>JASWHV010000003.1:59911263-65516263 GCA_030760725.1 Neostapfia colusana | reverse complement strand
GGCAAGTACCAGAAGTACTTTCTCTATCTACCTTGCATCCGGCATAATCTGCATCGAAGTATCTAATGAGATTGAATTTTGAACCTTTAGGATACCAAAGGTCTAGGTTGGGTGTATGAACTAAATATCTCAAGATCCTTTTAACGGCTATCAAATGACATTCCTTAGGATTGGCTTGAAACCTTGCACACAAACATATACTCAACATGATATCAGGCCTAGATGCACATAAATAGAGTAAGGAGCCAATCATGGAACGATATACCTTTTAATCCACATTTGGTCCGTCTTCATTTAGATCCAAGTGTCCATTTGTCGCCATGGGAGTCTTTATGGGCTTTGCTTTGTCCATTTCAAACTTCTTGAGAATGTCTTGAGTGTACTTTGTTTGGCTTATGAACGTCCCGTCCTTTTGTTGGTTCACTTGGAATCCCAAGAAGTACCTCAACTCTCCTATCATGGACATCTCAAATCTATCTTTCATAATCTTGCTAAATTCTTGACAAAAGGATTTTTTAGTTGAACTAAATATAATATCGTCAACATAGATTTGGCAAATGAAGAGATCATCATCAAAGTGTTTAGTGAACAAGGTGTAATCAGCTTTTTCAATCTTGAAGTCATTTTCAATCAAAAAATCTCTAAGGCACTCATACCAAGCTATAGGAGCTTGTTTTAGGCCATAGAGAGCCTTACGCAGTTTGAACACATGGGTGCTCTTGATCTTCAAAACCGGGTGGTTGCTCCACGTACACCTCCTCCTTGATCGTTCCGTTGAGAAAGGTGCTTTTCACATCCATCTGATAAAGCTTGAAATCATGGTGAGTAACATATGAAAGTAATATACGAATCGATTCAAGCCTAGCTACGGGAGCAAAAGTCTCATCGAAATCCAAACCTTCGACTTGTGAGTACCCTTTTGCCACAAGTTGTGCCTTGTTCCTTGTTGCCACTTCATGTTTGTCTTGCTTGTTGCGGAAGACCCATTTAGTGCCGACGATGTTGGACTTGGGTCTTTCAACAAGCTCCCACACTTTGTTCCTTTTGAAGTTGTTCAACTCTTCCTGCATCACCATCACCCAATCCGGATCTTTTAATGCATCCTCAACCCTGTATGGTTCCAAAGAAGATACAAAGGAAAAGTGTTCACAAAAATTAGCTATGCGAGATCGAGTTATTACTCCCTTTCAGATGTCACCGATTATGTTGTCAACGGGGTGATCTCTTTGGATGCTTTGGTGTACTCTTGGATGTGGCACTTGTGGTCTTGAATCTTCATTATCATCTTCTTCTCCCCCTGGATAGTTGCCCTCATTCATGTTTTGGTCTTCTTGATTTTCTTGAGGTTGATTTTGTATGGAAGCTCCCCCTTGATCATTTTTCTCCATCCGTGGTTCATTTTTTTCATTCGCATTTGAAGTTGGCACTTGTGGTCGAACATCGCCCAATGCCATTCTTCTCAATACTTAACATGGAGCTTCTTCTTGATCAAGCACACATTGATCAACTTGCTCTTCTTGAGAGCCATTAGTTTCATCGAACACTACGTCACGTGCTACTTCAACAAGTCCGGAGGTTTTGTTGAAGACACGATAAGCGTAGGAGTTTGAATCATAGCCAAGTAAGAAACCTTCATCGGACTTCGAAGCCCTTAGCTTCTTGTTTAAAATATAACATTTTGAACCAAAAACTCAAAAATATGAAATATTCGGCTTGTTACCCGTGAGTAGTTCATATGAAGTTTTCTTAAGTAACCGATGAAGATATAGTCGGTTTATAGCGTGACAAGCGGTGTTAACCGCTTCGGCCCAAAACCTGTCCGAAGTCTTGTATTCATCGAGCATGGTCCTCGTCATCTCAATGAGATTTATGTTCTTCCTTTCGGCTACTCCGTTTTGTTGAGGAGTATATGGTGTTGAAAATTCATGCTTTATCCCTTCTTCGTCTAGATACTCCTCAACTTGGGTGTTCTTGAATTCTGTCCCATTGTCACTTCGTATGTTCTTGATCTTCAATGAGAATTCATTTTGGGCATGCTTTATGAACTTCTTGAGGGTTACTTGAGTTTCTGTCTTATCATGCAAAAAGAAAACCCACGTGAAGCGTGAAAAATCATCAACAATAACTAGACCGTATTTGTTACCGCCAATGCTTATGTAAGCAATTGGACCAAATAGATCCATGTGGAGGAGCTCAAGCGGTCTTGTTGTAGTCATGACATTCTTCCCGGGATGGGATGTTCCTACTTGCTTCCCTTCTTGGCACGCTCTACACGGCCTGTCTTTCTCAAAAACAACATCATTTAAACCTCGGATGTGATCGCCTTTGAGGAGTTTTTGAAGATTCCTCATACCAACATGTGATAGCCGTCTATGCCACAGCCAACCCATGTTGTTCTTTGCAATCAAGCATGTGTCAAGTTCGGCTTTATCTTTGTTGAAGTCAACTAGATAAAGTTTTCCCTTCAACACACCCTTGAATGCAATTGAGTTATCACTCCTTCTAAAGACAGTCACACCCTCATTAGTGAATAAGCAATTATAACCCTTGTCACATAATTGAGATATGGACAAAAGGTTATAATCCAAGGAGTCAACATGTAAAACATGAGAGAGAGTATGTTGTGATGAAATTGCAGTTTTACCGGTACCAAGCACTCTTTCTTGACTATTATCACCAAAGTAAATGCCTTCGCTTGGATCTTCATTTTCATCATATTCCACGAACATTCTTCTTTCTCCGGTCATATGATTGGTGCATCCACTATCTAGCACCCATTTTGCTCCACCGGATGAATAAGTCTGCAAAAACAATTCATGCCTCGGTCTTAGGTACCCAAGCTTGCTTGGGTCCTTTGAGGTTAGTCACAAGTGATTTGGGCACCCATACATGAGACTTGGTGTTCCCAAGGCGTAGCCCAACATATTTAGCATAAACTCTTCCAAGATTACTTTTCATAAGTACATATGAAGTATCAAAAGTTCTAAATAGAAGTTGTTGTTCATATATGTTCATGGTGTTAGATTTATCAACATTATTAAGTTTTCCAACTTGAGAAGGGTTTCCCTTGACAAAGGCAATGCACCCCTTGTTATTCTTGTGGCTTCTAGCGTTTTGCTCTTCACCATTAAATGCCATATTTGACATTAGGAGGTCTTGTGACCGAGTATGCACTGCGTGCATACTTGGTCTTCTCCTTGTCAAATATGCCACTTTGAGAAGATTGCTTGTCCTTTGTCAAGTTTGGCTTTTTCTTCAAGTTAGTGGCACTTTTAGCAAAAGCACAAGTAACACTAGTTTCCGATTTTATATGTTGAGAAGGTGAGCTTGAAGTGGATGAAGAACTATTTTGCTTGAGTGACTCAACTTGTACTCAAGGATCTCGTTAACTTTGGTTAAGTTATCAAGTGCATCCTTGATGATGGTGTTTGAGTCTTTTAACTTCAAGCAAGCTTCCTTGCTTGAAGCTAACTCAAGCTCTAGTGATTTATTTTGTTCCTTTTCAAGTTCAAGGAGCTTTTCAATCTCAAGATATTCCTCCTTTTGGGAGATTATCATATCTTCTTGACGATTGACTAACTTCTCCATATCAACAAGCTTATCAAGTAGAAATTTCATTTTAGCAGATGTCTCTTTGTCTAAACCCCTAAGCATATAATCATTTTCATCACTGCTATCATCCTCACTAATTATCACTATCACTCTTAAAAGAATGCGAGAAGGAAGATTTAGTTGGTACCTTTCGTTTACCTTCCTTTGCCATTAGACAAGTGTTGTCAGTGTCCTTCCATGCGCCCATGGATGGGAAGAGAGTGGATTTCTTGGTAGTCTTCTTTATGGCTATGGTGGCCATCTCCTCTTCTTCTTCAGATGAGGATTCATCATTGGAGTCCCACTCCTTTCCTAGATGCGCTTGGCCATATTTCTTCTTCTTCTTGAACATTTTCTTTGGTTGAGGCTTGTTGTCTTTTGTCTTCTTCTTGTTTTCATCATATGGACAATCCACTATGAAGTGATCGTATTCTCCACAGTTATAGCACGCCCTTCTCATCTTGGGTCTTTGTTTGTCCCTTTGTCTTACTTCATTTGAGCTGCTACCCTTTCTTCTTCTCATCATTTTCTTGAACTTCTTCATGAACAAGATCATGTCTTCTTCATCGATATCACTACTTTCATCATCATTGTCGTCTTCTCCATGAGCTTCTCGGGCTTCTTTTGATACGGGTTTACAGGTTGACTTCAAAGCAACTCCTTTCTTCTTTGTCGAGGTGAGATCAGCAATTTCCTTGACATGCTTGGCTTGCTTCTCCATCATCTCAAAGTTGATGACCTTGCCAAGAAGTTCGTCTAGGGTCATTTTCCGACACCCGTGGCTTTCTCTAATCATAGAGCAAAGAGTCACGTTGCGAGGAATGAATGCTCTGAGAATCAACTTCACGACCTCATGATCATTCCACTTCTTGCTGCCATAAGCTCGGACTTTGTTGATAAGATTCTTCAGTCGATTGTACATATCTTGTGGTGATTCATCTTCTTCTATTGTGAATCTTCCCAATTCACCTTCAATCATTTATATCTTAGCTTCGCGTACATGGCGGTCACTTTCATGTGCGGTTTGTAGTGTGTATCATATTTCCTTAGCAATTTTGAATCCGTCCACCTTAGTGAACTCGTCTCGGCTTAGTGATGACGTGATCACAGCTGCAGCTTGAGCATTCCGATGAACGGCTTGTTCTTGGCTTGGGGTCAACTCTTCATCATCATCCGGGATATCTATCCCTGTACACACTATATGCCACAAACTTGGGTTAAGAGATATAAGGCGCATTTCATGTTTTGTCTCCACATTGAATAGTCATTGCAATCAAAGTAAGATGTTTCCCTAGAGGAATTGATAAGTAATGGCTATTGTTGGAATTTAAATGCTCATAGCCAAAAGGATATCGGGAGTAGTCAGTGTGACTACCCCCTTTCTTCTTCTTTTCATCATCGGTGTTCTTCTTCCCTTTTGGGGAGATTGCCTTCTTCCGTAGAAGGGCCTTGAGTTGGAGCACCTCCTCATCATCGTCCTCACTGTCTTGAATGGCGTCGAGTAGCTTCTTTAGCTTTTGAGTCCTTTCATCATTACTCTTTTCATTGTCGATCTTCTTGTGTACATCCTTGACGTCCGACATCGTCACTTCGAGCGGTGAGTCTCTTTTGAAAAGTTTGGCTCTGATACCAATTGAATGTAGGCTAGAGGGGGGTGAATAGGCTTTTCGATGCTTTATTTATCCCTGAAACACTTAGTAGGTTTATCGAATATAGGGAAATCGAACTAGTCTGGTAGAGTGCGGACTAGTCCGTTTTCTACACAGAGAAAAATCGGACTAGTCCGATACAGTGCGGACTAGTCCGGTATGCATGGACTAGAGATATCAAAATTGATCAATATTCTCACTTCTAGTACTTTATGCAGTGGAAATTAATTTGATACTTAGATGTATTGCAAAGTGAAACAATGAATGACAGAGATCAACTTTTGTTTCAATGCTTCAATATGAATTGCACAAGATTAATTAAACACTAGAATATGATGAACAATGAATGAACGAGAGTAGGAGACAAGTGATTATCTCGAGGTTCGATTTCACGAAGGAAATCTACGTCCCCGTTGAGGAGTCCACTAAGGACCAGGTCTTCACCAACCCTACCCTCGTTGAATCGCCACGAAGGTCGATTCTCTTCCACTAATCACAAAGGGCAAATAAATCGTTCAAGGGGCCTTCTCATAAGTTGAGGGCTCCCCAAGAATTACAATGAATGAACACAACCAAACACACCCAAAAGATGAACAATTAACGAACAAAAGTGTGCGAGAGATCAAACCCAAGAGCTCAAGATATGTAGAACAAGTCTCCCCTTTGATCAATTCCTAATCCCCAAAGATTTGATTCTTTTTGGGTTAGAATGTGTGGAGAGAGTGAATTTTGGGCTCTTGGGAGGTGTGACGGCACAGGGGGTCGAAGTTCCCTGTTGGTATGGTCGTACACCTCTTTTTATAGCAGGGTTTCCAATGGTTACATTAGGGTTTGCGATGTCTGGACTAGTCCGTGATTGACTCCGGACTAGTCCGGTGTGCGGTGTGTAGAAAACCCTAAGTGTTGTGAGATATCAGACTAGTCCATAGAAGTGCGGACTAGTCCGTTGTCTATCCAGAGACAAAATTGGACTAGTCCGGTCCATATCAGACTAGTCCATTTTCAGGTCAGAAAGAAAATCGGACTAGTCCGCACATGCTGATTTTGTGCAGTTAGTGTGATTTCTTTCACTTGAGCTCTTGGGGTGTGTTTCTCCCACACACTCGATACTAAATAATCTAATCTTTTCAGCTCCTGAGCTCTTATCAATTTAGATCCTCCTTCTCCTTTCTTTTTGCGCTTTCTTCCTAATTTATTTTAAGAACCTGCGCTCATCTCAACAATTTTGTTAGGGTCTCATTTGTTTGTCATAAATCAACCAAAACCCACAAGGGATGTCTAGATGCACTTTCAGTTTTGTAGGTGACTAGTATATAATCAGTTAGTGGTGATCACTTGAGGCTTGATCACCTTGCTCCTTTATCCAACTCTCTTTTGCTTCACAATCTCCCACGTCGATGCTACATGTTATGAATATGCACAAGTATTTAATTGTAAAGATTTTTCTAACACGGTCTAATAACAAGTTAGAAACTGGAACTCTGTTTAAGAATTTAAAATGACACTAGTGCTAGTGGTTGGGTTTGGGTTAAGCAAAGTGATCAAGTGCTAAGTGCATCCCTCACTTGTGTTTTGATCACCTAAAGAGGGTAAACAGAACAGTGATGATCCAGAGCTCCAATGGAGCTGAGAATTTTCATGTGATTTCCTTGTCACAATAAAGTCATCTGGACCAAAAATTAGCACCTTTCACTGAGTGGTTTATTCAAAACAATTCTCTAAGCAATTAAGCAAAAAGGAATTAATTCTGAAGTAACTCACATGTTCATGTCAAACTTAGTGAACTACAATTTCAATTATAGTTCATAGAGCCTGTATGAATTTTCCTAGGATTTTTGGAGCTATAATTGCCCAGAACTGAATTTTCAAGTTTTGGGAATTCTCTGAAAAAGTTTCTGTATTCATTTGAACACAGCAACTTTGAATCTCAATTTTCCTAATCAAATGAAATCTAAATTATCTGAACATTTTACAGGAGTTCAATAATATCCTAAGGATTATTCTGGGAAAATTTGAGAATTTTTGGATGAACCAAACTCCCTCTACAATTCTTTTGCTGAAAAATTTTAAAGAATTTTCCAGAATTACATAATGACTTTCATACAAATTGAGTTGTATATTTTGACATAGTTTTTCAATCTGAATCTAACCCAATTTGAATCACTAATTTTGGAGTTTCCTAGCAAAAGTTATGCTCTTCCAAAGTTTGAAAGAAATCTGGAATTCAAAAAACCGGGGAAAATTTAAATCTCTGACAGCGGGCCCGGGGCCACGTGTCACTTCCTGAGACGAAGACACACGGGACCACAGAGACATCGGCGCTCAGTCACAAACTGATCCGAGGCCGCAGAAGATCCTAATTTTATTTCCCCTCTCACTAACAGCGGGCCCGGTGGCTTCTTCTTCAACCTCCGGCTCCCGCGCCGGTCTGCCGCCCACCTCGCCGGAGCTCTCGCCGGGAGGGTGTTCCCGTGCCACGAACTCAATAATTTTCGCCGCCTCTACCTTAAATCGTCCAGGGAACACGCTGCCACCCTTGGTGCCGACCGGCAATCACCGGAAATGCCCTCGCAACGGTGACAACTTCTGTGGCAACTCCGGCGACGTTGCGAGGACGTTGTAGTGCACCAAACTTGCTTCGGTTAGCTCCTACAGCATCGCCATGACCTAGGGAGCAACGTCCAAGGCTCTTATCTCGTGAGAAACGTCGGCAAATATGAGTTCACCGTGTGACCTAGGTCAAATTCGGGGAAAACTCGAAAGACTCGAAAAACCGAAGGTTTCCTCGATGGTTCTCCCTGGTTCTTGACCCCACGCACTCACACGGACGTCTAAAACTGGTTTTCTAGGTTATGTGATGAGTAGTGCACCGTGTCACACTAATTTTCTAATTTTCTTCTCGCGGTTCATACCGCATGTCGGTGGGAAAACCAAAATTCTGACGAGCACAGTTCGTGACAAGCTGCTGGGTATTGCGGTGAAGCAAGAGAAGGTCTAGGCGAACCTTTTGGCTTTTGAAACTCGGTGGAAGATGAACTGTGGCGACCGGGCGACGGGTTCTTGTGACCGGCGGCTCGCTGTGACATCGGTGAGAAAACCGAGCTCGGCGCCGGGGTTCTAGTGGGAGAAACGTCGAGCTCTTGCGTCGGACACGTTGAGGAGGACGCGGCGACGCTGTGGGGAGGCTCAGCTCGGCGTGCAACCCGTGAAGACGGCCGAGCACCAGTGGACCGGTTGTTGCGGTTTGTCGGAGGCCAAAACTGTTCATGCAGGGAGGCAGCAGCGAGGGAGCTCAAGAAGCAGTCGATGAACATGTTTTGCCGAGTGCTGGGCTGGCTGGGAAGATCTTATCAGCGCTAAGAGGCAGTTCGACAGGTGCTCGGCCGGAAACATCGAGCGCGTGGCGGCTCTGTTCGCGCTGTAGAACACTCAACAGAGGCAAAACAGAGACTGCTCACTCTATTGAATTCCTTTTAAAAATGTAACTGTCAAGTGGGTCCCACAGTCCCTCTTATCCTCTCTAAAATATCTCCAAAATTTGCAAATGAGGAAATTCAATTGTGGGAAGTTCAAATCTGAATTGTATTTTGATAATTGGGCAAGTTTCATCCAAATTCAAATGTGTGTTTGAATTCATTGCAAATTTAAATCCATTTGGAAAATGGATAGAAAAACATTTCAAAAATTCATGAAACTTTGCATAACCACTAAATCGGACCTAAGGAATTCAAATATGAAATCTGATTTTTGGTTTGGCTGCTGCAAATGAGCTTTTTAACACAACAGTTTGCAATCCATTGTGTTGCCCTCATTTGAAATTTGAGTTGAACAAATTTTGTTCCAAAATCTGAATGTAACTTTCTCACTCACATGAGAACTTTCAACCTTGGTTTCAAATCCCCTTCGGTTCCAAGCATTCAAATAAATAATTGAACTTGTGTGAAGATAGCTCTCATGTGCATCATCACATGTGAAAGTTTAAACAAGTCCCATTTTTCATACACATGAAACCAACTTGCATTCAAACTTCATTTCTTTGTATTCATATTTTTGGGACCTTTACATCAAGGCGGTGGAGTGCTCCGGGGACGGGGACGAGGCGGCGGCGTGCTCCGTGGACGGGATCGTGGACGGCAGGTGGCGGCGGTGCCGGCGCGACAGTTTCTAGAGCGAGGGGGCGCGACGGTCGTAAATATGCCGAAAAATTTGCTAAGTGTTTGTAGAGAGCGCGCGAGAGCTAAAATACCTAGTGCAATACTCGGAGACAAGCCTACTAAGAGTGTGTTTTCCTTTAGCTTCCTTCGTAATTACTTACGAGACGAGCTTGTTTAGAGCGCGTCTTCGTAATTACTTACGAGACGACCTAATTTTCCTTTACCTGCACCGACGGGATGTGCAGTTACTCCGAAGTCAGGGGATCTATCATAGAGATCTTCCGACTTTCCTAGGTCGCTGCGATGTGGGACCGTGCATACTTATAGCCCATCTCCAGTTTGCTTCCTCCGCTGGAAAAAAGATTTGCGAAGTCAGGGGATCGTCAAAGAGATCCTCCGACTAGGCCTCTGCCATGTGGAACCGTTGCCATGAATGAGGAGCCACCAAAATACGAGACGCGTGTACTTATAGCTCGTCTCCAGTTTGCTTCCTTCGTCGGGAAAAATATTTGTGAAGGGGGATCGTCAATAATCGGAGACGTGCTTTCTGGGGGCTTGTCTCCCATTTTATTCAGTTCGGAGACGCACTTACTTAGAGCGCGTCTCCCTTTGGCTTCGTTCAGGGCACAACAAGTGCCAGATTCAGTAGTGCTCCATCTTTCACAAATTGAGCACGAAGGAGAGCACGTCTTCTTATCTTTCATAATAGGAGTCGAGTTGTAGGAATGTGCGTCCCCCTTTTGTCAGAGAAGAGGGCGTGTATCAGATATTAACTTATCTGAGACGCACCTTGAAGCATGTCATCTCCTTTTACCCTCCATCGAGCCAGCTCTGATCCCTCGCTAATGCGGGCATGTCTCGTTTTTCAAGATCGGAGTCGATCGCCTTTGCGCTCGTCTTCGATCTTTGTCTCTGATTTGAGGTTCTTACGTAGTGTTAATTAGGTGTATTTCTGACGTAGTGTGGTTGTTTGGATGGTGCGGGGAATAGGTGTCAGTTGGACTATCATAGGAACTAGAAGGCTCAAGAGGGGGCCACTGCAGCGGGGGTTGGAGCCTCCTGGATGCTGTTAGGGGTGAAACCTCAGTGGGCTCATACTCGTCAGGAATCCCTTTGAAAAGGCCTCATAGTGATCTCCTGGCTACACACCTGGGAAGTGTGAACGTGGTTCGCGGCCACAAGCAAAATGGAGGTTCTTAGCCCACCCGGCAACGGGGGATGAAATCACTACTTGTGGGTAAAGTGGTACAAACTCTGCAGGGTCAAAACTATCTAGACAGCCGTGCTCACAGTCAAGAGCGGCTTGGACTTCTTCATGATTAGAGGATGATGAAGAGAGAGGTTGGATATGTTAAGCGGGGAGCTTAACATTGATGAAGAGATGTTGGGATTGGGACTACCTCACTTTTGTAGTAATATAGGTGCTTAATAAGCAAGGTGATAGGATTTAATTGCATAGTGCATTAACCATGGTTTCGGCCTTTCCTTGTTCTAGCATGCGTAACATTACTTTCCCACACTTGCTAAGTACCAATGGCACTCAAACTTGCTTTTCATTGGTTTTACTTGCTGCTCAGGCCAAGGTAATGAAGTGGAGTACAACAACAAAGACTTTGGTCCTGAAAATGGGTTCTAGGTTCATGGAGTCCCCCGGACAACGCCTGTGTCAGAGCCCACAAGAAGTTATTTCCGCTGCATTGATTATGTGTTGTACTCTGAACAATTTATAGTCCTTGGGACATTATTGTAAGACTTTATTTATTACTATGAACTTGGCTTGTAATTAAATGATGTTTCATTATTTGTCTTCATATTTATGAGAAAATGATCCTGGCATACATGTGAGAATCACTTGGATGATCTTCGGAAAAACCGGGTGTGACAGATTTGTTCTCATAGCTTGAGCTCTTCTTCTTCCTCATCATTCTCTTGAATTTCCTTATGAAGAGGGTCATATCTTCATCATCCATAGAGCTTTCATCATCACTTTCTTCACTTAAGCTCTCTTCTTTCACTTCTTTGCCTTTTGACTTCTTGGATGCCTTGAGTGCAAAGTCGTGTCTTTTGGATGAAGTTATCTTGTGCAGCTCATTTACATGTTTGGCCTCGTTTTCCATCATCTCATGGTTGAAGAATTTTCCAAGAACTTCATTGGGAGTCATGGATTCAAAGCGTGGGTTCTCCCGTATCAAAGTAAAAAGAGTGAGGTTACACACCGTGAATGCTCTTATCATCCTTTTGACCACTTCATGGTCAGTCCACTTCTTGCACCCATAGGCTCTACTCTTGTTGATGAGTATCTTGAGTTGGCTGTACATTTCTTGAGGAGTCTCATTGTCTTTATTGCGAATCTTCCATGCTTCCCCTCAATCATCTCAATCTTGGCTTCACGGATGGATTTGGTGCCTTCATGTGCAACTTGAGAGTGTCCCAAATGTCCTTGGCAATCTCCAGCCCATCCACCTTGTGAAATTCTTCTTTTGACAATGACGAGATGATGACAGCTGTGGCTTGAGCGTTGCAATTGCTCTTGCTCCGGAGTGAGCTCTTCATCATCTTCCGGAATTTCTACACCTGTACATACAACACTCCAAAGACCGGTGTTAAGCGAAATAAGGTGCAATTTCATGTTATGCCTCCACATTGTGTAGTTTATACCATCAAGATGAGGAGGCTTGCCAACAGGAATAGAAAAGAAATTTGCATTGTTATTTAAATGTTCATAGTTAAAAGGATATTGGGAGTAGTCCTTGGACTCCTCCTTCTTCTTCTTTTCCTTCTTGTCATCCTTTCTCTTCTTGAGCAAGTCCATGAGACGCTCCACTTCTTTGTCTTCATCACTTGAGGTGACGAAGCGTCCTCTTCGACCTACATGTCTCCTCCTCATGAAAGGAGTGACAGAATTGACTTCATCATCACTATCACTTGTGTGAGAGTGATGTGAGTCGTCTTTCATGCCATTGCCTTGAGGACTTTGCTTCTTGCCCTCGTAGTAGGTTCTTATCTCTCCATGACCTCTTTGAGCGGTTAAGCACTTAAATGAAGAGTTAGACTTTGATACCAATTGAAAGTTACCTAGAGGGGTTGAATAGGCTAATTTAAATTTAACACACAATAATTAACTGACTTGTTCTGTCAGGTTCGGACAAGTCCAAAAATACTTCGGACAAGTCTGAGATTTTTGGATAAGTCTGATGAAATCAGACTTGTCCGAAGTCAGTCGCAGCAGAAATAAAAATAACTAGTTCTAGATCAAGTGTATGAGTGATATGGTCTAGAAATAGCTCTTAAACAAGCCTAGCAACCTACTAAGTAAGTCCGATGATCTAAATACTAAAGTAGTTGAACCCTAGAGTTTGATCAATCACAAGCAAGAGCAATGATATGAAAAAGTGAAGAATAAGTAAATGAACTCAAGTGAACGCAAGGATTTGTTTACCGAAGTTCGATTCCACACAGGAATCTACGTCTCCGTTGAGGTGTCCAAAAAGGATCGGGTCTCTTTCAACCTAAACCTCACCAAGTGATCACAAGATCAAACTCGGTTGTTCCACTATCAACTCAAGGGTGATTACAAACTTTCCGGGTCTCACCACAAGTTGAGAGTCACCGGGCTACACCTAGCCGTCTAGGAACAATGCTCCAAGAGTGATAAACACAAACCACGTAGCAAGACGGGGTGCAACTCAACAAGCACAACCCTAAGTGCTCTTCTTCTTGAATCTCCTCACAAAGCCTCAAATCCTCACAATATTCAAGATTGAATGCTAGAGGGTGTGAGAGAGATCTAGGAATGCTCAAGAACACTAGTGAAAGCTCTGGGGTTGATCTCCTTCGAAATGGGGATGAGATCCCTTTTTTATAGGGCTCCCTAAAATGTGACCGTTGCCAACCACTAAAGTTCGCACATGTCCGAACTCCACTTCGGACATGTTTGAGATTGGGGACCATCAACGATAAAATGACGTCCTCAACTGACACTAATTCAGATTGTCCTGTTGATTCCACTTCGGACATGTCCGACCCTAAACAGAAGGTACATGTCGGAACTGTTCGGACATGTCCGGACCTATATAGAGGGTACTTGTCCGCCTTCTTCGGACATGTCCGACGCTACAAAGAAGGTACACTTCCGACTTTTTCTGATATGTCCGACCTTCTGGACTTAGGAAATCCCAAATATCCTAGACTTCTGACATGTACGAATTTCTTCGGATATGTCCGAGTTTACACAGAAGGTACTTCTCTGAAACCTTCGAACACGTCCGAGTCTACACAGAGAGCACTTTTCCGAATCTCTCTGACATGTCCAAGGTTATTGACCTAACAACCCTTTTCTACACTAAGAATTGTTTGATGGGATTGAGCTTGCTTTTCTTTGCTGCGTGTCGTGTCCCTCTTAATAGTGAAGCGTTTCTATACTCAAGAAAAATAAAAACCCTAACTCTATTGTATAACTTCACGCCATCTTCCCCATTTCATTTTTTGAAAAGCCACCAATCTCATCTTGCCATCCAATCTATCTGCACACATGCTCATTTCAATTTATTAGCATTTTAATTATTCGTCATCAATCCTCCAAAACCCACACGGAGACTAGATGCACTTTCATGAACAAATGACTATGTACTATCACTATGTATTAATGTATGTACGTAAGATGATGTGATGTGCAACTACATATGATTATATTAAATTTAAGTCAGCTAGTTTTGTTTTTATCATCCCGAAGTGGGTTATCGTTTTTCGACCGTTATCGATACTCTCACTCCGACTTGTTCGTTTTTGAATAACCGACAATCCCGATCCCTCATCCCGATCGTGACTTTTTCATTTTCTTACCGTTTAAAACAGAATCAATAGGAATGTTTTTTCCATAGTTTTTGACAGTTTTCATCCCTACACTCACACATTTTACCATTATGAACCCTGACGGGACCAGGTGGTACAGTACTAAGTCACCGTCTCACCGACCAGCAGTAATGACACAGCACATAACGTCGTACATTTACGGCATTGAATCTCCCAAGATTCCTTCACTGATAGGAAGGCCAGTCACAAGTGACGCCGAGCTGCTGCTTCTGTGACCTGCTGATGGTGCCAATCCATTCCAGCCGCATCCCCTGGCTCATCAGCCGTCAGTACTTGAAGCACCGCACCAAATGAAAGCTGAAAGTGGCGACCTAGTACACCAACTTTCCATCCGTGAGTCACCACGACACCACCGGATCAGAAGCGCCGCCAGCACTCCAACCAGCGCCCGTGCCTCCTTCAATTCCCGGACAGGCCCTCAATACTTGCCATGGCAGCTGCGTCACCTCGAGCCCTACGCCATCCCTGACATCCATCGTCCTGCCACACTAGATGCCGAGTTGAATCGGTTAGCTGTCACTGGCATCGATAGTCGCCCACTGTCGTTTCATTCCACCAAATCAACAATGATCCTGGTGAAACACAGTTGAATTCTATTAGGCTATTCGCACTCGTGGAACTCTATATTGGGCCTCTAAAGAAATATTCTTAGTCTTTTACAGTTGACTTTAAAAGATTCCTACCTTTACAGTTTATTTGTCCGCACTCATTCACCTCTAAATTAGATCTCTATATCAACTATCAACTATTTTATATTAGATAATACAACTATATCATAATTTATATTATTTCATATAACTACTTATGTTAATAATATTATATTTATAACTTATATAAATTCATTAAATTTATTTTTTACTTCTTTTCCTCTCTTTTTCTTATTTTCTCTTTTTCTCTTTTTTTCCCTCACATCTTTTTTTTCTTATTTTCCTTTTCTTTTCTTTTCCCTCCTCTTTTTTCCTTTCTTTTCTCCCTTTTCCTCCCTTCTTATTTTTTCTTTCCTTTTTTCTTTTCTTTCTCTTTTCTTCATATTGTATCTTCTTTTTTCACATTTCCCTCTTTTTTTCCTTTTTTCCTTTCCTTTTCCCTTTCCCTCTTTTTTCTTTTTTTTCTTTTCCTTTTCCTTTTTCTCTTTTCCTTCTCTTTTTTCTTTTTTTCTTCCCTTTCTTCCTCCTCTTTTCTTTTTTTCTGTGCTTTTCTCGACGCTACAGTTGAACTCTGTATTTGGAGAACGACTGTAGCCACCTCCATTTTACAGGGCCGCTACCGGCTCCCGCTGCGGAACGGCCGCTACCAGCGCGCCCCTGGGTTTGCAGGCGCGGCGCGGGTAGCGCGCCCCGAGCAGCCTTACGTACGCCCCTACTCCCCTATTAATACCACCACCATAGCATCTGGCTAGGATGCACCTTTGTAGCACACACGAGACGCACACATATACAAATACTCAGCTCCCTCACGGTGTAGCCATGGCAACGGCACCCAAGACCAGGATGACGGCCGCCGTTCTGGCGCTAAACCTCCTCCTGCTCCTCGTCGCCACCCCCTCATCGGAGTCGTGCAGCTCGTGCCACAAGCCGCCGCCAGCGCCGGCGCCATGCTCCCGGACCCCGACCCCGAGCGGCGGCGGCGGCAAGTGCCCGGTGAACGTGCTGAAACTAGGCGCGTGCACGAGCGTGCTGGGCGGGCTGGTGAGCCTGGAGCTGGGCCACGACGGCTCGATTACGTCGTCGGCGTCGTCCAAGAAGCAGCCGTGCTGCGAGCTCCTTGGCGGGCTGGCTGACCTCGACGCGGCCGTGTGCCTGTGCACGGCGCTGCGTACCAACGTGCTGGGCCTCGTCAAGCTGAGGCTGCCCGTCCAGCTCAGCGTCCTCGTCAACCACTGCGGCAAGAAGGTCCCGGCCGGCTTCCAGTGCTCGAGCTAATTTAGACGTCCGTGCATGGGATGATGGGAGTTTAATTTCAACCGTCCAAAGCTGAACGCTAAGAGCAGTTAATCTGCCTGTTTTAGACTTTAGTGATCATGTTCGTTGTATCCTCTAGTGTGATTGCGAGTGCATCATTTGGTTTTGTGTATTGTCCTGTGTCATCGTGTGCAGCTAGACGGAGCTGTGTAAGATCTGTGTTTGCTTTCGTTCGCAGTGAATCGTGCACCAATGGCAGTGCAGCTTAGCGTGATCGTGCCAATTAATCCTGTTTCTGAACCTTAAGCTTGTCCAGAAGAATTTTGTGCATCAATGCATTGCGAATTATTTGTGGTGGTGACATGACAAGTGGCATATATAAAGTAAACGAAATTTCACGGCAGCTTGAGGTAGAGTTACAAGATACCATATAAGATGAAAGAAATTCCGGTTGCATTATTGTAAGGCAAATCCAGGTCCGACAAAGTTCAACAAATCACATGATTGTGGTTACAACACTGTAGTGACCACAAAAACAACCATGACACAATATTGATTTCTCTGGTTTTTTATGATGATCGGAGACAACAGACTCAGTTCAGCAGAGTTCTAGATCCAAGGCTTCTATGGTCTGTCACCAAGTTCAGCTCTCAAATTGTCGTATGGGTAGACCTTTGGGGTCTGCAAGAAAAAAAAACATCACAAAGTGCCAGCAAAACATGTCACAACCAGGCACCCTTTAGAAGAAAAAAATATTTACTTCAGAACATAAATCACATGGCATATGCATATTTTTTCAGATATTGGTTACAAAGTGCGACATAGGGCTGCCATTGTACTAATATCTTTTTGGGTTTATTGTGTTTATACCCTTGGATGAAAGTCCAATTGTGATTTTACCCTCCAAAATTAAAGTTTGTGATTTTACCCCTGTTTTTTCGAAACGAAGTCAAAATATGCCCCTACTCCGTTATATACTGTTAACGGTGTTAAATATGATGAAAAAAGACAAAAATGCCCCTGTGGTTTTACCCTAATTTCATCCATGCTTGTGAATACCACTATTTTGAATAAACACAAAATAATCTATAACTATATTAAAATAATGGTAAAATCATAAACACATTAAAAGTAGGGATAAAATCATAAGGGTATTTCCATCTTTTTTCATCAAAATTTAACACCGTTAACAACACATAACGGAATAGGGGTATACTTTGATTTCATTTCGAAAAAGCAGGGGTAAAATGACGAACTCTATTTTGGAGGGTAAAATCACAATTGGACTTCCAACCAAGGGTATAAACACAATAGCCCCTATCTATTTTACCAAACAAACCAAACTGTGAGTAGAGCTAAAATGATGCCTGGATTAGAAGGAATAACTTCATGATTCCCCACGTCATGCAATGTCTCCGAGTGTGCAACAGTTTCATATAGGTGTAGCACATTGATATGGTATTTGCATGTAAATTTAAACCTAATTTGACCAGTGGTGTACTTAGTTTACATCTTCCTGTAGACCTGCACTCTAATTTCACATCTGATGCAATTCATTTCCCTTTTCCTTTCCCCTTTGTTAGTCTGCATACTTCTTTCAGACTTATTTACTAAGGAGATGTCCACGTGTTTAACTATTTTATTTTTATACCACAATCATTGCTGATTCGGTCCCATGGCAATGGTGCAGGGACTTGATTAATAAAAACAACTCAACCGGTAAGCAAGGTTTGAAATCCATTGTTACATTTTGCACCAAAAAGATATAGTGAATCTTTCTCACGGTTATAGAGTATGAAAACTGAAGTACAGAGATCAGCCAGCTAGCGTCTATACTTACTGGCCACTGTCTGCTGGCAGGTTAAAGAGCTAAGCAGTTCTACAACAGATGCAATGTACAAAGTACAAACAACAGGCTAAACATGTAAACTACATAAAAACTCTCTGCAGCCCACAAAGAACTATCAAAGATTGTTCTCTCGTTTGGATAGCACTCCAAGAATATAATATGCTTCAAAGCCAACAATAGATTTGCGTTCATGCCATGGGATTCATGCAGAGCTAAGACAAATACTCCATTTTTCATATCAGAGTTTGATATGTACATTGCAATGGAGGAGTCATTATCAGCAATTGAAGAGTAACAAAACAGATCATGCGCAGACCAAAACTCCTTAAAACCCACAACAATAGAGGGCACTGAGTCAACTTACTACGTTATTTACTTCCATGATTCTACCCAAACCAGTACCATAATGCACGTGCTGGAATATTTGACAAACAGTAACCACAACATACAGATGTATAGAACTGTAATTCCATTAAGTAATCAATTGACTGAGATCAAACTACATGTCTAGGGATATAGATTAAGTTATGTTGGACTCAGAACAAATGCAAGGAAATATCGAGAACCTAGTTCAGACATCTATTTCTTGTTCACATATCATCATTGATATTTGCTAGAACAAAAGGAAGTCTGAACACCATTGATGAATCAAACAATATCATCTACTATTTCCCATGGTGCAGCAGTTCTTCCATACCAATTTGGATGTCTGGCGCTGCTTTTCGCATAACAGCCAATAAACCAAAGGTTGATGCAACCCATTCCGCATATACTGGTCTTGGCTCCTGGATGTTCTCCCTTTGTTTGACACAAATGGTAGATAGGAACCAAACTCTTTCAAGACGTTCTAAACCCAACTCACCCATCACTTTCATTGGCGAACAGCCGAACCTTTGACACCTTCTTCAAGGTGATCAGGGTGGGCCACATAACTAGTCAAGTGCATTTGCTTATACGCAGGACAGGGATAAAAACTGAAGTAGAAGAGTCGAATGCCAACCAGTTCACTGTTTTGGTTTTGAATTTAGATTTCCCAGAAGAGAACGATTACAATTTGATGGGGCCCAATGCCTGTTAAAAGTGTCCTTGCCATGATAAGATGAAGGAGAAGACTCACCTTCCGCTCTGGGTTACTAAATATATTTTGTGGTCATCAAATTATTCCCTCGTTCTTAGATGCATCAGAAGAAGGGGGGTCTCAATCTAATACTGCGTTGATTAAGGGAAGCAAGGGGTTGCTTCTTAGTGAAAAGTAGGTTGTTAGCGATACCGTTTAGTGAACATAGGCTAAATGCAACCGCGGACTGATATATAGTACTGCACTTAATTAAGTTTACTATTCAAGTGCAATGTTCTTGTCATGAGGATCACTTTTCCATCGAACTAAGATCTGTTGCCTCAATTCCATTAATCTAATTCCCGGTTTTAGTGCTTTCACTGACTTCTACAAACAAGACAGCAAAGATGTAAAATCACAGGCAGACGGGAACGAACATTTGTCATCTTAAAGCTATCCTTTTTTCTTAACAGCACATCTGAATTCACGAAATGTTCTAGGAACTTCATAATAACCGAGCTAGGAAATTTTCTGGCATATCAAAGTCCAAACACAGTGTCAGAAGTGATACCTATATATCTATAGCTAGCACAAGCAACACCGAATGACCGTAATATAGGCACAGGAACAGCACTTAGACATGGCACTCACATATGGGATCTTCGATGCCTTGTCATTCACAGCTGCGGCCACACCGAGAGCAGCAAAGAACCCCAGCCCTCCACACAGCCATGCCAACGCCTCGTACTACAGACACCAGCAAACACAGAGCCAATCAACCAAAGCATGCTAAACCAAACCGAATTCAGCACAGCGTAACAAACTTGGGACGCGGGCGCAGGTGTCGAACTGGATCGGGCTCTTACCTTACCGATGTGCGGGGCGAGGCGGTCGATGCAGGGCTCCGGGAAGGACGTGCCGTTGTCCCACACCAGCTCGTCGTTCACCGGGAGCTGCGACCATTGTTTTTCCCCCCCCCCCCCCAAATCGAATCGATAGAGATGGAGAAGATAGCTTGGATCGGATGATTAGGATTCAGGTTTCGCGGAGGGGGGCTTACCGGCTTGTCAGGGACGATGTGGCGGCCGACAGGGAGGCCCATGCCGGCGCGGTGCCGGAGCGCGGAGCCTGCCGCGCGGGCCGCCGCGCCACCACCGCCGCCCAGGATGCGGGCCCCCGCGACGCTTAGCCTCCCAGCCATCTCTTCTCTCTCTCTCTCTCTCTCTCTCTCTCTCTCTCTCTCTCTCTCTCTGATCTGCGCGTGTCGTATGGCGCAACCGCTCGTCGGCTTCGCCGGAAACTGATGAAACTTGACTGGGCTCTTTTCAGGCCTCGAGTTCCTGACCTAGAAGAGCTTCAGTTTTGGGCCTAACGGGCTAAGCCTAGGATGGACACAAAGACATTTTTGCTGGCCTTTGCATTCTGGGAAACAGTTCGGCCCGAACCTCAGTAATACGTACTCGAGGACTCGATTCAACTCGTTGTAGGTTTGATCTAAACTCGGTTTGAACTCTAAATGAGTCCAATCTTGAATTTGTGTGTAAGCTCAAAAATCTTATGAGCTCAAATTTGGATAGCTTGTTTGTTATTGTCAACCATTAGATGAATGTATTTAAACTTTGTAAATGTTATTGTCTAAAACCTGAAGTGTTAAACTAATAAGCCTGCTAAATAAAGCAAAAACTCAAATGTCCGTTTACTTCATCGTATAAACTATCTAACCAAGACAGAATGAGTTGTCAGTATGTCATCTTAACATCAACTGTCACAGCTAAGATAATATTTAAAACATTGCTTACCGTTGCTATTAATTTAATATATATTCTGCATATATATATATATATATAGAATTGTACGTGAATTTTTCTATTTACATGAGTTGCTTATTAATTATTCAAACGAGTCTGCTGGTTCGGGCCAATAGAGACGAACTCCAGCTTGATTATAGAATCGAATAGATTCTAAACTCGACTTGATTTTTTACTAAACTTAATCTTAAAATGGCAAACTCGTTCGAGGTCGACTGGTTGACGGCACTACTCACGAATTCCATCCAAAAATTTCTCTCTACCCCTATATCGTGATAATGCAATTAGAACCTTCAAGCAGGCAAGTTGCAGTTTCGTATTACGCTGCTCCCTTGCGCTCGGCTCGATCCGTGGGCGAAGCAAGCGCATGCAGATGTTTCCACGAGCATCAACATCAAAACGATTTTGCCCCTTAGGTAGCATCAGCAGAAACAAGACCAGAAAATTAACCTGTCTCCTTGTTGGGTTCGGCGCCTGCTGTCCAGTTTCAGTTCGCTGCTCCATCGGATCCAATCAGTGCCCTAGCTCAGCCCGCTGATAATAATAGTAATTAACAGGACAATTCTGAATATTAGTACCGGTTAGAGAAGTAGACACGGAAACAGATTAAAATTCAACTCTTTTTTGCCTATAAAAATGATTTCGGACTGCTCGTATCTGTACTGCGTATGAATTCAATTGATTTATTACAGATCCGTCGTAGACTATTTGCTGACTATGAACGGCTCTCTCAACCAACTGCACCGACCTGGGTACGTTCAACTAATCCTGCAGTTAGCTAACTGCCCGGGGGAAACCGGGATCACTCGATCAAAATCACTCGTGAGATCGAGAGAATAGACTATGCGGCGGATCACATGGCAGTCAACGTGTTTGATGCGTCATGTCCCCTCGCTTCGCACCGAAGAAAGGAAACAAGTGATAGTTTAAGCAAGGCTTTATTTTCTGCTAACTGTTCTTACTTGGCAGCTGTATGTTGCTTTGACGTTTGGTGCCATAATCTAGCAGTAGATACGCCGAACTGAATATGATCAATAAACTCGGAGCCCAGGTGTGTCAAGTCAAGCACGTGTCTACCGTCCAACCACGTATCATATCGAACTCGAGAAAAATTCTGGATGACTATTTAAGATGTGTACTACGTTTATGCGAAATCTCGACAAAGTTTCTGTAAAATTCACGCGTTTCCTTAAGTACGTGTGCTCTGATTTTATGCGTATTTCGGACATACAGTTTGTTCTAAGAGTTGCTCATACATCATTTCCTTTGTTACGTGAGATTGATTGTCAAGACTTTCGCATTAAGAATGTCGGGTGTTGTTATCCCCGTCGCAACCTATCAATAGTTAGATTGTTCATCGGGTAGTTTGGTCTATCATGATCACTTGATGGTGATCATCAACTGGGTATTTGTGCTGATTGGTGCACCGTCTCCAGAGGCACAATGTGATTTGACATCTAGACACGGGGAGTGTGTAGACGCACGCTTTTTATTGTAGTCCTGGCTTAGAAGTTCCTCAAGTTAACTAAGACGTCCCGTCCGAAAGAAAATCGATAGGAGAACCGGATGCCGTTTGGACTAGCAATGTAAGCTGGCCTTTCTTGTTGGATATGTGCATGCACCAATCTGCTCGGGAAAAAACAACTATCGTCTATTTGTGAAATAAATAGTTCTTGAGTCACTTTCTAGTCTAGGTAGAAAAATGGAAATGATAGTAGCATCTCGTGTGCAAAAAATTAATTGGACTAACACCGATCAGAATAAGAAACCAAACAAAATGTACTCTTTTCGTTCCAATTTACCTATTATTCTAAGAATTTTAAAATATTTCATAAAACTTACCATCTTTTATTTTTTCAATACATCTCTATTTTTATCTATTATCCTTTTATGTCTTATGCATCGCAACTTTTCTGCCTCTTCAATTTCCGTGTCCTAGGATGCTGGAAGGGAGCGAGTAGTTCTAAGGCAAACAACTGATAACAAAAATAAATAATGGGCCATAGGATGCTGTCGGTACCCTCAATATGGGGTACCCCGCGCACAGGGCAAATCGCCTAAGGACTTTGCCCCCCTACGCAGGGGCAAGCTCCGAAAGCCCCACGTGTCCTATGGGGCCGGACCTCCCTCTCCTCAGAGGAGGGATCCGGGCCCGCCACGTGGCCAGCAGAGCCGGACCTCCCTACTCCGCGGGGAGAGCTCCGAAGGCTCCACGTGTCTAGCGGGGCCGGACCTCCCTCTCCTCACAGGAGAGCTCCGGGCCCGCCACGTGGCCAGCAGAGCCGGACCTCCCCCCTCCGCGGAGAGAGCTCCGAAGGCTCCACGTGTCCAGCGGGGCCGGACCTCCCTCTCCTTAGAGGAGAGCTCCGGGCCCGCCACGTGGCCAGCAGAGCCGGACCTCCCCCCCTCCGCGGGGAGAGCTCCAAAGGCTCCACGTGTCCAGCGGGGCCAGACCTCCCTCTCCTCAGAGGAGAGCTCCGGGCCCGCCACGTGGCCAGCAGAACAGCGCTACCTGCCCCCGCGCGGTAGGCAGCAAGAGTAAAGACGCGTCATACCTTGTCTGCACAAGGTATTCAAGACCCGCGCCTTCCCAAGACGCGGAGACGTGGAGCACGCCACTGTCAGGTGTCGTTGTGCCCAGTCACATCGCAGTGAAGACTGGCACGCCGCGTCAGAAGTTGTACACCAATAAACACAGCGACAAGACATCCCATGCCGCCCCTGCCGTCATCAACCACTACGCCTAGCTTGCGGCGTGGGCAGGGCGGCAAGACCAAGACTCAGAAGCCCTCGCCAGATACAGCTACCGGCGTAACTGCAGGATACGGTAGATGGCAGGCAATCTCCCCGGGACCACCTGTCGGGTCCCGGACCCACCTTGTAAGCCGCCCGAGCCTTGGACTATAAAAGGCTCGGGTAGGCAACGTTACAAGAGGTTCGCTCTCACGCGAGTTGGCACCCTGATTCAAGCTCTCAGCTCATCCTCAAGCTCAGAACTCCGGTTCTGAGCACCAAGCAATACAACGAGCACCTCTGCTCACCGTGGACGTAGGGTATTACGCTCCGGTGGCCCGAACCACGTAAAAAACCCTTGTGTTCATCTGTTTCCTTCGTCCTACTACGCTTAAGCTCTCCGTGGGGGACTAGCCCCTCCGAAAAAGAACCTCCGCGGGTTGCCCAGTGCAGGCTCGGGGGAAGTGTCGACAGCTACACTTCGACATTTGGCGCGCCAGGTAGGGGCTTTTCCCTCGCGCGATGAGCTTACACCGACGAAGATGACGAAGCTTCCTTCAGCGGCAAGCTCTCCTCGCCCACGTTCCCGACGAACTGTGACCAGCGAGGACTACGTCTCGACACACTCGGGACGGAGTGTGTCGGGGCAAGCTGGAAGTCAGCAGCCGACTCTGGCAACACGGACTCCAGCAAGCCCAAGATCTGCTACAGTGCCAAGTGTCTCCCATGGGAGCGCACTAGCTGCAGCACGAGCGCTTCTGCGCAATCCACCTGCTGGGGACACGCCTCAGGCAGCGACCCAGCAGTGGATTCGCGATGTAGACCGTCTCGTTGTCGCCGCCGCCAACCCTCAGCTTCGGCGGGGATGACGCCCCATTCAATCTGATGTGTCGCTGTCGCGCACGCCAGCGGTTGACGGGCAGACGACAGACTCCTGCTCCACCTGGCTCCCATGTGCAGACCTGAGGTCGGAGCTGGAAAGACGTCACCTGGGGGAAGATTCCCGCGTGGCCATCGAGCGACGACGAGAAAGGCATCGCAACCAAGAGGCCGGCGACAGCATGTCGACCGCCTTGATCCAGCCTGGGCCGCAGACATTCGCTACGCAATCTCTGCCCCAGGCATACGCCACGCAGCATATGCCTCATCCATATGCCCTGCAAATGGCGCCCCGGTTTATGGCGCACCTTTGCCCATGCCGGGGTACACGGTGCCAACAGCGGACCAAGCGCTCGCGGCACCGACACCTGCAGCAACAGGAGCAGGGTGTGCAGCTTTGGCACCACACCTTCGCTTTGCGAAGTGGCCGCGCAAGTTCCGGCCACACCTGCCAGAGAAGTACGACGACAGCGTCAACCGGTGGAGTTCCTCCAGATCTACTCCACCGCCATCCTTGCTGCAGGAGGGGATGAGGCTGTCATGGCCAACTACTTCCCCGTCGCCTTGACCGGCCCAGCACGGTCTTGGCTCATGAATCTCCCCCAGGGTTCCATAACCTCCTGGGGAGAGCTATGCCGGCAGTTTACTGCTAACTTTGGCAGCTCCTACACCCGGCCTGGCATGGAGCTCGACCTCCACGCCATCCAACAACAACCTGGAGAGTCACTGCACTCCTTCATCCAGCGGTTCTCCCTGGTGCGGAATACCATCCCCCATATCCAAAATTCTTTTGTGGTGGTGGTGTTTCGACAGGGCGTAAGGGACAAGAAGATGCTCGAGAAGCTCACGACTGCGCGACGTCTCGGAGCTCATCAGCCTGGCGGACAAGTGCGCCAGGGCTGCAGAAGGGCGCAACTGGCACTCACAGCCAGCCTCCAAAGCCGGAGGACAGCCCGGATCTAGCGCTGCTTCCCATGGAAGCAACAAGAAGATCAAGAACAAGGGCGGTGGCAAGATGAAGCCACCGACCGCAGCTCCCGTTGCTGCAGCAGCAGCACCCAGTGGAGCTCGGGGGCCACGCCCCGACAAGAGGCCGTCACGGTCACCAGCCCCTGACGGTGAGCACGGCGAGCTGTGCCCCGTGCACAACACCAGCAGCCACACTGTTGCTGAGTGCCAGGAAATCCAGAAGCTCGCAGAGCGCTTCTGCAAGGGGAAGTAACCGCGTGCGGACACCCCTCCCTTCCATCAGAGGGAGGGCAAGCAGAAGGTCGACGCCCAGGACAACATCGACTAGCATATGGAGTTCCAGGAGCCCCAGCGCACCGTAAAGGCGGTGCACAACCACGAGGGCTCCAGCTTCAGCGACGACGAGCGCCAGAAGGCGCTCTACGTCATCTACGGCGGGTCCTATGACCCCTCGTCTCGGAGTGCAGTCAAGACTCTACACCGAGAAGTGGCATCGGTTGTGACGCCCTCAATTCTGTGGAAAACCACGGAACCGAGAACTAATGCATATGTCTGCCTAGGATGTTCATCACACATACACATATGATCCACAAACTGAATTCAGAATATATATTACCACGAATAACAGAGTTTATTACAATGTCTCGTGAGTCTTGGACTCATGCTCACAGCGGAAGTCTTATTTCTATGCAGCGGAAGTCTTTATTCTAATGCGGAAGCGATTTAACTAATGCGGAAGCAAATCTAAGAAGAAGTGGCTCCATCTCTACTCCCTCCACAGGCAAGGTTGAGAATAGATCACACACCTTAATGCCCCACTTAGTCTTCATAGTAGGCTTCTCCTGCTGCTGATGATGAAATAATAATGCAAGTTTGAGTATAATGATGTACTCAGCAAGTGCGGAAAAACACATGACATGCAACTTTGCAGAAAAGCAAATTTATAAAATCATGATAAAACAGCAACTTAACTTTAAATGAATGTAATCCCAACATGAATTGAATTACCAACATACCTTCATCCCTTTCCGTGTTCCATCCGAACATTAACCAACCTTTATTCATACTCACGAATACCTCCTCGTATTTGCACGAATACCTTCCCGTATTCGCTACCATCTTATCTCATAAAACAACTTCGCCTCGCACCGAGACTGTCGGTACCTGAGATATGGGGTACCCCCGCGCACAGGGTAAAATGCCTAAGGAACTCGCCCTTCTCCGCAGGGAGAGCTCCGAAGGCGCCACGCGTCCGGTGGGGTCGGACCTCCCTCTCCTCAGAGGAGAGCTCCGGGCCCGCCACGTGGCATACAGAAGCCGGACCTCCCCCTCCGTGGGAGAGAGGTCCGAAGGCGCCACGTGTCCAGCGGGGCCGGACCTCCCTCTCCTCAGAGGAGAGCTCCGGGCCCGCCATGTGGCCAACAGAAGCCGAGCCTCTCCCTCCGCGGGGAGAGGTCCGGAGGCTCCACGTGCCCCGAGAGACTGACCCTTCTCTCCTCTGAGAAGGGCTCCGGGCCCGCCACGTAGCAGCAGAACGACACTGCCTGCCCCGAGCGATAGGCAGCGGGCGTAAAGACGCCCCATACCTTGCCCGTACAAGGTATTCAAGGCCCGCGTCTTCCCAAGACGCGGAGACGCGGAGCACGCTTCTGTCAGGTGCCGTTGCGCCCAGTTGCATCACAGACTGGCGCGCGGTGTCAGAACCTGCCAGCCAATAAACACCACGACAAGACATCCCATGCCGCCTGCACCGTCATCAACCACTACGACTAGCATGCGGCATGGGCAGGGCGGCAAGATGAAGACTCAGAAGCCTTCGACCAGAGGCAACTACCGGCATAACTGCAGATACAGTAGATGATAGACAATCTTCCCGGGACCACCTGTCGGGTCCCGGCCCCCCTTGTAAGCTGCCCGAGCCTTGGACTATAAAAGGCTCGGGTAGGCATCGATAGCAAGGGTTCGCATTTTTGCAACTCATACGCTAGCCATACACTCTCAAGCTGTAAGTCACCCCCGAGCTTAGGCCTCCGGTCCTGAGCAGCAAGCAATACAGCGAGCTCCATAGCTCGCCGTGGACGTAGGGTTTTACGCTCCGACGGCCTGAACCACGTAAAACTCGCCGTGTTAAGCTCTTACTAACTCGTCCATCTGCGCAAGCTCTCCGCTAGAGACTAGCCCCACCGAAAAAAGAACCTCCGTGGGCTGCCCAGTGCAGGCCCGGGGGAAGTGTCGACTGAACACTTCGACATTTGGCGCACCAGGTAGGGGGCTTTTCTCCTAGCGCGACGAGTTTCCGCCGACGAAGATGACCAAGCTTCCTTCAACGGCGAACTCTCCCCCCTCGCCTCTACGGCGGACCGCGACCAGGGGGGAGTACATGTCGACACACTCGGGACGGAGTGTGTCGGTACAAGCTGGGAGCCAGCAACCGGCTTTGGCAGCGCCGACCCCGGCAATGCAGGCTCCAACCAGCTTCGAGTCTTCACTAGCGCTGGGCGTGCCCAGTGGGGGTGCGTTAGCTGCAGCGAGAGCGCTACTGTACAATCCGCCCGCTGGGGACGCGCCTCAGGCAGCGACCCGGCAGTGGATCCGCGAGGTAGACCGTCTCGTCGTCGCTGCCGCAAACCCTCGACCTCGGCGGGGACGACGCTCTGGCCAACCGGTCATGTCGCTGATGCGCGCACCATTGGATGACGAGCAGACGGCAGACTCCAGCTCTACCAGCCCCCAATCAACAGATCTGAGGACAGAGCTGGAGCGGTGTCACCTGGGTCAAGATGCCCGGGTATACCTCGAGCGGCGCCGAGAAAGGCGTCGCCACCAAGAGGCTGACGACAGCATGACGTCGGCCTCGACCCAGCCTAAAGAGCAGACCTTCGCCACGCGATCTCTGCCCCAGGCCTGCGCCGTGCAGAATATGCCACAGTCATATGTCCTGCATATGGCGCCCCCGACCTATGGTGCAGCCGAACCTGCGGCGACAGAAGCAGGGTGTGCGGCCCTCGCGCCACTCCTTCGCTTCGCGAAGTGGCCGCGCAAGTTTCGGCCGCACCTGCCCGAGAAGTACAAAGGCAGCGTCAACCCGGCGGAGTTCCTCCAGATCTACTCCACCGCCATACTTGCTGCAGGAGGGAATGAAGCCGTCATGGCCAATTACTTCCCTGTCGCCTTGACCGGTCCAGCCCGGTCTTGGCTCATGAACCTCCCCCAGGGTTCCGTCACTTCCTGGGGAGAGCTTTGCCGACAGTTCATAGCCAACTTCGGCAGTTCCTACACCCGGCCTGGCACGGAGCTCGACCTCCACGCCATCCAGCAGCAACCTGGGGAGTCGCTGCGCTCTTTCATCCAGCGGTTCTCCCAGGTGCGGAACACCATCCCACACATTCAAAATGCTTCTGTGGTGGTGGCGTTCCGGCAAGGCGTCCGGGACAAGAAGATGCTCGAGAAGCTCGCGACCAGGGAGGTCCACGACGCCTCAGAGCTCTTCAGTTTGGCAGACAAGTGCGCCAGAGCAGCCGAAGGACAGAACTGGCACTCACTGCCGTCCCCCGAGTCAGGAGGGCTGCCCGGATCTGGTCCTACTCCCTGTGGAGGCAGCAGGAAGGCCAAGAACCGAGGCAGAAGCAAGATAGAATCACCGACCGCAGCCCCAGTCGTCACTGCAGCGACGCTCAGTGGGGCTTGGGGGCCGCGCCCCGACAAGAAGCAGCGAAGATCACCAATCCCAGAAGGTGATCAAGACAATACGTGCCCCGTGCATGGCAGCTGTCGCCACACTACTGCCAAGTGCCGGGAGATCCGAAGGCTCGCGGAGCGCTTCCGCAAGGGGAAGCGGCAGCGGGCTGATGCCCTGCCCTTCCGTCCAAAGGAAGACGAACAGGGGGTGGATGTTCCAGACAACATCGACCACCCATAGGAGATCCAGGAGTCTCAGCGTGTCGTGAAGGCGGCACGCAGTCATGAGGACTCCGGCTCCAGTGACGATGAGCGTCAGAAGAAGCTCTACGTCATATACGGCGGGTCCGCCGACCCCTCGTCCCGAAGCGCAGTCAAGACTCTGCGCCGAGCGGTAGCGTCGGTGGCGCCACTCCCAAGTGCTGCACCGCACCTTAAGTGGATGGGGACCCCCATCAGCTTTGACGCCACCGACTGCCCCAAGAACATGGCTGGGGCCGGCCAACTGCCGCTCCTGGTGGCCCCTACCATCGCCAACGTGAGAATGTACCACGTTTTGGTAGATGGAGGGGCTGGGCTGAACCTCATCAGCCGTGCAGCTTTCCAGAAGCTGCAGGTCCCGATGGCCAAGCTCACCCCGTCGAGCCCGTTCTCAGGGGTAGGGCCGGGACAGGTTATCCCCTCCGGCAACATTAGTCTCCCGGTGACCTTCGGGGCTCCGGACAGCTATCGAACAGAGTACATTCTGTTCGACGTAGCGGAGATAGACCTCCCCTTCAACGCCATAATCGGCAGGCCAGCCCTGTACCGGTTCATGGCTGTAGCCCACTACGGCTACCTCGTCCTGAAGATGCCAACACCGACGGGCGTTCTCAGGATTCGTGGGGACCGCACTGCTGCAGTGTCGGCCCTAGAGAAGCTCCAAGCGCTCGCAACAGCTGGGGCATCTGCCCCCGGCAATACGGAGCCGGACCAGCTCCGCCCGAGCGCACATCACCGTGCTTCCACCACAGCACCCCGGGTGCAACCTCTCGACGAGGGCGGCGTCTCCTTAAAGGTCGTCCAAGTCAGCGCCGAAGCTACCCAGACCACCCGGGTAGCCGGGGGCCTGGATAGCAAATAGGAAGGCGCGCTCGTCACCTTCCTCCGGCACAACGTCGACGTATTTGCATGGCAGCCATCACAGATGCTGGGGATCCCCAGGGAGGTGATCGAGCACCACTTGAAAGTCTTCCCTGACGCCCGGCCGGTTCAACAGAAGCCCCGCAAGCAGTCCATCGAGCGGCAAAACTTCATCCGTGAAGAAGTCAAGAAGCTGCTGGACGCTGGCTTCATACGGGAGGTCCACCACCCCAGATGGTTGGCGAACCCCGTCGTTGTCCCGAAGGCCGGCGGGAAGCTCTGGATGTGCATCGACTACACCAGTCTCAATAAGGCATGTCCCAAAGATCCATTCCCTCTCCCTATAATAGATCAAATAGTAGACTCAACGTCAGGCTGTGATATGTTGTGCTTCCTAGACGCCTACTCGGGTTTCCATCAGATCCCCATGTCTAGGGAGGACGAGGAGCACACCTCCTTCATCACAGTAGACGACCTTTATTGCTATGTGTCTATGCCTTACGGCCTAAAGAATGCACTCCCCACCTTTGTGCGGGCGATGCACAAAACCTTTGGGGAGTTAATAAGAGACCTAGTTCAGGTGTATGTCGATGACATAGTTGTCAAGGTCAAGCAGGGTTCATCCTTACTAGATAACCTAGCTCTAGTCTTTGACAAGTTGCGCTCTACGCGCACCAAGCTGAACCCAGATAAATGTGTGTTCGGCGTGTCCTCTGGGAAGCTCTTAGGGTTCCTGGTCTCGCACCGAGGGATTGAGGCCAACCCAGAGAAGATCCAGGCCATCGACTTGATGCGGCCCCCTGTCCGCGTCAAGGATGTTCGGAGACTCACGGGATGTCTAGCCGCACTGAGTCGGTTTATACCGAGGCTAGTAGAGCGGGCACTCCCTTTCTTTAAGCTCATGCGCAAGTTAGGCCCCTTTGCCTGGACTGATGAAGCAGAAGAGGCTTTCCAGGAGTTGAAGCGACTCCTGACGACCCTACCTATCATGGTAGCCCCTGAGCCCGGGGAGCACTTGCTGCTCTACATTGCGGCGACAACAGAAGTAGTGAGTATGGTCCTTGTCGCGGAGCGGCCAGACCCCTCACCCTCGCAACCTGCTCCGGTAGCAGAAGACAGACGCCAGGGGGCCCCGCAGGGCCAAGACGGTCTCCCGGACCCCCTGGAGGTCCAAGTCGACCTCCCGGAGGCCCAGGACGGCTTCCCGGACCCCCAAGATAAATCTCCAGGGTCCAATTGGGATCTCCCGGAGGTCCCTCAAGAACCCCCGGAGCTCCCGGATGATCAAGAAAGCTTAAGGGCCTCCGGGTCCCAGTTCCCGGAGGCCCCCGTGGGTCCACCCACCTCCAGCGGGCCGGGGCCAATGGACGAGGAGCTCCCAAGCCTAAGAGAGAGGGTCCGAACCATACAGAGGCCTGTCTACTACATCAGCGAAGTACTTCATGAGACCAAGACAAGGTACCTAGAAGTCCACAAGCTGCTGTATGCGGTGCTCGTGGCCTCCAGGAAGCTCCGCCATTACTTCCAGGCCCACCGGGTCTCGGTAGTCACCTCGTATCCGCTGAAGACAATTCTTCACAGCCCCCATGCGACTGGCAACGTTGCTAAATGGGCGGCGGAGCTGGCGGAGTTTGAGCTGGACTTCCTCCCACGTCATGCAGTCAAGAGCCAAGCACTGGTTGACTTTGTGGCGGAGTGGACACCAACGAAGACTGACCCAGGGGGCCATGAAGGCGGTGAGCCAGAGCCCAAAGCTCCGGTCTTCACCGAACCCCACTGGACACTCTTCTTCGACGGCTCCTCGCGAAAGCAGGGGGCCGGTGCCGGCGTACTGCTCCTCATGCCATCGGGGGAACAGTTTGGGTATATGGTGCGTCTAAATTTCAAGGCAACCAACAACATGGCGGAGTATGAAGCACTCATCTTTGGCCTGCAGACAGCCCTGTCTTTAGGCGCTCGCCAGTTGTTGGCACAGGGCGACTCCCAACTGGTCATCAAGCAAGTCAAGGGCGAATGCTCCTGCAATGACCCGCAGCTAGTTGCGTATCTGCTCCACGTACAGATGTTGGAGAAAGAATTCCTCGCTTTGGACCTGCATCACGTACCGCGCGCTGGTAATGCCGCAGCCGACAACCTTTCAACGAAGGTTTCCACCGGAGCCCCCGCGCCCGAAGGAGTTTTCGAGAGGACGTTGCTGCGGCCTACAGCCCGGCCCGCTGAGCCGGGCGAAGGGGGCTTGACCAGCACCTCGAAGCTGGCGGTCCCGGCGGCCCTACAGCCATGGATGCCGCCAAGGATCGTAAGCGTCACTGGGGACTCCGTGCAACCCAGCGCTCAAGATCCAGAAGCTCAAGTCAGACCCGATGCATGGATAACGGAGATCCGGGACTACTTGAAGGACAATATCCTCCCTGATGAACATGCAACCGCTGAACGGATTGTGCGTATGGCTAAGAGGTACGCGCTGGTAGAGGGGGATCTCTACCGGCGTGGCGCCAACCACATCCTATTGCGGTGCATAACCCAGGGGGAAGGCTGCGACTTGCTCGCTGAGATCCGTGGAGGCGAATGTGGAAGTCATTCTTCCTCACGCACGCTTGTCGGTAAAGCCTTCCGGCATGGCTTCTACTGGCCGACAGCACTCCAGGATGCCGTCAAGCTGGTCGAGAGCTGCAAGGCGTGCCAGTTCCATGCCAAGCAGATCCATACACCGGCTCAGGCGGTACAGATGATCCCGCCCTCGTGGCCGTTTGCCGTATGGGGGCTGGACATCCTGGGACCATTTCCCAGAACCGTCGGGGGATTCCGGTACCTCTATGTCGCCATCGACAAGTTCACCAAGTGGCCAGAAGCTACACCAGTTGTCACCATCAACAAACAATCCGCAGTAAAATTCATCAAGTCTATTGTCTGCCGGTTCGGGGTCCCAAACAGGATCATCACCGACAAGGGGACCCAGTTCACCAGCGCAGCATTCCAAGACTACTGCGAGGACCTTGGTATTCAGGTATGCTATGCCTCTGTCGCCCACCCGAGGAGCAATGGGCAAGTTGAGAGGGCCAACGCGGAGATTCTCCGGGGCCTTAAGACTCGCACCTTCGCCAGCCTGAAGAAACATGGTGCCAATTGGGTAGATGAGCTTCCGAGCACACTACGGGCTAACCGGACATCCCAGAGCCGGGCCACCGGGGAGACACCCTTCTTCATGGTGTATGGGGCTGAAGCTGTACTTCCCCCAGAAATCACGATGAAGTCTCACCGTGTCCAGGCTTACGACAAAGCCACGCAGGACAACCTCCGGTGTGGAGAAATCGACCTCGTCTACGAGGTCCGATTACATGCGGCACTCCATAACGCGCGGTACAGACAAGCGCTTCGGCGCTACCACCAGAGGTCTGTGCGTGCCCGGGAGCTGCAGGAAGGTGACCTGGTGTTGCGGCGCATACTTTCTCGCGAAGGGGCCCACAAACTCTCCCCTAGATGGGAAGGCCCCTTCCGAGTCGCGAAAGTATGCCGCCCCGGGTGTGTGCGCCTTTCCACCGAGGATGGGGACCTGCTCCCGAACCCTTGGAACATAGAACACCTCCGTAAGTTCTACCCCTAGAGCAAAAATAGGACAGTACTTTCTTTTCGTAATAAACTCCATAGAGTCCAGGAGCAGCGCTCGGAGCAGCTAAACCCCAGGGGACGGTCCAGGACTACGTTCAGCTTTGCCTGGTTCCGACTCCAAGCGCGTAGAGTCTTGCTTCCCCTCTTAATGGGGTGGGTCGTGGCCTCCATGTTTAGCCTGCCTTCCTCCTGTGGAAAGTTGTACGAAAAGAAATTTGCTCTACTTTGCTCTTTCCTTGTACTCATTTAAATTGTGAATTGAGTTTTTTAATCACCCTTGCAGTGCATGGTTGCCATGTGCTCAGCTCCCCCTCTCTACAAGTCCCCAAGCACCAAGCATATGGTTAGGGGCTATAAGTCAAATAAGACTATGAGATAAGGGAGGGGGAGCCCCAAGGAGAATTACGTTTCCTCTACCTATGTGCAGGACCTCCAGGTTGCAGCAACAGGGTCTGCATGAAGCAGCGGGAAAAGGAGCTACCAACTACTTCGGCCTAGGACTGGAAGGACCGGGTCCCGCCCCTTCAGCAGGGGTGGGACCCGAGGGCCCCACATGTCCAGCAGGCCCGGAACTCTCACCTCCATTGAGGAGGGCTCCGGGCTCGCCACGTGGCAGGCGGAAACCGGACCTCCCCCCTCGGTGGGAGGGCTCCTAAAGCCCTACGTGTCCAGCATGGCCGGAGCTCCCGCCTCTTAAGGAGGAGCTCCGGACCCGCCACATGGCAGGCAGATTTGGGGCTCCCCATAGGGCAAGATCCAGAAACCTCCGGGGGCCCCTAACACGGTTAGGACCCGGGGAGGGTGTCTGTGCAAAGCTCCGAGATTGGAGATGGCCTCTGAGTACCTTGCGGAGCTGAGGACTCAGTCAGGCAAGCCCAAGAAGGAGAGAAAAAGCATCACAGTCACAAATATCTTAGAAGAGTCAAACTATGCGAGACTCCATAAGCTGGACTACAGACTCGATAAAAAGGAAGAAACAAGTCCCAAGGGTCTCCCGACACGACCAGAATCCAGAGGTTGCAACAACGGCCGCGTCACCAGGCTTCAACCCCGGTGGAACTCTCTTGCTCTATGACCAGAGCGTAGGAATCGCCTCCCTCATCACCGGCGCAAAAACCAGTGACACCACGGGGGCTCCTGAGGCCCCCTCCGCAGTATTCAGCGGTCTTCCTGGAGACTCTGACGTCTGGGATCCTCCATGGTGCATCGGCAGTTTCCTTCTCCTGAAGTTCCCTTATCATCGGCGCAAAAGCCGGTGCCGTCAAGGGTGCCCCTGGAGCCCCCATCCCTCATCACCTGCGCAAAAGCTGGAGTCATTGAGGGTGCTCCTGATGCCCCCTCCGCAGTGTTCAGCGGTCTTCTCGGAGACTCTGCCGGTTGGGATTCTCCTCGGTGCTTCAGCGGTTCCTTTGAAGACTCCACCACCTGGGAAAGGACACAACGCCAAGGAGCTTTCTGCCCACTGTCACCAAGGAAGGGCTCCGTTGGGAGGACAGACCAGGGACCCCTTGGCGGTGTCACCCTCAGAGGTAGGGCAGGCAGGCTCCCTGAGTCCCAGGTTTGGTGCAGACGCAACCGCTGGAGGGAACCGAGAGCAATTCTCCCCCATAAGGCGGGTTACGAGCCATGGAAGAAGACAGGACTGCAGAGACCCAAGGGAGGCGCAGGGGCTGGAAGCCTTATAAGGGGAACGCACCCACATGGGGGTTTCATTTCACACCTTCCCGGGTGCAACCCCAAGCGATTCGGAACTCTTCGAATACCCCGCGTCGGCGACCGCTTCGGTTCCTAGACCGAGTGCCGATGACGGGTGGGCCCAAGCCGCCTAACTGAAGCGGTGGGGTCAAGGAGTCAGTCTCCTGAGAAGGTGAGCCGGCAAGGTACTTCGGCGGTTCCCGAAGAAAGTGCCGCAACGTGCAGAAGTGGCAGTCTTGGGAACCGCCGCAGTAAAAGCAACCATCAAGTGAGCGCACGCTCCCACGACCCCGCGGCCGTTCGTGCTCCGGCAGCGGTCAATTCGGGACTTAGAGAAAGTGCGTGGATCGAAAGAGACAGAGGTCCCACCTCGGGCTCGCTGCCTCCCCCGAGATGGGCCCGGGGGCCACTGTCGGTACCTGAGATATGGGGTACCCCCGCGCACAGGGTAAAATGCCTAAGGAACTCGCCCTTCTCCGCAGGGAGAGCTCCGAAGGCGCCACGCGTCCGGCGGGGCCGGACCTCCCTCTCCTCAGAGGAGAGCTCCGGGCCCGCCACGTGGCATACAGAAGCCGGACCTCCCCCTCCCTGGGAGAGAGGTCCGAAGGTGCCGCGTGTCCAGCGGGGCCGGACCTCCCTCTCCACAGAGGAGAGCTCCGGGCCCGCCACGTGGCCAACAGAAGCCGAGCCTCTCCCTCCACGGGGAGAGGTCCGGAGGCTCCACGTGCCCCGAGGGACTGACCCTTCTCTCCTCTGAGAAGGGCTCCGGGCCCGCCACGTAGCAGCAGAACGACGCTGCCTGCCCCGAGCGATAGGCAGCGGGCGTAAAGACGCCCCATACCTTGCCCGTACAAGGCATTCAAGGCCCGCGTCTTCCCAAGATGTGGAGACGCGGAGCACGCTTCTGTCAGGTGCTGTTGCGCCCAGTCGCATCACAGACTGGCGCGCGGTGTCAGATCTGCCAGCCAATAAACACCACGACAAGACATCCCATGCCGCCTGCGCCGTCATCAACCACTACGACTAGCATGCGGCATGGGCAGGGCGGCAAGATGAAGACTCAGAAGCCTTCGACTAGAGGCAACTACCGGCATAACTGCAGATACGGTAGATAGACAATCTTCCCGGGACCACCTGTCGGGTCCCGGCCCCCCTTGTAAGCTGCCCGAGCCTTGGACTATAAAAGGCTCGGGTAGGCGTCGATAGCAAGGGTTCGCATTTTTGCAACTCATACGCTAGCCATACACTCTCAAGCTGTAACTCACCCCCGAGCTCAGGCCTCCGGTCGTGAGCAGCAAGCAATACAGCGAGCTCCATAGCTCGCCGTGGACGTAGGATTTTACGCTCCGGTGGCCTGAACCACGTAAAACTCGCCGTGTCAAGCTCTTACTAACTCGTCCATCTGCGCAAGCTCTCCGCTAGAGACTAGCCCCACCGAAAAAAGAACCTCCGCGGGCTGCCCAGTGCAGGCCCGGGGGAAGTGTCGACTGAACACTTCGACAGAGACCAATCTCATGTCATGACTCAACGTTCATGCAACCATCTCATCACCCGGACTCAACAGTCCCAACAACCAAAACATAACCAAACTCATTAACCATAACCAAGAACCTTCCCAATAACCATCCCAACTAATCATGGCAGTTTAGCCAGGTGCTCGTGTCCGTAAGCTCGGCTATCATGATAGTTTTAATAACTCTGCAGAGTTTGTACCTCTTTACCCACAAGTTTGTGATTTCGTCACCCGTCAGCGACTGCAGAACCTCCATTATACCAGTACGCAACCGTCACTGTATGGCCAAGAGATCACAAAATAGCCTTTACAAAGGGGTTACTAGATGTATGGACTCACTAAGGTTTCACCGGCAGGCTAGAATCTCCAATTCTCCCACCCACGGGCCCCCTCTTGTGCCATGCAGTTCCCAGGGCAGTCCTCACTCGACTCCCATTCCCCGCGCCTTCCACAGTCCATAACACTCTAGCAACTTACCTAATTACTCAGCTAAGCCGCACCCATACTTGGCCTTGTGGTGGCACTGTTATCCTGGCATGTGCATGCATGAACCGGTCCTTAGATCTACGGCAAGTAAACCACCATCTCGTGCTACCTCATTCACAAACCCAGTCTTGCCTAGATCTCCCATCGATCCATGCTCATTAACATCATCAGTTTCTCATAATCATTACGAGTGCAGTTAGCTAGACACATCTATCTCGCTTCCCAATCCCATGGACTTAGCGAAGCATAAAAGCAAAAACCATACCCGACTCATAAACTTCCCTGGCGACAAGGGTGGTTTAATCAAAACTAGTAAACTCCTATAAAAGGGTTTCCCATCATGTTTGATTTAGCACACACACCTTTTGGCAAAACAAAACAGTTTTACCCAAAACATAGGATTAATATGGTCAAGGAGCACTTGCCTTATTCTTGCGGTTCCGGGGGTTCTTGGATCTCAAAACCTTGTTGCTGCAGCTCGTCGTAGACAGCTCCCTGAGATTGTCCTGCTAGGTAGGATCACGTGCATACAAGATTCACAGCAATCAATATCATGCACAAATCTTAAACTAGATGCGATGATGCATATGCATGCTTATCCTATGATTAGCTTTTATTAGATTGGTTCACACATTTTTCTTGTATGACTTTGTTTGGACAGAGGTGTTCGGATCAAAGGTGGACGTGGCGATGATCTTGTCTTTAGATCAACCTGATCATCAAGTGATCTTTCCACGAGAAGACTTCTGTTCGGAAGGAATCAAAGAACAGATGCAAAGAGAATACAACGATGTCGTAAGGTGGTGTCGGAGTCCTACCTTACGTTCTTCTTGGTTTTCGAGGTCCTCCTCAGACCGCTCGGCTCTCCTCCGGCGATCTCCCTCGCTGTGCTTCAGCGATGGTTTACTCGGCGAGTTAGGGCTAGGACTCTAAGTCGTCGGCTCAGAAGTTGGAAAAGAAGTTTGTGGTTTCGGCCAGAGGTTCTGGGTTCTATTTATAATTGGGAGGAGAAGAGTCCTAATCTGATTGTATCCCGAATAAGAGTCCTATTCAGATCGTTGTTGGATCCTAACATCTTATCTTTAGTAATCATTGTGGAATTCAAGTCGGTTTCCTTTACGCACCGGTATCTTTACGCGTAAAAACCGCTCCAGAACTCGTTACCTCTGCGCTGATGAGATCCAGAGGCTCCACGTGTCCTTCTGGGGCCTCGTATCTCCTTCTCCGTAGAGGTGAGCTCCGGTTGTGCCGCGTGTCAAGCGAGCAAGACTTCCCTCTTCTTCGGAGATGAGGTCCACGTGTGCCACGTATGCTGGCGGTCGGGACCTCCTATCTCGCTCGAAGGTGGCTCCGCGCACGCCACGTGTTAGTGCCGGTATTTCCTTTTTTCCTCAGAGACGTGCCCCGAGGTCGGCACGTGTCCAGCAGCGACAGACCTCCCGGAGATAAGCTCCGGTGGTGACACGTGTTTGATGGAACCGGTCTTCTCGGACCTCCCTTCCTTTGCGGAGATGAGCCCGGAGTCTGTCACGTAGCCAGCTTTGTGGCGGCCTCTCCCTACTTCGCAGGGATGAGCTCTGAGCACGCCACGTATCCAGCAGCCGCAGAAGTTGTCTTCGACGCTCTTATGTGAACTGGACTCGGCTCTTACTGGCTATCCTTTTGATAACTTTCTCTGTTCCTATTTTTCTTAAAATGTTTTTCTCTTCATAAAACGTGAATATATGTTGACACCAGAGATGAGGGTGTCACAAATCTACCCCCTTAAATTGAATCTCGCCCTCGAGATTTGTTAGTAGAAAATAGATGGGAAAATTCCGCCTTGATATCCTCTTCACGCTCCCATGTGGCTTCAGCTTCGGTGTGATGGCTCCATTGCACCTTGCACCATCGAATCACCTTGTTCCGGGTGACCCTTTCCTTTACGTCCAAGATTCGGACAGGGTGTTCCGCATAAGTCAGATCCTCTAGAAGTTCGAGTTCTCCCATTGATACTGGCTCCTCTGGTGCTCTCAAGCACTTCTTGAGCTGGGATACATGAAACACGTCATGTACGTTAGAGAGGTGGGTTGGGAGCTCTAGTTGATAGGCTACTTCTCCTCACTGGTCCAGAATCTTAAATGGTCCGATGTAGCGAGGTGCTAGCTTGCCTTTGACGTTGAAACGTCGTTGGCCTCGGATAGGCGATACCTTAAGGTATACAAAGTCCCCTACTTCAAAGGTCAACTTCCTACGCCTATTGTCCGCATAGCCTTTCTGTCGTGACTGAGCAGCCTTCAAGTTATCCCGTACCGTTTGGACTTGCTTTTCAGCTTCTTGTAGTACATTCGGGTCCAAACACCTGGTTTTCTCCGGTTTCGTTCCAAAACAGTGGCGTTCTACACCGTCTACCATATAATGCTTCAAAAGGTGACATCTTCAAGCTAGCTTGATAGCTGTTATTATAGGAGAATTCGGCATACGGTAAACTCCTATCCCAACTACGCCCTCGTTTCAAGGCGCAAGCTCTCAACATGTCCTCCAAAATTTGGTTTGTCCTTTCGGTTTGTCCGTCAGTTTGTGGATGATAGGCGGAGCTAAAATCCAGTCGTGTACCCACGGCTTTCTGCAGCTTCTTCCAGAATCTAGAGGTAAACTGAGAACCTCGATCTGAGACTATCCTCTTCGGGACTCCATGACGGCACACGATCTGTTCCATGTACAACTCGGCTATTTGTGCAACATTGTAACTGGCCTTTACAGGGAGAAAATGGGCGGTTTTCGTCAATCGGTCCATGATAACCCAGATGGAGTCATATCCCGACTAAGTACGTGGCAATCCGACGATGAAATCCATACTGATGTCTTCCCACTTCCACTCTGGTACCTTCAAAGGTTGCAACAATCCAGCGGGTTTTTGATGTTTGGCCTTCACCCGTTGGCATGTGTCGCATAGGGCAACGTATTCGGCTATATCCCTTTTCATATCATCCCACCAATAACAAGTTTTCAAGTCCTTGTACATTTTGGTGCTTCCGGGATGTATGGAATAGGGTGAATCATGTGCCTCCTTCAATATCACGTCGCGGAGGTGTTTTACGTTAGGCACACAAATCCTTTTTCCTAGCCAAAGCGTACTCTTCTCATCCTCCTTGAAGTCCTTCTCTATTCCTTGTCGGATTCTTTCCTTGATCTCCTTGATCCCCTCATCCGTTGCTTGGCCCTCTCTTATCTCTTGCTCCAATGAAGAGTGGATCTCCATTATTTCCATGTTGTTCAAAAATCCGAGGTGTAACCGTTCGAACTCCTTACGTAGTTCAGGTGGTAGCTCCCGAACCGTGAGTTGGTGACATGCTCCCTTTCGGCTCAATGCATCAGCTACTACATTGGCCTTCCCGGGGTGGTAGTTGATTCCAACATCGTAATCCTTGATAAGTTCTAACTATCGACGTTGCCTCAAATTCAAATCCGTTTGGGTAAATATGTACTTGAGGCTTTTATGATCCGTATAGATCTCACATCGATGACCAAGGATATAATGTCTCCAAATCTTCAATGCATGCACTACTGCTGCTAACTCCAAGTCATGTGTAGGGTAATTACGCTCGTGCTTCTTTAATTGCCGTGAGGCATAGGCTACCACTTGTCCTTCTTGCATGAGCACACATCTGAGCCCCTGTCTGGATGCGTCACAATATATGTCAAAGCTCTTGCTTACGTCTGGCAATACTAGAACTGGTGCTGTGGTTAGCCTTTTCTTGAGTTCCTCAAAACTTTCTTGGCAGACCGGTGTCCATTGAAAGACCTTTCCCTTCATTAGCAACTCCGTCATAGGCTTTGCTATCTTAGAGAAGTCTTTAATGAAGCGTCGATAGTATCCAACCATCCCAAGAAAACTCCGAATCTCCCTCACGCTCTGCGGTTGGTCCCACTTCAGAGCATCTCTCACTTTTCCAGGATAAACCGATACCCCTTCCTTGGAGATAATGTGGCCTAGGAAAGGTATTTCCTTTAGCCAAAATTGACACTTGTTGAGCTTGGCATACAATTGATGCTCACGCAACTTCTGCAAGGTCAATTTTAGATGTTCTTCATGCTCCTCCTCACTTTTTGAATACACCATAATGTCGTCGATGAAAAGCATGACGAACTTGTCCAAGTACTCCATGAAAACCTTGTTCATAAGGTACATGAAGTATGCGGGTGCATTTGTCAACCCAAAAGACATGACGATATATTCATACGAACCATACCATGTCCGAAAGGCTGTCTTGGGTATATCGGAGAGCTTAATCTTCAGCTGGAAGTATCCCGACCGAAGATCAATCTTGGAGAACACTCGGGCTCCTTTCATCTGGTCGAATAGGTCCTCTATACGGGGCAGAGGGTATTTGTTCTTGATTGTCACCTCGTTGAGAGACCGATAATCCACGCACATCCTTTGGGTTCCATCCTTCTTGTCTACGAAGAGCACCGGAGCTCCCCATGGTGATGAGCTTGGACAGATAAAACCCTTCTCCAACTATTTTTGAATTTGCTTCTTGAGTTCAACTAGCTCGTTGACGGGCATCCTATAGGGTCTCTTGGCTATGGGTGCAGTTCCGGGTACCAAATCTATGGCAAACTCAATGTCCCGGTCAGGCGGCATACCTGGAAGCTCTTCCGGGAACACGTCCGAAAATTCCTGAACCACTGGGATGTTGTCCACGGTGGGTCCTTCGACGTGGTTCAGAATTGCTCGTTCGGTGATTTGCTGGGCTGACTCAAACTCGACACGAATATCGTGCTCGTTTGTCAACTGCACACTCCTTTCAGCACATTGGATTACTCCATTGTGCTTGCTTAGCCAATCCATTCCGAGTATGATGTCAATCCCTTGGGAGTCCAAGACAATAAGGTTGGCAAGGAAGTCTACCCCCCTTATTTTAAGGCTTACTTTAGGACATACTATATTAGTCCTCATTTCTCCTTCGGGAGAATTAACTAACATAGCACATTCTAAGTGGTATATAGGTAGATGATGTTTGGCAACATAGTTGGATGATATGAAGAAATGTGATGCTCCAGAATCAAATAAAATGGCGGCTGGGTTGGAGTTGGCAAGGAACATACCAATTGCGACGTCCTCAGCCTGTTGTGCTTCCTCGGCAGTGACATGGTTCACGTGGCCACGAGCATAGTTCTGCTGTCCATGGTTTCCTTGATTGTCCCCTCCGTTCGGTCGCTGGTTCTGCTTGGGCACGTTACCTTGCTGTCCACGGCCCCTCCTCGGGCACTGGTTCGCGAAGTGGCTTACTTCCCCGCATGCAAAGCATGCCCTGTTGCCTACGGCAGCAGGTACGTTGGGGCGGGGGTTTTGAACAGGGGCGCCATTGTTAGGTCGGGGCGCAGGAGGCATGGGCACGCGAGGTGCGGGTGCAACGGGTCGTTGCTGGGGTGGTTGACCCGGGCAGTATGCAGGAGTGGTCAATCCATACTGCGGTGCAGGGGGCATGTACCGAGGTCGTACGTTGCTCCCTTGAGGCTGGTATGGTGTCTTCCTCTTGCACTCTCGCTTGATCTCTCGGATCTCATTTTCAACCACTATGGCCTTGTCAACCAGCTTCTGGAAGCTTACGTAGTCATTATTGAGGAGTTGAACCTGGATCTCATTGTTCAACCCTCTCATGAACATGTATTGCTTCCTCTGGTCTGAGTTGACATCTTCGGGGGCGTACCGGGACAGTTGTATGAACTTGTTGAGATACTCATTCACGCTCTTCTGTCCTTGGCGGAGACCTTCAAACTCCTGCCTCTTGAGCATCATTACACCAATAGGGATGTAATGAGAGCGAAAACTTCCCTTGAACTCAGTCCAAGTGATTGCCTCCGAGTCGGCATGAGCATTGCTCAGGGCATCCCACCAGTCAGCAGCGGCTCCCATAAGTTGGTGCGACGCGAAGAGAACCTTCTCTCGGTCATTGCACTGAACAATGGAAAGCTTTTTCTCCATGGATTTTAACCAATCATCGGCCTCCATGGGATCACTAGCTTGAGCAAAGGTGGGTGGTCGAGTCCTCATGAACTCACCCAACCTGTTATAAGCCGGCGGTGGTGGCGGCGGTGGTGCCGGAACGGGGTTTTGGTTGGCCTGCAACTGACCCAAAGTTTGGATCATGGTTTGCATAAGCTGGTTTTGCATGGCCAGCAGCCGTTCCAGGTGATTTTCACCAGCTCCCGGGTTAGCAGGAACTTCATCATGGTCATCCTCCTGGACGTTCCTTCGGCCGGCATTTCCCCTCACCATCTGTGAGAGAGAACGAAATAGAATAGAAGGTTAGAAGGTTAGGTAGGTCCCTTCAACTATATGCATTAAGGTGAGTTGGACTATATATATATCAGCCCATATGAGAATGTGAACAAGTGGCGAAGCATCTCACACCTCTTTCTTCTTACGTGTCGATATGGACAATGTTTTAAGACGTCCCACAACTCACACTAAGCACATAATCACAAACAATCATTGTAAGGGCTCATACAACTCCTATTCAATGATGGTTTCCTATGTCAAGGTGGGTTTTAAAGCCAATCTAAGCGTCCTAGAGTGCTTCCTTTGGTCAGCGTGGCTTAGGGTTAAGGGTGTAACCTACTGTCAACCCGTGGCTCTAATGTCAATCTAAGGTTTCTATGTAGGCATGTAACCTACTGTCAACCCGTGGTTCTAATACCAATCTGTGACGCCCTCAATTCTGTGGAAAACCACGGAACCGAGAACTAATGAATATGTGTGCCCAGGATGTTCACCACACATACACATATGATCCACAAACTGAATTCAGAATATATATTACCACGAATAACAGAGTTTATTACAATGTCTCATGAGTCTTGGACTCATGCTCACAGCGGAAGTCTTATTTCTATGCAGCGGAAGTCTTTATTCTAATGCGGAAGCGATTTAACTAATGCGGAAGCAAATCTAAGCAGAAGTGGCTCCATCTCTACTCCCTCCACAGGCAAGGTTGAGAATAGATCACACGCCTTAATGCCCCACTTGGTCTTCATAGTAGGCTTCTCCTGCTGCTGATGATGAAATAATAATGCAAGTTTGAGTACAATGATGTACTCAACAAGTGCGGAAAAACACATGACATGCAACTCATAACAAGGTAGGTAATAAAAGGCTCATTTGCAGAAAAGCAAATTTATAAAATCATGCTAAAACAGAAACTTAACTTTAAATGAATGTAATCCAAGCATGAATTGAATTACCAACATACCTTCATCCCTTTCCGTGTTCCATCCGAACATTAACCAACCTTTATTCATACTCACGAATACCTCCTCGTATTCGCTACCATCTCACGAATACCTTCCCGTATTCGCTACCATCTTATCTCATAAAACAACTTCGCCTCGCAATGAGACCAATCTCATGTCATGACTCAACGGTCATGCAACCATCTCATCACCTGGACTCAACAGTCCCAACAACCAAAACATAACCAAACTCATTAACCATAACCAAGAACCTTCCCAATAACCATCCTAACTAATCATGGCAGTTTAGCCAGGTGCTCGTGTCCGTAAGATCGGCTATCATGATAGTTTTAATAACTCTGCAGAGTTTGTACCTCTTTACCCACAAGTTTGTGATTTCGTCACCCGTCGGCGACTGCAGAACCTCCATTATACCAGTACACAACCGTCGGTGTATGGCCAAGAGATCACAAAATAGCCTTTACAAAGGGGTTACTAGATGTATGGACTCACTAAGGTTTCACTGGCAGGCTAGAATCTCCAATTCTCCCACCCATGGACCCCCTCTTGTGCCATGCAGTTCCCAGGGCAGTCCTCACTCGACTCCCATTCCCCGCGCCTTCCACAGTCCATAACACTCTAGCAACTTACCTAATTACTCAGCTAAGCCGCACCCATACTTGGCCTTGTGGTGGCACTGTTATCCTGGCATGTGCATGCATGAACCGGTCCTTAGATCTACGGCAAGTAAACCACCATCTCGTGCTACCTCATTCACAAACCCAGTCTTGCCTAGATCTCCCTCCGATCCATGTTCATTAACATCATCAGTTTCTCATCATCATTACGAGTGTTGTTAGCTAGACACATCTATCTCGCTTCCCAATCCCATGGACTCAGCGAAGCATAAAAGCAAAAACCATACCCGACTCATAAACTTCCCTGGCGACAAGGGTGGTTTAATCAAAACTAGTAAACTCCTATAAAAGGGTTTCCCATCATGTTTGACTTAGCACACACACCTTTTGGCAAAACAAAACAGTTTTACCCAAAACATAGGATCAATATGGTCAAGGAGCACTTGCCTTATTCTTGCGGTTCCGGGGGTTCTTGGATCTCAAAACCTTGTTGTTGCAGCTCGTCGTAGACAGCTCACTAAGCTTGTCCTGCTAGGTAGGATCACCTGCATACAAGATTCACAGCAATCAATATCATGCACAAACCTTAAACTAGATTCGATGATGCATATGCATGCTTATCCTATGATTAGCTTTTATTACATTGGTTCGCACGTTTTTCTTGTATGACTTTGTTTGGACAGAGGTGTTCGGATCAAAGGTGGACGTGGCGATGATCTTGTCTTTAGATCAACCTGATCATCAAGTGATCTTTCCACGAGAAGACTTCTGTTCAGAAGGAATCAAAGAACAGATGCAAAGAGAATACAACGATGTCGTAAGGTGGTGTCGGAGTCCTACCTTACGTTCTTCTTGGTTTTCGAGGTCCTCCTCAGACCGCTCGGCTCTCCTCCGGCTATCTCCCTCGCTGTGCTTCGGCGATGGTTTACTCGGCGAGTTAGGGCTAGGACTCTAAGTCGTCGGCTCAGAAGATGGAAAAGAAGTTTGTGGTTTTGGCCAGAGGTTCTGGGTTCTATTTATAATTGGGAGGAGAAGAGTCCTAATCTGATTGTATCCCGAATAAGAGTCCTATTCAGATCGTTGTTGGATCCTAACTTCTTATCTTCAGTAATCATTGTGGAATTCAAGTCGATTTCCTTTACGCACCAGTATCTTTACGCGTAAAAAACGCTCCAGAACTCGTTACCTCTGCGGTGATGAGCTCCGGAGGCTCCACGTGTCCTTCTGGGGCCTGGTATCTCCTTCTCCGTACATATGAGCTCCGGTTGTGCCGTGTGTCAAGCGAGCAAGATTTCCCTCTTCTTCGGAGGTGAGCTCCGCGTGCGCCACGTATCCTGGCGGTCGGGACCTCCTATCTCGCTCGGAGGTGGCTCCGCGCACGCCACGTGTTAGTGTCGGTATTTCCTTTTTTCCTCAGAGACGTTCCCCGAGGTCGACACGTGTCCAACAGCGACAGACCTCCCGGAGATAAGCTCCGGTGGTGACACGTGTTCGGTGGAACCGGTCTTCTCGGAGGTGAGCTCCGAGATTGACACGTGTCCTGCGGAAATGCCTTTGCTTCTTCCGCAGAGGCTAGCTCCGAAACAACACGTGTCCCACACGGTCGGACCTCCCTTCCTTTGAGGAGATGAGCTTGGAGTCTGCCACGTAGCCAGCTTAGCGGCGGCCTCTCCCTACTTCGTAGGGATGAGCTCTGAACACGCCATGTGGCCAGCAGCCGCAGAAGTTGTCTTCGGTGCTCTTATGTTAACTGGACTCGGCTCTTACTGGCTATCCTTTTGATAACTTTCTCTGTTCCTATTTTTTTTAAAATGTTTTTCTCTTCATAAAACGTGAATATATGTTGACACCAGAGATGAGGGTGTCACATCGGTGGCTCCTGTCCCAAGCGTAGGCCGCACCTCAAGTGGATGAGGACCCCCATCAGCTTCGACGCCACTGACTGCCCCAAGAACATGGCTGGGGTCGGGCAGCTACCGCTCTTGGTAGCTCCCACCATCGCCTACGTGAATATGTACCACATTATGGTAGATGGCGGGGCCGGCCTGAACCTCATCAGCCGCGCAGCTTTCCAAAAGCTGCAAATCCCGATGGCCAAGCTCATCCCCTCGAGCCCGTTCTTAGAGGTAGGGCCGGGACAAGTCGTCCCCTACGGCAACATCAGCCTTCCGGTCACCTTCGGGGCACCTGATAGTTACCGAACAGAAGACATTTTGTTTGATGTGGCAGAGATCGACCTCCCCTTCAACGCCATCATCAGCAGGCTAGCTCTGTAACGATTCATGGCGGTAGCCCACTACGGCTACCTCATCTTGAAGATGCCTACACCAACAGGCGTCCTCAAGATCCGTGCAGACCGCACTGCTACAGAGTCAGCCTTGGAGAAGCTCCAAGCACTTGCAACAGCCCGAGCGCCAGCCACTGGCGGTGCAGAACCAGGCCAGCTCCACCCGAGTGCACGCCACCGTGCCTCGGCTCCACCTCCTGGGGGCTGCCCTGGCCCTGGCAACCTCTTGTCGGCCTAAGCCAATGGAGGAAGACATCCTGGGTCCCCTAGGGAGAAGTCGCGCAGGACCAGCTCCGGCACGAAGACATCGACTTCGTCGACGAGGCTCGATTACAAGCAACGCTCCGCAATGCACGGTACTGGCAGGTGCTCCGGCGCTACCACCAAAGGACCATGCGTGTCAGGGAGCTCAAAGAAGGCGACCTGGTGCTGCGTCGCATACTTTCTCGTGAAGGGACCAACAAACTCTCTCCCAGCTGGGAAGGTCCCTTCCGAGTCACAAAAGTATGCCGCCCCGGGTGCGTACGCCTTTCCACCAAGGATGGGGACCCGCTCCTGATCCCTTGGAACATGGAACATCTTCGTAAGTTCTATCCCTAGAGCATTGGTAGCACAGGTCTTTTCTTTCTGTAATAGATTCCATAGAGTCCAGGAACAGCGTTAGGAGCAACTAAGCCCAGGGGACGGTCCAGGACTACGTCCAGCTTGGCCTGGTTCCGTCCCTAAGCACGAGGGATCTTGCTTCCCCTCATAATGGGGTGGTAGTTGCCTCCATGTTTAGCCTGCCTTCCTCCTATGGGCATTTATGCAGAAAGACTCATGTTCTACCACACTCTTACTTATATGCTCATTTAAATTACGCATTAATTTTTATGATCACACTTTTCGTGTATGCTCACCATACACTTAGCTCTCTCTCTTCCCACTCTCATCCCTAGTCGGCATTTGCTATCCTACCGAAGACGGTCGCGCTTGAAGCACCTGCCGATGGCCAGGGGGCCTCTCGGGCCTCCCCCAGTCAGGTGTTGCGATGCCAGTTGGTCACCTCCAGGAAAAGCCTGCGCTGTGCATGGGGGGGCAAGGGTGCGTAGCCTGCTTTGCCTGGTTCCGACCCAAAGCGTGTGTGCCCTGCCCTTCGGAGGTCCAGGGGAGTACAGCCTGCTTTGCCTAGTTCCATACCGAAAGCCTGTGCACTCTGCCTCCCCAGCGTTACGGTCCAGTACTAGGGGCCGGATGGTCGTACCCTGACCTCGGAGGGAGCCGGACCCCCGGTGCCGGGCGCACTGAATTGCCCAAGCCCCGTATACCGGACCAGGATCGTAAGCCAAATAAGACTATGAGATAGGGAGGGGGGAGCCCCCAAGGAGAATTACGGTTCCCTTACTTGTGTGCAGGACCTCCTGGCCTTAGCTCCCCCGCAAGAGTATGGTAGGTGTGCCCAAACCATTGGCCACACCTACAAGGGGGCCACTACGGGGACCGCGCGAAGAGAGATCGGAGCTCCTGACTACTCCAACGCAAGACCGGAGGATCCAAACCTCGCCCCCTTTGCAGGGGCGGGTTCCGAAGGCCCCACGTGTCCGACGGGGCCGGGCCCCCCCTCTCCTCAGAGGATAGCTCCGGGCCCGCCACGTGGCCAGCAGAGTCGGACCTCGCCCCCTCCGCAGGGGCAAGCTCCGAAGGCTCCACGTTTCCCGCGGGGTCGGACCACCCTCTCCTTAGAGGAGCTCCGGGCCCACCACGTGGCTAGCAGATCCGGACCTCCCCCGTCCTCACGGGGCAAGCTCCGAAGACCCTTCGGGCCCTTATCACAACAAGGACCCGAGGAAGGTGTATGTGCAAGACTTCAAGATCGGTGAAGACCTCCTGAAGTCCTTACGGAGTTAAGGACTCGGGCGGGCCAAGCCAAGAAGAAGATAAAAAACACAGACACAAAAAACAACAGGAGTCTATTCATTCATTAAATCTCCATGAGCTGGACTACAGACTCAACAAAAACAAAAGATACAAAGCCCTTCAACTACAAGGACGAGCGCCTAGGAGTCCTCGGACTCCCGGTGGAACCTAGACGCTACAAGGGCAGCCACGTCCCCAACTCCGGCCCTGGCGGCTTCCTCCCGCTCGACGACGGTGCCCTGCCTCATCGGCTCCAGGGAGAGGGAGGGATCCCAGCTTCGGAAGCACGCCAGCACATGCATGGCAACCTCCTTTGCCAGGTCCCTCCCCTCGGCGTCGAGCTCGTCGGCAACCATAGTCTCAAGCCGCCCCAGCTTAGCGCTGATAGCCTTGAGCGCCGGGAGCGCATCGGTCACCCCCTGCTCCGGAGCCCCCGGCCTCACGGGACTGAAACTGAGGGGCACCAGAGCGGACTCCGCTTCGCCAACAAAGCTCCAGACCGCTTTAGCCTCGACGGACCGCGAAGCCTTGAGTTCCTCCACTACGTGGCGCTCCCGGGAGGCCTGCTCCTCCCTCTCGGCTAGAGCAGTCTCCCGAAGCTCCAGCTCTTTGGCCCAGGCCTTCAGGTCGCCCTCGCAAGCCTCCAGCCACTTGGCGACCTTCTTCTCCTCGGCGACCACGGCTCGCTCCTGATATGCAACGGCGCACTCGCGACGCGCCAACTGCAGCCGCAACTCCTCCATGGCATCGATAGCCGCTGACCTTCGAATAGATGAAGGAGGAGGAGTGGGCGCCGCCGCTGCCGTTGCAGGAGCCGGTCCAACCGGCGCAGAAGGTGGAGGCACCCGCACTGGCTCGAGGGCCGAAAAAGCCGCCACAGCCTCTGGACGCTGCAGCCCAGCACCTCCGCTAGCCGGATAAGGTCGGGGAACACACATGTTCCCGGCAGCCGGTGAGCCTCTGCAAGCGTGGGGGCCCCTCAGGACAAGAGAAAAAAGAAATGAGCAAGTGTCGAGATCCGGTGAGTATGAGCTTACCGAGGAACTCGGACACTCCAGAGGGCATGGAGCCCCGGCTTCCGGGCTGGGGTAGGACCGCCGGGGCCTGGCGCCGCCAACGGGACCTGCACCGGAGGTACGTGGGCCGGCGAAACAGGGGGTGCATCCGGAGCCTCCGCCTAGGACTCCTCGGACCACCGCTGTCCGAGGGGAGTCCCGTCGGAGCTGAAGATCCGAGGCCTCTTGGGCCCGCCGCCCAACGAACCAACGCCTCTCGAAGGTGAGCCCGGGGGAACTCCGGTCCCCTGGCTTGGCGCAAGTGGCGCCCTTCGAGGGGACCGGGCGCGCTTCTTCTCTGGCAACCTAGAGGCTGGGTCCGTCCCCTTCCCCTCGTCGGTGGCCCGGGCTCCGTCTACCTTCGGCGCGGGTTGGGCGTCGGCTGACGCCTCGTGCTCCGCTCCGGAGCGATCAACCCCGGAAATCGAGATTCCTCGGAAGGTGTCCCCGACCTGACGAACGGCGATACCAATATCGTGTAGCGTCGGCAGCTCCCACAGCAGCCTCGACCTTAACAACGGCTCCATGGAGAGAGGGGGCAGGAAGCTGACAACATAAGAGAGTTGTCGTCGAGGAGGTCGCTTCTGACGTATGACAATATCTCCCTCAGTTCTTCCTCGGAAGGAACTGAGTCCAAGCCCGTATCCACCCTGATGCCGTCGTGGATGTCGCTGAAGTACCACGCCGGGTGGATGCGCTGCTGCAGCGGAGCAATGCGCCGCGACAGGAAGCTTTCCAGCACCATCAGAGACATCAATCCCTGCTCTGCCAGGGACCGGATCCGCGTCAAGATTGGCGCGTATTCGAGCTCCATCACCGGGCTCTCTTCCCAGAGGCGACGCTCGGTGGTTGGAGCACCGGTTGGCAACTGGAGGCAATCGTGCTCATCAGTCTTCACGATCACCCAGTGGTCCCTCCAGCCTTCCCACCTCGCCGCATTGAAGGGTAGAAGTTACCTGAAGACCTTCGGGTCCTTGCAGCGATGCTGGAAGTAGTATGCCCCCAGCTGGTTCCTCGATCTGCGCCCGGTCGTCTGCAGCACGAAGAAGTGGCGGAAGAGCGTCATCGAGGCGCGCACTCCTACGAACATTTCGCAGAAGTGCACGAAGACGGCGGCCATGGCAACAGAGTTGGGGGAGAGGTGATGAAGCTGGACACCGTACGTCTCCAGTAACGTCACAAAGAACGAAGAGATTGGCGGGACGAACCCCGCCAAGCCATAGGCGGTAAAGAAGACAATCTCCCCCGCCCTCAGACGCAGGGGGAGAATCCCTCACCAGAGGCAGCGCCGCTGCTCCACTGAATGCCACCCCAACAACTTATGCACCGGTCTAAGGTCTTCTGACCGGGCGAAGCTCGGCAGAGGCAGGTTGGAAGCCATTGGCGGCGGAAGCACAAGACTTGGAAGACGAAGGCGCAAGAGCTCGGAGAAACAAGGAGGGCTCAGGCGTGGGGAAGTGCGAAGGGAAGCCTGCGATGAAGATGAGATCCCCTTCTAAACTTCCCAGACACGATTCAAAGCGATTTGAAACTCTTCGAATACGCTGCTTGGGATAACCGCTTCAGCTCCAAGCCCTGGAGTCGATGACAAGTAGGCCTAGGCCATCCTGCGGAAGCGGTAGACCAAGAGGTCAGACCCCAGGCGGAGAACCCAGCGGTTCCCGAAAAGGCGCTGCAACGTGCAGAAGTGGCAGCCTTGGGAACCGCCACAGTAAAAGCAACCATCAAGCAGGGCTCACGCCCCCACGATCCCACGACTGTTCGTGCTCCAACAACGGCCAAAGCGGGTCTTCGAGAAGGTGCGCGAAGTAGAAGGGACAGAGGCCCCACCTCGGGCTCAATATCTCCCTCGAGATGGGCCCGGGGGCCACTGTCGGTACTCTCAATATGGGGTACCCCCGCACACAGGGGAAATCACCTATGGACTTTGCCCCCTCCGCAGGGGCAAGCTCCGAAATCCCCACGTGTCCTGCGAGGTCGGACCTCCCTCTCCTCATAGGAGGGCTCCGGGCCCGCCACGTGGCCGGCAGAGCCGGACCTCCCTTCTCCGCAGGGAGAGCTCCGAAGGCTCCACGTGTCCAGCGGGGCCGGACCTCCCTCTCCTCAGAGGAGAGCTCCGGGCCCGCCACGTGGCCAGCAGAGCCGGACCTCCCCCCTCCGCGGGGAGAGCTCCGAAGGCTCCACGTGTCCAGCGGGGCCGGACCTCCCTCTCCTCAGAGGAGAGCTCCAGGCCCGCCACGTGGCCAGTAGAGCCGGACCTCCCCCCTCCGCGGGGAGAGCTCCGAAGGCTCCACGTGTCCAGCGAGGCCGGACCTCCCTCTCCTCAGAGGAGAGCTCCGGGCCCGCCACGTGGTCTGCAGAACAGCGCTACCTGTCCCCGCGCGGTAGGCAGCAAGAGTAAAGACGTGCCATACCTTCTCCGTACAAAGGTATTCAAGACCCGCGCCTTCCCAAGACGCGGAGACGCGGAGCACGCCACTGTCAGATGCCGTTGTGCCCAGTCACATCGCAACGAAGACTGACACTATGCGTCAGAAGCTGTACACCAATAAACACAACGACAAGACATCCCCTGTCGCCCCTGCCGTCATCAACCACTACGCCTAGCTTGCGGCGTGGGCAGGGTGGCAAGACGAAGACTCAGAAGCCCTCGCCAGAGACAGCTACCGGCGTAACTGCATGATACGGTAGATGGCAGGCAATCTCTCTGAGACCACCTGTCCGGTCCCGGGCCCACCTTGTAAGCCGCCCGAGCCTTGTACTATAAAAGGCTCGGGTAGCCAACGTTACAAGGGGTTCGCTCTCACGCGAGTTGGCACCCTGATTCAACATTCTAGCACTCAGCTCATGCTCAAGCAATACAACGAGCACCTCTGCTCACCGTGGACGTAGGGTTTTATGCTCCGGCGGCCTGAACCACGTAAAAAACCCCTGTGTTCTTCTGTTTCCTTTGTTCTACTACGCTTAAGCTCTCTGTAGGGGACTAGCCCCTCCGAAAAATAACCTCCGCGGGCTGCCCAGTGCAGATCCGGGTAAAGTTTCGACAGCTACACTTTGACAGACGTGTGTGATGTGTGAACCCGGTCCAAGCTCCCGTAGCAACCGCAAGGCTAACTGCGCCCGTAAGGGAGATGTACAGGTCAATTACCACTTCAAGATGATTCAGTTCTGTCGTTCAGTTCGACCTGCGTTGCCTGAATTTACCAAGTGCATAGATGACCAGAGCTCTCGTAGTCGCGTTCCTCGGGGCTAAGGAACCCAGCAATGGCTTCAAGATGACACTCTCCTCTCCGAGGATTAAATATTGCTCTGAATGCTGCACCTTTTGTCAGATGAAAGCAACGGTGCTTTAACATGCTCCCAAGCAAAGAAATCAAAATCAAGGTGAATACACTTGAATTTTAAACGTCGCCAGTAGCTTCACAGTTGAGAGAGAGAGAGACAGAGAGAGAGAGAGGCAGAGAGCACGTGGATAGTATAGAGATTGAAACAGGATGTTCAGCTTTCATCAAGGTCGTTAAAACTGGTGTTGATGGTCAAAAGGTTAAAATGAAGCGTGGCAGTGATGACGCATTTTGGAGCGACCGGCCTTCAGCTTTCGACCGCTTTGCTCCATCCTTTTCGGGGCGTCGCCCTTGATTATCCATGCCACCTTTGGGACTTGGAGCCCTCGAACGTACCGAGAGCCTGCACTGCAGCGACAGTTGGATTGCAAGCTGAAAGAAAAGACGGCACGGGGCGGGAGCTGCACGGGCAACTCGCGCTGGCGTATATGATGGAAGAACGTCTCCGATGTCGCGTTTCAGTGGCTCCACTTGTAGCGTCGAGCCATGCATTCGGAGCTCAAGTTTGGCAGGGCGAGGAACAAGCATTGATGACACTGAGCTCACTGACTGGTAAACGACACCGGGCCGAGTTGGATGCACATCCTTCTCTGAAAAGACGAACCAAATCTCTGTGAAGTTGTACGTTCCGGTCAGAAAATGTTGCCTCTGCGTGTTGCTAAATGTGACTTTATGTTAAGTTTGTCATTAACAGGAACAAAACTAAGTGTTAGTACATGAAAGGAGAGTATAGGGAAAAAATGACACGGTGAAGGTCTAGCAACAGAAGGTCATTCCACAACATGGAAATGGGGTGCACATGCAAACAACGCATGGCTCCTACGAACAGTATTATGTCTGCCGAAAAATATCTCTTTTCCCCTGCTGCGCCATCAGGAATTTTGCACAGCCTTTCGCTGTTGCCACGAAAACGAGAGCCACGACAGTGCTGCTAAAGCCTTGCTTCCTTTGAGTCCGTTTATTTATTCAGAGGAAAATATGTCCCTGCTGTAGAAAGTGATGTAGAGAGAGAAAGAGAAATGAAAGGGGGAGGACTGAGGAGGGGGCCGGGTGGTAGGACATAGGGATGGATATTTTCCGATCAGTTCGCAACTGTTTTCGAAAATATTCGATCCATATCTGTTTTTGTCGGATTTTTTCAGATCAGGATACGGATTCGGATATTTGAAATCGGATATCAGATCGAATATAGTTTTAATCAAAATCCGTCCGTTTTGTCGGATATCCATATTGGGTTGGATATATTCGAACAATATCCGATAATGTTATCGTTGATGTGTGACACTAAAATGTATGAATCATATATTGACACGACCCCACTGGTCCTGTCGAGCCAGGATCACGCTGAGGGGTGCTGCGTTGCACAGCACCGTATAACACACGTCAAAGGTACAAAGCGGAAGCGGAAGCTTTATTACATAAACAAGTTTATCAACGTGTTTACATCAAAATAAGTTTAGTCCACACTCGCGGGCGTAGACTAAGCATCAAGTACACGTTCAGCCCTTGAACGTGTCCTTGCTAGCACACACGCACACTAACTCTGCGGCGTGCACGACTCCCACTCGACGGGGTTCCCCTCCTGGGGTTCCGTCTCCTCTTCGGGAGTCCCTTCCTCATAGAACCCTGCAAAAGCTTCAAACACAAGCAGTGAGCACGAAGGCTCAGCAAGTCTGACCCGTCTCACCTAAACATGGAACTTCTACATGAGGGTAATGGGTTGCATGAGGTAAAAATCAGTTGCAAGGACTCGCCTAATTAGTAGAACCTTACTTTCAAGTTTTAGCAGCAGGTTGTGGAGAACTTTACGCTAAGGCACATGAGAGAGCCGCAATCAAACAAGAAACGCATTTCTCTCATGTACTTTGCCCAAAGTTGAAAAGAACTTTAGTTAGCACTAAGCTACAGCATATCATTAACAATCAATGTCCAGCTTTCAATCAGCAACATTTTAACATGTAACTAGCCTGTTCTTTCTACGTCACGGTACAGTGAACAAGTGGTACTCACTGACCGCGAGGGACGGCGATTATAATCGATTTACACCTGCAGGGTTACCCGAACAACCCGTCACGTACGCCCGTACTCGATGTTGCCTACAACAACCATCACGGACGCCGTACGCGACTACCTTTCACCCGTTAGCCAAATATTGAACCGGTCCCATCGTCCCGAGCAAGAGGTCCCTGCACGCGCATCTCTGTGCCGCCAGCTGATTTACACCTCGAGCTCTCAACCTACCCTCTGAACGACGGGCAATGCCTCAACACCCAGCTACCCGAGTTACATCAGTTTCCCGGTTCCCATATAGCCGGTAGGTCTTCGGTACTGTTCTAGCTTGTTCAACAGGCCCGCACACGGCTCGGTCCTCAATCGACACAAGCGGAGCTACAGCACACAGGCCCCAAAGTCCTGCTGCCCTTACTCTCCGCTCGGTCTCATTTTCTTGCCATGTGTTTCATGTGCTATCTCTACCCGAGCAATGTGCCTCTAGCCTATTCTCGCGAGTAGTTCCAACTACTCGACTTGTACCGAATCCTACTCTATCCTAGCAATGCAGTGGCTAACGGGGTTTTCAATCCTAAACCCAACCCATGGTTTTCTTGGCTATGCAGTGGGGTTTCCAAACAAGACTCTGATGCACAACATAAAGAAAACAAGTATGTGCTCAAAACAATAAAAATTTATAAAATGGTTAATGCAAACCGGGGCTTGCCTTGCTGCTCTTGGTCGTAGGCTAGCTGTTCCTCCGGAGTAACGAAGTCTAGGACTTCGGGTTCCTCCTCGACCTTAGCGACTACATGATAAGAACAATGTATGTATTAATTAAATGCTTTTGTATTAACTTTGAAGTTGTGAAGTCTATAACCTTTACTAGATAGACCTAATGACTGTGAAACTTTTACTGTGGCTTGGTTACAACCTAAACAGAGACTTGGTCAAGTTTTAGCTGCAGCAAAGCTCATTTGAGCCCTCCACAAATAATTATGTCCTTGACCTTAATTAAAGGCTTTTAGGGTGTTCTAGGTATTTTCATGAAACAAACTATGACTTTCTGAAAACTAGATTTTCAGAGGGTTCTAATGGAATTGGTCTCACTTAATTTGGAAGTCTCTAACTAAAGATATGAGCTAAACAATTTCAGAGAAAATTCTGAAAATGTTTCTGAACATTTTCTATTTTCTCTGGAACAGTTTTACTAATCACACCATTAGGTGGACTAAATGAGCTCAAATGGATCTGAAATTTTTATGGTAGTTCAAGGATATTTTGGTGAACATCTCAGCAAAATTTCAGGATTTTCCTCCAAATGATTCTCCAGTTAAAATTCCTAACAGTTTAAACTTTAAGGAATTAATTCTGGAGAATTAAGGAATCTCATGAAGTGACACTTGATTTTCTGGAAAGTACTCAAAGAGCTGAATCCAGCAAAATTTGGTTCACTCAATTTGGAGCTTTCTAGCCAAAGTTATAAGGATTTGAAGTTTGAAGGAAATCTGAAAATCGGGGAAAAGTTTAAACTCGCGCGTGGGCCCAGGGGACACGCGTCGCACGCCGAAGCGACAACACACCGCGGCCCACAAGGCTTTTGCGCGCCAGCACACCCGATCCCGGCCGCAGCCGGATCCCGATTCAAAATATCGGCCGCTGACAGCTGGGGTCCACCCCCTTCTTCAACCTCGCGACACCCGCGCTCCGCCGCCGAGGGACCTCGCCGGAGAGCTCGCCGCCGGCTGCTGTACAGCTTCAAACTTCTTGATTCTGGCCGCCCCTGCCTACTTTTACTTGGGGAACATGATCCGAGGGTCAGCTGCTCATGACAACGGCCGGAGCATGGTCGGCGACGAGCCGCCATATCGGAACGACTTCGGCCATGTCGGCTGACGCTCCTAGTGCCTCAGCTACTTGGGAAATCGGTCGGGGAGCATCAGTGGACCTCAGAGAAGGTCGACATGAACTCGGGGCAGCTCGGGGAAGGCCCGAAATAGGTCCTCACCGTGCGCCCGATACCCCCCGTGCGTTCCGCCATTAGTAGAACTTGAATTACGCCGGGCACAGAAGTTCTCCGGCCCAAAGTTGTGAAGGCAACTTGTGCGTCACCGTGTCTAGTTCGTGTGGGAGTGGCCTGAGGCCCTCTAATCCTTTCTAGAGCACGAATTGAACAGAATCGTACCCGAGGGTCGTTCTGCACACAGAAAGGGGAAAAATGGAAATTCGCCGCCGGTGAGCAAACACTCGAGCTGTGGCTCGGGGATGAGCAGCACCGATCACTTGCGCGTCCAAGGGTGCCTTGGCTCGGGCGTGACAACGCCCAGGTTGGGCTGTCCACGAGAGCCCGAGGTGCGGCGGTTTCCAGTTCCGAGTTTGATCTTTCGGCACAGCCGATATCACTCGGTTTCAATCGATTTCTATCAATGGGAAGGATGGAGGATGGTTGCTAGTACCTTGCTGGGACCTTGGAATGGAAAGAGGGAGCTGCGATCGGCTTGATCAAGCAGGAACTCGAGCGGCGGCGATGGCAGTGGAAAAACAAGTCGTGTGCGTCGGCAGCTCGAGGAAATGGTGACTGAAGCACGCCGGGGAGGGAATAAATAGCCCGGCCGGCTGGTCTCCGGCTTGGGGCACGCAGCAGGAGCTGGCGCCGGCTGCCCCCTTCGGTGGCGCGCGCGCACAGCTGCCGGGAACCGACTGAACTGTGGTTCAGTCGGTTTGCTTTGAGGCAGAGGCTGACATGTGGGTCCCACTTCTCTTTTAACCTCTGAAATTTATTCCTAACAGCTGTGGTAAACAGTGAACCCTATTCTACCCTTGGCAATTCAAATTATTCACCCAAGAGCCATTTGAATTGATCAAAGTTCAAATGAGGTTTGGTTTGAATGAATTTCAGCACAAGTGCAGTTTGAAATTCAAATAAAGTTTGAATTTCTCCCCCTTAGCTCATGTCAAGATCAACTCCAAATGGAGTGAAAATTGGTGTGTGAGCTCACAAAAATGTGCTGAGCAAGAATATGCCTTCCACTTTTAAATTCAGTGGGTGAAAACAGTTTGAATTTGAATATGTTTTCAAACTGCCCCTTTCCTATCTACACCCAAAATGACCTCAAAAAGGTTTTGAATTTGGGTGAAACTTGGCATGGACATCCTTAGCAAAGTGTAGGAGTTTTTATATGTCCAGCCCATCTATATCACATGTGGGAAATACCACTTTTGCAATGTGTGAGTTTGTTCTCTAATGAGCATGTTGATAATTGTTACTTGCTCTTTATTTGTGTTCATCATTTTTCCTCAAATGAGGTGTGTGGTGTGGTGATGAACACTGCAAATGAGTGTCAAAAACTGAGGCCCTTACATTTCCTCCCCCCTTAAAAGAATCTCGTCCCGAGATTATAATGTGAAATGAGAGAGAGGACGGTGGAAATTTTACCGAATATGCGACGTGAGAAAGTCGGGGTAGTTAGTGCGAAGGAATTCTTCGCTCTCCCATGTCGCTTCATCCATGGAGTGATTACTCCACAGAACCTTGTAGAACCACAACGTACGGTTGCGTGTGGTTCGGGCCTTTTCATCAATAATCTGCACCGGTTCCTCCCGATAGGTGAGATCCGGTTGCAGTTCTTCAATGTCTTCCAGCTGAACGGTAGTTGATAGCTTGAGACACTTCCTCAGCTGGGAAATGTGAAAGACGTCGTGCACACCGGAAAGTGCTTCTGGTAATCTTAGCCGGTATGCCACCGATCCACATCTTTCGGTAATCTGGAATGGACCGATGAATCGGGGTGCTAACTTTCCTCTCACCCCAAATCTGTTTACGCCCTTCATTGGAGACACTCGTAGATATACGTGGTCTCCAGCTTCGAATTGTAACGGACGCCTTCTCCGGTCCGCATACTGTTTCTGTCGGGATTGAGCGGCTTTTAGGTTCGCTTGAATCAGTCGAACATTTTCTTCCGCGTTGTTGACAAGGTCAATCCCGAAGGTAACCCTTTCGCCAGACTCACACCAGTTCAGTGGTGTGCGGCATTTCCTGCCGTATAGCGCCTCGTAGGGCGCCATCTTGATGCTGGCTTGGTACCCATTGTTGTACGAGAACTCGGCTAACGGCAAGTGATCATCCCAATTCTTGCCGTGGTCGATAGCGCAAGCTCGTAGCATGTCTTCTAAGATTTGATTTACCCGCTCCGTTTGCCCATCCGTCTGCGGGTGGTAGGCTGAACTACGGATCAGCTTCGTCCCCAAGGCAGCGTGGAGCTGCTCCCAAAAACGGGACACAAATAAAGTGCCCCGGTCCGATACGATAGTACGGGGTACGCCGTATAAGCATAGGATCCGTGAGATGTACAGTTCAGCGTACTTCTTGGCGTTGTAGTTGGTGTTGACCGGGATGAAATGGGCAACTTTGGTGAGCCGATCGACGATCACCCACACAGAATCATGTTTCTGTAAGGTGGTGGGTAAACCGACGACGAAATCCATGCTCACGTCCTCCCACTTCCAGGCAGGAATGCCCAGTGGTTGCAGCAGTCCCGGTTTCCGCATGTGGTCTGCCTTCACCCGTCGACATGTATCACACTCGGACACGTATTTTGCAGTCTCTCGCTTCATCCGTGTCCACCAAAACTTGCTTCTGAGTTCTTGATACATCTTGTTGCTGCCGGGGTGAATAGAAAACTTTGATAAGTGAGCCTCATCAAAGATTCTCTTCCTTAACTCCGGGTTTCGGGGTACGACGATCCGGTCCTTGAACCATAAGACGCCGTCTCCGTCCTTCCGGAAACATTTCAACTCCCCACTGTCTACACGTCTCCGCAAATGTGACATGCCCTTGTCATTCTTCTGGGCTGCCGCTATCTCTTCACGGATGGTGGGGATCAAAGCTAAGTTGTAGAGAGCTCCGTGTGGAATCACATGTAGTGGTGGTTCGCTCTCTTCCAACGGTGTGATGGTCAGATTATTGACGTGTGACTTGCGGCTTAGCGCGTCTGCCACAACGTTTGCCTTGCCCGGATGATAATGGATCTCTATCTCGTAATCCTTTATCAGTTCTAACCATCTTCGTTGCCTCATGTTCAGCTCCTTCTGAGTGAATATGTACTTGAGGCTTTTGTGGTCGGTATATAAATGTACGAGGTTACCGAGTAGGTAGTGCCTCCACATTTTCAGTGCAAGTACCACGGCAGCGAGCTCCAAGTCGTGAGTTGGATAATTTTGCTCATGATTCCTGAGCTGCCGTGACCCATACGCGACCACCCTTCGGTCTTGCATCAACACACATCCGAGCCCAATGCCGGATGCATCGCAGTACACATCGAACGGTTTTGTTGTGTCTGGCTGCGCCAAAACCGGTGCTGATGTCAGGTGCTTGACTAAAGCCTTGAATGCTGCTTCACATGCTGGACTCCAAACATATTTGGTAGCCTTCTTCAGCAGCTCTGTCATTGGCTTGGCAATCTTCGAGAAGTTCGGAATGAACCTCCGATAATATCCCGCGAGTCCGAGGAAACTCCGTACCTCATGAACAGTTCTCGGGGATTTCCAATTCAGCACTTGCGTGATTTTGCTCGGGTCCACAGCGATACCCTCCGCTGAGATGATATGCCCGAGGAAAGGCACTTGCGATATCCAAAACTCGCATTTGCTGAACTTTGCGTATAACTTGTGATCCCGCAGCCGTTGCAAGACTATACGCAAATGTTTCTTGTGATCTGCTTCCGACTTGGAATATACCAGGATGTCGTCGATGAAGACCACGACAAACTTGTCCAGCTCCGGCATGAACACCGAGTTCATTAAATACATGAAGTGAGCTGGAGCATTGGTGAGGCCAAAGGACATGACCAGGTACTCATAAAGTCCGTACCTTGTCGAAAAAGCTGTCTTTGGAATGTCCTCAGCCCTGATCTTAATCTGATGGTACCCGGATCTTAAATCCATCTTGGAAAAGACCTTTGCTTCGACCAACTGATCAAACAACATGTCGATCCGTGGCAACGGGTACTTGTTCTTGATGGTTACGGCATTTAATGGACGGTAGTCCACGCAAAGCCGCAACGTTTCATCCTTCTTTTTGACAAATAATGCCGAACAGCCCCATGGCGAGGAGCTCGGCCTAATAAAACCCTTCTCCAGAAGGTCCGTGAGCTGAGTCTTCAGTTCAGCCAACTCCTTGGGCGCCATCTTGTACGGCCTTCGGGATATTGGCATGGTTCCCGGTGCAAGTTCAATCTTGAACTCCACCTCCCTATCGGGTGGCATCCCCGGCAAATCATCCGGGAATACATCAGGGAATTCTCGGACCACTGGAATGTCTTCCAATCTGATGGTTGTGGCTTGATAGACACTTGGAAGTTTTATTTCTGGACTGTCCAGAAATAATGAGTGAGAACCGTGCACTTCTGAGTTTAAGTGCACGACTCGGAGGACGGTGTCTAAAACAGCGCCGTGGCGGGTTAACCACGACATCCCTAGGATGACATCGACCTTCTGTCCCTCTAAGATAATGAGAGACGTGGGGTACACTCTACCCGCTAAGCATAATGGTGCTTTGGAGACCATTACGCTTGCTGAAATCTTCCCACCCGGTGAACAAATTAAATATGGACTATCGGTGGGTAGTATTGGCAAGCTGTGTTTAGCAATGAAAGCTTGGCTAATAAAATTATGCGTGGCGCCTGAATCAAATAGTACTATAGCGGGATGCTGGTGGAGTTGGAACATACCCGCAAGGATTGGCTCGCCCTCCGGCACGTCCTCAATGGCAAGCTGGTGGACAGTACCGGGCCTAGGGTTTGCCCGCCGCGCATTAGTAGGGTTCCGGGGTTGATTCCTCCCCGGAAACTGTGGTGCCACTCCGCCGCCTTGCCTCTCCGGGCAACTGCTCGCGAAGTGTCCTGGACGACCACACTTGTAACATGTGGCCGCTGCTGGTGGAGTACTCGGAGGACGAAAGCCCGGCATGCGTTGCGGAGGTGCAAACGCACGCGGCATCGCCCGCTGCTGCTGCTGTTGTTGCGGTGGTGCTGGCAGTGCCGGCCGGAATGCCGGTGAAGAATACGGCCGACCGCGGAACGGCATCGACCGCTGTGGTGGCTGCCAGCGCGGACCTGATGGTGGGCGATTCACCATCCGAAACTTCTGAGAAGGACCGCCTCCTTCTCCGCTGCTCTGTGGCGCGCTTCGCTTTCGCTCTGCCGCCGCCAACTCCTTGCCGGAGTCTTCCTGAACAATCGCAGCATCAATTATGTCGTTGAGGCTGCCGCGATTGAACATCGCCAGCTTGTCCTTCAGGAGCGGGTTAAGCCCCTGGTAAAAGTGGTCCCGCCGCTTCTCGTCCGTATCTGCGTGATACGACGCGTAGAGTGCGAGATCGTTGAACGCTCTGGAGTACTCCAGCGCGTTCCGGCTCCCTTGTTGCAGGTGTAGGAATTCCTGCGTCTTCCTCTTCATCAAACCGGGCGGTATATGATAGGCCCGGAAGGCCGTCCGAAACTCCGCCCAGGTCATCACTCGGTCGGTGGGTTGTGAAGCACACAAGTTGGCCCACCACGCGCTCGCGGATCCTTGGAGCTGCTGGACCGCGAACTGAGTCTTGCGCTGCTCGCTGATTTGGAGCAGCCCGAACTTCATCTCTATGGCGCGGAGCCAGTTGTCCGCGTCAAGTGGTTCATCCGCCCTTGAGAATACAGGGGGATGAGTCGCCAGGAAGTCGGAGTAGGAGCTCTGTTGGCGCTCCTCGCGATCTTGACGTCTCTCCGGGCGAGACGTATTCGTAATTAACGTTTGCAGCAGCTCTGTATGCTGCTGATGTGAACCCGCCATTGCCGCGACAATGTCGGCCAATGTAACCGTTGGCAGTGGCGGTGGCGGTGTTTGCTGTTGCTGTTGCTGCTGCTGTCCCGAGGAGTCCTCGGGAGGTGGTTGGGAGGTCTCTCCCCCTTGGCTAGTACCTCCAACATCGGGGTTGGCACGAGTACGCGTCATTCTGAAATTCAACACAGCAGCAATTAGCACATGTCTTACTCAAAATTCCATAAACAGGAGTAAGTATTGAAGCGACGCATGATTAACTTGCACAACATTCACATATATTGATAAAGCATAAACTTTATACAAGATACATTATTCTCGGATCTCCGAGAAGTCGTGCTCATGTCGTCACTACCTATACATACGCTACTGTCTACACGACATGTCACCGATTACAAAAGTTGGGTTACGCTACCCTAGCTGCCCTACTTGGCAACCGTAACCCCCTACTCGGAGTAGAACTCGACCTCCTGTGGGTCGTCCTCCTCCGGTACCTCTGCTGGTGGCTCGGGGTCTACCACCTCTTCTCCCATTCCAGGTTCTCCCATGGCTGGAAGACCCAAGACTACCGGTACGCCCAATACCGGGGGCACGAGGTCCTGCAATGCATGCACCTCGTCCATAGCCTGGTTGTAGTCCTCTTCCCAGCCTTGTCCTTCCTCAATAGCGTCGTCCCGCTCTTGAGCAAGGTCCTCATTCTGCTGGGTTAGGGTCTGCACCAGCTCTTGTAACGCCGCAATGTCAACACGGCTCTTCTTCTTTGCCTTCTTCAGACGACGCAACTGATTGTGTTGTTCATTCAGTCGCTTGATCGTCGGAAGGAGCACATTGCGGAGTGCACTGTGAGCACTCTCAAAATGATCTCCACGGCTTGTGCTCTCCTTGAGCTTGGTGGCGAGATGCTCCGTATGAACAGCTTGGCTGTCCATCACAGCGTTTCCCGCCCTCATTTGGAGGCTGAGATTTGCCTCCGCGGGGTTGTACCTTGGGCAACTCGGGTTTGTTGCCTCTAGGTACCTCTCTTCCCACACATGCTGAGCTCGTCCCTCCACCGGAACGAGTGCGTATGGAGTTCCCTCCATAGCCTGTACGTGTAGTTGGCAGAAACGTGACATAGTGTCACGGGCTGCCACTTGCCACATCCCTTCCGGTTGTCTTCCTCTCACCGTGACGGTGAATGGCACCCAACCGGGTGGCGTAGGCCCTGCAGGAACCTCGACATGGATCGTCCACGTCTTGTTCCCCTCTTCGCCTTCTTCCTTGGCGAAGTATTGCGGCATCTGGTTGTACCCGAAATATTGGAGCATTAGCCACAATGCTCCCGGGTAGCCGCTACGGTCAGAGCAGTGGGAAACTACCCACCCGTTCTCCAACCGTTTATCTGCTGCCATCTGTAAAAATATATTTGAGAAATGTCAAATATTTATTTTAAACAGTAAACCATTGAGTTATAACATAAGATATGTCATTGAACCCTTAACACTTGGAAACATAGTTCAAATTTTTAAACAAATTTGACTGCTGATCTGCTGTTCCCATGACAGCCCTGACCAGTTTCCATAACAATCTGATTTAGGCCAGGTTAAAAGCAAAACCAGTCCTGGAGCTCAACATCAAAGTTAAAGTTAACTTCAATAGCTTTCCAGAAAGTATTTGGTTGGCCTAAGATCTGTCCTGGTTCAAAAGTTATGAGATGTCAAAGTTAACAGAATTTCTGGAAACAATTGGACAGCACCTCCCTGCCTTAGGTACTGATTTGATCCAAGAATTCCAGTTAATTCTGTTCCTAATCTGACAAAACTTTTTGTTACAAAGTTGTAACCCATCTCATAAGCTTCCCAGAACCACCTCATTTTCTATTTTTGGATTTTTATGCAGGAAGTTATGCTTAATTTACAGAGAGTCTACAGAGAGTCTTTGCTCCGTCCTGTTTTCTGGACAGTTTCAACTCTACTGCAATTTTCGAGTGGTTATGGGATGAAACACCTCTGGAACTCAACAGAAAAGTTGTAAAGCTCCTCCAAAGCTTCCCAGAAATGTATCATACGACCCCAACCTCGAAAGAACTCAATCTCTAACCTCTGATTAACTTCAGCCTTGATTCAGCTGAAAACAGAGTGCTCTGTCCTTAACATCCTCTAAATTGAAAACTTGTTAACTTTGAAATATTATGTTCAAGGGAAGGAGTTACATCAAGTTTTACTACTTTGGATCAAAACCTTCAAATTTTTAAATGAAGTTGTTCATTTAGTTGGGTGTGACGTCGATGCGTCACCAGATTATGTCGGTACTACGTCCTCACAAAGGAAAAACCTATACCGGACTTAGCCGGCTTCGTTAGTTCAGTGGCACTACTCGTCACTCGCACACGGATGCTACACGTCTACCGTTTCGTGGTAAGGCTACCTGCAGAAATTCAAACAATCATCAGACTCGGCTGCACACCGAGCCCGGAATCCATACAGTTTGTACACCCGGCCGTCATCACTCGCCCGGATGTTCTCAAGCCAAACACGCCTTGAGTTACGTGTTCACGTTTCAGACCACGTGACAGGGTCTCCCATGTTGCACCACGCACGCCAGGGACAGACGTTGCTCGAATACCCCAAACGACATGAAGAGTCGTAGAGGATATCAAAGCGGATCGGGTTACCTGCCACCCGTGGGGCTCCACCCTTCAGCTTGTGCGCACTGGTGGACAGCGCTTACGTGCACCCCCCAAGACATGAACGTCCCGAGATGCACGATTTTCCGACATAACAAATAGGTTACTAAGCCACTTTCTATATACTAATAACATCCTTATACGGGCTACTAACTCGTTCCTCACTGGATTTTTGAAAAGGGAGACCTTTGTACTGTGTTAAACCTCAAGCGAGCTCTGATACCACGCTGACACGACCCCACTGGTCCTGTCGAGCCAGGATCACGCTGAGGGGTGCTGCGTTGCACAGCACCGTATAACACACGTCAAAGGTACAAAGCGGAAGCGGAAGCTTTATTACATAAACAAGTTTATCAACGTGTTTACATCAAAATAAGTTTAGTCCACACTCGCGGGCGTAGACTAAGCATCAAGTACACGTTCAGCCCTTGAACGTGTCCTTGCTAGCACACACGCACACTAACTCTGCGGCGTGCACGACTCCCACTCGACGGGGTTCCCCTCCTGGGGTTCCGTCTCCTCTTCGGGAGTCCCTTCCTCATAGAACCCTGCAAAAGCTTCAAACACAAGCAGTGAGCACGAAGGCTCAGCAAGTCTGACCCGTCTCACCTAAACATGGAACTTCTACATGAGGGTAATGGGTTGCATGAGGTAAAAATCAGTTGCAAGGACTCGCCTAATTAGTAGAACCTTACTTTCAAGTTTTAGCAGCAGGTTGTGGAGAACTTTACGCTAAGGCACATGAGAGAGCCGCAATCAAACAAGAAACGCATTTCTCTCATGTACTTTGCCCAAAGTTGAAAAGAACTTTAGTTAGCACTAAGCTACAGCATATCATTAACAATCAATGTCCAGCTTTCAATCAGCAACATTTTAACATGTAACTAGCCTGTTCTTTCTACGTCACGGTACAGTGAACAAGTGGTACTCACTGACCGCGAGGGACGGCGATTATAATCGATTTACACCTGCAGGGTTACCCGAACAACCCGTCACGTACGCCCGTACTCGATGTTGCCTACAACAACCATCACGGACGCCGTACGCGACTACCTTTCACCCGTTAGCCAAATATTGAACCGGTCCCATCGTCCCGAGCAAGAGGTCCCTGCACGCGCATCTCTGTGCCGCCAGCTGATTTACACCTCGAGCTCTCAACCTACCCTCTGAACGACGGGCAATGCCTCAACACCCAGCTACCCGAGTTACATCAGTTTCCCGGTTCCCATATAGCCGGTAGGTCTTCGGTACTGTTCTAGCTTGTTCAACAGGCCCGCACACGGCTCGGTCCTCAATCGACACAAGCGGAGCTACAGCACACAGGCCCCAAAGTCCTGCTGCCCTTACTCTCCGCTCGGTCTCATTTTCTTGCCATGTGTTTCATGTGCTATCTCTACCCGAGCAATGTGCCTCTAGCCTATTCTCGCGAGTAGTTCCAACTACTCGACTTGTACCGAATCCTACTCTATCCTAGCAATGCAGTGGCTAACGGGGTTTTCAATCCTAAACCCAACCCATGGTTTTCTTGGCTATGCAGTGGGGTTTCCAAACAAGACTCTGATGCACAACATAAAGAAAACAAGTATGTGCTCAAAACAATAAAAATTTATAAAATGGTTAATGCAAACCGGGGCTTGCCTTGCTGCTCTTGGTCGTAGGCTAGCTGTTCCTCCGGAGTAACGAAGTCTAGGACTTCGGGTTCCTCCTCGACCTTAGCGACTACATGATAAGAACAATGTATGTATTAATTAAATGCTTTTGTATTAACTTTGAAGTTGTGAAGTCTATAACCTTTACTAGATAGACCTAATGACTGTGAAACTTTTACTGTGGCTTGGTTACAACCTAAACAGAGACTTGGTCAAGTTTTAGCTGCAGCAAAGCTCATTTGAGCCCTCCACAAATAATTATGTCCTTGACCTTAATTAAAGGCTTTTAGGGTGTTCTAGGTATTTTCATGAAACAAACTATGACTTTCTGAAAACTAGATTTTCAGAGGGTTCTAATGGAATTGGTCTCACTTAATTTGGAAGTCTCTAACTAAAGATATGAGCTAAACAATTTCAGAGAAAATTCTGAAAATGTTTCTGAACATTTTCTATTTTCTCTGGAACAGTTTTACTAATCACACCATTAGGTGGACTAAATGAGCTCAAATGGATCTGAAATTTTTATGGTAGTTCAAGGATATTTTGGTGAACATCTCAGCAAAATTTCAGGATTTTCCTCCAAATGATTCTCCAGTTAAAATTCCTAACAGTTTAAACTTTAAGGAATTAATTCTGGAGAATTAAGGAATCTCATGAAGTGACACTTGATTTTCTGGAAAGTACTCAAAGAGCTGAATCCAGCAAAATTTGGTTCACTCAATTTGGAGCTTTCTAGCCAAAGTTATAAGGATTTGAAGTTTGAAGGAAATCTGAAAATCGGGGAAAAGTTTAAACTCGCGCGTGGGCCCAGGGGACACGCGTCGCACGCCGAAGCGACAACACACCGCGGCCCACAAGGCTTTTGCGCGCCAGCACACCCGATCCCGGCCGCAGCCGGATCCCGATTCAAAATATCGGCCGCTGACAGCTGGGGTCCACCCCCTTCTTCAACCTCGCGACACCCGCGCTCCGCCGCCGAGGGACCTCGCCGGAGAGCTCGCCGCCGGCTGCTGTACAGCTTCAAACTTCTTGATTCTGGCCGCCCCTGCCTACTTTTACTTGGGGAACATGATCCGAGGGTCAGCTGCTCATGACAACGGCCGGAGCATGGTCGGCGACGAGCCGCCATATCGGAACGACTTCGGCCATGTCGGCTGACGCTCCTAGTGCCTCAGCTACTTGGGAAATCGGTCGGGGAGCATCAGTGGACCTCAGAGAAGGTCGACATGAACTCGGGGCAGCTCGGGGAAGGCCCGAAATAGGTCCTCACCGTGCGCCCGATACCCCCCGTGCGTTCCGCCATTAGTAGAACTTGAATTACGCCGGGCACAGAAGTTCTCCGGCCCAAAGTTGTGAAGGCAACTTGTGCGTCACCGTGTCTAGTTCGTGTGGGAGTGGCCTGAGGCCCTCTAATCCTTTCTAGAGCACGAATTGAACAGAATCGTACCCGAGGGTCGTTCTGCACACAGAAAGGGGAAAAATGGAAATTCGCCGCCGGTGAGCAAACACTCGAGCTGTGGCTCGGGGATGAGCAGCACCGATCACTTGCGCGTCCAAGGGTGCCTTGGCTCGGGCGTGACAACGCCCAGGTTGGGCTGTCCACGAGAGCCCGAGGTGCGGCGGTTTCCAGTTCCGAGTTTGATCTTTCGGCACAGCCGATATCACTCGGTTTCAATCGATTTCTATCAATGGGAAGGATGGAGGATGGTTGCTAGTACCTTGCTGGGACCTTGGAATGGAAAGAGGGAGCTGCGATCGGCTTGATCAAGCAGGAACTCGAGCGGCGGCGATGGCAGTGGAAAAACAAGTCGTGTGCGTCGGCAGCTCGAGGAAATGGTGACTGAAGCACGCCGGGGAGGGAATAAATAGCCCGGCCGGCTGGTCTCCGGCTTGGGGCACGCAGCAGGAGCTGGCGCCGGCTGCCCCCTTCGGTGGCGCGCGCGCACAGCTGCCGGGAACCGACTGAACTGTGGTTCAGTCGGTTTGCTTTGAGGCAGAGGCTGACATGTGGGTCCCACTTCTCTTTTAACCTCTGAAATTTATTCCTAACAGCTGTGGTAAACAGTGAACCCTATTCTACCCTTGGCAATTCAAATTATTCACCCAAGAGCCATTTGAATTGATCAAAGTTCAAATGAGGTTTGGTTTGAATGAATTTCAGCACAAGTGCAGTTTGAAATTCAAATAAAGTTTGAATTTCTCCCCCTTAGCTCATGTCAAGATCAACTCCAAATGGAGTGAAAATTGGTGTGTGAGCTCACAAAAATGTGCTGAGCAAGAATATGCCTTCCACTTTTAAATTCAGTGGGTGAAAACAGTTTGAATTTGAATATGTTTTCAAACTGCCCCTTTCCTATCTACACCCAAAATGACCTCAAAAAGGTTTTGAATTTGGGTGAAACTTGGCATGGACATCCTTAGCAAAGTGTAGGAGTTTTTATATGTCCAGCCCATCTATATCACATGTGGGAAATACCACTTTTGCAATGTGTGAGTTTGTTCTCTAATGAGCATGTTGATAATTGTTACTTGCTCTTTATTTGTGTTCATCATTTTTCCTCAAATGAGGTGTGTGGTGTGGTGATGAACACTGCAAATGAGTGTCAAAAACTGAGGCCCTTACATATATGTATTATGTACGAACTATTTATGTGTTTCAAGTTTCATGTATGAACCATGTATAAATTTGATGTGGATGTGTTTTAAATTATATATATGAACTATAAATTTATGTTACTTATGAATTGTTCTTCCGAAATAAATATCCAAATTCTGTCCGATATCCATAATTTTCTGATCCGATGAATTTATTTTCGATACATCCGATATATCCGATACCATATCCATTTCCGACAACATACGATCCGGACCGTTTCCGAAATTTTTAATATAAATATAAATATAAAAAATATTTTATCCGTCCATATTCCTGTATTTTCATCCCTCCTACGACAGCAGCACTCAAGACATAGAGGAGAGAGGAAGGCAAGTCATTCAGCGGGAGGGTGGCCCCGCTTTATTGCCTTTTTCATGTTGCACGCTATCATTTCGAGATGAAGACGCTGCCAGTGCCAGGAGAATAAAAAACTCCCCCTCCCCCACACAGACCTCCGCAACCCTGCTGCATGATCAAACCCAGCTCAAGCTGCTAAAGAAGGCTAGCCAAGGAGGTACAAGAGCGTACTGATGAGTCCTTGGACCCTACACCGAACCGCTGTCTGAAACCAGAGGAGAAGCGAGGAGCCGTAGGACAAGGCGTGTCGGGAGGAGGACGAAGATGCAGGGAGCAGCGCCATCGCCATTTCTGCTGTGGTTGCTATTATGAGGTGCTGGAATAGATGATAGGAATGCTCTTTGCCGGTAGCACACGAGAGGGGCACCTGCTGCTGCAACAACGACAACAACAGGGGCTTGACGCCCACAAGGTCACCGGCGCCGGCGGCCTCTGGGAACCCACCTCGGTGCTCGAGCACCGCCACAGCCCCAGCCCAAGCCCGCCCACCTCGGTTTCCACGCTGTCGTCGCCCCTGGGTACCGCGACCGCCGGCGTGGCGGCCCTCGCCGGTGCTAACGCCAAAAACGTCTCCCCGCCGCCGGTGGCGGGGGCATGGCCGGGGGGAGCGGCCGTGGAGGAGGACGCGGTGGGGGGTAAGGAGGAGTGGCAACTCACGCCGCTTGATATGGGCCTCGGAGCCGGCGAAGGGTGGGACCCGACCGGCGGCGTCATCTCCGACGCCGCGGCGACGCCGGGGCTTGGCCCCGACCACACCTTCCTCAGGTGGATCATTGGCGGCGAGGACGCGTCCGCAGCCATGGATGGCATGATGGATCCGCCGGTCCTTGAGCTCGACCACGCCCCGTCCATGCTGTCGTCGGCGTTCGCGCCCAACTTGACATTCGCCCCGGCCATGGAGGACACAAAGCCGGCACCTTTCGGCCACGCGCCGAACCTCCTGCTCCATCAGCATCAGCACCAGCACCACCCCCAGCCACACGCGGCGTTCTTCGGTCCTCACCCGTCCTTCGACGCGGCGGCGGCGGCGCCGAAGCGGCACCCGATGGCTGGCGCTCCGGCACCAAAGCTGCCTCCTTTCCCAGGCGCTGCCGGCCCGGCGGGCGGGTTCGTGCCCGCCTTGAAGCCCAAGGCGGAGGCAACGAACGACGAGGCGGCCGCTGCGGTGGACCAGCTCGCCGAGGCGGCAAAGCTTGCTGAGGCAGGCAACGCCTTCGGCGCCCGCGAGATATTGGCGCGGCTCAATTACCGGCTCCCCGCCGTCCCCACGGCCGGGACGCCACTGCTCCGCTCAGCCTTCTACTTCAAGGAGGCTTTGCGTCTTGCGATCTCCCCAACCGGCGAGCCCCCCGTGCCGCCTGCGTCCACGCCGTACGACGTGATCCTCAAGCTCGGCGCGTACAAGGCCTTCTTCGAAGTCTCCCCGGTGCTCCAGTTCGCGCACCTCACCTGCGTGCAGGCCGTGCTCGACGAACTCGCCGGCGCAAGCTGCATCCACGTTCTCGACTTCGACGTCGGCATGGGTGAGCAGTGGGCATCGCTGATGCAGGAGCTCGGGCAGCGCCGCCCCGCGACGGCGCTCAAGATCACTGTATTGGTGTCACCGGCGTCGCACCACCCGCTTGAGTTGCAGCTCGTCCACGAGAACCTCTCTGGATTCGCCAACGAGCTCGGGGTCCTGTTCCAGTTCGCGGTCTTCAACATCGACACACTAGACCCCGCGGAGCTGATCGCCATTGGCAGCGGCGACGCCGTCGCCGTCCACCTCCCTGTCGGCTCGGCCCACGTTACCGCAATGCCGGCAATCCTCCGCGTCGTCAAGCGGCTCGGCGCTAAGGTCGTCGTCTCCGTCGACCACGGCTGCGACCGCACGGAGCTGCCCTTCGCCGCGCACCTGTTTCAGGCGTTCCAGTCCTGCGTGTCCCTTCTCGAGTCGATCGACGCCGTGGGCACGGACGCCGAGACTGCCGCCAAGATCGAGCGGTTCCTGGTCCAGCCAGGTGTCGAGCAGCGCGTGGTCGGGCTCCACCGAGCAGGCGTGGACAAACCGCTGCCGTGGCGGACCTTGTTCGCGTCGGCCGGGTTCGTGCCGGTGCCGGCCAGCTCGTTCGCCGAGTCGCAGGCGGAGTCGCTCCTCAAGAAAGTGGCCCTGATGGGGTTCCGTGTCGAGAAGCGCGGCGGGGCGCTCTGCCTCTACTGGCAGCGTGGGGAGCTCGTATCGGTATCCGCGTGGCGGTGCTGACCACCGCCCGCCACGGCACCATCGCCGGCCGGCAGCCGGCCCGGTTTAGCTAGGACTAATGATCCTACTGCACGCAAAAAAAAAACATTTTTACTTTCGTCGTCGTTGTAATGATCTGATCTAGTCGCCTGCTTACTAGCGTCCTAAATCGGAGCACCTTGTCTGTCGCCTGGCTTGCAGCTGGTCGCTCTGCTCGGTTGATTAAGCAGAGTTGATTGTGTTTAGCAGGTTGTAAAGGTAGAGGTGTTGCTACTCTATTGCTGTGAAATCAAATGTTTATGGCGTTCCAAATGTTCTTCTCTACGAGTTCCTACCTGAATTTCGTTTACAGAAACTTATCGAGCAACAACAGCAACAAAATCTTTTAATCTCAAATAAGTTTACAGAAACTTATCAAAACGGGGAAACAATTTCATATGCAATCATGAAAGTGAAATGTTTCATGAGTAATATGAGGGACCGTACCCCCGATCATTGGACGTCGGAGAACCGTCCCCGGCTCAACGACGGCGAAATAAAAACAACGATTGGGAATAAAGCGGCCATGGGCGCCCGCCGGAAGCAAGCATCCACAAAAGGCGACCGCGAGTTTTTTTTTCTCTCCTCTTCCTGAGTGGGATTCTGATTTGCACTCGGTTTTGACAAGCTAGTGTAAAGCGCCGGTCTAGTTGCTTAGCTCGCTCAACAAGCTCCCAGACGATGGCTTCGGGGAGGCTCCCCTCACTCGTTCGCCGAATATGTTGAAACAGACGACCCAACGATGCTGCTGCTGCTGCTCCTGTAGAACACGAGCAACCTGGTGACGTGGCGCCACATGAACCGGATCCCCTGCTCCGTCGTGCTGGAGGAAGATGCAAAGACGGCAATCATAGTGTAAAGCGCTCGTGCTTTACGGAAATGGCGGCAAGCATCTCCGAGCGTTGGTGGCGGTGCTAATTGGAGTACCGAATTCGTCCACGTTGGGTCTCTCTCCGTTAACGGTGCAACACTAATAATGTATGCATCCGTTCTCCTCTAAAACATTTCTTTTAAAACTATTCTTGTCTTTTACAGATATTTCAAAGATTTCTCTCTAAATATAGTATCACGTGCTCGTTTTTCTCTATATTATACTCTACTACTAAAACAGGACATGAACCAATCTGCTACCACAAGACCGTGTTTTAGAGGGATGAACAGTGCTACTCTAAATTCAGAAGAACATTGTTCATTTTTTTGTAATAATGTTTAGAGTAGGCGTTAAGAGCTTATTTACTTTAAATATAGAGTTGCATAAGTTTTCGAGTAACCCTCTACACACATTTCAATGTAGTCCCCACCCCAACATTGAGTGGTCTATGTCATGATTTGAAGAGTGTATATGTTGCGGGTATTTCACGAAAATATAATTTGTAGACAGGATTGTGGAAAATTTAGTGGGTATCTGCACGAAGGGGGTGCCTATAGTAATAAAGAGAAGGTTTATCCAAATTCACACCCTCGTGGTGAGCTAATATCCCACTTCTACTCGATCGGTTTCTTATCAATATGAGGATTAAATGGTGTATGATGAGATCTATTGGCGATATTAACTGAAGGTAGAGTCTAAGTGTCTCAACTTGGTGCCTCTCCCCTTACTTTTATAGGTGGTCAAGTGTCTCAAGACGTATGTCGAGTTGGTTACATGTTTAATGAGTCCTTGTTGGACTTTATCTCTAACATATTATATCTAATCTTGAACTTGTTTTTTTTTACTTATCTATTCAGAGTCTATATGGTAATATTATATCTAACTCCACTTTCCATGTTATGGGTATGGCAATGCGTGCGAATTTTAGGTTCAAGAGGATGTTATGTCTTCTGGTTCCTAACATTTAACTGATCAGGATTGTATTATACATATTTCCAAAAGGGATACTGTAGGTACCCTAAAGACCGGGTATCCCCGCGTGGAGGGTTGAAGACAGCACAGGCCCCGCCTCCCTGCTGAGGCGGGCGCTAGCGAGGCCACGTGTCCTTAGCCTCGGGGTCTGCCCCGGGGCTGCCACATGCGTCTAGGCTCTAGAGCCAACACGTGCCCTTGGCCCCGGACCAAGCCACCCCGCTGAGATGAGGTGCGGGGCTGCCACGTGTAGTTAGGCTCTAGGCCTCCTCCTTGTTGAGGAGGGTCCTGAGCCGACACATGCCCTTGGCCTCAGACATAGCCTCCCCTGCTGAGGTGAGGTCCAGAGTTGCCATGTGTAGCCAGGCTCCGGGCCTCCTCCCCGTTGAGGAGAGCTCCATAGCCGACATGTGCCGTTGGCACCAGACCTAGACTCCCTACTAAGGAGAGGTCCGGACCTGCCATGTGTACTCGAGCTCCGAACCTCCTCCCAGTTGAGGAGTGCTCCGGAGCCGACACGTGCCCTTGGCACTAGACCTAGCCTCCCTGCTGAGCAGAGGTCCGGAGCTGCCACGGGTTCCGAACCTCCTCCCTGCTGAGGAGGGCTCCAGAGCCGACACGTTCCCTTGGCACCGGACCTAGCCTCTCTGCTGAGGAGAGGTACAGAGCTGCCACGGGCTCTGAACCTCCTCCCTGCTGAGGAGGGCTCCGGAGACGACACGTGCCCTTGGCCCCGGACCAAGCCTCCCCGCTGAGGTGAGGTCCGGAGCTGCCACGTGTAGCCAATCTCTGGGCCTCCTCCCCGCTGATGAGAGCTCCGGAGCCGCCACGTGTCCCACGATCTGTCATGGGCCGTGGGTCAACAAAGGAGTGCATTGTTAGACCGTGCATTCAAGGCTCACACCTTCCCCAGAAGCATGGCACACGGCACACTCCACCATCCTCCGCCCGTTCGCCATTACGGTGACAAGAGAGGGCAATGAGGCATGACAACGGCACAGTGCCACCCTGTAGAGCGAGGCGACGCGACGACAAGTCATCATCGTCATCATCACCTGCAGCGTGGTCAGAGGCATTCAGCGCGCTAGGCGACGGGTCTTAACTCCCCCGCCAACCACTCTACTCGATGATGTAAAAACCCTAGATCAAGTATAGGGTTCAGACAGCTTCGGGGCTACCTGTCAGGCCCCAAGCCTCATTGTAACCACCCCGTCCTTGGACTATGAAAGGACCGGGATGTGCACACGACAAAGGGTTCGGATCGCAACCCTGCAACTCACACTCTCGTACGCGCAAGCAATACAACAAACACACCTGTGGACGAAGGGTATTACGCTCCGGTGGCCCGAACAACGTAAATCTCAGTGTCCACCTACTCTCTCGAGTTGGATCGCTCTAGCGGCGCCAAGCCCCTCCAATCAAAGAACCTCCGTGGGCTGCTCCTGTAGCAGTTCAGGAGGAGTGTCGTAGCTAACACTCTGACATTTGGCGCGCCAGGTAGGAGGGCTTTTCGCGCTCTCTAGGTGACCATGGTGAACATCACCTCCTCAGCGAGACTTCTCGCCCAACTCGACGTCGTCTCTAGGCGGGAGTCGACGAGGCCACCCCTGCTCTAGGGCAGGCAGGACTGGCTGAGCCGGCGACCAAACAACCGGCACGCTCTGTGTCATGTACGGGGGCTCTTCCGAGGTATCGTCCCGGTGAGCCGTCAAGACGCTGCGTTGAGCGGTGGCAGGAGCTGCTCCAACCACTTGGCCGGCGCCACACCGCAAGTGGATGGAAATGCTGATCAACTTCGACGCCACCGACTACCCCAAGAACATGGCAGGCGCCGGGCAACTGCCACTCCTCGTCGCCCCGACCATCTCCAACATGAAGCTCTACCACGTGCTGATCGATGGCGGGGCGTCTCTCAGCGTCATCAGCCTTGCGGCTTTCAAGAAGCTGCAGATCCCTATGTCCTAACTTACCCCCTCGAGACCATTCTTGAAGGTAGGACGGGATCCAATATTCCCATGCAGTAGCATCTCCCTCCCGGTGACGTTCGGGACGCCTGAGAACTACCGCACGGAGAGCGTCGTCTTTGACGTTGCGAAGGTCAGCCTCCTCTTCAACGCCATAATCAGCAGGCCGGCCCTGTACCAATTTATGGCAGTAGCCAACTAAGCTACCTGGTTCTGAAGATGCCAACCCCGAGTGGCGTCCTCAAGATCCGCGGAGACCACACTGTGGCTGTCTCAATGTTGGAGAAGCTCCAAGTGTTGGCAGCTGCACAGGAGGCTGCTACTGATCACGCTGAAGCTACCCGGTCGCCTCCAAGCATGCGTCAGCGAGGGATGACATCTACACCCCGTGTGCAGTCCTTGCACGGCGAGTACATTACTGTCAAGGTCGTCCAAGTCGGTCCTGATGCCGCCCAGACAACTAGAATCGCCGGGAGTTTGGGTGACAAATAGTAAGACGCGCTCGTCACATTCCTCTGGGATAATGTCGACGTGTTTGCATGGCAACCGTCGGAAATGCCCGGGATCCCCAGAGAGGTGCTTGAGCACCAACTGAAGATCCACCACGATGCCAGGCCGGTCCAACAGAAGCCTTGGAAGCAATCCATTGAGCGGCAAGACTTCATTCGTGAAGAAATCAAGAAGTTGCTCGATGCTGGCTTCATCTGAGAGGTCCACCATCCTCGATGGTTGGCCAACCCTATTGTCGTCCCCAAGACTAGCGGAAAACTTCGGATGTGCATCAACTACACAACCCTCAATAAGGCATGTCCAAAGGATCCATTTCCTCTCCCCAGTATAGACCAAATAGTGGATTCTACATCTGAATATGATCTACTGTGTTTCCTAGACGCATATTCTGGTTTCCACCAAATACCTATGTCTAGGGAAGATGAAGAGCATACAACCTTCATCACAGTAGATGGTCTATACTGTTGTCGGTACCTTGCAGACCGGGTACCTCCGCGTAGTGGGTAAAAGACAACCTGGGCCCCGCCTCCGTGCTAAAGCGGGCCCCAACGTAAGCCACGTGCCCTTGGCCCCATGGTCAGCCTTGGGGGCTGCCATGTGCACTTGAGCTCCGGAGCTGACACGTGCCCCGGGCTCCAGTCCGAGCCTCCCCATTGAGGTGAGGTCCGGGGCTGCCGTGTGTCCCGTGGCTCCGAGCAACCTCCCTGCTGAGGAAAACACCAGAGCCGACACGTGCCCTGGGCTCCGGCCCGAGCATCCCCGCAGAGGTGAGGTCCGAGGCTGCCACGTGTCCCCTGGCTTCAAGCCGCCTCCCTGCTGAGGACAACTCCAGTGCTGCCACATGCCCTGGGCTCCGGTCCGAGCCTCCCCGCTGAGATGAGGTCTGGAGCTGCCATGTGTCCCCTTGCTCCGAGCCACCTCCCAGCTGAGGACAGCTTCGGTGCAGACACGTGACCTGGGCCCCGGCCCGAGCCTCCCCGCTTAGGTGAGGTCCGGAGCTGCCACGTGTCCCCTGACGCCAAGCTCGACGAGAAGAGCTCTAAAGCCGCCACGTGCCCCACGATCTATCGTGGGCCGTGGGTCGACGAAGTCAAGAAGGAAGTGCGCTGTCAGGCTTCGCATTCAAGACTCGCGCCTTCCCCAAAAGCATGGCGCACTGCACACGCCTTCGTCTTATGCCCGTTCGTCATTACGGTGACAAGATAGGACGGCAAGGCATGAAAGCAGTACAGTGCTTCCCAACGATATGAAGCCGCCCAAGCAAGGGCTAGAAGACGTGGCGACAAGACATCGTCTTCATCATCACCCACACGCGGTCAGGGCCACTCAGCGCGCCAGATGGCGGGACTTAACTCCCTCGCCTGCCACTCTACTCAGAAGACGAAGCCCTAGATCGTGTATAGGGTCCACATAGCTCTGGCCACGTGTCGGGCCCCAAGCCACATTGTAACCACCCCGGCCTTGGACTATAAAAGGACCGGGGTGGCCACCCTGCAGAGGGTTCGCATACCAGATCCCGCAACGCACAAGCACTCACGCTCAAGCAATAGAACAAGCACTCCCGTGGACGTCGGGTATTACGCTCTGGCGGCCCGAACCACGTAAATTCAGTGTTCATCCGCTCCCTCGAGCCCAGGTCGCGTACGGCACCAAGCCCCCTCCGGGAAAAAGAACCTCACGGGCTGCTTTCGAGTAGGCCGGGAGGAGTGTCGCAGCTCACACTCCGACATTTGGCGCGCCAGGAAGGGGGGCTTTCCACGCTCTCCACTCGACCAAGGTGAACATCACTTCTCATGGCGATCCTTCTTGCCTAGCTCATCGTCGTCTCTAGAGACGACGAGGCTACCTCCCACTCCAGAGCGGGCAGGTCTGGCCAGGCTGGCGGTCAGACGACCGGCGTGCCACCGGCGCCCCCAATGCTGAAATTCCGAACCGACGACCAGAACGCTGGTGCTCCTGATGCACCCGTGGCGCCCAGGTCGGGACGACAACTGCACGGAAGGTGCGCCGTTGGCGCTCACACCGCCAGCGGCCGCTTCCTCTTGGCCACCCTCTTCTTCGGCAGTGGCGACAACACCACCACGGCCGAGCCCGAAAAGCATGCTGGCTGCAGCACGCGCTCTGCTCCACAACCCTCCGGGTGAGGGTGCCACCCCCGAGGCGGCAGAGTAGTAGCGGCACGACGTCGACCATCTCATCGCCGCTGCCACGAACGCTTGTACCTATAGGAGACAACCTTCTGAACCCTCGCTGGCCCAGTCGCATACGCCGACGATGGCCCGTGGGGTGGCAGCCCCGCACACGACAGCCACAGCCGACCTTAGGGTCGAGTTGAACTGTCGCCTCGCAAGCGAAGATGGCCGCACTACCATCGAGCGACGCCGAGAGAGGCATAGCAATCTCTAAGGAGATTACCGCTCTCCGAGCGCCGTACCAGCAGGCCACGCTCCGCCTACCCCTATCTCATCGGGGGTAGTAGGGGGCTGCATGGCGCTCGCCCCGCACCTTTGTATGGTGGTCTGGCCACCCAAGTTCCGGCCCCACTTGCTAGAAAAATACGACGGGATGGTCAACCCTGCTGAGTTCCTGGAGATCTACTCCACCTCCATCCTAGCTACAGGAGGATATGAGGCCTTCATGGCCAACTACTTCCCCGTGGCTTTGACCGGCACAACCCGGTCATGACTTGTGAACCTTCCCCCAGGCTCCATCACATCCTGGGAAGAGTTGTACTGGAAGTTCACAGCCAACTTCGGGAGTTCCTACACGCGCCCCGGCACCGAGCTTGACCTCCATGCCGTGCGCCAGTGTGATGGGGAGTCGCTGCGGTCTTTCATCCAACGATTCTCCCAGGTCAGGAACACCATCCCCTATATCTCTAATGCCTCCGTCGTCGTCGCCTTCCGGCAAGGCGTCCGCTACAAGAATATGCTCGAGAAGTTGTCCACGCACAACGTGCAAGACGTCTCCGAGCTCTTCAGCCTGGCCGACAAATGTGCCAGGGTGGCGGAAGGCCGAGACTGGCACTCGTGACCTGCCTCCGCAGCGGGGAGTGCCGGAGAGGCTGCTGCTCCGTGCAGCAGCAAGAAGAACAAGGCCAGAGGCCGGAACAAGCCTCTGGCCCTGCGCTCTGTCAAGCGCCCACAACCATCATCTGCTAGCGACGAAGGCCAGTGGTGCCCGGTGCACAACACCGACAGCCACGGCGCCAACGACTGCAATTAGATCAAGAAGCTTGTGGAACGCTTCCGTGAGCTGCAACAACAACGGCCGTGCCAAGATGGCACGCCCTCCCACCAGCGGGAGAGCAAACAAAAGGTCAAACCCGAGGCCAACGCTGAGGAGGAAATGGAGTATTAAGACGCCCAGAGGGCGTTGAAAGCCGTCTACGGCCGCTCCGACTCTGACTCTAGCGCCGATAGTGAGCGACGCAAGACGCTCCATGCCTAACCAGACGTCCCCCCTCCACCCCCCCGTCGTGTGACAAGGGAAACGCCCTCTTACACTAGTGTAGGAGGTCGAGGCCGCCCTCCCCCCATGTCGGTACCCTCAATACCGGGTACCCCCGCGCACAGCGTAAAACTTCCTAAGGACCTCGCTCCCTCTGCAGGGGCGAGGTTTGAAGGCGCCACGTGTCCAGCGGGGCCGGAGCTCCCCTCCCCACGGAGGATAGCTCCGAGCCTGCCACATGGCCCAGGAGGCCGGACCTCACCCCCTCTGCAGGGGCGAGCTCTGAAGGCGCCACATGTCCAGCGGGGCCGGAGCTCCCCTCCCCTCGGAGGATAGCTCCGGGCCTGCCGCGTGGCCCAGGAGACCGGACCTCGCCCCCTACGCAAGGGCAAGCTCCGAAGGCGCCACGTGTCCGGCAGGGCCGGGGCTCTCCTCTCCTCAAAGGATAGCTCCGAGCCTGCCACGTGGCCCGGAAGACCGGACCTCGCCCCCTCCGCAGGGGTGAGCTCCGAAGGCTCCACGTGTCCAGCGGAGCCGGAGCTCCCCCTCTCTTCAGAGGAGAGCTCCGGGTCCGACACGTGGCCAGCAGAGCAGTGCTGCCGCCCGGCGCGGTAGGCAGCAGGAGTAAAGGCGTGCCATGCCTTTACCGTACAAAACATTCAATACCCGCGCCTTCCCGAGACAAAGAGGTGCAACACATGCCTGTCAGGAGGCGCTGTGACCAGTCACATTCAGGACAGGCGTACAGTGTCTGAAGCTGCAGGCCATTGAAGGCAGCGACAAGACCGGACAAGACATGCCCTGCCGCCCCTACCATCGCCAACGACTACACGCTACACTTAGCCTACGACATGGGCATGGGGGCAGGACGAGGACTTCGACGCTAGCGCCAAGACATAATAGCTGGTAGGAAATCACCCCGGGGCCGCCTGTCGGGTCCCGGGCCCACCTTGTAAGCCGCTCGAGCCTTGGACTATAAAAGGCTCGGGTAGGCAACGTTAGCAAGGGTGGGCACTCCAGCCATCCACATCCTTGGGTTAGCACTCCAGCAACTCACACCCTAGGCATAACTCATCCTCAAGCTCAGGACTCCGGTTCTGAGCAACAAGAAATACAGCGAGCACCTTTGCTCACCGTGGATGTAGGGTTTTACGCTCCGGCGGCCTGAACCACATAAAACTCGCCTTGTCAAGCTCCTCCCTCACTCGTCCCTTACGCTTAAGATCTCCGCAAGCGACTAGCCCCTCCGAAAAAGAACCTCCGCGGGCTGCCCAGAGCAGGTCCGGGGGAAGTGTCGACCACACACTTCGACTTTTGGCGCGCCAGGTAGGGGGGCTTTTCCCTTGCGCGACGAGCTTTTACCGGCGAAGATGACCAAGCTTCCTTCAGCGGCAAGCTCTCCTCCCCGCGTTTACGACGGACCGTGACTAGCGGGGAATACGTGTCGACACACTCTGGACGGAGTGTGTCGGTGCAAGCTGGAAGCCAGCAGCTGACTCTGGCAACGTCGACTCCGGCAACGCAGGCTCCAGCTAGCGTGAGATCTTCTGCAGCGCTGAGCGTCCCCCACGGGGGCGCGCTAGCTGCAGCAAGAGCGCTACTGCACAATCCACCTGCTGGGGACGCTCCTCAGTCAGTGACCCAGCAGTGGATTCGCGAAGTAGACCGTCTCGTCGTCGCCGCCACAAACCCTCGACTTTGGCGGGACGACGTTCCGGCCAACCGGCTGTGTCGCTGACGCGCACGCCAACGGTTGATGGACAGACGGCGGATTCCAGCTCCACCAGGCTCCCATCGATGGACCTGAGGACAGAGCTGGAACGATGCCACTTGAGACAAGGTGCCCGAGTGTTCCTCGAGCGACGACGAGAAAGGCGTCGCAGCCAAGAGGCCGGCGACAGCATGACATCAGCCTCGACCCTGCTTGAGGCGCAGATTTTTGCCATGCGATCTCTGCCCCAGGCATACGCCACGCAGCATATGCCACAGCCATATGCCCTGCAAACAGCGGCCCCGGTCTATGGCGTAGCCTTGCACATACCGGGGTACACTGTGCCAGCAGCAAGCCAAGAGTTTGCGGCACCAACGCCTACAGCGATAGGAGCAGGATGTGCGGCCCTAGCGCCCCACCTTTGCTTCGCGAGGTGGCCGCGCAAGTTTCGGCCGCACCTGCCCGAGAAGTACGACGGCAGCTTCAACCCGGCGGAGTTCCTCCAGATATACTCCACCGCCGTCCTTGCTGCAGGAGGGGACGAGGCCGTCATGGCCAACTACTTCCCCGTCGCCTTGACCGGCCCAGCCCGGTCTTGGCTCATGAACCTCCCCCAGGGTTCCATAACCTCCTGGGGAGAGCTCTGCCGGCAGTTCACCGCCAACTTCGGCAGCTCCTACACCCGGCCCAGCACGGAGCTGGCCCTCCACGCCGTGCAGCAGCAACCGGGAGAATCTCTGCGCTCCTTCATCCAGCGGTTCTCCCAAGTACGCAACACCATCCCCCACATCCCGAACGCATCAGCGGTGGTCGCGTTCCGACAAGGTGTGAGGGACAAGAAGATGTTCGAGAAGTTGACCACCAGGGAGGTGCAAGACATCTCGGAGCTCTTCAGCCTGGCGGACAAGTGCGCCAGAGCAGAAGACGGGCCTCATTGGCACTCACTGCCAGCCTCCAAAGCCGGAAGGCAGCCCAAAGACGGCGGAGTTCAAGCTGAGCTCCCGACCACGTCAGACAGTCAAGAGCCAAGCACCGACTGACTTCGTGGTCAGGTGGACGCCACCACCAAGCATCCCAGGGGGCCCCTGCTTCACCGAGCCCCTCTGAACGTTCTACCTCAACGGCGTGCTGCTCCTCATGCCAACGGGGGAGCGGTTTAGGTACCCTGGATCTGTGCCATGTACCGCGCGCCGATGACACCGTCGCCAACAACCTGACAGCGAAGGTCTCCACCAGAGCCCCGGAGCTCCAAGGAGCCTTCGAAGGGATGTTGCTGCGACTCACAGCCCGAAGTGCCGACCGGGCGAAGGGGGCGAGACCAGCACCTCGAAGCTGGCGGTCCCGGCGGCCATGCAGCCAGCCAAAGGATCGTATGCGCCTTGGGGACTCCGTGCTACCCAGCGCCCAAGATCCAGAAGCTCAAGTAGTCCCGATGCATGGACCACGGAGGTCCGGGACTCCTTGAAGGACATCTTTCCTGATGAACGTGCATTTGCTGAACGGATTGTGCAGATGGCTAAGTGTTACGCGATGGTATCTTTACTGGCGTGGCGCCATGGCATCCTATTGCGGTGCATAACCCAGGAGGAAGGCTGTGACCAGCTCGCAGTAGTCCACGGAGGCGAGTGCTGGGAACGCTCATCGTCCCGCACGCTGGTCGGTTAAGCCATCCGGCATGGCTCCTACTGACCGAGAGCTACCTGGACGCCGTCAAACCGGTTAGGAGATGCAATGCGTGCCAGGTCCATGCCGAGCAGACCCACACAACCGGTGTAGACGCCGCACCTAGAGCCGTCGGGGGATACCGGCTCCTCTATGTCGAGGGCCAGCCAGACTTCCCAGGGCCGGGTCACGGGAATTACCCTTCTACATGGTATGCGGGGTCGAAGCCATGCTTCCCCCTGAGATCGCCATGGGGTCCCCCCGTGTCCGAGCGTACGACGAAGCCACGCATGACCCGCTCTGCGTGAGGACATCTACCTCGTCGTCGAGGCAAGATGGCAAGCCACGCTCCGGATCGCATGGAACCGGCTGGCCCCAGCGCTACCACCGCCATTCCATGCATAGGAGCCCAGGACAGGCGCTCCGACGCTACCCCAGTAAGTTTACCATGCTTACTTAGGTGTTTATTTAAATTACGCATTAATTTATATGATCACCTCCCCACGCTCTAGACAGTGTACATCCATTGTACACTCGGTTCCTCTTTCCTGCTCTCATGCATAGTCGATATTTGCCATCCTGCCGAAGGCGGTAGTGCTTGGGGTACCTGCCAGAGGCCCGGGGGCCTTTTGGACCTCCCCCTGTAAGGGTACTGTACCGCCAGTTGGTCTCCTCCAAGAAAAGACCTACGCTAGACCGGGGGGTCAGGAGCTATGCTTTGCCCGGTCCTGCACCCAAAGCATGCGCACTCTGCCCCCTAGCGCTACGGTCTGAGTACTAGGGGGCCGGACGGTTACACCCTGACTAGGGCTGGGGGCCAGACCTCCGGGACCAAGTGCACTGGATTACCCAAGCCCCGTATTCCGACCTGGGACAGTAAGCCAAATGAGTCTAAGGGACAGGAAAGGGAGGACCTCTGAGCAGTACCGGACCCCACCCCATCAGCAGGGGTGAGCTCCAAAGCCGTACCTCGTCTTCCTTTTCTCAGAGACGAGCTCCGATGACCTCCGGACCTCACGCCCTTCGTGGGCCTGAGCTTCGATGACTTCCGGACCTCCGCCCCCACAGCCGGGCCGAGCTCCGATGCCAGCCCTCGCCCTCCTTTCAGAGGCGAGCCCTGATGCCAGACCTCACGCCCTTCGCGGGCCTGAGCTCCGATGATTTCCCGGACCACCCCTCCTCTCAGAGGCGAGCTCCGAAGCCGGACCTCTCCCTTTCACAAGGGCTGAGATCCGATGACTTCCGAACCTCTGCCCCCACAGCTGGGCCGAGCTCCGATGCCAGCCCTCGCCCTCCTTTCAGAGGCGAGCCCTGATGCCGGACCTCACGCCATTCGTGGGCCTAAGCTCCGATGACTTCCAGACCTCCGCCCCCACAGCTTGGCCGAGCTCCGATGCCAGCCCTCGCCCTCCTTTCAGAGGCGAGCCCTGATGCCGGACCTCACGCCCTTTGTGGGCCTGAGCTCCGATGACTTCTGGACCTCCGCCCCCACAGCTAGGCCAAGCTCCGATGCCAGCCCTCGCCCTCCTTTCAGAGGCGAGCCCTGATGTCGGACCTCACGCCCTTCGTGGGCCTGAGCTCCGATGACTTCCGGACCTCCGCCCCCATAGCTGGGCCGAGCTCCGATGCCAGCCCTCGCCCTCCTTTTAGAGGCGAGCCCTGATGCCGGACCTCACGCCCTTCGTGGGCCTGAGCTCCGATGACTTCCGGACCTCCGCCCCCACAGCTGGGCCGAGCTCCGATGCCAGCCCTCGCTCTCCTTTCAGAGGCGAGCCTTGATGCCGGACCTCACGCCCTTCGTGGGCCTGAGCTCCGATGACTTCCAGGACCACCCCTCTTCTCAGAGGCGAGCTCCGAAGCCGAACCTCCCCCTTTCACAAGGGCTGAGCTCCGGTGCCAGGCTTCACCCTCTCCTCAAAGGCTGAACTCCGAAGCCGTCAAGACCCTGCCAGCACAGGGAGTACTCAATACAAGAAAGTGCGCGGGTAGGAGAAGGTCCCACCTTGGGCTCGTTACCTCCCCCGAGGTGAGCCCGGGGGCCACTGTCGGTACCCTCAATACCGGATATCCCCGCGCACAGCGTAAAACTTCCTAAGGACCTCGCTCCCTCTGCAGGGGCGAGTTTTGAAGGCGCCACGTGTCCAGCGGGGCCGGAGCTCCCCTCCCCACGGAGGATAGCTTCGAGCCTGCCACGTGGCCCAGGAGGCCGGACCTCACCCCCTCTACAGGGGCGAGCTCCAAAGGCGCCACGTGTCCAGCGGAGCCGGAGCTCCCCTCCCCTGGGAGGATAGCTCTGGGCCTGCCGCGTGGCCCAGGAGGCCGGACCTCGCCCCCTCCGCAAGAGCGAGCTCCGAAGGCGCCACGTGTCCGGCAGGGCCGGGGCTCTCCTCTCCTCAAAGGATAGCTCCGAGCCTGCCACGTGGCCCGGAAGACCGGACCTCGCCCCCTCCGTGGGGGTGAGCTCCGAAGGCTCCACGTGTCCAGCGGAGCCGGAGCTCCCCCTCTCCTCAGAGGAGAGCTCCGGGTCCGACACGTGGCCAGCAGAGCAGTGCTGCCGCCCGGCGCGGTCGGCAGCAGGAGTAAAGGCGTGCCATGCCTTTACCGTACAAAGCATTCAAGACCCGCACCTTCCCGAGACAAAGAGGCGCAGCGCACGCCTGTCAGGAGGCGCTGTGACCAGTCACAGTCAGGACAGGCGTACAGTGTCTGAAGCTGCAGGCCATTGAAGGCAGCGACAAGACCGGACAAGACATGCCCTGCCGCCCCTGCCATCGCCAACGACTACACGCTACACTTAGCCTGCGACATGGGCATGGGGGCAGGACGAGGACTTCGACGCCAGCGCCAAGACATAATAGCTGGTAGGAAATCACCTCGGGGCCGCTTGTCAGGTCCCGGGCCCACCTTGTAAGCCGCTCAAGCTTTGGACTATAAAAGGCTCGGGTAGGCAACGTTAGCAAGGGTGGGCACTCCAGCCATCCACATCCTTGGGTTCGCACTCCAGCAACTCACACCCTAGGCATAACTCATCCTCAAGCTCAGGACTCCGGTTCTGAGCAACAAGCAATACAGCGAGCACCTCTACTCACCGTGGACGTAGGGTTTTACGCTCCGGCGGCCCGAACCACGTAAAACTCGCCGTGTCAAACTCCTCCCTCACTCGTCCGTTACGCTTAAGCTCTCCTCAAGCGACTAGCCCCTCTGAAAAAGAACCTCCGCGGGCTGCCCAGAGCAGGTCCGGGGGAAGTGTCGACCACACACTTTGACACCCCAGAACACACCAAGGCTTGCCCGACGTCCGGACATATGACGAAGCCACGCAGGATGAGCTTCCGCATGAAGAAATCTACCTCGTCGACGAGGCAACATGGCTAGAGGCTGCTTGAAATGCGCTACACAGCAAAACGCTCCAGCAATGGTACGCGTAGAGTAGACAGCCCAAGGTAGGGCCACCTTGTGCTTCGGCTAATACTTTTCGACGAGGGGTGACAAACCCTCCCCCGGCTTGGAGGGTCACTCTCGACCAGCACAAGTATGCCACCCCAGGTGCACTTGCCTAGCCACAATGAATGGGTACCTCTACCCAGACCACAGGACATAGAACACCTCTGTAAGTTCTACCCTTAGCGCAGTAGTAGGGTATTTTTTTTTTCTTTTTCTCTTTCTTGTAAGGGTGTCATAGTGTCTAGGGATAACGCTTAGAACAGCTAAGCCCCGGAGGGGTCCCGCTACTCTTGTCATCCGGGGCGGGTCGCTGCCTTCTTGCAAGGCCAGTTCCCTTCTATCACCCGAAGGAAGCCAAAGATAAGAAAAAATTATCGTACCCTGCGTACCTTATTTACAGTTTGTGCTTCCTCAAGCATATCAACTGTAAATTGCATGTCCGGAGCCTGTCCTACACACTTGTCGTAGGTCCCGTGCCACTGGAAGGTGTCCTCGCTGAAAGGTTAACGCTCGCGGGAGGTCCAGGGTGTGTAGCCTGCTATGCCTGGTTCCGTACCCTTAGCGTGCACATCCCGCCTCCCCTGCGCTACAACTGAGTACTTGGGGGCCATAAAGAACACGCCTACGTACAAGAGAAGTAACCAGACCCTGGACATTGCCCCATACTGTTTGTTCTTTCTTTCCATACCGTTCCGGCCCTCTGGCCAGTCACTTTTCCTTGTGTCCAACTATAGCAAGGGTTGTGCTATCCTTAAGCAGCCGGGTCTGCTTGAAGTACCTGTGGCGTACCCGGGGTCCTGCGGTTGTCTCGTTGCTCGGGGGCCCTATGGCGCCGAATGGTCCCTCCCCCGAAAAGCTTATGCCAGTGGGTGGTCCAGGGGCGTAGCCTGCTATGCCTGGTTCTGTACCCCTAGCATACGTACCTTGCCTCTCCAGCGCTACGGCTTGGTACCGGGGAGCCGGATGGCTCATACCCCTCGAGCAAAGTCTTGATAGTAACTTAGGGATCTTTGTTTGACTCATTGCCCGGGGGCCCTATGGCGCCTAAAGACCCTCCTCCAAAAATCTTATACCAGAGGGAGGTCCAGGGGCGTTGCCTGCAATGCCTAGTTCTGTACCCCTAGCGTGCGTACCCTGCCTCTCCAGCGCTACAGATCGGTACCGGGGAACCGGATGGCTCATACCCCTGGGCAAGGCTTTAACCATAGCCCGGGCGACCCACATCGAATTACCCAAGCCTCACAGCTTAATTGAGGACCGTAAGCCATAATAAAGCTACCAAATAAGGAAGCGTGACCAGAGAGGACGACTACTCCCTCTTTTTGCCTTGACTGCAGGTCCGCACAGGTCCTTGGCATTTCGGACCTCCAAGGGGCCCCGATGCTGACGTCGTGCCTCATCCAGTGGTAGGTGCGCCCCAACACAAGGGCCACACCTACCAGGGGGACATCACGGTGAACCACGCGGACAGGACGTCGGACCATTGCAGCATCGAGCAGAAGACTCGAAGCACCAACTACGACAAGCTGAAGACAGGGGCTGAACTTCCCTCGGGTCCTACGCTGATGAGGACCCAAAAGGAGCGGTAGCCACACTGCTGGAGCGCCCTGGGTCCTTACGCTGCTAAGGACCTGGAGGAGCAAGCTCGAGACATCGGTAAAGAGATATCCACGTCGGCTAAATCATTCCGGACCTTTGCGCTGCCAAGGGGCTGAAGTCTACATCAACAACTCAAGACAACATAAGACTTGAAACAAAAAGTCTTCAATAACAGTAGAGCTCCGTCATACACAGAAGGAGACAAGGCGAGCGGGAGACCTAGGAGCTATCCATGCTGGAACCTAGCAGCTACAAGTCGGGCGGCTTCCTCCACTGAAGACTTCGCCGCCCCCGATAGCTCTGCGTTGTGGCCCTGCACCACATGTTCTAGGGAGATGCTAGGGTCACAGCTCCGAAGGCAAGTGAGCACATGCCCTGTCACTATCTGGGCTAGAGCTTTGCTTTCAGCCTCCAGATGCTCCCCCACGACATTCTCCAGCGTCAGGAGCTTCTCTCCGACTAAGTCCAGGGCAGGGAGCACCTGGCTCACCTCCTGGACCGGCCCTCCGAGGCACGAGGGGCCGAAGTTGATGGGTTCCAGAGCCACCTCTACGTGGCCGAGGAAGTCCCAGACCTTCTTTTCCTAAGCGGCACGAGAAGCCTAGAGATCTTCGACCTCCTTGACGAAAGAAGCCAACTCCCCCGCCGAACTCCTCCTCGCCAGCTCCTGTTCTCAAGCGGCTATCCCCTGCTCCAGAGCAACCAGAGCCTCCTCCCTAGTGGCCTGCCACGCAGCCCGCTCCTCCAGATCAGACTCCCTAGACGTAGCGGAGACCTCCCGGTCATGGACGCCTCAAAGTCGCTCCACCAGGCGACCCCGCTCCTCCTCATAGGTAGCCAGACGGTCGGAGAGCTCCCTCTCCCTCGCCTCCGCCGCCTCCTCTCGACGAACAAGTGTCTCTCGGCGCCCTGTCAAGGCTGCGAAACGTGCATCAGTGGAGGCATGGAGGCTCTCGGCCTAACCCTGGAGGTTCACTACATTCCCTTGGAGGGCCGCGACGACGGCCTCTGTCTCCTCCAGCACCTCCTCCCGAGCCTCAAGCCACTCCTCTCGAGCCCGAGTCTTCGCCCTGGCGGACTAGACACGCGCCTTCAGTAGGTTGTCCCAGTCCTGGAGGCGCTCCCGCTCGGACCTCAGTTCGGCCTACTCCTGCTCGAGTGTTTCCTGCCTCTAGTCTAGACTAGAGCGTACGACCCTTGCGGCCCTAGGGGCTGGGACAGCCTTCGGCATCGTCAGGCAAGGTACTGCCTCCACACCCTTTGGCTCTTCGCCCACTGGTGGGGTTGTCATCATGGCAACTTGCGAAGGGAGACGAGGAGGGCTAGCTGCCCGTCCAGTAGCAGCTGCACTGCTACTAGAGGCGTCCAGGCCCGCCGGTTGGTTGGCCTCGGGGGCTTGGGTGCCGACATCAGGAGCTGCCCCATGCACAGGCTCAGGCACTGCCGCCGGTGTTGGAGCTTCGGCTCCTGCTGCGGGGAAGGAGGAGCAGAGGTGCTCTGCTGAGGAGCTCTACAAAAAGAAGCATCAAGCATCAACTACGCTGTCGGTACCTTCAATATGGGGTACCCCCGCACACAGGTGAAACTGCCTAAGGACCTCGCCCTTCTCCACAGGGAGAGCTCCGAAGGCGCCATGTGTCCAGCGGGGCCGGACAATCCTCTCCTCAGAGGTAAGCTCCGGGCTCGCCACGTGGCCAACTGAGCCGGACCTCCCCCCTCCGCGGGGAGAGCTCCGGAGGCTCCACGTGTCCAGCGGGGCCGGACCTCCCTCTCCTCAAAGGAGAGCTCCGGGCCTGCCACATGGCCAGCAGAGCCCGACCTCCCCCTCTGCGGGGAGAGCTCCGAAGGCTCCACGTGTCCCGCATGGCCAGACTTCCCTCTCCTCATAGGAGAGCTCCGGGCCCGCCACATGGCCAGGAGAGCAGCGCTACCTTCCCCCGCACGGTAGGAGGCAAGAGTAAAGACGCGCCATACCTTGCCCGTACAAGGTATTCAAGACCCGTGCCTTCCCAAGGCGCGGTGACGCGGTGCACGCCTCTGTCAGGTGCCGTTGTGCCCAATCACATCACAGTGAAGACTGGCGCGCCGCGTCAGAGCCTACCCGTCAATAAACACAGCGACAAGACATCCCCTGCCGCCCCTGCCAACCACTACGACTAGCTTGCGGCATGGGCAGGGCGGCAGAACGAAGACTTGGAAGCCCTCGCCAGAGACAACTACCGGTGTAATTGCAGATACGGTAGATGGCAGGCAATCTCCCCGGGACCACCTGTCGGGTCCCGGGCCCACCTTGTAAGCCGCCCGAGCCTTGGATTATAAAAGGCTCGGGTAGGCAACGTTAGCAGGGGTTCAACTCTTTGCACACTTACGCTCCAGCATCCGAGCATTTAGGTCATCCTCAAGCTCAGGACTCCGGTTCTGAGCAACAAGCAATACAACGAGCTACTCAGCTCACCGTAGACGTAGGGTATTACGCTCCGACGGCCTGAACCACGTAAAAATCCCTGTGTCAAGCTTCTGCCTCTATCGTCCCTAACACGAAAGCTCTCCTTGAGTGACTAGCCCCTCCAAAAAAGAACCTCTGCGGGCTGCCCAGAGCAGTGGATTAGCGACATAGACTGTCGAAGTGTTCGGTCAACACTTCCCCCGGGCCTGCACTGGGCAGCCCGCGGAGGTTCTTTTTTCGGTGGGGCTAGTCCCTTGCGGAGAGCTTGAGCGTATGGACGAGTTAGTAAGAGCTTGACACGATGAGTTTTACGTGGTTCAGGCCGCCGGAGCATAAAACCCTACGTCCACGGCGAGCTATGGAGCTCACTGTATTGCTTGTTGCTCAGAACCGGAGTCCTGAGCTTGAGGATGAGTTACAGCTTGGGTGTGAATGGCTAGAGTGCGAACCCTTGCTATCGTCGCCTACCCGAGTCTTTTATAGTCCAAGACTCGGGTGACTTACAAGGGGGGCCCGGGACCCGGCAACTGGTCCCGGGTAGATTGACTATGATCTACCGTATCTGCAGTTATACCGGTAGTTGTCTCTGGCGATGGCTTCTGAGTCTTTGTCTTGCAGCCCTGCCCATGCCGCATGCTAGTCGTAGTGAATGATGACGGCGGGGGCAGCATGGGATGTCTTTTCGCCGTGTTTATTGGCTGGCAGGCTCTGACACCGCGCGCTAGTCTGTGATGCGACTGGGCGCAACGGCACCTGACAGAGGCGTGCTCCGCGTCTCCGCGTCTTGGGAAGACGCGGGCCTTGAATACCTTTTACGGGCAAGGTATGGGGCGTCTTTACGCCCGCTGCCTATCACTCGGGGGCAGGCAGTGCCGTTCTGCTGGCCACGTGGCGGGCCCGGAGCCCTCCTCAAAGGAGAGGGGGGGGTCCGGCCCCGCGGGACACATGGAGCCTTCGGACCTCTCCCCGCGGAGGGGGAGGTTCGGCTTCTGTCAGCCACGTGGCGGGCCCGGAGCTCCTCTCTGAGGAGAGGGAGGTCCGGCCCCGCCTGATACGTGGCACCTTCGGACCTCTCTCCCGCGGAGGGGGAGGTCCGGCTTCTGTATGCCACGTGGCGGGCCCAGAGCTCTCCTCTGAGGAGAGGGAGGTCCGGCCCCGCTGGACACGTGGCGCGTTCGGAGTTCTCCCTGCGGAGAAGGGCGAGTTCCTTAGGCATTTTCTCCTGTGTGCGGGGGTACCCCATATCGCGGGTACCGACAGTGGCCCCCGGGCCTATCTCGGGGGAGATAGCGAGCCCGAGGTGGGACCTCCGTCTCTTCTGATCCGCGCACTTTCTCTAAGTCCCGCATTGACCGCCGCCGGAGCACGAACGGGCGCAGGATCGTGGGGGCGTGCGTCCACTTAATAGTTGCTTTCACTGCGGCGGTTCCCAAGACTGCCACTTCTGCACGTTGTGGCGCTTTCTTCGGGAACCGCCGAAGTGCCTTGCCAGCTTGTCTTCTTAGGAGACTGACTCCTTGACCCACCGCTTCAGTTGGGCGGCTTGGGTCCACCTGTCATCGGCGCTCGGTCTTGGAGCCGAAGTGGTTGCCAATGCGGCGTATTCGAAGAGCTTCGAATTGCTTTGACTCGTACCTGGAAGGTGTGAAAAGAAACCGCCACGTGGGTACGCTCCCCTTATAAGGCTTCCAGCCCTTGCACCTCCCTCCAGTCTCTGCGGTCTTGTCTTCTTCCATGGCTTCTAACCCGCTTTTTTTGGGGGGGGGGAATCGCTCTCGATTTCCTCCAGCGACGGCGTCTGCATCAAGTCTGGGACCCAGGGAGCCTGCATGCCTGGCATCTGGAGGTGGCGCCTCCAAGGGGTCTCAGGTTTGTCCTCCCGACGGGCCCCTCCTTGGTGACGGCAGGCAGAAAGCTCCCTGGCGTTGCGTCCCTTCTCAGATGGTGGAGTCTTCAAAGAAACCGCTGAAGCACCAAGGAGAACTCCAGGCGGCAGAGTCTCCAAGAAGACCGCTGAAGCTACGGAGGGGGCCTCAGGAGCACCCTTGATGACACCGGCCTTTGCGCCGGTGATGAGGGAACTTCAGGAGAAGAAAACCGCTGAAGCACCAAGGAGGATTCCAAGCGGCAGAGTCTCCAAGAAGACCGCTGAAGCTGCTGAGGGGGCCTCAGGAGCACCCTTGATGACACCGGCCTTTGCGCTGGTGATGAGGGAGGCGATTCCTGCGCTCGGGTCATGGAGCGGGAGAACGCCACCAGGGCTGAAGCCTGGTGACGTGGCCGTTCTTGCAACTTCTAGACTCTGGTCGCGCCAGGGGAACCCTGGGGCTTGTTTCTTTCCTTTTCATCGAGTTTGTAGCCCATCTCATGGAGCCATGAATACATGAACTCTTATGACCCTTCGTGCCTGTGATGTTTTCTGTCTTCTTCTTGGTTTTGCCTGGCCGAGCCCTTAGCTCCGCAAGGTGCTCAGAGGCATTCACCAATCTCGACGTTCTGCTCCGGCACCTTCCCCGGGTCCTCATTGTATTAAGGGCCCCGGAGGTCCTCAGGGCCCGCCTTATGAGGATGGGGAGGCCCGGATCAGCCGGCCACGTGGCGGACCCGGAGCTCTCCTCTGAGGAGAGGGAGATCCGGACCCGCGGTACACGTGGGGTCTTCGGGCCCCTCCCCTCAGAGGGGGGGTCCGGTCCCGCTGGACCCGTGGATCCTTTGGTATTGCCTTGGAGTTCCGGTCTTGCATGATCCCGTAGTGGCCCCCTAGCAGGGGCATCCCATTGGTCAGGTGCTTGTGGCGGACCGGAATCCGCTCATCCAGGATCGTAGAGGGTGGTGCCGCGCGATGCGACACCTGACAGCACACATCATAAGAACATAATATATTACATGGGAAAAACAACTAAAACTGTACAAACAGGTACAAACTTCAGTTACAACTATTGTTTATGTTACACAGCGGAAGTCTACACTATACAACTCACGTCCGCCTATCTAGCAAAAGTTGGTTGCCCAGCCCTAGGGCAACCCACACTAGCTGCACTCCTCAGCTCAGCGCGGCGTGTACGGCTCCCACTCAGCCGTGGTCCCCGACGGAGGGTAACCCTCGCCGGTGGACTCGTACTCCGAGTCCGTGTGTGGCTCCTCACCTGAAAAACACTTAAGCAGCAACCATGAGCACGAAGGCTCAGCAAGGCTTAACCGACTCACCTAAGCATGAAACTCTACATGAGGGGTACCATGGACATAGGATAGTAACATTTCAGCAAAAGGACATGCCTACAAGTTCATCCTTAGTTCATCTTTTAGCAACAAGTTAACAGTTCCTGAAATCTGAAATTTAGTAAGCAGTATTCGGTGGCACACATGTAGCAATACAACTATATCAACCAGCAATATTGAATCAACATGTTTCATCCATTAATCTACGTCACGACTCAGTGACCAAGTGGTACTCTTCACCGCGAGGGACGGCGAATCGACTCGATATACACCTGCAGGGAAACCCAAAGAGAACGTCACGTACGCCCACCCGTGGAGCTGCACAGCATGCTCACTCGATGTCGTACGGGACAACCTTTCACCCAACAGCCCAAACGTCGAACCGGTCGCACCGAAACGAGCAGGAGGTTCCCCACACGGAGCATCTCTCTATGCCCGTTGGCAGATTTCCACCTTGCTGCCCTCAGCCTACACCTATAAATCGGTGTGTTATGCCTCGGCGCCCGGAGGTTTAGGCTACATCGGTTTATCGGGGCCCATATATCCGATATGCCTTCGGTACGTTCAAACTTGATCAGCGTGGGCCGCACACGGCTCGGTCCTCAATCGACACGGACAGGGCTGCGCACACAAGACTCCCTCTTGCTGCGCCCTAGCCCCTGCCCAGTCTCATTTTCATTACTAATGTGATCTCACATCGCTCAACCGAACCCGTGCGTCCCAATCCTATCTCGCGAGTAGATCCAAACTACTCGACTTGTACCAAAGCCCTATGAATTATTAAGCATAGCCTGTCTACTCGAGATCTTAGACACTACCCTCACTCTTATGGAAAAATTCTGGTCATGCAAGTGGGGTTCCATCCATCCTATACCTAATGCACAATCATACTTCACATGACACATGTAAACAAATTAAAAATTATAAAAGGGTTAATGCAAACCGGGGCTTGCCTTGTTGCTGCTGGTCTGTAGTTAGTTCTTCGTCCGGAAGAAGGAAATCCAGCACTTCCGGGGTCTCTTCTTCAATGGCTACACGTTGAATACGATACTACATGTAAATTTAAATGCAATGTGTGAACTTAAATACATAATTGCTAATAACTCTAGCTAGCCCTCCCCTTTGGGTTCTGAAATTTTTATGGTGGATTGGTAGGGTCCTAACCAGAGTTGTGACCAAGTTTTATTTGAAACAAAGTTCAATTGAACCTTGTACAAATAAAAGCCTCTTTGGTCAATAATTGAGCCTCTAAGTAATTCCAGGGTTTTTCATGGCTCCCACCATTACTTTCTGGAAACTAGAATTTAGGATGGTTCTAATGGAGTTGGTTTCATGTCATTTGAAGAATTCTACAGAAAGTTATGTCCTAATTAAGATTGGAGAAAATCTGAAAAATGTTTCTGTACATTTTTCTATTTTCTCTGGGCAGTTCCTTTAATCACTCAATTAGGGTAACTAAATGAACTTGGATGAGTCTGAAAACTTTACTGGGATTCTGGGATTTTCCAATGAACCTTTCAACCAAATTTCAGAATTTTTCATAAAGTAGTTCTCCAGATAAATTCCCGACAGTTTAAACTTTAGGGATTTAATTCTGGAAAACTATTCATTTTCATGAGCTGAATTTGGTATTGCTGGAAAGTGCTCAGAGAGCTAAATCCAACAAAATTTGGTTCACCCGATCTAGAGCTTTCTAGCCAAAGTTATGAGGATTTGAAGTTTGGAAGAATCCTGAAAATCGGGGGAAAAGTTTAAACTCTCGGGCCCGCGGGGACACGTGTCGAGCGCGGAGGTGGCCGGCACACCGGAGATACCACACGTGTCGAGCGCGGAGGTGTCCGGCACACCGGAGCTCACAGGGTATTTTGCGCGCCAGCACAGCCGATCCCCGGCCACACCCGATCCCGGTTTAAACTCTTCAGCCGCTGACACGTGGGCCAGCCGGCTTCGTCTTCCTCCCGCCGTTCTCTCACGCCCGCGCCGCCGACCTTGCCGGAGCAGGCTCGGGGATCGCCGGCTCGCCGCTGCCAGACCTCCCAGGGGCTGAAACTCGCCGCCAGGGGGTTGTCGACGTCGGGGAACACATCGGTGGTGTCAGGTCGGGCTGGGGGTGACCGGAAATAGCTCGGCGACGTGCCGCTGCCTCGGTTGAGGTTCGACACCATCGACCGTGGTTTCTAAACCCGCTAACACCTCAAACAAACGACCCTACAGCATCAGTGTACCTCTAGGAAGCTCGACAAGGTGTCAAAAGGATTCAGGGATGGCAGCAAGTCGGTCGGCACCGTGTGACCGATCGTGCCCGCCATGACCGCCCTCGATCGAGCTTGAAATTCGTCAATCCTAGACAGTTTCACGCTACGGATGCATAAAAGAACTTGATCGCCGGCTAGTCCAGCGTCTACATGCAAGATTTGATGACCTCCGAAAGATCATAGAGCGAGAATTTAAGGAAACCGTACCGGAAGCTTGGTTTACGGTCGCCGGAGCAAAAACTAGAAATTCTCTGCGGATTCTTCACGGTTGGCTTCCAAACTTGGAGGAGAGCTGCACGGTGGTCGCGCGCTCCTGTTGCCTCTCTCGCTGGACCGCGAAAACGCCTGTGGAACGCTGCCCACGGGCGCCTGACTCTCGGCTGAGGCTAGGTCGCCGCGGTGGCGATCGTCTTTGGGCAAAGGAGGTCGGAGCTCGAGGTTTCTGGCGTTGGAGAAGTGGAGTGCGAGCTCAGGTGGCTGTCTAGCAGCTCAGGGACGAAGGAGGAGATGGTTTTGCTGGTTTTCCCGATTGAGCAGAGAGCTGCGGCGAGAAACAATGCCGCTGCTCGGGTTTTGCCCGCGAGAAGATAAAGCCGGCTGACTCCTGCTCGGCTGAGGCGGTGCCGGTCGTGTGGGGGCACGAGCCAGCCGCCCTGGGCGCCAGCGCGCGGAGAGGGAAGCAGCTGGTGGCGCTGGTAGCTGCTCGGTGGCACAGCCGACAGCTGCTCGGTGGGATTTCCCACCGAGACTCTGACTTTGGGTGCAAGTTTCTCCTTCTCCCCTCTATGACATGCGGGTCCCACCCGGGGTTTTAACCTCTGAAATTTACTCCTAATCACTGTTGTAAACAGTGAGCCCCATAATACCCCTGGTGATTCAAATTGTTCACCCCTGAGCCATTTGAATTGAATAGAATTCAAATTGGGTTCGGTTTGAGTCAATTTCAGCACAAGCTCAGTTTTGAATTCAAATAAAGTTTGAATTCGTCCCACTTAGCTCATGTCAAGATCAACTCCGAATGGAGTGAAAATGGGTCCTGTGGTGATGAATACTTCAAATGTGTGCCAAAACTGAGGCCCTTACATTCCTCCCCCCTTAAAAGAATCTCGTCCCGAGATTACAAAAGAAGAGATAGCGATGTAGTAGGGACTTACTCGTGTTGAGAAGCCATGAACTCCGGGTAATTTGAACGAAGGAATTCCTCGCTCTCCCACGTCGCTTCTTCCACGGTGTGGTTACTCCAGAGGATCTTGTAGAACCACAACGTTCTGCTACGCGTGGTTCAGGCTTTCTCATCAAGGATTTCCACCGGATACTCATCATATGTTAAATCCGGTTTCAACTCGCCGATGTCTTCGGTAGGAACAGCAGCTGAATGCTTTAAACATTTTCGCAGTTGCGAAACATGGAAAACATCATGGACACCAGAAAGAGATGCCGGTAGCTCCAATCTATACGCTGCTGGTCCACATTTCTCGGTGATAGCATAGGGTCCAATGAAACGGGGAGCGAGCTTTCCCTTCACACCGAACCGGTGCACGCCCTTCATCGGAGACACGCGTAGGTACACGTGTTCCCCAACGTCAAAGTGCAACGGCCTATGCCTCTTATCCGCGTAGCTCTTCTGTCGGGATTGAGCGGCTTTTAAATTGGCTTGAATTGTCCGAACGCGCTCTTCGGCGTCGTTCACCACATCAACCCCGAATGTGACCCTTTCACCGGACTCGCACCAATTTAATGGGGTGCGGCACTTGCGACCGTAGAGAGCTTCGTAGTGTGCCATCTTGATACTCGCCTGATAGCCGTTGTTGTACGAGAATTCCGCCAATGGTAGGTGAGTATCCCAGTTCCTACCATGATGGATGGCACATTCTCTCAACATGTCCTCCAGAACTTGATTCACCCTCTCTGTCTGGCCATCTGTCTGAGGGTGGTAGGCGGAGCTCCTAATCAGTTTAGTACCCAAAGCAGCGCGCAACTGCTCCCAAAAGCGAGATACAAACAATGTACCTCGGTCTGAGACTATGGTCTTGGGTACACCATGCAGGCATAGAATCCTGGCAATGTATAACTCCGCATATCGGTTGGCATGGAAATGTGTATGCACGGGAATGAAGTGAGCTGACTTGGTCAGTCGGTCAACGATCACCCATATGGAATCATGCTTGTTGGCTGTTAAGGGTAATCCCACGATGAAATCCATGCTCATATCTTCCCATTTCCATGCTGGAATCTTCAGGGGTTGCAGCAGCCCTGATTTCCTCATATGATCAGCCTTCACTCGTCTACACGTATCACACTCGGATACGTACTTAGCTACCTCCCGCTTCATCTGTGTCCACCAAAATTTCTTTTTCAAATCTTGGTACATTTTGTTGCTGCCCGGATGAATGGAGTACTTGGACAAGTGAGCTTCATCGAGGATCTCCTTTCTCAACTCCATATCCCGGGGTACGACTATGCGGTCATTAAACCACAGCGTCCCCTCATCATCTTTCCGGAAACATTTGATCTCCCCATTGTCAATCCGTCTCCGGAGATGTGCCATACCTTTATCATTTTTTCTGAGCTGCAATGATGTCCTCCCTAATAGTAGGGATGAAGGCAAGGTTGTACAGCGATCCATACGGAACCAAGTATAAACTTGGCTCTTCCTCCTCCACCGGTGTAATGGTGAGGTGATGGACATGTGATTTCCGACTCAGCGCGTCGGCAACCACATTCACCTTGCCGGGGTGGTAATGGATCTCAATCTCATAATCTTTGATCAGTTCTAACCACCTCCTTTGCCTCATGTTCAGCTCCTTCTGGGTGAAAATATATTTCAAGCTCTTGTGGTCGGTGTAGAGATGCACCAGATTCCCCAGGAGATAGTGCCTCCACATTTTTAGCGCCAACACCACGGCAGCAAGCTCCAGATCATGAGTAGGGTAATGCTGCTCATGGTTCCGAAGTTGGCGTGATCCATAAGCGACCACACGTCCTTCCTGCATCAACACGCAGCCGAGCCCAATACCAGACGCGTCACAATACACGTCGAAGGGCTTTGTTGTATCCGGCTGAGCTAAGACCAGGGCTATTGTGAGATGCTTCACCAATGCTTGGAAGGCTCCTTCACACGCCGTGTTCCAAACATACTTCGTCCCCTTCTTCAGCAATTCTGTCATCGGTTTAGCGAGCTTGGAGAAACTTGGAATAAATCTCCGATAGTATCCCGCTAACCCGAGGAAGCTTCTGACTTCATGGACTGAAGTGGGAGCTTTCCATTTCAGCACTTGCTCTATTTTGCTTGGGTCCACCGCAATGCCTTCCGCTGAGATGATATGTCCCAAGAAAGGCACTTGGCGGATCCAAAATTTGCATTTGCTGAACTTGGCGTAGACCTTGTGGTCTCGCAATCGTTGAAGAACGATTCGCAAGTGTTCGGCATGTTCAGCTTCTGTCTTGGAGTAAACCAAGATATCGTCGATGAACACTACCACGAACTTGTCCAGCTCCGGCATGAACACCGAGTTCATGAGATACATGAAATGAGCTGGAGCGTTGGTGAGACCAAAGGACATGACGGGATATTCGTATAGTCCATATCTCGTCGAGAAGGCCGTCTTCGGGATATCCTCAGCCCGGATCTTGATCTGGTGATATCCAGAGCGAAGGTCCATCCTTGAGAACACACTTGCACCCACAAGTTGATCAAACAATATGTCGATGCGGGGCAGTGGGTACTTATTCTTGATGGTGACGGTGTTGAGCGGCCGGTAGTCCACACACAGCCTCAGGGTTTCACCCTTCTTCTTTACAAACAGCGCCGAGCATCCCCAAGGCGAGGAACTCGGCCTAATGAAACCCTTTCTCAACAGATCATTGAGCTGTTCTTTCAGTTCCACCAGCTCATTTGGAGCCATCTTGTATGGTTTCCGTGATATGGGTGTAGTCCCGGGTGCGAGCTCGATCTTGAACTCGACATCCCGCTCAGGTGGCATGCCCGGTAGATCATCCGGGAACACGTTGGGATAATCCCGGACTACGGGGATGTCTTCTAACTTGAGAGCCTCAGCACTATTGATCGCTGAAACCTCCCTGACTGGATTATCTAATAGGAGGGACTGCGGACGGTGTAATGGGGAGTTGAGGTGAACCGTCCGTGATAATGTTTCCAGGACAGCTCCATGGTAGCTTAGCCATGACATTCCCAAGATTGCATCAATCTTCTGCCCCCCTAGGATAATCATAGTGGTGGGATATATCTTCCCACCTAAGCACAGTGGTGCTTTTGGAACCATCATCGTTGCTGAAATCTTTCCTCCCGGTGAGCAGATCATATACGAACACTCGGTTGGAAAGGCTTCCAGCTGATGCTTAACCACGTACGATGCACTTATAAAGTTGTGGGTTGCACCAGAATCAAAAAGTATGACGATGGCTTGATGGTTGAGAGTAAACGTACCCGCCAGCACGTTGTCTCCCTCTGGGGCGTCCTCATTGTCGAGGTTGCGGACGCCTCCAGTCCGCGTACCAACCTTCTTCACCGGAGGTCGGCCTCGAGCACCGCCCTGGAACTGGGCTTGCCCGCTGCTCTGCTGCCCCTGGGAACAGTCCTTCGCGAAGTGGCCCTCCTGGCCACACGTGAAGCAGGTGAAACGGGGCGGTCCCCCGCTGATCGGTGGACGGAATCCCGGGGCGCGTTGTGGCGGTGGAAACGCTCGGGGTACCCTCTGCTGCTGCTGCTGCTGCTGTCTTGGTGGGGGCATCGGCGGACGGAACGGGGGGGCTTGGAACGAACGTCCCCCGAACTGTTGAGGTCGCGCCGGTGGACGCCACTGCTGCCCGGATGGTGTCCGATACACCATACGGTACTTCTGAGGCGCGCCACTCCCACCGCTGGGTGGAGCGCTGCGCTTCCTCTGCTCAGCTGTTAACTCCCGCTGAGCGTCCTCTTGCATGATTGCGGCATTGACTAGGTCGTTGAAGGTGCCGCGGTTCCACTGTACGAGATGGGTCTTCATTTCGGGGTGTAACCCCCGATAGAAGTGCTCCCTCTTCTTCTCCTCAGTAGAGATATAGTCTGACGCGTACTGCGCCAGATGGTTGAAGGCACGGGAGTAGTCGTGGGCACTCCTCCCGCCCTGCTTCAGCTCCAAGAATTCTTGGAACTTCCTCTTCATTATTCCGGGAGGAATGTGGTAGGCGCGGAACGCCTCCCGGAACTCTTGCCATTCCACGGCATGGCCAGCCGGACGTGAGGCGACATAATCGCCCACCACGCGCCAGCGGCACCGTGGAGCTGCTGTGCTGCGAACAGGGTCTTCTGTCGCCCCGTACACTGGAGCAGCCCAAACTTGGACTCGATAGTCCGCAGCCAGTTGTCATCCTCCAGTGGTTCTTCAGCTTCGGTGAACACTGGAGGGTGCGTACTCATGAAATCTGAGTACGACACTTTGCGGGGCTCACGAGGCCCTCGCTCTTGACGTCCCCCCGCCTGGGACGTATTCTGCACGATCGTGTGGAGCAGGTCGGTCTGCTCCTCACGACCTCCCACCAGTGCCGCTATCACATCCGCTAGAGTAAGCGGAGGCGGCGGTGGTGGCTGCTGCTGCGGGGTACTGTCGTAGGCCGGTGGCTGGGAGTCATCGCCTCCCCCTTGACTAGAGCCACCAACCTCGTGCGTGGTCCTAGTACGAACCATCTGCAACCATACGACAAGAACATCAGTCCCACAAGAGAGTGCATGCAGTCCAATTGAAATAGGTGTAAAACATAATCACAATAGAAACATGCGATATATCTCGTAAGTAGATAGTGTAATCACTTTGCACAAGCTACACCATTACCAGACCAAACACAAGCTAGTTTAATCCAACTTGATGAACCTCCACTTTGGAAGCTCACCAAAACTAGGTTTGGCCACCACGAGACATTACTATCGCGTTGTCATCACGTATACCACCCTTAGGGTACAACACCCTCTCCAATGAGTTCAACTGTCATTCTTCTGTCAGAATGACCAGTTTCTACCTATTCCAAGTTTTGATCTGGTTCTGGGCATTTTCATGACTCAAGTTGAATACCAAAGTTAAAGTTAACTTCAGTATCTTTCCATAGAGTATTCAATTGCCCCCGGATCAGCCTCGGTTAAAAAGTTATGCTAATTCAAAGTCAGCAGAATTTCTGGAAGAATTTTTAACAGCACCTCCCTTGGAAGTTGCTGTTTTCCCATTCGAGTTTCCACTGAAATCTGTGCTGAACTTCAGAAACTTTGAATTGCAAAGATATCACACATCTTCTACTCTTTCTAAGGAGGTATCATATGAAATTTTTGGGTTTTGCTACTGGGAGTTATCATTGAAAAACAAGACAGTTCAGAGAATGTTCTACTCTGTCCTGGTTCTGGACAGTTTACATTCCTCTGGGATTTAAGCCATCTTAAGGTGAGTTTCAGCTCTGGAAGTCTACAACAAAGTTGTAGAGTACTTCAATACCTTTCCAGAACTATATAGCACACCTCTATCGGCTAAAATACCTGTGAGTTGTGCTCTGTTGAAGTTCGGCAACCTTGCTGCCCAAAACAGAGCACTCTGCTTTTCATACTTTTGGCTATACTGCCCCACTATCCCATTCTTATACCCAACCAGGGTCCTAAATGTTGAACCTATAGATTTTAATTCTTTGTTATCATTATTCTCATGCATATGCCTACAATATCTCGGTACTACGTTCCTCACAAAAGAAAATTCTAACCGGATTATACCGGCATATACGTCTCAAATGTGGCACTAAACGGTCTCTCGCACACATTTTCTACACGGATACATACGTGGTTAGTACCTGCAAAAGACCACACAATAATGGTGCACTCAAGGGTTTTGTTTCCATTTCAGGCAGTACCATATTTAAAAGTAAATACAAACGCCCGTATCATTGTCATACGGCCGTCCTTGAGCTAAGTCACGTCTCAAGGCACGTGATCGTGTTTCAACACCACACGACGGGGAATCCGAGTAGGTCATGAACGGGTCGTCACGGTCGGGAATGTTATCAACCCAACAGATACCACCTACTGCCCTGCAGGGCATGCCGATGGCAAGCGCTGCGTATGTCCTCATGGGCTATTTCCAGACGAACACACTCTCGCGTTACTGACCACGCGATGGGGTCTCCACTTACTTGCCTAATGCACGCTAGGGATCAGCGTTTCATATGAACTCAGGAACATGAAGAGTCCAAGAGGTTCATATTGACGTCTCACACCAAGCTGTGAGACTCTATCCGTGAGCCACGTTCCTCGTCAGGGGGAGCTAACCGAAATTGAACCGCTTTCGGTGGCGTTCCTTACCATACTTACCAGAGCGTAGGTGCGTCGTTACATAATTGAAATTCAGAATTATAACACATAAGTTAGTCTTTGCCACTTTAAGTAACTATGCTAATATAGTCCTTACTTGGGCAACTACTGAATCCTCACCGTATATCTAGGTTTTTCCCATAATGCAGTCCTTTAGTACTGTGCTATCCCCACTGCAGCTCTGATACCAGGCTGTGGCGGACCGGAATCCGCTCATCCAGGATCGCAGAGGGTGGTGCCGCGCGATGCGACACCCGACAGCACACGTCATAAGAACATAATATATTACATGGGAAAAACAACTGAAACTGTACAAACTTCAGTTACAACTATTGTTTATGTTACACAGCGGAAGTTTACACTATACAACTCACGCCCGCCTATCTAGCAAAAGTTGGTTGCCCAGCCCTAGGGAAACCCACACTAGCTGCACTCCTCAGCTCAGCGCGGCGTGTACGGCTCCCACTCAGCCGTGGTCCCCGACGGAGGGTAACCCTCGCCGGTGGACTCGTACTCCGAGTCCATGTGTGGCTCCTCACCTGAAAAACACTTAAGCAGCAACCGTGAGCACGAAGGCTCAGCAAGGCTTAACCGACTCACCTAAGCATGAAACTCTACATGAGGGGTACCATGGACATAGGATAGTAACATTTCAGCAAAAGGACACGCCTACAAGTTCATCCTTAGTTCATCTTTTAGGAACAAGTTAACAGTTCCTGAAATCTGAAATTTAGTAAGCAGTATTCGGTGGCACATATGTAGCAATACATTTATATCAACCAGCAATATTGAATCAACATGTTTCATCCATTAATCTACGTCACGACTCAGTGACCAAGTGGTACTCTTCACCGCGAGGGACGGCGAATCGACTCGATATACACCTGCAGGGAAACCCAAAGAGCACGTCACATACGCCCACCCGTGGAGCTGCACAGCACGCTCACTCGATGTCGTACGGGACAACCTTTCACCCAACAGCCCAAACGTCGAACCGGTCGCACCGAAACGAGCAGGAGGTTCCCCACACGGAGCATCTCTCTATGCCCGTTGGCAGATTTCCACCTTGCTGCCCTCAGCCTACACCTATAAATCGGTGCGTTATGCCTCGGCGCCCGGAGGTTTAGGCTACATCGGTTTATCGGGGCCCATATATCCGATATGCCTTCGGTACGTTCAAACTTGATCAGCGTGGGCCGCACACGGCTCGGTCCTCAATCGACACGGACAGGGCTGCGCACACAAGACTCCCTCTTGCTGCGCCCTAGCCCCTGCCCAGTCTCATTTTCATTACTAATGTGATCTCACATCGCTCAACCGAACCCGTGCGTCCCAATCCTATCTCGCGAGTAGATCCAAACTAGTCGAATTGTACCGAAGCCCTATGAATTATTAAGCATAGCCTGTCTACTCGAGATCTTAGACACTACCCTCACTCTTATGGAAAAATTCTGGTCATGCAAGTGGGGTTCCATCCATCCTATACCTAATGCACAATCATACTTCACATGACACATGTAAACAAATTAAAACTTATAAAAGGGTTAATGCAAACCGGGGCTTGCCTTGTTGCTGCTGGTCTGTAGTTAGTTCTTCGTCCGGAAGAAGGAAATCCAGCACTTCTGGGGTCTCTTCTTCAATGGCTACACGTTGAATACGATACTACATGTAAATTTAAATGCAATGTGTGAACTTAAATACATAATTGCTAATAACTCTAGCTAGCCCTCCCCTTTGGGTTCTGAAATTTTTATGGTGGATTGGTAGGGTCCTAACCAGAGTTGTGACCAAGTTTTATTTGAAACAAAGTTCAATTGAACCTTGTACAAATAAAAGCCTCTTTGGTCAATAATTGAGCCTCTAAGTAATTCCAGGGTTTTTCATGGCTCCCACCATTACTTTATGGAAACTAGAATTTAGGATGGTTCTAATGGAGTTGGTTTCATGTCATTTGAAGAATTCTACAGAAAGTTATGTCCTAATTAAGATTGGAGAAAATCTGAAAAATGTTTCTGTACATTTTTCTATTTTCTCTGGGCAGTTCCTTTAATCACTCAATTAGGGTAACTAAATGAACTTGGATGAGTCTGAAAACTTTACTGGGATTCTGGGATTTTCCAATGAACCTTTCAACCAAATTTCAGAATTTTTCATAAAGTAGTTCTCCAGATAAATTCCCGACAGTTTAAACTTTAGGGATTTAATTCTGGAAAACTATTCATTTTCATGAGCTGAATTTGGTATTGCTGGAAAGTGCTCAGAGAGCTAAATCCAACAAAATTTGGTTCACCCGATCTAGAGCTTTCTAGCCAAAGTTATGAGGATTTGAAGTTTGGAAGAATCCTGAAAATCGGGGGAAAAGTTTAAACTCTCGGGCCCGCGGGGACACGTGTCGAGCGCGGAGGTGGCCGGCACACCGGAGATACCACACGTGTCGAGCGCGGAGGTGTCCGGCACACCGGAGCTCACAGGGTATTTTGCGCGCCAGCACAGCCGATCCCCGGCCACACCCGATCCCGGTTTAAACTCTTCAGCCGCTGACACGTGGGCCAGCCGGCTTCGTCTTCCTCCCGCCGTTCTCTCACGCCCGCGCCGCCGACCTTGCCGGAGCAGGCTCGGGGCTCGCCGGCTCGCCGCTGCCGGACCTCCCAGGGGCTGAAACTCGCCGCCAGGTGGTTGTCGACGTCGAGGAACACGTCGGTGGTGTCAGGTCGGGCTGGGGGTGACCGGAAATAGCTCGGCGACGTGCCGCTGCCTCGGTTGAGGTTCGACACCGTCGACCGTGGTTTCTAAACCCGCCAACACCTCGAACAAACGGCCCTACAGCATCAGTGTACCTCTAGGAAGCTCGACAAGGTGTCAAAAGGGTTCAGGGATGGCGGCAAGTCGGTCGGCACCGTGTGACCGATCGTGCCCGCCATGACCGCCCTCGATCGAGCTCGAAATTCGTCACTCCTAGAAAGTTTCACGCTACGGATGCAGAAAAGAACTTGATCGCCGGCTAGTCCAGCGTCTACGTGCAAGATTTGATGACCTCCGAAAGATCATAGAGCGAGAATTTAAGGAAACCGTACCGGAAGCTTGGTTTACGGTCGCCGGAGCAAAAACTAGAAATTCTCTGTGGATTCTTCATGGTTGGCTTCCAAACTTGGAGGAGAGCTGCACGGTGGTCGCACACTCCTGTTGCCTCTCTCGCTGGACCGCGAAAACGCCTGTGGAACGCTGCCCACGGGCGCCTGACTCTCGGCTGAGGCTAGGTCTCCGCGGTGGTGATCGTCTTTGGGCAAAGGAGGTCGGAGCTTGAGGTTTCTGGCGTTGGAGAAGTGGAGTGCGAGCTCAGGTGGCTGTCTAGCAGCTCAGGGACGAAGGAGGAGATGGTTTTGCTGGTTTTCCCGATTGAGCAGAGAGCAGCGGCGAGAAACAATGCCGCTGCTCGGGTTTGCCCGCGAGAAGATAAAGCCGGCCGACTCCTGCTCGGATGAGGCGGTGCCGGTCGCGTGGGGGCATGAGCCAGCCGCCCTGGGCGCCAGCGCGCGGAGAGGGAAGCAGCTGGTGGCGCCGGTAGCTGCTCGGTGTCACAGCCGACAGCTGCTCGGTGGGATTTCCCACCGAGACTCTGACTTTGGGTGCAAGTTTCTCCTTCTCCCCTCTATGACATGCGGGTCCCACCCGGGGTTTTAACCTCTGAAATTTACTCCTAATCACTGTTGTAAACAGTGAGCCCCATAATACCCCTGGTGATTCAAATTGTTCACCCCTGAGCCATTTGAATTGAATAGAATCCAAATTGGGTTCGGTTTGAGTCAATTTCAGCACAAGCTCAGTTTTGAATTCAAATAAAGTTTGAATTCGTCCCACTTAGCTCATGTCAAGATCAACTACGAATGGAGTGAAAATGGGTGTGGTGTGGTGATGAATACTTCAAATGTGTGCCAAAACCGAGGCCCTTACAGTGCTCCTACCACATTCCTGTAGGGATTTGAGGCCGAGAGGTCCTGGACACAAGTAGGGAAAACGTAATTCTCCTTGGGGGCTCCCCCTCCCTTATCTCATAGTCTTATTTGACTTACGGTCCCTAACCATATGCACGGTACTTGGGGACTGTAGTGCGCGAAGTGCCGGGGGCTCGGGGCCCCTTCGACTATCGGCAGGTACCTCCAATGCAACCGCCTCTGGTAGGGCAGCAAATGCCGACTAGTGGTGAGAATGAGAAGAGGGAGCTGAGCACATGGCAGCCTTGCACCGCAAGGGTAGTCATAAAAAACTTAGTACATAATTTAAATGAGTACGAGGAAAGAGCAAAGTAGAACAGGTTTCTTTTTGTATAACTTTCCACAGGAGGAATGCAGGCTAAACATGGAGGCCACGACCCGCCCCAATAAGAAGGGAAGCAAGACTCTACGCGCTTGGAGTCGGAACCAGGCAAAGCTGGACGTAGTCCTGTACCGTCCCCTGGGGCTTAGTTGCTCCGAGCGCTGTTCCTGGACTCTATGGAATTTATTATGAAAAGAAAGGACTGTTCAATCTTTGCTCTAGGGGTAGAACTTACGGAGGTGTTCTATGTTCCAAGGGTTTGGGAGCAGGTCCCCATCCTCAGTGGAAAGGCGCACACACCCGGGGCGGCACACTTTTGCGACTAGGAAGGGACCTTCCCAACTAGGGGAGAGTTTGTGGGTCCCTTCGCGAGAAAGTATGCGCCGCAGCACCAGGTCACCTTCCTGCAGCTCCTGGGCACGCACAGATCTCTGGTGGTAGCGACGAAGCGCTTGTCTGTACCGTGCGTTACGGAGTGCTGCATGCAATCGGACCTCGTCGACGAGGTCGATTTCTCCACGCCGGAGGTTGTCCTGCGCGGCTTCGTCGTAAGCCCGGACACGGTGAGACTTCATGGTGATTTCTGGGGGAAGTACAGCTTCGGCCCCATACACCATGAAGAAGGGTGTCTCTCCAGTGGGCCGGCTCTGGGATGTCCGGTTAGCCCATAGTGTGCTCGAAAGCTCATCCACCCAATTGGCACCATGTTTCTTCAGACTGGCGTAGGTGCGAGTCTTTAGGCCCCGGAGAATCTCCGCGTTGGCCCTCTCGACTTGCCCATTGCTCTTTGGATGGGCAACAGAGGCATAGCACACCTGAATGCCGAGGTTTTCGCAGTAGTCTTGGAAGGCTGCGCTGGTGAACTGGATCCCGTTGTCGGTGATGATTCTGTTCGGGACCCCGAACCGGCAGACAATAGACTTGATGAACTTTACTGCAGATTGCTTGTTGATGATGACAACTGGTGTGGCTTCCGGCCACTTGGTGAACTTGTCGATGGCGACATAGAGGTACCGGAATCCCCCGACGGCTCTGGGAAATGGTCCCAAGATGTCCAGCCCCCATACGGCAAATGGCCATGAGGGTGGGATCATCTGTACCGCCTGAGCCGGTGTATGGATCTGCTTGTTGTGGAACTGGCACGCCTTGCATCCCTCGACCAGCTTGATGGCATCCTGGAGTGCTGTCGGCCAGTAGAAGCCATGCCGGAAGGCTTTACCGACAAGCGTGCGTGAGGAAGAGTGACTTCCACATTCGCCTCCATGGATCTCAGCGAGCAAGTCGCAGCCTTCCCCCTGGGTTATGCACCGCAATAGGATGTGGTTGGCGCCGTGCCGGTAGAGATCCCCCTCTACCAGCGCGTATCTCTTAGCCATACGCACAATCCGTTCAGCGGTTGCATGTTCATCAGGGAGGATGTTGTCCTTCAAGTAGTCCCGGATCTCCGTGATCCATGCATCGGGTCTGACTTGAGCTTCTGGATCTTGAGCGCTGGGTTGCACGGAGTCCCCAGTGACGCTTACGATCCTTGGCGGCATCCATGGTTGTAGGGCCGCCGGGACCGCCATGGGATGTCTTCTCGCCGCGTTTATTGGCTGGCAGGCTCTGACACCGCACGCCAGTCTGTGATGCGACTGGGCACAACGGCACCTGACAGAGGCGTGCTCCGCGTCTTGGGAAGACGCGGGCCTTGAATACCTTGTACGGGCAAGGTATGGGGCGTCTTTACGCCCGCTGCCTATCGCTCGGGGGCAGACAGTGCCGTTCTGCTGGCCACGTGGCGGGCCCGGAGCCCTCCTCAAAGGAGAGGGGGGGGGTCCGGCCCCGCGGGACACGTGGAGCCTTCCGACCTCTCCCAGCGGAGGGGGAGGTTCGGCTTCTGTCGGCCACATGGCGGGTCCGGAGCTCCTCTCTGAGGGGAGGGAGGTCCGGCCCCGCCGGATACGTGGCACCTTCGGACCTCTCTCCCGCGGAGGGGGAGGTCCGGCTTCTGTATGCCACGTGGCGGGCCCGGAGCTCTCCTCTGAGGAGAGGGAGGTCCGGCCCCGCCGGACGCGTGGCGCCTTCGGAGCTCTCCCTGCGGAGAAGGGCGAGTTCCTTAGGCATTTTCCCCTGTGTGCGGGGGTACCCCATATCGCGGGTACCGACATAGACCGTCTCGTCGTCGCCGCCGCCAACCCTCAACCTCAGCGGGGACAACGTCCCAGTCAACCGGCTGTATTGCTGAAGCGCACACCAACGGTTGACGGGCAGACGGCAGATTCCCGCTCCACCAGGCTCCCATCGGCTGACCTGAGGTCGGAGCTGGAACGACGCCACTTGGGAAAAGATGCCCAAGTGCTCATCGAGCGACGGCGAGAAAGGCGTCACAACCAAGAGGCCGGCGACAGCATGTCGACCGCCTCGACCCAGCCTGAGGCGCAGACGTTCGCGCACGCAATCTCTGCCCCAGGCATACGCCACGCAGCATGTGCCCCAGCCATATGCCCTGCAAATGGTGCCCCCGGTCCATGGCGCAGCCTTGCCCATACCGGGGTATACAGTGCCAGCAGCGAACCAAGCGTTCACGGCACCAACACCTGCAGCAACAGGAGCAGGATGTGCGGCCCTGGCGCCACACCTTCGCTTCGTGAAGTGGCCGTGCAAGTTCCGGCCGCACCTGCCTGAGAAGTACGATGGCAGCGTCAACCCGGCGGAGTTCCTCCAGATCTACTCCACCGCCATCCTTGCTGCAGGAGGGGACGAGGCCGTCATGGCCAACTACTTCCCCGTCGCCTTGACCGGCCCGGCGGAGTTCCTCCAGATCTACTCCACCGCCATCCTTGCTGCAGGAGGGGACGAGGCCGTCATGGCCAACTACTTCCCCGTCGCCTTGACCGGCCCAACCTGGTCTTGGCTCATGAATCTCCCCCAGGGTTCCATAACCTCCTGGGGAGAGCTCTGCCGGCAGTTCTCTGCTAACTTCGGCAGCTCCTACACCCGGCCTGGCACGGAGCTCGACCTCCATGCCATCCAGCAACAATCTGGAGAGACGCTGCACTCCTTCATCCAGCGTTCTCCTAGGTACGGAACACCATCCCGCATATCCAAAATGCTTCTGTGGTGGTGGCGTTCCGGCAGGGTATTCGGGACAAGAAGATGCTTGAGAAGCTCGCGACCAGAGAGGTTCACGACGTCTCAGAGCTCTTCAGCCTGGCGGACAAGTGCGCCAAGGCAGCAGAAGGGCGGAACCGGGATTCACAGCCAGCCTCCGAATCAGGAGGACAGCCCGGATTTGGCGCTGCTTCCCATGGAAGCAGCAAGAAGATCAAGAACCGGGGCGGTGGCAAGATGAAGCCACCGACCGCGACTCCCGTTGCTGCAGCAGCAACATCCAGTGGAGCTCGGGGGCCATGCCTCAACAAGAGGCAGCGACAGTCACCAGCTCCAGATGGTGACCAAGGCGAGCCGTTCCCCGTGCACAACACCAGCAGCCATACTGCTTCTGAGTGCCGGGAGATTCAGAAGCTCGCGGAGCGCTTCCGCAAGAGGAAGCAACCGCATGCTGACACCCCTCCCATCCGTCAAAGGGAGGGCAAGCAGAAGGTCGACACTCAAGACAACGTCGACCACCAAATGGAGTTCCAGGAGCCTCAGCACGCCATGAAGGCGGTGCGAAACCATGAGGACTCCAGCTCCAGCGATGACGAGTGCCGGAAGATGCTCTACGTCATCTATGGCGGGTCCGCTAACCCCTCGTCCGGAAGCGCCGTTAAGACTCTGCGTCGAGCGGTAGCGTCGGTGGCTCCTCTCCCAAGTGCCACGCCGCACCTCAAGTGGATGGGAACCCCCATCAGCTTCGATGCCACCGACTGCCCCAGGAACATGGCTGGGGCCGGCCAACTACCGCTCTTGGTAGCACCCACAATCGCCAACGTGAGGATGTACCACGTTCTGGTAGATGGCGGGGCTGGGCTGAACCTCATCAGCCGCGCAACTTTCCAGAAGCTGCAGATCCCGATGGCCAAGCTCACCCCATCGAGCCCGTTCTCAGGGGTAGGGCCGGGACAAGTCGTGCCCTACGGCAACATCAGCCTTCCGGTGACCTTTGGGGCACCGGACAGCTATCGGACAGAGTACATTCTGTTCGACGTGGTGGAAATCGACCTCCCCTTCAACGCCATAATCGGCAGGCCAGCCCTTTACCGATTCATGGCGGTAGCCCACTACGGCTACCTTGTCCTGAAGATGCCTACACCAACAGGTGGTCCTAAAGATTCGTGGAGACCACACTGCTGCAGTGTCAGCCTTGGAGAAGCTCCAAGAACTTGCAACAGCTCGAGCACCAGCCTCTGGTAGTGCAGAGCCAGGCCGGCTCCACCCGAGTGCACGCCACCATGCCTCTACCTCAGCACCCCACGTGCAACCCCTCGACGAGGGCTACGTCCCCCTGAAGGTCGTCCAAGTCAGCGCCGATGATGCCCGGACCACCCAGGTAGCCGGGGGCCTGGACAGCAAATAGGAAGGCGCGCTCATCACCTTCCTCCGGCACAACGTCGACGTGTTTGCATGGAAGCCGTCGCAGATGCCGGGGATCCCTAGGGAGGTGATCGAGCACCATATGAAGGTCTTCCCCGACGCCCGGCCAGTCCAACATAAGCCCTGCAAGCAGTCCATTGAGCGGCAGAACTTCATCCGAGAAGAAATCAAGACGCTGCTGGACGCTGGCTTCATACGGGAAGTCCACCACCCTCGGTGGTTGGCGAACCCCGTCGTCGTCCCGAAGGCCGGCGCGAAGCTCCGGATGTGCATCGACTACATCAGTCTCAATAAGGCATGTCCCAAAGATCCATTCCATCTCCCTAGAATAGATCAAATAGTAGACTCAACATCAGGCTGTGATATGCTATGCTTCCTAGACGCCTACTTGGGCTTTCATCAGAACCCTATGTCTAGAGAGGATGAAGAGCACACTTCTTTCATCACAGTAGACGACCCGTATTGTTATGTCTCTATGCCTTATGGCTTAAAGAATGCTCTTCCCCACCTTTGTACGTGCAATGCACAAAACCTTTGGAGAGCTAATAAGAGACTTAGTCGAGGTGTATGTCGATGACATCGTTGTCAAGGTCAGGCAGAGTTCATCCTTGTTAGATAACCTAGCCCTAGTCTTTGACAAACTGCGCTCCACGTGCACTAAGATGAACCCCGACAAATGTGTGTTCGGTGTATCCTCTGGGAAGCTCCTAGGATTCCTGGTCTCACACCGAGGAATTGAGGCCAACCCAGAGAAGGTCAAGGCCATCGACCTGATGCGGTCCCCCGCCCGCATCAAAGATGTCCAAAAACTCACGGGATGCCTAGCCGCGCTGAGTCGGTTCATACCGAGGCTAGCAGAGCGGGCGCTCCCCTTTTTTAAGCTCCTGCGCAAATCTGGCCCATTTGCTTGGACCGACGAAGCAGAAGAAGCTTTCCAGGAGTTGAAGCAGCTCCTGACGACCCTACCCATCATGGTAGCCCCTGAGCCCGAAGAGCATTTGCTGCTCTACATCGCGGCAGCAACTGAGGTGGTGAGCATGGTCCTCGTCGCAGAGCGGGCGGACCCCTCGTCACCGCAGCCTGCTCCGGTATAAGAAGACAAGCACCAGGAGACCCCGGAGGTTCAAGACGACCTCCCCGAGCTCCAAGACAACCTCCCGGAGGTCCAACGGGATCTCCCGGAGCTCCAAGACAACCTCCCGGAGTTCCAACGGGACCTCCCGGAGCTCCAAGACAACCTCCTGGAGGTCCAACGGGACCTCCCGGAGCTCCAAGACAACCTCCCGGAGCTGCAGGATAATCCCCTAGAGACCCAAAGGAACCTCCCAGGAGGACAAGACGTCCTCCCGAGGGTCCAGGAGGACCACCTGAAAAACCAGCCGGATCTCCCGGAGGTCCGAGACGGGCTAGGAGCCTTCGAGTCCCAGCTCCCGGAGGCTCCCCTGGACCCGTCTACCTCCTGTCGGCCTGAGCCAATGGATGAGGACATCTCAGGCCCAGGAGGGAGGGTCCGGACCATCCAGAGGCCTGGCTACTATATCAGAGAAGTCCTATACGACGCTAAGACAAGGTACCTGGAGGTCCACAAGCTGCTGTATGCAGTGCTCGTGGCATCCAGAAAGCTCCGCCACTACTTTCAAGCCCACCGGATCTCCGTGGTCACCTCCTACCCGCTAAAGGCAATCCTACACAGCCCCAACGCGACCGGCAATGTCGCTAAATGGGCAGCGGAATTGGCGGAGTTTGAGCTGGACTTCCTTCCTCGCCATGTAGTTAAGAGCCAAGCACTGGCTGACTTCGTGGCCGAATGGACACCAACGAAGACTAACCCAGGGGGCCACGAAGACGGTGAACCAAAGCCCCGAGCTCCGGTCTTCACCGGGCCTCACTGGATGCTCTTCTTCGATGGCTCCTCGCGAAAGTAGGGGGCCAGTGCTGGCGTACTGCTTCTTATGCCATCGGGGGAGCAGTTTGGGTACATGGTGCGTCTCAATTTCAAGGAAACCGACAACATGGCAGAGTATGAAGCACTCATCTTTGGCCTAATGACAGCCTGTCTCTGGGCGCTCGCTAGTTGTTGGCACAGGGCGACTCCCAGTTAGTCATCAAGCAAGTTAAGGGTGAATGCTCCTGCAATGACCCACAGCTAGCTGCTTATCTGCTCCACGTGCAGATGTTGGAGAAAGACTTCCTCGCCTTGGACCTGCGCCATGTACCACGCGCTGGCAATGCCGCGGCCGATGACCTCTCAACAAAGGCCTCCACCGGAGCCCCTGTGCCCGAAGGAGTCTTCGAGATGACGTTGCTATGGCCCACAACCCGGCCTGCCAAGCCGGGCGAAGGGGGCTGGACCAGCACCTCGAAGCTGGCGGTCCCGGCGGCCCTGCAGCCATGGACGCCGCCAAGGATCGTAAGCGTCACTGGGGACTCCGTGCAACCCAGCGCTCAAGATCTAGAAGCTTAAGTCAGACTTGATGCATGGATCACGGAGATCCGGGACTACTTGAAAGACAACATCCTCCCTGATTAACGTGTCTCCGCTGAACGGATCGTGCGCATGGCTAAAAGGTACGCGCTGGTAGAAGGGGATCCGGCGTGGCGCCAACCACGTCCTATTGTGGTGCATAACCCAAGGGGAAGGCTGCGATTTGCTCGCTGAGATCCATGGAGGCGAATGTGGGAGTCACTCTTCCTCACGCACGCTCGTCGCCATCGACAAGTTCACCAAGTGGCCAGAAGCTACACCCGTCGTCACCATCAACAAGCAATCCGCAGTAATGTTCATCAAGTCGATCGTCTGCCAGTTCGGGGTCCCGAACAGAATCATCACCGACAACAGGACCCAGTTCACCAGTGCAGCGTTCCAAGACTACTGCAAAGACCTCGGCATCTAGGTGTGCTATGCCTCCGTTGCTCACCCAAAGAGCAATGGGCAAGTCGAGAGGGCCAACGCCGAGATTCTTAGGGGCCTCAAGACTCGCACCTATGACGGCTTGAAGAAACATGGCGCCAAGTGGGTGGACGAGCTTCCGAGCACACTGTGGGCTAACCAGACATCCCAGAGCCAGGCCACCGGAGAGACACCCTTCTTCATGGTGTACGGGGCCGAAGCTGTGCTTCCCCCAGAGATCACCATGGGGTCTCTCCGTGTCCGAGCTTACGACGAAGCCGCGCAGGACAACCTCCGGCGTGAAGACATCGACCTCGTCGATGAGGCTCGATTACATGCAGCACTTTGCAACGCACGGTACCGGCAAACGCTCCGGCGCTACCACAAAAGGTCTGTGCGTGTTCGAGAGCTGGAAGAAGGCAACCTGGTGTTGCGGCGCATACTCTCTCGCGAAGGGTCCGACAAACTCTCCCCCAGCTGGGAAGGTCCCTTCCGAGTCACGAGATGTGACACCCTCACCTCGGGTGTCAGCATATGTTCATGTTTTATGAAGAAAGGAAACATTTTAATGAAAAATAGGAACAGAGAGAATTATCAAAAGAATAGCCAATAAGGCCTTCAGAGAGCACCGAAGGCAACTTCCACGGCCAGCAGACCACGTGGCGTGATCGGAGCTCATCCCCGAGAAATTGGGAAGAGGTCCGCTGCTAAGCTGGCTACGTGGCAGGCTCGGGGCTCGTCTCCGCAAAGGGGAGAGGTCCGATCCTGTGGGGCACGTGTTTCCCACGGAGCTAGCCTCTGCGGAAGAAGCAAAGGCATTTCCACAGGACACGTGTCATCCTCGGAGCTAGTCCTCGCGGAAATAAGAGGACCAGTCGCACGGATACGTGTCAATCTCGGAGCTCATCTCGGAGAAGTCCGGATCTATTGAACACGTGTCGCCACCGGAGCTTATCTCCGGGAGGTCTTTCGTTGCTAGACACGTGTCGACCTCGGGGCATGAAGAAAGGGAAGACCGACGCCAACACGTGGCGTGCGCGGAGCTCACCTCCGAAGAAGAGGGAGGTCTCGCTCGTGACACGTGGCACAACCGGAGCTCTTCTCTGCTGAGGATGAGATACCAGGCCCCGGAGGACACGTGGAGCTTCCGAAACTCATCATCACGAAGGTAACGAGTCTGAAGCGACTTTTACGCGTAAAGATACCGGTACGCAACGAAAACCGATCTAAAATCCACAATGTTACCAAAGATAAGACGTCAGGATCCAACAAGATCTGAATAAGACTTCTATTCGCGATCCAATTAGATTAGGACTCTTCTCTTCTCGATTATAAATAGGATCCGAAACCCCTGGCCGAAACCACGAACTTCTCTTTCAACTCCTGAGCCGACGACTTAGAGCCCTAGCCCTAACTCGCCGAGCAAAACATCGCCAAAAGCACAACAAGGGAGATCATCGGAGGAGAACCAAGCGGTCTGGGGAGGACCTCGAAGACAAGAAGCGTGTGAGGTAGGACTTCGATACCACCTTACGACATCATTGTGTTCATCTTTGCATCTGTTCTTCAATTCCTTTCGAACAGAAGCTTTTTCGTGGGCAGAACACTCGATGATCAGTTTGATTTAAAGACAAGATCATCGCCACGTTCATCTTGATCTGAACACCTCTTACCATGCAAGCCATGCAAGAACACCAGATCAATCTAATAGAACTAATCGTAGGATAGCATGCATGTGCATCATCGCATCTAGTTTAGGGTTTGTGCATGATATTAGTTGCTGTGAATTGGTGTATAGCAGAACAAGCTCAGGAAGCTGTCTACGACGAGCTGCAGCAACAAGGTTTTGAGAATCAAGAACAACCGGAACCGCAAGAACAAGGCAAGTGCTCCTTGACCATGTTGATCCTATGTTTTGGGTAAAACTGTTTTGTTTTGCGAAAAGGTGTGCGTACTGAGTCAAACATGATGGGAAACCCTTTTATAGGAGTTTACTAGTTTTGATTAAACCACCCTTGTCGCCTGGGAAGTTTAAGAGTTGGGTATGGTTTTTGCTTTATGCTTCGCTGAGTCCATGGGATTGGGAAGCGAGATACATGTGTCTAGCTAACTGCACTCGTATTGATAAAAAGAAACTGATGTTAATAATGAACATGGATGGGGGGGAGATCTAGGCAAGCCTGGGTTTTGTGAATGAGGTAGCGTGAGATGGTGGTTTTGCTTGCCGTAGATCTAAGGACCGGTTCATGCATGCACATGCCAGGATAACAGTGCCACCACAAGGCCAAATATGGGTGCGGCTTAGCTGAGTAATTAGGTAAGTTGCTAGAGTGTTATGGACTGTGGAAGGCGCGGGGAATGGGAGTCGAGTGAGGACTGCCCTGGGAACTGCATGGCACAAGAGGGGGCCCGTGGGTGGGAGAATTGGAGATTCTAGCCTGCCGGTGAAACCTCAGTGAGTCCATACATCTAGTAACCCCTTTGTAAAGGCTATTTTGTGATCTCTTGACCATACACCGACGGATGTGTACTGGTATAATGGAGGTTCTGCAGTCGTCGACGGGTGACGAAATCACAAACTTGTGGGTAAAGAGGTACAAACTCTGCAGAGTTATTAAAACTATCATGATAGCCGAGCTTATGGTCACGAGCACCTGGCTAAACTGCCATGATTATTGGGATGGTTATTGGGATGGTTATTGGTTATAGTTTGGTTTGGAACTGTGAAGTTCGGGAGATGAGATGGTTGCGTGACTGGTGGGTCATGACATGAGATTGGTCTCAGTGTGAGACAATGTTGTTTTATGAGATGAGATGGTAGCGAATACGAGGAGGTATTCGTGAGTATGATTAAAGGATTGGTTAATGTTTGGGTGGAACATGGGAAGTGATGGAGGTATGTTGGTAATTTAATACATGCTGGGACTACATTCATCTAAAGTTAAGTTGCTGTTTCATCACGATTTTATAAATTTGCTTTTTTGCAAATAAGCCTTTTATACCTACCTTGTTTATGAGCTGCACATCATGTGTTATTCCCGCACTTGCTGAGTACATCATTGTGCTCAAACTTGCATTATTATTTCTTCATCAACAGCAAGAGAAGACTACTATGAAGACCGAGTAGAGCATTATGGCGTGTGATCTGTTCTCAACCTTGCCTGTGGAGGGAGTAGAGATGGAGCCACTTCTGCTTAGTTTTGCTTCCGCATTAGTTTTTGCTTCCGCATATAAGTAAGGACTTCCGCTGCATAGAATAAAGACTTCCGCTGTAAGCATGAGTCCAAGACTCATGAGGTGATTGTAATAAACTCTGTTATTCGTGGTAATATATAATCTGAATTCAGTTTGTGGAATGTATGTGTATGTGTGATGAACATCCTGGGCACACATATGCATTAGTTCTCGGTTCCGTGGTTTTTCCACAGAATTGAGGGCGTCACAGATTGGTATCAGAGCCACGGGTTGACAGTAGGTTACACGCCTAGATAGAAACCTTAGATTGATATTAAAATCATGGGTTAACAGCAAGTTACACCCCTAAATAGAAATCACAGGTAGCTAAGCCACGCGGACCAAAGGAAGCATCCTAGGGTGAATAGCCTAGATTTGGCCTTTAAAACCACCTTGACATAGGAAACCATCCTTGAATAGGAGTTGAGTGGGCCCTTGTGATGATTATTTGTGAATATGTGCTTAGTGTGAGTGATGGGACGTCTCAAAAACGTTGTCCACATCCACACATAAGAAGAAGGAGGTGTGAGATGTTTCGGCACTTGCTCACATCCTCATAAGGACTAATATATAGTCCAACTCACCTTGATGCATATAGTTGAAAGGACCTACCTAACTTTCTAACCTTCTATTCTATTTCGTTCTCCCTCACAGATGGTGAGAGGAAACGCCAGCCGAAGGAACGTCTAGGAAGATGACCACGAGGAAGTTCCTGCAAACCCCGGAGCTGGCAAAAACAACCTAGAAAGGTTAATGGCCATGCAAAACCAGCTTATGCAAACCATGATCCAAACTTTGGGTCAGTTGCAGGCCAACCAACACCCCGTTCCGGCACCACCGCCACCACCACCGCCGGCTCATAACAAGTTGGGAGAGTTCAAGAGGACTCAACCACCCACCTTTGCTCAAGCAAGCGATCCAATAGAGGCCGATGATTGGTTGAAATCCATGGAGAAGAAGCTTGCTATTGTTCAGTGCAACGACCGAGAGAAGGTTCTCTTTGCGTCGCACCAACTGATGGGAGCAGCTGCTGACTGGTGGGATGCCTTGAGCAACGCCCATGCCAACCCGGAGACAATCACTTGGACTAAGTTCAAGGAAAGTTTCCGCTCCCACTACATCCCTGTTGGCGTAATGATGCTCAAGAGGCAGGAGTTTGAAGGTCTCCGCCAAGGGCAGAAAAGTGTGAATGAATATCTCAACAAGTTCATACAACTGTCCCGGTATGCCCCCGAAGATGTCAACTCAGATCAGAGGAAGCAGTACCTGTTCATGAGAGGGTTGAACAATGAGATCCAAGTTCAGCTCCTCAACAATGACTACGTAAGCTTCCAGATGCTGGTTGATAAGGCTATTGTGGTGGAAAACAAGATCCGAGAGATCGAGCGAGAGTGCAAAAGGAAGATGCCATACCAGCCCCAAGGGAGCAACGTACGACCTAGGTACATGCCCCCTGCACCGCAGTATGGATCAACCACTCCTACGAACCGCCCTGGTCAGCCACCACAGCAACGGTTCGTTGCACCGGCACCTCGTGTGCCCATGCCTCCTGCGCCCCGGCCTAACAACGGCGCTCTTGTTCAAAACCCCCGCTCCAACGTACCTGCTGCCGTAGGCAACAGGGTATGCTTTGCATGCGGGGAAGTAGGCCACTTTGCTAACCAGTGCCCGAAGCGAGGCCCTGGACAGCAAGGTAACGTGCCCAAGCAGAACCAGCGACCAAACGGAAGGGACAACCAAGGGAACCGTTGTCCGCAGAACTATGCTCGTGGTCACGTTAACCATGTCACTGCTGAGGAAGCACAACAGGCTGAGGACGTCGCAATTGGTATGTTCCTTGCCAACTCCAACCCAGCCACCATTTTATTTGATTCCGGAGCATCACATTCCTTCATATCATCCGAATATGTTGCCAAACATCATCTACCCGTATCCCACCTAGAATGTGCTATGTTAGTTAATTCTCCCGGAGGAGAAATGAGGACTAATATAGTATGTCCTAAAGTAAGCCTTAAAATAAGGGGGGTAGACTTCCTTGCCAACCTTATTGTCTTGGACTCCCACGGAATTGACATCATACTCGGAATGGACTGGTTAAGCAAGCACAATGGAGTAATCCAATGCGCTGAGAGAAGCGTGCAGTTAACAAACGAACACGGTATCCGTGTCGAGTTTGAGTCAGCCCAGCAACCAACCGAACGGGCGGATTTGAACCATGTTGAAGGAGTAGCATTGGACAACATCCCAGTGGAATTTTCGGATGTGTTCCCGGAAGTACTTCCAGGTATGCCACCTGACCGGGACATCGAGTTTGCCATAGATTTGGTACCTGGAACTGCACCCATAGCTAAGAGACCATACAGGATGCCCGTCAACGAGTTAGTTGAACTAAAGAAGCAAATTCAAGAACAGTTGGAGAAAGGTTTTATCCGTCCAAGTTCGTCACCATGGGGAGCCCCGGTACTCTTCGTGGACAAGAAGGACGGAACCCAAAGAATGTGCGTGGACTACAGGTCTCTCAACAAGGTAACAATCAAGAATAAATACCCTCTGCCCCCTATAGAGGACCTGTTCGATCAAATGAAAGGAGCCCAAGTGTTCTCCAAGATTGATCTTCGGTCGGGATATTTCCAGCTGAAGATTAAGCCCTCTGATATACCTAAGACAACCTTTCGGACGCGATATGGTTCATATGAATATACCGTTATGTCTTTTGGATTGACAAATGCACCCGCATACTTCATGTACCTTATGAACAAGGTTTTCATGGAGTACTTGGACAAGTTCGTCGTAATTTTCATCGATGACATTATGGTGTATTCAAAAAGTGAGAAGGAGCATGAAGAACATCTGAGATTGACCTTGCAGAAGTTGCACGAGCATCAGTTGTACGCCAAACTCAACAAGTGTCAATTTTGGCTAAAGGAAATATCTTTCCTAGGCCACATCATCTCCAAGGAAGGGTTATCGGTTGACCCCGGGAAGGTGAGAGATGTTCTGAAGTGCGACCAACCGAAGAGCGTGAGGGATATTCGAAGTTTCCTTGGGATAGCAGGATACTATCGTCGCTTCATTAAAGACTTCTCTAAGATAGCAAAACCCATGACGGAGCTATTAATGAAGGGAAAAGTCTTTCAATGGACACAAGCCTGCCAAGAAAGTTTTGAGGAACTCAAAAGAAGGCTAACCACAACACCAGTTCTGGTATTGCCAGATGTAAGCAAGAGCTTTGACATATATTGTGACACATCCAGACAAGGGCTCGGATGTGTGCTCATACAGGAAGGACAAGCGGTAGCCTATGCCTCACGACAATTAAAGAAGCACGAGCTTAACTATCCTACGCACGACTTGGAGTTAGAAGCAGTGGTGCATGCATTGAAGATTTGGAGACATTATATCCTTGGTCATCGATGTGAGATCTATACGGATCATAAAAGCCTCAAGTACATATTTACACAAACAGACTTGAATTTGAGGCAACGTCGATGGTTAGAACTTATAAAGGATTATGATGTGGGAATCAACTACCACCCCGGGAAGGCCAATGTAGTAGCTGACGCATTGAGCAGAAAAGGGGCATGCCACCAACTCACGGTTCAGGAGCTACCACCCGAACTACGTAAGGAGTTCGAACGGTTACACCTCGGATTCTTGAATAACATGGAATTAATAGAGATCCACTCCTCATTGGAGCAAGAAATAAGAAAGAGCCAAGCAATGGACGAGGGGATCAATGAGATCAAGGAAAGAATCCGACAAGGGATAGAGAAGGATTTCAAAGAGGATAAAAAGGGTACGCTTTGGCTAGGAAAAAGGATTTGTGTGCCGAACCTAAGACACCTTCGCGACATGATATTAAGGGAGGCACATGATTCACCCTATTCCATACATCCAGGGAGCACCAAAATATACAAGGACTTGAAAACTTGCTATTGGTGGGATGGTATGAAAAGGGATATAGCCGAATACGTTGCCCTATGCGACACATGCCAACGGGTGAAAGCCGAACATCAAAAACCCGCTGGATTGTTGCAACCGTTGAAAATACCTGAATGGAAATGGGAGGACATCAGTATGGACTTTATTGTCGGATTGCCACGAACTCAGTCAGGATACGATTCCATCTGGGTCATTGTGGACCGGTTGACGAAAACCGCCCATTTCTTCCGGTAAAGACCAGTTACAACGTTGCACAATTGGCAGAATTGTACATGGAGCAGATCGTGTGCCGTCACGGATTTCCGAAGAGGATAGTCTCAGATCGAGGTTCTCAGTTTACCTCTAGATTCTGGAGGAAGCTGCAGAAAGCCATGGGTACACGACTGGATTTTAGCTCCGCCTATCACCCACAAACAGATGGGCAAACCGAAAGGACGAACCAAATTTTGGAGGACATGTTGAGAGCTTGTGCCTTGAAACATGGGCGTAGTTGGGATAGGAGTTTACCGTATGCCGAGTTCTCCTATAACAACAGCTATCAAGCTAGCTTGAAGATGTCGCCTTTCGAAGCCTTATATGGTAGACGGTGTAGAACGCCGCTGTTCTGGAACGAAACTGGAGAGAACCAGGTGTTTGGACCCGAAGTACTACAAGAGGCTGAAAAGCAAGTCCAAACGATACGTGAAAACTTAAAGGTCGCCCAGTCACGACAGAAAGGCTATGCGGACAATAGGCGAAGGAAGTTGACTTTTGAAGTAGGAGACTTCGTATACCTTAAGGTATCACCTATCCGAGGCCAACGACGTTTTAACGTCAAAGGCAAACTAGCGCCTCGCTACATCGGACCATTTAAGATTTTGGACAAGCGAGGAGAAGTAGCCTATCAACTAGAGCTCCCAACCCACCTCTCCGACGTACATGACGTGTTTCATGTATCCCAGCTCAAGAAGTGCTTGAGAATGCCAGAGGAACAAGTGTCAATGGGAGAACTTGAACTTCAAGAGGACTTGACTTACGCAGAACACCCTGTCCGAATCTTGGACGTAAAGGAAAGGGTCACCCGAAACAAAGTGATTCGATGGTGCAAGGTACAATGGAGCCATCACACTGAAGCTGAAGCCACATGGGAACGTGAAGAGGATATCAAGGCAGAATTTCCCCATCTATTTCCCACTAACGAATCTCGAGGGCGAGATTCAATTTAAGGGGGGTAGATTTGTGACACCCTCACCTTGGGTGTCAGCATATGTTCATGTTTTATGAAGAAAGGAAACATTTTAATGAAAAATAGGAACAGAGAGAATTATCAAAAGAATAGCCAATAAGGCCTTCAGAGAGCACCGAAGGCAACTTCCACGGCCAGCAGACCACGTGGCGTGATCGGAACTCATCCCCGAGAAATTGGGAAGAGGTCCGCTGCTAAGCTGGCTATGTGGCAGGCTCGGGGCTCGTCTCCGCAAAGGGGAGAGGTCCGATCCTGTGGGGCACGTGTTGCCCACGGAGCTAGCCTCTGCGTAAGAAGAAAAGGCATTTCCACAGGACACGTGTCATCCTCGGAGCTAGTCCTCGCGGAAATAAGAGGACCAGTCGCACGGATACGTGTCAATCTCGGAGCTCATCTCGGAGAAGTCCGGATCTATTGAACACGTGTCGCCACCGGAGCTTATCTCCGGGAGGTCTTTCGTTGCTAGACACGTGTCGACCTCGGGGCATGAAGAGAGGGAAGACCGACGCCAACACGTGGCGTGCGCGGAGCTCACCTCCAAAGAAGAGGGAGGTCTCGCTCATGACACGTGGCACAACCGGAGCTCGTCTCTGCTGAGGATGAGATACCAGGCCCCGGAGGACACGTGGAGCTTCCGGAACTCATCATCACGAAGGTAACGAGTCTGAAGCGACTTTTACGCGTAAAGATACCGGTACGCAACGAAAACCGATCTAAAATCCACAATGTTACCAAAGATAAGACGTCAGGATCCAACAAGATCTGAATAAGACTTCTATTCGCGATCCAATTAGATTAGGACTCTTCTCTTCTCGATTATAAATAGGACCCGAAACCCCTGGCCGAAACCACGAACTTCTCTTTCAACTCCTGAGCCGACGACTTAGAGCCCTAGCACTAACTCGCCGAGCAAAACATCGCCGAAAACACAACAAGGGAGATCATCGGAGGAGAACCAAGCGGTCTGGGGAGGACCTCGAAGACAAGAAGCGTGTGAGGTAGGACTTCGATACCACCTTACGACATCATTGTGTTCATCTTTGCATCTGTTCTTCAATTCCTTTCGAACAGAAGCTTTTTCGTGGGCAAAACACTCGATGATCAGTTTGATTTAAAGACAAGATCATCGCCATATTCATCTTGATCTGAACACCTCTGACCATGCAAGCCATGCAAGAACACCATATCAATCTAATAGAACTAATCGTAGGATAGCATGCATGTGCATCATCGCATCTAGTTTAGGGTTTGTGCATGATATTGGTTGCTGTGAATTTGTGTATAGCAGAACAAGCTCAGGAAGCTGTCTACGACGAGCTGCAGCAACAAGGTTTTGAGAATCAAGAACAACCGGAACCGCAAGAACAAGGCAAGTGCTCCTTGACCATGTTGATCCTATGTTTTGGGTAAAACTGTTTTGATTTGCGAAAAGGTGTGCGTACTGAGTCAAACATGATGGAAAACCCTTTTATAGGAGTTTACTAGTTTTGATTAAACCACCCTTGTCGCCTGGGAAGTTTAAGAGTCGGGTATGGTTTTTGCTTTATGCTTCGCTGAGTCCATGGGATTGGGAAGCGAGATACATGTGTCTAGCTAACTGCACTCGTATTGATAAAAAGAAACTGATGTTAATAATGAACATGGATGGGGGGGAGATCTAGGCAAGCCTGGGTTTTGTGAATGAGGTAGCGTGAGATGGTGGTTTTGCTTGCCGTAGATCTAAGGACCGGTTCATGCATGCACATGCCAGGATAACAGTGCCACCACAAGGCCAAATATGGGTGCGGCTTAGCTGAGTAATTAGGTAAGTTGCTAGAGTGTTATGGACTGTGGAAGGCGCGGGGAATGGGAGTCGAGTGAGGACTGCCCTGGGAACTGCATGGCACAAGAGGGGGCCCGTGGGTGGGAGAATTGGAGATTCTATCCTGCCGGTGAAACCTCAGTGAGTCCATACATCTAGTAACCCCTTTGTAAAGGCTATTTTGTGATCTCTTGACCATACACCGACGGATGTGTACTGGTATAATGGAGGTTCTGCAGTCGCCGACGGGTGACGAAATCACAAACTTGTGGTAAAGAGGTACAAACTCTGCAGAGTTATTAGAACTATCATGATAGCCGAGCTTACGGTCACGAGCACCTGGCTAAACTGCCATGATTATTGGGATGGTTATTGGGATGGTTCTTGGTTATGGTTTGGTTTGGAACTGGGAAGTTCGGGAGATGAGATGGTTGCATGACTGGTGGGTCATGACATGAGATTGGTCTCAGTGCGAGACAATGTTGTTTTATGAGATGAGATGGTAGCGAATATGAGGAGGTATTCGTGAGTATGAGTAAAGGATTGGTTAATGTTCGGATGGAACATGGGAAGTGATGGAGGTATGTTGGTAATTTAATACATGCTGGGACTACATTCATCTAAAGTTAAGTTGCTGTTTTATCACGATTTTATAAATTTGCTTTTCTGCAAATAAGCCTTTTATACCTACCTTGTTTATGAGCTGCACATCATGTGTTATTCCCGCACTTGCTGAGTACATCATTGTGCTCAAACTTGCATTATTATTTCTTCATCAACAGCAAGAGAAGACTACTATGAAGACCGAGTAGAGCATTATGGCGTGTGATCTGTTCTCAACCTTGCCTGTGGAGGGAGTAGAGATGGAGCCACTTCTGCTTAGTTTTGCTTTCGCATTAGTTTTTGCTTCCGCATATAAATAAGGACTTCCGCTGCATAGAATAAAGACTTCCGCTGTAAGCATGAGTCCAAGACTCATGAGGTGATTGTAATAAACTCTGTTATTCGTGGTAATATATAATCTGAATTCAGTTTGTGGAATGTATGTGTATGTGTGATGAACATCCTGGGCACACATATGCATTAGTTCTCGGTTCCGTGGTTTTTCCACAGAATTGAGGGCGTCACACGAGAGTTTGCCACCCCGGGTGCGTACGCCTTTCCACCGAGGATGGGGATCCGCTCCCGAACCCTTGGAACATAGAACACCTCCGTAAGTTCTATCCCTAGAGCAATAGTAGGACAGTTTTTTCTTTCTGTAATAGATCCCATAGAATCCAGGAACAGCGCTCGGAGCATCTAAGTCTCACGGGACGGTCCAGGACTACGTTCAGCTTGGCCTGGTTCCGACCCTAAGCGCGTAGAGTCTTGCTTCCCTTCTTAATGGGCGGGTTGTTGCCTCCATGCTTAGCCTGCCTTACTCCTATGGATATTTATATGGAAAGAAACCTGTCCTGCTGTGCTCTTCCCTTGTGCTCATTTAAATTACGTATTAATTTTTCTGACCGCACTTCCTATGTATGTTCACCATGCACTCAACTTCCTTTCCCCATTCTCACCCCTAGTCGGCATTTGCTATCCTACCGAAGACGGTCGCGTTTGAGGTACCTGCCGATGGCCAGGGGGCCTTTCGAGCCTCCCCCAGTCAGGTGTTGCGGTGCCAGTTGGTCTCCTCCAGGGAAAACCTGCGCGGTGCATGAGGGGTCCAGTGGAGTACAGCCGCTTTGCCTGGTTCCGTACCGAAAGCCTGTACAATCTGCCTCCCCAGCGTCACGGTCCGGTACTGGAGGCTAGACAACCGTCCCTGACCTCCGAGGGAGCCGAGCCCCCAGAGCTTCGTGCACTGAATTACCCAACCCCCGTATACCGGATCAGGACCGTAAGCCAAATAAGACTATGAGATAGGGAAGGGAGAGCCCCAAGGAGAATTACGTTTCCCTTACTTGTGTGCAGGACCTCCCGGCCTTAGCTCCCCCGCAGGAGTATGGTAGGTGCGCCCAAACAATTGGCCACACCTACCAGGGGGCCACTACGGGGACCGCGCAAGGAAAGACTGGAGGATCCGGACCTCGCCCCCTCTGCAGGGACGGGCTCCGGAGGCCCCACGTGTCCGGCAGGGCCGGAGCTCCCCTCTCCTCAGAGGGTAGCTCCGGGCCCGCCACGTGGCCGGCAGAGCCGGGCCTCGCCCCCTCCGCAGGGGTGAGCTCCGAAGGCCCCACGTGTCTCGCGGGGTCGGACGTCCATCTTCTCAGAGGAGAGCTCCGGGCCTGCCACGTGGCCGCGCGGATCTGGACCTCCCCGTTCTCACGGGGCGAGCTCCGAAGACCTCTTGGGCCCTTAACACAATAAGGACCCGAGGAAGGTGTCTGTGCAAAACTTCAAGATCGGTGAAGACCTCCAAGGTCCTTGCGGAGCTAAGGACTCGGCCAGGCCAAGCCAAGAAGAAGATAAGTACGGACACAAAAAACAAAGAGCCTGTTCATTCATTCAAAGCTCCATGAGCTGGACTACAGGCTCAGCAAAAGCAAAAAGGGGGGCGAGAGATACAAGGCCTTCTGGCCGCAGGGGCGACTGCCTAGGAGTCCCCGGACTCCCGCTGGAACCTAGAGGCCACGAGGGCGGCCATGTCCCTGACTTCGGCCCTGGCAGCTTCCTAACCGCTTGACGATGGGGCCTAGTCGCACTGGCTCCAGAGAGAAGGAAGGGTCTTGGCTCCGGAAGCACGCCAACACGTGCGTAGCAACCTCCTTTGCCAGGCCTCGCCCTCCACCTCAAGCTCGTCAGTGATCACCGCTTCGAGCCTGCCCAGCTTGGCACTGATGGACTCAAGCGCCGGGATTGTCTCGGACATTTCCTGCGCTGGAGCCTCCGTCCGCACCGGGCTGAAACCGAGGGGAACTAGGGCGGACCCCGCCTCAGCAACAAAGCTCCAGACCGCTCGGGCCTCGACAGACCGCGAAGCTTGGAGCTTCTCCACCTCTTGGCGGGCCGCCAGCTCGCGATCCAGTGCCGCCTGGCGCTCCCGGGAGGTTTGCTCCTCCCTCGCAGCATCAACCGACTCGCGGAGCCCCAGCTCCTCGGCCCGAGCCCTTAGCTTGCCCTGGCTGGCCTCCAGCCGTGCGGCAACCTTCTTCTCCTCGGCCGCCATGGCACGCTCCCGATTCGCGACGGCGCACTCACGGCGAGCTACCTGCAGCCGCAGCTCCTCCATGTCAATAGAACGCGCTTCAGCCCTGGCGCGACCGGGTCTCCGAGCCCAGGTGGTCGACGGCCCTCTTCTGAGCATCGAGCAGCGCCTCCATGGCATCAAGCCTCGACTGCCTCGAGTTGAGCTCTGCCTTAACCTCCTGGGTCTGCTGCTTCAGGACATGCTCCCAGCTAAGAAGGCGCTCTCTCTCTCTCCAGCCAGCGCCCCCCGCTCCCGCTCAAAGGCGGCCTGGACCTGCCGGACGCCAGCTTGGGCAAGCCCCAAGGCATCCGCTAGGGGCAGCGGGGCGGCAAAAGCAGGAGCCACGCCCCTGATCTCCCCCGTTACATCCACGACCGGTGGAGGTTCCGGTGCCTTGGCAACTGAGGTGAGGCGCCGATTTGGGGAAGCCAGGGGGCCAGCAGCTGCACCCACAGCTGCCCTTCCAGCCTCAGCACCAGAATTTTGAGTTGGCGAAGGAGGACGAGCGGGTGCTGCCGCCGCCACCGCGGGGGATGGTCCCGCCGGCACAGAAGAAGCCCCCGCCGACTTGGGGGCCGCCGGAGCAGCCGCAGCTCCCGGACGCTGCGTAGCAGAGCCTCCGCTGGCCAGAGATGGCCGGGGAACAGATTCGCCCCCAGAAGCCGGTGAGTCCCTGCCGACATAAGAAGCTCTCAGGCTAAGAAAGGAAAGAGGAACGCCACTTCTAAAACCCGGAAAGAGTAACACTTACCAGGGGACGTGAGCGCTCCAACGGGCTTGGAGCCCCGGCCTCCGAGCCGGGACAGAACCACCAGAACCTGCCGCCGGCGCCTGCGCCTGCGCCGCAGGCACCCGGACCGGCGGAGTAGGAGGCAGAGCAGTAGGGCCCCTGCCAGTGGTGCCCCTAGCGCTGCTCGCCGATCCAACCCCTGAGGCCCGGGGCATCTGCGCCCCTGGATGAGTCCCAGCGCTGCCCCTTCCGAAGCCGCTACTGGTCGAGCCTGCAGCCGGGACGCTCGCTGGCTGTGGCGCCTGAGCCCTCGGCTCACCCCCGGGCATCGCCCCACCGGCGTCCCTCCTTGAAGCTCCCCCACCTGAAGAAGGGAGGCAGGACGCTTGGGGCTCCTTGGACCGCCGCTGTCCGAGAAGAGACCTGCCGGAGCTGGATACCCGAGGTCTCTTTGGGTCGCCACTCGACGAACCAGCACCCCCGGGAGACGGGCGCAAGGGTACCCCGGCCCCCTGGCTTGGCGCAAACGACGCCCTCGGAGGGGACCGGGCACGTTTCTTCTCTGGCTTCCCAGGGGCCGGCTCCTTTCCCTTCCACTTGTCGACGGTCTGAGCTCCGTCGACCCTCGGTACGGGTTGGGCAGCGGTAGACGCCTCACGCTCCGCCCTGGGGCGCTCGATCCTGGGAATCAAGATCCTCCGGAGGGCATCCCCAACCTGACGAATGGCAATCCCGATATCGCCAAGGTTCGGCATCTTCCGCAGCAACTCCGCCCTCCTCTGCAGCTCCAAGAAGAGGGGAGTGCCAGAGGCCGGGAAGGTGAGGTCACCGTCGGTGACGAGGTCGCTGCTCACCTTGGCCACCATCTCGTACAAAACCTCATCAGATGGGTCGGAGCCGAGACCCCTCTCCAGCCTGGTGTAGTTCAGCTCGCCGGTGTAGTACCACGCCGGGCGGTTGCATTGCTGCAAGGGCACAATACGGCGCGACAGGAAATCTATCGGCACCATCAGGGACGTCAGCCCCTCGTTTGCCAGGAACCGGATCCGCTCCAAGACCGGTGCGTACTCACTCCAGCTCCGGGATCTCCTCCCAGAAATGACGCTCGGTGGTCGGGCCAGCAGTTGGCAGCTGCAGGCGATCATGCTCGTCGGTCTGCACGATCACCCAGTTCTCCCTCCAGTTTTCCCACCTCGACGCACCGAAAGGTAGAAGGTACCCAGAGGCCTTCAGATCCTTGCAGCGATGCTGGAAGTAGTACGCCCCCAGCTGATTCTTCGAGCTGCGCCCGGTCGTCCGCAACACGAAGAAGTAGCAGAAGAGCGTCACCGAAGCGTGCACCCCCATGAACATGTCGCAGAAGTGCACGAAGACGGCGGCCATCGCGAAGGAGTTGGGGGAGAGGTGATGGAGCTGGAGACCATATGTCTCCAGCAGCGTCACGAAGAAGGAAGAAATTGGCGGGACAAACCCCGCCATGGCGTAGGCGGTGAAAAATACTATTTCCCCCTTCTCCAGGAGCAGGGGGAGAGATCCCTGCCGGAGTCAGCGCTTCTGCTCCTCCGCGTGCCATGCCAGCAGCCTGCACACTGACCCAAGCTCGGCCGACCGAGCGAGACGCGGCGGAGGCAAGTTGGAAGCCATGGCAGAAGAAAGCTCAAGAACAGGGAAGACAAGGGCGCAAGAGCTCAAGGAGGATGCAAGCGCTGGGAAGTGCGAAGGGAAGACACGATGCGGGTAAGATCCCCTTTTAAACTTCCCAGGCGCAGTTCAAATCGATTCAAAACTCTTCAAATACGCCGCTTGGACAACCGCTTCAGCTCCGAGACCAAGCATCGATGACAAGTGGACCCAAGCCGTCCAGCTGAACCGGTGGGCCAAGAAGTCAGTCTCCCAAGGAGACGAGCCGGAAAGGCGCTTTGGCGGTTCCCGAAAAGCCACGGCGACGTGCAGAAGTGGCAGCCTTGGGAACCGCCGCAGTAAAAGCAGCCATCAAGTGGGGCACACGTTCCCACGATCCCGCGACTGTTTGTGCTCCGGCAACGGTCAATGCGGGTCTTCGAGAAGGTGCGCGGAGTGGAAGATACGGGGGCCCCACCTCGGGCTCGCTATCTCCCCCGAGATGGGCCCGGGGGCCATTGTCGGTACCCTCAATATGGGGTACCCCTGCGCACAGGGGAAACTGCCTAAGGACCTCGCCCTTCTCCGCACGGAGAGCTCCGAAGGCGCCATATGTCCAGCGGGGCCGGACAACCCTCTCCTCAGAGGTAAGCTCCGGGCCCGCCACGTGGCCAACTAAGCCGGACCTCCCCCCTCCGCAGGGAGAGCTCCGGAGGCTCCACGTGTCCAGCGGGGACAGACCTCCCTCTCCTCAGAGGAGAGCTCCGGACCCGCCATGTGGCCAGCAGAGCCGGACCTCCCCCTCTGCGGGGAGAGCTCCGAAGGCTCCACGTGTCCCGCGGGGCCGGTCCTCCCTCTCCTCAGAGGAGAGCTCCAGGCCCGCCACGTGGCCAGCAGAGCAGCGCTACCTGCCCCCGCGCGGTAGGCGGCAAGAGTAAAGACGCGTCATACCTTGCCTGTACAAGGTATCCAAGACCCGTGCCTTCCCAAGGCGTGGAGACGCGGAGCACGCCTCTGTCAAGTGCCGTTGTGCCCAATCACATCTGTCGATGTGTGTGGTCGACACTTCCCCGGACCTGCTCTGGGCAGCCCGCGGAGGTTCTTTTTCGGAGGGGCTAGATGCTTGCGGAGAGCTTCAGCGTTAGGGACGAGTGAGGGAGAAGGTTGACACGGCGAGTTTTACGTGGTTCAGGCCGCCGGAGCGTAAAACCCTACGTCCACGGTGAGCAGAGGTGCTCGCTGTATTGCTTGCTGCTCAGAGCCGGAGTCCTGAGCTTGAGGGTGAGTAATGTCTAGCGTGCGAGTTCACAGGGTTCGAACCCTTGCTAACGTTGCCTACCCGAGCCTTTTATAGTCCAAGGCCCGAGTGGCTTACAAGGGGGGTCCGGGACCCGACAGGTGGTCCCGGGGAGATTTCCTGCTATCTACCGTATCTGCAGTTACGCCGGTAGTTGTCTCTGGCGACGGCTTCCGAGCCTTCGTTCTGTCGTCCTGCCCATGCCGCAGGCTAGTCGTAGTGGTTGATGATGGCAGGGGCGGCAGGGGATGTCTTGTCGCTGTGTTTATTGGCGGGCAGACTCTGACACGGCGCGCCAGTCTGCAATATGACTGGGCGCAACAACACCTGACAGAGGCGTGCTCCGCGTCTTGGGAAGGCGTGGGTCTTGAATACCTTGTACGGGCAAGGTATGGAGCATCTTTACTCTTGCTTCCTACCGCGTGGGGGCAGGCAGCGCCGCTCTGCTGGCCACGTGGCGGGCCCGAAGCTCTCCTCTGAGGAGAGGGAGGTCCGGCCCCGCGGGACACGTGGAGCCTTCGGGGCTCTCCCCGCGGAGGGGGGAGGTCCGGCTTCTGCTGGCCACGTGGCGGGCCCGGAGGTCTCCTCTGAGAAGAGGGAGGTTCGGCCCCGCAGGACACATGGAGCCTTTGGAGCTCCCCCCACGGAGGGGGAGGTCCGGCTTCTGCTGGCCACGTGGCGAGTCCGGAGCTCTCCTCTGAGGAGAGAGAGGTCCGGCCCTGCTGGACATGTGGCGCCTTCGGAGCTCTCCCTGCGGAGAAGGGTGAGGTCCTTAGGCATTTCCCCCTGTGCGCGAGGGTACCCGGTATTGAGGGTACCGACAGTGGCCCCCGGGCCCACCCTGGGGGAGGTAACAATCCCGGGATGGGGCCTTCTCCTTTCTGCGCACTTCCTTGTCTTGAGTATTCCCTGTGCTGATAGGGTCTCGACGGCTTCGGAGTTCAGCTTCTGAGGAGAAGGTGAACCCTGGCATCGGAGCTCAGGCCCACGGAGGGCATGAGGTACGGCATCAGGGCTCGCTTCTAAAAGGAGGGCGAGGGCTGGCATCGGAGCTCGGCCCAGCTGTTGGGGCGGAGGTCCGGAAGTCATCGGAGCTCAGGCCCACGGAGGGCGTGAGATCCGGCATCAGGGCTCGCCTCTGAAAGGAGGGCGAGGGCTGGCCTCGGAGCTTGGCCCAGCTGTGGGGGCGGAGGTCCGGAAGTCATCGGAGCTCAGGCCCATGGAGGGCATGAGGTCCGGCATTAGGGCTCGCCTCTAAAAGGGGGGCGAGGGCTGGCATCGAAGCTCGGCCTAGCTGTGGGGGTGGAGGTCCGGATGTCATCAGAGCTCAGGCCCACGGAGGGCGTGAGGTCCGGCATCAGTGCTCGCCTCTGAAAGGAGGGCGAGGGCTGGCCTCGGAGCTCGGCCCAGCTGTGGGGGCGGAGGGCCGTAAGTCATCGGAGCTCAGGCCCACGGAGGGCGTGAGGTCCGGCATCAAGGCTCGCCTCTGAAAGGAGGGCGAGGGCTGGCCTCGGAGCTCGGCCCAGCTGTGGGGGCGGAGGTCCAGAAGTCATCGGAGCTCAGGCCCACGGAGGGCGTGAGGTCCGACTTCAGTATTCACCCCTGGGGGTGGTGACCGGCTTCAGAGATCGCACCTGCGATAGGTGTGTCGTCCGGCATCAGACCTTAGCCCAGTGTAGGGCACACGGTCCGGCGCTGCTCAGGGGCCCTCCCTTTCCTGTCCCTTAGTCTCATTTGGCTTACTGTCCCGGGCCGGAATACGGGGCTTGGGTAATCCAGTGCACTTGGTCCCGGAGGTTTGGCCCCCATCCCTAGTCAGGGTGTTACCGTCCGGCCCCCTAGTACTCAGACCGTAGCGCTGGGGGCAGAGTGCGCATGCTTTGGGTGCAGGACCGGGCAAAGCAAGGCTCCTGACCCCCCGGTCTTGCTTAGGTCTTTTCCTGGAGGAGACCAACTGACGTTACAGTACCCTTACAGGGGGAGGTCCAAAGGCCCCCGGGCCTCTGGCAGGTACCCCAAGCACTACCGCATTCAACAGGATGGCAAATATCGACTATGCATGAGAGCAGGAAAGAGGAACCGAGTGTACAATGGATGTACACTGTCTAGAGCGTGGGGAGGTGATCATATAAATTAATGCGTAATTTAAATAAACACCTAAGTAAGCATGGTGAACTTACTGGAGTAGCATCGGAGCGCCTGTCCTGGGCTCCCATGCATGGAACGGCGGTGGTAGCGCTAGGGCCCGCCGATTCCGTGTGATCCGGAGCGTGGCTTGCCATCTTGCCTCGACGATGAGGTAGATGTCCTCACGCAGAGCGGGTCATGCGTGGCTTCGTCGTACGCTCGTACACGGGGGGACCCCCATGGCGATCTCAGGGGGAAGCATGGCTTCAGCCTCGCATACCATGTAGAAGGGTAATTCCCGTGAACCGGCCCTGGGATGTCCGGCTGGCCCCCGACATAGAGGAGCCAGTATCCCCCGACGGCTCTGGGTGCGGCGTCTACACCGGTTGTGTGGGTCTGCTCGGCGTGGACCTGGCACACATTGCATCTCCTAACCGGTTTGACGGCGTCCAGGTGGCTCTCGGTCAGTAGGAGCCATGCCGGATGGCTTAACCGACCAGCGTGCGAGACGATGAGCGTTCCCAGCACTCACCTCCGTGGATTACTGCGAGCTGGTCGCAGCCTTCCTCCTGGGTTATGCACCGCAATAGGATGCCGTGGCGCCATGCCAGTAAAGATACCAGCGTGTAGCACTTAGCCATCCGCATAATCCGTTCAGCGAATGCACGTTCATCAGGAAGGATGTCTTTCAAGGAGTCCCGGACCTCTGTGGTCCATGCATCGGGACTACTTGAGCTTCTGGATCTTGGGCGCTGGGTAGCACGGAGTCCCCAAGGCGCGTACGATCCTTTGGCTGGCACCATGGCTGCATGGCCACCGGGACCGCCAGCTTCGAGGTGCTGGTCTCGCCCCCTTCGCCCGGTCGGCACTCCGGGCTGTGAGTCGCAGCAACGTCCCTTCAAAGGCTCCTTGGAGCTCTGGGGCTCTGGTGGAGACCTTCGCTGTCAGGTTGTTGGCGACGGTGTCGTCGGCGTGCGGTACATGGCACAGGTCCAAGGTACCCAAACTGCTCCCCTGTTGGCATGAGGAGAAGCACGCCGTCAAGGTAGAACATCCAGTGGGGCTCGGTGAAGACCGATGCTCGGGGCTCTAGTTCTCCATCTTCAGGGGCCCCCCTGGGATTCTTGGTGGTGGTGTCCACCTGACCACGTAGTCGGTGCTTGGCTCTTGACTGTCTGACGTGGTCGGGAGCTCAGCTTGAACTTCGCCGTCTTCGGGCTGTCTTCCGGCTTCGGAGGCTGGCAGTGAGTGCCAATGACGCCCGTATTCTGCTCTGGCGCACTTGTCCGCCAGGCTGAAGAGCTCCAAGATGTCTTGCACCTCCCTGGTGACCAACTTCTCGAGCATCTTCTCGTCCCGGACACCCTGCCGGAACGCCACCACCACAGAAGCACTTTGAATGTGCGGGATGGTGTTGCGTACCTAAGAGAACCGCTGGATGAAGGAGCGCAGCGTCTCTCCAAGCTGTTGCTGGATGGCGTGGAGGTCGAGCTCCGTGCCAGTCCGGGTGTAGGAGCTACCGAAGTTGGCGGTGAACTGCCGGCAGAGCTCTCCCCGGGAGGTTATGGAACCCTGGGGGAGGTTCATGAGCCAAGACCGGGCTGGGCTGGTCAAGGCGGGGAAGTAGTTGGCCATGAAGGCCTCGTCCCCTCCTGCAGCAAGGACGGCGGTGGAGTAGATCTGGAGAAACTCCGCCGGGTTGACGCTGCCGTCGTACTTCTTGGGCAGGTGCGGCCGAAACTTGCGCGGTCACCTCACGAAGCGAAGGTGGGGCGCCAGGGCCGCACATCCTGCTCCTGTTGCTGCAGGCGTTGGTGCCGCGAACGCTTGGTTCGCTGCTGGCACAGTGTACCCCGGTATGGGCAAGGCTGCGCCATAGACCGGGGGCGCCATTTGCAGGGCATATGACTGTGGCATATGCTGCGTGGCGTATGCCTGGGGCAGAGATCGCGTGGCGAAAGTCTACGCCTCAGGCAGGGTTGAGGCAGTCGACATGCTGTCGGCGGCCTCCTGGTTGGGACGCCTTTCTCGTCGTCGCTCGAGGAGTACTCGGGCATCTTGGCCCAAGTGGCATTGTTCCAGCTCTGTCCTCAGGTCCGTCGATGGGAGCCTGGTGGAGCTGGAATCTGCTGTCTGCCCGTCAACCATTGGCGTGCGCGTCAGCGACACAGCTGGTTGGCCGGAACGTCGTCCCCACCGAAGTCGAGGGTTTGCAGCGGCGACGACGAGACGGTCTACCTCGCGAATCCACTGCTGGGTTGCTGACCGAGGCACGTCCCCAGCAGGCGGATTCGCAGTAGCGCTCTTGCTGCAGCTAGCGCGCCCCCGTGGGGGACGCTCAGCGCTGCAGAGGATCTCACGCTCGCTGGAGCCTGCGTTGCTGGAGTCGGCGCTGCCGGAGTCGGCTGCTGGCTTCCAGCTTGCGCCGACACACTCCGTCCAGAGTGTGTCGAGGCGTAGTCCCCGCTAGTCACGGTCCGTCGTGAACGCGGGGGAGGAGAGCTTGCCGCTGAAGGAAGCTTCGTCATCTTCATCGGCAGAAGCTCGTCGCGCAAGGGAAAAGGCCCCTACCTGGCACGCCAAATGTCGAAGTGTGTGGTCGACACTTCCCCCGGACCTGCTCTGGGCAGCCCACAGAGGTTCTTTTTCGGAGGGGCTAGACGCTTGCGGAGAGCTTCAGCGTTAGGGACGAGTGAGGGAGAAGCTTGACACGGCGAGTTTTACGTGGTTCAGGCCGCCGGAGAGTAAAACCCTACGTCCACGGTGAGCAGAGATGCTTGCTGTATTGCTTGCTGCTCAGAACCGGAGTCCTGAGCTTGAGGGTGAGTAATGTCTAGCGTGCGAGTTCACAGGGTTCCAACCCTTGCTAACATTGCCTACCCAAGCCTTTTATAGTCCAAGGCTCGAGTGGCTTACAAGGGGGGGCCGGGACCCGACAGGTGGTCCCGGGGAGATTTCCTGCTATCTACCGTATCTGCAGTTACGCCGGTAGTTGTCTCTGGCGAAGGCTTCCGAGCCTTCGTTCTGCCGTCCTGCCCATTCCGCAAGCTAGTCATAGTGGTTGATGATGGCAGGGGCGGCAGGGGATGTCTTGTCGCTGTGTTTATTGGCGGGCAGACTCTGACACGGCGCGTCAGTCTATGATGTGACTGGGCGCAACGGCACCTGACAGAGGCGTGCTCCGGGTCTCCGTGTCTTGGGAAGGCGCGGGTCTTGACTACCTTGTACGGGCAAGGTATGGCGCGTCTTTACTCTTGCTGACTACCGCGTGGGAGCAGGCAGCGCCGCTCTGCATGCCACGTGGCGGGCCCGAAGCTCTCCTCTGAGGAGAGGGAGGTACGGCCCCACGGGACACTGGAGCCTTCAGGGCTCTCCCCGCGGAGGGGGGAGGCCCGACTTCTGCTGGCCACATGGCGGGCCCGGAGGTCTCCTCTGAGAAGAGGGAGGTCCGACCCCGCGGAACACGTGGAGCCTTCGGAGCTCCCCCCACGGAGGGGGGAGGTCCGGCTTCTGCTGGCCACGTGGCGGGTCCAGAGCTCTCCTCTGAGGAGAGCGAGGTCCGGCCCCGCTGGACACGTGGCGCCTTCGGAGCTCTCCCTGCGGAGAAGGGTGAGGTTTTTAGGCATTTCCCCCTGTGCGCGAGGGTACCTGGTATTGAGGGTACCGACAACATCGCAGTGAAGACTGGCGCGCCACGTCAGAGCCTGCCCGTCAGTAAACACAGCGACAAGACATCCCCTGCCGCCCCTGCCAACCACTACGACTAGCTTGCGGCATGGGCAGGGCGGCAGAACGAAGATTCGGAAGCCCTTGCCAGAGACAACTACCAGCGTAACTGCAGATACGGTAGATGGCAGGCAATCTCCCTGGGACCACCTGTCGGGTCCCGGGCCCACCTTGTAAGCCGTCCGAGCCTTGGACTATAAAAGGCTCGGGTAGGCAACGTTAGCAGGGGTTCGACTCTTTGCACACTTACGCTCCAGCATCCGAGCACTTAGGTCATCCTCAAGCTCAGGACCCCGGTTCTGAGCAACAAGCAATACAACGAGCAACTCAACTCACCGTGGACATAGGGTATTATGCTCCGGCAGCCTGAACCACCTAAAAATCCCTGTGTCAAGATTCTGCCTCCATCGTCCCTAACGCGAAAGCTCTCCGTGAGTGACTAGCCCCTCCGAAATAGAACCTTCGCAGGCTGCCCAGAGCAGGCCCAGGGGAAGTGTCGGCTACACACTTCGACATACGCCATCCAGCGGCTCAGTACACAGCCCCGCGAGGTTTAGCCGTACCTGGAGGACTGGAAGTTCCAGTCCGCATGGAGTTTCTTATGCGGGGGGGGGGGGGGGGGGGGCTCAAGGCACTTGCCCCCGCCGACGCCGAGGTCGCCTCCGCCGGCTTCGGAGCTGGTGGAGCCTCAGGGGTCTTCGTCGATGAAGACACCACATCAGGAGCCTTCCCTGCCGAGGACCTCGATGTCGAAGATGCGCCCTTAGCTGGGGTGGCCCTCGATGGCTGAGAAGCCGACGATGTTGCTGGGGCCCACAAAGAAGCTCTAGCAGTACCAGATGCCCTTCCCGCGGCCGCCAGGACTGCTCCGGCAGCGGCAGCTCCAGAGCTTCCCCCGGCTCTAGTCGCCAAGCCCGGTGCGGGATCACGGGAAGTCTGGGAACCCCTCGCCTGGAGGCCAGAGACGAAGCTTTCGTCAGGACAGACCAGTTTCCTCTTTGATGCCCTGCCTGGCCCTGGGTTATCCTTGGGTGGCAAACAAGGGCGCGCCACAAGCGCATGCCTCCCTGCCGACTCCCTCCCCCTGCTTGGGAGTGAGTCCAGCGCAGGCCCTGCCTGACCACCTGCGCTGTCTGCTCCGGGGACCTCGATGCCCCATGAGGTATCCCCAATCTGCCGCACTGCGACATCGATGTCGTCCAGCGCCGGCAGTTCCTTCAGCAGCCTCGACCGTGCCTGCGGGTTGAGGTAGACGGGCTGGCAGCTCGCCGGCGGGGTGATGGAGTCGTTGGTAATCCGGCCACAGGAGAGCTTCTGCAGCATCGTCTTTAACACCTCCCGATCTGACGATGACCCTGCTCCGCGCTCCAACCGGGTCATGTCGCCCTCCCTTGTGTACTGCTAAGCAGCCCGGACACACTGCCGGAGAGGAGCAATCTGGCGGGACAGGAAGTCATCCAGGACCATCAGCGAGGTCAGGCCTTCTTCCACCAAGTACCTGATCCACTCCATGACCGGCGTGTATGCGTCCTGCAGGCCGGGCATCTCATCCCCAACGGCCACCTCGGCCATTGGCGGTCCACCCGGCAGCTCCAGGCTGTTGTGGACGTCTGTCTGGGCAATCAACCAGTCCTCCCTCTAGTTCTCCCACTTCCCGGGAGTGAAGGGCGCGATTTTGAGCACAGAGTGCCTCCCTCGGTGCTGAAAGTAATAAGCTCCCAGTTGGCTTGTGCTTCTCCCTGAGGCCCTCAAAGAGAAGAACACCCTGAAGAGCCGCACCGAAGGTCATACGCCTACGGACATCTCGCAGAAGTGGACAAAGACGGCCACTAGCGCGAGAGCGTGTGGCGTAAGGTGCTGCAGATGGAGCCCATACACCTCCAGCAGGGTGAGGATGAAAGAAGACGCTGGGAGCGCGAAGCCGGACAACATGTATGAGGTGAAGAGTACCACCTCGCCGGGTCGCATGTCGGTCAGCGGGACCCTCCCACGGTGTATTTTCCCGTCGAACGTGTCCGATTGCCAGCCGAGCAGGCGCCTCAGGATAGCGTTGTTGCCATCGCTCCTGAGCCTAGATGAACGGAGGCTGGAAGACATGGTGGCGAGGAAAGGTTGTGAGCACTGGGGAGCAGAGGCTTTGAGCACGCCAGAGGAATGCGAAGATTGCGAAAGGCGGAAGGGAACCATCCTCCTCTGGAAGGATTCCCTTCATATGTCTGCAGCCTCTGGCAGGGCAATAGGCGCGATGTTTGCATTTCCATGGTGACACGTAGCGGGTTACCTGCCTCCCCCAACGATGAGTAGGACCCAGATCCACCCGTCAGACACTGGGGGCTAGGCATCTAACTTCTAGGAAACGTCCAGCGGTTCCCGAGAAAAGCGGCGCGGTGGAGCTGCAGCTGCCGACCCAAAGGCTGTCGCAGTAAATGCCCTAGGGCAACCCCTCGAGAACGTCGCCACGACCCACCAGTCAGGAGCGAGCTCGCGTCCATTACACCAACGACGTTCTTCCGCTTTGACTGGCGAGTACACCCAATACGCCAAGGACGTGCAACCTTTTTGTCTCCCAGGTACAACCACTTGTCCACTATTTGAAAATTTTGCCACCACTTCGGTTTCCAAAGCACAGGTTCAAAACCTCCATGCGGGAGAGATGGGGGACCCAACTGCAGGCTTAATGCCTCCCCCGAGATGGGCCCAGGGGCTACTGTTGATACCCTGCAGACCGGATACCCCCGCGTAGTGGGTAAAAGACAGCTTGGGCCCTGCCTCCTTGCTGAGGCGGGCCCCAACGTAAGCCACGTGCCCTTGGCCCCATGGTCAGCCCTGGGGGCTGCCACGTGCACTTGAGCTTTGGAGCTGACACATGCCCTGGGCTCCGGTCCGAGCCTCCCCGCTGAGGTGAAGTCCGCGGCTGCCGCATGTCCTCTATCTCCGAGCCACCTCCCTGCTGCGGACACCACCGGGGCCGACATGTGCCCTGGGCTCCAGCCCGAGGCTCCCCGCTGAGGTGAGGTTTGGGGTTGCCACGTGTCTCCTTGCTCCGAGCCGCCTCCCTGCTGAGGACAGCTCCGGTGCTAGCACGTGCCCTGGGCTCTGGTCTGAGCATCCCCGCTGAGGTGTGGTCCAGAGCTGTCACATGTCCCCTGGCTCCGAGCCGCCTCCCCGTTGAGGACAGCTCCGGTGCAGACGCGTGCCCTGGGCTCCGGCCCGAGTCTCCCCGCTGAGGTGAGGTCCGGAGCTGCCACGTGTCCCCTGGCACCAAGCCCGTCAATCAGAGCTCTAGAGCCGCCATGTGCCACACGATCCGTCGTGGGCCGTGAGTCAATGAAGTCAAGAAGGAAGTTCGCTGCCAGGCTTCGCATTCAAGGCTCACGCGTTCCTAGAAGCATGGCACACTGCACATGCCTTCGTCCTCTGCCCTTTCGCCATTACGGTGATGAGACAAGACGGCAAGGCGTGACAGCAGTACAGTGCCGCCCAACGGCATGAAGCCGCCTAAGCAAGGGCAAGAAGATGCGGCGACAAGATGACGTCTTCATCATCACCCGACACACGGTCAGGGGCACTCAGTGCACCGGGACGGCGGGACTTAACTCCCCCGCCGGCTACTCTACTCAGAAGACAAAGCCCTAGATCGTGTATAGGTTTCACATAGCTCTGGGGCCATCTGTCGGGCCCCAAGCCACATTGTAACCGCCCTAGCCTTGGACTATAAAAGGACCGGGTGGCCACCCAGCAGAGGGTTCACATTCCAGATCACGCAACGCACAAGCACTCACGCTCAAGCAATAGAACAAGCACTCCCGTGGACGTAGGATATTATGCTCCGGCATCCCAAACCACGTAAATCTCAGTGTTCATCCGCTCCCTCGAGCCCAGGTCACATAGGGTGCCAAGCCCCCTCTATAAAAAAGAACCTCGTGGGCTGCTTCCGGGCAGTCCGGGAGGAGTGTCGCAGCTCACACTCCGGCACCTTCTATGTGTCCATGCCTAATGGTCTTAAGAATGCCCTTCCCACTTTTTTATGTGCCATGCATAAGACATTTTGGAATCTCATTCGTGACCTAGTAGAGGTGTATGTTGATGACATCATAGTGAAGGTCAAGTTGCAAGCATCTCTGCTCGACAACCTGGCCCTAGTCTTCGACAGACTGCGTTCGACATGCACGAAGTTTAACCTAGACAAGTGTGTCTTTGGGGTCTCTGCTGGAAAGCTACTCGCTTTCTTGGTATCACACCGAGGGATCAAATCTAATCCAGAGAAGATTAAGATGATAGAGTTGATGCGGCCCCTGGCCCGCATCAAGGACGTGCAGAAGCTTGTCGTATGCTTGGCTGCGCTTAGTCGGTTTATCTCTAGACTGGCTGACCGGGCTCTTCCGTTCTTCAAGCTTCTACACAAATCAGGTCCATTCGTATGGACCGAGGAGGCGGATGAGGCATTCCGGGAGCTAAAGAAGTTCCTCACGATGCTGCCGATCATGGTGGCCCCAGAACAAGGCGAGCCTCTGCTCCTCTACATCGCTGCTACAACTGAGGTCGTGAGCATGGTTCTGGTTGCAAGGCGGCCAGAACTCCATCGACCTCAAGTCCTAGATAAGGCTCCTGCTCTCGTTGGCCTAGAGTCCCAGAACTCAGACTCTGCAGGATACGCAAGGGATGGGGAAATACTCGGGTCCCAACCAGTCGGACCTGGCGATCAATGCCTATTCGGGTCCAAGCTCCCAAAATGCAGTACCGGAACCGGGGGGCCTTGAGGCCCCGAGTCCCAGACCTCCTCGAGAAGATCTAGTCAAGTCTCAGCCAGCTAGACCTAGTGACCAGTGCACATTTGGGTCCGAGCTCCCAGAGTGCAGTTCTGGACTCGGGCACCGGGGGCCCCGCATCCTGGACTCCTACAAGAGGATGCATCGGACCCCTCCGGGAAGGTGACCTTCCAGCGTCCGGTCTACTTCATCAGTGAGGTCCTCCATGATGCCAAGACAGGATATCTAGAGGTGCACAAGCTGCTCTATGCAGTCCTTGTTGCGTCAAGGAAGTTGTGCCACTACATCCAAGCTCACAAGATCTCAGTGGTCACCTGGTACCCACTGAGAACCTTCCTGCACAACCCCAACGCAACCAGGAACATAGCCAAATGGGCTGCAGAGCTAGCGGGGTGCAAGCTGGACTTCATGCCGCGCCATGCGGTGAAGAGTTAGGCACTAGCTGACTTCGTGGCAGAGTGGACGCCGCCACCGTGCCACCCAGGGGGCCAAGACATCGGTGGACCAAAGCCCAGAGCTCTGATTTTCACTGGGCCTTACTGGACTATCTTCTTCGATGACTCCTCACGCAAGAAAGGTGCCGGAGCGGGGGTTCTACTCCTTACACCAACCGGGGAGTAGTTCAAGTACATGGTGCGACTTGACGTCAAGGCAACCAACAACATGGCGAAGTATGAAGCTCTCATATTGAGGTTAAATACCGCGCTGTCCCTTGGCGTCCAGCAGTTGTTGGTCAAGGGTGATTCTCATCTGATCATCAAGCAAGTCAAGGGAGAGTGCTGCTGCAACGACCCACAGCTTGCAGCCTATCCCCTCCAAGTACAAAAGTTAGAGAAGGACTTCTTATCCATGGATTTGTGCCATGTCCCCCCCCCCCACCAACAACACAATAGCCGATGGCCTGTCAACGAAGGCTTCCACTTGGGCTCCGGTGCCTGAGGGGGTCTTTAAAAGGAAGTTGCTATAACCAACCGCCTAGCTGGCCGAACCAGGCGAAGGGGGGCAGGACCAGCACCTCGAAGCTGGCGGTCCCGACAGCCCTGCTACCATGGTGACCAGTAAGGATCGTAAGAGTCATCGGGGATTCCGTGCTGTCGAAGTGTTTCGTCGACACTTCCCCCGGTCCTGATTCAGGAGCAGCCCACGGAGGTCCTTTTTCAGAGGGGCTAGTCCTCTCAAGAGGTCGCGTTGGTTGTGAGAGGATTGACACAAAGATTTTTACGTGGTTCGGCCCGCCGGAGCGTAAAACCCTACGTCCACGGGAGCTGTATTGCTCGGAACTTAGAACCGGAGTTCTACGCTTAGTGTTCTGTATAAGCTGAGTTGCCCTAGGCGCTAGAGGGAGCCAACTGCCGAACTCCCGAACCCCTTGCAACGTTGCCAACCCGAGCCTTTTATACTTCAAGGCTCGGGCGGCTTACAAGGTGGGCCCTGGGGCCCAACAAGTGGCCCCAAGTTGATTTCCTACCATCTACCATATCTTGCAGTGAATGCTGGTAGTTGTCTCTGGCATTGTCTTCTTGGTCGTCGACCTGCCGTCCTGCCTGTGCCGCAAGCTAGGCGTACTGGTTGATGATGGCAGGGACGGCAGGGAGTGTCTTGTCTTCACTGTGACGCGACTGGTCACGGTGCCACCTGACAGGGGCGTGCGCCGCGTCTTCGCGTCTTGGGAAGGCACGGGTCTTGAATGCCTTGATTGGACAAGGCATGGTGCGCCTTTACTCCTGCTGCCTACCGAGCCGGGGTGGGCAGCACGACACGTGGCAGGCCCAGGTCTCGCCTCTGAGGAGAGGGGAGGCCCGGCCCCGCTGGACACATGGCGCCTTCGGAGCTCGCCCCTGCGGAGGGGTGAGGTCCGGCGCTGCTGGCCACGTGGCAGGCCCGGGGCTCACCTCTAAGGAGAGGGGAGGCCCGGCCCCGCTAGACAAGTGGCACCTTCGGAGCTCGCCCCTGCGGAGGGGGCGAGGTCCGGCTCTGCTGGCCACGTGGCAGGCCCGGGGCTCACCTCTGAGGAGAGGGGAGGCCCGTCCCTGTTGGACACGTGGCACCTTCGGAGCTCGCCAATGCGGAGGGGGCGAGGTCCGGCTCTGCTGGCCCCGTGGCAGGCCCGGGGCTCACCTCTGAGGAGAGGGGAGGCCCGGCCCCGCTAGACACGTGGCGCCTTCGGAGCTCGCCCCTGCGGAGGGGGCAAGGTCCTTAGGCGGTTTCTCTCCTTTTTGCGGGGGTACCCGGTACTGAGAGTACCGACAGTGGCCCCCCGAGCCCACCTCGGGGGAGATAACGATCCTGGGGTGGGGCCTTCACCTTTTATACCCCGCATACCTTCTTGTCTTGAGTGTTCCCTGAGCTTGTAGGGTCTATTCGGTTGACGGTGACTTGCCTGTCCCTCAGCCGACTTCGGCTAGTAGCAGCCCACACGTGGCAGGCCCGGGGCTCGCCTCTGAGGAGAGGGGGGGGGGGGGGGGGTCCGGCCCCGCTGGACACATGGCGCCTTCGGAGCTCGCCCCTGCGGAGGGGGCGAGGTCCACTTTGGAGCTCAGCCCTGCAGAGGGGCTGAGGTCCGGCATCGGAGCTCAGCCCTGCGGAGGGCGTGAGGTCCGGCATCGAAGCTCATCCCTGCGGAGGGCTTGAGGTCCGGCATCGGAGCTCAGCCCTGCGGACAGGGTGAGGTCCGGCATCGGAGCTCAGCCCTGCGGAGGGTGTGAGGTCTGGCATCGGAGCTCAGCCCTGCGGATGGGATGAGGTCCGACATCGAAGCTCAGTCCTGCGGAGGGCGTGAGGTCCGGCATCGGAGCTCAGCCCTGCGGAGGGGGTGAGGCCCGGTATCAGAGCTCAGCCCTGTGGAGGGGGTGAGGCCCGCATCGGAGCTCAGCCCTGCGGAGGGGGTGAGGTCCGGCATCAGAGCCCAGCCCCGCGGAGGGGGTGAGATCCGGCATCGGAGCTCAGCCCTGCGAAGGGGGTGAGGTCCGGCATCGGAGCTCAGCCCTGTGGAGGGCGTGAGGTCCGGCACTGCGCCTTCGGAGCTCGCCCCTGCGGAGGGGGTGAGGTCCAGCTCTACGCCTTCAGAGCTCGCCTCTGAGGAGAGGGGAGATGTCCGGTACTGCTGGCCACGTGGCAGGCCCGGGGATCGCCTCTGAGGAGAGGGGAGGCCCGGCTCTGCTGGACACGTGGCGCCTTCAGATCTCACCCCTGCGGAGGGGGTGAGGTCCGGCATCGGAGCTCACCTATGAGGAGAGGGGAGAGGTCCGGCTTCGGAGCTCACCTCTAAGGAGAGGGGAGATGTCCGACATCGGAGCTTACCCCTACTGAGAAGAGGGGAGAGATCCGGTTTCGGAGCTCACATATGAGGAGAGGGGAGATATCCGGCATCGGAGCTCACCCCTGCTGAGAAGAGGGGAGAGGTCTGGCTTCGGGGCTCACCTCTGAGGAGAGGGGAGAGGTCTCGCTTCGGAACTCACCTCTGAGGAGAGGGTGAGATGTCCGGCATCGGAGCTCAGCCTTGCGGAGGGTGTGAGGTCCGGCACTGTGCCTTTGGAGCTCGCCCCTGCGGAGGGGGTGAGGTCCGGCTCTGCGCCTTCGGAGCTTGCCTTTGAGGAGAGGGGAGACGTCCGGCATCGGAACTCAACCCTGCTTAGAAGAGGGGAGAGGTCCGGCTTCAGAGCTCACCTCTGAGGAGAGGGGAGAGGCCCGGCTTCGGAGCTCACCTCTGAGGAGAGGGTGAGGTCCGGCACTGCACATGAGTAGGAAACGGTAATCCTGCTCATATGTCCTCCCTTCCCTGTCTCCTAGTCTTATTTGGCTTACAGTCCTGGGCTGATATATGGGGCTTGGGCAATTCAGTGCACTCGGTACCGGAAGCCCGGCTCCCTCCTTGGTCAGGGTGTAACCGTCCGGCCCCTAGTACTTAGACCGTAGTGCTGGGGAGGCAGAGTGCACATGCTTTGGGTGCAGGACCAGGCAAAGCAGGCTCCTGGACCTCCCGCTCTGGCGTAGGTCTTTTCCTGGAGGAGACCAACTGGCGTCATAGTACCCTAACAGGGGGAGGTCCGAGAGGCCCCTAGGCCTTTGGCAGGTACCTCAAGCACAACCGCCTTCGGCAGGATGGCAAATGCCGACTAGGCATGAGAGTGGGAAAGGAGAGCCGCGTATACGATGAACATACACTGTCTTAAGTATGGGAAGGTGATCATAAAAACTAATGCGTAAATTAAATGAACACATAAGTAAGCATGGTAGGACAGGGTTGTTTTCATTCATGTAGGTCCATAGGAGGAAAACAGGCCGTACATGGAGGCAACGACCCGCCCCATTGTAAAGGGGGCAGGGCCTACGCGCTTAGGGTACAGGACCAGGCTAAGGCGGACGTAGTCCTGGACCACCCCTTGGGGCTTAGTTGCTCCGAGCGCTGCTACTAGGCTCTATGGATCTGTTACAGAAAGAATAAACCTGTCCTACCACCGTTCTAAGGGTAGAACTTACAGAGGTGGCACCGGAGCGCCTGCCTTGAGCTCCCATGCACGGACCTCTGGTGGTAGCGCCGGAGTGCCTGCTAGTACCGTGCGCTTCAGAGCGTTGCTTGCCATCTTGCCTCGTTGATGAGGTCGATGTCCTCACGCAGGAGCTGGTCCTGCATGGCTTTGTCGTTCGCTCGGACACGGGGGGACCCCCATGGTGATCTCCGGGGGAAGCACGGCTTCGGCCCCGCATACCATGAAGAAGGGTGTTTCCCGTGACCTGGCTCTGGGATGTCCAGCTGGCCCCCGACGTAGGGGAACCGGTATCCCCCGACGACTCTGGGGAAGGACCCTAGGATGTGCAGCGTCTGCACCGGTGTGTGGATCTGCTTGGCATGGAATTGGCACGCCATGCATCTCTTAACCGGATTGACAGCGTCCAGGTGGCTGTCGGCCAGTAGGGGCCATGCCGGAAGGCCTTACCGACCATCGTGCGGGAAGATGCGCGTTTCCCGCACTCGCCTCCGTGGATTACTGCGAGTAGGTCGTAGCCTTCCTCCTGGGTTATGCACCACAATAGGATGCCGTTGGCGCCACGCCGGTAGAGATACCAGCGCGTAGATCTTAGCCACCCGCACAATCCGTTCAGCAGATGCACGTTCATCAGGAAGGATGTTGTCTTTCAAGTAGTCCTGGACCTCCGTGCTCCATGCATCGGGGCTACTTGAGCTTCTGGATCTTGGGCGCTGGGTAGCACGGAGTCCCCATGGCGCATACGATCCTTGGCGGGTACCATTGCTGCAGGGCCGCCGGGACCGCCAGCTTCGAGGTGCTGCTCTCGCCCCCCTTCACCCGGTTTGGCAGGTCGGGCTGTGTGTCATGGCAACGTCCTTTCGAAGGCTCCTTCAGGCACCGGGGCTCCGGCGGAGGCCTTCGTTGACAGGTCGTTGGCGACGGTGTTGTCGGCGCCTAGTACATGGCACAGGTCCAAGGCCATGTTGTTGGTTGCCTTGAAGTTGAGGCGCACCATGTACTCGAACTTCTCCCCCGTCGGTGTGAGGAGCAGTACGCCAGCTCCGACCCCCTGCTTCCGCAAGGAGCCGTCGAAGTAGAACGTCCAGTGAGGCTCGGTGAAGACCAGTGCCCGGGGCTCTGGTTCTCCACCTTCAGGGTCCCCTGGGTTGTATGGTGATGGCGTCCACTTGGCCACGAAGTATGCCAGTGCTTGACTCTTGACTGCATGACGTGGTAGGAAGTCCAGCTTGAACTCTGCCACCTCCAGACTGCCCTCCTACTTCAGAGACTGGCTGTGAGTGCTAGTTACACCCTTCTGCTGCTCTGGCGCACTTGTCCGCCAGACTAAAGATCTCTGAGACGTCTCACACCTCCCTGGTGGACAACTTCTCGAGCATCTTCTTGTGCCTAACACCCTGTCGGAATGCAACTACAACTGATGCATTCTGGATGTGGGGGATGGTGTTCCATACCTGGGAGAATCACTGGATTAAGGAGCACAGTGATTCCCCCGGTTGCTGTTGCACGGCGTGGAGGCCCAGCTCTGTGCCGGGACGCGTGTAGGAGCTGCTGAAGTTTGCCGTGAACTGTCGGCTTAGATCCCCCAGGAAGTTATGGAACCCTGGGGCAGGTTCATGAACCATGACTGTGCCGGGCCGGTCAAGGCGACGGGGAAGTAGTTGTCCATGATGGCCTCATCCCCTCCTGCCGTGAGGATGGCAGTAGAGTAGATCTGCAGGAACTCTGCAGGGTTGACGCTCTCGTCGTACTTCTTCGGTAGGTGTGGCCGGAACTTGCATGGCCACACTGTGAAGCGGAGGTGTGGCGCCAGGGCCGCACACCCCGTCCCTGCTGCTGCAGATCCTGGTGCCGCGAACCCTTGGTCCGCTGCTGGCACGGTGTACCCCGGCATGGGCAATGATGCACTATATACCGGGGGTGCCGACTGCAAGGCATATGGCTGCTGCATATGCTGCGTGGCGTACGCCTGGGGCAGAGGTCGCATGGCAAACGTCTGAGGCCCAGGCTGAGTCGAGGCAGTCGACATGCTGTAGTCGGCCTCGTGGTTGCGACGCCTTTCCCGCTGTCGCTCGATGGTCGCGCGACCATCATCCACCAAGCGACGTCGCTCCAGCTCCGTCCTCAGGTCCGCCGTTGGGAGCCTGGTAAAACGGGAGTCTGCCGTCAGCATCTCAACCATTGGTGTGCGCAACAGCAACACAGCTGGTTGACCGGGGCGTTGTCCCCGCCGCAGCGGAGGGTTGACGGCAGCAGCGACGAGGTGGTTGACGTCACGGATCCACTGTTGGGCGGCCCCCTGGGGAGCGTCCTCAGCAGGCAGATTGTGCAGGAGCGCTCGTGCGGCAGCTAGTGCTCTTGCTTGAGTAGCACCCTGCGCCGCAGCAGATCTTGAGGTTGTATGAGTCCGCGTTGCTGAAGTCCTACGCGGGCCCCCAACCTGTCCCGATGCACTCCTCGCTGAGCGTGTCAATACATGACCCTCACTGGTCACCGTTCGCCGGGAATGAGGGCGTGAAGAGCTTGCCTTTGAAGGAAGCTTGGTCACCTTCGTTGGCGTAGACCTTTCTCGAGAGAGAAAAGCCTCCCTACCTGGCGCGCCAAATGTCAAAGTGTTCCGTCGACACTTCCCCCGGTCCTGCTTCAGGAGCAGCCTGTGGAGGTTCTTTTTCGGAGGGGCTAGTCCTCTCTAGAGGTCGCGTTGGTTGTGAGAGGATTGACACAAGGATTTTTACGTTGTTTGGGCCGCCAGAGCATAAAACCCTACGTCCACGGGAGCTGTATTGCTTGGAGCTTAGAACCGGAGTTCTAAGCTTGGTTTTCTGTATGAGCTGAGTTGCCCTAGGCGCTAGAGGGAGCTAACTGCCGAACTCCCGAACCCCTTGCAACGTTGCCAACCCGAGCCTTTTATACTTCAAGGCTCGGGCGGCTTATAAGGTGGGCCCCGAGGCCCGACAGGTGGGCCCGGGGTGATTTCCTGCCATCTACTATATCTTGCAGTGAATGCTGGTAGTTGTATATGGCAATGTCTTCTTGGTCGTCGACCTGCCGTCCTGCCCGTGCCACAAGCTAGGCATACTGGTTGATGATGGCAGGGACGGCAGGGAGTGTCTTGTCTTCACCGTGACGCGACTGGTCTCTGTGCCACCTGACAGGGGCGTGCACCGTGTCTCCGCGTCTTGGGAAGGCGCGGGTCTTGAATGCCTTGATTGGACAAGGCATGGCACGCCTTTACTCCTGCTGCCTACCGAGCAGGGGAAGTAAACACAAGAAGTTCCTCTACAGTTCAAACTGACTGTTTCTATCCATTCCCGACTCTTCTTGCCTTAACGGATCAATTTCTTCAGTCTTACTTTAATTTGATTGAGCCCAACTCAGTTTTCACTGCCTTCGGTCTAATGACTCCTAATAGTGGAATTACGGAAGACGACTTGTTTTCAGCACTGCTCTTTTCAAGCTATGATGAAGTAAACACCCAAAACAGATGCGCTGACCAGACTGCACTACACCTCGTCTCCCCCCCGGAACATATGGATCTACCCGCTAGCTCTAGGACAAAGGAAAGGGGAAGACTTCCGCTAATAAAGGAGCAACATTTCACTTTGAAAACAATTCCTATTTTCTCACTCGATCCATGGCACCCAGCATCTTGCACTACACGTAGATCGGAAAAAGACTGCATGAAGCAGGAATCGCTAGTAATCGCCGGTCAGCCATACGGCGCTGAATCCGTTCTCGGGCCTTGTACTTGACTGATTCGTAGGCGTGGGCGAATTAGAGTCATTTGTTCCAATCCGGAGCTGGCCCAGGGCTCACCTCTGAGGAGAGGGGAGGCCCGGCCCCGCTAGACACGTGGCGCCTTCGGAGCTCGCCCCTGTGGAGGGGGCGAGGTCCTTAGGCGGCTTCTCTCCTGTGCGCGGGGGTACCCGGTACTGAGAGTACTGACACGTGCAACCCGGAGCTCAAGATCCAAGTGCTAAAGTATGTCCCGACGCATGGATCATGGAGATCCAGGACTACTTGAAAGACAATATCCTTCCCGATGAACGTGTATTCGCTGAACAGATCGCTATGTTGGCTAAGAGATACGCGCTGGTAGAGGGGATCTCTACCGGCGTGGCGCTAATGGCATCCTATTGAGGTGCATAACCCGTGAATGTAGCCTAGAGGGGGGTGAATAGGCTTTTCGGCGCTTTGTTAATCCCTGAAACACTTAGTAGGTTTATCAAATACAGGGAAATCGGACTAGTCCGGTAGAGTGCGAACTAGTCCGTTTTCTACTCAGAGAAAAATTGGACTAGTCCGGTACTGTGCGGACTAGTCCGGTATGTGTGGACTAGAAAGATCAAGGTACTGTCCGGTACTGTGCGGCCTAGTCCGGTACTATGCGGTCTAGCACCCTATGCAGCGGAAATTAATTAAGAGCTTAGATGTATTACAACAGTGAAACAATGAATGATAGAGATCAACTATGATTTCAATGCTTCAACGTGAATTTCACAAGATTAATTAAACACTAGAATATGATGAACAATAAATGAACAATAGTGACAGACAAGATTTTATCCCAAGGTTCGATTCCACGAAGGAACTCTACGTCCCCGTTGAGGAGTCCACTAAGGACCGGGTCTTCACCAACCCTACCCTCGTCGAATCGCCACGGAGGCCGATTCTCTTCCACTAATCACAAAGGGCAAATAAATCGTTCAAGGGGCCTCCTCACAAGTTGAGGGCTCCCCAAGAATTACAATGAGTGAACACAACCAAACACACTCAAAAGATGAACAATAAACGAACAAGAGTGTGCTAGAGATCAAACCCAAGAGCTCAAGATGTGTAGAACAAGTCTCTCCTTTAATCAATTGCTAATCCCGAAAGATTTGATCCTTTTGGGGTTAGAATGTGTTGATAGATGTGAATTTTGGGCTCTTGGGAGGTGTGACGGCGCAGGGGGTCAAAAAGTTATGGTGGTATGGCTGTACACCTATTTTTATAATAGGGTTTCCAATGGTTACATTAGAGTTTGCGATGTTCGGACTAATCCGTGGTGGACTCCGGACTAGTCCCGTGTGTGGCGTGTGGAAAGCCCTAAGTGTTGTGAGATACCAGACTAGTCCGTAAGAGTGCGGACTAGTCCGTTGTCTATCCAGAGACAAAATCGGACTAGTCCGGTCCATATCGGACTAGTCCGTTTTCTAGTCAGAAAGAAAATCGGACTAGTCCGGTTGATATCGGACTAGTCCCCACATGCTGATTTTTGTGCAGTTAGTGTGATTTCTTTCACTTGAGCTCTTGGGGTGTGTTTCTCCAACACTCTCTATACTAAGTAATCTAATCTTTTCAGCTCCTGAGCTCTTATCAATTTGGATCCTCCTTCTCCTTTCTTTTTGCGCTTTCTTCCTGATTTCTTTAAGAACCTGCACTCATCTCAACAATTTTTTAGGGTCTCATTTGTTTGTCATAAATCGACCAAAACCAACAAGGGATGCATAGATGCACTTTCAACTCGGGAGGAGGGTTGTGACTCACTCGTTGAGATCCATGGAGGCGAGTGTGGGAACCATACATCTTCCAACACACTGGTCGATAAAGCCTTCCAACATGGCTTTTACTGGCCAACAGCTCTCTAGGATGCCGTCGACCTGGTCAAGAGATGCAAGGCGTGCCAATATCATGCCAAGCAGATCCACACACCGGCGTAGACGCTGTAGATGATCCCGCCCTCATGGCCCTTCACTGTGTGGGGCTGGACATCCTGGGGCCATACCCCAGATCCGTCGGAGGGTGCTGGAACCTCTACGTCGCCATACACAAGTTCACGAAGTGGCCGGAAACTGCCCGGTAGTGACAATCAACAAGCAGTCAGCAGTCAAGTTCATCAAGTTGATCATCTGCCCGTTCGGGGTCCCAAACAGAATCATCACCGACGGATCCCCGTTCACCTGCGCAATGTTGCAAGACTACTGCGAAGACCTCGGCACCCAAGTTTGCTATGCTTTCGTTGCTCACCCAGAGAGCAATGGTCAAGTCGAAAGAGCAAACGCCGATATACTCAGAGGACTCAAGACACGCACTTACAACAGCTTGAAGAAGCACAATGCCAGAAGATCTTTTGTGGGCACCGTGGGCTAGCCGGACGTCCCTTAGTCACGCGACAGGGGAACACCCTTCTTCCTGGTGTATGGGGCTGAGGCCGTCCTCCCGCCGGAAATCACCATGGGCTCATCCCGTGTCCAAGCGTACGACGAAGCCACACAGTACAGCTCTAGAGTAAAGATATTGACCTTATAGATGAGCGAAGGTGGCAAGCAGCTGCTAGAAACGCGCGATACCGTCAAGCGCTCCGGCGTTATCAGCAGTGGTTTGTGCGGAGTAGACAGCTCGAGGAGGGCGATCTGGTGCTTCAGCGAATACTTTCTCAAGAAGGGGGGAACAAACTCTCCCCCAGCTGGTAGGGTCCCTTCCGAGTGACACAAGTATGCAGCCCTGGGTGCGTCCGCCTATCCACGGAGGATGGGGTCCCTCTACCCAATCCATGGAACATAGAACACCTCCATAAGTTCTATCCTTAGCGCAATGGTAGGGTTCTTTTTTCTCTGTAAGGGTGTCATAGTGTCTAGGAACAACACTTAGAACAGCTAAGCTCCGGAGGAGTCCTGCTACTCTTGTTATCTGGAGCGGGTCACTGCCTTCTTGTACGACCTGTTTCCTTCCACGAAGGAAGCCTGAAATGAGAAAAACTTATCTTACCATATGTATCCTTTTTAAAGTTTGTTCTCACTCATGCATATCAACTGTAAATGGCATGTCTGGAGCCTGTCCTACATACTTGTCCTAGGCCCCATGGCACTAGAAGGTCTCCTCGCTGAAAGGTTAACGCCCGTGGGAGGTCCAGGGCGCGCAACCTGCTTAGCCTAGTTCTGTACCCTAAGCCTGTCGCACTGCCTCCCCTGCACTACAAATGAGTACTTGGGGGCTGGAAGGGACACGCCTACGGACAAGAAAAGTAACCGGACCCCGGACATTGCCCCCTTTTTATTTTTGTGCTTTCTTTCCATATTGCTTTGACCGTGTGGCCATTCACTTTTTCCTGTGCTCAACCATAGTAGGAGTTGTGCTATGCTTCTGCAGGTGGGTCTGCTTGAGGTATCTGTGGCGTACTTGGGGTCCTGTAGTTGTCTTATTGATCGGGGGCCCTATGGTGTCGGATTGTCCTTCCCGTGAAAGGCTTACGCCAGCGGGAGGTCTAGGGTGTGTAGCCTGCTTTGCTTGATTCCGTACCCCAAGCGTGCACACTCTACCTCTCCAGCGCTACAGCTCAGTACCGGAGAACCGGACGGCTCATACCCCTGAGCAAAGTTTTAACCATAATGTGGGGACCTTTGGTTGTCTCATTGCCTGGGGCCCTATGGCGCTGAATGGTCCCTCCCCTGAAAGGCTTACGCCAGCGGGAGGTCTAGAGTGTGTAGCCTGCTTAGCCTAGTTCTGTACCCTAAGCGTACACACCCTGCCTCTCCAGCGCTACAGCTCAGTACCGGGGAACAGGATGGCTCAGACCCCTGGGCAAGGCTTTAACCATAACCCGGATGCTCTCACACGAAATTACCCAAACCCCTGCAGCTCAGCTAAGGACCGTAAGCCACGGAAAAAACTAGGAGCAGGGAATAGTGACCAGTGAGCACGATTACTTCTTTTCGCTGCCATGTTTGTGCAGGTCCAAACAGGTCCTAGCGTTCTGGCACCTCCTAGGGGGCCCGCCATCGACATCTCTGTCACACCCGGTTTTTCCGAAGAACAACCAAGTGAATATCACATGTATGCCAGGATCATTTTCTCATACATGTGATGACAAATAGTGAAGCATCATTTATTACAAGCCAGGTGTCGAATATAAATAAGTCTTACATAGCAAATGTCTCGATGGACAATAATAAGTTCATCACAAGTAAATAAACTAGCAGCGGAATATTATTCTTGAGGGCTCCGTCACAGGCGTTGCCCGGGGGTCTCCATGAACCTAGAAACCTTCTTCGGGTCCAAAGTCTTGGTCATTATACACCACCTCATTATCTTGACCTGAGCAGCAATATAAACCAACAAATATGCAAGGTTGAGTACCAATGGTACTCAGCAAGTGTGGGAAAATTATATCATGCATGGCTAGAACAAGGAGAGGTTGAACTCATGGTTAAAGCACTATGCCATTAATACCTATTACCTTAGCTTATTAAGCACCTACATTACTACACAGGTGAAATGGTCCCAATCTCCCATCCCATCATCATAATCAAATAACCATATCATCATTTCCAATGTTAAGCTCCCCGCTTAACATCCACAACTTCCAAAACCATCAATCCTCTAATCATGAATAAGTCCAAGCCGCTCTTGACCGTGAGCACGGCTGTCATGACAGTTTTGACTCTGCAGAGTTTGTACCATTGTACCCACATGTAGTGATTTCATCCCCCGTTGTCGGGTGGACTAAAAGAACCTCCATTATGCCAGTGGCTACGAACCACATTCACACTTCCCAGGTGTGTAGCCAGGAGATCACTACGAAGCCTTTACAAAGGGATTCCCGACGAGCGTGGGCCCACTGAGGTTTCACCCCTAACAGCATACAAGAGGCTCCAACCCCGCTGCAGTGGCCCCCTCTTGAGCCTTGCGGTTCATATGGTAGTCCAGCTGACACCTACTCCCCGCACCATCCAACACACCCATACTACGCCGGGGATACACCTAATTAATTGGCCAAGCTGCCCCATCTCAGCATGTGGTTGGCACTGTAAAGCCAGGTTACATGCTCCATGAACCGGTCCTTAGGATCCAGGCAAGTACTAAACACAAACCCGAGTCTCGTGCACCCAGCACACAACCAAAACATCCAACTTGCCTTGATCCCTACCTCTACATAACTCACAATATCTCATTCAAGAGTATGGTAATATAAACTGATGATCTCATATCCCAAATATCCCATTCTAAGCATGGCTAAGCATATGCATAATAATAAATGACATGATAAAATAAATCCCAACCCAAGCTACAAGGAAACAAGGTAATGCAATTCTAGGGAAACTTTCTAGCATGGGTTTCATATTTAATTTTGACAATGCAAATAATTCTATCTACACATCCTAGCATAGGATCAAAGTGGTCAAGGACACTTGCCTCCTTCCTGCTGCTCTTGAAATGGGTAGTCCTGATCTTGGAAAGGAATAACTTGCTCTTGAGCAGGTTCTACATCATACCATCACACATAGCAAAAGAAAAATAACAACCCATAAGACATAGTTCACACTTCCACTTCATACAAACCACACATTCATATTTATGAAAGTCATTCACCATTATGTGTGTTGTGGTTACTCTACGTGTGTTGATTTGTGGCTTGCATGCACTTTTAATCATGTGTATATGATTCCTAATTTTGTGTTCACATTTATACTTACATACTATATATATGAGTTTCCAATTTAAATAAATTCCTTATATTCAACTACTACACCTTTTTACTACCAAATAAGCATGAAAGGTATTTTCCTTCTCCATATGTGTCTTCATAATTTCTACCAACCCTAAATTGAACTCTTTGGATTTTAGAAACTCCATTTATCATTTACTAGTTGCTATATTTTTAGATTTAATTTCTTATGCATAAATGTGTACTTTATTATGAAAATAGTAAGACACATCATCTAAACAGAATAGGTTCTGGTCCTAAATAATTTAATAACATATTTTGACCTTTGCCTCTGATGTAAAATATTTCACAATTATTTTCCCTATTTTCTAGAACTATTCTTTACTTAAAAATTGTGTCCCTAAATGTGAATAATAAATTAAACAGATTCAACTCAGCCCAAAATATGTTTTTATCTCACTCCAAAGTTTTCTAAATACTGAGAAAGTTTTTAATTTAATTATGACAATATGTTTGTCCCACTTTTTAATTTTTAAACACTAGCCACATATTCAATTTCCTAATTTAAATACTAAACAGGGCTAAAAAGGTAAACTCACCCCATTACAGGGTCTATAATATTATTTTCAGAATTTCCAGGGATCTAGCTACACTTATCAGAGGTGTTTTTCCTAATTTTCATTAAGTCCAGGGGCTAAAACTGATTTTTAAATGAATTTACATGATTTTCTGGAGTTCCAGGGGCTAGATCAGAAGTTTCCGGGGCTAGCTCTTATTTCCCGAGAACCCCAGGGGGTAGCACGTAAGATTTCCAGTCTTTATAACGCGGGGCTGACGTGGACCGTCCAATTTTAAACCGACGGCCGAGATTATAACATCGAACCGGTACGCGGGGGTTTAAACCCTACCGTGCGATTTAAAATAAACGGCGCACAAGCGGCCACGTTGCTCTGATCGAGCACGGGCGGCGCTGCCGGCGGCGCACGGTGGCGGGAAGCGGCGATCTCGCCGGAAACTTTCGGATCTTCGGGAAATCTTCCTAGAACTGTGATTTTATGGCATAGATCGGTAGAGGGGAGGTCAGGGATCTCACCTCGGGGGTTTTCTTGAGCTCGGAGGTCCTGGAAGGTGATCGGCAACGAGGTCCGAGGCCAAACCACGACGAAGCTCGTCGGCGCTGCGTTTACACCGCAAATCACCGAGTTTTCTGCACCTGCAAGGTTCCCCGGAGGCGGTGGATCAAGACCAGCGAGTTAGATCGGAATTTCCGAGCTTAGATTGGCCAGAATTCGCCGGAGAAGTCTCGGTTCTCACCGGAGTAAAAATCGGCGATCGCGGGGGAAAACAGAACGAGGCCAGGGTTTTTATAGACGGGGGAGGGCGGCGGGGTGGTTTAGATCATGTCCGCGTCGCTTACGAACAGAATTCAGCGGGGATACGCCGAAATCCCGATCGGTTTTGATTCGGGCGCGAGGGAGTCCGGCGCTGGCGCGAGGTAGACGACGATCGGGTGGGCCCCGCCTGTCAGTGTGAGGCAGCAGCGCGCGCGGCTGCGGGCTGGCGCAGCGCTGGCTGGGCCGGCTGGTGGGTTTCGGCCCACTGGCCGGTTTTTTTCTGTTTTCTCTTTTTCTTTTTCTATTTCTTTTCTGATTTGAGTTTAATTTGAATTCCAGTTTGAATTTGAATTTTTGCAAAACATGCAACACGTCCAAAAATTTTTAAATCCCCCTCTTAACATGATTTAGGGTTTTGAATCAAAATTTTGGGGTGTTACAGTCTCTCACATTGGCGGAGGGTGCCCCAGATCTTTAGCTCTAACCCTGACACTTTCTAGGGAGCTCGCCGTCGGTTGCGCCAGAGGCTTTCTGCCACTTCAACTTCCAAAGTGCAGGCTCAAAGCCACCACACGGAAAAGATGGAGGCCCCACCTGCGGGCTCGTTGCCTCCCCCGAGATGGGCCTAGGGGCCACAGTTCGTACCCTGCAGACCGGATACCCCCGTGTGGAGTGTTGAAGACAGCCCAGGCCCCGCCTCCCTGCCGAGGCGGGCGCTAGCGAGGCCACGTGTCCTTGGCCCCGGAGTCAGCCCCGGGGCTGTCACGTGTATCTAGGCTCTAGAGCCAACACATGCCCTTAGCCCCGGATCAAGCGTCCCCGCTGAGGTGAGGTCCGGAGCTGCCACGTGTAGCCAGACTCTAGGCCTCCTCCTTGCTGAGAAGGGCTCCTGAGCCGACACGTGCACTTGGCCCCGGACCTAGCCTCCCTGGTGAGGTGAGGTCCGGAGCTGCCACGTGTAGCCAGGCTCTAGGCCTCCTCCCCGCTGAGGATGGCTCCGGAGCCGACACGTGCCCTTGGCACCAGACCTAGCCTCACTGCTAAGGAGAGGTCCGGAGCTGCCACATGTACCTGGGCTCCGAACCTCCTCCCTGCTGAGGAGGGCTCTGGAGCCGACACGTGCCCTTGGCACTGGACCTAACCTCCCTGCCGAGGAGAGGTCCAGAGCTGCCACGTGTACCCGGGCTCCGAACCTCCTCCGTGTTGAGGAGGGCTCCGGAGCCGACATGTGCCCTTGGTACCGGACCTAGCCTCCCTGCTGAGGAGAGGTCCAGAGCTGCCACGTGTACCCGGGCTTCGAACCTCCTCCCTGCCGAGGAGGCTCTGGAGCCGACACATGTCCTTGGCCGCGGACCAAGCCTCCCCACCGAGATAAGGTCCGAAGCTTCCACGTGTAGCCAAGCTCTAGGCCTCCTCCCCTCTGAGGAGGGCTCCGAAGCCGCCACATGTCTCACGATCCGTTGCGGGCCGTGGGTTAACAAAGAAGTGCGCTGTTAGACCATGCATTCAAGGCTTGTTCCTTCCCCAGAAGCATGGCACACGACGCACTCCACCGTCCTCCGCCCATTCGCCATACGGTGATAAGACAAGGCAGTGAGACGTGACAACGACATAGTGCCGCCATGTTGAGCGAGGCGACGCGGCGACAAGACGACATCGTCATCATCACCTGCAGCGTGGTCAGAGGTGTTCAACGCGCCAGTCGGCCGGTCTTAACTCCCCCGCCAACCACTCTGCTCGAGGATGTAAAAAAAACCCTAGATCATGTATAGAGTTCAGACAGCTTTGGGGCCACCTGTCGGGCCCCAAGCCTCATTGTAACCACTCCGGCCTTGGACTATAAAAGGATCGGGTTGTCCACCCAGCAAAGGGTTTGGTCCGCAACCCTGCAACTCACACTCTCATACGCGCAAGCAATACAATAAACACTCTCGTGGACGTAGGGTATTACGCTCCGGCGGCCCGAACCGCGTAAACCTCGGTGTTCATCCGCTCTCTCGAGTTGGATCGCTCTAGCGGCGCCAGCTACTCCAATCAAAGAACCTCCGCGAGCTGCTCCTGTAGCAGTTCGGGAGGATTGTCGTAGCTAACACACCGACATATACTCTAATTTTCAATCAGCAGAAGATAAGAGGTACTTTCTCACAGCGCTCACACCATTTAGATCTAGATAGAACAACTAGTATAACTTATAATTTTTCTATAGTCAATATATCAATATTTTTATAGTCTGTATTTAATCCTATAAAAATAAATACGCAAATTTCAAAAATATATTGAATGTCCCACGCCTTGAATAAAAGGAACTCGAATTTCAGCCAATTAAAAAGTAGCATTCCTGATCTCAAAAGGGCCCTCGCAAAACTGCACATCAATTACTTCGTAGAAACAACCAAGCGCACATCTTTAATTCTACTTCTCCAAGTGCCTAAAAATAAGTAGTAGTAGTAGTAGTATAACAGGATGCTGCTGCTGGGGCGCCAAACGGAGTCTTGTAGAAGATCCTAGCACCACTTTGCCTGAGACTTTGCCTTGTAGTCTGTGGATCCAAGATAGCGTGGAGCCGGAATGGAACGAACATGTGCAAAGTTTAGCTGCATGTTTAACCCCTGCATTGTCTGTCCTTGACAGCCGCAGCTCAGCTCATTCAGGCAGGCCTGCTCCCATGCAGTGAACCTGTTGACCACACAGCGCAGAGCTCCGGGGCCCCGCCCACGCCACGCTGCCAGCATCGGTCAGTGTGGACTTGTCGATCCGGTCATCCAACCCGCCTCGGGGTCGCCACCAGATGGAGCGCAGGCCCCGCCTTGCCGGGACAGGTGGACGGCCCCGATCGCGCCGGGGACTGTACTCTGTTCAAGCACCGCTTGGTGGGTGATGGCGCATGTGCTCCGAGTTTTTTTTTCGGGGGTTTGTCACTGCTAGATCTGGTCTGAATTTTTCCGATCATGGCAGAACGAGCATCGACAGACACTCCAAGCCCTGGCTGGAGTGTGTGCCACCCCCAACTCCCATGTGTCGAGCTGCCTAGCAGCAGCCATGCAGGACGGCATGTGGCTCGCATCACTCGCCCATGGAGATGTGTTGCACCAGGATGTTGGTACCCGGCTACCGTTGAAGCTTCACATATCGATTGCAAAGGGGGGGGGGCAGACATGTTTGTTAATGGCAAGCAGGCACGATTTGAAGTTTCAGAGCAGGCAGGGGATCAGAAGTTCCAGGACGGAAGGCCTTCCAGGTCGGTTTAGATTTCGTTTCTGAAAACTCCCAATCTAGGAGGAGATGCGAGCAGCCAAGTAGTAGTAGTAGTGACCCAGCACATTGAGGGGATGGAGGGCTCCAAAGTGCCCTACTCTCCATGCACATGCACATTCAGGAGAGCTAAAGATTCGCAACTTTCTCCAAGAGCCGAACCAAAAAGGAAAAGGCAGAGTGGGTAGGGATGACAATGGGTCGGGTTCGGGTTGGATAGTGCAAAAACCCGACCTGACAGGAAATATGCACGGGTAAAATTTCCCAGCCAAACCCGCAGGTAAAAACTGGTACCTGAACCCGAACCTGGCGGGCTTCGGGTACCCGCCGGGTATGAGAGTAAAGTCAATAGATATATAATTTTTGAACAGCTGAATGGAGAGATATTTGATGAGCAGGTTCGATATATTACACACAACAGTTTCACAAGATAGAATAACTCAATAAAAAGGTATTAGAAGTACATTACATAAGACCATAAGACAATTACATTACATAAGACCACAACCACATTACAGTTTTCAATTACAGAACCAGTTTTCAATAATTGCTCTTGCTCAGACCTTCTTATTCGGTTATTCTCGAGAGTCCAGACCTTCAAGCATTAGAAAAGAATGATTGAATGAAAACAAAATTGGAACAAAATTAGAATTCAGCAAGTATTACAACAAATACCAGTTCTTTTTCTTCTCGAAACCTTCAATTATTGAATTATTCATCAATCATCATAAACAAAGAATACCAGGCGTCAGCAGCAGCTGGCGGGAGGGCGGCTGCCGGGGTGGTGCGGTGCCCTGGTACTGCGGCCGGATCTGCGGCGGGAGGGCGGCTGGATCTGAGGCGGGAGGGGGCGGCGGCCAGGAGCGCTGCAGCGCTGGTGGGTGGGGTGGCGCGGCGGCGACCCGGGCGACCTGGGGCTTGCGGCGCTATGTGGGGAATCTGGGAGAGTGGGTCTATGGGAGTCGGGACCAGGGTCGGGGTGATTAGTGATTAGGGTTCCACATGTGCTGGACTTCCTGTTTGTGTTTTGGACAAAATTTAAGAATTCAGGTAACCCCACGGATACCCGCGGGTAAAAAACAAAACCCGTACCCGCAAAATGAGGGGTCGGTTAAGGGTTGTACCCACAGGTAAAAATCTATACTGCACCCGCCCGGTATTCGAACCCGCGGGTACAATTGACATCCCTACAAGTGGGAGGCGGAGAAGCAAAGACATGGACAGTGAGTGTGATGGTGAAGCTGCCTCGGAGAGTGGGATTCGGTGCCAACTACGAGGTTGATGCAGGCCACACCATGCAGCCTTTGTAGCCTCTTTTCGCTAAGATAGTGCTTCTGACGAGGGAAAGGAGTGAGTAGGGGCTGTTAATAAGCCCCCTCGCTACGGCTAGTAATAGCCTAGCATTATCCGTACGTGCAACATGCATGCGAGTTGAGCTAGCACAGAATGAAAAGCAGCAAAGGAGAAAAGGACAATTGTTTTTTTTACCTACTTTTGATCATCAGAAAAAAAGGCATGTAAAGAATGGACAGAATGATGCGTTGCATTTGCAACTACCTATTTTTCCTCGGCAAGCCTGCCACGACCCCACTGTGACAATATAGTATACTCCCTCCATTCTTTTATTTTTCAACAAAGAAAATATATTAATCTAAAAAATATACCAATTACACCCGTCTCTATAACATATTGTCTCCACTCTTAGATTTTTATGATTAGTACAATAGTTTTAGTTTAATTTTAAACTAAATTTATTGTCCTAATGACATTAATTTTATGATGGACGGAGTATGTGACACCCTCAATTTCGATTTCTGCATGCATACATATTTCATGTAGAGAAAATATTTTAAAAGAAGTAGAAACAGAGAAAGAATAAAAAAGATAGCCAAAAAGAGCAAATTCAAGTTCACCGAGAGCCCCGAAGACAACTCCTGCGGTCCGCTAGCCACGTGGCGCCTTCGGAGCTCAACCCCGCAAAAGTGGGAGAGGTCCGCCGCTAACTGGCTACGTGGCAGGCTCGGGGCTCGTCTCTGTGGAAGGAGAAAGGTCAGCCCGCAGGACACGCGTCGCCTTCGGAGCTAGTCACTACGGAGAAGAAAGGTCCAGCCACGCAGGACATGTGTCGCTCTCAGAGCACACCTCCGAGAGGTCCGTCCTGCTAGACACGTGTCGCTCTCGGAGCACACCTCCGAGAGGTCCGGCCCCGCTAGACACATGTCGCTCTCGGAGCTAACCTCCGAGAGGTCCGGTCCTATCGAACACGTGTCACCTCCGGAGCTCACCTCCGGGAGGTCCGACACTGTTGGACACGTGTCACCTTCGGAGCCCACCTCCGGGAGGTCCGACACTGTTGGACACGTGTCACCTCCGGAGCTCACCTCCGGGAGGTCCGACGCTGATGGACACATGTCGACCTCGGAGCTCGCCTCCGAGAAGTAAGGAAGATCGGCGCTACTTGACATGTGGCATTCTCGGAGCTCACCTCCGAAGAGAGGGGAGGTCCAGAACGGACACGTGACACTATCGGAGCTCACCTCCGAAGAGAGGGGAGATCCGGAATTAACACATGGCACACTCGGAGCCACCTCCGAAGAGAGGGGAGGTCCAGAACTGACATGTAGCGTATGAGGAACTCGTCTCTGGAGAGAGGGGAGGTCCTGACCCACCGGACACGTGGCGCACGCGGAGCTCGCCTCTAAGGGAGAGGGAGGTCCTGCCCCCCAGGACGCGTGGCGCACGAGGAGCTCGCCTCTGAGGAAGAGGGAGGTCTCGCCCGTCGGACACGCAGCACAACCAGAGCTCGCCCCTGAGGAAAAGGGAAGCCCAGGGCCCCGCTGGACACGTGGAGTCTCCGGAGCTTATCCCTGCGGAAGGATGCGATTCTGAAGCGGTTTTCCTCTGTACATGAGTACCCGTTACTGAGGAAACCGACACGAACTCTTCTACGTCGAATACTGCAACCAAATCGATTAGAGATAAGTTGTTAAGATCTAAACACAAATCAAATAGGACTCTTATTAGAAATCCAATCAGAGAAGGACTCTTCTTTTTCCGGTTATAAATAGAACCCGAAACAACACCTTGGTCGTAACATCTTTTCTAAGCCAAAAACTTAGAAGCACTAGCCCCCAAACTCGCCGACCTAAACCCCTTCGCCGGAGTTTGACCACCGGAGAGACCGCCGACGAGCCCAGACACGATCGCCGCCGCTAGAAGGAAGCAAGGTAGGATTCCATTACCACCTTACGACGTCATCGAGGTTTTCTTTGCATATGTTCTCTTCGATCCTTTCGAACAGAAGCTTTTTCATGGACAGATGACGTGTTGATCGGTTTGATCTATAGCCAAGATCATCGCCACGCCCACATTTGATCCCTACACCTCTGTTCATCATAAAACCCCATGCAAACCCCTTAAAACATGCAAGAACATGCAAGAACACATACAAACTAAACTGCACCATAGGATTAACATGCATATGCACCATTGCATCTTGAGTAAAGTTTGTGCATGATGATCGATTGTTATAAATATTGTATATGCGTGATCGTAAATAGAAGGACAAGCTCAGGGAGCTACCTACGAAGGACTGCAGCACCAGAACATCGAGACACAAGAGCAACAATATCCACAGGAACAAGGCAAGTGCCCCTTGACCATATTGATCCCATGTTTTTGGAACTGTTTTGTTTGCGAAAAGGTGTGTGTGCTTGAGTCAACTTGATGGGAAACCCTTTCATAGGAGTTTACTAGTTTTGTTAACCACCCTTGTCGCCGGGACAATTGATGAGTCAGGTATGGTCGTTTTCACTTTTTGCTTCGCTGAGTCCACGGGATTATGGGAAGCGAGATAGAAGTGTCTAGCTACTGCACTCATATGATAATGAAAACTTGATGAACATGAATCGGAATGAGATTTAGGCAAGCTTGGTTTGTGGATGAGGTAGAAGGAGATGGTGGTTTACTTGCCGTAGATCTAAGGACCGGTTCATGCCAGCCATGCCAGGATAAAAGTGCCACCACAAGGCCAAATAGGGTGCGGCTTAGCTGACTAATTAGGTAAGTTGCTAGATTGTTATGGACCATGGAAGGCGCGGGGAACGGGAGTCAAGTGAGGACTGCCCTGGGAACTGCATGGCACAAGAGGGGGCCGTAGGTGGGAGAATTGGATATTCTAGCCTGCTAGTGAAACCTTAGTGAGTCCATACATCTAGTAGCCCCTTTGTAAAGGATATTTTGTGATCTCTTGACCATACACCGACGGTTGTGTACTTGTATAATGGAGGTTCTGCAGTCGCCGGCGGGTGACAAAATCACAAACTTGTGGGTAAAGTGGTGCCACCTCTGCAGAGTGTAAAACTATCATGATAGTCAAGCTTACAGTCACAAGCGCCTAGACAACTCACATGATTAGATGGGATGGTTATTGGGATGGTATTTGGTTTGGTTATTGGTTTGGTGATGGTTTGGTCTTTGGATTTCGTTTTCGGGACTGTTGAGTCCAGGTAATGAGATTGGTTGCATGACTGTTGAGTCATGGCAATGAGCATTGGTCTCGGTATGAGACGGAATTGAATATGAGATGAGATGGTAGTGAATATGAGATGGTATTCATGAGCATGAGGAAAGTTGAGAAAGATAAATGTTCGGATGAGATATGAAAGGTGGTGAATCATGATGGAGGTATGTTGATGTTTAAATACATGTTGGGATTATATTCACTTAAACCTAGTTGTTGTTTTTATCATGATTTGTGAAATAAACTTTGCTTTTATGCAATGAGCCTTTTTATACCTACCTTGTTGTAAGCTACATGTCATACTTTTCGCACTTGCTGAGTACGTCATGTACTCACCCTTGCATTATCATACATCATCAGCAACAGGAGAGGAGTACTATGAAGACCAAGTGGAGTATTAGGCGTGTAATCTATCCTCAACCTTGACTGTGGAGTAGAGATGGAGCCACTACTGCTGCTTAGTTGCTTCCGCAATAGTTTAGAAGACTTCCGCTGCTAGAATAAAGACTTCCGCTGCTAGAATAAGACTTCCGCTGCTAGAATGAGTCTAAGACTCATGAGACATTGTAATAAACTCTGTTATTCATGGTATCATTCTGAAATTCAGTTTGTAGATTATATGTGTATGTGTGATGAACATCCTGGGCACACATACGCATCAGTCTTGGTTCTGAGAGGTTTTTCTTCTCGCGATAGGGGCATCATAGATTGGTATCAGAGCCACGGTTGATCGTAGGTCACATGCCTAGATAGGTCACAGATTAGTATCAAGCTACCACGGTTGACTGTAGGTCACAAGCCTAGATTGATCACAGATTGGTACCTGAACCACGGTTGACCATAGGACGCAAGCCTAGTCGCAGATTGGTATTAGGAGCCACGCTGAACATAGGATGCAAGCCTAGGTAAAATGCACAGATTGGCATTAGAACCCCATTGACCATTGGACACAGTCATAGATTGGTAGTCACAGATTGGTCACAGATTGGTATCACCCCAAACCATATAGGACCCCCATTGAGTAAGCCTTGAATAGGAGTTGTGTGCTGAACTTTTATGATGATTGTTGTGCTTAAGTGCTTAGTGTGAGTTGTGGGACGTTTCAGTGTTGTCCACATCCACACATAGTAGAGAGATGTGAGATGCTTCAGCACTTGTTCACATCCTCATATAGGATGATATATAGTCCATTCACCTTGATGCATATAGTTGGGAGGGATCACTCTAAACTTCTAACCTCTATTCTACTCAACTCTCTCTCAAAGATGGTGAGAGAAAACGCCGGCCGACAAAGGAGGAACGTCCGTGGCAACCAAGAGGATGACCACGTTGAGGTTCCTGAGAATGACAACCCCGGAGCTGGTGCAAACAACCTGAAACGGTTGATGACCATGCAAAACCAGCTCATGCAAACCATGATCCGAACTTTGGGTCAGATGCAAGCCAACAACAATAACCCCGTTCCTGCACCACCGCCGCCACCACCGCCGGCTCACAACTGACTGGGAGAGTTCATGAGGACTCGACCACCTACTTTTGCACAAGCCAATGACCCCATGGAGGCCGACGATTGGTTGAAGTCCATGGAGAAGAAGCTTGCCATAGTTCAGTGCAATGATCGAGAGAAAGTTCTCTTTGCATCGCACCAACTTATGGGAGCTGCCGCTGATTGGTGGGACGCTCTATACAACGCTCATGTGAACCTGGAGACTATTACTTGGACTGAGTTCAAGGAGAGTTCCTGCTCTCATTACATCCCTGCTGGAGTAATGATGCTTAAGAGGCAAGAGTTTGAAGATCTCCACTAAGGCAGGAAGAGCGTGAATGAGTACCTCCACAAGTTCACGCAGCTTTCAAGGTATGCCCCCGAAGATGTCAACTCCGACCAAAGGAAGCAGTATTTGTTCATGAGAGGGTTGAACAATGAGATCCAAGTTCAGCTCCTCAACAATGACTATACTAACTTCCAGAAGCAAGTTGACAAAGCTATAGTGGTTGAAAGAAAGATCCGAGAGATCTAGCAAGAGGGCAAAAGAAAGATGCCATACCAGCCACAAGGGAGCAACGTACGCCTTCGGTACATGCCCCCAGCTGCACCACAGTATGGATCGTTTTGCCAAAATCAGCCACCACAGCAACGTCCTTCCATGCAAGCACCTCGTGTGCCTTTACCTCCTTCGCCCCGACCCAACATGGGCGCTCCTGTTCAAAACCCCTGCCCCAATGTACCTTCTGTCGTGGGCAACAAGGCATGCTTTGCATGCGGGGAGACAGGACACTTTGCGATCCAGTGCCCGAAGAGAGGTCCTGAACAACCAAGCAACGTGCCCAAGCAGAACCCACGGCCGAACGGAGGAGCCAATCAAGAAAACCGTGGACAGCAGAACTACGCTCGTGGCAGCGTGAACTATGTATCTGCTGAGGAAGCACAACAGGCTGAGGACGTCGTGATTGGTATGTTCCTTGCAAACTCCAACCCAGCCACCATTTTATTTGATTCCAGAGCATCACATTCATTCATATCATCCAAGTATGTTGCCAAGTATAATATACCCATATCACACTTCAAATATACTATGTTGGTTAATTCTCCCGGTGGAGAGACGAGGACTAATATAGTATGTCCGAAAGTAAATCTTAAAATAAGGGGAGTAGACTTCCTTGCCAACCTCATTGTCTTGGATTCCCAAGGGCTTGACATAATACTCAGAATGGATTGGTTAAGCAAGCACAACGGAGTAATCCAATGTGCTGAGAGGAGCGTGCAGTTGACAAACGAGCACGGTACTCGTATTGAGTTTAAGTCAGCTCAACCAACAGCCGAGAAGGCAGAATTCCCTCATCTATTCTCCTCTATCGAATCTCGAGGGCGAGATTCAATTTAAGGGGGTTTGATTTGTGACACCCTCAATTTCGATTCTGCATGCATAAATATTTCATATAGAGAAAACATTTTAAAAGAAGTAGAAACAGATAAAGAATAAAAAAGATAGCCAAAAAGAGCAAATTCTAGTTCACCGAGAGCGCCGAAGACAACTCCCGCGGTCCGCTGGCCACGTGGCGCCTTCGGAGCTCAACCCCACAAAAGGGGGAGAGGTTCGCCGCTAACTGGCTACGTGGCAGGCTCGGGGCTCGTCTCTGCGGAAGGAGCGAGGTCAGTCCACAGGACACGTGTCGCCTTCGGAGCTAGTCACTGCGGAGAAGAAAGGTCCAGCCGCGCGGGACACGTGTCACTCTCGGAGCACACCTCCGAGAGGTCCGGCCCCGCTAGACACGTGTCGCTCTCGGAGCACACCTCCAAGAGGTCCGGCCCCGCTAGACACATGTTGCTCTCGGAGCTAACCTCCGAGAGGTCCGGTCCTATCGAACACGTGTCACCTCCGGGAGGTCCGACACTGTTGGATACGTGTCACCTCCGGAGCCCACCTTCGGGAGGTCCGACACTGTTGGACACGTGTCACCTCCGGGAGGTCCGATGCTGACGGACACGTGTCGACCTCGAAGCTCGCCTCCGAGAAGTAAGGAAGATCGGCACTACTTGACACGTGGCATTCTCGGAGCTCACCTCCGAAGAGAGGGGAGGCCCAAAACGGACACGTGGCACTATCGGAGCTCACCTCTGAAGAGAGGGGAGGTCCGGAATTAACACATGGTACACTCGGAGCCACCTCCGAAGAGAGGGGAGGTCCGGAACTGACATGTGGCGTATGAGGAATTTGTTTCTAGAGAGAGGGGAGGTCCCGACCCACCGGACACGTGGCGCACGCGGAGCTCGCCTCTGAGTGAGAGGGAGGTCCAGCCCGCCAGGACGCGTGGCGCATGCGGAGCTCGCCTCTGAGGAAGAGGGAGGTCTCGCCTGCCTGACACGCGGCACAACCATAGCTTGCCCCTGAGGAAAAGGGAAGTCCAGGCCCCCGCTGGACACGTGGAGCCTCCAAAGCTTATCCCTGCAGAAGGACGCGATTCTGAAGTGGTGTTCCTCTGTACGTGAGTACCCGTTACTGAGGAAACCGACACAAACTCTTCTACGTTGAATACTACAACCAAATCGATTAGAGATAAGTTGTTAAGATCTAAACACAAATCAAATAGGAATCTTATTAGAAATCCAATCGGAGAAGGACTCTTCTTTTTCCGGTTATAAATAGAACCCTAAACAACCCCTTGGTCGTAACATCTTTTCTAAGCCGACAACTTAGAAGCCCTAGCCTTCAAACTCGCCGAGCTAAACCCCTTCGCCGGAGTTTGACCACCGGAGAGACCGCCGACGAGCCCAGACACGATCGTTGCCGCCAGAAGAGAGCCTCGAAGATCTGTTTTTGCTAGGAGGGAGGACCCGAAGGAAGCAAGGTAGGTTTCCATTACCACCTTACGACGTCACCGCGGTTTTCTTTGCATCTAGTCTCTTCGATCCTTTTGAACAGAAGTTTTTTCGTGGACAGATCACGTGTTGATCGGTTTGATCTAGAGCCAAGATCATCGCCACGTCCACATTTGATCCCTACACCTCTGTTCATCGTAAAACCCCATGCAAACCCCTTAAAACATACAAGAACATTCAAGAACACGTACAAACTAAACTGCACCATAGGATTAGCATGCATATGCACCATTGCATCTTGAGTAAAGTTTGTGCATGATGATTGATTGTTATAAATCTTGTATATGCGTGATCGTAAATAGAAGGACAAGCTTAGGGAGCTACCTACGAAGGACTGCAGCACCAGAACATCGAGGCACAAGAGCAACAAGATCCACAGGAACAAGGCAAGTGCCCCTTGACCATATTGATCCCATGTTTTTGGAACTGTTTTGTTTGCGAAAAGGTGTGTGTGCTTGAGTCAACTTGATGGGAAACCCTTTCATAGGAGTTTACTAGTTTTGTTAACCACCCTATCGCCGGGACAGTTGATGAGTCGGTTATGGTCATTTTTACTTTTTTGCTTCGTTGAGTCCACGGGATTATGGGAAGCGAGATATAAGTGTCTAGCTACTGCACTCATAATGATAATGAAAACTTGATGAACATGAATCGGAGGGAGATCTAGGCAAGCTTGGTTTGTGGATGAGGTAGAACGAGATGGTGGTTTACTTGCCGTAGATCTAAGGACCGGTTCATGCCAGCCATGCCAGGATAACAGTGGCACCACAAGACCAAATATGGGTGCGGCTTAGCTGACTAATTAGGTAAGTTGCTAGATTGTTATGGACCGTGGAAGGCACGGGGAATGGGAGTCGAGTGAGTACTGCCCTGGGAACTGCATGGCATAAGAGGGGGCCCGTAGGTGGGAGAATTGAAGGTTCTAGCCTGCTGGTGAAACCTTAGTGAGTCCATACATCTAGTAGCCCCTTTGTAAAGGCTATTTTATGATCTCTTGACCATACACCGACGGTTGTGTACTGGTATAATGGAGGTTCTGCAGTCGTCGACGGGTGACGAAATCACAAACTTGTGGGTAAAGTGGTGCCACCTCTGCAGAGTGTAAAACTATCATGATAGCCGAGCTTACGGTCACAAGCGCCTGGACAACTCACATGATTAGAAGGGATGGTTATTGGGATGGTATTTTATTTGGTTACTGGTTTGGTGATGGTTTGGTCTTTGGATTTGGTTTTTGGGACTGTGTAGTCCGGGTAATGAGATTGGTTGCATGACTGTTGAGTCATGGCAATGAGCATTGATCTCGGTATGAGACGGAATTGAATATGAGATGAGATGGTAGTGAATACGAGATGGTATTCATGAGCATGAGGAAAGTCGAGAAAGATAAATATTCGGATGAGATATGAAAGGTGGTGAATCATGATGGAGGTATGTTGATATTTAAATACATGTTGGGATTACATTCACTTAAAGCTAGTTGCTGTTTTTATCATGATTTGTGAAATAAACTTTGCTTTTATGCAATGAGCCTTTTATACCTACCTTGTTGTAAGCTACATGTCATACTTTCCGCACTTGCTGAGTACGCCATGTACTCACCCTTGCATTATCATACATCATCAGCAACAGGAGAGGAGTACTATAAAGACCAAGTGGAGTATTAGGCGTGTAATCTATCTTCAACCTTGCCCGTGGAGTAGAGATGGAGCCGCTACTGCTGCTTAGTTGCTTCCGCAATAGTTTAGAAGACTTCCGCTGCTAGAATAAAGACTTCTGCTGCTAGAATAAGACTTCCGCTGCTAGAATAAGATTTCCGTTGCTAGAATGAGTCTAAGACTCATGATATATTGTAATAAACCCTGTTATTCGTGGTAGTATTCTGAAATTCAGTTTGTGGATTATATGTGTATGTGTGATGAACATCCTGGGCACACATACGCATCAGTCTCGGTTCTGAGAGGTTTTTCTTCTTGGGATAGGGGTGTCACAGAGTAACAACCAAGGTCCCAACAATAGGCATTACCATACCAAGAGATTTGAGATTGGAAAATAAAAATTATCACTCTTGTCTCTACAATAATAAAACAATGAAACGCTGAAAACATATATAAAAAGGGGAAATACCACACTAAGATTTTATCTGGATTTTTGTTGTTGTTGTTGTGTTTGAGTACTAAGACAATAGTGAAGTGGCGGTGAGTGGCACATATTTCAATGCCGCCAATCTCCTATTCTCTCAACGTGACTATTACAGCTAAGCCACTACTAAAAGCACTTTGCTAAGTCGCAAATCTAATAGCTAGTAGAGAGCTTACCTGGGCCCTTTGTAAGGAAGCTTCAAGTTCAATTTTATAGATCTTACAATACGTATAGCTGGAGTCGAAGTGTTTTCATGCGATGCTTCCCTTGGTCTGCTCTGGGGCAGCCCGCCGAGGTTCTTTTTTAGGAGGGGCTTAATGGATTCGAGCGTTGGAGCACAATGGCGAGGATGAACACAAGGATTTACGTGGTTCGGGCCGCCAGAGCATAATACCCTACGTCCACGGTGTGATTGTTGTATTGCTTGTGCATATGAGTGTGTGAGGTTGCAGGGTTGTGATCCTGCGCGTGAGAGAGTGAGTAGGATAGGTTTCGGACCCTTTGTCCGGAGGCTGCCCCGGTCCTTTTATAGCCTAAGGTCGGGGCAGTTACAATGTAGCCCGAGGCCCGATAGATGGCCCCACGACTGCCTATACCCTATACATGAGCTAGGGCTTTTACAACTACATGCAACGTCGCTGTCGGAAGAGTTAAGGTGCGCCACCTGACACGTCGGGTGCTTCTGACCGGGTAGCCGGTGATGATGAAGTCCCCGTCTTGTCGCCACGTCTTCTCGCTCTTCTAAGCGGCTCTGTGCCGTTGGGTGGCACTGTTCCACCGTCACGCCTCGCCGCCCTGTCTCGTCACCGTAATGGTGAACAGGCGGAGGACGGAGGCGTGCTCCGTGCTTCTGGGGAAGGCGCGGACCTTGAATGCATGGCCTGACAACGCCCCTTCCTCTTTACTCCTTGGCCATCTGCCCGTTGCTTGTCAGCGCGGTGCCCGGGTGGCTGGCCCCTGGGACACGCATCGTCACTGGAGTAGGCTTGCGGAGTAGCGAGGGTTCCAGAGTCGTTGGGCACGCGGAAGCACCGGAGCCCTCCCATGCTGGAGGTCGGTCCCGGAGCCAATGGACACGTGGCCCCTTCGGAGCTCTCCTTGGAAGGAGACGTGGCTCGGAGGTTCCGGACACGTTGCAGCGCCGGAGCCCTCTTTGGCGAGAGGTCGGGCCCAACACCACTGGACACATGGCGGATCTGGAGCCATCCTCGGCTGGTAGTAAGCCTCAGAGCCTGTAGACACGTGGCAGCTCCGGACCTCACCTCAGCAGGGAGGCTTAGGCCAGAGCCCAGCGCACGTGCCAGCCCGGGAGCCCAAGCGCACGTGGTAGCCCCAGGACTGTCCATGGGACCCAGGGCACGTGGCTTATGCTGGGGCCCACTGCGAGGACCCGGCGGTCTCAACTAGCCCGGATCACATTGAGGGGTGCGCGTTGCACAACACTGGATAAAACACATAAAAGGTACAAAGCGGAAGCAAAATTTTTATTACAATAAACTGTTTATGAACATGTTTACAACAAAATAAGTCGAGTCCACACTCACGGGCGCCGACTAAGCAAAAGAGTTCACGTTCAGCCCGTGAATGTGTTCCCACTAGCATGCACACACACTAACACGGCAGCGTGCACGACTCCCACTAGACGGGGTTGCCCTCTTGGGGTCCGTCTCCTCCTCGGGAGCCTCCTCATAGCATCCTGCAAATGCTTCAAACACAAGCAGTGAGCACGATGGCTCAGCAAGACTCACCCATCTTACCTACACATGAAACTCTACATGTTGGGTTTTCAGTGTATAATGGAATGAAAGTTGCAAAGGACACGCCTAAATAGTTGTACCTTACTTTCAAGTTTTATGCACAAGTTGTGGAAGAACCTCGTGCTAAGGCACATAAGAGAGCCACAATCAAACAAGAAACACATTTCTCTCATGTGCTTTGCCCAAGGTTGAAAAGAAGTTTAATTAGCTCTAAAATACAACAGATCATTAGAAACCAAAGTACATCTTTCAATCAGCAACTTTTCAACATGACTTTAGCCCGTTCTTTCTATGTCATGGTACAGTGAACAAGTGGTACTCACTGACCGCGAGGGACGGTGATTATAATCGGTTTACACCTGCAGGGTTACCCGAATAACCAGTCACATACACCCATACTCGACGTTGCTTACAGCAACCATCACGGACGTCGTACGTAACCACCTTTCATCTGTCAGCCAAATGTTGAATCGGTCCTATCGTCCCGAGCAAGAGGTCTCTGCGCACGCATCTGCAGTGCCGCCAGCCGATTTACACCTCAAGCTCTCAACCTACTCTCTGGACGACAAGCTATGCCTCAACAAATCGCTATCCGAATTACATCGGTTTCCCGGTTCCCATATGTCCGGTAGGTCTTCGGTACTGTTCTAGCTTGTTCAACGGGCCTGCACACGACTCCGTCCTCAATCGACACAAGCGGAGCTATGGCACCCAGGCCCAAAAGTTCTGCTACCCTTACTCTCCGCTCGATCTCATTTTTGTAGCCATGTGTTCCATTTGCTATCTCTAACCGAGTGGTGTGCCTCTAGCCTATTCTCACGAGCAGTTCCAACTACTCGACTTGTACCAAATCTTACACTAGTTTAGCATTGCAGTGGCTACTCGAGGTTTAAAACCTAAGCCCAAAACTCTGGTTCTCTTGGCTATGCAATTGGGTTTTCAAACAAGACTCTAATGCACAATTCAAGTGGATATTCAATGTAAGTTCTCAAAACAATAAAATTTATAAAAGAGATAATGCAAATCGGAGCTTGCCTTGCTGCTGGTCATATGCTAGCTGTTCCTCCGGGGTTAGGGATGAAAACGGATCGGATATTTTCCGATCCGTCCTCAACCGTTTTCGAAGATATCTGATCCATATCCATTTTGATCGGATTTCTTTCAGATACGGATATGGATTCGGATATTTTTAATCGGATATCAGATCAGATATGGTTTTTGTCAGAATCCGTCCGTTTTGTCGGATATCCATATTGGGTCGGATATATCCGAACAATATCCGAGATATATCCGACCCAACAAATTCAATTGGGCCCGCAGCCAGCCACAGCCCACAGGCCAGATACCACAGCCACCTTCCCTACGGCCCTACCTGGCTACCCCGAGGCCCGAGCCCGAGCAGAGTCCTCCTCCACCTCCAGTCTTGCCCCCGACCTAGGGTTTACCAATTTGCCATTGCCACAGGCCACAGCGCCGCCGCCGGCCAAGTGCCCCAGCCGCCATCCCCGATCTCCGTAGCTCTACCCCGGTTGTCGCCGGCTCGCCGCTCGCCGGCGTCGCCCCTGACGCCCAAGCCCGGTCCACCGCCGCCCGACCTCCGCCCCCGACTCCTGATTCCCGAGCCATCGCCGCCCAGCCGCGGCGCCGACCCGACGCGCCGCCGGCCGCCGGTCCCGAGGCCCTGACGCCCAACAGGCCGCCGAGCGGCCGTGCCCCCGAAGGCCCCGACGCCCAACAGGCCCCCGAGCCCCCGACGGCCTCCGAGTCCGAGCCCCCCACGGCCGCCCCCCCGAACCATGTATGAATTTGATGTGGATGTACTTTGAATTAAATGTATGAACTATGAATTATATGTTACTTGTGAATTGTTTTTCCAAAATAAATATCCGAATTCCATCCGATATCCATATTTTTCCGATCCGATGAATCCGTTTCCAATATATCCGACATATCCGATACCATATCCGTTTCCGACAACATCCGATCCAATCCGTTTCTGAAATTTTTAATATGAAGATGGATATGGAAAAGCATTTTATCTGTCCATATCCGTCCGTTTCCGTCCCTATCCGGGGTGATGAAATCCAACACCTCCGGCTCCTCTTCAACCTTAGCGACTACACAATATAAATATGTATGCGGGTCAATTTAAATGAATTTGAATTCGAAGTTGATATTATTAAGACTGTAAGTACTGCTAGACAGGCCCAACGACTCTGAAATTTTTACTGTGGTTTGGATACAACCTAAACAGAGACTTGGCCAAATTCCATTTGAAGCAAAGCTCAATGGAGCCCTGCAAAAATAAATGTATATTTGTCCTTAATTATAGCTTTTAGGGTGTTCTAAGATTTTCATGGATCAAGCCATGACTTTCTGGAAACTAGAATTTCAGAGGGTTATAATGGGATTGGTTTCACCTAATTTGAAGATTCCCAGCAAAAGATATGAGCTAAACAATTTCAGAGAAAATCTGAAAAATGTTTCTGGACATTTTTCATTTTTTCTGGAACAGTTGCATTAATCACACCATTAGGCAGATCAAATGAGCTCAAATGGATCTGAAATTTTTATGGTAGCTCAGGGATATTATGATGAACATCCTGGACAATTTTCAGAACTCTTCCACAAAGGGTTCTCCAGTTAAAATTCTAAACAGTTTAAATTTTGAAGAATTAATTCCGGAGTAAAAAGGATTTTCATAGACTTAAACTTGATTTGATGGAAAGTACTCAGAGAGCTGAATCCAACAAAATTTGGTTCACCCAAATTGGAGCTTCCTAGCCAAAGTTATGAATTTATAAAGTTTGAGTTGAATTCGGAATTATTTTCCAACAGGAAATCCCTTCCCGCGCTGACAGCCGCTGACAGCAGGGCCCGCCGCTTTGTTTAATTTAAATGTGGTGCGCGCTTCGGACAGCGGCTGACGCTGGGACCCACCGGCTTCGTCTTCCTCCCGACCCCCCAACTGTCCCGCGGCGGCACACTCCGGTGAAGCTCGCCGCCGGCCGATCCCTTGCGCCAAGCTTCACGAGACTCGCCGCTAGGGCCTAGTCTGACGTGAGGAACACGCTGGTGAGGTCCACGGTGATCGCCGGTGACCGGAAAATAGCTCCCGACGGTACACCGAGGCGGAGCAACTCCGGGGACGTGTATTGAGCTCGGGAAAACCCCAAATGTTCCACTGTTTTCTCCTACAGCACCGGGATAGCTCGGGAAGCAAGGATATGAGCTTAGCTGACGGTGGAAACGTCCGCAACACCGACCTCACCTATGACCCAAGGTGATTTCTCCGGCGGTGGAGGATTTTTGATCAAATCGAGGCTATACATGATGGTTTAGCCCGGGTTTGCTCGAGGATGATCGCAGCAGTCCTAAGAAGCTTCCTCTAGACCCAGTCGATCGCTAACCAGCTGTGTGCAACGAATTTCTAGATTTTGTATCGACGGTTCCAAGAACCCGCCGGTGGTAGACTTCAAATTCTGGCCGGCGTGATCCATACTAGGTTTCTACCTTTTCTAGATAACTAGTAGACCTTTTTACGCACCTCTGGGGCAAGGAAGTAGCTCCAACGGTGGATGATATCATCGGGGCGACGAATTGGCGTGGAGGCAGAAGATTCCTGGCTGTCGGGACAAAAACGTTGTTGGGGTTCGGCAACCGCGCGAACAGACGACCTTGAAGGTGGTTCGGAAGGTTCAGAGGGTTCTTGCGCCCCTTCTTGCGTTCTCAGTTGGGCGCGAGGTGCACACGAGCGAGGGTTGTGCGGCGAGGTGATCGGCTCACCGGAACAGCGAGCGGTTCGGTGTTTCCTTTGCATGAGCGACGTTGAGGCGGTGGGAAAATCCGATTGTGGCACCCGGGCGTAGAGATAAGAAGCTGGGCGAGTGTGCCAGCGCGGGGGCTCGGAAGCAGCTGGTGGCGATCGCTCTCACGCCGTGGCATCCGCAGATTCAGCCCGAAGAACATAGCGCCGGTTGAAAACTAATAACCCTTGTGATTTGATCAAACATCAAAATGGCCAGTTGACTTCGAATAATTCAAAGTGTGATTTGATTTGATCAAATTTTCAGCAAAGGTTAACTGAAATTCAAATATTATTTGAGTTTAACCAAAATAACTCATGTCAAGATCAACTCCAAATGGAGTGAAAATTGGTGTGTGAGTTCACAAAAATGTGCGGAATGTGAATATGAATCCCAATTTTGAATTCATGTGATGAAACGAGTTTGAATAGAATTTACGTTCAAACTATCCTTTTTATAATTATTCCCAAAAATGCCTCAAAAGGTTTTGTATTTAGGTGAAATTTGGCATGAGCATCCCTAGCAAGGTTTAGGAGTTATTCAAATGCTCAGCCCCTATATGATGCATATGGGAAATACCACTTTTGCATTTCGTGAGTTTATCTCCTAATGAGTTTCTTGATGGTGTTTACTTGCTCTTCAAATGTGTTCATATGAGTTCCTCAAATGAGGTGAGTGTGGTGTGATGAACACTTCTTGTATATGCAAGATTGGGCCCTTACATTCCTCCCCCCTTAAAAGAATCTCGTCCCGAGATTATAAGCTGGAAATGAGAGAGAGGACGGTGGGAAATTACCGGATGGGAGACGTTAAAAAAGTCGGTGTAGTTAGCATGAAGAAAGCCTTCGCTCTTCCATGTCGCTTCATCTACGGAGTGATTACTCCATAGGACTTTGTAGAACCACAACGTACGGTTGCGTATGGTTCGGGCCTTTTCATCAATAATTTGAACTGGTTCCTCCCGATAAGTGGATCCGGTTTCAGTTCTTTGAAAGCTTGAGGTACTTTCTTAGCTGAGAAATGTGAAAGACGTCGTGCACACCAGAGAGGGTTGCTGGTAATTCCAGCCGGTATGCAACTGATCCACATCTTTCCACAATCTGGAATGGACCGACGAATCAGGGTGCCAACTTTCCTCTCACCCCGAATCTGTTCACACCCTTCATTGGAGACACACGTATATACACGTGATCCCCGACTTCAAATTGCAAAGGACGTCTTCTCCGGTCCGCATACTGTTTTTGTCGGGATTGGACGGCTTTTAAGTTCACTTGAATCAGCCGAACCTTTTCTTCCGCATTGTTGACAAGATCAATCCTGAAGGTGACCCTTTCGCCAGACACACACCAATTAAGCGGTGTGTGGTGTTTTCTCCCGTATAGCGCCTCGTAGGGCGCCATTTTGATGCTGGCTTGGTACCCATTGTTGTACGAGAACTCGGCTAACGGTAAGTGATCATCCCAATTCTTACCGTGGTTGATAGCACAAGCTCGTAGCATATATTCTAAAATCTGATTTACCCCCTCGGTTTGCCCATCTGTCTGCGGGTGGTACACTGAACAACGGATCGGCTTCGTCCCTAAAGTAGCATGTAATTGCTCCAAAAAATGAGACACAAATAAAGTGCCCCGATCCGAGATGATAGTACGGGGTACGCCGTATAAGCACAAGATCCGTGAGATGTACAATTCAGCATACTTCTTGGCATTGTAAATGGTGTTGACCGGGATAAAATGGGCAACTTTGGTGAGCCGGTCGATGATCACCGATGTAAGGGCCCAAGTTTTGCATATACTAAAAGTGTTCATCACACCACACTCACCTCATTTGAGGAGATCTTATGAACACCTTTGAAGAGCAAGTAAACACCATCAAGAAATTCATTAGAGGAGAAACTCAGAAAATGTAAAATGGTATTTTCCACATGCATCACATAGGGGATGATCACATGTTTAGCTCATAAACCTGGTTAGCAATGCTCATGCCAAATTTCACCCAAATCCAAAACCGTTTGAGGTGTTTTTGGGTACAAATAGAAAAAAGGCTAGTTTGAACTTAAACTCAAATTCAAACTCCTTTCATCCCATGAATTCAAAAGTAGGATTCATATTCGCACTCAGCACATTTTTGTGAGCTCGCACACCAATTCTCACTCCATTTGGAGTTGATCTTGACATGAGGTATTTTGAGAAAAATTCAAACTGGATTTACATTTCAGTTTGCCATTTGAATCCAAATACAATCAAACCAGTTCACAATTTGAATTCTACAAATTTCAAATGGGCATTTGGTGGATTACTCAAATTAAAAAAGGGTATTAGGGTCCAAAAATTAAGAGCAGTAGGAAAAATTCAAGTTTGTGGGACAAAAATTGCAGCTGGGACCCACTGTCAGCCACTCTAAACAGAGGAACCGCCTCAGCTCGGGTCTTCTTCGCACGGGAGAGCGCCAGCGCGCCGGCCGACCCATTCCCGATAGGATATCGGCGCCAGCTCCTGCCGTTTGATGTGCAACCCGCCCTTATCACTCCACGAGCTACCAAAGTCGTTTTTCCTCACTTCTATCGCGCGCCCACTCGCTCTCTGCTCTGCTCCCGCGAAGAACACCGCCACCGCCCGCGCTCTTGGTTCTTTGCTCGCCACAGTCGGTTGATCATTGATTGCTCGAGTTTCACACTGCAAGCATAAGAGTCCAAGCGTGCTCTAGCTACTCCCCTTGCCGTACCAAAGTTTGATAGCTCCGAGTGATCACAGTTCGACGAACACCGATGATTACCGAGGGTTGCGGCGGTGATCGTTTCGGTTCACCGTGGACAGGACGCCACGGTCACTTTCGCCTCTGCTTTCCTACACAAGAAAGGTGCGTTAGCTTCTCTAGGTCGTGTAGCTTCTCTCCGTTTAGCAAATGATCCACCATATAGCTAGAATTTTCCAATTTCCCAAACCCTAGTACAAAACACCCGAGCTCGGGAGCCAAATTCAGTTCACATGTCCCACCAAAAGCCGAGCTCGTTTGCAAGTAGGTTGTACATTCCCTAGTGCCTCTCCTCGAGGAAAAAACAAGGAAAATCATTGAGAATTGGCTCGGAGAGGGCAGTTGTCACACCCGGTTTTTCCGAAGAACAACCGAGTGAATATCACATGTATGCCAGGATCATTTTCTCATACATGTGATGACAAATAGTGAAGCATCATTTATTACAAGCCAGGTGTCGAATATAAATAAGTCTTACATCGCAAATGTCTCAATGGACACTAATGCTTCATCACAAGTAAATAAACTAGCAGCGGAATATTATTCTTTTAGGGCTCCATCACAGGCGTTGCCCGGGGGTCTTCATGAACCTAAAAACCTTCCTCGGGTCCAAAATCTTGGTCATTATACACCACCTCATTATCTTGACCTGAGCAGCAATATAAACCAACAAATATGCAAGGTTGAGTACCAATGGTACTCAGCAAGTGTGGGAAAATTATATCATGCATGGCTAGAACAAGGAGAGGTTGAACTCATGGTTAAAGCACTACGCAATTAATACCTATCACCTTAGCTTATTAAGCACCTACATTACTACACAGGTGAAATGGTCCCAATCTCCCATCCCATCATCATAATCCAATAACCATAACATCATTTCCAATGTTAAGCTCCCCGCTTAACTTCCAAAACCATCAATCCTCTAATCATGAATAAGTCCAGGCCGCTCTTAACCGTGAGCACGGCTGTCAAGACAGTTTTAACTCTGCAGAGTTTGTACCACTGTACCCACAAGTAGTGATTTCATCCCCCGTTGCCGGGTGGACTAAAAGAACCTCCATTATGCCAGTGGCTACGATCCACATTCACACTTCCCAGGTGTGCAGCCAGGAGATCACTACGAAGCCTTTACAAAGGGATTCCCGACGAGCGTGGGCCCACTAAGGTTTCACCCCTAACAGCATACAAGAGGCTCCAACCCCGCTGCAGTGGCCCCCTCTTGAGCCTTGCGGTTCATATGGTAGTCCAGCTGACACCTACTCCCCGCACCATCCAACACACCCATACTACGCCGGGGATACACCTAATTAATTGGCCAAGCTGCCCCATCTCAGCATGTGGTTGGCACTGTAAAGCCGGGTTACATGCTCCATGAACCGGTCCTTAGGATCCAGGCAAGTACTAAACACAAACCCAAGTCTCGTGCACCCAGCACACAACCAAAACATCCAACTTGCCTTGATCCCTACCTCTACATAACTCACAATGTCTCATTCAAGAGTATGGTAAAATAAATTGATGATCTCATATCCAAATATCCCATTCTAAGCATGGCTAAGCATATGCATGTAAATAAATGACATGACAAAATAAATCCCAACCCAAGCTTCAAGGAAACAAGGTAATGCAATTCTAGGGAAACTTCCTAGCATGGGTTTCATAATTATCTTGACAATGCAAATAATTCTATCTACACATCCTAGCATAGGATCAAAGTGATCAAGGACACTTGCCTCCTTCTTGCTGCTCTTGAAATGGGTATTCCTGGTCTTGGAAATGAATAACTTGTTCTTGAACAGGTTCTACTTCATACCATCACACATAGCAAAAGAAAAACAACAATCCATAAGACATAGTTCACACTTACACTTCATACAAACCACACATTCATATTTATGAAATTCATTCACCATTATATGTGTTGTGTTTCAGTTTTAAATAAATTCCTTATATTAAACTACTACACCTTTTTACTACCAAATGTGTATGAAAAGTATTTTTCTTCTCCATTTGTGCCTTCAGAATTTCTACCAACTCTAAACTAAATTCTTTGTATTTTAGAAACTCCATTTATCATTTACTAGTTGCTATATTTTCAGATTTATATTCCTATGCATAATTGTGTATTTCATTATGAAATTAGTAATATACATCACCTAAACAGTATAGGTTCTGGTCCTAAATAATTTAATAACATATTTTGACCTTGGCTTCTGATGTAGACTATTTCATAATTATTTTCCCTATTTTTCTATAACTATTATTTACTTAAAAATGTGTCCCTAAATGTGAATAATAGATGAAACAGATTTATTTCAACCCAAAAATATACTTTTATCTCACTCCGAAATTCTCTAAGTACTGAGAAAGTTTTTACTTAATTTTGACAATTATGTTTGTCCCCCTTTTTAATTTTTAAACACTAGTTACATATTCAATTTTCTAAATTAAATACTAAACAGGGTTAAAATAATGAACTCACCCCATTACAGGGTCTATAATATTATTTTCATAATTTCCAGGGGTCTAGCTACACTTATCAGAGGTGTTTTTCCTAATTTTTATTAAGTCCAGGGGCTAAAACTGATTTTTAAATGAATTTACATGAATTTCTGAAGTTCCAGGGGCTAGATCTGAAGTTTTCGGGGCTAGCTCTCAATTCCAGAGAACCCCAGGGGGTAGCACGTAAGAATTCCAGTCTTTATAACGCGGGGCTGACGTGGACCGTCCGATTTTAAACCGACGGCTGAGATTATAACATCAAACCGGTACGCGGGGTTTTAAAGTCTACCGTGCGATTTAAAATAAACGGCGCACAAGCTGCCACGTCGCTCTGATCGAGCGCGGGCGGCGCTGCCGGCGGCGCACGGCGGCGGGAAGCGGCGAACTCGCCGGAAAGTTTCGGATCCGCGAGAATTCTACCTAGAACTGTGATCTTATGGCGTAGATCGGTAGAGGGGAGGTCAGGGATCTCACCTCGGGGGTTTTCTCGAGCTCGGGGGTCCTGGAAAGTGATCGGCGGCGAGGTCCGAGGCAAAACCACGGCGAAGCTCGTCGGCGCTGTGTTTACACCGTAACTCTCCGAGTTTTCTGCACCTGCAAAGTTCCCCGGAGGCGGTGGATCAAGACCAACGAGTTAGATCAGAGTTTCCGAGCTTAGATCGGCCAGAATTCACCGGCGAAGTCTCGGTGCTCACCGGAGTAAAAATCGGCGATCGCGTGGGAACAACTGATCGGAGCTGGGGTTTTTATAGCCGGGGGAGGGCGGTGGGTCTGTTGCGATCGAGTTGGAGTCCTCTGGGTCCAGAATTCGGGCGACGGGGACGGGTTTCCCGATCGGTTGCGATCGCGCGCGCGAGAGAGAGTCCGGGGTCGCGGGGTTAGGGATGACAGGCGGGTCCCACCCGTCGGTGAGAGGCAGCGCGGCGCGCGCGGGGGCGGGCTGGCGCGGGAGTAGCTGGGCCGGCTGGCGGGTTTCGGCCCACTGGCCGGTTTTTTTCCCGTTTTCCTTTTTTCTTTTTCCATTTCTTTTCTGTTTTGAGTATAATTTGAATTCCAGTTTGAATTTGAATTTTGCAAAACATGCAACACGTCCAAAAATTTTTAAATTCCCCTCTGAGCATGGTTTAGAGTTTTGAATCAAAATTTGGGGTGTTACAGCTCTACCCCCCTTAAAAGAAATCTCGTCCTCGAGATTGGTGTTTCTAAGAAAACAATTCCGGAAATTATGCCTTGAGCTCATCTTCCCTTTCCCAGGTAGCTTCCTCTTCTGAGTGATGCTTCCACTGCACCTTGCACATCCGGATTCTCTTGTTTCTGGTGAGGCGTTCCATTGTCTCCAAAATCTTGTATGGTTGCTCGGCATAAGACAAATCTTCAGCTACATCCACTTCATTCATGGGTAATACCTCCTCAAGCGTCCTCAGACATTTCTTGAGTTGTGACACATGGAATACATCGTGCACATCCGATAGATGAACCAGTAACTCTAGTTGGTACGCCACTTCGCCTTTCCTTTCCAAAACCTGGAAGGGTCCGATGTATCGAGGTGACAACTTCCCTTTCACCTTGAACCGACGAAGTCCTCTGATAGGGGACACCTTGAGATAAACATAGTCTCCCACGTTAAAAACGAGCTCTCTTCTTCGTACATCGGCATAGCTCTTTTGGCGTGTTTGTGCTATCCTCAAATTGTTGCGAATCTCCCTCACCTTTGCCTCGGCTTCTTGTAGCACTTCTGGACCAAACACTTTACTTTCTCCTGTTTGGTTCCAAAATAGGGGAGTTCTGCACTTCCTTCCATACAAAGCTTCAAACGGTGACATCTTCATACTAGCTTGATAGCTGTTGTTATAGGAAAACTCCGCATACGGTAAGTTCTTGTCCCAACTCCTATTGTTTTTGAGTGCACATGCCCTTAGCATATCTTCAAGGATCTGATTGGTTCTCTCCGTCTGCCCGTCAGTTTGGGGATGATAGCAGAGCTGAAGTTCAGATGGGTTCCCATGGTTTCATGCAGCTTTTGCCAAAACCTCGAGGTGAACTGTGTCCCTCGGTCCGACACTATCTTCTTTGGCACTCCATGGTAACACACAATCCTTGACATGTACAATTCTGCCAATTTGGATCCGCTGTAGCTTTCTTTCACAGGAATGAAATGAGCTACCTTGGTTAGCCTATCAATAATGACCCATATTGAATCATACCCGGATTGGGTCCTAGGCAATCCCACGACAAAATCCATGCTGATTTCTTCCCACTTCCATTCAGGTACTTTAAGTGGTTGCAGCAATCCCGCGGGTCGTTGATGTTCTGCTTTCACCAACTGACATGTGTCACATAGGGCAACATGTTCCATGACATCTCGCTTCATGCCATACCACCAATACCAGCTCTTGAGGTCCTGGTACATCTTCGTACTCCCAGGATGAATGGAATAGTCGGAATCGTGAGCCTCCTTCAAAATTAATTCACGGATCTCTTTTACTTCTGGCACACAGATCCTTTTCCCGTGCCACACCGTTCCTTGTTCATCCTCTCTAAAACCAGGAGCTTTATTTTCCTTGATGAGCTGTCGGATCTCTTGTATCTTCTCATCATTCTTTTGGCCCTCGCGTATGTCTCGCTCGAGTGTGGAGTCCACTTCCATGGCGATGGCTTCACCACTATTTACTAGACATAGATTGAGTCTTATAACCTCGTCCTTCAATTCTGCAGGCATGTCCTTCAAGCTCAACTTATTGATCTGCACTTTCCGACTCAAAGCATCGGCCACGACGTTTGCTTTCCCGGGATGATAGTTGATACCCACATCAAAGTCATTGATTAGCTCTAACCATCTCCTTTGTCTGAGGTTGAGATCTGGTTGTGTGATTATGTACTTCAAACTCTTATGATCCATATATATCTCTGTCCTCTTCCCCATCAAATAGTGCCGCCAAATTTTCAACGCGTGTACCACTGCAGCTAGTTCTAGGTCATGTGTAGGATAGTTCTTCTCGTGCTTCCGAAGCTGCCGGGATGCATAAGCCACGACATGTCCTTCTTGCATGAGAACACATCCCAACCCATTTCCAGAGGCATCGCAGTACACTGTGAAATTCTTCTGCATGTCTGGCATAACCAACACTGGGGCTGTTGTCAATCTCTTCTTTAGCTCCTGAAAGCTCGTATCGCACTGTGGCGTCCAGGTGAATGTGATTCCCTTCTCCAACAGTTTGGTGAGAGGTCTCGAGATCTTGGAGAATCCCTCAATAAACCGTCGATAGTATCCAGCCAATCCCAAAACGCTTCGAACTTCCCCGACATTTTCAGGGGTTTTCCAGTTCTGGATATCCTCGATTTTGGCGGGATCTACGGAGATTCCTCCCTCCGAGATTATATGTCCTAAAAAGGGAACTCTCTTCAGCCAAAACTCACACTTGCTCAACTTGGCATATAGTTGGTGTTCTCTCAGCCTCTGTAACACCAACCTTAGATGTTTCTCATGTTCTTCTTCATCTTTGGAGAAGACGAGAATATCATCTATGAAAACCACCACAAATTTGTCCAGATATTCCATGAATACCTTGTTCATGAGGTACATGAAATATGCCGGGGCATTGGTTAGCCCGAAAGGCATGACAGTGTATTCATACAGTCCGTACCGAGATACGAAAGCTGTCTTGGGAATATCAGATTGCCTTATCTTGAGTTGGTGGTATCCCGACCTGAGATCAATTTTCGAGAACACACAAGCTCCCCTCAACTGATCAAACAAGTCTTCAATGCGGGGTAATGGGTACTTGTTCTTGATGGTTACCTCATTCAAGGCACGGTAATCCACGCATAACCTTTGAGTTCCATCTTTCTTAGGCACAAATATCACCGGAGCTCCCCATGGTGAGGAACTAGGGCGAATATACCCCTTCTCCGTCAATTCTCTCAAATGGTCCTTGAGCTCTTCTAGCTGCTTGGAGTCCATTCGATAAGGTCTCTTGTATATCGGGGCTGTTCCCGGTACTAGCTCAATTGCGAACTCCACGTCACGGTCGGGAGGCATTCCTGGCAATTCCTCCGGGAAGACATCTGGATATTCCCTGATAGTCCTGATTTCCTCAACTTTCACCTCCACTTGATTTAATTTAATGTCCCTCCTAGGCTCGTGTATCGTTATGAACTTTACTTTGGTACCACTGGGGTGAGTTAGTTCCACCGTTCTGGTCGAACAATGGATGATTCCTTTATGTTTGGTCAACCAATCCATACCCAAAATAATATCTATCCCTTGTGAATCTATCACTATGAGGTTAGCAGTAAATACTACCCCATTAATGTCTAGGCTCACTTTGGGACACACTTGTCTTGTCCTTATTTCTCCACCTGGAGAGTTTACGGCTAGCATATGGTTCATTTGTGTGGTTGCTAGGTCATACTTCTTAACAAACCCTTGAGCAATGAACGAGTGGGTAGCACCAGAATCAAACAGCAGAGTTGCAAGGTGTAAATTGGCAGGAAACTTACCAACTACCACGTCGGGTGCCTCTTGTGCTTCCTCCATAGTGACGTGGTTCACCCGCCCTCTCAATACATTCTGCTGTTGTGGCGGCGCGGGCTTCTTCTTTGGGCATTTGTGGGCGTAGTGCCCCACTTCACCACAGCTAAAACATTGCACCCCAATCTTAGGTGCTTGGCCTTTGTTGTCTTGGGGTTGGTTCGGGGGTCCTTGCACTGCTGGTCGAGGTGGATATGCGGGGCGAGGCTGCTGCACAAACTGACGTGGCGGCTGTGCAGGTGCTGCGGGTGGCCTGTAGTTTGGGTTGTACCCTCTTGGTGCTGAATAGGGTACCGCAGCACGGCTCATCTGCCCCGTAGGTTGCTGCATCATACGTGGGCGGGTGTTGCTCCCTGAGGCTTGATGTGACCACCCCGCCTTCCTCTTATTCTCATTTTCTAGGGCCTTTAGCTTCCTTTCCACCACAAATGCTCTGTCCACCATCTTTTGAAAGCTTTCATACTCATTGGAGGACATGTCACACTGCATCTCTGCGGTAAGTCCTTCCACGAAACAATCTTGTTTCTGCTCATCAGTCTCTATGTCTCGTGGAGCATAACAGGATAGTTGCGTAAATTTAGTGAGGTATTCCCTCACAGTCATGTTTCCCTGCTGCAGTCCCAAAAATTCCTTCCTCTTGTTTTTGAGTTCACCTCTTGGGATGTAATGGTTGCGGAAGCTACGCTTGAACTCTTCCCAAGTGATGTTCTCAGGGTCATGATGGGCGGCCACGTAGGCGGTCCACCAATCAGCAGCAGGTCCCTGCAGTTGATGAGAGGCAAACAGCACCCTCTCATACCCTTGGCATTGTATAATCCTCATCTTACTTTCAATGGTCTTCAGCCAATCATCTGCCTCCAGAGGTTCAGCTGCACTTGCAAACTTGGGAGGTTGAGTTCCTAGAAACTCACTCAACCTTGGTTGGCGTGGTGCCGCTTGTGGAGGTGGAACTTGATGCAAGTTGGCCACCACTTGAGTCAAGTTCTGGATGAGCTGATTTTGATTCTCCAGCATTTGGTGGAGAGGATCAACTTCTTCACGGCGACCACCCCTGTCCTGGCCTCCAGAAAGATGAGGGTTGCATGCCTCATCGTTGTTGTTGGCGGGGTTGGCAGCACGTCCTTTTCCTCTTCCGGCCATCTGGCAGAATCAACAAATGTTGATTTGATACCATTTAGTATCATCTTACTACTTTTATTTGTTGGTACTTTGAGGTGTTGAGACTTTGTTAAAATTCTACGAGGGTTTATATCTCACACCAAATAAATGCACTATTATTTCCTGTGGGTTCACACACACCAAAGCAAAACAATCTGAAGACGAGGCTGTGGACAATTGCTCATGGCTTCCACAACTCACGTCACACACCAAGCATTATCACACCATTAACTACGTAATGACTCGACTACTCGACCTCTTGCTAGCTAGGGGAAAGACTCTACACTACTCGTCCTCTTGAGCTGGCTCCTCGGGATCTTCTTCCTCATTTCGGCTACCTTCTGACTCTGCTTTGGGTGGGGAGGCTGCTGGTGGAGAAGTGCGACGACGCCTGATCGCTCGGCGATCCGGGGAGTCAGGAGTCCATGGATCACTCACGGTGACACACAGTTCATTCCCATCTCCTCTTTCTCTCGCCTTTAAGCAAGCTCGCAGCAACGCCTCCGTTTCCTTCAGGGTGTCTCGGACGTCCTGAAGCTCTTGTTGACACTCCTGCAGTCGAGTGCTGAGCATAGCAGCATCCTCCAAGCACAAGTCCATGTGCTCATGGGAAGTCCCTTGCTGCACCGGTGGGTACTTGTACTCCGTGGTACCACTCTCACGTTGGAGGACATACATGTACTCAGTTTTGTCCAAGTGGCGACGATAGATGTGACTCTGGCAGGTGATGGCCTCCCAGGTGACATCTTTCTCCGCGTCAACTTGTGTTGCTCGACAAGCTGGAGAATGGTGGATCTTCAGTAGCTTATTCTCGTGTATAATCCTCATCTCCGAACTCCATTCTTCCCTCTTCTCACGGATGGTCCTGGTGGAGTTATAGTGGATGATGAGCTTGCCCGTATTGCCTGCGGCTTCGAGCATACGTCGAAGACGGCGCAACAAGTCTCCTACTGCCAATCCATAGGAAAGGTATGCCACTGGACGACTCTCCTCTCTTTCGGCAAGGGCTACTACGGGAACTCTCCCTCCTGTGGACTTACGAGCGGTGCGAATCATGCGAACCATCTAAAAACAAAAGAATTTAAAATTAGGTTAGATAAATTCTCAAATAAAAATCCTATTTTGAATGAAAGTTGGGGTAAGATGAAGAAAATGACTCCTTTAATAACACTTTTTCCACCCACACCTTGGAAAATAGTTTTTAAGAAAATAGGGCCCTTAAATACGTCCATTTCTACCTAGGTCCACGTTCCTACGGGCAACCTTGGCTCTGATACCACCTCTGTCACACCCGGTTTTTCCGAAGAACAACCGAGTGAATATCACATGTATGCCAGGATCATTTTCTCATACACGTGATGACAAATAGTGAAGCATCATTTATTACAAGCCAGGTGTCGAATATAAATAAGTCTTACATCGCAAATGTCTCAATGGACACTAATGCTTCATCACAAGTAAATAAACTAGCAGCGGAATATTATTCTTTTAGGGCTCCATCACAGGCGTTGCCCGGGGGTCTTCATGAACCTAAAAACCTTCCTCGGGTCCAAAATCTTGGTCATTATACACCACCTCATTATCTTGACCTGAGCAGCAATATAAACCAACAAATATGCAAGGTTGAGTACCAATGGTACTCAGCAAGTGTGGGAAAATTATATCATGCATGGCTAGAACAAGGAGAGGTTGAACTCATGGTTAAAGCACTACGCAATTAATACCTATCACCTTAGCTTATTAAGCACCTACATTACTACACAGGTGAAATGGTCCCAATCTCCCATCCCATCATCATAATCCAATAACCATAACATCATTTCCAATGTTAAGCTCCCCGCTTAACTTCCAAAACCATCAATCCTCTAATCATGAATAAGTCCAGGCCGCTCTTAACCGTGAGCACGACTGTCAAGACAGTTTTAACTCTGCAGAGTTTGTACCACTGTACCCACAAGTAGTGATTTCATCCCCCGTTGCCGGGTGGACTAAAAGAACCTCCATTATGCCAGTGGCTACGATCCACATTCACACTTCCCAGGTGTGCATCCAGGAGATCACTACGAAGCCTTTACAAAGGGATTCCCGACGAGCGTGGGCCCACTGAGGTTTCACCCCTAACAGCATACAAGAGGCTCCAACCCCGCTGCAGTGGCCCCCTCTTGAGCCTTGCGGTTCATATGGTAGTCCAGCTGACACCTACTCCCCGCACCATCCAACACACCCATACTACGCCGGGGATACACCTAATTAATTGGCCAAGCTGCCCCATCTCAGCATGTGGTTGGCACTGTAAAGCCGGGTTACATGCTCCATGAACCGGTCCTTAGGATCCAGGCAAGTACTAAACACAAACCCGAGTCTCGTGCACCCAGCACACAACCAAAACATCCAACTTGCCTTGATCCCTACCTCTACATAACTCACAATGTCTCATTCAAGAGTATGGTAAAATAAATTGATGATCTCATATCCAAATATCCCATTCTAAGCATGGCTAAGCATATGCATGTAAATAAATGACATGACAAAATAAATCCCAACCCAAGCTTCAAGGAAACAAGGTAATGCAATTCTAGGGAAACTTCCTAGCATGGGTTTCATAATTATCTTGACAATGCAAATAATTCTATCTACACATCCTAGCATAGGATCAAAGTGGTCAAGGACACTTGCCTCCTTCTTGCTGCTCTTGAAATGGGTATTCCTGGTCTTGGAAATGAATAACTTGTTCTTGAACAGGTTCTACTTCATACCATCACACATAGCAAAAGAAAAACAACAATCCATAAGACATAGTTCACACTTACACTTCATACAAACCACACATTCATATTTATGAAATTCATTCACCATTATATGTGTTGTGTTTCAGTTTTAAATAAATTCCTTATATTAAACTACTACACCTTTTTACTACCAAATGTGTATGAAAAGTATTTTTCTTCTCCATTTGTGCCTTCAGAATTTCTACCAACTCTAAACTAAATTCTTTGTATTTTAGAAACTCCATTTATCATTTACTAGTTGCTATATTTTCAGATTTATATTCCTATGCATAATTGTGTATTTCATTATGAAATTAGTAATATACATCACCTAAACAGTATAGGTTCTGGTCCTAAATAATTTAATAACATATTTTAACCTTGGCTTCTGATGTAGACTATTTCATAATTATTTTCCCTATTTTTCTATAACTATTATTTACTTAAAAATGTGTCCCTAAATGTGAATAATAGATGAAACAGATTTATTTCAACCCAAAAATATACTTTTATCTCACTCCAAAATTCTCTAAGTACTGAGAAAGTTTTTACTTAATTTTGACAATTATGTTTGTCCCCCTTTTTAATTTTTAAACACTAGTTAAATATTCAATTTTCTAAATTAAATACTAAACAGGGTTAAAATAATGAACTCACCCCATTACAGGGTCTATAATATTATTTTCATAATTTCCAGGGGTCTAGCTACACTTATCAGAGGTGTTTTTCCTAATTTTTATTAAGTCCAGGGGCTAAAACTGATTTTTAAATGAATTTACATGAATTTCTGAAGTTCCAGGGGCTAGATCTGAAGTTTTCGGGGGTAGCTCTCAATTCCAGAGAACCCCAGGGGGTAGCACGTAAGAATTCCAGTCTTTATAACGCGGGGCTGACGTGGACCGTCCGATTTTAAACCGACGGCTGAGATTATAACATCGAACCGGTACGCGGGGTTTTAAAGTCTACCGTGCGATTTAAAATAAACGGCGCACAAGCTGCCACGTGTCTCTGATCGAGCGAGGGCGGCGCTGCCGGCGGCGCACGGCGGCGGGAAGCGGCGAACTCGCCGGAAAGTTTCGGATCCACGAGAATTCTACCTAGAACTGTGATCTTATGGCGTAGATCGGTAGAGGGAAGGTCAGGGATCTCACCTCGGGGGTTTTCTCGAGCTCGGGGGTCCTGGAAAGTGATCGGCGGCGAGGTCCGAGGCAAAACCACGGCGAAGCTCGTCGGCGCTGTGTTTACACCGTAACTCTCCGAGTTTTCTGCACCTGCAAAGTTCCCCGGAGGCGGTGGATCAAGACCAGCGAGTTAGATCAGAGTTTCCGAGCTTAGATCGGCCAGAATTCACCGGCGAAGTCTCGGTGCTCACCGGAGTAAAAATCGGCGATCGCGTGGGAACAACTGATCGGACCTGGGGTTTTTATAGCCGGGGGAGGGCGGTGGGTCTGTTGCGATCGAGTTGGAGTCCTCTGGGTCCAGAATTCGGGCGACGGGGACGGGTTTCCCCATCGGTTGCGATCGCGCGCGCGAGAGAGAGTCCGGGGTCGCGGGGTTAGGGATGACAGGCGGGTCCCACCCGTCGGTGAGAGGCAGCGCGGCGCGCGCGGGGGCGGGCTGGCGCGGGAGTAGCTGGGCCGGCTGGCGGGTTTCGGCCCACTGGCCGGTTTTTTTCCCGTTTTCCTTTTTTCTTTTTCCATTTCTTTTCTGTTTTGAGTATAATTTGAATTCCAGTTTGAATTTGAATTTTTGCAAAACATGAAACACGTCCAAAAATTTTTAAATTCCCCTCTGAGCATGGTTTAGAGTTTTGAATCAAAATTTGGGGTGTTACAGCAGTTCTTCGGGCCGCCATGGAAAACGGTCTCGGTTCACCGTGGAGCTCGGTGTTGCCGGCCGTTTCACTGAGGTTGGCTGCCATTTCCAGTTTCCTTGTGGTTCTCTGGTTCTATAGAAACAAAAACCCGAAGCTTTGGTGAAGGACAGAGCCTAACCAACCTCGCCGAAACCATAGCGGGTGCTGTCGCCGGTGCACACGTATTTCTGGCCATCGCCGGCGGCGGCGAGCCCACAGATGAGTTCAGGAGGTCGGAAAATGGAGGGGCGGCGAGTTTGGCCCCGAGAGGTGGCCGGGAACTTGGTTCCGGCGAGCCTCACCGTAGAACGCCGCCGTCGGGCGCGTTTGGTGGGAGGAAGAAGAAGCCGGACACGTGGGACCCACGGGCAGGGATTTAAACTTTTCCCGATATTCAGTTTCTAGTTCAAACTTCAAACCCACATAACTTTGGCTAGGAAACTCCAAATCGAGTGAACCAAATTTTATTGGATTCAGCTCTCTGAGAACTTTCAAACAAATCAAGTTTAAATTTATGAAAATCCTTAATTCTCCAGAATTAATTCTTCAAATTTTAAACTCTTTAGAATTTTAACTGGAGAACCCTTTGGTGGAAAATTCTGAAATTTGGCCAGGATGTTCATCATAATATCCCTGCGCTACTATAAATATCAGATCCATTTGAGCTCATTTGATCCACCTAATGGGGGTGATTAATAAAACTGTTTCAGAGAAAATGAAAATGTCCAGAAACATTTTTCAAATTTTCTGTGAACTTGTTTAGCTTGTATCTTTTGCTTGGAATATTCAAATTAGGTGAAACCAATTTCATTAGAGCCCTCTAAAGATCTAGTTTACATAAAGTCATGGCTTGCTCCATGAAAATCTTTATAACACCCTAAGAGGTCCAATTAAGGCCAAATACAATTTTATTTGTGCAGGGCCAAATGAGCTTTGCTTCAAATAAAATTTGGCCAAGTCTCTGTTTAGGTTGTATACAAACCACAGTAAAAATTTCAGAGTCACTGGGCCTTTATAGCAGTACTTACAGTCTTAACAATATCAACTTTAAATTCAAATGTGTTTAAATTGACACGCATATATATTTATATTGTATTGTCGTTAAGGTTGAAGAGGAGCCGGAGGTGTTGGATTTCATAACCCCGGAGGAACAGCTAGCATACGACCAGCAGCAAGGCAAGCTCCGGTTTGCATATAAACTTTACTGTTTTGAGAACTTACTTTGAGTTTCCACTTCAATTATGCATTAGTCTTAATTGAAAACCCAAATGCATAGTCAAGAAAACCCTGGTTTCGGGCTTAGTTTTTTAAACCTCTAGTAGCCACTGCAATGCTAAACTAGTGTAGGATTCGGTACAAGTCAAGTAGTTGGAACTGCTCGCGAGAATAGGCTAGAGGCACACTACTCGGTTAGAAATAGCAAATGGAACACATGGCAAGAAAAATGAGACCGAGCGGAGAGTAAGGGCAGCAGGACTTTGGGGCCTGGGAGCCATAGCTCCGCTTGTGTCGATTGAGGACCGAGCCGTGTGCGCGCCTGTTGAACAAGCTAGAACAGTACCGAAGACCTACCGGATATATGGGAACCGAGAAACGATGTAATTCGGGTAGCTATTTGTTGAGGCATTGCTTGTCGTCTAGAGGGTAGGTTGAGAGCTTGAGGTGTAAATCGGCTGGCGGCACTGCGGATGCGCGCGGAGAGACCTCTTGCTCGGGACGATAGGACTGGTTCAACATTTGGCTGATGGATGAAAGGTTGTTGCGTATGACGTCCGTGATGGTTGCTGTAGGCAACATCGAGTACGGGCGTACGTGACGGGTTATTCGGGTAACCCTGCAGGTGTAAATCGATTATAATCACCATCCCTCATGATCAGTGAGTACCACTTGTTCATTGTACCATGACGTAGAAAGAACAGAATAGAGTCATGTTAAAAGTTGTTGATTGAAAGATATATTTTTGTTGCTAATGATCTGTTGTAGTTTATAGGTAATTAAAGTTCTTTTCAACCTTGGGCAAAGCACATGAGAGAAATGTGTTTCTTGTTTGATTGTGGCTCTCTTATGTGGCTTAGCACGAGGTTCTTCCACATCTTGTGCATAAAACTTGAAAGTAAGGTACAACTATTTAGGCGTGTCCTTTGCAACTTTCATTCCATTATACACTGAAAACCCAGCGTGTAGAGTTTCATGTGTAGGTAAGACGGGTGAGTCTTGCTGAGCCATCATGCTCACTGCTTGTGTTTGAAGCGTTTATAGGATGCTATGAGGAGGAGGCTCCCGAGGAGGAGACGATCCCCCAAGAGGGCAACCCCGTCGAGCGGGAGTCGTGCACGCCGCCGTGTTAGTGTGTGTGCGTGCTAGTGGGAACACGTTCACGGGCTGAACGTGAACTCTTTTGCTTAGTATATGCCCATGAGTGTAAACTTGACGTATTTTGTTGTAAATATGTTCAAAACGGTTTATTGTAATAAAACTTTTGCTTCCGCTTTGTACCCTTTTATGTGTGTTATCCGGTGCTGTGCAACGCTGCACCCCTCAGTGTGATCCGGGCTAGTCGAGACCGTGTGGTCCTCACAGCGGGGTATCAGAGCTCGCTTGAGGTTTATGTAAGGGCCTCAGTTTTTGACACAAAATTGAAGTGTTCATCACCACACCACACACCTCATTTGAGGAAAGATGATGAACACAAATGAAGAGCAAGTAACCACCATCAACATGCTCATTAGAGAACAAACTCACATATTGCAAAAGTGGTATTTCCCACATGTGATATAGGTGGGCTGGACATATAAAAACTCCTACACATTGCTAAGAATGTCCATGCCAAGTTTCACCCAAATTCAAAACCCTTTTGAGGTCATTTTGGGTATAGATAGAAAGAGGGCAGTTTGAAACCATATTCAAATTCAAACTGTTTTTATCCCATGAATTCAAAAGTGGGAGGCATATTCTTACTCAGCACATTTTTGTGAGCCCACACACCAATTTTCACTCCATTTGGAGTTGATTTTGACATGAGCTAAGTGGGGGAAATTCAAACTTTATTTGAATTTCAAAACTGAACTTGTGCTGGAATTCATTCAAACCAAACCCATTTGAATTCTAACTAATTCAAATGGCTCATGGGTGAATAATTTGAATTGCTAGGGGTACTATGGGGCTGACTGTTTACAACAGTGATTAGGAGTAAATTTCAGAGGTTAAAACTGGAAGTGGGACCCACATGTCAGCCACTGAAGCAAAAGAAACCGACTGAGGACTCAGCTCGGTTAACCGCGCGCGCTGCAGCTGCCGCCACGGCGAAGCCACCAGCTGCTTGCCGATCTCAGCCGCGGAACCGACTCCCTGGGTCTTTATCTACCCGCCCGAGCGGTCACCGGCGCCTTCCATCGCTGCCTCGTCTCACTTCCACCCAAAATGCCGAAACACCTCGCCGCCCGAGTGAAACTTCAGTTCCTCATCGCCAGGCCGATCCAGTGACCCTCCCGGCGATCTGAGACCAGCACCGGGTGCGCCAAGCCATCTCCAATGCCCTCGCATCGGTTCCAGACCCTGCGCGGTCTTCCCCGAGCTCCACCGCGGCAATCTTGTTTCTGCCAGTTCAGCTCGAGCCGCCACTGCGGGAACAGCCCTTCCGGCCACCACAGACCACTGTTCACAGAGCTGTAAACAGCAAAGAGGTTCGCCTTCAACCCCTCTTTCTTTTCCGCAAGCTCCGGCGGCGTGACAAGCATTGCTCCGGCCGGAATTTCATATTTTCGCGACGGTGTGCAAAAGTGAGGTCGGTACTGATCCGAGAAATTCATAAAACACACTGCATCACTCATCCTCTCATGGAGAGGATCACTTCTAGTAGCCCGTCCGGATCCATAGGATCAAGAACCACGAAGAACCGTGGAGGGAAACTGCTGTTCTTCGAGTTTTAGTAGAAATCCCGATTTCCGCCTAGGTCGCACGATGACAGCCCAACACAGCCTTTCCCGAGCTCCGTACAGCTCATGTCGACCTTTCCAATGGTCCACTGATGCTCGACGACCCTTAGCTTGATCGGGGGAGGTGCTAGGGAGGGTGGACAACGCGACCGAAGTTCTCCCGAGGCTGCGGCTCGTCGCCGACCATGTGGCGGCCATTTTCATGGCGAGCTGGCCCAAGAATCCTGTTCCCTGAGAGAAAATAGGCATAGGCGGCCAAAATCATGAAGTTTGGAGCTTTACAGAAGCCGGCGGCGAGCTCTCCGGCGAGGTCCCTCGGCGGCGGAGCGCGGGCGTCGCGAGGTTGAAGAAAGGGGTGGACCCCAGCTGTCAGCGGCCGATATTTTGAATCGGGATCCGGCTGCGGCCGGGATCTGGTGTGCTGGCGCGCAAATAGCCTGTGAGCCCCGGTGTGCCGGACACCACCGCGCTCGACACGTGTCCTTGCGGGCCCCCGCGAGATTTAAACTTTTCCCCGATTTTCAGAATTTCTTCCAAACTTCAAATCCTCATAACTTTGGCTAGAAAGCTCCAAATTGAGTGAACCAAATTTTGCTGGATTCAGCTCTCTGAGTACTTTCCAGCAAATCAAGTTTCACTTCATGAAATTCCTTATTTCTCCAGAATTAATTCCTCAAAGTTAAACTGTTTGGAATTTTAACTGAAGAATTATTTGGAGGAAAATCCTGAAATTTTGCTGGGATGTTCACCGAAATATCCCTGAACTACCATAAAAATTTCAGACCCATTGGAGCTCATTTAATCCACCTAATGGTGTGATTAGTGAAACTGTTCTAGAGAAAATAGAAAATGTTCAGAAACATTTTCAGAATTTTCTCTGAAGTTGTTTAGCTCATATCTTTAGTTAGGAACTTCCAAATTAAGTGAGACCAACTCCATTAGAACCCTCTGAAAATCTAGTTTTCAGAAAGTCATAGTTTGTTTCATGAAAATCCTTAGAACACCCTAAAAGCCTTCAATTAAGGTCAAGGACATAATTAATTGTGGAGGGCTCAAATGAGCTTTGCCTCAACTAAAACTTGACCAAGTCTCTGTTTAGGTTGTAACCAAGCCCCAGTTAAAGTTTCACAGTCATTGGGTCTGTCTAGTAAGAGTTATAGACCTCACAAGTTAAAAGTTAATACAACTGCATTTAAATTAATACATGCATTGCTTCTATCATGTAGTCGCTAAGGTCGAGGAGGAACCCGAAGTCCTAGACTTCGTTACTCCGGAGGAACAGCTAGCCTACGACCAAGAGCAGCAAGGCAAGCTCCGGTTTGCATTAACCTTTTTACAAATTTTTATTGTTTTGAGCACATACTTGTTTACTTTATTCTTTGCATTAGTCTTGTTTGGAAGCCCCACTGCATAACCAAGAGAACCATGGGTTGGGTTTAGGATTGCAAACACCGTTAGCCACTGCATTGCTAAGATAGAGTAGGATTCGGTATAAGTCGAGTAGTTGGAACTACTCGCGAGCATAGGCTAGAGGCACTCGACTCGGGTAGTGATAGCACATGAAACACATGGCAAGAAAATGAGACCAAGCGGAGGGTAAGGGCAGCAGGACTTTGGGGCCTGTTTGCTGTAGCTCCGCTTGTGTCGATTGAGGACCGAGCCGTGTGCGGGTCTGTTGAACAAGCTAGAACAGTACCGAAGACCTACCGGCTATATGGGAACCGGGAAACCGATGTAACTCGGGTAGCTGGGTATTGAGGCATTGCCCGTCGTTCAGAGGGTAGGTTGAGAGCTTGAGGTGTAAATTGGCTGGCGGCACTGAGATGCGCGTGCAGAGACCTCTTGCTCGGGACGATGGGACCGGTTCAATATTTGGCTGACGGGTGAAAGGTAGTTGCGTACGGCATCCGTGATGGTTGTTGTAGACAACATCGAGTACGGGCGTACGTGACGGGTTGTTCGGGTAACCCTGCAGGTGTAAATCGATTATAATCGCCGTCCCTCGCGGTCAGTGAGTACCACTTGTTCACTGTACCATGACGTAGAAAGAAAAGGCTAGTTACATGTTAAAATGTTGCTGATTGAAAGATTACTTGATTGCTAATGACTTGCTGTAGTTTAGAGCTAACTAAAGTTCATTTCAACTTTGGGCAAAGTACATGAGAGAAATGCGTTTCTTGTTTGATTGCGGCTCTCTCATGTGCCTTAGCGTAAGGTTCTCCACAAACTGCTGCTAAAACTTGAAAGTAAGGTTCCACTAATTAGGCGAGTCCTTTGCAAATGATTTTTACCTCATGTAACCCATTACCCCTCATGTAGAAGTTCCATGTTTAGGTGAGACTGGTCAGACTTGCTGAGCCTTCGTGCTCACTGCTTGTGTTTGAAGCTTTTGCAGGGTTCTATGAGGAAGGGACTCCCGAAGAGGAGACGGAACCCCAGGAGGGGAACCCCGTCGAGTGGGAGTCGTGCACGCCGTAGAGCTAGTGTGCGTGTGTGCTAGCAAGGACACGTTCAAGGGCTGAACGTGCACTTGATGCTTAGTCTACGCCCGTGAGTGTAGACTGAACTTATTTTGATGTAAACATGTTCATAAACTTGTTTATGTAATAAAATTTTGCTTCCGCTTTGTATCTTTGACGTGTGTTATCCGGTGCTGTGCAACGCAGCACCCCTCAGCGTGATCCTGGCTCGACAAGACCGTGGGGTCGTGTCAGCGTTGGTATCAGAGCTCGCTTGAGGTTTAACACAGTACAAAGGTAATATTTTTCAAAAATCCAGTGAGGAACGAGTTAGTAGCCCGTATAAGGATGTTATTAGCATATAGAAAGTGGCATATTAACCTATTTGTTATGTCGGAAAATCGTGTATCTCGGGACGTTTATGTCTTGGGGGGTACACGTGAGCGCTGTCCACCAGTGCGCACAAGCTGAAGGGTGGAGCCCCACGGGTGGCAGGTAACCCGACCCGCTTTGATATCCTCTACGAATCTTCATGTCATTTGGGGTATTCGAGCAACGTCTGTCCCTGGCGTGCGTGGTGCAATCTGGGAGACCTTATCACGTGGTCTGAAACGTGAACACGTAACTCAAGGCGTGTTTGGCTTGAGAACATCCGGGCGAGTGATGACGGCCGGGTGTATGAACTGTATGGATTCCGGGCTCGGTGTGCAGCCGAGTCTGACGATTGCTTGAGTTTTCTGCAGGTAGCCTGACCACGAAATGGTAGACGTGTAGCATCCGTGTGCGAGTGACGTTTAGTGCCACTGAATTAACGAAGCCGGCTAAGTCCGGTATAGGTTTTTCTTTGTGAGGACGTAGTACCGACATAATCTGGTGACGCATCGACGTCACACCCCATTAAATGAACAAATTCATTGTAAAAACTTGAAGGTTTTGATCCAAAGTAGTAAAACTTGATGTAACTCCTTTCCTTGAACAGGATATTCAAAGTTAACAAGTTTTCAACTTATAGGTTGTTAAGGACGGAGCACTCTGTTTTCAGCTGAATCAAGGCTGAAGTTAATCAGAGATTAGAGGTTGAGTTCTTTCGAGGTTGGGGTCGTATGATACATTTCTGGAAAGCTTTATAAGATCTTTACAACTTTTCTGTTGAGGTCCAGAGGTGTTTCATCCCTTAACAATTTGAAAAATGCAGTAGAGTTGAAACTGTCCAGAAAACAGGACAGAATAAAGACTCTCTGTAGACTCTCTGTAAATTAAGCATAACTTCCTGCATAAAAATCCAAAAATAGAAAATGAGGTAGTTCTGGAAAGATTATGAGATATGTTACAACTTTGTAACAGAAAGTTTTGTCAGATTAGGAACAGAATTAACTGGGATTCTTGGATCAAATCAGTACCTAAAGCAGGGAGGTGCTGTCCAATTTTCTCCAGAAATTCTGTTATCTTTGACATCTCATAACTTTTGAACCAGGACAGATCTTAGGCCAAGCAAATACTTTCTGGAAAGCTATTGAAGTTAGCTTTAACTTTTATGTTGAGCTCCAGAATTGGTTTTGCCTTCAACATGGCCTAAATCAGGTTGAAATGGAAACTGGTCAGGGCTGTCATGGGAACAGCAGATCAGCAGTCAAATTTGTTTAAAATTTGAACTATGTTTCCAAGTTTTATGGGTTCAATGACATGTCTTATGTTATAACTCAATGGTTTACTGTTTAAATAAATATTTGACATTTCTCAAATATATTTTTACAGATTAGCAGATAAGAAGTTGGAGAACGGGTGGGTGATGTCCCACTGTTCTCACCGTAGCGGCTACCCGGAAGCATTGTGGCAAATGCTCCAATATTTCGGGTACAACCAGATGCCGCAATACTTCACCAAGGAAGAATGTGAAGAGGGGAACAAGACGTGGACGATCCATGTCAAAGTCCCTGCAGGACCTACGCCACCCGGTTGGGTGCCGTTCACCGTCACGGTGAGAGGAAGACAACCGGAAGGGATGTGGCAAGTGGCAGCCCGTGACACTATGTCACGTTTCTGCCAACTACACGTGCAGGCTATGGAGGGCACTCCATACACGCTTGTTCCGGTGGAGGGACGGGCTCAGCATGTGTGGGAAGAGAGGTACCTGGAGGCAACGGACCCGAGTTGCCCAAGGTACAAACCCGCGGAGGCAAACCTTAGCCTCCAGACGAGAGCGGGAAACGCCATGATGGACAGCCAAGCTGTTCATACGTAGCATCTCGCCACAAAGCTCAAAGAGAGCACGAGCCGTGGAGACCATTTCGAGAGTGCTCACAGCACACTCCGCAATGTGCTCCTTCCGACGATCAAGCGACTGAATGAACAACACAATCAGTTGCATCGTCTGAAGAAGGCAAAGAGGAAGAGCCGTGTCGACATCGCGGCGTTGCAAGAACTGGTACAAAATCTGACCCAGCAGAACGAGGAACTTACTCAAGAGCGGGACGACGCTATTGAGTAAGGGCAAGGCTGGGAAGAAGATTATAACCAGGCTATGGACGAGGTGCATGCTTTGCAGGACCTCGTACCTCCGGTATTGGGCATACCGGTGGTCTTGGGCCTTCCAGAAATGGGAGAACCCGGGATGGGAGAAGAGGTGGTAGATCCAGAGCCACCAGCAGAGGTACCGGAGGAGGACGACCCACAGGAGAATGACGCGTACTCGTGCCAACCCTGATGTTGGGGGTACTAGCCAAGGGGGAGATACCTCCCAACCACCTCCCGAGGGCTCCTCGGGACAGCAGCAGCAACAACAACAGCAAACACCGCCACTGCCAACGGTTACATTGGCCGACATCGTCGCGGCAATGGCGGGTTCACACCAGCAGCACACGGAGTTGCTGCAAACGCTTATCGCCAATACGTCTCGCCCAGAGAGACGTCAAGATCGTGAGGAGCGCCAACAGAGCTCCTACTCCGACTTCCTGGCTACTCATCCCCCGGTATTATCAAGGGCGGATGAACCACTTGACGTGGACAACTGGCTCCGCGCCATAGAGAAGAAGTTCGGGCTGCTCCAGATAAGCGAGCAGCACAAGACTCAGTTCGCGGTCCAGCAGCTCCAAGGATCCTCGAGCGCGTGGTGGGCCAACTTCTGTGCTTCACAGCCCACCGACCGAGTGATGACCTGGATGGAGTTTCGGACGGCCTTCAGGGCCTATCATATACCGCCAGGTTTAATGAAGAGGAAGACGCAGGAGTTCCTGCACCTGCAGCAAGGGAGCCGGAACGTGCTGGAATATTCCAGGACGTTCAACGATCTCGCGCTTTACGCGTCATATCACGCAGATACTGACGAGAAGCGGCGGAACCACTTCTACCAGGGGCTTAACCCACTCCTGAAGGACAAGTTGGCGATGTTCAATTGCGGGCAGCCTCAACGACATCATTGATGCTGCGATTGTTCAGGAGGACTCCGGCAAGGAGTTAGCGGCAGCGGAGCGAAAGCGAAGCGCGCCGCAGAGCAGCGGAGAAGGAGGCGGTCCTTCTCAGAAATTTCGGATGGTGAATCGACCACCATCAGGTCCACGCTGGCAGCCACCACAGCGGTCGATGCCGTTCCGCAGTCGGCCGTACTCTTCACCGGCATTCAGGCCGGCACTGCCAGTACCACCTCCGCAACAACAGCAGCAGCGGGCGATGCCGCGTGCGTATGCACCTCAGCAGCGCATGCCGGGCTTTCGTCCCCCGAGCACTACACCAGCAGCGGCCACATGTTACAAGTGTGGTCGTCCAGGACACTTCGCAAGCAGTTGCCCGGAGAGGCAAGGCGGCGGAGTGGCACCACAGTTTCCGGGGAGGAATCAACCCCGGAACCCTACTAATCCGCGGCGGGCAAACCCTAGGCCCGGTACCGTCCACCAGCTTGCCATAGAGGACGTGCCGGAGGGTGTGCGAAGCCTTGCGGGTATGTTCCAGCTCCACCAGCATCCCACTATAGTATTGTTTGATTCAGGTGCCACACATAATTTTATTAGCCAAGCTTTCATTGCTAAACACAGCTTGCCAATACTACCCACCGATAGTCCATATTTAATTTGTTCACCGGGTGGGAAGATTTCAGCAAGCGTAATGGTTTCCAAGGCGCCATTATGCTTAGCGGGTAGAGTGTACCCCACGTCTCTCATTATCTTAGAGGGACAGAAGGTCGATGTCATCCTAGGGATGTTGTGGTTAACCCGCCACGACGCTGTTTTAGACACCGTCCTTCGAGTCGTGCACTTAAACTCAGAGGTGCACGGTTCTCACTCATTATTTCTGGACAGTCCAGAAATAAAACTTCCAAGTGTCTATCAAGCCACAACCATCAGATTGGAGGATATTCCAGTGGTCTGAGAGTTCCCTGATGTATTCCCGGATGATTTGCCGGGGATGCCACCTGATAGAGAGGTGGAGTTCAAGATTGAACTTGCACCGGGAACCATGTCGATATCACGAAGGCCGTACAGGATGGCGCCCAAGGAATTGGCTGAACTGAAGACTCAGCTCACGGACCTTCTGGAGAAGGGTTTTATTAGGCCGAGCTCCTCGCCATGGGGCTGTTCGGCATTATTTGTCAAGAAGAAGGATGAGACGTTACGGCTTTGCGTGGACTATCGTCCATTAAATGCCGTAACCATCAAGAACAAGTACCCGTTGCCACGGCTCGACATGTTGTTTGATCAGTTGGTCGAAGCAAAGATCTTCTCCAAGATGGATTTAAGATCCGGGTACCATCAGATTAAGATAAGGGCTGAGGACATTCCGAAGACGGCTTTCTCGACGAGGTACGGGCTCTATGAGTACCTGGTCATGTACTTCGGCCTCACCAATGCTCCAGCTCACTTCATGTACTTGATGAACTCAGTATTCATGCCGGAGCTGGACAAGTTTGTCGTGGTCTTCATCGACGACATCCTGGTATATTCCAAGTCGGAAGAAGATCACAAGAAACACCTGCGTATAGTCTTGCAACGGCTGTGGGATCACAAGTTATACGCGAAATTCAGCAAATGCGAGTTCTGGATATCGCAAGTGCCTTTCCTCGGGCATATCATCTCAGCGGAGGGTATCGCTGTAGACCCGAGCAAGATCACTCAAGTGCTGAATCGGAAATCCCCGAGAACTGTTCACGAGGTACGGAGTTTCCTCGGACTCGCGGGATATTATCGGAGGTTCATTCCGAACTTCTCGAAGATTGCCAAGCCAATGACAGAGCTGCTGAAGAAGGCTACCAAATATGTTTGTAGTCCAACATGTGAAGCAGCATTCAAGGCTTTAGTTAAGCACCTGACATCAGCACCGGTTTTGGCGCAGCCAGACACAACAAAACCGTTCGATGTGTACTGCGATGCATCCGGCATTGGGCTTGGATGTGTGCTGATGCAAGACCGAAGAGTGGTCGCGTATGGATCACGGCAGCTTAGAAACCATGAGCAAAATTATCCAACTCACGACTTGGAGCTCGCTGCCGTGGTACTTGCACTGAAAATGTGGAGGCACTACCTACTCGGTAACCTCGTACATTTATATACTGACCACAAAAGCCTCAAGTACATATTCACTCAGAAGGATCTGAACATGAGGCAACGAAGATGGTTAGAACTGATAAAGGATTACGAAATAGAGATCCATTATCATCCGGGCAAGGCAAACGTAGTGGCAGATGCGCTGAGCCGCAAGTAACACGTCAACAACCTGACCATCACACCGTTGGAAGAGAGCGAACCACCACTACATGTGATTCCACACGGAGCTCTCTACAACCTAGCTTTGATCCCCACCATCCGTGAAGAGATAGCGGCAGCCCAGAAGAATGACAAGGGCATGTGACATTTACGGAGACGTGTAGACAGTGGGGAGCTGAAATGTTTCCGGAAGGACGGAGACGGCATCCTATGGTTCAAGGACCGGATCGTCGTACCCCGTAACCCGGAATTACGGAAGAAATTTTTTGATGAGGCTCACTTATCAAAATTTTCTATTCACCCCGGCAGCAACAAGATGTATCAAGAACTCAGAAGCAAGTTTTGGTGGACACGGATGAAGCGAGAGACTGCAAAATACGTGTCCGAGTGTGATACATGTCGAAGGGTGAAGGCAGACCACATGCGGAAACCGGGACTGCTGCAACCACTGGGCATTCCTGCCTGGAAGTGGGAGGACGTGAGCATGGACTTCATTGTCGGTTTACCCACCACCTTGAAGAAATATGATTCTGTGTGGGTGATCGTCGATCGGCTCACCAAAGTTGCCCATTTCATCCCGGTCAACACAAACTACAACGCCAAGAAGTACGCTGAACTGTACATCTCACGGATCCTATGCTTGTACGGCGTACCCCGTACCATCATATCGGACCGGGGCACTTTATTTGTGTCCCGTTTTTGGGAGCAGCTGCATGCTGCCTTGGGGACGAAACTGATCCGTAGTTCAGCATACCACTCTCAGACGGATGGGCAAACGGAGCGGGTAAATCAGATCTTGGAAGACATGCTACGAGCTTGCGCTATCAACCACGACAAGAATTGGGGTGATCACTTGCCGTTAGCCGAGTTCTCATACAACAATGGGTACCAAGCCAGTATAAAGATGGCGCCCTACGAGGCGCTATACGGTAGGAAATGCCGCACACCATTGAATTTGTGTGAGTCTGGCGAAAGGGTTACCTTCGGGATTGACCTTGCCAACAACGCGGAAGAGAATGTTCGACTGATTCAAGCAAACCTAAAAGCCGCCCAATCCCGTCAGAAGCAGTATGCGGACCGGAGAAGGCGCCCATTACAATTCGAAGTTGGAGATCACGTATACCTACGGGTGTCTCCAATGAAGGGCGTAAACAGATTTGGGGTGAGAGGAAAGTTGGCACCCCGATTCATCGGTCCATTCCAGATTACCGAAAGATGTGGATCAGTGGCATACCGGCTGAAATTACCAGAAGCACTTTCCGGTGTGCACGACGTCTTTCACATTTCCCAGCTGAGGAAGTGTCTCAAGCTATCAACTACCGTTCAGCTGGAAGACATTGAAGAACTGCAACCGGATCTCACCTATCGGGAGGAACCGGTGCAGATTATTGATGAAAAGGCCCGAACCACACGCAACCGTACGTTGTGGTTCTACAAGGTTCTATGGAGTAATCACTCCATGGACGAAGCGACATGGGAGAGCGAAAAATTTCTTCGCGCTAACTACCCCGACTTTTTCACGTCGCATATCCGGTAATTTTCCACCGTCCTCTCTCTCATTTTCACCTTATAATCTCGGGACGAGATTCTTTTAAGGGGGGAGGAATGTAAGGGCCTCAGTTTTTGACACATAATTGAAGTGTTCATCACCACACCACACACCTCATTTGAGGAAAGATGATGAACACAAATGAAGAGCAAGTAACCACCATCAACATGCTCATTAGAGAACAAACTTACATATTGCAAAAGTGGTATTTCCCACATGTGATATAGGTGGGCTGGACATATGAAAACTCCTACACATTGCTAAGAATGTCCATGCCAAGTTTGACCCAAATTCAAAACCCTTTTGAGGTCATTTTTGGTATAGATAGAAAGAGGGCAGTTTGAAACCATATTCAAATTCAAACTGTTTTTATCCCATGAATTCAAAAGTGGGAGGCATATTCTTACTCAGCACATTTTTGTGAGCCCACACACCAATTTTCACTCCATTTGGAGTTGATTTTGACATGAGCTAAGTGGGGGAAATAAAAACTTTATTTGAATTTCAAAACTGAACTTGTGCTGGAATTCATTCAAACCAAACCCATTTGAATTCTAACTAATTCAAATGGCTCATGGGTGAATAATTTGAATTGCCAGGGGTACTATGGGGCTCACTGTTTACAACAGTGATTAGGAGTAAATTTCAGAGGTTAAAACTGGAATTGGGACCCACATGTCAGCCACTGAAGCAAAAGAAACTGACTGAGGACTCAGCTTGGTTAACCGCGCGCGCTGCAGCTGCCGCCACGGCGAAGCCACCAGCTGCTTGCCGATCTCAGCCGCGGAACCGACTCCCTGGGTCTTTATCTACCCGCCTGAGCGGTCACCGGCGCCTTCCATCGCTGCCTCGTCTCACTTCCACCCAAAACGCTGAAACACCTCACCGCCCGAGTGAAACTTCGGTTCCTCATTGCCCGGCCGATCCAGTGACCCTCCCGGCGATCTGAGACCAGCACCGGGTGCGCCAAGCCATCTCCAACGCCCTCGCATTGGTTCCAGACCCTGCGCGGTCTTCCCCGAGCTCCACCACGGCGATCTTGTCTCTGCCGGTTCAGCTCGAGCCACCGCTGCGGGAACAGCCCTTCCGGCCACCACAGCCCACCGTTCACGGAGCTGTAAACAGCAAAGAGGTTCGCCTTCAACCCCTCTTTCTTTTCCGCAAGCTCCGGCGGCGTGACAAGCACTGCTCCGGCCGGAATTTCATATTTTCGCGACGGTGTGCAAAAGTGAGGTCGGTACTGATCCGAGAAATTCGTAAACCACACTGCATCACTCATCCTCTCATGGAGAGGATCACTTCTAGTAGCCCGTGCGGATCCATAGGATCAAGAACCACGAAGAACCGTGGAGGGAAACCGCTGTTCTTCGAGTTTTAGTAGAAATCCCGATTTCCGGCCTAGGTCGCACGGTGACAGCCCAACACAGCCTTTCCCGAGCTCCGTAGAGCTCATGTCGACCTTTCCTATGGTCCACTGATGCTCGACGACCCTTAGCTTGATCGGGGGAGGTGCTAGGGAGGGCGGACAACGCGACCGAAGTTCTCCCGAGGCTGCGGCTCGTCGCCGACCATGTGGCGGCCATTTTCATGGCGAGCTGGCCCAAGAATCCTGTTCCCCGAGAGAAAATAGGCAGAGGCGGCCAAAATCATGAAGTTTGGAGCTTTACAGAAGCTGGCGGCGAGCTCTCCGGCGAGGTCCCTCGGCGGCGGAGCGCGGGCGTCGCGAGGTTGAAGAAAGGGGTGGACCCCAGCTGTCAGCGGCCGATATTTTGAATCGGGATCCGGCTGCGGCCGGGATCTGGTGTGCTGGCGCGCAAATAGCCTGTGAGCCCCGGTGTGCCAGACACCGCCGCGCTCGACACGTGTCCTCGCGGGCCCCCGCGAGATTTAAACTTTTCCCCGATTTTCAGAATTCTTCCAAACTTCAAATCCTCATAACTTTGGCTAGAAAGCTCCAAATTGAGTGATCCAAATTTTGCTGGATTCAGCTCTCTGAGTACTTTCAGCATATCAAGTTTCACTTCATGAAATTCTTTATTTCTCCAGAATTAATTCCTCAAACTTTAAACTGTTTGGAATTTTAACTGGAGCATCCTTTGGAGGAAAATCATGAAATTTTGCTGGGATGTTCACCAAAACGTCCCTGAACTACCATAAAAATTACAGACCCATTGGAGCTCATTTAATCCACCTAATGGTGTGATTAGTGAAACTGTTCCAGAGAAAATAGAAAATGTTCAGAAACATTTTCAGAATTTTCTCTGAAATTGTTTAGCTCATATCTTTAGTTAGGAACTTCCAAATTAAGTGAGACCAACTCCATTAGAACCCTCTGAAAATCTAGTTTTCAGAAAGTCATAGATTGTTTCATGAAAATCCTTAGAACACCCTAAAAGCCTTCAATTAAGGTCAAGGACATAATTAATTGTGGAGGGCTCAAATGAGCTTTGCTGCAACTAAAACTTGACCAAGTCTCTGTTTAGGTTGTAACCAAGCCCCAGTAAAAGTTTCACAGTCATTGTGTCTGTCTAGTAAGAGTTATAGACCTCACAAATTAAAAGTTAATACAACTGCATTTAAATTAATACATGCATTGCTTCTATCATGTAGTCACTAAGGTCGAGGAGGAACCCGAAGTCCTAGACTTTGTTACTCCGGAGGAACAGATAGCCTACGACCAAGAGCAGCAAGGCAAGCTCTGGTTTGCATTAACCTTTTTACAAATTTTTATTGTTTTGAGCACATACTTGTTTACTTTATTCTTTGCATTAGAGTCTTGTTTGGAAGCCCCACTGCATTGCCTGTCGTTCAGAGGGTAGGTTGAGAGCTTGAGGTGTAAATCGGCTGGCGGCACTGAGATGCGCGTGCAGAGACCTCTTGCTCGGGACGATGGGACCGGTTCAATATTTGGCTGACGGGTGAAAGGTAGTTGCGTACGGCGTCCGTGATGGTTGTTGTAGGCAACATCGAGTACGGGCGTACGTGACGGGTTGTTCGGGTAACCCTGCAGGTGTAAATCGATTATAATCGCCGTCCCTCGCGGTCAGTGAGTACCACTTGTTCACTGTACCGTGACGTAGAAAGAATAGGCTAGTTACATGTTAAAATGTTGCTGATTGAAAGATGGACTTGATTGCTAATGACTTGCTGTAGTTTAGAGCTAACTAAAGTTCATTTCAACTTTGGGCAAAGTACATGAGAGAAATGCGTTTCTTGTTTGATTACGGCTCTCTCATGTGCCTTAGCATAAGGTTCTCCACAAACTGCTGCTAAAACTTGAAAGTAAGGTTCCACTAATTAGGCGAGTGCTTTGCAAATGATTTTTACCTCATGTAACCCATCACCCCTCATGTAGAAGTTCCATGTTTAGGTGAGACGGGTCAGACTTGCTGAGCCTTCGTGCGCACTGCTTGTGTTTGAAGCTTTTGCAGGGTTCTATGAGGAAGGGACTCCCGAAGAGGAGACGGAACCCCAGGAGGGGAACCCCGTCGAGTGGGAGTCGTGCACGCCGCAGAGTTAGTGTGCGTGTGTGCTAGCAAGGACACGTTCAAGGGCTGAACATGCACTTGATGCTTAGTCTATGCCCGTGAGTGTAGACTGAACTTATTTTGATGTAAACATGTTCATAAACTTGTTTATGTAATAAAATTTCGCTTCCGCTTTGTATCTTCGACGTGTGTTATCCGGTGCTGTGCAACGCAGCACCCCTCAGCGTGATCCTGGCTCGACAAGACCGTGGGGTCGTGTTAGTTTAACGCACTTAAGAAGGTTATATTTTTGAAAAAATCGGTGAGGAACGAGTTAGTAGCCCATATAAGGATGTTATTAGTGTATAGCAAATGGAAAATACTAACCTAATTGCTTATGTCGGAAAATCATGCATCTCGGGACGTCATATGTCTTGGGGGGTGCATGTTAGAGCTGTCCACCAATGCACACAAGCTAAAGGGTGGAGCCTCACGGGTGGCAGGTAACCCGGCCAGCTTTAGTATCCTCTATGACTCTTCATGTCGTTTGGGGTATTCGAGCAGCGCCCTTCCCTGGCGTGCTACTGCCAAGTATGGGAGACCCCGTCACGTGGTTAGTAACGTGAACACGTAGCTCAAGGCGTGATTGGCTTGAGAACAACCGTGCGAGTGATGACGGACGGTTGTATGAACTGTATTGGGACCGGGTTCGGTGTGCAGCCGAACCTGATGATTGTGTGGTTTACTTGCAGGTAGTATAACCATCGATCAGTAGACGAGTAGCACACGTGTGCGAGATACGTTTTAGTGCCACTGAACTAATGAAGCCGGCTAAATCCGGTATAGGTGTTTCTTTGTGAGGAACGTAGTACCCGCATGAACTGGTGAAGCTTCGACGTCACATCTGACTAAATGATCAACCTCATTGTAAAACTGGAAAGTTTTGGTCCAGAGCACCAAAATTGTGACTTAACTCCTTTCCTTAACCAGAATGTTCAAAGTTAACAAGTTTTCTACTTATAGGACACTAAGGACAGAGTCCCCTGTTTTCAGCAGAAACAATGCTGAAGTTACACAGAGGTTAGAGGTTGAGTTCTTTCAATGTTGGGGTTATATTATACAATTATGGAAATCTTTGGTAAAGCTTTACAACTTTTGTATTGATGTCCAGAGGTTTTTCATCCCTTAACCAGTCAAAAATGCAGTAGAGTTGAAACTGTTCAGAAAACAGGGCAGAGCAAATACTCTCTGTAACTTTCTGTAAATTGAGCATAACTTCCTGCATAAAAATAAAAAAATAGAAAATTAGGTAGTCCTGAAAATTTCATGAGATAAATTACAACTTTGTAACATAAAGTTTTGTCAAATTCGAGGTAGAATTGGAATTCTTGGATCAAATCAGTACCTCAAGCGGGGAGGTGCTGTCCAATTTTCTCCAGAAATTCTGTAGACTTTCAAATCTCATAACTTTTGAACCAGGATAGATATGAGGCCAAACAAATATATTATGTAAATATATTGAAGTTAACTTTAACTTTGATGTTGAGCTATAGAACTGGTTTTTCCTTTAGCATGGTCTAAATCGGATTAAAAGGGAAACTGGTCAGGGCTGTCAGTTTGGGAAGCATATCAGCAATCAAATTTGTTTTAAGTTTGATTTGTGTTTCCAAGTTTTATGAGTTCAATGACATGTTTTATGTTATAAATCAATGATTTACTGTTGAAATGAATATTTGACCTTTTTCAAATATGTTTCTACAGATGTCAGAGGATAAACATCTGGAGAACGGGTGGGTGGTATCCCACTGTTCTCAACGCAGCGGTTATCCAGAACTGTTGAAGCTAATGGTTTAATACTTCGGGTACGTGGAGACGCCGCGTTACCTCGCCAAGGAAGAAGGCGAGGAGGGGAAAAATACATGGATCGTCCATGTCGAAGTTCCAGCAGGACCTATGCCACCCGGTTGGGCACCGTTCACCGTCACGGTGAGAGGTAGACAACCGGAGGAGATGTGGCAGGTGGCCGCCCGCGACACCATGTCGCGTTTCTGCCAGCTACACGTGAGAGCTATGGAGGGCACTCCATACGCGCTTGTTCTGGTGGAGGGGCGAGCTAATCACGTGTGGAGGGAGAGGTACGTTGCGGCAACTGATCCGAGTTGCCCAAGGTATAACCCCGCGGAGGCGAACCTCAGCCTCCAGTTGATGGCAGGAAAGACAGTGATGGACAGCCAAGCTGTCCATACGGATCGACTTGCCGTGGAGCTCAAGGAGAGCACCAGCTGTCGAGACCATTCCGCGAGTGCTCACAGCGCACTCTGTAATGTGCTCCTTCTGACGATCATACGACTGAATGAACAACACAATCAGTTGCATCGTCTGAAGAAGGCGAGGAAGAAAAACCGTGTCGACGTTACGGCTTTACAGCAGCAAGTGCAGGCCTTGATCTAGCAGAACTAGGTCCTAACTCAAGATCGTGATGACCAATTGTAGGATCGAAGAGCATGTGAAAAGCTACCAGAGGGGGGTGAATGGTAGATTTATACTTTTTAGCGGGAGCAACAAAAACCCCCTCGGCAGAAAATCGATCTGTTAAAGAAACCGTGTATGTGACTGATCTAAACATGTTCAATCGTGACAAAAGTGGTATATATTATAGAGAGTCAAGTCACAAAGACAAGAAAACAAGAATCACGGAAATCCGTAAAAAAAAACTAAAGTTATGATTGAAAGATCAAACGAGGGTCAATCTGTCCTACTCGAGTAAAAACCATATCTGCAACACTGCAAAGAAACTCGTGTAGATCAGAAACTAGAAATCCAATAACAGTGAAATTTTCACAGATGATAGATAATCAAGTTTTGAATACAACCCAAAAAGAATCACGTCAATTGGATTTGTAATACTCTAGTTATGATCAAAACACCAAAGCACTGTCGTGCTGTCCAGAAACTCGACGAGAAAGACTTGACAAAAACAAGTCGGACGAACAAGGCACAAAAGCTCCTCTAAACTAGAATTTTATTGATCAAAACATAATAGTAACAGACCAAAGTCGTGCTCTCCACGAGTCTTGGCCTCCCTTGCTTATATAACAAGCCCTAAGGCCATCCCAATTCAAACTAGGATTCCTACTCCTACTTGGATTTAAACTCTAACTTTTGAAAACTGCTCAAGACTCTTCTATACGCAGATAAAAGCAATCTTAAGACTTCCAAACAACTTAGGAACGTCCCAAACATTCCTAAAACATCTCTACTTCGTGTCTCACACGAAATTCTATCATAACCAACTCAAATCTTTCCATATTTGAGCCATAACCGACTCAGCCGCAGCCTGAGTCCATAATCCAGCCGCTTGGACCTTTCCGACCAATTCTTTACGTCCACATCTCTTCATCACGCCTTCAAACCATGTTGCCACGTCCATGCACTCCTTGCACACATGCAAACACATGTCAACGACGTCCACGATACCTTCATATGCATTGTTCTTGATCCAAACATGTTACGCGACCTCCCGATCAACTCAACCATAATTCCTCCCGAACTTGGTTGTTGAACCTCATCTTCTCCCTAAGACTAGTTCAATGGACCTCGTCACCAGCTATATCTTCAACTCAAGCAACACCTGCACATGAATAAACAACCAATACTTTCGAGCACAAGTCCGTGACTTGACTCACGTTAGTTCCGAAAACCACAACACGTTACATAAACACCTCACATAAGCATGTTGCAAACCATAGCAAAATGTTAACCACCGTAAACAGCCATAACACTTCAAAAACTTAGTAAAAGAATACTAAGAAAACTTTCCATAGATGTAAACCAAGTTCGAAACATTTTCCTGGTAAAAACAGAACCATTGCGATTTAGCTCCGGACCTTGCCAAAGCTAACCGGACCTTGAACCGGAGCTTACCAAACTTAGCAGAACCTAGCACCGGAACTTACCAAAGCTAGTCGGACCTACCGCCGGAGCTAACCAAACACATGTTGGACCTAGCCATAGCAAGTCGGACCTTGCGTCAGATCTTGTCGGAGCTCGGACCTAGAGTCGGACCTTGACAAAAAGAGTGTTTTGGCAGAATTCAAAACTTTTATCGTCATAGCCAATGTATTCAGCACATATAGGTCTCACAATCTCCCCCTTGATGAATGCATTGGCAACACCACTTAAAATCCGAACATTGGCTTATTCACATAAAAAAGTTTTGAAAACAATCAAATGAGAAACAAATTTCGAAACAAAAATTTCTCCCCCTTTGTAAAATAGAAATATAATGAGAAGAAAAACAAAAATTCCCCCTCTGAGAAGAATCGTGCCAAAACACTTGTGAATCGTGCAATGTGTGATCAATTTCTCCCCCTTCGACAATGTATTCAGCAAGGTTCAAAAGACAAATTTTAATTGTTATGAGCATATTTATAACATATACATATAAAACAAAGCTCATCCAAGCCATACTATCAAGTAACTTACACTATCACATCAATGAGATACATAAAGTAGTGTAAGGCATGCTAGAGATCAAGTGTAATGTTCAATTTAAGCAAGTCATGATCTCACAAACTTAACTATGTCAAGACCTGAAAGCATGACACTTGTTGCTGCATTTTAATTATTTTTCAAAGCACAAATTCAGATCATATGACATTTGCAAGAGATTATATGCCTCATCTGCCTTATTCTAACCAACCAAGCCAAGCCTATGTCATTTGACAATCAGAATCTTAAGGACATGGTTTTAGTCATACACAACTTCTTCTAAGTTCATATCTAAGTGCAATGATAAGTCATCTCAAAAAAGAAGTGCGATGCATGCATATTGTCTTGATCTTTTTCTCAATTTTTCATTTGAACATAAAAGCTCAACATGTGAATAGTTGATTGATTATTTTTTCATTATCAAAAGCACTTGTGAGCATGCAAGAAGTTTAAAACAGCAAGAAAGTTCGATCATGACCAGATTTAGTGTAAATAATTATTCCAATTACTAGTCATGGCAAAAACTACAAAATGTATAACATGAGTAATGTAGTAAGAACTTTCAACATATAAAAGGAATCACAAAGTCATATATGTATGAAATACTATGCTCATATTATTTTAAATTCAGATTCACAATAGACTTCCCAAGTTTCAAAACTCCCCCTCAATTTAAGCCATGAGGATGCATAACCCCTATTTCACCATGAATGAAACAAAAACGAGTAAAATCCAAAGGTTTTGTAAAAATGTCAGCCAATTGTTGTTCGGTATCTACATGGTGAAGCACAATGTTTCCTTTTTCAACATTATCACGGAGAAAGTGATACCTAATGTCAATGTGCTTTGTTCTTGAATGTTGCACGGGGTTTTTAGCAATGCTAATGGCACTAGTGCTATCACAAAATAGTGGAACACTATCTAGATCAACCCCATAGTCCTTAAGTGTTTGAACAATCTAAAAAATTTGTGAGCAAGCGCTAGCATAAGCTACATATTCAGATTCGGCTATGGATTGTGCAACTGAATTTTGTTTTCTAGAGGACCAAGCAATAAGTGAATTACCAAGAAAATGACAAGCACCCGAAGTACTTTTCCTATCAATTCTACAACCCCCAAAATCAGCATCCGAAAAAGCTTTCAAAGTAACGGTTGAGGAAGAAGAAAGAAAAGTCCCAAATTCTTGAGTTCCATGTAAGTACCTGAGAATTCTTTTGACGGCTTCACGATGTGAAGCACGTGGGGAAGCTTGAAATCGTGCACAGAGACATATGCTGAATTGTATGTCCGATCTTGATGCCGTGAGGTACAAAAGTGATCCAATCATACTTCTATATTCTTTTTGATCCACGGGTTCACCATCTTCATCAAGTTCAAGCGCTTAAGAAGGTCTCTTGTATACTTTGTTTGATGCACAAAAGTACCCTCCTTGGTTTGCTTGATTTGCAGCCCCAAAAAGTATGTGTGTTCTCCCATCATACTCATTTCAAATTCTGAATTCATCATAGCTGAAAACTTGGACACAAGACCATGAGAAGCACAATCAAAGATAATATCATCCACATACACTTGAATGAATAATGAGTCATTGCCATGCTTAAGCACAAAAAGAGTTTTATCAACCTTGCCCATGGTAAACCCCTATTTAAGTAAGAATGTTTTTAACCTATCATACCATGCCCTAGGGGCTTGTTTAAGACTATACAAGGCTTTGGACAGTTTGTAAACATGATTAGGAAAATTTGGATTTTCAAAACCCGGTGGTTGCTTGGCATAAACCTCCTCATCTATGTAGCCATTAAGAAAAGCACTTTTAACATCCATTTGATATGACTTGAAACCTTTAGATGCAGCAAATGCTAACAAAATTCTTATGGCTTATAATGTGGCAACAGGAGCAAAAGTTTCATCAAAATCTAGTCCTTCAACTTGTGTGAAGCCTTGAGCAACCAACCTAGCCTTATTCCTAACCACAACCCCATCCTCATTTGTTTATTTGTAAACACCCATTTAGTTCCGATTAGAGTGTGACCTTGAGGTGGAGGTACAAGTTTCCAAACATTATTTCTTTAAAATTTTCCAACTCTTCTTGCATGGCAATAATCCAAGATTCATTAGTGAGTGCGTGTGATATATATTTGGGTTCAAAAGAAGCAACAAATGTAGAATGAGCGTGAGAGTTTGGATCACAAAACCTGGACCGTGTGACTCGTTCGTGCAAGCTTCCAATAATTTGTTGTGGAGGATGACTTTTGAGGACCCGGAGGGGAGTAGACAATTCATAAGCTCCTTCTTCTTCATGTTCATCACAAATTGAAGAACCTGTGACTTGATGACGATCTGGACCAGCAATGGTGATCGTTGGTGCTGGGTGTGAATTAAAATCAGGAGCTGGAACAATGTCATTAGCTCCTGAATTTTTGGGCAGCAGCATCACTTCTTCATCTTCTTCGATGAAAATACTCTCCCCCTACGGATATGGGTCTGGTCCTGCAATATTAGAGCTAGTACCTGGGCTAGCTTCATCAAAAGAAACCTCACAAGTCTCCACAATTTTGTTAGTGTCATGTAAAAGCACACGGTAGCCTCTAGTATGAGATGGGTAATCAAGAAACATGCCACCAATGGATCTAGGTTCAAATTTATCAAGATTATCATGTTTCTTAACAAAGCATTTGCAACCAAAGACCCGAAAGTATGTGACACTAGGCCTATGTCCAAACCGAAGTTCATATGGTGTTTTACCTAGATTAGCACGCAAGAAAACACAATTTGAGACATGACAAGCAGTTGCAATTGCATCAGCCCAAAATTTTCTAGGAATTTGATATTCATCAAGCATAGTCCTAGCCATCTCAACTAAGGTTCTGTTCTTTCTCTCTACAACACCGTTTTGTTGAGGTACATATGGTGAAGAAAATTGATGATTTATTCTATTTTCAGCACAAAAGTGATCAAACAATTGATTTTTAAATTTGGTTCCATTATCACTTCTAATTGTTTTTAAGGATTCTGGGTGATCAATTGATAATCTAAGAAATAAGGTTCTAAATGACTAAAAGTTTCATTCTTAGATGCCATAAAATAAACCCAAGAGTATCTAGAATAGTCATCAACAATCACAAGAACATACCATTTAGCTCCGAAGGATTAAACACGTGAAAGTCCTATGGTGTCAAGGTGCAAAAGTTGACCCGATTCAGTTGTCATGGTCATTGTGAGAGGAGCATGTGAACCTACAACTATTTTAGCATGTCTACAAGAAGAGCACACAATTTCTTTGTCCCCTTTAAGCTTAGGCAGCCCACGTATGCGATCAAGAGCACTAACATGTGTCAGATGATCAAAGCTTACGTGAATAAGTCTACGATGCCAAAAATATAAGTCTTTTGAATCATTAGCAAGTAGACATTATGCTTAGAGGATGACATATCAAAATCAGTTTTAAAAACTCTTCCAAACTTAGACATATTAAAAATGATCTCACTATTTGAATCTACAACCTTGCAACCATTTTTAGTAAAAATAATTTCCAGATTTTCATCTAGCAATTGTGAAACAAAAAGCAAGTTGTATTTCAAATTTTTAACAAGTACCACATCTTTTAAAGTGTATTGATTATTTACTCTAACCGAACCCTTAGCAATTATAGGAGTTGAAGAATTATCGGTAAAACTAACATTTTCTTCATGTGACACAAAAGAGAGGGAGGAGAACCAATCTTTGTTACCGGTCATGTGGCGTGAGCATCCTGAATTCACAATCCAAAGGTTCTCCTTCCTCAAGCGTGTAACCTACAAAGAAGTACAATACGTCGATGACTCAATACTGGGGTTAGTCCAAAGGCATTTAGGAATCTAGTACTGAGTCACACGACGTCCAACAGAAGTAACACGCAAAGGCTGAGATAAAACACCAGGTTTATGAGCCAAAGTTTGAGAGCTTTTGTACCCAACTACTGACCTACGAGGTGTTACATGAGTAGCACTAAAAACAGTAGGTCTGGAAGCAAACTTTGCATATTTTTGACTCATTATAGCAGGTTGCATATTCCTAACATTCGGTTCAGCACACGCAACAGGTTTTGCACAGTTGTTATGTGATATAGCAATCATTCTTTCCTTTTTCTGTTGCTTAGCTAGTCTATAACAAAAATCTATGACATGACCATCTGTACCACAGTAGGTACAATAAAATTTAACTTTATGTTCATGTCTAGATGAGCAGACATGTTTATTTGAAACCGAATGCGACAACACTCCTGCAGATTTAAAAACCACTTTTTTTTGTTTAGGAACTGTTTTAATCAAACCAATTCCTAATGACTTTACAATTTTAGGTGGATGTGCTTTAGCATGAGCATGGGAATCAAAACCTAAACCAGTTTTATCATTGCAAGATTTAGAAGAATTTAATAGCAAGTTCAGATTCTTATTCCCATTATAAAACCGCTCTAGTGTCCTATTCATGTCATCAAGTTTCTTAGACAAGTCTAGGTAGTTTTGACATGAAGTTTTTCCTTTAGTTTGCAATTGGAACAATACTTAACTTCATGAGAACGTAAAGCATTGTTCAATATAGAAATTTCATTCATAGCATCTTGTAGTTTCTTATTAAGATCATCACAAGTAGAACAATGCAAATCAATTGTAGAACAACAAGCATCTTTCAAGATTTTATCATTAAGTGCAGCAAGCTCTCTGTTCTTTTCAATCTCTAACTCAAGTTTATCAAGTGTGGAGGTATGTGCACTTCTTAGAGAGGACAATTGTTCATATATTAAGTCACATGAGGAACAAAAATCATCACTAGGAATCAAAGATTTCAAACGATTAATTTCAGATTCTAGTGACCCAATTTTAACAGCATTGTCCCTAAGCTTTTTGTCCTTTTTTCTTAACTATAATAGTGGCACGAGACATAGCATGACACATTTCTTCGCAAGTAGGACATACCTCTTCATTGTCGCTGTTGTGTTCTGCCTCCTCCATACTTGAACTTGACTTGCCCACCATAAAGTATAAGTTTGCCAAATCATCTTCATCTTCGTCACTTCCGATGTCCACATCGCTCGAGCCAAGTTCTTGAAGTGCAGACATAAAACTATTTTCCAATTGGCGTCCTATAAAACCCTTCTTTTTTTCTTATCGTTTGCAGAGGAGTGCTTCGTCCTAGTTTTGCCTTTCATCACGGGAATTAGGACCTGAAAGGTTAGGGAAATCCGTATGAAAATGTTCTGTCTTACCACATTCGAAGCATCGTTGAGGTACGGCACTTCCTCTCCTTCTAGTTCTCACATTTTGCAATACTTTGGAGAACCGAGTAGAGATGAGTGCAAGTTCTTCCTCTGGAAACTCTTCAATCTGTTCAAGGGTTAGATAGGACAACAAAGAAAGTGTAACACAAGATGAAGATTGACTAGAGCTAGGCATGTCACATTGTGAAACAAATGCAAGAGACTTGTTGGGGTTCTTATGTGATATTATGTCAATTTCATGAGTTTTTAACTTAGAATATAGCACATCTAATGTAAGTGTACTCATGACAGTAGATTCATGAATAGATGTAACTTTCATCTCCCAAATTGACATGTCTAATGCACTTAGTAATTGCCTAGCATTTTCAGCATCTGAAAAATTAACGTTGACACTACGCAAGTTGCTGAGAATTTTATTGAAGCGAGCAAAGAGGTCATCGATTGACTCACCAGGTTGCATCTCGAAGCGCATGTATTCTTTCTTGAACATATCTTGTTTACCTCCTTGATCGTGTTGGATCCTTCGTGGTAGTCACAAAGTGCTTTCCACACATAGTATGCAGATCGGAGGTGTGCAACACAGTCGAAGTCACTTTGAGTTAATCCTTGTATGATCAAGTTCCGTGCTTTGTTGTTGTTGTCGACATCTCTCATGTTCGTAGCCGTGACTTGATCGTTTGGCGGCACGTCATAAGACTTGTACACCTTTTCCCATATTGCGAAGCCTTGTGCCTGGATTAAAGCCTCTACACATGTAACACCCCAAAATTTTTGATTCAAAACCTTAAATCATGTTAAGAGGGGAATTTAAAATTTTTTGGACGTGTTGCATGTTTTGCAAAAATTCAAATTCAAACTGGAATTCAAATTAAACTCAAATCAGAAAAGAAATGGAAAAATAAAAAGAGAAAACAGAAAAAACCGGCCAGTGGGCCGAAACCCACCAGCCGGCCCAACTTACCCCGCGCCAGCCCGCAGCCGCGCGCCCGCGCTTTCTCACGCTGACAGGCGGGACCCACCCAGGCTTCGTCTTCCACCTCGCGCCGCGCCGGACTCTCTCTCACCGAATCCAAACCGATCGGAACTGCTGGGGATCAAAGCCGAATTTCGCTCGAGGAGGAAACGGACATGATCTAAACCACCCCGCCGCCCTCTCTCGTCTATAAAAACCCCGGCCCCGTTCTGTTTTTCCCACGCGATCGCCGATTTTTACTACGGTGAGAACCGAGACTTCTCCGGTGAATTCTGGCCGATCTAAGCTGGGAAACTCCGATCTAACTCGCTGGTCTTGATCCACCGCCTCCGGGGAACCTTGCAGGTGCAGAAAACTCGGTGACTTGCGGTGTAAACACAGCGCCGACGAGCTTCGCCGTGGTTTTTCCTCGGACCTCGCCGCCGATCACCTCCCAGGACCTCCGAGTTCAAGAAAACCCCCGAGGTGAGATCCCTGACCTCCCCTCTACCGATCTATGCCATAAGATCACAGTTCTAGGCAGAATTCTCGAGGATCCGAAAGTTTCCGGCGAGATCGCCGCTTCCCGCCGCCGTGCGCCGCCGGCAGCGCCGCCCGCGCTCGATCAGAGCGACGTGGCCGCTTGTGCGCCGTTTATTTTAAATTGCACGGTAGGGTTTAAACCCCCGCGTACCGGTTCGGCGTTATAATCTCAGCCGTCGGTTTAAAATCGGACGGTCCACGTCAGCCCCGCGTTATAAAGACTGGAAATCTTACGTGCTACCCCCTGGGGTTCACGGGAAATAAGAGCTAGCCCCGGAAACTTCTGATCTAGCCCCTGGAACTCCAGAAAATCATGTAAATTCATTTAAAAATCAGTTTTAGCCCCTGGACTTAATAAAAATTAGGAAAAATACCTCTGATAAGTGTAGCTAGACCCCTGGAAATTTTGAAAATAATATTATGGACCCTGTAATGGGGTAAGTTCATCTTTTTAGCCCTGTTTAGTATTTAATTTAGGAAATTGAATATGTAACTAGTGTTTAAAAAATTAAAAAGGGGGACAAACATATTGTCAAAATTAAGTTAAAGACTTTCTCAGTATTTAGAAAACTTTGGAGTGAGATAAAAACATATTTTGGGCTGAATTGAATCTGTTTAATTTATTATTCGCATTTAGGGACACAATTTTAAGTAATGAATAGTTTTAGAAAATAGGGAAAATAATTGTAAAATAGTTTACATCAGAGGAAAAGGTCAAAAATATATTAGTAAATATTTTAGATCAGAACCTATTCTGTTTAGATGATGTGTCTTGTTATTTTCATAATAAAGTTCACATTTAGGCATAGGAAATAAATCTGAAAATATAGCAACTAGTAAATGATAAATGGAGTTCTAAAATCCAAAGGATTCAGTTTAGGGTTGGTAGAAATTATGAAGACACATATTGAGAAGGAAAATACCTTTCATGCATACTTGGTAGCTAAAAGGTGTAGTAATTGAATATAAGGAATTTATTTAAATTGGAAACTCATATATATAGTATGCAAGCACAAAATGTGAATACAAAAGTAGGAATCATATACATATGATTAAAAGTGTATGCAAGACACAAATCAACACACATAGAGTAACCACAACACATATAATGGTGAATGACTTTCATAAATATGAATGTGTGGTTTGTATGAAGTGGAAGTGTGAATTATGTCTTATGGATTGTTGTTTTTCTTTTGCTATGTGTGATGGTATGATGTAGAACCTGCTCAAGAGCAAGTTATTCCTTTCCAAGAACAGGACTACCCATTTCAAGAGCAGCAAGAAGGAGGCAAGTGTCCTTGACCACTTTGATCCTATGCTAGGATGTGTAGATAGAATTATTTGCATTGTCAAGTTAAATATGAAACCCATGCTAGGAAGTTTCCCTAGAATTGCATCACCTTGTTTCCTTGTAGCTTGGGTTGGGATTTATTTTATCATGTCATTTATTATTATGCATATGCTTAGCCATGCTTAGAATGGGATATTTAGGATATGAGATCATCAATTTATTTTTACCATACTCTTGAATGAGATATTATGAGTTATGTAGAGGTAGGGATCAAGACAAGTTGGATGTTTTGGTTGTGTGCTGGGTGCACGAGACTCGGGTTTGTGTTTAGTACTTGCCTGGATCCTAAAGACCGGTTCATGGGGCATGTAACCTGGCTTTACAGTGCCAACCACATGCTGAGATGGGGCAGCTTGGCCAATTAATTAGGTGTATCCCCGGTGTAGTATAGGTGTGTTGGATGGTGCGGGGAGTAGGTGTCAGCTGGACTACCATATGAACCGCAAGGCTCAAGAGGGGGCCACTGCAGCGGGGTTGGAGCCTCTTGTATGCTGTTAGGGGTGAAACCTCAGTGGGCCCACGCTCGTCGGGAATCCCTTTGTAAAGGCTTCATAGTGATCTCCTGGCTACACACCTGGGAAGTGTGAATGTGGTTCGTAGCCACTGGCATAATGGAGGTTCTTTAGTTCACCCGGCAACGGGGGATGAAATCACTACATGTGGGTACAGTGGTACAAACTCTGCAGAGTCAAAACTGTCATGACAGCCGTGCTCACGGTCAAGAGCGGCTTGGACTTATTCATGATTAGAGGATTGATGGTTTTGGAAGTTGTGAATGTTAAGCGGGGAGCTTAACATCGGAAATGATGTTATGGTTATTTGATTATGATGAGGGTATGGGAGCTTGGGACCATTTCATCTATGTAGTAATGTAGGTGCTTAAAAAGCTAAGGTGATAGGAATTAATTGCATAGCGCTTTAACCATGAGTTCAACCTCGCCTTGTTCTAGCCATGCATGATATAATTTTCCCACACTTGCTGAGTACCCTAGGTACTCAACCTTGCATATTTGTTGGTTTATATTGCTGCTCAGGTCAAGACAATGAGGTGGTGTATAATGACCAAGACTATGGACCCGAAGAAGGTTTCTAGGTTCATGGAGACCCCCGAGCAATGCCTGTGATGGAGCCCTAAAGAATAATATTCCGCTGCTATTTTATTTACTTGTTATGAACTTATTATCGTCCATCGAGACATATGCTATGTAAGACTTATTTATATTCGACACCTGGCTTGTAATAAATGATGCTTCACTATTTGTCATCACATGTATGAGAAAATGATCCTGGCATACATGTGATATTCACTTGGTTGTTCTTCGGAAAAACCGGGTGTGACAATACATGCCTTCCAAATCTGAAAATCAATGCCACTGAACACACAAGGTTTTGGGGAATATTTCTCCATGATGATTTGTTAAAACACGTGCAAATCACAAAGATTAGAGCACTGTGGCTCTGATACCAATTGTAGGATCGAAGAGCATGTGAAAAGCTACCAGAGAGGGGGGGTGAATGGTAGATTTACACTTTTTAGCGGAAGCAACAAAAAACCCCTCGGCAGAAAATCGATCTATTAAAGAAACCGTGTATGCGACTGATCTAAACATGTTCAACCATGAGAAAAGTGGTATATATTATAGATAGTCAAGTCACGAAGACACGACAACAAGAATCACTGAAATCCGTAAAAAAAACTCAAGTTATGATCGAAAGATCAAACGAGGGTCAACCTGTTCTACTCGAGTAAAAACCAGATCTGAAACACTGCAAAGAAACTCGTGTAGATCAGAAAATACAAATCCAATGACAGTGAAATTTTCACATATTATATATAATAAAGTTGTGAAGACAACCCAAAGAGAATCACGTCAATTGGATCTGTAAAACTCGAGTTATGATCAAAACACCGAAGCACTGTCGTTCTGTCCAGAAACTCGACGAGAAAGACTTGACAAAAACAAATCGGATGAACAAGGCACAGAAGCTCCTCTAAACTACTAATTTTATTGATCAAAACATAAGAGGAACATCCCAAAGTCGTGCTCTCCACGAGTCTTTGCCTACCTTGCTTATATAACCAGCCCTAAGGCCATCCCAATTCAAACTAGGACTCCTACTCCTACTTGGATTCAAACTCTAACTTTCCAAAACTGCTCAAGACTCTTCTATACACAGATAGAAGCAATCTTAAGACTTCTAAACACCTAGGAACGTCCCAAACATTCCTAAAACATCTCTACTTCATGCCCCACACGAAATCCTATCATAACCAACTCAAATCTTTCCATATTTGAGCCATAACCGACTCAGCCGCAGCCTAACTCCATAATCCAGCCGGTTGGACTGTAAAATCCCCAAAAAGTGGTAGCAAGAATTTCCAGCTCATGTACACTTAGGAAAAATGAGGGGAATTAAAACTTTGAATTATAAGGTGTAAGTTCAAAGTGAGGGTTTGGACTTCCTGAAAAACTTCCAAACATGGAGATCTAAATTCATGACTTAGATCCTCATAGTCCAAATATTCACCCTTCCAAATTTCAGCTCATTTGGAGGAGTTTCAATATTTGTTTGGGATTAAAAGGAGAAAAACCCTCCAATCTGAATTTCAAATTCAGTTTCAAATTCCAATTCCCCCAATTTGCAAATTTGGTTCCACAAATTTGTTCTCCACATTTGAATAAGCAGCCACGCCAAAAATTGGAAACTTTGGAGCTGGTTTGCTATGTTTTTGGGATAATACAAAATTGAGAATTCAAATGCATCTCAAATTCAAATGATCCGGTGCCACCCATAATTTCATAAGTCAGTCTTATGTTATTAAATATCAACTGCCTATCATTCCCACAAATAATTCATATTTGATATGTTCTCCGGGTGGGAAAATAACAGCTGATAGAATGGTCTATAGAGCGCCATTACAATTGGGTGGGAATCTATACCCGACGTCTCTAATCATATTAGAGAGTCAAAAACTTGATGTCATTTTAGGGATGTCATGGCTACATCGCCATGGTGCTGTTCTTGACATCATTCCACGCGTGGTTCGTTTAAACTCTCCACTTCATGGACCACATGTTCTTACTCTTGACCGTTCGGTTCAAGAAGCTCCAGCCACATATAACACGGAAGCCACAAAACTTGAGGATATTCGTGTGGTCCGTGAATACCCGGATGTTTTTCCGGATGATCTTCCGGGCATGCCACCCGAAAGGGCTGTCAAGTTCAAGATCGAACTTGTACCGGGAATGACGCCGATATCACGGAGACCATACAAGATGGCTCCGAATGAGCTGGCTGAACTGAAGGAGCAGCTCAACGATCTAGTGAAGAAGGGTTTCATTCGACCGAGTTCCTCGCCATGGGGATGCTCGGCGCTGTTTCTGAAGAAGAAGGATGAAACCTTGAGGTTGTGTGTGGACTACCGACCTCTCAACGCCATCACCATCAAGAATAAATATCCACTGCCCCGCATCGATATTCTCTTCGATCAACTTGTGGGTGCGAGTGTATTTTTCAAGATGGATCTTCGCTCCGGATATCATCAAATCAAGATCCGAGCGGAGGATATCCCAAAGACGGCCTTCTCGATGAGATATGGGTTGTATGAATACCTCGTCATGTCCTTTGGTCTCACCAACGCCCTGGCACACTTCATGTATCTCATGAACTCAGTATTCATGCCGGAGTTGGACAAGTTTGTGGTGGTGTTCATAGACGACATCTTGGTTTACTCCAAGTCTGAAGAAGAACACGCCAAACACTTGCATATCGTACTTCAACGATTAAGAGACCATAAGCTTTATGCCAAGTTCAGCAAGTGCGAGTTTTGGATGAGCCAAGTGCCATTCCTTGGTCACATTATTTCTGCAGAAGGTATTGCAGTTGATCCAAGCAAAATCGAACAAGTGCTGAAATGGAAATCCCCCACATCAGTCCATGAGGTCAGAAGTTTCCTCATGTTAGCAAGATATTATCGGAGATTCATACCAAATTTCTCCAAACTTGCTAAGCCGATGACTGAACTGTTGAAGAAGGGGATCAAATATGTTTGGAGCTCAGCTTGCGAAGAAGCTTTCGAAGCATTAGTGAAGCATCTTACAACAGCCCTGGTGTTAGCTCAACCGGATACAACCAAGCTGTTCGATGTATATTGTGATGCGTCTGGTATCGGGCTTGGCTGTGTATTGATGCAAGGAGGAAGAGTGGTCGCCTATGGCTCATGTCAACTCCGTAACCACGAGCAGCACTATCCGACTCATGATCTCGAGCTTGCTGCTGTGGTATTGGCCTTGAAGATGTGGAGGCACTATTTGCTTGGGAACTTAGTGCACCTCTACACCGACCACAAAAGTCTGAAATATATATTCACTCAAAAGGAGTTGAATATGTGGCAACAGAGATGGCTAGAACTGATCAAAGACTATGAGATCGAGATTCACTACCATCCCGGGAAGGCAAACGTGGTTGCCGATGCCTTAAGCCGCAAATCCCATGTCAACAGTCTGTCCATCACCCCACTTGAAGAGGAGGAGCCGAGTCTGTACTTGGTTCCATATGGGGCATTGTATAATATTGCTCTCGTACCTACAATACGAGAGGAGATTATGGAAGTGCAGAAGAAAGACGTGGGAATGTCGCACATTCGGAGAAGGATGAAGAATGGCGAAATGAAATGCTTCCGAAGAGATGATAACGGTACACTATGGTTTAAAGACCGTATAGTGGTACCCCGTGACATGAAGCTTCGGAGGAAAATCTTGGACGAAGCTCATTTGTCCAAGTATTCTATTCATCCGGGCAGCAACAAGATGTACCAATATCTGAAAACAAGGTTTTGGTGGACACGGATGAAAAGAGAAATCGCAAAGTACGTATCCGAATGTGATACGTGTCAGTGGGTGAAAGCCGACCATATGTGTAAAGCCGGACAGCTGCAACCGTTGAACATTCCGGCATGGAAGTGAATACAAGAGGAGATTATGGAAGTGCAGAAGAAAGACGTGGGAATATCACACATTCGGAGAAGGATGAAGAATGGCGAAATGAAATGCTTCCGAAGAGATGATAACGGTACACTATGGTTTAAAGACCGTATAGTGGTACCCCGTGACATGAAGCTTCGGAGGAAAATCTTGGACGAAGCTCATTTGTCCAAGTATTCTATTCATCCGGGCAGCAACAAGATGTACCAAGATCTGAAAACAAGGTTTTGGTGGACACGGATGAAAAGAGAAATCGCAAAGTACGTATCCGAATGTGATACGTGTCAGTGGGTGAAAGCCGACCATATGTGTAAAGCCGGACAACTGCAACCGTTGAACATTCCAGCATGGAAGTGGGAGTATATCAGCATGGACTTCATAGTCGGATCACCTCTCACGTCTCACAAACATGACTCGATTTGGGTGATAGTCGATCGACTAACCAAGTCGGCTCATTTCATTCCCGTACATACAAGTTACGTGGCCAAGCAATACACGGAACTTTATATTGCAAGAATTTTATGCTTGCACGGTGTTCCCCGCTCCATTATTTCAGATCGCGGTGCGCTGTTCATCTCTCGGTTTTGGGAACAGATGCACGCATCATTGGGGACCAAACTGATCCGAAGCTCCGCGTATCACCCGCAGACGGATGGTCAAACTGAACGGGTGAATCAAGTGCTTGAAGACATGCTACGCGCTTGTGCCATCCACCACGGCAATAATTGGGACGATCATTTGCCGTTGGCGGAGTTTTCTTACAACAATGGCTATCAGGCTAGCATCAAGATGGCGCCGTATGAAGCTCTCTACGGCCGGAAATGTCGCACACCTCTCAACTGGTGCGAGTCCGGCGAGCGAGTCATCTACGGCATTGAACTTGTGAATGAAGCTGAAGAACGAGTGCGAGTGATACAAGCCAACCTCAAGGCTGCTCAATCTCGTCAGAAAAGCTATGCAGATAAAAGACGCCGTCCTCTCCACTTCGACATCGGGGACCATGTGTATGTCCGTGTGTCTCCGATGAAGGGAGTTCACCGTTTCGGAGTGAAGGGTAAACTTGCGCCGCGGTTCATTGGTCCGTTCGCCGTCATTGAAAAATGCAGACCCGTGGCCTATCACTTGGATTTACCGGCGTCGCTCGCAGGTGTTCACAACGTCTTCCACATCTCAGCTGAGGAAGTGTCTCAAACCCTCCGCTGAAATTCGCACAGAAGACATAGAAGTTCTCCAACCGGACCTCACGTACACGGAGTATCCAGTCCGGATTATCGATGAAAAGACTCGTGCCACAAGAAACCGGACCTTATGGTTCTATAAAGTCTTGTGGAGCAACCATACCACTGAGGAGGCGACATGGGAAAGTGAGGACTATCTGCGAACGTATTATCCGGACTTGCTATCATCATATACCCGGTAAAGTTCTCCCCGCTTTGCATTTCTTTTGGAATCTCGGGACGAGATTCTTTTTAAGGGGGGGATGTAAAATCCCCAAAAGTGGTAGCAAGAAAATTCTGCTCATGTACACTTATGAAAAATGAGGGGAATTAAAACTTTGAATTATAATGGTGTAAGTCCAAAGTGAGGGTTTAGACTTCCCAAAAACTTCCAAACATGGAGATCTGAATGCACAGCTTGGATCTTCATAGTCCAAATATTTAACCTTCCAAATTTCAGCTCATTTGGAGGAGTTTTCATATTTGTTTGGGATTAAAAGGAAAAGCCCTCTAATCTGAATTTCAAATTCAGTTTCAAATTCCAATTCCCTCAATTTGAAAATTTGGTTTGACAAATTTGTTCACCACCTTTGAATGAGCAGCCATGCCAAAAATTGGAAACTTTGGAGCTGGTTTGCTATGTTTTTGGGGCAATACAAAATGGAGAATTCAAACTCCATTTCAAATTCAAATGGTCAAATACAATTCAAACTTTCACACCAGAATTCAGATCATTTGAATTCAGAAAGTTTAAACCATGACTTGGTGTGAAAGTTTAGCCTTAAATGTTGAGTTGCTGGGGTAAAAATATGTGTGGAAAGTAATTGAGAAATTAGAGGTGGTGGGACCCAGTGATCAGCCACACAAATTACAAACCGACTGTGTTCATCTCCGGCGCCATTGAGCTGTGCTCTGCCTGCCACTGAGCAGCTTGTGAAACTTGCTCCTGAAGGCTGTTTTTCCTACGTGGGTGATCAGTAGAGAGCAGGCACAACCCCACTTCGCTTCTCCACGTTAAACTGAAGTCTTCCTTCAGCCTTTGCCCGAGCACTCACCGAAGAAAATGTTGGGCGCCGCTGTGATCGACGTTCAGAACCTTCCAGCTGCCCCTAGCACTGTTTGAGCCACCCAGGAGCTGCGCCGGCGCCTCCTCAACATGCTCCACCGCTGCTCAGCTCATCCCCGAGCTCCCCTCGCTGTGCCCGAGCTATTCTTCACCGGGAGAAGACAGAGCATGCCGACCCTCACTGCTCCTCGAGTTCCAGCCGCTCCAACGCCTATACTGCACGTACAGCACCTCCCTAAGGTGCGCCAAGGTGTGTAGATCATGCTACCGCAGTCCCCTTGCCCTTCCCCATCGCTGGCTCGCCGGAATTTGGATTTTGGCGCCGGTACACGTGAAGAACTGACCCACACCAAAACTGGAAATTCGTCCAACGTGGTTGATCATCGATTCTACAATTCAAGCCACAGAAACTAGTGACCCTAGCGCCCTCTCACGCCAAAGCACGGGTTAAACCAGCCATCCCACGCCCCGGGCGACGAGAAATTGCCGGCGGCGTCAAAAACGGGTCGGTCCTCCGGTGAACCCCATGTTCCGGCCATTTGCTGCAAGGTTTAGCCTGCGTTCCATGTACCCCGATCATTGGTGATGATTTAGGGCAAGGTAGCTCGCAAGGAGAAGCTTCGGACACGCCAGAACATGTTGATGCCGAGCTCCCGAGCCGCCCCACCGGTGCCGACCTGTTTTCGGCCGTTTTCATGCGTGGAAACCTTGCCCGGCAGCTGCGCCATGTTCCAAGGAGCATGTAGGGCGAAACCGGAGCTAATTTGGGGGAGAAATGAGGGAGAACGAGCCATGCCACGATCTGTGCTGGTGTGCACGCGCGTCTCTGGCGGGAGGTTGAAGAAGGACCTGACGAGTGGGCCCCCCTGTTAAGTCTCTGTGTAGGTTTCAAACAGAGAGCTATTCAAGTTTGAAAAATTCATAACTTTGTGTAGACAACTCCAAAAAGGGTGAGACCAATTTTGTTTGAATCCTTAGGAGGAGTACTTCACAGAGGAACAAATTTCTTTCTATGAAAATGTCCAGATTTCTGTAGAATTGTTTTTAGTAAATCCTTTAGGGATTTATTACAGGAGCAATTATTTATGAAATATTCCCAAATTTGGACAGCAAATCCTTTTCATAGTAACTGATCTCCAATAAAAATTTGAGCTTATTTGGAGTTCATTTGCTAGGTCAAATTGTCTTCCAAAGTTCAGCATTTATTTGAAAATTCAAATTTAAAAAGAAACTTTTCAGAACTCCTGTCCAACTTCAAAAATTCATATCTCTCTGATGGTAGCTCCAAAAATGGTGAAACAAATTTTGTTAGAACCATGGAGACTTACCCTAATCAGATCTTCCACTATTAGCTATGTCAAAGCTCCTGAATTGGGCTCAAAATTCAGAGAATCATTGTACGTGTAGGAATTTTAAAGACTACATTGTGCAATGACATGTCTCCAAATTTGGCTCAAATCATCCTTAGAGAGTCTATTATCTACTGTAAAAATCCCAAAGCCAATTAATGGTCCTAAATAGCAATAGATATGAATAGTAGTTCAATTCTTATAAATCCTTAATACTTATACATCTATTTTGCTACATTTCATTTAGTGACCGAAGTTGAGGATGCACCGGAGCCTTTGGACGTCCTGCCACCTGAAGTTGACTTTCCATCTAACTCGCAACCAGGCAAGCCCCTGTTTGCACTTAAGTACCTTTTATAAAACTTTTTATTTGTATCACTTATGTCTAGATTGAATGTTTGCATTAGAGTTAAGGTGATTGAAACCCCACTTGCATAACCTTTTAAATCCTATGAAGGGTTGGGTAGCTTACAGAGCCTACGAGTAGACAAGGTCCTGCTAATATGCTTAGGACCTCGGTAGAAGTCAAGTAGTTGGAATCTACTCGCGAGGTAAGGTTTATCACACGGTTTGGTCAGAATAGAAAATGGCTTAAGAGTGGTGAAAATGAGACAGCAGGGGTGATAGGAAGCAGTGAGCGGAGGTCTCACGTGCGTAGCCCTGTTGGTGTCGATTGAGGACCGAGTCATGTGCGGGCCTGCTGAACAAGTATCGAACAGTACCGGATGGCATACTGACATAAGCAGGAAACCGATGTAAATGGTTAACCTGGGTGCCGAGGCTTACCCAACCGTAAACAGGAGTGGGTTGAGGGTAGCAAGGTGTAAATCTGCCGGTGGGCACAGTCACGCTCCACGCGGGGACCTCCTACCCGTTACGGATGGACCGGTTCAGCATTTGGATTGCCTTTGAAAGGTGGTTGCATACAACAGAGTAGGAAGGGGTGTGGAATCACGCTTCTCAAAGTGGGTGTTTGCAACGTGTTGTCCGGGTGTCTCCTGATTGCAATCACCGTCCCTCGCAGTTATTTGAGTACCGCTTGTTCACTGTTTCATGACGTAGTAAGAAGTGAAGTAAGCCAGTTGAATGATAATATGCTGTGATGATATATTAATGTTTTGGAAACCACAACTGCTGTAGATGTAGAGCTAATTAAGTTTACTTTCCGCTTTGGACATCACCACATCGGAGGGAAGTGTTTCTTGTTTGATTGTGGACTTCCGATGTGAGGGTTGCCTAAGGTACATGAATTTTCTGCTATAAAAACTGAAAGTAAGGATCAACTTATAGGCGTGTCTTTATTGCAAAGTCCTTTCCTACCTTACACATCCTTGCACGTAGAGTTTCATGCCTAGGGTTGACGGTTAAGACTTGTTGAGCCTTCATGCTCACGGTTGCAATATTTGAGCTGTGTGCAGGTGAGAGTTATGAGGAAGGTTCCAAGGACGAGGCGATGCCCCCGTCGGGGTACACGGTCGAGCTGGAGCCCTGCACGCCGCCGTGACTCTCCGGTTCCTTGCTGCTAGCGTGTAGCGTCCCCGGGCTAGACGGCTGCACTTTTGCATAGCTAGGATAAGAGGCCATACATACATATTACTTCCGCTGTATGAATAGGTTTTGTAAAAAGACTTCCGCTGTTTTATATCAAATAAAAGTTTGTATGTTGTTCTTTATTCTTTTCGTGTGTGCTGTTGGGTGCCGCATCGCACGGCACCACCCTATGCGATCCTGGAGTGGGTGAACCACGAGATGGTCTCCACAACCACCAGCTCCGCTGGAGCGTCCTCGATGTTTTCCAACCGTCCTCAGCTCGTGACGGACCCTCTGTACCAGCGCCGAACCATTCTGCTCCGAAGAAAACAGAGCTCTACGTCGCCGCCGCAGTTCCCCGTCTACCGGCCGACTCCGACCTCCCCAGCGCGAGGAAAACCGCCTAGAGGTGTGTCACGAAGTCTAGTTTCACATTCCGATGTACTTTGGTACGTTACCACCGCCGGTTAACCGGAATTTGAAGATTTCAGACGGTGCACGTGGAGGACCGACCAAGCCAACTTCGTGAAATTCTTCACACACTTTGGATCATCGGGCCTCTGGTATTAGACACAGCTATTAGATCCCCTATCACTCTCCCACGCTGAAGCATGACGCAAACCATCCTTTCTGCAACTCCAGCGACGAGAATCCATCGCCGCCGGCTGAAACGGCTCGGTTCACCGTCAAGCTCCTAGTTGCGGGCGTTTTCAGCTCCGGCTAGGGGTAGCATCATGTTCTACGTGCTCCAGGGATGGTGTACGACCCCTTAGATCACCGGTTGAGGCTTGGGACGTGCGAGTCATCGCCGGCGCTGCGCCACCGAGCCGCCTCACTGTCGCCGATGAGTTTCCCGGCGTTTTCATGCGTCCAGACCGTGCCCAGCTGCTTGGCTGTGATCCGAGGGGGGGTGTAGCACGAAACCGTGGGGAGAATGGTGGAGATAAGAGCGAGAACACGGCATGCCACTGTCGGGTCTGGCGTGCGCGCGCGCGGGGGAACTGTCGGTAGATTGAAGAAGCGGCTGACAGTGGCCCCCCCGTCTGAGTCTCTGTGTAGGTTTTAAACAGAGAGCTATTCAAGTTTGAAAAATACATAACTTTTTGTAGACAACTCCAAAAAGGGTGAAACCAATTTTTGTTTGAATCCTTAGGAGGAGTACTTCACAGAGGAACAAATTGCTTGCTATGAAAATGCCCAGGAATTTCTATAGAATTGTTTTTAATAAATATTTGGAGATTTATTTCAGGAGCAATTCTTTATGAAACATTCCCAAATTTGAGCGGAAAATACTTTTCATAGTAACTGATCTCCAGTAAAAATTTGGGCTTCATTGGAGTTCATTTGCTAGGCTAAACTGCCTTCCTAAGTTCAGCCTTTATTTGGAAATTCAAATTTAAACAGAAACTTTTCAGAACTCCTATCCAACTTCAAAAATTCATATCTCTCTGTTGGTAGCTCCAAAAATGGTGAAACAAATTTTGTTAGAACCATGGAGACTTACCCTAATCAGATCTTCTACTTTTAGCTATGTCAAAGCTCCTGAATTGGGCTCAAAATTCAGAGAAGCATTGTACTTGTAAGAATTTTAAAGACTACGTTGTGCAATGACATGTCGCCAAATTTTGCTCAGATCATCCTTGGAGAGTCTAGTCTTCACTGTAAAAATCTCAAAGCCAACTAAGGATCCTAAATAGCAGTAGCTATGAATAGTAGTCCAATTCTTATAAATCTTTAATACTTATACATATATTTTGCTACATTTCATTTAGTGACCGAAGTTGAGGACGCACCGGAGCCCTTGGACGTCCTCCCACCAGAAGCTAACTTCCCGTTTGACTCGCAACCAGGCAAGCCCCGGTTTGGACTTAAGTACCTTTTATAAAGTTTTTTATTTGTATCACTTATGTCTAGGTTGAAATGTATGCATTAGAGTTAGGGTGATTGAAACCCCACTTGCATAACCTTTAAATCCTACGGAGGGTTGGGTAGTTTACAGACTCGACGAGTAGAGAATTCCATGCTAATGTTTAGGATCTCGGTAGAAGTTGAGTGGTTGGAAGCTACTCGCGAGATAGTACTTATCACACGGAATGAGAAGAGATAGAAAATGGCTTAAGTTGTGAAAATGAGACCCAGCAGGGGGGATAGGATGCAGTGAGCAGAGGTCTCACGTGCGTAGCTCTGTTGGCGTCGGTTGAGGACCGTCCGTGTGCGGCCCTGCTAGACAAGTATCAAACAGTACCGGATGCATACTGGCATATGGGAACCAGGAAACCGATGTAATTGGTTAACCTGGGTGCCGAGGCTTACCCAACCGTAAATAGGAGTGGGTTGAGGGTAGCAAGGTGTAAATATGCCGGTGGCACAGTCACGCTCCACGCGGGGACCTCCTGCCCTTTACGGATGGACCGGTTCGGCATTTGGGTTGCCTTTGAAAGGTTGTTGCATACAACATAGTAGGAAGGGGTGTGGAATCACGCTTCTGAAAGGGGGTGTATGTGACGTGTTATCCGGGTGTGTCTTGATTGCAATCACCATCCCTCGCGGTTATTTGAGTACCCGCTTGTTCAATGCGCTGTGACGTAGTAGGAAGTGAAATAAGCCAACCGAATATGCTGTATTGAACTATTAATGTCTTGAAACCTTGTATGTTGTAGTTATAGAGCTAATTAATTTTATATTCCACTTTGGGCATCTCCACATCGGAGGAAAGCATTTCTTCTTTGATTGTGGACTTCCGATGTGAGGGCTGCCTAACTGTTGCTACAAAACTGAAAGTGAGGATCAACATGTAGGTGTGTCTTTATTGCAAAGTCCTTTTCCTATCTTACACATCCTTGCATGTAGAGTTCCATGCCTAGGGTTGACGGTTAAGACTTGCTGAGCCTTCGTGCTCACGGTTGCAATATTTGAGCTGTGTGCAGGTGAGAGTTATAAGGAAGGTTCCGAGGACGAGGCGATGCCCCCGTCGGGGTACACGGCCGAGCTGGAGCCCTGCACGCCGCCGTGATCTCCGGTTGCTTGCTGCTAGTGTGTAGCGTCCCCGGGCTGGACGGCTGCAATTTTGCATAGTTAGGATGAGAGGCCATCTTTGTATAATACTTCCACTGTTTTATATCAAATAAAAGTTTGTATGTTGTTCTTAATTCTTTTCGTGTGTGCTGTTGGGTGCCGCATCGCAAGGCACCACCCTATGCGATCTTGGAGTGGGTGAACCACGGGGTGGTCCCCACAGTCGTGGTATGAGAGCCGCATTGGGAATAGCACGCTCGAAAAGAGCCTATTTTGAAAATTTAGAAGTAGTCGAGTGAGAACTAGTCATTAAGCCCACATAAGGTCTATGATAGTACTAGTTATGATGGTGGAAAGCTAACATATTTGTTATACATTCTGTAACGACGCTCCGACGTTAGGTAAGAGGTAAGGTACGCCACCGCAGGCGGATCAATTGCGGTAACTCGCCATACGAGCAATAGTATGGAATGGTATACCATGGCTTGGCACGGTAGTTAATATGAGTCTCTGAACCTCTTTATGGTTCTGAGAGCATATGAAAACGCTGATCTCCAGCGTGCTTTAGGCAAAAGTAAGAATACCCCATCGTGTGGTAAGCAACACGATAGTATGCAACTCTTGAACATTCAATGTTCAAAGTGTCATATGCAGCGCTCGCCATCGGCGTGCCTCAACAGTCATGAGGCAGTAGGTGGTATCCATTGGGTTGATAAAATTCCCAACCGTGACGACCCGTTCGCGCTCTACTCGGGTTCCCCGTCGTGTGGTGTGAAAACACGACCATATACCTTGAGACGTGGCTTGACTCAAGGACGATCCGTATGGCAATGATACGGACCGTATGTTTTTACTATGATATGGAACTGCCTGCAATGTTAAAAACCTCTGTGTGCACCATTATTGTGTGTTCTTATGCAGGTACATTAACCACGTTAGTGCATGACGTGTAGAAACCGTTTGTGAGTGACGTTCTTAGTTCCACCATTTGACACGTATATGCCGGAATACCGGTTTAGGATTTTTCTTTGGTGAGGAAACGTATTACCGAGACTGCATAAAAGTTTATTTTCAAAGAAAAGAGTCGAAATGAAGTTTAGGATTCCATTTAGGGGTTAGTAAACTCCTATATTGAACTAAGAGTCAATTGGGAGTATAGTTTCAATCTCAAAATCTTAGGAACAATCTCCCCTGTTTTCAGCAGAAATTTTGCTGAACTTGAACAGGGCATAACTTAAGATTGGTTGGACCAATGGAGGTGTGGGATACCATTCTGGAAAGTTTTTGAAGTCCTCCACAACATTTCTGTAGAGCTCCAGAACAAAATCTCCCTCCAAATGGATGAAAATCTCAGATGAGTAGGTACTGTCAAGAAACAGGACAGACCAAAGGGATCTCTGGAATTTTCTGTATTTCAATAACGACTTCCTGCAGAAAAATCTCCAAGGGTCAAGCAAGACATCGTTGGAAAGTACAGAAAATGTTCTACAACTCTGTTGTTGAACTCTAGTATAGATTTTGCCTCTAAGGGGGTAAACACTGTTGAATTATCCGGACTGGTCAGCTGGACCAGAAGCTGGACAGTGAACACCCTGTTGAAGTGTTTCAACCAAAACAGTTAGTTTCACAACTCAACGCCCAGTGGCTGTTGTAAAACAGCGAGTTGGAGTCGAAATGTTTATGCATGCAACATATCATTTCGAGTTAGTACATGTTTGGGTCAAGTACAATAGCGAGGAATTACGCATGCTAACACACTTAACATCCCGTGGTGACCCCGATGGTCGAAATGAACTTTTAACCCATAAAGTTCAGTACTTTGGAACTCGATCGTGTGACCCGTCCAGGGATGTATATGTTGTATAAAGTTTATACTTTATCCATATGTATAAAGTTCAGTACTCCAGGTTATTCAACCGGCTGGAGCAGTATGCGCCAGGATTTGTGAGAATGGAAGACGACAAGCGCAACACGTTCTTCCGGGGCCTGAATTCAAAAATGAAGGTCCATCTCGCCCAAAGCAATCGCGGCACATTCAACGACCTCGTTAATGCCACAATTCTACAAGAGAATGCCCAGCGCGAGTGCGGTTCTGATAAGAGGAAACACAGCGTATTGGCGAGCAGCAGTGGTGGAACACCACAGAAATACCGCGTGGTGTATCGCTCACCACCCGGTCAGAGATGGCAGCCACCGGCGCGACCCCCTCAGTTCCTCGATCGACAATATAATGCGCCAGGCTTCCGACCAATGTATCCACCACAGCAACAGCAGCAGCAGAGGATGGTCCCACGTGCGCCTCAGTTTCAACAGCGTGCACCGGGATTCCGTCCTCAAGTCGGCGGGACCCTGACACCTTACACGTGCTTCACGTGTGGCCGTGTCGGGCACATTTCAAGGGACTGCCCCGAGCCGCGACAGGGCAGGGGTGCAGCACCGTATCAGGGTGCTAATCAGCCCCGTAATCAGCCCAAGAAACCAGCACCAAAACCCGGCAACGCCCACCACTTAGCCATCGAAGACGTGCCGGAAGGCGAACCCGTCCTCGTGGGTACGTTTTCTTACTTAGATCATCCCGTGGTCATACTTTTTGACTCCGGTGCCACCCATAATTTCATAAGTCAGTCTTTTGCTATTAAATATCAACTGCCTATCATTCCCACAAATAATTCATACTTGATATGTTCTCCGGGTGGGAAAATAACAGCTGATAGAATGGTATATAGAGCACCATTACAGTTGGGTGGGAATCTATATCTGACTTCTCTAATCATGTTAGAGAGTCAAAAACTTGATATCATTTTAGGAATGTCATGGCTACATCGCCATGGTGCTGTTCTTGACATCATTCCACGTGTGGTTCGTTTAAACTCTCCACTTCATGAACCACATGTTCTTATTCTTGACCGTGCAGTTCAAGAAGCTCCAGCCACATATAATACGGAAGCCACAAAACTTGAGGATATTCGTGTGGTCCGTGAATACCCAGATGTCTTTCCGGGCATGCCACCCGAAAGAGATGTCGAGTTGAAGATTTAACTTGTACCTGGGACGACGCCGATATCACGGAGACCATACAAGATGGCTCCGAATGAGCTAGCTGAATTAAAGGGGCAGCTCAATGATTTAATGAAGAAGGGTTTCATTCGACCGAGTTCCTCGCCATGGGGATGCTCGGCGCTGTTTGTGAAGAAGAAGGATGAAACCTTGAGGTTGTGCGTGGACTACCGACCTCTCAACGCCGTCACCATCAAGAATAAATATCCACTGCCCCGCATCGATATATTATTCGATCAACTTGTGGGTGCAAGTGTATTTTCAAAGATAAATCTTCGCTCCGGATATCATCAAATCAAGATCCGGGCGGAAGATATTCCAAAGACGGCCTTCTAGACGAGATATGGGTTGTATGAATACCTCGTCATGTCCTTTGGTCTCACCAACGCCCCGGAACATTTTATGTATCTCATGAACTCAGTGTTCATGCTGGAGTTGGACAAGTTTGTGGTGGTGTTCATAGACGACATCTTGGTTTACTCCAAGTCTGAAGAAGAATACGCCAAACATTTGCATATCGTTCTCCAACGATTGCGAGACCATAAGCTTTACGCCAAGTTCAGCAAGTGCGAGTTTTGGATCAGCCAAGTGTCATTCCTTGGTCACATTATTTCTGCAGAAGGCATTGCAGTTGATCCAAGCAAAATCGAACAAGTGCTGAAATGGAAGTCCCCCACGTCAGTCCACGAAGTCCGGAGTTTCCTCGGGTTAGCAGGATATTATCGGAGGTTCATACCGAATTTCTCCAAGCTTGCTAAGCCGATGACTGAACTATTGAAGAAGGGGATCAAATATGTTTGGAACTCCGCTTGCAAAGAATCTTTCCAAGCATTAGTGAAGCATCTTACAACATCCCCGGTTTTAGCTCAACCGGATACAACCAAGCCCTTCGACGTATATTGTGATGCGTCCGGCATCGGGCTTGGCTTTGTATTGATGCAAGGAAGAAGAGTGGTCGCCTATGGCTCATGTCAACTTCGTAACCACGAGCAGCACTATCCGACTCATGATATTGAGCTAGCTGCTGTGGTGTTGGCACTAAAAATGTGGAGGCACTATTTGCTTGGGAACTTAGTGCACCTCTACACTGACCACAAGAGTCTGAAGTATATATTCACTCAAAAGGAGTTGAATATGTGGCAACGGAGATGGCTAGAACTGATCAAAGACTATGAGATCGAGATTCATTACCATCCCGAAAAGGCAAACGTGGTTGCCAATGCCTTAAGCCGCAAATCTCATGTCAACAATCTGTCCATCACCCCACTTGACGAGGAGGAGCCGAGTCTGTACTTGGTTCCGTATGGGGCGTTATATAATCTTGCTCTCGTCCCGACCATAAGAGAGGAGATTATGGAAGCTCAGAAGAAAGACATGGGGATGTCGCACATTCGGAGAAGGATGTAGAATGGCGAAATGAAATGCTTCCGGAGAGATGAACACGACACTCTATGGTTTAAAGACCGTATAGTGGTACCCCGTGATATGAAGCTTCGGAAGAAAATCTTGGATAAAGCTCATCTGTCCAAGTATTCTATTCATCCGGGCAGCAACAAGATGTACCAGGATCTGAAAACCAGGTTTTGGTGGACACGGATCAAAAGAGAAATCGCAAAGTACGTATCCGAATGTGATACGTGTCGGCGTGTGAAAGCCGACCATATGCGTAAAGCCGGACAGCTGCAACCATTGAATATTCCAGCGTGGAAGTGGCAGGATATCAGCATGGACTTCATTGTTGGTTTACCTCTCACGTCTCACAAACATGACTCGATTTGGGTGATAGTGGATCGACTAACCAAGTCGGCTCGTTTTATCCCCGTACATACAAAGTACGTGGCCAAGCAATATGCAGAGCTATATATTGCAAAGATCTTGTGTTTGCACGGTATTCCCCGCTCCATTATTTCAGATCATGGTGTGCTGTTCGTCTCTCGGTTTTGGGAACAGCTGCACGCATCATTGGGGACCAAACTGATCCGAAGCTCCGCGTATCACCCGCAGACGGATGGTCAAACTGAACGGGTGAATCAAGTGCTTGAAGATATGCTACGCGCTTGTGCCATCCACCACAGCAAGAATTGGGACGATCATTTGCCATTGAATAATGGCTATCAAGCTAGCATTAAGATGGCGCCGTATGAAGTTCTCTACGGTTGGAAATGCCGCACACCACTCAACTGGTGCGAGTCCGGCGAGCGAGTTATCTACGGCATCGAACTTGTGAATGAGGCTGAAGAACGAGTGCGAGTAATACAAGCCAATCTCAAGGCTGCTCAATCTCGTCAGAAGAGCTATGCGGATAAAAGATGCCGCCCTCTCCACTTCGACATCGGGGACCATGTTTATGTCCGTGTGTCTCCGATGAAGGGAGTCCATCATTTCGGAGTAAAGGGGAAACTTGCGCCACGGTTCATTGGCCCGTTTGCCGTCATTGAAAGATGCGGACCCATGGCCTATCGCTTGAAGTTACCGGCGTCGCTCGCAGGGATTCACAACGTCTTCCATATTTCTCAGCTGCGGAAGTGCCTCAAACCCTCAGCCGAAATCCGAACTGAAGACATAGAAGTTCTTCAACCGGACCTCACGTACACGGAGTATCCGATCCGGATTATCGATGAAAAGACTCGCACCACAAGAAACCGGACCTTATGGTTCTACAAGGTCTTGTGGAGCAACCATACCGCTGATGAGGCGACATGGGAAAGCGAGGAATATCTACAAGCGAATTATCCGGACTTGCTATTATCATATATCCGGTAAAGTTTCCCCACTTTACTTTTCTTTTGGAATCTCGGGACGAGATTCTTTTAAGGGGGGAGGGATGTAAAGTCCCCAAAAAGTGGTAGCAAGAATTTTCAGCTCATGTACATTTAGGAAAAATGAGGGGAATTAAAACTTTGAACTATAAGGTGTAAGTTCAAAGTGAGGATTTGGACTTCCCAAAAAACTTCCAAACATGGAGATCTAAATTCATGACTTGGATCCTCATAGTCCAAATATTCACCCTTCCAAATTTCAGCTCATTTGGAGGAGTTTCAATATTTGTTTGGGATTAAAAGGAGAAAAACCCTCTAATCTGAATTTCAAATTCAGTTTCAAATTCCAATTCGCCAATTTGCAAATTTGGTTCCACAAATGTGTTCTCCACATTTGAATGAGCAGCCAGGCCAAAAATTGGAAACTTTAGAGCTGGTTGGCTATGTTTTTGGGACAATACAAAATGGAGAATTCAAATGCATCTCAAATTCAAATGATCAAATACAATTGAAACTTTCACACCAGAATTCAAATCATTTGAATTCAGAAAGTTTAAACCATGACTTGGTGTGAAAGTTTAGCCTTAAATGTTGAGTTTCTGGGAGAAAATATCAGTGTAAAATTGGATAAGAATTAGAAATGGTGGGACCCATTGGTCAACCACACACAAGTGTTGCCGCCTCAGCCGACTGCGGTCGAACAGCGGGAGCGCGACAGCTCCCTGTTACGACCCGTGCCCGAGGTGCACCACGCCACCTCCTGATTCTTCTGCCTACTTGATCATTCGTTCGGTCCACAGCCGCAGCACAACTTCCCTTGCTCTCTCGGCCTTCCACCGACGTGCTTCCCCCTTCTCTGCTCAAGCATGCGAGCAAAAACCGCCGCGCTAGGCTAGTCTGCTCCGGTTCCCAGTGTTGATCGTCTTCCGACGACACCAGCGCGTAGCTGAGCTAACCACCAGCTCCGCCGGAGCCTCCTCGACGTTTTCCAACCATCCTAAGCTCGTGATGGACCCTCTGTACCGGCGCCGAACCATTCTGCTCCGAAGAAAACAGAGCTCTACGTCGCCGCCACGGTTCCCCGTCTACCGGCCGACTCCGACCTCCCCAGCGCGAGGAAAACTGCCAAGAGGTGCGTCACGAAGTCTAGTTTCTCATTCCGATGTCTTTTGGTACGTTACCACCGCCGGTTAACCGGAAATTTGATGATTTCCGACGGTACACGTGGAGGACCGACCAAGCCAACTTCGTGAAATTCTTCACACACGTTGGATCATCGGGCCTCTGGTCTTAGACACAGATATTAGATCCCCTAGCGCCCTCCCATGATGAAGCATGACGCAAACCATCCTTTCTGCAACCCTAGCGACGAGAATCCGTCGCCGCCGGCTGAAACGGCTCGGTTCACCGTCGAGCTCCTAGTTGCGGGCGTTTTCAGCTCCGGCTAGGGGTAGCATCATGTTCTACGTGCTCCAGGGATGGTGTACGACCCCTTAGATCTCCTGTTGAGGCTTGGGACGTGCGAGTCATTGCCGGCGCCGCGCCACCGAGCCGCCTCACCTTCGCCGATGAGTTTCCCGGCGTTTTCATTCGTCCAAACCGTGCCCAGCTGCTTGGCTGTGATCTGAGGGGGGGGTGTAGCATGAAGCCGTGGGGAGAATGGTGGAGAAAAGAGCGAGAACACGGCGCCCCACTGTCAGGTCCGGCGTGCGCGCGCGGGGGAACTGTCGGGAGGTTGAAGAAGCGTCTGACAGTGGGCCCCCCTCTGAGTCTCTGTGTAGGTTTTAAAAAGAGAGCTATTCAAGTTTGAAAAATCCATAACTTTGTGTAGACAACTCCAAAAAGGGTGAAACCAATTTTTGTTTGAATCCTTAGGAGGAGTACTTCACAGAGGAACAAATTGCTTGCTAAATGCCCAGGAATTTCTATAGAATTGTTTTTAATAATTCTTTTGGAGATTTATTTCAGGAGCAATTCTTTATGAAACATTCCCAAATTTGGGCAGAAAATCCTTTTCATATTAACTGATCTCCAGTAAAAATTTGGGCTTCATTGGAGTACATTTGCTAGGTTAAACTGCCTTCCCAAGTTCAGCCTTTATTTGGAAATTCAAATTTTAACAGAAACTTTTCAGAACTCCTATCCAACTTCAAAAATTCATATCTCTCTGTTGGTAGCTCCAAAAATGGTGAAACAAATTTTGTTAGAACCATGGAGACTTACCCTAATCAGATCTTCCACTTTTAGCTATGTAAAAGCTCTTGAATTGGGCTCAAAATTCAGAGAATCATTGTACTTGTAGGAATTTTAAAGACTACGTTGTGCAATGACATGCCTCCAAATTTTGCTCAGATCATCATTAGAGAGTCTAGTCTTCACTGTAAAAATCCCAAAGCCAATTAAGGATCCTAAATAGCAGTAGCTATGAATAGAATTTCAATTCTTATAAATCCTTAATACTTATACATATATTTTGCTACATTTCATTTAGTGACCGAAGTTGAAGACGCACCGGAGCCCTTGGACGTCCTCCCACCAGAAGCTAACTTCCCGTTTGACTCGCAACCAGGCAAGCCCCAGTTTGCACTTAAGTACCTTTTATAAAGTTTTTCATTTGTATCACTTATGTCTAGGTTGACATGTATGCATTAGAGTTAGGGTGATTGAAACCCCACTTGCATAACCTTTAAATCCTATGGAGGGTTGGGTAGTTTACAGACTCGACGAGTAGAGAATGCCATGATAATGTTTAGGATCTCGGTAGAAGTCGAGTGGTTGGAAGCTACTCGCGAGATAGTACTTATCACACGGAATGAGAAGAGATAGAAAATGGCTTAAGTTGTGAAAATGATACCCAGCAGGGGGGTAGGATGCAGTGAGCAGAGGTCTCACGTGCGTAGCCCTGTTGGCGTCCGTTGAGGATCGTCCGTGTGCGACCCTGCTGGATAAGTATCGAACAGTACCGGATGCATACTGGCATATGGGAACCAGGAAACCGATGTAATTGGTTAACCTGGGTGCCGAGGCTTACCCAACCGTAAATAGGAGTGGGTTGAGAGTAGCAAGGTGTAAATCTGCCGGTAGGCACAGTCACGCTCCACGCGGGGACATCCTGCCCGTTACGGATGGACCGGTTCGGCATTTGGGTTGCCTTTGAAAGGTTGTTGCATACAACAGAGTAGGAAGGGGTGTGGAATCACGCTTCTGAAAGGGGGTGTATGTGACGTGTTATCCGGGTGTGTCTTGAATGCAATCACCGTCCCTCGCGGTTATTTGAGTACCCGCTTGTTCACTGTGCTGTGACGTAGTAAGAAGTGAAATAAGCCAACTGAATATGCTGTATTGAACTATTAATGTCTTGAAACCTTGTATGTTGTAGTTATAGAGCTAATTAAGTTTATATTCCACTTTGGGCATCTTCACATCGGAGGAAAGCGTTTCTTGTTTGATTGTGGACTTCCGATGTGAGGGCTGCCTAAGGCTCAATAAACTGTTGCTATAAAACTGAAAGTAAGGATCAACATGTAGGCGTGTCTTTATTGCAAAGTCCTTTTCCTATCTTACACATCCTTGCATGTAGAGTTCCATGCCTAGGGTTGATGGTTAAGACTTGCTGGGCCTTCGTGCTCACGGTTGCAATATTTGAGATGTGTGCAGGTGAGAGTTATGAGGAAGGTTCCGAGGACGAGGCGATGCCCCCGTCGGGATACACGGCCGAGCTGGAGCCCTGCACGCCGCCGTGATCTCCGGTTACTTGCTGCTAGTGTGTAGCGTCCACGGGCTGGACGGCTGCATTTTTGCATAGTTAGGATGAGAGGCCATCTTTGTATAATACTTCCGCTGTTTTATATTAAATAAAAGTTTGTATGTTGTTCTTAATTCTTTTCGTGTATCTGTTGGGTGCCGCATCGCACGGCACCACCCTATGCGATCTTGGAGTGGGTGAACCACGGGGTGGTCCCCACATGGACCTTTCCGACCAATTCTTTACGTCCACATCTCTTCATCACGCCTTCGAACCATGTTGCCACGTCCATGCACTCCTTGCACACGTGCAAACACCTTCCAACGACGTCCATGATACCTTCATATGCGTTGTTCTTGATCCAAACATGCTGCGTGACCTCCCGATCAACTCAACCACAATTCCCCCCGAACTTGGTTGTTGAACCTCATCTTTTCCCTAAGACTAGTTCAATGGATCTCGTAACCAGCTATATCTTAAACTCAAGCAACACCTGCACATGAATAAACAACGAATACTTTTGAGCACAAGTCCGTGACTTAACTCACGTTAGTTCCGAAAACCACAACACCTTATGTGAACACCTCACATAAGCATGTTGTAAACCATAGCAAAATGTTAACCACCGTAAACAGCCATAACACTTCAAAAACTTAGTAAAAGAATACTAAGCAAACTTTCCATAGATGTAAACCAAGTTCTAAACATTTGCATGGTAAAAACAGAACCATTGCGATTTAGCTCCGGACCTTGCCAAAGCTAACCGGACCTTGAGCCGGAACTTACCAAAGCTAGTCGGACCTACCGCCGGAGCTAACCAAAAACATGTAGGACCTAGCCATAGCAAGTCGGACCTTACGTTGGATCTTGTCGGATCTCGGACCTAGAGTTGGACCTTGACAAAAAGATTGTTTTGGCAGAATTCAAAACTTTTATCGTCATAGCCAATGTATTCATCACACATAGGTCTCACAGCTGGGAAGAAGACTACAACCAGGCCATGGACGAGGTGCATGCGTTGCAAGACCTAGTGCCTCCGGTAGTGGGCCTACCTATGGTAGGTGCAGTATCCATGGTTTTGGGTATCCCGGCGATGGGGGAACCTGAACCCGAAGAGGAGTTCATGGATCCTGAACCACCAGCAGAGGTAGCGGAGGAGGACGATCCGCAGAAGGTCGAGTTCTACTCCGAGTAGTGAGTTTACCATTGCCAAGTAGGGCAGCGAGGGTGGTGTAGAAACTTTTATAATAGTTTCATGTCATGTAGACGATAGCATGTGTATAGGTAGTGATGACATGAGCACGACTTCTTAGGGATCCGTGAATAATGTATCTTGTATAAAGTTTATGCTTTATCAATATATGTGAACGTTGTGCAATTTTATTCATGTGTCACTGCCATGCCTACTATTTTCTATGGAATTTTAAGAATGACATGTGCTGATCGTTGCTGTTTTGAATTTCAGAATGACTCGCACTCGTGCCAACCCAGAGGTTGGGGGATCCAGTCAGGGGGTAGAGGCCTCCCAACAGCCTCCCAAGGCTTCCTCGGGACAGCAACAGCGACAACTGCCACCGCCACCGCCAACAGTTACATTGGCCGACATCGTTGCGGCCATGGCGGGCTCACATCAGCAGCATACGGAGCTTCTGCAAACTCTAATTGTGAATACGTCTCGACCAGAGAGGCGTCAAGACCGAGAGGAGCGTCAACAAAGCTCCTACTCAGACTTTCTGGCTACTCATCCCCCGGTATTCTCGAGGGCGAATGAACCCCTCGATGCGGTCAACTGGCTCCGCACGATAGAGATGAAGTTCGGGCTGCTCCAAGTTAGTGAGCAGCGCAAGACTCAGTTCATGGCCCAGCAGCTTCAAGGGTCCGCGAGCGCTTGGTGGGCAAACTTCTGTGCCTCGCAACCCACCGAGCGAGTGCTGACCTAGGCGGAGTTCCAGACAGCCTTCAGGGCCTATCACATACCGCCAGGTCTTATGAAGAGGAATAGGCAGGAGTTCGCCTGCAGCAAGGCAGCAAGAACGTGCTAGAGTATTCCAGGGCGTTCAATCGCGGCAGCCTCAATGACATTATTGATGCTGAGATTGTACAAGAGGACTCCAGCAAGGAGTTAGCAGCGACGGAGAAGAAGCGAAGCGTGCCGCAGAGCAGCAGAGAGGGAGGTGGTCCTCCCCAGAAATACCGGATGGTGTATTGCTCAGCATCGGGTCAACGCTGGCAGCCACCGCAGCGACCGATGCAATTTCACAGTCGGACGTATTCACCACCGGCGTTCCGACCGGCCTTACCAGCACCACCTACGCAGCAACAACAGCAGCAGCGGGCGATGTCGCGTGCGTTTGCACCTCAGCAGCGCATGCCGGGCTTTCATCCTCCAAGCACGGGCCAGCCGTCAGCCGCATGCTACAAATGCGGTCGCCAAGGGCACTTCGCCAACAACTGCCCCGAGAGGCAAGGCGGCAGAGTGGCACCACAGTTTCTGGGGAGGGATCAGCCCTGGAACCCCATTAATGTGCGGCGGGCAAACTCTAAGCCCGGCGCCGTCCACCAACTCGCCATAGAGGACATGCCGGAGGGAGAGCCAATCCTTGCGGGTATGTTCCAACCACAAGTATCCCGCCATAGTGTTATTTCATTCAGGCACCACGCACAATTTCATTAGCCAAGCTTTTATTGCTAAATACAGCTTACAAATACTACCCACCGAAAGTCCTTACTTGATTTGTTCACCGGGTGGGAACATTTCAGCAAGCATGATGGTTTCAAAAGCGCCATTATGCTCAGGGGGTAGAGTATACCCTACTCTCGCATAGCTTTAGAGCAACAAAAGGTCGATGTCATCTTAGGGACGTCGTGGTTAACCCACCATGGCGCTGTTTTAGATACCGTCCTTCGAGTCGTGCATCTACACCCAGAAATGCACGAGTCACACTCATTATTTCTGGACAGTCCAGAAATAAAACTTCCAACCGTATACCAATCCACCACCATCAGATTGGACGACATTCCAGTAGTCCGTGAGTTTCCAGACGTATTCCCGGATGATTTAACGGGGATGCCGCCAGACCGAGAGGTGGAGTTCAAGATTGAACTTGCACCAGGAACTATGCCAATATCCTGAAGGCCGTACAAGATGGCGCCAAAGGAGTTGGCAGAATTGAAAACTCAGTGGATGGACCTGCTGGAGAAGGGGTTTATTAGACCGAGCTCCTCACCATCGGGTTATTCGGCATTATTTGTGACGAAGAAGGATGATACGTTGCGGCTTTGCGTGGACTATCGTCCACTAAACGCCGTAACTATCAAGAACAAGTACCCGGTGCCACGGATCGACATGTTGTTTGATCAGTTGGTCGAAGCAAAGTTCTTTTCCAAGATGGACTTAAGATCCGGGTACCATCAGATCAAGATACGAGCTGAGGACATTCCGAAGACGGCTTTCTCGACGAGGTACGGGCTTTATGAGTACCTGGTCATGTCCTTCGGCCTCACCAACGCTCCAGATCATTTCATGTACTTGATGAACTCGGTATTCATGCCGGAGCTGGACAAGTTTGTTGTGGTCTTCATCGATGACTTCCTATTCCAAGTCGGAGGAAGAACACGCGAAGCACCTGCGTATAGTCTTGCAAAGGCTGCAAGATAACAAGCTACACGCGAAATTCAGCAAGTGCGAATTCTGGATATCGCAAGTGCCTTTTCTCGGGCATATTATCTCAGCGGAGGGCATCGCTGTAGACCCGAGTAAGATAACACAAGTGCTTAATTGGAAGTCCCCAAGGTCTGTTCACGAGGTACGGAGTTTCCTCGGGCTCGCGGGATATTATCGGAGATTCATTCCGAACTTCTTGGAGATTGCCAAGCCTATGACAGAGCTGCTGAAGAAGGCTACCAAATATGTTTGGAGTCCAGCATGTGAAGCAGCGTTCAAGGCATTAGTGAAGCACCTAACATCAGCACCGGTTTTGGCGCAGCCGGGCACAACAAAACCATTCGATGTGTACTGCGATGCATCCGGCATTGGGCTCAGATGTGTGCTGATGCAAGACCGAAGGGTGGTCGCGTATGGATCATGGCAGCTCAGGAACCATGAGCAAAATTATCCAACTCATGACTTAGAGCTCGCTGCCGTGGTACTCGCACTTAAAATGTGGAGGCACTAGCTACTCGTTAACCTCGTACATTTATATACCGACCACAAGAGCCTCAAGTACATATTCACTCAGAAAGAGCTGAACATGAGGCAACGAAAATGGTTGGAGTTGATAAAGGATTACGAAATAGAGATCCATTATCACTCTGGCAAAGCAAACGTGGCGGCGGATGCGCTGAGTCGCAAGACACACGTCCACAATCTGACCATCATACCGTTGGAAGAGAGCGAGCCACTATTGCATGTGATACCACACGGAGCTCTCTACAACCTAGCTCTTATCTCCACCATCCGTGAAGAAATAGCGGTAGCTCAGAAACATGACAAGGGCATGTTGCACTTGTGGAGACGTGCAGACAGTGGGGAGTTGAAGTGTTTCCGGGAAGACGGAGACGTCGTTATGTGGTTCAAGGACAGGATCGTCGTACCCCGTAAACCAGAGTTACGGAAGAAAATCTTTGATGAGGCTCACTTGTCAAAGTTTTCTATTCACCCGGCAGCAACAAAATGTATCTAGAATTCAGAAGCAAGTTTTGGTGGACACGGATGAAGCAGGAAATCACAAAGTATGTGTCCGAGTGTGATACATGCTGAAGGGTGAAAGCTGACCATATGAGGAAACCGGGATTATTACAACCGCTTGGCATTCCTTCCTGGAAGTGGGAGGATGTGAGCATGGACATCATCGTCAGTTTAACCACCACATTTTAGAAGCATGATTCCGTGTGGGTAATCGTCGACCGGCTCACCAAAGTTGCACATTTTATCCCGGTCAACACCAACTACAACACCAAGAAGTATGCTGAAATGTACATCTCATGGATCCTGTGCTTATACGGCGTACCCCGTACTATCATCTTGGATCGGGGCACTTTATTTGTGTCTCATTTTTTGGAGCAGTTACATGCTGCTTTTGGGACGAAGCTGATCCGTAGTTCAGTGTACCACCCGCAAACGGATGGGCAAACCGAGCGGGTAAATAAAATATTAGAAGATATGTTGCGAGCTTGTGCTATCAACCACGGTAAGAATTGGAATGATCACTTACCGTTAGCCAAGTTCTCGTATAACAATTGGTACCAAGCCAGCATCAAAATGGCGCTCTACAAGGTGCTATACGGGAGGAAATGCCGACACCGCTGAATTTTTGTGAGTCTGGCGAAAGGGTCACCTTCGGGATTGATCTTTTAAATAATGTGGGGGAAATGGTTTGGCTGATTCAAGAGAACTTAAAAGCCGCCCAATCCCGACAAAAAACAGTATGCAGACCAGAGAAGATGTCCTTTGCAATTTAAAGTTGGGGATCACGTGTATCTACGTGTGTCTCCAATGAAGGGCGTGAACAGATTCGGGGTCAGAGGAAAGTTGGCACCCCGATTCATCGGTCCATTCCAGATTGTTGAAAGATGTGGATCAGTTGCATACCGGATGAAATTACCAGCAACACTCTCCAGTTTACACGACGTCTTTCACATTTCTCAGCTAAGGAAGTGCCTCAAGCTTTCAACCACCGTTCAGCTGGGAGATATCGAAGAACTGAAACCGGATCTCACTTATCGGGAGGAACCGGTTCAGATTATTGATGAGAAGGCCCAAACCACACGCAACCGTATGTTGTGGTTCTACAAAGTTCTATGGAGTAATCACTTCGTAGATGAAGCGACATGGGAGAGCGAAGGCTTTCTTCACGCTAACTACCCCGACTTTTTAGCGTCGCACATCCGGTAATTTCTCACCGTCCTCTCTCTCATTTTTACCTTATAATCTCGGGACGAGATTCTTTGAAGGGGGGGGGGAATGTAAGGGCCCATGTTTTGCATATGCAAAAAGTGTTCATCACACCACACTCACCTCATTTGAGGAGATCTTATGAACACCTTTGAAGAGCAAGTAAACACCATCAAGAAAGTCATTAGAGGAGAAACTCACAAAATGCAAAAGTGGTATTTACCACATGCATCACATAGGGGTTGAGCACATGTTTAGCTCATAAACCTGGTTATGAATGCTCATGCCAAATTTCACCCAAATCCAAAACCTTTTAAGATGTTTTTGAGTACAAATAGAGAAAAGGCTAGTTTGAACTTAAATTCAAATTCAAACTCCTTTTATCCCATGAATTCAAATGTAGGATTCATATTCACACTCAGCACATTTTGTGAGCTCACACACCAATTCTCACTCCATTTGGAGTTGATCTTGACATGAGGTATTTTGAGAAAAATTCAAACTGGATTTAAATTTCAGTTTGCCATTTGAATCCAAATACAATCAAACCAGTTCACAATTTGAATTCTACAAATTTCAAATGGGCATTTGGTGGATTACCCAAAGGGTATTAGGGTCCCCAAATTAAAAGCAGTAGAAAAAATTCAAGTTTGTGGGACAAAAATTGCATCTGGGACCCACTGTCAGCCACTCTAAACAGAGGAACTGTCTCAGCTCGGGTCTTCTTCGCACGGGAGAGCGCCAGCGCGCCTGCCGACCCGTTCCCGACAGGAAATCGGTGCCAGCTCCTGCCGTTCGACGTGCCCCCGCCCTGATCACTCCACGAGCTGCCAAAGTCGATTTTCCTCACTCCTATCGCACGCCCACTCGCTCTCTGATCTGCTCCCACGAAGAACACCGCCACCGCCCGCGCTCTCGGTGCTTTGCTCGCCACAATCGGTTGATCATCGATTGCTCGAGTTTCACACCGCAAGCATAAGCGCCCAAGCGTGCTATAGCTACTCCCCTCGCCATACCAAAGTTTGGTAGCTCCGAGTGATCACAGTTCGAACCGAGGGTTGCGGCGGCGATCGTTTCGTTTCACCGTGGACAAGACGCCACGGTCACTTTCGCCTCTGCTTTCCTACACAAGAAAGGTGCGTTAGCTTCTCTAGGTCATGTAGCTTCTCTCCATTTAGCAAATGATCCACCGTATAGCTGGAATTTTTCAATTTCCCGAACCCTAGTACAAAACACCCAAGCTCGGTTGTGAGCCAAATTCGGTTCACATGTACCACCAAAAGCCGAGCTCGTTTTCATGTAGCTTATACATCCCCTAGCGCCTCTCCTCAAAGAAAAACTGAGGAAAATCATTGAGAATTGGCTCGGAAGGGCAGTTCTTCGGGCCTCTGTAGTTCTTGGGCACAGAGGAAGTCTTTTACAAAAGTAATATACAGCGGAAGTCTTATTAAGAGCTAAACTCTCAGCCTAGCTATGCAAAAGTGCAGTTGTCCAGCCCAGGGACGCTACACATTAGCAACATACAACCAGAGATCACGGCGGCGTGCAGGACTCCAGCTCGGCCGTGTATCCCGTCGGGGGCATCGCCTCGTCCTCGGACCCTTCCTCATAACTCTCACCTGCACACAGCTCCAATATTGCAACCGTGAGCACGATGGCTCAGCAAGTCTTAACCGACACTCCTAATCATGAAACTCTACATGCAGGGATTAGTAATATAGGAAAATGACATTTGCGATAAAGACACACCTACATGTTAATCCTTCCAGTTTTATAGCAGCAGTTTAATGTGCCATAGGCAGCCCTCACATCGGAAGTTCACAATCAAACAAGAAACGCTTTCCTCCGATGTGGTGATGCCCAAAGTGGAAGATAAACTTGATTAGCTTTACATCTACTGTAACACCCCAAAATCCTGTTCAGAGGGGAGTTTAAAAATTTTTGGACGTGTTGCATGTGTTGCAAAAATTCAAATTCAAACTGGAATTCAAATTAAACTCAAAACAGAAAAGAAATAGAAAAAGAAAAAGGAAAACAGAAAAAAAAAACCGGCCAGTGGGCCGAAACCCACCAGCCGGCCCACCGATCCCGCACCAGCCCGCAGCCGCGCGCGCCCTCTTCTTCCCACTGACAGGCGGGGCACGCCAGTCTTTCTTCTTCCTCGCGCTAGCGCCGCGCTCGGCCGGACTCTCTCTCACCTCGAATCCAAACCGACCCGGATTCCTGCGTATCCCAGCCGAATTTTGTTCGTGGGCGACGCAAACTCGATCACAACCGAACGCCGCCCTTCCCCCGTCTATAAAAACCCCCGGCATCGTCCCGTTTTCCCCCACGATCTGCCGATTTTCTCTCCGGTGAGAACCCGAGCCCCTCCGGCGAATTCTGGCCGATCTATGCTCGGAAATTCCAATCTAACTCGCTGGTCTTGATCCACCGCCTCCGGGGAACATCGCAGGTGCAGAAAACTCGGTGGTTTGCGGTTCAAACACAGCGCCGACGAGCCTCGCCGTGAATTCACCTCGGACCTCGTCGCCAACCGCCTTCCAGGACCTCCGAGCTCAAGAAAACCCCCGAGGTGAGATCCCCGACCTCCCCTCCACCGATCTATGCCATAAAATCACAGTTCTAGGAAGAATTTACGAAGATCCGAAACTCTCCGGCGAGATCGCCGCCTCCCGCCGCCGTGCGCCGCCGACAGCGCCGCCCACGCTCGATCAGAGCGACGTGGCCGCTTGTGCGCCGTTTATTTTAAATCGCACGGTAGAGTTTAAATCCCCGCGTACCGGTTCGACGTTATAATCTCAGCCGTCTGTTTTAAATCGGACGGTCCACGTCAGCCCCGCGTTATAAAGACTGGAATTCTTACGCGCTACCCCCTGAGGTTCTCCGGAAATAAGAGCTAGCCCCGGAAACTTCTGATCTAGCCCCTGAAACTTTAGAAAATCATGTAAATTCATTTAAAAATCAGTTTTAGCCCCTGGACTTAATAAAAATTAGGGAAAAACTCCACTGTTATGAGTAGCTAGACCCCTGAAAATTGTTAAATAATACTATAGACCCTGTAGTGAGGTGAGTTTACCTTTTTAACCCTGTTTGATATTAAATTTAGGAAATTGAATATGTGGCTAGTATTTGAAATTTAAAAAGTGGGACAAACATATTGTCAAATTTAAATTAAAAACTTTCTCAGTACTTAGAAAACCTTAGAGTGAGATAAAAATAGATTTTTGGCTGAAATGAATCTGTTTAATTTATTATTCACATTTATTAGTTATAGGGACACATTTTTAAGTAAAGAATAGTTCTGAAAATAGGGAAAATAAATGTAAAATAGTTTACATCAGAGGAAAAGGTCAAAAATATATTATTAAATATTTTAGATCAGAACCTATTCTGTTTAGATGATGTGTCTTGTTATTTTCATAATAAAGTTCACATTTAGGCATAGGAAATAAAAATGAAAATATAGCAACTAGTAAATGATAAATGAAGTTTCTAAAATCCAAAGAATTCAGTTTAGGGTTGGTAGAAGTTCTGAAGACACATATGGAGAAGGAAAATACCTTTCATGCATACTTGGTAGCTAAAAGGTGTAGTAATTGAATATAAGGAATTTATTTAAATTGGGAACTCATATATATAGTCTGCAAGCATAAATGTGAATACAAAAGTAGGAATCATATACACATGAAGTGCATGTAAGTCGCAAATCAACACACCTAGAGTAACCACAACACATATAATTGTGAATGACTTTCATAAATGTGAATGTGTTGTTTGTATGAAGTGGAAGTGTGAACTATGTCTTATGGATTGTTGTTTTTCTTTTGCTATGTGTGATGGTATGATGTAGAACCTGCTCCAGAGCAAGTTCTTCCTTTCCAAGATCAGGACTACCCATTTCAAGAGCAGCAGGAAGGAGGCAAGTGTCCTTGACCACTTTGATCCTATGCTAGGATGTGTAGATAGAATTATTTGCATTGTCAAATGAAATATGAAACCCATGCTAGGAAGTTTCCCTAGAATTGTATTACCTTGTTTCCTTGTAGCTTGGGTTGGGATTTATTTTATCATGTCATTTATTATTATGCATATGCTTAGCCATGCTTAGAATGGGATATTTGGGATATGAGATCATCAGTTTATTTTACCATACTCTTGAATGAGATATTGTGAGTTATGTAGAGGTAGGGATCAAGGCAAGTTGGATGTTTTGGTTGTGTGTTGGGTGCACGAGACTCGGGTTTGTGTTTAGTACTTGCCTGGATCCTAAGGACCGGTTCATGGAGCATGTAACCTGGCTTTACCGTGCCAACCACATGCTGAGATGGGGCAGCTTGGCCAATTAATTAGGTGTATCCCCGGCGTAGTATGGGTGTGTTGGATGGTGCGGGGAGTAGGTGTCAGCTGGACTACCATATGAACTGCAAGGCTCAAGAGGGGGCCACTGCAGCGGGGTTGGAGCCTCTTGTATGCTATTAGGGGTGAAACCTCAGTGGGCCCACGCTCGTCAGGAATCCCTTTGTAAAGGCTTCATAGTGATCTCCTGGCTACACACCTGGGAAGTGTGAATGTGGTTCATAGCCACTGGCATAATGGAGGTTATTTTAGTCCACCCGGCAATGGGGGATGAAATCACTACATGTGGGTACAGTGGTACGAACTCTGCAGAGTCAAAACTATCATGACAGTCGTGCTCACTGTCAAGAGCGGCTTGGACTTATTCATGATTAGAGGATTGATGGTTTTGGAAGTTTTGGATGTTAAGCGGGGAGCTTAACATTGAAAATGATGTTATGGTTAGTTGGTTTTGATGATGGGATGGGAGACTGGGACCGTTTCACCTGTGTAGTAATGTAGGTGCTTAATAAGCTAAGGTGATAGGTATTAATTGCGTAGTGCTTTAACCATGAGTTCAACCTCCCCTTGTTCTAGCCATGCATGACATAACTTTCCCACACTTGCTGAGTACCATCGGTACTCAACCTTGCATATTTGTTGGTTTATATTGCTGCTCAGGTCAAGATAATGAGGTGGTATATAATGACCAAGACTTTGGACCCGAAGAAGGTTTCTAGGTTCATGGAGACCCCCGGGCAACGCCTGTGACGGAGCCCACGAGAATAATTATTCCGCTGCTAGTTTATTTACTTGTGATGAACTTATTATTGTCCATCGAGACATTTGCTATGTAAGACTTATTTATATTCGACACCTGGCTTGTAATAAACGATGCTTCACTATTTGTCATCACATGTATGAGAAAATGATCCTGGCATACATGTGATATTCACTTGGTTGTTCTTCGGAAAAACCGGGTGTGACAGAAGTGGTATCAGAGCCAAGGTTGCCCGTAGGAACGTGGACCTAGGTAAAAATGGACGTATTTAAGGGCCCTATTTTCTTAAAAACTATTTTACAAGGTGTGTGTTGAAAAGTGTTATTTAATGAAGTCACTTTCTTCATCTCACCCCAACTTTCATTCAAAATAGGATTTTTGTTTAAAAGTTTATCTAACCTAAGTTTAAATGCTTTCTGTTTTAAATGGTTCGCATGATTCGCACCGCTCGCAAGTCCACAGGAGGGAGAGTTCCCGTAGTTGCCCTTGCCGAAAGAGAGGAAAGTCGTCCGGTGTCGTACCTTTTCTACGGATTGGCAGTAGGAGGCTTGTAGCGCCGTCTTCGACGTATGCTCGAAGCCGCCAGCAATACGGGCAAGCTAATCATACACTATAGCTCCACCAGAACCATCCGGGAGAAGCGGGAAGAATGGAGTTCAGAAATGAGGATTATCCATGAAAATCAGCTACTCAAGATCCACCGTTCTCCAGCTTGTCGAGCGACACAGGTCGATGCAGAGAAGGATGTCATCCGAGAGGCCATCACCTGCCAGAGTCACATCTATCGTCGCCGCCTGGACAGGACTGAGTACATGTATGTCCTCCAGCGGGAGAGTGGTACCGCGGAGTATAAGTACCCGCCAGTGCAGCAAGGGACTTCCCATGAGCACATGGACTTGTGCTTGGAGGATGCTGCTATGCTCAGCACTCAACTGCAGGAGTGTCAGCAAGAACTTCAGGATGTTCGGGACACCCTGAAGGAAACGGAGGCGTTGCTGCGAGCCTGCTTAAGGGCGAGAGAAAGAGGAGATGGGAATGAACTGTGTGTCACCGTGAATGATACATGGACTCCTGACTCCCCAGATCGCCGGGCGATCAGGCGTCGTCGCACTTCTCCACCAGCAGCTTCCCCACCCAAAGCGGAGTCAGAAGGCAGCCGCAATAATGAGGAAGATCCCGAGGAGCCGGCTCCGTGATACGAGTAGTGTAGAGTCCTTCCCTTAGTTTCGCTGGATGTCGAGTAGTCGAGTCGTTATCTTAGTTAATGGTGTGTTAATGCTTGGTGTGTGACGTGATTCGTGGAAGCCATGAGCAATTGTCCACAGCCTCGTCTTCAGATTGTTTTGCTTTGGTGTGTGAACCCACATGAAATAATAGTGCATTTTTTGTGTGAGACATGAACCCTCAGAAAGTATAACAAAGCCTCAACACTTCAACGTAAAAACAAGTGAAAGTAGTAAGATAATACGTAATGCTTTAAATTAACGTTTGGTTGATCATGCCAGATGGCCGGAAGAGGAAAAGGACGTGCTGCCAACCCCGCCAACAACAACGATGAGGCCTCCAACCATCATCTTTCTGGAGGCCAGGACATGGGTGGTCACCGTGAAGGAGTTGATCCCCTCCACCAAATGCTGGAGAATCAAAATCAGCTCATCCAGAACTTGACTCAAGTGGTGGCCAACTTGCATCAAGTTCCACCTCCACAAGCTGCACCACGCCAACCAAGGTTGAGTGAGTTTCTAGGAACTCAACCTCCAAAGTTTGCAAGCGCTGCTGAACCTCTGGAGGCAGATGATTGGCTTAAGACCATTGAGAGCAAGATGAGGATCATACAGTGCCAAGGGTACGAGAGGGTGCTGTTTGCCTCTCATCAATTGCATGGACCTGCTGCTGATTGGTGGACCGCCTACGTGGCCGCCCATCATGACCCTGAGAACATCACTTGGGAAGAGTTCAAGCGTAGCTTCCGCAACCATTACATACCAAGGGGTGAACTCAAAAACAAGAGGAAGGAGTTCTTGGGACTGCAGCAGGGAAACATGACGGTGAGGGAGTACCTCACTAAATTCACTCAACTTTCCCGTTATGCCCCACGGGACATAGAGACTGATGAGCAGAAACAAGATTGTTTTGTGGAAGGACTTACCGCAGAAATGCAGTGTGCAATGTCCTCAAATGAGTATGAAAGCTTCCAAAAGATGGTGGACAGAGCGTTTGTGGTAGAAAGGAAGCTAAAGGCCTTGGAAAATGAGAATAAGAGGAAGGCCGGGTGGTCACATCAAGCCTCAGGGAGCAACACCCGCCCACGTCTGATGCAGCAACCCGCAGGGCAGACGAACCGTGCTGCGGTACCCTACTCAGCACCAAGAGGGTACAACCCGAACTACAGGCCTCCGGCAGCACCAATACAGCCACAACGTCAGTTCGTACAGCAGCCTCGCCCTACATATCAACCTCGACCAGCAGGACAAGGACCTCCAAACCAACCCCAAGACAACAAAGGCCAGGCACCTAAGGTCGGGGTGCAATGTTTTAGCTGTGGTGAAGTGGGGCACTACGCCCATAAGTGCCCAAAGAAGAAGCCCACGCAGCCACAACAGCAGAATGTAATGAGAGGACGGGTGAACCACGTCACTATGGAGGAAGCACAAGAGGCACCCGACGTGGTAGTTGGTAAGTTTCCTGCCAATTTACACATTGCAACCCTGCTGTTTGATTCTGGTGCTACCCACTCGTTCATTGCTCAAGGGTTTGTTAAGAAGCATGACCTAGCAACAACACAAATGAACCATATGCTAGCCGTAAACTCTCCGGGTGGAGAAATAAGGACATGACAAGTGTGTCCCAAGGTGAATCTAGACATTAATGGGGTAGTATTTACTGCCAACCTCATAGTGATAGATTCCCAAGGGATCGATATTACTTTGGTCATGGACTGGTTGACCAAACATAAGGTGATCATCCATTGTTCGACCAGGACGGTGGAACTAACGCACCCTAGTGGCACAGAAGTAAAGTTTATAACAATACAAGAGCCTACGAGGGACATTAAATTAAATCAAGTTGAGGTGAAAGTTGAGAAGATCAGGACCATCAGGGAATATCCAGATGTTTTTCCGGAGGATTTGCCAGGTATGCCTCCCGATCGTGAAGTGGAATTCGCAATTGAGCTAGTGCCTGGAACTGCCCCGATATACAAGAGACCTTATCAGATGGACTCCAAGCAGCTGGAAGAACTCAAGGATTATTTGAGAGAGTTGACGGAGAAGGGGTATATTCGCCCTAGTTCCTCACCATGGGGAGCTCCGGTGATATTTGTGCCCAAGAAGGACGGAACCCAAACGTTATGCATGGATTACCGTGCCTTGAATGAGGTAACCATCAAGAACCAGTACCCATTACCCCGCATTGAAGACTTGTTTGATCAGTTGAGGGGAGCTTGTGTGTTCTTGAAAATTGATATCAGGTCGGGATACCACCAACTCAAGATAAGGCAATCTGATATTCCCAAGACAGCTTTCGTATCTCGGTACGGATTGTATGAATACACTGTCATGCCTTTCAGGCTAACTAATGCCCCGGCGTACTTCATGTATCTCATGAACAAGGTATTCATGGAATATCTGGACAAATTTGTGGTGGTTTTCATAGATGACATTCTCGTCTTCTCCAAAGGTGAAGAAGAACATGAGAAACATCTAAGGTTGGTGTTGCAGAGGCTGAGAGAACACCAACTATATGCCAAGTTGAGCAAGTGTGAAATTTGGCTGAAGAGAGTTCCCTTCTTAGGACATATAATCTCGGAGGGAGGAATCTCCGTGGATCCTGCCAAAATCGAGGATATACAGAAGTGGAAGACCCCTGAAAATGTCGGGGAAGTTCGAAGCTTTTTGGGATTGGCTGGATACTATCGACGGTTTATTGAGGGATTCTCTAAAATCTCGAGACCCCTCACCAAACTGTTGGAGAATGGAATCACATTCACATGGATGCCACAGTGCGAGACGAGTTTTCAGGAGTTAAAGAAAAGATTGACAACAGCCCCAGTGCTGGTTATGCCAGATATGCAAAAGAACTTTACGGTGTACTGCGATGCCTCTGGAAACAGGTTGGGATGTGTTCTCATGCAAGAAGGGCATGTCGTGGCTTATGCATCCCGACAACTCCGGAAGCACGAGAAAAACTATCCTACACATGACCTAGAACTAGCCGCAGTGGTACACGCGTTGAAAATTTGGTGACACTATTTGATGGGGAAGAGGACAGAGATATATACGGATCATAAGAGTTTGAAGTACATTTTCACACAGCCAGATCTCAACCTCAGACAAAGGAGATGGTTAGAGCTAATCAATGACTTTGATGTGGGCATCAACTATCATCCTGGGAAAGCAAACGTCGTGGCCGATGCTTTAAGTCGGAAAATGCAGGTCAATAAGTTGAGCTTGAAGGACATGCCTGCAGAATTGAAGGACGAGGTTATAAGGCTCAAATTATGCCTGGTAAATAGTGGTGAACCCATCGCCATGGAAGTGGACTCCACACTCGAGCGAGACATACGCGAGGGTCAAAAGAATGACGAGAAGATACAAGAAATCAGGCAACTCATCAAGGAAAATAAAGCCCCTGGTTTCAGAGAGGATGAACAAGGTACGGTGTGGCACGGGAAAAGAATCTGCGTGCCTGAAGTAAAAGAGATCCGTGAATTGATTTTGAAGGAGGCTCACGATTCTGACTATTCCATTCATTCTGGGAGTACGAAGATGTACCAGGACCTCAAGAGCAGGTATTGGTGGTATGGCATAAAGCGAGATGTCGAGGAACATGTTGCCCTATGTGACACATGTCAGTTGGTGAAAGCAGAACATCAACGACCCGCGGGATTATTGCAACCACTCAAAGTGGCTGAATGGAAATGGGAAGAAATCGGTATGGATTTCATAGTGGGATTGCCTAGGACCCAATCAGGATATGATTCAATATGGGTCATCATTGATAGGCTAACCAAGGTAGCTCACTTCATCCCCGTGAAGGAAAGCTACAGCGGATCCAAATTAGCAGAGTTGTACATGTCAAGGATCGTGTGTTACCATGGAGTGCCAAAGAAGATAGTGTCAGATCGAGGGACACATTTCACCTCGAGGTTCTAGCAGAAGTTGCACGAAACCATGGGAACCCATCTGAACTTTAGTTATGCCTATCATCCCCAAACTGATGGGTAGACGGAAAGAACTAATCAGATTCTTGAGGATATGCTGAGGGCATGTGCACTAAAAAACAATCGGAGTTGGGACAAGAACTTACCGTATGCGGAATTCTCCTATAACAACTGCTATCAAGCTAGTATGAAGATGTCACCGTTCGAAGCTTTGTATGGGAGGAAGTGCAGAACTCCCCTATTTTGGAACCAAACAGGGGAAAGTAAAGTGTTTGGTCCCGAAGTACTACAAGAAGCCGAGGCGAAAGTGAGGGAAATTCGCAACAACTTGAGGATAGCACAGACACACCAAAAGAGCTATACCGAGCTCGTTTTCAACGTGGGAGACTATGTCTATCTCAAGGTGTCCCCTATCCGAGGACTTCGTCGGTTCAAGGTGAAAGGGAAGTTGTCACCTCGATACATTGGACCCTTTCAAGTTCTGGAGATGAAAGGCGAAGTGGCGTATCAACTAGAATTACCGGCTCGCCTATCGGATGTGCACGACGTATTCCATGTGTCACAACTCAAGAAATGCCTGAGGACACCTGAAGAGGTGTTACCCATGAATGAAGTGGACATAGCTGAGGATTTGTCTTATGCCGAGCAACCATCCAAGATTTTTTAGATAATGGAACGCCTCACCAGAAATAAAAGAATCCGGATGTGCAAGGTGCAGTGGAAGCATCACTCAGAAGAGGAAGCCACCTGGGAGCGAGAAGATGAGCTTAAGGCACAATTTCCGGAATTGTTTTCTTAGAACCACCAATCTCAAGGACGAGATTTCTTTTAAGGGGGGTAGAGCTGTAACACCCCAAAATCCTGTTCAGAGGGGAGTTTAAAAATTTTTGGACGTGTTGCATGTGTTGCAAAAATTCAAATTCAAACTGGAATTCAAATTAAAGTCAAAACAGAAAAGAAATAGAAAAAGAAAAAGGAAAACAGAAAAAAACCGGCCAGTGGGCCGAAACCCACCAGCCGGCCCACCGATCCCGCGCCAGCCCGCAGCCGCGCGCACCCTCTTCTTCCCACTGACAGGCGGGGCCCGCCGGTCTTTCTTCTTCCTCGCTCTAGCGCCGCGCTCGGCCGGACTCTCTCTCATCCCGAATCCAAACCGACCCGGATTCCTGCGTATCCCAGCCGAATTTTGTTCGTGGGCGACGCAAACTCGATCACAACCGAACGCCGCCCTTCCCCTGTCTATAAAAAACCCCGGCATCGTCCCGTTTTCCCCCACGATCTGCCGATTTTCTCTCCGGTGAGAACCCGAGCCCCTCCGGCGAATTTTGGCCGATCTACGCTCGGAAATTCCAATCTAACTCGCTGGTCTTGATCCACCGCCTCCGGGGAAACTCGCAGGTGCAGAAAACTCGGTGGTTTGCGGTTCAAACACAGCGCCGACGAGCCTCGTCGTGAATTCACCTCGGACCTCGTCGCCGACCGCCTTCCAGGACCTCCGAGCTCAAGAAAACCCCCGAGGTGAGATCCCCGACCTCCCCTCCACCGATCTATGCCATAAAATCACAGTTCTAGGAAGAATTTACGAAGATCCGAAACTCTCCGGCGAGATCGCCGCCGTGCGCCGCCGGCAGCGCCGCCCGCGCTCGATCAGAGCGACGTGGCCGCTTGTGCGCCGTTTTTTTAAATCGCACGGTAGAGTTTAAATCCCCGTGTACCGGTTCGACGTTATAATCTCAGCCGTCTGTTTTGAATCGGACGGTCCACGTCAGCCCCGCGTTATAAAGACTGGAATTCTTACGCGCTACCCCCTGAGGTTCTCGAGAAATAAGAGCTAGCCCCGAAAACTTCTGATCTAGCCCCTGGAACTTAAGAAAATCATGTAAATTCATTTAAAAATCAGTTTTAGCCCCTGGACTTAATAAAAATTAGGAAAAAACTCCTCTGTTATGAGTAGCTAGACCCCTGAAAATTGTTAAAATAATATTATAGACCCTGTAGTGGGGTGAGTTTACCTTTTTAACCCTGTTTGATATTAAATTTAGGAAATTGAATATGTGGCTAGTATTTAAAATTTGAAAAGTGGGACAAAAATATTGTCAAATTTAAATTAAAAACTTTCTCACTACTTAGAAAACCTTGGAGTGAGATAAAAATAGATTTTTGGCTGAAATGAATCTATTTAATTTATTATTCACATTTATTAGTTATAGGGACACATTTTTAAGTAAAGAATAGTTCTGAAAATAGGGAAAATAAATGTAAAATAGTTTACATCAGAGGAAAAGGTCAAAAATATATTATTAAATATTTTAGATCGGAACCTATTCTGTTTAGATGATGTGTCTTGTTATTTTCATAATAAAGTTCACATTTAGGCATAGGAAATAAATCTGAAAATATAGCAACTAGTAAATGATAAATGAAGTTTCTAAAATCCAAAGAATTCAGTTTAGGGTTGGTAGAAGTTCTGAAGACACATATGGAGAAGGAAAATACCTTTCATGCATACTTGGTAGCTAAAAGGTGTAGTAATTGAATATAATGTATTTATTTAAATTGGAAACTCATATATATAGTCTGCAAGCATAAATGTGAATACAAAAGTAGAAATCATATACACATGATTAAAAGTGCATGTAAGCCACAAATCAACACACATAGAGTAACCACAACACATATAATTGTGAATGACTTTCATAAATGTGAATGTGTGGTTTGTATGAAGTGGAAGTGTGAACTATGTCTTATGGATTGTTGTTTTTCTTTTGCTATGTGTGATGGTATGATGTAGAACCTGCTCCAGAGCAAGTTCTTCCTTTCCAAGATCAGGACTACCCATTTCAAGAGCAGCAGGAAGGAGGCAAGTGTCCTTGACCGCTTTGATCCTATGCTAGGATGTGTAGATAGAATTATTTGCATTGTCAAATGAAATATGAAACCCATGCTAGGAAGTTTTCCTAGAATTGTATTACCTTGTTTCCTTGTAGCTTGGGTTGGGATTTATTTTATCATGTCATTTATTATTATGCATATGCTTAGCCATGCTTAGAATGGGATATTTGGGATATGAGATCATCAGTTTATTTTACCATACTCTTGAATGAGATATTGTGAGTTATGTAGAGGTAGGGATCAAGGCAAGTTGGATGTTTTGGTTGTGTGTTGGGTGCACGAGACTCGGGTTTGTGTTTAGTACTTGCCTGGATCCTTAGGACCGGTTCATGGAGCATGTAACCTGGCTTTACCGTGCCAACCACATGCTGAGATGGGGCAGCTTGGCCAATTAATTAGGTGTATCCCCGGCGTAGTATGGGTGTGTTGGATGGTGCGGGGAGTAGGTGTCAGCTGGACTACCATATGAACCGCAAGGCTCAAGAGGGGGCCACTGCAGCGGGGTTGGAGCCTCTTGTATGCTATTAGGGGTGAAACCTCAGTGGGCCCACGCTCGTCGGGAATCCCTTTGTAAAGGCTTCGTAGTGATCTCCTGGCTACACACCTGGGAAGTGTGAATGTGGTTCATAGCCACTGGCATAATGGAGGTTCTTTTAGTCCACCCGGCAACGGGGGATGAAATCACTACATGTGGGTACAGTGGTACGAACTCTGCAGAGTCAAAACTGTCATGACAGCCGTGCTCACGGTCAAGAGCGGCTTGGACTTATTCATGATTAGAGGATTGATGGTTTTGGAAGTTTTGGATGTTAAGCGGGGAGCTTAACATTGAAAATGATGTTATTGTTAGTTGTTTTTGATGATGGGATGGGAGACTGGGACCATTTCACCTGTGTAGTAATGTAGGTGCTTAATAAGCTAAGGTGATAGGTATTAATTGCGTAGTGCTTTAACCATGAGTTCAACCTCCCCTTGTTCTAGCCATGCATGACATAACTTTCCAACACTTGCTGAGTACCATCGGTACTCAACCTTGCATATTTGTTGGTTTATATTGCTGCTCAGGTCAAGATAATGAGGTGGTATATAATGACCAAGTCTTTGGACCCGAAGAAGGTTTCTAGGTTCATGGAGACCCCCGAGCAACGCCTGTGACGGAGCCCACGAGAATAATTATTCCGCTGCTAGTTTATTTACTTGTGATGAACTTATTATTGTCCATCGAGACATTTGCTATGTAAGACTTATTTATATTCGACACCTGGCTTGTAATAAATGATGCTTCACTATTTGTCATCACATGTATGAGAAAATGATCCTGGCATACATGTGATATTCACTTGGTTGTTCTTCGGAAAAACCGGGTGTGACATCTACCGCATGCATGGTTTCAATACATTAATAGTTCAATGCAGCATATTCATCTGGCTTCTTTCACTTCTTACTACGTCACAGCGCAGTGAACAAGCGGTACTCAATAACCGCGAGGGACGGTGATTGCAATCAATAGACACCCGGATAACACGTCACATACGCCCACTTTTAGAAGCGTAGTGCTTCACACATTCCTACTCTGTTGTATGCAGCAACCTTTCAAAGGCAACCCGAATGCCGAATCGCTCCATCTGTAACGGGCAGGAGGTCCCCGCGTGAAGCGTGTCTGTGCCAACCAGCAGATTTACACCTTGCTACCCTCAACCCACTCCTATAAAACGGTTGGGTAAGCCTCGGTACCCAGGTTAACCAATTACATCGGTTTTCTGGTTCCCATATGCTAGTATGCATCCGGTACTGTTCAAACTTGTCCTGCAGGGCCGCACACGGCTCGGTCCTCAATCGACACCAACAGGGCTATGCACGAGAGACCTCCGCTCACTGCATCCTATCCCCCCTGCTGGGTCTCAGTTTCGCATTCTTAAGCCATTCTCTACCTCTTTCAATTCCATGTGATAAAATTCCTATCTCGTGAGTAGATCCAACCATTCGACTTCTACCGAGACCCTAAGAACACTAGCATGGCATTCTCTACTCGTCGAGTTGTAAACTACCCAACCCTCCATAGGATTTAAAGGTCATGCAAGTGGGGTTTTAATCACCCTAACTCTAATGCAACCATTTCAACCTAGACATAAGTGATACAAATGAAAACTTTGCAAAAGGTAATTAAATGCAAACCGGGGATTGCCTGGTTGTGAGTTAAACGGGAAGTTAGTGTCTGGTGGGAGGACGTCCAACGGCTACGGTGTATCCTCAACTTATGTCACTATATGAAATGTAACAAAATATATGTATAAGTGCTAATGAAGTATAAGAATTACACTTCTATTCATAGATACTGCTATTTAGGTTCCTTAATTGGTTTTGGGATTTTTCCAGTGGATACTAGATCCTATAAAGATGATCTGAGCAAAATTTGGAGAAATTTCATTGAAGCTTGTGGTCTCCAAAATTACCACAAGTACAAGGCTTCTCTGAATTTTGAGCCCAAATCTGAAGTTTTGGACATGGCTAAAAGTGGAAGATTTAATTAGAGTAGGTCTCTATGGTTCTAACAAAATTTATTTCACCACTTTTGGAGCTACCTACAGGGAGAAATGAATTTTTGAAGTTGGACAGAATTGCTGAAAAGTTTCTTTTTAGAATTTGAATTTCCAAATGAAGGCTGAATTTCGGAGTAGAATTTAGCTAAGAAATTGTACTCCAATGAAGCTCAATTTTTACAGGAGATCATTAATATGATAAAGAATCTTCTGGCCAAATTTGAGGAAATTCAATAACAGAGATCTTCTGGAATTAATTCCCAAAAATTTAAATTTGATGAATTTTGCAGAAAATTCCAGAGACCTTCAGACAAAATTCTTTGAATTTCTGCAAAGTACTGACTGAGAGGAATCCAACAAAATTTGTTTCACAAATTTTGGACATTCCTACTAAAAGTTATGGGGTTTCAAAGTTTGACCTAAAATCTGAAATTTGGGAAAAGTTTAAACTCTGGTTGTGGGCCCCATGATTTAAATCCGCCCACTCAGCTCGCGGCCACACAGCAGCCCACGGGGTTTCCCTGTGCAGCCGCACCTGATCCCGTGCCACACTCCGATCCCCGCGTGTCCGGTACGGCGGCAACAAAAACTCAGTGTCCGGTACCTCTAGTTGATCATTTGAGCTGCTAGGACTTTGGAAGGGTTCGCAAGGGTGTGCAGAAGCTACCCTAAGCTCATCTATCGTGGATCTACTCGGAGCTCGATGAATTTCCCCGAAGAGTCCTCGGTTTTCTAAAGAACCGCCGGCACCAAACTTCAAATTACTCGACGCCGGAGCTAAGGAAGCAGGTGCTCGTTGGAGGGAAGGAAGAAGGGTTCCTAACACACCTCAGGAACCTTTTGTTCGAGCTGGAGAGGATGTCAATCCATTGGGCGATGGTTCGGCGCCATGGCGGCAAAGTTGAGCGCGGAAAGACCAACTGTGCTCAGTTCTCGGGATTGGTCCGGAGGAACGTCGTGGGCTGTCGTCAGGGAGGAATAAGAGATCCTTGCGCACCTTCCTATGACCTCAGCCGGGCGTGATAACGCCGGGGTGGCGTCGGCGACGGGAGGGCGGTGCGGAGCAACCGAGCGGCGGTCAAAGCTACTCGAGCTGAGCAGAGGGTCGAGCGAGAGAGTGATGCAACATTCACGTGGGCAGTGAAGGCGGTGAAATATCCCTCTCGGTGTGCTGATCTCCCGAGCAGGAAGTGGCATGGTGGAGTCATCGGGAGCGGGTTGCAGCCGGCGCTGGCGCCACTCGATGATCGACTGAAGGCAAAACAGAGGCGGTTTGCTTCTGTGGGTGGCTGACTAGTGGGCTCCACCCTCTCATTTCTTATTTAATTTCTCCCACTGATATTTTTACCATAGCCACTCACAATTAAAGGCCATACTTCCACACCAAGTCAGGGTTTGAATTTTTGAAATTCATATGAACTGAATTCTGGTGTGGAATTTGAAATGTATTTGGCTCTTTGAATTTGAATTTGAAGCTTCCCTCTTGCATTGTTCTAAAAGCATAGCAAACCACACTCAAATAATCTGAATTTTTATATCCATGCTACTTCAAATGTGGAGAACCCATTTGTGGAACCAACTTTGCAAGTTGAGGAAGTTGAAATTTGAAACTGAAATTTGAAATTCAGACTTGAGGGCTTTCTCTTTTTTTTCCAAACCAATAGTAAAACCCCTCCAAAAGAGCTGAAATTTGGAAGGCATAATATTTAGATTATGGGGAACTATATTTTCAGTTTAGCTCCTCATGTTTGGAAATTTTTAGATATTTGAAGCAGCACTTTGAACTCACACTGTTATAATTCAAAGTTTTAACTCCCCTCATTTTTCCTAAGTGTGAATGTGCTGAATTCTTTGTTAGCACTTTTTGGAGATTTTACATCCCTCCCCATTTAAAAAGAATCTCGTCCCAAGATTCCAAATAAAAGCAAAGTGGGGAAGACTTTACCGGGTATACGATGATAGCAAGTTTGGATAATTTGCTTGTAGATAGTCCTCGCTTTCCCATGTCGCCTTATCAGCGGTATGGTTACTCCACAAGACCTTGTCCATAAGGTCCAGTTTCTTGTGGCGTGAGTCTTTTCATCGATAATCCGGATCGGATACACCGAGTACGTGAGGTCCGGTTCAAGAACTTCTATGTCTTCGGTGCGGATTTCAGCTGAGAGTTTGAGGCATTTCCTCAGCTGAGATATGTGGAATATGTTGTGAATTCCTGCAAGTGACGCCGGTAACTCCAAGCGATAGGCCATGGGTCCGCATTTTTCAATAACGGCGAACGGACCGATGAATCACGGAGCAAGTTTTCCCTTCACTCTGAAACGATGAACTCCTTTCATCAGAGACACATGGACATAAACATGGTCCCCGATGTCGAAGTGGAGAGGACGGCGTCTTTTATCCGCATAGCTCTTCTGATGAGATTGAGCAGCCTTGAGGTTGGCTTGTATTACTCACACCCGTTCTTCAGCCTCATTCACAAGTTCAATTCCGTAGATAACTCGTTCACCGGACTCACACCAGTTGAGTGGTGTATGACATTTCCGGCAGTAGATAGCTTCATACGGCGCCATCTTGATGCTAGCTTGATAGCCATTGTTATAAGAAAACTCCGCCAACGACAAATGATCGTCCCAGTTTTTACCGTGGTGGATGGCACAAGCGCATAGCATGTCTTCAAGCACTTGATTCACCCGTTCAGTTTGACCATCCGTCGGCGGGTGATACGCGGAGCTTCTTATCAGTTTGGTCCCCAATGAAGCGTGCAGCTGTTCCCAAAACCGAGCGACGCACAGCACACCGCGATCTCAAATAATTGCGTGGGGAACCCCGTGCAAGCACAAGATCCTTGCGATATACAACTCTGCATATTGTTTGGCCACGTACTTTGTATGTACGGGGATAAAATGAGCCGACTTGGTTAGTTGATCGACTATCACCCAAATCGAGACATGTTTGTGATACGTGAGAGGTAAACCAGCTATGAAGTGCATGCTGATATCCTCCCACTTCCACGCCGGAATGTTCAATGGTTGCAGCTGTCCGTCCTTACGCATATGGTCAGCTTTCACCCGCCGACACGTATCGCATTCGGATACGTACTTCACGATTTCTCTTTTGATCCGCGTCCATCAAAACCTGATTTTCAGATCTTGTTACATCTTGTTGCTGCCCGGATGAATAGAATACTTGGAAAAATGAGCTTCGTCCAAGATTTCTTCCGAAGCTTCATGTCACGGGGTATCACTATACGGTCTTTAAACCATAGAGTGTCGTTTTTATCCCTTCGGAAGCATTTCATTTATCCATTCTTCATTCTTCTCCGAATGTGCGACATTTCCACATCTTTATTCTGAGCTTCCATAATCTCTTCTCGTATGGTAAGGACGAGACCAAGATTATATAATGCCCCATATGGAACCAAGTATAAACTCGGCACCTCCTCTTCATGTGGATTGATGGACAGATGGTTGACGTGAGATTTGCGGCTTAAGGCATCAGCAACCACATTTGCCTTACCGGGATTGTAGTGAATCTCGATCTCATAGACTTTGATCAGCTCTAGCCATCTCCGTTGCCGCATATTCAACTCCTTCTGAGTGAATATATATTTTAGACTCTTGTGGTCGGTGTAGGGATGCACTAAGTTCCCCAGTAAATAGTGCCTCCACACTTTCAATGCCAACACCATAGCAGCGAGCTCAAGATCATGAGTCGGATAGTGCTGCTCGTGGTTACGAAGTTGACGTGATCCATAGGCGACCACTCTTCCTCCTTGCATTAATACACAGCCAAGCCCGATACCGGACGCATCACAATATACGTCGAAGGGCTTGGTCATATCCGGTTGAGCTAACACCGGGGCTGTTGTAAGATGCTTCACCAATGCTTGGAAAGCTCCTTCACATGCTGAGCTCCAAACATATTTGATCCCCTTATTCAACAATTCAGTCATCAGCTTAGCAAGCTTGGAGAAGCTTGGGATGAATCTACGATAATATCCCGCTAAACCGAGGAAACTCCTGACTTCATGGACAGATGAGGGGGACTTCCATTTCAGCACTTGTTCGATTTTGCTTGGATCAACTGCAATGCCTTCTTCAGACATAATATGACCAAGAAATGGCACTTGGCTGATCCTAAACTCGCAATTGCTGAACTTGGCATGAAGCTTATGATCTCGCAATCGTTGGAGCACGATATGCAAATGTTCGGCGTGTTCTTCTTCAGACTTGGAATAAACCAAGATGCCGTCTATGAACACCACCACGAACTTGTCCAACTCCGGCATGAACACTGAGTTCATGAGATACATGAAATGTGCCGGGGCGTTGGTGAGACCAAAAGACATGACGAGATATTCATACAACCCATATCTCGTCAAGAAGGTCGTCTTCGGAATATCCTCCGCTCGGATCTTTATTTGATGATATCCTGAGCGAATATCCATCTTCAAAAATACACTTGCACCCACAATTAGATCAAATAGAATATCGATGCGGGGCAGTGGATATTTATTCTTGATGGTGACGGCGTTGAGAGGTCGGTATTCCACACACAACCTCAAGGTTTCATCCTTCTTTTTCACAAACAGCGTCGAGCATCCCCATGGCGAGGAACTCGGTCGAATGAAACCCTTATTCATCAAATCATTGTGCTGCTCCTTCAGTTCAGCTAGCTCATTCGGATCCATCTTGTACGGTCTCCGTGATATCAGTGTCATCCCGGGTACAAGTTCGATCTTGAACTCAACATCCCTTTCGGGTGGCATGCCCGGGAGATCATCTGGAAATACGCCCGGGTATTCACGGACCACACGAATATCCTCAAGCTTTGTGGCTTTTGTGTTATATGTGGCTGGAACTTCTTGAACCGAACGGTCAAGAATGAGAGTATGTGGTTCATAAAGTGGAGAGTTTAAACGAACCACACGTGGAATGATGTCAAGAACAGCACCATGGCGATGTAGCAATGACATTCCTAAAATGACATCGAGTTTTTGACTCTCTAACACAATTAGAGAAGTCGGGTATAGATTTCCACCCAATTGTAATGGTGCTCTATAGACCATCCTATCAGCTGTTATTTTCCCACCCGGAGAGCAAATCAAGTATGAACTATTTGTGGGAATGGTAGGCAATTGATATTTAATAACATAAGATTGACTTATGAAATTATGGGTGGCACCGGAGTCAAAAAGTATGACTATGGGATGATCTAAATAAGAAAACGTACCCGCGAGGACGGGTTCGCCTTCCGGCACGTCTTCAATGACTAAATGGTGGACGTTGCCAGGTTTTTGTGCTGGTTTCTTGGGCTGATTGAAGGGCTGATTTGCACCGTGATACGGTGCTACACCCCTTTCCTGTCGCTGCTCGGGGCAGTCCTTGGCAATATGCCCGACGCGGCCACATGTGAAGCACATGTATGGTGTTGAGGTCCCTCCGAATTGAGGACGGAATCCCAGTGCACGCGGTTGAAACGGAGGCGCACACGGGACCATCCTTTGCTGCCGCTGTTGCTGTGGTGGATAGGACGGTCGGAAGCCTGGAGTATTTAATTGACGATCGCGGAACTGAGACGGTCGCCCCGGTGGCTGCCATCTCTGACCTGATGGTGAGCGATACACCACGCGGTATTTTTGTGGCGCCCCACCACTGCTGCTTGCCAGTGCGCTGCGTTTCCTCTTATCAGAACCGCGCTCGCGCTGAGCATTTTCTGGTAAAATTGCGGCATCGACAAGATCGTTGAATGTGTCGCGGTTGCTTTGGGCGAGATGGACCTTCATTTTCGAATTCAGGCCCCGGAAGAACGTTTTTTTATTCTGCTCTTCCGTTCCCACATATTCTGGCGCATACTGCAGCAGCCGATTGAATACTCTGGAGTACTCATGAGCACTCCTCTCGCCTTGTTTCAGTTCCAGAAACTCCTGGAGCTTCCTCTCCATAATCCCGGGAGGTATATGATAGGCGTAGAACGCCTCCCGAAACTCCACCCATGTGATGGCATGACCAGCCAGTAATGAGACGATGTAGTTTGCTCACCATGTACCGGCTTCTCCTTGAAGCTGTTGCGCTGCATACAACACCTTCTGGTGTTCAGTGCACCGTAGTAAACCAAACTTCGCCTCAAGAGTGCGGATGAAGCTTTCCGCCTGCAAAGGCTCTTCGGCCTCCGTAAAGACCGGTGGATGGGACACCAGGAAGTCCGAATATGAACTCTATTGGGTCTGGTGTTTACCATTGTCTTGGTGTCCTCCCTGATGGGACACATTTTGTTGCACCAGCATCCGCAGCAACTCGGTTTGCTCGTCACGCGAGCTGAGTACTGCAGCAAGAACCTCTGCAAGATTTCTTGGAAGTTCTGGCGGTGGAGGAGGTGGTTGCTGCTGCGTCGTGGTTTGCTTCGGAGGTGGAGACTCATCACCCCGAACTTGACTAGGACCCCCCTCCTCTTGCGTAGACCGTGTACGCACTATTCTGCATTTGTACCATTCAAACGGTCAACACATGTTTGTTTACTTCATTCAGTCTATACAATAGTAGTGCGAGAATGAACAGTTTATACACATAACATTCACACATATGGATAAGTATAAACTTTATACAACATATACATCCCTGGACCATGTCACCATAATCGAGTTCCAAAGTAATGAACTTTATGGATTAAAAGTTCATTTTGACCATCATGGGTCGCCACGGGATGTTAAGTGTGTTAGCATGCATAAATCCTCGCTATTATACAAGACCCAAACATGTCCTCGCTCGAAGTGATATGTTGAATGCATAAAAATTTTCGACTCCAACTCACGGTTTTACAACAGCCACTGGATATCAAAATGTGAAACTAAGCGTTTTGGTTGAAAAACTTCAACATTGTTTTCTCTGTCCAGCTTCTGGTCCAGCAGACCAGTTTGAAGAATTTAACTGTTTTGGCCACCTTGGAGGCAAAACCTGGACTAGAGTTCAGCAACAAAACTGTAGTAGAGTCAAAAAGGAATCCATATTTTATTTATTTGCCTCCATAGCCTTCCTAGTTTATGAGTTATAATTTTACAAGTTGACAAAATTTTCTCAAGAATTTTGACAGCACCTCCTTTACAAATGTCTGTATTGTTCACAAAATTCCAACTATTTCCGCCCCCAATCTAGGAAAATACTGAACTACAAAGTTGTAGCACATTCCCTACACTTTCCAACGGTGTCTTACTTGACCCTTAGAAATTTTTCTACAAGAAGTTGTGGTCGAAATACAGAAAATTCCAGAGAGCATTTTTGGTCTGCCCTGTTTCTGGACAGTGCATACTTATCTGAGATTTTCATCCAATTGGAAGGAGATTTTGTTCCGGAATTCTACAGAAAAGTTGTAGAGGACTTCAAAACCTTTCCAGAATATTATCACCCACCTCCATTGGTTCAACCAATCATAAGTTATAGCCTGTTTAAGTTCAGAAAAAATTCTGCTGAAAACAGGGGAGGTTGTTCCTAAGTCTTTAAAATTGAATCTATACTCCCAATTGACTCTTAGTTCAATATGGGAGTTCAATAACCCCTAAATTGACTCCTAAACTACAATTTGACTCTTTTCTTTGAAAATATCTTTTTTATGCAGCTAATATCTCATTTTGGTACTACGGTTCCTCACCAAAGAAAATTCTAAACCGGTATTCCGGCATATACATGTCAATTGGTGGAACTAAAGGCGTCCCTCACAAACGGTTTCTAAAAGTCATGCTCTAACGTGTTTAATGTACCTGCAGAAGATCACACAATAATGGTGCACACAAGGGTTTTGATATTTCAGGCAGATCCATATCATAGTAAAAACATACGGTCCGTATCATTGCCATACGGATCGTCCTTGAGTTAAGCCAGGTCTCAAGGTACATGGTCGTGTTTTCACACCACATGACTGGGAACCCGAGTAGAGCGTGAACGGCTCATCATGGTTGGGAATTTTATCAACCCGATGGCGAGCGCTGCGTATGGCTCTTTGAACATTGAACGTTCAAGAGTTGCATACTATCGTGTTGCTTACCACACGATGGGGTATTCTCACTTTTGCCTAAAGCACGCTGGAGATCAGAGTTTTCATATGCTCTCATAACCATGAGAAGGTTCAGAGACTCATATTAACTACCGTGCCAAGCCACGGTAAACCGTTCCATACCATTGCTCGTATGGCGAGCTTAACGCAATTGATCCATCTGCGGTGGCGTACCTTACCTCTTACCTGAAGTCGGAGCGTCGTTACAGAAGGTATAACACATAAGTTAGCTTCTCCACCTTAAGTAGCTACTACTATAATAGACCTTATGTGGGCATATTGACTAACCCTCACTCGACTACTTCTAAGTTTTTAAAATAGGCTCTTTTCGAGTGTGCCATTCCCAATGCGGCTCTTATACCACGACTGTGGGGACCACCCCGTGGTTCACCCACTCCGGGATCGCAGAGGATGGTGCCATGCGATGCGGCACCCAACAGCACACAAGAAAAGATTAAGAACAACATACAAACTTTTATTTTACATATAACACAGCGGAAGTCTTTTACAAAAGTAATCTACAGCGGAAGTCTTATTAGGAGCTAAACTCTCAGCCTAGCTATGCAAAAGTGCAGTTGTCCAGCCCAGGGACGCTACACATTAGCAACATACAACCAGAGATCACGACGGCGTGCAGGACTCCAGCTCGGCCGTGAATCCCGTCGGGGGCATCGCCTCGTCCTCGGACCCTTCCTCATAACTCTCACCTCACACAGCTCAAATATTGCAACCGTGAGCACGATGGCTCAGCAAGGCTTAACCGACACTCCTAATCATGAAACTCTACATGCAGGGATTAGTAATATAGGAAAATGACATTTGCGATAAAGACACACCTACATGTTAATCCTTACTTCCAGTTTTATAGCAGCAGTTTAATGTGCCTTAGGCAGCCCTCACATCGGAAGTCCACAATCAAACAAGAAATGCTTTCCTCCAATGTGGTGATGCCCTAGGTGGAAGATAAACTTAATTATCTTTACATCTACCGCATACATGGTTTCAAGACATTAATAGTTCAATGCAGCATATTCATCTGGCTTCTTTCACTTCTTACTACGTCACAGCGCAGTGAACAAACGGTACTCAAATAACCGTGAGGGACGGTGATTGCAATCAATAGACACCCAGATAACACGTCACATACACCCACTTTCAGAAGTGTGGTGCTTCACACATTCCTACTCTGTTGTATGCAGCAACTTTTCAAAGGCAACCCGAATGCTGAAACGGTCCATCCGTAACGGGCAGGAGGTCCCCGCGTGGAGCGTGGAGCGTGTCTTTTCATTCCGTGTGATAAAATTCCTATATCGCGAGTAGATTCCAACCACTCGACTTCTACCAAGACCCTAAGAACACTAGCATGGCATTCTCTACTCGTCAAGTTGTAAACTACCCAACCCTCCATAGGATTTAAAGGTCATGCAAGTGGGGTTTCAATCACCCTAACTCTAATGCAACCATTTCAACCTAGACATAAGTGATACAAATGAAAACTTTGCAAAAGGTAATTAAATGCAAACCAGGGCTTGCTTGGTTGCGAGTTAAAGGAGAAGTTAGCGTCTGGCGGGAGGACGTCCAACGGCTCCGGTGTGTCCTCAACTTCGGTCACTATATGAAATGTAGCAAAATATATGTATAAGTGCTAATGAAGTATAAGAATTACACTTCTATTCATAGCTACTGCTATTTAGGTTCCTTAATTGGCTTTGGTATTTTTCCAGTGGATACTAGATTCTATAAATATGATCTGAACAAAATTTGGAGAAATTTCATTGAAGGTTGTGGTCTCCAAAATTCCCACAAATACAAGGCTTCTCTGAATTTTGAGCCCAAATCTGAAGTTTTGGACATGGATAAAAGTGGAAGATCTAATTATAGTATATCTCTGTGGTTCTAACAAAATTTGTTTCACCATTTTTGGAGCTACCTACATGGAGAAATGAATTTTTGAAGTTGGACAGAATTGCTGAAAAGTTTCTGTTTAGAATTTGAATTTCCAAATGAAGGCTGAACTTTGGAGTAGAATTTAGCCTAGCAATTGTACTCCAATGAAGCTCAAATTTTTACAGGAGATCATTAATATTATGAAGAATCATCTGCCCAAATTTGAGGAAATTCCATAACTGAGATCTTCTAGAATTAATTCCCAAAAATTTAATATTGATGAATTTTGGAGAAAATTTGTAACACCCCAAAATCTGCTAAAGAGGGGAATTCAAAAATTTTTGGACGTATTGCATGTGGTGCAGAAATTCAAATTCAAGCTGGAATTCAAATTCAAATCAAAACAGAAAAGAAAAGGAAAAAGAAAAAGAAAATCCCAACCGGCCAGTGGGCCGAAACCCGCCAGCCGGCCCACTATTCTCCCCCCCCCCCCGCGCCAGCCCACAACCGCGCGCCCTCTCTTCCTCTCACTGACACGCGGGGCCCGCGTGTCATCTCCTACCTCCCGCGCGCCCCCAACGGCCGGACTCTTCCCCGTGCCCGATCGCAACGAACTCCGGAAACCCGCGCCCCAGCCCGAATTCTGGTCCCGGACGTCTCCAACTCGATCCCAACAGACCGCCGCCCTCCCTCGCCTATATAAACGCCAACAATCGCCCTGTTGCCCCCCCCCCCCCCCCGATCGGCCGTTCTTCTCTCCGGTGAGAACCGAAGATTCAATCCCCGTTTTCTTTCGATCATTGCTCGGATTATCTGATCTAACGCGCTGATCGTGCTCCACCGCCCCCAGGGAGCCCTGCACGTGAAGGAAGCAACAAGTTTCACGCCCTAGCATCTGTTCCGATGTGCACCAAAGATCGTCGCCGTTGAAGCTCGCCGCCCACCGACTTCCAGGACCTCCGAGTGCTGAAAAACCCCTCGGTGAGCATCCCCTACCCCTCCGCAGCCGATCCATGCAAAAAGATGCAAGTTCTAACGTGTAGTGGCAAAAAGCCGAGGCTGCACCGGCGAGATCACCACCCCCCGCCGCCGCACGCTGCCGCGCGCTGGCTGGCTCCGGCCAGGGCGACGTGGCCCCTTGAGGGCCGTCTATTTTAAATCGCACGGTAGAATTAAAAACCGTGCGTACCGGTTCGGCGATCTAATCTGAGTCGTCTGTTTTAAATCGGACGGTCCACATCAGCCCCGCATTATAAAGGCTGGGATTCATACGCGCTACCCCCTGGGGATCTCGGAAAACACGAGCTAGCCCCGGAAACTTCTGATCTAGCCCCTGGAACTTCAGAAATTCGTGTAAATTCATTTAAAAATCAGTTTTAGCCCCTAGACTTAATAAAAATTAGGAAAACCCCTCTGTTATGTGTAGTTAGACCCCTGGAAATTTATGAAATAATAAAGTAGACCCTACAGTAGTGTGGATCTACATTTTTGACCCTATATGATATTAAATTCAGAAATTTAAATATGTGACTAGGATTTAAATTTAAAAGGTAAGGCAAACACATGGGCAAACTCAAATTTAAACTCTCCTAGCACTTGGAAAACTTTATAATGAGTTAAAAATAGATTTTAGGCTGAAATGAAACTTGCCTAAGTGTTGTTCATATTTATTAGTTCTAGAAACACATTTTTGGGCTAGGAAATAATTCTGAAAATTGATAAAATAAATTTAAATTAGTTCACATCAGAGGAGAAGTTCAAAATATATTATTAAATATTTTAGAATCAGAACCCATTCTGTTCAGATGATATGTCCTACTATTTAATAATAAAACTCACTTTTAGGCATAGAAAATAAATCTAAAAAATATAGGAAAATAGGTATGCATAATTAGAAAATGACAAATGAAGTCTCAAAATCCAAAAACTTCAGTTTAGGATTTGGTAGAGAATCTGAAAACCTATTTGGAGGGAGAAATTACCTCTCATGCAAACTTGATAGCTAAGAAGTGTATAAATTAAATATAAAGAGGTTGTTCAAATTGGAAACTCAAATATATAGCGTGCAACTAGAAATCTGAATACAAAAGTTAGAAATCATATATATATGTTTAAAAGGGCATGTAGGCCAAAAATCAACACATGAAGAATAACCCCAACACTTAGAAATGTGAATGACTTTCCTAGATATGTATGTGTGGTTTGTATGAAGTGAAAGTGCGAACTATGTCTTATGGATTGTTGTTTTTCTTTTGCTATGTGTATTGGCATGAGTAGAACCTGCCCCAGAGCAAGTTCTCCCCTTCCAAGACCAAGACTTTCCATTCTCAGAGCAGCAGGAAGAAGGCAAGTGTCCTTGACCACTTTGATCCTATGCTAGGATGTGTAGGTAGAATTATTTGCATTGTCAATTGAAATATGAAACCCATGCTAGGAAGTTTCCCTAGAATTGAATTATTTTGTTTCCTTGTAGCTTGGATTGGGATTTAGTTTATCATGTCATTTTATATGCTATGCTTAGCCATGCTTAGAATGGGATAAGTGGGATATGAGATCATCAATTTGTTTACCTTACTCTTGAATGAGATATTATGAGTTATGTAGAGGTAGGGATCGAGGCAAGTTGGATGATTTGGTTGGTGCTGGGTGCACGAGACTTGGGTTTGTGTTTAGTACTTGCCTGGATCCTAAGGACCGGTTCATGGAGCATGTAACCTGGCTTTACCGTGCCAACCACATGCTGAGATGGGGCAGCTTGGCCAATTAATTAGGTGTATCCCCGGCGTAGTATGGGTGTGTTGGATGGTGCGGGGAGTAGGTGTCAGCTGGACTACCATATGAACCGCAAGGCTCAAGAGGGGGCCACTGCAGCGGGTTGGAGCCTCTTGTATGCTGTTAGGGGTGAAACCTCAGTGGGCCCATGCTCGTCGGGAATCCCTTTGTAAAGGCTTCGTAGTGATCTCCTGGCTACACACGTGGGAAGTGTGAATGTGGTTCGTGGCCACTGGCATAATGGAGGTTCTTTTAGTCCACCCGGCAACGGGGGATGAAATCACTACATGTGGGTACAGTGGTACAAACTCTGCAGAGTCAAAACTGTCATGACAGCCGTGCTCACGGTCAAGAGCGGCTTGGACTTATTCATGATTAGAGGATGATGAATTTTGAAGTTGAGGATGTTAAGCGGGGAGCTTGACATTGGATATGATGTTATGGTTACTTGATTTTGATGATGGGTTGGGAGATTGGGACCATTTCACTTGTGTAGTAATGTAGATGCTTAATAAGCTAAGGTGATAGGTAATTATTGCATAGTGCTTTAACCATGAGTTCAACCTCTCCTTGCTCAAGCCATGAATGACATAACTTTCCCACACTTGCTGAGTACCAACGGTACTCAAACTTGCTTTTCTGTTGGTTTATATTGCTGCTCAGGTCAAGAGAATGATGTGGTGTTTAATGACCAAGACTTTGGTCCCGAGGAAGGATTCTAGGTTCATGGAGACCCCCGGGCAACACCTGTGATGGAGCCCACAAGATTTATATTCCGCTGCTGTTTTATTTACATATTATGAACTTATTATCGTCCATCGAGACGTACGCTTTGTAAGACATATTTATATTCGACACCTGGCTTGTAATAAATGATGCTTCACTATTTGTCATCACGTGTATGAGAGAATGATCCTGGCATACATGTGATATTCACTCGGTTGCTCATCGGAAGAAACCGGGTGTGACAGAAGTGGTATCAGAGCCAAGGTTGCCCGTAGGAACGTGGACCTAGGAAGAAATGGACGTATTTAAGGACCCTATTTTCTTAAAAACTATTTTACAAAAGTGTGGGTTGAAAGTGTTATTTAATGGGGTCACTTTATTCATCTTACCCCAACTTTTATTCAAAATACAATTTTTGTTTAAACTCTTATCTAACTTAATTTTTAATGCTTTATGTTTTAGATGGTTCGCATGATCCGCACCGCCCGCAAGTCCACCGGAGGGAGAGTTCCTGTAGTTGCCCTTGCCCTGAGAGAGGAGAATCGTCCGGTGACGTACCACTCCTACGGATTGGCAGTAGGAGGCTTGTTGCACCGTCTACGGCTTATGCTCCACGCTGCCGGCAATACGGGCAAGCTAATCATACACTACAGCTCCACCCGGACCATCCATGAGAGGCGGGAAGAATGGGGTTCAGAAATGAGGATTATCCATGAAAATCAGCTGCTCAAGATCCACCGCTCTCCAGCTTGTCGAGCGACACAGGTTGATGCCGAGACGGATGTCACCTGGGAGGCCATCACCTGCTAGAGTTACATCTACCGTCGCCACCTGGACAGAACAGAGTACATGTATGTCCTCCAGTGTGAGAGTGGTACCGCGGAGTACAAGTACCCGCCAGTGCAGCAGGGGACTTCCCATGAGCACATGGACCTGTGCTTGGAGGATGCTGCTATGCTCAGCACTCGACTGCAGGAGTGTCAGCAGGAGCTTCAGGATGTTCGTGACACCCTGAAGGAGACTGAGGCATTGCTTCGAGCCAGTCTGAGGGCGAGAGAAAGAGGAGATGGGAATGAACTGTGTGTCACCATGAATGACACATGGACTCCTGACTCCCCAGACCATCGGGCGAGCAGGCGTCGCCGCACTTCTCCACCAGCAGCTTCCCCACCCAAAGCGGAGTCAGAGGGCAGCCGCAATAATGAGGAAGATCCCGAGGAGCCAGCTCAGTGATACGAGTCGTGTAGAGTCCTTTCCCTTAGTCCAGCAGGTTATCGAGTAGTCGAGTCAATACCTTAGTTAATTGTGTGTTAATGTTTGGTGTGTGACATGAGTTGTAGAAGCCATTGGCATTTGTCCACAACCTTGTCTTTAGGTTGCTTTGCTTTGATGTGTGAACCCCTATGAATTAAGAGTGCATTTATTTTCACGTGAGATGTGAAACCCTCAGAAAATGTTAACATAATAAGGTCTCAAAAGTTTAAGATTAAAACAAGCAAATTGGGAAGTTAATACGTAATGCTTTAAATTAACATTTCGTTGATCATTATAGATGGCCGGAAGAGGAAAGGGTCGTGGTGCCAACCCCGCCAACAACAACGATGAGGCCAGCAACCCTCATCTTTCTGGAGGACAAGACAGGGGTGGTCGCCGTGAAGGAGCTGATCCTATCCATCAGATGCTTGAAAATCAGAATCAGCTCATCCAGAGCCTAACTCAATTGGTGGCCAACTTGCACCAAGATCCACCCCCACAAGCTGCACCACGCCAACCAAGGTTGAGTGAGTTTCTAGGGACTCAACCTCCAAAGTTTGCAAGTGCTGTTGAACCTCTGGAGGCAGATGACTGGCTAAAGACCATTGAGAGCAAGATGAGGATCATACAATGCCAAGGGTATGAGAGGGTGCTGTTTGCCTCTCACCAATTGCATGGACCCGCTGCTGATTGGTGGACCGCCTACGTGGCAGCCCACCATGACCCCGAGAACATCACTTGGGAAGAGTTCAAGCGCAGTTTCCGCAACCATTACATACCAAGGGGTGAACTCAAAAACAAGAGGAAGGAGTTCTTGGGACTGCAGCAAGGAAACATGACTGTGAGGGAATACCTCACTAAGTTCACCCAACTATCCCGTTATGCACCAAGGGACATCGAAACTGATGAGCAGAAACAGGACTGCTTTGTGGAAGGACTTACTGCGGAAATGCAGTGTGCAATGTCCTCCAACGAGTATGAGAGCTTACAAAAGATGGTAGACAGAGTATTTGTTGTGGAGAGGAAGCTGAAGGCCTTGGAAAATGAAAACAAGAGGAAGGCGGGATGGTCACACCAAGCCTCGGGTAGCAACACACGCCCACGTCAGATGCAGCAACCCGCAGGGCAGACGAGCCGTGCAGTGGTACCCTACTCAGCACCCAGAGGGTACAACCCGAATTTCAGACCTCCGTCAGCACCAGCACAGCCACAACGTCAGTTTGTACAGCAGCCTCGCCCCACATATCAACCTCGACCAGCAGTACAAGGACCACCGAACCCACCCCAGGACAACAAAGGCCAGGCACGTAAGGTTGGGGTGCAATGCTTCAACTGCGGTGAAGTGGGGCACTACGCCCATAAGTGCCCAAAGAAGAAGCCCATGCAGCCACAACAGCAGAATGTGATGCGAGGACAGGTGAACCACGTGACCATGGAGGAAGCGCAAGAGGCACCTGACATGGTAATTGGTAAGTTTCCTGCCAATTTGCACATTGCAACCCTGTTGTTTGATTCTGGTGCTACCCACTCGTTCATTTCCCAAGGGTTTGTTAAGAAGTATGATCTAGCAACAACACAAATGAACCATATGCTAGCAGTGAACTCTCCAGGGGGAGAAATAAGGACAAGACAAGTGTGTCCCAAGGTGAATCTAGACATTAATGGGGTAGTATTTACTGCAAACCTCATAGTGATAGACTCTCAAGGGATAGATATTATTTTGGGTATGGATTGGTTGACCAAACACAAGGGAATCATCCATTGTTCGACAAGGACGGTGGAACTAACTCACCCTAGTGGCACAAGAGTGAAGTTCATAACTGCACAAGAACCTAGGAGGGACCTTAAACTCAATCACGTAGAGGTGGAAGTGGAGGAGATCAGGATCATCACGGAATATCCAGATGTTTTTTCGGAGGAGTAGCCAGGTATGCCCCCAATCGTGAAGTGGAATTCGTGATTGAGCTAGTGCCTGGAACAGCTCCAATATACAAGAGGCCTTATCGGATGGACTCCAAACAGCTGGAAGAGCTCAAGGAGCATATAGGGGAATTGACGGAGAAGGGGTATATTCGTCCTAGTTCCTCACCATGGGAGCTCCAGTGATATTTGTGCCCAAGAAGGACGGGACCCAAAGGCTATGCATGGACTACCGTGCGTTGAATGAAGTAACCATCAAGAACAAGTACCCATTACCCCGCATTGAAGACTTGTTTGATCAGTTGAGGGGATCTTGTGTGTTCTCGAAAATTGATCTCAGGTCGGGATACCACCAACTTAAGATAAGAAAAACTGATATTCCAAAGACAGCTTTCGTATCTCGGTACGGACTGTATGAATACACCGTCATGCCTTTTGGGCTAACTAGTGCCCCGGCATACTTCATGTATCTCATGAACAAGGTATTCATGGAATATCTGGACAAATTTGTGGTGGTTTTCATTGATGACATTCTCGTCTTTTCCAAAGATGAAGAAGAACATGAGAGACATTTAAGGTTGGTGTTGCAAAAACTGAGAGAACACCAACTATATGCCAAGCTGAGCAAGTGTGAATTTTGGTTGAAGAGAGTTCCCTTCTTAGGACATATAATCTCGGAGGGAGGAATCTCCGTAGATCCTGCCAAGATCGAGGATGTACAGAAGTGGAAGACCCCTAAAAATGTCGGGGAAGTTCGAAGCTTCTTAGGATTGGCTGGGTATTATCGACGGTTTATCGAGGGTTTCTCCATGATTTCGAGACCCCTCACCAAATTGTTAGAGAAGGGAATCACATTCACATGGACACCACAGTGTGAGACGAGTTTTCAAGAGCCGAAGAAAAGATTGACAACAGCCCCAGTGCTAGTTATGCCAGATATGCAGAAGAACTTTTCGGTGTACTGCTATGCCTCTGGAAACGGGTTGGGATGCGTTCTCATGCAAGAGGGGCATGTCGTGGCGTATGCATCCCGGCAGCTCCGGAAGCACGAGAAGAACTATCCTACGCATGACCTAGAGCTAGCCGCAGTGGTACACGCGTTGAAGATTTGGCGGCATTACTTGATGGGGAATAGGACAGAGATATATACGGATCATAAGAGCTTAAAGTATATTTTCACACAGCCAGATCTCAACCTCAGACAAAGGAGATGGTTAGAGCTAATCAACGACTTTGATGTGGGCATCAACTATCATCCTGGGAAAGCAAACGTCGTAGCAGATGCTTTAAGCCGGAAGGTGCAGGTCAATAGGTTAAGCTTAAAGGACATGCCTACAGAATTGAAGGAAGAGGTCATAAAACTCAATCTATGTCTGGTGAATAGTGGTGAGGCCATCGCCATGGAAGTGGACTCCACATTAGAGTAAGACATACGCGATGGTCAAAAGAATGATGAGAAGATACAAGAAATCAGAGAACTCATCACGGATAATAAAGCCCCTGGTTTCAGAGAGGATGTACAAGGTACGGTGTGGCACGGGAAAAGAATCTGTGTGCCTGAAGTGAAGGAGATCCGTGAATTGATTTTGTAGGAGGCTCATGATTCCGACTATTCCATTCATCCTGGGAGTACGAAGATGTATCATGACCTCAAGAGCAGATATTGGTGGTATGGCATGAAGCGAGATGTCGCGGAACATGTTGCCCTATGTGACACATGTCAGTTGGTGAAAGCAGAACATCAACGACCCGCGGGACTGTTGCAACCACTCAAAGTGCCTGAATGGAAATGGGAATAAATAGGTATGGACTTCATAGTGGGACTACCCAGGACCCAATCGGGATATGATTCGATATGGGTCATCATCGACAGGCTAACCAAGGTAGCTCATTTTATCCCCGTGAAAGAAAGCTACAGCGGATCCAAATTGGCAGAATTATACATGTCAAGGATCATGTGTTTCCATGGAGTGCCAAAGAAGACAGTGTCAGATCGAGGGACACAGTTCACCTCAAGGTTCTGGCAGAAGTTACATGAAACCATGGGAACCCATCTAAATTTCAGTTCTGCCTATCACCCCCAGACTGACGGGCAGACGGAAAGAACCAATCAGATCCTTGAGGACATGCTGAGAGCGTGTGCGCTCAAGAACAATAGGAGTTGGGATAAGAACTTACTGTATGCGGAGTTCTCCTATAACAACAGTTATCAGGCTAGTATGAAGATGTCACTATTTGAGGCTTTGTATGGGAGGAAGTGCAGAACCCCACTATTTTGGAACCAAACAGGGGAAAGTAAAGTGTTTGGGCCCGAGCTACTACAAGAAGCAGAGGCGAAAGTGAGGGAAATCCACAACAACTTGAGGATAGCACAAACCCGACAAAAGAGCTATGCCGATGTACGGAGAAGAGAACTTGTTTTCAACGTAGGGGACTATGTCTATCTCAAGGTGTCCCCAATCCGAGGACTTCATCGGTTCAAGGTGAAAGGGAAGTTATCACCGCGATACATCGGACCCTTTCAGATTCTGGAGAGGAAAGGCGAAGTGGCATATAACTAGAACTACCGGCTCGCCTATCGGATGTGCACGATGTCTTCCATGTGTCTCAGCTCAAGAAATGTCTGAGGACGCCTGAAGAGATGTTACCCATGAATGAGGTTGACGTAGGAGAGGATCTGTCTTATGCCGAACAACCGGTCAAGGTTTTGGAGACAATGGAACGCCTCACGAGAAATAAAAGAATCCGGATGTGCAAGGTGCAGTGGAAGCATCACTCGGAAGAGGAAGCCACATGGGAGCGAGAAGACGAGCTTAAGGCACAGTTTCTGGAATTGTTCTCCTAGAACCACCAATCTCGAGGACGAGATTTCTTTTAAGGGGGATAGATCTGTAACACCCCAAAATCTGCTAAAGAGGGGAATTCAAAAATTTTTGGACGTATTGCATGTGGTGCAGAAATTCAAATTCAAATCAAAACAGAAAAGAAAAAGAAAAAGAAAACCCCAACCGGCCAGTGGACCGAAACCCGCCAGCCGGCCCACTATTCTCGCCCCCCCCCCACGCCAGCCCACAACCGCGCGCCCTCTCTTCCTCTCACTGACACGCGGGGCCCGCGTGTCATCTCCTACCTCCCGTGTGCCCCCAACGACCGGACTCTTCCCCACGCCCGATCGCAACAAACTCCGGAAACCCGCGCCCCCAGCCTGAATTCTGGTCCCGGACGTCTCCAACTCGATCGCAACAGACCGCCACCCTCCCTCGCCTATATAAACACCAACAATCGCCCTGTTTTCTCCCCCTATCGGCCATTCTTCTCTCCGGTGAGAACCGGAGATTCAATCCCTGTTTTCTTTCGATCATTGCTCGGATTATCTGATCTAACGCGCCGATCGTGCTCCACCGCCCCCAGGGAGCCCTGCACGTGAAGGAAGCGACAAGTTTCGCGCCCTAGCATCTGTTCCAACGTGCACCAAAGATCGTCGCCGTTGAAGCTCGCCGCCGACTGACTTTCAGGACCTCCGAGTGCTGGAAAACCCCTCGGTGAGCGTCCCCTACCCCTCCGCAGCCGATCCATGCAAAATGATGCGAGTTCTAACGTGTAGCGGCAAAAAGCCGAGGCTGCGCCGGCGAGATCGCCACCCCCCACCGCCGCGCGCCGCCGCGCACGCGGGCTGGCTCCTGCCAGGGTGACGTGGCCTCTTGAGGGCCGTCTATTTTAAATCGCACGGTAGAATTAAAAACCGCGCGTACCGGTTCGGCGATCTAATCTGAGCCGTCTGTTTTAAATCGGACGGTCCACATCAGCCCCGCGTTTTAAAGGCCGGGATTCTTACGCGCTACCCCCTGGGGATCTCGGAAAACACGAGCTAGCCCCAGAAACTTCTGATCTAGCCCCTGGAACTTCAGAAATTTGTGTAAATTCATTTAAAAAACAGTTTTAGCCCCTGGACTTAATAAAAATTAGGAAAATCTCTCTGTTATGTGTAGTTAGACCCCTGGAAATTTATGAAATAATAAAGTAGACCCTGCAGTAGTGTGGATTTACATTTTTGACCGTATATGATATTAAATTCAGAAATTTAAATATGTGACTAGGATTTAATTTTAAAAGGTAAGGCAAACACATGGGCAAATTCAAATTTAAACTCTCCTAGCACTTGGAAAACTTTAGAATGAGTTAAAAATAGATTTTAGGCTGAAATGAAATTTGCCTAAGTGTTGTTCATATTTATTAGTTCTAGAAACACATTTTTGGGCTAGGAAATAATTCTGAAAATTGATAAAATAAATTTAAATTAGTTCACATCAGAGGAGAAGTTCAAAATATATTATTAAATATTTTAGAATCAGAACCCATTCTGTTCAGATGATATGTCCTACTATTTAATAATAAAACTCACTTTTAGGCATAGAAAATAAATCTGAAAAATATAGGAAAATAGGTATGCATAATTAGAAAATGACAAATGAAGTCTCCAAATCCAAAAACTTCAGTTTAGGATTTGGTAGAGAATCTGAAAACCTATTTGGAGGGAGAAATTACCTCTCATGCAAACTTGATAGCTAAGAAGTGTATAAATTAAATATAAAGAGGTTGTTCAAATTGGAAACTCAAATATATAGTGTGCAACCAGAAATCTTAATACAAAAGTTAGAAATCATATATATATATATATATGTTTAAAAGGGCATGTAGGACAAAAATCAACACATGAAGAATAACCCCAACACTTAGAAATGTTAATGACTTTCCTAGATATGTATGTGTGGTTTGTATGAAGTGAAAGTGTGAACTATGTCTTATGGATTGTTGTTTTTCTTTTGCTATGTGTATTGGCATGAGTAGAACCTGCCCCAGAGCAAGTTCTCCCCTTCCAAGACCAAGACTTTCCATTCTCAGAGCAGCAGGAAGAAGGCAAGTGTCCTTGACCACTTTGATCCTATGCTAGGATGTGTAGGTAGAATTATTTGCATTATCAATTGAAATATGAAACCCATGCTAGGAAGTTTCCCTAGAATTGCATTATCTTGTTTCCTTGTAGCTTGGATTGGGATTTAGTTTATCATGTCATTTATTTATATGCTATGCTTAGCCATGCTTAGAATGGGATAAGTGGGATATGAGATCATCAATTTGTTTACCTTACTCTCGAATGAGATATTATGAGTTATGTAGAGGTAGGGATCGAGGTAAGTTGGATGATTTGGTTGGTGCTGGGTGCACGAGACTTGGGTTTGTGTTTAGTACTTGCCTGGATCCTAAGGACCGGTTCATGGAGCATGTAACCTGGCTTTACCGTGCCAACCACATGCTGAGATGGGGCAGCTTGTCCAATTAATTAGGTGTATCCCTGGCGTAGTATGGGTGCCTTGGATGGTGCGGGGAGTAGGTGTCAGCTGGACTACCATATGAACCGCAAGGCTCAAGAATGGGCCACTGCAGCGGGGTTGGAGCCTCTTGTATGCTGTTAGGGGTGAAAACCTCAGTGGGCCCACGCTCGTCAGGAATCCCTTTGTAAAGGCTTCGCAGTGATCTCCTGGCTACACCTGGGATGTGTGAATGTGGTTCGTGGCCACTGGCATAATGGTGGTTCGGGGCTAAGGAAGCAGGAGCTCGTTGGAGGGAAGGAAGAAGGATTCCTAACGCACCTCAGGAACCTTTTGTTCGAGCTGGAGAGGTTGTCAATGCGTCGGGCGATGGTGCGGCACCGTGGCGGCAAAGTTGAGCGCGGAAAGACCAATTGTGCTCAGTTCTCGATATTGGTCCGGAGGAACGTCGTGGGCTGTCGTCAGGGAGGAATAAGAGATTTGAAGCAGCCCCTGGATTCAAGTCGATCTTATGTTCAATGCCCATTATAGGTGGTAATCCAGGAGGTATCTCAGGGGGAAACACATCCGCAAAATCCTGCAAAAGGTTAGCAACAGCAGGGGGCAATGCAATGGACACTTCATGAAGTGAAAACATGGCCTCTTTGCATACTAAAGCATAGTACATCCCCTTGGTATCAAATAAATCAGCAAGGTCAGATTTAGTTGTGAGCAACGAAGGTGATTTTAACTTAATTACTTGCTGTTTTTCAGAGTCTAGTGATTTTGTTGCCTTATCATCACGTGTTTTACTTTTCTCCAAATGCACAATTTCAGCAGGAGTCATAGGAAGCAAAGTGATTTTCTTTCCTTTATGCATCAGAGTATATTTATTAGTTCTACCATGATGAATAGCATCCGTATCAAATTCCCAAGGACGTCCCAACAAAAGAGAACAAGCATCCATAGGTACGACATCAAAATCAGCAAAATCATGGTAAGAACCAATTGAAAAATGTACTCTCGCTGTTTGTGTTACCCTAACCTTACCGCTGTTATTGAACCACTGAATATGGTATGGATGAGGGTGTGCTCTTGTTGTCAACCCAAGTTTCTTGACTACATCCGTGTTCACCAGGTTATTGCAGCTGCCTCCATCAATTAAAGTGTCTACACGGCAGTACTTGACGATGAGAAACATGTGAAAAAGATTGTGTCGTTATAGTTTGTCATCCGCCTCACCTTTGAAGCTCAAAGCACGCTGCACAATTATGCTTCTATAATTTTCCGTTGCTGCAGTACCAGGTACCTCTTCATCTGTGCTATAGTGGTCATCTTTTGGTCCTGCAACGTTAGTAGCAAGAGAATAGTCATCTTAAACATCCAAAGTACTATCATACCCACCATCATCTCGTGCTATGTATGCTCGTTTGCTAGGGCAATCTTTCATCACATGACCAGTTCCCTGGCAGCGGTGACTTAATGTCGGAAGTTCGACTCATGGAAGGAGTGGAAGACGTAGGGTTGAATAGTGTCATCTTGCTGCCCTCCGACGCCCGAGGAAGTGGAGCAGTAGGTGAAGTTCGTTGGCCACCATTGGATGGTGTAGTGGCTGTACGAAAACTCGAAGATGGTGCTGTTTTGGATGGTGTAGATGTCGAACACAGTGTGAAGGTGCTCCACGTGGGTTGTTGCTGCTGCTGTTGGCAGTCCTGCAAATTTTTTTCTGCCAACATAGCCAGCTGAAATAATCTGTTAACAGTATCATATTCCTTATAATCAACAATGTCCTGAATTTCACGCCTCAACCCCCCATAAAAACGAGCTATTTTATCATCCATGTCTTCTACTACCCCACAGCGCAACATACCCTTTGTAACTCTTGATAATACTCCTCTACGGACATGTTACCTTGGTCTAAGCGCTGCAATTTTGTGTGAAGGTCCCACTGAAAAGAAGGAGGAACAAAACGAACACGCATAGCTTCCTTTAATCTATCCCATATTGGAGGATCAGTTCTAGTTTTAACAAGTTCATTCCACCATATGATAGCAAAATCCTTAAACTCACTAGTGGCTTGACGAACTCTATGTTGTTAGGGAACAAGGTGGGCATTAAATTTCTGCTCTACTGTCATCTCCTAATCAAGATATACCTCAGCATCATAAGCACCAGAAAAAGAGGGTATAACAAATTTGACTTTAGCAAAAGGATCATCAAGAGGGAGATTAAAATCGTTATGACGATCATTGTAATTATAACAATTATTACCTCCCATACATCGTAGATAAAGTGAAAGTCGTGGTTGATTGTTATGATCTTCCATATTATAAGCACGGTCTTCACGTTCTTCAGCGAGAGGCAGACGGTCCTCAAGAGAATCCATCCGAAAAACAGGATCAGCAAGTTGGCGATTCAAGGTCATCAATGATGCCTCTGTTGATGCGTGGGTTTTGGTGAACATATCTGTCATTTCCCTCATCATGTCAAGCAACTCAGCATGTTGAACACATTCATCCCTATCATCACTTTTATCTTCTGCCATCGTTAGTAGTGAATAAAAGACAACAAAAAGATGATATCCCTATCAACTACAAAGGATAGTGGTAATGTGAAAAGTGGAAGGAAGGAAACAATCTCTCTCTCTCTCTCTCTCAAGCGTCTTACCACGTTCTTACAAATATTCTTACCGACACAGCAGGTAGTAAACGGTGGACGGTGAGAACCAATGAAGCGTGGAGTGATTGCAAAGGTACCTGTTCCGCTCAAGAGGAAAAGTGGAGCTTGGATGGCACAATATGGTGGCTAATAAGCAAAAATCGTTAACAGCGAAACAAAGTTGAATAAGTATTCAATGTAGGAACTGTTGCTGGTTAACAAGTGTTCTAGACCTAGCACAACACAAGGCAGTAGAAAGGGAAATAGAAGATCAGGAAGATATAACCAACAAGTACAGCACAAGTGTATAGGCCAACTGTTTTCAAGTATGTGCTGTCAATGCTTTAATATTTGTGCTCTCTTCACTATTTTTTTCTTTTTTCATAATATTTTCTGATATTTTTTTGTTTACTCGAGAGCACGAAAATAGGAAGCACACAATTTTGCAGCTCAATTGGATGTAAGATGTGGCCTATAGAAAATCAGGAAGATTCTTTAAAATTCATGCTGAAACTTCGGAGCCCGGATAGTCTATCTTTCGAGGGGAATTTAGCCAAACAAATTTTGCCGAACATGGCAAAGCAGTGGAAAATTGGTTGCAAAATTTCGAGTAGATCAATTTAAAAAAATTGCCCGATTTTGAGTTCGTATGCAAAAGTTATGGCCGTTTTAAGGTAGGCTACCCGAGTTACTGTTTTTTTATGTTGATTCGAACTCGGTTTTGAAACAGATCTCGTAATAGGATGGGAAAAACAATTGCAAATTAGCAACGGCAACTGATGGAATGTTGTGTGATGAATCAAGGAGGACTGGCATAATGGTTTGTCACCTGTTCTAGGGCTGGCGATGCGAGAGTTCACGCAAGGCGGCTAGCTAGGGCAAAACCGATGATCGTGGTGGATCAGTTTGTTGTTTAGGGATTGTGGAATAGGTGATCAGCAAGAAAAACAAGGAAGAAAAACGATAACTACGACCCAAAAACACAAAGTTAAACCAGCAACAAGACTTGACCACATGAATGCAAACTCAACAATGCAAACTGAAAAATGAAACTTGCAGGCACTATGGTCTAGAAATCGGTAAACACAAAATGTTTTTTTGTGGCTTTTTTTCTGTGGACTCTAGGTATGAAAAACAAAACTAAACTAGAGGCAAATCAAAGTACCTCATGGGCAACCTGAAATCTGATACCAATTGATGAGAAGTTTAGGCCCGATCTTCCGAAAGGTAGGTCGATTGAAGTGGAGATCTCGACGTTGATGATCTGAGGCACTCGAGCAGACCCGAATACCCCTGCAATCACTACACCCCTGCTCCATTGGTTATCAACCGTGCTTCACAAGCTTGACCTCACCAAGAAAGCTATTCCTGCAGGTACAACCGAGAACACAAGCAAGAACGATGAAGATGCAATCTGAAATTGCGAAATTGGGGTCTCACAAACCGTAGAACAGCGAAATTGTTTAATCTAAGCAAAACCCACCGATTATGGCTGGCGGCTACAGTATTTAAAGGCTAGGGTTCGGCCATAAGACCCTTAGACGCGTCCCTAATGGACTCATACGGGATACAAGGCCCAAAAGCTCAATACGGTGGCGCAGCACCGGACAGAACTCTGAATTCGACTTGTCTCGACAATTCCCAATGACTCCTGAAAAATTTTAATGTGGGACCAGAACCATTAGAAAGTTTATCTTCTCATACTTCCATTCATATGTAGAACGTCAAAAACGGAGTCCGTATGCATCCTGGACGTTCGTTTTAAGATGGACTGCTCCTGGACTCCGAGTTGAACTCAAGTCCGAGTTGGAGACTGTTTCCATCAACTTATGGACGTCCCATCTGGTTCTCCACGTTCCCAAATCCTCCTCCCTTTACTTGTTGATCATGTCCATGGTTCCTAATAACAATTAAATCATTGAATAGCAATCCATTCTCAAACTCACATGGGTAGGAAGTTAGGAACGAGTTCACCTGCTGATTTAGTAACCATGCTCGTGCTCTTGTGATTGGTCCTTGTATATCAATGTGAGTATCCACTGTTGTGATGTCCTCATCAGGCGCTGCTTGAATACCCCAAACGATATGAAGAGTCGTAGAGGATACTAAAGCTGGCCGAGTTACCTGCCACCAGTGAGGCTTCACCCTTAAGCTTGTGCGCACTGAAAGACAGCGCTTACATGGACCCCCAAGACATATGACGTCCCGAGATGCATGATTTTCCGACATAAACCATTAAGTTAGTGTTTTCCACTTGCTATACCCTAATAACATCCTTATATGGGCTACTAACTAGTTCCTCACCGAGTTTTTGAAACGATGACCTTTTTAAGTGCGTTAAACCACAAGCGAGCTCTGATACCACGCTGCGAGGACCCGACAGTCTCGACTAGCCCAGATTGGCTATGCAATTGGCTACTCGAGGTTTAAAACCTAAGCCCAAAACTCTGGTTCTCTTGGCTATGCAATTGGGTTTTTAAACAAGACTCTAATGCACAATTCAAGTGGATATTCAATGTAAATTCTCAAAACAATAAAATTTATAAAAGGTATAATGCAAATCGGAGCTTTCCTTGCTGCTGGTCGTATGCTAGCTGTTCCTCTGGGGTGATGAAATCCAACACCTCCGGCTCCTCTTCAACCTTAGCGACTACACAATATAAATATGTATGCGGGTCATTTAAATGCATTTGAATTCGAAGTTGATATTGTTAAGACTGTAAGTACTGCTAGACAGGCCCAATGACTCTGAAATTTTTACTGTGGTTTGGATACAACCTAAACATAGACTTGGCCAAATTTCATTTGAACCAAAGCTCAATGGAGCCCTGCACAAATAAATGTGTATTTGTCCTTAATTACAACTTTTAGGGTGTTCTAACGATTTTCATGGATCAATCCATGAATTTCTGGAAAATAGAATTTCAGAGGGTTCTAATGGGATTAGTTACCTAATTTGAAGATTCCTAGTAAAATATATGAGCTAAACAATTTCAGAGAAAATCTGAAAAATGTTTCTGGACATTTTTCATTTTTTTCTGGAACAGTTTAATTAATCACACCATTAGGTGGATCAAATGAGCTCAAATGGATCTTAAATTTTTATGGTAGCTCAGGGATATTATGATGAACATCCTAGCCAAATTTCAGAATTTTTCCAAAAGGGTTCTCCAGTTAAAATTCTAAACATTTTATATTTTGAAGAATTAATTCTAGAGAAATAAAGATTTTCATAGAGTGAAACTTGATTTGTTGGAAAGTACTCAGAGAGCTGAATCCAACAAAATTTTGTTCACCCAAATTGGAGCTTTCTAGCCAAAGTTATGAATTTATAAAGTTGGAGTTGAATTCGGAATTATTTTCCAACAGGAAATCCCTTCCCGCGCTGACTGAGCCGCTGACAGCGAGGCCCGCCGCTTTGTTTAATTTAAACGCGGCGCGCGCGCTTCGGACAGTGGCTGACCGCTGGGACCCGCCAGCTTCGTCTTCCTCCCGACCCCCCGACTGTCCCGCGGCGGCGCACTCCGGCAAAGCTCGCCGCCGGCCGATCCCTTGCGCCAAGCTTCACTAGACTCGCTGCTAGGGCCTAGTCCGACACGAGGAACACGCTGGTGAGGTCGGCAGAGATCGCTGGTGACCAGAAAATAGCTCCCGACGGTACACCGAGGTGGAGCAATTCCGGCGACGTGTATTGAGCTCGGGAAAACCCCAAATGCTCCACTGTTTTCTCCTACAGCACTGGGAGAGCTCGGGAAGCAAGGATATGAGCTTAGCTGGCGGTGGAAACGGTTGCAACACCGAACTCACCGATGACCCGAGGTGATTTCTCTGGCGGTGGAGGATTTTTTATCAAATCGAGGCTATACACGATGGTTTAGCCCGGAGTTTGCTCGAGGATGCTCGCAGCAGTCCTAAGAAGCTTCCTCTAGACCCGGTCGATCACTAACCAGCTGTGTGCAACGAATTTCTAGATTTTCTATCGACGGTTCCGAGAACCCACCGGCAGTAGACTTCAAATTCCGGCCGGCGTGATCCATACTAGGTTTCTACGTTTGCAAGATAACTAGTAGACCTTCTCACGCACCTCTGAAACAAGGAAGTAGCTCTAACGGTGGATGATATCGTCCGGGCGATGAGTTGGCGTGGATGCGGAAGACTCCCAGCTGCTGGGAAAAAAACGTTGTCGGGGTTCGGCAACCGCGCGAACAGACGGCCTTGGAGGTGGTTCGGAAGGTTCAGAGGGTTCTTGAGCCCCTTCTTGCAGCCTCAGTTGGGCGCGAGGTGCACACGAGCGAGGGTTGCGCGGCGAGGTGATCGGCTCACCGGAACTGCGAGCGGTTCGGCGTTTCCTTTGCGTGAGCGATGTTGAGGCGGTGGGGAAATCCGATTGTGGCGCCCGGGCATGGAGATAAGAAGCTGGGCGAGCGTGCCAGCGCGGGGGCTCGGAAGCAGCTGGTGGCAATCGCTCTTACGCCGTGGCGTCCGCAGCTTCGGCCTGAAGAACATAGCGCCGGTTGAAAACTCGGTTCATCTCGGTTGTGACACTGGCAGTGGGTCCCACTGTCCCATTTTGTCCTAAAAACTTGAATTTCTCTACTGCTCTTAATTTGGGGACCCTAATACCCCTTGTGATTTGATCAAACATCAAAATGGCCAGTTGACTTTGAACAATTCAAAGTGTTATTTGATTTGATCAAATTTTCAGCAAAGGTTAACTGAAATTCAAATTTGATTTGAATTTAACCAAAATAGCTCATGTCAAGATCAACTCCAAATGGAGTGAAAATTGGTGTGTGAGCTCACAGAAATATGCTGAGTGTGAATATGAATCCCCCTTTTGAATTCATGTGATGAAAGGAGTTTGAATTTGAATTAACGTTCAAACTAGCCTTTTTCTAATTATTCCCAAAAATACCTCAAAAGATTTTGGATTTGGGTGAAATTTGGCATGTGCATCCCTAGCAAGCTTTAGGAGTTTTTCAAATGCTCAGCCCCTATATGATGCATGTGGGAAATACCACTTTTGCATTTTGTGAGTTTATCTCCTAATGAGTTTCTTGATGGTGTTTACTTGCTCTTCAAATGTGTTCATATGAGTTCCTCAAATGAGGGGAGTGTGGTGTGATGAACACTTCTCGTATATGCAAAACTTGGGCCCTTACACCTGCCTCAGCAGGAAGGCGGGGCCCAGGCTGTCTTTTACCCACTATACGGGGGTACCCGGTCTGCAGGATACCGACAGTGGCTCCCGGGCCCATCTCGGGGGAGGCATTGAGCCCGCAGGTGGGGCCCCCATCTCTCCCGAGTTGTGGTTTTGAACCTGCGGTTTGGGAGCCGAAGTAGTGGCACGATTTTCGCGTATTGGACGAGTGGCCGTACCTGGGAGACGAAAAGGTTGCTTGTCTTCGGCATAGTGGGCACACTCAGTCAATGCAGCAGCGCATTGTCGTGTCCCCTCCGATTTGACCGGTCACGATGACGTACTCGAGGGGTTGCCTCAAGGTAATTACTGCGACCGCCCGTGGACCGTACAAATACCGCGCTGCTTTCCTCGGGAACCGCCGGACGCTCCCGAGTTTTTACTCGCCTGTACCACCGGTGTCTGACTGGTGGACCTGGGCCCTAGCTGTCATTTGTGGGGGCGAGTGCTGAGGCGGCATGCTCAAAGGGTTGCCTTGGGTCATTCACTGCGGCAACCAATGAGTTGGTCGCACCGCTCTCCTCGGGAACTGTCAGACGTTCCCAAGAGGTTATCCTCCCAGCCCCCATTGTCTGACGGGTGGACCTGGATCCAACCCATCGTTGGGGGAGGCGAATAACCCACGGCGTGCAGTGGTGGAAACTCAATCGCCGCGTCTGTTGCCCTGCTAGAGGCCGTGGTTGGGTACAAAAGGAGGCCTTGCAGTGTGCGATGGCACCCCCCTCACCATGTGGCCTTTGTTCTCCTCTTGCGCGCTGGAAGTCTCTGCTTCCAGGCACTTTCGCCCACCAGATGCTTTCTCACTGGTAGCCGTCTTCGTCCACTTCTGCAAGATGTTCGTGTGTGTGCAGCCTTCGGTGAAGCTCTCTGGCACATCCCTCTTCTTGACAGCCTCGGATAGAAGCACAAGCCATCCTGATGGCGTGCCGGTGATCGGGGAGGCCCTCGGGGACAGGGTCCTCGACTCGTAGTGAGCCCCTACACCAGTGTCAAGTGGGGCATGTCCTCTAGGCGTCTTGCTAAAGGAGGGCTACCTGCCGGTACCGGAAGAAGGTTAAGTCTAGAGTGATCAAGCCTTCCTCCAGGTACTGTTGTGGACAGCAAAATCTATTATAGATGGCATTTGGCCCACATGACACTGGATGTCACTGTTTCCTTGGTCCAGCATGCGTTGCTGCCGTCCTCGGTCTAATAGCAGGTGACCGTCTCACTACACAGAGATCGACTCAGGGGACAACCAAGCAGGCCACGGAGCAGGAGAGTACTCGACTTGTAGCTGCTGAGTTCCTTACATGTCGTGTATGCCCTTTTGTATTCCAAAACTCTATTATCAATGAAAGTACCTTTGTTTCAAGTCTTTCATTATCCTTTATTGTCGATTTAGACTTCGTACCCTTAGCAGCGCAAGGGTTTGGGATAACTTAGCAAATGTGGGTAGCTTTTTACCGATGCCTCAAGCTTGTTCCTCTAGGTACTTAGTGGCGTAAGGTCCTAGGGCGCCCCGGCGGTGTGGCTACCATTCCTTCTGGATCCTCAACAGCGCTAGGATTTGAAGGAAATTCGGCCCTTGTCTCCAGCTCCTTCCAGGGGGACACATGGCAGCTTCGTACTTTTCCTTAGGAGGGACACTCTGCCTGGAGCCCAAGGCACGTGTCAACTCCGGAGCCATCCTCAACGGGAAGGTGGCTCGAAGCCTATGGCACGTGGTAGCTCCGGACTTCACCCACCGGGAAGGTCCGGACCAGAGCCCGAGGCACATGTCAGCACCGGAGCCATCCTCTGTGGGGAGGCGGCTTGGAGCCTGGGGACATGTGGTAGTTCCGGACTTCAACCGGCAGGGAGGCTTCAGACTGGAGCCCAGGGCCCACGTCGGCTGCGATGCAGGTGGCAGCTCGGTGTGAGATCGAAGACTTAGGAGCCCTCGTTGCCGAGTGGTTTAGGCGTGGTGCGGGTGAGTCCTAGGTGTGCCCAAGTGTTTGGGGATGCCTGCCAAAAAGGGCGCAAGACGCCAGCTCTGGGCCCTTCGGGAGACGCCAGCCTTGGGGGTCCAAGAGTGGTCCCCTGGGAAAGCTGGTGTTCCAAAACCAACCCCACGGACCAGAGATGTGGCCTGCACAAACACTGGAGGAAAGGGGGTAGCCATGTCGTGTAGTTGTATTTTCCCTGTTTCTGGCCTTATTGTGGCTTATGGTCCTCTGCTAAGCTAGGGGACCTGGGAAATTCGATGTAGTAGTGTCCGGAACATGGTTGCCATCCTTCCCAGGGCGGTGTGCCATTCGGGCCCCAACACTCAGGTGTTGCGCTGAAGAGGCAGAGTGTGCACGCTTAGGGTACAGAACCAGGCTAAGCAGGCTACACACCCTGGACCTCCCGCTGGCAGGGCACTGCAAAGGAGGAGGCAACCTTCTGGCGCCACGGGACCCGAGCAGGAAGGTAACCAAGGGGTCCGGAGAGAACACAGGTGCCTCAGGCGTTTCCGCCTTGTAGCTGGACAGCATAATTTTGGCCAAGAGCGAGACAGAGAAACACAACTATGTACACGTCGAGAGGCACACAAAAATATACGCAAGCTTGAAAGGAAAGCTGCAAAAATGTAGACGTGCATAAGGTAGAGCAAGAGAGCGCAAAGGCCTAGAACGACTTAGCTGACGTGGGTAGCTCTTTGCCAATGTCCCAAGCTTGTTCCTTCGGGTCCTTAGCAGCATAAGGACCCAGGGTGCTCTAGCAGTGTGGCTACCACTCCCTTTGGGTCCCTGGCAATGCAAGGACCCGAGGGAAGTTCAGCCCTTGTCTTCAGCTTGTCGTAGCTGGCACTCCGAGGTTTCTGCTTGCTGCTGCAGTGGTCCGACGTCCTGCCCACGTGGTTCACCGTGATGGCCCCCTGGTAGGTGTGGCACCTGTGTTGGGGTGCACCTACCACTGGATGAGGCAGGACGTCAGCACCGGGCACCCTGGGAGGTCCGAGACGCCAAGGACCTGTGCAGACCTGCAGACATGGCAGAAAAAGGGAGTAGTCGTGCTCTCTAGTCACTCTTCCCTGTTTGGTAGCTTTACTGTAGCTTACGGCCCTCAGCTGAGCTACGGGGCTTGGGTAATTCGATGTGGGTCATCCAGGATATGGCTAAAGCCTTGGTCAGGGGTATGAGCCGTCTGGTTCCCCGGTATCGAGCTATAGCGCTAGAGAGGCAGGATGTGCATGCTAAGGGTACGAAACCAGGCATAGCAGGCTACACACCCTGGACCTCCCGCTGGCGTAAGCCTTTCAGCGGAGGACCATTCGGCGCCATAGGGCCCCCGACCAATGAGACAACCACAGGACACCAGGTACGCCACAGGTACCTCAAGCAGACCCGCCTGTAGAAGGGTAGCACAGCTCCTGCTACGGTTAAACATGGGAAAAGCGACTGGACACATGGCCGGAGCGGTATAGAAAGAAAACACGAAAAGAGTATTGGCGCACTGTACGGGGTCCGGTTACTTCTCTTGTCCGTAGGCGTGTTCTTTCTGGCCCCCACGTACTCAGTTGTAGCGTTGAGGACAGGATGTGCACGCTAAGGGTACGGAACCAGACATAGCAGGCTACACACCCTGGGTGTCCCGCGGGCGTTAACTTTTCAGCGAGGAGACCTTCCAGTGGCACGGGACCTAGGACAAGTGTGTAGGACAGGCTCCGGACATGCTGTTTATAATTTATATGTATGAGCTAGCACAAACTGTAAATAAAGTGCGTAGGGTAGGATACACTTTTCTTATTTCTGGCTTCCTTCGGATAATAGGTGGTAACAGGCCGTGTAAGAAGGCAGCGACCCGCCCCGTATGACAAGGATAGCTGAACCCTTCGGGACTTAGCTGTTCTAAGCGCTGTACCTAGACACTATGGCACCCTTACAAGAAAGAGAAAAAGAAAAAATATCCTACCACTACACTAAGGGTAGAACTTACAGGTGTTTTCTGTGTCCTGTGGTCTGGGTAGAGATACCCATCCCCTGCAGCCAGGCGGGCGCACCTGGAGCGGCATACTTATACTGGTGGGGAGGGACCCTCCCAGCTGGGGGGAGGGTTTGTCACCCCTCCTCGAGAAAGCATTGGCCGAGTCACAAGGTAGCCCTACCTTGGGCTGCCTACTCTGCGCGTACCCATGCCGGAGCGTTCTGCGGTGTGGCACATTTCGAACAGTCTCTAGCCACGTTGAATCATCGGTGAGGTTGATTTCTTCAAGCAGAAGCTGATGTTGCGTGGCTTCACCGTATGTCTGTACGTCGGGTGAGCCCTTGGTGTGTTCTAGGGGGGGTGGCCTTGACCCCCCCCTACACCAATGTAAGAGGGCGTTTTCCCTTGTCGCACGATGGAGGGGGGAAACGCTTGGTTTGGCGTAGAGCGTTTTGCGTCGCTCGCTGTGGTCGCTGGAGTCGGAGTCAGAGTGACCGTAGATGACTTTCAATGCCCTCTCGGAATCTTGATACTCCATACCTGCTCAACATCGGCCTCAGGTTTGGCCTTTTGTTTGCCCTCCCGCTGACGGAAGGGTGCGCCATCGTGGCGCTTCTGTTGGAGCTCTCGGAAGCGCTTCGCTATCTTCTTGATCTCCCAGAACTCGCTGGTGCTGTGCCGTTTGGTGTTGTGGACCGGGCACCTCTGGTCACCGTCATCGCTGTCGGACGGCTGTCGCGGGCGCTTATCGGTACGCGGCCCCCGGCCCCCTACAGCTGCAGTGTGAGCTCCGGCCAGCGGCTTGTCCTTGCCGCCGGTATTCTTCTTCTTACCGCCAGAGCCCTCCCTGGCGGACTCACTCCCCTTGCCAGGCGAAGTGTGTCAGTTGTGGCCCTCCACAGCCTTGGCACACTTCTCCGCCAAGCTGAAGAGCTCGGAGACGTCCTGCATGTCATCCGTGGCCAGCTTCTCGAGCATCTTCTTGTCGCGGACGTCCTGTCGGAAGGCGACGAGACGGTGGCATTGGAGATGCGGGGAATGGTGTTCCTAACCTGGGAGAAATGCTGGATGAAGGAGCACAGCAATTCTCCTGGTTGCTGTTGCAGGGCGTGGAGGTCGGCCTCCGTGCCCATCCTGGTGTAGGAACTCCCGAAGTTGGCCGTGAACTGACGGCACAACTCTTCCCAGGAGGTTATAGACTCCTGGGGCAAGTTTATGAGCCATGACCGGGCTGACCAGGTCAAGGCCATGGGGAAGTAGTTGGCCATGATGGCCTCATCCCCTCCTGAAGCTAGGATGGCTGTGGAGTAGATCTGCAGGAACTCGACGGGGTTGACTGTCCCGTCGAAGTTCTCCGGCAAGTGTGGCCGGAACTTGCGTGGCCACACTGCCATATGAAGGTGTGGGGCCAGAGCCATGCAGCCTCCCACTGGGCCTGGGGAGATGGGATTCTGGCCCGCGTAGATGGGGCGCATATCACCTGGGGTACCATACTCCTCCTTGAGGCTGCGACGCCACTCGCGCTGTCTCTCGATCATGACGCGGCCATCTTTCTTTCTGACGGCAGCAGCCGTCCAGCTTGGCCCTGATATCTGTGGTGGGGAGCCTGGACGTCGCCGTCGAGTGGGTTGCTGCCGTCCTGTAATCCCTTATTAGGGTACGGGGCGGCAGCTGCACCGTCTCCGGTCGCTGTCTCTGGTGCACGGTGAGTTGAGCGCGGTGACGACCAGGTGGTCAACGTCGTTGCGCCACTGCTCTGCAGTGGACGGGGAAGCTCCGGTGCTTGGGGGGGGGGTGTTGTGAAGGAGCGCACGTGCTGCTAGCAGCGCATTCTCCGGGCTGGCTTCGGTCGGCGCTTGCGACGCCATCGCAACTGAAGGCTGCCGGGTGGCAACGGGCACCATCGCTGTAGGGACTGGCGCCGGCGCAGTCGTTCCCACTCTGGAACAGGATGAGGCTTCCTGCTCCCTCTGCTGCTGGCGACGCGAGGGGCGGGAAGAGCCTCCGAAGGACTGGATGTTCACCATCGTGAGCTTCACAAACAGCTTCAAAAACCAGAAGCCCCCTACCTGGAGCACCAAATGTCGAAGTGTTTTCCTGCGACACTTCCCCCGGTCTGCTCTGGGGCAGCACATGGAGGTTCCTTTTTAGGAGGGGCTTAATGGATTCGAGCGTTAGAGCACGATGTCGAGGATGAACACAAGGATTTTCATGGTTCGGGCCGCCGGAGCGTAATACTCTACGTCCACGGTGTGATTGTTGTATTGCTGGCGTGTATGAGTGTGTGAGGTTGCAGCGTTGCGATCCTGCGAGTGACAGAGTGAGTTGGCTTGGTTTCGAGCCCTTTGCCCGGAGGCTGCCCTGATCCTTTTATAGCCTAAGGTCAGGGCAGTTACAATGTGGCTCGAGGCCCGACAGGTGGCCCCGCGGCTGCCAGTACCCTATACATGAGCTAGGGCTTTTACAGCTACATGCAACGTCACTGTCGGAAGAGTTAAGACGCACCGCCTGACACGCCAGGCGCTTCTAACCGGGTAGCCAGTGATGATGAAGTCCATGTCTTGTCGCCGCGTCTTCTCGCTCTTCTGAGCGGCTCTGTGCCATTGGGTGGCACTGTTCCATCGTCACGCCTCGCCGCCCTGTCTCGTCACTGTAATGGTGAACAGGCGGGGGATGGAGGCGTGGTCCGTGCTTCTGGGGAAGGTGCAAACCTTGAATGCATGGCCTGATAGCGCTCTTTCCTCTTTACTCCTTGGCCATCTGCCCGTTGCTTGTCAGCGCGGTGCCCAGGTGGCTGGCCCCCGGGACACGCGTCGTCACCGAAGCAGACTTGTGCAGTAGCGAGGGCTCCGGAGTCGTTGGGCACGTGGCAGCACCGAAGCCCTCCCATGCTGGAGGTCGGGCCCAGAGCCGATGGACACGTGGCCCCTCCGGAGCTCTCCTTGGCAGGAGACGTGGCTCGGAGGTTCTAGACACATGGCAGCGCCAGAGACCTCCCTGGCGGGAGGTCGGGCCTGGCACCACTGGACACGTGGCGGGTTCGGAGCCATCCTCGGTCGGTAGTAAGGCTCAGAGCCTGTAGACAAGTGGCAGATCCGGACCTCACCTCAGCGGGGAGTCTTAGGCCGGAGCCCAGCGCACGTGCCTGCCCCGGAGCCCATGCGCACGTGGTAGCCCCAGGACTGTCCATGGGCCCAGGGCACGTGGCTTATGCTGGGGCCCACCACAGCAGAAAGGCGGGGCCCAGGCTGTCTTTTACCCACTACGCGGGGATACCCGGTCTGCAGGGTACCGACAGCTGGGAACTACAAGGACCAACCAGCAATGTTCTTAATTAGCAAATACCCTGTTCTGCTCCCTGGATAACAACAATATATCAAGTCACTGTAATTGGCTATTCAATGTATTAAACAAGACATCATGAATCAGTTCCTTGAAGGTGATGGAATGGTGCTTTTGAGCAACATGTCATTCATCTGATGTCGTGGTCATGGTCATGGCATGGCATAAATAATGGCAGCAGGGCTCAATGGGTGATCTTATTAGGTCAACTGCAGATTCCAAGTTTGTGTTGAAGACTTGCACCCGCACAAGTTATTTTCAGGAACTACTTGAATCAATTTACATAAGCTATATATGCAGAAATAGATGCAAAAAAATTCTCGGTCAAGCTGGCCTGAACGTTACAAAACCACCAGACATATTGATGAGTGAATTAGGCCCGATCTTCCGAAAGGTAGGTCGATTGAGGTGGAGAACTCGACGTTGATAATCCGCGGCACTCGAGCAGTTTGAACACCCCTGCAATCACTACACCACTGCTCCGTTGGTTATCAACCGTGTAGCACACGCTTGACCTCGCCAAGAAGGCCAATCCCTGCAGGTGCAACCGAGAACACGAGCAAGAACATAGAAGATGTGATCTGAAAATCATGAAGTTGGGGTTTCACACAAACCGTAGAACAGCGGCTGTTTATCTAAGCAAAACCCACCAAATATGGCCGGTGGCTGCAGTATTTAAAGGCTATGGTTCGACCATAAGACCCTTAGACGCGTCCCTAATGGACTCATACGGGATACAAGGCCCAAAAGCCCAATACGGTGGTGCAACACCGGACAGAACTTTGAATTCAACTTGTTTCGACAACTCCCAACGACTCCGGGCGAATTTTAATGTGGGACTAGAACCATTGCAAAGTTTATCTTCTCATATTTCTATGCATATGTGGAACATCAAAAACGGAGTCCGTATGCATCCTGGGCGTCCGTTTTAAGATGTACTGTTCCTGGACTCCGAGTTGAACTCGAGTCCGAGTTGGTGACTGTTTCCATCAACTTGTGGACGTCCCATCTGATTCTACACGTCCCCAAATCCTCCTCCCTTTACTTGTTTATCATGTCCATGGTTCCTAATAGCAATTAAATCATTTAATAGCTATCTATTCTCAAAATCACATGGGTAGGAAGTTAGGAACGAGTTCACCTGCTGATTTAGTAACCGTGCTCGTCCTCTTGTGATTGGTCCTTGTATATCAATGAGAGTATCCACTGTTGTGATGTCCTCATCATCCCCCCCTCTAGAATCGGAGTCGTCCTCGACTCAAGATCATCTTCTTCCCCCAAGTATGGTCGTAAATCTGAAATGTTAAATGTGGGACTAGCCCCAAAATCGGGAGGTAACTCAAGCTTATATGCATTGTCATTGATCTTTTCAACAATCTAAAAAGGACCAGCAGCTCGTGGCATAAGTTTAGATTTTCTCAAGTGAGGGAATCGTTCTTTTCTCAAATGTAGCCATACCAAGTCCCCTGGTTCAAGTTTTACTTCTTTTCTACCTTTACTACCAGAAATTCTATACTTCTCATTCATCCTTTCAATATTTTTCTTTGTAGTTTCATGCATCTTAAGAATGAATTCAGATCGTTGTGTAGCATCCAAATTTATAGTTTCAGAAGGAGGCAAAGGTAATAAATCAATAGGAGCACGGAGATTGAAACCATACACTACCTGGAATGGGCTCACCTTTGTAGTAGAGTGAACTGACCTGTTGTAAGCAAATTCTATATGTGGTAAACAATCCTCCCAACCCTTTAAATTTGTTTCTAAAACAGCCCGCAACATAGTGGATAGAGTACGATTTACTACCTCAGTTTATCCATCGGTTTGTGGGTGACATGTGGTTGAAAACAGCAGCTTGGTTCCCAATTTATATCACAAAGTTCTCCAAAAATGACTTAAAAATTTTGCATCACGATCAGAAACAATGGTATTTGGATCACCATGTAAACGAATAATTTCCGTCATAAACAAATCAGCAATGTTTGAGGCATTATCATTCTTATGACAAGGTATGAAATGTGCCATTTTGGAGAAACGATCAACAACCACAAAAATACTATCCCTCCCCCTCTTAGTCCTAGGCAATCCCAAAACAAAATCCATGGAAATATCCTGCCAAGGTACACTAGGAACAGGAAGAGGCATATAAAGACCATGTGGGTTAAGTCAAAACTTAGCTTTATTGCAAGTAGTGCATCGTGACACATAGCGCTCGACATCACATCTCATCTTTGGCCAAAAGAAGTGTGTGGCCAGCACGTCCTCCGTTTTCTTCACTCCAAAATGTCCCATCAAACCTCCTCCATGTGCTTCCTGCAAAAGTAATAGGCGAACGGAACTAGCAGAAACACATAGCTTGTTAGAACGATACAGGAGGCCCTCCTGTAGTACATATTTATTCCATGTTCTTCCTTCTCTACAATTTTCAAAGGCATCTTTGAAGTCCAAATCTGTAGGATATAATTCTTTTATTGCTTCTAAACCAAATATTTTATGATCAAGTTGGGATAGCATGGTGTAACGTCTAGATAATGCATCTGCAATAACATTCTCCTTCCCTTTCTTATGCTTAATGATGTATGGAAATGATTCTATGAACTCAATCTATTTAGCATGTCGTTTATTCAGATTGTTTTGACACTTAAGATACTTCAAAGATTCATGATCGGAATGTATGACGAACTCCTTAGACCACAGGTAATGTTGCCAAGTTTGTAGACTCGCACTAAGGCATACAATTCCTTATCATAAGTAGAATAATTCGGAGAAGGACCATGCGATTTTTCACTAAAGAATGCAACGGGTGTACCTCCTTGTATGAGAACACCTCCAATACCAATGCTGCTTGCATCACATTCTAGCTCAAATGTCTTGTCAAAATCAGGAAGTTGTAGCAATGGTGCTTGTGTAAGCTTTGATTTGAGAACATCAAAAGCTTGTTGCTGCTGTTCGCCCCATCGAAACTGCACTCCCTTCTTCGTCAGTTCATGGAGAGGTGCTGCAATGGTGCTGAAATCCCGCACAAAGCGTCTATAAAAAACTGCAAGACCAAGAAAACTACGCACCTGCGTGACGGTCGATGGAGTTGGCCAGCTAGTGATCGCCACAATTTTTGTCTCATCCATCTCAATTCCCTGCGATGAAATGACATATCCAAGAAACGAAACTCGATTGGTGCAAAAGACGCACTTTTTGAGGTTACCAAACAAACGTGCATCTCTCAAGACACTGAAAACAGCACATAAGTGATTAAGATGTTCGTCATATGACTTGTTGTAAATGAGGATATCATCGAAGTAAACCACCACAAATTTTCCAATAAAAGGACGTAAAACCTCTTTCATTAATCGCATAAAAGTGCTAGGTGCATTAGTTAAACCAAAAGGCAATTACTAACCACTCATAAAGTCCAAACTTGGTTTTAAATGCAGTTTTCCATTCATCTCCTAGTGCCATTCTAATTTGGTGGTAACCACTACGCAAGTCAATTTTTGTGAAAATAATAGCACCACTCAATTCATCAAGCATGTCATCTAAGCGAGGAATAGGATAACGATATCGAATAGTGATGTTGTTAATCGCTCTACAATCAACACACATGCGCCAGCTACCATCTTTCTTAGGAACCAAAAGAACAGGAACAGAACAAGGACTAAGGCTTTCACGAATATATCCACGGTTCAAAAGATCTTGAACTTGTTGCTGAATTCCTTTGTCTCTTCTGGATTCGCCCTGTACACCGCACGATTTGGCAAACTTGCCTCTGGAATCAAGTTGATCTTATGTTCAATGCCCCTCATAGGTGGTAATCCAGGGGGTATCTTGGGGGGGGGGGGGGAACACATCCGCAAAATCCTGCAAAAGGTTAGCAACATCAGGGGGCAATGCAATGGACACTTCATGAATTAAAAACATGGCTTCTTTGCATACTAAAGCGTAGTACATCCCCTTGGTATTAAATAAAACAGCAAGGTCAGATTTAGTTGTGAGCAATGAAGGTGATTTTAACTTAATTACTTGCTGTTTTTCAGAGTCTAGTGATTTTGTTGCCTTATGATCACATGTTTTACTTTTCTCAAAATGTACAATTTCAGCAGGAGTCATATGAAGCAAAGTGATTTACTTTCCTTTATGCATCAGAGTATATTTATTAGTTCTACCATGATGAATAGCATCCGTATCGAATTCCCAAGGATGTCCCAACAAAAGAGAACAAGCATCCATAGGTACGACATCAAAGTTAGCAAAATCATGGTAAGAACCAATTGAAAAATGTACCCTCGCTGTTTGTGTTACCCTAACCTTACCGATGTTGTTGAACCACTGAATGTGGTATGGATGAGGGTGTGCTCTTGTTGTCAACCCAAGTTTCTTGACCACATCCGGGGTTCACCAAGTTGTTGCAGCTGCCTCCATCAATTATAGTGTGCATGCGGCAGTCCTTGACGATGAGAAACATGTGAAAAAGATTGTGTCGTTGTAGCTTGTCATCTGCCTCAACTTTGGAGCTCAAAGCACGCTGCACAATTATGCTTCTATAATTTTCTGTTGCTGCAGTACCAAGTGCCTCTTCATCTGTGCTATAGTGGTCATCTTTCGGTCCTGCAACGTTAGTAGCAAGAGAATATTCATCTTCAACTTCCGAAGTACTATCATACCCGCCATCGTCTCGTGCTATGTATGCTCGTTTGCTAGGGCAATCTTTCATCACATGACCAACTCCCTGGCAGCGGTGACACTTAATGTTGGAAGTTCGACTTGTGGAAGGAGTGGAAGACGTAGGCTTGAATGATGTCGTCCTGCTGCCCTCCGGCGCGTGAGGAAATGGAGCAGTAGATGAAATTCGTTGGCCACCATTGGATGGTGTAGTGGCAGTAGGAAAACTCGAAGATGGTGCTGTTTTGGATGGTGTAGATGTCGAACGCGGTGTAAATGTGCTCCTCATGCGTTGGTGCTGCTGCTGTTGGCGGCGCTGCAATTCTTTTTCTGCCAACATAGCCAGCTGAAATAATCTGTTAACAGTATCATATTTCTTATAATCAACAATGTCCTGAATTTCACGCCTCAACCCCCCATAAAAACGAGCTATTTTATCATCCATGTCCTCTACTACCCCACAGCGCAACATACCCTTTTGTAACTCTTGATAATACTCCTCTACGGACATGTTACCTTGGTCTAAGTGCTGCAATTTTTTGCGAAGGTCCCACTGAAAAGGAGGAACAAAAGGAGTACGCATAGCTTCCTTTAATCTATCCCATGTTGGAGGATCAGTTCTAGTTTTAACAAGTTCATTCCACCATATGATAGCAAAATCCTTAAACTCACTAGTGGCTTGACGAACTCTATGTTGTTCAAGAACAAGGTGGGCATTAAATTTCTGCTCTACTGTCATCTCCCAATCAAGATATGCCTCAGCATCATAAGCACCAGAAAAAGAGGGTATAGTAAATCTGACTTTAGCAAAAGGATCATCAAGAGGGCGATTAAAATTGTTATGACAATCATTGTAATTATAACGATTATTACCTCCCATACCTCGTAGATAACGTGGAAGTCGTGGTTGATTGTTATGATCTTCCATATTATAAGCATCATCTTCACGATCTTCAGCGAGAGGCAGCCGCGCCTCAAGAGTATCCATCCGAACAACAAGATCAGCAAGTTGGCGATTCAAGGTCGTCAATGACGCCTCTGTCGATGCTTGGGTTTTGGTGAACATATCTGTCATTTTCCTCATCATGTCACGCAACTCAGCATGTTGAACACATTCATCATCCCTTTTATCTTCTGCCATTGTTAGTAGTAAACAAAAGACAACAAAAAGATGTTATCCATATCAACTACAAAGGATAGTGGCAAAGTGAAAAGTGGAAGGAAGGAAACAATCTCTCTCTCTCTCTCTCAAGCGTCTTACCAGGTTCTTACAAGTGTTCTTACCGACACAGCAGATGGTAAACGGTGGACGGTGAGAACCAATGAAGCGTGGAGTGATTGCAAAGTTACCTGTTCTGCTCAAGAGGAAAAGTGGAGCTTGGATGGCACAATATAGTGGCTAATTGGCAAAGAAAATCGTTAATAACAAAACAAAGTTGAATAAGTATTCAATGTAGGAACTGTTGCTGATTAACAAGTGTTCTAGGCCTAGCACAACACAAGGCTGTAGAGAGGCAAATAGAAGATCAGGAAGATATAAGCAACAAGTACAGCACAAGTGTATAGGTCAACTGTTTCAAGTGTGTGCTGTCAATGCTTTCAAATTTGTGCTCTCTTCACTATTTTTTTCTTTTTGTAATATTTTTCTGATATTTTTTGTTTACTTGAGAGCACAAAAATAGGAAGCACACAACTTTGCAGCTCAATTGGATGTAAAATGTGGCCTATAGAAAATCAGGAAGATTCTTTAAAATTTGTGCTCAAACTTCGGAGGCCGGATAGTCTATCTTCCGAGGGGAATTTAGCCAAACAAATTTCGCAGAACACGGCGAAGCTATAGAAAATTGGTTGCGAAATTTCAAGTAGATCAATTTGAAAAAAAATCACCCGATTTCGAGTTCGTATGCAAAAGTTATGGCCGTTTTAAGGTAGGCTACCCGAGTTACTTTTTTATATTGATTCAAACTCGGTTTTGAAAAAGATCTCGCAATAGGATGTGAAAAACAATCGGAATTTAGCAACGACGGCTGATGGGATGTTGTGTGATGAATCAAGGAGGACAGGCACAATGGTTTGTCACCTGTTCTAGGGCTGGCGATGCGGGAGTTCACGCAAGGCGGCTAGCTAGGGCAAACCGATAATCTTGGTGGCTCGGTTTGTTGTTTAGGGATTGTGGAATAGGTGAGCAGCAAGAAAAACAAGGAAGAAAAACGATAACTACGACCCAAAAACATAAAGCTAAACCAGCTACAAGACTCGACCACACGAATGCAAACTCAACAATGCAAACTGAAAAACGAAAACTTGCAGGCACTATAGTCTTGGAATCGGTAACATGATATGTTTTTTTGTGGCTTTTTCTGTGGACTCTAGGTATAAAAAACAAAAGCTAATCTAGTGGGAAATCAAAGTACCTCACGGGCAACCTGAAATCTGATACCAAATGATGAGTGATTTAGGCCCGATCTTTCGAAAGGTAGGTCGATTGAGATGGAGAACTCGATGTTGATGATCCACGGCACTCGAGCAGTTCTAACACCCCTGCAATCACTACACCACTGCTCCGTTGATTATCAACCGTGCAGCACACGCTTGACCTCACCAAGAAGGCTAATCCCTGCAGGTGCAACCGAGAACATGAGCAAGAACGTAGAAGATGTGATCTGAAAATCACGAAGTTGGGGTTTCACACAAACTGTAGAACGACGACTGTTTATCAAAGCAAAACCCACCAAATATGGCCGGCGGCGGCAGTATTTAAAGGCTAGGGTTCGACCATAAGACCCTTATACGCGTCCCTAATGGACTCATACGGGATACAAGGCCCAAAAGCCCAATACGGTGGTGCAACAACAGACAGAACTCCGAATTCAACTTGTTTCAACAACTCCCAACGACTCCGGGCGAATTTTAATGTGGGACCAGAACCATTGCAAAATTTATCTTCTCATCTTCCTATGCATATGTGGAACGTCAAAAACGGAGTCCGTATGCATCCTGGGCGTCTGTTTTAAGATGTACTGCTCCTGGACTCCGAGTTGAACTCGATTCCGAGTTGGTGACTGTTTCCATCAACTTGTGGACGTCCCATCTCATTCTCCACGTCCCCAAATCCTTCTCCCTTTACTTATTGATCATGTCCATGGTTCCTAATAACAATTAAATCATTCAATAGCAATCCATTCTTAAAATCACATGGGTAGGAAGTTAGGAACGAGTTCACCTGCTGATTTAGTAACCGTGCTCGTCCTCTTGTGATTGGTCCTTGTATATCAATGTGAGTATCCACTGTTGTGATGTCCTCATCACATATTGTTTTGAGTAGCATCAAAAAACGAGATGTAAGATTACGTGTACTACTTAGCAACATATGTCTTAAAGAATCAGTACCTTACCTTTGTCAGTTCAACTGATAGCGGCATTACGAAACTAGAATCGAAAATGCAGAGAAAAATTTAGGCCTTGTCTGTCAACCGACAAAATGTTGGTGTATGCTCTGCATAAATGCTGTTCTTCAATGTACCTGAGAAAACCTCTTGAAGGAAGATAGACAGAATTTTCATCAAATATTACTAAATTCATTCCACAAAGCAAGAACCCTGTTGCCAATCAATTTCATGGGAAGAAACTAACTTGGCATATGCATAATTTTTTTTTGAAAAGATAATTGCCAGATAAAACTAGGAGCCAACGTGACAAAGTATCATTGTACAAGGAAATAAAATATATTGCTCTCACTTGTCAAAGCCATTCTTGCTCACAGTTGTAAAATCCCCAGAAGCGCTAGCAAGAAATTCAGCACATTCACACTTAAGAAAAATGAGGGGAATTAAAACTTTGAATTATAACGGTGTGAGTTCAAAGTGCTGATTCAAATCTCTCAAAAAATTTCAAACATGAGGAGCTAAACTGAAAATTTAGAGCCTCCCAAATTTCATCTCATTTGGAGGGGTTTTACCATTTGTTTTGAATTAAAAGAGGAAGCCCTAAAGATGAATTCAATCTTCAGTTTCAAATTCCAACTTCCCTGAACTGCAAATTTGGTTTCACAAATGTATTCCCCACATTTGGATTAGCATCCATGCCAAAGTTCAGATTATGTGAATATGATTTGCTATGCATTTGGAGTAATGGAGGGAGAAAGATTCAAATTCAAACTTCAAATTCCAAAAGACAAATACAGTTCAAATTCCACACCCTAAATTTAATACATTTGAATTCCAAAAATTCAAACCATGACTTTGAGGTGAATCAAAGCTTTTAATTTGGAAGAGGAGAGGAAAATATCAGCGACTCTATTAGGTGTGGTGGCCCCACAAGTCAGCCACACATGGAAACAAGTCGGTTCTTGGCTCTTAACCTGTAAGGGCCTCAGTTTTTGACACATAATTGAAGTGTTCATCACCACACCACACACCTCATTTGAGGAAAGATGATGAACACAAATGAAGAGCAAGTAACCACCATCAACATGCTCATTAGAGAACAAACTCACACATTGCAAAAGTGGTATTTTCCACATGTGATATAGGTGGGCTGGACATATGAAAACTCCTACACATTGCTAAGAATGTCCATGCCAAGTTTCACCCATATTCAAAACCTTTTTGAGGTCATTTTGGGTATAGCTAGAAAGAGGGCAGTTTGAAACCATATTCAAATTCAAACTGTTTTTATCCCATGAATTTAAAAGTGGGAGGCATATTCTTACTCAGCACATTTTTGTGAGCTCACACACCAATTTTCACTCCGTTTGGAGTTGATCTTGACATGAGCTAAGTGGGACAAATTCAAACTTTATTTGAATTCAAAACTGAACTTGTGTTTAAATTCCTTCAAACCAAACCCAATTTGAATTCTACTAAATTCAAATGGCTCATGGGTGAATAATTTGAATTACCAGGGGTATTATGGGGTTCACTGTTTACAACAGTGATTAGGAGTAAATTTCAGAGGTTAAAATTGGAAGTGGGACCCACATGTCAGCCACTACTCCAAATCAACCGACTGAGACTTTCTCACTCGGTTAGCCGAGCCGCCGCTGCGATCGCCACCGAGGGGAGCCGTCGCGCCAGCAGCTGCTTGCCCACGCGCATGCGTGAGGCGGTGCAGAGCCTTCTTAAGGCGCCTTTCCCCCTCCTCGGCCGAAGCCTCACCCATTTCTTCCCCCGCAAGAACTCAGCGCCGGCAAACACTTTCCGCAGCTCGGAATCGATCGGAGAGTGCCGATCACAGCTTCCTCCGTCCCCTCCAGAGCCACGGCTAGAATTCAGTTGAAACCGATTGATATCGGCTGTGCCGAAAGATCAATTCGGTGACTTAGAACCGCCGCACTTCGGGCTCCCGTGGACAGCCCAACCAGGGCGTTGTCACGCCCGAGCCAAGGCACCCTTGGACACGCTGGTGACCGGTGCTGCTCACCCCCGAGCCACAGCTCGAGTGGTTGCTCACCGGCGGCGGATTTCCAGTTTTCCCCTTTCTGTGTGCAGAACGACCTTCAGGTGCGATTCCGTTGAATTCGTGCTCTAGAAAGGATTAGAGGGCCTCAATCCGCTCTCACACAAACTAGACACGGTAACACACAAGTTGCCTTCACAATCCTCGGCCCGAGAACCTCTGTACCCGGCGTAATTCGAGGTTTACCAATGGCGGAATAAAAGGGAGGCATCGGGCGCACGGTGAGGACCCACTTCGGGCCTTCCCCGAGCTGCCTCAAGCTCATGTCGACCTTCCCTGAGGTCCACTGGTGCTTCCCGACCGGTTCGTCGAGTAGTTGAGGTGCTAGGGAAGTCAGCCGACATGGCCGAAGTCTTTCCGAGGTGGCGGCTCGTCGCCGACCAGGCACCGTCCATTGTCATGAGTAGCTGACCCTAGAATCCTATTCCCCGAGTGAAAGTAGGCAGGGGCGGCCAGGATCGTGAAGTTTGGAGCTGTACAGAAGCCGGCGACGAGCTCTCCGGCGAGGTCCCTCGGCGGTGGAGCGCGGGCTTCGCGAGGTTGAAGAAGGGGGTGGACCCCAGCTGTCAGCGGCCGATATTTTGAATCGGGATCAGACTGCGGCCGGGATCGGGTGTGCTGGCGCGCAAAATCCTTTTGGGCCGCGGTGTGCTGTCGCCTCGGCGTGCGACGCGTGTCCCCGGGGCCCACTCGCGAGTTTAAACTTTTCCCCGATTTTCAGATTTCCTTCAAACTTCAAATCTTCATAACTTTGGCTAGAAAGCTCCAAATCGAGTGAAACAAATTTTGTTGGATTCAGCTCTCTGAGAACTTTCCAGCAAATCAAGTTTCACTTCATGAAAATCCTTATTTCTCCAGAATTAATTCCTCAAATTTAAACTGTTTGGAATTTTAACTGGAGAATCCCTTGGAGGAAAATCCTGAAATTTTGCTGGGATGATCACCAAAATATCCATGAACAACCATAAAAATTTCAGATCCATTTGAGCTCATTTGATCCACCTAATAGTGTGATTAGTGAAACTGTTCCAGAGAAAATAGAAAATGTTCAGAAACATTTTCAGAATTTTCTCTGAAATTGTTTAGCTCATAACTTTAGCTAGGAATCTTCAAATTAAGTGAGACCAACTCCATTAGAACCCTCTGAAAATCTAGTTTTCAGAAAGTCATAGTTTGTTTCATGAAAACCCTTAGAACACCCTAAAAGCTTCCAATTAAGGTCAAGTACATGATTAATTGTGGAGGGCTCAATTGAGCTTTACTGCAACTAAAACTTGACCAAGTCTCTGTTTAGGTTGTAACTAAGCCACAGTAAAAATTTCACAGTCATTGGGCTTGTCTAGTAAGAGTTATAGACTTCACAAATTTAAAAGTTAATACAACTGCACTTAAATTGATACATGTAATTCTTCTATCATGTAGTCGCTAAGGTCGAGGAGGAACCCGAAGTCCTAGACTTCATTACTCCGGTGGAGCATCTAGCCTACGACCAAGAGCAGCAAGGCAAGCTCCGGTTTGCATTAACCCTTTTTATAAATGTTTATTGTTTTGAGCACATCTTTGAATACTATTATTCTTTGCATTAGAGTCTTGCTTGGAAACCCAAATGCATAGCCAAGAAAACCATGGGTTGGGATTAGGATTGAAAACCTCGTTAGCCACTGCATTGCTAAGATAGAGTAGGATTCGGTACAAGTCGAGTAGTTGGAACTACTCGCGAGCATAGACTAGAGGCACTCGACTCGGGTAGTGATAGCACATGAAACACATTGGCAAGAAAATGAGACTAAGCGGAGGGTAAGGGCAACAAGACTTTGGGGCCTGTGTGCTGTAGCTCCGCTTGTTTCGATTGAGGACCAAGCCGTGTGCGGGCCTGTTGAACAAGCTAGAACAGTACCGAAGACCTACCGGCTATATGGGAACCGGGAAACTGATGTAACTCGGGTAGCTGGGTGTTGAGGCATAGCTGGTCGTTCAGAGGGTAGGTTGAGAGCTCGAGGTGTAAATCGGCTGGCGGCACTGAGATGCGCGTGCAGAGACCTCTTGCTCGGGACGATGGGACCGGTTCAATATTTGGCTGACGGGTGAAAGGTAGTTGCGTACGGCGTCCGTGATGGTTGTTGTAGGCAACATCGAGTACGGGCGTACGTGACGGGTTGTTCGGGTAACCCTGCAGGTGTAAATCGATTATAATCGCCGTCCCTTGCGGTCAGTGAGTACCACTTGTTCACTGTACCATGACGTAGAAAGAACAGGCTAGTTACATGTTAAAATGTTGCTGATTGAAAGATGGACTTGATTGCTAATGGTTTGCTGTAGTCTAGAGCTAACTAAAGTTCTTTTCAACTTTGGGCAAAGTACATGAGAGAAATGCGTTTCTTGTTTGATTGCGGCTCTCTCATGTGCCTTAGCGTAAGGTTCTCCATAACCTGCTGCTAAAACTTGAAAGTAAGGTTCTACTAATTAGGCGAGTCCTTGCAAATGATTTTTACCTCATGTAACCCATCACCCCTCATGTAGAAGTTCCCTGTTTAGGTGAGACGGGTCAGACTTGCTGAGCCTTCATGCTCACTGCTTGTGTTTGAATCTTTTGCAGGGTTCTATGAGGAAGGGACTCCCGAAGAGGAGACGGAACCCCAGGAAGGGAATCCCGTCGAGTGGGAGTCGTGCACGCCGCAGAGTTAGTGTGCGTGTGTGCTAGCAAGGACACGTTCAAGGGCTGAACGTGAACTGGATGCGTAGTCTATGCCCGCGAGTGTAGACTGGACTTATTTGGATGTAAACATGTTCATAAACTTGTTTATGTAATAAAGTTCCGCTTCCGCTTTGTACCTTTGACGTGTGTTATCCGGTGCTGTGCAACGCAGCATCCCTCAGCGTGATCCTGGCTCGACAAGACCGTTGGGGTCATGTCATAACCGAGAGCCACCGAGCTGCTTGGAGCGAGCGGCCGGCAGGGACGCCGCTGTTGACGTACCCTCCACCTCAGCTGTGTTTCTCCACGTATTCAACCTTAGCTGAGAGCCTTCGACACTCCACCTCGCTCTTTCCTCATTTCCCCGAGCCACTGCACCGAGCAAACGAAAGTTCTTCCACTGACCGGACAGAGCTTCCACCACCTCTTAGCTCGATCGAACGCCGATCAACCACCATGAACAGAGCCTTCCCGAGCGGCAAAATGGAACCGCGTGGTCCTTTCCAACTTCCTCGGCGCAAGAACTGCTCAAGCCTTGGCTTCTAAACCAAGAGCGCACGTCTTCTTCACGGCGGCCAAGCTGCACCGCAAACCGGGCTCACGTGGACAGCCCGACAAGGCAGATTTCACTGCCAAGCAAGGACACCCACGGACGCGTTGGTGATCGGTGCTGCTTCTCCCCGAACCTTGAGCTCAGCCGCAGATCCTCGCCGGTGAATTCGGTGAAATTTGTCCGGGCCTGACAACTCGACACCTCTGTATGATACCGAGAAATTCTCACCTCATAATTGTTCTTAGGTCACCAAATTTTACACATAGGAGCTAAACTAGTTGTGATCATCTTCCCTTTGCAACCCTAGCTCGAAAACACACGTAAACAACCCATTTTCAGTTTTCCCGAGCGCAAACCCGGCGGCACCATTCGGGCGCACGGTGAAAGCATAGTCGCTGTCGCTTCGGCGCTGTGTGAGTATTCACCGAGATTCCCTAGCCTACACCTGTGTTGTAGAACTGATCAACCGAACTTTTGGCGGGCTAGAATGTCGGGCCAACGTCACTGAAGTTGTTCCGAGGCTGCCGCACGTCGCCGGCACGTTTCCGGCCTCCGGCAGCCCGAGGGGACCCCACATATGGGTTCAGCGACCAGGAAAACCCCCAGGCGGCGAGTTTCGGCTCAGAAGTTGGCTGGGAAATCCATTCCGAGGAGCCACGCTGGAGTGCTCCGTCGCGAGGAGTGCGGGCAGCGTGAGGTAGACGAAGGGGGGTGGTCCCACCTGTCAGCCTCTGGATTCGGCGTGGGGACCGGTTGTGGAACCGGATCAGGTGCGGCTGCAAGGGGAAAACCCCATGGGCCTCGGTGTGGCCGCAAAGTCACTGGCCCAGTTCAAACCGTGGGACCCGTGGCCAGAATTTAAACTTTTCCCCGAATTTTAGATTTTGGCCAAATTCAAACCTCCATAACTTTCAGTAAGAATGTCCAAAATTTGTGAAATAAATTTTGTTGGATTCCTCTCAGTCAGTACTTTGCATAATGCAAAGAAATGGGTCTGAAGATCCCTGGATTTTTCTCCAAAATTCATCAAAGTTAAATCTTTGGGAATTAATTCCAGGAGATTCCTGTTATGGAATTTCCTAAAATTTGGCCAGAAGATCCTTCATAACTATAGTGATGTCCTGTAAAATTTGAGCTTCATTGGAGTACATTTGCTAGGCTAAACTCTGATCCAAAGTTCAGCCTTCATTTGGAATTTCCAAAATAAACAAAAACTTTTTCAGCATTTCCTATCAACTTCAAAAATCAATTTCTCCCTGTAGGTAGCTCGAAAAATTGTGAAACAAATTTTGCTAGAACCAGGGGGACCTATTTTATTTAGATATTCCACTTATAGCCATGTCAAAACTTTGGATTTGAGATCAAAATTCAGAGGAGCCATATACTTTTGGGAATTTTGGAGACCACAAGCTTTCATGAGAATTCCTCAAATTTTGCTCAAATCATCCTCATAGAGTCTAGTATACACTGGAAAAATCCTAAAGCCAATTAAGAAACCTTAATAGCAGTAGCTAGTAATAGAAGTTTGCTTCTTATAAATCAATATCACTTATACATATATTTTGTTGCATATCATATAGTGACTGAAGTTGAGGACACTCCTGAGCCATTGGAGGTCCTTGCACCAGAAGCTAACTTCCCGTTTAACTCCCAACCAGGCAAGCCCCGGTTTGCGTTTAATTACTTTTGCAAAGTTTTCAGTTGTATCACTTATGTCTTGGGTGAAATGTTTGCATTAGAGTTAAGGTGATTGAAACCTCACTTGCATGACTTCTAAATCCTATGGAGGGTTGGGTAGTTTACAATCCGATGAGTAGAGAATGTCATGCTAATGTTCTTAGGATCTCGGTAGAAGTCGAGTGGTTGGAATTTACTCGCGAGATAGGAATTTTATTACATGGGATAGAAAGAAAGAAAGAAAGAAAGAAAGGCTTCAGAATATGGAATTGAGACCCAGCAGGGGGACAGGATGCAGTGAGCGGAGGTCTCACGTGTGTATCCCTGTTGGTGTCGGTTGAGGACTGAACCGTGTGCGGCCCTGCTGGACAAGTTTGAATAGTACCGGATGCATACTGGCTATATGTGAACTAGGAAACCGATGTAATTGGTTAACCTGGGTGTCGAGGCTTACCCAATCGTTTTATAGGAGTGGGTTGAGGGTAGCAAGGTGTAAATCTGCCGGTGGGCACAGACACGCTCCACGCGGGGACCTCCTGCCCGTTACGGTTGGACCCGGTTCGACATTTGGGTTTCCTTTGAAAGGTTGCTGCATACAACAGAGTAGGAAGGTGTGAAGCACCACACTTATGAAAGTTGGTGTATGTGACGTGTTATCCAGGTGTCTATTGATCGCAATCACCGTCACTCGCAGTTATTTGAGTACCGCTTGTTCACTGCGTTGTGACGTAGTAAGAATTGAAAGAAGCCAGAAGAATATGATGCATTGATCTATTATTGTATTGAAACCATGTTTGCTGTAGATGTAGAGCTCATTAAGTTTATTTCCCACTTTGGACATAACCACATCGGAGGAAAGCGTTTCTTGTTTGATTGTGGACTTCCGATGTGAGGGCTGCCTAAGTCATAATAATCTGTTGCTGTAAAACTGAAAGTAAGGATTAACGTGTAGGCGTGTCTTTATCGCAATATCATTTCCTATATTACTAATCCCTGCATGTAAAGTCTCATGTTCAGGAGTGACAAATAAGTCTTTCTGAGCCATCGTGCTCATAGTTGCTATAATTTTGTTGCTGCAGGTGAGGCTTATGAGGAAGGCTCCGAGGATGAGGCGATGCCCCTGTCGGGGTACACAGCCGAGCTGGAACCCTGCACGCCGCCGTGACCTTCGTATGAGTGCTGCTAGTGTGTAGCATCCCCGGGCTGGATGGCTGCACTTTTGCATAGCTAGGCTGAGGGTGTAGCTATGAATAATACTTCCGCTGTATATTAAGTATTGTAAAAAACTTCCGTTGTTTTATGTAAAATAAAAGTTTGTATGTTGTGATCCCGGAGTGAGAGGACCACCTTCTGCGATCCTAGAGTGGGAGGACCACGGGGTGGCTCCCCACAACAGTGTTCTGAGCCAGCAAAGCTCGTGTCCTGTGCTTCTCCTTGGAATATCAAGCCTTCATCAAACATGCAAATTTTGTTTCTAATACCGAATTCCTTTAGCCACTTGCCTACCACTGAATTGACGAAACAATTGACGTAACGATAATAAAGCAGGAATATATCTGTAGAGATTGGCTAATGCGTCGTCAATGCCAAACACATGTCTGCTGTAAAGCATCTGATCATATAAAAGGAGATGCTCGTTTATCTTCTAGAAGAAGGTTCATCTAAGAAAATGTAAATCATGACAAACCTTTGAGATACAGACTTTCCTGAAAGAAAATGAGAGGAGCAGAGATGTTTTAGGGCTAAGCAGCGTGCTTTGGCTCGTGGGTGCCCTCGTGTTGGCATAGGACGAAATATCCCCGAACGTAGATAACAACAGATATGCTCAACAACTCAACAAACTAGATTTCAACAACCTGATTCAATCTACTGGCGTTATCCTGGATAAGTTGTTGAGCACGGTATACATGATATACATGGTCATCCTTATCTAATTCTCTAACATTTTCACGATGGCTAAAGCATGATATAATGTACCTGGAGTGTCTATCATATTGATGACAAAGTTGTGTAGAAAGACATATACATCTAGACCGAACAATGATAACCCATGGCTCACTACAAGAAATGGGCAAACTGCCGTCTGTTTGCAATAAGACCGTCGGGGCCGTCGCACTTTGACATGATGTCGCAGTTATACTTGTCTGTTTTATTCAAGTTAGAATACTCTTTACTATGTGTGTTAAATTAATTTAACTGAATATCTTTACTTGGTGCAGTTCTTCGCTCAAGGTGGTATGCATCGTCCAATGCAGCCAGGACCACATATTGCCTCCTCGTCACAGGTATCACCGCATGTCTTATCATATTGAGTTATAATACAAAATTCTAACCATATGTGTAATAGGGTTCTGAGAGTGGTCAACCATTTGTTCCACAACCTTAGGGATTTATTCGTTGTTGGGTCCTGGATTGCAGCCGTATCCAGGTGTTCTACCACCGATGCCCTTTCCTCCAGACTCAACCATCAACAACTCCTGCCGCAACGGTATGACTTCTAAATCGTTATTTTTCATAAAAACATAGTATCAATAACACTTAGCGACTTTGAGTCAAATTAGCATATTTGTGAGTTTTGTAACAAATAAGTCAATTAGCACATTTTAGAAAGACTAAGACACTCGAATTATAAGTATAAATGCAAAGTGTAACTTGTATTTGTTTCTTGCAGGTTCCGATCATCCGCAAAGTTGCGATGATTTTCTGAATTTGAACGAGGCGGGTGCGAGTGGCGGAGGTTCGAACATGGATGTGTGAATGTCGTTTTCATTCTCACTTTGTAAACTTCAATGTACATGTTATGCTGTTTTTGAACATGTGACCTTCGTTTATTGTGAATGTGTGGAATATTTCTGTGGTGCTATTGTGAATGTGTGGAATATTTCTGTGTGCTGTTAATTGTGCATTCTGTGTGCACACTGTTTGGAGACTCCCCAGCCGGGGAGGCAGAAACAGCCGGCTATATATATAAAAAATTACACTATAGGCGTCGGTGTTCGAAGTGTCCGACGGTCTTATGTGCTATAAGACCGTCGGTCTCCACGCTAGCCGATGGTCTTACTTGACATAAAGGCGTCGGGTACAGAGCGGGGCCGACGGTCTTACTCGACATAAAGGCGTCGGGCTGGATGGCCCAGCCGACGGTTTTACACGCCATAAAGGCGTCGGCCTCTTAGCGGACGGCTATAAGTCATATGAGCGTCGGGCCCGACGCCCATATGAGTTAAAAACATCCAATCTAAGGCGTCGGGTATGAACGTCAGTTTACCGATGGCTATAAATTATGGGCGTCGGTTTTAGGAGGCTACCGACGGCTATATGGCTGACGGCCATTTGCCCGATTCTTGTAGTGGCTGGTATTTGTTTCAGAGACAGATCACGCTCAATTCCGACTTTGAGACAAAAGTTCATGAAAAGAAAGCATACAAAGAGGCGAACAAAGTAAAACAGGCAAAAAAATTGAAGTTATGGTCATCATATTTTACTTGTAGCTAGATGTAGTCACAAAAAGAGAACTGAAGATATAAATCAGGCAATCTAGTATAAAACATACGACATATAGATAGACAACAAGGCAACGAAATTATGACCTATATGTCCCATATATGTCAAAAAGATTGTACTTTCAAGTAAGATGGCCCAAAAAGAATATAACATCTGCACACCTTTTAAATGTGCACATGTTATTCTGAGTAAGAGGAAATTTTCAAATGTAAAGCCATGGGAACTATAATGAATGCATATAGAGACTTATAGGCAACACATAAAAGAGCGCGCCAACTGATATCTACTTCAAGAGGCTTTAACTTCTGATTGATTCAACTATAAGCCTACTGAGAGGTCAGTTTAAGACTGACCATAGACAACAAAAATGACTGGAGCACCAAATCATGCACCATAGCAAATGCTGCTCCAAGTCTCTGACCTGCATCAACATAAAAAATTTGACATCATAGTACAGCAAAAGGCATGTATGATTAGACATCAAAACATTTTTGCCGAAGCAGGCATTGTTATCAACTGTGTCAAACATGTAAGCAAGGATATCACCAGTCGGTTTAAGACTGACCATAGACAAAAAAAATGACTGGAGCACCAAAAACATGTACCATAGCAAATGCTGCTCCAAGACTCTGACCTGCATCAACATAAAAAATTGACATCAAAGTACAGCAAAAGGCATGTATGATTAGAAATCAAAACATTTTTGTGGAAGCAGGCATTGTTACCAACTGTGTCAAACATGTATGCAAGGATATCACCAGTCCATTTAGACAACGGACGTCGGCCCATCCAGGGTCACTTTTATGGCAGTGGATCGCGCGGCCCAGGAAAATGGGATTTCGTTCCCTCGGTTGGGCTTCCAGCCACACTACGTTGATTTTAGGGCTTCTACTCATTCTTCCTTGGCACCTACGCGAGGAATTTTTTTATTTTTAGCACTGTATATAAATCATTTAATATTAATAGCATTTATGATTTTTTTAGCAAAATAGCCACCCTGTCGTCCACGGGGTGGACGATTTATCCACGTTGACAACAAACGTCCACACCGTGAACATTGGGCCACGTAGGCCACCCAGTGGTCCACCCCATGGACGACATGGCCACTTAAACCAGTCGTCCCCCGCGTGGACGACAGGATTCCTCTACAGCAAATGGGCCGAGATTAGCACTTCAGCTCCCATTTAAAGACATTTTTACAAAAAAAATTTACAGAAGTAAATGTAGTATACTATTTTATGATTTTATGAAATGTTAATAATATGACTTTTGTTTAATAGATTATATGTTACGTAATTTTGAATTATGCAATACGATCACAAGTTTGATTATTGAATTTTGTTTGTTCGAATTCGTTTATTTTTCTTTTTTAAATACTTAGAGACATATTAAAAATATCTTTTTATGGAAGTAATTTTAGCACAATAACACCATCGCTTGATTAAAAACACTCGTCATTGGATACATTACGAAGTTTATTAAATGCCAAATATAGATTCTACTAAGTGCAACGGGGATATTTTCCCTTGCGCAATGCATCCGGCCTGGCATCCCTTGTGCGACGTGCTCTCTCGCTTAAGCGCTCCCGTTCATCCTCTCTAGCCTGACGAGCATTACGTTCTTCCTCCTGAGCCTGGCGACAATACTTTTCCTTGATTCTTTGAAGTTCTTCCTGACGTTTGCGCCGATGCTCCTCCTGTTCAACCGCCTCCTTCCTCTCCTGCTGCAACCTGCTTTTCGTACTCCATCTCGTAGTGGAACTTATCCCAGGCATCTATATGCATCATTTGTACGTACTCGACGTCTTCCGTTGTTTGTTCGTTATCGATGTACTGTGTGAACTCACAAAGGGGCGGTGGGGACTGCATGATTAATGATGTGTTGTTATGAAGATTTGAGATAAAATGTGAATGCAAAATTTATAGATCTGTGAAGTAAATATGTTACCTGACGTCTACCATTCGGGAAGAATGTCGTGGTCCTATGAGGGGGGTTATATTCATAGTTGTTGCACATCCATAGCCGCAAAATGTAGATGACCCCCGGTCTTAGATCTTTTACGAACCCGACAATCAGTGCCACATAGACACATTGGCGGTTGTAATCCCTCTAGAACGTGAACTCTCTCTTTTTTATTTGGTGGTGAGCAAGGTGAGTCCATGTCTGCTAGAGTTGAGTCTGTGAAGTGTGGTTGTGGCGAATGTGCGGAGTGCTCTTAAATAGACGATCGAAGCTAGACGACTCGCCCACCAGATGGACGATTCGTCTAGTAGGTGAACGAGTCGTCCAGTACGTGGACGACTAGTCCATCAGTTGTACGGCTAGTCCATCAGTTGTACGACTCATCCATCAGTTGTACGACTCGTCCACTAGGTGGACGAGTCTTCCAGTAGGTGGATGACTAGTCCATCAGTTGTACGGCTAGTCCATCCGTTGTACGACTCGTCCATCAGTTGTACGAGTCATCTAGTAGGTGGACTAGTCGTCCAGTTAAAAGTGCCTAGTGATTGATGGCAAAATAGATAATTTGTATTTGGAACCACCGATAACGGTTGATTTCACTTTTGTGCGAACATCATAGAACACTAGTAGTTACTCTTGCCCATGGTTATTAAAATTCGAAGTAGAAGATCATACATTAGAAGGATACATTGTGAGCATACATGTTGCTGCACATTAGTGAAACCTAGTTTTAACGGGTAGGATTTGGCTTGTGGTGAGGACATTCGCAATCCTTGTTGTTGCACACGGGTCTAGCACCTATCTACTCGAATACCTGTGACTCCAGTTCCACAAGTTCAGCAACCATATCTCGGTTTTGATCCTGTAAATATTTAATGTAATCTTCAGTTGTCTTGATTGGCGGTGGGTCAACCCAGAGTGTGTATCCGCAGTTATTGCCATCAAAGTAGCACTAGTCAAATAGCAAAAAAGGTCAAAAATGACAATATTGCAGCTCAAAAATAATATGTATTTTGAACTTACTCCACCGTTAGGACAACAAAAGAATCGACGACCGCTACCCTCCCTTCCATCCTTCATTTGCACAACACAATCAAGTCCACAGCGGCATTTGGGCCACTCTTCTTTCGTGCTATCATATGGACGAAGAGGATTGAACACACCAAAATCAGTCTTGCTTAGAACCGGGGACCTGTCTACCGGTGGTTCATACCAATCAGGACCATCCACCAAGTAGTCGGGACGCACCGATCTAATGTTTTCCACTCCAATCCTACCACGACCTCTGCTCTCCATTGTTTTAGTACTCTCTTCGCTCACTCTCAGTTCGTAATGGTGACTCTTGTGGCGCTATGACTTTTATAGGGCTAATGTCGTCCACCCCGTGGACAACTCGTTTACTATATAGACGAGTCATCCACGTCTTGGACGACTCGTCCAACTCGTGGACGATTTTGAATCCGTCATCAGGAACACTTTGCTTATTTGTTGTTTGGTCTTTTGGTTTTAAAAGAGTTAATATTTAGGACACAAAGTAACGTGCAAAAAGAAGATATATAAATTAATTATCTTAAAAGATATGATACATAGAGTGAAACAAAAACAAAAATTAAATGACACAATACATCAACGCCTAGAACGCTTCCCACGTCCACCCCTAGCAGCCCTACGCGCCGCTCATACGTGGTTTGCATCGGTTAGCGGATCAGGCGGGCTCCTAGTCCTAGGAGCTCCTGTCGGGGTCGCGTCCTGCACCAGCTACGTCGGATGCGGAGGTCCTTGCGTCTGAGGAAGCGTGTTTTTCCGCCATAGCATCGGTGAAATAGGCTTCCTAGTCGAGGGAGACTACCAAATCCTGTTGCGTCGCATCAGAACCGTAAGACGGATCCTCAAAACCTACAAAAATTATTATTTGTCCGATTTATCAATAACTATTAATATTAATAAATATGAATTAAACTGACACGTACCACTGCACCAGTTAGATGTCCTAACAATGTCATCGGGTTGCATAGGACGAACGTAGGACATTGAAGGGACTACACAGAAAATAGTCTTAATTACTACGTTCAACGTATTAGTAAAAATGAGAAGTCTTTGTATGTCGTACCTGGTGTATGAACGGAAGCTGGCGGTGGAACAGTCATTGTCAGTGCGATGAACGGCTGTTGTACGGAGGAGTCTTGACGACAAGACTCCGTGCACGACAGAGACATGTGTTTCATGGCGTCGGCGATGTACTTATGCATTTTCTTCTAGGCTGTTGTGTTCTCTTGTGCCGAGATGTGCAAGCCTAGCTCCGCCCTTTTGACCATCGCCCTCGAATCGACCTCGGCACTCCTAAGCATTTGAAACTGCAAACGAAAAAATATAATAATACAAATTATAAGAAAACTTACGCAACTCTGAAAATAGTAATACGAAACTTACTACAATTAAAGTGTTACGATCTCTGTGTCGAGGGTAAGTGTCGGTAGACCACGCGACATGTGCCTCCGGCTCTGCTGGGACGTATGATACTCGCGTACGTGTACGAGAGACGTACCACCGTAGCTACTCCGCATAGAACTTTGCGGTGAACGGGAATGCATCCGCAATTACGTCCTGAGATGCCTCTGCCCACTGTTGTACCCAAGCCTCCATGCGAGGCAAGAAAACGGGCGTAGAAAAAACCCTTCCGTGTGTGTGTGCGAGCAAAATCTAACGTTACTCAGTGATTAAAACTTATGTAAGTTAAATATACAAATAAAGGAAACTACTTACGTGTGTGCGGTAGGAGGAACTGGGAGGCCCCTAGGAACTGGGAAGACCTGCTGCCGCCCGAATTGCCGCATAACTCTGTGAGGGGAGTACTCCTCCACGCAGATGTCGTACTCGAGAGTCTTCCGTGTCCACCACACGTCCGTATCTCTCGTGCACAACAACGACAAGCCAGCAGGTGCGCGACGCTCCACAGCCTCGTACGAAAACGGAGTCCATACGACGTCGTTGTCCGTCTCTAGGCGGTCAAATGACATCGTATACTCCGGGTAGCCCCTGTGCACCGTGTCGTCAGCCCAAGTACGCTGCAAAACAAAAAATATTATAACGAAACAAATAGCTATGTTAACAATGAACATATATGTATTACAAGTTAACATAGCCTGCGTCGAGTCCACAATGTGCCCATCATTGGCATGTCCTCCTCGGTGTTCCCGTACAAGGCGTCGCCGTAGAGGGTGACGTCCAATCTAGGCCAACCTATCGAGAACCGCTCGTACGCCCAGGGGATCAGCACAACGGACACCTAGACAATATGCCATCCGCCGCCACCTATGAACAATAGAAATATTAAATGAAACTTGATTAAGACATGTCAATTTAAGAAATATTTAAACAATTTGTTTATAGTAACTTACCTTTGTACATGTCGTACAAAGACCTCGATACATAGCTGCTAGCACAGCTGAACCCCAACTGTACTGTGGAACTGCATGACGGAGACTGTCCGCTATCTCTCTGGCGAAGTAGATAAGGTGCTTATCGACCGTGTCCCCGTGTGAGTCTGTGAACAGGATCCACCCGAAAAGCCATAGAAGGTACGCCTCCAAGTGTCTAGAGATAGTGTACTCATCCGCGTTCGAGTGGATGTTCTCGGGCTGAAAGGAACAAAAAAATTATGTATTGTTACAATTATTACTCATTAAGACATATTATACATAAAATTCAACTAAACTTATCTCGTACTGCTGCAACCGAGTCTCGGTCTTGCCGAACCGTGACTCTGAGTGTACCTCAAGTGTAGTACGACGCTAGAGAAACGGGCCTGTAGGTCCTCACGCCATCCATCCGAGAAGTCTGGCCTACAAACGGCCTGCCCTGCGAGCGGAAACCCTAATAGGTATGATAGTCCTGGAGCGTGACTGTCATCTCCCCACAAGGCATGTGGAAAGTGTGTGTATCCGGTCTCCATCGGTCGACCAACGCAGTAACTAGGTAACGGTCATAGGTTAGTCGGTTGCTGTTAAATAAAAATAACAAAAATTGTAGGTACGAATAAATTATGAACTTATGTTAATTTTTAATCAACGATATTGTTCTTAAACAACAACATCTGTAATACATGATGAGGTTACATAAAAAAATTTACAGTAAAAAAATTTGTCTAACAAATCAAATGATTGATCATCCCGCCGTGAGCGACGACCACGAGGACGCCTCCCGTCATGCGGATTTCCTGAAAGTCCCGCTTCTGCTGCTCCCGGAACATTACGCCAAACGCAATTCTTGTAACTATGGCCAACTTCGTTACAGTTGCTACATCTCACTTGTTGCGACGACGAGCACTCGTCCATATCATTTCTTATACATCTAGTTTTACGCCGGCCACGAGTCTGCTTCAACCTCAGATAATTAGGGCCTCTTTCGAATTCTGGTCCAGGATCATTAGTGAATTCACCAAAAATTTGGTAACCAAATATCTCTGCGTACCAGGTTGTGTGCAAAGTCTCTTTGAAAAGTACTGTGACACATATATAGTTGGAGATAATTGACTCCGACTGCAGGCGACAGTGACATGAGAACAAGGTCTATGGAGGAGCTTTGGATTCATACATGTACATATGGCAGAGGTCTCATGAAGAACGCACTCATGCACAGTCCGTTCATTTGTGGCACAACGTCTGTCTCTGGCTCTGCATGTGATCTCAAACCTGTTCTGCAAAGTTCCAGTTTGTTTGACACTATGCAAGTGAGCCTTTTTAATCTTCTCGTCCATGTAGTAATAAACAAATTTTGAGAAGACTAAATTAGGATCAGCCATCAATAGAGAAGCTTTTGCAAAACGCTCACGAAAGTACTTCATCGTTCCATTCAAGATTCCTTCAACAATACCAACCAGTGGGAACACTCTTGACCCACGTAGGACAAAATTATAGACCTATAGGAAACTTGCATTAATTTGTAGTACTACTAATTTTAAGAATAATTAAAAGTATAACAAATAATTATATACCTCGGCTAAATTAGTTGTCATAATTTTGTACCTAGCACCGTGTGTGTCATATAACAACGACCATTTCTCTTTCGGCTCATTATGAATCCAATGTGAGAAACGTCTGATAGATGATCCAGCCCTACGAGATATAGTATGTTCGGTTGAAGGAACGGTGGAGAGTGGTTCAGAGGCGTCTTCATTACTATGCCTTCCACGTACCTCCTCGGTTTGTTTATTTGTGAGCTCATCAAGACGACGCCACAAAGCATTGAACTTCCTCTCTTGATTCTGACTACAGAGACGCTTAAACATGTTCATGAGTTGTTTGTTCTTGACGTGACTGTAAAAATTTGCACCCAAGTGCCTCATACACCACCTTGATTCTATATCCGAACAAACTGGTGGGAGAGCTCTCTGCGTAGCCGTATTTGATATCCGTTATTGCCTTCAACAAACCAGCGTGATGGTCGTTATGACACATACATTTTCTCGGCCTTGCACTACATCAACTCTAACCCGTTTCAGAACCAGTACCAACTGTCAGCATTTTCACTCTTCACAAATGCAAAGGCCACGGGTAAAATTTGATTATCGCCATCAACTCCAATAGCTGCTAGAATTTGACCTTTGTACTTTCCGGTTAGGAACGTACCATCCATACACAAAATGGATCTACAATATCAAAATGCGTTTATGCTTGACCTAGTGAAAAGAATGCACGGTGAAGAATAAGTTTCCCAGGATGCCTAGGGTTTGGAACATCCACGATATCAACAGCTGTGCCAACATTCCGACTTCTAATAGTATGAAGTAACTTTGGAAGATTATCATACGATACTTCATAAGTACCAAATCTTGCCTCAATAACCTTCTGTTTCGCCTTCCAAGCTTTGGAGTGGCTTATTGTATACTTAAAATCTTGCTCAATGTGTTGATAATAGATTTAGGCTCAAAAAAAAATATTATCAACCATACAAGCACACATGTGATTTGCAACTCGCACGCATGATCAATCACAGTAGAACACTTCCAAAGGCCACTCCATTTCTCTGCATATCCGCAAACATGAAACGGACAACTGGTTGATAAGCATCTGATATCATAAAGTTTCTTAGTGGATCGAGAAACCTTAAATGATCTTTTCACTGAAAGGGACCAGTATTTAACAACATCTTGCAATGCTTGTTTATTTTTGAAAAGAGACTCTGCTGTTATTGTATTTGTAACACCCTCAATTTCACTACCATGCACTGCATACATTTTTCATATAGAGAAGCATTTAAAAAGAAGAAGAAATAAAGAGAGGAATACAGAACCTAATAAAATAATAAAGGAAATAGAAATGGAAAATAATGAACATAAATAGAAAATGAAAAGAAATAAAAATAATAAGAAAAAAAATAAATAAAATAGCCAAATTGGGCCACCCAAATTTTTCCCCAAATCCCCCAATTTTCCCTCAAATTCCCCTCTCCCCTAATTTGGCCGCACCACTTAGGGGAAACCCTACTTGGCCCCACACCTTGGCCACAGCCCACTAAGGGGGGAAACCCTAGCCGACCCCCCTTGTTGGAAATTTTTTGTGGGCTTTTATTTATCAATTAATCTCAGCCGTTGGTGGAAAATAAATAATAAAATCCCAGCCCCTAGCTCCCACCTCTTTTAAAATTAAATCTCAGCCCTTGGATAATTGGGTTGCTAAAATTCTAGCCACCCTAGCTCTTCCCCCCCCCCTTATAAATATAACCCTTCTTCCCTAGCCGCACCCGCATCCCCCTTTTGGCCGCCCCCTCTCCCTTGCTGCCAAGTCGCCACCCCCCCCTGCTGGAGTTTGGCCGCCGTTGAGCTCCGTCACGCCTCGCCGTCGCCAGAGAAGAAGCCCCAGACATTCTCCCCTAGCCGCAGCTTCATAATTCTCCATAGAAAATCTTATGCTGCTGCCATTGCAAGGAAGGAGGTCCTGCCGCAAAGAAGAAGTGAGGTAGGTCTTCGTTACCCCTCTTACGATGTCGCCACTGTTTTTACGCACCCGTTTTATCCACCCCCTACGAGCAGAGAAATCTGCATGTGGACAGACCATGTTTTGGTCAATTTTTGACGGTGGGTTGACCTACAAAGAGGGTGAAGATCATTACCACATCCACACTTGATCCCAGCAGCCTTGATCATCATAAAACCCCATGAAAGCCTGCTAAAACATGCAAAAACACGTGCAAACTGATTTTTATAAAACTGCACCATAGGAATTGCATTCATTCACCTCATTGCATCTTGAGTAAAGTTTGTGCATCATAATTGATTGAAAGTTGCCTAGAGGGGGGTGAATAGGCGGAAAATCTGAAATACGGCTTAATAAAAATGATTAGTTCACAGAGTAAGTTTTGGCTCAACAAGACAAGGACACAATATTTATCCCGTGGTTCAGCTCCACAAAGAAGCCTACGTTCACGTTGAGGAGTCCACCAAGGACCAGGTTGCTCTAAACCTTTTCCTCACCAAGCCACCACCAAGGTCGGCTTGTTTTCCACTATATCATAAATTCTTCACAGTATATCATGGGGCAACTCACAACTTGAGGCTCCCATGAGAACTCAGCTCAAAGCACTTACAAGCCAATGCTCTTCAGCAGCACACTTCTCACTCAGTGCTAGAGAATCAACCAAGAGCTCTATAGTGCACACTCCCCTTCTTCTCCTCTTCCCAAAACTCACAAACCCTCAAGAGTCACACTTTGAGTTCCAAGAACTTGAAGAGAGGGGACTAGAAAAGCTCTAGGAAGGCTATTTCGTCGTTAGGGTGCTTGTTCTCTCCATTGAGGTCCGGGCAACCCCTTTTTATAGAGGTCCTGGTAACTAGCCGTTGCCAACTGTCAAAGCCCGGACTAGCCTGGCCTACAGGGACCGATGACATCACTCTTCACCTACTAAACGGTCGGATTCTACCAACTAAAACGGTCAGATTCTACCAACTAAATGGTCACATACAATGAACTAGTCCGGTCCACAACGGACTAGTCTAATCTCACACAGAGACCATTGTTCCGCTTGAGAACGGACAGTCTGGTTCACCGGGCTAGTCCGGCCTCCATGGGCGGACAAGTCTGGCCATCAAGCCTTAGTCCCTGCAGCTACTTCGTGGTTCCAAACGGACTAGTCCAACACACAGAGGACTAGTCCGATCTCACACAGAAACTCTTGTTCCGGTTGGAAACGGACTAGTCTGAGCATGCGGAATAGTCTAGCCTCAAAGAGCGGACTAGTCCAGTCCTTCAGCACTTAGCTCCTGAAGAACTCAGACACTCTCTCCACGGACTAGTCCGTCCCGAGACAGACAAGTCCGAACTCACACAGAAACTCTTGTTCCGTTCTATATCGGATTAGTCCGATACTTCGGACTAGTCCGACCTCCCGTCCCGGACAAGTCCGAACTCACACAGAACCACTTTTTCCATTCTACATCGGATCAGTCCTATGTACAGGAATAGTCCGGCCTCCAGCCAGGACAAGTCCGGCCTATTCCCAGGGCTATCTCAAATCTTCACTCCACTCAACCAAAACTAGGACTATGAGCTCTTAGATGATTCTCAGCACTTTACTCTATGATCACACTTATACTCAAAAGCTAAACTGAACACAAAAGAATTAAAAACCCTAAATTCTATTCTTCTTGTGCATTTGCCTTTTTCTCCTCTTTTCTTTTTGAGTGTATCCATCTTCGTAGATTTCTTAATCACCTGTACTCACACTTGCAATGCTCATTACTCCCTTGTGTTGTCATTAATCATCAAAACCCACGGGGAATTAGCCTAGATGCACTTTCAATCTCCCCCTTTTTGGTGATTTGATGACAACACCTTGAGGTTTTCATAAAAATGTATAAGAAGCTCCCCCTAAATATGTGCATGGATGATTTGCAATAAGGGTTATGCACGAGAGTGAGCTTTATGGGAGATTTATTAGAGTAGTGTGTTATGGTGGGGTGCCTACGTGTGATGCAAATGTTGAGATGTAATAATTAAGTGTGAAACATACATCTCAAATTGAAATCAAGTATCATCACACATACGAGTAGCATAGTGTAAAGTTATTACAACCCAAATATGAAAGTTTAGCAAAATGTGAAAATGTAGCAACATTACAACTTAAGACAGTGACATAGATACATAGATACTCATTACTCCCCCTCAATCTCTCCCCCTTTGACATCAAGACACCAAAAAGGAAAAGAATAGAGCCTAAGTCTAGTCTTCATCGCTCTCACTCTCCTCCTCGCGATCTTTATCGCTTTGGGTTGCTTCTTCATCGTCCTCCTCATCATCTTGTTCATCCTCTTCTTCCTCGACGGCGGGAGCAGCACTAGAGGAATCAGCCCCAAGAAATGCATCCTCATCGGCCGTGAGATCCGGGAAGGGTGTGATTTCCTCGTCGTTGGAGGCCTCCGGAGACATGGCAATTCCCGCCTTCTCACGGAGCTTCTTTAAGTACTTTTCTTGCCTTTTATCCATTTTCTGCGTCTTGGCTTCCACTTTGCGGCAAGCTGTGAAGATAGACTTTAAGAATTTAACGATGGCACTGGAGGAGTCCCTGGAAGAGGAAGAGGCGGGAGCGGCTAGAGGAGGAGGTGCATCGAGGGCACTCCTCCTAGAAGCTCCACCAAGCTTTGGCACAATAGGAGGGATTTGAGGGTGAAGGGGTCTATGCTTGACATCCTTCACAAACTCCAGTCCTGACACGTTCTCAATGAGGCACATGATAAAAGGAGCATAGCCACATGAGCGATTGGGAGTGTGGGATATGTTGAAGATGTCATTGTATATGTAGTCAGACACATTGAACTTTTCATCTTCACATATTAGCTTCAATAGATGGCGGAGATGGCCCTAGATCATTCCTGCATCCCCGTCTTTACGTGCTAAAGTTTTTCTCAAGATCCGATTAAGCACGCTAAAGAAGGGACGGAGGATTTCGGTTGTAGGAGGGTTATAAAAGCCAACCTCATACATGAACTCCATCAACCCAAGTCTATCACCGTGAGGTTGTGAATGGTCAACTCATAGCTCAAAAATTCCTCGAGGCCAAGGATCCGTGCAAACTCACTCTAGAGGACGGAGTATTAGACTCCGTCCGTCATCCATGAAATCTTTCTATCTCCGAAGGTGGAGAAATAGCATGTGGTGTAGAACTGTGTGACCACCTCTGTGTTCCAATTATATTGAAAAGCTAGAATATCCTTCAAACCGTGATGCTCAGCGGATTGAATAACTTCATTGAAGGCTTGATGGTTTTTCTTGTCCATATAGGGCCAATCAACCAACCGGTGTCTTCATCTTCAAATAGACTAGGCGATAGTAATCGCAGTGGAAGTCACACAAAAAACGATGATCCGGTGTGGCCTTCTCATACTTGTGATCCTTTTCCCTGAACCTCCTCGCCTTTTCAGAGCCTTTCCCATGAAATATGTTGCTTGAAAGCTATGGTTGTCGGTTGGGATTTTTCGTGGGTGGTGTCATGACCAAAGGTCCAATGGGACCCTGCCAGGGAGCACTTGACCCCACAGGACGGTCTCAAATCACAATTCCCCCACTAGCAGGTGCCCTTCTCCTTGGTGCTGCCTTCTTGACGGGCACCTTCTGAACCGGGGATTTCCCTTTTCTCTTTGCCCCTTCTCCTTCATTCATGGGTCTCTTGCATTTGTCAGCTGCTTGGACCCTTTCCTTTTCACCTAAGGAAACTATCCTTTTCCTCCGACTAAAGCGCTCTTCTTTAGCTTGAGTTGCCTCTCTTTCGTGCCGCTTCATGGTTCGAGCTTCATGACGAGTGAGCTCTTGCGCAAGTGCAGTGTCCTCCTCCTCACGACGGCGACAAAGCTCTTGTCGAGCTGCTTCGCGCTCTGGATCGGAGAGGGGTGAAGAGTTGTCGTTTTGAGACATGCTAGAAGAATGAATGAGCAAGGATATGAGTTGAAAGCAAAATATTATCGTGATAGAGGTGCAGCAAAAACACTAAGTTAGGGGTTAACTCAAGGTTTGGCCAGACTTGTCCGGTCCCTAATCGGACTAGTCCAGTCAGGAACGGACTTGTCCTCCTACTATCTGGACTAGTCCTGACAGCCTTGGGTTAAACCCTAACTAATCAAATTTTATGTAAATGTGTTCAATGGTTTGCAATAATCCTAGGGATGAGACGCATGAAGACTATGAAGCACTAGACATCCTAGTTTATGAAAGAAACATCCTAGAATCGAGAGATTTTAGAAGATTTGGTTTTGCCCTAAGAACACATCTTGATTGCTCAAATCCGATGAAATCGCCGGATCGAAGTGCGGAGAAGTTCGAAGACTGACTTCCCAAGGCCATAAGGAGTAGAGGACTCGGATCCTTTGAAGTTTTTGGTGGAAATTTTCAAAAATTGTCAATGGGGGCGAGTTTTAAGTGCGGGTGCATGGTTGAACATTGTGACGAGTGAATTTGGTTTAAACCCCCGCGGTTGGGTTAAGTCCCACCTGTCCAGACTAGTCCGGTCATAGGTACCGGACAAGTCCGGTCGCCGGACTAGGTCCGGACATATCTGACAGTACGGACTAGTCCGGCAAGCAGCGGACTAGTCCGATGTGGACTTGTCCCACCCCAGTCGGACTAGTCTAGCATTTCGGACTTGTCCGGCCAATTGGGCGGATTAGTCCGGCCCTTGACATCACACTCTTATGTATATGAAGAGATTTGTAGGAATTGATCCACATAGACTAATTTCTCACAACTATTCTCAATGAACATGACCAGTAGATCACACAAACAAACATACAGTGGCCATGATTCAAGGAGATGATAATTGAAGATAATTTGATAGAAAAAATTGAGAGAGATAGTCTTTTTAAAAATATATGCTCAGTTTTGAATAAATTAGACTATAACAACCAGATGTGCAACATCTCAAGCCACATTTCAGGAGTCGAGGAAATTCAGCTCACTCCTAAGTTCGCAAAAGCATTTTTCATCTAGTGGCTTGGTGAAGATATCCGCTAGCTGTTTTTTGGTTCTAACATGTGAAATGACTATGTCCCCCTTCATTGAGTGACCTCTCAGGAAAGGATATCAATGTGTTTGGTCCTAGAGTGTTCAACGAGGTTGTGGGCAATCTTAATAGCACTCTCATTATCGCATAGGAGTGTAATATGGTTCATATTGAGACTGTAGTCTCATAGAGATTGCCTCATCCAAAGAAGTTGTGCACAACAACTCCCGGTTGCGACGTACTCTGCTTCAGCTGTGGATAGGGCAATGGAATTTTGCTTTTTGGATGACCATGATACTAAGGATCTGCCCAAGAATTGATAGGTGCCCGATGCACTTTTCCTATCTACTTTGCATCCGGCATAATCAGCATCAGAGTATCCGATGAGATTGAATTTGGACCCTTTAGGATACCATAGCCCTAGTTGAGGTGTATGAACTAGATAGCGCAAGATTCTTTTTACGGCTGTTAGATGAAACTCTTTGGGTGCAGCTTGAAACCTTGCATACATGCATACATTCAACATAATATCGGGCCTAGATGCACAAAGATAAAGAAGAGATCCAGTCAAGGAACGATATACCTTTTGATCCACGCTTGGGCTGTCTTGGTTGAGGTCGAGGTGTCCGTTTGTCTCCATTGGCGTTTTGATAGGCTTAGCCTTCTCCATGCCAAACTTCTTAAGTATGTCTTGAGTGTACTTTGTTTGACATATGAAGGTGCCTTCCTTGAGCTGTTTCACTTGGAAGCCTAGAAAGAAATTTAGTTGTCCCATCATCAACATCTCAAACCTCTCTGTCATGATCTTGCTAAATTCTTTGCAAAAAGATTTATTAGTAGAACCAAATATTATGTCATCGACATAAATTTGACACACAAATAAGTCATTGTCTAAGGTCTTTGTGAAAAGTGTGTAGTCAGGATTTCCTATCCTAAAACCATTGTCAATGAGGAAATCTCTAAGATATCCATACCAAGCTCTAGGAGCTTGTTTGAGGTCATAGAGAGCTTTGTGAAGCTTAAAAACATGGTTAGGATACTTATCATCTTCAAAGCCGAGTGGTTGCTCCACATACACTTCCTCCTTGATTGGTCCATTGAGAAAGGTGCTTTTCACATCCATTTGGTACAACTTGAAATCATTGTGAGTAGCATAGGCTAATAATATACGAATCGATTCAAGTCTAGCTACGGTAGCAAAAGTTTCATCGAAGTACAAACCTTCGACTTGTGAGTATCCCTTTGCTACAAGTCTAGCTTTGTTTCTTGTTACTACTCCATGCTCATCTTTCTTATTGCAAAAGACCCACTTGGTGCCTACTATATTTGCATTTGGTCTTTCCACAAGCTCCCACACTTGGTTTCTTTTGAAGTTATTAAGCCCCTCTTACATCGTCATCACCCAATCCGGATCTCGTAGGGCATCTTCAACCTTGAAAGGATCCAAGGAAGATACAAAAGAGTAGTGAGCACAAAAGTTAGCCATACGAGAGCAAGTCATTACCCCCTTGGAGATGTCTCCAAGTATATTGTCAACAGGATGATCCCATTGTATACATTGATGGACTCTTGGGTATGGCACACTTGGTCTTGAATCAATTTCTTCTTCCTCTTCATCTTCCCTTGGAATTTTGCCACCATTGTTGCCTTCGATGTCTTGAACACGGTGATCTTGATCTTGTTCTTCATTTGGGGGATCTAGTACTTGATCATGTGTTTGGGTCACTTCTTGTGATGAGGATGGATCACTTGGGTCTTGTATCTCTTGTGGTCGTATGTCACCCAGTGCCATCCTCCTTAATGCCATACATGGTACCTCTTCTTCATCTAGTGCGCATTGATCAACTTGCTCCCTTTGAGAGCCATTAGTTTCATCAAACACTACGTCACGTGCGATTTTAACACAACCAGAGGTTTTGTTGAATACCTGATAGGCGTAAGTGTTTGAATCATAACCAAGCAAGAAACCTTCATCGAATTTCGAGGCAAACTTTGAAACTCAAGGTTTCTTGTTAAGAATATAGCACTTGCTACCAAAAACTCTAAAGTAGGAGATATTTGGTTTGTTACCCGTTAGGAGCTCATAGGGAGTCTTCTTAGAGAGATGATGGAGGTAGAGACGGTTTGTGGCATGGCAAGCGGTATTCACCGCTTCCGCCCAAAATCGGTCGGATTTCTTGTACTCATCAAGCATTGTCCTTGGCATCTCTATTAGAGTTCGGTTCTTTCTTTCGACCACTCCATTTTGTTCGGGTGTGTATGGTGCCGAAAACTTGTGCTTGATGCCCTCCTCGTCCAAGTACTCTTCTACTTGGGTGTTCTTTAATTCGGTGCCATTGTCGCTTCTTATCTTCTTGATTCTCAAGGAGAACTCATTTTGATCTCTCCTTAAGAAACTATTGAGGACACCTTGAGTTTCACCCTTATCATGCAAGAAAAATACCCAAGTGAAGCAAGAAAAATCATCGACAATAACTAGACCATATTTATTACTGCCAATGCTTATGTAAGCAATAGGACCAAAGAGGTCCATGTGAAGCATCTCCAGCGGTCTAGTTGTTGTCATCACATTCTTGGCGGGATGAGATATTCCAACCTGTTTCCCGGCTTGGCATGCGCTACAAGGTCTATCTTTCTCAAAAATGACATTCTTAAGATCTCGGACATGATTACCTTTTAGAAGTTTTTGGAGATTTCTCATACCAACATGGGCTATCCTACGATGCAACAACCAACCCATGTTAGTCTTTGCCATCAAACATGTGTCAAGTTGAGTTTTATCCGTAGAAAAGTCTACAAGATAAAGCTTTCCTTTGAGCACACTTTTGAAGGCAATTGAGATATCTACTCTTCTAGTGACAATCATGCCTTCGTTAGTGAATAAGCAATTAAAACCCATGACACATAATTGAGATATGGATAAAAGATTATAATCTAGTGACTCCACATGCATGACATTTGAAATGGTGTGTTGTGGAGAAATGGAGATTTTACCCATACCTAGTACCCTTCCTTGGCTATTGTCACCAAAATAAATACCTTGACTTGGATCATTGGTTTCTTCATACTCTACAAACATTTTTCTCGCTCCGGTCATGTGGTTGGTGCAGCCACTATCTAACACCCTTTTGTGCCGCCGGAGGAGTATGCCTACAAAACAAGTTTAGGCTTTGGTTTTAGGTACCCAAGCTTGGTTGGGTCCTTTAAGGTTAGTGACAAGTGTTTTGGGCACCCATATACAAGGCTTTGGGCTCTTGCGGAGTGGTCCAACATATTTTGCAAAGACATATCAAAATTTGCTTTTCATTAATACATAGGATGCATTAAAATCATGGAATAGTGTTACGTACTGATTCTTAGCATCTTTAGTGTATTTATCAAATTTTGTCATTTTAGTAGAAGTATTACATTCATTCATAGTTTTGTATGATCCTTCTTTCACAAAGGCTATATGCATCTTGTCACTCTTAGATATGTTTGTATTTTCCTTTTCTTTTCTTGAATAGCTAAGACCATCTTTGATCAAAGGAGACCATGCAATTGAGTATGCACTGCGAGCATACTTAATCTTCTCCTTGTCAAAGATGCTACTCTTAGATGCACTCTTTGCTATGTTAAGTTCCTTTTTTAAATTAGGTTCAGGTTTTGCACATTTGCAGCTTTTAGTGTTTAACTCTAAACTAGACAAGTTTGAGCTTGTTGATGGGAGAGAAATAACATTTGACTTGAGAGTTGTGAATTGTGCTTCAAGGTTCTTGTGAGCTTTGTTCAAACTCACAAGCTCATCTTGTTACACAACATTCGATCTCTTGAGACTTGAGGAGGTCTCCTTGCATTCCGCAGGTTCAAGTTCAAGTGCCATGTTTTTCTTCCTCTCAAGATCGAGGAGCTTCTCAAGGTCAAGATTCTTTTGCTTCTCCTCGATAAGCAAATCCTCTTGTCTCTCAATTAGCTCTTCCTTATCTAAGATTTCATCAAATAGTTTTTTCATTTTAGCTAGTGCATTTTTACTTAATCCTTCGAACAAATATTCATTTTCACTATCACTATCAAAGTCTTCATCCTTAATAGAGTGTAAGGAGAGTTTAGTTTTTACCTTTCGCTTTCCCTCCTTTGCCATGAGACATGTGTGGTTTGAGCTTTTCCATTCACCCTTGTTGGGTATGAGAGTCTTCTTCATTGTTGGCTTCTTGATGGCGACGGTTGCCACCTTTTCTTCATCATCAGAGGAGAACTCATCATTTGAGTCCCATTCTTTGCCAACATGAGCGTGCCCATGTGTCTTCTTCTTCTTGAATATCCTCTTATCTTGTGGCTTTTCATCCTTATTCCTCATCTTCTTGTCGTCTTCCCTTTCATACGGGCAATTAACAATGTAATGCCCATACTCGCCGTAGTTGTAGCAAGATTTCTTGCTTCTTGACTTGCCTTTATCCTTGCTTCTGCTCTCTTAGCTTGGTCCTCTTCTTCTCTTCATCATCCTTCTGAATTTCTTGATGAAGAAGGCCAACTCCTCATCATCCATATCGGTGCTCCTTCTTCACTTTCCTCATCATCACTTGAGATTTGTACTTCTTTGTTCTTGGCTTTGGGTGATGCTTTGAGAGCAATCCCCTTTTTTCTTGTTGGATGTAACCTTGGCAAGATCGTTGACATGACGTGTTTCCATTTCCATCATCTCATGATTGATGATCTTGCCAAGCACTTCATCTGGAGTCATTTTGTGGAAGTTTGGACTCTCTTGGATGAGTGTGCAAAGCATCACATTGCGAGGCATGAAGGCTCTTATCATCCTTTTGCCTACCTCGTAGTCTGTTCACTTCTTACAACCGTACGCTCGACTCTTTTTTATAAGAGTCTTGAGTCAGTTGTACATCTCTTGAGGGGTCTCGTCATCTTCCATGGCAAATCGCCCAAGCTCCCCCTCAATCATCTGAATCTTTGCTTCTCAGACAGAGCAGTTGCCTTCATGTGTAATTTTGAGTGTATCCCATATTTCTTTGCCTTGTTCCAACCCATCCACCTTGTTGAATTCTTCTTGGCTTAAAGAAGAGTTGAGTATGGCTGCTGCTTGAGCATTGCAGTGGATAAGTTGCTCTTGCTCTGGTGTAAGTTCTTCATCATCCACGGGGATATCTACACCTGTGCAAACAATGTGCCAAAGTGTGGGGTTGAGAGAAATAAGGTGCAGCTTCATATTGTGTTTCCACATTGTATAGCTTGTGCCATCAAAGTGTGGAGGTTTGCCTAAAGGAATAGATAAGTAATTTGTGTGCAATTTTAAACGCTCATATTTAAAAGGATATTGAGTGTAGTCTTCTTCGGGCTTCTTGAGTTTCTTTTCTTTCTCAAGCCTCCTTCTTCTAGCTTCATCTTTTCCCTTTTAAAGAAGATCGGCAAGACGCCTCACTTCTTCATCTTCGTCGTCGGTCTCCAAGTCGAAGGGAGGGAGCCTTGGCATGTCCTTGATTGGGTTGACACCCTTGTGAGGTGAGAACTTGAGCCCTTCACCACTGTGGTCATTGTTCGGGCCGGTGCCGGTGGTGTCGACGGGCGGTAAGTCCTTCTTGCCGTTTTCCCCCATCTCCTCTCCAAGCGGTTAAACTTTTAAGAGAGTTAAGCTCTGATACCAATTGAAAGTTGCCTAGAGGGGGGTGAGTAGGTGAAAAATCTGAAATACGGCTGAATAAAAAGGATTAGTTCATAGAGTATGGACTAGTCCGGTCCGGAGGACGGACTTGTCCGGTCACAGATAATTTTGGCTCAACAAGACAAGGACACAATATTTATCCCGTGGTTCAGATCTACAAAGAAGCCTACGTCCACGTTGAGGAGTCCACCAAGGACCAGGTTGCTCTCAACCTTTTCCTCACTAAGCCACCACCAAGGTCGGCTTGTTTTTCCACTATATCATAAATGCTTCACAATATATCATGGGGCAACTCACAACTTAAGGCTCCCATGAGAACTCAGCTCAAAGCACTTACAAACCAATGCTCTTCAACAGCACACTTCTCACTCAGTGCTAGAGAATCAACCAATAGCTCTATAGTGCACACTCCACTTCTTCTCCTCTTCCCAAAACTCACAAACTCTCAAGAGTCACACTTAGGGTTCCAAGAACTTGAAGAGAGGGGACTAGAAAAGATCTAGGAAGGCCATTTCGTTGTTAGGGTGTTTGTTCTCTCATTTGAGGCCCTGGCAACCCCTTTTATAGAGGTCCTGGGAACTAGCCGTTGGCAACTGCCAAAGCTCGGACTAGTCCGCCCTTTGACCCCGAACTAGTATGGCCTGCGGGGACCGATGACATCACTCTTCACCTACTAAATGGTCAGATTCTACCAACTAAACGGTCAGATTCTACCAACTAAACGGTCACATACCACGGACTAGTCTGGTCCACAATGGACTAGTCTGATCTCACACAGAGACCATTGTTCTGGTTGAGAACGGACAAGTATGGTCCACTGGACTAGTCCGGCCTCCATGGGCGGACAAGTCCGGGCATTCAAGACTTAGTCCTTGTAGCTACTTCCTGGTTCCAAATGGACTAGTCCCACACATAGAGGACTAGTCCGATCTCACACATAAACTCCTATTCTGGTTGGAAACAGACTAGTCTGAGCCTGCGGAATAGTTTAGCCTCAAAGAGCAGACTAGTTCGGTCCATCAGCACTAAGCTCCTGAAAGAGCTCAGACACTGTCTCCACGGACTAGTCCGTCCCCAGACGGAGAAGTACGAACTCACACAGAAACTCTTGTTCCGTTCTATATTGGATTCGTCTGATACTTCAGACTAGTCCGGCCTCCCGTCCCAGACAAGTCCGAACTCACACGGAACCACTTGTTCGTTCTACATCGGATCAGTCCGATGTACCGGATTAGTCCGGCCTCCAGCCCGGACATGTCCAGCCCTATTCCCTGGGCTATCCCAAATCTTCACTGCACTCAACCAAAATTCCGACTATGACCTCTTAGATGATTCTCAGCACTTTACTCTATGATCGCACTCATACTCAAAAGCTAAACCCAACACAAAAGAATTAAAAACCCTAAACTCTATTCTTCTTGTGCATTTTCCTTTTTCTCCTCTTTTCCTTTTTGACTGTATCCATCTTCGTAGATTTCTTAATCACCTGTACTCACACTTGCAATGCTCATTAGTCCCTTAAGTGTTGTCATTAATCATCAAAACCCACGGGGAATAAGCCTAGATGCACTTTCATTGATTGCTGTAAATTTTGTATGTGAGTGGTCGTGAGTAGAAGGACATGCTCAAGAGGCCATCTACGAGGAGCTACAGCACCAAGACTTTGAGACGCTTGAGCAACACGAACCACGGGAGCAAGGCAAATGCCCCTTGACCATATTGATCCTATGTTTTCGAAACTGTTTTGCTTGCGAAAACTTGTATGCTTGTGTCAACTTGATGGGACACCCTTTTATAGGAGTTTACTAGTTTTGTTAACCATCCTTGTCGCTGGGAAAGTTGATGAGTCGGGTATGGTTATTTTTCCGTTTTGCTTCGCTTAACTTACGGGATACCGGAAGCTGAAATAAAACATGTTAGCTACTGCACTAATATGGATAATGATGATGAGAACTTGATGATGTTAATGAGCATGGAATTGGGGAGATCTAGGCGAGCTTGGTTCGTGGATGTTGCTGATTGAGATGGTGGTTTGCTTGCCATAGATCTAAGGATGGTTCATGCGAACACATGCCAGGAAAATAGTGCCATCACAAGGCCAAATATGGGTGCGGCTTAGCTGACTAATTAGGTGTGTTGCTAGCTTGTTATGGACCGTTGGATGGTGCAGGGAATGGGAGTCGAGGAGGACTGCCCTGGGAACTGCATGGCACAAGAGGGGGGGCCGTGGGTGGAAGAATGGAGATTCAAGCCTACTGGTGAAACCTCAGTGGGTTCGTACATCGTAGTAGCCCCTTTGTAAAGGCTATTTTTTATCTCTTGGCCATACACAAATGGTTGTGTACTGGTATAATGGAGGTTCTCTCTAGTCACCGACGGGTGACGAAATCACGAACTTGTGGGTAAAGTGGTGCCACCTCTGCAGAGTGTAAAACTATCATGATAGCCGTGCTTCCGGTTACAAGCACCTGGCCATATTCCATGATTAGAGGCAAAACATGGGATGGTTATTCGGGTATGGTTATTGGGATTAGTTTTAGGACTGTTTTGGGTCATGACAATGAGTTTGGTTTCGGTTATATGAAAGTTAGATGGTTATGAATATTTATGAGTATGAAATGAACTTGAGAAAGATTATTGGTTAGTTAAAGCTTGATAAATGGTGAATTATGATGAAAGAATGTTGCTGATTTACTTGGTTATATTGGGATTTAAACTCACCTAGAAATAGTTGTTGTTTTTACCATGTTTCTGAAATAAAATTTGCTTGCTGTAATGAACCTCTTTATTCTCTGCCTTGTTGTAAGCTACATGTCATACTTTTCCCGCACTTACTGAGTACGACATGTACTCACCCTTGCATTCCCATATATACATCAGCTACAGGAGAAGAATACTTCAAGGAACAGGTGGAGTACTAGGCATGCGCACTACCGTCAACATGCCTATGGAGTCGGAGTGGACCCCCATTATCTTAGTCTTTTTTCGCTGTCGTTTAGAGTCTTCCGCTGCAAGAATAAGTTAGATATTCATGAGTGAGACAATGAGTCAATGTAATAAAGTACTTAAACACTATTTGTACGTGGTTATATTCTGAATTTCAGTTTGTGGAATATATGTGTATGTGTGATGAACATCCTAGGCACACATATACATTCACTTGATTCATTTTCGGAACTGGGTGTCACAGTATTGCTGTGGTAATTCAATGGCAAATGATAACCTTCAGTGACTCTTAGGTTTTCAAAATTTGGATGACTCCAATCGGCAGGGACAGGAGGTTGATCTTCCTCGTCGGATGAATCGTATTAAGAAACATTACTATAATCTCTATCCTCAACAACCATCTGCTAAACTATATGTTCTATATGCTCTCCTTCATCTGCTTGACCAGTTGTCTCAGTAACAACAGTATGTGTCAATTCATTATCATTATCCTCTTCGGCGTCACCACCATCATTATCTTCCTCGTCATTATTTTCGTCCTGCGTCTCGTCGACTACTTCCTTGGCTTCAATCCGAATCAGAAGTATTAGATGTCACCCATATTACAGAGCGCTTGCAACATAAGCACGCCATACGGGTGTTCCCTTTAGTGGAAGTAGTTCCCAGAAATGGTCCTCACTTGAACGGCTGATAACTTCGTTTATCTTCAACTCATATTCATCCTCACTCAGTTTAAAAACTTTCAGCAACCATCTATATACACCCATAAATGCCCGTTCCGTTGGACTAGGTATTCCCTGATTTATAAAAGGGAGTTCTGATAGATCTACTCCACTTTAATTATAGTTACTTTGTCTATATCCATAAAATATATGAAATTCTACTTTATTCGACATACTTGGCATACGTATATACGCAATTTATTAATTGCAAAAATTGAAATACGCATAATGTAATATAAATTATGTTAAAAACTGATATGTACTATTATAGAAATATAAATACAGAAACTAAAAACTGATATTTAATGTACGACATATAAAAACTTAGCTATAATAGGGTTCTATGTAATAATGTTTAAAAAAATTAACATAAAACTATATTTAAAACAGAGTAAACATAAATTTGAACTAACCAAAATTCTTAAATTCAAATCAAACTAAACCTAAAATCCAAAATTATAACTACACTTAATCTAAAATCCAAACCTAAAATTCAAAATTTTGAAACTAAATTTTAACATAGAAGGCCGAAATTAACCTAAAATCCAAAATTATAACTAAACTTAACCTAAACGTCTGAAACTAAACCTAATCAAAATAAGCTAAAATTTTAAACAAGTTAAACTAACCTAAACATAAATTCAAACCAACCTAAAATCCTTAATAGAAACTAAACTAGACTAAAACTAAAAGTCCAAAACTAGATCTTAAAAACAAATTAAAACTAACATAAACTTATATTTAAACTAATCTAAATTCTAGATTGCAACCAAACTAAATCCTAATACTAAAACAAACTAAATTAAACACTAAACCTAAAACAAAAACTAAACTACGTTCAAACTAATATTTGAACCTAAATTATCTACAATGCACAATTAATATAAGTAATTTCAAAATCATAATTATATTTAAAAGATTATACCTTCTACCTTTCTTTTTTCTTTTCTTTTTTCTTTTTCTTTTCTTCTCTTCCTCTTCTCTTCCTCTTCCTCTCCTCCTCTCTTCTCCTCTCCTCTCCTCTCCTCTCCTCTCTTCTTCTCTTTTTTCATTGGTTGGTTTGGGTGTGGGGAGGCAGCCCCCGGGCGGTTGTGTTATATAACACAGCTTGTCGTCCATGGCGTGAACGATAGGATGTCCACGTGGACAAATCGTCCACGCCATGGATGACTGATTGGTTATTTCTGCAAAAAAATTAGATGTTATTAAAAAATTGATTTATGTACAGTGCTAAAAATAAATAAAAAATTCCCTACGCCAGCAACCGTAACTTCAATATCAACCAGCAGCCCAAGGAGCAAACCGCGTGTTTTGTTGCCCCCTGCCATAAACTAGGCAGGGGCCTGACAACATGATAGGAGGATGAGTCCCGATCTTTCGAGAGGTAGGGTAAACTTGATTGGGTGGAGATCTCGACGTTGATGATCCAAGGCTCCGAACGAACGAAACCCCGCAATCACTACACCACTGCTCCGTTGGTTATCACCCGTGTCACACGAATGACCTCGCCACGAAGGTTTATCCCTGCAAGCGCAATCAAGAACACAAGCAAGAACAGAGAAGTTGCAATCAAAACTGAATTGATCACGAATTTGGGGTCTCACAACCGATGATCGGCGACACTGTTCAATGACAGATTGTAACTAAGCAAAACCCACCTGTTTGTGACGGCGGCTAGGGGGTATAAAGGAGGTGGAGGACGACCAGGGGGTGCTTGTCACACCCGGTTTTTCCGAAGAACAACCAAGTTAATATCACCTGTATGCCAGGATCATTTTCTCATACATGTGATGACAAATAGTGAAGCATCATTTATTACAAGCCAGGTGTCGAATATAAATAAGTCTTACATAGCAAATGTCTCGATGGACAATAATAAGTTCATCACAATTAAATAAACTAGCAGCGGAATATTATTCTTGAGGGCTCCGTCACAGGCGTTGCCTGGGGGACTCCATGAACCTAGAAACCCTCTTCGGGTCCAAAGTCTTGGTCATTATACACCACCTCATTATCTTGACCTGAGCAGCAATATAAACCAACAAATATGCAAGGTTGAGTACCGATGGTACTCAGCAAGTGTGGGAAAGTTATATCATGCATGGCTAGAACAAGGAGAGGTTGAACTCATGGTTAAAGCACTATGCAATTAATACCTATCACCTTAGCTTATTAAGCACCTACATTACTACACAGGTGAAATGGTCCCAATCTCCCATCCCTTCATCATAACCAAATAACCATAACACCATTTCCAATGTTAAGCTCCCCGCCTAACATCCACAACTTCCAAAACCATCAATTCTCTAATCATGAATAAGTCCAAGCCGCTCTTGACCGTGAGCACGGCTGTCATGACAGTTTTGACTCTGCAGAGTTTGCACCACTGTACCCACATGTAGTGATTTCATCCCCCGTTGCCGGGTGGACTAAAAGAACCTCCATTATGCCAGTGGCCACGAACAACATTCACACTTCCTAGGTGTGTAGCCAGGAGATCACTACGAAGCCTTTACAAAGGGATTCCCGACGAGCGTGGGCCCACTGAGGTTTCACCCCTAACAGCATACAAGAGGCTCCAACCCCGCTGCAGTGGCCCCCTTTTGAGCCTTGCGGTTCATATGGTAGTCCAGCTGACACCTATTCCCCGCACCATCCAACACACCCATACTACGCCGGGGATACACCTAATTAATTGGCCAAGCTGCCCCATCTCAGCATGTGGTTGGCACGGTAAAGCCAGGTTACATGCTCCATGAACCGGTCCTTAGGATCCAGGCAAGTACTAAACACAAACCCGAGTCTCGTGCACCCAGCACACAACCAAAACATCCAACTTGCCTTGATTCCTACCTCTACATAACTCACAATATCTCATTCAAGAGCATGGTAAAATAAACTGATGATCTCATATCCCAAATATCCCATTCTAAGCATATGCATAATAGTAAATGACATGATAAAATAAATCCCAATCCCAAGCTACAAGGGAACAAGGTAATGCAATTCTAGGGAAACTTCCTAGCATGGGTTTCATATTTAACTTGACAATGCAATAATTCTATCTAAACATCCTAGTATAGGATCAAAGTGGTCAAGGACACTTGCCTCCTTCCTGCTGCTCTTGAAATGGGTATTCCTGATCTTGGAAAGGAAGAACTTGCTCTGGAGCAGGTTCTACATCATACCATCACACATAGCAAAAGAAAAACAACAATCCATAAGACATAGTTCACACTTCCACTTCATATAAACCACACATTCACATTTATGAAAGTCATTCACAATTATATGTGTTGTGGTTACTCTATGTGTGTTGATTTGTGGCTTACATGCACTTTTAATCATGTGTATATGATTCCTACTTTAGTATTCACATTTATGCTTGCATACTTTATATATGAGTTTCCAATTTAAATAAATTCCTTATATTTAATTACTACACCTTTTAGCTACCAAGTATGCATAAAAGGTATTTTCCTACTCCATATGTGTCTTCAGAATTTCTACCAACCCTAAACTTAATTCTTTGGATTTTAGAAACTTCATTTATCATTTACTAGTTGCTATATTTTCAGATTTATTTCCTATGCCTAAATGTGAACTTTATTATGAAAACAACAAGACGCATCATCTAAACAGAATAGGTTCTGATCTAAAATATTTACTAATATATTTTTGACCTTTTCCTCTGATGTAAACTATTTTACATTTATTTTCCCTATTTTCAGAACTATTCTTTACTTAAAAATGTGTCCCTATAACTAATAAATGTGAATAATAAATTAAACAGAATCATTTTAGCCCAAAATATATTTTTATCTTATTCCAAAGTTTTCTAAGTACTGAGAAAGCTTTTAATTTAATTTTGACAATATGTTTGTCCCACTTTTTAAATTTTAAATACTAGTCACATATTCAATTTCCTAAATTAAATATCAAACAGGGTTAAAAAGGTAAACTCACCCCACTACAGGGTCTATAATATTATTCTAACAATTTTCAGGGGTCTAGCTACTCATAACAGAGGAGTTTTTCCTAATTTTTATTAAGTCCAGGGCTAAAACTGATTTTTAAATGAATTTACATGATTTTCTGAAGTTCCAGGGGCTAGATCAGAAGTTTCCGGGGCTAGCTCTTATTTCCCGAGAACCCCAGGGGGTAGCACGTAAGATTTCCAGTCTTTATAACGTGGGGCTGACGTGGACCGTCCGATTTAAAACAAACGGCTGAGATTATAACGCCGAACCGGTACGCGGGGATTTAAAGTCTATCGTGTGATTTAAAATAGACGGCGCACAAGCGGCCACGTCGCTCTGATCTAGCGCGGGCGGCGCTGCCCGGCGGCGCACGGCGGCAGGAAGCGGCGATCTCGCCGGAGATTTTTGGATCTTCGAGAATTCTTCCTGGAACTGTGATTTTATGGCATAGATCGGTGGAGGGGAGGTCGGGGATCTCACCTCGGGGGTTTTCTTGAGTTCGGAGGTCCTGAAAAGCGGTCGGCGATGAGGTCCGAGGTGAATCCACGGCGAGGCTTATCGGCGCTGTGTTTGAGCCGCAAACCACCGAGTTTTCTGCACCTGCGAGGTTTCCCGGAGGCGGTGGATCAAGACCAGCGAGTTAGATCAGAATTTCTGAGCTTAGATCGGCCAGGATTCACCGGAGAGGCTCGGGTTCTCACCGGAGTAAAAACGGCGGATCGCGTGGGAAAAACAGAACGAGGCCGGGGTTTTTATAGACGGGGGAAGGGGGGCGTTCAGTTGTGATCGAGTTTGCGTCGCCCACGAGCAAAATTCGGCTGGGATACGCAGAAATCCGGGTCGGTTTGGATTCGGGGTGAGAGAGAGTCCGGCCGATCGCGGCGCGGGCGCGAGGAAGAAGAAGGCTGGCAGGCCCCGCCTGTCAGTGAGAAGAAGGGGGCGCGCGCGGCTGCGGGCTGGCGCGGGTGCTGGTTGGGCCGGCTGGTGGGTTTCGGCCCACTGGCCGGTTTTTTTCTGTTTTCTTTTTTTCTTTTTCTATTTCTTTTCTGTTTTGAGTTTAAATTGAATTGCAGTTTGAATTTAAATTGTTGCAAAACATGCAACACATCCAAAAAATTTTAAATTCCCCTCTTAATAGGATTTAGGGTCTTAACAAGATTTTGGGGTGTTACAGTGCTGGGGTCGTGACCTAACCCTAAGACACGTACATAATGGACTTGGACTCGATACAAGGCCCAATGGGCCAACTAGGTGATGCAACACCCTGACAGACTCTAAACTTCATATTGTTTCGAAGTTTCCCGTTGACTCCGAGGGAATTTTGATGTGGGGACAGTTTCATTGGAAAGTTTATCCTCTCAGCTTTCTGTGCATATGTAGAACGTAAAAAATGGAGTCTGTATGCCTCCTGTGCATCCATTTTAAAGTGGACTGCTCCTGAGCCCGAGTTGGACTCGAGTTTGAGTTGGGCTCGGTCTCTAACTTCTTGTTGGCGTATTTTCTGGTCCTCCACGCCTCCAAAGCCCTCTCCATGTATCTCCATGTCCTCTCCATAGTTCCTAATCATAATTAATCCATTAGATAGCAACATACTCTCAAAATTCACATATAAAGAATTGTTCAGGAACGAGCTCACATCTAAATTCAATTGTCGTGCTCGAGCTCTAGTAATTGGACCTTGCATGTCTACCATGTGAGTGTTGTGTATATCTGCAGGAGTGATGTCCACATCATCCTCCCCCTCTTGCATTGGAGTCGTCCTCGACTCAAGCTTATTTTCTTCTCCCAAGTATGGCTTCAAATCTGAAATGTTAAATGTGGGACTAACCCCAAACTCGGGAGGCAACTCAAGTTTATATGAATTGTCATTTATCTTCTCAAGAACCTTAAAAGGTCCAGCAGCATGTGACATGAGTTTGGACTTTCTCAAATCCGTGAACCTATCTTTTCTCAAATGAACCCACACCAAATCACCAGGTTCCAATTTTACCTCCTTCCTACCTTTACTAGCAGCAATGCATACTTTTCATTCATTTTTTCAATTTGTAACTTAGTAGTTTTATGCAATTTAAGAATAAATTCAGAACGTTATGTAGAATCTAAGTTCACAATTTCAGTATGTGGTAAAGGTAGCAAATCAATTGGAGCACGAGGATTGAAACCATAGACTACCATAAACGGACTTAACTTGGTTGTGGAGTGAATAGACCTGTTATAAGCAAACTCAATATGTGGCAAACACTCCTCCCACAATCTCAAATTGTCTTTCAAAACAGCCCGCAACATAGTAGATAAGGTACGATTAACTACCTCCGTTTGCCCATCAGTTTGTGGATGACAAGTAGTAGAAAACAGCAACTTTGTTCCTAATTTATACCATAAAGTTCTCCAAAAGAGACTCAAAAACTTAGCATCCCTATCAGAAACAATAGTATTGGGAACACCATGCAAACGCACAACCTCATTAAAGAACAAATCAGAAACATGTGAAGCATTATCGGTCTTGTGGCAGGGTATAAAATGAGCCATTTTAGAGAAACGATCAACAACCACAAAGACACTATCCCTCCCCCTCTTTGTTCTAGGCAATCCTAAAACAAAGTCAATAGAAATATCCTCCCAAGGTGCACTAGGAACCGGAAGAGGCATATAAAGACCATGTGGGTTAAGTCGAGACTTAGCTTTGTTGCATGTCGTGCAACGTGAAACGTAGCGCTCCACATCACGCCTCATTCGTGGCCAAAAGAAGTGAGCGGCCAGCACATCCTCTGTCTATTTAACACCAAAATGTCCCATCAAACCACCTCCATGCGCTTCCTGCAACAACAAAAGACGAACGGAGCTAGCTGGAACACACAGCTTGTTAGCACGGTAGAGAAGGCCTTCACGCAACAGGAATTTTTGCCACGTTCTTCCCTCTCTACAATTTTCAAAGGCATCTTTGAAGTCCAAATCAGTAGCATGTAACCTCTTTATGGTTTCCAAACCAAAAATTTTATGAGAAAGTTGGGATAGTATGGTATAACGTTTAGATAAAGCATCGGCAATCACATTGTCTTATCTTTCTTATGTTTAATGATGTAAGGAAATGATTCTATGAACTCAATCCATTTAGCATGACGTTTGTTCAGATTAGCTTGTCCTTTAAGATACTTCAAAGACTCATGATCTGAATGTATGATAAATTCTTTAGACCATAGGTAATGTTGCCAAGTTTGCAAGACACGCACTAAAGCATAAAGTTCTTTGTCATATGTAGAATAATTCAGCGAAGTCCCATGCAAATTTTCACTAAAGAAGGCAACAGATTTACCTCCTTGAATTAGCACTCCTCCAATGCCAATGTTGCTCGCGTCACATTCAAGCTCGAAGGTCTTCTCAAAATCAGGAAGTTGCAGCAATGGTGCTTGTGTGAGCTTCGACTTGAGAACATCAAAAGCTTGTTGTTGTGCTGGTCCCCATCGAAACGGCACTCCATGCTTTGTCAACTCGTGGATAGGTGCCGCAATGGTGCTGAAATCCCGCACGAAACGCTGGTAGAAACCTGCGAGACCAAGAAAACTCCGAACCTGTGTGACCGTAGTCGGAAGTGGCCAGCTCGTGATGGCAACAATCTTTGCCTCGTCCACCTCAATGCCCTGCGAAGTAACAACATACCCAAGAAAAGACACACGATCGGTGCAAAAGGTGCACTTCTCAAGGTTACCATATAAACGTGCATCGCGCAAGACATTGAAAACAGCACGCAAATGTTCAAGATGCTCATCATATGACTTGCTGTAAATAAGGATATCATCAAAGTAAACCACCACAAATTTACCAATGAAAGCACGTAAAACCTCATTCATCAACCTCATGAAAGTGCTGGGTGCATTAGTTAAACCAAATGGCATGACTAACAATTCATAAAGTCCGAATTTAGTTTTTAAAGCAGTTTTCCATTCATCACCTAAAGCCATACGAATCTGATGATACCCACTACGCAAATCAATCTTGGAGAAAATAACAGAACCACTCAACTCATCAAGCATGCCATCCAATCTAGGAATAGGATAGCGATAACGAATGGTAATGTTATTGATGGCTCTACAATCAACACACATGCGCCAAGTGCCATCTTTTTTGGAACCAAAAGAACAGGAACGGAACAAGGACTAAGACTCTCACGAATGTACCCGTGGTCCAGAAGATCTTGGACTTGTCGCTGAATTTCCTTAGTCTCGTCGGGGTTGGTCCTGTAGGCAGCACGGTTTGGCAAGCTCGCCCCTGGAACCAAATCAATCTTGTGCTCAATGCCTCACACAGGTGGTAATCCGGGGGGGTATCTCTGATGGAAAAACATCCATATATTCCTGCAAAAGGTTAGCAACAGCAGGTGGCAAGACAATGGACGTATCCTCAATGGAATATAAAGCATGTTTGCACACTAAAGCATAGCAAGTTCCATTAGAGGCATATAAATCATCAAGATCAGATTTAGTTGCAAGGAAAATAGGATTTTTCAACTTAATAGGTTGCTGAATTTCAGAATTGAAAACACCCTTTTGCTTAGCATTATTCTTTTTCTCTTGCTCAAATTGTACAATTTCAGTGGGACTCATAGGAAGCAACACAATTTTCTTGCCCTTATGCATGAGAGTATACTTATTAGATCGACCATGGTGAATAGCATCAGTATCAAACTCCCAAGGACGTCCCAACAAAAGAGAACAAGCATCCATAGGTACCACATCAAAATCAGCAAAATCATGATAAGAACCAATGGAAAAATGTATCCTTGCTGTTTGTGTTACCTTAACCTTACCATTGTTGTTAAACAATTGAATGTGATAAGGGTGGGGATGCTCCCGTGTGGTCAAGCCAAGCTTCTTGACCACCTCAACATTCACCAAATTGTTGCAGCTACCACCATCAATGATGGTATGTACACGGCAGTCCTTGACGACGAGAAACATGTTGAAAAGGTTGTGACGTTGGCGGTTGTTGTCCTCTCGAACCGTGGCACTCAAAGCTCGCTGCACAATCAAAGTCCTATAGTTGTTTATCGCAGATGTACCAAGAACCTCCTCAGCACCATCATCCGAACCTGAAATGTTAGTTGCAATAATATTTTCATCTTCAATATCAGAAGCACTAACATACCCACCATCAGTAGTGGCAATGATCGCCCGTTTGCTGGGGCAATCTCGTTGCATATGGCCAAGTCCCTGGCAGCGGTGGCACTTGATGTCGGAGCTGCGACTTATCGAAGTGTTGGGTGCAGCCGCCTTTGCTGCAACACCTGGAGGCATCTGGGACTTGCTGTTATCTTGTCCCCGTGATGTAGAAGGTGCGATGCTGCTGCGTACAACACCCGTGGAGGGTGGTGTAGAAGCACGTACGCTCGAGGAGGGCGCTGCTTTGGATGGCACCGGAAATTTTTGTGGCGTGAAGGTGTTGTTCCGCCGCTGCTGTTGGCGACCCTGCACTTCTTTTTCTGCTAACATAGCAAGTTGAAATAAACGTTGAATAGAATGATATTTCTTGTAGTCAACTATGTCCTGGATCTCACGCCGCAAGCCCCCATAAAACCTAACAATTTGGTATTCCTGATCCTCAACTACCCCACAACGAAGCATACCTTTCTGCAACTCTTGGTAGTACTCTTGGACAGTCATGTCACCCTGATCAAAGCTTTGCAATTTCTTAAGAAGATCACGTCTATATGAAGGAGGAACAAATCTAGCGCGCATCTCTTCTTTTAACGCAGCCCATGTCTGTGGTGCATTACGTGTATTGACAAGTTCATTCCACCAAATTATAGCAAAATCTTTAAACTCACTAGTGGCTTGTCTAACTCTATGTCGCTCAGGAACAAGATGAGAGCTAAATTTTTGTTCTACCGTCATCTCCCAATCCAAGTAAGTCTCAGCATCATAAGATCCATAAAATGTTGGAATAGAAAACTTAATCTTTGCATAAGGATCATTATCTTGTTCAGGAGCATGAGGACGAGGTCTACCTCCCATACCTTGACGATTTTGTCGAGGGCGACGGCGCTGCTGTGCATCAACCTCATCGTTATTGAAATTATCCTCTGTGTCGTAGTGAGAATGTGCATCACCATCAAGGATGATAGAGGGTGTAGCTTGTTGGGGAAGACGAGTCTCCATCTCGTCCAACCGTGTGGTCAGACCAGCAACACTTGTATGGAGCCTCTGAAAGGTGGTTGTTGTAGTGGTCTGGTAATTGTTGAAAGCTTCGGTCATTGCCCGCATCATGTCCTTTAGTTCCATATGGGACACGCACTAATCATCATCCGGACGTGTAGAACTAGAGGTCTTATCCATAGGCTTCTTTCCTGTCATTGTTAGTACAAAACAGAAACGAAGACAAAAAGGTCGTGAAGAACCCTATTACTACGCTCTCCGAAGTGGGTGGAAAATCGATTAGTAAGATGCGTCTTACCCCGCTCTTACAAGTTTCTTACCAGCACTGCAGGTGGCCAACGATGACCGGTGTGAAGCAAGCAGAGAGTGGGTGTGATTGCAAAGGTTACCTGTTCTGCTCGAGAGAAGGTGGAGCTTGGAAGGCTCAAATGCAGTATATGTATGTGGCACACAATTTAGTAACAGATAGCAATGCTGAATAAGTGTCCAAAGAATTTCACCTAGTTGCTGGCCTAAGAATGTATTAGAACAGTTGTGGCAACAAGCAAGGACAAGGATGAATGATGATGAACAACAAGGATGATATCAGCAAGTATCCAGCACTCGCACAGAAATAGCACACCCCTTAGCCTCCTGTTTTTTTCTTGAAGCACTAGTAGAAATCAAAATATTTTTTCTATTTTTTTGATATTTTTTCTCAACCAGGGGCACAAGAATAGAAACATCACCAAGTATTAGCTCAAACCGATGAAAGATGAGATCGGCACAAATTCAGGAGCGATTGGAAAAACTGGTGCTGGAACTTCGGAGTTCGAAACGAGGGCCTTCTTAATTTTTTTAAATTTTTTTTGAAAATGCCGTATGTGGATATTTTCAAGACCTTTCTGGGAAAAAAATGTGGCTCAATCGGAGTTACAAGCGAAAAGTTATGCCCATTTTAAGGAGGATACCCCGAATCAGGTTTTGGTGGTGGTGGAAACTGCAACAGAAACGAATCGGTGGATGGAATTTTTTTTGTAGATTGGTTTTTTTGTAGATGGCAGCGGATGGAAGAAACAAAACTGAACCAAACAAATCTAAACCAGCAACCAGACTCAACCTAGGACACGAACTCAGAACTACGGACTCCGAAACTAAATTGTGCAAAAGGTTGAGCGGGGGTTGTAGGTCAGGGAAACTAAAAATTTTTTTGTGGCTTTTTGTGGATGATAGGACTGAAACAAAATAAATCCAAAGGGCAGACAAGTATACCTCACGGTGAACCTGGAAATCTGATACCAATTGATAGGAGGATGAGTCCCGATCATCCAAGAGGTAGGGTAAACTTGATTGGGTGGATATCTCGACGTTGATGATCCAAGGCTCCGAACGAACGAAACCCCGCAATCACTACACCACTGCTCCGTTGGTTATCACCCGTGTCACACGAATGACCTCGCCATGAAGGCTTATCCCTGCAAGCGCAATCAAGAACACAAGCAAGAACAGAGAAGTTACAATCAAAACTGAATTGATCACGAATTTGAGGTCTCACAACCGATGATTGGCGACACTGTTCAATGACAGATTGTAACTAAGCAAAACCCACCTGTTTGTGACGGCGGATAGGGGGTATAAAGGAGGTGGAGGACGACCAGGGGGGTGCTGGGGTCGTGACCTAACCCTAAGACACGTACATAATGGACTTGGACTCGATACAAGGCCCAATGGCAAAACTTGGCGATGCAACACCCTGACAGACTCTAAACTTTATATTGTTTCGAAGTTTCCCGTCGACTCTGACGGAATTTTGATGTGGGGCCAGTTCCATTGGAAATTTTATCCTCTCAGCTTTCTGTGCATATGTAGAACGTCAAAAACGGAGTCCGTATGCCTCCAGTGCATCCATTTTAAGGTGGACTGCTCCTGGGCCCGAGTTGGACTCGAGTTTGAGTTGGGCTCGGTCTCTAACTTCTTGTTGGCGTATTTTCTGGTCCTCCATGCCTCCAAACCCCTCTCCATGTATCTCCATGTCCTCTCCATGGTTCCTAATATAATTAATCCATTAGATAGCAACATACTCTCAAAATTCACATATAAAGAATTGTTCAGGAACGAGCTCACCTCTAAATTCAATTGTCGTGCTCGAGCTCTAGTAATTGGACCTTGCATGTCTACCATGTGAGTGTTGTGTATATCTGCAGGAGTGATGTCCACATCACAACAGAAAGGAACAAAGCCGAATTCCTGAAGTTGAACCCCGCTTGAACAAGCCAAAAGCCCTGACGCAGCTGAATCTGGTTATCTGGATTCTAAAAATTGGTCTTCCCGGTTTTTCGAAAAAAAATTGGTATTCCCTTTCAGTTTCTAGAGATGGGCATAAAATCCGAACCCGAATTATGATCCTGAAAAAACCCAAATCCAAAAATCCCAAAAACCGAAACCCAATATCATTTTTCAGGTAGAGTTTTGCAAAATCCGATAAATTTTGGCTATTTTCGGGTAATGATGTCCGATACCCAAAATACCCCATTATCCGAAAATACCCGAAACACCCGATCTTTAGGTTGGGCCATGTGTTTTTGCGTGTTTTGGCCTAACACGTCCTGGATTTAGCCCGTGGCTTGCATGTAATTATAATGTTATATTGTCACACTACTATTCTTCAATTATCTTTATAAACTTTCACTTATTTCGCTGCTAGAATATCAATTTTATTTCTGTTTTGGCTGCTATATTCTTAGCTATTTTTGTTTGTTTTATCACTATTCGGGTACAATTTTGGGTTGTGAGTTTGAAACCCGAATTTTTTAAAACCCGAATTATCCGACCTGAAATTTCGGGTAATACCAAATGCCCACCGCTATCAGTTTCCCATGGCTGGACGTGGCTGCCGCTCTCACGTGCAGGCGCAAGCGGCGTGTCAAGGAGTTCGATCATGGTGGTGTCGTTGCATGTAACCCGAAGCCCTGACGGAGATGGCACCTACCGAGGGGTCAGACTACGTAGCGGTGGACTGACTCTCACTACAGGAAAACGACATATTTTCGTAGGCCAAAGGCCCACGAAAATAACTCGTCAAAAATAAATTTAATTTTGTCGGCGGCTCACGAAAATCGGCCGAAAATGACCCATGAAAATATATATTTTTGTGGACCAAAATGTGGCCCACGAAAATAACCTGCTATTATTTTCGTGGGCCAAGAAATGGCTCACGAAAATAGTGTCCTTTTATTTTTGTGGGCCACTTGTTGGCTCACGAAAATATGGTACCTTTTTCGTGGGCCATTTCTTGGCCCACGAAAATATTATTGCACTATTTTCGTGGGCAACTTCTTGGCCCACGAAAACATATAACACTGCGGTCATAATTTCATGCATAATCTTTAGTTCCAAGCACATGAAATAATAAATTATCTATCAAATAACATAACACACATATCACACTTCATAACAACTGCAACAAACTCAATTAAATATTATAAAATCCATTACATCGTCCAAACGGTCTTGTCCATTACATTATCCACACAAACACGAACATTTCACATTGTGCATAAAGAAACACGAACATTTCACATTGTCCATACAACATTTTTTTTAAAGCAAATCATAACACATTGCCACATTGAGCTTTCCAACAAACTAACAAATTGCTCTGACACCCTTTTGCTCGCCGTTTTCCTTTATCAAGCCAAAATGAAGTATATAACTAAAAGATTTAAATAAAAAGCAACAACATATTGGATTCTATGGCTTATTATATATGAGCTCCATTTGAATTTAAGATACACAATATATGATGTAGATGAAAACACAAAATTACCTAATTGCTACTACCGGGAGCGAAGAATTGATCGACAAAGTCGTCCCCTCCACCCTGTCCTCCTGAAGAAGATGCTTGCAAATTTGTAACAGGACTATGAAGTTTTGTGCCCTTGAGGATGATCCATAAATAAACAATAATACATGTTACAAGTGTACTAACACTTTATAAAAATGGAAGAGAATATAATGATAATACGTACCTGTGTTCCAACGGGAAGAGGCTGTGGAGGCACCGGTAGGGGTGAAGACATAGGTAGCTGCGGAGGCTGCGGTAGTGGTGGCATGCGGCAGACAGTCCAAGCTGAGAAAAGTATTTCTAAAATCATTTTGAAATGTTTAGCTTCATTCTACTATAAATATGCATGCATCTCTTGGTTAACATAAATATTTGAACTCTTATATTAATGTACCTGCAACGCTTGTTTCCACGTTGCCAGATTCGAGAAGTAGTCATTTTGTGCTTTTATAAACTCGTCCTGTCGTTTCATGCGGTCTTCTTGTAGCCTCAAGTGGTCTCTCAATGCAGTCTGTCCCTCCTCCATTTGTTTTAACCTGGACTCATTTCCTGTATGAGTACACCGAAAAGAACTTTGTCCGCTCTGTGTTGACCGTGACTGCGAGAGAACCGCATCGGTGTTCATGACACCATTGAACATCGAATACCTGAAATAGTGATATGTCATAATTATAAGGTGACACTTGGAAAATTTGAAGTATGCGAATATGTGAATATAAGAGGAGTAAGTTCACCTCCCGTGACGCTTTCCTCCACCGGATTCATATAAAGCTACTACGTCGATGTTTTCCTTTTTCCAATTATAATCATCTCCATGACGTTGAACCATCTCTTCACCATATTTCTCCTACATAAAAACTAGTTATAAAGCAACTATACAACAATTGTATTGATTAATAATTACTTTTACTTATATGACATACCAAGTTCTGAGTGGTCGTTGGAGTGCACAATTGACTGTCATCTATGCCCCTATGCCCTCTGATATAAGCATCAATGAAAGAGGGTTCCTCACCACTTTGAGCAGCCTATATAGACATGTTATAAATATAGTCAAGCAAAAGCTAATATTATAAGACTAAAATGTAAATATACTAAACTCACCATCCGTTTCGAGAGACGAATATGACCATCCCCACCGTAACGATGGAGAACTTCACCATCGGACTCACGGTTGATTCTCTTGGAGTTAGATTTCTCTCGATACTCACTCGATGCCCAATAAGTACATAATGAATAATAAGCATCAGCACATTTAACCATTCAAGGAATCATTACCTGACGGTATTGATCGTCGTGGAGATAAATTTTTGAAGCTCCCATTTTCTTGTTCATCATCTGTCCAATCTTCTCCTTATAGTACAAGCACACAGCTGTGATTCGAGCATTAGACATCATATCATTCACAACTTTACGTGCCGCTTTGTGGAAGACTTTGTGTGCTCTAGACTCGAGAGCAGCGTCATGATCATCGGGCAAACGATATCGTTCCTATAAAAAACATAGTATTTTGATTACTAAAAATGTAATGGACATAATTATAGTGTAGTCTAGTGAAGACATACCCATAAATCATGTCAGACAGCCCCTGCCACATTCTCATGCACAGCATGTGGAGCAATCCTATAGTGTTCCCAATGTATTGCAGGTTTCTCTTCACCTTTAATATTCACAAGACCTGGATAATGATGGCGACATATAGCACCCAACACTACATTAGGCTGCCTACGATGTTGTGGTCCATCCCAATCCAGGTCATCCCATTGCCTAAAAGTTAATTTAACAACATATAATATTTATCGAAAACATTCTATCTACAATTCAATATTGAGTTTTATATTTACTTACCATTCACTACAGGAGTGATCCATAATCGCTGTTGTGGAGGCACAGTCAATGGGAGAGTGTTTGAAGACTGATACCTGAATGATTGTGGCAACTCTCCCGTATCAGTGTCATCCCCCTCGTCCTCCTCGGCTTCCTCATCAACATAGGCTCTTACCCCTTGTTGTTGTTCATGCCTCGCAGAAAGTCCTTCCCCTTGATCTTCTTGACACTCCTCATTACCCTCCTTCTGGATCTCCTGCTCCACATGAAATTAGATAAATTAGGTTTCGCAATATGATATATGGGTAAATATAATAAAATTATAAATACATGAACCTGTTCATTAGCTTGTTCCATGCATCTTCTAAATGTCTCTCGTCTACTATTGTTTAAGGCACTGCCTTGGAAAAGAGAGTCTTGACTACGTGAAGAGCTAGCAGACTGACTCCCACTCTTGCTTGAGGAGCCAAAGAGCCTCTTAGCTATATTCTTAAGACCACGTGGCATCCTGTTGAAAAAAATAGTCAGAGATAAATACTTAATGATACAAATAAAAGTAATGAAAATAAATTTAATTGTAATATAAATAAATTACATGATTAAAATTCATCATGATCTGATGTTCCTTCGGTAACATGTCGACTAACTTTCTTCTTCTGTCTCATCTTAACTTTTTTAGTGCTAGGTCTTTTTCTTTTAACCAGTACTACCTCTTCTACCCCATTGTCTTCAACATCACCAACTAATGTATCAAGACCTAAACCATTATCTATATTAAAAGATGGTAGTATATCATCCTCTTGGTACACTTCTTCCTGTTCTTCTTGATAACCAGCATCACCAGGGGCATATAACCGTTCTCGTGGATTAACTTTATACACGACCCACCAAGCACTCAACTTTGGACAAGGATACGGTAGGTAGTAAACAAACTCAACTTGATGAGCAAGAATATAATTATCACATCTACGAAGTCTATTTTCATGTTTTACCTCTACTATACCAAATTCATCCTATCATGTTCCCCTGTTATTATCAAACAAGTCGCAGTGGAAAAAAGTAACTCTAAGATCTTTGGAGCCACCAAATTTAAATTCCACAATGTTTTGAATAATCACTTAATAGTTAGTTTCATGCCCCTGTGCATCAGATGCTCTTGTTACAACTCCACTATTTGTCGTGGCTGCAAGGGGATGTTTTGTTTCAAATTTGGCCGAACGAAATCGGAATCCATTTACGTCGTAACAACCAAAACTCCTTGTTGTTATGGTTCCTTGAGAAAGTTGTTGTAGGTCTTCATGAACATTAGCATCGACCATACACTACGAATTAAATAAAAATATTAGTTTTACTAATTAACTTGGAGGTGATAAAAGTAACATGTAATAAGAGAATGTTACATGCTTCCAAAACCAACTGACGAAGTTAGGACCCCCATTAAGGCCATCACGACGCATTTTATCTAATTGTTTGCTTATTGGTTGACGCGCATACTTCCAAAATTGTTTGTCAAACTCGCTACATAATGCAAAATATTAATACATTAGAAAATCTCTCATGTAAAATGTGAGAACATTAGGTGTTACCTCGCGGTAATTAGAATAAAAAACACTTACATAAAAATATTGAGCCATCTCTTCGATGTTTGTATACATGTATAACATACATGAATTCCATTCTTCTTCTGAAACCACATGCCTACTGCTGCCACCAACCGTTTTTCCTTTCCATGAAAAAATACTTAATTTCCCGCAGGAGATTCTTCATCTATGTGGTACCGTATTGTGGGAGCATACACATTATGTTCCTCTGCAAAGAATATACTTGAGAAATATGCTACCTCTTTCAGAGCAAATGCTTCTGCAATACACCCTTCTACTCTTGCTTTATTCAAAACTATTGCTCGTAGTTTCTTTAGTGTCCTTTTGTGACACCCTCATTTTCGATTTCTGCATGTATTCATGTTTCGTGTAGAAAAACATTTTTAAAATAAGTTGAAACAGAGAAAGAATAAAAAATATAGCCAAAAAGAGCCAATTCCAGTTCGCCGAGGAGCGTCGAAGACAATTCCCGCAGTTCGCTGGCCACATGGCGTGTTCGAAGCTTATCTCCGCAAATGGGGAAAGGTCCGCCGCTAACTGGCTACGTGGCAGGCTCGAGGCTCATCTCCGCAAGAGGGGAAGAGGTCCGACCTCCGTGGGACACGTGTTGCCCCCGGAGCTAGCTTCTGCGGAGAAGCGAGGCCAGTCCCGCAGGACACGTGTCGTCTTCGGAGCTAGTCCCTGCGGAAAAGAGAGGACCAGCCGCGCGGGACACGTGGCGCTCTTGGAGCTCACCTCCGAGAGGTCCGACCCTGCTAGACACGTGTCGCTCTCGGAACTCACTTTCGAGAGGTCCGACGCTATGGGACACGTGTCGACCTCGGAGCTCACCCCCGGGAGGTCCATCACTGTTGGACACGTGTCAACCTCGGAGCTCGTCTCTAAGGAAGGAAGTCTGGCGCTGTTAGGACATGTGGCACTATCAGAGCTCACCTCCGAAGAAAGGGGAGGTCCGGCACTGACACATGGCACATTCGGAGCTACCTCTGAAGAGAGGGGAGGTCCGGAACTGACACGTGGCGTTCGCGGAGCTCGCCTCTGTTGAGAGGGGAGGTCTCGACCCACTAGACACGTAGCGCACGCGGAGCTCGTCTCTGGAGAGAGGGGAGGTCCCGCCCGCCAGGACGCTGGCGCACGCGGAGCTCACCTCTGAGGAAGAGGGAGGTCTCGCCCGCCTGACATGCGGCACAACCGGGGCTTGTCTCTGCGGAAAAAGGGAGCCCAAGTTCCCGCTGGACATGTGGAGCTTCCGGAGCTCATCACCGCGAGGGTGACGACATTTGAAGCAGTTTTGCTTCTGTACGCACGGGAATACCGGTACGGGAGGAAACCGACACGAATTCCACGTTGCTACCACACCAAATCAACTAAAGATAAGTTGTTAAGATTCAAAAACAATTTGAATAGGACTCTAATTCGAATTCCGATCAGAGGAGGACTCTTCGTTTCCTCTTATAAATAGAACCGAAAACCTTTGGCCGCAACCACGAATTTCTTTTCCACCTCCTGAGCCGACAACTTAGAAGCTCTAGCCCCAAACTCGCCGAGCTAAACCCCTTCGCCAGAGTTTGACCACCAGAGAGGTTACCGATGAGCCCAGAGACGATTGCCATCGCCGGAGGAGAGCCGACGACCTGAGGAAAGACCTGAAGAAGTAAGGTAGGTTTCCAATACCACCTTACGACATCATCGCGTTTTCTTTACATCTGTTCTTCGATCCTTTCGAACAGAAGCTTTTTCGTGGACAGATCACGTGTTGATCGGTTTGATCTTAAGTCAAGATCATCGCCACGTCCACAATTGATCTTCTCATCGTAAAACCCATGCAAGCCATGCAAGAACACGTATAAACTAAACTGCATCATAGGATTAACATGCATATGCATCATTGCATTTTAATGTAGAGTTTGTGCATGATGATTGATTGCTATGAATCTTGTATGTGCGTGATCGTGTATAGAAGGACAAGCTCAGGGAGCTATCTACGACAGACTGCAACAGCAAGGATTTGAGCAACAGGAACCGCAAGAACAAGGCAAGTGCCCCTTGACCATATTGATTCCATATTTTGGAAAACTATTTTGTTTGGAAAAAGGTGTGTGTGCTTGAGTCAAACATGATGGGAAACCCTTTCATAGGAGTTTACTAGTTTTGTTAGCCACCCTTGTCGCCGGGAAAGTTATTGAGTCGGGTATGGTTTTTACTTTTATGCTCCGCTGAGTCCATGGGATATGGGAAGCGAGATAGATGTGTCTAGCTAACTGCACTAGTAAGAATAATGAGAAACTGATGTTGTTAATGAACATGAATCCGAGGGAGATCTAGGAAAGCCTGGGTTTGTGAATGAGGTAGAATGAGATGGTGGTTACTTGCCGTAGATCTGAGGACCAGTTCATGCGAGCACATGCCAGGATAACAGTGCCACCACAAGACCAAGTATGAGTGCGGCTTAGCTGAGTAATTATGTAAGTTGCTAGATTGTTATGGACCGCGGAAGGCGCGAGGAATGGGAGTCGAGTGAGGACTGCCCTGAGAACTGCATGGCACAAGTGGGGGCCCGTGGGTGGGAGAATTGGAGATTCTAGCCTGCTAGTGAAACCTTAGTGAGTCCATACATCTAGTAGCCCCTTTGCAAAGGCTATTTTGTGATCTCTTGGCCATACACCGATGGTTGTGTACTGGTATAATGGAGGTTCTGCAGTCGCCAACGGGTGACGAAATCACAAACTTGTGGGTAAAGTGGTACAAACTCTGCAGAGTTCTTAAACTATCATGATAGCCGAGCTTACGGTCACGAGCGCCTGGACAACCCACATGATTAGATGGGATGGTTTTCGGGATGGTTTTGTATAGTATTGGTTTGGTTTTGGTTTTTTTTTAGTACTGTTGAGTCCGGGTAATGAGATTGGTTGCTTGACTGTTGAGTCATGGCAACGAGATTGGGTCTCGGAATGAGACAGAATTGAATGGTAGCAAATACGAGATAGTATTCGTGAGATGGTAGCGAATACGAGATGGTATTCGTGAGATGGTAGTGAATACGTGTCACACCCGGTTTTTCCGAAGAACAACCAAGTGAATATCACATGTATGCCAGAATCATTTTCTCATACATGTGATGACAAATAGTGAAGCATCATTTATTACAAGCCAGGTGTTGAATATAAATAAGTCTTACATCGCAAATGTCTCGATGGACAATAATAAGTTCATCACAAGTAAATAAACTAGCAGCGGAAAATTATTCTTGAGGGCTCCATCACAGGCGTTGCCCGGGGGTCTCCATGAACCTAGAAACCTTCTTCGGGTCCAAAGTCTTGGTCATTATACACCACCTCATTATCTTGACCTGAGCAGCAATATAAACCAACAAAATATGCAAGGTTGAGTACCAATGGTACTCAGCAAGTGTGGGAAAATTATATCATGCATGGCTAGAACAAGGAGAGGTTGAACTCATGGTTAAAGCACTACGCAATTAATACCTATCACCTTAGCTTATTAAGCACCTACATTACTACACAGGTGAAATGGTCCCAAGCTCCCATACCATCATCATAATCAAATAACCATAACATCATTTCCAATGTTAAGCTCCCCGCTTAATATCCACAACCTCCAAGGTCATCATTCTCTAATCATGAATAAGTCCAAGTCGCTCTTGACCGTGAGCACGGCTGTCATGACAGTTTTGACTCTGCAGAGTTTGTACCACTGTACCCACATGTAGTGATTTCATCCCCCATTGCCGGGTGGACTAAAAGAACCTCCATTATGCCAGTGGCTACGAACCACATTCACACTTCCCAGGTGTGTAGCCAGGAGATCACTACGAAGCCTTTACAAAGGGATTCCCGACGAGCGTGGGCCCACTGAGGTTTCACCCCTAACAGCATACAAGAGGCTCCAACCCCGCTGCAGTGGCCCCCTCTTGAGCCTTGCGGTTCATATGGTAGTCCAGCTGACACCTATTCCCCGCACCATCCAACACACCCATACTACGTCGGGGATACACCTAATTAATTGGCCAAGCTGCCCCATCTCAGCATGTGGTTGGCACTGTATAGCCAGGGTACATGCTCCATGAACCGGTCCTTAGGATCCAGGCAAGTACTAAACACAAAACCAAGTCTCGTGCACCCAGCACACAACCAAAACATCCAACTTGCCTTGATCCCTACCTCTACATAACTCACAATATCTCATTCAAGAGTATGGTAAAATAAACTGATGATCTCATATCCCAAATATCCCATTCTAAGCATGGCTAAGCATATGCATAATAATAAATGACATGATAAAATAAATCCCAACCCAAGCTACAAGGAAACAAGGTAATACAATTCTAGGGAAACTTCCTAGCATGGGTTTCATATTTCATTTGACAATGCAAATAATTCTATCTACACATCCTAGCATAGGATCAAAGTGGTCAAGGACACTTGCCTCCTTCCTGCTGCTCTTGAAATGGGTAGTCCTGATCTTGGAAAGGAAGAACTTGCTCTAGAGCAGGTTCTACATCATACCATCACACATAGCAAAAGAAAAACAGCAATCCATAAGACATAGTTCACACTTCCACTTCATACAAACCACACATTCACATTTATGAAAGTCATTCACCATTATATGTGTTGTGGTTACTCCATGTGTGTTGATTTGTGGCTTGCATGCACTTTTGATCATATGTATATGATTCCTACTTTTGTGTTCACATTTATACTTACATGCTATATATATGAGTTTCCAATTTAAATAAACTCCTTATATTCAATTACTACACCTTTTCACTACCAAGTATGTATGAAAAGTATTTTTCTTCTCCATATGTGCCTTTAGAATTTCTACCAACCTTAAACTGAATTCTTTGGATTCTAGAAACTCCATTTATCATTTACTAGTTTCTATATTTTCAGATTTATTTTCCTATACATAAATGTGTTCTTTATTATGAAATTAGTAATACACATCATCTAACAGAATAGGTTCTGGTCGTAAATAATTTAACAACATATTTTGACATTTGCCTCTGATGTAAACTATTTCACAATTATTTTCCTATTTTCTAAAACTATTCATTGCTTAAAAATGTGTCCCTAAATGTGAATAATAAATTAGACAGATTCAATTCAGCCCAAAATATGTTTTTATCTCACTCCAAAGTTTCCTAAATACTGAGAAAGTCTTTAATTAAATTTTGACAATATGTTTGTCCCACCTTTTAATTTTTAAACACTAGCAACATATTCAATTTCCTAAATTAAATACTAAACAGAGCTAAAAAGGTAAACTCACCCCATTACAGGGTCTATAATATTATTTTCAGAATTTCCAGGGGTCTAGCTATACTTATCAGAGGTGTTTTTCCTAACTTTCATTAAGTCCAGGGGCTAAAACCGATTTTTAAATGAATTTACATGATTTTCTGAAGTTCCAGGGGCTAGATCAGAAGTTTCCGGGGCTAGCTCTTATTTCCTGAGAACCCCAGGGGGTAGCACGTAAGATTTGCAGTCTTTATAACGCGGGGCTGACGTGGACCGTCCGATTTTAAACCGACGGCTGAGATTATAACGTCGAACCGGTACGCGGGGATTTAAACCCTACCGTGCGATTTAAAATAAACGGCGCACAAGCGGCCACGTCGCTCTGATCGAGCGCGGGCAGCGCTGCCGGCGGCGCACGGCGGCGGGAAGCGGCGATCTCGCCGGAAACTTTCGGATCTTCGGGAATTCTTCCTAGAACTGTGATTTTATGGCGTAGATCGGTAGAGGGGAGGTCGGGGATCTCACCTCGGGGGTTTTCTTGAGCTCGGAGGTCCTGGAAGGTGATCGGCGACGAGGTCCGAGGCAAAACCACGGCGAAGCTCGTCGGCGCTGCGTTTACACCGCAAATCACCGAGTTTTCTGCACCTGCAAGGTTCCTCGGAGGCGGTGGATCAAGACCAGCGAGTTAGATCGGAATTTCCGAGCTTAGATCGGCCAGAATTCGCCGGAGAAGTCTCGGTTCTCACCGGAGTAAAAATCGGCGATCGTGGGGGGAAAACAGAACGAGGCCGGGGTTTTTATAGACGGGGGAGGGCGGCGGGGTGGTTTAGATCACGTCCGCGTCGCCTACGAACAGAATTCAGCGGGGATACGCCAAAATCCCGATCGGTTTTGATTCGGGTGCGAGGGAGTCCGGCGCTGTTGCGAGGTAGACGAAGATCGGGTGGGTCCCGCCTGTCAGCGTGAGGAAGCAGCGCGCTCGGCTGCGGGCTGGCGCGGGCGCTGGCTGGGCCGGCTGGTGGGTTTCGGCCCACTGGCCGGTTTTTTTCTGTTTTCTCTTTTTCTTTTTCTATTTCTTTTCTGATTTGAGTTTAATTTGAATTCCAGTTTGAATTTGAATTTTTGCAAAACATGCAACACGTCCAAAAATTTTTAAATTCCCCTCTTAACATGATTTAGGGCTTTGAATCAAAATTTTGGGGTGTTACAGCTCTACCCCCCTTAAAAGAAATCTCGTCCTCGAGATTGGTGTTTCTAAGAAAACAATTCCGGAAATTGTGCCTTGAGCTCATCTTCCCGCTCCCAGGTGGCTTCCTCTTCTGAGTGATGCTTCCACTGCACCTTGCACATCCGGATTCTTTTATTTCTGGTGAGGCGTTCCATTGTCTCCAAAATCTTGTATGGTTGCTCGGCATAAGACAAACCCTCAGCTACATCCACTTCATTCATGGGTAACACCTCTTCAGGCGTCCTCAGGCATTTCTTGAGTTGTGACACATGGAATACATCGTGCACATCCGATAGACGAGCCGGTAACTCTAGTTGATACGCCACTTCGCCTTTTCTTTCCAGAACTTGAAAGGGTCCGATGTATCGAGGTGACAACTTCCCTTTCACCTTGAACCGACGAAGTCCTCTGATAGGGGACACCTTGAGATAAACATAGTCTCCCACGTTGAAAACGAGCTCTCTTCTTCGTACATCAGCATAACTCTTTTGGTGTGTCTGTGCTATCCACAAGTTATTGCGAATTTCCCTCACCTTCGCCTCGGCTTCTTGTAGTACCTCTGGACCAAACACTTTACTTTCCCCTGTTTGGTTCCAAAATAAGGGAGTCCTGCACTTCCTCCCGTACAAGGCTTCAAACGGTGACATCTTCATACTAGCTTGATAGCTGTCGTTATAGGAAAACTCCGCATACGGTAAGTTCTTGTCCCAACTCCTATTGTTTTTGAGTGCACATGCCCTTAGCATATCTTCAAGGATCTGATTGGTTCTTTCTGTCTGTCCGTCAGTTTGGGGATGATAGGCAGAACTAAAGTTCAGATGGGTTCCCATGGTTTCGTGCAACTTCTGCCAGAATCTTGAGGTGAACTGTGTCCCTCGATCCGACACAATCTTCTTTGGCACTCCATGGTAACACACGATCCTTGACATGTACAATTCTGCCAATTTGGATCCGCTGTAGTATTCCTTCACGGGGATGAAATGTGCTACCTTGGTTAGCCTATCAATGATGACCCATATTGAATCATCTCCTGGTTGGGTCCTAGGCAATCCCACGATGAAATCCATGCTGATTTCTTCCCATTTCCATTCAGGCACTTTGAGTGGTTGCAATAATCCCGCGGGTCGTTGATGTTCTGCTTTCACCAACTGACATGTGTCACATAGGGCAACATGCTCCGCGACATCTCGCTTCATGCCATACCACCAATACCTTCCCTTGAGGTTCTGGTACATCTTCGTACTCCCAGGATGAATGGAATATTCGGAATCGTGAGCCTCCTTCAAAATCAATTCACGGATCTCCTTTACTTCAGGCACACAGATCCTTTTCCCGTGCCACACCGTACCTTGTTCATCCTCTCTGAAACCAGGGGCTTTATTTTCCTTGATGAGTTGTCTGACCTCTTGTATCTTCTCGTCATTCTTTTGACCCTCGCGTATGTCTCGCTCTAGTGTGGAGTCCACTTCCATGGCGATGGCTTCACCACTATTCACAAGGCATAGATTGAGCCTTATAACCTCGTCCTTCAATTCTGCAGGCATGTCCTTCAAGCTCAACTTATTGACCTGCACTTTCCGACTTAGAGCATCGGCCACGACGTTTACTTTCCCAGGATGATAGTTGATGCCTACATCAAAGTCATTGATTAGCTCTAACCATCTCCTTTGTCTGAGGTTGAGGTCTGGCTGTGTGAAAATGTACTTCAAACTCTTATGATCCGTATATATCTCGGTCCTCTTCCCCATCAAATAGTGCCGCCAAATTTTCAACGTGTGTACCACTGCGGCTAGTTCTAGGTCATGTGTAGGATAGTTTTTCTCGTGCTTCCGAAGTTGTCCGGATGCATAAGCCACGACATGCCCTTCTTGCATGAGAACACATCCCAACCCGTTTCCAGAGGCATCGCAGTACACTGTGAAATTCTTCTACATATCTGGCATAACCAACACTGGGGCTGTTGTCAATCTCTTCTTTAGCTCCTGAAAGCTCGTCTCGCACTGTGGCGTCCAGGTGAATGTGATTCCCTTCTCCAACAGTTTGGTGAGAGGTCTCGAGATCTTGGAGAATCCCTCAATAAACCGTTGATAGTATCCAGCCAATCCCAAGAAGCTTCGAACTTCCCCGACATTTTCAGGGGTCTTCCACTTCTGTATATCCTCGATTTTGGCGGGATCCACGGAGATTCCTCCCTCCGAGATTATATGTCCTAAGAAGGGAACTCTCTTCAGCCAAAACTCACACTTACTCAACTTGGCATATAGTTGGTGTTCTCTTAGCCTCTGCAACACCAACCTTAGATGTTTCACATGTTCTTCTTCATCTTTGGAGAAGACGAGAATGTCATCTATGAAAACCACCACAAATTTGTCCAGGTATTCCATGAATACCTTGTTCATGAGATACATGAAGTATGTCGGGGCATTAGTCAGCCTGAAAGGCATGACGGTGTATTCATACAGTCGGTACCGAGATACGAAAGCTGTCTTGGGAATATCAGATTGCCTTATCTTGAGTTGGTGGTATCCCGACCTGAGATCAATTTTCGAGAACACACAACCTCCCCTCAACTGATCAAACAAGTCTTCAATGCGGGGTAATGGGTACTTGTTCTTGATGATTACCTCATTCAAAGCACGGTAATCCACGCATAACCTTTGGGTTCCGTCCTTCTTGGGCACAAATATCACCGGAGCTCCCCATGGTGAGGAACTAGGACGAATATACCCCTTCTCCGACAATTCTCTCAAATGATCCTTGAGTTCTTCCAGCTGCTTGGAGTCCATCCGATAAGGTCTCTTGTATATCGGGGCTGTTCCAGGCACTAGCTCAATTGCGAATTCCACTTCACGATCGGGAGGCATACCTGGAAACTCCTCCGGAAAAACATCTGGATATTCCCTGATGGTCCTGATTTCCTCAACTTTCACCTCAACTTGATTTAATTTAATGTCCCTCCTAGGCTCGTGTATTGTTATGAACTTTACTCTTGTGCCACTAGGGTGAGTTAGTTCCACCGTTCTGGTCGAACAATGAATGATTCCTTTATGTTTGGTCAACCAATCCATACCCAAAATAATATCTATCCCTTGTGAATCTATCACTATGAGGTTAGCAGTAAATACTACCCCATTAATGTCTAGGTTCACTTTGGGACACACTTGTCTTGTCCTTATTTCTCCACCTGGAGAGTTTACGGCTAGCATATGGTTCATTTGTGTTGTTGCTAGGTCATGCTTCTTAACAAACCCTTGAGCAATGAACGAATGGGTAGCACCAGAATCAAACAGCAGGGTTGCAAGGTGTAAATTGGCAGGAACTTACCAACTACCACGTCGGGTGCATCTTGTGCTTCCTCCATAGTGACGTGGTTCACCCGTCCTCTCATTACATTCTGCTGTTGAGGCTGCGTGGGCTTCTTCTTTGGGCACTTATGGGCGTAGTGCCCCACTTCACCACAGCTAAAACATTGCACCCCAACCTTAGGTGCCTGGCCTTTGTTGTCTTGGGGTTGGTTTGGGGGTCCTTGCACTGCTGGTCGAGGTGGATATGCAGGGCGAGGCTGCTGTACAAACTGACGTTGCGGCTGTGCTGGTGCTGCCGGAGGCCTGTAGTTCGGGTTGTACCCTCTTGGTGCTGAGTAGGGTACCGCAGCACGGTTCGTCTACCCTGCTGGTTGCTGCATCAGACGGGGGCGGGTGTTGCTACCCGAGGCTTGATGTGACCAACCGGCCTTCCTCTTATTCTCATTTCCAAGGCCTTTAGCTTCCTTTCTACCACAAATGCTCTGTCCACCATCTTTTGGAAGCTTTCATACTCATTTGAGGACATTGCACACTGCATCTCCGCGGTAAGTCCTTCCACGAAACAATCTTGTTTCTGCTCATCAGTCTCTATGTCTCGTGGGGCATAACGAGATAGTTGAGTAAATTTAGTGAGGTATTCCCTCACAGTCATGTTACCTTGCTGCAACCCCAAAAACTCTTTCCTCTTGTTTTTGAGTTCACCTCTTGGGATGTAATGGTTGCGGAAACTACGCTTGAACTCTTCCCAAGTGATGTTCTCAGGGTCATGATGGGCGGCCACGTAGGCGGTCCACCAATCAGCAGCAGGTCCATGCAATTGATGAGAGGCAAACAGCACCCTCTCATACCCTTGGCACTGTATGATCCTCATCTTACTTTCAATGGTCTTCAGCCAATCATCTGCCTCCAGAGGTTCAGCAACACTTGCAAACTTTGGAGGTTGAGTTCCTAGAAACTCACTCAACCTTGGTTGGCGTGGTGCAGCTTGTGGAGGTGGAACTTGATGCAAGTTGGCCACCACTTGAGTCAAGTTCTGGATGAGCTGATTCTGATTATCCAGCATTTGGTGGAGGGGATCAACTCCTTCACGGCGACCACCCCGGTCCTGGCCTCCAGAAAAATGAGGGTTGCATGCCTCATCGTTGTTGTTGGCGGGGTTGGCAGCACGTCCTTTTCCTCTTCCGGCCATCTGACAGAATCAACCAATGTTAATTTGAAAGCATTTAGTATCATCTTACTACTTTCATTTGTTTGTACTTTGAAGTGTTGAGGCTTTGTTATACTTCTCTAAGGGTTCACTTCTCACACAAAAATAAATGCAATATTATTTCATGTGGGTTCACACACCAAGGCAAAACAATCTAAAGACGAGGCTGTGGACAATTGCTCAGGGCTTCCACAACTCACGTCACACACCAAGCATTATCACACCATTAACTTAACTTAACGACTTGACTATTCGACATCTTTCTAACTAAGGGAAGGTCTCTACACTACTCGTTTTCTTGAGCTGGCTCCTCGGGATCCTCCTCATCATTTCGGCTGCCTTCTGACTCTGCTTTGGGTGGGGAGGCTGCTGGTGGAGAAGTGCGACGACGCCTTATCGCCCGACGATCTGGGGAGTCAGGAGTCCATGTATCATTCGCGGTGACACACAGTTCATTCCCATCTCCCCTTTCTCTCGCCCTTAAGCAGGCTCGCAGCAACGCCTCCGTTTCCTTCAGGGTGTCCCAGACATCCTGAAGCTCTTGTTGACACTCCTGCAGTCGAGTGCTGAGCATAGCAGCATCCTCCAAGCACAAGTCCATGTGCTCATGAGAAGTCCCTTGCTGCACCGGCGGGTACTTGTACTCCGTGGTACCACTCTCACGCTGGAGGACATACATGTACTCAGTTTTGTCCAAGTGGCGACGATAGATGTGACTCTGGCAGGTGATGGCCTCCCAGGTGACATCTTTCTCCGCATCGACCTGTGTCGCTCTACAAGCTGGAGAGTGGTGAATCTTAAGCAGCTGATTTTCATGTATTATCCTCATCTCTGAACTCCATTCTTCCCTCTTCTCACGGGTGGTCCTGGTGGAGTTATAGTGGATGATTAGCTTGCCCGTATTGCCGGCGGCTTCGAGCATACGCCGAAGACGGCGCAATAAGCCTCCTACTGCCAATCCGTAGGAAAGGTACGTCACCGGACGGCTCTCCTCTCTCTCGGCAAGGGCAACTACGGGAACTCTCCCTCCTGTGGACTTGCGAGCGGTGCGAATCATGCGAACCATCTAAAACAAAAAGAATTTAAAATTAGGTTAGATAAACTCTCAAACAAAAATCCTATTTTGAATGAAAATTGGGGTAAGATGAAGAAAGTGACTCATTTAAATAACACTTTTCAATCCACACCTTTGTAAAATAGTTTTTAAGAAAATAGGGCCCTTAAATACGTCCATTTCTACCTAGGTCCACGTTCCTACGGGCAACCTTGGCTTTGATACCACTTCTGTCACACCCGGTTTTTCCGAAGAACGACCAAGTGAATATCACATGTATGCCAGAATCATTTTCTCATACATGTGATGACAAATAGTGAAGCATCATTTATTACAAGCCAGGTGTCGAATATAAATAAGTCTTACATCGCAAATGTCTCGATGGACAATAATAAGTTCATCACAAGTAAATAAACTAGCAGCGGAAAATTATTCTTGAGGGTTCCATCACAGGTGTTGCCTGGAGTCTCCATGAACCTAGAAACCTTCTTCGGGTCCAAAGTCTTGGTCATTATACACCACCTCATTATCTTGACCTAAGCAGCAATATAAACCAACAAAATATGCAAGGTTGAGTACCAATGGTACTCAGCAAGTGTGGGAAAATTATATCATGCATGGCTAGAACAAGGAGAGGTTGAACTCATGGTTAAAGCACTACGCAATTAATACCTATCACCTTAGCTTATTAAGCACCTACATTACTACACAGGTGAAATGGTCCCAAGCTCCCATACCATCATCATAATCAAATAACCATAACATCATTTCCAATGTTAAGCTCCCCGCTTAACATCCACAACCTCCAAGGTCATCATTCTCTAATCATGAATAAGTCCAAGCCGCTCTTGACCGTGAGCACGGCTGTCATGACAGTTTTGACTCTGCAGAGTTTGTACCACTGTACCCACATGTAGTGATTTCATCCCTCGTTGCCGGGTGGACTAAAAGAACCTCCATTATGCCAGTGGCTACGAACCACATTCACACTTCCCAGGTGTGTAGCCAGGAGATCACTATAAAGCCTTTACAAAGGGATTCCCGACGAGCGTGGGCCCACTGAGGTTTCACCCCTCACAGCATACAAGAGGCTCCAACCCCGTTGTAGTGGCCCCTCTTGAGCCTTGCGGTTCATATGGTAGTCCAGCTGACACCTATTCCCCGCACCATCCAACACACCCATACTACGCCGGGGATACACCTAATTAATTGGCCAAGCTGCCCCATCTCAGCATGTGGTTGGCACTGTATAGCCAGGTTACATGCTCCATGAACCGGTCCTTAGGATCCAGGCAAGTACTAAACACAAACCCAAGTCTCATGCACCCAGCACACAACCAAAACATCCAACTTGCCTTGATCCCTACCTCTACATAACTCACAATATCTCATTCAAGAGTATGGTAAAATAAACTGATGATCTCATATCCCAAATATCCCATTCTAAGCATGGCTAAGCATATGGAAAATAATAAATGTCATGATAAAATAAATCCCAACCCAAGCTACAAGGAAACAAGGTAATGCAATTCTAGGGAAACTTCCTAACATGGGTTTCATATTTCAATTGACAATGCAAATAATTCTAGCTACACATCCTAGCATAGGATCAAAGTGGTCAAGGACACTTGCCTCCTTCTTGCTGCTCTTGAAATGGGTAGTTCTGGTCTTGGAAAGGAATAACTTGCTCTTCAGCAGGTTCTACATCATACCATCACACATAGCAAAAGAAAAACAACAATCCAAAAGACATAGTTCACACTTCCACTTCATACAAACCACACATTCATATTTATGAAAGTCATTCACCATTATATGTGTTGTGGTTACTCCATGTGTGTTGATTTGTGGCTTGCATGCACTTTTGATCATATGTATATGATTCCTACTTTTGTGTTCACATTTATACTTACATGCTATATATATGAGTTTCCAATTTAAATAAACTCCTTATATTCAATTACTACACCTTTTCACTACCAAGTATGTATGAAAAGTATTTTTCTTCTCCATATGTGCCTTTAGAATTTCTACCAACCTTAAACTGAATTCTTTGGATTCTAGAAACTCCATTTATCATTTACTAGTTTCTATATTTTTAGATTTATTTTCCTATACATAAATGTGTTCTTTATTATGAAATTAGTAATACACATCATCTAACAGAATAGGTTCTGGTCCTAAATAATTTAATAACATATTTTGACCTTTGCCTCTGATGTAAACTATTTCACAATTATTTTTCCTATTTTCTAAAACTATTCATTGCTTAAAAATGTGTCCCTAAATGTGAATAATAAATTAGACAGATTCAATTCAGCCCAAAATATGTTTTATCTCACTCCAAAGTTTCCTAAATACTGAGAAAGTCTTTAATTAAATTTTGACAATATGTTTGTCCCACCTTTTAATTTTTAAACACTAGCAACATTAAATATTAAATAGGGCTAAAAAGGTAAACTCACCCCATTACAGGGTCTATAATATTATTTTCAGAATTTCCAGGGGTCTAGCTATACTTATCAGAGGTGTTTTTCCTAATTTTCATTAAGTCCAGGGGCTAAAACTGATTTTTAAATGAATTTACATGATTTTCTGAACTTCCAGGGGCTAGATCAGAAGTTTCCGGGGCTAGCTCTTATTTCTCGAGAACCCCAGGGGGTAGCACGTAAGATTTCCAGTCTTTATAACGCGGGGCTGACGTGGACCGTCCGATTTTAAACCGACGGCTGAGATTATAACGTCGAACCGGTACGCGGGGATTTAAACCCTACGTGCGATTTAAAATAAACGGCGCACAAGCGGCCACGTCGCTCTGATCGAGCGCGGGCGGCGCTGCCGGCGGCGCACGACGGCGGGAAGCGGCGATCTCGCCGGAAACTTTCGGATCTTCGGGAATTCTTCCTAGAACTGTGATTTTATGGCATAGATCGGTAGAGGGGAGGTCGGGGATCTCACCTCGGGGGTTTTCTTGAGCTCGGAGGTCCTGGAAGGTGATCGGCGACGAGGTCTGAGTCAAAACCACGGCGAAGCTCGTCGGCGCTGCGTTTACACCGCAAATCACCGAGTTTTCTGCACCTGCAAGGTTCCCCGGAGGCGGTGGATCAAGACCAGCGAGTTAGATCGGAATTTCCGAGCTTAGATCGGCCAGAATTCGCCGGAGAAGTCTCGGTTCTCACCGGAGTAAAAATCGGCGATCGTGGGGGACAAACAGAACGAGGCCGGGGTTTTTATAGACGGGGGAGGGCGGCGGGGTGGTTTAGATCACGTCCGCGTCGCCTACGAACAGAATTCAGCGGGGATACGCCGAAATCCCGATCGGTTTTGATTCGGGTGTGAGGGAGTCCGGCGCTGTCGCGAGGTAGACGAAGATCGGGTGGGTCCCGCCTGTCAGCGTGAGGAAGCAGCGCGCTCGGCTGCGGGCTGGCGCGGGCGCTGGCTGGGCCGGCTGGTGGGTTTCGGCCCACTGGCCGGTTTTTTCTGTTTTCTCTTTTTCTTTTTCTATTTCTTTTCTGATTTGAGTTTAATTTGAATTCCAGTTTGAATTTGAATTTTTGCAAAACATGCAACACGTCCAAAAAATTTTAAATTCCCCTCTTAACATGATTTAGGGCTTTGAATCAAAATTTTGGGGTGTTACAATACGAGATGGTATTCATGAGCAAAGTTGATTAATGTCTGGTTGAGACATGGAAAGGGATGAATCATAATAGAGGTATGTTAATACATGTTGGGATTACATTCACTTTAAGCTAAGTTGTTGTTTTTATCGTGTTTTGAGAAATAAACCTTGCTTTCTGCAATGAGCCTTTTTATACCTGCCTTGTTGTAAGCTACATATCATATTTTCCCGCACTTGCTGAGTACATCATGTACTCAAACTTGCATTATCATACATCATCAGCAACAGGAGGGGATTACTATGAAGACACCGTGGAGTATTAGGCGTGAGATCCACCCTCAACCTTGCCTGTGGAGTAGAGATGGAGCCGCTGCTGCTGCTTAGATTGCTTCCGCATTAGTTAGAAGACTTCCGCTGCTAGAATAAGACTTCCGCTGCTAGATTAAGACTTCCGCTACTAGCATGAGTCCAAGACTCATGAAACATTGCAATAAACCCTGTTATTCGTGGTAATATATATTCTGAATTCAGTTTGTAAAGTATATGTGTACGTGTGATGAACATCCTGGGCACACATACGCATCAGTTCTCGGTTCTGTGTTCTACATAATTGAGCACCACTGATTGGTATCAGAGCCATGGTTGACGGTAGGTTATACGCCTAGATAGAAAACACAAATTGGTATCAACCTGCCACGGGTTGATCGTATATCACACACCTAGATAGGTCACATATTGATATTAGAGCTGCCATGCCTAGTCACAAATTGGTACAATCCACAGATTGATATCAAGCTACCACGGTTGACTGTAGGACACAAACCTAGAATGATCACAGATTGGTTATAGAGCCACGTTGACCCTAGGATGCACCCCTAGTAACAGATTGGTATTAGAAGCCACGCTGACCATAGGATGCAAGCCTAGGATGCATAGATTAGCATTGAAACCACCGTGACATAGGATGCAAGCCTAGGAGAAGCCATAGTTGGATCACAGATTGGTATCACCCCAAACCACCTTGACATATGGTGAAATCATAGATTAGTATCACCCCAAAAGAACCCTTTAGGACCCCCATTGAATAGAAGCCTTGTGTGAAACTTTTGTGATGATTGTTTATGCTTGTGTGCTTAGTGTGAGTTGTGGGACGTCTCAAGCGTTGTCCATATCCACACATAAGTAGAAAGAGGTGTGAGATGCCTCGGCACTTGTTCACATCCTCATATGGGCTAATATATATAGTCCAATCAACCTTGATGCATATAGTTAGGGGGATCCATCTAAACTTCTAAACCTCTATTCTATCCAATTCTACTCAAAGATGGTGAGAGGAAACGCCGGCCAACAAGGAAGGAACGTCCGTGGCAACCAAGAGGATGGCCACGATGAAGTTCCTGTTATTCTCGGAGCTGGTGAAAACAACCTGGAACGGTTGATGGCCATGTAGAATCAGCTTATGCAGACCATGATCCAAACTTTGGGTCAGCTGCAGGACAACAACAACAACAACCTCGTTCCGGCACCACCGCCACCACCACCGGCTGATAACATGCTAGGAGAGTTCATGAGAACTCGACCACCTAACTTTGCTCAAGCTAATGATCCCATGGAGGACGACGATTGGTTGAAGTCCATGGAGAAGAAGCTTGCCATAGTTCAGTGCAATGACAGAGAGAAGGTTCTCTTTGCGTCGCACCAACTCATGGGAGCTGCCGCTGACTGGTGGGATGCCCTGTGCAACGCTCATGTCGACCTGGAGACTATTACTTGGACTGAGTTCAAGGAGAGTTTCCGCTCTCATTACATCCCTGCTGGTGTAATGATGCTTAAAATACAAGAGTTTGAAGGACTCTGCCAAGGACAGAAGAGCGTGAATGAGTATCTGAACAAGTTCACGCAACTGTCACGGTATGCTCCTGAAGATGTCAACTCAGACCAGAGGAAGCAGTACTTGTTCATGAGAGGGTTGAATAATGAGATCCAAGTTCAACTTCTCAACAATGACTATGCTAACTTCCAGAAGCTGGTTGACAAAGCTAAAGTGGTTGAGAGCAAGATCCGAGAGATCGAGCAAGAGGGCAAAAGGAAGATGCCATACCAGCCACAAGGGAGCAACGTACGCCCTCGGTACATGCCCCCAGCTGCACCACAGTATGGATCGACCGCTCCTGCATACCGCCCTAATCAGCCACCACAGCAACGACCCGTTGCACAAGCACCCCGTGTGCCTTTGCCTCCAGCGCCCCGTCCTAACGTGGGTACTCCTGTTCAAAACCCCCGCCCCAACGTACCTGCTGTCGTGGGCAACAGGGCATGCTTTGCATGCGGGGAGACGGGACACTTTGCGAGCTAGTGCCCGAGGAGAGGTCCTGGACAGCAAGGCAACGTGCCCAAGCAGAACCCACGGCCGAACGGAGGAGCCAATCAAGGCAACCGTGGGCAGCAGAACTATGCTCGCGGCAACGTGAACCATGTTTCTGCTGAGGAAGCGCAACAGGCTGAGGACGTCGTAATTGGTATGTTCCTTGCCAACTCCAACCTAGCCACCATTCTATTTGATTCCGGAGCATCACATTCTTTCATATCATCCAAGTATGTTGCCAAGTATAATCTACCCATAACACACTTGAAATATACTATGTTAGTTAATTCTCTCGGTGGAGAGATGAGGACTAAGATAGTATGTCCAAAAGTAAACCTTAAAATAAGGAGGGTAGACTTCCTTGCCAACCTCATTGTCTTGGATTCCCAAGGGCTTGACATAATACTCGGAATGGATTGGTTAAGCAAGCACAACGGAGTAATCCAATGTGCTGAAAGAAGCGTGCAGTTGACAAACGAGCACGGTACTCATATCGAGTTTGAGTCAGCCCAACCAACAGCCGAGAAGGCAGAATTCTCTCATCTACTCTCCACTAGCGAATCTCGAGGGCGAGATTTAATTTAAGGGGGGTAGATTTGTGACACCCTCATTTTTATTTCTGCATGTATTCATGTTTCATGTAGAAAATCATTTTTAAAATAAGTTGAAACAGAGAAAGAACAAAAAAGATAGCCAAAAAGAGCCAATTCCAGTTCGCCGAGGAGCGCCGAAGACAATTCCCGCGATTCGCTGGCCACGTGGCGTGTTCGGAGCTTATCTCCACAAATGGGGAGAGGTCCGCCGCTAACTGGCTATGTGGCAGGCTCGGGACTCATCCCCGCAAGAGGGGAAGAGGTCCGACCTCTGTGGGACACGTGTTGCCCCAGAGCTAGCCTCTACGGAGAAGCGAGGCCAGTCCCGCAGGACACGTGTCGGCTTCGGAGCTAGTCCCTGCGGAAAAGAGAGGACCGGCCGCGTGGGACACGTGTCACTCTCGGAGCTCACCTCCAAGAGGTCCGACGCCACTAGACACATGTCGCTCTCGGAACTCACTTCCAAGAGGTCTGACACTATCGGACACCTGTCACCTCTGGAGCTCATCTCTGGGAGGTCCGACACTATTGGACACGTGTCAACCTTAGAGCTCACCCCCAGGAGGTCCATCACTGTTGGACACGTGTCAACCTCGGAGCTCGTCTCTGAGGAGAAAGGAAGTCTGGCGCTGTTAGGACACATGGCACTATCGGAGCTCACATCTGAAGAGAGGGGAGGTCTGGCACTAACACATGGCACATTCGGAGCTACCTCTGAAGAGAGGGGAGGCCCGGAACTAACATGTGGCGTTCGCGGAGCTCGCCTCTGTTGAGAGGGGAGGTCCCGGCCCACCATACACATGGCACACGCGGAGCTCGTCTCTTGAGAGAGGGGAGGTTCCCCCGCCAGGATGCATGGCGCACGCTGAGCTCACCTCTGAGGAAGAGCGAGGTCTCGCCCGCCTGACACACGGCACAACCGGAGCTTGTCTCTACGGAAAAAGGGAGCCCAGGTTCCCGTAGGACACATGGAGCTTCCAGAGCTCATCACCGCGTGAGGGTGACGAGAATTGAAGCAGTTTTGCTTCTGTACGCACGGAAATACCGGTACGGGAGGAAACCGACACGAATTCCACGTTGCTACGGCACCAAATCAACTAAAGATAAGTTGTTAAGATTCAAAAACAATTTGAATAGGACTCTTATTCGAATTTCGATCAGAGGAGGACTCTTCGTTTCCTCTTATAAATAGAACCAAAAACCTTTGGCCGCAACCACGAATTTCTTTTCCACCTCCTGAGTCGACAACTAAGAAGCCCTAGCCCCAAACTCGCCGAGTTAAACCCCTTCGTCGGAGTTTGACCACCAGAGAGATCGCCGAAGAGCCCAGAGACGATTTCCATCGCCGGAGGAGAGCCGATGACCTGAGGAAAGATCCGAAGGAAGTAAGGTAGGTTTCCAATACCACCTTACAACATCATCGTGTTTTTTTTTGCATCTGTTCTTTGATCCTTTCGAACAGAAGCTTTTTGTGGACAGATCACGTGTTGATCGGTTTGATCTAAAGTCAAGATCATCGCCACGTCCACAATTGATCTTTTCATCGTAAAACCCATGCAAGCCATGCAAGAACACGTATAAACTAAACTGCATCATTGGATTAACATGCATATGCATCATTGCATTTTAAGGTAGAGTTTGTGCATGATGATTGATTGCTATGAATCTTGTATGTGCATGATCGTGTGTAGAAGGACAAGCTCAGGGAGTTGTCTACGACGGACTGCAACAGCAAGGATTTGAGCAACAGGAACCGCAAGAACAAGGCAAGTGCCCCTTGACCATATTGATCCCATATTTTGGAAAACTGTTTTGTTTGCGAAAAGGTGTGTGTGCTTGAGTCAAACATGATGGGAAACCCTTCCATAGGAGTTTACTAGTTTTGTTAGCCACCCTTGTCGCCGGGAAAGTTATTGAGTCGGGTATGGTTTTTACTTTTATGCTTCGCTAAGTCCATGGGATATGGGAAGCGAGATAGATGTGTCTAGCTAACTGCACTCGTAAGAATAATGAGAAACTGATGTTGTTAATGAACATGAACTGGAGGGAGATCTAGGCAAGCCTGGGTTTGTGAATGAGATAGAATGAGATGGTGGTTACTTGCCGTAGATCTAAGGATCGGTTCATGTGAGCACATGCCAGGATAACAGTGCCACCACAAGGCCAAGTATGGGTGCGGTTTAGCTGAGTAATTAGGTAAGTTGCTAGATTGTTATGGACCGTGGAAGGCGCGGGGAATGGGAGTCGAGTGAGGACTGCCCTGGGAACTGCATGGCACAAGAGGGGGCTCGTGGGTGGGAGAATTGGATATTCTAGCCTGCTGGTGAAACCTTAGTGAGTCCATACATCTAGTAGCCCCTTTTGTAAAGGCTATTTTATGATCTCTTGGCCATACACCGACGGTTGTGTACTGGTATAATGGAGGTTCTGCAGTCGCCGATGGGTGACAAAATTACAAACTTGTGGGTAATGTGGTACAAACTCTGCAGAGTTCTTAAACTATCATGATAGCCGAGCTTACAGTCACGAGCGCCTAGACAACACACATGATTAGATGGGATGGTTTTTGGGATGGTTTGGGATGGTATTGGTTTGGTTATGGTTTGGTTTTGTATTTTTTGGGACTGTTGAGTCCGGATAATGAGATTGGTTGCTTGACTGTTGAGTCATGGCAACGAGATTGGGTCTCGGAATGAGACAGAATTGAATGGTAGCGAATACGAGATGGTATTCGTGAGATGGTAGCGAATACGAGATGGTATTCGTGAGACGGTAGTGAATACGAGATGGTATTCATGAGCAAAGTTGATTAATGTCTGATTGAGACATGGAAAGGGATGAATCATAATGGAGGTACGTTAATATATATTGGGATTATATTCACTTTAAGATAAGTTGTTGTTTTTATCGTGTTTTGAGAAATAAACTTTGCGTTCTGCAATGAGCCTCTTTATACCTGCCTTGTTGTAAGCTACATATCATATTTTTCCACACTTGCTAAGTACATCATGTACTGAAACTTGCATTATCATACATCATCAGCAACAGGAGAGGATTACTATGAAGACACCGTGGAGTATTAGGCGTGAGATCCACCCTCAACCTTGCCTATGGAGTAGAGATGGAGCCGATGCTGCTGCTTAGATTGCTTCCACATTAGTTAGAAGACTTCCTCTGCTAGAATAAGACTTCCGCTGCTAGATTAAGACTCATGAAACATTGTAATAAACCCTGTTATTCGTGGTAATATATATTCTGAAATCAGTTTGTGAAGTATATGTGTATGTGTGATGAACATCTTAGGCACACATATGCATCAGTTCTCGGTTCTGTGTTCTACAAGATTGAGGGTGCCACACCTTTCAATGTGGTACATCCATCGATATTGTACAGGGCCACAAACATTAGCTTCGTAAGGCAAATGCACAAGTAGATATTGCATTACATTCATAAATCCTGGCGTTAATATCTTTTCCATTTTGCATATGAGTAAAGGTATTTCTTTCTCAAGTTTTTCCATCATTTGAACTGTAATTTCTTTAGCACATAGTTGTCTATAAAAGAAACTAAGTTTCGCAAGTACTCTTCACACATCCTGATGCACATATCCAAGGAACAGTACTAGAAGAAGTCTTTCCATCATTATATGATAATCATGGCTTTTAATATTATTTAATACCCAATTTTCAAGATTTGTCGTGCGCCTCAATCCAGCACAGTAACCGTCAGGAAACTTCAATTATTGCAACCATTTTAGAATTTCTTTCCTTTCACTAACTTTAACATAAAATGGAGCACGTGGCAATCTCTGTTTTCCACTACCATCCTATCTGACTTCTAGAGTCGGACGATTATAAATATCTGCTAAATCTTTTTGAGCCTTCAAATTATCTTTTGTCTTTTTAAAATTGAAACATGTGTTGATTATGTTTTCTGCTACATTGCGTTCCTGGTGCATCACATCAATGTTGTGTAACAATAATAATGACTTAGCGTAAGGAAGATCCCATAAGCCACATATATGAGTCCAATTGTGCTCCTGACCAAAACCAACAAACCCATCATCTGTAGGGATAACTTGACTGAGCCATGCAGCAATCTCAGCACTAGCCAAATGTTTCGGCGGACCCTTTGTTACAATAGTATCCTTTCGAAATGTATTAACTTGCTTTCGAAATGGGTGATTTGTTGTTAGAAATCGTCGGTGGCAATCAAAAAATACACTTTGCCCCCCATGAGTAAGTCTAAGACAATTAGAGTCTGATCCACAAATAGGATAACAAAGTTTGCCGTGTGTGCTCCATCCTGAAAAAACACCGTATGCAGGAAAATCATGAATGGACCACAAGTATGTTGCTCGCAAGTTGAATTTGTGTTTTTTGTAGGTATCATAAGCTTCTACTCCGATTCACAATTCTTTTAACTCCTCAATCAATGATTGAAGAAAAACCCCTAAATGTTTTCCTGGATGTTTACGACCGGGAATGATTAGAGACAAGAACATGTATTCATATTTCATACACATAGCTGGTGGTAGGTTGTATGGCATAGCAAAAACCGGCCAACATGAGTACGAGGCAGAAGATGTGTTGAATGGTGTGAAACCATCGATGGCCAATCCAATACGAACATTTCTAGCATCTTCTGCAAAGTACTCATCAAAAGAGTCCAACGCCTTCCAAGCCTGAGCATCAGATGGGTGTGTCATTACCCCTGTTGTTTCGCGCACACCTTCCTTATGCCACTGCATGTGTCTCGCAGTTGATTTAGATAGAAATAATTGTTTCAGCCTAGGTGCAAGAGGCATGTAACGAAGTTGTTTAACTACCACTTTTGTCTTCACCAATTCACCGTCCTCATTTGTGGCCTCAATGTATCGAGATTCTTTACAAACAGAGCATTGTGTCATATTTGCATTCTCCTTCCAGAAAATCATACAATTGTTAGGACAACAATCAATTTTTTCGTACTTCATACCAAGGCCTGACAACAATTTCTTTGACTGGTACATGTCTCTTGGCAACTTATGAATAATCGGAAGAATGTCTGCTATCAAATCCATAAGATCATCGTAGCCCTTGTTCAACAAATTGTACTTTGACTTTATAGACATGAGACGAGTAACGGTCGAAAGGATAGACACTTTAGTGTGATCATGCAACTGTTCATGTGATGCTGAGAGAATTCTATAGAACTCTTGAACTTCAGGTCCAGGAATTTCTTCAGATGTATCTGCACCACGATCACGATCTAGTGCTTCAACCATGTCTTCCATTCTGTCCTCGTTATCACCATCTATGTTATCAACATCAACATTACAATGGTATAACTTGCCATGCTCATATCATGTTTCATAACCTGGCATAAAACCAAATCAATAGAGGTCTCGTTCCATGTCAAACTTTTCCGTGCATAAAAAGTTACGACACTTCTGCACGGACATTTCACAAAATGGTTGGTCGATAAAGAGAAAGCCCGACTGATAAATGCCTTAGTATTGATGGCCCATTCTTTTGAAGGCACAACATTCTTCGGCCAACCGTCATACATCCATCGTCTATCATCACCCATGTTCTAGACTATATAATATAAGAACATAGAAGTCATAAATATGTATGTTGCAACTAAGAATATCGCAAGAACAAAGTATTATTTAATTACATTCACTTTACATCTATTGGAAGGGATAGGTCCTAAACCCACCCAAGAGTAACCGAGAGGAGTGTGCTTATAACGAGACACGGGATCCAGATCCAGACGAAATTTCGGCAGCATAACCCCGTTGTTCTCCAACTGCACGCCCGATAATGGTGCAGCGGAGAACATTAGGGTTACATCGTCGAAATTTCGTCCGATTCCATACCCTGCGTCTTGTCATAAGCACGCCCCCTCGGTCACTCCCAGGCTGTCCAAAAAGGGATAATTCCGAACCTACACGCCTCACATGCGTAACGCATGTGAGACGGGCCGGTCCAAAACGGGTGACGCATATTGTATAGGTTACGTGAATCTTATTTTTTGGAGTGATTTACAAGAGAGAGGTAAGAACAAGAGAGGAGGAAAGAATGAGGGAGAGACAGTGAATTGGGTCAGCCGTCCTAAGTTATGCTCCATCGGGTCCCGCTAATGATAACTTTTAGACAGCCCAACTGTTGGGCCATAAATGGGTTGTGCCGGGCTGAGCCGGCCCGAAACCCGTTTATTTACATTTTGCTATAAGAAACTTTCTGTAAAACACACATTAAACATGGAACACTTTACATGCTTCTAAGAACGCTATCTATTATTTATGAGCTACTAGTCACTTTTCTTGCATAAATGGATATGGAACATGCACGACCATAATAGCCATTAAACAAAAGCACAACACATAAATTAAAACATGCACGTTAATTACGGTAATGGATAATTAAAAACAGTATTATAGCATTATCTTCAACAGCCTGGAGGTGCGGCGTCGGGCCGGTCGGTGCCGGGTGACGGGGAAGGGGCGGCGCCGGTCGCCAGGCCGCTCCAGGAAGGGGCCGCCCTGGGCCCGGTCGGAGCTTCTCTGACACAACCGAGGTGGCGGGCTGCTCTGACCCGACCGAGAAGGCGGGCTGCGGCAGCACGCGCAATGGGAACTAGAGGTGGCGGCCGGGTGCTTTACGTTTAGCCCACGAAATTACATCTTATTTTCGTGCGCTAGGAGCTGGCTCACGAAAATAATTTTAATTTCGTGAGGGCCCATGAAAATAGAATTATGCCACGAAAATTATTCGTTTTCTTGTAGTGGTTGTTTGGTTTTTGCCCATGTCTAGTAATTAAGGACTACGTTGGCATGTAAATGTAGTAGTCCAACACATGAATTGGTAGCTCAACACATGGGGGTCAACACATGGCAAAATCATGTCTTCAATGTAAATACACGCTCTTTTTATACCAGACGGCGGTCATCGTCAGCACTATAAACAGATCCAATAGTGTTCGCTTCCACCATCTAAGAAGAGCCAATAGTGTTCTTTTCAACATAAATAATGTATATGCTACTGTTTTATGTTTGTATTAGCATAGCTAACTCTTGATGCAAACATACAACATTGTAAAAAATGTAAATCTATACACAATTAGAGAGCTCACCTTGGGGCGGGTAGGGTCGGGGTAGACGCGCGCCGGCGCCGGGTGGGGCAGGGCCGTGCGGGCCGAGGCAGGGCGGCCGCGCCGGCGCCGAGAAGGACAACGCAGGGGCGGAGCAGCAACGCCGGGCATTGGCAGCGTCTGGGCCGGTGCACGCCGGGCAGGGAAGGCACCGGGGGGCGTTCTGCGCGGGGAGGGGTGGCGCCGGGGAGGTTCGGCGCGGGGGCGTCGTGCGCCGGGAGGGGCGGCGTCCGGGAGGTGAGGCGCGGGGGCGTCGTGTGCCGGGAGGGGCGGCGCCCGGGAGGTGCGGCGTGGGGGCGTCGTGCGCCAGGAGCGGCGGCGCCCGGGGCTTCCGTGCATCGAGGAGGGGCGGCGCGGGGGCGTCGTGTGCCGAGGAGGGGTGGCACGGGGGCGTCGTGCGCCGAGGAGGGGCCGCGCGGGGGCATCGTGCGCCGGGGAGCGGCGGCGCGGCGGCGTCGTGCGCGGGCTGGTGTGTGGCGGCGCAGCAGCGGACACGGTTGTGGGATTACGGGCAGCTCGGACTTTCACGTGATTGACTCGGCCGGGTCGGTATAGCACGGTAATTTCGTGAGCTCCACGGTAGCCGACGAAAATATAGGGCACTTTCGTGAGCTTCTGACGTGGCCAACGAAAATAGAGTAACTTTCATGAGCTTCTGACGTGGCCGACAACAATAACACTATTTTCGTGAGCTAATGATGTGGCCCACGACAATACCGGCATCATTTTCGTGACCTACATGCACGTTCGTGAGCTTTTATTTCTATGGGCTGCGCCACGGCCAACGATATTGCATGCCTTGTTTTGTGTGCCCTGCCGGAATACGGTTTATTTTCGTGTGCCCTATCAGAAGCCGACGACAATACACAATTTCGTGAACTTCTATCAAACCGACGAAAGTATAGGCAATATTTTCGTGTGTTTTGTGTCTGACACACGAAATTATGTTACTTATTTTCGTGTGCTTGCTGTACCCCACAGAATTACTGGAAGTATTTTCGTGAGCTTGTAATGTGGCCCACGAAAATATGCCTACCCCTGGCTGGAACCGACGAACCCTCGTCCATTTTCATGTGCTATTTCTCTCAGCCTACGAAATTACATTTAATTTCGTGTGCTACCTTCTTAGTCTACGAAATTATATTGAATTTTGTGTGTTTTGCTTTTAGCCGACGAAAGTACAAATTATTATCGTGATCAACAACCTAGCTCACGAAAATACATCTAATTTCGTGAGGGCCACGAAAATATACCTAGCCGATGAAAATTATTCATTTTTCTGTAGTGTCTGACGGTTGACACCTAACGCCGGGTGTGTCGTGGTTTGGAGAGCGTTTGCGCGCGTGGCATCCGATCGATCGCCAGCAACGGGTCGGGGGCAATGAATCGATGATGATCCGTCGTGGGATCCCGAAGAGAGAAAAAGATAGGTTTTATCTTGATCTTCCGTGGTGGCTTGCGGTTTCTGAACATGCCGGTATGGACTGGCATTCAGCAAAGTTTGCCCCTTCCTCTCGAAAAAGAAAAGGAAAGAAGTTTGCCGGTTCTTCGAGCCGAACTTTGCCTTCCCATCTTTCTGAAGAATCGGCAGTTCCTCAGGAAGATGGGACACAAAGTCCGGCTTGAAGAGGAAAGCTCAGCGAGATGCTTCTGTGTTCTTCTACGATGGAGGATGAATCCTATGATCTTATCCGAAGAAAGTTGCGTGGAATTTTGCCAGCAAAACGGCTGCATTCTAGTAGTAGAGCCCGAGGATTGAATCGCCTACTTGGAGACGTCAAGCACAACTCCTACGACAACCTAGTCATCGTGACAAATGTGAAAGAACGCAGTAAAGACATCGTCTCAATCATGTTCCATTTATTCATCGAGCTCGGTACATCAGTGTCTGACAGACTGGTCTATTTACAGCTCTCGTTCACTCACGGCCCACCATGGCGGTCTTCACCCTCCTCACCAGCTCCTTCCTGCGCCACATCATCATCATCAGAATTATTAGCATCACATGCATCAATGGGCTATCGGGATGATGGCGAATCCCTGCTGCAGGACGTACCTGAGCAGCTGGCGGTCGAAGGAGGAGGCAGAGAGCAAGCCCCTGTTCTCCTCGGCGCGCCGAATTAGGTAGGGGATGATCTGGTCCACGGGCCCGTACGGGAGGTACTTGCTGACCCGGAACCCGGCGTTGCGGAGGCTCAGCGACAACCCGTCCGCCATGCCCATCAGCTGCGCGAACTGCAGGTTCGGGTCACCCTTCGGGATCCCAAGCTCCTGCGCACGCGCCGCCGCAAGCTGGCCTGACTCGACGTTCTGGGTGGCGAGCATGACGGAGGCGGAGCCGCGGCGGACGCGGTCAAGGAGGAAGGAGGCGCAGCCGTTGTAGCAGTCGTGGGTGTCCTGGATGCACCCGTGGATCGGGGACGGCGCGCCGAGGGAGGCCGCCAGCCGGGCCTCGCGGGCGATGTACGCGCCGCGGACGACCTTGAGGCCCAGGCGCACGCGCTTGCGCTCCGCGGCGCGCACCAGGGCCTCCAGCCGGTCGCGGGCGTCGCGGAGGTACGCCTGGATGGTGCCGTGCACGATGGCCCGCTCGCCGTTGAACGTCATCGCGGCGGCGAACGTGAGGTAGTCGATGGCCGGCTGCACCGTCGCGTACTCGGCGTCCACCAGCAGCGCGATGCCGTGCTCCGCGCACCGCGCGCCCACGGCCAGCAGCCGCTCGTGCGCGAGCTGCAGCTCGCGCTCCTCCTCCGCTGTCAGCGCGGGGGGCTCTGACGACGTGAGATAGAACGGGCTCGAGTCGGACAGGATCGGGAAGGAGTGCGCCTTCCACGGCAGGACGAACGACGGGTGCTTGTGCTGCCACCGCAGCAGGTCGCTCGTCTTCTCCAGCAGCGCGATCGGGCACAGCGCCGTGATCTTGATGCACACGCTCGCCTGCACGCACGAGATCGACGGGTCATGATCAAGCTGTTTTCTTTTTTTTTTTGAAGGAAGGCCACTGTCAAGATTAGTAATTAATACGAAATACGTTTATTGGATTCATTCGGAATTTCTAAATAAAGATCCCGTCGTGACTAGGGTTTTGATTCGGGTTGGCAGGGAACGAGCGGTGGAGACAGGGCAAGAAGAGTGACATGCTAAAATCAGGGTTCCGTTTTTTAGGGCCCACGGACAGTGACCGGACAGCAGAGGCCAGACAGGCGTGCGATTCACTAGGAAGTCTACTACGAGAAGATTCCCACGGAATCCGGGTGTCCACTCACAGACCCTAATGATTCCGTCCGACGTGTCAGCCTTCCATACCATCGTCACGCCACGCACGCCACGGTCCACGGAGGAAAAAAAGGAAAGAAACAGACGGGAGGCGATCAGCGACGGCGTCTCACCGAGCCCGGCGGCAGAGCGGCGGCAACGTCGACCGCGGCGACGAACCCGGCGGCGTTGCGGTTGCACGCGTCACCGTCCTCGGCGTCCTCGATCCCGTAGTCCAGGATCCCGCCCATGCCGCCTCGCCACAGCCGGCGCACGATGTCGGCGGCCTCGCCCGCGGTCTCCCCGGCGCAGAAGTGCTTGTACGCGGTGGCCCTCGCCGCGGCGCGTCCGAGCGCGCTGCCGGCGACTGCCGGCGACCGCAGCGCCGCGGTGGCGACGTCCACCAGCGGGCCGACGGACAGCGCCCGCATCGCCGCGAGCGTGCGCACGAGCGCCGACGTGCGCTCTCCGGCGAAGAGCCTCCCGGTGTCCTCGAACTCGAGCACCTTCCTCTCGGCCCGCTGCGTCGACGATGGCAGAGGCACCTCGGCGACGGCCACGGCCGCCTCCGGGAGCTTGCTGGCTGCTTCGGCAGCGAAGGTGGACAGCACGCGCTTCGGGACGCGGGAGGCGATGGCCATGGAACGGCGGACCCTGACTGGACGCAAGGCGAGGAAGAAGGAAACGGCGCTTTCCCGGAGACCGAGCGAAGAGATGGCGACTCGGTCCTTGTGTGTGCGAAGCTAGACAGAGGCAGAGGAAGAGGAAGAAGAAGCGGGTGGTGCGAGGATCCCATTCCCGGCCGCTTATATAAAGATGACGCCACAAAAAGGCGCCCGCGAAGGCGGCTGTTTTCCGTCCGTCCGTCCTGGAGGTTAACGTGAATACGAGTAACATAAATTTCCCACCGTTCGTACCGCTGGATGGGCTGGATCCAGCATCATGCGTTCGTACAGCGACACTGACAGCAGCCAGCCAGGGACTGCATGCATGTTCCAGCTCTGAGAACGCGGGGTTGGGACGGGGACCTGTGCTGACTCCGAGGAGGAATTTGCTAGGAGACACTCTGTAGAATTTACTGGAGAACACTACTTTTTTAAGTCTGACCGTGGATCTCCTTTATTGTACGTGAGGTTTATTTTTTAAGTTGGTCAAAATGAAACTAATTTAATTTTATTCAAGTTTATAAGAAAATATTAACATATATCACACAAAATAAATATATTATTAAAATACAAGTCATGATAAATCTAATGCTATGTTACAAAAATTAATATTTTTTCTACAAACCTGTTCAATGTGAATTTTTTTGACTTTGACCAACTCGGAGTACCAATTTGCGCATGGACACCGCTTGTAGTAGAATATGAATATCTGAGCTGAAGGAGGAGAGAGAATTTTACTGGACAACTACTCCACCGCATGACACGCCTTAGACGGACGTGCAGGCCCATGACGTCGTGGTGTACATAAGCAAACTAATACAGTTGAAAAGTGTCCATTGGCAAACAAGCAAAGGAGTAATGTCCTACAGTAAATTCCACGTTTCTAGATCATCCTCTAGCAAAATTTTCAGTTTGTACAATTGCACCATCTCACTTCGTCCAACATTGATAAATTCCACGTTGTTGATCAACCGATTGGGCTCCCACTCCGTGACTTTACCATGCTAGTAGTAAGTGGTGCACTATGCTTCAACCGGGACCAATGCATGACGCTAACGTCCTCTTTTATGCCATGGAACATGTTGGTGACAAATTCTCTTTTACTCCTCAGAACTATTTAGATTGGTTCGATTCATCGATTTGTGAGATTTCAATTTTTTGTTTCTCTATGTACATAAAATGTTTGATGATAAAATTTTATTAGATTATAAGTTACAACATACCGTATGTCACAAAAACAGTTCGAAAATTTTTTGGATGTTTTTTTGACATAGGAGATAAAATAATGCTAGAAAATATCGGTACCCTGCAAACCTGGTACCCCCGCGTGGAGGGTTGAAGTCAGACCAGACCCCGCCTCCCTGCTGAGCCAGGCGCTGGCGCGACCACGTGTCCTTGGCCCCAGGGTCAGCTCCGGAGCTGTCACGTGCGCCTAAGCTTTGGAGCCAACACGTGCCCCTCGCCCCGGATCTAGCCTCCCCTCTGAGGTGAGGTCCGGAGCTGCCACGTGTATGTGGGCTCTGAACCTCCTCCCCGCTGAGGAGGGCTCCGGCGCCGACACATGCCCTTGGCCCCGGATCAACCCTCCCCGCTAACGTGAGGTCCGGAGCTGCCACGTGTATGTGGCTTTGAACCTCCTCCCCGCTAAGTAGGGCTCCAGAGCCGACACGTGCCCTTGGCCCCGGACCAAACCTCCCCGCCGAGGTGAGGTCCAGAGCTGCCACGTGTATGTGAACTCTGAACCTCCTCCTCGTTGAGGAGGGCTTCAGAGCCGACACGTCCCCTTGTCCACGGACCAAGCCTCCCCACTGAGGTGAGGTCCGGAGCTGCCACGTGTATGTGGGCTCTGAACCTCCTCCCCGCTGAGGAGGGCTCCAGAGCCGCCACGTGCCCTTGGCCCCAGACCAAGCCTCCCCACTAAGGTGAGGTCCGGAGTTGCCACGTGTATGTGGGCCCTATCTTCCTGTGCAGTAGCATCTCCCCCCCCGGTGACATTCACGACGCCTGAGAACTACCGCACGGAGAGCGTCGTCTTTGACGTTGCGGAGGTCAGCCTCCCCTTCAACGCCATAATCGATAGGCCTGCCCTGTACCGATTCATGGCAGTGGCCCACTACGGCTACCTGGTCTTGAAGATGCCAACCCCGAGATAGGGGTAAAATACGGACGATAATTTTCCAAATCATCCGACACCGATTCCGAAAATTTTCGAACCGTTTTCCGTTTTAGTCAGTAATATTTGGAAATGGGTCGGAAATCGGAAATAAATATCCGAAAATCGGTACGGAAATGATTTAGCTAGATTTCCGACCGAATAGTTGGAATTCTGAATTTGTGCAGAAATTTCCGAACAATTTCCGAGTAACTTCCGACACTGCCCAATTGGCTCGGCCCATTGGTAAATGGCCGACCTAGCACGCCGTAGATCACACGTCCGCTCGCACAGGGAACAACCAGGCGAGAACCCTCTACCCTCACACCTCCACTCGCCGCCTCACCCAATCTGATCGACAGGTCCAGCCTCTGACCTCCAGCGGCCGTCGCTCGCCGCCTGGCATCCGCTACTGGCCGCCGGCCCGGCGGCCCGCCACCTCCAGTCGACCTGCCCGCTGCCCTCCAATCGTGCCCAGCGCCAGCAACCGAACGAAGGCCCGCGCACCGCCTGCACCCTGCAGCCCTCTGCCCTGCACCGCAACCGGCCGCTCGCGCCCGCCACCTTGGCTCGCGCTCTATCGCCCGCAGGCCGCATCCAGCCGCCAAGCATCCGGCTATTTCCTCCGCTCGCGCCGTATCTGATCCGGTCATGGCGCCAACCGGAAAGAAGTCTACTTCCACCCGGACCACACATCGTCTGTTGTTCTCGGAGCCGCCTCCACCATCGGTGGCTGTGGATGCTCGAATTGCGGGTACTAGTTCACATGAATATTCTGTTTATAGCTTGTTCATAGTTCAAGTGTGTACAAGTGTTCACCAATTCACATGAGTGTACATGGTTTGTTCATATTCATGTGTTGAGACTTAATTTTTTCAGAAATCAGAACCTTCAAGTCAAACTGAAACTGAGCATTTGAACTGAATTTGGAACATTTTGGACTGAACTTGAACATGTCACTAGTCACTAGAACATTTTGTTCTGTTATGCGGCCGAACTTTATACTGTTTTATCAAGGTTGCCTTTAAAATGCAGCAGAACTTTATATTGTTTTATCAAGTATTGGTCCATCTATTTACTATTTTGTTATGTGCAGGCATATCTAGTGGCACTGGCAGTACCTATGAACAACCTGGCATAAATCTAGCATCTAGTACCAATGAACAACCTGGCATAATCCAGCATCTAGTACCAATGAACAACCTGCTGAACAAGAACAAGTTGTTGATAGTGATGATGATAATGAACATGATGCAAAGAGACATAAGAAGAGCACGTCAGCTTTGTGGCAGTATTACTCTAAGAAAAAAAGATTGTCATGGTTAATGGCAAGAAGTACATTGAGAGATGGGAATCTTGCAATTTTCCAAAATGCAAAGCAAAGTATAGATGTGAGAGTAATAAGGGAACACCAGGATTATGGACCCACCTTAGAACTGCCCATAGTGTGGTAAAAGGCCAACAACAACTAGTAGCTGGAAAGGATAATGAGAAAGACATAAATTATGTCGAACCATACAGGTAGGATCCAGAAGTCAGCACAAAAAAATTTATTTAGCGATCATCATGCATGAGTATCCTTTCAACGTAGTCGAGCATGAGTATTTTGTTGACTTCCTCAAGTCCTTGCGTCCTAGCTTTCCTATTAAATCTAGGATCACTGTTAGGAAAGATATCTGGAATTGTACTTTGAAGAGAAGAATAAATTATATGCATACTTGAAGACTTTTAATTGTCGATTTAGCAAAACTATGGATATGTGGACTTCAAATCAAAACAAAGGATATATGTGAGTCACGGCCCAATGGATAGATGATGATTGACATATTCAAAAGAGGATTATTGATTTCTTTCATGTGGAAGGGTGATACACAGGGGAAAAGTTATATGTATCCTTTACTGAATGTATGGTTAGATGGGGGATTGAGAAGAAACTACTTTCATTGACTTTGGATAATGCATCTGCAAACGAGGTAGCAATTCAAGATGTAATTAATGATCTGAAGACAAGTGCTGATGCTTTTTTAGTTTGTGACGGTGCTTTTTTCATCTGTGGTGTGCTAATCACATTCTAAATTTAGTTGCTAAAGATGGACTAAGTGTAATATCTCACACAATTGAGAATATTAAGTCACTAGTATTAGCTGTGAAGGGGTCTCCACAACAATGGGAGGAACTAATGAAGCATGCAACAGAAGGGTGTTTACAAACAAGTAAGGGTATCTCTTTTGATGTCTCAACAAGGTGGAATTTGACTTTTTTGCTGTTAAGGGATGCAATATATTACAAGGTGCAATTTCTAATACTTATATACTTATTTATGTACTAGATTAGTTCTTATACTTTTATATTTCTTAATTGCTTATTGTCTTATTTGTAGGATGCTTTTATGAGGCTTAAGACTGCTGACAGACGAAGGTATGAGCACATATCTCCATCTCCTGCTGCGTGGAACATGGCCATAACATTGTGTCATGCCTTGAAGAAATTTTATGATCTAACTGAACTTCTATCTGGCACTTTGTATCCGACCGCCAACTTGTTTTACAAAGGTATTTGTGAGATTATAACTTTGCTTGCTGAGTGGTCTACTCATGAAGATACCACTATTCGTGAAATGGCCATTGCTATGAGCAAAAAAATTGAAAAGTATTGGAAGAAATCAAATGTTGCTCTTGCAGTGGCAAGCTTTCTTGATCCAAGGTATGTTTGTCATAATCTATCTTAATACTTTTTCATTTTTACTTTAATGTTGAACATTATCTAATAAATTGATTGCTGAAAGGAGAAATATCTTCTTCCATTATAAGGTACAAGAAAAAAACAAATAGAGTTCTACACGAGGAAATTCTATGATGATGTGTTATGTCATGCTAAATTTGAGGAATTTGTTAGTGTGTTGAGGCAGGTTTACCAATTTTATGTTGCACTAGCACCTGCAAAGAAGACAGTAGAACCTAGTAAAACTAAGTCATCTGATTTATATTTGGACATGGACAATGAAGATAATGAGTTGGAACAGTTTTTATATGAGTCATGTTCCTCTGAGATAGAGAGCTCAAATGACATAGAAAAGTACATGGCTGGACCACTTTTTAAGCATAGTGGACAATTTGACATTTCATCATGGTGGAAGAATCAGTGAAAGGAATATCTAATTCTTTCAAAAATGGCTCGTGATGTGTTGCCTATACAAGTGTCAACAGTTGCTTCAGAATCTGTTTTTAGTGCTGGTGGGCGCGTGGTTGATCCATATCATAGTAGTCTTGATCCTAAGATGGTAAAAGTTTTGATTTGTACCAAAAACTGGGTTGCTGCAGCAAAAAAGGTAGCAATTTCATTAATGTATAGTTTTACATGGATTTCTTACTTTTTTAAACTTATCCACTATTGTTTTTTAGATTACAAAAGCGTTGCTTCAATTGTTGCTGATCTTGAGGTTATGGAGCTATGACTAACATGGCACTTCAGGTTTGTTTGTTACAGTAAAATATAAAACATTCTTCTATTTTAAGAACTACTAGACTAAATGACAATCTAATTTATTTATTTATCCTTTTTGAAGGATGAGGACATAGAAAATGATCCCGATGTGATGGATGAAAGTGAGGAGCTAGGTGTAAAATATTTAAAGAATATTATTTTTAGTTACATTTGTGGTCATTTGGTATGGATGTATGACATTATATTTTATTTTTAGTTAACTTTAATGTATGAGCTATATATGGATGAGGGTGCATACCATGAATGATTATATTTTACTTATATTACTTATTATTAATTTGTTATGGTTACTAGAGTGAAGTTAGGGTGTTGTTTCTGAAAAAAAAAATCGAAACCGTGCCAATATCAATAGATTTCTGGTCCGATATATCCGTTTCTGAAATTTCCGAAATTTCCGATATCATATCCGTTTATGATGGTTCCAATTCCGACTCCGTTTTTGAAAATTATATATGAAAATGAAAATGATTTAACTAATTTTTTGACCGTTTTTGAGCCTTTTCATCCCTATCCCTGGAGGTGTCCTCAAGATCCGGGGAGACCACACTGCAGTCGTCTCAGTGTTGGACAAGCTCCAGGCGTTGGCAGCGGCGCAGGAGGCTGCTTCCGGCCACGCTGAAGCTAGCTGACCGCCCCCAAGCACGTGTTAGTGAGGGACGACATCTGCACCCTGCGTGCAGCCCTCGGATGGCGAGTACTTCCCTGTCAAGGTCATCCAAGTCGGCTCCGACGCCACCCAGACCACCCGAATCGCCGGGAGCCTGGGTGACAAATAGGAAGACACGCTCGTCACCTTCCTCTAGGCTAATGTCGACGTGTTTGCATGACAACCGTCAGAGATGCCCAGGATCCCCAGGGAGGTGATTGAGCACCAACTGAAGATTTATCCCGATGTCAGGCAGATCCAACAGAAGCCTCAAAAGCAATCCATCGAGTGGCAAGACTTCATCCGTGAAGAAATCAAGAAGCTGCTCGATGCTGACTTCATCCGAGAGGTCCACCATCCTTGATGGTTGGCCAACCCTGTTGTCATCCCCAAGGCAGGTGGGAAGCTTCGGATGCATATCGACTACACCACCCTCAATAATGCATGTCAAAGGATCCGTTTCCTCTCCCCCGTATAGACCAAATAATGGATTCTATATCCGGCAGTGATCTACTATGTTTTCTATATGCATATTCAGGTTTTCACCAAATATCTATGTCTAGGAAAGATGAAGAGCATACTGCCTTCATCACAGTAGATGGTCTATACTGCTATGTATCCACGCCTTATGGTCTTAAGAATGCCCTTACCACTTTTTTACGTGCAATGCATAAAACATTTGGGAATCTCATTGGTGACCTAGTAGAGGTGTATGTCGATGACATCGTAGTAAAGGTCAAGTCGCAAGAATCCTTGCTCGACAACCTAGACTTAGTCTTCGACAGGCTGCGTTCGACACACATGAAGTTGAAACCAGACAAATGTGTTTTTGGGGTCTCTTCCGGGAAGCTACTCGGTATTTTGGTCTAACACCAAGGAGTTGAAGCTAACCCAGAGAAGATTAAGGAGATAGAACTGATGCGGCCCCTTGCCCGCATCAAGGATGTGCAAAATCTTATCGGATGCTTGGCTGCGCTCAGCAGGTTTATCTCTAGACTGGCTAAGCTGGCTCTTCCGTTCTTCAAGCTTCTGTGCAAATTTGGTCCATTCGCATGGACCGAGGAGGCAGATGAGGCGTTCTAGGAGCTAAAGAAGTTCCTCATGACGCTGCCGATCATGGTGGCCCCGGAACGAGGCGAGCCTCTGCTCCTCTACATCGCTACAACAACAGAGGTCGTGAGCATGGTCCTCATCTTAGAGCGGCCAGAACTCCATCGACCTCAAGTCCCAGACGAGGCCCTTGCTGCCGTTAGTCTAGAGTCCTAGGACTTGGACTCCGTAGGGGACCCAAGGGTTGGGGAAACAGTCAGGTCCCAGTCAGCCGGGCCTGATGATCAATCCATATTCGGGTCCGAGCTCCCAGAATGCAGTCCCAAACCTAGGGGCCAAGGTCCCCCGAGTCCCGGACCTCCCCAAGAAGATTAAGTCAGGTCTCAGCCACCTAGACCTAACGACCAGTTCGCATCTGGGTCCCAGCTCCCAGAGTGCAGTCCTGGGCCCGAGGGCTGGTGGCCCCTAAATCCTGTACCTCTCCTAGAGGACGCACCGGTGAAAGTGCATCTAGGCATCCCTTGTGGGTTTTGGTTGATTTATGAAAAACAAGTGAGACCCTAACAAAATCGTTGAGATGAGCGCATGTTTTTAAAAAAATTAGGAAGAAAGCGTAAAAAGAAAGGAGAATGAGGATCTAAAATTATAAGAGCTTAGGAGCTGAAAAGATTAGATTACTTAGTATGGAGTGTGTTGGAGAAACACACCCAAAGAGCTCAAGTGAAAGAAATCACACTAACTGCACACAAATCAGCATGTGCGTACTAGTCCGATATCAACCGGACTAGTCCGATTTCTCTCTGACTAGAGAACGGACAAGTCCCCCGAGTGTGGACTTGTGCTCAATTCTCACTTTCTCCACACAGCGGACTAGTCCGATATGGACCGGACTAGTCCGATATGTCTCTGACTAGAGAACGGACAAGTCCGCCAAGTCCGGACTTGTCCATAATCTACAAAGTTCTCACTACAGCGGACTAGTTCGATATGGACCGGACTAGTCCGATTTGTCTATGAGTAGACAAAGGACTAGTCCGCACTCTTACGGACTAGTCCGGTATCTCACAACACTTAGGGTTTTCCACAAGCCGCACACCGGACTAGTCCGGAATCCACCACAGACTAGTCCGGACATCGCAAACCCTAACGGTAACCTTTGGAAACCCTAGTATAAATAGAGGTGTACAGCCATACTACAACCTCTCTCGACCCTCTGCGCTGTCACACCTTCCAAGAGCCCAAAATTCACATCTCTCCACACATTCTAATCCTAAAAGGATCAAATCTTTGAGGATTAGCAATCGATCAAAGGAAAGACTTGTTCTACACATCTTGAGCTCTTGGGTTTGATCTCTCGCACACTCTTGTTCATTTATTGTACATCTTTTGAGTGTGCTTGGTGGTATTTATTCATTGTAATTCTTGGGGAGCCCTCAACTTGTGAGAAGACCCATTGAATGATTTACTAGCCCTTTGTGATTAGTGAAAGAGAATTGGCCTCCGTGGCGATTCGATGAGGGTAGGGTTGGTGAAGGCCCGGTCCTTCGTGGACTCCTCAACGGGGACGTAGATTTCCTTCATGGAATCAAACCTCGGGATAAAATCTTGTCTCTTGCTCTTGTGTTTTATTTTTCATCATATTCTAGGGTTTACTTAATCTTGTGTAATTCACATTGAAACATTGAAACTAAAGTTGATCTCTGTCATTCATTGTTTCGCTGTTGTAATACATCTAAGTTCCCAATTAATTTCCACTGCATAGGGTACTAGAAGTGAAAACATTGATCAACCTTGATCTTTCTAGTCCACGCATACCGGACTAGTCCGCACAGTACCAGACTAGTCCGATTTCCTTGTATTTGATAAATCTATTAAGTGTTTCAGAGATTAACAAAGAATCAAAAAGTCTATTCACCCCCCTCTAGGCTACATTCAATTGGTATCAGAGCCAAACTCTTCAAAAGAGACTCATCGCTCGAAGAGACGATGTCGGACATCAAGGATGTACACGAGAAGATCGACAATGAAAAGGGTGATGATGAAAGGACTCAAAAGCTAAACTAGCTACTCGACGCCATTCAAGACCGTGAGGACGATGATGATGAGGTGCTCCAACTCAAGGCTCTTCTACAGAAGAAGGCACTCTCCCCAAAAGGGAAGAAGATCGATGATGAAAAGAAGAAGAAAGGGGTAGTCACAAAGACTACTCCCGATATCCTTTTTGAAAGTGCATCTAGGGTATCCCTTGTGGGTTTTGGAGAATTGATGACAAGCATATGAGATCCTAATGAAACTATTGAGATGATTGCAGGACAAACAAAGTGAACTAGCTCGGTGCATACAAAAAGGTGAAAAATAGAGTGGTGTCCAAAAAAGGAAGACTTTAATGGAACTTAGAAGAGCAAAGTAGATTTAAATGTATAGGGTGTGTGTGAGAGACACATCCCAAGAGCTCATAACTTTGATAAGGGTAAGGGGTTTAAAAATCAACTAAAATCCATTGGACACCAGACTAGTCCGTTCATGGACCGGACTAGTCCGGTCAGCTTACTGGAGACCGGACTAGTCCGCTCATGTTTCTGTTGTCCTCTTTAGAGGACAGAGGACTAGTCCGTCCTTGCGACAGGACTAGTCTGCTGAACTTTCTGGAACCCCACTTCACATAGCACCGGACAAGTCCGGTTTTATACCGAACTAGTCCGCTTAGCCCACTGGAAGTAGACCGGACAAGTCCGATCATATACCGGACTAGTCCGGTATTAGGTTTTACAACGATAACTTTTTGGAAACCATATAAATTGGTGATCCACGGCCTTCCAACGTAAAGACACGACTCACACTACAAGAAACTCAAACCCTAGCGCCGCCACCTGTCCCAAGAGCCCAAAAACACATCTCCCCACACATCTAAGGTGCGAAAAAGGTGAAAATCAATTAAACACTTGGATTTGGGATTGGGAGATCGTCATTCCTTCGTTGTGATCTCTTGGGGTTTAATCTCTCTACACTCATATTCTGCATTGTAATCTTTTTTAGTGTATTTGATCTCTTGTTCATTGTAATTCTCGTGGGAGTCCTCAACGTGTGAGGTTGCCCCACAAACTCGGTGATTACCCGTGCTAGTGGAGTCAAGTCGGCCTTGTGTGGTGACTTGAAGAGGGAAAGGGTTTGAGACCCGACTCTGTGTGAGCTTCCTCAACGAGGACGTAGATCTCCTGGTGAGATCGAACCTCGGTAAAATTTGTGTCTCGCGCGCCTCTTTATTTTTGTTGATTAGAACATCTAGTTTCTAAACTTCATAATTTGAATTGCTAAGTTTCATTCATGGGCATAATCACACCTCACATTGTAAACTCAAAATAAAATAACTGTTGTTCTTATTTCCGCTGCTAAACAAGTTAATTTTCCTGAACAATACTTAATACAATCTACACACTTCAGGCACACCGGACTAGTCCGCTCACACAACCGGACTAGTCCGGTCAAGCAAGTTTTTGACAACTACATTAAGTGTGCATGAAACTCTGTAAGGCCTATTCACCCCCCTCTAGGCCACATTCAATTGGTATCAGAGCAAGGTTCTCCACCAACGAGACTCACATCTCGGAGAGATCAATGGCCTCTGAGAAGAACAACGATATCCCGAAGATGAACATCAATGATGAGGAGCAAGAAGCCAAAGCCTTCGATGTGCTGAAAGAAAGTCCACATGATGATGAAGAAGTGAGACAGCTAAAGGCACTACTAAGAAAGAAATTAATGGCACAAAAGGGAAAAGAGAAAGAAAAGACGATGGGGAGTGGTCATAACGACTACTCCCGATATCCTTACAACTACAACCGTCTCAATTCAAATAATCACTATCTCTCCATTCCTATGGGAAGGCCCTCGCAGTTTGACGGAAGTGACTATACCATGTGGAAGTACAACATGAAAATGCATCTAATATCCTTGAATCCTAGCCTTTGGCATACTGTCTGCACAGGTATAGATATCCCAGACACGGATGAAGAACTCACTCCGAAACAAGAACAAGAGATTCACAGAAATGCATAAGCCGCTGCAGTAATCACATCGTCACTGAGCAGGGAAGAATTCACCAAGATCGATGGACTAGAGAGTGCAAAAGAAATCTGGGATACACTCAAAACAGCTCATGAAGGAAATAGGTCTGTACGTGAAGCCAAAATTGAGATGCTTGAAGGAGAGTTGGGGAGATTTGCTATTGAAGAAGACGAATCACCTCAAGACATGTACAACCGGATGAAGGCACTCATCAACAAAATCCGTGCCTATGGAAGTAAGAAATGGACTGATCACGAGGTGGTCAAAAGGATGATTAGAGCCTTCATGCCAAGAAACGTCACACTTTGCTCAATGATTAGAGAAAGCCCCGGGTTTCACAAAATGACTCCCGATGAGTTATTGGGGAAGATCATAAATCATGAAATGATGGAGAAGGAGGCTCAATACGTCAAAGACTTAGCCGAGCTTACCTCTTCCAAAAAGAAAGAAGTTGCTCTCAAAGTAACGTGCAAACCCAAACTCAAAGAAACCCGTGAAGACCAAGATGACGGAGATACAAGCAACGTGAGTACCGATCTAGATGATGAGGAAATGGTACTCTTTATCAAAAAGTTCAAGCGCATGATGAGGAGAAGACATGGCAACAACTTAAATGAAGGGAAAAGCAAGGGTAAAGGGAAATCCAAGGCTCGACGTACTTGCTATAATTATGGAGAGTACGGTCACTTCATGGTGGACTGTACTTATGAAGAAAACAAGAAGAAGAAGGAAACAAAAGCACATGAGAAGAAAAAATTCAGAAAAAGGAGACAAGCTCATCAAGCTCACATTGGCAAGGAGTGGGACTCAAACGATGAGTCCTCCTCCGATGAAGAAGAGGAGATGGCCACCATTGCCGTTAAGAAACCCACCATGAGAGCTACACTCTTCCCAAACATGGGAGGACGAGATATGAACAACCATACTTGCCTTATGGCTAAAGAAGGCAAGAAAAAGGTTCGACTTACTCCTTTTGCGTTAAATACCTCTATTGATGACTTTGATAGCTCTAGTGATAATGAAGAAATGTTTAGAGGATTAAGTAAAATTGCTTTAAATAAAATGGAAATGTTGTCGAACGAAATCTTTGAAAAGGAGGAACTTGTCAACCAATAAGAAGATATGCTCATCCGTGAAAGAAAGAGATATCAAGAAGTTGAAAAACTTCTCGAGCTTGAAAGAGAGAAGAACAAGTCACTTGAGTTTGAGCTAGCCTTGAGTAAGGAGACTTACTCAAAGCTAGAGGACTCACATATTGCAATCAAGGATGAGCTTGCTAACTTGTCAAGAGTTAACAAGATCCTTGAGGTGCAAGTTGAGTCGCTCAAGCAAAGTGACTCATGTAACACCCCAAAAATCTTGTTAAGACCCTAAATCATGTTAAGAGGGGAATTTAAAAATTTTTGGACGTGTTGCATGTTTTGCAAAAATTCAAATTCAAACTGGAATTCAAATTAAACTCAAAACAGAAAAGAAATAGAAAAAGAAAAAGGAAAACAGAAAAAAACCGGCCAGTGGGCCAAAACCCACCAGCCGGCCCAATCAGCCCCCGCGCCAGCCCGCAGCCGCGCGCGCTTTTTCCTCCCGCTGATAGGCGTGGCCCGCCAGCCCTTCTTCTACCTCGCGCCCGCGCCAGGATTCTCTCACCCCGAATCAAAACCGACCCGGATTCCTGCGCATCCCCGCCGAATTCCGTTCGTAGGCGACGCGAACTCGATCTAAACCACCCCGCCGCCCTCCCCCGTCAATAAAAACCCCGACCTCGTTCTGTTTCTCCCACGCGATCCGCCAATTTTACTCCGGTGAGAAACCGAGCCTTCTCCAGCGAATTCTGGCCGATCTAAGCTCGGAAATTCCGATCTAACTCGCTGGTCCTGATCCACCGCCTCCGGGGAACCCTGCAGGTGCAGAAAACTTGGTGACTTGCGGTTCAAACACAGCGCCGACGAGCCTCGCCGTGGTTTCAATTCGGACCTCGTCGCCGACCGCCTTCCAGGACCTCCGAGCTCAAGAAAACCCCCGAGGTGAGATCCCCGACCTCCCCTCCACCGATCTATGCCATAAAATCACAGTTCTAGGAAGAATTCTCGAAGATCCGAAAGTCTCCGGCGAGATCGCCGCTTCCCGCCGCCGTGCGCCGCCGGGCAGCGCCGCCCGCGCTCGATCAGAGCGACGTGGCCGCTTGTGCGCCGTCTATTTTAAATCGCACGGTAGATTTTAAATCCCCGCGTACCGGTTCGACGTTATAATCTCAGCCGTTTGTTTTAAATCGGACGGTCCACATCAGCCCCGCGTTATAAAGACTGGAATTCTTACGCGCTACCCCCTGGGGTTCTCGGGAAATAAGAGCTAGCCCCGGAAACTTCTGATCTAGCCCCTGGAATCTCAGAAAATCATGTAAATTCATTTAAAAATCAGTTTTAACCCCTGAACTTAATAAAAATTAGGAAAAACTCCTCTGTTATACATAACAGAGGAGTTTTTCCTAATTTTTATTAAGTCCAGGGGCTAAAACTGATTTTTAAATGAATTTACACGATTTTCTGAAGTTCCAGGGGCTAGATCAGAAGTTTCCGAGGCTAGCTCTTATTTTCCGAGAACCCTAGGGGGTAGCGCGTAAGATTTCCAGTCTTTATAACGCGGGGCTGACGTGGACCATCCGATTTAAAACAAACGACTGAGATTATAACGCCGAACCGATACGCGGGGATTTAAAGTCTATCGTGCGATTTAAAATAGACGGCGCACAAGCGGCCACGTCGCTCTGATCGAGCGCGGGCGACGCTTCCCGGCGGCTCACGGCGGCGGGAAGCGGCGATCTCACCGGAGATTTTCGGATCTTCGAGAATTCTTCCTAGAACTGTGATTTTATGGCATAGATCGGTGGAGGGGAGGTCGGGGATCTCACCTCGGGGGTTTTCTTGAGCTCGGAGGTCCTAGAAGGCGGTCGGCGACGAGGTCCGAAGTGAAACCACGGCGAGGCTCATCGGCGCTGTGTTTGAACCGCAAGTCACCGAGTTTTCTGCACCTGCAGGGTTCCCCGGAGGCGGTGGATCAAGACCAGCGAGTTAGATCGGAACTTCCGAGCTTAGATCGGCCAGAATTCGCCGGAGAAGGCTCGGGTTCTCACCGGAGTAAAAACAGCAGATCGCGTGAGTAAAACGGGACGAGGCCGGGGTTTTTATAGACGGGGGAAGGGCGGCGTTCGGTTGTGATTGAGTTTGCGTCGCCCACGAGCAAAATTCGGCTGGGATACGCAGAAATCCGGGTCGGTTTGGATTCGGGGTGAGAGAGAGTCCGGCCGAGCGCGGCGCTGGCGCGAGGAAGGAGAAGAGCTGGCGGGCCCCGCCTGTCAGTGAGAAGAAGGGGGCGCACGCGGCTGCGGGCTGGCGCGGGTGCTGATTGGGCCAGCTGGTGGGTTTCGGCCCACTGGCCAGTTTTTTATGTTTTTTTTCTTTTTCTATTTCTTTTCTGTTTTGAATTTAAATTGAATTCCAGTTTGAATTTAAATTGTTGCAAAACATGCAACACGTCCAAAAATTTTTAAATTCCCCTCTTAACATGATTTAGGGTCTTAACAAGATTTTTGGGGTGTTACAGCTCTACCCCCCTTAAAAGAAATCTCGTCCTCGAGATTGGTGGTTCTAAGAAAACAATTCCGGAAATTGTGCCTTGAGCTCATCTTCCCGTTCCCAGGTGGCTTCCTCTTCTGAGTGATGCTTCCATTGCACCTTACACATCCGGATTCTTTTATTTCTGGTGAGACGTTCCATTGTCTCCAAAATCTTGTATGGTTGCTCGGCATAAGACAAATCCTCAGCTACGTCCATTTTATTCATGGGTAACACCTCTTTAGGCGTTCTCAGGCATTTCTTGAGTTGTGACACATGGAACACATCGTGCACATCCGATAGACGAGCCGGTAACTCTAGTTGATACGCCACTTCGCCTTTCCTTTCCAGAACTTGAAAGGGTCCGATGTATCGAGGTGACAACTTCCCTTTCACCTTGAACCGATGAAGTCCTCTGATAGGGGACACCTTGAGATAGACATAGTCTCCCACGTTGAAAACAAGCTCTCTTCTTCGTACATCGGCATAGCTCTTTTGGCGTGTCTGTGCTATCCTCAAATTGTTGCGAATTTCCCTCACCTTCGCCTCGGCTTCTTGTAGTGCTTCTGGACCAAACACTTTACTTTCCCCTGTTTGGTTCCAAAATAGGGGAGTTCTGCACTTCCTCCTGTACAAAGCTTCAAACGGTGACTTTCATACTAGCTTGATAGCTGTTGTTATAGGAAAAATCCGCATACGGTAAGTTCTTATCCCAACTCCGATTGTTTTTTAGTGCACATGGCCTCAGCATATCTTCAAGAATCTGATTGGTTCTTTTCGTCTGCCCGTCAGTTTAAGGATGATAGGCAGAGCTGAAATTCAGATGGGTTCCCATGGTTTCGTGCAACTTCTGGCAGAACCTTGAGGTGAACTGTGTCCCTCGATCCGACACAATCTTCTTTGGCACTCCATGGTAACACACGATCCTTGACATGTACAACTCCGCCAATTTGGAACTGCTGTAGCTTTCCTTCACGGGGATGAAGTGAGCTACCTTGGTTAGCCTGTCGATGATGACCCATATTGAATCATATCCGGATTGGGTCCTAGGCAATCCCACTATGAAATCCATACCGATTTCTTCCCATTTCCATTCAGGCACTTTGAGTGGTTGCAATAATCCCGCGGGTCGTTGATGTTCTGCTTTCACCAACTGACATGTGTCACATAGGGCAACATGTTCCGCGACATCTCGCTTCATACCATACCACCAATACCTGCTCTTGAGGTCCTGGTACATCTTCGTACTCCCAGGATGAATGGAATAGTCGGAATCGTGAGCCTCCTTCAAAATCAATTCACGAATCTCCTTTACTTCAGGCACACAGATCCTTTTCCCGTGCCACACCGTACCTTGTTCATCCTCTCTGAAACCAGGGGCTTTATTTTCCTTGATGAGTTGCCTGATGTCTTGTATCTTCTCGTCATTCTTTTGACCCTCACGGATATGTCGCTCTAGTGTGGAGTCCACTTCCATGGCGATGGCTTCACCACTATTTACCAGGCATAGATTGAGCCTTATAACCTCGTCCTTCAATTCTGCAGGCATGTTCTTCAAGCTCAACTTATTGACCTGCACTTTCCGACTTAAAGCATCGGCCACGACGTTTGCTTTCCCAGGATGATAGTTGATGCCCACATCAAAGTCATTGATTAGCTCTAACCATCTCCTTTGTCTGAGGTTGAGATCTGGCTGTGTGAATATGTACTTCAAACTCTTATGATCCGTATATATCTCGGTCCTCTTCCCCATCAAATAGTGCCGCCAAATTTTCAACGCGTGTACCACTGCGGCTAGTTCTAGGTCATGTGTAGGGTAGTTCTTCTCGTGCTTCCGAAGCTGCCGAGATGAATAAGCCACGACATGCCCTTCTTGCATGAGAACACATCCCAACCCGTTTCCAGAGGCATTGCAGTACACTGTGAAATTCTTCTGCATATCTGGCATAACCAACACTGGGGCTGTTGTCAATCTTTTCTTTAGCTCCTGAAAACTCGTCTCGCACTGTGGCGTCCATGTGAATGTGATTCCCTTCTCCAACAGTTTGGTGAGGGGTCTCGAGATCTTAGAGAATCCCTCAATAAACCATCGATAGTATCCAGCCAATCCCAAGAAGCTTCGAAGTTCCCCGACATTTTCAGGGGTCTTCCACTTCTGTATATCCTCGATTTTGGCAGGATCCACGAAGATTCCTCCCTCCGAGATTATATGTCCTAAGAAGGGAACTCTCTTCAGCCAAAACTCACACTTGCTCAACTTGGCATATAGTTGGTGTTCTCTCAGCCTTTGCAACACCAACCTTAGATGTTTCTCATGTTCTTCTTCATCTTTGGAGAAGACGAGAATGTCATCTATGAAAACTACCACAAATTTGTCCAGATATTCCATGAATACCTTGTTCATGAGATACATGAAGTATGCCGGGGCATTAGTTAGCCAGAAAGGCATGACAGTGTATTATACAGTCCGTACTGAGATACGAAAGCTGTCTTGGGAATATCAGATTGCCTTATCTTGAGTTGGTGGTATCCCGACCTGAGATCAATTTTCGAGAACACACAAGCTCCCCTCAACTTATCAAACAAGTCTTCAATGCGGGGTAATGGGTACTTGTTCTTGATGGTTACCTCATTCAAGGCACGGTAATCCACGCATAACCTTTGGGTTCCGTCCTTCTTGGGCACAAATATCACTGGAGCCCCCCATGGTGAGGAACTAGGACGAATATACCCCTTCTCCGTCAATTCTCTCAAATGATCCTTGAGTTCTCCCAGCTGCTTGGAGTCCATCCGATAAGGTCTTTTGTATATCGGGGCTGTTCCAGGCACTAGCTCAATTGCAAATTCCACTTCACGATCGGGAGGCATACCTGGCAACTCCTCCGGAAAAAACATCTGGATATTCCCTGATAATCCTGATCTCCTCCACTTTCACCTCAACTTGATTTAATTTAATGTCACTCCTAGGCTCTTGTATTGTTATGAACTTTACTCTTGTGCCACTAGGGTGAGTTAGTTCCACCGTTCTGGTCGAACAATGGATGATTCCCTTATGTTTGGTCAACCAATCCATACCCAAGATAATATCTATCCCTTGTGAATCTATCACTATGAGGTTAGCAGTAAATACTACCCCATTAATGTCTAGGTTCACTTTGGGACACACTTGTCTTGTCCTTATTTCTCCACCTGGAGAGTTTACGGCTAGCATATGGTTCATTTGTGTGGTTGCTAGGTCATGCTTCTTAACAAACCCTTGAGCAATGAATGAGTGGGTAGCACCAGAATCAAACAGCAGGGTTGCAATGTGTAAATTGGCAGGAAACATACCATTTATCACGTCGGGTGCCTCTTGTGCTTCCTCCATAGTGACGTGGTTCACCCGTCCCCTCATTACATTCTGCTGTTGTGGCTGCGTGGGCTTCTTCTTTGGGCACTTATGGGCATAGTGCCCCACTTCACCGCAGCTAAAACATTGCACCCCAACCTTAGGTGCCTGGCCTTTGTTGTCTTGGGGTTGGTTTGGAGATCCTTGTACTGCTGGTCGAGGTGGATATGCGGGGCGAGGCTGCTGTACAAACTGACATTGTGGCTGTGTTGGTGCTGCGGGAGGCCTGTAGTTCGGGTTGTACCCTCTTGGTGCTGAGTAGGGTACCGCAGCACGGTTCGTCTGCCCTGCAGGTTGCTGCATCGGACGTGGGCGGGTGTTGCTACCCGAGGCTTGATGTGACCACCCGGCCTTCCTCTTATTCTCATTTTCCAAGGCCTTTAGCTTCCTTTCTACCACAAACGCTCTGTCCACCATCTTTTGGAAGCTTTCATACTCATTTGAGGACATTGCACACTGCATTTCTGCGGTAAGCCCTTCCACGAAACAATCTTGTTTCTGCTCATCAGTCTCTATGTCTCGTGGGGCATAAGGGGATAGTTGAGTAAATTTAGTGAGGTATTCCCTCACCGTCATGTTTCCGTGCTGCAGTCCCAAGAACTCCTTCCTCTTGTTTTGAGTTCACCTCGTGGGATGTAATGATTGCGGAAGCTACGCTTGAACTCTTCCCAAGTGATGTTCTCAGGGTCATGATGGGTGGCCACGTAGGCGGTCCACCAATCAGCAGCAGGTCCATGCAATTGATGAGAGGCAAACAGCACCCTCTCATACCCTTGGCACTGTATGATCCTCATCTTGCTCTCAATGGTCTTAAGCCAATCATCTGCCTCCAGAGGTTCAGCAGCACTTGCAAACTTTGGAGGTTGAGTTCCTAGAAACTCACTCAACCTTGGTTGGAGTGGTGCAGCTTGTGGAGGTTGAACTTGATGCAAGTTGGCCACCACTTGAGTCAAGTTCTGGATGAGCTGATTCTGATTCTCCAGCATTTGGTGGAGGGGATCAACTCCATCATGGCGACCACCCCTGTCCTGGCCTCCAGAAAGATGAGGGTTGGAGGCCTCATCGTTGTTGTTGGCGGGGTTGGCAGCACGTCCTTTTCCTCTTCCGGCCATCTGGCATGATCGACCAATGTTAATTTAAAGCATTACGTATCATCTTACTACTTTCACTTGTTTGTACTTTGAAGTGTTGAAGCTTTGTTATACTTTTCTGAGGTTTCATATCTCACACAAAAATAAATGCAATATTATTTCATGTGGGTTCACACACCAAAGCAAGACAATCTGAAGACGAGACTGTGGACAACTGCTCATGGCTTCCACAACTCACGTCACACACCAAGCATTAACACACCATTAACTAACGTAACGACTCGACTACTCGACATCCTTCTAATTTAAGGGAAAGACTCTACGCTACTCGTTTTCTTGAGCTGGATCCTCGGGATCTTCCTCATCATTTCGGCTGCCTTCTGACTCTGCTTTGGGTTGGGAGGCTGCTGGTGGAGAAGTGCGACGACGCCTGATTGCTCGGCGATCTGGGGAGTCAGGCGTCCATGTATCATTCACGGTGACACACAGTTCATTCCCATCTCCTCTATCTCTCGCCCTCAAGCAGGCTCGCAGCAATGCCTCCGTTTCCTTCACGGTGTCCCGAACATCCTGAAGCTCTTGCTGACACTCCTGCAGTCGAGTGCTGAGCATAGCAGCATCTTCCAAGCACAAGTCCATGTGCTCATGGGAAGTCCCTTGCTGCACTGGTGGGTACTTGTACTCCGTGGTACCACTCTCACGCTGGAGGACATACCTGTACTCAGTCCTGTCCAGGTGTCGTCGATAGATGTGACTCTGGCAGGTGATGGCCTCCCAGGTGACATCCTTCTCCGCATCGACCTGTGTCGCTCTGCAAGCTGGAGAGCGGTGGATCTTAAGCAGCTGATTTTCATTTATAATCCTCATCTCTGAACTCCATTCTTCCCTTTTTCTCACGGATGGTCCCGGTGGAGTTATAGTGGATGATTAGCTTGCCCGTATTGCCGGCGGCTTCGAGCATACGTCGAAGACGGCGCAACAAACCTCCTACAGCCAATCCGTAGGAAAGGTACGTCACCGGACGGCTCTCCTCTCTTTCGGCAAGGGCAACTACGGGAAATCTCCCTCCTGTGGACTTGCGAGCGGTGCGAATCATGCGAACCATCTAAAACAAAAAGCATTTAAACTTAGGTTAGATAAACTTTTAAACAAAAATCCTATTTTGAATGAAAGTTGGGGTAAGATGAAGGAAGTGACTCCATTAAATAACACTTTTCAACACACACCTTGTAAAATAGTTTTTAAGAAAATAGGGCCCTAAATACGTCCATTTCTACCTAGGTCCACGTTCCTACGGGCAACCTTGGCTCTGATACCACTTCTGTCACACCCGGTTTTTCCGAAGAACAACCAAGTGAATATCACATGTATGCCAGGATCATTTTCTCATACATGTGATGACAAATAGTGAAGCATCATTTATTACAAGCCAGGTGTCGAATATAAATAAGTCTTACATAGCAAATGTCTCGATGGACAATAATAAGTTCATCACAAGTAATTAAACTAGCAGCGGAATATTATTCTTGAGGGCTCCGTCACAGGCGTTGCCCGGGGGTCTCCATGAACCTAGAAACCTTCTTCGGGTCCAAAATCTTGGTCATTATACACCACCTCATTATCTTGACCTGAGCAGCAATATAAACCAACAAATATGCAACGTTGAGTACCGATGGTACTCAGCAAGTGTGGGAAAGTTATGTCATGCATGGCTAGAACAAGGAAAGGTTGAACTCATGGTTAAAGCACTATGCAATCAATACCTATCACCTTAGCTTATTAAGCACCTACATTACTACACAGGTGAAATGGTCCCAAACTCCCATGCCATCATCATAATCAAATAACCATAACATCATTTCCAATGTTAAGCTCCCCGCTTAACATTCTCAACTTCCAAAACCATCACTCCTCTAATCATGAATAAGTCCAAGCCGCTCTTGACCGTGAGCACGACTGTCATGACAGTTTTGACTCTGCAGAGTTTGCACCACTGTACCCACATGTAGTGACTTCATCCCCCGTTGCCGGGTGGACTAAAAGAACCTCCATTATGCCAGTGGCTACGAACCACATTCACACTTCCCAGGTGTGTAGCCAGGAGGTCACTACGAAGCCTTTACAAAGGGATTCCCGACGAGCGTGGGCCCACTGAGGTTTCACCCCTAACAACATACAAGAGGCTCCAACCCCGCTGCAGTGGCCCCCTCTTGAGCCTTGCGGTTCATATGGTAGTCCAGCTGACACCTATTTCCCGCACCATCCAACACACCCATACTACGCCGGGGATGCACCTAATTAATTGGCCAAGCTGCCCCATCTCAGCATGTGGTTGGCACGGTAAAGCCAGGTTACATGCTCCATGAACCGGTCCTTAGGATCCAGGCAAGTACTAAACACAAACCCGAGTCTCGTGCACCCAGCACACAACCAAAACATCCAACTTGCCTTGATCCCTACCTCTACATAACTCACAATATCTCATTCAAGAGGATGGTAAAATAAACTGATGATCTCATATCCCAAATATCCCATTCTAAGCATGGCTAAGCATATGCATAATAATAAATGACATGATAAAATAAATCCCAACCCAAGCTACAAGGAAACAAGGTAATGCAATTCTTGGGAAACTTCCTAGCATGGGTTTCATATTTCAATTGACAATGCAAACAATTCTATCTACACATCCTAGCATAGGATCAAAGTGGTCAAGGACACTTGCCTCCTTCCTGCTGCTCTTGAAATAGGTAGTCCTGATCTTGGAAAGGAATAACTTGCTCTTGAGCAGGTTCTACATCATACCATCACACATAGCAAAAGAAAAACAACAATCCATAAGACATAGTTCACACTTCCACTTCATACAAACCACACATTCACATTTATGAAAACCATTCACAATTATATGTGTTGTGGTTACTCTATGTGTGTTGATTTGTGGCTTGCATGCACTTTTAATCATTTGTATATGATTCCTACTTTTGTGTTCACATTTATGCTTACATACTATATGTATGAGTTTCCAATTTAAATAAATTCCTTATATTCAATTACTACACCTTTTAGCTACCAAGTATGCATGAAAGGTATTTTCCTTCTCCATATGTGTCTTCAGAATTTCTACCAACCCTAAACTGAATTCTTTGGATTTTAGAAACTCCATTTATCATTTACTAGCTGCTATATTTTTAGATTTATTTTCTATGCCTAAATGTGAAATTTATTATGAAAATAACAAGACACATCATCTAAACAGAATAGGTTCTGATCTAAAATATTTACTAATATATTTTTGACCTTTTCCTCTGATGTAAACTATTTTACAATTATTTTCCCTATTTTCAGAACTATTCTTTACTTAAAAATGTGTCCCTATATTAATAAATGTGAATAATAAATTAAACAGATTCATTTCACCCCAAAATATATTTTTATCTCACTCCAAAGTTTTCTAAATACTGAGAAAGTTTTTAATTTAATTTTGACAATATGTTTGTCCCACTTTTTAAATTTTAAATACTAGCCACATATTCAATTTCCTAAATTAAATATCAAACAGGGCTAAAAGGTAAACTCACCCCACTACAGGGTCTATAATATTATTAAAAAGATTTCAGGGGTCTAGCTACTCATAACAGAGGAGTTTTTCCTAATTTTTATTAACTCTAGGGGCTAAAACTGATTTTTAAATGAATTTACATGATTTTCTGAAGTTCCAGGGGCTAGATCAGAAGTTTCCGGGGCTAGCTCTTATTTGCCGAGAACCCCAGGGGGTAGCGCGTAAGATTTCCAGTCTTTATAACGCGGGGCTGACGTGGACCGTCCGATTTAAAACAGACGACTGAGATTATAACGCCGAACCGGTACGCGGGGATTTAAAGTCTACCGTGCGATTTAAAATAGACGGCGCACAAGCGGCCACGTCGCTCTGATCAAGCGCGGGCGGCGCTGCCCGGCGGCGCACGGCGGCAGGAAGCGGTGATCTCGCCGGAGATTTTCGGATCTTCGAGAATTCTTCCTAGAACTGTGATTTTATGGCATAGATCGATGGAGGGGAGGTCGGGGATCTCACCTCGGGGGTTTTCTTGAGCTCGGAGGTCCTGGAAGGCGGTCAGCGACGAGGTCCGAAGTGAAACCACGGCGAGGCTCGTCGGCGCTGTGTTTGAACCGCAAGTCACCGAGTTTTATGCACCTGCAGGGTTCCCCGGAGGCGGTGGATCAAGACCAGCGAGTTGGATCGGAATTTCCGAGCTTAGATCGGCCAGAATTCACCGGAGAAGGCTCGGGTTTTCACCGGAGTAAAAACAGCAGATCGCGTGAGTAAAACGGGACGAGGCCGGGGTTTTTATAGACGGGGGAAGGGCGTCGTTCGGTTGTGATCGAGTTTGCGTCGCCCACGAGCAAAATTCGGCTGGGATACGCAGAAATCCGAGTCGGTTTGGATTCGGGGTGAGAGAGAGTCCGGCCGAGCGCGGCGCTAGCGCGAGGAAGGAGAAGAGCTGGCGGGCCCCGCCTGTCAGTGAGAAGAAGGGGGCGCGCGCGGCTGCGGGCTGGCGCGGGTGCTGATTGGGCCGGCTGGTGGGTTTCGGCCCACTGGCCAGTATTTTTCTGTTTTCTTTTTTTTTTCTTTTTCTATTTCTTTTCTATTTTGAATTTAAATTGAATTCCAGTTTGAATTTAAATTGTTGCAAAACATGCAACACGTCCAAAAAATTTTAAATTCCCCTCTTAACATGATTTAGGGTCTTAACAAGATTTTTGGGGTGTTACAATACACAGGGCCACGCCACAAGAACTCGAAAACTTGTGTGTGGGTGCCCAAGACTCTTGTGACTAATCTGAGAGGACCAAAGCAAGCTTGGGTACCTAAAACCAAGGAATAATTCTGTTTTGCAGGCTTACTCCTCCGGTGGATCTAAGTGGGTGCTAGATAGCAGATGCACAAATCACATGACCGGAGAGATAGATATGTTTGTGGAGTACGAGTACAATGAGGATCCAAGTGAAGGCATATACTTTGGAGACAACAGCCAAGGAAATGTCCTTGGTAGCGGTAACATTGAAATATCTCCTCAACACACTTTATCTTATGTTTTACCTGTAGACTCCCTAGATTATAACCTTTTTGTCAATATCTCAACTATGCGACAAAGGTTATAACTGTTTATTCACTAATGAGGGTGTGACCGTTTTTAGAAGGAGCGATGGCTCAATTGCATTCAAGGGAATGTTGAAGGGAAAGCTTTATTTTGTTGATTTCAACAAAGATAAAGCCGAACTCAACACTTTCTTGGTTGCTAAGACCAACATGGGATGGCTGTGGCATAGACGGCTAGCCCATGTTGGGATGAGAAATCTGTAGAAACTTCTAAAAGGTGGTCACATCCGAGGTCTAAAGGATGTGGTCTTTGAGAAAGACAGGCCATGCAGTGCTTGCCAGGCGGGAAAACAAGTCGGAGCACCACACCCCGCCAAGAACGTAATGACCACTACAAGACCACTGGAACTTCTTCATATGGATCTATTTGGTCCAATTTCTTACATAAGTATCGGCGGTAACAAATACGGTTTAGTAATTGTTGATGATTTTTCAAGATTTACCTAGGTATTTTTCTTGTATGATAAATCAGAAACTCAAGGAATCCTCAAGAAGTTCCTGAAAAGAGCCCAGAACGAATTCTCATCAACCGTGAAGAACATCAGAAGTGACAACGGGACAGAATTCAAGAATACACAAGTTGAAGAGTATCTCGATGAAGAAGGGATAAAGCATGAGTTCTCGGCACCCTACTCTCCTCAACAAAACGGGGTGGCCGAAAGGAATAACAGAACATTGATTGAAATGGCAAGAACAATGTTGGACGAATACAAGACATCAGATCGATTTTGGGCAGAAGCGGTGAACACCGCTTGTCATGCCACAAATTGGATGTATCTTCACCGACTACTGAAGAAAACTCCATATGAGCTCCTTACCGGTAAAAAGCCTAATGTTTCTTATTTCAAAGTTTTTGGTTGTAAATGTTTTATTCTGAACAAGAAACCGAGGGCTTCGAAGTTCGCTTCGAAGTCCGATGAAGGGTTCTTACTCGGCTATGAATCGAATGCCTACGCCTACCGTGTCTTCAACAAGGTGTCCGGTCTTGTTGAAGTAGCATGTGACGTAGTGTTCGATGAAACTAACGGCTCACAAGTGGAGCAAGTTGATAAGTGTATGCTAGATAAAGAGGAAGCTCCATGTGAAGCGCTGAAAAAAATGGCACTTGGTGATATTCTACCACAAGAGCAAACGCAAGACTCAAATGCACAAGGTGAACCCCAACAAGGAAGCAATGATCAAGGGGGAGCTTTTACACAAGATCAAGTGGAGGAAGATCAAGGAGATCAAGATAATCATGGAAGCAATGATCTAGGGGGAGACAATGAACATGAAGATGATGAAGAACAAGCAGCTACACAAGTTCCTCACCCAAGAGTACATCAGAGTGTGCAAAGAGACTATCCTGTCAACAATATCATTGGTGATATTGCTAAGGGAGTAACTACTAGATCTCGCGTTGCAAATTTTTGTGAATACTATTCTTTTGTCTCTTTTCTGGAACCATACAGGGTAGATGAAGCCTTAAGGGATCCAGACTAGGTGATTGCAATGCAAGAAGAATTGAACAACTTCAAAAGAAACGAAGTGTGGGAGCTGGTGGAAAGACCAAGGGCGAACATCGTTGGAACCAAATGGGTCTTTCGGAACAAGCAAGATGAACATGGAGTAGTAACAAGAAATAAAGCGAGGCTGGTGGCCAAGGGTTATTCTCAGGTCGAAGGTTTGGACTTCGACGAAACTTTCACTCCCGTAGCTAGACTTGAGTCCATTCGTATTTTATTGGCATATGCCACTCACCATAGTTTTAAGTTGTATCAAATGGACGTCAAAAGTGCCTTCCTCAACGGTCCGATAAAGGAGGAAGTTTATGTGGAGCAGTGTAACACCCCAAATTTTGATTCAAAACCCTAAACCATGTCCAGAGGGGAATTTAAAAATTTTTGGACGTGTTGCATGTTTTGCAAAAATTCAAATTCAAACTGGAATTCAAATTATACTCAATACAGAAAAGAAATGGAAAAAGAAAAAGAGAAACGGGAAAAAAACCGGCCAGTGGGCCGAAACCCGCCAGCTGGCCCAGTATCCCCGCGCCAGCCCGCCCCCGCGCGCGCCGCGCTGCCTCTCACAGACGGGTGGGACCCACCTGTCATCCCTAACCCTGAGCCCCCGCGACCCCGGACTTTTCCCCCGAGCGCGCGCGATCTTAACCGCCCGGAAACCGCGTCCCGCCGCCCGAATTCTGGTCCCAGAGGACTCCAACTCGATCACAACAGACCCACCGCCCTCCCCCGGCTATAAAAACCCCAGCCCGATCAGTTTTTCCCACGCGATCGCCGATTTTCACTCCGGTGAGCACCGAGACTTCGCCGGTGAATTCTAGCCGATCTAAGCTCGGAAACTCTGATCTAACTCGCTGGTCTTGATCCACCGCCTCCGGGGAACTTTGCAGGTGCAGAAAACTCGGAGACTTACGGTGTAAACACAGCGCCGACGAGCTTCGCCGTGGTTTTGCCTCGGACCTCGCCGCCGAGCACTTTCCAGGACCCCCGAGCTCGAGAAAACCCCCGAGGTGAGATCCCTGACCTCCCCTCTACCGATCTATGCCATAAGATCACAGTTTTAGGCAGAATTCTCGAGGATCCGAAACTTTCCGGCGAGATCGCCGCTTCCCGCCGCCGTGCGCCGCCGGCAGCGCCGCCCGCGCTCGATCAGAGCGACGTGGCCGCTTGTGCGCCGTTTATTTTAAATCGCACGGTAGACTTTAAAACCCCGCGTACCGGTTCGATGTTATAATCTCAGCCGTCGGTTTAAAATCGGACGGTCCACGTCAGCCCCGCGTTATAAAAGACTGGAAGTCTTACGTGCTACCCCCTGGGGTTCTCTGGAATTGAGAGCTAGCCCCGGAAACTTCAGATCTAGCCCCTGGAACTCCAGAAAATCATGTAAATTCATTTAAAAATCAGTTTTAGCCCCTGGACTTAATAGAAATTAGGAAAAACACCTCTGATAAGTGTAGCTAGACCCCTGGAAATTATGAAAATAATATTATAGACCCTGTAATGGGGTGAATTCATTATTTTAACCCTGTTTAGTATTTAATTTAAAAAATTGAATATGTAACTAGTGTTTAAAAATTAAAAAGGGGGACAAACATAATTGTCAAAATTAATTAAAAACTTTCTCAGTACTTAGAAAACTTTGGAGTGAGATAAAAGTATATTTTTGGGCTGAAATGAATCTGTTTCATTTATTATTCACATTTATTAGTATAGGGACACATTTTTAAGTAAAGAATAGCTATAGAAAAATAGGGAAAATAATTATGAAATAGTATACATCAGAAGCCAAGGTCAAATTATGATATTAAATTATTTAGGACCAGAACCTATACTGTTTAGATGATATGTATTACTAATTTCATAATAAAATACACAATTATGCATAGGAATATAAATCTGAAAATATAGCAACTAGTAAATGATAAATGGAGTTTCTAAAATACAAAGAATTCAGTTTAGGGTTGGTAGAAATTATGAAGGCACATATGGAGAAGAAAAATACTTTTCATACATACTTGGTAGTGAAAAGGTGTAGTAGTTTAATATAAGAAATTTATTTAAAACTGAAACACACACATATAAGGGTGAATGAATTTCATAAATATGAATGTGTGGTTTGTATGAGGTAAGAAGTGTGAACTATGTCTTATGAATTGTTGTTTTTCTTTTGCTATGTGTGATGGTATGAAGTAGAACCTGTTCAAGAACAAGTTATTCATTTCCAAGATCAGGACTACCCATTTCAAGAGCAGCAAGAAGGAGGCAAGTGTCCTTGACCACTTTGATCCTATGCTAGGATGTGTAGATAGAATTATTTGCATTGTCAAGTTAAATATGAAACCCATGCTAGGAAAGTTTCCCTAGAATTGCATTACCTTGTTTCCTTGTAGCTTGGGTTGGGATTTATTTTACCATGTCATTTATTTACATGCATATGCTTAGCCATGCTTAGAATGGGATATTTGGGACATGAGATCATCAGTTTATTATACCATACTCTTGAATGAGCTATTGGGAGTTGTGTAGAGGTAGGGATCAAGGCAAGTTGGATGTTTTGGTTGTGTGCTGGGTGCACGAGACTTGGGTTTGTGTTTAGTACTTGCCTGGATCCTAAGGACCGGTTCATGGAGCATGTAACCCGGCTTTACAGTGCCAACCACATGCTGAGATGGGGCAGCTTGGCCAATTAATTAGGTGTATCCCCGGCGTAGTATGGGTGTGTTGGATGGTGCGGGGAGTAGGTGTCAGCTGGACTACCATATGAATCGCAAGGCTCAAGAGGGGGCCACTGCAGCGGGGTTGGAGCCTCTTGTATGCTGTTAGGGGTGAAACCTCAGTGGGCCCACGCTCGTCGGGAATCCCTTTGTAAAGGCTTCGTAGTGATCTCCTGGCTGCACACCTGGGAAGTGTGAATGTGGATCGTAGCCACTGGCATAATGGAGGTTCTTTTAGTCCACCCGGCAACGGGGGATGAAATCACTACTTGTGGGTACAGTGGTACAAACTCTGCAGAGTCAAAACTGTCTTGACAGCCGTGCTCACGGTCAAGAGCGACCTGGACTTATTCATGATTAGAGGATTGATGGTTTTGGAAGTTAAGCGGGGAGCTTAACATTGAAAATGATGTTATGGTTATTGGATTATGATGATGGGATGGGAGATTTGGGACCATTTCACCTGTGTAGTAATGTAGGTGCTTAATAAGCTAAGGTGATAGGTATTAATTACGTAGTGCTTTAACCATGAGTTCAACCTCTCCTTGTTCTAGCCATGCATGATATAATTTGCCCACACTTGCTGAGTACCATTGGTACTCAACCTTGCATATTTGTTGGTTTATATTGCTGCTCAGGTCAAGATAATGAGGTGGTGTATAATGACCAAGATTTTGGACCCGAGGAAGGATTTTAGGTTCATGAAGACCCCCGGGCAACGCCTGTGATGGAGCCCTAAAGAATAATATTCCGCTGCTAGTTTATTTACTTGTGATGAAGCATTAGTGTCCATTGAGACATCTGCGATGTAAGACTTGTTTATATTCGACACCTGGCTTGTAATAAATGATGCTTCACTATTTGTCATCACATGTATGAGAAAATGATCCTGGTATACATGTGATAATCACTTGGTTGTTCTTTGGAAAAACCGGGTGTGACAGAGGTGGTATCAGAGCCAAGGTTGCCCGTAGGAACGTGGACCTAGGTAGAAATGGACGTATTTAAGGGCCTTATTTTCTTAAAAACTATTTTCCAAGGTGTGGGTGGAAAAGTGTTATTAAAGGAGTCATTTTCTTCATCTTACCCCAACTTTCATTCAAAATAGGATTTTTGTTTGAGAATTTATCTAACCTAATTTTAAATTCTTTTGTTTTAGATGGTTCGCATGATTCGCACCGCTCGTAAGTCCACAGGAGGGAGAGTTCCCGTAGTTGCCCTTGCCGAAAGAGAGGAGAGTCGTCCAGTGACGTACCTTTCCTACAGATTGGCAGTAGGAGACTTGTTGCGCCGTCTTCGACGTATGCTCGAAGCCGCAGGCAATACGGGCAAGCTAATCATCCACTATAACTCCACCAGGACCATCCGTGAAAAGAGGGAAGAATGGAGTTCGGAGATGAGGATTATACACGAGAATCAGCTGCTGAAGATTCACCACTCTCCAGCTTGTCGAGCAACACAAGTTGACGCGGAGAAAGATGTCACCTTGGAGGCCATCACCTGCCAGAGTCACATCTATCGTCGCCACTTGGACAAAACTGAGTACATGTATGTCCTCCAACGTGAGAGTGGTACCACGGAGTACAAGTACCCACCGGTGCAGCAAGGGACTTCCCATGAGCACATGGACTTGTGCTTGGAGGATGCTGCTATGCTCAGCACTCGACTGCAGGAGTGTCAACAAGAGCTTCAGGATGTTCGAGACACCCTGAAGGAAACGGAGGCGTTGCTGCGAGCTTGCTTAAAGGCGAGAGAAAGAGGAGATGGGAATGAACTGTGTGTCACCGTGAACGATACATGGACTCCTGACTCCCCGGATCGCCGAGCAATCAGGCGTCGTCGCACTTCTCCACCAGCAGCCTCCCCACCCAAAGCAGAGTCAGAAGGTAGCCGAAATGAGGATGAAGATCCCGAGGAGCCAGCTCAAGAGGACGAGTAGTGTAGAGTCTTTCCCCTAGCTAGCAAGAGGTCGAGTAGTCGAGTCGTGACGTAGTTAATGGTGTGATAATGCTTGGTGTGCGACGTGAGTTGTGGAAGCCATGAGCAATTGTCCACAGCCTCGTCTTCAGATTGTTTTGCTTTGGTGTGTGAACCCACAGGAAATAATAGTGCATTTATTTGGTGTGAGATATAAACCCTCGTAAAATTTTAACAAAGCCTCAACACCTCAAAGTACCAACAAATGAAAGTAGTAAGATGATACTAAATGGTATCAAATTAACATTTGATGATTCTGCCAGATGGCCGGAAGAGGAAAAGGACGTGCTGCCAACCCCGCCAACAACAATGATGAGGCATGCAACCCTCATCTTTCTGGAGGCCAGGACCGGGGTGGTCGCCGTGAAGAAGTTGACCCTCTCCACCAAATGCTGGAGAATCAAAATCAGCTCATCCAGAACTTGACTCAAGTGGTGGCCAACTTGCATCAAGTCTCACCTCCACAAGCGGCACCACGCCAACCAAGGTTGAGTGAGTTTCTAGGAACTCAACCCCAAAAGTTTGCAAGTGCTGCTGAACCTCTGGAGGCAGATGATTGGCTGAAGACCATTGAAAGTAAGATGAGGATAATACAATGCCAAGGGTATGAGAGGGTGCTGTTTGCCTCTCATCAATTGCAGGGACCTGCTGCTGATTGGTGGACCGCCTACGTGGCCGCCCATCATGACCCTGAGAACATCACTTGGGAAGAGTTCAAGCGTAGCTTCCGCAACCACTATATCCCAAGAGGTGAACTCAAAAACAAGAGGAAAGAGTTTCTGGGACTGCAGCAGGGAAACATGACGGTGAGGGAATACCTCACTAAATTTACTCAACTATCCCGTTATGCTCCACGAGACATAGAGACTGATGAGCAGAAACAAGATTGTTTCGTGGAAGGACTTACCGCAGAGATGCAGTGTGCAATGTCCTCCAATGAGTATGAAAGCTTTCAAAAGATGGTGGACAGAGCATTTGTGGTGGAAAGGAAGCTAAAGGCCCTGGAAAATGAGAATAAGAGGAAGGCGGGGTGGTCACATCAGGCCTCAGGGAGCAACACCCGCCCACGTATGATGCAGCAACCTACGGGGCAGACGAGCCGTGCTGCGGTACCCTATCCAGCACTAAGAGGGTACAACCCAAACTACAGGCCACCCGCAGCACCTGCACAGCCGCCACGTCAGTTTGTGCAGCAGCCTCGCCCCGCATATCCACCTCGACCAGCAGTACAAGGACCCCCAAACCAACCCCAAGACAACAAGGGCCAAGCATCTAAGATTGGGGTGCAATGTTTCAGCTGTGGTGAAGTGGGGCACTACGCCCATAAATGCCCAAAGAAGAAGCCTGCGCCGCCACAACAGCAGAATGTAGTGAGAGGACGGGTGAACCATGTCACTATGGAGGAAGCACAAGAGGCACCCGACGTGGTAGTTGGTAAGTTTCCTGCCAATTTACACCTTGCAACTCTGCTGTTTGATTCTGGTGCTACCCACTCGTTCATTGCTCAAGGGTTTGTTAAGAAGTATGACCTAGCAACCACACAAATGAACCATATGCTAGCCGTAAACTCTCCGGGTGGAGAAATAAGGACAAGACAAGTGTGTCCCAAAGTGAGCCTAGACATTAATGGGGTAGTATTTACTGCTAACCTCATAGTGATAGATTCACAAGGGATAGATATTATTTTGGGTATGGATTGGTTGACCAAACATAAAGGAATCATCCATTGTTCGACCAGAACGGTGGAATTAACTCACCCCAATGGTACCAGAGTAAAGTTCATAACAATACACGAGCCTAGGAGGGATATTAAATTAAATCAAGTGGAGGTGAAAGTTGAGGAAATCAGGACCATCAGGGAATATCCAGATGTTTTTCCGGAGGAGTTGCCAGGTATGCCTCCCGACCGTGACGTGGAATTCGCAATTGAGCTAGTACCGGGAACAGCCCCGATATACAAGAGACCTTATCGAATGGACTCCAAGCAGCTAGGAGAGCTCAAGGATCATTTGAAAGAATTGACGGAGAAGGGGTATATTCGCCCTAGTTCCTCACCATGGGGAGCTCCGGTGATATTTGTGCCCAAGAAAGACGGAACCCAAAGGTTATGCGTGGATTACCGTGCCTTGAATGAGGTGACCATTAAGAACAAGTACCCATTACCCCGCATTGAAGACTTGTTTGATCAGTTGAGGGGAGCTTGTGTGTTCTCGAAAATTGATCTCAGGTCGGGATACCACCAACTCAAGATAAGGCAATCTGATATTCCCAAGACAGCTTTCGTATCTCGGTACGGACTGTATGAATACACTGTCATGCCTTTCGGGCTAACCAATGCCCCGGCATATTTCATGTACCTCATGAACAAGGTATTCATGGAATATCTGGACAAATTTGTGGTGGTTTTTATAGATGATATTCTCGTCTTCTCCAAAAATGAAGAAGAACATGAGAAACATCTAAGGTTGGTGTTACAGAGGCTGAGAGAACACCAACTATATGCCAAGTTGAGCAAGTGTGAGTTTTGGCTGAAGAGAGTTCCCTTTTTAGGACATATAATCTCGGAGGGAGGAATCTCCGTAGATCCCGCCAAAATCGAGGATATCCAGAAGTGGAAGACCCCTGAAAATGTCGGGGGAGTTCGAAGCTTTTTGGGATTGGCTGGATACTATCGACGGTTTATTGAGGGATTCTCCAAGATCTCGAGACCTCTCACCAAACTGTTGGAAAAGGGAATCACATTCACCTGGACGCCACAGTGCGATACGAGGTTTCAGGAGCTAAAGAAGAGATTGACAACAGCCCCAGTGTTGGTTATGCCAGATATGCAGAAGAATTTCACAGTGTACTGCGATGCCTCTGGAAATGGGTTGGGATGTGTTCTCATGCAAGAAGGACATGTCGTGGCTTATGCATCCCGGCAGCTTCGGAAGCACGAGAAGAACTATCCTACACATGACCTAGAACTAGCCGCACTGGTACACGCGTTGAAAATTTGGCGGCACTATTTGATGGGGAAGAGGACAGAGATATATACGGATCATAAAAGTTTGAAGTACATATTCACACAGCCAGATCTCAACCTCCGACAAAGGAGATGGTTAGAGCTAATCAATGACTTTGATGTGGGCATCAACTATCATCCCGGGAAAGCAAACGTCGTGGCCGATGCTTTGAGTCGGAAAGTGCAGGTCAATAAGTTGAGTTTGAAGGACATGCCTGCAGAATTGAAGGACGAGGTTATAAGACTCAATCTATGTCTAGTAAATAGTGGTGAAGCCATCGCCATGGAAGTGGACTCCACACTCGAGCGAGATATACGCGAGGGCCAAAAGAATGATGAGAAGATACAAGAGATCAGACAGCTTATCAAGGAAAATAAAGCTCCTGGTTTTAGAGAAGATGAACAAGGAACGGTGTGGCACGGGAAAAGGATCTGTGTGCCAGAAGTAAAAGAGATCCGTGAATTAATTTTGAAGGAGGCTCACGATTCTGACTATTCCATTCATCCTGGGAGTACGAAGATGTACCAGGACCTCAAAAGCAGGTATTGGTGGTATGGCATGAAGCGAGATGTCGCGGAACATGTTGCCCTATGTGACACATGTCAGTTGGTGAAAGCAGAACATCAACGACCCGCGGGATTATTGCAACTACTCAAAGTGCCTGAATGGAAGTGGGAAGAAATCAGCATGGATTTTGTTGTGGGATTGCCTAGGACCCAATCCGGGTATGATTCAATATGGGTCATTATTGATAGGCTAACCAAGGTAGCTCATTTCATTCCTGTGAAAGAAAGCTACAGCGGATCCAAATTGGCGGAATTGTACATGTCAAGGATTGTGTGTTACCATGGAGTGCCAAAGAAGATAGTGTCGGACCGAGGGACACAGTTCACATCGAGGTTTTGGCAGAAGTTGCATGAAACCATGGGAACCCATCTGAACTTTAGCTCTGCCTATCATCCCCAAACTGACGGGCAGACGGAGAGAACCAATCAGATCCTTGAAGATATGTTAAGGGCATGTGCACTCAAAAACAATAGGAGTTGGGACAAGAACTTACCATATGCGGAGTTTTCCTATAACAACAGTTATCAAGCTAGTATGAAAATGTCACCGTTTGAAGCTTTGTATGGAATGAAGTGCAGAACTCCCCTATTTTGGAACCAAACGGGAGAAAGTAAAGTGTTTGGTCCAGAAGTGCTACAAGAAGCTGAGGCAAAGGTGAGGGAGATTCGCAACAATTTGAGGATAGCACAAACACGCCAAAAGAGCTATGCTGATGTACGAAGAAAAGAACTCGTTTTCAACGTGGGAGACTATGTTTATCTCAAGGTGTCCCCTATCAGAGGACTTCGTCGGTTCAAGGTGAAAGGGAAGTTGTCACCTCGATACATCGGACCCTTTCAAGTTTTGAAAAGAAAAGGCGAAGTGGCGTACCAACTAGAGTTACCGGTTCATCTATCGGACGTGCACGATGTATTCCATGTGTCACAACTCAAGAAATGCCTGAGGACGCCTGAAGAGGTGTTACCCATGAATGAAGTGGATGTAGCTGAAGATTTGTCATATGCCGAGCAACCATACAAGATTTTGGAGACAATGGAACGCCTCACCAGAAATAAAAGAATCCGGATGTGCAAGGTGCAGTGGAAGCATCACTCAGAAGAGGAAGCCACCTGGGAACGGGAAGATGAGCTCAAGGCACAATTTCCGGAATTGTTTTCTTAGAAACACCAATCTCAAGGACGAGATTTCTTTTAAGGGGGGTAGAGCTGTAACACCCCAAATTTTGATTCAAAACCCTAAACCATGTCCAGAGGGGAATTTAAAAATTTTTGGACGTGTTGCATGTTTTGCAAAAATTCAAATTCAAACTGGAATTCAAATTATACTCAAAACAGAAAAGAAATGGAAAAAGAAAAAGAGAAACGGGAAAAAAACCGGCCAGTGGGCCGAAACCCGCCAGCCGGCCCAGTATCCCCGCGCCAGCCCGCCCCCGCGCGCGCCGCGCTGCCTCTCACAGACGGGTGGGACCCACCTGTCATCCCTAACCCTGAGCCCCCGCGACCCCGGACTTTTCCCCCGAGCGCGCGCGATCTTAACCGCCCGGAAACCGCGTCCCGCCGCCCGAATTCTGGTCCCAGAGGACTCCAACTCGATCACAACAGACCCACCGCCCTCCCCCAGCTATAAAAAACCCAGCCCGATCAGTTTTTCCCACGCGATCGCCGATTTTCACTCCGGTGAGCACCGAGACTTCGCCGGTGAATTCTAGCCGATCTAAGCTCGGAAACTCTGATCTAACTCGCTGGTCTTGATCCACCGCCTCCGGGGAACTTTGCAGGTGCAGAAAACTCGGAGACTTACGGTGTAAACACAGCGCCGACGAGCTTCGCCGTGGTTTTGCCTCGGACCTCGCCGCCGAGCACTTTCCAGGACCCCCGAGCTCGAGAAAACCCCCGAGGTGAGATCCCTGACCTCCCCTCTACCGATCTATGCCATAAGATCACAGTTTTAGGCAGAATTCTCGAGGATCCGAAACTTTCCGGCGAGATCGCCGCTTCCCGCCGCCGTGCGCCGCCGGCAGCGCCGCCCGCGCTCGATCAGAGCGACGTGGCCGCTTGTGCGCCGTTTATTTTAAATCGCACGGTAGACTTTAAAACCCCGCGTACCGGTTCGATGTTATAATCTCAGCCGTCGGTTTAAAATCGGACGGTCCACGTCAGCCCCGCGTTATAAAAGACTGGAAGTCTTACGTGCTACCCCCTGGGGTTCTCTGGAATTGAGAGCTAGCCCCGGAAACTTCAGATCTAGCCCCTGGAACTCCAGAAAATCATATAAATTCATTTAAAAATCAGTTTTAGCCCCTGGACTTAATAGAAATTAGGAAAAACACCTCTGATAAGTGTAGCTAGACCCCTGGAAATTATGAAAATAATATTATACACCCTGTAATGGGGTGAATTCATTATTTTAACCCTGTTTAGTATTTAATTTAGAAAATTGAATATGTAACTAGTGTTTAAAAATTAAAAAGGGGGACAAACATAATTGTCAAAATTAATTAAAACTTTCTCAGTACTTAGAAAACTTTGGAGTGAGATAAAAGTATATTTTTGGGCTGAAATGAATCTGTTTCATTTATTATTCACATTTATTAGTATAGGGACACATTTTTAAGTAAAGAATAGCTATAGAAAAATAGGGAAAATAATTATGAAATAGTATACATCAGAAGCCAAGGTCAAATTATGATATTAAATTATTTAGGACCAGAACCTATACCGTTTAGATGATATGTATTACTAATTTCATAATAAAATACACAATTATGCATAGGAATATAAATCTGAAAATATAGCAACTAGTAAATGATAAATGGAGTTTCTAAAATACAAAGAATTCAGTTTAGGGTTGGTAGAAATTATGAAGGCACATATGGAGAAGAAAAATACTTTTCATACATACTTGGTAGTGAAAAGGTGTAGTAGTTTAATATAAGAAATTTATTTAAAACTGAAACACACACATATAAGGGTGAATGAATTTCATAAATATGAATGTGTGGTTTGTATGAGGTAAGAAGTGTGAACTATGTCTTATGAATTGTTGTTTTTCTTTTGCTATGTGTGATGGTATGAAGTAGAACCTGTTCAAGAACAAGTTATTCATTTCCAAGATCAGGACTACCCATTTCAAGAGCAGCAAGAAGGAGGCAAGTGTCCTTGACCACTTTGATCCTATGCTAGGATGTGTAGATAGAATTATTTGCATTGTCAAGTTAAATATGAAACCCATGCTAGGAAAGTTTCCCTAGAATTGCATTACCTTGTTTCCTTGTAGCTTGGGTTGGGATTTATTTTACCATGTCATTTATTTACATGCATATGCTTAGCCATGCTTAGAATGGGATATTTGGGACATGAGATCATCAGTTTATTATACCATACTCTTGAATGAGCTATTGGGAGTTGTGTAGAGGTAGGGATCAAGGCAAGTTGGATGTTTTGGTTGTGTGCTGGGTGCACGAGACTTGGGTTTGTGTTTAGTACTTGCCTGGATCCTAAGGACCGGTTCATGGAGCATGTAACCCGGCTTTACAGTGCCAACCACATGCTGAGATGGGGCAGCTTGGCCAATTAATTAGGTGTATCCCCGGCGTAGTATGGGTGTGTTGGATGGTGCGGGGAGTAGGTGTCAGCTGGACTACCATATGAACCGCAAGGCTCAAGAGGGGGCCACTGCAGCGGGGTTGGAGCCTCTTGTATGCTGTTAGGGGTGAAACCTCAGTGGGCCCACGCTCGTCGGGAATCCCTTTGTAAAGGCTTCGTAGTGATCTCCTGGCTGCACACCTGGGAAGTGTGAATGTGGATCGTAGCCACTGGCATAATGGAGGTTCTTTTAGTCCACCCGGCAACGGGGGATGAAATCACTACTTGTGGGTACAGTGGTACAAACTCTGCAGAGTCAAAACTGTCTTGACAGCCGTGCTCACGGTCAAGAGCGGCCTGGACTTATTCATGATTAGAGGATTGATGGTTTTGGAAGTTAAGCGGGGAGCTTAACATTGAAAATGATGTTATGGTTATTGGATTATGATGATGGGATGGGAGATTTGGGACCATTTCACCTGTGTAGTAATGTAGGTGCTTAATAAGCTAAGGTGATAGGTATTAATTGCGTAGTGCTTTAACCATGAGTTCAACCTCTCCTTGTTCTAGCCATGCATGATATAATTTTCCCACACTTGCTGAGTACCATTGGTACTCAACCTTGCATATTTGTTGGTTTATATTGCTGCTCAGGTCAAGATAATGAGGTGGTGTATAATGACCAAGATTTTGGACCCGAGGAAGGATTTTAGGTTCATGAAGACCCCCGGGCAACGCCTGTGATGGAGCCCTAAAGAATAATATTCCGCTGCTAGTTTATTTACTTGTGATGAAGCATTAGTGTCCATTGAGACATCTGCGATGTAAGACTTATTTATATTCGACACCTGGCTTGTAATAAATGATGCTTCACTATTTGTCATCACATGTATGAGAAAATGATCCTGGCATACATGTGATAATCACTTGGTTGTTCTTTGGAAAAACCGGGTGTGACAAGCAGCCACCAGGATTCGAAGACTAAGAGTATCCTAACCACGTCTATAAACTGCGTAAGGCTCTCTATGGACTCAAACAAGCTCCTTGAGCTTGGTATGAGTGCCTTAGAGATTTTCTAACTCAAAATGGATTCAAAATTGGTAAAGCTGACTATACACTCTTCACTAAACATTTTGATGATCATCTATTTGTATGTCAAATTTACGTTGATGATATTATCTTTGGATCCACTAACAAGTCTTTTTGTGAGGAATTTAGCAAAATTATGACAGATAGGCTCGAAATGTCGATGATGGGCGAATTAAAGTTCTTCTTGGGATTCCAAGTGAAGCAACTGAGAGAAGGCACATTTATAAGCCAAACCAAATACACACAGGACATCCTCAAGAAATTCAATATGGACAAAGCCAAGCCCATCAAGACACCAATGGCAATCAACGGACATCTCGACCTCAATGAAGAAGGTCCAAATGTGGACCAAAAGATATATAGGTCAATGATCGGCTCCTTACTTTACTTATGTGCATCTAGGCCAGATATTATGCTGTGATGGCTCTCTAGGATCATAGACTGTCCCCACATACCACCACTCGTCTTTTCTGCGCACTTTGTCCTCACTCGTGCACACCCAGAAAAACTTCCCGGTCGGTCACCCATCCCCAAATTCCTCTGGGCCAAGTACGCTTAACCCCGAAGTCCTTTGCAGGTGGGCTTCCGGAAAAGAAGGTATACCTTGGTGGTATGAGTACTCTATCAATCCTATTAAGCCGGGAGCTAGGATATCACACAATCCACCCCCCTTAGAAGACCGATGTCCTCGTCGGTCAACGCCAAGACAGGAACGTCTCCTCTTAGCCACGTCCGTATGTTCAGTACTGGCATACGCATACCGTACGTCCGGTTAGCAGCATACGTACCATACCGTGTCCCACACAGAGGACCCACGCGTCATGCATACGTACCTGCGTCCCTGACCCGTACGCTACCATATCCTTGTCACTGACCGTACGCACCCGTGAAACTACGAGGGTCGGCTCTGATACCATTTGTGATGGCTCTCTAGGATCATAGACTGTCCCCACATACCACCACTCGTCTTTTCTGCGCACTTTGTCCTCACTCGTGCACACCGGGAAAACTTCCCGGTCGGTCACCCATCCCCAAATTCCTCTAGGCCAAGTACGCTTAACCCCGAAGTCCTTTGCAGGTGGGCTTCCAGAAAAGAAGGTATACCTTGGTGGTATGAGTACTCTATCAATCCTATTAAGCCGGGAGCTAGGATATCACACTTAGCATATGCATGTGTGCAAGGTTTCAAGCCGCACCTAAAGAGTGTCACTTAATTGGTGTAAAAAGAATCCTAAGGTATCTTGTGCACACACCTAACTTGGGACTTTGGTATCCCAAAGGATCCAAGTTTAACTTGATAGGTTATTCTGATGCCGACTATGCAGGATGTAAAGTCGGTAGAAAGAGCACTTCAGGGACTTGTCAATTTCTTGGCAGATCCCTAGTTTCTTGGTCATCTAAAAAGCAAAACTCTATTGCTCTTTCAACAACGGAAGCAGAGTATGTTGCAGTTGGTAGTTGTTGTACACAACTACTTTGGATGCGACAGACTCTTAGAGACTACGGCTACAATCTAAATCATATTCCGCTTCTATGTGATAATGAAAGCGCTATAAAAATTGCACACAACCCAGTAGAGCACTCAAGAACTAAGCACATAGATATTCGTCATCACTTTCTTAGAGGTCATTCATTAAAAGGTGACATTGAAATTTCACATGTTAGAACTGAAAAACAACTAGCAGATATCTTTACCAAACCATTAGATGAGAAAAGGTTTTGTGAGCTAAGAAATGAACTTAATATTCTTGACTCTCGAAACGTGGCTTGAAACGTTGCATGCCTGGTTGCAACCTCAAATGTTACATTTTATTGTAAAAACTGCTCCTCATCTCTTTTTCTTCTAAGAAAACTATTTTAATGAAGAAATCTTGCGAAATATGACCATTGTTTGATTGTTGCTTGCCTACTGGTCGTAATTACCAAGACTATTTGCAAAAATTAGTGTCCTTGGATCACTTTTAAACTTTACTATTTGCATCAAGTCTGTTGGAACCGGACTTGTCCGGTTGTCAACCGGACTAGTCCGGACAGACGATATATTTAGGTTAACTCAGGGGCACCGGACTAGTCCGCTACCATGACCGGACTAGTCTGGTCAGTCGCACATATAAGCGTTTGGCCGGCCCAGACCCCTCCTTCTCCACTCATAAGCATTTGGTCTCACCCCCTCCTAAACCCTAGCTCCCAAAGTGATTTTTGGGTTGAGCCCTCAAACTCGAAGTTTTCTCCGTGGAAAATCCTATCCTCGATGAGTGGATTCTCCTCTCCGGACTCATCCGGATAGATTCTTGCTCCTTCAACGCGAATCTTCAATTCTTGGTAAATTCTCCCTTAAAACCTAACTCTCAAACTTTTCTAATTCTAGCTCGTTTCCTTTGATTTCAAAAGGATGTACATTGCCTCTATAGATGTATTCCTACCACTTTCCTGCCTTTGTGTCTTTAGATAGGAGATTTGATTCAAATGGAAACGTTAGGGTTCTTATGCCAGGCCGGACTAGTCCGACACATAGATGCGGACAAGTCCGGTACACCGGACAAGTCCGCACTCTGAAACCGGACAAGTCCGGTACACCGGACAAGTCCACACTCTGAAACCGGACAAGTCCGGTCTCTGTTAGTTGAACCCCTACATTCCTATTTGAAGTCGATAATGAGTCCATTCGTATCTAATCCTTAAACTCCTTATCAGGCACCATGTCTTCAGGCTCTGATGACGACTCTTTTCACCTTGATGAAGAGGTTCAACGTGAAAGAGTGAGGAGAGCCAAGGAGGGAGTGATGAAGAAAAGACATGATATCAATGTCCACTCTCCACCTTCCGATGAGAATTTTCCTAAGAAGAGGAAGGTGATTGTGAAGAAGCCTCAAGGAAAGGCTATTGCCGAGAGCTCCTCAGGACCTAAGAGGGCTCCCAATAAAAGGAAGGGACTTGCTAGTGGCCCCATTGGGACTCTGAAAATGAAAAATCCCATTCATCGCAACAGGCAACCTTCGAATGATGATTACACTGGAAAAGGGGGTGAACTAGCTGACAAGTTCAGAAAAGTAGAAGTGTATAATCAGCCCAGAGAGTCAGCTGACCCTAGATTTTGGAGTAATTTTCATGCTGACTACTATGAACATGTGTATCGGAAGATGAAGCATCCAGTTGTCGAAAGTCAGTGGGTTGATATTGCTTATCTTCAGTCCAAGAGATGTTAAGCTTATCAGGAGGTTGTGACAGCTCTCGAGCTTCACGGGCTGAAAGAACTATTCTCCTTCCAGTGTGACTGGAATGATGAAGTCATCACACAATTCTACTCTACTCTCTACTTCGCTCGTGATGACAACGACAGGATGATTTGGATGACACATGGATCTCAGTACAGTGTCACCTATGAAGAATTTGCAAGAATCCTTCATCTTGAGCATACCTTGGACAATGAACTTGTAATTCACAACCTGAAACCACTGGAGAAAGATCAGCTGGACTTTCTCTATGATACACGAATGCCATTCAAGCCTCCAACCACTAAATACATGAAGCCTTTCTTTGTAGTTCTCAATCGGATATTGAGGAAGACTATAGCTCCCAAAGAGGGAGATGCAGGGACTCTTCAGGGCACTCTCAGAACCTTGATGAAGGTCATAAGCAAGAAGAGGAAATTCAATGTGTTTGAGTACATTTACAATGACATTGTCAATATCTCTATCAATCCCATCCGGTCTTGCAGCTATGCACCCTACATAATGTTCATGATTGAAAAAGTGACAGGACTGGAGTTCGTAAAGGATGTGCCTCATACTAGACTTAGGCCCCAAAAGCCCACTATATATTCTGCTTCTTCTGCTCCTGCCTCATCCGGAGAAGAAAGAAGGTCCAAGAGAGCTCAAGAGGAGACAAGATCTGAGTCTGCAGCTACCACTCGTGCAACCTCATCTACTCGGGAATCCTCAAGTGGCATCTTCAAGATGCTATCTTCTATCTTTGCCTCTTGCCGCAAAGTTGAAGTTAAGCGACATGAAGAGAGATTGGCCAGGAAAAAGCATCAAAGATATGTAAAAGCCAACATCCAGACCATCTGTGCCAAACTGGAAATTGAGCCACAAGGGTCACTTGAGGTTTCTGAGGACTCAGCTGAAGACTTTACTGAAATGCCAACTTTCACTGACCAAGAGTTGAGTTCCCTTGGGTTTGGTGGTGGTTCAGCTGCTAACCCTCTACATGGTCAATATGATGAAGATCAAGGTGAAGAGGAAGATGAAGATAGGACTAAGAGTGAAAGTGGGAACGACGATGAGTGATTCCACTTGATTTTTCCCTTTTTGGTGTCTTCATGCCAAAGGGGGAGAGATTGAGACTAGAATAGCTATCTAGGATAAGTTATTAAGGACTTGTGATCGAGGACTTGTACTTACTTTTAAAACTATTGTAATTTGACTATTCACCTTATGTGTGATGCTTCATAGTACTGTGATGCTTACATCTATGGTTGTTATCTTTTATCCTCGTTCATCACATTTTTGTTGATCACACATTTGTTAGGCATCCCACCATAAGGTGTGTGTATATGAGAGAAGTTTTTCTTGTTAGTTATTCATTATTCTCATATATGCACACTTTATGAAAAATCAATTTTTTCTCTTAATTGTGATATCTCAAATGGTTGTCATCAATCACCAAAAAGGGGGAGATTGAAAGTGCATCTAGGGTATCCCTTGTGGGTTTTGGAGAATTGATGACAAGCATATGAGATCCTAATGAAACTATTGAGATGATTGTAGGACAAACAAAGTGAACTAGCTCGGTGCACACAAAAAGGTGAAAAATAGAGTGGTGTCCGAAAAAGGAAGACTTTAATGGAACTTAGAAGAGCAAAGTAGATTTAAATGTATAGGGTGTGTGTGAGAGACACATCCCAAGAGCTCATAACTTTGCGTAAGGGTAAGGGGTTTAAAAATCAACTAAAATCCACTGGACACCGGACTAGTCCGTTCATGGACCAGACTAGTCCGTTCAGCTTCTGGAATGCACCGGAAAAGTCCGGTTCTAGACCGGACTAGTCCGCTCATGTTTCTTTTGTCCTCTTTAGAGGACTGCGGACTAGTCCGTCCATGCGTCAGGACTAGTCGCTGAACTTTCTGGAACCCCACTTCACATAGTATCGGACAAGTCCGGTTTTATACCGGACTAGTCCGCTTAGCCCACTGGATGTAGACCGGACAAGTCCGATCATATACCAGACTAGTCCGGTATTAGGTTTTACAACAATAACTTTTTGGAAACCATATAAATTGGTGATCCACGGCCTTCCAACGTAAAGACATGACTCACACTGCTAGAAACTCAAACCCTAGCGCCGCCACCTGTCCCAAGAGCCCAAAAACACATCTCTACACACATCTAAGGTGCGAAAAAGGTGAAAATCAATTAAACACTTGGATTTGGGATTGGGAGATCGTCGTTCCTTCGTTGTGAGCTCTTGGTGTTTGATCTCTCTACACTCATATTCTGCATTGTAATCTTTTGGAGTGTATTTGATCGCTTGTTCATTGTAATTCTCGTGGGAGTCCTCAACGTGTGAGGTTGCCCCACAAACTCGGTGATTACCCGTGCTAGTGGAGTCAAGTCGGCCTTGTGTGGTGACTTGAAGAGGGAAAGGGTTAGAAACCCGGCTCTGTGTGAGCTTCCTCAATGAGGACGTAGATCTCTTGGTGAGATCGAACCTCGGTAAAATTTGTGTCTCGCGTGCCTCTTTATTTTTGTTGATTAGAACATCTAGTTGCTAAACTTCATAATTTGAATTGCTAAGTTTCATTCACGGGCATAATCACACCTCACATTGTAAACTCAAAATAAAATAACTGTTGTTCTTATTTCCGCTGCTAAACAAGTTAATTTTCCTGAACAACACTTAATACAATCTACACACTTCAGGCACACCGGACTAGTCCGCTCACACAACCGGACTAGTCCGGTCAAGCAAGTTTTTGACAACTACATTAAGTGTGCAGGAAACTCTGTAAGGCCTATTCACCCCCCTCTAGGCCACATTCACTTTTGACTATGAACGTTTGAATTCTAACAATAGTCATTACTTATCAATTCCTCTAGGGAAAGCACCTTACTTTGATGGCAATGACTATTCAATGTGGAGACAAACATGAAAATGCACCTTATATCTCTTAACCCAAGTTTGTGGCATATAGTGTGTACAGGGATAGATATCTCGGATGATGATGAAGAGCTGACTCCAAGCCAAGAACAAGCCGTTCATCGGAATGCTCAAGCTGTAGCTGTGATCACGTCATCACTGAGCCGAGACAAGTTCACCAAGGTGGATGGACTCGAAATTGCCAAGGAGATATGGGACACACTACAAACCGCACATGAAGGTGACTGTCATGTACGCAAAGCCAAGATAGAAATGATTGAAGGTGAATTGGGAAGATTCGCGATAGAAGAAGATGAATCACCACAAGATATGTACAATCGACTGAATAATCTTATCAACAAAGTCCGAGCTTATGGCAGCAAAAAGTGGAATGATCATGAGGTCATGAAGTTGATTCTCAGAGCATTCATGCCTCGCAACGTGACTCCTTGCTCTATGATTAGAGAAAGCCCCGGGTATCGGAAAAATGACCCCAGACGAACTTCTTGGCAAGATCATCAACTTTGAAATGACGATGAAGCAAGCTAAGCATGTCAAGGAAATTTCCGATCTCACCTCGGCAAAGAAGAAAGGAGTTGCTTTGAAGTCAACTTGTAAACCCGTATCAAAAGAAGCTCGAGAAGCTCATGGAGAAGACGACAGTGATGATGAAAGTAGTGATATCGATGAAGAAGACATGATCTTGTTCATGAAGAAGTTCAAGAAAATGATGATAAGAAGAAAGGGTAGCAGCTCAAACGAAGGAAGACAAAGGGACAAACAAAGACCCAAGATGAGACGGGCGTGCTACAACTGAGGACAATATGATCACTTCATAGTAGATTGTCCATATGAAGAAAATAAGAGGAAGACTAAAGACAACAAGCCTCAAGCAAATAAAATGTTCAAGAAGAAGAAGCAATATGGCCAAGCGCATCTAGGGAAGGAGTGGGACTCCAATGATGAATCCTCATCCGAAGAAGAAGAGGAGATGGCTACCACAGCCATAAAGAAGACTACCAAGAAACCCACTATCTTCCCAACCATGGGCGCATGGAAGGACACCGACAACACTTGTCTAATGGAAAAAGAAGGTAAAAGAAAGGTAACAACTAAATCTTCCTTCTCGCATTCTTTTATTAGTGATAGTGATAATTCTAGTGAGGATGATAGCAGTGATGAAAATGAATATATGCTTAGGGGTTTAGACAAAAAGACAGCTGCTAAGATGAAATTTCTATTTGATAAGCTTGTTAATATGGAGAAGTTAGTCAATCGTTAGTAAGATATGATCATCTCCCAAAAGGAGGAATATCTTGAGATTGAAAAGCTTCTTGAACTTGAAAAGGAGCGAAGTAAATCACTAGAACTTGAGTTAGCTTCAAGCAAGGAAGCTTGCTTGAAGTTAAAAGACTCAAACGCCACCATCAAGGATAAACTTGCTAACTTAACCAAAGTTAACAAGATCCTTGAGGTACAAGTTGAGTCACTCAAGCAAAGTGGTTCTTCATCCACTTCAAGCTCACCTTCTCAACATATAAAATCTGAAACTAGTATTACTTGTGCTTGTGCCAAAAGTGACACTAACTTGAAGAAAAAGCCAAACTCGACAAAGGATAAGCAATCTTCTCAAAGTGGCATATTTGACAAGGAGAAGATCAAGTATGCACACAGTGCATACTCAGTCACAAGACCTCCTAATGTCAATATTCTTATGGTGAAAAGCAAAACGCTAGAAGCCAGAAGAATAACAAGGGTTGCATTGCCTTTGTCAAGGGAAACTCTTCTCAAGTTAGAAAACTTAATAATGTTGATAAATTTAACACTGTGAACACATATGAACAACAACTTCTATTTAGAACTTTTGATGCTTCATATGTACTTATGAAAAGTAATCTTGGAAGAGTTTATGCTGAATATGTTGGGCCACGCCATGGGAACACCAAGTCTCATGTGTGGGTACCCAAATCACTTGTGACTAACCTCAAAGGACCCAAGCAAGCTTAGGTACCTAAGACCAAGGCATAATTTATCTTTTGCAGACTTATTCATCCGGTGGAGCAAAATGGGTGCTAGATAGTAGATGCAGCAATCACATGACCGGAGAAAGAAGAATGTTCATGGAATATGAAGAAAATGGAGATCCAAGCGAAGGCATTTACTTTGGTGATAATAGTCAAGGAAGAGTGCTTTGTACCGGCCTTGTAGAGCGTGCCAAGCAGGGAGGCAAGTAGGAGCACCCCATCCCGCGAAGAATGTCATGACTACAACAAGACCGCTTGAGCTCCTCCACATAGATCTATTTGGTCCAATCGCTTACATAAGCATCGGCGGTAATAAATATGGTCTAGTCATTGTTGATGATTTTTCACGCTTCACGTGGATTTTCTTTTTGCATGGTAAGACAGAAACTCAAGGAACCCTCAAGAAGTTCATCAAGCGTGCCCAAAATAAATTCTCATTGAAGATCAAGAACATACGAAGTGACAATGGGACAGAATTTAAGAACACCCAAGTTGAGGAGTATCTAGACGAAGAAGGGATAAAGCACGGATTTTCAGCACCATATACTCCTCAACAAAACGGAGTAGCCGAAAGGAAGGACAGAACTCTCATTGAGATGACGAGGACAATGCTCGATGAATACAAGACTTCAGACAGGTTTTGGGCTGAAGCGGTTAACATCGCTTGTCATGCCATAAACCGACTATATCTTCATCGGTTGCTCAAGAAAACTTCATATGAAGTACTCACGGGTAACAAGCCGAATATTACATATTTTCGAGTTTTTGGTTCAAAATGTTATATTTTAAACAAGAAGCCAAGGGCTTCAAAGTTTCCTTCAAAGTCCGATGAAGGTTTCTTACTTGGCTATGATTTGAACTCCTACGCTTATCGTGTCTTCAACAAAATTCCTGACTTGTTGAAGTAGCACGTGACGTAGTGTTCGATGAAACTAACGACTCTTAAGAAGAGCAAGTTGATCAATGCGTGCTAGATCAAGAAGAAGCTCCATGTCAAGCATTGAGAAGAATGGCATTGGGCGATGTTTGAGCACAAGTGCTACCTTCAAATGCGAATGAAGAAAATGAACCACATGTGGAGGAAAATGATCAAGGGGGAGCTTCCATACAAGATCAACCTCAAGAAAATCAAGAAGATCAAAACATCAATGAGGGAAACTATCCAGAGGGAGAAGAATATGATAATGAAGATTCAAGACCACAAGTGCCACATCCAAGAGTACACCAAAGCATCCAAAGAGATCACCCCGTCGACAATATAATCGGTGACATCCAAAAGGGAGTAATAACTCGATCTGCATAGCTAACTTTTGTGAACATAATTCTTTTGTATCTTCTTTGGAACCATACAGGGTTGAGGATGCATTAAAAGATCCAAATTGGGGATGGCGATGCAAGAAGAATTGAACAACTTCAAAAGGAACGAAGTGTGGGAGCTTGTTGAAAGACCCAAGTCCAACGTCGTCGGCACTAAATGGGTCTTCCGCAACAAGCAAGACAAACATGGAGTGGTAACAAGGAACAAGGCACGACTTGTGGCAAAAGGGTACTCACAAGTCGAAGGTTTGGATTTCAATGAGACTTTTGCTCCTGTAGCTAGGCTTGAATCGATTCGTATATTACTTGCATATGCTACTCACCATGATTTCAAGCTTTATCAAATGGACGTGAAAAGCGCCTTTCTCAATGGGCCGATCAAGGAGGAGGTGTACGTGGAGCAACCACCCGGTTTTGAAGATCAAGAGTACCCCGACTATGTGTTCAAACTGCGTAAGGCTCTCTATGGCCTCAAACAAGCTCCTAGAGCTTGGTATGAGTGCCTTAGAGATTTTTTGATTGAAAATGACTTCAAGATTGGACAAGCTGATTAAACTTTGTTTACTAAACACTTTGATGATGATCTCTTCATTTGCCGGTTGACAATATTATATTTGGTTCAACTAACAAATCCTTTTGTCAAGAATTTAGTAAGACTATGGCAGATAGATTTGAGATGTCCATGATGGGAGAGTTGAGGTAATTTTTGGGATTCCAAGTGAAGCAACAAAAGGACGGGATGTTCATAAGCCAAACAAAGTACACTCAAGACATTCTCAAGAAGTTTGGAATGGACAAAGCAAAGCCCATAAAGACTCCCATGGCGACAAATGGACACTTGGATCTCAATGAAGACGGACCAAATGTGGATCAAAAGGTATATCGTTCTATGATTGGCTCCTTACTTTATTTATGTGCATCTAGGCCGGATATCATGTTGAGTGTATGTTTGTGTGCAAGGTTTCAAGCCAATCCTAAGGAATGTCATTTGACAGCTGTTAAAAGGATCTTGAGATATTTAGTTCATACACCCAACCTAGGCCTTTGGTATCCTAAAAGTTCAAAATTCAATCTCATTGGATACTCCAATGCAGATTATGCCGGATGCAAGGTAGATAGAAAAAGTACTTCCGGTACTTGCCAATTCCTAGGTAGATTCTTAATTTCTTGGTCCTCCAAGAAACAAAATTCAATTGCCTTATCCACGGCCGAAGCGGAGTATGTTGCAGCCGGGAGTTGTTGTGCACAACTCCTTTGGATGCGACAAACTCTAAGGGATTACAGTTACAATATGAGTCGTATTCCACTCCTTTGTGACAATGAGAGTGCAATTAAAATTGCCCATAACCCCGTTGAGCACTCTAGAACCAAACATATAGATATCCGACATCATTTTTTGAGAGATCACTCAATGAAAGGAGACATAGCCATTTCCCATGTCAACACTGAAAAATAACTAGCCGATATCGTTACCAAGCCACTTGATGAAAACCGCTTTTGTGAGCTCCGAAATGAACTAAATATCCTTGATGCTCAGAACGTGGCTTGAAAACTTGCATACCTGTATGCCATCCTCAAAATCATGTTAATTGTGTTGAAAAATCATCTCACTCTATTTTTCTCCTAAAAACTATGTTAGTTACTTGATCTTCATGAATTATGGTCATAGTGTGACGCCCTGGTTCCGAGAGAGAACCTCTCGGAACTGAGACTGATGCGTATGTGTGCCCAGGATGTTCATCACACATACACATATACTTCACAAACTGAATTCAGAATATATATAACCATGAATAACAGGGTTTTTTACAATGTCTCATGAGTCTCGGACTCATTCTAGCAGCGGAAGTCTTAATCTAGCAGCGGAAGTCTTATTCTCGCAGCGGAAGTCTTTATTCTAGTAGCGGAAGCAACTAAGCAGCAGCAGCGGCTCCATCTCCTACTCCACAGGCAAGGTTGAGGACAGATTACACGCCTAATACTCCACGTTGTCTTTATAGTACTCCTCTCCTGTTGCTGATGATGAAGTAATAATGAAAGTTTGAGTACATGACGTACTCAGCAAGTGCGGGAAAATATGTTATGTAGCTCACAGCAAGGAAGGTATAAAAGGGCTCATTGCAGAAACAAAGTTTATTTCTCAAAAAACATGATAAAAACAGCAACTTAGCTTTAAGTGAATGTAATCCCAACATGTATTTAAACATTAACATACCTCCATTATGATTCATCCCTTTCCATGTCTCAACCAGACATTAATCTTTCTAAACTTTGCTTATGAATACCATCTCGTATTCACTACCATCTCATTGTGACACCCTCATTTTTGATTTCTGCATGTATTCATAGTTTCTGTAGAAAAACATTTTTAAATAAATAGAAACAGAGAAAGAATAAAAAGATAGCCAAAAAGAGCAAAATCCAGTTCACAGAGAGCGCCGAAGACAACTTCCCGCGGCCCGCTGGCCACGTGGCGTGTTCGGAGCTCATCCCCGCAAAGGGGGAGAGGTCCACCGCTAAACTTGCTACGTGGAAGGCTCGGGGCTCGTCCCCGCAGGAGGGGAGAGGTCCGACCCCGTGGGACTCGTGTTGCCCCCGGAGCTAGCCTCTGCGGTGGAGCAAGGCCAGCCCCGTAGGACACGTGTCGCCTTCGGAGCTAGCCACTGCGGAAAAGAGAGAACCAGCTGCGCGGGACACGTGTCGCTTTTGGAGTTCGTCTCTGAGAGGTCCGACCCGTGGGACACGTGTCGCTCTCGGAGCTTACCTCTGATAGGTCCGGTTCTACTTGACACGTGTCACCTCCAGAGCTTACCTCCGGGAGGTCCGACACTTTTGGACATGTGTCACCTTCGGAGCTTACCTCCGGGAGGTCCGACGCTATTGGAAACGTGTCGACCTTGGAGCTTGTCTCTGAGGAGAAAGGAAGTCTGGCGCTGCTTGACACTTGGCACTCACGGAGCTCACCTCCAAAGAGAGGGGAGGTCCGGAATTGACACATGGCACACTCGGAGCCACCTCCGAAGAGAGGGGAGGTCCAGAACTGACACGTGGCGTTCGCGGAGCTCGCCTCTGTTGAGAGGGGAGGTCCTGACCCACCAGACACGTGGCGCATGCGGAGCTCGCCTCTGAGGAAGAGGGAGGTCTCGCTCGCCTGACACGCGGCACAACCGGAGCTTGTCTCTGCGGAAAGGGGAGCACAGGTTCCCGCTGGACGCGTGGAGCTTCCGGAGCTCACTGCCGCGAAGGTATCGAGATTTGAAGCGGTTTTTCTTTTGTACGCGTGGGAATCTCCGGTACTGAGGAAACCGACACGATTTCTACAATGTTACCGCACCAAATCAATTGAAGATAAGTAGTTAATGTTCAAAAACAATTTGAATAGGACTCTTATTTGAATTCCGATCAGATTAGGACTCTTCTCTTTCCGATTATAAATAGAACCCTGTCGGTACCCTCAATATGGGGTACCCCCGCGCACAGAGGAAACTGCCTAAGGACCTCGCCGTTCTCCACAGGGAGAGCTCCGAAGGCGCCACGTCTCGTCGTCGCCGCCGCCATCCCTCAACTTTGGCGAGGACGACGTCCCGGTCAATCGGCTGTGTCGCTGACGCGCACGCCAACGGTTGACGGGCAGACGACAGACTCCCGCTCCACCAGGCTCCCATCGGCGGACCTGAGGTCGGAGCTGGAACGACGCCACCTGGGCAAGGATGCCCGAGTGGTCATCGAGCGACGACGAGAAAGGCGTCGCAACCAAGAGGCCGGCAACAGCATGTCAACCGTCTCGACCCAGCTTGAGCCGCAGACGTTCGCCACGCAATCTCTGCCCCAGGCATACACCACGCAGCATATTCCCCAGCCATATGCCCTGCAAATGGTGCCCCCATTCTATGGCGCAACCTTTCCCATACCAGGGTACACAGTGCCGACAAAGAATCAAGCGTTCGCGGCACCAACACCTGGAGCAACAGGAGCAGGATGTGCGGCCCTGGCGCCACACCTTCGCTTCATGAAGTGGCCACGCAAGTTCCGGCCGCACCTGCCCAAGAAGTACGATGGCAACGTCAACCCGGCGGAGTTCCTCTAGATCTACTCCACCACCATCCTTGCTTCAGGAGGGGACGAGGCCATCATGGCCAACTACTTCCCCGTCGCCTTGACCGGCCCAGCTCGGTCTTGGCTCATGAATCTCCCCCAGAGTTCCATAACCTCCTGTGGAGAGCTCTACCGGCAGTTCACTGCGAACTTCGGCAGCTCCTACACCCGGCCTGGCACGGAGCTCGACCTCCACGCCATCCAACAACAGCCTGGAGAGACGCTGCGCTCCTTCATCCAGCGGTTCTCCCAGGTGCGGAACACCATCCCCCCACATTCAGAATGCTTCTGTGGTGGTGGCGTTCCGGCAGGATGTACGGGAAAAGAAGATGCTCGAGAAGCTCGTGACCAGAGAGGTTCGCGACGTCTCAGAGCTCTTCAGCCTGGCGGAAAAGTGCGCCAGGGCAGCAGAAGGGCGGAACTGGCACTCACAGCCAGCCTCCGAATCAGGAGGACAGCCCGGATCTGGTGCTGCTTCCCATGGAAGCAGCAAGAAGATCAATAACCAGGGCGGTGGCAAGATGAAGCCACCGATCGCAGCTCCCATTGCTGCAGCAGCCGCACCCGATGGAGTTCGAGGGCCACGCCCCGACAAGAGGCAGCGACAGTCACCAGCTCCAGATGGTGACCAAGGCGAGCCGTGTCCCGTGCACAACACCAGTAGCCATACTGCTGCTGTGTGCCGGGAGATTCAGAAGCTCGCGGAGCGCTTCCGCAAGGGGAAGCAACCGCGTGCTAACACCCCCCCTTCCGTCAAAGGGAGGGCAAGCAGAAGGTCGACATCCAAGACAACATCGACCACCAGGCGGAGTTCCAGGAGCCTCAGCGCGCCGTGAAACCGGTACACAACCATGAGGACTCCGGTTCTAGCGACGATGAGCGCCAGAAGATGCTCTACGTCATCTACGGCGGGTCCGCTGACCCCTCGTCCCGAAGCGCAGTCAAGACTCTGCGCCGAGCGGTAGCGTCGGTTGCTCCTCTTCCAAGTGCCGCGCCGCACCTCAAGTTAATGGGAACCCCCATCAGCTTCTACGCCACCGACTGCCCCAGGAACATGGCTGGGGCCGGCCAACTACCGCTCTTGGTAGCGCCCACCATCGCCAACGTGAGGATGTACCACGTTCTGATAGATGGCGGGGCTGGGATGAACCTCATCAGCCGTGCAGCTTTCCAGAAGCTGCAGATTCCGATGGCCAAGATCACCCCATCGAGCCCGTTCTCAGGGGTAGGGACAGGACAAGTCGTCCCCTACGGCAACATCATCCTTCCGGCAACCTTTGGGGCACCGGACAGCTATCGAACAGAGTACATTCTGTTCGACGTGGCGTAGATCGACCTCCCCTTCAACGCCATAATCGGCAGGCCAGCCCTGTACTGATTTATGGCGGTAGCCCACTACAGCTACCTCGTCTTGAAGATGCCCACACCAACAGGCATCCTCAAGATTCGTGGAGACCGCACTGCTGCAGTATCAGCCTTGGAGAAGCTCCAGGCACTCGCAACAGCCCGAGCACCAGCCCCTGGCGGTGCAGAACCAGGCCAGCTCCACCCGAGTGCACGTCACCGTGCCTCGACCTCAGCACCCCGCGTGCAACCCCTCGACGAGGGCGACGCCCCCTGAAGGTCGTCCAAGTCGGCGCCGATGCGGCCCAGACCACCCGGGTAGCCGGGGGCCTGTACAGCAAATAGGAAGGCATGCTCATCACCTTCCTCCGGCACAACGTCGACGTGTTTGCATGGCAGCCGTAGCAGATGCCGGGGATCCCTAGGGAGGTGATCGAGCACCATCTGAAGATCTTCCCAGACGCCCGGCCAGTCCAACAGAAGCCCCACAAGCAGTCCATCGAGCGGCAGAACTTCATCCGAGAAGAAATCAAGAATCTGTTGGACGCTGGCTTCATACGGGAAGTCCACCACCCCCGGTGGTTGGCGAACCCCGTCGTTGTCCCGAAGGCCGGCGGAAAGCTCCGGATGTGCATCGACTACACCAGTCTCAATAAGGCATGTCCCAAAGATCCATTCCCCCTCCCTAGAAGATCAAATAGTAGACTGTACATCAGGCTGTGATATGATATGCTTCCTAGACGCCTACTCGGGCTTTCATTAGATCCCTATGTCTAGAGAAGATGAAGAACACACTTCTTTCATCACAGTAGATGGCCTGTATTGTTATGTCTCTATGCCTTATGGTCGAAAGAATGCTCTTCCCACCTTTGTACGTGCTATGCACAAAACCTTTGGAGAGCTAATAAGAGACCTAGTCGAGGTGTATGTCGATGACATCATTGTCAAAGTCAGGCAGAGCTCATCATTGTTAGATAACCTAGCCCTAGTCTTTGACAAACTGCACTCCACGCGCACTAAGCTGAACCCCGACAAGTGTGTGTTCGGCGTATCCTCTGGGAAGCTCCTAGGATTCCTGGTCTCACACCGAGGAATTGAGGCCAACCCAGAGAAGATCAAGGCCATCGACCTGATGCGGCCCCCCGCCCGCATCAAAGATGTCCAAAAACTCACGGGATGTCTGGCCGCGCTGAGTCGGTTCATACCGAGGCTAGCAGAGCGGGCGCTCCCCTTCTTTAAGCTCATGGGCAAATCCGGTCCATTTGCTTGGACCGACGAAGCAGAAGAAGCTTTCCAGGAGTTGAAGCAGCTCCTGACGACCCTACCCATCATGGTAGCCCCCGAGCCCGAAGAGCATTTGTTGCTCTACATCACGGCAACAACTGAGGTGGTGAGCATGGTCCTCGTCGCACAGCGGCTGGACCCCTCGTCACCGCAGCCTGCTCCGATAGCAGAAGGCAAGCACCAGGAGACCCCAGAGGCTCAAGACGACCTCCCGGAGGCCCATCGGGACCTCCCGGAGCTCTAGGATAACCCCCCGGAGGCCCAAAGGAACCTCCTAGGAGAACAAGACGTCCTCCCGAGGGTCCAAGATGACCACCCGGAAGACCAGCGGGACCCCCCAAAGGTCCAAGACGGCCTAGGAGCCTTCGAGTCCCAGCTCCCGGTGGCTCCCCCAGACCCGTCTACCTCCTGTCGGCCTGAGCCAATGGAGGAGGACATCTTAGGCCTAGGGGGGAGGGTCCGGACCATCCAGAGGCCTGTCTACTACATCAGCGAAGTCCTCCACGACGCCAAGACAAGGTACCCTGAGGTCCACAAGCTGTTGTATGCAGTACTCGTGGCATCCAGGAAGCTCCGCCACAATTTTCAAGCCCACCGGATCTCGGTGGTCACCTCCTACCCGCTGAAGGCAATCCTTCACAGCCCCAACGCGACTGGCAATGTAGCTAAATTGGCAGCGGAATTGGCGGAGTTTGAGCTGGACTTCCTTCCTCACCATGCAGTCAAGAGCCAAGCACTGGCTGACTTCGTGGCCGAGTGGACGTCAACGAAGACTAACCCAGGGGGCCACGAAGACGGTGAACCAAAGCCCCGAGTTCCGGTCTTCACCGTGCCTCACTGGATGCTCTTCTTCGATGGCTCCTCGCGAAAGCAGGGGCCGGTGCTGGCGTACTGCTTCTCATGCCATCGGGGGAGCAGTTTGGGTACATGGTGCGTCTCAATTTCAAGGCAACCAACAACATGGCAGAGTATGAAGCACTCATCTTTGGCCTAAAGACAGCCCTGTCTCTGGGCGCTCGCTAGTTGTTGGCACAGAGCGACCCCCAGCTTGTCATCAAGCAAGTTAACGGTGAATGCTCCTGCAATGACCCACATCTAGCTGCTTATCTGCTCCATGTGCGGATGTTGGAGAAAGACTTTCTCGCCTTGGACCTGCGCCATGTACCACGCGCTGGCAATGCCGCGGCCGATGACCTCTCAACGAAGGCCTCCACCGGAGCCCCTGTGCCCGAAGGAGTCTTCGAGAGGACGTTGCTGCGGCCCACAGCCCGGCCTGCCGAGCCGGGCGAAGGGGGCTGGACCAGCACCTCGAAGCTGGCGGTCCCGGCAGCCCTGCAGCCATGGACGCTGCCAAGGATCGTAAGCGTCACTGGGGACTCCGTGCAACCCATCGCTCAAGATCCAGAAGCTCAAGTCAGAACCGATGCATGGATCACAGAGATCAGGGACTACTTGAAAGACAACATCCTCCCTGATGAACGTGTATCCGCTAAACGGATCGTGCGCATGGCTAAAAGATACGTGCTGGTAGAAGGAGATCTCTACCGGCGTGGCGCTTGCGGTGCATAACCCAGGGGAAGGCTGCGACTTGCTCGCTGAGATCCATGGAGGCGAATGTGGGAGTCACTCTTCCTCACGCACGCTCGTCGGTAAAGCCATCCGGCATGGCTTCTACTGGCCGACAACACTCCAGGATGCCGTCAAGCTGGTCGAGAGCTGCAAGGCGTGCCAGTTCCACGCCAAGCAGATCCACACACCGGCTCAGGCGGTTCAGATGATCCCGCCCTCGTGGCCGTTCGCCGGTATGGGGGTTGGACATCCTGGGACCATTCCCCAAAGCCGTCGGGGGATTCCGGTACCTCTACGTCACCATCGACAAGTTCACCAAGTGGCAGGAAGCTACACCCGTCGTCACCATCAACAAGCAATCCGTAGTAAAGTTCATCAAGTCGATCGTCTGCCGGTTCGGGGTCCCGAACAGAATCATCACTGACAACGGGACGCAGTTAACCAGCGCAGCGTTCCAAGACTACTGCGAAGACCTCGGCATCCAGGTGTGCTATGCCTCCGTTGCTCACCCAAAGAGCAATGGGCAGGTCGAGAGGGCCAACGCCGAGATCCTTCGGGGCCTCAAGACTCGCACCTATGCCGGCTTGAAGAAACATGGCGCCAAGTGGGTAGACGAGCTTCTGAGCACACTGTGGACTAACCGGACATCCCAAAGCCGGGCCACCGGGGAGACACCCTTCTTCATGGTATACGGGGCCGAAGTTGTGCTTCCCCCAGAGATCACCATGGGGTCTCTCCGTGTCCGAGCTTACGACGAAGCCACGTAGGACAACCTCCGGCGTGAAGACATCGACCTCATCGACGAGGCTCGATTACACGCAGCGCTCTGCAGCGCACGATACCGGAAAACGCTCCGGCGCTACCACCAAAGATCTGTGCGTGTCCGGGAGCTGCAAGAAGGCGACCTGGTGCTACGGCGCATACTTTCTCGTGAAGGGACCGGCAAACTCTCCCCCAGCTGGGAAGGTCCCTTCCGAGTCACGAATGTTTGCCGCCCCGGGTGCGTTACGCCTTTCCACCGAGGATGGGGAACCGCTCCCGAACCCTTGGAACATAGAACACATCCGTAAGTTCTATCCCTAGAGCAATAATAGGACAATACTTTTTCTTTCTGTAATAGATTCCATAGAGTCCAGGAACAGCGCTCGGAGCAGCTAAGCCTCAGGGGACGGTCCAGGACTACGTTCAGCTTGGCCTTGTTCCGACCCTAAGCGCGTAGAGTCTTGCTTCCCTTCTTAATGGGGCGGGTCATTGCCTCCATGTTTAGCCTACCTTCCTCCTATGGATGTTTATATGGAAAGAAACCTGTCCTGCTTTGCTCTTACCCTTGTGCTCATTTAATTACGCATTAATTTTTATGACCGCACTTTCTGTGTATGCTCACCATACACTCAGCTCTCTTTTCCCATTCTCATCCCTAGTCGGCATTTGCTATCCTATCGAAGAAAGTCGCGCTTGAGGTACCTGCCAATGGCCAGGGGGGGTCTCTCGGGCCTCCCCCAGTCAGGTGTTGCGATGCCTGTTGGTCCAGTACTAAGGGCCAGATGGTCGTACCCTGACCTTGGAGGGAGCCAGACCACCAACGCCCAGCACACTGAATTGCCCAAGCCCCGTATACCGGATCAGGATCATAAGCCAAATAAGACTATGAGATAGGGAAGGGAGAGCCCCAAAGAGAATTACACTTCCCTTACTTGTATGCAGGACCTCCTGGCCTTAGCTCCCCCGCAGGAGTATGGTAGGTGTGCCCAAACAATTGACCACACCTACCAGGGGGCCACTACGGGGACCACGCAAGGAAAGACCGGAGGTCCAATGCAAGACTGGAGGATCCAAACCTCACCCCCTCCTCAGGGGCGGGTTCCGAAGGCCCCATGTGTCCGGCGGGGCCGGAGCTCCCCTCTCCTCAGAGGGTAGCTCCGGGCCCGCCACATGGCCGGCAGAGCCGGGCCTCATCCCCTCCGTAGGGGTGAGCTCCGAAGGCCCCACGTGTCCCACGGGGTCGGACCTCCATCTTCTCAGAGGAGAGCTCCGGGCCCGCCACGTGGCCGGCAGGTCTGGACCTTCCCGTTCTCACGGGGCGAGCTCCAAAGACCCCTTGGTCCCTTAACACAATAAGGACCCGAGGAAGGTGTCTGTGCAAGACTTCAAGATTGCTGAAGACCTCCGAGGTCCTTGCGGAGCTAAGGACTCGGCCAGGCCAAGTCAAGAAGAAGATAAGCACGGACACAAAAAACAAAGGGTCTATTCATTCAAGGCTCCATGAGCTGGACTATAGACTCAACAAAAAGAAAAAGAAAAGATACAAGCCCTAGGATTCCCCTGGCTTGCGCCGGAACCTAGAGGATACAAGGGCGGCCACGTCCCCGACTTCAGCCCTGTCAGCTTCCTCCAGCTCCGCGGCGGGGCCCTGCCTCACTGGCTCCAGAGAGAGGGAGGGATCCCGGCTCCAGAAGCACGCCAGCACGTGCGTATCAACCTCCATTGCCAGGCCCCGTCCCTCCACCTCGAGCTCACCGGCAACCACCGCTTCAAGCCTGTCCAGCTTGGCGCCAATAGACTCGAGCGCAGGGATCACCTCGGCCACCTTCTACGCCGGAGCCACTGCCCTCACCGGGCTGAAGCCAAGGGGGACCAGGGCGGACCCTGCCTGGTCGACGAAGCTCCAAACCGCTCGGGCATCAGCGGACCTCGAGTCCTGGAGCTCCTCCATCTCACGGCGGGCTGCCAACAAGGTGTCACGACCCTCCTCGGAGAATTCCTTCTCCTTGGCCGCCAGAGCGTCTTCCCGGAGCTGGAGACTCTAGGCAAGCCGCTCCAGCTCCGAAGCCCAGAAGTCGGCAGCCAGCTCCCGATCCAGGACCGCCTAGCGCTCCCGAGAGACTTGCTCCTCCCTCGCGGCCAGATCTGTCTTCCGGGTCTCCAGCTCCATAGCTCGGGGCCTCAGGTCGCCCTCGCCAGCCATCAGCTGCGCGGTAACCTTCCTCGCTTCAGCCGCCACAGCTTGCTCCCGGTCCGCGAGGGTGTGCTCGCGGCGTGCCAGCTTCAGCCACACCTCCTCCAAAGCAGAGAAGTTCGCCTCGACCCGGGCATGTGCCTCGAGGGTCTCCTGGTGGAGCCGCCGAGTCTCGGAGTCCAGGCGGTTGACGACCTTCTTCTAACGGTCAAGGAGCGCCTCCATGACATCGAGCGACGTCCGCCTCGAGTCAAGCTCCGCCCTGACCTCCTCGGTCCGCTCCTTCAATAGGTGCCCCAAGGTGAGGAGGCGATCCCTCTTTCCTGCCTGCTCCTCCCGTTCACGGCCGAGCGTGGCTAGGACCTGCCGGACGCTCGTCTGGGCAAGCTTAAAAGCATCCGCCTGGGGCAGCGGGGCGGCAGAGGCCGAAGCCGCGCCCCCGACCTCCTCCATCACGTCGTCATCAGGAGGAGCTGACGCTTCGGCGACTGGGATGAGGCGCTGATCAGGAGAAGCCGGCACTAGAGCGGGGCCGCTCCCGGTGCACTCCGGTTCACTGCCAGCCGTAGGGCCCGTGGCAGCTTCTCCCTCTTCGACAACAGAAGGCGGGACACCGCCAGCCGGTCCCACTGAACCTTCAGCAACAGCCGGCTCCCGAGCTGGCGAAGGGGGATGAGCAGGAGTTGTCGCCGCTGCCGCAGGAGCCGGACCGGCCGACGTAGGAGGAGTCTGTGCCTGCTTGGGGCTGCCGGAGCTGCTTCAGCTCCCGGGCGCTGCGGCACAGATTCCACGTCAGTCGGGGATGGCTGGGAAATAGAGACGTTACCCATACTCGATGAGTCCCTGCAAGCATGGGTGGCTCTCGGGTTAAGAGAAGAAGAAAAGAATGCAGGCTCTGGAACCCAATAGACAACACTTACCGAGGGACACGAGCGCTCCAACGGGCTCTGAACCCCGGCTTCCGAGCCGGGTTAGGTCCACTAGAGCCCGCCGTCGCCACCGAGGGCTGCCCCGCAGTCACACGGATTGGCAGAGCAGGGGACGCTTCTGAAGCCCCCCTAGGCGTTGATCCAGCTCCCGAGGCCCGGGGCGCGTGAGCTCTAGACTCGCCTCTGGGCATCGTCTCACCAGCACTCCCCCTCGAAGCTCCACCGCCTGAGGACGGAGGGCATGACACCCAGGGACCTTCGGGCCGCCGCCGCTCGAGCAGAGTCCCGTTGGAATGGGAAGCCCAAGACCTCTTGGATTCGCCACCAGACGAGACGCCATCTCCAGGAGAAGGACGCACGGGTGCCCTGGTTCCCTGACTTGGCGCGAACGACGCCTCCGGAGGAGAGCGGGCACGCTTTTTCTCCGGAGGCAAGTTGGAAGCCATGGCAGATGGAAGCTCAAAAACAGGGAAAACAAGGACGCAAGAGCTCAAGGAAACAAGGAAGATGCAAGCGCAGGGAAGTGCCAAGGGAAGCCGCGATGCGGGTGAGATCCCCTTTTAAACTTCCCAGGCGCGATTCAAAGCGATTCGAAACTCTTCGAATACGCTGCTTGGACAACCGCTTCAGCTCCAAGGCCGAGCGTCGATGACAAGTGGACCCAAGCCGTCCAGCTGAAGCGGTGGGCCATGAAGTCAGTCTCTCAAGAAGATGAGCCGGCAGGACACTTCGGCGGTTCCCGAAAAGGCGCTGCGACGTGCAGAAGTGGCAGCCTTGGGAACCGCCGCAGTAAAAGCAGCCATCAAGTGGGGCACACGCTCCCATGATCCCACGACTGTTCGTGCCCTGGCAACGGTCAATGCGGGTCTTCGAGAAGGTGCGCGGAGTGAAAGAGACGGGGGCCCCACCTCGGGCTCTTTATCTCCCCCGAGATGGGCCGGTGGACCACTGTCGGTACCCTCAATATGGGGTACCGCCGCGCATAGGGGAAACTACCTAAGGACCTCACCCTTCTCCGCAGGGAGAGCTCCGAAGGCGCCACGTGTCCAGCAGGGCCGGACATCCCTCTCCTCAGAGGAAAGCTCCGGGCCCGCCACGTGGCCAACTGAGACGGACCACCCCCTTTCGCAGGGAGAGCTCCGAAGGCTCCACGTGTCCAGCGGGGCCGGACCTCCCTCTCCTCAAAGGAGGGCTCCGGGTCCGCCACGTGGCCAGCAAAGCCGGACCTCCCCCCTCCGCGGGGAGAGCTCCGAAGGCTCCACGTGTCCAGCAGAGCCAGACCTCCCTCTCCTCAGAGGAGAGCTCCGGGCCCGCCACGTGGCCAGCAGAGCCGGACCTCCCCCTTCTGCGGGGAGAGCTCCGAAGGCTCCACGTGTCCAGCAGGGCCGGACCTACCTCTCCGCAGAGGAGAGGTCCGGGCTCGCCACGTGGCTAGCAGAGCAGCGCTGCCCGCCCCCGCGCTGTAGGCAGCAAGAGTAAAGACACGCCACACCTTGCCTGTACAAGGTATTCAAGACCCGCACCTTCCCAAGGCGCGGAGACGCGGAGCACGCCTCTGTCAGGTGCCGTTGCGCCCAATCACATCGCAGTGAAGACTGGCTTGCTGCGTCAGAGGCTGTACGCCAATAAACACAGCGACAAGACATCCCCTGCCGCCCCTTCCATCATCAACCACCATGACTAGCTTGCGGCATGGGCAGGGCGGCAGAACAAAGACTCGGAAGCCCTCGCCAGAGACAACTACCGGCGTAACTGCAGATACGGTAGATGACAGGCAATCTCCCCGGGACCACCTGTCGGGTCCCGGGCCCACCTTGTAAGCCACTTGAGCCTTGGACTAAAATAGGCTCGGGTAGGCAACGCTAGCAAGGGTTCGCACCTCAGCCATTCACACCTGAGTGTTCGTCTTTTACACACTCTCATGCAGGGTTCGCTCCTTAACACCAAGCAATACAACGAGCATCTCTGCTCACCGTGGACGTAGGGTTTTATGCTCCGGCAGCCTAAACCACTTAAAAATCCCTGTGTCAACCTTCTCCTTCAATCGTCCGTAACGCGTAAGCTCTCCGTGATTGACTAGCCCCTCCGAAAAAGAACCTCCGCGGGCTGCCCAGAGCAGGCTCGGGGGAAGTGTCGGCTACACACTTCGAAAAACCCGAAACAACCCCTTGGTCGTAACATCTTTTCTAAGCCGACAACTTAGAAGCCCTAGCCCCAAACTCGATGAGCTAAACCCCTTCACCGAAGTTTGACCACCAGAGAGATCGCTGACGAGCCCAGAGACGATTACCATCGCCGGAGGAGAGCCGACGACCTGAGGAAAGACCCGAAGGAAGTAAGGTAGGTCTCCAATACCACCTTACGACATCATCATGTTTTCTTTGCATCTGTTCTTCGATCCTTTCAAATAGAAGCTTTCTCATGTACAGATCACGTGTTGATCAGACTGATCTAGATCTTGAGTCAAGATCATCGCCACATCCACATTTGATCGAAAAACCTCTGTTCATCGTAAAAACCATGCAAGCCATGCAAGAACACGTACAAACTAAACTGCACCATAGGATTAGCATGCATATGCATCGTTGCATCTTAAAGTAGAGTTTGTGCATGATATTGATTGTTGTGAATCTTGTATGTGCGTGATTGTAATTAGAAGGACAAGCTCAGGGAGCTACCTACGACGGACTACAACAGCAAGAATTTGAGCAACAGGAACCGCAAGAACAAGGCAAGTGCCCCTTGACCATATTGATCCCATGTTTTGGAAAACTGTTTTGATTGCGAAAAGGTGTGTGTGCTTGAGTCAACATGATGGGAAACCCTATTATAGGAGTTTACTAGTTTTGTCAAACCACCCTTGTCACCAGGGAAGTTTATGAGTCGGGTGTGGTTTTTGTTTTTATGCTTCGCTGAGTCCATGGGATATGGGAAGCGAGATAGATGTGTCTAGCTAACTGCACTCGTAAGAATAAGGAGAAACTGATTTTATTAATGAACATGAATCGGAGGAAGATCTAGGCAAGCCTTGGTTTGTGAATGAGGTAGAATGAGATGGTGGTTTACTTGCCGTAGATCTAAGGAACGGTTCATGCCAGCCATGCCAGGATAACAGTGCCACCATAAGGCCAAGTATGGGTGTGGCTTAGCTGAGTAATTAGGTAAGTTACTAGATTGTTATGGACCATGGAAGGCGCGGGGAATGGGAGTCGAGTGAGGACTGCCCAGGGAACTGCATGGCACAAGAGGGGGCCCGTGGGTGGGAGAATTGGAGATTCTAACCTGCCGGTATAACCTTAGTGAGTCCATACATCTAGTAGCCCCTTTGTGAAGGCTATTTTGTGATCTCTTGGCCATACACCGATGGTCGTGTACTGGTATAATGGAGGTTCTGCAGTCGCCGACAGGTGACGAAATCACAAACTTGTGGATAAAGCGGTACAAACTCTGCAGAGTCTAAAACTATCATGATAGCCAAGCATACGGTCACGAGCGCCTGGACAACTCACATGATTAGTTGGGATGGTTTTTGGGATGGTTTTGGAAGTTTCGGTTTGGTTATTGGGATGGTTCTGGTTTGGTGTTTGGATTTGGTTTTCGAGACTGTTGAGTCCGGGTAATGAGGTTGGTTGCATGACTGTTGGTTCATGGCAACGAGATTTGGTCTCGGTATGAGACAGAATGGTAGTGAATACGAGATGGTATTCATGAGATGGTAGTGAATACGAGATGTTATTCATGAGCAAAGTTGAGAAAGATTAATGTCTGGTTGAGACATGGAAAGGGATGAATCATAATGGAGGTATGTTAATGTTTAAATACATGTTGGGATTACATTCACATAAAGTTGAGTATACTGTTTTTATCGTGTTTTGAGAAATAAACTTTGCTTTCTGCAATGAGCCTTTTTATACCTTCCTCGTTGTGAGCTACATATCATATTTTCCCGCACTTGCTGAGTGCATCATGTACTCAAACTTGCATTATCATACATCATCAGCAACAGGAGAGGAGTACTATGAAGACCCCGTGGAGTACTAGGAGTGTGAACCCCGTCAACTTGCCTGTGGGATTGGAGTAGAGATGGAACCGCTGCTGCTGCTTAGATTGCTTCCACACTAGTTAGAAGACTTCCGCTGCTAGAAAACAAAGACTTCCACTGCTAGATTAAAGACTTCCGCTGCTAGAATGAGTCCAAGGCTCATAAGACTTTGTAATAAACCCTATTATTCGTGGTTATATATATTCTGAAATTCAGTTTGTGAAGTATATGTGTATGTGTGATGAACATCCTGGGCACACATACGCATCAGTTCTCGGTTCTATGTTCTACAGAATCGAGGGCGTCACAGATTGGTATCAGAGCCACGGTTGACGGTGGGACACACACCTAGATAGGTCACAGATTGGTATCAACCTACCACGGTTGATCGTAGATCATAGGCCTAGATAAGATCACAGATTGGTACAATTCAAAAATTGGTACCAGAGCCACGTTGATTGTAGGTCACCCACCCCTAGTAACAGATTTGTATTAGAAGCCACACTAACCATAGGATGCAAGTCTAGGATGCATAGATTGGTATTGGAACCACCTTGACATAGGATGCAAGCCTAGGAGAAGCCATAGTTGGATCACAGATTGGTATCACCCTAAACCATATAGGACTCCCATTGAATAAGCCTTGAATAGGAGTTGTGTGAAACTTTTTTGATAATTGCTTGTGATTGCGTGCTTAGTGTGAGTTGTGGGACGTTTCAGCGTTGTCCATATCCACACATAGTAGAAAGGTGTGAGATGCTTCAGCACTTGTTCACATCCTCATATAGGATGATATATAGTCCATCCACCTTGATGCATATAGTTAGGGGGATCCATCTAACCTTCTAACCTCTATTCTATTCCATTCTACTCAAAGATGGTGGGAGGAAACGCCGGCGGTCAAGGGAGGAACGTCTGTGGCAGCCAAGAGGATGGCCACGACGAAGTTCCTGAGAACATCAACCCCGGGGCTGGTGAGAACAACCTGGAACGGTTGATGGCTATGCAGAATCAGCTTATGCAAACCATGATCCAAACTTTGGGTCAGTTGCAAGCCAACAACAACAATCCCGTTCCGGCACCACCGCCACCACCACCGGCTCACAACAGGCTGGGATAGTTCATGAGGACTCGACCACCTACTTTCTCTCAAGCTAATGACCCCATGGAGGCCGACAATTGGTTGAAATCCATGGAGAATAAGCTTTCCATAGTTCAGTGCAAAGACAGAGAGAAGGTTCTCTTTGCATCACACCAACTTATGGGAGCTGCCACTGACTGGTGGGATGCCCTTTGTAACGCTCATGTCAACCTGGAGACTATTACTTGGACTGAGTTCAAGGAGAGTTTCCGCTCTCATTACATCCCTGCTGGTGTAATGATGCTCAAGAGACAGGAGTTCGAAGGTCTCCGCCAAGGACAGAAGAGCGTGAATGAGTACCTTAACAAGTTCACGCAGCTATCACGGTATGCCCCTGAAGATGTCAACTCGGACCAACGGAAGCAGTACATGTTCATGAGAGGGTTGAACAATGAGATCCAGGTTCAGCTTCTCAACAATGACTATGCTACCTTCCAGAAGCTAGTTGACAAAGCTATAGTGGTTGAGAGCAAGATCCAAGAGATCGAGCGAGAGGGCAAAAGAAAGATGCCATACCAGCCACAAGGGAGCAACGTACGACCTCGGTACATGCCCCCAGCTGCACCACAGTATGGGTCGACTACTCCTGCTTTTCGCCCAAATCAGCCACCACAGCAACGTCCTGCTATGCCAGCACCTCGTGTGCCTTTGCCTCCTGCGCCCCGTCCCAACATGGACGCTCCTGCTCAAAACCCCCGCCCCAACGTACCTGCTGTCGTGGGCAACAAGGCATGCTTTGCATGCGGAGAAACGGGACATTTCGGGAGCCAGTGCCCGAGGAGAGGTCCTGGACAGCAAGGAAACCGTGGACAACAGAACTAGGCTTGCGGCAACATGAACCATGTCTCTGCTGAGGAAGCGCAACAGGCTGAGGACGTCGTGATTGGTATGTTCCTTGCCAACTCCAACCCAGCCACCATTCTATTTGATTCCGGAGCATCACATTCCTTCGTATCATCCAAGTATTGTTGCCAAGTATAATCTACCCATATCACACTTGAAATATACTATGTTGGTTAATTCTCCCGGTGGAGAGATGAGGACTAATATAGTAGGTCCAAAAGTAAACCTTAAAATAAGGGGGGTAGACTTCCTTGCTAACCTCATTGTCTTGGATTCCCAAGGGCTTGACATAATACTCGGAATGGATTGGCTAAGTAAGCACAACGGAGTAATCCAATGTGCTGAAAAGAGCGTGCAGTTGACCAACGAGCACGGTACCCGTATCGAGTTTGAGTCAGCCCAACCGGCAACCGAGAAGGCAACGTTGAACCGCGTCGAAGAAGCAACCCTGGACAGCATCCCGGTGGTTCAAGAGTTTTTGGACGTATTCCCGGAAGAACTTCCCGGTATGCCACCTGACCGGGATATCGAGTTTTCCATTGACCTAGTACCCGGAACCGCACCTATAGAAAAGAGACCCTATAGGATGCCCGTTAACAAACTAGTGGAGCTCAAGAAGCAGATCCAAGAGCAGTTAGAGAAGGGATTTATACGTCCAAACTCGTCACCATGGGGAACCCCCGTGCTCTTCGTAGACAAGGATGGAACCCAAAGGATGTGCGTGGACTATAGGTCTCTCAATGAGGTGATGATCAAGAACAAGTACCCTCTGCCCCGTATAGAGGACCAGTTCGACCAAATGAAGGGAGCCCGAGTGTTCTCCAAGATTGATCTTTGGTCGGGATACTTCCAACTGAAGATTAAGCCCTCCGACATACCCAAGACTGCCTTTCGGACACGGTATGGTTCGTATGAATATACCGTGATTTCTTTTGGGTTAACGAATGCACCCGCATACTTCATGTACCTCATGAACAAGGTTTTCATAGAGTACTTGGACAAGTTCGTCGTGGTTTTCATTGACGACATCATGGTGTATATGAAAAGCGAGGAGGAACATGAAGAACATTTGATATTAACATTGCAAAAGCTGCGAGAGCATCAGTTGTATGCCAAGCTCAGCAAATGTCAATTTTGGCTAAAGGAGATATTGTTCCGAGGCCACATTATCTCGGAGGAAGGAGTATCGGTTGATCCCGAAAAAGTGGGAGATGTTCTGAAGTGGAACCAACCGCAAAACGTGAGGGATATTCGGAGTTTTCTTGGGATGGCTGGATACTACCGCCAGTTCATCAAGGACTTCTCTAAGATAGAAAATCCTATGACGGAGTTGCTAACGAAGGGAAAAGCCTTCCAATGGACACCAGCGTGCCAAGAAAGCTTTGAGGAGCTCAAGAAAAGGTAACCACAGCGCTTGTTTTGGTATTGCCGGACGTAAGCAAGAGCTTTGACATATATTGTGACGCATCCAGACAAGGGCATGGATGTGTGCTCATGCAAGAAGGACAAGTGGTAGCCTATGCCTCATGAAAATTAAAGAAGCACGAGCTGAATTACCCCACACATGATTTGGAACTCACAGCCGTGGTGCATGCATTGAAGATTTGGAGACATTATATCCTTGGTCATCGATGTGAGATCTATACGGATCATAAAAGCCTCAAGTACATATTCACCCAAACGGATTTGAATTTGAGGCAACATCGATGGTTGGAGCTTATCAAGGATTATGATGTTGGAGTCAACTATCACCCCGGAAAGGATAATGTAGTAGTCGATGCATTGAGCTGGAAGGGAGCATGTCACCAACTCACGGTTCGGGAGCTACCACCCGAGCTACGGAAGGAGTTCAAACGGTTACATCTCTGGTTCTTGAACGAGATGGAAGTGATGGAACTCCACTCTTCGTTGGAACAAGAGATAAGAGAAGGCCAAGCTACGGATGAGGAGATAAAGGAGATCAAGGAAAGGATCCAACAAGGCATCAAAAAGGACTTCAAGGACGACGAGAAGGGTACGCTTTGGCTAGGAAAAAGGATTTGTGTGCCTAATGTGAAGCACATCCGTGACACGATATTAAAGGAGGCACATGACTCACTTTATTCCATACATCCTAGAAGTACCAAGATGTACAAGGACCTAAAGACTTGTTATTGGTGGGATGGTATGAAGAGGGACATAGCCGAGTATGTTGCCCTATGCGACACATGCCAACGGGTGAAGGCCGAACATCAGACCCGCTGGACTGTTGCAACCCTTGAAGGTACCCGAGTGGAAGTGGGAAGATATCGATATGGATTTCATCGTTGGATTGCCACGTACTCGGTCTGGTTATGACTCAATCTGGGTTATCGTGGACCGATTGAAGAAAACAGCTCATTTTCTTCCTGTTAAAACCACGTACCACGTGGTAGATCTAGCCGAGCTGTACATGGAGCAAATCGTGTGCCGCCATGGAGTCCCGAAGAGGATAGTATCAGATCGGGGTTCTCAGTTTACCTCTAGATTTTGGAGGAAGCTTCAGAAAGCTATGGGTACACGACTAGATTTTAGCTCCTCCTACCACCCACAGACTGATGGACAAACCGAAAGGACAAACCAAATTTTGGAGGACATGTTGAGAGCTCGCGCCTTGAAACATGGGCGTAGTTGGGATAGGAGTTTGCCATATGCGGAATTCTCCTATAACAATAGCTATCAAGCCAGCTTGAAGATGTCATCTTTCGAAGCATTGTACGGGAGACGGTGTAGAACGCCGTTGTTTTGGAACGAGACCGGAGAAAACCAAGTGTTTGGATCAGAAGTACTGCAAGAGGCTGAGAAGAAAGTCCAAACAGTACGGGAGAACTTGAAGGCTGCTCAGTCATGTCAGAAAGGCTACGCGGACAATAGGCGAAGGAAGTTGACTTTCGAAGTAGGAGACTTCGTATACCTTAAGGTATCGCCTATCCGAGGCCAACTACATTTCAGCGTCAAAGGCAAGTTAGCACCTCGCTACATCGGGCCATTTAAGATTTTGGACAAGCGAGGGGAAGTATCCTATCGACTAGAGCTCCCAACGCACCTCTCCGACGTACATGACGTGTTCCATGTATCCCAGCTCAAGAAGTGCTTGAGAGTACCGGAAGAGCATGTACTGATGGATGAACTTGAACTTCAAGAGGATATGACCTATGTAGAGCACCCAGTCCGAATTTTGGACGTGAAGGAAAGGATCACGAGGAACAAATTGATCCGTTGGTGCAAGGTAAAATGGAGCCATCACACGGAAGCTGAAGCTACATGGGAACGTGAAGAAGACATCAAGGCATAATTCCCTCATCTATTTTGTACTAACAAATCTCGGTGGCGAGACTCAATTTAAGGGGGGTATATTTGTGTGACACCCTAATTTTTGGTTTCAGCATATATTCATGTTTTATGAAGAGAAAAACATTTTAAGAGAAGTAGGAACAGAGAAAAATATCAAAAGGATAGCCAATAAGAGCTGAATCCAGTTTCCAGAGAGCGCCGAAGGCAACTTCCACGGCCCGCTGGCCACGTGGCGTGTCCGGAGCTCATCCCTGCGAAGTGGGGAGAGGTCCACCGCTAAACTGGCTACGTGGCAGGCTCGGGGCTCATCTCCGCAAAGGGGGAGAGGTCCGACCCTGTGAGGACACGTGTTGTCCCCGGAGCTAGCCACTACAGAAGAAGCAAAGGCATTTCCACAGGACACATGTCACCTTCGGAGCTAGTCACTGCGGAAATCAGAGAACCAGTCGCGCGGGATATGTGTCGATCTCGGAGCTCACCTCCGAGAGGTCCGGTTCTATTGAACACATGTCGCCACCAGAGCTTATCTCCGGGAGGTCCGACACTGTTGGACACGTGTCTACCTCAGAGCCCGTCTCTGAAGAAAAAGGGAGGTCCGGAATGGATACGTGGCGTGCGCGGAGCCACCCCTGAATAAAGAGAAGGTCCCCGACCGCTAGGATACGTGGCGCACGCGGAGCCCACCTCCGAAGGAGAGGGAGGTCTTGCTCGCTTGACACATGGCACAACCGGAGCTTGTCTCTGCGGAAAGGGAGAGACCAGGACCTGATGGACACGTGGAGTTTCCGGAGCTCATCACCGAGGAGGTACCGAGTTCTGGAACGCTTCTTAGATTCTGTACGTGTAGAAATACCGGAACAGAGGAGAAACTGACCTGAATTCCACAATGATACCACACCAAATCGACTAAATATAAGTTGTTAAGATTCGACGACAATCTGAATAGAACTCTTAAATCAAAGTCCAATCAGGATTAGGACTCTTCTTCTCCCGATTATAAATAGAACCCAGAATCTCTGGCCGAGACCACAAACTTCTTTTCCAACTCCTAAGCCGATGACTTAGAACCCTAGCCCCAACTCGCCGAGTAAGCCATCGATGAAATTCAGCGAGGAAGATCGCTGGAAGAGAGCCCAACGATCTGAGAAGGACCCGAGACTGAGAAGAACGTAAGGTAGGTCTCCAACACCACCTTATGACATCGTTGTGTTTTCTTTGCATCTGTTCTTCGATTCCTTTCGAGCAGAAGCTTTCTCGTGGACAGATCACTTGTTGATCGGGTTGATCTAAAGACAAGGTCATCGCCACGTCCACATCTGATCCGAACACCCCTGTTCATCATAAAGCCATGCAAGAACACGTACAAACCGATCTAATAAAGCTGATCATAGGATAGCATGCATATGCATCATTGCATCTAGCTAAAGTTTGTGCATGATATTGATTGTTGTGAATCTTGTATGTGTGCGATCCTGTATAGCAGGACAAGCTCAGGGAGTTGTCTACGACGAGCTGCAACAACAAGGTTTCGAGATCCAAGAGCAACCAGAACCGCAAGAACAAGGCAAGTGCTCCTTGACCATATTGATCCTATGTTTTTGGAAAAACTGTTTTGTTTTGCAAAAAGGTGTGTGTGCTGAGTCAAACATGATGGGAAAACATTTTATAGGAGTTTACTAGCTTTGGTTAAACCCACCTTGTCGCCAGGGAAGTTTATGAGTCGGGTATGGTTTTTGTTTTAAGCTTCGCTGAGTCCATGGGATTGGGAAGCGAGATAGATGTGTCTAGCTAACTGCACTCGTAATGATAATGACAAACTGATGTTGTTAATGAACATGGATCGGAGGGAGATCTAGGCAAGCTTGGGTTTGTGAATGAGGTAGAAAGAGATGGTGGTTTACTTGCCGTAGATCTAAGGACCGGTTCATGCGAGCACATGCCAGGATAACAGTGCCACCACAAGGCCAAGTATGGGTGCGGCTTAGCTGATTAATTAGATAAGTTGTTAGATTGTTATGGACTGTGCAAGGCGCGGGGAATGGGAGTCGAGTGAGGACTGCCCTGGGAACTGCATGGCACAAGAGGGGGCCCGTGGGTGGGAGAATTGGAGATTCTAGCCTGCCGGTGAAACCTTAGTGAGTCCATACATCTAGTAACCCCTTTGTAAAGGCTATTTTGTGATCTCTTGGCCATACACCGACGGTTGTGTACTGGTATAATGGAGGTTCTGCAGTCGTCAACGGGTGACGAAATCACAAACTTGTGGGTAAAGAGGTGCAAACTCTGCAGAGTTCTTAAAACTATCATGATAGCCGAGCTTACGGTCACAAGCGCCTGGCCAACTTCCATGATTAGTTGGGATCACTACAGGAAACAGGGCAACATACGACAGCCAGTATAACATACGACGGCTAGCTATCGTATATAAACTTACATATGACGGTCAGCCGAGGCTGTCGTATATAAGTTTATAAACGACAGTACAGCCATCGTTTAGTACGTGGCTGTCGTATATAAGTGTTATATACGACAGCCAACCCTAGGTTGTCGTATATAGCAGTTATATACGACAGCCAACCCTAGGCTGTCGTATATAGCAGTTATGTACGACAGCCAACCCTAGGCTGTCGTGTATAGAAGTTATATACGACAGCCACACCGAGGCTGTCGTAAATAAGTCTTATTTACGACGGCCCATGGTGTGGCCGTCGTAAATAAGGCTTATATACCCGCGGGGGCTCGGGTCGGCGCGGGCATTCACGCCCGCGCCGACCCGAGCCCGAGACGCCCGCCGCCGCCCGCCCGCGCCCGGCCGCCGCCCGCCTGCCGCCGCCAGCCAGCGCCCCGGCCGCCCCCCCCCCCCCCGGCCGCCGCCCCGGCCGCCCCCGCAAGCCGGCTCCGGCCAGCCACCCGGCCGCCGCCCCGGCCGCCCCCCTGGCCGCCCCCGGCCGCAGCCCCGGCAGCCCCTTCCCCCCCCGGCCGCCCCCCGGCAGCCCCCTGGCTGCCACCCCGGCAGCCCCCCCAGCCGCCCCCGCCAGCCGGCGCCCCAGCGGCCGAAGCCCCGGCCGCCCCCCGCCCGCCAGCCGGCGCCCCGGCCGCCACCCGCCGCCCGCCCGCCGCCGCCCCGGCCGCCACACGCCGCCCGCCCGCCGCCGCCAGCCGCCGCCCCGGCCGCCACCCCGCCCCACAGCCGCCGCCGCTGCCCCGGAGGTCCCCGCCCCAGCCTCCACCCCGCGCTGTGCGCCGCCGCACCATGCCGGTCCGCCTCCACACGCCGTCAGCCGCACCGTGCCACGCCGCCTCCACCGTGAGGTAAGTCGCCCGCCTCCCTCCCCATCTAGATAGTTTGGTTTTTTAATTACCAATTGTTTATATTATGCTTGTTTGTTTTTTATTGTTTAGTGGATAATTTCTTAGATTTAGATGAATTGATATGCTTAGGTTTAATTATTGCCCATGTTTATTTGAATTGCTAGCTAGGTGTTTTTTAATTGCTTAGAATTGATAAGCTTGTTAAGTACGGTAATTATGTTTGTTTAGATGAGTTGTTAATTGCTTAGATGATTAATGCATATGAGTTAATAGTTTAATTGATTATTGTTTCGATTGTTTGAGTGTTTAAAAGTACTATATGTACATAAATGGGCTTAGGGCCCGATACGACCCATTTAGTGGTAACGTATACGTCTACAAAAGCACGATGTGAACAACCTAGGCCGCCTCGCCCTACCCCCCACCCCCTCCCCCCACCCACCCCGCGGCGTTTGGCCTCCAATCCCCCATCCCCTCCCCCCCCCCCCCCCGCGGCTTAGCAAGCGCTCGACCTTCGACACTCTGCCGCGGAACTGCCAATCCTTCGGCGCTCGGCCTCCTCCGCCGCGGGACTGTCGATCTGCTGGCACTCATCGGCCTCCATTGACCGGCTGCCGCGGATCTGTCGGCGCTCAACCTCATACGAACGCAAGATCCTATGCGCGGGCGCTGCCGCCGCCTCCCTTGTGTGCAAGCGCCGCCGCCGTATTCAACTGCCTTACGCCGGGATCTAAGGCGATGGGACGCCTTACGATCCCCAGGCGCCTTACCGCTTAAGCGACGCTTAAGCGATGCCTTAACAACTATGGTTCTTTCCTTCTCTCTATTGTTCTTTCCTCTCTCTCTTTGTAATCACTCAAAAATGAAAGATTGACGTAAACCTTTACAATATGCGTCACCCGTTTCGAACCAACCCGTCTCACACGTGTTACGCATGTGAGGCGTGTAGGTTCGGAATTGTCCCTTTTTGGACAGCCTAGGAGTGACCGAGAGGGCGTGCTTATAATGAGACGCGGGGTTTAGATTTGGACGTGTGGGCAGATTTTTGGGTAAGTAACTTTCATAAATATTTGAAGTTTCAATTCTTTATGTTCCTTTAAATATTAATGTGCGTATATGTCGAACTGTGTTGGCTTTCTACAGCTCAGGTACCCCCTTGAGTACCCGGCTCAGCAGATGGATCACGCCCGCTCCGTGTTCGAAGTGAACGCTCGGAAGCTTGTTATGCAAATGCTTTCGAACGCTCGGAGTCAAGTAGTTAACGACTACTTAAAGCTCCACGACCACGAGGTTGGGTCGTTCAGAGACGCCTCCGACACGTACTTGACGGAGGAGCAATATGCAGAGGTAGGTTGCGTAATCTTTAAATTGTTCATATTAATATTGCTAAGTAACACCTAATGAACTACGCATGTGTGCAGGTTAGTGTCCCTTGGTTACAGGGACGAACTGAAGATTACCGAGCCCTTTGCAGGTATTGGGCTAGCGATGAGTTCATCGCTAAGTCCAAGAAGGCTCGAGATGCCAGAGGGAGCTCAGGGAAGCACGGTATGGGCGTCCAAGGTTTTGTGCGAATGGCTAAACAGATGGTAAGTTTCTTGGTAGTTTTTATTATATTCATAATGTAGTATTGTTCGTACTAACATATGTTCACAGGAAAAGGAGACCGGCGTGCGACCGAGTGCTACTGCGGTCTATAGGAGAGGTCACGCTGACCCTTCTCAGCCGGAGCAGTGTAGTCAGTACGCAGCGGAGCGCTTGGTAAGTTTCATGACCTCTGAAATTATTTGACACTATATATGTTGTTGAACTTACACAATTTCATTGTTTTTCAGACTAGATATGGGCAAGAGGCTGTGATGATACACGGCGAAGGGTTCGATTGGGAAAACTCCCCGAACATCGACCCTCAAGCCGCGTATGCAAGCGGAGGTGGAAAAGCACACGGAAGTGAATTCATTTACTTTCATTGTTTTCAATTCAAGATTATTTAATTTTACCTTGAATTGATTCGTTTTTTTAGGCTTGCCATATTCTCTGGAGTCGTCAACTCTAGGGAGGCACGACCTGCGAGAGGCAGCTCCTCGCAGTCTTCGGCTGCAGGCTCCTCCAGCCGCAGTGTCACCGAGAGAGATCTCGAAGTCATGGCGCTTCGGGAGAGCTTGGCTCGGCAGGAGGAGGCCTTGGCGAGAGAGCGAGAGAACAACAGGGCTGCCATGGCGTACCATGCGTCCTATATGGCACAGATGCAAGCGGCAATGGAAGTAAGAAACATACAATTATAGTTTAATTACATTGCATTTCAATTAGTTTTGTAAATTGTAATGTTTGAAATGGCAGGCGCTAGCTCGACAGCAAGGGCAGCAAATCCAGATACCGTTGTGGCAGCCACCTCCGTTCATGCTGGAGCCATCGCCACCACAGGAGCAGTTTCCTGGAGTACAGGTATAAAAAGAAAGTTACATTAAGTGGAAGCCCCAACCGCTAAGAATCCTAATGAACCTAGAAAAACAATTGTAAACTTGTACATATGTCACTTTGTTTCGCAGGGATCAGGGACGGAGGCTCAGACTCCATCGCCACAGCTAAGGGCGCCAGGTTCGCCGCGGCAGGATGACTTCTTCGCTCCCGGAGGTAGTGGAGGGGCTAGTAATCAATAGATTTGTGATTTTGTTTTTATTTGTGTGGATGTCAGACTTTGTGATTGTCGATGTGTACTATTGCACTTTGTTGTGAATTTATATATCAAACTGTTTTGTTCTTGCCTTTGGATGTGCAGCTGGCCATCGAGCCAGGTTAGCCATTTTCTATTTTTTCTTAAAAATGGAAAAGCTTATATACGACGGCCTGTATAGTTTATATACAACGGCCGCTATACAGGGACGTCGTAAATAAGCCTAAATTATATACGACGGCTGGGCCAGGCTGTCGTATATAAGGGCTTATATACGACAGCCACGGTCCAGCGGCTGTCGTATATAAGCCCTTATATACGACAGCCAGGGCCCAGCGGCTGTCGTATATAAGGCCTTATATATGACAGCCAGGGCCCAGCCGTCGTATATAAAGGCCCTGGCCCACTGGGCCAAGTCCACGAAACGGGCCGTTGTATATAAGTGGCCGTCGTATATATACTGTAATATACGACGGCACCGTCGTATATAACTATATATACGACGGCCACAAACCGTCGTATATAAACAACTTCCGTCATATATAAACTATATACGATGGCTTCTGCTTTATATACGACGGTTTTAGCCGTCGTATGTTGACGGGAATCCTGTAGTGGATGGTTACTGGTTATGGTTTTGGATGGTTTGGTTTTGGTTTGGTTTTCGGGACTGTTGAGTCCGGGTGGTAAGATGGGTTGCATGACTGTTGAGTCATGGCAACAAAGTTGGTCTCGGTGTGAGACGAAGTTGTTTATGAGATGAAATGGTAGTGAACACGAGATGGTATTCGTGAGATGGTAGCGAATACGAGGAGGTATTCGTGAGCAAGAATGAGATGAACATAATGGAGGTATGATTGGTATTTTAATACATGTTGGAATTACATTCACTTAAAGATGAGTTGCTGTTTTATCATGGTTTTTTGATAAATAACTTTGCTTCTGCAATGAGCCTTTTTATATCTACCTTGTTATGAGCTACATATCATATTTTCCCGCACTTGCTGAGTACATCATTGTACTCAAACTTGCATTATTTCATCATCAGCAACAGGAGAAGCTTATTAGGAAGATCAAGTGGAGCATTAGGCGTGTGATCTGTTCTCAACCTTGCCTGTGGGGGACGGAGTAGAGATGGAGCCATTGCTGCTTAGATTTGCTTCCGCATTAGTTAAATTGCTTCCGCATTAGAATAAAGACTTCTGCTGCATAGAAATAAAGACTTCCGCTGTGGGCATGAGTCCAAGATTCATGAGACATTGTAATAAACTCTGTTATTCGTGGTTATATATATTCTGAATTCAGTTTGTGGAATATATGTGTAACACCCCAAAACCTGTTAAAGAGGGGAATTTAAAATTTTTTGGACGTATTGCATGTGGTGAAGCAATTCAAATTTAAACTGGAATTCAAATTTGAATCAAAACAGAAAAGGAAAAGGAAAAAGAAAAAGAAAAATGGGCAGTGGGCCGAAACCCACCTCAGCCGGCCCAAACCCACGGCTGTTCCCCCCCTCTCCCTCTCTCTGACGCGAGGGGCCCACGTGTCATCCCCATCCTCGCGCGCGCGCCCAACCGCCACGCTACTTCCGCGCCGATCGCCGCTGCCACGCCGATTTTCTTGCTCCGGAGCCGCGATCTCCAGCCCACGCGCTGCTGCACATCTAAACCAACCCCCGCCGCCCTCCCTCGCCCATTTAAACGCCGAAATCCGCCCCTTTTTCCTCCCCGATGGGCCGCCTCAGTCCTCGGTGAGAACCGAAGCTCCCACCGCCGTTTTCCTTCGATTCTCGTCCGGATTCTAAGATCTAACGAGCTTGTCGTATTCCACCGCCGCCGGGGAGTCTTGTAGGTGAAGGAAACCCGGTATTTTGCGCTCTAGACACAGCTCCGGTGAGCACCGCCGCGTTTTCCCCTCGGACCTCGTCGCCGACCGCCTTCCAGGGCCTCCGAGCTCAAGAAAAACCCCGAGGTGAGATCCCCTACCTCCCCTCTTCCGTTCTATGCCAAGAAATCCAAGTTTTAGGAAGAATAGACGAAAACCCGAAGTTCTCCGGCGAGATCGCCGCCTCCCGTCGCCGCGCGCTGCCGGGCAGCGCCGCCCGCACACGGCCAGGGTGACGTGGCCCCCCTGAGGCCCGTCCATTTTAAATCGTGTGGTACCGAATAGATCTAACCCTTACCGCTTCGCGTTATAATCTCAGCCGTCTGTTTTAAATCCAACGGCCCACGTCAACCCCGCTTTATAAAGGCCGGGAATCTTACGCGCTACACCCTAGGGATCTCGGAAAACACGAGCTGGCCCCAAAAACTTCTGATCTAGCCCCTGGACCATCAGAAATTCATGTAAATTCATTTAAAAATCAGTTTTAGCTCCTGGACCTAATAAAAATTAGGAAAACCTCTCTGTTTTGTGTAATTAGGCCCCTGAAAATTTAGGAAATAGTAAAGTAGACCCTGCAGTAGGGTGGATTTGCCTTTTTGACCCTATAGGGTATTAAATTCAGAAATTTGAACATATGAGTAGAATTTAAATTCAAATGGTGATGTGAACACATGTGCAAATACAAATGTAAATTTTCCTAGCACTTGGAAAACATTTAGAATGAGTTGAGAACTGATTTTAGGCTGAAATGAAATCTGACTAAGTGCTGTTTACTTTTATAATTTCTGGAAATTCATTTTTAGGCTAGAAAATAATTCTGAAAATGGGTAAAATAAATTTAATTTGATCACCATCGGAGAGGAAGTTCAGAGATATTTTATTGAACATTTTAGATCATAACCTATTCTGTTTAGGTGATATGTCTTACTATTTTAATAATTAAAGTTCACTTTTAGGCATAGAAAATAAATCTGAAAATATAGGAAAATAGGTATGCATAATTAGAAAATGTTAAATGAGGTCTCCAAATCCAAAAACTTCAAATTAAGATTTTGTAGAAGATCTGAAAACTTATTTGGAGTAGGAAATTATCTTTCATGCAAATTTTGTGGCTAAGAAGTGTATTAATTAAATATAGAGAATTTGTTCAATTGGAAATTCATATATAGTGTGCAATTAGAAATCTGAACACAAATGTCAGAAATAATATATATGTTTAAAAGTGTATGTAGGCCTAAAATCAACACATCTAGGGTAACCACAACACTAAAAAAATGTGAATGACTTTCATATGTATGTGTGGTTTGCATGAGTGGAAGTGTGGACTATGGCTTATGGAATGTTGTTTTCTTTTGCTATGTCTGTATTGGCATGAGTAGAACCAGCCCCAGAGCAGGTTCTCACCTTTTAAGATCAAGACTTTCCATTCCCAGAGCAACAGAAAGAAGGCAAGTGTCCTTGACCACTTTGATCCTATAATAGGATGTGTAGTTAGAATTTAATTAATTGCATTGTCAATTTGGAATATGGTACCCAAGCTAGGAAGTTTCCCTAGATTTTAATTATCTTACTTCCTTGTAGCCTGGGTTGGGATTTATTTTATTATGTCATTCATTCATATTATTTATGCTTAGCCATGCTTAGAATGGGATAAGTGGGATATGAGATCATCAACTTATTTACCTTACTCTTGAATGAGATATTATGAGTTATGTAGAGGTAGAGATCGAGGCAAGTTGGATGATTTGGTTGGTGCTGTGTGCACGAGACTCGGGTTTGTGTTTAGTGCTTGCCTGGATCCTAAGGACCGGTTCATGGAACATGTAACCTGGCTTTACCGTGCCAACCACATGCTGAGATGGGGCAGCTTGGCCAATTAATTAGGTGTATCTCCGGCGTAGTATGGGTGTTTGGATGGTGCGGGGAATAGGTGTCAGCTGGACTACCATATGAACCGCAAGGCTCAAGAGGGGGCCACTGCAGCGGGGTTGGAGCCTCTTGTATGCTGTTAGGGGTGAAACCTCAGTGGGCCCACGCTCATCGGAAATCCCTTTGTAAAGGCCTCATAGTGATCTCCTGGCTACACACCTAGGATGTGTGAACGTGGTTCGCGGCCACTGGCATAATGGAGGTTCTTTTAGTCCACCCGGCAACGGGGGATGAAATCACTACATGTGGGTACAATGGTGCAAACTCTACAGAGTCAAAACCGTCATGACAGCCGTGCTCACGGTCAAGAGCGGCTTGGACTTATTCATGATTAGAGGATGATGAATTTGGAAGTTGAGGATATTGAGCGGGGAGCTTAACATTGGAAATGATGTTATGATTACTTGATTTTGATGATGGGTTGGGAGATTGGGACCATTTCACCTGTGAAGTAATGTAGGTGCTTAATAAGCTAAGGTGATAGGTATTAATTGCGTAGTGCTTTAACCATGAGTTCAACCTCTCCTTGCTCTAGCCATGCATGACATAACTTTCCCACACTTGCTGAGTACCAACGGTACTCAAGCTTGCTTTTCTGTTGGTTTTAATTGCTGCTCAGGCCAAGGCAATGACGTGGCGTTCAATGACCAAGACTTCGGACCCGAAGAAGGATTCTAGGTTCACGGAATCCCCCGGGCAACACCTGTGATGGAGCCCACAAGATTTATATTCCGCTGCTGTTTTATTTACATGTTATGAACATATTATCGTCCATCGAGACATTATGCTATGTAAGACTTATTTTATATTTGAACTCCTTGCTTGTAATAAATGATGCTTCACTATTTGTCATCACATGTATGAGAAAATGATCCTAGCATACATGTGATATTCACTCGGTTGTTCTTTGGACAAAACGGGTGTGACAGAAGTGGTATTAGAGCCAAGGTTGCTCGTAGGAACGTGGATCTAGGTAGAAATTGACGTATTTAAGGACCCTATTTTCCTAAAAACTATTTTACAAAAGGTGTGGGTTGAAAGTGCTATTTAATGGGGTCACATTATTTGTTCATCTTGCCCCAACTTTATTCAAAATACAATCTTTATTTTTATCTAACTTGATTTTAAATGCTTTATGTTTTAGATGGTTCACATGGTCCGCACCGCTCGCAAGTCCACCGGAGGGAGAGTTCCTGTAGCTGCCCTTGCCTTGAGAGAGGAGAACCGCCCAGTGACATACCACTCCTACGGGTTGGCAGTAGGAGGCTTGTTGCGCCGTCTTCGGCGTATGCTCCACGCCGCCGGCAATGTTGGCAAGCTTATCATACACTACAGCTCCACCAGGACCCTCCGTGAGAAGCGTGAAGAATGGAGCTCAGAGATGAGGATTATCCATGAAAACCAGCTGCTCAAGATCCACCGCTCTCCAGCTTGTCGGGCGACTCAGGCCGATGCTGAGAAGGATGTCACCTGGGAGGCCATCACCTGCCAGAGTTACATCAACCGTCACCACCTGGACAGGACTGAGTACATGTATGTCCTCTAGCGTGAGAGTGGCACCGCGGAGTACAAATACCCGCCAGTGCAGCAGGGGACTTCCCACGAGCACATGGACCTGTGCCTGCAGGATGCAACTATGCTCAGCACTCGACTGCAGGAGTGCCAGCAGGAGCTTCAGGATGTTCGTGACACCCTGAAGGAGACTGAGGCATTGCTTCGCGCCAGCTTGAGGGCGAGAGAAATAGGAGATGGGAATGAACTGTTTATCACCGTAAATGACATATGGACTCCTGACTCCCCAGACCGCCGGGCGAGCAAGCGTCGCCACACTCCTACACCAGCAGCTTCCCCACCTAAAGCAGAATCAGAGGGCAGCCGCAATGATGAGGAAGACCCCGACGAGCCAGCTCAGTGATATGAGTTGTTTAGAGTCATTTCCCTTATTTCAGCAGGTAATCGAGTAGTCGAATCAATACCCTATTTATTTGTGTGTTAATGTTTGGTGTGTGACGTGAGCTGTGGAAGCCATGGGCATTTGTCCACAACCTCGTCTTTAGGTTGTTTTGCTTTGGTGTGTGAACCCCTATGAATCAATAGTGCATTTATTTTTGCGTGAGACGTGACGCCCAAAGATCTATGTGAAATCTTCAGAAATTGTCTAAATATTAAGGCCTCAAAAGTTTAAGTTTAAATAAACAATTTAGGAAGTTAACACGTAATGCTTTAAGTTAACATTTGATTGATCATGATAGATGGCTGGAAGAGGAAAAGGTCGTGGTGCCAACCCCAACAACAACAACGATGAGGCCGCCAATCCTCACCTTCCTGGAGGGCAAGACAGGGGTGATCGCCGTGAAGGAGCTGATCCTATCCACCAAATGCTCGAAAATCAGAATCAGCTCATCCAGAGTTTAACTCAAGTGGTGGCCAACTTGCACCAAGCTCCACCCCCACAAGCTGCACCACGTCAACCATGGTTGAGTGAGTTTCTGGGAACTCAACCCCCAAAGTTTGCAAGTGCGGCTGAACCTTCTGGAGGCAGATGACTGGCTAAAGACCATAGAGAGCAAGATGAGGATCATACAATGCCAAGGGTATGAGAGGGTGCTGTTTGCCTCTCACCAATTGTATGGACCTGCTGCTGATTGGTGGACCGCTTACGTGGCAGCCCATCACAACCCCGAGAACATCACTTGGGAAGAGTTCGAGCGCAGTTTCCGCAACCACTACATACCCAGGGGTGAACTCAAGAACAACAAAAAGGAGTTCTTGGGACTGCAGCAAGGCAACATGACTGTGAGGAAATACCTCACCAAGTTCACCCAACTATCCCATTATGCACCACGGGACATCGAAACCGATGAGCAGAAACAGGACTGTTTTGTGGAGGGACTTACCATGGAGATGCAATGTGCAATGTCCTCCAACAAGTATGAAAGCTTCCAAAAGATGGTAGACAAAGCGTTTGTCGTGGAGAGGAAGCTGAAGGCCTTGGAGAATGAAAACAAGAGGAAGATGGGATGGTCACACCAAGCATCAAGCAGCAACACACGTCCACGTCTGATGCAGCAATCGGCAGGGCAGACGAGCCGTGCTGTGGTACCCTACCCGACACCAAGAGGGTACAACCCGAACTTCAGACCTCCATCAGCACCAGTACAGCCGCAGCGTCAGTTTGTGCAGCAGCCACGCCCCACTTATCAACCTCGACCAGCAGGACAAGGGCCACAGAACCAACCCCAAGATAACAAAGGCCATGCACCTAAAGTTGGGGTGCAATGTTTCAATTGTGGTGAACTGGGGGCACTACGCTCATAAGTGCCCAAAGAAGAAGCCCATGCAGCCACGGCAGCAGAATGTGATGCGAGGACGGGTGAACCACGTGACCTTGGAGGAAGCGCAAGAGGCACCTAACGTGGTAATTGGTAAGTTTCCTGCAAATTTACACATCGCAATCCTATTTTTGATTCTGGCGCTACCCACTCGTTCATTGCTCAAGGGTTTGTTAAGAAACATGATCTAGCAACAACACAAATGAACCATATGTTAGCAGTGAACTCTCCAGGGGGAGAAATAAGAACAAGACAAGTGTGTCCCAAGGTGAATCTAGACATTAATGGGGTAGTATTTACTGCAAACCTCATAGTGATAGACTCCCAAGGGATAGATATTATTTTGGGCATGGATTGGTTGACCAAACATAAAGGTATCATCCACTGTTCGACAAGAACGGTGGAACTAACTCACACTAGAGGCACAAAAGTGAAGTTCGTAGCCGTGCAAGAACCTAGGAGGGACATTAAACTCAATTAAGTTGAGGTGGAAGTGGAAGAGATAAGGATTATCAGGGAATATCCAGACGTTTTTCCGGAGGAGTTGCCAGGTATGCCTCCAGATCGTGAAGTGGAATTCACGATTGAACTAGTACCTGGAACAGCCCCAATATACAAGAGGACATATCGTATGGACTCCAAACAGCTGGAACAACTCAAAGAACATATAAGAGAATTGACAGAGAAGGGGTATATTCGTCCTAGTTCCTCACCATGGGGAGCTCCCGTGATATTTGTGCCCAAGAAAGAATGAACCAAAGGTTATGCGTAGACTACCGTGCGTTGAATGAAGTAACCATCAAGAACAAGTACCCACTACCCCGCATTGAAGACTGATTTGATCAGTTGAGGGGAGCTTATGTGTTCTCAAAAATTGATCTCAGGTCAGGATACCACCAACTGAAGATAAGGCAAACTGACATTCCAAAGACAGCTTTCGTATCTCGGTACGGGCTGTATGAATACACCGTCATGCCGTTCGGGCTAACTAATGCCCGGTGTATTTCATGTATCTCATGAACAAGGTATTCATGGAGTATCTGGACAAATTCGTGGTGGTTTTCATTGATGACATTCTCGTCTTCTCCAAAGATGAAGAAGAACATGAGGAACATTTAAGATTTGTGTTGCAAAAGCTGAGAGAACACCAACTATCTGCCAAGTTGAGCAAGTGTGAGTTTTGGCTGAAGAGAGTTCCCTTCTTAGGGCATATAATCTCGGAGGGAGGAATCTCCATAGATCCCGCCAAGATCGAGGATGTGCAGAAGTGGAAGACCCCTGAAAATGTCGGGGAAATTCGAAGCTTCTTAGGGTTGGCTGGGTATTATCGATGGTTCATTGAGGGTTTCTCCAAGATCTCGAGACCCCTCACCAAATTGTTAGAGAAGGGAATCACTTTCACATGGACACCGGAGTGTGAGACGAGTTTTCAAGAATTGAAGAAAAGATTGACAACAGCCCCAATGCTAGTTATGCCCAATATGCAGAAGAATTTTTCGGCGTACTACGATGCATCTGGACACGGGTTGGGATGCGTTCTCATGCAAGAGGGGCATGTCATTTCCTATGCGTCTCGGCAGCTCCGAAAACACGAGAAGAACTATCCTAGGCATGACTTAGAGCTAGCCGCAGTGGTCCACGCATTGAAGATTTGGCGGCATTACTTGATGGGAAAGAGGACAGAGATATATACAGACCATAAGAGCTTAAAGTACATTTTCACACAACCAGACCTCAACCTCAGACAGAGGAGATGGTTAGAGCTAATCAACGACTTTGATGTGGGCATCAACTATCATCTTGGGAAAGCGAACGTCGTGGCTGATGCTTTAAGCCGGAAGGTGCATGTCAACATGTTGAGCTTAAAGGACACACCTACGGAATTGAAGGAAGAGATTGCAAAACTTAATCTATGTCTGGTGAATAGTGGTGAGGCCATCGCCATGGAAGTGGACTCCACATTAGAGCAAGACATACGCAACAGTCAGAAGAATGACAAGAAGATACAAGAAATTAGAGAACTCATCAAAGAGAATAAATCCCCTGGGTTTAGAGAGGATGAATAAGGTACGGTGTGGCATGGGAAAAGAATCTGTGTGCCTGAGGTGAAGGAGATCCGTGAACTGATTTTGAAGGACGCTCATGATTCCGACCATTCCATTCATCCTGGGAGTACGAAGATGTATCATGACCTCAAGAGCAGATATTGGTGGTATGGCATGAAGCGAGATGTCGCGGAACATGTCGCCCTATGTGACACATGTCAGCTAGTAAAAGCAGAACATCAAAGACCCGCGGGACTGTTGCAACCACTCAAAGTGCCTGAATGGAAATGGGAAGAAATAGGTATGGACTTCATAGTGGGACTGCCTAGGACCCAAACGGGATATGATTCGATATGGGTCATCATCGACAGACTGACTAAAGTAGCTCATTTCATCCCCGTGAAAGAAAGCTACAGAAGATCCTAGTTGGCAGAATTGTACATGTCAAGAATCGTGTGTTTTCATGGAGTGCCAAATAAGATAGTGTTGGATCGAGGGACACAATTCACCTCAAGGTTCTGGCAGAAGTTACATGAAACCATGGGAACTCATCTGAATTTTAGTTCTGCCTATCACCCCCAGACTGACGGGCAGACCGAACGTGCCAATCAGATCCTTGAGGATATGCTGAGAGCTTGCGCACTCAAGAACAATAGGAGTTGGGATAAGAACTTACCGTATGCAGAGTTCTCCTACAACAACAGTTATCAGGCTAGTATGAAGATGTCACCATTTGAGGCGTTGTATGGGAGGAAGTGCCGAACTCCACTATTTTGGAACCAAACTGGGGAAAGTAAAGTGTTTGGGCCCGAGGTAGTACAAGAAGCCAAGGCGAAAGTGAGGGAAATCCGCAACAATTTGAGGATAGCCCAGACCCGACAAAAGAGCTATGCCGATGTACGAAGAAGAGAGCTCATTTTCAACGTGGGGGACTATGTTTATCTCAAGGTGTCCCCTATCCGAGGGCTTTGTCAGTTCAAGGTAAAAGGGAAACTATCACATCGATACATCGGACCCTTTCAGGTCCTACAGAGGAAAGGCGAAGTGGCATATCAGCTAGAACTACTGGCTCGCCTATCAGATGTGCACGATGTATTCCATGTGTCACAACTCAAGAAATGTTTAAGAACACCCGAAGAGATGTTACCCATGAATGAGGTGGACGTACGAGAGGATCTTTCTTATGCCGAGCAACTGGTCAAGATTTTGGAGACAATGGAACGCCTCACAAGAAATAAGAGAATCTGAATGTGCAAAGTGCAGTGGAAGCATCACTCGGAAGCAGAAGCCACATGGGAGCGAGAAGACGAGCTCAAGGCACAGTTTCCGGGTTTGTTTTCCTAGAGTCACCAATCTCGAGGACGAGATTTCTTTTAAGGAGGGTAGAGTTGTAACACCCCAAAACCTGTTAAATAGGGGAATTTAAAATTTTTTGGACGTATTGCATGTGGTGAAGCAATTCAAATTTAAACTGGAATTCAAATTTGAATCAAAACAGAAAAGGAAAAGGAAAAAGAAAAACGACCAGTGGGCTGAAAGCCACCTCAGCCGGCCCAAAACCCGTGGCTGTTCCCCCCCTCTCCGTCTCTCTGACGCGCGGGGTCCGCGTGTCATCCCCCTCCCCGCGCGCGTGCCCAACCGCCACGCTACTTCCGAGCCGATCGCCGCTGCCACGCCGATTTTCTTGCTCCGGAGCCGCGATCTCCAGCCCACGGGCTGCTGCACATCTAAACAAACCCCCGCCGCCCTCCCTCGCCCATTTAAACGCCAAATTCCGTCTTTTTTTATCCCCGATCGGCTGCCTCAGTCCTCGGTGAGAACCGAAGCTCCCACTGCCGTTTTCATTCGATTCTCGTCCGGATTCTCTGATCTAACGAGCTTGTCGTGTTCCACCGCCGCCGGGGAGTCTTGCAGGTGAAGGAAACCTGGTGTTTTGTGCTCTAGACACAGCTCCGGTGAGCACCGCCGTGTTTTCCCCTCGGACCTCGTCGCCGACCGCCTACCAGGGCCTCCGAGCTCAAGAAAAACCCCGAGGTGAGATCACCTACCTCCCCTCTTCCGTTCTATGCCAAGAAATCCAAGTTTTAGGAAGTATAGACGAAAACCCGAAGTTCTCCAGCGAGATCGCCGCCTCCCGCCGCCACGCGCCGCCGGGCAGCGCCGCCCGCACACGGCCAGGGCGACGTGGCCCCCTGAGGCCCGTCCATTTTAAATCGTGCGGTCCCGAATAGATCTAACCCGTACCGCTTCACGTTATAATCTCAGCCGTCTGTTTTAAATCCAACGGCCCATGTCAGCCCCGCGTTATAAAGGCCGGGAATCTTACACGCTACCCCCTGGGGATCTCGGAAAACATGAGCTAGCCCCGGAAACTTCTGATCTAGCCCCTGGACCTTCAGAAATTCATGTAAATTCATTTAAAAATCAGTTTTAGCCCCTGGACCTAATAAAAATTAGGAAAACCTCTCTGTTTTGTGTAATTATGCCCCTGAAAATTTAGGAAATAGTAAAGTAGACCCTGCAGTAGGGTGGATTTGCCTTTTTGACCCTATAGGGTATTAAATTCAGAAATTTGAACATATGAGTAGAATTTAAATTTAAATGGTGATGTAAAGACATGTGCAAATACAAATGTAAATTTTCCTAGCACTTGGAAAACATTTAGAATGAGTTGAGAACTGATTTTAGGCTGAAATGAAATCTGACTAAGTGCTGTTTACTTTTATAATTTCTGGAAATTCATTTTTAGGCTAGAAAATAATTCTGAAAATGGGTAAAATAAATTTAATTTGATCACCATCGGAGAGGAAGTTCAGAGATATTTTATTGAACATTTTAGATCATAACCTATTCTGTTTAGGTGATATGTCTTACTATTTTAATAATTAAAGTTCACTTTTAGGCATAGAAAATAAATCTGAAAATATAGGAAAATAGGTATGCATAATTAGAAAATGTTAAATGAGGTCTTCAAATCCAAAAACTTCAAATTAAGATTTTGTAGAAGATCTGAAAACTTATTTGGAGTAGGAAATTATCTTTCATGCAAATTTTGTGGCTAAGAAGTGTATTAATTAAATATAGAGAATTTGTTCAAATTGGAAATTCATATATAGTGTGCAATTAGAAATCTGAACACAAAAATAAGAAATAATATATATGTTTAAAAGTGCATGTAGGCGTAAAATCAACACATCTAGGGTAACCACAACACTAAAAAAAATGTGAATGACTTTCATATGTATGTGTGGTTTGCATGAGTGGAAGTGTGGACTATGGCGAATGGAATGTTGTTTTCTTTTGCTATGTCTGTATTGGCATGAGTAGAACCAGCCCCAGAGCAGGTTCTCACATTTCAAGATCAAGACTTTCCATTCCCAGAGCAACAGAAAGAAGGCAAGTGTCCTTGACCACTTTGATCCTATAATAGGATGTGTAGTTAGAATTTAATTAATTGCATTGTCAATTTGGAATATGGTACCCAAGCTAGGAAGTTTCCCTAGATTTTCATTATCTTACTTCCTTGTAGCCTGGGTTGGGATTTATTTTATTATGTCATTCATTCATATTATTTATGCTTAGCCATGCTTAGAATGGGATACGTGGGATATGAGATCATCAACTTATTTACCTTACTCTTGAATGAGATATTATGAGTTATGTAGAGGTAGGGACCGAGGCAAGTTGGATGATTTGGTTGGTGCTGTGTGCACGAGACTCGGGTTTCTGTTTAGTGCTTGCCTGGATCCTAAGGACCGGTTCATGGAGCATGTAACCTGGCTTTACCGTGCCAACCACATGCTGAGATGGGGCAGCTTGGCCAATTAATTAGGTGTATCTCCGGCGTAGTATGGGTGTTTGGATGGTGCGGGGAATAGGTGTTAGCTGGACTACCATATGAACCGCAGGGCTCAAGAGGGGGCCACATCAGCGGGGTTGGAGCCTCTTGTATGCTGTTAGGGGTGAAACCTCAGTGGGCCCACGCTCATCGGAAATCCCTTTGTAAAGGCTCGTAGTGATCTCCTGGCTACACACTTGGGAAGTGTGAACGTGGTTCGCGTCCACTAGCATAATGGAGGTCCTTTTAGTCCACCCGGCAACGGGGGATGAAATCACTAGATGTGGTGCAATGGTGCAAACTCCGCAGAGTCAAAACTGTCATGACAGCCGTGCTCATGGTCAAGAGCGGCTTGGACTTATTCATGATTAGAGGATGATGAATTTGAAAGTTGAGGATGTTAAGCGGGGAGCTTAACATTGGAAATGATGTTATGGATTACTTGATTTTGATGATGGGTTGGGAGATTGGGACCATTTCACCTGTGAAGTAAAGTAGGTGCTTAATAAGCTAAGGTGATAGGTATTAATTGCATAGTGCTTTAACCATGAGTTCAACCTCTCCTTGCTCTAGCCATGCATGACATAACTTTCCCACACTTGCTGAGTACTGTCACACCCGGTTTCTCCGAAGAACAACCGAGTGAATATCACATGTATCCCAGGATCATTTTCTCATACATGTGATAACAAATAGTGAAACATCATTTATTACAAGCCAGGTGTCGAATATAAATATGTCTTACAAAGCATGCGTCTCAATGGACGATAATAAATTCATAACATGTAAATAAAATAGCAACGGAATATTATTCTTGTGGGCTCCATCACAGGCGTTGCCCGGGGGACTCCATGAACCTAGAATCCTTCTTCGGGTCCGAAGTCTTGGTCATTGAACACCACATCATCCCCTTGACCTGAGCAGCAATTTAAACCAACAAATATGCAAGGTTGAGTACCGTTGGTACTCAGCAAGTGTGGGAAAGTTATGTCATGCATGGCTAGAGCAAGAAGAGGTTGAACTCATGGTTAAAGCACTACGCAATTAATACCTATCACCTTAGCTTATTAAGCACCAACATTACTACACAGGTGCAATGGTCCCAATCTCCCATCCCATCATCATAATCAAATAACCATAACATCATTTCCAATGTTAAGCTCCCGCCTAACATCCACAACTTCCAAAGTCATCATCTTCTAATCATGAATAAGTCCAAACCGCTCTTGACCGTGAGCACAGCTGTCATGACAGTTTTTGACTCTGCAGAGTTTGCACCACTGTACCCACATGTAGTGATTTCACCCCCCGTTGCCGGGTGGACTAAAAGAACCTCCATTATGCCAGTGGCCACAAACCACATTCACACTTCCCAGATGTGTAGCCAGGAGATCACTACGAAGCCTTTACAAAGGGATTCCCGACGAGCGTGGGCCCAATGAGGTTTCACCACTAACAGCATACAAGAGGCTCCAACCCCGCTGCAGTGGCCCCTTCTTGATCCTTGCGGTTCATATGGTAGTCCAGCTGACACCTACTCCCCGCACCATCCAACACACCCATACTACGCCGGGGATACACCTAATTAATTGGCCAAGCTGCCCCATCTCAGCATGTGGTTGGCACGGTAAAGCCAGGTTACATGCTCCATGAACCGGTCCTTAGGATCTAGGCAAGTACTAAACACAAACCCGAGTCTCGTGCACCCACCACCAACCAAATCATCCAACTTGCCTCGACCCCTACCTCTACATGTCTCATAATATCTCATTCAAGAGTAAGGTAAATAAATTGATGATCTCATATCAAACTTATCCCATTCTAAGCATGGCTAAGCATAAGTAATATGAATGGATGACATGATAAAATAAATCCCAACCCAAGCTTCAAGGAAACAAGGTAATGCAATTCTAGGGAAACTTCCTAGCATGGGTTCCATATTTCAATTGACAATGCAAATAATTATATCTACACATCCTAGTATAGGATCAAAGTGGTCAAGGATACTTGCCTTGTTCCTGCTGCTCTGGGAATGGAGAGTCTTGGTCTTGGAAGGGGAGAACTTGCTCTAGGGCAGGTTCTACTCATGCCAATACACATAGCAAAAGAAAACACAATCCATAAGACATAGTTCACACTTTCACTTCATGCAAAACACACATACATACCTATGAAAGTCATTCACATTTCTAAGTGTGGGGGTTACTCTACATGTGTTGATTTTTGGGCCTACATGCACTTTTAAACATATGTATATGATTTCTAACTTTTGTATTCAGATTTTTATTTGCACACTATATATATAAATTTCAATTCTAAACAAATTCTTTATATTCAATTAACACACTCTTTAGCTACCAAGTTTGCATGGAAGGTAATTTCCAATTCCAAGTGGGTTTTTAAACCTTCTACCAAATCCCAAACTGAAATCTTTGGATTTGGAGACTTCATTTATCATTATCTAATTATGCATACCAATTTTTCCTTTATTTTCCAGATTTATTTTCTATGCCTAAAAGTGAGTTTTAAATATTAAATAGTAGGGCATAACATCTAAACAGAATAGGTTCTGATCTAATATATTAAATAATAATATGTTTTTGAACTTCTGCTCTGATGTGAACTAATTTAAATTTATTTTTCCCATTTTGAGAATTATTTATTTACCTAAAAATGTGTTCCTAGAACAAATAAATATGAACCACACCCAAACAGATTTCATTTCAGCCTAAAATTTATTTTTAGTTAATTCTAAAGTTTTCCCAAGTGTTAGTAGAGTTTAAACTTGATTTAACACTTGTGTTTGCCCTTCCTTTTAAATTTAAATACTAGTCACACATTCAAATTCCAAAATCTAATACCATATAGGGTCAAAAAGATAAATTCACCCTACTACAGGGTCTAATTTATTATTTTACAAATTTCCAGGGGCTTAACTATGCATAACAGTGGGGTTTTACTAATTTTTATTAAGTCCAGGGGCTAAAACTGATTTTTAATTGAATTTACATGAATTTCTGAAGTTCCAGGGGCTAGATCAGAAGTTTTTGGGACTAGCTCGTATTTTCCGAGATCCCCAGGGGGTAGCGCGTAAGAATCCCAGCCTTTATAACGCGGGGCTGATGTGGACCGTCCAATTTAAAACAGACGGCTCAGATTAGATCGCTGAACCGGTACATGCGGGTTTTAATTCTATCGTGTGATTTAAAATAGACGGCGCACAAGCGGCCACGTCGCCCTGACCGTGCGCGGGCGGCGCGCGGCGGCGGAAGGCGGCGATCTCGCCGGAAAACTTCGGATCTTCGTCTATACTTCCTAAAACTGGGATTTCATGGCATAGATCGGTAGAGGGGAGGTCGGGGATCTCACCTCGGTGTTTTTCTTAAGCTCGGAGGCCCTGGAAGGCGGTCGGCGACGAGGTCCGAGATGGAATCGCGGTGATGCTCGTCGGCGCTGTGTCTAGGGCGAAATCTACCGAGTTTTCTGCACCTGCATGATTCCCCGGAGGCGGTGGAACAGGATCGGCGTGTTAGATCAGAAAACCCGAGCAAAGATCGAGAGAAAACGGTGATCGGAGCTTCGGTTCTCACCGGGAGGAAAAAGATCCGATCGGGTGGGGAAAACGGGGCGATGCTGGCGTTTATATAGACGGGGGAGGGCGGCGGTCGGTTGGGATCGAGCTGGAGTCTTCCACGGACCAGAATTCCGGCTGGGGAACGCGGTTTTCCGGGGTGGTTTGGATTCGGCGCGCGGAGGAGTCCCGGCGGTTGGCGCGATCGCGCGAGGAAGAAGATGACGGCAGGCCCCGCGTGTCAGTGAGCGGGAGAGAGGAGCGCGCAGCTGTGAGCTGGCGCGGGAACGGGTGGGCCGGCTTGGTGGGTTTCGGCCCACTGGCCGGGGGTTTTGGTTTTTTTATTTTTCTTTTTCTTTTTCTTTTCTGTTTTGATTTGAATTTGAATTTCTGCACCACATGCATTACGTCCAAAAATTTTTAAATTCCCCTCTTAACAGGTTTTGGGGTGTTACAGCTCTACCCCCCTAAAAACAAATCTCGTCCTCGAGATTGGTGGTTCTAGGAAAACAATTCCGGAAACTGTGCCTTAAGCTCGTCTTCTCGCTCCCATGTGGCTTCCTCTTCTGAGTGATGCTTCCACTGCACCTTGCACATCCGAATTCTTTTATTTCTTGTGAGGCGTTCCATTGTCTCCAAAATCTTGAATGGTTGCTCGGCATAAGACAGATCTTCAGCTACGTCAACCTCATTCATGGGTAACATCTCTTCTGGCGTCCTCAGACATTTCTTGAGCGGTGACACATGGAATACGTCATGCACATCTGATAGGCGAGCCAGCAGTTCTAGTTGATATGCCACTTCGCCTTTCCTCTCCAGAACTTGAAAGGGTCCGATGTATCGAGGTGATAACTTCCCTTTCACCTTGAACCGACGAAGTTCTCAAATAGGGGACACCTTGAGGTAGACATAGTCCCCCATGTTGAAAACGAGCTCTCTTCTCCGTACATCGGCATAGCTCTTTTGTCGTGTCTGTGCTATCCTCAAGTTCTTGCGGATTTCCCTCACTTTCGCCTCGGCTTCTTGTAGTACTTCAGTTCCAAACACTTTACTTTCCCCGGCTTGGTTCCAAAATAGTGGAGTTCTGCACTTTCTCCCATACAAAGCCTCAAACGGTGACATCTTCATGCTAGCCTGATAGCTGTTGTTATAGGAGAACTCCGCATACGGTAAGTTCTTATCCCAACTCCGATTGTTTTTGAGTGCACACGCTCTCAGCATGTCCTCAAGGATCTGATTTGTCCTTTCCGTTTGTCCGTCAGTCTGAGGATGATAGGCAGAGCTAAAATTCAGATGAGTTCCCATGGTTTCATGTAACTTCTGCCAGAATCTTGAGGTGAATTGCGTCCCTCGATCTGACACTATCTTCTTTGGCACTCCATGGAAACACACGATCCTTAACATATACAATTCTGCCAATTTAGATCCGCTGTAGCTTTCTTTCACGGGGATGAAATGAGCTACCTTGGTTAGCCTGTCGATGATGACCCATATCGAATCGTATCCTGATTGGGTCCTAGGTAGTCCCACTATGAAATCCATACGATTTGTTCCCATTTCCATTCAGGCACTTTGAGTGGTTGCAATAATCCCGCGGGTCGTTGATGTTCTGCTTTCACCAACTGACATGTGTCACATAGGGCAACATGTTCCGCGACATCTCGTTTCATGCCATACCACCAATACCTGCTCTTGAGGTCATGGTACATCTTCGTACTCCCAGGATGAATGGAATAGTCGGAATCATGAGCCTCCTTCAAAATCAATTCACGGATCTCCTTCACTTCAGGCACACAGATTCTTTTCCCGTGCCACACCGTACCTTGTTCATCCTCTCTGAAACCAAGGGCTTTATTTTTCCTTGATGAGTTTTCTAATCTCTTGTATCTTCTCGTCATTCTTCTGACCATTTCGGATGTCTTTCTCTAATGTGGAGTCCACTTCCATGGCGATGGTCTCACTACTATTCACCAGACATAGATTGAGTTTTATAACCACTTCCTTCAATTCTGTAGGCATGTCCTTCAAGCTCAACCTATTGACCTGCACTTTCCGGCTTAGAGCATCCGCCACGACGTTCGCTTTCCCAGGATGATAGTTGATGCCCACATCAAAGTCGTTGATTAGCTCTAACCATCTCCTTTGTCTGAGGTTGAGATCTGGCTGTGTGAAAATGTACTTTAAGCTTTTATGATCCGTATATATCTCTATCCTCTTCCCCATCAAGTATTGCCGCCAAATCTTCAACGCGTGTACCACTGCGGCTAGTTCTAGGTCATGTGTAGGATAGTTCTTCTCGTATTTCCGGAGCTGCCGGGACGCATAAGCCATGACATGCCCCTCTTGCATGAGAACACATCCCAACCCGTTTCCAGAGGCATCGCAGTACACCGAAAAGTTCTTCTGCATAGCTGGCATAACGAGCACTGGGGCTGTTGTCAATCTTTTCTTTAACTCTTGAAAACTCGTCTCGCACTGCGGCGTCCAGGTGAATGTGATTCCTTTCTCCAATAGTTTGGTGAGGGGTCTCGAGATTTTGTAGAATCCCTCAATAAACGTCGATAATACCCAGCCAATCCCAAGAAGCTTCGAACTTCCCTGACATTCTCAGGGGTCTTCCACTTCTGTACATCCTCGATCTTGACGGGATGTACGGAGATTCCTCCCTCTGAGATTATATATCCTAAGAAGGGAACTCTCTTCAACCAAAACTCACACTTGCTCAACTTGGCATATAGCTGGTGTTCTCTCAGCTTTTGCAACACCAACCTTAGATGTTTCTCATGTTCTTCTTCATCTTTGGAGAAGACGAGAATGTCATCTATGAAAACCACCACAAATTTGTCCAGATATTCCATGAATACCTTGTTCATGAGATACATGAAGTATGCCGGGGCATTAGTTAGCCCGAAAGGCATGACTGTGTATTCATACAGTCCGTACCGAGATACGAAAGGCATGACTGTGTATTCATACAGTCCGTACCAAGATACAAAAGCTGTCTTTGGAATATCAGTTTGCCTTATCTTAAGTTGGTGGTATCCCGACCTGAGATCAATTTTTGAGAACACACAAGCTCCCTTCAACTGATCAAACAAGTCTTCAATGCGGGGTAATGGGTACTTGTTCTTGATGGTTACTTCATTTAACGCACGGTAGTCTACGCACAACATTTGAGTTCCGTCCTTCTTGGGCACAAATATCACTGGAGCTCCCCATGGTGAGGAACTAGGGCGAATATACCCCTTTTCTGTCAATTCCGTTTAATGTTCCTTGAGTTCCTCCAGCTGTTTGGAGTCCATCCGATAAGGTCTCTTGTATATTGGAGCTGTTCCAGGCACTAGCTCAATCGCGAATTCCACTTCACGATCAGGAGGCATATCTGGCAACTCCTCCGGAAAAACGTTTGGATATTCCCTGATAATCCTGATCTCCTCCACTTTCACCTCAACTTGATTTAATTTAATGTCCCACCTTGGCTCTTGTATTGTTATAAACTTTACTCTTGTGCCACTAGGGTGAGTTAGTTCCACCGTTCTGGTCGAACAATGGATGATTCCTTTATGTTTGGTCAACCAATTCATGCCCAAAATAATATCTATCCCTTGTGAATCGATCACTATGAGGTTGGCAGTAAATACTACCCCATTAATGTCTAGATTCACCTTGGGACACACTTGTCTTGTCCTTATTTCTCCCCCTGGAGAGTTTACGGCTAGCATATGGTTCATTTGTGTTGTTGCTAAATCATGCTTCTTAACAAACCCTTGGGCAATGAACGAGTGGGTAGCACCAGAATCGAACAACAGGGTTGCAATGTGTAAATTGGCGGGAAACTTACCAACTACCACGTCAGGTGCCTCTTGCGCTTCCTCCATGGTCACGTGGTTCACTCGTCTCCGCATCACATTCTGCTGTTGCGGCTGCACGGGCTTCTCCTTAGGGCACATATGGGCGTAGTGCCCCACTTCACCACAGTTAAAGCATTGTACCCCAACCTTAGGTGCCTGGCCTTTGTTGTCTTGCGGTTGGTTTGGGGGTCCTTGTACTGCTGGTCGAGGTTGATATGTGGGGCGAGGCTGCTGTACAAACTGACGTTGTGGCTGTGCTGGTGCTGATGGAGGCCTGAAGTTCGGGTTGTACCCTCTCGGTGCTGAGTATGGTACCGCAGCACGGCTTGTCTGCCCTGCGGGTTGCTGCATCGGACGTGGGCGTGTGTTGCTACCCGAGGCTTGATGTGACCATCCCGCCTTCCTCTTGTTTTCATTTTCCAAGGCCTTCAGCTTCCTCTCCACCACAAATGCTCTGTCCACCATCTTTTGGAAGCTTTCGTACTCGTTGGAGGACATTGCACACTGCATTTCCGCTGTAAGTCCTTCCACAAAGCAGTCCTGTTTCTGCTCATCAGTCTCTATGTCCCGTGGTGCATAACGGGATAGTTGGGCGAATTTAGTGAGGTATTCCCTCACCGTCATGTTTCCTTGATGCAGCCCCAAGAACTCCTTTCTCTTGTTTTCAAGTTCACCCCTTGGTATGTAATGGTTGCGGAAGCTACGCTTGAACTCTTCCCAAGTGATGTTCTCAGGGTCATGATGGGCGGCCACGTAAGCGGTCCACCAATCAGCAGCAGGTCCATGCAATTGGTGAGAGGCAAACAGCACCCTCTCATATCCTTGGCATTGTATGATCCTCATCTTGCTCTCAATGGTCTTTAGCCAATCATCTGCCTCCAGAGGTTCAGCAGCACTTACAAACTTTGGAGGTTGAGTCCCTAGAAACTCACTCAACCTTGGTTGGCGTGGTGCAGCTTGTGGAGGTGGAGCTTGGTGCAAGTTGGCCACCACTTGAGTCAGGCTCTGGATGAGCTGATTCTGATTTTCAAGCATTTGGTGGATGGGATCAACTCCTTCCCGATGACCACCCATGTCTTGTCCTCCAGAAAGATGAGGGTTGCCGACCTCATCGTTGTTGTTGGCGGGGTTGGCACCACGACCCTTTCCTCTTCCGGCCATCTATCATGATCAATCAAATGTTAATTTAAAGCATTTCGTATTAAATTCCTAATTTGCTTGTTTAAGCTTTAAAATTTTGAGACCTTATTTCATTTATATTTTCTGAGGGTTTCATGCCTTGCGCGAACATAAATGCACTCTTAATTCATATGGGTTCACACACCAAGGCAAAGCAACCTGAAGACGAGGTTGTGGACAAACGCCCATGGCTTCCACAACTCACGTCACACACCAAGCATTAACACACCATTAACTAAGGTAACGACTCGGCTACTCGACATCTGCTAAATTAAGGGAAAGGACTCTACGCGACTCCTATCACTGAGCTGGCTCCTCGGGATCTTCCTCATTATTGCGGCTGCCCTCTGACTCTGCTTTGGGTGGGGAAGCTGCTGGTGGAGAAGTGCGGCGACGCCTGCTCGCCCGGCGATCTGGGGAGTCAGGAGTCTATGTGTCATTCATGGTGACACACATTTCATTCCCATCTCCTCTTTCTCTCGCCCTCAAGCTGGCTCGAAGCAACGGCTCAGTCTCCTTCAGAGTGTCACGTACATCCTGAAGCTCCTGCTGACACTCCTGCAGTCGAGTGCTGAGCATGGCAGCATCCTCCAAGCACAAGTCCATGTGCTCATGGGAAGTCCCCTGCTGCACTGGCGGGTACTTGTACTCCGTTGTTCCACTCTCACGCTGGAGGACATACATGTACTCAGTCCTGTCCAGGTGGCGACGGTAGATGTGACTCTGGCAGGTGATGGCCTCCCAGGTGACATCCTTCTCCGCATCGACCTGTGTCGCTCGACAAGCTGGAGAACGGTGGATCTTAAGCAGCTGATTTTCATGGATAATCCTCATTTCTGAACTCCATTCTTCCCGCTTCTCACGGATGGTCCGGGTGAAACTATAGTGTATGATTAGCTTGCCCGTATTGCCGGCGGCTTGGAGCATACGTCGAAGAAGGCGCAACAAGCCTCCTACTGCCAATACGTAGGAGAGGTACATCATCGGACGGTTCTCCTCTCTCATGGCAAGGGCAACTACGGGAACTCTCCCTCCGGTGGACTTGCGAACGATGCGGATCATGCGAACCATCTAAAACATAAAGCATTTAAAATTAAGTTAGATAAGAGTTAAATAAAAATTGTATTTTGAATAAAAGTTGGGGTAAGAGGAAGAAAGTGACCCCATTAAATAACACTGTTCAACCCACACCTTGTAAAATAGTTTTTAAGAAAATAGGGTCCTTAAATACGTTCATTTCTACCTAGGTCCACGTTCTTACGGGCAACCCTGGCTCTGATACCACTTCTGTCACACCCGGTTTCTCCGAAGAACAACCGAGTGAATATCACATGTATGCCAGGATCATTTTCTCATACATGTGATGACAAATAGTGAAGCATCATTTATTACAAGCCAGGTGTCGAATATAAATATGTCTTACAAAGCATGCGTCTCGATGGACGATAATAACTTCATAACATGTAAATAAACTAGCAGCGGAATATTATCCTTCTTCGGGTCCGAAGTCTTGGTCATTGAACACCACATCATCCCCTTGACCTGAGCAGCAATTTAAACCAACAAATATGCAAGGTTGAGTACCCTTGGTACTCAGCAAGTGTGGGAAAGTTATGTCATGCATGGCTAGAGCAAGAAGAGGTTGAACTCATGGTTAAAGCACTACGCAATTAATACCTATCACCTTAGCTTATTAAGCACCAACATTACTACACAAGTGAAATGGTCCCAATCTCCCATCCCATCATCATAATCAAATAACCATAACATCTTTTCCAATGTTAAGCTCCCGCCTAACATCCACAACTTCCAAAGTCATCATCTTCTAATCATGAATAAGTCCAAACCGCTCTTGACCGTGAGCACGGCTGTCATGACTGCAGAGTTTGCACCACTGTACCCACATGTAGTGATTTCAGCCCCCGTTGCCGGATGGACTAAAAGAACCTCCATTATGCCAGTGGCCATGAACCACATTCACACTTCCCAGATGTGTAGCCAGGAGATCACTACGAAGCCTTTACAAAGGGATTCCTGACGAGCATGGGCCCACTGAGGTTTCACCACTAACAGCATACAAGAGGCTCCAACCCCGCTGCAGTGGCCCCCTCTTGAGCCTTGCGGTTCATATGGTAGTCCAGCTGACGCCTACTCCCCGCACCATCCAACACACCCATACTACGCCGGGGATACACCTAATTAATTGGCCAAGCTGCCCCATCTCAGCATGTGGTTGGCACGGTAAATCCAGGTTACATGCTCCATGAACCGGTCCTTAGGATCTAGGCAAGTACTAAACACAAACCCGAGTCTCGTGCACCCAGCACCAACCAAATCATCCAACTTGCCTCGATCCCTACCTCTACATGTCTCATAATATCTCATTCAAGAGTAAGGTAAATAAATTGATGATCTCATATCCCACTTATCCCATTCTAAGCATGGCTAACCATAAGTAATATGAATGGATGACATGATAAAATAAATTCCAACCCAAGCTTCAAGGAAACAAGGTAATGCAATTCTAGGGAAACTTCCTAGCATGAGTTCCATATTTCAATTGACAATGCAAATAATTCTATCTACACATCCTAGTATAGGATCAAAGTGGTCAAGGATACTTGCCTTCTACCTGTTGCTCTGCGAATGGAGAGTCTTGGTCTTGGAAGGGGAGAACTTGCTCTGGGGCAGGTTCTACTCATGCCAATACACATAGCAAAAGAAAACACAATCCATAAGACATAGTTCACACTTTCACTTCATGCAAAACACACATACATACCTATGAAAGTCATTCACATTTCTAAGTGTTGGGGTTACTCTACATGTGTTGATTTTTGGGCCTACATGCACTTTTAAACATATGTATATGATTTCTAACTTTTGTATTCAGATTTTTATTTGCACACTATATATATAAATTTCAATTCTAAACAAATTCTTTATATTCAATTAACACACTCTTTAGCTACCAAGTTTGCATGGAAGGTAATTTCCTATTCCAAGTGGGTTTTTAAACCTTCTACCAAATCCCAAACTGAAATCTTTGGATTTGGAGACTTCATTTATCATTATCTAATTATGCATACCTATTTTTCCTTTATTTTCCAGATTTATTTTCTATGCCTAAATGTGAGTTTTAAATATTAAATAGTAGGGCATAACATCTAAACAGAATAGGTTCTGATCTAATATATTAAATAATATGTTTTTGAACTTCTCCTCGGATGTGAACTAATTTAAATTTATTTTTCCCATTTTCAGAATTATTTATTTACCTAAAAATGTGTTCCTAGAACAAATAAATATGAACCACATCCAAACAGATTTCATTGCAGCCTAAAATTTATTTTTAGTTCATTCTAAAGTTTTCCAAGTGTTAGTAAAGTTTAAACTTGATTTAACACTTGTGTTTGCCCTTCCTTTTAAATTTAAATCCTAGTCACACATTCAAATTCCTAAATCTAATACCATATAGGGTCAAAAAGATAAATTCACCCTACTACAGGGTCTAATTTATTATTTTACAAATTTCCAGGGGCCTAACTATGCATAACAGAGGGGTTTTACTAATTTTTATTAAGTCCAGGGGCTAAAACTGATTTTTAATTGAATTCACATGAATTTCTGAAGTTCCAGGGGCTAGATCAGAAGTTTCCGGGACTAGCTCGTATTTTCCGAGATCCCCATGGGGTAGCGCGTAAGAATCCCGGACTTTATAACGCGGGGCTAATGTAGACAGTCCGATTTAAAACAGACGGCTCAGATTAGATCGCCGAACCGGTACGCGCGGGCTTTAATTCTATCGTGTGATTTAAAATAGACGGCGCACAAGCGGCCACGTCGCACCGACCGTGCGCGGGCGGTGCTGCCCGGCGGCGCGCGGCGGCGGAAGCCGGCGATCTCGCCGGAAAACTTCGGATCTTTGTCTATACTTCCTAAAACTGGGATTTCATGGCATAGATCGGTAGAGGGGAGGTCGGGGATCTTACCTCGGGGTTTTTCTTGAGCTCGGAGGCCCTGGAAGGCGGTCGGCGACGAGGTCCGAGATGGAATCGCGGCGATGCTCGTTGGCGCTGTGTCTAGGGCAAAATCTACCGAGTTTTCTGCACCTGCGTGATTCCCCGGAGGCGGTGGAACAGGATCGGCATGTTAGATCAGAAAACCCGAGCAAAGATCGAGTGAAAACGGTGATCAGAGCTTCGGTTCTCACCGGGAGGAAAAAGAGCCGATCGGGTGGGGAAAACAGGGCAATGCCGGCGTTTATATAGACGGGGGAGGGCGGCGGTCGGTTGGGATCGAGCTGGAGTCTTCCGGGGACCAGAATTCCGCCTGGGGAACGCGGTTTTCCGGGGTGGTTTGGATTCGGCGCGCGGAGGAGTCCCGGCGGTTGGCGCGATCGCGCGAGGAAGAAGATGATGGCAGGCCCCGCGTGTCAGTGAGCGGGAGAGAGGAGCGCGTGGCTGTGAGCTGGCGCGGGAACGGGTGGGCCGGCTTGGTTGGTTTCGGCCCACTGGCCGGGGGTTTTGGTTTTTTTCTTTTTCTTTTTCTTTTTCTTTTTCTTTTCTGTTTTGATTTGAATTTGAATTCTAATCTGAATTTGAATTTCTGCACCACATGCAATACGTCCAAAAAATTTTAAATTCCCCTCTTAACAGGTTTTGGGGTGTTACAAGTACCAACGGTACTCAAGCTTGCTTTTCTGTTGGTTTTAATTGCTGCTCAGGCCAAGGGAATGACGTGGTGTTCAATGACCAAGACTTCGAACCCGAACAAGGATTCTAGGTTCACGGAATCCTCCGGGCAACACCCGTGATGGAGCCCACAAGATTTATATTCTGCTGCTGTTTTATTTACATGTTATGAACATATTATCGTCCATCGAGACATTATGCTATGTAAGACTTATTTTATATTCGAACTCTTGGCTTGTAATAAATGATGCTTCACTATTTGTCATCACATGTATGAGAAAATGATCCTGGCATACATGTGATATTCACTCGGTTGTTCTTTGGAGAAACCGGGTGTGACAATATGTGTATGTGTGATAAACATCCTGGGCACACATATGCATTAGTTCTCGGTTCCGTGGGTTTTCCACAGAATTGAGGGCGTCACAGATTGGTATCAAAGCCACGGTTGACAGTGGGTTACACGCCTAAATAGGAAACCCAGATTGGTATCAAAAGCCACGGATAGGGGTAGATTACACACCTAGATACAATCACAGATTGGTATCAGACACAGATTGGTAGCTAAGCCACGCTAACCATAGGAAGCAACCTAGGGTGCTTAGATTGGCCTTGAAACTACCTTGACATAGGAAACCAGCCTTGAATAGGAGTTGTGTGAGCCCTTGTAATGATTGTTTGTGAAATGTGTGCTTAGTGTGAGTTGTGGGACGTCTCAAAACGTTGTCCATATCCACACATAAGTAGAAAGAGGTGTGAGATGCTTCGGCACTTGTTCACATCCTCATATGGGCTAATATATATATAGTCGAACCCACTATGATGCATATAGTTGAGGGGATCTACCTAACCTTGTAACCTTCTACTCTATTTCGTTCTCTCCCACAGATGGTGAGAGAAAACGCCGGCTGAAGGAACATCCGTGACAACCAAGAGGATGACCACGGAGCTGGTGAGAACAACCTGGAACGGTTGATGGCCATGCAAAATGTAAGGGCCTCAGTTTTTGACACATATTTGAAGTGTTCATCACCACACCACACACCTCATTTGAGGAAAGATGATGAACACAAATGAAGAGCAAGTAACCACCATCAACATGCTCATTAGAGAACAAACTCACACATTGCAAAAGTGGTATTTCCCACATGTGATATAGGTGGGCTGGGCATATGAAAACTCCTACACTTTGCTAAGGATGTCCATGCCAAGTTTCACCCAAATTCCAAACCTTTTTGAGGTCATGTTGGGTATAGTTAGAAAGAGGGCAGTTTGAAACCATATTCAAATTCAAACTGTTTTTATCCCATGAATTTAAAAGTGGGAGGCATATTCTTACTCAGCACATTTTTGTGAGCTCACACACCAATTTTCACTCCATTTGGAGTTAATATTGACATGAGCTAAGTGGGACAAATTCAAACTTTATTTGGATTCAAAACTGAACTTGTGCTGAAATTCACTCAAACCAAACCCAATTCGAATCCTATTCAATTCGAATGGCTCAAGGGTGAATAATTTGAATCACCAGGGGTATTATGGGGTTCACTGTTCACTACAGTGATTAGGAGTAAATTTCAGAGGTTAAAACCCTGGGTGGGACCCACATGTCATAAAGGGAAGAAGGAGAAACTTGCACCCAAAGTCAGAGCCTCGGTGGGAAATTCCACCGAGCAGCTGTCGGCTGTGCCACCGAGCAGCTACCGGCGCCACCAGCTGCTTTCCTCTCCGCGCGCTGGCGCCCAGGGCGGCTTGCTCGCGCCCCCACGCGACCGGCACCGCCTCAGCCGAGCAGGAGTCGGTCGGCTTTATCTTCTCGCGGGCAAACCTAGGCAGCGGCATTGTTTTCTTGCTGCAGCTCTCTGCTCAATCAGGAAAACCAGCAAAACAATCTCCTCCTTCGTTCCTGAGCTGCTAGACGGTCACCTGAGATCGCACCCCACCTCCCCGACACCAGAAACCCCGAGCTCCGACCTCCTTTGCCCAAGAGCGATCACCACCGGGGCGACCTAGCCTCAGCCGAGAGTCAGGCGCCCGTGGGCAGCGTTCCACAGGCGTTTTCACGGTCCAGCGAGAGAGGCAACAGGAGCGCGCGACCACCGTGCTGCTCTCCTCCAAGTTTGGAAGCCAACCGTGAAGAATCCACGGAGAATTTCCAGTTTTTGCTCCGGCAACCGTAAACCGAGCTTCCGGTACGGTTTCTTTAAATTCTTGCTCTATGATCTTTCGGAGGTCATCAAATCTTGCACATAGACGCTGGACTAGCCAGCGATCAAGTTCTTTTCTGCATACATAGCGTGAAACTGTCTAGGAGTGACGAATTTCGAGCTCGATCGAGGACGGTCATGGCGAGCACGATCGGTCACACGATGCCGACCGACTTGCCGCCATCCCTGGACCCTTTTAACACCTTGTCGAGCTTCCTAGAGGTACACTGATGCTGTAGGACCGTTTGTTCGAGGTGTTGGCGGGTTAGAACCCACGGTCGACGGTGCCGAACCTCCACCGAGGCCGCGGCACGTCGCCGAGCTATTCCGGTCACCCCCAGCCCGACCTAACACCACCGACGTGTTCCTCGACGTCGACAACCCCCTGGTGGCGAGTTTCAGCCCCTGGGAGGTCCGGCAATGGCGAGCCGGCGAGCCCCGAGTCTGCTCCGGCGAGGTCGGCGGCGCGGGCGCGAGAAGAACGGCGGGAGGGAGACGAAGCCGGCTAGCCCACGTGTCAGCGGCTGAAAAATTTAAATCGGGATCGGGTGTGGGCGCGGATCGGCTGTGCTGGCGCGCAATTACCCTGTGAGCTCCGGTGTGCCGGACACCTCCGCGCTCGACACGTGTGGTATCTCCGGCGTGCCGGACACCTCCTCGCCCGACACGTGTCCCCACGGGCCCCCGAGAATTTAAACTTTTTCCCCGATTTTCAGAATTCTTCCAAACCTCAAATCCTCATAACCTTGGCTAGAAAGCTCCAAATCAAGTGAACCAAATTTTGCTGGATTCAGCTCTCTGAGTACTTTCCAGCAAATCAAGTTTCACTTCATGAAATTCCTTATTTCTCCAGAATTAATTCCTCAAATTTTAAACTGTTAGGAATTTTAACTGGAGGATCCCTTAGAGGAAAATCCTGAAATTTTGCTGGGATGTTCACCAAAATATCCCCGAACTACCATAAGAATTTCAGACCCATTGAAGCTCATTTAATCCACCTAATGGTGTGATTAGTGAAACTGTTCCAGAGAAAATAGAAAATGTTCAGAAACATTTTCAGGATTTTCTCTGAAATTGTTTAGCTCATATCTTTAGTTAGGAACTTCCAAATTAAGTGAGACCAACTCCATTAGAAACCTCTGAAAATTTAGTTTTCAGAAAGTCATAGTTTGTTTCATGAAAATCCTTAGAGCACCCTAAGAGTTCCAATTAAGGTCAAGGACATAATTAATTGTGGAGGGCTCAAATGAGCTTTGCTGCAACTAAAACTTGACCAAGTCTCTATTTAGGTTGTAACCAAGCCACAGTAAAAGTTTCACAGTCATTGAGTCTGTCTAGTGGGTCTTATAAGCTTCACAAGTGCAAACTTAATACAAATGCATACAAATTAATACATGTACCTCTCTTATTATGTAGTCGCTAAGGTCGAGGAGGAACCCGAAGTCCTAGACTTCGTTACTCCGGAGGAACAGCTAGCCTACGACCAAGAGCAGCAAGGCAAGCTCCGGTTTGCATTAACCTTTTTACAAATTTTTATTGTTTTAAGCACATACTTGATTACTTTATTCCTTGCATTAGAGTCTTGTTTGGAAACCCAGTTGCATAGCCAAGAACACCATGGGTTGGGTTTAGGATTGCAAACCCCGTTAGCTACTGCATTGCTATGATAGAGTAGGATTCAGTACAAGTCGAGTAGTTGGAACTACTCGCGAGCATAGGCTAGAGGCACTCGACTCGGGTAGTGATAGCACATGAAACACATGGCAAGAAAATGAGACCAAGCGGAGGGTAAGGGCAGCAGGACTTTGGGGCCTGTGTGCTGTAGCTCCGCTTGTGTCGATTGAGGACCAAGCCGTGTGCGGGCCTGTTGAACAAGCTAGAACAGTACCGAAGACCTACCGGCTATATGGGAACCGGGAAACTGATGTAACTCGGGTAGCTGGGTGTTGAGGCATAGCTGGTTGTTCATAGGGTAGGTTGAGAGCTCGAGGTGTAAATCGGCTGGCGGCACTGAGATGCGCGTGCAGAGACCTCTTGCTCGGGATGATTGGACCGGTTCAACATTTGGCTAACGGGTGAAAGGTAGTCGCGTACGGCGTCCGTGATGGTTGTTGTAGGCAACATCGAGTACGGGCGTACGTGACGGGTTGTTCGGGTAACCCTGCAGGTGTAAATCGATTATAATCGCCGTCCCTCGCGGTCAGTGAGTACCACTTGTTCACTGTACCGTGACATAGAAAGAACAGGCCAGTTACATGTTAAAATGCTGCTGATTGAAAGATGGACTTTGCTTGTTAATGGTTTGTTGTAGTTTAGAGCTAACTAAAGTTCCTTTCAACTTTGGGCAAAGTACATGAGAGAAATGTGTTTCTTGTTTGATTGCGGCTCTCTCATGTGCCTTAGCGTAAGGTTCTCCACAATCTGCTGCTAAAACTTGAAAGTAAGGTTCTACTAATTAGGCGAGTCCTTGCAAATGATTTTTACCTCATGTAACCCATCACCCCTCATGTAGAAGTTCCATGTTTAGGTGAGACGGGTCAGACTTGCTGAGCCTTCGTGCTCACTGCTTGTGTTTGAAGCTTTTGCAGTGTCCTATGAGGAAGGGACTCCTGAGGAAGAGACAGAACCCCAGGAGGGGAACCCCGTCGAGTGGGAGTCGTGCACGCCGCAGAGTTAGTGTGCGTGTGTGCCAGCGAGGACACGTTCGAGGGCTGAACGTGGACTTGATGCGTAGTCTACGCCCGTGAGTGTAGACTGGACTTATTTTGTTGTAAACATGTTCATAAACTTGTTTATGTAATAAAATTTCGCTTCCGCTTTGTACCTTTGACGTGTGTTATACGGTGCTGTGCAACGCAGCACCCCTCAGCGTGTTCCTGGCTCGACAAGACCGCGGGGTCGTGTCAGCGCTGGTATCAGAGCTCGCTTGAGGTTTAACACAGTACAAAGGTAATCTTTTTCAAAATCCAGTGAGGAACGAGTTAGTAGCCCGTATAAGGATGTTATTAGTATATAGAAAGTGGCATATTAACCTATTTGTTTATGTCGGAAAATCGTGTATCTCGGGGCATTTATGTATTGGGGGGTACACGTAAGCGCTGTCCACCAGTGCGCACAAGCTGAAGGGTGGAGCCCCACGGGTCGCAGGTAACCCGACCCGCTTTGATATCCTCTATGACTCTTCATGTCGTTTGGGGTATTCGAGCAACGTCTGTCCCTGGCGTGCGTGGTGCAACTTGGGAGATCCCGTCGCGTGGTCTGAAACGTGAACACGTAACTCAAGGCGTGTTTGGCTTGAGAACATCCGGGCGAGTGATGATGGCCGGTTGAACTAACTGTATGGATTCCGGGCTCGGTGTGCAGCCGAGTCTGATGATTGTTTGAGTTTACGCAGGTAGACTGACCACGAAACGGTATAAATGTAGCATCCGTGTGCGAGTGACGTTTAGTGCCACTGAAATAACGAAGCCGGCTAAGTCCGGTATAGGTTTTTCTTTGTGAGGACGTAGTACCGACATAATCTGGTGACGCAATAACGTCACACCCAACTAAATGAGCAACTTCATTTAAAACTTGAAGGTTTTGATCTAAAGTAGTAAAACTTGATGTAACTCCTTCCCCTGAACAAGATATTCAAAGTTAACCAGTTTTCAACTTATAGGTTGTTAAGGACAGAGCACTCTGTTTCAGCCGAATTAAGGCTGGAGTTAATCAGAGGTTAGAGGTTGAGTTCTTTCGAGGTTGGGGTCATATGATACATTTCTGGAAAGATTTGGAAGAGCTTTACAACTCTTCTGTTGAGGTCCAAAGATGTTTCACCCCTTAACCACTCGAAAAATGCAGTAGAGTTGAAACTGTCCAGAAAACAGGACAGAGTAAAGACTCTCTGTAGACTCTCTGTAAATTAAGCATAACTTCCTGCAAAAAATTCAAAAATAGAAAATAAGGTAGTTCTGGAAAGCTTATGAGATAGGTTACAACTTTGTAACAGAAAGTTTTGTCAGATTAGGAACAGAATTAACTGGAATTCTTGGATCAAATCAGTACCTAAAGCAGGGAGGTGCTGTCCAATTTTCTCCAGAAATTCTGTTAAATTTGACATCTCGTAACTTTTGGACCAGGACAGATATTAGGCTAAGCAAATATTTTCTGGAGCTATTGAAGTTAGCTTTAACTTTGATGTTGAGCTCCAGAATTGGTTTTGCCTTTAGCATGGCCTAAATCAGGTTGAAATGGAAACTGGTCAGGGCTGTCATGGGAACAGCAGATCAGCAGTCAAATTTGTTTAAAACTTGAACTGTGTTTCCAAGTTTCATGGGTTCAATGACATGTCTTATGTTATAACTCAGTGGTTTACTGTTTAAATAGATATTTGACATTTCTCAAATATATTTTTACAGATGACAGCAGATAAGAAATTGGAGAATGGATGGGTGTTGTCCCACTGTTCTCACCATAGCGGCTACCCGGAAGCATTGTGGCAAATGCTCCAATATTTCGGGTACAACCAGATGCCGCAATACTTCGCCAAGGAAGAAGGCGGAGAGGGGAACAAGACGTGGACGATCCATGTCGAAGTCCCTGCAGGACCTACACCCCCCAGTTGGGTGCCGTTCACCGTCACGGTGAGAGGAAGACAACCGGAAGGGATGAGGCAAGTGGCAGCCCGTGACACCATGTCACGTTTCTGCCAACTACACGTGCAGGCTATAGAGAGCACTCCATACGCGCTCGTTCCGGTGGAGGGACGGGCTCAGCATGTGTGGGAAGAGAGGTACCTGGGGGCAACGGACCCGAGTTACCCAAGGTACAACCCCGCGGAGGCAAATCTCAGCCTCCAGATGAGGGCGGGAAACGCCGTGATGGACAGCCAAGCTGTTCATACAGAGCATCTTGCCACGAAGCTCAAGGAGAGCACGAGCCGTGGAGACCATTTCGAGAGTGCTCACAGCGCACTCCGCAATGTGCTCCTTCCGATGATCAAGCGACTGAATGAACAACACAATCAGTTGCGTCGTCTGAAGAAGGCAAGGAAAAAGAGCCGTGTTGACATCGCGGCATTACAAGAACTGGTACAGAACCTGACTCAGCAGAATGAGGACCTTGCTCAAGAGCGAGATGACGCTATTGAGGAAGGGCAAGGCTGGGAAGAAGATTACAACCAAGCCATGGACGAGGTGCATGCATTGCAGGACCTCGTGCCTCCGGTATTGGGTATACCGGTGGTCTTGGGTCTTCCAGCAATGGGAGAACCCGGGATGGGAGAAGAGGTGGTAGATCCAGAGCCACCAGCAGAGGTACCGGAGGAGGACGACCCACAGGAGGTCGAGTTCTACTCCGAGTAGGGGGTTACAATTGCCACGTAGGGCAGCCAGGGTAGTGTAACCCAACTTTTGTAATCGGTGACATGTCGTGTAGACAGTAGCGTATGTATAGACAGTGACGACATGAGCACGACTTCTCGGAAACCCGAGAATAATGTATCTTGTATAAAGTTTATACTTTATCAATATATGTGAATGTTGTGCAAATTATTCATGTGTCACTTTGTAACACCCCAAAAATCTTGTTAAGAACCTAAATCATGCTAAGAGGGGAATTTAAAAATTTTTGGACGTGTTGTATGTTTTGCAAAAATTCAAATTCAAACTGGAATTCAAATTAAACTCAAATCAGAAAAGAAATAGAAAAAGAAAAAAAACAGAAAAAAACCGGCCAGTGGGCCGCAACCCACCAGCCGGCCCAACCAGAACCCACGCCAGCCCGCAGCCGCGCGCGCCCCTTTCCTCCCACTGACAGGCGTGGCCCGCCAGTTCTTCGTCTACCTCGAGCCCGCGCCGGGATTCTCTCACCCCGAATCAAAACCGACCCGGATTCCTGCGCATCCCCGCCGAATTCCGTTCGTAGGCGACGCAAACTCGATCTAAACCACCCCGCCGCCCTCCCCCGTCTATAAAAACCCCGGCCTCGTTCTGTTTTTCCCACACGATCCACCGTTTTTACTCCGGTGAGAACCCGAGCCTTCTCCGGCGAATTCTAGCCGATCTAAGCTCGGAAATTCCGATCTAACTCGCTGGTCTTGATCCACCGCCTCCGGGGAACCTTGCAGGTGCAGAAAACTCGGTGACTTGCGGTATAAACACAGCGCCGACGAGCCTCGCCGTGAATTCACCTCGGACCTCGTCGCCGATCACCTTCCAGGACCTCCGAGCTCAAGAAAACCCCCGAGGTGAGATCCCCGACCTCTCCTCCACCGATCTATGCCATAAGATCACAGTTCTAGGAAGAATTCTCGAAGATCCGAAAGTCTCCGGCGAGATCGCCGCTTCCCGCCGCCGTGCGCCGCCGGCAGCGCCGCCCGCGCTCGATCAGAGCAACGTGGCCGCTTGTGCGCCGTTTATTTTAAATCGCACGGTAGGGTTTAAATCTCCGCGTACCGGTTCGACGTTATAATCTCAGCCGTCTGTTTTAAATCGGACGGTCCACGTCAGCCCCGCGTTATAAAGACTGGAAATCTTACGTGCTACCCCCTGGGGTTCTCGGGAAATAAGAGCTAGCCCCAGAAACTTCAGATCTAGCCCCTGGAACTTCAGAAAATCATGTAAATTCATTTAAAAATCAGTTTTAGCCCCTGGACTTAATAAAAATTAGGAAAAACTCCTCTGATAAGTGTAGCTAGACCCCTGGAAATTCTGAAAATAATATTATAGACCCTGTAGTGGGGTGAGTTTACCTTTTTAGCCCTGTTTAATATTTAATTTGGGAAATTGAATATGTGGCTAGTGATTAAAATTTAAAAAGTAGGACAAACATATTGTCAAAATTAAATTAAAAACTTTCTCAGTATTTAGAAAACTTTGGAGTGAGATAAAAACATATTTTGGGTTGAAGTGAATCTGTTTAATTTATTATTCACATTTAGGGACACATTTTTAAGTAAAGAATAGTTCTAGAAAATAGGGAAAATAATTGTAAAATAGTTTACATCAGAGGAAAAGGTCAAAAATATATTAGCAAATATTTTAGATCAGAACCTATTCTGTTTAGATGATGTGTCTTGTTATTTTTATAATAAAGTTCACACTTAGGCATAGGAAATGAATCTGAAAATATAGCAACTAATAAATGATAAATGGAGTTTCTAAAATCCAAAGAATTCAGTTTAGGGTTGGTAGAAATTATGAAGACACATATGGAGAAGGAAAATACCTTTCATGCATACTAGGTAGCTAAAAGGTGTAGTAATTGAATATAAGGAATTTATTTAAATTGGAAACTCATATATATAGTATGTAAGTATAAATGTGAACATAAAAGTAGGAATCATATACATATGATCAAAAGTGCATGCAAGCCACAAATCAACACACATAGAGTAACCACAACACATATAATTGTGAATGACTTTCATAAATGTGAATGTGTGGTTTGTATGAAGTGGAAGTGTGAACTATGTCTTATGGATTGTTGTTTTTCTTTTGCTATGTGTGATGGTATGATGTAGAACCTGCTCAAGAGCAAGTTATTCCTTTCCAAGATCAGGACTACCCATTTCAAGAGCAGCAGGAAGGAGGCAAGTGTCCTTGACCACTTTGATCCTATGCTAGGATGTGTAGATAGAATTATTTGCATTGTCAATTGAAATATGAAACCCATGTTAGGAAGTTTCCCTAGAATTGCATTACCTTGTTTCCTTGTAGCTTGGGTTGGGTTTTATTTTATCATGTCATTATGCATATGCTTAGCCATGCTTAGAATGGGATATTTGGGATATGAGATCATCAGTTTATTTTACCATACTCTTGAATGAGATATTGTGAGTTATGTAGAGGTAGGGATCAAGGCAAGTTGGATGTTTTGGTTGTGTGCTGGGTGCACGAGACTCGGGTTTGTGTTTAGTACTTGCCTGGATCCTAAGGACCTGTTCATGGAGCATGTAACCTGGCTTTACAGTGCCAACCACATGCTGAGATGGGGCAGCTTGGCCAATTAATTAGGTGTATCCCCGGCGTAGTATGGGTGTGTTGGATGGTGCGGGGAGTAGGTGTCAGCTGGACTACCATATGAACCGCTAGGCTCAATAGGGGGCCACTGCAGCGGGGTTGGAGCCTCTCGTATGCTGTTAGGGGTGAAACCTCAGTGGCCCCACGCTCGTCGGGAATCCCTTTGTAAAGGCTTCGTAGTGATCTCCTGGCTACACACCTGGGAAGTGTGAATGTGGTTCGTAGCCACTGGCATAATGGAGGTTCTTTTAGTCCACCCGGCAACGGGGGATGAAATCACTACATGTGGGTACAGTGGTACAAACTCTGCAGAGTCAAAACTGTCATGACAGCCGTGCTCACGGTCAAGAGCAGCTTGGACTTATTCATGATTAGAGGATTGATGGTTTTTGAAGTTGTGGATGTTAAGCAGGGAGCTTAACATTGGAAATGATGTTATGGTTATTTGATTATGATGATGGGATGGGAGATTGGGACCATTTCACCTGTGTAGTAATGTAGGTGCTTAATAAGCTAAGGTGATAGGTATTAATTGCATAGTGCTATAACCATCAGTTCAACCTCCCCTTGTTATAGCCATGCATGGCATAACTTTCCCACACTTGCTGAGTACCATCGGTACTCAACCTTGCATATTTTGTTGGTTTATATTGCTGCTCAGGTCAAGATAATGAGGTGGTGTATAATGACCAAGACTTTGGACCCGAAGAAGGTTTCTAGGTTCATGGAGACCCCCGGGCAACGCCTGCAATGGAGCCCACAAGAATAATATTCCGCTGCTAGTTTATTTATTTGTGATGAACTATTTATCGTCCATCGAGACATATGCTTTGTAAGACTTATTTATATTCGACACCTGGCTTGTAATAAATGATGCTTCACTATTTGTCATCACATGTATGAGAAAATGATCCTGGCATACATGTGATATTCACTCGCTTGTTCTTCGGAGAAACCGGGTGTGACAGAAGTGGTATCAGAGCCAAGGTTGCCCGTAGGAACGTGGACCTAGGTAGAAATGGACGTATTTAAGGGTCCTATTTTCTTAAAAACTATTTTTACAAGGTGTGTGTTGAAAAGTGTTATTTAATGAGTCACTTTCTTCATCTTACCCCAATTTTTATTCAAAATAGGATTTTTGTTTAACAGTTTATCTAACCTAAGTTTAAATGCCTTTTGTTTTAGATGGTTCGCATGATTCGCACCGCTCGCAAGTCCACAGGAGGGAGAGTTCCCGTAGTTTCCCTTGCCGAAAGAGAGGAGAGCCGTCCGGTGATGTACCTTTCCTACGGATTGGCAGTAGGAGGCTTGTTGCGCCGTCTTCGACGTATGCTCGAAGCCGCCAGCAATACGGGCAAGTTAATCATCCACTATAACTCCACCAGGACCATCTGTGAGAAGAGGGAAGAATGGAGTTCAGAGATGAGGATTATACACGAAAATCGGCTGCTAAAGATCCACCGCTCTCTAGCTTGTAGAGCGACACAGGTCGATGCGGAGAAGGATGTCACCTGGGAGGCCATCACCTGCCAGAGTCACATCTATCGTCGCCACCTGGACAGGACTGAGTACATGTATGTCCTCCAGCGTGAGAGTGGTACCACGGAGTACAAGTACCCGCCGGTGCAGCAAGGGACTTCCCATGAGCACATGGACTTGTGCTTGGAGGATGCTGCTATGCTCAGCACTCGACTGCAGGAGTGTCAACAAGAGCTTCAGGATGTCCGGGACACCCTGACGGAAACGGAGGCGTTGCTGCGAGCCTGCTTAATGGCGAGAGAAAGAGGAGATGGGAATGAACTGTGTGTCACCGTGAATGATACATGGACTCCTGACTCCCCGGATCGCCGAGCGATCAGGCGTCGTCGCACTTCTCCACCAGCAGCCTCCCCACCCAAAGCAGAGTCAGAAGGCAGCCGAAATGATGAGGAAGATCCCGAGGAGCCAGATCAAGAAAACGAGTAGTGTAGAGTCTTTCCCTTAGTTAGCAAGATGTCGAATAGTCGAGTCGTTACGTTAAGTTAATGGTGTGTTAATGCTTGGTGTGTGACGTGAGTTGTGGAAGCCATGAGCAATTGTCCACAACCTCGTCTTTAGATTGTTTTGCTTTGGTGTGTGAACCCACATGAAATAATATTGCATTTATTTTTGGTGTGTGAAATGAACCCTCAGAAAAGTATAACAAAGCCTCAACACTTCGAAGTACAAACAAATGAAAGTAGTACGATGATACTAAATGCTTTCAAATTAACATGGGTTGATTCTGCCAGATGGCCGGAAGAGGAAAAGGACGTGCTGCCAACCCCGCCAACAACAACGATGAGGCATGCAACCCTCATCTTTCTGGAGGCCAGGACCGGGGTGGTCGCCGTGAAGGAGTTGACCCCCTCCACCAAATGCTGGAGAATCAGAATCAGCTTATCCAGAACTTGACTCAAGTGGTGGCCAACTTGCATCAAGTTCCACCTCCACAAGCTGCACCACGCCAACCAAGGTTGAGTGAGTTTCTAGGAACTCAACCTCCAAAGTTTGCAAGTGCTGCTGAACCTCTGGAGGCAGATGATTGGCTAAAGACCATTGAAAGCAAGATGAGGATCATCCAGTGCCAAGGGTATGAGAGGGTGCTGTTTGCCTCTCATCAATTGCATGGACCTGCTGCTGATTGGTGGACCGCCTACGTGGCTGCCCATCATGACCCTGAGAACATCACTTGGGAAGAGTTCAAGCGTAGCTTCCGCAACCATTACATCCCAAGAGGTGAACTCAAAAACAAGAGGAAGGAGTTTTTGGGACTGCAGCAGGGAAACATGACGGTGAGGGAATACCTCACTAAATTTACTCAACTATCCCGTTATGCCCCACGGGACATAGAGACTGATGAGCAGAAACAAGATTGTTTCGTGGAAGGACTTACCACAGAGATGCAGTGTGCAATGTCCTCAAATGAGTATGAAAGCTTCCAAAAGATGGTGGACAGAGCATTTGTGGTAGAAAGGAAGCTAAAGGCCTTGGAAAATGAGAATAAGTGGAAGGCCGGGTGGTCACATCAAGCCTCAGGGAGCAACACCCGCCCACGTCTGATGCAGCAACCTACAGGGCGGACGAACCGTGCTGCGGTACCCTACTCAGCACCAAGAGGGTACAACCCGAACTACAGGCCTCCCGCAGCACCAACACAGCCACAACGTCAGTTTGTACAGCAGCCTCGCCCCGCATATCCACCTCGACCAGACGTACAAGGACCCCCAAACCAACCCCAAGACAGCAAAGGCCAGGCACCTAAGGTTGGGGTGCAATGTTTCAGCTGCAGAGAAGTGGGGCACTACGCCCATAAGTGCCCAAAGAAGAAGCCCACGCAGCCACAACAGAAGAATGTAATGAGAGGACGGGTGAACCACGTCACTATGGAGGAAGCACAAGAGGCACCCGACGTGGTAGTTGTTAAGTTTCCTGCCAATTTACACATTGCAACCCTGCTGTTTGATTCTGGTGCTACCCACTCGTTCATTGCTCAAGGGTTTGTTAAGAAGCATGACCTAGCAACAACACAAATGAACCATATGCTAGCCGTAAACTCTCCAGGTGGAGAAATAAGGACAAGACAAGTGTGTCCCAAAGTGAACCTAGACATTAATGGGGTGGTATTTACTGCTAACCTCATAGTGATAGATTCACAAGGGATAGATATTATCTTGGGTATGGATTGGTTGACAAAACATAAAGGAATCATCCATTGTTCGACCAGAACGGTGAAACTAACTCACCCTAGTGGCACAAGAGTAAAATTCATAACAATACACGAGCCTAGGAGGGACATTAAATTAAATCAAGTTGAGGTGAAAGTTGAGGAAATCAGGACCATCAGGGAATATCCAGATGTTTTTCTGGAGGAGTTGCCAGGTATGCCTCCCGATCGTGAAGTGGAATTCGCAATTGAGCTAGTGCCTGGAACAGCCCCGATATACAAGAGACCTTATCGGATGGACTCCAAGCAGCTAGAAGAACTCAAGGATCATTTGAGAGAATTGACGGAGAAGGGGTATATTCGCCCTAGTTCCTCACCTTGGGGAGCCCCGGTCATATTTGTGCCCAAGAAGGACGGAACCCAAAGCTTATGCGTGGATTACCGTGCTTTGAATGAGGTAACCATCAAGAACAAGTACCCATTACCCCGCATTGAAGACTTGTTTGATCAGTTGAGGGGTGCTTGTGTGTTCTCAAAAATTGATCTCAGGTCGGGATACCACCAACTCAAGATAAGGCAATCTAATATTCCCAAGACAGTTTTGGTATCTCGGTACGGACTGTATGAATACACCGTCATGCCTTTCGGGCTAACTAATGCCCCGGCATACTTCATGTATCTCATGAACAAGGTATTCATGGAATATCTGGACAAATTTGTGGTGGTTTTCATAGATGACATTCTCGTCTTCTCCAAAGATGAAGAAGAACATGAGAAACATCTAAGGTTGGTGTTGCAGAGGCTGAGAGAACACCAACTATATGCCAAGTTGAGCAAGTGTGAGTTTTGGTTGAAGAGAGTTCCCTTCTTAGGACACATAATCTCGGAGGGAGGAATCTCCGTGGATCCTGCCAAAATCGAGGATATACAGAAGTGGAAGACCCCTGAAAATGTCGGGGAAGTTCGAAGCTTCTTGGGATTGGCTGGATACTATCGACGGTTTATTGAGGGATTCTCCAAGATCTCGAGACCTCTCACCAAACTGTTTGAGAAGGGAATCACATTCACATGGACGCCACAGTGCGAGACGAGTTTTCTGGAGCTAAAGAAAAGATTGACCACATCCCCAGTGTTGGTTATGCCAGACATGCAGAAGAATTTCACAGTGTACTGCGATGCCTCTCGAAACGGGTTGGGATGTGTTCTCATGCAAGAAGGGCATGTCGTGGCATATGCGTCCCGGCAGCTTCAGAAACACGAGAAAATCTATCCTACACATGACTTAGAACTAGCCGCAGTGGTACACGCGTTGAAAATTTGGCTGGACTATTTGATGGGGAAGAGGACCGAGATATATACGGATCATAAGAGTTTGAAGTACATTTTCACACAGCCAGACCTCAACCTCAGACAAAGGAGATGGTTATAGCTAATCAATGACTTTGATGTGGGCATCAACTATCATCCCGGGAAAGCAAACATCGTGGCCGATGCTTTGAGTCGGAAAGTGCAGGTCAATAAGTTGAGCTTGAAGGACATGCCTGCAGAATTGAAGGACGAGGTTATAAGGCTCAATCTATGTCTAGTAAATAGTGGTGAAGCCATCGCCATGGAAGTGGACTCCACACTAGAGCGAGACATACGCGAGGGTCAAAAGAATGACGAGAAGATACAAGAGATCAGACAACTCATCAAGGAAAATAAAGCTCCTGGTTTTAGAGAAGATGAACAAGGGACGGTGTGGCACAGGAAAAGAATCTGTGTGCCAGAAGTAAAGGAGATCCGTGAATTGATTTTGAAGGAGGCTCATGATTCTGGCTATTCCATTCATCCTGGGAGTACGAAAATGTACCAGGACCTCAAGAGCAGGTATTGGTGGTATGGCATGAAACGAGATGTCGCGGAACATGTTGCCCTATGTGACACATGTCAGTTGGTGAAAGCAGAACATCAACGATCCGCGGGATTATTGCAACCACTCAAAGTGCCTGAATGGAAATGGGAAGAAATCAGCATGGATTTCATCATGGGATTGCCTAGGACCCAATCAGGGTATGATTCGATATGGGTCATCATTGATAGGCTAACAAAGGTAGCTCACTTCATCCCCGTGAAGGAAAGCTACAGCGGATCCAAATTGGCAGAGTTGTACATGTCAAGGATCGTGTGTTACCATGGAGTGCCAAAGAAGATTGTGTCAGATCGAGGGACACAGTTCACCTCAAGGTTCTGGCAGAAGTTGCATGAAACCATGGGAACCCATCTGAATTTTAGCTCTGCCTATCATCCCCAAACTGACGGGCAGACGGAAAGGACCAATCAGATTCTTGAGGGTATGCTGAGAGCGTGTGCACTCAAAAACAATAGGAGTTGGGACAAGAACTTACCGTATGCGGAGTTTTCCTATAACAACAGCTATCAAGCTAGTATGAAGATGTCGCCGTTTGAAGCCTTGTACAGGAGGAAGTGCAGAACTCCCCTATTTTGGAACCAAACGGGGGAAAGTAAAGTGTTTGGTCTAGAAGTACTACAAGAAGCCGAGGCAAAGGTAAGGGAAATTCGCAACAACTTGAGGATAGCACAGACACGCCAAAAGAGCTATGCCGATGTACGAAGAAGAGAGCTCGTTTTCAACGTGGGAGACTATGTCTATCTCAAGGTGTCCCCTATCAGAGGACTTCGTCGGTTCAAGGTGAAAGGGAAGTTGTCACCTCGATACATCGGACCCTTTCAAGTTCTGGAAAGGAAAGGCGAAGTGGCGTATCAACTAGAGTTACCGGCTCGTCTATCAGATGTGCACGATGTATTCCATGTGTCACAACTCAAGAAATGCCTGAGGACGCCTGAAGAGGTGTTACCCATGAATGAAGTGGACGTAGCTGAGGATTTGTCTTATGCCGAGCAACCATACAAGATTTTGGAGACAATGGAATACCTCACCAGAAATAAAAGAATCCGGATGTGCAAGGTGCAGTGGAAGCATCACTCAGAAGAGGAAGCCACCTGGGAACGGGAAGATGAGCTCAAGGCACAATTTCCGGAATTGTTTTCTTAGAACCACCAATCTCGAGGACGAGATTTCTTTTAAGGGGGTAGAGCTGTAACACCCCAAAAATCTTGTTAAGAACCTAAATCATGCTAAGAGGGGAATTTAAAAATTTTTGGAAGTGTTGCATGTTTTGCAAAAATTCAAATTCAAACTGGAATTCAAATTAAACTCAAATCAGAAAAGAAATAGAAAAAGAAAAAAACAGAAAAAACCGGCTAGTGGGCCGCAACCCACCAGCCGACCCAACAAGAACCCGCGCCAGCCCGCAGACGCGCGCGCCCCTTTCCTCCCACTGACAGGCGGGGCCCGCCAGTTCTTCGTCTACCTCGAGCCCGCGCCGGGATTCTCTCACCCCGAATCAAAACCCGACCCGGATTCCTGCGCATCCCCGCCGAATTCCGTTCGTAGGTGACGCAAACTCGATCTAAACTACCCCGCCGCCCTCCCCCGTCTATAAAAACCCCGGCCTCGTTCTGTTTTTCCCACACGATCCACCGTTTTTACTCCGGTGAGAACCCGAGCCTTCTCCGGGAATTCTAGCCGATCTAAGCTCGGAAATTCCGATCTAACTCGCTGGTTTCGATCCACCGCCTCCGGGGAACCTTGCAGGTGCAGAAAACTCGGTGACTTGCGGTATAAACACAGCGCCGACGAGCCTCGCCGTGAATTCACCTCGGACCTCGTCGCCGATCACCTTCCAGGACCTCCGAGCTCAAGAAAACCCCCGAGGTGAGATCCCCGACCTCTCCTCCACCGATCTATGCCATAAGATCACAGTTCTAGGAAGAATTCTCGAAGATCCGAAAGTCTCCGGCGAGATCGCCGCTTCCCGCCGCCGGCAGCGCCGCCCGCGCTTGATCAGAGCGACGTGGCCGCTTGTGCGCCGTTTATTTTAAATCGCACGGTAGGGTTTAAATCTCCGCGTACCGGTTCGACGTTATAATCTCAGCCATCTGTTTTAAATCGGACGGTCCACGTCAGCCCCGCGTTATAAAGACTGGAAATCTTACGTGCTACCCCCTGGGGTTCTCGGGAAATAAGAGCTAGCCCTGGAAACTTCTGATCTAGCCCCTAGAACTTCATAAAATCATGTAAATTCATTTAAAAATCAGTTTTAGCCCCTGGACTTAATAAAAATTAGGAAAAACACCTCTGATAAGTGTAGCTAGACCCCTGGAAATTCTGAAAATAATATTATAGACCCTGTAGTGGGGTGAGTTTACCTTTTTAGCCCTGTTTAATATTTAATTTGGGAAATTGAATATGTGGCTAGTGATTAAAATTTAAAAAGTGGGACAAACATATTGTCAAAATTAAATTAAAAACTTTATCAGTATTTAGAAAACTTTGGAGTGAGATAAAAACATATTTTGGGTTGAAGTGAATCTGTTAAATTTATTATTCACATTTAGGGACACATTTTTAAGTAAAGAATAGTTCTAGAAAATAGGGAAAATAATTGTAAAATAGTTTACATCAGAGGAAAAGGTCAAAAATATGTTAGCAAATATTTTAGATCAGAACCTATTCTGTTTAGATGATGTGTCTTGTTATTTTTATAATAAAGTTCACACTTAGGCATAGGAAATGAATCTGAAAATATAGCAACTAATAAATGATAAATGGAGTTTCTAAAATCCAAAGAATTCAGTTTAGTGTTGGTAGAAATTATGAAGACACATATGGAGAAGGAAAATACCTTTCATGCATACTAGGTAGCTAAAAGGTGTAGTAATTGAATATAAGGAATTTATTTAAATTGGAAACTCATATATATAGTATGTAAGTATAAATGTGAACATAAAAGTAGGAATCATATACATATGATCAAAAGTGCATGCAAGCCACAAATCAACACACATAGAGTAACCACAACACATAATTGTGAATGACTTTCATAAATGTGAATGTGTGGTTTGTATGAAGTGGAAGTGTGAACTATGTCTTATGGATTGTTGTTTTTCTTTTGCTATGTGTGATGGTATGATGTAGAACCTGCTCAAGAGCAAGTTATTCCTTTCCAAGATCAGGACTACCCATTTCAAGAGCAGCAGGAAGGAGGCAAGTGTCCTTGACCACTTTGATCCTATGCTAGGATGTGTAGATAGAATTATTTGCATTGTCAAATGAAATATGAAACCCATGTTAGGAAGTTTCCATAGAATTGCATTACCTTGTTTCCTTGTAGCTTGGGTTGGGTTTTATTTTATCATGTCATTATGCATATGCTTAGCCATGCTTAGAATGGGATATTTGGGATATGAGATCATCAGTTTATTTTACCATACTCTTGAATGAGATATTGTGAGTTATGTAGAGATAGGGATCAAGGCAAGTTGGATGTTTTGGTTGTGTGCTGGGTGCACGAGACTCGGGTTTCTGTTTAGTACTTGCCTGGATCCTAAGGACCGGTTCATGGAGCATGTAACCTGGCTTTACAGTGCCAACCACATGCTGAGATGGGGCAGCTTGGCCAATTAATTAGGTGTATCCCCGGCGTAGTATGGGTGTGTTGGATGGTGCGGGGAGTAGGTGTCAGCTGGACTACCATATAAACCGCAAGGCTCAAGAGGGGGCCACTGCAGCAGGGTTGGAGCCTCTCGTATGCTGTTAGGGGTAAAACCTCAGTGGGCCCATGCTCGTCGGGAATCCCTTTGTAAAGGCTTCGTAGTGATCTCCTGGCTACACACCTGTGAAGTGTGAATGTGGTTCGTAGCCACTGGCATAATGGAGGTTCTTTTAGTCCACCCGGCAACGGGGGATGAAATCACTACATGTGGGTACAGTGGTACAAACTCTGCAGAGTCAAAACTGTCATGACAGCCGTGCTCACGGTCAAGAGCGGCTTGGACTTATTCATGATTAGAGGATTGATGGTTTTTGAAGTTGTGGATGTTAAGCGGGGAGCTTAACATTGGAAATGATGTTATGGTTATTTGATTATGATGATGGGATGGGAGATTGGGACCATTTCACCTGTGTAGTAATGTAGGTGCTTAATAAGCTAAGGTGGTAGGTATTAATTGCGTAGTGCTATAACCATGAGTTCAACCTCCCCTTGTTATAGCCATGCATGACATAACTTTCCCACACTTGCTGAGTACCATCGGTACTCAACCTTGCATATTTTGTTGGTTTATATTGCTGCTCAGGTCAAGATAATGAGGTGGTGTATAATGACCAAGACTTTGGACCCGAAGAAGGTTTCTAGGTTCATGGAGACCCCCGGGCAACGCCTGCAATGGAGCCCACAAGAATAATATTCCGCTGCTAGTTTATTTATTTGTGATGAACTATTTATCGTCCATCGAGACATATGCTTTATAAGACTTATTTATATTCGACACCTGGCTTGTAATAAATGATGCTTCACTATTTGTCATCACATGTATGAGAAAATGATCCTGGCATACATGTGATATTCACTCGGTTGTTCTTCGAAGAAACCGGGTGTGACACACTTCAATACCTACTGTTACATATGGAATTTTAAGTAAGACATGTGCTAATTGCTGCTGTTTTGAATTTCAGAATGACGCGTACTCGTGCCAACCCGGATGTTGGGGGTACCAGTCAAGGGGGAGAGACCCCCCAACCGCCTCCCGAGGACTCCTCGGGACAGCAACAGCAAACACCGCCACCGCCACTGCCAACGGTTACATTGGCCGACATCGTCGCGGCAATGGCGGGTTCACATCAGCAGCACACGGAGTTGCTGCAAACGCTTATCGCCAATACGTCTCGCCCAGAGAGACGTCAAGATCATGCGGAGCGCCAACAGAGCTCCTACTCTGACTTCCTGGCTACTCATCCCCCGGTATTCTCAAGGGCGGATGAACCACTTGACGCGGACAACTGGCTCCACGCCATAGAGATGAAGTTCGGGCTGCTCCAGATCAGCGAGCAGCGCACGACTCAGTTCACGGTCCAGCAGCTCCAAGGATCTGCGAGCGCGTGGTGGGCCAACTTCTGTGCTTCACAGCCCACCGACCGTGTGATGACCTGGACGGAGTTTCGGACGGCCTTCAGGGCCTATCATATACCGCCAGGTTTAATGAAGAGGAAGACGCAGGAGTTCTTACACCTGCAACAAGGGAGCCGGAACGCGCTGGAATACTCCAGGGAGTTTAACGATCTCGCGCTATATGCGTCGTATCATGCCGATACCGACGAGAAGCGGCGGGACCACTTTTACCAGAGGCTTAACCCGCTCCTGAAGGACAAATTGGCGATGTTCAATCACGGCAGCCTCAACGACATCATCGATGCTGCGATTGTTCAGGAGGACTCCGGCAAGGAGTTAGCGGCGGCAGAACGAAAGCGAAGCGCGCCGCAAAGCAGCGGAGAAGGAGGCGGTCCTTCTCAGAAGTTTCGGATGGTGAATCCCCACCATCAGGTCCACGCTGGCAGCCACCACAGCGGTCGATGCTGTTCCGCAGTCGGCCGTACTCTTCACTGGCATTCAGGCCGGCACTGCCAGTACCACCGCAACAACAACAGCAGCAGCGGGCGATGCCGCGTGCGTTTGCACCTCAGCAACGCATGCCGGGCTTTTGTCCACCGAGCGCTTTACCAGCAGCGGCCACATGTTACAAGTGTGGTCGTCCAGGACACTTCGCGAGCAATTGCCCGGAAAAGCAAGGCGACGGAGTGGCACCACAGTTTCCGGGGAGGAATCAACCCCGGAACCCTACTAATGCGCGGCGGGCAAACCCTAGGCTCGGCACCGTCCACCAGCTTGCCATTGAGGACATGCCGGAGGGCGAGCCAATCCTTGCGGGTATGTTCCAACTCCACCAGCATCCCGCCATAATATTATTTGATTCAGGCGCCACGCATAGCTTCATTAGCCAAGCTTTCATTGATAAGTATAGCTTGCAAATACTACCCACCGATAGTCCTTATGTGATCTGTTCACCGGGTGGGAAAATTTCAGCAAGAATGATGGTCCCAAAAGCGCCATTGTGCTTAGAGGGTAGAGTTGACCCTACGTCTCTCATAATCTTAGAGGGACAAAAGGTCGATGTCATTTTAGGGATGTCGTGGTTAACCCGCCACAGCGCTGTTTTAGACACCGTCCTCCGAGTCGTGCAATTGAACTCAGAAGTGCACGAGTCTCACTCTTTATTTCTGGACAGTCCAGAAATAAAACTTCCAAGTGTCTATCAAGCCACAACCATCAGATTGGAAGATATTCTGGTGGTCCGAGAGTTTCCTGATGTATTCCCGGACGATTTGCCGGGGATGCCGCCTGATAGAGAGGTGGAGTTCAAGATTGAACTTGCACCAGGAACCATGCCAATATCCTGGAGGCCGTACAAGATGGCGCCCAAGGAGTTGGCTGAACTGAAGACTCAGCTCACGGACCTTCTGGAGAAGGGTTTTATTAGGCCGAGCTCCTCGCCATGGGGCTGTTCGGCATTATTCGTCAAGAAGAAGGATGAGACGTTACGGCTTTGCGTGGACTATCGTCCATTAAATGCCGTAACCATCAAGAACAAGTACTCGTTGCCACGGATTGACATGTTGTTCGATCAGTTGGTCGAAGCAAAGATCTTTTCCAGACACAACAAAACCGTTCGATGTGTACTGCGATGCATCCGACATTGGGCTCGGATGTGTGCTGATGCAAGACCGAAGAGTGGTTGCGTATGGATCACGGCAGCTTAGAAACCATGAGCAGAATTATCCAACTCACGACTTGGAGCTTGCTGCCGTGGTACTCGCACTCAAAATGTGGAGGCACTACCTACTCGGTAACCTCGTACATTTATATACCGACCACAAAAGCCTCAAGTACATATTCACTCAGAAGGAGCTGAACATGAGGCAACGAAGATGGTTAGAACTGATAAAGGATTACGAGATAGAGATCCATTATCATCCGGGCAAGGCAAACGTAGTGGCAGATGCGCTGAGCCGCAAGTCACACGTCAATACTCTGACCACCACACCGTTGGAAGAGAGCGAACCACCACTACATGTGATTCCACACGGAGCTCTCTACAACCTAGCTTTGATCCCCACCATCCGTGAAGAAATAGCGGCAGCCCAGAAGAACGACAAGGGCATGTCACATTTGTGGAGACGTGTAGACAGTGGGGAACTGAAATGTTTCCGGAAGGACAGAGATGGCGTTCTATGGTTCAAGGACCGGATCGTCGTACCCCGTAACCCGGAATTACGGAAGAAAATCTTTGATGAGGCTCACTTATCAAAGTTTTCTATTCACCCCGGCAGCAACAAAATGTATCAAGAACTCAGAAGCAAGTTTTGGTGGACACGGATGAAGCGAGAGACTGCAAAATACGTGTCCGAGTGTGATACATGTCGAAGGGTGAAGGCAGACCACATGCGGAAATCGGGACTGCTGCAACCACTGGGCATTCCTGCCTGGAAGTGGGAGGACGTGAGCATGGACTTCATCGTCGGTTTACCCACCACCTTGCAGAAACATGATTCTGTGTGGGTGATCGTCGATCGGCTCACCAAAGTTGCCCATTTCATCCTGGTCAACACCAACTACAACGCCAAGAAGTACGCTGAACTGTACATCTCACGGATCCTATGCTTGTACGGCATACCCCGTACCATCATATCGGATCGGGGCACTTTATTTGTGTCCCGTTTTTGGGAGCAGCTGCACGCTGCCTTGGGGACGAAGCTGATCCGTAGTTCAGCCTACCACCCGCAGACGGATGGGCAAACGGAGCGGGTGAATCAAATCTTAGAAGACATGTTACGAGCTTGTGCTATCAACCACGGCAAGAATTGGGATGATCACTTGCCGTTAGCCGAGTTCTCGTACAAAAAAGGGTACCAAGCCAGCATCAAGATGGCACCTTACGAGGCGCTATACGGGCGGAAATGCCGCACACCACTAAATTGGTGTGAATCTGGCGAAAGAGTTACCTTCGGGATTGACCTCGTCAACAACGCGGAAGAAAAGGTTCGACTGATTCAGGCGAACCTAAAGGCCGCTCAATCCCGTCAGAAACAGTATGCGGACCGGAGAAGGCGCCCATTACAATTCGAAGTTGGAGATCACGTATATCTACGGGTGTCTCCAATGAAGGGCGTAAACAGATTTGGGGTGAGAGGGAAGTTGGCACCCCGATTCATCGGTCCATTCCAGATTACCGAAAGATGCGGATCAGTGGCATACCGGCTGAATTTACCAGAAGCACTTTCCGGTGTGCACGACGACTTTCACATTGCCCAGCTGAGGAAGTGTCTTAAGCTATCAACTACCGTTCAGCTGGAGGATATTGAAGAATTGCAACCGGATCTCACCTATCGGGAGGAACCGGTGCAGATTATTGATGAAAAGGCCCGAACCACACGCAACTGTACTTTGTGGTTCTACAAGGTTCTATGGAGTAATCACTCCATGGACGAAGCGACATGGGAGAGCGAAGAATTTCTTCGCGCTAACTACCCCGACTTTTTCACGTCGCATATCCGGTAATTTTCCACCGTCCTTTCTCTCATTTTCACCCTATAATCTCGGGACAAGATTCTTTTAAGGGGGAGGAATGTAAGGGCCTCAGTTTTTTATACATGTTTGAAGTGTTCATCACCACACCACACACCTCATTTGAGGAAAGATGATGAACACAAATGAAGAGCAAGTAACCACCATCAACATGCTCATTAGAGAACAAACTCACACATTGCAAAAGTGGTATTTCCCACATGTGATATAGGTGGGCTGGACATATGAAAACTCCTACACTTTGCTAAGGATGTCCATGCCAAGTTTAACCCAAATTCCAAACCTTTTTGAGGTCATGTTGGGTATAGTTAGAAAGAGGGCAGTTTGAAACCATATTCAAATTCAAACTGTTTTTATCCCATGAATTTAAAAGTGGGAGGCATATTCTTACTCAGCACATTTTTGTGAGCTCACACACCAATTTTCACTCCATTTGGAGTTAATCTTGACATGAGCTAAGTGGGACAAATTCAAACTTTATTTGGATTCAAAACTGAACTTGTACTGAAATTCACTCAAACCAAACCCAATTCGAATCCTATTCAATTGGAATGGCTCAAGGGTGAATAATTTGAATCACCAGGGATATTATGGGGTTCACTGTTCACTACAGTGATTAGGAGTAAATTTCAGAGGTTAAAACCCTGGGTGGGACCCACATGTCATAAAGAGAAGAAGGAGAAACTTGCACCCAAAGTCAAAGCCTCGGTGGGAAATTCCACCGAGCAGCTACCGGCGCCACCAGCTGCTTTCCTCTCCGCGCGCTGGCACCCAGGGCGGCTTGCTCGCGCCCCACGCGACCGGCACCGCCTCAGCCGAGCAGGAGTCGGTCGGCTTTATCTTCTCGCGGGCAAACCTGGGTAGCGGCATTGTTTTCTCGCCGCAGCTCTCTGCTCAATCGGGAAAACCAGCAAAACAATCTCCTCCTTCGTTCCTGAGCTGCTATACGGTCACCTGAGATCGCACCCCACCTCCCTGACACCAGAAACCCCGAGCTCCGACCTCCTTTGCCCAAGAGCGATCGCCACCGCGGCGACCTAGCCTCAGCCGAGAGTCAGGCACCTGTGGGCAGCGTTCCACAGGCGTTTTCACGGTCCAGCGAGAGAGGCAACAGGAGCGCTCGACCACCGTGCTGCTCTCCTCCAAGTTTGGAAGCCAACCGTGAAGAATCCACGGAGAATTTCCAGTTTTTGCTCCGGCAACCGTAAACCGAGCTTCCGGTACGGTTTCTTTAAATTCTCGCTCTATGATCTTTCGGAGGTCATCAAATCTTGCACATAGACGCTGGACTAGCCGGCGATCAGGTTCTTTTCTGTATCCGTAGCGTGAAACTATCTAGGAGTGACGAATTTCAAGCTCGATCGAGGACGGTCATGGCGAGCACGATCGGTCACACGGTGCCGACCGACTTGCCGCCATCCCTGGACCCTTTTAACACCTTGTCGAGCTTCCTAGAGGTACACTGATGCTGTAGGACCGTTTGTTCGAGGTGTTGGCGGGTTAGAACCCACGGTCGACGGTGCCGAACCTCCACCGAGGCCACGGCACGTCGCCGAGCTATTTCCGGTCACCCCCAGCCCGACCTAACACCACCGACGTGTTCCTCGACGTCGACAACCCCCTGGTGGCGAGTTTCAGCCCCTGGGAGGTCCGGCAACGGTGAGCCGGCGAGCCACGAGTCTGCTCCGGCGAGGTCGGCGGCGCGGGCGCGAGAAGAACGGCGGGAGGGAGACGAAGCCGGCTGGCCCACGTGTCAGCGGCTGAAAAATTTAAATCGGGATCGGGTGTGGCCGGGGATCGGCTGTGCTGGCGCGCAATAACCCTGTGAGCTCCGGTGTGCCGGACACCTCCGCGCTCGACACATGTGGTATCTCCGGTGTGCCGGACACCTCCGCGCCCGACACGTGTCCCCACGGGCCCCCGAGAATTTAAACTTTTTCCCCAATTTTCAGAATTCTTCCAAACCTCAAATCCTCATAACCTTGGCTAGAAAGCTCCAAATCAAGTGAACCAAATTTTGCTGGATTCAGCTCTCTGAGTACTTTCCAGCAAATCAAGTTTCACTTCATGAAATTCCTTATTTCTCCAGAATTAATTCCTCAAATTTTAAACTGTTAGGAATTTTAACTGGAGGATCCCTTGGAGGAAAATCCTGAAATTTTGCTGGGATGTTCACCAAAATATTCCCGAACTACCATAAGAATTTCAGACCCCATTGGAGCTCATTTAATCCACCTAATGGTGTGATTAGTGAAACTGTTCCAGAGAAAATAGAAAATGTTCAGAAACATTTTCAGGATTTTCTCTGAAATTGTTTAGCTCATATATTTAGTTAGGAACTTCCAAATTAAGTGAGACCAACTCCATTAGAAACCTCTGAAAATTTAGTTTTCAGAAAGTCATAGTTTGTTTCATGAAAATCCTTAGAGCACCCTAAGAGTTCCAATTAAGGTCAAGGACATAATTAATTGTGGAGGGCTCAAATGAGCTTTGCTGCAACTAAAACTTGACCAAGTCTCTACTTAGGTTGTAACCAAGCCACAGTAAAAGTTTCACAGTCATTGAGTCTGTCTAGTGGGTCTTATAAGCTTCACAAGTGCAAACTTAATACAAATGCATACAAATTAATACATGTACCTCTCTTATTATGTAGTCGCTAAGGTCGAGGAGGAACCCAAAGTCCTAGACTTCGTTACTCCGGAGGAACAGCTAGCCTACGACCAAGAGCAGCAAGGCAAGTTCCGGTTTGCATTTACCTTTTTACAAATTTTTATTGTTTTAAGCGCATACTTGATTACTTTATTCCTTGCATTAGAGTCTTGTTTGGAAACCCAGTTGCATAGCCAAGAACACCATGGGTTGGGTTTAGGATTACAAACCCCGTTAGCTACTGCATTGCTATGATAGAGTAGGATTTGGTACAAGTCGAGTAGTTGGAACTACTTGCGAGCATAGGCTAGAGGCACTCGACTCGGGTAGTGATAGCACATGAAACACATGGCAAGAAAATGAGACCAAGCGGAGGGTAAGGGCAGCAGGACTTTGGGGCCTGTGTGCTGTAGCTCCGCTTGTGTCGATTGAGGACCGAGCCGTGTGCGGGCCTGTTGAACAAGCTAGAACATTACCGAAGACCTACCGTCTATATGGGAACCGGGAAACTGATGTAACTCGGGTAGCTGGGTGTTGAGGCATAGCTGGTCGTTCAGAGGGTAGGTTGAGAGCTCGAGGTGTAAATCGGCTGGCGGCACTGAGATGCGCGTGCAGAGACCTCTTGCTCGGGACGATTGGACCGGTTCAACATTTGGCTAACGGGTGAAAGGTAGTCGCGTACGGCGTCCGTGATGGTTGTTGTAGGCAACATCGAGTACGGGCGTACGTGACGGGTTGTTCGGGTAACCCTGCAGGTGTAAATCGATTATAATCGCCGTCCCTCACGGTCAGTGAGTACCACTTGTTCACTGTATCGTGACGTAGAAAGAACAGGCCAGTTACATGTTAAAATGCTGCTGATTGAAAGATGGACTTTGCTTGTTAATGGTTTGTTGTAGTTTAGAGATAACTAAAGTTCCTTTCAACTTTGGGCAAAGTACATGAGAGAAATGCGTTTCTTGTTTGATTGCGGCTCCCTCATGTGCCTTAGCGTAAGGTTCTCCACAACCTGCTGCTAAAACTTGAAAGTAAGGTTCTACTAATTAGGCGAGTCCTTGCAAATGATTTTTACCTCATGTAACCCATCATCCCTCATGTAGAAGTTCCATGTTTAGGTGAGACGGGTCAGACTTGCTGAGCCTTCGTGCTCACTGCTTGTGTTTGAAGCTTTTGCAGGGTCCTATGAGGAAGGGACTCCCGAGGAAGAGACGGAACCCCAGGAGGGGAACCCCGTCGAGTGGGAGTCGTGCACGCCGCATAGTTAGTGTGTGTGTGTGCCAGCGAGGACACGTTCGAGGGCTGAACGTGGACTTGATGCGTAGTCTACGCCCGTGAGTGTAGACTGGACTTATTTTGTTGTAAACATGTTCATAAACTTGTTTATGTAATAAAATTTCGCTTCCGCTTTGTACCTTTGACGTGTGTTATACGGTGCTGTGCAACGCAGCACCCCTCAGCGTGATCCTGGCTCGACAAGACCGTGGGGTCGTGTCACAAATCTAACTTATGCAAACCATGATCCAAACTTTGGGTCAGTTGCAGGCCAACAACAACAACCCCGTTCTGGCACCACCGCCACCCCCACCGCCGGTTCATAACAGACTGGGTGAGTTCATGAGGACTCGACCACCCACCTTTGCTCAAGCTAACGACCCCATGGAGGACGACGACTGGTTGAAATCCATGGAGAAGAAGCTTGCCATAGTGCAGTGCAATGACCGAGAGAAGGTTCTCTTTGCGTCGCACCAACTTATGGGAGCTGCCGCTGACTGGTGGGATGCCCTATGTAACGCTCATGTCGACCCGGAGACGATCACTTGGACTGAGTTCAAGGAGAGTTTACGCTCTTATTACATCCCTGCTGGTGTAATGATGCTTAAGAGACAGGAGTTTGAAGGTCTCCGCCAAGTACAGAGAAGCGTGAATGAGTATCTCAACAAGTTCACACAACTGTCCCGGTATGCCCCCGAAGATGTCAACTCGGACCAAAGGAAGCAGTACCTATTTATGAGAGGGTTGAACAATGAGATCCAGGTTCAGCTCCTCAACAATGACTACGCTAGCTTTCAGAAGCTGGTTGACAAGGCTATAGTGGTTGAAAGCAAGATCCGAGAGATCGAGCGCGAGTACAAGAGGAAGATGCCATACCAGCCCCAAGGGAGCAACGCACGACCTTGGTACATGCCCCCAGCTGCACCACAGTATGGATCCACCACTCCTGCATATCGCCCTAGTCAGTCACCCGTTGCACCAGCACCTCGCGTGCCCATGCCTCCTGTGCCCCAACCCAACATGGGAGCTCCTGTTCAAAACCCCCGCTCCAACGTACCTGCTGCCGTAGGCAACAGGGCATGCTTTGCATGCAGGGAAACCGGACACTTTGCGAACCAGTGTCCGTGGAGAGGCCCGGGACAGGAAGGCAACGTGCCCAAACAGAACCCGTGACCGAACGGAGGGGACAATTAAGGAAACCGTGGACAGCAGAACTATGCTCGCGGCAACGTGAACCATGTCTCTGATGAGGAGGCACAACAGGCTGAGGACGTCGTAATTGGTATGTTCCTTGCCAACTCCAACCCGACCACCATCTTATTTGATTCTGGAGCATCACATACCTTCATATCATCCAAGTATGTTGCCAAGCATAATCTACCCATATCACACTTAAAATGTGCTGTGTTAGTTAATTCCCCCGGAGGAGAGATGAGGACTGATATAGTATGTCCGAAAGTAAGCCTTAAAATAAGGGGGGTAGACTTTCTTGCCAACCTCATTGTCTTGGATTCCCAAGGGCTTGACATAATACTCGGGATGGATTGGTTAAGCAAGCACAACGAGGTAATCCAATGTGCTGAAAGAAGCGTGTAGTTGACAAATGAGCACGGTATTCGTGTCGAGTTTGAGTCAGCCCAACAAACAACCGAAAAGGCAATCTTGAACCCTGTCGAAGGAGCAACATTGGACAGCATTCCAGTGGTTCAAGAATTCTCGGACGTGTTTCTAGAGGAGCTTCCAGGTATGCCCCCTGATCGGGACATTGAGTTTGCCATTGATTTGGTACCCGGAACTGCACCCATAGCAAAGAGACCCTATAGGATGCCCGTCAATGAACTAGTAGAACTCAAGAAGCAAATTCAGGAGCAGTTGGAGAAGGGTTTTATACGTCCAAGCTCGTCACCATGGGGAGCTCCTGTGCTCTTCGTAGACAAGAAGGATGGAACCCAAAGGATGTGCGTGGACTATAGGTCTCTCAATGAGGTAACAATCAAGAACAAATACCCTCTGCCCCATATAGAGGACCTATTCGACCAAATGAAAGGAGCCCGAGTGTTCTCCAAGATTGATCTTCGGTCGGGATACTTCCAGCTGAAGATTAAGCCCTCCAATATACCCAAGACAGCCTTTCGAACACGGTATGGTTCGTATGAATATATCGTCATGTCTTTTGGGTTAACAAATGCACCCGCATACTTCATGTACCTTATGAACAAGGTTTTCATGGAGTACTTGGATAAGTTCGTCGTGGTTTTCATCGACGGCATTATGGTGTATTCAAAAAGTGAGGAGGAGCATCAATTGTATGCCAAGCTTAACAAGTGTCAATTTTGGCTAAAGTAAATATCGTTCCTAGGCCACATTATCTCCGAAGAAGGGGTATCGGTTGATCCCGGAAAAGTGAGAGATGTCCTGAAGTGGGACCAACCGCAAAACATGAGGGATATTCAGAGTTTTCTTGGGATGGCTGGATACTATCGAAGATTCATCAAAGACTTCTTGAATATAGCAAAGCCTATGACAGAGTTGCTAACGAAGGGAAAAGCCTTTCAATGGACACCAGCATGCCAAGAAAGTTTTGAGGAGCTCAAGAAAAAGGTTAACCACAGTGCCGGTTTTGGTATTGCCGGACGTAAGCAAGAGCTTTGACATATATTGTGACGCATCTAGACAGGGGCTCGGATGTGTGCTCATGCAAGAAGGACAAGTGGTAGCCTATGCCTCACAACAATTAAAGAAGCACGAGCTTAATTATCCTACACATGACTTGGAGCTAACAGCAGTAGTGCATGCATTGAAGATTTGGAGACATTATATCCTTGGTCATCGATGTGAGATCTATACGGATCATAAAAGCCTCAAGTACATATTTACGCAAACGGACTTGAATTTGAGGCAACGTCGATGGTTGGAACTCATCAAGGATTACGATGTTTGAATCAACTACCGCCCTGGGAAGACCAATGTAGTAGCTGATGCATTGAGCCGGAAGGGAGCATGTCACCAACTCACGGTTCGGGAGCTACCACCCGAACTATGTAAGGAGTTCGAACGGTTACACCTCGGATTCTTGAACAACATGGAAATGATGGAGATCCACTTTTCATTGGAGCAAGAGATAAGATATGGCCAAGCAACGGATGAGGAGATCAAGGAGAGGATCCGACAAGGAATAGAGAAGGATTTCAAATAAGATGAGAAGGGTACGCTTTGGCTAGGAAAAAGAATTTGCGTGCCTAACATGAAGCACATCCGCGACATGATATTGAAAGAGGCACATGATTCACCCTATTCCATACATCCTGTGAGTACCAAAATGTACAAGGACTTGAAGACTTGTTATTGGTGGGATGGTATGAAAAGGGATATAGCCGAATACGTTGCCCTATGCGACACATGCCAACTGGTGAAGGCCGAACATCAAAGACCCGCTGGATTATTGCAATCTTTGAAGGTACCTGAGTGGAAGTGGGAGGACATCAGTATGGATTTCATCGCTGGATTGCCACGTACTCAGTCGGGTTACAACTCCATCTGGGTTATCGTGGACCGATTGACAAAACAGCCCATTTTCTCCCTATAAGGGCCCAGTACAACATTGCACAATTAGCCGAGTTGTACATGGAGCAGATCGTGTGCCATCATAGAGTCCCGAAAAGGATAGTCTCAGATCGAGGTTCTCAGTTTACCTCTAGATTCTGGAGGAAGCTGCAGAAAGCTATGGGTACACGACTAGATTTTAGCTCGCCTATCACCCACAAACCGATGGGCAAACCGAAAGGACAAACCAAATTTTGGAGGACATGTTGAGAGCTTGTGCCTTGAAACATGGGCGTAGTTGGGACAGGAGTTTACCGTACGCTGAATTCTCCTATAACAACAGCTATGAAGCAAGCTTGAAGATGTCGCCTTTCAAAGTATTGTACGGTAGACGGTGTAGAACACCACTGTTTTGGAGCGAGACCGGAGAGAACTAGGTGTTTGGACCCGAAGTACTACAAGAAGCTGAAAAACAAGTCCAAACGATACAGGAGAACTTAAAGGCTGCTCAGTCATGACAGAAAGGCTATGCGGACAATAGGCAAAGGAAGTTGACCTTCGAAGTAGGAGACTCCGTATACCTTAAGGTATCGCCTATCCGAGGCCTACGACGTTTCAACGTCAAAGGCAAGCTAGCACCTCGCTACATCGGACCATTTAAGATCTTGGACAAGCGAGGAGAAGTAGCCTATCAACTAGAGCTCCCAACATATCCCTCCGACGTGCATGACGTGTTTCATGTATCCCAGCTCAAGAAGTGCTTGAGAGTACTAGAGGAGCAAGTATCAATGGAAGAGCTTGAACTTCAAGAGGACCTGACTTATACGGAGCACCCTGTCCAAATTTTGGACGTAAAGGAAAGGGTCACCAGGAACAAAGTGATCCGATGGTGCAAGGTACAATGGAGCCATCACACCGAAGCTGAAGCCACATGGGAGCGTGAAGAAGACATCAAGGCAGAATTTCCTCATCTATTCTCTACCAACGAATCTTGAGGGCGATATTCAATTTAAGGGGGGTAGATTTGTGACACCCTCATTTTTGGTTTCAGCATATATTCATGTTTTATGAAGAGAAAAACATTTTAAGAGAAGTAGGAACAGAGAAAAATATCAAAAGGATAGTCAATAAGAGCCGAATCCAGTTTCCAGAGAGCGCCGAAGACAACTTCCGCGGCCCGCTGGCCACGTGGCGTGTCCGGAGCTCATCCCTGCGAAGTGGGGAGAGGTCCACCGCTAAACTGGCTACGTGGCAAGCTCGGGGCTCATCTCCGCAAAGGGGGAGAGGTCCGACCCTGTGAGGACACGTGTTGTCCCTGGAGCTAGCCTCTGCGGAAGAAGCAAAGGCATTTCCACAGGACACATGTCACCTTCGGAGCTAGTCACCACGGAAATCAGAGGACCAGTCGTGCGGGATACGTGTCGATCTCGGAGCTCACCTCCGAGAGGTCCGGTTCTATTGAACACATGTTGCCACCAGAGCTTATCTCCGGGAGGTCCGACACTGTTGGACACGTGTCTACCTTGGACCCCGTCTCTGAGGAAAAAGGGAGATCCGGAATGGATACGTGGCGTGCGCGTAGCCACCCCCAAATAAAGAGGAGGTCCCCGACCGCCAGGATACGTGGCGCACGCGGAGCCCACCTCTGAAGGAGAGGGAGGTCTTGCTCGCTTGACACGTGGCACAACCGGAGCTCGTCTCTGCGGAAAGGGAGAGACCAGGACCCGGTGGACACGTGGAGCTTCCGGAGCTCATCACCGAGGAGGTAACGAGTTCTGTAACGGTTCTTAGATTCTGTACGTGTAGAAATACCGGAACAGAGGAGAAACCGACCTGAATTCCACAATGATACCGCACCAAATCGACTAAATATAAGTTGTTAAGATTTGACGACAATCTGAATAGAACTCTTAAATCGAAGTCCAATCAGATTAGGACTCTTCTTCTCCCGATTATAAATAGAACCCAGAACCTCTGGCCGAAACCACGAACTTCTTTTCCAACTCCTAAGCCGACGATTTAGAGCCCTAGCCCCAACTCGCCGAGTAAGCCATCGACGGAATTCAGCGAGGAAGATCGCCGGAAGAGAGCCCAACGATCTGAGAAGGACCCGAGACCGAGAAGAACGTAAGGTAGGTCTCCAACACCACCTTACGACATCGTTGTGTTTGCTTTGCATCTGTTCTTCGATTCCTTTCGAACAGAAGCTTTCTCATGGACAGATCACTTGTTGATCCGGTTGATCTAAAGACAAGGTCATCGCCACGTCCACATCTGATCCGAACACCCCTGTTCATCATAAAGCCATGCAATAACACGTACAAACCGATCTAATAAAGCTGATCATAGGATAGCATGCATATGCATCATCGCATCTAGTTAAAGTTTGTGCATGATATTGATTGTTGTGAATCTTGTATGTGCGCGATCCTGTATAGCAGGACAAGCTCAGGGAGCTGTCTACGACGAGCTGCAACAACAAGGTTTCGAGATCCAAGAGCAACCAGAACCGCAAGAACAAGGCAAGTGCTCCTTGACCATATTGATCCTATGTTTTTAGAAAAACTGTTTTGTTTTGCGAAAAGGTGTGTGTGCTGAGTCAAACATGATGGGAAAACCTTTTATAGGAGTTTACTAGCTTTGGTTAAACCACCCTTGTCGCCAGGGAAGTTTATGAGTCGGGTATGGTTTTTGTTTTAAGCTTCGCTGAGTCCATGGGATTGGGAAGCGAGATAGATGTGTCTAGCTAACTGCACTCGTAATGATAATGAGAAACTGATGTTGTTAATGAACATGGATCGGAGGGAGATCTAGGCAAGCTTGGGTTTGTGAATGAGGTAGAAAGATATGGTGGTTTACTTGCCGTAGATCTAAGGACCGGTTCATACGAGCACATGCCAGGATAACAGTGCCACCACAAGGCCAAGTATGGGTGCAGCTTAGCTGAGTAATTAGGTAAGTTGCTAGATTGTTATGGACTGTGGAAGGCGCGGGGAATGGGAGTCGAGTGAGGACTGCCCTGGGAACTGCATGGCACAAGAGGGGGCCTGTGGGTGGGAGAATTGGAGATTCTAGCCTGCCGGTGAAACCTTAGTGAGTCCATACATCTAGTAACCCCTTTGTAAAGGCTATTTTGTGATCTCTTGGCCATACACCGACGGTTTTGTACTGGTATAATAGAGGTTCTGCAGTCGCCGACGGGTGACGAAATCACAAACTTGTGGGTAAAGAGGTGCAAACTCTGCAGAGTTCTTAAAACTATCATGATAGCCGAGCTTACGGTCACAAGCGCCTGGCCAACTTCCATGATTAGTTGGGATGGTTACTGGTTATGGTTTTGGATGGTTTGGTTTTGGTTTGGTTTTCGGGACTGTTGAGTCCGGGTGGTAAGATGGGTTGCATGACTGTTGAGTCATGGCAACAAAGTTAGTCTCGGTGTGAGACGAAGTTGTTTATGAGATGAAATTGTAGCGAATACGAGATGGTATTCGTGAGATGGTAGTGAATACGAGGAGGTATTCGTGAGCAAGAATGAGATGAACATAATGGAGGTATGATTGGTATTTTAATACATGTTGGGATTACATTCACTTAAAGATGAGTTGCTGTTTTATCATGGTTTTTTGATAAATAACTTTGTTTTCTGCAATAAGCCTTTTTATATCTACCTTGTTATGAGCTACATATCATATTTTCCCGCACTTGCTGAGTACATCATTGTACTCAAACTTGCATTATTACATCATCAGCAACAGGAGAAGATTATTATGATGATCAAGTGGAGCATTAGGCGTGTGATCTGTTCTCAACCTTGCCTGTGGGGGATGGAGTAGAGATGGAGCCATTGCTGCTTAGATTTGCTTCCGCATTAGTGAAATTGCTTCCGCATTAGAATAAAGACTTCCGCTGCATAGAAATAAAGACTTCTGCTGTGGGCATGAGTCCAAGATTTATGAGACATTGTAATAAACTTTGTTATTCGTGGTTATATATATTCTGAATTCAGTTTGTGGAATATATGTGTATGTGTGATAAACATCCTGGCACACATATGCATTAGTTCTCGGTTCCGTGGGTTTTCCACAGAATTGAGGGCGTCACAATTTGTGACACCCTCATTTTTTATTTCTGCATGTATTCATAGTTTATGTAGAAAAAAACATTTTAAAATAAATAGAAACAGAGAAAGAATAAAAAAGATAGCCAAAAGAGTAAAATCCAGTTCACAGAGAGCGCCGAAGACAACTTCCTGCGGCTCACTGGCCACGTGGCGTGTTCGGAGCTCATCCCCGCAAAGGGGGAGAGGTCCGCCGCTAAACTGGCTACGTGGCAGGCTCGGGGCTCGTCCCCGCAAGAGGGGAGAGGTCCGACCCCGTGGGAAACGTGTTGCCCCCGGAGCTAGCCTCTGCGGAGGAGCAAGGCCAGCCCCGCAGGACATGTGTCGCCTTCGGAGCTAGCCACTGCAGAAAAGAGAGAACCTGCCGCGCGGGACACGTGTCGCTCTCGGAGCTCTTCTCCGAGAGGTCTGACCCGCGGGACACGTGTCGCTCTCGGAGCTAACCTCCGAGAGCTCCGGTTCTACTGGACACGTGTCACCTCTGGAGCTTACCTCCGGGAGGTCCGACACTTTCGGACACGTGTCACCTCCGGAGCTTACCTCCGGGAGGTCCGACGCTATTGGACACGTGTCAACCTCAGAGCTTGTCTCTGAGAAGAAAGGAAGTCTGGCACTGCTTGACACGTGGCACTCACGGAGCTCACCTACGAAGAGAGGGGAGGTCCGGAATTGACACATGGCACACTCAGAGCCACTTCCGAAGAGAGGGAAGGTCCGGAACTGACACGTGACGTTCGCGGAGCTCGCCTCTGTTGAGAGGGGAGGTCCCGACCCACCAGACACGTGGCGCACGCGGAGCTCACCTCTGAGGAAGAGGGAGGTCTCGCTCGCCTGACACGCGGCACAACCAGAGCTTGTCTCTGCGGAAAGGGGAGCCCAGGTTCCCGCTGGACGCGTGGAGCTTCCAGATCTCACCGCTGCGAAGGTAACGAGATTTGAAGCGGTTTTTCTTCTGTACGCGTGGGAATCCCTGGTACTGAGGAAACCGACACAATTTCTACAATGTTACCGCACCAAATCAATTGAAGATAAGTAGTTGACGTTCAAAAACAATTTGAATAGGACTCTTATTCGAAATCCGATCAGGTTACGACTCTTCTCTTTACGATTATAAATAGAACCCGAAACAACCCCTTGGTCGTAACATCTTTTCTAAGCCGACAACTTAGAAGCCCTAGCTCCAAACTCGCCGAGCTAAACCCCTTCGCCGGAGTTTGACCACCAGAGAGATCACTAACAAGCCCAGAGACGATTACCATCACCGGAGGAGAGCCAACGACCTGAGGGAAGACCCGAAGGAAGTAAGGTAGGTCTCCAATACCACCTTATGACATCATCATGTTTTCTTTGCATCTGTTCTTCGATCCTTTCGAACAGAAGCTTTCTTGTGGATAGATCACGTGTTGATCAGACTGATCTAGATCTTGAGTCAAGATCATCGCCACGTCCACATTTGATCCGAACACCTTTGTTCATCGTAAAAACCATGCAAGAACACGTACAAACTAAAGTGCACCATAGGATTAGCATGCATATGCATCGTTGCATCTTAAAGTAGAGTTTGTGCGTGAAATTGATTGCTGTGAATCTTGTATGTGCGTGATTGTAATTAGAAGGACAAGCTCAGGGAGCTACCTACGACGGACTACAACAGCAAGAATTTGAGCAACAGGAACCGCAAGAACAAGGCAAGTGCCCCTTGACCATATTGATCCCATGTTTTGGAAAACTGTTTTGATTGCGAAAAGGTGTGTGTGCTTGAGTCAACATGATGGGAAACCCTATTATAGGAGTTTACTAGTTTTGCCAAACCACCCTTGTCACCAGGGAAGTTTATGAGTCGGGTATGGTTTTTGTTTTTATGCTTCGCTGAGCCCATGGGATATGGGAAGCGAGATAGATGTGTCTAGCTAACTGCACTCATAAGAATAATGAGAAACTGATGTTACTAATGAACATGAATCGGAGGGAGATCTAGGCAAGCCTTGGTTTGTGGATGAGGTAGAATGAGATGGTGGTTTACTTGCCGTAGATATAAGGACCGGTTCATGCTAGCCATCCTAGGATAACAGTGCCACCACAAGGCCAAGTATGGGTGCGGCTTAGCTGAGTAATTAGGTAAGTTACTAGATTGTTATGGACCGTGGAAGGCGCGGGGAATGGGAGTCGAGTGAGGACTGCCCTGGGAACTGCATGGCACAAGAGGGGGCCCGTGGGTGGGAGAATTGGAGATTCTAGCCAGCCGGTGAAACCTTAGTGAGTCCATACATTTTGTAGCCCCTTTGTAAAGGCTATTTTGTGATCTCTTGGCCATACACTGACGGGTGTGTACTGGTATAGTGGAGGTTCTGCAGTCGCCGAAGGGTGACGAAATCACAAACTTGTGGGTAAAGTGGTACAAACTCTGCAGAGTCTAAAACTATCATGATAGCCGAGCTTACGGTCACGAGCGCCTGGACAACTCACATGATTAGTTGGGATGGTTTTTGGGATGGTTTTGGAAGTTTTGGTTTGGTTATTGGGATGGTTATGGTTTGGTCTTTGGATTTGGTTTTTGGGACTGTTGAGTTAGGGTAATGAGATTGGTTGCACGACTGTTGGGTCATGGCAACGAGATTTGGTCTCGGTATGAGACAGAATGGTAGTGAATACGAGATGGTATTCATGAGATGGTAGTGAATACGAGATGTATTCATGAGATTGTAGTGAATATGAGATGGTGTTCATGAGCAAAGTTGAGAAAGATTAATGTCTGATTGAGACATGGAAAGGGATGAATCATAATGGAGGTATGTTAATGTTTAAATACATGTTGGGATTACATTCACATAAAGCTGAGTTTGCTGTTTGTATCGTGTTTTGAGAAATAAACTTTGATTTCTGCAATGAGCCTTTTTATACCTTACTTGTTGTGAGCTACATATCATATTTTCCCGCACTTGCTGAGTACATCATGTACTTAAACTTGCATTATCATACATCATCAGCAACAGGAGAGGAGTACTATGAAGACCCCGTGGAGTACTAGGAGTGTGAACCCCGTCAATTTGCCTGTGGGATTTGAGTAGAGATGGAACCGCTGCTGCTGCTTAGATTGCTTCTACACTAGTTAGAAGACTTCCGCTGCTAGAAAAAAAAAAGACTTCCGCTTCTAAATTAATGACTTCCGCTGCTAGAATGAGTCCAAGACTCATAAGACTTTGTAATAAACCCTGTTATTCGTGGTTATATATATTCTGAAATTCAGTTTGTGAAGTATATGTGTATGTGTGATGAACATCCTGGGCACACGTACACATCAGTTCTCGGTTCTGTGTTCTATAGAATCGAGGGCGTCACACTCATGAATACCATCTTGTATTCACTACTATTTCATCTCATATTCAATATTATCTCATTCCGAGACCAAATCTCGTTGCCATGACCCAACAGTCATGCAACCAATCTCATTACTCGGACTCAACATTCCCAAAACCAAACCATAACCAACCAATAACCAAAAACCATAACCTCCCAATAACCATCCCATCTGATCATGTGGGTTGTCCAGGCACTCGTGTTCGTAAGCTCGGCTACCATGATAGTTTTAGACTCTGCAGAGTTTGCACCACTTTACTCACAAGTTTGTGATTTCGTCACCCGTCGGCGACTGCAGAACCTCCATTATACCAGTACACAACCGTCGATGTATGGCCAAGAGATCACAAAATAGCCTTTACAAAGGGGCTACTATATGTATGGACTCACTAAGGTTTCACCAGTAGACTAGAATCTCCAATTCTCCCACCTTCGGGCCCCCTCTTGTGCCATGCAGTTCCCAAGGCAGTCCTCACTCGACTCCTGTTCCCCGCGCCTTCCACGGTCCATAACAATCTAGTAACTTACCTAATTACATAGCTAAGCCGCACCCATACTTGGCCTTGTGGTTGCACCGTTGTCCTGGCATGTGCTCGCATGAACCGGTCCTTAGATCTACAGCAAGTAACCACCATCTCATGCAAAATACTTCCACAAAACCAGGCTTGCCTAGACTCCCTCCGATTCATGTTCATTAACATCAAGTTTCTCATTAACATTATTCATACGAGTGCAGTTAGCTAGACACATCTATCTCGCTTCCCGTATCCCATGGACTCAGCGAAGCATAAAGCAAAAAACCATACCTGACTCATTAACTTTGCAGGTGACAAGGGTGGTTTGACAAAACTAGTAAACTCCTATAAAAGGGATTCCGATCATGTTGACTCAAGCACACACACCTTTTCGCAAACAAAACAATTTTCCAAAAACATGGGATCAATATGGTCAAGGGGCACTTGCCTTGTTCTTGCGGTTCCTGTTGCTCAAATTCTTGCTGTTGTAGTCCGTCGTAGGTAGCTCCCTGAGCTTGTCCTTCTATACGTGATCACACACATACAAGATTCACAACAATCAATCATCATGCTCAAACTCTACCTTAAGATGCAATGATGCATATGCATGTTGATCCTACGGTACTATCAGTTTTTACGTGTTCTTGCATGGCTTGCATGGGTTTTACGATGAACAAAGGTGTAAAGATCAATTGTGGACGTGGTGATGATCTTGACTCAAGATCTAGATCAGACCGATCAACACGTGATCTGTCCACGAAAAAGCTTCTGTTCTAAAGGATTGAAGAATAGATGCAAAGAAAACGCGATGACGTCGTAAGGTGGTATTGGAGACCTACCTTACGTTCTTCTTGGTCTCGGGGTCCTTCTCCTAGCAAGACAGATCGTCGGGGCTCTCTTCTGGCGGTCTCCGGCGACTGAACTCCGGCGAAGGGGTTACCTCGGCGAGTTGGGGGCTAGGGCTCCAAGTTGACGACTCTTGGGAGGTGGAAAAGAAGTATGTGGTTGCGGCCAAAGGTTTTCGGTTCTATTTATAAGAGGAAACGAAGAGTCCTCCTCTGATCGGAATTCGAATAACAGTCCTATTCAAATTGATTTTGAATCTTAACAACTTATCTTCAATTGATTTGGTGTGGTAACAACGTGGAATTCGTGTTGGTTTCCTTCCGTGTCGGTATTCCCGTGCGTACAGAAGCAAAAACCGCTTCAGATCTCGTCACCTCCGCGGTGATGAGCTCCGGAGGCTCCATGTGTCTTTCGGAGACCTGGGCTTCCCATTTCCGCAAAGGTGGGCTCTGGTTGTGCCGTGTGTCAGGCGGGCGAGACCTCCCTCTTCCTCAGAGGTGAGCTCCGCGTGCGCCACGCATCCTGGCGGGCGGGACCTCCCTCTCTCAGAGGCGAGCTCCGCGAAAGCCACGTGTCTGTGCCGGCCCTCCCATCTTTTCAGAGGTGAGCTCCGATAGTGCCACGTGTCAGAGTCGGACCATCCCTCTCTTCGGAGGTGAGCTCCGATAGTGCCACGTGTCCTAACAGCGCCAGACTTCCTTTCTCCTCAGAGACGAGCTCCGAGGTTGACACGTGTCCAACAGCGTCGGACCTCCTAGAGATGAGCTCCGGAGGTGACACGTGTCCAGTAGGACGGGACCTCCCGGAGGTAAGTTCCGGAGGTGACACGTGTCCCGTGGGTCGGACCTCTCGGAGAAGAGTTCCGAGAGCGACACGTGTCCCGCGCGGCTGGTCCTCTCTTTTCCGCGGTGACTAGCTCCGAAGGCGACACGTGTCCTGTGGGCTGACCTCACTCCTCCGCAGAGGCTAGCTCTGGGGGCAACACGTGTCCCACGGAGGTCGGACCTCTCCCTCCTTTGCGGGGATGAGCCCCGAGCCTGCCACGTAGCCAATTTAGCGACGGACCTCTCCCCATTTGCGGAGATGAGCTCCGAACACGCCACGTGGCTAGAGGGCCGTGGAAATTGTCTTCGGCGCTCTCTGTGGACTGGATTTGGCTCTTTTTGGCTATCTTTTTTATTCCTTTTCTATTTCAACTTCTTTAAAAATGTTTTCTCTATATAAAATATGAATTCATGCAGAAATCGAAAATGAGGGTGTCACAAATCTACCCCCCTTTAATTGAATTTCACCCTCGAGATTCGCTAGTGGAGAATAGATGAGGGAATTATGCCTTCTCGGCTGTTGGCTGGGCTGACTCAAACTCGATATGAGTACCGTGCTTGTTTGTCAACTGCACGCTCCTCTCAGCACATTGGATTACTCTGTTGTGCTTGCTTAACCAATCCATTCCGAGTATTGTGTCAAGCCCTTGGGAATCCAAGACAATGAGGTTGGCAAGGAAGTCTACCCCCCTTATTTTAAGGTTTACTTTAGGATATACTATATTAGTCCTCATCTCTCCACCGGTATAATTAACCAACATAGTATATTTCAAGTGTGATATGGGTAGATTATACTTGGCAACATACTTGGATGATATGAAGGAATGTGATGCTCCAGAATCAAATAAGATGGTGGCTGGGTTGGGGTTGGCAAGGAACATACCAATCACGACGTCCTCAGCTCGTTGAGCTTCCTCAGCAGAGACATGGTTCACGTTACCACGAGCGTAGTTCTGCTGTCCACGGTTTCCTTGATTGGCTCCTCTGTTCGGCCATGGGTTCTGCTTGGGCACATTGCTTTGCTATCCAGGACCTCTATTCGGGCACTGGCCCTCATAGTGTCACGTATCTCCGCATGCAAAGCATGCCTTGTTGCCCACGACAGAAGGTACGTTAGGGCGGGGGTTTTGAACAGGAGCGCCCATGTTTGGGAGGGGCGCAGGTGGCAAAGGCACACAAGGTGTGCCTGGTTAGGGCGAAAAGCAGGAGCGGTCGAGCCATACGGCAGTGCAGCTGGGGGTATGTAACGGGGACGTACATTGCTCCCTTGTGGCTTGTATGGCATCTTTCTTTTGCCCTGTCGCTCGATCTCTCGGATCTTGCTCTCAACCACTATGGCTTTGTCAAGTAGCTTCTGGAAGCTCGCATAGTCATTGAGGAGCTGAACCTGGATCTCATTGTTCAACCCTCTCATGAACAAGTATTGCTTCCTCTGGTTCGAGTTAACATCTTCGGGGGTATACCGGGACAGTTGCGTGAGCTTGTTGAGGTAATCATTTACGCTTTTCTGTCCTTGGCGAAGACCTTCGAACTCTTGTCTCTTGAGCATCATTACTCTAGCAGGGATGTAATGAGAACAGAAACTCTCCTTGAACTCAGTCCAAGTAATAGTCTCCAGGTCGACATGAGCATTACAAAGGGCGTCCCACCAATCAGCGGCAGCTCCCATAAGTTGGTGCGATGCAAAGAGAACTTTCTCTCGGTCATTGCACTGAACTATGGCAAGCTTCTTCTCCATGGATTTCAACCAATCATTGGCCTCCATGGGATCATTAGCTTGAGCAAAAGTGAGTGGTCGAGTCCTCATGAACTCTCCCAGTCGGTTGTGAGCCGGTGGTGGTGGCGGTGGTGCGGGAATGGGGTTGTTATTGTTGGCTTGCAACTGACCCAAAGTTTGGATCATTGTTTGCATAAGCTGATTTTGCATGGCCATCAACCGTTCCAAGTTGTTTGCACCAGCTCCGGGGTTGTCATTCTCAGGAACTTCGACGTGGTCATCCTTTTGGTTGCCATGGACGTTCCTCCCTTGACGTCCAGCGTTTCCTCTCACCATCTTGAGAGAGAGTTGAGTAGAATAGAGGTTAGAAGGTTAGATAGATCCCTCCCAACTATATGGATCAAGGTGGATGGGCTACATATATTAGCCTTATATGAGGATGTGGACAAGTGCCGAAGCATCTCACACCTCTGTACTATGTGTGGATATGGACAACGCTGAAACGTCCCACAACTCACACTAAGGACACAAGCACAACAATCATCATAAAAAGTTTCATACAACTCCTATTCAAGATTATTAAATGGGGGTCCTATGTGGTTTGGGGTGATGCCAATCTGTGATTTCACCCTATAGTCAAGGTGGTTCCAATGCCAATCTATGCATTTTACCTAAGCTTGCATCCTATGGTCAGCGTGGCTTCTAATACCAATCTGTTACTAGGGGTGAGTCATAGGGTCAACCGTGGTAGCTTGATACCAATCTGTGGATTGTACCAATCTGTGACTAGGCATGGCAGCTCTAATATAATTCTGTGATTTCTATCTAGGCGTGTGTCCTACGATCAACCCGTGGTAGGTTGATACCAATCTGTGACCTATCCAGGCGTGTGATCTACTGTCAACCTGTGGCAGGTTGATACCAATTTGTGTTTTCTATCTAGGCATGCGATCTACCGTCAACCGTGGCTCTGATACCAATCTGTGACGCCCTGGTTCTGAGAGAGAACCTCTCGGAACTGAGACTGATGCGTATGTGTGCCCAGGATGTTTATCACACATACACATATACTTCACAAACTGAATTCAGAATATATATAACCACGAATAACAGGGTTTATTACAATGTCTCATGAGTCTTGGACTCATTCTAGCAGCAGAAGTCTTAATCTAGCAGCGGAAGTCTTATTCTAGCAGAGGAAGTCTTTATTCTAGCAGAGGAAGCAACTAAGCAGCAGCAGAGGCTCCATCTCCTACTCCACAGGCAAGGTTGAGGACAGATTACACGCCTAATACTCCACGTGGTCTTCATAGTACTCCTCTCCTGTTGCTGATGATGAAGTAATAATGCAAGTTTGAGTACATGACGTACTTAGCAAGTGCGGGAAAATATGATATGTAGCTCACAACAAGGAATGTATAAAAGGGATCATTGCAGAAAGCAAAGTTTATTTCTCAAAAACATGATAAAAACAGCAACTTAGCTTTAAGTGAATGTAATTACAACATGTATCTAAACATTAACATACCTCCATTATGATTCATCCCTTTCCATGTCTCAACCAGACATTAATATTTCTCAACTTTGCTCATGAATACCATCTCGTATTCACTACCATCTCATGAATACCATCTTGTATTCACTACCATTTCATCTCATATTCAATTCTGTCTCATTCCGAGACCAAATCTCGTTGCCATGACTCAACAGTCATGCAACCAATCTCATTACCCGGACTCAACAGTCCCAAAAACCAAACCATAACCAACCAATAACCAAAAACCATAACCTCCCAATAACCATCCCATCTAATCATGTGGGTTGTCCAGGCGCTCGTGACCTTAAGCTCGGCTATCATGATAGTTTTAGACTCTACAGAGTTTGCACCACTTTACCCACAAGTTTGTGATTTTGTCACCCGTCGGCTACTGCAGAGCCTCATTATACCAGTACACAACCGTCGATGTATGGCCAAGAGATCACAAAATAGCCTTTACAAAGGGGCTACTAGATGTATGGACTCACTAAGGTTTCACCACCAGGCTAGAATCTCCAATTCTCCCACCCACGGGCCCCCTCTTGTGTCATGCAGTTCCCTAGGCAGTCCTCACTCGACTCCCATTCCCCGCGCCTTCCACGGTCCATAACAATCTAGTAACTTACCTAATTACTCAACTAAGCCGCACCCATACTTGGCCTTGTGGTGGCACTGTTATCCTGGCATGTGCTTGCATGAACCGGTCCGTAGATCTATGGCAAGTAACCACCATCTCATGCTACCACTTCCACAAAACCAGGCTTGCCTAGATCTCCCTCCGATTCATGTTCATTAACATCAAGTTTCTCATTAACGTTATTATACGAGTGCAGTTAGCTAGACACATCTATCTCGCTTCCCGTATCCCATGGACTCAGCGAACATAAAAGCAAAAACCATACCCGACTCATTAACTTTCCCGGTGACAAGGGTGGTTTGACAAAACTAGTAAACTCCTATAAAAGGGTTTCCCATCATGTTGACTCAAGCACACACACCTTTTCACAAACAAAACAGTTTTCCAAAAACATGGGATCAATATGGTCAAGGGGCACTTGCCTTGTTCTTGCGGTTCCAGTTGCTCAAATTCTTGCTGTTGTAGTCCGTCGTAGGTAGCTCCCTGAGCTTGTCCTTCTATACGCGATCACGCATATACAAGATTCACAGCAATTAATCATCATGCTCAAACTCTACCTTAAGATGCAATGATGCATATGCATGTTGATCCTATGGTACTATCAGTTTTTACGTGTTCTTGCAATATTTTGCCTTCCGTTCCCTTGATGGGCCTCCCGAGGTTCCAGCTTCCCCTGCTCCTACTTGTTGATCCTCGACAGGAGGAGGAGGAGAAGGCTCACGCTCTTGTTGATCCTCGACAGGAGGAGGAGGAGAAGGCTCACGCTCAGCACGGTTAATTTCCTCCCGCACTTGCATAGCATTGTCGAAAAAGAGGCTATCCCTTCCGTTCTCCATATACTCGAGCCATTCTGCCTGAAGGTCCGGGAGGGGGAGGCCGCCGACCAAATAGTCGACGAATTCCTGGGTAGAATGATTGGTCGGCGGACCCATTCCTTCCGCCGCCAAATCAGTGGTTCATCGCACAGCTCACTCCCTTCAGGGAAAAAGGATTTGAGTGGAAGGTTGAGCGCCCCTTAACGTTTAGAAGTATCCTTTTTTCAACGGTTAGAAACCTTTCTATTCTAAGACGGCTAAGTCGAGGGCAGACACAACCCCGCTTTGGGCACAGGGAGGCGAGAACCACCGCTTTTAGGAAATCAGCCTACAATTCTCGTCTCGTTTCACTTGCATTTTCTTTCGTTCAGTCTCGTTCTGAGAGTGGAATCGAACCACTCACTCCGTTTGGATTTAGAGTCCAATGGGCAAAAAAGGCCCATTTTAGTAGAAAGCTGCTGCCCTTTTTTAGTAATGCGGAGTGACATAATCAATCGAATTCGAGGTTCCCCTTATTAGTCAATTGCTTTTGACGTATCAGGTGGGAATGGGAGAGCCTCTTTTCTTTCCGCAATGGAATCGGCTTAAGCTCGACCTTTTCTTTGGGAACAAAAAAATTGCGTTTTTCTTTGTTTAGAATATCAAAAGACCCCCAAAAAACAAACCGACCCAGCAAGAAAACGTATGCGCTTTAGCAACAAAGCGCTCATCCCTTGCTTGTTGCTTCGCGTTCTTTCTATTCCATCCCAGTCCATTCCGGGATAGGCGGCTAATATAATATGTGCAGTAGTCGTCGTCTGACCAATCGGCTCGGACACCAGACCGCTTGTGCCCGCCCATTCTGTCTCGCACTAAATAGAATGGCTCTCTTAGTTACGCTGTGCCCCGACCCGAGTCCCCACGTCCGCTTTTATTTGCATGGGTTTTACGATAAACAAAGGTGTAAAGATCAATTGTGGATGTGGTAATGATCTTGACCTAAGATCTAGATCAGACCGATCAACATGTGATCTGTCCACGAAAAATCTTCTGTTCGAAAGGATCGAAGAACAGATGCAAAGAAAACACGATGATGTCGTAAGGTGGTATTGGAGACCTACCTTACGTTCTTATTGGTCTCGAGGTCCTTCTCCTAGCAAGATAGATCGTCGGGGCTCTCTTTCGGCAATCTCCGGTGACTTAACTCTGGCGAAGGAGTTAGCTCGGTGAGTTGGGGACTAGGGCTCTAAGTCGACGACTCTCGGGAGGTGGAAAAGAAGTACGTGGTTGCAGCCAAAGGTTTTTGGTTCTATTTATAAGAGGAAACGAAGAGTCCTCCTCTGATCAGAATTCGATAAGAGTCCTATTCAAATTGTTTTTGAATCTTAACAACTTATTTTCAATTGATTTGGTGCGTTAACAATGTGGAATTCGTGTCGGTATTCCCGTGCGTACAGAAGCAAAAACCGCTTCAGATCTCGTCACCTCCACGGTGATGAGCTCCGGAGGCTCCACGTGTCTTGCGGAGACCTGGGCTTCCCCTTTCCACAATGGCGGGCTTTGGTTGTGCCGCGTGTCAGGCGGGCAAGATTTCCCTCTTCCTCAGAGGTGAGCTCCTCGTGCGCCACGCGTCTTGGCGTGCGGGACCTCCCTCTCTCAGAGGCGAGCTCCGCGAACGCCACGTGTCCGTGCTGGACCTCCCCTCTTTTCAGAGGTGAGCTCCGATAGTGCCACGTGTCAGAGCCGGACCTCCCCTTTCTTCGGAGGTGAGCTCCGATAGTTCCACGTGTCCTAACAGCGCCAAACTTCCGTTCTCCTCAGGACGAGCTCCGAGGTTGACACATGTCCAACAGCGTCGGACCTCCCGGAGATGAGCTCCGGAGGTGACACGTGTCCAGTAGGACCGGACCTCCCGGAGGTAAGTTTCAGAGGTGACACGTGTCCCGCGGGTCAGACCTCTTGGAGAAGAGCTCCGAGAGCGACACGTGTCCCGCGCGGCTGATCCTCTCTTTTCCGCGGTGACTAGCTCCGAAGGCGACATGTGTCCTACGGGCTGACCTCGCTCCTCCGCAGAGGCTAGCTCCGGGGGAAAACGTGTCCCACGGAGGTCGGACCTCTCCCCCCTTTGCGGGGATGAGCCCCGAGCCTGCCACATAGCCAGTTTAGCGGCGGACCTCTCCCAATTTGCGGAGATGAACTCCGAACACGCCACGTGGCCAGCGGGCCGTAGAAATTTTCTTTGGGGCTCTCTGTGGACTGGATTTGGCTCTTTTTGGCTATGTTTTTTATTTCTTTTCTGTTTCAACTTCTTTAAAAATGTTTTCTCTATATAAAATATGAATTCATGTAAAATCAAAAATGAGGGTGTCACACATAGCTTGATTGTTGTATGTTTACTGATCATATTGATCAAGAATATCTGTGTGTCTTTGTCCCCTATTCCTTATTAGGAACCATTGAATACATATATATAAGTGTTTTGTACTTTTCTGTACAAGGGACCACGGACTAGTCCGTGGTCACCCCGGACTAGTCCACGCAATGCAGACTAGTCCGCACTTGTTCCGCTAGTCCAGACTAGTCCGGTTCGACCACAGACTAGTCCGATATTTTGACTCCATAACCCTAGAGCTGGCTCAGACCTAATCTCCTTTAACCTCACAACTCCTCCCATGTTCTCTCTCCTCACTCAAGTGCTCCCAAGGCGGATTTGCGAGTTCTCCATCAAATCCACTCAAATCTCCGTGGGAATCGATCTCCACTGCAAGGGGATCAAAGACCCCAGACTAGTCCGCATCAAGAACTCCTTCAACGCCTCGAATCGAAGGATTTGGGAAATTTCTCTCCAAACCCTAGAACCTTCGATTTTCCTTGTTTTTGCTCAATTAGCTTAGCTCCTCCAGTCAATACATGCTCTATTGATGTATTCCATGTACCCTAGATCATATTTGCATTGAATAATCTCAAATTTCGACAAGTTAGGGTTTGAGCAGCCTCATAACGGACTAGTCTGTTCTAAGGGCGGACAAGTCCGGTACTCCGGACTAGTCCGACCCTGAACACCGGACAAGTCCAGTATGCCCTGATCAAAACCTTAGCTTATATCAATTCAATGCAATCTTTTGTCATCCTTGCTTATTTATATCCTTTATATCTTCCTTGTCAGAATCATGTCGGGATCGAATGAGAATATCTCCGACTTTGAAGCAGAGATGGATCAAGATGTGATGTCTCGTATTCCGGAGTCTCACTCCAACAAGAGACAAGAGCGTGCTGTCGAGCTTTCGCCCACCCCACCTAGGGTGCGTCAAAAGGTTACAGTCAAGAGATCAGCTTCAAAAGCAAATATGGCTGGTTCTAGCTTGGCGGCTCAACGCCAAACCAAGGGCAAGGGAAAGGGACTTGCTTCCGGCCCAATTGGTTCCCTTAGGATGACAGCTCCAATATAGGGGAATAGGGATCCCTCAGAGAAGTCCAATGGCAAGGGGGAGTGATGTGGAATGGAAGCTGAGCAAGATTGACGCCTATAGCACTAACAAAAAGGCAGCTGACATGAGATTTTGGAGCAACTTTCACTCGGACTACTACAGTTCGGTGTACCTCCAAATGAACACTCCAGTGGTCTACAGCCAATGGATCGACTGGACATATTTTGAAAGGAAGAGCTATGAAGCCTTTGAGGAGGTAATAGAGGCTGCATAGAGACACGGACTGAAGGACTTGCTATCTTTCAGATACAACAGGAATGATGAGATCATCGCCCAGTTCTTTGCAACTTGCCACTTTGCCCACGATGAAGAAGAGAGAGTGACTTGGATGACACATGGATCCAAGTACACAGTTTCCTATGTTGAGTTTGCCAGACTGCTACACCTTGAGTACACCAGCAGTAATGAGATTGTGATTCACAATCTTGGTGTTGTGGAGAAGGACAAGATGAAATTCCTCTATGATACTCGACTCCCATACAATCCTCCCTCAACCAAGAACATGAAGCCCTTCTTCATTGTTCTCAACGGAGTGCTCCGGAAGACCATTGCTCCAAAGGATGGAGATGCCGGGAGTGTCCAAGGTTACTTGAGAACCTTGATGAAAGTAATCAGCAGGAGGAGAAAATTTGATATCTTTGATTACATTTGGAATGACATGGTGAACATATCCTGCACACCAAACCGTTCCTGTGGCTATGCACCATACTTGATGATCATGATTGAAAAAATCACAGGAATTGAGTGTGTGAAGGATGTGGAGCACACTGCTCTAAGGCCTCAGAAGCCTCCTCAAGCCTCTCTCCCAGCTGCTCCCTCACCTGGCTCACCTGAAGAACATCCACAGAGAGCTCAAGAAGATGCAATGCCTTCATCCAAGACTAGGGCCCCTCCTCACAAAGGGTCCCCTAGTGGGGTTATGAAGTATTTGGCTGCTATCTTTGGTTCTTTCCGCTAACTTAGGTGAAGAAAAGAAGAAATGAGATACATGAAGGCCAATGTCAAAGCAATATGCCAAAAAGTGGAGATTGAGCCCATTGGATCTCTAGTCATCTCAGAGGACACTGCATCTGACTTCACAGAGCTTCCTCCTCTCTCTCCATCAGAGCGTGCCTACTTTGTCTCCCGGGGCACAACGAGTGGTTCTTCTTCTCCTCCTCCTCCTCAGCCTGATGATGAAGACAAAGAAAGGACCGACAGCAAGGAGTGAGCCGGCGACGACAAGTAGATCCCTACTCTCCTTCTTTTTGGTGCCTTGATGCCAAAGGGGGAGAAATTGAGGGGGGGTATTAGGTCCTAGGTTCTTCTTTTTGTGTCCTAGTTTAAGAAGTGGGCTTTTGTAAGACTTATGTTATCATTATGCTTTTGGACATGTGCTGTGAAATGATGACTATGTTATGCTTATGATTAATGATGTATGTTTAAAACTGCTATGTAGGCTTGAGACTCTTGATGATATTGTGATTATGCTTATTATGATATTCACATCAAAATTATTTCTCACACACATAGTTTTGCACCCACCATAAAGAGTGCACATATGTCTTATGTCTACATTGCCTATTTTGCTCAAAGCTCATATGTGCACACTTTATGAAAATCTGAATTTTTTATCATATTTGTGTGATCTCAATTAGTTGTCATCAATCACCAAAAAGGTGGAGATTGAAAGTGCATCTAGGCATCCCTTGTGGGTTTTGTTTGATTTATGACAAAAAATGAGACCCTAACAAAATCGTTGAGATGAGCGCAGGTTTTTGAAGAAATTAGGAAGAAAGCGTAAAAAGAAAGGAAAATGAGGATCTAAAATGATAAGAGCTCAGGAGCTGACAATATTAGATTACTTAGTATGGAGTGTGTTGGAGAAACACACCCCAAGAGCTCAAGTGAAAGAAATCACACCAACTGCACAAAAATCAGCATGTGCGGACTAGTCCGATATCAACCGGACTAGACCGATTTCTCTCTGACTAGAAAATGGACAAGTCCTCCAATTGTGGACTTGTCCTCAGTCCTCACTTTCTCCACACAGTGGACTAGTCCTATATGGACCGGACTAGTCCGATATGGACCGGACTCGTCCGATATGTTTCTGACTAGAGAACGGACAAGTCCGCCAAGTCCGGACTTGTCCATAATCTACAAAGTTATCACCACAGCGGACTAGTCCGATATGGACCGGACTAGTCCGATTTGTCTATGAGTAGACAACGGACTAGTCCACACTCTTACGGACTAGTCCGGTATCTCACAACACTTAGGGTTTTCCACACGCCGCACACCGGACTAGTCCGGAGTCCACCACGGACTAGTCAGGACATCGCAAACCCTAACGGTAACCTTTGGAAACCCTAGTATAAATAGAGGTGTGCTGTGACACCCTCATTTTTAATTTCTGCATGTATTTATGTTTCATGTAGAAAAACATTTTTAAAATAATTAGAAACAGAGAAAGAATAAAAAATATAGCAAAAAAGAACCAATTCCAGTTCGCCGAGGAGCGCTGTAGACAACTCCTGCAGCTCGCTGGCCACGTGGCACCTTCGGAGCTCATCCCCACAAAGGGGGAGAGGTCCGCCGCTAAACTGGCTACGTGGCAGGCTCGGGGCTTGTCTCTGTGAAAAGGGGGCGAGATCCGACTCCGTGGACACGTGTTGCCCCCGGAGCTAGCCTCTACGAAAGGAGCGAGGCCAGTCCTGCAGGACACGTGTCGCCTGTGGAGCTATTCACCGCGGAAAATAGAGGACCAGCCGCGCGGGACACGTGTCGCTCTCGGAGCTCACCTCCGAGAGGTCCGACCCTGCTAGACACGTGTCGCTCTTGGAACTCACTTCCGAGAGGTCCGGTCCTACTGGACACGTGTCACCTCCGGAGCTCATCTTCGAGAGGTCCGACACTACCGGACACGTGTCACCTCCGGAGCTCATCTCTGGGAGGTCCGTCACCGTTGGACACGTGTCAACCTCGGAGCTTGTCTCTGAAGAGAAAGGAAGTCTGGCGCTGCTAGGACACGTGGCACATCTGGAGCCCACCTCCTAAGAGAGGGGAGGTCCGGCTCTGACACGTGGCACTCTTGGAGCGTACCTCTGAAGAGAGGGGAGGTCCGGAACTAACACGTGGCGTACGCGGAGCTCGTCTCTGGAAAGAGGGGAGGTCCCGACCCACCAGAGACGTGGCGCACACGGAGCTCGTCTCTGGAGAGAGAGAGGAGGTCCCGACCCGCTAGGACGCGTGGCGCACGCGGAGCTCACCTCTAAGTAAGAGGGAGGTCTCGCCCGCCTGACACACGGCACAATCAGAGCTTGCCCCTGAGGAAAAGCGAAGCCCATGCCTCCGCAGGACACGTGGAGCCTCCGGAGCTTATTCCTGCGTAAGGACGCAATTCTGAAGTGGTTTTTGCTTCTGTACGAGTGGGAATATAGTACGGGAGGAAACCGACACGAATTCCACGTTGCTACCGCACCAAATCAACTAAAGATAAGTTGTTAAAATCCAAAACCAATTTGAATAGGACTCTTATTCAAATTCCGATCAGAGGAGGACTCTTCGTTTCCTCTTATAAATAGAACCGAAAACCTTTGGCCGCAACCACGAACTTCTTTTCCACTTCCCGAGAGTCATCGACTTGGAGCCCTAGCCCGCAACTCGCCGAGCTAACCCCTTCGCTGAAGTTCAGTCGCCGGAGATCGCCAGAAGAGAGCCCAGACAATCTGTCTTGCTAGGAGAAGGACCCCGAGACCAAGAAGAATGTAAGGTAGGTTTCCAATACCACCTTACGCCATCATCGTGGTTTTCTTTGCATCTGTTCTTCGATCCTTTCGAACAGAAGCTTTTTCATGGACAGATCACATGTTGATCGGTTTGATCTAAAGTCAAGATCAACGACATGTCCACAATTGATCTATACACCTCTGTTCATCGTAAAACCCATGCAAGCCTTGCAAGAACACGTACAAACCAAACTGCATCATAGGATTAACATGCATATGCAACATTGCATCTTAAAGTAGAGTTTGTGCATGATGATTGATTGCTATGAATCTTGTATGTGCTTGATCGCGTATAGAAGGACAAGCTCAGGGAGCTACCTACGACGGACTACAACACCACGAATTTGGGCAACAAGATCCGCAAGAACAAGGCAAGTGCTCCTTGACCATATTGATCCCATATTTTGGAAAACTGTTTTGTTTGCGAAAAGGTGTGTGTGCTGAGTCAAATTGATGGGAAACCCTTTTATAGGAGTTTACTAGTTTTGGTTAAACCACCCTTGTCGCCAGGGAAAGTTAATGAGTCGGGTATGGTTTTTGCTTTTATGCTTCGCTGAGTCCATGGGATATGGGAAGCGAGATAGATGTGTCTAGCTAACAGCACTCGTAGAATGTTAATGAAAAATTGATGTTGTTAATGAACATGAATCAGAGGGAGATCTAGGCAAGCCTGGTTTTGTGGAAGAGGTAGAACGAGATGGTGGTTACTTGTCGTAGATCTAAGGACCGGTTCATGTGAGCCATGCCAGGATAACAGTGCCACCACAAGGCCAAGTATGGGTGCGACTTAGCTGAGTAATTAGGTAAGTTGCTAGATTGTTATGGACCGTGGAAGGCGCGAGGAATGGGAGTCGAGTGAGGACTGCCCTGGGAACTGCATGGCACAAGAGGGGGCCCGTGGGTGGGAGAATTGGAGATTCTAGCCTGCCGGTGAAACCTTAGTGAGTCCATACATCTAGTAGCCCCTTTGTAAAGGCTATTTTGTGATCTCTTGGCCATACACCGATGGTTGTGTACTGGTATAATGGAGGTTCTGCAGTCGCCGACGGGTGATGAAATCACAAACTTATGGGTAAAGTGGTACAAACTCTGCAGAGTCATAAACTATCATGATAGCCGAGCTTACGGTCACGAGCGCCTGGACAACCCACATGATTAGATGGGATGGTTATTGGGAGGTTATGGTTTTTTGTTGGTTATGGTTTGGTTTTTGGGACTGTTGAGTCCGGGTAATGAGATTGGTTGCATGACTGTTTAGTCATGGCAACGAGATTTGGTCTCGGAATGAGACGGAAATTATTATGAAATGGTAGTGAATACGAGATGATATTCATGAGATGGTAGTGAATACAAGATGGTATTCATGAGCAAAGTTGAGAAAGATTAATGTCTGGTTGAGACATGGAAAAGGGATGAATCGTGATGGAGGTATGTTAATGTTTAAATACATGTTGGGATTACATTCACTTAAAGCTGAGTTGCTGTTTTTATCGTGTTTTGAGAAACAAACTTTGCTTTCTGCAATGAGCCTTTTTATACCTTCGTTGCTGTGAGCTACATATCAGATTTTTTCGCACTTGCTGAGTATATCATGTACTCAAAATTGCATTATTACTTCATCATCAGCAACAGGAGAGGAGTACTATGAAGACCAAGTGGAGTATTAGGCGTGTAATCTGCCCTCAACCTTGCCTGTGGAGTAGAGATGGAGCCGCTGCTGCGGCTTAGATTGCTTCCGCTATAGTTTAGAAGACTTCCGCTGCTAGAATAAGACTTCCGCTGCTAGATTAAGACTTCCGCTAAGACTTCCGCTGCTAGAATGAGTCCAAGACTCATGAGACTTTGTAATAAACCCTGTTATTCGTGGTTATATATATTCTGAATTCAGTTTGTGGAATGCATGTGTATGTGTGATGAACATCTTGGGCACACATACGCATCAGTCTCAGTTCCGAGAGGTTCTCTCTCAGAACAGGGGCGTCACAGATTGGTATCAGAGCCACGGTTGATGGTAGATCGCACGCCTAGATAGGAAACACAAATTGGTATCAACCTGTCACGGGTTGATCGTAGATCACACACCTAGATAGGTAACAGATTGGTATCAACCTACCATGGGTTGATCATAGGTCACACACCTAGATAGAAATCACAGATTGATATTAGAGCTGCCATGCTAGAATGATCACAGATTGGTAGCTGAACCACGTTGACTGTAGGACGCACCATAGTAACAGATTGGTATTAGGAGCTACGCTGACCATAGGATGCAAGCTTAGGAAAATGCATAGATTGGCATTGGAACCACCTTGACATAGGGTGAAATCACAGATTGGTATCACCCCAAAAACCCTATAGGACTCCCATTGAGTAAGCCTTGAATAACAGTTTTGTGAGAAACTTTTGTGATGATTGCTTGTGATTGTGTGCTTAGTGTGAGTTGTGGGACATTTCAGCGTTGTCCATATCCACACATAGTAGAGAGGTGTGAGATGCTTAGGCACTTGTTCACATCCTCATAAAGGACGATATATAGTCCATCCACCTTGATGCATATAGTTAGGGGGATCCATCTAAACTTCTAAACCTCTATTATATCCAACTCTCTCTCAAGATGGTGAGAGGAAACGTCGGCCGTCAAGGGAGGAACGTATATGGCAACCAAGAGGAGGACCACGTCGAAGTTCCTGAGAATGACAACCCCGGAGCTGGTGCAAACAACTTGGAACGGTTGATGGCTATGCAGAATCAGCTTATGCAAATCATGATCCAAACTTTGGGTCAGTTGCAAGCCAACAACAACAACCCCGTTCCTGCACCACCGCCACCCCCGCCGGCTCACAACCGACTGGGGGAATTCATGAGGACACGACCACTCACTTTTGATCAAGCTAATGATCCCATGGAGGCCGACGATTGGTTGAAATCCATGGAGAAGAAGCTTGCCATAGTTCAGTGCAATGACCGAGAGAAGGTTCTCTTCGTGTCACACCAACTTATGGGAGCTGCCGCTGATTGGTGGGACGCCCTATGCAATGCTCATGTCGACCCCGAGACTATTACTTGGACTGAGTTCAAGGAGAGTTTCCGCTCTCATTACATCCCTGTTGGTGTAATGATGCTCAAAAGACAAGAGTTTGAAAGTCTCCGCCAAGGACAGAAGAGCGTGAATGAGTACCTCAACAAGTTCACGCAACTGTCACGGTATGCCCCTGAAGATGTCAACTCGGACCAAAGGAAGCAGTACCGGTTCATGATAGGGTTGAACAATGAGATCTAGGTTCAGCTCCTCAACAATGACTATGCTAACTTCCAGAAGCTGGTTGACAAAGCCATAGTGGTTTAGAGCAAGATCCGAGAGATCGAGCAAGAGGGCAAAAGGAAGATGCCATACCAGCCACAAGGGAGCAACGTACGCCCTCGATACATGCCCCCAGCTGCACCACAGTATGGGTCATTTCGCCCTAACCAACCACCACAGCAACAACCCGTTGCACAAGCACCTCGTGTGCCTTTGCCACTGCGCCTCGTCCCAACACGGGCGCTTATGCTCAATACCCCGCCCCAACGTACCTGCTGTCATGGGCAACAAGGCATGCTTTTCATGCAGAGAGACGGGACACTTCGTGAGCCAGTGCCCAAAGAGAAGTCCTGGACAGCAAGGAAACCGTGGACAGCAGAACTATGCTCGCGGCAACGTGAACCATGTCTCTGCTGAGGAAGCACAACAGGCTGAGGACGTCGTGATTGGTATGTTCCTCGGCAACTCCAACCCTGCCACCATTCTATTTCATTCCGGAGCATCGCATTCCTTCATATCATCCAAGTATGTTGCCAAGTATAATCTGCCCATATCACACTTGAAATATACTATGTTGGTTAATTCTCCCGGTGGAGAGATGAGGACTAATATAGTATGTCCAAAAGTAAACCTTAATTTAAGGGGGGTAGACTTCCTTGCCAACCTCATTGTCTTGGATTCCCAAGGGCTCGACATAATACTCGGAATGGATTGGTTAAGCAAGCACAACGGAGTAATCCAATGTGCTGAGAGAAGCGTGCAGTTGACAAATGAGCACGGTACTCGCATCGAGTTTGAGTCAGCCCAGCCAACAACCCAGGAAGCAGAATTCCTTCATCTATTCTCCACTAGCGAATCTCGAGGGCGAGATTCAATTTAAGGGGGGTAGATTTGTGACACCCTCATTTTCGATTTCTGCATGTATTCATGTTTCATGTAGAAAAACATTTTTAAAATAAGTAGAAACAGAGAAAGAATAAAAAAGATAGCCAAAAAGAGCCAATTCCAGTTCGGCGAGGAGCGCTGTAGACAACTCTCGCAGCTCGCGGGCCATGTGGCACCTTCGGAGCTCATCCCCGCAAAGGGGGAGAGGTCCGCCGCTAAACTTGCTACGTGGCAGGCTAGGGGCTCGTCACTGTGAAAAGGGGCTAGATCCGACTCCGTGGGACACGTGTTGCCCCCGGAGCTAGCTTCTGCGGAAGGAGCGAGGCCAGTCCTGCAGGACACGTGTCGCCTGCGGAGCTATTCACCGCGGAAAAGAGAGGACCAGCCGCGCGGGACACGTGTCGCTCTTGGAGCTCACCTCTGAGAGGTCCGACCCCGCTAGACACGTGTCGCACTCGGAACTCATTTCCGAGAGGTCCGGTCCTACTGGACACGTGTCACCTCCGGAGCTCATCTCCGATAGGTCCGACACTACCGGACACTTGTCACCTCTGGAGCTCATCTCCGGGAGGTTCGTTACCGTTGGACACGTGTCAACCTCGGAGCTTGTCTCTGAGGAGAAAGAAAGTCTGGCGCTGCTAGGACACGTGGCACATCCGGAGCCCACCTCTGAAGAGAGGGGAGGTCCGGCTCTGACACGTGGCACTCTCGGAGCTCACCTCTAAAGAGAGGGGAGGTCCGGAACTAACACGTGGCGCACGCGGAGCTCGTATCTAGAAAGAGGGGAGGTCCCAACCCACCAGACACGTGGCGCACGCGGAGCTTGTCTTTGGAGAGAGAGGAGGTCCCGACCCGCCAGGATGCGTGGCGCACGCGGAGCTCACCTCTGAGTAAGAGGGAGGTCTCGCCCGCCTGACACGCGGCACAACCAGAGCTCGCCCCTGAGGAAAAGGGAAGCCTAGGCCTCCACAGGACACGTGGAGCCTCCGGAGCTTATCCCTGCGGAAGGACACGATTCTGAAGCGGTTTTTGCTTCTGTACGAGTGGGAATACCGGTACGGGAGGAAACCGGCATGAATTCCACGTTGCTAACGCACCAAATCAACTAAAGATAAGTTGTTAAGATCCAAAAACAATTTGAATAGGACTCTTATTCGAATTCCGATCAGAGGAGGACTCTTCATTTCCTCTTATAAATAGAACCGAAAACCTTTGGCCGCAACCATGAACTTTTTTTCCACCTCCCGAGAGTCGTCGACTTGGAGCCCTAGCCCCAACTCGCCGAGCTAACCCCTTCGCTGGAGTTCAGTCGCCGGAGATCGCTGGAAGAGAGCCCCAACGATCTGTCTTGCTAGGAGAAGGACCCCAAGACCAAGAAGAACGTAAGGTAGGTTTCCAATACCACCTTACGACATCATCGTGGTTTTCTTTGCATCTGTTCTTCGATCCTTTTGAACAGAAGCTTTTTCGTAGATAGATCACGTGTTGATCAGTTTGATCTAAAGTCAAGATCAACGACATGTCCACAATTGATCTATACACCTCTGTTCATCGTAAAACCCATGCAAGCCATGCAAAAACACGTACAAACTAAACTGCATCATAGGATTAACATGCATATGCATCATTGCATCTTAAAGTAGAGTTTGTGCATGATGATTGATTGCTATGAATCTTGTATGTGCCTGATCGCGTATAGAAGGACAAGCTCAGGGAGCTACCTACGACGGACTACAACAGCAAGAATTTGAGCAACAAGATCCGCAAGAACGAGGCAAGTGCTCCTTGACCATATTGATCCCATATTTTGGAAAACTGTTTTGTTTGTGAAAAGGTGTGTGTGCTGAGTCAAATTGATGGGAAACCCTTTTATAGGAGTTTAGTAGTTTTGGTTAAACCACCCTTGTCGCCAGGGAAAGTTAATGAGTCGGGTATGGTTTTTTCTTTTATGCTTCGCTGAGTCCATGGGATATGGGAAGCGAGATAGATGTGTCTAGCTAACTGCACTCGTATAATGTTAATGAGAAATTGATGTTGTTAATGAACATGAATCGGATGGAGATCTAGGCAAGCCTGGTTTTGTGGAAGAGGTAGAATGAGATGGTGGTTACTTGCCGTAGGTCTAAGGACCGGTTCATGTGAGCCATGCTAGGATAACAGTGCTACCACAAGGCCAAGTATGGATGCGGCTTAGCTGAGTAATTAGGTAAGTTGCTAAATTGTTATGGACCGTGGAAGGCGCAAGGAATGGGAGTTGACTGAGGACTGCCCTAGGAACTGTATGGCACAAGAGGGGGCCCGTGGGTGGGAGAATTGGAGATTCTAGCCTTCCGGTGAAACCTTAGTGAGTCCATACATCTAGTAGCCCCTTTGTAAAGGCTATTTTGTGATCTCTTGGCCATACACCGACGGTTGTGTACTGGTATAATGGAGGTTCTGCAGTCGCCGACGGGTGACGAAATCACAAACTTGTGGGTAAAGTGGTACAAACTCTGCAGAGTCTTAAACTATCATGATAGCCGAGCTTACGGTCACGAGCGCCTGGACAACCCACATGATTAGATGGGATGGTTATTGGGAGGTTATGTTTTTTGGTTAGTTATGGTTTGGTTTTTGGGACTGTTGAGTCCGGGTAATGAGATTGGTTGCATGACTGTTGAGTCATGGCAACGAGATTTGGTCTCGGAATGAGACGGAATTGAATATGAAATGGTAGTGAATACGAGATGGTATTCATGAGATGGTAGTGAATACGAGATGGTATTCATGAGCAAAGATGAGAAAGATTAATGTCTGGTTGAAGCATGGAAAAGGGATGGATCATGATGGAGGTATGTTAATGTTTAAATACATGTTGGGATTACATTCGCTTAAAGCTGAGTTGCTGTTTTTATCGTGTTTTGAGAAACAAACTTTGCTTTCTGCAATGAGCCTTTTTATACCTTTCTTGCTGTGAGCTACATATCATATTTTCCCGGACTTGCTGAGTACATCATATACTCAAACTTGCATTATTACTTCATCATCAGCAACAGGAGAGGAGTACTATGACGACCAAGTGAAGTATTAGGCGTGTAATCTGTCCTCAACCTTGCCTGTGGAGTAGAGATGGAGCCGCTGCTGCTGCTTAGATTGCTTCCGCTATAGTTTAGAAGACTTCCGCTGCTAGAATAAGACTTACGCTGCTAGATTAAGGCTTCCGCTGCTAGAATGAGTCCAAGACTCATGAGACTTTGTAATAAACCCTGTTATTCGTGGTTATATATATTCTGAATTCAGTTTGTGGAATGCATGTGTATGTGTGATGAACATCCTGGGCACACATACGCATCAGTCTCAGTTCCGAGAGGTTCTCTCTCAGAACAGGGGCCTCACATGTACGGCTATACTACAATCTCTCTCGACCCCCTGCGCCGTCACACCTTCCAAGAGCCCAAAATTCACATCTCTCCACACATTCTAACCCTAAAAGGCTCAAATCTTTGAGGATTAGCAATTGATCAAAGGAGAGACTTGTTTTACACATCTTGAGCTCTTGGGTTTGATCTCTCGCACACTCTTGTTCATTTATTGTACATCTTTTGAGTGTCTTGGTGGTATTCATTCATTGTAATTCTTGGGGAGCCCTCAACTTGTGAGAAGGCCCCTTGAACGATTTATTTGCCCTTTGTGATTAGTGGAAGAGAATCGGCCTCCGTGGCGATTCGACAAGGGTAGGGTTGGTGAAGACCCGGTCCTTCGTGGACTCCTCAATGGGGACGTAGATTTCCTTCGTGGAATCGAACCTTGGGATAAAATCTTGTCTCTTGCTCTTGTGTTTTATTGTTCATCATATTCTAGGGTTTACTTAATCTTGTGTAATTCATGTTGAAACATTGAAACTAAAGTTGATCTCTGTCATTCATTGTTTCACTGTTGTAATACATCTAAGTTCCCATTTAATTTCCACTGCATAGGGTACTAGAAGTGAAAATATTGATCAACCTTGATCTTTCTAGTCCACACATACCGGACTAGTCCGCGCAGTACTGGACTAGTCCGATTTCTCTGTATTTGATAAATCAATTAAGTGTTTCAGGGATTAACAAAGAATCGAAAAGCCTATTCACCCCCCCTCTAGGCTACATTCAACCGGACCCCTCTAGGAGAGTCCGGACCATCCAGCGTCTGGTCTATTTCATCAGCGAGGTCCTCTATGATGCCGAAAGAAGATACTTGGAGGTGCACAAGCTGCTCTATGTAGTCCTTGTTGCATCAAGGAAGTTGCACCACTACTTCTGAACTCACAAGATCTCAGTGGTCACCTCATATCCATTGAGAACCGTCCTCCACAGCCCAACGCCACTAGGAATATATCCAAGTGGGATGTGGAGCTGGCGGAGTTCGAGTTAGACTTCATACCGCGCCATGCGGTGAAGAGCCAGGCGCTAGGTGACTTCGTGGCAGAACGGACTGAAAACGCATCTACTTAATCCCCGTGGGTTTTGGATGATTTATGATGACAATTAAGATACTAATGAGTTTTACTGAATATGGGCACAGGTCCTTATCAAAAGGAATGAATGTGGAGTCTTTCAAGAAGCAAAAAGGAAAAAAGAAGACTTGCAAGAGTAGAAAATAGAAATTTTCTATTGAGTTTCACATTTTCTAGTTGTATACAGGGCCTCCTCTTTTAGAGTGCTTGAGAATCATTAGAGAGCTCAAATTTTAGTTAGAATCTTGGGAGGAAATGGTCATAGGTATGGCTGAGAAAGTAGACTGGACTTGTCCGGACTCAAGGACGGACTAGTCAGTTCCCAACCGGACTACTCCATTTCTGGCCGGACAAGAAGCCTCTGAGTGAGTTCGGACTTGTCCATTTTAGGCCGGACTAGTCCATTTTTAAAGTGAGTCTGAGCCTTTATGAGACTAAGTCCCAGAAGGCCGGACTAGTCCGCTAAGTGGACTAAGCCGTTTAGGTCCGAAGAAGGAGTCTCTGAGTGACCTCGGACTAGTCCGGTTCCTTCAGACTAGTCCAGTTTAGGACGGAACAAAGGTTCCTGTGTGAGCTCGGACTAGTCTCGATATGGCCAAACTAGTCTGCAATCTGAGATTAAAGAGTTATCGAGACTAAGTCTGATAAGACCGGACTAATCCGCCTTTGAGGCCAGACTAGTACGCTCCCTGCCAGACTAGCCCGTTCTCATCTGGAACAAATGTTCCTGTGTGAGATCGGACTAGTCTGGGATTTTATGACCGTTTGAATTCAAAGTTCACGGGACATTAGTTGGTAGCCTTTGTGACGTAGGTGGTCCCCCAAGAACGGACTAGTCCGGGGTTCTGACCGAACTAGTCCGTACTTTAGTAGGTGTAACGGCTAGATGTCGGGATCTCTATAGAAAGGGACCTCCCGTCCTCTAATGAAATGCTCTGAAACCCTAGCGCCAAAAACTCATTCCTTGAGCTCTTCTAAGCCTCTTTCCTCACCTTCTTGACCCCTAAGATTGGATCTTAAGGGGTTTTTGGATTTGTGAGAGGAGATACGCAGTGATCGACTTTTGAGCTCTCGGTTTGAATCTCCTGTACTCTAATTATTAATTTGAGTTCTTGGCTGTTGAATTTTGATTCCTAGAACTGCTAGGTTGTTGTAGGGAGCCTCAAGTTGTGAGTATCCCCTAAGAATATTGTATTCACACTTAATTTATAGTGAAAGAGTTCGGGCTTGATCTTGGTGATCGCTTGGTGAGGGACGGGTTGGAAAAGACACGGTCCTTTGTGGACTCCTCAACAGGGACGTAGATTTCTGTGTGGAATCAAACCTCAGGATAAATTGTGTCTCTTATTTCCTTTACCTTCTCGCTCATTCACTAAAGTTACTTGTTAGGTTTCGTCTTACTTAAAACTTGTGAATTGCTTTATTGTTGTGAGTCTTGCAATCTAATCATTCTTTCATTCACAAACTAATTAGTTAGATTGTTAGACTACTTACATATCTTCCGCTTAAACAAACTTGAAAAGAAATCCTCAAAACGCAATTTCTATACCTAGACCGGACTAGTCCGCCCCCATACCGGACTAGTCCGGCCCCCCTTCAGGTTTAATCCGCTGTTTTCAGTAGTTTCAGGTTTTATTAGGCTATTCACCCCCCCCCCCTAGGCAACTTTCAATTGGCATCAGAGCCTAACTCTCCACGAAAGATTAACCGCTTGGAGAGGAGATGGGGAACAATACTGGTAGCCAAATTGATCTTATCAAGGGAAAAAGAGCAAGTCCGAGCAACTTTGAAGAGTAAGGTTCTAACCCGCCTCCAGCGGTTACTCCTCCACAAGACGTCTCAAGCTCGGAAGAAGATGAAGAAGTTCTTCGTCTCATGGCTCTCCTCAAGAAGAAGAAGGAGGAAGCTAAGAAGAAAAAGAAGGAGAAATTGGAGAAGAAGCTCAAGAGTAGTCAACAAGACTACTCGTGATATCATTTTAATTATGAACGTCTAAATTGTCACTCTAGTTATTTGTCAATTCCCCTAGGCAAACCACCTCACTTTGATGGAACTAACTATACCATGTGGAAGCACAACATGAAGTTGCATCTAATTTCCTTAAACCCAAGTCTTTGGCATGTTGTTTGTACAGGTATAGATATCCCCGAAGACGAGGATGAACTCACCCAAGAGCAAGAACAACAAATCCACTGCAATGCACAAGCGACGACCGTGCTCAACTCATCCCTAAGTCTTGAAGAATTCAACAAGTTAGATGGGTTGGAGCTCGCCATAGATATTTGGGACACCCTCAAGATCGCACATGAAGGAAACCGATCCATGAGGGAAGCCAAGATCGAGATGATCGAAGGAGAGCTTGGAAGGTCCGCAATGGAAGAAGGCGAAACACCTCAAGAAATGTACAACCGGCTCAAAACTCTCATCAACAAGAGTCGGGCGTACGGATGTAAGAAATGGAATGATCATGAGGTGGTCAAGAGAATGATAAGAGCTTTCATGCCTCGCAATGTGACCCTATGCACATTAATCCAGGAAAGTCCAAACTTTCACATGATGACTCCGGATGAAGTGCTAGGGAAGATCATTAACCACGAGATGATGGAAAAGGAAGCCCAACATGTCAACGACCCAGAAAAGATCACCTCATCCAAGAAGAAGGGCATTGCTCTCAAGGCCACATCCAAGTCCAAGGGAAAAGAAATACAACTCACAAGTGAAGATGAAGAGAGTGATGATGAGAGCACGGACATGGATGATGAAGAAATGGCCTTCTTCATCGAAAGATTCAAAAGGTTGATGAGAAGAAGAAGCCATCACTACGAGAACAAGAACAAAGACAAGGGCAAGTCAAGAACAAAGAAGACTTGCTACAACTATGGCGAATATGGGCATTTCATTGTAAATTGCCCCCATAGAAAGGAAGATGACAAGAGGAAGAAGAAAGATGGGAAGCCTCAAGATAAGAAGATCTTCAAAAAGAAGAAGGCTTGTGGACAAGCTCACATTGGAGAAGAGTGGGACTCAGACGAAGAATCCTCTTCTGAAGATGAAGAAAAAGTGGCAACCGTCGCCATCAAGAAGCCAACCATGAAGAAATCACTCTTGCCAAACAAGGGTGATTGAAGATCCCAAGCCATACATGCCTCATGGTAAAGGAAGGAAAGCGTAAGGTAATATTTAAACCTTCCAAGTTACATACTGTAGATGATAGTGACTTTGATAGCAGTAGTGAAAATGAATCCATGTTTAAGGGATTAAACAAAAATGCTATAGCTAAAATGAAAATGCTATTGGATGAAATATTTGAACAATAAGAGCTTCTCAATGAACAAGAAGAATCGCTTATCCTTGAAAAGGAAAGAAACCTTGAGATTGAGAAGATCCTTGAACTTGAGAGAGAGAAGAGTAGAGCACTTGAAAGCGAACTTGCCATGAGCAAGGAAACTTGTATTGAACTTAAGAGCAAGAATGTAGTACTTCAAGATGAACTTGTGAGTTTAACCAAGACTCACAAGAATCTTGAAGCACAACTCAACTCACTTAAGTCAAGTGTCTCAACTACGTCATCCTCCAAGAACTCCCTCTCAACAAATATGGAATCCAACACTAAAACTTGCAAATGTGCTAATCTTGTTCTAAACTTGAAAAATGAGCTCAAAGAGGCACAAAGCAAGAATACACACAAAAGTGGGATATTTGATAAGAAGAAGATCAAATATGCACGTAGTGCATACTCAATCACAAGATCTCCTCTTATCAAAGATGGACTTGATTATACTAGGGGAGGAAAGCAAAACGCTAGAATCCTTAAAAATAATAACAAGTGTGTAGCTTTTGTCAAAGAAAACTCAACTCAAGTCAAGAATAACAACCTTGCATCTACCTCACATGAAATTGCCAAAAAAAATATAAGCTCTACCGTATTTCATAATTTTGATGCATCTTATGTTCTTATGAAGAGCAAGTATGGTCGAGTATACGTTAAATATGTTGGGTCACTTCACAAGAGTCCAAAAATTTGTGTGTGGGTGCCCAAATGCCTTGTGAGTAACCTCAAAGGACCCAACCGAGTTTGGGTACTTAAGACCAAAGCTTAAATTGTTTTGCAGACCTACTCCTCCGGTGGCACTAAATAGGTGCTAGATAGTGGGTGCGCTAATCATATGACCGGAGAGAGAAAGATGTTCGTTGAGTATGAAGAAAATGATGATCCAAGTGAAGGCATCTACTTCGGCGACAATAGCCAAGGAAGGGTGCTCGGTATTGGTAAAATCGCAATCTCTTCTCAGCACTCTCTTTCTCATGTTCTACATGTTGAATCACTAGATTATAACCTATTGTCCATATCTCAACTATGTGAGAAAGGTTATAATTGCTTGTTTACTAACGAGGGTGTGACTGTCTCTAGAAGAAGTGACAACTCGATTGCCTTTAAGGGTGTGTTAAAAGGAAAGCTTTACTAAGTGGATTTCTCCACGGATAAAGCTCAACTTGACACATGCTTAATAGCAAAAACCAACATGGGATGGTTGTGGCATAGGAGACTAACCCATGTTGGCATGAGGAACTTACAAAAACTTCTAAAGGGGGATCACATCCGTGGACTAAAAGATGTTGTTTTTGAGAAAGATAGGCCATGTAGCGCGTGTCAAGCAGGAAAACAAATCGGAGCAGCTCATCCCGCCAAGAATGTGATGACGACAACAAGACCATTGGAGATGCTTCACATGGACCTCTTCGGCCAAGTCACCTATATAAGCATTGGCGGTAACAAATATGGTTTAGTAATTGTTGATGACTATTCTCGTTTCACTTGGGTGTTTTCTTGCATGATAAGGGAGAAACTCAAAGTGTCCTCAAGAAGTTCTTGAGGAGAGCTCAAAACGAGTTTTCCTTAAGAATCAAGAATATAAGGAGTGACAACGGCTCTGAATTCAAGAACACTCAAGTAGAAGAATACTTGGATGAAGAGGGCATCAAGCATGAGTTTTTGGCCCCCTACTCTCCCGAACAAAATGGGGTGGCCGAAAGGAAGAACCGCACACTCATAGAGATGGCAAGAACCATGCTTGATGAGTACAAGACTTTGGATCGGTCTTGGGCGGAAGCGGTGAACAACGCTTGCCACGCCACAAACCGCCTCTATCTCCATTGACTTTTGAAGAAAACTCCATACGAGCTCCTAACCGGTAACAAACCCAACATCTCTTACTTTCATGTTTTTGGAAGTAAATGCTACATTCTCAACAAGAAGCCTAGGACTTCGAAGTTCGCTTCAAAATCCGATGAAGGTTTCTTACTTGGTTATGACTCAAACATCTACGCCTATCGTGTTTTCAACAAAGCCTCCGGTTGTGTTGAGATTGCACGTGACGTGGTGTTTGATGGAACTAATGGCTCCCAAGTGGAGCAAGTTGATCAATGTGTGCTAGATGAAGAAGAAACATCATGTGTAGCACTAAGAAGAATGGGGCTTGGAGATGTCCATCCTCAAGAAGACGTAGAACAAGATGCTCCAAGTTCATCACAATCGGCACCTCTCACACAAGATAAAACTCAAGAACCCCAAGATCAAGATGGTCAAGTTCAAGAAGGAGAAAATCGAGACCATGATGTTGATCAAGGGGGAGACGAAGAAGAAGAAGACCACTCAAGAACTCAAGTGCCTCACCCAAGGGTTCATCAAAGCATTCAATGGGATCACCCCGTAGACAACATCCTTGGAGATATCACAAAAGGGGTAACAACACGTTCTCGAATGGCTAACTTTTATGTACATTACTCTTTTGTGTCTTCCTTGGAACCATTTAGGGTGGAAGAAGCACTCAAGGATCCGGATTGGGTGGTGGCCATGCAAGAAGAGTTGAAAAACTTCACAAGAAACCAAATGTGGGAGCTGGTGAAAAGACCAAATGCAAATGTGGTAGGCACCAAGTGGGTGTTCCGCAACAAGCAAGACGAACACGGAGTGGTGATAAGAAACAAGGCCCGACTTGTGGCAAAGGGATATGCTCAAGTTGAAGGTTTGGACTTCGATGAAACTTTTGCTCCCGGAGCTAGGCTTGGGTCCATTCGTATTCTATTGGCCTATGCAACTCATCATGACTTCAATCTTTATCAAATGGATGTGAAAAGCGCCTTCCTAAACGGTCCAATCAAGGAGGAGGTGTACGTGGAGCAACCACCTGGGTTTGAAGATCAAGAATATCCTAACTATGTGTTTAAATTGCATAAAGCTCTCTATGGCCTCAAACAAGCCCGTAGAGCTTGAGTGTCTTAGAGACTTTCTTATTGATAATGGTTTTAAGATAGGCAAAGCTGATTATACTCGTTTCACAAAGAATGTAGATGATGATCTCTTTGTGTGCCAAATATATGTCGATGACATTATATTTGGTTCAACTAACAAATCTTTTTGTAATGAGTTTAGTAAGATAATGACGGATAGGTTTGAGATGTCTATGATGGGAGAGTTGAAGTTCTTCCTAGGATTTCAAGTCAAACAACTCAAGGAAGGCACGTTCATTAGTCAAACGAAGTACACACAAGACATACTCAATAAGTTTGATATGGACAAAGCCAAACCCATCAAGACACCAATGGCAACAAACGCGCACCTTGATCTCAATGAAGATGGACCAAGCGTGGATCAAAAGGTATATCGCTCTATGATTGGTTCATTGCTTTATCTTTGTGTGTCTAGGCCCGATATCATGCTTAGTGTATGGTTATGTGCAAGATTTCAAGCATCACCTAAAGAATGTCATTTAACTGCCGTTAAAGGATTTTAAGATATTTAGTTCACACACCTAACCTAGGATTGTGGTATCCAAAGGGGTCTAAGTATAATCTCATCGGATACTTCGATGCGGACTACGCCGGATGTAAAGTAGATAGAAAAATCACCTCAGGGACTTGTCAATTCTTGGGTAGGTCCCTAGTATCATGGTCATCCAAGAAACAAAACTCCATTGCCCTTTCCACAGTTGAGGCGGAGTATGTTGCAGCCGGAAGTTGTTGTGCTCAACTTCTTTGGATGCGACAAACTCTAAGGGATTATGGTTACATTATGAACCACATTCCACTCCTATGCGATAATAAGAGTGCCATTAAGATAGCCCATAACCCTGTTGAGCACTCTAGGACCAAACACATAGACATCCGGCATCACTTTTTGAGAGATCATTCTATAAAGGGGGACATAGCTATCTTACATGTAAGAACCGAAAAACAACTAGCCGATATTTTCACCAAGTCACTAGATGGAAAACGATTTTGTGAACTTCGAAATAAGCTAAATATCCTAGACTCTAGGAATGTGACTTGAAATGTTGTGCATATGAATGCTAGTAATTAGGAGTCTTCAAAATTTTCACAAACTTCAAAAATATGCACGATTGTGAAAAACTTGATCCCTCTCTAATTTTTCTATCATATTATTTTTGGCTATATTATGGTCATCATCTAATTGTGTGTTTTGATATATATATATATATATATATATATATATATATATATATATATATATATATATATATATATTGACCATAGCTATCTAATAGAAGGTACAAGTAAATTCACCGCAATCACTCTTGGCGAAACTCTAATATATAAGAATTTTTTGGCCTTCAAGAACCAGACTAGTCCGCCCAGCAGGATGGACAAGTCCGGATATCTTGAATAGTCCGGGATGTAGCAGACAAGTCCACAACAGACTAGTCCGGACTGCATCTGGACAAGTCCGGACAGCAGACTAGTCCGGACCTAGTCCGATAGACCGGACTAGTCCGGACAGTGCACCGGACTAGTCCGACACCTGGAGACTTAACCTCCAAGGGTCGGGGTCAAACCCCCTCCCTCTCTCATTCACTTCTACTCCACTCATCTCCTCCAAAACTTGCCCCCATTGGCAATTTTGGAGCTCTCCCTCAAATCCCTCGAAGGAATCCTTGATTCAAGGCTTGTGGAGTGCGGGGAATCCTTCTCCGACCATCTCCGCTCCTTCGATCCACGGATTTCATCAAATTTCTTTGCTCTAAGGTACTTTTTGACCTAACTTCGATTTTTCATAAATCCCTTGTTTCTAGGTCATACTTTTAGTGCCTTAGGCCTTTCCTGATGTCCTTACACCATATTGTTGCAATTCCTCGTAGTATTGCATCTAGTTTGTTAAATTTGTGTTCAAATCACTTAAGTTAGGGTTTAAAACTGTAGAGTCCGGACTAGTCCGGACACCAACCGGACAAGTCCGGCCAGGGCGGACTAGTCCGGCTGATGCAGTTTTAGCCCATAACTTTGGGGATGTACACTAATTCAAACTCAATGCTCTCACATATAATCCTTCCCTTTCATCTATCACCAGATCATGTCAGGATCCGGAGACAGTCCTCTTCCCAACCCCGAGGCCGAAGCGGCTCGCCAAGCCGCCTATCGTGCAGTAGCTGAGGCAGAGGAAAGAGAGGCTGCAGCAAGAGAGGCTCGAACAAAGAAACAGGCTGACAGGGAACCACAAGCTTCTCATTCCGTTGATCCTCCAGCAAGGAAGAGGCTGGTGACCTTGAAGGAGAAACAACAAGCTCAGTCACAAAGAATGACCCAAGACAAAGGGAAAGGAAAAGCAGTGGATCCTCCCAGAAAAAAGGCTTTGGCCAACAGGGGACTTGTCACTAGTGACAATCCTAGACAGGGAAGGGAGAATCCCCCACAAGGACCGATTGGGCAACTTGAGAGTGCACCACCTATGCACAATCCAAACCGCCAACCCAATTTGGCGAGTGCAACTTTCAAAGGGAAAGGAGCTGACAAAGCCAGAAGGCTCAGGGAAGAAGAGGTCTACAAATATGAGAAGTACACACCAGACCCTCGTTTCTGGTGTGACTTCCATTATGACTACTACCGGCTCATCTATCTTCCAATGAAGACACCGGTAGTCGATGCTCAGTGGGTGGATTTGCCCTACATGGCAAACAAGAACCATCAAGCTTTTGATGTAGTGATTGAAGTGGTAGAACGCCATGGGATCAAGGATTTGATGGCTTTTCAGTATGATTGGAATATCGAGGTGATAGTCCAATTCTACACCACCTGCTACTTCCACACCTATGGAAGCAGAAATATCACTTGGATGACAAATGGTGTGGTGTACTCGGTGTTGTATGATGAGTTTGCAAGGATCCTTGGACTTGAGGAGCACTTGAACTATGAGATCATAGTTCACAATGAAAGGACCATGGGAAAGGATGACTTGGATTTTATGTATCCCTCATACCTCACCTATAAGCCATCCTCAACTCACAACATCAAGCCATTCTTTGGAGTGCTCAACAGAATCCTGAGGAAGACACTAGCTCCCACCGATGGTGATGCGGGGATGATACAAGGGTATCTCAGAAACTTGTTGAAGCTACTCAATGAAGAAAAGCGATTCAACGTCTTTGACTACATATACAATGATATCTTCAACATCTCATACACCCAAACAGGTCCTGTGGATATGCGCCATACATCATGTGCATGATAGAGAGAGTCACGGGCATGGAATTTGTAAAGGATGTGAAGCACAGGAAGCTACGCCCACAAATGCCAAATCCTCTCCCTCGCCCTCCTGTGTCTTTGGGCAGGATCTCCTCTGCAGCTCCATCCTCTTCAGTTGGGCCATATGCTCCTCCATCGTCGAGTGGCTCCTCTAGTGGGCTGCTCAAAATATTCAAGGCCATTTTCTCCTCGTGCCGGAAAGTGGAAGTTTGCACGCAGAAAATAAAGCAACGCCAATAGAAGTATCTCAAGGCAATGTGTGACAAGATGGAGATACCTATGTCTCCACCGTCATCGGAAGATGAAGAAGTGACAGAGTTGCCCACTTTCACCGAGGACGAGCTTGCGTACTTTGGTGAAGGTGGTTCCTCCCCTGCTGCTCCTCCTACCTCCCATGCTCATCATGAGGATGACGATGAAGACGACGATGAGTATGAGGATGAGGAAACTCAGAGTGACCAAGCCGAAGATCAAGATGAAGATGATAGTGATTAGTCCCCTCTCTCTTTTCTTTCCCTTTTTGGTGCTTTGATGCCAAAGGGGGAGAGAACAAGGACGAGTAGCTAGCTCTTTAAAATTCTTGCCTTGTCTTGGTTTGTAATAACTATGCCACTATGCCACGTTATGTTATTTTGTAATGACTATGCCAAGTAATTTATTTTGTAATGACTATGCCATATTATGTCTTCATACTGTGCCATATTGAGATGATCTTGTTAGTAGACGTTATACTTTCCTCAATGCGTTCAACACTCATTTTATCACATCATACTTAGACACCCCACAATAACACATGTGTGTATGAAATCCCCAAAGAATTCATTCATGTGTATATTTTTCTTGACAAACTCTTGTGCACACATTTAGGGGGAGTGAACCATACACAAATGTATTATTAAAACAAACTAATATATCCATTTATCTAGAGTCTTAATGTGTTGTCATCAATCACCAAAAAGGGGGAGATTGAAAGTGCATCTAGGTAATCCCCGTGGGGTTTGGATGATTGATGATGACAATTAAGATACTAATTAGTTTTACTGAGTATGAGCACAGGTCCTTATCAAAAGAATGAATGTGGAGTCTTTCAAGAAGCAAAAAGGAAAAGAAGAAGACTTGCAAGAGTAGAAAATAGATTTTTTCTATTGAGTTTCACATTTTCTAGTTGTATACAGGGCCTCCTCTTTTAGATTGCTTGAGAATCATTAGAGAGCTCAAATTTTAGTTAGAATCTTGGGAGGAAATGGTCATAGGTATGGCTGAGAAAGTAGACCAAACTTGTCCGGACTCAAGGCCGGACTAGTCCGTTCCTAACTGGACTACTCCGTTTCTGACCGGACAAGAAGTCTCTGAGTGAGTTCGGACTTATCCGTTTTAGGCCGGACTAGTCCGTTTTTCAAGTGAGTCTGAACCTTTATGATACTAAGTCCTAGAAGGCCGGACTAGTCCACTAAGTGGAGTAAGCCATTTAGGTCCGGAGAAGGAGTATCTGAGTGACCTCGGACTAGTCCGCCCCACAGACCGAACTAGTCCGGTTCCTTCAGACTAGTTCGGTTTAGGACGAAACAAAAGTTCATGTGTTAGCTCGGACTAGTCCGGATATGGGCAAACTAGTCCGCAATCTGAGACTAAAGAGTTATTGAGACTAAGTCTGGTAAGACCGGACTAGTCCGCCTCCCTACCAGATTAGTTCGTTCTCATCCGGAACAAAGGTTCCTGTGTGAGATCGGACTAGTCCGATCTTCAGCGGACTAGTCCGGGATTTTATGACCGTTTGAATTCAAGTTCATGGGACTTTAGTTGGTAGCCTTTGTGACGTAAGTGGTCCCCCAAGAACGGACTAGTCTAGGGTTCTGACCGGACTAGTCCGGACTTTAGTAGGTGTAACGGCTAGATGCCGGGATCTCTATAAAAAGGGACCCCCGGCCTCTAATGAAACGCTCCAAAACTCTAGCACCGAAAACTCATTCCTTGAGCTCTTCTAAGTCTCTTTCCTCACCTTCTTGACCCCTAAGATTGGATCTTAAGGGGTTTGTGGATTTGTGAGAGGAGAGACGCGGTGATCGACTTTTGAGCTCTCGGTTTGAATCTCCTGCACTCTAATTGTTAATTTGAGTTCTTGGCTGTTATATTTTGATTCCTAGAACTGCTAGGTTATTGTAGGGAGACTCAAGTTGTGAGTAGCCCCTAACAATATTGTATTCACACTTGATTGATAGTGAAAGAGCCCGGGCTTGATCTTGGTGATCGCTCAGTGAGGGAAGGGTTGGAAAAGACCCGGTCCTTTGTGGACTCCTCAACGGGGACGTAGATTCCTGTGTGGAATCAAACCTCGGGATAAATTGTGTCTCTTGTTTCCTTTACCTTCTCGCTCATTCACTGAAGTTACTTGTTAGGTTTCATCTCACTTAAAACTTGTGAATTGCTTTATTGTTGTGAGTCTTGCAATCTAATCATTCTTTCATTCACGAACTAATTAGTTAGATTTTTAGACTACTTACATACCTTCCGCTTAAACAAACTTGAAAAGAAATACTAAAAACACAATTTCTATACCTAGACCGGACTAGTCTGCCCCCAGGCCGGACTAGTCTGGCCCCCCTTCAGGTTTAATCCGTTGTTTTCAGTAGTTTTAGGTTTTATTAGCCTATTCACCCCCCTCTAGGCAACTTTCACAGACACCACCACCATGCCACCCAGAGGGTCAAGACACCGGTGAACCTAAGCCCAGAGCTCCGGTTTTCACTAGGCCTCACTGGACTCTCTCCTACTGCAAGCAAGGTGCTAGAGTGTGGGTTCTGCTCCTCACACCAACCGGTGAGCAGTTCAAGTACATGGTGCGCCTTGACTTCAAGGGAACCAACAACATGGTGGAGTATGAAGCTATCATATCCGGATTAAAGACCGCGCTATCCCTCGGCATCCAGGAGTTATTAGTCAAGGGTGATTCTCAACCGATCATCAAGCAAGTCAAGGGAGAGTGCTGCTGCAATGACTTATAACTTTTAGTCTATCTCCTCCAAGTACAGAAGTTGGAGAAGGACTTCTTATCCTTGGATTTGTGCCATGTTCCCCGTGCCACCAACACAATAGACGACGAGCTGTCAATGAAGGCTTCTACCTACGCTCCGGTGTTTGAGGGGGTCTTTGAAAGAAAGTTGCTGCGACCTACCGCCTGGCCGGCCAAACCAGGTGAAGGGGGTGAGATCAGCACCTCAAAGCTGGCGATCCCGGTGACCATGCTACCATGGTGCTCGCCAAGGATCGTAAGCATCACCAGGGACTCCGTGCAACCTGGCGCTCAAGATCCAAGTGCTCAAGTAGGTCCCGAAAGCATGGATCACAAAGATCCGGGACTACATGAAAGACAATATCCTTCCCAATGAATGTGTATCCGCTTAACGGATCGCTCATTGGGCTAAGAGATACACGCTGGTAGAAGGGGATCTCTACCGGCGTGGCGCTAATGGCGTCCTATTGTTGTGCATAACCCGGGAGGAGGGCTGCGACTTGCTCATAGATATCCATGGAGGCGAGTGTGGGAACCATGCATCTTCCTGCACGTTGGTCAGTAAAGCCTTTCAGCTTGGTTTCTACTGGCCGACTGCTCTCTAGGATGTCGTCAACCTGGTCAGGAGATGCAAGGCATGCTAGTTCAACGCCAAGCATATGCACACACTAGCGCAAACGCTGCAGATGATCCCGCCCTCATGCCCCTTCACTGTGTGGGGTTGGACATCCTGGGGCCATTCCATAGATCCGTTGGAGGGTACCAGTACCTCTACGTCGCCGTAGACAAGTTCACCAAGTGGTCGGAAGCTGCCCCTGTACTAACAATCAACATGCAGTCAGCAGTTAAGTTCATCAAGTCAATCATCTTCCGGTTCGGTGTCCCGAACAGAATCATCTCCGACAACGGGACCCAGTTCACCAGTATTGTGTTCGAAGACTACTGCAAAGACCTTAGCATCCAGGTTTGCTATGCTTCCGTTGCTCACCTAGAGAGCAACAGTCAAGTCGAGAGAGCAAATGCCGAGATACTCAGGGGACTCGAGACGCGCACCTACGACAGCTTGAAGAAGCATGGTGTCTGTCGAAGTGTGTGGTCGACACTTCCCCCGGACCTGCTCTGGGCAGCCCGCGGAGGTTCTTTTTCGGAGGGGCTAGTCGCTTACGGAGAGCTTAAGCGTTTGGGACGAGTGAGGGAGAAGCTTGACACGGCGGGTTTTACGTGGTTCGGGCCGCCGGAGCGTAAAACCCTACGTCCACGGTGAGCAGAGGTGCTCGCTGTATTGCTTGTTGCTCAGAACCGGAGTCCTGAGCTTGAGGGTGAGTAATGCCTAGGATGCGAGTTCACAGAGTTCAAACCCTTGCTAACGTTGCCTACCCGAGCCTTTTATAGTCCAAGGCTCGAGTGGCTTACAAGGGGGGCCCGGGACCCGACAGGTGGTCCCGGGGGGATTGCTTGTCGACTACCATATCTGCAGTTATGCCGGTAGTTGTCTCTGGCGAAGGCTTCTGAGTCTTCGTTCTGCCGCCCTGCCCATGCCGCAAGCTAGTCGCAGTGGTTGATGACGGCAGGGGTGGCAGGGGATGTCTTGTCACTGTGTTTATTGGCGGACAGGCCCTGACACGGCGCGCCAGTATATAATGTGACTGGGCGCAACGGCACCTGACAGAGGCGTGCTCCGCGTCTTCGCGTCTTGGGAAGATGCGGGCCTTGAATACCTTGTACAGGCAAGGTATGGTGTGTCTTTATGCCTGCTGCCTACCGCGCGGGGGTAGGCAGCGCCGTCCTGCTGGCCACGTGGCGGGCCCGGAGGTCTCCTCTGAGGAGACGGAGGTCCGGCCCCGCGGGACACATGGAGCCTTCGGACCTCTCCCCGCGGAGGGGGGAGGTCTGGCTTCTGTTGGCCACATGGCGGGCTCGGAGCTCTCCTCTGAGGAGAGGGAGGTCCGGCCCCGCGGGACACGTGGCGCCTTCGGAGCTCTCCCCGCGGAGGGGGGAGGTCTGGCTGCTGCTGGCCATGTGGCGGGCTCGGAGCTCTCCTCTGAGGAGAGGGAGGTCCGGCCCCGCTGGACACGTGGCGCCTTCGGAGCTCTCCCAGCGGAGAAGGGCAAGATCCTTAGGCATTTTCCCCTGTGCGCGGGGGTACCCCATATCGAGGGTACCGACAGTGGCCCCGGGCCCATCTCGTGGGAGATAGCGAGCCCGAGGTGGGGCCTCCGTCTCTTCTGTTCCGCACACTTTCTCTAAATCCCGCATTGACCGCTGCCGGAGCACGAACAGTCGCGGGATCGTGGGAGCGTGCGCTCACTTGATGGTTACTTTTACTGCGGCGGTTCCCAAAGCTGCCACTTCTGCATGTTGCGGCGCTTTCTTCGGGAACCGCCGATGCGCCTTGCCGGCTCGTCTCCTTGGGAGACTGACTTCTTGACCCACCGCTTCAGCTGGATGGCTTGGGTCCACCTGTCATCGGCGCTCGGTCTTGGAGCCGAAGCGGTTGCCCTGTGGAGCCGCCGTGTCTCGGAGTCCAGACGGTCGACAGCCCGCTTCTGCCGGTTGAGGAGCGCTTCCATGATGTCAAGAGATTCTCGCCTGGAGTCGAGCTCGCCCTTGACCTTCGCGGTCCGCTCCCGCAAAAGGTTCCCCCAGATGAGGAGGCGATCCCTCTCGATCGTCTGCTCCTCCCGCTCACGACCAAGCGCAGCTTGGACCTGCCGGATGCTCGCTTGGGCAAGCACGAAGGCATCCGCCAGGGGCAGTGGGGGCAGCAGAGGTCAGAGCGGCACCCCCGATCTCTTCCATCACATCGTCCTCAAGAAAGGACGACGCGCCGGGGGCCGGAATGAGACGCCGGTCAGAAGAAGCTGGCGCTGGGACCTCGACAGCAGGACCCGCCGAACCCTCACTGACAGCTGGTCCCTCAGCCAGTGGAGAGGGATGAGTGGAAGGAGTTGGCGCTGACATAGAATTTGGGCAGACCGGAACAGGAGGGACTCGCGCTGGCTTGGGGGCTGCGGCAGCTGTCTCAGTTTCCGAGTGCAATGGCGCAGACTCCCCATCAGTCGGGGACGGCCGAGAAACGCGAGCACTCCAACGGGCCCTAAACCCTGACTTCCGAGCCAGGGTAGGACCCCCAGAGCCCGCCGACGGCCGCTCCGCAGTCGCCTGGACTGACGGAGCAGGGGACGCTCTAGAAGCCCCCCTTGACGCATCAACAGGTTCCCTGGAGACTCCGCTACTTGAGGAAGGAGGGCGCGACGTACCGGAACCTTCGGCCTGTTGTCGCTTAAGAGGAGTCCCGTCGGGATGATGAGCCCGGGACCTCTTGGGGTCGCTACCGGGCGGAGCACCATCTCCAGAAGTAGGAGGTGCAGGCACCCTGGATCCCTGACTTGGTACGGATGCCGCTACCGGAGGAGATCGAGCGTGCTTCTTCTCTGGGGGCGGGTTGGAAGCCATGACAATGAAGAGCTCGACGACAGGGAAGACAAGGGCGCAAGAATCCAAGGAAAAGCACTGGGAAGTGCGAAGGGAAGCCGTGATGTGGCTAAGATCCCCTTTTTAAAACTTCCCGGGTGCGATTCGAAGCGACTTGAAACTCTTCGAATACACCCCATGGGCAACCGCTTCGGCTCCAAGACCGAGCGCCGATGACAGGTGGACCCAAGCCGCCCAACTGAAGCGGTGGGTCAAGGAGTCAGTCTCCCAAGAAGACGAGCCGGCAAGGCGGTTCCCGAAGAAAGCGCCGCAACATGCAGAAGTGGCAGCCTTAGGAACCGCCGCAGTAAAAGCAACCATCAAGTGGGCGCATGTAACACCCCAAAATCCTGTTAAGAGGGGAATTTAAAATTTTTTGGACGTGTTGCATGTATTGCCAAAATTTAAATTCAAACTAGAATTTAATTTAAACTCAAAACAGAAAAGAAATAGAAAAAGAAAAAGGAAAACAGAAAAAAACCGGCCAGTGGGCCGAAACCCACCAGCCGGCCCACCCGATCCCGCGCCAGCCCGCAGCCGCGCGCGCCCCCTTCTTCCCACTGACATGCGGGGCCCGCCAGTCTTTCTTCCTCCTCGCGCTCGCGCCCGCACTCGGCCGGACTCTCTCACCCCGAATCAAAACCGACCCGGATCCCTGCGTATCCCAGCCGAATTTCGTTCGTGGGCGACGCAAACTCGATCACAACCGAACGCCGCCCTTCCCCCGTCTATAAAAACCCCGGCATCGTCCCGTTTTTCCCCACGATCTGCCGATTTTCTCTCCAGTGAGAACCCAAGCCCCTCCGGCGAATTCTGCCCGATCTACGCTCGGGAATTCTGATCTAACTCGCTGGTCTTGATCCACCGCCTCCGGGGAACCTCACAGGTGCAGAAAACGCGGCGGTTTGCGGTTCAAACACAGTGCCGACGAGTCTCGCCGTGAATTCACCTCGGACCTCGTCGCCGATCGCCTTCCAGGACCTCCGAGCTCAAGAAAACCCCCGAGGTGAGATCCCCGACCTCCCCTCCACTGATCTATGCCATAAAATCACAGTTTTAGGAAGAATTTACGAAGATCCGAAACTCTCCGGCGAGATCGCCGCCTCCCGCAGCCGTGCGCTGCCGGGCAGCGCCGCCCGCGCTCGATCAGAGCGACGTGGCCGCTTGTGCGCCGTTTATTTTAAATCGCACGGTAGAGTTTAAATCCCCGCGTACCGGTTCGATGTTATAATCTCAGCCGTCTGTTTTAAATCGTACGGTCCACGTCAGCCGCACGTTATAAAGACTGGAATTCTTACGTGCTACCCCTGGGGTTCTCGGAAAATAAGAGTTAGCCCCGGAAACTTCTGATCTTGCCCCTGGAACTTCAGAAAATCATGTAAATTCATTTAAAAATCAGTTTTAGCCCCTGGACTTAATAAAAATTAGGAAAAAACCCTCTGTTAAGTGTAGCTAGACCCCTGAAAATTCTTAAAACAATATTGTAGACCCTGTAGTGGGGTGAGTTTACCTTTTTAACCCTAGTTGATATTAAAGTTAGGAATTTGAATATGTGGCTAGTATTTAAAATTTAAAAGGTGGGACAAACATATTGTCAAATTCAAATTAAATACTTTTCCAGTACTTGGAAAACCTTGGAGTGAAATAAAAATAGATTTTTGGCTGAAATGAATCTGTTTAATTGATTATTCACATTTATTATGTAAAAGCCCAAGAAAAGGGACTTGCAAAAACTTTTCTTCACCTCACAACACCACAGTTTTTATTGTGGACACCATAGGAAATGTTGTGAAGAGCAAGTAACCTCCATCAAAAGAATGATTAGAGGGGAAAGCCTTCACTTTCATAATGTAGGGTTTCTACAAATGAGCATGAGAGGTTGAGCTCACCCCTAGGATTTAAAAAGTCTTGGGAAGGTTCAGTCCAAAGCTCATGCAAATTCAACAATTTTTGAGGCACTTTTGGGTTATTTCAAAAAGAGGCCAATTTGAATGTAAATTCAAATTGCAGCAACTTTCATCACCCAAATTCAAAAGTTAGCTCCATATCTATACTCAGCACATTTTTCTGAGTGAACCCACCAACTTTCATCTCCATTGGAGCTCATCTTGTCAAGAGCTAAATTTGCAAGAATTCAAAACTGAATTTGAATTTCAGTTTGAATATGAAGCAAATTTAACCAAACAAAGTTTGAATTTGAGAATTCAAATTCAAACAAAGGCTTGGTGACTAAGTCTCACATTAAATTGTAAGTAGCTGAGGATATTTTGGCACAACAGAATTCAGAAAATTGGAAAAAAACAAAAGAGTTAGAGGGGAGGCCCACTGGTCAGTAGACTTAGCACCGAAGTCTCTTCAGCCGACTCCTCGACCGAGCGCGCTCGCCAGCTGCAGCCAGCGGCGGCGACCGACCACCTCGGCCGGCCAGCTCCTGCTTCGGCAGAGGAGGTGGCACAGCAGGTGTCGCGCTCTCCCCTGGCCTCAGGAGCCTATAAAAGGCCCGAGACCGCCGGCGAGTTACTGACTTTCGCGAAGTTCTGTAACCAGCAGCCTAGTCGCCCGAGCTCCGATCGTGTGCCACCCCAGCTGTGATCATCTTCCGGCTTCGACCTCCATAGGAAAGTGAAGCGCTAGCTCGTCCTCAAGACCACCGCGCAAACCGTTCCAAGGTTCGACCTCTGTGCGCGGAGAATTTCTCAGTTTAGGGCGAGTAGCTCCTTTCGGGACCCGATTAGGTTTAGCAGAAATTTGGGAAGCATAGTGGGTGGGAGGCCGAACGGAGCTGTGAGAGAGCATCTAGAGGTTCTGGCGACCCTTCTCGTTCGAAAACCGGAAGGAAATCACCGCTGGAACCCTAAGTTCACCGTAGGACAGTAGGGCGGAGGAGGGGGTCGCCGGTGAGGTCTGGGTTGCCGGCCGTTTAGGGCCCAACAGAGCTCATGCCGAGTTTCCCGAGGTTTCCCTGAGTGTGGCGACGCGATTAGCGCACGAAGAAAACGGTCAGAAGGGCGGGAACACATTGCCGAGGTAGCACAGAGGCATAGGGCTCGTCGCCGGCGAGCTATGGCGGTTAGCCGGCGGCGACATGGGGTCCAGCGGGTTCAGCACCCGAGATTACGTGGGGGCGGCGAGTTTCGTCGGCTCCGGTGAGCTAGATCGCCGGGAACGCTGACCTCGCCGGAGCTCCGGCGGCTCGGGGCGGCGACGTCGGAAGGTAGACGAAGGGCGCGGCCCCACCTGTCAGCCCCTGTGTTAATCGCGCGCGAGCGCGCGCGGTTAGTTCAATTTAAATGGGCGGGCCCCGCTGTCAGCCTCTGGTTTAGCGCGGGAGGGGATTTTTCTGTAGGAAAATAATTCAGGGATTAGCTCAAACTTTAGAAATCCATAACCTTGGCTAGGAAGCTCCAAATTTAGTGATTCAAATTGGGTTGGATTCATCTTGCCTAGCTATATCCAGGGATACAACCCAATTTGTATGAAACCCATTAATTAATTCTGGAAAATTCTTTAAAGTTTCTGAGCAAAAGAATTTTAGAGGGAGTTTGGTCCATCCAAAAATCCCCAAATTTTGCCAGGATGTTCTTTAGGACATTAGTAAACCCCTGTAAAAGTTTCAGACCATTTGGAGTTGATTTGGTCAGAGCAATTCAAATTTGAAGGTGCTGTGTTCATTTGAATGCAGAAACATTTTCAGAGAATTTCCAAAACTTGGAAATTCAATTCTGGGCAAACCCTGACTCCAAAAATGCTAGGAAAATTCATGCAAACTCTATGAGCTATAATATAAATTGTAGTTCATTAAGTTGAGCATGAACAGGGGTATTACCTCAGAATTAATTCTTCCTTGCTGATTTGCCAAGAGAATTATTCTGAGCAAACCACTCCATGAAAAGTGCTAATGTTTGGTCCAGAGAGTTTTCTTGTGACAAGGAACTCACACAAAAATTCTCAGCTCCATTGGAGCTCTAGATCACCCCTGTCCTGTTTACCCACTTAAGGGATTAATATGGAAAAGGGGGGAAAACCACTTAGCATTTAACCATGTGATTAAGTCCAAGCCAAACCACCAACACCAGTTCATATTTAAATTCTTAAACAAAGTTCCAGATATTAGAGGCTGGTTATTAGAACCAATAGTATAAGTCTTACTCTAAACTCACTTTTGCATATAAATTAACATGTAGTATTTCATTAACGTGTAGCCGTTGAAGAAGAGACTCCGGAAGTGCTGGACTTCCTCCTTCCGGACGAAGAACTAACTCCTGACCAGCAGCAACAAGGCAAGCCCCGGTTTGCATTAACCCTTTTTAAAAGTTTTACTTTGTATACATGTGTCATATGAAGTATGTATGTGCATTAGGTATCGGATGAATGAAACCCCACTTGCATAACCAAAGTTTCCTAAAAGAGTGAGGGTAGTGTCAAGGACCTCGAGTAGACAGGCTATGCTTAATGAGTCATAGGACTTCGGTACAAGTCGAGTAGTTGGAATCTACTCGCGAGATAGGCTGGGGACACACGGGTTCGGTTGAGTGATGTGAGATCACTTTAGTAATGAAAATGAGACTAGGCAGGGGCTAGGGCGCAGCAAGAGAGAGTCTTGTGTGCGCAGCCCTGTCCGTGTCGATTGAGGACCGATCCGTGTGCGGCCCTGCTGAACAAGTATTGAACGTACCGAAGGCATATCGGATATATGGGCCCCGATAAACCGATGTAGCCTAAACCTCCGGGCATCGAGGCATAGCACACCGATTTATAGGTGTAGGTTGAGGGCAGCAAGGTGGAAATCTGCCAACGGGCATAGAGAGATGCTCCGTGTGGAGAACCTCCTGCTCGTTTCGGTGCGACCGGTTCGACGTTTGGGCTGTTGGGTGAAAGGTTGTCCCGTACGACATCGAGTGAGCGTGCTGTGCAGCTCCACGGGTGGGCGTACGTGACGTGCTCTTTGGGTTTTCCCTGCAGGTGTATATCGAGTCGATTCGCCGTCCCTCGCGGTGACGAGTACTGCTTGTTCACTGCGTCGTAACGTAGACTAATGGATGAAATATGGTGATTCAATGATGCTGATTGATATAATTGTATTGCTACATGTGTGCCACCAAATACTGCTTACTAAATTTCAGATTTCATGAACTGTTAACTTGTTGCTAAAAGATAAACTAAGGATGAACTTGTAGGCGTGTCGTTTTGCTGAAATGTTACTATCCTATGTCCATTGTACACCTCATGTAGAGTTTCATGCTTAGGTGAGTCGGTTAAGCCTTGCTGAGCCTTCGAGCTCACGGTTGCTGCTTAAGTGTTTTTCAGGTGAAGAGCCACCCACGGACTCGGAGTACGAGTCCACCGGCGAGGGTTACCCTCCGTCGGGGACCACGGCTGAGTGGGAGCCGTACACGCCGCGCTGAGCTGAGGAGTGCAGCTAGTGTGGGTTGCCCTAGGGCTGGGCAACCGACTTTTGCTAAATAGGCGGGCGTGAGTTGTATAGTGTAGTCTTCCGCTGTGTAATAGAACAATAATTGTAACTGAAGTTTGTACTTATTTGTACAATTTCAGCTGTTTTTCCCATGTAATATATTGTGTTCTTATGACGTGTGCTGTCGGGTGTCGCATCGCGCGGCATCACCCTCTGCGATCCTGGATGAGCGGATTCCGGTCCGCCACAGCCTGGTATCAGAGCTGCAGTGGGGATAGCACAGTACTAAAGGACTGCATTATGGGAAAAACTTAGGTATACGGTGAGGATTCGGTAGTTGCCCAAGTAAGGACTATATTAGCTTAGTTACTTAAAGTGGCAAAGACTAACTTATGTGTTATAATTCTGAATTTCAATTATGTAACGACGCACCTACGCTCTGGTAAGTATGGTAAGGAACGCCACCGAAAGCGGTTCAATTTCGGTTAGCTCTCCCTGACGAGGAACGTGGTTCAGGGATTGATCTCACAGCTCGGTGTGAGATGTCAATATGAAGCTCTTGGACTCTTCATGTCCCTGAGTTCATATGAAACGCTGATCCCTAGCGTGCATTAGGCAAGTAAGCGGAGACCCCATCGCGTGGTCAGTAACGCGAGAGTGTGTTCGTCTGGAAATAGCCCAGGAGGACATACGCAGCGCTTGCCATCGGCGTGCCCTGCAGGGCAGTAGGTGGTATCTGTTGGGTTGATAACATTCCCAACCGTGACGACCCGTTCATGACATACTCGGGTTCCCCGTCGTGTGGTGTTGAAACACGATCACGTGCCTTGAGACGTGACTTAGCTCAAGGACGGCCGTATGACAATGATACGGGCGTTTGTATTTACTTTTAGATATGGAACTGCCTGAAATGAACAAACTTTGAGTGCACCATCATTGTGTGGTCTTCTGCAGGTACTAACCACGTATGTATCCGTGTAGAAAACGTGTGCGAGAGACCGTTTAGTGCCACACTTGAGACGTATATACCGGTATGATCCGGTTAGGATTTTCTTTTGTAAGGAACGTAGTACCGAGATATTGTAGGCATATGCATGAGTATAATGATAACGAAAAATTAAAAAAATCTATAGGTTCAACAGTTAGGACCCTGGTTGGGTATAAGAATGAGATAGGGATGAGTATAGTTCCAAAAAGACTGAAAAACAGAGTGCTCGGTTTTGGGACAGCAAGTTTGCTGATCTTCAACAGGGCATAACTCACAGGTCTTTTAACCCAGGGAGGTGTGCTATATAGTTCTGGGAAGGTATTCTAGTACTCTACAACTTTGTTGTAGACTTCCAGAGCTGAAACTCGCCTTAAGATGGCTAAAATCCCAGAGGAATGTAAACTATTCAGAATCAGGGCAGAGTAAAACATCCTCTGAACTGATCTGTTTTTCAAATATAACTCCCAGTAGAAAAATCTAAAATTGTCATATAATCCATCCTTAGAAAGAGTAGAAGATGTTTGACATCTTTGCAATTCAAAGTTTCTGAAGTTTCAGCACAGAATTTAGTGGAAATCAGGATTGGAAACAGCCACTTCCAAGGGAGGTGCTGTTAAAATTCTTCCAGAAATTCTGCTAACTTTGAATTAACATAACTTTTTAATCAAAGCTGATCTGGGGGCAAATGAGTACTCGTTGGAAAGATACTAAAGTTAACTTTAACTTTGGTATTCAACTTGAGTCATGAAAATGCACATAACCGGATCAAAACTTGGAATAGGTAGAAACTGGTCATTCTGACAGAAGAATGACAGTTGAACTCATTGAAGGGTGTTGTACCCTAAGGGTGTTATACGTGATGACAACGCAATAATAATGTCTCGTAGAGACCAAACCCAGTTATGGTGAGCTTCCAAAGAGGGGGTTCATCAAGTTGGATTAAACTAACTTGTGTTTGGTCTGGTAATGGGGTAGCTTGTGCAAAGTTATTACATTATCTACTTACGAGATATTTTGCATGTTTGGTTGTCATGATGTTTTTACGCCCAGTTCTATTGGACTGCATGCAAAATGTCGCGGGACTGATGTTTAATGTCGTATGGTTGCAGATGGTTCGTACTAGGACCACGCACGAGGTTGGTGGCTCTAGCCAAGGTGGAGGCGATGACTCCCAGCCACCGGCCTACGACAGCACCCCGCAGCAGCAGCCACCACCGCCGCCTCCGCTTACTCTAGCGGATGTGATAGCGGCATTGGTGGGAGGTCGTGAGGAGCAGACCGACCTGCTCCGCACGATCGTGCAGAATACGTCCCAAGCGGGAGGACGTCAAGAGCGAGGGCCTCGTGAGCCCCGCGAAGTGTCGTACTCGGATTTCATGAGTACGCACCCTCCAGTGTTCACCGAAGCTGAAGAACCACTGGAGGCGGACAACTGGCTGCGGACTATCGAGTCCAAGTTCGGGCTGCTCCAGTGTACTGAGCGGCAGAAGACGCTGTTCGCAGCACAGCAGCTCCACGGTGCCGCTGGTGCGTGGTGGGCGAATTATGTCGCCTCACGTCCGGCTGGCCATGCCGTGGAATGGCAAGAGTTCCGGGAGGCGTTCCGCGCCTATCACATTCCTCCCGGAATAATGAAGAGAAAGTTCCAAGAATTTTTGGAACTGAAGCAGGGCGGGAGGAGTGCCCACGACTACTCCCGTGCCTTCAACCATCTGGCGCAGTATGCGTCAGACTACATCTCCACAGAGGAGAAGAAGAGGGAGCACTTCTATCGGGGGTTACACCCCGAAATGAAGACCCACCTCGTACAATGGAACCGCGGCACATTCAACGACCTAGTTAATGCCGCCATCATGCAAGAGGACGCTCAGCGGGAGTTAGCAGCTGAGCAGAGGAAGCGTAGCGCTCCACCTAGCAGCGGTGGGAGTGGCGCTACACAGAAGTACCGTATGGTGTATCGGACACCATCCGGGCAGCAGTGGCAACCACCGGCGCGACAGCAACGGTTCGGGGGACGTCCCTTCCAGGCACCTCCGTTCCGTCCGCCGATGCCACCACCAAAACAGCAGCAGCAGCAGACGGTACCCCGGGCGTTTCCACCGCCACAACGCGCCCCAGGTTTCCGTCCACCGATCAGCGGGGGACCGCCCCGTTTCACCTGCTTCACGTGTGGCCAGGCGGGCCACTTTGCGAAGGACTGTCCCCAGGGGCAGCAGAGCAGCGGGCAAGCCCAGTTTCAGGGCGGTGCTCGAGGCCGACCTCCGGTGAAGAAGGTTGGTCAGCGGACTGGAGGCGTCCGCAACCTCGACAATGAGGACGCCCCAGAGGGAGACAACGTACTGGCGGGTACGTTTACTCTCAACCATCAAGCCATAGTCATATTATTTGATTCGGGTGCAACCCACAGCTTTATAAGTGCATCCTATGTGGCTAAACATCAACTGCAAGTCTTCCCAACCGACTGCACTTATATGATATGCTCACCGGGAGGGAAGATTTCAGCTAATATGATGATTCCAAAGGCACCTCTGTGCTTAGGTGGGAAGCTATATCCCACCACCTTGATAATCCTTATGGGACAAAAGATTGATGCAATCTTAGGGATGTCATGGCTGCAATACCATGGCGCTGTCCTAGAGACTCGGACACGGACGATTCACTTAAATTCTCCATTCCACCGTCCGCATTCCATGGTGTTAGACATGCCAGTCCGGGAAGTTTTAGCAATTAATAGTGCTGAAGTTCTCAAGTTAGAAGACATCCCCGTAGTCCGGGAGTATCCCGACGTGTTCCCGGATGATCTTCCGGGCATGCCACCTGAGCGGGATGTCGAGTTCAAGATTGAACTTGCACCCGGGACTACGCCCATATCACGGAGACCATACAAGATGGCTCCAAATGAGCTGGCTGAATTAAAAGAACAGCTCAATGATTTGTTGAGCAAGGGTTTCATTAGGCCGAGTTCCTCGCCTTGGGGATGCTCGGCGCTATTCGTGAAGAAGAAGGATGAGACCCTGAGGCTGTGTGTGGATTACCGGCCGCTCAACGCCGTCACTATCAAGAATAAGTACCCACTGCCCCGTATTGACATCTTGTTTGATCAACTTGTGGGGGCAAGTGTATTCTCAAAGATGGACCTTCGCTCTGGATATCACCAGATCAAGATCCGGGTGGAGGATATCCCGAAGACGGCGTTCTCGACGAGATACGGTTTATACGAATATCTCGTCATGTCCTTTGGTCTCACAAATGCTCCAGCCCATTTCATGTATCTCATGAACTCGGTGTTCATGCCGGAGCTGGACAAGTTCGTGGTAGTGTTCATCGACGACATCTTGGTTTACTCCAAGACCGAAGCTGAACATGCCGAACACTTGCGGATCGTTCTTCAACGATTGCGAGACCACAAGCTCTACGCCAAGTTCAGCAAATGCGAATTTTGGATCAGCCAAGTGCCATTTTTGGGACATATCATCTCAGCTGAAGGCATTGCGGTTGACCCAAGTAAAATAGAGCAAGTGTTGAAATGGAAAGCTCCCACTTCAGTCCATGAAGTCAGAAGCTTCCTCGGGTTAGCGGGATACTACCGGAGATTCATCCCAAGTTTCTCCAAGCTCGCTAAGCCGATGACAGAGTTGCTGAAGAAAGGGACAAAATATGTTTGGAACACCGCGTGTGAAGAAGCGTTCCGAACATTGGTGAAGCATCTCACAACAGCCCCGGTATTAGCTCAGCCGGATACAACAAAGCCCTTCGACGTGTATTGTGACGCGTCCGGTATTGGGCTTGGCTGCGTGTTGATGCAGGAAGGACGTGTGATCGCTTATGGCTCACGCCAACTTCGGAACCATGAGCAGCACTACCCGACTCACGATCTTGAACTTGCTGCCGTGGTGTTGGCGCTGAAAATGTGGAGGCACTATCTCCTGGGGAACTTGGTGCATCTTTACACCGACCACAAGAGCTTGAAATACATTTTCACCCAGAAGGAGCTGAACATGAGGCAGAGGAGGTGGTTAGAACTGATCAAAGATTATGAGATTGAGATCCATTACCACCCCGGCAAGGCGAATGTGGTTGCCGACGCGCTGAGTCGGAAATCACATGTCCATCACCTCACCATTACACCGGTGGAGGAGGAAGAGCCAAGTTTATACTTGGTTCCTTATGGATCGCTGTACAACCTTGCCCTCATCCCTACTATTAGGGAGGACATCATTGCAGCTCAGAAAACAGATAAAGGCATGGCACATCTCCGGAGACGAATTGACGATGGGGAGATCAAATGTTTCCGGAAGGATGATGAGGGGACGCTGTGGTTCAATGACCGCATAGTCGTACCCCGAGATATGAAGTTGAGGAAAAAGATCCTCGATGAAGCTCACTTGTCCAAATACTCCATTCATCCGGGCAGCAACAAAATGTACCAAGATTTGAAAAAGAAATTTTGGTGGACACGGATGAAGCGGGAGGTAGCTAAGTACGTATCCGAGTGCGATACGTGTAGACGAGTGAAAGCTGATCACATGAAGAAATCAGGGCTGTTGCAACCCCTGAAGATCCCGGCATGGAAATGGGAAGATGTGAGCATGGATTTCATTGTAGGATTACCTCTAACAGCCAACAAGCATGATTCCATATGGGTAATCGTTGATCGGTTAACCAAGACGGCTCACTTCATTCCGGTGAATACACGTTACAATGCCGGCAAATATGCGGAGCTATACATAGCAAAGATTCTATGCCTATACGGGATACCCAAGACCATTGTCTCAGATCGAGGTGCATTATTTGTATCTCGCTTTTGGGAGCAGCTACACGCTGCATTGGGTACTAAGTTGATCAGGAGCTCCGCTTATCACCCTCAAACAGATGGTCAGACTGAAAGGGTGAATCAAGTCCTGGAAGACATGTTGAGAGCGTGTGCCATCCACCATGGTAGGAACTGGGATGATCACCTACCATTGGCGGAATTCTCGTACAACAACGGTTATCAGGCGAGTATCAAAATGGCACCCTATGAAGCTCTCTACGGTCGTAAATGCCGCACCCCATTAAATTGGTGCGAGTCCGGTGAAAGGGTCACATTCGGGGTTGATGTGGTGAACGACGCCGAGGAGCGCGTTCGGACAATTCAAGCCAATTTGAAGGCCGCTCAATCCCGACAAAAGAGCTACGCTGACAAGAGGCGTAGGCCGTTGCACTTTGACGTTGGGGAACACGTGTACCTCCGCGTGTCTCCAATGAAGGGCGTGCACCGATTCGGTGTGAAGGGGAAGCTCGCTCCCCGTTTCATTGGACCCTACGCTATCACCGAGAAGTGTGGACCAGCAGCGTATCGATTGGAGCTACCGGCATCTCTGGCTGGTGTCCATGATATTTTCCATGTTTCGCAACTGCGAAAATGCTTGAAGCATACAGCTGCTGTTCCTACCGAAGACATCGGCGAGCTGAAACCGGATTTAACCTATGATGAATATCCGGTGGGAATTCTTGATGAGAAAGCCAGGACCACACGCAGCAGAACATTGTGGTTCTACAAAATACTCTGGAGCAACCACACCGCCGAAGAAGCGACGTGGGAGAGCGAGGAGTTCCTTCGCTCAAATTACCCGGAGTTTATGGCTTCTCAACACGGGTAAGTCCCTATTATATCGCTATCTCTTCTTTTATAATCTCGGGACGAGATTCTTTTAAGGGGGGAGGGATGTAAAAGCCCAAGAAAAGGGACTTGCAAAAACTTTTCTTCACCTCACAACACCACAGTTTTTATTGTGGACACCATAGGAAATGTTGTGAAGAGCAAGTAACCTCCATCAAAAGAATGATTAGAGGGGAAAGCCTTCACTTTCATAATGTAGGGTTTCTACAAATGAGCATGAGAGGTTGAGCTCACCCCTAGGATTTAAAAAGTCTTGGGAAGGTTCAGTCCAAAGCTCATGCAAATTCAACAATTTTTGAGGCACTTTTGGGTTATTTCAAAAAGAGGCCAATTTGAATGTAAATTCAAATTGCAGCAACTTTCATCACCCAAATTCAAAAGTTAGCTCCATATCTATACTCAGCACATTTTTCTGAGTGAACCCACCAACTTTCATCTCCATTGGAGCTCATCTTGTCAAGAGCTAAATTTGCAAGAATTCAAAACTGAATTTGAATTTCAGTTTGAATATGAAGCAAATTTAACCAAACAAAGTTTGAATTTGAGAATTCAAATTCAAACAAAGGCTTGGTGACTAAGTCTCACATTAAATTGTAAGTAGCTGAGGATATTTTGGCACAACAGAATTCAGAAAATTGGAAAAAAACAAAAGAGTTAGAGGGGAGGCCCACTGGTCAGTAGACTTAGCACCGAAGTCTCTTCAGCCGACTCCTCGACCGAGCGCGCTCGCCAGCTGCAGCCAGCGGCGGCGACCGACCACCTCGGCCGGCCAGCTCCTGCTTCGGCAGAGGAGGTGGCACAGCAGGTGTCGCGCTCTCCCCTGGCCTCAGGAGCCTATAAAAGGCCCGAGACCGCCGGCGAGTTACTGACTTTCGCGAAGTTCTGTAACCAGCAGCCTAGTCGCCCGAGCTCCGATCGTGTGCCACCCCAGCTGTGATCATCTTCCGGCTTCGACCTCCATAGGAAAGTGAAGCGCTAGCTCGTCCTCAAGACCACCGCGCAAACCGTTCCAAGGTTCGACCTCTGTGCGCGGAGAATTTCTCAGTTTAGGGCGAGTAGCTCCTTTCGGGACCCGATTAGGTTTAGCAGAAATTTGGGAAGCATAGTGGGTGGGAGGCCGAACGGAGCTGTGAGAGAGCATCTAGAGGTTCTGGCGACCCTTCTCGTTCGAAAACCGGAAGGAAATCACCGCTGGAACCCTAAGTTCACCGTAGGACAGTAGGGCGGAGGAGGGGGTCGCCGGTGAGGTCTGGGTTGCCGGCCGTTTAGGGCCCAACAGAGCTCATGCCGAGTTTCCCGAGGTTTCCCTGAGTGTGGCGACGCGATTAGCGCACGAAGAAAACGGTCAGAAGGGCGGGAACACATTGCCGAGGTAGCACAGAGGCATAGGGCTCGTCGCCGGCGAGCTATGGCGGTTAGCCGGCGGCGACATGGGGTCCAGCGGGTTCAGCACCCGAGATTACGTGGGGGCGGCGAGTTTCGTCGGCTCCGGTGAGCTAGATCGCCGGGAACGCTGACCTCGCCGGAGCTCCGGCGGCTCGGGGCGGCGACGTCGGAAGGTAGACGAAGGGCGCGGCCCCACCTGTCAGCCCCTGTGTTAATCGCGCGCGAGCGCGCGCGGTTAGTTCAATTTAAATGGGCGGGCCCCGCTGTCAGCCTCTGGTTTAGCGCGGGAGGGGATTTTTCTGTAGGAAAATAATTCAGGGATTAGCTCAAACTTTAGAAATCCATAACCTTGGCTAGGAAGCTCCAAATTTAGTGATTCAAATTGGGTTGGATTCATCTTGCCTAGCTATATCCAGGGATACAACCCAATTTGTATGAAACCCATTAATTAATTCTGGAAAATTCTTTAAAGTTTCTGAGCAAAAGAATTTTAGAGGGAGTTTGGTCCATCCAAAAATCCCCAAATTTTGCCAGGATGTTCTTTAGGACATTAGTAAACCCCTGTAAAAGTTTCAGACCATTTGGAGTTGATTTGGTCAGAGCAATTCAAATTTGAAGGTGCTGTGTTCATTTGAATGCAGAAACATTTTCAGAGAATTTCCAAAACTTGGAAATTCAATTCTGGGCAAACCCTGACTCCAAAAATGCTAGGAAAATTCATGCAAACTCTATGAGCTATAATATAAATTGTAGTTCATTAAGTTGAGCATGAACAGGGGTATTACCTCAGAATTAATTCTTCCTTGCTGATTTGCCAAGAGAATTATTCTGAGCAAACCACTCCATGAAAAGTGCTAATGTTTGGTCCAGAGAGTTTTCTTGTGACAAGGAACTCACACAAAAATTCTCAGCTCCATTGGAGCTCTAGATCACCCCTGTCCTGTTTACCCACTTAAGGGATTAATATGGAAAAGGGGGGAAAACCACTTAGCATTTAACCATGTGATTAAGTCCAAGCCAAACCACCAACACCAGTTCATATTTAAATTCTTAAACAAAGTTCCAGATATTAGAGGCTGGTTATTAGAACCAATAGTATAAGTCTTACTCTAAACTCACTTTTGCATATAAATTAACATGTAGTATTTCATTAACGTGTAGCCGTTGAAGAAGAGACTCCGGAAGTGCTGGACTTCCTCCTTCCGGACGAAGAACTAACTCCTGACCAGCAGCAACAAGGCAAGCCCCGGTTTGCATTAACCCTTTTTAAAAGTTTTACTTTGTATACATGTGTCATATGAAGTATGTATGTGCATTAGGTATCGGATGAATGAAACCCCACTTGCATAACCAAAGTTTCCTAAAAGAGTGAGGGTAGTGTCAAGGACCTCGAGTAGACAGGCTATGCTTAATGAGTCATAGGACTTCGGTACAAGTCGAGTAGTTGGAATCTACTCGCGAGATAGGCTGGGGACACACGGGTTCGGTTGAGTGATGTGAGATCACTTTAGTAATGAAAATGAGACTAGGCAGGGGCTAGGGCGCAGCAAGAGAGAGTCTTGTGTGCGCAGCCCTGTCCGTGTCGATTGAGGACCGATCCGTGTGCGGCCCTGCTGAACAAGTATTGAACGTACCGAAGGCATATCGGATATATGGGCCCCGATAAACCGATGTAGCCTAAACCTCCGGGCATCGAGGCATAGCACACCGATTTATAGGTGTAGGTTGAGGGCAGCAAGGTGGAAATCTGCCAACGGGCATAGAGAGATGCTCCGTGTGGAGAACCTCCTGCTCGTTTCGGTGCGACCGGTTCGACGTTTGGGCTGTTGGGTGAAAGGTTGTCCCGTACGACATCGAGTGAGCGTGCTGTGCAGCTCCACGGGTGGGCGTACGTGACGTGCTCTTTGGGTTTTCCCTGCAGGTGTATATCGAGTCGATTCGCCGTCCCTCGCGGTGACGAGTACTGCTTGTTCACTGCGTCGTAACGTAGACTAATGGATGAAATATGGTGATTCAATGATGCTGATTGATATAATTGTATTGCTACATGTGTGCCACCAAATACTGCTTACTAAATTTCAGATTTCATGAACTGTTAACTTGTTGCTAAAAGATAAACTAAGGATGAACTTGTAGGCGTGTCGTTTTGCTGAAATGTTACTATCCTATGTCCATTGTACACCTCATGTAGAGTTTCATGCTTAGGTGAGTCGGTTAAGCCTTGCTGAGCCTTCGAGCTCACGGTTGCTGCTTAAGTGTTTTTCAGGTGAAGAGCCACCCACGGACTCGGAGTACGAGTCCACCGGCGAGGGTTACCCTCCGTCGGGGACCACGGCTGAGTGGGAGCCGTACACGCCGCGCTGAGCTGAGGAGTGCAGCTAGTGTGGGTTGCCCTAGGGCTGGGCAACCGACTTTTGCTAAATAGGCGGGCGTGAGTTGTATAGTGTAGTCTTCCGCTGTGTAATAGAACAATAATTGTAACTGAAGTTTGTACTTATTTGTACAATTTCAGCTGTTTTTCCCATGTAATATATTGTGTTCTTATGACGTGTGCTGTCGGGTGTCGCATCGCGCGGCATCACCCTCTGCGATCCTGGATGAGCGGATTCCGGTCCGCCACATATTAGTTATAGGGACACATTTTTAAGTAGAGAATAATTCTGAAAATAAAAAAAATAAATGTAAAATAGATTACATCAGAGGAAAAGATCAAAAATATATTATTAACTATTTAGGATCAGAACCTATTCTGTTTAGATGATGTGTCTTACTATTTTCATAATAAAGTACACATTTAGGCATAGGAAGTAAATTTGAAAATATAGAAAGCTAGGTATAAATAATTAGAAAATGATAAATGAAGTTTCCAAAATCTAAAGAATTCAGTTTAGCGTTGGTAGAAGTTCTGAAGACACATATGGAGTAGGAAAATACCTTTCATGCATACTTGGAAGCTAAAATGTGTAGTAATTGAATATAAGGAATTTATTTAAATTGGAAACTCATATATATAGTATGCAAGCATAAATATGAACACAAAAGTAGGAATCATATACACATGATTAAAAGTGCATGTAAGCCACAAATCAACACCCATAGAGTAACCACAACACATATAATTGTGAATGACTTTCATAAATGTGAATGTGTGGTTTGTTATGAAGTGGAAGTGTGAACTATATCTTATGGATTGTTGCTTTTCTTTTGCTATGTGTGATGGTATGATGTAGAACCTGCTCCGGAGCAAGTTCTCCCTTTCCAAGATCAGGACTACCCATTTCAAGAGCAGCAGGAAGGAGGCAAGTGTCCTTGACCACTTTGATCCTATACTAGGATGTGTAGATAGAATCATTTGCATTGTCAATTGAAATATGAAACCCATGCTAGGAAGTTTCCCTAGAATTGCATTACCTTATTTCCTTGTAGCTTGGGTTGGGATTTATTTTATCATGTCATTTATTATTATGCATATGCTTAGGCATGCTTAGAATGGGATATTTGGGATATGAGATCATCAGTTTATTTTACCATACTCTTGATTGAGATATTGTGAGTTATGTAGAGGTAGGGATCAAGGCAAGTTGGATGTGTTTGGTTGGTGCTGGGTGCACGAGACTCGGGTTTGTGTTTAGTACTTGCCTGGATCCTAAGGACCGGTTCATGGAGCATGTAACCTGGCTTTACCGTGCCAACCACATGCTGAGATGGGGCAGCTTGGCCAATTAATTAGGTGTATCCCCGGCGTAGTATGGGTGTGTTGGATGGTGCGGGGAATAGGTGTCAGCTGGACTACCATATGAACCGCAAGGCTCAAGAGGAGGCCACTGCAGCGGGGTTGGAGCCTCTTGTATACTGTTAGGGGTGAAACCTCAATGGGCCCATGCTCGTCGGGAATCCCTTTGTAAAGGCTTCGTAGTGATCTCCTGGCTACACACCTAGGAAGTGTGAATGTGGTTCATAGCCACTGGCATAATGGAGGTTCTTTTAGTCCACCCGGCAATGGGGGATGAAATCACTACATGTGGGTACAGTGGTGCAAACTCTGCAGAGTCAAAACTGTCATGACAGCCGTGCTCACGGTCAAGAGCGGCTTGGACTTATTCATGATTAGAGGAGTGATGGTTTTGGAAGTTGTGAATGTTAAGCGGGGAGCTTAACATTGGAAATGATGTTATGGTTATTTGATTATGATGATGGGATGGGAGATTGGGACCATTTCACCTGTGTAGTAATGTAGGTGCTTAATAGGCTAAGGTGGTAGGCAATAATTGCGTAGTGCTTTAACCATGAGTTCAACCTCTCCTTGTTCTATCCATGCATGACATAACTTTGCCACACTTGCTGAGTACCATCGGTACTCAACCTTGCATATTTGTTGGTTTATATTGCTGATCAGGTCAAGATAATGAGGTGGTGTATAACGATCAAGACTTCGGAACTGAAGAAGGTTTCTAGGTTCATGGAGTCCCCCGATCAACGCCTGTGACGGAGCCCACGAGAATAATTATTCCGCTGCTAGTTTATTTACTTGTGATGAACTTATTATTGTCCATCGAGACATTTGCTATGTAAGACTTATTTATATTCCACACCTGGCTTGTAATAAATGATGCTTCACTATTTGTCATCACATGTATGAGAAAATGATCCTGGCATACATGTGATATTCACTCGGTTGTTCTTCGGATAAACCGGGTGTGACAGCGCACGCTCCCACGATCCCGCGACTGTTCGTGCTCCGGCAGCAGTCAATGCGGGACTTAGAGGAAGTGCGCGGAACAGAAGAGACGGAGGCCCCACCTCGGGCTCGCTATCTCCCCCGAGATGGGCCCGGGGGCCACTGTCGGTACCCTCGATATGGGGTACCCCCGCGCACAAGGGAAAATGCCTAACGATCTCGCCCTTCTCTGCAGGGAGAGCTCAGAAGGCGCCACGTGTCCAGCGGGGCCGGACCTCCCTCTCCTCAGAGGAGAGCTCCGGGTCCGCCACGTGGCCAGCAGCAGACGGGCCTCCCCCCTCTGCGGGGAGAGCTCCGAAGGCGCCACGTGTCTCGCGGGGCCGGACCTCCCTCTCCTCAGGGGAGAGCTCCAGGCCAGCCACGTGGCCGACAGAAGCCAGACCTCCCCCTCCGCGGGGAGAGGTCCGAAGGCTCCACGTGTCCCGCGGGGCCGGACCTCCCTCTCCTCAGAGGAAAGCTCCGGGCCCGCCACGTGGCCAGAAGGACGGCGCTGCCTGCCCCCGCGTGGTAGGCAGCAGGTGTAAAGACGCACCATACCTTGCCCATACAAGATATTCAAGGCTTCCCAAGACGCAAATACGCGGAGCACGCCTCTGTCAGGTGCCGTTGCGCCCAGTCGCATCACAGACTGGCGCACCATGTCAGATCCTGCCAGCCAATAAACCCAGCGACAAGACATCCCCTGCCGCCCCCGTCGTCATCAACCACTATGACTAGCTTGCAGCATGGGCAGGGCGGCAGAACGAAGACTCGGAAGCCTTCGTTAGAGACAACTACCGACATAACTGCAGATACGATAGTCGGCAGGCAATCTCCCCGGGACCACCTGTCGGGTCCCGGGTCCCCCTTGTAAGCTGCTCGAGCCTTGGACTATAAAAGGCTCGGGTAGGCAACGTTAGCAAGGGTTCGCACTCCAGCAACTCGCACCCTAGACATAACTCACCCGCAAGCTTAGGACTCCGGTTCTGAGCAACAAGCAATATAGCGAGCACCTCTGCTCACCGTGGACGTAGGGTTTTACACTCCGGCGGCCCGAACCACGTAAAACTCGCCGTGTCAAGCTTCTCCCTCACTCGTTCCTTACGCTGAAGCTCTCCGCAAGCGACTAGCCCCTCCGAAAAAGAACCTCCGCGGGCTTCCCAGAGCAGGTCCGGGGGAAGTGTCGACCACACACTTCGACACACGTGATACCGCTCGGCGCTCCGACGCTATCAACGGCAGTTCGTGCGTAGTGGACAGCTGGAGGTGGGCGACCTGGTGCTTCGGCGAATACTTTCTCGAGAAGGGGTAAGCAAACTCTCCCCCAGCTGGGAGGGTCCCTTATGAGTGACACAAGTATGCCGCCCTGGGTGCGTCCGCCTAGCCATGGAGGATGGGGTAACTCTACCCAATCTATGGAACATAGAACACCTCCGTAAGTTCTATACTTAGCGCAGCGGTAGGGTTCTTTTTTCTTTGTAAGGGTGTCATAGTGTCTAGGAGCAATGCTTAGAATAGCTAAACTCCGAAGGAGTCCTGCTACTCTTGTCATCCGGAGTGGGTCGTTGTCTTCTTGTACGGCTTATTTCCTCCTATGAATAAAACCTAATATGAGAAAAATTCGTCTTACCCTACATACTCTCTCTATCCTTACAGTTTGTGCTCACTCATGCATATCAACTGTAAATGGCATGTCCGGAACCTGTCCTACATAATTGTCCCAGGTCCCATGGCGCTAGAAGGTCCCCTCGCTGAAAGGTTAAAGCACGCGGGAGGTCCAGGGTGCGCAATCTGCTTAGCCTTGTTCCGTACCCTAAGCCTGTCGTACTGCCTCCCATGCGCTACAACTGAGTACTTGGGGGCCGGAAGGTACACACCTATGGACAAGGAAGTAACCGGACCCCTGGCATCGCCCCTTTTCTTTTTTGTGCTTTCTTTCCATACTGCTCCGGCCATGTGGCCAGTCAATTTTTCCTATGCTCATCCATAGTAGGAGTTGTGCTATCATTCTGCAGGCGGGTCCGCTTGAGGTACCTGTGGTGTACCCGGGATCCTTTGGTTGTCTCATTGCTCGGGGGACCTATGGCACTGAATGGTCCCTCCTTTGAAACGCTAATGCCAGTGGGAGGTCTAGGGTGTGTAGCCTGCTTAGTCCGGTTCCATACCCTAAGCTTGCACACTCTGCCTCTCCAGCGCTACAGCTAAGTATCGGGGAGCCGGACGACTCATACCCCTGAGCAAGGTCGTGACCATAACCCGGATGCTCTCGCATCAAATTACCCAAGCCCCATAGTTCGGCTATGGACCGTAAGCCATAGTAAAACAAGGAGCTGGAAAGAGTGACCAGAGAGCATGACTACTCCTTTTCTCTACCATGTCTGCGGGTCTAAACAGGTCCTTGGCGTCCTGAACCTCTCAGGAGGTCCGATGCTGACGTCCTGCTTCATCCAAACTACTTGGTAGGTGGCCCCAACTCAAGGGCCACACCTACCAGTGGGCCGTCACGATGAACCACGCAGGCAGGACGTCGGACCGCTGCGGTGGCAAGTAGAGAACTCGGAGCTCCAGCTATGATAAGTTGAAGACACAAGACGAGGTTCCCTCAGGTCCTTGCACTGCCAAGGGCCCGGGAGGACGAGTTAGCCGCACTGCCGGAGCGCTCTGGGTCCTTACGCTGCTAAGGACCCAGAAGAACAAGCTCATGACGTCGGCAAAGTGCTATCCACCTCGACTAAGTCATTCCAGACTTGCACTACCAAGGGTCCAAAGTCTACGCCAACAATTCAAGATACACAAACTTCAAACAAACAAGACTTTATTCAAGGCAGAACTCCAGCCTATAGAGGAGGATACAAGGCAAGCACGAGACCTAGAAGCTACCCACGCTGGAACCTAGCAGATACAAGTCAGGCGACCTCCTCCACGGCAGACTTGGCCGCCCCCGACAGCTCTGCGCTGTGGCCCTGCGCCACAGGTTCCAGGGAGATGTTGGGATCGCAGCTTCGAAGGCATGAGAGCACGTGCTCTGCCACCTGCTGGGCCAGAGCCTTGCCTTCGATCTCTAGCTGCTCCCCCACGACGTTCTCCAGTGCCAGGAGCTTGACTCCGACCGAGTCCAGGGCAGGGAGCACCTAGCTCACCTCCTGGGCTGGACCACCGGAGTACAGAGGACTGAAGCCGAAGGGTTCCAGCGCCGCCTCCGTGCGGCCAATGAAGTCCTAGACCTTCTCTGCCTCAACGGCACGAGAGGTCCGGAGTTCTTCAACCGTCTTGGCGGTGGAAGCCTGCTCCCCTGCCAAGTCCCTGCTCGCCAGTTCCTGCTCCCAGACAGCCCGCTCATGCTCCTTGGTAGCCAGCCATGCAGCTCGCTCATCCAGGTCGGACTCCCTGGCTGCAGTGCCAAGCTCTCGATCGTAGACGCCCTGAAGCTGCTTCTTCAGGTGCTCCCGCTCCTCCTCGTGAGCAGCCACGCAATCGGAGAGCTCCCTCTCCTTTGCCTCCGCCTCCTTCTCCTGCCGAAGAAGCATCTCCCGAAGCTCTGACACACCCACGAGATGTGCTTTGGTGGAGGCATGGAGGTCCTTGGCCTCAGCCACGAGGCTCACAGCCCTCTTGTTGAGGTCGGAGACAACAGCCTCCTCCTCGAGGACCTGCTCCCGCACCTCCAACCGCTCCTCCCGCCTGCGCCTTCTCCCTGACAGACTAGGCACGCGCCTTCAATAGGTTGTCCCAGTCTCGGAGGTGCTCCCGCTCGGACCTCAGCTCGGCCCACTTCTGCTCGAGGACCTCTTGCATCTGGTCCAGGCTCGAGCAAACTGCTCTCACGGCCCTGGGGAGCGGGACAGCCTTCGGCATCGGCAGGCGAGGAATTACCTTGACCTCCTATGGCTCTTCATCTTAGGGTGGGGCTATCACCACGGCGACCTGCGGAAGAGAAGGAGGAGGGCTTACAACACTCTCTGCAGCAGCTGTGCCACTACCAGAGGCATCAGCGTCTACCGGTTTGCTGGCCTCGGGGGCCCGAGTGTCGACATCCATAGCCGGCCCAGGCACATGCACCACAACAAGCGTTGGAGCTTCGACGGAGAAGGAGCTCTAGTTCCTAGGCTGCTGCGGAGGAGGAGTGCTCTGCAGAGAAGCCCTGCAAGAAGAAGCATAAAGAGTCAACCACACAATCTTGCGGCTCGGTACGCAACCTAAACTAAAAGGTTGAGACGTACCTAGAGGTTTGGAAGTTCCACCCCGCGTGGAGCTTCTTAAGCGGAGGGCTAGAGCTACTCGCCCTCGCTGGCATCGAGGTCGCCTCCATTGGCTTCGAAGCCGGTGAATCCTCAGGGGTCTTAGCTGCTGAAGACGGCACTGTAGGAGCCTTCCCTACTACGGGCCTCGACGCCAAAGATGTGCCCTGTGCCAAGGCTTCCCTCAATGGCTTAGGAGCTGGTGGCGCTGCAGGAACCCTCGTCGTCACCGACGCCACTTCAGGAGTATTCCCCGGCGATGGCTACTGAGCCAGTGATGCGCCGAAGGACTTCTTCTGCATCATAGGCGTCTCAGGGGCCCTCCTTGAATCCCTAGCAGCACCAGGCGTTCTCCCTACGCCCGCCGGGGCTTCTCCGGCAGTAGCAGGTCCAGAGCTGCCACCGGCGCCGGTCGCCGGGCCCGGTGTGGGACCACGGGAAGCTTGGGAACCCCACACCTGGGGGCCCGAGATGAAGCTTCCATCCGGACGGACCAGCTTCCTCTTTGGTGCCCTGCTCGACTCCGGGGCGTCCTTGGGCGGTGGGCGAGGGCGCGTCACGGGCGCATGACCACTAGGCGACTCCTTCCCTCAGTTTGGGAGTGAGTTCAGTGTAGGTCCCGCCTGGCCACCAGCACCATCTGCTCCAGGAATCTCCACACCCCGAGAAGCATCACCGACCTGCTGCACTACGACATCAATGTCGTCCAGTGTCGGCAGCTCCCTCAACAACCTCGACTGCGCCTGCTGGTTGAGGCAGACAGGCTAGCAGCTCGCCGGTGTGGTGATGGAGTAGTCGGTGATCGGGTCGCAGGAGAGCTTTAGCAGCATCATGCTCAGCATCTCCCAATTCGGCAACGACCCAGCTTCGCGTGCCAACTGGGTCATGTCACCCTCCCCAGTGTACTTCAAGGCTGGACGGATGCGCTGCTAAAGAGGAGCGATCCGACGGGACAGGAAGCCGACCAGGACCATCAGCGATGTCAGGCCTTCCTCCGCCAAGTATCTGATCTTCTCTAGCACCGATGTGTAGGTGTCCTGCAGGTCGGGGATCCCATCCCCGATGGCTTCCTCGGTGACCGGGGGATCACCCGACAGCTCCAAGCGGTCATGGACGTCGGTCTGGGTGATCACCCAATCCTCCCTCCAGTGCTCCCACTTCCCGAGAGAGAAGGGCGCGATGTATGGCACGGAGCTCCTCCCTCGGTGATGGAAGTAGTAAGCCCCCAGGTGGCTTATGCTTCTCCCCGTGGCCCTCAAGGAGAAGAACACTCTGAAAAGCCACACCGAAGGTTGCACGCACACGAACATCTCGTAAAAGTGGAAGAAGACGGCCACTAGTGTGAGGGCGTGCGGCGTAAGGTGTTGGAGCTGGAGCCTATACACCTCCAGCAGGATGAGGAGGAAGGACGATGCCGGAAGCGCAAACACGGACAACACGTACGAGGTGAAGAGTATCACCTCGCCGAGCTGCATATCAGTCAGCGGGACCCTCCCGCGACTTATCTGTCTGTCGGACGCGACTGAGTGCCAGCCCAGCAGGTGCCTCACGAGCCAGATGTCATCGTCAGTGCAAAGCCGGGAAGAACGGAGGCCAGAAGCCATGGCGGCGAAAGAAGTGTAACACCCCAAAATCCTGTTAAGAGGGGAATTTAAAATTTTTTGGACGTATTGCATGTGTTGCAAAAATTCAAATTCAAACTGGAATTCAAATTAAACTCAAAACAGAAATTAAAAAGAAAAAGAAAAGGAAAAAAATAAACCTCCCCGGCCAGTGGGCCGAAACCCACCAGCCGGCCCATTTATTCCCGCGCCAGCCCGCAGCCGCGTGCCCCCCCTCTTTCCCACTGACACGCGGGGCCCACCAACCCTTCTTCCTCCTCGCGCCCGCACTCGGCCGGCCGGACTCTTCTCACCTCCGAATCAAAACCGCCCCGGATCCTCGCGTATCCCAGCCGAATTTCGTTCCTGGACGACGCAAACTCGATCACAACCGAACGCTGCCCTCCCCCGGCTATATAAACAACGGCATCTTCCCGATTTTCACCCGCGAACGGCTGTTTTTCTTCCCGGTGAGAACCCGAGTTTCTGCGGCCAATTTCGCTCGATCTTCGCTCGGGATTTCTCATCTAACGCGCTGATCTTGATCCACCGCCTCCGGGGAACCGCGCAGGTGCAGAAAACTCGGTGGTTTGCACTTCAAACACAGCGCCGACGAGTCTCGTCGTGAATTCACCTCGGACCTCGTCGCCAACCGCTTTCCAGGACCTCCGAGCTCAAGAAAACCCCCGAGGTGAGATCCCCGACCTCCCCTCTACCGATCTATGCCATAAAATCACAGTTTTAGGAAGAATTGACGATGATCCGAAGCTCTCCGGCGAGATCGCCGCCTCCCACAGCTGTGCGCCGCCGGGCAGCGCCGCCCGCGCTCGATCAGAGCGACGTGGCCGCTTGTGCGCCGTCTATTTTAAATCGCACGGTAGAATTTAAATCCCCGCGTACCGGTTCGACGTTATAATCTCAGCCGTCTGTTTAAATCGGACGGTCCACGTCAGCCCCGCGTTATAAAGGCCGGGATTCGTACGCGCTACCCCCTGGGGTTCTCGGAAAATACGAGCTAGCCCCGGAAACTTCTGATCAAGCCCCTGGAACTTCAGAAAATCATGTAAATTCATTTAAAAATCAGTTTTAGCCCCTGGACTTAATAAAAATTAGGAAAACCCCTCTGTTATGTGTAGTTAGACCCCTGGAAATTCTTAAAATAATATCATAGACCCTGTAGTGGGGTGAGTTTACCTTTTTAACCCTATGTGATATTAAATTTAGGAATTTGAATATGTGTTTAGTATTTAAAATTTAAAAGATGGGACAAACACATTGTAAATTCAAATTAAAAACTTTCCTAGTACTTGGAAAACCTTGGAGTGAGATAAAAATAGATTTTTGGCTGAAATGAATCTGTTTAATTGATTATTCACATTTATTAGTTATAGGGACACATTTTTAAGTAGAGACTAATTCTGAAAATTAGTAAAATAAACGTAAAATAGTTCACATCAGAGGAGAAGTTCAAAAATATATTAGTTAATATTTTAGACCCAAAACCTATTCTGTTTAGATGAGGTGTCTTACTATTTTCATAATAAAGTTCACATTTAGGCATAGGAAATAAATCTGAAAATATAGCAAGCTAGGTATGAATAACTAGAAAATGATAAATGAAGTTTCCAAAATCCAAAGAATTCAGTTTAGGGTTGGTAGAAGGTCTGAAGACACATTTGGAGTAGGAAAATACCCTCCATGCACACTTGGTAGCTAAAAGGTGTATCAATTGAATATAAGGAATTTATTTAAATTGGAAACTCATATATAGTATGCAAACATAAATATGAATACAAAAGTAGAAATCATATGCACATGTTTAAGAGTGCATGTAAGCCAAAATCAACACACATAGAGTAACCACAACACATAGAAATGTGAATGGCTTTCATAAATGTGAATGTGTGGTTTGTATGAAGTGGAAGTGTGAACTATGTCTTATGGATTGTTGTTTTCTTTTGCTATGTGTGATGGTATGAGTAGAACCTGCTCCAGAGCAAGTTCTTCCTTTCCAAGATCAGGACTACCTATTCCAAGAGCAGCAGGAAGAAGGCAAGTGTCCTTGACCACTTTGATCCTATACTAGGATGTGTAGATAGAATTATTTGCATTGTCAATTGAAAATATGAAACCCATGCTAGGATGTTTCCCTAGAATTGCATTACCTTGTTTCCTTGTAGCTTGGGTTGGGATTCATTTTATCATGTCATTTATTATTATGCATATGCTTAGCCATGCTTAGAATGGGATATTTGGGATATGAGATCATCAGTTTATTTTACCATACTCTTGATTGAGATATTGTGAGTTATGTAGAGGTAGGGATCAAGGCAAGTTGGATGTTTTGGTTGGTGCTGGGTGCACGAGACTCGGGTTTGTGTTTAGTACTTGCCTGGATCCTAAGGACCGGTTCATGGAGCATGTAACCTGGCTTTACCGTGCCAACCACATGCTGAGATGGGGCATCTTGGCCAATTAATTAGTTGTATCCCCGGCATAGTATGGGTGTCTTGGATGGTGCGGGGAGTAGGTGTCAGCTGGACTACCATATGAACCGCAAGGCTCAAGAGGGGGCCCCTGCAGCGCGGTTGGAGCCTCTTGTATGCTGTTAGGGGTGAAACCTCAGTGGGCCCACGCTCGTCGGGAATCCCTTTGTAAAGGCTTTGTAGTGATCTCCTGGCTACACACCTGGGAAGTGTGAATGTGGTTCGTGGCCACTGGCATAATGGAGGTTCTTTTAGTCCACCCGGTAACGAGGGATGAAATCACTACATGTGGGTACAGTGGTGCAAACTCTGCAGAGTAAAAATTGTCATGACAGCCGTGCTCATGGTCAAGAGCGGCTTGGACTTATTCATGATTAGAGGATGATGACTTTGGAAGTTATGGATGTTAAGCGGGGAGCTTAACATTGAAAATGATGTTATATCTATTTGATTATGATGATGGGATGGGAGATTGGGACCATTTCACCTGTGTAGTAATGTAGGTGCTTAATAAGCTAAGGTGGTAGGCAATAGTTGCGTAGTGCTTTAACCATGAGTTCAACCTCTCCTTGTTCTAGCCATGCATGACATAACTTTCCCACACTTGCTGAGTACCAACGGTACTCAACCTTGCATATTTGTTGGTTTAAATTGCTGCTCAGGTCAAGGGGATGATGTGGTGTTCAATGACCAAGACTTCGGTCCCGAAGAAGGATTCTAGGTTCATGGAGTCCCCCGGGCGACGCCTGTGACGGAGCCCACAAGAATAATTATTCCGCTGCTATTTTATTTACTTGTTATGAACTTATTATCGTCCATCGAGACATATGCTATGTAAGACTTATTTATATTCGACACCTGGCTTGTAATAAATGATGCTTCACTATTTGTCCTCACATGTATGAGAAAATGATCCTAGCATATGTGTTATTCACTCGGTTGTTCTTCGGAGAAACCGGGTGTGATAGAAGTGGTATCAGAGCCAGGTTGCCCGTAGGAACGTGGACCTAGGTAGAAATGGACGTAGCTAAGGACCCTATTTTCTTAAAAACTATTTTACAAAGGTGTGGGTTGAAAAGTGTTATTTAATGGGGTCACTTTCTTCATCTTACCCCAACTTTCATTTAAAATAGGATTTTTGTTTAAAAGTTTATCTAACCTAAGTTTAAATGCTTTCTGTTTTAGATGGTTCGCATGATTCGCACCGCTCGCAAGTCCATAGGAGGGAGAGTTCCCGTAGTTGCCCTTGCCCAAAGAGAGGAGAGCCGTCCGGTGACGTACCTTTCCTATGGATTGGCAGTAGGAGGCTTGTTGCGCCGTCTTCGACGTATGCTCCAAGCCGCCGGCAATACGGCCAAGCTAATCATACACTATAGCTCCACCAGGACCATCCGTGAGAAGAGGGAAGAATGGAGTTCAGAGATGAGGATTATCCACGAAAATCAGCTGCTCAAAATCCACCGCTCTCCAGCTTGTCTAGCGACACAGGTCGATGCGGAGAAGGATGTCACCTGGGAGGCCATCACCTGCCAGAGTCACATCTATCGTCGACACCTGGACAGGAAGGACTGAGTACATGTATGTCCTCCAGCGCGAGAGTGGTACAACGGAGTACAAGTACCCGCCAGTGCAGCAAGGGACTTCCCATGAGCACATGGACCTGTGCTTGGAGGATGCTGCTATGCTCAGCACTCGACTGCAGGAGTGTCAGCAGGAGCTTCAGGATGTTCGGGACACCCTGAAAGAAAACCGAGGCGTTGCTTCGAGCCTGCTTGAGGGCGAGAGAAAGAGGAGATGGGAATGAACTGTGTGTCACCGTGAATGATACATGGACTCCTGACTCCCCAGATCGCCGGGCGATCAGGCGTCGTCGCACTTCTCCACCAGCAGCCTCCCCACCCAAAGCAGAGTCAGAAGGCAGCCGCAATAATGAGGAAGATCCCGAGGAGCCAGCTCAGGGATACGAGTAGTGTAGAGTCTTTCCCTTAGTTAGCAAGATGTTGAATAGTCGAGCCGTTACCTTAGTTAATGGTGTGTTAATGCTTGGTATGTGACTTGAGTTGTGGAAGCCATGAGCAATTGTCCACAGTCTCGTCTTCAGGTTGTTTTGCTTTGGTGTGTGAACCCACATGAAATAATAGTGCATTTATTTTTGTGTGAGACATGAACCCTCAGAAAGTATAAATACAACAAAGCTTCAACACTTCAAAGTAAAAACAAGTGAAAGTAGTAAGATAATACGTAATGCTTTAAATTAACATTTGGTTGATCATGCTAGATGGCCGTAAGAGGAAAGGGTCGTGCTGCCAACCCCGCCAACAACAACGATGAGGCCTGCAACCCTCATCTTTCTGGGAGCCAAGACAGGGGTGGACGCCGTGAGGGAGTTGATCCCATCCACCAAATGCTTGAAAATCAAAATCAGCTCATCCAGAACCTGACTCAAGTGGTGGCCAACTTGCATCAAGTTCCACCTCCACAAGCTGCACCACGCCAACCAAGGTTGAGTGAGTTTCTAGGAACTTAACCTCCGAAGTTTGCAAGTGCTGCTGAACCTCTGGAGGCAGATGACTGGCTAAAGACCATTGAGAGCAAGATGAGGATCATACAGTGCCAAGGGTATGAGAGGGTGCTGTTTGCCTCTCATCAATTGCATGGACCTGCTGCTGATTGGTGGACCGCTTATGTGGCCGCCCATCATGACCCTGAGAACATCACTTGGGAAGAGTTCAAGTGTAGCTTCCGAAACCATTACATACCAAGGGGTGAACTCAAAAACAAGAGGAAGGAGTTCTTGGGGTTGCGGCAAGGAAACATGACTCTGAGGGAATACCTCACTAAATTTACTCAACTCTCCCGTTATGCCCCACGGGACATAGAGACTGATGAGCAGAAACAGGATTGTTTCGTGGAAGGACTTACCGCAGAAATGCAGTGTGCAATGTCCTCCAAAGAGTATGAAAGCTTCCAAAAGATGGTGGACAGAGCATTTGTGGTAGAAAGGAAGCTGAAGGCCTTGGAAAATGAGAACAAGAGGAAGGCCGGGTGGTCACACCAAGCCTCAGGGAGCAACACCCGCCCACGTCTGATGCAGCAACCCGCAGGGCAGACAAACCGTGCTGCGGTACCCTACTCAGCACCAAGAGGGTACAACCCGAACTACAGGCCTCCGGCAGCACCAATACAGCCACAACGTCAGTTCGTACAGCAGCCTCGCCCTACATATCAACCTCGACCAGCAGTGCAAGGACCCCCAAACCAACCCCAAGACAACAAAGGCCAGGCACCTAAGGTTGGGGTGCAATGTTTTAACTGTGGTGAAGTGGGGCACTACGCCCATAAGTGCCCAAAGAAGAAGCCCGCGCAGCCACAACAGCAGAATGTAATGAGAGGACGGGTGAACCACGTCACCATGGAGGAGGCGCAAGAGGCACCCGACGTGGTAGTTGGTAAGTTTCCTGCCAATTTACACATTGCAACCCTGTTGTTTGATTCTGGTGCTACCCACTCGTTCATTGCCCAAGGGTTTGTTAAGAAGCATGACCTAGCAACAACACAAATGAACCATATGCTAGCAGTAAACTCTCCAGGTGGAGAAATAAGGACAAGACAAGTGTGTCCCAAGGTGAACCTAGACATTAATGGGGTAGTATTTACTGCTAACCTCATAGTTATAGATTCACAAGGGATAGATATTATTTTGGGCATGGATTGGTTGACCAAACATAAGGGAATCATCCATTGTTCGACCAGAACAGTGGAACTAACTCACCCTAGTGGCACAAGAGTAAAGTTCATAACAATACAAGAGCCTAGGAGGGACATTAAATTAAATCAAGTTGAGGTGAAAGTGGAGGAGATCAGGACCATCAGGGAATATCCAGATGTTTTTCCGGAGGAGTTGCCAGGTATGCCTCCCGATCGTGAAGTGGAATTCGCAATTGAACTAGTGTCGGGAACAGCCCCGATATACAAGAGACCTTATCGGATGGACTCCAAGCAGCTGGGAGAACTCAAGGATCATTTGAGAGAACTGATGGGGAAGGGGTATATTCGTCCTAGTTCCTCACCTTGGGGAGCTCCAGTCATATTTGTGCCCAAGAAGGACGGAACCCAAAGGTTATGCGTGGACTACCGTGCCTTGAATGAGGTAACCATCAAGAACAAGTACCCATTACCCCGCATTGAAGACTTGTTTGATCAGTTGAGGGGAGCTTGTGTGTTCTCGAAAATTGATCTCAGGTCGGGATACCACCAACTTAAGATAAGGCAAGCCGATATTCCAAAGACAGCTTTCGTATCTCGGTACAGATTGTATGAATACACCGTCATGCCTTTCGGGCTAACTAATGCCCCGGCATACTTCATGTATCTCATGAACAAGGTATTCATGGAATATCTGGACAAATTTGTGGTGGTTTTCATAGATGACATTCTCGTCTTCTCCAAAGATGAAGAGGAACATGAGAAACATCTAAGGTTGGTGTTGCAGAAGCTGAGAGAACACCAACTATATGCCAAGTTGAGCAAGTGTGAGTTTTGGCTGAAGAGAGTTCCCTTCTTAGGACATATAATCTCGGAGGGAGGAATCTCCGTGGATCCCACCAAAATTGAGGATATACAGAAGTGGAAGACCCCTGAAAATGTCGGGGAAGTTCGAAGCTTCTTGGGATTGGCAGGATACTATCGACGGTTTATTGAGGGATTCTCTAAGATCTCGAGACCCCTCACCAAACTGTTGGAGAAGCGAATCACATTCACATGGACGCCACAGTGCGAGACGAGTTTTCAGGAGTTAAAGAAAAGATTGACAACAGCCCCAGTGCTAGTTATGCCAGATATGCAGAAGAACTTTACGGTGTACTGCGATGCCTCTGGAAACGGGTTGAGATGTGTTCTCATGCAAGAAGGGCATGTCGTGGCTTATGCATCCCGGCAGCTCCGGAAGCACGAGAAGAACTATCTTACACATGACCTAGAACTAGCCGCAGTGGTACACGCGTTGAAAATTTGCGGCACTACTTGATGGGGAAGAGGACAGAGATATATACGGATCATAAGAGTTTAAAGTATATTTTCACACAGCCAGATCTCAACCTCAGACAAAGGAGATGGTTAGAGCTAATCAATGACTTTGATGTGTGCAACAACTATCATCCTGGGAAAGCAAACATCGTGGCAGATGCTTTAAGTCGGAAAGTGCAGGTCAATAAGTTGAGCTTGAAGGACATGCCTACAGAATTGAAGGACGAGGTTATAAGGCTCAATCTATGCCTTGTGAATAGTGGTGAAGCCATCGCCATGGAAGTGGACTCCACACTAGAGCGAGAAATACGCGAGGGTCAAAAGAATGACGAGAAGATACAAGAAATCAGGCAACTCATCAAGGAAAATAAAGCCCCTAGTTTCAGAGAGGATGAACAAGGAACGGTGTGGCACGGGAAAAGAATCTGTGTGCCAGAAGTAAAGAAGATCCGTGAATTGATTTTGAAGGAGGCTCACGATTCTGACTATTCCATTCATCCTGGGAGTACGAAGACGTACCAGGACCTCAAGAGCAGGTATTGGTGGTATGGCATGAAGCGAGATGTCGCGGAACATGTTGCCCTATGTGACACATGCCAGTTGGTGAAAGCACAACATCAACGACCTGCGGGATTATTGCAACCACTCAAAGTGCCTGAATGGAAATGGGAAGAAATCGGTATGGATTTAATAGTGGGATTGCCTAGGACCCAATCCGGATATGATTCAATATGGGTCATCATCGACAGGCTAACCAAGGTAGCTCATTCCATCCCCGTGAAAGAAAGTTACAGCGGATCCAAATTGGCAGAATTGTACATGTCAAAGATCGTGTGTTACCATGGAGTGCCAAAGAAGATAGTGTCGGATCGAGGGACACGGTTCACCTCGAGGTTCTGGCAGAAGTTGCACGAAACCATGGGAACCCATCTGAACTTTAGTTATGCCTATCATCCCCAAACTGACGGGCAGACGGAAAGAACCAATCAGATTCTTGAGGATATGCTGAGGGCGTGTGCACTCAAAAACAATCGGAGTTGGGACAAGAACTTACCGTTTGCGGAATTCTCCTATAACAACAGCTATCAAGCTAGTATGAAGATGTCACCGTTCGAAGCTTTGTATGGGAGGAAGTGCAGAACTCCCCTATTTTGGAACCAAACAGGGGAAAGTAAAGTGTTTGGTCCCGAAGTACTACAAGAAGCCGAGGCAAAAGTGAAGGAAATTCGCAACAACTTGAGGATAGCACAGACACGACAAAAGAGCTATGCCGACGTACGGAGAAGAGAGCTCGTTTTCAACGTGGGAGACTATGTCTATCTCAAGGTGTCCCCTATCCGAGGACTTCGTCGGTTCAAGGTGAAAGGGAAGTTGTCACCTCGATACATCAGACCCTTTCAAGTTCTGGAGAGGAAAGGCGAAGTGGCGTATCAACTAGAATTACCGGCTCGCCTATCGGATGTGCACGATGTATTCCATGTGTCACAGCTCAAGAAATGTCTGAGAACGCCTGAAGAGGTGTTACCCATGAATGAGGTTGACGTAGCTGAGGATTTGTCTTATGCCGAGCAACCATCCAATATTTTGGAAACAATGGAACGCCTCACAAGAAATAAAAGAATCCGGATGTGCAAGGTGCAGTGGAAGCATCACTCGGAAGAGGAAGCCACCTGGGAGCGAGAAGATGAGCTTAAGACACAATTTCCGGAATTGTTTTCTTAGAACCACCAATCTCGAGGACGAGATTTCTTTTAAGGGGGGTAGAGCTGTAACACCCCAAAATCCTGTTAAGAGGGGAATTTAAAAATTTTTGGACGTATTGCATGTGTTGCAAAAATTCAAATTCAAACTGGAATTCAAATTAAACTTAAAACAGAAATTAAAAAGAAAAAGAAACAGAAAAAAATAAACCTCCCCGGCCAGTGGGCCAAAACCCACCAGCCGGCCCATTTATTCCCGCGCCAGTCCGCAGCCGCGCCCCCCCCCCCTCTTTCCCACTGACACGCGGGGCCCGCCAACCCTTCTTCCTCCTTGTGCCTGCGCTCGGCCGGCCGGACTCTTCTCACCTCCGAATCGAAACCGCCCCGGATCCTCGCGTATCCCAGCCGAATTTTGTTCCTGGACGACGCAAACTCGATCACAACCGAACGCCTCCCTCCCCCGGCTATATAAACAACGACATCTTCCCGATTTTCACCCGCGATCGGCTGTTTTTCTTCCCGGTGAGAACCCGAGTTTATCCGGCCAATTTAGCTCGATCTTCGCTTGGGATTTCTCATCTAACGCATTGATCTTGATCCACCGCCTCCGGGGAACCACGCAGGTGCAGAAAACTCGGTGGTTTGCACTTCAAACACAGCGCCGACGAGCCTCGCCGTGAATTCACCTCGGACCTCATCGCCGAACGCTTTCCAGGACCTCCGAGCTCAAGAAAACCCCCGAGGTGAGATCCCCGACCTCCCCTCTACCGATCTATGCCATAAAATCACAGTTTTAGGAAGAATTGACGATGATCCGAAGCTCTCCGGCGAGATCGCCGCCTCCCGCTGCCGTGCGCTGCCGGGCAGCGCCGCCTGCGCTCGATCAGAGCGACGTGGCCGCTTGTGCGCCGTCTATTTTAAATCGCACGGTAGAATTTAAATCCCCGCGTACCTGTTCGACGTTATAATCTCAGCCGTCTGTTTTAAAACGGACGGTCCACGTCAGCCCCGCGTTATAAAGGCCGGGATTCTTACGCGCTACCCCCTGGGGTTCTCGGAAAATACGAGCTAGCACCGGAAACTTCTGATCTAGCCCCTGGAACTTCATAAAATCATGTAAATTCATTTAAAAATCAGTTTTAGCCCCTGGACTTAATAAAAATTAGGAAAACCCCTCTGTTATGTGTAGTTAGACCCCTGGAAATTCTTAAAATAATATAATAGACCCTGTAGTGGGGTGAGTTTACCTTTTTAACCCTATGTGATATTAAATTTAGGAATTTGAATATGTGTTTAGTATTTAAAATTTAAAAGATGGGACAAACACATTGTAAATTCAAATTAAAAACTTTCCTAGTACTTGGAAAACTTTGGAGTGAGATAAAAATAGATTTTTGGCTGAAATGAATCTGTTTAATTGATTATTCACATTGATTAGTTATAGGGACACATTTTTAAGTGGAGACTAATTCTGAAAATTAGTAAAATATATGTAAAATAGTTCACATCAGAAGAGAAGTTCAAAAATATATTATTTAATATTTTAGACCCAAAACCTATTCTGTTTAGATGAGGTGTCTTACTATTTTCATAATAAAGTTCACACATAGGCATAGGAAATAAATCTGAAAATATAGCAAGCTAGGTATGAATAACTAGAAAATGATAAATGAAGTTTCCAAAATCCAAAGAATTCAGTTTAGGGTTGGTAGAAGGTCTGAAGACACATTTGGAGTAGGAAAATACCCTCCATGCACACTTGGTAGCTAAAAGGTGTATCAATTGAATATAAGGAATTTATTTAAATTGGAAACTCATATATAGTATGCAAACATAAATATGAATACAAAAGTATAAATCATATGCACATGTTTAAGAGTGCATGTAAGCCAAAATCAACACACATAGAGTAACCACAACACATAGAAATGTGAATGGCTTTCATAAATGTGAATGTGTGGTTTGTATGAAGTGAAAGTGTGAACTATGTCTTATGGATTGTTGTTTTCTTTTGCTATGTGTGATGGTATGAGTAGAACCTGCTCCAGAGCAAGTTCTTCCTTTCCAAGATCAGGACTACCCATTCCAAGAGCAGCAGGAAGAAGGCAAGTGTCCTTGACCACTTTGACCCTATACTAGGATGTGTAGATAGAATTATTTGCATTGTCAATTGAAAATATGAAACCCATGCTAGGATGTTTCCCTAGAATTGCATTACCTTGTTTCCTTGTAGCTTGGGTTGGGATTCATTTTATCATGTCATTTATTATTATGCATATGCTTAGCCATGCTTAGAATTGGATATTTGGGATATGAGATCATCAGTTTATTTGACCATACTCTTGATTGAGATATTGTGAGTTATGTAGAGGTAGGGATCAAGGCAAGTTGGATGTTTTGGTTGGTGCTGGGTGCACGAGACTCGGGTTTGTGTTTAGTACTTGCCTTGATCCTAAGGACCGATTCATGGAGCATGTAACCTGGCTTTACCGTGCCAACCACATGCAGAGATGGGGCAGCTTGGCCAATTAATTAGGTGTATCCCCGGCGTAGTATGGGTGTGTTGGATGGTGCGGGGAGCAGGTGTCAGCTGGACTACCATATGAACCGCAAGGCTCAAGAGGGGGCCACTGCAGCGGGGTTGGAGCCTCTTGTATGCTGTTAGGGGTGAAACCTCAGTGGGCCCACGCTCGTCGGGAATCCCTTTGTAAAGGCTTCGTAGTGATCTCCTGGCTACACACCTGGGAAGTGTGAATGTGGTTCGTGGCCACCGGCATAATGGAGGTTCTTTTAGTCCACCCGGCAACGGGGGATGAAATCACTACATGTGGGTACAGTGGTGCAATATCTCCAGAGTCAAAACTGTCATGACAGCCGTGCTCACGGTCAAGAGCGGCTTGGACTTATTCATGATTAGAGGATGATGACCTTGGAAGTTATGGATGTTAAGCGGGGAGCTTAACATTGAAAATGATGTTATGGCTATTTGATTATGATGATGGGATGGGAGATTGGGACCATTTCACCTGTGGAGTAATGTAGGTGCTTAATAAGCTAAGGTGGTAGGCAATAGTTGTGTAGTGCTTTAACCATGAGTTCAACCTCTCCTTGTCCTAGCCATGCATGACATAACTTTCCCACACTTGCTGAGTACCAACGGTACTCAACCTTGCATATTTGTTGGTTTAAATTGCTGCTCAGGTCAAGGGGATGATGTGGTGTTCAATGACCAAGACTTCGGACCCGAAGAAGGATTCTAGGTTCATGGAGTCCCCTGGGCGACGCCTGTGACGGAGCCCACAAGAATAATTATTCCGCTGCTATTTTATTTACTTGTTATGAACTTATTATCGTCCATCAAGACATATGCTATGTAAGACTTATTTATATTCGACACCTGTCTTGTAATAAATGATGCTTCACTATTTGTCCTCACATGTATGAGAAAATAATCCTGGCATACATTTGATATTCACTCGGTTGTTCTTCGGAGAAACCGGGTGTGACAGAAGTGGTATAGAGCGCTGGGGAGCGGAGGCTTCAAGTGCGAAAGTGGAAGACGAAGATCACAAGAGACAGGAAAGAAATGAACAACCCTTCTCCGGAAGGCTTCCTTTTCTACGTCCACAGCCTTCGGCAGGGCAACAGGCGCGACGCTTTGCCACCGCCGCGTGCCGTTCATGTCCCCAATGACGGGTGGGACCCAGGTCCACCGTCATACACTGGGGGCTAGGCCAGCCGCGTATCAGGAAAGAGACTCCGCTGGTTCACGATGAAAGCGGCGCGGTGGAACTGCAGCGGTCAACCCAAGAACGGCTGCAGTAAATACCCCGCGGCGGCCCCTTGAGAACGTCGCCATGACCCACCAGTCAAGGGCGGACACGTGTCCATTAAGCCGACGATGTGCTTCCGTTTCGACTGTCAAGTACGCCGATTACGCCAAGGGCGTGCAACCTTTTCGCCTGCCAGATACAACTGCACACCCACTACGCTAGAATCTCACTGCCACTTCGTATTCCAAAGTACAGGTTCAAAGCTACCATGCGGGAAAGATGGAGGCTCCACTTGCGGGATTGTCGCCTCCCCAGAGATGGGCCCAGGGGCCACTTTCAGTACCCTGTAGACCGGGTACTCCCTCGTGGAGGGTTAAAGACAGTCTAGACCCCGCCTCCCCACTGAGGCGGGCGCTGGTGCGGCCTCGTGTCCTTGGCCCTAGGGTCGGCCCCGGGGCTGTCACATGTGCCTAGGCTTTGGAGCCAACACATGCCCTTGGCCCTATGGATCTAGCCTCCCCGCTGAAGTGAGGTCCGGAGCTGCCACGTGTATGTAGGCTCTGATCCTCCTCCACGCCGAGGAGGACTCCGGAGCCGAAGCGTGCCCTTGGCCTCGGATCAAGCCTCCCCGCTGAGGTGAGGTCCGGAGCTGCCACGTGTATGTGGGCTCTGAACCTCCTCCTAGCTGAGGAGGGCTCCAGAGCCGACACGTGCCCTTGGCCCCGGACCAAGCCTCCACGTTGAGGTGAGGTCCTGTGACGCCCTCAATTTTATGGAAAACCACGGAACCGAGAACTAATGCATATGTGTGCCCATGATGTTTATCACACATACACATATGTTCCACAAACTAAATTCAGAATATATATAACCACGAATAACAGAGTTTATTACAATGTCTCATGAGTCTTGGACTCATGCTCACAGCGGAAGTCTTTATTCTAATGCGGAAGCAAATCTAAGCAGAAGTGGCTCTATCTCACTCCCTCCACAGGCAAGGTTGAGAACAGCTCACACGCCTTAATGCTCCACTTGGTTATCGTAGTAGTCTTCTGCTGCTGCTGATGACGAAATAATAATGCAAGTTTGAGTACAATGATGTACTCAGCAAGTGCGGGAAAATCATGATATGTAGCTCATAACAAGGTAGGTATAAAAAGGCTCATTTGCAGAAAAGCAGATTTATAAAACCATGATAAAACAGCAACTTAACTTTAGATGAATGTAATCCCAGCATGTATTAAATTACCAACATACCTCCATCACTTTCCATGTTCCACCCGAACATTAACCAACTTCATTCTTACTCACGGATACCTCCTCGTATTCGCTACCATCTCACGAATACCTTCTCATATTCGCTACCATCTTATCTCATAAACAACTTCGTCTCACACCGAGACCAATCTCGTTGCCATGACTCAACAGTCATGCAATCATCTTATCACCCGGACTCAACAGTCCCAAAACCAAACCATAACCATAATCAATAACCATAACCAAGAACAATCCCAACTAATCATGCTAGTTGGTCAGGCGCTCGTGACCGTAAGCTTGGCTATCATGATAGTTTTTAAGAACCCTGCAGAGTTTGCACCTCTTTACCCACAAGTTTGTGATTTCGTCACCGGTCGGCGACTGCAGAACCTTCATTATAACAGTACACAACCGTCGGTGTATGGTCAAGAGATCACAAAATAGCCTTTACAAAGGGGTTACTAGATGTATGGACTCACTAAGGTTTCACCGGCAGGCTAGAATCTCCAATTCTCCCACCCACGGGCCCCCTCTTGTGCCATGCAGTTCCTAGGGCAGTCCTCACTCGACTCCTATTCCCCGCGCCTTCCACAGTCCATAACACTCTAGCAACTTACCTAATTACTCAGCTAAGCCGCACCCATACTTGGCCTTGTGGTGGCACTGTTATCCTGGCATGTGCATGCATGAACCGGTCGGGACCTCCTTTCTTACTTAGAGGTGGCTCTGCATACTCCACGTGTCAGTGTCGGACCTTTCCTCTCTTCTTTCCTTAGAGACGAGCTCCGAAGTCAACACGTGTCCAACAGTGACGGACTTCTCGGAGATAATCTCCGGTGGCGACATGTGTTCAATGGAACCGTACCTCTCGGTGGTGAGCTCCGAGATCGACATGCATCCCGTGCGACTGGTCCTCTGATTTCCGTGGTGACTAGCTCCGAAGGTGACATGTGTCCTGCAGAAATGCCTTTGCTTCTTCCGCAGAGGCTAGCTCCGAGGGTAACACGTGTCCCACAGGGTCGGACCTCTCCCCTTTTGCGGAGATGAGCCACGAGCCTGCCACGTAGCCATTTTAGCGGCGGACCTCTCCCTACTTCGCAGGGATGAGCTCCGAACACGCCACGTGGCCAGCGGGCCGCGGAAGTTGTCTTCGACGCTCTCTGTGGACTGGATTCGGCTCTTACTGGCTATCCTTTTGATATTTTTTCTCTGTTCCTATTTTTCTAAAAATGTTCTCTCTTCATAAAACATGAATATATGCTGACACCAGAAATGAGGGTGTCACAGGTCCAAAGCTTCCACGTGTATGTGGGCTCTGAACCTCCTCCCCGCTGAGGAGGGCTCCAGAGCCTACACGTGCCCTTGGCCTCGGACCAAGCCTCCCCGTTGAGGTGAGGTCCGCATCTGCCACGTGTATGTAGGCTCTGAACCTTCTCCCCACTGAGGAGGGCTCCGGAACCGCCACGTGCCCTTGGCCCCGGACCAAGCCTCCCGGCTGAGGTGAGGTCTGGAGCTGCCATGTGTATGAGGGCTCTGAACCTCCTCCCTGCTGAGGAGGGCTCCATAGCAGACACCTTCCCTTGGCCCCGGACCAACCTGAAAGTGCATCTAGGTAATCCCCGTGGGTTTTGGTTGATTGATGACGACAATTAAGATGCTAATAAGTTTCTACTGAGTATGAGCACAGGTGTTTATCAAAGAAATGGATATGGAGTCTCTCAAGAAGCAAAAGGAAAAGAAGAAGACTTGAAAGAGTAGAAAATAGCATTTTCTACTAATCTTCACATTTTTCTAGTTGTGTATAGGGTCTTCTCTTTTAGAGTGCTTGAGAATCACTAGAGAGCTCAAACGAAGGATAGAACGTTAGAATCATGAGACGAAGTAGTCATAGATATGAAGAAAAGGGAAGACCGGACTTGTCCGGACAAATGGCCGGACTAGTCCGTTCATATCCGGACTAATCTGCTTTAGACTGGATAAAGAGTCTCTAAGTCAGTTTGGACTTGTCCGTTAAAGGCCGGACTAGTCCGTTGTTGTGTGAGTCTAAGCCGTTATGAGACTAAGTCTCAGAAGGCCGAACTAGTCCGCCCAAGAGGTCGGACTAGTCCGCTAAGCGGACTAAGCCGCTTAGGTCCGGAGAAGAAGTCTCTGAGTGCCATCGGACTAGTCCGCTCCACAGGCCGGACTAGTCCGATCTTTTTAGACTAATCTGAATTAGGACGGAACAAAGGTTCCTGTGTGAGCTCGGACTAGTCCGCGATTGGCTGGACTAGTCCGCAGCTCCAGTTGAGAGAGTTTTTAGACTAAGTCTGGTAAGACCGGACTAGTCCGCCCCTACCAAACTAGTCCGTTCTCATACGGAACAAAGGTTCCTGATTGAGATCGGACTAGTCCGCTCTTGGACGGACCAGTCCGGGGTTTCATGACCGTTTGAATCCAACGGTCACTAAAACTTTATTTGGTAAGCTGTGACGTGAGTGGTCCCTTAAGATCGGACTAGTCCAGGGTTGGGACCGGACTAGTCCGGACTTTAGTTGGTAATGGCTAAATTCCGGGATTTCTATAAAAGGAGACCCCCCGGCTGAGAATTAGCAAGACACGAACCCAAGCGCTGAAAACTCATTCCTAGAGCTCTTCTAAGCCTCTTTCCTCACCTTCTAGACCCCTAAGATTGGATCTTAAGGAGTTAGTGGTTCTTGTGAGAGGAAAGACGTGGTGACCAACGTTTGAGCTCTCGGTTTGATTCCTTTGCACTCTAACTGTTATTTTGAGTTTTTAACAGTTGTACTTTGATTCTAGAACTACTTGGCTGGTGTAGGGAGCCTCAAAGTGTGAGTAGCCCCTAAGATCATTGTATTCACATTTGATTGATAGTGAAAAAGCCCGGGCTTGATCTTGGTGATCGCTCGGTGAGGCAAGGGTTAGAAAAGACCCGGTCCTTGGTGGACTCCTCAACGAGGACGTAGGTTCCTGTGTGGAATCGAACCTTGTGATAAATCGTGTCTCGTGGTCTCTCTACTATTTAAATTGCTCACTAAAATTACTTGTCAAGCTTTCATTGTGTTATTTCTCACAAATTGTTCTATCATTTTGCATTCTAACCATTCTCAACTAATTAGTGATATCACTTGACTACCACATATTTTTTGCTCAAACAAACTTAAAAGAAAAACTAAAACACAAATTAGGCTTAGATCGGACTAGTCCAGACCGGACTAGTCCGGCCTGCTCTGGTTTTATCCACTGTTTATTTAAATTTCAGGTTTTATTAGCTTATTCACCCCCCCTCTAGGCAACTTTCACAACCCTCCCCGCTGAGGTGAGGTTCAGAGCTGCCACGTGTATGTGGGCTCTGAACCTCCTCCCCGCTGAGGAGGGCTCCGGAGCCGCCACATGTACCAAGGTCCGTCGTGGGCTGTGGGTCGAAGAAGTAAAGGAGGAAGTATGCTGTCAGGCCGTGCATTCAAGGCTCTCGCCTTCACTAGGAACATGGTGTACGGCGCACGCCTCCGTCCTCTGCTCGTTCACCATTACGGTGACAAGACAGGGCGGCGCGGCATGACAGCGGCATGGTGCCGCTCAACGGCATAGTGCTGCCCAGCAGAGTGAGAAGACGCGGTGACAAGATGACATCTTCATCATCACCTGCCGTGCGGTCAGAGGCGCTCAGCGCGCCAGGCGGCGGGACTTAACTTCCCTACCGACTACTCTACTCAGAGTTGTAAAAACCTAGGTTCTGTTTAGGGTTTAGAATGCCTCGGGGCCACTTGTCGGGCCCCGAGCCACATTGTAACTACCCCGACCTTAGACTATAAAAGGACCGGGGTGCCACCCGACAAAGGGTTCGCAAGGCTGCAAACTCACAGACACATACGCGCAAGTAATACAACAATCACCCACGTGAACGTAGGGTTTTACGCTCCGGCGGCCGAACCACGTAATCTATGTTCACCCTCTCGCTCAAGCTTGATCGCTCTAGGGACGTCAAGCCCCGCCAATCAAAGAACCTCCGTGGGCTGCTCCTGTAGCAGACCGGGGGAAGTGTCGTTGCTACACTTCGACAGAAAACATTTATGAAAATTTTTGGAACAATTGTATTAGCATTGTGTATGATGTCATATACCATCTTACAAAATTGTAACTATAAACATAACCCATACAAAAAGAAACAAAAAAGAAAAATCTTATAAGGAGGCAAATTGAACAAATATAATAGTTCGAGTGAGTAAATTGAACCAAAATTATGTTTAAAGGGTTAAGTGGACAATGTAGATAACTTTATAGTAGTAAAATAGATTTTTTTTGCTTTTAAAAATAAAATAAAGAATTCTTCTCAAGATGATGAGCTACCCAATGAACAGACAGATGATGATTGTTGAGGCTACCATGTGTTTCCACAACTATATTTGTGAAAACCATACACTAGATAAATATTTTTTAAAGTGTGACCAAAATCCTAATTATGTGCCTACTATTCATACATAGGCAAGGTATCTTCCTTCTCAAGATGTATCGACACATCAACCACATGTGTAAGTGATCTGAGCATAAAGAAATTTCATAATGAACTTACTAGGGTAATATTTCTTCATATATTACGGTGATGTTGTTTCACATATTGTCGCCATGATATGTTGAAATTATATGTCGAGTTCATGAAAAATTATATGTCAAGTTCATGAATCATATTGTATCTTGTTACATTAAATATACGTCAATATCGAGGAAACGGACAAAATATGTGTTAATTTTAAAAAGTTGATTTCATGGATCGTACTGACATGCCATGGACGATTGAGCGGAACACCCGAGAATCCACCATATTCACAAATGTACGTCAAATTTAAAAATATGTGCCAATTCCATTCAACAATCATCACATTGTGTGTCAAACACTTAAATCTATATTTATTTATATATGGGCCCAACAAACGGAGGCACTATGTACATTTCTCCCTTCCCCATACCCCTTAATTTTTTCAAAAACAAACAAACAAACAGGAGGAGCTGTTTTACACCCAAACAGTTTTGCAACTAGAGGAGCTGCTCTACCAGAATGAGAGCTGGAGCCACTATTTGAGGAGTTGCAGCCGAAATAAACATGCCCTAACATACAGATTGGAAAGGGATCAATCAAACATCATTAAGAAACATAAAGAAGAAAGGAACTCAACCCGAAATCCATGGATCATATAAACGATCCTACCAACTACTGTGCCTTGGGTAAGTTTGGCGGAATTAGAGGCGCTTCCAAGATTGCTGCCTGTAATAATCTTCCACTCTCGGGAACACGATCGAACGCCAGACTACGTGACGGGACGCTGCAACATGAAGGCACGGCAGTGGACATGAGATCGTAGTGTTTCCCTGCACGTTTCGGTACGCGTGTCCTGTCATGTTTGGCTCCTTGCCCTTTCCGTGCAACTTGGGTTTTTCACGCTCGTAATTCACGTAGGGTCGTCGCAATCCTGGCGTCGTCACACAGGTGGCCCTCTGCGCCGGTCCAGGCGTCCAGGACGGGCGGTCACGGGGCACCAGCCCACCCTAGACCAGGACGGCCGACCAGCGCCGTACACTGCACGATGAACAGTGCCATCGCGTAGGCTGCACTGTACGTGCCGACGCCGCAGCGTGTGGACGACCGACGGCATCTGGATCGTCTCGTCCGGCCAAGGCTCTGAAAAGCGACAGCAAACCCGGGCCGACACCGCCGCGCCAGTAACTCGCTCTCCTCGCCCCCCTCCACGAGCCAAACTCGCGGGCCCCACACCGCCTGTTGCGACCTCCGGGCCCACCCGCTCCGAAACAACGGCGCCAAAACACCCGCGGCCGTCGCCGTCGGAGGTCCGCGGCGACTGAACCTAACGTTTCGTTGCTGCTGCAGCTGAAAGACCTCCATGCATCGGGTCGCATGGTGTCCGTAGTTTTCTTCACCACACCGAACGGCGGGGGAACGGGCGTAGTGGCAACGAAACCGAACGCCCGATCAGCCGTATGTAGTGGCCGCTCCTACCAGACCGTAGGATGTCAATCGTATCGCTTTCGATATGACAGGAACCGGCGTTTAATAACGGATGATAAGTGTTATTATTTCCGGGTGAAAATGTAACGACGAAGCATCTGCAATGAAGTGAAACTTGCGAGCAAGCGGTGACTGATGGGGTTGCTTGAACTAAATAACCATCCTGTTTAAATACGCGTTCCCAAATAAACACGGTCGTGAAACTTCTACACTAAACTTAGCACTAGTTGCGAGTTAAAATATCTCAATAAAGAATTAAAGTAACTTGCCACCTCTCCAAATTAACCGTACGTCCATGTGACCGATCCATAAGAGCAGCCCAATCTTGTCCCCGGCTGCAGGGGCCACCGGCCACCGTTGCTTGTCTGCGCGCGACGTACCGCCCTGCTCCGGCCGGCCGGCGACAGCGACGGGGACTCCGGGTAGGGTTTGGTTGCTGCATGCCCCTTCGCCCAGTTGGAAACTATGTCTCTCATCCAAGAGAAGAACGATAAGAATTCCTTGCTAGAATCTTAACAGTAATATATCTTGTAGTCTATCTCGTGGTCTGTTTGTTTCTGTTCAGATAAAATCATTTGTTAGGATATGATTACGTGCGCCAGATTGTAACAGAAAGATTGTAACAGCTTTATCTGTAAGTGCGCCGCATATCAGATGTAATCATCAGCCTTTTGGCTATATAAGCAGCACGCAGGCTGTCCGCAAGGCCAAGGCAAAATTTTATACCAATGTTTACATGGTAACCAGAGCCAGTTTTCTCCACCCGAGAGTATGGCAACAGCGGGGAGTTCTTCCATGGTGCCGACAGGGTGTTTCAACACCCTCACGCATCACGTCGAGAAGTTTACCAGGGAAAACTTTCCCCGCTAGAAGGTGCAAGTTATTCCAGCTGTGAGAGGCGCACAGACGTATGATCTTTTTGATGGAACCAGGAAGAAGCCGAAGAAGGAGCTGATGGTGCAAAAGCAAGATCAGACCATCGAGAAGGTTCCAAACCCCGAATATTTGTCGTGGATTGTGCAAGATCAGCAGCTTCTATGTTATTTGAATTAAACTCTGAAGGAAGTACTTGCACATGTTGCAATGTACTCGTCCGCAGCTAAAGTTTGGAAGACAATCTTTGCATCACAATCAACAAAGTTCATTAATTACTACATATCATTAACTCAGGTTTTGATCAACTACTACATATCATACGTACCTACACTCGGGAGCAGCGGCCAAGGCGGGCTCGGAGTAGAGGCGGCCGGGGCAGGCTCGCAGCAGGGGCGACGGAAACGGCGCGGCGCAGCAGCTTCGGCGATGACGAGTGGACACAGACGTGGGGCGGCACGGTGGTCAGCGCGGACTCGGTGCTGCGGCCGGGCGGCAGCAGCAGGGAAGCCTCGGTGCTGTGGCCGGGCGGCAGCGGCAGGGCAGCCTCGGGCGGGCGGCGTGCCGGCGAGCTCGGTATGCGGCCGGGCGGCGCGGTGGCCGGACGGCAGCGGCAGGGCAGCCTCGGGCGGACGGCGAGCTCGGGCTGCGGCCGGGCGACGCGGTGGCCGGGCGGCCGGGCGGCGCGGTGGCTGGGGCGGTGCGGTTGCTGGGCGGCGCGCTGGCTCGGGCAGGGTGGCAGTGGCGTTCGCACGTAATGAATTTGGGCTCGGGCCCGATCTAAATCGGGTCTAGTTTCGTGAGCCGGAGCTGGCACCCACAAAAGTAACGTGTGTATTTTCATGTGCCGATGCCAGTACCCATGAAAATAACCTCAATTTTCGTGAGCTTCCGACACCCACGAAAGTAACGCGTGTATTTTCGTGAGCCGGCGGCAGTACCCACAAAAATAACCTCAATTTTCGTGAGCTTCCTACACCCACGAAAGTAACACATCTATTTTCATGTGCCGACGCCATCACCCACGAAATAAGTCGGGATCACCTCTATTTCCGTGTGACGGCGCTTCCACCCACGAAGTTAAGTCGGGATCACCTCTATTTTCGTGTGCCGGCACTGCCACCCATGAATTTAAGTCGGGATCACCTCTATTTCCGTGTGCCGGCGCTGCCACCTACGAAATTAAGTCCTTTAATTTCGTGAGCCTCCGGCACCCACGACATTTGATGTTGTTATTTTCGTGAGCTTACGCCACAACAATTTCAGAACTTATTTTCGTGAGCCCGAGAGGAACCCACGAAATTACAAGTTGTCGGTACCCGCGATATGGGGTACCCCGCGCACAGGGGAAAATGTCTAAGGAACTCGCCCTTCTCTGCAGGGAGAGCTCCGAAGGCGCCACGCGTCCGGCGGGGCCGGACCTCCCTCTCCTCAGAGGAAAGCTCCAGGCCTGCCACGTGGCATACAGAAGCCGGACCTCCCCCCTCCGCGGGAGAGAGGTCCGAAGGCGCCACGTGTCCAGCGGGGCCGGACCTCCCTCTCCTCAGAGAGGAGCTCCGGGCTCGCCACGTGGCCGACAGAAGCCAGACTTCCCCCTTCGCGGGGAGAGGTCCGAAGGCTCCACGTGTCCTGCGGGGCCGGACCTCCCTCTACTCTGAGGAGAGCTCCGGGCCCGCCATGTGTCTAGCAGAAGAATGCCGCCTGCCCCCGAGCGGTAGGCAGCGGGCGTAAAGTCGCCCATACCTTGCCTGTACAAGGTATTCAAGGCCCGCGTCTTCCCAAGACGCGGAGACACGGAGCACGCCTGTAACACCCCAAATTTTGATTCAAAACCCTAAAACATGCTCAGAGGGGAATTTAAAAATTTTTGGACGTGTTGCATGTTTTGCAAAAATTCAAATTCAAACTGGAATTCAAATTAAACTCAAATCAGAAAAGAAATGGAAAAAGAAAAAGAGAAAACGGAAAAAAAAACCGGCCAGTGGGCCGAAACCCGCCAGCCGGCCCAGTTTCCCCGCGCCAGCCCACCCCCGCGCGCGTCGCGCTGTCTCTCACAGACAGGTGGGACCCACCTGTCATCCCCAACCCCGCGACCCCGGACTCTCTCCCGCGCGCGCGCGATCGCAACCGACAGGATTTCCACGTCCCGCAGCCGAATTCTGGTCCCAGAAGAATCCAACTCGATCACAACTGACCCACCGCCCTCCCCCGGCTATAAAAACCCCAGCCCCGATCGGTTTTTCCCACGCGATCGCCGATTTTTACTCCGGTGAGCACCGAGACTTCGCCGGTGAATTCTGGCCGATCTAAGCTCGGAAACTCTGATCTAACTCGCTGGTCTTGATCCACCGCCTCCGGGGAACTTTGCAGGTGCAGAAAACTCGGAGATTTACGGTGTAAACACAGCGCCGACGAGCTTCGCCGTGGTTTTGCCTCGGACCTCGCCGCCGATCACTTTCCAGGACCCCCGAGCTCAAGAAAACCCCCGAGGTGAGATCCCTGACCTCCCCTCTACCGATCTATGCCATAAGATCACAGTTCTAGGCAGAATTCTCGCGGATCCGAAACTTTCCGGCGAGATCGCCGCTTCCCGCCGCCGTGCGCCGCCGGCAGCGCCGCCCGCGCTCGATCAGAGCGACGTGGCCGCTTGTGCGCCATTTATTTTAAATCGCACGGTAGACTTTAAAACCCCGCGTACCGGTTCGATGTTATAATCTCAGCCGTCGGTTTAAAATCGGACGGTCCACGTCAGCCCCGCATTATAAAGACTGGAATTCTTACGTGCTACCCCCTGGCGTTCTCTGGAATTGAGAGCTAGCCCCGGAAACTTCAGATCTAGCCCCTGGAACTCCAGAAAATCATGTAAATTCATTTAAAAATCAGTTTTAGCCCTGGACTTAATAGAAATTAGGAAAAACACCTCTGATAAGTGTAGCTAGACCCCTGGAAATTATGAAAATAATATTATAGACCCTGTAATGGGGTGAATTCATTATTTTAGCCCTGTTTAGTATTTAATTTAGAAAATTGAATATGTAACTAGTGTTTAAAAATTAAAAAGTGGGATAAACATAATTGTCAAAATTAATTAAAAACTTTCTCAGTACTTAGGAAACTTTGGAGTGAGATAAAAATATATTTTGGGCTGAAATGAATCTGTTTCATTTATTATTCACATTATTTACTATAGGGACACATTTTTAAGTAAAGAATAGCTATAGAAAAATAGGGAAAATAATTATGAAATAGTTTACATCAGAGGCCAAGGTCAAAACATGTTATTAAATTATTTAGGACCAGAACCTATACTGTTTAGATGATGTGTATTACTAATTTCATAATAAAATACACAATTATGCATAGGAATATAAATCTGAAAATATAGCAACTAGTAAATGATAAATGGAGTTTCTAAAATCCAAAGAATTCAGTCTAGGGTTGGTAGAAATTCTGAAGGCACATATGGAGAAGAAAAATACTTTTCATACATACTTGGTAGTGAAAAGGTGTAGTAGTTTAATATAAGGAATTTATTTAAAACTGAAACATATATATATATATATATATATATATATATATATATAGTATGTAAGTATAAATATAAACACCAAAGTAGGAATCATACACATATAAATAAAAGTGTATGCAAGCCACAGATCAGCACACAAAGTAACCACAACACGTATAATGGTGAATGAATTTCATAAATATGAATGTGTGGTTTGTATAAAGTAGAAGTGTGAACTATGTCTTATGATTGTTGTTTTTCTTTTGCTATGTGTGATGGTATGAAGTAGAACCTGTTCAAGAGCAAGTTAACCCTTTCCAAGATCAGGACTACCCATTTCAAGAGCAGCAAGAAGGAGGCAAGTGTCCTTGACCACTTTGATCCTATGCTAGGATGTGTAGATAGAATTATTTGCATTGTCAATTGAAATATGAAACCCATGCTAGGAAAGTTTCCCTAGAATTGCATTACCTTGTTTCCTTGTAGCTTGGGTTGGGATTCATTTTGTCATGTCATTTATTTACATGCATATGCTTAGCCATGCTTAGAATGGGATATTTGGGACATGAGATCATCAGTTTATTATACCATACTCTTGAATGAGCTATTGGGAGTTATGTAGAGGTAGGGATCAAGGCAAGTTGGATGTTTTGGTTGTGTGCTGGGTGCACGAGACTTGGGTTTGTGTTTAGTACTTGCCTGGATCCTAAGGACCGGTTCATGGAGCATGTAACCCGGCTTTACAGTGCCAACCACATGCTGAGATGGGGCAGCTTGGCCAATTAATTAGGTGTATCCCCGGCGTAGTATGGGTGTGTTGGATGGTGCGGGGAGTAGGTGTCAGCTGGACTACCATATGAACCGCAAGGCTTAAGAGGGGGCCACTGCAGCGGGGTTGGAGCCTCTTGTATGCTGTTAGGGGTGAAACCTCAGTGGGCCCACGCTCGTCGGGAATCCCTTTGTAAAGGCTTCGTAGTGATCTCCTGGCTGCACACCTGGGAAGTGTGAATGTGGATCGTAGCCACTGGCATAATGGAGGTTCTTTTAGTCCACCCGGCAACGGAGGATGAAATCACTACATGTGGGTACAGTGGTACAAACTCTGCAGAGTCAAAACTGTCTTGACAGCCGTGCTCACGGTCAAGAGCGGCCTGGACTTATTCATGATTAGAGGATTGATGGTTTTGGAAGTTAAGCGGGGAGCTTAACAGTGGAAATGATGTTATGGTTATTGGATTATGATGATGGGATGGGAGATTGGGACCTTTTCACCTGTGTAGTAATGTAGGTGCTTAATAAGCTAAGGTGATAGGTATTAATTGCGTAGTGCTTTAACCATGAGTTCAACCTCTCCTTGTTCTAGCCATGCATGATATAATTTTCCCACACTTGCTGAGTACCATTGGTACTCAACCTTGCATATTTGTTGGTTTATATTGCTGCTCAGGTCAAGATAATGAGGTGGTGTATAATGACCAAGATTTTGGACCCGAGGAAGGATTTTAGGTTCATGAAGACCCCCGGGCAACGCTTGTGATGGAGCCCTAAAGAATAATATTCCGCTGCTAGTTTATTTAATTGTGATGAAGCATTAGTGTCCATTGAGACATTTGCAATGTAAGACTTATTTATATTCGACACCTGGCTTGTAATAAATGATGCTTCACTATTTGTCATCACATGTATGAGAAAATGATCCTGGCATACATGTGATATTCACTTGGTTGTTTCTTCGGAAAAACCGGGTGTGACAACGCCTCTGTCAGGTGCTGTTGCACCCAGTCGCATCACAGACTGGTGCGCAGTGTCAGAGCCTGCCAGCCAATAAACGCAGCGACAAGACATCCCATGCCACCCCCGCCGTCATCAACCACTACGGCTAGCATGCGGCATGGGCAGGGCGGCAAGACGAAGACTCAGAAGCCTTCGCCAGAGGCAACTACCGGCATAACTGCAGATACGGTAGATAATAGACAATCTCCCCGGGGCCACCTGTCGGGTCTCGCCCCCCCCCCCCCCCCCCCCCTTGTAAGCCACCCAAGTCTTGGACTATAAAAGGCTCAGGTAGGTGACGTTAGCAAGGGTTCGCACTCTAGCCATTCACACCCAAGGTGTAACTCATCCTCAAGCTCAGGACTCCGGTTCTGAGCAACAAGCAATACAGTGAGCTCCATAGCTCGCCGTGGACGTAGGGTTTTACGCTCCGGCGGCCTAAACCACGTAAAACTCGTCCATACGCTCAAGCTCTCCGCAAGTGACTAGCCCCACCGAAAAAAGAACCTTCGCGGGCTGCCCAGTGCAGGCCCGGGGAAGTGTCGACTGAACACTTCGAAGGGGGCTTTCCCTTGCGAAACGAGTTTTCCGCCGACGAAGATGACCAAGCTTCCTTCAGCGGCAAACTCTCCTCCTCCGCGTTCACGGCGAACCATGACCAGCGGGGAGTACATGTCGACGCACTCAGGACGGAGTGTGTCGGCACAAGCTGGTAGCCAGCAGCCGACTCCGGCAACGCCGACTCCGGCAATGCAGGCTCCGACCAGCGTGAGATCTTCTGCGGCGATGAGTGAACCCCACAGGGGTGCGCTAGCTGCAGCATGAGCGCTACTGCGCAACCCACCTGTTGGGGACGCACCTCATTCAGCAACCCAGCAGTGGATACGTGAGGTAGACCGCCTCGTCGCCGCCGCCGCAAACCCTCGTCTTTGGCGGGGACGACATTCTGGTCAACCGGCTGTGTCGCTGACGCGCATGCCAATGGTTGACGGGCAGACGGCGGACTCCAGCTCCACTAGGTTTCCATCGACGGACCTGAGGGCAGAGCTGGAGCGTTGCCACTTGGGCCAAGATGCCCAAGTGTTCCTCGAGCGACGTCAAGAAAGGCGTCGCATCCAAGAGGCTGGTGACAACATGACGTCGGCCTTGACCCAGCCTGAAGGGCAGATCTTCGCCACGCGAGCTCTGCCCCAGGCGTACGCCGCGCAGCATATGCCACAACCATGTGCTCTGCAAGCGGCGTCCCCGGTCTATGGAGCAGCCTTGCCCATACCGGGGTACACTGTGCCAGGTGCGAACCAAGCGTTCGCGGCACCAATACCTGCGGCAACAGGAGCAGGATGTGCGGCCCTTGCACCCCACCTTCGCTTCGCGAGGTGGCCGCGCAAGTTTCGGCCGCACCTGCCCGAAAAGTACGACGGCAGCGTTAACCCGGCGGAGTTCCTCCAAATCTACTCCACCGCCATACTTGCAGCAGGAGGGGATGAGGCTGTCATGGCCAACTACTTCCCCGTCGCCTTGACCGGCCCAGCCCGGTCTTGGCTCATGAATCTCCCTCAGGGTTCCATAACTTCCTGGGGAGAGCTCTGCCGGCAGTTCATCGCCAACTTCGGCAGCTCCTACACCCGTCCCGGCACGGAGCTTGACCTCCACGCCATCAAGCAACAACCTGGGGAGTCGCTGCGCTCTTTCATCCAGCGGTTCTCCCAGGTACGCAACACCATCCCGCATATTCAAAGTGCTTCTGTGGTGGTGGCGTTCCGGCAGGGTGTCCGGGACGAGAAAATGCTTGAGAAGCTCGCGACCAGAGAGGTCCGCGACGTCTCTGAGCTCTTCAGCCTGGCGGACAAGTGCGCCAGAGCAGCTGAAGGGCGGAACTGGCACTCTCTGCCGGCCTCCGAGTCAGGAGGACAGCCCGGGTCTGGCGCTGCTTCCTATGGAAGTGGCAAGAAGGCCAAGAACCGGGGGAGTGGCAAGATGAAGTCATCGTCCGCAGCTCCCGTCACCGCAGCAGCGACGGCTAGTGGAGCTCGGGGGCCACGCCCCGACAAAAGGCAGCGGCAGTCGCCAGCCCCAGATAGTGACCAGGGCGGGCTATGCCCCGTGCATGGCGCCGGCAACCACACTGCTGCCGAGTGCTGGGATATCCAGAGGCTTGCAGAGCGCTTCCGCAAAGGAAGGCAGCAGAGAGCTGAGGCACCGCTCCACCTTCAGAGGGATGGCAAGCAGAAAGTCGACGCTTCAGTCAGCGCCGGCCACCAGGTGGGGTTTCAGGAGCCTCAGCGTGTCATGAAGACAGTGCATAACGGTGAGGACTCCAGCTCCGATGGTTACGGGCCGGGGCGGTAGCCGACTGTGGCTGCCGTCCCAAGTCAGTGGAGGCTGCACTGCAGTGGCGTCAACCTTGGAGAAGCTCCAAGTAGTCGCAGCAGCTCAAGCACCAATCACAATGGTGCAAGATCGGGCCAGCCCCTCCCGAGAGCACGCCTCCGTGCCTCGGTCATACCTCCTGGGGGCCGCCCAAGGTCTGTCAACCCCTTGAAGGCCTTGCCAGAAGGGGAAGACACCTTGGGTCCTCCAAGAAGAGCCCGGGTCCACCTACCCCTTGAAGGCCTTAGCCAAAAGGGGAGAACTCCCCGGGGGCGCCCAGGAGAAGCTGCGCAGGACCAGATCCAGCGTGAAGATGACAACCTCGTCGACGAGGCTCGGCTGCAGGTAACACCCCACAACGCACGGTCTCGGCTGCTACTCTAGCACTACCGCCAAAGAACCAAACGCGTCAGGGACCCACAGAAAGGCAACCTGGTGTCGCGGCACGCACTTTCCTGAGAAGGACCCATAAACTCTCCTCCAGCCGGGAAGGTCCCTTCCGAATCACGAAAGCTGCCGCCTCAGGTGTACATGCCTTTCAACCGAGTGTCGGATCCGTTCCCAAAACCCTTTGGCATGGAACAACACTGTAAGTCCTATCGCCCGAGCATTAGTAGAACAAGGTCATTCCCTTCTGTAATAAATCCCATAGAGTTTAGGAACAGCGCTTGGGGCAGCTAAGTCTCAAGGGACGGTCCAGGACTACGTCTAGCTTAGCCTGGTTCCGACCCTAAGCGCGTAGAGTCTTGCTTCCCTTGTAGACGAGGCGGGTCATTGCCTCCATGTACAACCAGACTTCCACCTATGGGCATTAACACAGAAACTTGTTCTACTTAGCTCTCTCTCATGTGCTCATTTAAATTACGCATTAATTTTTATGATCGCACTATCTATGTATGTTCATCGTACATCTAGATCCCTCTCTCCCGCCCTCATCCATAGTCAGCATTCGCTATCCTACCGAGGGCGGTTGCGCTTGAGGCACCTGTCGATGGCCAAGTGAGTCTCACGGGCCTCCCCCAGTCAGTGTTGCGGTGCCAGTTGGTCACCTCCAGGAAAGGCCTGCGTTGTGCATGGGGGGTCCAGGGTGCATATCCCGCTTAGCCGGCTCTGTGCCCAAAGCGTGCGCATCCTGCCCTCCGGAGGTACAGGGGAGTACAACCGCTTTGCCTGGTCATGAACCCAAATCACGTGCACTCTGCTTCCCCGGCGCACGGCCCGGTACTAGGGATCGGACGGCCGTACCCGGACCTCGGAGGGAGCCGGAGCTTCGGTGCCTCGCGCACAGAATTGCCCAAGCCCCGTATAACGGATCAGGATCGTAAGCCGAATAAGACTAGGAGACGGGAGGGGAGGGTCCCCCGAGGAGAATTACGTTTCCTCTGCCTGTGTGCAGGACCTCTAGGTTACAGCAACAGGGACTGCACAAAGCGGGGGGAAAGGAGCTACCAACTACTCCGGCATAGGACTGGAAGGACCGGGTCCCGCCCCTTCAGCAGGAGTGAGGCCCGAAGGCCCCACGTGTCCGGCGGGCCCGGAGCTCCCGCCTCCCCTGAGGGGGGCTCCGGACTCGCCGCGTGGCAGGCGGAAACCGGACCTCCCCCTCGGCGGGGGGGGGGGCTCCGAAAGCCCCACATGTCCAGCAGGGCCAGAGCTCCCGCCTCCTCAGGAGGGGCTCCGGACCTGCCAAGTGGCCGGCAGATCTGGACCTCCCCATAGGGCGAGATCCGGAGACCCCCGGGGGCCCCTAATACAGTTAGGACCCGGGGAAGGTGTCTGTGCGGAGCTCCGAGATTGGTGAAGGCCTCTGAGTACCTTGCGGAGCTAAGGACTCAGTCAGGCAAAGCCAAGAAGGAGAGAAAAGGCATCACAGACACAAACATTCAAGAGAGTCTATTTATGCGAGGCTCCATGAGCTAGACTACAAACTCGATAAAAAAGAAAGAAACAAGCCCCAGGGTTCCCCTGGCACGACCAGAGCCTAGAAGTTGCAAGAACGGCCACATCATCAGGCTTCAGCCCTAGCGGCGTTCTCCCGCTCCATGACCCGAGCGCAGGAATCACCTCGGCCATCACCAGCGCAAGGGCCAGTATCATCAAGGATGCTCCTGAAGCCCCCTCCGCTGCTTCAGTGGTTTCCTTGGAGACTTCCCTCATCACCAGCGCAAAGGCCGGTGTCATCAAGGGTGCTCCTGAGGCCCCCTCCACAACTTCAGCGGTCTTCTTGGAGACTCTGCCGCCTGGAGTCCTCTTTGGTGCTTCAGCGGTTTCCTTGGAGACTCCTCCGCCTGAAGCCGCCTCGGCGTATCAGCAGTTTCTTTGAAGACTCCACCATATGAGAAGGGACGCAACGCCAGGGAACTTTTAGCCTGTCGTCGCCCAGGAAGAGTGCCGTCGGGAGGACAAACCTGAGACCCCTTGGAGGCGCCACCTCCAGAGGCAAGGCATGCAGGCTCCCTGGGTCCCAGACTTGGTACAGACGCCGTCGCCGGAGGAAATCGAGAGCGATTCCCCTACCCCCCAAAGGCGGGTTAGAAGCCATGGAGGAAGACAAGGCCGCAGAGACTCGAGGAAGGTGCAAGGGCTGGAAGCCTTATAAGGGGAGCATACCCACGTTGCGGTTTCTTTTCACACCTTCCAAGTACGATTCAAAGCAATTCGAAACTCTTCGAATACGCCGCATCGGCAACTGCTTCGGCTCCGAGACAGAGCGCCGATGACAGGTGGACCCAAGCCGCCCAGCTGAGGCGGTGGGTCAAGGAGTCAGTCTCCTAAGAAGACGAGCCGGCTAGGCACTCCGGCGGTCCCCGAAGAAAGCGCCGCAACGTGCAGAAGTGGCAGTCTTGGGAACCGTCGTAGTAAAAGCAACCATCAAGTGGGCGCATGCTCCCACGATCCCGCGACTGTTCGTGCTCCGGCAGCGGTCAATGCAGGACTTAGAAAAAGTGCGCGGATCAGAAGAGAAGGAGGTCCCACCTCGGGTTCGCTATCTCCCCCGAGATGGGCCCGGGGGCCACTGTCAATACCCGCGATATGTGGTACCCCCGCGAACAGGGGAAAATGCCTAAAGAACTCGCCCTTCTCCGCAGGGAGAGCTCCGAGGCGCCACGCGTCCGGCGGGGCCGGACCTCCCTCTCCTCAGAGGAAAGCTCCGGGCCTGCCACGTGGCATACAGAAGCCGGACCTCCCCCCTCCGTGGGAGAGAGGTCCGAAGGCGCCACGTGTCCAGCGGGGCCGGACCTCCCTCTCCTAAGAGAGGAGCTCCGGGCTCGCCAGGTGGCCGACAGAAGCCAGACTTCCTCCTCCGTGGGGAGAGGTCCGAAGGCTCCACGTGTCCTACGGGGCCGGACCTCCCTCTACTCTGAAGAGGGCTCCGGGCCCGCCACGTGTCTAGCAGAAGAATGCCGTCTGCCCCTGAGCGGTAGGCAATAGGCGTAAAGTCACCCCATACCTTGCCCGTACAAGGTATTCAAGGCCCGCGTCTTCCCAAGACGCGGAGACGTGGAGCACGCCTCTGTCAGGTGCCGTTGCGCCCAGTCGCATCACAGACTGGTCCGCAGTGTCAGAGCCTGCCAGCCAATAAACGCAGCAACAAGACATCCCATGCCGCCCCCGCCGTCATCAACCACTACGGCTAGCATGCGGCATGGGCAGGGCGGCAAGACGAAGACTCAGAAGCCTTCGCCAGAGGCAACTACCGGCATAACTGCAGATACGGTAGATAATAGACAATCTCCCCGGGGCCACCTGTCGGGTCCCGAGCCCCCCCTTGTAAGCCACCGAAGTCTTGGACTATAAAAGGCTCGGGTAGGCGACATTAGCAAGGGTTCGCACTCTAGCCATTCACACCCAAGGTGTAACTCATCCTCAAGCTCAGGACTACGGTTCTGAGCAACAAGCAATACAACGAGCTCCATAGCTCGCCGTGGACGTAGGGTTTTACGCTCCGGTGGCCTGAACCACGTAAAACTCGCCGTGTCAAGCTCTTCCTAACTCGTCCATACGCTCAAGCTCTCCGCAAGTGACTAGCCCCACCAAAAAAAGAACCTCCGCAAGTGTCACACGAAAATATGTCGTTTTCCTGTAATGACTACTCGGATTTTCTTGCGACACATCCCCCGGTATTCTCAAGGGCGGATGAGCCCATCAATGCGGACAACTGGCTCCGCACGATGGAGATGAAATTCAGGCTGCTCCGCGTTACAGAGCAGCAGAAGACACAATTCACGGTCCGACAACTTATTGGGTCCGCAAGCGCTTGGTGGGCGAACTTCCGCGCCTCTCAACCCATCGAGCGAGTATTGACTTGGCCAGAATTCCGGACGGCCTTCAGGGCCTATCACATATCACCAGGTCTTATAAAGAGGAAGACGCAGGAATTCCTCCACCTGCAGTAAGGCAACAGGAACGCACTAGAGTATGCCCGGGGGTTCAATGATCTCGCTTTTTACGCGTCGTATCATGCTGATACCGATGAAAATAGACGATACCACTTCTACCCTTGGGCTGAATCCACTCCTGAAGGACAAGCTGGCGATGTTCAATCGCGGCAGCCTCAATGAAATGATTGATGCTGCAATTGTACAGGAGGACTCCGGTAATGGCTGCGGCAGAGAAGAAGCGCAGCATGCCGCATAGCAGCGGAGAGGGAGGTGGTCCTCCCCTGAAATATCGGATGGTGTATCATACACCATCGGGCCAACGGTGGCAGCCACCGCAACGACTGATGCAGTTCCGCAATCGGCCGTATTCGCAGCTGGCATTCCGACCGGCATTACCAACACCTACGCAACAACAACAGCAGCAGCGGGCTATCCGCGTGCGTTTGCACCTCAGCAGCACATGCCTAGCTTTCATCCTCCAAGCACCGGCCAGCCAACATACACATGTTTCAAGTGCGGTCGCCAGGGGCACTTCGCCAACAATTGCCCTGAGAAGCAAGGCAGTGGAGTGGCACCACAATTTCCGTTGAGGAATCAACCTCTGAATCCCATTAATGCACGGCGGGCAAACCCTAAGCCCAGCACTGTCCAACTCGCCATAGAGGACGTGCCGGAGGGAGAACCCATTCTTGCGGGTATGTTCCAGCTCCACAAACATCCCACCATAGTTTTATTTGATTCAGGTGCCACCCATAATTTCATTAGCCAATCTTATATAGCTGAGCATAGTTTGCAAATACTACCCACCAAAAATCCTTATTTGATTTGTTCACCGGGTGGGAAAATTTCAGCAAGTGTAATGGTCCCAAAGAACCGTTATGCTTAGGGGGAAGGGTATACCCTACGTCTCTCATAGTTTTAGAGGTACAAAAGATCGATGTCATCCTAGGGATGTCATGGCTAAACCGCCACGGTGCTGTTTTAGACACCGTCCTACGAGTCGTGCATTTGCACCCAGAAATGCACGAGTCTCATTCATTATTTCTAGACAGTTTAGAAATAAAACTTCCAACTGTATACCAATCCACCACCATCAGATTGGAAGATATTCCAGTAGTCTGTGAGTTTCCCGACATGTTCCCGGATGATTTACCGGGTATGCCACCCAATTGGGAGATGGAGTTCAAGATCGAACTTGCACCAGGAACTATGCCAATATCCCGAAGGCCGTACAAGATGGCACCAAAAGAGTTGGCAGAATTGAAAACCCAGTTGATGGACTTACTGGACAAGGGGTTTATTAGGCCGAGCTCCTTGCCGTGGGGCTGTTCAACATTATTTGTGAAGAAGAAAGATGAAACATTGCGGCTTTGTGTGGACTATCGTCCACTAAATACCATGACAATCAAGAACAAATACCCATTGCCACAGATCGACATGTTGTTTGATCAGTTGGTCGAAGCAAAGATCTTTTCTAAGATGGATTTAAGATCAGGGTACCACCAGATTAAGATACAGGCTGAGAATATTCCGAAGACAGCTTTCTCGATGAGGTACGGGCTTTATGAGTACCTTGTCATGTCCTTCGGCCTCACCAACGCTCCAGCTCATTTCATGTACTTGATGAACTCGGTATTCATGCCGGAGCTGGACAAGTTTGTCATGGTCTTCATCGACGACATATTGATATATTCCAAGTCAGAGGAAGAACACGCGAAGCATCTGCGTATAGTCTTGGAACGGCTGCGAGATCACAAGTTATACGCGAAATTCAGCAAGAGCGAATTCTAGATATCACAAGTACCTTTCCTCGGGCATATTATCTCCGCGGAGGGCATCGCGGTAGACTCGAGCAAGATTACACAAGTGCTGAATTGGAAGTCTCCGAGGTTTGTCCACGAGGTACGAAGCTTCCTCGGACTCGCGGGATATTATCGGAGGTTCATTCCAAACTTCTCGAAGATTGCCAAGCCTATGACCTAACTGCTGAAGAAGGCTACCAAATATGTTTGGAGTCCAGCATGTGAAGCGGCATTCACGGATTTAGTGAAGCACCTAACATCAGCACTGGTTTTGGCGCAGCCAGACACAACAAAGCCATTCGATGTGTGCTGCGATGCATCCTGCATTGGGCTCGGATGTGTGCTGATGCAAGACCGAAGAGTGGTCGCGTATGGATCACAGCAGCTCCGGAATCATGAGAAAAACTATCCAACTCATGACTTAGAACTCTCTACCGTGGTACTCGCTCTTAATATGTGGAGGCGCTACCTACTCGGTAACCTCGTACATTTATATACCGACCACAAGAGCCTCAAGTACATATTCACTCAGAAGGAGTTAAACATTAGGCAAAGAAGATGGTTGGAGTTGATAAAGGATTATGAAATAGAGATCCATTATCACCCCGACAAGGAAAACTGGGGGCGGATGCGCTAAGTCGCAAGTCACACGTACATAATCTGACAATCACCCCATTTGAAGAGAGTGAACCACCCTTGTATGTGGTTCCCTATGGAGCTCTCTACAACCTAGCTCTTATCTCCACCATCCGTGAAGAGATAGCCGCAGCCCAGAAAATTGAAAAGGGTATGTCGCATTCACGGATACGTGTAGACAGTGGGGAGTTGAAGTGTTTCCGGAAGGACGGAGACGAGGTCCTGTGGTTCAAAAACAGGATAGTCGTACCCCGTAACTTGGAATTGAGGAAGAAACTTTTTAGCGAGGCTCACTAGTCAAAGTTTTCTATTCACCCCGGCAGCAATAAGATGTATCAAGAGCTCAAGGGCAAATTTTGGTGGACACGGATGAAGCGGGAGATCGCTAAATACGTATCCGAGTGTGGTACATGTCGTAGGGTGAAGGCTGACCACATAAAGAAACCGGGATTATTACAACCGCTAGGCATTCCTGCCTGGAAGTGGGAGGACGTGAGCATGGATTTTATTGTCGGTTTACCCACCACATTTCAGAAACATGACTCGGTGTGGTAATCGTCGATCGGCTCATAAAGTCTTCCCATTTTATCCCAGTCAATACAAACTACAACACCAAGAAGTATGCTGAATTGTACACCTCACGGATTCTATGTATACACGGCGTACCCCTGTAACACCCTCAAATTCATTTCCATGCATTGCATACATTTTTCATGTAAAGAAACATTATAGAAGAAGTAGAAATGGAGAAAGAACCATAGAAATGGAGAAAAGAACCATAGAAATGGAGAAAGGACCATAGAAATGAAGGACCATAGAAATGGAGAAATAACCATGGAGGAAGGAACCATAGAAATAGAGAAAACCCACAGAAATGGAGAAGTGAATATAGAAATGGAGAATGGGGCATAGAAATGGAGAAGGGCAATGTAGAAATGGAGAATGGGACATAGAAATGGAGAGGGAAATGTAGAAATGGAGAATACGACATAGAAATGGAGAGGGGAATGTAGAAATGGAGAATGGGACATAGAAATGGAGAGGCGAATGTAGAAATGGAGCAAGTGACATAGAAATGGTGAGGAATGGGAAAAAGATAGTTGAAATAAGCCATTCCCAAATTTCCCCCAAAATTTCCAAATTTCCCAATTCCCCAAAAGGGGAATTTTTCCTACATTTTGGGGATAAAATCCCCAAGGCTGCCGCACCACAAGAGATAAGTTTGTTAAGATCCAAAAAAAAATTGAATAGGACTCTTATTTGAGCTCCAATTGGAGTAGGACTCTCCTTTTCCCCCTTATAAATATAACCCCCACCCCCTTGGCCGACCCCTCTCTCTTTTGGTCGCCCCCCCTGCTGCAAAGCCCCCTTCTTTGCTGCCAAGTCGCCAAGTTCCCCCCACCCCTTGCCAGAATTTGGCCGCCGTCGAGCCCCGTCGAGCCCCGCCGTCGCCGGAGAAGAAGCCCGATGATCTGTCCTACCAAAATTTTCCATAGAAAAATTCCCCACTGCTGCCATTACTAGAAGGAAGGACCTGTCATCAAAAGGAAGTGAGGTAGGTCCCCATTACCCATCTTACGACGTCGCCGCTGTTTCTACGCATCCATTTCATTTGCCCCTTCAAACAGAAACTTTTTCGTGTGGACAGATCGTGTTTTGATTGATTTTTGACGGTGGAATTGATCTAGATCTGGAGTCAAGATCATCACCACGTTCACACTTGATCCATACACCCTTGATCATCATAAAGCCCCATGAAAGCCCATTAAAACATGCAAGAACATGTACAAACTGGATTAATAAAACTGCACTATAGGATTTGCATTCATCTACCCCATTGCATCTTGAGTAAAGTTTGTGCATGATGATTGATTGCTGTAAATTTTGTATGTGCATGGTCGTGAATAGAAGGACAAGCTCAAGAGCCCATCTACGAGGATCTACAGCACCAAGTGTGACACCCTCGCCTCGGGTGTCAGCATATGTTCATGTTCTATGAAGAGGAAACATTTTAATGAAAAATAGGAACAGAGAGAATTATCAAAAGGATAACCAATCCAGCTCTCAGAAAGCGCCGAAGACAACTTACCGCGGCCGCTGGCCACGTGGCGTGATCGGAGCTCATCCCTGCGAAGTGGGGAGAGGCTGCCGCCAAGCTGGCTACGTGGCAGGCTCGGGGCTCACCCCCGCAATTGGAAAGAGGTCCGACCCTGTGGGACACGTGTTGCCCACGGAGCTAGCCTCTGTGGAAGAAGCAAAGACATTTTTTTAGGATGCATGTCACCTTCGAAGCTAGTCCTCGCGGAAATTAGAGGACCGGTCGCACGGGGTACGTGTCGATCTCGGAGCTTATCTCCGGGAGGTCCGGTTCTATCGAACACGTGTCGCCACCGGAGCTTATCTCCAGGAGGTCCGTCGCTGCTGGACACGTGTCAACCTCGGAGCCCGTCACTGAGGAAAGAAGAGAGGAAAGACTGGCGCCGACATGTGGCGTGTGCGGAGCTCACCTCCGAAGAAGAGGGAGGTCTCGCTCGTTTGACACGCGGCACAACCGGAGCTCGTATCTGCGGGAAAGGAGATACCAGGCCCCGAAGGACACATGGAACTTCCGGAGCTCATCACCGCGGAGGTAACGAGTTCTAGAGCGGTTTTTACGCGTAAAGATACCGGTACGCAACAGAAACCGATCTAAATTCCATAATATTACTAAAGATAAGACGTAGGATCCAACAAAGATCTGAATAAGACTCTTACTCGGGATACAATCAGATTAGGACTCTTCTCTTCCCGGTTATAAATAAAACCCAAAACCTCTGGCCGAAACCATGAACTTCTTTTCAACTTCTGAGCCGACGACTTAGAGCCCCTAACCCTAACTCGCCGAGTAAACCGTCGCCGAAGCGCAACAAGGGAGATCATCGGAGGAGAACCGAGCGGTCTGAGGAGGACCTCGAAGTCAAGAAGAACGTGAGGTAGGACTTCAATACCACCTTACGACATCATTGTGTTCTTTTCTTTGCATCTGTTCTTCGATTCCTTTCGAACAGAAGCCTTCTCGTGGATAGATCACTTGCTGATCAGGTTGATCTTAAGACAAGATCATCGCCACATCCACCTTTGATCCGAACACCTCTGTCCATACAAGCCATGCAAGAACACGTACAGATCAATCTAATAAAACTAATCATGAGATAGCATGCATATGCATCATCGCATTTAGTTTAAGGTTTGTGCATGATATTGATTGCTGTGAATCTTGTATGCATGTGATCCTACCTAGCAGGACAAGCTCAGGGAGCTGTCTACGACGAACTGCAGCAACCAGGTTTTGAGATCCAAGAACCTCCGGAACCGCAAGAACAAGGCAAGTGCTCCTTGACCATGTTGATCCTATGTTTTGGGTAAAACTATTTTGTTTTGCGAAAAGGTGTGTGTGCTGAGTCAAACATGATGGGAAACCCTCTTATAGGAGTTTACTGGTCTTGATTAAACCACCCTTGTCGCCTGGGAAGTCTATGAGTCGGGTATGGTTTTTGCTTTATGCTTCGCTAAGTCCATGGGATTGGGAAGTGTAACACCCCAAAAATCTTGTTAAGACCCTAAATCATGTTAAGAGGGGAATTTAAAATTTTTTGGACGTGTTGCATGTTTTGCAAAAATTCAAATTCAAACTGGAATTCAAATTAAACTTAAATCAGAAAAGAAATAGAAAAAGAAAAAAAGAAAACAGAAAAAAACCGGCCAGTGGGCCGCAACCCACCAGCCGGCCCAACCAGAACCAGCGCCAGCCCGCAGCCGCGCGCGCCCCTTTCCTCCCACTGACAGGCGGGGCCCACCAATTTTTCTTCTACCTCGAGCCCGCGCCGGACTCTCTCACCCCGAATCCAAACCGATCCGGATTTCTGCGAATCCCAGCCGAATTTCGCTTGGGGGCGACGCGAACTCGATCTAAACCACCCCGCCGCCCTCCCCCGTCTATAAAAACCCCGGCCTCTTTCTGTTTTTCCCACGCGATCTGCTGTTTTTCCTCCGGTGAGAACCCGAGCCCCTCCGGCGAATTCTGGCGGATCTACGCTCGGAAATTCCGATCTAACTCGCTGGTCTTGATCCACCGCCTCCAGGGAACCTTGCAGGTACAGAAAACTCGGTGACTTGCGGTGTAAACACAGCGCCAACGAGGCTCGCCGTGAATTCACCTCGGACCTCATCGCCGATCACCTTCTAGGACCTCCGAGCTCAAGAAAACCCCCGAGGTGAGATCCCCGACCTCTCCTCCACCGATCTATGCCATAAGATCACAGTTCTAGGAAGAATTCTCGAAGATCCAAAAGTCTCCGGCGAGATCGCCACTTCCCACCGACGTACGCCGCCGGCAGCGCCGCCCGCACTCGATCAGAGCGACGTGGCCGCTTGTGCGCCGTTTATTTTAAATCGCACGGTAGGGTTTAAATCCCCGCGTACCGGTTCGACGTTATAATCTCAGCCGTCGGTTTAAAATCGGACGGTCCACATCAGCCCTGCGTTATAAAGACTGGAAATCTTATGTGCTACCCCCTGGGGTTCTCGGGAAATAAGAGCTAGCCCCGGAAACTTCTGATCTAGCCCCTAGAACTTCAGAAAATCATGTAAATTCATTTAAAAATCAGTTTTAGCCCCTGGACTTAATAAAAATTAGGAAAAAACTCCTCTGATAAGTGTAGCTAGACCCCTGGAAATTCTGAAAATAATATTATAGACCCTGTAGTGGGGTGAGTTTACCTTTTTAGCCCTGTTTAATATTTAATTTGGGAAATTGAATATGTGGCTAGTGATTAAAATTTAAAAAGTGGGACAAACATATTGTAAAAATTAAATTAAAAACTTTCTCAGTATTTAGAAAACTTTGGAGTGAGATAAAAACATATTTTGGGTTGAAGTGAATCTGTTTAATTTATTATTCACATTTAGGGACACATTTTTAAGTAAAGAATAGTTCTAGAAAATAGGGAAAATAATTGTAAAATAGTTTACATCAGAGGAAAAGGTCAAAAATATATTAGCAAATATTTTAGATCAGAACCTATTCTGTTTAGATGATGTGTCTTGTTATTTTTTATAATAAAGTTCACACATAGGCATAGGAAAAGAATCTGAAAATATAGCAACTAATAAATGATAAATGGAGTTTCTAAAATCCAAAGAATTCAGTTTAGGGTTGGTAGAAATTATGAAGACACATATGGAGAAGGAAAATACCTTTCATGCATACTAGGTAGCTAAAAGGCGTAGTAATTGAATATAATAAATTTATTTAAATTGGAAACTCATATATATAGTATGTAAGTATAAATGTGAACACAAAAGTAGGAATCATATACATATGATCAAAAGTGCATGCAAGCCACAAATCAACACACATAGAGTAACCACAACACATATAATGGTGAATGACTTTCAAAAATATGAATGTGTGGTTTGTATGAAGTGGAAGTGTGAACTATGTCTTATGGATTGTTGTTTTTCTTTTGCTATGTGTGATGGTATGATGTAGAACCTGCTCAAGAGCAAGTTATTCCTTTCCAAGATCAGGACTACCCATTTCAAGAGCAGCAGGAAGGAGGCAAGTGTCCTTGATCACTTTGATCCTATGCTAGGATGTGTAGCTAGAATTATTTGCATTGTCAATTGAAATATGAAACCCATGCTAGGAAGTTTCCCTAGAATGGAATTACCTTGTTTCCTTGTAGCTTGGGTTGGGATTTATTTTATCATGTCATTTATTATTATGCATATGCTTAGCCATGCTTAGAATGGGATAATTGGGATATGAGATCATCAGTTTATTTTACCATACTCTTGAATGAGATGTTGTGAGTTATGTAGAGGTAGGGATCAAGGCAAGTTGGATGTTTTGGTTGTGTGCTGGGTGCACGAGACTCGGGTTTGTGTTTAGTACTTGCCTGGATCCAAAGGACCGGTTCATGGAGCATGTAACCTGGCTTTACCGTGCCAACCACATGCTGAGATGGGGCAGCTTGGCCAATTAATTAGGTGTATCCCCGGCGTAGTATGGGTGTGTTGGATGGTGCGGGGAATAGGTGTCAGCTGGACTACCATATGAACCGCAAGGCTCAAGAGGGGGCCACTGCAGCGGGGTTGGAGCCTCTTGTATGCTGTTAGGGGTGAAACCTCAGTGGGCCCACGCTCGTCGGGAATCCCTTTGTAAAGGCTTCATAGTGATCTCCTGGCTACACACCTGGGAAGTGTGAATGTGGTTTGTGGCCACTGGCATAATGGAGGTTCTTTTAGTCCACCCGGCAACGGGGGATGAAATCACTACATGTGGGTACAGTGGTACAAACTCTGCAGAGTCAAAACTGTCATGACAGCCGTGCTCACGGTCAAGAGCGGCTTGGACTTATTCATGATTAGAGGAGTGATGGTTTTGGAAGTTAAAGATGTTAAGCGGGGAGCTTAACATTGGAAATGATGTTATGGCTATTTGATTATGATGATGGGATGGGAAATTGGGACCATTTCACCTGTGTAGTAATGTAGGTGCTTAATAAGCTAAGGTGATAGGTATTAATTGCGTAGTGCTATAACCATGAGTTCAACCTCCCCTTGTTATAGCCATGCATGACATAACTTTCCCACACTTGCTGAGTACCATCGGTACTCAACCTTGCATATTTTTTTTGGTTTATATTGCTGCTCAGGTCAAGATAATGAGGTGGTGTATAATGACCAAGACTTTGGACCTGAAGAAGGTTTCTAGGTTCATGGAGACCCCCGGGCAACGCCTGCAATGGAGCCCACAAGAATAATATTCCGCTGCTAGTTTATTTACTTGTGATGAACTTTTTATTGTCCAACGAGACATTTGCTATGTAAGGCTTATTTATATTCGACACCTGGCTTGTAATAAATGATGCTTCACTATTTGTCATCACATGTATGAGAAAATGATCCTGGCATACATGTGATATTCACTCGGTTGTTCTTCGGAAAAACTGGGTGTGACAGAAGTGGTATCAGAGCCAGGTTGCCCGTAGGAACGTGGACCTAGGTAGAAATGGACGTATTTAAGGGTCCTATTTTCTTAAAAACTATTTTTACAAGGTGTGTGTTGAAAAGTGTTATTTAATGAGTCACTTTCTTCACCTTACCCCAATTTTCATTCAAAATAGGATTTTTGTTTAAAAGTTTATCTAACCTAAGTTTAAATGCTTTTTGTTTTAGATGGTTCGCATGATTCGCACCGCTCGCAAGTCCACAGGAGGGAGAGTTCCCGTAGTTGTCCTTGCCGAAAGAGAGGAGAGCCGTCCGGTGACGTACCTTTCCTACGGATTGGCAGTAGGAGGCTTGTTGCGCCGTCTTCGACGTATACTCGAAGCCGCCAGCAATACGGGCAAGTTAATCATCCACTATAACTCCACCAGGACCATCCGTGAGAAGAGGGGAGAATGGAGTTCAGAGATGAGGATTATACACGAAAATCGGCTGCTGAAGATCCACCACTCTCCAGCTTGTAGAGCGACACAGGTCGATGCGGAGAAGGATGTCACCTGGGAGGCCATCACCTGCCAGAGTCACATCTATCGTCGCCACCTGGACAGGACTGAGTACATGTATGTCCTCCAGCGTGAGAGTTGTACCACGGAGTACAAGTACCCGCCGGTGCAGCAAGGGACTTCCCATGAGCACATGGACTTGTGCTTGGAGGATGCTGCTATGCTCAGCACTCGACTGCAGGAGTGTCAGCAAGAACTTCAGGATGTTCGGGACACCCTGAAGGAAACGGAGGCATTGCTGCGAGCCTGCTTAAGGGCGAGAGAAAGAGGAGATGGGAATGAACTGTGTGTCACCGTGAATGATACATGGACTCCTGACTCCCTGGATCGCCGAGCGATCAGGCGTTGTCGCACTTCTCCACCAGCAGCCTCCCCACCCAAAGCAGAGTCAGAAGGCAGCCAAAATGATGAGGAAGATCCTGAGGAGCCAGCTCAAGAAAACGAGTAGTGTAGAGTCTTTCCCTTAGTTAGCAAGATGTCGAATAGTCGAATCGTTACGTTAAGTTAATGGTGTGTTAATGCTTGGTGTGTGACGTGAGTTGTGGAAGCCATGAGCAATTGTCCACAGCCTCGTCTTTAGATTGTTTTGCTTTGGTGTGTGAACCCACATGAAATAATATTGCATTTATTTTTGGTGTAAGAAATGAACCCTCAGAAAAGTATAACAAAGCCTCAACACTTCAAAGTACAAACAAATGAAAGTAGTAAGATGATACTAAATGCTTTCAAATTAACATTGGTTGACTCTGCCAGATGGCCGGAAGAGGAAAAGGACGTGCTGCCAACCCCGCCAACAACAACGATGAGGCATGCAACCCTCATCTTTCTGGAGGCCAGGACCGGGGTGGTCGCCGTGAAGGATTTGATCCCCTCCACCAAATGCTGGAGAATCAGAATCAGCTCATCCAGAACTTGACTCAAGTGGTGGCCAACTTGCATCAAGTTCCACCTCCACAAGCTGCACCACGCCAACCAAGGTTGAGTGAGTTTCTAGGAACTCAACCTCCAAAGTTTGCAAGTGCTGCTGAACCTCTGGAGGCAGATGATTGGCTAAAGACCATTGAAAGCAAGATGAGGATCATCCAGTGCCAAGGGTATGAGAGGGTGCTGTTTACCTCTCATCAATTGCATGGACCTGCTGCTAATTGGTGGACCGCCTACGTGGCTGCCCATCATGACCCTGAGAACATCACTTGGGAAGAGTTCAAGCGTAGCTTCCGCAACCATTACATCCCACGAGGTGAACTCAAAAACAAGAGGAAGGAGTTCTTGGGACTGCAGCAGGGAAACATGACGGTGAGGGAATACCTCACTAAATTTACTCAACTATCCCGCTATGCCCCACGGGACATAGAGACTGATGAGCAGAAACAAGATTGTTTCGTGGAGGGACTTACCGTAGAGATGCAGTGTGCAATGTCCTCAAATGAGTATGAAAGCTTCCAAAAGATGGTGGAAAGAGCATTTGTGGTAGAAAGGAAGCTAAAGGCCTTGGAAAATGAGAATAAGAGGAAGGCCGGGTGGTCACATCAAGCCTCAGGGAGCAACACCCGCCCACGTCTGATGCAGCAACCTACAGGGCAGACGAACCGTGCTGCGTTACCCTACTCAGCACCAAGAGGGTACAACCCGAACTACAGGTCTCCCGCAGCACCAACACAGCCACAACGTCAGTTTGTACAGCAGCCTCGCCCCACATATCCACCTCGACCAGCAGTACAGGGACCTCCAAACCAACCCCAAGACAACAAAGGCCAGGCACCTAAGGTTGGGGTGCAATGTTTTAGCTGCGGTGAAGTGGGGCACTATGCCCATAAGTGCCCAAAGAAGAATCCCACGCAGCCACAACAGCAAAATGTGATGAGAGGACGGGTGAACCACGTCACTATGGAGGAAGCACAGGAGGCACCCGACGTGGTAGTGGGTAAGTTTCCTGCCAATTTACATCTTGCAACCCTGCTGTTTGATTCTGGTGCTACCCACTCGTTCATTGCTCAAGGGTTTGTTAAGAAGCATGACCTAGCAACAACACAAATGAACCATATGCTAGCCGTAAACTCTCCAGGTGGAGAAATAAGGACAAGACAAGTGTGTCCCAAAGTGAACCTAGACATTAATGGGGTGGTATTTACTGCTAACCTCATAGTGATAGATTCACAAGGAATAGATATTATCTTGTGTATGGATTGGTTGACAAAACATAAAGGAATCATCCATTGTTCGACCAGAACGGTGGAACTAACTCACCCTAGTGGCACAAGAGTAAAGTTCATAACAATACACGAGCCTAGGAGGGACATTAAATTAAATCAAGTTGAGGTGAAAGTTGAGGAAATCAGTACCATCAGGGAATATCCAGATGTTTTTCCGGAGGAGTTGCCAGGTATGCCTCCCGATCGTGAAGTGGAATTCGCAATTGAGCTAGTACCTGGAACAGCCCCGATTTACAAAAGACCTTATCGGATGGACTCCAAGCAGCTAGAAGAACTCAAGGATCATTTGAGAGAATTGACGGAGAAGGGGTATATTCGCCCTACTTCCTCACCATGGGGAGCTCCGGTGATATTTGTGCCCAAGAAGGACGGAACCCAAAGGTTATGCGTGAATTACCGTGCCTTGAATGAGGTAACCATCAAGAACAAGTACCCATTACCCCGCATTGAAAACTTGTTTGATCAGTTGAGGGGAGCTTGTGTGTTCTCGAAAATTGATCTCAGGTCGGGATACCACCAACTCAAGATAAGGCAAACTGATATTCCCAAGACAGCTTTCGTATCTCGGTACGGACTGTATGAATACACCGTCATGCCTTTCGGGCTAACTAATGCCCCGGCATACTTCATGTATCTCATGGACAAGGCATTCATGGAATATCTGGACAAATTTGTGGTGGTTTTCATAGATGACATTCTCGTTTTCTCCAATGATGAAGAAGAACATGAGAAACATCTAAGGTTGGTGTTGCAGAGGCTAAGAGAACACCAACTATATGCCAAGTTGAGCAAGTGTGAGTTTTGGCTGAAGAGAGTTCCCTTCTTAGGACATATAATCTCGGAGGGAGGAATCTCCGTGGATCCTGCCAAAATCGAGGATATACAGAAGTGGAAGACCCTTGAAAATGTCGGGGAAGTTTGAAGCTTCTTGGGATTGGCTGGATACTATCGACGGTTTATTGAGGGATTCTCCAAGATCTCGAGACCTCTCACCAAACTGTTGGAGAAGGGAATCACATTCACATGGACGCCACAGTGCGAGACGAGTTTTCAGGAGCTAAAGAAAGGATTGACAACAGCCCCAGTGTTGGTTATGCCAGATATGCAGAAGAATTTCACAGTGTACTGCGATGCCTCTGGAAACGGGTTGGGATGTGTTCTCATGCAAGAAGGGCATGTCGTGGCATATGCATCCCGGCAGCTTCAGAAGCACGAGAAAAACTATCCTACACATGACTTAGAACTAGCCGCAGTGGTACACGCGTTGAAAATTTGGCGGCACTATTTGATGGGGAAGAGGACCGAGATATATATGGATCATAAGAGTTTGAAGTACATTTTCACACAGCCAGACCTCAACCTCAGACAAAGGAGATGTTCAGAGCTAATCAATGACTTTGATGTGGGCATCAACTATCATCCCGGGAAAGCAAACATCGTGGCCGATGCTTTGAGTCGGAAAGTGCAGGTCAATAAGTTGAGCTTGAAGGACATGCCTGCAGAATTGAAGGACGAGGTTATAAGGCTCAATCTATGTCTAGTAAATAGTGGTGAAGCCATCGCCATGGAAGTGGACTCCACACTAAAGCGAGACATACGCGAGGGTCAAAAGAATGATGATAAGATACAAGAGATCAGACAACTCATCAAGGAAAATAAAGCTCTGGGTTTTAGAGAGGATGAACAAGGAACGGTGTGGCACGGGAAAAGAATCTGTGTGCCAGAAGTAAAGGAGATCCGTGAATTGATTTTGAAGGAGGCTCATGATTCTGACTATTCCATTCATCCTGGGAGTACGAAAATGTACCAGGACCTCAAGAGCAGGTATTGGTGGTATGGCATGAAGCGAGATGTCGCGGAACATGTTGCCCTATGTGACACATGTCAGTTGGTGAAAGCAGAACATCAACGACCCGCGGGATTATTGCAACCACTCAAAGTGCTTGAATGGAAATGGGAAGAAATCGGTATGGATTTCATAGTGGGATTGCCTAGGACCCAATCAGGATATGACTCAATATGGGTCATCATCGATAGGCTAACCAAGGTAGCTCATTTCATCCCCGTGAAAGAAAGCTACAGCGGATCCAAATTGGCAGAGTTGTACATGTCAAGGATCGTGTGTTACCATGGAGTGCCAAAGAAGATTGTGTCGGATCGAGGGACACAGTTCACCTCAAGGTTCTGGCAGAAGTTGCACGAAACCATGGGAACCCATCTGAACTTTAGTTCTGCCTATCATCCCCAAACTGATTGGCAGACGGAAAGAACCAATCAGATTCTTGAAGATATGCTGAGGGCATGTGCACTCAAAAACAATAGGAGTTGGGACAAGAACTTACCATATGCGGAGTTTTCCTATAACAACAGCTATCAAGCTAGTATGAAGATGTCACCGCTTGAAGCCTTGTACGGGAGGAAGTGCAGGACTCCCCTATTTTGGAACCAAACGGGGGAAAGTAAAGTGTTTGGTCCAGAAGTACTACAAGAAGCCGAGGCGAAGGTGAGGGAAATTCGCAACAATTTGAGGATAGCACAGACACGCCAAAAGAGCTATGTCGATGTACGAAGAAGAGAGCTCGTTTTCAACGTGGGAGACTATGTCTATCTCATGGTGTCCCCTATCCGAGGACTTCGTCGGTTCAAGGTAAAAGGGAAGTTGTCACCTCGATACATCGGACCCTTTCAAGTTCTGGAGAGGAAAGGCGAAGTGGCGTATCAAGTAGAATTACCGGCTCGCCTATCGGATGTGCATGATGTATTCCATGTGTCACAACTCAAGAAATGCCTGAGGACGCCTGAAGAGGTGTTACCCATGAATGAAGTGGACGTAGCTGAGGATTTGTCTTATGCCGAGCAACCATACAAGATTTTGGAGACAATGGAACGCCTCACCAGAAATGAAAGAATCCGGATGTGCAAGGTGCAGGGGAAGCATCACTCAGAAGAGGAAGCCACCTGGGAGCGGGAAGATGAGCTAATGGCACAGTTTCCGGAATTGTTTTCTTAGAACCACCAATCTCGAGGACAAGATTTCTTTTAAGGGGGGTAGAGCTGTAACACCCCAAAAATCTTGTTAAGACCCTAAATCATGTTAAGAGGGGAATTTAAAATTTTTTGGACGTGTTGCGTGTTTTGCAAAAATTCAAATTCAAACTGGAATCCAAATTAAACTCAAATCAGAAAAGAAATAGAAAAAGAAAAAAGAAAACAGAAAAAAACCGGCCAGTGGGCCGCAACCCACCAGCCGACCCAACCAGAACCCGCGCCAGCCCGCAGCCACGCGCGCCCCTTTCCTCCCACTGACAGGCGGGGCCCACCAGTTCTTCGTCTACCTCGAGCCCGCGCCGGACTCTCTCACCCCGAATCCAAACCGATCCGGATTTCTGCGAATCCCAGCCGAATTTTGCTCGGGAGCGACGCGAACTCGATCTAAACCACCCCGCCGCCCTCCCCCGTCTATAAAAACCCCGACCTTTTTCTGTTTTTCCCACGCGATCTGCTGTTTTTCCTCCGGTGAGAACCCGGGCCCCTCCGGCGAATTCTGGCCGATCTACGCTCGGAAATTCCGATCTAACTCGCTGGTCTTGATCCACCGCCTCCGGGGAACCTTGCAGGTACAGAAAACTCGGTGACTTGCGGTGTAAACACAGCGCTGACGAGCCTCGCCGTGAATTTACCTCGGTCCTCGTCGCCGATCACCTTCCAGGACCTCCGAGCTCAAGAAAACCCCCTAGGTGAGATCCCCGACCTCTCCTCCACCGATCTATGCCATAAGATCACAGTTCTAGGAAGAATTCTCGAAGATCCGAAAGTCTCCGGCGAGATCGCCGCTTCCCGCCGCCGTGCGCCGCCGGCAGCGCCGCCCGCGCTCGATCAGAGCGACGTGGCCGCTTGTGCGCCTTTTATTTTAAATCGCACGGTAGGGTTTAAATCCCCGCGTACCGGTTCGACGTTATAATCTCAGCCGTCGGTTTAAAATCGGACGGTCCACGTCATCCCCACGTTATAAAGACTGGAAATCTTTACCTGCTACCCCCTGGGGTTCTCGGGAAATAAGAGCTAGCCCCGGAAACTTCTGATCTAGCCGCTGGAACTTCAGAAAATCATGTAAATTCATTTAAAAATCAGTTTTAGCCCCTGGACTTAATAAAAATTAGGAAAAACTCCTCTGATAAGTGTAGCTAGACCCCTGGAAATTCTGAAAATAATATTATAGACCCTATAGTGGGGTGAGTTTACCTTTTTAGCCCTGTTTAATATTTAATTTGGGAAATTGAATATGTGGCTAGTGATTAAAATTTAAAAAGTGGGACAAACATATTGTCAAAATTAAATTAAAAACTTTCTCAGTATTTAGAAAACTTTGGAGTGAGATAAAAACATATTTTGGGTTGAAGTGAATCTGTTTAATTTATTATTCACATTTAGGGACACATTTTTAAGTAAAGAATTGTTCTAGAAAATAGGGAAAATAATTGTAAAATAGTTTACATCAGAGGAAAAGGTCAAAAATATATTAGCAAATATTTTAGATCAGAACCTATTCTGTTTAGATGATGTGTCTTGTTATTTTTTATAATAAAGTTCACACTTAGGCATAGGAAATGAATCTGAAAATATAGCAACTAATAAATGATAAATGGAGTTTCTAAAATCCAAAGAATTCAGTTTAGGGTTGGTAGAAATTATGAAGACACATATGGAGAAGGAAAATACCTTTCATGCATAATAGGTAGCTAAAAGGTGTAGTAATTGAATATAAGGAATTTATTTAAATTGGAAACTCATATATATAGTATGTAAGTATAAATGTGAACACAAAAGTAGGAATCATATACATATGATCAAAAGTGCATGCAAGCCACAAATCAACACACATAGAGTAACCACAACACATATAATGGTGAATGACTTTCATAAATATGAATGTGTGGTTTGTATGAAGTGGAAGTGTGAACTATGTCTTATGGATTGTTGTTTTTCTTTTGCTATGTGTGATGGTATGATGTAGAACCTGCTCAAGAGCAAGTTATTCCTTTCCAAGGTCAGGACTACCCATTTCAAGAGCAGCAGGAAGGAGGCAAGTGTCCTTGACCACTTTGATCCTATGCTAGGATGTGTAGCTAGAATTATTTGCATTGTCAATTGAAATATGAAACCCATGCTAGGAAGTTTCCCTAGAATCGCATTACCTTGTTTCCTTGTAGCTTGGGTTGGGATTTATTTTATCATGTCATTTATTATTATGCATATGCTTAGCCATGCTTAGAATGGGATAATTGGGATATGAGATCATCAGTTTATTTTACCATACTCTTGAATGAGATGTTGTGAGTTATGTAGAGGTAGGGATCAAGGCAAGTTGGATGTTTTGGTTGTGTGCTGGGTGCACGAGACTCGGGTTTGTGTTTAGTACTTGCCTGGATCCTAAGGACTGGTTCATGGAGCATGTAACCTGGCTTTACCGTGCCAACCACATGCTGAGATGGGGCAGCTTGGCCAATTAATTAGGTGTATCCCCGGCGTAGTATGGGTGTGTTGGATGGTGCGGGGAATAGGTGTCAGCTGGACTACCATATGAACCGCAAGGCTCAAGAGGGGGCCACTGCAGCGGGGTTGGAGCCTCTTGTATGCTGTTAGGGGTGAAACCTCAGTGGGCCCACGCTCGTCGGGAATCCCTTTGTAAAGGCTTCGTAGTGATCTCCTGGCTACACACCTGGGAAGTGTGAATGTGGTTTGTGGCCACTGGCATAATGGAGGTTCTTTTAGTCCACCCGGCAATGGGGGATGAAATCACTACATGTGGGTACAGTGGTACAAACTCTGCTGAGTCAAAACTGTCATGACAGCCGTGCTCACGGTCAAGAGCGGCTTGGACTTATTCATGATTAGAGGAGTGATGGTTTTGGAAGTTAAAGATGTTAAGCGGGGAGCTTAACATTGGAAATGATGTTATGGTTATTTGATTATGATGATGGGATGGGAAATTGGGACCATTTCACCTGTGTAGTAATGTAGGTGCTTAATAAGCTAAGGTGATAGGTATTAATTGCGTAGTGTTATAACCATGAGTTCAACCTCCTCTTGTTATAGCCATGCATGACATAACTTTCCCACACTTACTGAGTACCATCGGTACTCAACCTTGCATATTTTGTTGGTTTATATTGCTGCTCATGTCAAGATAATGAGGTGGTGTATAATGACCAAGACTTTGGACCCGAAGAAGGTTTCTAGGTTCATGGAGACCCCCGGGCAACGCCTGCAATGGAGCCCACAAGAATAATATTCCGCTGCTAGTTTATTTACTTGTGATGAACTTTTTATTGTCCAACGAGACATTTGCTATGTAAGACTTATTTATATTCGACACCTGGCTTGTAATAAATGATGCTTCACTATTTGTCATCACATGTATGAGAAAATGATCCTGGCATACATGTGATATTCACTCGGTTGTTCTTCGGAAAAACCGGGTGTGACAGGAAGCGAGATAGATGTGTCTAGCTAACTGCACTCGTAACGATCATAAGAAACTGATGTTAATAATGGACATGGATCGGGGGGAGATCTAGGCAAGACTGGGTTTGTGAATGAGGTAGCATGAGACGGTGGTTTACTTGCCATAGATCTAAGGACCGGTTCATGCATGCACATGCCAGGATAACAGTGCCACCACAAGGCCAAGTATGGGTGTGGCTTAGCTGAGTAATTAGGTAAGTTGCTAGAGTGTTATGGACTGTGGAAGGCGCGGGGAATGGGAGTCGAGTGAGGACTGCCCTGGAACCGCATGACACAAGAGGGGGCCCGTGGGTGGGAGAATTGGAGATTCTAGCCTGCCGGTGAAACCTTAGTGAGTCCATACATCTAGTAACCCCTTTGTAAAGGCTATTTTGTGATCTCTTGACCATACACCGACGGATGTGTACTGGTATAATGGAGGTTCTGCAGTCGCCGACGGGTGACGAAATCACAAACTTGTGGGTAAAGAGGTGCAAACTCTGCAGAGTCTAAAACTATCATGATAGCCGAGCTTACGGTTACGAGCACCTGGCTAAACTGCCATGATTAGTTGGGATGGTTATTGGGAAGGTTTTTGGTTATGGTTATTGAGTTTGGTCATAAGTTGGAATGTTGGGACTGTTGAGTCCAGGTGATGAGATAGTTGCGTGATTGTTGGGTTATGACATGAGATTTGTCTCGGTGTGAGACGAGGTTGTTTTATGAGATGAGATGGTAGCGAATACGGGAAGGTATTCGTGAGATGGTAGTGAATACGAGGAGGTATTCGTGAGTATGAATACAGGTTGGTTAATGTTCGGATGGAACACGGGAAGTGATGGAGGTATGTTGGTGATTTAATACAAGCTGGGATTACATTCATCTAAAGCTAAGTTGCTCTTTTATCATGGTTTTATAAAATTTGCTTTCCTGCAAATGAGCCTTTATATACCTACCTTGTTTATGAGCTGCATATCATGTTTTTTCCCGCACTTGCTGAGTACATCAATGTACTCAAACTTGCATTATTACTTCATCATCGGCAGCAGGAGAAGCCTACTATGAAGACCAAGTGGAGCATTATGGCGCGTGATCTGTTCTCAACCTTGCCTGTGGAGGGAATAGAGATGGAACCACTACTGCTTAGTTTTGCTTCCGCACTAGCTTTGCTTCCGCATTAGAATAAAGACTTCCGCTGTGAGCATGAGTCCAAGACTCATGAGACATTGTAATAAACTATGTTATTCGTGGATATATATATTCTGAATTCAGTTTGTGGAACGTATGTGTATGTGTGATGAACATCCTGGGCACACATATGCATTAGTTCTCGGTTCTGTGGTTTTCCCACAGAATTGAGGGCGTCACACCAAGACTTTAAGACGCTCGAACAACAAGAGCCACGGGAGCAAGGCAAGTGCCCCTTGACTATATTGATCCCATGTTTTGAAACTGTTTTGTTTGTGAAAACTCGTATGCTTGAGTTAACTTGATGGGACACCCTTTTATAGGAGTTTACTAGTTTTATTAACCATCCTTGTCGCCGGGAAAGTTGATGAGTCGGGTATGGTCGTTTTTCCTTTTTGCTTTGCTTAATCTACGGGATACGGGAAGCTGAATTAAAACATGTTTAGCTACTGCACTCATATGAATAATGATGATGAGAACTTGATGATGATAATGAGCATGGAATCGGGGAGATCTAGGCAAGATTGGTTCGTGGATGTTGCTGAATGAGATGGTAGTTTACTTGCCGTAGATCTAAGGACCGGTTCATGCCAGCACATACCAGGAAAACAGTGCCACCACAAGGCCAAATATGGGTGCGGCTTAGCTGACTAATTAGGTGTGTTGCTAGCTTGTTATTGACCTTTGAATGGCGCGGGGAATGGGAGTCGAGAGGGACTGCCCTGGGAACTGCATGGCACAAGAGGGGGCCCGTGGGTGGGAGAATGGTGATTTGAGCCTGCCGGTGAAACCTCAGTGAGTCCATACATCTAGTAGCCCCTTTGTAAAGGCTATTTTGTGATCTCTTTGCATACACCGACGGTTGTGTACTGGTATAATGGAGGTTCTGCAGCCGCCGAAGGGTGATGAAATCACGAACTTGTGGGTAAAGTGGTGCCACCTCTACAGAGTGTAAAACTATCATGATAGCCGTGCTTCCGGTCACAAGCACCTGGCCAACTCACATGATTAGAGGGAAAACTTGGGATGGATATCTGGTATGGTTATGGTATGATCATTGGGAATTGTTTTGGGACTGTACTGAGTCATGAAAATGAGTTTGGTTTCGGTTATATGAATATGAGATGGTTATGATTGTTTATGAGTATGAGATGAACTTGAGAAAGATTAATGGCTGAATGAGACTTGATAAGTTGTGAATTATGATGAGAAAATGTTGCTGAATTACTTGGTCATGTTGGGATAAATTTCACTTATAAATAGTTGCTGTTTTTAATCATGTTTGTGAAATAAAACCCGCTTGCTGCAATGAGCCTTTTTATTTCCTACCTTGTTGAAAGCTACATGTCATACTTTTCCTGCACTTGCTGAGTACGACATGTACTCACCCTTGCATTATCACATAAACATCAGCAACAGGAGAAGAGTACTTCGAGGACCATGTGGAGTACTAGGCGTGCGAACTACCATCAACATGCCTGTGGAGTTGAAGATGGAGCCTGCTGTCTTTAGTCACTTTCCTTTGTCGTTTAGAGTCTTCCACTGCAAGAATAAGGTAGACATTCATGAGTGAGACATTGAGTCATTGTAATACAGTACTTAAACTCTATTTATTCGTGGTTATATTCTGAATTCAATTACATGTGTATGTGTGATGAATATCCTCGGCACACATATGCATTAACTTGGTTCATTTTTGGGACCGGGTGTCACAACCCCGCACTATTATCTCGGATCGGGGCACTTTATTTGTGTCTCATTTTTGGGAACAGTTACATGCTGCCTTGGGTACAAAACTGATCCGTAGTTCAGCGTACCACCCGCAGACGGATGGGCAGACCGAGCGGGTAAACCAAATCCTAGAAGACATGTTACGAGCTTGTGCTATAAATCACGATAAGAATTGGGGTGATCATTTACCGTCAGCCGAGTTTTCATACAGTAATGGGTACCAGGCCAGTATCAAGATGGTGCTCTATGAGGCGCTATACGGGAGGAAATGCCGCACACCGCTGAATTGGTGTGAGTCCGGCGAAAGGGTCACCTGCGGGATTGATCTTGTCAATAACGCGGAAGAAAAAGTTTAGCTTATTCAATTGAACTTGAAAGCCGCCCAATCCCGGCAAAAGCAATATGCGGACTAGAGAAGACACCCTCTACAATTTGAGGTCAGGGATCATGTTTATCTACATGTAAACAGATTCGTGGTTAGAGGAAAGTTGACACCCCGATTCATCGGTCCATTCCAGGTTCTGGAAAGATGTGGATCCGTTGCATACCGGCACGAATTACCAGCGACACTCTCCGTTGTGCACGACATCTTCTACATTTCACAGCTGAGGAAGTGCCTCAAGTTTTCAACCACCGTTCAGCTGGGAGATATCGAGGAACTGAAACCGGATCTCACTTATCGGGAGGAACCGGTTCAGATCATCGACGAAAAGGCCCGGACCAGACACAACCGAACGTTGTGGTTCTACAAAGTTTTATGGAGTAATCACTCCAAAGATGAAGCGATATGGGAGAGCGAAGGATTTCTTCGCGCTGACTATCCGGACTTTTTGACGTCGCAAATCCGGTAATTTTCCACCATCCTCTCTCTCATTTTACATTATAATCTCGGGACGAGATTCTTTTAAGGGCGGAGGAATGTAAGGGCCCAAGTTTTTCACTTTCTAAAGGTGTTCATCACCCCACACACCTCAGCTCAACTGTGGTAAACTTATAAACACATTTGAAGAGCATGTAACCACCGTCAATAGATAATTAGAAGATGAACTCATAAAATGCAAAAGGAGTATTCCCCACATGCATCATATAGGGGCTGAGCACACCATCAACTCCTAAACTTTGTTAGGAATGCTCAATTTCACCCAAATCCCCGAGCTGTGAACATAAAAAAGGTTCGCTAAGGTCTCCTACTCCTTCACCGCAAACCCCGGCCGCATGCCATGGGCTGCACTCGCCGGAATTTCAAGTTTCTTCACTGGTGTGCAATATGAACCGCCGGCCAACTTTCCAAAATTTGTGCTACACGTCGCACCACTCATCATCAAACGTAAAAAACCACTTTTGGATGTCTGTTCGAGTTCATAGGATCAGAAACCTCACTGAACCATCGAGTACAGCCGCTGTTCTCCGAGTTTTGCTATTTTCCCCGATTTTTGACCTAGGTCGCACGGTGACATACTAATTAGAGCCTTTCCCGAGCTCATTTGAGTCCACGACAACCTTCCCTAGGTTGCACTGATGCTTTAGGACCGTTTTCTCGAGGTTTTGGGGGTGCTTGGGAGGTCGTCCGACGTGATCGAAGTTCTCCCGAAGCCGCCGCACGTCGCCGACCATGGATGTTGTGTTTAGGATTTGAACCTCGAGTAGCCACTGCAATGCTCAAATGGTATAGGATTCGGTACAAGGCGAGTAGTTGGAACTACTCGCGAGAATAGGCTAGAGGCACACCCTTGGTTAGAAAGATAGACAATGAATCACATGGCAAGAAAATGAGACCGAGCATAGGGTAAGGGCAGCAGGACTTTGTGGCTTGAGTGCCATAGCTCTGCTTTTGTCGATTGAGGACCGAGCCGTGTGCGGGCCTGTTGAACAAGCTAGAACAGTACCAAAGGCCTACCGGCTATATGGGAATCGGGAAACCGATGTAATTTGGGTAGCGATATGTTGAGGCATTGCTTGTCGATCAGAGGGTAGGTTGAGAGCAGCGAGGTGTAAATCAGCTAGCGGGCACCAAGGATGCTCCGCGTAGAGACCTCCTGCTCGGGACGATAGGACCGGTTCAACACTTGGCTAACCGATGAAAGGTGGTTGCATATGATGTCCGTGATGGTTGCTGTAGGCAACATCGAGTACCGGCATACGTGACGGGTTATTTGGGTAACCCTGCAGGTGTAAATCGATTATAATCGCCGTCCCTCGTGGTCAGTGAGTACCACTTGTTCACTGTACCGTGACGTAGAAAGAACAGGCTAGTTGTCATGATAAAAGTTGCTGGTTGAAAGCTTTACGTTGTTTTTAATGAAATGCTTTAGTTTTAGAAAAAATCAATGTTCTTTTCAACCTTAAGCAAAGCACATAAGAGAAATGCGTTTCTTGTTTGATTGCGGATTTCTTATGTGCCTTAGCACAAGGTTTCTCCACCAACTTGAGGCTAAAACTTAAAAGTAAGAGTCAACTAATTAGGTGTGTCTTATGCAACATCCTTTCCTATTATACACTGCAAATCCAGCATGTAGAGTTACATGTTTAGGTGAGACGGGTCAGTCTTGCTGAGCCATCGTACTCACTGCTTGTAGTTGAAGTGTTTACAGGGTTCTATGAGGAGGAGGCTCCGGAGGAGGAGACGGACCCCCAAGAGGGAACCACCGTCAAATGGGAGCCGTGCACACCGTCGTGTTATGTGTGCGTGTGTGCTAGTGGGATCACGTTCACGGGCTGAACGTGAGAACCTTTTGCTTAGTCTACGCCCGTGCGTGTAGACTTGAATGATATTTTGATGTAACTATGTTGATAAACAAGTTCATATAATAAAATGTAGCTTCAGCTTATCACCTTTTCTGTGTGTTATCCGGAGCTGTCCATCGCAGCACCCCTCAGCGAGATCCTGGATTGTCGGGACCGTCGGGTCCTCGCAATGTGGCATCAAAGCATCGTTAAGGTTTAACGCACTTATAAAGGTTATATTTTCAAAAAAACTCGGTGAGGAACGAGTTATTACCCATATAAGGATGTTACTAGTGTATAGAAAGTGGCAATACTAACCTATTTTATATGTCAGAAAATCATGCATCTCGGGACTTCTTATGTCTTGGGGGGGTGCATGTAAGCGCTGTCCACCAGTGCACATAAGCTTAAAGGTGGATCCTCACGGGTGGCAGGTAACCCGGCCGGCTATGGTATCCTCTACGACTCTTCATGTCGTTTGGGGTACTCGAGCAACGCCAGTCCCTTGCGTGCTATGTGCAAGTAGGTGGAGACCCCGTCAAGTGCTTGGTAACATGAACACGTAGCTCAAGGCGTGTTTGGCTTGAGAACACCCGTGCGAGTGACGACGGACGGGTGTATGAAATTGTTATGGGCCCGGGTTCAGTGTGCAGCTGAGCCCGATGATTGTATGAGTTTATTGCAGGTAGTATAACCACAAATCAGTAGACGAGTAGCACACGTGTGTGACAGACGTTTAGTGCCACTGAATTAATGAAGCCGGCTAAGTCCGGTATAGTTTTTCTTTGTGAGGAACGCAGTACCGGCATGTTGTGGTGACGTTTCGACCTCACACCCCATTAAATGAGCAACTTAATTGTAAAATTTGAAAATTTTGATCCAGAGTACAAAAATCTTGATTTAACTCCTTCCCTTATTCATGATTTCCAAAGTAAGCAAGTTTTAACTTAAGTAATACTAGGAACAGAGTCCTCAATTTTCAGATGAAATAATGCTGAAGTTATACAGAGGTTAGAGGTCGAGTTATTTTGACGTTGGGGTCGTGTGATACATTTATGGAAATCTTTTGAATAGTTCTACAACTTTTATATTGATGTCCAGGGGTGTTTCATCCCTAAACTTGTCGAAAAGTGCAGTAGAGTTGAAACTGTCCAGAAAACAGGGCAGAGCAAATACTCCCTGTAACTCTCGGTAAAATGAGCATAACTTCCTGCATAAAAATCCAAATATAGAAAATAATACAGTTCTGAAACATTCATTGGATATGTTACAACTTTGTAACAGAAAGTTTTGTCAAATTCTGTATAGAATTAACTGGAATTCTTGGACCAAATCAGTACCTCAAGCAGGGAGATGCTGCCCAATTTTCTCCAGAAATTCTGTTAACTTTGATATCTCATAACTTTTGACCTAGGATAGATCTGAGGGCAAACAAATAGATTCTGGAAATATATTGAAGTTAAATTTAACTTTGGTGTTGAACTCCAGGACTGGTTTTGCCTTTAGCATGGTCTAAATCAGGTTAAAAAGGAAACTGGTCAGTGCTGTCAGTTTGGGCAGCAGACCAGAAATCAAATTTGTTCTAAGTTTGATTTGTGTTTCCTGGTTTTATGAGTTCAATGACATGTTTTATGTTATAACTCACTGATTTACTATTGAAATACATATTTGACCTTTTTCAAATTTGTTTCTACATATGGCAGAGCATAAACAATATGAGAGCGGATGGGTGGCATCCCATTGTTCTCAACGTAGCGGGTATCCGAATTTATTGAAACTAATGCTTTTTCTATGTGTTATCCGGTGCTGTCCATCGCAGCACCCCTCAGTGAGATCCTGGATTCTCGGGACCGTTGGGTCCTCGAATAGCTCCGCATTTCTCAATGACGACGAACAAACCAATGAATCGCAGAGCAACCTTTCCTTTCACCCCGAAACAATGAACCCTTCTCATCGGAGACACACGGACATAAACATGGTCTCCAATGGCGAAGTGGATAGGAAGGTGTCTTTTATCCGCATAGCTCTTCTGACGAGATTGAGCAGCCTTGAGATTGACTTGTATTACTCGTACTCGTTCCTCGGCCTCATTCACAAGCTCAATGCCGTATATGACTTGCCTGCCGGACGCACACCAATTGAGTGGTGTGTGACATTTCTGGCCGTAGAGAGCTTCATACGTCACCATCTTGATGCTAGCTTGATACACATTATTATATGAAAACTCCGCCAATGGTAAATGATTGTCCCACTTTTTATCGTTGTGGATGGCACAAGCACATAGCATATGTTCAAGGACTTGATTCAACCATCCGTTTGCGGGTGATATACGGAGCTTCTGATCAGTTGGTTCCCAATGAAGCATGCAGCTACTCCCAAAACCGAGCAATAAACAGCGCACCGCGATCTGAAATAATTGTGCGGAGAACACCGTGCAAGCACATGACTCTTGCAATATACAGCTCCGCATTTTGCTTGGCAACATACTTTGTGTACAGGGATAAAATGCGCTGATTTGGTTAGTCCATCGACTATTACCCAAATCGAATCATTCTTGTGGGACGTGAAAGGTAATCCAACTATGAAATTGATACTAATATCCTCCCACTTCCACGCCGGAATGTTCAATGGGTGCAGCTGCCCGGCTTTGCACATATGGTCGGCTTTCACACGCAGACACGTATCACATTCGAATACGTACTTTGCAGTTTGTCTTTTCATCCGTGTCCACTAAAATCTGGTTTTCAGATCTTGATACATCTTGTTGCTGCCCGGATGAATAGAATACTTGGACAAGTGAGCTTCATCCAAGATTTTCTTCCGAAGCTCCATATCACGGGGTACACTATAAGGTCTAAACCAAAGAGTATCGTGTTCATCTCTTCGGAAGCATTTCATCTCTCCATTCTCCATTCTTCTTCTAATGTGTGATATTCCCACATCTTTCTTCTGAGCTTCCATAATCTCTCGTATTGCAGGAACGAGAGCAATATTATAAAATGCTCCATATGAAACCAAGTATAAACCCGACTCCTCTTCTTCCATTGGAGTGATGGACAGATTGTTGACGTGAGATTTGCGGCTTAAGGCATCAGTGACCACGTTTGCCTTGCCGGGATGGTAGTGGATCTCAATCTCATAATCTTTGATCAGTTCTAACCATCTCCGCTGCCGCATATTCAACTCCTTTTGAGTGAATATATATTTCAGGCTCTTGTGGTCGGTGTAGAGATGCACTAAGTTTCCAAGTAGATAGTGCCTCCACATTTTCAACGCCAATACCACAGCAGCAAGCTCAAGATCATGAGTCAGATAGTGTTGCTCGTGGTTACGAAGTTGACGTGAGCCATAGGTGACCACTTGTCCTTCTTGCATCAATACACAGCCAAGCCCGATACCGGGCGCATCACGATACACGTCGAAAGGCTTGGTCGTATCCGGTTGAGCTAAGACCGGGGCTGTTGTGAGATGCTTCACCAATGCTTGGAAAGATCCTTCACATGCTGAGCTCCAAACATATTTAACCCTTCTTCAACAATTAAGTCATCAGTTTAGCAATATTGAAGAAGCTCGGGATGAATCTCCGATAACATCCTGCTAAACGAGGAAGCTTCTGACCTCATGAACAGATGTGGGGGATTTCCATTTCAGCACTTGCTCAATCTTGCTTGGATCAACCGCAATGCCTTCCGCAGAGATAAGATGACCAATAAATGGTACTTGGCTAATCCAAAACTTGCATTTGCTGAACTTGGCATAAAGTTTATGGTCTCGCAATCATTGAAGCACGATATGCAAGTGTTCGGCGTGTTCTTCCTCAGATTTGGAATAAACCAAGATGTCATCTATGAACACCACCACAAACTTGTCCAACTCTGGCGTGAACACTGAGTTCATAAGATACATGAAACGTACCGGGGCGCTGGTGAGACCAAAAGACATGATGAGATATTCATATAATTCATATCTCGTCGGGAAGGCCGTCTTCGGAATATCCTCCGCTCAGATCTTTATCTGGTGATATCCGGAGCGAAGATCCATCTTCAAAAATACACTTGATCCCACAAGTTGATCGAATAGAATATCGATGCGGGGCAGTGGATATTTATTTTTGATGGTGATTGTGTTGAGAGGTCGGTAATCCACACACAACCTCAAGGTTTCATCCTTCTTCATCACGAACAGCGCCGAGCATCCCCATGGTGAGAAATTTGGTCAAATGAAACCCTTACTCAACAAATCATTGAGCTGCTCATACAATTCGGCCAGCTCATTCGGAGCCATCTTGTACGGTCTCCGTGATATTGGTGTTGTTCCGGGTGCAAGTTCAATCTTGAACTCAACATCCCGTCTGGGTGGCATACCCAGTAGATCATCCGGAAACACGTCCGGATATTGACGGACCACACAAATATCCTCAAGCTTTGTGGCTTCCGTGTTATAGGTGGCTGGAATTTCTTGGACCAAACGGTCGAGAATGACAGTATGTGGTTCATGAAATGGATAGTGTAGATGAACCACTCGTGGAACAATATCAAGAACAGCACCATGGCGGTGTAGCCATGACATTCCTAAAATTACATCGAGTTTTTGATTCTATAACATTATTATAGAAGTCGAATATAGATTCCCACCCTATTGCAATGGTGCTCTATAGACCATCCTATCAGCGGTTATTTCCCACGCGGAGAGCAAATCAAATATGAACATTTGGCGGGAATGATAGGTAATTGGTATTTAATGACATAAGATTGACTTATGAAATTATGGGTAGCCCTGGAGTAAAAAAGTATGACTACGGGATGATCAAGAAGAGAAAACGTACCCGCGAGGACGGATTTGCCTTCCGGCACGTCCTCAATAGCCAGGTGGTGGACATTGCCGGGTTCTTGTGCTGGTTGCGGGGCTGATTTGCACCCTGATACGGTGCTTGACCCCTGCCCTGTCGCTGCTTGGGGCAGTCCTTTGCAAAATGCCCGACACGGACACACGTGAATGAGACACCTGGTTCCGTAGAACACGGAACCCAGCTGATGCATATGTGTGCCCAGGATGTTCATCACACATACACATGTGATCCACAAACTGAATACAGAATATAACCACGAATAATAGGGTTTAAGTGCTTTATTACATCAATCTCTAACTTATTCTTGCAGCGGAAGTCTCTAACTTATTCTAGCAGCGGAAGTCTCTAAACGATAGCGGAAGCAAACTAAGCACGGCAGCGGCTCCATCTTCAACTCCATCCCCACAGGCAAGTTGACGGTAGATCACACGCCGAGTACTCCCCATGATCATCGAAGTACTCCTCTCATGTTGCTGATAATTGAGTAATAATGCAAGGTTGAGTACATGACGTACTCAGCAAATGCGGGAAAATATGATATGTAGCTTTCAACAAGGTACGGAAAAAAGGCTCATTGCAGAAAGCAAAGTTTATTTCACAAAACATGATAAAAACAGCAACTACCTTTAAGTGAATTTAATCCCAACATGTATCCAATTAAAACATCAGCATACCTCCATCATGATTCTCCTCTTTTCATGTCTCATCCAAACATTTATCTTTCTCAACTCTTTCTCATGCTCATAATGACCATCTCATGATCATATCCATCTCATATCCGAAACCAAAGCTCATTATTTTGACTCAACAGTCCGAAACCATTCTCATTACCAGGACTTGGCACCAAATTCCAAAGACCAAACCATACCAATAACCAAACCGATGACCATACCAATGACCATCCCAAACCATACCATGACCAAACTAAACATCCATCCCAAAAATCATCCCATCTAATCATGTGAGTTGGCCAGGCGCTTGTGACCGGAAGCACGGCTATCATGATAGTTTTACACTTATGAGTTTGCACCACTTTACCCACAAGTTTGTGATTTCGTCACCCGTCGGTGACTATAGAACCTCCATTATACTAGTACACAACCGTCGGTGTATGGCCAAGAGATCACAAAATAGCCTTTACAAAGGGGCTACTAGATGTATGGACTCACTAAGGTTTCACCAGCAGGCTCGAATCACCATTCTCCCACCTACGAGCCCCCTCTTGTGCCATGCGGTTCCCAGGGCAGTCCTCTCTCGACTCCCATTCCCCGCACCTTCCACGGTCCATAACAATCTAGCAACTTACCTAATTAGTCAGCTAATCCGTACCCACATTTGGCCTTGTGGTGGCACTGTTTTCCTGGCATGTGCTGGCATGAACTGGTCCTTAGATCTACGGCAAGTAAACCACCATCTCATTCTACAACATTCTCAAACCAAGCTTGCCTAGATCTCCCCCGATCCATGTTCATTATATTCATCAAGTTCTTATTAACATTATTCATATGTGTGCAGTAGCTATACACGTTCCATCTCGCTTCCCATATCCCATAGATTAGCGAAGCAAAAAGCAAAACGACCATACCCGACTCATCAACTTTCCCGGCGACAAGGGTGGTTAAAAAAACTAGTAACTCCTATAAAAGTGTTTCCCATCAAGTTGACTCAAGCAAACATGTTTTCGAAGAAAAACAGTTTCCGAAACATGGGATCAATATGGTCAAGGGGCACTTGCCTTGTTCCTATGGCTTCTGTTGCTACCCGATCTCGAAGTCTTGGTGTTGTAGTCCTTCGTAGATAGCTCCCTGAGCTTGTCTTTCTACTTACGATCACACATGTACAGAATTTACAGCAATCAAACTTCATGCACAATCCTTACTCAAGATGCAATGGTGCATATGCATGCTAATCCTATGGTGCTATCAATTTTTACGTGTTCTTGCATGTTTTAATGGTTTGCATAGGGTTTTACGATGAACAAAGGTATAAAGATCAAGTGTGGACGTGGTGATGATCTCGACTAAAGATCTAGATCAATTCCACCATTAAAAACCGATCAAAACGTGATCTGTCCACACGAAAAAGCTTCTGTTCAAAGGGATCAAAGAAACATATGCGAAGATAATCGCGATGATGTCGTAAGGTGGTAACGAAGACCTACCTCACCGCTCCTTGGTGCCGGGGCCTTCCTCCTAGTGATGGCAGCAGCGGGGAGCTTGTCGGCGGCTCATCGGTGGGGCTCACCGTCGTTTGAACTCCGGCGAGGCGTGTTAACTTGGTGAGTTGGGGGCTAGGGCCTCTAAGTTGTCGACTTGAGAAGGTGTTACGGCCAAGGGGGTGTTTCGGGTTCTATTTATAAGGGGATAAAGAAGAGTCCTACTCCGATTGGATTTCAAATAAGAGTCCTATTCAAATTGTTTTGGATCTTAACAACTTATCTCCAATCGATTTGGTGCGGTAGCAATGTGGAAATCGTGTAGGTTTCCTCACTACCGGGTGTTCCCACGCGTACAGAAGGAAAAACCGCCTAAGGACCTCGTATCTCCGCAGTGGTGAGCTCCGGAGATGCCACGTGTCCAGTGGGGGCCGGGCTTCCCTTCTCCGCACAGGCGGGCTCCGGTTGTGCCGCGTGTCAGGCCGGCGGGACCTCCCTCTCCTTCAGAGGCGAGCTCTGCATGCACCACATGTCTTGGCAGGCGGGACCTCCCCTCTCCCTCAGAGGCGAGCTCCACGTGCACCACGTGTCGGGTGGGTCGGGACCTCCCCTCTTTCTAGAGGCAAATTCCGAGAGTGTCACGTGTCAGTGCCGGACCTCCCCTCTCTTCGGAGGTGAGCTCCGAGAGTGCCACGTGTCCAGTAGCGCCGGACTTCCTTTCTCCTCAAAGACGAGCTCCGAGGATGACACGTATCCAGTAGTGTCGGACCTCCCGGAGGCGAGCTCCGAGGGTGACACGTGTCCCGCTGGGTCGGACCTCTCGAAGGTGAGCTCCGAGAGCGACAGGTGTCTCGCGGGGTTGGGCCTTGCTTTTCCGCAGCAACTAGCTTCGGTGGGGACACGTGTCATGCGGTTTGAGCCTTGCTTCTTCCGCAGAGACTAGCTCCGAAGGCGACACGTGTCCTGCGGGGCTGGCCTCGCTTCTCCGCAGAGGCTAGCTCCGGGGGCAACACGTGTCCCATGGGGCCGGACCTCGCCCCTTCTCCTGAGGCGAGCTCCTAGCCTTCCACGTAGCCAGCAGTGCCGAACCTCACCCTTTTTGCAGGGATGAGCTCCGAAGGCGCCACCTGGCCGGCGGGCCGTGGGAAGTGTAGACGGCACTCCTCGGCGAACTGAAATTGGCTCTTTTCGGCTATATTTCTGATTCTTTTCTCCATTTCTACTTCTTTTAAAATGTTTCTTTATATGACATATGCATGCATGCGTGAATATAAAATTGAGGGTGTCACAAACCTACCCCCCATAAACTGAATCTCGCCCTTGAGATTCGATAGAGTGGAGAATAGATGAGGGAATTCTGCCTTGAGGTCTTCCTCACGTTCCCATGTAGCTTCGGCTTCCATGTGATGGCTCCATTGTACCTTGCACCAACGAATCACTTTGTTCCTCGTGACCCTTTCCTTCACGTCCAAAATTCGGACAGGGTGCTCTACGTAGGTCAGATCCTCTTGAAGCTCAAGCTCATCCATCGGTACTTGTTCTTCTGGTACTCTCAAGCACTGCTTGAGTTGGGATACGTGAAACACGTCATGCGCGTCGGAGAGGTGCGTTGGGAGCTCTAGTTAACAAGCTACCTCTCCTCACTTGCCCAAAATCTTAAATGTCCCGATGTAGCGAGGTGCTAACTTGCCTTTGACGTTGAAACGTCGTTGGCCACGGATAGGCGATACCTTAAGGTACATGAAGTCTCCTACTTCAAAGGTCAACTTTCTTCGCCTATTTTCCGCATAACCTTTTTTTCGTGACTGAGAAGCCTTCAAGTTCTCCCGTATTGTTTGGACTTGCTTTTCGGTTTCTTGCAGCACTTCGGGTCCAAACACTTGGTTCTCTCCGGTCTCATTCCAAAACAATGGCGTCCTACATCGTCTACCATACAATGCTTCGAAAGGTGACATCTTCAAGCTGGCTTGGTAGCTGTTATTGTATGAGAACTCAGCATATGGCAAGCTCCTATCCCAACTACGCCCATGTTTTAAGGCGCAGGCTCTCAACATGTCCTCCAAAATTTGGTTTGTCCTTTCTGTTTGCCCGTCGGTCTGCGGGTGATAAGCGGAGCTAAAATCCAGTCGTGTACCCATAGCTTCATGCAGCTTCTTCCACAACCTAGAGGTAAATTGGGTACCCCGATCTGAAACTATCCTCTTCGGAACTCCATGACGGCACACGATTTGCTCCATGTACAGCTCGGCTAGTTCTACGACGCGGTACATGGTTTTAACAGGAAGAAAATGAGCTGTTTTCATCAATCGGTCCACAATAACCCAGATGGAGTCGTAACCCGACCGAGTACGTGGTAATCCGACGATGAAATCCATACTGATGTCTTCCCACTTCCACTCGGGTACTTTCAATGGTTGCAACAGTCCAGCGGGTCTTTGATGTTCGGCCTTAACCCGTTGGCACGTGTCGCATAGGGCAACATACTCAGCTATGTCCCTTTTCATACCATCCCAACAATAGCAAGTTTTCAGGTCCTTGTACATCTTTGTACTGCAGGGATGTATGGAATAAGGTAAGTCATGTGCCTCTTTTAATATCGTGTCGCGGATGTGCTTCACGTTAGGCACACAAATCCTTTTCCCTAACCAAAGTGTACCCTTCTCGTCTTCCTTGAAGTCCTTTTCGATGCCTTATCGGATTCTTTCCTTGATCTCCTTGATTTCCTCATCCGTTGCTTGGCCATCTCTTATCTCTTGTTCCAAGAGTGGAGTTCCATCACTTCCATCTCGTTCAAGAACCCGAGATGTAACCGTTCGAACTCCTTGCACAGCTCGAGCGGTAGCTCTCATACCGTGAGTTGGTGACATGCCCCCTTTCGGCTCAATGCATCAGCTACTACATTGGCCTTTCCGGGATGATAGTTGATTCCAACATCATAATACTTGATGAGTTCCAACCATCGACGTTGCCTCAAATTCAAATCCGTTTGGGTGAATATGTACTTGAGGCTTTTATGATCCGTATAGATCTCACATCAGTGGCCAAGGATATAATGTCTCCAAATCTTCAATGCATGCACCACGGCTGCGAGTTCCAAATCATGCGTGGGGTAATTCAGCTCGTGTTTCTTTGATTGTATCGATGCATAGGCTACCACTTGTCCTTCTTGCATGAGCACACATCCAAGCCCTTGTCTTGATGCGTCAAAAAATATGTCGAAGCTCTTGCTCACAACCGGCAATACCAAAACTGGCGATGTGGTTAGCCTTTTCTTGAGCTCCTCAAAGCTTTCTTGACACACGGGTGTCCACTGAAATGCTTTTCCCTTCATTAGCATTTCAGTCATAGGATTCGCTATCTTGGAGAAATCATTGATGAACCGTCGGTAATATCCGGCCATCCCAAGGAAACTCCGAATATCCCTCACGTTCTGCGGTTGGTTCCACTTCAGAACATCTCCCACTTTTCCGGGATCAACCTATACTCCTTCCTCGGAGATGATGTGGCCTAGGAACGATATCCCCTTTAGCCAAAATTGATATTTTCTGAACTTGGCATAATATTGATGCTCTCGCAGTTTCTGCAATGTCAATCTCAAATGTTCTCCATGTTCCTCCTCACTTTTTGAATACACCATGATGTCGTCAATGAAAACCACGACGAACTTGTCCAAGTACTCCATGAAGACCTTGTTTCATGAGGTACATGAAATATGCAGGTGCATTTGTTAACCAAAGACATCACGGTATATTGGTACGAACCGTACTGTGTTCGAAAGGCAGTCTTGGGTATGTCGGAGGGCTTAATCTTCAGCTGAAAGTATCCCGACCGAAGATCAATCTTGGAAAAGACTCGGGCTTCCTTCATTTGGTCAAACAGGTCCTCTATGCGGGGCAGAGGGTATTTATTCTTGATCGTTACCTCGTTGAGAGACCTATAATCCACACACATCCTTTGGGTTCCATCATTTTTGTCTATGAAGAGCACGGGGGCTCCCCATGGTGACGAGCTTGGATGTATAAAACCCTTCTCTAGCTGCTCCTGAATTTGCTTCTTAAGTTCCACTAGTTCATTAACGGGCATCCTATATGGTCTCTTTGCTATAGATGCAGTTCCGGGTACCAAGTCAATGGAAAATTCAATGTCCCGGTCAGGTGGCATACCTGGAATTTCTTTCGGGAACACGTCTGAAAATTCTTGAACCACTGGAATGCTTTCCAATGTTGCTCCTTCGACATGGTTCAACGTTGCCTTCTCGGTTGATGGTTGGGCTGACTCAAACTCAATACGAGTACCGTGCTCATTTGTCAACTGCACGCTCCTCTTAGCACATTGGATCACTCCGTTGTGCTTGCTTAACCAATCCATTCCGAGTATTATGTCAAGCCCTTGGGAATCCAAGACAATGAGGTTGGCAAGGAAGTCTACCCCCCTTATTTTAAGGTTCACTTTGGGACATACTATATTAGTCCTCATCTCTCCACCGGGAGAATTAACTAACATAGTATATTTCATGTGTGATATAGACAGATTATACTTGGCAACATACTTGGATGATATGAATGAATGCGATGCTCCGGAATCAAATAAAATGGTGGCTGGGTTGGAGTTGGCAAGGAACATACCAATTACGACGTCCTCAGCCTGTTGCGCTTCCTCAGCGGAGACATGATTCACGTTGCCACGAGCGTAGTTCTGCTGTCCACGGTTGCCTTGCGTAGCTCCTCCGTTCGGTCGTGGGTTCTGCTTGGGTGCGTTGCTTGGCTATCCAAGGCCTTTCCTCGGGCACTGACTTGCAAAGTGTCCCGTTTCTCCGCATGCAAAGCATGCCTTGTTGCCCAAGACAGCAGGGACGTTGGGGCGGGGGTGGTTTTGAGCATAGGCGCCCATGTTGGGACGGGGCGCAGGAGGCATAGGCACACGAGGTGCTTGCACAAAAGGACGTTGCTGCGGTGGTTGAGTAGGGCGAAAAGTAGAAGCGGACGAGCCATACTGCGGTGCAGCTGGGGGCATGAAACGGGGACGTACATTGTTCCCTTGTGGCTGGTATGGCATCTTTCTTTTGCCCTCTTGCTCGATCTCTCGGATCTTGCGCTCAACCACTATGGCTTTGTCAACTAGCTTCTGGAAGTTTGCATAGTCGTTGTTGAGGAGCTGAACCTGGATCTCATTGTTCAACCCTCTCATGAACAAGGACTGCTTCCTTTGGTCCGAGTTGACATCTTCGGGGGCATACCTTGACAGCTGCGTGAACTTGTTGAGGTACTCATTCACGCTCTTCTTGCCTTGGCGGAGACCTTCAAACTCTTGCCTTTTTAGCATCATGACTCCAGCAGGGACGTAATGAGAGCGGAAACTCTCCTTAAACTCAGTCCAAGTGATAGTCTCCTGGTTGACATGAGCATTGCATAGAGCGTCCCACCAGTCAGCGACTGCTCCCATAAGTTGGTGCGATGCAAAGAGAACTTTCTCCCGATCATTGCACTGAACAATAGCAAGCTTCTTCTCCATGGATTTCAACCAATCATCACCCTCCATGGGATCATTAGCTTGTGCAAAAGTGGGCGGTCGAGTCCTCATGAACTCTCCCAGTCGGTTGTGAGCCAGCGGTGGTGGCGGTGGTGGTGGTGGTGGTGCAGGAACGGGGTTGTTGTTGTTGGCTTGCAACTGACCCAAAGTTTGGATCATAGTTTGCATAAGCTGGTTCTGCATAGCCATCAACCGTTCAAGGTTATTTTCACCAGCCCTATGGTTAGGATTTTCAAGAACTTCAATGTGGTCTTCCTCTTGTGGTTCCTGGTTGCCACGGATGTTCCTCCATTGATGGCCGGCGTTTTCTCTCACCATCTATGAGAGGGAGTTGGATAGAATAGAAGTTATGAGTTTAGATTGATTCCCCCCGACTATATGCATCAAGGTGTATAAACTATATATCTTCTTTTATATGAGGATGTGAACACATGCCAAAGCATCTCACGCCTCTCTATTATGTGTGGGTATGGACAACGCTGAAGCGTCCCACAACTCACACTAAGCACTCAAACACAAACAATCATCACAAAAGTTCACACCATTCCTATTCAAGCTTCTATGGTTTAAACGTTCCTATGGGTTTTAGGGTGTCCATTTTACCTAGGCTTGCATCCTACAGTCAAGGTGGTTCTGATGCTAATCTATGCATTCTACCTAGGATTGCGTCCTACGGTCAATGTGGCTCTAATGTAAATCTGTGACTAGGCCTGCGTCCTACGGTCAACGTGGCTCTGATACCAATCTGAGACGCCCGGTTCCATAGAACATGGAACCCAGCTGATGCATATGCGTGCCCAGGATGTTCATCACACATACACATGTAATCCACAAACTGAATACAGAATATAACCATGAATAATAGGGTTTAAGTGCTTTATTACATCAATCTCTAACTTATTCTTGCAGCGGAAGTCTCTAACTTATTCTAGCAGCAGAAGTCTTATTCTAGCAGCGGAAGTCTTCTACACGACAACGGAAGCAAACTAAACACGGCAGCGGCTCCATCGCCAACTCCACAGGCAAGTTGACGGTAGATCACACGCCTAGTACTCCACATGATGTTTGAAGTACTCTTCTCCTGTTGCTGGTGATTAAGTAATAATGCAAGGTTGAGTACATGACGTACTCAACAAGTGCGGAAAAATATGATATGTAGCTTACAGCAAGGTAGGATTAAAAAGGCTAATTGCAGAAAGCAAAGTTTATTTCACAAAACATGATAGAAACAACAACTAACTTTAAGTGAATTTAATCCCGACATATATCCAATTAAAACATCAACATACCTCTTTTATGATTCACCACCTTTCATGTCTCAACCAACCATAAGTCTTTCTCAAATTCATCTCATGCTCATAATGACCATCTCATGGTCATATCCACTTCATATGCGAAACCAAAGCTCATTGTTTCGACTCAACAGTCCAAAACCATTCTCATTACATGGACTCAACAGTCCCGAAACTAAATTCCAAAGACCAAACCATACCAATGACCATCCCAAACCATACCATAACCAAACCAAACATCCATCCCAAAAACCATCCCATCTAATCATGTGAGTTGGCCAGGCGCTTGTGACCGTAAGCACGACTATCATGATAGTTTTACACTCTTAAGAGGTGGCACCACTTTACCCAGAAGTTTGTAATTTTGTCAACCGTCGGCGACTGCAGAACCTCCATTATACCAGTACACAACCGTCGGTGTACGGCCAAGAGATCACAAAATAGCCTTTACAAAGGGGCTACTAGATATATGGACTCACTAAGGTTTCACCAGCAGGCTCGAATCACCATTCTCCCACCTACGGGCCCCCTCTTGTGCCATGCGGTTCCAGGGCAGTCCTCTCTCGACTCCCATTCCCCGCTCCTTCCACGGTCCATAGCAATCTAGCAACTTACCTAATTATTCAGCTAAGCCGCACCCATATTTGGCCTTGTGGTGGCACTGTTTTCCTAGCATGTGCTGGCATGAACCGGTCCTTAGATCTACGGCAAGTAAACCACCATCTCATTCTACCACATCCTCAAAACAAGCTTGCCTAGATCTCCCCCGATTCATGTTCATTATCATCATCAAGTGCTCATTAACATTATTCATATGAGTGCAGTAGCTAGACATGTTCTACTTCGCCTTCCCGTATCCCATAAGCTAAGCGAAGCAAAAAGCAAAAATGACCATACCCGGCCCATAAACTTTCCCGGCGACAAGGATGGCTAACAAAACTAGTAAACTCCTATAAAATGGTTTCCATCAAGTTGACTCAATCAAACATGTTTTCGCAGGCAAAACAGTTTCCAAACCATGGGATCAATATGGTCAAGGGGCACTTGCCTTGTTCCTGTGGCTTTTGTTGCTCAGACGCTTCAAAGTCTTGGTGTTGTAGTCCTTTGTAGATAGCTCCCTGAGCTTGTCCTTCTACTTACGATCACACATGTACAAAATTTACAGCAATCAAACTTCATGCACAATCCTTACTCAAGATGCAATGGTGCATATGCATGCTAATCCTATGGTGCTATCAGTTTTTACGTGTTCTTGCATGTTTTAATGGTTTGCATGGGGTTTTATGATGAACAAAGGTATAAGGATCAAGTGTGTATGTGGTGATGATCTCGACTCAAGATCTAGATCAATTCCACCATTAAAAACCGATCAACATGTGATCTGTCCACACGAAAAAGCTTATGTTCGAAGGGATCGAAGAAAAGATGCGAAGAAAACCACATTGATGTCGTAAGGTGGTAACGAAGACCTACCTCACCTCTCCTTGGTGTCGGGGCCTTCCTCCTAGCGATGGCAGCAGCGGGGAGCTCGTCGGCGGCTCACCGGTGGGGCTCACCGTCATCTGAACTCCGGCGAGGGGTGTTAACTCGGCGAGTTGGGGGCTAGGGCCTCTAAGTTGTCGACTTGAGAAGGTGTTACGACCAAGGTGGTGTTTCGGGTTCTATTTATAAGGGGATAAAGAAGAGTTCTACTCCAATTGGATTTCAAATAAGAGTCCTATTCAAATTGTTTTGGATCTTAACAACTTATCTCCAATCGATTTGGTGTGGTAGCAATGTGGAAATCGTGTTGGTTTCCTCAGTACCGGGTGTTCCCACGTGTACAGAAGAAAAAACCACCTAAGGACCTCGTATCTCCGCAGTGGTGAGCTCCGGAGATGCCACGTGTCCAGTGGGGGCCGGGCTTCCCTTCTCCGCAGAGGCGGGCTCTGGTTGTGTCGCGTGTCAGGCGGGCGGGACCTCCCTCTCCTTCAGAGGCGAGCTCCGCGTGCGCCACGTGTCTTGGCGGGTGGGACCTCCCCTCTCCCTTAGAGCCGAGCTCCACGTGCGCCACGTATCGGGTGGATCGGGACATCACCTCTTTCCAGCGGCGAGTTCTGAGAGTGCCACGTGTCAGTGCCGGACCTCCCCTCTCTTCGGAGGTGAGCTCCGAGAGTGTAACGTGTCCAGTAGCGCCGTACTTCCTTTCTCCTCAGAGACGAGCTCCGAGGACGACACGTGTCCAGTAGTGTCGGACCTCCCAGAGGCGAGCTCCGAGGGTGACACGTGTCCCTCTGGGTCGGACCTCTCGGAGGTGAGCTCCGAGAGCGACACGTGTCCCGCGGGGTTGGGCCTTGCTTTTCGGCAGTGACTAGCTCCGGTGGGGACACGTGTCCTGCGGTTTGAGCCTCGCTTCTTCCGCAGAGACTTGCTCCGAAGGCGACACGTGTCCTGCGGGGCTGGCCTCGCTTCTCCGCAGAGGCTAGCTCCGGGGGCAACACGTGTCCCACGGGTCCGGACCTCGCCCCTTCTCCTGAGGCGAGCTCCTAGCCTGCCACGTAGACAGCAGTGCCGGACCTCACCCTTTTTGCAGGGATGAGCTCCGAAGGCGCCACGTGGCCGGCGGGCCGCGTCAAGTGTAGACGGCGCTCCTCGGCGAACTGGAATTGGCTCTTTTCTGCTATATTTCTGATTCTTTTCTCCGTTTCTACTTCTTTTAAAATGTTTCTTTATATGAAATATGCATGCATGCGTGAATATGAAATTGAGGGTGTCACAGTGAAGCACATGTATTGTGTTGCGTTCGCTACGAAAGATGGATGGAATCCCGGTGCACGTGGTGGAAATGAAGACGCACGCGGGGCCATCCTTTGCTGCAGCTGTTGCTGTGGTGGATATGGCGGTCGGAAGCTGGGCACATTAAATTGATGACCGCAATACTGTGGTGGTCACGCCGGTGGCTGCCATCTCTGATCGGATGGTGAGCGATACACCACACGGTAATTTTGTGGAGCACCACCACTGCTGCTCGAAGGTGCATTGTGTTTCCTCTTGTCAGAAACGAGCTCGCGCTGAGCATCTTCTTGCACGATTGCGGCATTGACAATGTCATTGAATGTGCCGCGGTTGCACTGTGCGAGTTGGACCTTCATTTTGGGGTTTAGACCCTGGAGAAATGTATTCCTCTTCTGGTCCTCCGTCACAACGTACTCTAGCGCATACTGTGCCAGCTGGTTGAATGCTCCGGTACTCATGACCACTCCTCTCGCCATGTTTGAGCTCCAGGAACCCCTGAAGCATCCTCTGCATAATCCCGGGAGGTATATGGTAAGCGCGGAACGCCTCTCGGAACTCCACCCATGTGACGGCGTGGCCAGACGGCAGTTGTCGAAGCATTTTCCCGTGACACTTCCCCCGGTCTGCTCGGAAGCAGCCCGCGGAGGTTCTTTTTTTGGAGGGGCTAGTGGATCTCGAAGGTCAGAACACAATGGCGAAGAGGGGATTTACGTGGTTCGGGCCGCCGGAGTGTAATAACCTACGTCCACCGGAGTGCTTGTTGTATTGCTTGCGCGTATAAGTCTGTGAGTTGGCTGGGTTGCAAACCCCTTGCCTGGAGGCTGCCCTTGTCCTTTTATAGCCCAAAGTCGGGGCAGTTACAAGGTGACCCGGAGCCCGACAGGTGGCCCCGCGGCTATCTGTCTCCTATACACGAGCTATAGGCATTTACATATGCATTGTCACTGTCGGTGGAGTTACAGTGTGCCGCCTGACATGCTGGGCACCTCTGACCGGGTGGCCGGTGATGATGAATCCCCCATCTTGTCACCACGTCTCCTCGCACTGCTAGGCGGCTCTGCGCCGTTGGGCGGCACTGTTGTGCCGTCACGCCTTGCCGCTCTATCTTTCACCGTAATGGTGCACAGACATGGAACGGAGGCGTCCACCGTGCTCCATGCTTTTGGGGAAGGCGCGAGCCTTGAATGCTCAGCCTGACAGCGTACCTTCCTTTTTACTCCGTAGCCATCTGCCAGTTGCTCGTCGATGTGACATCTGGGCGGCTGGCCCCCGGGACACGCGTCTCCACCGGAGCTTCCTTACGGAGTAGTGGGTGGTCCGGAGTAGTTGGGCACGTGGCAGCACCGGACCCTCCCATGCTGGAGGTCGGGCCCGAGCCGCAGGACACGTGGCACATATGGAGCCTTCCTTGGGGGGAAGGTACACCTGGAGTCGTAGCCCACGTGGCAGCACCGGAGCCCTCCCATGCTGGAGGTCAGATCCGGAGCCGCAGGACACATGGCACCTCCGGAGCTCTCTCTGGCGGAGGGTGTGCTTGGAGGTTCCGGGAACGTGGCAGCTCCGGAGCCCTCCCTGGAGGAAGGCCAGGTCCGGCACCACTATAGACGTGGCGGCTCCCGAGCCACCCTCGGTCGGTAATCAGGATCAGGGCCTGAAGACACGCGGTGACCCTGGGACCGCCCGTGGGGCCCAGGGCACATGACTTACGTTGGGGCCCGCCTAAGCTGGAAAGGTGGGTCCCAGGCTGTTTTTTATCCACTACACAGGTGTACCCGGTCTGCAGGGTACCGACAGCAGTGAAGCGATGTAGTTCGTCCACCATGTACTGGCGGCTCTTGAAGCTGCTGCGCTGCAAACAATGCCTTTTGATGTTCAGGGCACCGTAGCAGACTGAACTTCGCCTCGAGGGTGCGGGTAAAACTTTCCGCCTCTAGAGGCTTCTCGGCCTCCGCAAAGACCGGTGGATGGGTCGCCAATAAGTCCAAATATGAACTCTGTTTGGGCTGGCATTGCCCAATATCTTGTCGTCCCCCTTGACGGGAAGCATTTTATTGCACCAACATCCACAGCAACTTGGTTTGCTCGTCGCGCGAGCCGAGTACTGCGGCGAGAACCTCCGCGAGAGTCCTTGGAAGTTCTGGTGGTGGAGGAGGTGGTTGCTGCTGCGTCGTGGTTTGCTCTGTGGGTGGAGACTCATCACCACTACCCTGACTGGGGCCTCCCTCCTCGTGCGTCGAGCGTGTACGCACCATTCTGCATCCAAACGATTCAAACGATCAGCACATGTTTGTTTACTTCATCCAGTCTAGACAATAGTAGTGTGAGAATTGAACAATTGAGATGCATAACATTCACACATATGGATAAAGTATACACTTTATACAACATATACATCCCTGGACCATATTACCACAATCGAGTTCTAAAGTAATGAAGTTCATGGATTGAAAGTTCATTTTGACCATCGTTGGTCACCACGGGATGTTAAGTGTGTTAGCATGCGTATATCCTCGATATTGTACCAGACCCAAACATGTTATTTCTCTATATGATACATCGAATGCATCATATTCTCGAATCCAACCCACTGTCTTAAGAACAGCTGCTGGATATCAAAATGTGAAACCAAGTGATTTGAATTTAGAAATTCAAACACGGGTTCACTGTCCAGATTCTGGTCCAGCTGACCAATCTGAGTGATTTGATTGTTTTGACCAGTTTAGAGGCAAAATCTGGACTGGAGTTCAACAACAGTTGTAGTAAACTCAAAAAGGAATCCAGAATGTATTCATTTGCCTCCATAGACTTTCTTATTTATAACTTATGATTTTTACAAGTTGACAGTTTTTCTGTAAAAAATTTGACAGCACCTCCGGCACGGATTTGGTCGTCAATGTGCCCGAGGAAACTGGAATGCAATGCCGGTACTACGCCCTCACCAAAGAAAATACTAAACCGGTATTCCGGCATATTCGTATAAAATGGTGGAACTAGAAACATCACTCACAGACGGTTTCTAACCGCCATGCTCTAATGTGGTCAATGTACATGCATAAAACCACTCAATAATGGGGCACACAAATGGTTACATTCCAGGCAGGTCCATATCGTAGTAATAAAATACGCCCCTTATCATTGCCATAAGGCTCGTCCTTGAGTCAGGCCACGTCTCAAGGTACATGGTCGCGTTATTACACCACACGACTAGGAACCCGAGTAGAGCATGAATGGGTCATCACGGTTGGGAATTTTATCAACCCAACAGATACCACCTACTGCCTCGATGGAGAGCGCTGCGTATGCCCCTTTGAACATTGAACATTCAAGAGTTTCATACTATCGTGTTTTCTTACCACACGATGGGGTATTCTCGCTTTTGCCTAAAGCACGCTGGGGAACAGCGTTTTCATATGTTCCCAGAACTATGAGAAGGTTTAGAGACTCATATTCACTCCCGTGCCAAGCCACGGGAAACCATCCCATACCACTGCTCGTATGGCGAGTTTACCGCAATTGATCCGCCTGCGGTGGCGTATCTTACCTCTTACCTGATGTCAGAGCATCGTTACAGAATAATGACAAGTAGGTTAGCTTTTCCACCTTAAGTATCTACTACTATTATAGACCTTATGTGGGCATAGTGACTAATCCTCACTCAACTATTTCTAAGTTTTCAAAATAGACTCTTTTTGAGCGTGCTATTCCCAATGCGGCTCTGGCTAATCCTCAGACCCTTCCTCATATGTCTCACCTGCAACATCTTAATATAGCAACCGTGAGCACGATGGCTCAGCAAGACTTATCCGTCACTCCTAAATATGGAACTCTACATGCAGGGACTCTTAACATAGGGAATGACATTGCGATAAAGAACTCGCCTACATGTTAGTCCTTACTTTCAGTTTTACAGCAGGAATTTCATATGCCCTTGAGCAGCTCCCCACATCAGAATTCCACAATCAAACAAGAAACGGTTTCTCCCTATGTGGTTCCGCACAAAGTGGAATATAAATTTAGTGAGATCTACATCTATAGCATACATGGTTGCAATACAATGATAATTCAATGCATTGTATTCTTCTGGCCTTTTTGGGTAATTACTACGTCATAGCGCAGTGAACAAGTGGTACTCAAATAACTACGAGGGACGGTGATTGCAATCAATAGACACCCGGATAACACGTCAGGTACACCCATATCAGAAGTGTAGTGCATCACACCTTCCTACTCTGTTGTATGCAACTACCTTTCAAAGGAAATCCAAATGCCAAACCAGTTCATCCATAACGGGCAGGAGGTCCCCGCGCAGAGCGTGTCTATGCCCACCGGCAGATTTACACCTTGCTACACTCAACCCACTCCTATAAACGGTTGGGTAAGCCACGGCACCTAGGTTAACCAATTACATCAGTTTCCTGGTTGCCATATAGCCAGTATGCATCCAGTACTGTTCAAACTTGTCCAGCAGGGCCGCACACGGCTCGGTCCTCAACCGACACCAACAGGGCTACACACGTGAGACCTCGTCTCGCTGCATCCTATCCCATTGTTGGGTCTCAATTTCATATTCATAAGCCATTCTTTGATTCATTCTATCACGTGTGACAAGACCCTATCTCGTGAGTAGATTCCAACTACTCGAATTTTACCGAGATCCTAAGAACATTAGCACGGCGTTTTCTACTCAACGAGCTGTAGGCTACCCAATACTCCCTAGGATTTGGGGGTCATGCAAGTGGAGTTTCAATCACCTTAATTCTAATGCAAACATCTCATCCTAGACATAAGTGATACAAATCAAAACTTTGCAATTGTAATTAAATGCAAACCGGGGCTCGCCTAGTTGCGAGTCAAATGGAAAGCAAGCTTCTGGGGGTAGGATCTCCAAGTCTTTCGGAGCGTCCTCGATTTCGGTCACTATATGATATGCACAAAATATGTATAAGAGATATTTAATTTAGAAGAAGCAACTTCTACTTACAGTTATTGTTACCAACGATCCTTAATTGGCTTTCAGATTTTCCCAGTGGAGACTAGATTCTAGGAGGAGGATCTGACCCAAAATTGAGCAAGTTTCATGGAAGCTTGCTGGTTCTAAAGCTCCCACAAGTACATGGCTCCTTTGAATTTTGATCCTAATTCTCTAGCTGTGATATAGCTAACAGTGGAATATGTAATTAGAGAAGGTCTCCCTGGTTCTATCAAAATTTGTTTCATAATTTTTCGAGGTGTCTACAGGGAGAAATAAATTTTTAAAGTTGGTGGGAAATGCTGGAAAAGTTTCTGTTTATTTTGGAATTTTTAATGAAGGCTGAAAACTGGAACCGGATTTGGCCCAGTAAAAGAATCCAATGATGATCAAATTTTTACAGGAGATCTCTAGTGTTATGAAGGATCTTCTGACAAAAATTGAGCAAATTTAAAAACAGGGATCTCTTGGAATTATTTCCCCAAGATTTAAATTTGAGTTATTTTGGAGGAAATTCCAGGTAGTTTCAGACTGATTTCTTTGCATCTCTGCAAAGGAATCCAACAAAATTTGTTTCACAAATTTTGGACATTCCTACTGAAAGTTATGAAGGTTTGAAGTTCAGCCTAAATTTGAAATCCGGGAAAAGTTTAAATCCCTGGACCCAGACCCACTGTTTGAATTGGGCCACTGAGCTCGCAGCCACACCGGGGCCACAATGTTTAACCCGCACATCCACAGGGGATCTGCAGACACAGAAGATCCGGCAGGGTTATTCCCCACTGACCAGTGGGGCCCACCAGTCGTCTTCCTCCTCGCGCCCCCGCGCTCCCCCGCGGCTGCCCTCGCCAGAGAACTCACCGGGGCTGGGTTACCGTGCTCCACGCTTCGCCAAACTTGCCATCACTACATATTTCCACACGGAGAATATGCTGCCGGTCTTAACCCTCACCGACGATGGCCGGAGATGGGCGTGCGACGGCGGCAGTGACTTCAGCGACTCCGGCGATCGTGAACTCACTCGATGAGCGCTGAAAACCTACACGCTTGGTCCTACAGCATCGTCATGACCTAGGTAACATGGATCAAGACCCCGATCTCGCTGGAAACGGATGCAAGTAGGAGCTCACCGTGCGACCGAGGTTTTTTTTGGCGCCGCCGTGAAGAAAACTCGGGAAACTCTCCTGATTCTCAACGGTTTTGCTCGCCGTTTGATCGAGGAGGATCACAGTGACATGGACAAGCTATGCCTAGACCCTCGTGGACCCTAAGTACACATGGCCGATGAATTTTCTCGAACTGTGATCGGTGCCCTAAACAACGGCCGAGGGCAAAAATTGAAATTCGTGGCACACAACGCAAGGATCACCGAGGAGTTGCTCTGAGAGGAACTAGAGGTAGTAACAGACCTCTTTTAGGCTTGGTTTGATCGTGGAAGGTTCTGTAACACCGGGGCGACGATGAACCGAGAAGGTCTCCAACTTCGGACCGCAGAAGAGACTTTCGCCGCGCCTGAGCTTGTGCAATCGAAGGTCGAGTGCTCTTGCATTGGAAACATAGAGGATGACCCCACGGTGCCGTTTTGCTACTCAGCGGGGCTTCACGCGTCCGGAATCACCGGTTCACAATCAAGGTCCGAGGCGGCGCGAGTATGGCGTCGGTAGGTGCTTTCTCTCTCGCGCGCTTGGTGTTTAGGCTCGGTGACACGACGAATGAGCGTGGTGGAGTGTCCCGGGCTCTCAGATGTGGCTGAAGACGTGGAGGGACACGGCGTAGGTGGAGGGCACATCGACAATCCCAGCTTCTCGCTGCCGCTCGGCGAGCAGCTCGGAAGCTCGGGTTAAGAACAGGGGAACCGACTGTGTTCTTCTGTGGCTAATGGATGGGTGCCACCCCCTCAGTTCTTATTCATTCTTTTCCTTATCTTTTTACCTCAGCTACTCACACTTCAATGCTATACTTCTACGCCAAGTCATGGATTTGAATTTGGAAATTAAATGGATTCAGTTTTGGTGTGAAATTTGAACTGCATTTGGGTATTTGAATTTGAATTAGGAATTGAATTCTTCCCCTTTAATTGATTCAAAACCATAGCAAAGCAAGCCCAAATTATATGAATTTTGGCCAGGGTTATATTTGAAATGTGGTGAACACATTTGTGAAACCCAAATTTGCAATTTGATGAACTTTGAATTTGGAACTGAAGCATGAATTCAAATTTGAATTGCTTCCTCACTTAATTCCAAACAAATGGTAAACCCTCTCCAAATGAACTGAAATTTGGCAGGATTACTATTTGATTTATGGTGAACCAAATTGTGGATTTATATCTCCATGTTTGGATGTTTTTGCAATTATAAGTCAGCACTTTGAACTCACACAATTATAATCCAAACTTTTAGTTCCCCCTCATTTTCCTAAGTGGGATTTGGTTGATTCACTTGCTAGAATTTTGGGGATTTCACAGGGCCGGGGGGGGGGGGGGGTGCAGCGGCGGGGCGGTGGTGGGGTGGCGGCGCGGGGTGGCGGTGCAGCCGGAGTCAGGAGCTAGAGGAGCGAGCGGGTGCGAGGCGGCACGCTCGCGAACAGGTATAAGGAGCCTATTTACGACGGCCCGTGGCTAGTCCCTCATAAACAATATGATATTTACGACGGCCTAGGGTAGGCCGTCGTAAAACAAGCTTTTATTTACGACGGCCATACTTGGACGTATGGAGGTCGTTAATAAGATTATTTACGATGCCCACTCCTAGAACCGTCATAAATAACACTGGCCGTCGTAAATGGCCGTGTTTCTTGTAGTGAAGCACCATTTGAATTAATTTTTCAGATGTATGGGGTCCAGCATCTACCTCTGTTGGAAGGAATAATTATTATGTTAGCTTCATTGATGATTTTAGTAAATTCACATGGATTTATTTCATACGGTATAAAGCAGATGTGTTTCAGAAATTTTGTAAATTTCAGGCTTTAATTGAGAGACTCTTCAACAAAAATATTTTGTCCATTCAGACAGATTGGGGAGGCGAGTACCAGAGGCTCAATACCTTATTCAATCAGATAGGGATATCTCATCTAGTATATTGCCCTCACACGCACTAACAAAACGGAGCCGCTGAACGCAAACACCATCATATTGTTGAAGTAGGTCTCTCACTACTAGCTCATGCTTCTATGCCTCTAAAGTTTTGGGATGAGGCATTTGCAACTGTCGCATGTCTCATTAACAGAACTACGTCCTGAGTCATAGCATATAAAACTCCCACTGAAAAATTGTTTGGCTCTAAACCAAATTATTCTCAGCTCAAAATTTTTGGGTGTGCCTGCTGGCCTAATTTGCGTGTATACAACACGCATAAGCTCTCTTTCCGATAAAAAATATGTGTGTTCCTAGGATATAGCCCAATGCATAAAGGATACTGTCGGTACCCTGCAGACAGGGTGCCCCCGCGTAGTGGGTAAAAGACAGTCTGGGCCCCGCCTCCCTGCTGAGGCGGGCCCCAGCGTAAGACACGTGCCCTTGGCCCCATAATCATCCCTGGGGCTGCCACGTGCGTTCGAGCTCCGGAGCTGACACGTGCCCTGGGCTCCGGTCCGAGCCTCCCCGCTGAGGTGAGGTCCGGGGCTGCCACGTGTCCCCTAGCTCCAAGCCGCCTCCCCGCTGAGGAGAGCTCCGGTGCTGACACGTGCCCCGAGCTCCGGTCCGAGCTTCCCCGCTGAGGTGAGGTCCGGAGCTGCCATGTGTCCCCAGGCTCCGAGCCGCCTCCCCGCTGAGAACAGCTCCGGTGCTGATACGTGCCCTGGGCTCCGGTCTGAGCCTCCCCCCGGAAGTGAGATCCGGAACTGCCATGTGTCCCCAAGCTCCGAGCCCCCCTGCTGAGTACAGCTCCGGTGCAGACATGTTCCCTGGGCTCCGGCCCGAGCCTCCCCGCTGATGTGAGGTCCGGAGCTGCCACGTGTCCCCAGGCACCAAGCGCGTCGATAAGAGCTCTAGAGCCGCCACGTGCCCCATGATCCGTCGTGGGCCATGGGTCGACGAAGTCAAGAAGGAAGTGCGCTGTCAGGCTTTGCATTCAAGGCTCGTGCCTTCCCCAGAAGCATGGCGTGCTACCCACGCCTCCGTCCTATGACCATTCGCCATTACAGTGACAAGACAGAGCGAAGGCGTGACAGCGGTACAGTGCCGCCCAACGGCACAAAGCTGCCCGAGCAGGGCGAGAAGACGCGGCGACAAGACGGCGTCTTCATCATCACTTGACACGCGGTCAGGGGGCTCAGCGCGCTGGAGGGAGGGACTTAACTCTCCTGCCGGACATTCTACTTAGAGGACGAAGCCCTATATCATGTATAGGGTTCACATAGCTCTGGGGCCACCTGTCGGGCCCCAAGCCTCATTGTAGCCACCCCGGCCTTGAACTATAAAAGGACCGGGGTGACCACCCTGAAGAGGTTACCGGTTTTCGCATTCCAGATCTCACAATGCACAAGCACTCACGCTGAAGCAATAGAACAAGCACTCCCATGGACATAGGGTATTACGCTCCGGCGGCTCGAACCACGTAAATCTCGGTGTTCATACGCTCTCTCGAGCCGAGCCCAGGTCACGTAGGGCGCCAAGCCCCCTCCGGAAAAAAAGAACCTCGTAGGCCGCTTCCGAGCAGGGCGGGAGGAGTGTCGCAGCTCACACTTCGACATTTGGCGCGCTCTGTGACCATGGTGAACATCACTTCTCATAGCAAGCCTTCTCGCCCAGCTCGCCGTCGTCTCCAGCCGGGAGACGATGAAGCTACCTCCCGCTCCAGGGCAGGCAGGTCTAGCCAGGCCGGCGGTCAGATGATCGTTGTGCCACCGGCGCCCCCAGCACCCAAAATCTGGCCGAACCGGCGACCAGAACACTGGTGCTTTTGAGGCGCCCGTGGTGCACAGGTCGGGACGAGCCGGCAACCGTGCGGACGGTGCGCAATCGGCGCTCACACCGCCAGTGGTCGCTTCCTCTCGGCCATCCTCTTCTCCGGCAGTGGCGACAGCACCGCCACGGCTGAGCCTGGAGAGCGTGCTGGCTGCAGCATGCGCTGTGCTCCACAACCCTCCGGGTGAGGGTGCCACCCCTCGAGGCGGCAGAGAAGTGGCGGCATGACGTCGACCATCTCGTCGCCGCTGCCATGAACTCTCCTGCCTACAGGAGACAACCGGCCGAACCCTCGCTGGCCCAGTCGCGTACGCCGACGGTGACCTGTGGGGTGGCAGCCCCATGCGCGATGGCCAAATCTGTGAAATCCCGAAATTCTAGCAAGTGGAGCTGCCAATCACACCGAAGAAATGAGAGGGAGTTTAAACTTTTGAATATAAAGGTGTGAGCTCAAAGTGATAAAGTGAACATGCAAAAATTTCCGAACACAAAGATCTAAATCCACAATTTGGTTCTCCACACATCCAATAACAGCACTGCAGATGTTTAGTCCAAATGGAGAAGGATTTCTTATTTGTTGGAATTAAAATGGGAGACAATTTGAATTTGAATTTAAACTTCCGTTTTAAATTCCGACTTCACCGAAATCCAAATTTGAGTGCACCATTGTGTTCCTCATATTCCTTTTGATCTATCCTCAAATTTTGGGAATTTTCGGACAAAATCCGTGTGGGAATCCTAAAGCACAGAGAGGAGGAAGAATTGTGGCTGTGGACCCCACCGGTCAATCTCACAAATTGCAACCGACTCCATCGGGTCTTCACCGCGCGCCACCTCCCGACGTCCGAAGCCAACCGACGTCCCGAGCGCCACCTCCTGCTAGGCTCATCCGGTGGCCGAAGGATAAGCGAGCAACCTGCCCACGTGAACCATCTCCTTCACCCTCCACCCTCTTCCTCGCACAGCCCCGAAGAAATCTCACGCCGCCAGACTGCCTCGGCTCCCTGGCGCCCGAGTGCGCCGAGCCTCCTCGTGGCCGATGCCCTACACTAAAAAGAACCGCCCTCAGGTGCTCAACACGACCGTGCAAACCTTTCTACTTCTCATGCATCGCCGAGGACAAATTTCTCAGTTTCTTGTTTCGGTGTTCATAGAACCGAGCCGCACAAACATCCGAAATTCGTAGTGATCACTTTCCTAAAGCTTGTGCTGAGCTACAAACATGTTCTAGACCTTCCCACGCTCCCCTAGGATCAAAAGCCATTGAAATTCATCAAGTTTTGGCGCTGTTCTTCAAAAATTCTGAGCCGCCACCGGTTTTGGCCCTAGGTCGCCGATGAGCTCATGGTTGCAGCCCATTTGTAGCTGATTTGAGCGCATGACAGTGATGAGGGTGCCACCACGGTGCTGTAGGAAGAAGAACCAAATCTTTTGAGCTAACCTAGCGCGAGTTCGACGCCGCCAAAGTTGATCCGCCGCCGCCGCTCGTCGCCGACGCATTTCCGGTGGCCGATGGCCTCGGGCGACCCCATGGATGAGTTCCCCGTGTCCCTAATGTGAGAGGCGGCGAGTTTGGGCCCTAGGGACGGCTGGGAGCCTCGTCTGTCGAACCTCACCGGCGCCCACGCCGCGCACTGCCACCCGAGCCTCTGCTGCCGTGAGGTTGAACAAAGGGGTGGGTCCCACTGTCAGCAGTTTAAATTTTTCCCCAATTTCTGTTCAGTTTTTTCTCAAATTTTAATTGCTCATAACTTTTAGTAGGAACCTCTAAAAACTTTCAAATAAATTTTATTGGATTCCTCTCAGTGAGTACTATCCACGGGTGCATCCTAATGTTTATGAAAATCCCTGGATTTGGCTCAATAATTAAATTAAATAAAAATTTAGGGAATTAATTACAGGAGTTCTATTCATTGGAAAATTCCCAATTTTGGGCAGAACATTCTTCCAAATATATTTGAACTCCAGTAAAAACTTCAGAGGCATTGGACCTCATTTGCTAGGCCAAATGATGATTCAATCTTGTATGTCTCTGAAAATTAGGAAAAATAACAGAATCAATTTTCCAGCTTTTAGCCCAATCTTGTAAATTCCACATAGCTCTGTAGAAAGCTCCAAAAATGGTGAAACCAAATCCTATGGACTCATAAGACTCCCAAGTTCCTGAAAAACCAAAATTTGACCATGCCAAGACCTTAGAATTGCCATAGGAATTCAGAGAAGCCAAATAGCTAAGAAAATTCTTTAGACCACATCTTACATCAACTTTGAAATTTTGCGAGCCATACCTCTGTATGATCTATGGACCACTGTAAAAATTTCAGAGCAAGTTGAGGTCATTTTCTCTTGTTTTCTGCTGGTTCTTCCTAATATCCTCCTTATGGCCATTAGAGGGCTCTTTGAATTTTTCTTCCACAACATCCAATGCCCAACTAAATTTTTCCTCTGGTTCTGTACATAACAGAGCTCATCACTCAGTTACAAGTTGGTCTAAACCATTCTTAAGTCATAAAACACTTCTGTTTTATAATGTCTTTACTTGCAATATAAAATTTGTGCATATTCATATCGGTAGGAAACACGACAAAGGAGTTTGACGAAGAACTCGACTCGGAGCAGCAAGTTGAGGCTTTAACCGTCGACAAGATACTGACTTCAAAGTAGAAATAAACCTGCAGCAACATAAGGCAAGCCCCGGTTTGCATTTAACAGCTTTTTAGATATATTTTACTTTGTATCACTTTCATTGGTCTAGTATTGACACGACCCCATTGGTCCTGTCGAGCCAGGATCACGCTGAGGGGTGCTGCGTTGCACAGCACCGAATAACAAACGTGAAAGGTACAAAGCGGAAGCGGAAAATTTTATTACATAAACCAGTTATGAACATGTTTACATCAAAATAAGTTCAGTCTACACTCGCGGGCGTAGACTAAGCATCAAGTGCACGTTCAGCCCTTGAACGTGTCCTTGCTAGCACACACGCACACTAACTCTGCGGCGTGCACGACTCCGACTCGACGGGGTTCCCCTCCGGGGGTTCCGTCTCCTCTTCGGGAGTCCCTTCCTCATAGAACCCTGCAAAAGCTTCAAACACAAGCAGTGAGCACGAAGGCTCAGCAAGTCTGACCCGTCTCACCTAAACATGGAACTTCTATATGAGGGGTGATGGGTTACATGATGTAAAAATCATTTGCAAGGGACTCGCCTAATTAGTAGAACCTTACTTTCAAGTTTTAGCAGCAGGTTGTGGAGAACCTTACGCTAAGGTACATGAGAGAGCCGCAATCAAACAAGAAACGCATTTCCCTCATGTACTTTGCCCAAAGTTGAAATGAACTTTAGTTAGCTCTAAACTACAGCATATCATTAACAATCAGAGTCCATCTTTCAATCAGCAACATTTTAACATGTAACTAGCCTATTCTTTCTACGTCATGGTACAGTGAACAAGTGGTACTCACTGACCGCGAGGGACGGCAATTATAATCGATTTACACCTGCAGGGTTACCCGAACAACCCGTCATGTACGCCCGTACTCGATGTTGCCTACAACAACCATCATGGACGCCGTACGTGACTACCTTTCACCCGTCAGCCAAATATTGAACCGGTCCCATCGTCCCGAGCAAGAGGTCTCTGCACGCGCATCTCTGTGCCGCCAGCCGATTTACACCTCGAGCTCTCAACCTACCCTCTGAACGACGGGCAATGCCTCAATACCCAGCTACCCGAGTTACATCAGTTTCCCGGTTCCCATATAGCCGGTAGGTCTTCGGTACTGTTCTAGCTTGTTCATCAGGCCCGCACACGGCTCGGTCCTCAATCGACACAAGCGGAGCTACAGCACACAGGCCCCAAAGTCCTGCCGCCCTTACCCTCCGCTTGGTCTCATTTTCTTGCCATGTGTTTCATGTGCTATCACTACCCGAGTCGAGTGCCTCTAGCCTATGCTCGCGAGTAGTTCCAACTACTCGACTTGTACCGAATCCTACTCTATCCTAGCAATGCAGTAGCTAACGGGGTTTGCCATCCTAAACCCAACCCATGGTTCTCTTGGCTATGCAGTGGGGTTCCAAATAAGACTCTAATGCACAGAATAAAGGAAACAAGTATGTGCTCAAAACAATAAAAATTTGTAAAAAGGTTAATGCAAACCGGAGCTTGCCTTGCTGCTCTTGGTCGTAGGCTATCTGTTCCTCCGGAGTAACGAAATCTAGGACTTCGGGTTCCTCCTCGACCTTAGCGACTACATGATAAGAGCAATATATGTATCAATTTAAATGCATTTGTATTAAATTTGAAGTTGTGAAGTCTATAACCCTTGCTAGACAGACCTAATGACTGTGAAACTTTTACTGTGGCTTGTTTACAACCTAAACAGAGACTTGGTCAAGTTTTAGTTGCAGCAAAGCTCATTTGAGCCCTCCACAATTAATTATGTCCTTGACCTTAATTGGAACTCTTAGGGTGTTCTAGGAATTTTCATGAGACAAACTATGACTTTCTGAAAACTAGATTTTCAGAGGGTTCTAATGGAGTTGGTCTCACTTAATTCGAAGGTTCCTAGCTAAAGTTATGAGCTAAACAGCTTCAGAGAAAATTCTGAAAATGTTTCTGAACATTTTCTATTTTCTCTGGAACAGTTTCACTAATCACACCATTAGGTGGATCAGATGAGCTCAAATGGATCTGAAATTTTTATGGTAGTTCAGGGATATTTTGGTGAACATCCCAGCAAAATTTCAGGATTTTCCTTCACAGGATTCTCCAGTTAAAATTCCAAACATTTTAAGCTTTGAGGACTTAATTCCGGAGAATTAAGGAATTTCATGAAGTGAAACTTGATTTGCTGGAAAGTACTCAGAGAGCTGAATCCAGAAAAATTTGGTTCACTCAATTTGGAGCTTTCTAGCCAAAGTTATGAGGATTTGAAGTTTGGAAGAATTCTGAAAATCGGGGAAAAAGTTTAAACTCTCGGGGCCCGTGGGGACACGTGTCGAGCGCGGAGGTGTCCAGAACACCGGAGATACCACACGTGTCGAGCGCGGAGGTGTCCGACACACCGGAGCTCACAGGGTATTTGCGCGCCAGCACAGCTGATACCCGGCCACACCCGATCCCGATTTAAATTCTTCACCCGCTGACACGTGGGCCAGCCGGCTTCTTCTTCCTCCCGCCGTTCTCTCGCGCCCGCGCTGCCGACCTCGTCGGAGCAGACTCGGGGCTCGCCGCTGCCGGACCTCCCATGGTCTGAAACTCGCCGCCAGGGGGTTGTCGACGTCGAGGAACACGTCGGTGGTGTTAGGTCGGGCTGGGGTGACCGGAAATATCTCGGCGACGTGCCGTGGCCTCGGTTGAGGTTCGGCACCATCGACCGTGGTTTCTAAACCCACCAACACCTCGAACAAACGGCCCTACATCATCAGTGTACCTCTAGGAAGCTCGACAAGGTGTTAAAAAGGTCCAGGGATGGCGGCAAGTTGATCGGCACCGTGTGACCGATCGTGCCCGCCATGACCGCCCTCGATCGAGCTCGAAATTTGTCACTCCTAGACAGTTTCACGCTACGGATGCAGAAAAGAACTTGATCGCAGGCTAGTCCAGCGTCTATGTGTAAGATTTGATGACCTCCGAAAGATCATAGAGCGAGAATTTAAAGAAACCGTACCGGAAGCTCGGGTTACGGTCGCCGGAGCAAAAACTGGAAATTCTTTGCGGATTCTTCACGGTTGGCTTCCAAGCTTGGAGGCGAGCAGCACGGTGGTCGCGCGCTCCTGTTGCCTCTCTCGCTGGACCGTGAACATGCCTGTGGAACGCTGCCCACGGGAGCCTGACCCTCGGCTGTGATTGAGTCGCCGTTGTGGCGATCGCTCTCGGGCAAAGGAGGTCGGAGCTCGGGGTTTCTGGCGTTGGGGAGGTGGAGCGCGACCTCAGGTGGCTTTCTAGTAGCTCAGGAATGAAGGAGGAGATGGTTTTGCTGGTTTTCCCGATTGAGCAGAGAGCTGCGGCGAGAAACAATGCCGCTGCTCGGGTTTGCCCGCGAGAAGATAAAGCCGGCCGACTCCTGCTCGGCTGAGGCGGTGCCGGTCGCGTGGGGGCGCGAGCAAGCCGCCCTGGGCGCCAGCGCTCGGAGAGGGAAGCAGCTGGTGGCGCCGGTAGCTGCTCGGTGGCACAGCCGACAGCTGCTCGGTGGAATTTCCCACCGAGACTCTGACTTTGGGTGAAAGTTTCTCCTTCTTCCCTCTATGACATGTGGGTCCCACCCGGGGTTTTAACCTCTAGAATTTACTCCTAATCACTGTAGTAAACAGTGAGCCCCATAATACCCCTGGTGATTCAAATTATTCACCCATGAGCCATTTGAATTGAGTAGAACTCAAATTGGGTTTGGTTTGAGTGAATTTCAGCACAAGTCCGGTTTTGAATTCAAATAAAGTTTGAATTTGTCCCACTTGGCTCATGTCAAGATCAACTCCAAACGGAGTGAAAATTGGTGTGTGAGCTCACAAAAATGTGCTGAGTAAGGATATGCCTCCCACTTTTAAATTCATGGGATAAAAACAGTTTGAATTTGAATATGGTTTCAAACTGCCCTCTTTCTAACTATACCCAAAATGACCTCAAACAAGTTTGGAATTTGGTTGAAACTTGGCATGGACATCCTTAGCAAAATGTAGGAGTTTTCATATGTCCATCCCCTTATATCACATGTGTGAAATACCACTTTGGCAATGTGTGAGTTTGTTCTCTAACGAGCATGTTGATAATTGTTACTTGCTCTTCAATTGTGTTTATCATTCTTCCTCAAATGAGGTGTGTGGTGTGGTGATGAACACTGCAAATGTGTGTCAAAAACTGAGGCCCTTACAAGTATGTATTGTGCATTAGGTCAAGGGTGATTGATACTCCAAATGCATGATCCACAAATCCTTGGAGTTGAAGGGTAGAACCGGTTACCTACATGTAGTTTGTGCTAGGCTTAAGTTGCATAGGAATCGGTACAAGTCGGGTAGTTGGAAGCTACTCGTGAGGCTAGGAGTTTGGTTCAACTGCGTATCATTCTAGAGAATGAAATGCCTGGAATGGAAAATGAGACCGAGCAAAGAGTAGGAGCAGCATGATGTTGGGCCTGTGTTGCCGTAGCTCTGTTTGTGTCGGTTGAGGACCGATGCGTATGCCGCCCTGTTGAGCAAGTTTGAACAGTACCAGATGCATACTGGAACTGTGAGGTCTGGGAAACCGATGTAACTCGGGTACTCTCCTGTCGAAACTTATACTGCCTTCCTTTAGGGGTTGGTGTCAGAGGTATAAACCCACTAGCGGAGCAACTTCGACGTGTTCCGGGTAGTGTCCCATCTGATGGGTCGGTAGAACTGGTTCAGCATTGGAGTGACGAGTGAAAGGTTGCTGCATACAACGTAAGTAAGAGCTCTGTGTGAGTCTTTCGAGGTGGGTGTATGTGTCGTGTGTTCTGGTTGTGTCCTGATTCGAATCACCGTTCCTCGTGGTTATATGAGTACCACTTGTTCACTGAGTTGTGACGTAGTAATTACTTCCAGATGAAGTGAGATGAATCATTGCTGTTGTGAAGTTCTTAAGTTCATTGTCTTGCAAACCATGTATGGTATAGTTGTAGAGCTCACTAAGTTTATCTTCCACTTTAGGCATAACCACATCGAAGGAAAGTGTTTCTTGTTTGATTGTGGACTTCCAATGTGAGGGCTGCCTAAGGCATATTAATCTGCTGCTATAAAACTAAAAATAAGGATTAACATGTAGGCGTGTCTTTATTGCAACATCTTTTTCCTATATTATTAATTCCTGCATGTAGAGTTTCATGTTTAGGGGTGTCGGTTAAGTCTTGCTGAGCTTTCAAGCTCACGATTGCATTATTAGTGTTTTGCAGGTTATATAAAATTTGCTATGAAGATGGTTGTTCGGTGAGACATCAGAGACTCACCGAAACCTTGCCGCTGCACTCACCTTTGTTGAAGCTTGTAAGAAGCGTCCGCGGGCTGGACGTCTTCTCTTTTGCATAGTTAGGACCGAGAGTACGTGTGTAGGTATATTCCGCTGCGTGTACCTTCGTGTACATTATGTTGTAAATGACACTATGTTGAGAAATAAAAGACTTTGTATGTTTATGGTTTCTTTTCGTGTATGCTGTTAGGTGCCGCATAGGACGGCACCACCCAATGTGTATCCTGGAGTGTGGATCTCGGAGGAGTTCCCCACAGGCGTGGTATTAGAGCTGCATTGGGAATAGCGCGCAAGAAAAGAGCGTATTTTCGAAAATTTATAAATATACGAGTGAGGAACGTATAGTATGACCACATAAGGACTATTAATAGCACAGTTACTTAAAGTGGCAAGGTAACAGTGTTATTATTTAGTATTTCAATTCTGTAACGATGTACCTACGTGGAGGTAAGCATGGTAGGGAACGCCACCGAAAGCGGGTCAATTTCGGTTAGCTCCCCTGACGAGGAAAGTGGTTCAGGCTATATGTCTCATAGCTTGGTGTGAGACGTCAATATGAAACTCTTGAACTCTTCATGTTCCTGAGTTCATATGAAACGCTGGTCCCTGGCGTGCATTAGGCAAGAAAGTGGAAACCCCATTGTGTGGTCGGTAACGCGATAGTGTGTTCTTCTGGAAATAGCCTAGGAGGACATACTCAGCGCTTGCCATCGGCTTGCCCTGCAGAGCAGTAGGTGGTATCCGTTGGGTTGATAAAATTCCTAACCGTGATGACCCGTTCACGCTTTACTCGGGTTCCCCATCGTGTGGTGTGAAAACACGACCATGTACCTTGAGACGTGACTTGACTCAAGGACGGCCCTTATGGCAATGATACGGGGCGTATGTTTTTACTATGATATTGACCTGCCAGAAATGAAAACCTCTTGTGTGCTTCATTATTGATTGTTTTTCTGCAGGTACCTTAACCACGAGTAGAACATTGCGTTTAGAAGACGAGTGTGAGTGATCGTTTTAGTGCCACCCCTTGAGACGTATATGCCGGTGTAACGCCGGTTAGGATTTTTTATTTGGTGAGGAAACGTAGTACCGTGATATGTTTTCAACTGCATGAAAAAGGAAGTTTTCAAAGAAAAGAGTAAATTTGGATTCTAGGATTCCATTAGGGGTTAATGAACTCCTATATTGAACTAAGAGTCAATTGGGAGTATAGAATCATTCACAAAGATGTAGAAACAATCTCCCCTGTTTTCAGCAGAAATTTTAATGAACTTGAACAGGACATAACTTGTGATTGGTTGAACCAATGGAGGTGAGGGATACATTTCTGAAAATATTTTGAAGTCTTCTACAACTTTTCTGTAGAACTCCAGAACATAATCTCCATCCAAATGGCTGAAAATCTCAGATGAGTGTTAACTGTCAAGAAACAGGGCGGACCAAAAATGCTCTCTGGAAATTTTCTGTATTTCAACCATAACTCTTGGTAGAAAAATTTCTAAGGGTCATGTAAGACACCGTTAGAAAGTGTATGATATATTCTACGACTTTGTAGTTCAAAGTTTCTCCATATTTGGAGTTATTTGCATGAAATATTGCGGACAAAACAGCCACTTTCAGAGGAGGTGCTATCAAAATTGTTCCAGATTTCTGTCAACTTTGAAATATCATAACTCCTAATCCAGAATGGATATGAAGGCAAATAAATACTCGTTGGAAAGATACTGAAGTTATCTATAACTTTGATATTCAACTTCAAACAAATGGTCATTCTGAACAGAGCATTGCTCATTGCTCATGTAACTTAGGATTTTTTGTGGACATTAAGGTTTTTATACTTCTCTAAGTTCCATGACATATTCAGTAGTTATATTTCATCATTCCTTGTTGTTGGTTTAAGTGTTTGACAAACTTGAGCAATCCTTGGTTATATTTCAGAATTGTCAAAAACCTTGTTCCGTTTCATGCATGCTGCACTGTTGATGTGATGCTTTTACGGTTAATAATTTTGAGTTCAAGTGAAGTACAATCTTGGATATTAACTGTAAATTGCTCGCTCTTGCAGTATGGATCATACTCATTCTGGGTATGAGGTTGGTGGTTCCAGCCGGGATGGAAATGATTTGTCGCAGCGACGATCACCGCCATCATCAACCGGAGTGGCGGAGGTGTTGGGAAAAATGGCTGAGTCTTTTGACATGTTGGTGCAGCAAGGCATCCAACAGGATTTGGATTTCCTAGCAAGACAACCACCGGTATTCTCGGAAGCTAAAGAATCCTTGGAGGCAGATTATTGGCTCCGGGTTATTGAATCTAAATTGGACATGCTCCAGTGTGATGAATATGAGAAGGCTTTCTTTGCCACTCAGCAACTTGATGGATCCGCTGGGGCTTGGTGGTCTGAGTATCTTGCGAAAATCGCTGAAGGCCATCGGGTGACGTGGACGGAGTCGTGATGCTTTCCGTGCACATCATATCTGTGATGGCATCGTTCAAAGCAGAGTTCGAGAGTTCTATGAACTCAAGCAAGAAGGAATGAGTGTTCTGGAGTACTTTACTGAATTTAATCATTTAGTACAATATGCATCCGCGTATGTAGATAAAGAGACGATAAGTGTCAGTACTTTTTCCGAGGTCTCAACGTGGAGCTTCTGGCGAAAGTGGCACTATTCAATAAAGGGAATTATAGCGAGTTAGTCAATGCCACTATGATTCAAGAAATAGCTGAACTTCAGCATAAGGAAAGTAAGAGGAAGAGAAGCTTATCACCGGCAAGTACGGATGATTATCCTCAAGAACAACCGGTGATATATTGCTTACCATCCGGGGTGGAAATTCAGTCCTTGGACGGACGACCACAGATCTGATTCCACCCATACTCAACAATGGATGTTCAGCCACTGCTGCAGCAGCAGAAAATGAGTATTTGTGCACCCCACCTCAGCAAAGTGCACAAGTATATCAACCACTTCCATATTGTGAAGATTCTGAGCTTGCATCGTACGGTACTTGTAGCGATGTAGAGTATATTCCTCAGGAGGGTCAAGTGACCCAGCAAAGCAGCAGTCACATGTCATCTCAAGCTGCAAAGAAATTCCATGGTCAGCCAAGGAGGACAGCACTGAAAGTGGGAAATGTAAACTATATGGCAGTTGAAGATGTTCCTGTGGGAGAACCCGTGTTTGCGGGTATGTTCAGCCTATGTTATAAGCCCACGTTCGTGTTGTTCGACTCAGGTGCCACACATGATTTTATCAGCAAATATTATGTGGTTAAGTACCGAATACCCTCAACTACCTTGGCCGCATCTTATCAGATTAATTCACCGGGAGGTAGTAGGACAGAGGGCAGAATTGTTGCTCGAGCGCCTATATGTTTGGATGGGCGGATATATCCTACTACTCTTATCATCCTAGAAGGCTTGTGGATTGACATCATCTTGGGAATGGCTTGGTTGACACATCATCAAACTATCTTTGATATTAGTTCACAAACGGTGCAGCTGAATTCAAAGAGGCACGGTCAACATACGTTAATTCTGGGAAATGTTGCACCGGAAGTTACCACTGTACATAATGTTGAAGCTAATAAACTGGAGGACATTCCTGTGGTCCGGGTATATCCGGACGTGTTTCCCGAGGATCTACCGGGCATGCCGCCCGAACGTGAGGTGGAGTTCAAAATTGAACTACCACCGGGAACCATACCCATCTCTCGGAGGCCGTATAAAATGGCACCGAAGGAACTCGCGGAGCTGAAGGAGCAGCTGAATGATTTGCTAAGCAAAGGCTTTATTCGACCAAGTTCATCACCATGGGGATGCTCCGCGCTGTTCGTCAAGAAAAAGGATGAGACTTTGAGGCTCTGTGCGGACTATCGTCCGCTAAATGTCATAACGATCAATAACAAGTATCCAATACCACGTATCGATATGCTTTTCGATCAATTAGTGGGTGCTAAGGTTTTCTCGAAGATGGATCTTCGGTCCTGATATCATCAGATCAAAATTCGGGCGGAAGACATACCTAAGACAGCATTCTCGACGAGATACGGATTATATGAGTATCTCGTCATGTCATTCGGACTCACCAATGCTCCTGCCCATTTTATGTACTTGATGAATTCAGTCTTCATGCTGGAGTTGGACAAGTTCGTTGTGGTCTTCATCGATGATATCTTGGTATATTCTAAATCGGAGGAAGAACACGCCGAACATCTGCATATTGTGCTCCAACACCTATAGGATCACAAGCTATATGCAACATTCAGCAAATGTGAGTTTTGGATCAACCAAGTGCCATTTCTTGGGAACATTATTTCTGCGGAGGTCATTGCGGTTGATCCGAGCAAGATTGTTCAAGTGCTGAATTGGAGTTCACCAGAACCAGTCCACGAAGTCCGTAGCTTTCTTGGTTTAGCGGGTTACATCCGGAGATTCATTCCGTATTTCTCCAAGATTTATAAACCATTGACGGAACTTCTAAACAAAGGCAAGAAATATTTGTGGAGTGAATCATGTGAGGAGGCGTTTAAAGCATTGGTAAAGCACCTCACAACAGCCCCAATATTGGTGCAGCCCGATACAACTAAGGCTTTTGATGTTTATTGCGATGCATCCGGCATCGGCCTTGGCTGCATGCTTATGCAAGAAGGGAGAGTGGTCGCATATGGATCCCGGCAGCTTCGGAACATGAGCAGAATTATCCAACACATGACCTCGAGCTAGCTTCTGTTGTCCTTGCTCTAAAAATGTGGAGGTACTATTTACTAGGAAACTTATTTCACCTCTACACCGACCACAAAAGTTTGAAATATATCTTCACGCAAAAGGAATTAAATATGAGGCGGCGAAGATGGTTAGAGTTAATTAAAGACTATGAAATAGAGGTACACTACCATCCTGGAAAAGCGAATGTGATTGCCGACGCACTTAGTTGGAAATCACATGTGCATAACCTAACCATGGCTGCAATGGAAGAAGAATAACCGAGCCTGCGCTTGGTTCCCTATGGCTCATTGTTTAGTATGGCCCTCATTCCTACAATTCAAGATGAAACTGTAGAGGCTCAAAATAAATATAAGGGCATGGCATATATCGGGAAGAGAATAGACAAAGGAGAGGTAAAGTGCTTCCGGAAAGATGAGAACGGTACGTTATAGTTCAAGAACTGTATAGTCGTACCGTGGGACATAAAGCTTCGTAAAAAATATTAGACGAAGCACATTTATCAAAATTTTCCATTTATCCGGGCAGCAATAAGATGTACCAAGATTTGAGAAACAAGTTTTGGTGGACACGGATGAAGCAGGAAATAGCTAAATACATATCCGAGTGCGATACGTGTCGAAGGGTGAAAGCCGATCACATGAAGAAACCTGGATTGCTGCAGCCCCTTAGTATTCCAGCATGGAAGTGGGAAGATGTGAGTATGGATTTCATTGTCGGACTGCCACTCACATCTCGGAAGCATGATTCGGTTTGGATAATCGTTGACCAATTAACCAAGTCAGCACACTTCATACCGGTAAATGTGGGATTCAACGCCAATAAATATGCAGAGTTATACATTGCACGGATCTTATTCCTGCATGGAGTCCCAAGAACAATAGTTTCAGATCGAGGTGCATTGTTCGTTTCTTGTTTCTGGGAACACCTGCACGCATCCTTTGGAACAAAATTGCTTAGAAGCTCCGCATATCACCCTCAAACCGATGGACAAACCAAAAGGGTGAATCAAGTCTTGGAAGATATGTTGAGAGCGTGTGCCATCAACCATGGTAAGAATTGGGATGCTTATTTACCATTGGCGGAATTCTCATACAATAACAGTTATCAGACAAGCATCAAGATGGCACCATATGAGGCTCTCTATGGCCGGAGATATTGCACACCACTGAACTGGTGCGTATCTGGTGAAAGGGTAACATTCGATTGAACTTGTCAATGACGTTGAAGAGCTATGAATACCAGCGACGTCGACCGCTGAATTTCAATGTCGGAGAGCACGTATATCTCCGTGTATCTCCAATGAAGGGAGTTCATCAATTCGGTGTAAAAGGGAAGCTTGCTCCCCGGTTCATCGGTCCATTTGCTATCACAGAGAAATGTGGACCCGTAGCCTACCGGCTTGAGCTACCGACAAATCTCGCTAGGGTGCATGACATATTTCATGTCTCCCAACTTTGGAAATATATCAAGAATATCATTGCTGTCCGCACTGAAGATCTCGAGACATTGCAACCGGATCTTTCTTATACCGAGCATCCAATCCAGAATATTGATGAAAAGTCTCGGTCGACAAGAAATCGGACGCTCCTATTTTATAAGGTGTTATGGAGCAATCACACCACGGAGGAAGCGACATGGGAGAGTGAAGAATACCTCCGTTCGAACTATCCGGACCTGTTGTCCGCTTATATCCTGTAATTCCTTCTCTACCGCTTTCTCTCTTCTTTTGAAATCTCGGGACAAGATTCTTTTTAAGGGGGGAGGGATGTGAAATCCCAAAATTCTAGCAAGTGGAGCTGCCAATCACATCGAGAAAATGAGAGGGAGTTTAAACTTTTGAATATAAAGGTGTGAGCTCAAAGTGCTAAAGTGAACTTGCAAAAATTTCCGAACACGAAGATCTAAATCCACAATTTGGTTCTCCACACATCCAATAATAGCCCTGCAGATGTTCAGTCCAAATGGAGAAGGATTTCTTATTTGTTGGAACTAAAACGGGAGACAATTCGAATTTGAATTTAAACTTCAGTTTCAAATTCTGACTTCACCGAAATCCAAATTTGAGTGCACCATTGTGTTCCTCATATTCCTTTTGGTCTATCCTCCAATTTTGGGAATTTTCGGACAAAATCTGTGTGGGAATCCTAAAGCACAGAGAGGAGGAGGAAGAATTCATGGCTGTGGACCCCACCGGTCAGTCTCACAAATTGCAACTGACTCCATCGGGTCTTCACCACGCGCCACCTCCCTACGTCCGAAGCCAACCGACGTCCTCGGCACCTCCTGCTAGGCTCGTCCGGCGGCTGAAGGATAAGCGAGAAACCTGCCCATGTGAACCATCTCCCTCACCCTCCACCCTCTTCCTCGCACAGCCCCGAAGAAATCTCACGCCGCCCGACTGCCTCGGCTCCCCGGCGCCTGAGTGCTCCGAGCCTCCTCGTGGCTGATGCCCTACACAAAAAAGAACCGCCCTCAGGTTCTCAACACGACCGTACAAACCTTTCTTCTTCTCATGCATCGCCAAGGACGAATTTCTCAGTTTCTTGTTTCGGTGTTCATAGAACCGAGCCGCACAAACATCCGAAATTCGTATTGATCACTTCCCTAAAGCTTGTGCCGAGCTACAAACATGTTCTAGACCTTCCCATACTCCTCTAGGATCAAAAACCATCGAAATTCATCGAGTTTTGGCGCTGTTCTTAAAAAATTCCGAGCCACCGCCGGTTTTGGCCCTAGGTCGCCGATGAGCTCATGGTTGCAGCCCCTTTTGAGCTGATTTGAGCGCATGACGGTGATGAGGGTGCCACCACGGTGCTCTAGGAAGAAGAACCGAAGCTTTTGTGCTATCCTACCGTGAGTTCGACGCCGCCGAAGTTGAGCCGCCGCTCGTCGCCGACGCATTTCCGGTGGCCTCGGCCGACCCCATGGATGAGTTCCCCGAGTCCCTAAAGTGAGAGGCGGCGAGTTTGAGCCCTAGGTGTGGCGGACCGGAATCCGCTCATCCAGGATCGCAGAGGGTGGTGCCGCGCGATGCGACACCCGACAGCACACGTCATAAGAACACCATTTATTACATGGGAAAAACAGCTGAAACTGTACAAATAAGTACAAAATTCAGTTACAACTATTTTTCTATTACACAGCGGAAGACTACACTATACAACTCACGCCCGCCTATTTAGCAAAAGTCGGTTGCCCAGCCCTAGGGCAACCCACACTAGCTGCACGTCTCAGCTCAGCGCGGCGTGTACGGCTCCCACTCAGCCGTGGTCCCCGACGGAGGGTAACCCTCGCCGGTGGACTCGTACTCCGAGTCCGTGGGTGGCTCATCACCTGAAAAACACTTAAGCAGCAACTGTGAGCACAAAGGCTCAGCAAGGCTTAACCGACTCACCTAAGCATGAAACTCTACATGAGGTATACCAAGACATAGGTTGGTAGCTTTTCAGCAAAACGACACGCCTACAAGTTCATCCTTAGTTCATCTTTTAGCAACAAGTTAACAGTTCATGAAATCTGAAATTTAGTAAGCAGTATTTGGTGGCACACATGTAGCAATACAATTATATCAATCAGCATCATTGAATCAACATATTTCATCCATTAGTCTACGTTACGACGCAGTGAACAAGCAGTACTCGTCACCGCGAGGGACGGCGAATCGACTCGATATACACCTGCAGGGAAAACCCAAAGAGCACGTCACGTACGCCCACCCGTGGAGCTGCACAGCACGCTCACTCGATGTCGTACGGGACAACCTTTCACCCAACAGCCCAAACGTCGAACCGGTCGCACCGAAACGAGCAGGAGGTTCCCCACACGGAGCATCTCTCTATGCCCGTTGGCAGATTTCCACCTTGCTGCCCTCAACCAACACCTATAAATCGGTGTGCTATGCCTCGACGCCCGGAGGTTTAGGCTACATCGGTTTATCGGGGCCCATATATCCGATATGCCTTCGGTACGTTCAATACTTGTTCAGAAGGGCCGCACAAGGATCGGTCCTCAATCGACACGGGCAGGGCTGCGCACACAAGACTCTCTCTTGCTGCGCCCTAGCCCCTGCCTAGTCTTATTTTCATTACTAAAGTGATCTCACATCACTCAACCGAACCCGTGTGTCCCCAGCCTATCTCGCGAGTAGATTCCGACTACTCGACTTGTACCGAAGTCCTATGACTCATTAAGCATAGCCTGTCTACTCGAGGTCCTTGACACTACCCTCACTCTTTTAGGAAACTTTGGTTATGCAAGTGGGGTTTCATTCATCCTATACCTAATGCACATACATACTTCATATGACACATGTAAACAAAGTAAAACTTTTAAAAAGGTTAATGCAAACCGGGGCTTGCCTTGTTGCTGCTGGTCAGGAGTTAGTTCTTCGTCCGGAAGAAGGAAGTCCAGCACTTCCGGAGTCTCCTCTTCAACGGCTACACGTTAATGAAATACTACATGTTAATTTAGATGTAAATGTGAGTTTTAGAGTAAAACTTCTACTATTGGTTTTAATAACCAGCCTCTAACACCTGGAACTTTGTCTAAGAATTTAAATAGGAACTGGTGTTGGTGGTTTGGCTTGGACTTAGTCACATGGTTAAGTGCTAAGTGGTTTTCCCCCTTTTCCATCTTAATCCCTTAAGTGGGTAAACAGGACAGGGGTGATCTAGAGCTCCAATGGAGCTGAGAATTTTTGTGTAAGTTCCTTGTCACAAGAAAACTCTCTGGACCAAACATTAGCACTTTTCATGGAGTGGTTTGCTCAGAATAATTCTCTTGGTAAATCAGCAAGGAAGAATTTATTCTGATGTAATACCCCTGTTCATGCTCAACTTGATGATCTAGAATTTCAATTATAGCTCATAGAGTTTGCATGAATTTTCCTAGCATTTTTGGATTCAAGGTTTGCCCAGAATTGAATTTCCAAGTTTTGGAAATTCTCTGAAAATGTTTCTGCATTCAAATGAACACAGCACTTTCCAATTTGAATTGCTCTGACCAAATCGACTCCAAATGGTCTGAAACTTTTACAGGGGTTTACTAATGTCCTAAAGAACATTCTGGTAAAATTTGGGGATTTTTGGATGAACCAAACTCCCTCTAAAATTCTTTTTCTGAAGAGCTTTAAAGAATTTTCCAGAATTAATTAATGGGTTTCATACAAATTGGGTTGTATCTCTGGACAGAGCTAGGCAATATGAATCCAACCCAATTTGAATCACTAAATTTGGAGCTTCCTAGCCAAGGTTATGGATTTCTAAAGTTTGAGCTAATCCCTGAATTATTTTCCTACAGAAAATCCCCTCCCGCGCTAAACCAGAGGCTGACAGCGGGGCCCGCCCGTTTAAATTGAACTAACCGCGCGCTCGCGCGCGATTAACACAGGGCTGACAGGTGGGGCCGCGCCCTTCGTCTACCTCCCGACGTCGCCGCCCCGAGCCGCCGGAGCTCCGGCGAGGTCAGCGTTCCCGGCGATCTAGCTCACCGGAGCCGACGAGACTCGCCGCCCCCACGTAATCTCGGGTGCTGAACCCGCTGGACACCATGTCGCCGCCGGCTAACCGCCATAGCTCGCCGGCGACGAGCCCTATGCCTCTGTGCTACCTCGGCAATGTGTTCCCGCCCTTCTGACCATTTTCTTTGTGCGCTAATCGCGTCGCCACACTCAGGGAAACCTCGGGAAACTCGGCATGAGCTCTGTTGGGCCCTACACGGCCGGCAACCCAGACCTCACCGGCGACCCCCTCCTCCGCCATACTGTCCTAGGGTGAACTTAGGGTTCCGGCGGTGATTTCCTTCGGGTTTTCGAACGAGAAGGGTCGCCAGAACCTCTAGATGCTCTCCCACAGCTCCGTTCGGCCTCCCACCCACTACGCTTCCCGAATTTCTGCTAAACCTAATCGGGTCCCGAAAGGAGCTACTCGTCCTAAACTGAGAAATTCTCCGCGCACAAAGGTCGAACCTTGGAACGGTTTGCGCGGTGGTCTTGAGGACGAGCTAGCGCTTCACTTTCCTATGGAGGTCGAAGCCGGAAGATGATCACAGCTGGGGTGGCACACGATCGGAGCTCGGGCGACTAGGCTGCTGGTTACAGAACTTCGCGAGAATCAGTAACTCGCCGGCGGTCTCGGGCCTTTTATAGGCTCCTGAGGCCAGGGGAGAGCGCGACACCTGCTGTGCCACCTCCTCTGCCGAAGCAGGAGCTGGCCGGCCGAGGTGGTCGGTCGCCGCCGCTGGCTGCAGCTGGCGAGCGCGCTCGGTCGAGGAAGTCGGCTGAGGAGACTTCGGTGCTAAGTCTACTGACCAGTGGGCCTCCCCTCTAACTCTTTTGTTTTTTCCAATTTTCTGAATTCTGTTGTGCCAAAATATCCTCAGCTACTCACAATTTAATGTGAGACTTAGTCACCAAGTCTTTGTTTGAATTTGAATTCTCAAATTCAAACTTTGTTTGGTTAAATTTGCTTCATATTTAAACTGAAATTCAAATTCAGTTTTGAATTCTTGCAAATTTAGCTCTTGACAAGATGAGCTCCAATGGAGATGAAATTTGGTGGGTTTACTCAGAAAAATGTGCTGAGTATAGATATGGAGCTAACTTTTGAATTTGGGTGATGAAAGTTGCTGCAATTTGAATTTACATTCAAATTGGCCTCTTTTTGAAATAACCCAAAAGTGCCTCAAAAATTGTTGAATTTGCATGAGCTTTGGACTGAACCTTCCCAAGACTTTTCAAATCCTAGGGTGAGCTCAACCTCTCATGTTCATGTGCAGAAACCCTACTTTGTGAAAGTGAAGGCTTTCCCTTCTACTCACTCCTTTGATGGAGGTCACTTGCTTTTCACAATATTTCACAATCTACCCACAACAAAACTGTTGTGTTGTGAGGTGCATAAAATTTTTACAAGTCCCTTTTCTTGGGCTTTTACATCCCTCCCCCCTTAAAAGAATCTCGTCCCGAGATTACAAAAGAAGAGATAGCGATGTAATAGGGACTTACCCGTGTTGAGAAGCCATGACCTCCGGGTAGTTTGAGCGAAGGAACTCCTCGCTCTCCCACGTCGCTTCCTCGGCGGTGTGGTTGCTCCAGAGTATTTTGTAGAACCACAACGTCCTGCTACGCGTGGTCCTGGCTTTCTCATCAAGAATTCCCACCGGGTATTCATCATATGTTAAATCCGGTTTCAGCTCGCCGATGCCTTCGGTAGGAACAGCAGTTGTATGCTTCAAGCATTTTCGCAGTTGCGAAACATGGAAAATATCATGGACACCAGCCAGAGATGTCGGTAGCTCCAATCGATACGCTGCTGGTCCACACTTTTCGGTGATAGCGTAGGGTCCAATGAAACGGGGAGCGAGCTTCCCCTTCACACCGAACCGGTGCACGCCCTTCATCGGAGACACGCGGAGGTACACGTGTTCCCCAACGTCAAAGTGCAACGGCCTACGCCTCTTATCAGCGTAGCTCTTCTGTCGGGATTGAGCGGCCTTCAAATTGGCTTGAATTGTCCGAACGCGCTCCTCGGCGTCGTTCACCACATCAACCCCGAATGTGACCCTTTCACCGGACTCGCACCAATTTAATGGGGTGCGGCATTTACGACCGTAGAGAGCTTCATAGGGTGTCATTTTGATACTCGCCTGATAACCGTTGTTGTACGAGAATTCCGCCACTGGCAGGTGATCATCCCAGTTCCTACCATGGTGGATGGCACATGCTCTCAACATGTCTTCCAGGACTTGATTCACCCTTTCTGTCTGACCATTTGTCTGAGGGTGATAGGCGGAGCTCCTGATCAACTTAGTACCCAATGCAGCGTGTAGCTGCTCCCAAAAGCGAGATACAAATAATGCACCTCGATCTGAGACAATGGTCTTGGGTACCCCGTATAGGCATAGAATCTTCGCTATGTATAGCTCCGCATATTTGCCGGCATTGTAACGTGTATTCACCGGAATGAAGTGAGCCGTCTTGGTTAACCGATCAACGATTACCCATATGGAATCATGCTTGTTGGCTGTTAGGGGTAATCCCACAATGAAATCCATGCTCACATCTTCCCATTTCCATGCCGGGATCTTCAGGGGTTGCAGCAGCCCTGATTTCTTCATGTGATCAGCTTTCACTCGTCTACACGTATCGCACTCGGATACGTACTTAGCTACCTCCCGCTTCATCCATGTCCACCAAAATTTCTTTTTCAAATCTTGGTACATTTTGTTGCTGCCCGGATGAATGGAGTATTTGGACAAGTGAGCTTCATCGAGAATCTTTTTCCTCAACTCTATATCTCGGGGTACGACTATGCGGTCATTGAACCACAGCGTCCCCTCATCATCCTTCCGGAAACATTTAATTTCTCCATTGTCTATCCGTCTCCGGAGATGTGCCATGCCTTTATCCGTTTTCTGAGCTGCAATGATGTCCTCCCTAATAGTAGGGATGAGGGCAAGGTTGTACAGCGATCCATAAGGAACCAAGTATAAACTTGGCTCTTCCTCCCCCACCGGTGTAATGGTGAGGTGATGGACATGTGATTTCCGACTCAGCGCGTCGGCAACCACATTCGCCTTGCCGGGGTGGTAATGGATCTCAATTTCATAATCTTTGATCAGTTCTAACCACCTCCTCTGCCTCATGTTCAGCTCCTTCTGGGTGAAAATGTATTTCAAGCTCTTGTGGTCGGTGTAGAGATGCACCAAGTTCCCCAGGAGATAGTGCCTCCACATTTTCAGCGCCAACACCACGGCAGCAAGTTCAAGATCGTGAGTCGGGTAGTGCTGCTCGTGGTTCCGAAGTTGGCGGGAGCCATAAGCGACCACACGTCCTTCCTGCATCAACACGCAGCCAAGCCCAATACCGGACGCGTCCCAATACACGTCGAAGGGCTTTGTTGTATCCGGTTGAGCTAAGACCGGGGCTGTTGTGAGATGCTTCACCAATGTTCGGAACGCTCCTTCACACGCCGTGTTCCAAACATATTTCTTCCCTTTTTTCAGCAACTCTGTCATCGGCTTAGCGAGCTTGGAGAAACTCGGAATGAATCTCCGATAGTACCCCGCTAACCCGAGGAAGCTTCTGACTTCATGGACTGAAGTGGGAGCTTTCCATTTCAACACTTGCTCTATTTTGCTTGGGTCAACCGCGATGCCTTCAGCTGAGATGATATGTCCCAAGAACGGCACTTGGCTGATCCAAAATTCGCATTTGCTGAACTTGGCATAGAGTTTGTGGTCTCGCAATCGTTGAAGAACGATCCGCAAGTGTTCGGCATGTTCAGCTTCGGTCTTGGAGTAAACCAAGATGTCGTCGATGAACACTACCACGAACTTGTCCAGCTCCGGCATGAACACCGAGTTCATGAGATACATGAAATGGGCTGGAGCATTTGTGAGACCAAAGGACATGACGAGATATTCGTATAAGCCGTATCTCGTCGAGAACGCCGTCTTCGGGATATCCTCCGCCCGGATCTTGATCTGGTGATATCCAGAGCGAAGGTCCATCTTGGAGAACACACTTGCCCCCACCAGTTGATCAAACAAGATATCAATACGGGGCAGTGGGTACTTATTCTTGATGGTGACGGCGTTGAGCGGCCGGTAATCCACACACAGCCTCAGGGTCTCATCCTTTTTCTTCACGAATAGCGCCGAGCATCCCCAAGGCGAGGAACTCGGCCTAATGAAACCCTTGCTCAACAGATCATTGAGCTGTTCTTTCAGTTCCGCCAGCTCATTTGGAGCCATCTTGTATGGTCTCCGTGATATGGGCGTAGTCCCGGGTGCGAGCTCAATCTTGAACTCAACATCCCGCTCAGGTGGCATGCCCGGAAGATCGTCCGGGAACACGTCAGGATACTCCCGGACTACGGGGATGTCTTCTAACTTAAGAACTTCAGCATTATTAATTGCTAAAACTTCCCGGACTGGTGTGTCTAACACCATGGAATGCGGACGGTGAAATGGAGAATTTAAGTGAACCGTCCGTGTCCGAGTCTCTAGGACGGCGCCATGGTATTGCAGCCATGACATCCCTAAGATTGCATCAATCTTTTGTCCCATAAGGATTATCAAGGTGGTGGGATATAGTTTCCCACCTAAGCACAGAGGTGCCTTTGGAATCATCATATTAGCTGAAATCTTCCCTCCCGGTGAGCAGATCATATAAGTGCAGTCGGTTGGGAAGACTTGCAATTGATGTTTAGCCACATAGGATGCACTTATAAAGCTGTGGGTTGCACCAGAATCAAATAACATGACGATGGCTTGATGGTTGAGAGTAAACGTACCCGCCAGCACGTTGTCTCCCTCTGGGGCGTCCTCACTGTCGAGGTTGCGGACACCCCCAGTCCGCTGACCAACCTTCTTCACCGGAGGTCGGCCTCGAGCACCGCCCTGGAACTGGGCTTGCCCGCTGCTCTGCTGCCCCTGGGGACAGTCCTTCGCAAAGTGGCCCGCCTGGCCACACGTGAAGCAGGTGAAACGGGGCAGTCCCCCGCTGATCGGTGGACGGAATCCCGGGGCGCGTTGTGGCGGTGGAAACGCCCGGGGTACCGTCTGCTGCTGCTGCTGTCTTGGTGGTGGCATCGGCGGACGGAACGGAGGTGCCTGAAAGGGACGTCCCCCGAACCGTTGCGGTCGCGCTGGTGGTTGCCACTGCTGCCCGGATGGTGTCCGATACACCATACGGTACTTCTGGGGAGCGCCACTCCCACCGCTGCTAGGTGGAGCGCTGCGCTTCCTCTGCTCAGCTGCTAACTCCCGCTGAGCGTCCTCTTGCATGATGGCGGCATTGACTAGGTCGTTGAATGTGCCGCGGTTCCATTGTACGAGGTGGGTCTTCATTTCGGGGTGTAACCCCCGATAGAAGTGCTCCCTCTTCTTCTCCTCCGTGGAGATGTAGTCTGACGCATACTGCGCCAGATGGTTGAAGGCACGGGAGTAATCGTGGGCACTCCTCCCGCCCTGCTTCAGTTCCAAAAATTCTTGGAACTTTCTCTTCATTATTCCGGGAGGGATGTGATAGGCGCGGAACGCCTCCCGGAACTCTTGCCATTCCACGGCATGGCCAGCCGGACGTGAGGCGACATAATTCGCCCACCACGCACCAGCGGCACCGTGGAGCTGCTGTGCTGCGAACAGCGCCTTCTGCCGCTCCGTACACTGGAGCAGCCCGAACTTGGACTCGATAGTCCGCAGCCAGTTGTCCGCCTCCAGTGGTTCTTCAGCTTCGGTAAACACTGGAGGGTGCGTACTCATGAAATCCGAGTACGACACTTCGCGGGGCTCACGAGGCCCTCGCTCTTGACGTCCTCCCGCCTGGGACGTATTCTGCACGATCGTGCGGAGCAGGTCGGTCTGCTCCTCACGACCTCCCACCAATGCCGCTATCACATCCGCTAGAGTAAGCGGAGGCGGCGGTGGTGGCTGCTGCTGCGGGGTGCTGTCGTAGGCCGGTGGCTGGGAATCATCGCCTCCACCTTGGCTAGAGCCACCAACCTCGTGCGTGGTCCTAGTGCGAACCATCTGCAACCATACGACATTAAACATTAGTCCCGCAACATTTTGCATGCAGTCCAATAGAACTGGGCGTATAAACATTATGACAACAAAACATGTGAAATATCTCGTAAGTAGATAATGTAATAACTTTGCACAAGCTACCCCATTACCAGACCAAACACAAGCTAGTTTAATCCAACTTGATGAACCTCCACTTTAGAAGCTCAACATAACTAGGTTTGGTCACTACGAGACATTATTATCGCGTTGTCATCACGCATACCACCCTTAGGGTACAACACCCTCTCCAATGAGTTCAACTGTCATTCTTCCGTCAGAATGACCAGTTCCTACCTATTCCAAGTTTTGATCTGGTTCTGGGCATTCTCATGACTCAAGTTGAATACCAAAGTTAAAGTTAACTTCAGTATCTTTCCAACGAGTACTCATTTGCCCCCAGATCAGATTTGGCTAAAAAAAATTATGTTAATTCAAAGTTGGCAGAATTTCTGGAAGGATTTTAACAGCACCTCCCTTGGAAATGGCCGTTTCCAACCCTGATTTCCACTAAATTCTGTGCTGAAATTTCAGGAACTTTGAATTGCAAGGATGTCACACATCTTCTACTCTTTCTAAGGATGTATTATATGCCAAATTTAGATTTTTCTACTGGGAGTTATGTTTGAAAAACAGATCAGTTCAGAGGATGTTTTACTCTGCCCTGGTTCTGGACAGTTTACATTCCTCTGGGATTTCAACCATCTTAAGGCGCGTTTCAGCTCTGGAAGTCTACAACAAAGTTGTAGAGTACTTGAATACCTTTCCAGAACTATATAGCACACCTCCCTGGGCTAAAATACCTGTGAGTTATGCCCTGTTGAAGATCAGCAAACATGCTGCCCAAAACAGAGCACTCTGCTTTTCAGTCTCTTTTGGAACTACACTCATCACCATCCCATTCTTATACCCAATCAGGGTCCTAACTATTGAACCTATAGATTTTTAATTTTTTGTCATCATTATACTCATGCATATGCCTATAATGTCTCGGTACTACGTTCCTCACAAAAGAAAATCCTAACCGGATCATACCGGCATATACGTCTCGAGTGTGGCACTAAACGGTCTCTCGCACACGTTTTCTACACGGATACATACGTGGTTAGTACCTGCAGAAGACCACACAATGATGGTGCACTCAACGGTTGTTCATTTCAGGCAGTTCCACATTTAAAAGTAGATACAAACGCCCGTATCATTGTCATACGGCCGTCCTTGAGCGAAGTCACGTCTCAAGGCACGTGATCGTGTTTCAACACCACACGACGGGGAACCCGAGTATGTCATGAACGGGTCGTCACGGTTGGGAATGTTATCAACCCAACAGATACCACCTACTGCCCTGCAGGGCACGCCGATGGCAAGCGCTGCGTATGTCCTCCTGGGCTAATTCCAGACGAACACACTCTCGCGTTACTGACCACGCGATGGGGTCTCCACTTACTTGCCTAATGCACGCTAGGGATCAGCGTTTCATATGAACTCAGGGACATGAAGAGTCCAAGAGGTTCATATTGACATCTCACACCAAGCGGTGAGATCAATCCCTGAACCACGTTCCTCGTCAGGGAGAGCTAACCGAAATTGAACCGCTTTCGGTGGCGTTCCTTACCATACTTACCAGAGCGTAGGTGCGTCGTTACATAATTGAAATTCAGAATTATAACACATAAGTTAGTCTTTGCCACTTTAAGTAACTATGCTAATATAGTCCTTACTTGGCAACTACCGAATCCTCACCGTATACCTAAGTTTTTCCCATAATGCAGTCCTTTAGTACAGTGCTATCCCCACTGTAGCTCTGATACCAGGCTGTGGCGGACCGGAATCCGCTCATCCAGGATCGCCGAGGGTGGTTCCGCGCGATGCGACACCCGACAGCACACGTCATAAGAACACCATTTATTACATGGGAAAAACAGCTGAAACTGTACAAATAAGTACAAAATTCAGTTACAACTATTTTTCTATTACACAGCGGAAGACTACACTATACAACTCACGCCCGCCTATTTAGCAAAAGTCGGTTGCCCAGCCCTAGGGCAACCCACACTAGCTGCACGTCTCAGCTCAGGGCGGCGTGTACGGCTCCCACTCAGCCGTGGTCCCCGACGGAGGGTAACCCTCGCCGGTGGACTCGTACTCCGAGTCCGTGGGTGGCTCATCACCTGAAAAACACTTAAGCAGCAACTGTGAGCACAAAGGCTCAGCAAGGCTTAACCGACTCACCTAAGCATGAAACTCTACATGAGGTATACCAAGACATAGGTTGGTAGCTTTTCAGCAAAACGACACGCCTACAACTTCATCCTTAGTTCATCTTTTAGCAACAAGTTAACAGTTCATGAAATCTGAAATTTAGTAAGCAGTATTTGGTGGCACACATGTAGCAATACAATTATATCAATCAGCATCATTGAATCAACATATTTCATCCATTAGTCTACGTTACGACGCAGTGAACAAGCAGTACTCGTCACCGCGAGGGACGGCGAATCGACTCGATATACACCTGCAGGGAAAACCCAAAGAGCACGTCACGTACGCCCACCCGTGGAGCTGCACAGCACGCTCACTCGATGTCGTACGGGACAACCTTTCACCCAACAGCCCAAACGTCGAACCGGTCGCACCGAAACGAGCAGGAGGTTCCCCACACGGAGCATCTCTCTATGCCCGTTGGCAGATTTCCACCTTGCTGCCCTCAACCTACACCTATAAATCGGTGTGCTATGCCTCGACGCCCGGAGGTTTAGGCTACATCGGTTTATCGGGGCCCATATATCCGATATGCCTTCGGTACGTTCAATACTTGTTCAGCAGGGCCGCACACGGATCGGTCCTCAATCGACACGGGCAGGGCTGCGCACACAAGACTCTCTCTTGCTGCGCCCTAGCCCCTGCCTAGTCTCATTTTCATTACTAAAGTGATCTCACATCACTCAACCGAACCCGTGTGTCCCCAGCCTATCTCGCGAGTAGATTCCGACTACTCGACTTGTACCGAAGTCCTATGACTCATTAAGCATAGCCTGTCTACTCGAGGTCCTTGACACTACCCTCACTCTTTTAGGAAACTTTGGTTATGCAAGTGGGGTTTCATTCATCCTATACCTAATGCACATACATACTTCATATGACACATGTAAACAAAGTAAAACTTTTAAAAAGGTTAATGCAAACCGGGGCTTGCCTTGTTGCTGCTGGTCAGGAGTTAGTTCTTCATCCGGAAGAAGGAAGTCCAGCACTTCCGGAGTCTCCTCTTCAACGGCTACACGTTAATGAAATACTACATGTTAATTTAGATGTAAATGTGAGTTTTAGAGTAAAACTTCTACTATTGGTTTTAATAACCAGCCTCTAACACCTGGAACTTTGTCTAAGAATTTAAATAGGAACTGGTGTTGGTGGTTTGGCTTGGACTTAGTCACATGGTTAAGTGCTAAGTGGTTTTCCCCCTTTTCCATCTTAATCCCTTAAGTGGGTAAACAGGACAGGGGTGATCTAGAGCTCCAATGGAGCTGAGAATTTTTGTGTAAGTTCCTTGTCACAAGAAAACTCTCTGGACCAAACATTAGCACTTTTCATGGAGTGGTTTGCTCAGAATAATTCTCTTGGTAAATCAGCAAGGAAGAATTTATTCTGATGTAATACCCCTGTTCATGCTCAACTTGATGATCTAGAATTTCATTTATAGCTCATAGAGTTTGCATGAATTTTCCTAGCATTTTTTGATTCAAGGTTTGCCCAGAATTGAATTTCCAAGTTTTGGAAATTCTCTGAAAATGTTTCTGCATTCAAATGAACACAGCACTTTCCAATTTGAATTGCTCTGACCAAATCGACTCCAAATGGTCTGAAACTTTTACAGGGGTTTACTAATGTCCTAAAGAACATTCTGGTAAAATTTGGGGATTTTTGGATGAACCAAACTCCCTCTAAAATTCTTTTTCTGAAGAGCTTTAAAGAATTTTCCAGAATTAATTAATGGGTTTCATACAAATTGGGTTGTATCTCTGGACAGAGCTAGGCAAGATGAATCCAACCCAATTTGAATCACTAAATTTGGAGCTTCCTAGCCAAGGTTATGGATTTCTAAAGTTTGAGCTAATCCCTGAATTATTTTCCTACAGAAAATCCCCTCCCGCGCTAAACCAGAGGCTGACAGCGGGGCCCGCCCGTTTAAATTGAACTAACCGCGCGCTCGCGCGTGATTAACACAGGGATGACAGGTGGGGCCGCGCCCTTCGTCTACCTCCCGACGTCGCCGCCCCGAGCCGCCGGAGCTCCGGCGAGGTCAGCGTTCCCGGCGATCTAGCTCACCGGAGCCGACGAGACTCGCCGCCCCCACGTAATCTCGGGTGCTGAACCCGCTGGAAACCTCGGGAAACTCGGCATGAGCTCTGTTGGGCCCTAAACGGCCGGCAACCCAGACCTCACCGGCGACCCCCTCCTCCGCCATACTGTCCTAGGGTGAACTTAGGGTTCCGGCGGTGATTTCCTTCCGGTTTTCGAACGAGAAGGGTCGCCAGAACCTCTAGATGCTCTCCCACAGCTCCGTTCGGCCTCCCACCCACTACCCTTCCCGAATTTCTGCTAAACCTAATCGGGTCCCGAAAGGAGCTACTCGTCCTAAACTGAGAAATTCTCCGCGCACAAAGGTCGAACCTTGGAACGGTTTGCGCGGTGGTCTTGAGGACGAGCTAGCGCTTCACTTTCCTATGGAGGTCGAAGACGGAAGATGATCACAGCTGGGGTGGCACACGATCGGAGCTCGGGCGACTAGGCTGCTGGTTACAGAACTTCGCGAGAATCAGTAACTCGCCGGCGGTCTCGGGCCTTTTATAGGCTCCTGAGGCCAGGGGAGAGCGCGACACCTGCTGTGCCACCTCCTCTGCCGAAGCAGGAGCTGGCCGGCCGAGGTGGTCGGTCGCCGCCGCTGGCTGCAGCTGGCGAGCGCGCTCGGTCGAGGAAGTCGGCTGAGGAGACTTCGGTGCTAAGTCTACTGACCAGTGGGCCTCCCCTCTAACTCTTTTGTTTTTTCCAATTTTCTGAATTCTGTTGTGCCAAAATATCCTCAGCTACTCACAATTTAATGTGAGACTTAGTCACCAAGTCTTTGTTTGAATTTGAATTCTCAAATTCAAACTTTGTTTGGTTAAATTTGCTTCATATTTAAACTGAAATTCAAATTCAGTTTTGAATTCTTGCAAATTTAGCTCTTGACAAGATGAGCTCCAATGGAGATGAAATTTGGTGGGTTTACTCAGAAAAATGTGCTGAGTATAGATATGGAGCTAACTTTTGAATTTGGGTGATGAAAGTTGCTGCAATTTGAATTTACATTCAAATTGGCCTCTTTTTGAAATAACCCAAAAGTGCCTCAAAAATTGTTGAATTTGCATGAGCTTTGGACTGAACCTTCCCAAGACTTTTCAAATCCTAGGGTGAGCTCAACCTCTCATGTTCATGTGCAGAAACCCTACTTTGTGAAAGTGAAGGCTTTCCCTTCTACTCACTCCTTTGATGGAGGTCACTTGCTTTTCACAATATTTCACAATCTACCCACAACAAAACTGTTGTGTTGTGAGGTGCATAAAATTTTTACAAGTCCCTTTTCTTGGGCTTTTACACTAGGGACGGCTGGGAGCCTCGGTCCGGTGAACCTCACCGGCGCCCACCGCCGCGCGCCGCCACCCGAGCCTCTGCTGCGGTGAGGTTGAAGAAAGGGGTGGGTCCCACTGTCAGCAGTTTAAATTTTTCCCTAATTTCTGTTCAGATTTTTCTCAAACTTCAATTGCTCATAACTTTTAGTAGGAGCCTCAGAAAATTGTCAAATAAATTTCATTGGATTCCTCTCAGTGAGTACTATCCAGGGTGCATCCCAATGTTTACGAAAATCCCTGGATTTGGCTCAATAATTCAGTTAATTAAAATATTAGGGAAATAATTACAGGAGTTCTGTTTATTGGGAAAATCCCAATTTTGGGCAGAACATTCTTCCAAATATATTTGAACTCCAGTAAAAATTTCAGAGGCATTGGACCTCATTTGCTAGGCCAAATGATGATTCAATCTTGTATGTCTCTGAAAACTAGGAAAAATAACAGAATCAAATTTCCAGCTTTTAGCCCAATCTTGTAAATTCCACATAGCTCTGTAGGAAGCTCCAAAAATGGTGAAACCAAATCCTATGGACTCATAAGACTCCCAAGTTCCTGAAGAAACAAAATTTGAGCATGCCAAGACCTTAGAATTGCCATAGGAATTCGGAGAAGCCAAATAGCTAAGAAAATTCTTTAGGCCACATCTTACATCAACTTTGAAATTTTGCAAGCCGTACCTCTATATGATCTATGGACCACTGTAAAAATTTCAGAGCAAGTTGAGGTCATTTTCTCCAGTTTTCTGCTGGTTCTTCCTAATATCCTCCTTATGGCCATTAGAGGGCTCTTTGAATTTTTATTCCACCATATCCAATGCCCAACTAAATTTTTCCTCTGGTTCTGTACATAACAGAGCTCATCACTCACTTACATGTTGGTCTAAATCATTCTTAAGTCATAAAACACTTCTGTTTTATAATGTCTTTACTTGCAATATAAAACTTGTGCATGTTCATATCGGTAGGAAACACGACGAAAGAGTTCGACGAACTCGACTCGGAGGAGCAAGTTGAGGCTTTAACCGTCAACAAGATACTGACTTCAAAGTAGAAATAAACCTGCAGCAACATAAGGCATGCCCTGGTTTGCATTTAACAGATTTTTAGATATATTTTACTTTGTATCACTTTCATTGGTCTAGTATGTATTGTGCATTAGGTCAAGGGTGATTGATACTCCAAATGCATGACCCACAAACCCTTGGAGTGGAAGGGTAGAACCGGTTACCTACGTGTAGTTTATGCTAGGCTTAAGTTGCACAGGAATCGGTACAAGTCGGGTAGTTGGAAGCTACTCGCGAGGCTAGGAGTTATGTTCAACGGGGTATGATTCTAGAGAATGAAATGCCTGGAATGGAAATTGACACCGAGCAAAGAGTAGGAGCAGCAGGACGTTGGGCCGGTGTTGCCGTAGCTCTGTTTGTGTCGGTTAAGGACCGATGCGTATGCCACCCTGTTGAACAAATTTGAACAGTACTGGATGCATACTGGAATTATGGGGTCCAGGAAACCGATGTAACTCGTGTACTCTCGTGTCGAAACTTATACCGCCGTCCTTTGGGGGTTGGTGTCAGAGGTGTAAACCCACTAGCGGAGCAACTTCGACGTGTTCCGGGTAGTGGCCCTTCTGATGGGTCGGTAGAACTGGTTCGCCATTGGAGTGACGGGTGAAAGGTTGCTGCATACAACATAAGAAAGATCTCTTGTGTGAGTCTTTCGAGGTGGATGTATGTGTCGTGTGTTCCGGGTGTGTCCTGATTCGAATCACCGTCCCTCGCGGTTATATGAGTACCACTTGTTCACTGAGTTGTGACGTAGTAATTACTTTGAGATTAAGTGAGATGAATCATTGTTGTTGTGAAGTTCTTAAGTTTATTGTCTTGCAAACCATGTATGCTATAGTTGTAGAGCTCACTAAGTTTATCTCTTCACTTTGGGCATAACCACATCGGAGGAAAGCGTTTCTTGTTTGATTGTGCACTTCCGATGTGAGGGCTGCCTAAGACATATTAATCTGCTGCTATAAAACTAAAAATAAGGATTAACATGTAGGCGTGTCTTTATTGCAACATATTTTTCCTATATTATTAATTCCTGCATGTAGAGTTTCATGTTTAGGGGTGTTGGTTAAGTCTTGCTGAGCTTTCAAGCTCACGATTGCATTATTAGTGTTTTGCAGGTTATATAAAATTTGCTATGAAGATGGTTGTTCGGTGAGACATCAGAGACTCACCGAAAACCTTGCCGCTGCACTCACCTTTGTTGAAGCTAGTAAGAAGCGTCCGTGGCTGGACGTCTTCTCTTTTGCATAGTTAGGACCGAGATTACGTGTGTAGGTATATTCCGCTGCGTGTACCTTCGTGATACATCATGTTGTAAATGACACTATGTTGAGAAATAAAAGACTTTGTATGTTTATGGTTTCTTTTTGTGTATGCTGTTGGGTGTCGCATTGCACGGCACCACCCAATATGTATCCTGGAGTGTTGATCCCAGAAGGGGTTCCCCACAAAACCCGTCCTTAGAGTCGAGTTGAACCGTTGCCTCGCAAGCGAAGATGGTGGCACCACCATCGAACGACACCGCGAGAGGCGTCACAACCTCGAAGGAGAGTACCGCTCTCCGAGCGCCGTACCGGTGGGCCGTGCTCCGCCTACCCCTGCCTATTCAGGGGCAGTAGGGGGCTGCATGGCGCTCACCACACACCTTCGTATGGTGGTCTGGCCACCCAAGTTCCGGCCCCACCTGCCGGAAAATACGACGGGACAGTCAATCCCGTCGAGTTCTTGCAGATCTACTCCACCTCCATCCTAGCTGTAGGAGGGGATGAGGCCGTCATGGCCAACTACTTCCCCGTGGCTTTGACCAGCACAGCCCGGTCATGGCTTATGAACCTTCCGCCAGGGTCCATCATGTCCTGGGAAGAGTTGTGCTGGAGATTCACGACCATCTTCAGGAGTTCCTACACGCGCCCTGACACCGAGCTTGACCTCCATGTCTTGCGCCAGTGTGATGGGGAGTCGCTATGATCCTTCATCCAGCGGTTCTCCTAGGTTAGGAACACCATCATCCCCCACATCTCCAACGCCTCTGTCATCGTCGCCTTTTGGCAAGGCGTCCGCGACAAGAAGATGCTCGAGAAGTTGGCCACGCACGATGTGCAGAACAACTTCGAGCTCTTTAGCTTGGCCGATAAATGTGCTATGGTGACGGAAAGCCGAGACTGGCACTCGCAACCTGCCTCCACGGCGGGGAGTGCCGGAGAGGCTGCTGCTCCGCGCAGCAGCAAGAAGAACAAGGCCGGAGGCAAGAACAAGCCTCTGACCAGGGCACCACTGCTGCCCTAGCTGCGGCTGTTGGATCCGAGCCCCGCGCTCTAACAAGCGCCCGCAACCGTCGTCTGCCAGCGACGACGGCCAGTGATGCTCATTGCACAACACCGACAGCCACGGCGCTAACGACTGCCACGAGATCAAGAAGCTCGCGGAACGCTTCTGTGAGCTGCAACGGCAGCGTCCACGCCAAGACGGTGCACCCTCCCGCTAGCGGGAGGGAAAACAAAAGGCCAAACCTGAGGCCAACGCTGAGCAAGAGATGGAGTATCAAGATGCCGAGAGGGCGTTGAAAGCCGTCTACGGTCGCTCCGAGTCTGACTCCAGCGACGACAGCGAGCGACGTGTAACCTCCTCAAATTCATTTCCATGCTTTGCGTACATTTTCATGTAGAGAAACGTTATAAAAGAAGTAGAAATGGAGAAAGAACTATAGAAATGGAGAAAAAACTATAGAAATGGAGAAAGAACTATAGAAATGGAGAAAGAACCATAGAAATGGAGAAAAGAACCATAGAAATGGAGAAAGAACCATAGAAATGGAGGAATGAACCATAGAAATGGAGGAATGAACCATAGAAATGGAGAAAGAACCACAGAAATGGAGGAAGGAACCATAGAAATGGAGGAAAAACCACAGAAATGGAGAATGGGGCATAGAAATGGAGAAGGGGCAATGTAGAAATGGAGAATGGGACATAGAAATCGAGAGGGGAATGTAGAAATGGAGAATGGGACATAGAAATGGAGAGGGGAATGTAGAAAATGGAGAATGAGACATAGAAATGGAGAGGGGAATGGAGAAATGGAACAAGTGACATAGAAATGGTGAGGAATGGGAAAAAGATAGCTGAAATGAGCCATTCCCAAATTTCCCCCAAAATTTCTAAATTCTCCAATTCCCCAAAAGGGGAAATTTCCCCACATTTTGGGGATAAAATCCTCAAGGCTGCCGCACCACAAGAGATAAGTTTGTTAAGATCCAAAAAAAATTGAATTGGACTCTTATTTGAGCTCCAATTGGACTAGGACTCCTCCTTTTCCACCTTATAAATATAACCCGCACCCCCTTGGCCGACCCCTCTCTCTTTTGGTTGTCCCCCCTGCTGCCAAGCCCCCTTACTTGCTGCCAAGTCGCCAAGTTTCCCCCCTTGCCAGAATTTGGCCGCCGTCGAGCCCCGCCGTTGCCAGAGAAGAAGCCCGACGATCTGTCCTGCCCTAATCTTCCATAGAAAAATTCCCCACTGCTGCCATTTCTAGGAGGAAGGGCCCTGCCACCAAAATGAAGTGAGGTAGGTCACCATTACCCATCTTACGACGTCGCCTCTGTTTCTACGCATCCGTTTTCTTCACCCCCTTTCGAACAGAAACTTTTTCATGTGGACAGATCGTGTTTTGATTGATTTCCCCCAAAATTTCCAAATTTCCCAATTCCACAAAAGGGGAATTTTCACCACATTTGGGGGGATAAAATCCCCAAGGATGCCGCACCTAACTGAAAAGATAAGTTTGTTGAGATCCAAAATTGAGTAGGACTGTTATTTGAGCTCCAATTGGAGTAGGATTCCTATTTTTTCCCTTATAAATATAACCCCCATCCCCTTGGCCGACCCCTCTCTATTTTGGGCGTCCTCCCCCTGCTGCCAAGCCCCCTTCCTTGCTGCCAAGTCTCCAAGTCCCCCCCCCCTTGCCGGAATTTGGCCGCCGTCGAGCCCCGCCGTCGCCGGAGAAGAAGCCCGATGACCTGTCCTACCAAAATTTCCCATAGAAAAATTCCCCATTACTTCCATTGCTAGGAGGAAGTCCCTTCCACCAAGGAGGAAGTAAGGTAGGTCTCCATTACCTATCTTACGACGTTGCCTCTGTTTCTACGCATCCGTTTTCTTCGCCCCCTTCGAGCAGAAACTTTTACGTGTGGACAGACCGTGTTTTGATCGGTTTTTGACGGTGGAATTGATCTAGATCTTGAGTCAAGATCATCACCACATCAACACTTGATCCCTACACCCTTAATCATCATAAAACCCCACGAAAGCCCATTAAAACTTGCAAAAACACGTACAAACTGGTTTAATAAAACAGCACCATAGGATTTGCATTAATCTACCCCATCACATCTTGAGTAAAGTTTGTGCATGATGTTTGATTGCTGTAAATTTTGTATGTGTGTGGTCGGTAGTAGAAGAACAAGCTCAAGAGGCCATCTACGAGGAACTACAGCACCAAGACTTTGAGACGTTCGAACAACAAGAACCACCGGAGCAAGGCAAGTGCCCCTTGACAATATTGATCCCATTGTTTGAAGCTGTTTTGTTTGCGAAAACTCGTATGCTTGAGTCAACTTGATGGGACACCCTTTTTATATGAGTTTACTAGTTTTGTTAACCATCCTTGTCGCCGGGAAAGTTGATAAGTCGGGTATGGTCATTTTTCCTTTTTGCTTCGCTTAGTCTACGGGATACGGGAAGCTGAAATAAAACATGTCTAGCTACTGCACTCATATGAATAATGATGATGAGAACTTGATGATGTTAATGAGCATGGAATCGGGGATATATAGGCAAGCTTGGTTTGTGAATGTTGGTGAATGAGATGGTGGTTTACTTGCCGTAGATCTAAGGACCGGTTCATGCGAGAATATGCCAGGAAAACAGTGTCACCACAAGGCCAAGTATGGGTGCGGCTTAGCTGATCAATTAGGTGTGTTGCTAGCTTGTTATGGACCGTGGATGGCGCGGGGAATGGGAGTCGAGAGAGGAGTGCCCTGGGAACTGCATGGCACAAGAGGGGGCCCCTGGGTGGGAGAATGGTGATTCGAGCCTGCCGGTGAAACCTCAGTGAGTCCATACATCTAGTAGCCCCTTTGTAAAGGTTATTTTGTGATCTCTTGGCCATACACCGACAGCTGTGTACTGGTATAATGGAGGTTCTGCAGTCACCGACGGGTGACGAAATCACGAACTTGTGGGTAAAGTGGTGCCACGTCTGCAGACTGTAAAACTATCATGATAGACGTGCTTTACGTCATAAGCACCTGGCCAACTTCCATGATTAGAGGGAAAACTTGGTGTAACACCCCAAAATTTAGCAAAAGATGAATTCAAATTTAATGGACGTGATGCATGTTGAAGGAAAATTCAAATTCAACCCGGAATTCAAATTTGAAGCAAAAACAGAAAAGAAAAAGAAAAGGAAAAAAAGGGCCACTGGGCTGAAACCGCCGCCGCAGCCCCAGCCGACCCAGCAGCCCGCGGCCTATTTTCCCCTCTCCTCCCCACTGACCAGCGGGTCCCGCCTGTCAGCACTGTCTTCAACCGCCGCCCGCCGCTTCTCCCGCGCCGATCGCGCCACCCCCATCCGAATTCTGCGCCACGAGCGACGATCTCTGGCTCCCACGTTGCTGCACCGCCTCAACCGACCCCATCGGCCCCCCTCGCCCATTTAAACGTCGAGGTCCGCCCCTTTTCCTCCCCGATCGACTCGCCTCCGTATCCGGTGAGACCGAGACCCCCTCTGCCGTTTTCTCTCAACCTTCGTCCGCTTTTCTCTGATCTAACGTGCGTAGGGTGTTCCACCGCCGCCGGGGAGTCTTGCAGGTGAAGAAGGCGCCGTGTGTTGCGCTCTAGCCACAGCTCTGGTGAACGCCGCCGAGCTCTCCCCTCGGACCTCGTCGCCGACCGACTTCCAGTGCCTCCGAGCTCAAGAAAACCACCGAGGTGAGTTCCCCTACTCCTCCGCAGCCGACCCATGCAAAGAGAATTGAATTCTAGCGTGTAAAGACGAAAACCGAAACTTCTCCGGCGAGATCGCCGCCTTCCGCCGCCGTGCGCCGCCGGGTAGCGCCGCCCGCACACGGCCAGGGCGACGTGGCCCTCTGTGGCCCGTCTATTTAAAATCGTGCGGTCCCGAATAGATTTAACTCGTACCCCTTCGCGTTATAATCTCAGCCGTTCATTTAAAATCTAACGGCCCACATCAGCCCCGCGTTATAAAGGCCGGAAATCTTACGCGCTACCGCCTGGGGTTGTTCGAAAAGAATAGCTAGCCCCTGAAACCTTCTGATCCAACCCCTGTGCTCTCTGGAATTCATGTAAATGCAATTAAAAATCAGTTTTAGCCCCTGAGATTAATAGAAATTAGGAAATACCATCTGTAAATGATGCATTGACCCCTGAGAGTTTTGGGAAATATAATTTTGACCCTGCAACAGTATAAAATTTAAATTTCAACCCTGGGGGAATATTTAATTTAGAAACTCAAGTAAATTAAGTGTGATTTAAATTCAAATATGGATATAAATTCAGTTTGAATTATTCTAACCCTGTTGAAAACTTGTAGAACAATCTGAAGTTTGAATTTAGAGGGGAAATAGACTTTGAAATTTAAATAAGGTTGCTGTATTGCTATTTATTTCTGAAATATACCCTTTAGGTTTAAAACAAATTTAAATAAGTGGAAAAATGAATCTATGTAACCAAAAAGGGTAGGAAAATTTATAAAGGTTCTGTTTAGATAATTGGAACAGTATAAAATTTGTGTATGAATTTATTTTGCTGTTTTAGTGCTGAAATTCATTTTTAGGCTAGAAATAATTCTGAAAATAGGTAAAAATAAATTTAAATTGATCCCATCAGAAAGGAACAACAACAACAACAACAAAGCCTTTATCCCAAGCCTGTTGGGGTCGGCTAGACATGAAACCCAATATCAATGAAGTAAAAGAGAGGAAGAGATCTAAGAACAAGGAAAAAAGAAAAAAAGAATAAAAGAATAAAAGAAAAAAGAAAAAGAGAAAAGAAAAAAGAAAAAAGAAAAAGAAAAAAGAAAAAAGAAAAAAAACAAGACTACGATTCTGGCACATGAATTGCTACTTTCCATGCGGTCCTATCATGAGCTAAGTCCCTGGATACATTCCAATCTCTCAAATCTCGTTTTACCGCCTCCTCCCAGGTCAACCTTGGTCGTCCTCTACCCCTCCTAATATTTTCTCTACCTCTTAAAATCACACTATTAACCGGTGCTTCTGGAGGTCTCCGTTGGATATGTCCAAACCACCTAAGTCGATGTTGGACTAACTTCTCTTCAATCGGCGCCACCCCTACCTTATCATGAATCGCCTCATTCCTTATTCGGTCTCTTCTCGTGTGCCCGCACATCCACCGTAGCATGCGCATCTCTGCGACACTCATTTGTTGGACATGTTGCCGTTTAGTTGGCCAACATTCCGCCCCATAAAGCATCGCGGGTCTGATCACCGTCCTATAGAACTTCCCTTTTAGCTTTTGTGGGACTTTCCTATCACATAGGATTCCAGAGGCTTGTCGCCATTTCATCCACCCTACCTTGATCCTGTGGCAAACATCCTCATCAATATCGCCATTGCTTTGTAACATTGATCCTAAGTATCGGAAAGAGTCCCTTCTAGGTACTATTTGTCCTTGTAGACTAACATTTCCCTCTTCACGACCAACACCACTAAAGTGACACCTCATATACTCGGTTTTGGTCCTACTAAGTCTAAACCCCTTGGACTCTAAGGTTTGTCTCCATAACTCTAATTTCTTATCAACACCATCTCTAGTTTCATCTACCAGCACTACATCATCAGCAAAGAGCATGCACCAAGGGATATCCCCTTGTATATCCTTCGACACCTCATCCATCACCAAGGAAAAGATGTATGGGCTCAAAGCTGATCCTTGATGTAGTCCTACCGTGATAGGAAATGCATCAGTCTCACTATCACTTACGCGCACACTTGTCCTAACATTATTGTACATATCCTTGATAAGGGTAATGTACTTTGTTGGCACTTTATGTTTCTCTAGTGCCCACCACATGACTAACCTTGGTATCTTGTCGTACGCCTTCTCCAAGTCAATGAACACCATATGCAAGTCCTTCTTCTGCTCCCTATATCTCTCCATAAGCTGACGAAGCAAGAAAATCGCCTCCATTGTAGACCTCCCAGACATAAAACCAAACTGGTTTTTAGTGACATTGGTCACTTTCCTTAGGCGGTGTTCAATCACTCTCTGCCAAAGCTTCATGTTATGACTCATAAGCTTAATACCTCGATAATTAGTACAACTTTGAATATCTCCTTTATTTTTGAAGATAGGTACTAATATACTTTTCCTCCATTCTTCAGGCATCTTGTTTGACCGAAAAATATGGTTGAATAGCTTTGTGAGCCATACTATTGCCACGTCCCCAAGACATCTCCACACCTCAATAGGGACATCGTCAGGGCCGAGGGCCTTTCCTCCTTTCATCCTTTTTAAGGCCTCCATAACCTCAAACTCTTGTATCCTCCGCACGAACCGCCTGTTGGAGTCATCCAACTCAACCATAGTGTTCCCATTCCCATCATTGAATAGGCCATTAAAGTAATCACGCCATCTATTCTTCATCTCTTCATCCTTCACTAGAATGCGGTCAGTCTCATCTTTGATGCATTTAACTTGATTGAGATCCCTCATCTTTCTCTCGCGGATTTTTGCTACCTTGTATATGTCCTTTTCACCTTCTTTTGTCTCTAGTCTCTCATATAACTTATTATAGGCCTGTCCTCTTGCCTTACTCACAACCCGCCTTGCATTCTTCTTAGCCTCTTTGTACTTAAGCATGTTGCTTGTGCTTTTATCATTATGCCAACTCTTGTAACACTCCTTCTTCTCCTTAATGGCCTTTTGTACATCCTCATTCCACCACCAAGTGTCTTTATCTACAAGTTTCTTTCCCTTTGTCACACCGAACACCTCACTAGCTACCTTCCTAATGCAAGTTGCCATCGTCATCCACATACTATCTGCATCTCCATTTTCTGCCCAGGGTCCTTCTGTGATCACCCTATTTTTAAAGGATTCTTGTGATTCTCCGTTCAACTTCCACCACTTTGTTCTTGTGATTTTGACACCTTTGTCCCGCAAAGAACATGTATGGAAGCGAAAGTCAGCTACCATAAGCTTATGTTGTATCACAACACACTCCCCCGGGATCACCTTACAATCTAGACACTCCCGTCTATCCTTTCTCCTAGTGAGGACAAAGTTAATTTGGCTAGACTGTTGGGCACTACTAAAGGTCACTAGGTGAGATTGCCGCTTCCTAAACAGGGTGTTAGCTATCAGCAGATCATAGGCTACGACAAAGTCTAGGATGTCCTTACCCTCTTGATTTCTATCGCCGCATCCAAAACCTCCATGTACTCCCTCAAATCCTAGGTTAGTTGCACCCACATGACCATTGAGATCTCCCCCTATGAGGAGTTTCTCGGTTATCGGTACACTACTAACCATATCCTCCAAGTCCTCCTAAAATTGCCTCTTAGCACTCATGTTGAGCCCAACTTGTGGGGCATAAGCACTAATGACGTTCAAGACAATGTCCCCAATTACTATCTTGATTAAGATGATCCTATCCCCTCGTCTTCGAACATCCACTACTCCATCCTTAAGACTCTTATCTATTAGAACACCTACACCATTCCTAGTCCCAGCCGAACCAGAATACCAAAGCTTGAAAACGGTATTCTTGACTTCTCTCGCCTTTTGACCCGCCCATCTAGTCTCTTGTACACAAAGGATATTTACTCGTCTCCTAATGGCAACATCTACTAACTCACGTAGCTTCCCCGTCAAGGATCCTACATTCCAACTACCCACCCTAAATCTATGTTCCTCGACTAGCTTCCTTACGCTTTGCACCTGTCGAGTAAGATGCAAAGACCCTTGCTCACTTATCACTACATCTGGGCGATGATGTAGCGCGCCACTAAGGTGGTGGCGATCCGGCCCTTGCTCATTTAACACCATATCCGGGTTCCGATATGGCGCGCCACTAAGGCGGTGGCGACCCGGCCCTTGCCCACTTAACACCATACCCGGGTTCCGATATGGCGCGTCGCTAAGAGGGTTACGCCCAATGAATTTCTATTGGGTTTCATTTCCATGAGAATGGCTAAGTGTAGTTGTTGGCTCGCCAGGCCTATCACAACCCCCTCCTCCTTTACCCGGGCTTGGGATCGTCTATGTCATTACAACATAGGCGGAGTCAAAAGATATTTTGTTGGGCATTTTAGATCAAAACATATTCTGTGTAGGTGATGTAATTTACAATATTAGTATTGAAGTTCACTTTTAGGTATGGAAAATAAATCTGAAAATATAGGAAAATAGGTATACATAATGGGTAAATGTCAAATGAGGTCTCCAACTCCAAAACTTCAAGTTAAGATAATGTAGAGGAACTGAAAACCATTTTGGAGTGGGAATGTACATTTTATACAAGTTGGAAAGTAATAAGGGTAATATTCAATGTAGGAAATAGTTCAAATTGAAAACCTAGAGTTAGGGTATACTTGGAAATCTGAATAATCAAAGTTAGAAATAATATGGATGTTTAAAGGTGCATGCATGCATAGGAGCAACCTATCTAGGGTGAACACAAAACTTAATTATGTGTATGACTTTAATGTGCATGTATGTATGACTTGCATGAGTGTATGTGTTGATGGTTTCTTATGGAATGTTGTTTTCTTTTGCTACATGTTTTGGCATGATTAGAACCAGCCCCAGAGCCGGTTCTCACCTTCCAAGACCAAGACTTCCCATTTCAGGAGCAGCAGGAAGAAGGCAAGTGTCCTTGACCACTTTAATCCTATACTAGGATGTGTAGTTAGAATTTAATTACATTGTCAATTTGGAATATGTTACCCATGCTAGGAAGTTTCCCTAGATTTCCATTATCTTACTTCCTTGTAGCCTGGGTTGGGAGTTATTTTCTTATGTCATTCATTTATGCTACTCATGCTTAGCCATGCTTAGAATGGGATAAATGGGATATGAGATCATCACCTTGGCTACTTTATCTTTGAATGGATTATTATGAATTATGTAGAGGTAGGGATCTAGGCAAGTTGGATGCTTTGGTTGGTGTTGTGTGCATGAGACACGGGTTTGTGTTTAGTGCTTGCCTGGATCCTAAGGACCGGTTCATGGAGCATGTAACCTAGCTTTACAGTGCCAACCACATGCTGAGATGGGGCAGCCTGGCCAATTAATTAGGTGTATCCCCGGCGTAGTATAGGTGTTTGGATGGTGCGGGGAATAGATGTCAGCTGGACTACCATATGAACCGCAAGGCTCAAGAGGGGGCCACTGCAGCGGGGGTTGGAGCCTCCTGGATGCCGTTAGGGGTGAAACCTTAGTGGGCCCACACTCGTCGGGAATCCCTTTGTAAAGGACTCGTAGTGATCTCCTGGCTACACACCTTGGAAGTGTGAACGTGGTTCGCGGCCACTGGCATAATGGAGGTTCTTCTAGTCCACCCGACAACGGAGGATGAAATCACTACATGTGGGTACAGTGGTGCAAACTCTGCAGAGTTAAAACTGTCATGACAACCGTGCTCACGGTCAAGAGCGGCTTGGACTTATTCATGATTAGAGGAATGATGAATTGGGAAGTGGAGCATGTTAAGCGGGAAGCTTAACAATGGAAATGAAGTGATGGTGATTTGATATTGATGATGGGTTGGGGGATTGGGACCATTCCACTTATGTAGTAATGTAGGTGCATAATAAGCTAAGGTGATAGGTACTAATTGCGTAGTGTTTTAACCATGAGTTCAACCTATCCTTGTTCTAGCCTGCATGACATTCATTTCCCACACTTGCTGAGTACCAACGGTACTCAAGCTTGCTTTTCTGTTGGTTTTAAATTGATGCTCAGGCCAAGGGAATGACGTGGTGTACAATGACCAAGACTTTGGACCCGAAGAAGGATTCTAGGTTCACGGAGTCCCCCGGGCAACGCCTGTGACGGAGCCTACAAGACTTATCTTCCGCTGTTTGTTGAATTCTATGTTGTGAACATGTTATCGTCCATCGAGACGTTATGTTAGACTTATTTATATTCGAACACTTGGCTTGTAATATAATGATGCTTCACTCTTTGTCGTCACATGTATGAGAATATGATCCTGGCATACATGTGATATTCATTCGGGTGTTCCGCGGAATAACCGGGTGTGACAGAAGTGGTATCAGAGCCAAGGTTGCCCGTAGGAACATGGACCTAGGTAGAAATGGACATAATTAAGGACCTTATGTTCTTAAAAACTATTTTACAAAAGGTGAGGGGTAAAAGTGTTAATTAATGTTGTTTCTTTATTTTATTTGTTCATCTTGCCTCAACTTTTATTCAAAACACAGTATTTATTTAATTATCGTCTAACTTGATTTTAAATGTTTTATATTTTAGATGGTTCGCATGGTCCGCACCGCTCGCAAGTCCACCGGAGGGAGAGTTCCTATAGCTGCACTTGCCTTGAGGGAGGAAAACCGTCCGGTGACGTACCACTCCTACGGGTTGGCAGTAGGAGGCTTGTTGCGCCGTCTTTGGCGTATGCTTCACACCACCGGCAACGTCGGCAAGCTGATCATACACTACAGCTCCACCAAGACCATCTGTGAAAAGCGTCAAGAATGGAGCTCAGAGATGACGATCATCCACGACAACAAGCTGCTCAAGATCCACCGCTCTCCAGCTTGTCAGGCGACTCAGGCCGATGCTGAGAAGGATGTCATCTGGGAGGCCATCACCTGCTAGAGTTACATCAACTGTGGCCACCTGGACAGGACTGAGTACATGTATGTCCTCCAGCGTGAGAGTGGCACTGCAGAGTACATGTACCCGCCGGTGCAGCAGGGAACCTCCCATGATCACATGGATATGTGCTTGGAGGATGCAGCTATGCTCAGCACTCGACTGCAGGAGTGCCAGCAGAAGCTTCAGGATGTCCGTGACACCCTGAAGGAGACAGAGGCGTTGCTTCGCGCCAGCTTGAGGGCGAGGGAGAGAGGAGATAGGAACGAACTATGTGTCACGGAGAATGACACATGGACTCCTGACTCCCCAGACCGCCGGGCGAACAAGCGTCGCCGCACTTCTCCACCAGCAGCTTCCCCACCTAGAGCATAGTCAGAGGGCAGCCACAATGATGAGGAAGACCCCAACGAGCCAGCTCAGTGATACGAGTCGTTTAGAGTCATTTCCCTTATTTCAGCATGTTATCGAGTAGTTGAGTCAAGAACCTATCTATTTGCTTGTTAATGTTTGGTGTGTGACGTGAGTTGTGGAAGCCATGGGCACTTATCCACAACCTCGTCTTTATGATTGCATTTGCTTTTGTGTGTGAAACTCTATGAATCAATAATTGCATTTATTTTGGTATGAGACATGGTGCCTAAAAATCTATGCGAGATTTTCAGAAATTGTCTAAATTTTAATGTCTCAAAAGTTTAAGTTTTATACAAGCAATGTGGGAAATTAATGCGTAGTGATTAAGTTGACATTTGGTTAATCATAATAGATGGCCGGAAGAGGAAGAGGTCGTGGTGCCAACCCCAACAATAACAACAACAATGAGGCTGCCAATCCTTACCTTCCTGGATGGCAAGGCAGGGGTGGTCGCCGAGGAGGAGCTGATCCTATCTACCAAATGATCGACAATCAAAATCAGCTCATCCAGAATTTGACTCAAGTGGTGGCCAACCTACACCAAGCTTCACCCCCACAGGATGCACCACGTCAACCAAGGTTGAGTGAGTTTATAGGAACTCAACCCCCGAAGTTTACAAGTGCTACTGAACCTCTAGAGGCAGATGATTGGCTCAAGACCATTGAGAACAAGATGAGGATCATACAATGCCAAGGATATTTGAGGGTACTGTTTTCCTCTCATCAATTGAATGGACCCGCTGCTGATTGGTGGACCGCTTACGTGGCAGCCCACCACGACCCCGAGAACATAACTTGGGAGGAGTTCAAGCGCAGTTTCCGCAACCATTACATTCCAAGGGGAGAACTCAAGAACAAGAGGAAGGAGTTTCTTGGGCTGCAACAAGGCAACATGACAGTGAGGGAGTACCTCACCAAGTTTACCCAACTGTCCCGTTATGCACCACGGGATATTCAAACCGATGAGCAGAAACAGGACTGTTTTGTGGAAGGGCTCACCATGGAAATGCAATGTGCAATATCCTCCAACGAATACGAAAGTTTCCAAAAGATGGTGGACAGGACGTTTATTTTGGAAAGGAAGATGAAGGCCTTGGAGAATGAACACAAGAGTAAGGTGGGATGGTCGCATCAAGCATCAAGCAGCAACACACGCCCACGTCTTATGCAGCAACCTGCAGAGCAGATGAGCCGTGCTGTGGTACCCTACTCAGCACCGAGAGGGTACAACCCAAACTTCAGGCCTTCATCAGCACCAGTACAGCCGCAGCGTTAGTTTGTGCAGCAGCCACGCCCCACTTATCAACCTCGACCAGCAGGACAAGGGTCACAGAACCCACCCCAAGACAACAAAGGCCAGGCACCAAAAGTTGGGGTGCAATGCTTCAACTGTGGTGAAGTGGGGCACTACGCTCATAAGTGCCCAAAGAAGAAGCCTATGCAGCACAGCAGCAGAATGTGATGTGAGGACGGGTGAACCACATGACCATGGAAGAAGCACAGGAGGCACCTGATGTGGTAATTGGTAAGTTCCCTGCAAAGTTACACATTGCAACCATTTTGTTCGATTCTGGTGCTACCCACTCGTTCATTGCTCAAGGATTTGTTAAGAAGCATGATCTAGCAACAACACAAATGAATCATATATTAGCAGTGAACTCTCTAGGGGGAGAAATAAGAACAAGACAAGTGTGCCCCAAAGTGAATCTAGACACTAATGGGGTAGTATTTACTGCAAACCTCATAGTGATAAACTCACAAGGGATAGATATTATTTTGGGTATGGATTGGTTGACCAAACATAAAGGCATCATCCATTGTTCGAATAGAACGGTGGAACTAACTCACACTAGTGGCACAAAAGTGAAGTTCATAGCCGTACAAGAACCTAAGAGGGACATTAAACTCAATCAAGTGGAAGTGAAAGTGGAAGAGATAAGGGTTATCAAGGAATATGCGGACGTTTTTCCTGAGGAGTTGCTAGGTATGCCCCCAGATCGTGAAGTGGAGTTCGCGATTGAACTAATGCCTGGAACTGCCCCGATGTACAAGAGGCCTTACCGGGTGGAGTCTAAACAACTAGAAGAGCTCAAAGAACATATCCGGGAATTGACGGAGAAAGGGTATATTCGTCCTAGTTCCTCGCCATGGGGAGCTCCAGTGATATTTGTGCCCAAGAAGGATGGAATCCAAAGGCTATGCGTAGACTACCGTGCGATGAATGAGGTAACCATCAAGAACAAGTATCCATTACCTTGCATTGAAGACCTATTTGATCAGTTGAGAGGGGCTTGTATATTCTCAAAAATCGATCTCAGGTTGGGATATCACCAACTGAAGATAAGGCCAACCAACTTTCCCAAGACAAATTTCGTATCTCAGTACGGGCTGTATGAATACACTGTCATGCCGTTCGGGCTAACTAATGCCCCGACGTACTTCATGTATCTCATGAACAAGGTATTCATGGAATATTTGGACAAATTTGTGGTGGTTTTCATCGATGACATTCTCATCTTCTCCAAAGATGAAGAACACGAGAAGCATCTAAGACTGGTGTTGCAAAAGTTGAGAGAACACCAACTATATGCCAAGCTAAGCAAATGTGAGTTTTGGCTGAAGAGAGTTCCCTTCTTAGGACATATAATCTAGGAAGGAGGAATCTCCGTGGATCCCACCAAAATCGCGGATGTGCAGAAATGGAATACCCTTGAAAATGTCGGGAAGATTCGAAGCTTCTTAGGATTGGCTGGGTACTATCGACGGTTCATTGAGGGCTTCTCCAAGATCTTGAGACCCCTCACCAAATTGTTAGAGAAGGAAATCACATTCACGTGGACACCGGAGTGTGAGGTAAGTTTCCAAGAGCTGAAGAAAGGATTGACGACGGCCCCAGTGTTAGTTATGCCAGACATGCAGAAGAAATTTTTGGTGTATTGTGATGCTTCTGGACACGGGTTGGGATGTGTTCTCATGCAAGAGGGACATGTCGTTGCATATGCCTCCTGGCAGCTTCGAAAACACAAGAAGAATTATCCTACACATGATCTAGAGCTAGCCGCAGTGGTCCACGCATTGAAGCTTTGGAGGCATTACTTGATGGGAAAAAGGACGGAGAAATATACAGATCATAAAACTCTAAAGTACATTTTCACACAGCCAGATCTCAACCTCAGACAAAGGAGATGGTTAGAGCTAATCAACGACTTTGATGTGGGTATCAACTATCATCCTGGGAAAGCGAACGTCGTGGCAGACGCTTTAAGCCGGAAAGTACATGTCAACATGTTGAGCTTAAACGACAGGCCTATGGAATTGAGAGAGGAATTTGCAAAACTCAATCTATGCCTGGTGAATAATGGTGAGGCCATCGCCATGGAAGTGGACTCCACATTGGAGCAAGACATACGCAATGGTCAGAAGGATGACGAGAAAATACAAGAAATCAGAAGACTCATCAAGGAGAATAAAGCTCCTGGGTTTAGAGAGGATGAACAAGGTAGGGTGTGGCATGGGAAAAGAATATGTGTACCAGAGGTAAAGGAGATCCGTGAGCTAATTCTGAGAGAGGCTCATGATTCTGACTATTCCATTCATCCTGGGAGTATGAAGATGTATCATGACCTCAAAAGCAGATATTGGTGGTATGGCATGAAGCGGGATGTTGCGGAGCATGCTGCCCTATGTGACACATGTGAGCTAGTAAAAGCAGAACATCAACGGCCCGTCGGATTGTTGCAACCACTCAAAGTACTTGAATGGAAATGGGAAGAAATAGGCATGGACTTCATAGTGGGACTGCCCAGGACCCAATCAGGATATGATTCGATATGGGTCATAATCAATAGGCTGACAAAGGTAGCTCATTTCATCCCTATGAAAGAAAGCTACAGCGGAACCAAAAAAGCAGAATTGTACATGTCAAGAATTGTGTGCTTTCATGGAGTGCCGAAGAAGATAGTGTCAGATCAAGGGACATAGTTCACCTCAAGGTTCTGGCAGAAGTTACATGAAACCATGAGAACTAATTTGTTTCAGTTCTGCGTACCATCCACAAACTGACGGGCAGACCGAAAGGACCAATCAGATCCTCGAGGACATGCTGAGGGCCTGCACACTCAAGAACAATAGGAGTTGGGGCAAGAACTTACCCTATGCTGAATTTTCGGCTAGTATGAAGATGTCACCCTTTGAGGCACTATATGGGAGGAAGTGCAGAACTCCACTGTTTTGGAATCAAACTCGGGAAAACAAAGTATTTGGGCCGGAGGTGCTACAAGAAGCCAAGGCGAAAGTTAGGGAAATCCACAACAACTTGAGAATAGCCCAGACCAGACAAAAGAGCTATGCTTATACACGAAGAAGAGAACTCACTTTCAATGTAGGGGACTACGTATATCTCAAGGTGTCTCCTATCCGAGGGCTTCGTCGGTTCAAGATGAAAGGGAAGTTGTCTCCTCGGTACATCGAACCCTTCCAGATTCTAGAGAGGAAAGGCGAAGTTGCATATCGGTTGGAATTACCGGCCCACCTATCAGATGTGCACGATGTATTCCATGTTTCACAACTCAAGAAATGCTTAAGAACACCCGAAGAGAGGTTACCCATGAATGAAGTGGACGTCCGAGAAGACCTTTCTTATGCCGAACAGCCGGTCAAGATTCTGGAGACAATGGAACGCATCACAAGGAACAAAAGAATCTGAATGTGCAAAGTGCAATGGAAGCACCACTCGGAAGCAGAAGCCACATGGGAGCGAGAAGACGAGCTCAAGGCACAGTTTCCGGATCTGTTTCCCTAGAGTCACCAATCTCGAGGATGAGATTTCTTTTAAGGGGGGTAGAGTTGTAACACCCCGAAATGTAGCAAAAGATGAATTCAAATTTAATGGACGTGATGCATGTTGAAGGAAAATTCAAATTCAACCCGGAATTCAAATTTGAAGCAAAAACAGAAAAGAAAAAGAAAAGGGAAAAGAAAAAGGGCCACTGGGCCGAAACCGCCGCAGCAGCCCCAGCCGGCCCAGCAGCCCGCGGCCTATTTTCCCCCTCTCCTCCCCACTGACCAGCGGGTCCCGCCTATCAGCACTGTCTTCAACCGCCGCCCGCCGCTTCTCCCGCGCCGATCGCGCCACCCCCGTCCGAATTCTACGCCACGAGCCACGATCTCCGGCTCCCTCGTTGCTGCACCGCCAACACCGACCCCGTCACCCCCCCTCGCCCATTTAAACGCCGAGGTCTGCCCTTTTCCTCCCCGATCGACTCGCCTTCGTTCCCGGTGAGACCGAGACCCCCTCTGCCGTTTTCTCTCAACCTTCGTCCGCTTTCTCTGATCTAACGTGCGTAGGGTGTTCCACCGCCGCCGGGGAGTCTTGCAGGTGAAGAAGGCGCCGTCTGTTGCGCTCTAGCCACAACTCTGGTGAACGCCGCCGAGCTCTCCCCTCGGACCTCGTCGCCGACCGACTTCCAGTGCCTCCGAGCTCAAGAAAACCACCGAGGTGAGTTCCTCTGCTCCTCCGCAGCCGACCCATGCAAAGAGATTTGAATTCTAGCACGTAAAGACGAAAACCGAAACTTCTCCGGCGAGATCGCTGCCTTCCGCCGCCGTGCGCCGCCGGGTAGCGCCGCCCGCACACGGCCAGGGCGACGTGGCCCTCTGTGGCCCGTCCATTTAAAATCGTGCGGTCCCGAATAAATTTAACCCGTACCCCTTCGCGTTATAATCTCAGCCGTTCATTTAAAATCCAACGGCCCACATCAGCCCCGCGTTATGAAGGCCGGAAATCTTACGCGCTACCCCCTGGGGTTGTTCGAAAAGAATAGCTAGCCCCTGAAACCTTCTGATCCAACCCCTGTGCTCCCTGGAATTCATGTAAATGCAATTAAAAATCCGTTTTAGCCCCTGATATTAATAGAAATTAGGAAATACCCTCTGTAAATGATGCATTGACCCTGAGAGTTTTGGGAAATATAATTTTGACCCTGCAACAGTATAAAATTTAAATTTAAACCCTGGGGGAATATTTAATTTAGAAACTCAAGTAAATTGAGTGTGATTTAAATTCAAATATGGGCATAAATTCTGTTTGAATTATTCTAACCCTGTTGAAAACTTGTAGAACAATCTGAAGTTTGAATTTAGAGGGGAAATAGACTTTGAAATTTAAATAAGGTTGCTGTGTTGCTATTTATTTCTGAAATATACCCTTTAGGTATAAAACAAATTTAAATAAGTGGAAAAATGAATCTAAGTAACCAAAAAGCGTAGGAAATTTTATAAAGGTTCTGTTTAGATAATTGGAACAGTATAAAATTTGTGTATGAATTTATTTTGCTGTTTTAGTGCTGAAATTCATTTTTAGGCTAGAAATAATTCTGAAAATAGGTAAAAATAAATTTAAATTGATCCCATCAGAAAGGAAGTCAAAAGATATTTTGTTGGGCATTTTAGATCAAAACATATTCTGTGCCGGTGATGTAATTTACTATATTAGTATTGAAGTTCACTTTTAGGTATGGAAAATAAATCTGAAAATATAGAAAAATAGGTATACATAATGGGAAAATGTCAAATGAGGTCTCCAACTCCAAAACTTCATGTTAAGATAATGTAGAGGACCTGAAAACCATTTTGGAGTGGGAATATACATTTTATACAAGTTGGAAAGTAAGAAGGGTAATATTCAATGTAGGAAATAGTTCAAATTGAAAACCTAGAGTTAGGGTATACTTGGAAATCTGAATAATCAAAGTTAGAAATAATATGGATGTTTAAAGGTGCATGCATGCATAGGAGCAACCTATCTAGGGTGAACACAAAACTTAATTATGTGTATGACTTTAATGTGCATGTATGTATGACTTGCATGAGTGTATGTGTTGATGGTTTCTTATGGAATGTTGTTTTCTTTTGCTATATGTGTTGGCATGATTAGAACCAGCCCAGAGCCGGTTCTCACCTTCCAAGACCAAGACTTCCCATTTCAGGAGCAGCAGGAAGAAGGCAAGTGTCATTGACCACTTTGATCCTATACTAGGATGTGTAGTTAGAATTTAATTGCATTGTCAATTTGGAATATGTTACCCATGCTAGGAAGTTTCCCTAGATTTCCATTATCTTACTTCCTTGTAGCCTGGGTTGGGAGTTATTTTCTTATGTCATTCATTTATACTACTCATGCTTAGCCATGCTTAGAATAGGATAAATGGGATATGAGATCATCACCTTGGCTACTTTATCTTTGAATGGATTATTATGAATTATGTAGAGGTAGGGATCTAGGCTAGTTGGACGCTTTGGTTGGTGTTGTGTGCACGAGACACGGTTTTGTGTTTAGTGCTTGCCTGGATCCTAAGGACCGGTTCATGGAGCATGTAACCTAGCTTTACAGTGCCAACCACATGCTGAGATGGGGCAGCCTGACCAATTAATTAGGTGTATCCCCGGCGTAGTATGGGTGTTTGGATGGTGCTAGGAATAGATGTCAGCTGGACTACCATAGGAACCGCAAGGCTCAGGAGGGGGCCACTGCAGCGGGGGTTGGAGCCTCCTGGATGCTGTTAGAGGTGAAACCTTAGTGGGACCACACTCATCGGGAATCCCTTTGTAAAGGCCTCGTAGTGATCTCCTGGCTACACACCTTGGAAGTGTGAACGTGGTTCGCGGCCACTGGCATAATGGAGGTTCTTCTAGTCCACCCGACAACGGGGGATGAAATCACTACATGTGGTACAGTGGTGCAAACTCTGCAGAGTTAAAACTGTCATGACAGCCGTGCTCACGGTCAAGAGCGGTTTGGACTTATTCATGATTAGAGGAATGATGAATTGGGAAGTGTAGGATGTTAAGCGGGAAGCTTAACAATGGAAATGAAGTGATGGTGATTTGATATTGATGATGGGTTGGGGGATTGGGACCATTCCACTTATGTAGTAATGTAGGTGCATAATAAGCTAAGGTGATAGGTACTAATTGCGTAGTGCTTTAACCATGAGTTCAACCTATCCTTGTTCTAGCCTGCATGATATTGATTTCCCACACTTGCTGAGTACCAACGGTACTCAAGCATGCTTTTCTTTTGGTTTTAAATTGCTGGTCAGGCCAAGGGAATGACGTGGTGTACAATGACCAAGACTTCGGACCTAAAGAAGGATTCTAAGTTCACGGAGTCCCCCGGGCAACGCCTGTGACGGAGCCCACAAGACTTATCTTCCGCTGTTTGTTGAATTCTATGTTGTGAACATGTTATCGTCCATCGAGACGTTATGTAAGACTTATTTATATTCGAACACTTGGCTTGTAATGTAATGATGCTTCACTCTTTGTCATCACATGTATGAGAATATGATTCTTGCATACATGTGATATTCATTCGGGTGTTCCGCGGAATAACCGGGTGTGACACTTGAGATGGTGATTCGGTATGGTTATGGTATGGTCACTGGGATTGGTTTTGGGACTGTTTTGAGTCATGAAAGTGAGTTTGGTTTTGATTATATGAATATGAGATGGTGAATTATGATGAAAGAATGTTGTTGTTTTACTTGGTTATATTGGGATTAATTCATCTAGACTTAGTTGATGTTTTTATCATGTTTGTGAAATAAAATTTGCTTTCTGCAATGAGCCTTTTTATTCCATACCAGGAAGTCAATAGCTCTATGCATCAGGAAGAGGACCCAGAAGAGGTGGAACCATTCAAAGATGATATGGAGGATGATCTACAAGAACGGCATTGGTACGCCCCTCAGGAGGAGTTTCACGCGGGCTTACATCCCAGGGAGCCTCATGAAGCTATGACGGGAAGAGATGAACCCGAGGAGGAGCCACCCCTTGTTGAGGCCGAGAATGAAGGTGATGAATGGGCCAACCATTCAGTTCAAGAATTCCGGTACGATGGAATGGAAGGAGGACACATATCCAAGGAGCTTAAAGAGTTTCTGGATTGCTGCAGCTTATACCCAGAATATCTTCTCAAGCAAGTCCCTTGTCTGGGACATGAAGAGTGGAAGGCTGACGTAACCAACCTATCTAACGGTAGGGTTGTCACCCGGCACTTCACACCCACATGGAGAGCTACAAGGGCAGAAGCTATTGATGATGCTGCATGGGAAGCACTCACCGGACTGTGCTAGCTGACAAGTTTCAGAGGTTGCTCGTGGAGTTAGGAAACCGCTATGCAAGGGCACAAGAAGAGATCCCTTACCTCCGCAAGAAGCTGTATTTGCTGGAGAAACAAGAGGAGACTCGTGCTAACGCGGGAGCAAATAGAGCACCAGCATAATCTAACCCTACATGGACTGCCGACTCACCGTGGCATGCGCCCATGTATGGACCACCCCTGTCACACGGCGAGAACATCACCGGTTCTCACGATTAAGTTTAGGTCTCCATTGAATAAAGCTGTAATAGGAACGTTAAGATCGTAGTAGCTTGAATAAGAGTGGTGTGATGAATTTTTTTGATGATTGCTTGTGTTTGTGTGCTGATGTGAGTTGTGGGACGCTTCGGCGAATGTCCACATCCACATATAGTGGAGAGATGTGAGACGCTTCCGCACGTGTTCACATCCTCATATAGGATGAAATTAATAAAAGAAGATACTTAGTTCATATACCTTGATGCATATAGTTGGGAAATCTTTCCTCTCAAATCTGAATTTTAGCTCCTACAAATATAGTATGTCCAAAAGTAAGCCTTAAAATAAGGGGGGTAGACTTTCTCGCAACCTTATTGTCTTGGATTCCCAAGGGATTGACATAATACTTGGAATGGATTGGTTAAGCAAGCACAACGGAGTAATTCAATGTGCTGAGAGGATCGTGCAGTTGACAAGTGAGCACGGTACTCGTATTGAGTTCGAGGCAGCCCAACCGGCAACTGAGAAGGCAGCACTGAACCACGTCGAAGAAGCGACATTGGAAAGCATTCCGTGGTTCAAGAATATTTAGATGTGTTCCCAGAAGAACTTCCAGGTATACCACCTGACGGAACATTGAATTTGCCATTGATTTAGTACCCGGAACTGCACCTTCAGCAAAAAGGCCGTATAGGATGCCCGCTAATGAACTAGTGGAACTTAAGAAGCAAATTTAGGAGCAGCTAGAAAACGGTTTTATACGCCCAAGCTCGTCACCATGGGGAGCCCCCGTGCTCTTCGTAGACAAGAAGGATGGGACCCAAAGGATGTGTGTGGATTATAGGTCTCTCAATAAGGTGACGATCAAGAATAAATACCCGCTGCCCCCTATAGAGGACCTGTTCGACCAAACGAAAGGTGCTCAAAATTTCTCCAAGATTGATCTTCGGTCGGGATATTTCCAGCTGAATATTAAGCCCTCCGACATACCCAAGACTGCATTTCGAACACATTATGGTTCATATGAGTATACCGTTATGTCTTTTGGGTTAACGAATGCACCCGCATACTTTATGTACCTCATGAATAAGGTCTTCATGGAGTACTTGGACAAGTTCGTCGTGGTTTTTATCGATGATATCATGGTGTCTTCGAAAAGCGAGGAAGAACATGAAGAACACTTGAGATTGACATTGCAGAAACTGCGAGAGCATCAATTGTATGCCAAGTTCAGCAAGTGTCAAGTTTGGCTAAAGGATATATCGTTTCTAGGCCACATCATCTCCGAGGGAGGAGTATCGGTTGATCCCGGAAAAGTGGGAGATGTTTTGAAATGGAACCAACCGCAGAATGTGAGAGATATTCGGAGTTTCCTTGGGATAGCTGGATACTACCGCCGGTTCATTAAGGATTTCTCCAAAATAGCGAAGCCTATGACTGAATTGCTGATTAAAGGGAAAGCATTTCAGTGGACACAAGCGTATCAAGACAGCTTTGAGGAGCTAAAGAAGAGATTAACCATGGCGCCGGTTTTGGTATTGCCGGACGTGAGGAAGAGCTTCGACATATATTGTGACGCATCAAGGCAAGGGCTTGGATGTGTGCTCATGCAAGGAGGACAAGTGGTAGCCTATGCGTCGAGACAACTAAAGAAATATGAGCTGAACTACCCCACACATGACTTGGAACTTCCAGCCGTGGTACATGCCTTGAAGATTTGGAGGCATTATATCCTTGGCCACAGATGTGAGATCTATACGGATCACAAAAGTCTCAAGTATATATTCACGCAAACGGATCTGAATTTGAGGCAACGTTGATGGTTGGAACTCATCAAGGATTATGATGTTGGAATCCATTATCACTCCGGAAAGGCCAATGTAGTAGCTGATGCGTTGAGCTGAAATGGAGCATGTCACCAACTCACGGTTCGGGAGCTGCCGCCCGAGCTGCGCAAGGAGTTTGAACGGTTACATCTCGGGTTCTTCAATGAGATGGAAGTGATAGAACTCAACTCTTCACTGGAACAAGAGATAAGAGATGGCCAAGCAACGATGAGAAAATCAAGGAAATCAAGGAAAGAATCCGACAAGGCATAGAAAAGGATTTCAAGGAAGACGAGAAAGGCACGCTTTGGTGTAACACCCCAAAACCTGCTAAAGAGGGGAATTTAAATAATTTTGGACGTAATGCATGTGATAAAGCAATTCAAATTCAAACTAGAATTCAAATTCAAATCAAAACAGAAAAAGAAAAGGAAAAAGAAAAAGAAAACCCAAACCGGCCAGTGGGCCGAAACCCGCCAGCCTGCCCAATACCCCCGCGCCAACCCAAACCCGCGCCCCCCTCTCTCCCTCTCACTGACACGTGGGGCCGGCGTGTCATCCCTCTCCTCGTGCGCGCGCCCAACTGCCGCGCGGCTTCCGCGCCGATCACAGCACCCCCGCCGATTTTCTGGCTCTGGATGCCGCGATCTCCAGCCATGCGCTGCGGCACATCCAAACAAACCCCAGCCACCCTCCCTCGCCTATTTAAATGCCGACAACCGCCCTGTTCCCCCCCCCCCCCCGATCGGCCGTTTTTCTCTCCGGTGAGAACCGAAGTTTCTACAGCCGATTTCCGTCAATCCTTGCTCAAATTTCCTGATCTAACGTGCTGATCACGTTCCACCGCCGCCGGGGAGCCCTGCAGGTGAAGGAAGCGTCGTGTCTTGCGCCCCAACTGCCACCCCGACGTGCACCGAAGACCATCGCCGTTCAAGCTCGCCGCCGACCGACTTCCAGGGCCTCCGAGTGCAGGAAAACCCCTCGGTGAGCATCCCCTACCCCTCCGCGGTCGGTCTGTGCAAAAAGATGCGAGTTCTAACGCACAGTGGCAAAAACCGAGGCTGCGCCGGCGAGATCGCCACCCCCGCCACCGCACGCGCGGGCTGGCTCCGGCCAGGGCGACGTGGCCCCTTGAGGGCCGTCAATTTTAAATCGCACGGTAGAAATAAAACCGACGCGTACCGGTTCGGGGATCTAATCTGAGCCGTTGGTTTTAAATCGGACGGTCCACATTAGCCCCGCGTTACAAATGTCGGGATTCTTACGCGCTACCCCCTGGGGATCTCGGAAAACACGAGCTAGCCCCGGAAACTTCTGATCTAGCCCCTGGAACTTCAGAAATTCGTGTAAATTCATTTAAAAATCAGTTTTAGCCCCTGGACTTAATAAAAATTATGAAAACCCCTCTGTTATGTGTAGTTAGACCCCTGGAAATTTAGGAAATAGTAAATTAGACCCTGCAGTAGGGTGGATTTGCCTTTTTGATCCTATGGGATATTAAATTCAGAAATTTGAATATGTGACTAGGATTTAAATTTAAAAGGTAAGGCAGACACATGTGCAAATTCAAATTTAAACTCTCCCATGCTAGGAAGTTTCCCTAGAATTGCATTATCTTGTTTCCTTGTAGCTTGTGTTGGTATTTATCTTATCATGTCATTTATTTATATGCTTATGCTTAGCCATGCTTAGAATGGGATAATGGGGATATGAGATCATCAATTTATTTACCTTACTCTTGAATGAGATATTATGAGTTATGTAGAGGTAGGGATGGAGGCAAGTTGGATGATTTGGTTGGTGCTGGGTGCACGACACTCGGGTTTGTGTTTAGTACTTGCCTGGATCCTAAGGACCGGTTCATGGAGCATGTAACCTGGCTTTACCGTGCCAACCACATGCTGAGATGGGGCAGCTTGGCCAATTAATTAGGTGTATCCCCGGTGTAGTATGGGTGTGTTGGATGGTGCGGAGATTAGGTGTCAGCTGGACTACCATATGAACCGCAAGGCTCAAGAGGGGGCCACTGCAGCGGGTTCGAAGCCTCTTGTATGCTGTTAGGGGTGAAACCTCAGTGGGCCCACGCTCGTAGGGAATCCCTTTGTAAAGGCCTCGTAGTGATCTCCTGGCTACACACCTGGGAAGTGTGAATGTGGTTCGCGGCCACTGGCATAATGGAGGTTCTTTTAGTCCACCCGGCAACGGGGGATGAAATCACTACATGTGGGTACAGTGGTGTAAACTCGGCAGAGTCAAAACTGTCATGATAGTCGTGCTCACGGTCAAGAGAAGCTTGGACTTATTCATGATTAGAGGATGATGGATTGGAAAGTTGAGGATGTTAAGCGGGGAGCTTGACATTGGATATGATGGTTACTTGATATTGATGATGGGTTGAGGGATTGGGACCATTTCACCTGTGTAGTACTGTAGGTGCTTAATAAGCTAAGGTGATAGGTATTAATTGCGTAGTGCTTAAACCATGAGTTCAACCTCTCCTTGCTCTAGCCATGCATGACATAACTTTCCCACACTTGCTGAGTACCCACGGTACTCAAACTTGCTTTTTCTGTTGGTTTCTATTGCTGCTCAGGTCAAGAGATTGATGTGGTGTTTAATGACCAAGACTTTGGTCCCGAGGAAGGATTCTAGGTTCACGGAGTCTCCCGAGCAACACCTGTGACGGAGCCCACAAGATTTATATTCCGCTGCTGTTTTATTTACATGTTCTGAACTTATTATCGTTCATCGAGACGTATGCTTTGTAAGACTTATTTATATTCGACACCTGGCTTGTAATAAATGATGCTTCACTATTTGTCATCACATGTATGAGAGAATGATTCTGGCATACATGTGATATTCACTCGGTTGTTCTTCGGTAAAACCGGGTGTGACAGTAGTGGTATCAGAGCCAGGTTGCCCGTAGGAACGTGGACCTAGTTAGAAATGGACGTATTTAAGGACCCTATTTTTTAAAAAACTATTTTACAAAGGTGTGGGTTGAAAGTGTTAATTTAATGGGGTCACTTTATTCATCTTACCCCAACTTTTATTCAAAATACAAATTTTGTTTAACTCTTATCTAACTTAATTTTAAATGCTTTATGTTTTGGATGGTTCGCATGATCCGCACCGCCCGCAAGTCCACCGGAGGGAGAGTTCCTGTAGTTGCCCTTGCCCTGAGAGAGGAGAACCGTCCGGTGACGTACCACTCCTACGGATTGGCAGTAGGAGGCTTGTTGCGCCGTCTTCGGCGTATGCTCCACGCCACCGGCAACACGGGCAAGCTAATCATACACTACAGCTCCACCCGGACCATCCGTGAGAAGCGGAAAGAATGGAGTTCAGAAATGAGGATTATCCATGAAAATCAGCTGCTCAAGATTCACCGCTCTCCAGCTTGTTGGGCGACTCAGGCCGATGCTGAGAAGGATGTCACCTGGGAGGCCATCACCTGCCAGAGTTACATCAACCGTCGCCGCCTGGACAGGACTGAGTACATGTATGTCCTCCAGCGTGAGAGTGGCACCGCGGAGTACAAGTACCCACCAGTGCAGCAGGGGACTTCCCATGAGCACATGGACCTGTGCTTGGAGGATGCTGCTATGCTCAGCACTCGACTGCAGGAGTGCCAGCAGGAGCTTCAGGATGTTCGTGACACCCTGAAGGAGACTGAGGCATTGCTTCGTGCCAGCTTGAAGGCGAGAGAAAAAGGAGATGGGAATCAATTGTGTGTCACCGTGAATGACACGTGGACTCCTGACTCCCCAGACCGCCGGGCGAGCAGGCGCCGCCGCACTTCTCCACCAGCAACTTCCCCACCCAAAGCGGAATCAGAGGGCAGCCGCAATAATGAGGAAGACCCCGAAGAGCCAGCTCAGTGATACGAGTCGTATAGAGTCCTTTCCCTTATCTCAGCAGGTTATCGAGTAGTCGAGTCAATACCTTAGTTATTTGTGTGTTAATGTTTGGAGTGTGACGTGAGTTGTGGAAGCCATGGACATTTGTCCACAACCTCGTCTTTAGGTTGCTTTGCTTTGCTGTGTGAACCCTTGTGAATCAATAGTGCATTTTATTTTCACGTGAAACGTGAAGCCCAAAGATCTACGTGAAATCTTCAGAAAATGTTTAAATATTAAGGCCTCAAAAGTTTAAGTTTAAACAAGCAATTTGGGAAGTTAATACGTAATGCTTTAAGTTAACATTTGGTTGACCAAACATAAGGGAATCATCCATTGTTCGACAAGAACGGTGGAACTAACTCACCCTAGTGGCACAAGAGTGAAGTTCATAACTGTACAAGAACCTAGGAGGGACCTTAAACTCAATCACGTTGAGGTGGAAGTGGAAGAGATCAGGATCATCAGGGAATATCCAGACGTTTTTCCGGAGGAGTTGCCAGGTATGCCCCCTGATCGTGAAGTGGAATTCGCGATTGAGCTAGTGCCTGGAACAGCTCCAATATACAAGAGGCCTTATCGGATGGACTCCAAACAGCTGGAAGAGCTCAAGGAGCATATAAGGGAATTGATGGAGAAGGGGTATATTCGTCCTAGTTCCTCACCATGGGGAGCTCCAGTGATATTTGTGCCCAAGAAGGACGGGACCCAAAGGTTATGCGTAGACTACCGTGCTTTGAATGACGTAACCATCAAGAACAAGTACCCATTACCCCGCATTGAAGACTTATTTGATCAGTTGAGGGGAGCTTGTGTGTTCTCAAAAAATGATCTCAGGTCCGGATACCACCAACTTAAGATAAGGCAAACTGACATTCCAAAGACAGCTTTCGTATCTCGGTACGGGCTGTATGAATACACCGTCATGCCTTTCGGGCTAACTAATGACCCGGCATACTTCATGTATCTCATGAACAAGGTATTCATGGAATATCTAGACAAATTTGTGGTGGTTTTCATTGAAGACATTCTCGTCTTCTCCAAAGATGAAGAAGAACATGAGGGACATTTAAGGTTGGTGTTGCAAAAGCTGAGAGAACACCAACTATATGCCAAGTTGAGCAAGTGTGAGTTTTGGCTGAAGAGAGTTCCCTTCTTAGAACATATAATCTTGGAAGGAGGAATCTCCGTAGATCCCACCAAGATCGAGGATGTGCAGAAGTGGAAGACCCCCGAAAATGTCGGGGAAGTTCGAAGCTTCTTAGGATTGGCTGGGTATTATCGACGGTGTATCGAGGGTTTCTCCAAGATTTCGAGACCCCTCACCAAATTGTTAGAGAAGGGAATCACATTCACATGGACACCGCAGTGCGAGACGAGTTTTCAAGAATTGAAGAAAAGATTGAAAACAGCCCCAATGCTAGTTATGCCAGATATGCAGAAGAATTTTTCGGTGTACTGCGATGCCTCTGGACACGGGTTGGGATGTGTTCTCATGCAAGAGGGGCATGTCGTGGCGTATGCGTCCCGGCAGCTCCGAAAACACGAGAAGAACTATCCTACACATGACCTAGAGCTAGCCGCAGTGGTACACACATTGAAGATTTGGCGGCATTACTTGATGGGGAAAAGGACATAGATATACACGGATCATAAGAGCTTAAAGTACATTTTCACACAACCAGATCTCAACCTCAGACAAAGGAGATGGTTAGAGCTAATCAACGACTTTGATGTGGGCATCAACTATCATCCCGGGAAAGCGAACGTCGTGGCGGATGCTTTAAGCCGGAAAGTGCAGGTCAACATGTTGAGTTCGAAGGACATGCCTATAGAATTGAAGAAAGAGATTGCAAAACTCAATCTATGTCTGGTGAATAGTGGTGAGGCCATCGCAATGGAAGTGCACTCCACATTAGAGCAAGACATACGCAACGGTCAGAAGAATGACGAGAAGATACAAGAGATTAGAGAACTCATCAAAGAAAATAAAGCCCCTGGGTTCAGAGAGGATGAACAAGGTACGGTGTGGCATGGGAAAAGAATCTGTGTGCCTGAAGTAAAGGAGATCCGTGAATTAATTTTGAAGGAAGCTCATGATTCCGACTATTCCATTCATCCTGGGAGTACGAAGATGTATCATGACCTCAAGAGCAGATATTGGTGGTATGGCATGAAGCGAGATGTCGCAGAACATGTTGCCCTATGTGACACATGTCAGTTGGTGAAAGCAGAACATCAACGACCCGCGGGATTATTGCAACCACTCAAAGTGCCTGAATGGAAATGGGAAGAAATCGGTATGGATTTCATATTGGGACTACCTAGGACCCAATCAGGATATGATTCGATATGGGTCATCGTCGACAGACTAACCAAGGTAGCTCATTTCATCCCCGTGAAAGAAAGCTACAGCGGATCCAAATTGGCGGAATTGTACATGTCAAGGATTGTGTGTTTCCATGGAGTGCCAAAGAAGATAGTGTCAGATCGAGGGACACAGTTCACCTCAAGATTCTGGCAGAAGTTACATGAAACCATGGGAACTCATCTGAATTTTAGTTCTGCCTATCACCCCCAGACTGATGGGCAGACGGAAAGAACCAATCAGATCCTTGAGGATATGCTGAGAGCGTGTGCGCTCAAGAACAATAGGAGTTGGGATAAGAACTTACCGTATGCGGAGTTCTCCTATAACAACAACTATCAGGCTAGTATGAAGATGTCACCATTCGAGGCATTGTATGGAAGGAAGTGCAGGGCTCCACTATTTTGGAACCAAACCGGGGAAAGTAAAGTGTTTGGGCCCGAAGTACTACAAGAAGCCGAGGCAAAAGTGAGGGAAATCCGCAACAATTTGAGGATAGCACAGACCCGAAAAAAGAGCTATTACGGAGAAGAGAGCTCGTTTTCAACGTGGGGGACTATGTTTATCTCAAGGTGTCCCCTATCCAAGGACTTCGTCGGTTCAAGGTGAAAGGGAAGTTATCACCTCGATACATCGGACCCTTTCAGATCCTGGAGAGGAAAGGCGAAGTGGCATATCAACTAGAACTACTGGCTCACCTATCGGATGTGCACGATGTATTCCATGTGTCACAGCTCAAGAAATATCTAAGAACGCCTGAAGAGATGTTACCCATGAATGAGGTTGACGTACGAGAGGATCTGTCTTATGCCAAACAACCGGTCAAGGTTTTGGAGACAATGGAACGCCCCACAAGAAATAAAAGAATCCGGATGCGCAAGGTGCAGTGGAAGCATCACTCGGAACAGGAAGCCACATGGGAGCGAGAAGACGAGCTTAAGGCACAGTTTCCGGAATTGTTTTCCTAGAACCACCAATCTCAAGGACGAGATTTCTTTTAAGGGGGGTAGGGCTGTAACACCCCAAAACCTGCTAAAGAGGGGAATTTAAAATTTTTTGGACGTAATGCATGTGATAAAGCAATTCAAATTCAAACTGGAATTCAAATTCAAATCAAAACAGAAAAATAAAAGGAAAAAGAAAAAGAAAACCCAAACCGGCCAGTGGGCTGAAACCCGCCAGCCGGCCCAATACCCCCGCTCCCCCCTCTCTCCCTCTCACTGACACGTGGGGCCGGCGTGTCATCCCTCTTCTCGTGCGCGCGCCCAACTGCCGCGCGGCTTCCGCGCCGATCACAGCACCCCCGCCGATTTTCTGGCTCTGGATGCCGCGATCTCCAGCCATGCGCTGCGGCACATCCAAACAAACCCCAGCCGCCCTCCCTCGCCTATTTAAATGCCGAAAATTGCCCTGTTCCCCCCCCCCCCCCCGATCGGCCGTTTTTCTCTCCGGTGAGAACCGAAGTTTCTACAGCCGATTTCCGTCGATCCTTGCTCAAATTTCCTGATCTAACGTGCTGATCGCGTTCCACCGCCGCCGGGGAGCCCTGCAGGTGAAGGAAGCGTCGTGTCTTGCGCCCCAACTGCCACCACGACGTGCACCGAAGACCATCACCGTTGAAGCTCGCCGCCGACCGACTTCCAGGGCCTCCGAGTGCAGGAAAACCCCTCGGTGAGCATCCCCTACCCCTCCGCGGTCGGTCTGCGCAAAAAGATGCGAGTTCTAACGCACAGCGGCAAAAACCGAGGCTGCGCCGGCGAGATCGCCACCCCCGCCGCCGCGCGCGCGGGCTGGCTCCGGCCAGGGCGACGTGGCCCCTTGAGGGCCGTCTATTTTAAATCGCACGGTAGAAATAAAACCGACGTGTACCGGTTCGGCGATCTAATCTGAGCCGTCTCTTTTAAATCGGACGGTCCACATTAGCCCCGCGTTATAAAGGTCGGGATTCTTACGCGCTACCCCTGGGGATCTCGGAAAACACGAGCTAGCCCCGAAAACTTCTGATCTAGCCCCTGGAACTTCAGAAATTCGTGTAAATACATTTAAAAATCAGTTTTAGCCCCTGGACTTAATAAAAATTAGGAAAACCCCTCTGTTATGTGTAGTTAGACCCCTGGAAATTTAGGAAATAGTAAATTAGACCCTGCAGTAGGGTGGATTTGCCTTTTTGACCCTATAGGATATTAAATTCAGAAATTTGAATATGTGACTAGGATTTAAATTTAAAAGGTAAGGCAGACACATGTGCAAATTCAAATTTAAACTCTCCTAGCACTTGGAAAAATTTAGAATGAGTTAAAAATAGATTTTTGGCTGAAATGAAATCTGCCAAAGTGTTGCTCATTTTATTTTCTCTAGAGACACATTTTAGGCTAGGAAATAATTCTAAAAACTAGTAAAATAAATTTAATTTGTTCCACATCAGAGAGGAAGTTCACAAATATACTGTTGAACATTTTAGATCAGAACCTATTCTGTTTAGATGATGTGTCTTACTATTTTCATAGTAAAGTTAACTTTTAGGCATAGAAAATAAATCTGAAAATATAGGAAAATAAGTATGCATAATTAGAAAATGATAAATGAGGTCTCCAAATCCAAAAACTTCAATTTAGGATTTTGTAGAAGATCTGAAAATCTAATTGGAGTAGGAAATTACCTTTCATGCAAACTTGGTAGCTAAAAGCTGTATTAATTAAATATAAAGGATTTGTTCAAATTGGAAATTCATATATAGTGTGCAAATAGAAATCTGAATACAAAAGTTAGAAATCATATACATATGGTTAAAAGTGCATGTAGGCCAAAAATCAACACATGTAGGGTAACCACAACACTTAGAAATGTGAATGACTTTCATATGTATGTATGTATGGTTTGCATGAGTGAAAGTGTGAACTATGGCTTATGGATTGTTGTTTTCTTTTGCTATGTGTATTGGCATGAGTAGAACCTGCCCCAGAGCAAGTTCTCCCCTTCCAAGACCAAGACTTTCCATTCCCAGAGCAGCAGGAAGAAGGCAAGTGTCCTTGACCACTTTGATCCTATGCTAGAATGTGTAGATAGAATTATTTGCATTGTCAATTGAAATATGAAACCCATGCTAGGAAGTTTCCCTAGAATTGCATTATCTTGTTTCCTTGTAGCTTGTGTTGGGATTTATCTTATCATGTCATTTATTTATATGCTTATGCTTAGCCATGCTTAGAATGGGATAATGGGGATATGAGATCATCAATTTATTTACCTTACTCTTGAATGAGATATTATGAGTTATGTAGAGGTAGGGATCGAGGCAAGTTGGATGATTTGGTTGGTGTTGGGTGCACGAGACTTGGGTTTGTGTTTAGTACTTGCCTGGATCCTAAGGACCGGTTCATGGAGCATGTAACCTGGCTTTACCGTGCCAACCACATGCTGAGATGGGGCAGCTTGGCCAATTAATTAGGTATATCCTCAACGTAGTATGGGTGTGTTGGATGGTGCGGGGAGTAGGTGTCAGCTGAACTACCATATGAACCGCAAGGCTCAAGAGGGGGCCACTGCAGCGGGGTTGGAGCCTCTTGTATGCTGTTAGGGGTGAAACCTTAGTGGGCCCACGCTCGTCGGGAATCCCATTTGGAAAGGTCTCGTAGTGATCTCCTGGCTACACACCTGGGAAGTGTGAATGTGGTTCGCAGCCACTGGCATAATGGAGGTTCTTTTAGTCCACCCGGCAACGGGGGATGAAATCGCTACATGTGGGTACAGTGGTGCTAACTCTGCAGAGTCACAACTGTCATGACAGCCGTGCTCACGGTCAAGAGCGGCTTGGACTTATTCATGATTACAGGATGATGGATTGGAAAGTTGAGCATGTTAAGCGGGGAGCTTGACATTGGATATGATGGTTACTTGATATTGATGATGGGTTGAGGGATTGGGACCATTTCACCTGTGTAGTACTGTAGGTGCTTAATAAGCTAAGGTGATAGGTATTAATTGTGTAGTGCTTAAACCATGAGTTCAACCTCTCCTTGCTCTAGCCATGCATGACATAACTTTCCCACACTTGCTGAGTATCCACGGTACTCAAACTTGCTTTTTCTGTTGGTTTATATTGCTGCTCAGGTCAAGAGAATGATGTGGTGTTTAATGACCAAGACTTTGGTCCCGAGGAAGGATTCTAGGTTCACGGAGTCCCCAGGGCAACGCCTGTGACGGAGCCCACAAGATTTATATTCCGCTGCTGTTTTATTTACATGTTCTGAACTTATTATCGTCCATCGAGACGTATGCTATGTAAGACTTATTTATATTCGACACCTGGCTTGTAATAAATGATGCTTCACTATTTGTCATCACATGTATGAGAGAATGATTCTGGCATACATGTGATATTCACTCGGTTGTTCTTCGGTAAAACCGGGTGTGACATTTGGTTAGGAAGAAGAATTTGTGTGCCTAACGTGAAGCACATCCACGACATGATATTAAAGGAGGCACATGACTCACCCTATTCCATACATCCCGGCTGTACAAAGATGTACAAGGACCTGAAAACTTGCTATTGGTGGGATGGTATGAAAAGGGACATAGCCGAATATGTTGCCTTATGCGATACGTGCCAACGGGTGAAGGCCGAACATCAAAGACCCGCTGGACTGTTGCAGCCATTGAAAGTACCCGAGTAGAAGTGGGAAGACATCAGCATGGATTTCATCATCGGATTGCCACGTACTCAATCGGATTACGACTCTATTTGGGTATCGTGGACCGATTGACAAAAACAGCCCATTTCCTTCCTGTTAAAACCAAGTACAACGTTGCACAACTAGCCGAGCTGTATATGGAGCAAATCGTGTGTCGCCATGGAGTTCCGAAAAGGATAGTGTCAGATCGGAGTACTCAATTTACCTCTAGGTTCTGGAAGAAGCTGCATGAACCTATGGGTACACGACTGGATTTCAGCTCCGCTTTTCACCCGCAAACCGACAGGCAAATTGAGAGGACAAATCAAACTTTGGAAGACATGTTAAGAGCTTGCGCCTTGAAGCATGGGCGTAGTTGGGATAGGAGCTTGCCGTATGCTGAATTCTCATACAACAACAGCTATCAAGCCAGCTTGAAGATGTCACCTTTTGAAGCACTGTATGGTAGACGCTGTAGAACGCCGCTGTTCTGGAATGAGACCAGAGAGAGTCAAGTGTTTGGACCTGAAGTGCTGCAAGACGCTGAGAAGCAAGTCCAAACGATACGAGAAAACTTGAAGGCTGCTCAGTCACGACAAAAAGGTTATGCGGACAATAGGCGAAGAAAATTGACCTTCGAAGTGGGAGACTTTGTGTATCTTTAAGGTATCGCCTATCCGAGGCCAACAACGGTTCAATGTCAAGGGAAAATTAGCACCTAGCTACATCGGACCATTCAAGATTTTGGGCAAGCGAGGAGAAGTAGCCTATCAACTAGAGCTGCCAACGCACCTCTCTGACGTGCACGACGTGTTTCACGTGTCCTAAAGAAGTGCTTAAGAGTACCGGAAGAACAAGTACCGATAGATGAGCTCGAGCTTCAAAAGGATCTGACCTACGCGGAACACCCGGTCAAAATCTTGTATGTGAAGGAAAGGGTCACGAGGAACAAGGTAATTCATTGGTGTAAGGTACAATGGAGCCATCACACGGAAGCCGAAACTACATGGGAGCGTGAGGAAGATCTCAAGGATGAATTCCCTCATCTATTCTCTACTCTATCGAATCTCGAGGGCGAGATTCAGTTTAAGTGGGGTAGGTTTGTAACACCCTCAAATTTATTTCCATGCATTGCATACATTTTTCATGTAGAGAAACATTATAAAAGAAGTATAAATGGAGAAAGAACCATAGAAATGGAGAAAAGAACCATAAAAATGGAGAAAGGACCATAGAAATGGAGGAAGGAACCATATAAATGGAGAAAGAACCATAGAAATGGAGGAAGGAACCATAGAAATGGAGAAAAAAACACAGAAATGGAGAAGGGAATATAGAAATGGAGAATGGGGCATAGAAATGGAGAAGGGCAATGTAGAAATGGAGAATGGGACATAGAAATGGGGAGGGGAATGTAGAAATGGAGAATGGGACATAGAAATGGAGAGGGAAATGTAGAAATGGAGAATGGACATAGAAATGGAGAGGGGAATGTAGAAATGGAGCAAGTGACATAGAAATGGTAAGGAATGGGAAAAAGATAGCTGAAATAAGCCATTCCAAAATTTCCTCAAATTTCCCCCAAAATTTCCAAATTTCTCAATTCCACAATAGGGGAATTTTCCCCACATTTTGGGGGATAAAATCCCCAAGGCTGCCGCACCTAACTGAAAAGATAAGTTTGTTGAGATCCAAAATTGAGTAGGACTCTTATTTGAGCTCCAATTGGAGTAGGACTCCTCTTTTTTCCCTTATAAATATAACCCCCACCCCCTTGGCCGACCCCTATCTATTTTGGGCGTCCTCCCCCTGCTGCCAAGCCCCATTCCTTGCTGCCAAGTCACCAAGTTCCCCCCCTTGCCGGAATTTGGCCGCCGTCAATCCCCGTCGATCCCCGCCGTCGCCGGAGAAGAAGTCCGACGATCTGTCCTACCAAAATTTTCCATAGAAAAATTCCCCACTGCTGCCATTGCTAGGAGGAAGTCCCTGCCACCAAGGAGGAAGTAAGGTAGGTCTCCATTACCCATCTTACGACGTTGCCGCGGTTTCTACGCATCCATTTTCTTCGCCCCTTCGAGCAGAAACTTTTACGTGTGGACAGACCGTGTTTTGATCGGTTTTTGACGGTGGAATTGATCTAGATCTTGAGTCAAGATCATCACCACATCCATACTTGATCCCTACACCCTTGTTCATCATAAAACCCCATGAAAGCCCGTTAAAACATGCAAGAACACGTACAAACTGGTTTTATAAAACAGCACCATAGGATTTGCATTAATGTACCCTATCGCATCTTGAGTAGAGTTTGTGCATGATGATTGATTGCTGTAAATTTTGTATGTGCGTGATCATGGGTAGAAGAACAAGCTCAAGAGGCCATCTACGAGGAACTACAGCACCAAGACATTGAGACGCTTGAACAACAAGAACCACGGGAGCAAGGCAAGTGCCCCTTGACCATATTGATCCCATGTTTTGGAACTGTTTTGTTTGCGAAAACGTGTACGCTTGAGTCAACGTGATGGGACACCCTTTTATAGGAGTTTACTAGTTTTGTTAAACCATCCTTATCGCCAGGAAAGCTGATGAGTCGGGTATGGTCGTTTTTCCTTTTTGCTTCGCTTAATCCAAGGGATACGGGAAGCTGAATTAAAACATGGTTAGCTACTGCACTCATATGAATAATGATGATGAGAACTTGATGATGTTAATGAGCATGGAATCGGGGTGATCTAGGAAAGCTTGGTTCTTGGATGTTGCTGAATGAAATGGTGGTTTACTTGCCATAGATCTAAGGACCGGTTCATGCGAGAATATGCCAGGAAAACAGTGCCACCACAACGCCAAGTATCGGTGCGGCTTAGCTGATTAATTAGGTGTGTTGCTAGCTTGTTATGTACCGTGGATGGCGCGGGGAATGGGAGTCGAGAGAGGACTGCCCTGGGAATGCATGGCACAAGAGGGTGCCCGTGGGTGGGAGAATGGTGATTCGAGCCTGCCGATGAAACCTCAGTGAGTCCATACATCTAGTAGCCCCTTTGTAAAGGATATTTTATGATCTCTTGGCCATACACCGACGGTTGTGTACTGGTATAATGGAGGTTCTGCAGTCGCCGATGGGTGACGAAATCACGAACTTGTGGGTAAAGTGGTGCCACCTCTGCAGAGTGTAAAACTATCATGATAGCCGTGCTTCCGGTCACAAGCACCTGGCCAACTTCCATGATCAGAGGGAAAACTTGGGATGGTGATTTGTGGTTATGGTATGGTCATTGGGATTGGTTTTGGAACTGTTTCGAGTCATGAAAATAAGTTTGGCTTCGGTTATATGAATAATGAGATTGTTACGAATATTTATGAGTATGAGATGAACTTGAGAAAGATTAATGGCTGGATGAGACTTGATAAATGGTGAATTATGATGAAAGAATGTTGCTGTTTTAATTGGTTATATTGGGATTAATTCATCTAGACTTAGTTGATGTTTTTATCATGTTTGTGAAATAAAATTTACTTGCTGCAATGAGCCTTTTTATTCCATACCTTGTTGTAAGCTACATGTCATACTTTTCCCGCACTTGCTGAGTACGATATGTACTCACCCTTGCATTATTACATAAATATAAGCAACAGGACAAGAGTACTTCGAGGACCATGTGGAGTACTAGGTGTGCGAACTACCGTCAACATGCCTGTGGAGTTGCAGATGGAGCCCGCTGCTATTTAGTTGTTTCCGCTGTCGTTTAGAGACTTCCGCTGCAAGAATAAGTTAGAGATTCATGAGTGAGACAATGAGTCGATGTAATAAAGTACTTAAACACTATTTATTCGTGGTTATATTCTGAATTCAGTTTGTGGATTACATGTGTATGTGTGATGAACATCCTGGGCACACATATGCATTAACTTGGTTCTATTTTCGGAACCGGTGTCACAGATTGGTATCAGAGCCACGTTGACCGTAGGATGCAAGCCTAGGTAGGGTGGACACTCTAAAACACGTAGGCACACCCCTCTAAACTGTTATTTTCGAAAATTGCTTGCTGCTGCACTTTACTTGTCAATTCAGCCACCGAAAGTGCTATTTTCAGCCCCTCTTTTTCTCTTCTTTTTGACAGCAACACTTTTGCTTTCTTGCTTCATAACTTCTAAAGTTTTGGAGTTATGTCTTCCTTCTCTAAAGTTTCTCATGTCCTATTTATAGATTCCGGTGATTAGGAGCACATCACACATAAGGACTCGTCCACCACCACGTGGGAGTGCACTTAACCCCATTGAGGTGTCTGATGGACCATATTGGGAGGAGGTGAAGATGGAACCTCATTATGAAGAGGAAGTCAATAGCTCTATGCATGAGGAAGAGGACACGGAAGAGGTGGAACCATTCGAAGACAATATGGAGGATGATCCACAAGAACGACATTGGTACGCCCCTCAGGAGGAGTTTCACGCGGGCTTACATACCGTGGAGCCTCATGAAGCTATGACGGGAGGAGATGAACCCGAGGAGGAGCCACCCCTTGCTGAGGCCGAGAATGAAGGTGATGAATGGGCCAACCATTAAGTTCAAGAATTCCGGTACGATGGAATGGAAGGAGGACACATATCCAAGGAGCTTAAAGAGTTCCTGGATGGCTGCAGCTTATACCCGGAATATCTTCTCAAGAAAGTCTCTCGTCTCGGACATGAAGAGTGGAAGGCTGACGTAACCATCCTATCTAACGGTAGGGTTGTCACCCGGCACTTCACACCCACATGGAGAGCTACAAGGGCAGAAGCTATCGATGATGCTGCATGGGAAGCACTCATCGGACTGTGCTAGCTGACAAGTCTCAGAGGTTGCTCGTGGAGTTAGGAAACCGCTACGCAAGCGCACAAGAAGAGATCCGTTACCTCCGCAAGAAGCTGTATTTGCTGGAGAAACAAGAGGAGACTCGTGCCAACGCGGGGGCAAATAGAGCACCAGCATCATCTAACCCTACATGGACTGCCGACTCACCATGGCGTGCGCCCATGTATGGACCACCCCTGTCACACGGCGAGAACAGCACCGGTTCTCACGATTAAGTTTAGGTTTCCATTGAATAAAGCTGTAATAGGAACGTTAAGATCGTAGTAGTTTGAATAAGAGTGGTGTGATGAATTTTTGTGATGATTGCTTGTGTTTGTGTGTTATGTGAGTTGTGGGACGCTTCAGCGAATGTCCACATCCACATATAGTGGAGAGATGTGAGACGCTCCGGCACGTGTTCACATCCTCATATAGGCTGAAATTAATAAAAGAAGATACTTAGTTCATATACCTTGATGCATATAGTTGGGAAATCTTTCCTCTCAAATCTGAATTCTAGCTCCTACAAATATAGTATGTCCAAAAGTAAGCCTTAAAATAAGGGGGGTAGACTTTCTCGCAACCTTATTGTCTTGGACTCCCAAGGGATTGACATAATACTTGGAATGGATTGGTTAAGCAAGCACAACAGAGTAATTCAATGTGCTGAGAGGATCGTGCAGTTGGCAAGTGAGCACGGTACACGTATTGAGTTCGAGGCAGCCCAATCGGCAACCGAGAAGGCAGCGCTGAACCACATCGAAGAAGCGACATTGGAAAGCATTCCGGCGGTTCAAGAATATTTAGATGTGTTCCCGGAAGAACTTCCAGGTATGCCACCTGACCGGGACATTGAATTTTCCATTGATTTAGTACCCGGAACTGCACCTATAGCGAAAATACCGTATAGGATGCCCGCTAATGATCTAGTGGAACTTAAGAAGCAAATTTAGGAACAGCTAGAAAAGGGTTTTATACGCCCAAGCTAGTCACCATGGGGAGCCCCCATGCTCTTCGTAGACAAGAAGGATGGGACCCAAAGGATGTGTGTGGATTATAGGTCTCTCAATAAGGTGACGATCAAGAATAAATACCCGCTGCCCCGTATAGAGGACCTGTTCGACCAAATGAAAGGTGCTTGAAATTTCTCCAAGATTGATCTTCGGTCGGGATATTTCCAGCTGAAGATTAAGCCCTCCGACATACCCAAGACTGTATTTCGAACACGGTATGGTTCATATGAGTATACCATTATATCTTTTGGGTTAACGAATGCACCCACATACTTTATGTACCTCATGAATAAGGTCTTCATGGAGTACTTGGACAAGTTCGTCGTGGTTTTTATCGACGATATCATGGTGTATTCGACAAAGCGAGGAAGAACATGAAGAACACTTGAGATTGACATTGTAGAAACTGCGAGAGCATCAATTGTATGCCAAGTTCAGCAAGTGTCAATTTTGTCTAAAGGAGATATCGTTCCTAGGCCACATCATCTCCGAGGGAGGAGTATCGGTTGATCCCGGAAAAGTGGGAGATGTTTTGAAATGGAACTAACCGCAGAATGTGAGAGATATTAGGAGTTTCCTTGGGATGGCTGAATACTACCGGCGGTTCATCAAGGATTTCTCCAAAATAGCGAAGCCTATGACTGAATTGCTGATGAAAGGGAAAGCATTTCAGTGGACACAAGCGTGTCAAGACAGCTTTGAGGAGCTAAAGAAGAGATTAACCACAGCGCCGGTTTTGGTATTGCCGGACGTGAGCAAGAGCTTTGACATATATTGTGACGCATCAAGACAAGGGCTTGGATGTGTGCTCATGCAAGGAGGACAAGTGGTAGCCTATGCGTCGAGACAACTAAAGAAACATGAGCTGAACTACCCCACACATGACTTGGAACTTCCAGCCGTGGTACGTGCCTTGAAGATTTGGAGGCATTATATCCTTGGCCACAGATGTGAGATCTATACGGATCACAAAAGTCTCAAGTATATATTCACGCAAACGGATCTGAATTTGAGGCAACGTCGATGGTTGGAACTCATCTAGGATTATGATGTTGGAATCCATTATCACCCCGGAAAGGCCAATGTAGTAGCTGATGCGTTGAGCCGAAAGGGAGCATGTCACCAACTCACGGTTCGGCAGCTGCCGCCCGAGCTGCGCAAGGAGTTCGAACGGTTACATCTCGGGTTCTTCAACGAGATGGAAGTGATAGAACTCCACTCTTCACTGGAACAAGAGATAAGAGATGGCCAAGCAACGGATGAGGAAATCAAGGAAATCAAGAAAAGAATCCGACGAGGCATAGAAAAGGATTTCAAGGAAGACGAGAAAGGCACGCTTTGGTTAGGAAAAAGAATTTGTGTGCCTAACGTGAAGCACATCCGCGACACGATATTAAAGGAGGCACATGACTCACCCTATTCCATACATCCCGACTGTACAAAGATGTACAAGGACCTAAAAACTTGTTATTGGTGGGATGGTATGGAAAGGGACATAGCCGAATATGTTGCCTTATGCGATACGTTCCAACGGGTGAATGCCGAACATCAAAGACCCGCTGGACTGTTGCAGCCATTGAAAGTACCCGAGTAGAAGTGGGAAGACATCAGTCGGATTGCCACGTACTCAATCGGGTTACGACTCTATTTCGGTTATCATGGACCGATTGACAAAAACAGCTCATTTCCTTCCTGTTAAAACCAAGTACAACGTTGCACAACTAGCCGAGCTGTATATGGAGCAAATCGTGTGTCGCCATGGAGTTCCGAAAAGGATATTGTCAGATCGGGGTACTCAATTTACCTCTAGGTTCTGGAAGAAGCTGCATGAAGCTATGGGTACACGACTGGATTTCAGCTCCTCTTATCACCCGCAAACCGACGGACAAACTGAGAGGACAAATCAAACTTTGGAAGACATGTTAAGAGCTTGCGCCTTGAAGCATGGGCGTAGTTGGGATAGGAGCTTGCCGTATGCTGATTTCTCATACAACAACAGCTACCAAGCCAGCTTGAAGATTTCACCTTTTGAAGCACTCTATGGTAGACAGTGTAGAACGCCGCTGTTCTGGAATGAGACCGGGGAGAGTCAAGTGTTTGGACCTGAAGTGCTGCAAGACGCTGGGAAGCAAGTCCAAACGATACGAGAAAACTTGAAGGCTGCTCAGTCACGACAAAAAGGTTATGCGGACAATAGGCGAAGAAAATTGACCTTCGAAGTGGGAGACTTCATGTATCTTAAGGTATCATCTGTCCGAGGCCAACAACAGTTCAACTTCAAGGGCAAACTATCACCTCGCTACATCGGACGATTCAAGATTTTGGGCAAGCGAGGAGAAGTAGCCTATAAACTAGAGCTGCCAACGCACCTATCCGACGTGCACGACGTGTTTCACGTGTCCCAACTAAAGAAGTGCTTAAGAGTACCAGAAGAACAAGTACCGATAGATGAGCTCGAGCTTCAAGAGGATCTGACCTACGCGGAACACCCCATCAAAATCTTGGATGTGAAGGAAATGGTCACGAGGAACAAGGTAATTCATTGGTGTAAGGTACAATGGAGCCATCACACGAAAGCCGAAACTACATGGGAGCGTGAGAAGATCTCAAGGCAGAACTCCCTCACCTATTCTCTACTCTACCGAATTTCGAGGGCGAGATTCAGTTTAAGGGGGGTAGGTTTGTAACACCCTCAAATTCATTTCCATACATTGCATACATTTTTCATATAGAGAAACATTATAAAAGAAGTAGAAATGGAGAAAGAACCATAGAAATGAGAAAAGAACCATAGAAATGGAGAAATGACCATAGAAATGGAGGAAGGAACCATAGAAATGGAGAAAGAACCATAGAAATGGAGGAAGGAACCATAGAAATGGAGGAAAAACCACAGAAATGGAGAAGGGTATATAGAAATGGAGAATGGGGCATAGAAATGGAGAAGGGCAATGTAGAAATGGAGAATGGGACATAGAAATGGAGAGGGAAATGTAGAAATGGAGAATGGGACATAGAAATGGAGAGGGAAATGTATAAATTGAGAATGGACATAGAAGTGGAGAGGGGAATGTAGAAATGGAGCAAGTGACATAGAAATGGTCAGGAATGGGAAAAAGATAGCTGAAATAAGCCATTCCCAAATTTCCCCTAAAATCTCCAAATTTCCCAATTCCACAAAAGTGGAATTTTCCCCACATTTGGGGGGATAAAATCCCCAAGGCTGCCGCACCTAATTGAAAAGATAAGTTTGTTGAGATCTAAAATTGAGTAGGACTCCTCTTTTTCCCTTATAAATATAACCCCCACCCCCTTGGCCGACCCCTCTCTATTTTGGGCGTCCTCCCCCTGCTGCCAAGCCCCTTCCTTGCTGCCAAGTCGCCAAGTTCCCCCCCCCCTTGCCAGAATTTGGCCGCCGTCGAGCCCCGCCGTCGCCGGAGAAGAAGCCCAACGATCTGTCCTACCAAAATTTTCCATAGAAAAATTCCCCACTGCTGCCATTGCTAGGAGTAAGTTCCTTCCACCAAGGAGGAAGTAAGGTAGGTCTCCATTACCCATCTTACGAAGTCGCCGCTGTTTCTATGCATCCGTTTTCTTCGCCCCCTTCGAGCAGAAACTTTTACTTGTGGACAGACCGTGTTTTGATCGGTTTTTGACGGTGGAATTGATCTAGATCTTGAGTCAAGATCATCACCACGTCCACACTTGATCCCTACACCCTTGTTCATCATGAAACCCTATGAAAGCCCGTTAAAACATGCAAGAACATGTACAAACTGGTTTAATAAAACAGCACCATAGGATTTGCATTAATCTACCCCATCACATCTTGAGTAAAGTTTGTGCATGATGTTTGATTGCTGTAAATTTTGTATGTGTGTGGTCGTGAGTAGAAGAATAAGTTCAAGAGGCCATCTACGAGGAACTACAGCACCAATACTGAGACGTTCGAACAACAAGAACCACCGGAGCAAGGCAAGTGCCCCTTGACCATATTGATCCCATGTTTTGAAGCTATTTTGTTTGCGAAAACTCGTATGCTTGAGTCAACTTGATGGGACACCCTTTTATAGGAGTTTACTAGTTTTGTTAACCATCCTTGTCGTCGGGAAAGTTGATGAGTCGGGTATGGTCGGTTTTCCTTTTTGCTTCACTTAGTCTACGGGACACGGGATGCTGAAATAAAACATGTCTAGCTACTGCACTCATATGAATAATGATGACGAGAACTTGATGATGTTAATGAGCATGGAATCGGGGATATCTAGGCAAGCTTGGTTCGTGGATGTTGGTGAATGAGATGGTGGTTTACTTGCCGTAGATCTAAGGACTGGTTCATGCGAGAATATGCTAGGAAAACAGTGCCACCACAAGGCCAAGTATGGGTGCGGCTTAGCTGATTAATTAGGTGTGTTGCTAGCTTGTTATTGACCGTGGATGGTGCGGGGAATGAGAGTCGAGAGAGGACTGCCCTGGGAACTGCATGGCACAAGAGGGGGCCCGTGGGTGGGAGAATGGTGATTCGAGCCTGCCGGTGAAACCTCAGTGAGTCCATACATCTAGTAGCCCCTTTGTAAAGGTTATTTTGTGATCTCTTGGCCATACACTGACGGTTGTGTACTGGTATAATGGAGGTTCTGCAGTCGCCGACGGGTGTTAAAATCACGAACTTGTGGGTAAATTGGTGCCACCTCTGCAGAGTGTAAAACTATCATGATAGCCGTGCTTCCCGTCACAAGCACCTGGACAACTTCCATGATTAGAGGGAAAACTTGGGATGGTGATTTGGTATGGTTATGGTATGGTCATTGGGATTGGTTTTGGGACTGTTTTGAGTCATGAAAATGAGTTTGGCTTCGGTTATATGAAGAATGAGATTGTTATGAATATTTATGAGTATGAGATGAACTTGAGAAAGATTAATGGCTGGATGAGACTTGATAAATGGTGAATTATGATGAAAGAATGTTGCTGTTTCACTTGGTTATATTGGGATTAATTCATCTAGACTTAGTTGATGTTTTTATCATGTTCGTGAAATAAAATTTGCTTGCTGCAATGAGCCTTTTTATTCCATACCTTGTTGTAAGCTACATGTCATACTTTTCCCGCACTTGCTGAGTACGACATGTACCTACCCTTGCATTATCAAATAAACATAAGCAACAGGAGAAGAGTACTTCGAGGACCATGTGGAGTACTAGGCATGCGAACTACCGTCAACATGCCTATGGAGTTGAAGATGGAGCCTGCTGCTATTTAGTTGTTTCCGCTGTCGTTTAGAGACTTCCGCTGCAAGAATAAGTTAGAGATTCATGGAGACAATGAGTCGATGTAATAAAGTACTTAAACACTATGTATTCGTGGTTATATTCTGAATTCAGTTTGTGGATTACATGTGTATGTGTGATGAACATCCTGGGCACACATATGCATTAACTTGGTTCTATTTTCGGAACCGGGTGTCACAGCTACACAGAAAACGCTCCGGCAATGGTACGCGCAGAGTAAACAGGCCAAGGTAGGGCTACCTGGTGCCTCGGCTAATACTTTCTCGAGGAGGGGTGACAAACCCTCCCCTAGCTAGGAGGGTCCCTCCCGACCAGCACAAGTATGCCGCCCCAGGTGCACCCGCCTAGCCACAGGGGATTGGTACCTCTACCCAGACCTCAGAACATAGAACACCTCTGTAAGTTCTACCCTTAGCGCAGTGGTAGGGTATTTTTGTCTTTTCTCTTTCTTTGTAAAGGTATCAAGTGTCTAGGAACAGCGATTATACATCGACAAAGAGCTACCCACGTCGTCTAGGTCATTCCGGACTGTTGCGCTGCCAAGGGTCCGAAGTCTACATCAACAATTCAAGACATAAGACTTGGAACAAAAAGTCTTTTGTAACAGCAGAGCTCCGGCATACACAGGAGGATACATTGCAAGCGGGAGACCTCGGAGCTATCTGTGCTGGAACCTACACTAGAGGAAAAAAGCACCATTTACAATGGCTAACTTTATTTACGACGGCTTTAGGTCTAGCCGTCGTAAACAACGGTATTTACGACGGCCAAATCCAGCCGTCATAAGTTGATACTAACTTACGACGGCCTGGTCAGAGCCGTCGTAAGTTAGTCTCAACTTACGAGGGCCTGCCCTAGGGCCATCGTAATTAAATAGGCCGTCGTAAGTAACATGTTATTTACAATGGCGGCCCTGGCCATCGTAAATAGTCTCTATATACCCCACGGGCCCGAGGTCGGCGCGGGCATTCACGCCCGCACCGACCCCGAGCCCTCCGCTGCCGGACCCCGCCCAAAGCTCCACGCTGCCCTGCCCGCCGCCAGACCATGCTGCTTCCAGACCACTGCCGCCCCGCCCTCCACCCCGGACGTCGCAGTCCCGGTCGCAGCCGACCCGCACGCCGCCAACCTGCCCGCCGCCGGACCCCGCCACCACCCTGGCCTCCGCCGCCCCGCCCTCCGCCACACCGGATTCCGCCGACCTGGCCGCCGCAGCCATCACGCCGCATCCTACTTGGATAAGGTGAACATGGTCAAAAATTGATTGATTATTTGTTTAATTTAAGTTATCTTAGTTATTTAAGTTGTTTAATTGATTCGTTAATTGTTTAATTGATTCATTAGTTGTTTAATTGATTGATTAGTGTTTAATTAAGTTAAATTAGTAATTGATTGATTTTAGTTAATTTAGTAATTGATTGATTTTAGTTATTTCAGATATTTAATTTTAGCTTTACTCCCTGGCCTCGCCGCCCCAACCTCTAGGCGATTTAGTGTTTTAGTTAATTTATTGTTTTCAAGGCGACACCTAGGCGTCCAGCCCCTCGTGCCGCCACCACCGACGCCTCACGCCCCCGAGCCTGAGCCCGCCTCTCAGCCTTCCCCCAAGCTGTCCTCTGCTGCCGCCTCCATCAGCGCCTGCCGTCTGCCGCCGTCGCTACTGCCCATGGCCGCCGCCGCGCCCCACCCTCGCTCGACCCCAAGCCGCCACGCCATCCCCGGCCCCCGCTGCCCCCTGGCCCCCAGCGGGCCCCCCTCTTGGCCCCCGGCAGCCCACACCGCCGCCGCCGTCGGACTTCGTTTGCGCCCTCTTTGAGTCATTGTTTAATAATTATGTTTTGTCTATTAATTACTTGCGTGAAAATTATTCGCTTCACGACGTTTAGCTATATTTATCAATTACTCCATACAACAGAATGTCGTCAGAGAAAGGAAAAAGGAAGGGGGCTAGGGGCTTTCTCAGGGAGGCACGGGACACCCATTTCAGGGGTAGTTCCTCAGGTGAGAGCAGACGCTCTTAGCTGTTGAGACATGTCCCAGACCCAGCGGGTGTACCTGTGTCCTTACAGCGGACGGAGGTACATTTTCATTGGAAATTACGTTATCTTATATGTCACTTAGCAATTAACTATTCTTATCAATATTTCTATTTTGCAGTCTGACTCAGAGTCATCTAAGTCAGAGTCAGAGGCTAGGGCATCGCCAAAGCCTTCGGGGTCGCCGCTGCCACGGAGGCGCCTAGCTTGGAGCCTTTGGGCTCTAGTGGTGAGCAGCCTTCCGGGTCACCAAACGTGGTCCCAGAGTAGAGGCGGTGGACGAGGAGGATGCACTTTGTGTCTCCTTCTCCAGTTCCTATAGAGCGGGTCACTATTCGCCCGGTCAGAGACACGTAAGCAAACTATTAAATAATATTTAACTTTTAGATTCTTTTGTTTGTGGGTTTATTAATAAGTTCACTAAATCCTTGCAGCTCCTGGTACGACTGCTCATTCACGGGTCAGGGGCACCACAAACAGGTGTCCGATTGCATCGGGTCTTTAGTGCGTCTGCACTATCCCGGTGTGATCGATGGGGTCCCTATGACGTCGTGGGATGACTACGCTCGTGTCTCCCACGAGGCACACAACAACCTTCATGGGGCCATGTGGACAGATTTTATGGTAAGTCTGCTTAATAAAATTTTGTAAATTATTATTCTTCAACTTGATTCAATCGTTAATGCATATCTCTTAAATATTTGTTTTCTTATAGCTGAGGTACCGTTTAGAGGACACGAGCCAGAGCATGTTGGACCATGCTAGAGTCGTGTTCAACAGGAACACACGGAAGCTTGTAACGCAAGCGTTATCGTACGCTTGTATTCAAGCCGTGAACGAGTACCTCAAGCGGTACCAAGAGTACCAGTCGGGGCCATTTAGGAGGGCCTCAGACACTTACTTAACAGAGGAGCAGTACGCGGAGGTAAGTTGTTTGTGTTCAATTATTTCAATACTTAGTTATGTAAAAGGTATTTCAATGACATAATAAATATGTGCCGTTTCAGTATTTCCTAGCTAGAGGGTCGGCCCGAAGCGTGCTGAGGTCTTTGCCAGATGTGGGCTAGCGATGCTTTCATCGCTAAGTCGAGGAGGGCTCGTGGATGCAGAGGTTCAGACTCAAAGCACTCCTATGGCCATGATGGCCATGTGTGTTTAGCTAAACGCATGGTAAGAATAATAACCCTTCTTTATATGTCTTTATAATATAATTAGCATACTAACACATATCTACGGGAGCGCGAGACCGGTTAGGTACTGACCGACACTGCTGTCTGGGAGCGGGGTCATAAGGACCCATCCCAGCCTGGGGAGTACAATCAGGTCGCGACCGATCGACTGATAAGTTATCAAAACTTATCAATTCAATTGTTACTAATTTGTTGTTACTAATACGGAATTTTACTCTTTTTAGGAAAAGTATGGGCCAGAGGCCGTGAGGATACACGGCGAAGGGCATGATTGGGAAAGCACGCCAATTGACCCTCAAGCCGTTTACGCTAGCGGAGGTGGGAAGGCACATGGATGGTAAGTTGGTGATTTTCTTTATTTCTTTAAAAACTTGCTTCTTCTAATAATTATTCTTTTATTTCTTTGTAGGTTTGCCATTTTCGATGGAGTTGTCGACTCGAGGGTAGCACGACCTTTGATCGTCACCCCATCGACCGAGAGTTCCTCCATCGGGCATACAAGTCGTTGTCCCTCACAGAGCCAGATAGAGGAGCTCCTTTGGGAGAGAGAAGAGATTCGGAGAGAGAGGGAGGATCTCCAGAGGAAGAGGGATCTAGCCCGGGCCGCACAGGAGCAGCAGGCCGCCTACATGGCAAAGTACATGGCTCAGATGTAGGCGGCGATGGAGGTAAGTATTTGAATACAAATTAATTTAAATTCCTAACATTGCATTTGTTTATTTGTTTTAATATTTTGCAATTACAGAACTTAGCTCGACAAAGTGGACAGCAAATCCTGATCCCGAGGTGGCAGTCATCAGATTTGGCCCCGCCACAAGTGCCCCAACCACATGCACATTCAGATGTCCAGGTATTGTGTTTTTTATTTGCCATTTTCTAATCTAAGAAAAACTTAGTGTAGTTGAGGGGAGAGAGTGAGAGTGAGGGGGAGAGGGAGAGAGTGAGAGTAAGAGATAGTGGTAGAGAGAGGGAAGGAGAGATAGTGAGAGGGAAAAGGGAAAGAGGGAAGGAGAGAGAGACAGAGTGGTAGAGATAGGGGGTGTGAGAGAGAGGTAGTCGTAGAGAGAGGGGGAGGGAGAGGGCGAGGGAGAAAGTGAGAGTGAGAGGGGGAGAGGGAGGGGGTGAGAGTAAGAGATTTTGGTAGGGAGGGGGAGGGAGAGGGAGAGAGAGTGAGAGTGAAAAGGGAAAGAGGGATGGAGAGGGCGAGGACGAAAGTGAGAGTGCGGGGGAGGGAGAGAGAGGGAGTGAGAGTAGTGGGGGAGAGCCATACAAGCTCAAAGTCACTTTATCTATTTATTTGAATTGCAGAGATCGGCAATGAAGGCTCAAACTCCACCGCCACAGCTACCGGCACCGGGTGGAGGTCGTGGAGACGGATTCTTCGGCTCCGGAGCGAGGTTAGGAGCGACTAGATCCGCGAGTGGAAGGGGTAGTGTTTAGCGAGTGGATCTCTTTTTTGTTTAATGTTTTAGATGTTTTATGTTTTGGATGTGTATATAAACAGTTCTGTGAGCTGACCATCATGTCAGGTTATCCTAGTTATGTTTTTTGGAAAAAATTGAAAACCTTATTTACGATGGCCAGCCATACAGGGCCGTCGTAAGTTAACCTAATTAACTTACAACGACCAGGGCAAGGCCATCGTAAGTTAACCTAACTAACTTACGACAGCCGGTACCCTGGCCGTCGTAAGTAAGGTGCCAAGCCTGCCACGTGGCGCGGCAATGGGCGATGGCCATTTACCTACGACGGCTGGGAACAGCCGTCGTAAGTTAGTTATTTACGATGGTAACCGTCGCAAATAACATTATTTATGACCAAAAACTTGAATCGGCCAGAAACCGTCATAAATAATATAAAACCATCATAAATAACTAACTTATGATGGTTTTCTGTTATGTAGGATCGAAGAGCACGTGAAAAGCTACCAGAGGGGAGTGAATGGTAGATTTAAACTTTTTAGCGGAAGCAACAAAACCCCCTCCGCAGAAAATCGATCTGTTAAAGAAACCGTGTATGTGACTGATCTAAATATGTTCAACCGTAAAAAAAGTGGTATATATTATAGAAAATAAAGTCTCGAATACACGACAACAAGAATCATGGAAATCCATCAAGAAAAACTCAAGTTATGATCGAAAGATCAAACGAGGGTCAATCTGTTCTACTCGAGTAAAAACCAGATCTGCAACACTGCAAAGAAAATCGTGTAGATCAGAACATACAAATCCAATGACCGTTAAATTTTCATAGATGATATATAATCAAGTTGTGAAGACAACCTAAAAAGGATCACGTCAATTGGATCTGTAAAACTCGAGTTATGATCAAAACACCGAAGCACTGTCGTGCTCCAGAAACTCGATGAGAAAGGCTTGACAAAAGCAAGTCGGACGAACAAGACACAAAAGCTCCTCTAAATTACGAATTTTATTCATCAAAACATAAGAGGAACAGCCCAAGGTCGTCTTGCCACGAGCTCTGGCCTACCTTGCTTATATAACCAGCCCGTAGGCCAACCCAATTCAAACTAGGACTCTAATCCTACTCAGTTTCTGAATCAAAACTTTCCATAACTGCTCAAGACTCTTCTATACGCAGATAGAAGCAATTTAAGACTTCCAAACACCTTAGGAACGTATCCCACATTTCTAAAATAACTCAACTTCGTGTCCCACACGAAATCTTATCATAACCAACTCAAATCTTTCCATATTTGAGCGATAACTGACTCAGCCGCAGCCTGAGTCCATAATCCAGCCAGTTGGACCTTTCTTACCAATTCTTTACGTCCACATCTCTTCATCACACCTTGGAACCATGTTGCCACGTCCATGCACTCCTTGCACACGTGAAAATACCTTCCAGCGATATCCACGATACCTTCATATGCATTGTTCTTGATCCAAACATGCTGCGCGACCTCCCGATCAACTCAACCACAATTTCTCTCGAACTTAGTTGTTGAACCCCATCTTCTCCCTAAGACTAGTTCAATGGATCCCGTCATCCGACATATCTTGAACTGAAGCAACACCTGCATACGAATAAACAACAAATACTTTCGAGCACAAGTCCGCGACTTGACTCACGTTAGTTCCGAAAATCACAACACCTTACGTGAACACCTCACATAAGCATGTTGCAAACCATAGAAAAATGTTAACCACCATAAACAGCCATAACACTTCAAAAACTTAGTAAAAGAATACTTAGCAAACTTTCCATAGATGTAAAATAAGTTCGAAACATTTGCATGGTAAAATAGAACCATTGCGATTTAGCTCCGGACCTTGCCAAAGCTAACCGGACCTTGAGCCAGAGCTTACCAAAGCTAGCAGAACCTAGCACCGGAACTTACCAAATCTAGTCGGACCTACCGCCGGAGCTAACCAAACACATATCGGACCTAGCCATAGCAAGCCGGACCTTACGTCAGATCTTGTCGGAGCTTGTACCTAGAGTCGGACCTTGATAAAAGAGTGTTCCGTATCGTTATAGCCAATGTATTCAGCACACATAGGTCTTCCAATCTCCCCCTTGATGAATGCATTGGCAACACCACTTAAAATCCGAACATTAGCTTATTCACGTGAAAAGTTTTGAAAATAATCAAATGAGAAAGAAATTTCGAAACAAAAATTTCTCCCCCTATACATATCCCCCTCCCTTTGTAAATCAGAAATAAAATGGGAAAAAAACAAAAATTCTCCCCTGAGAAGAATCGTATCAAAACACTTGTGAATCGTGCAATGTATGATCAATTTCTCCCCCTTTGATAATGTATTCAGCAAGGTTCAAAAGAGAAATTTTAATTGTTATGAGCATATTTATAACATATACATATAAAACAAAGTTCATCCAAACCATACTATCATGTAACTTATACTATCACATCAATGAGATACATAAAGTAGTGTAAGCCATGCTAGAGATCAAGTGTAATTTTCAATTTAAGCAAGTCATGATCTCACAAACTTAACTATGTCAAGACCTGAAAGCATAACACTTGTTGCCACATTTTAACTATTTTTCAAAGCACAAATTCAGATCATATGACATTTGCAAGAGATTATATACCGCATCAGCCTTATTCTAACCAACCAAGCCAAGCCTATGTCATTTGACAATCAGAAGCTTAAGGACATGGTTTTAGTCATACACAACTTCTTCTAAGTTCATATCTAAGTGCAATGATAAGCCATCTCAAAAGAAGAAGTGCGATGCATGCATATTCTCTTGATCTTTTTCTCAATTTTTCATTTGAACTAAAAACTCAACATGTGAATAGTTGATTGATTATTTTTTCATTATTAAAAGCACTTGTGAGCATGCAACAAGTTTAAAACAGCAAAAAAGTTTGATGATGATCAGATTTAGTATAAATAATTATTCCAATTACTAGTCATGGCAAAAACTACAAAATGTATAACATGAGTAATGTAGTAAGAACTTTCAGCATATAAAAGGAATCACAAAGTCATATATGTATGAAATACTATGCTTATATTATTTTAAATTCAGATTCACACATAGACTTCCCATGAGGATGCATAACCCCTATTTCACTACAAATGAAACAAAAACGAGTGAAATCCAAAGGTTTTGTAAAAATGTGTGGCGCCCCCGTTCTGAGAGACAACCTCTCGGAACTGAGATTGATGCATATGTGTGCCTAGGATGTTCATCACACATACACATATAATCCACAAACTGAATTTCAGAATATAATACCACGAATGAACAGGGTTTATTACAATGTCTCATGAGTCTTGGACTCATTCTAGCAGCGGAAGTCTTATCTTAGCAGCGGAAGTCTAATCTTAGCAGTGGAAGTCTTTATTCTAGCAGCGGAAGCCTTCTAAACTAATGTGGAAGCAGCTACGCAGCAGCGGCGTGTGACACCCTCATCTCAGGTGTCAGCATATGTTCATGTTTTATGAAGAAGAAAAACATTTTAAGAAAAGAAGGAACAAAGACAAGTATCAAAAGGATAGCCAATAATGCTCTCCGAGAGCACCGAAGGCAACTTCCACGGCCAGCAGACCACGTGGCGTGTTCGGAACTCATTCCCGAGAGATAAGGAGAGGTCCGATGCTAAACTGGATACGAGGCAGGATCGGGGGTCACCTCCGCAATTGGAAAGAGGTCCGACCCTGTGGGACACGTGCTACCCGCAGAGATAGCCTCTGCGGAAGAAGCAAAGGCATTTTTCATAGGACACGTGTCATCCACGGAGCTAGTCCTCACGGAAAAAAAGAGGATCAGTCGCGGGAGATACGTGTCAATCTCGGAGCTCATCTCAGAGAAGTCCGGATCTATCGAACACGTGTCGCCACCAGAGCTTATCACCGGAAGGTCCGTCGCAGCTAAACACGTGTCGACCTCGGGGCATGTCCCTGAGGAAAGGAGAGCGGAAAGACCGGCACCCACACGTGGCGTGCGCGGAGCTCGTCTCCGAAGAAGAGGGAGGTCTTGATAGATTGACACGCGGCACAACCGGAGCTCGTCTCTACGGATGAGGAGATACCAGGCCCGGAGGACACGTGGAGCTTCCGGAGCTCATCATCACGGAGGTAACGAGTTTTGAAGCAGCTGTTACGCGTAAGGACACCGGTACGCAACAGAAACCGATCTAAAATACACAATGGTTACCGAAGATAAGACGTCAGGATCTAACAAAGATCTGAATAAGACTCTTATTCGGGATCCAATCAGATTAGGACTCTTCTCTTCCCGATTATAAATAGAACCCAAAACCTCTGGCCGAAACCACAAATTTCTCTTTCGACTCCTGAGCCGACGACTTAGAGCTCTAGCCCTAACTCGCCGAGCAAGACATCGCCGAAGCGCAACAAAAGAGATCATCGGAGAAGAACCGAGTGGTCTGAGGAGGGCCTAAAGTCAAGAAGAGCGTGAGGTAGGACTTCAATACCACCTTACGACATCATGGTGTTCTTCTCTTGCATCTGTTCTTCAATTCCCTTCGAACAGAAGCTTTCTCGCGGGCAGATCACTTGATGATCAGTTTGATCTAAAAACAAGATCGTCGCCACGACCACCTTTGAACCGAACACCTCTGTCCATGCAAGCCATGCAAGAGCACATCGATCTAATAAAAAATCATAGGATAGCATGCATGTGCATCATCGCATCTAGTTTAGGGTTTGTGCATGATATTGATTGCTGTGAATTTTGTACGCACGTGAATCCTACATAGCAGGACAAACTCAGGAAGCTGTCTACGACGGGCTGCAGCAACAAGGTTTTGAGAATCAAGAACAACCGGAACCGCAAGAACAAGGCAAGTGCTCCTTGACCAAATTGATCCTATGTTTTGGGTAAAACTATTTTGTTTTGCGAAAAGGTGTGTGTGCTGAGTCAAACATGATGGGAAAACCCTTTTTATAGGAGTTTACTAGTTTTGATTAAACCATCCTTGTCGCCTGGGAAGTTGATGAGTCGGGTATGGTTTTTGCTTTATGCTTCGCTGAGTCCATGGGATTGGGAAGCGAGATAGATGTGTCTAGCTAACTGCATTCGTACTGATAATAAGTAACTGATGAGGTTAATAAACATGGATCGGAGGGAGATCTAGGCAAGCCTGGGTTTGTGAATGAGGTAGCATGAGATGGTGGTTTTACTTGCCGTAGATCTAAGGACCGGTTCATGCATGCACATGCCAGGATAACAGTGCCACCACAAGGCCAAGTATGGGTGCGGCTTAGCTGAGTAATTAGGTAAGTTGCTAGAGTGTTATGGACTGTGGAAGGCGCGGGGAATGGGAGTCGAGTGAGGACTGCCCTGGGAACTGCATGGCACAAGAGGGGGCCCGTGGGTGGGAGAATTGGAGATTTTAGCCTGCCGGTGAAACCTTAGTGAGTCCATACATCTAGTAACCCCTTTGTAAAGTCTATTTTGTGATCTCTTGACCATACACCGACGGTTGTGTACTGGTATAATGGAGGTTCTGCAGTCGTCGACGGGTGACGAAATCACAAACTTGTGGGTAAAGAGGTACAAACTCTGCAAAGTCTAAAACTATCATGATAGCCGAGCTTACGGTCATGAGCACCTGGCTAAACTGCCATGATTAGATGGGATGGTTACTGGAATGGTTATTGGGAAGGTTCTTGGTTATGGTTTTTGGTTATGGTTTGGTTTGGAATTGTTAAGTCTGGATGATGAAAGGGTTGCATGACTGGTTGGTCATGATATGAGATTGGTCTCGGTGCGAGACAAGGTTGTTGCATGAGGCGAGATGGTAGCGAATACGAGGAGGTATTCGTGAGTATGGGTAAAGGATTGGTTAATGTTTGGATGGAACACGGGAAGTGATGGGGGTATGTTGGTAACTTCATACATGCTGGGAATACATTCATCTAAAGTTAAGTTGCTGTTTTATCACGGTTTTATAAATCTGCTTTTCTGCAAATAAGCCTTTATACCTACCTTGTTTATGAGCTGCATGTCATGTGTTATTCCCGCACTTGCTGAGTACATCATTGTACTCAAACTTGCATTATTATGTCTTCATCAACAGCAAGAGAAGACTACTATGAAGACCGAGTAGAGCATTATGGCGTGTGATCTGTTCTCAACCTTGCCTGTGGAGGGAGTAGAGATGGAGCCACTTCTGCTTAGTTTTGCTTCCGCATTAGTTTTTGCTTCCGCATTTAAGTAAAGATTTCCGCTGCGTAGAAATAAAGACTTCCGCTGTGAGCATGAGTCCAAGACTCATGAGGTGTTGTAATAAACTCTGTTATTCGTGGTAATATATAATCTGAATTCAGTTTGTGGAAAGTATGTTTATGTGTGATGAACATCCTGGGCACACATATGCATTAGTTCTCAGTTCCGTGGCTTTTCCCCAGAATTGAGGGCGTCACACGGCGGCTCCATCTCTACTCCATTCCCACAGGCAAGGTTGAGGATAGATTACACGCCTAATGCTCCACTTGGTCTTCATAGTATTCTTCTCCTGTTGCTGATGATGAAGTAATAATGCAAGTTTGAGTACATGATGTACTTAGCAAGTGCGGGAAAATATGATATGTAGCTCACAGCAAGGAAGGTATAAAAGGCTCATCGCAGAAAGCAAAGTTTATTTCTCAAAACACGATAAAAAACAGCAACTTAGCTTTGAGTGAATGTAATCCCAACATGTATTTAAACATTAACATACCTCCATTATGATTCATCCCTTTCCATGTCTCAACCAAATATTAATCTTTCTCAACTTTGCTCATGAATACCTTCTCGTATTCACTACCATCTCATGAATACCATCTCGTATTCACTACCATTTCATCCCATAATCAATTCCGTCTCATTCTGAGACAAAATCTCGTTGCCATGACTCAACAGTCATGCAACCAATCTCATTACCCAGACTCAACAGTCCCGAAAACCAAAACCAAAGACCAAACCATTACCAAACCTAATACCATCCAAAAACCATAACCTCCCAATAACCATCCCATCTAATCATGTGAGTTGTCCAGGCGCTCGTGACCGTAAGCTCGGCTATCATGATAGTTATAGACTCTGCAGAGTTTGCACCACTTTACCCACAAGTTTGTGATTTCGTCACCCGTCGGCGACTGCAGAACCTCCATTATACCAGTACACAACCGTCGATGTATGGCCAAGAGATCACAAAATAGCCTTTACAAAGGGGCTACTAGATGTATGGACACACTAAGGTTTCACTGGCAGGCTAGAATCTCCAATTATCCCACCCACAGGCCCCCTCTTGTGCCATGTAGTTCCCAGGGCAGTCCTCACTCGACACCCATTCCCCGCGCCTTCCACGGTCTATAACAATCTAGTAACTTACCTAATTACTCAGCTAAGCCGCACCCATAATTGGCCTTGTGGTGGCACTGTTATCCTGGTATGGCTGGCATGAGCCGGTCCTTAGATCTACGGCAAGTAAACCACCATCTCATTCTACCTCATCCACAAACCAGGCTTGCCTAGATCTCCCTCCGATTCATGTTATTAACAATATCAATTTCTCATTATTCTTATGAGTGCAGTTAGCTATACACATCTATCTCGCTTCCCATATCCCATGGACTCAGTGAAGCATAAAAGCAAAAAACCATACCTGACACATTAACTTTCCCGGTGACAAGGGTGGTTTTAAAAAAACTAGTAAACTCCTATCAAGGGTTTCCCATCAAGTTTGTCTCAAGCACACACACCTTTTCGCAAACAAAACAGTTTTCCAAAATATGGGATCAATATGGTCAAGGGGCACTTGCCTTGTTCTTGCGGTTCCTATTGCTCAAATTCTTGCTAGTGTAGTCCGTCATAGGTAACTCCCTGAGCTTGTCCTTCTATACGTGATCACGCACATACAAGATTCACAGCACTCAATCATTATGCACAAACTCTACCTTAAGATGCAATGATGCATATGCATGTTAATCCTATGATGCAGTTTAGTTTGTACGTGTTCTTACATGGGTTTTATGATGAACGGAAGTGTAAAGATCAATTGTGGACGTGGCAATGATCTTGACTTTAGATCAAACCGATCAACATGTGATCTGTCCACGAAAAAGCTTCTGTTCGAAAGGAATCGAAGAACAGATGCAAAGAAGACGCGATGACGTTGTAAGGTGGTATTGGAGACCTACCTTACGTGCTTCTTGGTCTCGGGGTCCTTCTCCTAGCAAGACAGATCATCGGGGCTCTCTTTCGGCGATCTCCGGCGACTGAAATCCGGCGAAGGGGTTAGCTCGGCGAGTTGGGGGCTAGGGCTCTAAGTTGTTGGCTCAGGATGTGGAAAAGAAGTTTGTGGTTGCGGCCAAAGGTTTTCGGTTCTATTTAGAAGAGGAAACGAAGAGTCCTATTCTCATCGGAATTTGAATAAGAGTCCTATTCAAATTGTTTTTGAATCCTAACAACTTATCTTCAATTGATTTGGTGCAGTATTCAATGTATAAGAATCTGTGTCGGTTTCCTCCATGTCGGGCACTCGTGCATGGGAGAAAAACTGCTTCAAAATCGCGTCCTTCCGCAGGGATAAGCTCCGGAGACTCCACGTGTCCAGCAGAGACCTGGGCTTCCCTTTTCCGCAGAGGCGAGTTCTGGTTGTGCCATGTGTCAGGCGGGCGAGACCTCCCTCTTACTCAGAGGTGAGCTCCTCGTGCGCCACGTGTATGACGGGCGGGACCTCCCTCTCTCCAGAGGCGAGCTCCGCGTGCGCCACGTGTCTGGTGGGTCGGGACCTCCCCTCTCAACAGAGGTGAGCTCCGTGAACGCCACGTGTCAGTTCCGGACCTCCCCTCTCTTCGGAGGTAGCTCCGAATGTGTCACGTGTCAGTGCCGGGCCTCCCCTCTCTTTGGAGGTAAGCTCCGGTAATGCCACGTGTCCTAACAGCGCTGGTTGACACGTGTCTAACAGTGACGGACCTCCCGGAGATGAGCTCCGGAGGTGACACGTGTCCGATAGTGTCGGACCTCCCGGAGGTGAGCTCCGGAGGTGACACGTGTCCAGTAGGACCAGACCTCTCGGAGGTGAGCTCCGAGAGCGACACGTGTACTGTGCGGCTGGTCCTCTCTTTTCCGCGATGACTAGCTTCGATGATGACACGTGTCTTGCGGGACTAGCCTTGCTCCTTCTGCAGAGGCTAGCTCCTGGGGCAACACGTGTCCCATGGGGTCGGACCTCGCCCCTTCCGCAGAGACGAGCCCCAAGCCTGCCACGTAGCCAGTTAGCGGCGGACCTCTCCCCTTTTTGCGGGGATGAGCTCCGAAGGCGCCACGTGGCCAGCGGCCGCAGAAATTGTCTACAGCGCTCCTTGGCGAACTGGAATTGGCTCTTTTTGGCTATCTTTTTTATTCTTTATCTGTTTCAACATATTTTAAAATGTTTTTCTACATGAAACATGAATACATGCAGAAATCAAAAATGAGGGTGTCACAAATCTACCCCCCTTAAATTGAATCTCGCCCTCGAGATTCCCTAGTGGAGAATAGATGAGGAAATTCTGCTTTGATGTCTTCTTCACGCTCCCATGTGGCTTCAGCTTCGGTGTGATGGCTCCATTGTACCTTGCACCAACGGATCACTTTATTCCTCGTGACCCTTTCCTTTACATCCAAAATTCGGACAGGGTGCTCTGCATAGGTCAGATCCCCTTGAAGTTCTAGCTCTTCCATTGGTACTTGCTCCTCCGGTACTCTCAAGCACTTCTTGAGCTGGGATACATGAAACACGTCATGCACGTCGGAGAGGTGCGTTGGGAGCTCTAGTTGATAGGCTACTTCTCCTCGCTTGTCCAATATCTTAAATGGCCCAATGTAGCGAGGCGCTAGCTTGCCTTTGATGTTAAAACGTCGTTGGCCTCAGATAGGCGATACCTTAAGGTATACGAAGTCTCCTACTTCGAAAGTCAACTTCCTTCACCTATTGTCCGCGTAGCCTTTCTGACGTGACTGAGCAGCCTTCAAGTTCTCCCGTACCTTTGGACTTGCTTCTCAGCTTCTTGCAGCACTTCCGGTCCAAACGCTTGGTTCTCTCCGGTCTCATTCCAAAACAACGGCGTTCTACACCGTCTACCATACAACGCCTCAAAAGGTGACATCTTCAAGCTAGCTTGGTAGCTGTTGTTATAGGAGAACTCAGCATACGGCAAGCTCCTATCCCAACTATGCCCATGTTTCAAGGCGTAAGATCTCAACATGTCCTCAAAAATTTGGTTTGTCCTTTTTGTTTGTCCATCGGTCTACGGGTGGTAAGCGGAGCTAAAATCTAGTCGTGTACCCATAGCTTTCTGCAGCCTCCTCCAAAATCTAGAGGTAAACTGAGAACCCCGATCTGAGACTATCCTCTTCGGGACTCCATGGCGGCACACAATTTGCTCCATGTACAGCTTGGCTAGATCTGCCACGTGGTACGTGGTTTTAACAGGAAGAAAATGAGCGGTTTTCGTCAATCGGTCCACGATAACCCAGATTGAGTCGTAACCCGACCGAGTATGTGGTAATCCGACGATAAAATCCATACTGATGTCTTCCCACTTCCACTCGGGTACCTTCAAGGGTTGCAACAGTCCATCGGGTCTTTGATGTTCAGCCTTCACCCGTTGGCATGTGTCGCATAGGGAAACATACTCGGCTATGTACCTCTTCATACCTTCCCACCAATAACAAGCCTTCAGGTCCTTGTACATCTTGGTACTTCCGGGATGTATGGAATAAAGTGAGTCATGTGCCTCCTTTAATATCGTGTCGCGGATGTGCTTCACGTTAGGCACACAAATCCTTTTTCCTAGCCAAAGCGTACCCTTCTCGTCTTCCTTGAAGTCCTTCTCTATTCCTTGTCGGATCCTTTCCTTGATCTCCTCATTCGTAGCTTGGTAATCTCTTATCTCTTGTTCCAATGAAGATTGGAGTTACATCACTTCCATCTTGTTCAAGAACCCGAGATGTAACCGTTTGAACTCCTTTCATAGCTCGGGTGGTAGCTCCCAAACCGTGAGTTGGTGACATACTCCCTTATGGCTCGATGCATCGGCTACTACATTGGCCTTTCCGGGGTGAGTTGATTCCAACATCATAATCCTTGATGAGCTCCAACCATCGACGTTGCCTCAAATTCAAATCAGTTTGGGTGAATATGTACTTGAGGCTTTTATGATCCGTATAGATCTCACATCGATAACCAAGGATATAATGTCTCCAAATCTTTAATGCATGCACCACGGCTGCGAGTTCCAAGTCATGTGTGGGGTAATTGAGCTCATGTTTCTTTAGTTGTCTCGAGGCATAGACTACCACTTGTCCTTCTTGCATGAGCACACATCCAAGCCCTTGTCTGGATGCGTCACAATATATGTCAAAGCTCTTGCTCACGTCCAGTAATACCAAAACCAGCGCTGTGGTTAGCCTCTTCTTGAGCTCCTCAAAGCTTTTTTGGCACACTGGTGTCCATTGGAAGGCTTTTCCCTTCGTTAGCAACTCCGTCATAGGCTTTGCTATCTTGGAGAAGTCCTTGATGAACCGTCGGTAGTATCCAGCCATCCCAAGAAAACTCCGAATATCCCTCACGTTTTGCGGTTGGTTCCACTTCAGAACATCTCCCACTTTTCCGGGATCAACCGATACTCCTTCCTTGGAGATGATGTGGCCTAGGAACGATATTTCCTTTAGCCAAAATTAAGCTTGGCGTATAATTTATGCTCCCGCAGCTTTTGCAATGTCAATCTCAAATGTTCTTCATGCTCCTCCTCGCCTTTCGAATACACCATGATGTCGTCAATGAAAACCACGATGAACTTGTCCAAGTACTCCATGAAAACCTTGTTCATGAGGTACATGAAGTACACGGGTGCGTTCGTTAACCCAAAAGACATAATGGTATATTCATACGAACCATACCGTATACGAAAGGAAGTCTTGGGTATATCGAAGGGCTTAATCTTCAGCTGGAAATATCCCGACCGAAGATCAATCTTGGAGAAGACTCGGGCTCCCTTCATTTGGTCGAACAGATCCTCTATACGAGGCAGAGGGTACTTATTCTTGATCGTCACCTCATTGAGAGACCTATAGTACACACACATCCTTTGGGTTCCATCCTTCTTGTCTACGAAGAGCATGGGGGCTCCCCATGGTCACGAGCTTGGACGTAGAAATCCCTTCTCTAACTGCTCCTGGATTTGCTTCTTCAGTTCCACTAGCTCGTTGACGGGCATCCTATATGGTCTCTTTGCTATAGGTGCAGTTCCGGGTACCAAGTCAATGGAAAACTCAATGTCCCGATCAGGTGGCATACCTGGAAGTTCTTCCGGGAACACGTCCGAGAATTCTTGAACCACAGGAATGCTTTCCAAGGTTGCTTCTTTGACGTGGTTCAATGTTGCCTTCTCGGTTGTTGGCTGTACTGACTCAAACTTGATATGAGTACCGTGCTCGTTTGTCAACTGCACGCTCCTCTCAGCACATTGGATTACTCCGTTGTGCTTACTTAGCCAATCCATTCCGAGTATTATGTCGAGCCCTTGGGAATCCAAGACAATGAGGTTGGCAAGGATGTCTGCCCCCTTATTTTAAGGTTTACTTTCGGACATACTATATTAGTCCTCATCTCTCCAGCGGGAGAATTAACCAACATAGTATATTTCAAGTGTGATATGGGTAGATTGTACTTGGCAACATACTTGGATGATATGAATGAATGTGATGCTCCAGAATCAAATAGAATGGTGGCTGGGTTGGAGTTGGCAAGGAACATACCAATCACGACGTCCTCAGCCTGTTGCGCTTCCTCAGCAGAGACATGGTTCACGTTGTCACAAGCGTAGTTCTGCTGTCCACGGTTCCCTTGATTGGCTCCTCCGTTCGGCCGTGGGTTCTGCTTGGGCACGTTGCTTGGTTGTCCAGGACCTCTCCTCAGGCACTGGCTCACGAAGTGTCCTGTTTCTCCGTATGCAAAGCATGCCTTGTTGCCCACGACAGCAGGTACGTTGGGGCGGGGGTTTTGAACAGGAGCGCTCATGTTTGGACGGGGCGCAGGAGGTAAAGGCACACGAGGTGCTTGTGCAACGGGTCGTTGCTGTGGTGGCTGATTAGGGCGGAAAGTAGGAGCGGACGATCCATACTGTGGTGCAGCTGGGGGCATGTACCGAGGGCGTACGTTGCTCCCTTGTGGCTGGTATGGCATCTTTCTTTTGCCCTCTTGCTCGATCTCTCGGATCTTGCTCTCAACCACTATAGCCTTGTCAACTAGCTTCTGGAAGCTCGCATAGTCATTGTTGAGCAGTTGAACCTGGATCTCGTTGTTCAACCCTCTCATGAACAGGTACTGCTTCCTCTGGTCTGAGTTGACATCTTCGGGGGCATACCTTGAAAGCTGCGTGAACTTGTTGAGGTACTCATTCACACTTTTCTTGCCCTAGCGGAGACCTTCGAACTCCTGCCTTTTGAGCATCATGACACCAGCAGGGATGTAATGAGAGCGGAAGCTCTCCTTGAACTCAGCCTAAGTGATATTTTCTGGGTTGTCATGAGCGTTACAAAGGGCATCCCACCAGTCGGCGGCTGCTCCCATGAGTTGGTGCGATGCAAAAAGAACTTTCTCTCTGTCATCGCACTGAACTATGGCAAGCTTCTTCTCCATGGACTTTAACCAGTCATCGGCCTCCATGGGGTCATTAGCTTGAGCAAAAGTGGGTGGTCGAGTCCTCATGAACTCTCCCAGTCTGTTGTGACCCGGTGGTGGTGGCGGTGGTGGCGGTGGTGCCAGAACGGGGTTGTTGTTGTTGGCCTGCAGCTGACCCAAAGTTTGGATCATGGTTTGCATAAGATGATTCTGCATGGCCATCAACCATTACAGGTTGTTTTCACCAGCTTCGGGGTTAACAGGAACTTCATCGTGGCCATCCTCTTGGTTGCCACGGACGTTCCTTCCTTGGCGGTCGGCGTTTCCTCTCACCATGTGACACCCTCATTTTTGGGTTCTGCATGTATTCATGTTTCATGTAGAAGAACACTTTTAAAATAAGCCGAAACCAAGAAAGAGTCAAAAAGTTAGCCAAAAGGAGAAAATTCCAGTTTACAGAGAGCGCCGAAGACAACTCCCACGGCTCGCTGGCCACGTGGCGTGTCCGGAGCTCATCTCCACAGATGGGGAGAGGTCCACCGCTAAACTGGCTACGTGGCAGGCTCGGGGCTCATCCCTGCAAAAGGGGGAGAGGTCCGACCCCGTGGGACACGTGTTGCCCCCGGAGCTAGCCTCTGCAGAGGAGCGAGGCCAGTCCCGAAGGACACGTGTCGGCTGCGGAGCTAGTCACCGTGGAAAAGAGAGGACCAGCTGCGCGAGACACGTGTCGCTCTCAGAACTCACCTCCGGGAGGTCCGTCACTGTTGGACACGTGTCAACCAAGGAGCTTGACTCTGAGGAGAAAGGAAGTCTGGCGCTGCTAGGACACGTGGCAATATCGGAGCTCACCTCTGAAGAGAGGGGAGTTCTGGAACTGACACGTGGCATTCGCGGAGCTCGCCTCTGTTGAGAGGGGAGGTTCCGACCCACCAGACACGTGGCGCACATGGAGCTCACCTCTGAAGAAGAGGGAGGTCTCGCCCGCCTGACACGCGGCACAACCGGAGCTTGTCTCTGCGGAAAAAGGGAGCCCGGGTTCCCGCAGGACACGTGGAGCTTCCAGAGCTCATCACCGCGGGGGTAACGAGTTCTGAAGCGGTTTTTGCTTCTGTACGCATGGGAATACCGGTACGGGAGGAAACCGACATGAATTCCATAATGTTACCGCACCAAATCAACTAAAGATAAGTTGTTAAGATTCAACAACAATTTGAATAGGACTCTTATTCAAAATACAATCAGATTAAGACTCTTCTCTTCCTGATTATAAATAGAACCCAGAACCTTTGGCCGAAACCACGAACTTATTTTCCACCTCCTGAGCCAACAACTTAGAGCCATAGCCCCAGCTTGCCGAGTAAACCCTTCGCCGGAGTTCAGTCGCCGAAGATCACCGGAGGAGCCCCGACGATCTGTCTTGCTAGGAGAAGGACCCCGAGACCAAGAAGAACGTGAGGTAGGTCTCCAATACCACCTTATGATATCATCGCGCTTTCTTTGCATCTGTTCTTCGATTCCTTTCAAACAGAAGCTTTTTCATGGACAGATCACGTGTTGATCGGTTTGATCTAGATCTTAAGATCATCGCCACGTCCACATTTGATCTATACACCTCCGTTCTTCATAAAAACCCCATACAAACATGCAAGAACACGCACAAACCAAAACTGCACCATAGGATTAACACGCATATGCATCATTGCATCTTAAAGTAAAGTTTGTGCATAATATTGATTGTTGTGAATCTTGTATGTGCGTGATCGTGTATAGAAGGATAAGCTCAGGGAGCTGTCTACGACGAGCTGCAACAACAAGGTTTCGAGATCCAAGAGCAGCAGGAACCGCAAGAACAAGGCAAGTGCCCCTTGACCATAGTGATCCTATGTTTTGGGAAACTATTTTGTTTTTTGTGAAAAGGTGTGTGTGCTGAGTCAAACATGATGGGAAACCCTTTTATAGGAGTTTACTAGTTTTGGTTAAACCACCCTTGCCGCCAGGGAAGTTTATGAGTCGGGTATGGTTTTTGCTATTATGCTTCGCTGAGTCCATAGGATTGGGAAGCAAAATAGATGTGTCTAGCTAACTGCACTCGTAATGATAATGAGAAACTGATGTTGTTAATGAACATGGATCGGAGGGAGATCTAGGCAAGCCTGGGTTTGTGAATGAGGTAGCCTGAGATGGTGGTTACTTGCCGTAGATCTAAGGACCGGTTGTCACACCCGGTTTTTCCGAAGAAACAACCAAGTGAATATCACATGTATGCCAGGATCATTTGCTCATACATGTGATGACAAATAGTGAAGCATCATTTATTACAAGCCAGGTGTCGAATATAAGTAAGTCTTACATAGTAAATGTCTCGATGGACAATAATAAGTTCATCACAAGGAAAATAAACTAGCAGCGGAATGTTATTCTTTGGGGCTCCATCACAGGTGTTGCCCGGGGGGGGTCTTCATGAACCTAGAATCCTTCCTCGGGTCCAAAGTCTTGGTCATTATACACCACCTCATTATCTTGACCTGAGCAGCAATATAAACCAACAAATATGCAAGGTTGAGTACCAATGGTACTCAGCAAGTGTGGGAAAATTATATCATGCATGGCTAGAACAAGGAGAGGTTGAACTCATGGTTAAAGCACTACGCAATTAATACCTATCACCTTAGCTTATTAAGCACCTACATTACTACACAGGTGAAATGGTCCCAATCTCCCATCCCAATCATCATAACCAAATAATCATAACATCATTTCCAATGTTAAGCTTCCCGCTTAACCTCCAAAACCGTCAATCCTCTAATCATGAATAAGTCCAGGCCGCTCTTAACCGTGAGCACGGCTGTCAAGACAGTTTTGACTCTGCAGAGTTTGTACCACTGTACCCACAAGTAGTGATTTCATCCCCCGTTGCCGGGTGGACTAAAAGAACCTCCATTATGCCAGTGGCTACGTTCCACATTCACACTTCCCAGGTGTGCGGCCAAGAGATCACTACAAAGCCTTTACAAAGGGATTCCCGACGAGCGTGGGCCCACTGAGGTTTCACCGCTAACAGCATACAAGAGGCTCCAACCCCGCTGCAGTGGCCCCCTCTTGAGCCTTGCGGTTCATATGGTAGTCCAGCTGACACCTACTCCCCGCACCATCCAACACACCCATACTACGCCGGGGATACACCTAATTAATTGGCTAAGCTGCCCCATCTCAGCATGTGGTTGGCACTGTAAAGCCGGGTTACATGCTCCATGAACCGGTCCTTAGGATCCAGGCAAGTACTAAACACAAACCCAAGTCTCGTGCACCCAGCACACAACCAAAACATCCAACTTGCCTTGATCCCTACCTCTACATAATTCACAATGTCTCATTCAAGAGTATGGTAATATAAACTGATGATCTCATGTCCAAAATATCCCATTCTAAGCATGGCTAAGCAAATGCATGTAAATATATGACATGGTAAAATAAATCCCAACCCAAGCTACAAGGAAACAGGGTAATGAAATTCTAGGGAAACTTTCCTAGCATGGGTTTCATATTTCATTTGACAATGCAAATAATTCTATCTACACATCCTAGCATAGGATCAAAGTGGTCAAGGACACTTGCCTCCTTCCTGCTGCTCTTGAAATGGGTAGTCCTGGTCTTGGAAAGGAATAACTTGCTCTTGAGTAGGTTCTACATCATACCATCACACATAGCAAAAGAAAAACAACAATCATAAGACATAGTTCACACTTCTACTTCATACAAACCACACATTCACATTTATGAAAGTTCTTCACCATTATATGTGTTGTGGTTACTTTATGTGTGTTGAGTTGTGGCTTGCATGCACTTTTAATCATGTGTATATGATTCCTACTTTTGTGTTCACATTTATACTTACATACTATATATATGAGTTTCCAATAAATTTCTTATATTCAACTACTACACCTTTTCACTACCAAGTATGTATGAAAAGTATTTTTCTTCCCCATATGTGCCTTCATAATTTCTACCAACCCTAAGCTGAATTCTTTGTACTTTAGAAACTCCATTTATTATTTACTAGTTTCTATATTTTCAGATTTATATTCTTATGCATAATTGTGCATTTTATTATTAAATTAGTAATACACACTACCTAAACAGATTAGGTTCTGGTCCTAAATAATTTAAGATCATATTTTGACCTTGGCTTCTGATGTATACCATTTCATAATTATTTTTCCTATTTTTCTTTAACTATTCTTTACTTAAGAATGTGCCCCTATACTATTAAATGTGAATAATTTATGAAACAGATTTATTTCAGCCCCAAAAATATATTTTTATCTCACTCCAAAGTTTTCTAAGTACTGAGAAAGTTTTTACTAATTTTGACAATTAGGTTTGTCCCCCTTTTTAATATTTAAACACTAGTTACATTTTCAATTTTCTAAATTAAATACTAAACAGGGCTAAAATAATGAATTCACCCCATTACAGGGTATATAATATTATTTTCATAATCTCCAGGGGTCTAGCTACACTCTTCAGAGGTGTTTTTCTTAATTTCTATTAAGTCTAGGGGCTAAAACTGTTTTTTTAAATGAATTTACATGATTTTCTGGAGTTCCAGGGGCTAGATCTGAAGTTTCCGGGGCTAGCTCTCAATTCCAGAGAACCCCAGGGGGTAGCACGTAAGAATTCCAGTCTTTATAACGCGGGACTGACGTGGACCGTCTGATTTTAAACCGACGGCTGAGATTATAACATCGAACCGGTACGCGGGGTTTTAAAGTCTACCGTGCGTTCTAAAATAAACGGCGCACAAGCGGCCACGTCGCTCTGATCGAGCGCGGGCGGCGCTGCCGGCGGCGCACGGCGGCGGGAAGCGGCGATCTCGCCGGAATCTTTCGGATCCTCGAGAATTCTGCCTAGAACTGTGATCTTATGGCCTAGATCGGTAGAGGGGAGGTCAGGGATCTCACCTCGGGGGTTTTCTCGAGCTCGGGGGTCCTGGAAAGTGCTCGGCGGCGAGGTCCGAGGCAAAACCACGGCGAAGCTCGTCGGAGCTGGATTTGCACCGTAAGTCTTCGGGTTTTCTGCACCTGCAAAGTTCCCCGGAGGCGGTGGATCAAAACTAGCGAGTTAGATCAGAGTTTCCGAGCTTAGATCGGCCAAAATTCACCGGCGAAGTCTCGGTGCTCACCGGAGTGAAAATCGGCGATCGCGTGCGAAAAACTGATCGGATCGGTGGGTTTTATAGCCGGGGGAGGGCGGTGGTTCTGTTGTGATCGAGTTGGAGTCCGCTAGTTCCAGAATTCGGCCGCAAAACACGATTTCCCGATCGGTTGCGATCGAGCGCGCGGGAGAGAGTCCGGGGTCGCGGGGTTAGGGATGACAGGCGGGTCCCACATGTCAGCGAGGGGCAGAGCGGCGCGCGGGGGCGGGCTGCGCGGGGGTTAGCTGGGCCGGCTGGGGTTTCGGCCCACTGGCCAGTTTTTTTCTGGCTTTCCTTTTTTTCTTTTTCATTTCATTTCTGTTTTGAGTATAATTTGAATTCCAGTTTGAATTTGAATTTTTGCAAAACATGCAATACGTCCAAAAATTTCTAAATTCCCCTCTGAAAATGGTTTATGGTTCTAAATCAAAATTTGAGTCTTGACCAAAAATTTGGGGTGTTACACCGGTTCATGCGAGCACATGCCAGGATAACAGTGCCACCACAAGGCCAACTATGGGTGTGGCTTAGCTGACTAATTAGGTAAGTTACTAGATTGTTATGGACCGTGGAAGGCGCGGGGAATGGGAGTCGAGTGAGGACTGCCTTGGGAACTGCATGGAACAAGAGGGGGCCCGTGGGTGGGAGAATTGGAGATTCTAGCCTGCCGGTGAAACCTTAGTGAGTCCATACATCTAGTAGCTCCTTTGCAAAGGCTATTTTGTGATCTCTTGACCATACACCAACGGTTGTGTACTGGTATAATGGAGGTTCTGCAGTTGCCGACGGGTGACGAAATCATAAACTTGTGGGTGAAGTGGTACAAACTCTGCAGAGTCTAAAACTATCATAATAGCCGAGCTTACGGTCACGAGCGCCTGGCCAACTTCCATGATTAGTTGGGATGGTTATTGGTTATGGTTTGTCTTTCGGGACTGTTGAGTCCGGGTGATAAGATTCGGTTGCATGACTGTTGAGTCATGGCAACGGGATTGGTCTCGGTGTGAGACAGAATTGTTTTATGAGATGAAATGGTAGTGAATACGAGATGGTATTCGTGAGATGGTAGCGAATACGAGAAGGTATTCGTGAGCAAGAATGAAGTTGATTAATGTCTGGTTGGGACATGGAAAGTGATGATCATAATGAAGGTATGATTGGTATTTTAACACATGTTGGGATTACGTTCACTTAAAGTTAAGTTGCTATTTTATCGTGGTTTTGATAAATAACTTTGATTTCTGCAATGAGCCTTTTTATACCTATCTTGTTGTGAGCTACATATCATATTTTCCCGCACTTGCTGAGTACATCATTGTACTCAAACTTGCATTATTGTTTCATCATCAGCAATAGGAAAAGATTATTATGAAGACCAGGTGGAGCATTAGGCGTGTAATCTGTCCTAACCTTGCCTGTGGGGATGGAGTAGAGATGAAGCCGCCGCTGCTGCTTAGATTGCTTCCACACTAGTTAGAAGACTTCCTCTGCATAGAAATAAGACTTCCACTGTAAGATTTGACTTCCGCTGCCAAGCTGATTCTAAGACTCATGAAACCTTGTAATAAACTCTGTTATTCGTGGTTATATATATATTCTGAAATTCAGTTTGTGGATGATGTGTATATGTGTGATGAACATCCTGGGCACACATATGCATCAGTTCTCGGTTCTGTGGTTTTTCCACGAAATTGAGGGCGTCACACACCATCTGTGAGAGAGAATGGAATAGAATAGAGGTTAGAAGGTTAGATGGATCCCCTTAACTATATGCATCAAGGTGGATAGACTATATATATTAGCCCATATGAGGATGTGAACAAGTGCCGAGGCATCTCACACCTCTCTCTACTTATCTATGGATATGGACAACGCTTGAGACGTCCCACAACTCACACTAAGCACACAAGCACAAACAATCATCACAAAAGTTCAACCAATCCTATTCAATCTTCTATTCAATGGGGGTCCTATGGGGTTTTAGGGTGATATCAATCTGTGACTTCACCCTAGGCTTGCATCTTATGTTAAGGTGGTTCCAATGCCAATCTATGCATCCTATGGTCAGCGTGGCTTCTAATACAAATCTGTTACTATGATTTGCATCCTACGGTCAACCATGGTATCTTGATACCAATCTGTGGATTGTACCAATATGTGACCTATCTAGGTGTGTGATCTACGATCAACCCGTGGCAGGTTGATACCAATTTGTGTTTTCTATCTAGGCGTGTGATCTACTGTCAACCTGTGGCTCTGATACCAATCTGTGACGCCCTCGTTCTAAGAGAGAACCTCTCGGAACTGAGACTGATGCATATGTGTGCCCAGGATGTTCATCACACATACACATATAATCTACAAACTGAATTTCAGAATATAATACCACGAATGAACAGGGTTTATTACAATGTCTCATGAGTCTTGGACTCATTCTAGCAGCGGAAGTCTTATCTTAGCAGCGGAAGTCTAATCTTAGCAGCGGAAGTCTTTATTCTAGCAGCGGAAGCCTTCTAAACTAATGAGGAAGCAGCTAAGCAGCAGCAGCGGCTCCATCTCTACTCCATTCCCACAGGCAAGGTTGAGGATAAATTACACGTCTAATGCCCCACTTGGTCTTCATAGTATTCTTCTCCTGTTGCTGATGATGAAGTAATAATGCAAGTTTGAGTACATGATGTACTCAGCAAGTGCGGGAAAATATGATATGTAGCTCACAGCAAGGAAGGTATAAAAAGGCTCATTGCAGAAAGCAAATTTTATTTCTCAAAACACGATAAAAAAATAGCAACTTAGCTTTAAGTGAATGTAATCCCAACATGTATTTAAACATTAACATACCTCCATTATGATTCATCCATTTTCATGTCTCAACCAAATATTATTCTTTCTCAACTTTGCTCATGAATACCTTCTCGTATTCACTACCATCTCATGAATACCATCTCGTATTCACTACCATTTCATCTCATAATCAATTCTGTCTCATTCCGAGACAAAATCTCGTTGCCATGACTCAACAGTCATGCAACCAATCTCATTACCCAGACTCAACAGTCCTGAAAACCAAAACCAAAGACCAAACCATTACAAAACCAAATACCATCCCAAAAACCATAACCTCCCAATAACTATCTCGCTTCCCATATCCCATGGACTCAGCGAAGCATAAAAGCAAAAATCGTACCCGATTCATTAACTTTCCCGGTGACAAGGGTGGTTTTAACAAAACTTGTAAACTCCTATCAAGGGTTTCCCATCAAGTTTGACTCAAGCACACACACCTTTTCGCAAACAAAATAGTTTTCCAAAATATGAGATCAATATGGTCAAGGGGCACTTTCCTTGTTCTTGCGGTTCCTATTGCTCAAATTCTTGCTGTTGTAGTCCATCGTAGGTAACTCCCTGAGCTTGTCCTTCTATACGCGATCATGCACATACAAGATTCACAGCACTCAATCATTATGCACAAACTCTACCTCAAGATGCAATGATGCATATGCATGTTAATCCTATGATGCAGTTTAGTTTGTACGTGTTCTTGCATGGCTTGCATGGGTTTTACGATGAACAGAGGTGTAAAGATCAATTGTGGACGTGGCGATGATCTTGACTTTAGATCAAACCGATCAACACGTGATCTGTCCACGAAAAAGCTTCTGTTCGAAAGGAATCGAAGAACAGATGAAAAGAAAACGCGATGACGTCGTAAGGTGGTATTGGAGACCTACCTTACGTTCTTCTTGGTCTCGGGGTCCTTCTCCTAGCAAGACAGATTGTTGGGGCTCTCTTCCGGCGATCTCCGACGACTGAACTCCGGCGAAGGGGTTAGCTCGGCGAGTTGGGGGCTAGGGCTCTAAGTTGTTGGCTCAGGAGGTGGAAAAGAAGTTTGTGGTTGCGGCCAATGGTTTTCGGTTCTATTTATAAGAGGAAACGAAGAGTCCTATTCTGATCGGAATTCGAATAAGAGTCCTATTCAAATTGTTTTTGAATCCTAACAACTTATCTTCAATTGATTTGGTGCAGTATTCAACGTAGAAGAGTCCGTGTCGGGCACTCGTGCATGGGAGAATAACCGCTTCAGAATCGCGTCCTTCCGCAGGGATAAGCTCTGGAGACTCCACGTGTCCAGCAGAGACCAGGGCTTCCCTTCCCCCCCACAAGAGAGTTCTGGTTGTGCCACGTGTCAGGCGGGCGAGACCTCCCTCTTACTCAGAGGTGAGCTCCGCATGAGCCACGTGTTTGACGGGCGGGACCTCCCTCTCTTCAGAGGTGAGCTCCGTGTGCGCCACGTGTCTGGTGGGTCGGGACCTCCCCTCTCAATAGAGGCGAGCTCCGCGAATGCCACGTGTCAGTTCCGGACCTCCCTTCTCTTCGGAGGTAGCTCCAAATGTGCCACGTGTCAGTGCCGGACCTCCCCTCTCTTCGCAGGTAAGCTCCGGTAATGCCATGTGTCCTAACAGCGCCAGATTTCCTTTCTTCTCGGAGGCGAGCTCCGAGGTTGACACGTGTCTAACAGTGAAGGACCTCCCGGAGATGAACTCCGGAGGTGACACGTGTCCGATAGTGTCGGACCTCCCGGAGGTGAGCTCCGGAGGTGACACGTGTCCAGTAGGACCGGACCTCTCGGAGGTGAGCTACGAGAGCGACACGTGTCCCGCGGGTTGGACCTCTCGGAGAAGAGCTCCGAGGGCGACATGTGTCCCGCGTGGCTGGTCCTCTCTTTTCCATGATGACTAGCTCCGATGACGACACGTGTTCTATGGGACTGGCCTTGCTCCTTCTGCAGAGGCTAGCTCCTGGGGCAACACGTGTCCCACGGGGTCGGACCTTGCCCCTTCCACAGAGATGAACCCCGAGCCTGCCACGTAGCCAGTGAGCGGCGGACCTCTCCCCTTTTTGTGGGGATGAGCTCCGAAGGAGCCACGTGGTCAGCGGCCGTGGAAATTGTATGCAGCGCTCCTCAGCGAACTGGAATTGGCTCTTTTTGGCTTATCTTTTTTATTCTTTCTCTGTTTCAACTTATTTTAAAATGTTTTTCTACATGAAACATGAATAAATGCAGAAATAGAAAATGAGGGTGTCACAAAATGTCAGCCAATTGTTGTTCGGTATCTACATGGTGAAGCACAATGTTTCCTTTTTCAACATTATCACGGAGAAAGTGATACCTAATGTCAGTGTGCTTTGTTCTCGAATGTTGCACGGGGTTTTTAGCAATGCAAATGGCACTATTGCTATCACAAAATAGTGGAACACTATCTAGATCAACCCCATAGTCCTTAGTGTTTGAACAATCCAAAGAATTTGTGAGCAAGCGCTAGCAACAGCTACATATTGAAATCCGGCTGTGGATTGTGCAACTGAATTTTGTTTTCTATAGGACCAAGCAACAAGTGAATTATCAAGAAAATGACAAGCACCCGAAGTACTTTTCCTATCAATTCTACAACCCCCAAAATCAGCATCCGAAAAAGCTTTCAAAGTAACGGTTGAGGAAGAAGGAAGAAAAATCCTAAATTCTTGAGTTCCATGTAAGTACTTGAGAATTCTTTTGACGGCTTGACGATGTGAAGCATGTGGGGAAGCTTGAAATCGTGCACAAAGACATATGCTGAATTGTATGTCCAGTCTTGATGCCGTGATGTACAAAAGTGATCAATTCATACTTCTATATTCTTTTTGATCCATGGGTTCACAATCTTCATCAAGTTCAAGTGTCGTTGCTGTACCCATTGGTGTCTGAAGAGACATGCTTTTGTCCATGTTGAAGCGCTTAAGAAGGTCTCTTGTATACTTTGTTTGATGCACAAAAGTACCCTCCTTGGTTTGTTTGATTTGCAGCCCCCAAAAGTATGTGAGTTCTCCCACCATACTCATCTCAAATTCTGAACTCATCATAGCTGAAAACTTGGACACAAGATCATGAGAAGCGCAACCAAAGATAATATCATCCACATACACTTGAACGAATAATAAGTCATTGCCATGCTTAAGCACAAAAAGAGTTTTATCAACCTTGCCCATGGTAAACCCCTTTTCAAGTAAGAATGTTTTTAACCTATCATACCATGCTCTAGGGGCTTGTTTAAGACCATACAAGTCTTTGGACAGTTTGTAAACATGATTAGGAAAATTTTGATTTTCAAAACCCGATGGTTGCTTGACATAAACCTCGTCATCTATGTAGCCATTAAGAAAAGCACTTTTAACATCTATTTGATATAACTTGAAACCTTTAGATGCAGAAAATGCTAACAAAATTCTTATGGCTTCTAATCTAGCAACAGGAGCAAAAGTTTCATCAAAATCTAGTCCTTCAACTTGTGTGAAACCTTGAGCAACCAACCTAGCCTTATTCCTAACCACAACCCTATCCTCACTTTGTTTATTTTTAAACACCCATTTAGTTCCGATTAGAGTGTGACCTTGAGGTGGAGGTACAAGTTTCCAAACATTATTTCTTTCAAAATTTTCTAACTCTTCTTGCATGGCAATAATCCAAGATTCATTAGTGAGTGTGTGTGACATATCTTTGGGTTCAAAAGAAGCAACAAATGCAGAATGAGCGTGAGAGTTTGGATCACAAAACCTGGACCGTATGACTCGTTCGTGCAAGCTTCCAATCGTTTGTTGTGGAGGATGACTTTTGAGAACCTGGAGGGGAGTAGACAATTCACAAGCTCCTTCTTCTTCATGTTCATCATAAATTGAAGAAATTGTGACTTGAGGACGATCTGGACCAACAATGGTGGTCGTCGGTGCTGGTTGTGAATCAAAATCAGGAGCTGGAACAATGTCATTAGCTTCTGAATTTTAAGGCAGCAGCATCACTTCTTCATATTCTTCGATGAAAATACTCTTCCCTTGCGAATATGGGTCTGGTCCTGCAATATTAGAGCTATTACCTGGGCTAGCTTCATCAAAAGAAACCTCACAAGTCTCCACAATTTTGTTAGTGTCATGTAAAAGCACACGGTAGCCTCTAGTATGAGATGGGTAACCAAGAAACATGCCATCAACCGATCTAGGTTCAAATTTATCAAGATTATCATGTTTCTTAACAAAGAATTTGCAACCAAAGACCCTAAAGTGTGTGACACTAGGCCTATGTCCAAACCGAAGTTCATATGGTGTTTTACCTAGCTTAGCACGCAAGAAAACACGATTTGAGACATAACAAGCAGTTGCAATTGCATCAGCCCAAAATTTTCTAGGAGTTTGATATTCATCAAGCATAGTACTAGCCATCTCAACTAAGGTTCTGTTCTTTCTCTCTACAACAACGTTTTGTTGAGGTACATATGGTGAAGAAAATTGATGATCTTTTCCATTTTCAGCACAAAAGTGATCAAACGATTGATTTTTAATTTAAGTTCCGTTATCACTTCTAATTGCTTTTAAAGATCATGGGTAATCAATTGATAATCTAAGAAATAAGGTTCAAAAGTGACTAAAAGTTTCATTCTTAGATGCCATAAAATAAACCCAAAAGTATCTAGAATAGTCATCAACAATCACAAGAACATACCATTTAGCTCCGAAGGATTGAACACCTGAAGGTCCTACGGTGTCAAGGTGCAAAAGTTGACCCAGTTCAGTTGTCATGGTCATTATGAGAGGAGCATGTGAACCTGCAACCGTCTTAGAATGTCTACAAGAAGAGCACACAATTTCTTTGTCCCCTTTAAGCTAGGCAGCGCACGTATGCGATCAAGAGCACTAACACGTGTGAGATGATCAAAGCCTACGTGACAAAGTCTACGATGCCAAAAATATAAGTCTTTTGAATCATTAGCAACTAGACATCTATGCTTAGAGGATGACATATCAAAATCAGCTTTAAAAACTCTTCCAAACCGAGACATATTAAAAATGAGCTCACTATTTGAATCTACAACCTTGCAATAATTTTCAGTGAAAATAATTTCCAGATTTTCATCTAGCAATTGTAAAACAGAAAGCAAGTTGTATTTAAAATTTTTAACAAGTGCCACATCTTTTAAAGTGTAGTGGTTATTTACTCTAACAGAACCCTTAGCAATTATATGAGTTGAAGAATTATCGGCAAAAGTAACATTTTCTACATGTGACACAAAAGAGAGGGAGGAGAACCATTCTTTGTTACCGGTCATGTGGTGTGAGCATCCTGAATCCACAATCCAAATGTTCTCCTTCCTCAAGCGTGTAACCTACATAGAAGTACAATACGTCGATGACTCAATACTTGGGTTAGTCAAAAGGCATTTAGGAATCCAGTACTGAGTCACACGACGCCCATCAGAAGTAACATGAAAAGGTTGAGATAAAACAGCAGGTTTATGAGCCAAAGTTTGAGGATTTTTGTTCCCAACTACTGACCTACCAGGTGTTACATGAGTAGCACTAAAAACAGTAGGTCCGGAAGCAAACTTTGCATGTTTTTGACTCATTACAGCAGATTGCATATTCCTAACATTCGGTTTAGCACACGCAACAGGTTTTGCACAGTTGTTATGTCATCTAGCAATCATTCTTTCTTTTTCTGTTTCTTAGCTAGTCTATAACAAAAATCTATGATATGACCATCTCTACCACAGTAGGTACAATTAAATTTAACTTTATGTTCATGTCTAGATGAGCAGACAACATGTTTATTTGAAACCGAATGAGACAACACTCCTGCAGATTCAAAAACCACTTCTTTTGTTTAGGAACTGTTTTAATCAAACCACTTCCTAATGACTTTACAATTTTAGGTGGATGTGCTTTATCATGAGCATGGAAATCAAAACCTAAACCAGTTTTATCACTACAAGATTTAGAAGAATTCAACAGCAAGTTCAGATTCTTATTCCCATTATAAAACTGCTCTAGTGTCCTATTCATGTCATCAAGTTTCTTAGACAAGTCTAGGCAGTTTTGACATGAAGTTTTTTCTTTTAGTTTGCAATTGGAACAATACTTAACTCCATGAGAACGTAAAGCATTGTTCAATATAGAAATTTCATTCATAGCATCTTGTAGTTTCTTATTAAGATCATCACAAGTAGAACAATGCAAATCAATTGTAGAACAACAAGCATCTTTTAGGTTTTTATCATTAATTGCAGCTATCTCTCTGTTCTTTTAAATCTCTAACTCAAGTTTATCAAGTGTGGAGGTATGTGCACTTCTTAGAGAGTACAGTTGTTCATATATTAATTCACATGAGGAACAAGAATCATCACTAGGAATCAAAGATTTCGAATGATTAATTTCAGATTCTAGTGACTCAATTTAAAACATCATTGTCCCTAAGATTTTTGTCCTTTTTCTTAACTATAAAAGTGGCATGAGAAATAGCATCACACATTTCTTCGCAAGTAGGACATACCTCTTCATTGTCGCTGTTGTGTTCTGCCTCCTCCATACTTGACTTGACTTGCCCTACATGAAGCATAAGTTTGCCAAATCATCTTCATCTTCGTCACTTCCGATGTCCACATCGCTCGAGCCAAGTTCTTGAAGTGCAAAGATAAAACTATTTACCAATTGGCGTCCTATAAAACCCTTCTTCTTTTTGTTATCGTTTGCAGAGGAGTGCTTCGTCCTAGTTTGCTTTTTATCACGGGAAGTAGGACCTGAAAGGTTAGAGCAATCCGTACGAAAATGTCATGTCTTACCACATTCGAAGCATCATTGAGGTCCGACACTTCCTCTCCTTCTAGTTCTCACATTTTGCAATGCTTTAGAGAACCGAGTAGAGATGAGTGCAAGTTCTTCCTATGGAAACTCTTCAATCTGTTCAAGGGTTAGAGAGGACAACAAATAAAGTGTACCACAAGATAAAGATTGACTAGAGCTAGGCATGTCATGTTATGAAACAAATGCAAGAGACTTGTTGGGGTTCTTACGTGATATTATGTCAATTTTATGAGTTTTTAACTTAGAACATAGCACATCTAATGTAAGTGTACTCATGACATTAGATTCACGAATAGATGTAACTTTCATCTCCCAAATTGACATGTCTAATGCACTTAGTAATTGCCTAGCATTTTCAGCATCTGAAAAATTAACGTTGACACTACGCAAGTTGCTGAGAATTTTATTGAGGCGAGCAAAGAGGTCATTGATTGACTCACCGGGTTGCATCTCGAAGTGCATGTATTCTTTATTGAACATATCTTTTATTACCTCTTTGATCGTGTTGGATCCTTCGTGGTAGTCACAAAGTGCTTTCCACACATCGTATGCAGATCGGAGGTGTGCAACACGGTCGAAGTCACTTTGAGTTAATCCTTGTATGATCAAGTTCCGTGCTTTATTGTTGTTGTCGACATCTCTCCTGTTCGTAGCCATGACTTGATCGTCTGGCGGCACGTCATAAGGCTTGTACACCTTTTCCCATATTGCGAAGCCTTGCGCCTGTATGAAAGCCTCCATACGTGCCTTCCAAACCTGAAAATCAATGCCACTGAACACACAAGGTTTTGCGGAGTATTTCTCCATGATGATTAGTCAAAACACGTGCAAATCACAAATATTAGAGCACCGTGGCTCTGATACCAATTGTAGGATCGAAGAGCACGTGAAAAGCTACCAGAGGGGGTGAATGGTAGATTTAAACTTTTTAGCGGAAGCAACAAAAAAACCCTCGGCAGAAAATCGATCTGTTAAAGAAACCATGTATGCGACTGATCTGAATGTGTTCAACCATGACAAAACTGGTATATATTATATATAATCAAGTCACGAAGACACGACAACAAGAATCACGGAAATCCGTCAAGAAAAACTCATGTTATGATTGAAAGATGAAACGAGGGTCAATCTGTTCTACTCGAGTAAAAACCAGATCTACAACACTGCAAAGAAACTCGTGTAGATCAGAAATTACAATATCCAATGACCGTGAAATTTTCACAGATGATAGGTAATCATGTTTTGAAGACAACCCAAAAAGAATCACATCAATTGGATCTGTAAAACTCGAGTTATGATCAAAACACCGAAGCACTGTCGTGCTGTCCAGAAATTCGATGAGAAAGACTTGACAAAAACAAGTCAGACGAACAAGGCACAAAAGCTCCTCTAAATTACGAATTTTATTGATCAAAACATAAGAGGAACAGCCCAAGGTCGTCTTGCAACGTGCTCTGGCCTCCCTTGCTTATATAACCAGCCCGGAGGTCAACCCAATTCAAACTAGGACTCTAATCCTACTCAGTTTCTGAATCGAAACTTTCCATAACTGCTCAAGACTCTTCTGTACGTAGATAGAAGCAATATTAAGACTTCCAAACACCTTAGGAACATATCCCACATTCCTAAAACAACTCAACTTCATGTCCCGCACGAAATTCTATCATAACCAACTTATATCTTTCCATATTTGAGCCATAACCGACTCAGCCGCAGTCTGAGTCCATAATCCAGCCGGTTGGACCTTTCCTACCAATTCTTTACGTCCAACATCTCTTCATCACGCCTTGGAACCATGTTGCCACGTCCATGCACTCCTTGCACATGTGCAAATACCTTCCAACGACGTCCACGATACCTTCATATGCATTGTTCTTGATCCAAACATGTTGCACGACCTCCTGATCAACTCAGCCATATCTTGAACTCAAGCAACACCTGCACATGAATAAACAACCAATGCTTTTGAGCACAACTCCGTGACTTTACTCATGTTAGTTCTGAAAACCACAATACCTTACGTGAACACCTCACATAAGCATGTTACAAACCATAACAAAATGTTAACCACCGTAAACAGTCATAACACTTCAAAAACTTAGTAAAAGAATACTAAGCAAACTTTCCATAGATGTAAAGAAAGTTTGAAACATTTGCATGGTAAAAACAGGACCATTGGAATTTAGCTCTGGACCTTGCCAAAGCTAACCGAACCTTGAACCAGAGCTTACCAAAGCTAGTAGAACCTAGCACCGGAACTTACCAAAGCTAGTCGGACCTACCGCCGGAGCTAACCAAACACATGTCGGACCTAACCATAGCAAGTCGGACCTTACGTCGGATCTTGTCGGAGCTCGAACCTAGAGTCGGACCTTGACAAAAAGAGTGTTTTGGCATAATTTAAAACTTTTGTTGTTATAGCCAATGTATTCAGCACACATAGCTCTCACATGTTATTTATGACAGTTTCTGGCTGTCGTAAGTATGCCGCATTCCTGTAGTGCTAGTAGCTACAAGTCGGGCGACCTCCTCCGCGGAAACCTTCGCCGCTCCCAACAGCTCTGCGCTGTGGCCCTGCACCACAGGTTCCAGGGAGATGGTGGTGTCGCAGCTCTGAAGTCAAGTGAGCACATGCCCTGCCACCATCTGAGCCAGAGCTTTGCCTTCGGCCTCCAAATGCTCCCCCACGACATTCTCCAGCGTCAGGAGCTTCTCCCTGACTGAGTCCAAGGCAAGGAGTACCTGGCTCACCTCCTGGACTGGCCCTCAGGGGCACAAGGAGCCGAAGCCGAAAGGATCCAGAGCCGCCTCTGCACGGCCGAGGAAGTCCCATACCTTCTCGGCCTCAGCAGCACAAGAAGCCCGGAGATCTTTGGTCTCCTTGGCGGAAGAAGCTAGCTCCCCCGCCGAACTCCTCCTCGCCAGCTCCTGTTCTCGAGCGGCTAGCCCCTGCTCCAGAGCAACCAGGGCCTGCTCCCTGGTGGCTAGTCACGCGACCCGCTCCTCCAGGATAGACACCCTGGACGCAGCGGGGCGAGCTCCTGGTCACGGACGCCCTGAAGCCGCTCCTCCGGGTGCATCTGCCCCGTCTCATAGGAAGCCAGACGGTCGGAGAGCTCCCTCTCCCTCACCTCCGTCGCCTCCTACCGACAAACGAGTGTCTCTCGGGGCTCCGTTAGGGCTGCGAGACGTGCATCAGCGGAGGCATGGAGGCTCTCGGCCTCAACCTGGAGGTTCGCTGCATTCCTTTGGAGGGTCGCGATGGCGGCCTATGTCTCCTCCAGCACCTCCTCCCGAGCCTCAAGCCGCTCCTCCCGAGCCCGAGCCTTCGCCCTGGCGGACTGGACCCGCGCCTTTAGCAGGTCATCCGAGTCCTTTAGGCGCTTCCGCTCGGACCTCAGTTTGGCTGACTCTTGCTTTAGTGTGTCTTGCATCTGGTCCAGACTAGAGCGGATGGCCCTTGCGGCCCTGGGGACCGGGACAGCCTTCGGCATCATCAGGCGAGGTACTACCTCGACACCCTCTGGCTCTTCGCCCACTGGTGGGGTTTCCATCATGGCAACTTGCCAAGGGAGAGGAGGAGGGTTAGAACCCCACCCAGCAGCAACCTTATTGCTACCAGAGGCGTCCGCGCCTCCTGGTTGTCTGGTCTCGGAGGCCCGGGTGCCGACATATGGAGCTGCCTCAAACACAGGCTCAGGCACTGCCGCCGGTGTTGGAGCTTCGGCAAACAGGGAGCTCCGGCTCCCAGACTGCTGCGGTGGAGGAGGAGCAGAGGTGCTCTGCTGAGAAGCCCTACAAAAAGAGGCATCAAGCATCAACTACGCCATCCAGTGGCTCAGTACACAGCCCTGCGAGATTGAGCCGTACCTGGAGGACTGGAAGTTCCACTCCGCACGTAGCTTCTTATGCAGGGGGCTCGAGCCACTCGCCCCTGCCGACGCCGAGGTCGCCTCTGCCAGCTTCGGAGCTGGCGGAGCTTCGGGGGTCTTCGTCGATGAAGACAACACATCAGGAGCCTTCCCTACCAAGGACCTCGATGCCGAAGATGCGCCCTGAGCTGGGGCGTCCCTCGACAGCTGAGAAGCCGATGACGTTGCTGGGGCCCGCCCAGCAGCACCAGATGCCCTCCCCGTGGCCGCCAGGACTGCCCCGGAAGTGGCAGCTCCAGAGCTGCCCCCGGTGCCAATCGCGGAGCCCGGTGTGGGATCACGGGAAGCCTGGGAACCCCTCGCCTGGGGCCAGAGCCAGAGCTTCCATCAAGACGGACCAGCTTCCTCTTCGATGCCCTGCCTTGCTCTGGAGCATCCTTGGGTGGCGAACGAAGGCGCCACAGACGCAAGCCTCCCTGCCGACTCCCTACCCTGGCTTGGGAGTGAGTCTGACGGAGGCCCTTCCTGGCCACCAGCGCCGTCTGCTCCGGGGATCGCGATGCCCTGCCAGGGATCCCCAATCTGCCGCATGTTGACATCGATGTCGTCCAGCATCGGTAGCTCCTTCAACAGCCTCGAATGCGTCTGCGGGTTGAGGTAGACGGGTCGGCAGCTCGCCGGCGGGTTGATGGAGTCATCGGTAATTGGGTCACATGAGAGCTTCTGCAGCATCACCTCCAACATCTCCCGATCTGACGATGACCCTACCCCACGCTCCAACCGGGTCATGTCACCCTCCCCGGTGTACTGACAAGCAGCCCGGACACGCTTCTGCAGAGGAGCGATCTGGTGAGACAGGAAGTCAGCCAGGACCATCAGCGAGGTCAGGCCTTCCTCTGCCAAGTACCTGATCCTATCCAGCACCGGCGTGTAGGCGTCCTGCAGGTCGGGGATCTCATCCCCAGTGGCCACCTCGGTCATTGGCAGGCCATCCGGCAGCTCCAGGCGGTCGTGGACGTCAGTCTGGGCAATCACCTAGTCATCCCTCCAGTGCTCCCACTTCTCGGCAGTGAAGGGAGCGATGTAGGGCGCGGAGTGCCTCCCTCGGTGCTGGAAGTAATAAGCCCCCAATTGGCTTGTGCTTCTCCCCGAGGCCCTCAAGGAGAAGAACACCCTGAAGAGCCGCATTGAAGGCCGTACGCACATGAACATCTCGCAGAAGTGGACGAAGATGACCACTAGCGCGAGTGCGTGCGGCGTGAGGTGCTGCAGCTGGAGCCCATACACCTCCAGTAGGGTGAGGAGGAAGGACGATGCTGGGAGCGCGAACTCGGACAGCACGTACGAGGTGAAGAGTACCACCTCGCCGGGTTGCATGTCGGTCAGCGGGACCCTCCCGTGGTGGATCATCCCGTCGAACGTAGCCGATTGCCAGCCGAGCAGGCGGCTCACGACAGTGATGTCGCCATCGCTCCTAAGCCTGGATGAACGGAGGCCGGAAGACATGGTAGTGAGGAAAGGTTGTGAGCGCTGGGGAGTATAGGATTTGAGCGCGCAGGAGGAAGGCGAAGATTGCAAATCACTGAAGGGAACCGTCCTTCTCCGGAAGGATTCCCTTTATACGTCCGCAACCTCTGGCAGGGCAATAGGCGCAAAGTTTGGGTTTCCATCGTGTCGCGCCGTGGGTTACCTGCCTCCCCCAACGAAGAGTAGGACCTACGTCCACCCGTCAGACACTGGGGGCCAGGTGGGTAACATCTCGGGAACGTTCGGCGGTTTCCGGGAAATGCGGTGCGGTGGAGCTGCAGCGGTCGACCCAAAGGATGCCGCAGTAAATGCCCTGGGGCAACCGCTCAAGCACGTCACCACGACCCACCAGTCAGGAGCGAACACGCCTCCACTACGCCGACGATGTGCTGCCGCTTCGATTGGCGAGTATGCCCACTACGCCAAGGGTGTGCAGTCTTTTTGTCTCCAGGTACAATCACTCGTCCACTACGCAAAAATCTCGCCACCGCTCTGGTTTCCAAAGCACAGGTTTAAAACAACCACGCGGGAGAGATGGGGCCCCCACCTGCAGGCTCGATGCCTCCCTCGAGATGGACCCAGGGGCCACTGTCAGTACCCTGCAGATCGGTACCCCCACGTAGTGGGTAAAAGACAGTTTGGGTCCCGCCTCCCTACTGAGGCGGGCCCCAGCGTAAGCCACGTGTCTTTGGCCCCATGGTCAGCCCTGGGGCTGCCACATGCGCTTGACCTCCGGAGCTGGCACGTGCTCTAGGCTCCGGTCCGAGCCTCCCCACTGAGGTGAGGTCCAGGGATGCCACGTGTCCCCTAGCTCCGAGCCACCTCCCCGCTGAGGAGAGCTCCGGTGCTGACACGTGCCATGGGCTCTGGTCAGTGCCTGCCCGCTGAGGTGAGGTCCAGACCTGCCACGTGCCCCCAGGCTCTGAGCCGCCTCCCCGCTGAGGACAGCTCCGTAGCTCACACGTGCCCCGGGCTCCGGTCCGAGCCTCGCTGCTGAAGTGAGGTCCGGAACTGCCACGTTTCCCTAGGCTCCGAGCCCCCCCCCCCCCCCGCTGAGGACATCTCCGGTGCAACACGTGCCCTGGGCTCCGGCCCAAGCCTACTCGCTGAGGTGAGATCCGGAGCTGCCACGTGTCCCTAGGCACCAAGCCCGTCGATAAGAGCTCCAGAGCCGCCACGTGCCCCATGATTCATCATGGGCCATGGGTTGACAAAGTCAAGAAGGAAGTGCACTATCAAGCTTCGCATTCAAGGCTCGCGCCTTCCCCAGAAGCATGGCGCGCTGCGCCCGCCTCCGTCCTCTGCCCGTTCGCCATTACGGTGACAAGACGGGGCGAAGGCGTGACAACGGTACAGTGTCGCCCAATGGTACGAAGCCGCATGAGCAGGGCGAGAAGATGTGGCGACAAGACGGCGTCTTCATCATCACCTAACACGCGGTCAGGGGCGCTCAACGCGTCGAATGGACTTAACTCTCCCGCCGGCCATTCTACTCAGAGACTGAAGCCCTAGGTCGTGTATAGGGTTCACATAGCTCTAGGGCCATCTGTCGGGCCCCAAGCCTCACTGTAACCACCCCGGCCTTGAACTATAAAAGGACCGGGGTGACCACCCTGTAGAGGTTCCCGGTTTTCACATTCCAGACCACCCTGTAGAGGTATCATGAAGAGGAAGACGCAGGAATTCTTACGCCTGCAACAAGGGAGCTGGAACGCGCTGGAGTACTCCAGGGCGTTCAACGATCTCGAGCTCTACGCGCCGTACCACGCCGATACTGACGAGAAGCGGTGGGATCACTTCTACCAGGGGCTTAATCCGCTCCTGAAGGATAAATTGGCGATGTTCAATCGCGGCAGCCTCAACGACATAATTGATGCTGCGATTGTTCAGGAGGACTCCGGCAAGGAGTTAGCGGTGGCGGAAAGAAAGCGAAGCGCGCCGCAAAGCAGCGGAGAAGGAGGCGGTCCTTCTCAGAAATTTCGGGTGGTGAATCGCCCACCATCAGGTCCACGCTGGCAGCCACCAGATGCCATTCCGCAGTCAGCCGTATTCTTCACCGGCATTCAGGCCGGCGCTGCCAGTACCACCTCCGCAACAACAACAGCAGCAGGAGCGGGCGATGCCTCGTGCGTATGCACCTCAGCAGCGCATGCCGGGCTTTCGTCCCCCAAGCACAGGCCAAGCAGCGGCCACATGCTACAAATGTGGTCGTCCAGGACACTTCGCCAGCAGTTGTCCGGAGAGGCAAGGCGGCGGAGTGGCACCGCAACTTCCGGGGAGGAATCAGCCCCGGAACCCTACTAATACGCGGCGGGCAAACCCTAGGCCCGGCACCGTCCACCAACTTGCTATAGAGGACGTGCCGGAGGGAGAGCCGATCCTTGCGGGTATGTTCCAACTCCACCAGCATCCCGCCATAGTATTATTTGATTCAGGCGCCACACATAGCTTTATTAGCCAAGCTTTCATTGCTAAATACAGCTTGCCAATCCTACCCACCGATAGTTCATATTTGATTTGTTCACCGGGTGGGAAGATTTCAGCAAGCGTAATGGTTTCCAAAGCACCATTATGCTTAGCGGGTAGAGTGTACCCTCGTCTCTCATAATCTTAGAGGGACAGAAGGTCGATGTCATCCTAGGGATGTCGTGGTTAACCTGCCACGACACTGTTTTAGACACTGTCCTTCGAATCGTGCACTTGAACTCAGAAGTGCACGGATCTCACTCCTTATTTCTGGACAGTCCAGAAATAAAACTTCCAAGTGTCTATCAATCCACACCTATCAGATTGGAAGATATTCCAGTGGTCCGAAAGTTCCCTGACGTGTTCCTGGATGATTTACCGGGGATGCCGCCTGATAGAGAGGTGGAGTTCAAGATTGAACTTGCACCGGGAACCATGCCAATATCCCGAAGGCCGTACAAGATGGCGCCCAAGGAATTGGCTGAACTACAGACTCGGCTAACGGATCTGCTGGAGAAGGGTTTTATTAGGCCGAGCTCCTCGCCATGGGGCTGTTCGGCATTATTCGTGAAGAAGAAGGATGATACGTTGCGGCTTTGCGTGGACTATCGTCCATTAAACGCCGTAACCATCAAGAACAAGTACCCGTTGCCACGGATTGACATGTTGTTTGATCAGTTGGTCGAAGCAAAGATCTTTTTTAAGATGGATTTAAGATCCGGGTACCACCAGATTAAGATACAGGCTGAGGATATTTCGAAGACAGCTTTCTCGACGAGGTACGGACTTTACCAGTACCTGGTCATGTCCTTCGGCCTCACCAACACTCCAGCTCAGTTCATGTATTTAATGAATTCGGTATTCATGCTGAAGCTGGACAAATTTGTCGTGGTCTTTATCGATGACATATTGGTATATTCCAAGTCGGAGGAAGATCACAAGAAGCATCTGCGTATAGTCTTGCAACGGCTGCGGGATCACAAGCTATATGCGAAATTTAGCAAGTGTGAGTTCTGGATATCGCAAGTACCTTTTCTCGGGCATATCATCTCGGCGGAAGGCATCGTTGTATACTCGAGTAAGATCACACAAGTGCTGAATTGGAAATCCCCGAGAACTGTTCACAAGGTACGGAGTTTCCTCGGACTCACGGGATATTATCAGAGGTTCATTCCGAACTTCTCAAAGATTGTCAAGCCTATGACGGAGCTGCTGAAGAAGGCTACCAAATATGTTTGGAGTACAGTATGTGAAGCAGCATTCAAGGCTTTAGTAAAGCACCTGACATCAGCACCGGTTTTGGCGCAGCCAGACACAACAAAACCGTTTGATGTGTACTGCGACGCATCCGGCATTCGGCTCGGATGTATGCTGATGCAAGACCGAAGGGTGGTCGCGTATGGGTCACAGCAGCTTAGAAACCATGAGCAGAATTATCCAACTCACGACTTGGAGCTCGCTGCCGTGGTACTTGCACTTAAAATGTGGAGACACTACCTACTCGGTAACCTTGTACATTTATATACCGACCAGAAAAGCCTCAAGTACATATTCACTCAGAAGGAGCTGAACATGAGGCAGCGAAGATGGTTAGAATTGATAAAGGATTACGAAATAAAGATCCATTATCACCCCGGCAAAGCAAACGTAGTGGCAGATGCGCTGAGCCGCAATTCACACGTCAACAATCTGACCATCACAAATTTGAACAAGTTTGAACATACAAGAACATAGGCAATCGGGAAATGGTAGCACTTTTAATGCCAAAACCTACGAGGGACAACTGCTAGCAGATACACCAGGCAGCCAACAAATTGAAATGGACAGAGCGCCAAAAGGCTTGTTTCTGTTTGGTCATAGTATATTCAAACCTTCAGTTTAAAACTTCTGAAACTATCAACAATCACAAAGCTAGTTGGGGACGGGAAAAGAAAATGCAGCTACAACGAAAGCAAAAAAAAGCGCACCTTGAGTGATGTTATATATAGGAAAAATGGCCCAATATGACTTATTTATGTTCTTGTTCTTTTCGGACTGGCTGATACATTGGCTGTTCACCTGTTGATTACAACGATAATCCAGACCCTTCAGGTTGCTAAAAGCCAAGACTGCTACTATAAACTACTGGCTTTCTTCATCCTTATGAACATGGTAATTTTCTTTCTTTTTTATCTCGCAAAAGATTGAATTTTGCCAAAGCTAGTACTAGGTCGACAGCATTGTACATTAGAAGATTCTGGTTTCCTATATTGCTCTGATTCACATCCTAAACTCTTCCCATGGGAGAAAAAGTGTCAGGACCAAGAACCTCGCCGAGACACACGACGTTGAGTCGTCGCCGCGATAGCTTTTGATCTCACGCGAACGCCGTGGATCTCGCGCGCTCTTCTCGATGGACAGAGTACACACGTTCTGCTTTTGTGGTGTCTAACTGACACCGATTTTCATTGATCAGATTTACATATGAAGGAAACAAGTACTAGTGGTAAACATGCGATACCCACTCCCCGTCATGGAAGACGTGGTCCGCCACGATCAGCGACGCGCTCCGCGGGATGACCAAGTCATTCAGCGAGCCCCACAACACATGCACGTACTACTACAGGAAAAACGATTATTGACGACGGCTAAATTTATTAACGACGGGACCGTCGTCTTTAATATTATTGACGACGGCTAGATAAAGCCGTCCGTCGTTAATAAATTATTGACGACAGGGGCCGTCGTCTTTAACTTAATCCGGACCCAGGTGACCTAGCACCGTCGTCAATAAGTTCCTTATAGACGACGGTCACCTGTCACCGTCGTCAATAAGCTTCTTATTGACGACGGTGGCCTTGCACCGTCGTCAATAACGGCACATATACCCCGTACGCGAGCCGGGAGGTGGCGAGTGCCACCTCCCGACTCGCGCCTCTACTCCATCGCCGTTGGCCGTCCCCGTCGCCGCTACCGCCGCCGCCCGTCCGCGGCCCGAGGTAAGTCCCCCTCCCCCTCCGGCCTCTCCCCCGCTCCCCTCTCCGGTTCCTCGCCGCGCCGCCGGCCACCGACAGGCCGGCCTCGCCGTCCTCCCCCCGTCCGGCCTCTCCGGTCCCTCCCCCGCTCCCCCCTGCGGCCGAGCCGCCGGCCGCCTTTGTCTCGCCCCCTTCCCCTCCCCCCACTGGACCGGCCCCTCCCCCACTCCCCCCTCCGGCCGAGCCGCCGGCCAGCGGCCGCGACGGCCCCTGTCCCGCCCCCTCCCCCTCCTGGACAGGCCCCTGTCCCGCCCCCTTCCCCCTCCGGCCGAGCCGCCGGCCAGCGGCCGCCCGGCCGCGCCGGCCCCTGTCCCGCCCCCTCCCTCCTCCCCCCCACTGGACAGGCCCCTCCCCCCTCCGGCCGAGCCGCCGGCCTCCGGTCAGCGGCCGCGCCAGCCGCGCTGACCCCTGTCCCGCCCCCTCCCCCCTCCGGCCGCCGGCCAGCGGCCGCCCGGCCGAAACGGCTCCTGTCCATGTGATGTTGTATCTTTGTCTGACCACATGTCGTTGTGTCGTCGCATATATGCGCAAGAGACTACGTATGTAGTGCTGGTTCTCTCTAGTCTCTCTCTCTCTCTCTCTCTCTCTCTATATATATATATATATATATACACACACACACACCGAGCCTCACTCTCAGCTGGACTGTTAAATCCGCTCCTGATAGAACCAAATTACTACAAACAGTTTTTTAACAGGCCTTAACCACCTGTAGTTGCGGACATCACATTCGCCGCTGAGAAAAGGCCAATAAAAGTAATCTTTCTTCAATGGAGGGTGCATGACCTCAGTAGCCCGCCATTGAAGGTTACATTTTTAGTGACAGCACTGCCACCAGAAATACGATTTTAGTGGCTGACTGCTGACTTCATGCATCCTCCACGAAAGACTTTTTTTAACAGTGGGCAGTTATGTGAGACCCGTCACTAGATTTAGTGGTGAGCCTTTATGTGATCCTTCATTAAAGATACATTAGACCAGTGATATAATTTTCATTCACATTTAACAGAATCACCACTGACAAAAGCGACATGTACCACAACAGGTGTTATAAGGCGCGTCCGTCATTACTGTAGGTTTCTTCACAGTGGAGGGCGTTATGTAAGACCCATAATCTGGCCACTACAGTGGTGATTTTATCAGCCTGGTTGCTCAATACCGTCACTATAGTGTTTCGGGAAATATCACTGAAAACGTTTTTATGGTAGTGAATATATGCAACAATATGCATCAATATATAGTCATGATCTTCGAGCTACCTCAACATGACATTCATGGGTCGAGCCTGATGCTTAGTCAGGACAAGATTTTGAAGGTCTGCCAGGTCAGAGAGGAGATCCTCCTTGCTTCAACATTTTACTTTGACGTTGTCGACTTATGCCTCCATATTGCGGCCGATTTGAGAATCTAAGTAGCATGCATGCCCCGCTTGTTTCAAGACTTGACTTTGATGTGGGCATGATTATAATCCAGCTATAACCATTTCGAATGATACACGTGCATGCAAGGCCTAGAGTAGTCAATGCTAACCCTGCAAATGCAGTGCTTAGAGTAGTAGTTGTTTTCTTACAGTTTGCTATCTGAGGACACATGCCAGTCTGCTTAAGACGGAACCCTAGAATCAAGGGTGTCCATATCGTTGCACTAACTTCTATCTACTTGGAGCACAAGCACATTACAGAGTTTCGTAACTAGAATTAGATGGGGGCGATTAGAGTAGCTTAGGTTTGGCCGAGTGTATCAAGGCAAACTAGGGGTGCTGGTAATGAGGTGATGACGTTCAAGGAGAGGTTGGCGAGCACAAGAGCTGGCTGGTTTAACAATCCATATTTCTGAGGACACAAAAACAATTTCCACTATAGGAAACCTAACGCATTACGATGACCAAGTTATTTACGACGGCTAGCCGTCGTAAGTAAGCTAACTTATGACGGTCGTTGTGAGCCGTTGTAAGTAAACTAACGACGGCCTTAGGCCCATGGCCTCCACGCGCCGCCCCGCCTCCCCGCGCTTCCCCGGCCGTGCCGCCGCCCCGCGCAACGCCCGAGCACCGCCGCCGCGCGCCTCCCCAGCGCAGCGGCCCCGAGGTTCCTTGTCTTGTTCCTCTTAGTAATTATGTTCATAGCATAAAATAGTCTTTTTACTTCATATGTTGGACAGTGCAAGACACAAGCCGGTGTTCATGAAGATTTGCGACAACTGTCCAACGGATCCATTAAAGTTAAACTCTTTGGTCGATATGATGTCAATGGGTTCCGATTTCATTCAACTCAATTTGAAACTCAACATCCTCTAAGGGCAACATCTAACACCGGAGTTGTGACGAGGGCCGCCGATGCCGAAGGACGTGAAACTAATTTCTATGGAATCATAAACAAAATCCTAGAATTCAGTTTTGCCAGGAGTAAAGACCTTAAAGTAGTCTTCTTTGACTGCGATTGGTTTGATCATAACAATGGAACTCGACAAAACCAATTTGGCATGGTAGAAGTCAAACACAAGGACCAACTATGAGGCTACAATACCTTTGTCCTTGCACACTAAGTCGAACAAGTGTACTATCTACAATATCCATGCGAAAAGCTTAGTGCATGGTGGGTTGTACAAAAGGTGAATCCTCGTGAGCGGTTATATACACCGGACAATACTGGTTACCTTGATGAGGCTGATGTTGTTTACTAAGAAGAAGTGTTGCCGGATTCTTCTGTCGTTGAGCCTGGTCTATGACTCGATGAATTAGTTGGAGATGCACAAGATGTACAGAGTCATAATGTGAAAAAATGAAAACAGCGAACAACCACGACAAAAGATCGATGGTCCGGTTTATGAAGTAGAGTACATGATCGTGATACTGATGAATTTTGAAATTGAGTACAAGTAACGTTTCCTTCATCTCTTCTTTCGTCTTCTATATTTTCCTTTAAATTCATTGTCAAATTTCCTTTCATCAGGATGTCGTCGAGCAGTAGACCACGGGGGACGAGGGGCTTCTGCCCCCGAGAGAAGACTCCGTTTTCCAGGGCTGTCAGTCTAGTGATGGTAGACCGTCTCAGCTGTTGGGCCTTGACAGAGGCCAAGGGTCATGAGAGCGGTCACGACACGTAAAGAACATTAAATTACATAAATTATATAAGTAACTTCTTAAATCTATATTACAAATCTTCAAATTTTTAGGACGACTCTACGTCTGAGGAGATAGAGGCCAGGGGTCCTCTTCAGACACCACAGGTTTCGGAGCCTGTTTCGGATCTTGCTTCGGATCCTCTTCAGGTTCCGGCACCGCAGGCTTCAGACCCTGCTTCAGAGCCTTCCACAGAGCCTGATGTGGAGCCGGCTCCACAACGGCGTTACAGGAGGAGCCACTCCTCCGGTTCCTGCACGCAGAAGATCGGGTCGTTATTCGTCCGGTTGGCGATAGGTAAGTAAATCTATAACAAATCAATTTAGATATTTTAACACATATATATACTAATTGAGAATCATATATTAGGTCTTGGGCCGATGACTTGTTCACGGGTCAAGGACGCCACCGCCAGGTCAACACTGTCCTGGGCCAGCTCATCCGTTGTCACTACCCCGGTCTAGTGAACGGGCGGGCTGCTACATCTTGGGACGATTACGCTACGACCGAGGACATTACCTACGACAACCACCAGGAGCATGTGTGGCATGAATTCATGGTAAGTAAATCGTCTATTCGTTAAATGCGAACCTATTATATGTTAAATACACTAACTTGTATATTTCTTCTTGTAGAAATATTACCGTTTGGAGGACGAGGCCCAGCTGGATCACGCTCGCCTGGTCTTCAACAACATGGTCTTCAACAACAACCTAGGAAGCTCCTGACGCAGTCGATATCAACGGCTCGCATTCAGGCTACGAAGGCGTACTATAAGTTGTATCCGGACGAGGGTGAGCCGGGGCAGTTTAGGGATGTGGCGGACAAGTACTTGACGGAGGCACAGTACGCAGAGGTAAAATGTTTATTTTACTTTGCTTCATTCTCCAATTTTGATCAATGTTTTCATCCAATAACAAATGTGTACAGGTCAGTGTACCGTGGCTTGAGTCCTGTCCGGACGCCTACAGTTCCCTGTGTGCTCGTTGGGCGAGCCAGGGCTTCCAAGGCGTGTCGATGACCCGCCGACAGTGTGACACCTCATTCCTGGTGTCAGCAAATATTCATGTTTTATAAAGAGAAAACATTTTAAGAAGTAAGAACAGAGAAAAATATCAAAAGGATAGCCAATAAGAGTTGGCTCCACTTCACCGAGAGCGCCGAAGACAACTTACCGCGGCCGCTGGCCACGTGGCGTGTTCGGAGCTCATCTTTGCAAAATGGGGAGAGGTCCACCGCTAAACTGGCTACGTGGCAAGCTCGGAGCTCATCTCTGAAAAGGGGGAGAGGTCCGACCCTGTGGGACACTTGTTGCCCTCGGAGCTAGCCTCTGCGGAAGAAGCAAAGGCATTTCTGAAGGACACATGTCACCTTAGGAGCTAGTCACCACGGAAATCAGAGGATCAGTCGCACGGGATACGTGTCGATCTCGGAGCTCACCACCGAGAGATCCGGTTCTATTGAACACATGTCGCCACCGGAGCTTATCTCCGGGAGGTCCGTCACTGTTGGACACATGTCTACCTCGGAGCTCGTCTCTGAGGAAAGAAGAGAGGAAAGGTCCGGCACTGACACGTGGCGGTGCGGAGCCACCTCCAAATAATAGAGGAGGTCCTGACCGCCAGGATACGTGACGCACGCGGAGCTCACCTCCGAAGGAGAGGGGAGTCTTGCTCACTTGACACGCGGCACAACTAGAGCTCGTCCCTGCGGAGAGGGAGAGACCAGGACCCGATGGACACGTGGAGCCTCCGGAGCTCATCACCGAGGAGGTAACGAGTTCTAGGAACAGTTTTTGGATTCTGTACGCATAGAAATACCGGAACAGAAACCGACCTAAATTCCACAATGATACCGCACCAAATCAACTAAAGGTAAGTTGTAAGATTCAACGACAAATTTGAACAGGACTCTTATTCGGGATACAATCAGATTAGGACTCTTCTCTTCCCGATTATAAATAGAACCCAGAACCTCTGGCCGAAACCACAAACTTCTTTTCCAAAGCCAACGACTTAGAGCCCTAGTCCCAACCCGCCAAGTCGCCGGAGTGCAGCAAGGAAGATCGCCGAAGGAAAGCCCAACGATCTGAGGAGGACCTTGAGACCAAGAAGAACGTAAGGTAGGTCTCCAATACCACCTCACAACATCGTTGTGCTTTTCTTGCATCTGTTCTTTGATTCCTTTCGAACAGAAGTCTTCTCGTGGACAGATCACTTGATGATCAGGTTGATCTAAAGACAAGATCATCGCCACGTCCACCTTTGATCCGAACACCTCTGTTCATCATAAAATCCATGCAAGCCATGCAAGAACACGTACAAACCAATCTAATAAAACTAATCATAGGATAGCATGCATATGCATCATCGCATCTAGTTTAAGGTTTGTGCATGATATTGATTGCTTTGAATCTTGTATGCACGTGATCCTACATAGCAGGACAAGCTCAGGGAGCTGTCTACGACGAGCTGCAGCAACAAGGTTTTGAGATCCAAGAACAACCAGAACCGCAAGAACAAGGCAAGTGCTCCTTGACCATATTGATCCTATGTTTTGGGTAAAACAGTTTTGTTTCGCGAAAAGATGTGTTGCTGAGTCAAACATGATGGGAAACCCTTTTTATAGGAGTTTACTAATTTTGGTCAAACCACCCTTGTCGCCAGGGAAGTTTATGAGTCGGGTATGGTTTTTCCTTTATGCTTCGCTGAGTCCATGGGATTGGGAAGCGAGATAGATGTGTTTAGCTAACTGCACTCGTAACGATAATGAGAAACTGATGATGTTAATGAACATTGATTGGAGGGAGATCTAGGCAAGCCTGGGTTTGTGAATGAGGTAGCATGAGATGGTGGTTTACTTGCCGTAGATCTAACGATCGGTTCATGCATGCACATGCCAGGATAACAGTGCCACCACAAGGCCAAGTATGGGTGCGGCTTAGCTAACTAATTAGGTAAGTTGCTAGGGTGTTATGGACTGTGGAAGGCGCGGGGAATGGGAGTCGAGTGAGGACTGCCCTGGGAACTGCATGGCACAAGAGGGAGCCCGTGGGTGGGAGAATTGGAGATTCTATCCTGCCGGTGAAACCTTAGTGAGTCCATACCTCTAGTAGCCCCTTTGTAAAGGCTATTTTGTGATCTCTTAGCCATACACCGATGGTTTTGTACTGGTGTAATGGAGGTTCTGCAGTCGCCGACGGGTGACGAAATCACAAACTTGTGGGTAAAGAGGTGCAAACTCTGCAGAGTCTAAAACTATCATGATAGCCGAGCTTACGGTTACGAGCGTCTGGCCAACTGCCATGATTAGTTAGGATGGTTATTGGGATGGTTCTTGGTTATGGTTATTGATTATGGTTATGATTTGGTTTTGGGACTGTTGAGTCCGGGTGACAAGATGGTTGCATGACTGTTGAGTCATGGCAACGGGATTGGTCTCGGTGTGAGACGAAGTTGTTTATGAGATAAGATGGTAGCGAATACGAGAAGGTATTCGTGAAATGGTAGCGAATACGAGGAGGTATTCGTGAGCAAGAATGAAGTTGGTTAATGTTCGGGTGGAACATGGAAAGTGATGGAGGTATGTTGGTAATTTAATATATGCTGGGATTACATTCATCTAAAGTTAAGTTGTTGTTTTATCAAGGTTTTATAAATCTGCTTTTCTGCAAATGAGCCTTTTTATACCTACCTTGTTATGAGCTACATATCATGTTTTTCCCGCACTTGCTGAGTACATCATTGTACTCAAACTTGCATTATTATTTCATCATCAGCAGCAGGAGAAGACTACTATGAAGACCAAGTGGAGCATTAAGGCGTGTGATCTGTTCTCAACCTTGCCTGTGGAGGGAGTAGAGATAGAGCCACTTCTGCTTAGATTTGCTTCCGCATTAGTTAGATTGCTTCCGCATTAGAATAAAGACTCCCGCTGCATAGAAATAAAGACTTCCGCTGTGAGCATGAGTCCAAGACTCATGAGATATTGTAATAAACTCTGTTATTCGTGGTAATATATAATCTGAATTCAGTTTGTGGAATGTATGTGTATGTGTGATGAACATCCTGAGCACACATATGCATTAGTTCTCGGTTCCGTGGTTTTTCCACAGAATTGAGGGCGTCACAGACAGAGTCGAGGGACGGACGGGAAACACCATCTTGGCGGGGACGGCTACGTACGCCTTGCTAAACGGATGGTAAGTGATACTCGAATTTTATTCTAGTTAATTTCTATCGCTATCATTGTGCTAACACGTACCGATAGGAGCGCGAGATCGGTCAGGAGCCGACCGCTATCCAGGTGTGGAGGAGGGGTCACATGGGAAGTGACCCCTCGCAGCCTGATCAGCTGTCTTCTTAGACGGCGACGGAGACGTTGGTGAGTACTTTAGTTAACTTAATTGTATTCTCTTTAAAACTTCTGATGACTTTAATTTTCTGCATTTTCAGGAAAAGTATGGGGAGGAGGTGCGGAGGCTTCGAGGCGACGATTACGATTGGTAGAACTCGCCGATCGTACCTGAAGCCGCCTATGCAAGCGGTGGCAGTAAACCTCACGACCGGTGAGTTCTGTTGTTTTTCATTTACTTTCATGAACTTCGAGACACGAAACTTTAATACTCTTACTTTTTTGTGTAGGTTGGCCATCTTCGATGGAGTAGTCGACTCGAGGTATGCGCGGTCTTCCTCGAGGGCCTCTTCATCGTAGGGTGGATCCAACAGGCATGGCAGCCGAGATCTGGAGCTCCAGAGTGTCCAGGAGGAGCTCCAGAGGACGCAGGAAGCGCTGAGGCTCGCGAACGAGAGGCAGGCCGCCGAGCTCAGAGCTAGGGACGAGAGACAGGCAGCCGAGCTTCGGGCTAGGGACGACTATCAACACTCGTACATGCTACAGCTGCAAGCTGCCATGCAGGTAAGTTCAGATCGTTGTACTCAACGTTTCCAATATATGAATGACATGTATAATAATTTACTTCATATTTGCAGGCTATGGCCACAAGACAGCCGGTTGTCTTTCCTCAGTGGGAGCCGCCACCGATACAGCTATCACAGGGGCCCACGTCAGGAGCACAGGTACAAACTTTCTCATAATAGCTGCAACTAGTTAAACTTGCTCAAATTTAGTTGAATTTGATCAAACTTACTCAAACTTTGGGAAAACTAGTTAAACATCCTCAAACTGAGTAAAATATGGTACAACTTACTCAACCATAGTCAAATATGAGCAAACTTACTCAAACATAGCCAAAACTAGTTGAACTAGCTCAAACATAAACACTACTAGTCCATACTTCTCAAACTTAGTAAAATATGAGCAAACTTACTCAAACATAGCCAAATCTAGCTAACTTGCTCAATTCTAACTTGTAATGAGTTTATTTAGTTATATACACATTTGTGAATTTCTAATTTGACTAACTATACATGTACATCACAGGGATCAGCGATGCAGGCTCAGGAAACTCCATCCCCTCAGCATCCGGCGTTTGGACGAGCGCGCGACGACTTACTGGACTCCGGTGGCAGCGGTCGGGGTAGCGTAGGGTAGTGTGGCGTGCGTATAGTGTTTTTGTGCCTGCCTGTGATGTATGTTTTGATTGCTTGTGATCTGGCCATTGAACCAGGGCTGGCCTCAAAGCCATGGCAGGATTTTCTGTTTTTATAAAAAAAAATTGTAAAGCTTATTGACAACGGTTTCTGGTACTTGGCCGTCGTCAATAAGCCATTAGTATTAACGACGGCCAGGTACCAGAAACAGTCGTCAATAAGCCACTGTTATTGATGACGCTGTAAACGTACCATCGTTAATAAGTTGGCTTATTGACGACAGCCAAACCCTGGCCGTCGTTAATAAGCTAGCTTATTGACGAGAGCCAAACACTAGCCATCGTCAATAAGCTACTGTAGCTTATTGACGACAGCCAGCTTTAGCTATCGTCAATAAGCTTATTGATGACGGTTACCATCGTCAATAAGCTTATTGACGACTAATAATTGACGACAGCCATAAATCGTTGTCTATAACAGTTTACCGTCGTCAATAAATTATTGACGACGGCACTGTGCTTATAGACGGCGGTTTTTGGCCGTCGTCTATTGTCGGGATTCCTGTAGTGTACCATGTACAGTACCATGCAACTAAACACAAAACAATGTAAATAAACACGACACGATAACTGAAACACACAAGGATTATTCCTGACAATCTCCTCCTAATCCTTGCTGTGTTTCACTCCAACATCGATCAGACCAATTCTTGAGCGAAGTTCTTGAAACTTGATTCTTCCAAGGGGCTTAGTAAGTATGTCACTAAGCTGTTCTTAACTCCGAACAAACTCCACATTGATCTGCTTCTTCTCAGCATATTCACGAACCAGATGATATTTCACTTCTATGTGCTTGCTGTGTCCGTGCATCACATGATTCTTGATTAAGGCAATGGCGGATTTATTGTCCACACTCAAACTTGGAGCTCTAATGTCTGTTCCTTCCAGATCAGCCAGAACTCGTGCAAGCCATACTCCCTGGCAGGCGGCGTTTGCAGCAGCGATGTACTCTGCTTCACAACTCAATTGTGCCACAATCTTTTGTTTTGTGGACTGCCACGTGATTGGGCTGCCTGACAGGAGGAACATGACACCAGTTGTGCTTTTCCTGGAGTCTACATCTCCAGCAAAGTCGCTATCGCTGTAACCAAACAGCTTCACTTGCTCCTCCCCTTTTCCAAACCACAAACCCCAGCTCTTGGTTCCTTTTACATAACGCAAGATATGTTTCACTGCTGCCATGTGGTCCTGCCTTGGATCCTCCAGGAACCTACTCACAAACCCCACTGAAAAAGCAAGGTCGGGACGAGTGTTTACAAGATATCTGAGGCTCCCGACTACACTTCTGTACTCTCTTGGATCCACTGCCAGTTCTTCATTTGTCTTACTCAGTTTCATTCTTGATACCATTGGCACTTGGCACGAGTTGCAGTCAACCATTCCACTTTTCTCAAGTATATTCTCTACATATGCACTTTGGCACATCGAGATGCCTTCTGGTCCTTGCTTCACCTGAATGCCCAAGTAATAATGAAGAAGCCCTAGATCACTCATCTTGAAGGTTCTGCACATTTGTTTCTTGAACTTCCCAATGCTGCAGCTGCTGGCCCCCGTGATCACTAGGTCATCAACGTACACCCCTACTACCAGCTGATGTCCCTCATCTTGTTTAACATATATGGCATGATCAGAGGTACTCTTGTTGAAGCCAAGAGACTGAAGGGTGGAGTCCAGCTTCTCATTCCAGGCCCGTGGTGCCTGGTGCAGTCCATAGAGGGCTTTCTTCAGCTTGTACACCTGGTTCTCACTTCCCTTCACCACGAACTCAATTGGCTGTTGTATGTACACTTCTTCCTGAAGATTTCCATTTAGGAAGGCAGATTTCACGTCCATATGGTGCACCTCCCAGCCATTGTGCGCTGCAAGAGCAATGAGCAAACGTACCGAGTCCAGCCGAGCCACTGGTGCGAATACTTCATCGTAGTCAATGCCGTGTTTTTGGGCATATCCTTTCACAACCAAACGTGCCTTGTGCTTGGACACAGCGCCATGTTCATCTTTCTTAACCTTGTACACCCATTTGAGTCCGATTGCACGTCGGCCCTGAGGTAACTCCACCAGATCCCATGTATCATTATCTTCTATTGAGGCTATTTCTTCCTGCATGGCTTTCTTCCAACACATCTCACATGAAGCTTCCTCAAATGTACTAGGTTCATCAGTGCTTACCAGAAAACTTGTTTCTTCCACGCCCAGTATTGGTGGTGCAAAGTCTCCAACCTTTCTAAATCTTAGGGGGGGGGGGGGGGGGGGGGGGGGCTTCATCACCATGGTCACCATCCAGGAGTCCTTCATAGTTACTGGGAGGTGACACGAATTCTATCTCCCCTTCTTTATGCGCCACATCTTCACCTTGTGGTTGAGGTTGAGGTGTGCCCAAGTGTTCTTCTTCTGGAGCCTCTTCAACATCGATGTGCACCATGTCATCATTATCCTCCAACACTCTACTGCCAATGCTATGTTCGACCGTGAAGATGTCATCTCCTCTAGACTTCATTTCTTCTACTTCTTCAGGACTCCACTCCCATTTGCCTTCTTCATCAAACACCACATCCCGAGTTATATGCACTCTACCAGTAGTGGGATCAAATGCACGGTAAGCCTTTGAACCATCTTCATAGCCCACAAATATCACTTTGCGTCCCCTGTCTTCTAGCTTTCCCAGATGTGGTTTTGTGTTCCGGACGTAAACAGTACATCTGAACACTCTTAGATGCTTTACTCCTGGTCTCCTGCCATACCATTCTTCATAGGGTGTCATTCCAGCTACGCTCTTAGTTGGGCATCGGTTCAGTACGTATACAGCAGTTGTCAATGCTTCACCCCAAAACCATCCTGGAAGGCCTTTTGCTTTAAGCATGCTCCTCGCTGCTTCCATCACTGTGCCGTTTCGACGTTCAACCACACCGTTCTGTTGAGGACTGTAGGGCGCCATATGCTGACGACGAACACCCTCATTTGCACAGAACTCAGCGAACTCATGCGACGTGAATTCACCTCCTCTATCTGTTCGTAGCCCTCCTAGCTTCGTTCTGGACTCAGCTTCAACACAAGCCTTGAACGTCTTTATCGCTTCTTCTGCTCGGTCCTTCGATGGAATGGGAAACGCCCACATATACCTGGTGTGGTCATCTACTAAATGCAGGAAGTACTTATTACCTCTTGGAGTTTCAGGTACAATCAGGCCGCACATGTCTCCCTGAATCATCTCCAGGCTCCTTTCTGCACGATAACCTCCACGTTCAGGAAATGGTGTCCTCTTTTGTTTTCTAGCCAAACACGCCTCACACAGGGCATGCTTCACCTGTTGGTTCATGACTGGCAATCCTCGTACTAGTTCTTCTCTCGCCATCTTCCTCAACACTGCCATGTTGACGTGACAAAATTGTGCGTGCCACCTCTGTGCTTCCTCCACACCCTTCGTCTGCATGCACTCAGCTCGCACTGTCTTCACACGAAGCATGTATAGGCGATTCTCTTCACGCCTCATCTTTGCCAATAGCTGCCTGCTTGGCTCACGGATCTGCAAGAAACCTTTCATGATCTCCACCCAGTACCCAGATTCGTCCAACTGACCGACACTTATGATGTTTGTCGTCAGTTGTGGTATGAAGTACACTCCTGAGAAGGTCCTCCTTTCACCATTCTTGCACAGGAATACAATCGTCCCTCGTCCTTCAATCTTTGCCACAGAATCATCTCCAAATCTCACCGACCCAATAACGTTGGTGTCCAGACTTGAGAACACTGTGTGAGACCCGGTCATATGGTTGGTGGCTCCAGTGTCCACAACCCACAGATCTTCATCCCACTGCTTCTTATCTTCAAGCTGAGCCAGGACTCTTCCTTCATGTATCTCAAGAGGTCGCCCAATGATCTCCTTCTTGTCTTCGCATAGTACCTTCTTGTGATCGACGTGAACGTCCATTTTGTGGCATGGACATGCACCCCAGGGCTTGGTCCCCTCAGAATTGCTGTGACCAACCCCAGCTGAGAACAGATCTTCTACAAGTGGCGATGACTTCACAACAAGCAATGAAGCTTCTTCCTCTTCCTTCACTACATGTGCTTGTTCCTTCTTGGGCTTCGACCAGCAGTCACGAGCCCAATGTCTGAGCTTTCCACACTTCCTACACTCATCGCCACTGGGTCTCTTTGGGTTGTTCGATGACCCAGCAGATGTTGAACCCTTTTCAGGACCATGACCTATTCCTCGGCCACGTCCTCCTCCACGACGACCTCCTCCACCTCCTCTTCTCCTGGCATACTAATTGTCGAAGTCTTTCTTCTTGTGCCTAGACTCCCATTCTTCTTCAGTAAGGTACGACTTCCCATCGTGTTGCACAATTGGAGAAGGTGTCTCGAATGATTCTTCCGCCGCCTTTAACCTGCCCGTAGCATCCGCCAGTGTTAGTGAGGACACATCCAGTAGAGTCTGGATTGCCAACACTATCTGTCGAAAACACTGTGGGACACTCTGGAACAGCTTTTGAACGACCTTCGTCTCTTCCACGGCTTCTCCCAGTGTTGCCAACGTGGCCGCCATGCCACTTAGACGCAGTGAGAACTCTTCTACTATCTCGCCGTCCTTGAACGCCACAGTGTCGAACTGTGTGTGCAGCTGCTGTGCGGTCGCCTCCTTCACTCGATCGTCGCCGACCCACATTGTTTTGATAGCATCCCATGCATCTTTCGCCATTTCCTTCTCGGCAATCACGGACACCATCTCTGACGGCACCGCGCTACACAGTGCGTCGAGCGCCAGCATGTCGTCCTGCAGGTCCACGCCGCCTTCCTCCACGGCCATCCAAAGCGCACGAGCCTTCATTTTCACCTTCATGAGCAGTGCCCATTCCGTGTAGTTCGTTTTGGTCAGGGTGGGGTAGCTACTCCCACCAGAGACCTCACGAACAACACGTTGAATCACGTCGCCGCCGGTCTTGGAGCCGCTGTCGTTATCGCCTTTCCGTCCGGCCATGAGCGTGCAGTTGATCGCCTTGTCTCTGCTTCAGTGGCGGCCACGCACCACGTACGAGTCCCCTCGTAACCGGCTCTGGTACCAATTGTCAGGACCAAGAACCTCGCCGAGACTCACGACGTTGAGTCGTCGCCAGCGATAGCTTTTGATTTCATGCGAACGCCGTGGATCTCACGCGCTATTCTCGATGGACAGAGTACACACCTTCTGTTTTTGTGGTGTGTAACTGACACCGATTTTCATTGACCATATTTACATATGAAGGAAACAAGTACTAGCGGTAAACGTGCGAGACCCACTCCCCGTCATGCAAGACGTGGTCCGCCACGATCCGCGACGCGCTCCGCGGGATGACCAAGTCACTCAGCGAGCCCCACAACACATGCATGTACCGTGTACAGTACCATGCAACTAAACACAAAACAATGTAAATAAACACGACACGGTAACTGAAAAGCACAAGGATTATTCCTGACAAAAAGGAGGATCAACAACAATAGATGGAGGTGTTCTTTCTTTCCTCCTCTTTGGTTTCTTCTTCTCTTTGGTTGTGACCTAAGCAATTAACTGCCTCACTTCTTCCTTGAGGAGCTTCAGCGAACTGGAGTATAGCTTGTTATTGAATTTCTCAATACCAATGTCAGACGAAGCTTAACAGTGAAACAAGGAGATGCAGATGGAAAATGCCTGTAATGCAGATAATCGAGCATAGAAATCCACCGAAAAATGGCCATTCCCATCTGCCTTCCACTACAGGAAACCGATCAATTTACAACGGCCAGGAACCGTCGTAAATAAGAGAAAACGGTAGTAAATAACTTATTTATGATGTTTTCCGTTATTTATGACGGTTTATGGTCGTTATTGTTAATTGATCATAAATAAGGTTATTTACGACGGCGACGGCCACCGTCGTAAATAACTAACTTACGACGGCCGTTCCTAGTCATCGTAAACAATGGGTCGTCGCCCATGGGCGTGCCACGTGGTGAGCTGGACACCTAACTTATGACGGCGTGGACTCCTGATCGTTGTAAGTTATGTAGGTTAACTTACGATGGCCTGCCTCGCGCCGTCGTAAGTTAATTAGGTTAACTTATGACGATCCTGTATAGCTGGCCGTCGTAAATAGGGTTTTTAATTTTTTAAAAAATAGAAAAAAACACTATCCTGACACGATGGTCAACTCACAGAACAGTTCATATACACAGCAAGATAATCATCCAAAATATAAAACAACAAGGGGATCCACTCGCTAAGAACTACCCCTTCCACTTGCTCCGGAGCCGAAGAATCCGTCTCCGCGACCTCCTCCCGGTGCCAGTAGCTGTAGCGGTGGAGTTTGAGCCTTCGTTACCGATCTTTGCAATGCAAATAAATAGATAAAGTGAGTTTTAGCTTCTACCACTCTCCACCCCTTACTATCACTCTCCCTCACTCTCCCCCTTACTCTCACTCTCTCTCCCTCCCCTGCACTCTCACTTTCTCCCTCACCCTCTCCCTCCCCCTCTCTCTACGACTCCCTCTCTCTCTCACCCACTCTCTCTCTACCACTCTGTCTCTATCCCTCCCTCTTTCCCTTTTCACTCTCACTCTCTCTCCATCTCCCTCCCCCTCTCTACCACTATCTCTTACTCTCACTCCCTCCCTCTCCCCCTCACCCTCACTCTCACTCTCTCTCCTCAAGCACACTAAGTTTTTCTTACATTAGAAAATAGCAGATAAAAAACACATTACCTGGATATCTGAAAGTCCATGTGGTTGGGGCACTTATGGTGGGGCCAACTCTGACGGTTGCCACGTAGGGATCGGGATCTACTGCCCACTGTGTCGAGCTAAGGGTGTAATTGCAAAATATTAAAACAAGTATACTAATACAATGATATGGATTTAAATTAATCTATATTGAATTACTTACCTCCACCCCTGCCTGCATCTGAGCCATGTAGGCGGCCTGTTGCTCCTGTGCGCCCCGGGCTAGATCCCTCTCCCTCTGGAACTCCACCCTCTCTCTCTCCACAGATCTCGGCTCTCCCTATGGAGTTCCTCTATCTCGCTCTGGGAGAGACGATGACTTGTCTGGCCGACGGAGGAACCCTTGGTCGATGGAGTGACGATCGAAGGTCGCGCTATCCTCGAGTCAACAACTCCATCGAAAATGCAAACCTACAAAAGAATATGAATAATAATTAGAATAAGCGAGATTTTAAAGAATAAAAAATGACCAACTAACCGTCCATGTGCCTTCCCGCCTCCGCTAGCGTAAATGGCTTGAGGTTCGATTGGCACATTTTCCCAATCATATGCTTCCCCGTGTATCCTCGCCCATACTTTTCCTAAAAGCGGTAAAATTGCGTATTAGTAACAACAATAGTACTAGTAACAATTGAATTGATGAGTTTTGATAACTTACTAGTTGATCGCCGCGACCTGACTGCACTCGCGAGGATGGGATGGATCCTTATGACCCTGCTTCTAGACTTGAGTGGCGGTCTGTACCTGACCAGTCTCGCGCCCCTGTAGATATGTGTTAGTATGCTAATTATATTATGAAGACATACAAAGAAGAGTTATTATTCTTACCATGCGTTTAGCCAAACGCACATGGCCATCGGGGCCATAGGATACTAATATAATCAAATATTGAAGAGATATGCATTAACAATTTAATCAAGTTCTTACAAAATTTTATCAAGCAGACTTACCATAAAATCTGCTCACACAACCCCCTGAAGGTTGTTGTGCGCCTTTTGAGAGACCCGAGTGTTGTCGTCCCAGGACGTCGCAGAGACCCCGTCGATCACACGGGGATAGTGCAGACGCACTAAAGACCCGATGCAACCAGACACCTGTCTGTGGTGTCCCTGACCCATGAACGAGAAGTCGTACCAGGAGCTGCAAGGATTTAGAGAACTTATTAATCTACCCACAAACAAAAGAACCTAAAATTTGAACATTATGTGATAGTTTGCTTACGTGTATCCAATCGGGCGAATAGTGAACCGCTCTGTAGAAACTGGAGAAGGAGACACAAAGTGTGTCCTTCTCATCCACCGCCTCTGCTCTGGGACCACGTCTGGTGACCCGGAAGGCTGGTCATCACTAGAGCCCGAAGGCTCCACGCTAGGCGGATCCACTCTAGGCGCCTCCGCGGCAGCCATAGGCGACCCCAAAGGCTGTGGCGGCGCCCTAGCCTCTGACTCTGACTCAGATGACTCTGAGTCAGACTGCAAAATTGAAGAATTGAAAAGAATAGTTAATCGGTAAGTGATATATAAGATAACGTAATTCCCAATAGAAATATACCTCCGTGCACTGTAAGGCTACAGGTCTGCCCACTAGGTGTGGGACGTGTCTCATCATATGAGAGTGTCTGCTCTCACCTGACGAACTGCCCCTAAAAAGGGTGTCCCGTCCCTGCCTGAGGAAGCTGCTAGCCTCCTTCCCTTTTCCCTTCTCCAACGACATCTTTTTGTAAGGAGTAACTGATAAATATGTTAAGAAAATACACAAAGTTATGATAATTTAGTGAACAAAAAGTTACTTGGAGTCAGTTTCAGAATTCATCAACATCACAAACCCTACTCCTTAAAACAGACCATCGATCTTGTTTCGTAATTTGTTTCCGTTTTCGTTTGCGCATATTAGAAGTCTCTACATCGTCAGCGTCTCCAACCAAGTGATCGAGTTCAACACCAGGCTCGACGGAAAATGAGTCTGACAACTCTTGTTCTTGATAAATCTCGTCAACGTCATTGATATCATGGTAGCCATCTTCTCTTGGATTATATAACCACTCACGAGGATTCACCTTATGTACCACCCACCAAGCATTAAGCTTTTAACATGGATAAGGTAAATAATACACTTGCTCCACTTGGTGTGAAAGAACAAATTTATCATAGCCACGTGGTCGTTCATTGTGTTTGACTTCCACCATGCCAATTTTTTTTGTCGAGTTCCATGATTGTTGCCAAACCAATCACAATTAAAAAAAGACGACTTGAAGTTCATTATTCCCAGTAAAAGTAAAATCAAGGATTTTGTTAATGATCCCATATTAATTAGTTTTGTGTCCTTGAGAGTCGATTGCCCTCGTCACAACTCCGTTATTACATGTTGCCACGAGAGGACGAAGAGCTTTAAATTGAGTTGTACAAAATCAAAACCCGTTGACGTCATATCGGCCATAGCTTATAACTTTGATCAATCCATAGGACAGTTGTTGCAAGTCTTCAAGGACGCCGGGCTCTTTCACGCACCGTCAAAATTACGAAGTTATAAGAATACTTTATAATACTTATAAGTTATAAAAATACTTTATAAATACTCATAAGTTAACGAGAAAACGTTACATATTCTCGGAACCAGGAAAGGAAATTAAGTCGTCCATTTATTATATCCCGTCGCATCGTTTCTACTTGTTTGCTCGTAGGTTGATGCCTATGTGTCCAATTTTCCTTGTGGAACTTACTGGAAGGAAAAAACTTTCATGAATATAAATGGTGCTAATATGCCGATAAGCATCAATGTTAGAATAAAAAAATGCTCAAAATATTTGTCCATCCCATCTATTTTAGCATTCATGTAGAGGAAAGCGGTTGTTCTTTCATCTGCGGTACAATTGTATCTCCGTCTACCACCAACGGTAGTGCCACTCGTTGCAAAAAAAAAGAGAGATTGCTGCAAGAGTGATCGAGAGGAACGTGATTCCGATGAGACGCCAAGTCCGAACCCAGAAGAAATTTTGGCAGTATAACCCTATTGTTCTCCAACTGCACGCCTGACAATGGTGCAGCGGGGAGCATTAGGGTCACGCTATCGAAATCTCGTCTTGATTCAGACCCGCGTCTCGTCATAGGAACGCCCCCTCGGTCACTCTCATGTTGTCCAAAAAGAGACAATTCCGAACCTACCCAGCTCACATGCGTAACGCATGTGCGACAGGCCGGTTTGAAACGGGTGATGCATATTCTAAAGTTTTACATTACCCATTCATTTTTGAGTAATTTACAAGAGAGAGAAGATAGAGAGGGGGGGAAATAGGGGTGATCGTCAACGCGCGGGTCCGCGTCCATGCCAAGGTTTTAAAGTCGACTAATCGACCCTAGTCACCTTAGGGGCTACTAGGGCGACTAGTCGTCGACAAGGGCGACTGGTTGACCCTACTCGACCCCTAGTCATCCATGGTTTTATTAGCCCTGATCGGCCGACTAGTCGGATGACTAGTTTTCTAGTCGCCTTGATCACGTCGTTGTCCTTGATTGACCGTCAGCGACTAATATGGACGACTAACTGCGACTTAGCATTCAAGCAGGGACGCGAGGAGCGTGACTTAGCATCCGAACGGGGGGTGAGCGTAGCAGCGGCGCCAACGAGTGCTTGGCGTCCTCACCGGCCTTAGTCGCCTCCGTGCCTGCATTAACGGTTGCCATACTAATTACTGTCCTACTACCATCCTAAATAACATATATTATTTCTTGAACATATCTTGGCTTACCTCCTTGATCGCGTTGGATCCTTCGTGGTAGTCTCAAAGTGCTTTTCACACATCGTATGCAGATCGGAGATGCACAACACGATCGAAGTCGCTTTGAGTCTATCCTTCGATGATCAAGTTGCGAGTCTTGTTATTGTTGTTGACATCCCTCATGTTCTCAGCCATAACTTGATTGTTTGAAGGCATGTCGAAGGACTTGTAAACCTTTTCCCATATGGTGAATCCTTGTGCTTGTATGCAGGCCTCCATACGAGCCTTCCAAACCTGAAAATCAACGCCATCAAACACACAAGGTTTTGCGGAGTATTTCTCCATGTTGATTAGCGAAAACACGTACAAATCAATAAGATTAGAGCACCATGGATCTGATACCAACTATAGGATTGAAGAGACTGTGAAAAGCTACCAAAGGGGGTGAATTGTAGATTAGAACTTTTTATGCGGAAGCTACAAAAACCCCTCGACAGAAAATCGATCTGATGAAGAAACCGTGTGTACAACTATTTTCGATGTGTTAAAACATGGATAAACTAGTGGAGATTATATATAATCAAGTTACAAATCCACTGCAACAAGAATCACATGAAAACACTAAGTAGAACTTGAGTTATGATCAAAAGACTAGACGAAGGTCAATCTGTTCTACCCGATTTTAAAAAACAGATCTGCAACGCTGCAAGGAAACTCGTGTATATCGAAACCCAGTAATCCAATGATCGTGAAATTTTCATAGATGATATATAATCAAGTTGTGAAGACAACCCAAAAAGAATCACGTCAATTGGATCAGTACAACGGGAGTTATCATCAAAATATCGAAGCAATGTCGTCTGTCCAAAAACTCGCCGAGGAAAAACTTGTCTGAAATAAATCGGATGAACAAGGCACCAAAGCTCCTCTAAACTAAGAATTTTATTGATCACAACTCAATACAGGCAGCCACAAGTCGTGCTCTACACGAGCCTTGTCTCCCTTGCTTATATAACTAGCCCTAAGGCCAACCCAATCCAAACAAAGACTCCTACTCCTACTTGGATTCAAACTCTAATTTTGCAAAACTGCTCAAGACTCTTCTATACGCAGATAGAAGCAATATTAAGACTTCCAAACACCTTAGGAATGTTCCAAACATTCCTAAAACAACTTACTTCGTGCCTAATACGAAATCCTAAAATAACTAACTCGAAACTTTTCATAAATGAACCATAACCGCCTCAGCCGCAGCCTGAGTGCAAAATCCAGCCGGTTGAACTTTTTCAACCATATCTTCACTTCCATATTTTCTCACCACGCCTTCGAACAATGTAGCTGTGAGACCTATGTGTGCTGAATACATTGGTTTTGACAATAAAAGTTTTGAATACTACCAAAACACCTTTTTAACAAGGTCCGACTCTAGGTCCGAGCTCCTGCAAGGTCCGACGATAGGTCCGACTTGTTTTGGGTAGCTCCGGCAAGGTCCGACGTAAGGTCTGACTTGCTTTTTCTAGGTCTGACTTATTTTGGCTAGGTCCGACTTGTTTTTGCTAGCTCCGGTGCTAGGTCCGACTAGCTTTGGTAAGTTCCGTGCTAGGTCCGACAAAGTTCAGTTGCACAATCCACATCCGAATCTGAATATGTAGCTGCTGCTAGTGCTTGCTCACAAATTCTTTGGATTGTTCAAACACTTAAGGACTATGGGGTTGATCTAGATAGTGTTCTACTGTTTTGTGATAATACTAGTGTCATTTGCATTGCTAAAAACTCCGTGCAACATTCGAGAACTAAGCACATTGACATTAGGTATCACTTTCTTCGTGATAATGTCGAAAAAGGGAACATTGTGCTTCACCATGTAGATACCGAACAACAATTGGCTGACATTTTTACAAAACCTTTGGATTTCACTCGTTTTTGTTACATTCGTAGTGAAATAGGGGTTATGCATCCTCATGGCTTAAATTGAGGGAGAATTTTGAAACTTGGGAAGTCTATGTGTGAATCTGAAATTAAAATAATATGAGCATAGTATTTCATGCATATATAACTTTGTGATTCCTTTTTCATGTTGTCATTACTCGTGTTATACATTTTGTAGTTTTTACCATGTCTAGTAATTGGAATAATTACTTACACTAAATCTGGTCATGGTCAAACTTTCTTGCTGTTTTGAACTTGTTGCATGCTCACAAGTGCTTTTAATCATAAAGAATTAATCAAGTAATCAACTCACATATTGAGTTTTTATGTTCAAACAAAAAATGAGAAAAGATCAAGAGAATATGCATGCATCGCACTTCTTCTTTTGAGATGGCTTATCATTGCACTTAGATATGAACTTGAAAGGAGTTGTGTATGACTAAAACCATGTCCTTAAGCTTCTGACTGTCAAATGACATAGGCTTGGCTTGGTTGGTTAGAATAAGGCTGATGCTGCATATAATCTCTTGCAAATGTCATAAGATCAAAATTTGTGCTTTAAATGATAAATAAAATGCAGCAACAAGTGTCATGCTTTCAGTTCTTGAAATAGTTAAGTTTGTGAGATCATGACTTGCTTAAATTGAAAATTACACTTGATGTCTAGCATGGCTTACACTACTTTATGTATCTCATTAATGTGATAGTGTAAGTTACTTGATAGTATGATTTGGATGAGCTTTGTTTTATATGTATATGTTATAATGTGCTCATAACAAATTAAAATTTCTCTTTTGTACCTTGCTGAATACATTGTCAAAGGGGGAGAAATTGATCACACATTGCACACATTCAAAAGTGTTTTGGCACGATTCTTCTCAGGGTGAGAATTTTTAGTATTTTTATTTTTCTTCTCATTTTATTTCTGATTTACAAAGGGAGAGAAATTGTTTTCAAAACTTTTCATGTGAATAAGCCAATGTTCGGATTTTAAGTGGTGTTGCCAATGTATTCATCAAGGGAAAGATTGTGAGACCTATGTGTGCTGAATACATTGGCTTTGACGATAAAAGTTTTGAATACTACCAAAACACCTTTTTAACAAGGTCCGACTCTAGGTCCGAGCTCCTGCAAGGTCCGATGATAGGTCCGACTTGTTTTGGGTAGCTCCGGCAAGGTCCGACGTAAGGTCCGACTTGCTTTGTCTAGGTCTGACTTATTTTGGCTAGGTCTGACTTGTTTTTGCTAGCTTCGGTGCTAGGTCCGACTAACTTTGGTAAGTTCCGTGCTAGGTCCGACTAAGCTTTAGTAAACTCCAGCGCTAGGTCCGACTAGCTTTGGTAAGCTCCTGTTCAAGGTCCGGTTAGCTTTGGTAAGGTTCAGAGCTTGATTGCAATGGTTCTGCTTTTAACTTGCAATATTTCGAACTTGCTTTACTCTTATGGAAAATTTGCTTAGTATTATTTTACTAAGTTTTTGGTGTGTTTTGGTGGTTATGGCTTATATCGTTTTGCTATGGTTTACAACATGCTTATGTGAGGTGCTCACGTAAGATGTTGTAGTTTCGGAACTAACGAGAGTCAAGTCGAGGACATGTGCTCGGAAGTATTGGTTGTCTATTCATGTGCAGGTGTTGCTTGAGTTCAAGACATGGCTGGTGACAGGATCCATTGAACTAGTCTTAGGGAGAAGATGAGGTTCAACAACCAAGTTCGGGAGGAATTGTGGTTGAGTTGATCGGGAGGTTGCGCAGTATGTTTGAATCAATAACAATGCATATGAAGGTATCTTGGACGTCGTTGGAAGATGTTTGCACGTGTGCAAGGAGTGCATGGACATGGCTGCATGGTTCCAAGGCGTGATGAAGAGATGTGGACGTAAAGAATTGGTTGGAAATGTTCAACCGACTAGGTTATGGACTCAGGCTGCGGCTGAGTCGTGTTTGACTCAAATATGGAAAGTTTTGAGTTGATTATGATAGGATTTCGTGTGGGTCACGAATTTGAGTTATTTTAGGAATGTGGGATACGTTCCTAAGGTGTTTGGAAGTCTTAAGATTGCTTCTATCTGCGTATAGAAGAGTCCTAAGCAGTATTGGAAAGTTACAAATTGAATCCAAGTAGGAGTAGGAGTCCTAGTTTAAGTTGAGTTGGCCTTAGGGCTGGTTATATAAGCAAGGGAGGCCAAGGCTCATGGGTGCACGACTTTGGAGCTGTTCCTCTTGTGTTTTGATAAACAAAATTTGTATTCTAAAGGAACTTTTGTGCCTTGTTTGTCCGACTTGTTTCAGACAAGTTTTTCTCGTCGAGTTTCTGTTCAGCACTACCTTGCTTCGGTGGTTTTATCATAACTAGAGTTTTACAGATCCAATTGATGTGATTATTTTTGGGTTGTCTTCACAACTTGATTATCTATCATCTGTGAAAATTTCACGGTCATTGAATTTGTGGTTTCTGATCTACACGAGTTTCTTTGCAGTATTCTGGAACTGTTTTTCTCGCGTAGGACAGAATGACCTTTGTTCGATCTTTCAATCGTAACTTGAGTTTCTCTCAACGGATTTTCATGATTCTTGTTGTGACGTCTTCGTGACTTGATTCTATACAATCTATACTAGTTTTGTCACTGTTGAACACGTTTAGATTAGTCGCACACATGGTTTCTTTAACAGATCAGTTTTCTGCTGGGGGTGTTTTGTTGCTTCCGCTAAAAAGTTTTTATCTACCATTCACCCCCCCTCTGGTAGCTTTACATGTTTACTTCGATCCTACCGTAGCCACGTCCATGCACCCCCAGCATACGTGCAAACACATTCTAAAACCCAAACATGCTGCGTGACCTCCTGATCAGCTCAACCACAATTCCTCCGGAACTTGGTTGGTTAACCTCATTATCTCCCTAAGACTAGTTCAAGAATCTCCATCACCAGCCATGTCTTAACCTCAAGAAACACCTGCACATGAACAAACATCCACTTTTTTCCGAGCACAAGTCCGCGACTTGACTCACGTTAGTCCGAAAACCACAACACCTTACATGAGCACCTCACATAAGCATGTTGCAAACCATAGCAATGTATTAACCACCATAATCAGCCATAACACATCAAAAACTTAGTAAGAGAATACTAAGAAAACATTCCATAAGCCAAGAAGAAAGTTCGAAACATTGCAAGTTAAAAATAAAGTGACTGAAAATTAAGCACTATGAAAACAGCTGCTCTGCAGTGATTGTTACTCCTGAAATGCAATGAGAAAGTTTGATCATGACCAGATTTAGTGTAAGTAATTATTCCAATTACTAGTCATGGCAAAACTATAAAATGTATAACAAGAGTAATGTAGTAAGAAGTTTCAGCATTTAAAAGGAATCACAAGGTCATATATGTATGAAATACTTTATTCATATTATTTTAAAATCAGATTCACATATAGACTTCCCAAGTTTCAAAATTCCCCATCAATTTAAGCCATGAGGATGCATAACCCCTATTTCACTACGAATGAAAAAAAACCGAGTGAAATCCAAGGGTTTTGTAAAAATGTCAGCCAATTGTTGTTTAGTATCCCGGCCAACGCCAACTACAACGCCAAGAAGTATGTTGAACTATACATCTCACGAATTCTTTGCTTATACGGCGTACCCCGTATTATCATCTCGGATTGGGGCACTTTATTTGTGTCTCGTTTTTGGGAGCAGTTACATGCTGCATTGGGGACGAAACTGATCCGTAGTTCAGCGTACCACCCGCAGACGGATGGGCAAACCGAAAGGGTAAATCAAATATTAGAAGACATGTTACAAGTTTGTGCTATCAACCACGGTAAGAATTGGGATGATCACTTACCGTTAGCCGAGTTCTTGTACAATAATGGGTATGGGAGAAAATGCCACACACCACTAAATTGGTGTGAGTCCGGTGAAAGGGTCACCTTCGGAATTGATCTTGTCAATAATGCGGAAGAAAAGGTTCAGCTGATTCAAGCGAACTTAAAAGCCGCCCAATCCCGACAAAAACAGTATGCGGACCAAAGAAGACGTTCTTTGCAATTTGAAGTCGGGGATCACGTGTATCTACGTGTGTCTTCAATGAAGGGCGTGAACAGATTCGGGGTGAGAGGAAAGTTGGCATCCCGATTCATCAGTTCATTCCAGATTCTAGAAAGATGTGGATCAGTTGCATACCGGCTGGAATTAGCGACACTGTCCGGTGTGCACGACGTCTTTCACATTACTCAGCTGAGGAAGTGCCTCAAGCTTTCAACCACCGTTCAGCTGGGAGATATCGAAGAACCAAAATCGTATCTCACTTATCGGGAGCAACCGGTTCATATTATTGATGAGAAGGCCCGAATCACACGCAAACGTACGGTGTGGTTCTATAAAGTTTTATGGAGTAATCACTTCGTGGATGAAGCGACATGGGAGAGCGAAGGCTTTATTTACGCTAACTAACCCGAATCTTGAACAAAAAGTATAATAACAAAAGTAAATTAAAAACAACATACACGCCTGTGCACTTCGAACCACCTAGTATGTTTTAATAGCAGAGCTCGAAAGAGGAGTGGCGGTGACACATATGTGTATATGTGTACACACACACACACACACACACACACACACACATATATATATATATATATATATATATATATATATATATATATATATATATATATGGGCCATTACGATCAAAATTTAGTAAGGAATCGAACAGAAGCCCTCTCAAACAGAAATTCCAAGAACATCAACATATATATGCAACACAAGAATCTAATAGCAATACAATGAATAAAATAAAGGTGAAACGACAAGTGCGTGTGTATATATAAGTATGTATGTAGAGGAATACACACACATGTACATGTATGCATTTGAGTGTGTGTATAACCAACTAATAAATCAATTAGAATAAATGAGTTTAATTGGTCCAGGTGGCATTTGTACGCATATATGCGTATAGAGGTGACAACATCTAATTTAAATCCGTATGCAAATTATGTACGAGAAATATTAAATCAAATCGTTAGTGAATTACCCACTGCAAGCCAAAACCAAATTCAAAGCCAAAAATCAGATTCAAATACGCATTAAAAAACAAAATATAGAAAATGATGAGAACCTTCCTCTCCCTGGGCTGCACCCATCTCTTTTTTTTCTGTTTTCCCAGCCCCAGCCTGGTCCCCTCCTCCTTCCCTTGCGCGCGGCCCGGCCCAGCCTGCTACTGTTCTTCTTCCTCCCACTGCCTCTCTCCCGATTCCCTGCACGAATCCAGCCGCAGCAGCCCCTGCCTCCCAAAAACGCGCCGGCTCCCCTGCTCTGCGCCCATACTGCTAGCTGATGTTTTCACCCCCCATCAAACCTAGCCGGGCGCCATACCCTGAAGTCCCGGCCGCCATTGTCAAATCATGCTCACAAAATATCGGCCGCACTGCCTCGGAGCTCCGCCTCACCGAACCGCCCTTCACCGGCCTATTTAGAATGCAACCTTTACTCTCTCAGTTCGGACAGCAACAATGGAAGCATTGCACAGGAAAACTGGGCGCCTTCAGGCTCTCTCCGAGCTCAATTTTGAAGCTCGCCCCTTTTCTTCTCCCTCGCCGGTGAACCACGATTCGAAGTCTCAGGTGAGCCGTTCCCCTACCAAGTCCTTCTATAGCATCCCCACAACACCTAATACCTTTTCCCCACACATATGCTCGGATTGAAAGTCCCTAGCCATGGCCGCACCATGGAGCCGACTCCCTCACGGCCGCTTGCCATGGCTAGGCGCCGTGGGGCACTCCCCGGCGCAACCGAACCTACCAACCTCACATGTAATAGCCCGGGAGCACCACATTCGCCGGCTCCTCCGGCGGGATCTCGCTGACACTTCAAAGGGGGTTCGTGACCGCGCACCAACACCAAAGCGTTCACCACATAGAGTAGATCACCAGCACATAGTTTCTTAGGTCGCGCGAAGAAAAAGTCGTAGCTCTGGCTAGCCGCCGATGAGCTGCTGCGTCCGGCAGCCACCTCGCGCAGTTGATCCTATGTGGCGTCCATGTGGCAACACATGGCATGACATGTCACCGAAACCACACATGCAGCAGCCCAGTACACACAAGCATGACACACGCATATGTTTGTGTGGCAGTAGATGTGGCAGCCACATCATGAAAATTATTTATGTGGAAGTCTAGTTACTCATCACACATACGCCACCTCAGCGTAGTCTACTCCCCTCTCCACTAAAACCAGCCCATGGACCTGTCTCACATAGACCAAAGGCACCTGTCAGCCATGGCTTGTTAGCCACTATGCACTGGGAAATTGCTAAGGCCACCACTGTATGCACACAAAAACTTATAAAATACATTTTACGGTGCAGAAAATTCAGAAAAATCCGTAAAATAGGAATAAACTATTAGAGTGTAATAGCATAGAGGAATAGCCCTAATAAATTCTGGAAAATTATTAATTGCTAATAATTTCTTTAACTCACTTAATTAACTTAGAAAAACTAGGAAAAATTAGTGTTTACCCTTCCAAATGAGGACATCACCCCAACAATAGGAATTAAAGCCTTTAGAACGTTACTTGGCCCCTAGAGTCCCATACCAATGCTAACCTCTTAAGATTGGTTGTGGTACATTCTTAAGATCATTTAAATAGCCACAAGCTGGTAGAATTCAAACCCAAGATTCAAATAAAATATGCTCTTCACTAAAAATCCTCTAAGAACTCCCTACAACCACACTGCTAGGATTTTGTTTCAATTTCTTGGAGTTTCTTTGGATTTAGCACTTATCCATGCAGTTAGGTGCTACAGCAACCGAGGAATTCGACAAGGAACCAGAAGATCGAGATTATGAGGAACTTCTAGAAGCCTGTGAAGGCAATCTCTAACCTCCTTGATCATGATTGCTCCTATGAATTTGCAAAATTGCCCTGATAGCCTGTTTTAATATGCATGTTTTCCGTGATTACTTTTAAACGTTGAGGTAGCTAAGACCCGCTTGACTAGTGGTAGCTTCTCCGTGTAATTTGTCTAGCCGACACGATGGTTTCATAACATCGTGATAATGCGTTGATAGTGACGGTGGTTACTTGCTACTTAGTTAACCTAGCTCGATGATGTCGGCTAGCCGTTACACTAGCAAGTAGCATACTGTCTCTCTCCATCCAAGGCCAGAATACTTCCAAGGTGATAGCCACGTGATTGACATGTGAAGTACCACGAAACCCTCCTTGGCCTTGATAACTTACCTCCTTGATGCCCTAAGGTCCCGTCATCACACTATAATGTGATGATGTGTGAGTTTCCTTGAAAATAGAATGCTTAGGGACCCCTGCGATGTTTGCATCGCAACTCACTGTAACTACTCATCGGATTTGTGAAAGGTGTTGAATGGTGTCTTGGTGTTGTGAGTTAGGAGGTGGGTTTAGGGAATTGTGTCATACAACTGGTGTGGGGTGAAGTGGGAAAAAGGAACGGTTGAGGCGGGATATGGTGAATGAATAGAGTGGGCTTCGGTGTAGTCCACCTGTCGTGGCAATTGATGGAGCTGCTTCACCAATTTAAGGACCGGTTCATATGACCTCGTCATAGTGATTTTGTACAACCACAGAACATGTATGGGAAGGACTTCCTCTACCTTCTTGGTGACTTCCACATGAGCCATCTGGCGGCCAGTAGGGCACGGGAGACCAGGAAAAGACACGGGGGGTCATTACCCGTGATCCGGCTAGGAGAGTAATTGCCCAAATTGCCCCTGGATGCGTCCTGAGGTGTGACTGTGGGGTTACTCGGGGAAGATGAGGTGAAAGTTATGCTACTCCCTTGCTAGGAGTGCATGACCTGTGGGTAAAGTGTACAACCTCTCTAGAGTGTTAAAATCCGGATAACCATTGTCACGGTCTAGACACACTATGTTTTGAGCTCCTGTTGATTAGTCTTAGTATGTTTCCTTGATGTAGTTGAGTGGCAGTGTTTGCCGTGTTTTTGATATTACGGCTGTGTGCCGGAACTAGTAAAGCCATGAGGCTTGAACTTTCGAATAAAACTTAGGGAACTGGCGGGATGGAGTTCAACTCCCCCAGGTCCCACCAACTAAAATCAGGATATGGTTACCTCCTTTTGCTTTGCAAAACTTTCTTTCAAAAGCAACCCTACATGAATGCTTTTCGGCAACTATAAGCCGTATAGCCCTGCCTTGCTACGGCCCCCTTGCATCAAACACATCCCCTTGAGTAGTGTTAGGGCTTGCTAAGTACCTTCCGTACTCACTCTTGCTCTCTTCACAAACCTCAGAAGCAGAGGAGGAAAGGGAAGAAGAAGACGAAGCGCGATTCAATGACGAGTAGGTCTAGTCCTGCGCCCAAGGATGTCTGAGGGCTGGGTGTCGCCCATTCCGCTGTAGTTCAACATTGTCTTTCTGTTTTTAGTGGCCCTGCGAGGCCCATGGACTGTAAACTAAGAAACGCTTGTAAGACCTTAACGGTCCTGTTGAGAATAAGTTAATGTACGGAACCCGATACATTCTCTTATGCGTACAAACTACTGATCCAGTGATTGGTACGGGATGCACAAGTGGGCCACGAGAGAGGTGGGTCCTGACATCTCCTCGCGACATCACATGCTGGCCAAGCGAGAGCAGAGCACCATGGGTGCGTGCCGGCATGTGGTGATCGCTTTGTCATCAAGGTTCCTGGCCTTATGTACATACAGATCAAAATCTTTGGTTGTCTCATCGGCCCACCCACGTCGTTGGTCCTAAGGCTAAGATGTGGAATTTTTTTAATTTTAGCATTGTTTAATAATTATTTAATATTAATAGCATCCATAATTTTTTTTGCCGAAATAGTCACCCTGTCGTCCATGGGGTGGACGATTTGTCCATGTGAACAACATGTTGTCCACCCCGTGGACGACAGAGCCACGTGGACAAACCTGTTGTCCACCCTGTGGATGACATGGCCATGTGGACAACCCTGTCGTCCACGCGGAGGACAACAGGGCCACGTAAGCGAGTCGTCCACCGTGTGGACGACAGGATTCCTGTCGTCTACGACAGCAAATCCACTTTTAGAAATCATTAGAGACCGGATTAGCACTGTGGCTTCGATTTAAAAATACTTAGAGACATATTTACAAAGTGTTTTTATATAAGTAAACGTAGTATAGTTTGTTTTGATTTTATGTAATGAGAAAAATACGGTTTTATTTTAAGAGATGATTTGTTATGTAATTTTGAAATATGTAATACGATCACAAGTTTGAATATTCAATTTTGTTAGTTTGAATTTGTTTTTAGTTCCTTTTTTAGAATACTTAGCGACATATTCAAGAGATTTTGTTATGGAAGTAAATATAGCTCAATAGCACCATCACTTGATTAAAAACTCGGTATTGGATACATTACAAAGTTTATTAAATGACAAATGTAGATTATACTGGGATATTTTCCCTTACACAATGCATCCGACCCGGCATTCCTTGCGCGACGCGTAAGCACTCCCGTTCATCCTCTCCATCCTGACGAGCAATACGTTCTTCCTCCTGAGTCTGGCGTCGGTATTTTTCCTCGACTCTTTGATGTTCTTCCCGACGCTTGCGTTGACGCTCCTCCTGTTCAGCCCTCTCCTTTCTGTCCTACTCAACCCTCTTTTCGTACTCCATCTCGTAGTGAAACTTATCCTAAGCAGCTCTATGCATTGCGTGTACGTACTCGACGTGTTCCGCTGTTTGATCGTTGTAGATGTACTGTGTGAAATCATAAAGGGGCGATGGGGACTGCATGATTAATGATGTATTGTTATGAACATTTGAGATAAAATGTGAATGTGAAATTCATATATCTCTAAAGTAGATATATTACCTGACATCTACCATTCGAGAAAAATGGTGTGGTCCTATGAGGGGGGTCATATTCATAGTTGTTGCACATCCATAGCCTCAAACCATAGGTGACCCCCAATCTAAGATCTTTTATGAACCGACAATCAGTCCCACATAGACACATTGGCGGTTGTAATCCCTATGGAACGCGAACTCTCTCTTTTTGGTTTGATGGTGAGTAAGGTGAGTCCATGCCTGTGAGAGTTGAATTTGTGAAGTGCGGTTGTGGCGAATGTACGGGGTGCTCTTAAATAGACGATTGAAACATGTTGTTGTCCATCAAGTGTACGAGTCGTCCATGTACGAGTCCTCTAGTAGGTGGTCGAGTCGTCCAATAGGTGGACGACTCATCCATCAGGTGTATGAGTTGTCCATGTACGAGTCCTCTAGTAGGTGGTCGAGTCGTCCAGTAGGTGGACGACTCGTCCAGTAGGTGGACGACTCGTCCATCAATCGTACAACTCGTCCAGTAGGTGGACGAGTCGTCAAGTAGAACTTCTACAACCTTTCGACACTGAACTTAAAAGTCGCTAGCAATTTTCGTAAAATGGATAATTTATATTTCAAATCATCGATAACTGTTGATTTTACTTTAGTGTGGACGTCATAGAACACTGCCCTTCATCGAACACTTTAGGACACTAGTAGTTCCTTTTGTCCATGTTTATTAAAATTGGAAGCATAAGATCATACATTAGAAGGATATATTGCGAGCATACATGTTGTCGCGCAATAGTCAAAACTAGTTTTAACGAGTAGGGTTTGGCTTGTGGTGAGAACATTCGCGATCCATGTTGTTGCACACGGGCCTAGCACCTATGTACTTGAATAGTTGTGACTTCATTTCTGCAAGTTTAGCAACCATTTCTCGGTTTCGATCTTGTAAATATTTAATGTAATCTTCAGTTGGCTTGATTGGCGGTGGGTCAACCTAGAGTGTGGATCCACAGTTATAATCATCGAAATAGCACTACTCAAACAATAATGAAGGTCAAAAAATGACAATATTGCAGCTCAAAAATACTATGTAATTTGAACTTACTCCACCATTAGGACGATGAAAGGATCGATGATCACTGCCCTCCCTTCCATCCTTCATTTGCACAACACAATCAAGGTCACAGCGGCATTTAGGCCACTCTTCTTTCGTACTATCATATGGACGAAGAGGATTGAACAAACCAAAATCAGTCTTGCTTAGAACCGGGAACTTGTCTACTGGTGGTTCATACCACTCAGGACCACCCACCAAATAATCCGGACGCACCGATCTAATATTTTCCACTCCTATCCTACCATGACCCCTGCTCACCATTGTTTCAGTACTCTCTTCGCTCACTCTCAGTTGGTAATGGTGACTCTCACGGCGTTGTGACTTTTATAGGCCGACTGTCGTCCACCCCGTGGATAACTCGTTCACTACATCGACGAGTCGTCCATGTCGTGGACGATTTTGAATCCGTCAATAGAAACACTTATTTTATTTGCTGCCTGGTCTTTTGGTCTTGAAACGGTCAATATTAAGGACACCAAAGTATTGTGCAAAAGTAGACATAAAAAATAATTATCATAAAAAATACCATACATAGAATTAAACAAAATTTACATGACACAGTACATCAACGCTTAGCGCGCTTGCACGTCCCCCTAGCAGCCCTACGCGCCGCTCGTACGTGGTCTGCATTGTACGTTAGCGGATCAGGCGGGTTCCTAGGCCGAGGTGCTCCTGTCGGGGTCGCGTCCTGCACTGGCTGCATCGGCTGCGTCGGCTCCGGAGCTCCTTGCGTCTGAGGAACTGTGTCGCCATAGCATCCGTGACATACACTTCCCAGTCTAAAAACTAACATAAAACTATATTTAAACTAATCTAAACCTAAATTTTAACTAACATAAATCCTAAACTAAATTTAAACTAAACTAAACACTAAACCCTAAAATAAAACCTAAACTACGTTCAAACTAAACTAAATGTAATTATACAATGCAAAATTAATATAAGCCTAATTAAAGTAACTAGATTTAAATTCCTAATTACAACAACAACAACATCCAAGCCTTTATCCCAAGCATTTAAATTCCTAATTATATTTCAAAAATTATACCTTCTAGTTTTTCTTTTTTTTTCTTTTTTTCCCTTTTTTTCTTTTCTTCTCTTTTCTTCTCTTCCTCCTCCTCTCCTCTCCTCTTCCTCTCTTGTGATTGTTTGAGTGAATAGGGTGGTGTGGGGAGGAGCCCGGGCGGCTGCTATGTATAACAGATCCTGTCATCCACGCTGTGGACGACAAGACACGTCGATCCAACGGTCCCGTGACCATTGGGCCGACGTGGCTGTCTGACGTCCACGGGGTGAACGACAGGTTGTCCACGTGGACAAATCGTCCACCCAGTGGACGACAGGGTGGCTATTTCGGCAAAAGAATTTTGTAGATGCTATTAATATTAAATGAATATTGTACAGTGCTATAATTAAGAAAAATTCCTAATATGTGCCCCCGCTGCCCTTTTCTTGTCTTTAGTAAAACCGGCCTGACTGATGCTAATTGATTATTGTTCTAATCTTTTTACCTTCCGGTGCTTGCAGCCATCCAAGATGGAATGGAAGAAGGTTCTCTTCTCGTTTTTTTCAGGCATATATAATGATGAATGAATATTCTCTGAACCAGTTTTGGTCGCACAGCCTGCGGCCGCCTGACTTCACTAGCCTGAAACAAATACGTGATCCGACATGAATAAGAAACGGCCTGGCCCAAGACGTATCTGCCGTGGCCGGGCCTGGACGTCTTGCCGTGCATGGACGTGATGGTTTAGAAAGGCCGCCGTCCGATCCTCGAGCCCCCTCGACATTCTGGCCATGGCCGCTTCTTTCTTCAGCAGTTGGCTAGCTTATTAGCCCTGACTCACGATAACCACGCTTTCAGCTATAGATTTTTTTAGGAAAGTTCCATTGTAAAATTAACGTCACAGGTTACTATATCAAGGTTATTAGAGTTGATACTCTATTCTCTCCGTTCCGAATTAATTCAAAATTGAATTAAACTATATTAAATAATTCGAGAGGGGTATATAATTTTGTTTTGCCCTCGAGCCTCGCTGAACCCATGGCTGCCGACCCTGTCGACTGAAAATTAATTGTTTTCAGACATCTGTTCTTTGATTCATGACTTCTGTGTTGAAGTATAAATCCTGCATGCAGATCACGCCATGGTGTCTGTTGAAGCGGTAGGAGCGTGCGCGTCCTAGGGGAATTGATCGATCGACAACAAAAAGCGTGTGATCTACCCACACACATGCGGACCTCATACATAGCAACCCAGCCGAGATAGAGACACCAGCGACGTGACGCGCCTGCATTGAAGAACAGCAAGTCATGATCTGGTGACTGCTGTTGCATGTGTGTTAGATAGCATTTGTTTGCTGTAATGTTTAAATTAATATACGAATTAGTGGATGTTATGTCTGCTGTAATATCTAAGTTAGTATGCGTATTAGTGTATTTTATGTTTTGCTATAATACCTAAATTAATGTGCGTATTAGTGCTTGGAGTTTTTGTATCCTTTAAATGCTACAAGAAAGAACCCAGAAACTGGCATGTTTCTAACAACACGATTTCACTCTCTCATTCATGTTCTAGCGTTTGTTTAATGTCTTTAACATCTCTAGTCACTTGCTGTCTGGCTTGATACCCAACAAGTTCTACTAGAGCAACGATCCAAGTAAGCGAACATGCATGCTTCTTCAGAACCTTCCCAAACCTCGTGCTTCCCTCCACACCGCCATCGAATGTCGCCATGACCATCCCCACATCGAGAGCCTAACGTCTTGAAGACCACCGTCACATCGTTGTAGAGCGAGTGATCGAAGCATTACTACACAGAATATTTTCACATGCGGCTATAAACATATTATCATAGTCGATTTTGAAAACCGCCTATGACAAAGTGTTTGTGAAAATGACCTATTTTCACAAACAACATAGGCGGCATCAAGAACCGTCTGTGAAAATATATTATCACAGACGGTTCATTAAAGCAGATCGCATGCGAAAAAGAATTATCAACAGACGACTCCTTACAAAGTACCGTTTGTGAAAATGGACTACCACAGGCGACTCTTTATAAACGACCGCTTGTGAAAATGGACAATCACAGGTGGCTCTAAATGAAGGACACCGCTTATGAATATGAATATCGCAGACGCTACTTCGTTACAAATCACCGCTTGTGAAATTTAATATCACAAGCGCCTCTTTATATAGGACCGCTTGTAAAAAAAGATATCGCTGTAGGTTCTTAGTGACAAACCGCTTGTGAAAATTTGTTATCACAAGCGGCTTGCTATATGTGGTCGTCTGTGAAAATCTCTTATAACCGACGGTTTAGATTTAGCAGCTGCCTCTGAAAACTTACTACCACAAGCGGTTCTTAACCAACCACCGCATGTGATAAATCTGTTATCACAGGCTGTTTTTAACCCCCGACAGCCTGTGGTAATTTCTTAACACAGGCAGTTCATATTTTAGAACTGTCTGTGAAGATATATACTCTATACAAAACTATATGCCGTTATTTCTAATTTTCAGCTCAAATTCAAATACAAACAGCACAAACACAATTTGCACCCACTCAAATTTAAATATACATTCACACAACAATCATAAAATATAAGTATCATATACATACAATAAAAGTTTACATGTATATCTCAATCGACAAGTACACATTTTTTTAAGTTTCTCTAAAACTAGTTGATTCGTAATTGCACAGTTCTGGCACATCCACTACAGCAATACGACTCACTTACGACGGCTAAAACCGTCGTAAGTAAGGTCTAACTGTCGTAATTAGCTTAATTACGACGGTTTAAGCCTAATTACGACGGCGGTCCGTAGCCGTCGTATGTAAGCGTCTGGGCCACGTGGTGGGCTGGGTCATACCACTTACGACGGCCTGAAACCTGGCCGTCGTAAGTAGTCATGTTACTTATGACGTCTAGGTCCAGGCCGTTGTAAGTAATATGGACTAACTTGCGACGGCCTATATACAGGCCATCATAAGTTATGGTTTTATTTTTTTAAAAAAAAACTAAAACTATCTGCCCTGGCACAGTTGCTAGCCGGGATAAATGAAACAGACATCCACACATGCAAAACAATACAATACACATATTCGATGGTTCAATCATAAAGTCCAAGAAAATATAAAAACACTCGGCTACACACTCCCCTCACGACTACCTCCGGAGCCGTGAACGTCGTCTTCGCGTGTCCCTCCCGGTGCCGGTAGCTGCGGAGATGGAGTCTGCGCCTCCGTCGGTGAACCCTGTAAAGTAAATAAAAGTTATATATGTCTCATTCTCTCCCCCATTCTCTCTCTCTCACTCTCAGTACTCCTCTTTCACTCTCTCTATCCCGCTCTCGTTGTCCCTCTCCCCATCCCCCTCTCCCTTCTCTCTCTCTCTCGCTCTCATTGTCCCTCTCCCCACCCCCTCTCACTTCTCTCTCTCTCACTCTCGTTGTCCATCTCCCCATCCCCCTCTCCCTTCTCTCTCTCTCTCTCTCTCGCTCTTGTTGTCCCTCTCCCCATCCCCCTCTCCCTTCTCTCTCTCTCGCTCTCGTTGTCCCTCTTCCAATCCCCTCTCACTTCTCTCTCTCTCGTTGTCCAACTCCCCATCCCTCTCTCCCTTCTCTCTCTCGCTCGCTCTCGTTGTTCCTCTCCCCATCCCCTCTCCCTTCTCTCTCTCTCTCGCTCTCGTTCTCCCCCTCCCCATCCCCCTCTCCCTACTCTCTCTCGCTCTCGTTGTCCCTCTCCCCATCCCCCACTCCCTTCTCTCTCGCTCGCTCTCGTTGTCCCTCTCCCCACCCCCCTCTCCCTTCTCTCTCTCTCTCGCCATTTGTACCTGTGCTAGGGGCGGCTGTGACGAGGGCGCCTGTGGCGGCTGTGGCCACAAAGGAAACGGGAGCTTCTGGCCACTCTATCAAGCTAAAGCCTGTCATTGCAACATATTAGAACACATGTATATTACTAAAATGCTAAAAAATTAAAATACAGTAATTTAAATTACCTACCTCCACCGCTACCTGCATCTGGGCCATGAGGTTGGCCTGGTACTCCTAGGCAGCCCTCGTTCTATCGAGCTCCTCTTGGGTCTATGCAAGCCTATCCTCCATGGCACGGAACTCCAAGTCCCACTACGACAGACGGACACTCAATGGCCCAACGGACAAAGCCTCCGTCGATGGAGTGCCTCTCGAAAGTCACGCCGCCCTCGAGTCGACAACTTCATCAAAAATGGTAAACCTACAAAAGATAGAAAAATAATAAGTAGAGGAAGGAAGTTTTAAAAAATGAAATAGTTGACCAACTCACCATCCATGGGTCTCCCCGCCGCCGCTTGCGTACACGGCTCTAGGCTCGATTGACGTGTTTTTCCAATCATAGCCTTCGTCGTGTATCTTATTTACCTCCTACGCGTACATTTTCTAAAAAATAAAGAAATAATGCAAGTGTGTTAGTACTAGTATTACTTATAATTAAATTGATGAATTTTGAAAACTTACCAGTCGGTCAGCCACGACTTGACTACACTGCCCAGGCTGGGAAGGGTCACTTCCCCTGTGACCTGTCTTCCAAACCTCGGTCGGTGTCGGCTCCTGACCGGTTTCTCGCTCCTGTAGATACGTATTAGTTGAAGAAATATATTATCAACACATGAACAAACATTAAAATATACTTACCATGCGTTTAGCCATACGCACGTAGCCATCACCGCCGTAGTTGTGTTGGCCGTCTGTTCCTCTGCAGGCTTGAGCCCTCGTGGACTTACTGATGAAGTCTTGACTAGCCCAGTACTGACAAAGTGCTCGGTACGCGTCGGGATGGCTCTCTAACCAGCTAATACTCACCTGCACATATTTAGTATTTCATGAACTACTGTTAACATAAGTAATTATTGGAAATAGTTAACAATAATAACTTACCTCTGCATACTGATCCTCGGTCAAGTACGTGTCGGAGTCCTTCCTAAGCGGACCCCCTCCCTGCTGCTGTTAATGCCACTTGTACTCGTTGATCGCCTGGATGCGGGCTTACAACAACGCCTGCACCACGAGCTTCCGAGCATTGTTGTGGAACACGATAGTCGCGTGCTCCATCATGCTCTCACTCGAGTCCTCTAGCTGGTACCACAACTTTAAGAAAACAGAATTTGATTAATCCGCATTAACAATTTAATTGAGTGTTAAAAATGCAAACATTTAAACTTACCATAAAATCATTCCACACGGCCCCCTGAAGGGTGCCGTGGACCTCGTGAGGGGCACGAGCGTAGTCGTCCCACCATAAACCAGGGACACCGTCGATGACACCGAGATAGTGCAACCGCACTAAAGCCCCGATGACACCGTTAACCTGCCCGTGGTGTCCCTGGCCCATGAACGAACAGTCGTGCCAAGATCTACAAAATTTGTTAAATTATTATTTATCGGCAGACAACATCCAATATTTAATAGTATACAATTTGTTTGACTGTCTCCGAGTGGACGAATGGTGATCCGCTCATGAGGAATAGGAGGAGGAGCAGCAAAGTGGGTCCTCCTCGTGCGTCGCCTCGTCGGCGGCACCACGTCCGGTGACCCGGACAGCTGGTCACCACTGGAGCCCAAAGTATCCATACTCGCCGGCTACGAGGGCTGCGTAGCTGGCTCCGAGGGCTGCGTAGCCGGCTCCGTGGGCTGGGTAGCCCCAACCTCCGGCTCCGACTCAGAAGACTCTGAGTCGGACTGCAAAAATAAATGGTTCATAAGAAAAAATAATTTATAAATGCAATTTACAATAACGTGATTGGCAACTGAAATTTACCTCCGTGCGCTATAAGGCCAAAACTCAGTCCGAAAAATCTGGAAGGTGCCTCATCAGCTGAGAGCGCCTGCTCGCACATGACGAGGTACCTGAGAAGACCAAGTCCCGGGGCTGGGTGAGGAACCCTCTCACCCCCTTCCTCCCCTTCCCCTCTCAACTTGACGACGACATCCTAATGCAACAAGTAATTGATAAATATACTAAGATAATATACAAAATTTATGATAAGTTAGTGAAGAAAACATTACTTCATCAATTTCAAAATTCATCAACATCACGATCATGTACCCTACTCCGTAAACCAGACCATCGATCTTCTTTTCTGAGAGTCTGTACTAGATTTCATTTTCGTTTTCGTTTTCGTTTTCATTTCCGCATATCATAAGTCTCGACATCTTGAGTGTCTCCAAACAAGTCATCGAGTCCGACACTAGGCTCCATGATGAGCGACTCTGGCAACTCTTCTTCTTGGTAAACCTCATCAACTTCATTCGTATCATGGTATCCATCATCTCCTGGAGTGTATAACCGCTCACGAGGATTCACCTTATGTACCACCCACCAAGCATTGAGTTTTTTGCATGGATAAGGTAGGTAATACACTTGCTCCACTTGGTGTGCAAGAACAATTCAATCGTATCCTCATAGCCATTCCTTGTGTTTGACTTCCACCATGCCAAATTGTTTTTGTCGAATTCCATGATTGTTATCAAACCAATCACAGTAAAAGAATACTGCTCGAAGATCCTTATTACCGACGAAAATAAATTCAAGATTTTTTTAATGATTCCATAGTAATTAGTTTCACGTCCTTGAGATTCGATTGCCCTCATCATAACTCCGGTATTTGACGTTGCCGCGAGTGGACGATGAGATTCAAATTGAGTTGTACAGAATCGGAAGCCATTGACGTCATATCGACCTTAACTTCTAACATTAACAAGTCTGTAGGATAGTTGTCGCAAGTCTTCATGGACGTTGACATCTTTCATGCACTCTCCAAAATATCAAGTTATAAGAAAACTTTATAAATACTTGTAAGTTATAAGAAAAAATTGTAAATACTCGTAAGTTATAAGAAAATGTTACATGCACGAAACCAACATAGGAAGTTAGGTCTTCCGTTTATTCCATCTCGTCGCATCGCTTCTACTTTTTGCTCGTAGGTTGATGTTTATGTGTTCAATTCTATTTGTGAAACTCTCTATATGAAAAGAAAAATTTTAGAAAATATCTGTTCCATTTATGATGAGTAGCATAAATGTAGGACAAACACTTACTCGAAATATTTGTCCATCTCATTTATATTAGCATACATGTAGAGGAAAGCAACATTACTTTCTTCTGCAGGAGAGTTGTAGGAATTACAACTACCAACTACAGTGCCTCTTGTTGCAAAAATGAAGAGATCGCTACAAGGAGGTTGATTATCCATATTGTCCCGCATTGCCGAAGTATTGACATTATGTTCCTCTGCAAAGTAAACACTTAAAAAATATCCTACTTCCTTAAGAGTAAATGTTTCGGCGATGCACCCTTCTACCTTTGCCCTGTTACGAACCATTGGTTTCAGATATCTTAGCGCTCTTTCAATATGATACATCCACCTATATTGCATGGGACCGCCCACTTTAGTTTCATATAGAAGATGAATAAGGAGATTTTGCATTGGATTGAAGAAGACTGGAGGAATTTTTTTTCCATCTTACATAATAATACCGGTATCTCCTTCTCCAACTTACTCATATCTCTATCGTGATTTCTTTAGCACAGAGCTGTCTATAGAAGTGGGTAAGCTCGGCTAGCACCTTCCACACCGCATCGTCAAAATAGCCCGAAACATAACAGGTAGAAGTCTTCCCATGATTATGTGACAATCATGACTTTTCAACCGAGTTAGTTTTCCCGTTTTCACATTCACAGCTCATTTCAGACTAGCTGCGTAACCATCTGGGAATTTCAAACTTTTCAACCATTCGAGTACTTCTTTCTTTTCTTTGGGTCGAAGACAGAAGGAAGCATGTGGTTTACCACCACTTTCAGAAAGCTCAAGAGTTGGATGGTTACAAAGCTCAGCCTGATCTTTCGAACCTTTACATTGTCTTTCGTTTTGCCCTCATGTTCATCCATGTCCTTATGATACATTCCCCCATGTTATGCTCTTGATGCATGACATCAATGTTGTGCATTAGTATCAACGACTTCACATATGGTAGCTCCCATAGTCCACATATATGAGTCCAATTGTGATCATCTCCGAAACCGACAAAATATCCAGGACGATCTTTATCTAGCAACAGTTTATTCAACATATCAGATATTTCTGACCCGTTAAGACGTTTCGGTGGTCCTTTAGTGACAACGGTGTCCTTTCTGAATACATTTCTCTGTTGTCTAAACATGTGATTCGAAGGAAGCCAACGTCTGTGACAATCAAAGTAACATATCTTTCCTCCATGAGTAAGTCGAAAACAGACAGTGTCAGAAGCACATATTGGACATGTCAAAGGACCGTGAGTGCTCCATCCAGAAAACATGCCATACGCCAGAAATTCATGGACGGACCACAAATAAGCAGCTCGAAGGTTGAATCGCTGCTTCTTGTATTTGTCGTACGCTTCGACTCCTGTCCACAACATTTTCAATTCTTCGATCAGCGGTTTTAACATCACGTTCAGACGTGACCCAGGATGATCCGGCCTAGGTAAAATGAGGCTAAGAAACATAAACTCATACTTTATACAGAGGGTCGGTGGTAGAGTGTACGGAATAACAAAGACATGCCAACAGGGGTGCGGTGAAGCGTTTGTACTGAACGGCAAGAATCCATATGTCGCCAACCCAATCCGAACATTTCACACATCACGGCCGAACTCTGAATCAAACCGGTCCAGCGCCTTCCATCCTCACCGTTGGACGGGTGCGTCATGACTTCTTTGTTCTGACGTAAACCTTCTTTGTGCGTCATGACTTCTTTGTTCTGATGTACACCTTCTTTGTGTGTCATGACTCTCGCATCACAGGAGCGTGCTTATAACGAGACGCGGGGTCCGGATCCGGATGAAATTTCGGCAGCATAACCCGTTGTTCTCCGACTGCACGCCCGATAATGGTGCAGCGGAGAACATTAGGGTTGCGCCATCGAAATTTTGTCCGAATCTAGACCCTCATCATAAGCACTCCCTCTCGGTCACTCCTAGTCTGTAAAAAAAGGGACAATTCCGAACCTACACGCCTCACATGCGTAACGCATGTGAGACGGGCCGGTCCGAAATGGGTGACACATATTATATAGGTTACGTTAATATTACATTTTGGAGTGATTTACGAGAGAGGGAGGTAAGAACGAGAGAGTGGAGGAAAGAACAAGGGAGATTAGGGCTAAAATGGCCGGAGAGTACTCGGCGACGGCGGCGGACAATGGAGGAACTCCGACGATCTTGTTCTCTGACACAGATGGACAAAAAATCTTGGGACGTGATCATTGGACTTCACAGAAACCTAAGAAGCGCTAAACTAGTTGGCTACAGCGACGACGGCCATGGTTATGGTACTAACGGCGCTTCTTGATCGAAAACCACACGATTCTCGACGGTTGTCTCGGCGACGGCCATGGCCATGGCCATTGACCTTTAAATGGGCCGTGTAGAGCCATATTTGGGCTGTGTCGGGCTGAGATGGCCCGAAACCTGTTTATTATTTATATATCGATATTATACACTCATGCAATCAAATTAAACTAAAATTTATAACTTAATAATCAACTAACTCAAAATTTCAAAAGAAACACTAAAGTAACTTAATAGTCAACTAAACCAAAATTAAATAATCTAATTCCAAGTTTTTAAGGCGTCGCTTAAGAGAGGCGTTGGTGGAGGATAAGGCGTCCGGTCACCTTACATCCCAGCATAAGGCGAGGGAAGGCGGCGGCGGCGACAGGGGGGAGGGGCGGGCGGGCAGAGGGGCGAGCAGGCCTGGGAGGGAGGCGGGGGGGGAGCGGGCGGCAGAGGGCCAGCCGGCTTGTGAGGGCCGGCGGGGGGAGGGGCGGGCGAGGAGAGCGTGGCAGGGGGAGGGACGGGCGAGGAGAGGGCGTCGGGAAAGGGGCGGGCGAGTTGAGGGCGGCGCGGTGTGGAGGACTGGAGGTGGCCCTTATGCATGAGGCAGCAGAAAAGGTAAAGTGGGCTGGGCTGAGGAGGCTGAGGTAGAGAAGAGGCTAAAGTGCGCAGATCCAGCAGCTGGGGGGGGGGGGGGGCGGGGACAGCTTGTTCCGCAATGGCGCCTGCTTGAATCTTAGTTGGGCGGCACGGCGCACATCAGGCATTCGCGTGGGCACGATGCAGCTCGGCGGCGGCGGCAGCAGCGCAGGCTCGCTGGTGGCAGCGTGGGATCGGCAGCGGCGGCGGCAGCAGCGCGGGCTCGGCGGCAGCGTCGCACGGAAGACATCTCGGCTGCGAGCTGCGGCGCGTGCTCGATTTGGGTGACGCTTAACGTGTGCAGATTGGGTCAAATTTGTATTTGTTTTACATACTTCACGTAAACGGGGCAAAACAGCGTTTAAACCTGACCCAAAACTGTTTCATTCGGCCTGTTTACAACATTTAGACGACCTAAATAAACTAAATTAACTAAATTAATTACTAAATAAACTAAACAAACTAAATTAATTATTAAATGAATAAAATAAACTAAATTAATTACTAAATGAACTAAATTAATTATTAAATAAAACGTACCTCAAAGTGGGGGCGGCGCTGGGGCGGCTCGGGCGGTCGAGGCAGCGCCAGGGCGGCTCGGGCGGCGCGCGTGCGGCGGCGACGGGCAGCTCGGGCGGCGGGGCGAGGGCGGCTCAGGCGGCGGGGCAGCGCTGGGGTGGCGCAGGGCGGCGGTGGTGCGGGCGGTGGCGGCGGTGCCGGCTCGGGCTCCGGCTAAATGAGCACGAGCCCGAGCCGAGGCGGCGGTTAAAACCATCCACTTACGACGGTCGTGTAACTTACGACGGCTTAGGTTATGACCGTCATAAGTTACACTTAGTTTACGACGGTGTTGTAACTTATGATGGCTTAGGGTTGCGGCCGTGGTCTAGTAATCCGACAGCCATGGGCCCGTAGCCGTCGTAAGTTAGTTTACTTACGACAGCCTGCAGCGACCGTCGTAAGTTAATTTACTTACGACGGCTAGCCGAAGTAAATAACGTGGCCGTCGTAAGGTGTGACGTTTCCTGTAGTGATCGACATGTGGGCCTGTGTCGTCAAAGAACAGTCCTCTTTGATGAATAACTTTAAGACGCGTGAACATACACAGTTCACCCACAATCCTATCAACTCCTTTGACCATATCCCTAGCAATCGGCCAATCTCTGTTGAAATCCGTGTACTTCAATAAAAACATAATTAAAGTACTAGAATACGATAGTGACAATGAAAATGTAACTCAAAAGTAAGAAAATACCATATTGATAGTAAGAATAAATTACATCCTCACGATTCACTCTATATTCACTAGCGACACGAAGATTCTCGAAGACATAATATCCGCATAGGACGCTACCAGGAAGTTGCTTGGCACAAGGAAAATTTGTACGTACGTGCAATACGGTCCTATCTGTAGGTCGCTCACCGTCAAGTTTTTTTTCCAGTAGAATGTCCAAGCGCTATCATATAAGGAATGCCATATAAGAATTGCCAACTTATATATGTGTGTATATAACAGTATAGAATAGCAATACCTTTTTAAAATGGTAATGAAATATTTGTATCTGCTTGGGTCGAAATCGGCCGAGTCCATGACCGATGTTGAATCATGCTTTGGGTTGATGAAGATACAAATGTAGTGATTACTACACACGTACGAATACACGTGTTAAGTTAATGATTAACAATAATTGCAATTTTAACGTCATGTATCGAACTTACTCAAAGTGGTACAGAGCCTTTATGAGGTCCTTGCCATCTTGTACAAAGTTATACATGACTCGTCCTATGTAGGTTGCCACTTCCATCTTTTTCTTCCTTATTGTATCATTGATTGTCTTTGTAAATTCTTTTTGTGTCATGTGCCAGTATTGAGCTGAATCATTTCGAAAGTCGAAAGTCGACTTGGCAATTCTTGTCGGGTCAAGGATACCTGTCTCGCCCTTTACTTTTTCATTATCCATGTATTGCATCCTAAAGAATAATTCCAAAATCGTTATAAAATAATACAACGTATGCGTGTAATAAGAAAAGCAAATATAAAAGAATAGAGACACTTACAAGCACCAGATCAGTAAAAAGTTGATTTCGAGCATTCCTCGATAGAACAAACCCGACAGATCTTCAAATAAAATTGGTCATTTATTATTTTCTCCTTCGCCCCAAAATGCATCTTCCAGCACACGAAATGTGATATTAGCAATATCATATTTTGCTGCACATGATGTGCCACTCGTGCATTCTCCTGATCGGAAAAGGTTGTTTGGTAATTTGTACCGTTGTCGTGATCGGCTTACCATTCTCAAATTCAGGAGGGACATCCTCCTTCTTGTATATTGAGATCCCATTCAACGCAACAAGAGTCCTGACTATGAACTTTTGTGTCTTCCTCCAACATCTCATTATTTTGTATTGTTGGCATGTATGAAGCATGGGATGTTGGTGAATTTGTTTTCTTCATCTTTTTCAGATACTTTGTCACTGACTCTGAAGGTTCTTGTTCTATCGATGGTGACGAGAAGACGATAAGATTTGTCCTTAACGATATCATCAACAGGGAAAATAGTTGGTACTGATCCTACGCTGCTAGGCAAGGTAGTTGGAGATAGAAAAGACGCATTTTTCATTGGGCACCAACGATTTATTCTCAGACGTCAATTGTGTTGATTCTCTAAGTTTGTGCAATATTGTTGTACAGAGGCCTTGACCTTTTCTTCAATCGTATCTTCAAGTGTCTTATTGAGTTTATCATATTTTCTATATGACGCTGCATCGTTCAGGAACCCCTCTTCCCATAACATTTGAGAAGATATTGCTCGGACCCATCCACTATGTTCAGGATTGCCTAGGCCAGCAGTAAGTTGGTTCATCTCCCTCATCGTCTTGAAGAGGCCCTTCTCTTGCTTTTCAATTATATCTGATAATCTTGTCCTTACTTCGGACACAGATTCGGACTTTGCAAGTTGACCCTCGTTGGTCAAACCTGACCGAGCTAACACCCATCGCCTAATTTGCTCATCGCAGCCTTTTAGCATATCAGGATTGCCTGTGCTGATTGTGTACTCTATTATCTTATGCCATTTCTCAATTTTTGGGGATATCCGGTAAACCCCAAGTGATGGTGGTAAGTGTTCTTCTTTGCAATCTCAGACCTAGCTTGACTTAGGGATATAGCCTCAGATGTGGTCTTTTGACGAACAAATTTATCCCACTGAGCTTGCGTGATGTTTTCCATCATCTTGGGGCTAGGGACCTTATTATCCTTAACGTAAGCATTCATCTCACTCTTCTAGCCACGAAACTTCTTGCCACAAGAGATCAGTGTTGCTTTCATTACAACTTCTTCCATGCCTTTTTTGAACTTGAATTGTTTCTTCAACCTCTTCCATAACTCGTTCTTGCCCACCTCAAAGAATTTTTTCCAATTTTCCGTTGTGATCGGCATGAGCGCTCTAACGAGACAACTGCAGGCATTTTAGTACTTTGTAACAGCATCAAGTGGTTCTTGGGGAATCCCACCTTCACTGATTCTTCTTATGTATAAGATGCCTTCTGGACCCTTATTTGCACCCTGTTGCTCTCGTTTTCGCTTTTGTGAACTTGAAGATTCATCTATTGGAGACTCTTCCACGTGTTTAGGAGCATAAGTCACCTCATTGTCTTGAAAGTTAAGCTAGATAGAAAAGAATTAAAGGACTTTATTTACTTGACAACAAGATTAACTTAAATAATAATATTTGTGATTTATTAGACCGAACAAGTACCATACCTCGTCGACGGGATTATACTCCGGGTCAAGATGCTTTGAAGTTCTTTTAGTTTTAATCATCATATGAGCAAAAGTATCTTGTGGACTTTGATACGATTCATCACTAGTGGACTCATTGTCTGAGTGGTCTGAGTTCCAATCAATATAGTGGTCTTCCTTGTTACCGGCAGCGTCGCCTTGCGAGACGGTCTTCTTAGAGTCTTCCATGTTAGTATTGATAAGACAAGAAAGTGATTGTTTATCATCTTATTTTAGAATGAACTGAAGTTATAGAAGGATAACCCTAGTCGTCTAAACGGTCCTAGTCACCTAATCACTGACTTGATCGACTAGGACGACTAATCATCCACTTGTTATTAAATTGTTCTTGACTATTTCGAACATGAGTTTTTCACTGTTTTGGTGCAGTACATTTTTTGATTTTGTTATTAAATTTTTTTTCATCTTCCGGTACTTGAGGGTATCTGTCAAGAACCGCCAACGTCTCATGTAAGCCAACTTTCTGGATGAAGTGAGGTACATAAAACAGGTTCCATACATGCACCTTACACCCTTTCTTCCCCTTCATCTGTCCCAATAATGTAAAGAGTTCGGGAAAATCATGGACGGTAACAAATATCATTGCTCTTAGCATGAAATACTCCCTCTTGTACTCGTCCCATGTACGTACCTCTTCATTCTACAACTTCGTCATATCCTCCATTAGAGGTTCTAGGAATACATCAATTTCGACGCTAGCTTATTTTGGACCTTGGATAGGAATAGATAACAAAATATACTTCCTCTTGTGACACAACCAGGTCGATAGGTTGTACATGGTTAAGACCACGGGCCATGTGTTGTGTATGCTCCTTTTTTCACCAAACGGATTCATTCCATCTGTAGCCAAAGCAAACCTTATATTTCTGATTTCCTTTGCAAAGTCTGGATACTGAATATCAAAAAAATTTCCATTGTGTTGCATTACTAGGGTGTCAGATCTGTTTGTCATTCTTCGTGCGCTGCTCAGAATGCCAACGCACAAGTTCAACCTCACTAGTGTTTGACAACAAAAGCTTCAAGCAATCAATTACTGGAAGGTACCACATCACTAAGGTAGAAATTTTTCTCTTATTCTTCCCGTATGCATCATCAGAAGTATCATCATCACACTCAGAGCCAATAGAACTCTTCTTATTTTTCTGGGTCTTATTCATGTTGGTAACATGCTGATGATTGTAGTCCTTCTTGTATCTACTGACAGCAGATCGGGCATCTCGTTGCGAGCTCATGCTCTTTATGAAATAGAATACAATGGTTCTGACAAGCATGTATTTTTGTCACACCTAGCGACATTTGACATAAAAGCTTCTTCACTTTATAAGTGCTTTTGGATAGTTTATTGGGATTCGAAAGAATTTCTGTAGAAGATTTAAAAGATCAGTGAAACTACAATCGGACCATCCGTGGGCGGCCTTTAAATTTAGTAGTTCTAGGACTGCACGCAATGTAGTAAACTCTTTATCACAACCCTTTGATTCATCACATAAAAGCTCCTTTGATACACTTTGTAATGTCTCTATTTTATTTAAACCTTTACTTTTTCCTATAGAAATCAACACATGTGGTTCCATGTGACGTAACGTCTCCTCACAGTCAAACTCATCATCGTCGTCATCATCATGATTATCACGACCATAATCCATATGAGCATTATCCCCGTCCGAATATCTGACACCATTCTCGTCATAATTATCCACTTCACGTGTATTTAAATCACCATGCTCTATCCATATTATGTAGTTTTCCTTAAAACCTCTTTTCCACCAAGTGTGATTGGATTACTATAGTATCTGTCCAAGGCATCTTGTTTTCGCAGTCGATACAAGGACATAATATATCATCTATCTTTTGCATCGTCGGATGTCTCTTGGACGCTTCAATAATGCTTGGAACATTTTGAATGTACGTAGGATCAGATCTTGGCATATTGTACATCCACGCTCGGTCCATCTTCAACGTCAGAGTGTACAATGTAGCATAAATAAAAATTTAAAAATGTAGGATATATACAATGTAGCAAATCATACCTTTTGGAGAGAAATTTTTGAAAAGATTCTAAATTTAGCTTAATTCTAATTCCAAATCTTCTAAATCCTTAAAAATCCGTGCAGAACCTAAATTCAAAAATTAAGACCTCAAATTGCATCCGAAGGAGAAAAAACAAAGCAAGATCATAGGTTTACCTTATGGAGAGACAAATCTTTGATATAATCTTTAATTTAACTCGTATCCTTGTCGAGGCTACAAAATACAGGAAATTTCGTGCAGAATGTAAATTACAAATTTGAGGCCTTAAATCGCATCGGAAAGAAGGGGAAAACGAAACAAAAGTATATAGTAACAATAAGGAGATATACTTCTAAAAGGATTTGGAAAAAAATTGTCCCCCCTAAAATTTTGAAAAACATCATTCGCCACGATTGTAGCTAGCTCAGCCACACTCGGACAGAACCCGTGAATGCTATATATACACCTTTTTCACATGTGGTTGGTATATGGAACTGCATGTGTTAACTACAATGTCGCAGGCGGTATCAGAAATTGAAGGCGTTAACAAGCTCTGCGATGACTGTTTGATCAGCGAGTAGAGGTGATCACCATTCCCGTGCCAAGATAACTACCACGCCACGTACCCCTCAAACTTGTGCATGGTGACTTATGGGGCCCCATCAACCCGGTGGACCAAGATGAGAAGAAAATGTTCCTACTACTCATCAACAATAAGAGCCACTACATGTGGCTCACTCTGCACCAAACTAAGAGTGATTTTGAAGAGGCAATCAAGCATGTGTGGAGGTGGAAAGTGAGAGCAGGTTGACGGTGTTGCACATGGACAAAGGTGGGATGTTCACCTCATCAAGACTCAACGAGTAATGCAATGAGCTTGGCGTGGAGCGTTACCTCATGGCACCTTATTCCCCACAATAGAACGGAGTTGTGGAGCACCATAATTGAAGCGTTGTTGGAATGACGAGAGCCATGATCAAGGCGGTTAGCATGGCCGATAGTTTTTGGGGTGAGGTAATCATGACAACTGTGTATCTTCTTAACCGGTCGCCAATTTGAAGCTTGGAGGGGGGGTGTAACGACCCGATGGTCCTGACATTCTAGGATCTCGCTGAGGGGTGCTGCGATAGACAACACCGGATAATACACATAAAAGGCGATAAGCAGAAGCTAAATTTTATTACATCAACTGTTTAGAAACATAATTTACATCAAGTATCATTTATAGTCTACACTCGCAGACGTAGACTATGCAAGAGTTCACGTTCAGCCCGTGAACATGTCCTCACTAGCACACACGCATTCACTAACACGGTGACGTGCATGGCTCCCACTCGATGGTGGTTCCCTCAAGGGGACCCGTCTCCTCCTCGGGAGCCTCTTCCTCATATTCACCTGCAAACACTTCAACTACAAGTAGTGAGCATGAAGGCTCAGCAAGACTGACCCGTCTCACCTATACATGTAACTCTACATGCTGGATTTTCAGTGTATAATAGGAAAGTACTATGCAGAAAGACTCGCCTAATTAGTTGACTCATACTTTCAAGATATAGCCTCAAGTTAGTGGAAAAACTTGTGCTAAGACACATAGGAAGTCCGCAATCAAACAAGAAACGCATTCCTCTTATGTGTGTTTTTCTATGGTTGAAAAGAACTTTGGTTTGCTCTAATCTAAAGCGCTTCATTAACAATCAACGTAGGACTTCCAACCAGCAACTTTTTATCATGACAACTAGTCTGTTCTTTATACGTCACGGTACAGTGAATATACTCACTGACCGTGAGGGATGGTGATTATAATAGATTTACACCTGCAGGGTTACCCGAATAACCCGTCACGTCCGCCCATACTCGATGTTGCCTACAGCAACCATCACGAACGTCGTACGCAACCACCTTTCATTCGTTAGCCAAGTGTTGAACCGATCCTATCTTCCGGAGCAGGAGGTCTCTACACGGAGCAACCTTGATGCCCGCTAGCTGATTTACACCTCACTGCTCTCAACCTACCCTTTGGACGACAAGCAATGCCTCAACATATTGCTACCCGAATTACATAGGTTTCCTGGTTCCCATATAGCCGGTAGGTCTTCGGTACAGTTCTAGCTTATTAACGCAGAGCAGAGCTATGGCACCCATACCCCAAAGTCCTGCTGCCCTTACTCTCTGCTCGGTCTCATTTTCTTACCACGTGATTCATTGTCTATCTCTAACCGAGTGGTGTGCCTCTATGCCTATTCTCGCGAGTAGTTCCAACTACTCGACTTATACCGAATCCTATACCATTTGACCATTGCAGTGTCTACTAGAGGTTCAAATTATAAACCCAAATCCCTGGTTCTCTTGGCTATGCAGTTGGGTTCCAATTAAGACTCTAATGCACATAGTAGGAAATGTATAAGGTAAGTGATCAAAACATAAGACTTTATAAAAGGGTTAATGCAAACCGGAGCTTTCCCTGCTGCTGGTCGTTGGTCAAACTCCCTTCCGGAGGGATATAATCTAGTATCTCCGGTCCTTCCTCGACCTTAGTGACTACACAAAATAAAGATATAATGTGTGTCAAATTTAAAAGCATTTGTGTTGAATTAAGATTGTGAAGACTATAAATATAACTAGACAGCCCTTTCGACTCTGAAATTTTTACTGTGGCTTGGTGACAACCTAAACAGGGACTTGGCCAAATTTCATTTGAAGCAAAGCTCATTTGAGCCATGCAAAAATAAATGTGTATTTGGTCATAATTAGAGATTCTAAGGCTTCCTAGGGATTTCCATGGAGCAAATCATTACTTTTTAGAAACTAGAGTTTCAGATGGTTCTAATGGAATTGGTTTCATCTAATTTGGACAATCCTAGAAAAAGATATGGGCTAATAATAAAGTTCAAAAAAAATCTGAAAATGTTTCTGGATATTTTTCTTTTTCTTTGGACCAGTTCACTTAGTCACACGATTTGGTGGACTAAATGAGCTTTGATGGATCCGAAAACTTTTACGTGACTCAGGGATATTACAATGAACATCCTGGCAAAATTTCAAAATTTTCCATAAAAGGAATCTCCAGTTAAAATTCTCCATAGTTTAAATTTTGGAGAATTAATTCATGAGAAATAAGGGATTTCATGGGGGGAAATTGTTTTGCTAGAAAGTGCTCGGAGAGCTGAATCCAACAAAATTTGGTTCACTCTATTTGGACAATCCTACCCAAAGTTATGGGCTTCTAAAATTTTGGAGGGAAAACTGAAAAATCAACTCAAATTGTTTAAACGGCTGACACCCGAGGCCCACAAAACAGTGCCATCTTCAACCTCCGGCAGGCGCCAGAGCGTGCGCCGGACAGAGACAGTGGCGCGGCCCGTTCTCGGACGATTCTGCCTAATTTTTGAAACGGTTTCTTCCTACATGTTCCTTGGAGCACAACACACACGCCAGACAACTTCTCGCACCTCGGCATCGCCGGGAAAGTGATCAGCGACGGCGGCGACGGAGTTCGGTTCGGGTACGGCGATGAGAAACCAGCTCGGCAGCGAACACGACCATCTAAGGGGTCGTAAAGCACCACTGGGACACGGGGAAGCTAACCCTACCCTCCTCTTGGCCGGAGATCGCTGAGAAGATGGACTTCACCGGTGACCCGAGGCGTTTTCACCAGCGGCGGTGGAAACTCGGTGCTAAGCTCACCGGCTGGATGATTCTTCGTGGTTTTGGGCTAGGGTGATCATGAAGAGCCCTAGTTGCTATAGCTAGACTAGAAGCGGAGATGATCAACCATGCGAGATGAATTTTCCGTTTTGGTTGGCTTCGGTTCTATACGGTAATCACCGAAAAACTTGAAATTCCGGCTAGCCGGCGTCATGAACAAGCTAGTGGGTTCAGGAAGAGATACTAGACTTTGGTGCTAACCTCTAAGTGCAGTCGGTCACGCCGGAGCGGCTCTGAGACAGCCGGGCGACGATGATCTGTGGAGGTGTGGCGGTGTTGAACCGAGGAAGAAAAAAACGGCTCGGTGTAGCTCGAGGAGCGTCGGTCATGAGCTGAAAATGGCGCAAGGACATCTAGGGAAGATCGGTGATCTCGTTTGCGGCCTCATCTTGGCATGGCAGCCACTGGTTCGACCGTTCAACGGCGAGGGTGGGAGCTTGGGTGAGCGGCGAGTGGATGGCTCTGTTTCTGCGCGAGGAACAATGTGCGACGGGTGAAAAAGTCCGGGACTCGTATGAGGGTGTGGCTAAGAAGGCTGGGGAAGCAGCTCGGTGGCTCAAGGAGGCAGGCAGCTTCTGTCTAGCCATTTCCTCGCCATGGCGTTCGGCCGAGCGCGCACAAGAACCGAGTGTCTCGGTGGAAATCGGTTCCAGTCTCTGTTACACTGACTCGTGAGTCCCCTTTCCTACATTTGTCCCACAAAATTGAATTTGCACTTTTGCACAATATTTGGGACCCTCCTGCTCCTCACAATTTGATCAATCCACTGAATCACCATTTGAAGTTTGAATGATTCAAAGTGAAGGATTAATTTGAATGAATTTGCTTCAAATGGCAAACTAAATTTGAAATTCAGATTGAATTTGCTACATATAGCTCATGTCAAGATCAACTCCAAATGGAATGAAAATTGGTGGATGAGCTCATAAAAATTTACTGAGTGTGAATATGAATCCCTCATTTGAATTCACGTGATGAAAGGAGTTTGATTTTGAATTTAAGTTCAAACTAGCCTTTTGAATGATTGTATCCAAAAGTACCTCAAAATGGTTTGGATTTGTGTGAAATTGGCATGAGCATTCCTAACCAAGTCTAGGAATTGATAGTGTGCTCAGCCCCAATACGATGCATGTGGGAAATACCACTTTTGCATTTTGTGATTTCATTGTCTAATTATCTATTGATGGTGGTATTTGGAAACTGTGCTTACCAACATAAGCTTGGCTAATGAAATTATGCGTGGCACCCGAATCAAATAAAACTATGACGGGATGTTTGTAGAGCTGGAACATATCCGCAAGGATGGGTTCTCCCTCCAGCACGTCGTCTATGGCGAGTTGGTGGACATAGCCGGGCTTAGGGTTTGCCCACCGTGCATTAATGGGATGCTGGGGCTGATTCCTCCACGGAAACTGTGGTGCCACTCCGCTGCCTTGCTTCTCGGGGCAATTATGGGCAAAGTTCCTCTGGCGACCGCACTTGAAACATGCGTACGGTGGCTGGCCGGTGCTTAGGGGACGAAAGCCCGGCATGCGCTGCTGAGGTGAAAACGCACGTGGCATCGCCCGCTGCTGCTGTTGTTGCTGCGGAGGTGCTGGTAATGCCGGATGGAACGCCGGTTGTGGATACGGCCGATGGCAAAATTGCATCGGTCGCTGTGGTGGCTGCCAGCGTTGACCTGATGGTGTGCAATGCACCATCCGATATTTCTGGTGAGGACCACCTCCCTCTCCGCTGCTCTGCGGCATGCTGCGCTTCTTCTCCGCTGCAGCCAACTCCTTGCCCGTGTCTTCTTGAGTAATCGCAGCGTCAATTATCTCATTGAGCTGCCACGATTGAACATGGCAAACTTGTCCTTCAGGAGCGGATTTAGCCGCTGGTAAAAGAAATCCCGGGCATACTCCAGTGCGTTCCTGTAGCCTTGTTGCAGGTGGAGGAATTCATACGTCTTCCTCTTCATAAGACCCGGCGGTATGTGATAGGCCCTGAAGGCCGTCCGGAACTCCTCTTAGGTCAGAACTCGCTCGGTGGGTGGGAGGCGTAGAAGTTCGCCCACCAAGCGCTCGCGGACCCCGTAAGTTGCTGAACCGCAAATTGTGTATTCTGCTGCTCCATAACGCGGAGCAGCCCGAATTTCATCTCCATCGTGCAGAGCCAGTTGTCCGCATCGATGGGCTCATCCGCTCGCGAGAATACCGGGGGATGCGTAGCCAGAAAATGCGAGTAGGAACTCTACTGTCGTTCGACTTGGTCTTGACGCCTCTCTGGGCGAGACGTATTCTCGATCAATGTGCACAGCAACTCGGTGTTCTGCTGGTGCGAGCCCGCCATGGCCGCAACTATATCGGCCAACGTGATCGTTGGCGGTGGTGGTGGTTGTGGTTGCTGCTGCTGCTGCTGCTGTCCCGAGGAAGTCTCAGGAGGCTGTTGGGAGGCATCTTCCCCCTGACTTGAACCCCCAACCTCAGAGTTGGCACGAGTGCGAGTCATTCTTAAATTCAAAGCAACGTTGATTAGCATATGTCATACTCAAAATCCATGGAAAACAGTAGGTACTGCAGTGACACATTGAGAAAATTGCAAAACATTCACATATATTGATAAAGTAAAAACTTTATACAAGATACATTATTCTCGGACCTCCGAGAAGTCGTGCTCATGTCGTCACTACATATACACACGCTACTGTTTACATGACATGTCGCTGTTACAAAAGTTGTTACATACAACCACCCTCGCTGCCCTATTCAGCAACGGTAACTTCCTAGTCGGTGTAGAAGTGGACCTCCTGTGGGTCTTTCTCCTCCGCTGGTACTGCTAGTGGCTCAGGGTCCATTACCTCCTCTTCGGGTTCAGGTTACGGCATCACCAGAATATCGAGAACCACGGGTACGGCACCTACCACCGGTAGGCCCACTACCGGAGGTACAAGGTCCTACAAAGCATGCACCTCGTCCATGGCCTGGTTGTAGTCTATCTCCCAGTTCTTCCCTTCCTCAATCGTGTCATCACTCTCTTGAGTAAGGACCTCATTCTGGGGTCAAAGCTTGGACTTGTTGCTGCAAAGCCGTGATGTCGACACGGCTTTTCTTCCCCGCCTTCTCCAAATGACGCAACTGATTATGCTGTTGATTCAGTCGCTTGATCGTTGGAAGAAGTACATTACGAAGTGTGTTGTGAGCACTCTCCTAATAATCATGGCGGCTGGTGCTCTCCTTGAGATTCACGGCAAGTCGAGCCGTGTGGACAGCATGGCTGTCCATAACGTCCTTTCCTTCCGTAAGATGGAGGCTGAGATTCGCCTCCGCTGGATTGTACCTTGGGCAACTTGGGTCGGTTGCCGCAAAGTACCGCTCCCACCACACGTGGTTAGCTCATCCCTCCACTGGAACAAGCGCATTTGGAGTGCCCTCCATATCTCTCACGTGCAGTTAGCAGGAACACAACATGGCGTCGCGGGCTGCCACTTGCCACATATCCTCCGGTTGTCTCCCTTTCACCGTGACGGTGAATGGTGCCCAACCCTGTGGGCCCTGCTGGAACATCGACATGAATAGTCCATGTCTTGTTCTCCTCCTCACCTTCTTCCTTGTCAAGGAAACGCAGCGTCTCCACGTATCCGAAATATTGAAGCATCAGCTTCAACAAATCCGGATACCCGCTGCGTTGAGAACAGTGGGATACCACCCATCCGCTCTCCAATTGTTTATCTGCTGCCATCTGTAGAAACATATTTGAAAAAGGTCAAATATTCATCTCAATAGTAAATCAGTGAGTTATAACATAAAACATATCATTGAACACATAAAACATGGAAATATAAATCAAACTTAGAACAAATTTGATTTCTGGTCTGCTGTCCAAAATTACAGTACTGACCAGTTTCCATTCTACCCAGATTTAGACCATGTTAAGGGCAAAATCAGTTCTGGAGTTCAACATAAAAGTTAAATTTAACTTCAATAGCTTTCTAGAATGTATTTGTATGCCCTCAGATCTATCCTGGTTCAAAATTTATGAGATGTCAAAGTTGATAGAATTTATGGAGAAAATTGGACAGCACCTCCCTACTTGAGGTACTGACTTGATCCAAAAATCCAATTAATTCTGCGCATAATTTTGACAAAACTTCCTGTTACGAAGTTGTAACATACCTCATGATATTTTCAGAAATGTATCATTTTCTATTTTTGGGATTTTTAAGTAGGAAGTTGTGCTCATTTTAGAGTTACAGAGAGTATTCACTCTGCCCTGTTTGCTGGATAATTTCAACTCTACTGCACACTTCGACAAGTTAAGGGATGAAACACCTCTGGACATCAATAGAAAAGTTGTATAAATCTTCCAAATCTTTCCATAAATGTATCATATGACCTCAACATCAAAACAACTCGACCTCTACACTCTGTATAACTTCAGCATTATTTCAGCTGAAAACAGGGGACTCTGTTCCTAAGCTTACATAAGTTGAAACTTGCTTAATTTTGAAGTTCTGATCAAGGGAAGGAGTTTAAATCAACATTTTAATGCTCTAGATCAAAATTTTCAACTTTTACAATGAATTTACTCATTTAGTGGAGTCTGACGTTGAAGCGTCACCAAAACAATGCCGGTACTACGTTCCTCATAAAGAAAACCTACATCGGACTTAGCCGGCTTCGTTAATTCAGTGGCACTAAGCAACTCTTGCACACGTGTTCTACTCGGCTACCGATTCGTGGTTAGACTCCCTGCATAAGCTCACACAATCATCAGGTTCAGCTACACACTGAACTCGGCTCCATAACAGTTTCATACACGCGTCCGTCATCACTCGCACGGGTGTTCTCAAGCTAAACACGCCTTGAGCTACGGGTTCACGTTACCAACCACGTGACGGGGTCTCCACCTACTTGCCCGTAGCACGCCGGGGACTGGCGTTGCCCAAATACTCCAAACGACATGAAAAGTCGTAGAGGACACCCAAGCTGGCCGGGTTACCTGCAACCCATGAGGCTCACCCTTAAGCTTGTGCGCACTGGTGGACAACGCTTACATGCACCCCTAAAGACATAAAAAGTCCTGAGATTCATGATTTTCCGACATAGCAAATAAGTTAGTACCGTCACTTTCTATACACTAATAACATCCTTATGTGGGTTAATAACTCGTTCCTCACCGAGTTTCTGAAAATCTAGCCTGTTTAAGTGTGTTAAACCTCAACGATGCTCTGATGCCACGTTGTAAGGACCCGATGGTCCCGACATCCTAGGATCTCGCTTAGGGGTGCTGCGATAGATAGCACCTGATAATACACTGTAAGGGCCTCAGTTTTTGACACCCATTTGCAGTGTTCATCACCACACCACACACCTCATTTGAGGAAGAATGATGAACACAAATGAAGAGCAAGTAACAATTATCAACATGCTCATTAGAGAACAAACTTACACATTGCAAAAGTGGTATTTCCCACATGTGATATAGATGGGCTGGACATATGAAAACTCCTACACTTTACTAAGGATGTCCATGCCAAGTTTCACCCAAATTCAAAACCTTTTTGAGGTCAGTTTGGGTATGGTTAGGAAGAGGGCAGTTTGAAACCATATTCAAATTCAAACTGTTTATATCCAATGAATTTAAAAGTGGGGGGCATATTCTTACTCAGCACATTTTTGTGAGCTCACACACCAATTTTCACTCCATTTGGAGTTGATCTTGACATGAGCTAAGTGGAAGAAATTCAAACTTTATTTGAATTTCAAACTGAACTTGTGCTGAAATTCATTCAAACCAAACCTCATTTGAACTTTGATCAATTCAAATGGCTCATGGGTGAATAATTTGAATTGCCAAGGGTAGTATGGGGTTCACTGTTTACAACAGTGATTAGGAGTAAATTTCAGAGGTTAAAACTGGAGGTGGGACCCACATGTCAGCCACTGCTCAGATCAAACCGACTGAGACTTTTTCACTCGGGTCGCCGAGCCGCAGCGGTGATCGCCACCGAGGCCAGCCGCAGCGCCACCAGCTGCTTGCCCACGCGCGGGCATGAGGCGGTGCAGAGCCTTCTTAAGGCGCCTGCCCCCTCCTCGGCCGAGGCACCGTCGTTCTTCCCCGCAAGAACTCAGCGCCGGCCGAAAACTTCCGCAGCTCGGACTTGATCGGAGAACGCCGATCGCAGCTCCCTCCTTCCACTCCAGAGCCCCAGCAAGGTACTAGAGACCTTCCTCCATCCTCCCCGTTGCTAGAATTCGGTTGAAACCGAGTGATATCGGCTGTGCCGAAAGATCAAAATCGGAACTTGGAACCGCCGCACCTCGGGCTCTCTTGGACAGCCCAACCAGGGCGTTGTCACGCCCGAGCCAAGGCACCCTTGGACGCGCGGGTGACCGGTGCTGCTCATCCCCGAGCCACAGCTCGAGTGGTTGCTCACCGGCGGCGAATTTCCACTTTTCCCCTTTCTGTGTGCAGAACGACCTTCGGGTACGATTCTGTTTAATTCGTGCTCTAGAAAGGATTAGGGGGCCTCAAGCCGCTCTCACACGAGCTAGACACGGTAACGCACAAGTTGCCTTCACAACTCTGGGCCGGAGAACCTCTGTGCCCGGCGTAATTTGAGGTCTACTAATGGCGGAACGAACGGACGGCATCGGGCGCACGGTGAGGACCTATTTCGGGCCTTCCCCGAGCTGCCTCGAGCTCACGTCGACCTTCTCTAAGGTCCACTGATGCTCCCCGACCGATTTCCCAAGTAGCTGAGGTGCTAGGGTGGTCAGCCGACATGGCCGAAGTCGTTCCGAAGTGGCGGCTCGTCGCCGACCATGCTCCGGCCATTGTCATGAGCAGCTGACCCTAGAATCCTGTTCCCCGAGTAAAAGTAGGCAGGGGCGGCCAGAATCGAGAAGTTTGGAGCTGTACAGCAGCCGGCAGCGAGCTCTCCGGCGAGATCCCTCGGCGGCGGGGCGCGGGTGTCGCGAGGTTGAAGAAGGGGTGGACCCCAGCTGTCAGCGGCCGATATTTTGAATCGGGATCCGACTGCGGCCGGGATCGGGTGTGCTGGCGCGCAAAATCCTTGTGGGCCACGGTGTGCCATCGCCTAGGCGTGCGACGCGTGTCCCCTGGGCCCGCGCGCGAGTTTAAACTTTTTCCCGATTTTCAGACTTCCTTCAAACTTCAAATCCTTATAACTTTGGCTAGAAAGCTCCAAATTGAGTGAACCAAATTTTGCTGCATTCAGCTCTCTGAGTACTTCCCAGAAAATCAAGTTTCACTTCATGAAATTCCTTATTTCTCCAGAATTAATTCCTCAAAATTTAAACTGTTAGGAATTTTAACTGGAGAATCCTTTGAAGGAAAATCCTGAAATTTTGCTGAGATGTTCACCAAAATATCCTTGAACTACCATAAAAATTTCAGATCCATTTGAGCTCATTTAATCCACCTAATGGTGTGATTAGTAAAACTGTTCCAGAGAAAATAGAAAATGTTCAGAAAACAATTTCAGAATTTTCTCTGAAATTGTTTAGCTCATATCTTTAGTTAGAGACTTCCAAATTAAGTGAGACCAACTCCATTAGAACCCTCTGAAAATCTAGTTTTCAGAAAGTCATAGTTTGTCTCATGAAAATTCCTAGAACACCCTAAGAGTTCCAATTAAGGTCAAGGACATAATTAATTGTGGAGGGCTCAAATGAGCTTTGCTGCAACTAAGACTTGACCAAGTCTCTGTTTAGGTTGTAACCAAGCCACAGTAAAAGTTTCACAGTCATTAGGTCTGTCTAGCAAAGGTTATAGACTTCACAACTTCAAAGATAATACAAATGCATTTAAATTAATACATACATTGCTCTTATCATGTAGTCGCTAAGGTCGAGGAGGAACCCGAAGTCCTAGACTTTGTTACTCCGGAGGAACAGCTAGCCTACGACCAAGAGCAGCAAGGCAAGCTCCAGTTTGCATTAACCTTTTTACAAATTTTTATTGTTTTGAGCATATACTTGTTTCCTTTATTCTGTGCATTAGACTCTTGTTTGGAAGCCCCACGGCATAGCCAAGAGAACCATGGGTTGGGTTTAGGATTGCAAACCCCGTTAGCCACTGCATTGCTAGGATAGAGTAGGATTCGGTACAAGTCGAGTAGTTGGAACTACTCGCGAGAATAGGCTAGAGGCACATTGCTCGGGTAGAGATAGCACATGATACACATGGCAAGAAAATGAGACCGAGCGGAGAGTAAGGGCAGCAGGACTTTGGGGCCTGTGTGCTGTAGCTCCGTTTGTGTCGATTGAGGACCGAGCCGTGTGCGGGCCTGTTGAACAAGCTAGAACAGTACCGAAGACCTACCGGCTATATGGGAACCGGGAAACTGATGTAACTCGGGTAGCTGGGTATTGAGGCATTGCCCGTCGTTCAGAGGGTAGGTTGAGAGCTCGAGGTGTAAATCGGCTGGCGGCACGGAGATGCGCGTGCAGAGACCTCTTGCTCGGGACGATGGGACCAGTTCAATATTTGGCTAACGGGTGAAAGGTAGTCGCGTACGGCGTCCGTGATGGTTGTTGGAGGCAACATCGAGTACGGGCGTACGTGACGGGTTGTTCGGGTAACCCTGCAGGTGTAAATCGATTATAATCGCCGTCCCTCGCGGTCAGTGAGTACCACTTGTTCACTGTACCGTGACGTAGAAAGAACAGGCTAGTTACATGTTAAAATGTTGCTGATTGAAAGCTGGACATTGATTGTTAATGATATGACGTAGCTTAGATGCTAATTAAAGTTCTTTTCAACTTTGGGCAAAGTACATGAGAGAAATGTGTTTCTTGTTTGATTGCAGCTCTCTCATGTGCCTTAGCGTAAGGTTCTCCACAACCTGCTGCTAAAACTTGAAAGTAAGGTTCTACTAATTAGGCGAGTCCTTGCAAATGATTTTTACCTCATGCAACCATTACCCTCATGTAGAAGTTCCATGTTTAGGTGAGACGGGTCAAACTTGCTGAGCCTTCGTGCTCACTGCTTGTGTTTGAAGCTTTTGCAGGGTTCTATGAGGAAGGGACTCCCGAAGAGGAGACGGAACCCCAGGAGGGGAACCCCGTCGAGTGGGAGTCGTGCACGCCGCAGAGTTAGTGTGTGTGCTAGCAAGGACGCGTTCGAGGGCTGAACGTGCACTTGATGCTTAGTCTACGCCCGCGAGTGTAGACTGAACTTATTTTAATGTAAACATGTTCATAAACTTGTTTATGTAATAAAACTTCCGCTTCCGCTTTGCACCTTTGACGTGTGTTATACGGTGCTGTGCAACGCAGCACCCCTCAGCGTGATCCTGGCTCGACAGGACCAATGGGGTCGTGTCAGCGTGGTATCAGAGCTCACTTGAGGTTTAACACAGTACAAAGGTCTTCTTTTTCAAAAATCCAGTGAGGAACGAGTTAGTAGCCCGTATAAGGATGTTATTAGCATATAGAAAGTGGCATATTAACCTATTTGTTATGTCGGAAAATCGTGCATCTCGGGACGTTCATGTCTTGGGGGGTGCACGTAAGCGCTGTCCACCAGTGCGCACAAGCTGAAGGGTGGAGCCCCACGGGTGGCAGGTAACCCGACCCGCTTTGATATCCTCTACGACTCTTAATGTCATTTGGGGTATTCAAGCAACGTCTGTCCCTGGCGTGCGTGGTGCAACATGGGAGACCCCGTCACGTGGTCTGAAACGTGAACACGTAACTCAAGGCGTGTTTGGCTTGAGAACATCCGGGCGAGTGATGACGGCCGGGTGTACCAACTGTATGGATTCCGGGCATGGTGTGCAGCCGAGTCTGATGATTGTTTGAGTTTCTGCAGGTAGCCTTACCACAAAACGGTAGACGTGTAGCATCCGTGTGCGAGTGACGAGTAGTGCCACTTAACTAACGAAGCCGGCTAAGTCCGGTATAGGTTTTTCCTTTGTGAGGACGTAGTACCGACATAATCTGGTGACGCATCGACGTCACCCCCAACTAAATGAACAACTTCATTTAAAAACTTGAAGGTTTTGATCCAAAGTAGTAAAACTTGATGTAACTCCTTCCCTTGAACAGGATATTCAAAGTTAACAAGCTTTCAACTTATAGGATGTTGAGGACTGAGCACTCTGTTTTCAGCTGAATCAAGGCTGAAGTTAATCAGAGGTTAGAGGTTGAGTTCTTTCGAGGTTGGGATCGTATGATACATTTCTGGAAAGCGGTGGAAGAGCTTTACAACTCTTCTGTTGAGGTCCATAGGTGTTTCATCCCTTAACCACTCGAAAAATGCAGTAGAGTTGAAACTGTCCAGAAAACAGGACAGAGTAAAGACTCTCTGTAGACTCTCTGTAAAATTAAGCATAACTTCCTGCTTAAAAATCCAAAAATAGGAAATGAGGTAGTTATGGAGAGCTTATGAGATGGGTTACAACTTTGTAACAGAAAGTTTTGTCAGATTGGGAACAGAATTACCTGGGATTCTTGGATCAATTCAGTACCTAAAGCAGGGAGGTGCTGTCCAATTGATTCCAGAAATTCTGTTAACTTTGACATCTCATAACTTTTGAACCAGGGCAGATCTTAGGCCAAGCAAATACTGGATGGAAAGCTATTAAAGTTAGTTTCAACTTTGATGTTGAGCTCCAGGACTGGTTTTGCTTTTAACCTGGCCTAAATCAGATTGAAATGGAAACTGGTCAAGGCTGTCATGGGAACAGCAGATCAGCAGTCAAATTTGTTTAAAAATTTGAACTATGTTTCCAAGTGTTATGGGTTCAATGACATATCTTATGTTATAACTCAATGGTTTACTGTTTAAATAAATATTTGACATTTCTCAAATATATTTTTACAGATGGCAGCAGATAAACAGTTGGAGAACGGGTGGGTAGTTTCCCACTGTTCTGACCGTAGCGGCTACCCGGAAGCATTGTGGCAAATGCTCCAATATTTCGGGTACAATCAGATGCCGCAATACTTCGCCAAGGAAGAAGGCGAAGAGGGGAACAAGACGTGGACGATCCATGTCGAGGTTCCCGCAGGACCTACGCCACCCGGTTGGGTGCCATTCACCGTCACGGTGAGAGGAAGACAACCGGAAGGGATGTGGCAAGTGGCAGCCCGTGACACTATGTCACGTTTCTGCCAACTACACGTGCCGGCTATGGAGGGCACTCCATACGCACTCGTTCCGGTGGAGGGACGAGCTCAGCATGTGTGGGAAGAGAGGTACCTGGAGGCAACAGACCCGAGTTGCCCAAGGTACAACCCCGCGGAGGCAAATCTCAGCCTCCAAATGAGGGCGGGAAACGCTGTGATGGACAGCCAAGCTGTTCATACGGAGCATCTCGCCACCAAGCTCAAGGAGAGCACAAGCCGTGGAGATCATTTCGAGGGTGCTCACAGCGCACTCCGCAATGTGCTCCTTCCGACGATCAAGCGACTGAATGAACAACACAATCAGTTGCGTCGTCTGAAGAAGGCAAAGAAGAAGAGCCGTGTTGACATCGCAGCGTTGCAAGAGCTGGTGCAGACCCTAACCAAGCAGAATGAGGACCTTGCTCAAGAGCGGGACGACGCTATTGAGGAAGGACAAGGCTGGGAAGAGGACTATAACCAAGCTATGGATGAGGTGCATGCCTTGCAGGACCTCGTGCCCCCGGTATTGGGCGTACCGGTAGTCTTGGGTCTTCCAGCCATGGGAGAACCCGGAATGGGAGAAGAGGTAGTAGACCCCGAGCCACCAGCAGAGGTACCGGAGGAGGACGACCCACAGGAGGTCGAGTTCTACTCCGAGTAGGGGGTTACGGTTGCCAAGTAGGGCAGCTAGGGTAGCGTAACCCAACTTTTGTAATCGGTGACATGTCGTGTAGACAGTAGCGTATGTATAGGTAGTGACGACATGAGCACGACTTCTCGGAGATCCGAGAATAATGTATCTTGTATAAAGTTTATGCTTTATCAATATATGTGAATGTTGTGCAAATTAATCATGTGTCATTTCAATACCTACTGTTACGTATGGAATTTTAAGTAAGACATGTGCTAATTGCTGCTGTTTTGAATTTCAGAATGACGCGTACTCGTGCCAACCCTGACGTTGGGGGTACCAGTCAAGGGGGAGAGACCTCCCAACCACCTCCCGAGGACTCCTCGGGACAGCAGCAGCAACAGCAACAGCAAACACCGCCACTGCCAACGGTTACATTGGCCGACATTGTCGCGGCAATGGCGGGCTCGCATCAGCAGCACACAGAGTTGCTGCAGACTCTCATCGCCAATACGTCTCGCCCAGAGAGACGTCAAGATCGTGAGGAGCGCCAACAGAGCTCCTACTCTGACTTCCTGGCGACTCATCCCCCTGTATTCTCAAGGGCGGATGAACCACTTGACACGGACAACTGGCTCCGCGCCATAGAGATGAAGTTCGGGCTGCTCCAAATCAGCGAGCAGCGCAAGACTCAGTTCGCGGTCCAGCAGCTCCAAGGATCCGCGAGTGCGTGGTGGGCCAACTTCTGTGCTTCACAACCCACCGACCGAGTGATGACCTGGGCGGAGTTCCGGACGGCCTTCAGGGCCTATCATATACCGCCAGGTCTGATGAAGAGGAAGACGCAGGAGTTCTTACACCTGCAACAAGGGAGCCGGAACGCGCTGGAATATTCCAGGGCGTTCAACGATCTCGCGCTCTACGCGTCGTATCACACGGATACAGACGAGAAGCGGCGAGACCACTTTTACCAGGGGCTTAACCCGCTACTGAAGGACAAGTTGGCGATGTTCAATCGCGGCAGCCTCAACGACATCATCGATGCTGCGATTGTTCAGGAGGACTCCGGCAAGGAGTTGGCGGCGGCAGAGCGAAAGCGAAGCGCGCCGCAGAGCAGCGGAGAAGGAGGCGGTCCTTCTCAGAAGTTTCGGATGGTGAATCGCCCACCATCAGGCCCACGCTGGCAGCCACCACAGCGGTCGATGCCGTTCCGCAGTCGGCCGTACTCTTCACCGGCATTCCGGCCGGCACTGCCAGTACCACCGCAACAACAACAGCAGCAGCGGGCGATGCCGCGTGCGTTTGCACCTCCGCAACGCATGCCGGGCTTTCGTCCACCGAGTACTCCACCAGCAGCGGCCACATGTTACAAGTGTGGTCGTCCAGGACACTTCGCGAGCAGTTGCCCGGAGAGGCAAGGCGGCGGAGTGGCACCACAGTTTCCGGGGAGGAATCAACCCCGGAACCCTACTAATGCGCGGCGGGCAAACCCTAGGCCCGGCACTGTCCACCAACTTGCCATTGAGGACATGCCGGAGGGCGAGCCAATCCTTGCGGGTATGTTCCAACTCCACCAGCATCCCACTATAGTACTGTTTGATTCAGGCGCCACGCATAATTTTATTAGCCAAGCTTTCATTGCTAAACACAGTTTACCAATACTACCCACCGATAGTCCATATTTAATTTGTTCACCGGGTGGGAAAATTTCAGCAAGCGTAATGGTCTCCAAAGCACCATTATGCTTAGCGGGTAGAGTGTACCCCACGTCTCTCATTATCTTAGAGGGACAGAAGGTCGATGTCATCCTAGGGATGTCGTGGTTAACCCGCCACGGCGCTGTTTTAGACACCGTCCTTCGAGTCGTGCACTTAAACTCAGAGGTGCACGGTTCTCACTCATTATTTCTGGACAGTCCAGAAATAAAACTTCCAAGTGTCTATCAAGCCACAACCATCAGATTGGAAGACATTCCAGTGGTCCGAGAGTTCACTGATGTATTCCCAGACGATTTGCCGGGGATGCCACCCGATAGAGAGGTGGAGTTCAAGATTGAACTTGCACCGGGAACCATGCCAATATCCCGAAGGCCGTACAAGATGGCGCCCAAGGAGTTGGCTGAACTGAAGACTCAGCTCACGGACCTTCTGGAGAAGGGTTTTATTAGGCCGAGCTCCTCGCCATGGGGCTGTTCGGCATTATTTGTCAAAAAGAAGGATGAAACGTTGCGGCTTTGCGTGGACTATCGTCCATTAAATGCCGTAACCATCAAAAACAAGTACCCGTTGCCACGGATCGACATGTTGTTTGATCAGTTGGTCGAAGCAAAGATCTTTTCCAAAATGGATTTAAGATCCGGGTACCACCAGATTAAGATAAGGGCGGAGGACATTCCAAAGACGGCTTTCTCGACGAGGTACGGACTTTATGAGTACCTGGTCATGTCCTTTGGCCTCACCAATGCTCCAGCTCACTTCATGTACCTAATGAACTCGGTGTTCATGCCGGAGCTGGACAAGTTTGTCGTGGTCTTCATCGACGACATCCTGGTATATTCCAAGTCGGAGGAAGATCACAAGAAACATTTGCATATAGTCTTGCAACGGCTGCGTGACCATAAGTTATACGCAAAATTCAGCAAATGCGAGTTTTGGATATCGCAAGTGCCTTTCCTCGGGCATATCATCTCAGCAGAGGGTATCGCTGTGGACCCGAGCAAGATCACGCAAGTGCTGAATTGGAAATCCCCGAGGACGGTTCATGAGGTACGGAGTTTCCTCGGACTCGCGGGATATTATCGGAGGTTCATTCCGAACTTCTCGAAGATTGCCAAGCCAATGACAGAGCTGCTGAAGAAGGCTACCAAATATGTTTGGAGTCCCGCATGTGAAGCAGCATTCAAGGCTTTAGTCAAGCACCTGACATCAGCACTGGTTTTGGCGCAGCCAGACACAACAAAACCGTTTGACGTGTACTGCGATGCATCCGGCATTGGGCTTGGGTGTGTGCTGATGCAAGACCAAAGGGTGGTCGCGTATGGATCACGGCAGCTTAGGAACCATGAGCAAAATTATCCAACTCACGACTTGGAGCTCGCTGCCGTGGTACTTGCACTAAAAATGTGGAAGCACTACCTACTCGGTAACCTCGTACATTTATATACCGACCACAAAAGCCTCAAGTACATATTCACTCAGAAGGAGCTGAACATGAGGCAACGAAGATGGTTAGAACTGATAAAGGATTACGAGATAGAGATCCATTATCATCCGGGCAAGGCAAACGTTGTGGCAGATGCGCTGAGCCGCAAGTCACACGTCAATAATCTAACCATCACACCGTTGGAAGAGAGCGAACCACCACTCCATGTGATTCCACACGGAGCTCTCTACAACCTAGCTTTGATCCCCACCATCCGTGAAGAGATAGCGGCAGCCCAGAAGAATAACAAGGGCATGTCACATTTGCGGAGACGTATAGACAGTGGGGAGTTGAAATGTTTCCGGAAGGACGGAGACGGCGTCCTATGGTTCAAAGACCGAATTGTCGTACTCCGAAACCCGGAATTACGGAAGAAAATCTTTGATGAGGCTCACTTATCAAAATTTTCTATTCACCCCGGCAGCAACAAAATGTATCAAGAACTCAGAAGAAAGTTTTGGTGGACACGGATGAAGCGAGAGACTGCAAAATACGTGTCCGAGTGTGATACATGTCGAAGGGTGAAGGCAGACCACATGCGGAAACCGGGACTGCTGCAACCACTGGGCATTCCTGCCTGGAAGTGGGAGGACGTGAGCATGGATTTCGTCGTCGGTTTACCCACCACTTTAAAGAAACATGATTCTGTGTGGGTGATCGTCGATCGGCTCACCAAAGTTGCCCATTTCATTCCGGTCAACACCAACTACAACGCCAAGAAGTACGCTGAACTATACATCTCACGGATCCTATGCTTATACGGCGTACCCCGTACCATCATACCGGACCGGGGCACTTTATTTGTGTCCCATTTTTGGGAGCAGCTACACGCTGCCTTGGGGACGAAGCTGATCCGTAGTTCAGCCTACCACCCGCAGACGGATGGACAAACCGAGCGGGTAAATCAGATTCTAGAAGACATGCTACGAGCTTGCGCTATTGACCATGGCAAGAATTGGGATGATCACTTGCCGTTAGCCGAGTTCTTATACAACAATGGGTACCAAGCCAGCATCAAGATGGCGCCCTACGAGGCGCTATACGGGAGAAAATGCCGCACACCATTGAACTGGTGTGAGTCCGGTGAAAGGGTTACCTTCGGGATTGACCTTGTCAACAACGCGGAAGAAAAGGTTCGACTAATTCAAGCGAACCTAAAAGCCGCTCAATCCCGTCAGAAACAGTATGCGGACCGGAGAAGGCGCCCATTACAATTCGAAGTTGGGGATCACGTATATCTACGGGTGTCTCCAATGAAGGGTGTAAACAGATTTGGGGTGAGGGGAAAGTTAGCACCCCGCTTCATCGGTCCATTCCAGATTACCGAAAGATGTGGATCGGTGGCATACCGGCTGAAATTACCAGAAGCACTTTCCGGTGTGCATGACGTCTTTCATATTTCCCAGCTGAGGAAGTGTCTCAAGCTATCAACTACCGTTCAGCTGGAAGACATTGAAGAACTGCAACCGGATCTCACCTATCGGGAGGAACCGGTGCAGATTATTGATGAAAAGGCCCGAACCACACGCAACCGTACGTTGTGGTTCTACAAGGTTCTATGGAGTAATCACTCCATGGACGAAGCGACATGGGAGAGCGAAGAATTCCTTCGCGCTAACTACCCCGACTTTTTCACGTCACATATCCGGTAATTTTCCACCGTCCTCTCTCTCATTTTCACCTTATAATCTCGGGACGAGATTCTTTTAAGGGGGGAGGAATGTAAGGGCCTCAGTTTTTGACACCCATTTGCAGTGTTCATCACCACACCACACACCTCATTTGAGGAAGAATGATGAACACAAATGAAGAGCAAGTAACAATTATCAACATGCTCATTAGAGAACAAACTTACACATTGCAAAAGTGGTATTTCCCACATGTGATATAGATGGGCTGGACATATGAAAACTCCTACACTTTACTAAGGATGTCCATGCCAAGTTTCACCCAAATTCAAAACCTTTTTTAGGTCAGTTTGGGTATGGTTAGGAAGAGGGCAGTTTGAAACCATATTCAAATTCAAACTGTTTATATCCAATGAATTTAAAAGTGGGGGGCATATTCTTACTCAGCACATTTTTGTGAGCTCACACACCAATTTTCACTCCATTTGGAGTTGATCTTGACATGAGCTAAGTGGAAGAAATTCAAACTTTATTTGAATTTCAAACTGAACTTGTGCTGAAATTCATTCAAACCAAACCTCATTTGAACTTTGATCAATTCAAATGGCTCATGGGTGAATAATTTGAATTGCCAAGGGTAGTATGGGGTTCACTGTTTACAACAGTGATTAGGAGTAAATTTCAGAGGTTAAAACTGGAGGTGGGACCCACATGTCAGCCACTGCTCAGATCAAACCGACTAAGACTTTTTCACTCGGGTCGCCGAGCCGCAGCGGTGATCGCCACCGAGGCCAGCCGCAGCGCCACCAGCTGCTTGCCCACGCGCGGGCATGAGGCGGTGCAGAGCCTTCTTAAGGCGCCTGCCCCCTCCTCGGCCGAGGCACCGTCGTTCTTCCCCGCAAGAACTCAGCGCCGGCCGAAAACTTCCGCAGCTCGGACTTGATCGGAGAACGCCGATCGCAGCTCCCTCCTTCCACTCCAGAGCCCCAGCAAGGTACTAGAGACCTTCCTCCATCCTCCCCGTTGCTAGAATTCGGTTGAAACCGAGTGATATCGGCTGTGCCGAATATCAAAATCGGAACTTGGAACCGCCGCACCTCGGGCTCTCGTGGACAGCCCAACCAGGGCGTTGTCACGCCCGAGCCAAGGCACCCTTGGACGCGCGGGTGACCGGTGCTGCTCATCCCCGAGCCACAGCTCGAGTGGTTGCTCACCGGCGGCGAATTTCCACTTTTCCCCTTTCTGTGTGCAGAACGACCTTCGGGTAAGATTCTGTTTAATTCGTGCTCTAGAAAGGATTAGGGGGCCTCAAGCCGCTCTCACACGAGCTAGACACGGTAACGCACAAGTTGCCTTCACAACTCTGGGCCGGAGAACCTCTGTGCCCGGCGTAATTTGAGGTCTACTAATGGTGGAACGAACAGACGGCATTGGGCGCACGGTGAGGACCTATTTCGGGCCTTCCCCGAGCTGCCTCGAGCTCACGTCGACCTTCTCTAAGGTCCACTGATGCTCCCCGACCGATTTCCCAAGTAGCTGAGGTGCTAGGGTGGTCAGCCGACATGGCCGAAGTCGTTCCGAGGTGGCGGCTCGTCGCCGACCATGCTCCGGCCATTGTCATGAGCAGTTGACCCTAGAATCCTGTTCCCCGAGTAAAAGTAGGCAGGGGCGGCCAGAATCGAGAAGTTTGGAGCTGTACAGCAGCCGGCAGCGAGCTCTCCGGCGAGATCCCTCGGCGGCGGGGCGCGGGTGTCGCGAGGTTGAAGAAGGGGTGGACCCCAGCTGTCAGCGGCCGATATTTTGAATCGGGATCCGACTGCGGCCGGGATCGGGTGTGCTGGCACGCAAAATCCTTGTGGGCCACGGTGTGCCATCGCCTAGGCGTGCGACGCGTGTCCCCTGGGCCCACGCGCGAGTTTAAACTTTTTCCCGATTTTCAGACTTCCTTCAAACTTCAAATCCTTATAACATTGGCTAGAAAGCTCCAAATTGAGTGAACCAAATTTTGATGGATTCAGCTCTCTGAGTACTTTCCAGAAAATCAAGTTTCACTTCATGAAATTCCTTATTTCTCCAGAATTAATTCCTCAAAGTTTAAACTGTTAGGAATTTTAACTGGAGAATCCTTTGGAGGAAAATCCTGAAATTTTGCTGAGATGTTCACCAAAATATCCTTGAACTACCATAAAAATTTCAGATCCATTTGAGCTCATTTAATCCACCTAATGGTGTGATTAGTAAAACTGTTCCAGAGAAAATAGAAAATGTTCAGAAAACATTTTCAGAATTTTCTCTGAAATTGTTTAGCTCATATCTTTAGTTAGAGACTTCCAAATTAAGTGAGACCAACTCCATTAGAACCCTCTGAAAATCTAGTTTTCAGAAAGTCATAGTTTGTCTCATGAAAATTCCTAGAACACCCTAAGAGTTCCAATTAAGGTCAAGGACATAATTAATTGTGGAGGGCTCAAATGAGCTTTGCTGCAACTAAGACTTGACCAAGTCCCTGTTTAGGTTGTAACCAAGCCACAGTAAAAGTTTCACAGTCATTAGGTCTGTCTAGCAAAGGTTATAGACTTCACAACTTCAAAGATAATACAAATGCATTTAAATTAATACATACATTGCTCTTATCATGTAGTCGCTAAGGTCGAGGAGGAACTCAAAGTCCTAGACTTCGTTACTCCGGAGGAACAGCTAGCCTACGACCAAGAGCAGCAAGGCAAGCTCCGGTTTGCATTAACCTTTTTACAAATTTTTATTATTTTGAGCATATACTTGTTTCCTTTATTCTGTGCATTAGAGTCTTGTTTGGAAGCCCCACGGCATAGCCAAGAGAACCATGGGTTGGGTTTAGGATTGCAAACCCCGTTAGACATTGCATTGCTAGGATAGAGTAGGATTCGGTACAAGTCGAGTAGTTGGAACTACTCGCGAGAATAGGCTAGAGGCACATTGCTCGGGTAGAGATAGCACATGATACACATGGCAAGAAAATGAGACCGAGCGGAGAGTAAGGGCAGCGGGACTTTGGGGCCTGTGTGCTGTAGCTCCGTTTGTGTCGATTGAGGACCGAGCCGTGTGCGGGCCTGTTGAACAAGCTAGAACAGTACCGAAGACCTACCGGCTATATGGGAACCGGGAAACTGATGTAACTCGGGTAGCTGGGTATTGAGGCATTGCCCGTCGTTCAGAGGGTAGGTTGAGAGCTCGAGGTGTAAATCGGCTGGTGGCATGGAGATGCGCGTGCAGAGACCTCTTGCTCGGGACGATGGGACCGGTTCAATATTTGGCTAACGGGTGAAAGGTAGTCGTGTACAGCGTCCGTAATGGTTGTTGGAGGCAACATCGAGTACGGGCGTACGTGACGGGTTGTTCGGGTAACCCTGCAGGTGTAAATCGATTATAATCGCCGTCCCTCGCGGTCAGTGAGTACCACTTGTTCACTGTACCGTGACATAGAAAGAACAGGCTAGTTACATGTTAAAATGTTGCTGATTGAAAGCTGGACATTGATTGTTAATGATATGCTGTAGCTTAGATGCTAATTAAAGTTCTTTTCAACTTTGGGCAAAGTACATGAGAGAAATGCGTTTCTTGTTTGATTGCGGCTCTCTCATGTGCCTTAGCGTAAGGTTCTCCACAACCTGCTGCTAAAACTTGAAAGTAAGGTTCTACTAATTAGGCGAGTCCTTGCAAATGATTTTTACCTCATGCAACCATTACCCTCATGTAGAAGTTCCATGTTTAGGTGAGACGGGTCAGACTTGCTGAGCCTTCGTGCTCACTGCTTGTGTTTGAAGCTTTTGCAGGGTTCTATGAGGAAGGGACTCCCGAAGAGGAGACGGAACCCCAGGAGGGGAACCCCGTCGAGTGGGAGCCGTGCACGCCGCAGAGTTAGTGTGTGTGTGTGCTAGCAAGGACACGTTCGAGGGCTGAACGTGCACTTGATGCTTAGTCTACGCCCGCGAGTGTAGACTGAACTTATTTTAATGTAAACATATTCATAAACTTGTTTATGTAATAAAACTTCCGCTTCCGCTTTGCACCTTTGACGTGTGTTATACGGTGCTGTGCAACGCAGCACCCCTCAGCGTGATCCTGGCTCGACAGGACCAATGGGGTCGTGTCATACACAGAAAAGGCGATAAGCGGAAGCTAAATTTTATTACATCAGCTGTTTAGAAACATAATTTACATCAAGTATCATTTATAGTATACACTTTCGGATATGCAAAAAGAGTCCATGTTCAGCCCGTGCACGTGTCCTCACTAGCACACACGCATTCACTAACACGGCGGCATGCACGACTCCCACTCGACGTTGGTTCCCTCAAGGGGACCCATCTCCTCCACGGGAGCCTTTTCCTCATATTCACCTGCAAACACTTCAACTACAAGTAGTGAGCATGAAGCTCAGCAAGACTGACCCGTCTCACCTAAACATGTAACTCTACAAGCTGGATTTGTAGTGTATAATAGGAAAGCACTATGCAGAAAGACTCGCCTAATTAGTTGACTCTTACTTTCAAGTGTTAACCTCAAGTTAGTGGAAAACCTTGTGCTAAGACACATAGGAAGTCCGCAATCAAACAAGAAACGCATTCCTCTTACGAATTTTGCCTAAGGTTGAAAAGAACTTCGATTTTCTCTAATCTAAAGCACTTCATTAACAATCAACGTAGGACTTTCAACCAGCAACTTTTTATCATGACAACTAGCATGTTCTTTCTACGTCACGGTACAGTGAACAAGTGGTACCACTGACTGTGAGAGACGATGATTATAATCGATTTACACCTGCAGGGTTACCCGAATAACCCGTCACGTACGCCCGTACTTGATGTCGCCTACAACAACCATCACGGACGTCGTACGCAACCACCTTTCATTCGTTAGCCAAGTGTTGAACCGGTCATATTGTCCCCAACAGGAGGTCTCTACGCGGAGCAACTTCGGTGCCCGCTAGCCGATTTACACCTCACTGCTCTGAACCTACCCTCTGGACGACAAGCAATGCCTCAACATATCGCTACCCGAATTACATTGTTTTCCCGGTTCCCGTATAGCTGGTAGGTCTTCGGTACAGTTCTAGCTTGTTCAACAGGCCCGCACACGGCTCGGTCCTCTATCGACACGAGCAAAGCTATGGCACCCAGGCCCCAAAGTCCTACTGTCCTTACTCTCCGCTCGGTCTCATTTTCTTGCCATGTGATTCATTGTCTATCTCTAACCGAGTGGTGTGCCTCTAAGCCTATTCTTGCGAGTAGTTCCAACTACTTGACTTGTACCGAATCCTATACCATTTGAGCATTGCACTGGCCAATCGAGGTTCAAATCCTAAACCCAAATCCCTGGTTCTCTTTGCTATGCAATTGTGTTTCCAATCAAGACTCTAATGCACATAGTAGGAAATGTATAAGGTAAGTGATAAAAATATAAGACTTTATAAACGGTTTAATGCAAACCGGGGCTTGCCCTGCTGCTGGTCATCGGTCAAACTCTCTTCCGGAGGGATACAATTTAGTATCTCTGGTTCTTCCTCGACCTTAGTGACTACACGAATTAAAAATACAATGTGTGTCAAATTTAAATGCATTTGTATTGAATTAAGATTGTGAAGACTATAAATATAACTAGACAGCCCTTTTGACTCTAAAATTTTTACTGTGGCTTGGTGACATTCTAAACAGGGACTTATCCAAATTTCATTAGAAGCAAAGTTCATTTGAGCCCTGCACAAATAAATATGTATTTGGCCATAATTAGAGTTTCTAAGGCTTTCTAATGATTTTCATGGAGAAAGCCATTAGTTTTTGGAAAGTAGAGTTTCATATGGTTCTAATGGAATTGGTTTCATCTAATTTGGAGAATCCTAGGAACGATATGGGCTAATAAAGTTCAGAGAAATTCTAAAAATATTTCTGGCATTTTTCTTTTTCTCTGGACCATTTCAATTAATCACACCATTTGGTGGACTAAATGAGCTTGGATGGATCCAAAAATTTGTATGTGACTCTGGGATATTACAATGAACACCCTGGCAAAATTTCAAAACTTTCCATAAAAGGAATCTCCAGTTAAAACTCCCCACAATTTAAAATTTGGAGAACTAATTCTGTAGTAATAAAGGGTTTCATAGGGTGAAACTTGTTTTGTTGGAAAATACTCGTAGAGATGAATCCAACAAAATTTGGTTCACTCGATTTGGACAATCCTAGCCAAAGTTATGGGCTTCTAAAGTTTTGGAGGGAAAACTGAAAAATCAACTCGAATTGTTTAAACGGCTGACACCCGGGGCCCACAAAACAGTGCCATCTTCAAACATCCCGCCCCGCCGGTGCCCGAGCGCGCGCCAGGCAGTGGCAGTGGCACGGCCTGTTCTCAGCCGATTCTGCCTAATTTTTGAAACGGTTTCTTCCTACATGTTCCTTGGAGCATGCCACACACATCGGACAACTTCTCGCACCTTGGCATCACCGGAAAAGTGATCAGCAACAGCGGAGGAGGAGTTCGGTTCGGGTCCGACGGTGAGAAACCAGCTCGGCAGCGAACACGACCAGCTAAGGGGTCGTAAAGCACCACTGGGACATGGGGAAGCTAACCCTGCCCTTCTCTTAGCCGGAGATCACCGAGAAGATGGACTTCACCAGTGACTCTAGGCGTTTTCACCGGCGGTGGTAGAAACTCGGTGCTATGCTCACCGGCTGGACAGTTCTTCGTGGTTTTGGGCCAGGGTGATCATGAAGAGCCCTAGTTGCTATAGCTAGACTAGAATCGGAGATGATCAACCATGCGAGATGAATTTTCCGTTTTGGTTGGCTTCGGTTCTATACGATAATCACTGAAAAACTTGAAATTCCGGCTGCCGGTGTGATGAACGAGCTAGGAGGTTCGGGAAGAACTACTAGACTTCGGTGCTAACCTCTAGGTGCAGTTGGTCGCGCCGGAGCGGCTCTGTGACGGCCGGGAGACGATGATCCCTGGAGGTGCGGCGGTGTTGAACCGAGGAAGAAGAAAACGGCTCGGTGTAGCTCGAGGAGCTTCGGTCACGAGCTGAAAACGGCACGATGACGTCGAGGGAAGCTCGGCGATCTCGTTTGCGGCCTTAGCTCGGCGTGACAGCCACTGGTTCGACTGATCGACGGCGAGGGTGGGAGCTCAAGTGAGCGGCGAGTGGATGGCTCTGTTTCTGCGCGAGGAACAATGTGCGATGAGTGAAACAGTCCGGGACTCGTTCGAGGGTGCGGCTAAGAAGGCTGGGGAAGCAGCTCGGTGGCTCAAGGAGGCAGGTAGCTTCTGTCCATCCATTTCCTCGCCGTGGCGTTCGGCCGAGTGCGCGCAAGAACCGAGTGCCTCGGTGGAAATCGATTTAAGTCTCTCTTACACTGACTGGTGGGTCCCCTTTCCTAATTTTGTCCCACAAAATTGAATTTCCACTTTTGCACAATATTTGGGACCCTCCTGCCCCTCACAATTTGATCAATCCACTGAATCACCATTTGAAGTTTGAATGATTGAAAGTGAAGGATTAATTTGAATGAATTTGCTTCAAATGGCAAACTGAATTTCAAATTCAGTTTGAATTTGCTACATATAGTTCATGTCAAGATCAACTCCAAATGGAATGAAAATTGGTGGATGAGCTCATAAAAATATACTGAGTGTTCCCTCTTTTGAATTCATGTGATGAAAGGAGTTCTAATTTGAATTTAAGTTCAAATTGGCCTTTTTAATGATTGTATCCAAAAGTATCTCAAAAAGGTTTGGATTTGTGTGAAAATTGGCATGAGCATTCCTAACCAAGTTTAGGAATTGATAGTGTGCTCAGCCCCAATATGATGCATGTGGCAAATATCACTTTTGTATTTTGTGAGTTTATTATCTAATTATCTATTGATGGTGGTTACTTGCTCTTCATTGTGTTCATGTGTTTACCACAAATGAGTTGAGGTGTGTGGGTTGATGAATATTTTTAGCAAGTGAAAAACTTGGGCCCTTACACAGGGACACCGTAGGAAGTCTGGTATGATAAAAAACTGCAGTGCACCACTTGCAAATCTTAGGTTGCATCGCATACATGGAGAACATGCGGCCACACCTCACTAAGCTTGACAATCACGACATAAGGGTTGTCTTCATTGACTAAGAACACAAGATCAATACATATGGGGTGTTTGAGCCGGTGCAAGGCAAGTTCATGTGTCGGAAGACATGATTTTCGACTAGTGCTAGAGTTGGGACGATGAAGATGAGGAGGAGCACAACTCAGAGTCGTGCATAGTGGAGTACTCCCTCCGTTCTGAAATAAATGACGTTTAGTATAACTAATATAGTTCAAAATGAACTAATTTTCTTGTCATAAACATTATTTATTTCAGAATGGAGGGAGTATGTCATCTCCATGCTGACTGCAAGAGTGATCTCAACGCATACCTCTTCATCCGCGGCACCTACAGCAACACTAGCGGCAACACCTGTAGCAACCCGAGTGGCGACACCTGATGCGACACCGCCAATGCCATCAACTCCGTACTTAGTGTAGTACGTAACGCTACCAGCAATCGATCAACGCTTGACGCTAACGTTGACGAAGATGCGGTGCCAATGTACAGGCTAGTGGAGAATTAGCTGGGCAACGACAACACATCGAGATTGGCAGTGCGTGAGTTGGACATTAAGGAGCTCCACGTCATCAGCATCGAAGAACGAAGACACTTAGCTACATGAAGTTCGAGGTGTTACGCTTAAAGATTGGAGTTTATCAAATAAAGTAAGCAACAAGTCTTAGGAGTAGATTGTTAGATAACACTTGTATGCTATAATATCTAAATTAATACACATATTAATGCACATTATGACATGTTATAATATCTTAATTATTGTGTGTATTAGTGCTCATTATGACCTGTTTTAATGTCTAAATTAATGCATATACTCCCTCCGTAAATGATGTTTAGATAGCTAATTTAGTTCATTTAAACTAAATTAGCTGTCCTAAACGTCATTTATTTCAGAACAGAGGGAGTATTAGTGCACGTATTAGTGTGCATATTAGTGCTAGTGGAACAAGAAGATATATACCCAAAAAAATGACAAGTTTCTGGCACCACAATTCTACTTCCTTATTGTCTTCAACATCTCCTAAGACTTGCCTGTTGATATCCAACAGCATGGTTGTAGTTGTCGCGTCGCTTTCCAGGCACCCTTTTTAGATGCACGCATCCACGCGCGCGGACGTACACGGCTCAGGAGCGACGCCATCCGTCACAAGTGTGCAGGCGGCCGGCGACTTTGCTCTTCTCCTTTTCCGCGTCCTGGCCTCCTCTGCTTGTTTCTGCTTCTCGGTTCGGTTATCTCCGCGCCGCGACATGGCGCCTCGGCCACGACCGGTGTGGCCCTCTGCCGTCGTTACGGCCGCGGTCACCGCGGCGGCGGTCATTGTCGCGTCCGCGGCCGCGGCGGACTTGGTTGAGGAGAGGTTGACCGTGGGCATGACTCTCCTCCCTGATGCCGCGTCCACCGGAGCAGGTAAGTCCAGTCAACTCCGGCGTCGTTTCTTTCCCGCCTTCCAATAGTGGTGCCACCGCCGTCAGCTGGCGAGGACGTGATCGGCATGCCCGGCCCAGCCAACGACGTAACATATCCGTACATGCGTGTGTGCCTCTGCAGTTTGCCTCGACGGGAGCCCGCCGGCGTACCACCTGCACCGCGGCTCCGGCGCCGGCGCGCGCAGCTGGCTACTCCAGTTCGAGGGTGGCGGCTGGTGCAACGACGTGCCGTCGTGCGCGGAGAGGGCCGGGACGCGGCGAGGCTCCACACGGCTCATGACCAAGTTCGAAGTGTTCTCCGGCATCCTCAGCAACAGCCCGGCCATGAATCCAGGTGCCATCTTCTTATCTCCCTCTCAATTCGAGCTAAGACCTTACAGAACGAAACCTCATCATTGGCAAGTAGAGTAGCATACAATCATTCACATTTCGACGTGAATTCAAAAACTACCTGTTTGGATCCTCCTGACTAACTGTTATCCAGCTAGAATTAGCTGATTAAAATTAATTGGCTAACAATTAGTCTACGTCTATTTAGAGCAAAAGCTAACAGCTAGCAGCTAACAGATAGAAAGTCACTTTTGCAGTTTTGCGCCCCCCCCCCTCTCTCTCCAAGGAGCCACAGCCACACCCTCAAGGCCTCAACTAGGCTTGGGCACAAAAACAAGGACTGAAAAAATAAAATAGAAAAAACCGAGATCGGAACCAATAATATTAATATACCAAGATTGATACATGTTTAGATAATAAATCTAAATAACCCAATAAATAAATTTTAGATTCATGTACCATCCTCGAGTACTCAAATAACCAAACAGCCAGTCCACTAAATCTCATCTCCTGTAGCAGGTCAGAATCTAAGACAGATCTTACATGTTCTGCAGCCAATCAGTCCAAGCTACATACAACCATACACCATATATGAAACATGAATCGTGATGACAACGTGAAATTTGACAGTCCAGCACTAGCGCTCGTGCCCGCGTCCGCAACTCTTTGTGACTCGTAAAGTTGTTAGTCGCTGTCAGCCTCCAAGCAAGGAATCGTGGTTTGTTTTTAGTCTCATGAAGGTTGCCATTTGTCTTCCGTTTGGGTATCTTCCCTTCACCATCACTTTATTTGTGTGCGTGTATGTGCGTGTAGAGGCACGACAAGGGCGCGATGTGGACTGAGGCATAGAGAGCAATGACCAATGATCCTCTACGACGCAATTAACGTCTTGTTGCAATGGTACAAGCAACTCCTCAGTCCACATGATCTCCATCTTGCGATCAGTATATTTTTTTCAATTAAGACCCTCCATCTGGTAACAGTATCCACATTTCAATTTTTATTTTCAATTTGCATTGCGAGGTGGAAGGGATTAAGAGAAAAAATACAGTGAATGTATGATGGAGATCGTGTGGACTTGATGAATTGTTTACACAATTACACCAAAATGGTAATCAACGCAATCGCTGTCATACCGAGGGCGAGTTTGCTCGTTTTCTAGACTATGCCTTCTTTTAGCCTGAATTATCTCTAACTAATGTACTAACAACTAGTTGGGAGAGTTGGCTAACTGTTAATTAGTCCACCTATTAATTGAGGGTGTTTGAAAAAACTAAGGGCTAATTTTAGCCGGCTAACAGTTAGTTGGGGGATTTAAACAGATCCTTAGTCATCCATTATAGATTTCTTACACGCAACAGCGTATGTTTCCGTTCATGCATCATGATAGTACGGCTTGCTTTTGCAAAAAGGTGACAGTGAATTGACAATCCCAATCTGGTAGGTAGCACGAACAGTTTGCTTTTATCTAGGTCCATGCATTTCTCTCGCGAATTCAAGCTCATGGCCCTACAGGAATCATTACCGTCGGGTGGGATAAGATGCACAGCGATTTAGTTTCTGGTCCACGTACATCTGCTTCAGGTCCACGAAAAAAGAAAATCCTGGACCAGCTTAGAATTTTTGGATTCAGTCATAAAAAGCCGTATTCTTGTTGATTTATATTTTCTCGTTTTATAAGCACGTGATTTTCTGGTATTCTTTCTAAAGAGGATTTTGTTCAGCAGTTCCAGACATATTTTGAAAGTTAATTTTCTAAAGCCTCTGTCATGGATGATTTGATTCATTCTAGCTAGACACCACGATTTTGTAACTTAAGTTTCTGTAGCTACAATGACTACGTCACAGTTCTTTCTTTGGCTCCCAATTGACCATGAAAGTCTTTAGTTTACCAAAATGAGGATGTTCATCGTATTTGACGAGAGGTTTAACATGCTAACAATGAGATCGCAAAAATGGTTACAGACTTTTACAACTGGAACCGCGTGAAGCTGCGTTACTGCGACGGGGGATCCTTCACCGGTGATTCAGTGTACATAAATGGCGTAGGCTTCTCTTGCCGGAATAAATCTGTATAACTGTGTACATGTGTTCCTGTCTTTTGCAACAGTTTTCTCACTGTTTGGTGTTTGTCATTTATCAGTCATCAGTCCTCTACTTTAGAGGTCAGAGGATATGGGATGCTATTATCACTGACCTCCTTCGGAAGGGCCTTGCGAACGCCGATGAGGTTCCTTAATTCTTAAAACCTGTTCTTTGTGTCACCGTGATGTTTTCTGCATAATATCGTTTTTATTAAGTCATATGGATGACACTTATTTTATTTTTAAGTGTGGCATCTTCATACTTCAGGTACTGCTCTCAGGTTGTTCAGCAGGAGGCCTCGCTACATTCTTCCACTGCGACAAGCTCAAGGAGCATCTAGGAGGCGGTGTCAGGGTGAAATGCCTGAGTGATGCCGGATTTTTCCTTGATCTGTAAAATTAGAGGCCTAGAAAACAACTTCATTCTGACTGCCTGTTTACTGGATCAAGTGTGTAAAAGAACTCTGGTTTCCATTTCTTTCCAGGAGTGACATTTCTGAGAACAACACCATAAGAGAATTCTTCAGCAGCCTAGTCTCAGTGCAGGTTTGCTTCTTTACAGTCTCATGTCAAATTGAATTTGAGGATATTCAGTAATGTTTCGAAGCCATGAACTTACCTGTAGGGAGTTCAGAAGAATTTGAACATAGACTGCTTGAATTCAACGGAGTATCCATACCTGGTATGAGTTCCTTTAATATTCTTAGCTCTCGTCCTTTCAAAAAAATATTCTTAGCTCTCCTTCAGAATGCTAAGTGAATGTTGGAAATAAATTCTATGCAACAGTGTTGTAAATCCTTACCCTGAGCAACACCTTCTAAATTGCTGCCAGGTGTCCTCTGCACGAGTCTTAAAGCAGATAAGAAGGAGGATAGAGAAGAACCACTGATCTGTTTGTCTTCCCATCTGCTTTAAGATTCGTGCAAAGGACATGTGGCAGCAATCTAGAAGGTGTTGCACAGGGTAAAAATTTACAACACCGTTGCATACAATTCATTTCCATGAATGTTGGTAAGTTTCGTTTCTTTGCTAATCTGCCTAACTCTTTTTGCGCAGTGTTTCTTTCCACAGTATGCACTTCCAAACATCAGAACCCCATATTTTATCTTGAATTCAGCTTATGACGTATATCAGGTAAGAAGGATTTGCACAGTTAATTATTTTATTTTCTCTAAATAAACTTCTTCTGATAATTTACAGTACCCGTGATGTGTAATAACGCCGATTTAACTTCCCGTGTCAGTTCCACCACAGTTTTGTGCCCCCTTCGTCTGATCCTAGAGGGCGATGGAGCCGCTGTAAGTCGGATCCCGGTGCATGCAGCACATCCCAAGTTACAACTCTTCAAGGTTATCTTTCTGTTGTGCAAATGCATAAAAAATTCTTGATTTAGTTTTTGTATTCATAAGATTCAGGTTTGGGTTACATTTAACTGAACAAACATGTGCATCGTCCTAGATCGAAATTATTGTCATCAAGGGATTATTCAGATCTTTAATTTGTTCACAGGCATGAGAAATTCAATGTTGACAGCTCTGGAACAATTCGAAGCAAAACCGAAGGCAGGGATGTTCATAAACTCTTGCTTTGCACATTGCCAGAGTGAGCTGCAGGACACTTGGTTTGCACTGAATTCCCCCATGATACATAATAAGGTATTTGTAATTTACCAGATCAAGCTATACGCCTATACCTACATTTCTTTTATAGGTTAGCCGGTTCATTGGTTAACATGATGGAATTTCAGAAAATTGCAGAAGTAGTTGGGGATTGGTACTTTGAAAGAGGTGCTGCCAAAGTGATCGATTGCCCCTATCCCTGTGATCCAACTTGTCACAATATTATACCATCTGACCAGGTTAGTTTCTTCAAGGAAAAAAAGCTTGTTTTGGACAGAAGAACATCACTGGTTAACTGCACTTCAGAAATAAAAATGAATGAAACTGACAAATAATGCTTCGTTGATTATAGGAATTACAGATTATATGAGTTGGGAAGACGATTACATAGATGCCCAATTATGATCATAATAGCAAAATTTCCCTCTAGTTGGTGCAAACTGATGGATGAAACAATGTTACGACGTAAGTTCATTTGAGTACTCTGCAGAAGCATCTTTTTATGTTACAAGTATCAGGCCAATAGTGGAAGAAGTACACATTTTGATATTACTTTACTTGATTTAGCTTACGATTTTCAACTGAAGATGCAATCTCGATTAACCAAAATTTCAGCCTAGTACAGGACAATCCTTCATTTTAATCTACTATGCAAGGTTGAACTATAAGTTTCCCTTACCCTCTTCTGTGCAGGATGGAACGTCGGGCGCCAAAAGTGGGTCCCAGATCTGTACCAATAGTATTTCTCAACAAATGATTGTTTATTTGTCTGTATTGCTCATTGCATCACAATTCATTTGATTCATTGATGAATAAAATGCAGAGCCAATGGTCTTAAAAGAGTTGCAACTTTTGGCATCACTGTCACTGATACATGGACTGCAATGTGACGTATCTCTGATCCACGATTTGGAGGCAATCTTGGGCTTTAAGTTTGCATCCCCAGATGCTAAATGAATCAATTTGTAATGCACCATGATCACACTGTTTCAATTTGTAATGCACCATGATCAAGGTCGCTTCGACGCCTCAGCCCACAGCTCGCTTCCTCTGACTCGGGCTTGAGGAGCAATTCGTCGGCAACAAAGAGACACGTGCCATGACAGTCAACATCAAGTTTTGCACGTTTATCCAGTAGGATATCTTTAACTTCGGCTATTGTCGTTTGAAGTCGATCGCCTGACGCTTCCGAGGACTTGGGCGAGTTGACTCTGACCGCAGTCTAGTGATCACGACCCTTTGCGGGCTCGACTAGTGTGCTTCTCTCACATGACGTCTCTTCTTAAGTGGCGGTGCCCCTTTCCCACATTCGTTGAAGTCTACAACGATCTCCAGCTTGAGGAGATTGAGATGTCCAAACCAAGAAATGCCGACGCCCTGGTTGCCACTATTGCATCTGCTGAACGATTGCCACCGCTCGCATCCCCGGGCGGCTCTATTGCACCATTAATTGGTGCCCCGGGAGACTTAACATTTCTAGAAGTATTCTCAAATGCTAATGGATTTGTTAGTCTTGTAGGATAGGATGAAAAAATAATCAGTAATATAATCATCAATTTCTGTTACACGCCAAAGAGAAGATAACCATGTACCTATTATTTAACACCAGTTCATCATAGGAGAGGAGTTATAATTTTAGAAGTACTTCCCCAATACTATTGAATGTTATGCGTTATTTTTGCTGGATGGAAATAACTATCATTGGATGTTATGCATTATCCCTGCTGGATGAAAATAACTATCATAATAATCTAATATTTTATTTTCATGAACTGGCAAGAAAAGATGGCCCTTCAACCCCCTGTCCACCTAAAACTTTCACCTTCAGTGCCCTCCGAGATGCATTATAAATTTTATGATACTTTAACAAAAAGGACAAGATTATCGTGGGACCCGTTGTTGCTTTTCTTCATCGTGACCTCTCCTGTTAATCACAAAAAGACAAAATAGGTACTAAAGTTCACTCTCTATAATTAGAAAGTGAATTCCAGTACCAAAAACATACCTATTTTACCTTGCGTGAGTAGCGAACCTAGTTTTAGATATTCTCTCCACTCCTTATTCATTTTGTCAACTCTTTTGGGTCCTCTGAAGGAGACGTTTTTCAAACATTTAGCAACCTATTTATAAATGTGAATCAATTTGTATCTTCCATTGGAGTTAGTCTTAACGGATGCATTATGCATGCAACAGGAAAGGTAAAGTGAAACATTCAAACACAATGATATCATCACGTGCTATCACAAGCCTCCTTCACATAAAAATGCTATTACTCTAATGTCTTCTATTAATTCCATTTCTACTATTATATTATATGCAACAAGAAGAAGAAAACTATATCCCACTTGCCTATGTTTTAAAAAAGTTTTACATCGGATAGAAACTCATGTTTTATATGTAGTAGCAATTTCTATATGTAAGTTGTTACCGAGACCATATAACAACTTATTTATTTGCTAGAATCAACTTTTCTAAGGATAATAGTAGCAACTAAAAGTTTACTATGATTTAAGACCTTAACAATTATATTAAGTACCAAAATTTACCATTCATCGGATATGATAGTAACTTATATGAAGACAGTGTAGCAAATTTATCTTTTACTACTAAGAATAATAGTTAAATTTACTATGATTTAGGCCTAGTAGCAATTTCAGTATATATTTAGGTAGCAAACTTATTTAAATAACAAATAGAAATTCCAACACTAGAGAAAGTTGGTATCTGACAGCATAAGTTGCTCTGAAAATAGTTGCTGAAGTTGTTAGATCCAAATTATTTATATTCTTGTACTTATTGCACTTTTATGCTTCTAAACCGTATTAAAAGTAGAAGTAGCTATAAGATCTGATACATAGTTGTTGTCGGTACCCTGCAAACCGGGTATCCCGCGTGGACGGTAAAAGACAGCCCAGACCTCGCCTCCCTGCTAAGGCGGGCGGCAGCGTAGCCACGTGTCCTTGGCCCCCAGGTCAGCCCGGGGCTGCCACGTGCGCTTGGGTTCCGGAGCCCCACACGCGCCCTTGGTTCTGGCACGAGCCTCCCCACTGAGGTGATGTCCGGAGCTGTCAGGTAGGCTCTGAACCTTCTCCCTACTGAGGAGGGCCCCGGAGCCGATACGTGCCCTTGGCTCCGGTCCGAGCCTCCCCGCTAAGGTGAGGTCCGGAGCTGCCATGTGTCGGTGGGCTCTGAACCTCCTCCCTGCTGAGGAAGGCTCCGGAGCCGACACATGCCCTTGACTCCGATCCGAGCCTCCCTGCTGAGGTGAGGTCTAGAGCTGCCACATGTTGGCGGGCTCTGAACCTCCTCCCTGCCGAGGAGGGCTCCGGAGCCGACACGTTCCCTTGGCTCCGGTCCGAGCCTCCCACTGAGGTGAGGTCCAGAGCTGCCACGTGTATCCCGGCTCCGAACTTGTCGAGGAGAGCTCCGGAGCCGCCGCATGCCCCATGATCCGTCGTAGGCCGTGGGTCGACGAAAGTCAAGGAGGAAGTGCGCTGTCACGTCGTGCATTCAAGGCTCGCGCCTTGCCCAGAAGCATGGCGCACGCCTCCGTCTTCCGCCTGTTCACCATTACGGTGACAAGACAGGGCGGCGAGACGTGACAGCGGTACAGTGCCGCGCAACGGCACAGAGCCGCTCAGCAGAGCCAAAACACACGACGACAAGACGACGTCTTCATTATCACCTGCCACACAGACAAGGGCGCTCAGAGTGCCAGACGGCGGGACTTAACTCCCCCACCGACTACTCTACTCAGAGTGTAAAACTCTAGATCATGTATAGGGTTCAAATAGCTTCGGGGCCACCTGTCGGCCCCCAGGCCTCATTGTACCACCCCGGCCTTGGACTATAAAAGGACCGGAGTGTCCACCCGACAAAGGGTTCGCAACCCTGTAACTCTCACACTCACACACAAGCAATACAACAAACACTCCCGTGAACGTAGGGTATTACGCTTCGGCGGTCTGAACCACGTAAATCTCGATGTTCACCCGCTCTCTCGAGTTGGATCGTGTTAGGGACGCCAAACCCCTCCAATCAAAGAACCTCAGCGGGTTGCTCCTGTAGCAGGTCGGGAGGAGCTATGAACAATTTAACTAAGATTGCTAATTTTTATGTTTCCATATTATAAATAAATATTGTGTAACAACTTGTGTTATGCGTATAATAACAACTTTTGCTATTAAACAATCTTTTTCAACTCATAATTAAGTGAGATATATTTTGTTTGTCTCATAAACACAAAATCTAACGGTGAAAATAAAATTGAAAATGGACAAGTATGCAAGAATTATTATATTTTAAATTTCTAGCTCTAGTAATAAATACCCTGACATATGCAACGCATTGTGTTGATGAGGGAGAGGGTCTCACACTTTATGCTTTGCCGTTGCAGTTGCTTGTTATATTAAAATGTAAAATTTAGGATATTACAAAATATTGTTCAAGATGCAATAGAAATAAAAAATCGTTGGAGCTGATGTGTTCTGTTTTGTTTTTGAAATCTTCACTGGTTTGTTTTAGTTTCAAAAAAAAAATTACTGGTGTGTGCCAGGGCCCAACAAACCGGCTCATTCTTACAAACAAACACGGCTTTCCTCCTCCCATTCCCTCATCCCGTCCATGTGGCGTATTCTTATTATATCTTATTTATTTTGCTTACAGGTGTATATTAAGTGAGATATAATGATTATTCAGCATGTAGACGGGAGTAGCTGGAATAGAAGGAGCCGGTGTTCCTTACAAACCCCCCAAACAATCGCAAAAGCGGTCAGCTCCTTCCAACCTTCTACTATTCCACTCCTCTCGTCTCAATCTCGCGCCTCCGTGGATCAAGGCGGCGAAACTGAGCGGGGTCTCGTCGTCTCCTGAGTCCATTCCGCTGCGATTGCAACGCGGGTTAGTGGATCGATCCCTCCTCGAATTTCATATGCATCACTCGCTCGCGCGACATCTCGGCAGCTAAGTTGGTTGGAGATTCCGAGAATGGGTGGTGGTATCTGGGCCAGTTTCCAATCGTGATGCATACATGATTAGCACGAGGCGATTTGGTCCATGGAGGTTGATTTTCCGTTCATTCTCGGGTAATTTACGGGCCGGTGTTCTAATCTCTCGGGGGTCAAATGCCTCGGGGAATCAGTCTTCATTTGGTACGGGTGATCGAGTTGCTTCGTGCAATTTTTTTCTGATGTTTAAACGCGAATTAGGCGATCGTGGAAGGAATCAGAGTTTCATTAATAAGCAGCGTGGCATGGACGCGTTGTGCAGGGAAAATTTGGATGCTGTGGATTATGCAGCGACCAGCCAGGTACGCATGGAGATCTAAATTTGAAATTGCCGAAGTGAACCGAGTGTTGCGTACTGTCGGTGCATGGCTACTAGCTAATTCCAACCCATTGATACATCAAATTAAGTTGCGGTGACTTCAACAAGAGGACTCGACTTAAACATGATTTGCCCTTGTATATGTAGGTGATCTCTAAGAGCACATTTGAGTACCGGGACTGGGTAATATATCCTTTTTGTTAGTTGCTCCTTCAGTTCCTTCCACAATTTGAGTAGCAGCAAATTCATTTAGTGCACATGTGAATTGTTATAAATCTGTCTATCTACTACGAGAATTCAAAGCGTGCTATATATAGCATGATGAAAATGCTAATCATCTATAGTTATTACACATTTACACACAGAATAAACACATACATTAAGAGCAATCTGATCGAGCTGAAGAATGTATGCCTCATACATATGCACAAACGCTCAATGTACAAGAGGGAAATTGCACATCCTTTCAGACTGCTGTACACTATGCTGTCACCGTGACAGACTCGCCCAATTCCACCCACACAAACGGCACAACTCAAACTATATGCCACACTGGACCTTGACCTTTCATGCATGAGAATGATTTCCCCTGCAGTTAAACACTTACAACAACAACAACAACAACAAAGCCTTTGTCCCAAGCACGTTGGGGTAGGCTACTAGAAAATTTCCTGTAAAATTTATACGCACTTGCTACTTTGTTAGGACAAACATAGCAGCAGCCCGTGTCATTTTACAACACATAATGGGTCATTGTCAGCACGAAACCTTCTTAGCTCTCTACCTAGTGACTATGCTCACAACAAAGCACAACTGACAAGATACCTAGTCAGACTTCAAACACAAATCAAAAAGCCTCATCTATCAACTCATCCAATGTGTACTCCCATATTTCCATAATAATCCCTTTAATTTTTGATCTTATGTCCAGCCATGTCTGTATCTCCAAATCCCTCTTAATTATCTGCTCATTAGTACTTGGATAACTATATTGGATATACCTAGAAACATATCTTTCAACTTCTGTGATGAGGTCGTCTCCTACTGGAGGTGTTCGTATGCTATATTTTAGAAAAGATAACCAGGAAGAGTCTAAAATATCTCTCTTGGATCTCTGTTAGAGCTTCACAGATACAATCAAACAGGAGCCTCATATCATTTATTTGATCACCTTGATTTGGCAGTTCTTCAAACAAGCAAGGGCTGATTAATTCATCCTCTAGGTACGACACCTCCAAATTTTGTTATGCGCATAACTCTGAGAGCTCCAGCACCAACTTTATATAATCTGATTTTGCATGCTTGTTCTCCCAAATGACCTTTACATCTGATACATCATCTCCAAAATACAGGGCCCTACGAAGATCTTCACTCAATTCATCTGTATGTCAAATGAATAATAAGCTACAGGATGCCATTTTTTTTGGGGGGGGGGGTATTAAAGTAAGTTATACCACTTGAACTTACATTCTTTCTTGTTTATGCAGTCAGGACTTCTAATATCTTCGAACAGCGACCCAAGCACGGATACGGGACTAGCCTTTTCTTTCTTTTCCTTGCTTTGCTCAGGAGAACCATATGAAATTAATTTCGTTGATGCTCTTGGTTCTGGTGTCTCAGGATCTTGCTGCTCCAACTGTTTGACTATGTTCTTGGCAGAATTCGAGGGCATTTTAACAGGTTTCTTTTCTTCCTTCATTTCTTCTAAGATTCCCTTTAGTTAAAACATGATACAATTCAAATAATAATAATAATAATAATAATAAATATGCATTTATTTGATATTACCTGTTCTGCATTATCTCTTATTTGTTTTGCTAGAATGCACTCTGTGTTGTCGATTCTTTTACAGAAGTCAGATTTGTCAATTCCTTCAATATGCATAGCTCCTGGCTCGTCCATAATAAGTTTGGATCCTGCAAGAAAGTATGATGTTATTTGTAGTAAAAAAAGTTCATCGCTCGTAGTTGAGTGGTGTTCTGTAGTAAATTTCCTTTGTATCGATTGAGCTACCTTCTTGTGCTTCATTTATGAAATACCCTTCCTGAACTGTCACCCGGTCAACAAGTGCTGCACTAGCACTGCATGCAATGCTTTCTAAGCCATCTGGTGATGGGCTTCTCTCTTGCCTGCATTCTTCTCTCTCAACCTTGCATGTGTGGCAAACATCTGTCTCTTCAGGTGAGAAGTCAGGGCTTCCTTTCGGACTATCCCCAGGGGTTGAAACATTGCGATGAGGGAGACAAAGTATTCCTTCCAATGATTCTCGGAACTGAACTGTTGGATAACTGATAGATCCATCTTTGTCTTTTAGCATTTCTGATAAATGCCTCTTGGCTTCCTCAGAGAAAAAAGAATCATCTTTTGGTCCTACTGTATGACCATTGATTTCTCTTATGCAGCTAATTTTCTGGTTTTAGTTGCTGCTGATCAACGGTCTGATGTCATTCTTAAAATGTGATGCAGATTTGTCTGCCAAGCTCCCTTCTGGAAGATGTTTAAAATCCTTCTTAATTGCAATTACTGAATATTTGACCCTACGTGGGTCTCTTTGAGGGTTTTCTGCAGATGTCACATTTTTTTCTCTTCTACTCTCACAAGTCACAATTCTAAATGGTGCAGCAGGTGACGTCGGGGGCATCTGAGACGTAGCGCGTGTCGAACCTACAGAAGAAAGAGGTCAAGGCAGCTGGGGAGCAGCCTCGGGGTCAGTGGGAAAAAGGGAATCTAGCTCTGTGGTGGAACCGAAAGAAATGGTGGAGAAGGGAAAGAAGGATTCGTCGAAGACGACGTGTCGAGAGATCAAAAGACGGTGAGTAGTGAGATCTAAGCACCTGTACCCCTTATGATCAAGGGAATACCCGAGGAAAACACACTGTGTCGAGCGGAGCGCAAGCTTATGTGGGGCAGTGGCGGAAAGGTTAGGGTAGCAAGCGCACCCGAAAACTCGAAGGTGGTCGTAAAGAGGATCGGTGCCATATAAAGCAAAATAGAGGGTGGAAGCACGAATCGCCTCGGTAGGAAGGCGATTAATCAGAAGTGTGACAGTGTGGAGAGCCTCCACCCAGTATAGGGCTGGAACAGATGCCTGTAACATTAGGGAGTGCATGACATCATTAGTGGTGCAAATCACTGCGCTCTGACTTGCCGTTCTGAGGAGAGGTATATGGACAAGACATGCGCAAACTCCATGTGCGGAGAGAAAGTTACGAAATGCAGAGTTATCGAACTCGTGTCCTTTATCACACTGGATAACTCGGATGGTGCGCCTAAACTGAGTGAAAATCCAAACGAAGAAGTGAGAAAGAGTAACAAAAGTCTTAGACTTCAATCGTAATGGAAAAGTCCACGAGAAGTGAGAAAAGTCATCAATGATCACCAAGTAGTAATTAAAACCCGATACACTGATAATAGGTGATGTCCACAAATCACAATGTATAAGATCAAAAGGATGCTCAACATGAGTCACAGTAGGAAAAGGGAGTTGAACATGGCGACCAAGCTGACAAGCATGACATAAAGAGTCATGTGTGCCCCTAGAACACGAGATAATAGAACTACTGGACAACTTCGACATAACATCTGCACTAGGGTGGCCAAGCCGGCGATGTCAAATGATGGATGAAGTTGTCGTAGTCAAATCAAAAGGCGGTGATGCAGCGGAAGTAGGAAGTCGAAGTGTGTACAGGGCCCCGAGCTATCACATTGAAAAAGAGGTCGCCGGGTAGAAAGATCCTTCACAGACAAATCAAATGGATCAAACTCAATGGATACATTGTTGTCAGTGGTAAAACGACGGAAAGAAAGCAAATTTTGAATGATATCCGGAGCGACAAGAATGTTTTTAAGCTGGAAAGAACTCGGGAGACTAGAATCACCTACTGAGGTGACCGGAAGAACAGACCCATTCCTAACAACGATAGATGAAGGAAAAGAGGGATTGCAAGGGTGGGTGGAAGAGAGTATGCCAGCATTTGGAGTGGTATGGTATAACGCTCCATAGTCAGCTATCCAGTGGGCACCTGGTGGAGTAAGTGAAAGTGCATCTAGGGTATCCCTTGTGGGTTTTGGAGAATTGATGACAAGCATATGAGATCCTAATGAAATGATTGCAGGACAAACAAAGTGAACTAGCTTGGTGCACACAAAAAGGTGAAAAATAAAGTGCTGCCCGAAAAGGAAGACTTTAGTGGAATTTAGAAGAGCAAATTAGATGTAAATGTATAGGGTGTGTGTGAGAGACACATACCAAGAGCTCATGACTTTTCGTAAGGGTAAGGGGTTAATAATCAACTAAAATCCACTGGACACCGGACTAGTCCGTTCATGGACCGGACTAGTCCGATCAGCTTACTGGAATGCAACCGGACAGGTCCGGTTTTAGACCGGACTAGTCCGCTCATGTCTCTGTTGTCCTCTTTAGAGGACTGCGGACTAGTCCATCCATGCGACAGGACTAGTCCGCTAAACTTTCTGGAACCCCACTTCACATAGCACCGGACTAGTCCGGTTAACCCACTGGAAGTAGACCGGACAAGTCTGATCATATACCGGACTAGTCCGGTATTAGGTTTTACAATGATAACCTTTTTGGAAACTATATAAATGGGTGATCCACGGCCTTCCAACAGAGATACACGACTCATACTGCTAAAAACTCAAACCCTAGCGCTGCCACCTGTCCCAAGAGCCCAAAAAACACACCTCCCCACATATCTAAGGTGCAAAAAGGTGAAAATCAATCAAACACTTGGATTTGGGATTGGGAGATCGTCGTTCCTTCGTTGTGAGCTCTTAGGGTTTGATCTCTCTACACTCATATTCTGCATTGTAATCTTTTTGAGTGTATTTGATCGCTTTTCCATTGTAATTCTTGTGGGAGCCCTCAACGTGTGAGGTTGCCCCACAAACTCGGTGATTACCCGTGCTAGTGGAGTCAAGTCGGCCTTGTGTGGTGACTTGAAGAGGGAAAGGGTTAGAGACCCGGCTCTGTGTGAGCTTCGTCAACGAGGACATAGATCTCTTGGTGAGATCGAACCTCGGTAAAATTTGTGTCTCGCATGCCTCCTTGTTTTTTGTTGATTATAACATCTAGTTGCTAAACTTCATAATTTGAGTTGCTAAGTCTCATTCACGGGCATAATCACACCTCACATTATGAAATCAAAATAGAGTAATTGTTGTTCTTATTTCCGCTGCTAAACAAGTTAATTCTCCTGCACAACACTTATACAATCTACACACTTCAGCCACACCGGACTAGTCCGCTCAGACAACCGGACTAGTCCGGTTAATCAAGTTTTTGACAACTACTTTAAGTGTGCAGGAAACTCTATAAGGCCTATTCACCCCTCCTCTAGGCCACATTCAATTGGTATCAGAGCCAAGTTCTCCATCAACGAGACTCACATCTCGGAGAGATCAATGGCCTCTGAGAAGAACAACGATATTCCGAAGACGAATAACAACGATGAGGAGCAAAAAGCCAAAGCCTTTGATGTGCTGAAAGAAAGTCCACATGACGATGAAGAAGTGAGACATCTAAAGGCACTACTGAGAAATAAATTAATGGCACAAAAAGGAAAAGAGGAAGAAAAGACGATGGGGAGTGGTCATCACGACTACTCCCGATATCCTTACAACTACAACCGTCTCAATTCAAATAATCATTATCTCTCCATTCCTATGGGAAGACCCCCGCAGTTTGACGGAAGTGACTATACCATGTGGAAGTACAACATAAAAATGCATCTAATATCCTTGAATCCCAGCCTTTGGCATATTGTCTGCACAGCCTTTGGCATATTGTCTGCACAGGAATAGATATCCCAGATACGGATAAAGAACTCACTCCGGAACAAGAACAAGAGATTCACAGAAATGCACAAGCTGTTGCAGTAATCACATCGTCACTAAGCAGAGAAGAATTCACCAAGATCGATGGACTAGAGAGTGCAAAAGAAATCTGGGATACACTCAAAACAGCTCATGAAGGAAATAGGTCTGTACGTGAAGCCAAAATTGAGATGTTTGAAGGAGAGTTGGGGAGATTTGCTATTGAAGAAGGCGAATCACCTCAAGACATGTACAACCGGATGAAGGCACTCATCAACAAAATCCGTGCCTATGGAAGTAAGAAATGGACTGATCACGAGGTTGTCAAAAGGATGATAAGAGCCTTCATGCCAAGAAATGTCACACTTTGCTCAATGATTAGAGAAAGCCCCGGGTTTCACAAAATGACTCCCGATGAGTTATTGGGGAAGATCATAAATCATGAAATGATGGAGAAGGAGGCTCAATACGTCAAAGACTTAGCCGAGCTCACCTCTTTCAAAAAGAAAGAAGTTGCTCTCAAAGCAACGTGCAGACCCAAACTCAAAGAAACCCGTGAAGACCAAGATGGCGGAGATACAAGCGACGTGAGTACCGACCTAGATGATGAGGAAATGGTACTCTTTATCAAAAAGTTCAAGCGCATGATGAGGAGAAGACATGGCAACAACTCAAATGAAGGGAAAAGCAAGGATAAAGGAAAATCCAAGGCTCGACGTATTTGCTATAATTGTGGAGAGTACGGTCACTTCATGGTGGACTGTACTTATGAAGAAAACAAGAAGAAGAAGGAAACAAAAGCACATGAGAAGAAAAATTTCAGAAAAAGGAGACAAACTCATCAGGCTCACATTGGCAAGGAGTGTGACTCAAACGATGAGTCCTCCTCCGATGAAGAAGAGGAGATGACCACCATTGCCGTTAAGAAACCCACCATGAGAGCTACACTCTTCCCAAACATGGGAGGACGGGATATGAACAACCATACTTGCCTTATGGCTAAAGAAGGCAAGAAAAATGTTCAACTTACTTCTCCTGCGTTAAATACCTCTATTGATGACTTTGATAGCTTTAGTGATAATGAAGAAATGTTTAGAGGATTAAGTAAAATTGCTTTAAAGAAAATGGAAATATTGTCGAACGAAATCTTTGAAAAGGAGGAACTTGTCAACCGACAAGAAGATATGCTCATCCGTGAAAGGAAGAGATATCAAGAGGTTGAAAAACTTCTTGAGCGTGAAAGAGAGAAGAACAAGTCACTTGAGGTTGAGCTAGCCTTGAGTAAGGAGACTTACTCAAAGCTAGAGGACTCACATATTGCAATTAAGAATGAGCTTGCTAACTTGTCAAGAGTTAACAAGATCCTAGAGGTGCAAGTTGAGTCGCTAAAGCAAAGTGACTCATCTTCCTCCAAGAGCTCTTCCTCCAAAGATATGAGTTCGACAACAATTAGAACCTGCACATGCTCTAGTAAGAAAAATATCATTTCTAATACTTCAACTTCTCATGATGTGCATCCTTCCCAAATCGGCATCTTTGATAAGGAGAAGATCAAATATGCACGTAGCGCATATATGGTCACTAGACCTCCCAACATCAAAGATGGTCTTGGGTTTGACAGGAACAAACACATATCCACTCTTAATCATGCAAAGAAAAGAATCACCTTTATTAAGGAAAAATCACATGAATCTAATTTACAAATATTGTTTCGTACATTTGATGTTTTCTATGTTCTTATGAAAAATAAATATGGAAAAGTTATTGCTAAATACACAGGGCCACGCCACAGGAACTCGAAAACTTGTGTGTGGGTGCCCAAGACTCTTGTGACTAACCTGAGAGGACCCAAGCAAGCTTGGGTACCTAAAACCAAGGAATAATTCTGTTTTGCAGGCTTACTCCTCCGGTGGATCTAAGTGCGTGCTAGATAGCGGATGCACAAATCACATGACCGGAGAGAGAGATATGTTTGTGGAGTACGAGTGCAACGAGGATCCAAGTGAAGGCATATACTTTAGAGACAACAGCCAAGTAAAGGTCCTTGGTAGCGGTAACACTGAAATATCTCCTCAACACACTTTATCTAATGTTTTACATGTAGACTCCCTAGATTATAACCTTTTGTCAATATCTCAACTATGCGACAAAGGTTAAAACTGTTTATTCACTAATGAGGGTGTGACCGTTTTTAGAAAAAGCGATGGCTCGATTGCATTCAAGGGAATGTTGAAGGGAAAGCTTTATCTTGTTGATTTCAACAAAGATAAAGCCGAACTCAACACTTGCTTGGTTGCTAAAACCAACATGGGATGACTGTGGCATAGACGGCTAGCCCATATTGGGATGAGAAATCTGCAGAAACTTCTAAAAGGTGGTCACATCCGAGGTCTAAAGGATGTGGTTTTTGAGAAAGACAGGTCGTGCAGCGCTTGCCAGGCGGGAAAACAAGTCGGAGCACCACACTCCGCCAAGAACATAATGACCACTACAAGACCACTGAAACTTCTTTAATGGATCTTTTTTTACTTACATAAGTATCGGCGGTAATAAATATGGTTTAGTAATTGTTGATGATTTTTCAAGATTTACCTGGGTATTTTTCTTGTATGATAAATCAGAAACTCGGGGAATCCTCAAGAAGTTCCTGAAAAGAGCCCAGAACGAATTCTCATCAACCGTGAAGAACATCAGAAGTGACAACGGGACAGAATTCAAGAATACACAAGTTGCAGAGTATCTCGATGAAGAAGGGATAAAGCATGAGTTCTCGGCACCCTACTCTCCTCAACAAAACGGGGTGGCCGAGAGGAAGAACAGAACATTGATTGAAATGGCAAGAATAATGTTGGACGAATACAAGACATCAGATCGATTTTGGGCAGAAGCGGTGAACACTGCTTGTCATGCCACAAATCGGCTGTACCTTCACCGACTACTGAAGAAAACTCCATATGAGCTCCTTACCGGTAAAAAGCCTAATGTTTCTTATTTCAAAGTTTTTGGTTGTAAAAGTTTTATTCTGAATAAGAAACCGAGGGCTTCGAAGTCTGATGAAGGGTTCTTGCTCGGCTATGAATCGAATGCCTACGCCTATCGTGTCTTCAACAAGGTGTCCGGCCTCGTTGAAGTAGCACACGACGTAGTGTTCGATAAAACTAACGGCTCACAAGTGGAGCAAGTCGATAAGTGTATGCTAGATAAAGAGGAACCTACATGTGAAGCGCTGAAGAAAATGGCACTTGGTGATATTCTACCACGAGCAAACACAAGACTCAAATGCACAAGGTGAACCTCAACGAGGAAGCAATGATCAAGGGGGAGCTTTCACACAAGATCAAGTGGAGAAAGATCAAGATAATCATGGAAGCAATGATCTAGGGGGAGACAATGAACATGAAGATGATGAAGAACAAGCAGCTACACAAGTTCCTCACCCAAGAGTACATCAGAGTGTACAAAGAGACCATCCTGTCAACAATATCATTAGTGATATTGCTAAGGGAGTAACTATCTCGCGTTGCAAATATTTGTGAATACTATTCTTTTGTCTCTTTTCTGGAACCCTACAGGGTAGACGAAGCCTTAAGGGATCCAGACTAGGTGATGGCAATGCAAGAAGAATTGAACAATTTCAAAAGAAATAAAGTGTGGGAGCTGGTGGAAAGACCAAGGGCGAACATCGTTGGAACCAAATGGGTCTTTCGGAACAAGCAAGATGAACATGGAGTAGTAACAAGAAATAAAGCGAGGCTGGTGGCCAAGGGTTATTCTTAGGTCGAAGGTTTGGACTTCGATGAAACTTTCGCCCCCGTAGCTAGACTTGAGTCTATTCGTATTTTATTGGCATATGCTACTCACCATAATTTCAAGTTGTATCAAATGGACGTCAAAAGTGCCTTCCTCAACGGTCCGATAAAGGAGGAAGTTTATGTGGAGCAGTCACTAGGATTCGAAGACCAAGAGTATCCTAACCACGTCTATAAACTGCGTAAGACTCTCTATAGCCTCAAACAAACTCCTCGAGCTTGGTACGAGTGCCTTAGAGATTTTCTAACTCAAAATGGATTCAAAATTGGTAAAACTGACTATACACTCTTCACTAAACATTTTGATGATCATCTATTTGTATGTCAAATTTACGTTGATGATATTATCTTTGGATCCACTAACAAGTCTTTCTGTGAGGAATTTAACAAAATTATGACAGATAGGTTCGAGATGTCGATGATGGGCGAATTGAAGTTCTTCTTGGGATTCCAAGTGAAGCAACTGAGAGAAGGCACATTTATAAGCCAAACCAAATACACACAGGACATCCTCAAGAAATTCAATATGGACAAAGCTAAGCCCATCAAGACACCCATGGCAATCAACGGACATCTCGATCTCAATGAAGAAGGTCCAAATGTGGACCAAAAGGTATATAGGTCAATGATCGGCTCCTTACTTTACTTATGTGCATCTAGGCCAGATATTATGCTTAGCGTATGCATGTGTGGAAGGTTTCAAGCCGCACCTAAAGAGTGTCACTTAATTGCTGTAAAAAGAATCCTAAGGTATCTTGTGCACACACCAAACTTGGGCCTTTGGTATCCCAAAGGATCCAAGTTTAACTTGATAGGTTATTCCGATGCCGACTATGCAGGATGCAAAGTCGATAGAAAGAGCACTTCAGGACCTGTCAATTTCTTGGCAGATCTCTAGTTTCTTGGTCATCTAAAAAGCAAAACTCTATTGCTCTTTCAACAGCAGAAGCAGAGTATGTTGCAGCAGGAAGTTGTTGTGCACAACTACTTTGGATGCGACACTCTTAGAGACTACGACTACAATCTAAATCATATCCCGCTTCTATGTGATAATGAAAGCGCGATAAAATTGCACACAACTCAGTAGAGCACTCAATAACTAAGCACATAGATATTCGTCATCACTTTCTTAGAGATCACTCATTAAAATGTGACATTGAAATTTCTCATGTTAGAACTGAAAAACAACTAGCAGATATTTTTACCAAACCATTAGATGAGAAAAGATTTTATGAGCTAAGAAATGAACTTAATATTCTTGACTCTTGAAATGTGGCTTGAAACGTTGCATACCTGATTGTAACCTCAAATGTTACATTTTATTGTAAAAACCGCTCCTCATCTCTTTTTCTTCTAAGAAAACTATTTTAATGAAGAAATCTTGCGAAATATGACCATTGTTTGATTGTTGCTTGCCTACTGGTCGTAATTACCAATATTATTTGCAAAAATTAGTATCCTTGGATCACCTTTAAACTCTACTATCTGCATCAAGTCTGTTGGAACCGGACTTGTCCGGTTGTCGACCGGACTAGTCCGGACAGACGACACAATTAGGTTAATTCAGGGGCACCGGACTAGTCCGCTACCATGACCGGACTAGTCCGGTCAGTCGCATATAGAGGCAGTTGGCCGAACCAAACCCCTTCCTCTCCACTCATAAGCACTTTGTCTCACCCCCTCTCCTAAACCCTAGCTCCCAAAGTGATTTTCGAGTTGAGCCCTAAAACTCAGAGTTTTCTCCGGTAAAAAGCCTCTCCTCGACGAGTGGATTCTACTCTCCGGACTCATCCAGATAGACTCTTGCTCCTTCAACGCGAATCTTCAAATCTTGGTAAATTCCCCCTTTAAAACCAAAATCTCAACTTTTCTAGTTCTACCTAGTTTCCTTTGACTTCAAAAGGATGTACATTGCCTCAATAGATGCATTCCTACCACCTTCCTGCCTTTGTGTCCTTAGATAGAAGATTTGATTCAAATGAAACATTAGGGTTCTTATGCCAGGCCGGACTAGTCCGGCGCACAGATGCGGACAAGTCCGCACTCTGAAACCGGATAAGTCCAGTCTCTGACAGTTGAACCCCTACATTCCCATTTGAAGTCAATAATGAGTCCATTCGCATCTAATCCTTGAACTCCTTATCAGGCACCATGTCTTCAGGCTCAGATGACAGCTCTTTTCACCTTGACGAAGAAGTTCAACGTGAAAGAGTGAGGAGAGCTAAGGAGAGAGTGATGAAGAAAAGACATGATGTCAATGTCCACTCTTCACCTTTCGACGAAAATTTGCCTAAGAAGAGGAAAGTAATTGTGAAGAAGCCTCGAGGGAAGGCTATGGCCGAGAGCTCCGCAGGACCTAAGAGTTCTCTCAATAAAGGAAAGGGGGCTTGCTAGTGGCCCCATTGGGCCTCTGAAAATGAAAAATCCCGTTCATCGTAACAGGCAACCTTCAGGTAATGATTACACTGGAAAAGTGGGTGAACTAGCTGACAATTTTAGAAAAGCAGAAGTGTATAATCAGCCCAGAGAGTCAGCTGACCCCAGATTTTGGAGTAATTTTCATGCTAATTACTATGAACATGTGTATCGGAAGATGAAGCATCCCGTTGTCGAAAGTCAGTGGGTTGATATTGATTATCTACAGTCCAAGAGATATCAAGCTTATCACGAGGTTTTGACAGCCATCGAGCTTCATGGACTAAAAGAACTATTCCCCTTCCAGTGTGACTGGAATGACGAAGTCATCACGCAATTCTACTCCACTCTCTACTTCGCTCGTGATGACAACGACAGGATGGTTTGGATGACACATAGGTCTCAGTACAGTGTCACATATGAAGAATTTGTAAGAATCCTTCATCTTGAGGACACCTTAGACAATGAACTTGTGATTCACAATATGAAACCACTGGAGAAAGATCAGATGGACTTTCTCTATGATACACGGATGCCATTCAAGCCTCCCACCACCAAATACATGAAGCCCTTCTTTGTAGTCCTCAATCGGATATTGAGGAAGACTATAGCTCCCAAAGAGGGAGATGCAGGGACTGTTCAGGGCACCCTCAGAACCTTGATGAAGGTCATAAGCAAGAAGAGAAAATTCAATGTGTTTGAGTACATCTACAATGACATTGTCAATATCTCTATCAATCCCATCCGGTCTTGCGTCTATGCACCCTACATAATGTTCATGATTGAGAAAGTGACAGGACTGGAGTTCGTAAAGGATGTGACTCACACTAGACTTAGGCCCCAAAAGCCTACTATATATTCTGCTCCTTCTGCTCCTGCCTCACCCGGAGAAGAAAGAAGATCCAAGAGAGCTCAAGAGGAGCCAAGATCTGAGGCTGCAGCTACCACTCATGCAACCTCCTCTACTCGGGAATCCTCAAGTGGCATCTTCAAGATGCTATTTTCTATCTTTGTCTCTTGCCGCAAAATTGAAGTTAAGCAACATGAAGAGAGATTGGCCAGGAAGAAGCATCAAAGATATGTAAAAGCCAACATCCAAGTCATCTGTGCCAAACTGGAAATTGAGCCACAAGGGTCACTTGAGGTTTCTGAGGACTCAGCTGAAGACTTCACTGAAATGCCAACCTTCACTGACCAAGAGTTGAGCTCCCCTGGGTTTGGTGGTGGTTCAGCTGCTAACCCTCTACATGGTCAAGATGATGAAGATCAAGGTGGAGAGGAAGATGAAGATGAAGATAGGATTGAGAGTGAAAGTGGGAACGACGATGAGTGATTCCACTCGATTTTTCCCTTTTTGGTGTCTTGATGCCAAATGGGGAGAGATTATCTAGGATAAGTTATTAAGGACTTGTGATCGAGGACTTGTACTTATTTTTAAAACTATTGTAATTTAACTATTTACCTTATGTGTGATGCTTACATCTATGGTTGTTATCTTTTATCCTCGTTCATCACATTTTTGTTGATCACACATTTTTTGGGCACCCCACCATAAGATGTGTGTATATGAGAGAAGTTTTTCTTGTAAGTTATTCATTATTTTCATATATGCACACGTTATGAAAAATCAATTTTTTCTCTTAATTGTGATATCTCAAATGATTGTCATCAATCACCAAAAAGGGGGAGATTGAAAGTGCATCTAGGGTATCCCTTGTGGGTTTTGGAGAATTGATGACAAGCATATGAGATCCTAATGAAATGATTGCAGGACAAACAAAATGAACTAGCTCGGTGCACACAAAAAGGTGAAAAATAAAGTGCTGCCTGAAAAAGAAGACTTTAGTGGAATTTAGAAGAGCAAATTAGATGTAAATGTATAGGGTGTGTGTGAGAGACACATCCTAAGAGCTCATGACTTTTCGTAAGGGTAAGGGGTTAATAATCAACTAAAATCCACTGGACACTGGACTAGTCCGTTCATGGACCGAACTAGTCCGGTCAGCTTACTGGAATGCAACCGGACAAGTCCGGTTTTAGACCGGACTAGTCCGCTCATGTCTCTGTTGTCCTCTTTAGAGGACTGCGGACTAGTCCATCCATGCGACAGGACTAGTCCGCTAAACTTTCTGGAACCCCACTTCACATAGCACCGGACAAGCCCGGTTTTAGACTGGACTAGTCCGGTTAACCCACTAGAAGTAGACCGAACAAGTCCGATCATATACCGGACTAGTCCAGTATTAGGTTTTACAACGATAACCTTTTTGGAAACCATATAAATGGGTGATCCACGGCCTTCCAACAGAGATACACGACTCATACTGCTAAAAACTCAAACCCTAGCGCCGCCACCCGTCCCAAGAGCCCAAAAAACACATCTCTCCACACATCTAAGGTGCAAAAAGGTGAAAATCAATGAAACACTTGGATTTGGGATTGGGAAATCGTCGTTACTTCGTTGTGAGCTCTTGGGGTTTGATCTCTCTACACTCATATTCTGCATTGTAATCTTTTTGAGTGTATTTGATCGCTTTCCCATTGTAATTCTTGTGGGAGCCCTCAACGTGTAAGGTTGCCCCACAAACTCGGTGATTACCCGTGCTAGTGGAGTCAAGTCGGCCTTGTGTGTTGACTTGAAGAGGGAAAGGGTTAGAGACCCGGCTCTGTGTGAGCTTCCTCAACGAGGACGTAGATCTCTTGGTGAGATCGAACCTCGGTAAAATTTGTGTCTCGCATGCCTCCTTTTTTTTTGTTGATTATAACATCTAGTTGCTAAACTTCATAATTTGAGTTGCTAAGTCTCATTCACGGGCATAATCACACCTCACATTATAAAATCAAAATAGAGTAATTGTTGTTCTTATTTCCGCTGCTAAACAAGTTAATTCTCCTGCACAACACTTATACAATCTACACACTTCAGCCACACCGGACTAGTCCGCTCAGACAACCGGACTAGTCCGGTCAATCAAGTTTTTGACAACTATTTTAAGTGTGCTGGAAACTCTATAAGGCCTATTCACCCCCCCCTCTAGGCCACATTCAGTAAGATGCACGGTGTTGAAGGAGGAGGCCAGCGACTGTCGATCCCACGTCAAGGGTGGCTCCTGGAGAGGGGCCGACGGCTCCGAGTACCCGACAAGATAGTCGGTGCCTCCTTAAGTTGACTGTCTGCCAGAAGGGTAGCCAGGCTCACCGTAGGCCTGAGTCGGAGGCCCACCAGCACTGTAGGCTGGTCCACTGTAGCCCGGGGTGGCTACGAACGCCGGCTGGGAGCGTGGTAATCGTGGAGGCTGAGAACCCGGAGACGGCCCAGGCCACATGTAGATCTGGCCAGTCCACGGGTTGTAGGGTGTGGGCCAGGGTGCACCTCCCCGCTCGGTACCACCACTACCACCAGTAGCCGGAGTAGTGGATGTAGGAGTGCCACCTGCACTGCTACTACCATCACGGCTATTGTGTTTTCCTTGGCGACGACGATTACCACCCCTAGAGTTGGATGGGGTGCCTGGGGTGGTAGGTGGTCGCGACGATGGTCCACCAGCTTCTGGCAAAGGTGGACGAGGGGACTGCCCAGAGCCATAAAAGGTTGTGGCAGGTCCGGAGCCAGTAGAGTCTCCTGCAGTAATCTCCTCAAGCTCGAGGTCAGACCATACCTTCTCGAAGGTAGGGTGGCTCTAGACGCAGAAGCCACGTCCGTAGGTGACAGTAGCGCTCATTCAGGCTCTGAAGGACCCAAAGAACAAGAGCGCTATCGGTGACCGGCTCGCTAAGGTCACGTAGAGCATCCGCCATGTCCTTCATCTCCCGGCAGTAGGCGGAGACAGAGCGGTCACCCTGGACGGTGTTCTGGAATCGCGCGCTGATGTGGAGGGCTCGAGTCGCGCGGTTCACTAGAAAGCGTTGTTCAAGAACCAACCAAGCCCGCCGAGCAGTACCACCACCGCACTGCCCGACGATGTCCTTCGAGAGGGAGCCAAGGATCCAGGATAGGACCAGGTTGTCCATGCTGATCCAAAAGAGACATCCACTGAAGAACCGCCCTGGAGGACGTGGTCGTCGAGGCGGAAGCGCCTCAGCGTGAGGAGCACCAGGTCACGCCACCGGGCATATGAGGTAGACTCGAAGCTGAGGACAACCGGCACGAGCGTCCGGATGTTCTGAATCCCAGCGGCCTGTGCATGAAGAGCAGCCATAAGTGAAGCTGAGTATGTACCTGCGCCTGAGTTAGGCTGGTGGGCAGGTTGGTCGGTGAGCACTCTCTTTGAGCTGGTGAGATAGAGCGGCCACGGAGGCACACTCCTGCTCCAGGGCGAGAGCGAGTGCCCGCTCGCGCTCGCGAGAGGCAGCCAGAGCTGCGGCGATGTCGGAGGTGTCTGTCGTGTCGGTGCCGTAGAAAGAAGTAGTCGCCCTCTCAGTAGCGGCGCCAGCGACTGGAAATGGGATTGGCGGGATGGTGGTCGTGGTGCTCCCGTCGATGTCGAGGCTGGTGGCGGTAGAATCACGTGGCCTGGAGGTGCTTGCCATGAAAACGATAGCGGTGGCGGGTTTGCCGGTGGTACCTACAATCAGTACGCCGACGGCCGAATCGGTCTTCGGAGACATAGGGGGGGGGGCGACAGCGCCTCCCAGAATAGAGGCGATGGCTGGCCGAGGGAGGGGCGTGCCAACTCCCCCCGGAACAAAGACGGTGGCCAGCAAAGAAAGGGTGGCGGCAGCCGATCCAGCAGCGCCCCCCCCCCCCCCCCCCCGGGAAGCACCTCCCAGGGTGGTGGCGAAGGTCACCCATGCGCGTTGGCTAGGTACAGTGTCGGCCTGCCGTAGCCGGCGGCGGCTGCCTCCCCGTGCGCGCTGGCTAGGTACGGCACTGGCCAACCGAGGCCCGTCGGTAAAGCGCCTTCCAGGGCGACGGCCGCAGCCGCCGTGCGCGCTGGCCAGGTGCGTCGCCGTCTGGCCGCGGCCCTGTGGCGGTAGCAACCCGAATCCAGGCGGCAGCGGCGGCGGCAGCGCAGCACCCTGTGCAGGCGGCGGCGGGACAAGGGCGGTGGCACAATGGCGCCAGCGGCCGCCCACGGTGGCGGCGCAGTGGTGTGGGCGGCGGCTGAAGGTGGCTGTCATTAGGTTTAGGGTTAAGCCCTAATTCTAAACTAACCTAGCTAATCTGATACCATATTAGAGAAAGCAGAATTGGATGATTAATCTGAGGGTCAAGGGTACATTATATAGAGGGATTAGATGAGGTGAAAAGACTAAACTGCCCCTAACCCTAATCCCATACAAAAGACTAAACTGCCCCTGTGTTACCCATGTAATTACAGAGTCTAACACTTGTTTTTCTTGATCACTTAAATAATTAATTGAGCTAGTTCTAAACATTACTTAAGCCCATGAGCAGGCCTCGAGCATATGAATTTTTATCAGTGTGCTGTTCTGCCACACCTTTAGTTAATAGAACAGATATTCTTACAGTCTTTGCTTGGTTAAAAAACATAATATATTTCTCGCAGTTGTAAATTTAAAACCTAAAATCAGCGTTTAATGCTTCTAGTGATCACTAAAGAATGAATAGGTTGCTTTACTCCTCTAACAACTGCTTTCTTAGTTCATGCAACTTACACCATCTTCTTCTATTTCTTCAAAGTCCCTGGACCTTTTTGTTGAGCGCCCCCTGTCTGCACAAATACATGGCATCTCATCAGAATGATTGTACACCAACACCTAAACTGACAGAAAATTTATACTGCAAAATCGTTTCTCTGAACTATCTTAATGTTTGATATTAGCTAGCTTCAGATCGTCCAACAGAAGCAATGTTTGGTATTATTAACAACAACAACAACCAATCCTCTATCCCAAGCAACGTTTGGTATTATTAACATTTAAACAAAATGCAAAGCCTGGAGCAGTTCATGAATCAAAGTAATACTGCTGTGCAGGTTGAACTTTTGATTTAGTAATTTGTGAATACAATTTCCTGAAACAACCCAACAAATGTAACCTAACAGATGCAAACAAACATATCGTAGTAGCAGAGGCATTTTTATGTGAAAATGAAATGAATTACATTTTCACTTGAAGCGGAGGATAAAACTGTTTTACCCATACTGTTACAGTAGCTAGTCGTCCGTTACTAAAATATCTCATGGCAACTGTGTCTAATGAAGAAAACTCACCAGACTTCCTCGTATGTATGACTGGCACTCAATTGCTTCTTATCCAACAAGAACTTGGGATCCCGACGGAAGTAAAGCGTCCGCATGAGGCCCCACACACATCCTACGTTGTCCTCATCTTGTGATGCAGACCGCCTGTGACCTCGTTTTCCCATTTCCTGATGATTTATTTGTTCTGTAGTGGAAATCACCCTTTTGTTGTTTCTTCTCCTGATTGCCCAGTTCGTCAGGGAGAAAACCACCAGCTGAATATGAGGAACACCGGATGGATGTTAATCAAATTGGCCATCGGTCAGATTCAAACAGCAAAGGACGCATATTTTATCTGAAGAAATCAAACAGCATATAATCTTTTGCAAAAGCATAGAAAGGGAGATACAAACGTCGGGCCATAAGAAGCCTGCCTGTGCCAGGTACCAACTTTCTATATCCTGTCCTTACTCTTTGCAAATTTCTACTAAACCAATCCAACTAATCCATTGTAACCAATAAAAGGGACAAAGGAACCTCCAAATACAGACAAAGAAAATCTGATGCAACAATACGAGAACGTTACTCAGGTTAGATTTGAAGCACCGAACCCCCTTGCCCAGCTACCCTGATCCACTAGATCGACAAGGATCAACAAAGGAAAAATTTGCACAAGTCATAGTTGGCATGCAAACAGCGCAAAACCAAGGAAGCGACGCAGCAGCTAAACCTTCCCCGCGACGAGCCTGACCTGGGGCGAACTCGGAGACCAGGAACCGAAGCTTCACCCCGCGGTCTTCGTCTCTCTCTCTCTCTCTCTCTCTCTCTCTCTCTCTCTCTCTCTCTCTCTCTCTCTCTCTCTCTCTCTCTCTCTCTCTCTCTTTGCTTTTTCGTAATTCTCTTCGACTCCTCCCTCCCCTTCGCTTTGCTTCGTTGAACGGAACGGAACGGAAGATGAGCGCGGCGCAGCACGACACGAGCTAAGCCAGCAGGGCAGGGGAGGCTTATGGCACCAGAGCAGCAGCCCACCACATGCCAATCGCAACGCTTCCAGGAAGGAAATCGACGGACTCTCGGTGAGTGCGCCCCGGCATTTTTCCCACTTCCAGGAAAAGGTGGCAGCCGACGGCTGTGCAATAGTCGATTTATATTACCGAACTCGGATAGACGGTTGCGTGTTGATGATAGCGGAATTGATCCTATCAAGGGGGGTGGGTGGGCCTAGTAAGGTTTTGAGTGATGATAATGCGCATATTTACAACCAAATTTTATCACATATACCACCGGCGTCGTGGTGGTAGAAACAGCCAGAGAGAAACGGCTCGTGTCAGCTGTCACATATCGACGGACGGTAGTCACGATTGGAAGTCTGTTACCTGTTTATCACACAGCACAGAACACTGGCTGTTGACGAATGAGGTGAAATGCCTCGCCCCTTGAATGACAACAGTTTCGCGGCCTCAAGTATATGCTACTAGCTAGCTAGCTGAAGAGAGTAATGTTTAACACTCGGTTTATACAGCTGTTTTGCTACAAGAGCCGATGGTTTAACGTCTACTATTATTCAACTTCAGACAAAAGATCCGGTGGCTTAGATGGGATCCAATGGGCGGGCACAGCCATTTCCTGCTCCGCACTTTACAGCCTAGAATCTTGTTCAAAGGTTATCGGGGCCCCACCTGCCATGTCCTGCACGCACTGTTGCAGCGTCAAGTCAGGTCAGCCAATTCAACCCGATCAGCTCTCGTCTTCCGGTAATACCAATGCTAATTAACCTCTCGTGCTCTAAGAGAGGGTGCTGGACCGCGGCGGAGCACGAATTGGGGGAAGCGTTTTGGGCCTCGCCTCATGCGTCTTCCGGGGCGGCGCTTGGACTTTGGTTGGCCGCCTCAGGTACACCAGCCAGACCAGACCACATCACGGCCGTTATTTAGTCGCGCGTCCGTCCGTCCGGGGACCATCAGAAATTCTCCCACAAAATCGTAAGGACGCGTAGTACTGGAGCTCAACGGCCGTGTTTAGCCTAATGTTTGTGCATATTATTTCAGGAACCTTGAGACGGCCAGTCATTTATTCACGGAGTGTCCTATGGTGAAGCAAATTTGATCGGAAATTGCAGCATGGACAAATCTCAGGACGCTGCTTGGAATCCAGCGGGGGACATATCACACTGGCTCTACACTCTCACTCTAGCCGGGAGTAAGCGCTGATGCAAAGGGCATTCAATCGCTAGTTATTCTTGTTTGTTGGACGATCCGGTGCAAAAGAAATAGAAGACTATTTGAATGTAAGGAAAAAAATGCTTGGTGCAACTGTCGCAAGAGATCAAGGATACTGTTCGGATGTGAAAGATTGCAGGAGGTAGGCATCTTCAGTGGATCTTCAATGACGATGTTGGACGTGAACTCGATGGTGTCGAGTGATCTATTTTATGCAATCTTTGTTTTTCTCTTTTCTTGGGGTCTTTGTTTGTATCTTACGAATATGGTTGTAATCTACTTTCTTGCTTATGATATATAAGCCGGCTTGACCGGTATGCTTCTAAAAAAAATCTAGTGTTGGCGCGTATTCGATTAGATATTGGGGTTGGGTGGTAAGGCCACAACTTCTCTAGAGGCATTATTCTGCATCTTAAAGCTTGATCCAACACAGCTTAAGCCTGGTGAGGACAGTTGGGCTTTTTTGGCTATTATCTTTTATCTACGTGTCATCCTTGAGTGATACTCCCTATGTTTTGAAATATTTGACGCTCGTTTGTTTAAAGTTAAATTAACCACCATGAAATATTTAAAAATGAAAGGAGTATAAGAATCTGCATGAACTACCACGATCACCACTCATGTTTATAGACGCCACGGATGTTATAGGAATCCAGTTTTGAATGGTTCAATATTGTTCTTTGGTTCTTGATCAAGAGCTTAACCGTCGACAAGATGATGGCAAGGGGGTGAAAGAACTGTCGCACTGGATAGATTTAGTTTGAGACAGGCGCCACTCATGATGGTTGTAACGCGGGTGATATAGGAGACTGGACTTTTGAATCACGACCATGCGCCACTCGATAAGATTCTCGCCCTGGGAAGAGGGCCAGCCGGTGGCATTCCGTGGTGGAGAGACGCGGATCTAAACACAAGCTTCATCTCAGGCGGCTCTAAACGTATTATCACACACGGTTTTCAAAACCGAGTTTGTGATAATCACCAATTTTCACAGGCGGAGACTTAAACCGCCTGTGAAAAAATTTATCACAGGCGGTTCTATACCTACGACTAACCGCCTGTGAAGACTCTTTATCAGGGGCGGTTTGTAACGTAAGAGTATCCGCCTGTGATAACTCCATTATCGCAGGAGGTTCAATATCTACTACTATCCGCCTGTGAAGAATCTTTATCACAGACGATTTGTAACGTAAAGAGTATCCACCTATGTAACTATTTTATCACAGGCGGTTCTATACCTACGACTAGCCGCCTTTGAAGACTCTTTATCACAGGCGGTTTGTAACGTAAGAGTATCCGCATGTGATAACTCCATTATCGCAGATGGTTCAATACCTACTACAAGCCACTTGTGAAGAATCTTTATCACAGTTGGTTTGTAACATAAAGAGTATTCGTCTGTGTAACTCTATTATTGCAGGCGGTTCTTTACCTACGACTAGCCGCTTGTGAAGAATCTTTATCACAGACGCTTTGTAAAGTAAGAGTATCCGCCTGTGTAACTCTATTATCGCAGGCGGTTCTTTACCTACGACTAGCCGCCTGTGAAGAATCTTTATCACACGCGGTTTGTAACGTATGATTATCCGCATGTGTAACTCTATTATCGTAGGCGGTTCTTTACCTACGACTAGGCGCCTGTGAAATTATATTATCACATGCGGTTTGTTAGGTACTACATGCTGTTATTCCAGGTCAATTTCATATGCACATTCACACACAGTAGAAACAATATATTCTAACAAACATCATCGAAACAATATCACCAAAAAGTCATCTCATATACATATATGTAAGTATAATACATCCCAATTCATATACCAAATTGATCAGTATACTGGGAAAGTTCTGGCACATCAGCTATTACACCTGCGTCATCGAAGAATTGCCCCTATTGGTGGAAAATTTCACGACGCATGAAGGTAAACGGTTCATTTGCAATCTTCTCGCCACCTCCACCAGGCATATCTCTAGAAATCAATCATTCTTCGTCCACATTCTTCGTGTGCTGCAATGAAACGCATAACAAGGTTTAGAATGTGTTGATGACAACGATAACATAATAGTATTAAAATACGCTAGTTACAATGAAAATGAAACTCAAAAGTAAGGAAAATACAATATTTACATTAAGGATAACTTACATCCTCACAATTCACTCTATATTCGTAGGCGGTCCAAAGATGCTCACATACATAATACCCGCATAAGACGCTCCCAGAAGGCTGCTTGGGATAAGGATAATATGTTGATATATGCAGTGCAGGTCTCTGACTGCCAAGTTTTTTTCGCGTAAAATCGCCAACCACTGTCATACAAGGAATGTCATATAAGAGTTGGCAACCTATATATATGTGTGTATATTAAAAGTATCGAATAATCGTACTTTCTCAAAATGTCAAGAAAATCTTTGTAAGTATCTTGTGAGTAATCGAACTGAGTCCAAGACTGTTGTCAAACACTGCGTTGGCTTGATGAAGATCATTATGTAGTGTTTACTGCACACGTACAAACACACGTGTTAAGTTAAAAATTAGCAATAACTGCTATTTCCATGTCATGTGTCAAACTTACTCGAAGTGGTACGGAGCCTTTACGAGGTCCTTGTCATCCCTGACAAAGTTAAACATGGCATGTCCTATGTAGGCTGCAACCTTTGCCTTTTTATCCCTCTTTTGGCTTGCGATTGATTTTTCAAATTGTTTTTTGTCATGCGCTTGTACTATTCTGAGCCCTGTTGCACCTGAAAGTCAAAATTTGACTTTGCAATCACTGTAGGGTCAAGGATACCTGTCTTGGACTTCAGCTTTTCATTATCCATGTATTGCATCCTATTGAATAAGTATGGAATTGTTATAATCTCATGACATTTGTATGTATGTATTAAGAAAAGCAAATATGAAATATTAGAGGCACTTACAAGCACCAGAGGAGTAGCAGGTTGATTTAGAGCACGCCTCGATAGAAAAGGCTCCGCAAATCTTAAAGAGAAGGGTTCGTTTATCTTCTCCAACACTAGAATGCTTTTTTGGCACACGAAATGTGACGTAACAAATGTCATATTTTGCGCTGGCAGTGATGTACCACTCGTGCATTCTTCTAGGCGGGAAATATTGTTTGCTAAGTTGTGTCGATGTCATGAACGACTTCCCATTCTCATATTCAGGAGGAACATCCTGAATCTTGTATACCGGAACTCCTGGTTAACAAAATTCGTCTCCCGAGTATATTTCACACCATCTTCTTCCCACTCCTCAATATTTTCTAATGCTGGCTCATGTGAAGCACCAGATGCAATAGATTTTGTAATATCATTCTTCATTTTTTCTAAATATTCTGACACTTCTTTAGAAGGTTCCTTATTTTTGTATGAGCTGACTTTCACAGGCACTAACCGAGGAGTAGTCGTCTAAAGTTGGACATTGGTCTGTTGTTGAACCTGTTGTTAAATTGATTGCTCTTTACTACCAGCAGCCTGCTCTTGTACTGCTTCAATCTGTTATTCAACTGGTTGCTCTTGGTTATCTTTACCAACAAGATTACTACCATCCTTGCTGGGACATAGCGGGAGTGGATCCTCCTGGACTTTTGGCGAAGAAAACGGGACTGCAGCCTTTCAAGATGCGACAGGGCTAGACCTCGGCTCATCGTCCAACAACACGATATCGTGTCGGTGCCAAAGGATTAACTGGTTGACGGCCTGCCCCAGAGTCGTGATCCCCTTAGGTGTGATGTGGTCTATTTCATAATCTTTATAATCATTATCAATGATCTGAAGAACTTGCACCACGACATAATACAACGGAAGTGGATTGCCGTTTATCGGTACCCTCAAGACCGGGTACCCTGCGTGTATGAGAAAAATAAGACATACGCCAACACGTATGCAGAAGACAGGGACCCAGCCTGCAGGATGAGCCCAACCGCCAGCTAGAGAGCACTCATGAGAAGGCACGTGCCCTAGGCCTCGGGTCGACCACCTGCAAAGGAGGGCTCCGAGGCTGCCACGTATCTTCAGGCTCTGAGCCTCACTACCGGTCGAGGATGGCTTCGGAGCCGCCACGTGCCCAATGGTGCCAGGCCTGACCTCCCGCCAGGGAGGGCTCTGGCACTGCCACGTGGTCGGAATCTCCGAGCCACACCCCCTGCCAGAAAGAGCTCCGGAGGTGCCACATGTCCTACGGCTCCGAGCCCGACCTCCAGCATGGAAGGGCTCCGGTGTTTCCACGTGGGAAATGACTTCAGGCATACCATCCCGCCAAGGAGAGCTCCGGAGGTGCCAGTGTCCTACGGCTTCGGGCCCGACCTCCATCATGGGAGTGCTCCGGTGTCGCCACGTGTCCGACGACTCCGGACCCCTCACTACTCCGCAAGGCGGCTCTAGTAGAGACGCATGTCCCGGGGGCCGACCACCCGAACGTCGCGTCGACGAGCAACGGGCAGATAGCCAAGGAGTAAGGAGGAAGGTACGCTGTCAGACCGTGCATTCAAGGTTCGCGCCTTCCCCAGAAGCATGGATCGCGGTGCACGCCCCTGTCCTCCGCCTGCCCACCATTACGGTGATGAGACAGGGCGGCGAGGCGTGACGACACAGCAGTGCCGCCTAGAGGCACTGAGCCACCGAGCAGAGCGGGGAGACGTGGCGACTAGACGGGTACTTCATCATCACCCGCTACCCGGTCTGAGGCGGCCAGCGGGACAGGCGGCGCGCCTTAACTCCACCGACAGTGACAATGCGTATAGTTGTAAATGCCTAGCTCATGTATAGGGTACAGATAGCCCTGGGGCCACCTGTCGGGCCCCAGGCCACTTTGTAACTGCCCCGACCTTGGGCTATAAAAGGATCGGGGCAGCCTCCGGGCAAAGGGTTCGCAAGCCCTCAACCTAGCCAATACACTCTCCCACACACTCAAGCTATACTACAAGTACTCTCGTGGATATAGGGTATTACGCTCCGGCGGCCCGATCCACGTAAATTCTCGTGTTCCTCTCGCCATTGTGCTCCGACCTTCAAAAACCACTAGCCCATCCGAAAAAAGAACCTCCGCGGGCTGCTTCCGAGCAGACTGGGGGAAGTGTCGTTGTGAACAATTCGACATTTGGCGCGCCAGGTAGGGGGCTTTTGGTTCTTGAAGCTGTTCGAGAAGCCCACAATGGTGAACATCCAATCTGTTTGAGGTTCTTCCCGCCCCTCACCCCGCCAGCGGCAGAGAGAGCAGTAAGCATCCTCTGGTCCCAAAGCAGAACCGTACGCGCCAGCGCTAGTTCCTACGACGACGGTGCTCGTTGCCTCCTGGCAACCTTCGGTTGCGACGGCGTCGCAAGCACCGACTGAAGCCAGCCCGGAGAGCGCACTGCTAGCAGCTCGCGCACTCCTTCACAACCCCCCCCCCCCCGAGCGCGGGAGCTTCCCCGTCTGCTGCTGAGCAGTGGCGCAACGACGTCGACCACCTAGTCGTCTCCGCGCTCACCTCGCTAGTATCTGCAGGATGCCGGGGTCCGCGAACCGACAATTGTCCGCGACAGCCGCCCGACAGCGACGATGACAACCAGCGGTGCCTAGTCCACAACTCCAAACGTCACAACGCCAACGAGTGCCGGGAGATCCAGAAGCTAGTGGGGCGCTTCCGAGAGCTCCGACATCAGCGCCAAGATGGCTCGCCCTTCCGCCAGCGGGAGGGCAAGCAAAAGGCTGACCCGGAGGTCAAGCAATGCTCAGAAGATGGAGTACTAAGACGCCAAGCTGGCGTTGAAGGTCGTTTATGCCCAAGGAGATTGCTCCGACTCCGGCCACATCCCGGATGAGCGTTGAAAGACGCTCCATGTGATGTACGGGGGGTCATGGGACATCACGTCCCGATGGGACGTCAAGACCCTCCGACGGGAGGTCATGGAAGTAGCACCCTCCCCCAAGCCGGCTCCCTACCGCAAGTGGATGGAGACGGAGATCAGCTTCACTGCCTCCGGCCCTCTCGAAGAACATGGCAGGAGCCGGGCAGCTGCCGCTTATTGTCTCACCGACCATAGCTAACGTGAAGCTCTACCACGTGCTGGTCGATGGAGGAGCGGACCTCAACCTCATCAGTCTTGCAGTCTTCTAGAAGTTGCAGATTCCAGTGGGAATGCTGGCCCCGTCATGCCCATTCTCTGGGGTGGGCCCGGGGTCCATTCTTCCACGTGGTAGCATCTCCCTCCCGATGAAATTCGAGACGCCTGAGAACTACCGCACCGAGAGTGTCGTCTTCGACATGGCAGAGGTCAACCTCCCCTTCAACGCCATCCTCGGCAGGCCGACTTTGTACCAGTTCATGGACGTAGCTCATTACGGCTACCTGGTGCTGAAGATGCCGACCCTGAGTGGCGTCCTCAGGGTCCGAGCAGACCGGACCATCGGAGTCGCAGTGCTGGAGAAGCTTCAGGCTCTGGCCGCTTCAAAGGTGGAGGCCTCTGGGAGTGCTGGGACAAGCAAGTATCCACCCAGCACATGACAACATGGCTCATCCTGTGCGCCCCGCATTCAGCCTTTGGGTGCGGAGGAGGTCGTGGTGAAGGTCGTCCAGATCGGCGAGGATGCTGCCCAGACCACCCGCATTGCAAGAAACTTGGGCAGCAAATAGGAACTCGTGCTCATCGCCTTCCTCTAGGCTAACGTCGATGTGTTTGCTTGGCAACCATCACAAATGCCCGGGATCCTCAGGGAGGTGATCGAGCACCATCTGAAGATCCACCCCGACGCCAAGCCGGTGATGCAGAAGCCTCGAAAGTAGTCCGTCGAGCGGCAGAACTTCATCCATGAAGCAATCAATAAGCTGCTTGACGCCGGCTTAATCCGAGAAGTCCACCACCCAAGATGGCTGGCCAACCCCGTCGTGGTACCCAAGGCTGACGGGAAGCTTTGGATGTGCATCGACTACACCAACCTAAATAAGGCATGCCCTAAGGACCCCTTTCCCCTCCCACGAATAGATCAAATTGTAGATTCTACTTCTGGCTGTGATCTACTGTGCTTCCTAGATGCTTATTCTGGTTTCCATCAAATACCCAATGTCTAGAGAAGATGAAGAGCATACAACTTTTATAACAGTAGAGGGCCTTTATTGTTGTGTCTCTATGCCTTATGGACTTAAAAACGCCTTGCCTACCTTTGTGCGTGCCATACATAATACATTCTGGGACCTCATAAGGGACTTAGTGGAGGTGTATGTCGATGACATTGTAGTGAATGTCAAGTATAATACATCTCTGTTGGACAACTTAGCCTTAGTCTTCGACAAGCTACGTACAACACGCACCAAGCTGAACCGAGATAAGTGCGTGTTCGGAGTCTCTGTCGGGAAGCTCCTCGGTTTCTTGGTCTCACACCGAGAAATCGAGGCTAACCCCGACAAGATCAACGCTATAGAGATGATATGTCCTCCCTCCCAGGTCAAGGACATACAAAAGCTCACGGGATGCCTGGCTGCTCTCGTCGGTTCATCTCCCGACTGGCAGAGCGTGCTCTCCCATTCTTTAAGCTTCTGCGGAAGACCGGACCCTTTGTCTGAACTGAAGAAGCTGACAAGGCCTTCCAAGAGTTGAAGCAGTACCTCACCTCACTACCGATCCTGGTAGCTCCGAGTCGGGTGAGCACCTATTGCTCTAAATCTCCGCGAAGGAATAAGTCGTTAGCATGGTCCTAGTTGCTGAGTGGCGAGAACACGAGCGACTCCAAACACCAAGCAAAGATCTTGCTGCTGATCCCAAGTCTCAGAACCCAGACCCCACAGGAGAGCTTGGGGTAGCTCCTGGCCAGGATGCCCCCATGTCCCAGCTCCCGGAGGCCGGACCCCAAGACCAAGAAGCTGCAGACCTCCTGCCAATGGAGGAAGATGTTCTGGACCCCTACTGGAGGGCCCGTACCACTCAGCGACCCATCTACTACATCAGCGAGGTCCTCCATGATGCCAAGATACGGTATTCGGAGGTCCACAAGCTGCTCTACGCGGTGTTGATCGCGTCAAGGAAGCTCCGCCACTACTTCCAAGCTCACAAAGAACCACGTAAATCTTTGTGTCCCTCTCGCCGTTGTGCTCTGACCTTCGATAACCACTAGCCCTTCCGAAAAAAGAACCTCCGCGGGCTGCTTCCGAGCAGACCGGGGGAAGTGTCGTAACGAACACTTCGACACTTGCATTCAAGAAATAGTTACTTTCATATTTTTTTTATTTTTACAGCTTGATATAGAAGATGGACCACTGAGCGTGGATGCACAACATGGCAAGACCTGATCCTATGTGCATTAAAATGTTGCAAACTTTATTGAAGCGTCTAAGAGACATGCGATGATGCAAAAGATAGATGACATTTTATGTCCATGTATCGAATGTGAAAATAAGATTGCTTGGATAGATACTATAGTAATCCAATCTCATTTGGTGAAAAGAGGTTTCAAAAAAGACTAACAATATAGATAGAGCATGGTGAGTTAGAAACGAATGAGGTGGATAAAAATGATGAGAGAGGTTTTGATGACGATAATGCTCATATTGATTATGGTAGTAACAATATGGATGATGATGATTAGTTTGATTGTGAGGAGATGTTGCGTCACATCGAACCACATCTATAAAAATTTAAATAAAATGGAGACATTGCAGAATGCGACGACGGAGCTCTTATATGATGAATCAGAGGGTTTTGATAAAGAGTTTACTACATTGCGTGCATTCCTAGAACTACTAAAGTTGAAAGCCACACACGGATGGTCCGATTGTAGTTTCTTTGATTTTTTTAAATCTGTTGGCAGAAATTCTTTCGAATCTCAATAAACTGCCTAGAAGCACTTATAAAGTAAAGAAACTTTTTTGCTCGATGTCACTAGGTGTGACAAAATACAAGCTTGTGTGAATCATTGTATTCTGTATCGCAAAGAGCATGAGCTCGCAACTAGATGCCCCATCTGCTGTGTCAGTAGATACAAGAAGAACTACAATCACTAGTATGTTACCAACATGAATAAGACCCTAAAGAATAATAAGAATATTATTGGCCCTGAAGTTGACGATGACGATACTTCTGACGATGCAGGCGGGAAGAATAAGAGAAAATTCCTGCCTTGGTGATGTGGTACCTTCGAGTAATTGATCACTTGAATTATTTGTTCTTAAACCCTAAGGAGGCTGAACTTATGCGTTGGCATTCCGAGCAGCGCAGGAAGAATAAAAAACATATTCGACACCCTGGTGATGCAACCCAGTGGAAAAATTTTGATATTCAGTATCCAGAGTTTGCAAAGGAAATCAGAATGTAAGGTTCGCCTTGTGTACAGACGGAATGAATCCGTTTGGTGAAAAAAGGAGCATACACAACACATGGCCCGTGGTATTAATGACAACCTACAGGCATGGTTGTGTCATAAAAGAAAATATATTTTGTTATCTATTCTTATACAAGGTCCAAAATAACCCGACATCGAAATTGATGTGTTCTTGGAACCTCTAATAGAAGATACGGTGAAACTGTGGAGTGAAGGGGTACGTACATGGGATGAGTACAAGCGGGAGTATTTCACGCTAAGAGCAATGATATTCGTTACCGTACATTATTATTACAGACTGTTTACATTATTGGGACAAATGAAAGGGAAGAAAGGTTGTGTAAGGTGCGTGGATGGAACTGGATTTTCTTACCTCACTTTATCTAGAAAGACGGTGTACATGAGACACCGGTGGTTCTTGACAGATACACACAAGTACAGGAAGATGAAACAACAATTTGATAACACAATAAAAAAAGATACTGCACCAAAACCTTACAGTGGAAAACTCGTGTTCGAAATGGTCAAAAACAATCAAATTGATTTCGGTAAGGCCAAAAATTGTAAAGGAACAAAGAGAGAAAACTACATCTTCGGGTGATACAACTGACACGACTTTCAAGAAATAATCAATTTTTTTCAAGTATCTTCGACACTAGAAGAACTTAGAAATTTGCCATAGTATTGTTTTGATGCACGTTACAAAGAATGTATTTGATAACATCATTGGAACCTTACTGGACATGCCGAGGAGAATAATGGACGGATAAAAATCACGTATGGACCTAGTAAATCTTGATAAGAGACCAGAGCTTCACCTGGTAGAAAAGGCCAACGAGAAGCATTACCTTCCCCCAGCCAACTACAACTTCACACTATAGGAGAAAAAGGCAATTTGCGAATGCTTGCGTGGGATCAGAGTGCCCACGAGTTTCTCATCTAATATCCGTAAACTAGTATCGATGAAATACTTGTCTTTATTCGGCTATAATTGTCACGACTATCACATGATGATGACAGTGTTCCTTGCCATTGCAATAAGAGTCATCAAACCTGAGCATGTAAAAATTATCATCACACGTTTGTGTTACTTCTTCAATGCAGTATCGCAAAAGGTGATAGCTTGGGAAGACTTAGACTATTTGAAAACGTACATCGTCGAGACTATGTGCAAGTTTGAGATGTGTTTCCCACCATCCTTTTCTGATATGCAGGTACACCTAATCATACATCTTGTTGATCAGATAAAAGGATTGGGGCCACTATATTTACATCATATGTTTCCGTTGGTGAGATATTTAGGAGTATTAAAGGGTTATGTGCGGAACCATGCTCACCCAGAGGGTTCAATTATGGAAGGATACACTACTGAAGAAGTAATTGAGGGTTGCGCTGATTACATCAAATATGGAAAGCCGATAAGTGAGCATATACCAGTATATGAGGGTAGACTATGTGGGAGAGGCAAAGTGGGTAAGAAAACTTTTATCATTCAGAATTATAAATTAGTACAGTGTGCACATTTTGATGTACTACAACAGCTCGCAATAGCTGAGTCGTACATCGAGGGACACAAAATTGAGCTTCGCAGAAAAACCAATGTCGCAGAGAGGACCGGATCATGAAAGAGCACATAAGACATTTCACTGATTGGTTAATGAACAAAAATATACCATACGGAAACTCTATAGAAGAGGCAACAATGAAGAAGCTAGATTTTGGCCCATCTATTTTGGTGACATCATGGCAAGCATATGTCATCAATGGTTACACATTTTACACTAAGGAAAAACACGGTAAGAGTGTTGCACAAAATAGTAGTGTTCATATAGAAGCTTATGATCCACAAGGGAAGAAGACCACATACTTCGGATTCATAGAGGAAATATGGGAACTCGATTATGGGAAAGAATGCAAATGCACATGTTTAAGTGCCAATGGGTCAAACATCCTCATGGTGTGAAAGTAGACAACTACGGGCTGACACTGGTAGACTTGAACAAAGTGGGTTATAAAGATGACCCGTGGGTTCTCGGTGATCGTGTTGCACAAGTTTTTTTATGTACAGAATGCAGGAGCTGAGAAAATGCACGTAGTTGTTTCTGGAGAGCAAAATATTGTTGGGGTTGAGAATGTGGGAGAATGTATCTTTTCAACGATCCACACAACATCAAGCGCGTAGAAAGAAGCATCAAAAGGGATTTGAAACCCTATATGCGAGAAGATGTCAATGCTGAAAAAATATATAACATATATTTTACATATTTGTAATATTGTAATGAAGTTTTAATATTTTAATTTGACAAATTTTCTCTTTTAATATTTGAATTTTGACATGTTGGAATGCTTTTAAAAAAATTAACAAAATTCATACAGTGAAATACACTACGCTTGTAGCCATGGACGGCTGAGTGTTGCTTCATCTCTATGTGTACGTGTGAGCTCTATTTTTCCTGTGTTCCCTACAATTTTTACAGGCAGTTCTATAGCTACGACTAGCCACCTGTGAAGAATCTTTATCACAAGTGGTTTGTAATATAAAGAGTATCCACCTATGAAGAATCCTTATCGCAGAAGGTTCTTTATCTATGGTTGTCCGCCTGTGAAGAATGTTTATCACAGGCGGTTTGTAACGTAATATTATCCGTCCGTGTAACTGTAAGGACACATGTACTGCACGCATGGCGCGTTCCCCTCGTGCGCGGTAACCAAAAAAGTAAGGCGTGCATGCCCGGTATCAAACAGAGAGTGCCAATATAACAGAGAGGGCCAATATCAGATATAAGAAACCACTGATTGAGAAGCACCTTCAAAAGGCTATTACTGAGAATCATCTCCTTTGATGATCATATCATCTGTCATTGTCAAAGGAGAAGAGTCCAACAATGAGAAGAAGTATTACCAAAAAGGATAGGATAATGAGCACTAACCACAGAAGCAAAGTGTTGAAACCAAGCATGAGGACATGCTTGAGGCCATATAAGAGTACGTCAAAGACGGCATACTACACACACAGGAACAGAATACCCCAATGACAGTTGCATATACACCTTTAGAGGACAACAAATCTAGTTCAGAACTAAATTATTTTTTTAGAACTACATCAATTTAATAACGGAGGGCAACAATTCAACATGACTATGAAATCAACATATCATAACCTAGACAATTGATATATATATATATATATATATATATATATATATATATATATATATATATATATATATATATATATATATATATATATATATATATATATATATATATGTGTGTGTGTGTGTGTGTGTGTGTATGCATGCATGCATGTATATATACAACAACAACAACAACCAAGCCTTTATCCCAAGCATGTTGGGGTCGGCTGAGTGCTGCTTCATATAGTGAAATACACTGCGCTTAAAGTCATGGCTGGTTGAGTGTTGCTTAATCTCTATGTGTATGTGTGAGCTCTGTTTTTTCTCTGTTCGCTACAATTTTCGCAGGCGGTTCTATACCTACGACTAGCCACCTGTGAAGAATCTTTATCACAGTCGGTTTGTAATGTAAAGAGTATCCGCTTGTGAAGAATCTTTATCACATGCGGTTCTTTATCTACGACTGTCTCGCCTGTGAAGAATGTTTATCGAATGCAATTTGTAACGTAAGACTATCCGTCCGTGTAACTCTAAGGACACATGTACTGCGCACATGGCACGTTCCCTTCGCGCGCACGGTAACCGAAAAGGTAAGACACGCACGCTCGGTAGCTTCAGTCGTTTGTATTAATATCCAATATTGCAAGCGGCTCCTACTCCACGGTCCGCCTGTATCGTGCGATCGTTGCCATTCACGCGCAGAATTCGAAGCTATCCGACCTCTCCTTCTCCGCACCATTATAACTTGCACCTTCCCCTTCTCTGCAGCCTGCACCACCATCACAATCTTTCTCTTCCCTCTAGTCTTCGTCTTCCTCGCCCCACCGTAGCCCTAGTCTCAATGACATAACCGACGAAGTGCTCCCAACCATGCTCTCCACTCGTTGCGCCTCCGTCTCCGGCTCCAACTGCACCCCCGTCCCTGGCTCCAACCGCGCCTCCGTCCCCGGCTCCAACCGCACCTCCGCCGCCTTTCTGGGTAGAAGAGAGAGTGCACCTGCTTAGGAAAGTCGATTTCCTAGAGCAGAGTTTGGTTGCCCTGAGGGCACAGGCGGACGACGACGACTATCACCGTTGTGCCGGCAGATGGCGAAGGATGTATTTAACAGTACATCTGATGTCATGGTTCTTATGGGTCTTAGTCGCCTTGCAGAATGTACTGGAACGGGCACCATAGCCCACTACCTCTTCGGGTTAAGCGCAATGGCCGGTCGTCTTGACGCGATGCGGGAGACGGTCGGTGAGGTGCTTGGGGTGGAAGTCAGCAGGAAGTTGGTGGAGGCGATCGCCGACAAGTGTGGGGTTTCTCCGCCACCGGAGGACTAGGTGATCGTTTGTTGTTTGTAAAAATTTATTTATTAATGAATGTGTATTTGATGACGAATATTTGTTATCGATTATCGAATTGTTTGTTGTCTTTTTGTTTGATGCTAAATGTGGTTGATGTATACCGGGCCGCGACATTTGGTGGCTTCAAATAGGTGTTAAAGTTGCATTCCGATTCCCACGGTATTAATGATCAATATTGCAGGTAGCTTCCTACTCCCGGTCGTTTCAGCCGCCTGTATTAATGCGGCTTCGAATTGAACTCAAAGGCTCGTTCCCCTCAGTATTAATGGACAATATTGCAGGTGGCTCCTACTCCCGGTCGCTTCATCCACCTGTATTAATGGCCCATATTGTAGGCGGCTCCTACTCCACGGTCCGCCTGTGAAAATTGATGTTTCCATAGGCGGTTTGCCGTTGCGAGCCGTCTGTGATGTTTATTCATCACAGGCAGCTATTAAATCATTCAATATCACAGACGCATTTTTTACGGACCACCTGGGCCTGAAAAACGAGCCCGTCGGTAAAGAGCCTCCTAGGGCGACGGCCGCAGCCCCCCACCCCCACACCCCGAGTGCGTCCCGGCTAGGTGCGCTGCCGTCTGGCCGCAGCCCTACGGCGGCAGCAACCCGAATCTAGGCGGCGACGCAGCACCCTGCGACGGCGGCGGCGGCAGGGTGGGTCGCGGCGGCGCAATGGCGCCAGCGGCGGCCCACGGTGGCGGTGCGGTGGTGTGGGCGACGGTTGAAGGTGGCTGTGTCATTAGGGTTAGGGTTAGGGTTAAGCCCTAATCCTAAACTAACCTATCTAATCTGATACCATATTAGAGAAAGCAGAATTGGATAATTAATCTGAGAGTCAAGGGTACATTATATGGCGGGATTAGGTGAGGGAAAAAGACTAAACTGCCCCTAACCCTAATCCCATACAAAGAACTAAACTGCCCCTGTGTTACCCATGTAATTACAGAGTCTAACACTTGTTTTTCTTGATCACTTAAATAATTAATCGAGCTAGTTCTAAACATTACTTATGTCCATGAGCAGGCCTCGAGCATATGAATCTTCATCAGTGTGCTTTTCTGCCACACCTTTAGTTAATAGAACAGATATTCTTACAGTCTTTGCTTGGTTAAAAAACATAATATATTTCTTGCAGTTGTAAATTTAAAACCTAAAATCAGCGTTTAATGCTTATAGTGATCACTAAAGAATGAATATGTTGCTTTACTCCTCTAACAACTGCTTTCTTAGTTCATGCAACTTACACCATCTTCTTCTATTTCGTCAAAGTCCCAGGACCTTTTTGTTGAGCGCCCCCTGTCTGCACAAATACATGGCATCTCATCAGAATGATTGTACACCAACACCTAAACTGACAGAAAATCTATACTGCAAAATCGTTTCTCTGAACTATCTTAATGTTTGATATTAGCTAGCTCCAGATCGTCCAACAGAAGCAATGTTTGGTATTATTAACAACAACAACCAAGCCTCTATCCCAAGCAATGTTTGGTATTATTAACATTTAAACAAAATGCAAAGCCTGGAGCAGTTGATGAATCAAAGTAATACTGCTGTGCAGGTTGAACTTTTGATTTAGTAATTTGTGAATGCAATTTCCTGAAACAACCCAACAAATGTAACCTAACAGATGCAAACAAACATATCGTAGTAGCAGAGGCATTTTTATGTGAAAATGAAATGAATTACATTTTCACTTGAAGCGGAGGATAAAACTGTTTTACCCATACTGTTACAGTAGCTAGTCGTCCGTTACTAAAATATCTCATGGCAACTGTGTCTAATGAAGAAAACTCACCAATGACTTCGCCGTATGTATGACTGGCACTCAATTGCTTCGTATCCAACAAGAACTTGGGATCCCGACGGAAGTAAAGCATCCGCATGAGGCCCCACACACATCCTAGGTTGTTCTCATCTTGGGATGCAGACCGCGTGTGACCTCTGTTGTGAATAACATTATATTATTCAGGAGCCCACAAGGCTCTATAAATAGATTTACAGGAATAAGAATTATGCAGAAAAGTCCTTATATAGAAAGGGAAATACAAATATACTATACATCTCTAACACCCCCCTCATACTCAAGGTGCATCACTAACACTGAGTTTGGAGAGATAAAAACTATGCAGAGTTCGGATTTGTGCCTTCGTGAAGAAATCTGCCAGCTGAAGCTCTGAAATCACATACTAAAAATCAAGAGCACCATCCTGTACTTGTGCTCGTGTATAAGAAGCATCAACACCAATATGCTTGGTAAGCTCATGTTTAACCGGATCATGAGCAATATTGATAGCACATGTACTATCACACAAAAGAGGAGTCGACATACCAACAGACACACCAAAAGCCTCAAGCAACCATCACAACCAAGTAACCTCTGCACTCACAAGAGCTATAGCACGTAACTCAGTCTTCGCACTAGAACGAGAAACTGTTACCTGCTTCTTAGTCTTCAAGCAATGAGGGAACTACCAAGAAAAACACGATACGCAGAAAGAGATCGACGATCAGAGGGATCACTAGCCCAAGTAGCATCAGAATATGCTTTGAGCTGTAAAGAGCTAGAGCGTGGAAAGAACAAACGGCTAGAAATAGTCCACGAAGATAACGCAAGACACGAAGCAAGTGACTATAGTGGATCTGGGTGGGAGCCGAAATAAACTGACTCAGAATATGAATAGAGTACGAAATATTAGGACGAGTGACACCAAGATACACCAGACTCCCTACAATATGACGATAACGAGTAGGATCATCAAGAGGTTCACCATCACTAGCTCGAAGATGGATATTGTCGGTACCTGAGATATGGGGTACCCCCGCGCACAGGGGAAAATGCCTAAGGAACTCGCCCTTCTCCGCAGGGAGAGCTCCGAAGGCGCCACGCGTCCGGCGGGGGCCGGACCTCCCTCTCCTCAGAGGAGAGCTCCGGGCCCGCCACGTGGCATACAGAAGCCGGACCTCCCCCTCCGCGGGCGAGGGGTCCGAAGGTGCCACGTGTCCGGCGGGGCTGGACCTCCCTCTCCTCAGAGAGGAGTTCCGGGCCCGCCACGTGGCCAACAGAAGCCGAACCTCCCCCTCCGCGGGGAGAGGTCCAGAGGCTCCACGTGCCCTGCGGGCCGGACCCTCCTCTCCTCTGAGAAGGGCTCCGGGCCGGCCACGTGGCCAGTAGAACGGCGCTGCCTGCCCCCGAGCGATAGGCAGCGGGCGTAAAGACGCCCCATACCTTGCCCGTACAAGGTATTCAAGGCTCGCGTCTTCCCAAGACGCGGAGACGCGGAGCACGCCTCTGTCAGGTGCCGTTGCGCCCAGTCGCATCACAGACTGGCACGCGGTGTCAGAACCTGCCAGCCAAATAAACACCGCGACAAGACATCCCATGCCGCCTGTGCCGTCATCAACCACTACGACTAGCATGCGGCATGGGCAGGGCGGCAAGACAGAGACTCGGAAGCCTTCGCCAGAGACAACTACCGGCATAACTGCAGATACGGTAGATAACAGTCAATCTCCCCGGGACCACCTGTCGGGTCCCGGGCCCCCCTTGTAAGCCACCCGAGTCTTGGACTATAAAAGGCTCGGGTAGGCGACGATAGCAAGGGTTCGCATTTCTGCAACTCATACGCTAGCCATTCACGCCCAAGCTATAACTCACCCCCAAGCTCAGGACTCTGGCCCTGAGCAGCAAGCAATACAGCGAGCTCCATAGCTCGCCGTGGACGTAGGGTTTTACGCTCCGGCGGCCTGAACCACGTAAAACTCACAGTGTCAAGCTCTTACTAACTCGTCCATCCGCGCAAGCTCTCCGCAAGGGACTAGCCCCACCGAAAAAAGAACCTCCGCGGGCTTCCCAGTGCAGGACCGGGGGAAGTGTCGACCGAACACTTCAACATTTGGCGCGCCAGGAAGGGGGCTTTTCCCTTTGCGCGACGAGTTTCTACCGACGAAGATGACCAAGCTCCCTTCAGCGGCAAACTCTCCCCCTCCGCGTTCACGGCGAACCGTGACCAGCGGGGAGTACATGTCGACGCACTCAGGACGGAGTTTGTCAGCACAAGCTGGTAGCCAGCAGCCGACCCCGGCAACGCCGACTCCGGCAATGTAGGCTCCGACCAGTGTGAGATCTTCTGCAGCGTTGAGCGTACACCATGGGGTGCGCTAGCTGCAGCAAGAGCACTGCTGCGCAACCCACCTGCTGGGGATGCGCCCCATTCAGCAACCCAACAATGGGTCCGCGAGGTGGACCGCCTCGTCGTCGCCGCCGCGAACCCTCGGTTTCGGCGAGGGCGGCGCCCCGATCAACCGGCTGTGTCGCTGACGCGCACGCCCACGGTTGACGGGCAAACAGCGGATTCCAGCTCCTCCAGGCTCCCGTCGATGGACCTGAGAAGGGAACTGGAACGGTGCCACTTGGGCCAGGATGCCCGGGTGTACCTCGAGCGACGTCGAGAAAGGCGTCGCAACCATGAGGCTGGCGACAGCATGACGACGGCCTCGACACAACCTAGAGGGCAGGTCTTCGCCACGCGAGTCCTGCCTCAGGCATACGCCGCGCAGCATATGCCACAACCATATGCGCCGCAACCAGTGCCCTCGGTCTATGGTACAGCCTTGCCCATACCGGGGTACACGGTGCCAAGTGCGAACCAAGTGTTCGCAACACCAATACCTGCGGCAGCAGGGGCAGGATGTGCGGCCCTGGCACCCCACCTTCGCTTCGCGAGGTGGCCGCGCAAGTTTCGGCCGCACCTGCCCGAGAAGTACGACAGTAGCGTCAACCCGGCGGAGTTCCTCCAGATCTACTCCACCGTCGTACTTGCCGCAGGAGGGGATGAGGCTGTCATGGCCAACTACTTCCCCGTCGCCTTGACCGGCCCAACTCAGTCTTGGCTCATGAATCTCCCCCAGGGGTCCATAACCTCCTGGGGAGATCTCTTCCGGCAGTTCGTCGCCAACTTCGGCAGCTCCTACACCCGTCCCGGCATGGAGCTTGACCACCACGCCGTCAAGCAACAGCCTGGGGAGTCGCTGCGCTCTTTCATCCAGCGGTTCTCCCAGGTACGCAACACCATCCCACATATTCAAAGTGCTTCTGTGGTGGTGGCGTTCCGACAGGGTGTCCGGGACGAGAAAATGCTTGAGAAGCTCGCGACCAGAGAGGTCCGCGACGTCTCTAAGCTCTTCAGCCTGGCGGACAAATGCGCCAGAGCGGCTGAAGGGCGGAACTGGCACTCTCTGCCAACCTCCGAGTCAGGAGGACAGCCCGGGTCTGGCGCTGCTGCCTATGGGGGTGGCAAGAAGGCCAAGAACCGGGGGAGTGGCAAGATGAAGTCATCGTTTACGGCCCCCGTCGCTGCAGCAGCGACGACTAGTGGAGCACTGGGGCCACGCCCCGACAAAAGGCAGCGACAGTCACCAGCCCCAGATTGACCAAGGCGGGCTATGCCCCGTGCATGGCGCCGGCAACCATACTGCTGCCGAGTGCTGAGATATCCAGAGGCTCGCAGATCGCTTCCGCAAAGGAAGACAACAGAGAGCTGAAGCACCGCACTACCCTCAGAGGGATGGCAAGCAGAAGGTCGATGCCCCAGTCACCGCCGCCCATCAGGTGGGATTTCAGGAGCCTCAGCGTGTCATAAAGACAGTTCATAACGGTGAAGACTCCAGCTCCGACGGTGACGGGCCAGGGTGGTAGCCGGCTGCGGCGGCCGTCCTGGGTCAGTGGAGGTTGCACTGCTGCGGCGTCAACCTTGGAGAAGCCCCAAGTAGTCGCAGCAGCCCTAGTACCGACCACAATGGTGCGAGGTTGGGCCAGCCTCACCCGAGAGCACACCTCCGTGACTCGGACATACCTCCCGGGGGCCGCCCAAGGTCTGTCGACCTCTTGAAGGCCTTGCCAGAAGGGGAAGACGCCTTAGGTCATCTAAGATGAGCCTGGGTCCACCTACCCCTTGAAGGCCTTAGCCAGAAGGGGAGAACTCCCCGGGGGCCCCAGGAGAAGCCGCGCAGGACCTGATCCGGCGTGAAGATAACAACCTCATCGACGAGACTCGGCTGCAGGTAACACCCCACAACGCAAGGTCTCGGCTGATGCTCTAAGCACTACTGCCAAAGAACCGAACGCGTCAGGGACCTGCAGAAGGGCAACCTGGTGTCGCGGCACACTCTTTCCCGAGAAGGACCCATAAACTCTCCCCCAGCTGGGAAGGTCCCTTCCGAATCATGAAAGTTGCCGCCCCAGGTACACATGCCTTTCAACCGAGTGTGGGATCCGTTCCCAAAATCCTTGGCATGGAGCAACACTGTAAGTCCTCCTCCCTGAGCATCAGTAGAACAGGGTCGTTCCCTTCTGTAATGAATCCCATAGAATCTAGGAACAGAGCTTGGGGTAGCTAAGTCTCAAGGGACGGTACAGGACTACGTCCAATTTAGCCTGGTTCCGACCCTAAGCGCGTAGAGTCTTGCTTCCCTTGTGGACGAGGCGGAATATTGCCTCCATGTACAGCCAGAATTCCACCTATGGGCATGAACACAGAACCCTGTTCTACTTAGCTCTCTCTCATGCGCTCATTTAAATTATGCATTAATTTTTATGATCGCACTATCTATGTATGTTCATCGTACATCTAGCTCCCCCTCTCTCGCGCTCGTCCATAGTTAGCATTCGCTATCCTACCGAGGGCGGCTGCGCTTGAGGCACCTGCCGATGGCCGAGTGAGTCTCTCGGGCCTCCCCCAGTCAGGTGTTGCGGTGCCAGTTGGTCACCTCTAGGAAAGGCCTGCGTTGTGCATGGGGGGTCCAGGGTGCGTATCCAGCTTAGCAGGCCATGAGCCCAAAGCATGTGCATCCTGCCCTCCGGAGGTACAGGGGAGTACAACCGCTTTGCCCGGTCATGAACCCAAAGCGCGTGCACTCTGCTTCCCCAGCGCATGGCCCGGTACTAGGGATCGGATGGCCGTACCCGGATCTCGGAGGGAGCCGGAGCTCCGGCGCCTCGAGCACAGAATTGCCCAAGCCCCGTATAACGGATCAGGATCGTAAGACGAATAAGACTAGGAGACGGGAGGGGAGGACCCCCCCGAGGAGAATTACGTTTCCTCTGCCTGTGTGTAGGACCTCTAGGTTACGGCAAAGGGGACTGCATGAAGCGGGGGGAAAGGAGCTATCAACTACTCCGGCCTAGGACTGGAAGGACCGGGTCCTGCCCCTTCAGCAAGGGCGGGGCCCGAGGGCCCCACGTGTCCAGCGGGCCCGGAGCTCTCGCCTCCCCTGAGGGGGGCTCCGGGCTCGCCACGTGGCAGGCGGAAACCGGACCTCCCCCCCGGTGGGAGGGCTCCGAAAGCCCTACGTGTCCAGCAGGGCCGAAGCTCCCGTGTCCTAAGGAGGGGCTCCGGACCCGCCATGTGGCAGGCAGATTTGGAGCTCCCCATAGGGCGAGATCCGGAGACCCCCGGGGGCCCCTAACATCGTTAGGGCCCGGGGAAGGTGTCTGTGCAGAGCTCCGAGATTGGAGAAGGCCTCTGAGTACCTTGCGAAGCTAAGGACTCAGTCAGGCAAAGCCAAGAAGGAGAGAAAAAGCATCACAGGCACAAATATCTAAGAGTCAAACTATGCGAGGCTCCATGAGCTGGACTACATTCTCGATAAAAAGGGAGAAACAAGTCCTAAGGACCTCCCGGCTCCCGCCGGAACCTTGCGGCTACAAGGGCGGCCACATCCTCGACTTCAGCCCTGGCAGCTTCCTCCCTCTCCGCGGCTGGGCCCTCTCTCGCTGGTTCTTGCGAGAAAGAGGGGTCGCGACTCTTGAAGCATGCCAGCACATGTGAGGCGACCTCTAGGGCTAGGCCGCGTCTCTCAGCCTCAAGCTCGCTGGCGACCACCGAGTCTAGCCTGTCCAGCTTGGCGCCGATCGACTCCAGCGCGGGGATCACCTCCGCCACCTTCAACGCAGGAGCCGCGACCCTCACCGGACTGAAGCCAAGAGGGATCAGGGCGGACCCCGCTCGATCCACGAAGCTCGAGACAGCAAGAGCCTCCGAGGACCGCAAGGCCGAGAGCTCCTCCACCTCGCGGCGGGCTGCCTGCAGGGCCTCCAGGTTTCTCTCGGAGAATTCCTTCTCCTTGGCCGCCAGGGAGCTCTCCCGAAGGTGGAGAGTCTTGGCGAGCCGCTCCAACTCAGAAGCCTTGAAGTCGGCGGCCAACTCCCGTTCCAAGACCGCGCGACGTTCACGGGAGACCTGTTCCTCCCTCAAGTCGAGGTCTGCCTTCAGAATCTCCAACTCCTCGATCCGAGCTCGAAGGTCATCCTCGCCCGCCGCCAGCTGCGCGGCGACCCTCTCCGCCTCTGCTGCCGTGGAACGCTCCCGTTCCTCAACGGCGAGTTTACGGCGCTCCAACCGCTGCCGTATCTCCTCAGCGGCAGAGAGGCTCTCCTCGGCCCGGGCGTGAGCCTCCAGGGCCTCCCTATTAATCCACCGCGATTCGACGTCCATGCGGTCGACAGCCCGCTTCAGCCGGTCGAGGAGCACTTCCATGAAGTCGAGCAACTCCCGCCTGGAGTCGAGCTCGCTCTTGACCTTCGTGGTCCGCTCCTGCAAAAGGTTCCCCCAGGTGAGGAGGCGATCCCGTTCAACTGTATACTCCTCCCGCTCGCGACCTAGTGCAGCCAAGACCTGCCGGACGCTCATCTCGGCAAGCGCGAAGGCATCTGCCAGGGGCAATGGAGCAATAGAGGCAGGGGTAGTTCCCCCGACCTCCTCCATCACCTCGTCCTCAAGGGGAGTCGATGCACCAGCAACCAAGACGAGACGCCGGTCAGGAGAAGCTGGCGCCGGGGCTTTGGCAGCCGGTCCTGCCGGGCCCTCTTTAGCTTCTGGCTTCTTGACCTGTGGAGAGGGGCGAGCCGGGGAAGGCGGCGCTGGAGTAAAGGTCGGGGCTCCTGGTGCAGGGTCGACCTGCGCTGGCTTGGGGGCCGCGGCAGCTGTCCCGGGCTCCGAGCGCAACGGCACAGACTCCCCGCAAGTCGGGGATGGCCGGGAAGCGCGGGCACTCCAGCGGGCTCTGAACCCCGACTTCCGAGCCGGGGTAGGACTCCCAGAGCCCGCTGCCGTCACTGACGACCGCTCCGCAGTCGCTTGAACTGGCGGAGCAGGGGACGCCCCAGAAGCTCCCCTCAACGCATCAGCCCGGGGCCTCTTCGAGTCGCCACCAGAAGGAGTGCCAGGCACCCCAGATTCCCGACTTGGCACAGACGCCGCCGCTGGAGGAGATCGAGCGCGCTTCTTCTCTGGTGGCGGGTTGGAGGCCATATTCGGAACTCTTCGAATACACCGCATCGGCAACCGCTTCGGCTCCTAGACTGAGCGCCGATGACAGGTGGACCCAAGCCGCCCGACTGAAGCGGTGGGTCAAGGAGTCAGTCTCCTAAGAAGACAAGCCGGCAAGGCACTTCGGTGGTTCCGGAAGAAAGCGCCGCAACATGCAGAAGTGGCAGTCTTGGGAACCGCCGCAGTAAAAGCAACCATCAAGCGGGCGCACACTCCCACGATCCTGCGACCGTTCGTGCTCCGGCAGCGGTCAATGCGGGACTTAGAGAATGTGCGCGGATCAGAAGAGACGGAGGTCCCACCTCGGGCTCGCTATCTCCCCCGAGATAGGCCCGGGGGCCACTATCGGTACCTGAGATATGGGGTACCCCCGCGCACAGGGGAAAATGCCTAAGGAACTCGCCCTTCTCCGCAGGGAGAGCTCCGAAGGCGCCACGCGTCCGGCGGGGGCCGGACCTCCCACTCCTCAGAGGAGAGCTCCGGGCCCGCCACGTGGCATACAGAAGCCGGACGTCCCCCTCCGCGGGCGAGGGGTCCGAAGGTGCCACGTGTCCGGCGGGGCCGGACCTCCCTCTCCTCAGAGAGGAGCTCCGGGCCCGCCACGTGGCCGACAGAAGCCGAACCTCCCCCTCCGCGGGGAGAGGTCCGGAGGCTCCACGTGCCCCGCGGGCCGGACCCTCCTCTCCTTTGAGAAGGGCTCCAGGCCCGCCACATGGCCAGTAGAACGGCGCTGCCTGCCCCCGAGCGATAGGCAGCGGGCGTAAAGACGCCCCATACCTTGCCCGTACAAGGTATTCAAGGCTCGCGTCTTCCCAAGACGTGGAGACGCGGAGCACGCCTCTGTCAGGTGCCGTTGCGCCCATTCGCATCACAGACTGGCGCGCGGTGTCAGAACCTGCCAGCCAATAAACACCGCGACAAGACATCCCATGCCGCCTGCGCCGTCATCAACCACTACGACTAGCATGCGGCATGGGCAGGGCGGCAAGACGGAGACTCGGAAGCCTTCGCCAGAGACAACTACCGGCATAACTGCAGATACGGTAGATAACAGTCAATCTCCCCGGGACCACCTGTCGGGTCCCGGGCCCCCCTTGTAAGCCACCCGAGTCTTGGACTATAAAAGGCTCGGGTAGGCGACGATAGCAAGGGTTCGCATTTCTGCAACTCATACGCTAGCCATTCACGCCCAAGCTGTAACTCACCCCCAAGCTCAGGACTCCGGCCCTGAGCAGCAATCAATACAGCGAGCTCCATAGCTCGCCGTGGACGTAGGGTTTTATGCTCCGGCGGCCTGAACGACGTAAAACTCACAGTGTCAAGCTCTTACTAACTCGTCCATCCGCGCAAGCTCTCCGCAAGGGACTAGCCCCACCGAAAAAAGAACCTCCGCGGGCTGCCCAGTGCAGGCCCAGGGGAAGTGTCGACCGAACACTTCGACAGATATTGAGTTCCATGGGAGTCTCAACAGTAAGAGAAGTCCGATCAAGAAGATCCTGAATGTACTTTTCCTGAGACAGATAAATTCCCTCAGAGGAAGAGGAAACCTCAATCCCAAGTAAATAGCGAAGAGGACCAAGATCGGACATAAGAAACTGCTCACTGAGACGGGCCTTCACGAAGGCTATGTACTCAAAATCGTCTCCGGTGATAATCATATCATCAACATAGAGAAGAAGAAGCGTGCGACCACGAGACGAAGTGTGCACAAAGAGCGCCGGATCATGAGTACTGGCAGAAAAACCTGCAGCAGTGACAACATACGCAAAACGCTGAAACCAAGCACGAGGAGCCTGCTAAAGGCCATAAAGAGAACGTCGAAGATGGCAAACCATATGCTCAGGAACAGAATACCCAAGTGGTAGCTGCATATAAACCTCCTCACGCAGCTCACAATTAAGGAAGCCATTCTTCACGTCAAGTTGAGAGATGGACCAGTCACAAACAGAGGCCACAACAAGTAGAGTGCGAACAGTGGTCATGTGAGCAACAGGAGCAAAGGTATCATCATAGTCACGACCATGTTCCTGCTGGAAGCCATGGGCGACTAAACGAGCCTTATAGCGCTCAAGTGAACTATCAGAGCGGGTTTTAACCTTATAGACCCACTTACAGGTGATAGGATGAACACGTGGGGGACATGGCACAAGTTCCCACGTGCCGGTGCGCTCGAGAGCAGCAATCTCCTCGGGCATCGCATGTTGCCATTCCATATGAGGAACAACATCACGATACGTAGCCGGCTCATGCAGAGCAGCAACAGCAAAGCTAGAAGGAGAATACCGATCAGGAGGTTGTCGAGGACGATCACCACGTCCAAGAGGCTGCTCAGGAGAAGAATCATCGGAAGGAGATGATCTCTCTGGAGAGGATGTACCAGGAGAGGCAGACTGATCCGCAAAAGATGGATCATCAGAAGGTGACCCAACTGGAGTAGACGGCTCATCAGAACAAGATGGTACGTCTGAAGGAGGGAAAACTCGTCGAGTATAGACCTGCGTCACACGAGCCTTCAAAGTATAATCGGGAACCAAAGAAGCAGGCTCCGAAGGAGAAGAAACCGTGGAACGCGACACCGAGTTTGAAGGTGGTACACCAGAAACTGGAGCATCTGGAAAGAACAGAAATGAAATGGGATCGACCACAGATACAAAAGAAGTATCAAAAGAAGGACGAGGATAGAAAGGACGTGTCTCATCAAAAACAACATCCCGTGAAATCCTCATCCGCGATCAATCGGATCCCAACAATGATACCCCTTATGCTCCGAATTGTATCCAAGGAAAACACACTCGACCGACTGAGCAGTCAGCTTAGTGCGCTCACGAGGTGCGAGCGGCACGTAGCAAACACATCCAAAAAGACAAAGGCTGGTGTAGTCAGGCGTCTTACCTGTAAGACGCTCAAAAGGACCCCCCCTCTAAGTGCCGACGATGGTTGAATGTTAATTAAATAAGTGGCAGTCGAGACCGCCTCGGCCCAAAAATGAGGAGGAACAGAGGAAGCAATCAGAAGAGTACGAGCCGTCTCAAGAAGATGACGATGTTTACGCTCAACAATACCATTCTGAGCATGAGCACCAGGAAAAGAAAACTGGGCAAGAGTACTGTCGGTACCCTCGATACGGGGTACCCTCGCGCACAGGGGAAAATGCCTAAGGACCTCGCCCTTCTCCGCAGGGAGAGCTCCAAAGGCGCCACGTGTGCAGCGGGGCCGGACCTCCCTCTCCTCAGAGGAGTGCTCCGGACTCGCCACGTGGCCGGCAGAAGCCGGACCTCCCCCCTCCACGGGGGGAGCTCCGAAGGCTCCACGTGTCCCGCGGGGCCGGACCTCCCTCTTCTCAGAGGAGACCTCCGGGCCCGCCACGTGGCCAGCAGAAGCCGGACCTCCCCCTTCCGTGGGGAGAGCTCCGAAGGCTCCACGTGTCCCGCCAGGCCAGACCTCCCTCTCCTCAGAGGAGAGCTTCGGGCCCGCCACGTGGCCAGCAGGACGACGCTGCCTGCCCCCGCGCGGTAGGTAGCAGGCGTAAAGATGCACCATACCTTGCCCGTACAAGGTATTCAAGGCCCGCGCCTTCCCAAGACGCGGAGACGCGGAGCACGCCTCTGTCAGGTGCCGTTGCGCCCAGTCACATCACAGACTGGTGCACCGTGTCAGAGCCTGCCCGCCAATAAACACAGCAACAAGACATCCCCTGCCGCCCCTGCCGTCATCAACCACTACGACTAGCTTGCGGCATGGGCAGGGCGGCGGAACGAAGACTCGGAAGCCTTCGTAGAGACAACTACCGGCATAACTACAGATACGGTAGTCGGCAGACAATCTCCCCGGGACCACCTGTCGGGTCTCGGGCCCACCTTGTAAGCCGCTCGAGCCTTGGACTATAAAAGGCTCGGGTAGGCAACGTTAGCAAGGGTTCGAACTCTGTGAACTCGCACCCTAGACATCACTCACCCTCAAGCTCAGGACTCCAGTTCTGAGCAGCAAGCAATACAGCGAGCATCTCTGCTCACCATGGACGTAGGGTTTTACGCTCCGGCGGCCAGAACCACGTAAAACTCGCCGTGTCAAGCTTCTCCCTCACTCGTCCCTAACGCTGAAGCTCTCCGCAAGCGTATAGCGCCTCCGAAAAAGAACCTCTGCGGGCTGCCTAGAGCAGGTTCGGTGGAAGTGTCGACCACACACTTCGACATTTGGCGCGCCAGGAAGGGGATCTCTACCGCGCGTGGCGCCAACCACGTCCTATTGCGGTGCATAACCCAGGGGGAAGGCTGTGACTTGCTCGCTGAGATCCATGGAGGCGAATGTGGGAGTCACTCTTCCTCACACGCGCTTGTCGGTAAAGCCTTCGGGCATGGCTTCTACTGGCCGACAGCACTCCAGGATGCCGTCAAGCTGGGCGAGAGCTGCAAGGCATGCCAGTTCCACGCCAAGCAGATCCATACACCAGCTCAGGCGGTACAGATAATCCCGCCCTCATGGCCGTTCGCCGTATGGGGGTTGGACATCATGGGACCATTCCCCAGAGCCGTCGGGGGATTCCGGTACCTCTATTTAGCCGTCGACAAGTTCACCAAGTGGTTGGAAGCCACACCCGTCGTCACCATCAACAGGCAATCTCCACAGTAAAGTTCATCAAGTCGATCGTCTGCCGGTTTGGGGTCCCGAACAGAATCATAACCGACAACGGGACCCAGTTCACCAGCGCAGCGTTCCAAGAATACTGCGAATACCTCGGTATCCATGTGAGCTATGCCTCTGTTGCTCACCCAAAGAGCAATGGACAGGTTGAGAGGGCCAACGCCGAAATTCTTCGGGGCCTCAAGACCCGCCCCTATGATGGCTTGAAGAAACATTGCGCCAAGTGGGTGGATGAGCTTCCAAGCATACTATGGGCTAACCGGACATCCCAGAGACGGGCCACCGGAGAGACACCCTTCTTCATGGTGTACGGAGCCGAGGCTGTGCTTCCCTCAGAGATCACCTTGAAGTCTCACCGTGTCCGAGCTTACGACGAAGCCGCGCAGGACAACCTCCGACGTGAAGACATCGACCTCGTCGACGAGGCCCGATTAGATGCAGCACTCCACAACGCACGATATAGACAAGCGCTCCGACGCTACCACCAAAGGTCTGTGCGTGTCCGGGAGCTGCAGGAAGGCGACCTGGTGTTGCGGCGCATACTTTCTCGTGAAGGGACCCACAAACTCTCCCCCAGCTGGGAAGGCCCCTTCCGAGTCACGAAAATGTGCCGCCCCGGGTGCGTACGCCTTTCCACCGAGGATGGGGATCCGCTCCCGAACCCCTGGAACATCGAACACCTCCGTAAGTTCTACCCTTAGAGCAATAGTAGGACAGTCTCTTCTTTTTAATAGATCCCATAGAGTCCAGGAACAGTGCTCGGAGCAGCTAAGTCTCAGGGGACGGTCCAGGACTACGTTCAGCTTGGCTTGGTTCCGACCCTAAGCGCGTAGAGTCTTGCTTCCCTTTTTAATGGGGCGGGTCGCTGCCTCTATGTTTAGCCTGCCTTCCTCCTATGGAAATTTATAGGAAAAGAACCCGTCCTACTTTGCTCTTCCCTTGTGCTCATTCAAATTACGTATTAATTTTTATGACCGCACTTCCGGGGTATGTTCACCATACACTCAGCCCCCTTTTCCCGTTCTCACCTCTAAGCATTTGCTATCCTGCCTGAGACGGTTGCGTTTGAGGTACCTGCCGATGGCCAGGAGGCCCCGAGCCCCCGGCACGTCGCACACTAAAGTTCCCAAGCACCGCGCACTGGATCAGGATCGTAAGCCAAATAAGACTATGAGATAGGGAAGGGGGGAGCCCCAAGGAGAATTACGTTTCCCTTACTTGTGTGCAGGACCCTTCGGCCTTGGCTCCCCGCAGGAGTATGGTAGGAGTACCCGAGCAATTGGCCACACCTACCAGGGGACCGCTACGGGACCGCGCAAGACCGAGAGATCCGGACCCCGCCCCCTCCGCAGGGGCAGGCTCCGGAGGCCCCACGTATCTGGCGGGGTCGGAGCCCCCCCCCCTACTCAGCGGGTAGCTCCGGACCCGCCACGTGGCCGGCAAAGCTGGGCCTCGCCCCCTCCGCAGGGGTGAACTCCGGAGGCCCCACGTGTCCCGCAGGGCCGGACCTCTCTCTCCTTAGAGGGGAGCTCCGGGGCCGCCATGTGGTCAGCAGATCCGGACCTCCCCGTTCTCATGGGGTGAGTTCCAGAGACCTCCGGGGCCCTCAGTACAATAAGCACCCGGGGAAGGTGTCTGTGTGGGGCTCCGAGATTGGTGAAGGCCTCTGAGCACCTTGCGGAGATAAGGGCTCAGCCAGGCAAAACCAAGAAGAAGGCAAAAGCGCAACAAGCATAAAAGGTCACAAGAGTCTATTTATTCATGGCTCCATGAGCTGGACTACAGACTCAAAAAAAAGAAGGAAAAAGAGAGACACAAGTCCTCGGGTTAGGGTTCCCCTGGCCCGCGCCAGAACCTAGAGTCTACAAGGGCGGCCACATTCCCGACTTCAGCCCTGGCGGTTTCCTCCCGCTCCGCAACTCGAGCGCAGGGATCACCTCGGCCACCTCCAGCGCAAGGGCCACTGTCATCTCCGGGCTGGGGCCAAGGGACACCATGAGCCCCTCTACCCCGTGGTGGGCTGCCAGCGAGGACCTCTAGAGCCCGCCGTCGTCGCCGACGGAGCAGGGGATGCTTCAGAAAGCCCCCCTCGACGCTTCAGCAGTTTCCTTGGAGACTCCACCGCCTGAAGCCCTCCTCGGCGCTTCAGCAGTTTCCTTGGAGACTCCACCGCCTGAAGCCCCCCTTGGCGCGTCAGCAGTTTCCTTGCAGACTCCACCGCTTGAAGCCTTCCTCGACGCATCAACAGCTGCCTCGGAGACTCCACCGCCTGAGGAGGGAGGACGCAATGCCTGGGAACCTTCAGCCTGTCGTCGCTCAAGAGGAGTCCCACCGGGATGATGAGCCCGAGACCTCTTGGGGTCGCCACCAGACGGGGCGCCATCCCCAGAAGCAAGGCGTGCAGGCTCCCTGGATCCCTGACTCGGCGCAGACGCCGCCACCGGAGGAGATCGAGTGCGCTTCTTCTCTGGAGGCGGGTTGGAAGCCATGGCAGGGGAGAGCTCAAGGACAGGAAGACAAAGGCGCAAGATTTCAAGGAAGGTGCAAGCGCTGGGAAGTGCGAAGGGAAGCCGCGATGCGGGTAAGATCCCCTTTTAAAACTTTCATGGTATGATTCAAAGCGATTCGAAACTCTTCGAATACGCCGCATGGGCAACCGCTTCGGCTCCAAGACCGAGCGCCGATGACAAGTGGACCCAAGTCGTCCAGCTGAAGCGGTGGGCCAAGAAGTCAGTCTCCCAAGGAGACGAGACGGCAAGGCGCTTCGGCGGTTCCCAAAAAGAGCGCCGCGACATGCAGAAGTGGCAGCCTTGGGAACCGCCGCAGTAAAAGTGACCATCAAGTGGGCGCATGCTCCCACGATCCCGCGACTGTTCGTGCTCTGGCAGCGGTCAATGCAGGACTTAGAGAAAGTGTGCGGAACAGAAGAGACGAAGGCCCCACCTCGGGCTCGCTATCTCCCCCGAGATGGGCCCGGGGGGCCACTGTCGGTACCCTCGATACGGGGTACCCTCGTGCACAGGGGAAATGCCAAAGGACCTCGCCCTTCTCCGCAGGGAGAGCTCCGAAGGCGCCACGTGTGCAGCGGGGCCGGACCTCCCTCTCTTTAGAGGAGAGCTCCGGACTCGCCACGTGGTCGGCAGAAGCCGGATCTCCCCTCTCCGTGGGGGGAGCTCCGAAGGCTCCACGTGTCACGCGGGGCCGGACCTCCCTCTTCTCACAGGAGACCTCCGGGCCCGCCACATGGCCAGCAGAAGCCGGACCTCCCCCTTCCGCGGGGAGAGCTCCGAAGGCTCCACGTGTCCCGCCGGGCCGGACCTCCCTCTCCTCAGAGGAGAGCTCCGGGCCCGCCACGTGGCCAGCAGGACGACGCTGCCTGCCCCCGCGCGGTAGGCAATAGGCGTAAAGACGCACCATACCTTGCCCGTACAAGGTATTCAAGGCCCGCGCCTTCCCAAGACGCGGAGACGCGGAGCACGCCTCTGTCAGGTGCCATTGCGCCCAGTCACATCACAGACTTGCGCGCCGTGTCAGAGCCTGCTCGCCAATAAACACAGCAACAAGACATCCCCTGCCGTCCCTGCCGTCATCAACCACTACAACTAGCTTGCGGCATGGGCAGGGTGGCAGAACGAAGACTCAGAAGCCTTTGCTAGAGACAACTACCGGCATAACTGCAGATACGGTAGTCGGCAGACAATCTCCCCGAGACCACCTGTCAGGTCTCGGGCCCACCTTGTAAGCCGCTCGAGCCTTAGACTATAAAAGGCTCGGGTAGGCAACGTTAGCAAGGGTTCGAACTCTGTGAAATCGCACCCTAGACATCACTCACCCTCAAGATCAGGACTCCGGTTCTGAGCAGCAAGCAATACAACGAGCATCTCTGCTCACCGTGGACGTAGGGTTTTACGCTCCGGCGGCCTGAACCACGTAAAACTCGTCGTGTCAAGCTTCTCCCTCACTCGTCCCTAACGTTGAAGCTCTCCTCAAGCATCTAGCCCCTCCGAAAAAGAACCTCCGCGGGCTGCCCAGAGCAGGTCCGGGGGAAGTGTCGACCACACACTTCGCCAAGTACCCTGCTCAGAAAGAAACTTACGAAGAGCATCAGAAAGGTATTCACCCACGGAATCGGCTCAAAAAATACGAATAGGAGTGTCAAACTGAGTGCGGACCATAGTCGAGAAGGACTTATAGATAGATAATTCCTCACTACAATGTTTCCTAAAGTAAACCCATGTGTACCGCGAAAAATCATCTATAAAAATGATATAGTATTTATGTCCTCCTTTTAAAGCAAAAGGTGCAGGTCCCCATACATCTGAATGAATAAGATCAAAAGGACGCTCAGACACCGACTCACTAGAATGATAAGGAAGCTAAATCTGCTTCTCTAACCGACAACCCTGACAATGAGCTAAGCACTCAGAACTAGAGATTGATCCTAAAAGACCACGCCAAACTAGAATGGACAGACGAGAGTCACAAAGATGACCCAAACGGTGGTGCCACTGAGCAAACGTCAAAGTGGACGAAGCAACAAGACTGGCAGGCATAGCGGAAGGAAGACGAAGCTAGTCAAGCTCCCAAAGACGCTGTGAATCACGACGACGAGGGCCAGTACCAACCAGGCGACCCGTGCGACGATCCTGAACATAACAAATATCATGATCAAGAATCACTCGACAGTCACTATCAGTGAGTTGACTAGCGGATATAAGTTGCATTGTAATTCCAGGAACAAAGGAAACATCAGAAATAGCAAAAGAGTCAGATAAAGGAGTGCCCTGTCCAACAACCGAAGGAGGAGAACCATCGGCAGTATGAACAGTAGAAGAACGATACGAAGGACTCAAGGAAGACAAACTGGTATGATAAGGAGTCATATGGAAGGAAGCACCAGAATCAAGAATCCATGGACAAGTACCTGGAGCAGAAGTAGGAGGTGGTCCCTCAGTGGAAGACGAAGAAGCAGCAGCAGTACTCGAAGGTGCAGAAGACTGAGTCACAGAACCAACAGCTCCTGATGGTGTAGAAGTAGCAAGGCGACGAAGAAGCATGAGTTATTGTGCATCCGTAGTAGCAGAACTCCCCTGAGATCCTCTAGTACTAGCACCACCAACACCCTGTGAAGACCGACGAGTCCGAGCCTTCTTCTTCCTGAAACAATACGCCTCCACATGACCATCTTTACGACAATAATCACAACGAAGAGCACCACGCCCCCCAGTCGTAGAAGGAGGAGCAACTGAAGACGGAACGGTCAGTGGAGGAACCGTGTGCGTAGGTGCCGTAGAGCGAGCCGCTAATACCGAAGAAGTAAGCAGTAACCCAGCAGCTTGAAGATGAGTCTCCTCATTACGAACACTCGTCAGAGCGTCCATAAGAGAGACACATGGGTGACGAGCAAGTAGCTGAGCACGAAGAGGCTCAAATTCGACACGAAGACGGGACAGAAAAATCATAAGTGTGTCGAAGCTCAAGTGCAGCCTTCTGGCTCTGACAAGACTGTCAAGTATCTATCGACAATCGAGAACCAAGAGCATCAAGTTGACGCCAAATAGCAGACATCTGACTGAAGAACTCCTCCACTGTAGCATCTCCCTGCTGTAACAACTGCTCCTGACGAATAGCAGCAAGGTAGGTAGACTGTCCAGTAGGCTCGTAACGAGAGCATAGAAAATCCCACATCTGGTGTCCATACTCAAACTCAACTATATCAGCAGCAAGACGATCCTCCATACTGGCAGCAAGAATAGCAGCAGCTCGACATCATCCAACCAAGTCCTGTATAAGCTGAAACGAGACTTATACGCAGACAGACGAGTCTCATAATCCGCAAGCAATTTCTTCTCATAATCATCAGTAGCATTATCTGAAATAACGGGCTGAGAAGGAACCGCAGGGCAAGGCGGACATTTGAGATCACCTGTGAGATACTCCCAGAGTTGTAGACCACGCATGTGCAAATGCATGCGGGGAGCCCAGTCGAGGTAATTGGTGCCATTGAAAAGCACCGAACATCGCACAACTGGAACCCCACCTGAAAAAGAAGTCATCCTCGAGCAGGTGCAAGACAAGTTGTCGCGTGAGACAGGATCAACCAGGAGCCGGGCGCAGAACCCACGTGGAGCAGCCCCTCGGGCGGCGGCGGCCGAGTGCACCTTCAGCGGTTGCTGGGGCCCACGAGCGAGCGTGCACACGGCACCGCTCAGGACGAGCAAAGGCAGCGCCGCTTCGGGGCAAACTTAGGGTGGCGGTTTCTGTGGCCGCACCGAGCCACGTGTTCACAGCAAGACAAAAGTGGCACACGCCAAAAGCAGCTGATCGAAGATGTTGAAGTCGTCGCTGGTAGGAGATCCGATCGAGGCAGGAAGGACAGACAATAACAGCGCCGATCCGAGGTAGACAAACCCGAATCTGCAGCAGCTGAAAACTTTGCGCGAACGAGCGCGAGTGCCGCAGAGAAGAAAAAAAAACCCTTGACGGCGGCGGCTGTGCAACACGAGGATCGTTGCTAGGGTAGAGTTTATGGCTACGATACCATGTTGTGAATAACATTATATTATTCAGGAGGCCACAAGCCTCTATAAATAGATGTACAGGAATGAGAATTATGCAGAAAAGACCTTATATAAAAAGAGAAATACAAATATACCCTACATCTCTAACAACCTCGTTTTCCCATTTCCTGATGATTTATTTGTTCTGTAGTGGAAATCACCCTTTTGTTGTTTCTTCTCCTGATTGCCCAGTTCGTCAGGGAGAAAACCAGAACACCGGATGGATGTTAATCAAATTGGCCATCGGTCAGATTCAAACAGCAAAGGACGCATATTTTATCTGAAGAAATCAAACATCATATAATCTTTTGCAGAAGCATAGAAAGGGAGATGCAAACGTCGGGCCATAAGAAGCCTGCCTGTGCCAGGTACCAACTTTCTATATCATGTCCTTACTCTTGGCGAATTTCTACTAAAGCAATCCAACTAATCCATTGTAACCAATAAAAGGGGCAAAGGAACCTCCAAATACAGACAAAGAAAATCTGATGCAACAATACGAAAACGTTACTGATCAGGTTAGATTTGAAGCACCGAATCCCCTTGCCCAGCTACCTTGAGCCACTAGATCGACAAGGATCAACAAAGGAAAAATTTGCGAGCAGGGCAGGGGAGGCTTACGGCACCAGAGCAGCAGCCCACCACATGCCAATCGCAACGCTTCCAGGAAGGAAATCGACGGACTCTCGGTGAGTGCGCCCCGGCATTTTTCCCACTTCCAGGAAAAGGTGGCAGCCGACGGCTGTGCAATAGTCGATTTATATTACCGAACTCGGATCGACGGTTGCGTGTTGATGATGGCGGAATTGATCCTATCAAGGGGGGGGGGGGGGGCATAGTGAGATGGTTTTGAGTGATGATAATGCGCATATTTACAACCAAATTTTATCACATATACCACGGAAGTCGTGGTGGTAGAAACCGCCAGAGAGAAACGGCTCGTGTCAGCTGTCACATATCGACGGACGGTAGGTACGATCGGAAGTCTGTTACCTGTTTATCACACAGCACAGAACAGCACTGGCTGTTGATGAATGAGGTGAAATGCCTCGCCCCTTGAATGACAACAGTTTCGCGGCCTCAAGTATACTTACTATTATATGCTACTAGCTAGCTAGCTGAAGAGAGTAATGTTTAACACTGGGTTTATACAGCTGTTTTGCTACAAGAGCCGATGGTTTAGATGGGATCCAATGGGCGGGCCCAGCCATTTCCTGCTCCGCACTTTACAGCCTAGAATCTTGTTCAAAGGCTACCGGGGCCCACCTGCCAGTATACTGCACGCACTGTTGCAGCGTCAGGTCAGGTCAGCCAATTCCACTCGATCAGCTCTCGTCTTCCGGTAATACCAATGCTAATTAACCTCTCGTGCTCTACGGGTAGGGATGAGTTTTCGAAGATATCCGATCCATATCCATTTTGGTCAGATTTTTTTCGGATACGGATATGGATTCGGATATTGTAAATCGGATATCGGATCAGATATGGTTTTCGTCAAAATTCGTCCATTTTATCGGATATCCATATTGGGTCGGATATATCCGAACAATGTCCGAGACATATCCGACCCAATTTAGCCTCCGCAGGCCGCAGCTAGCCGGCCCAGCCCGCCAGTCCACGCGCCCACGCATGTCTCGGTTCAGTTTGGACCCCCCCCCCCCCCCCCCCCCCGCCGCCAACACAACCTAGGGCTCGCAGCAGGAGTGGCTCGAGGACGCAGGCCCAGGTCGCCGGGACGGGTGGGCATCCGCTCGCCGCCCAGGCAGGTGCCCAGGTTCGCCGGCGGCTGCGTGACGGAACCCACGCCGACGCTCGACCGCCGGGATACGATATCGCCGTCCGCATTAATCGATCAGATCAAGCATTTCTGTCCATCCTGACCACCGAACATAACCTCGCATTTCTGTCCAAAGCATCGCGATTCACAGCTCGCCAAGCACCTCCACAACTGCATTTAGTTCACCAGTTCAGTCTGTGACTACTACTACTACACTGAACTTCCAGCTGTCAGATCAAGTGAATACTTCCTCGAGCCGTCACCATGGAGTTTTGGGGTACCTCTCTCTCCCCCTCTCTTCCCCATTTCTTCTCACGCGGCTTGATGCGTTTTTTCGTCCCAGTTTCTTCTAGGAATGTCATGGTTCCCTGGTTTCGACTGTAGTTCTTAGGATCGTTCGGATTGTTGCGCCTTTCGCGTAGGTTGTGTGCGCTACTAGGGATTCGTATGTTGCTGTAATTTTTCTCTTGGCCCGTTTAGGTTAAGTTCCATACGGTGCTGCACCCCGTGAGTCTGGTGTCTTTAACTGCTTGGTGCTTAGGTTACATATACTGCTTTTTGTTAGTTTCTCTTGAAGCGTGAATTTGTGGAGGATATATCGTTGCTGCCTCGTTTTATTTTCAAGGTGCACCATTGCTTTACAGGTCCCGTAGCTGATATGATTCGATTGATAATTACGAGGTGTTTTTCTTTTCTGCTGGCCCTAGGTTGTCGCGAGAACATAGAAAGTGATCCCGATGAGATGAATGATGTTGCTGATTTTTTCATCTAGCGGTAATGAAGATTGGAAAATATGCACTATGTATGAACCATTTATGTATTAAGTGTTATGTATGAACTATTTGTTTCAAGTTTCATGTACGAACCATATATGAATTTGATGTGGATGTACTTTGTATTAGATGTATGAACTATAAATTATATGTTACTTGTGAATTGTTTTTCCGAAACAAACATCCGAATTCCGTCCGATATCCATATTTTTCCGATCCGATGAATCCGTTTCCGATACATCCGACGTATCCGATATCATATCCGTTTCCGATAATATCTGATCCGATCCGTTTCCGAAATTTTTAATATGGATATGGATATGGAAAAACATTTCATCCGTCCATATCCGTCCGTTTTCATCCCTATCTACGGGGGGCGGGGGGTGCTGGACCGCGGCGACATGGACGATGGACCGTGACGCGGAGCCCGGGGACGGGGACGAATCGGGGGAAGCGTTTTGGGCCTCGCTTCATGCGTCTTACGGGGCGCCGCTTGGACTTTGGTTGGCCGCCTCAGTTACACCAGCCAGACCAGACCACATCACGGCCATTATTTAGTCGCGCATCCGTCCGTCCGTTCGGGGACCATCAGAAACTCTCCCAACAAAATCGTAACGATGCGTAGTACTGGAGCTCAACGTGACGGCCGTGTTTAGTCTAATTTTTGTGCATATTTCTCGAAGTGTTCGCTACAACACTTCCTCGGTCTGCTCGGAAGCAGCCCGCGGAGGTTCTTTTTTCGATAAGACTAGAGGATCACAAAGATCTGAGCGCAATGGCGAGAGTGAGAGACACGAAGGTTTACGTGATTCAGGGTGTCGGAGCCTAAAACCCTATGTCCACGTGGGTACTTGATGTATTGCTTACTCGTGTATGAGGGTGAGTTGGCTAGGTCGTGAACCCTTTGCTCGTAGGCTGCCCCGGTCCTTTTATAGCCCAAGGCCGGGCAGTTACAAGGTGGCCCGGGGCCCGACATGTGGTCCCGCGATTATCTGTCTCCTAGACATAAACTATGGGTATTTACAGATACATGCATTGTCACTGTCGGTGGAGTTATGCCGCGCCGCGTGACACGTCTCACTCCTCTTACCCGGTGGCCGGTGATGATGAAGTCTCCGTCTTGTCGTCGCATCCTCTTGCTCTATAGGGCGGCTCAGCACCGTCGAGAGGCACTATTGTGTCATCGCGCCTCGCCGCCCTGTCTTTCACCGTAATGGCGAACAGACAGAGGACGGAGGCGTGCGTCGTGCGCCATGCTTCTGGGAAAGGCGTGAGCCTTCAGTGATCTGCCTGATAGCCCTTCTTCCTCTTTACTCCTTGGCCATCTGTCTGTTGCTCGTTGGAGTGACGTTCGGGCGGATGGCCCCCGAGACACGCGTCTCCACCGGGGCCGTCTTGAGTAGTGGGCGGTCCGGAGTTGTTGGGCACGTGGCAGCACCGGAGCCCTCCCACGTTGGAGGTCGGATCCGGAGCTGCGTGACACGTGGCACATCCGGAGCCTCCCCTTGGGGGAAGGTACACCTGGAGTCGCTGCCCACGTGGCAGCACCAAAGGCCTCCATGCTGGAGGTCGGAACCGGAGCTGCAGGACGCGTGGCACTTCCGGAGCTCTCTCTGGCTGGGGGTGTGGCTCGGAGGTTCCGGGCACGTGGTAGTGCCGGAGCCCTCCTTGGTGGAGGATGGGGTCTGACACTACTGAACACGTGTCGGCGACCGAGCCACCCTCGACCGGTAGTCAGGCTCAGGGCTTGAAGACACGTTGCAACCCTGGGACAGCCCATGGGGCCCAGAGCGTATGGCTTATGCTGGGGCCCGCCTAAGCTGGGAAGGCGAGGTCCAGGTGCTTTTTACCCACTACGTGAGGGTACCCGGTTCGCAGGGTACCGACAGTGGCCTCCAGGTCCATCTCGGGTGAGGTATTGAGCCCGTAGGTGGGGCCCCTATCTCTCTCGCGTCATGGGTTTGGTCTTGCAATTCCCGGGAACCAAGGTGACGGCGTGATCCCTTCATAGCGGGCGAGGGCCGTTCCTGGGAGACAATGAGGTTGCCTGCCTCCGGTCAAAGAGACTTCCCTGCCATCATGAACAGGCATCCCTTCATTGCTGGAGGGTCGTGGGGGTGCATGTTTCGTGCAACTGCTGCATTATCCGCCTCGGTTCCCTGCACGACCCCCTGTAAGTGCATCTAGGATATCCCTTGTGGGTTTTGGCTAATTGATGACGAACATATGAGATCCTAATGAAACTATTAAGATGATTGCAGGATAAACAAAGTGAACTGGCTCGGCACACACACAAAAAGGTGAAAAATAGAGTGGTGCCCGAAAAGAAAGAAGTTAGTGAAATTTAGAGAAGCAAAGTAGATATAAATGTATAGGTGGTGTGTGAGAGAGACACATCCCAAGAGCTCATGACTTTGCGTAGGGGTAAGGGGTTTAAAAATCAACTAAAATCCACTGAAAACCGGACTAGTCCGTTCATGGACCGGACTAGTCCGTTTAACTTTCTGAAAGACGCAAACATAGTGCACCGGACTAGTCCGCCTTGTGAACCGGACTAGTCCGGTCAGGTCACTGGAACGCAACCGGACAAGTCCGGTTTTAGACCGGACTAGTCCGGTCATGTCTCTGTTGTCCTCCTTAGAGGACTACGGACTAGTCCATCCAGCAACAGGACTAGTCCGCTAAAGTTTCTGAAAACCCATCTCACATAGTACCGGACAAGTCCGGTTTGTGGACCGGACTAGTCCGGTTAACCCACTGGAAGTAGGCCGGACAAGTCCGATCATATACCGGACTAGTCCGGTAGTAGGTTTAACAACGGAAACTTTTTGGAAAAGCCTATAAAAAGAGGTCCTTCGGCTTTTCCCCAAGAAGACACGACTCATACTGTCAAAACTTGAAACCCTAGCGCCGCCACCTGTCCCAAGAGCCCAAAAACACATCTCCCCACACATCTAAGGTGCAAAAAGGTGAAGATCAATAAAATACTTGGATTTGAGATTGGGAGATCGTCGTTCCTTCGTTGTGAGCTCTTGGGGTTTGATCTCTCTACACTCATATTCTGAATTGTAATCTTTTTGAGTGTATTTGATCAACTTCTCATTGTAATTCTTGTGGGAGCCCTCAACGTGTGAGGTAGCCCCATAAAAACGGTGATTACACTTGATAGTGAAGTCAAGTCGGCCTGTGTGGTGACTTGAAGAGGAAAAGGGTTGAGAACCCGGCTCTGTGTGAGCTTCCTCAACGAGGACGTAGATCTCTTGGTGAGATCGAACCTCGGTAAAAATTCGTGTCTTTTGTCTCTCATTTGGTTTACATCTTGACACATTAGATTACTAGTTTGCTAGTCATCGTTTGAGTTCTTTACAAGTTTGCACGTGCATCCATACTATAAATTTAAGTTATAAAAACTGTTGTTCTTATTCCGCTGCTATAAGATAAAACTTGTGAGACACACTTAATCAACTCAAACAATTCAGCACACCGGACTAGTCCGCCCACACAACCGGACTAGTCCGGTCAGTCAAATTTCTAACAACTTTATTAAGTGTGCAGGAATTCTTTAAAGGCCTATTCACCCCCCCTCTAGGCCACATTCAATTGGTATCAGAGCCAAGTTCTCCATCAACGAGACTCACATCTCGGAGAGATCAATGGCCTCTGAGAAGAACAACGATATCCCGAAGACGAGCAACAACGATGAGGAGCAAGAAGCCAAGCCTTCGATGTGCTGAAAGAAAACCCACATGACGATGAAGAAGTGAGGCAGCTAAAAGCACTCCTGAGAAAGAAACTGCTGGCACAAAAAGGAAAAGAGGAAGAAAAGACGATGGGGAGTGGTCATCACGACTACTCCCGGTATCCTTACAACTACAACCGACTCAATTCAAATAATCATTATCTCTCTATTCCTATGGGAAGGCCTCCACAGTTTGATGGAAGTGAGTACACCATGTGGAAGTACAACATGAAGATGCATCTGATATCCCTGAAACCTAGTCTGTGGCACATTGTTTGCACAGGCATCGATATTCCGGACACGGATGATGAACTCACCCCAGAACAAGAACAGGAGATTCACAGAAACGCACAAGCCGTCGCCGTGATCACATCATCACTAAGCAGAGAGGAATTCACCAAGATCGATGGGTTAGAAAGTACAAAAGAAATCTGGGATACCCTCAAGACAGCTCACGAAGGAAATAGGTCAGTTCGTGAAGCCAAAATCGAAATGCTTGAAGGAGAGTTGGGAAGATTTGCTATTGAAGAAGGCGAATCACCTCAAGACATGTACAACCGGATGAAAGCACTCATCAACAGAATTCGTGCGTATGGAAGTAAGAAATGGACAGATCACGAAGTGGTCAAAAGAATGATTAGAGCCTTCATGCCAAGAAACGTCACACTTTGCTCAATGATTAGAGAAAGCCCCGGGTTTCACAAAATGACTCCCGATGAGTTATTGGGAAAGATCATAAATCATGAAATGATGGAGAAAGAGGCTCAATACGTCAAAGACTTAGCTGAGCTCACCTCTTCTGAAAAGAAAGAAGTTGCCCTCAAAGCAACGTGCAGACCCAAACTCAAAGAAACTCGTGAAGACCAAGACGATGAAGATACAAGCGATGAAAGCACCGATCTTGATGACGAAGAAATGGTACTCTTCATCAAAAAGTTCAAACGCATGATGAAGAGAAGACACGGCAACAATTCACATGAAGGCAAAAGCAAGGATAAAGGAAAATCCAAGGCTCGACGCACTTGCTACAACTGCGGAGAGTATGGTCACTTCATGGTGGACCGTACTTATGTGGAAAACAAAAAGAAGAAGGAAACAAGATCTCAAGAAAAGAAAAATTTCAGAAAAAGAAGACAAGCCCATCAAGCTCACATTGGGAAGGAGTGGGACTCAAACGACGAGTCCTTCTCCGATGAAGAAGAAGAGGTGGCCACAATCGCAGTCAAGAAACCAACTACGAGAGCCACACTCTTTCCGAACATGGGAGGACGGGACATGAACATCCACACTTGTCTTATGGCTAAGGAAGGCAAGAAAAAGGTTAGACTTACTCCTCCTATACTAAATTCCTCCATTGATGACTTTGATAGCTCTAGTGATAATGAAGAATTATTTAGAGGGCTAAGTAAAATTGCTTTAAAGAAAATGGAAATGTTGTCGAACGAAATCTTTGAAAAGGAGGAACTTGTCAACCGACAAGAAGATATGCTCATCCTTGAGAGGAAGAGATATCAAGAAGTTGAAAAGCTTCTTGAGCTTGAAAGAGAGAAGAATGAGTCACTTGAGTTAGAGCTAACCTTGAGTAAGGAAACTTACTCAAAGTTAGAGAACTCGCACATTGCAATCAAGGAAGAACTTGCTAACTTGTCAAAAGTTAACAAAATCCTTGAGGTGCAAGTTGAGTCCCTCAAACAAAGTGACTCCTCTTCCTCCAAGAGCTCTTCCTCCAAAGATATGCGCTCGACAACAGTAAGAACCTGCACTTGCTCTAGTAAGAAGAATGTAATTTCTAATGATTTAACCCTACATGACATGCATTCTTCTCAAAACGGCATCTTTGATAAGGAGAAGATCAAATATGCAAGAAGTGCATATATGATCACTAGACCTTCCAATGTCAAAGATGGACTTGGCTTCGACAGGAATAGACACATGTCTACCTCTAATCATGCTAAGAATAGAATCATTTTTGTTAAAGAAAAATCCCATGAATCTGAGCTACAAACATTATTCCATACATTTGATGCTTCTTATGTTCTCATGAAAAACAAGTATGGAAAAGTCATTGCTAAATATACAGGGCCACGCCACAAGAACTTAAAAACTTGTGTGTGGGTGCCCAAGACTCTTGTGACTAACCTGAGAGGACCCAAGCAAGCTTGGATACCTAAAACCCAGAAATAATTCTGTTTTGCAGGCTTACTCCTCCGGTGGATCTAAGTGGGTGCTAGACAGCGGATGCACAAATCATATGACCGGAGAGAGAAGTATGTTTGTGGAATACGAGTGCAACAAGGATCCAAGTGAAGGAATATACTTTGGAGATAACAGCCAAGGAAAGGTCCTTGGTAGTGGTAACATTGAAATATCCTCTCAACACACCTTATCTAATGTTTTACATGTAGATTCTCTAGATTATAATCTTTTATCAATATCTCAACTATGCGACAAAGGTTACAACTGTTTATTCACTAATGAGGGTGTGACCGTCTTTAGAAGAAGCGATGGCTCGATTGCATTCAAGGGATTGTTGAAGGGAAAGCTTTATCTTGTTGACTTCAACAAAGATAAAGCCGAACTCAACACTTGCTTGGTTGCTAAGACCAACATGGGATGGCTGTGGCATAGACGGCTAGCCCATGTTGGAATGAGAAATCTGCAGAAACTTCTATAAGGTGGTCACATCCGTGGTCTTAAGGATGTGGTTTTTGAAAAAGACAGGCCGTGCAGCGCTTGTCAAGCAGGAAAACAGGTTGGAGCACCACACCCCGCCAAGAATGTGATGACCACCGCTAAACCGCTGGAACTTCTCCACATGGATCTCTTTGGTCCAATTGCGTACATCAGCATCGGCGGTAACAAAGGGTTTAGTAATTGTTGATGATTTTTCAAGATTTACCTGGGTATTTTTCTTGTATGATAAATCAGAAACTCAAGGAATCCTCAAGAAGTTCTTGAAAAGAGCTCAAAATGAATTCTCATCAACAGTAAAGAATATCAGAAGTGACAATGGGACAGAATTCAAGAACACCCAAGTTGAAGAATATCTCAATGAAGAAGGTATAAAGCATGAATTCTCGGCACCCTATTCTCCTCAACAGAATGGGGTGGCCGAAAGGAAAAACCGAACATTGATCGAAATGGCGAGAACAATGTTGGATGAATACAAGACGTCAGACCGGTTTTGGGCAGAAGCGGTGAATACCGCTTGTCATGCCACAAATCGGTTGTACCTTCATCGACTTCTGAAGAAAACTCCATATGAGCTTCTCACGGGTAAAAAGCCTAACGTTTCTTATTTCAAAGTTTTTGGTTGCAAATGTTTTATTCTGAACAAGAAACCAAGGGCCTCGAAGTTTGCTTCGAAGTCCGATGAAGGATTCTTGCTCGGATATGAATCGAACGCCTACGCCTATCGTGTCTTCAACAAAGTGTCCGGCCTTGTTGAAGTAGCGCGTGACGTAGTGTTCGATGAAACTAACGGCTCACAAGTGGAGCAAGTCGATAAGTCTATGCTAGATAAGGAGGAAGCTCCATGTGAAGCCCTGAAGAAAATGGCACTTGGTGATATCCTACCACGAGAGGAGACACAAGATGAATTTCATCAAGGAAGCAATGATCAAGGGGGAGCTCCTACACAAGATCAAGTTGAGGAAGATCAAGAAAATCAAGATGATCATGGAAGCAATGATCTAGGGGGAGACATGACACATGAAGACAATGAAGAACAAACAACTATACAAAATCCACACCCAAGAGTACATCAGTGTGTGCAAAGGGACCATCCTGTCAACAATATCATTGGAGATATTGCTAAGGGAGTAACTACTAGATCTCAAATTGCAAATTTTTGTGAACATTATTCTTTTGTGTCTTTTCTGGAGCCATACAGGGTAGAAGAAGCCTTAAGGGATCCAGACTGGGTGATTGCGATGCAAGAGGAGCTGAACAACTTCAAAAGAAATGAAGTGTGGGAGCTGGTGGAAAGACCAAGGGCGAACATCGTTGGAACCAAATGGGTCTTTCGGAACAAACAAGATGAACATGGAGTAGTGACAAGAAATAAAGCAAGGTTGGTGGCCAATGGTTATTCTCAAGTGGAAGGTTTGGATTTCGATGAAACCTTCGCTCCTGTAGCTATACTTGAGTCCATTCGCATTTTATTGGCATATGCTACTCACCATAATTTTAAGTTGTATCAAATGGACGTCAAGAGTGCCTTTCTGAATGGTCCGATAAAGGAGGAAGTCTATGTGGAGCAGCCACTGGGGTTCGAAGATCAGAAGTATCCCAACCATGTCTATAAACTGCGTAAGGCTCTCTATGGCCTCAAACAGGCTCCTCGAGCCTGGTATGAGTGCCTTAGAGATTTTCTGTTTCAAAATGGATTCAAAATTGGTAAAGCTGACTATACACTCTTTACTAAACATTTTGATGATCATTTATTCGTATGTCAAATTTATGTTGATGACATTATCTTTGGATCCACTAACAAGTCCTTCTGTGAAGAATTTAGCAAAATAATGACAGACAGGTTCGAGATGTCAATGATGGGTGAATTGAAGTTCTTCTTGGGATTTCAAGTGAAGCAACTGAGAGAAGGTACATTTATAAGCCAAACTAAATATACACAAGACATTCTCAAGAAATTCAATATGGACAAAGCCAAGCCCATCAAGACACCCATGGCCATCAACGGACATCTCGACCTCAATGAAGATGGTCCAAATGTGGACCAAAAGGTATATCGGTCCATGATTGGTTCCTTACTATACTTATGTGCATCTAGGCCAGATATTATGCTTAGTGTTTGCATGTGTGCAAGGTTTCAAGCCGCACCCAAAGAGTGTCACTTAATTGCTGTAAAAAGAATCCTAAGGTATCTTGTGCACACACCCAACTTGGGCCTTTGGTATCCCAAAGGATCCAAGTTTAACTTGATAGGGTACTCCGACGCTGACTATGCGGGATGCAAAGTCGATAGAAAGAGCACGTCAGGGATTTGTCAATTTCTTGGTAGGTCCCTAGTTTCTTGGTCATCTAAAAAGCAAAACTCCATTGCTCTTTCCACAGCGGAAGCAGAGTATGTTGCAGCCGGTAGTTGCTGTGCGCAACTGCTCTGGATGCAACAAACTCTTAGGGACTACGGCTACAATCTAAGTCATATCCCGCTTCTATGCGATAATGAAAGTGCTATAAAAATTGCATACAACCCGGTAGAGCACTCAAGAACTAAGCACATAGACATCCGTCATCACTTTCTTAGAGATCATTCATTAAAAGGTGACATAGCTATTTCACATGTTAGGACTGAAAAACAACTTGCAGATATTTTTACCAAACCATTAGATGAGAAAAGGTTCTGTGAACTAAGAAATGAGCTAAACATTCTTGACTCTCGAAATGTGGCTTGAAACATTGCATACCTGGTTGCAACTAAAATTGTTCCTCCGTACTGTCAAAAATGCTCCTCCTCTCCTTTGTACTCAGAAAACTATTCTTAATGAATAAATCTTGTGGATTATGACCATTGTTTGATTGTTGATTGTATACTGGTCGTAATCACCAAGACTACTTGCAAAATTGTTGTCCTTGGATCACTATTAGTTATCTATATATATATCAAGTCTGTTGAAAACGGACTAGTCCGTTTCCCAACCGGACTAGTCCGGACAGACAACAATTAGGTTAAACTCAGGGGTACCGGACTAGTCCGCTACCAGGACCGGACTAGTCCGGTCAGTCGGATATAGAAGCAGTCAGCCGGACCAAACGCCTCCCTCTCCACTCATAATCACTTTGCAACACCCTCTCTCCTAAACCCTAGCTCTCAAAGTGATTTTCGAGTTGAGCCCTCAAACTTGGAGTTTTCTCCGTGAAAAAGCCTCTTCTCGACGAGGGGATCCTACTTTCCGGACACATTCGGATTGATTTCCACTCCTTCAACGCGAATCTTCAAATCTTGGTAAATCCCCCCAAAACCCAAAATCTCAATTTTTCTAGCTCTAGCTAGTTTCCTTTGATTTCAAAAGGATGTACATTGCATAAATAGATGTATTTCTACCACTTTCCTACCCTTGTATCCATAGATAGGAGATTTACTTCAAATAAAATACTCAAGTTAGGGTTCTTATGCTAGGCCGGACTAGTCCGGCGTCCAGATGCGGACAAGTCCGGTCCACCGGACTAGTCCGCACTCTGAAACCGGACAAGTCTGGTCTCTGACAGCTGAACTCCTACATTCCCATTTGAAGTCGATAAGGTGTCCGTTTGCATCTAATCCTTAAACTCCTTGTCAGGCATCATGTCTTTAGGATCAGATGACAGCTCTTTTCACATTGACGAAGAAGTTCAACGTGAAAGAGTGAGGAGAGCTAAGGAGGGAGTGATGAAGAAGAGACATGACGTCAATGCTCACTCTCCACCCTCCGACGACAATCTTCCTAAGAAGAGAAAAGTCATTATCAAAAGGCCTCAAAGGAAAGATGCTGCTGAGGGCTCATCAGGGCCAAGAAGAGTTCTCAATAAAGGGAAGGGACTTGCTAGTGGCCCCATTGGGCCCTTGAAATTGAAAAATCCCGTTCATCGCAACAGGCAGCCTTCAAGTGAAGATTTCACTGGAAAAGGGAATGAGCTAGCTGATAACTTCAGAAAGATTGAAGTGTATGGACGACCTAAACAATGTTCTGATCCTAGGTTCTGGAGCAACTTCCATGCAGACTACTACGAGCACGTGTACATGAAGATGAAGAATCCCGTAGTAGAGAGTCAATGGCTGAATGTTGACTACCTGAAGTCGAAGAAGTATCCCGCATTTCGTGAGATGGTGGAGGCCTTAGAGAGGCACGGTCTGACGGACCTGCTATCCTTTGAGTATGACTGGAACAATGAAGTCATTACTCAGTTTTACTCCACTCTCTACTTTGCTCGGGATGATGGAGACAATCTTACTTGGATGACTCATGGTTCAAGGTACAGTGTCACTTATGATGAATTTGCTAGGATTCTTCACCTCCAAAACACTTTGGATCATGAACTGGTCATTCATAATCTGAAACCCCTGGAGAAGGAGGAAATTGAATTTCTCTATGACACAAGGATGCCATATGTCCCTCTAACCATCAAATATCTAAAGCCCTTCTTTGTGGTTCTAAATAGAGTCTTGAGAAAGACGATAGCTCCGAAGGATGGAGATGCAGGAACTATACAAGGAACCTTGAGAACTCTCATGAAAGTCATTAGTGGGAGGAGACCATTCAATGTCTTTGAGTATATCTACAATGACACTGTGAACATCTCAATTACCCCCAATAGGTCCTGTGGATACGCACCGTATATCATGTACATGATTGAGAAGGTGACAGGACTCGAGTTTGTCAAGGATGTCAAGCATACGGGGTTGAAGCCGCAAAAACCCACCGAGTACACTCTCCCTCCGGCTCCAGCTGCCCCGTCCTCTCCACCAGTGGAGAGGAGATCAAAGCAAGCTCATGATGACACTAGGTCTGCAGCTGCTCCTCCTGGCTCTCCACCTGCCCAAGAATCATCTAGCGGCATCCTCAAGATGCTCTCCTCTATCTTTGCCTGCTGCCGTAAGATCGAAGACAGGCAACGCAAAGAAAAGCTTGCAAGGAAGAGACATCAACAGTACGTCAATGCAAATATCAAGTCTATCTGTGCAAAGCTTGAGATTGAGCCTGTTGGATCACCGCCTGCCTCCGAGGACTCAGAGGAAGATCCTGCTCCCGTGGATGATGAAGATGAAGATCAGACTGAGACTGACGGAGGAGGCAGCGATGAGTGACTTCCCTCAATTTTTCTCTTTTTGGTGTCTTGATGCCAAAGGGGGAGAGATTGAGATGGAAGATTGAGATTAGACTTGGACTATTTTCTATCTAGTATTAGTCATTAAGATCTTGTGTGATCAAGGATATGTACCTAATCTTGTAATGCACTATTTCTTTTCCTATGTGTGAAGTACTATGCTCTAATGCCCACTTACATGTTCACTACTAGTTGTCTTTAATTTAGCACATTTTGTTTATCACACACCTGTGAGGCACCCCACCATAAGGTGTGTACATATGTGAGAAGTTTTTTGTGAATTCTTTATTGTTCTCATGTGTACGCACCTTATGAAAATCAACCTTTTATTCTCAATTGTGATATCTCAAATGGTTGTCATCAATCACCAAAAAGGGGGAGATTGTAAGTGCATCTAGGATATCCCTTGTGGGTTTTGGCTAATTGATGACGAACATATGAGATCCTAATGAAACTATTAAGATGATTGCAGGATAAACAAAGTGAACTGGCTCGGCACACACACAAAAAGGTGAAAAATAGAGTGGTGCCCGAAAAGGAAGAAGTTAGTGAAATTTAGAGAAGCAAAGTAGATATAAATGTATAGGTGGTGTGTGAGAGAGACACATCCCAAGAGCTCATGACTTTGCGTAGGGGTAAGGGGTTTAAAAATCAACTAAAATTCACGTTTAACTTTCTGAAAGACGCAAACATAGTGCACCGGACTAGTCCGCCTTGTGAACCGGACTAGTCCGGTCAGGTCACTGGAACGCAACCGGACAAGTCCGGTTTTAGACCGGACTAGTCCGGTCATGTCTCTGTTGTCCTCCTTAGAGGACTACGGACTAGTCCATCCAGCAACAGGACTAGTCCGCTAAAGTTTCTGAAAACCCATCTCACATAGTACCGGACAAGTCCGATTTGTGGACCGGACTAGTCCGGTTAACCCACTGGAAGTAGGCCGGACAAGTCCGATCATATACCGGACTAGTCCGGTAGTAGGTTTAACAACGGAAACTTTTTGGAAAAGCCTATAAAAAGAGGTCCTTCGGCTTTTCCCCAAGAAGACACGACTCATACTGTCAAAACTTGAAACCCTAGCGCCGCCACCTGTCCCAAGAGCCCAAAAACACATCTCCCCACACATCTAAGGTGCAAAAAGGTGAAGATCAATAAAATACTTGGATTTGAGATTGGGAGATCGTCGTTCCTTCGTTGTGAGCTCTTGGGGTTTGATCTCTCTACACTCATATTCTGAATTGTAATCTTTTTGAGTGTATTTGATCAACTTCTCATTGTAATTCTTGTGGGAGCCCTCAACGTGTGAGGTAGCCCCATAAAAACGGTGATTACACTTGATAGTGAAGTCAAGTCGGCCTGTGTGGTGACTTGAAGAGGAAAAGGGTTGAGAACCCGGCTCTGTGTGAGCTTCCTCAACGAGGACGTAGATCTCTTGGTGAGATAGAACCTCGGTAAAAATTCGTGTCTTTTGTCTCTCATTTGGTTTACATCTTGACACATTAGATTACTAGTTTGCTAGTCATCGTTTGAGTTCTTTACAAGTTTGCACGTGCATCCATACTATAAATTTAAGTTATAAAAACTGTTGTTCTTATTCCGCTGCTATAAGATAAAACTTGTGAGACACACTTAATCAACTCAAACAATTCAGCACACCGGACTAGTCCGCCCACACAACCGGACTAGTCCGGTCAGTCAAATTTCTAACAACTTTATTAAGTGTGCAGGAATTCTTTAAAGGCCTATTCACCCCCCCTCTAGGCCACATTCACCCCCGCTCCCTCTCTTGCAGGCTTTATCAGGGAACCACTTTTCCCCACCTTAATCGCGTTGCCTCTTGCTCACACTGGCTGTCGAGCGGGCCCCGTACCTCTGCTCTCGATGGTTCGGTCAACGCAGGTGCGATTATTTTGGGCACGTCTCAATTGGCGGTTCTTCGAGGGATTTGGGCGAATAAAGAGACCCCCTGGTGCTAGCAGGAGTCTTCTCCTCCATCCTCCTTCTTTCACTTCATGTTTTTCTTTCTCCTCATGATCCCATGGTGTCGAACCTCCGAGAGTCTCGTCTCCAAAGTTTTGCCGATGTTGGGCGCCTCTTGGGTGCGTGAGGCGCCTGATCGGTTGGCAGGCGCCTCAAAACGATGGGAGGATTCGCTGCGGATCCCTCCCACTCATAGACCTTCAGCCTGGTGAAGTCGTCGTCTTCACCGAGTACATGCTGACGGGACTCGCCCTTCCCGTTTCTTCCTTCTTCCTGGCGTTGCTCGAGTTCTACGGGCTCTAGCTACAGAACCTGACACCGCACTCCCTCAAGTTGGTGTCAATCTTTGTCCATCTCTGCGAGATGTTCGTGAGGGTGCGGCCATAGGTGCGGCTGTTTTGGGCATTCTTCGTCATGCGGTCGTCGGGGAGGAGCTCGAGCTTCCTAGGAGCTTACTACTCCCAGCATCGCACACGATAATTGGCGACGTACATCTCTTCCCTTTCTTCCAATAAGTAGGAGAACTGGAGGGATGAATGGGTCATTGTGAAGACCGGCGCCCATGATCGACTGGAACTTCTGACTTCCCCTCCTTCATCCACGCGGACCAGCTGGGAGAGGATGCCCCGCCTTCAGAACGTCTACACCCCTGTGCTGGCAAGGATTAAGCTCCTAGCGGACCGGGGGTTGTCTTCACTGATGGTGTTGGCCGACTTCCTGGGTCGGCGCATCGCTCCCCTCCAGAGTCGCTGCCGCGGGGCCTGGATGTACTCCGGCGAGAATGACCCGTCTCGCCTGGAGCGTGATCCCAAGACCACCTTAGATATGGAGCTCCTGGACGCCATGTTGGAGAGGCTGGGCGTCGATGTTGGATGCAACAGGGTCTCCGTCTCTCCGACAATCTTGTCAACCCACCGGTGTCGTGCTTACCCATCTTCATGGACCAGGAGTTGAGATCACAGCTCCTGAAGACGATGCCGATGTTGGACGACGTCGACGTTGCTCCCCGGCAGGCTGGTGACACTTCACGGGGAGCAGCAATCCCCGGGGTGACTGAGGCCCTATTTGGCACAACTTATGAACCAACTTTTTTATAAAAATAAGCTGCGGGTGTACCAAACAGTCAGCTTCTCCAGCAGCCTATTAGTTCAGCTGCTTCTCAGAATGAACTAAAAGCAGGATATAAGTTTAAGCTGCTGTTCATCAGCTTTTCAGACAAGCTGCTTTTTTAACAAGTTTAAGCCGTGCCAAACAGGGCCGGAAGCAAGCGGCAGGAGGTCTGTTTCTTCTGCTTCGGCCCATGCTGCTCCAAGCACTGCCGCGTCGAATTCTGTGGCCCCGATCCCCTCTACCTCAAGTCTGGACAAGAAAAAGAGGAAAGCGCCAGCGGCCCCCTGGCCCAGGTCCCCCGGGAAGAAGCGGAGGCTGATGCATGCAGATGGAACCTTTACCTCGACACCCAGCCCCGTGGCACCCGTATTGGTTGAACTGGAGGACAAGGCCGGCGGCAGCGTGGCTGGTCCTGCAGCCAAACCCACAGAGGGATCGCCTGCAGCTCCTCCGCCTCCGATGTCAACGAAGAGGCCGGCTGCATCCGGGGGCTCCGGTAGTTCCGAAGGCCCAGGCAAGCGCTTCCGAGCAATTTCATGGAGCTTTGCCGGCCCCAGGTAGATCATACGATGCCAGCCCTTGCTGCCTTTGGTTATGCTTCAGTGTTATCTGCTGACCCCATCTTTTACACAGAGCTCCATCCGCAGGTGCTTCTGGGAGCGGTTCGGTGCCCGGGGTGTCTAGCGATCCACCGACAGCTTCTGAAACTGCTCCAGCCCAAGATGTGGACCCTCTGGCACCAACGACGTCCATGCCGCATGTCTCTTCTGCAGATATCTCGTTGGCGGTTCCTGGTGCGGCAGACCCCAGCAAGGAAACTCCGTCGGTCCTAGCTCCGGGACCTGGTTTTGGGCCGGTTGATGCCGACGAGGTCTCACCGGTACATGGCGGCGAACCCGTTTCTGCCGGTGACGAGGGCGCGTCGGACGCCGCGGCCCCTACCCTAGAGGATAGCGTTCCCCTGCCAAAAGCTCACCTGCCTCCTTCTGAGGTCGAAGTTGAAGCTTCCCTGGGTCCCTACTTCTCGGTGCGCGCTATGACGGCTACTAATACCCCGGAGGACGGTGCTCGGGAGGCTATGGTACGTGTCGAGCGGATCCCCTTGTCTGAGGTCATGGCCTCGGCTCAGCCAAGTCTGCTCTGAGTTCAGCTGGCGCTGGATCAAGGATGGGAAGTTGTCAAAGTGTGTAGCCGACACTTCCCCCGGGCCTGCTCTGGGCAGCCCGCGTAGGTTCTTTTTCGGAGGGGCTAGTCACTGACGGAGAGCTTCAGCGTTAGAGACGATTGGGAGAGAAGCTTGACACGAGGATTTTTACGTGGTTCAGGCCGCCGGAGCGTAAAACCCTACGTCCACGGTGAGCAGAGTTGCTCATTGTATTGTTTGCTGCTCAGTACCGGAGTCCTGAGCTTGAGGATGAGTCGAACCGCTAGGGTGCGAGAGTGTGTAAGAGGCGAACCCCTGCTAACGTTGCCTACCCGAGCCTTTTATAGTCCACGGCTCGAGCGGCTTACAAGGTGGGCCCAGGACCCGACAGGTGGTCCCGGAAAGATTGCTTACCATCTACCATATCTGTAGTTACGCCGGTAGTTGTCTCTGGCGAAGGCTTCCGAGTCTTCGTTCTGCCGCCCTGCCCATGCCACAAGCTAGTAGTAGTGGTTGATGATGGCAGGGGCGGCAGGGGATGTCTTGTCGCTGTGTTTATTGGCGGGCAGGCTCTGACACGGCGCGCCAGTCTGCGATGTGACTGGGCGCAACGGCACCTGACAGAGGCGTGCTCCGCGTCTCCGCGCCTTGGGAAGGCGCGGGTCTCGAATACCTTGTACGGGCAAGGTATGGCGCGTCTTTACTCTTGCTGCCTACCGCACGGGGGCAGGCAGCGCTGCTCTGCTGGCCACGTGGCGGGCCCGGAGCCCTCCTCTGAGGAGAGGGAGGTCCGGCCTCACGGGACACGTGGAGCCTTCGGAGCTCTCCCCGCGTAGGGGGGAGGTCCTGCTTCTGCTAGCCACGTGGCGGGCCCGGAGCTCTCCTCTGAGGAGAGGGGGTCCGGCCCCGCAGGACACGTGGAGCCTCCGGAGCTCTCCCCGCGGAGGGGGGAGGTCCAGCTCAATTGGCCACGTGGCGGGTCCGGGGCTCTCCTCTGAGGAGAGGGAGGTCCGGCCCCGCTGGACACATGGCGCCTTCGGAGCTCTCCCTGCGGAGAAGGGCGAGGTCTTTAGGCATTTTCCCCTGTGCGCGGGGGTACCCCGTATTGAGGGTACCGACAGTGGCCCCAAGGCCTGTCTCGGGGGAGATAGCTAGCCCGAGGTGGGGCCTCCGTCTCTTCCATTCCGTGCACCTTCTCTAAGTCCCGCATTGACCGTTGCCGGAGCACGAACAATCGCGGGATCGTGGAAGCGTGTGCCCCACTTGATGGCTGCTTTTACTGTGGCGGTTCCCAAGGTTGCCACATCTGCACGTCGCAGCGCTTTTTCGGGAACCGCCGAAGCGTCTTGCTGGCTTGTCTCCTTGGGAGACTGACTTCTTGGCCCACCGCTTTAGCTGGACGGCTTGGGTCCACTTGTCATCGACGTTTGGTCTTGGAGCCGAAGCGGTTGCCCAGGCGGCGTATTCGAAGAGTTTCGAATCGCTTTGAATCACACATGGGAAGTTTAAAAGGGGATCTTACCCGCATCGCGGCTTCCCTTCGCACTTCCCAGCGCTTGCATCTTCCTTGAGTTCTTGTGCCCTTGTCTTCCCTGCCCTTGAGCTTTCTCCTGCCATGGCTTGCATCCTGCCTCCGTCGCGTCTTGCTCGGTCGGTCGAGCTCGGATCAGTGTGCAGGCTATAGAGCTGGCACGCGGAGGAGCAGAAGAGCCGGCTCCGCCAGGGATATCTCCCCCTGCTCCTGGAAAATGGGGAAATGGTCTTCTTCACTGCCTACGCCATGGCGGGGTTTGTCCCGCCAATTTCTTCCTTCTTCGTCACGCTGCTGGAGACGTACGGTCTCCAACTCCACCACCTTTCCCCCAACTCCTTCGCGATGGCTGCCGTCTTCATCCATTTCTGCAAGATGTTCGTGGGGGTGCACGCTTCAGTGACGCTCTTCCGCTACTTCTTCGTGTTGCGGACGACTGGGCGCAGTTTGAAGACCTAGCTGGGGGCGTACTACTTCCAGCATCGCTGCAAGGATCCAAAGGCCTCTGGGTATCTTCTACCTTTCGGTGCGTCGAGGTGGGAAAACTGGAGGGAGAACTGGGTGATCGTGCAGACCGACGAGCACGATCGCCTGCAGCTCCCAACTGCCGGCCCAACCACTGAGCGTCGCTTCTGGGAGGAGATCCCGGAGCTGGAGCGGGAGTACGCACCGGTCTTGGAGCGGATCCGGTTCCTGGCCAATGAGGGGCTGACGTCCCTGATGGTGCTGGTGGATTTCTTGTTGCGCCGTATTGCCCCCTTGCAGCAACGCAACCGCCCGGCGTGGTACTACACCGACGAGCTCAACTGCACCAGGTTGGAGAGGGGTCTTGGCTCTGATCCTTCTGATGAACAGCTGTACGAGATGGTGGCCAAGGTGAGCAGCGACTACGTCACCGGCGGCGACCTCGCCTTCCCGGCCTCTGGCACTCCCCTCTTCTTGGAGCCGCAGAGGAGGGCGGAGCTGCTGCGGAAGATGCCGAATCTCGATGACATTGGGATCGCCGTTCGTCAGGTTGGAGATGCCCTCCGGGGGATCTCGATTCCCGGGATCGAGCGCTCCGGGACGGAGCGCGAGGCGTCTGTCACTGTCCATCCCGCACCAAGGGCCGGCGGGGCTCAGACCGCCGACAAGGGGAAGGGAAAGGAGCCGGCCCCCGGGCAGCCAGAGAAGAAACGTGCCCGGTCTCCTCCGAGGGTGTCGCTTGCGCCGAGCCAGGGGGCCGGGGTACCCTTGCGCCCATCTCCCGGAGGCACTGGTTCGTCAAGTGGCGACCCAAAGAGACCCCGGGTCTCCCACTCGGCGGGTCTCTTCTCGGACAGCGGCGGTCCGAGGAGCCCCAGGCGTCCCACCACCCTTCCTCAGGCGGGGGGCGGGGGGGGGGGTGCTTCCAGGAAGGACGCTGGTGGGGCGACGCCCGGGAGTGTGCTGGGGGCTCAGACGCCACAGCCAGCGAGCGTTCCGGCTGCAGGTCCTGGCGGTTCTACCCCGGCCCAGAGGCTGGGGCTCCAAGCCCGTTGGAGCGCTCACGCCGCCCAGTATGTGTTGCTCTCTTTGGCTTGTAGAAGTAGCGTTCCTTTCTCCTCTCTTAGCCTAAGAGCTTCCTTTGTCTGCAGGGACTCACCGGCTGCGGGGGGCGAGCCTATTCCCCGACCATCTCCAGTCAGCGGAGGCTCTGTGCCGCAGCATCCGGGAACTGCGGTGGTTCCGATGGCCCCCAAGTCGGCGGGGGCTTCTTCTGTGCCGGCGGGTTCGCCCCCTGTGGTGGCGGCGACAGCACCTGCTCGTCCTCCTTCGCCAGCCCGGAAGTCCGGTGCTGAGGCTGGAGGGGCTGCTGTGGGCGCAGCTGCTGGCCCCCTGGCTCGCCCGGGTCAGCGTCTTGCCTCAGCTGCCGAGGCACCAGTACCTTCACCGGTCAGGGGCGTGACTCCTGCCCCCGCCGCCCCGCTGCCCATATGGGATGCCTTGGGGCGTGCTCAGGCTGGTGTCCGACAGGTCGAGGCCGCCTTTGAGCAGGAGCGGGAGATGCTGGATGGAGAGAGGGAGCGCCTTCTTAGCTGGGAGCATCTTCTGCAGCAGCGGACCTAGGAGGCCAAGGCAGAGCTTGACTCGAGGCAGTCGAGGCTTGACGCCATGGGGGCTCTGCTCGACGCTCAGAAGAGCGCCGTCGACTGCCTGGGCTCAGAGACCCGGCGGCTCCGCGCTACCTTCCGCGAAGCTCAAGCCAAGGTCGAAGCGCGCTCCACTGCCGTGGAGGAGTTGCGGCTGCAGGTAGCTCGCCGAGAGTGCGTCGTCGCAGATTGGGAGCGTGCCGTGGCAGCCGAGGAGGAGAAGGTCGCCGCACGGCTGGAGGCCAGAGAGGGCGAGCTAAGGGCTCGGGCCGAGGAGCTAGAGCTCCGTGAGTCAGCTACTGCCGCGAGGGAGGAGCGATCCTCCCAGGAGCGCCAGGCGGCGCTAGATCGCGAGCTGGCGGCCCGCCAAGAGGTGGAGAAGCTCCAGGCTTCGCGGTCTGTCGAGGCCCGGGTGGTCTGGAGCTTTGTTACCGAGGCGGGGTCCGCCTTGGTTCCCCTCGGTTTCAGCCCGGTGCGGACGGAGGCTCCAGCGCAGGAGGTGTCTGGGGCAATCCTGGCGCTTGAGTCCATCGGTGCCAAGCTGGGCAGGCTCGAAGCGGTGATCGCCGACGAGCTTGAGGTGGAGGGACGAGGCCTGGCGAAGGAGGTCGCCACACATGTGCTGGCGTGCTTCCGGAGCCAAGACCCTTCCTTCTCTCTGGAGCCAGTGCGACTAGGCCCCGCCGTCGAGCGGGAGGAAGCTTCTAGGGCCGAGGTCGGGGACATGGCTGCCCTTGTGGCCTCTAGGTTCCAGCGGGAGTTCGGGGACTCTTAGGAAGCCGCCCCTACGGCCAAAAGGCCCTGTATCTCTTCTCTCCCTTTTTTTTTGTTGAGTGTGTAGTCCAGCTCATGGAGCTTTGAATGAATAGACTCTTGTTATTTTCCGTGTCTGTATATTTTTATCTTCTTCTTGGCTTGGCCTGGCCGAGTCCTTAGCTCCGCAAGGTACTCAGAGGTTTTCACCAACCTTGAAGTCTTGTACATACACCTTCCTCGGGTCCTTATTGTATTAAGGGCCCAAGGGATCTTCGGAGCTCGCCCCGTGAGAACGGGGAGGTCCATATCCGCCAGCCACGTGGCGGGCCCGGAGCTCTCCTCTGAGAAGATGGAGGTGCGACCCCGCGGGACACGTGAGGCCTTCGGAGCTCACCCCTGCGGAGGGGGCGAGGCCCGGCTCTGTCGGCCACGTGGCGGCCCCGGAGCCACCTTCATAGGAGAGGAGGCTCCGGCCCTGCCGGACACGTGGGGCCTCCGGAGCCTGCCCCTGCGGAGGGGGCGAGGTCCGGATCCTTCGGTATTGCGTTGGAGCTCCGGTCTTGCGCGGTCCCGTAGTAGCCCCCTGGTAGGTGTGGCCAATTGTTTGGGCGCTCCTACCATAATCCTGCGGAGAGCTAAGGCCGAGAGGTCCTGCACACAAGTAAGAGAAACGTAATTCTCCTTGGGGCTCCCCCTTCCCTATCTCATAGTCTTATTTGGCTTACGATCCTGATCCGGTGTACGGGGCTTGGGAACTTCAGTGCGCGAAGTGCCGGGGGCTCGAGGCCCCCTAGCCATCGGCAGATACCTCAAATGCGACCTTCTTCGGCAGGATAGCAAATGCCGACTAGAGGTGAGAATGGGAAAAGGAAGCTAAGTGCATGGTGAGCATACACAGGAAGTGCGGTCAGAAAAATTAATACGTAATTTAAATGAGCACAAGGGAAGAGCAAAGTAGGACAGGTTTCTTTCCATATAAATTTTCATAGGAGGAAGGCAGGCTAAACATGGAGGCAACGACCCGCCCCATTAAGAAGGGAAGCAAGACTCTACGCGCTTAGGGTCGGAACCAGGCCAAGCTGAACGTAGTCCTGGACCGTCCCCTGAGACTTAGCTGCTCCAAGCGCTGTTCCTGGACTCCATGGAATCTATTACAGAAAGAAGAGACTGCCCTATTATTGCTCTAGGGGTAGAACTTAAGGAGGTGTTCTATGTTCCAAGGGTTCGGGAGCGGATCCCCATCCTCGGTGGAAAGACATACGCACCTGGGGCGGCAAACTTTCGTGACTCGGAAGGGACCTTCCCAGCTGGGGGAGAGTTTGTCAGTCCCTTTGTGAGAAAGTATGCGCTGCAACACCAGGTCGCCTTCCTGCAGCTCCCGGACACGCACAGACCTTTGGTGGTAGCGGCGGAGCGCTTGTCGGTATCGTGCGTTGTGGAGTGCTGCATGTAATAGAGCCTCGTCGACAAGGTCGATGTCTTCACGTTGGAGGTTGTCCTGCGCGGCTTCGTCGTAAGCTCGGACACGGAGGGACCCCATGGTGATCTCTGGGGGAAGCACAGCCTCGGCCCCATACACCATGAAGAAGGGTGTCTCTCCGGTGGCCCGGTTCTGGGATGTCCAGTTAGCCCATAGTGTGCTCAGAAGCTCGTCCACCCACTTGGCGCCATGTTTCTTCAAGCCGGCATAGGTGCGAGTCTTGAGGCCCCGAAGAATCTCAGCGTTGGCCCTCTCAACTTGCCCATTGCTCTTTGGGTGAGCAACGGAGGCATAGCACACCTGGATGCCAAGGTCTTCGCAGTATTGTTGGAAGGCTGCGCTGGTGAACTGGGTCCCGTTGTCGCTGATGATTTTGTTCGGGACCCCGAACCGGCAGATGATCGACTTGATGAACTTTACTGCGAATTGCTTGTTGATGGTGACGACGGGTGTGGCTTCCGGCCACTTGGTGAACTTGTCGACGGCGACGTAGAGGTACCGGAATCCCCCGACGGCTCTGGGGAATGGTCCTAGGATGTCCAAACCCCATACGACGAACGGCCATGAGGGCGGGATCATCAGAACCGCCTGAGCCGGTGTGTGGATCTGCTTGGCATGGAACTGGCACGCCTTGCAGCTCTCGACCAGCTTGACGGCATCCTGGAGTGATGTCGGCCAGTAGAAGCCATGCCGGAAGGCTTTACCGACGAGCGTGCGTGAGGAAGAGTGACTCCCACATTCGCCTCCATGGATCTCAGCGAGCAAGTCGCAGCCTTCCCCCTGGGTTATGCACCACAATAGGACGTGGTTGGCGCCACGCCGGTAGAGATCCCCTTCTACCAGCGCGTACCTCTTAGCCATGCGCATGATCCGTTCAGCGGATACACGTTCATCAGGGAGGATGTTGTCTTTCAAGTAGTCCCGGATCTCCGTGATCCATGCATCGGGTCTGACTTGAGCTTATGGATCTTGAGCGCTGGGTTGCACGGAGTCCCTAGTGACGCTTACGATCCTTGGCGGCGTCCATGGCTGCAGGGCCGCCAGCTTCAAGTTGCTGGTCCAGCCCCCTTCGCCCGGCTCAGCAGGCCGGGCTGTGGGCCGCAGCAACATCCTCTCGAAGACTCCTTCGGGAACAGGGGCTCCGGTGGAGGCCTTCGTTGAGAGGTCGTCAGCTGCGGGATTGCCAGCGCGCGGTACATGGCACAGGTCCAAGGCGAGGAAGTCTTTCTCCAACATCTGCACGTGGAGCAGATAGGCAGCTAGCTGTGGGTCATTGCAGGAGCATTCACACTTAACTTGCTTGATGACTAGCTGGGAGTCGCCCTGTGCCAACAACTGGCGAGCGCCCAGAGACAGGGCTGTCTTTAGGCCAAAGATGAGCGCTTGATACTCTGCCATGTTGTTGGTTGTCTTGAAATTGTGACGCACCATGTACCCAAACTGCTCCCCCGATGGCATGAGAAGCAGTACGCCAGCACCGGCCCCCTGCTTTCACGAGGAGCCGTCGAATAAGAGCGTCCAGTGAGGCCGGGTGAAGACCGGAGCTCGGGGCTTCGGTTCACCGTCTTCGTGGCCCCCTGGGTTAGCCTTCGTTGGCGTCCACTCGGCCATGAAGTCAGCCAATGCTTGGCTCTTGACTGCATGGCGAGGAAGGAAGTCCAGCTCAAACTCCGCCAGTTCCGCTGCCCATTTAGCGACATTGCCAGTCGCGTGGGGGCTGTGAAGGATCGCCTTCAGCGGGTAGGAGGTGACCACCGAGATCCGGTGGGCTTGAAAGTAGTGGCGGAGCTTCCTGGATGCCACGAGCACTGCATACAGCAGCTTGTGGACCTCCAGGTACCTTGTCTTGGCGTCGTGGAGGACTTCGCTGATGTAGTAGGCAGGCCTCTGGATGGTCCGGACCCTCCCTCCCGGGCCTGAGATGTCCTCATCCATGGGCTCAGGCTGACCGGAGGTAGGTGGGTCCGGGGGAGCCTCCGGGAGCTGGGACTCGGAGGCTCCTAGGCCGTCTTGGGCCTCCGGGAGATCCCGCTGGTTTTCCAGGTGGTCATCCTGGACCCTCGGGAGGACGTCTTGTCCTCCTGGGAGGTTGTTTTTGGTCTCCGGGGGATTACCCCGGAGCTCCGTGAGGTCCCGTTGGACCTCCGGGAGGTTGTCTTGGAGCTCCGGGAGGTCCTGTTGGACCTTCGGGAGGTTGTATTGGAGGTTCGGGAGGTCGTCTTGGACCTCCGGGGTCTCCTGGTGCTTGTCCTCTGCTATCGGAGAAGGCTGTGGTGACGAGAGGTCCTGCCGCTCTGCGACGAGGACCATGCTCACCACTTCAGTTGTTGCCGCAATGTAGAGCAACAAATGCTCTTTGGGATCGGGGGCTACCATGATGGGTACGATTGTCAGGAGTTGCTTCAACTCCTGGAAAGATTCTTCTGCTCCGGAAGGTGACCAAGGCGAGTCGTGCCCCGTGCACAACACCAGCAGCCATACTGCTGCTGAGTGCCGGGAGATTCAGAAGCTCGCGGAGCGCTTCCGCAAGGGGAAGCAACCGCGTGCTGACGCCCCTCCCTTCCGTCAAAGGGAGGGCAAGCAGAAGGTCGACACTCAAGACAGTGTTGACCACCAAGTGGAGTTCCAGGAGCCTCAGCGCGCCGTGAAGGCGGTGCGCAACCATGAGGACTCCAGCTCTAGCAAAGATGAGCGCCGGAAGATGCTCTACGTCATCTACGGAGGGTCCGCTGACCCCTCGTCCTGAAGCGCGGTTAAGACTCTGCGCCGAGCGGTAGCATCGGTGGCTCCTCTCCCAAGTGTCGCGCCGCACCTCAAGTGGATGGGAACCCCCATCAGCTTCGATGCCACCGACTGCCCCAGGAACATGGCTGGGGCCGGCCAACTACCATGAGGACTCCACCATCGCCAACGTGAGGATGTACCACGTTCTGGTAGATGGTGGGGCTGGGCTGAACCTCATCAGCCGCGCAGCTTTCTAGAAGCTGCAGATCCCGATGGCCAAGCTCACCCCATCGAGCCCGTTTTCAGGGGTAGGGTCGGGACAAGTCGTTCCCTACGGCAACATCAGCCTTCCGGTGACTTTTGGGGCACCGGACAGCTATCGAACAGAGTACATTCTGTTCGACGTAGCGGAGATCGACCTCCCCTTCAACGCCATAATCAGCAGGCCAGCCCTGTATCGATTCATGGCAGTAGCCCACTACGGCTACCTTGTCTTGAAGATGCCTACACCAACAAGCGTCCTCAAGATTCGTGGAGACTGCACTGCTGCAGTGTCAGCCTTGGAGAAGCTCCAGGCACTTGCAACAGCTCGAGCACCAGCCCCTGGTGGTGCAGAGTCGGACCGGCTCCACCCGAGTGCACGCCACCGTGCCTCTACCGCAGCACCCCGCGTGCAACCCCTCGACGAGGGCAACGTGCTTCTGCCGACGAAGATGACGAAGCTCCCTTCAGCAGCAAGCTCTCCTCGCCCAAGTTCATGACGAACGGTGACCAGCGGGGACTACGTCTCGACACACTCAGGACGAAGTGTGTCGGCGCAAGCTGGAAGCCAGCAGCCGACTCCGGCAACGCAGGCTCCATCGAGCGTGAGATCCTCTGCAGCGCTGAGCGTCCCCCACGGGGGTGTGCTAGCTGCAGCAAGAGCACTACTGCGCAATCCACCTGCTGGGGACGTGCCTCAGTCAGCGACCCAGCAGTGGATTCGCGAGGTAGACCGTCTCGTCGTCGCCGCCGCAAACCCTCGACTTCGGTGGGGACGACGTTCCGGCCAACCGGCTGTGTCACTGACGCGCACGCCAACGGTTGACGGGCAGACAGCGGATTCCAGCTCCACCAGGCTCCCATCGACGGACCTGAGGATGGAGCTGGAACGATGCCACTTGGGCCAAGATGCCCGAGTGTTCCTCGAGCGACGACGAGAAAGGTGTCGCAACCAGGAGGCCGCCGATAGCATGTCGACTGCCTCAACCCTGCCTAAGGCGCAGACGTTCGCTACGCGATCTCTGCCCCAGGCATACGTCGCGCAGCATGTGCCCCAGCCATATGCCCTGCAAGCGGTGCCCCCGGTCTATGGCGCAGCCTTGCCCATACCGGGGTACACAGTGCCAGCAGCGAACCAAGCGTTCGCGGCACCAACACCTGCAGCAACAGGAGCAGGATGTGCAGCCCTGGCGCCACACCTTCGCTTCGCGAGGTGGCCGCGCAAGTTCCGGCCGCACCTGCCCGAGAAGTACGACGGCAGCATCAACCCGATGGAGTTCCTCCAGATCTACTCCACCGCCGTCCTTGCTGCAGGAGGGGACGAGGCCGTCATGGCCAACTACTTCCCCGTCGCCTTGACCGGCCCGGCCCGGTCTTGGCTCATGAACCTCCCCCAGGGTTCCATAACCTCCTAAGGAGAGCTCTGCCGACAGTTTACTGCCAACTTCGGCAGCTCCTACACTCGGCCTGGCACGGAGCTCGACCTCCACGCCATCCAGCAACAACCTGGAGAGACGCTGCACTCCTTCATCCAGCGGTTCTCCCAGGTACGCAACACCATCCCACACATCCAAAGTGCTTCTGTGATGGTGGCGTTCCGGCAGGGTGTCCGGGACGAGAAGATGCTTGAGAAGCTCGCGGCCAGAGAGGTTCGCGATGTCTCAGAGCTCTTCAGCCTGGCGGACAAGTGCGCCAGGGCAGCTGAAGGGCGGAACTGGCACTCTCTGCCAGCCTCCGAGTCAGGAGGACAGCCCGGATCTGGCGCTGCTTCCTATAGAGGCGGCAAGAAGATCAAGAACCGGGGCGGTGGCAAGATGAAACCACCGGCTGCGGCTCCCGTTGCTGCAGCAGCAGCACCCAGTGGGGCTCGGGGGCCACGCCCCGACAAAAGGCAGCGACAGTCACCAGCTCTAGAGGGAGACCAAGGTGAATTGTGCCCCGTGCACGGCACCAGCTACCATACTGCTGCTGAGTGTCGGGACATCCAGAGGCTCGCAGAGCGCTTCCGCAAAGGGAGGCAGCAGCGAGCTGATGCCCCGCCCTTCCATCAAAGGGAGGGCAAGCAGAAGGTTGACGCCCCAGACAGCGTCGGCCACCAGGTGGGGTTTCAGGAGCCTCAGCGCGCCATAAAGACGGTGCACAACGGTGAGGACTCCAGCTCCAGTGATGATGATCCGGGGCAGTAGCCGACTACGGCTTCCCCGAAAAATCAGTGGAGACTGCACTGTTGCGATATCAGCCTTGGAGAAGCTCCAAGCAGTTGCAGCAGCCCAAGCACCAGCCCCGGCGGTGCAGAACCGGGCCTGCTCCACCCGAGTGCACGTCTCTGTGCCTCGGCCTCACCTCCCGGGGGCCACCCAGGATCTGTCAACCTCTTGACGGCCTTAGCTAGAAGGGGAAAGACATCTTGGGTTTCCCAAGAAGAGTCCGGGTCCTCCTACCTCTTGACGGGCTTAGCCAGAAGGGGAAGGTACCCCGTGGCTCCCGGGAGAAGCCGCACTGGACCTGCTCCAGCGTGAAGATACCTACCTCGTCGGCAAGGCACGAGAGCAGGTAACACCCCACAACGCACGGCCCACCTGGTGCTCTAGCACTACCGCCAAAGGACCAAGCGCGTCAGGGACCTGCGAGGAGGCAAACTGGTGCCGCGGCACACACTTTCCCGCGAAGGACCTATAAACTCTCCCCCAGCCGGGAAGGTCCCTTCCGACTCACGAAAGTTCCCGTCCCAGGTACACATGCCTTTCAGCCAAGGATGGGATCCGTTCCTGGACCCTTGGAGCATGGAACATCACAGTAAGTTCTACCCCCTGAGCATTAGTGGAACAGGCCTTTACCTTTCTATAATAAATCCCATAGAGTCCAGGAACAGAGCTCGGAGCAGCTAAGCCTCAGGGGACGGTCCAGGACTACGTCCAGCTTGGCCTGGTTCCGACCCTAAGCGTGTAGAGTCTTGCTTCCCTTCTTAATGGGGCGGGTCGTTGCCTCCATGTACAGCCTACTTTCCTCCTTTGGGCATTTACACATAAACCTGTTCTACCTCGCTCTTACTTATGTGCTCATTTAAATTACGCACTAATTTTCATGACCGCACTTTCTATGTATGCTCACCGTACATTAGCTCCCCTTTCCCGCTCTCATCCATAGTGAGCATTTGCTATCCTACCGAAGGCGGTTGCGCTTGAGGCACCTGCCGATGGCCAGGGGGCCTCTCGGGCCTCCCCCAGTCAGGTGTTGCGGTGCTAGTTGGTCACCTCCAGGAAAGACCTGAGCCGTGCATGGGGGGTCCAGGGTGCGTATCCCGCTTAGCCGGCTCTGTACCCGAAGCGTGTGTATCCTGCCCTCCGGAGGTCCAGGGGAGTACAGCCGCTTTGCCTGGTTCCGTACCCAAAGCCTGTGCACTCTGCTTCCCCAGCGTACGGTCCGGTACTAGAGGTCGGACGGTCATACCCTGACCTCGGAGGGAGCCGGAGCCCTAGTGCCTCACGCATAGAATTGCCCAAGCCCCGTATACCGGACTAGGACCATAAGCCGAATAAGACTAGGAGACGGGGAGGGGTGAACCCCCCGAGGAGAATTACACTTCCTCTACCTGTGTGCAGGACCTCCAAGTTCTAGCTATGGGGATCGCATGAAGTGGGGAGCAAGGAGCTGTCGACTACTCCAGCGCAAGACCGGAGGAATCCGGTTTCGCCCCTTCCGCAGGGACGAGCCCCAAAGGCCCCACGTGTCCAGCGGGGCCGGAGCTCCCCTCTCCTAAGGAGGAGCCCCGGGCCTGCCACGTGGCAGGCAGAAGCCGGACCTCCCCTTCCGCGGGGAGAGCTCTGAAGGCTCCACGTGTCCCACGGGGCAAGACCTCCCTCTCTGTAGGATCGAAGAGCACGTGAAAAGCTACCAGAGGGGGGGTGAATGGTAGATTAAAACTTTTCGCAGCGGAAACAACAAAAACCCCTCAGCAAAAATCAATCGGTTAAAGAAACCGTGTGTGCAAGTGTTTTCAAACGTGTTAAACCGTTACAAATCAAGTAGAGAGGTAGAGAATCAAGTGACGGATCTAATGCAACAAGAATCACTTGAAAACACGAAGTAAAACTTGAGATACGATCAAAACATTAAACGAAGATCAATCTGTTATACCCGATATAAAACAGATCTGCAACGCTGCAAAGAAACTCGTGTATCTCAAAAACTACAGATCCGAAGCTCGTGAAAATTTCACAGATGATATATAATTGAGTTGTGAAGACAACCCAAAAAGAATCACGTCAATCGGATCTGTAAAACTCGAGTTATGAACGAAACACCAAAGCAACATCGGTCTGTCCAGAAACTCGGCGAGAAAGACTTGACGAAAAACAAGTCGGACGAACAAGGCACAAAAGCTCCTAGAAACTATGAACTTTATTCAATAGAAACACAAGAGGAACAGCCCAAAGTTCTCTACCCATGAGAGCTCTGGCCTCCCTTGCTTTTATAGCCAGCCCTCAGGCTAATCAATCCAATCTAGGACTCCTACTCTTAATTGGACTCGTATCCTAACTTACCATAACTGCTCAGGACTCTCCTATTCGCAGATAGAAGCAATCGTGAGACTTCCAAACACTTTAGGAACGTCCTAAACATTCCTAAAACAACTCAACTTCGTGCCTAGCACGAAATCCTATCATAACCAACTCAAATCTTCCATATTTGAGCCATATCCGACTCAGCCTCAGACTGAGTACGCAATCCAGCCGGTTGGACCTTTCCGACCAATTCTTTACGTCCACTTCTCTTCATCACGCCTTGGAACAATGTTTCCACGTCCATGCACTCCTTGCACACGTGCAAACACCTTCCAACGACGTACACGCAACCTTCATATGCACTGCCCTTGATCCAAACATGTTGCGCGACCTCCCGATCAACTCAACCACAGCTCCTCCCGAACTTGGTTGTCCCTGAGACTAGTCCAAGGATCCCGTCACCAGCCATGTCTTGAACTCAAGCAACACCTGCACATGAATAAACAACCAATTCTTCCGAGCACAAGTCCTCGACTTGACTCATGTTAGTTCGAAAACCACAACACCTTACATGAGCACGTCACATAAGCATGTTGCAAACCATATCAAATGATAACAGCCATAACCACCAAAACACACCAAAAACTTAGCAAATTAATACTAAGCAAACCTTCCCATAAAGCAAGTTTGAAACATTGCGAGTTAAAAGCAAAAACAAGACGCAGCAGTTCTACGAGTTGAACTTCACGGGAGCTCCCTAAAAACAAGCTCCGTACCTCACAGAAGCTCTCCGGACCTTGCGTTGGACCTTGCCAACACTTGGCGGACCTAACAAAGAACTTGTCGGACCTTGCCACAGAAGAATGTTTTGGCAATATTCAAAACTTTGAATGTTAATGCTAACTTTTATCCTAATTGCCAATGTATTCAGCACACATAGGTCTCACACTCTCTTCAGAGGGGAGCTCCAGGCCCGTCACGTGGTCGGCAGATCCGGACCTCCCCATGCTCATGGGCGAGTTCCGGAGACCCCCGGGGCCCTTAATACAATAAGGACCCGGGGAAGGTGTGTGTGCAGAGCTTCGATATTGGTGAAGGCCTCTGAGTACCTTGCGGAGCTAAGGGCTCGGCCAGGCAAAACCAAGAAGAAGACAAGAGCGCAAAAGACACAAAAAGTCACAAGAGCCTATTTATTCATAGCTCCATGAGCTGGACTACAGACTCAATAAAAAAAAGAGGGGGAGATACAAGTCCTAGGTTGCCCCTAGCTCGCGCCGGAACCTATAGGCTACAAGGGCGGCCACGTCCCCAACTTCAGCCTTGGCGGTTTCCTCCCGCTCCACGGCAGGGCCCTTTCTCGCCGGCTCCAGTGAGAAGGAAGGGTCCCGGCTCCTGAAGCATGCTAACACGTGCGTGGCAACCTCCACGGCCAGGCCCTGTCCCTCTGCCTCAAGCTCGCCGGCGACCACCGCATCTAGCCTGCTCAGCTTGGCGCCGATTGACTCGAGCGCGGGGATCACCTCGGCCACCTTCAGCGCAGGGGCCGCCGTCTTCACCGAGCTGAAGCCAAGGGGGACCAGGGCGGACCCTGCCTGGTCGATGAAGCTCGAGCCCGCACGGGCCTCGGAAGACCGCGAGGCCAAGAGCTCCTCTGCCTCGCAGCGGGCTGCCAGCAAGGCCTCGTGGCTCCCCTCGGAGAATTCCTTCTCCCTGGCCGCCAGAGAGGTTTCCCGAAGGCAGAGGTTCCGGGCGAGGCACTCCAACTCAGAAGCCCGGAAGTCGGCAGCCAGCTACCGATCCAGGATCGCCTGGCGCTCCCGGGAGACCTGCTCCTCCCTCGAGGCAAGGTATGCCTTCCGGGCCTCTAGCTCCATAGCCCGGGCCCGCAGGTCGCCCTCGCCTGCCGCCAGCCGCGCGGCGACTCTCTCTGCCTCGGCCACCACGGAGCGCTCCTGATCCGCAATGGCGCGCTCACGGCGCGCCAGCCTCTGCCGCACCTCCTCCAGGGCAGAGAAGTTCTCCTCGGCCTGGGCATGCGCCTCAAGGGCCTCCCTGTGGAGCCGCCGCGTCTCGGAGTCCAGACGGTCGACAGCCCGCTTCTGTCAGTCGAGGAGCGCCTCCATGATATCAAGCGACTCCCGCCTGGAGTCGAGCTCCCCCTTGACCTTCGCGGTCCGCTCCCGCAAAAGGTTCCCCCAGGTGAGGAGGCGATCCCTCTCAACCATCTGCTCCTCTCGCTCGCGACCGAGCGCGGCCAAGACCTGTCGGACGCTCGTCTGGGCGAGCACGAGAGCGTCTGCAAGGGGCAGTGGGGCAGCAGAGGCTGGAGCGGCGCCCCCGACCTCCTCCATCACGTCGTCTTTAGGAGAAGACGACGCACCGGCAACCGGAATGAGACGCCGGTCAGGAGATGTCGGCGCCCTCCGAACCCTCACCAACAGCAGGCTCCTGAGCCGGTGGAGAAGGACGAGTGGAGGGAGTCGACGCTGCCATAGAAGCCGGGCCGGGGGGCCGCGGCAACCGTCTCGGGAAGGGGGGTCAACGCAGCCATAGAATCCGGGCAGACCGGTACAGGAGAAACTTGCGCTGGCTTGGGGCCGCGGCAACCGTCCCGGTTTCCGAGGGCTGCGGCGCAGACTCCCCATCAGTCGGGGATGGCCGAGAAACACGAGCACTCCAACGGGCTCTGAACCTCGGCTTCCGAGCCGGGGTAGGACCACTAGAGTCCCCCGTCGCCACCGACGGCTGCCCCGCAGTCGCCCGGACAGACGGAGAAGGGGATGCTTCTGAAGCCCCCCTCGACGCGTCAGCAGTTTCCTTGGAGACTCCACCTCCTGAAGCCCCCTCGACGCGTCAGCAGTTTCCTTGGAGACTCCACCGCCTAAAGCCCTCCTCGACGCGTCAGCAGTTTCCTTGGAGACTCCACCGCCTGAGGAGGGAGGACGCGGCGACCGGAACCTTCAGCCCATCGTCGCTCAAGAGGAGTCCCGTCGGGATGATGAGCCCGAGACCTCTTGGGGTCGCCACCGGACGGGGCGCCATCCCCAGAAACAGGGCGTGCAGGCGCCCCGGATCCCTGACTCGATGCAGACGCCGCTGCCGGAGGAGATCGAGCGCGCTTCTTCTTCGGAGGCGGGTTGGAAGCCATGGCAGAAGGCAAAGGCGCAAGAACTCAGGGAAGGTGCAAGCGCTGGGAAGTGCGAAGGGAAGCCGCAATGCGGGTAAGATCCCCTTTTAAAACTTACCAGGTGCGATTCAAAGCGATTCGAAACTCTTCGAATACGCCTCTTGGGCAACCGCTTCAGCTCCAAGGCCAAGCGTCGATGACAAGTGGACCCAAGTCGTCCAGCTGAAGCGGTGGGCCAAGAAGTCAGTCTCCCAAGGAGATGAGCCGACAAGGCGCTTCGGCGGTTCCCGAAAAAGCGCGGCAACGTGCAGAAGTGGCAGCCTTGGGAACCGCCGCAGTAAAAGCAACCATCAAGTGGGCTCACACTCCCACGATCCCACGACTGTTCATGCTCCGGCAACGGTCAATGCGGGACTTGGAGAAAGTGCGCAGAACGGAAGAGACGGAGGCCCCACCTCGGGCTCGCTATCTCCCCCGAGATGGGCCCGGGGGCCACTGTTGGTACCCTCGATATGGGGTACCCCCGCGCACAGGGGAAAATGCCTAAGGACCTCGCCCTTCTCCGCAGGGAGAGCTCCGAAGGCGCCACGTGTCCAGCAGGACCGGACCTCCCTCTCCTCAGAGGAGAGCTCCGGGCCTGCCACGTGGCCAACTAAGCCGGACCTCCCCCTCCGTGGGGAGAGCTCCGAATGCTCCACGTGTCCTGCAGGACCGGACCTCCCTCTCCTCAAAGGAGAGCTCCGGGCCCGCCACGTGGCCAGCAGCAGCCGGACCTCCCCCCTCCGCGGGGAGAGCTCCGAAGGATCCACGTGTCCCGCGGGGCCGGACCTCCCTCTCCTCAGAGGAGAGCTCCGGGCCCGCCACGTGGCCAACAGAGCAACGCTGCCTGCCCCCGCGCCGTAGGCAGCAGGCGTAAAGACGCGCCATACCTTGCCCGTACAAGGTATTCAAGGCCCGCGCCTTCCCAAGACGCGGAGACGCGGAGCACGCCTCTGTCAGGTGTCGTTGCGCTCAATCACATCGCAGACTGGCGCGCCGTGTCAGAGCCTGCCCGCCAATAAACACAACGACAAGACATCCTTTGCCGCCCCTACCATCATCAACCACTACGAATAGCCTGCGGCATGGGCAGGGCGGCAGAACAAAGACTCAGAAGCCCTCGCCAGAGACAACTATCGGCATAACTGCAGATACGGTAGACGGCAGGCAATCTCCCTGGGACCACCTGTCGGGTCCCGGGCCCACCTTGTAAGCCGCTCGAGCCTTGGACTATAAAAGGCTCGGGTAGGCGACGTTAGCAAGGGTTCGAACTCTGTTGACTCAAACTCTAGACATCACTCACCCTCAAGCTCTGGACTCCGGTTCTGAGCAGCAAGCAATACAGCGAGCAACTCTGCTCACCGTGGACGTAAGGTTTTACGCTCCGGCGGCCTGAACCACGTAAAACTCCCCGTGTCAAGCTTCTCCCTCAATCGTCCCTACGCTGAAGCTCTCCCGAGTGACTAGCCCCTCCGAAAAAGAACCTCCGCAGGCTGCCCAGTGCAGGCCCGGGGGAAGTGTCGGCTACACACTTCGACAGTAGGGATGCCCAGCCATCATGCCTCGAATGTCATGAGGGTAGGGTCACTTGCAGCGTCTGCGTTGGCGTGTGGATCTTCTTGGCATGGAACTGATATGCCTCGCATCTCTTGACCAGCTCGATGGCATCCAGGAGACTATCGGCCAGTATAAACCATGCCAGAAGGCTTTACCGGTCAGCGTGTGGAACGAAGCGGTTGCCACACTCGCCCTCATAGATCTTTGCGAATATCTCGCAGCCCTCCTCTCAGGTAATGCACCGCAATAGATCGCTGTTAGCGCCACATTGGTAGAGATTTCCGTCTACCAGTATGTATCTTCTAGCCATACGAACAATCAGTTCAGCGGATACACGTTAATAAGGCAGGATATTGTCCTTTAAGTAGGCCTGGACCTCCATGATCCATGCATCGGACCTACTTGAGCTTTTTGGATCTTGGGCGCCGGGTTGCACGGTGCCCCCGGTTTTAGGGCCATGGTTGCAGGGTCGTCGGGTTGCACGCATACGATCCTTGGCAAGCGTCATGGTTGCAAGGCCGCCGAGACTGCTAGCTTCGAGGTGCCAGGCTCGCCCCCTTCACCTAGTTTGGTAGGCCAGGTTGTATGACGCAGTAGCTTCCTTTCAAAGATGCCTTTGGGGACCGGAGCCCATGCAGAGGCTTTTATTTGAAGGTTGTCTGCTACCGCATTGTTGGCGCAGGGGATGTGGCGCTACTCCAAAGCATGAAATCCTTTCTGCATCTCTCGCACATAGATAAGGTAGGCAGCTGGCTGCAGGCCAATACAGGGTTACTCTCGCTCGCCTTGTTTGGTGGCGAGATGGGATTCTCCTCTTAACCAACGCCTGTCGTTCTCCTAGAGAAGAAGCGGTACTCAAGCTAAATATGAGGGCTTCATACTTTGCCATACTATTAGTGCTTTGGAGTCAAATGCACCACGTACTTGAACTGCTCTCCTAACTGTGAGGTGAGCAGGACCCCCACTTTGGCGCCTCGCTTGCGCGAGTACTGTCACAGCATAGTGACTTGTTGGGTTCGGTGACAACCGGGGCTCTGGCTCCGGGTCACCGTTGTCCTGACCCCTTAGGTGAATCTGTAGGACTAGCATGTAGGACTAGTGTGTAGGATGGCTCCAAACACAACATTTATAACTGCTATGCATGGGCCAACATAGATTGTAATGGAGTGCACCGGACAGGTCACGTTTTTCCTATTTCCGGCTTCCTTCGGACAATAGGGGCAACAGGTCGTGCCACAAAGCAGCGATTCGCCTCGGGTACCGAGGGTGGATGGACCTTTCTAGCACTTTTAGCTGTTCTATGCTCTGTTCCCAGCCTCTATGTTACTCTTACAAGAAAGAGAAAAAGAAAAAAAATCTCTTCCACTACTTGGGGGTAGTCGGGTAGACTTGCAGAGGTGTCCTACGGCCACCCGATTTGCGTAGAGGCACCCATCCCCTACAGCAAGATGGACGCACCTGGGCGATTTGCTCGTACTGGACAGAGGGTAGGTTTGTCTCCCCTCCTAGAGTAAGCTCTGGTCAGAGCACCATGTAGCTCTGCCTTGGGTCACCCACTCTTTACTCCGAAAAAGAGGGACCGCCTGGTCAGGCATGGAGCGTCTTACATCTCTCACTATGGTCGGAGCCGGAGCTTTCTTCCTGGTCATAGAGGACCTTCAATGCCCGCTTGGCGTCTTGGAACTCCATTTCATGGTCGCCACTGTCCTCTGGGTCAGCCTTCTGTTTGTCCTCTTGCTGGTGGGAGGGCGCGCCATCCTGACGCTCCTGTCGGAGCTCTCGGAAGCGCTCCGCCAGCCTCTGGATCTCCCGGCACTTGCTGATGCTGTGTCGGTTGGTGTCATGGATCGGACACCTCTGGGCGCCAACATCGCTGTTGGACCGCTGTCGCGGGCGCTTATCAGCGCGCGGCCCCCGACCCGCTGCAGCCGCTACTGCTGCTGTTGTATGGGCTCCGTCCTGCAGCTCGTCCTTGCCGCTGGCCCTCTTCTTCCTGCCACCAGGGCCTTCCCTGGCGGACTCACTCTCTTTGCCAGGCGGTGTGTGCCAGTTGCGGCCCTATGCGGCCCTGACACACTTGTCCGCCAATCTGAAGAGCTCGGAGACATCCTGCACGTCATGCATGGCCATCTTCTCAAGCATCTTTGTCACAGATGCCTTGTCGAAATGCGAGGATGACGGAAGCGTTGGAGATGTGGGAAATGGTGTTCCTGACCTGGGAGAAGCGCTGGATGAATGAGCGCAGCGACTCTCCCAGTTGGTGTTGTATGGTGTGGAGGTCGGCCTCCGAGCCCGGCCGGACGTAGAAACAACTAAAGTTGGTCGTGAACTACTGGCACAACTCTCCCCAGAAGGTCACAGACCCCTGTGGCAAGTTCATGAGCCATGACTGGGCTGACCCGGTCAAAGCTACTGGGATGTAGTTGGCCATGATGGCCTCATCCCCTCCTGCAACTAGAATGGCAGTGGAGTAGATCTGCAGGAATTCACGGGGTTGACTGTCCCATCGAACTTCTACAGCAAGTGTGTCCAGAACTTGCGCGGCCACACCGCCAAACGGAGCTGTGGGGCCAGAGTCATGCAGCCTCCCATAGAGCCTGGGGAGACAGGGTTCTGGCCCATGTAAATCGGACGCATGGTACCCGAGCTACCATATTCTTCCCTGAGGCCACGATGCCATTCGCGTTGTCGCTCGACGGTGACGCGGCCTTCTTCATTATGACGGCGGCGGTGATCCAGCTCGCCCCTGAAGTCTATGGTGGGGAGCATGGACATCGTCGTCGAGTGGATTGTCGTCGTCCTGTAATCCCTTGTTAGGTCACAAGGTGGCAGCTTCCCCGTTCCCGATCGCTGTTGCCGATGACACGGCGAGTTGAGCGCGGCGATGACCAGGTGGTCGACATTGTTGCACCATTGTTCAGCAGTGGATGGGGAAGCTCCCGCGCTCGGGGGGTTGTGCAGGAGCGCACAGGCCGCCAACAACGCGCTTTCCGGACTGGCTTCAGTCGGTGCTTGCGACGCTGTTGCCGTCGCTACCGAAGGCTGTCGGGAAGCAATGGGCGCCGTCGCTGTAGGAACCGGTGCCGGTGCAGAAGGTCCTGCTCCAGGACCAGAGGACGCTTCCTGCTCACTCTGCCGCTGACGGCGTGAGGGACGGGAAGAACCTCCAAAAGACTGGATGTTCACCATTGCGGGTCACTAATAACTTCAAGAACCAAAAGCCCCCTACCTGGAGGGCCAAATGTCAAAGTGTTCGCTACGACACTTCCCCCGGTCTGCTCGGAAGCAGCCTGCGGAGGTTCTTTTTTCGGTGGGGCTAGAGGATCACGAAGGTCTGAGCACAATGGCGAGAGAGTGAGAGACACAAAGATTTACGTGGTCCGGGCCCCCGGAGCGTAAAACCCTACGTCCACGGGAGTGCTTGATGTATTGCTTGCTCGCTTGTGAGGGTGAGTTGGCTGGGTCGCGAACCCTTTGCCCGGAGGCTGCCCCGGTCCTTTTATAGCCCAAGGCCGGGGCAGTTACAAGGTGGCCCGGGGCCGGACATGTGGTCCCACGGCTATCTTTCTCCTGGACATAAACTATGGGTATTTACATATACATGCATTGTCACTGTTGGTGGAGTTAAGGCACGCCGTCTGACACGTCTGGCTTCTCTGACCGGGTGGCCGGTGATGATGAAGTCCTCGTCTTGTCACCGCGTCCTCTTGCTCTACAGGGCGACTCAGCACCGTTGGGAGGCACTGTTGTGCCATCACGCCTCGCCGCCCTGTCTTTCACCGTAATGGCGAACAGACGGAGGACGGAGGTGTGCGTCGTGCGCCATGCTTCTAGCGAAGGCATGAGCCTTCAATGCTTTGCCTGGTAGCCCTCCTTCCTCTTTACTCCTTGACCATCTACCCGTTGCTCGTTGGAGTGACGTTTGTGCGGATGGCCCCCGAGACACGTGTCTCCACCGAAGTCGTCTTGAGGAGTAGTGGGCGGTCCGAAGTTGTTGGGCACGTGGCAGCACCGGAGCCCTCCCGCGCTGGAGGTCAGATCCGGAGCTGCAGGACACATGGCACATCTGGAGCCTCCCCCAGGGGGAAGGTACACCCGGAGTCGCTGCCCACGTGGTAGCACCGAAGGCCTCCATGCTGGAGGTCAGATTCGGAGCTGCGGGACGCGTGGCACCTCTGAAGCTCTCTCTGGCTGGAGGGTGTTGCTCGGAGGTTTCAGGCACGTGGTAGTGCCGGAGCCCTCCTTGGTGGAGGATGGGGTCCGACACTACTGGACACGTGTTGGCGACCGAGCCAACCTCGGCCGGTATTCAGGCTCAAGGCCTGAAGACATGTTGCAATCCTGGGGCAGCCCATGGGGCCCAGAGCGTGTGGCTTATGCTGGGGCCCGCCTAAGCTGGGAAGGCGAGGCCCAGGTGCTTTTTACCCACTACACGGGGGTACCCGGTTCGCAGGGTACCGACAATATTATTTTAGGAACCTTGAGACGGCCAGTCATTTGTTCACGGAGTGTCCTATGGTGAAGCAAATTTGATCGTAAATTGCAGCATGGACAAATCTCAGGACGCTGCTTGGAATCCAGCAGGGGACATATCACACTGGATCTACAATCTCACTCTAGTCGGGAGTAAGCACTGATGCAGAGGGCATTCAATCGCTAGCTATTCTTGTTTGTTGGACGGTCTGGTGTGAAAGAAATAGAAGACTATTTGAAGGTAAGGAAAAAAAGGCTTGGTGCAATTGTCGCAAGAGATCAAGGATACTGCTCGGATGTGGAAGATCGCAGGAGGTAGGCATCTTCAGTGGATCTTCAATGATGATGTTGCACGTGAACTCGATGGTGTCGAGTGATCTATTTATGCAATCTTTGTTTTTCTCTTTTGTTGGGGTCTTTGTTTGTATGTTACAAATATGGTTGTAATCTACTTTTCTTGCTTATGATATATAAGCCGGCATGGCCGGTATGTTTCTAAAAAAAATTCTAGTGTTGGCGTGTGTTCGATTAGGTATTGGGGTTAGGTGGTAAGGCCACAACTTCTCTAGAGGTATTATTCTGCATCTTAAAGCTTGATCCAATACAGCTTAAGACTGGTGAGGACAGTTGGGCTTTTCTGGCTATTATCTTTTATCCTCGTGTCATCCTTGAGTGATACTCCCTATATTTTGAAATATTTGATGCTTGTTAGTTTAAAATTAAATTAACCAGCATCAAATATTTCGATATGAAAGGAGTATAAGAATCTACATGAACTACCACGATCACCACTCTTGTTTATGGACGCGACATATGTTCTAAGAATCCAGTTTCGAATGGTTAAATATTGTTCTTTGGTTCTTGATCAGGAGCTTAGCCGTCGATAAGATGATGGCAAGGGAGTGAAGGAACTGTCGGGCTGGATAGATTTAGTTTGAGACCGGGGCCACTCATGATGGCTGTAGCGCGGGTGATATAGGAGACTGGACTTCTGAATCATGACCATGCGCCACTCGATAAAATTCTTGCCCTGGGAAGAGGGCCAGCCGGTGGCATTCCGTGGCGGAGAGACGCGGATCTAAACACGGCCCTTTTGTAGTATAGAGTGGCTACTAAATCGATCGTGACCACCCGCAACTCGGTAGGTTCTTGTCCCCGTGGAGAATCGAAGGGCGATGCAGCAGTGGCATGCCTTCGGCCTCACGGTAGATCTGAAACTATACACTCGGTCGTGTTACACGGTGGCATGGTCGGCAAGTTTGGTAGGATCACCCCAAACTATAAGGGAGCATGACCAAATTCTCAACCCGATACTCCCTCTGTTCAAAATTAAATGATGTTCAGTACATCTAGTTTAGTTCAAATTGAACTAAATTTTTTGTCCTAAACATCATTTATTTCATAACAGAGAGTATAATAACCGCATGCAAGTAAACTAGAATACCACACCACCTTATGCTAGCAGCATATACTCTCCTCTGATAAAGAGACATATAATGGATTTAGACATGTATAATTAGGGCTGGTAGAGAACCCAAAAATAAACTAATAATGTGAAAGTTTGGATCGGATTAGAATCGGGCTTAATTTATATTCATTTTTGGACTAATATATAATAAGACCGAAATAAATTATAAAAGGGTCCGTGGGCCGAGCCCGTTTACTACCCCTATGTATAATACCACGCAAAACGCAGGATGCGTTGGCACCGCGTGATGAGCATGGTGATAAGTAGGACACCTATCTCTGCCCCCACTATTATCCTTTATAAGTTCTAGTAGATAATATTTTTTCTCGAACGAAATGAAAGTTTCTAGGGATAATTCCTTGTACATCCCTGCAATTTGCTCAACCCACGTATATGCCAAAGCAGAACCTCTGATCCGGCAAATGCCACGGATTTGTAATTTTTATCCGTTTCCTGCCATGACCGTTACCATCAAGTATAGGTCGTCGTTATCTTTCCGAATGACCATATTGTCCCTGTGTGGTGTGCTTGTATGGCAATGTCTGGTTGTGGTTGCTGAGAGGTCCAGACGCCATGCATCCTTAGCAATATAGATGGATTTGGAATTTTTCATGTAGTTTTTATTTTTCTCCCCTCTCTTGTATAGCAATGGTGTCAAATTCTTAGTAACTGACAAAAGGTTCGTACTCTGGTTGCTCCTCGTGCATAACTACTATATTGGTTCATTGTTTTACTATTGTTCTCTTCAGAAATGAATTGAGCCCTAATTGGTGTTTCAGTTCCCCATTGCAGAATCATTATGTCAAATTTGGTTGCTAAATTGACAGTAAACCGTGACAAATGGCATAAAATGGAATACAAATTCGCCCACTGTCTGTCAGCGAGGGCAGGATGGTCTTTTCCTGGTTCCATTAACTCAAAATGGACCGACGGAGAATGGCATCAACCGGATAAAAATTTTAAGTCGGTGTCATATATGGGATAAGTAATTTTGACATGGCTCGTCCAGGATTATAGAGATTTGTAATGGCTTGTAAGTAATTGTCCTAAAGTTCTAGCTACCTCGGTGCACGATAGGGGCGTCACTATTTTTATTTTGAGGAAAATACTAGGCCGAATCAAGAGTCTGATTTCACTTTGATATATGAGTGGGCAAAGCAAGGACCAAGCGTCTTGCGCGTGCTATGCCTGATAGCTCGATATGGGGATGATGCGGTGGGTGAACGGTTCGGTGGTGGGCTAGTGCTGCACATCACGCCATCAATTATATATCTAGAGAAAGTGCTACCGACTACCGTTACTATATGGTGAGTGGGTGAACGGTTTGGTGGTGGGCAAGTGATACTATAAATTTACAAATTTTATAATGTTACTGTGCATACTCTAAATTGCTACTACACTTGTTAATGTGAGTATGTGTTTTATTTTAGTAGTATAGAATAGGATATAAAGTAGAGAATCTTTTAAAGAGTACGATATTTTTTTAAAAAAATGAGTAGATATTTTGAACCCCACCTGTGACCATTTCTAAGAAGAACCGCAATCCTGTTGGAGAAAGCGTGAACCATTTTGGCCAGGAACATTTCTTGCATTGAAAGACACATTCGACCTGGTCAAGGCCTTCGGAAGAATTTCACAGAAAATGTGCAGGGGTTTAACAAAACGGTTAAAAAACGTAGGAGATAAAAGATCTACAATCCAAGCAAGGGATTGAGCTTTGTTCACTTTAGGACTCGAGCTATGGTGTCATCATTTGGATTCGTATAGGGCCACCCGGGGGTAGGGCCATGTTTTTGCGTTGAGGTAATAAACAACAAAATAACCATCCTGTTGGACTCAGGCCCGAACCAACTTATTCGTCCAGAATCTGTTCTAGCCTATCAGGCTGTCAACAGAATTAGCTTTTACAGTTTGAGTAATTATATTTGATTAACGGGTGCTAAAGTTCAGGGCCATGGTCTTCCTATAGGACAAAGTTACACTGCTACAGCAGATACTGCTACAGCAGATACTGCTACAAAACTGATTATAGTTCCAACTGGCGCGATGCACCACCAGCTAAGAAATACAAGGTAAGCATGATAATCAATATGGAAATCCTGCGAACCCATCTACGCGAGGATGCACGCTCGCTCAGCGTTAGTTCAGTTGCACGGTCCAGCCCATCCAGTCCTCTGATTGACCCATCTGGAGACTCGTCAGTGCAGTATACAGTTGCTGAGACACGAAGCCGACTCCTTGGTGGCCATATTCCACCCTGCAAGGGGAAACCCGTTGTATATTATGACCACTAAATAAATCCTTCTCACTGGTTACTTTAGAATACAATCAATTGAAATAATAAGTTGTAGATTTCAACTTTAAACTAAAAGGTCAGAATAGCTGTCGTCCAAGAACTTATAGGAGATGATCATGACAATAGAAGTTGACATTTGACGATATGGATAGAATGCAAACATCCCTAACCGCTAGGACATATATTCCAAGTACAGAAGCCACAAAATTAATGTTTCAAGAATTAGTCAGACACAATGATTACTGGACTATGAACATAAAGCAAATACAGCATTATATGGCTTGGCTCATACTCCCTCCGGTGCACAAAAAATTGTCATTCTAAATAGAAGCCATGAGTGCACAAAAAATTGACGTTGAAGCAGAACCGAGGAGTTTGTCTCGTGAAAAAACGTAATAAACGCGTGGTATTGTGTGTAGCTAGGAATTGAACCTGCATGAGAGGCCTGGGAACTAGTAAAGTAGACCAGTCAAGCTATTAAAGGGACTACGATAGTAATGAAAAGAAAGTTTATTTAATACTTCCTTGGTATGCGAGAACATGTCTAAAACGACAATTTTTTATGCACCGGAGGGAGTATTGTTATGGAATTACACATGATATGAGTATTAGCTAATTTAAGCCACAAACAAATGAAATTTTATTTAACAACATATTAGTTTCAACTAATCGCTGGGATCTCAAACAAAGTTTAATGCTTTACCTTTTCCCTTGATATGTAATACTCCCAACAGGAGACACTACGACGGCAGTTCCCGTGCAGAACACTTCATCAGCATCGAGCAATTCATCCACTGACACAAGCCGCTCATCAACCTTCCAGCAAACCAAATATACTAATTAAGATTCTGCCAACAGTTTGAGAGCATATGAAATTATTCCCAGTGACAATTTCAGAACAATGCATTGCATCCTACAATTGGGCCAGAACATAAATTCACTATCCAAATATAGTGCTAAGTTATCATGCTGTCTTGCTGTTCACTGTCCTAATCTAGTGCTAAGTTATCAAACCAAAGGCAGTGAACACTGATCTCCTAGACAAAACAAAGTGATAGTTAACCCATCACATTTTTCAGATGATGGGATTGAGTGGTAATTTACCTGGAAACCCTTGCTCAGAGCAACATCAATTATACTTTTCCTTGTGATACCTGGTAATATTGTTCCTTTTATTGCCGGTGTAGAAATAACATTACCCTGATGGAAAATATGATAGAAGAAACAAGCCCCACTAAGTAATAGATAACATGCATAGTGCAGCCCATTAATTTGCTGAATTAAAATATCATGGAGGAAAAGCAGGCACAAATAGAAGCAGCAGGAAATTCAAAACATGCTAAAACATTCATCCTTCATGTGGTCATTTTAGCCCTGCGATATTCTGACCAGCCTAGATGGCTGAACTTATTAGGTTAGATCGACAAGGTGGCACTACATCCTATTGAACGGTCATACCGGTACCTTGCAAGAGAACCCCTTTTTGCGAATAATATGTCCTGAGCTGCAAATCAATCCACAAATTATCGTGTTACAGTGACGTTTCTGGCTTTCATAAGGTGAGTAGCCCCAAAAGGCTTATATTTTGAGTCAGAAAAACCGAGCTCTAGATAAAAGGTATGACAATCTCTCAACGTAAATTGATAAAAGAGCATGATTGAGATTGAAATTGATGTGATTGTCAACTACATACCCAGAAAATACAAAATATGTAAATATGTTTCATAACAGACTTATGAGTTTCAACAAGACAAAAGCACCTTCGAAATCAGGCCACCTGACACAAAGACATGTTCAGGCAAATGAGCCAATTCTGAATTAAGTAGCTTGATAATCAAGCTTACGTGATCCTTATCTTACGGAACTCAAAAGAAGACCTACTAAATTTAATCGAAATTCAAAAAGATAATCGATCTTACCTTGACAACGAAGATATTACATGAAGAAACTTCTTCAAGATACTTTTTGTGAGCAGCATCCAAGTACAGAACATCAGAATAGCCTTTCTCCTTTGCAATTTTCTGAGCCATCAATACCTAAACAACGACAAGAACACATGATGATCATCAAGAAGACATCTACCATGGAACATGGCCAAATGTAGATAACAACTACACAAAAGATGACAGCAATTGCAGAGCTAAGGTATTTATCTCGGTGAAAATAAGCATAAAAAACAGTGTTATAATGTGAATCTGAAGTCTCAATATTATTAGAGAAATGCATGGTACTTGAATGCTTATAATAAAGTGGAGGAAATAGCCAAGATGCATGGAATACATATTATCTGGGTTAGAAGATTTCATTAGGATGAAACTTCCATAGTTCAATGACATCATTCTATTTGAATCTATAAGCATATACTTAGCTTCAAATTTTATAGTTTTACAGCATGGTTGCTATCATTTATTCTAAAGAATATTTGTGCTTATGCCATTTTCTTTCAGTCACCTCATTGATATATTATTTTGTGTCTTGAATACCTGAAGCTCAGAAATATCATATCTGGAATTTTGGATCAAGTACAAGGAACATCACAGGGCAAAGCTGCAGAAATAATTCCCATGCTTCAGTAATTTGCACAACAAAGTAGCATAGAAGAATTACCGAAGCATAATTTCCTATGGTTTTTACGCCACCAGTTCCACCAGGAGTAGCACGATGGAACTTGTCTTCAACTATCAAATTTATTGGTGCTAAACCTTCCTGCAGACACCAGATGAAACATGTTTACCAAGAGGATTCATTTAACAAGCACCTTTCAGTAGAAATACTATTTGGAAATCCCAAGTATGATTCATCCACAATTCCATCGGTTATCAATAACCGTGATTCTTCTGCAATAATCATAATTCCAGTTGCCCAAACTTTTATCGGGCAGCACAATACCACAGTGGAAAGTCACAGAAAAGCTTGCCTAATAGATCAGTATCTCATCTAATAATTATTTACTTATAACCAAAAAAAGAGGGGGTGTACCAAGTTCCCACACATTACGGGATCTAGGGAAGAGAATTTCTAGGCAGTGTTCCCCTTGCTTATTTTGCAAGAAAGCTGATTTGAACCCAGGACCTCTAAGACATAAGTGGAGAGACTCTACCACTGCGTCAGACTCGCCCTTTTAGAACAAAGATAGTGAACCTATGCTATTTGTTGGGAGCATAGATAGTGTGACAATGTCTCATAAAAATTGTAGAATGTAGAGGTGGCAGGTTTTGCACAAAGGGCACATACCTTAAAGTAGTTTCCAACAGGGGAGACAAATATAATGAATGTATACTCAGGAGCAGGTGCAAGACCAAGAACAGCCCCACTTCCCATAAGTAATGGTCTAATATACAAAGACCCTTTACCAGTAGGAGGCACCTGGAAGTATAAAATAATTGATAAACAATTAACCATGAGCAACAGTAATGGGATTAGCACTAAGGAAGAACCCAAACTTTTGAGACAGGGAACTCACCCATCTCTTATTTGCTAGAACGGTTTGTTTAACTGCATCAACAAACTGTTCAACACTGGGTGCAGGCATGCACATCCTCTCAGCACCAGTTTGCATCCTCAAAGCATTTTCCTCTGGGCGAAATAATAGGATAGGCCCATCAGCTGTCCTATATGCCTTTAGGCCTTCAAACAATCCCTACAAAATCAGACTCAGCGCTATTTTAATACAACCATAGCATCTATGCTTTCAAAAGTATCCTCAAATTTTAAACTACTCCAAACTACACATAACAGAGGATAGATGAACCAGAATTATATAATCCTCACTAACCTGTCCGTAGTTAAGGACTCCAGAAGATGGGTTCAGTGATATAGGACCAAAAGGCACCATCTCACCCTCAGAAAAGTTTCCATCTGGGCCACACTTTGCTATATACATATAATCAGTTTGCACGATACCAAAGCCAAGGTTGTCCCAGTCCAAATCAACTGATTCAGGTTGTTGCCTGCTAAGCAGTAACAATCATGACATCAGAAGATCATAACTATATCTACGTAAATTTAGCAACGGAAATACATATTATCAATTTAGCAAATGGCAATCGAACATGCAGTTTATGAAATCACGTACGTGTAGTTGCTTGCTACAGAAGCTCCGCATCTTCTCACAGGCCTAGCCTTTAGTGGGGGTGACGAGATCAAATAAAGTTGATTCTGAATCTGCATCAGCAAAAAAGTAATTAGACAATCGAACACGTGAGCATAAAAGTAGTGTCACTTCCTTGATTTAACACTCAGATTCCAAATTCCTCAGTTTGTAAACCGGTCAACGGTCAGATTCTACGAACCCACACCATAAACCAATATCGCTCCAAATACAACATAACGCTGATGGCAGTTCAGCACCAACCTGAATAGATGGCGACGGTGGCGGCGGCGAGAGGGGGAGCCGAAGCCGCCGGCCGGCGAGCGGAGCGGCAGCGATGAGAGCCCCGTGCGAGGCTACGCCGTACTCCATTTTCTCTTGAGCTCTGCTGCGGAGCACGGTGCGCTTGCTCGGTGGGGTCTACGGTTTCTACACGGAGGCAGACGAGGCGGCGGCGACGGCGGGGAGTGGAGGAAGGAGACGACGTCCAAATCGGGCTAGAAATGCGAGACGAAAAGCGATTAACAAGGGTAGTTATCCCGGTGGAAGGGGCTGGTCGCTGGGGCCCTTTATGATTGGGCCCACTAACAGTGCCCGCGTGTAGAAAACTACGCGTGCCTTGCGTTACTGGATGAGAGGCCGCCAAGTAATGCTGACGCTGAAAAAATAGTTTTATCCACATGGGTTTCTGGCAGGTGAGGCTTGCGCTTCAATGTTTGTGGCCCTTGTGCACTAGTGCCGTAGAACGGGGCAATGCTCAACTGAAAAAGAAAAGAAATTCTACTGATATTGACACTAGGGAGGTCTCTGGCTCATTTTTTAAAGATGATAGAAATGTTTCCTTTAACCTGGCTTCGACCTGCTAATAAGCTATGGAGGCACTGTCCTTCACTCCCTAAAAAGGTTCAAGAAAACATAACAACCAACAAGTATAGGTCCAGATTAGAAAGCACATAAGCGCAACATTTATACACATACATGATGACTTTCAAGACAAATCATCATAAGTAGACCCAAAACTACACGTGAAACAGACACTCCAAAACGAGGCCTACATGGAGTTCACACCTGTCGACCGGGTACCCCGCGTAGTAGGTAAAAGACAGTCTGGGCCCCGCCTCTTTGCTGAGGCGAGCCCCAGCGTAAGCCACGTGCCCTTCACCTCATGGTCAGTCCTGGGGCTACGACGTGCGTTTGGGCTTCGGAGCTGACACGTGCCCTGGGCTCTGGTCCGAGCAACCCGCTAAGGAGGTCCGAAGCTCCCACGTGTCCCCTATCTCCGAGCCACCTCCCCGCAGAGGACAACACCGGGGCTGACACGTGACCTGGGCTTCGGCCTAAGCCTCCCCGATGAGGTGAGGTCTGGAGCTGCCACGTGTCCCCTAGCTCTGAGCCGCCTACCCGCTGAGGAGAGCTCCAGTGCAGACATGTGCCTCGGGCTCCGGTCCGAGCCTCCCCGCTGAGGTGAGGTCCGGAGCTGCCACGTGTCCCCAGGCTCTGAGCCGCCTCCCAGCTGAGGACAGCTCCGGTGCAGACACGTGCCCTGGGCTCTGGCCCGAGCCTCCCCGCTGAGGTAAGGTCCAGAGCTGCCACGTGTCCCTAGGCACCAAGTCCGTCGACAAGAGCTCCAGAGCCGCCACGTGCCCCATGATCCTTCGTGGGTCGTGGGTCGACGAAGTCAAGAAGGAAGTGCGCTGTCAGGCTTCGCATTCAAGGCTCACACCTTCCCCAGAAGCATGGCACACTACGCATGCCTTCGTCCTCTGCCCGTTCGCCATTACGGTGACAAGACAGGGTGAAGGCGTGACAACGGTACAGTGCCGCCCAATGGCACAAAGCCGCTCAAGCAGGACGAGAAGATGTGGCGACAAGACGGCGCCTTCATCATCACCTAACACGCGGTCAGGGGCACTCAGCGCGTCGGGTGGAGGGACTTAACTCTCCCGCCGGCCACTCTACTCAGAGGACGAAGCCCAAGATCGTGTATAGGATTCACATAGCTCTGGGGCCACCTGTCGGGCCCTAAGCCTCATTGTAACCACCCCCGCCTTGAACTATAAAAGGACCGGAGTGACCAACCTATAGGGGGATTCTCGTTTTTCGCATCCCAGATCCCACAACGCACACGAACTCACTCTCAAGCAATAGAACAAGCACTCCCGTGGACGTAGGGTATTATGCTCCAGCGGCCCGAACCACGTAAATCTTTGTGTTCATCCGCTCCCTCGAGCCCAGGTCGTGTAAGGCGCGAAGCCCCCTCCAGAAAAAAGAACCTCGCGGGTTGCTTCCGAGCAGGCCGGGGGGAGTGTCGTAGCTCACACTCCAACATTTGGCATGCCAGGTAGGGGGGCTTTCCGCGCTCTCCACGTGACCATGGTGAACATCACTTCTCATGGCTAGCCTCCTCGCCCAGCTCTACGTCGTCTCCAAACGGGAGACGATGAGGCCACCCCCCGCTCCAGAGCGGGCAGGTCTGGCCAAGCCGGCAGACATGCGGTCGGTGCACTCTGTGTGATGTACGGGGGTTCTTTTGATGTCTCGTTCAGGCGAGCCGTCAAGACCCTCCGTCGAGCAGTGGCAGCCGCCACTCCAGTCCCGGGGCCGGTGTCACATCACAAATGGATGGAGACGTCGATCAGCTTCGACGCCTCTGATTGCCCCAAGAACATGGCAGGCGCCGGGCAGCTGCCTCTCCTCGTCGCCACGACCATCTCCAACGTGAATCTCTACCACGTGTTGATCGATGGTGGGGCGGCCCTCAGCGTTATCAGTCTTGCACCTTTCAAGAAGCTACAGATCCCTATGTCCCAGCTTACCCCCTCAAGACCATTCTCGGGGGTAGGTCGGGACCCCATCTTCCCGTGCGGTAGTATCTCCCTCCCAGTGACATTCGGGACGCCTGAGAACTACCGTACGGGGAGCGTCTTCTTCGACATTGCGGAGGTCAGCCTCCCGTTCAATGCCGTAATCGGCAGACCAACTCTGTACCGGTTCATGGCGGTAGCCCACTACGGCTACTTGGTCTTGAAGATGCCAACCCTGAGTGGCGTCCTCAAAATTTTCCGTGAATAAATTGCGGCTGTCTTAGTGCTGGAAAAGCTCCAAGCACTAGCAGCAGCACAGGAGGCCGCTTCCGGTCATGCTGAAGCTAGTCGGGTGCCTCCAAGCATGATTAGCGAGGGGTGACATTTGCACCCTGTGTGCAGCCCTCGGATGGCGAAGACGTACCAGTCAAGGTCGTCCAAGTCAATCCTGATGTCGCCCAGATGACCCGAATCGCCGGGGCCTGGGAGGCAAATAGGAATACGCGCTCGTCACCTTCCTCCGGGCAATTGTCGACGTGTTTGCCTAGCAACCGTCGGAAATGCCCGGGATCCCCAGGGAGGTGATTGAGCACCAACTAAAGATCCACTCTGACGCCATGTCGGTCCAACAAAAGCCTCAGAAGGAATCCATCGAGCGGCAATACTTCATCCGTGAAGAAATCAAGAAGCTTCTCGATGCCAGCTTCATCCGAGAGGTCCACCATCCACGATGGTTGGCCAACCTTGTTGTCGTCCCCAAGGCTTGCGGGAAGCTACGTATGTGCATCGACTACACCACCCTCAATAAGACACGTCCAAAGGATCCGTTCCCTCTCCCCCATATAGACCAAATAGTTGACTCTACGTCTGGCTGTGATCTACTGTGTTTCATAGACGCATATTCAGGTTTCCACCAGATACCTATGTCTAGGGAAGATGAAGAGCATACTGCCTTCATCACAGTAGATGGTCTATACTGTTATGTGTCCATGCCTTACGATCTTAAGAATGCCCTTCCCATTTTTGTGCGTGCAATGCACAAGACGTTCGGGAACCTCATTTGGGACCTGGTTGAGGTTTATGTCGATAACATCGTAGTGAAGTTTAAGTCGCAAGCATCTCTGCTTAACAACCTAGCCCTAGTCTTCAACAGACGTTGTTCCACACACACGAAGTTGAACCCACACAAATGTGTCTTCGGGGTCTTTGCCGAGAAGCTGCTCGGTTTTTTGGTCTCACACCGAGGGATCAAAGCTAACCCAGAAAAGATTAAGGCGATAGAACTGATGCAGCCCCCTGCCCGCATCAAGGATGTGCAGAAGCTTACCAGATGCTTGGTTGCGCTCAGTCGGTTTATCTCTAGATTGGCCGAGCGGGCTCTTCCGTTCTTCAAGCTTTTGCGCAAAACTGGTCCATTCGTATGGACCGAGGAGGTGGATGAGGCGTTCCAAGAGCTGGAGAAGTTCCTCATAACGCTGCAATCATGGTGGCCCCTGAACAAGACGAGCCACTACTCCTCTACATCGCTGCGACGACCAAGGTCGTGAGCATGGTTTTGGTCGCGGAGCGGCTAGAACTCTATCGACCTCAAGTCCTATAAAAGGCTCCTGCTGCCGTCAGCCAAAAGCCCCAAGGCTCAGACTCCGCTGGAAACCCTTGGGATGGGGAAGTAATCGGGTCCCAAATAGACGGACCTAATGATCAATGCATATCCGGGTCCAAGCTTCCGGAATGCAGTCCCGGACCCGCGGGCCTAGGGGCCTCGAGTTCCGGACCTCCCCAAGAAGAACTAGTCGGGTCTTAGCCATCTAGACCCGGCAACCGGCGTGCATATGGGTCCAAGCTCCCAGAATGCAGTCTCAGACCAGGGGGCTAGGGGTCCCCGAGTCCCGGACCTCTCCGAGAGGAACTGATTAGGTCTCAGCCATTAAGATGTGACAACTGGTGCACATATGGTTCCGAGCTCCTAGAGTGTTGTTTTGGGCCCGGGGGCCTGGGGCCCCCGAGTCCCGAACCTCTACAAGAAGACACTTCATACCCCTTCAGGAGGGTCCGAACCATCTAGCCTCTGGTCTACTTCATCAGCGAGGTCCTCCATGATGTCAAAACAAGATATTTGGAGGTGCACAAACTGCTCTATGCAGTCCTCGTTGCATCAAGGAAGTTGCGCCATTACTTCCAAGCTCACAAGATCTCAGTGGTTACCTCATACCCGCTGAGAATCGTCCTCCATAGCCCCAATGCCACTGGAAACGTGGCTAAATGGGCTGCGGAGTTGGTGGAGTTTGAGCTAGACTTCTTACCGCGCCATGCGGTGAAAAGCCCGGTGTTAGCTGAACTTCGTGGCAGAGTGGACTCCACCACCATGCCAGCCACGGGGCCAGGACATCGGTGAACCTGAACCCAGAGCTCCGATCTTCATTGGGCCCTACTAGACTCTCTTCTTCGATAGCTCCTCGCGGAAGCAAGGTGCCGGAGCAAGGGTTCTGCTAATTACACCAACCGGAGAGCAGTTCAAATACATGGTGTCGAAGTGTTCGGTCGACACTTCCCCCGGGCCTGCACTGGGCAGCCCGCGGAGGTTCTTTTTTCGGTGGGGCTAGTCCCTTGCGGAGAGCTTGCGCGGATGGACGAGTTAGTAAGAGCTTGACACTGAGAGTTTTACGTGGTTCAGGCCGCCGGAGCGTAAAACCCTACGTCCACGGCGAGCTATGGAGCTCGCTGTATTGCTTGCTGCTCGGGGCCGGAGTCCCGAGCTTGGGGGTGAGTTACAGCTTGGGTGTGAATGGCTAGCGTATGAGTTGCAGAGTGCGAACCCTTGCTATCGTCGCCTACCCGAGCCTTTTATAGCCCAAGACTCGGGTGGCTTACAAGGGGGGCCCGGGACCCGACAGGTGGTCCCGGGGAGATTGACTGTTATCTACCGTATCTGTAGTACGCCAGTAGTTGTCTCTGGCGAAGGCTTCCGAGTCTCCGTCTTGCCGCCCTGTCCATGCCGCACGCCAGTCGTAGTGGTTGATGATGGCGCAGGCGGCATGGGATGTCATGTCGCGGTGTTTATTGGCTGGCAGGTTCTGACACCGCGCGCCAGTCTGTGATGCAACTGGGCGCAACGGCACCTGACAGAGGCGTGCTCCGCGTCTCCGCGTCTTGGGAAGACGCGGGCCTTGAATACCTTGTACGGGCAAGGTATGGGGCGTCTTTACACCCGCTGCCTATCGCTCGGGGGCAGGCAGCGCCGTTCTTCTGGCCACGTGGCGGGCCCAGAGCCCTTCTCAGAGGAGAGGAGGGTCCGGTCCGCGGGACACGTGGAGCCTCCGGACCTCTCCCCGCGGAGGGGGAGGTTCGGCTTCTGTCGGCCACGTGGTAGGCCCAGAGCTCCCCTCTGAGGAGAGGGAGGTCCGGCCCCGCAGGATACGTGGCACCTTCGGACCCCTCTCCCGCGGAGGGGGAGGTCCGACTTCTGTATGCCACGCGGCGGGCCCGGAGCTCTCCTCTGAGGAGAGGGAGGTCCGGCCCCCGCCGGATGCGTGGCGCCTTCGGAGCTCTCCCTGCGGAGAAGGGCGAGTTCCTTAGGCATTTTCCCCTGTGCGCGGGGTACCCCATATGTCAGGTACCGACAGTGGTCCCCGGGCCCATCTCAGGGGAGATAGCGAGCCCGAGGTGGGACCTCCGTCTCTTCTGATCCGCGCACTTTCTCTAAGTCTCGTATTGACCACTGCTGGAGCTCGAACGGTCGCAGGATCGTGGGAGCGTGCGCCCACTTGATGGTTGCTTTTACTGCGGCGGTTCCCAAGACTGTTACTTCTGCATGTTGCGGCGCTTTCTTCGGGAACCGCCGAAGTGCCCTGTCGGCTTGTCTTCTTAGGAGACTCACTCCTTGACCCACCGCTTCAGTCGGGCAGCTTGGGTCCACCTGTCATCGGTGCTCGGTCTAGGAGCCGAAGCGGTTGCCGATGCGGTGTATTCAAAGAGTTCTGAATCGCTTGGGATTGCACCCGGGAAGGTGTGAAAATAAACCGCCACGCGGGTATGCTCCCCTTATAAGGCTTCCAGCCCTTGCACCTCCCTTGGGTCTCTGCAGTCTTGTCTTCTTCCATGGCTCTTAACCCGCCTTATGGAGGGGGATCGCTCTCGATTTCCTCCAGCGACGGCGTCTGCACCAAGTCTGGGACCCAGGGAGCCTGCCTGCCTTGCCTCTGGAGGTGGCGCCTCCAAGAGGTCTCTGGTTCGTCCTCCCGACGGGGCCCTTCCTTGGTGACGGCAGGCAGAAAGCTCCCTGGCGTTGCGTCCCTTCTCAGATGGTGGAGTCTTCAAAGAAACCGCTGAAGCACCAAGGAGAATTCCAGGTGGCAGAGTCTCTGAGAAGACCGCTGAAGCTGTGGAGGGGGCTTCAGGAGCACCCTTGATGACACCGACTTTTGCGCCGGTGATGAGGGAACTTCAGGAGAAGGAAACCGCCGATGCACCAAGGAGGATCCCAGGCGGCAGAGTCTCCAAGAAGACCGTCGAAGCTGCGGAGGGGGCCTCAGGAGCACCCTTGATGACACCGGCCTTTGCGCTGATGATGAGGGAGGCGATTTCTTCACTCGGGTCATGGAGCGGGAGAGCGCCGCCAGGGCTGAAACCTGGTGACGCGGCCGTTCTTGCAACTCCTAGACTCTGGTCGCGTCAGGGGAATCTTGGGGCTTGTTTCTTTCTTCTTCATCGAGTTTGTAGCCCAGCTCATGGAGCCATGAATACATGAACTCTTATGACCCTTCGTGCCTGTGATGTTTTCCGTCTTCTTCATGGTTTTGCCTGACCGAGCCCTTAGCTCTGCAAGGCGCTCAGAGGCCTTCACCAATCTTGACGTTCTGCTCCGGCACCTTCCCCGGGTCCCCACTATATTAAGGGCCCCGGAGGTCCTCGGGCCCCGCCTCATGAGGAGGGGAGGTCCGGATCAGCCAGCCACGTGGCAGATCCGGAGCTCTCCTCTGAGGAGAGGGAGGTCCGAAGCCGCGATACACGTGGGTCTCCGGGCCCTTCCCCTCAGAGGAGGGGAGGTCCCATCTCGGTGGAGCCGTGGATCCTTCGGTCTCGCATGATTCCGTAGTAGCCCCCTGGCAGGGGCGTCCCATTGGTCAGGCGCTCCTGCCACACTCCTGTAGGGATCCGAGGCCGAGAGGTCCTGCACACAAGTATGGAAAAAGTAATTCTCCTTGGGGGCTCCCCTTCCTTATCTCATAGTCTTATTCGACTTATGGCCCCTAACCATATGCTCGGTGCTTGGGGACAGCGGTGCGCGAAGCGTTCGGGGGCTCAGGACCCCTCTCGACTATCGGCAGGCACCCCCAATGCAACCGCCTCTGGTAGGGCAGCGAATGCCGACTAGTGGTGAGAATGAGAAGGGGGAGCTGAGTACATGGCAGCCATGTACCGCAAGGGTAGTCATAAAAAACTTAGTACACAATTTAAATGAGTACGAGGAAAGAGCAAAGTAGAACAGGTTTCTTTTCGTATAACTTTCCACAGGAGGAAGGCAAGCTATACATGGAGGCCACGACCCGCCCCATTAGGAGGGGAAGCAAGACTCTACGCGCTTGGAGTCGGAACCAGGCAAAGCTGAACGTAGTCCTGTACCGTCCCCTGGGGCTTAGATGCTCCGAGCGCTGCTCCTGGACTCTGTGGAGTTTATTACGGAAAGAAAGTACTGTCCTATCTTTGCTCTAGGGGTAGAACTTACGGAGGAGTTCTATGTTCCAAGGGTTTGGGAGCAGGTCCCCATCCTCGGTGGAAAGGCACACACACCCGGGGCGGCATGCTTTCGCGACTCGGAAGGGACCTTCCCAACTAGGGGAGAGCTTGTGGGCCCCTTCGCGAGAAAGTATGCGCCGCAAAACCAGGTCACCTTCCTGCAGCTCCCGGGCACGCACAGATCTTTGGTGACAGCGCCGAAGCGCTTGTCTGTACCGCGCGTTACGGAGTGCTGCATGTAATCGGACCTCGTCGACGAGATCGATTTCTCCACGTCGGAGGTTGTCCTGCGCGGCTTCGTCGTAAGCCCGGACACGGTGAGACTTCATGGTGATTTCTGGGGGAAGTACAGCCTCGGCCCCATACACCATGAAGAAGGGTGTCTCTCCGGTGGCCCGGCTCTGGGATGTCCGGTTAGCCCATAGTGTGCTCGGAAGCTCATCTACCCAATTGGCACCATGTTTCTTCAGGCTGGCGAAGGTGCGAGTCTTAAGGCCCTGGAGAATCTCCGCATTGGCCCTCTCAACTTTCCCATTGCTCTTTGGGTGGGCGACAGAGGCATAGCACACCTGAATGCCGAGGTCCTCGCAGTAGTCTTGGAATGCCGCGCTGGTGAACTGGGTCCCGTTGTCGGTGATGATTCTGTTCGGGACCCCGAACCGGCAGACAATAGACTTGATGAACTTTACTGCGGATTGTTTGTTGATGGTGACAACTGGTGTAGCTTCCGGCCACTTGGTGAACTTGTCGATGGCGACATAGAGGTACAGGAATCCCTCGACGGTTCTGGGAAATGGTCCCAAGATGTCCAGCCCCCATACGGCAAATGGCCACGAGGGTGGGATCATCTGTACCGCCTGAGCCGGTGTATGGATCTGCTTGGCGTGGAACTGGCACGCCTTGCAGCTCTCGACCAGCTTGACGACATCCTGGAGTGCTGTCGGCCAGTAGAAGCCATGCCGGAAGGCTTTACCGACAAGCGTGGGTGAGGAAGAGTGACTTCCACATTCGCCTCCATGGATCTCAGCGAGCAAGTCGCAGCCTTCCCCCTGGGTTATGCACCGCAATAGGATGTGGTTGGCGCCACGCCGGTAGAGATCCCCCTCTACCAGCGCGTATCTCTTAGCCATACGCACAATCCGTTCAGCGGTTGCATGTTCATCAGGGAGGATATTGTCCTTCAAGTAGTCCTGGATCTCCGTGATCCATGCATCGGGTCTGACTTGAGCTTCTGGATCTTGAGCGCTGGGTTGCACGGAGTCCCCAGTGACGCTTACGATCCTTGGCGGCATCCATGGCTGTAGGGCCGCCGGGACCGCCAGCTTCGAGGTGCTGGTCAAGCCCCCTTCGCCCGGCTCGGCGGGCCGGGCTGTAGGCCGCAACAACGTCTTCTCGAAAACTCCTTCGGGCGCAGGGGCTCCGGTGGAAGCCTTCGTTGAAAGGTCGTCAGCTGCAGCATTGCCAGCGCGCGGTACGTGGTGCAGGTCCATGGCGAGGAATTCTTTCTCCAACATCTGCACGTGAAGCAGATACGCAGCTAGCTGTGGGGTCATTGCAGGAGCATTCGCCCTTGACTTGCTTGATGACCAGCTGGGAGTCGCCCTGTGCCAACAACTGGCGAGCGCCTAAAGACAGGGCTGTCTGTAGGCCAAAGATGAGTGCTTCATACTCCGCCATGTTGTTGGTTGCCTTGAAATTGAGACACACCATGTACCCAAACTGTTCCCCCGATGGCATGAGGAACAGTACACCGGCACCGGCCCCCTGCTTTTGCGAGGAGCCGTCGAAGAAAAGTGTCCAGTGGGGTTCGGTGAAGACCGGAGCTTGGTGCTCTGGTTCACCGCTTTCATGGCCCCCTGGATCAGCCTTCGTTGGTGTCCACTCCGCCACAAAGTCAGCCAGTGCTTGGCTCTTGACCGCATGGCGTGGGAGGAAGTCCAGCTCAAACTCCGCCAGCTCCGCCGCCCATTTAGCAACGTTGCCAGTCGCATGGGGACTGTGAAGAATTGTCTTCAGCGGATACGAGGTGACTACCGAGACCCGGTGGGCCTGGAAGTAATGGCGGAGCTTCCTGGAGGACACGAGGACCGCATACAGCAGCTTGTGGACTTCTAGGTACCTTGTCTTGGCTTCATGAAGTACTTCGCTGATGTAGTAGACGGGCCTCTGGATGGTTCGAACCCTCTCTCTTAGGCTTGGGAGGTCCTCATCCATTGGCCCTGGCCCGCCGGAGGTGAGTGGACCCACGGGGGCCTCCGGGAGCTGGGACCTGGAGGCCCTTAAGCTATCTTGATTATCCGGGAGCTCCGGGGGGTCTTGAGGGACCTCCGGGAGGTCCCATTTGGCCCCCGGGGGGTCCGCAGGGCCCCCGGGGGTTTATCTTGGGGGTCCGGGAGACTGCCCTGGACCTCCGGGAGGCCGACCTGGACCTCCGGGTGGTTGCCTTGGAGGTCCGGGAGACCGCCTTGGTCCTGCGGGACCTCCTGGCGTCTGCCTTCTGCTATCGGAGCAGGTTGTGAAGGTGAGGGGTCTGGCCGCTCTGCGACGAGGACCATACTCACCACTTCAGTTGTCGCCGCGATGTAGAGCAGCAGGTGCTCTCCGGGCTCAGGGGCTACCATGATAGATAGGGTCGTCAGGAGTCGCTTCAACTCCTGGAAAGCCTCTTCTGCTTCGTCAGTCCAGGCAAAGGGGCCTGACTTGCGCAGGAGCTTAAAGAAAGGGAGTGCTCGCTCTGCTAGCCTCGGTATAAACCGACTCAGCGCGGCTAGACATCCCGTGAGTTTCTGGACATCCTTGACGCGGGCAGGGGGCCGCATCAAGTCGATGGCCTTGATCTTCTCTGGGTTGGCCTCAAATCCCTCGATGCGAGACCAGGAATCCTAAGAGCTTCCCAGAGGACACACCGAACACACATTTATCGGGGTTCAGCTTGGTGCGCGTAGAGCGCAACTTGTCAAAGACTAAGGCTAGGTTATCTAACAAAGATGAACCGTGCTTGACCTTGACAACTATGTCATCGACGTACACCTCAACTAGGTCTCTTATTAACTCCCCAAAGGTTTTGTGCATTGCTCGCACAAAGGTGGGGAGTGCATTCTTTAGGCCGTAAGGCATAGACACATAGCAATAAAGGCCGTCTACTGTGATGAAGGAGGTGTGCTCCTCGTCCTCCCTAGACATGGGGATCTGATGGAAACCCGAGTAGGCGTCTAGGAAGCACAGCATATCACAGCCTGACGTTGAATCTACTATTTGATCTATTCTAGGGAGAGGGAATGGATCTTTGGGACATGCCTTATTGAGACTGGTGTAGTCGATGCACATCCGGAGCTTCCCGCCGGCCTTCGGGACAACGACGGGGTTTGCCAACCATCGGGGGTGGTGGACCTCCCGTATGAAGCCAGCGTCCAGCAGCTTCTTGACTTCTTCACGAATGAAGTTTTGCCGCTCAATGGACTGCTTGCGGGGCTTCTGTTGAACCGGCCGGGCGTCGGGGAAGACTTTCAAGTGGTGCTCGATCACCTCCTGTAACACCCCAAATTTTGATTCAAAACTCTAAACCATGTTCAGAGGGGAATTTAAAAATTTTTGGACGTGTTGCATGTTTTGCAAAAATTCAAATTCAAACTGGAATTCAAATTATACTCAAAACAGAAAAGAAATGGAAAAAGAAAAAGAGAAACGGGAAAAAAACCGGCCAGTGGGCCGAAACCCGCCAGCCGGCCCAGTTTCCCCGCGCCAGCCCGCCCCTGCGCGCGCCGCGCTGTCTCTCACAGACAGGTGGGACCCACCTGTCATCCCTAACCCCGCGACCCCGGACTCTCTCCCGCGCGCGCGATCGCAACCGACCGGATTTCCGCGTCCCGCAGCCCGAATTCTGGTCCCAAACGACTCAAACTCGATCGCAACAGAACCACCGCCCTCCCCCGGCTATAAAAACCCCAGCCCCGATCGGTTTTTCCCACGCGATCGCCGATTTTTACTCCGGTGAGCACCGAGACTTCGCTAGTGAATTCTGGCTGATCTAAGCTCGGAAACTCTGATCTAACTCGCTGGTCTTGATCCACCGCCTCCGGGGAGCTTTACAGGTGCAGAAAACTCGGAGACTTACGGTGTAAACACAGCGCCGACGAGCTTCGCCGTGGTTTTCCCTCGGACCTCGCCGCCGATCACTTTCCAGGACCCCCGAGCTCGAGAAAACCCCCGAGGTGAGATCCCTGACCTCCCCTCTACCGATCTATGCCATAAGATCACAGTTCTAGGCAGAATTCTCGAGGATCCAAAACTTTCCGGCGAGATCGCCGCTTCCCGCCGCCGTGCGCCGCCGGCAGCGCCGCCCGCGCTCGATCAGAGCGACGTGGCCGCTTGTGCGCCGTTTATTTTAAATCGCACGGTAGACTTTAAATCCCCGCGTACCGGTTCGATATTATAATCTCAGCCGTCGGTTTAAAATCGGACGGTCCACGTCAGCCCCGCGTTATAAAGACTGGAATTCTTACGTGCTACCCCCTGGGGTTCTCTGGAATTGAGAGCTAGCCCCGGAAACTTCAGATCTAGCCCCTGGAACTCCAGAAAATCATGTAAATTCATTTAAAAATCAGTTTTAGCCCCTGGACTTAATAAAAATTAGGAAAAACACCTCTGATAAGTGTAGCTAGACCCCTGGAAGTTATGAAAATAATATTATAGACCCTGTAATGGGTGAGTTCATTATTTTAGCCCTGTTTAGTATTTAATTTAGGAAATTGAATATGTAACTAGTGTTTAAAAATTAAAAAGTAGGGACAAACATAATTGTCAAAGTTAATTAAAAATTTTCTCAGTACTTAGGAAATTTTGGAGTGAGATAAAAATATATTTTGGGCTGAAATGAATCTGTTTCATTTATTATTCACATTATTTAGTATAGGGACACATTTTTAAGTAAAGAATAGCTATAGAAAAATAGGGAAAATAATTATGAAATAGTTTACATCAGAGGCCAAGGTCAAAATATGTTATTAAGTTATTTAGGACCAGAACCTATACTGTTTAGATGATGTGTATTACTAGTTTCATAATAAAATACACAATTATGCATAGGAATATAAATCTGAAAATATAGCAATTAGTAAAAGATAAATGGAGTTTCTAAAATCCAAAGAATTCAGTTTAGGGTTGGTAGAAATTCTGAAGGCACATATGGGGAAGAATAATACTTTTCATACACACTTGGTAGTAAAAAGGTGAAGTAGTTGAATATAAGAAATTTATTGGAAACCCATATAAATAGTATGTAAGTATAAAGGTGGACACAAAAGTAGGAATCATATACACATGGTTAAAAGTGCATGCAAGCCACAACTCAACACACATAAAGTAACCACAACACATATAATGGTGAATGAATTTCATAAATATGAATGTGTGGTTTGTATGAAGTAGAAGTGTGAACTATGTCTTATGATTGTTGTTTTTCTTTTGCTATGTGTGATGGTATGAAGTAGAACCTGTTCAAGAGCAAGTTAACCCTTTCCAAGATCAGGACTACCCATTTCAAGAGCAGCAAGAAGGAGGCAAGTGTCCTTGACCACTTTGATCCTATGCTAGGATGTGTAGATAGAATTATTTGCATTGTCAAATGAAATATGAAACCCATGCTAGGAAAGTTTCCCTAGAATTGCAGTACCTTGTTTCCTTGTAGCTTGGGTTGGGATTTATTTTACCATGTCATATATTTATATGCATTTGCTTAGCCATGCTTAGATTGGGATATTTGGGACATGAGATCATCAGTTTATATTACCATACTCTTGAATGAGACATTGTGAATTATGTAGAGGTAGGGATCAAGGCAAGTTGGATGTTTTGGTTGTGTGCTGGGTGCACGAGACTTGGGTTTGTGTTTAGTACTTGCCTGGATCCTAAGGACCGGTTCATGGAGCATGTAACCCGGCTTTACAGTGCCAACCACATGCTGAGATGGGGCAGCTTGGCCAATTAATTAGGTGTATCCCCGGCGTAGTATGGGTGTGTTGGATGGTGCGGGGAATAGGTGTCAGCTGGACGACCATATGAACCGCAAGGCTCAAGAGGGGGCCACTGCAGCGGGGTTGGAGCCTCTTGTATGCTGTTAGGGGTGAAACCTCAGTGGGCCCACGCTCGTCGGGAATCCCTTTGTAAAGGTTTCATAGTGATCTCCTGGGTACACACCTGGGAAGTGTGAATGTGGATCGTAGCCACTGGCATAATGGAGGTTCTTTTAGTCCACCCGGCAACGGGGGATGAAATCACTACTTGTGGGTACAGTGGTACAAACTCTGCAGAGTCAAAACTGTCTTGACAGCCGTGCTCACGGTTAAGAGCGGCCTGGACTTATTCATGATTAGAGGAATGATGGTTTTGGAAGTTAAGCGGGGAGCTTAACATTGGTAATGATGTTATGATTATTGGATTATGATGATGGGATGGGAGATTGGGACCATTTCACCTGTGTAGTAATGAAGGTGCTTAATAAGCTAAGGTGATAGGTATTAATTGCGTAGTGCTTTAACCATGAGTTCAACCTCTCCTTGTTCTAGCCATGGATGATATAATTTTCCCACACTTGCTGAGTACCATTGGTACTCAACCTTGCATATTTGTTGGTTTATATTGCTGCTCAGGTCAAGATAATGAGGTGGTGTATAATGACCAAGATTTTGGACCCGAGGAAGGCTTTTAGGTTCATGAAGAACCCCGGGCAACGCCTGTGATGGAGCCCTAAAGAATAATATTCCGCTGCTAGTTTATTTACTTGTGATGAAGCATTAGTGTCCATTGAGACATTTGCGATGTAAGACTTATTTATATTCGACACCTGGCTTGTAATAAATGATGCTTCACTATTTGTCATCACATGTATGAGAAAATGATCCTGGCATACATGTGATATTCACTTGGTTGTTTCTTCGGAAAAACCGGGTGTGACAGAGGTGGTATCAGAGCCAGGTTGCCCGTAGGAACGTGGACCTAGGTAGAAATGGACGTATTTAAGGGCCCTATTTTCTTAAAAACTATTTTCCAAGGTGTGGGTTGAAGAGTGTTATTAAAGGAGTCATTTTCTTCATCTTACCCCAACTTTCATTCAAAACAGGATTTTTTGTTTGAGAATTTATCTAACCTAAGTTTAAATTCGTTTGTTTTTAGATGGTTCGCATGATTCGCACCGCTCGTAAGTCCACAGGAGGGAGAGTTCCCGTAGTTGCCCTTGCCGAAAGAGAGGAGAGTCGTCCAGTGACGTACCTTTCCTACGGATTGGCAGTAGGAGATTTGTTGCGCCGTCTTCGACGTATGCTCGAAGCCGCCGGCAATACGGGCAAGCTAATCATCCACTATAACTCCACCAGTACCATCCATGAGAAGAGGGAAGAATGGAGTTCAGAGATGAGGATTATACACGAGAATCAGCTGCTTAAGATTCACCACTCTCCAGCTTGTCGAGCAACACAAGTTGACGCGGAGAAAGATGTCACCTGGGAGGCCATCACCTGCCAGAGTCACATCTATCGTCGCCACTTGGACAAAACTGAGTACATGTATGTCCTCCAACGTGAGAGTGGTACCACGGAGTACAAGTACCCACCGGTGCAGCAAGGGACTTCCCATGAGCACATGGACTTGTGCTTGGAGGATGCTGCTATGCTCAGCACTCGACTGCAGGAGTGTTAACAAGAGCTTCAGGATGTCCGAGACATCCTGAAGGAAACGGAGGCGTTGCTGCGAGCTTGCTTAAAGGCGAGAGAAAGAGGAGATGGGAATGAACTGTGTGTCACCGTGAATGATACATGGACTCCTGACTCTCCGGATCGCCGAGCAATCAGGCGTCGTCGCACTTCTCCACCAGCAGCCTCCCCACCCAAAGCAGAGTCAGAAGGTAGCCAAAATGAGGAGGAAGATCCCGAGGAGCCAGCTCAAGAGGACGAGTAGTGTAGAGTCTTTCCCCTAGCTAGCAAGAGGTCGAGTAGTCGAGTCGTTACGTAGTTAATGGTGTGATGATGCTTGGTGTGTGACGTGAGTTGTGGAAGCCATGAGCAATTGTCCACAGCCTCGTCTCCAGATTGTTTTGCTTTGGTGTGTGAACCCACAGGAAATAATAGTGCATTTATTCGGTGTGAGATATAAACCCTCGTAAAATTTTAACAAAGCCTCAACACCTCAAAGTACCAACAAATGAAAGTAGTAAGATGATACTAAATGGTATCAAATTAACATTTGTTGATTCTGCCAGATGGCCGGAAGAGGAAAAGGACGTGCTGCCAACCCCGCCAACAACAATGATGAGGCATGCAACCCTCATCTTTCTGGAGGCCAGGACAGGGGTGGTCGCCGTGAAGAAGTTGATCCTCTCCACCAAATGCTGGAGAATCAAAATCAGCTTATCCAGAACTTGACTCAAGTGGTGGCCAACTTGCATCAAGTTCCACCTCCACAAGCTGCACCACGCCAACCAAGGTTGAGTGAGTTTCTAGGAACTCAACCTCCAAAGTTTGCAAGTGCTGCTGAACCTCTGGAGGTAGATGATTGGCTGAAGACTATTGAAAGTAAGATGAGGATCATACAGTGCCAAGGGTATGAGAGGGTGCTGTTTGCCTCTCATCAATTGCATGGACCTGCTGCTGATTGGTGGACCGCCTACGTGGCCGCCCATCATGACCCTGAGAACATCACTTGGGAAGAGTTCAAGCGTAGCTTCCGCAACCATTACATCCCAAGAGGTGAACTCAAAAACAAGAGGAAGGAGTTTTTGGGACTGCAGCAGGGAAACATGACGGTGAGGGAATACCTCACTAAATTTACTCAACTATCCCGTTATGCTCCACGAGACATAGAGACTGATGAGCAGAAACAAGATTGTTTCGTGGAAGGACTTACTGCAGAGATGCAGTGTGCAATGTCCTCAAATGAGTATGAAAGCTTTCAAAAGATGGTGGACAGAGCATTTGTGGTGGAAAGGAAGCTAAAGGCCCTAGAAAATGAGAATAAGAGGAAGGCGGGGTGGTCACATCAGGCCTCAGGGAGCAACACCCGCCCACGTATGATGCAGCAACCTACGGGGCAGACGAGCCGTGCTGCGGTACCCTATTCAGCACCAAGAGGGTACAACCCAAACTACAGGCCTCCCGCAGCACCAGCACAGCCGCCACGTCAGTTTGTGCAGCAGCCTCGCCCCGCATATCCACCTCGACCAGCAGTGCAAGGACCCCCAAACCAACCCCAAGACAACAAGGGCCAAGCATCTAAGATTGGGTTGCAATGTTTCAGCTGTGGTGAAGTGGGGCACTACGCCCATAAGTGTCCAAAGAAGAAGCCCACGCAGCCACAGCAGCAGAATGTAATGAGAGGACGGGTGAACCACGTCACTATGGAGGAAGCACAAGAGGCACCCGACGTGGTAGTTGGTAAGTTTCCTGCCAATTTACACCTTGCAACTCTGCTGTTTGATTCTGGTGCTACCCACTCGTTCATTGCTCAAGGGTTTGTTAAGAAGCATGACCTAGCAACCACACAAATGAACCATATGCTAGCGGTAAACTCTCCAGGTGGAGAAATAAGGACAAGACAAGTGTGTCCCAAAGTGGACCTAGACATTAATGGGGTAGTATTTACGGCTAACCTCATAGTGGTAGATTCAAAAGGGATAGATATTATTTTGGGTATGGATTGGTTGACCAAACATAAAGGAATCATCCATTGTTCGACCAGAACAGTGGAACTAACTCACCCCAGTGGCACCCGAGTAAAGTTCATAACCATGCACGAGCCTAGGAGGGACATTAAATTAAATCAAGTGGAGGTGAAAGTTGAGGAAATCAGGACTATCAGGGAATATCCAGATGTTTTTCCGGAGGAATTGCCAGGTATGTCTCCCGACCGTGACGTGGAATTCGCAATTGAGCTAGTACCGGGAACAGCCCCGATATACAAGAGACCTTATCGAATGGACTCCAAGCAGCTAGAAGAGCTCAAGGATCATTTGAGAGAGTTGACGGAGAAGGGGTATATTCGCCCTAGTTCCTCACCATGGGGAGCTCCGGTGATATTTGTGCCTAAGAAAGACGGAACCCAAAGGTTATGCGTGGATTACCGTGCCTTGAATGAGGTAACCATCAAGAACAAGTACCCATTACCCCGCATTGAAGACTTGTTTGATCAGTTGAGGGGAGCTTGTGTGTTCTCGAAAATTGATCTCAGGTCGGGATACCACCAACTCAAGATAAGGCAATCTGATATTCCCAAGACAGTTTTCGTATCTCGGTACGGACTGTATGAATACACTGTCATGCCTTTTGGGCTAACCAATGCCCCGGCATATTTCATGTACCTCATGAACAAGGTATTCATGGAATATCTGGACAAATTTGTGGTGGTATTCATAGATGATATTCTCGTCTTCTCCAAAGATGAAGAAGAACATGAGAAACATCTAAGGTTGGTGTTACAGAGGCTGAGAGAACACCAACTATATGCCAAGTTGAGCAAGTGTGAGTTTTGGCTGAAGAGAGTTCCCTTTTTAGGACATATAATCTCGGAGGGAGGAATCTCCGTAGATCCCGCCAAAATCGAGGATATCCAGAAGTGGAAGACCCCTGAAAATGTCGGGGAAGTTCGAAGCTTTTTGGGATTGGCTGGATACTATCGACGGTTTATTGAGGGATTCTCCAAAATCTCGAGACCTCTCACCAAATTGTTGGAAAAGGGAATCACATTCAACTGGACGCCACAGTGTGATACAAGCTTTCAGGAGCTAAAGAAGAGATTGACAACAGCCCCAGTGCTGGTTATGCCAGATATGCAGAAGAATTTCACAGTCTACTGCGATGCCTCTGGAAATGGGTTGGGATGTGTTCTCATGCAAGAAGGACATGTCGTGGCATATGCATCCCGGCAGCTTCGGAAGCACGAGAAGAACTATCCTACACATGACCTAGAACTAGCTGCAGTGGTACACGCGTTGAAAATTTGGCGGCACTATTTGATGGGGAAGAGGACAGAGATATATACGGATCATAAGAGTTTGAAGTATATATTCACACTGCCAGATCTCAACCTCAGACAAAGGAGATGGTTAGAGCTAATCAATGACTTTGATGTGGGCATCAACTATCATCCCGGGAAAGCAAACGTCGTGGCCGATGCTTTGGGTCGGAAAGTGCAGATCAATAAGTTGAGCTTGAAGGACATGCCTGCAGAATTGAAGGACGAGGTTATAAGGCTCAATCTATGTCTAGTAAATAGTGGTGAAGCCATCGCCATGGAAGTGGACTCCACACTCGAGCGAGACATACGCGAGGGTCAAAAGAATGATGGGAAGATACAAGAGATCAGACAGCTCATCAAGGAAGATAAAGCTCCTGGTTTTAGAGAGGATGAACAAGGAACGGTGTGGCACGGGAAAAGGATCTGTGTGCCAGAAGTAAAAGAGATCCGTGAATTAATTTTGAAGGAGGCTCACGATTCCGACTATTCCATTCATCCTGGGAGTACGAAGATGTACCAGGACCTCAAAAGCAGGTATTGGTGGTATGGCATGAAGCGAGATGTCGCGGAACATGTTGCCCTATTTGGCACATGTCAGTTGGTGAAAGCTGAACATCAACGGCCCGCGGGATTATTGCAACAACTCAAAGTGCCTGAATGGAAGTGGGAAGAAATCAGCATGGATTTTGTCGTGGGATTGCCTAGGACCCAATCCGGGTATGATTCAATATGGGTCATTATTGATCGGCTAACCAAGGTAGCTCATTTCATCCCTGTGAAAGAAAGCTACAGCGGATCCAAATTGGCAGAATTGTACATGTCAAGGATTGTGTGTTACCATGGAGTGCCAAAGAAGATAGTGTCGGACCGAGGGACACAGTTCACCTCGAGATTTTGGCAGAAGTTGCATGAAACCATGGGAACCCATCTGAACTTCAGCTCTGCCTATCATCCCCAAACTGACGGGCAGACGGAGAGAACCAATCAGATCCTTGAAGATATGTTAAGGGCATGTGCACTCAAAAACAATAGGAGTTGGGACAAGAACTTACCGTATGCGGAGTTTTCCTATAACAACAGTTATCAAGCTAGTATGAAGATGTCACCGTTTGAAGCTTTGTATGGAAGGAAGTGCAGAACTCCCCTATTTTGGAACCAAACAGGAGAAAGCAAAGTGTTTGGTCCAGAAGTGCTACAAAAAGCCGAGGCGAAGGTGAGGGAGATTCGCAACAACTTGAGGATAGCACAAACACGCCAGAAGAGTTATGCTGATGTACGAAGAAGAGAACTCGTTTTCAACGTGGGAGACTATGTTTATCTCAAGGTGTCCCCTATCAGAGGACTTCGTCGGTTCAAGGTGAAAGGGAAGTTGTCACCTCGATACATTGGACCCTTTCAAGTTTTGGAAAGAAAAGGCGAAGTGGCGTACCAACTAGAGTTACCGGTTCATCTATCGGACGTGCACGATGTATTCCATGTGTCACAACTCAAGAAATGCCTGAGGACGCCTGAAGAGGTGTTACCCATGAATGAAGTGGATGTAGCTGAAGATTTGTCTTATGCCGAGCAACCATACAAGATTTTGGAGACGATGGAACGCCTCACCAGAAACAAGAGAATCCGGATGTGCAAGGTGCAGTGGAAGCATCACTCAGAAGAGGAAGCTACCTGGGAACGGGAAGATGAGCTCAAGGCACAATTTCCGGAATTGTTTTCTTAGAAACACCAATCTCGAGGACGAGATTTCTTTTAAGGGGGGTAGAGCTGTAACACCCCAAATTTTGATTCAAAACTCTAAACCATGTTCAGAGGGGAATTTAAAAATTTTTGGACGTGTTGCATGTTTTGCAAAAATTCAAATTCAAACTGGAATTCAAATTATACTCAAAACAGAAAAGAAATGGAAAAAGAAAAAGAGAAACGGGAAAAAAACCGGCCAATGGGCCGAAACCCGCCAGCCGGCCCAGTTTCCCCGCGCCAGCCCGCCCCCGCGCGCGCCGCGCTGTCTCTCACAGACAGGTGGGACCCACCTGTCATCCCTAACCCCGCGACCCCGGACTCTCTCCCGCGCGCGCGATCGCAACCGACCGGATTTCCGCGTTCCGCAGCCCGAATTCTGGTCCCAAACGACTCAAACTCGATCGCAACAGAACCACCGCCCTCCCCCGGCTATAAAAACCCCAGCCCCGATCGGTTTTTCCCACGCGATCGCCGATTTTTACTCCGGTGAGCACCGAGACTTCGCCGGTGAATTCTGGCTGATCTAAGCTCGGAAACTCTGATCTAACTCGCTGGTCTTGATCCACCGCCTCCGGGGAGCTTTGCAGGTGCAGAAAACTCGGAGACTTACGGTGTAAACACAGCACCGACGAGCTTCGCCATGGTTTTGCCTCGGACCTTGCCGCCGATCACTTTCCAGGACCCCCCCCCCTCGAGAAAACCCCCGAGGTGAGATCCCTGACCTCCCCTCTACCGATCTATGCCATAAGATCACAGTTCTAGGCAGAATTCTCGAGGATCCGAAACTTTCCGGCGAGATCGCCGCTTCCCGCCGCCGTGCGCCGCCGGCAGCGCCGCCCGCGCTCGATCAGAGAGACGTGGCCGCTTGTGCGCCGTTTATTTTAAATCGCACGGTAGACTTTAAATCCCCGCGTACCGGTTCGATGTTATAATCTCAGCCGTCGGTTTAAAATCGGACGGTCCACGTCAGCCCCGCGTTATAAAGACTGGAATTCTTACGTGCTACCCCCTGGGGTTCTCTGGAATTGAGAGCTAGCCCCGGAAACTTCAGATCTAGCCCCTGGAACTCCAGAAAATCATGTAAATTCATTTAAAAATAAGTTTTAGCCCCTGGACTTAATAAAAATTAGGAAAAACACCTCTGATAAGTGTAGCTAGACCCCTGGAAGTTATGAAAATAATATTATAGACCCTGTAATGGGTGAGTTCATTATTTTAGCCCTGTTTAGTATTTAATTTAGGAAATTGAATATGTAACTAGTGTTTAAAAATTAAAAAGTAGGGACAAACATAATTGTCAGAGTTAATTAAAAATTTTCTCAGTACTTAGGAAATTTTGGAGTGAGATAAAAATATATTTTGGGCTGAAATGAATCTGTTTCATTTATTATTCACATTATTTAGTATAGGGACACATTTTTAAGTAAAGAATAGCTATAGAAAAATAGGGAAAATAATTATGAAATAGTTTACATCAGAGGCCAAGGTCAAAATATGTTATTAAGTTATTTAGGACCAGAACCTATACTGTTTAGATGATGTGTATTACTAGTTTCATAATAAAATACACAATTATGCATAGGAATATAAATCTGAAAATATAGCAATTAGTAAAAGATAAATGGAGTTTCTAAAATCTAAAGAATTCAGTTTAGGGTTGGTAGAAATTCTGAAGGCACATATGGGGAAGAATAATACTTTTCATACACACTTGGTAGTAAAAAGGTGAAGTAGTTGAATATAAGAAATTTATTGGAAACCCATATAAATAGTATGTAAGTATAAAGGTGGACACAAAAGTAGGAATCATATACACATGGTTAAAAGTGCATGCAAGCCACAACTCAACACACATAAAGTAACCACAACACATATAATGGTGAATGAATTTCATAAATATGAATGTGTGGTTTGTATGAAGTAGAAGTGTGAACTATGTCTTATGATTGTTGTTTTTCTTTTGCTATGTGTGATGGTATGAAGTAGAACCTGTTCAAGAGCAAGTTAACCCTTTCCAAGATCAGGACTACGCATTTAAAGAGCAGCAAGAAGGAGGCAAGTGTCCTTGACCACTTTGATCCTATGCTAGGATGTGTAGATAGAATTATTTGCATTGTCAAATGAAATATGAAACCCATGCTAGGAAAGTTTCCCTAGAATTGCAGTACCTTGTTTCCTTGTAGCTTGGGTTGGGATTTATTTTACCATGTCATATATTTATATGCATTTGCTTAGCCATGCTTAGATTGGGATATTTGGGACATGAGATCATCAGTTTATATTACCATACTCTTGAATGAGACATTGTGAATTATGTAGAGGTAGGGATCAAGGCAAGTTGGATGTTTTGGTTGTGTGCTGGGTGCACGAGACTTGGGTTTTTGTTTAGTACTTGCCTGGATCCTAAGGACCGGTTCATGGAGCATGTAACCCGGCTTTACAGTGCCAACCACATGCTGAGATGGGGCAGCTTGGCCAATTAATTAGGTGTATCCCCGGCGTAGTATGGGTGTGTTGGATGGTGCGGGGAATAGGTGTCAGCTGGACGACCATATGAACCGCAAGGCTCAAGAGGGGGCCACTGCAGCGGGGTTGGAGCCTCTTGTATGCTGTTAGGGGTGAAACCTCAGTGGGCCCACGCTCGTCGGGAATCCCTTTGTAAAGGCTTCGTAGTGATCTCCTGGCTACACACCTGGGAAGTGTGAATGTGGATCGTAGCCATTGGCATAATGGAGGTTCTTTTAGTCCACCCGGCAACGGGGGATGAAATCACTACTTGTGGGTACAGTGGTACAAACTCCGCAGAGTCAAAACTGTCTTGACAGCCGTGCTCACGGTTAAGAGCGGCCTGGACTTATTCATGATTAGAGGAATGATGGTTTTGGAAGTTAAGCGGGGAGCTTAACATTGGTAATGATGTTATGATTATTGGATTATGATGATGGGATGGGAGATTGGGACCATTTCACCTGTGTAGTAATGAAGGTGCTTAATAAGCTAAGGTGATAGGTATTAATTGCGTAGTGCTTTAACCATGAGTTCAACCTCTCCTTGTTCTAGCCATGCATGATATAATTTTCCCACACTTGCTGAGTACCATTGGTACTCAACCTTGCATATTTGTTGGTTTATATTGCTGCTCAGGTCAAGATAATGAGGTGGTGTATAATGACCAAGATTTTGGACCCGAGGAAGGCTTTTAGGTTCATGAAGACCCCCGGGCAACGCCTGTGATGGAGCCCTAAAGAATAATATTCTGCTGCTAGTTTATTTACTTGTGATGAAGCATTAGTGTCCATTGAGACATTTGCGATGTAAGACTTATTTATATTCGACACCTGGCTTGTAATAAATGATGCTTCACTATTTGTCATCACATGTATGAGAAAATGATCCTGGCATACATGTGATATTCACTTGGTTGTTTCTTCGGAAAAACCGGGTGTGACACCTCCCTAGGGATCCCCGGCATCTGCGACGGCTGCCATGCAAACACGTCGACGTTGTGCCGGAGGAAGGTGACGAGCGCGCCTTCCTATTTGCCATCCAGGCCCCCGGCTACCCGGGTGGTCTGGGTGGCTTCGGCGCCGACTTGGACGACCTTTAAGGGGACGCCGCCCTCGTCGAGAGGTTGCACCCGGGGTGCTGTAGCGGAAGCACGGTGGCGTGCGCTCGGGCGGAGCTGGTCCAGCTCTGTACTGCCGGGGGCTGATGCTCCAGCTGTTGCGAGCGCTTGGAGTTTCTCTAAGGCCGACACTGCAGCAGTGCGGTCTCCACGAATCCTGAGGACGCCCGTCGGTGTTGGCATCTTCAGGACGAGGTAGCCGTAGTGGGCTACTGCCATGAACCGGTACAGGGCTGGCCTGCCGATTATGGCGTTGAAGGGGAGGTCTATCTCCGCTACGTCGAACAGAATGTACTCTGTCCGATAGCTGTCCGGAGCCCCGAAGGTCACCGGGAGGCTAATGTTGCCGTAGGGAATGACCTGTCCCTGCCCTACCCCTCAGAACGGGCTCGACGGGGTGAGCTTGGCCATCGGGATCTGCAGCTTCTGGAAAGCTGCACGGCTGATGAGGTTCAACCCAGCTCCACCATCTACCAAAACGTGGTACATTCTCACATTGGCGATGGTAGGAGCTACCAAGAGCGGTAGTTGGCCGGCCCCAGCCATGTTCCTGGGGCAGTCGGTGGCGTCAAAGCTGATGGGGGTCCCCATCCACTTAAGGTGCGGTGCGACACTTGGGAGTGGCGCCACCGACGCTACCGCTCGGCGCAGAGTCTTGACTGCGCTTCGGGACGAGGGGTCGGCGGACCCGCCGTATATGACGCAGAGCTTCTTTCGACGCTCATCATCGCTGGAGCTGGAGTCCTCTTGATTGCGTGCCGCCTTCACGGCGCGCTGAGGCTCCTGGATCTCCTCTGGGTGGTCGATGTTGTCAGGGACGTCCACCCTCTGTTCGCCTTCCTTTGGACGGAAGGGTGGGGCATCAGCCCGCTGCCGCTTCCCCTTGCGGAAGCGCTCTGCGAGCTTTCGGATCTCCCGGCACTCGGCAGTAGTGTGGCGACAGCTGCCGTGCACGGGGCACATATTGTCTTGATCACCTTCTAGGATTGGTGATCTTCGCTGCTTCTTGTCGGGGCGCGGCCCCCGAGCCCCACTGAGCGTCACTGCAGTGACGACTGGGGCTGCGGTCGGTGATTCTATCTTGCTTCTGCTCGGTTCTTGGCCTTCCTGCTGCCTCCACGGGGAGTAGGACCAGATCCGGGCAGTCCTCCTGACTCGGAGGACGGCAGCGAGTGCCAGTTCCGTCCTTCGGCTGCTCTGGCGCACTTGTCTGCCAAACTGAAGAGCTCTGAGGCGTCGCGGACCACCCTGGTCGCAAGCTTCTCGAGCACCTTCTTGTCCCGGATGCCTTGCCGGAACGCCACCACCACAGAAGCATTTTGAATGTGTGGGATGGTGTTCCGCACCTGGAGAACCGCTGGATGAAAGAGCGCAGCGACTCCCCAGGTTGCTGCTGGATGGCGTGGAGGTCGAGCTCCGTGCTAGGCCGGGTGTAGGAACTGCGGAAGTTGGCTATGAACTGTCGGCAAAGCTCTCCCCAGGAGGTGACGGAACCCTGGGGGAGGTTCATGAGCCAAGATCGGGCTGGACCGGTCAAGGCGACAGGGAAGTAATTGGCCATGACGGCTTCATTCCCTCCTGTGGCAAGTACGGCGGTGGAGTAGATCTGCAGGAACTCCGCCGGGTTGACGCTGCCGTTGTACTTCTCGGGCAGGTGCGGCCGAAACTTGCGCGGCCACTTCGCGAAGCGAAGGTGGGGCGCGAGGGCCGCACACCCTGCTTCTGTCGCCGCAGGTTCCGGTGCCGCGAACGCTAGGTTCGCACTGGGCACAGTGTACCCCGGTATGGGCATGGCTGCACCATAGGCCGGGGGCGCCATCTGCAGGACATATGACTGTGGCATATTCTGCACGGCGCAGGCCTGGGGCAGAGATCGCGTGGCGAAGGTCTGCTCTTCAGGCTGGGTCAAGGCCGACGTCATGCTGTCGTCAGCCTCTTGGTAGCGACGCCTTTCTCGGCGTTGCTCGAGGTATACCCGGGCATCTTGACCCAAGCGACACCGCTCCAGCTCTGTCCTCAGATCCATCGATTGGGGGCTGGCAGAGCTGGAGTCTGCCGTCTGTTCGTCAACCATTGGCGTGCGCATCAGCGACACGGCCGGTTGGCCAGAGTGTCGTCTCCGCCGAAGTCGAGGGTTTGCGGCGGCGACGACAAGACGATCTACCTCGCGAATCCACCGCTGGGTCGCTGCCTGAGGCGCGTCCCCAGCGGGCGGATTGTGCAGTAGCGCTCTTGCTGCAGCTAGCGCACCCCCACCGGGTACGCCTAGCGCTATTGAAGACCTGACGCTGGTTGGAGCCTGCATTGCCGGGGTCGGCGCTGCCAGAGCTGGTTGCTGGCTCCCAGCTTGTACCGACACACTCCGTCCCGAGTGTGTTGACTTGTACTCCCCCCTGGTCGCGGTTCGCCGCGGAGGCGGGGGAGGTGAGCTTGCCGCTGAAGGGAGCTTTGTCATCTTCGTCGGTGGAAACTCGTCGCGCAAGGGGAAAAGCCCCCTTCCTAGCGCGCCAAATGTCGAAGTGTTCGGTCGACACTTCCCCCGGGCCTGCACTGGGCAGCCCGCGGAGGTTCTTTTTTCGGTGGGGCTAGTCCCTTGCGGATAGCTTGCGCGGATGGACGAGTTAGTAAGAGCTTGACACTGAGAGTTTTACGTGGTTCAGGCCGCCGGAGCGTAAAACCCTACGTCCACGGCGAGCTATGGAGCTCGCTGTATTGCTTGCTGCTCGGGGCCGGAGTCCCGAGCTTGGGGGTGAGTTACAGCTTGGGTGTGAATGGCTAGCGTATGAGTTGCAGAGTGCGAACCCTTGCTATCGTCGCCTACCCGAGCCTTTTATAGCCCAAGACTCGGGTGGCTTACAAGGGGGGCCCGGGACCCGACAGGTGGTCCCGGGGAGATTGACTGTTATCTACCGTATCTGCAGTTACATCGGTAGTTGTCTCTGGCGAAGGCTTTCGAGTCTCCGTCTTGCCGCCCTGCCCATGCCGCACGCTAGTCATAGTGGTTGATGACGGCGCAGGCGGCATGGGATGTCTTGTCGCGGTGTTTATTGGCTGGCAGGTTCTGACACCGCGCGCCAGTCTGTGATGCGACTGGGCGCAACGGCACCTGACAGAGGCGTGCTCCGCGTCTCCGCATCTTGGGAATACGCGGGCCTTGAATACCTTGTACGGGCAAGGTATGGAGCGTCTTTACACCAGCTGCCTATCGCTCGGGGGCAGGCAGCGCCGTTCTTCTGGCCACGTGGCGGGCCCGGAGCCCTTCTCAGAGGAGAGGAGGGTCCGGTCCGCGGGACACGTGGAGCCTCCGGACCTCTCCCCGCGGAGGGGGAGGTTCGGCTTCTGTCGGCCACGTGGCGGGCCCGGAGCTCCCCTCTGAGGAGAGGGAGGTCCGGCCCCGCCGGATACGTGGCACCTTCGGAGCTCTCTCCCGCGGAGGGGGAGGTCCGGCTTCTGTATGCCACGCAGCAGGCCCGGAGCTCTCCTCTGAGGAGAGGGAGGTCCGACCCCCACCGGACGCGTGGCGCCTTCAGAGCTCTCCCTGCGGAGAAGGGCGAGTTCCTTAGGCATTTTCCCCTGTGCGCGGGGGTACCCCATATCTCAGGTACCTACACATGGTGCGACTTGACTTCAAGGCGACCAACAACATGGCGGAGTATGAGGCTCTCATCTTTGGGTTAAAAACCGTGCTATCCCTCAACGTCCAGCGGTTGTTGGTCAAGGGTGATTCTCAGCTGATCATCAAGCAAGTCAAGGGAGAGTGTAGCTGCAACGACCCACAGCTTGCAGCTTATCTCCTCCAAGTACAGAAGTTGGAGAAGGACTTCTTATCCTTGGACTTGTGTCATGTTCCCCGTGCCAATAACACAATAGCCGACGACATGTCAACGAAGGCTTCCACTTGTGCTCCAGTGCCTGAGGGGGTCTTTGAAAGGAAGTTGCTGCGACCTATCGTCTGGCTAGTTGAACAAGGCGAAGGGGGCGAGACCAGCACCTCAAAGCGGGCGGTCCCGGCGGCCATGTTACCATGGCGCCCGCCAATGATCGTAAGCGTCACCCGGGGCTCCATGCGACCCGACGCTCAAGATTCAAGTGCTCAAGTAAGCCCCAATGCATGGATCACGGGGATCTAGGACTACTTGAAAGACAATTTTATTCCCGATGAATGTGTATCCGCTCAACGGATCGCTCGTGTCGGTACCCTCACCGGGTACCCCCGCATGGAAGGTTGAAGATATTCCATACCTCACCTCTCTGTCGAGGTGGGCCCTGGCACGGCCCCTTGTCCTTGGCACTGGACCTGGCCTCCCCGTTGAGGCAAGGTCCGGTGCTGCCACGTGTGCAAGGCTCCGGGCCGGACCTCCCCGCTAAGGAGGGCTTCGGAGCCGCCACGTGTCCTTGGCCCCGGACCTGGCCCCCCCGCTAAGGCAAGGTCCGACGCTGCCACGTGCCCCCGCGCTAAGGGCCGGACCTCCCTGATGAGGAGGGCTCCGGAGCCGCCACGTGTCCATGGCCCCGGACCTCGCCTCCCCGCTGAGGCAAGGTCGGGCGCTGCCACGTGTCCCCGTGCTCCGGGCCGAACCTCCCTGCTGAGGAGGGCTCCGGAGCCGCCACGTGTCCCATGACCAGTCGTGGGCCGTAAAGACTCTGAAGGAAAGGAAGGCATGCGATGTCATGCCGCGCGTTCAAGGCTCACGCCTTCCCCAGAAGCATGGCTCACAGCGGACGCCTCCGTCCTCCACCTGTTCACCATTACAGTGACAAGACAGGGAGGCAAGGCGTGACAGCGGAACAGTGCCGCCCAACGGCACAGAGCCGCTCAGCAGAGCGAGAAGATGCAGCGCCAAGACGGGGTCTTCATCACCACCTGCTACCCGGTCAGAGGTGCTCGGCGAGTTAGACGACACGCCTTTACTTCACAAACAACGACATTACATATAGCAGTAAAAGCCCTAGCTCATGTAGAGGGTATGGACAGCCGCGGGGCCACTTGTCGGACTCCGAGCCACATTGTAACTGCCCCGACCTTGGGCTGTAAAAGGATCGGGGCAGCCTCCGGGCAAAGGGTTTACAACCCAACCAACTCACTCTCTCACACACTCATACGCGCAAGCAATACAACAATCACACCATGGACATAGTGTATTACGCTCCGGCGCCGGAACCACGTAAATCCTCGTGTTCATCCTCGCCATTGTGCTCCGACGCTCGAAACCACTAAGCCCCTCCTAAAAAAGAACCTCCTCGGGCTGCTCCAGGGCAGACCCGGGAAAGTGTCGCAGGAAAACACTACGACATTTGGCGCGCCAGGTAGAGGGCTTCCTTGTTTTTGGAGCTGTTCGTGAAGCTCATGATGGTGAACATCTAGTCTGTCGGAGGCTTTTCCCGCCCCTCGCGTCGCCAACAGCAGATGGAGCAGGAAGCCTCATCCTGCTCTGGAGTGGGACCGACTACACCGGTGGAAGCCCCTACAGAGACAGTACTCGTTGCCACCCGGCATCCTTCAATGGCGACGGCATCGCAAGCACCGACTGAAGCCAGTCCAGAGAGTGCGCTTTACGCTGCAGAGCAGTGGCGCAACGACGTCGACCACCTGGGCGTCCCTGCGCTCAACTCGCCGTGCCACCGAGACAACGACAAGAGATGGTGCAGCTGCCACCCCGTACCCTAACGAGGGATTACGGGACGGTGACAACCCACTCGATGGCGACGTCCAGGCTTCCCACCGCGGACCTCAGGGCCGAGCTAGACCGCCGCCGCCATCAGAAAGAATATGGCCGCGTCACCATCGAGCGGCAGCGTGAGCGCCGTCGCAACCTTGAGGAGTATGGTACCCCCGGTGCCATGCGCCCCATCTACGCGGGCCAGAATCTTGTCTCCCCAGGCTTAGTGGGAGGCTGCATGGCTCTGGCCCCACACCTTCGTATGGCGGTGTGGCCACGCAAGTTTTGGCCACACTTGCCGGAGAAGTTTGACGGGACAATCAACTTTGTCGAGTTCCTGTAGATCTACTCCACGTCCATCCTAGCTGCAGGGGGGATGAGGCAATCATGGCCAACTACTTCCCCGTGGCCTTGACCGGGTTATCCCGGTCATGGCTCATGAACTTGCCCAAGGAGTCCATAACCTCCTGGGAAGAGTTGTGACGTCAGTTCACAGCCAACTTTGGGAGTTCCTACACTCGACCGGGCACAGAGGATGACCTCCACGCCCTGCAACAGCAACCGGGAGAGTCGCTGCGCTCCTTCATCCGGCGTTTCTCCCAGGTTAGGAACACTATTCCCTGCATCTCCAATGCCTCCGTCGTCGTCGCCCTCCGGCAGGGCGTCCACGACAAGAAGATGCTCGAGAAGTTGGCCACGCACGACGTGGAAGACGTCTCGGAGCTCTTCAGCCTAGCGGACAAGTGTGCCAGGGCCGCGGAGGGCCGCAATAGGGAGACACCGCCTGGCAAGGGGAGTGAGTCCGCCAGGGAGGGCTCAGGCAGCAAGAAGAAGAAGAGCGGCGACTAGGACAAGCCGTTGGCTGGAGCCCACACTACAACAGCAGTAGCAGCTGCAGGGGGGCGGGGGCCGCGCATCGACAAGCACCCGTGACAGCCATCCGGCAGCGAAGACGACAACCAGGAGTGCCCGTCCACAACACCAAATGGCACAGCATCAGCGGGTGCCGGGAGATCAAGAAGCTAGCGGAGCGCTTCCGAGAGCTCCAACAGCAGCGCCAGGATGGCACACCCTTCCATCAGCGGGAGGGCAAACAAAAGGCTGAACCTGAGGCCGGCGCTGAGCAGGGTATGGAGTATCAGGACGCCGAGAGGGCATTGAAAGCCGTATACGGCCACTCCAACTCCGACTCCAGCGACCACAACGAGCGACGCAAGACGCTCTACGCCTAACCAGGTGTTCCCCCCTCCTCCGTCGTGCGACAAGGGAAAACACCCTCTTACATTGGTGTAGGGGGTCGAGGCCACCCTCCCCCAAGAACACGCCAAGGGCTCACTATATAGGTCCCAAAAATATGAATACAAAGGAACTCAAGTTTGCACAAACATTGGTTTCATGTGTATGAAAAAGGGGACTTGTTTAAACTTTCACATGTGATGATGCACATGAGAGCTCTCTACACAATCTTATGGTTACTTACATGCTTGGACCCACGGTGGATTAAAACCACATACTTGAAGTCTCATGTGCAATGGAAAGTTTAAAAATCAGATTGTGAACTAAATGTTCAACTCAAATTTCAAATGAGGACAACACCATGGAAATTGCAAACTGTTATGTCAAAAAGCTCATTTGCAGCAGCCAAACCAAAAATCAGGTTTCATATTTGAATTCATTAGGTCCGAATTAGTGGGTATGCAAAGTTTCATGAATTTTGGAGATGTTTTGCTACTCATTCTCCAAATGGACTTAAATTTGCAATGAATTCAAATATACATTTGAATTTGGATGAAATTTGCCCAGATATCCAAATGCAGCTTAGTTTTCAACTACCCACAATTGAATTTCCTCATGTGCAAATTTTGGAGATATTTTAGAGAGGATAAGAGGGATTGTGGGACCCACTTGATAGCTACATCTTAAAAGGAATTCAATAGAGTGAGCGGTCTATGTTTTGCCTCTGTTGAGTGTTCGACAACGCGAGTGAGAGCCGCCAGCGCGCACGCTCAATGTTTCCGGCCGAGCCAACGTCGAACCGCCTCACAGCGCTGATAAGATCTTCTCAGCCGTCCAGCACTCGGCAAAACGTACTCCTTGACTACCACTTGAGCGCCCTTGCTACTGCCTCCCTGCATGAACAATTTTGGCTTCCGACGAACCGCAAACAACCGGTCTGCCGGTGCCCAGCCATCTCGATGGGTTGCACGCCGAGCTGTGCCTCCCCACAGCATCGTCGTTCCTTCCTCGACAGGTCCGACGCAAGAGCTCGATGTTTTTTCCACTGGAACTCGGCAGCGAGCTCGGTTTTTCCACCGACGCCACAGCGAGCCGCTGGTCACAAGAACCAGTCGCCACAGTTCATCTTCCACCGAGCTTCAAAAGCAAAAAGGTTCGGCTAGACCTTCTCTTGCTTCACCGCAATACCCGGCAGCTTGTCACGAACCGTGCTCACCGGAATTTTACTTTTCTGGCCGACATGCGGTATGAACCGCAAGGATGAAATCGGGAAATTTGGGTGACACAATGCACCACTCATCACATAACCTAGAAAACCAGTTTTAGACGTCCGTGTGAGTGCGTGGGATCAAGAACCAGGGAGAACCGTCGAGGAAACCTTTGGTTCTTCGAGTTTTTCGAGTTTGCGCCGAATTTGGCCTATGTTGCATGGTGAACTCGTATTTGCCGACGTTTCTCGCGAGATCAGAGCCTTGGACGTTGCTCCCTAGGTCGTGGCGATGCTGTAGGAGCTAACCGAAGCAAGGTTGGGGCACTACAATGTCCTCGCAACGTCGCCGGAGTTGCCACAGAGGCTGTCGCTGTCGCGAAGCCATTTCCGGTGATTATCGGTCGCCGCCAAGGGTGGCAGCGTGTTCCCTAAATGATTTTAGGTAGAGGCAGCAAGAGTTATTGAGTTCGGGGCAAGGGAACCCCCTCCCGGCGAGAGCTCCAGCGAGCTCGGCGGCGCGGGCGCGCGGGAGCCGGAGGTAAACAAAGAAGGGGTCGTGCCCGCGTGTCAGTCACTCGAGAAGAAGAGACTGGATCATTTGTGACACCGGATCAGTTTGTGTCCACGCGGGTATAACCCTGTGGCCCGTGTGTTTTTCCCGAGAGAGTGACACGTAGCCCTCTGGACCCACAGTTAGAATTTAAACTTTTCCCGATTTAATTTGAACTCCAGATTTTCCGCAAACTTTAGAAGAGCATAACTTTTGCTAGTAAACTCCAAATTTAGTGATTGAAATTATGTTAGATTCATATTGAAGCACTATATCAAAATATACAACCCAATTTGTATGAAAGTCATTATTTAATTCTGGAAATTTTTTTAAATCTTTTCAGTAAAAGAATTTTTTTAGGGAGTTTGGTTCATCCAAAAATCCTTAAATTTTTCCAGAATATTCTTTAGGATGTTATTGAACTCCTGTAAAAATCTCAGCTCATTTGAAGTTGATTTGTTTAGGAGAATTCAGATTTCAAGTTGTTGTGTTCAAATGAATACAGAAACATTTATAAAGAATTCCCAAAACTTGGAAATTCAGTTCTGGGCAATTCTTAGCTCCAAAAATCTTAGAAAAATTTATGCAGGCTCTATGAACTATAATTGAAATTTTAGTTCACTAAGTTTGACATGAACATGTGAGTTACTTCAGAATTAATTCCTTTTTGTTTAATTGCCTAGAGAATTGTTCTGAATAAACCACTCAATGAAATATGCTAAATTTTGGTCCAGATAACTTTCTTGTGACAAGGAGCTCATAAGAAAATTTTCAGATCCATTAGAGCTATACATTATCACTGTCCTGTTTAACCTCTTTGGGTGATTAAAACACAAGTGATGAAAAGCACTTAGCACTTGATCATGTTGCTTAACCCAAACCCAAACCTTAGCACCAGTGTCATTTTAAATTCTTAAATAGAGTTCCAGTTTCTAACCTGTCATTAGAACTTGTTAGCAAAATGTTTACAATTAAATACTTATGCATATTCATAACGTGTAGCATCAACGTGAAGATTGTGAAGAGATCGAAGTGGAGATCAAAGAGGGAGGAAAGCGAGTGATCAAAACTCAAGTGATCTTCACTAACTGATTATATATTAGTCACCCGCAAAACAGGCAAGCTCCGATTTACGTTCAAGCAATTGTATAAAGTCTTTTCATTTCTAGAGATCATAGCTTTGAATGGTTGATTGCATTAGGTCTAGATGATATTGAATACCCAGTTGCATGACCAGAATTACCTAAGAGAGAAAGGGTAGACTAGCACCTCCTCGAGTGGATTTGACTACGCTAAATATTGGTAGGAAAGGACCGGTAGAAGTCGAGTAGTTGGAATCTACTTGTGAGTTTAGGGCTTGGTTTCTTCGGAGCGGGTCAGGAATATAAACAATGAGGAAAGTTCAAAACTAAAAAATGGAGTCCGGGCAGAGAGGTTTAGATGCAGCAGGCTGCGGACCTTGCGTGCATAGCCCTGCCTATGTCGGTTAAGGCCTGTCCGTACTTGGTCCTGTTCGACAAGTTTGAGTTGTGTACAGACGCATACTGGCTATATGGAACCCAGGAAACTGATGTACCTTGTGAGATCCACATTGGAACTTTTCTAATCGTCTTAGGCTTTCGGCGTCCAGATAGCAGGAGGTAACTCGCTCAAGAACATTTCACTGCGGGTATGTACCTTAAGGGAGCTTGCTATTCGAGACAATTGGATTGTGTCCTGTGTGGAACAACTTGGGAAAGGTGGCCGCGTACAACATCAATCGAGGTTGCTGCCGGCAACTCGGAGTATGGGTGTAGGTGTCGTGTAGTCCGGCGCGTGTACTGATTCGAATCACCATTGCTCGCGGTCATATGAGCATACTTGCCCACTGCGTCTTGACGTAGTATGAACTGAAGTGAATGAACTTTGAACTTGTTAAGACTTGTGATTTAAGTTAGATTGTAACCATCCTTGAAGTAGAGATAGTGCTAATTAAAGTTTACTTCACTTTATGCAATAAGCATCGCAACAAAGCATTTCTTGTTTGATTGTGGAGTTGTGATGCTGTTTGGCTCAAGGTCTTTAAATTGAGGCTTAAAATCTGAAAGTTAAGGATCAACATTAGGCGAGTCCTTTATGCAAATTCAGCTAACCTATTTCAATCCGTTGAGCATGTAGAGTTTCTGGTTTAGGAGAGACGGATCAGTCTTGCTGAGTCTATGTGCTCACGCTTGCTATATGAGTGGTTTTGCAGGTTAACATCGACGCTAAGAAAAAGGTTGTCCGATGAGACCCAGAAAGTTTCGAGTTGTGTAACACATGGATAACCAAGCCGCTGCTGTTGTCTTCGTGTTGCTAGCGAAAATAGTCCGCGGGATGGACCTCTTTTCGAGTGCTCAGTAGTTATTCGATGTGATCTGATTATAGTCTTCCGTTGTAGATATTTGTGGTAAACTATTTACAAATAACATTTGTAAGCCTCCACTTTTGATTTATGCAATACATGTTTTTTCCTTATAAGTGTGTTGTTGGGTGTCGCATATCACGGCACCACCCAATGCGATTCTCGGGCGAGCAGCACGACCCCGTGAGTGAACGGGCGCTGGGTCCCTCTCACTCACCCGACGTCCATACATACGACGAAGCCACGCAGAACCAGCTTCTACGTGAAGAAATCAACCTTGTGGCAGACGACCTTTCAACGAAAGCCTCTACATGGGCTCTGGTCTCCGAAAGTGTATTTGAAAGGAAGCTGCTGCGTTCAACAGTCTGGCGTGCCGAACCAGGCAAAGGGGGTGAGTCCAACACCTCGAAGCTGGCGGTCCCGGCGTCCCTGCAACCATGTCACCCGCCAAGGATCGTATGCATCACCGGGGACTTCGTGCAACCCGACACCCAATATCCAGAAGCTCAAGTAGGACCCGATGTATGGATCACGGAGGTTCGGACCTACTTCAAATACAATACCCTTCCCGATGAACATGTATCTGCTGAACGGATCATTCATGTGGCTAAGATATACACACTGGTAGTTGGGGATCTCTACTAGTGTGGCGCCGACAACGTCCTATTACGGTGCATAACCCGGGAGGAGGGATGCGAGCTGATTGCAGAGGTCCATGGAGGCGAGTGCGGCAACCACGCTTCGTCCCGCACGCTGGTCGGTAAAGCCTTCCGGCATGGCTTCTATTGGCCTACAGCTCTCCTGGATGTCGTCGTGTGACAAGGGAAAACACCCTATTACATTGGTGTAGGGGGTCGAGGCCGCCCTCCTCCTAGAACATGCCAGGGGCTCACCCGACGTCTAGACATACGACGAAGCCACGCAGAACCAGCTTCCACGTGAAGAAATCGACCTCGTCGACGAGGCAATGTGGTTAGAGACTGTTCGAAATACGCCACACCGCATAACGCTATGGCAATGGTACGCGCAACGTAGACAACCCAAGGTAGGGCCACCTGATGCCTCGGCTAATACTTTTTCGAGGATGGGTGACAAGCCCTCCCCCAGCTGGGAGGGTCCCTCCCAAGTATGTCGCCTCAGGTGCACCCTCCTAGCCGCGGGTGATGGGTATCTCTACCCAAGCCACAGAACATGGAACACCTCTGTAAGTTCTATCCTTAACGCAGTGGTAGGGTATTTTTTCCTTTTCTCTTTATTTGTAAAGGTGTCATAATGTCTAGGAACAACGCTTAGAACAGCTAAGCCCCAGAAGGGTCCCGCTACTCTTGTCATCCGGGACGGGTCACTGCCTTCTTGCACGGCCTGTTTCTTCCTGTCACCCGAAGGAATCCAGAAATAAGAAAAGTTTATCCTACCCTGCTTCCTTCTTTATAGTTTATGCTTGTTCATGCATATCAACTGTAAATGGCATGTCCGGAGCCTGTCTCACATACTTGTCCTATGTCCCATGATGCTAGAAGGTCTACTTGCTGAAAGGTTAATGCCCGCGGGAGGTCCAGGGTGTGTAGCCTGCTGTCGAAGTGTTCGGTCGACACTTCCCCCGGGCCTGCACTGGGCAGCCCACGGAGGTTCTTTTTTCGGCGGGGCTAGACTCCTAGTGGAAAGCTTGCGCAGATGGACGAGTTAGGGAGAGCTTGATACGGCGAGTTTTACGTGGTTCAGGCCGCCGGAGCGTAGAACCCTACGTCCACGGCGAGCTATGGAGCTCGCTGTATTGCTTGCTGCTCAGGGCCGGGGGCCTGAGCTTGGGGGTGAGTTATAGCTTGAGAGTGTATGGCTAGCGTATGAGTTGCAAAATGCGAACCCTTGCTATTGACGCCTACCCGAGCCTTTTATAGTCTAAGACTCGGGCGGCTTACAAGGGGAGCCGGGACCCGACAGGTGGTCCCGGGAAGATTGTCTATTATCTACCGTATCTGCAGTTATGCCGGTAGTTGTCTCTGGCCGAAGGCTTCTGAGTCTTCATTTTGTCGCCCTGCCCATGCCGCTTGCTAGTCGTAGTGGTTGATGACGGCACAGGCGGCATGGGATGTCTTGTCGTGCTGTTTATTGGCTGACAGGTTCTGACACCGCGCGCCAGTCTGTGATGCGACTGGGCGCAACGGCACCTGACAGACGCGTGCTCCGCGTTTCCGCATCTTGGGAAGACGCGGGCCTTGAATACCTTGTACGGGCAAGGTGTGGGGCGTATTTACGCCCGCTGCCTACCGCTCGGGGCAGGCAGCGTCGTTCTGCTGCCACGTGGCGGGCCCGGAGCCCTTCTCAGAGAAGAGGAGGGTCAGTCCCGCGGGGCACGTGGAGCCTCCGGACCTCTCCCCGCGGAGGGGGAGGCTCGGCTTCTGCTGGCCACGTGGCGGGCCCGGAGCTCTCCTCTGAGGAGAGGGAGGTCCGGCCCCGCAGGACACGCGGCGCCTTCGGACCTCTCTCCCGCGGAGGGGGAGGTCTGGCTTCTGTATGCCATGTGGCGGGCCCGGAGCTCTCCTCTGAGGAGAGGGAGGTCCGGCCCCACCGGACGCGTGGCGCCTTCGGAGCTCTCCCTGCGGAGAAGGGCGAGTTCCTTAGGCATTTTACCCTGTGCGCGGGGGTACCCCATATCTCAGGTACCGACAGTGGCCCCCGGGCCCATCTCGGGGGAGATAGCGAGCCCGAGGTGGGACCTCCGTCTCTTCCGATCCGCGCACTTTCTCTAAGTCCCGAATTGACCGCTGCCGGAGCACGAACGGCCGCGGGGTCGTGAGAGCGTGCGCCCACTTGATGATTGCTTTTACTGCGGCGGTTCCCAAAGCTGCCACTTCTGCACGTTGCGGCGCTTTCTTCGGGAACCGCCGAAGTGCCTTGCCGGCTCATCTTCTCAGGAGACTGACTCCTTGACCCCACCGCTTTAGTTAAGCGGCTTGGGCCCAGCTTTCATCGGCACTCGGTCTAGGAACCGAAGCGGTTGCGGGTGCGAGGTATTCAAAGAGTTCCGAATCGCTTGGAATTGCACCGGGAAGCTTTTTAGAGGGGGTCTTACCCACATTGCAGCTTCCCTTCGCACTTCTCTGCGTTTCTTCTCGGACTCTTGTGCTTTTGCTCTCTTGCCTTTGAGTTCTCCCTTGCCATGGCTTCCAACCCGCTGCCAGAGAAGAAACGCGCTCGATCTCCTCCAGCAACGGCGTCGGTGCCAAGTCGGGATTCTGGGGTGCCTGACACTCCCTCCGGTGGCGACTCGAAGAGGCCCCGGGCTGATGCGCTGGGGGAAGCCTTTGGGGCGTCCCCTGTTCCGCCAGTCCAAGCGACTGCGGAGCGGCCGTCGGAGACGGTAGCGGGCTCTGGAAATCCTACCCCGGCTCGGAAGTCGGGGTTCAGAGCCCGCTGGAGTGTCCGCGCTTCCCGGCCTTCCCCGTCTTGCGGGGAATCTGTGCCGATGCGCTCGGAGCCAGGGGCAACTGCCGCGGCCCCCAGGCCAGCGCGGACTTCTCCTGTTCCGGTGCGCTCGGACTCCGCGGCGGCGTCGTCTCTTCCTGCCGAGACGGCCACCGCGGCCCCCGAGCCAGCACAGGTTGATCCTGCACTAGGCGGCCTGGCTTCTTCTCCAGCACCGCCTTCCCCGACTCGTCCCTCTCCTCAGGTCAAGGAGCCAGAAGCTGAAAAGAGCCCGGCTGGCCTGGCTGCCAGAGCCGCGGAGCCAGCTTCTCCTGATCGACGTCTCGTCTCGACTGCTGGTGCGTCGGCTCTTCCTGAGCACGAGGTAATGGAGGAGGTCGGGGGGACTGCCCCAGCCTCTGTTGCTCCATTGCCTCTGGCGGACGCCTTCGCGCTTGCCGAGTCGAGCGTCCGGCAGGTCTTGGCTGCGCTAGGGCGTGAGCGGGAGGAGTATACGGTTGAACGGGACCGCCTCCTCATCTGGGGGAACCTTTTGCGGGAGAGGACCGCGAAGGTTAAGAGCGAGCTCGACTCCAGGCGGGAGTTGCTCGACTTTAGGGAAGCGCTCGTCGACCGGATGAAGCGGGCTGTTGACCGCATGGACACCCAGTCGCGCCGGATCAACAGGGAGGCCCTGGAGGCACACGCCCGGGCCGAAGAGAGCCTCTCTGCTGCTGTGGAAATACGGCAGCGGTTGGAGCGCCGTGAACTCGCTGTTGAGGAGCGGGAGCGTTCCGTGGCAGCTGAGGCAGAGAGGGTCGCCGCGCAGCTGGCCGCGGGCGAGGATGACCTCCGAGCTCGGATGGAAGAGCTGGAGATTCTGAAGGCAAATCTTGACTTGAGGGAGGAACAGGTCCCCCATGATCGCCGGGCGGTCTTGGACCGGGAGTTGACTGCCGGCTTCAAGGCCGCTGAGTTGGAGCGGCTAGCCAAGACTCTCCACCTTCGGGAGAGTTCCCTGGCGGCCAAGGAGAAGGAATTCTCCGAGAGGAACCTGGAGGCTCTGCAGGCGGCCCGCCGTGAGGTGGAGGAGCTCTCAGCCTTGCGGTCCTCCGAGGCTCTTGCGGTCTCAAGCTTCGTGGATCGAGCGGGGTCCGCCCTGATCCCTCTTGGCTTCAGTCCGGTGAGGGCCGCAACTCCCGCATTGAAGGTGGCAGAGGTGATCCCTGCATTGGAGTCGATCGGCGCCAAGCTGGACAGACTCGACTCGGTGGTCGCCAGCGAGCTTGAGGCCGAGGGCCGCAGCTTAGCTTTAGAGGTCGCCTCGCATGTGCTAGCATGCTTCAAGAGCCGCGACCCCTCTTTTTCGCTAGAGCCAGCGAGAGAGGGCCCAGCCGCGGAGCGGGAGGAAGCTGCCAGGGCTGAAGTCGAGGATGTGGCCGCCCTTGTAGCCGCAAGGTTCCGGCGAGAGCCGGGAGGTCCTTAGGACTTGTTTCTCCCTTTTTTATCGAGTCTGTAGTCCAGCTCATGGAGCCTTGCTTAATTTGACTCTCTTGGATACTTGTGTCTGTGATGCTTTTTCCCTCCTTCTTGGCTTTGCCTGGCTGAGTCCTTAGCTCCGCAAGGTACTCAGAGGCCATTTCCAATCTCGGAGCTTCGCACAGACACCCTCCTCGGGTCCTAACCGTGTTAGGGGCCCCCGGAGGTCTCCGAACCTCGCCCTATGGGGGGCTCCAAATCTGCCTGCCACGTGGCGGGTTCGGAGCTCCTCCTCAAGAGACGGGAGCTCCGGTCATGTTGGACACGTAGGGCTTTCGGAGCCCTCCCGCTGAGGGGGGAGGTCCGGTTCCTGACTGCCACGTGGCAAGCCCGGAGCCCTCCTCAAGGAAGGAGAGAGTTCCGGGCCCGCTGGACACGTGGGGCCCCCGGGCCCCGCCCCTGCTGGAGGGGCAGGTCCCGGTCCTTCCAGTCCCAGGCCGGAGTAGCTGGTAGCTCCTTTCCCCCCGCTTCATGCAGTCCCTGTTGCCGTAACCTGAAGGTCCTGCACACAGGCAGAGGAAACGAAATTCTCCTCGGGGGGTCCTCCCCTCCCGTCTCCTAGTCTTATCCGTCTTATGGTCCTGACCCGCTATACGGGACTTGGGCAATTCTGTGCACGAGGCGCCGGAGCTCCGGCTCCCTCCGAGGTCCGGGTACGGCCGTCCGATCCCTAGTACCGGGCCATGCGCTGGGGAAGCAGAGTGCACGCGCTTTGGGTTCATGACCAGGCAAAGCGGACGTACTCCCCTGGACCTCCGGAGGGCAGGATGCGCATGCTTTGGGCTCTGGGCCGGCTAAGCTGGATACGCACCCTGGACCCCCCATGCACAACGCTGGCCTTTCCTGGAGGTGACCAACTGGCACCGCAACACCTGACTGGGGGAGGCCCGAGAGACTCACTCGGCCATCGGCAGGTGCCTCAAGCGCAGCCGCCTTCGGTAGGATAGCAAATGCCGACTATGGATGAGCGCAGGAGAGGGGGAGCTAGATGTACGATGAACATACAGAGATAGTGTGATCATAAAAATTAATGCATAATTTAAATGAGCGCATGAGAGAGAGCTAAGTAGAATAGGTCTCTGTATTCGTGCCCATAGGTGGAATTCTGGCTGTACATGGGGGCAATGTTCCGCCTCGTCTACAAGGGAAGCAAGACTCTACGCGCTTAGGGTCGGAACCAGGCTAAACTGGACGTAGTCCTGTACCGTCCCTTGAGACTTAGCTACCCCAAGCTCGGTTCCTAAATTCTATGGGGTCTATTACAGAAGTGAATAACCCTGTTCTACCGATGCTCAGTAAGTAGGACTTACAGCGTTGCTTCATGTCAAGGATTTTTTGGGAATGGATCCCACTCTCGGTTGAAAGGCATGTGTACCTGGGGCGGCAGCTTTCATGATTCGAAAGGGACCTTCCCTGCTGGGGGAGAGCTTATGGGTCCTTCTTGGAATATAGCGTGCCGCTTCACCAGGTTGCCCTCTTGCGGGCCCCCGTCGCATTTGGTTCTTTGGCGGCAGTGCTTAGAGCATTAGCCGAGACCGTGCATTGTGTGGTGTTCCCTGCAAGCCGAGTCTTGTCGAGGTTGTTATCTTCACGCTGGATCAGGTCCTGCGCGGCTTCTCTCAGGGACCCCCGGGGAGTTCTCCCCTTCTGGCTAAGGCCTTCAAGGGGTAGGTGGACCCGGGCTCGCCTTGGATGACCTAAGGCGTCTTCCCCTTCTGGCAAGGCCTTCAAGGGGTTGACGGACCTTAGGCGGCCCCCGAGAGGTATGTTCGAGGCACGGAGGCGTGCCGTAGCTGGCTAACGCCCTGGCCCGTCACCGTCGGAACTGGAGTCCTCACCGACATGCACTGTCTTTATGACACGCTGAGGCTCCTGGAACCCCACCTGGTGGGCAGCGGTGACTGGGTCATCGGCCTTCTGTTTGCCATCCCTCTGAGGGTAGGGCAGTGCTTCAGCCCTCTGCTGTCTTCCATTGCGGAAGCGCTCTGCGAGCCTCTGGATCTCCCAGCACTCGGCAGCAGTATGGTTGCAGGTGCCATGCACGGGGCATAGCCCGCCTTGGCCACTGTCTGGGGCCGGTGATTGCCGCTGCCTCTTGTCGGGGCGTGGCCCCCGAGCTCCACTGGTTGTCGCAGCTGCGGCGACGGGGGCCGTGAATGGTGACTTCATCTTTCCACTCCCCCGGTTCTTGGTCTTCTTGCCACCCCCATAGGCAGCAGCACCGGACCCGGGCTGCCCTCCTGACTCAGAGATCGGCAGTGCGTGCCAGTTCCGCCCTTCAGCCGCTCTGGCGCACTTGTCCGCCAGGCTAAAGAGCTCCGAGACGTCGCGGACCTCTCTGGTCGCGAACTTCTCAAGCATTTTCTCGTCCCGGACACCCTGTCGGAACGCCACCACCACAGAGGCGCTTTGGATATGTGGGATGGTGTTGCGCGCCTGAGAGAACCGCTGGATGAAAGGGCACAGCGACTCCCCAGGTTGTTGTTTGACGGCGTGGAGGTCGAGCTCCGTGCCGGGACGGGTGTAGCTGCCGAAGTTGGCGACGAACTGCCGGCAGAGCTCACCCCAGGAGGTTATGGACCCCTGAGGTAGATTCATGAGCCAGGACCGGGCTGGGCTGGTCAAGGCGACGGGGAAGTAGTTGGCCATGACAGCCTCGTCGCCTCCTGCAGCAAGTACGGCGGTGGAGTAGATCTGGAGGAACTCCGCTGGGTTGACGCTGCCGTCGTACTTCTCGGGCAAGTGCGGGCGAAACTTGCGCGGCCACCTTGCGAAGCGAAGGTGGGGTGCAAGGGCCGCACATCCTGCACCTGCTGCTGCAGGTACTGGCGCTGCGAACATGTGGTTCGCACTTGGCACCGCGTATCCCGGCATGGGCAAGGCTGCACCATAGACCGGGGCCGCTACTTGCGGCGCATATGGTGGTGGCATATGCTGCGCAGCATATGCCTGAGGCGGGGCTCGCATGGCGAAGGCCTGCCCTTCTGGTTGTGTCGAGGCCGACGACATGCTGTCGCCTGCCTCATGGTTGCGACGCCTTTCTCGACGTCGCTCGAGGTACACCCGGGCGTCCTGCCCCAAGTGGCACCGTTCCAGTTCCCTTCGCAGGTCCGTCGGCAGGAGCCTGGAGGAGCTGGAATCCGCCGTTAGCCCGTCAACCGTGGGTATGCGCGTCAGCGACACAGCCGGTTGCCCTGGGCGCCGTCCTCGCCGAAACCGAGGGTTCGCGGCGACGACGACGAGGCGGTCCACCTCGCGGACCCATTACTGGGTCGCTGAATGGGGCGCATCCTCCGCAGGTGGGTTGCGCAACAGCACTCTTGCTGCAGCTAGCGCACCTCCATGGTGTACGCTCAGCGCTGCAGAAGACCTCACACTGGTCGGGGCCTGCATAGCCGGAGTCGGCGTTGCCGGAGTCGGCTGCTGGCTACCCGCTTGTGCCGACACACTCCGTCCTGAGTGTGTCGACATGTACTCCCCAGTGGTCACGGTCCGCCGTGAACGCGGGGGAGGAGAGTTTGCTGCTGAAGGAAGCTTGGTCATCTTCGTTGGCGGAAACTCGTCGCGCTAGGGGAAAAGCCCCCTACCTGGCGCGCCAAATGTTGAAGTGTTCGGTCGACACTTCCCCCGGGCCTGCACTGGGCAGCCCGCGGAGGTTCTTTTTTCGGCGGGGCTAGACTCCTAGCGGAAAGCTTGCGCAGATGGACGAGTTAGGGAGAGCTTGACACGGCGAGTTTTACGTGGTTCAGGCCGCCGGAGCGTAAAACCCTACGTCCACGGCGAGCTATGGAGCTCGCTGTATTGCTTGCTGCTCAGGGCCGGGGGCCTGAACTTGGGGGTGAGTTACAGCTTGAGAATGTATGGCTAGCGTATGAGTTGCAAAATGCGAACCCTTGCTATCGACGCCTACCCGAGCCTTTTATAGTCTAAGACTCGGGCGGCTTACAAGGGGAGCCGGGACCCGACAGGTGGTCTCGGGAAGATTGTCTATTATCTACCGTATCTGCAGTTATGCCGGTAGTTGTCTCTGGCCGAAGGCTTCTGAGTCTTCATCTTGCCGCCCTGCCCATGCCGCTTGCTAGTCGTAGTGGTTGATGACGGCACAGGCGGCATGGGATGTCTTGTCGTGGTGTTTATTGGCTGACAGGTTCTGACACCGCGCGCCAGTCTGTGATGCGACTGGGCGCAACGACACCTGACAGACGCGTGCTCCGCGTTTCCGCATCTTGGGAAGACGCGGGCCTTGAATACCTTGTACGGGCAAGGTGTGGGGCGTATTTACGCCCGCTGCCTACCGCTCGGGGCAGGCAGCGTCGTTCTGCTGCCACAGGGCGGGCCCGGAGCCCTTCTCAGAGGAGAGGAGTGTCAGTCCCGTGGGGCACGTGGAGCCTCCGGACCACTCCCCGCGGAGGGGGAGGCTCGGCTTCTGTTGGCCACGTGGCGGGCCTGGAGCTCTCCTCTGAGGAGAGGGAGGTCCGGCCCCGCACGACACGCGGCGCCTTCGGACCTCTCTCCCGCGGAGGGGGAGGTCCGGCTTCTGTATGCCACGTGGCGGGCCCGGAGCTCTCCTCTGAGGAGAGGGAGGTCCGGCCCCGTCGGACGCGTGGCGCCTTCGGAGCTCTCCCTGCGGAGAAGGGCAAGTTCCTTAGGCATTTTACCCTGTGCGCGGGGGTACCCCATATCTCAGGTACCGACACCTCCTATGATTGGTTTCGTACCCTTAGCGTGCACACCCTGTCTCCCCTACGCTACAGCCGAGTACTTGGGGGTCGGAAAGAACACGCCTACGGACAAGAAAAGTAATCGGACACCGGACATTGCCCCAAGACTCTTTACGTGCATTTTCTTTCCATACCGCTCCGGTCGTGTGGCCAGTCATTCTTTCATGTGTTCAACCGTAGCAAGAGCTGTGCTATCCTTCTGCAGACGGGTCTGCTTGAGGGACATGTGGTTTACCCGAGGCCCTGTGGTTGTCCCATTGCTCGGCGGCCCTATGGCGACGAATGGTCCCTCCCATGAAAGGCTTACGCTAGCGGTAGGTCCAGGGTGTGTAGCCTGCTATGCCTAGTTCCGTACCCCTATCGTGCACACCCTGCCACTCCAGCGCTACAGCTCGGTACCAGAGAACCGGATGACTCATACCCTTGAGCAAGGCTTCAACCATATCCTTGACGACCCACACCGAGTTACCCAAGCCCCATAGCTCAGTTGAGAACCGTAAGCCACAATAAAGCTATCGAACAAGGAGAATTGATCACAGAGCGCGACTACTCCCTCTTACTATCATGTCTGCAAGTCCGCACAGGTCCTTGACGTCTCGGACCTCCCAGGAGGCTCGATGCTGACGTCCTGTCTCATCCAGTAGATGTCGGACCTCTCCGGCAGTGAGCAGAAGACTCGAACCGCCAGCTACGGCAAGACGAAGACAAGGGCCGAACTCCCCTCGGGTACCTTATGCGCATCTATATTTTTGCAGCTTTCCTTTCAAGCTTGCATATATTCTTTGTGTGCCTCTCGACGTGTACATAGTTGTGTTTCTCTGTATCGCTCCTGGCCAATATTATGTTGTCCTGCTACAAGGCGGAAACGCATGAGGCACCTGTGTTGTCTCCGGACCCCCTTGGTTACCTTCCTGCTCCAGTCCCGTGGCGCCAGAAGGACGCCCCTCCCTTCGTAATGCCATGCCAGCAAAAGGTCCGGGGTTTGTAGACTGCTATGCCTGGTTCCGTACCCCTAGTGTGCACACCCTGCCTCTTGAGCGCAGCAACCAAGTGTTGGGGGCCCGAACGGCGCACTACCATGAGCAGGTCGGTAACCATGGTCCGGATACTACTACACTGAATTACCCAGGTTTCGTAGCTTAGCAGAGGACCGTAAGCCATAATGGGGCCAACGAATAGAGAATATACAACTATACGGCACGATTACCCCTTTTTCTAGTGCTTGTGCAAGCCACAAGGCTTCAGTCTGTGGGGTTGGTTCTGGAACACCAGCTTTCCCAAGGGGCCACTCTCGGACCCCCAAGGTTGGCATCCCCCGAAGGGTCCGGAGCTGGCTTCTCCCAAAGCAAGATCATAAGACCACCACGTGGGAGAGATGGAGGCCCCACCTGCGGGCTCGCTGACTCCCCCGAGATGGGCCTGGGGGCCACTGTCGGTACCCTCAAGACTGGGTAACCCCGCATGGAAGTTTGAAGACATTCCAGACCTCGCCTCCCTGTCGAGACGGGCTCTGGCACGACCACGTGTCCTTAGCCCCGTAGATGGTCTCCCCGCTGAGGTAAGGTCCAGTGCTGCCACGTGTGCCAGGCTCCGGGCCGGACCTCCTAGCTGAGGAGGGATCCGAAGCCACCATGTGTCCTTGGCCCCGGACCTGGCCTCCCCGCTAAGGCAAGGTCCGACGCTGCCACGTGTCCCCAGGATCCGGGCCGGACCTCCCCACCGAGGAGGGCTCCGGAGCGGCGACGTGTCCTTGGTCCCGGACCTGGCCTCCCTACTGAGGCAAGGTCCTGCGCTGCCACATGTCCCCGGGCTCCGGGCTGGACCTTCCCGCTGAGGAGGGCTCCGGAGCTGCCACGTGTCCCATGACCAGTCTTGGGCCGTTAAGACTCTAAAGTAAAGGAAGATGTGCACTGTTAGACCGTGCATTGAAGGCTAGCACCTTCCCTAGAAGCATGGCTCATGGCGCATGCCTCCGTCCTGCGCCTGTTCACCATTACGGTGACAAGACAGGGCGACTGGCGTGACACCGGAACAGTGTCGCCCAACGGCACAGAGCCGCTCAGCGGAGCAAGAAGATGCAGCGACAAGACGGGGTCTTCATCACCACCTGCTACCCCGTCAGAGGCGCCCGACGAGTCAGGCGGCGCACCTTGACTCACCGTCACCGACATTACATATAGCACCAAAAGCCCTAGCTCATGTATAGGGTACGGACAGCCACGGGGCCACCTGTCGGCTAAGAGACACATGCTGGTAGAAGGGGATCTCTACCGGCATGGCGCTAATGGCGTCCTATTGCGGTGCATAATATGGGAGAAGGGTTGCGACATGCTCGGAGAGATCCATGGAGGGAGTTTGGAAACCATGCATGTTCTCGCATGCTGGTCGGTAAAGCCTTCCGGCTAGGCTTTTACTGGCCAACAGCTCTCTAGGCTGCCGTCGACCTGGTCAAGAGATGCAAGGAGTGCCAGTTCCACGCTAAGCAGATCCACACACCAGCGCAGACGCTGCAGATGATCCCGCCCTCGTGGACGTTCGCTGTGTGGGGGCTGGACATCCTGGGATCATTCCCCAGATCCGTCGGAGGGTATCGGTACATCTACGTCTCCATAGAAAAGTTCACCAAGTGGCCGGAAGCTACCCGTGTAGTAACCATCAACAAGGAGTCAGTAGTCGAGTTCATCAAGTCAATCGTCTGCCGGTTCGCGGTTTCAAACAGAATCATCACCGACAACTGGACCCAAAACACCGGTGCAGTATTCCAAGACTGTTGTGAAGACCTCAACATCCAAGTTTGATATGCTTCCGTTGGGTGAAGAGAGTAACGGTCAAGCCGAAAGAGCCAACGTCGATATTCTCATGGAACTCAAGACACGCACCTACAATAGCTTGAAGAAGGACGGTGTCAATTGGGTTGAATAGCTTCCGTGTACACTGTGGGCTAGCCGGACGCCCCTCAATCGCTCGACAAGGGAAACACCCTTCTTCCCGGTGTATGGGGCTGAGGCCGTCCTCCCCCGGAAATCACCATCGGCTCGTCCCGTGTCCGAGCGTACGACGAAGCCACGCAGGACCAGCTCCGACATGAAGATATCAACATTGTTGACGAGCGAAGGTGGAAAGCAGTTGTCCGAAACGCTCGATACTGTCAAGCTCTCTGGCGTTATCAGCAGCGGTTCGTGCGGAGTAGACTGCTCGAGGTGGGCGACCTGGTGCTACGACAGATACATTCTTGAAAAGGAGGGAACAAACTCTCCCCTAGCTTGGAGGGCCCCTTCCGAGTGACACAAGTATGCCGCCCCGGGTGCATGCGTCTAGCCACAAAGGATGAGGTACCTCTACCCAATTAATGGAACATAGAACACCTCCGTAAGTTCAATCCTTAGCGTAGCGGTACAGTTCTGTTTTCTCTAAAAGGGTGTCATAGTGTCCATGAATTGTGCTTAGAACAGCTAAGTACCAGAGGATTCCTGCCACTTTCGACATCTGGGACGGGTCGCTACCTTCTAGTACGGTCTATTTTCTCCTATGAAGAAGAGCCTAAAGTGAGAAATTTTTGCCTTGTTCTATACATTCTCCCTTTATAGTTTATGCTTCCTCAAGCATATCAACTGTAAATGGGCAAAGCCACGTGCCCTTGGCCCTAAGGTCAGCCCTAGGGTTGCCACGTGCGCTTGAGTTCCGGAGTCGACACGTGCCCTGAGCTCCGGTCCGAAGCCTCCCTGCTGAGGTGGAACCCGGAGCTGCAACACGTCACCTGGCTCGGAGCCTCCTCCCCACTGAGGATAGCTCTGGAACACACACGTGCCATGGGCATTCCCCCTTTACAATTTGTGCTTCCTCAAGCATATCAACTGCAAATGGGCAAGTCGCGTGCCCTTGGCCCCAAGGTCATCCCAGGGGCTGCCACGTGCGCTTGGGTTCCGGAGCTGACGCGTGCCCCGGGCTTTAGTCTGAAGCCTCCCCACTGAGGGGAACCCGGAGCTGCCATGTGTCACCTTGCTTAGAGCCTCCTCCCCGCTGAGGATAGTTCCAGAGCTCACACGTGCCTTGGGCATTCCCCCTTTACAGTTTGTGCCTCCTCAAGCATATCAACTGTAAACGGGCAAGCCGCGTGCCGTTTGCCCCAAGGTCAGCCCTGGGGCTGCCATGTTCGCTTGAGCTCCGGAGCCGACACATGCCCTAGGCTCCGGTCCTAAGCCTCCCCACTGGAGTGGAACCTAGAGCTGCCACACAACACCTGGCTCCGAGCCGCCTCCCCGCTGAGGAGAGCTCCGCTGTTGACACGTGCCCCGGGCTCCATTCCGAGCCTCCCCGCTGGTTGAGGTCCAGAGCTACCGCGTGTCCCCCAGGCACTGAGCCGCCTCCTCGCCGAGGACAACTCCGGTGCTGACACGTGCCCTAGGCTCCGGGCTGAGTCTCCCCTCTGAGGAAAAGTCCGGAGTTGCCATGTGTCTCCCTGGAAAAAACTAAAGACAAGGCTCGAACTTCGTTCAAATCCTTGCGCTGTCAAGGACGCGGAAGGAGTGGTAACCACACTGCAGGAGCGCCTAGGCTCCTTACGCCGCTAAGGACCCAGAGGAACAAGCTCGAGACATCGGCGGGAAACTATCCACGTCGGCTAAGTAATCTCGGACCCTTGCACTGCTAAGGGCCCGAAGTCTACATCGACAACACAGGACAATGAAAGACTTGAAACAAAGAAGCTTTCATTAATAACAGAGTTCTAGCATACAAAAGGGGATACAAGACAACTAAGGAACTCCACGGCTACAAGTCGAGCAATCTCCTGCTCCGTGGCATGCTTGGTTGTCCCTCGAGCCGATCTCTGCGCAGAGAGACGGTCGCCTGCTATAAGACCGAGGACGTCAGCAACTCATGCTGGACCAAGGCAACGGAGACATCCAGTTTCGTGTGGGCCAAACGCCATCTATGGCGGATTTTGTTGTCCACAACAGTACGTGGAGGAAGGCTTGATCACTCTGGACTTAACCTTCCCCCGATACCGGAAGGTAGCCCTTCTTCGGTGAGGCGCCTAGAGGACATGCCTCACACGACACTGGCATAGGGACTTACTGCGAGTCGAGGACCCTGTCCCCGACCGCCTCCCTTACCATCGACATACCATCAGGATGGCATGTGCTTCTATCTGAGGTCGTTAAGGAGAGGGATGCCCTAGAGGGCCTCACTAAAGGCTGCACACACACGAACATCTCACAAAAGTGGACGAAGACGGCTAGCGGTGTGAGAGTATCTGGTGGGCGAGAATGCCAGGATGTAGAGACTTCCAGCACGCAAGAGGAGAACAAAGGCCACATGGTGAGGTAGGGTGCCATCCAACATCGGAAGGCCTCCTTTTATACTCAACCACAACCTCTGGCAGGGTGACAGGCGCGGCGATTGGGCTCCCACCTCTGCACGCCACTGGTTATTCGCCTCCCCCAACGATGGGTAGGATCCAGGTCCACCAGTCAGACACTGGGAGCTAGGAGGATAACCTCTTGGGAACGTCCGATGGTTCTCGAGGAGAGTGGTGTGACCAACTCATCGGTTGCCACAGTAAATGACCCGAGGCAATCCCTTCGGCACGATGCCTTGACACTTACCTCCCCCATTGATGGGTAGGACCCGGGTCCACCCGTCAGACACCGGGGCCAGGTGAGTAACATATTGGGGACGTCCGGCGGTCCCCGAGAAAGAGGCGCGGTGGAGCTGCAGCAACCAACCAGTTGGTTGTCGCAGTAAGTGTCCCGAGTCAACCCCTCGAGCACGTCGCCTTAGCACTCGCCCCCACTAATGACAGGTAGGACCCAGGTCCACTGGTCAGACACTGGTAGGACAGGCGAGTAAAAATCCAGGAACGTCCGACGGTTCCCGAGGGAAGCAGCGCGGTATTCCTGCGGCCCATGGGTTGTCGCAGTAATTACCCTCAGGCAACCCCTCGAGTGCATCGTCGTGACCTGTCAAATAAGGAGTAGACACGATGACGCGCTGCTTCTTTGGCTGAATGCGCCCACTATGTCAAGGATGTGCAGCCTTTTCGTCTCCCGGGTACAAACACTCGTCCACTACACGAAAATCTCGTTGTCGCTTTGTTTTCCAAAGCACAGGTTCAAAACCACCACGCGGGAGAGATGGGGGTCCCACCTGCGGGCTCGATGCCTCCCCCAAGATGGGCTTGGGGGCCACTTTCAGTACCCTGCAGACCAGGTACCCCTGCGCAGTGGGTAAAATACGGCCTGGGCCCCACCTCCTTGCTGAGGCGGGCCCTAGCGTAAGCCACGTGCCCATAGTCAGCCCTGGGGCTACCACGTGCGCTTGGGCTCCAGAGCTGACACGTGCCCTGGGCTTCAGTCCGAGCCTCCCTGCTGAGGTGAGTTCCGGAGCTGCCACGTGTCCCCTGGCTCCGAGCCACCTCCTCGAAGAGGACAGCACCGGGGGCTGAAACGTGACCTGGGCTCCGACCTAAGCCTCCCCGATGAGGTGAGGTTCGGAGCTGCCACGTGCCCCTGGCTCCGAGCCACCTCCCGCTGAGGAGAGCTCCGGTGCTGACACGTGCCCCGGGCTCCGGTCCGAGCCTCCCCGTTGGGGTGAGGTCTAGAGCTGCCACGTGTCCCCAAGCTCCGAGCCGCCTCCCCGCTGAGGACAGCTCCGGTGCAGACACGTGCCCTAGGCTCCGACCCTAGCCTCCCCGCTGAGGTAAGGTCCAGAGCTGCCACGTGTCCCCAAGCATCAAGCCCATCAATAAGAGCTCCAGAGTCGCCACATGCCCCACGATCCTTTGTGGGTCGTGGGTCGACAAAATCAAGAAGGAAGTGTGTTGTCAGGCTTCGCATTCAAGGTTTGCTCCTTCCTCAGAAGCATGGCGAGCTGCGCACGCCACCGTCCTCTGCCCGTTCGCCATTACGGTGACAAGACATGGCGAAGGCGTGACAATGGTACAGTGCCACCCAAGCAGGGCGAGAAGACGCAGCGAAAAGACAACATCTTCATCATCACCTGACACGCGGTCAGGGGCGCTCAGCGCGCCGGACGGAGGGACTTAACTCTTCTGCCGGCCACTCTACTCATAGGACGAAGCCCTAGATCGTGTATAGGATTCACATAGCTCTAGGGCCACTTGTCGGGCACCAAGCCTCATTGTAACCACCCCGGCCTTGAACCATAAAAGGACCGGGGTGACCACCCTGTAGGGGATTCCCATTTTTTCGCATCCCAGATCCCACAATGCACAAGTACTCACGCTCAAGCAATAGAACAAGCACTCCCGTGGACGTAGGGTATTATGCTCCAGCGACCCGAACCACGTAAATCTCTGTGTTCATCCGCTGCCTCGAGCCTAGGTCGCGTAGGGCGCCAAGCCCCCTCTAGAAAAAAAAAGAACTTCACCGGCTGCTTCCGAACAGACCGGGAGGAATGTCGCAGCTCACACTCCGACAACACCATTGAGTATGTTTTTGTCATCCGTTCCAAATACACATGTAGGTCATCGTTTTGATAAATATTTAGGCACCAGGACGACAACTTCAAGAAGAATAGTGGTGCATAATGCATCACCATCGTCATGTGGTGATCATGGACCAGTTCAGACAACTAGGGTTTATGGTGGTTGATGGCACCGGAACAACTAACCAGTGATTTTCGATGTGGCCATCAAGTGCATAAGGTCAAAGACAGGACTTGGACGACAACAACCATATGATTTGATTGGCTGAGCAGTGCTAGATATTGTTGGGATGTGGCTAGGCCTAGCTAGGTGGAGATTAGGATCACCTCTCGAGTCGGCTCACCAATCACCTTCGTGAATTGCCCTTAACTAATAATTACACAACTACTCCCTCTACCCCTATTTGATCAACGTGTTAGAGATAAAAAACAAATCCCACTTTGATCTTCATATTTTATATCAGGCCAGCCGTTGCCTGAGATGAGATGTTGGATACTTTGTTTTTGCTCAATGATTAAAGGCATTGTGTTGCATGCATTGCCTTGTATTCCAATCCAACCAATAATAAATCATGTAGTCCTTACTCAAACGCTATTTCATAAATAACCATGCATTACTCATTCAAGCATCATAACTAAGTCATTAACACCACCATGTATCTCCTTGGTCTTGGTGAAGCACCGGATTCAAATTAGGGGTTCCAAAAAGGTCCTAAATCAGACACCACTGGTCAAAATAAAAGTTCAATAGATCATGCAATTATACCCTAAAACCCTAAAAGCCACTATATCACCAGTTAAGCCTCCAATTTTTCAAAATTTTAGAAATAAAAATGAAAAAAGAAACTAAAATGAAACAAGTTTGAACAATGAAAAAGTCATATTTGGTTCCCTCAATACCATCAATGTTCAAGTTTCCTCCCTTACACCCAAAGCCGAGTAGACGACTCTCTCAACTCTCAATACCATTTGTTTTCCTCTCTGAGCATTTTAGATGGTGTTTTTCCTTGATTTAAAGCATACATGATAGTGGATCCCACATGTTAGATACAACATTTTTAACCTTTAGAAATTACATAACATAAAAAGAGATGTGGGGCGCGTCAATCAACCTCACTTACCCTTTTCTACCTTTTCTACGTTGTTTTCACTGCCCATGCATAGTACACACGCCTGTTGTCCACACCTCCGGGCTCACACCCTCGACCCCCAAACCCACACCTCAACATCCTTGAGCCATTCTCTTAGCCTCTCCATGCTCGCGCTCTTCTTCTTCCATTTTTCTTCCCCGCGGCTAACCACCATGGACGTGTCTTGCTGAACTTCATTGTATTGTCATGTTGAGCCACTTCTAACTAATTTCTCCCATGAAAATCTATATGGAAGGACCACCGCAAGATCTTTCCCGCTATTTTTTCCCTTCTCTCGCACCGAGATGGAAGATTTAACAATTTCTTCTTCAAGCTCGGTCATCTGAACACAACCTCACCATCCATTCTATTCCCCTAGCCATTGTCCAATCGTTCTTGCACATAGATTCTCAACGCTGTGGTGCACCTACCAAACCAATATTTGGACTTTGTCATATTCATTTATTATCCGACAGCCTTCTTCATTTCACGTCTCGTTGTCGTGCTCTCTGCTGCAGCCACCTAATCCTAATCGTTGCAACCATTGTTGAACTTATTAAATTTTAGATAAAAATAAATATGAATTTGATCCAATTCTATTTCAATCTGATTATTTTATTATTAGTTCATTTTTTACCCGTTATCAGCCCTAGCATGGCCGGTGTGCAGCCGCAGACTGGCCCAGCAGATTAGCGGATCCCCAGGGTTTTAGCCCAACAGAAGGGGAGGCGTCCTATGCGAATTCTCTCTCCTCCCGGCTGCCCCACGAGACCTGTCCAGACTCTCTTCCCTCCCTCCTCCTCACTCCGCCCACGCCGCGCGAGGGCGATCTCATCTACTCGCGCCGCCGTCCCCTCGTCGCCGTCAGGTTGGTAGACGCCGCCGCTTCCTCCTCCTCCGTCTGTCCAGATTCCATCCACCACATCTCCGCCGTTTTCTTTTTGATTCCGGCGTCTATTCATTTGTAATTGCACGCCTATTTTTTTTGTTTTTTCCTCCTCCTGTTGCTGTCGTTTGATCCATTTCGTTTTTTCTTGGTGTCGAACTAGGGTTTCGCTCCTGCTCGCGTCATCGGAGGTGCTCTATGGACAGTGGCGGCGTTGTCAGCGAGGAGCGCCCGGCGGATGATTGGGCGGGCGAAAACGGCGAAGCCCCCGAGGAGGAAGAAGCGGGGGACGTAGATGTCGTCGTGAAACCATTAACGGTGGCGGAGGCGGACTGCGATGGTGATGAGGTCATGGTGGAGGGTGGGGACGAGGGGGACTCGCGTGCCGATGTGAAGCAGGAGGACGGTGCCGAGGAGGTTGGGGGAGATAGTGCGGGCGAGGGGACTGTGGGATCGGAATCGATCGGCAGGGCCCCGGGAGGCGGTGAGGTGGAGTCTGGTGAGGCGCGGACGGATCGGCCGGTGGTAGTCGATCACCTCGCGGAGGCCACGCCGAAGACTAGGGTGGTGTTGGAGAACGGGATGCGCGCAGCGGTGGAGTGGGATGGCGACTCTAATTCATCTGAGGGGTTGGAGCAGGAGTCAGCTGGCTTGGATGGTCAGCGTGCCGATATTGCTGTGGAGGTAAACGCTGATGATGATGCTGATCTGAAGAGTTTGGAGGGGAAAGCCATGGCAAAAGCGATCCAAGGGTATGTGACAGAAGCTGTTCTGGCTGACAGAACCCGTGACAGCAATCCTGACCTTCCCACTCAATCTGGTAGCAAACAGCAGCCAGGAAAGAGCAGTGAAGAGGTTGCCTCCAACTCAGAGTTACTGATACAATCTGGTGCTTTGCCTGCTGTTGTCATCGAGGATCTGAATGATTTGAGCTCCGCAGATGATGAGGATACAGCTACCTCCGCTCCTCCTGTACAGACCACAAGTGGTAGCTCTAGTTCCCCTGCACCATCCAGTAGTGCTGCTTCTAGTCGTTCTAGTGGTCCGTCTCTTCCCTCTCGTCCTGCTGGCCTTGGATCATCAACTTCCTTGTCGCAGCCTTCTGCTCGTCCTGTTCAACACGTCCGTGCCAATGGGCCTGTCGCTTTGGATAGAGGAAGCCAGCAGGCTACTGAGTCTGCTGAGGATGATGGAAGTGAGAGTGAACAAATACATCAGAAGCTTCAGATGATAAGGGTGAAGTTTTTACGGCTTGCTCACAGATTTGGGCAGACACCTCAGAATATGGTTGTTTCACAGGTTCTGTACCGGCTTGGGCTGGCTGAACAACTTAGGCGAAGTACTGCTCATGTTACCTTTGGATATGATGCAGCGATACAGATTGCAGAGCGTCTTGAAGCTATTGGAAATGAGCCTTTGGATCTGTCTTGCACCATCTTAGTTCTTGGTAAAACTGGGGTTGGTAAGAGTGCTACCATTAATTCGATTCTTGATGATACCAAGTTGGATACAAGTGCCTTTGATTCCAGCACTATGAAGATCCAAGAAGTAATTGGTACAGTTCAGGGAATCAAAGTTAAAGTGATTGATACACCTGGGCTTTCGTGCTCATCTTTGGAACAACACCACAACCAGAAGGTTCTCAACTCTGTGAAAAGGCTTATCAGCAAGAACCCTCCAGATATTGTTCTTTATTTTGACAGATTGGATATGCAGAGCAGGGATAACGGTGACGTCCCTCTGTTGCAAACCATTACCAAAGTGTTTGGAGCATTGGTCTGGTTCAATGCCATTGTCGTGTTAACCCATGCTGCCTCTGCGCCACCAGATGGTCCGAATGGAATTCCTCTGAGCTATGAAATGTTTGTCACCCAGAGATCTCATGTAGTCCAGCAAGCTATAAGGCTGGCTGCTGGGGATGTCCGTTTGATGAATCCAGTCTCCCTGGTGGAAAACCACTCAGCATGCCGGACGAATAGGGCAGGTCAGAGGGTATTACCAAATGGACAGGTTTGGAAGCCACAGCTGCTATTACTTTGTTTTGCCTCGAAGGTGTTAGCAGAGGCCAATGTTCTCCTCAAATTGCAGGATAGTCCCATTGGTAAACCTTCTCGTACAAGGATTCCTCCACTCCCTTTCCTACTGTCCTCACTCCTCCAGTCTCCGGCTCCTTTGAAATTACCAGAAGATCAATTTGGTGATGATGATGATCTTGAACATGATCTGGAAGATGATTATGATTCAGATGATGGCTCAGACTACGACAACTTGCCTCCTTTTAAGCACCTCACAAAAGCTCAGCTTGCAAAGCTGAACAAAGGGCAGAGGAAAGCGTATCTTGAGGAGCTCGATTACAGAGAGAAGTTGTTCTACAAAAAGCAGCTGAAAGAGGAAAGGGTGCGTCGTAGAATGATGAAGAAAATGGCAGCAGAAGCTAGTGTTCAAGCAAATGATTTCAGTAACATCAACCCAGAGGATGATTCTAATACTCCAACCAATGTTGCAGTGCCTATGCCTGACATGGTACTGCCCTCATCTTTCGATTCTGATTATCCTAGCCATCGCTATCGTTTCCTAGATACACCAAATGCATGGCTTGTCAGGCCTATACTGGAAACCCAAGGTTGGGATCATGATGTTGGTTATGAAGGTTTAAATGTAGAAAGATTATTTGCTGTTAAAGGTAAAGTTCCTTTGTCCATATCTGGCCAATTAACAAAAGACAAGAAGGATTGTTCCATGCAAATGGAGGTTGCAAGTTCAGTGAAACACGCCGAAGGTAAAACTACTTCACTTGGGCTTGATTTGCAGTCTGTTGGTAAGGATATGGCATACACAATTCACGGTGAGTCAAGATTTAAGAACCTAAGACGTAATAACACAGTTGCTGGGGTATCTGCCACCCTTCTTGGAGATTCTTTGTCAGCTGGTGTTAAGATTGAAGACAAATTGATAGTGAACAAACAGCTAAGGCTCCTGGTTAGCAGTGGTGCCATGAGTGGGAAAGGGGACGTCGCCTCTGGAGGTCGCCTCGAATTATCATTGAGAGACAAAGATTACCCAATAGGAAGGATGCTTTCAACTCTTGCCCTGTCCGTTGTGGACTGGCATGGGGATCTTGCAGTAGGTGGCAATTTCCAATCTCAGATTCCTGCTGGAAGAGCTAGCATGTTGGTTGGTCATGCAAATCTAAGCAACAAGGGGACTGGTCAGGTCAGCATTCGTCTTAACAGCTCCGAGCATCTCCATATTGCACTTATTGCACTCGTGCCCATATTCAAGAACATGAGAAAGCTATTGCAGAGTTACTCTGAGTCTATCTAGTGTTCATGTAGGCCTGAAAAGACGGTGAGAGCATCATAGATTAAAGCTAGCATTATTAGAACTATCCATTTGCTTTTCTCTTTTGTTCCCAACTTTGTAACTATGTTTTTTCCGGAGCTTTTTTTAATGAAGTTAGAGCAGAACGCATCAACGTTTTGGCATGAGCTCTTTTTTTATGATGGATTTGCAGGAACCATCCTTATCACTGTGAGATTCCATAGCTATTATAGTTGAAGTTCTGAAGCAAGATTGTCAGCAATTGTATATTATCTTTTCTTAGCAAAATTTTTGTAACTTCACACGCAAAGAAGTCAGCAAAGCCATGGTCTGCATTCTCTGCGCTGCTCATGGTGTAATCCGTGACTTCCACGAGAAGTTGTGACTACCGGCTGCTAGGTGCTGGAGATGCGGATCCAGGAAGCCAAGATGAGCTGAGGGACTTGGAACGGCTGGCGTCACGACCTTACAGGTTTGTGTTGCGATCTGAGCGTGTGCGTACAAATGCATTCCGTCTACGGTGTTATTTGTGTTATGAGTCATATGTACACTTGACAATAGAATGAAGAAGACAACTGTCACGTCGGCAGTTATCGACGCGCCTCTTCACTAACAGTCACGTCTATTTCTAAAGGTCACCATCACATGTATAAAAGGAAAGGAAATGAATGAGAAAGCAATCATAATCATTTTATATAACTTATTTGTCTCTCCAATTTCATTCTCAACACATCATCAGCACTGCTCTACGAGCGAATTAAGAGAGAGAACGGGTAAGATGCATACCCATGGAGTTGTTCTTGCAATTTTCTTTAAAGAAGTGGTTCCTCGCCATCGTCGACGCCGCTGTCGTCGTAGAAGTCGACGCCACCGTCGCAATGTCGCTAGCGCCCCTACATCAACTTCAACCGCACCATACCGCCGAGTATTGGAGCGGTCACCATCCCCTTCCCCCGAACGATCCTCGGATCCTAACGCCCATCCGAGGGGTCATCAAGTTGGACCGTGTGACGTCCACGGTGAGGATATCCCAAATCGGGTTGCATCGGTCCTAGATCCTTTGTTATCGGATCGTCAGGGGGGGGAGTGGGAGGACAAGAACAAGATGGTACCCGTCGGATCACGGTGGTTACCAACTCTATCTCACCGCCGGCCATACGCCGAAATGCAAGGATTTGCATCGGCCCAAATGGTCAACCTCAAGGACCACTGGCGACAAGGACTCTGTCCACCCCGCCGGCCTCCACTACTCCGGCCGAAACCGCACACGGATCGCCGCCACCACCCCATATCGAACCTTCGGGGTCGGATTCAACGTCGACGCTGACAAGCCCGTGCGGTAATTGCATCCTCCGTCGATTCTCTCATCTCACTGGTAGAATGAGCATTCGGATACTGTGATTCGGCCACCGGTTCAAGTCGGTGAGTGGCAAGGTGGAGGAAGGGGGAGCGGCGCCAAGAAGCGATCGAAGCGCCGAAGGATGGAGAAGCGGCGACACTGTAGAGAGCCAAGCCGCGTTGGCCGAAGCCGCGCTGGCCAGGGCCGCCGGGCCGCGCCAGGCCGCCAAGCCGCGACGGTGCCGAAGCCGCGCCAGCCGGGCTAAACTCACAGATGCGGCGGAAGGGTGCTACTGGAGGAGAGGCAGAGGAACGACACCGAAGTAGATGCGGCAGTAGGGCGCTGCCAATGGAGCAGCGAGGCTGCAGAGCGGCGGAGGAGAAAGGTTGAGGACGGTTAGGGTTAACCCTAACCGGCCCCTTTTATTCCTCAGGCCGTCGGGCCATGCCAGGCCGCCAAGCCACGCCAGACGGGCTGCACCGCTGGGCTGCGCTGGCCAGGCTATGACAGCCAGGCTGCGCAAGCCGAGCCTCGTTTGCTCGGGCATGCTGGCTGGGCTGCCCATTCTTATTTAGCTTCTTTTTATTTTATTTATTTCCTGGTTGATTAGTTTGCAATTTAAATATAGTTTAAATTTGCACTTGAATATGTAATCCAGTAGAATATTATGTAAATATAGTTATGATCAAATTTTCATTTTGATTAGGACATGTGTTATATTGCAATAGAATATATATTTTTCTTGCAATGTTATATTGAATTTATTATATTTAGCTAAAATTTTAAAAAAATTATGGCCAAATTAAATCAAATTCAATCTACGACACAATGTCCAAAAAATTATTGATTTAAAAAATCATAGAATTTTAATTACTATATTTTAAATATTCACTTGTGCCATCATTTAAGCGAATGTTAATTTATCTTATGATTAGGCAATATGATTACACATAAAACAACAAAAGGTTTGATTCATAATTAATTAAGCCATTTTCTAAAAATTTGGCTTAATACGACCATGAATCAACTTTTAATAAATGCAGCAAATAGTATAACTCATTTCTTTGTTCAATTTTTAATTTGGCCTTATAGAGCATGAATTATACTTAGATTTATTCTTTTTGTTATGTCAATTTTTTTTTTCAAAATTTGGCTCGACAAAAACGAATAATTTCATGTGCTTTTTATTATGGTATGACACTTATTACAACACCACCATGATGATTTTATTAACAAAATCTCTGGTTGCCTATACGTAGGACTCAATGGCTCGCAAGTTCGAAGAACTTGCCCTTAATGGTCACAACTACCCTACATGGGCTCTCGATATCAAGATAAGGTTGGCTTTCCGCGGGATCATGCCCGCTCTTACTCCTCTTACACAAAGAGATGCAACATTTCTGTATACATACAAGTATCAAGCACTATATATCATCCGGAATCACCTTCATCCTGACTTAAAGTCAGAATATATGATGGAGGAGGAACCTCATAGTCTTTGGGAGGCACTAAAAGGCCGTTATGAATAGAAAAAGACGATGTTATTGCCAGAGGCCAACCATGAATGGACTCAACTTCGTCTTCAAAACTTTAAGTCTATCGAAGACTATAATTATGCTATTCATAAGATCTGTGCCAAATCGCGATTTTGTGAAAAAGAACCATCATAAGAGGACAAATTGAAAAGACTCTTCGAACAATGCTCCCCTCAGATCGGGTCTTACAACATCTATACCGGGCTCGGGACTACCAACACTACGCAGATCTCATTCGTGATTTGCTCCAGGCAGAGAAGCATGATGAACTTACTATTAAGAATCATCACCAACGTCATGTTGGGGCTGCTCCTCTTTCTGAGATTCATCACAATGAGAAGAAAACAAGTGTTTCTAAGGATTCAATTCCAAAGAAGAATGGTAGATCTGCTAGACGCCACCGCAATAAGAAGAAAAATAAAAACTTCTCAAAGACAATGAAAAAGGATGGTACTCCCTCGAAAGGAAAAAATGTGCAGTGTAAGGCGTGTGGCACTTACAAGCATACAACTGATAAATGCCGTACACTTAAACACCTTGTGGCATTGTACCAGAAATCCCTGAAGAAAGAGAACAAAGCTCAAGGATCTTGAAATGGACATGAAACTCATTTCAGTATCCCGACTAATCCAACGTTTGAAGCCGGTTGTTCAAGCAAGGATCTCCAGAATCCAAGCAACAACGAGTCAACGTTGAATGTTGATGATTACATGGACTTAGATAATGCTATGGTGGAATACAAATCGAACGATATGTTCGGCGATCTAATCTAGGTCGCTTACCATAGAAATTATGTAACAAATAAAGTCTATGTAATAGAGTGTGATGTAATAAACAATGTTGGTTATATCGTATTACAATTATCCATATGTATTATGCAATTAATTGAATTATTGCAATTCTTAATTGTTAGATATCACGAGAAGTTTTCTGATGGAAGAAGAAATGTGCCTCTTGGATAGCTGCACCAGAAACTCTATACTTAGCAAAACAAAATATTTCCAGACCTAACTAGGAGGTCAGGAAATGTTTTAACCATCGCTGGACGTGATGCAACAATAGTTGGCTCTGGCAGAGCCACTATAATATTTCCAAATGGTACAGAAGTAATGATCGAGGACGCTTTATTATATCTCGATTCTACTCGTTCCCTCATAAGTTTTAGAGATATCCAGAAAAATGGGTTACATGTGTGTACCCATGAAGATAACAAAGAAGAATTGCTTCTTATCACCAACAATTCCGGATATGGCCATGAGGTTTTAGAAAGAATTCCTTCTACTCCATCGAGATTATACTATACATACATCAAACCCGTACCATATGTTATATACAAGGTGATTTTCTAGAATGTTAATACATTCAAGACCTGACATTCTCGCTTAGGCCACCCTGGAATAGGGATGATGCGAAAAATTATTGAAAATTGCACCGGCCATGATTTAAAAAATTTCAAAAATCTAAAATCTAATGATTCTATGTGTACTTCGTAAGCTATGGGCAAGTTGATCTTATGGCCTTCTTCGCTTACGATCCATGCCGAACCTTTAAAGTTCCTTTAACGCATATAAGGAGACATTTGTGGCCCCATACAACCAATGTGTGACACTTTTAGATATTTCATGGTTCTAATTGACGCATCTACAAGATGGTCACTGAAAATTGCCTAGTGGGGGGTGAATAGCCTAATAAAACCTGAAACTACTGAAAAACAACGGATTAAACCTGAAGGGCCGGACTAGTCCGGTCTAGCGACGGACTAGTCCGGTCTAGGTAAAAGTTAGGTAAATGTTGCGTTTTTATGAGTTTCTTTTCAAGTTTGTTCAAGCGGAAGATACGTGAGTTGTCTAACAATCTAATCAACTAGTTTGTGAAAGAGAAACCGATTGGATTGCAAGATTCACGGCTATAAGGCAATCAACAAGTTTTGAGCGAGACAAATCCTAACAAGCAACTCTAGTGATTAAGCGAGAAAGTGAAGGATTCAAGAGATTAGATTTATCCTGAGGTTCGATTCCACACAGGAATCTACGTCCTCGTTGAGGAGTCCAACCCTACCCTCACCGAGCGATCACCAAGATCAAGCCCGGGTTCTTCACTATCAATCAAAGGGTGAATACAAGATTTTAGGGGCTACTCACAACTTGAGGCTCCCAACAACAACCTAGCAGTTCTAGAAAACAAAATACAACAACCACGAACTCAAATTAACGATTAGAGTGCAAGAGATTCAAACCGAGAGATCAAACATTGATCACCGCGTCTCTCCTCTCACAAATCCACAAACCCCTCAAGATCCAATCTTAGGGGTCAAGAAGGTGAGGAAAGAGGCTTAGAAGAGCTCAAGGAAAGAGTTTTCGACGCTAGGGTTGCAGGGATTCTCATTTAAAACTGAGGGGTCCCTTTTATAGGGATCCTGACATCTAACCGTTACACCTGCTAAAGTCCGGACTAGTCCAGCCTTGGGGGACCACTTACGTCATAAAGGCTACCAACTAAAGTTCCCGCGACCTTTGAATTTAAACGGTCATTAAAACGATAATAAAACACTGGACTAGTCCGTTGAAGAACGGATTAGTCCGATCTCACACAGGAACCTTTGCTCCGGGTGAAAATAGACTAGTCTGGCTAGTAGCGGACTAGTCCGGCCACACAGGCGGACTAGTCTGGCCTTATCAGACTTAGTCTCAAAACTCTCTAAACTCACATTACGGACTAGTCTGGCCATGTCCGGACTAGTCCGAGCTCACACAGGAACAATTGTTCCGCTCTAAACCGGACTAGTCTAAAGAAACTAGACTAGTCTAGCTAGCTGAGCGGACTAGTCTGAGGTCACTCAGAGGGATTTTATCCAGACCTAAGCGGCTTAGTCCGAACAGGCGGACTAGTCCGGCCCCATGGGCAGACTAGTCCGGCCTTCTAGGACTTGGTCTCAGAAAGGCTCAAACTTACACAAGAACTGACTAGTCTGGCATAAAACGGACAAGTCCGAACTCACTCAAAGACTTTTAGTCCGGTCCAAAACGGAATAGTACGGTTGGATCGGACTAGTCCGGCCCCAAGTCCGGACAAGTTCGGTCTACCTTCTGAGCTATGCCTAGGACTATTCCCTCCCAAAATTCTAACTAGAAATTTGATCTCTCTAATGATTCTCAAGCACTCTAAAAGAGAAGACCCTCTACGCAACTAGAAAATATGAAACTCAATAATAAAATCCTATTTTCTACTCTTGCAAGTCTTCTTCTTTTCCTTTTTGCTTTTTGAGGGACTCCACATTCATTCTCATATCAAAGACCTGTGCTCATACTAATTAAAGCTCATTAGTATTTTAATTGTCGTCATAAATCATCCAAAACCCATAGGGATTACCTAGATGCACTTTCAATCTCCCCTTTTTTGGTGATTGATGATAATAAATTAAGACTCTCGATTAATGGATATAAGAGTTTGTTTTCATAATACATATATGTATGATGTACTCCCCCCCTAAATGTGTGCATAAGAGTTTATCAAGAAAACTATGCACATGAATGGGTTCTATGGGAATTTCATACACACATGTGTTATGGTGGGGTGTCTAAGTGTAATGTGATGAAAGGAGTGTAAAATGCATTGAGGGGAATATAATTGATATCAAGTAACAAGATCATCTCAACATAACATAGTATGAAGGCATAACGAGACATAATGTGGAATAGTCATTTCAAAAACAAGACAAGCATAATGAGACATAATGTGGCTTAGTCATTACAAAACAAGACAAGAATTTTAAAAGGCTAAACTAGACTACTCCCCCTCTTTCTCTCCCCCTTTGGCATCAAGGCACCAAAAAGGAAAAGAAAAGAGAGAAGGGCCTAATCGTTGTCGTCTTCATATTGATCTTCGCCTTGTTCGCTTTGAGTCTCTTCATCTTCATCGTCATCCTCATGTTGAGCTTGGGAGGTAGGAAGAGCAGCTGAGGAGGAACCACCTTCACCAAAGTAGGCAAGCTCGTCTTCGGTGAGAGTGGGAAACTCGGTTATTCCTTCATCTTCCGATGATAGTGGAGACATAGGTATCTCCATCTTGTCGCACATTGCTTTGAGTTACTTCTCTTGGTGTTGCTTCATCTTTTGTGTGCGAATTTCCACCTTACGGAATGAAGAGAAGATCACCTTGAAGATTTTGAGTAACCCACTAGAGGAGCCACTCGACGATGGAGGAGCAGACGACCCAGCTGAGGAAGATGGAGCTGCGGAGGAGGTCCTACCCAAGGATACAGGAGGAGGAAGAGGAGTCGACATTTGTGGATACAACTTCTTGTGCTTCACGTCCTTGGCAAATTCCACGTTGTAACTTTCTCAATCATGCACATAATGTATAGTGCATAGCCACAAGACCTGTTTGGCGTATAGGAGATGTTGAAGATATCGTTGTAAATGTAGTCGAAAACGTTGAACTTCTCTTCTTCATTGAGTAGATTCATTAGGTTTCTTAGATATCCTTTTATCATTCCTGCATCTCCATCCTTGGGTGCTAGTATCTTCCTCAAAACTCGGTTGAGTACTCCAAAAAAAAGGCTTGATGTTGTGAGTTGAGGATGGCTCATAGGTGAGGTATGATGGGTACATAAAGTCCAAGTCATACTTTATACTTTCCCAAGGTCCTTTCATTGTGAACTATGATCTCATAGTTCAAATGTTCTTCAAGTCCGAGGATCCTTTCAAACTCATCATACAACACCGAGTACACCACACCATTAGTCATCCAAGTGATCTTCATGTTTCTATATGTGTGGAAGTAGCAAGTGGTGTAGAATTAGATTATGACTTCAATGTTCCAATCGTGCTGAAAATCCATCAAGTCCTTGATCCCATGGCGTTCTACAGCTTCAATCACTGCATCAAAAGCTTGATGCTTCTTGTTCGCCATATAGGACCAATGCACACACTAAGCATCGACTATCGGTGTCTTCATTGGAAGATAGATAAGTCGGTAATAGTCACAATGGAAGTCACACCAGAAGCGAGGGTCTGGTGTGGCCTTCTCATACTTGTAGACTTCTTCCTCTCTTAGCCTTCTAGCTTTCTCAGCTCCCTTGCCTTTGAATGTTGCACTCGCCAAATTGGGTTGGCGATTTAGATTGTGCATGGGAGGTACTCTCTCAAGTGGCCCAATTGGTCATTGTGGGGGATTCCCCCTTCCACGCCCGAGGCTCCCTACCCTCACCGAGCGATCATCAAGATCAAGCCCGGTTTTTTCACTATCAATCAAAGGGTGAATACAAGATTTTAGGGGCTACTCATAACTTGAGGCTCCCTACAACAAACTAGCAGTTCTAGGAAACAAAATACAATACACACGAACTCAAATTAACGATTAGAGTGCAAGAGATTCAAACTGAGAGCTCAAACGTTGATCGCCGCGTCTCTCCTCTCACAAATCCACAAATCCCTCAAGATCCAATCTTAGGGGTCAAGAAGGTGAGGAAAGAGACTTAGAAGAGCTCAAGGAAAGAGTTTTCGGCGCTAGGGTTGCAGAGATTCTCATTTGAAACCGGGGGGTCACTTTTTATAGCGATCCCGACATCTAACCGTTACACCTGCTAAAGTCCAGACTAGTCCGGCCAGAACCTCGCACTAGTCCGGTCTTGGGGGACCACTTACGTCACAAAGGCTACCAACTAAAGTCCCCGCGACCTTTAAATTTAAACGGTTATTATAACGGTCATCAAACCCCGGACTAGTCCGTTAAAGAACGTACTAGTCCAATCTCACACAGGAACCTTTGCTCCGGGTGAGAACGGACTAGTCCGCCTAGTAGCGGACTAGTCCGGTCACACGGGCGGACTAGTCCGGCCTTACCAGATTTAGTATCAAAACTCTCTAAACTCACATTACGGACTAGTCTGGCCATGTCCGGACTAGTCCGAGCTCACACAGGAACAATTGTTCCGTTCTAAACCGGACTAGTCTAAAGAAACCATACTAGTCCGACCAGCTGAGCGGACTAGTCCGAGGTCACTCAGAGGGATTTTCTCCGGACCTAAGCAGATTAGTCCGAACATGCGGACTAGTCCGGCCCCATGGGCGGACTAGTCCGGCCTTCTGGGACTTGGTCTCATAAAGGCTCAGACTTACACAAGAACAGACTAGTCCGGTATAAAATGGATAAGTCCAAACTCACTCAAAGACTTTTAGTCCGGTCCAAAACGGAATAGTCCAGTTGGATCGGACTAGTCCAGCCCCAAGTCCGGACAAGTCCGGTCTACCTTCTAAGCTATGCCTAGGATTATTCCCTCTCAAAATTCTAACTATAAATTTGAGCTCTCTAATGATTCTCAAGCACTCTAAAAGAGAAGACCCTCTACACAACTAGAAAATATGAAACTCAAAAATAAAATCCTATTTTTATGCTCTTACAAGTCTTCTTCTTTTCCTTTTTGCTTTTTGAGAGACTCCACATTCATTCTCATCTCAAAGACATGTGCTCATACTCATTAAATCTTATTAGTATCTTAATTATCGTCATCAATTATCCAAAACCCACGAGGATTACCTAGATGCACTTTCAGTCACACGTGTGTTTGCTATCTACACGTAACTATGCTTTCACTAAATTTATAATACAAGTTATTAGATTAAAGGCGAATTATTCTGAATATAGGATAAAAAGTATCCGCATGGAAAATGTTGCTGAATTTTCATCTCGAGGCTTTAATGATTATTGTATGGCTCAAGAAATTAAAGTATAACATTATGTTCCATATGTTCACACAAAATGGTTTGGTGGAATCTCTAATAAAGAGAATCAATCTAATTGCTAGGCCGTTATTGCAAGGTTGCAATTTACCAACATCTTGTTGGGGTCATGCAGTCTTACACGCTGCCGACCTTCTTTAACTACGACCAACTACATACCATACCACCTCTCCTCTACAACTTATACGTGGAGATCAACCAAATATTTCTCATCTGCGAAAATTTGGATGTGTTGTGTACACACCAATTTCACCACCAAAGCGAACCTCTATGGGCCCTCACAGAAAATTGGGTATTTACGTGGGATTTCAATACCGGTCAATTTTTAAAATACTTGGAGCCCTTAACGGGTGATTTATTCACGGCCCGGTTTGCTGGCTTTATCTTTAATGAGGATCATTTTCCAGCTTAAGGGGGAGATAATAAATTTCTCAATGATAGCCGAGAAATTAATTTGGATGACAAGTCCATCCTAACCTCGGATCCACGTACAAAGGAGACTGAACTTCAAGTCTAGAAAATTATTGAGTTACAGCAAATCGCTAGTAACCTGCCAGATGCATTTACTGACTACAAAGGTTTCACAAAGTCTTTAAATCCTGCTGTCAATGCGCCTTGTCGAGTGGAGGTAGCAACAAAAACCACTCCACCCCCGAAAAGGGGGAGAGAAAGATGCTTCAAACAAGCGTATAAAGACTACAAGGACAAAATCTTTCTCAAAGCAAGTAAATGCAAGTCAACTTAATGTTTATGGACACCAAGTGGACTTGATAAATCCACGACCCAGCCCTCATGTGCACACTATAGAGAAGGTTGGAGGATCGAAAGATCCTAATTCTCATATGTTGAGAAATCATGATGAGTTTCACGGGGTACAAGAAATTTCTATAATTATACTAGTTCTGGAGAATTACTTGACCGCAGTACAATAGTCGTCAACTCATGCTTTTGAACCAAGATAGCTGATCTTCTCAATGATCCTGATCCTAAAACCATGGCAGAGTGTAAACAACGCCCAGAATGGATCAAATGGAAGGAAGCAATTAAGTCAGAACTTGACTCACTTAAAAAAGAGAGGTATTCAGTAATGTAATACCTACACCTCCTAGAACCCATCCTGTCGGGTTCAAGTGGGTTTTCATCCGAAAACGAAATGAGAACAATGAGGTTGTGAGATACAAGGCAAGGCTAGTTGCACAAGGCTTCACGCAGAGACCTGACATTGATTTCAATGATACATATTCTCTAGTAATGAATGGAATAACTTTCCGATTCTTATATCTCCGACAACACAAGAGCATTTATCTTTGTATTTGATTGATGTCGTGACTGCATATTTATATAGGTCACTAGATTCGGATATATACATGAAAGTCTCTGATGGGATACCTGTACTGAATGAAAATGTATGTCGCAACATGTATTGTGTCAAGCTCAACAAGTCATTATATGGATTGAAACAGTCTAGAAGGATGTGGTATAACCGACTGAAGGAGTTCATTCTAAACAAAGGCTACTCTATTAATGATGATTGTTCGTGTCTTTATTCGCAAATCCTTAACAGGATTTTGCATTATTTCAATATATGTTGACTATCATTGACACTGAGCTTGATATTAATGAGGCACGGAATCATCTTAAGATGGAATTCGAGATGAAGGATTTAGGTAAAACTAAATTTTTCCTAGGTTTACAGCTAGAGCACCTTTATACGAGCATTCTCGTACATCAATCGGCTTATGTCCAAAAAATACTAGAGAAATTTAACATGGATAAAGCCTATCCATCTAAAATTCCAATGGTGGTTAGAGCCTTAGAAAAATATACATATCCATTTTGGCCACGCCAAGAAGAAGAGGTGTTGGATTTAGAATACCCATACTAAGTGTCATAGGAACACTTATGTATCTTGCTAATAACACAAGACTCGATATTGCTTCTGCAGTCAATCTACTAGCAAGATATAGTGTCACTTCAACCATGCGTCATTGAAAAGGAGTCAAAGATGTCTTACGATATCTTCAAAGTACAAAAGATCTAGGTCTTTTCTTTCCGAAAAATCAAGATCTCAAACTCATTGGCTATGCCGATGCGGGATATTTGAGTGATCCCCACAATGGTAAATCTCAGGCAGGCTTCGTGTTCTTACACAAACAGACAACAATATCATGGAAGTCTTGTAAACAGACTCTAATTGCTACATCTTCAAATCACTCCGAAATCATAGCATTATATGAAGTTGCACGTGAATGTGCATGACTACGTAGAGTGATTAACCATATTCAAAACTCATGTGGCATTGAGCCAATTGAGTCACCAACCATTATCTATGAAGGTAATGCCGCTTGCATTGCTCAGATGCAGTCAGGTTATGTGAAGCTAATGTTACTAAGCACATAACACCTAAACTATTCTACACACATGAACTTCAAGTTAATGGAGAAATTAATCTCCTACAAACTAAGTCATGTGATAATTTGACTAATTTATTCACAAACTCCTACCATACTCCACATTTTCTAAATGTGTCGCTGGTATAGTATGTGCCGACTTAGGGATTTAAAAGATTTAGGGGGAGCTTTATCATAAAGCTACTTGACAATTAAACATTAAATTGTACTCTTTTTCTTATGTGATTTTACTTTAAAAGTTTTCTCACAATAAGTTTTAATGAGACAATGACAATGTAAGTAAAATGTCCGTTTTCTAATTTTCCCCACCGGGGTTTTTCATAGAAAACGATTATGATATTTCATGCTCTGCTTTTCTCCTATCTTAACAAAAGTTTCAGAAGTTTTTACACAAGCATTCAGTTATATATATTTTCAGATTTTTCTCACTAGGTTTTCAAAAATTATATTCATTCAACGCAATATTCAAGTGCTCAAGGGGGAGTGTTATGAGTCATATGCCCACTTGACAATAGAATAAAGAAGGCAACTGCCACGTCGGCACGCCTCTTCACCAACAGTTGCGTCCATTCTCAAAGGCCACCATCACATGTATAAAAGGAAAGAAAATAAATGAGAAAGCAATCACAATCATTTTACATAACTTTTTTGTCTCCAATTTCATTCTCAACAATTTGTTTGTGTGGTGGTAACAGACGTTGTGGTAAGGTCAAATGTTATCTCATAATTTGCTTAAGTTTTTTGTTTCATTGCGCAGAACTGAGGCCTGCGGAATTGTACTTCCAAATGCATCTGCTTGCAAGGCAGTCAATTGCAGACATCTCAGCAGAACCAACTGGCGGAGACGATGCAGCAGAGCCCGGTGAGGTGTCTGCTTAGACCAATCGCACCAGGGTGCTGGAGCCGGTGTATTTGGCGTCGCGGTGGCAACGCGTGAGCCGCATCTACATGCGGGGAGGCCTAGGCCTACACGCCACAGTAATCCGCCTCCTCGATCGTCTACACCATACGAGTGTCGCCCTCCGGCAGTTGGTTTCACGCGCACGAGCATATGAGGCCGGAGCAGAGGAGGGCGGCGAGGCGAGGCGACGCGCCGGCGCGGCGACGAAGAAGAAGGCGGCTGGCGTTGACGGGAAGGAGGCGAGGAAGGGTAGCGCGCGTACCTAGGCGCGGCGGCATGGGACGAGGCGGCGCGGGGTGCGGCGGTGTGGGGGCGCGGTGGCGCGGGGTGAGGCGACGAGCAGGCACGGCGGTGCAGGGGCTAGCGAGCGCTTGTGTCGATGGGAAGGAGGCGAGGAAGTCAGAGGAGGCGGAGAAGATTCAGAGTGAGACCACGAAGAATGGAAAGGAAAATAGAGAGAAGTGGAAATGAAAAAAAAAAGGAAAAAGAGAGGAAAGAAAAGAAAATAGAAATTGAAAAATAAAGAAAATAAAATAGAAGTAAAATAAAAGATAAGGGTAAACAAAATAAAAGAATAAGTAAGAGGGAAACAGGAAATAAAATAGAAGAAAATAAAGAGGGAGGAAATATAAAGAAATATTAAAAAATGAGTGGTAGTAATATAAAGTACTTTTAAGCAGTAGATTGAGTGTAGGAATACGTACTGAAAAGTAGAGAATTTTTTAGAACGTACTGAAAAAAGTGTAAATAACTCCGCCTATGTTGTAATGACATAGCCGGTCCCAAGCCCGGGTAAAGGAGGAGGGGGTTGTGATAGGCTTGGCGAGCCAACAACTACACTTAGCCATTCTCATGGAAATGAAACCCAATAGAAATTCGTTGGGGCGTAACCCTCTTAGCGACGCGCCATATCGGAACCCGGGTATGGTGTTAAGTGGGCAAGGGCTGGGTCGCCACCGCCTTAGTGGCGCGCCATATCGGAACCCGGATATGGTGTTAAATGAGCAAGGGCCGGATCGCCATCACCTTAGTGGCGCGCTACATCATCGCCCGGATGTAGTGATAAGTGAGCAAGGGTCTTTGCATCTTACTCGACGGGTGCAAAGCGTAAGGAAGCTAGCCGAGGAACATAGATTTCGGGTGGGTAGTTGGAATGTAGGATCCTTGACGGGGAAGCTACGTGAGTTAGTAGATGTTGCCATTAGGAGACGAGTAAATATCCTTTGTGTATAAGAGACTAGATGGGCGGGTCAAAAGGCGAGAGAAGTCGAGAATACCGGTTTCAAGCTTTGGTATTCTGGTTCGGCTGGGACTAGGAATGGCGTAGGTGTTCTAATAGATAAGAGTCTTAAGGATGGAGTAGTGGATGTTCGAAGACGAGGAGATAGGATCATCTTAATCAAGATAGTAATTGGGGACATTGTCTTGAACGTCATTAGTGCTTATGCCCCACAAGTTGGGCTCAACATGAGTGCTAAGAGGCAATTTTGGGAGGACTTGGAGGATATGGTTAGTAGTGTACCGATAACCGAGAAACTCCTCATAGGGGGAGATCTCAATGGTCATGTGGGTGCAACTAACCTAGGATTTGAGGGAGTACATGGAGGTTTTGGATGCGGCGATAGAAATCAAGAGGGTAAGGACATCCTAGACTTTGCCGTAGCCTATGATCTGTTGATAGCTAACACACTCTTTAGGAAGAGGCAATCTCACCTAGTGACATTTAGTAGTGCCCAACACTCTAGCCAGATTGACTTTGTCCTCACTAGGAGAAAGGATAGACGGGAGTGTCTAGATTGTAAGGTGATCCCGGGGGAGTGTGTTGTGACACAACATAAGCTTGTGGTAGCTGATTTTCGCTTTCATACATGTTCTTTGCGGGACAAAGGTGTCAAAATCACAAGAACAAAGTGGTGGAAGTTGAAGGGAGAATCACAAGTATCCTTTAAAAATAGGGTGATCACAGAAGGACCCTGGGCAGAAAATGGAGATGCAGATAGTATGTGGATGAAGATGACAACTTGCATTAGGAAGGTAGCTAGTGAGGTGTTCGGTGTGACAAAGGGAAAGAAACTTGTAGATAAAGACACTTGGTGGTGGAATGAGGATGTATAAAAGGCCATTAAGGAGAAGAAGGAGTGTTATAAGAGTTGGCATAATGATAGAAACGCAAGCAACATGCTTAAGTACAAAGAGGCTAAGAAGAATGCAAGGCGGGTTGTGAGTAAGGCAAGAGGACAGGCCTATGATAAGTTATATGAGAGACTAGGGACAAAATAAGGTGAAAAGGACATATACAAGGTAGCAAAAATCCGCGAGAGAAAGATGAGGGATCTCAATCAAGTTAAATGCATCAAAGATGAGACTGACCGCATTCTAGTGAAGGATGAAGAGATTAAGAATAGATGGCGTGATTACTTTAATGGGCTATTCAATGATGGGAATGGGAGCACTATGGTTGAGTTGGATGACTCCTTTGATGACTCCAACAGGCGGTTCGTGCGGAGGATACAAGAGTTTGAGGTTAAGGAGGCCTTAAAGAGGATGAAAGGAGGAAAGGCCCTCGGCCCTGACGATGTCCCTATTGAGGTGTGGAGATGTCTTGGGGACGTCGCAATAGTATGGCTCACAAAGCTATTCAACCACATTTTTCGGTCAAACAAGATGCCTGAAGAATGGAGGAAAAGTATATTAGTACCTATCTTTAAAAATAAAGGAGATATTCAAAGTTGTACTAATTATCGAGGTATTAAGCTTATGAGTCATACTATGAAGCTTTGGGAGAGAGTGATTGAATACCGCCTGAGGAAAGTGACCAATGTCACTAAAAACCAGTTTGGTTTTATGCCTGGGAGGTCTACAATGGAGGCGATTTTCTTGCTTCGTCAGCTTATGGAGAGATATAGGGAGCAGAAGAAGGACTTGCATATGGTGTTCATCGACTTGGAGAAGACGTACGACAAGATACCAAGGTCAGTCATGTGGTGGGCACTAGAGAAACATAAAGTGCCAACAAAGTACATTACCCTTATCAAGGATATGTACAATAATGTTAGGACAAGTGTGCGCGTAAGTGATAGTGAGACTGATGCATTTCCTATCACGGTAGGACTACATCAAGGATCAGCTATGAGCCCATACATCTTTTCCTTGGTGATGGATGAGGTGTCGAAGGATATACAAGGGGATATCCCTTGGTGCATGCTCTTTGCTGATGATGTAGTGCTGGTAGATGAAACTAGAGATGGTGTTGATAATAAATTAGAGTTATGGAGACAAACCTTAGAGTCCAAGGGGTTTAGACTTAGTAGGACTAAAACCGAGTATATGAGGTGTGACTTTAGTGGTGTTGGTCGTGAAGAAGGAAATGTTAGTCTACAAGGACAAATAGTACCTAGAAGGGACTCTTTCCGATACTTAGGATCAATGTTACAAAGCAATGGCGATATTGATGAGGATGTTTGCCACAGGATCAAGGTAGGGTGGATGAAATGGCGGCAAGCCTCTGGAATTCTATGTGATAGGAAAGTCCCACAAAAGCTAAAAGGGAAGTTCTATAGGACGGTGATCAGACCCGCGATGCTCTATGGGGCGGAATGTTGGCCAACTAAACGGCAACATGTCCAACAAATGAGTGTCGCAGAGATGCGAATGCTACGGTGGATGTGCGGGCACACGAGAAGAGACCGAATAAGGAATGAGGCGATTCGTGATAAGGTAGGGGTGGCACCGATTGAAGAGAAGTTAGTCCAACATCGATTTAGGTGGTTTGGACATATCCAACGGAGACCTCCAGAAGCACCGGTTAACAGTGGGATTTTAAGAGGTAGAGAAAATATTAGGAGGGGTAGAGGACGACCAAGGTTGACCTGGGAGGAGACGGTAAAACGAGATTTGAGAGATTGGAATGTATCCAGAGACTTAGCTCATGATAGGACCGCATGGAAAGTAGCAATTCATGTGCCAGAATCGTAGTCTTGTTTTTTTATTTTTCTTTTTATTTTTCTTTTTTCTTTTCTCTTTTCTTTTCCTTTTTTCTTATTTCTTTTCTCTTTTTCCTTTTTCTTTTTTTTTTCTTTTTTTCTTTTTTTCTCTTTTTTTCTTTTTTCCTTGTTCATATATCTCTTCCTCTCTTTTACTTTATTGATATTGGGTTTCATGTCTAGCCGACCCGAACAGGCTTGGGATAAAGGCTTGGTTGTTGTTGTTGTTGAAAAAAGTATAAATATTCGATTAAAATAGATTTTTAGAGTATATGAGTGCGGATATTTTTAGGACAATACACCTTAACCCACTGCAAAAGCTTCGCTGCAGCTTATGGACGCGTAGCGTGTCCCGGACTCTTTTCCATGCACATTTTTGCCACCGCCGTGTTGTAGCAAAGTCGCAGCGCATACATTAACACAATTGCTGACATGGCTGTTGAACCAATTTGCAAATTGAGAACGTGGTTTGGCGAGAAAACTGGCGTCGGCAGCTTTGGCAATTTTTACAATAGTTGGATGAATATGGAAAATCTGGAATGAGAGGTGATTCTAATTTGTACTGTAAAAATATAAGAAAATCTATTTAGTTGAGCTTTCAATTTTTTTAAGAGAATCTGATCTAAAAAGCTGAACTCACTGACACCCTCACTGGTGGTTTGTTTCTACATAGTAGATAGGGGCGGGTCGGCTGACTTAAAAGAATAACACATTTCTCTATGATCACTTATATATGGGATGTTTTTCTTAATCGTAGATTCGTAGGAATGTACATATACAATGATAGTTATACTCACAGTTTATCTGTATAGAATTATAGTTAGAATAACATCTTAAATCTAAATGACTTTAGGAAAACGTTTACCTCTGAAAGACCTCAGACGATCACCTCGTATTCGTCTCGTACAAGCTGCGCCCGCTTTCTTCGTCAAAAGCCAACGGACGAGCCCGCCGAGATTCCAATGGACATGGATCATCTCGTGCCATCCACTCCTCCAGCTTTAAGCACTCTGTCTAGAACACATGAACCTGCCAAGCCCCACCAGGACACAACACGCCGAGAACACGTAGCCTCCATCCACCGTTCCCGTGCGGCGCGGAGCTGCTCGCCGCACTAACAAGTGTATCCAAATTCCAAGGACGTGGCCACCTCATACGCCGCTGCCGCTAGGCGCGCGCTCCAGTCGGTGTTGTCCCGCGCTCGTCCTCGGTAAGATGATCCGTTCCAAAGCCGTCCCAGCCCACGCGTCAGCCCGCGGCTTGCGATGCACGCGCGGCGCGCCACGCGTCGCCACCCGTCCTGCCTCTCCCGCGGCAGCCTCCTCGTCTTAATTTCACCAGCACAAGCCGGGACACTCGCTCGTCCGACTACACTTCCATCACCCGACCAACCCGGCCGACGCGCGCACGACAGCAGTAGTTCACCCTCGCTCGCTCGCTCGCCACCGCAGCACCGAGCCGCGGCAATAAGGCCATGTCAGGGGGCGTCGGCCCGACGGCGGGGGGCGGCATCACGCTGCCGTCCTCGGGCGCGCCCATGCCGCCGCTGCACCCGACGCCGACCTCCCCGACGCCGCGCCCCCACCGCCACTACTACCTCTTCTCCATCAAGCAGCTCAACACGCTGGGCGCCGCCGCCGTGCTCGCCCTCTCCACCACGGTGCCGCTCTCGGAGATCGCCTTCGCGGTGCTCCTGCTCCCCTACCTCCTCGTCCTCGCCGCCTTCGCCTTCCCGCAGCGGCCTGGGAAGCCCGACCCGGCCGCGCCCGTCTTCCAGGGCCTCGGCGGGCGGCTCCGCCACGCCGTGCACACCGCCGCGGGGCTCGCCGTCGGCGCCGCGCTCCCGGCGCTCTACATCCTCGGCGGCCTCCGCTCCGGGGACGCCGCGGGCGTCGCCGCCGCCGCCCCGCACGCGTTCCTCCTCTCCGCACAGGTGTTCACCGAGGGCATCGCGTCCGCCTTCCCCGGCAAGTTCTCCCTCCCCGTCAGGACCGCCGTCGCCGTCATGTACGGCGCGCGCCGGATGTTCTCGGCCTCCGAGTGGCTGCGCCAGGAGATGGAAGAGCGCGACAAGCTCGGCCGTGGTCCACCCGTGGCACCGCGGCGGCTGCTAGCCGGCAAGGCGCTCGCCGCCGCCAACATGGTGTTCTGGGGCGTCGACCTCTTCGGGTTCATGCTGCCTTTCTACCTGCCCAAGGTGCTCCGGATGTACTACCTGGGCAGCGACCATGAGGAGGATGGCGAAGATCGCTCACGCACCAGAGAGCGGGAGCAGAAACATGGCGAAGAGGGGAAGAAGGATTCGTGAGCAGGGTAGCTGGAGACTTGTGTGCGTTGTTATTATGTTTTCGCGCTCTGAGCTTTTTCATTATCCATCCTAGCTTCTTCAGTTTATTTGATGACGACGCTTACAAAGTGAAGAACCTATAATTTACAATTGTTTCCGTTCATAGCCTTTAGATATAAATCTCATAACTGTAATTTACAATTTTTAAATCGATATACTAGTCATAATCTAGTATCACATGCATCGTGACCATAAACATTGTGTTAGCACTTGCAGTCAGTTGAAATTTGATTTCAAATTTGATCCTAAAAAATTCCTCAATAGTTCACCGGTTAATATGAATCAAGTTGAATTTTGAAAAAAAATGTTGGTCAAGGTTTAAATGTCCTAAAAAATTGAAATATTGTTTAACGACCAGCTTTCCTCGAGGATTCCTAATTCACAATCCATAACACTTTGGACTTCATCAAGCACAAATGTATTCCACAATGTTTACTCTATCACCAGAAAAATCTACATAAATTCTGGAGGCCCACAAGTATTTGAAATCAAGGTTTAAAATGGAGCAAGTGTTAAGATCAGGAAAAATCTAAAAAGATGGAGATCTCTGTCATTCTTCTCTATCTCTTCTTCTACCTCGTGACCACGACCAGAACTCTGCCGCCACGTGGCTGGCGATGTGGCATGCCATGCCCGAGCCAGGAACGACTTTAGTGCTTACTATCAAGCTTGCCAACATTCTGCATTCTAATGAGTTGTCCCGGATTCTAATGGTGTTACCCTTCTTTAAAGATAGGTTTCGTAAAAATGTATGAACTGAATAAACAACTAAAGAAATTTTGGTTCGTCAACAGGACGAAGGACTGAATATTTCCTCAGGAACAGAAATATTGTCAATTGTATTATCTCGAATCTTAAAATATTTTATAATTTGACGAAAAAAGATTTAACTCCTGCCAAACCATAATAATTGCTAGCTGCTGGCATGCCAAATATGTACATGGACCCCTTGTTAAAATAATGTTTTTAACTGTTTGTGTGTGTTGCTACTCTTACAGCTTTATTAAACTCCATTGGAAGAATCACATGTAGAAGCGTCGAACAGGTAGCCATTGACCTCTTAATTTACTAAATTTATATTGCTGTAGCATGCATTAACCTTCATTAACTGTCTCATCTCTACCAAGGGTGCTGCAACGACATGCTATGTGGCAATGCATCCTCGCGTTAAGGGGATAAGTGGGAAATACATCACCAGTTGCAATACAGCCAGTCCAAGCTCGCAACCTTCAGATGCTGAGTTGTCCAAGTTGTGGCAATTCAGCTTGCAGACTGTCTTTTTGACCTCGTGCTTGTGCAAACCTTTTCTTGCAAAGATTTTCTAAACTTGGTGCTATTATGGAATTCTTGTAGATGTAAACTTAGGTATATGTACTGCTACATCAGTAATTCTCAAGTTTGATGCAGAAATCAAAATATGATCGCATCATACCATCATATGATTATTCGCATTTTTCACAATTCTCAAATATTATTCAAAAGTTTAAAATTCATAATTCTAGTGCTGAACACTATAAGTACTTTCATTTTTTTCATATGTCGCCTGTAAAAGCTACTTCCTTTTGTCATTTTGGAAAAGGTTCCAGTCAAACATTTATAATATTTTACTATCAATAACTTTTAAAGTACTTAGTTTGAGAACACATAAATTTATGGATTGGTTTTCCTTGAAGAAAATTTAGTAACAGTGTAATTTTGTTTGGTTTTACAAATTAATTCTAAAAGAAAACCACATTGTCGTCCAAAACAGAAAGTATTAAAAATAGAGGAAATAGTGTTTCCATATGTTACAGAGATCTGTATTTCAAACTAGTTTTATAACCAGAAGATTATCTACAACCATGCACTGAAAAAAGACTTGAGAATTAGTCAATTTAACGATGACCTTTCATAGATGCACCTATATAGGTTGCACCTAATGCTGCCAACATAAGAGCTTACATACTGCTTGTAAATGATTCAAGAAACAGACAATTACAGGGAATACAATGGAGACTAAAGAAACAAGAACAACTAATTCATCTGCCAATATATTTTCAAAAATTTGAAAACTAAACTATAATGGTTATGGGAAATCTTTTATGATATTAATTGGTAAAAGGCTGAGAAAAGTTCTTCAAGACCAGTTACTAATTCACTATTGACTGCTGACCAACCAGACATGATCCTGGGCGACACACGATGAGACTCTTCTATGAGGACAGTGCTCGAGCACCAGTTGGTAGGCTCCCTACCGGTTTCTAAGACTAGCTGCCTTAAAATGTGCCACCTGCTAATGTAACATATAAAAAGAAATAGAAAGCGTAAAAAACAATAGGTATAGGTTGCATCATAAGATGAACAATGTGCCACCTGCTAACGTAACATATAATTGCGCAGAAAAAACAAAGCACAAACAAACAGTGAAGACAAATACCACAATTACTCAGTTACATCAATGCAAAAGGCAGAGTTTAAAATAATTCACGACATCTCCCGGAACCTTGCAATGGCCTTCTTCTGGATAATGATCTTGTAGCTATCCCCAGCTTGGGCCCCCAACGATGGGTCAGCTTTCCGCTGCTGACTCCCAAGTCCAGCCCTGACGTCAACAGATTTTGCCTGGACTGGTTCCTTGATACCACTCCCATCCTTTCCCAGACCCTGGATATTTGCAAGGTAATTGCAAGAACGAAAACAGTACCAATGCACAAACACTCAAGTCAGAAAGAGATGATAATCGTTTTGCAGTCTCCATAATGTAGGAAATATCGGGAAACTGATTCCCCTGCAGCCACAGCACATTACAATCTTCTCATGTTCATACACAATCTTCTCAAACTAAAAAACAGTGATAGTGGATGTGTACACATTAAAATTGGCCTTCCAAATAGTCTAGACGTAAAGAATGCATGTAGAATTCTGATTTACTTGTCTAGACGGAAACAGATCCTTAGCAGCTTACCAAGTTTGTACTAGTTTAGAGAGAAGGCAAGTCAAGAGTTACATGAAAAAGAATTTGACATCAAATAACAGATTGTTGTAGATAAATCAGTTACAATTATACTGATGCCAAATAAACAAGAATCTGCGACCATAACTGTTAACCTAAAGGGGCACAGTGCTAACGATGAGAATTGCAGTCAAGCAGGATCAATAAACTGAGAAATATATGGCAGAACTTACCAGTCCCTCCTGCCAACCCATGTTGCGTAGAATACGGTTGCCCACATTAGTTTCATCAATGGCTCTATCAGCAGTGATAATCTCATAATTTTCAGTGTCACCAATTTCACCAGTAGAACGTTCACCCACCCCAGGAGGGAATGGCATTGAGCCTATTTCACTTGAACCCTTTCCGGATGGATAGTCACCAGCTTGACAAGAAGTAATTTCCAGAAAGTTAATACAAATTTTGAACAAGCAAAATGAAAATATCAGCCATATAATGTTTGTGGGGGCAAGGAACGTAGTCCATGTACCAGTAGGATAATAAAAACATCCCAATGATACCAAGTCAGGCATATTTAAAAACACTAAAACCAAACTGAGCGTACTACCAACAAAGCTCCAGCTAAATGAAGATAACAAAACTATGACAATAAACTAAGTCTGTGGGTGTTTGGCCAATAAGTTCCTATTAGTAAAATCTTGTGCTCAATAACTGAGGATGGGAAAATGAAAGCTACAGTACACAGTGAAAATCTAAACACGTGTGTTCTTACTTGAATCCAGTCCAACGTTATCGTTGCCAAGTGATGATCCATACAGGTTCCGTCTTTCTGCAGCTCGATCTCTGTACTGGGGTTGTACCGGTGCTTCTGAAAACCGGCGTTTACCACTTCCAGAAACTCCAGTTAAAGTATTAGAGACTAAGGCAGATATATCTGTTTTGAAGGGTGCCGAAGCTGTAGATACCTCAGCATTTGTCATTAATGCACTTGTGCTTGTTGTTATAGTGCTACGGGATTCAATGCTCCCAGCATCAGATAATGAATGAAATGTAGTATCCGACTTGATTACTCCTCTAGCGGACCCTCTTATGACACCCATAACTGTGGTTCCTAAACTGTTACTGACAGGTCTAGGTTTTACTTCAGAATCCACCATTTGAGTGGCTGCAGTTCCTTGGCCAAGAGAACTATAGTTTGCAGCCAAGTTCATATCTTTGACATTTCCAAAGTCAGATTTTGGCTTGCTTTTTGACGAGAATCCAGTTCCAGCGCATAAGCTGTTAAATTTATCATCAGTGTTTGATAGTTCTTTGTCATTAAGGGCAACTCGTGCAGCCTGTCCTTCTTGATTCCTTTGCTTCCACATAGCTAGGACATTGTTCATTTTCTTCTTGCTAGATAAGAGACTAGTTTTTGAGGCCAACTTGATCTCTTTTGCCTTCTCCTTCTCTCTCCTTTCTGCAGCCAGTACCGCACTTGCAGCAGCTTGAACAGCATCAGACAATGAAGTTTTCTCACTTTGTTTAACTGTGGCTGCAGGTGCCGAAATCACAACTTTTTTACTGCTTTTACCTTCTGAGGCCTTTGTAGTTTCACTGGCCACATTACCAGCTGCCTTAGTATTGCTCTGATCAGTACAAGGGACATACTGTTGAGTTTGTTGATCAAATGAATACCAAACTCCAGAGTTACTGTCATAATAAAGGCCTGCAACAAACATATAATATAACTATATATTTAGACAAACAACCATTTGCTGACTGCAAAGGATTTCGTCAGCAAAGGATCTGTTACACAACTCTTTGGTATGAAAATTATTAGCAAAAATTAATTAGAACTAGCAAAAGTGCAGCAGCAAACTGCAGACTTACCAGTATTTCCATCATAGTAGAATCCAGAGGCAGAATCATAGTAGTAGCCAGATTTTTCATCCCAAACAAATCCCGACTGTGGTGCAGAGCCATCTTTTTGAAAATTCCGAATTGTTACTCTGTTTCTCATCAGGATTGTACTCTTTTGGAGCCCACCCAATGGCATCATACTGGTCAAAAGGCAAAAGGAGTTAACAAATAAGCAACATGTACAGTATAAAAGGTGTATGCTAGAGTAACATGAGTGTGTCATGGATCAACCCCCCCCCCCAAAAAAAATCCTTTTTCATTTGTGACTGGATTTTAAAGTTGCCCAAGCAGGCAAGCACTTGAGTCGATGGTCTGTATAAACTTTTTATAAAAGTTGGGCCAAAGCTGATCATTGGTATGACATCTTCTAAGTGTGACTGAGTTACTTTTAGCATATTATATGATTAGGAGTTAATAAACTATAGCGTTAAAAAATGCCTTTAGTAACAAAGGTAGTTTTTTATGAGTACAATCTCCGTTGTTTAAAGCATAAAAATGTCAAGCCTTGAAAACATAAAAGTTTAAATAAGAAAAGATTGTATCTGGCAATAAAAAAATACAGTAACCACTTAATAATGGTAGTAGTATCATCATTGCAGAAGCTACAACAGACCTGTTGAGCAAATGATGCAGCCTCAATGGCAGCTGCGGCAAGGCTGCTTGACTGTGAAGCACTTGATACAGGTCCATTTGTACTTTTGGCATATGCTACACGCAGAACCTGACCATTTTTCTCAAGTGTAATCCCGTTTGTGGCTTCAATAGCTTTCGTAGCATCTCCCACCTGTTATGATTGGATGCCAGAAATCATCACGAGCTAAAAAAAGAGAAGATAAGCTTAACTTACTATCCACCATCACTTACTGAATGAAAATGAACGAAGGCGAAACCTCTGGACACATGAGTAAACTTGTCTCGAACAAGACGGATATCCTGCATAAAAATGACTTGTAATTATATTGACAAACTGAGATGACGCCTCGTCCAGTGTTTAGTTTATTTCTCACCTTTATAGGAGCATGCTTAGCAAATTCATAGCGCAACATTTCTTCATCAGCATTTTCATCCAGGCCACGAACAACTAAAACATGAGTTGGGCCTACAAATGGCAGCATATAAATAAGGAAGCACAAGACATATTTCACATGATTTCTCAGAATAAAAGCACAAAACTTGCCTAGTTCAGACCCCCTTCTCCCAAACTGTGGACCAGAACCACTTGTATCAGCTGGTACAGCATCCTCGGTACGAGGCTCATTACACTACGACATCAAGCAATTAGCCAGGTATATTTTCAAGAGCAGAACAAATAGAATTGTTATTCGCTATTACATCAAGAAAAAATAACCAAAGTGAATTGGTGGCATTTAAATGCACAAGTATAACAACAACGATAACAACAAAGCCTTTGTCTCAAACACGTTGAGGTAGGCTAGATATGAAACCCAAACTGGGTTTCATATCCATAGGAATGGCTGGTCTTGATGATGGCTCGCCAAAGCCTATCACAAACCTCCTCCTTTACCCCAGCTTGGGACCGGCTATACCTAGAAAGGCATAGGCGGAGTTTTCTTATTTTTTAATGCACAAGTAAAAAATAAAAATATATTGCACTATGGCAATTTTCATCACGTATACAAAAAATAGGGGAAGATTGAACAAAACCATGCCCCTCGCCTAACCCCAGAATGTAGACCTTGCTGTTATGACAAGGTCAATTTCTCCATTTAGCCTGTGTAGGGCTGTTTGCAAAGGTGGTACTAGGAACCAAATCGCTAGGATTTAGCACAAAGATGAACTAAATTCTAAAACAAAAGAAACATTCTTCCTCTCCAAATAGGTTCATAAAGTATACATTAGGATGGAGAGTAGGAACTCGAAAGAAACGGGTGGAGCGGATATTAAAGATTTAAAAGAAGGAAATGGTAATAAATAGCAATCCTGGAAGTTACCTGGAAACATGAGGTTCTGCGGGCAAAGTTCATGCATCCGCATATAGGACATATCCAATCACACAGTGTAGCTGCAGTCCTGGGCCCATATGTAGACCTTGTAAAATTTTCTTGACCGGGCCCATACATGCCACTTGTTTGTTTACTACTGCAGTAAAGATGTTAATAAGTTGCCATGGAGGCAACAGATATTAATATGAATGTCTGGTCATTAAATGTTAGAAGGAAAATATAAGGAATATCTGTAACTGACTGCAAAAAGAAAAATTTTCAGTATAGGATTAAAGCTACCCCAAGGGTACTTATTCAAGGAATTAAATATTTTATTCAGTTTCATCAGCATTCATCCCTAAAGCACACACTTGAATTCTTGATTCACTAATACAATATGGGTTATGGGGAAGGATTAGCAGAGCAGCAGAGCAAAATGTTGGACAAGTAACTGAAGCAAATTCATTGTATCACTATTAAAATAATAAGTTAACAACTGCAAACTAACCGATTTCTTGATAAATGAAGAGTTGTTTCAATGAAAAATGCAGCTACAAAGGGTAAGAAAAAAGACTAGCAGCTTCACAAGCATTAGCTCTTACAAGAACAACGTTGCCAGGCATAATGCAATCGTGCTTTTTCATATTCACAATCTACCAGCAGTCAAAGGCGGCTACAAAAAATATACTTATTGTACTCCGCCTATGTCCGGGCAAAGGAGGGATTGTGATAGGCTTGGCGAGCCAACAACTACACTTAGCCAGCGTTTTCGAGGCGTCGCCTAGGCGTCCAGTCGGTGGCGCGCGGACGCCAGGGCGGCTCGCCTCGCCTGGTCGGGCGGCGCCGCCTGCGACCCCTCCGCCCGCAGCCACCTCGCCTGGCGCCCCCTCCACCCGCAGCCACCTCGCCTGGCGCCCCCTCCGCCTGCCGCCACCTCGCCTGGCGTCGCCGTAGGTGCCGCCGCCGCCGCTGTCCACCCCTAGCGCCGCCGCCTCACAGTCACAGTGCCGCCGCCAGGAGTGGAGAAAAGAGGGAGAGAGGGTGAGGAGAAAACTAGGGTAGGGTTTATTTATATACCCCAATGAAAATGAGAACCGTCGGATCTCATCCTACGGTCCACGATAGTTGGGCCGTGAGGCCCACCCGCCCACCCTGCCTCCTCCGCCCTCCCGCCAGTCTGCCGCCTCCGCCCGCCCGCCCTGCCTCCTCCGCCTCCTAGCCGGCCTCTCGCCTCCTCCGCCGCCTAGCTTGAGGTTAAGGAGGCCTTAAAAAGGATGAAAGGAGGAAAAGCTCTCGACCCTGATGATGTCTCTATTGAGGTGTGGAGATGCCTTGGGGACGTGGCAATAGTATGGCTCACAAAGCTCACAATTTTCAGTCAAACAAGATGACTAGAGAATGGAGGAGAAATATATTAGTACCTATCTTCAAAAATAAAGGAGATATTCGAAGCTGTACTAATTATCGAGGAATTAAGCTTACGAGTCATACTATGAAGCTTTGGGAGAGAGCGATTGAACACTGCCTAAGGAAAGTGACCAATGTCACTAAAAACCAGTTTGGTTTTATGCCTGGAGGTCTACTATGGAGGCGATTTTTTTTGCTTCGTCGGCTTATGGAGAGATATAGGGAGCTGAAGAAGGACCTACATAGTGTTCATTGACTTGGAGAAGGCGTACGACAAGATACCAAGGTCGGTCATGTGGTGGGCACTAGAGAAACATAAAGTGACAACAAAGTACATTACCCTTATCAAGGATATGTACAATAATATTAGGACAAGTGTGCGCGTAAGTGATAATGATATTGATGCATTTCCTATCATGGTAGGACTACATCAAGGATCAGCTTTGAGCCCATACATCTTTTCTTTGGTGATGGATGAGGTGTCAAAGGATATACAAGGGGATATCCCTTGGTGCATGCTCTTTGCCGATGATGTAGTGTTGGTAGATGAAACTAGGGATGGTGTTGATAAGAAATTAGAGCTATGGAGACAAACCTTAGAGTCCAAGGGGTTTAGACTTAGTAGGACCAAGACCGAGTACATGAGATGTGACTTTAGTGGTGTTGGTCGTGAAGAGGGAAATTTTAGTCTACAAGGACAAATAGTATCTAGAAGGGACTCTTTCCGATACTTAGGATCAATGTTACAAAGCAATGGCGATATTGACGAGGATGTTTGCCACAGGATCAAAGGTAGGGTGGATGAAATGGCGACAAGCCTACGGAATCCTATGTGATAGGAAGGTTCCACAAAAGCTAGAATGGAAGTTCTATAGGACGGTGATCAGACCCGCGATGCTATATGGGGCGGAATGTTGGCCAACTAAACAGCAACATATCCAACAAATGAGTGTCGCAGAGATGTGCATGCTACGGTGGATGTGTGGGCACACAAGAAGAGACGGAATAAGGAATGAGGCGATTCGTGATAGGGTAGGGGTGGCACCTATTGAAGAGAAGTTAGTCCAACATCGACTAAGGTGGTTTGGACATATCCAGCGGAGACCTCCAGAAGCACCGGTTAACAGTGGAATTTTAAGAGGTAGAGAAAATATAGGAGGGGTAGAGGACGACCAAGGTTAACCTGAGAGGAGGCGGTAAAACAAGATTTGAGAGATTGGAATGTATCTAGAGACTTAGCTCATGATAGGGCTGCATGGAAAGTAGCAATTCATGTGCTAGAATCTTAGTCTTTTTTCTTTTCTTTTTTTCTTGTTACCCTTATATCTCTCCTCTTTTACTTCAATATATATATATATATATATGTTATTGGGTTTCATGTCTAGCCGACCCCAACATGCTTGGGATAAAGGCTTGGTTGTTGTATTGTACTAGAGATTGTGCTAAAGACAACAGTGAAAAATTACAGAATGGAGGACTTGCAATTAACATAGAAAACACACGTGCCTGTACTCAAAGTACATGTTCTTGCCATCAATCTCAAGGCCATTCTCTCCAGTACCTTCCATCATTTTACGGGCAGCTTCCTGTGAAGAGCATACAGTTTTGTTAAGAGCACATGACAGACTGAATGATAATGTAACAACAGTTGTTAGAAAAGTACCACAGTAGGGAAGTCAATAAAAGCAAATCCTCGAGATATGCCAGAATTTCGTTCCTTGATCACTCGCACACTGCGTAGAGGGCCCCACTGAGCCTATAAGAGATCAGACCCAAATGATTAAGACGAATCCGACAATACACTTTCAACCAGCATAACAGTTTATGAAGAGGAACTTGTACAAGAATCTTGTATAGGTCGTCATCATTAGTCTTCAGAGACAATCCCTTGACCACTACAGTGGATGATGGGACCTGCGGGCATTAATGCAGATCTCATGGCTCGTAAATTCGGAACATGTACTAAAAAGGATGCATGTGAGCTAGAGATAAAGTATAGCAATACCACTGAATCACTACGCCTTCTTTCATCCCAGTCATATTCCCTTCTGTCAAAACGGTTATCATCATAAAAGCCATCTCTTTGGTTCTGGCTGTGGCTTTTAGCACGAGGAGATCTTGATCTCGACCGTGATCTTGATCGGTCATCACGCCCACGTGATCGAGAATGGCTATGTCGCATATATGAACTGTCATCTCTTTCATGACTTAACCCTCTTCTGTCACGTTCACTCTCAAATGAATCACGCGTTCTCCAGCTGTTCTCTCTCTTGCTTCTCTCATAATCTGAATCATGGCTGTAACGTTCATATTCATGATCTCTCTCAAAGCTGCCTTCTCTGCTTTGGTTAGAGCTGCCGCGGTAGCGATCCTCAAACTCACCATGAAATTCTGGACGGTCTCTACTTCCAATCCTTTTGTGCCTATCAACACCAAAATCACGCTGACTACCAGACTCATAGTAGTGGTCAGCAGCATGATAATTATCATGGAGTCTATCAACTCCTCTATAGAAATCAAACTCATGATGCTTTCCATCATTGTGGTAATCATTGTCATGCCTTCTATGATCTCTGGCAGTGGAATATTCCTCATCATGATTTCTTCGAGGCTGAGACCACATAGAGCCAACAGGATGTGGTGGTGGATACATCTCTCTATCCTGCACATTATGAGAGAATGCACCCCTTCCATATGAATCTCTAGGAAAGCCTTCACCAACAGCTCTCCTACCTTTATATGATCCACCAGGCCTGCAAATTAAATTAATATGGACAATATGATAATGTGGCAAAGCAATATAAAGTGAAAATGCACATCACAAAAGGGGAAAAGAAAGCCATTACTTTACGCGACTACAAAGCATATTGAAGTTTCACAGGAGACAATGAACAGCTAACATGGCACCAGAACGGTTTATTAACTTACCTGAAATTCGGCTCATTGATGACATCATACCCATCTGGTGCCTGTAGATTCAACAGAATAAGTGTAGTCAGCAATGAATTCTACAGAACAGTCAGGTAAATCCATTCCATTTGAAGCAATCGCCTCCTCTAGAAGTCCTTTACAACTAACACTGCTTACGCAAAGGTCAACCATACAGCCAATAAATCTGCTATTTTCATCATCCTTGGTACTTAGTAAAGGAAAAGGCTGCAATTACACTGTTGTTGTCCCATCCATGATGTGGAGCATAGCGCCCATGATCCATTTCCGATATTTAGCACTAGGGTTATCCTGAAAGGTTGATCTCAAACTCTTGGATGTAGAATTTTTTCAGAGTATCCTGTAAACAAATACATGATATCAAAGAGATAAGAAAAAGAAAAAAACTAACTTAAGGCTGCCAATATAGTAGTTTCAGATTCAGGCTACTTGATCAATTAAGCACGCTTTCATTAAGCAGGACACGACCACAGTCAACAGCAGCAATTGCTCATTTTCCAGTTCTTATAGCAGAAATTAATTAGTAGCTATTACAATATTTGGGACCTCAAGGAATGTGAGATAATTTGTATGGAATGTTGCAATCCCGGCGCTGAAACTACCTCTGTTCTTGCTGAACAAGCTGATCTGCCCTAGCAGATCAATCTGTCTTCCCTGAAGACAGACCAGAAAAATCTTCAGCCAACAACAGAGGAATAACAGCAACTGTTTAGGGAAACAGAACAGCCGCAGGCTTGATTCAGCTTCTGCTCCTGCGCTGGACAGAGCAGAACAGAGAGTCACGCCAGGTTCTGTTCCAGCAGAACAGAACAGGGGAGATCAGGAGCCGCCGGATCTGTTCTGGTGTTGAAGAGACGCAGAATAGAGGTGGGGAACAGAGGTGGCGGCTGGTTCTAGCCCCTGGTGGCGGCTAGGGCTGCAGAGGGAGGCGGCGGCTAGGGCAGGAGCTAGGCGGCGGCTAGGGCAGAAGCTGTGCGGCGGCTAGGGCAGAGGCTAGGCCGGTGGCTGGGGCAGGAGGGAGAGAGGCAGCTAGGGTTAGAAAAGTGGAGGAAAATTTTCTGTATTGATCTCTCTCAGAATTTGGGGTGTTTTGGCTTGTATATATAGCCCCCCATTACAAGAGTCCTAATCTGTTACAAAGGATCTTTTAATCTATCTCTAAGAAGATTAAACTCAAAAACCTTCTAGAAAGGGGGCCCGGCCTGGGCCAGGGCTGACCAGCCCACTTGGCCCAGTTCTGGCCGCCCTGGGCCAGGGAGGGGCCGGCCTGGGCCAGGGGCAGATCAGCCCACATTTTCCTCCTGATCCTGACACTGGCCCATGTCTAGAATCCCGATCCTTCTTCTCATCTCCACGAACTTCTGTCTTCCAAGAGCCTTGGTCAAGATGTCCGCCATCTGGTCTTGAGTGGAGATTTGCTCAAGCACAATAGTACCGCTGTCCACACACTCCCGTATGTAGTGGTACTTGACGTCGATGTGCTTGCTCCTGTCATGGTGTACCGGGTTCTTGCTCAAGTCTATAGCTGACTTGTTATCAACCCTCAGCACCGGCGCCTTCGATTTTTCAGCTAAGTCCTCCATCAGCCGTGCCATCCATACACCTTGACATGCTCCTTGAGCTGCTGCGATATACTCTGCTTCACATGAGGACAAGGCCACCACCTTCTGCTTGCAGGACTGCCATGAAACGGGGCTGTTTCCAAGACAAAACAACACCCCGCTTGTGCTCTTGCGGTCCTCCACGTCTCCCGCATAGTCACTATCCGAGTACCCAATAAGCTCCATGTCTCCTCCTCTTGCATAGAAGACTCCATAGTTGATTGTACCCGCTATGTAGCGTACAATGCGTTTGACTGCAGCAAAGTGATCCTCCTTGGGCTCCTCCAGAAACCGACCCACGTACCCGACCGAGTAGGCAAGATCAGGACGTGTGTTCACCAAGTATCGCAGCCCTCCAACCAAGCTCCTATAGTCCGTTGCATGCACCAACGGGCTATCACTTGTCTTGCAAAGCTTGAGGCCTTGCTCCATGGGAAATGCACAGGGATTGCATCCTTCCAGGCCAGCTTTAGAGACAAGTTTGGAAGCGTAGGCCGCCTGCCCAACGCTTATCCCTTCTTCAGTCTGCCGCACCTCCAGGCCAAGATAATACGACAAGAGGCCCAAGTCGCTCATCTTGAACCGCTTCATCATCTCCTCCTTGAACTTCTTGATCGTGCCGCCTCCTGTAATCACGAGGTCGTCGACGTACACACCGACGATGAGCTTCTCCTCTGCGGCTCCACGGAAGTAGATCCCGTGCTCGCTCGTACTCTTCTGGAAACCAAGTGATAGCAAGCTATCGTTGAGCTTGGCATTCCAGGCCCTGGGCGCCTGACGAAGTCCATATAAAGCTTTCTTGAGCCGATACACCTTGTGTTTGGCTCCGTCGATGATGAAGCCAGCGGGTTGGGAGACGTACACCTCCTCCATCAAGTCGCCGTTCAGGAAGGCGCTCTTCACGTCCATGTGGTGTACCTCCCACCCCTTGTGTGCAGCAACTGCAAGGAGCAAGCGAATAGATTCGAGACGAGCTACAGGAGCAAATACCTCGTCAAAGTCTATTCCTTGCCGTTGGACATAGCCTTTTGCCACCAGTCGAGCCTTGTGCTTCACCACCTCCCCATGCTCGTCCTTCTTCACCTTAAACACCCATTTGAGGCCAATGGGCTTGTGTCCTGCAGGAAGATCAACAAGTTGCCAAGTCTTGTTTTCTTCTATGGACTCCATCTCCTCGAGCATGGCCCGTCTCCAGCACGGGTGTTCCTCAGCATCGGCGAAGGACGTGGGCTCCTCCGTGGTGGTGAACATAAGCTCCCCCTCCTCCAAGCTTGGTGGGCGCTCAGCCCGACCAGGAGGGGTGAGGGTTCCTAGCACGTTGCGCATCGTGCGGAACCGAAGTGCAGCGTTGTCGTCGTGGTAGGCGTCGACGTTGCTGCCGACGTCCGTCGGCGGCGTGGCAAAGCGGATGGGCCGTGGAGGGTGCCGGGGCGTGACGAAGGTGCTGGAATCTTCAAGTACGGAACCCCCCACTGCTGTTGACCCCCGTGCAGGACTGTCCCAGCCCCGATTTGCGCTGGACAGCCCCTGCAGGGGCCCTTGGGGCGACGCTGCAGGTGCTGGACTCTCTCCAGCAGGTCTGGAGGCTGGCGCAGGAACTCCTAGGGTCTGTACAGACCCTTCTGTGCCCCTCCTGGGCACTGCAGGGTGCTGTTCGGCCCCTCCGGACCCTGTAGCACCTCTCCGGGTGCTGAAACAGCAGGTCCAGCACCTGCTGGACCTAAGGAGTCGACGTGGAAGGCGGTGTAGTCCTCTTCTCCTGCTCCTTCTCCCCAGTCCCACTTGGCCGCCTCGTCGAATATCACGTCACGTGATATGTGTGTACGCTCATCAGCCGGATTATACATCCGATATCCCTTCGTCCCTGCAGCATAGCCAAGAAAAATCATCGGAGTACTCCGGTCTTCCAACTTTTTCAGGTGGGGGCGCGTGTTCTTGACATGCCCCACGCACCCAAAAGTTCGGAAATAATTGACGGTTGGTCGCTCTCCATGCCAAGCTTCATATGGAGTCTTCCCATCGAGGCCGCGGGTAGGGGATCGATTCAGGATATAGACAGCCGTGATAACCGCCTCACCCCAAAATATCCCGGGCATACCCTTTGCCTTCAACATGCTCCTCGCCATGCCGACCACCGTCTGGTTGCGCCGCTCCACAACCCCGTTTTGCTGCGGCGTATACGGGGCTGTGAGCTGACGTTGTACTCCGTGCTGAGCGCAGTACTCGCCGAACTCCTGTGAGGTGAACTCCCCTCCGTGATCAGTACGGAGTAGCTTCAGTCTCCTCCCGGACTCTAATTCAGCTGTCGCCTTGAATCGCTGAATTAAGTCGGGCGCCTTGTCCTTGGTTGCTAGAAGATAGAGCCACATATAGCGGCTCATGTCATCCACAAGCAACAAGAACATCTTCTTGCCACCTGGAGTCGTCGGCGTGATAGGACCGCAGATGTCGCCGTGGACAAGGTCGAGCGCGCCCTCCGCGTGCCGCCGAGCTTGCTTGGGGAAGCTGGAGCGCCTCTGCTTCCCGACCAAGCAAGCTTCGCACAATTGATCGACATGATCAATTTGCGGAAGCCCGAGCACCATCTCCTCTCGTGCCAACTTCCGAAGCGCCTGGAAGCCGACGTGCCCGTAGCGTTCGTGCCAACGCCACGCAACATCATCACGCCTCGCGGTTAGGCAAACCGGACGTGTGATGTTGAGCCTGATGGAGTACAGCTTGCTGTCGTCGCGCTGAACTCGTGTGAGGAGACGCTGCTGCTCATCCCGTATGTGCAACACTCCTCCTTGCACCGTGATGCTGTAGCCATCCTCATCCAGCTGGCCGACGCTGATGAGGTTGCTGGTGAGGCGTGGGATGAGGTAGACGCCGGTGAGCCTCCTGTGCTCACCCGTCTTGGCGGCGAATAGGACCGTACCCTTCCCCTGGATACGCACGACGGAATTATCGCCGAACTTGATGGTTCCGACGACGTTTTCGTCAAGCTTGAAGAAGACGGCGCGTGAACCCGTCATGTGGTTGGTCGCGCCCGTGTCGAGGTACCAACGAGTGTCGTCAAAGGGATCGTCGTTGCTGCGGTGAGCGAAGACACGTCCCTCCACTATCTCCAGTGGGCGCATAGGACGTTCCTGTACAGGCTCCTCCTGTACTGAGGCCACCCTTGTCATAAACAAGGCGCCCTCCTCCTCCGCCTTTGCCACGAAAGCCTGCTGCTGCGGCTCCTCCTTAGGCTTCGACCGACACTCCCTGGCCCAGTGGCCCTTCTTCCCGCACTTCCTGCACTGGTCCCGCGGAATATCCTTCCCGGAACCTCCCTTCTTGCCTCCGTTCTTCTTGGGCGGGCCCTTTCGGCCGCCCCTCTTAGAAGAACCCGCGGACTGGGTAGACCGCTCCTCCTTCCGCTGTGCCTCCCACTCCTCCCGAGTGAGGTACAGCTGGCCGTTGTGTACTCCTCCCTTCCGCTGCGTCGAGTCGAAAGCGTTCTCAGCCGCCCTGAGACGCCCCGTCACCTCCGACAAGGTGAGGGTCGACACGTCCAGCAGTGTCGTGATCGCCACCACGATCTGTTGGAAGCGTTCTGGAACGCTTCGCAGGAGCTTCTCCACGGCCCTCTCTTCTCCTATCTCCTCCCCTAGCGACGCAAGCCGTGATAGCATGCCGCTCAGGCGGAGGGAGAAGTCCTCCACACTTTCGCCATCCTTGAAGACAGCGTCTTCAAACTCCTTCCGGAGTTGCTGCGCCGTCGTCTTCTTCACGCGGTCGGCCCCGACCCGCATGATGGCGATCGTGTCCCATGCCTCCTTCGCCGTCCTCTTTTCTCCGATCGTCGTGATCATCTCCGGCGGGACAACGCTGACCAAGATGTCAAGCGCCATCATGTCTTCCTGCTCGCTCACGTTCCCCTCCTCCACGGCCTTCCAAAGCAGCCGCGCCTTCAGCTTGATCTTCATCATGACAGCCCACTCCGCGTAGTTGGTCTTGGTGAGCACGGGGAACCCCGTCCCGGTGTTCACCTCACGAGCTGCCGGTGAGGGTGTGCCATGGCTGATGACGCTGCCGCTGCTTGTAGGTGTAGACGACATCTTGCAGAATTCAGCCTAGGGTTGAAACCGGCTCTGATACCACGAATGTTGCAATTCCGGCGCTGAAACTACCTCTGTTCTTGCTGAACAAGCTGATCTGCCCTAGCAGATCAATCTGTCTTCCCTGAAGACAGACCAGAAAAATCTTCAGCCAACAACAGAGGAATAACAGCAACTGTTTAGGGAAACAGAACAGCCGCAGGCTTGATTCAGCTTCTGCTCCTGCGCTGGACAGAGCAGAACAGAGAGTCACGCCAGATTCTGTTCCAGCAGAACAGAACAGGGGAGATCAGGAGCCGCCGGATCTGTTCTGGTGTTGAAGAGACGCAGAATAGAGGTGGGGAACAGAGGTGGCGGCTGGTTCTAGCCCCTGGTGGCGGCTAGGGCTGCAGAGGGAGGCGGCGGCTAGGGCAGGAGCTAGGCGGCGGCTAGGGCAGAAGCTGTGCGGCGGCTAGGGCAGAGGCTAGGCCGGTGGCTGGGGCAGGAGGGAGAGAGGCGGCTAGGGTTAGAAAAGTGAAGGAAAATTTTCTGTATTGATCTCTCTCAGAATTTGGGGTGTTTTGGCTTGTATATATAGCCCCCCATTACAAGAGTCCTAATCTGTTACAAAGGATCTTTTAATCTATCTCTAAGAAGATTAAACTCAAAAACCTTCTAGAAAGGGGGCCCGGCCTGGGCCAGGGCTGACCAGCCCACTTGGCCCAGTTCTGGCCGCCCTGGGCCAGGGAGGGGCCGGCCTGGGCCAGGGGCAGATCAGCCCACATGGAACAGCACTTATGTCAACAATTTCCATGAAGATCCAACAAAGTACATTACCCTTATCAAAGATATGTACAATAATGTTAGGACAAGTGTGCGCGTAAGTGATAGTGAGACTGATGCATTTCCTATCACGGTAGGATTACATCAAGGATCAGCTTTGAGCCCATACATCTTTTCCTTGGTCATGAATGAGGTGTCGAAGGATATACAAGGGGATATCCCTTGGTGCATGCTCTTTGCTGATGATGTAGTGCTGGTAGATGAAACTAGAGATGGTGTTGATAAGAAATTAGAGTTATGGAGACAAACCTTAGAGCATAGTTATTAAGGCGGTAAGGCGACCTAAGGCGACCGACCCCCTTTTTACCTTTTAAGCGGTAAGGCGTAAGGCGAGGCGACGCCTTAGTAATAAATAAATATAAAATGAATAAATTCCAAATAAATAAGGATAAAAGTAGTAATTAGGAAATAAAAGTAGATAAGTAGTTCAACATAAGATACAAAATAGACTAAAAGTTCAACATCTCTCATTCTCTCAAACTCTCAAGTGATCAAGTCTCAAGTCCCATGATCTCATCTCTCAAACTCTCAAGACTTAATATCCATCATCAAACTCATCGGGAATTGTAGGATCATTTTCTTCTCCACCGGCACCACCATCTCCATCTGAATCTTCATCACTATCAGTCATGTCTATGTCATCATGTGGATCTTCCTCCAAGTCTGAATCATTAGCATCTTCTTCACCTTCCTCAACTTCTTGTGCCCTCATTCTTGCACGCCTTTGGTAGGTGTTCAACCTGCTAGCTTGTCTTGGAAGGTTACGACCTTGAAGCGAGCTTGATGCTCCAACGGCTTCATCAACATGATCCCATGTGAGGTCAAGTAGATCAGCATTATCCCTACCGGTGTGAACAACCGATGAGTCTATCCATTCATTGTCCCAATCAAAATCTTCAATGACCAATGGGTCATAACTTGGGCCAGCGTTCTCCCTCCTCTTTTGAAACCTACTTTGCATCTTTCGGTTGTATGAAACAAAAACTAAATCATTCAACCTCTTGTGTAGCAGCCGGTTCCTTTTTTTTGTGTGCATCTATAAATTAAGCAATGAGAAGCTAAATGAGTATATGGATTATGCAACTTTAATATATGGATTGTGGATTCCAATACTTACAAATTCAAAGGTACTCCAATTCCGCTCACAACCAGATGATGAAGCACAAAGGCTAACTAGACGTTTTGCAAAGCTTTGCAATTCAAATGCTTGACCACCATATGATCGCCACCAATCAACTATAATGAGAAATGTAATCACATATTAGTTACAAACTAGAAATATAATTAATATGGATTATAGAGAAGAGAAACTAGCAAGCAAAAGACCGATACTTACGAGGGCTTTTTAGTTGAACTTGTTGTTGTGCCATGACGTTTGAGAAGATAGGCCCTCGTTGGTCTTGATATTGCATTGCATAGTTATCAATCTTGGCCCGAACTTCTTCATCGGGTTCCATTCTTGCAAGCACATCATTGAAGCAACTCCTTAGCTCGCCCACATATCTATCATCTCCCTTCCTTTGTATTGCAAAGAATTTTCCTGGGTTCAAAAAAAGTGCAGCTCCATACAATGGATGGTCCATTTGTGAGACCCATCTACGCTCAATAATGTCCAAGACTCTTTTCAGCAAGGCTTGCTTGTTTTGGGTAGGAAAGCTAGCACTTATCTTCTCTTTTGCAACATTCATTAGAGATGCAACCTCAGGCATGGCTGGTCTCTCATCAGCATCAACCGCCCTAAGCACAATAAGAAGAGGTGCCGAAGCTCTAAGACAATCTTCAACTGAGGACCAAAACACCTTAGCAAGAATAATGTCACAAACATTCTTTCCAGCCTCAGTCTTTGCTAATTTGTTTTGGTTCCATGCTTCACTCACAAATAGACCCCTCAAAGCATCACGATGCTTGTGTAGGCTCTTTAAAGTAAGGAAACAAGTGGCAAACCTAGTGGCTGCAGGTCTTACCAAGTCCATTCCACCTGTCTTCTCCCTCATTGCTGCAAGAATCCTCCCATGCCTATATATAAAAGTGGTGACCCGTTTGGCTTGTGCAATTGGCTTCTTAAAATCTTTCAACTTTCCAATGTCTTCCAACATGAGGTCCAAACAATGAGCTGCACAAGGAGTCCAAAACAATGTGGCAATCCGCTGCATTAGAATTCTACCCGCCGCCTTGTAGTTAGCACCATTATCTGTGACTACTTGAACCACTTTATCTTTACCAATGTGGGCAATCCTCTTCTCTAGCAGATCAGCTAGCATAGCTGCATCATGTGCCTCATTTGATGCATCAACGGACTCTAGGAAGTATGTTCCAGCTGGGCTATTGACAAGAAAATTAATTAAGTGATGCTCCCTTCTATCGGTCCATCCGTCGGACATAAGTGTGCAGCATACTAGGAGGCACATACACTGAACCATATTGTGCTGTGGCCTCACAAGCAATATGAAACTGTCTGGAGTTTATAGCATTAAAGGGTACACCACACTCATAGAACCATAAAGCCCATTGCTTGTTCACATAATTCCTGTCATCCTTTGACTTTGTGCTAGCCTCAATGGTGGTTTGGTGTGGTCCTGAAGAGCGCCTATCATCCACAACTTGTTCAGGTGTTCTTCGGAGCATGCTTGCAACTTTCCCAGATTGTGATTGTGATGCTGCATCTTGTGTCTTCTTTAAGGTCTTCATCTCAAACATGGCTCTCCTCCTTTTAGCAGTCGTGCCTGAACTTGGCTGAACAACAGACTGAGAATTGTCCCCAACAGCAGGCTGCTCCTGTTGCTGCCCAACATCATCTAGGAAAATTGGTCTACTTCTTTTATTTTTTTCCATGTAAGCTATCATCTCTTTTCTAATCTCAGTGGTAGTCTTGGAACACATATGAGTATCGGCATATCCTCCTGCAAGATGCTCTTTCAACCTTTTGATTCCTCCTGTTGTCACTGTCTTGTAAAGGTTGCATGTCACCTTGTCTCTGTTCCCAATTTCCGTCCAATAACCGTACTTCCATCCTGGATCATTGGACTTTGCTTTTCGTTTAGGATCAGCCATTGGATCATAAGCGTCTGCATTTACAGGAGCATCGGCAGAACCAGCACTCTCAGTTGGGTTCATTGTCAATTGTCAATCCTACATGAGCAGCAAGCAAATTCATACATGAGACAATCTATTCAGTATTCAGTTCACTCATTTCATTCACACCAGAGAGAAGCTTTAGCCTATTTAGTATTTACCAGTCAGAAACTCAGACCCTTAGCCAGCCGATGACAGAACAGAGCAGAGGGCCAGAGGAGCGCCGAGCAGTCAGACCCTTAGCCAACCGAGAACGAGAAGACAGAAGTAGCGCCGCCGAGGAGGAGCGCCGCCGAGGAGGAGCACCGCCGAGGAGGCGCGCCGCCGAGGAGGAGCGCCGCTCTGCGCCGCCGAGGAGGAGCGCCGCCGAGGAGGAGCGCCGCTCTGCGCTGCCGAGGAGGAGCGCCGCAGGAGAGCCGAAGCCGAGAGCCCGAGACGCCGCCGGGAAGCGCCGCGCTCACACAGGGGGCCGAGGCCAAGGTCTGAGCAGCCGCCGTCTAACCCTAACCTCTGCTTCTCTTCTTCTTCCACGCATCGGCTGCGCGAGCCGCGAACATATAAAGGGCCGACCGGCCCGAAATCGATCTCGACCCGAGGCGTCGCCTTGAGGTCGCCTCGGCGGACGCCTCAGGACGCCCCGGACGCCCAGGACGCCTCAGGGACGCCTTACTCTCGTGATTAAGGCGACAAGGACGCCTTGACTCCTCCACTCGCCTTACCGCTTAAGCGTCGCTTAAGCGACGCTTAAGCGACGCCTTAATAACCATGCCTTAGAGTCCAAGGGGTTTAGACTTAGTAGGACCAAAACCGAGTATATGAGGTGCGACTTTAGTGGTGTTGGTCGTGAAGAGGGAAATGTTAGTCTACAAGGACAAATAGTACCTAGAAGGGACTCTTTCCGATACTTAGGATCAATGTTACAAAGCAATGGCGATATTGATGAGGATGTTTGCCACAGGATCAAGGTAGGGTGGATGAAATGGCGACAAGCTTCTGGAATCCTATGTGATAGGAAAGTCCCACAAAAGCTAAAAGGGAAGTTCTATAGGACGGTGATCAGACCCGCGATGCTCTATGGGGCGGAATGTTGGCCAACTAAACGGCAACATGTCCAACAAATGAGTGTCGTAGAGATGCGCATGCTACGGTGGATGTGTGGGCACACGAGAAGAGACCGAATAAGGAATGAGGCGATTCGTGATAAGGTAGGGGTGGCGCCGATTGAAGAGAAGTTAGTCCAACATCGGCTTAGGTGGTTTGGACATATCCAACGGAGACCTCCAGAAGCACCGGTTAACAGTGGGATTTTAAGAGGTAGAGAAAATATTAGGAGGGGTAGAGGACGACCAAGGTTGATCTGGGAGGAGGCGGTAAAACGAGATTTGAGAGATTGGAATGTATCCAGAGACTTAGCTCATGATAGGACCGCATGGAAAGTAGCAATTCATGTGCCAGAATCGTAGTCTTGTTTTTTTTCTTTTTTCTTTTCTCTTTTTCTTTTCCTTTTTTCTTATTTCTTTTCTCTTTTTCCTTTTTCTTTTTTCCTTTTTTTTCTTTTTTTTCCTTTTTTTCCCCCTTGTTCTCATATCTCTTCCTCTGTTTTACTTCATTGATATTGGGTTTCATGTCTAGCCGACCCCAACAGGCTTGGGATAAAGGCTTGGTTGTTGTAAAAAATGTTTACTCCAGAACATGGACTTAGCAGTATGCAAGTATCACAGCAACAAAGACATGCTTAAAGGTAGAGTAACTAACTTATCAGACAGGGAGTTTGTTGGAAATCCGGACGAGAGAAGTCATCACTAATGAGGGGATACATTTGTTCCATTGATTGGCTGCCATATAGGACTCTACTAATTTACTAGGACTACTTTGCTGATCTAAATGAACAATCTTTCCATCTATATAACCTGCCTTATATACAGATTTTCCAACCTTATTTATAGAATCCTATCCTAATACATCTTCATCCTGAGCACACTTCGATCACAACAAAACTCCACACGACTGCCTCGCCGCCTCCTTCATGCTAGTGTCAGTCCGCCTGCAGCACTCCATAGAGCTTCCCAATGACGTCCACATGTGTCATCTCCCGTAACACCTCTAAGGAAGCCACCCGGCCTCGGCCAACCACGACAGCCAGTACGTGCACCAAGCACGCATCAGTGACCATGTACATGCGCAGCAGTCACCAGGCCACCGTGGCTATGCGCCACCATGTCAGGTCCCCCCAACGAGGAGGCTGCCCTACAGGCCCCTGCATCGAGCACCCCCGTAGTGCCCATACGCAACTCGACTGCAGCACCATGCGCAACTCATCCAGACCTGCCACGCAACACGCACCGTAGTCTGCCGTCGAGGGAGTCATGCACTAATGCCACCTGTCGAGATCTACGCCATAATCGCCCGCTGATATTGCTGGAAGCACCGTCAGACGACCGTGCTGCTGCCTAGTCCAGGCCACTCGTCGGTCGCCATGACCCAGAGCCGAGTAGATGAGGACAAGGTCGTGAATTCCCTGTAGCCGAGTAGAGCTGAGTTATGTGGTATTGGAATAGTATTACTCAGAGCTTCAGCTCTTATGCCTTGATGATGCTTATAATAGGCTATTTTCATCTATAATATTGCTCTATCGTGCACCGGGATGACCTTTTTAATATTGCTCTATTGTCACGTGCGAATTTTATTACATTATATTATAATTCATTAAATTTAAAACTTATGATGTTATTTACTACCTATATACCAAATTATGTTATACATTTTACAATTGTTTACTAAATTACATATAATATTTTTGTGCAGCATACCTTTGATAAAATCCTATAGGTCCGCCACTGCTAATGTTATCAATTAAGAACGGCCGACCAATAGGGCGAGGTAGGGAAGCACCTAACGCCAGCAAAAGGAACCCGGAGCTCTGCGCCCCATGTCGCCAGGCACAGCTGCCAGACATTGGCGGCATCACTGCCTGCCGATTGAGTTGTTGTTTCGACAGGCTAGCGTTCCAGGAAGAACAAACTAAAGTTCTCGCAGGTACTGTAAGCCCATCCCCACCCCTATCCCGGACCCGATTGGGATGAAATCTCCCCGTTCCCGTCATGCCCCCCCCCCCCCCCCCCGCGCACGCCGGGATCGACGGGGTTCTCATACCCGCTACATCTAGCCGTCAACTACTAGAGGGAAAAGGATGATCAGGGGAGGAGAGGTCAGCCCTCACCTTCTGTTGTCACCGTCGAAGCTGGACGAGGAGGGCCAGCCCAAGGCGAAAAGCCCGTGCCCCGTGCCACCGTGCGCTGGCCGCCCTAGACCGAGCCGCTGCTAGCTGCCTAGCTCCACCGTGCCTGCTATGCCGCTGTGGCGCCGCCGGGAATCCGAGTTTGTGGGGGCGGCGGGGTAGGGTTGGAGGAGGAAAGCCAGGTCGGTTCCTCTTCCTTGGAAGAAGTCTATTGGGTCTACAAACATATCCGGTGTTTACCGGTGTATGGCAGCCGTAAGATCGACTTTTTTTTTTGAATCGCGCAAGATAGACATTTGACGGGCGTGATCAGCGAGGATGGATCGGTGGATCCCCACCAGCTATCTTTTAGAAAACCCTCGAGGAAATGCTCTACTGGCAAAGCAAGTTCTGTTGTTCCGTTCCACGGAACATTCACATCCCACCCCTGGATTTCCTCCCCCATTGTAGATCTTTGTAGATCCTTCTTGTTCTGGTTGCTTCTGTAGTTCTAGCCTATCTCTCAGAGTTGGTCTAAATGCCACTCTAAACCTATTTTAGATTTTGAGTACTAACATAAACTTCTCTAAAAGGTGATACATAGCTGAAACTCATTTTAGTTTGCACCTCTCTGGTGCCCTAAAAATAGAGATTATCACATGAAAACCTAGATATATTGGCTGTTGGAGAACATTATATATATGTCATATTAAAAAGCATCAAATGGAGATCAAATGGACACATAGAGTTTTATTTTTGGGTCTCATTGTTGGAGATAGCTTTAGGCTCTTTCCTCCCTCGATTAATGTTGCATGCATGTAAATGTTGCATATTCGGCATCACTGTTCTAGAGTTGTGTGACATCATTTAATTATCAATTGAGGAGGGCAAACTATATAAAGAGAATTTCTTGTGTGTCCTTGAATATTAACCTTAATTCACCATTAAAAAAAGTTTTGGTCCCTTTATTGGTCATGGTCATCGAGTCGTCCTACCAAAGTGTGGTGTTCATCCTCGGGTCCACCGGCATGGTTGGCACCTCCCTCCTCGACATCCCTCCGATGGGTCGTGGAAGGTCTACGCCATATCCCATCGCCCGTTAACGCCCTAGTCTTGGTGTTCTCACTTGCAATCGCCCTAGCCCTAGAACGAAGCAAAAATAAATTCTACGCATCCAGTATGCATCCCAGTTCTTGTGCATCTCCGCGCCAATGTTCATCACTTGTCCAAATCAAGCATGAGGGTTTACGGGTTAGGTTTTAGTGGTTAGAGTTTGAGTTTAGAGTTAGGTTTTAGGGTTTAGGATTTAGTTTTTAGGATTTAGTGTTAGGGTTTAGGGTAATTAGAACTGGCCACACAAACCGCATCGAGGCGGAGATGCACGGCCCCTCGGTGCATACAACATGCAGAGAATTCGGTTTCGACCGAAGAGGATTCACGAACTGCTCGCTGAGGAGATGGCGGGGTGTGTCCAACTGTGCTGACACTTTGCGAGAGCCACTGATGATGTGGATGAATGACCTCCATAAGTTCGATGGGGAGAAAATGATGCCAAGGCCGAGAGTTGGATGCCTGGGATGGGTTAGTTGGAGAAGATGAGGGTAACATGGTCTTTTGACACTACCATTTAGCTGCAATCTAACGAATAATGGATGAATATGGCATGAAAGCGAGTAGAAAATAAAAACAGTGGTGCACAAGAGTCAGAAATTTTTCAGCGATGAATTGAGGATTTTGTTAATATTCAAGGCTAGACGACGGATGATAATCCCACCAACGGATCTGAGTATCCGACGGGCGCGCGTGGTTGATATTTTTCACCCGTGGGTTTAACCCGCACCCGACCTGACTTGTCGCGGGTGCGATTTTTTTCCACCCGCGGGTACCCGATGGGTATCCGAAATAACTTATGTTTTGTAACTTTAAAGTCAATTTTTTTCCTATAACTTATTTGTTTCATCTTGATTATCGCAACTTATATTCATAATATTTATAAGTGACTTAATATTTTTGTTGCATTGCCTTCAAAATGGATGGTCTTTTTTAAACTTGTTTATTAAACATTGTAGCATGTTCATGAAAAATTCAAACCCGACTTGCACCCAAAACCTGACGAGTGCTGGTGTGGGTGTGAATTCTCACTCGTGGGTGTGGGTCCAAATTTCACCTGCAACCTTTTTCGTTTTGGGTGCGTTTTTGCTCCAGCTGATCCGAACCCGACCTATTGTCATTCCTAGGCCACACAAAGAATTCTCTCAACTATATATATGTCAATTTTTTTTGACCTGGGAAACATGCACTAATCGTCTATATCATACACTCGACGCATATTGATGCACGCATTAGCCTGCAGGCTTGATTGTATTTTCGTGGGCCCTCACAAAAATTAAATTATTTTTGTGAGCCAGAATATAGCTCATGAAAACATGCAATATCTTCATTGGTTTTGTAGCTAGCACACGAAAATATAAGTTATTTTCGTCGGTCGTATGACTGGCTCACGAAATTTGTTATAATTTCGTGGGTTCCAACGAGCTCACGAAAGTATTACGTTTTATTGTCGTCGGCCTAGAGCAAAGACTCACGAAAATAAGGTGTCAGAAGGTATTATCGTCGACCTTCTAACAGGCACACGAAAGTACGTCTAGATTCGTGGGTTTTAGAGCCGGTACACAAAATTACAGGCGTTATTTTTGTCGGCCTACTCTCTGGCTCAAGAAATTGCGGGCATCTTTGTGGGTTTCCGAGCCAGATACGGGTTATTTTCGTCGGCCGGCTCTGTGGCTCACGAAATTGCATGTACCGTTGTTTTTCGAGCCAGATCTGGGTTATTTTCTTCGGCTTGCTCCGAAATTGCAGACAACTTCGTGGGTTTCAAATTGCACGGTACTTTCATCGATCGATCTGTGGCTCACGAAATTGCACGGTACTTTCGTCGGCCACGCCGTGGCTCACGAAATCACCGTGTATGTTCGTGGGTTTCGGAGCCAGCACACGAAATTGTATGTGTTATTTTCGTGGGTTGTTGATCCGACTCACGAAAATACATGAAATAAAGGTCCACGTGCCACACGCGTCGGCACACGCTGCACAGGCCCGACTGCAACACCACGTCGCGCCCCCGGATTTCGCCGCTCCACCGCCGCTCGTCCTGCTGCTGCTCGATCGCCGCTCCAGCTTGTTGCTCGGCCGCCTCCAGCTGCTTCTGGCCGCGCCTCCACCTCTCGGCCGCGCCGCGCCTCGCCCCCTCCCCCCACCCCACCAGCGCTGCACCTGGCCAGCTGCGCCGCAACTCTCGGTCACGGTCGGCCACCGCGGCAGCTACACGTCTAGGTCCCTGTCGGGCACCCCCGTAGGTCGCCCGCGTGCTCCCCATCCTGCTCTACCGCCCGGCGCGCTTATCGGCCTGGCTCCACCGTGCAGCTTTGAGGTGTGCCGAGCGCAGGTCGGCGCGTTGCTTGGCCTGGCTCCACCGCGGCATTTCAGGTTGTGCTGACCGCAGCTCGTCCGACACTTCAGCACTTCGTCCCGCTCCTCGGCTCAACTCCTCGAACTCATTCTAAGGTAATCTCTAATTAATCACTAAAGTTTGTAGTGCAGTTTTTATATCATAATCGAATTGAACCAAGATTATAAGTTTCAAGGTGCAGCTAGCAAAGAGAGTGAATTTTTGTGGTTGTTTGGTTTGTAGCCATGCGACAAGTTAGTTAAAGAAAATTTTGTCCATCGTGTTTGTAGAAACTTAAGATGATAAAGTATACTTTTTGCATTAGTGAATTACTCATAAACTCAAACTAAACAATCTTGAATTATTTTAGTTTCTATGAATTACTGTTAAGCTCAAGCTAAACCTATGACCCTAGTTCGTCGTAGTTTCATTACTCGTTTGAAGACAATGTTGTAGTACTGTTTGTATAGTTTTCGGAGTGGCTGTTTTGAAAAATTAATTAAGGTGCATGCTTTAGTTCATGTGTTGTGCTTTTGTTCATGCCTATTATGAAAGAAAAGTGACTAGTAGCTCGCAAGTAATAGGTAGCGCTATTAGAAGCATGAGAAGTGTTGCATAGTTAATGTGTGTTTAAGACAAAGAATGTTGCATGCAAATTTCTTAGTTCTATGTTCTTGTATAACCAAGAACATGGGTGATGATAGACGATGGATGTATGATGGTTGGCGGAAGAATGTTGCGCCTTCGGATGAATGGGCCAATAATACTAAGGTATTTATCAATCAGGCTTTCTCTTTATCGAGCAACCATTTTGTGAAATGTTTGTGCAACAAGTGTCGTAACTTTTTATGCAAGGAGAAGTTTGACATTGAACAAGACCTGTGTCGATTTGGTTTTATGCTAGGTTATGAAACATGGTATGAGTATGGCGAATTATATCATAGTAATGTTAACGTTGATGACGTATATGGTGACAACGATGACAGAATGGAAGACATGGTTGAAGCACTAGATCGCGATTGTGGTGCAGGTACCCCTAAAGAAATTCTTGCATCCGAAGTTCAAGAGTTCTATAGAATTCTCTCAGCATCATATGAACAGTTGCATGAGCACACTAAAGTGTTTGTTCTTTCGACCGTTACTCGTCTCATGTCTATAAAATCAAAGTACAATTTGTCGAACAAGTGCCACGATGATCTCATTGATTTGATAGCAGACATTCTTCTGATGAATCACAAGTTACCGAGAGACATGCATCAGTCAAAGAAATTGTTGGCAGACCTTGGTATGAAGCGCAAAAAAATTGATTGTTGTCCTAACAAATGTATGCTTTTATAGAAGGAGAATGCAAATCTGAAACAATGCTCGGTTTGTAAAGAATCTCGATACATTGAGGCCACAATGAGAATGGTGAATTAGTGAAGACAAAAGTGGTAGTGAAACAACTTCGTTATATGTCTCTTGCACCTAGGCTGAAACGGTTGTTTCTGTCTAAATCAACTGCGAGACACATGCGGTGGCATAAGGAAGGTGTGCGAAACAAAGGGAGTAACGACACACCCATCTGATGCTCAGGCTTGGAATGCATTGGACTCTTTTGATCAAGATTTTGCAAAATATGCTAGAAATGTCCGTACTGGTTTAGCCACCGATGGTTTCACAACATTCAACACATCTTCTGCATCGTACTCATGTTGGCCGGTGTTTGCTATACCATACAACCTTCCATCAGCTATGTGTATGAAATATGAATACATGTTCTTGTCTCTCATCATTCTCAGTCGTAAACATCCAGAAAAACATTTGGTTTTTCTTCAACCATTGATTGAGGAGTTAAAAGAATTATGGACCGGAGTAGAAGCATATCATAGCTACAAAAAAATAGAAATTCAACTTGCGAGCAACTTACTCGTGGTAAATTCATGATTTTCCTGCATACCGTGTTTTTTCAGGATGGAGCACACACCGCAAACTTTGTTGTTCAATTTGTGGGTCGGGTTATGATTGTTTTAGACTTACTTATGGGGGAAAAGTGTGTTTTTCTATTGCCACTAACGATTTCTACCAGCGAATCATCCATTTCGAAGGCAAGTTAATATATTTTGAAAGAATACTATTGTAACAAAGGGTCCACCGAAATGTTTGGCTAGTGCTGAGATTGCTGCATGGCTCAGTCAACTTCTCCCTACAGATGATGGATTTGTTGGTTTTTGTCACGAGCACAATTAGACTCATATATGTGGATTATGGTATCTTCCTTATGCTAAGTCATTGTTACTGCTACACAACATTGATGTGATGCACGAGAAACGCAATGTAGCAGAAAGCATCATTAGCACATGTTTCAATTTTAAAAAGATAAAATATAATTTGAAGGCTCGAAAAGATTTAGCAGATATTTGTAATCGTACGACTTTAGAAGTCATACTGGATGGTAGTGAAAAAAATAGATTGCCACATGCTCTATTTTGCCTTAAAGTTAGTGAAAGAAAATAAGTTCTAAAGTGGTTCCAACAATAAGGGGTAAGAGCCAATATTGATGAGGAAGCTGAGGAGGAAGCCGAGGATGAAGAGGGGGATGACACCGATACGGGAGAGATGCCGCAATCATTCAGGTATCAGTCTTCAAACACTCTCCCGCTGGGTGTGCCTCCACAATAGAGATTACGGATCACTCCTGTTGGTGACTGGTAAATAAATATAAAACTCAGTATTGAATTGCAGATATAATGTATTTGATAAATATTATATGTTGTTAAATTGAATTATAGGCAATGGGATGTCCTGGATTGGGATGGACGATAACATCGTAGGCAGCCTAATGCAGTGTTGGGTGCTATATGTCGTCATTATTATCTAGGTCTTGTGAACATTAAAGGTGAAGAAGAACCTGCAATAAATTGAGAGCACTATAGGATTGCTTCACATGTTGTGCATGAAAATATGGCAGTGGCTGTCTGGCATGATTTTTGTGTATGCCTTCACTACATGCTAAATAATTATGTTCATTATATTTCTTGTAATACAAATTCTATATTTTTATAGGAACGATATCGCTTGCCCGATGATCATGACGCCGCTCTCGAGTCTAGAGCACACAAAGTCTTTCACAAAGCTACACGTAAAGTTATCAATGATATGATGTGCAATACTGAGATCACAACTATGTGCTTATACTACAAGGAGAAGCTTGGACAGATGATGAACAAGAAAATGGGAGCTTCAAAAATTTACCTAGAGAACGATCAATATCGTGAGGTAATGATTCCTTGGATGGTTAAGTGTGCTGATGCTTAATATTCATTATGTACTTATTAGGCATCGAGTGAGTATCAAAAGAAATCTAACTCGAAGAGAATCAACCGTTTGTCCGGTGGTGAAGTTCTCCATCGTTACGGTGGAGATGATCATATTCGTCTCTCGAAACGGATGGTGAGTTTAGTACATTTACATTTTAGTCTTATTATATTAACTTTTGCGTAAATATATTTGTAACACGTCTATATAGGCTGCTCAAAGTGTTGAGAAGTATTCTTTCATTGATGCTTATATAAGAGGGCATAGGGGCACAGATGACAGTCAATTGTGCACTCCAACGGCCACTCAGAATTTAGTATGTCATATAAGTAGAAGTAATTATTAAACAATACAATTGTTGTATAGTAGCTTTATAATTAGTTTTTGTGTAGGAGAAATATGGTGAAGAGATGGCTCGATGTCATGGAGATGATTATAATTGGAGAAATCTAGACGTTGACGTAGTAGCTTTGTATGAAACCGGTGGAGGAAAGCGTCACGGGAGGTGAACTTACTCCTCTTATATTCATATATCCACATAATTCAATTTTTCAAATGTCACCTTGTAATTATGACATATCACTATTGCAGATATTCGATGTTCAATGGTGTAATGAACACCGATGTGGTTCTTTCGCAGTCACGGTCAACACAGAGCGGACATAGTTCTTCTCGGCGTACTCATACAGGAAATGAGTTGACATTAAAACAAATAGAGGAGGAGCAGGTTGCATTGAGAGACCACTTGAGGCTACAAAAAGACCGCATGAAATGATAGGATGAGTTTATAAAAGCACAAAATGACTACTTCTCAAATCTGGCGACGTGGCAGCAAGCGATGCAGGTACATTAATATAAGAGTTCAATTATTTATATTAACCATGAGATGCATGTCTATTTATAGTAGAATGAAGCTAAACATTTAAAAATGATTTTAGGGGTACTTTTCTCAGCTTGGACTGCCTGCCGCGATGCCACCACTACTGTAGCCCCCGTAGCTACCTATGTCTTCATCACTACCGGTGTCTCCACAACCTCTTCCTGTTGGAACACATGTATATATTATCATTATGTTCTCTTTTATTTTTATAAACTATTAGCATACTTGTACATGTATTATTGTTTATTTAGGAATTATCCTCAAGGGCACAAAACTTTTAAAGTCCTCTTGTTACAAATTTGCAAGCATCTTCTTCAGCAGGACAAGGTGGAAGAGACGACTTTATCGATCAATTCTTCGCTCCCGGTGGTAGAAATTAGGTAAGTTGATCATAACTTCTAAAAGAATCCTCCAAAGTTTCAAGTTTTCATTTGAATCATTATGTATCTTATTTTCAAATGGAGCTCGTGTATAATAAGTCATTAAAATAACAAATATGATGATGTTTTTATTTGAATCTTATTAGTCATGTACTTCACTTTGGCTTGATACAGGAAAACGACGAGCGAAGGATTAGGTTGTCCGAGCAATTTGTTAGATTGTTGGGAAAGCTCAATGTGGCTATGTACTTGATTTGATAATGATATCGTTTGTCATCTATGTTTGAACATTTATGTACTTGTATGGACATGTGACATCGTTTGGACATCTATGTTCTTGTATGTACATGTGATATCGTTTAGACTATGTAATTAATGTTATAATGTTAATTTGACTTTGTTGCATTTGTTATAAAGTGTGCATCGTGTGTTTCAGTGATTATATTTATTCTATTTATATGCTCAGAACTGAACAATAAGCATGTATTTTGTATTGTAATTTCATGTATTTTCGTGGGTTAAAAGGTGGCCCACGAAAATAGTGCCACATTATTTTCGTGGGCCAAGAAGTGGCCCACGACAATACCTAGACCTTATTTTTGTGGATCATATACTGGCCCATGAAAATAAAATGACACTATTTTCGTGGGACAAAATATGACCCACGAAAGTAAGGTGTAGGTTACTTTCGTGGGCCACATTATAGCCCACGCAAATAAGGTGTAGGCTATTTTCGTGGACCTTGTTGGCCCACGAAAATAGTCTACCTTATTCTCGTGGGCCTCATTATAGCCCACGAAAATAGTTATTTTCGTGGGCCTTCTTTGGCCGACGAAAATAGCTTTATTTTCCTGGGCCGCCGATAAAATTAAATTTATTTTCGACTAATTATTTTTGTGAGCTGAAAGTCGACGAAATAAGCCCAAAACCCACGAAAATAATTATTTCGTGGGTTTTTACTATATTTTAGTAGATGTGGAGCCTACGAAAATACATAGTTTTCTTGTAGTGCTGCTCAATCGGTTGTCATGCATGACATTGCGGCCTCCACGGCTAGGTTGATCTGCCGGCCGGATGCTTGTTCGAACTATATACTTGCTGATGAGCGATATGCCGATGGCGGTGACGACGATCGTGGAGGGCGCGTCGGACATGTGGCTGTAAAAGCTGAGGTCGTCCTGCGCGTTACGCGACGCGCCTGCTCGCACACGATGAGGTTCGCCGCTTACCTCAGCAGTGACAGGTTGCCCGCGAGGCCGCGACCGTACATTCTCACCCCACGCCAGCAGCAGCCACGAGCACGTCACTGCCGAGTGCCGACGCAGCTATCTCGTTCCCCATCAGCAGCACAGGGTGATGACGTATGAATGTGTCAGCTTAGTTATCAGACTACCACGTCAAAATTACACCAGACCATTCTTAATTATCTTGACAATGGAAACATTAGTGATTGGTCACGACACACTCAGACGACAGAACCAGATATATTCATGTCTCCTACCTAGTTGGTGGTCGATCAAAGAAATGTTTGGGTATGCAGACACATGAGCAGTTCTAGCAACCTGCTTTGTATTTTGCAGATCTTTTTTCAGCTCCCGCGTATACGTGCAGTTGCATGGTTCATGCACGAATTTTGTATACCGACAAGAGCAATTAATTTTAGTGCTAATAATTAATTTTTAAAATAGTATTTTTTCGTTTTTAAATTGGTATTTTTAAGACAAGAAATCTAGTTTAAAAATTAATAACTAGAGTTATTATTCTAACATCAACAACTTAAAGAATTGAAGTGCATGGCTGCATCCATGTAAGGAAAAAATTAGACTTTACATCACTAATGCATAGATTTTTTTTTCACCATGTAATGTGTATTTACCGGTTGGCACGTTGGACGCGAGGTTAGAGAGGAGCAGGATGGCGACGGAGAGGATGGTGACGCCGCTGACGTGGTTGATCTTCGAGTAGGGAGCCATGAAGTTCCAGATGGCTCCGGGGAGCCCCGTCTTGTTGAACCCGCTCACCGTCAAGAGCATCACCGAGAAGAAGACCAGCAGCGAGTAGGACACCTGCATACATTCACGCATCTTCATATTTCCATGTACCGCACATGTCTTTCTTCCCTATCACAGCATATGATGAGACGAACGAAAGAACGAGTCGCGTGCGCGCATACGTAACTTGTCCAGGCACGGCTCGGCGTCGCTGAAGTGGACGACCACGAGCACGATGGCGATGGTGATTGCGGTCCACGACATGTTGAGCCGGTGACGACGAGCATGCCGACGGTGACGACATAGGCGAAGCTCTGGAGGAACAGCTTCCGCCTGTAGAAAATATCCTTTCAGTTACACACGTCGGTAGTTTACATCGCCACGCATGTGATTTCTGTTAGCCACGTACGCGTCTATTCCAACGCCATGCATGCATGCGATCCGCATGCCATGTGCGCCGTTCAGTTTGTAATCTCGCCGGCTTAAATCAATAAATAATCATCGAGCTTCCTCTCTATGGTATCAGTAAGATTTGATCCTCCGGCCACCATGCCCTCCAGTCCAGCATCCTCCGTAGCGGACTTTTCTGCCTCTAGTGCTCCTAATCCCTTTGTCGATCTCAACCCTCACTACAGGAAAAAGACAAATTTACGATGGCCAAAGTTATTAATGACGGTACCGTCGTTAATTAAAATATTCACGACGGTGTCCAACGGCCGTCGTAAATAAGCACATTATTTACGACGGTTGACCTAGATCGTCGTAAATAAGCACATTATTTACAACGGTAAACCTTGACCGTCGTGAATAAGTTTCTTATTCACGACAAGGCCAGTTCCCGTCGTAAATAACAGCTTATTTACGATGGCCAGGTCCATGGCCGTCGTAAATAAGGGGTATGTCGATACCCTCGATTTGAGGTACCCCGCGCACAGGGGAAAATGGCTAAGAACCTCGCCCTTCTCCGCAGGGAGAGCTCCGAAGGCGCCACGTGTCCAGCGGGGCCGGACCTCCCGCTCCTCAGAGGAAAGCTCTGGACCCGCCACGTGGCCAACTAAGTCGGACCTCCCCCCTCCTCGGGGAGAGCTCTGAAGGCTCCACGTGTCCCACGGGGCCGGACCTCCCTCTCCTCAGAGGAGAGCTCCGGGCCCGCCACGTGGCCAGCAGCAGCTGGACCTCCCCCCTCCGCGGGGAGAGCTCCGAAGGCTCCACGTGTCCCGCGGGGCCGGACCTCCCTCTCCTCAGAGGAGAGCTCCGGGCCCGCCACATGGCCAGCAGCAGAGCAACGCTGTCTGCCCCCGCGCGGTAGGCAGCAGAAGTAAAGATGCGCCATGCCTTGCCCGTACAAGGTATTCAAGGCCCGCGCCTTCCCAAGGCGCGGAGACGCGGAGCACGCCTCTGCCAGGTGCCGTTGCGCCCAGTCACATCACAGACTGGCGCGCCGTGTCAGAGCCTGCCCGCCAATTAACACAGCGACAAGACATCCCCTGCCGCCCCTGCCATCATCAACCACTACGACTAGCTTGCGGCATGGGCAGGGCGGCAGAACGAAGACTCGGAAGCCTTCGCCAGAGATAACTACCGGCATAACTGCAGATACGGTAGATGGCATGAAATCTCCTCGGGACCACCTGTCGGGTCCCGGGCCCACCTTGTGAGCCGCTCGAGCCTTGGACTATAAAAGGCTCGGGTAGGCAACGTTAGAAAGGGTTCGAACTCTGTTGACTCGCACTCTAGCCATCTCACACCCTCAAGCTCGGGACTCCGGTTCTGAGCTGCAAGCAATACAACGGGCATCTCTGCTCACCGTGGACATAGGGTTTTACGCTCCGGCGGCCTAAACCACGTAAAACTCCCTATGTCAAGCTTCTCCCTCAATCGTCCCTAACGCTGAAGCTCTCCGCGAGTGACTAGCCCCTCCAAAAAAGAACCTCTGTGGGCTGCCCAGAGCAGGTCCGGGGGAAGTGTCGGCTACACACTTTGACATTTGGCGCGCCAGGTAGGGGCTTTTCCCTTGCGCGACGAGCTTCTGCCGGCGAAGATGACAAAGCTTCCTTCAGCGGCAAGCTCTCCTCCCCCGCGTTCACGACGGACAGTGACTAGCGGGGACTACGTCTCGACACACTCAGGACGGAGTGTGTCGGCGCAAGCTGGAAGCTAGCAGCCGACTCCGGCAGCGCCGACTCCGGCAACGCAGACTCCAGCGAGCGTGAGATCCCCTGCAGCGCTGAGCGTCCCCCACGGGGGCGCGCTAGCTGCAGCAAGAGCGCTACTGCGCAATCCACCTGCCGGGGACACGCCTCAGTCAGTGACCCAACAGTGGATTCGCGAGGTAGACCCAACCGGTTGTGTCGCTGACACGCACGCCAACGGTTGACGGGCAGACGACAGATTCCAGCTCCACCAGGCCCCCATCGACGGACCTGAGGACAGAGCTGGAACGATGCCACTTGGGCAAAGATGCCCAAGTGTTCATTGAGCGACGAAGGGAAAGGCGTCGCAACCTAGAGGCTAGTGACAACATGACGTCTGCCTCAACCCTACCTGAGGCGCAGACGTTCGCCACGCGATCTCTGCCCCAGGCATACGCCACGCAGCATATGCCCCAGCCATATGCCCTGCAAACGGCGCCCTCGGTCTATGGCGCAGCCTTGCGCATACCGGGGTACACAGTGCCAGCCGCGAACCAGGCGTTCGCGGCACCAACGCCTGCAGCAACAGGAGCAGGATGTGCGGCCCTAGCGCCGCACCTTCACTTCACGAGGTGGTCGCGCAAGTCTCGGCCGCACCTGCCCGAGAAGTATGGCGGCAGTGTCAACCCGACGGATTCCTCCAGATCTACTCCACCGCCGTCCTTGCTGCAGGAGGGGACGAGGCCGTCATGGCCAACTACTTCCCCGTCGTCTTGATCGGCCGCCGCGCACCGCTGTCTCGCGCCCCGCCCCGCCGCAGCGCGGCCGCCCCGCGCCCCGCCCCGCCGCAGCGCGACCTCCCCGTGCCCCGCCCCGCTCTGCCGCAGCCGCCTCCATCCCGCCCCAAGCCCCGCCCAGCCGCCCTGCTCGCGCCGAGCCCCGGCCGTGCCTCGGCCGCCGCCGCTCGCCGCGCCCCGCCCCGAGCCCCGCCCTGCTGCGCCGCACGGCCCCGCCCTGCTGCGCCGCCCGGCCCTGCCCTGCCGCGCCACGCGACCCCGCCCTAAGCCCCGCCCAGCCTCGCCCGGCCCCTACTCGCCGCGCCGCCTGGAGCTCTTGCTCGCCACGCTCCGAGCTCCTGCTCGCCGCGCCGCCGGGCCCCTGCTCGCCGTGCCGCCTCCCGACGCCGTGGGCGCCGTGACCCGACACTGTGTGTATGTGTGTATGTGTGACCCGACACCGTGTGTATGTGTGTATGTGGAGAAAGAGACAGAGAGAAAGAATCATTACTTGAATTAGCTAGTAATTAGTTGTTTTCTTGTTGAGTTATGGTAGCTTTCCCTTTGTTGAGTAATTAGTTGTTTTATTGCTGATTAGTTGTTAATTTATTTGTTGATTATTTGTTGAATTGTTGGTTATTTGATTAATAGAATAATTAGTTGTTTACATTCTTGAATTAGTTGATTACATGTTTAATTTTATCTTAGTTGATTAATTATTTAATTAGTATTGTAATTGATTATTTTTTAATTAATACTTTGATTGATTGCGTGATTAGTTACTATATGTAAATAAATGGGTTTCGGCCCGGTCCGACCTGACACGACCCATTTAGGGTCTGTTATGACCCATTTAGTGGTAATGTATTAGTTGAGACAGGCACGGAGGACGGCAAGCTCCCGCGCATGGACGGCGGGCCCCGACGGGGCGGTTTCATCTTTGATCCACTTACGACGGGGCATAACGTACGACGACTAACCCTGAAGGCATCGTAAGATAATGGCAGGCCCCAGCGGGGCATAACTTAGGACGGCTGACCCACTTCTTTGTCTCTCTCTCGTTCTTTCCTTCTCTCTCGTTCTTTCCTCTCTCTCTTTTAAATGACTCAAAAATGAAAGATTGACATAAACCTATACAACATGCGTCACCCGTTTCGAACCGGACCATCTCACATGTGTTACGCATGTGAGGCGTGTAGGTTCGGAATTGTCCCTTTTGGACAGCCTGGGAGTGACCGAGGGGGCGTGGCTTGTGATGAGACGCGGGTTTAGATCTAGACGAGATTTCGACGGCATAACCCTGTTGTTCTCCGCTGCACCATTTTTGGGCGTGCAGAGGAGAACAACAGGGTTATGCTGCCGAAATTTTGTTCGGATCCAGACCACGCATCTCGTCATGAGCACACTCCGCTCGGTCACTCTTGGATGGGTTTAGAACCTATCCTTTCCAATAGATGTAGGGCCACCACATAAATAAATTATAAAGTAACTATAATTTCCTTGACATTAAACTGCAGATTCAAACATGGGTGAGGATCGTAGTTGGATGTATACCGGTTGGAAGAACAATTCTGGTGGTCACTCGGATGAGTGGTTCGCCAAGAAAGATGCTTTTGTAGATCGAGCTTTTTCATTGTCAATGATCGATAAGGTGCGGTGCCCATGTACGAAATGTCGGAATACCAAGTTTTTGGACAAAATGACAGTCTCAATACACTTGTGTCGAAACGGTTACATGCCACATTATGAGGTGTGGACCTTCCATGGCGAGACAACTTCTGAAACTGTACAAGAAGTGGAAGAGGAAAATGATGATAACACGGGGGTTGATAGGATGGATGAGATGCTTGAAGCTATACGACCAGAGTTTACGGAGGATCCTCCTACAACGAAGGTTAAAGCGTTCTTCAAGCTTCTCAAAGCTTCAGAAGAGCCGCTGCATGAACACACTGAAGTGACCCTCCTCACTTTCATGACTAGACTTATGACAATTAAGTCTAAGTACTTCTTTTCTAATAACTGCTACAACGATCTCATCAAATTGATCAGCGACATCCTTCCACAGCCTCATAAAGTACCTAAAGATATGTATCAGGCGAAGAAATTGCTTTCCGGTCTTGGTATGAAATATGAGAAGATTGATGTGTGTCCAGATAAAAGCATGCAAAAGAGAAGAAATGTTTAAAATGTGGTGAATCAAGATTTGTCGAAGTTGTTAATAACGATGGTGATAATGTGATGACAGAAGTCACACGTAAGCAACTTCGTTACTTACCCGTGACACCTCGGTTGAAGCGGTTGTTCTATCAAAAAGAACGGCCAGACACATGAGATGGCACAAGGAAGGTGTACGTGAGAACAATGTAGTCATGATACACCCGACCGATAGTGAGGCATGGAAGACGCTTGACCGATTCGATCCAGACTTAAGTTGTGATGCGAGAAATGTTCACATCGGGTTGGCGACAGATGGATTCTCGCCGTTCAGTACAAACGCCACACCATACTCCTGTTGGCCTGTCTTTGTCATTCCGTACAACCTATCACCAGCTCTTTGCATGAAGTACGAGTTCATGTTCCTTAGCCTCATTATACCTGGGCCGGATCATCCTGGGTCACGTCTCAACGTGATGTTGAAACCGGACGTCTCAACGTGATGTGGAGCCTTCGGGCTCTAGTGGTGACCAGCTTTCCGGGTCACCGGACGTGGTGCCCGCGCAGAGGCGACGGACGAGGAGTACCCACTTTGCGGCTCCTCCTCCTATTCCTCGTGAGCGGGTCACTATTCGTCCAGTTGGAGACAGGTAACAAAATCATATACTTGGTACATATTTCATGATGTCTATAGATACTTACTGAGATAACAAATTTTGCAGATCTTGGTACGACTGTTCGTTCACGGGCCAGGGACACCACAGGAAGGTTAACGGTGTCATCGGGGCTTTAGTGCGTTTTCACTATCCAGGTGTCATCGATGGTGTCCCTGCTTTGTCGTGGGACGACTACGCTCGTTATCGCACGAGGTGCACGACACTCTTCAGGGGGCCGTGTGGAACGATTTTATGGTAAGTTTAAATGTTTACATTCTTCAACTCATTTAAATTGTTAATGCATATTAATTAAATATTTATTTTCTTAAAGCTGAGGTACCAGTTAGAGGAAACGAGCGAGAGCATGATGGAGCACACGACACTCGTGTTCCACACAAACGCTCGGAAGCTCGTGACGCAGGCATTGTCGTACGCCCGCATACAAGCCGTTAACGACTACGAGAAACAGCATCAGTAACAGCAGGAACGGGGTCCCTTTAGAAGGGACTCTGACACGTACTTGACAGAGGATCAATACGCAGAGGTAAGTTCTAATTGTTAAAAAAACTCAATAGTTACTTATGTTAACAGTTAATGATATACTAAATATGTGCAGGTTAGTATTTCCTGGTTAGAGGGTCAACCCGACGCATATCGAGCTCTCTGTCAGTATTAGGCTAGCGATGACTTCAAAGCTAAGTCCATGAGGGCTCGAGGATGCAGAGGGTCCGACGGGAAGCACACCTATGGCGCTGATGGTCATTTGCGTTTGGCTAAACACATGGTAAGTGTATTATAAGTTCGTTTATGTGTTCATAACATATTTATCCTACTAACACGCATCTACAGGAGCGAGAGACCAGCCAGGAGCCTAGCGCGATCCATGTTTGGAAGAGAGGTCACAAGGGAAGTGACCGTCGCAGCCGGGGCAGTGCAGTCAGGTCGCAACCGATCGATTGGTAAGTTTTCAGAATTATTCAATTTAATTATAACTAATATTATTATTGACACACTAACACCATTTCTATGTTTTTTAGGAAAAGTACGGGCGGAAAGTCATCAAAATACATGGTGAAGGGTACGATTGGGAAAACGCGCCAATCGACCCTCAAGCCGTGTATGCAAGCGGCGGCGGGAAGGCCCATGGCCGGTGAGTTGGTTTCTTTGATTTAGATTTTCCACTCTTCCTTCTTTTACTTATTATTTTTCTTTCTTTTGTAGGTTTGCCATTTTCGATGGAGTTATCGACTTGAGGTCGGCGCGACCTGCGAGAGGCACTTCATCGACGCAGACTTCATCGGTTGGGCCGTCGAGTGGCCGTCTCTCACAGAGGGACATGGAGTTCTGTGCCATGCAGGAGAGGCTGACGCGGACCCAGGAGGAGCTCGACAGAACGAGGGCCATCCAGGAGTACCAAGCTAACTACATGGCCCAGATGCACGCAACAGTGGAGGTAAGTAATTTCAATTACTGTAGTTTACTTTCATAACATTTCAGTAATACATATGTTCTAATATTTTCCAATTATAGGCCTTAGCTCGACAGAACGGCCAACAAATCGTGATTCCTACGTGGCAGCCGCCACAGGTGACCCCGTCACAGGAGCCTGCAGCCCAGGTGTCTCCGGTACAGGTAATAAACTCTTTAATATTATATTTTTCATCTAACATAAGGAGAGAGGGAGATGTAGAGTGGTACAACAGGGAGAGAGGGAGTGCGAGAGAGAGTGAGATGGAGAGATGGAGTGTTGCAATAGAGGGAGAGAGAGAGTGCGAGAGAGGGTGTGAGTAAGAACGACATAAAGAGGGGATGAATAGTACAGAGATAGAGGAACAGAGTGAGAGAGATGATGAAAAGTATAGAGAGAGGAAGAGAGTGAGAAAAAAGAGAAAGACATTGATATCTGAATCCAAACCGTCGTAACTACTCATGTGTTTTGTAGGGTTCAGCGACGGAGGCCTCTACTCCATCGCCACAACTACCGGTTCCAAGAGAGATGCGTGGAGATGATATCTTCGGTTCCGGAGGTAGTCGAGGGGGTAGTGTGTAGCCCGTTTGTAATTTCTGTTGTGTGTGATGCATATGAACTGTTTTATGATTGTTTACTCCTTTTTTATAACTGTTTGTTCTGTGAGCTGGTCATCGAGCCAGGTTAGTGCGTTTCTGTTTTTTTTTAAAAAAAATTACAAACATAACTTACGACGGCTACTGCCCAGAAGCCATCGTAAGTTAGCCTCTGCTACTTACGACGATCAGCAAAACCGTCGTAAGTTAGCTTCTGCTACTTACGACGGTCACCAGAACCGTCGTAAGTAACATGCCTTGGGCCACCACGTGGCCTGGGCCGTTACTTACGACGGATGCGCGACAACGTCGTAAGTTACTTTATTTACGACGGTAGCCGTCATAAGTTAGGTTCTATCGTCGTAAGTAAAGAAATACCGTCGTAAGTAGCTAACTTACTACGGTTTATGACTTAATTACGACAGCCTCAGCCGTCGTAAGTTCGTCGTATCCCTGTAGTGTCTTCTCAAACTCCAGTCACCACCATACAACATGTAAACATCTGCAATCATGTACCCATTGTACTTGATTACGGTGACTCCAACTTCTCGATCTGGTGCTCTCTTTCTTTGATGCTACTTTTCGCAAGTTTGGGTTATAATATCACGTTGATGGTTCGGCCGATGCACAGAGTTCGTGGCAAAACTCCGATTGGCTGCAGATTGACCAGTGTATCGTTTCTTGGCTTTATAATTCCATTACTCCTAATCTGATGAAAATGATTCAGGTGCCCAATCCTACAACATATGTCTTATGGATAGCCATTCGTGGATTATTTCTTGACAACACGGATCAGCGTGCTGTTTACGCGTTGAAAGAATTCCATAACTTATTTCAAGGCGAGCTATCCATCTCTGAGTACTTCGGCCGTCTCAAAGAGCTGGCCGATCTCCGTAGAGACGTCAGCCACCCATGTCCCAATCCTCCATGGTCATCAATGCCTTGCGTGGCTTGAGCTCAAAATTTAGCCACGCTATATCAGTGCTCACCGCACACAAACCTCTGCCCAACTTCCTCTTTGTTTGTGATTATCTTATGCAGGATGAGAAGAGACAACAACATACCGGAAAGATGAAAGCGCACACACCCCTACTTGCAGCAGCCTCCTCAAGTGTGCCACCATCCAGCTCGCCACCACTTCACACATCTTCTCATCCACAACAACCTTCCACGAACAATAAATCAAGGAACGACCGTCGATGTCCTCGCAAGCAAGGCAACAGGAAGAAGAATAATGGCAGGAATACCACTGTCCCCTCTGGTGCCTCAACTGGTAACGGTGGCTCCCAGCATGCACCTTCGGGCACCATGTTCAACCCATGGACGGGGATTGTTCAGGCATGGCCGATGCCATTTTGGCGTCCGTCCGGGCCTGGAATTTTGGGCACTCGCCCAGGGAACAACCAGAAGCAGGATCTTCACGCTAGTTCTACACCGCACGTCGACAACTATCACGGTGTACAACAGATGCCGGCTCCCTCGGGCCTCCTCGCCGCGCTCCACGGCTCCACGGCATCCCACCACCCAACCAGTACAATGGTGGAGGAGATTGGGTACTCGACACAAGGCAAGTTCACACACGGCCAACACATCCGGTATCCTCCACATTTCCTTCTCTCCTGCATCCCCTCATCCTATCGTAGTTGGCAATGGTGCGTCTCTTCCTGTACGCATGATTGGACACGCCACTATCAACACTTCTTCCATCCTTTACAACTTAACAATGTTCTTATTTCCCTGCATTTGATCCAGAATCTTATATCCGTTCGTGCCCTCACTTGTGACAATGATGTTTCTGTATCCTTTGACCCTTTTGGTTTTTCAATAAAGGACTTCCGCACGGGGACGACGCTGCTCCGCTGTGACTCGACTGGCAGCCTCTACACCTTCAACCAAACCACCTCCGTCGGCCAGCATCATCACAATCTACTCGCCACAAACAATACCGAGTTATGGCATGCCAGACTTGGCCACCCTGGGCATGCATGGGCATCTACATCAAGTTCTTTCTTCGTTTAACTTTCGGTGTTTCAAGGAACGCTCACACATGTGTTCAACATGTTAACAACGCAAACATGTTAGATTGCCTTTTACTAAGTCTTCAAACTTTTCTTTGTTTTATTTCCAATTGATTCATTGTGGCGTGTGGACGTCTCCTATTCTCAGCAACTCAGGATTTACGTTTTACCTTGCCATCCTTGATGATTTTTCACATTGTGTATGGACTTTTCCGCTGCGCCATAAATCGGATGTTCTCGCTACACTTATTTCCTTTCATGCCTTCGTCCACACAAAATTTCAACGCCCCATTGTAAGTATCCAAACAGATAATGGAAAGGAATTCAACAACCATGTCCTACGTTCCTTTCCCACACACCATGACATTGTCCTACGACTAACCTGCCCCTATACATCTCAACAAAATGGTCGTGCCGAGCGCATCCTTCGCACCCTAAATGATAGTATGCATACTATGCTCCTGCATGCCAACATGCCTTCCTCCTTCTGGCCGGATGCACTTTCCACATCAACCTACCTCATCAATCGACGCCCATGCCGTGTTCGACATAATATTACACCCCACGAGACTCTTATCGGCCATCATCCAGCGTATGACCACTTATGAGTTTTCGGATGTCTCTGTTATCCAAACACTATATCCACGTCCCCACATAAACTTGCCCCACGATCCAGTCCTTGCATCTTCATCAGATACCCCCTTGACACCAAGGGCTATCGCTGTTATAACCCAAGCACCAGGAGGGTAATTACCTTGCGGCACGTAACTTTTGATGAAAGTGAATTTCCTTTCAGGAAAGAACATGTGCTGCAGTCATCAGGTCCAGAAGCATGCAACTTACCAGCCGTGGCACCCGATCTAATACTGCTGCCGATCCAACGGACTCCACAAGCTACACCGCGACCACGTGCTGCACCAACCAATTAACGAGTCCCATGTGCACCTGATGTGTCCTTGGGCTCCGCCAACCAAGTGGCCAACACTACGTCTCAGGAAGATGCTGTGCCATTGCCAGAGGCTGCACAATGGTCGCCCTCCTCTCCTCCATCTGCAGCAGCACAACCGGAGTCTATACCAAGGCACCACATTTTCATACAAGCCCGCGCTGGGATTTTCCTTCCAAATCCTCGCTATGCGCACATCTCTACTAACCAACCTACTGCACCACTGACATCCGTGCGAGCTGCCCTCCATGACCCTACCTGGTTAGCAGACATGCAAGAAGAATTCAAAGCATTACAAGACAACAAAACGTGGACATTGGTTCCCACGACCACCCAACATCAACATCATCACAGGTAAATTGATATTCAAAAACAAACTGCATGCAGATGGTAGTTTGGAAAGAAGAAAAGCAAGATGGGTGGTCCGTGGTTTCAATCAACAACACGGTGTCAATTTTGATCAAACCTTCTCACCTGTGGTCAAGCCAGCAACTATTCGGGTTGTTTTACAGCTTGCAGCAACAAGAGGATGACCTGTACATCAATTAGATGTAAAGGATGCATTTCTCCACGGTGCTCTTTCAGAACAGGTTTATTGCATGCAGCCCACCAGCTTCATGGACAAAACTCACCCAGATTGCATGTTCTCCAAGTCTCTGTAGGGTCTCAAACAGGCACCAAGGGCCTGGTTTCACATGTTCGGCTCTGAACTACGATCACTGGGGTTTCATTGTTCAAGGTCAGACTCTTCCTTGTTCATATTCAAAAGTGGTGCTGATATGGCTTTTCTACTCCTCTATGTTGATGACATAGTGCTCATGGCTTCTAGCTCACGTCTTCTACAAGCAATCGTTCATCAATTCAGTAGCAAATTTGCTATGAAGGACCTTGGCCCTCTTCATTTCTTTCTAGGCATTCAGGGGCAACGATCAACTAATGGGTTCTTTCTCAAGCAAAGCAAGTATGCAGAAGATGTACTCGATCGGGCAGGGATGCTTAACTGCAAACCAGCACCGACGCCTATAGATACAAAGCCAAAAGTGTCAGCAACTGAAGGAGCTTTATGTGACGACGCCAGTTTTTACAGGAGTATCACAGGAGCACTTCAATATCATACATTTACTCATCCTGATATTGCCTACGCCGTGCATCAAGTATGCTTGCACATGCACGCGCCTCACGATACTCATTGGACATTAGTCAAAAGAATCCTACATTACATACGTGGGGTCATTAATCACGGGATTCTAGTACGGTCATCATCCAATACTCGTCTCACTTCATATTCGGATGTCGACTGGGCCGACTGTCCGGATACAAGATGTTCTACATAAGGCTATTGTATCTTCTTCGGAGACGCCCTTGTCTCATGGTCTTCTAAAAGACAATCCACAATTTCCCGATCAAGTGCAGAGGTTGAGTACCGAGCCGTCGCCAATGTAACCACTGAGTGTTGTTGGCTTCGATAGCTTCTTGGTGAACTTCATGTGCAGGTTCCATTGGCAACGGTGATATATTGTGACAACATTTCGGCCGTCTACCTCAGCCAGAACCTGGTTCATCACATACGGACAAAGCATATTGAGCTCGATATACACTTCGTCCGTGAGAAGGTGACAGTCGGCGAAATTCGGGTCGTGCGCGTGCCAACTAATCTTCAATTCGCTGACATCATGACAAAAGGATTACCCGCAAAAATCTTTGAGGATTTTAGATCCAATTTAAGCATCACATGTACCCATGCTTGAACTGCGGGGGTGTAGAAAATATCCTTTCTGTTACACACGTCGGTAGTTTACATCACCATGCATGCGATTTCTGTTAGGCACGCACATGTTCTGTTCCAACGCCATGCATGCGATCCACATGCCATGCACGCCGTGCGCTTTCAGTTTGTAATCTCGCCGGCTTTAAGTACGGGCACTGATCAATGAATAATCATCGAGCTTCCTGATCTCTATACCGCCAGTGGTCTGAGCACTGCATGAACCTGATAGCTAACAGCCGCTGTTCCTAGCGTTTTTTTTCTTATCCGTTTTTTTCTCTGTATAACGGCTGAGCTGCGACTTGGCCATAGTATCGTTAGGAAGTTGTGCTGCCATCGCGGAACGTGTGCATGCACGTCCATGCACGTTGCGTCGACGCTGCGGCAACGTCGGTTGTGATGTGCGCATTTCGCTCCACGATGGAGACATGGTCCCGTGGTCCGTATTGTTTGTTGCTTTAGTTGGCTATAAATTGAAATGAACAACGCTGCTGCCTAGTTCAACGCAGCACAAAATCATTGTCTCCACTGCTCTTGTGACGCCGGCGAGCTGAGTGATATGGCCAACAAGTGGTACCAGAGCCCAGGTTCGCATTCTGATCATCGATGGCCGGAGTTGGCTCGCAGGAGCTGACGACGGTGCAGCAGTTTGCACCGGTCATGTCAGGCCCTTCCAATGTGTCGACCTTGACGCGCACCAACTTTGCCGAGTGGAGTCTCGTCATGGAGGTCGAGCTGCAGGCAAGAGGCCTGTGGCGTGCGGTCATGGGAGACCGCGGCGCGTTGGAGATGATCTACCGATCTGTGCCATCGGAGATGCTTCCAAAGCTGAGGAGGCACAAGACGTCGAAGGAAATGTGGGACGTCGTCTGTGCTGTGCGCGCCGGCTCGGAGCGCGTGCGCGACGCCAAGGTGCAAACGCTCTGTGCCAAGTACGATCAACTCCGACACAAGCCTGGTGAGTCGATTGACAAACTTGCCATGCGCTTGACAGGGTTGGCTACAAGACTCGCTGAATTCAGGGATCCTATCAGCGACAAGAGGATCATGCAGAAGTGGCTCCGAGTCATCCCCAAGCGCTACTCGAAGCTCGCCATGCCCATTGAGAACGTCGTCGACCAAAACACCACCACGATCGAGGAGCTCATTGTCACGGGGCGACCCCTTTTGTCCGGGGTCCCGCACTCCAAGAATCATACTGGGTGGTGCCGCGTGATGCGACACCCAACAGCATGCACGAAAAGACGGTAAGAACATAGGAAACGATTTATTTTTCAAGGTAGATCTTTTACAACATAATGTACACACGCAGCGGAAATTAAAACTGGACATTTACTCACTCTCGACCCTAACTATGCCGAAGAGAAGTCGTTCAGCCCGCAAACGCTTCCTACTAGCTTCACCAAAGTAAGACAGTGGCTAGGTTTCCGGTGACTTATACGAACCGGGAGGTCCAATGTCTCACCGAACAACCTTCTTCATAGCTGACATCCTGCTACCTGCAAAAACAACTACGAAGCAACCGTGAGCGCTAAGGCTCAGCAAGTCTTAATCGTCAATCCTAAACATGTAACTCTACATGCAAGAGTAGTAAGAAGATAGGAATATGAACTTTGCAAAATGAAGCTTGTCTAAACCTTGATCCTTATATTCAGATTCTTATAGCAGCAAGTTTTTAATGGTCCTCGCGGCTCACAACACCGGAAGTCCACAATCAAACAAGAAACGCTTATTCCGATGTTGCTATCCTAAGATGGAATAAAAATTTAGTTTGCAATATCTCTACTTCAGTCAAGTATTCAATACAATGATTAAGTCATAAACAACATGTTAAGATATTTAGTTCCTCTTCTTACTACGTCACGGCGCAGTGGGCAAGTATGCTCAATCCTCTTCCGCGAGCGACAGTGATTCGAATCAATAACAACCCGAAATATGCGACACATACACCCACCTCAAAAGAATCACTGTTTCTTACGTTGTATGCATCAACCTTTCACATGACACACCGACATAGAAAAACGTTTCGCGCCGAGCAGGATGGTCCTCTATGTGGACACGTCGAAGTTGCCCACTAAAGGATTTACATCTCCCGCCTTCTCAACGCCATTCCCTTGCGAACGATGAGTTTCTATATCACGGTCATCGAGTTACATCGATTTCATGGGTCCCATACCCCACTATATATCCGGTACAGCTCAAACTTGTCCAGTAGGGCCGCATATGCGCGGTCCTTAACCGACACGAACGGGGCTAATAACCAACCTCCACATTTGCCTTACCCTACCGGCCCAGGCTCAATGTGGTCACAAACATTGTCACATCCATCGCAGGTCGAGACAACCTTAAGCACTCCATCCTACAGGAACTCCTCGTCCCCATCTCACTTTTCATGAGGGTACTCTTATCATCAACTTCTCGCGAGTAAACTTCACTACTTGACCTTTCTCGCGAGTAGCTTTTTACTACTCGACTTCTACCGAGTTAGCTACAACATTAGCCTAGCCATCTATGACGAGGCAAATACTATCACAAACCTTCTACTTAGGGTTTTAATAGCCATGCATGTGGGTTCCAAACATCCTAGACATAATGCACAATATCAAATCTAATAAACATGAGGTGAAAGTAAAGAAAAATTTAAAACGGTAATTATATGCAAACCGGGTCTTGCCTTGCTCAACGGTTTTGTTAGAGGCTATGAGTTAGTCCTCCTTCGGAGAATCTGCCAAACTCGTCACGAGATGGAGATCCTCGCTGCTGAGTTGAATCCTCGTCGAACGTCGACGTTACGTGAGCTATTAAGATGCAATGCACATATATTTCAAAAGTACTTGGAAAATGCTTTACAAACTGTTGCACAAGTTAACTCAAACTTAAGAGGGAAAAAACAACAGAAGGGTTTCTGTTGTTGGATCTACAACCTTAGAGAGGAGGAATGCTAGATGAAAGGAAGGTAATTTTAACCACCTTGTGATTAAATCCTTATATGAACACTTAGACCTAAAGAATGGTAGATAAAGTTCCAGGAGCCCAATGAAGCTGAAAATTTAACCATGGCTTCAAGGGAAGGTATATAGGTAGTGTGCACAATTTGAGTTCATTAAATGGCCCCATGTGATCACAATAATTTCTTATGTGGTTTTAGCTAATCTGCCTTTACCTCTTAGATATTAAGATTTCCTATGCTGAAAATTAGACTTTTTGTGAACTACAAAATATTCTGAGTCCATAGGAAGTGGTTTTACCATTTTTGGAGTTTCCTACATGGAGATATGGAATTTACAAGGATTGGGGAAAAGCTGGAAAATTGCCTCTGTTCTTTTTCCCAATTTTCAGAGACATAAAGGATTGACACTACATTTGGCCAAGCAAATCAGGTCCAATTCCTTTGAAATTTTTACTGGAGTTCAAGTATATTTCGGGGAAGGTTGTGCCCGAAATTGGGAATTTTCCAATAAATAGAACTCCTGGAATCAATTCGACAAGATTTTCCTTAAATAAATTAATGAGCCAAATTCATGAATTTCCATAAATATTGGGATGCACCCCTGGATAGTACTCGTTGAGAGGAATCCAACACAATTTATTCTACACAAAGTTGTGTCTGTTTGAATTTGAATGGAAATATGAAATCCGAGAAAAGTTCAAATCCCTGCCAGTGGGTCCCACGCCATAGTGCTTCTCCTACCTCGCGCCAAACAGAGCCGGGCGGCGGCATCCTCCGGCGAGGGTCGCCGGAACGGCCTTCCCGCCAGCCGCCCGAGCCAAATCCCGCCGCCCCCTAACTTGAGACGCTGAACCCATTTTAGGGGTCGCCGGTCGCCGGCGATCGCCGGAAACATGCGAGCACTGGCGACGACCCCGATTAGGGTTCTGGCGAGGTCGGCCGAGCTCATTCCTACCTCAAACGCTCGGGTTTTGGGCTCTAAAGCACCAGGAGTCACGAGGAAGCTTGAAATGGCAGCCAACACCGGTGAAACGGCCGGCAACACCGAGCTCTACGATGAACCGAGGCCGTTTTCTATGGCGGCACGAAAAACAGCAAGAACTCGATCAATTTTGGATGTTTCTCCTCGGTTCTTCTTTGAGGAGGGGAACTAGGGAGTGTAGAAGCTACGTGCAAATCAGCTCAAGTGTTGGTTGATCATGTAACTCGAATTCGGTTCTCAACCGAGCTCGGTTATTCTACTGTAGGGTTCGGGAAAAGGTGAAATTCTCACCAACCGGTTGATCATTTTTTAAGAGAGTTTCAGCTACACGATCTATGGAGGATATCACACCTTTCTTGTGCAGCGAGTTGGAGGAGAGGGTGGCCGTGGCGTGCTGCCCACGATGCCCTGAAGTGAAGTCCGCCGGTGCACCTCGGGAGTTCGGCGCTGTTCTTCAATTTGTGGCCGACAGCAGCCAGCAATGCCGGATTGGAGGAGGTAGCACGCAAGAGCACGTTGTTGCGATTATTTTTTGGGTCTTGGAGCTCGATCATCCGAGGCTCGGTTGGTTGGGTGCGAGTGAGAATCGAGAAGCGGCGCCGGTGTTCTTTGTGCGCGGGAGAAACAGAACAGCGGCCGAGTGAGCGAGAGAGGAAGCAAACTTGTGTTGTGATCATGTGTGGAAGATAAGAACCAAGGTAAATTGGCTGGAGAGCAGGAGGTGGCACCGATCAAACGTTGGGAACATGGTCTGCCGGCATGCTGTCGAACCCAGGGAAAACAAAGTCGGTTGAGTGAAGTGTGTGGCTGACCACTGGGGTCCACCCCCCTCATTTTGTTTCCGTCACTTTGCTTTGAGATTCCCACACATGGGTTGTCCAAATTTCACCAAATTTCACCAAATTTGGAGGGTAGGCCAAATGAAGTACGAGAAATTTGTATCTGAAATCAGATTTCAAAATTGAGCAAGTTTGGTTCAGTTTCCAAATTCAAACTTGAATTTGAAATCTCCCTCAATTATCTCTTTGAATAAATGGTATAGGAGTTCCAAAAATATCCAGATTTTGACTATAAGCTCTTTGATACATGAGAAATGCATTAGTAAATTCACTTGTGTGCATTTAGACAATCTGAACAAGAATCCTTTCAAAAGAATTGAAATCGTGTTTAAATTTCCCTCCATCCTCTTCATCGTGAGGGTTGACATGAATTCAAAATTAGGGAGTGAAGTTCCGTGCTCATGTTAACAGGTGTCAAGCCTAAGCTAAATTTTTTTAGCTCTCTCACATGTCCTTTGCATGTTTGTCATTTTATGTGACACACACTTAGTCTTTCTTGGCCTTAACATTGTTTCATAACATAAAATACAACTTTAGAAAATTAGGGCTGTTACACTCGTCGGACGTTTCAAGGCAGCTGAAGAGCGCTACGACATGGACGGCGAGTAGGAGGCGGGATCCAAGCTATTTCTCACCGAGGACGAGTGGCGGGCGCGTTTCAACCAGCGCGTCCAGAATGGCACGTCCAAAGACGGGACGGGCAGTGGCAAGAAGAACCGTGCAAAGGGCAATTCTGATCGCGGGAAGGATGCTGCCCGTGCCGGTAGAGGGAGTGGCAGCGGCGGCAAGAACGGCCCCAAGCGTCCCGGGAACTGTCGTTATTGTGGCATTAACGGACACTGGGCTCGTGAATCCCGGAAGAAGGAGCGCGACGGAGCCGCTGGCGTGGCGAACGTCACAGAAGTCAATGAAAGTTGCCTAGAGGGGGGGTGAATAGGCTAATAAAACCTGAAATTCAAATAAACAGCGGATAAAACTAGAGCAGGCCAGACTAGTCCGGTATGAGGTCGGACTAGTCCGGTCTAAGCCTAATTTGTGTTTTAGGTTTCCTTTTAAGTTTGTTTGAGCGGAAAATATGTGGTAGTAAAATGATATCACTAATTAGTTGAAAATGATTAGATTGCAAAATAATAGAACAATTTGCGGGAGATAACACAATGAAAGCTTGACCAATAATTCTAGTGAGCAATTTAAATAGTGGAGAGACCAAGTGACACGATTTATCCCGAGGTTCGATTCCACATAGGAATCTACGTCCTCGTTGAGGAGTCCACCAAGGACTGGGTCTTTTCCAACCCTTCCCTCACCGAGCGATCACCAAGATCAAGCCCGGGTTTTCTCACTATCAATCGAATGTAATTACAATGATCTTAAGGGCTACTCACACTTTGAGGCTCCCTACACCAACCAAGTAGTTCTAGAATTCAAAGTACAACTGTTAAGAACTCAAAATAACAGTTAGAGTGCAAAGGAATCAAACCGAGAGCTCAAACGTTGGTCACCATTTCTTTCCTCTCACAAAAACCGCTAACACCTTAAGATCCAATCTTAGGGGTCTAGAAGGTGAGGAAGGAGGCTTAAAAGAGCTCTAGGAATAAGTTTTCAACGCTTGGGTTCGTGTTCTTCTTATTCTCAGCCGGGGGGTCTCCTTTTATAGGAATCCCGACATTTAGCTGTTACCAACTAAAGTCCGGACTAGTCCGGTCCCAACCCCGGACTAGTCCGATCTTGAGGGAACACTCACGTCACGACTTACCAAATAAAGTTTTAGTGACCGTTGAATTCAAACGGTCATGTAACCCCGGACTAGTCCGGCCAAGAGCGGACTAGTCCGATCTCAGTCAGGAACCTTTGTTCCGTATGAGAACGGACTAGTCTGGTAAGGGCAGACTAGTCCGGTCTTACCAGACTTAGTCTAAAAGACTCTCTCAACTGGAGCTGCGGACTAGTCCAGCTAACCTCGGACTAGTCCGAGCTCACACAGGAACCTTTGTTCCGTCCTATTTCGGACTAGTCTGAAAAGATCGGACTAGTCCGGCCTGTGGAGCGGACTAGTCCGATGACACTCATAGACTCCTTCTCCGGATCTAAGCGGCTTAGTCCGCTTAGCGGACTAGTCCGGCCTCTTGGGCGGACTAGTCCGGCCTTCTGAGACTTAGTCTCATAATGGCTCAGACTCACATAACAATGGACTAGTCCGGCCTTTATCGGACTAGTCCGAGCTGACTCAGGAACTCTTTGTCCGGTCTAAAACGGATTAGTCCGCTTCTGAACGGACTAGTCCGACCATTTGGCGGACAAGTCCGGTCTTCCCTTTTCTTCATGTCTATGACTACCTCATCTCTTGATTCTAACGTGCTATCCTTCGTTTGAGCTCTCTAGTGATTCTTAAGCACTCTAAAGGAGAAGACCCTGTACACAACTAAAAAATGTGAAGATTAATAGAAAATGCTATTTTCAACTCTTCCAAGTCTTCTTCTTTTCCTTTTGCTTCTTGAGAGACTCCACATCCATTTCTTTGATAAACACATGTGCTCATACTCAGTTGAAACTTATTAGCATCTTAATTGTCATTAATCAACCAAAACCACGGGGATTATCTAGATGTACTTTCAATCTCCCCCTTTTTGGTGATTGATGACAACTCATTAAGATTTTCGCAAAGTAGATATAGTAGATTGTTTCCATAAAGATTTGCTCCCCCTAGATGTGTGCATATTGGATTAGCAAGAACGAGAGAAAAAATGTGCACAAGAGTGAGTTTATGGGGAATTTTATGCTTACATGTGTTGTGATGGTGGGACTAAGTATAAGCAATAACCACATTTAGAAAGATATAACATTTATGAGCAAGCAGGCATAATGTGAAGAGATAAAGTAACATAGTCATTACAAAAGCAACATAACATGGCGTAATGTAGCATAGTTATTACAAGCCATCATGAAATGAGTGTAATAAGCAAGACTAGACTATGACTATGACTAGAATACTCCCCCTTGTTCTCTCCCCCTTTGGCATCGAGGCACCAAAAAGGAAGGAAAAGGAGAAAACCTAATCACTATCATCGTGATCTTCGTCTTGGTCACGCTGGGTCTCTTCGTCCTCATCCTCTTCTTCATCGTCATCCTGGTGATGGGTGTGGGAGGTAGGAGGAGCAGCTGAGGTGGATCCAAAGTAGGCAAGCTCATCCTCCGTGAGGGTGGGAAACTCTGTCACGTCGTCATCATCTGATGACGGTGGAGACATAGGTATCTCCATCTTGTCGCACATGGCCTTGAGATATTTCTCTTGGCGTTGCTTCATCTTCTATGTGCGAACTTCCACCTTCCGGCACGAGGAGAAGATGGCCTTGAAGATCTTGAGCAGTCCACTAGAGGAGCCACTCGATGACGGAGGAATGAATGGTCCGGCAGAAGATGATGGAGCTGCAGTAGATCCCCTGCCCATGGATGCAGGAGGGCGAGGAAGAGGAGTCGGCATCTGAGGACGGAGCTTCCGGTGCTTCACATCCTTTGCAAACTCTAGCCCTGTGACTTTTTCAATCATGCACATGATGTATGGTGCATAGCCACAGGATCTGTTCGGGGTGTGGGAGATGTTGAAGATGTCGTTGTAGATGTAGTCAACGACATTGAATTTCTCTTCTTCATTGAGCATCTTCAACAGGTTTCGGAGGTACCCCTGTATCATCCCCGCATCTTCATCTTTTGGAGCTAGAGTCTTCCTCAGAACTCTGTTCATCACTCCAAAGAAGGGTTTGATGTTGTGGGTGGAGGATGCTTCATAAGAGAGATAGGAGGGGTACATGAAGTCCAAGTCATCCTTTCCCAGAGTTCTCTCATTGTGAACTATTATCTCATAGTTCAAATGCTCCCCAAGTCCTAGGATGCGAGCAAACTCATCATAGAGGACCGAGTATACTACACCATTTGTCATCCATGTTATTTTCCTGTTTCCGTAGGGGTGTAAGTAACAGGTGGTGTAGAACTGGACTATGACCTCAATGTTCCAGTCATATTGAAAAGCCATCAAGTCTTTGATCCCATGCCGCTCTGTTGCTTCGATTACTGCATCAAAGGCTTGATGTTTCTTGTCGGCCATGTATGGCCAGTCCACCCACTGAGCATCAACTACCGGTGTCTTCATTGGGAGATAGACATGCCGGTAGTAGTCACAGTGGAAGTCACACCAGAAGCGAGGGTCTGGTGTAGACTTATCATACTTGTAGACCTCCTCCTCCCAGAACCTTCTTGCCTTGTCGGCTCCTTTCGCTTTGAAGGTTGCACTCGCCAAATTGGGTTGACGGTTTGGATTGTGCATGGGAGGTGCCCTTTCAAGGGGCCCAACAGGTCCCTGTGGGGGATTTTCCCTTCCTCGTCTAGGGTTGTCACGAATGACGAGTCCCCTGTTGGCTAGAGCTTTCTTTCTGGAAGGATCAGCTGCTTTGCCTTTTCCTTTGTCCTGGGTTGTTTTTTGTGGCTCGGCAGGTTGTTTGTCCTTTAGAGTGACTAGTCTCTTCCTCCTCGGAGGGTCAACAGATTGGGAGGATTGAGCTTCCCTGTCAGCCCGTTTCTTCGTCCAAACTTCCCTTGCAGCATCCTCTACTGCTTCTGCCTCGGCTGCCGCGCGATAAGCGGCTTGACGAGCTGCTTCGGCCTTGGGATTTGGAAGAGGGCTGTCGTTGGATCCTGACATGATCTGGTGAGAAAAGAAGTTTTTAGTTGATGGAGTACTGCGTTTGAATTGGTTTACAAACCCAAAGTTAGAGGTTAAGGCTGTATCATCCGGACTTGTCCGGGCAGGAGCCGGACTAGTCCGCTCAGGCCGGACTTGTCCGGTTGGAGTCCGGACTAGTCCGGACTTTACAGTTTTAAACCCTAACTAATGTGATTTGCTTATCAATTCGTCAAAGTAGGTGCAATACTACAGGGGTTTGAAATGATATGGTCTAGGAAACTCAGAGAGGCCCTAAGGTACCCAAGATATGTTCTAGGAATAGGATTTTTTGTGAAAATCAAGGCTAGGTCAAAAATTACCTTGGAGTGAAGGAACGTGATGAAATCCGCGGTTAGAAGGAGCGGAGATGGTCGGAGAAGAGTTCTCCGCACTCCACAAGCCTTGAATCGAGGATACCTTCGAGGGATTTGAGGAAGAACTCCAAAATCGCCAATGGGGGCGAGTTTTGGAGGAGAGAGGTGGAGTGGAGGTGAATGAGGGAGAGAGGGGGGTCAGCCCGACCCTTGGAGGTTAAGTCTCTAGGGACCGGACTAGTCCGGTCTGTCGGACTAGGTCCAGACTAGTCTCTAGTCCGGGCTTGTCCGTGTTCCGTGCGGACTAGTTCGTTGTGGACTTGTCCGCTGCTCCTCGGACTTCTTTTAGAATGCTCGGACTTGTCCTGCCAGTAGGTCGGACTAGTCCGACTTTTTAAAGTCTAAAAATTCTTATATATCAGAATTTCGCCTTGGTGAATTTACTTGTACTTGCTATATGGTCCACACACACATATATATATATCAAACACATAATTATGTGATAACAATATAGCCAAAAATAATATGAGATGAAAATAGAGGAGGTACAAGTTTCCACAATCATGCACATTTTGAAGGTTGTAAAAGAATTTTTGAGAACTTCTATTTGCACATTTTTTTTTAACTTACATTACTAGAGTCTAATATATTCAGCTCATTTCGAAGTTCACAAAATCATTTTTTATATAGTGGTTTGGTAAAGATATCGGCTAGTTATTTTTCAGTTCTTACGTGTGAGATAGCTATGTCCCCCTTTATAGAGTGATCTCTTAAAAAGTGATGCCGAATGTCTATGTGTTTGGTTCTAGAGTGCTCAACGGGATTGTGGGCTATCTTAATAGCACTCTCATTGTCACAAAGGAGTGGAATGTTGTTCATATTGTGTCCATAATCCCTTAAAGTTTGTCGCATCCAAAGAAGTTGAGCACAGCAACTTCCGGCTGCGACATACTCCGCCTCTGCTGTGGAGAGAGCGATGAAATTTTGTTTCTTGGATGACCATGATACTAGAGACCTACCCAAAAATTGACAAGTTCCTGAGGTGATTTTTCTATCTATTTTACATCCGGCGTAATCCGCATCGGAGTATCCGATGAGATTAAACTTAGACCCCTTTGGATACCATAATCCTAGGTTGGGTGTGTGAACTAGATATCTTAGGATCCTTTTAACGGCTGTTAAATGACATTCTTTAGGTGATGCTTGAAATCTTACACATAAACATATACTAAGCATGATATCGGGTCTAGATGCGCAAAGATAAAGTAATGAGCCAATCATGGAGCGATATACCATTTGATCCACGCTTGGTCCATCTTCATTGAGGTCAAGATGCCCATTTGTTGCCATTGGTGTCTTGATAGGTTTTGCTTTGTCCATGTCGAACTTCTTGAGTATGTCTTGTGTGTACTTGGTTTGACTAATGAACATGCCTTCCTTGAGTTGCTTGACTTGAAATCCGAGGAAGAACTTCAACTCTCCCATCATGGACATCTCAAACCTATCTGTCATTATCTTGCTAAACTCATTGCAAAAGGATGTGTTAGTAGAACCAAATATAATGTCATCGACATATATTTGGCATACAAAAAGATCGTTTTCTACATTCTTTGTGAACAGTGTATAATCTGCTTTGCCTATCTTAAAGCCGTTATCAATAAGAAAGTCTCTAAGACATTCATACCAAGCTCTAGGAGCTTGTTTAAGGCCATAGAGAGCTTTATGCAATTTAAACACATGATCAGGATATTCTCGGTCTTCAAAGCCGGGAGGTTGCTCCACGTACACCTCCTCCTTGATTGGACCGTTTAGAAAGGCACTTTTCACATCCATTTGATAGAGTTTAAAATCATGATGAGTAGCATAGGCTAATAGAATACGAATAGATTTAAGCCTAGCTACGGGAGCAAAAGTTTCATCGAAATCCAAACCTTCGACTTGAGCATATCCCTTTGCTACAAGTCTGGCCTTGTTTCTTGTCACCACTCCGTGTTCATCTTGTTTGTTGCGGAACACCCACTTGGTGCCTATCACATTTGCGTTTGGTCTTTTCACTAGCTCCCATACTTGATTTCTTGTAAAGTTGTTTAATTCTTCTTGCATGGCTACTACCCAATCCGGGTCCTTGAGTGCATCTTCCACCCTAAATGGTTCCAAGGACGACACAAAAGAGTAATGTGCACAAAAGTTAGCTATACGAGAATGTGTTGTTACCCCTTTTGTGATATCTCCAAGGATGTTATCAACGGGATGATCTCGTTGAATGCTTTGATGAAGCCTTGGGTGAGGCACTTGATTTCTTGAGTGGTTTTCTTCATCTTCATCTTCTTCTCCCCCTTGATCAACGCCATGGTTTTGATTTTCTTCTTCCTCAAACTGACCGTCTTGATCTTGAGGTGCTTGGTTTTGATCTTGAGTGAGAGGTGCCACTTTTGATGAGCTTGTAGCATCTTGTCCTACGTTTTCTTGGGGACGTATTTCTCCAAGCCCCATTCTTCTTAGTGCTTCACTTGGTGCCTCTTCTTCATCTAATACACATTGATCAACTTGCTCCACTTGGGAGCCATTAGTTTCATCAAACACCACGTCACGTGCAATTTCAACGCACCCGGAGGTTTTGTTGAAGACACGATAAGCCTAGGTGTTTGAGTCATAACCAAGTAGGAAACCTTCATTGGATTTCAAAGCAAATTTTGAAATCCTAGGCTTCTTGTTAAGAATATAGCATTTGCTTCCAAAGACTCGAAAGTAGGAGATATTGGGTTTGTTACCGGTTAGGAGCTCGTATGAGGTTTTCTTTAAGAGTCGATGAAGGTAGAGGCGGTTTGTAGCATGACAAGCGGTGTTGATTGCTTCCGCCCAAAATTGATCCGAAGTCTTGTACTCGTCGAGCATGGTTCTTGCCATCTCTATGAGTGTCCGGTTCTTCCTTTCAGCCACCCCATTTTGTTCGGGAGTATAAGGGGATGAAAACTCATGTTTGATGCCTTCTTCATCCAAAAATTCTTCCACTTGAGTGTTCTTGAATTCAGAACCGTTGTCACTTCTAATCTTCTTAGTCTTTGAAGAAAACTCGTTTTGAGCTCTCTTCAAGAACTTCTTGAGGATTCCTTGAGTTTCTCCCTTATCATGCAAGAAAAATACCCAAGTGAAACGAGAATAGTCATCAACAATTACAAGACCATACTTGTTACCGCCAATGCTTATATAGGTGACAGGACCGAAGAGGTCCATGTGAAGCATCTCCAGTGGTCTTGTTGTCGTCATCACGTTCTTGGTGGGGTGAGCTGTTCCAATTTGCTTTCCTGCTTGGCACGCACTACATGGTCTATCCTTTTCAAAAACAACACCTTTTAGTCCACGGATGTGATCCCCCTTTAGAAGTTTTTGTAAGTTCCTCATTCCAACATGGGCTAGTCTTCTATGCCACAGCCATCCCATGTTGGTTTTTGCTATTAAGCATGTGTCAAGCTGAGCTTTACTTGTGAAAAAATCCACCAAGTAGAGCTTTCCTTTTAACACACCCTTAAAGGCAATTGAGTTGTCACTTCTTCTAGAGACGGTCACATCCTCATTAGTAAACAAGCAATTATAATCTTTCTCACATAGTTGAGATATGGACAATAGGTTATAATCCAATGATTCAACGTGTAAAACATGTGAAAGAAAGTGTTGAGAAGAGATTGCTATTTTACCAATACCTAGTACCCTTCCTTGGCTGTTGTCACTAAAATAGATGCCTTCATTTGGATCATCATTTTCTTCATACTCAACAAACATTTTCTTCTCTCCGGTCATATGGTTAGTGCATCCACTATATAGCACCCATTTAGTGCCACCGGAGGAGTAGGTCTGCAAAACAAATTAAACATTGCTCTTAGGTACCCAAACTTGGTTGGGTCCTTTGAGGTTAGTTACTAGGCATTTGGGCACCCACACACAAGTTTTTGGACTCTTGTGGAGTGGCCCAACATATTTTGCATAAACTTTACCATACTTGCTTTTCATAAGAACATAAGATGCATCGAAATTATGAAATACTATAGATTTTATATTTTTGGTAATCTTATGTGAGGTAGATGCACGGTTTTTACTCTTGTCTTGACTTGAGTTTTCTTTTACGAAGGCTACGAATTTGCTATTGTTTTAAAGGATTCTAGCATTTTGCTTTCCTCCCCTACTATATCCAAGTCCATCTTTGATGAAGGGAGATCTTGTGATTGTGTATGCACTGCGCGCATAATTGATTTTTTCTTTATCAAAAATCCCACTCTTGTGTGTATTTTTGCTTTGTGCCTCTTTGAGCTCATTTTTTAAGTTTAAGATAGTGCTAGCACATTTGCAAGTTTTAGTGTTGGATTCTATCTTTGTTGAGAGAGAGCCTTTAGAGGATGTATTAATTGGGACGCTAGACTTAAGTGAGTTAAGTTGTGCTTCAAGATTCTTGTGAGCTTTGGTTAAACTTACAAGTTCATCTTGAAGGGCTAAATTATCACTTTTAAGCTGAGCGCATGTCTCCTTGCTCGTGGCAAGTTCACTTTCAAGTGTTCTACACTTTTCTCTCTCAAATTCAAGAAGTTTCTCAATCTCAAGGTTTCTTTCCTTTTCAAAGATAAGCAATTCTTCTTGTTGATTGAGAAGCTCTTCTTGTTCAAATATTTCATCCGATAGCATTTTCATTTTAGCTATAGCCTTTTTGTTTAATCCTCTAAACATGAATTCGTTTTCACTACTACTATCGAAGTCACTATCATCTTCAATATGTAACTTAGAAGGTTTAGTCATTACCTTGCGTTTTCCTTCCTTTGCCATGAGGCATGTTTGACTTCGGCTCTTCCAATCACCCTTGTTTGGCAAGAGTGATTTCTTCATGGTTGGCCTCTTGATGGCTACAGTTGCCACTTTTTCTTCATCTTCGGAGGAAGATTCTTCATTTGAGTCCCATTCTTCTCCGATGTGGGCTTGTCCATATGTCTTCTTCTTTGTGAAGAATTTCTTGTCTTGTGGCTTCCCATCCTTTTTCTTTCTCTTGTCATCTTCCTTGCTATGGGGGCAGTTCACAATGAAATGCCCATGTTCTCCACAATTGTAGCAGGTCTTCTTTGTTCTTGACTTGCCTTTGTCTTTGCTCTTGTTCTCATAGTGATGGCTTCTCCTTCTTCTCATCAACCTTTTGAATCTTTTGATGAAGAATGCCATTTCTTCATCATCCATATCTGTGTTTTCATCATCACTTTCTTCATCTTCACTTGTGAGTTGTGTTTCTTTTGCCTTTGACTTGGATGTGGCCTTGAGAGCAATGCCCTTCTTCTTGGATGAAGTAATTTTGGCTAAGTCGTTGACGTGTTGGGCTTCCTTCTCCATCATCTCATGGTTAATGATTTTCCCTAGCACTTCATCCAGAGTCATCAAATGAAAGTTTGGACTTTCCCGGATTAGGGTGCATAGGGTCACATTGCGAGGCATAAATGATCGTATCATTCTTTTAACCACCTCATGGTCATTCCATTTCTTGCATCCGTACGCTCGACTCTTGTTGATAAGAGTTTTGAGTCGGTTGTACATTTCTTGAGGTGTTTCGCCTTCTTCCATGGCAAACCTTCCCAGCTCTCCTTCAATCATCTCAATCTTAGCTTCCCTCATGGATTGGTTTCCTTCATGTGCGATCTTGAGGGTGTCCCAAATATCTTTGGCGAGCTCCAACCCATCTACCTTGTTAAATTCTTCAATGCTCAAAGATGAGTTGAGCACGGCTGCTGCTTGTGCATTGTGATGGATTTGTTGTTCTTGTTCTAGAGTGAGTTCATCCTCATCTGTAACACCCCAAATTTTTAGTCAAGACTCAAATTTTGATTTAGAACCATAAACCATGTTCAGAGGGGAATTTAGAAATTTTTGGACGTATTGCATGTTTTGCAAAAATTCAAATTCAAACTGGAATTCAAATTATACTCAAAACAGAAATGAAATGAAAAAGAAAAAAAGGAAAGCCAGAAAAAAACTGGCCAGTGGGCCGAAACCCCAGCCGGCCCAGCTAACCCCCGCGCAGCCCGCCCCCGCGCGCGCCGCTCTGCCCCTCGCTGACATGTGGGACCCGCCTGTCATCCCTAACCCCGCGACCCCGGACTCTCTCCCGCGCGCTCGATCGCAACCGATCGGGAAATCGTGTTTTGCGGCCGAATTCTGGAACTAGCGGACTCCAACTCGATCACAACAGAACCACCGCCCTCCCCCGGCTATAAAACCCACCGATCCGATCAGTTTTTCGCACGCGATCGCCGATTTTCACTCCGGTGAGCACCGAGACTTCGCCGGTGAATTTTGGCCGATCTAAGCTCGGAAACTCTGATCTAACTCGCTAGTTTTGATCCACCGCCTCCGGGGAACTTTGCAGGTGCAGAAAACCCGAAGACTTACGGTGCAAATCCAGCTCCGACGAGCTTCGCCGTGGTTTTGCCTCGGACCTCGCCGCCGAGCACTTTCCAGGACCCCCGAGCTCGAGAAAACCCCCGAGGTGAGATCCCTGACCTCCCCTCTACCGATCTAGGCCATAAGATCACAGTTCTAGGCAGAATTCTCGAGGATCCGAAAGATTCCGGCGAGATCGCCGCTTCCCGCCGCCGTGCGCCGCCGGCAGCGCCGCCCGCGCTCGATCAGAGCGACGTGGCCGCTTGTGCGCCGTTTATTTTAAATCGCACGGTAGACTTTAAAACCCCGCGTACCGGTTCGATGTTATAATCTCAGCCGTCGGTTTAAAATCAGACGGTCCACGTCAGTCCCGCGTTATAAAGACTGGAATTCTTACGTGCTACCCCCTGGGGTTCTCTGGAATTGAGAGCTAGCCCCGGAAACTTCAGATCTAGCCCCTGGAACTCCAGAAAATCATGTAAATTCATTTAAAAAAACAGTTTTAGCCCCTAGACTTAATAGAAATTAAGAAAAACACCTCTGAAGAGTGTAGCTAGACCCCTGGAGATTATGAAAATAATATTATATACCCTGTAATGGGGTGAATTCATTATTTTAGCCCTGTTTAGTATTTAATTTAGAAAATTGAAAATGTAACTAGTGTTTAAATATTAAAAAGGGGGACAAACCTAATTGTCAAAATTAGTAAAAACTTTCTCAGTACTTAGAAAACTTTGGAGTGAGATAAAAATATATTTTTGGGGCTGAAATAAATCTGTTTCATAAATTATTCACATTTAATAGTATAGGGGCACATTCTTAAGTAAAGAATAGTTAAAGAAAAATAGGAAAAATAATTATGAAATAGTATACATCAGAAGCCAAGGTCAAAATATGATCTTAAATTATTTAGGACCAGAACCTAATCTGTTTAGGTAGTGTGTATTACTAATTTAATAATAAAATGCACAATTATGCATAAGAATATAAATCTGAAAATATAGAAACTAGTAAATAATAAATGGAGTTTCTAAAGTACAAAGAATTCAGCTTAGGGTTGGTAGAAATTATGAAGGCACATATGGGGAAGAAAAATACTTTTCATACATACTTGGTAGTGAAAAGGTGTAGTAGTTGAATATAAGAAATTTATTGGAAACTCATATATATAGTATGTAAGTATAAATGTGAACACAAAAGTAGGAATCATATACACATGATTAAAAGTGCATGCAAGCCACAACTCAACACACATAAAGTAACCACAACACATATAATGGTGAAGAACTTTCATAAATGTGAATGTGTGGTTTGTATGAAGTAGAAGTGTGAACTATGTCTTATGATTGTTGTTTTTCTTTTGCTATGTGTGATGGTATGATGTAGAACCTACTCAAGAGCAAGTTATTCCTTTCCAAGACCAGGACTACCCATTTCAAGAGCAGCAGGAAGGAGGCAAGTGTCCTTGACCACTTTGATCCTATGCTAGGATGTGTAGATAGAATTATTTGCATTGTCAAATGAAATATGAAACCCATGCTAGGAAAGTTTCCCTAGAATTTCATTACCCTGTTTCCTTGTAGCTTGGGTTGGGATTTATTTTACCATGTCATATATTTACATGCATTTGCTTAGCCATGCTTAGAATGGGATATTTTGGACATGAGATCATCAGTTTATATTACCATACTCTTGAATGAGACATTGTGAATTATGTAGAGGTAGGGATCAAGGCAAGTTGGATGTTTTGGTTGTGTGCTGGGTGCACGAGACTTGGGTTTGTGTTTAGTACTTGCCTGGATCCTAAGGACCGGTTCATGGAGCATGTAACCCGGCTTTACAGTGCCAACCACATGCTGAGATGGGGCAGCTTAGCCAATTAATTAGGTGTATCCCCGGCGTAGTATGGGTGTGTTGGATGGTGCGGGGAGTAGGTGTCAGCGGGACTACCATATGAACCGCAAGGCTCAAGAGGGGGCCACTACAGCGGGGTTGGAGCCTCTTGTATGCTGTTAGGGGTGAAACCTCAGTGGGCCCACGCTCGTCGGGAATCCCTTTGTAAAGGCTTTGTAGTGATCTCTTGGCCGCACACCTGGGAAGTGTGAATGTGGAACGTAGCCACTGGCATAATGGAGGTTCTTTTAGTCCACCCGGCAACGGGGGATGAAATCACTACTTGTGGGTACAGTGGTACAAACTCTGCAGAGTCAAAACTGTCTTGACAGCCGTGCTCACGGTTAAGAGCGGCCTGGACTTATTCATGATTAGAGGATTGACGGTTTTGGAGGTTAAGCGGGAAGCTTAACATTGGAAATGATGTTATGATTATTTGGTTATGATGATTGGGATGGGAGATTGGGACCATTTCACCTGTGTAGTAATGTAGGTGCTTAATAAGCTAAGGTGATAGGTATTAATTGCGTAGTGCTTTAACCATGAGTTCAACCTCTCCTTGTTCTAGCCATGCATGATATAATTTTCCCACACTTGCTGAGTACCATTGGTACTCAACCTTGCATATTTGTTGGTTTATATTGCTGCTCAGGTCAAGATAATGAGGTGGTGTATAATGACCAAGACTTTGGACCCGAGGAAGGATTCTAGGTTCATGAAGACCCCCCCCGGGCAACACCTGTGATGGAGCCCCAAAGAATAATATTCCGCTGCTAGTTTATTTTCCTTGTGATGAACTTATTATTGTCCATCGAGACATTTACTATGTAAGACTTACTTATATTCGACACCTGGCTTGTAATAAATGATGCTTCACTATTTGTCATCACATGTATGAGCAAATGATCCTGGCATACATGTGATATTCACTTGGTTGTTTCTTCGGAAAAACCGGGTGTGACAGAGGTGGTATCAGAGCCAAGGTTGCCCGTAGGAACGTGGACCTAGGTAGAAATGGACGTATTTAAGGGCCCTATTTTCTTAAAAACTATTTTCCAAAGGTGTGGGTGGAAAAAGTGTTATTAAAGGAGTCATTTTCTTCATCTTACCCCAACTTTCATTCAAAATAGGATTTTTGTTTGAGATTTTATCTAACCTAATTTTAAATTCTTTTGTTTTAGATGGTTCGCATGATTCGCACCGCTCGTAAGTCCACGGGAGGGAGAGTTCCCGTAGTTGCCCTTGCTGAAAGAGAGGAGAGTCGTCCAGTGACGTACCTTTCCTACGGATTGGCAGTAGGAGATTTGTTGCGCCGTCTTCGACGTATGCTCGAAGCCGCCGGCAATACGGGCAAGCTCATCATCCACTATAACTCCACCAGGACCATCCGTGAGAAGAGGGAAGAATGGAGTTCGGAGATGAGGATTATACACGAGAATCAGCTGCTTAAGATCCACCACTCTCCAGCTTGTCGAGCAACACAAGTTGACGCGGAGAGAGATGTCACTTGGGAGGCCATCACCTGCCAGAGTCACATCTATCGTCGCCACTTGGACAAAACTGAGTACATGTATGTCCTCCAACGTGAGAGTGGTACTACGGAGTACAAGTACCCACCGGTGCAGCAAGGGACTTCCCATGAGCACATGGACTTGTGCTTGGAGGATGCTGCTATGCTCAGCACTCGACTGCAGGAGTGTCAACAAGAACTTCAGGATGTCCGAGACACTCTGAAGGAGACGGAGGCATTGCTGCGAGCTTGCTTAAAGACGAGAGAAAGAGGAGATGGGAATGAACTGTGTGTCACCGTAAGTGATCCATGGACCCCTGACTCCCCGGATCGCCGAGCAATCAGGCGTCGTCGCACTTCTCCACCAGCAGCCTCCCCACCCAAAGCAGAGTCAGAAGGTAGTCGAAATGAGGAGGAAGATCCCGAGGAGCCAGCTCAAGAGGATGAGTAGCGTAGAGTCTTTCCCCTAGCTAGCAAGAGGTCGAGTAGTCGAGTCGTTACGTATTTAATGGTGTGATAATGCTTGGTGTGTGACGTGAGTTGTGGAAGCCATGAGCAAGTGTCCACAGCCTCGTCTTCAGATTGTTTTGCTTTGGTGTGTGAACCCACAGGAAATAATAGTGCATTTATTGGGTGTGAGATATAAAACCCTCGTAAGATTTTAACAAAACTTCAACACTTCAAAGTACAAACAAGTGAAAGTAGTAAGATGATACTAGATGCTTTCAAATTAACATTTGTTGATTCTGCCAGATGGCCGGAAGAGGAAAAGGACGTGCTGCCAACCCCGCCAACAACAATGATGAGGCATGCAACTCTCATCTTTCTGGAGGCCAGAACCGGGGTGGTCGCCGTGAAGAAGTTGATCCTCTCCACCAAATGCTGGAGAATCAAAATCAGCTCATCCAGAACTTGACTCAAGTAGTGTCCAACTTGCATCAAGTTCCACCTCCACAAGCTGCACCACGCCAACCAAGGTTGAGTGAGTTTCTAGGAACTCAACCTCCAAAGTTTGCAAGTGCTGCTGAACCTCTGGAGGCAGATGATTGGCTGAAGACCATTGAAAGTAAGATGAGAATCATACAATGCCAAGGGTATGAGAGGGTGCTGTTTGCCTCTCATCAATTGCAGGGACCTGCTGCTGATTGGTGGACCGCCTACGTGGCCGCCCATCATGACCCTGAGAGCATCACTTGGGAAGAGTTCAAGCGTAGCTTCCGCAACCATTACATCCCAAGGGGTGAACTCAAAAACAAGAGGAAAGAGTTTTTGGGACTGCAGCAGGGAAACATGACGGTGAGGGAATACCTCACTAAATTCACTCAACTATCCCGTTATGCTCCACGAGACATAGAGACAGATGAGCAGAAACAAGATTGTTTCGTGGAAGGACTTACCGCAGAGATGCAGTGTGCAATGTCCTCCAATGAGTATGAAAGCTTTCAAAAGATGGTGGACAGAGCATTTGTGGTGGAAAGGAAGCTGAAGGCCCTGGAAAGTGAGAATAAGAGGAAGGCTGGGTGGTCACATCAAGCCTCAGGGAGCAACACCCGCCCACGTATGATGCAGCAACCTACGGGGCAGACGAGCCGCGCTGCGGTACCCTATTCAGCACCAAGAGGGTACAACCCAAACTACAGGCCTCCCGCAGCACCAGCACAGCCGCAACGTCAGTTTGTACAACAGCCTCGCCCCGCATATCCACCTCGACCAGCAGTGCAAGGACCCCCAAACCAACCCCAAGACAACAAGGGCCAAGCATCTAAGATTGGGGTGCAATGTTTCAGCTGTGGTGAAGTGGGGCACTACGCCCATAAGTGTCCAAAGAAGAAGCCCACGCAGCCACAGCAGCAGAACGTAATGAGAGGACGGGTGAACCACGTCACTATGGAGGAAGCACAAGAGGCACCCGACGTGGTAGTTGGTAAGTTTCCTGCCAATTTACACCTTGCAACTCTGCTGTTTGATTCTGGTGCTACCCATTCGTTCATTGCTCAAGGGTTTGTTAAGAAGCATGACCTAGCAACCACACAAATGAACCATATGCTAGCGGTAAATTCTCCAGGTGGAGAAATAAGGACAAGACAAGTGTGTCCCAAAGTGAACCTAGACATTAATGGGGTAGTATTTACCGCTAACCTCATAGTGATCGATTCACAAGGGATAGATATTATTTTGGGTATGGATTGGTTGACCAAACATAAAGGAATCATCCATTGTTCGACCAGAACGGTGGAACTAACTCACCCTAGTGGCACAAGAGTAAAGTTCATAACGATACATGAGCCTAGGAGGGACATTAAATTAAATCAAGTGGAGGTGAAAGTTGAGGAAATCAGGACTATCAGGGAATATCCAGATGTTTTTCCGGAGGAGTTGCCAGGAATGCCTCCCGACCGTGACGTGGAATTCGCAATCGAGCTAGTACCGGGAACAGCCCCGATATACAAGAGACCTTATCGAATGGACTCCAAGCAGCTAGAAGAGCTCAAGGATCATTTGAGGGAATTGACGGAAAAGGGGTATGTTCGCCCTAGTTCCTCACCATGGGGAGCTCCGGTAATATTTGTGCCTAAGAAAGATGGAACTCAAAGGTTATGCGTGGATTACCGTGCCTTGAATGAGGTGACCATCAAGAACAAGTATCCATTACCCCGCATTGAAGACTTGTTTGATCAGTTGAGGGGAGCTTGCGTGTTCTCGAAAATTGATCTCAGGTCGGGATACCACCAACTCAAGATAAGGCAATCTGATATTCCCAAGACAGCTTTCGTATCTCGGTACGGACTGTATGAATACACTGTCATGCCTTTCGGGCTAACCAATGCCCCGGCATATTTCATGTACCTCATGAACAAGGTATTCATGGAATATCTGGACAAATTTGTGGTGGTTTTCATAGATGATATTCTCGTCTTCTCCAAAGATGAAGAAGAACATGAGAAACATCTAAGGTTGGTGTTACAAAGGCTGAGAGAACACCAACTATATGCCAAGTTGAGCAAGTGTGAGTTTTGGCTAAAGAGAGTTCCCTTTTTAGGGCATATAATCTCGGAGGGAGGAATCTCCGTAGATCCCGCCAAAATCGAAGATATCCAGAAATGGAAAACCCCTGAAAATGTCGGGGAAGTTCGAAGCTTTTTGGGATTGGCTGGATACTATCGACGGTTTATTGAGGGATTCTCCAAGATCTCGAAACCTCTCACCAAACTATTGGAAAAGGGAATCACATTCACCTGGACGCCACAGTGCGATACGAGCTTTCAGGAGCTAAAGAAGAGATTGACAACAGCCCCCGTGTTGGTTATGCCAGATATGCAGAAGAATTTCACGGTGTACTGCGATGCCTCTGGAAACGGGTTGGGATGTGTTCTCATGCAAGAGGGACATGTCGTGGCATATGCATCCCGGCAGCTTCGGAAGCACGAGAAGAACTATCCTACACATGACTTAGAACTAGCTGCAGTGGTACACGCGTTGAAAATTTGGCGGCACTATTTGATGGGGAAGAGGACAGAGATATATACGGATCATAAGAGTTTGAAGTACATATTCACACAGCCAGATCTCAACCTTAGACAAAGGAGATGGTTAGAGCTAATCAATGACTTTGATGTAGGCATCAACTATCATCCCGGGAAAGCAAACGTCGTGGCCGATGCCTTGAGTCGGAAAGTGCAGGTCAATAAGTTGAGCTTGAAGGATATGCCTGCAGAATTGAAGGACGAGGTTATAAGGCTCAATCTATGTCTAGTAAATAGTGGTGAAGCCATCGCCATGGAAGTGGACTCCACACTTGAGCGAGACATACGCGAGGGACAAAAGAATGATGAGAAGGTACAAGAGATCAGACAGCTCATCAAGGAAAATAAAGCTCCTGGTTTTAGAGAGGATGAACAAGGAACGGTGTGGCACGGGAAAAGGATCTGTGTGCCAGAAGTAAAGGAGATTCGTAAATTAATTTTGAAGGAGGCGCACGATTCCGACTATTCCATTCATCCTGGGAGTACGAAGATGTATCAGGACCTCAAAAGTAGGTATTGGTGGTATGGCATGAAGCGAGATGTCGCGGAACATGTTGCCCTATGTGACACATGTCAGTTGGTGAAAGCAGAACATCAACGACCCGCGGGATTGCTGCAACCACTCAAAGTGCCTGAATGGAAGTGGGAAGAGATCAGCATGGACTTTGTCGTGGGATTGCCTAGGACCCAGTCCGGGTATGATTCAATATGGGTTATTATTGATAGGCTAACCAAGGTAGCTCATTTCATCCCTGTGAAAGAAAGCTACAGCGGATCCAAATTGGCAGAATTGTACATGTCAAGGATTGTGTGTTACCATGGAGTGCCGAAGAAGATAGTGTCGGATCGAGGGACGCAGTTCACCTCGAGGTTTTGGCAAAAGTTGCATGAAACCATGGGAACCCATCTGAATTTCAGTTCTGCCTATCATCCCCAAACTGACGGGCAGACGGAGAGAACCAATCAGATCCTTGAAGATATGTTAAGGGCATGTGCACTCAAAAACAATAGGAGTTGGGACAAAAACTTACCGTATGCGGAGTTTTCCTATAACAACAGTTATCAAGCCAGTATGAAGATGTCACCGTTTGAAGCTTTGTATGGAAGGAAGTGCAGAACTCCCCTATTTTGGAACCAAACAGGAGAAAGTAAAGTGTTTGGTCCCGAAGTGCTACAAGAAGCCGAGGCAAAGGTGAGGGAGATTCGCAACAACTTGAGGATAGCACAGACACGCCAGAAGAGTTATGCTGATGTACGAAGAAGAGAGCTCGTTTTCAACGTGGGAGACTATGTTTATCTCAAGGTGTCCCCTATCAGAGGACTTCGTCGGTTCAAGGTGAAAGGGAAGTTGTCACCTCGATACATCGGACCCTTTCAAGTTTTGGAAAGAAAAGGCGAAGTGGCGTACCAACTAGAGTTGCCGGTTCATCTGTCGGACGTGCACGATGTGTTCCATGTGTCGCAACTCAAGAAATGTCTGAGGACGCCTGAGGAGGTGTTACCCATGAACGAAGTGGATGTAGCTGAGGATTTGTCTTATGCCGAGCAACCATACAAGATTTTGGAGACAATGGAACGCCTCACCAGAAATAAGAGAATCAGGATGTGCAAGGTGCAGTGGAAACATCACTCAGAAGAGGAAGCCACCTGGGAGCGGGAAGATGAGCTTAAGGCACAATTTCCGGAATTGTTTTCTTAGAAACACCAATCTCGAGGACGAGATTTCTTTTAAGGGGGGTAGAGCTGTAACACCCCAAATTTTTAGTCAAGACTCAAATTTTGATTTAGAACCATAAACCATGTTCAGAGGGGAATTTAGAAATTTTTGGACGTATTGCATGTTTTGCAAAAATTCAAATTCAAACTGGAATTCAAATTATACTCAAAACAGAAATGAAATGAAAAAGAAAAAAAAGGAAAGCCAGAAAAAAACTGGCCAGTGGGCCGAAACCCCAGCCGGCCCAGCTAACCCCCGCGCAGCCCGCCCCCGCGCGCGCCGCTCTGCCCCTCGCTGACATGTGGGACCCGCCTGTCATCCCTAACCCCGCGACCCCGGACTCTCTCCCGCGCGCTCGATCGCAACCGATCGGGAAATCGTGTTTTGCGGCCGAATTCTGGAACTAGCGGACTCCAACTCGATCACAACAGAACCACCGCCCTCCCCCGGCTATAAAACCCACCGATCCGATCAGTTTTTCGCACGCGATCGCCGATTTTCACTCCGGTGAGCACCGAGACTTCGCCGGTGAATTTTGGCCGATCTAAGCTCGGAAACTCTGATCTAACTCGCTAGTTTTGATCCACCGCCTCCGGGGAACTTTGCAGGTGCAGAAAACCCGAAGACTTACGGTGCAAATCCAGCTCCGACGAGCTTCGCCGTGGTTTTGCCTCGGACCTCGCCGCCGAGCACTTTCCAGGACCCCCGAGCTCGAGAAAACCCCCGAGGTGAGATCCCTGACCTCCCCTCTACCGATCTAGGCCATAAGATCACAGTTCTAGGCAGAATTCTCGAGGATCCGAAAGATTCCGGCGAGATCGCCGCTTCCCGCCGCCGTGCGCCGCCGGCAGCGCCGCCCGCGCTCGATCAGAGCGACGTGGCCGCTTGTGCGCCGTTTATTTTAAATCGCACGGTAGACTTTAAAACCCCGCGTACCGGTTCGATGTTATAATCTCAGCCGTCGGTTTAAAATCAGACGGTCCACGTCAGTCCCGCGTTATAAAGACTAGAATTCTTACGTGCTACCCCCTGGGGTTCTCTGGAATTGAGAGCTAGCCCCGGAAACTTCAGATCTAGCCCCTGGAACTCCAGAAAATCATGTAAATTCATTTAAAAAAACAGTTTTAGCCCCTAGACTTAATAGAAATTAAGAAAAACACCTCTGAAGAGTGTAGCTAGACCCCTGGAGATTATGAAAATAATATTATATACCCTGTAATGGGGTGAATTCATTATTTTAGCCCTGTTTAGTATTTAATTTAGAAAATTGAAAATGTAACTAGTGTTTAAATATTAAAAAGGGGGACAAACCTAATTGTCAAAATTAGTAAAAACTTTCTCAGTACTTAGAAAACTTTGGAGTGAGATAAAAATATATTTTTGGGGCTGAAATAAATCTGTTTCATAAATTATTCACATTTAATAGTATAGGGGCACATTCTTAAGTAAAGAATAGTTAAAGAAAAATAGGAAAAATAATTATGAAATAGTATACATCAGAAGCCAAGGTCAAAATATGATCTTAAATTATTTAGGACCAGAACCTAATCTGTTTAGGTAGTGTGTATTACTAATTTAATAATAAAATGCACAATTATGCATAAGAATATAAATCTGAAAATATAGAAACTAGTAAATAATAAATGGAGTTTCTAAAGTACAAAGAATTCAGCTTAGGGTTGGTAGAAATTATGAAGGCACATATGGGGAAGAAAAATACTTTTCATACATACTTGGTAGTGAAAAGGTGTAGTAGTTGAATATAAGAAATTTATTGGAAACTCATATATATAGTATGTAAGTATAAATGTGAACACAAAAGTAGGAATCATATACACATGATTAAAAGTGCATGCAAGCCACAACTCAACACACATAAAGTAACCACAACACATATAATGGTGAAGAACTTTCATAAATGTGAATGTGTGGTTTGTATGAAGTAGAAGTGTGAACTATGTCTTATGATTGTTGTTTTTCTTTTGCTATGTGTGATGGTATGATGTAGAACCTACTCAAGAGCAAGTTATTCCTTTCCAAGACCAGGACTACCCATTTCAAGAGCAGCAGGAAGGAGGCAAGTGTCCTTGACCACTTTGATCCTATGCTAGGATGTGTAGATAGAATTATTTGCATTGTCAAATGAAATATGAAACCCATGCTAGGAAAGTTTCCCTAGAATTTCATTACCCTGTTTCCTTGTAGCTTGGGTTGGGATTTATTTTACCATGTCATATATTTACATGCATTTGCTTAGCCATGCTTAGAATGGGATATTTTGGACATGAGATCATCAGTTTATATTACCATACTCTTGAATGAGACATTGTGAATTATGTAGAGGTAGGGATCAAGGCAAGTTGGATGTTTTGGTTGTGTGCTGGGTGCACGAGACTTGGGTTTGTGTTTAGTACTTGCCTGGATCCTAAGGACCGGTTCATGGAGCATGTAACCCGGCTTTACAGTGCCAACCACATGCTGAGATGGGGCAGCTTAGCCAATTAATTAGGTGTATCCCCGGCGTAGTATGGGTGTGTTGGATGGTGCGGGGAGTAGGTGTCAGCGGGACTACCATATGAACCGCAAGGCTCAAGAGGGGGCCACTACAGCGGGGTTGGAGCCTCTTGTATGCTGTTAGGGGTGAAACCTCAGTGGGCCCACGCTCGTCGGGAATCCCTTTGTAAAGGCTTTGTAGTGATCTCTTGGCCGCACACCTGGGAAGTGTGAATGTGGAACGTAGCCACTGGCATAATGGAGGTTCTTTTAGTCCACCCGGCAACGGGGGATGAAATCACTACTTGTGGGTACAGTGGTACAAACTCTGCAGAGTCAAAACTGTCTTGACAGCCGTGCTCACGGTTAAGAGCGGCCTGGACTTATTCATGATTAGAGGATTGACGGTTTTGGAGGTTAAGCGGGAAGCTTAACATTGGAAATGATGTTATGATTATTTGGTTATGATGATTGGGATGGGAGATTGGGACCATTTCACCTGTGTAGTAATGTAGGTGCTTAATAAGCTAAGGTGATAGGTATTAATTGCGTAGTGCTTTAACCATGAGTTCAACCTCTCCTTGTTCTAGCCATGCATGATATAATTTTCCCACACTTGCTGAGTACCATTGGTACTCAACCTTGCATATTTGTTGGTTTATATTGCTGCTCAGGTCAAGATAATGAGGTGGTGTATAATGACCAAGACTTTGGACCCGAGGAAGGATTCTAGGTTCATGAAGACCCCCCCCGGGCAACACCTGTGATGGAGCCCCAAAGAATAATATTCCGCTGCTAGTTTATTTTCCTTGTGATGAACTTATTATTGTCCATCGAGACATTTACTATGTAAGACTTACTTATATTCGACACCTGGCTTGTAATAAATGATGCTTCACTATTTGTCATCACATGTATGAGCAAATGATCCTGGCATACATGTGATATTCACTTGGTTGTTTCTTCGGAAAAACCGGGTGTGACATCATCTTCAGGGATATCTATACCTGTACATACCATATGCCAAAGACTTGGGTTCAAGAAAATTAGATGCAACTTCATGTTGTGTTTCCACATTGTATAGTTAGTTCCATCAAAGTGTGGTGGTTTGCCTAGAGGAATTGATAAATAACTGGAATGAGAATTTAGTCGTTCATAGTTAAAAGGATATCGCGAGTAGTCTTGTTGACTACTCTTGAGTTTCTTCTCTAAATCCTCCTTCTTTTTCCTTTTGGCATCCTCCTTCTTCTTTTTGAGGAGTGCCATAAGATGAAGAACTTCTTCATCTTCTTCTGAGCTTGTAACGTCTTGTGGAGGAGCAACTGCGGAAGGTGGGTTAGACCCTTGTTCTTCAAAATTGCTCGAGCTTGCTCCTTTTCCCTTGTTGAGATCAATTTGGCTACGACCTTGTCCCCCATCTCCTCTCCAAGCGGTTAAGTTTTTTGTGGAGAGTTAGGCTCTGATACCAATTGAAAGTTGCCTATAGGGGGGGTGAATAGGCTAATAAAACCTGAAATTCAAATAAACAGCGGATAAAACCAGAGCAGGCCGGACTAGTCCGGTATGAGGTCGGACTAGTCCGTTCTAAGCCTAATTTGTGTTTTAGGTTTCCTTTTAAGTTTATTTGAGCGGAAAATATGTGGTAGTAAAATGATATCACTAATTAGTTAAAAATGATTAGATTGCAAAATAATAGAACAATTTGCGGGAGATAACACAATGAAAGCTTGACCAATAATTCTAGTGAGCAATTTAAATAGTGGAGAGACCAAGTGACACGATTTATCCCGAGATTCGATTCCACATAGAATTCAAAGTACAACTGTTAAGAACTCAAAATAACAGTTAGAGTGCAAAGGAATCAAACCGAGAGCTCAAACGTTGGTCACCACTTCTTCCCTCTCACAAAAACCGCTAACACCTTAAGATCCAATCTTAGGGGTCTAGAAGGTGAGGAAGGAGGCTTAAAAGAGCTCTAGGAATAAGTTTTCAACGCTTGGATTCGTGTTCTTCTTATTCTCAGCCGAGGGGTCTCCTTTTATAGAAATCCCGGCATTTAGCCGTTTGTCACACCCGGTTTATCCGAAGAACAACCGAGTGAATATCACATGTATGCCAGGATCATTTTCTCATACATGTGATGGCAAATAGTGAAGCATCATTTATTACAAGCCAAGTGTCGAATATAAATAAGTCTTACACAGCAAATGTCTCGAGGGACAATAATAAGTTCATCACAAGTAAATAAACTAGCAACGGAATAATTATTCTCGTGGGCTCCGTCACAGGCGTTGCCCGGGGGACTCCATGAACCTAGAAACCTTCTTCGGGTCCGAAGTCTTGATCATTATACACCACCTCATTATCTTGACCTGAGCAGCAATATAAACCAACAAATATGCAAGGTTGAGTACCATTGGTACTCAGCAAGTGTGGGAAAGTTATGTCATGCATGGCTAGAACAAGGAGAGATTGAACTCAGGGTTAAAGCACTACGCAATTAATACCTATCACCTTAGCTTATTAAGCACCTACATTACTACACAGGTGAAATGGTCCCAATTTCCCAACCCATCATCATAATCAAATAACTATAACATCATTTCCAATGTTAAGCTCCCCGCTTAACATTCACACCCTCCAAGGCCATCACACTCTAATCATGAATAAGTCCAAGCCGCTCTTGACCGTGAGCACGACTGTCATGACAGTTTTGACTCTGCAGAGTTTGCACCACTGTACCCACATGTAGTGATTTCATCCCCCGTTGCCGGGTGGACTAAAAGAACCTCCATTATGCCAGTGGCTACGAACCACATTCACACTTCCCAGGTGTGTAGCCAGGAGATCACTACGAAGCCTTTACAAAGGGATTCCCAACGAGCATGGGCCCACTGTGGTTTCACCCCTAACAGCATACAAGAGGCTCCGACCCCGCTGCAGTGGCCCCCTCTTGAGCCTTGCAGTTCATATGGTAGTCCAGCTGACTCCTATTCCCTGCACCATCCAACACACCCATACTACGCCGGGGATACACCTAATTAATTGGCCAAGCTGCCCCATCTCAGCATGTGGTTAGCACGGTAAAGCCAGGTTACATGCTCCATGAACCGGTCCTTAGGATCCACGCAAGTACTAAACACAAACCCGAGTCTCGTGCACCCAGCACCAACCAAAACATCCAACTTGCCTTGATCCCTACCTCTACATAACTCATAATATCTCATTCAAGAGTATGGTAAAATAAACCGATGATCCCATATCCCAAATATCCCATTCTAAGCATGGCTAAGCATATGCATAATAATAAATGACATGATAAAATAAATCCCAACCCAAGCTACAAGGAAACAAGGTAATGCAATTCTAGGGAAACATCCTAGCATGGGTTTCATATTTTCAATTGACAATGCAAATAATTCTATCTACACATCCTAGTATAGGATCAAAGTGGTCAAGGACACTTGCCTTTTTCCTGCTGCTCTTGGAATGGGTAGTCCTGATCTTGGAAAGGAAGAACTTGCTCTGGAGCAGGTTCTACATCATACCATCACACATAGCAAAAGAAAACAACAATCCATAAGACATAGTTCACACTTCCACTTCATACAAACCACACATTCACATTTATGAAAGCCATTCCCATTCCTATGTGTTGTGGTTACTCTATGTGTGTTGATTTTTTTTTGGGCTTACATGCACTTTTAAACATGTCCATATGATTTCTACTTTTGTATTCATATTTATGTTGGCATACTATATATGAATTTTAAATAAATCCCTTATATTTAATTGATACACATTTTAGCTACCAAGTATGCATGAAAAGTATTTTCCTACTCCATATGTGTCTTCAGACCTTCTACCAACCCTAAACTGAATTCTTTGGATTTTAGAAACTTCATTTATCATTTCCTAGTTATTTATACCTAGCTTGCTATATTTTCAGATTTATTTCCCATGTCTAAAATGTGTATCAATTAAATATAAGGGATTTATTTAAAATTCATGTATGTGTCTTCAGACCTTCTACCAACCCTAAACTGAATTCTTTGGATTTTAGAAACTTCATTTACCATTTCCTAGTTATTTATACCTAGCTTGCTATATTTTCAGATTTATTTCCCATGCCTAAATGTGAACTTTATTATGAAAATAGTAAGACACCTCATCTAAACAGAATAGGTTTTGGGTCTAAAATATTAAATAATATATTTTTGAACTTCTCCTCTGATGTGAACTATTTTACATTTATTTTACTAATTTTCAGAATTATTCTCTACTTAAAAATGTGTCCCTATAACTAATAAATGTGAATAATGAATTAGACAGATTCACTTCAGCCAAAAATCTATTTTTATCTCACTCCAAAGTTTTCCATGTACTAGGAAAGTTTTTAATTTGAATTTACAATGTGTTTGTCCCATCTTTTAAATTTTAAATACTAAACACATTCAAATTCCTAAATTTAATATCACATAGGGTTAAAAAGGTAAACTCACCCCACTACAGGGTCTATTATATTATTTTAAGAATTTCCAGGGGTCTAACTATGCATAACAGAGGGATTTTGCTAATTTTTATTAAGTCCAGGGGCTAAAACTGATTTTCAATTGAATTTACATGAATTTCTGAAGTTCCAGGGGCTAGATCAGAAGTTTCCGGGGCTAGCTTGTATTTTCCGAGAACCCCAGAGGGTTGCGCGTAAGAATCCCGGCCTTTATAACGCGGGGCTGACGTGGACCATCCGATTTAAAACAGACGGCTGAGATTATAACGTCGAACCGGTACGCGGGAATTTAAATTCTACCGTGTGATTTAAAATAGACGGCGCACAAGCGGCCACGTCGCTCGGATCGAGCGCGGGCGGCGCTGCCCGGCGGCGCACGGCGGCGGGAGGCGGCGATCTCGCCGGAGAGTTTTGGATCTTTGTCAATTCTTCCTAGAACTGTGATTTTATGGCATAGATTGGTAGAGGGGAGGTCGGGGATCTCACCTCGGGGGTTTTCTTGAGCTCGGAGGTCCTGGAAAACGGTCGACGACGAGGTCCGAGGTGAATTCACGGCGAGGCTCGTCGGCGCTGTGTTTGAAGCGCAAACCACCGAGTTTGCTGCACCTGCGCGGTTCCCCGGAGGCGGTGGAACACGATCGGCGCGTTAGATCGGAGAACCCGAGCAGAAATCGAGAGAAAACGGTGATCGGAGCTTCGGTTCCCACCGGGAAGAAAAACAGCCGATCGCGGGTGAAAATCGGGAAGATGTCGTTGTTTATATAGCCGGCGGAGGGCGGCGTTCGGTTGTGATCGAGTTTGCGTCGTCCAGGAACGAAATTCGGCTGGGATACGCGAGGATCCGGGGCGGTTTCGATTCGGAGGTGAGAAGAGTCCGGCCGGCCGAGCGCGGGCGCGAGGAGGAAGAAGGGTTGGCGGGCCCCGCGTGTCAGTGGGAAAGAGGGGGGGCGCGTGGCTGCGGGCTGGCGCGGGAATAAATGGGCCGACTGGTGGGTTTCGGCCCACTGGCCGGGGAGGTTTATTTTTTTCCTTTTCTTTTTCTTTTTCATTTCTGTTTTGAGTTTAATTTGAATTCCAGTTTGAATTTGAATTTTTGCAACACATGCAATACGTCCAAAATTTTTTAAATTCGCCTCTTAACAAGATTTTGGGGTGTTACAGCTCTACCCCCCTTAAAAGAAATCTCGTCCTCGAGATTGGTGGTTCTAAGAAAACAATTCCGGAAATTGTGCCTTAAGCTCATCTTCTCGCTCCTAGGTGGCTTCCTCTTCCGAGTGATGCTTCCACTGCACCTTGCACATCCGGATTCTTTTATTTCTTATGAGGTGTTCCATCGTTTCCAAAATCTTGGATGGTTGCTCGGCATAAGACAAATCCTCAGCTACGTCAACCTCATTCATGGGTAACACCTCTTCAGGCGTTCTCAGACATTTCTTGAGCTGTGACACATGGAATACATCGTGCACATCCGATAGGCGAGCCGGTAATTCTAGTTGATACGCCACTTCGCCTTTCCTCTCCAGAACTTGAAAGGGTCCGATGTATCGAGGTGACAACTTCCCTTTCACCTTGAACCAACGAAGTCCTCGGATAGGGGGCACCTTGAGATAGACATAGTCTCCCACGTTGAAAACGAGCTCTCTTCTCCGAACATCGGCATAGCTCTTTTGTCACATCTGTGCTATCCTCAAGTTGTTGCGAACTCCCCTCACTTTCGCCTCGGCTTCTTGTAGTACTTCAGGACCAAACACTTTACTTTCCCCTGTTTGGTTCCAAAATAGGGGAGTTCTGCACTTCGTCCCATACAAAGCTTCAAACGGTGACATCTTCATACTAGCTTGATAGCTGTTGTTATAGGAGAATTCCGCATACGGTAAGTTCTTGTCCCAACTCCGATTGTTTTTGAGTGCACACGCCCTCAGCATATCCTCAAGAATCTGATTGGTTTTTTCCGTCTGCCCGTCAGTTTGGGGATGATAGGCAGAACTAAAGTTCAGATGGGTTCCCATGGTTTTGTGCAACTTCTGCCAGAACCTCGAGGTGAATTGTGTCCCTCGATCCGACACTATGTTCTTCGGCACTCCATGGTAACACACGATCCTTGACATGTACAATTCTGCCAATTTGGATCCGCTGTAGCTTTCTTTCACGGGGATGAAATGAGCTACCTTGGTTAGCCTGTCGATGATGACCCATATTGAATCATATCCTGATTGGGTCCTAGGCAATCCCACTATGAAATCCATACCGATTTCTTCCCATTTCCATTCAGACACTTTGAGTGGTTGCAATAATCCCGCGGGTTGTTGATGTTCTGCTTTCACCAACTGGCATGTGTCACATAGGGCAACATGTTCCGCGACAGCTCGCTTCATGCCATACCACCAATACCTGCTGTTGAGGTCCTGGTACATCTTCGTACTCTCAGGATGAATGGAATAGTCGGAATCGTGAGCCTCCTTCAAAATTAATTCACGGATCTCCTTTACTTCAGGCACACAAATCCTTTTCCCGTGCCACACCGTACCTTGTTCATCCTCTCTGAAGTTAGGGGCTTTATTTTCCTTGATGAGTTGTCTGATTTCTTGTATCTTCTCGTCATTCTTTTGACCATCGCGTATGTCTTGCTCTAGCGTGGAGTCCACTTCCATGGCGATAGCTTCACCACTATTCACCAGGCATAGATTGAGTCTTATAACCTCGTACTTCAATTCTGCAGGCATGTCCTTCAAGCTCAACTTATTGACCTGCACTTTCCGACTTAAAGCATCTGCCACGACGTTTGCTTTCCCAGGATGATAGTTGATGCCAACATCAAAGTCATTGATTAGCTCTAACCATCTCCTTTGTCTGAGGTTGAGATCTGGCTGTGTGAAAATGTACTTTAAACTCTTATGATCCGTATATATCTCTGTCCTCTTCCCCATCAAGTAGTGTCGCCAAATTTTCAACGCGTGTACCACTACGGCTAGTTCTAGGTCATGTGTAGGATAGCTCTTCTCGTGCTTCCGGAGCTGCCGGGATGCATAAGCCACGACATGCCCTTCTTGCATGAGAACACATCCCAACCCGTTTCCAGAGGCATCGCAGTACACTGTAAAGTTCTTCTGCATATCTGGCATAACTAGCACTGGGGCTGTTGTCAATCTTTTCTTTAACTCCTGAAAGCTCGTCTCGCACTGCGGTGTCCATGTGAATGTGATTCCCTTTTCCAACAGTTTGGTGAGGGGTCTCGAGATCTTGGAGAATCCCTCAATTAACCGTCGATAGTATCTAGCCAATCCCAAGAAGCTTCGAACTTCCCCGACATTTTCAGGGGTCTTCCACTTCTGTATATCCTCGATTTTGGCGGGATCCATGGAGATTCCTCCCTCCGAGATTATATGTCCTAAGAAGGGAACTCTCTTCAGCCAAAACTCACACTTGCTCAACTTGGCATATAGGTCGTGTTCTCTCAGCCTCTGCAATACCAACCTTAGATGTTTCTCATGTTCTTCTTCATCTTTGGAGAAGACGAGAATGTCATCTATGAAAACCACCACAAATTTGTCCAGATATTCCATGAATACCTTGTTCATGAGATACATGAAGTACGCCGGGGCATTAGTTAGCCCAAAATGCATGACAGTGTATTCATACAGTCCGTACCGAGATACGAAAGCTGTCTTGGGAATATCAGATTGCCTTATATTAAGTTGGTGGTATCCCGACCTGAGATCAATTTTCGAGAACACACAAGCTCCCTTCAACTGATCAAACAAGTCTTCAATGCGGGGTAATGGCTATTTATTCTTGATGGTTACCTCATTCAAGGCACGGTAGTCCACGCATAACCTTTGGGTTCCGTCCTTTTTGGGCACAAATATCACTGGGGCTCTGAATGGTGAGGAACTAGGACGAATATACCCCTTCTCCGTCAGTTCTCTCAAATGATCCTTGAGTTCTCCCAGCTGCTTGGAGTCCATCCGATAAGGTCTCTTGTATATCGGGGCTGTTCCAGGCACTAGCTCAATTGCGAATTCCACTTCACGATCTGGAGGCATACCTGGCAACTCCTCCGGAAAAACATCTGGATATTCCCTGATAATCCTGATCTCCTCCACTTTCACCTCAATTTGATTTAATTTAACGTCCCTCCTAGGCTCTTGTATTGTTATAAACTTTACTTTTGTGCCACTAGGGTGCGTTAGTTCCACCGTTCTGGTCGAACAATGGATGATTCCCTTATGTTTGGTCAACCAGTCCATGCCCAAAATAATATCGATCCATTGAGAATCTATCACTATGAGGTTGGCAGTAAATATTACCCCATTAATATCTAGATTCACCTTGGGACACACTTGTCTTGTCCTTATTTCTCCACCTGGAGAGTTTACTGCTAGCATATGGTTCATTTGTGGTGTTGCTAGATCATGCTTCTTAACAAACCCTTGAGCAATGAACGAGTGGGTAGCACCAGAATCAAACAGCAGGGTTGCAATGTGTAAATTGGTAGGAAACTTACCAACTACCACGTCGGGTGCCTCTTGCGCTTCCTCCATAGTGACGTGGTTCACCCGTCCTCTCATTACATTCTGCTGTTGTGGCTGCGTGGGCTTCTTCTTTGGGCACTTATGGGCGTAGTGCCCCACTTCACCACAGTTGAAACATTGCACACCAACCTTAGGTGCCTGGCCTTTGCTGTCTTGGGGTTGGTTTGGGGGTCCTTGCACTGCTGGTCGAGGTTGATATGTAGGGCGAGGCTGCTGTACGTACTGACGTTGTGGCTGTATTGGTGCTGCCGGAGGCCTGTAGTTCGGGTTGTACCCTCTTGGTGCTGAGTAGGGTACCGCAGCACGGTTCGTCTGCCCTGCGGGTTGCTGCATCAGACGTGGGCGGGTGTTGCTCCCTGAGGCTTGATGTGACCACCCGACCTTCCTCTTGTTCTCATTTTCCATGGCCTTCAGCTTCCTTTCTACCACAAACGCTCTGTCCACCATCTTTTGGAAGCTCTCATACTCGTTGGAGGACATTGTACACTGCATTTCTGCAGTAAGTCCTTCCACGAAACAATCCTGTTTCTGCTCATCAGTCTCTATGTCCCGTGGGGCATAACGGGAGAGTTGACTAAATTTAGTGAGGTATTCCCTCACAGTCATGTTTCCTTGCTGCAATCCCAAGAACTCCTTCCTCTTGTTTTTGAGTTCACCCCTTGGTATGTAATGGTTGTGGAAGCTACGCTTGAACTCTTCCCAAGTGATGTTCTCAGGGTCATGATGGGCGGCGACGTAGGCGGTCCACCAATCAGCAGCAGGTCCATGCAATTGGTGAGAAGCAAACAACACCCTCTCATACCCTTGGCATTGTATGATCCTCATCTTGCTCTCAATGGTCTTTAGCCAATCATCTGCCTCCAAAGGTTCAGCAGCACTTGCAAACTTTGGGGGTTGATAAACTTTTAAACAAAAATCCTATTTTGAATGAAAGTTGGGGTAAGATGAAGAAAGTGACCCCATTAAATAACACTTTTCAACACACACCTTGTAAAATAGTCTTTAAGGAAATAGGGTCCTCAAATACGTCCATTTCTACCTAGGTCCACGTTCCTACGGGCAACCTTGGCTCTGATACCACTTCTGTCACACCCGGTTTATCCGAAGAACAACCGAGTGAATATCACATGTATGCTAGGATCATTTTCTCATACATGTGATGACAAATAGTGAAGCATCATTTATTACAAGCCAAGTGTCGAATATAAATAAGTCTTACATAGCAAATATCTCGAGGGACAATAATAAGTTCATCACAAGTAAATAAACTAGCAGCGGAATAATTATTCTCGTGGGCTCCGTCACAGGCGTTGCCCGGGGGACTCCATGAACCTAGAAACCTTCTTCGGGTCCGAAGTCTTGATCATTATACACCACCTCATTATCTTGACCTGAGCAGCAATATAAACCAACAAATATGCAAGGTTGAGTACCATTGATACTCAGCAAGTGTGGGAAAGTTATGTCATGCATGGCTAGAACAAGGAGAGATTGAACTCAGGGTTAAAGCACTACACAATTAATACCTATCACCTTAGCTTATTAAGCACCTACATTACTACACAGGTGAAATGGTCCCAATTTCCCAACCCATCATCATAATCAAATAACCATAACATCATTTCCAATGTTAAGCTCCCCGCTTAACATTCACACCCTCCAAGGCCATCACACTCTAATCATGAATAAGTCCAAGCCGCTCTTGACCCTGAGCACGGCTGTCATGACAGTTTTGACTCTGCAGAGTTTGCACCACTGTACCCACATGTAGTGATTTCATCCCCCGTTGCCGGGTGGACTAAAAGAACCTCCATTATGCCAGTGGCTACGAACCACATTCACACTTCCCAGGTGTGTAGCCAGGAGATCACTACGAAGCCTTTACAAAGGGATTCCCGACGAGCGTGGGCCCACTGAGGTTTCACCCCTAACAGCATACAAGAGCCTCCAACCCCGCTGCAGTGGCCCCCTCTTGAGCCTTGCAGTTCATATGGTAGTCCAGATGACTTCTATTCCCCGCACCATCCAACACACCCATACTACACCGGGGATACACCTAATTAATTGGCCAAGCTGCCCCATCTCAGCATGTGGTTGGCACGGTAAAGCCAGGTTACATGCTCCATGAACCGGTCCTTAGGATCCAGGCTAAACACAAACCCGAGTCTCGTGCACCCAGCACCAACCAAAACATCCAACTTGCCTTGATCCCTACCTCTACATAACTCATAATATCTTATTCAAGAGTATGGTAAAATAAACTGATGATCCCATATCCCAAATATCCCATTCTGAGCATGGCTAAGCATATGCATAATAATAAATGACATGATAAAATAAATCCCAACCCAAGCTACAAGGAAACAAGGTAATGCAATTCTAGGGAAACATCCTAGCATGGGTTTCATATTTTCAATTGACAATGCAAATAATTCTATCTACACATCCTAGTATAGGATCAAAGTGGTCAAGGACACTTGCCTTCTTCCTGCTGCTCTTGGAATGGGTAGTCCTGATCTTGGAAAGGAAGAACTTGCTCTGGAGCAGGTTCTACATCATACCATCACACATAGCAAAAGAAAACAACAACCCATACGACATAGTTCACACTTCCACTTCATACAAACCACACATTCACATTTATGAAAGCCATTCCCATTCCTATGTGTTGTGGTTACTCTATGTGTGTTGATTTTTTTTGGGCTTACATGCACTTTTAAACATGTGCATATGATTTCTACTTTTGTATTCATATTTATGTTGGCATACTATATATGAATTTTAAATAAATTCTTTATATTTAATTGATACACATTTTAGCTACCAAGTATGCATGAAAAGTATTTTCCTACTCCATATGTGTCTTCAGACCTTCTACCAACCCTAAACTGAATTCTTTGGATTTTAGAAACTTCATTTATCATTTCCTAGTTATTCATACCTAGCTTGCTATATTTTCAGATTTATTTCCCATGCCTAAATGTGAACTTTATTATGAAAATAGTAAGACACCTCATCTAAACAGAATAGATTTTGGGTCTAAAATATTAAATAATATATTTTTGAACTTCTCCTCTGATGTGAACTATTTTACATTTATTTTACTAATTTTCAGAATTATTCTTTACTTAAAAATGTGTCCCTATAACTAATAAATGTGAATAATTAATTAGACAGATTCACTTCACCCAAAAATCTATTTTTATCTCACTCCAAAGTTTTCCAAGTACTAGGAACATTTTTAATTTGAATTTACAATGTGTTTGTCCCATCTTTTAAATTTTAAATACTAAACACATATTCAAATTCCTAAATTTAATATCACATAGGGTTAAAAAGGTAAACTCACCCCACTACAGGGTCTATTATATTATTTTAAGAATTTCCAGGGGTCTAACTATGCATAACAGAGGGATTTTGCTAATTTTTATTATGTCCAAGGGCTAAAACTGATTTTTAATTGAATTTACATGAATTTCTAAAGTTCTAGGGGCTAGATCAGAAGTTTCCGGGGCTAGCTCGTATTTTCCGAGAACCCCAGGGGGTAGCGCGTAAGAATTCCGGCCTTTATAACGCGGGGCTGACGTGGACCGTCCGATTTAAAACAGACGGCTGAGATTATAACGTCGAACCGGTACGCGGGATTTAAATTTTACCGTGCGATTTAAAATAGACGGCGCACAAGCGGCCACGTCGCTCTGATCGAGCGCGGGCGGCGCTGCCCGGCGGCGCACGGCGGCGATCTCGCCGGAGAGTTTCAGATCTTTGTCAATTCTTCCTAGAACTGTGAATTTATGGCATAGATCGGTAGAGGGGAGGTCGGGGATCTCACCTCGGGGGTTTTCTTGAGCTCGGAGGTCCTGTAAAGCGGTCGGCGACGAGGTCCGAGGTGAATTCACGGCGAGGCTCGTCGGCGCTGTGTTTGAAGCGCAAACCACCGAGTTTTCTGCACCTGCGCGGTTCCCCGGAGGCGGTGGAACACGATCGGCGCGTTAGATCGGAGAACCCGAGCAGAAATCGAGAGAAAACGGTGATCGGAGCTTCGGTTCTCACCGGGAAGAAAAACAGCCGATCACGGGTGAAAATCGGGAAGATGTCGTTGTTTATATAGCCGGGGGAGGGCGGCGTTCGGTTGTGATCGAGTTTGCGTCGTCCAGAAACAAAATTCGGCTGGGATACGCAAGGATCCAGGGCGGTTTCAATTCGGAGGTGAGAAGAGTCCGGCCGGCCGAGCGCGGGCGCGAGGAGGAAGAAGGGTTGGCGGGCCCCGCGTGTCAGTGGGAAAGAGGGGGGGCGCGCGGCTGCGGGCTGGCACGGGAATAAATGGGCCGGCTGGTGGGTTTCAGCCCACTGGCCGGGGAGGTTTATTTTTTCCTTTTCTTTTTCTTTTTCATTTCTGTTTTGAGTTTAATTTGAATTCCAGATTGAATTTGAATTTTTGCAACACATGCAATACATCCAAAAATTTTTAAATTCCCCTCTTAACAGGATTTTGGGGTGTTACACCGTTACCAACTAAAGTCCGGACTAGTCCGGTCCCAACCCCGGACTAGTCCGATCTTGAGGGACCACTCACGTCACGGCTTACCAAATAAAGTTTTAGTGACCGTTGAATTCAAACGGTCATGTATCCCCGGACTAGTCCGGCCAAGAGCGGACTAGTCCGATCTCAGTCACGAACCTTTGTTCCGTATGAGAACGGACTAGTCTGGAACACGATGGAGGCCAGGAGGGCGGATCGCCGACGGTCACGGTGTCTCTGAACACACCAGCACCCGGTGACACGCCTGAACCAGCAACGTACGGAGGGCGCGGTGTTGCGGAGGGGTTTGTTTCTCACCCGCCGAACACCACACCTGATGCGGAACTTGATGGCAAAGAAGAACAGCATCGGTACCATACCCTAGAGAGCATCTTCAATGAAGAAGTGCCGGTGCAAGAGGCTTCTCTACTGCTGGCGGCAGAAGAGGAGCCCATCACGTTTGAGGAGGCAAAGGTGCATGCAGCGTGGCGTGCAGCAATGGTGGAGGAGCTTCGGTCTTTTGAAGCGAACGGAACATGGACGGTAACCATGCTTCCCGCCGACAAACGACCCATCGACCTCAAATGTGACTACAAGCTCAAGAAGAATACCGCCAGCGATGTGGTCAAGCACAAAGCAAGGCTCGTGGCAAAGGGCTATGTTGAGAAGCCCAGAATAGACTTCTATGAGGTCTATGCCCTCGTTGCACGCTTGGATTCTGTCCAGTTGATTCTCGCCACCGCCGCTCAATCCAACTGAGAGGTACACCATCTCGACATTAAGTCTGCCTTTCTCAAGGTGAACTGCAGGAGGAGGTGTATGTCGTGCGGCCCCTGGCTTCGAGCACATTATAGAGGAAGAGAAGGTGCTCAGCTCACCAAAGCACTATACGGGCTGCACCAGGCTCCGCGTGCTTGGAATGCCAAGTTGGACGACACATTGTCGTTGCTCGGATTCCACAGAAGCCCATCAGAACATGCAGTGTATATGCATTGTGACGACGACGATCTGCTACTACTGGGCGTGTACATGGACGATCTCATCGTCACGGGATCAAGCACGACGACCATTGCTTGTTTCAAAGAGCGGATGAAGACCGAGTTCTCCATGAGTGATCTCGGCTTGCTAAGCTATTATCTGGGGATTAAAGTTCATTAGGTACATGACGCGATCACCATGAAGCTGACAAGCTACGCCGCCAAGCTCCTTGACAAGGCTGGGTTGATGGGGTGCAATCCAGTATACGTTCCAATGGAGCCACGTCTCAAGATGAGCAAGGAGAGTTTGAACCCAACCGTGCATAGCAAACTCTATCGAAGTGTCATCAGAAGTCTGTGATATCTGGTTTATACCAAGCCCGATGTCACGTTTGTTGTCGGCTTCGTGAGCTGGTTCATGGACACGCCCATGACGGAGCACTGGGCGGCGGTGAAACAAGTGCTCAGATACATCACTGGGACTCTAAGCTTTGGTCGCAGGTACACAAGGGAGTCGTGCAAGCCACGGCTGGTCGGGTACACAGATGTCGACTTCACCGGTGATGTCAACTACCGGAAGAGCACCTCCAGCATGGTGTTTCTCTTTGGGGGGAGTTTGATCAGCTGGCAGTCGTAGAAGCAGAAGGTGATCGCTCTTTCATCCTGCGAGGCTGAGTATCTAGCGGATATCACGGCGGTGTGCACCGGCATTTGGCTCCAGCGAATGATCGGCGATCTGCTCGGAAGGGCAGGAGATGGCGCGACGCTTTACATCAACAACAAATCGGCGATCCAAGTCCGTAAGAACCTGGTGTTCCACCAATACAGGAAAGTATTAAATTAACGATGGCCAAATTTATGAACGATGGTGCCGTCGTTAATAAATATATTCACGACGGTGTATTCTGGCCGTCGTGAATAATGCCCTTATTCACGACGGTAGACCTAGACAGTCGTGAATAAGGAGATTATTAAAGACGGGGTCTGGTCCCGTCGTAATTAAAGACTTATTTATGATGACTAGACACTGACCGTCGTAAATAAGCAGTTTATACCCGCCCGGGCCAGGGTCGGCGCGGGCATTCACGCCCGCGCCGACCCCGAACAGTTCCGCCCCCATGTGCCGCCGCTCCGCGCGCTGCCGCCGCCCCGGCCGACCCCGAACGGTTCCGCCGCCTTCGCCGCCCACCCCGGCCTCCCCGCGCGCCGCCGCCCCCTCGCGCTGCCGCCGCCTCGGCCGGCCCTCCATTGCCCTGGCCGACCCTCCGCTGCCTCGGCCGCCCCCTGCCACCGCTGGCCGGCCCTCCGCCACCACCCTGCCCGCCCCGACCCGGCACCGCCTGGCCCTGACCCGTTAAGGTTTATTTGTAATTAGTTATTTTGTTTAATTAGTTATTTAGTTTTGTTTGTAATTGGTTTAAATTAAATAGTTTAGCCTAGTTGTAATTGTTTAAATAGATTATAATTAGATTGTTTAATTAGTTTGTAATTGTTTACTTAGATTGTAATTGTTTTAATAGACTGTATATTAATTAGATTGTTTAATTAGTTTAGATTGTTTAATTAGTTATTTAGTTTAGTTCGTTTATTTAGTTTTTAATTTTTATAATTAGGTATTTATTGTTCAATTAGTTTCATAAGTCAATTAGTTTGAAGTATTTAATTGTTTATTTATTTTTGAAATGTTCAATTAGTTTTGAATTAGTTAATTAATTGATTGTGAGTGTTTAATCATTGTACGTATATTAACGGGTTTCAGGCCGACCCAGCACGGCCCGACGTCCCGGCAATGGCCCGACCTGGCACGGCATGGCCCGACCCGGCACGGCTCAACACGGCAGCACGGCACGGCCCGACCCGGCACACGACCCAACACCCGACACGACACAACCCGACCCGTCACGGCCCGATCCTGCACGGCCTGAACCGGTACGGCAAGGCCCGACCTGGCACGACCTGACCCATCACGGTCCGACCCTGCACGGCCTGACCCGGCACGGCCCGATCCGGCATAGGCCCTTTGAACTTTCAACTCTGATCATCTTACCCCCTCTTTCTCGTTCTTTCCTCACACGTAAAAGAATGAAAAATGAAAATGAGTAACATAATCTATAGAAATTTATTACCCGTTTTGAATTTGCACGGCTCATATGCGATAGTCATATGAGGCGTGCAGGTTCAAAATTGTCCATTTTTGGACAGCCTGAGAGTGACCGAGAACGTGCTTTTGACAAGTTAGGTACGGGGTCTGGATTTGGACTTGATTTTGACAGCATAACCCTAATGTTCTCTGCTACACCATTTTTGTGCGTGCAGTTGGAGAACAACAGGGTTATGCTGCCGAAATTTCGTATGGATTCAGACTCCGTGTCTCGTCATAAGCACGCTACCTGGGTCACTCTTGGGTGGGTTTAGGACCTATTTTCCTAGTTGTAGGGGTCGTGACAAGACATAGAAATGTACTAATAATGATTTGTCCACTTTGAAGGTATAACCTCAGATATGGCTGAAGACCGGACTTGGATGTATTCTGGTTGGAAAAAGAACGGGAATCACTCAGAGGAGTGATTCACCAAGATAGATGCTTTTATACAACGAGCTTTTTCGTTGTCCAACTGCAGTAGAGTGCGATGCCCATGTACCAAATGCCAAAATGCGAAATCTTCCTACAAGGTGACGTTGATGTTTCACTTGTGTCAAAATGGTTTCATGCAAAATTATGAGATATGGTACTTTCACGGCGAGACACGTTCCGAAGATGTAGAAGATTAAGTGGTGGATGATAGCACGGGAGTCGATAGGATGGACAAGATGCTCGAAGCCATAGATCCCGAGTTGAAGGAGGATGCTCCTACAACGGAGGTTGAAATGTTCTTTAAGCTTCTCAAAGCTTCCGAAGAGCCACTGTATGAACACACAAAAGTGTCTCTTCTTAATTTCATGAGCAGACTTATGGCTATAAAGTCTAAGTATTTCTTCTCGAAAATTTTTGACAACGATCTCATCAAATTGATCAGCGATATCCTTCCTCAACCGCATAAAGTGCCAAAACATATGTACCAGTCCAAGAAATTGAATTCTAGTCTTGGTATGAAATATAAGAAGATTGATGTCTGCCCAGCCAACTGCATGCTTTTTTGGAAAGAGCACGCCAACGAGAAGAAGTGCTTACAATGTTTCAAATCGAGGTTTGTCGAGGTTGATAATGATAAAGGAGAGCATGTACAGACTGAAGTCGCATATAAGCAGCTTCGTTACTTTCCTGTCACACCTCGATTGAAGCGTTTGTTTCCCTCGAAAAGAACTGCCAGATATATGAGATGGTACAAAGAAGGTGTACGTGAGAACCTCGAAGTCATGGTGCACCCGTCAGATGGTGAGGCATGGAAGACGTTGGACCGCTTCGATCCAAATTTCGCGTACGATCCAAGAAATATTCGCATCGGGTTAGCGACATATGGCTTCTCACCGTTCACTACAAACGCCACACCATACTCATGTTGGCCCGTGTTCGCTATTCCGTACAACTTAACACCATCTCTCTGTATGATGTATGAATTCATGTTCCTTTGCCGCATCGTTCCTGGACTAGATCATCCTGGTTCATGACTCAGTGTGATGTTGAAGCCGTTGATTGAAGAGTTGAAATTGTTATGGCCATGTTCAATATAAGTGGATGTACCACATTGAAAGAGCACTTAGATGTCTTAAACTAATGGTTCTCAATAGATCAAGGGTTGAAGGATGCATCGCCGAAGCATTTACATTTCAAGAGATAGGTTACTTCTCAAGTATTTACTTTGTAGAGGAACACAATGTTAACGCTCCTACGTTGCGTTACAATGTCAATGAAGCACCCCTGTTAGCGACCTCTCTATTTTTCAAACGAGAGGCACCACTGTTGGTAGTAGCACGTCGTGGGATGATTACGCCACCGCCCAACACGTTGCTCACGACAACCACCAGGAGGCTGTGTGGTCTGACTTCATGGTAAGCATGAAATATATATTTCCGTAATACAAGTCTATAATATGTTTAATACCAATGATGTATATACCAGGCATGGTACTGTTTGGAGGATGAGGGCGAGGTGGACTACACTAGAGTCGTGTTCCATAAGAACGCCCGAAAGCTCATTACGCAATCGCTATCGAACGCAAGAACTCAAGCGACGAGTGCGTACATGAAGCTGCATACGGAAGAGGGTGACCTCAGGGCATTCAGGAACGTGGCCCCCAGGTATTTGATGGAGGAGCAGTACGCAGAGGTAATTTGTAATTTTTTTAAAATGTGGAAGAAACACAAAAGGTTAAATGTTCTATAACCTAATAATAAATGTATGCAGGTCGGTGTAGCCTGGTTAGACGACTGCCGGGAGGATTACCGTGCCCTGTGTGCTCTGTGGGCGAGTCAGGGGTTCCAGGAACTGTCTAGGACCTGTGTGCTCTTTGGGCCAGGAACTCTCTAGGACCCGCCAACAGAACAGAGGGACGGATGGGAAACACACGTTTGGTGCGAACGGCTACTTACGTTTGGCTAAACGCATGGTAAGTGTGATTACTATTGTTTCCAAATATGTTTAAATTATTTATTGTACTAACACATATATATAGGAGCGTGAGACCGAGTCAGGAGTCGACTCCGATTCAGGTCTGAAAGAGGGGTCATAGGGGAAGTGACCCATCACAGCCTGACCAACTATGTTCTCAGGCGGCGTCAGAAGCTCTGGTAAGTTGTTTGTATTTGTATTGAGTTTTCTAAAATAGTTTTTATGCATTTATATTTTCGTATTTGTAGGCAAGGTATGGGCAGGAGACGGAGCGACTTCACGGTGAAGGTTTTGATTGGCACATCGCGCCAATCATCCCAGAAGCCGCGTATGCAACCGGAGGCAGGAAACCTCACGGATGGTGAGTTCTAATTTTTTAATGTCAATGAATTTGAGATATGAAAATTTAATGATCTTTCTTCTTTTGTAGATTCGCCATCTTCGATGAGTTGTCGACTCGAGGGATGCACGACCTTTCTCGAGTTGCTCTTCATCGCGACAGACCGGAGCGAGGCAGGCTAGCTCTCTGGAGCTCCAGAGTGTCCGGGTGGAGCTCCGCAGGACACAGGAGGAGCTCCGGCTAGAAAGGGAGTGTCAATCCGCGAATAAGATGGCTCGAGACGAGTATCGAACCTCGTTCAAGCTACAGATGCAAGCAGCAATGCAGGTATGTACTGGTCATTTTACTTAATATTTCTAACATATCAATGATGGTTATGTGATAATGTTTTGTGTTCACAGCCTATGGCGGCAGGGCAACCGGCCATCTTCCCACAGCGGCAGCCCCCACAGGAGCCACAGGCCCCGTTTACTGGAGCAGAGATACAAATTTACTCAAATTTCCTGTGTGATACTTGTAACTCAGGCAAACTTGCATTTTTAAACTCATAACATAGGCAAACTTGCATTTTAAACTTATGACTCGTCTAACGATACTTATACATAACCGTGCTCTGTGACCGAGTCTCACACGCCATCGCCGCAGCTACCGGTAGGACGAAGGCTCGAGGACGACTTCTCGGGTTCTAGAGGTAGCGGGCGTGGTTGTGCGTAGGATGGTCATGTTTATAATGTTGTCATGTTTATAATGTTGTCACTTCCTGTGTGAGCTGGCCATCGAGCCATGACTGACCTTTTACGACGGTTTTGTGTCATGTTTATAATGTTTTCTGTGTGAGCTGGCCATCGAGTCAGGGCTGGTCTCGAAACCAGGTTAGAATTTTCTTATTTTTTAAAAAAATTACCAAAGTTATTTACGACGGTTTTCTAGTCATGGCCGTCGTAAATAAGCCATAATTATTTACGACGACCTGCCCCGTCATAAATATTGCCAAGCTTATTCACGACGGCCCTGTCGTAAATAACGTGCAGTATTCACGACGGGGCCGTCGTGAATAAATCCCCCGCGCCATGTGGCGGCCGGGTAGCTTATTCGCGACGGGACTATTTAGCCGTCGCGAATAAGCTTATTTACAACGGGAGCCGTCGTTAACAACCTTATTAACGACTAATTATTGGTGATGGCAAAAAACCGTCGTGAATAAGGCTACCCCCTCATGAATAACTTATTCACGACGGTTTACCCTTTATTAACGATGGTTTTCGGCCGTCGTTAATTGTTTATATTCCTGTAGTGCACGACAGGTCGAAGCACATTGATACTCGCTTCTATTTCATTCGGGAGTGTGTGCATGAGAATAAGATCGCCGTTGACTATGTTCATACCGGGGAGCAGCTCGTTGATATCATGACGCGCTACCAATGATGAAATTCAGAGAGCTGCGCAAAAGGATGGGGATAGTTGACCTCAGCAGCTGATTAGGGGGAGGAATGTTAGCTAACAGCTGATGTTCCTAGCGTTTTTTTCTTATCCGTTTTTTCTCTGCTGGGACTTGGCCATAGTATCGTTAGGAAGTTGCGCTGCCATCGCGGAACGTGTGCGTGCACGTCCATGCACTTTGCGTCGACGTTGCGGCAACGTCAGTTGTGATGTGCGCATTTCGCTCCACGATGGAGACATGGTCCGTATTGTTTGTTGCTTTAGTTGGCTATAAATTGAAATGAACAACGCTGCTGCCTAGTTCAGCGCAGCACAAAATCATTGTCTCCACTGCTCTTGCGACGCCGGCGAGCACGAGTGATCCGGCCAACAGAACCACCGATGCTTGGTCGAGATGTTCTCGGGCATCACCCAGACGGCGTCCGCGCATCTCCTTCCCGGCAGCCACCTCGTTGGGTCTGGCACCTCGAGGTCCTTCCAGACTTCCAGTACATGAATAGCAGCATGACCATGTTGACGCCCCTGCCGGCGAGCATGGCCGGGTTGCCGATGGGCGTGGCGCTGGATCCGATGTTGGCGCTGGTGGCGAGAGCGAGCAGGAACGGCCAGCTTGGCGGGGAGGTTGCGCTCTGCGGCGATCTCGAGCACGAACTCGGTGAGCACGACGCATCATGTGTCGTTGGGGAAGAGCGCGCTAGCGAGCGCGGCGACCACTCACGCGGCAGAGCAGGTCGCATCCAGAACACCCCGAACACCATCGAACCAAACACCACCTTTGGCAGAGGCGCTAGCTGAGCCATGGCCGACGCGATCTCTCTCTCTGTTGTCCCCTCCTCGCCACTACAGGAAACACAACAACTTACGATGGCCAACTCTGGCCGTAACAAAGAGTTGATTATGACGGCTTGACCTAAACCATCGTTAATAACAAGTTATTGGATAGGCCTTGGCCGTCGTAAATAATCTTATTTACGACGGCCACACAACGGGCCGTCGTAAATAAGTCTTATAAAACCCGCGGGCCTGGATCGGCGCGGGCATTCACGTCCGTGCCGACCCGAGCCCCCGCCGCCGCGTGCCAGCCGCCGCTGCCCGCTGCTGCCCGTAGCCACCGCCGCCGCGGCCCCCGGACATCACCGCCGCCGCCCTTCGCCGCCCCGGGCCTCCCTTGCCGGCGCCGCCCCGAAGCTCCGCCACCGCCGGCCCCCGCCGCCCCCAGCCGCCGCCGCACCGCCCCCACCCGCTGCCGCGCCGGCTCCCGCTGGCCCTCGCCGCTCCAACCATTGCCGCCTCCACAGCCACGCCGGCCCTCACCGCTCCAACCACCGCCGCTTCCACAGCCGCGCCTGCCCCGCCGCCCCCGCCACCACCTCCACTCCCAAACGCCGGAGCTCGGCTAGCCCTGCCTCCCTGGCCCCCGCCGCCGCTCCAGCCCGCCGCCCGGCACCTCCACTCCCTCGGCCGCCGCTGCCCCCGACCCCGGCGGTGGTTTCGGCGCCCTCCCCGACACCGGCAGCCCGCCGTGATCCTCCTCGACCCGGCGTCCTGCTGCCCCGCCTCCGGCCCCGATCTCACACGCCATCGAGCACGTCGCAACCGTCGACAAGTTAGTTTTTTTAGTTTAGTTGATAATTGGATTTAGTTTAGATAATTTAGTTATTAATTATTATTGTTTAATTTATGCAAATTGTTTTATTAGTTTTAGATAATTTAGTTTAGTTGTTAGTTGTTTAGTTTATGAATTTTGTTAATTTAGATGTAATTTGTTTGTATTAGTTATAGATTTAATTTTGTTTAGTTGTAAATTGTTTAGTTTATGAATTTTTTAATTTAATTGTAATTTATTTAGTTTTAGATTGAATTTAGCTTCCCTCCTGCCCACCCCCACTGCGCCGCCGCCCCCGGCCTCGCCTCCACGCCGCCTGCCGCCGCCCCAGCACCCTGCGCCTCTGCCGCCCCGTGTCGCCGCCCGGCTGCCCCCGGCCTCCTCCGCTCCACCGTCGTTGCCCACGAGACTAACACATATCTACCGGAGCGCGAGACCGGTCAGGTACCGATCGACACTACCGTCTGGAAGCGGGGTCATAAGGACCCATCCCAGTCTGGGGAGTGCAGTCAGGTCACGGCCGATCGACTGGTAAGTTATCAAAACTTATCAATTCAGTTGTTACTAGTTTGTTGTTACTAATACAAAATTTTACTCCATTTAGGAAAAGTATGGGCGAGAGGCCGTGCCACACCCGGTTTTTCCGAAGAACAACCAAGTGAATATCACATGTATGCCAGGATCATTTTCTCATACATGTGATGACAAATAGTGAAACATCATTTATTACAAGCCAGGTATCGAATATAAGTAAGTCTTACATCGCAAATGTCTCAATGGACACTAATGCTTCATCACAAGTAAATAAACTAGCAGCGGAATATTATTCTTTTAGGGCTCCATCACAGGCGTTGCCCGGGGTCTCCATGAACCTAGAAACCTTCCTCGGGTCCAAAGTCTTGGTCATTATACACCACCTCATTGTCTTGACCTGAGCAGCAATATAAACCAACAAATATGCAAGGTTGAGTACCAAGGGTACTCAGCAAGTGTGGGAAAATTATATCATGCATGGCTAGAACAAGGAGAGGTTGAACTCATGGTGAAAGCACTACGCAATTAATACCTATCACCTTAGCTTATTAAGCACCTACCTTACTACACAGGTGAAATGTTCCCACTCTCCCATCCCATCATCATAACCCAACACCCACAACAACATTTCCAATGTTAAGCTCCCCGCTTAACTTCCAAAACCATCAATCCTCTAATCATGAATAAGTCCAAGCCGCTCTTGACCGTGAGCACGGCTGTCAAGACAGTTTTGACTCTGCAGAGTTTGTACCACTGTACCCACATGTAGTGATTTCATCCCCCGTTGCCGGGTGGACTAAAAGAACCTCCATTATGCCAGTGGCTACGATCCACATTCACACTTCCCAGGTGTGCAGACAGGAGATCACTACGAAGCCTTTACAAAGGGATTCCCGACGAGCGTGGGCCCACTGAGGTTTCACCCCTAACAGCATACAAGAGGCTCCAACCCCGCTGCAGTGGCCCCCTCTTGAGCCTTGCGGTTCATATGGTAGTCCAGCTGACACCTACTCCCCGCACCATCCAACACACCCATACTACGCCGGGGATACACCTAATTAATTGGCCAAGCTGCCCCATCTCAGCATGTGGTTGGCACTGTAAAGCCGGGTTACATGCTCCATGAACCGGTCCTTAGGATCCAGGCAAGTACTAAACACAAACCCAAGTCTCGTGCACCCAGCACACAACCAAAACATCCAACTTGCCTTGATCCCTACCTCTACATAACTCACAATGTCTCATTCAAGAGTATGGTAATATAAACTGATGTTCTCATGTCCCAAATATCCCATTCTAAGCATGGCTAAGCATATGCATGGAAATAAATGACATGGTAAAACAAATCCCAACCCAAGCTACAAGGAAACAAGGTAATGCAATTCTAAGGAAACTTTCCTAGCATGGGTTTCATATTTCATTTGACAATGCAAATAATTCTATCTACACATCCTAGCATAGGATCAAAGTGGTCAAGGACACTTGCCTCCTTCTTGCTGCTCTTGAAATGGGTAGTCCTGGTCTTGGAAAGGAATAACTTGCTCTTGAGCAGGTTCTACATCACACCATCACACATAGCAAAAGAAAAACAACAATCCATAAGACATAGTTCACACTTCCACTTCATATAAACCACACATTCATATTTATGAAATTCATTCACCATTATATGTGTTGTGGTTACTCTGTGTGTGTTGATCTGTGGCTTGCATACACTTTTATTTATATGTATATGATTCCTACTTTGGTGTTCATATTTATACTTACATACTATATATATATATGTGTGTTTCAGTTTTAAATAAATTCCTTATATTAAACTACTACACCTTTTCACTACCAAGTATGTATGAAAAGTATTTTTCTTCTCCATATGTGCCTTCAGAATTTCCACCAACCCTAAACTGAATTCTTTGGATTTTAGAAACTCCATTTATCATTTGCTAGTTGCTATATTTTCAGATTTATTCTCCTATGCATAAATGTGTATTTTATTATAAAATTAGTAATACACATCATCTAAACAGAATAGGTTCTGGTCCTAAATAATTTAATAACATATTTCGACCTTTGCCTCTGATGTAAACTATTTTATAATTATTTTACCTATTTTCTATAACTATTCTTTACTTAAAAATGTGTCCCTAAATGTGAATAATAAATTAAACAGATTCAATTCTGTCCAAAATATGTTTTTATCTCACTCTAAAATTTTCTAAACACTGAGAAAGTCTTTAACTTAATTTTGACAATATGTTTGTCCCACTATTTAATTTTTTAAACACTAGTTACATATCCAATTTTCTAAATTAAATACTAAACAGGGTTAAAAAGTAAAAACTCACCCCATTACAGGGTCTATAATATTATTTTCAGAATTTCCAGGGGTCTAGCTACACTTATCAGAGGTGTTTTTCCTAATTTTTATTAAGTCCAGGGGCTAAAACTGATTTTTAAATGAATTTACATGATTTTCTGGAGTTCCAGGGGCTAGATCTAAAGTTTCCGGGGCTAGCTCTTAATTTCCGAGAACCCCAGGGGGTAGCACGTAAGGATTCCAGTCTTTATAATGCGGGGCTGACGTGGACCGTCCGATTTTAAACCGACGGCTGAGATTATAACATCGAACCGGTACGCGGGGATTTAAACCCTACCGTGCGATTTAAAATAAAAGGCGCACAAGCGGCCACGTCGCTCTGATCGAGCGCGGGCGGCGCTGCCGGCGGCGCACGGCGGCGGGAAGCGGCGATCTCACCGGAAAGTTTCGGATCCTCGAGAATTCTGCCTAGAACTGTGATCTTATGGCATAGATCGGTAGAGGGGAGGTCAGGGATCTCACCTCGGGGGTTTTCTTGAGCTCGGGGGTCCTGGAAGGTGATCCGCGGCGAGGTCCGAGGCAAAACCACGGCGAAGCTCGTCGGCGCTTTGTTTACACCGCAAGTCACCGAGTTTTCTGCACCTGCAAGGTTCCCCGGAGGCGGTGGATCAAGACCAGCGAGTTAGATCGGAGTTTCCGAGCTTAGATCGGCTAGAATTCACCGGAGAATTCTCGGTTCTCACCGGAGTAAAAATCGGCGATCGCGTGGGAAAAACCGATCGGGGCTGGGGTTTTTATAGCCGGGGAAGGGCGGTGGGTCAGTTGTGATCGAGTTTGAGTCTTCTGGGACCGGAATTCGGGCTGAGGGACGCGGTATTCCGATCGGTTAAGATCGCGCGCGCGCGGGAGAGAGTCCGGGGTCGGCGCGAGCGAGGTTGGGGATGACAGGTGGGTCCCACCTGTCTGTGTGAGAGAGCGCGGGCGCGCGCGGCTGCGGGCTGGCGCGGGGGAAACTGGGCCGGCTGGCGGGTTTCGGCCCACTGGCCGGTTTTTTTCCGTTTTCTCTTTTTCTTTTTCCATTTCTTTTCTGATTTGAGTTTAATTTGAATTCCAGTTTGAATTTGAATTTTTGCAAAACATGCAACACGTCCAAAAATTTTTAAATTCCCCTCTGAACATGGTTTAGTGTTTTGAATCAAAATTTTGGGGTGTTACAGGCCGTGAGGATACACGACGAGGGGTACGATTGGGAAAACCTGTCAATCGACCGTCAAGCCGTTTACGCTAGCGGAGGCGGGAAGGCACATGGACAGTAAGTTGTTTATTTTCTTTATTTCTATAAAAACTTGCTTCTTCTAATTATTATTCTTTTATTTCTTTGTAGTTTTGCCATTTTTGTTGGAGTTATCGACTCCATCGTAGCACGACCTTCGATCGTCACTCCATCGATTGAGAGCTCGTGTAAAATCACCAAAAGTGCTAATAAATATTTCAGCACATTTACACTTAGGAAAAATGAGGAGAATTGAAACTTTGAATTATAACGGTGTGAGTTCAAAGTGGTGATTTAAACTTCCCAAAAACTTCCAACATGGAGATCTAAATTCATAACCTTGGTCTTCATATTTCAAATATTCAACCTTCCAAATTTCAGCTCATTTGGAGGGGTTCTAGTATTTGTTTGAGATTAAAAGAGGAAGCCCGCAAATCTGAAATTAAATTTCAGTTTCAAATCCCAAATTCCTCAATTTGCAAATTTGGTTCCACAAATGTGTTCTCCACATTTGAATTAGCATCCATGCCAAAATTCATAATTTTTTGACTTGCTTGGCTATGTTTTTGGAACAATGCAAAGGGAAGACTCAAATTCAAATAAACCAAACTCAGTTCAAATTCAACACTAGACTTCAAATGAATTCAACATTTCAAACCATGACTTTGGGAGGAAGCAAAGGAGTTAATTTGGAGAGCAAAGGGAAAATATCAGTGGAAAATTAGGTGGGAGGGGCCCCACATGTCAGCCACACAATTTCCTTTTTCCCCTCAGTTTTCTCCTCGGGTGATCACCACGCGCCACCGATCTGCGGCCGCTCCCCCGAGCTGCTTGCCTTGCGTGCTCCTGAGGGCAGCTCGTGCGCGTGGGTGATCAAAGTGGCAGTACATGTGAATTTCTTCTCTTCTACACGTTACACCGAAGCCTCCTCAGCCCTCGCTCGAACGCGACCGAGAAACAACCCGAGCCGCGCCACTGCTCTCGGTTCCACAGCACCGATCACTTCCCGGCAACGTGAACGCCTAGCTGAGCCACCAACAAGCTCCTCCAGTGCCTCGTCGATGATTTCACCAATCCCCAGCTCGTCCCCGAGCTCCCCTCGCTGTGCCCGAGCCATTCTTTGCCAGAAGAAAACCGAGCTCCGCCGCCTACTCGGTTTCACGTCGCCCGGCCAACTCTGACCTCCCCAGCGCGAGAAAAACCACACAAAGGTGTGTCATGGAGTCTAGTTTCTGATACCAAAGTCCTTTTGTTCTTTACCACGGCCGGCTAGCCGGAATTTATGGATCACCGCCGGTGCACGTGAAGAACCGATCAAAACAAATTCGGGAAATTCTCTCCACACGTTTGATCATCGGTTCTCCGGTCCTAGACACAGATACTAGGGCTCCTAGCACCCTCCTATGCCGAATACCGAAGCCAACTGGCCACCCTACAAGCGGGGCGACGGAAAATCACCGCTTCCGGCTAAAATGGGGCGGTTCACCGGTGACAGCCATGTTGCCGCCGTTGTTAGCTCGAGCTAGGGGTAACATCTTGTTCTACGTGCTCTAGGGATGGTGTATGACACCTTAGCTTGCCGGGTGAATCTTGGGACATGCTTTCCTTTGCCGGCGCCGCGCCGACGAGCCGCCTTGCCGGTGCCGATGGTTTTTCCAGCGTTTTCATGCCTCAAAACCTTGCCCGGCTGCTAGGCCGTGGTCTTAGGGTGGTGTAGCACGAAACCGCATCGAGAATGGTTGAGAATCGGAGGAGAACGAGGCGCACCATCTTCGGTTCCGGCGTGCGCGAGCGGGGTCTGTCGGGAGGTTGAAGACGACTGACCTATGGATCCCACTATCAGCCGCCGGTGGGAATTATTTGAAGTTTCTGTTAAGCAAATAATTCCAGAAATTGGCTAATATTTGCAAGCCCATAACTTTGTGTAGAAAACTCCAAAAAAGGGTGAGACCAATTTTGTTGGAATCCTCATAAGGAGTACTTCACAGAGGAACAAATTGCTTGCTATGAAAATGCCCAGGAATTTCTGTAGAATTGTTTTTAGTAAATCTTTTAGAGATTTATTCCAGGAGCAATTCTTTATGAAACATTCCCAAATTTGGGAAGCTAATCCTTTTCATAGTTACTGATCTCTAGTAAAAAATTGAGCTTCATTGGAGTTCATTTGCTAGGCTAAGTTGCCTTCCAAGGTTCAGCCTTTATTTGGGAATTCAAATGCTAAACAGAAACTTTTCAGAACTCCTGTCCAACTTCAAAAATTCATATCTCTCTGTTGGTAGCTCCAAAAATAGTGAAACAAATTTTTTTAGAACCATGGAGACTTACCCTAATATATATTCCACTTTTAGCCATGTCAAAACTTCAGATTTTGGATCAAAATTAAGAGGAACCTTGGACTTGTGGGAATTTTGGAGACCACAAGGTTCAGTGGAATTTCTCCAAATTTTGCTCAGATCATCTTTATAGGATCTAGTATCCACTGAAAAAATCCCAAAGCTAATTAAGGAACATAAATAGCAGTAGCTATGAATATAAGTTAACTCTTATATTTCATTAGCTCTTATACGTATATTTTGCTATATCTCATATAGTGACCGAAGTTGAGGACACACCGGAGCCGTTGGACGTCCTCCCACCCGACGCTAACTTCTCCTTTGACTCGCAACCAGGCAAGCCCTGGTTTGCATTTAATTACCTTTTACAATGTTTTTCAATTGTATCACTTATGTCTAGGTTGAAATGGTTGCATTAAAGTTAAGGTGTTTGAAACCCTACTTTCATGACTTTAAATCCTATGAAGGGTTGGGTAGTTTACATTCTTGATGAGTAGATAATGCCATGCTAATGTGCTTAGGATCTCGGTAGAAGTCGAGTAGTTGGAATCTACTCGCTAGGTAAGGTTTTATCACACGGTATGGAAAAGAGTAGAGAATGGCTTAAGAATTGTGAAACTAAGACCTAGCAGGGGGGATAGGATGCAGTGAGCGGAAGTCTCACTTGCCTAGCCTGTTGGTGTACATTGAGGACCGAGTTGTGTGCGGGTCTGCTGAACAAGTATCGAACAGTACCAGATGGCATACTGACATAAGTAGGAAACCGATGTAATTGGTTAACCTGGGTGCCGAGACTTACCCAACCGTTTTATAGGAGTGGGTTGAGGGTAGCAAGGTGCAAATCTAACGATGGGCACAGACACGCTCCACGCGGGGACCTCCTGCCCGTTACGGATGGACCGGTTCGATATTTAGGTTTCCTTTAAAAGGTTGTTGCATACAACAGAGTAGGAAGGTGTGAAGCACCACACTTCAGAAAGTGGGTGTATGTGACGTGTTGTTCGGGTGTCTCCTGATTGCAATCACTGTCCCTCGCAGTTATTTGAGTACCGCTTGTTCACTATTTTGTGACGTAGTAAGAAGTGAAAGAAGCCAGATGAATGATATTATGCTGTGATGAACTATTAATGTTTTGAAACCATGTCTGCTGTATATGTAGAGCTAATTAAGTTTATTTTCCACTTTGGGAATCACCACATCGGAGGAAAGCGTTTCTTGTTTGATTGTGGACTTCCGATGTGAGGGCCGTCTAAGGCTCATTAAACTGCTGCTATAAAACTAAAAGTAAGGATTAACATGTAGGCTTGTCTTTATTGCAAAGTCTTTTTCCTATATTACACATCCCTGCATGTAGAGTTCCATGACTAGGGATGTCGGTTAAGCCTTGCTGAGCCATCGTGCTCACGGTTGTAATATTTGAACTGTGTGCAAGTGAGAGTTATGAGGAGGGGTCCGAGGACGAGGCGATGCCCCGTCGGGGTACACGGCCGAGCTGGAGCCCTGCATGCCGCCGTGATCTCCAGTTCTATGTGGCTAGTGTGTAGCGTCACCGGGCTGGACGACTGCACTTTTGCTTAGTTAGGATGAGAGACTAGCTATGTATAATACTTACGCTGTATAAATAAGTTTGTAAAAGACTTCCGCTGTATTTTTATGTCAAATAAAAGTTTGTATGTTGTTCATATTCTTTTCTTGTGTGCTGTTGGGTGCCGCGTCACACGACACCACCCTCTGCGATCCTGGAGTGGGTGAACTACGGGGTGGTCCCCACATTCTCCATCGGGCATACAAGTCATCGTCCCTCACAGAGCCAGATAGATAAGCTACTTAGGGAGAGGGAAGAGATCCGTAGAGAGAGGGAGGAGCTCCAAAGGGAGAGGGAGCAGCAGGACGCTTACATGGCAAACTACATGGCTCAGATGCAGGCGATGATGGAGGTAAGTATTTGAATACAAATTAATTTAAATTCTTAACATTGCATTAGTTTATTTGTTTTAATATTTTGCAATTACATGCCTTAGCTCGATAGAGTGGGTAGAAGATCCCGATCCCGACGTGGCAGCCGTCAGATTTTGCCCCGCCACAAGTGCCCCCACCACATGCACATTCAAATGTCCGGGTAATATGTTTTTATTTGCCATTTTCTAATTTAAAAAAACTTAGTGTAGTTGAAGGGAGAGAGTGAGAATGAGAGTGAAGGGGAGAGGGAGAGAGTTAGAGTAAGAGATAGTGGTAGAGAGGGGGATGGAGAGATAGTGAGAGTGAAAAGGGAAAGAGGGAGGGAGAGATACAGAGTGGTAGAGATAGGGGGTGTGAGAGAGAGGTAGACGTAGAGAGAGGGGTTGGTAGAGGGCGAGGGAGAAAGTGAGAGTGAGAGGGGGAGAGGGAGGGAGTGAGAGTAAGAGATTGTGGTAGAGAGGAGGAGGGAGAGGGAGAGAGAGTGATAGTGAAAAGGGAAAGAGGGAGGGAGAGAGATACAGAATGGTAGAAATAGGGGGTGACAGAGAGAGGGAGTCGTAGAGAGAGGAAGAGGGAGAGGGCGAGGAAGAAAGTGAGAGTGTGGGGGAGGGAGAGAGAGGGAGTGAGAGTAGTGGGGAGAGAGCCGTACAAGCTCAAACTCACTTTATCTATTTATTTGCATTGCAGAGATCAACAACGGAGGCTCAAACTCCACCGGCACAGCTACCTGCACCGGGAGAAGGTTGCAGAGACGGATTCTTCGGCTCTGGAGCGAGTGGTGGAGCGACTGGATCTGCGAGTGGAAGGGGTAGCGTTTAGGGAGCGGATCTCTTTTTTGTTTAATGTTTTAGATGTTTTATGTTTTGCATGTTTATATAAACTGTTCTGTGAGCTGACCATCGTGTCAGGTTATCCTAATTCTATTTTTTTTAAAATGAAAACCTTATTTACGACGGCCAACTATACAGGTCGTCGTAAGTTAACCTAAATAACTTATGATGGCCATGCCTGGCTGTCTTAAGTTAGACGCCCAGCCCGCCACGTGGCGTGGCGATGGGCGACGACCGTTTACTTACGACCGCTGCTTCTAGCCGTCGTAAGTTAGTTATTTACAACGATAACCGTCGTAATTAACTTTATTTACGACCAGAAACTTAAAACGGCTAGAAATCATCGTAAATAACAGAAAATCCTCGTAAATAACTACCTTACGATGGTTTTTTATTTATTTACAACGGCTTCTGGCTGTCGTAATTGTCCTGTATTCCTGTAGTGCGCACTCTTTTGCATGGAAAGCAAATACTGGTGGAGATGTATATAGACTTCTATAAATAAGAAAACAACTGTCTCAAAATTAGATATAGAAAGATATAGATATAATCCATAATGATAAATCTATGTTGTACCCTTGACCCCTATAAAAAGTGTGGGAAAGACAATGAGTCGGATATCTTTGTAATCTTTATAAAAAATAATCAATAAACAGAAGTAGGTATTATATCTGGGCAGTCGTTGTCTCCTATTACTGCTGACTGTTGTGATCATCAACATGTAGGGTAAAATCACTATGTCCTTATGATACCTTTACAAATTATACTGGAGTTAGAAATACCCATGGCATCTTTATTCGTAAAAAATATTTATGAACCTAAATCACATAGATGGATAAGGTCATAGACGTAGAATTGCAAATAAAATATCGTGAACATAGATGACACAACTGGACAAGTTTATGAACCTCTGATATATTTTACTCAATAAATATGAGTGTAGTAACTAAAAACACATAAAATTACTATACTACAAAATAGTACAACAACTAGTTGCATGGCCGGCGCATCTGCGTGGCAAAAATAAACAAGTCAAAGATAATGGTATTATCAACAATCCAACCATGTCTAAAAACGTATCATCATGATTTTTCTACCACTATTATTTTTGGTTCGTTGTGTTTCTAATGGTAGTGGCAGATGATGTACAAATATTTAGTTAATTTAGATTATTTTTTAGTACAATGATGAGTAACTTTAAAAAAACATATAGAGAGGTATTTTAATATGTGTATAGATCCCTGTTAGTTGATACTTTATCCTTATTCTTCATATGTAACGGACGCAACATGTGCACACGCATTCGACCTGGAACGGATTCGATCACTACGGTCGTATGGCTCCGCGCACCTGCTACTCGGCACCAAGGGCAGCCTGCTTGATGGAGGGCACGAGTGATCGTATGGCTCTGATCAGATTTGCAGTGCTCAATGGATAATCGATCAGTTTATGTCACACGTGTCAGAAAGGGATTAGTAGGACACGTACGTGTGTGACTGTTTTTAATCAGTGAATTGTTATTAAAAAAACTTGGTATATAGCATTTGTTCGTATGTGAATTTACATTACAACTCACACCACCATCACACGTATACACCCACACTTAAATAACTACATGTACCTTGAAGTCGCGTCCTTCTAAAGATGGATAAAGCCTTATAGAGTAAAAAAATTATCTGGATCGGTGATGCAAACCATCATGTGCATCACCTGCTAGATTTGTAACATCTGTCTCCTCACGGATCTTAAAGCGACCGGAGAAAAAAAACAGCAACTGCTCCTTGGCTCGGCTCGGCTCGGCTCGGAAGAAGCTAACCAGCATCACGCGTTCTCTCTCACCAGGCAGCAGTTCGTCGCGGCTGGGTCTTGACCAGCGTCGAGCTCGTGGATGGTAGCGCGCGCCGTGCTGCGGCCTCTCCGCCGGCGGGGCTAGAAAGTCGGAGCTCTTCTTGATCCAGCTGATCCCCGACCTGTAGAGGCCCTTCATGAACTTCGTCGTGGCTGCGGCACAAGGGCTGGATGTTCCAGTAGTTCGTCGGGTTTGAGGTCTGTGCTGGTTGCCAGGGAGCTGCGCGAGGTGATGCCCAGGGATTGAGGACCTGCGTGAGGTGATGCCTAGCCATCATGTGAGACACGTTGGCAGCTTGCAGCAAATCAGAGGAAGGAGAAGAGGACGAAACTTGACGCATCTGTATCTATAATCCTTACCTGTGGAGCTTTTCACCATGTGGCGCGAGTTTTGTACTTATCAATAATGCAAATTAGTTTTGTGGTACGTGTTTGTGGATGATAGACTGATTATTTATGTTCCCTCTGCCTGCGCGCCGAGCCAAGGATGCTTGAACCCAGACTAGCAGCAGACGCCGAGCCGAGTCACTACAGAAACACGTAAATTTACGACGGCCAAATTTATTTACGACGGCTAACCCTATAACCGTCGTAGATAAGTTTATTTACGACAACCCTATAACCGTCGTAGATAAGTTTATTTACGACGGCCAGTTTCGGCCGTCGTAAATAACAACTTGATTACGACGGCCAAGGTCAGGCCGTCACAAATTATTTGAAAATTGAGTGATAATCATTCGCTTCACGACGTTTAGCTATATACACCGTCTTGAGAGCATATAATACGATAATTAATAGTAGGACATCTATCAAGTCGGGCTTTGAGATGAACGGTGTTGGTGCAGACACGAAGCGCTCGTTGGAAAACGACGATGTACACGAGACATGCACGGAGCTACGAGCACCCAAGGACGCGGAGAGACGCTCGATGAGAGTCGTCAGTCCGGGCTCGGCGTCCAAATGACCTCCCTCCAAAGCTTGACCGCTCAACTGCCATGACCCGTCGCAGAAGGGTACAAGGACCCCCCAACGACCCATCACCGGTGCCTGAGCCCCTGAAAGGTCGACGGGCTTTGGCTTCGTCCTTCTCCCGTTGTTCTTGAGACCCAGGCAATGCCGATGGATTAGGTCGCATGGACGCAGACCCGCGAGTTGACGGTCACCCCTATTATTCCCCCCCTCTCTCTATCTTTCGTTCTTTCCTCCCTCTCTCTCATAAATGACTCAAAAATAAATGAGTAGCGTAAATCTTTAGAATATGCATCACCCGTTTCGAACCGGCCCGTCTCACATGCGTTACGCATGTGAGTCGGGTAGGTTCAGAATTGTCCCTTTTTGTACATCCTGAGAGTGACCGAGGGGGCGTGCCTATGATGAGACACGGGTCTGAATCCAGACGAGATTTCGACAGCGTAACCCTGATGTTCTCTGCTGCACCATTATCGGGCGTGCAGTCAGAGAACAACGGGGTTATGCTGCCGAAATTTTGTCTAGATTCAATCCTAGTGTCTCGTCAGAAGCACGTTCCTCTAGGTCACTCTTGGGTGGGTTTAGGATCTATCTGTCCCAATAGAAGTATAAATTAATGATATTTTCTCTGTCTTTAATCTGTAGCCTCAAACATGGGTGAAGACCGTAGTTGGATGTACACTGGTTAGACCAAGAAAGGTGGTTACTCAGATGAATGGTCCGTAAAGACAGATGCTTTTGTCGATTGATTCTTTTCGTTGTCGACGATCAGTAAGGTGCGATGCCCATGTACGAAATACCGAAACACAAAGTGCTTGATAAAATGACTCTTTCGATACACTTGTGTTAAAACGGTTACACATCACATTATGAGGTGTGGAATTTTCACGGCGAGACAACTTCTAAAGCCGTACAAGAAGTGCAAGAGGATGATGATAACACGGGGGTTGATCGGATGGATGAGATGCTACAAGATATTGAACCAGAGGCAACGGAGAATCCTCCAACAACGGAGGTATAAGCATTCTTCAAGCTTCTTAAAGCTTCAGAAGAGCCGCTTCATGAACACACAGAAGTGACCTCCCCTTACGTTCATCACCAGACTTATGGCAATTAAGTCCAAGTAATTCTTTTCCAATAACTATTACAACGATCTAATCAAATTCATCGGCGATATCCTGCCACAACCCCACAAAGTGCCTAAAGATATGTACCAGTCAAAAAAATTGTTGTCTGGTCTCGGTATGAAATATGAGAAGATTGATGTGTGTCCAGACAATTGTATGCTTTTCTGGAAAGAGCATGCGAAAGAGAACAAGTGCTTAAAATATGGTAAATCGATTGTCGAAGTTGTTAACGACGATGGTGATAATGTGATGACACAAGTCGCACATAAGCAATTTCGTTACTTACCACTGACACCTCGATTGAAGCGGTTGTTTATTTCAAAAAGAACAGCCAGACACATGAGATGGCACAAAGAAGGTGTACGTTAGAACAATAGAGTCATGACGCACCCGTCCGCTAGTGAGGCATGGAAGACGCTGAACTGCTTCGTTCCAGACTTTTCTAGTGATGTGAAAAATGTTAGCACCGGTTTGGCGATAGATGGCCTCTCGCCGTTTAGTACAAACGCTGCGCCATACTCGTGTGGGCCTGTTTTTGTTATTGCATACAACTTAGCACCATCTCTTTATATGAAGTATAAATTCATGTTTCTTTGCCTCATCATACTAGACCGGATCATCCTAGGCCACGTCTAAATGTGATGTTGAAACTGTTGGTTGAAGAACAGAAAACTTTGTGGACAGGAGTCGAAGCGTACAACTGTTACAAGAAGCAAAAATTCAACCTGCGGGCTGCTTACTTATGGTCAATCTATGATTTTCCAGCATACAATATGTTTTCTGGATGGAGCACTCACGGTCGTTTGACATGCCCAATATGTGCTTCGGACACGGATTGCTTTCCACTTGCTCATGGAGGCAAGATATGCTACTTCGATTGTCATAAATGTTGGTTGCCTCGAAATCACGTGTTTCGACAACAGAAGATTGTCTTCAGAATGGACACAGTTGTAACAAAAGAACATAATTGTAACGAAAGGATCACTTGATTTAATAGTTAATGCATATCTCTTGAATATTTGTTTTCTTATAGCTGAGATACCGTTTAGAGGACACGAGCCAGAGCATGTTGGACCATGCTAGAGTCGTGTTCAACAGGAACGCGCGGAAGCTTGTAACGCAAGCGTTGTCGTACGCTCGCATTCAAGCTGTGAACGAGTACCTCAAGCGGCAGCAGGAGCACCTGTCGGGTCCGTTTAGGAGGGCCTCGGACACGTACTTGACGGAGGAGCAATACACGGAGGTAAGTTGTTTGTGTTCAATTATTTCAATACTTATTTATGTAAATGGTATGTCAATGATATAATAAATATGTGCAGGTCAGTATTTCCTGGCTAGAGGGTCGGCTCGAAGCATACCGAGCTCTCTGCTAGATGTGGGCTAGCGATGCTTTCGTCGCTAAGTCTAGGAGGGCACGTGGATGCCGAGGTTCCAACTCAAAGCACTCCTATGGCCCTGTGCGTTTGGCCAAACACGTGGTAAGAATGATAACCCTTCTTTGTATGTCTTCATAATACAATTAGCATACTAACACATATCTACAAGAGCACAAGACCGGTCAGGTACCGATGACAACTCAAGTCTGGAAGCGGGCTCATCAGGACCCATCCTAGCCTGGGGAGTGCAGTCAGGTCGCGGCCGATCAACTGCTAAGTTATCAAAACTTATGAATTCAATTGTTACTAATTTGTTGTTACTAATACGCAATTTTACTCCTTTTAGGAAAAGTATGGGCGAGAGGCCGTGAGGATACATGGCAAAGGGTACGATTGGGAAAACGTGTCAATCGACCCTCAAGCCGGTTACGCTAGCGGAGGCGGGAAGGCACACAGATGATTAGTTGGTCATTTTCTTTATTTCTTTAAAAACTTGCTTCTTCTAATTACTATTCCTTTATTCCTTTGTAATTTTTCCATTTTCGATGGAGTTTTCGACTCGAGGGTCGCGCGACCTTCAGTCGTCACTCCATCGACCGAGGGTTACTCCATCGGGCAGGCAAGTCGTCATCCCTCCCGGAGCGAGATAGAGGAGCTACGTAGGGAGAGAGACGAGATCCGGAGAGAGAGGGAAGAGCTCCATAGGGAGAGGGATCTAGCTCGAGCCGCACAGGAGCAGCAGGCCGCCTACATGGCTCAAATGTAGGCGGCGATGGAGGTAAGTAATTGAATACAAATTAATTTAAATTCATATCATTGCATTAGTATATTTTTTTAATATTTTGCAATTACAGGCCTTAGCTTGATAGAGTGGGCAGCAGATCCTGATCCTGGCGCAGCCGTTAGAGTTGGCCCCGCCACAAGTGCCCCCACCACACGGACATTCAGATATCCAGGTAATGTGTTTTTTATTTGCCTTTTTCTAATCTAAGAAAAACTTAGTGTAGTTGAGGGGAGGAGAGAGAGTGAGAGGGGGGAGAGGGAGGGAGTGAGAGTAAGAGATAGTGGTAGAGAGGGGGATGGAGAGGGAGAGAGAGAGTGAGAGTGAAAAGGGAAAGAGGGAGGGAAAGAGAGACGGAGTGGTAGAGAGAGGGGGGTGAGAGAGAGAGGGAGTCGTAGAGAGAGGGGGAGGGAGAGGGCGAGGGGGAAAGTGAGAGTGCGGGGGAGGGAGAGAGAGGGAGTGAGAGTAAGAGATAGTGGTAGAGAGGGGGAGGGAGAGGGAGAGAGAGTGAGAGTGAAAAGGGAAAGAGGGAGGGAGAGAGAGACAAAGTGGTAGAGAGAGGGGGGTGAGAGAGAGGGAGTCGTAGAGAGAGGGCCGAGAGAGGGCGAGGGAGAAAGTAAGAGTGCGGGGGAGGAAGAGCGAGGGAGTGAGAGTAGGGGGATGGAGTCATACAAGCTCAAACTCACTTTATCTATTTATTTGCATTGCAGAGATCGGCAACGGAGGCTCAAACTCCACCGCCACAGCTACCGGCACCCGGAGGAGGTCGCGGAGACAAATTCTTTGGCTCCGGAGCGAGTGGAAGGGGTAGTGTTTGAAAGTTTCCTAGATGGAGGGTGAATAGGCTAATAAAACCTGAAACTACTGAAAAACAACGGATTAAACCTGAAGGGCCGAACTAGTCTGGTCTAGGTATAAAAGTTAGGTAAAGGTTATTTGTTTGTGAATTTCTTTTCAAGTTTGTTCAAGCAGAAGATATGTGAGTTATCTAACAATCTAATCAACTAGTTTGTGAAAGAAAAACCGACTGAATTGCTAGATTCACGATTATAAGGCAACTAACAAGTTTTGAGCGAGACAAATCCTAACAAGCAACTCTAGTGATTAAGCGAGGAAGTAAAGGATTCAAGAGACTCGATTTATCCTGAGGTTTGATTCCACACAGGAATCTACGTCCTCGTTGAGGAGTCCACAAAGGACCAGGTCTCTTCCAACCCTACCCTCACTGAGCGATCACCAAGATCAAGCCCGAGTTCTCCACTATCAATCAAAGGATGAATACAAGATTTTAGGGGCTACTCAGAACTTGAGGCTCCCTACAACAACCTAGAAGTTCTAGGAAACAAAATACAACAACCACGAACTCAAATTAACGATTAGAGTGCAAGAGATTCAAACCGAGAGCTCAAACGTTGATCACCGCGTCTCTCCTCTAACAAATCCACAAACCCCTCAAGATCCAATTTTAGGGGTCAAGAAGGTGAGGAAAGAGGCTTAGAAGAGCTCAAGGAAAGAGTTTTTGGCACTAGGGTTGCAGAGATACTCATTTGAATCTAGGGGGTCCCTTTTTATAGGGATCCCGACATCTAACCGTTACACATGCTAAAGTCCGGACTAGTCCAGCCAGAACCCCGGACTAGTCCAGCCTTGGGGGACCACTTACGTCACAAAGGCTACCAACTAAAGTACCCGTGACCTTTGAATTCAAATGGTCATAAAACCCCGGACTAGTCCGATCTCACACAGGAGCCTTTGCTCCGGGTGAGAACGGACTAGTCTGGCTAGTAGCGGACTAGTCCGGCCACGCGGGCGGACTAGTCGGGCCTTACCAGACTTTGTCTTAAAACTCTCTAAACTCACATTACGGACTAGTCTAGCCATGTCCGGACTAGTCCGAGCTCACACAGGAACAATTGTTCCGTTCTAAACCGGACTAGTCCGACCAGCTGAGGGGACTAGTCCGGCCTTCTGGGACTTAACCCAGTGTGCCGCACTCACCTCACACAACCTGACTAGTCTGTCCACAACGGACTAGTCCGAGGTCACTTAGAGGGACTTCCTCCGGACCTAAGCGGCATAGCCCGAACAGGTAGACTAGTCCGGCCTTCTGGGACTTGGTCTCATAAAGACTCAAACTTACACAAGAATGAACTAGCCTGACATAAAACGGACAAGTCCGATCTCACTCAGAGACTTTTAGTCCGGTCCAAAACGGAATAGTACAGTTGGATCGGACTAGTCTAGCCCCAAGTCCGGACAAGTCCGGTCTATATTCTAAGCTATGCCTAGGACTATTCCTTCCCAAAATTCTAACTAAAAATTTGAGCTCTCTAATGATTCTCAAGCACTCTAAAAGAGAAGACCCTCTACACAACTAGAAAATATGAAACTCAAGAATAAAATCCTATTTTCTAATCTTGCAAATCTTCTTCTTTTTCTTTTTGCTTTTTGAGGGACTCCCCTTTCATTCTCATCTCAAAGACCTGTGCTCATACTCATTAAAGCTCATTAGTATCTTAATTGTCGTCATCAATCATCCAAAACCCACGGGGATTACCTAGATGCACTTTCAATCTCCCCCTTTTTGGTGATTGATGACAACACATTAAGACTCTCGATTAATGGATATAAGAGTTTGTTTTCATAATACATATATGTATGATGTACTCTCCCTAAATGTGTGCATAAGAGTTTATCAAGAAAAATATGCACATGAATGAGTTCTATGGGTATTTCATACACACATGTGTTATGGTGGGGTGCCTAAGTGTGATGTGATAAAAGGAGTGTAAAATGCATTGAGGGAAATATAATCGATATCAACTAACAAGATCATCTCAACATAACATAGTATGAAGGCATAACGAGACATAATGTGGCATAGTCATTTCAGAACAAAACAAGCATAATGCGACATAATGTGTCTTAGTCATTACAAAACAAGACAAGAATTTTAAAAGGCTAAACTAGACTACTACCCCTCTTTCTCTCCCCCTTTGGCATCAAAGCACCAAAAAGGAAAAGAAAAGAGAGAAGTGTCTAATCGCTATCATCTTCATCTTGATCTTTGCCTTGTTCGCTTTGAGTCTCTTCATCTTCATCGTCATCTTCATCGTCATCCTCATGTTGAGCGTGGGAGGTAGGAGGAGCAGCAGAGGAGGAACCACCTTCACCAAAATAGGCAAGCTCGTCCTCGGTGAGAGTGGGAAACTCGGTTACTCCTTCATCTTTCGATGACGGTGGAGACATAGGTATCTCCATCTGATCGCACATTGCTTTGAGGTACTTCTCTTGGAATTGCTTCATCTTTTGTGTGCGAACTTCCACCTTCTGGCGTGAAGAGAAGATCGCCTTGAAGATTTTAAGTAGCCCACTAGAGGATCCACTCGACGACTGAGGAGCATACGACCCATCTGAGGAAGATGGGGCTGCGGAGGAGCTTCTACCCAAGGATACAGGAGGACGAGGAAGAGGAGCCGACATTTGTGGATGCAGCTTCCTGTGCTTCACATCCTTGGCAAATTCCACGCCGGTGACTTTCTCGATCATTCACATAATGTATGGTGCATATCCACAAGACCTGTTTGGCGTGTAGGAGATGTTGAAGATATCATTGTAAATGTAGTAAAAAACGTTAAACTTCTCCTCTTTATTGAGTAGCTTCATTAAGTTCCTTAGGTATACTTGTATCATCCCTGCATCTCCATCCTTGGGTGCTAGAGTCTTCCTCAAAACTCGGTTGAGCACTCCAAAGGGAGGCTTGATGTTGTGAGTTGAGGATGGCTCATAGGTGAGGTATGATGGGTACATAAAGTCCAAGGCATCCTTTCCCATGGTCCTTTCATTGTGAACTATGATCTCATAGTTCAAATGCTCTTCAAGCCCGAGGATCCTTGCAAACTCATCATACAACACCGAGTACACCACAACATTAGTCATCCAAGTGATCTTCCTGTTTCCATATGTGTGGAAGTAGCAGGTGGTGTAGAATTGGACTATGACTTCAATGTTCCAATCGTACTGAAAACCCATCAAGTCCTTGATCCCATGGCGTTCTACAGCTTCAATCACTACATCAAAAGCTTGATGCTTCTTGTTTTCCATATAGGACCAATCCACCCACTGAGCATCGACTACCGGTGGCTTCATTGGAAGATAGACAAGTCGGTAATAGTCACAATGGAAGTCACACCAGAAGCGAGGGTCTGGTGTGGCCTTCTCATACTTGTATACTTCTTCCTCTCTTAGCCTTCTAGCTTTCTCAGCTCCCTTTCCTTTGAATGTTGCACTCGCTAAATTGGGTTGGCAGTTTGGATTGTGCATGGGAGGTGCTCTCTCAAGTGGCCCAACTGGTACTTGTGGGGGATTCCCTCTTCCACACCTACGGTTGTCACGAATGACAAGACCCCTATTGGCCAAAGCCTTTTTCCTCTAAGGATCCACTGCTTTCCCTTTCCCTTTGCCTTGGGCAGTTCCCTGTTTCTGAGCTTGTTGCTTTTCCTTTAAGGTGACTAGACTCTTCCTTCTTGGAGGATCAACAGACTGAGATGCTTGTGCTTCCCTATTAGCACGTTTGTTTGTCCGAGCCTCCCTAGCTGCAGCCTCAGCCGCTTCGGCCTTGGCTACTGCCCGATAGGCGGCTTGGCGAGCCGCTTCAGCCTCGGGGTTGGGGAGAGGACTATCTCCGGATCCCGACATGATCTGGTGATAGATAAAAGGGAAACATTAGACACGAAAGCATTACGTTTGAATTAGTGTACATTCACAAAGTTAGGGGCTAAAACTGCATCAGCCAAACTTGTCCGGGCCTGGGGCGGACAAGTCCGGACTCTAAAGTTTTAAACTCTAACTTAAGCGATTTGAGCACAAATTCAAAAAAACTAGACGCAATACTACAAGGAATGCAACAATATGGCATAAGGACATCAGGGAAGGCCTAAGGCACTATAAATATAACCTAGAAACAAGTAATTTGAGAAAAATCGAAGTTAGGTCAAAAAGTACCTTAGAACGAAGAAATCTGATGAAATCCGCGGATCGAAGGAGCGGAGTTGATCAAGAAAGGATTTCCCGTACTCCACAAGCCTTGAATCGAGGATTCCTTCGAAGGATTTGAGGGAGAGCTCCAAAATCGCCAATGGGGGCGAGTTTTGGAGGAGAAGAGAGGTGTAGAGGTGAATGAGAGAGGGAGAGGGGTCGGGCCCGATCCTTGGAGGTTAAGTCTCTAGGGGCCGGAGTAGTCCGGTGTGCTGTCCGGTCTAGTCCGGTATGTCGGACTAGGTTCGGACTAGTCTGTAGTCCGGACTTGTCCGGATGCAGTCCGGACTAGTCCGTTGTGGAATTGTCCGCTGCATCCCGGACTATTCAAGGTATCCAGACTTTTCCGGCCTATGGGGCAGACTAGTCCGGTCCTTGAAGGCTGAAAAATTCCTATATATTAGAATTTCGCTAAGAGTGATTAAGATGAATTATTTTCACCTTCTACTACATAAATATGGTCAATATATCAAAGCACACAATTAGATGATGACCACAATATATCTAAAAATAATGCGAGAGAAAATTAGAAGGGGAACAAGTTTTCACAATCATGCATATTTTTGAAGTTTGTGAAAATTCCTAAAGATTCCAAATTACTAGCATTCAGATGTACAACATTTCAAGCCACATTGCTAGAGTCTAGGATGTTTAGCTCATTTCAAAGTTCACAAAATCATTTTTCATCTAGTGGCTTGGTGAAAATGTCGCCTAGTTGTTTTTCGGTTCTAACATGTGAGACAACTATGTCCCCCTTTATAGAATGATCTCTCAAGAAGTGGTGCCGGATGTCCATGTGTTTGGTCCTAGAGTGTTCAACGGGGTTATGGGCAATCTTAATGGCACTCTCATTGTCGCATAGGAGTAGAATGTGGTTCATATTGTAACCATAATCTCTTAGTGTTTGTCGCATCCAAAGAAGTTGAGCACAACAACTTCCGGCTGCAACATACTCCGCTTCGGCTGTGGAAAGGACAATGGAATTTTATTTCTTGGGTGACCATGATACTAGGGACCTACCCAAAAATTGGCAAGTCCCGGAGGTGCTTTTTCTATCTACTTTACATCCGGCGTAATCCGCATCGGAATATCCGATGAGATTAAACTTAGACCCCTTTGGATACCACAACCCTAGGTTTGATGTGTGAACTAAATATCTTTAGATTCTTTTAACGGCAATTAAGTGACATTCTTTAGGAGAGGCTTGAAACCTTGCACACAAACATACACTAAGCATGATCTCGGGCCTAGATGCACAAAGATAAAGCAATGAACCAATCATAGAGCGATATACCTTTTGATCCACGCTTGGTCCACCTTCATTGAGGTCGAGGTGCCCGTTCGTTGCCATTGGTGTCTTGATGGGTTTGGCCTTGTCTATGTCAAACTTATTGAGTATGTATTGTGTGTACTTCATTTGACTAATGAACGTGCCTTCCTTGAGTTGCTTGACTTGAAATCCTAGGAAAAACTTCAACTCCCCCATCATGGACATCTCAAACCTATCCGCCATTATATTACTAAACTCATCACAAAAAGATTTGTTAGTAGAACCAAATATAATGTCATCGCCATATATTTGGCGCACAAAGAGATCATCATCCACATTTTTTGTGAAAAGAGTGTAATCCGCTTTGCCTATCCTAAAACCTTTGTCAATAAGAAAGTCTCTAACACACTCATACCATGCTCTAGGAGCTTGTTTGAGGCCATAGACAGCCTTATGTAATTTAAACACATGATTAGGATATTCTTGATCTTCAAATTCGGGTTGTTGCTCCACGTACACCTCCTCCTTGATTGGACCATTGAGGAAGGCACTTTTCACATCCATTTTATAAAGCTTGAAATCATGGTGAGTAGCATAGGCCAATAGAATATGAATTGACTCAAGCCTAGCTACGGGAGCAAAGGTTTCATCGAAGTCCAAACCTTCGACTTGAGCATATCCCTTTGCCACAAGTCGTGCCTTATTCCTTGTAACCACTCCATGTTCGTATGGCTTGTTGCGGAACACCCACTTGGTGCCTACTATATTTGCGTTTGGTCTCTTTACCAACTCCCACACTTGATTTCTTGTGAAGTTGTTCAACTCTTCTTGCATGGCCACCATCCAATCCGAATCCTTTAGTGCTTCTTCCACCCTAAATGGTCCAAGGAGGAAACAAAAGAGTAATTCGCACAAAAGTTAACCATTTGAGATCGTGTTGTTACCCCTTTTGTGATATCTCCAAGGATGCTGTCAATGGGGTGATCTCGTTGAATGCTTTGATGAACCCTTGGGTGAGGCACTTGAGTTTTTGAGTGGTCTTCTTCTTCTTCATCTCCCACTTGATCAATTTCATGGTCTTGATCTTCTCCTTCTTGAACTTGACCGTCTTTATCTTGGGGTTATTGAGTTTGATTTTGTGTGAGAGGCGCTGATTGTGATGAACTTGGAGCATCTTGGCCTACATCTTCTTGAGGACGGACATCTCCAAGCCCCATTCTTATTAGTGGTACACATGGTGCTTCTTTTTCATCTAGCACACATTGATCAACTTGCTCCACTTGGGAGCCATTAGTTTCATCAAACACCACGTCACGTGCAATTTCAACACAACTGGAGGTTTTGTTGAAAACACGATAGGCATAGGTGTTTGAGTCATAACCAAGTAAGAAACCTTCATCGGATTTCGAAGCGGACTTCAAAGTCCTAGGCTTCTTGTTGAGAATATAGCCTTTACTCCCGAAAACATGAAAGTAAGAGATGTTGGGTTTGTTACCGGTTAGGATGTCGTATGGAGTTTTCTTCAAAAGTCAATGGAGGTAGAGGCGGTTTGTGGCGTGGCAAGCGGTGTTGACCGCTTCCGCCCAAAACCGGTCCGAAGTCTTGTACTCATCAAGCATGGTTGTTGCCATCTCTATGAGTCTGCGGTTCTTTCTTTCGGCCACCCCATTTTGTTCGAGGGAGTAGGGGGCCGAAAACTCATGCTTGATGCCCTCTTATACAAGTATTCTTCTAATTGGGTGTTCTTGAATTCGGAGCCGTTGTCACTCCTTATCTTCTTGAATTCGGAACTCGTTTTTAGCTCTCCTCAAGAACTTCTTGAGGACACTTTGAGTTTCTCTCTTATCATGCAAAAAAAAACCCAAGTGAAGCAAGAATAGTCATCAACAATTACTAAACCATATTTGTTTGCGCCAATGCTTATGTAGGTGACGGGACCGAAGAGGTCCATGTGGAGCATCTCTAATGGTCTTGTTGTCGTCATCACATTCTTGGCGGGATGAGCTGCTCCAATTTGCTTTCTAGCTTGACACGCGCTACAAGGCCTATCTTTCTCAAAAACAACATTCTTTAGTCCACGGATGTGATCCCCCTTTAGAAGTTTTTGTAAGTTCCTCATACCAACATGGGCTAGTCTCCTATGCCACAACCATCCCATGTCGGTTTTTGCTATTAAGCATGTGTCAAGTTGAGCTTTATCCGTGGAGAAATCCACTAAATATAACACATCCTTAAAATCAATCGAGTTATCAGTTCTTCTAGAGACAATCACACCCTCGTTTGTAAACAAGCAATTATAACCTTTCTCACATAGTTGAGATATGGAAAATAGGTTGTAATCAAGTGATTCAACATGTAGAACATGAGAAAAGCGAGTGTTGAGAAGAGATTGCAATTTTACCAATACCGAGCATCCTTCCTTGACTATTGCCGCCAAAGTAGATGCCTTCACTTGGATCATCATTTTCTTCATACTCAACGAACATCTTCCTCTCCGGTCATATGATTAGTGCACCCACTATCTAGCACCCATTTAGTGCCACCGGAGGAGTAGGCCTGCAAAACAATTTAGGCTTTGGTTTTAGGTACCCAAACTAGGTTGGGTCCTTTGAGGTTAGTCACAAGGCATTTGGGCACCCACACACAAGTTTTTGGATTCTTGTGGAGTGGCCCAACATATTTAGCATATACTCGACCATACTTGCTCTTCATAAGAACATAAGATGCATCAAAATTATGAAATATGGTAGAATTTTTTATTTTTGGCAATTTCATGTGAGGTAGATGCAAGGTTGTTGTTCTTGACTTGAGTTGAGTTCTCTTTGACAAAAGCTACGCGCTTGTTGTTATTCTTGAGGATTCTAGCATTTTGCTTTCCTCCCCTAGTATAACCAAGTCCATCTTTGATAAGAGGAGATCTTGTGATCGAGTATGCACTACGTGCATATTTGGTCTTCTCCTTATCAAAGATGCCACTTTTGCGTGTATTCTTGCTTTGTGCCTCTTTGAGCTCATTTTTCAAGTTTAGAACAAGATTAGCACATTTGCAAGTTTTAGTGTTGGATTCCATATTTGTTGAGGAGGAGTTCTTGGAGGATGAAGTAGATGATACACTTGACCTAAGTGAGTTGAATTGTGCTTCAAGATTCTTGTGAGTTTTGGTCAAACTTACAAGTTCATCTTGAAGTACTACATTCGTACTCTTAAGTTCAACACAAGTTTCCTTGCTCAAGGCAAGTTCGCTTTCAAGTGCTATACTCTTCTCTCTCTCAAGTTCAAGGAGCTTCTCAATATCAAGGTTTCTTTCATTTTCAAGGATAAGCAATTCTTCTTGTTGATTGAGAAGCTCTTCCTGTTCAAATATTTCATCCGATAGCATTTGCATTTTAGCTATAGAATTTTTGTTTAAGCCCTTAAACATGAATTCATTTTCGCTACTGCTATCAAAGTCATCATCATCATCAAAAATATGTAACTTGGAAGGTTTAGATTTTACCTTATGCTTTTCTTCCTTTGCCATGAGGCATGTGTGGCTTGGGCTCTTCCAATCACTCTTGTTTGGCAAGAGTGATTTCTTCATGGTTGGCCTTTTGATGGTGACGGTTGCCACCTTTTCTTCATCTTCGGAAGAGGACTCTTCGTTTGAGTCCCACTCTTCTCCAATGTGAACTTGTCCATAAGCATTCTTCTTGAAGATCTTCTTGTCTTGAGGCTTCCCATCCTTCTTCTTCCTCTTGTCATCTTCCTTGCTATGGGGGCAATTCACAATAAAATGCCCGTATTCGCCACAGTTGTAGCAAGTCTTCTTTGTTCTTGACTCTCCCTTGTCCTTGCTCTTGTTCTCATAGTGATTGTTTTTTCTTCTTCTCATCATCCTTTTGAATCTTTTGATGAAGAAGGTCATTTCTTCATCATCCATGTCCGTGCTCTCATCATCACTCTATTCATCATCACTTGTGATTTGTACTTCTTTTCCCTTGGACTTGGATGTGGCATTGAGAGCTATGCCCTTCTTCTTGGATGAGGTGACCTTTGCTAGGTCGTTGACGTGTTGGTCTTCCTTCTCCATCATCTCGTGTTTGATGATCTTCTCTAGCACTTCATCCGGAGTCATCTTGTGGAAGTTTGGACTTTCCTGGATCAAAGTGCATAGGGTCACATTGCGAGGCATGAAAGCTCTTATCATCCTCTTGACCACCTCATGATCATTCCATTTCTTGCATCCGTACGCTCGGCTCTTGTTGATGAGAGTCTTGAGCCAGTTGTACATCTCTTGAGGTGTTTCACCTTCTTCCATGGCAAACCTTCCAAGCTCTCCCCTGATCATCTTGATCTTGGCTTCCCTCACGGATCGGTTTCCTTCATGTGCGATCTTGAGGGTGTCCCAAATGTCTTTGGCGAGCTCTAACCCATCCACCTTGTTGAATTCTTCGAGGCTTAGGGATGAGTTGAACATGGCCGCCGCTTGTGCATTACGGTGGATTTGTTGTTCTTGCTCTTGGGTGAGTTCATCCCCGTCCTCAGGGATATCTATACCTGTACAAATAACATGCCAAAGACTTGGGTTTAAGGAGATTAGATGTAACTTAATGTTGTGCTTCCATATGGTATAGTTAGTTTCATCAAAGTGAGGTGGTTTGCCTAAGGGAATTGTCAAATAACTAGAATGTGAATTTAGACGCTCATAATAAAAAGGATATCGCGAGTAGTCTTGTTGACTACTCTTGAGCTTCTTCTCCAACTTCTCCTTCTTTTTCTTCTTAGCTTCCTCCTTCTTCTTCTTGAGGAGAGCCATGAGACGAAGAACTTCTTCATCTTCTTCCGAGCTTGAGACATCTTGTGGAGGAGTAGCAGCTGGAGGTGGGTTTGAACCTTGCTCTTCGAAGTTGCTCGGACTTGCTCCATTTCCCTTGGTAGGATCAACTTGGCTACCGGTCTTGTCCCCCACCTCCTCTCCAAGCGGTTAAACTTTTGTGGAGAGTTAGGCTCTGATACCAATTGAAAGTTGCCTAAAGGTGGTGTGAATAGGCTAATAAAACCTGAAACTACTGAAAAACAGCGGATTAAACCTGAAGGGCCGAACTAGTCCAGTCTGGGGGCGGACTAGTCCGGTCTAGGTATAAAAGTTAGGTAAAGGTTGCGTTTTTGTGAATTTCTTTTTATGTTTATCCAAGCAGAAGATACATGAGTTGTCTAACAATCTAATCAACTAGTTTGTGGAAGAGAAACCGATTGGATTGCAAGATTCACGACTATAAGGCAATCAACAAGTTTTGAGCGAGACAAATCCTAACAAGCAACTCTAGTGATTAAGCGAGAAAGTAAAGTACTAGTCTGAGGTCACTCGGAGGGACTTCCTCCGGACCTAAGCGGCTTAGTCCGAACAGGCGGACTAGTCCGGCCTTCTGGGACTTGGTCTCAGAAAGACTTAGACTTACACAAGAACGGACCATTCCGGCATAAAACGGACAAGTCCGATCTCACTTAGAGACTTAGTCCGGTCCAAAATGGAATAGTCCGGTTGGATCGGACTAGTCCGGCCCCAAGTCCGGAGAAGTCCAGTCTACATTCTAAGCTATGCCTAGGACTATTCCTTCCCAAAATTCTAACTAAAAATTTGAGCTCTCTAATGATTCTCAAGCACTCTAAAAGAGAACACCCTCTACACAATTAGAAAATGTGAAACTCAAGAATAAAATCCTATTTTCTACTCTTGCAAGTCTTCTTCTTTCTCTTTTTGCTTTTTGAGAGACTCCACTTTCATTCTCATCTCAAAGACCTGTGCTCATACTCATTAAAGCTCATTAGTGTTTAGCGAGCGGATCTCTTTTTGTGTTAATGTTTGGATGTTTTATATTTTGGATGTGTATACAAACTGTTCTGTGAGCTGACCATCGTGTCAGGTTATCCTAATTCTGTTTTTTTTTTAAATTAAAATCTTATTTACGACGGCAAGCTATACAGAGTTATCATAAGTTAACCTACTTAACTTACGGTGGCCAGGGTCCAGGCCGTCGTAAGTAAGGTGTCGAGCCCATCACGTGGCACGGCCATGGACGACGACCCATAAGTTACGACGGCTAGGAACGACCGTCGTAGGTTAGTTATTTACGACGGTGACCGTCGTAAATAACATTATTTACGACCAATAACTGGAAACAGCTAGAAACCATCCTAAATAACCAAAAACCGTCGTAAATAACTTATTTATGACTGTTTTCTCTAATTTACGATGGTTTCTGCCCGTTGTAAACTGATTGGTTTCCTGTAGTGAGTGCAGAGAACAAGCTGCCTCCATTGCTTTAAGATCGATGAGTGAACATGTGTCACAAATCCAAAAGGTGATGTACAGGATCCGATTTGCACCACCGATCCAGAGAATTTTTTTCTTCATAGGGAGGACTTACGTGTATGTCACGCTCACTATATATCATCATGCATGCATGAAACGGAATTATTTTATTTGATTCCCTAGTTCAGCCAAGGTGGGCAACGAGCCTATTTTCTTCATTAGTGAACCTTTTCTTGTATTTCATGAATCTTCTTGTTATAGATAGAGGATATGTGAAATTGGTCAATTCTGTAACCTAAAATCTAATATTTTTAGACTGTGATTTGGAGAATATAAAGGTTGCTAAAAGTTGAGGGTCCAAAAAGTTGAGACTTGTCTATTTGTCTGTAATATGATTGATTAGTAGTTTAACTAGTTGTATGATACTTTGGTAAAACTATTAGAAAACGTCTTTTCTTTGAAACTTAATCTCACATTGTAGGAGTTTGAGCTACGACACCCCCCGACCCGCTACCGGAGCGGCCCGCGGAGGTTCTTTGATTGGAGGAGGCTTGGTGTCCCCATGCGATCGGACTCAAGAGAGCGGGTGAACACCAGGATTTACGTGGTTCGGGCCGCCGGAGCGTAATACCCTACGTCCACGGGAGTCCTTGCTGTATTGTCTGCGCGTATGAGCATGTGAAGGTGCAGGGTCGCGAACGCGGAACCCCTTGTCGGATGGTCACCCCGGTCGTTTTATAGTCCAAGGCCGGGGTGGTTACAATGTGGCTTGGGGACCGACAGGTGGCCCTGAAGCTAGGTGAACCCTATACATGATCTAGGGTTTTACACTCTGAGTAGAGTAGTCGGTGGGGGAGTTAAGTCCTGCCTCCTGGCGCGCTCAGCGCCCCTGTCTGTATATCAGGTGATGATGAAGACGCCGTCTTGTCGCCGCATCTTCTCGTTCTGCTTGGGCAAATTAGTGTCGTTGGGCGACACTGTACTACTGTCACGCCTCGCCGCCCTGTCCTGTCATCGTAATGGTGGACAGGCGGAGGGAGGGGTGTGTTGTGCGCATTTCTTCTGAGGAAGGCGCGATCCATGAATGCACGACCTGACAACACACTTCCTCCTTGACTTTGTCGACCCACGGCCCCGGAGTGATCGTGGGGCACGCGACAACTTCGGAGCTCTCATCGACAGGTACGGACCCAGGAGACATGTGGCAGCTCCGAACCTTACCTCAATGGGGAGGCTCGAACCGGAGCCCAGGGCACATGTCAACTTCGGAGCTCTCCTCTGCGGGGAGGAGGTTCAGAGCCCACCGACACGTGGCAGCTCCGGACTTCACCTCAACGGGGATGCTAGGTCCGGGACCAAGGGCACGTGAAGTCTCTGGAGCCCTCCTCGGCAGGGAGGAGGTTCGGATCCTGGAGACACGTGGCAGCTCTAGAGCCCTCCTTGGCAGGGAGGAGGTCTGGAGCCCGGGTACACGTGGCAGCTCCGGATCTCACCTCAGCGGGGAGGCTAGGTTCAGAGCCAGGGTCACGTGCTGGCCCCAGAGTCTAGACGCACGATGCAGCCTCGGGGCTGACCCCGGGGCCAGGGACACGTGGCCTCTCTAGCACCCACCTCAGCAGGAAGGCAGGGCCTGGGTTGTCTTTTACCCTCCACGCGGGGTGAAAGTTGCCTGAGGGGGGGGGGGTCAATAGGCGGAATACCTGAAATTCAGCTTAATAAAAGCTAATTAGTTCACAGAGTGCGGACTAGTCCGGCCTGAGGGCGGACTAGTCCGGTCACAATGAAATTTAACCCAAAAGCCGAGAACCTCAGAAGTTTTTGCTGATCTATTTGATAAGTAGTGAAATACTATAGTCCAACAATTTAGTAGTGAGGTTGATTGAGAAAGTAACTGACTAGAATTAGGCGGATCACAAGACTTAAATAATAAGTGTGAGGAACTTCCAAAATATCTAGCAAGAAACAAGAGGCAAATCGAAAATGCAAGGCACACGATTTATCCTGTGGTTCAACTTCACCTAGAAGCCTACGTCCACGTTGAGGAGTCCACAAGGGACCGGGTTGCTCTCAACCCTATCCTCACCAAGCCACCACAAAGGTTAGCTTGTTCGTCCACTAGATCAGAAAGACTTCACAACAATTTGTGGGGCGACTCACAAACTGTGGCTCCCGCAAGATTTCAGCTCAAAGAACTTACAAGTCAGCTCCCTCAACAACTCAACTACTCCAGTCAATGTGGGAGAATCAATCAAGAACTCAACACTAACACACCCCTCTTTCCCCTCTTCCCAAATCTCACAAACCCTCTAGGAAGGCTATGGTGGCGCTAGGGTTCGAGTTGATGCTTTAGTGGCCTGGGGATCCCATTTTTACAGAGGTCCCGGTAACTAGCCGTTTGTCACACCCGGTTTCTCCGAAGAACAACTGAGTGAATATCACATGTATGCCAGGATCGTTCTCTCATACATGTGATGACAAATAGTGAAGCATCATTTATTACAAGCCAAGTGTTCGAATATAAAAATAAGTCTTACATAGCATAACGTCACGATGGACGATAATATGATCATAACATGTAAATAAAACAGCAGCGGAATATAAATCTTGTGGGCTCCGTCACAGGCGTTGCCCGGGGGACTCCGTGAACCTAGAAACCTTCTTCGGGTCCAAAGTCTTGGTCATTGAACACCACATCATCCCCTTGACCTGAGCAGCAATTTAAACCAATAGAAAAGCAAGTTTGAGTACCGTTGGTACTCAGCAAGTGTGGGAAAGTTATGTCATGCATGGCTAGAGCAAGGAGAGGTTGAACCCTTGGTTAAAGCACTACGCAATTATTACCTATCACCTTAGCTTATTAAGAACCTACATTACTACATAGGTGAAATGGTCCCAATCCCTCAACCCATCATCAAGTAAACATGGTCCCATCTCCAATGTTAAGCTTCCCGCTTAACATCCTCAACTTCCCAATTCATCATCCTCTAATCATGAATAAGTCCAAGCCGCTCTTGACCGTGAGCACGGCTGTCATGACAGTTTTGACTCTGCAAAGTTTGCACCACTGTACCCACATGTAGTGATTTCATCCCCCGTTGCCGGGTGGACTAAAAGAACCTCCATTAAGTGGTCGCGAACCACATTCACACTTCCCAGGTGTGTAGCCAGTAGATCACTATGAGGCCTTTACAAAGGGATTCCCGACGAGCGTGGGCCCACTGAGGTTTCACCCCTAACAGCATACAAGAGGCTCCAACCCCGCTGCAGTGGCCCTCACTTGAGTCTTGCGGTTCATATGGTAGTCCAGCTTACACCTATTCTCCACACCATCCAAAACACCCATACTACGCCGGGGATACACCTAATTAATTGGCCAAGCTGCCCCATCTCAGCATGTGGTTGGCACGGTAAAGCCAGGTTACATGCTCCATAAACCGGTCCTTAGGATCCAGGCAAGTACTAAACACAAACCCGAGTCTCGTGCACCCAACACCAACCAAATCATCCAACTTGCCTCGATCCCTACCTCTACATAACTCACAATATCTCATTCAAGAGTAAGGTAAACAAGTTGATGATCTCATATCCCACTTATCCTATTCTAAGCATGGCTAAGCATAAGTAATATGAATGAATGACATAGTAAAATATATCCCAACCCAAGCTAAGGAAACAAGATAATGCAATTCTAGGGAAACTTCCTAGCATGGATATCATATTCCAAATTGACCATGCAATTAAATTCTAACTACACATCCTAGTATAGGATCAAAGTGGTCAAGGACACTTGCCTTCTTCCTGCTGCTCTGGGAATGGAAAGTCTTGGTCTTGGAAGGGGAGAACTTGCTCTGGGGCAGGTTCTACTCATGCCAATACACATAGCAAAAGAAAACAACAATCCATAAGCCATAGTCCACACTTTCACTTCATGCAAACCACACATACATACATATGAAAGTCATTCACATTTCTAAATGTTGTAGTTACCCTAGATGTGTTGATTTTAGGCCTACATGCACTTTTAAACATATATATATTATTTCTAACTTTTGTATTTAGATTTCTATTTGCACCCTATATATGAATTTCCAATTTGAACAAATTCTTTATATTTAATTAAGGGAACAACTAGAATGCAAACAGATATTTGGTGCAATCGTGCAAAAATCCCTTCTAAACCACACGATCTACATCCTGCGGTGAGTGTATTTTTACACTTAAACCCTCCCACCTGGCAATATAAATTGAAAGAATTGAAGTGTGCAGGTGGGAGGGTTTAAGTGTAAAAATACACTCACCGCAGGATGTAGATCGTGTGGTTTAGAAGGAATTTTTGCACGATTGCACCAAATGCCTATTTGCATTCTAGAGGTTCCCTTTAATTAATACACTTCTTAGCCACAAAGTTTGCATGAAAGATAATTTCCTACTCCAAATAGGTTTTCAGATCTTCTACAAAATCCTAAATTGAAGTTTTTGGATTTGGAGACCTCATTTATCATTTTCTAATTATGCATACCTATCTTCCTATATTTTCAGATTTATTTTCTATGCCTAAAAGTGAACTTTACTATTAAAGTAGTAAGACATATCACCTAAACAGAATAGGTTCTGATCTAAAAATGTTCAATAAAATATTTTTGAACTTCCTCTCTGATGTGAAACAATTTAAATTTATTTTACCCGTTTTTAGAATTATTTCCTAGCCTAAAATGTGTCTCTAGAGATAATAAAAATGAGCAACACTTAGGCAGATTTCATTTCGGCCTAAAATCTATTCTTAACTCATTCTAAAGTTTTCCAAGTGCTAGGAGAGTTTAAACTTATATTTGCACATGTGTTTACATCACCATTTAAATTTAAATCCTAGTCACATGTTCAAATTTCTGAATTTAATATCCTGTAGGGTCTAAAAGGCAAATCCACCCTACTGCAGGGTTTAATTTACTATTTCCTAAATTTTCAGGGGCCTAATTACTCATAACAGAGGGGTTTTCCTATTTTTTATTAAGTCCAGGGCTAAAACTGATTTTTAAATGAATTTATATGAATTTCTGAAGGTCCAGAGGCTAGATCAGAAGTTTCTGGGGCTAGCTCGTGTTTTCCGAGATCCCTAGTGGGTAGCGCGTAAGAATCCTGACCTTTACAATGAGGGGCTGACGTGGGACGTTGGATTTAAAACAGACGGCTCATATTAGATCGCCGAAGCGGTACGGGTAGATCTAATAGGAACCGCATGATTTAAAATGGACGGGCCTCAGGGGGCCACGTCGCCCTGGCCGGAGCCAGCCCGCGCGCGCGGCGACGGGGGCGGCGATCTCGCCGGCGCAGCCTCGGTTTTTGCCGCTACACGCTAGAACTCGCATCTTTTTGCACGGATCGGCTGCAGAGGGGTAGGGGATGCTCACCTAGGGATTTTCCTGCACTCGGAGGCCCTGGAAGTCGGTCGGCGGCGTCGAAGTCCGGCAATGACACTCGGTGCTCGTCGGAGCGACTGTTGGAGCGCAAGACACGTCGTTTCCTTCACCTGCAGGGCTCCCCGGCGGCGGTGGAACGTGACAAGCCCGTTAGATCAGAGAAATCGGGCGAAGGTTGGGAGAAAACAACAGAGAGAAATCGTCGTTTCCTTATTCATCTTACCCCAACTTTTATTCAAAATAGGATTTTTTGTTTAAAATCTTATCTAACTTAATTTTAAATGCTTTATGTTTTAGATGGTTCGCATTATCCGCACCGCCCGCAAGTCCACCGGAGGGAGAGTTCCCGTAGTTGCCCTTGCCTTGAGAGAGGAGAATCGTCCATTGACGTACCTCTCCTACGGGTTGGCAGTAGGAGGCTTGTTGCGCCGTCTTCGACGCATGCTCCAAGCCGCCGGCAATACGGGCAAGCTAATCATACACTACAGCTCCACCCGAACCATCCGTGACAAGCAGGAAGAATGGAGTTCAGAAATGAGGATTATCCACGAAAATCAGCTGCTCAAGATCCACCGCTCTCCAGCTTGTCGAGCGACACAGGTTGATGCGGAGAAGGATGTCACCTGAGAGGCAATCACCTGCCAGAGTCACATCTATCGTCGCCACCTGGATAGGACTGAGTACATGTATGTCCTCCAGCGTGAGAGTGGTACAACGGAGTACAAGTACCCGCCAGTGCAGCAGGGGACTTCCCATGAGCACATGGACCTGTGCTTGGAGGATGCTGCTATGCTCAGCACTCGACTGCAGGAGTGCCAGCAGGAGCTTCAGGATGTTCGTGACACCCTGAAGGAGACCGAGGCGTTGCATCGAGCCAGCTTGAGGGCGAGAGAAAGAGGAGATGGGAATGAACTGTGTATCATCGAGAATGACACATGGACTCCTGACTCCCCAGATCGCCGGGCGAACAGGCGCGCCACACTTCTCCCCCAGCAGCTTCCCCACCCAAAGCGGAATCAGAGGGCAGCCGCAATAATGAGGAAGATCCCGAGGAGCCAGCTCAATGATACGAGTAGTGTAGAGTCCTTTCCCTTAGTTCAGTAGGTTATCGAGTAGTCGAGTCGGTACCTTAGTTAATGGTGTGTTGATGTTTGGTGTGTGACGTGAGTTGTGGAAGCCATGGGCATTTGTCCACAACCTCGTCTTCAGATTGTTTTGCTTTGATGTGTGAACCCTTACGAATTAAGAGTGCATCTATTTTCGCGTAAGACATAAACCCTCAGAAAATATAAATATAATAAGGTCTCAAAATTTTAAAAGTTTAAACAAGCAAATTGGGAAGTTAATACGTAATGCTTTAAATTGACATTTGGTTGATCATGATAGATGGCCGGAAGAGGAAAGGGTCGTGGTGTCAACCCCGCCAACAACAACGATGAGGCCGGCAACCCTCATCTTTCTGGAGGACAAGACAGGGGTGGTCACCGTGAAGGAGTTGATCCCATCCACCAAATGCTTGAAAATCAGAATCAGCTCATTCAGAGCCTAACTCAAGTGGTGGCCAACTTGCATCAAGTTCCACCTCCACAAGCTGCACCACGCCAACCAAGGTTGAGTGAGCTTCTAGGGACTCAACCTCCAAAGTTTGCAAGTGCTGCTGAACCTCTGGAGGCAGATGATTGGCTAAAGACCATTGAGAGCAAGATGAGGATCATACAATGCCAAGGGTATGAGAGGGTGCTGTTTGCCTCTCACCAATTGCATGGACCTGCTGCTGATTGGTGGACCGCTTACGTGGCCGCCCATCATGACCCTGAGAACATCACTTGGGAAGAGTTCAAGCGTAGCTTCCGCAACCATTACATACCAAGGGGTGAACTTAAAAACAAGAGAAAGGAGTTCTTGGGGCTGCAGCAAGGAAACATGACGGTGAGGGAATACCTCACTAAATTCACCCAACTATCCCGTTATGCACCACGAGACATAGAGACTGATGAGCAGAAACAGGACTGCTTTGTGGAAGGACTCACAGCGGAAATGCACTGTGCAATGTCCTCCAACGAGTATGAAAGCTTCCAAAAAATGGTGGACAGAGCATTTGTTGTGGAGAGGAAGCTGAAGGCCTTGGAAAATGAAAACAAGAGGAAGGCGGGATGGTCACACCAAGCCTCGGGTAGCAACACACGCCCACGTCTGATGCAGCAACCCGCAGGGCAGACGAGCCGGGCTGCGGTACCCTACTCAGCACCGAGAGGGTACAACCCAAACTTCAGGCCTTCGTCAGCACCAGCACAGCCACAACGTCAGTTTGTACAGCAGCCTCGCCCCACATATCAACCTCGACCAGCAGTACAAGGACCCCCAAACCAACCCCAGGACAACAAAGGCCAGGCACCTAAGGTTGGGGTACAATGCTTTAACTGTGGTGAAGTGGGGCACTACGCCCATAAGTGCCCAAAGAAGAAGCCCATGCAGCCGCAACAACAGAATGTGATGCGAGGACGGGTGAACCACGTGACCATGGAGGAAGCGCAAGAGGCACCTGACGTGGTAGTTGGTAAGTTTCTTGCCAATTTACACATTGCAACCCTGTTGTTTGATTCTGGTGCTACCCACTCGTTCATTGCTCAAGGGTTTGTTAAGAAGCATGATCTAGCAACCACACAAATGAATCATATGCTAGCAGTGAACTCTCCAGTTGGAGAAATAAGGACAAGACAAGTGTGTCCCAAGGTGAGTCTAGACATTAATGGGGTAGTATTTACTGCCAACCTCATAGTGATAGATTCACAAGGGATAGATATTATTTTGGGTATGGATTGGTTGACCAAACATAAAGGAATCATCCATTGTTCGACAAGAACGATGGAACTAACTCACCCTAGTGGCACAAGAGTAAAGTTCATAACTATACAAGAGCCTAGGAGGGACATTAAACTCAATCAAGTTGAGGTGGAAGTGGAGGAGATCAGGATCATCATGGAATATCCAGATGTTTTTCCGGAGGAGTTGCCAGGTATGCCCCCCGATCGTGAAGTGGAATTCGCGATTGAGCTAGTGCCTGGAACAACTCCGATATACAAGAGACCTTATCGGATGGACTCTAAACAGCTGGAAGAACTCAAGGAACATTTAAGAGAGTTGATAGAGAAGGGGTACATTCGTCCTAGTTCCTCACCATGGGGAGCTCCAGTGATATTTGTGCCCAAGAAGGACGGAACCCAAAGGTTATGCGTAGACTACCGTGCGTTGAATGAAGTAACCATCAAGAACAAGTACCCACTACCCCGCATTGAAGACTTGTTTGATCAGTTGAGGGGAGCTTGTGTGTTCTCGAAAATTGATCTGAGGTCGGGATACCACCAACTTAAGATAAGGCAAACTGATATTCCAAAGACAGCTTTCGTATCTCGGTACGGACTGTATGAATACAACGTCATGCCTTTCAGGCTAACTAATGCCCCGGCATACTTCATGTATCTCATGAACAAGTTATTCATGGAATATCTAGACAAATTTGTGGTGGTTTTCATAGATGACATTCTCGTCTTCTCCAAAGATGAAGAAGAACATGAGAAACATCTAAGGTTGGTGTTGCAAAAGCTGAGAGAACACCAACTATATGCCAAGTTGAGCAAGTGTGAGTTTTGGCTAAAGACAGTTCCTTCTTAGGACATATAATCTCGGAGGGAGGAATCTCCGTAGATCCCGCCAAGATCAAGGATGTACAGAAGTGGAAGACCCGTGAGAATGTCGGGGAAGTGCGAAGCTTCTTAGGGTTGGCTGGATACTATCAACGGTTTATCGAAGGTTTCTCCAAGATTTCGAGACCCCTCACCAAATTGTTGGAGAAGGGAATCACATTCACATGGACACCACAGTGCGAGACGAGTTTTCAGGAGCTAAAGAAAAGATTGACAACAGCCCCAGTGCTAGTTATGCCAGATATGCAGAAGAACTTTTTGGTGTACTGTGATGCTTCTGGAAACGGGTTGGGATGTGTTCTCATTCAAGAGGGGCATGTCGTGGCTTATGCGTCCCGGCAGCTCCGGAAACACGAGAAGAACTATCCTACACATGACCTAGAGCTAGCCGCAGTGGTACACGCGTTGAAGATTTGGCGGCATTACTTGATGGGGAAGAGGACAGAGATATATACGGATCATAAGAGCTTAAAGTACATTTTCACACAGCCAGATCTCAACCTCAGACAAAGGAGATGGTTAGAGCTAATCAATGACTTTGATGTGGGCATCAACTATCATCCCGGGAAAGCGAATGTCGTGGCAGATGCCTTAAGCCGGAAAGCGCAGGTCAATAGGTTGAGCTTGAAGGACATGCCTGCAGAATTGAAGGATGATGTTATAAGACTCAATCTATGCCTGGTGAATAGTGGTGAAGCCATCGCCATGGAAGTGGACTCCACACTAGAGCAAGACATACGCGATGGTCAAAAGAATGACGAGAAGATACAAGAAATCAGACAACTCATCAAGGAAAATGAAGCCCCTGGTTTCAGAGAGGATGAACAAGGTATGGTGTGGCACGGGAAAAGAATCTGTGTGTCTGAAGTGAAGCAGATCCGTGAATTGATTTTGAAGGAGGCTCATGATTCCGACTATTCCATTCATCCTGGGAGTACGAAGATGTATCATGACTTCAAGAGCAGATATTGGTGGTATGGCATGAAGCGAGATGTCGCGGAACATGTTGCCCTATGTGACACATGTCAGTTGGTGAAAGCAGAACATCAACGACCCGCGGGATTATTGCAACCACTCAAAGTACCTGAATGGAAATGGGAAGAAATCGTTATGGATTTCATAGTGAGACTACCCAGGACCCAATCAGGATATGATTCGATATGGGTCATCATCGACAGGCTAACCAAGGTAGCTCATTTCATCCCCGTGAAAGAAAGCTACAGCGGATCCAAATTGGCAGAATTGTACATGTCAAGGATCGTGTGTTTCCATGGAGTGCCAAAGAAGATAGTGTCAGATCGAGGGACACAGTTCACCTCAAGGTTCTGGCAGAAGTTGCATGAAACCATGGGAACTCATTTTAATTTTAGTTCTACCTATCATCCCAGACTGATGGACAGACGGAAAGAACCAATCAGATCCTTGAGGATATGCTGAGAGCGTGTGCGCTCAAAAACAATAGGAGTTGGGATAAGAACTTACCGTATGTGGAGTTCTCCTATAACAACAGCTATCAGGCTAGTATGAAGATGTCACCGTTTGAGGCTTTGTATGGGAGAAAGTGCAGAACTCCACTATTTTGGAACCAAGCCGGGGAAAGTAAAGTGTTTGGACCCGAGGTACTACAAGAAGCCGAGGCAAAAGTGAGGGAAATTCGCAACAACTTGAGGATAGCACAGACACAACAAAAGAGCTATGCCGATGTACGGAGAAGAGAGCTCGTTTTCAACGTGGGGGACTATGTCTACCTCAAGGTGTCCCCTATTCGAGGACTTCGTCGGTTCAAGGTGAAAGGGAAGTTATCACCTCGATACATCAGACCCTTTCAAGTTCTGGAGAGGAAAGGCGAAGTGGCATATCAACTAGAACTACCGGCTCGCCTATCGGATGTGCATGATGTATTCCATGTGTCACAACTCAAGAAATGTCTAAGGACGCCTAAAGAGATGTTACCCACGAATGAGGTTGACGTAGCTGAGGATCTGTCTTATGCCGAGCAGCCATTCAAGATTTTGGAGACAATGGAACGCCTCACAAGAAATAAAAGAATTCGGCTGTGCAAGGTGCAGTGGAAGCATCACTCGGAAGAGGAAGCCACATGGGAGCGAGAAGACGAGCTTAAGGCACAGTTTTCAGAATTATTTTCCTAGAACCACCAATCTCGAGGACGAGATTTTTTTTAGGGGGGTAGAGCTGTAACACCCCAAAACCTGTTAAGAGGGGAATTTAATTTTTTTGGACGTATTGCATGTGGTGCAGAAATTCAAATTCAAATTGGAATTCAAATTCAATTCAAAACAGAAAAGAAAAAGAAAAAAAGAAAAACAAAACCCCCGCCCAGTGGGCCGAAACCCACCAGCCGGCCCACCCGGCCCTGCGCCAGCCCGCAGCCGCGCACTCCCCTCTCTTTCTCACTGACACGCGGGGCCTGCGGTCATCTTCTTCCTCGCGCGATCGCGCCAGCCGCCGGGACTCCTCCGCGCGCCGAATCCAAACCCCCCTGGAAACCCGCGTTTTCCCAGCCGAATTCTGGTCCCGGACGACTCAAACTCGATCACAACCGACACGCCGCCCTCCCCCGTCTATATAAACGCCGGCATCGCCCCGTTTTCCCCACCTGATCGCCTGTTTTTCCTCCCGGTGAGAACCAGAGCTTCTCCGGCCGTTTTCTCTCGATCTTCGATCGGGATTTCTGATCTAACGCGCCAATCTTGTTCCACCGCCTCCGAGGAATCACGCAGGTGCAGAAAACTTGGTAGATTGCGCCCTAGACACAGCTTCGACGAGCATCGCCGCTGTTCCATCTCAGACCTCGTCGCCGACCGCCTTCCAGGGCCTCCGAGCTCAAGAAAAACCCTGAGGTGAGATCTCCGACCTCCCCTCTACCGATCTATGCCATTAAATCCCAGTTTTAGGAAGTATAGACGAAGATCCGAAGTTTTCCGGCGAGATCGCCCCCTCCCGCCGCCGCGCGCCGCCAGGCAGCGCCGCCCGCGCACGGTCAGGGCGACGTGGCCACTTGTGCGCCGTCTATTTTAAATTGCACGGTAGAAATAAAACCCCCGCGTACCGGTTCGGCGATCTAATCTCAGACGTCTATTTTAAATCGGACGGTCCACATTAGCCCCGCATTATAAAGGCCGCAATTCTTACGCGCTACCCCCTGGGGATCTCGGAAAATACGAGCTAGCCCCGGGAACTTCTGATCTAACCCCTAGAACTTCAGAAATTCATGTAAATTCGATTAAAAATCAGTTTTAGCCCCTGGACTTAATAAAAATTAGCAAAACCCCTCTGTTATGCATAGTTAGACCCCTGGAAATTTGTAAAATAATAAATTAGACCCTATAGTAGGGTGAACTTACCTTTTTGACCCTATATGGTATTAAGTTTAGAAATTTGAATGTGTGACTAGGATTTAAATTTAAAAGGAAAGACAAACCCATGTGCTAATTCAAGTTTAAACTCTACTAACACTTGGAAAACTTTAGAATGAACTAAAAATAAATTTTAGGCTGAAATGAAATCTGGTTGGGTGTTGTTCATATTTATTAGTTCTAGGAACACATTTTTAGGTTAATAAATAATTCTGAAAATTGGTAAAATAAATTTAAATTAGTTCACATCAGAGGAGAAGTTCAAAAACATATTATTTAATATATTAGATCAGAACCTATTCTGTTTAGATGTTATGCCTTACTATTTAATATTTAAAACTCACTTTTAGGCATAGAAAATAAATCTAGAAAATAAAGTAAAAGTAGGTATGCATAATTATAAAATGATAAATGAAGTCTCCAAATCCAAATATTTCAATTTGGGATTTGGTAGAAGGTTTAAAAAAAACCCACTTGGAATAGGAAATTACCTTCCATGCAAACTTGGTAGCTAAAGAGTGTGTTAATTGAATATAAAGAATTTGTTTAGAATTGAAACTCATATACATAGTGTGCAAATAAAAATCTGAATACAAAAGTTAGAAATCATATACATATGTTTAAAAGTGTAAGTAGGCCAAAAATCAACACATGAAGAGTAACCCCAACACTTAGAAATGTGAATGACTTTCATAGGTATGTATGTGTGTTTTGCATGAAGTGAAAGTGTGAACTATGTCTTATGGATTGTGTTTTCTTTTGCTATGTGTATTGGCATGAGTAGAACCTGCCCCAGAGCAAGTTCTTCCCTTCCAAGACCAAGACTTTCCATTCTCAGAGCAGCAAGAAGAAAGCAAGTGTCCTTGACCACTTTGATCCTATACTAGGATGTGTAGATAGAATTATTTGCATTGTCAATTGAAACATGAAACCCATGCTAGGAAGTTTCCCTAGAATTGCATTACCTTGTTTCCTTGTAGCTTGGGTTGGGATTTATTTTATCATGTCATTTATTTATATGCTTATGCTTAGCCATGCTTAGAATGGGATAATTGGGATATGAGATCATCAATTTATTTACCTCACTCTTGAATGAGATATTATGAGTTATATAGAGGTAGGGATCGAGGCAAGTTGGATGATTTGGTTGGTGCTGGGTGCACGAGACTCGGGTTTGTGTTTAGTACTTGCCTGGATCCTAAGGACCGGTTCATGGAGCATGTAACCTGGCTTTTCCGTGCCAACCACATGCTGAGATGGGGCAGCTTGGCCAATTAATTAGGTGCATCACCGGCGTAGTATGGGTGTGTTGGATGGTGCGGGAAATAGGTGTCAGCTGGACTACCATATGAACCGCAAGGCTCAAGAGGGGGCCACTGCAGTAGGGTTGGAGTCTCTTGTATGCTGTTAGGGGTGAAACCTCAGTGGGCCCATGCTCGTCGGGAATCCCTTTGTAAAGGCTTCGTAGTGATCTCCTGGCTACACACCTGGGAAGTGTGAATGTGGTTCATGGCCACTGGCATAATGGAGGTTCTTTTAGTCCACCCGGCAATGGGGGATGAAATCACTACATGTGGGTACAGTGGTGCAAACTCTGCAGAGTCAAAAACTGTCATGACACCCGTGCTCACGGTCAAGAGCGGCTTGGACTTATTCATGATTAGAGGATGATGGATTTGGAAGTTGTGGATGTTAAGCGGGGAGCTTAACATTGGAAATGATGTTATGGTTATTTGATTATGATGATGGGTTGGGAGATTGGGACCATTTCACCCGTGTAGTAATGTAGGTGCTTAATAAGCTAAGGTGGTAGGTAATAATTGCGTAGTGTTTTAACCACGAGTTCAACCTCTTCTTGCTCTAGCCATGCATGACATAACTTTCCCACACTTGCTGAGTACCAACGGTACTCAACGTTGCATATTTGTTGGTTTAAATTGCTGCTCAGGTCAAGGGGATGATGTGGTGTTTAATGACCAAGACTTCGGACCCGAAGAAGGATTCTAGGTTCATGGAGTCCCCCTGGCAACACCTGTGATGGAGCCCACAAGAATAATATTCTGCTGCTATTTTATTTACATGTTATGAACTTATTATCGTCCATCGAGACATATGCTATGTAAGACTTATTTATATTTGACACCTGGCTTGTAATAAATGATGCTTCACTATTTGTCATCACATGTATGAGAAAATGATCCTGGCGTACATGTGATATTCACTCGGTTGTTCTTCGGAGAAACCGGGTGTGACAGTAGTTCTAGTTGATATGCCACTTCGCCTTTCTTCTCCAGAATCTGAAAGGGTCCGATGTATCGAGGTGATAATTTCCCTTTCACCTTGAACCGACGAAGTCCTCGGATAGGGGACACCTTGAGATAGACATAGTCCCCCATATTGAAAATAAGCTCTTTTCTCCGTACATCGGCATAACTCTTCTGTCGGGTCTCTGCTATCCTCAAATTGTTGCGAATTTCCCTCACTTTCTCCTCGTCTTCTTGTAGTACCTCGGGCCCAAACACTTTACTTTACCCTGTTTGGTTCCAAAATAGTGGAGTTCTGCACTTCCTCCCATACAAAGCCTCAAAGGGTGACATCTTCATACTGGCCTGATAGCTGTTGTTGTAAGAGAACTCCGCATACGGTAAGTTCTTATCCCAACTCCTATTGTTCTTGAGTGCACACGCTCTCAGCATATCCTCAAGGATCTGATTGGTTCTTTCCGTCTGCCCATCAGTCTGGGGGTGATAGGCAGAACTAAAATTTAGATGAGTTCCCATGGTTTCATGTAACTTCTGCCAGGACCTTGAGGTAAACTGTGTCCCTCGATCTGACACTATCTTCTTTGGCACTCCATGAAAACACACGATCCTTGACATGTACAATTCCGCCAATTTGGATCCGCTGTAGCTTTCTTTCACGGGGATGAAATGAGCTACCTTGGTTAGCCTGTCGATGATGACCCATATCGAATCATATCCCGATTGGGTCCTAGGTAGTCCCACTATGAAATCCATACCGATTTCTTCCCATTTCCATTCAGGCACTTTGAGTGGTTGCAATAGTCCCGCGGGTCGTTGATGTTTTGCTTTCACCAACTGACATGTGTCACATAGGGCAACATGTTCCACGACATCTCGCTTCATGCCATACCACCAATATCTGCTCTTGAGGTCATGATACATCTTCGTACTCCCAGGATGAATGGAATAGTCGGAATCATGAGCCTCCTTCAAAATCAATTCACGGATCTCCTTCACTTCAGGCACACAAATTCTCTTCCCATGCCACACCGTACCTTGTTCATCCTCTCTGAACCCAGGGGCTTTATTTTCTTTGATGAGTTCTCTAATTTCTTGTATCTTCTCGTCATTCTTCTGACCGTTGCGTATGTCTTGCTCTAATGTGGAATCCACTTCCATGGCGATGGCCTCACCACTATTCACCAGACATAGATTGAGTTTTGCAATCTCTTTTAACATGTTGACCTGCACTTTCCGGCTTAAAGCATGTGCCATGACGTTCGCTTTCCCAGGATGATAGTTGATGCCCACATCAAAGTCGTTGATTAGCTCTAACCATCTCCTTTGTCTGAGGTTGAGATCTGGCTTTGTGAAAATGTACTTTAAGCTCTTATGATCCGTATATATCTCTGTCCTCTTCCCCATCAAGTAATGCCGCCAAATCTTCAATGCGTGCACCACTGCGGCTAGCTCTAGGTCATGCGTAGGATAGTTCTTCTTGTGTTTCCGGAGCTGCCAGGACGCGTAGGCCACGACATGCCTCTCTTGCATGAGAACACATCCCAACCCGTGTCCAGATGCATCGCAGTACACCGAAAAATTCTTTTGCATATCCGGCATAACTAGTACTGGGGCTGTTGTCAATCTTTTCTTCAGTTCTTGAAAACTCGCCTCACACTGCGGTGTCCATGTGAATGTGATTCCCTTCTCTAACAATTTGGTGAGGGGTCTCGAGATCTTGGAGAAACCCTCAATAAACCGTCGATAATACCCAACCAATCCTAAGAAGCTTCGAACTTCCCCGACATTTTCAGGGGTCTTCCACTTCTGCGCATCCTCGATCTTGGTGGGATCTACCGATATTCCTCCCTCCGAGATTATATGTCCTAAGAAGGGAACTCTCTTCAGCCAAAATTCACACTTGTTCAGCTTGGCATATAGTTGGTGTTCTCTTAGCTTTTGCAACACCAATCTTAAATGTCCCTCATGGTCTTCTTCATCTTTGGAGAAGACGAGAATGTCATCAATAAAAACCACCACAAATTTGTCCAGATATTCCATGAATACCTTGTTCATGAGATACATGAAGTATGCCGAGGCATTAGTTAGCCCGAACGGCATGACAGTGTATTCATACAACCCGTACCGAGATAAGAAAGCTGTCTTTGGAATGTCGGTTTGCCTTATCTTCAGTTGGTGGTATCCCGACCTGAGATCAATTTTTGAGAACACACAAGCTCCCCTCAACTGATCAAATAAGTCTTCAATGCGGGGTAATGGGTACTTGTTCTTGATGGTTACTTCGTTCAACGCATCGTAGTCTACGCATAACCTTTGGGTTCCGTCCTTCTTGGGCACAAATATCACTGGAGCTCCCCATGGTGAGGAACTAGGACGAATATACCCCTTCTCTGTCAAATCTCTTATATGCTCCTTGAGCTCTTCCAGCTGTTTGGAGTCCATCCGATAAGGCCTCTTGTATATTGGGGCTGTTCCAGACACAAGTTCAATCGTGAATTCCACTTCACGATCGGGAGGCATACCTGGCAGCTCCTCCAGAAAAACATCTGGATACTCCCAGATAATCCTTATCTCTTCCACTTCCACCTCAACTTGATTGAGTTTAAGGTCCCTCCTAGGTTCTTGTACGGCTATGAACTTCACTTTTGTGCCGCTAGGGTGAGTTAGTTCCACCGTCCTTGTCGAACAATGGATGATTCCTTTATGTTTGGTCAACCAATCCATACCCAAAATAATATATATATCCCTTGTGAGTCTATCACTATGAGGTTTGCAGTAAATACTACCCCATTAATGTCTAGATTCACCTTGGGACACACTTTTCTTGTCCTTATTTCTCCCCCTGGAGAGTTCACTGCTAACATATGGTTCATTTGTGTTGTTGCTACCTGAGGCTTGGTGTGACCATCCCGCCTTCCTCTTGTTTTCATTCTCCAAGGCCTTCAGTTTCCTGTCCACGACAAATGCTCTGTCTACCATCTTTTGGAAGCTTTCATACTCGTTGGAGGACATTGCACATTGCATCTCCATGGTGAGTCCTTCCACAAAACAGTCCTGTTTTTGCTCATCGGTTTCGATGTCCCGTGGTGCATAACGGGATAGTTGGGTGAACTTGGTGAGGTACTCCCTCACAGTCATGTTGCCTTGCTGCAGTCCCAAGAACTCCTTTCTCTTGTTCTTGAGTTCACCCCTGGGTATGTAGTGATTGCGGAAACTGCGCTTGAACTCTTCCCAAGTGATGTTCTCGGGGTCGTGATGGGCTGCTACGTAAGCGGTCCACCAATCAGCAGCAGGTCCATGCAATTGGTGAGAGGCAAACAGCACCCTCTCATACCCTTGGCATTGTATGATCCTCATCTTGCTCTCAATGGTCTTTAGCCAATCATCTGCCTCCAGAGATTCAGCAGCACTTGCAAACTTTGGGGGTTGAGTTCCCAGAAACTCACTCAACCTTGGTTGGCGTGGTGCAGCTTGTGGGGGTGGAGCTTGGTGCAAGTTGGCCACCACTTGAGTTAGACTCTGGATTAGCTGATTCTGATTTTCGATCATTTGATGGATAGGATCAGCTCCTTCACGGCGACCACCCCTGTCTTGTCCTCCAGAAAGATGAGGGTTGCCGGCCTCATCGTTGTTGTTGTTGGGGTTGGCACCACGACCTTTTCCTCTTCCAGCCATCTATCATGATCAACCAAATGTTAACTTAAAGCATTATGTATTAACTTCCCAAATTTCTTGTTTAAACTTAAACTTTTGAGGCCTTAATATTTAAACAATTTCTTAAGATTTCACATGGATCTTTGGGCGTCACGTCTCATGCTAAAATAAATGCACTCTTGATTCATAGGGGTTCACACATCAAAGCAAAGCAACCTAAAGACAAGGTTGTGGATAAATGCCCATGGACTCCACAACTCACGTCACACACCAATACAAATAAATAGGGTATTGACTCGACTACTCAATAACCTGCTGAATTAAGGGAAATGACTCTAAACAACTCGCATCACTGAGCCGGCTCGTCGGGGTCTTCTTCATTATTGCGGCTGCCCTCTGATTCTGCTTTAGGTGGGGAGGCTGCTGGTGGAGAAGTGCGGCGATGCTTGCTCGCCCGGCGGTCTGGGGAGTCAGGAGTCCACGTGTCATTCACGGTGACACACAGTTCATTCCCATCTCCTCTTTCTCTCGCCCTCAAGCTGGCGCGAAGCAACGCCTCAGTCTCCTTCAGGGTGTCACGAACATCCTGAAGCTCCTACTGGCACTACTGCAGTCGAGTGCTGAGCATAGCAGCATCCTCCAAGCACAGGTCCATGTGCTCATGGGAAGTCCCCTGCTGCACTATCGGGTACTTGTACTCCGCGGTGCCACTCTCACGCTGGAGGACAAACATGTACTCAGTCCTGTCCAGGTGGCGACGGTTGATGTAACTCTGGCAGGTGATGGCCTCCCAGGTGACATCCTTCTCAGCATCGGCCTGAGTCGCCCGACAAGCTGGAGAGCGGTGGATCTTGAGCAGCTGATTTTCATTGATAATCCTCATCTCTGAGCTCCATTCTTCCCGCTTCTCACGGATGGTCCTGGTGGAGCTGTAGTGTATGTCACACCCGGTTTCTCCGAAGAACAACCGAGTGAATATCACATGTATGCCAGGATCATTTTCTCATACATGTGATGACAAATAGTGAAGCATCATTTATTACAAGCCAGGTGTCGAACATAAATAAGTCTTACATAGCATATGTCTCGATGGACGATAATAAGTTCATAACAAGTAAATAAAATAGCAGCGGAATATTATTCTTGTGGGCTCCGTCACAGGCGTTGCCCGGGGGACTCCATGAACCTAGAAACCTTCTTCGGGTCCAAAGTCTTGGTCATTAAACACCACTTCATTATCTTGACCTGAGTAGCAATATAAACCAACAAATATGCAAGGTTGAGTACCGATGGTACTCAGAAAGTGTGGGAAAGTTATGTCATGCATGGCTAGAGCAAGGAGAGGTTGAACTCATGGTCAAAGCACTACGCAATTAATACCTATCACCTTAGCTTATTAAGCACCTACATTACTACACAGGTGAAATGGTCCCAATCTTCCATCCCATCATCATAATCAAATAACCATAACATCATTTTCAATGTTAAGATCCCCGCTTAACATCCTTAACTTCCAAAACCATCACTCCTCTAATCATGAATAAGTCCAAGCCGCTTTTGACCGTGAGCACGGCTGTCATGACAGTTTTGACTCTGCAAAGTTTGCACCACTGTACCCACATGTAGTGATTTCATCCTCCGTTGCCGGGTGGACTAAAGGAACCTCCATTATGCCAGTGGCCACGAATCACATACACACTTCCCAGGTGTGTAGCCAGGAGATCACTACGAAGCCTTTACAAAGGGATTCCTGACGAGCGTGGACCCACTGAGGTTTCACCCCTAACAGCATACAAGAGGCTCCAACCCCGCTGCAGTGGCCCCCTCTTGAGCCTTGCGGTTCATATGGTAGTCCAGCTGACACCTACTCCCCGCACCATCCAACACACCCATACTACGCCGGGGATACACCTAATTAATTGGCCAAGCTGCTCCATCTCAGCATGTGGTTGGCACGGTAAAGCCAGGTTACATGCTCCATGAACCGGTCCTTAGGATCCAGGCAAGTACTAAACACAAATCCGAGTCTCGTGCACCCAGCACCAACCAAATCATCCAACTTGCCTTGATCCCTACCTCTACATAACTCACAATATCTCATTCAAGAGTATGGTAAAATAAACTGATGATCTCATATCCCAAATATCCCATTCTAAGCATGGCTAAGCATATGCATAATAATAAATGACATGATAAAATGAATCCCAACCCAAGCTACAAGGAAACAAGGTAATGCAATTCTAGGGAAACTTCCTAGCATGGGTTTCATATTTCAATTAACAATGCAAATGATTCTATCTACACATCCTAGCATAGGATCAAAGTGGTCAAGGACACTTGCCTTCTTCCTGCTGCTCTGGGAATGGGTAGTCCTGATCTTAGAAAGGAAGAACTTGCTCTGGAGCAGGTTCTACTCATACCATCACACATAGCAAAAGAAAACAACAATCCATAAGACATAGTTCACACTTCCACTTCATACAAACCACACATTCACATTTATGAAAGCCATTCACATTTCTATGTGTTGTGGTTACTCTATGTGTGTTGATTTTGGCTTACATGCACTTTTAAACATGTGCATATGATTTCTACTTTTGTATTCATATTTATGTTTGCATACTATATATGAGTTTCCAATTTAAATAAATTCCTTATATTCAATTGATACACCTTTTAGCTACCAAGTGTGCATGGAGGGTATTTTCCTACTCCAAATGTGTCTTTAGACCTTCTACCAACCCTAAACTGAATTCTTTGGATTTTGGAAACTTCATTTATCATTTTCTAGTTATTCATACCTAGCTTGCTATATTTTCAGATTTATTTCCTATGCCTAAATGTGAACTTTATTATGAAAATAGTAAGACACCTCATCTAAACAGAATAGGTTTTGGGTCTAAAATATTAAATAATATATTTTTGAACTTCTCCTCTGATGTGAACTATTTTACATTTATTTTACTAATTTTCAGAATTATTCTCTACTTAAAATGTGTCCCTATAACTAATAAATGTGAATAATCAATTAGACAGATTCATTTCAGCCAAAAATCTATTTTTATCTCACTCCAAAGTTTTCCAAGTACTAGGAAAGTTTTTAATTTGAATTTATAATGTGTTTGTCCCATCTTTTAAATTTTAAATACTAATCACATATTCAAATTCCTAAATTTAATATCACATAGGGTTAAAAAGGTAAACTCACCCCATTACAGGGTCTATTATATTATTTTAAGAATTTCCAGAGGTCTAACTACACATAACAGAGGGGTTTTCCTAATTTTTATTAAGTCTAGGGGCTAAAACTGATTTTTAAATGAATTTACATGATTTTCTAAAGTTCTAGGGGCTAGATCACAAGTTTCTGGGGCTAGCTCATATTTTCCGAAAACCCCAGGGGGTAGCGCGTAAGAATTCCGACCTTTATAACGCGGGGCTAGCGTGGACCGTCCGATTTAAAACAGACGGCTGAGATTATAACGTCGAACCGGTACGCGGGGATTTAAATTCTACCGTGTGATTTAAAATAGACGGCGCACAAGCGGCCACGTCACTCTGATCGAGCGCGGGCGGCGCTGCCCGGCGGCACACGGCGGCGGGAGGCGGCGATCTCGCCGGAGAGTTTCGGATCTTCGTCAATTCTTCCTGGAACTGTGATTTTATGGCATAGATCGGTAGAGGGGAGGTCGGGGATCTCACCTCGGGGGTTTTCTTGAGCTCGGAGGTCCTGGAAAGCGGTCGGCGACGAGGTCCGAGGTGAATTCACGGCGAGGCTCGTCGGCGCTGTGTTTGAAGCGCAAACCACCGAGTTTTCTGCACCTGCGCGGTTCCCCGGAGGCGGTGGAATACGATCGGCGCGTTAGATCAGAGAACCCGAGCAGAAATCGAGAGAAAACGGTGATCGGAGCTTCGGTTCTCACCGGGAAGAAAAACAGCCGATCGCGGGTGAAAATTGGGAAGATGCCGGTGTTTATATAGCCGGGGGAGGGCGGCGTTCGGTTGCGATCGAGTTCGCGTCGTCCAGGAACGAAATTCGGCTGGGATACGTGAGGATCCGTGGCGGTTTCGATTCGGAGGTGAGAAGAGTCCGGCCGGCTGAGCGCGGGCGCGAGGAGGAAGAAGGGTTGGCGGGCCCTGCCTGTCAGTGGGAAAGAGGGGGGGCGCGCGGATGCGGGCTGGCGCGGGGGTGAATGGGCCGGCTGGTGGGTTTCGGCCCACTGGCCGGGGAGGTTTATTTTTTTCCTTTTCTTTCTCTTTTTCATTTCTGTTTTGAGTTTAATTTGAATTCCAGTTTGAATTTGAATTTTTGCAACACATGCAATACGTCCAAATTTTTTTAAATAACCCTCTTAACAGGTTTTGGGGTGTTACAGTGTATGATCAGCTTGCCAACATTGCCGGCGGCGTGGAGCATACGCCGAATACGGCGCAACAAGCCTCCTACTGCCAACCCGTAGGAGTGGTACGTCACCGGACGGTTCTCCTCTCTCAAGGCAAGGGCAACTACAGGAACTCTCCCTCCGGTGGACTTGCGGGCGGTGCGGATCATGCGAACCATCTAAAACATAAAGCATTTAAAATTAAGTTAGATAAGAATTAAATAAAGATTGTATTTTGAATAAAAGTTGGGACAAGGTGAATAAAGTGACCCCATTAAATAACACTTTCAACCCACACCTTTGTAAAATAGTTTTTAAGAAAATAGGGTCCTTAAATACGTCCATTTCTACCTAGGTCCACGTTCCTACGGGCGACCTTGGCTCTGATACCACTTCTGTCACACCCGGTTTCTCCGAAGAACAACCGAGTGAATATCACATGTATGCCAGGATCATTCTCTCATACATGTGATGACAAATAGTGAAGCATCATTTATTATAAGCCAAGTGTTCGAATATAAAAATAAGTCTTACATAGCATAACGTCTCGATGGACGATAATATGATCATAACATGTAAATAAAACAGCAGCGGAATATAAATCTTGTGGGCTCCGTCACAGGCGTTGCCCGGGGGACTACGTGAACCTAGAAACCTTCTTCGGGTCTAAAGTCTTGGCCATTGAACACCACATCATCCCCTTGACCTGAGCAGCAATTTAAACCAACAGAAAAGCAAGTTTGAGTACCCTTGGTACTCAGCAAGTGTGGGAAAGTTATGTCATGCATGGCTAGAGCAAGGAGAGGTTGAACCCTTGGTTAAAGCACTATGCAATTATTACCTATCACCTTAGCTTATTAAGCACCGACATTACTACATAGGTGAAATGGTCCCAATCCCTCAATCCACCATCAAGTAAACATGGTCCCATCTCCAATGTTAAGCTTCCCGCTTAACATCCTCAACTTCCCAATTCATCATCCTCTAATCATGAATGAGTCCAAGCCGCTCTTGACCGTGAGCACGTCTGTCATGACAGTTTTGACTCTGCAGAGTTTGCACCGCTATACCCACATGTAGTGATTTCATCCCCCATTGCCGGGTGGACTAAAAGACCCTCCATTATGCTAGTGGCCGCGAACCACATTCACACTTCCCAGGTGTGTAGCCAGGAGATCACTACGAGGCCTTTACAAAGGGATTCCTGACGAGCGTGGCCCACTGAGGTTTCATCCCTAACAGCATACAAGAGGCTCCAACCCCGCTGCAGTGGCCCTCTCTTGAGCCTTGCGGTTCATATGGTAGTCCAGCTGACACCTATTCCCCACACCATCCAAAACACCCATACTACGCCGGGGATACACCTAATTAATTGGCCAAGCTGCCCCATCTCAGCATGTGGTTGGCACGGTAAAGCCAGGTTACATGCTCCATGAACCGGTCCTTAGGATCCAGGCAAGTACTAAACACAAACCCGAGTCTCGTGCACCCAGCACCAACCAAATCATCCAACTTGCCTCGATCCCTACCTCTACATAACTCACAATATCTCATTCAAGAGTAAGGTAAACAAGTTGATGATCTCATATCCCACTTATCCTATTCTAAGCATGGCTAAGCATAAGTAATATGAATGAATGACATAGTAAAATAAATCCCAACCCAAGCTACAAGGAAACAAGATAATGCAATTCTAGGGAAACTTCCTAGCATGGGTATCATATTCCAAATTGACCATGCAATTAAATTCTAACTACACATCCTAGTATAGGATCAAAGTGGTCAAGGACACTTGCCTTCTTCCTGCTGCTCTGGGAATGGAAAGTCTTGGTCTTGGAAGGGGAGAACTTGCTCTGGGGAAGGTTCTACTCATGCCAATACACATAGCAAAAGAAAACAACAATCCATAAGCCATAGTCCACACTTTCACTTCATGCAAACCACACATACATACATATGAAAGTCATTCACATTTCTAAATGTTGTGTTTACCCTAGATGTGTTGATTTTAGGCCTACATGCACTTTTAAACATATATATATATATATATATATATATATTATTTCTAACTTTTGTATTCAGATTTCTATTTGCACCCTATATATGAATTTCCAATTCGAACAAATTCTTTATATTTAATTAATACACTTCTTAGCCACAAAGTTTGCATGAAAGATAATTTCCTACTCCAAATAGGTTCTCAGATCTTCTACAAAATCCTAAATTGAAGTTTTTGGATTTGGAGACCTCATTTATCATTTTCTAATTATGCATACCTATTTTCCTATATTTTCAGATTTATTTTCTATGCCTAAAAGTAAACTTTACTATTAAAGTAGTAAGACTATCACCTAAACAGAATAGGTTCTGATCTAAAAATGTTCAATAAAATATTTTTGAACTTCCTCTCTGATGTGAAACAATTTAAATTTATTTTACCCGTTTTTAGAATTATTTCCTTGCCTAAAATGTGTCTCTAGAGATAATAAAAATGAGCAACACTTAGGCAGATTTCATTTCAGCCTAAAATATATTTTTAACTCATTCTAAAGTTTTACAAGTGCTAGGAGAGTTTAAACTTATATTTGCACATGTGTTTACATCACCATTTAAATTTAAATCCTAGTCACATGTTCAAATTTCTGAATTTAATATCCTATAGGGTCTAAAAGGCAAATCCACCCTACTGTAGGGTTTAATTTACTATTTCCTAAATTTTCAGGGGCCTAATTACTCATAACAGAGGGGTTTTCCTATTTTTTTTGAATTTCTGAAGGTCCAGGGGCTAGATCAGAAGTTTCCGGGGCTAGCTCATATTTTCCGAGATCCCCAGGGGGTAGCGCGTATGAATCCCGACCTTTACAATGCGGGGCTGACGTGGGCCGTTGGATATAAAACAGACGGCTCAGATTAGATCGCCGAAGCGGTACGGGTAGATCTAATAGGAACCGCACAATTTAAAATGGACGGGCCTCACGGGGCTACGTCGCCCTGGCCGGAGCCAGCCCGCGCGCGCGGCGGTGCGCGGCGACAGGGGCGGCGATCTCGCCGGCGCAACCTCGATTTTTGCCGCTACACGCTAGAACTCGCATCTTTTTGCACGGATCGGCTGCAGAGGGGTAGGGGATGCTCACCTAGGGATTTTCCTGCACTCGGAGGCCCTGGAAGTCGGTCGGCGGCGTCGAAGTTTGACAATGGCACTCGGTGCTCGTCGGAGCGACTGTTGGAGCATAATACACGTCGTTTCCTTCACCTGCAGTGCTCCCCGGCGGCGGTGGAACGTGACAAGCCCGTTAGATCAGAGAAATCGGGCGAAGGTTGGGAGAAAACAGCAGAGAGGGTCTCGGTCTCACTGGCACTGAAGCGAGTCGATCGGGGAGGAAACAAGGGCGTATCTCGGCGTTTAAATGGGCTAAGGAGGGCGGCGGGTCTGTTGAGATCGCGCTGGGGTGCCCAGGACCGAGAATCGAGGCTGGAAGCGTGGGTTCCGGAGGGTCGGTTGTGATCGGGCGCGAGAGAGGGCCGGGGTCGGTTGGGGCGCTCGGGGGAAGAAGATGACGGGCGGGCCCCGCGCATCAGAGAGAGGGAGAGAGGGAGAGGGGCGCGCGCGGGATCTGGGCCGGCTGGCGGGTTTCGGCCCACTGGCCTGTTTGTTTTTCCTTTTTGTTTTTTTTTCCTTTTCCTTTTTCTGGTTTGATTCAAATCTAAATTCCAGTTTGAATTTGAATTTCTGCACCACATGCAATACATCCAAAAATTTTTATATTCCCCTCTTTAGCATGTTTTAGGGTGTTACACCGTTGCTACCAAAAAAAGTCCGGACTAGTCCAGCCTTTAACCTCGGACTAGTCCGGCCTGTGGGGACTGGTGATGTCACACTGCACCAACCACATGGTCCCCTGCCTCCTTTTGAATTCAAACGGTCACAACGCCACAGACTAGTCCGTTCAATAACGGACTAGTCCGATCTCACATGGAAACAATTGTTCCGGTTGAGAACGAACAAGTCTGGTCCATCGGACTAGTCCGGCCTCAAAGGGCGGACAAGTCCGGCCATCCAGGACTTAGTCCCCGCAGCCCCTTCCAAGTCTCAAACGGACTAGTCTTACTCATAATTGACTAGTCCGATCTCACACAAAAACTCTTGTTCTGGTTAGAAACGGACTAGTCTAGCAGAGCGGACTTGTCCGGCCCCCAAGGGCGGACTAGTCTGGTCCTTCAGGACTTAGTTCCTAAAGGACTTAGACACACTCACTACGGACTAGTCCATCCCCAAATGGACAAGTCCAAACTCACACAAACTCCTGGTCCGTCTAACATCGGATTAGTCCGATGTGGCTGGACTAGTCGAGCCTTCCAGCCCGGACAAGTCCGGCCCTGTTCTTAGGGCTGTCTTAACTCTTCTCTCTAACTAACTTAAAATTGGACTAAGAGCTCTTAGGTTATTTCAACACTTTGACCCTATGAACACACTCATACTAAAAGGCTAAACTCAATGCAAGAGAATTTAAACACTAAATTCTACTCTTCGTGTATTTTTACCTTTTTCTCCTCTTTTCCCTTTTTGAGTGCATCCATCTCCGTCGATTTCTTAATCACCAGTACTTACACTTGTAATGCTCATTAGTCCCTTAAGTGTTATCATCAGTCATCAAAACCCACGTGGATTTAGCCTAGATGCACTTTCAATCTCCACCTTTTTGGTGATTTTATGACAACCACAGTGTTTCCAAAATATGACATAGTAGCTCGTCGTACTCTCTGTGGCATCCGGTTCCGAAAATAGAACCAAGTGAACGCATATGTGTGCCCAGGATGTTCATCACACATACACATGTATTCCACAAACTGAACTCAGAAAATAACCACGAATAAAAAGTGTTTAAATACTTTATTACAATGACTCAATGTCTCACTCATGAATCTCTAACTTATTCTTGCAGCGGAAGTCTCTAAACGACAGCGGAATTAACTAAACAGCATGCTCCAATCTTCATCTCCACAGGCATGTTGACAGTAGTTCGCACGCCTAGTACTCCACATGGTCCTCGAAATACTCATCTCCTGTAGCTGATGTTTATGTGGTAATGCAAGGGTGAGTACATGTCGTACTCAGCAAGTGTGGGAAAAGTATGACATGTAGCTTACAACAAGGTAGAAAAGAAAAAGGCTCATTGCAACAAGCAAGTTTTATTTCATAAACAAGGTAAAAACAGAAACTATTTCTAGGTGAAATTTATCCCATCATAATCAAATAATTCAGCAATATTCTCTCATCATAATTCATCATTTATCAAGTCTTATCCAGCCATTAATATTTCTCAAGTTCATCTCATGCTCATAAATATTCATAACCATCTCATATTCATATAGACAAAACCAAACTCATTGTCATGACTCAAAACAGTCCCGAAACCAATCCCAATGACCATACCATAACCATACCGAATAACCATCCCAAGTTTTCCCTCTAATCATGTAAGTTGGCCAGGTGCTTGTGACCGGAAGCACGGCTATCATGATAGTTTTACACTCTGCAGAGGTGGCACCACTTTACCCACAAGTTCGTAATTTCGTCACCCGTCGGCGACTACAGAACCTCCATTATACCAGTACACAACCGTCGGTGTATGGTCAAGAGATCACAAAATTGTCTTTACAAAGGGCTACTAGATGTACGGACCCACTGAGGTTTCACCGACAGGCTCGAATCACCATTCTCCCACCCACGGGCCCCCTCTTGTGCAATGCAGTTCCCAGGGCAGTCCTTCTCAACTCCCATTCGCCGCTCCATCCAACGATCCATAACAAGCTAGCAACACACCTAATTAATCAGCTAAGCCGCACCCATATTTGGCCTTGTGGTGGCAGTGTTTTCCTAGCATGTGCTGGCATGAACCGGTCCTTAGATCTACGGCAAGTAAACCACCATCTCATTCAGCAACATACACGAACCAATCTTACCTAGATCTCCCCGATTCCATGCTCATCAACATCATCAAGTTATCATCATCTTTATTCTCATGAGTGCAGTAGCGCACCATGCTTTAATTCAGCTTCCCGTGTCCCGTAAATTAAGCGAAGCAAAAAGGAAAATCGACCATACCCGACTCATCAACTTTCCCGGCGACAAGGATGGATAACAAAACTAGTAAACTTCTATAAAAGGATGTCCCATCAAGTTGACTCAAGCATATGAGTTTTCGCAAACAAAACAGTTTCGAAACATGGGATCAATATGGTCAAGGGGCACTTGCCTTGCTCCCGTGGCTCTTGTTGCTCAAGCGTCTCGAAGTCTTGGTGCTGTAGATCCTCGTAGATGGCCTCTTGAGCTTGTCCTTCTACTCACGACCACACACATACAAAATTTACAGCAATCAATCATCATGCACAAACTTTACTCAAGATGCAATGGGGGTAGATGAATGCAAATCCTATGGTGCTGTTTTATTAAACCAGTTTGTACGTGTTCTTGCATGTTTTAACGGGCTTTCATGGGGTTTTATGATGAACAAGGGTGCTGGGATCAAGTGTGGATGTGGTGATGATCTTGACTCAAGATCTAGATCAATGCCACCATCAAAAACCGATCAAAACACGATCTGTCCACATGCAAGAGTTTCTGCTCGAAGGGGGCGAAGAAAACGGATGCGTAGAAACAGCGCAGCGGGGAATTTTTCTATGGAAGATTAGGGTAGGACAGATCGTCGGCTTCTTTTCTGGCGACGGCGAGGCGTGACGGGGCTCGTCGACGGGTCTCGACGACAGGGCTCAACGGCGGGGCTCGACGTTGGGGCTCGACGGCGGGGCTCGTCGGCGGGGCTCACCGGCAGGGCTTGTCGGCAGGGCTCACCGGCGACCAAACTCTGGCAGGGGGGTGGCCAACTCGGCGAGTTGGGGGGGGGGCAGGGGCTCCAAGTCGGCGACTTGGAGGGGGAGGGGGAGGTTGCGTCCAAAAAGGGGGGGGGGGCTGGGGTTGTATTTATAAGGGGGAGAAAGGAGGAGTCCTACTCAATTTGGAACTCAACCAACTTATCCTTTAGTTGGGTGCGGCGGCCTTGGGGATTTTAACCCCCCAAATGTGGGGAAAATTCCCCCCTTTGTGGAATTGGGAATTTGTAAATTTTTGGGAAATTTTGTGGGAATTTCGGAAATGGCTCATTTCTGCTATCTTTTTCCCATTCCTCACCATTTCTATGTCACTTGTTCTATTTCTACATTCCCCTCTCCATTTATATGTCCCATTCTCCATTTCTACGTTCCCCTCTCAATTTCTATGCCCCATTCTCCATTTCTATATTTCCCTTCTCCATTTCTATGGTTTTCCTCCATTTATATGGTTCCTTCCTCCATTTCTATGGTTCTTTCTCCATTTATATGGTTATTTCTCTATTTCTATAGTTCCTTCTCCATTTCTAGGGTTCTTTCCCCATTTCTACTTCTTTTATAATGCTTCTCTACATGAAAAATGTATGTAATGCATGGTAATGAATTTGAGGGTGTTACAAACCTACCCCCCTTAAACTGAATCTCGCCCTCGAGATTCGATAGAGTGGAGAATAGATGAGGGAATTCTGCCTTGAGATCTTCCTCATGCTCCCATGTAGTTTCGGCTTCCGTGTGATGGCTCCATTGTACCTTGCACCAATGGATCACTTTGTTCCTCATGACCCTTTCCTTCACGTCCAAAATTTTGACGGGGTATTCCGCGTAGGTCAGATCCTCTTGAAGTTCGAGCTCATCCATCGGTACTTGTTCTTCCGGCACTCTCAAGCACTTCTTGAGTTGGGATACGTGAAACACGTCGTGCACGTCGGAAAGGTGCCTTGGTAGCTCTAGTTGATAGGCTAATTCTCCTCGCTTGCCCAAAATCTTGAATGGCCCGATGTAGCGAGGTGCTAACTTGCATTTGACGTTGAACCGCCGTTGGCCTCGGATAGGCTATACCTTAAGATACATGAAGTCTCCCACTTCGAAGGTAAATTTTCTTCGCCTATTGTACGCATAACCTTTTTGTCGTGACTGAGCAGCCTTCAAGTTTTCTCGTATCGTTTGGACTTGTTTTTTGGCATGTTGCAGCACTTCGGGTCCAAACACTTGGCTCTCTCCGGTCTCATTCCAGAACAGCGGCGTTCTACACCGTATACCATACAATGCTTCGAAAGGTGACATCTTTAAGCTGGCTTGGTAGCTGTTGTTGTATGAGAATTCAGCATACGGCAAGCTCCTATCCCAATTACACCCATGTTTCAAGGCGCAAGCTCTCAACATGTCTTCCAAAATTTGATTTATCCTCTCAGTTTGCCCGTTGGTTTGTGGGTGATAAGCGGAGCTGAAATTCAGTCGTGTACCCATGGCTTCATGCAGCTTCTTCCAGAACCTAGAGGTAAATTGAGAACCCCGATCTGAAACTATCCTCTTCGGAACTCCATGGCGATACACGATTTGCTCCATCTATAGCTCAGCTAGTTGTGCGACGTGGTACGTGGTTCTAACAGGAAGGAAATGGGTTGTTTTCGTCAACCGGTCCACAATAACCCAAATAGAGTCATAACCCGACTGAGTACGTGGAAGTACGACTATGAAATCCATGCTGATGTCTTCTCACTTCCACTCGGGTACTTTCAATGGCTGCAACAATCCAGCGGGTCTTTGATGTTCGGCCTTCACTCGTTGGCACGTGTCGCATAAGGCAACATATTCAGCTATGTCCCTTTTCATACCATCCCACCAATAGCAAGTTTTTAGGTCCTTGTACATCTTTGTACAGCCGGGATGTATGGAATAAGGTGAGTCATGTGCCTCCTTTAATATCGTGTCGCGGATGTGCTTCACGTTAGGCACACAAATCCTTTTCCCTAACCAAAGCGTGCCTTTCTCGTCTTCCTTGAAATCCTTTTCTATGCCTTGTAGGATTCTTTCCTTGATTTCCTTGATTTCCTCATCCATTGCTTGGCCATCTCGTATCTCTTGTTCCAGCGAGGAGTTCAGTTGTATCACCTCCATCTAGTTCAAGAACCCGAGATGTAACCGTTCGATCTCCTTGCGCAGATCGGGTGGCAGCTCCTGAACCGTGAGTTGGTGACATGCTCCCTTTCGGCTCAACGCATCAGCTACTACATTGGCCTTTCCGGGGTGATAGTTGATTCCAACATTATAATCCTTGATGAGTTCCAACCATCGACGCTGCCTCAAATTCAGATCCGTTTGCGTGAATATATACTTGAGGCTTTTGTGATCCGTGTATATCTCACATCGGTGGCCAAGGATATAATGTCTCCAAATCTTCAAGGCATGTACCACGGCTGCAAGTTCCAAGTCATGTGTGGGGTAATTCAGCTCATGTTTCTTTAGTTGTCTCGATGCATAAGCTACCACTTGTCCTTCTTACATGAGCACACATCCAAGCCCTTGTCTTGATGCGTTACAATATATGTCGAAGCTCTTGCTCACGTCCGACAATACCAAAACCGGCGCTGTTGTTAATCTCTTCTTTAGTTCTTCAAAGCTTTCTTGACACGCTTGTGTCCACTGAAATGTTTTCCCCTTCATTAGCCATTCAGTCATAGGCTTCGCTATTTTGGAGAAATCCTTGATGAACCGGCGGTAGTATCCAGCCATCCCAAGGAAACTCCGAATATCTCTCACATTCTGCGGATGGTTCCACTTCAGAACATCTCCCACTTTTCCAGGATCAACCGATACTCCTCCCTCAGAGATGATGTGGCCTAGGAACGATATCTCCTTTAGCCAAAATTGACACTTGCTGAACTTAGCATACAATTGATGCTCTCGCAGTTTCTGCAACGTCAACCTCAAGTGTTCTTCATGTTCTTCCTTGCTTTTCGAATACACCATGATGTCGTTGATGAAAACCACGACGAACTTGTCCAAGTACTCCATGAAGACCTTATTCATGAGGTACATAAAGTATGCGGGTGCATTCATTAACCCAAAAGACATAACTGTATATTCATATGAACCATACCATGTTCGAAATGCAGTCTTGGGTATGTCGAAGGGCTTAATCTTCAGCTGGAAGTATCCTGACCGAAGATCAATCTCGAAGACAATTCGGGCACCTTTCATTTGGTCGAACAGGTCCTATATACGGGGCAGCAGGTACTTATTCTTGATCATCACCTCATTGAGAGACCTATAATCCACACACATCCTTTGGGTCCCATCCTTCTTGTCTATGAAGAGCACGGGGGCTCCCCATGGTGACGAGCTTGGGCGTATAAAACCCTTTTATAGCTGCTCCTAAATTTGCTTCTTGGGCTCCACTAGTTCATTAGCGGGCATCCTATACGGCATCTTCGCTATAGGTGCAGTTCCGGGTACCAAATCAATTGCAAATTCAATGTCCCGATCAGGTGGCATACCTGGAAGTTCTTCAGGGAACACATCTGAATATTCTTGAACCACCGGAATGCTTTCCAATGTCGCTTCTTCGACGTGGTTCAGCGCTGCCTTCTCGGTTGTAGGTTGGGCTGCCTCAAACTAAATACGAGTATCGTGCTCACTTGTCAACCGCACGATCCTCTCAGCACATTGAATCACTCCGTTGTGCTAGCTTAGCCAATCCATTCCAAGTATTATGTCAATCCCTTGGGAATCCAAGACAATAAGGTTGGCAAGAAAGTCTACCCCCTTATTTTAAGTTTTACTTTCGGACATAGCATATTAGTCCTCATCTCTCCACCGGGAAAATTAACCAACATAGTTTGTTTCATGTGTGATATGGGCAGGTTATACTTGGCAACATACTTGGATGATATGAATGAATGCGATGCTCCAGAATCAAATAAAACAGTGGCTGGGCTGGAGTTGGCAAGAAACATACCAATCACGACATCCTCAGCTTGTTGTGCCTCCTCAGCGGAGACATGATTCACATTGTCACGAGCGTAGTTCTGCTGCCCACGGTTACCTTGTGTAGCTCCTCCATTCGGCCATGGATTCTGTTTTGGTGCGTTGCTCGGCTGTCCAAGGCCTTTCTTGGGGCTTTGGTTTGCAAAGTGTCCCGCCTCTCCGCATGAAAAACATGCTTTGTTGCCCATAACAGCAGGAATGTTGGGGCGTGGCTGGTTTTGAGCATAGGCGCCCATGTTGGGACGGGGCGCAGGAGGCAAGGGCATACGAGGTGCTTGCATAGCAGGGCGTTGCTGCGGTGGCTGCTTAGGGCGAGGTGGATTTGCAAGGCGGAAAGTAGAAGCGGACGAGCCATAATATGGTGCAGCTGGTGGCACGAAACGGGGACATACATTGCTCCCTTGTGGCTGTCCTTGGTATGGCATCGTCCTCTTGCCGTCTTGCTCGATCTCACGGATCTTGCTCTCAACCACTATAGCTTTGTCAACGAGCTTCTGGAAGTTTGCATAATCATTGTTGAACAGCTGAACTTGGATCTCATTGTTCAATGCTCTCATGGACAAGTATTGCTTTCTTTGATCCGAGTTGACATCTTCTGGAGCATACCTTGACAGCTGTGTGAACTTGTTGAGGTACTCATTCACGCTCTTCCTTCCTTGGCGAAGACCTTCAAACTCTTGCCTTTTAAGCATCATGACTCCAGGAGGGACGTAATGAGAGCGGAAACTCTCCTTGAATTCAGCCCGAGTGATAGTCTCCTGGTTGACATGAGCATTGCAAAGAGCGTCCCACCAGTCAGCGGCTGCTCCCATAAGTTGGTGCGATGCGAAGAGAACTTTCTCCCGATCATTGCACTGAACAATAGCAAGCTTCTTTTCCATGGACTTCAACCAATCATCAGCCTCCATGGGATCATTAGCTTGTGCAAAAGTAGGCGGCCTAGTCCTCATAAACTCTCCCAATCTGTTGTGAGCCGGCGGTGGTGGCGGTGGCGGTGGTGGGGGTGCAGGAACGGGGTTAGGATTGTTGTTGTTGTTGGCCTGCAGCTGTCCCAACGTTTGTATCATAGTTTGCATGAGCTTTTTTTGCATAGCCATCAACCGTTCAAGGTTGCTTGCATCAGCCCTGGGGTTAGCATTTTCAGGAACTTCAACATTGCCATCCTCTTGTGGTTCATTGTTGCCACGAGCGTTTCTCCTTTGATGGTTGGCGTTTTCCCTCACCATCTGTGAGAGAGAGTGGAGTAGAGTAGATATTAGAAATTTAGATTGATCCCCCAACTATATGCATCAAGGTGTATGAACTAAGTATCTTCTTTTATTAATTTCAGCCTATACGAGGATGTGAACACGTGCCGAAGCGTCTCACATGTCTCCACTATATGTGGATGTGGACATTCGCCGAAGCGTCCCACAACTCACATCAGCACACAAACACAAGCAATCATCACAAAAATTCAGCACACCACTCTTATTCAAGTTACTACGATCTTAACGTTCCTATTACAGATTTATTCAATGGAAACCTAAACTTAATCGTGAGAACCGGTGCTGTTCTCGCCATGTGATGGGGGTGGTCCATACATGGGCGCACGCCATGGTGAGTCGGCAGTCCATGTAGGGTTAGATGAAGCTGGTGCTCCATTTGCTCCCACGTTGGCACGAGTCTCCTCTTGTTTCTCCAGCAAATACAGCTTCTTGCGGAGGTAACGGATCTCTTCTTGTGTGCTTACGTAGCGGTTTTCTAACTCCACGAGCAACCTCTGAGACTTGTAAGCAGCTTGTGGGTTGGAAAGATCTGTTACATGGGGTCCAATGATCTCCCTTGTACCACTCCTCCGACATGGGTGCAGTTCAAAAGTGATGTCCTCAAGCTGCCCACGGAAGGCGTAGCACAGTCCGGTGAGTGCATCCCATGCAGCATCATCAATAGTTTCTGCCCTTGTAGCTCTCCATGTGGGTGCGAAGTGCCAAGTGACGACCCTACCGTTAGATAGGATGGTTACTTCAGCCTTCCACTCTTCATGTCCGAGATGAGGGACTTTCTTGAGAAGATATTCCGGATATAAGTTGCAGCAATCCAGAAATTCTTTGAGCTCCCTGGATATGTGTCCTCCCTCCATTCCGTCGGACCGAAATTCTTGAACTGAATGGTTGGCCCATTCGCCACCTTCATCACTTGTCTCAGCAAGGGGTGGCTCCTCTTCAAATTCATCTCTTCCCGACATATCTTCATGAGGATCCACGGGGTGTAAGCCCGCGTGAAACTCCTCCTAAGGTGCGTACCAATGCCGTTCTTGTGGATAATCCTCCATATCGTCTTCAAATGGTTCCACCTCTTCCAGGTCCTCTTCCTCACGCATAGAGCTATTGACTTCCTCTTCATCATGAGGTTCCATCTTCACCTCCTCCCAATATGGTCCATCGGACACCTCAATGGGGTTAAGTGCACTCCCACGTGGTGGTGGACGAGTACTCATGCGTGCCGTGCTCCTAGTCACCGGCATCTATATATAAGACATGAGAACTTGAGAGAAGAAGAAAATAATTCCAAAACTTCAGAAGCTATGAAGCAAGAAAGCAAAAATGTTGCTGTCCAATATAAGAGAAAAAGAGATGCTGAAAATAGCACTTTGCGGTGGCTGAATTGATAAGTAAAGTGCAGCAGCAAGCAATTTTCGAAAATAGCAGTTTAGAAGGGTGTTCCTATGTGTTTTAGAGTGTCCATTCTTCCTAGGCTTGCATCCTACGGTCAACGTGGCTCTGGTACCAATCTGTGGCACCCGGTTCCGAAAATAGAACCAAGTGAATGCATATGTGTGCCCACGATGTTCATCACACATACACTTGTATTCCACAAACTGAACTTAGAATATAACCACGAATAATAGTGTTTAAGTACTTTATTACAATGACTCAATGTCTCACTCATGAATCTCTAACTTATTCTTGCAGCGGAAGTCTCTAAACGACAGCGGAATTAACTAAACAGCAGGCTCCAATCTTCATCTCCACAGGCATGTTGACGGTAGTTCGCACGCCTAGTACTCCACATGGTCCTCGAAGTACTCATCTCTTGTAGCTGATGTTTATGTGGTAATGCAAGGGTAAGTACGTGTCGTACTCAGTAAGTGCGGGAAAAGTATGACATGTAGCTTATAACAAGGTAGGAAATAAAAAGGCTCATTGCAGCAAGTAAGTTTTATTTCATAAACAAGGTAAAAACAGCAACTATTTCTAGCTGAAATTTATCCTATTATAATCAAATAATTCAGCAACATTCTCTCATCATAATTCATTATTTATCAAGTCTCATCCAGCCATTAATCTTTCTCAAGTTCATCCCATGCTCATAAATATTCATAACCATCTCATATTCATATAGCCAAAACCAAACTCATTGTCATGACTCAAAACAGTCCCGAAACCAATCCCAGACCATACCATAACCATACCGAATAACCATCCCAAGTTTTCCCTCTAATCATGTAAGTTGGCCAGGTGCTTGTGACCGGAAGCACGGCTATCATGATAGTTTTACACTCTGCAGAGATGTCACCACTTTACCCACAAGTTCTTGATTTCGTCACCCGTAGGCGACTATAGAACTTCCATTATACCAGTACACAACCGTCGGTGTATGGCCAAGAGATCACAAAATATCCTTTACAAAGGGGCTACTAGATGTACGGACCCACTGAGGTTTCACCGGCAGGCTTGAATCACCATTCTCCCACCCACAGGCCCCCTCTTGTGCAATGCAGTTCCCAGGGCAGTCCCTCTCGACTCCCATTCCCCGCTCCATCCAACGGTCCATAACAAGCTAGCAACACACCTAATTAATCAGCTAAGCCGCACCCGTATTTGGCCTTATGGTGGCACTGTTTTCCTAGCATGTGCTAGCATGAACCGGTCCTTAGATCTACGGCAAGTAAACCACCATCTCATTCAGAAACATCCACGAACCAATCTTGCCTAGATCTCCCCGATTCCATGCTCATCAACATCATCAAGTTATCATCATCTTTATTCTCATGAGTGCAGTAGCGAACCATGTTTTAGTTCTGCTTCCCGTATCCTGTAAATTAAGCGAAGCAAAAAGGAAAATCGACCATACCCGACTCATCAACTTTCTCGGCGACAAGGATGGTTAACAAAACTAGTAAACTCCTATAAAAGGATGTCCCATCAAGTTGACTCAAGCACACGAGTTTTCACAAACAAAACAGTTTCGAAACATGGGATCAATATGGTCAAGGGGCACTTGCCTTGCTCCCGTGGCTCTTGTTGCTCAAGCGTCTCAAAGTCTTGGTGCTGTAGATCCTCGTAGATGGCCTCTTGAGATTGTCCTTCTACTCACAACCACACACATACAAAATTTACAGCAATCAATCATCATGCACAAACTTTACTCAAGATGCAATGGGGTAGATGAATGCAAATCCTATGGTGCTGTTTTATTAAACCAGTTTGTACGTGTTCTTGCATGTTTTAACGGGCTTTCATGGGGTTTTATGATGAACAAGGGTGCTGGGATCAAGTGTGTACGTGGTGATTATCTTGACTCAAAATCTAGATCAATTCCACCGTCAAAAACCGATCAAAACACAATCTGTCCACACACAAAAGTTTCTGCTCGAAGGGGGCAAAGAAAACGGATGTGTAGAAACAGCGGTGATGTCGCAAGATGGATAATGGGGACCTACCTCACTTCCTTTTGGTGGCAGTGCCTTCCTCCTAGCAACGGCAGCAGCGGGGAATTTTTCTATGGAAGATTATGGTAGGACAGATCGTCGTCTTCTTTTCCGACGACGGCGAGGCATGACGGGGCTTGTCGGCGGGTCTCGACAACAAGGCTCGATGGTGGGGCTCGACGACGGGGCTCGACGGTGGGGCTCGTCGGCGGGGCTCACCGGCGGGCCTCGTCGACAGGGCTCACCGGCGACCAAACTCCGGCGGGGGGGGGGGGGGTGGCCAACTCGGCGAGTTGAGTGGGGCAGGGGCTCCAAGTCGGGGACTTGGAGGGGGGGAGGGGGAGGCTGCGGCCAAAAGGGGGGCTGGGGTTGTATTTATAAGGGGGAGAAGGGAGGAGTCCAAGTCCAATTGGAACTCAACCAAGAGTCCTACTCAATTTAGAACTCAACAAACTTATCCCTTTAGTTAGGTGCGGCAGCCTTGGGGATTTTATCCCCACAAATGTGGGGAAAATTCCCCTTTTGTGGAATTGGGGAATTTGGAAATTTTCGGGAAAATTTGAGGAATTTCGGGAATGGCTCATTTCTGCTATCTTTTTCCCATTCCTCACCATTTTTATGTCACTTGTTCTTTTTCTACATTCCCCTCTCCATTTCTATGTCCCATTCTCCATTTCTACATTCCCCTCTCCATTTCTATATTTCCCTTCTCCATTTCTATGGTTTTTCCTCCATTTCTATGGTTCCTTCCTCCATTTCTATGGTTCTTTCTCCATTTTTATGGTTCTTTCTCCATTTCTATAGTTATTTCTCCATTTATAGGTTTTTTCTTTTTCTACTTCTTTTATAATGCTTCTCTACATGAAAAATGTATGCAATGCATGGCAATGAATTTAGGGTGTTACACTCTCCCTCAATCTCTCCCCCTTTGACATCAAGACACCAGAAAAGGGAAAGACTAAGAGAAAGAGAACCTGAGTCTAGTCGTCACCGCTCTCACTCTCCTCACCACGATCTTCATCGCTCTGGGTTGCTTCTTTATCTTCCTCCTCATCATCTTGATCTTCCTATTCTTCCTCAACAACGGGAGCAACACTAGAAGGACCACCCCCACCATCAAGGAGAGCAGCCTCCGCCTCTGTGAGATCCGGGAAGGGTGTTAGCTCCTCGTCATCAAAATCCTCTAGGACATAGCAATGTCCAGATTCTCACAGAGCTTCTTGAGGTATTTGTCTTGCCTCCTAGTCATCTTCTGAGTTTTGATTTCAACTTTGCGACAAGAGGTGAAGATAGACTTCAAGAATTTGAGGATAGCACTTGAAGAATCACCGGAAGAGGAAGAGGTGGGAGCGGTAGGAGGAGGAGGTACATTGGGGGCACCCCTACTAGAAGCTCCACCAATCTTTGGCACGATAGGAGGAATTTGAGGGTGAAGGGGTCTATACTTGACATCCTTCACAAACTCCAATCCCGACACCTTCTCAATGAGTCACATAATGAATGGAGCATATCCACATGAGCGGTTCGGGGTGTGGGATATGTTGAATATGTCATTGTAGATGTAGTCAAACACATTGAACTTCTCATCTTCACTGAATAGTTTTAGCAGGTGTCGGAGGTGGTCTTGGATCATCCCCGCATCCACGTCTTTAGGTGCTAGAGTATTTCTCAAGATCCGGTTTAGCACACTAAATAATGGACGAAGGATCTTTGTTGTGGGGGATTGTAAAAGCCAACCTCGTACATGAATTCCATCTCCCCCGAATCTATAGCTGTTAGGTCGTGAATGGTCAACTCATGGCTCAGAAACTCCTCAAGTCTGAGCATCCTTGCAAACTCATCATATAGGATGGAGTATTGGACTCCGTCCGTCATCCATGAGATCTTCCGGTCTCCAAAGGTGGAGAAGTAGCACATGGTGTAAAACTGAGCCATCATCTCTGTGTTCCAATCATATTGAATATCGAGAAGTTCCCTGAGGTCATGATGCTCAGCTGCTTGTACAACTGCGTTGAAAGCTTGATGATTTTCCTTATCCATATAGGGCCAGTCGACCCACTGAGCATCAGCGACCGGCGTATTCATCCTCAAGTATAAAAGGCGATAGTAATCGCAATGGAAATCACACCAAAAGCGATGATCCGGTGTGACCTTCTCATACTTGTAGGGACCCTTTTCCCTAAGTCTCCTCGCCTTCTCAGAGCCTTTCCCGTGGAAGATGTTACTCAAGAGCTTCGGTTGTCGGTTGGGGTTATTCATTGGAGGAGTCATGACCAAGGGTCCAATAGGGCCTCATGGGGGAGCACTTGATCCCACGGGACAGTCTCGAGTGACTATTCCCCTGTTGGCAAGTGCCTTTCTCCTTGGTGCGGCCTTCTTGGCGGGCACCTTCTTGACTGGGGCCTTGCCTTTGCCCTTGACTGTTTCTCCTTCATTCATGAGTCCTTTTACTTTGTCGGCCGCTTGGGCCCTTTACTTTTCTCCCATGGAGACTAGCCTCTTTCTTCGGCTAGATTGCCCGTCTACTGCTTGAGCTTGCGCTGTCTCTCTCTCATGTCGCTTTTTGTTTCTAGCTTCATGATGAGCTAGTTCTTGCGCAACTGTCGCGTCCTCCTCTTCTCAATGGCGATAAAGCTCTTAGCGAGCTGCTTCTCGCTATGGGTCGGAGCGGGGAGGAGAATCGTCGTGTTGAGACATGCTGGAAGAACAATTAAGAGAAGTTATGAGTTTCGGACGGAAGATTGTTGCGATAGGGGTGTAGCAAAACACTAAGTTAGCGGTCGACTCTAGATTTGGTTGGACTTGTCTGGTCCCTGACCGGACTAGTGCGGTCAGGAACAGACTTGTCCCCCAGGAGTCCGGACTAGTCCGGACCTCCCAGGGTTAAACCCTAACTGGATGATTTTTCTACAAATCCTATCAATAGGTCGTAATAATCCTAGGAAGGAGTCGCAATGAGTTGATGAGGCACTAGGCACCCTAGTCTATGGAAGAAACAACCTAAAATCGGAGATCTAAAGAAATTGGGTTTTGCCCCAAGAACGCACCTTGACGGTTCAAATCCAAAGAAATCATTGGATTGTAGGGTGGAGAAATCCGGAGATTGACTTCTCGAGGCTCCAAAGGGTAGAAGACTCGGGTCATTTGAAGGTTTTGGTGGAAATCCTCAAAAATCACCAATGGGGGCGAGTTTGTTGGAGGGGCGTGCTTTGAGATGTGTTTTGGATGGAGTGGTGGGACTCGAGTCCGGCGGTTTGGTTAAGTCCCAAAGGTCCGGACTAGTCCGGTGGGAGATACCGGACAAGTCCGGTCGCCGGACCAGGTCCGGACTAGTTTGGTTGTCCGGACAAGTCTGGTGATTGGCTGGACTAGTACGATGTGGACTTGTCTGAGCCTGTCCAGAATTCTCTAGGACGCCGGATTTGTCCGGCCCCTTGGGCGGATTAGTATGACCCTTGACACCCAACTCTCATATATCCAGAGATATTTGCAAGGAATGATCCATATGGACTAATTTTTACAAGTATTCTCGATGAACATGGCCAGTAGAGCACATACACAATCATACAATGACCATGATTCAAGGAGACAACAATCCAAAATAGTTCGATAGCTGATTGAGAGAGACAGATTTTCGAAAACATGCTTAATTTTGAAGAGATTAAACAACTAACAGTCAGATGTGCAACGTCTCAAGCCACATTTTGAGAATCAAGGATATTTAGCTCATTCCTAAGTTCGCAAAAGTGTTTTTCATCAAGTGGATTGGTGAATATATCGGCTAGTTGTTTTTCGGTTCTCACATGTGAAATAATAATGTCCCCCTTTATTGAGTGATCTCTGAGGAAGTGGTGCCTGATGTCAATGTGTTTGGTCCTAGAGTGCTCAATAGGGTTATGGCTAATCTTAATAGCACTCTCATTATCGCATTAGGAGTGGAATATGGTTCATATTGAGACCATAGTCCCTTAGAGTTTGTTGCATCCAAAGAAGTTGTGCACATCAACTTCCGGCTGTGACATACTCCGCTTCGGCTGTGGATAGGGCAATAGAATTTTGTTTCTTGGATGACCATGATACTAGGGACCTACCCAAGAATTTACAAGTACCGGAGGTACTTTTCCTATCTACTACCTATCTACTTTGCATCCGGCATAATCCGCATCGGAGTATCCGATGAGATTGAACTTGGATCCCTTAGGATACCACAACCCTAGGTTAGATGTATGAACCAAATAGCGCGAGATTCTCTTTACAACTGTTAATTGACACTCTTTAGGAGCGGCTTGAAACCTTGCACACATGCATACACTTAACATAATATCGGGCCTAGATAAACAAAGGCAAAGAAGGGGTCCAATCATGGAATTGTATACCTTTTGATCTACGCTAGGGCTGTATTGGTTGAGGTCTAGGTGTCCGTTCATCGCCATTGGCGTCTTGATGGGCTTGGCCTTCTCCATGTAAAACTTCTTAAGTATATCTTGAATATACTTGGTTTGACATATGAAGGTGCCTTTCTTGAGTTGTTTCACTTGGAAACCTAGAAAGAACTTTAACTCTCCCATTATCGACATATCAAACCTCTCCTTCATGATTTTGCTAATCTCTTCATAAAAAGATTGATTAGTAGAGTCAAATATTATGTCATCGACATAAATTTGGCATACAAATAAGTTATCATCCAAGTTTTTAGTGAAAAGTGTATAGTCGGCCTTTCCTATACTAAAAGTCTAAAACTGTGAGACCTATGTGTGCTGAATACATTGGCAATTAGGATAAAAGTTAGCATTAACATTCAAAGTTTTGAATATTGCCAAAACATTCTTCTGTGGCAAGGTCCGACAAGTTCTTTGTTAGGTCCGCCAAGTGTTGGCAAGGTCCAATGCAAGGTCCAGAGAGCTCCTGCAAGGTCCGGAGAGCTTCTGTGAGGTCCGGAGCTTGTTTTTAGGGAGCTCCCGTGAAGTTCAACTCGTAGAACTGCAGCGTCTTGTTTTTGCTTTTAACTCGCAATGTTTCAAACTTGCTTTATGGGAAGGTTTGCTTAGTATTAATTTGCTAAGTTTTTGGTGTGTTGTGGTGGTTATGGCTGTTATCATTTGATATGGTTTGCAACATGCTTATGTGACGTGCTCATGTAAGATGTTGTGGTTTTCGAACTAACGTGAGTCAAGTCGAGGACTTGTGCTTGGAAGAATTGGTTGTTTATTCATGTGCAGGTGTTGCTTGAGTTCAAGACATGGCTGGTGACGGGATCCTTGGACTAGTCTCAGGGAGGAGATGAGGTTCCAACAACCAAGTTCGGGAGGAGTTGTGGTTGAGTTGATCGGGAGGTCGCGCAGCATGTTTGGATCAAGGGCAGTGCATATGAAGGTTGCGTGTACGTCGTTGGAAGGTGTTTGCACGTGTGCAAGGAGTGCATGGATGTGGCAACATTGTTCCAAGGCATGATGAAGAGAAGTGGACGTAAAGAATTGGTCGGAAAGGTCCAACCGGCTGGATTGCGTACTCAGGCTGAGGCTCAGTCGGATATGGCTCAAATATGGAAGATTTGAGTTGGTTATGATAGGATTTCGTGCTAGGCACGAAGTTGAGTTGTTTTAGGAATGTTTAGGACGTTTCTAAGGTGTTTGGAAGTCTCACGATTGCTTCTATCTGCGAATAGGAGAGTCCTGAGCAGTTATGGTAAGTTAGGATACGAGTCCAATTAGGAGTAGGAGTCCTAGATTGGATTGTTTAGCCTGAGGGCTGGCTATAAAAGCAAGGGAGGCCAGAGCTCTCGTGGGTAGAGTACTTTGGGCTGTTCCTCTTGTGTTTCTATTGAATAAAATTCATAGTTTCGAGGAGCTTTTGTGCCTTGTTCGTCCGACTTGTTTTTCGTCAAGTCTTTCTCGCCGAGTTTCTGGACAGACCGACGTTGCTTAGGTCTTTCATTCATAACTCGAGTTTTACAGATCTGATTGACGTGATTCTTTTTAGGTTGTCTTCACAACTCAATTATATATAATCTGTGAAATTTTCACGAGCTTCGGATCTGTAGTTTTTGAGATACACGAGTTTCTTTGCAGCGTTGCAGATCTGTTTTATATCGGGTAGAACAGATTGATCTTCGTTTAATGTTTTGATCGTATCTCAAGTTTTACTTCGTGTTTTCAAGTGATTCTTGTTGCATTAGATCTGTGACTTGATTTTCTACCTCTCTACTTGATTTGTCACGGTTGAACACATTTGAAAACACTTGCACACACGGTTTCTTTAACCGATTGTTTTTTTGCTGAGGGGTTTTTGTTGTTTCCGCTGCGAAAAGTTTTAATCTACCATTCACCCCCCTCTGGTAGCTTTTCATGTGCTCTTCGATCCTACAAAAACCATTGTCAATGAGAAAATCTATAAGACACTCATACCAAGCCCTAGGAGCTTGTTTGAGGCCGTAGAGAGCTTTATGGAACTTAAAAACATGGTTAGGATACTTATCATCCTCAAAGTCGAGCGGTTGCTCCACATACACCTCCTCCTTGATTGATCCGTTGAGGAAGGCGCTTTTCACATCCATTTGATACAACTTGAAATAATTGTGAGTAGCATAAGCTAATAATATACGAATAGATTCAAGTCTAGTTACTGGAGCAAAAGTTTCATCGAAGTCCAAACCTTCGACTTGCGAGTACCCCTTGGCCACAAGTCTAGCTTTGTTTCTTGTCAATACTCCATGCTCATCTTGCTTGTTGCAAAAGACCCACTTGGTGCCTACTACGTTTGCATTTGGTCTTTTCACAAGCTCCCACACTTTGTTTCTTTTGAAATTGTTGAGCTCCTCTTGCATCGCCATCTCCCAATCCGGGTCTCGTAGGGCATATTCAACCTTGAAGGGCTCCAAAGAAGACACAAAAGAGTAGCGAGCACAAAAGTTATCCATATGAGAGCGAGTCATTACTGCCTTGGAGATCTCTCCAAGTATGTTTTCAACGGGATGATCCCGTTGAACACATTGATGGACTCTAGGGTGTGGTACACTTGCCCTTGAGTCAACTCCTTCTTCCTCTTCATCCCCCCCTTGATCACCGCCACCATCTTGACCTTCAATGTCTTGAACGTGGTGATCTCGATCTTGTTCTTTATCTTGCGGATTGTAAGTGCATCTAGGCATCCCCGTGAGTTTTGGATGATTGATGACGACAAATTAAGAGACTAATGAGCTGAGATGATCATAAGCACAGGACATTTCCAAGGCGGGCACCTAAACTCTCAAAAAAAGGAAAAAAATATGAAGAACGGCGTCAAAGACTCGAAGAGTAGAAATTAGGGTTTCACTTGAGTCTTTAGTAGGCTAGCCGTGTAAAAGAAAGAGTGTGTGTGTCAAGTGCATTGAGATCATAGAAGAGAGCTCAAAGCGATAGAAGTGTCAAATCCTTAGTGGAGAGAGGTAGAGAGGTAAAGTTGGGCAGGCCGTACTTGTCCGAGGGAAGAGGTCGGACTAGTCCGGAAGTCCTATGGCTTAGTCCGTTTTAGGGCGGACTAAAAGTTCCTGACTGAGATCGAACTTGTCCATTTTGGACGGACTAGTCCGTTTCTCTCTAGGTGAGAGGGTTTTTGGGGCTAAGTCCTGGTAGACCCGACTTATCCGCCTGAGCGGCCGGACTAGTCCGGGTTAGCCAAACTTGGCCGTTTTCACACGGACTAAGAGTTCCTGTGTGAGTTCGGGCTAGTCCGTTCTAAGGCGGACTAGTCCTTATGGGTGTGAGATGAGAGCTCCCACGGCTAAGTCTTGGTGGACCGGACTTGTCCGCCTTAGTGGTCGGACTAGTCCGGGTCCTCCAGACTTGTCCGTTCTCACCCGGACAAATAGTTCCTGTGTGAGATCGGACTAGTCCGGTGTGAGGCGGACTAGTCCGGACTTTCGGTAGGTGGCAACAGTTGGCTTCGAGACTTCTATAAAAGGAGATTCCCCGACGTCATTTAAAGAGACCTAGAACCCTAGCGCCACCACAGCGATCCAAGAGCCCCCCTAAGCCTTCTCTCTTGCCTACTCACCTTCTAGAGCCAATTCTTAAGTGAATTTGGGTGTGTGAGAAGAGGAGAAGGAAGAACTCCTCGTTTAGGCTCTTGGAGTGATCTCGTGCACTTGGTGTGATCTGTGGCTTGTGAGATCTGTGAAGTTTGTGGAAGTGATCAAGTGGGAGCCTCAGATTGTGAGCAACCCCAAAACTTTGTAAGTTTACCCTTGAGATAGTGAAGAACCGGGTTGGCCTTAGTGGCGACTTGGTGAGGAAAGGATTGTTAGACCCGGTCCTTTGTGGACTCCTCAACGAGGACGTAGATTCCTGAGTGAAATCAAACCTCGGGAAAAAATCCTCAGTGTCTCTCTTGCATGTACATTTCTTTGAAGATCAAGATTGCTTAGGGTTTCTTTTAATTATTTCTCTATACATCGTCATACTCTTGCAATTCATTTCAATATTCTGTCACACTTGTCGTATAGAAGTGCTAGTTGTCTCATCCACATTTTGTTAAACTAAAATTTGGAGAAAAACCCTTAAAAATCAAGTTTTAGATCTTTCCGGCAGTTTGACCAGACTAGTCCGCCTCCAAGGCAGACTAGTCCGACCTTTTAGGCTTTTCCAGCAGGTTGATCGGACTAGTACGCCTCTGAGCCAGACTAGTCCGGCTCCTGAGTTCTAATCTCATTTATTTAAGTCATTTTAGGTACTTTAGCCTATTCACCCCCCTCTAGGCAATTTCAATTGGTATCAGAGCAGGTCTCTCTATCAAGAGCCTAACCACTCGGAGAGAAGATGGCCAGAGTGGAGGAATACGAGATTCTGTCGACGTCACAAGGTGACAACACACATGACAAGAAAAGGACACGGATGTGCTACAAGACCACTCGAGTGACGATGAAGAAGTTCGCCAGCTCAAGGCACGACTTCGCGAGAAGCTAGGTCACTCAAGTAAAGAGAAGAAGAAGTCGCATGATCAAGAAAGGAGTGGTCAATCGGACTACTCCCAATATCCTTTCAACTATGAACGATTAACATCCAACAATCACTACTTATCTATTCCTCTGGGCAAACCTCCTCAATTCGATGGAAATGATTACTCAATGTGGAAGCATAATATGAAGATGCATCTAATATCCTTAAACCCTAGATTGTGGCAAATTTTCTTAACAGGTGTCCATCTTCCAAGAAATGAAGAAGACATTCCCCGGAGCAAGCCATTCTACTTCATTGCAATGCTCAAGCAGTTGGGGTGATCACCTCATCCTTGACTCGAGAAGAGTTCAACCGAGTCGATTGATTAGAGATGGCCAAAGACATATGGGACACACTCAAGATAACGCATGAAGGAAACCGGGTCATTAGGGAAGCCAAGATCGAGATGATTGAAGGAGAGCTTGGGAGATTCACCATCATGGATGGTGAGTCCCCTCAAGACATGTACAACCGTCTCAAGATCCTCGTCAACAAGATCCGATCTTATGGATGCACCCGGTGTACGGATCATGAGGTGGTGAAGAGGATGCTTTAGGCATTCATGCCTCGAAACATTGCTCTTTGCTCCTTTATCTGTGAGATCCCGGGATATGCTCAAATGACCCTGGAGGAAGTGCTTGGAAGAATCATCAACAACGAGATGATAGAGAAGGAAGCCATGTTCTACAGCGACCTCCAAAGGCTCGCCTCCTCAAAGAAGAAAGATGTTGCTTTCAAAGCAACATCCTCATCAAAAGACTTCGAAGCAAGTGATGACGAGGGTTTCGACACCGATGAAGAAGAGGCGCTCTTCATCAACAAATTCAAGAGGATGGTGAGAAGAAGGAAGGGAAGCAACCATTATGAGAACAAGAAGAAGGAAAGGTCCAAGCCCAAGACGAAAAGAGCATGCTACAACTGTGGTGAATATGGACACTTTATTGTGGATTGTCCAAATGAAGAGAGTAAGAAGAAGAAAGATGGCAGGTCTCAAGATAAGAAATTCTTCAAGAAGAAGAAGCCATCAGGACATGCTCACCTTGGGAAGGAATAGGACTCAAACGAAGACTCATCCTCCGAGGATGAAGAGAAAGTGGCAACACTCGCCATTGGAAGGAGCAAGCTCTTCTCAACAATTGAAGACTTCAAGTCTACATGTCTCATGGCTAAGGAGGGAAGAAGAAAGGTTAAATCTAAACCATCCTCCTCTACCTCTTCACTTGATAGCTTTGATAGTAGTAGTGATAATGAATCCATGCTTAAGGATCTAAGTAGGAGCACCTTGAAAAAGATGAGATTGCTGTCGGAAGAAATCTTTGAGAAGGATGAACTCATCAACCGTTAAGAAGACATGCACATCCTTGAAAAGGGAGATGTCATGAGCTTGAAGAGCTCCTTGAGGTTGAAAGGGAAAGAAGCAAGGCACTTGAGCGTGAACTCGCTTTGAGCAAGGAAACTTGCTCAAATCTTGAAGACACAACTATTGTGCTCAAGGATGAAATTATTAACTTGACAAAAGTCAACAAGATCCTTGAAACACAAGTTGAGTCTCTCAAGATCAATGCACCTTCTTCCTCTATGATTTCACCCTCCTCAAAGAAATCTCCCGAAGCAACTCAAACTTGCAAGTGCTCAAACTTAATCCTAAAACTCAAAGATGAACTTAAGTTGGCACAAAACAAGCAGTCACCGAAAGGTGGTATCTTTGACAAGGAAAAAGTGGCATATGCACGAAGTGCATATACCAATGTAAGACCTCCACATGTCAAAGATGGTCTTGGCTATTCTCGGGAGTGGAGGCAACATGATAAAACTCCCAAGAAGAGAAAAGACTTGATTGTTTTTGTCAAGGAAGGTTCATCCAACAAAGAAAATGTAAAGAACATTGCAAACTCATCTAACATGCCTAAAAATAAACCTCATCCTTTGTTTCATGATTTTGATGCCTCATATGTTTTATTGAGAAACAAATTTGGAAAGATCTATGCTAGGTATGTTGGGCCACTCCGCAAGAGTCCAAAACCTTGTGTGTGGGTGTCCAAGTGCCTCTTGACTAACATGAAAGGACCCAACCCCGCTTGGGTACCAAAAGGTAAGGCATAACTCTATTTTGTAGGCATACTCCTCCGGTGGATCAAAATGGGTGCTTGAAAGTGGATGCACAAACCATATGACCGGAGAGAGAAGGATGTTTGTTGAATATGAGAAAAACAAAGATCCAAGTGAAGGAATATATTTTGGGGACAATAGCCAAGGGAAAATCCTTAGCACCGGTAAAATTGCTATCTCTCCCAGTCATACTCTCTCAAATGTTTTGCATGTTGACTCCCTTGATTATAACCTTCTATCCATATCCCAACTATGTGATAAAGGTTATAATTGTATTTTCACTAACGAGGGTGTGACTGTCTTGAGAAGAAGCCATGACTCAATCGCCTTTAAGGGCGTGCTTAAGGGAAAGCTTTACCTTGTGGATTTTACCACGGATAAAGCTCAACTTGACACGTGCTTAATAGCAAAGACTAACATGGGATGGTTTTGGCATAGAAGGCTAGCCCATGTTGGGATGAGGAACTTACAAAAACTTCTCAAGGTAGAACACATTCGAGGCTTGAACAATGTTGTTTTTTATAAGGACAGACCATGTAGTGCTTGTAAAGCCGGAAAGCAAGTTGGAGCTCAACATCCATCCAAAAATGTCATGACGACCACAAGACCCATGGAGCTACTTCACATGGACCTTTTTGACCCAATCGCCTACATAAGCATCGGCGGTAACAAATATGGTCTTGTTGTTATAGATGATTATTCTCGTTTCACTTGGGTGTTCTTTTTGCATGACAAAGGAGAAACTCAAGGTGTGCTCAAGAAATTCTTGAGAAGAGCTCAAAACGAGTTCTCCTTAAGAATTAAGAACATAAGGAGCGATAACGGCACCGAGTTTAAGAACACTCAAGTGGAAGAATACTTGGATAAAGAAGGCATCAAGCATGAGTTTTCAGTCCCTTACTCCCCTCAACAAAATGGGGTTGCTGAGAGGAAGAATAGAACTCTCATTGAAATGGCAAGAACCATGCTTGATGAGTACAAGACGTCGGACCGGTTTTGGGCGAAAGCGGTTAACACCGCTTGCCATGTCATAAACCGATTGTATCTTCATCGACTTTTGAAGAGGACGTCTTACAAACTTCTAACCGGTAACAAACCAAACATCTTGTATTTTTGTGTCTTTGGGAGCAAGTGTTATATTCTCAACAAGAAGCCTAGGACTTCGAAGTTTGCTTCAAAGTCTGATGAAGGTTTCTTGCTTGGTTATGACTCAAACACCTACGCCTATCGTGTTTTCAACAAAACTTTCGGAATTGTTGAAATAGCGAGAGACGTAGTGTTTGATGAGACTAATGGCTCCCAAGTGGAGAAGTTGATCAAAGTGTGCTAGATATAGAAGAGGCTCCACAAGAAGCACTTAAAAGGATGGCACTTGGAGAAATTTTTCCTTAAGAACATCCTCAAGACTCAAATGATCATCCAACAAACGAAAATATGTCTCCCTCCCATGATCAAGCTCAAGATGAGCAAGGCCAACCTCAACAAGATCAAAACGATCAAAGTCAAGATAGAGGATTGGATCAAGGGGGAGATGAAGAAAAGAGTGACAATGAAGATGAAGATCAAAGAGTTCAACCACCTCATCCAAGAGTGCACCAAAGTGTTCAACAGGATCATCCTGTCGACAACATACTAGGAGATATCTCCAAAGGGGTGACCACTCGCTCTCGAATGGCTAATTTTTGTAAACATTCTCTTTTGTTTCCTCTTTGGAGCCCCGCAAGGTAGAAGAAGCACTACAAGATCCAGATTGGGTGATGGCCATGCAAGAGGAACTCAATAATTTTAAAAGAAATCGAGTGTGGGAACTTGTAAAGCGACCCAACGCAAATGTTGTGGGAACCAAGTGGGTATTCCGCAACAAGCAAGACGAGTATGGGGTTGTAACAAGAAACAAGGCAAGACTTGTTGCAAAGGGATATGCACAAGTAGAAGGTTTGGATTATGATGAACCTTTTGCTCCCGTAGCCAGGCTTGAATCAATTCGTATCTTGCTTGCTTTTGCAACTCACCATGATTTCAAGCTATACCAAATGGACGTGAAAAGCGCTTTCCTCAACGGACCAATCAAGGAGGAAGTGTACGTGGAGCAACCACTCGAATTTGAGGACGATAAGTATCCTAACCATGTCTTTAAACTTCGGAAACCCCTCTATGGCCTCAAACAAGCTCATAGAGCTTGGTATGAGTGTCTTAGATATTTTCTTATTAAAATGGTTTTAGGATAGGAAAAGCAGACTATACACTCTTCACTAAGCATTTTAACGATGATTTATTTATGTGCCAAATATATGTCGATGACATTATATTTGGTTCTGCTAACAAAGCTTTTTGTGATGAGTTTTCAAAGATAATGACTGAAAGGTTTGAGATGTCAATGATGGGGGAATTGAAGTTCTTCCTAGGATTCCAAGTCAAACAACTCAAGGAAGGAACGTTCATAAGTCAAACCAAGTATACTCAAGACATACTTAAGAGGTTCGACATGGACAAAGCCAAACCCATCAAGACTCCCATGGGAACCAACGGACATCTTGACCTTAATGAAGATGGTCCAAGTGTGGACCAAAAGGTATTTCATTCCGTGATAGGCTCTTTACTTTACCTTTGTGCATCTAGGCCTGACATAATGCTTAGTGTGTGTATGTGTGCACGGTTCCAAGCAACTCCTAAGGAGTGCCACTTGACGGTTGTTAAGCAAATTCTTAGATATTTGGTTCACACTCCTAACCTAGGACTTTGGTATCCCAAGGGATCCAAGTTCAATCTCATTGGATACTCCGATGTCGATTATGCCGGTTGTAAGGTAGATAGGAAGAGCACGTCAGGAACTTGTCAATTTCTTGGTAGGTCCTTGGTTTTGTGGTCTTCAAAGAAACAAAACTCCATTGCCCTATCCACAGCCGAAGCGGAGTACGTCGCAGCTGGGAGTTGTTGTGCACAACTCCTATGGATGCGACAAACTCTTAGGGACCATGGTTACACTTTGAACCATATTCCTCCTATGTGACAATGAGAGTGCCATCAAGATTGTTCACAATCCCGTGGAGCATTCTAGAACCAAACATATTGATATCCGTCACCATTTCCTGAGAGATCACTCTATCAAAGGAGATATCGTTATCTCTCATGTTAGGAGTGAAAAGCAATTGGCGGACATCTTCACAAAACCCCTTGATGAGAAACACTTTTGTGACCTAAGGAGTGAACTGAATATCCTAGATTCACGAAATGTTGCTTGAAGTGTGCACATCTATTTGTTGCTTGTTTATAAACTTCAAAAACCGCATGTTTTCAACATACTACCCTAATCTCTCTTACTCTATGAAAACTATGTTCAAAAGGATTGTTTGTCAAATATGGTCATTGTTTGTTTGATGTATGCTTACTGACCATGTTTGCCAAATATATTTGCAAAAACTTGTCCAAAAGGATCATATTCTTGAACTAAAACTCAAATTATATGAATCTCAGCTTGTAGCCGGACTAGTCCGCCTATGAGGCCGGACAAGTCCGGCCCTAGAGAAGTCCGGCTCTAGTCCGTCAAACGGACTTTTCCGGACACCGAACCCAGACTAGTCCGGCCCCACGGGGCACGTGTCGCCAATGGAGCTCACCCCTGTGGAAGGGATGAGGTCCGGCCCCGTGGGACACGTGTCGCCACCGGAGCTCACCCCTATGGAAGGGATGAGGTCCGGCCCCATGGGACATGTGTCGCCACCGGAGCTCACCTCTGTGGAAGGGATGAGGTCCGGCCCCGCGGGACACGTGTATCCATCGGAGCTCACCCCTGTGGAAGGGATGAGATCTGGCCCCGTAGGACACGTGTCGCCACCGGAGTTCACCCCTGTGGAAGGGATGAGGTCCGGCCCCGCGGGACACGTGTCGCCACCGGAGCTCACCCCTGTGGAAGGGATGAGGTCCGGTCCCGCGGGACACGTGTCACCACCGGAGCTCGCCTCTGAGGAGAGGAAAGACCCCGACCCGCTGGACACGTGTCGTCACGGGAGCTCGCCTCCGAGGAGAGGAAAGGCCCCGGCCCGCTGGACACGTGTCGCCACGGGAGCTCACCTCCGAGGGGAGGAGAGGCCCCGGCCCGCTGGACACGTGTCGCCACGGGAGTTTCCCTCTGAGGAGAGGGGAGGTTCGGCCCCGCCGTACATGTGGCATCCTTGGAGCTCGCCTCTGAGGAGAGGGGAGGTCCCGCCCCACCGGACACACGACGCCCTCAGAGCTCGCCTCTGATGAGAGGGGAGGTCCGGCCCCGCTAGACACGTGGCGCCCTCGGAGCTCACCTCTAAGGAGAGGGTAGGTCCGGCCCCGCCGGACACGTGGCGCCCTCGGAGCTCGCCTCTGAGGAAATGGGAGGTCCGGCCCCGCCAGACACGTGGCGCCCTTGGAGTTCGCCTTTGTGGAGAGGGGAGGCCTGGCCCCGCTGGACACGTGGTGCCTTCGGAGCTCACCCTAGCAGTGGCCACGTGGCAAGGTCGGACTTCGCAGCGGACAAGTCCAAACCGGACTAGTCTGCCTGGGGAGACCGAACAAGTCCGGCCCTAGAGAAGTTCGGCTCTGGTCCGCCAACCGGACTTGTCCGGACACTTAACCCAGACTAGTCCGTCCCCTGGGGACTTAACCTCCCAGGGGCAGCTAGACTTCTCTCTTCACAGACTAGTCCGCTCACATCCTCTCTCAAGCCGAAAGTGCCCACAAATTGGCGATTTTCACTTTCCTCCACCAAAAATCTTGTCCAATCCACGGATTGGAGACCTAAGGATGCGGAAACCCTTCCCCAGGCTTCGTTACTCAAGTTTCAACTCCAAAATTCATCACATTTGAATATTTCAAGAGGTATTCTTGACCTAACAAAAAATCCTTCCTTTTCTTCACTCTTAGGTCATTTGATAAAAACCTCTTCACAAATGTTGTTCCTAGTGTCGATGCGATCATAGCCTAGGAGTATTGCAACTTAATTTGAAGTTCTTGCGAAAAATTGTTAGGGTACATTGAGGTAATTGTGCAGTTCTACACCACTATGTACTTCTCCACCTACGGTGACCGGAAAATCACCTGGATGACTCATGGAGAGCAATACTCAGTCACCTATGAGAGGTTTGCACAGATACTTGGCCTTGAGGAGCACTTGGATCATGAGATTATCATTTCCAATCTCAAGGCAGTGGACAGGGATCAGCTTGACTATATGTATCTTAGTCATGTTCCCTATGAGGCCGGGCTTGCTAGGAACATCAAGCCATTCTATAGCATCCTCAACCAGATTTTGAGGAGAACCATTGCCCCCAAGGATGGAGATGCAGGGGTAATTCAAGGAAACTTAAGGCATCTCCTCCTCTTGATAGATGGTGAAGAGAAGTTCAACCTTGTTGAGCATATTTATGATGACATCTTCAACATCTTTCACACTCCCAACCGCTCATGTGGTTATGCACCGTACATCATGTGCCTAATTGAGAAGGTGTCAGGGATAATCTTTGTCAAGGATGTCACTCATCGACCTCTCCGTCCTCAGCTACCCCCCCATTCTGCCAGAACCCTCAAGGAGAAAAAATGCTCAACCTCCGTCCAGCTCAGTGGCCCCTTCTAGCTCAGCGGCTCCCCCATCATCTCCTCCTTTGCAGTCCATGAGCGGATTCTTCAAGTGCTTCAACGCACTTTTTGCCTCCTGTCGACGTGTGGAGGTCCGGACTCGACGCATGGAGAGGCGTCAGGAGAAGTACCTCAAGGTTGTATGTGACAAGCTTGAGGTACCCATGTCTCCCCCTGAGGAGAGTGATGGGGAACTCACTCCATATCCAGAGTTCACCGCTGATGAGCTCGCCCAGTTCAAGGAAGATGGAAGCCCTTCCAAGGCCGTGCCTCCATCCACCACCGCTGACGAAGAAGAAGAGGATACGGAGGCTACGGAGAGCGATGAAAATGGCGATGAAGAAGAAGACGACGAGTAGACTTAGGCGTATCTTCCTCCCTCCTTTCCTTTTTGGTGTCTTGATGCCAAAGGGGGAGAAATGTGAAAAGGATGTCCTATTTTTATCATCTTCTAGTCTCGTAATAGATCGTTTGGAAATGGCTATCTATGTTTTATGTTTTATGCATGCCTATCTTTTGTGTAACACTACGTGTTGGATTTTATGGCTGTTTTATGCTTATTGTCTTATCACATTTTTAATTTTGAGCACAACACGTAGGCACCCCACCATAACATGTGAATGTATGCCAACTCCCCTCTTTTACTCTTGCATACATTCAGCGGGAGTTTTGCATACGTACACTTGTTATAAAAATAGAATTTTTACCTCTTATGTTGAAACTTAATGTGTTGTCATCAATCACCAAAAAGGGGGAGATTGTAAGTGCATCTAGGCATCCCCGTGGATTTTGGATGATTGATGACGACAAATTAAGAGACTAATGAGCTGAGATGATCATAAGCACAGAATATTTCCAAGGTGGGCACCTAAACTCTAAACAAAAGGAAATAGAGGAAGAACGGCGTCGAAGACTCGAAGAGTAGAAATTAGGGTTTCACTTGAGTCTTTAGTAGGCTAGCCGTGTAAAAGAAAGAGTGTGTGTGTCAAGTGCATTGAGATCATAGAAGAGAGCTCAAAGCGTTAGAAGTGTCAAATCCTTAGTGGAGAGAGGTAGAGAGGTAAAGTTGGGCAGGCCGGACTTGTCCGAGGGAAGAGGCCGGACTAGTCCGGAAGTCCTACGGCTTAGTCCGTTTTAGGGCGGACTAAGAGTTCCTGACTGAGATTGGACTGTCCATTTTGGACGTACTAGTCTGTTTCTCTCTAGGTGAGAGGGTTTTTGGGGCTAAGTCCTGGTAGACCGTACTTATCCTCCTGAGTGGCCAGACTAGTCTGGGCTAGCCAGACTTGTCCGTTTTCAAACGGACTAAGAGTTCCTGTGTGAGTTCGGGCTAGTCCGTTCTAAGGCGGACTAGTCCGTATGGGTGTGAGATGAGAGCTCCCACGGCTAAGTCTTGGTGGATCGGACTTGTCCGCCTTAGTGGACGGACTAGTTCGGGTCCTCCAGACTTGTTCGTTCTCACCCAGACAACTAGTTCCTGTGTGAGATCGGACTAGTCCGGTGTGAGGCGGACTAGTCCGGACTTTTGGTAGGTGGCAACGGTTGGCTTCAGGATTTCTATAGAAGGAGATGCCCCGACGTCATTTAAAGAGACCTGGAACCCTAGCGCCGCCACAGCAATCCAAGAGCCCCCCTAAGCCTTCTCTCTTGCCTACTCACCCTCTAGAGCCAATTCTTAAGTGAATTTGGATGTGTGAGAAGAGGAGAAGGAAGAACTTCGCGTTTAGGCTCTTGGAGTGATCTCGTGCACTTGGTGTGATCTGTGGCTTGTGAGATCTGTGAAGTTTGTGGAAGTGATCAAGTGGGAGTCTCGGATTGTGAGCAGCCCCAAAACTTTGTAAGTTCACCCTTGAGATAGTGAAGAACCGGGTTGGCCTTAGTGGCGACTTGGTGAGGAAAGGGTTGTTAGACATGGTCCTTTGTGGATTCCTTAACGGGGACGTAGATTCCTGAGTGGAATCGAACCTCGGGAAAAAATCCTCAATGTCTCTCTTGCATGTACATTTCTTTGAAGATCAAGATTGCTTAGGGTTTGTTTTAATTATTTCGCTATACATCGTCACACTCTTGCAATTCATTTCAATATTCTGTCACACTTGTCGTATAGAAGTGCTAGTTGTCTCATCGGCATTTTGTTAAACTAAAATTTGGAGAAAAACCCTTAAAAATCAAGTTTTAGATCTTTCCGGCAGTTTGACCAAACTAGTCCGCCTCCAAGGCAGACTAGTCCGACCTTTTAGGCCTTTCCAGCAGGTTGATCGGACTAGTCCGCCCCTGAGCCAGATTAGTCCGGCTCCTGAGTTCTAATCTTGTTTAATTAAGTCATTTCAGGTATTTTATCCTATTCACCCCCCTCTAGGCAATTTCAGGGATCTTGTGCTTCATCTTGTGCTTGGGGCACTTCTTGTAATGAGGATGGGTCACTTAGGCCTTGTTGCTCTTGTGGTCGTATATCACCCAGTGCCATCCTTCTCAACGCCATACATGGTGCCTCTTCTCCGTATATCACACATTGATCAACTTGCTCCATTTGGGAGCCATTAGTTTCATCAAACACCACGTCATGTGCGATTTCAACACAACCGGAGATTTTGTTGAATACACGATAGGCGTAGGTGTTTCAATCATAGCCAAGCAAGAAACCTTCATCGGATTTGAACTTCGAAATTCGAGGCTTCTTGTTAAGAATGTAACACTTGCTACCAAATACTCTAAAGTAGGAGATATTTGATTTGTTACCCGTTAGAAGTTCACACAGAGTCTTCTTCAAGAGGCGATGGAGGTAGACACGGTTTGTGGCATGGCAAGCGGTGTTGATCGCTTCCGCCCAAAACCGATCGGATGTCTTGTATTCATCAATATTGTTAGTGACATCTCTATTAGAATCCGGTTCTTCCTTTCGGCCACCCCATTCTTTTCGGGTGTGTACGGTGCCAAAAACTCATGCTTGATGCCCTCCTCGTCCAAGTACTCTTCTACTTGGGTGTTCTTGAATTTGGCGCAGTTGTCGCTTCTTATCTTCTTGATTCTCAGGAAGAACTCATTTTTAGCTCTCCTCAAGAAACTCTTAAGGACACCTTGAGTTTCACCCTTATCATGCAAGAAAAACACCCAAGTGAAGCGAGAAAAGTCATCGACAATAACTAAACCATATTTGTTATCTCCAATGCTTATGTAAGCAATGGGACCGAATAGGTCCATGTGAAGCATCTCCAACGGTCTCGTTGTCGTCATCACATTCTTGGCGGGATGAGCTGCTCTGACTTGTTTCCCTGGTTGGCACGCGCTACAAGGCCTATCTTTCTCAAAAACAACATTCTTAAGACCTCGGATGTGATTGTCTTTTAGATGTTTTTGAAGATTCCTCATACCAACATGGGCTAGCCTACGATGCCACATTCATCCCATGTTGGTCTTTGCCATCAAGCATGTGTCAAGTTGAGTTTTATCCGCGAAGAAGTCCACGAGATAAAGCTTTCCCTTGAACACACCCTTGAAGGCAATTGAGTTATCAACTCTTCTAGTGATAATCACGCCTTCGTTAGTGAATATGCAATTATAACCTTTTGCACATAATTGGGATGTGGATAAAATATTATAATCTAGTGACTCAACATGCATAACATGAGAAATAGTGTGTTGTGGAGAAATAAAAATTTTACCCATACCTAGTACCTTCCCTTGGTTATTGTCGCCAAAATATATACCTTGACTTGGATCATTGCTTTCTTCATACTCCACAAACATCTTTCTCGCTCCGATCATGTGGTTGGTGCATCCACCATCTAGCACCCACTTTGTACTGCTGGAGGAGTACACCTACAAAACAAGTTTAGGCTGCGGTTTTAGGTACCCAAGCTTGGTTGGGTCCTTTGAGGTTAGTGACAAGAGTTTTGGGTACCCACACACAAGGCTTTGGGCTCTTGCGGAGTGGCCCAACACATTTTGCATAGACATACCCAAATTTGCTTCTCATTAGTACATAAGATGTATTAAAATCATGAAACATAGTTAGGTTAACATTCTTAGCAATTTTAGCATCTTTAGCATATTTATCAAATTTTACCATTTCAAGAGAGGTAGAAACATGACTTTCGTTCATGGTTTGGTATGATCCTTCCTTGACAAAGGCAATATGCATCTTGTTATTCTTGGGAAGATGCCACCCTTAGGTGTACTCTTGCTCTTTGCCATATTAAGCTCATTTTTTAAGCTAAGTCCAAGATTTGCACACATACAAATTTTAGTGTTTGACTCTACATTGGACAAGTTTGAGCTTGTTGAGGCGGAAGAGGGAACACTTGACTTGAGAGTTGCGAATTATGCCTCAAGATTCTTGTGAGCTTTGTTCAAATTCACAAGCTCATCTTGGAGCACAACATTCGAACTCTTGAGACATAATGAGGTCTCCTTGCATTCCGCAAGTTCAAGTTCAAGCGCCATGTTCTTCTCCTTCTCAAGCTCGAGGAGCTTCTCAAGGTCAAGATTCTTTTGCTTCTCCTTTATAAGCAAATCATCTTGTCTCTCAAGAAGTTCCTCCTTTTCTAAAATTTCATCCGAGAGCTTTTTCACTGTGGGAGAATCAACCAAGAGCTCAACACTAATCACACCCCTCTTTCCCCTCTTCCCAAATCTTAGAAACCCTCAAGATTCACTCTTAGGGCTCAAAGAATTGAAGAGAAAGGACTAGGAAAGCCCTTGGAAAGCTATGGCGGCGCTAGGGTTCGAGTTGATGCCTTATAGGCCCGGGGATTTCCTTTCTAGAGGTCCTGGTAACTAGCTGTTGCTACCAAAAAAATCAAACTAGTCCGACCTTTAACCCCGGACTAGTCCGACCTGTGGGGACCAATGATGTCACACTTCACCAACCACACGATCCACCGTCTCCTTTTGAATTCAAACGGTCACAACACCACGTACTAGTCCCTTCAATAACGTACTAGTTCGATCTCACACAGAAACAACTGTTTCGATTGAGAACGAACAAGTCTGGTCGACCAGACTAGTCCGACCTGGAAGGGCGGACATGTCCGGCCATCCAGGACTTAGTCCCCGCAGCCACTTCCAAGTCTCAAATGGACTAGTCTGACTCATAATGGACTAGTCCGATCTCACACAGAAACTCTTGTTCCGGTTAGAAATGGACTAGTCTAGCAGAGCGGACTAGTACGACCCCCAAGGGCGGACTAGTCTGGTCCTTCAGGACTCAGACACACTCACCACGGACTAGTCCATCCCCAAATAGACAAGTCCGAACTCACATAGAAACTCCTATTCCGTCTAACATCGGATTAGTCCGATGTGGCTTAACTTGTGGCACCCGACTTCGAAAACAGAACCAAGTTAATGCATATGTGTGCGCAGGATGTTCATCACACATATACATGTAATCCACAAACTGAATTCAGAATATAACCACGAATAAATAGTGTTTAAGTACTTTATTACAATGACTCAACGTCTCACTCATGAATCTCTAACTTATTCTTGCAGTGGAAGTCTCTAAACGACAGCGGAATATCAATAAAGGCAGCAGGTTCCATCTTCAACTCCACAGGCATGTTGACGGTAGTCCGCACGCCTAGTACTCCACATGGTCCTCGAAGTACTCTTCTCCTGTTGCTGATGTTTATGTGATAATGCAAGGGTGAGTACATGTCGTACTCAGCAAGTGCGGGGAAAGTATGACATGTAGCTTACAACAAGGTAGGGAATAAAAAGGCTCATTGCAGCAAGCAAATTTTATTTCACAAACATGATAAAAACAGCAACTAAGTCTAGATGGATTTATCCCAATATAGCCAAGTAAAATAGCAACATTCTTTCATCATAAGTCACCCTTTTCTCAAGTCTCAACCAGCCATTAATCTTTCTCAAGTTCATCTCATGCTCATAAATATTCATAACCATCTCATATTCATATAACCGAAGCCAAATTCATTTTCATGACTCAAAACAGTCCCAAAACCGACCCCAATGACCATACCATAACCAATACCGAACAACCATCCCAAGTTTTCCCTCTAATCATGTGAGTTGGCCAGGTGCTTGTGACCGTAAGCACGGCTATCATGATAGTTCTACACTCTGCAGAGGTGGAACCACTTTACCTACAAGTTCGTGATTTTGTCACCCGTCGGCGACTGCAGAACCTCCATTATACCAGTACACAACCGTCGGTGTATGGCAAGGAGATCACAAAATAGCCTTTACAAAGGGGCTACTAGATGTACGGACTCACTGAGGTGTCACCGGCAGACTCAAATCACCATTCTCCCACCAACGGGCCCCCTCTTGTGCCATGCAGTTCCCAGGGCAGTCCTCCTCGACTCCCATTCCCCGCGCCATCCACGGTCCATAACGAGCTAGCAACACACCTAATTAGTCGGCTAAGCCGCACCCATATTTGGCCTTGTGGCGGCACTGTTTTCTTGGCATGTGCTGGCATGAACCGATCCTTAGATCTACGGCAAGTAAACCACCATCTTATTCAGAAACATCCACGAACCCATCTTGCCTAGATCTCCCCGATTTCATGCTAATCATCATCATCAAGTTCTCATCATCTTTATTCATATGAGTGCAGTAGCTAGACTTGTTTTAATTCAGCTTCCCATATCCCGTAGATTAAGCGAAGCAAAAAGGAAAAATGACCATACCCGACTCATCAACTTTCCCCACGACAAGGATGGTTAACAAAACTAGTAACTCCTATAAAAGGGTGTCCCATCAAATTGACTCAAGCGTACAAGTTTTCGCAAACAAAACAGTTTCAAAACATGGGATCAATATGGTCAAGGGGCACTTGCCTTGCTCCCGTGCCTCTTGTTGCTCAAGCGTCTCGAAGTCTTGGTGCTGTAGTTCTTCGTAGATGGCTTCTTGAGCTTGTCCTTCTACTCACAACCACGCACATACAAAATTTACAGCAATCAAACATCATGCACAAACTTTACTCAAGATGCAATGGTGTAGATGAATGCAAACCCTATGGTGTTATTTTATTAAACCAGTTTGTATGTGTTCTTGCATGTTTTAATGGGCTTTCATGGGGTTTTATGATGAACAAGGGCGTAGGGATCAAGTGTGGACGTGGTGATGATCTTGACTCAAGATCTAGATCAATTCCACCGTAAAAAACCGATCAAAACGTGATCTGTCCACACGAAAAAGTTTCTGTTCGAAGGGAGCGAAGAAAACGGATGCGAAGAAACAGCGACGACGTCGTAAGATGGGTAACGAAGACCTACCTCACTTCCCTTTGGTGGCAGGGCCTTCCTCCTAGCAATGGCAGCAGCGGGAAATTTTTCTATGGAAGATTAGGGCAGGACAGATCGTCGGCTCTTTTCCAGCGACGGCGAGGCGTGACGGGGCTCGTCGGTGGGGCTCACCGGCGACTGAACTCCGTCGAGGGGGGGTCCAACTCGGCGAGTTGGGGGCTAGGGCCTCCAAGTCGCCGACTTGGGAGAGGGAAAATGGGGAAGGGGTTGCAGCCAGGGGGGGTTGGGTTCTATTTATAAGGGGGGGAAATCCTACTCTAATTGGAGCAAAATCCTAACAAACTTTTCCCCAATTGATTTGGTACGGCAGCAATTTGGGGGAAATTCCCAAATGTGGGGAAAATTTGGGGAAATTGTGTCGGTACCCTCAGTACTGGGTACCCCCGCGCACAGGAGAAAAATCGCCTAAGGACCTCGCCCCCTCCGCAGGGGTGAGCTCCGAAGGCGCCACGTGTCCAGCGGGGCCGAGCCTCCCCTCTCCTCAGAGGCGAGCCCCGGGCCTTCCACGAGGCTAGCAGAGTCGGGCCTCGCCCCTCCGCAGGGGTGAGCTCTGAGGGCGCCACGTGTTCAGCGGGGCCGGGCCTCCCTCTCCTCAGAGACGAGCCCCGGGCCTGCCACGTGGCCAGCAGTGCCGGACCTCACCCCCTCCGCAGGGGTGAGCTCCGAGGGCACCACGTGTCCAGCAGGGCCGAACCTCCCTTCTCCTCAAAGACGAGCCCCGGGCCTGCCGCGTGACCAGCAGTGCCGGACCTCACCCCCTCCGCAGGGGTGAGCTTCGAGGGCGCCACGTGTCCAGCGGGGATGGGCCTCCCTCTCCTCAGAGGCGAGCCCCGGGCCTGCCACGTGGCCAGCAGTGCCGGACCTCACCCCCTCTGCAGGGGTGAGCTCCGAGGGCGCCACGTGTCTAGCGGGGCTGGGGGAAGTGTCGACAGCGCACTTTGACAAATTGGAATTGGCTCATTTCAGCTATCTTTTTCCCATTCCCCACCATTTTTACGATTCTTTCTCCATTTCTATGGTTCCTTCCTCCATTTCTACTTCTTTTATAATGTTTCTCTATATGAAAAATGTATGCAATGCATGGAAATGAATTTGAGGGTGTTACAAACCTAACCCCCTTAAACTGAATCTTGCTCTCGAGATTCGATAGAGTAGAGAATAGATGAGGGAATTCTGCCTTGAGATCTTCCTCACGCTCCCGAGATGAGTTGAGTTATATCACTTCCATCTCGTTCAAGAACCCAAGATGTAACCGTTCGAACTCCTTGCGCAGCTCGGGCGGTAGCTCCCGAACCGTGAGTTGGTGACATGCTCCCTTTCGGCTCAACGCATCAGCTACTACATTGGCCTTTCCGGGGTGATAATTGATTCCAACATCATAATCCTTGATGAGTTCCAACCATCGACGTTGCCTCAAATTCAGATCCATTTGCGTGAATATATACTTGAGGCTTTTGTGATCCGTATAGATCTCACATCGGTGGCTAAGGATATAATGCCTCCAAATCTTCAAGGCATGTACCACGGCTGCAAGTTCCAAGTCATGTGTGGGGTAATTCAGCTCGTGTTTCTTTAATTGTCTTGACGCATAGGCTACCACTTGTCCATCTTGCATGAGCACACATCCAAGCCCTTGTCTTGATGCGTCACAATATATATCGAAACTCTTGCTCACGTCCGGCAATATATGTCTCGATGGACGATAATAAGTTCATAACATGTAAATAAAATAGCAGCGGAATATTATTCTTGTGGGCTCCGTCACAGGCGTTGCCCGGGGGACTCCATGAACCTAGAATCCTTCTTCGGGTCCAAAGTCTTGGTCATTGAACACGACATCATCCCCTTGACCTGAGCAGCAATTTAAACCAACAAATATGCAAGTTTGAGTACCGTTGGTACTCAGCAAGTGTGGGAAAGTTATGTCATGCATGGCTAGAGCAAGGAGAGGTTGAACTCATGGTTAAAGCACTACGCAATTAATACCTATCACCTTAGCTTAGTAAGCACCTACATTACTACATAGGTGAAATGGTCCCAATCTCCCAACCCATCATCATAATCAAATAACCATAACATCAATTCCAATGTTAAGCTCCCCGCTTAACATCCTCAACTTCCAAAGCCATCAATCCTCTAATCATGAATAAGTCCAAGCCGCTCTTGACCGTGAGCACGACTGTCATGACAGTTTTGACTCTGCAGAGTTTGCACCACTGTACCCACATGTAGTGATTTCATCCCCCGTTGTCGGGTGGACTAAAAGAACCTCCATTATGCTAGTGGCTACGAACCACATTCACACTTCCCAGGTGTGTAGCCAGGAGATCACTATGAAGCCTTTACAAAGGGATTCCCGACGAGCGTGGGCCCACTGAGGTTTCACCCCTAACAGCATACAAGAGGCTCCAACCCCACTGCAGTGGCCCCCTCTTGAGCCTTGCGGTTCATAGTCCAGCTGACACCTATTCCCCGCACCATCCAACACACCCATACTACGCCGGGGATACACCTAATTAATTGGCCAAGCTGGCCCATCTCAGCATGTGGTTGGCACGGTAAAGCCAGGTTACATGCTCCATGAACCGGTCCTTAGGATCCAGGCAAGTACTAAACACAAACCCGAGTCTCGTGCACCCAGCACCAACCAAATCATCCAACTTGCCTCGATCCCTACCTCTACATAACTCATAATATCTCATTCAAGAGTAAGGTAAATAAATTGATGATCTCATATCCCAATTATCCCCTTCTAAGCATGGCCAAGCATAAGCATAATAATAATTGACATGATAAAATAAATCCCAACCCAAGCTACAAGGAAGCAAGGTAATGCAATTCTAAGGAAACTTCCTAGCATGGGTTTCATATTTCAATTGACAATGCACATAATTCTATCTACACATCCTAGCATAGGATCAAAGTGGTCAAGGACACTTGCCTTCTTCCTGCTGCTCTGGGAATGGATAGTCCTGATCTTGGAAGGGAAGAACTTGCTCTGGGGCAGATTATATGTCACACCCGGTTTCCCCGAAGAACAACCGAGTGAATATCACATGTATGCCAGGATCATTTTCTCATACATGTGATGACAAATAGTGAAGCATCATTCATTACAAGCCAGGTGTCGAATATAAATAAGTTTTACATAGCATATGTCTCGATGGACGATAATAAGTTCATAACAGGTAAATAAAATAGCAGCGGAATATTATTCTTGTGGGCTCCGTCACAGGCGTTGCCCGGGGGACTCCATGAACCTAGAAACCTTCTTTGGGTCCAAAGTCTTGGTCATTAAACACCACTTCATTATCTTGACCTGAGCAGCAATATAAACCAACAAATATGCAAGGTTGAGTACCGATGGTACTCAGCAAGTGTGGGAAAGTTATGTCATGCATGGCTAGAGCAAGGAGAGATTGAACTCAGGGTTAAAGCACTACGCAATTAATACCTATCACCTTAGCTTATTAAGCACCTACATTACTACACAGGTGAAATGGTCCCAATCTCCCATCCCATCGTCATAATCAAATAACCATAACCTCATTTTCAATGTTAAGCTCCCCGCTTAACATCCTTAACTTCCAAAACCATCACTCCTCTAATGATGAATAAGTCCAAGCCGCTCTTGACCGTGAGCACGGCTGTCATGACAGTTTCGACTCTGTAGAGTTTGCACCACTGTACCCACATGTAGTGATTTCATCCCCCGTTGCCGGGTTGACTAAAAGAACCTCCATTATGCCAGTGGCTACGAACCACATTCACACTTCCCAGGTGTGTAGCCAGGAGATCACTACGAAGCCTTTACAAAGGGATTCCCGACGAGCATGGGCCCACTGAGGTTTCACCCCTAACAGCATACAAGAGGGTCCAACCCCGCTGCAATGGCCCCCTCTTGAGCCTTGCGGTTCATATGGTAGTCCAGCTGACACCTATTCCCCGCACCATCCAACACACCCATACTACGCCGGGGATACACCTAATTAATTGGCCAAGCTGCCCCATCTCAGCATGTGGTTGGCACGGTAAAGCCAGGTTACATGCTCCATGAACCGGTCCTTAGGATCAAGGCAAGTACTAAACACAAACCCGAGTCTCGTGCACCCAGCACCAACCAAAACATCCAACTTGCCATGATCCCTACCTCTACATAACTCACAATATCTCATTCAAGAGTATGGTAAAATAAACTGATGATCTCATATCCCAAATATCCCATTCTAAGCATGGCTAAGCATATGCATAATAATAAATGACATGATAAAATGAATCCCAACCCAAGCTACAAGGAAACAAGGTAATGCAATTCTAGGGAAACATCCTAGCATGGGTTTCATATTTTCAATTGACAATGCAAATAATTCTATCTACACATCCTAGTATAGGATCAAAGTGGTCAAGGACACTTGCCTTCTTCCTGCTGCTCTGGGAATGGGTAGTCCTGATCTTGGAAAGGAAGAACTTGCTCTGGAGCAGGTTCTACTCATACCATCACACATAGCAAAAGAAAACAACAATCCATAAGACATAGTTCACACTTCCACTTCATACAAATCACACATTCACATTTATGAAAGCCATTCACATTTCTATGTGTTGTGGTTACTCTATGTGTGTTGATTTTGGCTTACATGCACTTTTAAACATGTGCATATGATTTCTACTTTTGTATTCATATTTATGTTGGCATACTATATATAGGAATTTCTAATTTAAATAAATCCCTTATATTTAATTGATACACATTTTAGCTACCAAGTATGCATGAAAGGCATTTTCCTACTCCATATGTGTCTTCAGACCTTCTACCAACCCTAAACTGAATTCTTTGGGTTTTAGAAACTTCATTTATCATTTTCTAGTTATTCATACCTAGCTTGCTATATTTTCAGATTTATTTCCTATGCCTAAATGTGAACTTTATTATGAAAATAGTAAGACACCTCATCTAAACAGAATAAATTTTGGTTCTAAAATATTAAATAATATATTTTGAACTTCTCCTCTGATGTGAACTAATTTAAATTTATTTTATCAATTTTCAGAATTAATCTCTACTTAAAAATGTGTCCCTACAACTAATAAATGTAAATAATCAATTAAACAGATTTATTTCAGCCAAAAATCTATTTTTACCTCACTCCAAAGTTTTCCATGTACTAGGAAAGTTTTTAATTTGAATTTACAATGTGTTTGTCCCATCTTTTAAATTTTAAATACTAATCACATATTCAAATTCCTAAATTTAATATCACATAGGGTTAAAAAGGTAAACTCACCCCACTACAGGGTCTATTATATTATTTTAAGAATTTCCAGGGGTCTAACTACACATAACAGAGGGGTTTTCCTAATTTTTATTAAGTCCAGGGGTTAAAACTGATTTTTAAATTAATTTACATGATTTTCTAAAGTTCCAGGGGCTAGATCAGAAGTTTCCGGAGCTAGCTCATATTTTCTGAGAACCCCAGGGGGTAGCGCGTAAGAATTCTGGCCTTTATAACGCGGGGCTGACGTGGACCGTCCGATTTAAAACAGACGGCTGAGATTATAACGTCGAACCGGTACGCGGGGATTTAAATTCTACCGTGCGATTTAAAATAGACGGCGCACAAGCGGCCACGTCGCTCTGATCGAGCGCGGGCGGCGCTGCCCGGCGGCGCACGGCGGCGAGAGGCAGCGATCTCGCCGGAGAGTTTCGGATCTTCGTCAATTCTTCCTAGAACTGTGATTTTATGGCATAGATCGGTAGAGGGGAGGTCGGGGATCTCGCCTCGGGGGTTTTCTTGAGCTCGGAGGTCCTGGAAAGCGGTCGGCGACGAGATCCGAGGTGAATTCACGGCGAGGCTCGTCGGCGCTGTGGTTGAAGCGCAAACCACCGGGTTTTCTGCACCTGCGCGGTTCCTCGGAGGCGGTGGATCAGGATCAGCGCGTTAGATGAGAAATCCCGAGCGAAGATCGAGCGAAATTGGCCGGAGAAGCTCGGGTTCTCACCGGGAGGAAAAACGGTGGATCGTGGGGAAAAACGGGGAGATGCAGGGGTTTATATAGCCGGGGAAGGGCGGCGGGTTCGTTTAGATCGAGTTGGAGCCTTCTGGGACCGGAAGTCAGGCTGAAGGACGCGGAAATCCGGTCGGTTACGATCGCGCCCGCGCGGTGAACAGTCCGGGGTCGGCGCGAGCGGGGGTTGGGGATGACAGGTGGGTCCCGCGTGTCTGTGAGAGGTACGCGGGCGCGCGGCTGCGGGCTTGGCGCGAGGTTTGAGTGGGCCGGCTGGTGGGTTTCGGCCCACTGGCCGGGGGGTTTATTTTTTCCTTTTCTTTTTCTTTTTCATTTCTGTTTTGAGTTAAATTTGAATTCCAGTTTGAATTTGAATTTTTGCAATACATGCAATGCGTCCAAAAAAATTTAAATTCCCCTCTTAACAGGATTTTGGGGTGTTATAGCTCTACCCCCCTTAAAAGAAATCTCGTCCCGAGATTGGTGGTTCTAAGAAAACAATTCCGGAAATTGTGCCTTAAGCTCATCTTCTCGCTCCCAGGTGGCTTCCTCTTCCGAGTGATGCTTCCACTGCACCTTGCACATCCGGATTCTTTTATTTCTTGTGAGGTGTTCCATTGTTTCCAAAATCTTGGATGGTTGCTCGGCATAAGACAAATCCTCAGCTACGTCAACCTCATTCATGGGTAACACCTCTTCAGGCGTTCTCAGACATTTCTTGAGCTGTGACACATGGAACACATCGTGCACATCCGATAGGTGAGCCGGTAATTCTAGTTGATACGCCACTTCGCCTTTCCTATCCAGAACTTGAAAGGGTCCGATGTATCGAGGTGACAACTTCCCTTTCACCTTGAACCGACGAAGTCCTCGGATAGGGGACACCTTGAGATAGACATAGTCTCCCACGTTGAAAACGAGCTCTCTTCTCCGTACATCGGCATAGCTCTTTTGTCATGTCTGTGCTATCCTCAAGTTGTTGCGGATTTCCCTTACTTTCGCCTCGGCTTCTTGTAATACTTCGGACCCAAACACTTTACTTTCCCCTGTTTGGTTCCAAAATAGTGGAGTTCTGCACTTCCTCCCATACAAAGCTTCAAACGGTGACATCTTCATACTAGCTTGATAGCTGTTGTTATAGGAGAATTCCGCATACGGTAAGTTCTTGTCCCAACTCCGATTGTTTTTGAGTGCACACGCCCTCAGCATATCCTCAAGAATCTGATTGGTTCTCTCCGTCTGCCCGTCAGTTTGGGGATGATAGGCAGAGCTAAAATTCAGATGGGTTCCCATGGTTTCATGCAACTTCTGCCAGAACCTCGAGGTGAACTGTGTCCCTCGATCCGACACTATCTTCTTCGGCACTCCATGGTAACAAACGATCTTTGACATGTACAATTCTACCAATTTGGATCCGCTGTAGCTTTCTTTCACGGGGATGAAATGAGCTACCTTGGTTAGCCTGTCGATGATGACCCATATTGAATCATATCCTGATTGGGCCCTAGGCAATCCCACTATGAAATCCATACCGATTTCTTCCCATTTCCATTCAGGCACTTTGAGTGGTTGCAATAATCCCGCGGGTCGTTGATGTTCTGCTTTCACCAACTGGCATGTGTCACATAGGGCAACATGTTCCGCGACATCTCGCTTCATGCCATACCACCAATACCTGCTCTTGAGGTCCTGGTACATCTTCGTACTCCCAGGATGAATGGAATAGTCGGAATCGTGAGCCTCCTTCAAAATCAATTCCCGGATCTTCTTTACTTCTGGCACACAGATTCTTTTCCCGTGCCACACCGTTCCCTGTTCATCCTCTCTGAAACCAGGGGCTTTATTTTCCTTGATGAGTTGCCTGATTTCTTGTATCTTCTCGTCATTCTTTTGACCCTCGCGTATTTCTCGCTCTAGTGTGGAGCCCACTTCCATGGCGATGGCTTCACCACTATTCACAAGGCATAGATTGATCCTTATAACCTCGTCCTTCAATTCTGCAGGCATGTCCTTCAAGCTCAACTTATTGACCTGCACTTTCCGACTTAAAGCATCTACCACGACGTTTGCTTTCCCAGGATGATAATTGATGCCCACATCAAAGTCATTGATTAGCTCTAACCATCTCCTTTGTCTGAGGTTGAGATCTGGCTGTGTGAAAATGTACTTTAAACTCTTATGATCCGTATATATCTCTGTCCTCTTCCCCATCAAGTAGTGCCACCAAATTTTCAACGCGTGTACCACTGCGGCTAGTTCTAGGTCATGTGTAGGATAGTTCTTCTCGTGCTTCCTAAGCTGGCGGGATGTATAAGCCACGACATGCCCTTCTTGCATGAGAACACATCCCAACCCGTTTCCAGAGGCATCGTAGTACACCGTAAAGTTCTTCTGCATATCTGGCATAACTAGTACTGGGGCTGTTGTCAATCTTTTCTTTAACTCCTGAAAACTCGTCTCGCACTACGGCGTCCATGTGAATGTGACTCCCTTCTCCAACAGTTTGGTGAGGGGCCTCGAGATCTTAGAGAATCCCTCAATAAACCGTCGATAGTATCCTGCCAATCCCAAGAAGCTTCAAACTTCCCCGACATTTTCAGGGGTCTTCCACTTCTGTATATCCTCGATTTTTGCGGGATCCACGGAGATTCCTCCCTCCGAGATGATATGTCCTAAGAAGGGAACTCTCTTCAGCCAAAACTCACACTTGCACAACTTGGCATATAGTTGGTTTTCTCTCAGCCTCTGCAACACCAACCTTAGATGTTTCTCATGTTCCTCTTCATCTTTGGAGAAAACGAGAATGTCATCTATGAAAACCACCACAAATTTGTCCAGATATTCCATGAATACCTTGTTCATGAGATACATGAAGTATGCTGGGGCATTAGTTAACCCGAAAGACATGACGGTGTATTCATACAATCCGTACCGAGATACGAAAGCTGTCTTTGGAATATCGGCTTGCCTTATCTTAAGTTGGTGGTATCCCGACCTGAGATCAATTTTCGAGAACACACAAGCTCCCCTCAACTGATCAAACAAGTCTTCAATGTGGGGTAATGGGTACTTGTTCTTGATGGTTACCTCATTCAAGGCATGGTAGTCCATGCATAACCTTTGGGTTCCGTCCTTCTTGGGCACAAATATCACTGGAGCTCCCCAAGGTGAGGAACTAGGACGAATATACCCCTTCTCTGTCAATTCTCTCAAATGATCCTTGAGTTCTCCCAGCTGCTTGGAGTCCATCCGATAAGGTCTCTTGTATATCGGGGCTGTTCCAGGCACTAGCTCAATTGCGAATTCCACTTCACGATCCGAAGGCATACCTGGCAACTCCTCTGGAAAAACATCTGGATATTCCCTGATGGTCCTGATCTCCTCCACTTTCACCTCAACTTGATTTAATTTAATGTCCCTCCTAGGCTCTTGTATTGTTATAAACTTTACTCTTGTGCCACTAGGGTGAGTTAGTTCCACCGTTCTGGTCGAACAATGGATGATTCCTTTATGTTTGGTCAACCAATCCATACCCAAGATAATATCTATCCCTTGTGAATCTATCACTATGAGGTTAGCAGTAAATACTACCCCATTAATGTCTAGGTTCACTTTGGGACACACTTGTCTTGTCCTTATTTCTCCACCTAGAGAGTTTACTGCTAGCATATGGTTCATTTGTGTTGTTGCTAGGTCATGCTTCTTAACAAACCCTTGGGCAATGAACGAGTGGGTAGCACCAGAATCAAACAACAGGGTTGCAATGTGTAAATTGGCAGGAAACTTACCAACTACCACGTCGGGTGCCTCTTGCGCCTCCTCCATGGTGACGTGGTTCACCCGTCCTCTCATTACATTCTGCTGTTGCGGCTGCGCGGGCTTCTTCTTTGGGCACTTATGGGCGAAGTGCCCCACTTCACCACAGTTAAAACATTGCACCCCAACCTTAGGTGCCTGGCCTTTGTTGTCTTGGGGTTGGTTTGGGGGTCCTTGTACTGCTGGTCGAGGTTGATATGTAGGGCGAGGCTGCTGTACGAACTGACGTTGTGGATGTATTGGCGCTGCCGGAGGCCTGTAGTTCGGGTTGTACCCTCGTGGTGCTGAGTAGGGTACCACAGCATGGTTCGTTTGTCCGGCGGGTTGCTGCATCAGACGTGGGCGGGTGTTGTTGCCCGAGGCTTGGTGTGACCATCCCGCCTTCCTCTTGTTTTCATTTTCCAAGGCCTTCAGCTTCCTTTCTACAACAAATGCTCTGTCCACCATCTTTTGGAAGCTTTCATACTCGTTGGAGGACATTGCACACTGCATTTCTGCGGTAAGTCCTTCCACGAAACAATCCTGTTTCTGCTCATCAGTCTCTATGTCCCGTGGGGCATAACGGGAGAGTTGAGTAAATTTAGTGAGGTATTCCCTCACAGTCATGTTTCCTTGCTGCAACCCCAAGAACTCCTTCCTCTTGTTTTTGAGTTCACCCCTTGGTATGTAATGGTTGCGGAAGCTACGCTTGAACTCTTCCCAAGTGATGTTCTCAGGGTCATGATGGGCGGCCACGTAGGCGGTCCACCAATCAGCAGCAGGTCCATGCAATTGATGACAGGCAAACAGCACCCTCTCATACGCTTGGCACTGTATGATCCTCATCTTGCTCTCAATGGTCTTTAGCCAGTCATCTGCCTCCAGAGGTTCAGCAGCACTTGCAAACTTCGGAGGTTGAGTTCCTAGAAACTCACTCAACCTTGGTTGGCGTGGTGCAGCTTGTTGGGGTGGAACTTGATGCAAGTTGGCCACCACTTGAGTCAGGTTCTGGATGATCTGATTTTGATTTTCAAGCATTTGGTGGACGGGATCAACTCCCTCATGGCGTCCACCCCTGTCTTGGCTCCCAGAAAGATGAGGGTTGCAGGCCTCATCATTGTTGTTGGCGGGGTTGGCAGCACGACCCTTTCCTCTTCCGGCCATCTAGCATGATCAACTAAATGTTAATTTAAAGCATTACGTATTATCTTACTACTTTAACTTGTTTTTACTTTGAAGTGTTGAGGCTTTGTTATACTTTTGAGGGTTCATGTCTCACACAAAAATAAATACCCTATCATTTCATGTGGGTTCACACACCGAAACAAAACAATCTGAAGACAAGGTTGTGGACAATTGCTCATGGCTTCCACAACTCACGTCACACACCAAGCATTAACACATCATTAACTAAGGTAACGACTCGACTATTCGACATCTTGCTAACTAAAGGAAAGACTCTACACTACTCGTATCCCTGAGCTGGCTCCTTGGGATCTTCCTCATTATTGCGGCTGCCTTCTGACTCTGCTTTGGGTGGGGAGGCTGCTGGTGGAGAAGTGCGACGACGCCTGATCGCCCGGCGATCTGGGGAGTCAGGAGTCCATGTGTCATTCACGATGACACACAGTTCATTCCCATCTCCTCTTTCTCTCGCCCTCAAGCAGGCTCGAAGCAACGCCTCGGTTTCCTTCAGGGTGTCACGAACATCCTGAAGCTCATGCTGGCACTCCTGCAGTCGAGTGCTGAGCATAGAAGCATCCTCCAAGCACAGGTCCATGTGCTCATGGGAAGTCCCCTGCTGCACTGGCGGGTACTTGTACTCCGTTGTACCACTCTCATGCTGGAGAATATACATGTACTCAGTCCTGTCCAGGTGGCGATGGTAGATGTGACTCTGGCAGGTTATGGCCTCCCAGGTGTCATCCTTCTCTGCATCGACCTGTGTCGCTCGACAAGCTGGAGAGCGGTGGATCTTGAGCAGCTGATTTTCGTGGATAATCCTCATCTCTGAACTCCATTCTTCCCTCTTTTCACGGATTGTCCTGGTGGAGCTATAGTGTATGATTAGCTTGCCCGTATTGCCGGCGGCTTGGAGCATACGTCGAAGACGGCGCAACAAGCCTCCTACTGCCAATCCGTAGGAAAGGTACGTCACTGGACGGCTCTCCTCTCTTTGGGCAAGGGCAACTACGGGAACTCTCCCTCCTGTAGACTTGCGAGCGGTGCGAATCATGCGAACCATCTAAAACAGAAAGCATTTAAACTTAGGTTAGATAAACTTTTAAACAAAAATCCTGTTTTGAATGAAAGTTGGGGTAAGATGAAGAAAGTGACTCCATTAAATAACACTTTTCAACACACACCTTGTAAAATAGTTTTTAAGAAAATAGGGTCCTTAAATACGTCCATTTCTACCTAGGTCCACGTTCCTACGGGCAACCTTGGCTCTGATACCACTTCTGTCACACCCGTTTTCCCCGGAGAACAACCGAGTGAATATCACATGTATGCCAGGATCATTTTCTCATACATGTGATGACAAATAGTGAAGCATCATTCATTACAAGCCAGGTGTCGAATATAAATAAGTCTTACATAGCATATGTCTCGATGGACGATAATAAGTTCATAACAGGTAAATAAAATAGCAGCGGAATATTGTTCTTGTGGGCTCCGTCACAGGCGTTGCCCGGGGGACTCCATGAACCTAGAAACCTTCTTCGGGTCCAAAGTCTTGGTCATTAAACACCACTTCATTATCTTGACCTGAGCAGCAATATAAACCAACAAATATGCAAGGTTGAGTACCGATGGTACTCAGCAACTGTGGGAAAGTTATGTCATGCATGGCTAGAGCAAGGAGAGATTGAACTCAGGGTTAAAGCACTACGCAATAAATACCTATCACCTTAGCTTATTAAGCACCTACATTACTACACAGGTGAAATGGTCCCAATCTCCCATCCCATCATCATAATCAAATAACCATAACCTCATTTTCAATGTTAAGCTCCCCGCTTAACATCCTTAACTTCCAAAACCATCACTCCTCTAATCATGAATAAGTCCAAGCCGCTCTTGACCGTGAGCACGGCTGTCATGACAGTTTTGACTCTGCAGAGTTTGCACCACTGTACCACATGTAGTGATTTCATCCCCCGTTGCCGGGTGGACTAAAAGAACCTCCATTATGCCAGTGGCTACGAACCACATTCACACTTCCCAGGTGTGTAGCCAGGAGATCACTACGAAGCCTTTACAAAGGGATTCCCGACGAGCGTGGGCCCACTGAGGTTTCACCCCTAACACATACAAGAGGCTCCAACCCCGCTGCAGTGGCCCCCTCTTGAGCCTTGCGGTTCATATGGTAGTCCAGCTGATACCTATTCCCCGCACCATCTAACACACCCATACTACGCCGGGGATACACCTAATTAATTGGCCAAGCTGCCCCATCTCAGCATGTGGTTGGCACGGTAAAGCCAGGTTACATGCTCCATGAACCGGTCCTTAGGATCCAGGCAAGTACTAACACACAAACCCGAGTCTCGTGCACCCAGCACCAACAAAATCATCCAACTTGCCTCGATCCCTACCTCTACATAACTCATAATATCTCATTCAAGAGTAAGGTAAATAAATTGATGATCTCATATCCCAATTATCCCCTTCTAAGCATGGCTAAGCATAAGCATAATAATAATTGACATGATAAAATAAATCCCAACCCAAGCTACAAGGAAGCAAGGTAATGCAATTCTAAGGAAACTTCCTAGCATGGGTTTCATATTTTAATTGACAATGCAAATAATTCTATCTACACATCCTAGCATAGGATCAAAGTGGTCAAGGACACTTGCCTTCTTCCTGCTGCTCTGGGAATGGATAGTCCTGATCTTGGAAGGGAAGAACTTGCTCTGGGGCAGGTTCTACTCATGCCAACACACATAGCAAAAGAAAACAACAATCCATAAGACATAGTTCACACTTTCACTCCACACATACATACATATGATAGTCATTCACATTTCTAAGTGTTGTGTTTACTCTAGCTGTGTTGATTTTTAGCCTTCATGCACTTTTAAACATATGTATATGATTTCTAACTTTTGTATTTCAGATTTCTGTTTGCACGCTATATATGAATTTTCAATTTGAATAAATTCTTTATATTTAATTAATTTACTTCTTGACTACCAAGTTTGCATGGAAGGTATTTTCCTACACCAAATGGGTTTTCAGATCTTCTACCAAATTCTAAACTGAAATCTTTGAATTTGGAAAGTTCATTTATCATTTCCTAGTTATGCATACCTATTTTCCTATATTTTCAGATTTATTTTCTATGCCTAAATGTGAACTTTATTATGAAAATAGTAAGACACCTCATCTAAACAGAATAGGTTCTGATCTAAAATATTAAATAATATATTTTTGAACTTCTCCTCTGATGTGAACTAATTTAAATTTATTTTACCAATTTTCGGAATTATTTCCTAACCTAAAAATGTGTCCCTATAACTAATAAATGTGAACAATCAATTAGACAGATCCATTTCAGCTTAAAATCTACTTTTAGCTCATTCTAAAGTTTTCCAAGTGCTAGGAGAGTTTAAATTTGAATTTACAATGTGTTTGCCTCACCTTTTTAAATTTAAATCCTAATCACATATTCAATTTTCTGAATTTAATATCATATAGGGTCAAAAAGGTAAATCCACCCTACTACAGGGTCTAATTTATTATTTCATAAATTTCTAGGGGTCTAGCTACACATAACAGAGGGGTTTTCCTAATTTTTATTAAGTCCAGGGGCTAAAACTGATTTTTAAATGAATTTACATGAATTTCTGAAGTTCCAGGGGCTAGATCAGAAGTTTCCGGGACTAGCTCGTGTTTTCCGAGATCCCCAGGGGGTAGCGTGTAAGAATCCCGGCCTTTATAATGCGGGACTGATGCGGACCGTCCAATTTAAAATAGACGGCTGAGATTAGATCGCCGAACCGGTACGCGGGGGTTTTATATCTACCGTGCGATTTAAAATAGACGGCGCACAAGCCGCCACGTCGCCCTGACCGTGCGCGGGCGGTGCTGCCCGGCGGCGCGCGGCGGCAGGAGGTGGCGATCTCGCCGAAAAACTTCAGATCTTCGTCTATACTTCCTAAAACTGGGATTTCATGGCATAGAACGGTAGAGGGGAGGTCGGGGATCTCACCTCGGGGTTTTTCTTGAGCTCGGAGGCCCTGGAAGGCGGTCGGCGTTGAGGTCCGAGGTGGAACCGCTGCGGTGCTCGTCAGAGCTGTGCCTAGAGCGCAAACCACCGAGTTTTCTGCACCTGCGTGACTCCCCGGAGGCGGTGGGACACGATCGACGTGTTAGATCAGAAAACCCGAGCAAAGATCGAGAGAAAACGGCCGGAGAAGCTCTGGTTCTCACCGGGCGGAAAAACAGCCGATCGGGTGGGAACAACAGGGCGATGTCGGCGTTTATATAGACGAGGGAGGACGGCGTGTTTGTTGGGATCGAGCCGGAGTCGTCCGGGACCAGAATTCGGCTGAGGAATGCGGGTTTCCGGGGGTAGTTTTGATTCGGGAGAGAGAGAAGTCCCGGGGTCGGCCGATCGCGCGCGAGGAAGAAGATGACGGCGGGCCCCGCGTGTCAGTGAGAAAGAGAGGGGAGCACGCGGCTGTGGGCTGGCGCGGGAAATGTTGGGCCGGCTGGTGGGTTTCGGGCCACTGGCCGGTTGGGTTTTATTTTTTCTTTTTCTTTTTCTTTTCTGTTTTGATTTGAATTTGAATTCCAATTTGAATTTGGATTTCTGCACCACATGCAATACGTCCAAAAATTTTTAAATTCCCCTCTTAACATGTTTTTGGGGTGTTACAATGAACCATTGGTAGTATCCAGCCATCCCAAGGAAACTCTGAATATCTCTCACATTCTGCGGTTGATTCCACTTCAGAACATCTCCCACTTTTTCGGGATCAACCGATACTCCTCTCTCGGAGATGATGTGGCCTAGGAACGATATCTCCTTTAGCCAAAATTGACACTTGCTGAACTTGGCATACAATTGATGATCTTGCAGTTTCTGCAATTGTAATACCCCAAATTTTTATTCAAAACCCAAAACCATGTTCAGAGGGGAATTTAAAAATTTTTGGACGTATTGCATGTTTTGCAAAAATTCAAATTCAAACTGGAATTCAAATTATACTCAAAACAGAAAAGAAAAGGAAAAAGAAAAAGAGAAACGGGAAAAAAACCGGCCAGTGGGCCGAAACCCGCCAGCCGGCCCAGCTTTCCCCGCGCAGCCCGCCCCCGCGTGCGCCGCGCTGCCTCTCACCGACGGGTGGGACCCGCCTGTCATCCCTAACCCCGCGACCCCGGACTTTTCCCCGAGCGCGCGCGATCTTAACCGATCGGAAAATCCGTTCTGCCGCCCGAATTCTGGTCCCAGAGGACTCCAACTCGATCACAACAGACCCACCGCCCTCCCCCGGCTATAAAAACCCCCGATCCGATCAGTTTTTCCCACGCGATCGCCGATTTTTACTCCGGTGAGCACCGAGACTTCGCCGGTGAATTCTGGCCGATCTAAGCTCAGAAACTCTGATCTAACTCGCTGGTCTTGATCCACCGCCTCCGGGGAACTTTGCAGGTGCAGAAAACCCGAAGACTTACGGTGTAAACTCAGCGCCGACGAGCTTCGCCGTGGTTTTGCCTCGGACCTCGCCGCCGATCACTTTCCAGGACCCCCGAGCTCGAGAAAACCCCCGAGGTGAGATCCCTGACCTCCCCTCTACCGATCTATGCCATAAGATCACAGTTCAAGGTAGAATTCTCGCGGATTCGAAACTTTCTGGCGAGATCGCCGCTTCCCGCCGCCGTGCGCCGCCGGCAGCGCCGCCCGCGCTCGATCAGAGCGATGTGGCCGCTTGTGCGCCGTTTATTTTAAATCGCACGGTAGACTTTAAAACCCCGCGTACCGGTTCGATGTTATAATCTCAGCCGTCGGTTTAATATCGGACGGTCCACGTCAGCCCCGTATTATAAAGACTGGAATTCTTACGTGCTACCCCTTGGGGTTCTCTGGAATTGAGAGCTAGCCCCGGAAACTTAAGATCTAGCCCCTGGAACTCCAGAAAATCATGTAAATTCATTTAAAAGTCAGTTTTAGCCCCTGGACTTAATGGAAATTAGGAAAAACACCTCTGATAAGTGTAGCTAGACCCCTGGAAATTATGAAAATAATATTATAGACCCTGTAATGGGGTAAATTCATTATTTTAGCCCTGTTTAGTATTTAATGTAGAAAATTGAATATGTAACTAGTGTTTAAAAATTGAAAAGTGGGACAAACATAATTGTCAAAATTAATTAAAGACTTTCTCAGTACTTAGAAAACTTTGGAGTGAGGTAAAAATATATTTTTGGACTGAAATGAATCTGTTTCATTTAATTATTCACATTATTTAGTATAAGGACACATTTTTAAGTAAAGAATAGTTATAGAAAAATAGGGAAAATAATTATGAAATAGTCTACATCAGAAGCCAAGGTCAAAATATGATTTTAAATTATTTAGGACCAGAACCTATTCTGTTTAGGTGATGTGTATTACTAATTTAATAATAAAATACACAATTATGCATAGGAATATAAATCTGAAAATATAGCAACTAGTAAATGATAAATGGAGTTTCTAAAATCCAAAGAGTTCAGTTTAGGGTTGATAGAAGTTGTGAAGGCACATATGGAGAAGAAAAATACTTTCCATACATACTTGGTACTTTAATGTAAGGAATTTATTTAAAACTGAAACACAACACATATAATGGTGAATGAATTTCATAAATATGAATGTGTGGTATTTATGAAGTAGAAGTGTGAACTATGTCTTATGATTGTTGTTTTTCTTTTGCTATGTGTGATGGTATGAAGTAGAACCTGCTCAAGAGCAAGTTATTCTTTTCCAAGACCAGGACTACCAATTTCAAGAGCAGCAAGAAGGAGGCAAGTGTCCTTGACCACTTTGATCCTATGCTAGGATGTGTAGATAGAATTATTTGCATTGTCAAATGAAATATGAAACCCATGCTAGGAAAGTTTCCCTAGAATTGCATTACCTTGTTTCCTTGTAGCTTGGGTTGGGATTTAATTTGTCATGTCATTTATTTACATGCATTTCCTTAGCCATGCTTAGAATGGGATATTTGGGAAATGAGATCATCAGTTTATATTACCATACTCTTGAATGAGACATTGTGAGTTATGTAGAGGTAGGGATCAAGGCAAGTTGGATGTTTTGGTTGTGTGCTGGGTGCCCGAGACTTGGGTTTGTGTTTAGTACTTGCCTGGATCCTAAGGACCGGTTCATGGAGCATGTAACCCGGCTTTACAGTCCCAACCACATGCTGAGATGGGGCAGCTTGGCCAATTAATTAGGTGTATCCCCGGCGTAGTATGGGTGTGTTGGATGGTGCGGGGAGTAGGTGTCAGCTGGACTACCATATGAACCGCAAGGCTCAAGAGGGGGCCACTGCAGCGGGGTTGGAGCCTCTTGTATGCTGTTAGGGGTGAAACCTCAGTGGGCCCACGCTCGTCGGGAATCCCTTTGTAAAGGCTTCGTAGTGATCTCCTGGATACACACCTGGGAAGCGTGAATGTGGATCGTAGCCACTGGCATAATGGAGGTTCTTTTAGTCCACCCGGCAACGGGGGATGAAATCACTACTTGTGGGTACAGTGGTACAAACTCTGCAGAGTCAAAACTGTCTTGACAGCCGTGCTCACGATTAAGAGCGGCCTGGACTTATTCATGATTAGAGGAGTGAAGGTTTTTGGAAGTTGTGGATGTTAAGCGGGGAGCTTAACATTGGAAATGATGTTATGGTTATTGGATTATGATGATGGGATGGGAGATTGGGACCATTTCACCTGTGTAGTAATGTAGGTGCTTAATAAGCTAAGATGATAGGTATTAATAGCGTAGTGCTTTAACCATGAGTTCAACCTCTCCTTGTTCTAGCCATGCATGATATAATTTTCCCACACTTGCTGAGTACCATTGGTACTCAACCTTGCATATTTGTTGGTTTATATTGCTGCTCAGGTCAAGATAATGTGGTGGTGTATAATGACCAAGACTTTGGACCCGAGGAAGGATTTTAGGTTCATGAAGACCCCCGGGCAACGCCTGTGATGGAGCCCTAAAGAATAATATTCCGCTGCTAGTTTATTTACTTGTGATGAAGCATTTGTGTCCATTGAGACATCTGCGATGTAAGACTTATTTATATTCGACACCTGGCTTGTAATAAATGATGCTTCACTATTTGTCATCACATGTATGAGAAAATGATCCTGGCATACATGTGATATTCACTTGGTTGTTTCTTCGGAAAAACCGGGTGTGACAAGAGGTGGTATCAGAGCCAAGGTTTGCCCGTAGGAACGTGGAACTAGGTAGAAATGGACGTATTTAAGGGCCCTATTTTCTTAAAAAATATTTTCCAAGGTGTGGGTGGAAAAAGTGTTATTAAAGGAGTCATTTTCTTCATCTTACCCCAACTTTCATTCAAAATAGGATTTTTATTTGAGAATTTATCTAACCTAATTTTAAATTCTTTTGTTTTTAGATGGTTCGCATGATTCGCACCGCTCGTAAGTCCACAGGAGGGAGAGTTCCCATAGTTGCCCTTGCCGAAAGAGAGGAGAGTCGTCCAGTGACGTACCTTTCCTATGGATTGGCAGTAGGAGATTTGTTGCGCCGTCTTCGACGTATGCTCGAAGCCGCCGGCAATACGGGCAAGCTTATCATCCACTATAACTCCACCAGGACCATCCGTGAGAAGAGGGAAGAATGGAGTTCGGAGATGAGGATTATACACGAGAATCAGCTGCTTAAAATTCACCACTCTCCAGCTTGTCGAGCCACACAAGTTGACGCGGAGAAAGATGTCACCTGGGAGGCCATCACCTGCCAGAGTCACATCTATCGTCGCCACTTGGACAAAACTGAATACATGTATGTCCTCCAACGTGAGAGTGGTACCACGGAGTACAAGTACCCACCGGTGCAGCAAGGGACTTCCCCATGAGCACATGGACTTGTGCTTGGAGGATGCTGCTATGCTCAGCACTCGACTGCAGGAGTGTCAACAAGAGCTTCAGGATGTCCGAGACACCCTGAAGGAAACGGAGGCGTTGCTGCGAGCTTGCTTAAAGGCGAGAGAAAGAGGAGATGGGAATGAACTGTGTGTCACCGTGAATGATACATGGACTCCTGACTCCCCGGATCGCCGAGCGATCAGGCGTCGTCGCACTTCTCCACCAGCAGCCTCCCCACCCAAAGCAGAGTCAGAAGGTAGCCGAAATGAGGAGGAAGATCCCAAGGAGCCAGCTCAAGAGGACGAGTAGTGTAGAGTCTTTCCCCTAGCTAGCATAGATAATGCTTGGTGTGTGACGTGAGTAGTTACGTAGTTAATGGTGTGATAATGCTTGGTGTGTGACGTGAGTTGTGGAAGCCATGAGCAATTGTCCACAGCCTCGTCTTTAGATTGTTTTGCTTTGGTGTGTGAACCCACATGAAATAATATTACATTTATTTTTGTGTGAGAAATGAACCATATGCTAGCCGTAAACTCTCCAGGTGGAGAAATAAGGACAAGACAAGTGTGTCCCAAAGTGAGCCTAGACATTAATGGGGTAGTATTTACTGCTAACCTCATAGTGATAGATTCACGAGGGATAGATATTATTTTGGGTATGGATTGGTTGACCAAACATAAAGGAATCATCCATTGTTCGACCAGAACGGTGGAACTAACTCACCCCAGTGGTACCAAAGTAAAGTTCATAACGATACACGAGCCTAGGAGGGACATTAAATTAAATCAAGTCGAGGTGAAAGTTGAGGAAATCAGGACTATCAGGGAATATCCAGATGTTTTCCCGGAGGAATTGCCAGGCATGCCTCCCGACCGTGACGTGGAATTCGCAATTGAGCTAGTACCAGGAACAGCCCCGATATACAAGAGACATTATCGAATGGACTCCAAGCAGTTAGAAGAGCTCAAGGATCATTTGAGAGAATTGACGGAGAAGGGGTATATTCGCCCTAGTTCCTCACCATGGGGAGCTCCGGTGATATTTGTGCCTAAGAAAGACGGAACCCAAAGGTTATGCGTGGATTACCGTGCCTTGAATGAGGTAACCGTCAAGAACAAATACCCATTGCCCCGCATTGAAGACTTGTTCGATCAGTTGAGGGGAGCTTGTGTGTTCTCAAAAATTGATCTCAGGTCGGGGTACCACCAACTCAAGATAAGGCAATCAGATATTTCCAAGACAGCTTTCGTATCTCGGTACGGACTGTATGAATACACCGTCATGCCTTTTGGGCTAACCAATGCCCCGGCATATTTCATGTACCTCATGAACAAGGTATTCATGGAATATCTGGACAAATTTGTGGTGGTTTTCATAGATGATATTCTCGTCTTCTCCAAAAATGAAGAAGAACATGAGAAACATCTAAGGTTGGTGTTACAGAGGCTGAGAGAACACCAACTATATGCCAAGTTGAGCAAGTGTGAGTTTTGGCTGAAGAGAGTTCCCTTTTTAGGACATATAATCTCGGAGGGAGGAATCTCAGTCGATCCCGCCAAAATCGAGGATATCCAGAAGTGGAAGACCCCTGAAAATGTCGGGGAAGTTCGAAGCTTTTTGGGCTTGGCTGGATACTATCGACGGTTTATTGAGAGATTCTCCAAGATCTCGAGACCTCTCACCAAACTGTTGGAAAAGGGAATCGCATTCACCTGGACGCCACAGTGCGATACGAGCTTTCAGGAGCTAAAGAAAAGATTGACAACAGCCCCAGTGTTGGTTATGCCAGATATGCAAAAGAATTTCACAGTGTACTGCGATGCCTCTGGAAATGGGTTGGGATGTGTTCTCATGCAAGAAGGACATGTCGTGGCATATGCATCCCGGCAGCTTCGGAAGCACGAGAAGAACTATCCTACACATGATCTAGAACTAGCTGCAGTGGTACACGCGTTGAAAATTTGGCGGCACTATTTGATGGGGAAGAGGACAGAGATATATACGGATCATAAGAGTTTGAAGTACATATTCACACAGCCAGATCTCAACCTCAGACAAAGGAGATGGTTAGAGCTAATCAATGACTTTGATGTGGGCATCAACTATCATCCCGGAAAAGCAAACGTCGTGGCCGATGCTTTGAGTCGGAAAGTGCAGGTCAATAAGTTGAGCTTGAAGGACATGCCCGCAGAATTGAAGGACGAGGTTATAAGGCTCAACCTATGTCTAGTAAATAGTGGTGAAGCCATCGCCATGGAAGTGGACTCCACACTCGAGCAAGACATACGCGAGGGCCAAAAGAATGATGAGAAGATACAAGAGATCAGACAGCTCATTAAGGAAAATAAAGCTCCTGGTTTTAGAGAGGATGAACAGGGAACGGTGTGGCACGGGAGAAGAATCTGTGTGCCAGAAGTAAAGGAGATCCGTGAATTGATTTTAAAGGAGGCTCATGATTCCGACTATTCCATTCATCCTGGGAGTACGAAGATGTACCAGGACCTCAAAGGCAGGTATTGGTGGTATGGCATGAAGCGAGATGTCGCGGAACATGTTGCCCTATGTGACACATGTCAGTTGGTGAAAGCAGAACATCAACGACCCGCGGGATTGCTGCAACCACTCAAAGTGCCTGAATGGAAGTGGGAAGAAATCAGCATGGATTTTTGTCGTGGGATTGCCTAGGACCCAATCCGGGTATGATTCAATATGGGCCATTATTAATCGGCTAACCAAGGTAGCTCATTTCATTCCTGTGAAAGAAAGCTACAGCGGATCCAAATTGGCAGAATTGTACATGTCAAGGATCGTGTGTTACCATGGAGTGCCAAAGAAGATAGTGTCGGACCGAGGGACACAGTTCACCTCGAGGTTTTGGCAAAAGTTGCATGAAACCATGGGAACCCATCTGAATTTCAGCTCTGCCTATCATCCCCAAACTGACGGGCAGACGGAGAGAACCAATCAGATCCTTGAAGATATGTTAAGGGCATGTGCACTCAAAAACAATAGGAGTTGGGACAAGAACTTACCGTATGCGGAGTTTTCCTATAACAACAGCTATCAAGCTAGTATGAAGATGTCACCGTTTGAAGCTTTGTATGGAAGGAAGTGCAGAACTCCCATATTTTGGAACCAAACAGGAGAAAGTAAAGTGTTTGGTCCAGAAGTGCTACAAGAAGCCGAAGCGAACGTGAGGGAGATTCGCAACAACTTGAGGATAGCACAAACACGCCAGAAGAGTTATGCTGATATACGAAGAAGAGAGCTCGTTTTCAACGTGGGAGACTATGTTTATCTCAAGGTGTCCCCTATCAGAGGACTTCGTCGGTTCAAGGTGAAAGGGAAGTTGTCACCTCGATACATCGGACCCTTCCAGGTTTTGGAAAGGAAAGGCGAAGTGGCGTACCAACTAGAGTTACCGGTTCATCTATCGGATGTGCACGATGTATTCCATGTGTCACAACTCAAGAAATGTCTGAGGACGCCTGAGGAGGTGTTACCCATGAATGAAGTGGATGTAGCTGAAGATTTGTCTTATGTCGAGCAACCATACAAGATTTTGGAGACAATGGAACGCCTCACCAGAAACAAGAGAATCCGGATGTGCAAGGTGCAGTGGAAGCATCACTCAGAAGAGGAAGCTACCTGGGAAAGGGAAGATGAGCTCAAGGCACAATTTCCGGAATTGTTTTCTTAGAAACACCAATCTCGAGGACGAGATTTCTTTTAAGGGGGGTAGAGCTGTAATACCCCAAATTTTTATTCAAAACCCAAAACCATGTTCAGAGGGAAATTTAAAATTTTTTGGACGTATTGCATGTTTTGCAAAAATTCAAATTCAAACTGGAATTCAAATTATACTCAAAACAGAAAAGAAAAGGAAAAGGAAAAAGAGAAACGGGAAAAAAACCGGCCAGTGGGCCGAAACCCGCCAGCCGGCCCAGCTTTCCCCGCGCAGCCCGCCCCCGCGTGCGCCGCGCTGCCTCTCACCGACGGGTGGGACCCGCCTGTAATCCCTAACCCCGCGACCCCGGACTTTTCCCCGAGCGCGCGCGATCTTAACCGATCGGAAAATCCGTTCTGCCGCCCGAATTCTGGTCCCAGAGGACTCCAACTCGATCACAACAGACCCACCGCCCTCCCCCGGCTATAAAAACCCCCGATCCGATCAGTTTTTCCCACGCGATCGCCGATTTTTACTCCGGTGAGCACCGAGATTTCGCCGGTGAATTCTGGCCGATCTAAGCTCGGAAACTCTGATCTAACTCGCTGGTCTTGATCCACCGCCTCCGGGGAACTTTGCAGGTGCAGAAAACCCGAAGACTTACGGTGTAAACTCAGCGCCGACGAGCTTCGCCGTGGTTTTGCCTCGGACCTCGCCGCCGATCACTTTCCAGGACCCCCGAGCTCGAGAAAACCCCCGAGGTGAGATCCCTGACCTCCCCTCTACCGATCTATGCCATAAGATCACAGTTCTAGGTAGAATTCTCGCGGATCCGAAACTTTCCGGCGAGATCGCCGCTTCCCGCCGCCGTGCGCCGCCGGCAGCGCCGCCCGCGCTCGATCAGAGCGACGTGGCCGCTTGTGCGCCGTTTATTTTAAATCGCACGGTAGACTTTAAAACCCCGCGTACCGGTTCGATGTTATAATCTCAGCCGTCGGTTTAATATCGGACGGTCCACGTCAGCCCGGCATTATAAAGACTAGAATTCTTACGTGCTACCCCCTGGGGTTCTCTGGAATTGAGAGCTAGCCCCGGAAACTTAAGATCTAGCCCCTGGAACTCCAGAAAATCATGTAAATTCATTTAAAAGTCAGTTTTAGCCCCTGGACTTAATGGAAATTAGGAAAAACACCTCTGATAAGTGTAGCTAGACCCCTGGAAATTATGAAAATAATATTATAGACCCTGTAATGGGGTAAATTCATTATTTTAGCCCTGTTTAGTATTTAATGTAGAAAATTGAATATGTAACTAGTGTTTAAAAATTAAAAAGTGGGACAAACATAATTGTCAAAATTAATTAAAGACTTTCTCAGTACTTAGAAAACTTTGGAGTGAGGTAAAAATATATTTTTGGACTGAAATGAATCTGTTTCATTTAATTATTCACATTATTTAGTATAAGGACACATTTTTAAGTAAAGAATAGTTATAGAAAAATAGGGAAAATAATTATGAAATAGTCTACATCAGAAGCCAAGGTCAAAATATGATTTTAAATTATTTAGGACCAGAACCTATTCTGTTTAGGTGATGTGTATTACTAATTTAATAATAAAATACACAATTATGCATAGGAATATAAATCTGAAAATATAGCAACTAGTAAATGATAAATGGAGTTTCTAAAATCCAAAGAGTTCAGTTTAGGGTTGATAGAAGTTGTGAAGGCACATATGAAGAAGAAAAATACTTTCCATACATACTTGGTAGTTTAATGTAAGGAATTTATTTAAAACTGAAACACAACACATATAATGGTGAATGAATTTCATAAATATGAATGTGTGGTATTTATGAAGTAGAAGTGTGAACTATGTCTTATGATTATTGTTTTTCTTTTGCTATGTGTGATGGTATGAAGTAGAACCTGCTCAAGAGCAAGTTATTCTTTTCCAAGACCAGGACTACCAATTTCAAGAGCAGCAAGAAGGAGGCAAGTGTCCTTGACCACTTTGATCCTATGCTAGGATGTGTAGATAGAATTATTTGCATTGTCAAATGAAATATGAAACCCATGCTAGGAAAGTTTCCCTAGAATTGCATTACCTTGTTTCCTTGTAGCTTGGGTTGGGATTTAATTTGTCATGTCATTTATTTACATGCATTTGCTTAGCCATGCTTAGAATGGGATATTTGGGAAATGAGATCATCAGTTTATATTACCATACTCTTGAATGAGACATTGTGAGTTATGTAGAGGTAGGGATCAAGGCAAGTTGGATGTTTTGGTTGTGTGCTGGGTGCACGAGACTTGGGTTTGTGTTTAGTACTTGCCTGGATCCTAAGGACTGGTTCATGGAGCATGTAACCCGGCTTTACAGTGCCAACCACATGCTGAGATGGGGCAGCTTGGCCAATTGATTAGGTGTATCCCCGGCGTAGTATGGGTGTGTTGGATGGTGCGGGGAGTAGGTGTCAGCTGGACTACCATATGAACCGCAAGGCTCAAGAGGGGGCCACTGCAGCGGGGTTGGAGCCTCTTGTATGCTGGTAGGGGTGAAACCTCAGTGGGCCCACGCTCGTCGGGAATCCCTTTGTAAAGTCTTCGTAGTGATCTCCTGGCTACACACCTGGGAAGTGTGAATGTGGATCGTAGCCACTGGCATAATGGAGGTTCTTTTAGTCCACCCGGCAACGGGGGATGAAATCACTACTTGTGGGTACAGTGGTACAAACTCTGCAGAGTCAAAACTGTCTTGACAGCCGTGCTCACGGTTAAGAGCGGCCTGGACTTATTCATGATTAGAGGAGTGAAGGTTTTTGGAAGTTGTGGATGTTAAGCGGGGAGCTTAACATTGGAAATGATGTTATGGTTATTGGATTATGATGATGGGATGGGAGATTGGGACCATTTCACCTGTGTAGTAATGTAGGTGCTTAATAAGCTAAGGTGATAGGTATTAATTGCGTAGTGCTTTAACCATGAGTTCAACCTCTCCTTGTTCTAGCCATGCATGATATAATTTTCCCACACTTGCTGAGTACCATTGGTACTCAACCTTGCATATTTGTTGGTTTATATTGCTGCTCAGGTCAAGATAATGTGGTGGTGTATAATGACCAAGACTTTGGACCCGAGGAAGGATTTTAGGTTCATGAAGACCCCCGGGCAACGCCTGTGATGGAGCCCTAAAGAATAATATTCTGCTGCTAGTTTATTTACTTGTGATGAAGCATTTGTGTCCATTGAGACATTTGCGATGTAAGACTTATTTATATTCGACACCTGGCTTGTAATACATGATGCTTCACTATTTGTCATCACATGTATGAGAAAATGATCCTGGCATACATGTGATATTCACTTGGTTGTTTCTTCGGAAAAACCGGGTGTGACAATATCAAATGTTCTTCATGTTCTTCCTCACTTTTTGAATACACCATGATATCGTCGATGAAAACCACAATGAACTTGTACAAGTACTCCATGAAGACCTTATTCATGAGGTACATAAAGTATGCGGGTGCATTCGTTAACCCAAAAGACATAACAGTATATTCATACGAACCATATCGTGTTCGAAATGTAGTCTTGGGCATGTCGGAGGGCTTAATCTTTAGCTGGAAGTATCCCGACCGAAGATTAATCTTGGAGAAGATTCAGGCACCTTTCATTTGGTCGAATAGGTCCTCTATACGGGGCAGCGGGTATTTATTCTTGACCGTCACCTCATTGAGAGACCTATAATCCACACACATCCTTTGGGTCCCATCCTTCTTGTCTACGAAGATCAGGGGGACTCCCCACGGTGACGAGCTTGGGCGTATAAAACCCTTTTCTAGCTGCTCCTGAATTTGCTTCTTAAGTTCCACTAGTTCATTAGCGGGCATCCTATATGGCCTTTTCGTTATAGGTGCAGTTCCAGGTACTAAATCAGTGGCAAATTCAATGTCCCGGTCAGGTGGCATACCAAAAAGTTCTTCCGGGAACACATCTGAAAATTCTTGAACCACCGGAATGCTTTCCAATGTTGCTTCTTCGACGTGGTTCAACGCTGCCTTCTCGGTTGCCGGTTGGGCTGACTCGAACTCAATACGAGTACCGTGCTCATTTGTCAACTGCACGCTCCTCTCAGCACATTGAATTACTCCGTTGTGCTTGCTTAACCAATCCATTCCAAGTATTATATCAATCCCTTGGGAATCCAAGCCAATAAGGTTGGCAAGAAAGTGTACCCCCTTATTTTAAGGTTTACTTTCGGACATACTATATTAGTCCTCATCTCTCCACCGGGAGAATTAACCAACATAGTATGTTTCATGTGTGATATGGGCAGATTATACTTGGCAACATACTTGGATGATATTAATGAATGCGATGCTCCGGAATCAAATAAAACAGTGGTTGGGTTGGAGTTGGCAAGGAACATACCAATCACGACGTCCCCAGCTTGTTGCGCTTCCTCAGCGGAGACATGATTCACGTTGCCACGAGCATAGTTCTGCTGCCCACGGTTACCTTGCGTAGCTCCTCCATTCGGCCATGGGTTCTGTTTTGGTGCGTTGGTCGGCTGTCCAAGGCCTTTCTTCGGGCATTGACTTGCAAAGTGTCCCGCCTCTCCGCATGAAAAGCATGCTTTGTTGCCCAAAACAGCAGGAACATTGGCGCGAGGCTGGTTTTGAGCATAGGCGCCCATGTTGGGACGGGGAGCAGGAGGCAAAGGAATACGAGGTGCTTGCATAACAGGACGTTGCTGCGGTGGTTGATTAGGGCGAGGTGGGTTTGCAGGGCGGAAAGTAGAAGCGGACGAGCCATACTGTGGTGCAGCTGGTGGCATGAAACGGACGTACATTGCTCCCTTGCGGCTGGTATGGCATCTTCCTCTTGCCCTCTTGCTCAATCTCATGGGTCTTGCTCTGAACCACTATAGTTTTGTCAACGAGCTTCTGGAAGTTTGCATAATCATTGTTGAGCAGTTGTACTTGGATCTCATTGTTCAATCCTCTCATGAACAAGTATTTCTTCCTTTGATCCAAGTTGACGTCTTTGGGAGCATACCTTGACAGCTGCGTGAACTTGTTGAGGTACTCATTCACACTCTTTTTTCCTTGGCAGAGACCTTTGAACTCTTGCCTTTTAAGCATCATGACTCCAGCAGGGACGTAATGAGAGCGGAAACTCTCCTTGAATTCAGCCCAAGTGATTGTCTCCTGGTTGACATGATCATTGCAGAGAGCGTCCCACCAGTCAGCGGCTGCTCCCATGAGTTGGTGTGATACAAAGAGAACTTTCTCCTGATCATTGCACTGAACAATAGCAAGCTTCTTTTCCATGATTTCAACCAATCATCAGCCTTCATGGGATCATTAGCTTGTGCAAAAGTAGGCAGTCGAGTCCTCATGAACTCTCCCAATCTGTTGTGAGCCGGCGGTGGTGGTGGTGGTGGTGGCGGCGATGGGGGTGCAGGAACGGGGTTAGGATTGTTGTTGTTGTTGGCTTGCAGTTGTCCCAAAGTTTGTATCATAGTTTGCATGAGCTGGTTCTGCATAGCCATCAACCGTTCAAGGTTGTTTGCATCAGCCCTGGGGTTAGCATTTTCAGGAACTTCAACGTTGCCATCCTCTTGTGGTTCGTGGGTTCAGGGTTGCCACGAACGTTCCTCCTTTGACGACTGGCGTTTTCCCTCACCATCTGTGAGAAAGAGTTGAGTAGAATAGAAAATAGAAATTTAGATTGATCCCCCCAACTATATGCATCAAGATGTATGAACTAAATATCTTCCTTTATTAATTTCAGCCTATATGAGGATGTGAACACATGCCGAAGCATCTCACATCTCTCCACTATGTGTGGATGTGGACATTCGCCGAAGCATCCCACAACTCACACCAGCACACAAACACAACCAATCATCACAAAAGTTCAACACACCACTCCTATTCACGCTACTACGATTTAAACGTTCCTATTACATCTTATTCAATGGGAGTCCTAAACTTAATCATGTGAACTGGTGTTGTTCCCGCCATGTGACAGGGGTGGTCCATACATGGGCGCACGCCATGGTGAGTCAGCAGTCCATGTAGAGTTAGAAGACGCTGGTGCTTCATTCGCTCCCACGTTGGCGCTAGTCTCCTCTTGTTTCTCCAGCAAATACAACTTCTTGCGGAGGTAACGGATCTCTTCTTATGCGCTTGCAAAGCGGTTTCCTAACTCCACAAGCAACCTTTGTGACTTGTCAGCATCTTGTGGGTTGGAAAGGGCGGTTACATGGGGTCCAATGATCTCCCTTGTGCCACTCTTCCGACACGGGTGCAGATCAAAAGTGGTACCCTCAAGCTGCTCATGGAAGGCGTAGCACAGTCCGGTGAGTGCTTCCCATGCAGCGTCATCAATAGCTTCTGCCCTTGTAGCTCTCCATGTGGATGTGAAGTGCCGATTTACAACCCTACCGTTATATAGGATGGTTACGTCAGCCTTCCACTCTTCATGTCCGAGACGAGGGGCTTTCTTGAGGAGATACTCCGGGTATAAGCTGCAGCAATCCAGAAATTCTTTGAGCTCCCTGGATGTGTGTCCTCCCTCCATTCCATTGGACCGAAATTCTTGATCTGAATGATTGGCCCATTCATCACCTTAATTATTGGTCTCAGCAAGGGGTGGCTCCTCCCAATATGGTCCATCGGACACCTCAATGGGGTTAAGTGCACTCCCACGTGGTGGTGAACGAGTACTTATGCGTGTCGTGCTCCTGATCACCGGCATCTACAAATAGGACATGAGAAACTTTAGAGAAGGAAGAAAATACTTCAAAACATCAGAATCTATGAAGCAAGAAAGCAAAATTGTTGTTGTCCAAAAGAAGAGAAAAGAGGGGCTGAAAATAGCACTTTGCGGTGGCTGACTTGACAAGAAAATTGTAGCGGCAAGCAATTTTCTAAAATAGCAGTTTAGAGGGGTGTTCCTATGTGTTTTAAAGTGTCCATTCTGCCAAGGCTTGCATCCTATGATCAACGTGGCTCTGATACCAATCTGTGACACCCGGTTCCGAAAACAGAACAAAGTTAATGCATATGTGTGCCCAGGATGTTCATCACACATATACATGTATTCCACAAACTGAATTCAGAATATAACCACGAATAAATAGTGTTTAAGTACTTTATTACAATGAATCAATGTCTCACTCATGAATCTCTAACTTATTCTTGCAGCGGAAGTCTCTAAACGACAGCGGAATATCAATAAAGGTAGCAGGCTCCATCTTCAACTCCACAGGCATGTTGACGGTAGTCCGCACGCCTAGTACTCCACATGGTCCTCGAAGTACTCTTCTCCTGTTGCTGATGTTTATGTGATATGCAAGGGTGAGTACATGTCGTACTCAGCAAGTGCGGGAAAAGTATGACATGTAGCTTACAACAAGGTAGGGAATAAAAAGGCTCATTGCAGCAAGCAAATTTTATTTCACAAACATATAAAAACAGCAACTAAGTCTAGATGGATTTAATCCCAATATAGCCAAGTAAAACAGCAACATTCTTTCATCATAAATCACCCTTTTCTCAAGTCTCAACCAGCCATTAATCTTTCTCAAGTTCATCTCATGTTCATAAATATTCATAACCATCTCATATTCATATAACCGAAGCCAAACTCATTTTCATGACTCAAAACAGTCCCAAAACCGATCCCAATGACCATACCATAACCAATACCGAATAACCATCCCAAGTTTTCCCTCTAATCATGTGAGTTGGCCAGGTGCTTGTGACCGTAAGCACGGCTATCATGATAGTTTGACACTCTGCAAAGGTGGCACCACTTTATTAATATGGTCAAGGGGCACTTGCCTTGCTCCCGTGGCTCTTGTTGCTCAAGCGTCTCGAAATCGTGGTGCTGTAGTTCTTCGTAGATGGCTTCCTGAACTTGTCCTTCTACTCACGACCACACACATACAAAATTTACAGCAATCAAACATCATGCACAAACTTTACTCAAGATGCAATGGTGTAGATGAATGCAAATCATATGGTGTTGTTTTATTAAACCAGTTTGTACGTGTTCTTGAATGTTTTAATGGGCTTTCATGGGGTTTTATGATGAACAAGGGTGTAGGGATCAAGTGTGGACGTGGTGATGATCTTGACTCAAGATCTAGATTAATTCCACCGTCAAAAACCGATCAAAACGTGATCTGTCCACACAAAAAAGTTTCTGTTCGAAGGGAGCGAAGAAAACGGATGCGTAGAAACAGCGACGACGTCGTAAGATGGGTAACGAAGACCTACCTCACTTCCCTTTGGTGGCAGGGCCTTCCTCCTAGCAATGGCAGCAGCGGGGAATTTTTCTATGGAAGATTAGGGCAGGACAGATCGTCGGCTCTTTTCCGGCGACGGCGAGGCGTGATGGGGCTCATCGGCGGGCTCACCAGGGGAGCACACTTGGCGACTGAACTCTGGCGAGGGGGGGTCCAACTCGGCGAGTTGGGGGCTAGGGCCTCCAAGTCGCTGACTTGGGAGGGGAAATAAGGGGAAGGGGTTGCGGCCAAGGTGGGGTTTGGGTTCTATTTATAAGGGGGGGGAAGAATCCTACTCTAAATCGAGCAAAATCCTAACAAATTTTTCCCCAATTTATTTGGTGCGGCAGCAATTTGGGGGAAATTCCCCAAGTGTAGGGAAATTTTGGGGAAATTGTGTCGGTACCCTCATTACCTGGTACCCCCGCGCACAGGAGAAAAACTGCCTAAGGACCTCGCCCCCTCCGCAGGGGTGAGCTCCGAAGGCGCCACGTGTCCAGCGGAGCCGGGCCTCCCCTCTCCTTAGAGGCAAGCCCCAGGCCTGCCACACGGCCAGCAGAGTCGGGCCTCGCCCCTCCGCAGGGTTGAGCTCCGAGGACGCCATGTGTCCAGCGGGGCCGGACCTTCCTCTCCTCAGAGGCGAGCCCCGGGCCTGCCACGTGGACAGCAGTGCCGGACCTCACCCCCTCCACTGGGGTGAGCTCCAAGGGCACCACGTGTCCAGCGGGGCCGGGCCTCCCTTCTCCTCAGAGGCGAGCCCCGGGCCTGCCACGTGACCAGCAGTGTCAGACCTCACCCCCTCCGTAGGGGTGAGCTCCGAGGGCGCCACGTATCCAGCGGGGCCGGGCCTCCCTCTCCTCAGAGGCGAGCCCCGGGCCTGCCACTTGGCCAGCAGTGCCGGACCTCACCCCCTCCGCAGGGGTGAGCTCCGAGGGCGCTACGTGTCCAGCGGGGCCGGGCCACCCTCTCCTTAGAGGCGAGCCCCGGGCCTGCCACGTGGCCAGCAGTGTAGGACCTCACCCCCTCCGCAGGGGTGAGCTCCGAGGGTGCCATGTGTCCAGCGGGGCTGGGCCTCCCTCTCCTCAGAGGCGAGCCCCGGGCCTCCCACGTGGCCAGCAGTGCCGGACCTCACCCCCTCCACAGGGGTGAGCTCCGAGGGCGCCACGTGTCCAACGGGGCCGGGGGAAGTGTCGACAGCACACTTCGACAAAATAGAATTGGCTCATTTCAGCTATCTTTTTCCCATTCCCCCCCCATTTTTATGATTCTTTCTCCATTTCTATGGTTCCTTCCTCCATTTCTACTTCTTTTATAATGTTTCTCTATATGAAAAATGTATGCAATGCATGAAAATAAATTTGAGGGTGTTACATGACTAGTCTGACCTTCTAGCCTGGACAAGTACGGCCCTATTCTTAGGGCTGCCTCAACTCTTCTCTCCAACTAACTTAAACTTGGAATAATAGCTCTTAGGTGATTCTCAACACTTTGACCCTATGAACACACTCATACTAAAAGGCTAAACTCAATGCAAGGGAATTTAAACACTAAATTCTACTCTTTGTGTATTTTCGCCTTTTTCTCCTGTTTTCTCTTTTTGAGTGCATCCATCTCCATTGACTTTTTAATCACCTGTACTTACACTTGTAATGCTCATTAGTCACTTAAGTGTTGTCATCAATCATCAAAACCCACGGGATTTATCCTATATGCACTTTCACGGGGCTACCCGGTTCTCAGGGTACCGACAGTGGCCCCCGGGCCCATCTCGGGGGAGACAGCGAGCACGCAGGTATGGCCTCCATCTTTCCCATGTGGTGGTTTTGAACCCGTACTTCGGAAACCGAAGCGGCGGTGAGATTTTAGCGCAGTGGATGCGTGGTTGTACCTCGAAGGCGAAAAGGTTGCACGTCCTTGGCGTAGTGGGTGCACTCGGTAGTCGAAGCGGCAACACATCATTGGTGTGGTAGACATGTGTTTGCTTCTGACTGTTGGGTCTTGGCGACGTGCTCGAGGGGTTTCCTCGGGGTATTTACTGCGGCAGCCCTCGGGTCGACCGCTACAGTTCCACCACGCCGCTTTTCTTGCAAACCGCCGGACGTTCCCGAGAAGTTACCCACCTGGCCCCTAGTGTTTGACGAGTGGACCTGGGGCCTACCCATCAATGGGAGAGGCGAGTAGCCCACGGCGAGGTACGGTGGAAATCCAAACGTCGCGCCTGTTGCCCTGCCAGAGGTTGCGCACATAGAAAAGGAAGTCTTCTAGAGAAGGATGGTTCCCTTCCACCTTTCGCAATCTTCATCTTCCTCCTGCGCGCTTGAAGCCTCCGCTCCCCAGCGCTCTCATCCTTCTCTCACCACCATGTCTTCCAGTCTCCGTTTGTCCAGGCTTCGCAGCGACGACGACTTCGCTATTGTGAGGCGCCTGCTCGGCTGGCAGTCAGCCACGTTCGGTGGGAAGATCCGCCGCGGGAGGGTCCCACTGACCGACGTGCAACCCGATGAGGTGGTTCTCTTCACCACGTACGTGCTCTCTGGGTTCGCGCTCCCGGCGTCATCCTTCCTTGTCACCCTGCTGGAGGTGTATGGACTCCAGCTCTAGCACCTTACACCGCACGCCCTCGCGTTGGTGGCTATCTTCATCCACTTCCGCGGGATGTTCGTGTGCGTGCGGCCTTCGGTGCGACTCTTCAGGGTGTTCTTCTCCTTAAAGGCCTCGGGGAGAAGCACAATAAGCCATGTGGGGGCTTACTACTTCCAGCACCGTGGGAGGAACTCTGCGCCCTACATCACACACTTTACTCCCGGGAAGTGGGAGCACTGGATAGAGGATTGTGTGATTGCCTAGACGAACGTCCATGACCGCCTGGAATTGCCGGGTGGCCCGCCAATGGCCGAGGTGGCCATCGGGGACGAGATCCCCGACCTCCAGGACGCCTACATGCCGGTGCTGGAGAGGATCAAGTACCTGGCGGAGGAAGGCCTGACTTAACTGATGGTCTTGGCTGACTTCTTGTCCTGCCGGATCACTCCTCTCCAGTAGCGCATCCGACCCGCCTGGCGGTACACCGAGGAGGGCGACGTGACCTGGTTGGCGCATGGAGCGGGGTTGATGCCGGATCAGGAGATGGTGAGGACGATGCTGCTAAAGTTCTTCTACGATCCGATCTCCGACGACTCCATCACCCCGCCGGCGAGCTGCCAGCCCGTTTACCTCAACCAGAAGGTGAGGTCGAGGCTGCTAAGGGAACTACCTACACTGGTGACATCGGTGATGTAGTGCGTCAGATTGGTGAACCCTCGTGGGGCATAGAGACCCCTAGGGTAGGCAGCACCAGTGGCCAGTCGGGGTCTGCGGTGAACTCACTCTCAAGCAGAGGGAGGGAGTCGGTTGGTAGATCCACCCCCGTGGAGCGCCCTCGCTCACTGCCCAAGTATTCCCCAGAGTCGAGAAGGACGCTGTAGAGGAAGTTGTTCCGTACTGACGGAAGCTTTGTCTCGAGCCCCAAGCAGGGGGTTCCTAGGCTTCTCGCGGTCCCGCACTAGGCTCGGCGACTAGCAGCGGCGGCAGCTCTAGAGCTGCTGCTGCTGGAGCAGCCCCAGCAGCCACGGGAAGGGCGGCTGACGCTGCTGGAGCTTCGAAGAGGGCCCCCGACGTGCCCACGATGCAGAGGAAGTCCTTAGGCGTGTCTCCGGCTCGGAAGCCATCATCGTGGAAGACTCCTAAAGCGGCGTCGGCGGCGACAAGGGTTCCAGCAGCGCTGCCGGCTCCTCAGCCGTTGAGGGCAGCCCCGGCCCAGGGCGCATCTCCGGCGTCGAGGTCTTCACCGGGAAAGGCCCCCCCCTGTACTGTCTTCGGCGACAAAGAAACCCTGAGGTTTTGCCGGCTCCGAAGCCAGCAGAGGCGACCTCGACACCGGCGGGGGCGAGTGGCTCGAGCCCTCCGCGTAAGAAGCTCCACGCGGGGTGGAGCTTCAGAACCTCCAGGTATGGCTCAACCTCTACGAATTGAGACGCTGGATGGCGTAGTTGATGATTGCCGCTTCTTCTTGTAGTGCTCCTCAAGAGAGCGCCCCTCACATTCGGAGGAGGAGGAGGAGCCGGAGGGTGTCGAGGTTGTACCTCGCCTATCAATGCCGAAGGCCATCCCGATCCCCAAGCCCGTGAGAGCCGTCCGCTCGAGCTTGGACCAAATGCAGGACGTACTCGAGCAGGAGTGGGCCGAGCTGAGGTCTGAGCGGGAACGTCTTCAAGACTGGGACGACCTGTTGAAGGCACGGGTCCAGTATGCCAGGACGTAGGCTCAGGCTCGGGAGGAGCAACTTGAGGCTCGGTAGGAGGTGCTGGAGGAGAAGGAGGTCGTCGTCGTCGACCTGAACAAGAATGCGGTGAACCTCCTGGCTGTGGCCAAGAACCTCCATGCCACCGCCGATGCACGTCTCGCAGGCCTGATGGAGGTCAGGGAGATGCTCCTTCATCGAGAGAAGGAAGCGGGGGCGAGGGAGAGGGAGCTCTCCGATCGTGTGGCCACTCACGAGGAGGAGCGGGGGCGCCTGAAGGAACGAGTTCAAGGCGTCTACGACCGGGAGCTCGCTGCTTCGGCCAGGGACACTAATCTGGACCAGCGGACCGCATGGCTGGCTACCAAGGAGCAGGCCGTGGATGCTATGGAGCAGGAGCTGGCCAGCCGAGAGCAGGAGCTGGTGAGCAGGAGTTCGGCAGGAGAGTTGGCTTCTTCCCCCAAGGTGGTCGAAGACCTCCGGGCTTCCCGTGCCGCTGAGGCAGAGAAAGTCTGGGACTTCCTCGGCTGCGCGGAGGCAGCGATGGAACACTTCGGCTCTAGCCCCTTGCGCCCCAGTGGTCCGGCCTAGGAGGTGAGCTAGATGCTCCCTGTCCTAGACTAGGTTGGGGAGCAGCTCCTAGTGCTGGAGAATGTTATGGGGGGGGGAGGCAAGGCTCTGGCTCAGCTGGTGGCAGAGCATCTGCTCATCTGCCTTCAGAGCTGTGACCCCAGCATCTCCCTGGAACCTATGGCGCAGGGCCACAGTGCAGAGCTATCGGGGGCGTCCAAGACTTCCATGGTGGAGGTCGCCCGACTTGTAGCTGCTAGGTTCCAGCGCGGATAGCTCCTAGTTCTCTCGCATGCTTTATATCCTCCTATGTATGCCGGAGCTCTACTTGTTAATAAAGACTTTCTTGCTTCAAGTCTCAATTTCACTACCATGCATTGCATACATTTTTCATGTAGAGAAGCATTTAAAAAGAAATAGAAATGGAGAAAGAACCATAGAAATGGAGAAAGAACCATAGAAATTGAGAAAGAACCATAGTAATGGAGAAAGAACTATAGAAATAGAGAAAGGAATATAGAAAATGGAGAAGGGAATATAGAAATGGAGAAAGGGACATAGAAATTAAGAGAAATGGAAATAAGATAGCTGAATTGAGCCATTTCAAATTTCCCCAATATTTCCCCAAATTCCCCAAGGAGGGATTTCCCCCCACATTTGGGGGGGGGGGGGGGGGGGGTTCCCCAATTTGGCCACAGCCCTAGAGTGGGGAAAACCCCTAGGACTCTTTGGTTGAGTCCCAATCGGACTAGGACTCTTCTTTTCCCCCCTTATAAATACAACCCCCAGCCCACCCTACATCTTTGGCCGCAGCCCCCCCCCTCCAACTCGCCAAGTTGCCTCCTGCCCCCCCTAAGTCGTCGAGCTGAGCCCCCCCCCCCCCCCCTTGACGGAGTTTGGTCGCCGGCGAGCCCCGCTGTCGAGCCCTGTCGTCAAGCCCCATCATCGAGACCCGCCGTTGAGCCCCGTCACGCCTCGCCGTCGCTGGAGAAGAAGCCCGACGATCTGCCCTACCATAATTCCCCTCAGAAAAAAATCCCCCGCTGCTCCGTTGCTAGGAGCAAGGCCCTGCCACAAGGTGGAAGTGAGGTAGGTCTTCATTACCCATCTTACGATGTCGCCGCTGTTTCTAAGCATCCGTTTTCTTCTCCCCCTTCGAGCAGAAAGTTTCGCGTGTGGACAGATCATGTTTTGATGGATTTTTGACGGTGGGATTGATCAAGATCTTGTGTCAAGATCATCACTATGTCCACACTTGATCACTACACCCTTGTTCATCAAGAAACCCCATGAAAACATGCAAGAACATGTACAATTGGTTCTATAAAACTGCGCTATAGTATTTGCATTCATCTACCCCATTGCATCTTGAGTAAAGTTTGTGCATGATGATTGGTTGCTATAAATTTTGTATGTGTGTGATCGTGAGTAGAAGTACAAGCTCAAGAGGCGTCCACGAGGAACTACAGTACCAAGACTTCGAGACGCTTGAGCAACACGAACCACGGGAGCAAGGCAAGTACCCCTTGACCATATTGATCCCATGTTTTGAAACTGTTTTGTTTGCGAAAATGTGTATGCTTGAGTCAACTTGATGGGACACCCTTTTATAGGAGTTTACTAGTTTTGTTATCCATCCTTGTCGCCGGGAAAGTTGATGAGTCGGGTATGGTCTTTTTCCTTTTTGTTTCGCTTAATTTACGGGATACGGGAAGCTAAAATAAAATATGGTTAGCTACTGCACTCATATTAATAATGATGATGTTAATGGGCATGGAATCGGGGAGATCTAGGCAAGATTGGTTCATGGATGTTGCTGAATGAGATGGTGGTTTACTTGCCGTAGATCTAAGGACTGGTTTATGCGAGCACATGCCAGGAAAACAGTGCCACCACAAGGCCAAATATGGGTGCGGCTTAGCTGACTAATTAGGTGTGTTGCTAGCTTGTTATGGACAGTTGGATGGTGCGTGGAATGAGAGTCGAGAGGGACTGCCCTGGGAACTGCATGGCACAAGAGAGGGCCCGTGGGTTGGAGAATGGAGATTTGATCCTGCCGGTGAAACCTCAGTGGGTCCGTACATCCTAGTAGCCCCTTTGTATAGGCTATTTTGTGATCTCTTGGCCATACACTGATGGTTGTGTACTGGTATAATGGAGGTTTCTCTAGTTGTCGACGGGTGACGAAATCACAAACTTGTGGGTAAAGTGGTGCCATCTCGGTAGAGTATAAAACTATCATGATAGTCATGCTTCCGGTCACAAGCACCTGGCCAACTTCCATTATTAGAGGCAAAACTTGGGATGTTTATTCGGGATGGTTGTGGTATGGTCATTGGGATTGGTTTTTGGGACTGTTTTGGGTCATGACAATGAATTTGGCTTCAGTTATATGAAAATGAGATGGCTATGAATATTTATGAGTATGAGATGAACTTGAGAAAGATTATTGGCTGGTTGAGACTTGATAAATGTTGAATTATGATGAAGGAATGTTGATGAAATAACTTGGTTATGATGGGATTAAACTCACCTAGAAATAGCTGTTGTTTTTACCATGTTTGTGAAATAAAATTTGCTTGCTGCAATGAACCTTTTTATTCCCTACCTTGTTGTAAGCTACATGTCATACTTTTCCCGCACTTGCTGAGTACGACATGTACTCACCCTTGCATTCCCACATATACAACAATGACAGGAGAAGAGTACTTCGAGGAACAAGTGGAATACTAGGTGTGCGCACTACCGTCAACATGTCTGTGGAGTTGAAGTTGGAGCCTGCTGTTTTAGCCATTTTCTGTTGTCGTTAGAGTCTTCCGCTGGTAAATAAGTTGGATATTCATGAGTGAGACATTAAGTCATTGTAATAAAGTACTAAAACACTATTCGTACGTGTTTATATTCTGAATTCCAGTTTGTGGAATACATGTGTATGTGTGATGAACATCCTGGGCACACATATGCATTCACTTAGTTCATTTTCGGAACCGGGTGTCACACAAGTCTTGTGTTGTTGGTATGTAGACTTTGGACCCTTGGCCGGGCAAAGGTACTGAATGTGACTTGACCGAGGTAGATAGATTTTTGCTGATGTCCCGAGCATGTTCCTCCGGGTCCTTAGCAGTGTAAGGACCTGGAGTGCTCCGGCCGTGTGGCTAACCCTCCTCCCGGGTCCTTGCCAGCGCAGGGACCCGAGGAAACTTCAGCCAGTGTCTTCAGCTTGTTGTAGTTGGTGCTCTGAGTCTTCTGCTTGCTGCTGCAGTGATCTGACGTCCTGCCCATGTGGTTCACCGTGATGGCCCCCTGGTAGGTGTGGCCATTGTGTTGGGGCACATCTACCACTGGATGAGGCAGGACATCAGCATCAGACCCCCTGGGAGGTCCGGGATGCCAAGGACCTGTTCGGACCTTCACACATGGCAGAAAGAAGGAGTAGTCATGCTCTGTGGTCGCTCTTCCCTGTTTGGTAGCTTTACTATGGCTTACGGTCCTCAGCTGAGCTATGGGGCTTGGGTAATTCGATGTGGGTCGTCCGGTCTATGGTTAAAGTCTTGCTCAGGGGTATGAGCCACCTGGAATCCAGTACTAAGCTGTAGCGCTAAAGAGGCAGAGTGTGTAGGCTTGGGGTACAAAACCAGGCAAAGCAGGCTACACACCCTGGACCTCCCGCTGGAGCAAGCCTTTCTGGGGAGGGACCACTTGGCGCCATAAGGCCCCCGAGCAATGAGATAACCGCAGAAGGATAGCACAACTTCTGCTATGGTTGAACATAGGGAAAGGTGACTGGCCACACGTCCGGAGCAGTATGGAAAGAAAGCACGAAAAGAGAGGAGGCGATGCCCGGTTACTTTTCTTGTCTGTAGGTGTGTTCTTTCCGGCCCCCAAGTACTCAGTTGTAGCGCATGGGAGGCAGTGTGGTAGGCTTAGGGTACGGAACTAGACTAAGCAGGTTGTGCGTCCTAGACCTCCCGCGGGCATTAACCTTTCAGCGAGGAGACCTTCTAGTGCCACGGGACCTAGGACAAGTGTGTAGGACAGGCTCTGGCATGCCATTTACAGTTGATATGCATGAAAAAGCACAAACTATAAAGAGAGAGTACGCAGGGTAGGACAAAATTTTCCCATTTCACACTTCTTTCATAAGAGGAAACATGCCATACAAGAAGACAATGACCCGCTCCGGATGACAAGAGTAGCAGGACTCCTCCGGAGCTTAGTTGTTCTAAGATTTGTTCCTAGACACTATGACATCCTTATAGAGAAATAGAACCCTACCTCTACGCTAAGGATAGAACTTACGGAGGTGTTCTATGTTTCATGGATTGAGTAGAGGTACCCCATCCTCCGTGGCTAGGTGGGCGCATCTGAGGCGGCATACTTGTGTCGCTCGGAAGGGACCCTCTCAGCTGGGGGAGGGTTTGTTGACCCCTTCACGAGAAAGTATCTGCCGAAGCACTAGGCTACCCAGCGCAAAGCCATCTACTCCACACGAGTCGCTGCTGATATCGCCGAAGCGCTTAGCAGTGTAGTGCGTTTCGAGTGGCCTCTTTCCACGTTTCCTCGTCGACGAGGTCGGTATCTTCACACATGAGATGGTCCTGCGCGACTTCGTCGTATGTCTGGATGTGGGATGATCCCTTGGCGGTTTCCGGGGGGATGGCGGCCTCGACGCCCTACACCAGTGTAAGAGGGTGTTTCCCTTGTCGCACGACGGGGGACGTCTGGCTAGACGTGGAGCGTCTTGCGTCGCTCATTGTCGGTGCTAGAGTCGAAGTTAAATTGGCCGTAGACAACTTTCAATCCTCGCTCGACATCTTGATACTCAATCTCTTTTTCAGCACTGGCCTCAGGTTTAGCCTTTTGTTTGCCCACCCTCAGGCGAGATGGGGCGCCGTCTTGGCTCGGCCGCTGTTGTTGCAGCTCATGGAAGCGCTCCGCAAGCTTCTTGATCTAACGGCAGTCGCTAGCGTCGTAGCGGTTGAAGTTGTGCATCGGGCACCACTGGTCGTCGTCGCTGGCTGACGACGGTCATGGTCGCTTGTCCGTGCATGGGGCTCGGCCCTCAATGGCGGCTGCAAGGGTGGCAGTGGATGCCCTGGCCAGAGGATTGTTCTTACCTCCGGACTTGTTCCTCTTGTTGTTGCGCGGAGCAGCAGCTTCTCCGACACTCCTTGCCAAGGAGGCAGGTTGGGAGTGCCAGTCTCGGCCTTCCGCCTTCCTGGTGCATTTGTCAGTCAGGATGAAGAGCTCAAAGACGTCTTGCACGTTGTACGTGGCTAACTTATTGAGCATCTTCTTATCACGACGCCTTGCCAGAAGGCGACGACGACTGAGGCATTGGGGATGCGGGGATGGTGTTCCTAACCTAGGAGAACCGCTGGATGAAGGATCGCAGCGACTCCCCATCGCGCTGACGCACGTCGTGGAGGTTGAGCTCGGTGCCGGGGAGCGTGTAGGAACTTCCAAAGTTGGATGTGAATCTCCAGCACAACCCTTCCCGGGACGAGATGAATCCTAGGGGAAGGTTCATGAGCCATGACCGGGCGGTGCCGGTCAGGGCCACGGGGAAGTAGTTGGCCATGGCAGCCTCATCCCCTCCTGCAACAAGGATGGAGGTGGAGTTGATCTGCAGGAACTCGGCGGGGTTGATCGTCCCATCGTATTTCTCCGGCAAGTGGGGCCGAAACATGGGTGGACAGACCACCATGCGAAGGTGTGGGGTGAGCGCCATGCAGCCTCTAACTGCTCCTAGAGAGGTAGGTGTAGGCGGGGCACGTCCCGCTGGTACAACGCTCGGGGAGCTATACTCTCCCTCGAGGTCGAGACGCCTCTCGCGATGTCGCTCGATGGCAACTCGACCATCTTCGCTCGCGTGGCGATGGTTTAGCTCGACCCTGATGTCGGCCTGCCGCCTCTGGGGTGGCGCCCTTGCCCGGAGAGTTGTGGAGCAGGGTGCGTGCTGCGGCCAGCACGCCCTCCGGGCTTGGTCGTGGTGGCACTGTCGCCACCGTTAGAGTAGAGGGCCGCCGCGAGGAAGCGACCACTGTCAGCGTGAGCACTGATGGCACACCGACTCTACGGTCGCCGACCCGACCTGACCTGACCTGGGTGCCGTGAGTGCCGCAGGCACACCAACCATCTGGTCAACGATTTGGCCGGATTTGGGCTCCGTGGGTGCCGCTGGTACACCGGTCGCCTGATCACCGACCTGGCTAGACCTACCCGCCCTAGAGCAGGAGTTGGCTTTGTCGTCTCCCGTGTGGAGACGACAGCGAGTGAGGAAAGAAGGCTCACCTACGGTGGTGATGTTCGCCATGGTCACGTTGAGAGCACGAAAAGCCCCCTTCTTTGTGCGCCAAATGTCGGAGTGTGAGGTACAACACCCCCCGACATGCTACTAGAGTGGCCCGCGGAGGTTCTTTGATTGGAGGGGGCTTGGCGTCCCCACGCGATCGGACTCGAGAGAGCGGGTGAACACCAGGATTTACGTGGTTTGGACCACCGGAGCGTAATACCCTACGTCCACGGGTGTGCTTGCTGTATTGTTTGCGCGTATGAGCGTGTGAGGGTGCAGGGTCGTGAACGTGGAACCCCTTGTCGGGTGGTCACCCCGGTCCTTTTATAGTCCAAGGCCGAGGTGGTTACAATGTGGCTTGGGGACCGACAGGTGGCCCCGAAGCTAGGTGAACCCTATACATGATCTAGGGTTTTACACTCTGAGTAGAGTAGTCGATGGGGGAGTTAAGTCCGCCGCCTGGCGCGCTGAGCGCCCCTGTCCGTGTGTCAGGTGATGATGAAGACGCTGTCTTGTCGCCACATCTTCTTGTTCTGCCTGGGCGACATAGTGCCGTTGGGCGTCACTGTACTGTTGTCATGCCTCACCGCCCTGTCCTATCACCGTAATGGTGGACAGACGGAGGACGGAGGTGTGTGTTGTGCGCCATGCTTCTGGGGAAGGCGCGAGCCATGAATGCACGACCTAACAACACACTTACTCCTTGACTTCGTCGACCCACGACCCACGAGTGATCGTGGGGCAAGCGGAGCTCTCATCGATGGGTACGGAGCCAGGAGACACGTGGCAGCTCCGGACCTTACCTCAGCGGGAGGCTCGAACCGGATCTCAGGGCACGTGTCGGCTCCGGAGCTCTCCTCAACGGGGTTGATGTTCAGAGCCCACCACGTGGCAGCTCCGAACCTCACCTCAGCAGGGAGCCTGGGTTCGAGGCCAAGGGCACGTGTCGGTTTCGGAGCCTTCCTCAGCGGGGAGTAGGCTTCGGAGCCCAGGTACACGTGGCAGCTCCGGACCTCAGCTCAGCAGGGAGGCTAGGTCCGTGGCCAAGGGCATGTGGCGGCTCCGGAGCCCTCATCAGCAGGGAGGAAGTTTGGATCCAGGGACACGTGGCACTCCGGACCTCACCTCAACTGGGAGGCTAGGTCCGGGGCCAACGGCACGTGGCGGCTCTAAAGCCCTCCTCAGTAGGGAGGATGTTTGGAGCCCGGGGACACGTGGCAGCTCTGGAGCCCTCTTCAGCAGGGAGGAGGTTCGGAGCCCAGGTACACGTGGTAGCTCCGAACCTTACCTCAACGGGGAGACAAGGTCCGAAGCTAGGGACACGTGCTGGCCCCAGAGTCTACACGCATGTGGCAGCCTCGGGGCTAACCCTGGGGCCAGGGACACGTGACCTCTCTAGCGCCCACCTCAGCAGGGAGGCGAGGTATAGGTTGTCTTTTATCCTCCACGCGGGGGTATCCGGTTCTCAGGGTTTTGACACACATAAACGCACAAAGCCTACCAGACTATGAGAGATCATGTAATTAACACTACACAAGCACCTTGATGGTAACCGAGATTGGTTACTATCAAGTCGTCTAGGAAGCGCTATCTAGGGTAGGCAACTTCATCTCGTCTCTTAGGGTCAATGTTTAAAAAATACTAGAAAAAGCAAATGGAGCAACTACTAGCCCGCCTATGTATTTCACTAAAAAAGTGTCAAATCTATATATTCTTTACTATATACTGTAATTTTTTAAAATTTATAAAGATGAATACTTCAATTAGTGAGAAAGGAGCAGAAAACGACAAAAAATACGTCTTCGGACGCTTAAACATTCAACCACTTACAATGATCGCTTTAACAATAGCCACTTAGTACCGAGGCGTCCCTTAATCGCATTTAGGTGTCACTTATTTAAACACTGCTTAGGTTCCAAAGCAAACATCCCTTAAATAACTAGCCATTTGCTGTTGGGACGAAGCTGGTAGAAGTTGGTTGCATTCGGATTGCTGGATGGGTTCAAAGGGTAGATATGAACTCTGTGATCCAAAAGGTGGTCATTTGTTACATACTTACAGTTTCAAACAATGCAAATGCTAAACCCTTAATCTTAAGTTGAAACAGATTGAGCTCATGGCACCTCCCTCGCAGGCCCAGCTCTAGGCCTAGGCGGGAGGGGCGACCGCCTAGGGCCCAGACCGGAGGGGGCCATAATTTTTGTGTATATATGTACTATAGTAAGGAAGAAAAAATATATAATTTGTCATAAAGATGAGGAAATATTATTTTTGTTGTGAAATAAAAAAATAGCTGATAGAATATAATCATACCGCTGGGATGTGTTTCACCAAATGCTGGTAGCTCAAGTTTTGATAAGCCCGAAGCAGTTTCTGCAGCCCAACAGTATATTGTAGTTCACCATGTACGTGTGTACACTTCCTCCTTCCATGCATCCTAATTCCCATAACTAGAATGATATTAGCGTATCGCTCGCCTCACGCCTGATGCTGCCTCGGCTTCGTCGCTTTGGCCCCCCCTTCATCGTGATCCTCTTCCAAAATCAGGTTTGCTAGCCACTCAAAATTGCTTCGATCACAAACAGATTTGTCACAAATTTTGTCATTTGTTTGTCAAGCATTGAAGGTATTTAAGTAGTAGAGACTTTATTTTATAGAACTAATTTCATTCGACCTTTCATTTATCTATTTTTTCATGGTTGCCCTCTTTATAACTTCACATGATCTTGTAACCTTGTTCTGTTAATCTTGTTCGATGGAGGAACGTTGCCTCTAAAACATTTCTCCAAACGTTCAAAAAAGAAAGAAAATTAAGCATGAAGATCTATTTGATGAATGATAAAAAGGTGTTATACTTCCATCTATTGTTGATGTAAATTCTGGGTTAGAGAATATAAGAAATTACAACATTCATCTTCCAGATGTTGATGAACAACAAGATTTGCTTTCAAATATCTATGATCTTAGAATGTGGGATAGCCTTGAGAATAATGCAAGAAATATTCTAGTTAAAAAGGACATGCGATTGAGTACTATAATTAATGATTTTACATCAAGTAATACTCGAAAAGAGTTATTTTTATGGCTAGTTAGAAGGTTGGTTTCCAAGTGATGTCATTAAAGTTTTTTTAAATGTAATCATATTATATTTTTCTTTAAAAGTTTTATTGAAACAATGTTATTAGTTGTAAAGAACAAAATATTTGTTGTTAGAAGCTATTTTAATTATGTTTTAATGTTTATTTTTTAGCACCACACAAACATATATATACATATATTATGAGAGTAAAATATATATTGTAAATATAACAAGGGGCCCAACCATTGAGTACACCACCATTTTCTTTTCCAGAAAAAAACAAAACGACAACGAAAAGGACACGAGAAGGGAAGGACGCTGGACGCGCTCCGCGTTGAGCTCCCAGCCCGTTTGCTAAAAAAAGGGGTGCGAACTCGTCACCGCGCCCGGCGATTCTCGCCTCCGTTCCCCGCATTTCCGCGCAATGGCCCGTGCGAGCGCGACGCCGCGGCGCGGAGGAGGAAGGCGCGACCCGGGTTCCGTCTGAGGGCGGCCGTCTCGGCAATTGGGCGGGAGCACGTTCGGTGGGAGAGGCGAGGGCGGGATGTCGGGGCTGAACCGGCGCCGCGCGTCGGCCCGGCCCGGCGAGCGGGTGGAGTTCAGGTTCTCCAACCTCCGTGCCGTCCAGGTTATGGCCTATAGTTTGTTTCTTTTGTCCTCATTGTGCATTGCGTTTCCACCAATTCGCGTGAGGCCGTGAAGTTCGTGGCGCGGTTGCAGTAGTGGCTGCATTGGGGATTTTGAGACGGATTGCGATGAGATTGATAATTTCCCATTCTAGATTAGGAAACCCTCGATGTTGATGTTTGGTTAGATAGCTCCCTATGATACCAATAGTATTAACAATGTGTTCGCGGGATCGATCAGACAATTGAGTGGCAATACTTTGAGCCAGGAATGTGATTTTTCCAACGTGCATTTCTCAGGCCTGGGAAATGTATATGCACAATCCTTCGGGGGGGGGGGGGGGAGTTTCCTCGGTTTCATTGACACCCGATCCAATTTGATAAGAGAAGACAATGTTAGTAGTGAAAATGTAGCACAAATTGTAAACAAGAGGTTGTGCAAATAATTACTCTCCGTGACCTCAATATAATTAAGCTCATTTTTCATCGTGTATAAAACATAGGGAAGGCATCTATAGCTGGTGCAACATTTCCTTCTTACTATCCTAATTCACTTCTATCCTATCCTTAACTGAAACAAGAATACAGTTTTAACAACAACAACAAAGCCTTTGTCTCAAACATATTGAGGTAGGCTAGATATGAAAGACAAATTGAGTTTCATATCTATAGGAATGGATGGTTTTGATGCTGGCTCGCCAAGCCTATCACAATCCTCCTCCTTTACTCGGATTTGGGATCGGCTATAACTAGAAAGGCATAGGCGAAGTTAAGAATACAGTTTTAGGCAGTTTGAAAAAAAAGTTCTAATAAAATAAGTGTGGATCTGAAGCTAGATCTGAACTTCAATTATATAAGAGGCTCTAGCATTTTCTGTTTAGTAGTTTTATCATTTTAGCCAAAACAATATGCCAGCACACATCATAGCATTAAAGGAAGACTACCTATTGCAATTTTATTTGCTCCATGAAAGTGAAAAGGTCTGCCATTTATTCTTGTGTATTTGCTGCATTTGCTTCTCAGAATGGAGGGAAAGTATATTAGTTCCTATCTGTATTTAGAGTTGTACTAATTATCGAGGGATTAAGCTTATGAGTCATACTATGAAGTTTTGGGAGAGAGTGATTGAACATCGCACGAGGAAAGTGACCAATGTCACTAAAAACCAGTTTGGTTTTATGCCTGGGAGGTCCACTATAGAGGTGATTTTTTTTGCTTCGTCAGCTTATGGAGAGATATAGGGAGCAGAAGAAGGACCTACATATGGTGTTCATTGACTTGGAGAAGGCGTACGACAAGATACCAAGGTCAGTCATGTGGTGGGCACTAGAGAAACATAGGGTGCCAACAAAGTATATTACCCTTATCAAGGATATGTACAATAATGTTAGGACAAATGTGCGCGTAAGTGATAGTGGGACTGATGCATTTCCTATCACGGTAGGACTACATCAAGGATCAGCTTTGAGCCCATACATCTTTTCCTTTGTGATGGATGAGGTGTCGAAGGATATACAAGGGGATATCACTTGGTGCATGCTGTTTGCCGATGATGTAGTGCCGGTAGATAAAATTATGGATGGTGTTGATAAGAAATTAGAGTTATGGAGACAAACCTTAGAGTCTAAGGGATTTAAACTTAGTAGTACCAAGACCGAGTATATGAGGTGTGACTTTAGTGGTGTTGGTCGTGAAGAGTTTAATGTTAATCTACAAGGATAAACAGTACCTAGAAAGGACTCTTTCTGATACTTAGGATCAATATTACAAAACAATGACGATATTGATGAGGATGTTTGCCACAGGATCAAGGTAGGATGGATGAAATAGCAACAAGCCTCTGGAATCCTATGTGATAGGAAAGTCTTACAAAAGCTAAAAGGAAAGTTCTACATGACGGTGATCAGACCCGCGATGTTATATGGGGAAGAATGTTGGCCAACTATACGGCAACATGTCCAACAAATGAGCGTCGTAGAGATGCACATGCTACGGTGGATATGCGGGCACACGAGAAGAGACCGAATAAGGAATGGGGCGATTCGTGATGGAGTAGGGGTGGCGCGATTGAAGAGAAGTTAGTCCAATATTGACTAAGGTGGTTTGGACATATCCAGCGGAGACCTCCAGAAGCACCGGTTAACAGTGGGATTTTAAGGGGTCGAGAAAATATTAGGAGGAGTAGAGGACGACCAAGGTTGACCTGGGAGGAGGCGGTAAAACGAGATTTGAGAGATTGGAATGTATCGAGAGACTTAGCTCATGATAGGACCGCATGGAAAGTAGCAATTCATATGCCAGAATCTTAGTCTTTTTTTTCTTGTTACTCTTATATCTATTCCTCTCTTTTACTTATTGAAAAATATATATATATTTATATATATATAACTATTGGGTTTCATGTCTAGCCTACCTCAACATGCTTGAGATAAAAGCTTGGTTGTTGTTGTTGCTGCTGCTACTCTAGCTTTGATATGGTGATGCTTCGAATTAGACTAGTTTTCTTTTTATATTATTTCTTATTGGTGCCTGTCTGCTTGCTCATAGTGCCAAGGAGACAAAGTTGATGTTTATTTCTTATTGTTTTTTGCTCAACAGGTGCCAGTAGTATCAGATAGGTTGTTGCTTTCGATAATCTCAGTGGACACTGGCAGAACAATTGCCAAGTCCAGTAAAGCTGCCGCTCGAAATGGGACGTGTCAATGGCCCGACTCCATCTTGGAGTCAATATGGTTTTCTCAAGATGAAGTGTCGAAAGAATTCTATGACCGTCAGTGCAGGATTATTGTTTCCATGGTATAGCTTGCATCCCCCCCTCTCTCTCACACACAGTTGTCCATCATTTCCATTGAAGTTTTATACTTTCTTGCAAACAACAGGGATCAACAAAAAGTGGTGTTCTCGGGGAAATTTTCCTTAATCTGACTAATTATCTGAGCTCAGTAGAGCCAACTCAAATATCTTTGCCGTTGAAGAAATGTAATTCTGGAACAGTTTTACAAGTAAGTTCCTGTAAACCATGCTTGTCTTTTCATGAAACGTATCTAAAAGTTCATGCTTTTCTGTTATTGATTCCATAGTTATTAAGGCGGTAAGGCGACATACCCCTTTTTTATCTTTTAAGCGGTAAGGCGTGAGGCTAGGCGACGCCTTACTAATATTTAAATATAGCAGAAAATAGGAGTAGAAATAAAATGGAAAAGAAAAAAGAAAAGAACAAGAGAAGAAAAGACTACATTTCAGTGGCCCATCCAGCCCACTAGCACCAGCCCATCTCATTTTCTGTTTATATCTAATAATCCCCCAACCCTAAATCAGCCGCTCCCCACCCGCCCATCTCCTCGCGCAGTTGTGCGAGCACAGCCGCCGCCACCACATCTTTGTGTCCTGTTCGGCGCTCCCCACCCGCGCCCCCACCGGCGGATCTCCTCGCGGCGCAGCCTCCCGGCCTGCTGCCTTCCTCCGTCGGCACCCCACCCCCTCCAGATTCCGAGCGGACTCCACGGGCGATTGGCCTCCCCCGAGACTTCCTCCGATCCACCGGCGCCCCCCCTCCGATCCGTCGTCGGCCTCCCCAGGCGAAGGTCAGTGCCCCCCCCCCCCATTGGATCTCCCTCGCCCCCTTCCCTGTGGCGTTGGCTTCCTCCGCCAGCGGCAGCACCCCCCCCCCACCCACCGGTCGCCTTACGTCGAATCTAAGGCGACACGGACCGCCTTAGGTTCTCGGGGCGCCTTAGCGCTTAAGCGACGCCTTAAAATCTATGATTGATTCTTTCTACGGCCGCAAGTATTTCAGGCGCAGAAAGAACTAGAATAAAGATAATATAGATTCTGTTAATCAGAATCTGTTGAATAAAACTGCGCCTGAGTCTATAAAGGCAATAGGTTAGCTTTGTATTAGGCATCCAAGGAATAAAAAACTCCCATACCTAGGTGTTTTCCCTGGGTCGCCCTTGATGGATCATCATCCAGCCTTGGCGACATCAAAGGCCTTTCCTCCAGATACATTCTTCGCTCCAACTATCAATCTCACCTTGTCGGTACCCTCAATACCGGGTACCCCCGCGCACAGGGTGAAACTGCCTAAGGACCTCGCTCCCCACAGGGGCGAGCTCCGAAGGAGCCACGTGTCCAGCGGGGCCGGAGCTCCCCTCCCCTCGGAGGATAGCTCCGGGCCTGCCACGTGGCCCAGAAGGCCGGACCTCGCCCCCCCCCCTTCGCCGGGGCGAGCTTCGAAGGAGCCACATGTTCAGTGGGGCCGGAGCTCCCCTCTCCTCGGAGGAGAGCTCCGGACCCGACACGTGGCCAGCAGAGCAGCGCTGCCCGCCCGGCGCGGTAGGCAGCGGGAGTAAGGGCGCACCATGCCTTTACCGTACAAAGCATTCAAGACCTGCGCCTTCCCAAGACGAAGAGGCGCGGTGCACGCCTGTCAGGAGGCGCTGTGACCAGTCACAGTCAAGACAGGCGTACAGTGTCTAAAGCTATAGACCATTGAAGGCAGCGACAAGACATGGACAGGATGTGCCGTGCCGCCCCTGCCATCACCAACGGCTACACGCTACACCTAGCCCGCAGCGTGGACAGGGCGACAGGACCAGGACCTTGAAGCCAGCGCCAAGATTATAGCTGGTAGGAAATCACCCTAGGACCACTTGTCGGGTCCCGGGGCCCACCTTGTAAGCCGCCCGAGCCATGGACTATAAAAGGCTCGGGTAGGCAAAGTTGCAAGGGCCCCCCGACATTTTAGGCCTCGGACTCCAGGGGTTCGACACTTTGCCCAGCTCCCGCTAGTTCATCCACACACTCAAGGAAACCAGTGCTCCGAGCACTCCCGTGGACGTAGGGTTTTACGCTCCGGCGGCCCGAACCACGTAAATCCCCGTGTCAAACCACCTTCTCCTTCCTTCCATCATCCATTCCGGCGAGACCCACGCGAGAGGACTAGCCCCTCCTAAAAAAGAACCTCCGCGGGCTGTCCAGAGCAGGCCCGGGGGAAGTGTCGACCGCAGACGCTTCGACATTTGGCGCGCCAGGAAGGGGGCTTTTCGCTCTCCGACGAGTCTACGCCGACGAAGATGACCAAGCCTCCGTCAGCGGCAAACTCTTCGCATCGTCGTTCCCGACAAACTCCATCAGCCTCAAGATCTACCGCGGCGCAGAGCGCCACTCAAGCAAGTGCGCTAGCCGCCGCAGAAGCGCTCCTGGACAGTCCACCTGCTGAGGACGCTCCCTAGGGGGCCACCCAGCAGTGGATCCGCGACATCAACTACCTCGTCGCTACTGCCGTCAACCCTCCGCTGCAGCGGGGACGATGCCCTGCTCAACCTGGTGTCTCGCTGTCGCGCACACCAACGGTTGACGGGCAGACGGCAGACTCCCGCTCTACCAGGCTCCCAACGGCAGACCTGAGGGAAGAACTGGAGCGACGTCGCCGGGGAGAAGACGCTCGCGTAACCATCGAGCGACAGCGACAAAGGCGTCGCATGCAAGAGGTCAACTACAGCATGTCGACCGCCTCGACTCAACCTGGGCCGCAGATGTTCGCCACGCAATCTCTGCCCCAGGCATACGCCATGCAACATATGCAGCAACCATATGTCCTGCAGACGGCGGCCCCGGTGTATGGCGCACGTTTGCCCATGCCGGGGTACACCGTACCAGCAGCCGTCCAAGGGTCCACGGCACGAAGACCTACAACATCAGCGACCGGATGTGTGGCCCTGACTCCACACCTCCGCTTCGCAGTGTGGCCACGCAAGTTCCGGCCACACCTACCGGAGAAGTATGATGGAAGCATCAACCCAGCATAATTCATGCAGGTCTACTCTACTGCCATCCTAGCGGCAGGAGGGGATGAAGCGGTCATGGCCAACTACTTCCCCGTCGCCTTGACCGGCCCCCGCGCGGTCATGGTTCATGAACCTGCCCCAGGGTTCTATAGCCTCCTGGGCGGAGCTATGCCGACAGTTCACGGCGAACTTCAGCAGCTCCTACGCGCGTCCCGGCACGGAGCTAGACCTCCACGCCATGCAACAATAACCGGGAGAATCACTACGCTCTTTTATCCAGCGGTTCTCCCAAGTACGCAACACCATCCCCCACATCCCGGATGCATTAGTGGTGGTCTCATTCTGACAGGGTGTGAGGGACAAGAAGATCCTCGAGAAGTTGGCCACTAGAGAGGTGCAAGACATCTCAGAGCTCTTCACCCTGGCAGACAAGTGCGCCAGAGCAGAAGAAGGGCGTCACTGGCACGCACAGCCAGCCTCCGAAGTCGGAAGACAGCCCGAAGATGGCGGAGTTCAAGATGTACTCCCGACCACGCCAGACAGTCAAGAGCCAAGCACAGACTAACTTCGTGGTTAGGTGGACGCCACCACCAAGCATCCCAGGGGGCCCCTGAAGGTGGAGAACCGGAGCCCCGAGCACCGGTCTTCATCGAGCCCCACTGGACGTTCTACCTCGACGGCGTGCTGCTCCTCATGCCAACAGGTGAGCGGTTTGGGTACCTTGGACCTGTGCCATGTACCGCGCGTCGACGACACCGTCGCCAACAACCTGTCAACGAAGACCTCCACCGGAGCCTCGGAGCTCCAAGGAGCCTTCAAAGGGACGTTGCCGCGACTCACAACCCGGAGTGCTAACCGGGCGAAGAGGGTGAGACCAGCACCTCGAAGTTGACGGTCTCGGCGGCCATGCAGCCATGGTGCCAGCCAATGGATCGTATGCGCCTTGGGGACTTCGTGCTACCCAGCGCCCAAGATCCATAAGCTCAAGTAGCCCCGATGCATGGACCACGGAGGTCTTGGACTTCTTGAAAGACAACATCCTTCCTGATGAACGTGCATCCGCTGAACGGATTGTGCGGATGGCTAAGTGCTAGGCACTAGTATCTTTACTGGCGTGGCGCCAAGACATCCTATTGCGGTGCATAACCCAGGGTGAAGGCTGCGACCCGCTCGCAGTAATCCAGGGAGGCGAGTGCTGGGAAGCTCATCTTCCCACACGCTGGTCGGTTAAGCCATCCGGCATGGCTCCTACCGACCGAGAGCCACCTGGACGCCGTCAAGCCGATTAGGAGATGCAAGGCGTGTCAGGTCCACGCCGAGCAGACCCACACAACCGGTGCAGACGCTGCACTCAGATCCGTCGGGGGATACCGGCTACTCTACATCGGGGGCCAGCCGGACATCCCAGGGTCGGGTCACGGGAATTACCCTTCTACATGGTATGTGGGGCCGAAGCCATGCTTCCCCTTGAGATTGCCATGGGGGTCCCCCCGTGTCCGAGCGTACGACGAAGCCACGCATGACCCGCTCTGCGTGAGGACACATCTACCTCGTCGTCGAGGCAAGATGGCAAGCAATGCTCCGGATCGCACGGAACCAACGGGAGCTCCAACGCTACCACCGTCGATCCGTGCATGGGAGCACGAGGCAGGCTCTCCGGCCCTACCTCTGTAAGCCCTACTACACTTACTCAGGTGTTCATTTAATTTACGCATTAATTTATATGATCACCTCCCTGAGCTCTAGATAGTGTACGCCCTCCATACACTCGGCTCTCCTTCCCCGCTCCCATGCCTAGTCGACATTTGCTATCCTACCGAGTGTGGTCGCGCTTAGGGTACCTGCCGATGGCCCGGGGGCCTCTCGGACCTCCCCCAGTCAGGGTACTGTGACGCCAGTTAGTCTCCTCCAGAAAAGGACCGACGCCAGAGCGGGAGGTCCAGGAGCCTTGCTTTGCCCGGTCCTGTACCCAAAGCATGTGCACTCTGCCTCCCTAGTGCTACGGTCTAAGTACTAGGGGCCGGACGGTTACACCCTGACTATGGCGGGAACCAGACCTCCGGGACCAAGGGCATCGGATTGCCCTGGGCCCCGTACACTGGCATGGGACTGTAAGCCAAATAAGACTAAGAGGCAGGGAAAGGAGGACCTCTGAGCAGTACCGGACCACACCCCCTCAGCGGGGGTGAGCTCCGAAGCCAGACCTCACGCCCTCCGCTGGCCTGAGCTCCGATGTCGGCCCTCGCCCTCTCCTCAGAGGTGAGCCCCGATGCCGGACCTCACCCTCTCCTTAGAGGCTGAGCTCCGATGACCTCCGGACCTCACGCCCTTCGCTGGCTTGAGCTCCGATGTCGGCCCTCGCCCTCTCCTCAGAGGCTGAGCTCCGATGACCTTCGGACCTCATGCCCTCCGTTGGCCCGAGCTCCGATGTCGGCCCTCGCCCTCCCCTCAGAGGCGAGCCCCGATGCCGGACCTCACCCTCTCCTCAGAGGCTGATCTGCGATGACCTCCGGACCTCACGCCCTCCGCTGACCTGAGCTCTGATGCCGGCCCTTGCCCTCTCCTCAGAGGTGAGCCCCGATGCCGGACCTCACCCTCTCCTCAAAGGTTGAGCTCCAATGACCTCCGGACCTCACGCCCTCCGCTGGCCTGAGCTCCGATGCCGGCCCTCGCCCTCTCCTCAGAGGTGAGCCCCGATGCCGGACCTCACCCTCTCCTCAGAGGCTGAGTTTCGATGACCTCCGGACCTCACGCCCTCCGCTGGGCTGAGCTCCGATGCCGGCCCTCGCCCTCACAGGTGAGCTCCGAAGCCAGGCTTCACCCTCTCCTCAGAGGCTGAACTCCGAAGCCGTCGAGACCCTGCCAGCACAGGGAGTACTCAAGACAAGAAGGTGCGCGGGGAAAAGGAGGCCCCACCTCGGGCTCGTTACCTCCCCCGAGATGGGCCCGGGGGCCACTGTCGGTACGCTCAATACCGGGCATCCCCGCGCATAGGGTAAAACTGCCTAAGGACCTCGCCCCCCCCCCCCCCCCCCCCCGTAGAGGCGAGCTCCGAAGGAGCCACGTTTCCAGCGGGGCCGGAGCTCCCCTCCCCTCGGAGGATAGCTCCGGGCCTGCCACGTGGCCCAGAAGGCCAGACCTCACCCCCCTGTAGGGGCGAGCTCCGAAGGAGCCACGTGTCCAGCGGGGCCGGAGCTCCCCCTCCCCTCGGAGGATAGCTCCGAGCCTGCCACGTGGCCTAGAAGTCCGGACCCCCCCCTGCAGGGGCGAGCTTCGAAGGAGCCACGTGTCCAGCGAGGCCGGAGCTCCCCCTCTCCTTGGAGGAGAGCTCCGGACCCGACACGTGGCCAGCAGAGCAGCGTTGCCCGCCCGGCGCGGTAGGCAGCGGGAGTAAGGGCGCGCCATGCCTTTACCGTACAAAGCATTCAAGACCCGCGCCTTCCCAAGACGAAGAGGTGTGGCGCACGCCTGTCAGGAGGCGCTGTGACCAGTCACAATCAAGACAGGCGTACAATGTCTGAAGCTGCAGACCATTGAAGGCAGCGACAAGACATGGACAGGACGTGCCCTGCCGCTTCTGCCATCACTAACGGCTACACGCTACACCTAGCCTGCAGCGTGGACAGGGCGGCAGGACCAGGACCTTGAAGCCAGCACCAAGATTATAGCTGGTAGGAAATCACCCCGGGACCACCTGTCGGGTCCCGGGGCCCACCTTGTAAGCCGCCCGAGACTTGGACTATAAAAGGCTCGGGTAGGCAACGTTGCAAGGGGCCCCCGACATTTTAGGCCTTGGACTCCAGGGGTTCGGCACTTTACCCAGCTCCCGCTAGGTCATCCACACACTCAAGAAAACCAGTGCTCCGAGCACTCCCGTGGACGTAGGGTTTTACGCTCCAGCGGCCCGAACCACGTAAATCCCCGTGTCAAACCACCTTCTCCTTCCTTCCGTCATCCATTCCGGCGAGACCCACGCGAGAGGACTAGCCCCTCCTAAAAAAGAACCTCCGCGGGCTGCCCAGAGCAGACCCGGGGGAAGTGTCGACCATAGACGCTTCAACACACCTTATGCTCCATTCACCCCTGCGCACTCCAAGGAGAAGGATCCATAACAACTTGGTATCAGGGGCTGATCTGCGCACCACCACCACCATGGTCGGCGCTGAACACGATCCCGAGGCCTTGACGGATTCTTAAAAGCTAGATCGACTCTTGGCTCAGATGGCAATAATGAATGTCCGTCTGGATTCACATGATATCCGGATTGCATGCACAGAAACTCAAAGCAACGCAGATGGTGTACCTCACAGAGTTCAGATGAGGAGAATTCCAGCAGGACAGGGCTTAGGGACGATCGGCGCCAAGGTTCTCGCCTTCCAAAAATTAATTTCCTAAGTTTCGATGGAGAATTAGACCTATTAACTTGGCTCCAAATGCGAATCATATTTTCGCATGATGACTATGGCTGAGAATAAGGTATGGTTGGCATCTCTTCATTTAGGCCCCTTCGGCACAACTCTACAACCTGGTTCTTACGGATTCACTCCAGGCTGAGAATAAGTTTCATGGAATTGTCTATATTGCCCTCCAGTCTGTATATTAATATTAATATGTACGAACGCATATACACAAATATCTTCCTTGCTAGTGGAAATCGTGTTGATGCTCAACTCTGCAGAGGCCCTGTCAGTTGATCTTGCACCCAATGCCCCCTGAAACAAACATGAAACATATATATGGATTACCATGCACAAGGATTATCAGCACCACGAACCACCTAATTTGAAGCTCAATTCTCTTCAGGTTAGGCAGTAGCAGACTGCAGAGGTAACTTAGCTAGGAACGTGTTTGTCTATGACTCCAGATAGAGTTTTTTCTATGTGCTGTAGTAAATCGTTTTCGTAAGTACATGTGAATGCTTCATGTGTTCTAATTAATGTACTATGTTTTCTCCTTCAATTGGGTACGGCTATTCCATATTTCCAACAAAAATGCCTTAGTTCCTGCAAAGCAAAATGTCCACGTTTGATGCATTATTACACTACAGTTTGCTGTGAGAGAAAGTTATGGAGATTAAGCTGTTCATCTTCCTAATAAACTGTTCCCCAATATTCAATTCACAAGAACAATATCAGTTACTGAACGGGAGATTTGAAACTGAGATTTATGCAGATAAAAGAATGGCTGCATGCATGTTACTTTACTTGACCCGTGTAATTTGTGCCACCCTGGATCTCCCCGTACTACACTGCGCCTTGCTGTGGGATTCCGTTTCCAGAATCTCTCGCTGCTGGATCGATTAAAGAAAAGGAGGCGGGTTTAGGGGTTCCTCACCCTGAAGTAGAGGCGGTTACTGCTGCCGACGAACTGGCTGCGGGCGGCTGGATCCAGCTATCGTGCCGCCGACGACCTGCTGCGGCAGAGAATGGAGGCGGAATTTAGGAAAAGTGCGCCGGCGAAATCAGCGAAGTGAGAGAAGGCGGGAGGACCTGCTGTGGACGAGAACACTAGCACCGCGAAGCCAGAGGACCTGCCGACGAACTGTTGCGCTGCGCGACTGTCGCCATGGGAGAACCAGGAGTCGAGCGTTTTTTGTTTTTGGACAAGGGAGGGGGCGGCGAGTGAGGGGGTTCGGGCATGAGACAATTGAAATTTTAATTTGATTTCGTCAAAATATCACTTCTAACATAAGATATTTTAAAATAATATTATAATTTTAATCAGTTTGCTCGTTTGATATTGTGATAGTATTTTAGTACTAACTGATCTTTCTAACACTAAAATACTTTTAAGTGAACAGAAATACCCTTATATATTTAAAAAATATAAAAAATAAACAGAAAATATAAAAATTATAAATAAGCGAAAATATTTCGAAAAAATAAAAAATTGAAAAAAAATACAAGAAATAAAACAACAGAAAATTTACACGGAAAAATAGAGATAAATTTAAATAAGTTTACAAATTATATGAAATTAGAAAAAACAGAAAATTTACACGGAAAATAGAAATAAATTTAAATTAAGTTTATACATTTTTTAAATAGGATAAAATTCAATAAATTACGAAAATAAGGATAACTAATTATAAATATATTCATAATAGAAAAAATATGATAAAATAGGGAAAATTTAAAAACAATATAGGAAAATATAGAAAAATGTATGGAAAATAGAAAAAATAGGAAGAAATATTGAACACATACACAATAAAATGTAACACAACTTTAACATATACATAATAATTTTGACATGTCACATCAATCAATGAAATAAGGGTCACATATCACAAAGGCATACAAAATAAAGTTCACGTATCACAAAGTCATACATAATAATGTATGACTTTGTGATACGTGAACTTTATTTTGTATGTCTTTGTGACATGTGAACTCTATTTTGTATGACTTTGTGATACGTAAACTTTATTTTATATGCCTTTGTGATATGTGACCCTTATTTTATTGATTGATGTGACATGTCAAAATTATTGTGTATATGTTAAAGTTGTGTTACATTTTATTGTGTATGTGTTCAATATTTTTTCCTATTTTTTCATTTTCCCATACATTTTTCCATATTTTTCCTATATTTTTCAATTTTCCTTATTTTATTATATTTTTTATATTATGAAATATATTTTTAAATAGTTAGCCTTATTTTCGTAATTTATTGAATTTTATCCTATTTTAAAAAATGTATAAACTTGATTTAAATTTATTTTTATTTTCTGTGTCAATTTTCTGTGTTTTCTAATTTCATATAATTTATAAATTTATTTAAATTTTCTCTATTTTTGTGTAAATTTTCTGTTTTTTATTTCCTGTATTTTTTCCAATTTTTTTAATTTTTTTGAAATATTTTAGTTTATTTATATTTTTTTATTTTCTGTTAATTTTTTATATTTTTAAAACACATAAGGGTATTTTTGTCTACTTAGAATTGTTTTAGTAATAAAAGGGTCAATTAGTAAACGAGCAAACTGGAGAGAATTATAATGGTATTTTAGAGTGTCGCATGTTGGGAGTGGTATTTTGGTGAAGCCCAATATTAAGAGTAGTAAAATTTCAATTGTCTCTTCGAGCATAGCATTTGTGCGTTAGGTTTTTTTGGATTCTCATCTCCTCCACAAAAAGAAAGAATTGATTCTCCTGATTCACCTGAAAATAAGGTCTTAAAATCACTATTTGGTAGAGATCCTCTGATTCATGACGAGAATCAAGAGCTGAGAGCTGTACCAAAGGGGCCCTTAGATGGTGTTACCGCTCAATGGTATTTTGCCCTAGAATGTGATCATGGGATTCTCTCATGGCTACGGTTTGTAGACTTTGTTAACCTACGTTTTGGCACTCCTCTACGTTCCAAGGCTCTTGCTGTTGCTGAGTTGAAGGACCTACACAGAACAGGTTTAGTGGAGGACTACCAAAGGCAATTTTTAGCCCTATTATGCCGTTGTGAGGAATTGTCGGTGGCTCATCAAATCAACCTTTTCACTGTCGGCCTAGGGCAACCATTGAGGACTGATGTGGAATTACAAAGCCCTACAAACCTACAAACGGCTATGAGCTTAGCAAGGGCTTATGAGCAGTGAATGTTAACTGAGGACAGATCCATAATGGCTAAAAGTTATGGTCGCAGCACTGCAAGACAACCCTATCAATCAGCCATACAAACAAACAAAAGCTGGTCTTCACAGGGCTCCATTGCATCATCCAAACCAAGGTTCAGGAGGCTTTTTCCGGATCAATTGGCAATAAAACGTGCAAATGGTGAATGTTATAATTGCACAAAAATATTCCCCTGATCATAAGTGCAGTGCCAAGTCCATTTTTGTGATGGAATTAGAAGAGGGAGAGGAGGTGGAGATTGTGGATGAAAACTTAGGGATTTCCCTTCATGCCCCGGCGTGCATTGGGGTCTCTAAGACAATGCAGCTGGCAGTATCAGTAGGTAATAAAATTGTAAGAGCAGTGGTGGATTTATTGTGGACTGTGATGCTTTAGAATCTGGGTTTGGGACAGTACTACATCAAGGATATGATGCCATTGCATTTTTAGTAGGCCAGTAGCTCCCCAACATGCAAAGTTACCATCATATGAGACAGAACTCATTGGACTGGTAAAAACAGTACGTTACTGAAGGCCTTATCTTTGGGGCAGATTGTTTACAGTTCGAACTGATCATTACAGTTTGAAGTTCCTTTTAGATCAAAGGCTGACAACCATACCTCAACACACTTGGGTCAGTAATTTTTTTGGCTTTGACTTTACAGTTGAATACAGGTCTGGGAAACAAAATGGGGTTGCTGATGCATTGTCCCGTCGTGACAATGAAGAAGGAGAGCTGCATACAATAACTGGACCTAGATTTTCCTTATTTGATGAGCTACGGCAAGAGTTGGGTTCAGATCCATCAGCAACAGACTTAATATTTCAGATTCAGTCTAACAAAGCACCGGAAGGCTGGATATTGGTAGATGGCTTATTATTGTTTAAAGGCAGGGTGTTTCTACCAGAAAACTCTACACTTTGGCAACAAATACTAGAGATATCACACATGGGGCATGAAGGTATTCAAAAAACATTGCATGGATTTCGGTCTCGCTTCTACAACCCTATTTCTATTAGAAGAATAAAAGAATATGTTAACGGATGTGTGATTTGTCAGAAGAATAAGACTAGCCATCTCCACCCAGCAGGGCTGCTGCAGCCACTTTCCATTCCCTCTGAAATTTGGAGTGACATATCAATGGATTTTATCGAGGGTTTTCCTAAAGTGGGAGGTAAATTGGTGATATTAAGTTTGCCTATTTTATTCCTTTAAGTCATCTCTTATTCGGCTTCCTCGGTGGCTAAAGTATTCTTTGATAACATAGTCAAGCTTCATGGTTTTCCCTGTTCTATTGTCAGTGATCGAGATACAGTGTTCACAAGTAATTTTTGGACAACACTGTTTCAGCAGGCAGGGGCCCAACTCAAGATGAGTTCAGCTTTTCATCCTCAGACCGATCGTCAACCAGAACAACAACAACAACAACAACCAAGCCTTTATCCCAAGCCTGTTGGGGTTGGCTAGACATGAAACCCAATATCAATGAAGTAAAACAGAGGAAGAGATATGAGAACAAGGGGAAAAAAGGAAAAAAAAGAAAAAAAAGGAAAAAAGAAAAAGGAAAAAGAGAAAAGAGAAAAGAAATAAGAAAAAAGGAAAAGAAAAAGAGAAAAGAAAAAAAAAAGAAAAAACAAGACTACGATTCTGGCACATGAATTGCTACTTTCCATGCGGTCCTATCATGAGCTAAGTCTCTGGATACATTCCAATCTCTCAAATCTCGTTTTACCGCCTCCTCCCAGGTCAACCTTGGTCGTCCTCTACCCCTCCTAATATTTTCTCTACCTCTTAAAATCCCACTGTTAACCGGTGCTTCTGGAGGTCTCCGTTAGATATGTCCAAACCACCTAAGCCGATGTTGGACTAACTTCTCTTCAATCGGCGCCACCCCTACCTTATCACGAATCGCCTCATTCCTTATTCGGTCTCTTCTCGTGTGCCCACACATCCACCGTAGCATGCGCATCTCTGCGACACTCATTTGTTGGACATGTTGCCGTTTAGTTGGCCAACATTCCGCCCCATAGAGCATCGCGGGTCTGATCACCGTCCTATAGAACTTCCCTTTTAGCTTTTGTGGGACTTTCCTATCACATAGGATTCCAGAGGCTTGTCGCCATTTCATCCACCCTACCTTGATCCTGTGGCAAACATCCTCATCAATATCGCCATTGCTTTGTAACATTGATCCTAAGTATCGGAAAGAGTCCCTTCTAGGTACTATTTGTCCTTGTAGACTAACATTTCCCTCTTCACGACCAACACCACTAAAGTCGCACCTCATATACTCGGTTTTGGTCCTACTAAGTCTAAACCCCTTGGACTCTAAGGTTTGTCTCCATAACTCTAATTTCTTATCAACACCATCTCTAGTTTCATCTACCAGCACTACATCATCAGCAAAGAGCATGCACCAAGGGATATCCCCTTGTATATCCTTCGACACCTCATCCATGACCAAGGAAAAGATGTATGGGCTCAAAGCTGATCCTTGATGTAATCCTACCGTGATAGGAAATGCATCAGTCTCACTATCACTTACGCGCACACTTGTCCTAACATTATTGTACATATCCTTGATAAGAGTAATGTACTTTGTTGGCACTTTATGTTTCTCTAGTGCCCACCACATGACTGACCTTGGTATCTTGTCGTACGCCTTCTCCAAGTCGATGAACACCATATGCAAGTCCTTCTTCTGCTCCCTATATCTCTCCATAAGCTGACGAAGCAAGAAAATCGCCTCCATTGTAGACCTCCCAGGCATAAAACCAAACTGGTTTTTAGTGACATTCGTCACTTTCCTCAGGTGGTGTTCAATCACTCTCTCCCAAAGCTTCATAGTATGACTCATAAGCTTAATACCTCGATAATTAGTACAACTTTGAATATCTCCTTTGTTTTTGAAGATAGGTACTAATATACTTTTCCTCCATTCTTCAGGCATCTTGTTTGACCGAAAAATGTGGTTGAATAGCTCTGTGAGCCATACTATTGCGACGTCCCCAAGACATCTCCACACCTCAATAGGGACATCGTCAGGGCCGAGGGCCTTTCCTCCTTTCATCCTTTTTAAGGCCTCCTTAACCTCAAACTCTTGTATCCTCCGCACGAACCGCCTGTTGGAGTCATCAAAGGAGTCATCCAACTCAACCATAGTGCTCTCATTCCCATCATTGAATAGCCCATTAAAGTAATCACGCCATCTATTCTTAATCTCTTCATCCTTCACTAGAATGCGGTCAGTCTCATCTTTGATGCATTTAACTTGATTGAGATCCCTCATCTTTCTCTCGCGGATTTTTGCTACCTTGTATATGTCTTTTTCACCTTCTTTTGTCCCTAGTCTCTCATATAACTTATCATAGGTTTGTCCTCTTGCCTTACTCACAACCCGCCTTGCATTCTTCTTAGCCTCTTTGTACTTAAGCATGTTGCTTGCGTTTCTATCATTATGCCAACTCTTGTAACACTCCTTCTCCTTAATGGCCTTTTGTACATCCTCATTCCACCACCAAGTGTCTTTATCTATAAGTTTCTTTCCCTTTGTCACACCGAACACCTCACTAGCTACCTTACTAATGCAAGTTGCCATCTTCATCCACATACTATCTGCATCTCCATTTTCTGCCCAGGGTCCTTCTCTGATCACCCTATTTTTAAAGGATTCTTGTGATTCTCCCTTCAACTTCCACCACTTTGTTCTTGTGATTTTGACACCTTTGTCCCGCAAAGAACATGTATGGAAGCGAAAGTCAGCTACCACAAGCTTATGTTGTGTCACAACACACTCCCCCGGGATCACCTTACAATCTAGACACTCCCGTCTATCCTTTCTCCTAGTGAGGACAAAGTCAATCTGGCTAGAGTGTTGGGCACTACTAAAGGTCACTAGGTGAGATTGCCTCTTCCTAAAGAGGGTGTTAGCTATCAACAGATCATAGGCTACGGCAAAGTCTAGGATGTCCTTACCCTCTTGATTTCTATCGCCGCATCCAAAACCTCCATGTACTCCTTCAAATCCTAGGTTAGTTGCACCCACATGACCATTGAGATCTCCCCCTATGAGGAGTTTCTCGGTTATCGGTACACTACTAACCATATCCTCCAAGTCCTCCCAAAATTGCCTCTTAGCACTCATGTTGAGGGAAGGGGGGCCTTGGCGCAGCGGTAAAGCTGTTGCCTTGTGACCATGAGGTCACGGGTTCGAGTCCTGGAAACAGCCTCTTGCAGAAATGCAGGGAAAGGCTGCGTACAAAAGACCCAAATGGGTCGGACCCTTCCCCGGACCCTGCGCAAGCGGGAGCTACATGCATCGGGCTGCCCTTTCTTTAGCACTCATGTTGAGCCCAACTTGTGGGGCATAAACACTAATGACGTTCAAGACAATGTCCCCAATTACTATCTTGATTAAGATGATCCTATCCCCTCGTCTTCGAACATCCACTACTCCATCCTTAAGACTCTTATCTATTAGAACACCTACGCCATTCCTAGTCCCAGCCGAACCAGAATACCAAAGCTTGAAACCGGTATTCTCGACTTCTCTCGCCTTTTGACCTGCCCATCTAGTCTCTTGTACACAAAGGATATTTACTCGTCTCCTAATGGCAACATCTACTAACTCACGTAGCTTCCCCGTCAAGGATCCTACATTCCAACTACCCACCCGAAATCTATGTTCCTCGGCTAGCTTCCTTACGCTTTGCACCCGTCGAGTAAGATGCAAAGACCCTTGCTCACTTATCACTACATCCGGGCGATGATGTAGCGCGCCACTAAGGTGATGGTGATCCGGCCCTTGCTCATTTAACACCATATCCGGGTTCCGATATGGCGCGTCACTAAGGCGGTGGCGACCCGGCCCTTGCCCACTTAACACCATACCCGGGTTCCGATATGGCGCGTCGCTAAGAGGGTTACGCCCCAACGAATTTCTATTGGGTTTCATTTCCATGAGAGTGGCTAAGTGTAGTTGTTGGCTCGCCAAGCCTATCACAACCCCCTCCTCCTTTACCCGGGCTTGGGACCGGCTATGTCATTACAACATAGGCGGAGTTCGATCGTCAACCAGAAGTGGTTAGTAAAATAATTAATATGTATCTCAGATGTTTGGCTGGAGACAGACCAATAACTTGGTTAAAATGGCTTCCTTGGCCTGAGTATTGTTGCAATTCTTCATATCAGACACCTCTCCGGACGACACCATTCAAGATTGTTTATGGAAGAGACCCCCCTCCTATTTTATCTTATGATACAGGAAATACAAAAGTGGCGGCAGTGGAGAAACAACTAAAGGATATAGATGATTTTTTAAAGGAAATCAAGGAAAGATTGATGCAGGCCCAAGACACCATGAGGTTCTATCTTGATCAGAAAAAATGGATTTTGCTATTGAAGAGTGGGCCTGGGTGAAACTCCTTCATAGAGATGCCATAGGAATTACTCAGGACATGGCATTTAAGCTAAGGCCAAAGTTTTATAGACTATTCAAAATTTTGGAAAAAATTTGGAAAGGTCTCATACAAACTGCAATTACCTCCTCGATCAAGAATACATGATGTTTTTCATGTGACATTGTTAAAAAGATATGTGGGTCAGCCCCCAATGAACCAGCAGTTCTGCCAGACTTAGGGATGGCAACGGGTGTCCATTACCCGTTTACCTGTGGATATCCGACCCGATGGGTACGGGTTTGGGTATAAATTTAGATTCACGGGTACGGGTTCGGGTAACGGGTAGAATCCAATGGATATTTCTTATCGGGTAAAAAAATTTCATACCCATAACCGTATACCCAAACCTGTTCTCTGACATGTGGGTCCAATACAACATCATATAAATACATCTAGTTCTATGGTTTTCTCCTCTTCTTTCCAGCTCCCTAGCTCCCTGCGCAACGTCGCATCTCGAGTCTTCCCGATGCTTTGTATTTTATTTAAGCTCAGGAGTTTATCAATTATGCTAATTTATGTTTGTGTTATGTGTTAAACATGTTCTTTTATGTGTGTATGTTTGTGTTATGTGTTGAACATATTTTGTTATGTATTAAACTGTTGCAGAAATCTATATGTAATGTAACTTTTTATTAAAGGATTTCGGGTAACGGTTATACCCACGGATAAAAAAAGATCCGCGGGTAACGGATACGGATAATCTTTTATACCCGCTGCGGGTAACGTGTACGGGTTCAGGTACGGATTTTATCCAGCGGGTACGGGTAACCCAGAGTAATATCTGCGAGTTTTTTACCCGTTGCCATCCCTAGCCAGACTTGCTTCATGGCCAAGTTATTGCTACTCCAGAATCAATTATGAGAGCAAGGATGAACAGGGGAACATGGGAGGTTTTGGTGCAGTGGAAGGGAAAATCATCAGCTGAAGCAACATGGGAATTACTTTCTGAGTTCAAGCACCCCCAATTTCAACTTGAGGACAAGCTGTTTCTTGGGGAGGAGGGAAATGTTATTGATTCTTTCTATGGCCGCAAGTCTTTCAGGCGCAGAAAGAACTAGAATAAAGATAAGATAGAGTTTGTTCAGGGTTGTTTAGATTAAAGATTCTGATTAACATAATCTGTTGAATGAAACTGCGCTTGAGTCTATAAAGGCAGCAGGTTACCTTTGTATTAGGCATCCAAGGAATAAAAGACTCCCATACCTGGGTGTTTTCCCTGGGTCGCCCTGGCTGGATCATCATCCAACCTTGGCGACAACAAAGGCCTTTCCTCCAGATACGTTCTTCACTCCAACTCTCAATCTCACCTTCTGCTCCATTCACCCCTGCGCACTCCAAGAAGAAGGATCCATAATTTTCAAATGGTTTACTCGTTTCACTATTCTTTTAGTTTGCGTACTTGTGCTTCAACCTGGAAAATGGAGTACTGAATCTTTTAGGTCCTCAGATGTGCACCTGTGAAGTTCCCAGATAATTTGCACCTGTGTAGTGAACAAAAAAATCTGTATTTATGATTTTGATATGTTTATTCTCATTTGTGAGTGTTTCATACTATGTGTCAGAGGTTGCAACTTTGACTCACTTTGGGTGGGTTGGGTGTTTCATACCTCTTGTCTAGTTTGATAAATCTGAATGGAAAACCATAGCTATTTTCCAATATATCTATTTATATGATGCCCACTGTTTCTTATGTGCAGCTTAAGATTCAGTGTCTTGGGACAAAGTCTAAAAGGTAATTGGTAATGCCCTTTGTTGCTTTGGTTGTATCTTAGGTCTGAGGCGATGACCTATTTGTCTATTTGATAGCCGTAACTGAACTTATTTTTGTGGGACTCTCATGCAGACTGTATTTGTTTTTCTTTTGGTTTTTACAGTGATATGAAACAACAGAATGAACTGTTTCCTCGTTTCGATGGCCATAGTTCAACCAATGATGATGTGGACAGAAAATCCGGTCCTGATAGTATGTTCAACAAGAGTACTCAGCCTTCGTCAGAAAGTCAATTAGGTGGAGATAATCACGATGAGACTGGAAATAGAGTATGATTTAATACCTTTCCCAAAACTACATTAATGACCATGTTTGATTTTATTAATATCTAAAATTTCTTGCCACCAATGGGTGCAGATACCCAACTAATAGCATCCGCTAGTGTTATATTCGGGTCAATTGTGCTACCTATTGGTATAGAATCGGTGCCCTTATTAATACTATGTCATTATGACTTATCTTAATCTCCAAGAAGTGACTTTGACCACTACCTTCTATAACCTCATATATATAGAGAACTGCAAAAATTATAATTTTTTGGTAGCACTTTAATAGATGAATCTAGCCATGCAATTTTTATATAGTCAATTGCATAGTTTTTTAAGATATTGATAGTCACAAAGGTTGACGGCACATATTCTAGGTCGCCAAACAAAAGAGAATGGAGTATTGTTACTTATGGGCTGATTTTGTACTGATGAGAACCATGCTTTATCTAAAATAAGTGATGATTTTGTTACATCCTCCAAAAACAAGAGCTGAAATTGTTGTAGCTATTCTGTTGTTTTTGTTTTATCTGCTATTTAACTTGAAAAAAAAAAGAAAATCTTCATGAATCATTGGTGGCCAAGGAGCTAAGAGATAGCCTAGTTACAAATTCACACTTACTATACTTATTTTGTTTGAATTTTAAGGTATACTTTAATAAACTCCACTTGATCACTTGGCTTTGTCGGTTAAGTTGTTTTGGATTGCCTTTCAGTGCTTGCAATCATTTAAAACTAACCATTTATACTTGAATGAATACATATGAGATTCAGCATATTTGGAATTGCTGGGTACTGTGTTAGATCCCAGCAATGTGACGTTTCATAACAATTGTGCAAAAGTGTTTTCCTTGAGAATACGCAGGACAGCTGCACTATTTTCATTAACATGCGGAAGTCGCCATATAAACTTGATTACAGGAAGCAACTATACAAAAAAAATAACCACACATTCAGGGAGTAGGGTGCGTCATTTAGGCGCTAGTGGCTCCTTCAGGTTCCTAAAACCTGCCTTTATCAATAATGCCAGGAGGTCAGGTTTCTGAAAACTCTGGCATTCCATTCTTTACATTTATGCCAGGTCACCAATATTACCAGCACATATAGGCCAAACTCGCATCTTAACAAGTCCTGGCCATAGCTTGTCCGTCCAATTTAGCTGTGATTAGTGCCCCGACGAGAACACATATGACAACCACAGCCAAGACAAGGTCCCTGTCTGGCTGTCTGACTTTTCAAGCAGCCTTTTAAAAGCCGGAATTTGACCCAAAATGGGAGGGTCCTTTCCTATTTTGCACTGAAATTTTGCTTCGTCTGTAGATCTCGGAAATTATGTACTAGAGACAATTATATTTCGTGTACAAGCTGTATTGAGTGGTTATTAGGCGGGGGAACTGGCAGGTAGAAGTCCAAAAGATTACACTATGAAAACTGCAACCCAGCCTGTCCCCTAGGGCTGGGACTTTCCTAAATACTGCTTGCAAGGATTTTACTTATAATTTGCATGGTATATGTGAATTTACCTAATATGAGAGTTCAGACCAACAAATATATAAGAATAGATATGTCTAAAGTATGGATAGCATGTATCTTAATGTTTGACCAAGAAGAGGAGCTAGAAATTACCACATTAGTCAGAGAAAGAGGAAAAGAAAAATTATCCATCACAGCCATTATGAAAGCCCAAAATACCCATCTACATGTTTTTAAATTACCCACCATTGATGTTATGGAAAAATAGCACATTACGAAAATAATCTGCTGAAAAAAGTAGTTATAGAAAAAAATCAGCAATATAAGAAAAGAATAAATTAATGAATATCTAAGATAATATTAACATCCTTTTTTCCTACGTTCATTATTAACAATACTGGGCACACAACGAATAAATTAACCACCACCAAACTGAGTGATGGGTCAGCAATACCTCGTTGTGTGGCCGTAATCTACCAACCTGGGTTTAAATCCCAGTATTTGCACCTGAAAAAATCCTCTTCGTTATGCTTGATGCCTTGTGGCTTAAGTGCGCTGTGCACACCAGCCCATGTTACGGGGCATTGCGCCAGCCTGTTGGTTACGGTGCTACGTCGGCCCAAGGTACTTTGGCCCTGTTAGGACCATGGGCTGGTTGGGGGGAGATCTCTCTCAACTAGGGTCATATGGTCCCCTTCTTAAATGAAATACTGTGGGGGCGGTTCTTCCCTACCGGACGAGTTTTCCCCTTTTAAAAAGTTAACTGCTACTGTCAAAGAATAAATAGGAGTGTTAAATTGTCGTTACTAGGCGTGCAAATGCGTGACCTACCCTTCTAGTTAATAATAAGAAAATAACATCCTTTTTACCACATTTGTTATTAACCATTAAGAGTAGTATGTGTAAATACAGACTGCATGAAATATTTCAGGATGCTAGCTTCTCTTCGTCAGGGCCTCATCAAAGATTCAATTCTGGAGTTAGTACCAGCAATAAAATAAATTTGTCTCCTAGGGACGACTCTGATGGGGGACTGTACATTGAAAGGCAAGGTTCTGTTGGTATTTATGATTTAATTAAGGTCATGTTTACCTGGTTTCTATATCTAATGATTCATCCTTCAGTTCTTGGATTCCAGATTCAAACATGCTGCAGGAGGCTAATGCTCAATCATCCTTAACTGGTCTTGCTCATCTCTCGTCAGGGGCATCTGGTTCATCCAAAGATCTCCTTGATGCCGCCGAAGCAACAATTGAGGAACTCCTTGATGAGGCACAAATGTGGGAAAGACATTCTCGCCAGCTGAAAAATGATCTGGAGATATTGCAGAAGGAATGTGATGAAAAATCCATAGCACAGTCTGAGCTACTGCTGGAACTTTCTGCATCACAGGCTGAACAGGAATCATTAAGACAAAAAATTGAAGAATTGAAATCGTCTATGGAAGTTTTAACTGCACGACAAACTGCTGCCGAAATTTCCAAGTCTAGTGATGTGATAGACGTCCAGCATGAACTGAAAGATGAGGTGCAATTTCTGCGAGAATCAAATGAAAACTTAACAACACAACTGAAAAAGACCCAGGATGCAAATTTTGAGCTTGTTTCTATTCTTCAGGAATTGGAAGAAACAATAGAAGCTCAGAGAGTTGAAATCTCCAATTTTACTCACATGAGTGATGTGATTGATCATGAAGTATCTAAAAATGTGTTAGATCAAGAAAATTCAGAGTGGGAAAGAAAGCTGTCACTGAAAGAAGATGAAATCCTAGCATTGAGTGAGAAATTGGATCGTGCACTCAATGTACAAAATGCAGGTGGTGCTGGTTCTGATGCTATATACCTCGAACTGGAAAAAGAGAATGATTTTCTGAAGGTCAAAATACAAGAGCTTGAGCAGGATTGTTCCGAATTAACTGAAGAAAATCTGGATCTTATATACAAGTTAAAAGAAGTAAGTGGGGTGGACGGACAGGACGCCTGTGTTTCTGATAGTCAAGAAATGTCCGATGTGGATGATCTTTCTGGGATATCAGCCTCTCGAGTAAAACTCCTAGAAAGAAAATGCGCTGACCTTGAGCTGAAAATGCTGACTTTTAGGTCAGAATCCAGAGAACTAGAAGATAAGTTCAGAAAAAGCCAAGCGGAGCTAAAAGAGAGAACTCTTGAATTATCTAAGCTAAGAGAGAACCCCTGCAGCCGTTCCATCGAGCTGGATGGAAATGAAATCGTTAGTGCAGAAGATTACCAGTTGAAAAGTGAAGAACTTCGAGATACTGAATCTGAGCTGAATTTGCTTAAGGGTAGAGTTCAGCTCAAAGAAAAAGAGATTGAAGATTTGCAGCATTCTAAACTAGAAATGGAGACATTCATAGATTCCCATGTTTCTACCAATAAGGCTCTTGAGCTGAAGATATGTGAACTTGAAGGCTGCAAAGTGGATCTAGAGTTGCATATATCAGAGCTGGAAAGTATCACTAAACAACTATCAGACTCCATTTCTGGACTAGAGGACCAGTTGACTAATCTTACTAGTGAAAAGGGTAAATTAGAATCACGGCAAGCAGAGATGGAAGTTCAAAAACTTGAATGGAAGCAAAAACAGTTGGAATCTGAGAAAAGATTGTCAGAAGTACAGGACGACGCAGAGGCTCTAAGACGGTTGAATGCTGAACTACAGTCTACAGTTGATAGTCTTGTTGAAGAGTGCAGTTCTCTTCAAACACTGACAGCTGATCTAAAGAAACAGAAGTTGGAATTACATAGTTGTGCTACACAGCTAGAGCAGGAACTGGAACACTCAAAAAGAAAGACAACAGGTTTTTGCAAAACCGTGGAGTTCCTAGAGGCAAGACTTTCTTCAATTCAGAAAAACATATCTTCAAAAGAGCAACACTTTCTCTTAGAACTGGAGAATATATTTGAGGATCACAAGGTACATGAAGAAAGGATAAATCGTGCACATTTCCTCTTAAACAAGATCGAGAAAGAAAAGATTGTCGAGGTAGAAAATCTTGAGAGGGAGGTCATGGGCCTTACTGCACAGGTGTCTTCAACGAATGTGGGACAAGAAAGTGCCATGTTGGATACTATTCGTGAGGCCTCTATTCTGCGAGCAGATAAGGCAAAACTTGAGGCTCATCTTCAGGTTGTGAATGAACAGTTGAGACATTACGAATCTCAGTTGGAAGAAGTCCGTAAGGAGTCTAAAAGCAAGATTAAATCACTGGCTGATTCACTTAATGCATCAAAACAGAATGAAGAAATTCTGAAAACGGAAGTTGAAGGCATGAGAAGATTGATGGAAGCTGCTAAATCCAATGAAGAAACTTTAAGAAAAACTTCATGCGAACTAGAACTGAAGTTTAAATCCAGCGACTATGAGAAACAACAAATAATGGATGAGAACTCTGGACTTAAGGTTCAAGTCCAAAAAATAGCAGACTTCCAAGTTGAACTCTTGAAAGTGCAAAGTTCCCTAGATGAGGCTAGGTTGCAAAAGGGAAAATTAGAAGAGCAACTTATGTTAGTGTATGAAGAGTGTGAAGAGCTAAAGTTACAAAAGGGCATCCTACCAGATAAAATCTTGCACAGGAAGAATACTTTGAATGACATCAATGAAGAAAGACGAAGTAGAAAAACCGTTCAAGCCAAAGATGAGAATAGCACAGAAGAGGTAAGCAAATAAGAATTTGTATTCAACAATAAGAAGTCTTTGATGTTTTCAGATTCTTCTGTATGCAATATAGAATGCTTTTGCATGTTGAAACGTATGGCCTTGTTTTATATGATAAATTAAATTTAAATATGAAACTTGAAAACCAACTTGACTACTTTCTATCGACTATTTCCTTACTTTTTTAGGGGAACAATGATGTAGCTACTGACAACGGAGGTTGTTCTCCAGTTACTGAAGAACCAGACCTGCAAACAAAGATCCAATTACTGGAAAGTAAACTTGCCAAGGCTCTGGAGGAAAATAGCATGTATAAGTCACAGCTGAAGAGGTGACGCTATTCATTGCATTCCATGTCCTTCTGCCACTTTATACTAGCAGAATGCTCTCTTTGTTCTCCTTAAAACAATACCAGTACTCACCGAAAAGTAAAGACTATTCTAGATTAGACAAATACTTTTTCTTCTTGAATCAGTATAGATAGTCTGCAACCCATATATAGTGTTTTTGCTAGAACAAAAAATTGATTATTGTCAAAGATGATCAACGAACTGCTGAAAGTATTAGCTTAGTTGAGGTTGTGGATGTAGGCTTAAACCAGCCAAGTTCTAGTCCTTTTCGAAGTTAGTCAAAATAGTGCTTATTTTCTTATTTACAGTTCCACCTACTTTGGTTGAGTTTTTTAAAACCCACAGCACTAGTCTAATAAATTCATATGATTTTCTAGAACACACAGGAAACTTGAATATCTTCACATCAAGGATGAAGCTGGTAATGACACAGTTTGTTTAAATGTATAATCCTTCAGCTAGGGATCATTCTATAAAACTTCACAAGTAATTTTCCACCAGGAAATAAACTGCTGTTTACTCTAGAAATAATTTCTTACCTATAACCTCTGCTAATGTAGTTTAGTCAAATATGTGCCCAATTATAGGGATACTTCTTTTTAGTCTCTCAGGATAATACATATCTATATTATGGTTCGTCGACTTTCTAAGTCTCTAGTCGATACTTAGTTCTGTTGACTGATGCTTCACTTGACTACACATCTGACATCATTGTCCTGTTAAGCCTGTATTGTCTTCTCTGAATAACATAACATAGTTCCTATATCACAACGTGACAAATGATTAGTTTCTGAATAAAAAATGCAAAAATATTTTCAAGACATGACCGCAAGCTAAAAAACGTTAATATTCTCGTTTTTTACCCTGTGCAGTCCAATGCCAGAGGCGCAACTGTCATGCAGCACGGTTGGCAAGGAGAATAGTGATGATAAAATAGCACAACTGGAGTCGGAGCTAAAAGATATGCAGCACAGATTACTCAACATGAGCATGCAGTATGCTGAAGTAGAGGCTCAGCGGGAGGAATTAGTGATGGAGCTAAAAAATGTCAATGCAAAGAAAGGGCGGTGGTTCTAGCAATTAGTGACGGGGCTAAAAGGCTACTGGGTGTCACCACATTCATGAGGCCTGCATACCACAAAACAGGTACTTTCTCTCCTGGTTCTTTGAATTCTGATAATATTTTGTTAGTAGCGCTGTTTTCTAATTTTTGAGGTGGAACAGTGGTCACTTTCTTAAAATGAACTTGTGTTCTAGGAAGCAATTTTAATTACTTTATTATTGACCACAATGTAGATAAGGATCAGATCTAGAAATTTTGTTACAAAACACAAGATCCTCATTTCAGGTCTCCATCAGCAGAATGAAATCGGAAGGTTTTATGTAAAAAATAGCCTTTTCTGCTCTGGAAACCATTGCAAACTCTTTAGCCTTTTATCTCCAAGAATTTGCTAACGAGCTGTTATTTTCATTGAATTTGAATAAGATTGGTGTACAGCACAAATCCAAGCAAACCTTGCTCAGTAAGATGCTTATGATTGTCAGGAACCGCCATGAAAAATGTCAGATGTTTCTAGACCTTGGAGAGTTTCATCACAATTGCAGAACTGGATGACATGCATCGAAGATTCACGGCTGTCAGGTCTCAGACAAAATTACAAATCGAACAGTGAAAATTCCCAGCAACTGGGAGGCCCCGGCTAGACATGGAAAAGTGAATTACTAGCATGTAATTCTACAGGATATAGTGACAAAAGAACATACGGATCAACCTGCAATTTTGCACGACACAAATGTAGCTGTTGATAAACATAGCTCCTATGAACTATCCGAAGAAAAGGTTAAATAGATGTTACATAGTTCATCCCTCTAAAAACATGTTTTTTGTAGTTGTAGGAGAATGTTCTTTCATGTGTATATATAGATTTGCCGTCATGCTCCGGCAATCTTTTCAGACATAGTGTCTTCTTATCCGCAAGCTGCATGTGTTTGCTTGTATTACCGAAAAACAGCATGATCTGTGCTCCTTGGCGCTGTGGCTTAAACGGCATGATCTGAACTCTTGTTTGATGGGCACAAGAAACTGAACCGGAGACGGTTATCTATTCAAGATTTTTTTTAAAAAAAAAATCAATAGTATATTCTATTAGACCTATCACAATCTATCAGCTCTCATCCTGCAGGTGACAAATTGTCACATCCTACAACTGGCTGTTTTGTCAAATGGGAAATGCAATCCAAATAAAGCATCTACTCCCATGCATTTTAACAATCCTGGTACGGGACGTCGAGGCCTTATGCTAATCTGGAGAAGCAGGTGTGGAGGCGGCAATGATTCCACAGCTAACCCTTTGCCACCGTGGAGACTTCTTTCTCAATTCCTTGCCTGCTGTCTAACTGCATAATATTATGATTATATGTGCAGACAAATTTGTGAAACTTGATTCACTGGGGAATAAAGCTTAGCTGGACTTATGATTTTTCCATCTAATGTGGTTGTCGGTTATATTCCCTGATACGGTTTTCTACTACAAAGTCAGCAAATAAAGGACTGCATTTTATTGTGTCGGTCATATTATCCAATATGTGAGTATGTAACAAGGCAGATATGGGATGATTTTGAAGAACAAGTGTCCCAAACTAATTAGTGATGACGGTATCTGAATCCCCAAAAACATTCATCTCACTCCAGGACTTTGACTATACAAAATTCATGAAAATTTTGATGTTAGAAAGTGGAAAACAGTCACTTGAGCTAGTCCTGTACTCTCACGCCAAAACTACTTGGTACAAATTTACCGGGTTAGCTGCGCCTGCACCGGGAACCCGTATACATCATGATGACATCATCAACCTCCGTCTCCGCCAGCGGTCGCCGGGGCGTGCCGTAACGCCTCATCCACTCTCTGTTCCTCCCTTATCGCTTCGATCATGGCAGCCACACGCTGCAGGACGGCCTCCTGGTCGTCAGTGACACCGTCGCCGACAACGGCCACCGCGCCACCCCTGGCGCTGTCCGCGGCGTAGAAGCAGACCACGGCGCACCGGCAGACGGGGCAGGAGTTGCGCTCGTCGAGCCACCGGTCGATGCAGGGCGTGTGGTAGAGGTGGCCGCACGCGGGGACGGCCCTGATGTAATCCTGTTTTTAGGATGTAATCACGAGTTTCTTGTATCCGTTGAGATCAGATGGACTTGTCATGTCTGTTTGAGTGCGTCTAGGTGCTAGGAGGTACGTACATGGGTGCATGGACGCTGGAGTATATGTGTGTATGTGTGAGTGCATCGAGTGCGTGTCGTGGACACGTTCTAGCCGTGGCGTGCGTATGTATCGTAGACGAGGGCGTGAGAATAGCTCACAGCTTCTCAAGTTGTTGCGTGAAAACAGGCCAGCAGTTGTAATCTCCTGTTAAGTGCTCAGATCAATCAAACAGAAAGGAACAACTAACGGCAAAGTGAACCCCCGTCTTTCTCCATCCTGATCTCACTCTCAGCACACGTTCATCGACGTGGAGATCCTCGGCTGACATTTGGCATCAGAGCCAGGTTCGTCCAACATGTCGGCTCCGCCAAGCAGCAACGACGTGCCACGAGGTCGCCGGACCTCGCCATCGCCGGTGGCTAGAAGGGGGCGGCGGGAGATCGTCGTCCATCGCACCGGCACGGAGAACACTGCGGCAGGCACTCAGTTTCCATGCTCACACACACCAATTACCAGGAATGGGCGATGTTGATGCAGGTGAACTTTGAGGCGGTCGGGTGGTGGTACGTCGTGGAACTGGAGGAAGGAGAGGAGATCAACTATCGCCATGATCGGCTGGCGCTCGCGGCGATCTTGCGATCAGTGCCGCCTGACATGCTGTCAAGCCTTCGGGAGAGGAGGTCGTCCGCGGCAGCTGCATGGGAGGAGATCAAGCGAATTCGCACAGCAGCTCTGACGTGAGTTCAGTGCGCTGGTGTGGAAGGAGGCGGAGAACGCGGAAGATTTCGCGAACCGCATCACCGTGCTCGCTGCTGAGTTACGGCTACTCGGCGACAACATCACTGACGTTGAGGTGGTGAGAAAAATGTTCCAGGTGGTGCCGGAGCATCTCCTGCAAGTGGCCATCTCCATCGAGACTCTGCTCGACATCAAAACCATCTCTGTTGAGGAGGTGACGGGTATGCTTCGTGCTGTCGAGCAGAGACGTAAGCCGGCTGCTATCCACGACAGCCAAGGGCGTCTGCTTCTCTGTGAAGAGGAGTGGAGGGCCAAACTGAAGTTGCAAGACAATGATGCAAAAGGCGGCGCTGGAAACTCCAACGGATCCGGCGGCAGGAAGCGTGGAGGCCGTGGTAGGAGTCGTGGACGCGGGAGAAGCGACACCACGAACATTGGATCACATACCGGTGCCAAGTCAACTTCAGGTGGAGGACCGGCTGTCAAGCGAGATCAATGCAGGCGCTGTGGCAAGATGGGTCATTGGGCCAGGGATTGCCGAAGTGAGGTGAAGCAGGAAGCTTATGTAGCGTAGACTGAGGAGGAAAATGAGCCTACACTACTGATGGCTCATGTTTCTTCCGCTCCCGTTCAATCAGTGCCACCGAAAATGCTGAGTGTGGACGAGTTCAAGACACTTGCAGGGACTCACACCCTGTTGAGGAGAAGGTTCACATGCAACTTGATGAGGAGACTAAGCAAGATGACACGCTTTGGTACCTCGACAGTGGTGCAACAAATCACATGACGGGTTGCCGCCGAGTGTTTGCTGACCTCGACACCTCAATTGGAGGCTCAATGAAGTTTGGCGATGGGTCGGAAGTAGCCATCGAAGGCTCGGGTATGGTGCTATTTGAGGGACAGAATGGTGAACATCTTCCACTCATGGGAGTGTACTATATTCCGAGGCTCACTGCTAACATCATCAGTCACAGCCAACTCGATGAAGGCAGTTGTGACATACACGCAAGGTGTGGAGTTCAGTAAATCGCTTGTATCTGCTTTGAGTAAGGATTGGAAGACCCATTTGTCTCGGTGTGCATGTGATGGATGATGCATGGTTGTGGCACAAATGCTATGGTCACTTGCATTTTGATGGTCTAAAGAAGTTGTATCAGCAAGGAATGGCACGGGGGATGGCACGCATTGAGCGCATTCATCAACTCTGCGCGGATTGCGTGATGACCAAGATGAAGCGAAGCCCGTTTCCATCGCAGACAACCTGGAGGGCAGAAGGTGCATTTGATCTTGTTCATGGTGATCTATGTGGGCCGATAACGCCGGAGACACCGAGCGGTAATAAGTACTTCCTTCTGTTGGTTGATGACATGAGTAGATACATGTGGATTCTACTCTTAGCAGCCAAGAGCGACACACTTGCCGCACTGAAGAGGTTCCAGACAAAGGTGGAGGCAGGAACTGGGTGGCGCTTGCGCGTGCTAAGGACAAACAATGGAGGGGAGTTTACATCGATCGAGTTTGAGACTTACTGTGCTGAGAGAGATGTCGAAAGACAACATACCGCACCATATACTCCACAACGAAATGGTGTGGTTGAAAGACAAAATCAGTCAGTTGTCTCCATGGCAAGAAGCTTGCTCAAAGGGCGTGGTGTGCCTGCATGGTTCTGGGGTGAAGCCGTTACCACTGCTGTGTATCTGCTGAATAGGGCACCCACGGAGTCAGTGAAAGGCATGCCACTGTATGAAGTCTGGCACGGGCGGAAGCCGAATGTCCATCACCTCCGGACGTTTGGCTGTGTGGCCTACATCAAGACAATGAAGCCACATGTAAAGAAGCTTGAAGACCGTGGTGTTCCAGCGATCTTTGTTGGCTATGAGCAAGGCGCAAAGGCGTGGCGTTTTTATGTTCCAGAAACCCGACGTGTCGTCGTCTCACGGGATGCCGTGTTCGACGAACGAGTCTCCTGGAAATGGGAACCGAAGGAGATGAACATCAATGAAGAGTTTGTGGTGGAATACCACACTATACCGGATGTGGGAGAAGAGTTGTACGTGCCAGAACATGTGTTGGATATGCCATCTCCGACACATTCTACGTCAATCTCGTCACCGGTAACTCCTAAGAATGCTGCAACACCTCTCCAGCCAGAATTTGTTTCGCCACCATCAAATGCAGATGATTTTCTGGATGTTGATGCTGATGATGTCAAGCCACGTTACCGCACCGTGAGCAATATTCTGGGTGAAGCCCGCACACCGAAACTTGCCTCACGTCAAGTGGAGTAGGCGTTGCACCTGCCGATAGATGATGAGCCACAAAACTTTGCTGAAGCAGAAAAATGTCAATCTTGGTGCAGGGCTATGTTGGAGGAGATTGGATCTATAGAAAGCAACAAGACGTGGAGGTTGGTTTCACTCCCACCTGGTCATCACCGATCGGTTTAAAGTGGGTATACAAAGTGAAGAAGAACGCAGCCAGGGAAGTGATCAAACATAAGGTATGGTTGCCAAGGGGTACATTCAGCAGCAGGGGGTGGATTTCGATGAAGTTTTCGCCCCTGTTGCCCGGATTGAATCTGTGCGAGTGTTGATCGCTTTGGCTGCTCAAGAAGGGTGGAACGTCCATCATATGGACGTAAAATCCACGTTCTTGAATGGAGAGGTGTTTGAAGAAGTTTATGTTCGTCAACCTCCTGGTTTTGTCGTGGCAGGGCAAGAAGACAAGGTGTTACGTCTTGACAAGGCGCTGTATGGGCTTCGACAGGCACCCCGAGCCTGGAACGTGAAGCTGGACAAGACACTCTCGTTGCTTGGGTTCAGCAACTGCGAGTCGGAGCACTCTGTATACACAAGAGGTGAAGGAGCTACACACTTGTTAGTGGGTGTCTACGTCGACGACCTTGTCATCACTGGGAGTAACGAAGCTGAGATTAAAGTCTTCAAGCAACAGATGAGTACTCACTTTAATATGACTGATTTGGGTTTGCTAAGTTTCTATCTTGGAATTGAAGTCAAGCAGGGAAAGGACGGCATCAGCTTGTCTCCGGAGGCATATGCGCGGAAAGTTCTTGAACGCGCAGGCCTACTAGGGTGCAATCCCAGCCATACCCCGATGGATCATCGACTGAAGCTGTCGAAGACAAGCACCGCTGCTACCGTGGACGCCATGGAGTATCGAGTACTTGTTGGTTGCCTACGGTATTTGGTGCACACTCGGCCAGATATAGCATTCGTCGCCGGGTATGCAAGCCGGTTCATGGAGTCCTCTACTGTTGAACACCTCAATGCGGTGAAGCGTATACTACGGGACGTTGCAGGAACCATGGACTACGGCTGCTATTACCGGCGAGACAACGCGGAACAGCACTTGCTTGGTTATAGCGATGCTGATATGGGTGGAGACGTTGACACTAGGAAGAGCACTACGGGAGTGGTGTTGTACCTGGGGACCAGTCTAGTTACTTGGCAATCACAGAAGCAGAAAGTTGTTGCACTTTCGTCATGCGAAGCTGAGTACATTGCCAGGACGACGGTGGCGTGTCAAGGAATATGGTTGTCACGTCTACTTGCGGAGTTGAAGGGTGAAAGTTGCATGAGCTTTACACACAAGATGGACAGCCAATCATGGATTGCACTCAGTAAGAATCATGTTTTCCATGATCGTAGTAAGCATATTGATGTCAGGTTCCATTTTATTCGGGAGTGCTTGGGAGATGGGAAATTGGACATTGAACATGTCCGCACTAATGAGCAGATTGTAGATGTCCTGACGAAGCCACTTGCACGAGAGCGTTTCTGTGAACTTTGTGAGAAGCTTGGGATCATAAGGATCATGAAGAAACGTCGTGATTAGGGGGTGAAATGTAATCCTGTTTTTAGGATGTAATCACGAGTTTCTTGTATCAGTTGAGCTCAGATGGACTTGGCACGTCTGTTTGAGTGTGTCTAGGTGCTAGGAGGCACGCACGTGGGTGCATGGACGCCGGAGTGTACGTGTGCATGTGTGGGTGCGTCGAGTGCGCGTCATGGACACGTTCCAGATGTGGTGTGCGTGTGTATCATAAAAGAGGGCGTGAGAATAGCTCACAGCTTCTCAAGTTATTGCGTGAAAACCAGCAGTTGTAATCTCATGTTAAGTGCTCAGATCAATCAAATAGAAAGGAACAACTTACGGCAAAGTGAACCCCAGTCTTTCTCCTCCCTGATCTCACTCTCAGCACACGTTCATCGACGTGGAGATCCTCGGCTGACACCTGACGCCGTCGTCATCGCCGAAGGGCTCAAGGAAGATGGGGCAGTCCTATCGTGGGCCCTTCTTGGCGGCACTGGCCCTGGCGCTGGCGTAGGGAAGCTTAGGCGGGAGCGCGGCGCCGGCGGGGCAGAGGAAGAGCGCGGCGCCCTGGACGAGCTCGCGCATGACGCGGCGGTGCGCTGCTGGGCGCAGCGGCAACAGGTGCAGAGCAGGTTGAAGCAGAGCACGATGGAGACAAACACCACGGCAGTGGCCGTGCCCGAGGAGAGGGTGAACTGCATTCGTCCGGACGCCGGGCTGACCGCCGGTGTGGCACGCGGCTCGTCGTCAGGAGGTAGGCGCCTACCCGCCCGCGCCGTGGCCATGACATGGCCTCTGTCGCAGATGTGCTCCTACTCTCTGGACGTGGGAGGGGCAGGGAGGGGATCGGGAGAATTGAATGGGCGCCGTATTTGTAGGGATGGCAATGGGTGCGGTTAGGCTCCGATGGAGAAAAAAACCGCCCGAAACAAAAGAGGTTGCGGGTGAAATTTGAGACCCGCGCCAGCATCTGTGGAATTTGCGCCCGCACCCGTCAGGTCTTGGGCGGGTTTCGGGTGCCCGTCGGGTTTGATTTTTTTATAAACATACTACAACGTTTAACAAACAAATCTAAAAGAATAATCCATTTTGAATGGCAATGCAATAAAAATATTAAGTTGAGTATAAAGATTATAAATATAGGTTGTGATAAGTAAGATGAAATAAATAAATTATAGAAAGCAATCAAATTTGACTTTAGAATTACAAATATAAATTATTTCGGGTACCCGCGGGTGCAAAACAAAACCCGCACCCGCACCCGCGACAAGTCGGGTCAGGTGCGGGTTAGACCTGTGGTGAAAAATTCCACCCTCACCTGCACCCATCAATTGCAAAACCCGTCGGGTACCCGCACCCGCGGGTGGGATTGTCATTCATACATATTTGTAGTAACCTCTGTAGTTGAATGCAAGCTCGGCTCATATTGTGTCTATCTAATATTACTATATGGTACTAGTATGTTCATAGTATAATCGGCCGTCATGACAACGAACTGCACGAAGGACGTTGCGTCGGAAGTGGTTAATGTTGTTAGTGCGACATTCAGTACATAAGTAACGCCACTGCGCCATATAGTTATTAGGAAAAATAATATCTTCAAATTTGGTCACTGTAATGGTGGGGATAGCGAACGCAATCAAGAGGGGCATGACTTGGACTGACCTAGCCCATTTAGTCCTGGTAAAGGGTCAAAGAAAAATGAATTAGAAATGCTAAGGGCCGGATCGAATTAGAATCAGACCAAATTGATATTTATTTTTAAATTAATATTTAACAAGGACCGAAATAAATTATAAAAGGGTCCGCCGGCCGAGCCTAATTATCACCCTAGGCCCCAATCAAGTTGCCTTCGCCACCGGAGGCAGCTACACAACGGCACGTCCGCGAGCGGCGAGATGGGACTTAATGATCCGCAATGACTTCGCGTGACGCCCACTGTTGGTTAAAACAGAGCTTAACATCTCGTCGTTTGTTATATTATTTTTGTCGTGTTGGAGACTGAAGTTTTACTACCTTACATTATACCTGAAACTTCCTCCAAATTTTGGTATTTAACTTAGAAAATTGTCAACAAGGTTCTCAAAAAGACTTTTTCATTTTAAAAATGGTGGTTTCCACCCAAGCCCACGTCAGTTTTATTATGACGCGAGCATCAGACCCTACAATCTCGACCTGAGTGAGGTGCAAATCATGGGTTTGAACTCAGAACCAGTGATTCCTTTACAAGAAGCATTATCGCCAACCTATCAGCTTGTTTGCAATTCTCAAATAAACTTAAACAAAAAAATTGTCCTAAAGTGTTATATTGACCGGAGAGAGTATAACTTATCTTAGCTATGTATTACAAATGAAGTCTTTGTCCATGTATGATGAATTAAAAATTGGTAAACTTCTTACGAACCTTTTCCAATATGTAGACGACGCCCTGGTTTTGAGCAAATTTCAGAGCGAATCCATAAAATGGGCAACTCGCACACCATGCACCCATATTTCTACACTCAACGCCATCAATGTCGCACCCCTTTAGCATCTTTTGTCATCGTGGTCACAATTGTCACACTGCCTGAGCTCGACGCCGTGCGTCTAGGACGGCGCTCATGCTAGAATTGAAGTTAGGTGTATAATGGTTGGCTATTTGTATTACACACATAAGTAAGATGATGTAACACTTGTATGAAACTTGAAATCTGTTTGTATGTTCTTTTGCAATATATGTCTATGTTGTTACACCAATGTGTTTGCGGTCTTTGGCGTTGCTTGAGAAGAATGTCGATGGAATATCAAGGTTGTATCCCTTTCGCTTGAACTCTTGACATGGCATCTGTTGATTTGATAGCTCGCTAGCTTGGATAAAGTCGATGCAACTTGGGTGGCTCTCAAAATTATTTAGTAAATTTTCCTTTGAAAGGAAAAGTATATTGGTTAACATGTGTAGACAAAGAAAATTTAATTATTCTAAGAGTTTACTGTTAATTTGACTTGCAGTGCAACATGGTGTTTGGACATTGGGTAAGCTAGATTGGTGGATTATCTTGAGAATCGATGCATATTTTTGTGCGGAGTGAGGATTGGACTAAAGGCCATTTTGTGTTTTTCGTGATATATACTATCATTTGTTGTTGCAAGAGAATGTTTATCAACTTGATATTGAAGAAAGAAGGCAAAATTATTCCTCTTGCTGGTTATGGTGGACAAGATCTATTCAATATCAATGTTTAAATTACAATTTGTGTCCACTGATGTTCTAAAACTTTTGTATGTCAGGCTAATTATCCATGCATCTTAAACCTATTTGCTAGATCATCTAACTATGTAATTCATTTTGTTTGATTGATTTGTATCGTTGTAGCGTTAACATAGGTAATATACTAGTTTTGGAAAAGAGCACATCAGTTAGAGTAACACTTGTTCCATATGCCAATGACACCTGATAATTAGCACAGTTATGTCTATTCGTCTATTTTGGAAATGCTCAACCATTAGGGATCGACCACACCGTGTTGATGTTTTTCCCTGGCAGTAAAATATATGGGGCTAGCGTGAGATCAAGAGAAGATGGTAATAGAATACGTTGTTTTAAATAAAGTTCAAGGCCTTTGTAGAGTTAATACCCTACCTCCGAGTGTACTACTCTTTGGTTGTGGCGCTTGTAGAGATTGTCCAATCTAGATTTTTCCTCCTTATATATATATATATAGTGGATTACATGCTACTTTGTTGCCTTCGGGAGCACTGAAAGGGGGGGACAAAGGGGTGGCCATCCTAGAAGATTCACGGTTTCAATCCTTCTGAAGGCGAATCTCACCTATGAGAGGTTGTAGTTGGGGACCCCCAAGGTCTCAGAGTCCCACACTGTAGAAGAAAGAAGAAACCAAAATAATAGATAGAAAGTTGTAAAGACATGCCCATGAGACACTTGTACAAGTACTAGATTGAGTTTTCATAGTTACCATCAAAAGTAGTAGATAGTTGAGATAAATAGGTCAAGTGTATTAGAAAGGTACATGGGTATACCAACCAACCTTATTGAAGAGAAAAGCAAGCTACAAGTAGCCTTTTAGTCCTGTACAGAATATTCCCAAGGTTATCCTTCGGGTGTCTCGCAAAGGATAACAAAATACATGATATCGAGGAAACGGTGGTAATGGAGCACACTGATTTAACACAGACTCGGTCTCTCCATAGAGGAAATACCCTATTTTCATGTGTTTGTGGATTATTATTGTTCTTTAGTTGTGGTGCTTGTGGACTGTGGTGGTTAGTCAATCTAGACGCCCGTGGTCGCCTTATATATACCCAATGGTGTAAGGTTACATAACAAGTTTCCTAGTTAGTTATAATAATACCTCTAATTTTATCTTTTATCTTCCTTATATATAGCACACTATATTTATTGGTCAGTGCCCTCCTATCCGATATCATCTGCTGGTCCAATCCATACCCTATTTGGGTAGTACGCCGAACCTGTTTTGTGGGTACCTAATAGGGCTTATATTCTTCACCCACCTGCTATTCCATTTTTGCATAAATTAGTTGTGGCAAGAGTTAGTATAACGTTACAATACACATTTCTACCCCCATAACTCTCATCTTGGCTAAAGTCACGCTCCACCATAACAAAGAACAAGAGTGATGTGTTATGCATTGCACATGAACAATATTCCTTATTGTCGGTGTTTTTACCACCAGCTAGTAATTGAGTGCTTCACGTTTTATGTCTAGACGGCTAGCTAACAAAGTCAAAGATTTGTACTGGTTCAGATAACGTATCCTACATCTAGTCTAGTGTGTTCATCGGCCTTGTATTAGCTCAGGCAGTTCGAGGAACCGTGGTTATAAGCGAGGTTGTCCCGCGTGCGAGAACGAAGAGAAAACCTAAGCGTCGAGCGTGTACATGAGTTGTGTTCGCCGTGAGAGGGGAGGTTTCGAACCTCCCATTTTACAGCCCGGACGACTATACCTACCCGTCGGCTCCTCATAAATGGAGCGAGGGTTTACATGGTATGTCAGCCACCTAAGACAATTCAAAAGTGGTACAGGGGTGATGGGTATATCTGCTCCCGTCTAGTCTACAGTCTACGTCTACTTTCCATCTATGTACACCCGCGCCGGACAAGAGGGGTTGGATGGTGATGATAGCCCGACGTCATGCTTGTCTTGTCGCGTGTGGCCTCCCACTCCGTCTTAAATCCCTTATGTCGTTCCATTGAGTCGGCATTTCAGTCTTCCTCCTCCTCCCAGTCTGGGTTCTAGCTCGGATTACTTCTGTCCTCCTGCCTTATCGTCCGGGCTTGGAGGCCGGTCGTCGATTCCTTCCCGGGGGTCAATCTTCGATGGCGTCTCCCTGAGCGTGCACTCCTGGTCGTGGCCCGTGGAGCCACGTATCCTTTTGCGGCTGATTCTTCGACGGCTTCTTGGGTACCCGGGGTACGTTACCCCGTCACTCATGTTTTACAAACTGTTAGGCCCAATAAAGTAAGTTAGTAAAATGATTATAAAATAGTACTAAGGTCCATTGTGAGTCTATCTTATATTGGATGTAAAATATGTATTCCCTCTGTTTTTAAATCATTATTGTTAAGATAATAACTCTAGTCTATTTTTATATTAAAATTATTATTTTAAAAACAGAGTGATAAGTAGTAATGCAAGTACGACATGCAAATAGGATTGTTCAAGATGTGTAACTTTCGGAGACAGACGGGGCTGCTGCAGGTGCCGCACGAAGCATTGGATGTGCGCCACAGCGCAAGGTGGACGGAATACAAAAAGAGAGAACAAGAAGCAGCAACCCCCGTGGCGTCGATGTCGGTGCCGCTCGTAAGACTGACCGCACCGGGATACTGGATAAGGGATGGAACTCAGAATGTGGCGTTCCGCACTTGACAACCAGCTGCACCGGAATACTATAATGATTCGCCATGTTCCCGTAGAAACGACATGCGGGATGGAGTCGGAATGCAGTGGTCGTTGCTCGTCGCGCCAGAGAAGGGAAGGCCGGGGCAAGGAAGCTGGTCTTGGCCTTGGGCCAACGGAAGTGGAGTGCGGCGGCGTCATAGGCACGGGTTGCGGTCTCAGTGGTGTCGAAGGGGCTGAGCCACACCCGCGCGTCACGGATCTCCGCCGTGTACCAGCCTCACGTCCGCTTCCGTAGGCTGCGAATCCCAGCTGCATGCTGTCGGGTGCGGCGGTAACGCGAGTGGGAGCGGTCTTGGGCGCCATGGATGATGAATCGAGGAGCGTCGCGACCACTAGGTGATGATTTGGTGCGGTTCTGGTGGGTGTCGAGTGTTGTGTGTTGGGGAAAGAACGGAGGCGGAAGGAAGACACTCGGTTGGGAACAAGGGAAGGAGAGAAAAAAGGAAATAAAGAGATGATAAATGGAAAAAAGGAAGTGCAAGGAAAATTAGAAAAAAATAGTGTAAAAAGGAAAAAAATATAAGAGAATAAGTGAGGGAAAAAGGAAAAGACAATCTGATGGATTTTTTAAACATTGAACGTAATATTGTTAAAAATAGAAGTACTTATATAATATAATAAGAAATATGAGGTAGTTATATGATATAATAAAAAACAAGTGGGTAACACATGATGTAAAGCGGAGAATTTTTTAAAGTGTGCCGAAAAGAGGTGAGAATATATTTCTAGAGTATGACGAGTGCGGATAGTCTAATGTGTGGCAGTCCACAGCTCCGCACCCAGAATAGGCGTCGGAAAAGAAGCCTGAATTGAAACTGAACTGGGGGTTTAGCAGTGCCATCGCCGCAGCGGTGAATGGGAACTAGTAGATGGAAGCTGACCTGAGGCGCCCCCTGCGGCCCAACCAAACCCAGCGCGCCATGGGATTTGGATGCTGAAACCCATGCGCATCCTATGCTGGCCTTTGACTCTTTCATCACCTTCGCATCCATCTCCCACGTGCGCTCTTGATTCGTACGCATGCACCACCTCGCTAGTGATAGGTAAACTGCCGACCTGCAACGTTGCCCGCCGCCGCCTCGCCGATATTACTGTTTACAGATCCCAACACGATAAAACTGGTGATGCTAGAGCCGGTTTAGATGCTCGCAGGGCCTGCGAATAGATTTACAGCTAGAGTGATGTGGCGAGGATTTCCTCGAGGTGAAAGTGAGCTCACGGACAGGTGAATCAAGTGGGAGCTGGCTGGAGCACGAGCGGCATCGAGCCGCAAAGCGCGCAGATAGGGTTGTCAAACAGCCTCGAGCCTACAGCTCTCGGCTCGAATATAAAGAGTTTCTCCAATCACTTTTTTGGCGGTAAAAGCTCAAGCTCATGCTTCAGTGAGTTAGCTTAAGTCAGGGTACCTTTGGTTGTATATTTTTCACGCTTGCTTAGCTTTGTCTGAGGACAATTGAGAGGAAAGTGTGTGTATCTACTTGTTTCACTTGGTTTCAGTTTAAAGAAGATGCTAAAAGAACTTTTCTAGATAAAGGGGAATCTATTTCATCAAGCAAATGAAAGTGTATCGGTCTCTATATACAAGTTTGTATCTGGTGAAGCAGAAAACCATATGTATTTTATCAAAAAAAGCATGTATTTCCGGTTTAACCTTATGGCCCAGCACATGGCGTCGCCTCCTACCAATATTTCATCTATCTCATCTAGCCATTAGCCAAACGTATGATCTGTACTATGATAAGATTTTAAACCCAAACTAACTACTCCTCTGTCTCAAAATTCTCAAAATTAACTATTATTCTAACCTTCTACGGATTCTCAAATCAACTGTCATTCCTGCTTTTCAATGTACATTTCTTTTTTTTTCTCAATACATATCTGCGCTCGCATACGACAAAGCTTCGTTTTTTACGGCGCCACTCTTCAAAAACCTTACCGCTGTTACTGCTACACCCCGTAACGCCCGCCAACGACGAGTAACTGTCGCCGTTTCCTCTTCCCCTCCTCCCTACCAAAAAAAAAGGCTAGCTAAAAGAACAGGGTGGATTGCCCAACGCGCACCGGCGGCATTCGATGCGGCTGTGGCGGGGGCGCAGCCAAGTACGTCGGCGACGCGCGCTCCGTGAGTGCCGAGCCGGCCGGGTTGGGTGACAGGGGCGAGTCACTGCGCCTGTCCGGGGATTCGCGGCGGCTCATTGAAGAATCCCAGGTGCCCAGCCGTTGATTAATCTACGCGAGCAACGATGCGGTATCCTATGATCTCCTTGTCTTCTGCCTCCTGCCACCGTAGGCTCATACTTGTTCTTGCATGTAGGCTTATACATTGTTTCAGATTTGCAAACTACCGGATTGGACGAGAGCAGGTGCGATCCAGCGGACCTTGCTACAGTAGGGTGTCGAAATATTCTGGCTTGTATTTTTAAAAGCACGTATGTGATGAAACCTTATGATTTGGACATCCATACATGTGGTTCATATGATATTATACAATAGAACTTTATAAATAATATATATTATAAGACTTCATTACATGTTATGATGCAACACAAAAAACATAGCCCATCCAAACATAAATAGGTGAATTAATCCCCACCTCTCTTTACTGAAAGTGAAAAAATTAACCAAACAGTTCCTGTAGTGATTCTGATTCGGATTGAGAAACGTTTCTAGGTTGAAACTGAAATGTTTCTGATTGTTGAAGAATCTGGAACCGTACCAAATGGGCCCTTACATGACAGCCCTTAGATGAACAGGTTGGAAATTGTAACCCGTAAGCTGAAGTTAGGGCGAATATGCCTTTTATATATACTCCATCGGTTTTTAAATTGTTGTCATCAGAATAATAATTTTACCATTTTTATCCTTGAAATTCTATAGGCATCGACTCGTCCAATTTGTAGATGGCGATCTTTAGAAATAAGACCATTTCCAGAAAGACTCAACGAAAAACTAGTGTGTGAGCTTTGTTGTTTAAATTGTGATACTAGTTTGCTACATGACCTCAGCCAAACCAATGTTGAACGGGCGATGAAACATTAAAATTTAGCTTTAGTTTAGGGCTTTAAATTGAAGCAAGTGAAGCAATAAGATTTTTGGTCGGACAGTGTCAAGGACCTATACATAAAAATCATATCGTTCAAATGTGCCTCGTAAAGGTCACCGGCCGAATACAAAAGGGTCCTTTCTCTTAAAAGTAGAACAAATCCCCAAGCAAGAGCAAAGCAACTAGGGAGGCGAAAGTCAGCGTCCCAAGTAAATTACGCCCCTTTCCACACTCCTCGACTCCTCGTTTTCTCCGTTTCACACTCACCACCATCGCGCCATATATACCCATCACCCTCTCTGCTCTCGAGAAAGAACCAAGCTTATTGATCTGCCATGTCTGCGCTTGCGTCGCCGGAGTTGTACAAGCCCGCGGCGCCGGTGTTCTCGTCACTGCTCTAGGACGGGGCAGGAGCTGGAGTTGAAGTTGGGGTAGGGGCAGAAGAAGGCGTGGCAACCGTCTGGGAGGACAATTCCTGGTGCCAGACTATTAGTTAATTCTCAGTTTCTACACGTTATTTCTGCTTGTTTTTGCATGTTCTCAGTTGTTAGATACTCCTGACGCACACTACATTCGTGCGGGGAGTTTGCATGCATGGCGCAACGTGGGAACGGGACCGGAACGTGTGTGGCGTGCATGGCGGGTGACTTGCGCATATTACGGGGAATCTGCACGTTGGACGCTCTCTATTTCAGTTAGTTTGAAACCAAAACAAGGAGGAACGTATTTACCACCAACAACTTCCTCGAGTTCTCCCTGCTATCTCCGCGATCGTTGTTAAGTTCACTTGGATCCAATGTTCATCGCTCGACGTTGAGTTCACGCCGGCGGCGTTCTGACAATTGGCATCAGAGCCAGGTTCCGGCATTGGGGGCGTGATCAAGTCATCCGAGATGCGCTCATGTCTCGCCGACGGTCATCTTCTCCACTACGTCGCTTTCATCTGGAGGACGAAACGCCAACGGGTGGCAGCGGCGGGCGAGAGGGTGGCGCCGGTATAGGCGGGTCTGGAGGACTCGTCATTCACCGGGTCATGAAGGAGATCAGCAACGCTGGGACGTTCCCGGTCTTGACGAAGACGAATTATCATGACTAGGCGACACTGATGAAGGTAATGTTGCAGGCGAGGGGTTTGTAGCTCGCTGTCAGCACAGGTACCGAAGATTTCACCGAGGATCGGATGGCCTTGGAGGTGCTGACGAAGGAAGTTCCGCTGGAGCTGATGGGCACGATTGCATCCAAGGCATCGACCAAGATGGCTTGGGATGCGCTGAAGCTGAGGAACATGGGAGCTGATCGGATCCGAAAGGCGAAAGCAAGCACTTTACGCCAGGAGTTTGATTCACTCAGGTTTCAGGAAGGAGAAACCGTTGATGACTTCGGGATCCGGATAAATCAGATCACAAGCTAGCTTGAGGCTCTCGGGAATGTCTACACCGAAGAGGAAATCGTGCGAAGATTTCTACAAGCCCTACCTCCTAGGTTTGATCAAAGTGCCGCATCCAGTGAGACATTACTTGATATTAAAGAATTTTCTGTGGACGAGTTGATTGGTCGGCTTAAAGCTGCGGAGGAATGTCTTGGCCGAACCGGAGACAATTTGATCGTCGGACTAAACATGACGGAAGATCGACTGGTTGCGAGACTTTCTTCTCGTCTCAAGATGTACGGAGGTGTGGATCATCTGAAGGAAACATCATCTTGGGGTGGAAACCGGCGGGTATGCGGTCGAGGTCCCTCATCCGGACGTGGGAAAGGGGCCACGCACTCCAGTGGAAGGAACTCGGGAACCAACGGAGGAGGCCAGCATGGTGCCAATGCTGGTCGTGACAACAAAAAATCAGTCGGTCGTGACGAGTGGCGTTATTGTGGAGAACGTGGGCACTGGGCACGAGACTGCAGAAAGAAAAAGAGAGATGTCGAAGCTCATGGAGTGCAAGCTGAAGAGGAGGAGGAACCCACTCTGCTGATGGCTAGTGCAACTGTTATAGAATCAGGCGAGGAATTTCCCAAGGAGGGAGTTCATCTTGATGAGAACAAGTTGTTTGTTCAGTTGGGGGACAAGGAGAACAGCGAGAGCACATAGTGAATACTGGATTCCGGGGCGACAAACCACATGAATGGGGTACGTTCTGTGTTCTCCAACATTGACACAAAACTGCAAGGTATGGTTCGTTTCGGAGATGGTTCTGTCGCTAGCATTGAGGGGCGTGGGACTATTCTTGTCATGTGCAAAACCGGTGATCACAAGGCACTCATAGGAGTGTATTACATTCCACGTCTCACAACGAATACCATGAGTCCTAGCCAGTTGGAGGAAGATGGTTACAAGATTGTAATCCATGAAGGGTTTCTCAGGTTGTGGGATCAAGAAGGAGTTCTGGTGGCCAAGGTCAGACGTGCTCCGAATCGCCTTTACTCTTTACAACTCGACATTGATCGACCAGTGTGCATGGCAACACTTGGAACAAGTCCAGCGTGGCGTTGGCACGCAAGGTATGGACACTTGAACTTTCGTGGCCTCATGTTACTAACGCAAGGTGGTCTGGTGAAAGGGTTGCCACGGATCGATCACGTTGATCAAGTTTGCGACAGTTGTCGCGCCGAGAAGCAACGACGACACTCATTCCTGAGCGAGACAAAGTTCAGGGCAACAAACAAGCTCGAACTCGTACATGGAGACTTGTGTGGGCCGGTGACGCCGGCGACACCGGGTGGGAAGAAGTACTTCTTTCTTCTTGTCGACGACACAATCCATTACATGTGGTTAGTCTTGTTGACCATGAAAGATGGTGCACTGGAAGCGCGTTCACCAAGTTCCAAGCTTGTGCCGAGGTCGAGGCTGGGAGAAAGCTCGACACGTTACGCACTGATCGGGGTGGGGAATTTACGACACGGAGTTTTGTCGAGCACTGCACCAAACATGTAATCCAGCGACATCTCACTGCTCCTTATATGCCGGAGCAGAACGGTGTGGTCGACAGAAGAAACCAGTCGATCATGGGCATGGCCAGGAGCATGATGAAGGTGATGTCTGTGCCGGTCTGGCTTTGGGTGGAGGCTTTGTGCACCACAATCTTCATTCTTAATCAATCACCAACAAGAAGCCTTGATGGGAAGACTCCGTATGAGGTATGGCATGGTGTTAAGCCTTCGATGCACTTCTTCCGGACATTTGGGTGTGTTGCTCACGTGAAACAGGGATGTAAACGCCTTACAAAGCTAGAAGACAGAAGTTCACTCATGGTCTTCATTGGCTATGAAGTTGGATCCAAGGCTTGGAGGTTCTATGATCCGGTCACGGGACGTGTGCATGTATCTCGCGACATTGCCTTTGAAGAGGATCGAGCATGGGACTGGAGAGAGGAGGTAAATGGTGAGCCAACGCAGATGGAGTTCGTGGTTGCAGGTGTTGCACGACAAGAGTTTGTAAACATCACACGACTCGGCAAAGGTGTATCATCCCCGACTAGTGCGACGAACTCATCACCAAGGGGCAAGGTGATACCCACGTGCGGGCTTGAGCCTTGCATATCATCTTAGTCCACGTTGCCTGGAGGTGTGGTGTTTGTATCGCCACCACCGGAAACGCCGGACCTTGATGTTAATGCTGATGGAGCCCCACAACGCTATCGGATAGTGGACAATGTGCTCAAATAGCTCACAAGACATGATCAGGTGGTGGAAGAATTGCTGGCAGCAATCGATGATGAGCCAACAACTGTTGAAGAGGATTTGAAGCATGATCACTGGCGGAAGGCCATGGTAGAAGAAATGACTTCAATCCAAGACAACAACACTTGGACACTCATTGATCTTCCAAAGGGACAACGTTCAATCGGTTTGAAGTGGGTGTTCAAAGCAAAGAGAGATCAGTCCGGGGACATATCGAAGTTTAAGGCCTGGTTGGTCGCAAAGGGATATGTTCAACGACAAGGGATTGATTTTGAAGAAGTGTTTGCCCCGGTTGCTCGAATGGAAACAGTTCGAATGGTGTTGGCTGTGGCTGCACACAATGGGTGGTTTGTTCATCATATGGATGTGAAATCAGCTTTCTGAATGGAGATCTTGATGAGGAGGTATATGTGTCTCAACCCCCTGGGTTCATAGCTGAAGGACATGAACATAAAGTCTTGAAGCTTCACAAAGCTTTGTATGGCTTGAGACAGGCGCCAAGGGCATGGAACTTCAAGCTAGATTAGAGTTTGAACAAGATGGGGTTCAACCGGTGTAAATCAGAACATGGATTGCACATACGACTCGAGGGGATGTCCAAGCTTATTATCGGAGTATATGTCGATGACTTGTTGATTGTGGGGTAGTCCTTGAAGGATATTGAAAGATTCAAGAAGGAAATGATGGAGATGTTCCGGATGAGTGATCTGGGACCATTGTCATACTACCTCGGGATCAAGGTCAAGCAGGGAATGCAGGGTATGGAGCTGCGTCAAAGTGCATATGCATATAAACCGCTGGAGAAAGTAGGTATGAAAGAGTGCAATGGTTGTGCAATGCCGATGGAACCACGCTTAAAGTTGCCCAAGATTAGTACTTCAGCACCGGTGGATCCAACACTCTATAGAAGCTTAATTGGGAGCTTGAGGTACTTGCTACACACCCGACCGAACATGTCCTATGTGGTTGGGTATCTCAGTCGTTTCATGGAAGAACCGAAGCAAGACCACATGGCGGCGCTCAAACATGTGATCCGGTATGTTGCTGCTACCGTCAACTATGGCATTGTTTACAATCGTGGCAAAGGAGACTTGAAACTGCTGGGGTATAGTGATAGTGACATGGCAGGTGATGTTGATGATCAAAAGAGCACAACCGACATGCTATTTTTCGTTGGGGGCAGCCCGATGACGTGGTTTTCACAAAAACAGCGAGTTGTGGCACAATCTACATGTGAAGCCGAGTATATTGCTGCGGCTGCTGCAACTTGTCAAGCAATGTGGCTCGGACGTCTGCTTGGAGATGTGTTGAACACCAGTGTGGCTGCTCCAATCATCAAAATGGACAATCTGTCGGCGATTGCATTAGCAAAGAACCCAGTTATGCATGACCGAAGCAACCATATAGATGTGAAGTTTCATTTCACGAGGGAATGCTTTGAGCGAGGCGATATTGAACTTGAACACACCGGGGCGCAGGACCAGCTGGCCGGCATACTCACCAAGCCGCTAGGGAGACAACGCTTTGAGGAACTCCGTGAGAAGATCGGCGTGTTGAAGCTTGGTCGGATCGAGAACTGGGAATTAGGGGGAGATTGTTAGTTAATTCGCAGTTTCTACACGTTATTTCTACATGTTTTTGCATGTTCTCAGTTGTTAGATACTCGTGACGCACCCTACGTTCGTGCGAGGAGGTTGCATGCATGACGCAACGTGGGAACGGGACCGGAACGTGTGTGGTGTGCATAGCGGGCAACTTGCGCACGTTACGGGGAAGTTGCACGTTGGACGCCCTCTATTTCAGTTAGTTTGAAACCAAAACAAGGAGGAACGTATTTACCACCAACAAATTCCTCGATTTCTCCCTGCTATCTCCGTGATTGTCGTTAAGTTCGCTCGGATCCACTGTTCATCGCTCGACGTTGAGTTCACGCCGGCGGCGTTCTGACATGAACGTCGACGAGTGGGGAAAAGCCAGCTGAAGCCACCAGCCACGTGCCCGCCGGCGCCGTGCCGGAGCCCTGGAGCGTCTGTTTGAGGTGGAGGTGTTCAGCCTGCGGCTAGACGAGCTGGAGCGCCTCTTCCGGCGCCCGCACCCTGCGCCTCCCGCCGAGAAGAAGCGCCGGCGGCGAGCCCATGAAGACCAAGTAGTAGCATCATCATCAGCTTGATGCCATAACTAGCGCAGGTAGTATAGCAGTAGCAGTGGTAGACTGGTGGTGCAAAGCAAAGGCAAAGTGGTTTTGGCGTTTGCAAGCTGCTTCAGGTAGTAGGTTGCTAGCTAAAAGTACTGCGATTTTACTTCTGTATTTGTACCATCTATAGCTAGTTCTACTACTACTTTCTTCCTCATATATGGCAGCAGTTTACTACGTACTGTACGTGATATTGTCAGTAGTGTTACGATGTGGAGGTGCATAGGGGTTTGAATCTGCTTCCATGCTCAGCCTGCTAAGCAATGAGAAGCTCACTTGTTGTACCACCTGCATCTCGCATATATCGGAGTTCAATGCCCACTTTTACGCAGTACGTCGAGCTCGCAGTTCGTTAGTATGGGTCTTGTTCAGGGGCAAGCTGGCTACCGAAGCTGCTTTTCAGTTTTCCAACCGGATAGCTTCAGCTCGCATAAAAGGCATCCGATAAGAGATTTCAGTGGAAGTATCTCGTGCTTCCCGATATAATACAGTACTTATCAGCTTAGTGTATTCCGTTCTTAATAAGCTCGTAAGAATTGCCATTTGGCAGAACAATGCCTTTACTTTCTCTATTTATTATTTACGGTGAAACTTTTTTCGAAACGTTATTTACGGTGAAACTGGTAACGTAGAAGCTATGCCCATGGGGGACCTTCCTAGTCCTGCCGCAGCCAACAAAGGCGAGGAATCTGATGAGCCAAGCTGCTGATCATGCGTTAGCGGATTCACCGAAGTCGCTGCAGCTTTGGCGCCCGGCAAGGCTGCTGCTGCAGCAAGGAGCCGTGCGTGCAGGTGCGGCGGTGTGCCGAAATGATCCGGTGACTGTACCAGATGTTTGAGGAGCTCAGGAACATCAGGAACACCTCTGTCCTTTGCCCAGGAAACGGTCGGAACGCAGCTGACCCCGAGCAGCGCTTGTGCTCGGGGAAATCTCCATGTCCCAGAGAGAGCTCTCTTCCAACGATTCGGCCCCCCTACTGCGGTGGCTATGGTTCTGCCTCAATCCTCTCCACAGTTTCCAACCTCGTTTTCCTTTTCCATCCTTTCATAGCGGCGACCAAGTTAATCAACCCAACGACCTGACTTTTGCTGTACTCCTGCAGAGTTCACAAACAACAGGCGTAAGCTCACTTGTATCTCGGCAAACAGATGATACCGACGTCAGATGAGGTTTTGCTGAGTTCTTACTGGATGAGACCGTGCCCAGTGAACATACTCGGTCTCCGGCAAATAGTAGTAAGCCTGTTTGATTGTGACAGAATAACCATCAGCAATCCCCTTTCTCAAGGGCTCATTAATTTAAGGGTAAAATAACACAAAGGGTAACTGAAGTTGGCCTAGTGCAGTGGACTGCAGAAAGGTGCGTGCTCTAGGCAATTAAAGTTGTGGCATTAAGTTACTGGTACAGTAGAAACTAGCTTGGACAAATATGTTCTGTGTACCTTTATGAAGGTGTCAACAGTTTGCAGCTTCGGCTTAACATTCGCTGATACAATGTGCTGCAGTCCATTGATTAGTACCTGAAAGAACATCAAAGCAGTCATTACGGTCTCTTCCATGCCATTCGCTTCACAAATGAATGTTAGATTCGTGAATTAGCGGAAACTGAAACCTGGAGATCAAGTGACATCAATGCACGCCCTTCATCAGTGCACCTTTTCACTCTAGAGAGACCTTCGACTAAGACTTCTGCGATGCTCTCTATGCCACACTCCAGCAAGAGGTGCTGGAGCTGGGAAGCACACAAGGAAGTTAGTTCACCTTGAATTTCATTAAAACATCAGTCAAACAATTTGAAGAAAGCGAGCTAACATCCTTTTCTAGATGATGGAGATGAAATCTGTTAGAGATGTAGGAGTATATTTGTATTTTTCCTTTTGTATAAGGGTTTTTCTGCATAATTGCTATCCCTGTACATCTATTTATAGATGCCTCTTGTCAGGACTCACCTCTCTCGGGGCCCACTTGTGTATTCCGTACCAATCTCCGGATCAGTAGTTGATACGCACAACAGAATGTATCAAATCCCATACATTAAATTGAGAACGTTATGGTCTTACAAACAAGTCTTAGGTTACAGTCCACGAGCCTCGCAGGGCCACTAAAAACAAAAAGACAATATTGAACTACAGCGGAATGGGTGACACCCAGCCCTCAGGCAGTCTTGCGCGCAGGACTAGACCTACTCGTCATCGAATCACGCTTCGTCTTCTTCTTCCCTTTCCTCTTCTGCCTCTGAGGGTTGCGAAGAAGGCAAGAGTGAGTACGAAAGGTACTCAGCAAGCCCTAACACTACTCAAGGGGATGTGTTTCATGCAAGGTGGTCGTAGCAAGGTTCTATACGGCTTAGAGTTGCCGAAAAACATTCATGCAGGGTCGCTTTTGAAAGAAGGTTTTGTAAAGCATAAGAAGGTAACCGTATCCTGATTTTAGTTGGTGGGACCTAGGGGAATTGAACTCCATCCCGCCAGTTCCCTAAGTTTTATTTGAACGTTCAAGCCCCATGGCTTTACTAGTTCCGGCAGACAGCCGTAATATCCAAAACACGGCAAACACTGACACCCAATCTACATCAAGAAAATATACTAAGACTAATCAACAAGAGCTTAGAACATAGTGTGTCAAGACCGTGACAACAGTTATCCGGATTTTAACACTCTGCAGAGATTGTACACTTTACCCGCAGGTCATGCACTCCTAACAAGGGTGTAGCGTAACATTCGCCTCATCTTCCCCGAGTAACCCCACAATCACACCTCGGGACGCATCCAGGGGCTATTTGGGCAATTACTCCCAGCCGGATCATGGGTAATGACCCCCCCGTGTCTTTTACTGGTCTCCCGTGCCCTACTAGTCGCCAGATGGCTCATGTGAAAGTCACACGAAGGTAGAGGGAGTCCTGTCCATACAGGTTCTGTGGTTGTACGAAATAACTATGACGAGGTCATATGAACCGGTCCTTATGTTGGTGAGGCGACTCTATTAATATCCACGGCAGGTGGACTACACCGAAGCACACACTACTCATTCACCATATCCCGCCTCAACCGTTCATTTTCCCCACTTCACCCTACACCAGTTGTACGACACAATCTCCCCAACCCACCTCCTAACTCACACCACCAAGACACCTTTCGCAAATTCAATGAATAGTTACAGTGAGTTGCGATGTGAACATCGTAGGGTCACTAAGCATTCTACTTTCAAGGAAACACGCACGTCAGCGCATTATAGTGTGATGACGGGGCCTTAGGGCATCAATGAGAATAAAGTCAAAGAGGGGTTCGTGGTACTTCTCATGTCATGCACGTGTCTATCACCTTGCAAGTATTCTGGCCCTAGATGGCGAGAGACAGTATGCTACTTGCTAGTGTCACGGCTAGCCGACATCATCGAGCTAGATTAACTGAGGAGCAACTAACCACCGTCAATATCTATGCATCATTATGATGTTATGAAGCCATCGTGTAGGCCAGACTACTTACACGGAGAAATTACCACTAGTCAAACAGGTCTTAGCTACCACAACGTTTTAAAAGTAATTACGGAAAAACATGCATATTAAAATAGGCTACCAGGGCAATTTTGCAAATTCATAAGGACAATCATGATCAAGGAGGTTAGAGTTTGCCTTTACAGACTTCTAGAAGTTCTTCGTAATCGAGGTCTTCAGATTCCTCGGTGAACTCCTTGTTTGCTATAGTACGTAACTTTCACGAACAAGTGCTATGCCCGAGGTAACGCCAAGAAATTCAAATAAAACTATGAAAATATTAATACTGATAATTTTTGAAAAATTATTTGTGAAGAGATTATTTATTTTAAAGCTTATATGTGATTCTTCCTTAGTTTATGGTTATTTAAATGATTCCTAAGAGGTTTTGGTTAACCTCTCACTTCCAATGACTTGCTTTGGACACGTATTACTTCTATTATATTCTAGAGATCAAATATCATTTACTAGGAAATTTTTAGCGAAGTTTTAGATAATTATTTGTACGAGTGTTACTTAATCTAGAGTCTCAACGTAAGTTCTCTTATTTAAACTAATTAAATGATTTATGATAAGATATTGTTAATCTGTAAGTCTAACTCAGCATCTACCCACTTCTATTTTGTTTTAGAGATTAAATACCATTGTTAGAGAATTTTCTAGAATTTTTCTACACTATGGAATGTATTCCTCAAAATTCTGTGCACGCTTGGGGGTGGACTTAGCTCCTGGCCTCAGTTTGTATATGTGTCTGTGGTGTAGGTGGACCAAGTCTACAGGGCTGATTTCCACTGGTTCTTGTGAACCGAAGTGAGGTGGCAGCAATGTGGCAGTTGACTGGGCTGCCACATGGGTCAGGCTGCCGAGGTGGCTGCCACCTCTATTGCCACGTGCGCAAAGGGTTTATCCGGCTGAGTTGGCGCTCACGGGGCTAACACCCGTGCACGCCCTCTGATGTGGCACCCCGCTGGTCTGGCACATGGGCGCTTGGGTGACACCCTCGGCCGGAGCATGCCGGCGTGGCGGCAAGCGCCGGATGTTAGCCAAAACCCTAATCCTAGCCGCTGGTGGGGGATCCCGGGCATGACGAGCCTCCAGACGACGTGTGAAACGTGTTGGGAGTGGTCCTCGATGGTGGGGGTCACCGGAGCGCCGTCGGCGGTTCGCCGTAGTTAGCGGCGGCGGCGGTGCTTGGTGGTGGCGTGCGCGTGGCAGCTTTCTACCGGATTCCCAACGCTCTACACGTACACTATGATGGCGGGAACATCTTAGAGGGTTTGATGGAGCCGGGGAGCGCCACATGGTCGCTACCTAGGACAGAGGGGTAGGGTGGTAGCCGGCCGGAGTAGCTCAGCGGCGGCTAACCGGTCGTTGGACTTTTTCTTTGCGCGGGGCAAATGTTTACGTGCCAGTGATCTATATAGTCTGGTGAGGGCAGCGGTCACGGCCCTAAGCTGAGAAGGTCGCCGGAGCGGCAATGGGTTTGTGTGTGTGTGCGCGCATATGTATGTATGTATGTATGTATGTATGTATGTATGTATGTATGTATGTATGTATGTATGTATGTATGTATGTATGTATGTATGTATGTATGTATGTATGTATGTATGTATGTATGTATGTATGTATGTATGTATGTATGTATGTATGTATGTATGTATGTATGTATGTATGTATGTATGTATGTATGTATGTATGTATGTATGTATGTATGTATGTATGTATGTATGTATGTATGTATGTATGTATGTATGTATGTATGTATGTATGTATGTATGTATGTATGTACGTATGTACGTATGTATGTATGTCTGTGTGTGGACATACATATGTCATTCGAGTTCATATTTCTTGACTTATTTGCAGAATTCGTATTGAGGTTTACCACATATATGTGTATATATGCCCACAACCATTTGGTCAGTTAACCCGTTCATTTTAATCAACTTATTAGCTGGTGATATACATACATACATATATATATATATGACACTTGCTAATATTTCAATTTCTGCATTTAAATTATCGCTATTAGGTTTTATTTTGTACGTATATGTCGATTTTCCATTTTTGACTTGAGCTCGCTTGCATTAAATTTTCTAGTTGAATTTAGTTTGTAGTGGCTAGTATATATACATATATATGTATACGCATACGTCACCACTAATTCTCTTTCGAGTTTGGTTATTAAGATATACTAAATGGTTCGAACTGCACTAGCGTGTATATTGTTTTAAGTTAGTTTTGGTTCAAAATTCGATTCCATACTCTTGTTTATTGTTTAATGAGGCGACTCTTTATGGATGACAAACACATATACATGCATATATATGCCTCGACTTTAATTAGAAATTAATATATGCTCAAGATCTTCTAAAAATTTTAGTTTGGTCCTATTTCTATTTAGTTTTAAAAATTCGGGCTGTAACATCTCTGGCCTCCTCAACAATACAATTCTCTCATTTATAATATGGTAACAGAGCCATAAGAGTTAGCTTTTCTGTCAACCCTAACACCTGCCGCCACCAAGGTTTTTATTTTCCTGCAGCGTGCTTCTCTACCCCGATCAGATCGGCCAGCAGCGTCTTCTTCTCAGTGCTTTTCTGACCGATCGAATCGGTCCGCCAGCGCCGCCTCCGGATCCGATCGGGACTACCTGCTGCGCTCCGGATAAGTGACTGCTCCCTGCGGGCCCATCCGCCGCCTCCTCTCCGCCAGCGGCGCTTGCTCTATGCGCCTGGTTAGTTTTCCTCCTGCCAGCGGTCCTATCACGCGCCTGTATATTTTTTTCTGCCCTGGCTGTCCCCTGCACGCCCACAGGTGCTGCTCCTTACCACGCACCCTGCCCGCACTGCTTGCCTCCAGGGGCTTCCTTCCACGTGCTCTGCAAGTGCTCCTCCACCCTCGTTTCTTTTCTTCCATTGGTGTTATGCCTGGCGGCGAGCAGGAGCTATCTGGTGCTAGACTCAGGCTTCTAGGGTAAAAAAAAAGAAAAAAATTGCAGCTTGCGCCGCTTTTCTTTTTGCGCTCTCGCCGTTGTTCGCCGCTGCTTATTTTGCGCCCTAGTAGTTGCTTATTGTTCTGTCAGGATGACGTCTTCTGGAGGTGTTCCAGTTCTGCGGTGTTCTGTGCTTTTCAATGGCACCAACTATCGCGACTGGGTTTCTCGTATGCGTCTGCATATGTGCGGTCTACGTCTCTGGGATTTTCTCACGGGTGATCTCAAATGTCCGCCTCGTCCTACTGCTCCTGCACGACAAGACTACTGATGATGAGAAGCAGAAGTTATTTACAGATTATGAGACTCGTCTGTCTGCGTACGAGTCTCACTTCAGTTTATACAGGACTTAGTTGGATGATGATGCTCGAGCTGCTGCTATTCTTGCTGACAGTATGGAGAATCGTGTTGCTGCTGATATAGTTGAGTTTGTGTATGCACAGCAAATGTGGGATTTTCTACGCTCTCGTTACGAGCCGAATCTATCTACCTTGCTGCTATTCGTCAGGAGCAGTTGTTACAGCAGGAAGATGCTACAATGGAGTTCTTCGATCAGATGTCTACTATTTGGCGTCAGCTTGATGCTCTTGGTCCTTTATTGTCGACAGATACTTGTCAGTCTTGTCAGAGTCCGAAGGTTGCACTTGAGCTTTGACGCACTTATGATTTTCTGACCCGTCTTCATGCCGAATTTGAACCTCGTCGTGCTTAGCTACTTGCTCGTCACCCCTGTGTCTCTCTTATGGACGCTCTGACGATAGTTCGTAATGGGGAGACTCGTCTTCAAGCCGTTGGGTTGCTACTTACTTCTTCAGTGTTGATGGCTCGCTCTACGACACCTATGCACACGGCTCCTCCATCAACCGTCCCGTCTTCAGTTGCCCCTCCTTCTACGGCTGGGGGGCGTGGTGCTCTTCACTGTGATTATTGTGGTAAAGATGGTCATGTGGAGGCGTATTATTTCAGGAAGAAGAAGGCTCAGACTCATCGGTCTTCATAGGGTGTTGTTGGTGCTAGTACTGGAGGATCTCAGGGGAGTTATGCTACTACGGATGCACAGTTGCTCATGCTTCTTCGTCGCCTCGCTACTTCTGCACCATCAGGAGCTACTGGCTCTGTGACTCAATCTTATGCACCTTCGAGTACTGTTGCTGCTTCTTCGTCTTCCACTGAGGGACGACCTCCTACTTTTGCTCTAGGTACTTGTTCATGAATTCTTGATTCTGGTGCTTCGTTCCATATGACTTCTTATCGTACCAGTTTATCTTCCTTGAGTCCTTCCTATCGTTCTTCTATTGTTCATACTGCCGATGGTTCTCTTTCCGTTGTTGGACAGGGCACTCTTTTATCTGACTCTTTTGTTGTTCCTGATGTTTCCTTTGTTCCTAGACTTACAATGCAGCTTATATCCGCTGGTCAACTCACTGATAATGATTGTTGAGTGATTCTTGATCATGATCTTTGTTATGTTCAGGATTGTGGCACGGGTCGCCTGGTTGGTACTAGCCCTCGTCGTCATGATTCACAGCGTCTTTGGGAGCTTGACTGGCTTCGTCTTCCTTCTGCTGCGCCTTCTAGTTCAGTCAGCTCCAGTCTTGCTGCTTCGTCCACTTCGACGTATGATCAGTGGCATCACTGTTTGGGTCATCTTTGTGGCTCTCGTCTGTCCATTCTAGTTCGTCTTGGCCTTTTAGGATCAGTCTCTAGTTCTGAGTCTTTAGCTCAGTGTCAGGGTTGTCGGTTAGGGAAGCAGATTCAACTTCCTTATTCTTCTAGCGATTCAGTGTCTGAGCGTCCTTTCGATCTTATTCATTCTGATGTATGGGGCTCTGCTTCTTTTGCTTCGAAAGGACATCGATATTATATCATTTTTATAGATGATTCTTCTCGCCACACATGGGTTTACTTTATGGAACACCGTAATGAGATGTTATCTATCTTCAAATCCTTCTCGACTATGATCCGCACTCAGTTTGACACACTTATTCATATTTTTCGAGCTGATTCTGCTGGCGAGTATCTCTCTGATGCTCTTTGTTAGTTTCTTTCTGAGCAAGGTACTCTTGCTCAGTTTTCTTGTCGTCTTCTCTTAATGGTGGGATTTGTTTTGAGCACCTTACAGGTAAGATCCCTGACTACACCAACCTTCGTCTCTTTGGCTAGTGTGCTACGTGTTGCTCGCACCACGTGAGCGCACTAAGCTAACTGCTCAGTCTGTCGAGTGTGTCTTCCTAGGGTACAGTTCGGAGCATAAGGGATATCATTGTTCGGATCCGGTTGGTCGACAGATGAGGATTTCACGGGATGTTGTCTTTGATGAGACACGTCATTTCTATCGTCGACCATCTTTTGATACTTCTTCTGTATCTGTGGTTGATCCTATTCGGTTCCTGTGCCCTCCTGATGCTCCAGTTGGGATTGTACCTTCTTCACACCCAATACCTCGTTCCATGGTTCCTCCCTCTTCGGAACCTTCTTCTTTGGTTCCTGATTATACTTTGAAGGCTCCTGTGACGCAGGTCTATACTCGATAAGTTGTTTCTCCCTCAGATGTGCCATCTTCTTCTAATGAGCTGTCTACTCCAGCTCAGTCTGCCTCTCCCGGTAATACCCTGCAAGGCCCAAATATCCAAATAAACTTTTGCACGGGCCACTGTTTGACTGCCTCTACCTTCAAAGTGTCCATGGAGACACCTTGAGACACCTCGTTTGGAGATGACATGTCCTAGATAAGCAACTGATTCTTCAGCAAAAGCATATTTAGATCGCTTCAGGAAGAGCTGATGCTGACGTAACAAAAGAAAGACCATTCGGATATGTTGCAAATGTTCAAACCATGTTTTGCTGTATACTAGTATATCGTCAAAGAAGACTAGTACAAAACGTCACAAGTAAGGCTGTAAAATCGAGTTCATCAAAGCCTGAAATGTAGTCGGGGTATTGGTCAAGCCGAAAGGCATTACCACAAACTCAAATACCCTGCCACAAACTCAAATACCCCTTCATGTGTCCTGAAAGTGGTTTTTGCTATGTCATCTACAAACATCACTACAGGAAAAGGGAAACAGGCCATCAGTTTTCTTTTAAGCGTCGAGGTCGTCGAACATAAGCAGCTTAAAGTTGTCGGTCCAGCGTCGGACGAAGGGCGACGGCTATAATTTATGAATGTCGATCTCAGAAGGGAACCGACGGCTTTAAGGCCGACGGCCTTTTACACGTTTCCTGTAGTGCATGCGCACTTGATAATATCCCGAGTGTAGGTCGAGTTTAGTGAAGAAACAACTCCCATTAAGTTCATCTAATAATTCATCTAACACAGGAATTAGAAATTTATCTTTCACTGTTTTATCGTTAAGGGCCTGGTTCTCAATGCATAATCTCCAAGTGTTGTCATGCTTCTTAACGAGGAGCACTAGTGAGGAATATGCATATGTGCTCCTGCGGATGAACCCTTGCGCTAGTAGCTCTGCACATTGGTGTTCTAGCCCTGCTTTTTGAGTTGGGGGATATCGGTATGGTATTATGACAATAGGTGCCGTTCCAGGAAGCAAATGTATCCTATGGTCACATTCTCGTGTTGGGGGTAAGCCCGTAGGTGCTGCAAAATATCAGTGAATTCCTCTAATAAGGAGTCCAGCAGTAAGCGGACAGAGCAGGACTGGTGATGTTGCTTGAACAATTTGTGAGCTGACAATCCTTTCCATATTATTTTATGTCTATCTTGCCAAAAGGACAGTCATGGTATCAAAATTCCATAGAATTGGACCTAATGTCCTGAGCCATTGTACTTCCAATACAACATCATGATCTCCCAGTAGTATAGCGAGAAAATTTATGTGAAAAATAGTGTCCTTGATCTGGGATGTTACATTGTGCGCATAAATATTAGATTTTTGCCATATTATCACAAATTTGGACGATTCAGCTGTATATTTCATTAGAACATGACTAATTTACTGGCAGGAAACACTAGTATATTTCTACAGAATACATAGCCCAAAACACTACATCCATGTAAATCTATGGACTAAGGTATAAATTGCCTACTAGATTGTTCACTACCCAACTGCTGAAGCAAAATGACCACAAATTAGTTTATATCGAACAACAAAAGGCATCAATGCGGTACAGGTACATCCAAACGTGATGGACCAAACCAATAAAGTTTATCCAGAAATGAATACAAAGAGATGCCAAAACATGGCTCAAAGGAAACATAACAACAGTAGAAAGCTTTTTCGAGGGAAAATAAAAGCAGGAAAAATAAGAATAAGCATACCCATTGTGCTCCATGCCAAGCTCCTTCACCTCCCATTTAGCATTTGCGATCTTATCTGGATACCTGTTAACATAAAGTATGTGATTAGATTGAGCATACATCACTGGTGGTTCAAACATCAATGCAGAAGTTGAGAAAGATACTATTTTTCACATTTCAAACATAGCACTGCCAATCCCGTCAACTTATTTAACCAAAGAGGAGGGAATTGAAAGCTAACATACCCATCAATATGCAAAAGCATCCGTGCACTTGTCCTATGAATGTACTCAGCCAAATCTGGAACAGAATCAACCTAAAACAAGGATAAGGGCAACTTTGGGAATTGTATATCATCTTTCAAATTTAAACGGATGGACTACAAAAAGGAGTTTGAGAAAGAAATTGAAGTGCTCCAAAACCTCTCATAGAAACTTACAAGTGTCCTAAAGAAATCTTCAACAACAGAAGTGTCATTTTTAGACAACACTGAATAGAGATGGGCTGTAGATCTATTCAAAACTCGAGCAACTAGCAATACTGTTTCAGCAGCGGCACAACTTTCCTGCAAGAGAAAGAAGTTGATATGTACCTTTCAGCGAAACAAGGACACTGAAATAGGGGAATCATGAACAAAAGAAAAATAGCTTTTAAAAGAAGGGAATAAAAAGGCATTCCCGAATCCAAGATGCTATAAAAAGCATGTGCAGGGCACAAACATAACCTTTGTGCTATATGTCTTCTTAAAAATCTAATAAGCAGAATGTAAACTTCAGAATCAGAGAGTAATTTAGCCTGTTAAAGTTGATTTAATAAATGTTCATGTTAATAGTGAGGCGTTCAACGAATTCTGCAAGCAATAACGGTATATTATTAAACATAGTAAACAATCCGTTTAAGAAAAAGTATGTCAAAAGGCCTAAAGACTTATTCCTGCGCGTCATTACTTCTACAAAATTTTCCACCTAGATTTCTTTCCCTCGTCAGCGAAGCCACTACCAAACAATTCAAACCAAATATTAAGTGTCATCACATACTCCCTACTTTTTTTGTTGTTGCTGATTAGCATGTACCAGTTAGCAAAATGTATAGCTGAAAGTTGCTAAGCTACCTGAATATTTTTCATTTATACACCTATTTCGTAAAAATTATCATTCTGAATATAATAAAATAATAGTTGATAAGTTGTCCATAAATAGTTAGGAACAGAAAAACCATATATGCAGTGGAATGCATGATACATCTTCAAATTCTAGAGCCCAAGACTTAGTGGGCCTGAATCCTTATAAGGCAAGGCAAGTAAAAAAGGCAGAGAAATTTCCACTTGAGCAGTCTATGATAGAGTAAATATTAGATCTATAGTGAATATTGCAACCCAAGTCCCACATATAGAGAACAATTAGGTTTGCAAATAGGTTGGGACTGCATAGAGGTATATAAGCATCATCATGTAACCCAGCATACTTTTAACCCATAGGATGTGAACATTGAACTAGGAGGCGCAGTAGGCATCACATCCATTTGAGTGAAAGTTGAGTTCATTGACAATGGCATTGAAGATGAACATGAAACATTCTGTGGTTTTATCCACTGATCGGAGTCTTGCGTCATTTTTTATAAAGCTGCTTTAAGCTGAGCTGAATAGAGCAAAATGACTAAATGAGACATTTAAGAAAGGTAGTGTCAAATATATATAAACAGTAAAGACCAAGAAACATGTATATGATTTTTTTGGGTGTGTTGGAAGAAACAAAATATGGATAGAATAGAATGATCACCGAATTTTATGCATTATTAGTTTCCTCAGATAAAGGATCAGTTGTGATCTGATTGTAATAAAGTCCATCTCTGTAATCCTCAAGCGACTATAAATAAAAGTAGGCGGACCCCTACGGAGTTAACACACTTCGACATCTATTATCATGGTAACCAGAGCTAGCCTCTTCCGAACACATCAAAAACCATGTCGACGAGTTCTTCAACACCATCGCCGATGGTTCTACTGGCCCTCGGCCCGCCTTAGGCAGAGAAGCTCACAAGGGAAAACTTCCTGCTGTGGAAGGCTCAGTTTCCCCTTGTTCTAAGGGATGCACAACCCATGCGGTTCCTTGATGAAGACGTGAAGCCGCCACCTGAGAAGATCACGGTCACAAGAAAAGACAAGAATATCGAGATTACCTCCAATCCTGAGTTCGCGACATGGATCGCGCAGGATCAACAGTACTTGCGTATCTCTTGAATTCTTTATCGAAAGAAGTGTTAGCACATGTTGCAACAAAGGAGACTTCAGCAGAAGCATGGAAAGCTCTCCAAGATTCGTTCGCCTCGCGGTCAAGGGCCAAGGTGACGAATCTCAGATTTGCACTGACAAACACCAAGAAGCAAAACATGACTATGGCACAATATTTTGCCAAATGAAGAGGTTAGTAGATGAACTAGCAACTACGGGTAAAGTCCTTGATGATGATGAAGAAATGGTTTCATACATTCTTAACGGCCTTGACTCGGAGTACACTCCCTTAGTCTCTTCTGTGATGGCAATAGGAGATCAGATCTCGATAAATGAACTCTATGCTCAAGCACTTGGTTATGAGCATCGTCAAGACATGTGACACGACCCTACGGTCTCGTCGAGCCAGGATCACGCTGAGGGGTGCTGCGTTGTACAACACCGGATAACACACATCAAAGGTACAAAGCGGAAGCAAAACTTTTATTACATAAAGTGGTTTATGAACATTTTTACATCAAAATATGTCCAGTCTACACTCACGGGCGTAGACTACGCATCAAGTTCACGTTCAGCCCATGAACGTGTCCTTGCTAGCACGCACGCACACTAACACGGCGGCGTGCACGACTCCCACTTGACGGGGTTCCCCTCCTGGGGTTCCGTCTCCTCCTCGGGAGTCCCTTCTTCATAGAACCCTGCAAAAGCTTCAAACACAAGCAGTGAACACGAAGGCTCAGCAAGACTAACCCGTCTCTCCTAAACATGGAACTGCTACATGAGGGATGATAGGTACATGAGACAAAACAAGTTGCAAAGGACTCGCCTAATTAGTGGAACCTTACTTTCAAGTTTTAGCAGCCGGTTGTGGAGAACCTCACGCTAAGGCACATGAGAGAGCCGCAGTCAAACAAGAAACGCATTTCTCTCATGTACTTTGCCCAAAGTTGAAAGGAACTTTAGTTTAGCTCTAAACTAAAACAAATCATTAACAATCAAGTCCATATTTCAATAAGCAACATTTTAACATGTAACTAGCCTATTCTTTCTACGTCACGGTACAGTGAACAAGTGGTACTCACTGACCACGAGGGATGGCGATTATAATCGATTTACACCTGCAGGGTTACCCGAACAACCCATCACGTACGCCCGTACTCGATGTTGCCTACAACAACCATCACGGACGCCGTACGCAACCACCTTTCACCCGTTATCCAAATGTTGAATCGGTCCAATCGTCCCGAGCAAGAGGTCTCTGCACGCGCATCTCAGTGCCGCCAGCCGATTTACACCTCGAGCTCTCAACGTACCCTATGAACGACCAACTATGCCTCAACACCCAGCTACCCGAGTTACATCGTTTTCCCGGTTCCCATATAGCTGGTAGGTCTTCGGTACTGTTCTAGCTTGTTCAACAGGCCCGCACACGGCTCGGTCCTCAATCGACACAAGCGGAGCTATAGCACCCAGGCCCCAAAGACCTGCTGCCCTTACTCTCCGCTCGGTCTCATTTTTTTGCCATGTGTTTCATGTGCTATCTCTACCCGAGTCGAGTGCCTCTAGCCTATTCTCGCCAGTAGTTCCAACTACTCGACTTGTACCGAATCCTACACTATCTTAGCATTGCAGTAGCTAACAGGGTTTTTAATCCTAATCCCAACCCATGGTTTTCTTGACTATGCAATTGGGTTTTCAACAAGACACCAATGCACAAAATAATGATACTCAAGTAAGTGCTCAAAACAATAAAACTTTGTAAAAAGGTTAATGCAAACCGGAGATTGTCTTGCTGCTCTTGGTCGTAGGCTAGCTGCTCCTCCGGAGTAACGAAGTCTAGGACTTCGGGTTCCTCCTCGACCTTAGCGACTACATGATGTAAGAAGTACATGTATTAATTAAATGCATTTGAATTGAGTTTTAAACTTGTGAACCTTCTAAGTCTCACTAGACAGACCCAAAGACTGTGAAACTTTTACTGTGGCTTGGTTACAAGCTAAACAGAGACTTGGTCAAGTTTTAGTTGCAGCACAGCTCAATTGAGCCCTCCACAAATAATCATGTCCTCGACCTTAATTGGAACTCTTAGGGTGTTCTAGGGATTTTCATGGAGCAAGCCATGCCTTTATGAAAACTAAATTTTCAGAGGGTTCTAATGGAGTTGGTCTCACTTAATTTGAAGGTTCCTAGCTAAAGATATGAGCTAAACAATTTCAGAGAAAATTCTGAAAATGTTTCTGAACATTTTCTATTTTCTCTGGAACAGTTTCACTAATCATACCATTAGGTGGATCAAATGAGCTCAAATGGATCTGAAATTTTTATGGTAGTTCAGGGATATTTTGGTAAACATCCCAGCAAAATTTCAGAATTTTCCTCCAGGGGATTCTCCAGTTAAAATTCCACACAGTTTAAATTTTGAGGAATTAATTCTGGAGAAATAAGGATTTTCATGAAGTGAAACTTGATTTGCTGGAAAGTACTCATAGAGCTGAATCCAACAAAATTTGGTTCACTCGATTTGGAGCTTCCTAGCCAAACTTATGAGGATTTGAAGTTTGAACTAAAACTGAGATTCGGGGAAAAGTTTAAACTCCTGCCCGTGGGCCCTGCATACAGTGCGTATTCTCCCTTCTCGCGCCAACTGCTTGGCGGCGGCGGTCTCCGACGACCTTCACCAGAATTGAGTCCCCAGCCACCCCCTAGCCCGAAACTCGCTGCCTGCCCCTTTCCTGACCTCCCGGACTCGATGGTGGGCTCGCCGGCCGCCGACGATGAGCGGAAACCCGTGCGCACCGGTGACAGCACCTGCTAGGATTCCGATGAGGTCGGTTTTGCCCTCCCGTGCACCAAATCGATCGAGAATCGGTCGGAGAGCATCAGTGGAGCACGGGGAACATGAACTAGGACTGGGTGGAAGCTAGAAATGCCGGCTACTATGCTCTCGACGGTGAGCCGAGGTGCTCAGCCACGGCGGCGGGGAAAACGGCCGATTCTTGATGGTTTTCTCTGATTCCAGTTCGAGCGTGGATGCTAACATGTGTAGAATCTACTGGGTAACGGGTTTGACCAACCTTAGCGTGTAGAGCACGAATTTCACTCAAAGGTGATCTCGACTCTTATGAACTGGCCGAGAGTAAATTTGGAAATTCTCGACCGATGGTTGATCAATTGCCAAACGGCTTTCGGCTACTCCATCTGCATACAATCACACACCTTTCTTGTGTAGAGAAGTGGACATGACAACGGCTGTGTTGTGCTGTCCACGAGAGCCCGATCGGCGGCGATGCTTGGTCCGCCGGAGATGAGGTCCAGTGTAGCTCGAGGACGCCTGCTCACTGGCCAACACGGGGTCTAGGAGGTTGCTCACGATCTCCCGGTGCCATTTTGATGTGGAGGAGGCTGTGCTCGCGAGTGATCGGACTGATCAAGCGCAAGATCGAGAGGCGGTGGGTTGCAGTGGAGCTCGGGTGGAAAAACAGGCCGAGCGCGTCGGGAACTCGGGAGATAAGCGACGGGCCGGGGAGGGGATAAGAAGCCCGGGCGACTGGTCTCCGGCTCGGGGCACGCAGCAGGAGCTGGCGCCTGCCGCCCCTCGGTGGCGCGCGCGCACTGCACCCGAGAACCGAGTGTGCTGAGTTTCAGTCGGTTTGATTTGAACCAGTGGCTGACATGTGGGTCCCACTTTCAATTTTAACCTCTGAACTTAACTCCAAATCACTGTTGTAAACAGTAGTTCCCACAAAGCCCTTGGTGATTTGAATTATCTACCCTTGAGCCATTTGAATTGGTTAAAATTCAAATTGGGTTTGGTTTTAATAAATTTCAGCACATGTTCAGCTTGAAATTCAAATAAAGTTTGAATTTGCCCCACTTAGCTCATGTCAAGATCAACTCCAAATGGAGTGAAAATTGGTGTGTGAGCTCCCAAAATTGTGCTGAGTAAGAATATGCCTTCCACTTTTGAATTCATGGGATAAAAACAGTTTGAATTTGGGAGAAACTTGGCATGGACATTCCTAGCAATGTGTAGGAGTTTTCCCAATGCCCAGCCCCTATATGATGTATGTGGGAAATGCCACTTTTACACTTTGTGAGTTTGTTTTCTAATGAGCATGTTGATGGTGGTCACTTGCTCTTCAAATGTGTTCATCAACTTGCTTCAAATGAGGTGTGTGTGTGTGTGGTGATGAACACTTTAAATAGGTGTCAAAAACTGAGGCCTTTACATTCTTCCCCCCTTAAAAGAATCTTGTCCCGAGATTATAAGGTGAAAATGAGAGAGAGGACGGTGGAAAATCACCGGATGTGCGACGTGAGAAAGTCGGGGTAGTTAGCGCGAAGAAATCCTTCGCTCTCCCATGTCGCCTCGTCCACGGAGTGATTACTCCATAGAACTTTGTAGAACCACAACGTACGGTTGCGTGTGGTCCGGGCCTTCTCGTCAATGATCTGAACCGATTCCTCTCGATAGGTGAGATCCGGTTTCAGTTCTTCTATGTCCTCCAGCTGAACGGTAGTTGATAGCTTGAGACATTTCCTCAGCTAGGAAATATGAAAGACGTCGTGAACACCGGAAAGTGCTTCTGGTAATTTCAGCCGGTATGCTACTGATTCACATCTTTCGGTAATCTGGAATGGACCGATGAACCGGGGTGCCAACTTTCCTCTCACCCCAAATCTGTTTACGCCCTTCATTGGAGACACATGTAGGTATACGTGATCCCCGACTTCGAACTGCAATGGGCGTCTTCTCCAGTCCACATACCGTTTTTGTCGGGATTGGGCGGCTTTTAGGTTCGCATAAATCAATCGAACCTTCTCCTCCGCATTGTTGACAAGGTCAATCCCGAAGGTAACCCTTTCGCCAGACTCACACCAATTCAATGGTGTGCGGCATTTTCTTCCATATAGCGCCTCATACGGCGCCATCTTGATGCTGGCTTGGTACCCATTGTTGTACGAGAACTCGGCTAACGGCAAGTGATCATCCCAATTCTTGCCGTGGTTGATAGCGCAAGCTCGTAGCATGTCTTCTAGGATCTGATTTACCCGCTCGGTTTGCCCGTCTGCGGGTGGTATGCTGAACTACGGATCAGCTTCGTCCCCAATGCAGCGTGTAGCTGCTCCCAAAAACGGGACAGAAATAAAGTGCCCCGATCCGATATGATAGTACGGGGTACGCGTACAAGCATAGGATCCGTGAGATGTACAGTTCAGCGTACTTCTTGGCGTTGTAGTTGGTGTTGATCGGGATGAAATGGGCAACTTTGGTGAGCCGGTCGACTATCACCCACACAGAATCATGCTTCTGAAAAGTGGTGGGTAAACCGACGATGAAGTCCATGCTCACATCCTCCCACTTCCAGGCAGGAACGCCCAGTGGTTGTAGCAGTCCCGGTTTCCGCATATGATCTGCCTTCACCCTTCGACATGTATCACACTCGGACACGTACTTTGCGATCTCCCGCTTCATCCGTGTCCACCAAAACTTGCTTCTGAGTTCTTGATACATTTTGTTGCTGCCGGGGTGAATAGAACATTTTGATAAGTAAGCCTCATCAAAAATTTTCTTCCGTAGCTCCGGGTTCTTGAACCATAGGACGCCGTCTCCGTCTTTCCGGAAACATTTCAACTCCCCACTATCTACACGTCTCCGCAAATGCGACATGCCCTTGTCATGTTTCTGAGCTGCCGCTATTTCTTCACGGATGGTGGGGATCAAAGCTAGGTTGTAGAGAGCTCCGTGTAGAATCACATGTAGTGGTGGTTCGCTCTCTTCCAATGGTGTGATGGTCAGATTGTTGACGTGTGACTTGCGGCTCAGCGCATCTGCCACTACGTTTGCTTTGCCCGGATGATAATGGATCTCTATTTCGTAATCCTTTATCAATTCTAACCATCTTCGCTGCCTCATGTTCAGCTCCTTCTGAGTGAATATGTACTTGAGGCTCTTGTGGTCGGTATATAAATGCACGAGGTTACCGAGTAGGTAGTGCCTCCACATTTTCAGTGCAAGTACCACGGCAGCGAGCTCCAAGTCGTGAGTTGGATAATTCTGCTCATGGTTTCTAAATTGCCGTGATCCATACGTGACCACCCTTCGGTCTTGCATCAGCACACATCCGAGCCCAATGCCGGATGCATCGCAGTACACATCGAACGGTTTTGTTGTGTCTGGCTGCGCCAAAACCGATGCTGATGTCAGGTGCTTCACTAATGCCTTGAATGCTGCTTCACATGGTGGACTCCAAACATATTTGGTAGCCTTCTTTAGCAGCTCCGTCATAGACTTGGCAATCTTTGAGAAGTTCGGGATGAACCTCCGATAATATCCCGCGAGTCTGAGGAAACTCCGTACCTCGTGAACAGTTCTCGGGGACTTCCAATTCAGCACTTGTGTGATCTTACTCGGGTCTACAGCAATACCCTCCGCTGAGATGATATGCTCGAGAAAAGGCACTTGCGATATCCAGAATTCGCACTTGCTGAATTTCGCGTATAGCTTGTGATCCCGCAGCCGTTGTAAGACTATACGCAGATGTTTCTTGTGATCTTCCTCCGATTTGGAATATACCAGTATGTCGTCGATGAAGACCACGACAAACTTGTCCAGCTCCGGCATGAATACCGAATTCATTAAATACATGAAGTGAGCTGGAGCGTTGGTGAGGCCGAAGGACATGACCAGGTACTCATAAAGTCCGTACCTCGTCGAGAAAGCCGTCTTCGGAATATCCTCAGCCCGTATTTTAATCTGGTGGTACCCGATCTTAAATCCATCTTGGAAAAGATCTTTGCTTCGACCAACTGATCAAACAACATGTCGATCCGTGGCAACGGGTACTTGTTCTTGATGGTTACGGCGTTTAGTGGACGGTAGTCCACACAAAGCCGCAACGTCTCATCTTTTTTCTTCACAAATAATGCCGAACAGCCCCATGGCGAGGAGCTCGGCCTAATAAAACCCTTTTCCAGCAGGTCCGTTAGCTGGGTCTTCAATTCAGCCAATTCCTTGGGCACCATCTTGTACGGCCTCCGGGATATTGGCATGGTTCCCGGTGCAAGTTCAATCTTGAACTTCACCTCTCTATCGGGCGGCATCCCCGGTAAATCATCCGGGAACACGTCAGGGAACTCTTGGACCACTGGAATATCTTCCAATATGATGGTTGTGGATTGATAGACACTTGGAAGTTTTATTTCTGGACTGTCTAGAAATAAGGAATGAGACTTGTGCACTTCTGAGTTCAAGTGCACTACTCGGAGGACGGTGTCTAAAACAGCGTCGTGGCGGGTTAACCACGACATCCCTAAGATGACATCAACCTTTTGTCCCTCTAAAATTATGAGAGACGTAGGGTATACTCTACCCTCTAAGCACAATGGCGCTTTTGGGACCATCATGCTTGCTGAATATTTCCCACCCGGTGAACAGATCACATAAGGACTATCGGTGGGTAGTATTTGCAAGCTATATCTATCAATGAAAGCTTGGCTAATGAAGCTATGCGTGGCGCCTGAATCAAACAATACTATGGCGGGATGCTGGTGGAGTTGGAACATACCCGCAAGGATTGGCTCACCCTCCGGCACGTCCTCTATGGCAAGTTTGTGGACAGTGCCGGGCCTCGGGTTTGCCCGCCGCGCATTAGTAGGGTTCCGGGGCTGATTCCTCCCCGGAAGTTGCGGTGCAACTCCGTCGCCTTGTCTCTCCAGACAACTGCTGGCGAAGTGTCCTGGGCGACCACATTTGTAGCATGTGACCGCTGCTTGTCCGGTGCTTAGGGGACGAAAGCCCGGCATGCGCTGCTGAGCTGCATACGCACGAGGCATCGCCCGCTGCTGCTGTTGTTGTTGCGGAGGTGGTGCTGGCAGTGCCGGCCTGAACGCCGGTGACGAATAGGGCCGACTGCGGAATGGCATCGACCTCTGTGGTGGCTGCCAGCGTGGACTTGATGGTGGGCGATTCACCATCCGAAATTTCTGAGGACCGCCTCCTTCTCCGCTGCTTTGCGGCGCGCTTTGCTTTCTTTCCGCCGCCGCTAACTCCTTGCCGGAGTCCTCCTGAACAATCACAGCATCAATTATGTCATTGAGGCTGCCACGATTGAACATCGCCAGCTTGTCCTTCAGGAGCGGGTTAAGCCCCTGGTAGAAGTGGTCCTGCCGCTTCTCGTCAGTATCGGCGTGATATGACGCATAAAGCGCGAGATCGTTGAACACCCTGGAATATTCTAGCACGTTCCGGCTCCCTTGCTGCAGGTGTAGAAACTCCTGTGTCTTCCTCTTCATCAGACCCGGCGGTATGTGATAGGCCCTGAAGGCCGTCCGGAACTCCGCCCAGGTCATAACTCGGTCGGTGGGCCGTGAAGCACAGAAGTTTGCTTACCACGCGTTCGCGAATTCCTGGAGCTGCTGGACCGCGAACTGAGTCTTGCGCTGCTCACTTAGTTGGAACAGCCCGAACTTCATCTATATTGTGCGGAGCCAGTTGTCCGCATCGAGGGGTTCATCCGCCCTTGAGAATACCGGGGGATGAGTCGCTAGGAAGTCGGAGTAGGAGCTCTGTTGACGCTCCTCACGGTCTTGACGTCTCTCTGGGCGAGACGTATTGGCGATGAGAGTTTGCAGCAACTCCGTGTGCTGCTGATGAGAACCCGCCATTGCCGCCACGATGCTGGCCAATGTAACCGTTGGCTGAGGCGGTGGCGGTGTTTGCTGTTGCTGTTGCTGCTGCTGTCCTGAGGAGTCCTCAGGAGGCTGTTGGGAGGTTTCTCCCCCTTGACTGGAACCCCCAACGTCTGGGTTGGCACGAGTACGAGTCATTCTGAAATTCCAAAACAGCAGCGATCAGTACATGTCATACTTAAAATCCCATATGCAACAGTAGGTATTGAAGTGACGCATGAATAATTTACACAATATTCACATATATTGATAAAGCATAAACTTTATACAAGATACATTATTCTCGGGTCTCCGAGAAGTCGTGCTCATGTCGTCACTACCTATACATACGCTACTGCCTATACGACATGTCACTGGTACAAAAGTTTGGGTCATACTACTCTGGTTGCCCTACTTGGCCACGGTAACCCCCTACTCGGAGTAGAACTCAACCTCCTGTGGGTCGTCCTCCTCCGGTACCTCTGCTGGTGGTGCTGGATCTACAACCTCTTCTCCCATCTCGGGCTCTCCCATAGCCGGAAGACCCAAGACCACCGGTATGCCCAATACCGGAGGTACGAGGTACTGTAATGCATGCACCTCGTCCATGGCTTGGTTGTAGTATTCTTCCCAGCCTTGCCCTTCCTCAATAGCATCGTCCCGCTCTTGAGTAAGGTCCTCATTCTGCTGGGCTAGAGTCTGCACCAACTCTTGTAACGCCGCGATGTTGACACGGCTTTTCTTCTTCGCCTTCTTCAGACGATGCAACTGATTGTGCTGTTCGTTCAGTCGCTTGATCGTCAGAAGGAGCACATTGCGGAGTGCGTTGTGAGCACTCTCGAAATGGTCTCCACGGCTTGTGCTCTTCTTGAGCTTTGCGGTGAGAGGCTCCGTATGAACAGCTTGGCTGTCCATCACGGCCTTTCCTGCCCTCATTTGGAGGCTGAGGTTTGCCTCCGCGGGGTTGTACCTTGGGCAACCTGGATCGGTTGCCTCCCGGTACCTTCCTTCCCACACATGATGAGCCCGTCCCTCCACCAGAACGAGTGCGTATAGAGTGCCTTCCATCGCTCTCACGTGTAGCTGGCAGAATCGTGACATGGTGTCACGGGCTGCCACTTGCCACCTTACTTCGGGTTGTCTACCTCTCACCGTAACGGTGAACGGCGCCCACCCGGGTGGCGTAGGACCTACAGGGACCTCGACATGGATTGTCCACGTCTTGTTACCTTCCTCGTCTTCGTCCTTGGCGAAGTACTGCCGCATCTGGTTGTACCCGAAATATCGAATGCTTCCGGATAGCCGCTAGGGTGAGAACAGTGGAATTCCACCAACCCGTTCTCGAACTGTTTATCCGCTGTCATCTGTAAAAATATATTTGAGAAATGTCAAATATTTATTTGAACAGTAAACCACTGAGTTATAACATAAAACATGTCATTGAACTCATAAGACTTGGAATCATAGTTCAAATTTAAATAAATTTGACTGCTGATCTGCTGTCCAATATGACAGCCCTGACCAGTTTCCATTTCAACCTGATTTAGGTCATGCTAAAGGCAAAACTAATTATGGAGCTCAACATCAAAGTTAAAGCTAACTTCAACAGCTTTCCATAAAGTATTTGCTTGGCCTAATATCTGTCTTGGTTCAAAAGTTATAAGATGTCAAAGTTAACAGAACTTCTGGAGAAAATTGGACAGCACCTCCCTGCTTTAGGTACTGATTTGATCCAAGAATTCCAGTTAATTCTGCTCCGAATCTGACAAAACTTTCTGTTACAAAGTTGTAACCCATCTCATAAGACTTCTAGAACTACCTCATTTTCTATTTTTGGATTTTTATACAGAAAGTTATGCTCAATTTACAGAGAGTTTACAGAGAGTGTTTGCTCTGCCCTGTTTTCTGGACAGTTTCAACTCTACTGCATTTTTCGATTGGTTAAGGGTTGAAGTACCTCTGGACATCAACAGAAAAGTTGTAAAGCTCTTCCAAAGATTTCCAAAAATGTATCATATGACCCCAACCTCGAAAGAACTCAACCTCTAACCTCTGATTAACTTCAGCCTTAATTCAGCTGAAAACAGAGTCCTCTGTCCTTAGCAACCTATAAGTTGAAAACTTGTTAACTTTGAATATCCTGATTAAGGGAAGAGGTTACAGCAAAGTTTTAATGCTCCAGATTAAAACTTTCAAGTTTTACAATGAAGTTGTTCATTTAGTGGGGTGTGACGTCGATGCGTCACCAGATCATGTCGGTACTACGTCCTCACAAAGAAAAACTTATACCGGACTTAGCCGGCTTCGTTAGTTCAGTGGCACTAAGCGTCTCTCGCACACGGATGCTACACGTCTACCGTTTTTTGGTTAGACTACCTGCAAATAACTCAAGCAATCATCAGACTCGGCTGCACACCGAGTCCGGTATCTATACAGTTCGTACACCCGACAGTCATCACTCGCCCGTATGTTCTCAAGCCAAACACGCCTTGAGCTACGTGTTCACGTTACTGACCACGTGACGGGGTCTCCCAAATTGCACCACGCACGCCAGGGACAGACATTGCTCGAATACCCCAAACGACATGAAGAGTCGTAGAGGATATTAAAGCGGGTCGGGTTACCTGCCACCCGTGTGGCTCCACCCTTCAGCTTGTGCGCACTGGTGGACAGCGCTTACGTACACCCCCCAAGACATAAAGCGTCCCGAGATGCACGATTTTCCGACATAGACAAATAGGTTAGTATGCCATTTCCTATACACTAATAACATCCTTATATATGCTACTAACTCGTTCCTCCCTGGATTTTTGAAAAAGATGATCTTTGTAGTGCGTTAAACCTCAAGCGAGCTCTGATACCACGCTGACACGTCCCCACGGTCTTGTCGAGCCAGGATCACGCTAAGGGGTGCTGCGTTGCACAACACCGGATAACACACATCAAAGGTACAAAGCGGAAGCAAAACTTTTATTACATAAAGTGGTTTATGAACATTTTTACATCAAAATATGTCCAGTCTACACTCACGGGCGTAGACTACGCATCAAGTTCACGCTCAGCCCGTGAACGTGTCCTTGCTAGCACGCACACACACTAACACGGCGGCGTGCACGACTCCCGCTCGACGGGGTTCCCCTCCTGGGGTTCCGTCTCCTCCTCGGGAGTCCCTTCCTCATAGAACCCTGCAAAAGCTTCAAACACAAGCAGTGAGCACGAAGCCTCAGCAAGACTCCCCCGTCTCTCCTAAACATGGAACTGCTACATGAGTGATGATAGGTACATGAGACAAAACAAGTTGCAAAGGACTCGCCTAATTGGTAGAACCTTACTTTCAAGTTTTAGCAACCGGTTGTGGAGAACCTCACGCTAAGGCACATGAGAGAGCCGCAATCAAACAAGAAACACATTTCTCTCATGTACTTTGCCCAAAGTTGAAAGGAACTTTAGTTATCTCTAAACTACAGCAAATCATTAACAATCAAATTCATATTTCAATAAGCAACATTTTAACATGTAACTAGCCAGTTCTTTCTACGTCACGGTACAGTGAACAAGTGGTACTCACTGACCGCGAGGGACGGCAATTATAATCGATTTACACCTGCACGGTTACCTGAACAACCCGTCACGTACGTGTGAGGGACCACAGGACCTCGTCGGGTGGTGTCGTGATATGCGGCACCCAACAGCACACGGGTCGACAAACACACATCATATTACATAAATAGTTTAGCGGAAGCGTACAAGAATGTTTTACAAATAAGTATATCAGAGTAAGCTACAGCGGAAGACTATCTCTCTCAAGACTCATCTCTATCTTAGCAACAAAGAAACGGTCCAGCCCGCGGACGTTTGTTACTAGCAACACAAAGACAATCTGCAGCGGCGAGGATGCTCTTTGAGTAGGAACTCGGAAGTTCCCGAGTCTCATCGGCATCCCTTCATAAGCATGAAGTCAATCACCTGCAAAACAACTCAGATAGCATGCGTGACCATAACGCTCAACAAGACTTAACCGTCACACTAAACATGAAACTCTATGTTAGGTTATGAACCTAAAATAGGATGGTATGAGCATAATTTAACTCGCCTAGAAGTGAATCCTTACTTTCAGGTATTAATGGCAGCATTTTAAGTAACCCTGGGCACGTCACATCGGGAGTCCACAATCAAACAAGAAACGCTTCCCCCCGATGTAAATTGCTCATGGCATAAAAGAATCAAGTTTGCACTAGCCTATTCATCAAGATCCAATACAAAGCTAGTATGATACTTCACATCAAAATAATTAGTTTCTTTCTCATGCAAGTTCTTACTACGTCACGACTGTGAGAACAAGTATGCTCGGTCCATTCCACGAGCGACGGTGATTCGAATCAATAACACCCGGACTACATGACACGTACGCCCGTACTCGATGTTGCCTACAACAACCATCACTGACGTCTTACATGGCAGTCTTTCCCCCGTTTCACCCCCGCTGAATCGATCAAGTCGCCCCGTACAGTAGCCACTCTCATGGTGCACCTGCCGACGTGATATGTCATGAGAATGTTCCCCACATACTACACACCAGCCTTCCGCCTGAGGCGACCCGAAAAGTCCCAACGACAGCTTCCCGAGGTACATCGGTTTACTGGGTCCCATATAGCCAACATGGGTGAGGTACACAACTCAAACTTGTTTAACAGGGCCGCATACGGATCGGTCCTTGACCGAAACGGACAGGTATATAGCACCCAGGCCCCTATGTCCTGCTGCCCCTACAACCTTCCGGTCTCAACTTAAACTTGCTAATTTATTTTTGAACCAATCCCGTATGCCCCTGTTGTTCCTGAATCTGCGAGTAGCATCTCACCACTCGACTTCTACCGAACCGTACTTAAGCATGGCAGTTCTACACGGTGAAAGATACCTACCCAATACTCCATGGTCATTTGGCTATGCAAGAGGAGTATCAAACATTAAACCTAATGCACAGTTCAAATCTTAACCAAAGGTGAATACAAAATAAAAACTTAATAGCTGTTAAATACAAACCGGAGATTGCCTGTTTCGCAGGGTAGTCGTATATAAGCAGTTAGTATCCTTGTTGATCCACCCTTGATCCTCCGGAGCTTGATCCACTTCAATGAATCACTCCTTTGAATCCACCTTCGTTGTGGTTCCTATTGAAATGCATATGTACATGTTTTATAGAATGTAATGGAAAGAAGTTATAGAATTAATTTCTTAGGAACAGAGGTTGTGTGGAAAAGCCATGAATGGCTTGGGTTGCCTCTGTGGTGCAAAGAAACAGAAATGACAACTTAATCTTACTATCTTAGCTATACACTAACTATTTTTCCTAATGAACACGATAGATGAGCTTAAAAGATTTGAGTGCAACTGAAGAGCAAGAACTCCAATGGCCTCAAAAGTTTTACAGCAGCTTCTATACTACCTAAGGATTTAGCTTGCCAAATTGCAGCTAAGGTGGGGTTAAATTGTGATCTCCATAATTCTCTCTCTCATTTATTTCCACCTATACATAAGTATGGAGAATAAGCACAGGGAGTTCAAGGGCTCCCCTTGAGCTGATAATTTACATGTGAGTTCCTGGTCACATGAAAGTAATTTGGTCCAAAATTCAGCCCTTTTACTTGAGTAGTTCTCACGGAACAATTCTTTAGGCATTTGTACTCAAAAGAATTAATTCTGAAGTAATGTGCATTTTCATGCCCAATTAAGTGAACTACAATTCCAAGTATGTCTCAGAGAGCTTGCCTAAATTTTCTATGATTTTTGGAGCTATGGATTGCTCAGAATAGATTTTTGAAGTGGGAAACATTTTCTGAAAATGTTTCTGGACTCTTTTGAACACAGTAGTTTACATTTAGCAAACTCCTACTCAAATGATCTTAAAATGAGCTAAAAATTTGCTAGTAGGTCAACACTATGCTAAAGAATATCCTGGCAAAATTTGGGGATTTTAGATAACCAAAACTCCCTCAATAATTCTTTTTCAGAAAACCTTCCAAGAATTTTCCAGAATATAATATTAACTTTTATACAAATCTGAGTTCGTATTTGGATAGAACTCAGAGAGATGAATCCAACCCAAGTGGAATCACTCAATTTGGAGGTTTCTACAGAGAATTATGAATTTCCAAAGTTTGAGCCCTCACTGAAATTGTTTTCCTACAGAAAATCTTACTGGGCCCGCTTCTTTAAATTTCAGCCAATCAGGATTGGGCCACACCGGGGCCACAGCTTCCCAGCGCGCCAACACACGGGATCCTGGCCACACCCGATCACAGGTTTAAATTTCCTGCTGCTGACAGACGGGGCCCACCCGTTCTCTTCTTCCTTCGGCTCCTCTTTCGCGCCCGCGCGCTCCCCCTCGCCGGAGCAACCGGAGGCTCGCCGGACCGGCGTTCCCGGCCACTGTCCGAACCAGGACTCTCCGCCAGGGGGTTTAGGGCACCGAGAAACACGGCTGTGGGGTCGGTTTAGGTTGCCTGCGGCCGGAAAATGGCCGGCGACGTGCGGCAGCTACTGTGGAGGTTCGGCAGCGTCGCCCAAGGTCTCAAGTCCGCCAAAACCTGTGCCGGCGAGCTCTACAGCACCAGCGGGCCTTAGGAAGAACCGGAATGGTCGCAAGCTTGCTCGGAAATGGACGCAAGGGTGTTGTCATCGTGCGACCGAATGGGTCCGCCATGAACACCCTCAGTAGAGCTCAAAATTTGTCGGTCTGAGACGTTTTCATGCGCTGGATGCAAAAGGGAAAGTGATCGCCGGCTAGTCCAGCTTCTCTGTGCCAAGTTTGATACCCTAAGAAGGATTGCAGAGGAGGAATTTTGAGGAACTGTACCGGGAGCTCGTTGTGAAGCTGTCGGGACAAGATCTTCAAATTGGCCATCGATGCTTCACGGCACGGCTGGAGCTTTGGCTGAGAGCAGCACCGAACCAGCGCGCGTCCGTGGCCGTGCTTGACAGATCTTGGAAACCACCGTAGTGGTCTGCCCACGTGATACCGATCGCCGCCTTTGAGCTAAGGTCACGGCGGACGTCGTTGATCACTGGAACAGAGGCCGAGATTCGGGGGTTTAGGCGTCGGGAGAGTGGGGTTCGAGCTCTGAACGCTGTCTAGCAGCTCGGGGAGGAGGGTAGCGTGACGTTTTGCCGTTTCTTTGATCGGACCGAGAGGCGGAGGCGAGGCTCTCGGTTCTGTGCGCGAGCTCGCGAGGAGAGAAGGCAATCGGGTCTTCGCTCGGGCTGAGGGGACGATAGCGCCGAAGGAACCACCTCCGGGTGGCCGCGCGTGGGGGAGGGCAGCAGAGGTGGCAGGGGTCAGCTTCTCGGCAGCACGGTGGAATCCCCTCGGTGGCACCCGATCAGCCCTCGTGGCATCGAGCAGAACAGAGGCAAAAATTCATTTGCTTCATGGGTAAGTTTAGGTCTAGCTCACTGCCATGTGGGTCCCACCCCACATTCTTCTCCCAAATATCTTCTCAAGGTGATCCTCACAATTCCCAGAATGCTGAGTTTAAAAGGGTGGCTAGAATTTGAATTCTCCAAATTCAGTTTGAATATGTATGGCAAATTTGAATTTGGCTAGAATTTGCAAATGCTTCTCTTAAACTCCTTTTTGAGCCCACCCTACGAATGAAAAGTTTGTGACAAAACTTTTCCCCATAATTCCAACTATATAGCTGCATGTTTATTCAAAGTTTTTGGTCACCACATGTGTGAACTTTGAATTTCAAATCTGATTTTTAAACTTGCATGCAAAGAGGTATTTAACTCCTTATTGGTTCAACACATAAAAGTGTGAGCCTCATTTTTAGATGCTCATCCATGTATTACTTTGCATGAAGGAAAGTTTTAGCAAGCCCCATTTTCCATGTCTTTGCCACACATATGAACCCAAACCTTAGTTTTTATTCATACACATTTTTGGGACTTTAACATTCCTCCCCCCTTAAAAGAATCTTGTCCCGATATTACAAAAGAAGAACGAGACGGGAGAGGTAATTGTTAGACACTGTGATTATGTGTGTGTCACAGGGGCATATTAGTCATTAGTGATGGATTAGGGTTAGGGGTAGTTTAGTCCTTTTTCCCTCCTAATCCCTCTATATAATCAGACCTGTACCTCAGTATTATCATCATCTAATACAGCCACCATTAGCCCTCTAATATGGTATCAGCTAGGAACTAATTAGGATTAGGACCTAACCCTAACCCTAATGACCCAGGCCCAGCCACCGCCGCTGCAGTGGCCCTGCGCCGCCGCCTTCTCCGGCGCGCCGCCCGGCGGAGCTGCCGCCGCCAAGGCGCCATGCCTCCGCGCAGCCGTGCCGCCCGCTGCGGCTGCTGCCGCCGCCGCCCCATTCGCCTCCGCTGCCCCCAACCACGCCGCGGTGACCAGGGCCGGGCCCGCCGCTGGCGCCGCCACCGCCAGCGCCCCAGTCTTGCCGCCCGCTGGGGCCGTCACCTCCACTGCAGCGCCCCTCGCCCATGCTTTCGCGCCGCCCTGTGGGGCCGCCGCGTCACCACCCTGGGCCACCGTGCAGCCGCATATGGCCGCCGCTGGCGCTCTTGCAGCCCCCACCGCCATCCAGCCCCCAGCGCTGCCACCCCTCGAGACGGCTCGCTGCTACCATCTGGCCCGCCGCCGTTGCCTCTGCAGCACCCCATGACAACGCCACTGCTTGGCCCGCAGCAGTTGCAGCGACTGGTATACCTGGATCGGCTGTTGCCTACTCGCTTGGCACGACTGTCGAGGGTCCAAGCATGTTGTCTTCCTTCCCGGCGCCGCCACCGCCGGGGCATGTCGCGACCCGTTCTACACCGTCGGTCTACCTGCGGGGTCTCACGCCGTCTGGCCCTGACTGGGTGGTGGACTTTGGTGTCTCGTACCACACCACCCCTGACGTCGGTATCCTCTCCTCTACCCGCCCCTCCCGTCCCTCTGATCCTTCATCTATCGTTGTTGGGAACGGTCGACCCTCCCAGTCACCTCAGTAGGTGACTCGGGTTCGCCGGATTCATTTCAGCTACGTGATGTTCTTGTTGCTCCTGACATCATTCAGCACCTTCTTTCCGTTCGTCGTTTTACTACTAACAACCACGTTTCCCTTCAATTTGATCCTTATGGTGTAACTGTGAAGGATCTTACTACTCGACGCATTCTCTTTCGCTGTGATAGTACGGGTCCCCTGTACACGATGCGTCTTCCTGCTTCCGCTCCACCCCTTGCCCTGACTACGACAGCTTCTTCGACAATTTGGCATCGTCGTCTTGGCCACCCCGGTATTGATGCTATGTCGAAGTTGTCTGGTGGTTCAGTGATATCTTGTACTCGGGGTACTCATGAGTCTCTTTGCCATGCTTGTCAGTTGGGTCGCCACGTTTGACTTCCTTTTCCGCACTCTGTCACTCGTGTCGAGCACATCTTTGATTTGATTCACTGTGATCTTTGGACTTCACCTGTTCTTAGTATTTCTGGATGCAAGTATTACTTGGTGATCGTTGATGATTTTTCGCACTATTCATGGACCTTTTCCTTGCGACAGAAGTCTGATACTTTCGGTACTCTTTCTCACTTCTTCGTTTGGGTGTCCACCCAGTTTGGGTGCACGATCCGTGCGGTCCAGTGCGACAACGGGCGCGAGTTTGACAACTCTACGTTCCGTGACTTTCTGCTTTCTCGCGGTGTTCAGTTGCGCATGTCATGTCCGTACACTTCCCCCCAGAACGGCAAAGCGCATGATTCGGACCACCAACGATGTCATGCGCTCTCTGATGTTTCAGGCTTCTACCCCTGCTCGCTACTGGGCGGAGGCGCTTCACATTGCCACCTACCTCATTAATCGCCTTCCTACTAAGGCGATTACGGCTCCCACCCCTCACTTCGCTTTGTTCGGCACCCACCCTCTTTACGACCATCTTCGGGTCTTCGGGTGCGCTTGCTACCCGAACCTCTCTGCCACAGCTCCCCATAAGCTTGCGCCTCGCTCGACTCAGTGTGTTTTCCTTGGGTACTCCCCTGACCATAAAATGTACAGGTGCCTTGACCCCACCACCCGTCGTATCTTGATCTCCCGACATGTCGTCTTCGACGAGTCTTCCTTTCCCTTTTCCACCCCGTCCTCTGACTCCGTCACTAAGTTGGATTCCCTCTTCTCTACTGACCCCGAGGCCGCTCCTATACAGCGACCTTGTCGGTTACCTCTTGCAGGTTACCCACCCGCTACGCCACGCACGACTTTGGCGTCTTCCACGCCACCTGTTGTGCCTTACGTGGCCCCGGCGTGTCACAGCCGGTTTCTCCGAAGAATAACCGAGTGAATATCACATGTATGCCAGGATCATTTTCTCATACATGTGATGACAAATAGTGAAGCATCATTTATTACAAGCCAGGTGTCGAATATAAATAAGTCTTACATAGCATAAGTCTCGATGGACGATAATAAGTTCATCATATGTAAACAAAACAGCAACGGAATATAAATCTTGTGGGCTCCATCACAGGCGTTGCCCGGGGGACTCCATGAACCTAGAATCCTTCTTCGGGTCCGAAGTCTTGGTCATTGAACACCACATCATCCCCTTGACCTGAGCAGCAATTTAAACCAACAAATAGGCAAGTTTGAGTACCGTTGGTACTCAGCAAGTGTGGGAAAGTTATGTCATGCATGGCTAGAGCAAGGAGAGGTTGAACTCATGGTTAAAGCACTACGCAACTAATACCTATCATCTTAGCTTATTAAGCACCTACATTACTACATAGGTGAAATGGTCCCAATCTCCCAACCCATCATCAAAATCAAATAACCATAACATCATTTCCAATGTTAAGCTCCCCGCTTAACATCCACAACTTCCAAAGTCATCATCCTCTAATCATGAATAAGTCCAAGCCGCTCTTGATCGTGAGCACGGCTGTCATGACAGTTTTGACTCTGCAGAATTTGCACCACTGTACCCACTGTACCCACATGTAGTGATTTCATCCCCCGTTGCCGGGTGGACTAAAAGAACCTCCATTATGCCAGTGGTCGCGAACCACATTCACACTTCCCAGGTGTGTAGCCAGGAGATCACTACGAAGCCTTTACAAAGGGATTCCTGACGAGCGTGGGCCCACTGAGGTTTCACCCCTAACAGCATACAAGAGGCTCCAACCCCGCTGTAGTGGCCCCCTCTTGAGCCTTGCGGTTCATATGGTAGTCCAGCTGACACCTATTCCCCGCACCATCCAACACACCCATACTACGCCGGGGATACACCTAATTAATTGGCCAAGCTGCCCCATCTCAGCATGTGGTTGGCACGGTAAAGCCAGGTTACATGCTCCATGAACCGGTCCTTAGGATCCAGGCAAGTACTAAACACAAACCCGAGTCTCGTGCACCCAGCACCAACCAAATTATCCAACTTGCCTCGATCCCTACCTCTACATAACCCATAATATCTCATTCAAGAGTAAGGTAAATAAATTGATGATCTTATATCCCAATTATCCCATTCTAAGCATGGCTAATTATAAGCATATAAATAAATGATAGAATAAATCCCAACCGAAGCTACAAGGAAACAAGGTAATGCAATTCTAGGGAAACTTCCTAGCATGGGTTTCATATTTCAATTGACAATGCAAATAATTCTATCTACACATCCTAGTACCGGATCAAAGTGGTCAAGGACACTTGCCTTCTTCCTGCTGCTCTGGGAATGGAAAGTCTTGGTCTTGGAAGGGAAGAACTTGCTCTGGGGCAGGTTCTACTCATGCCAATACACATAGCAAAAGAAAACAACAATCCGTAAGACATAGTTCACACTTTCACTTCATACAAACCACACATACATACCTATGAAAGTCATTCACATTTCTAAGTGTTGTGGTTACTCTACATGTGTTAATTTTTAGCCTACATGCACTTTTAAACATATGTATATGATTTCTAACTTTTGTATTCAGATTTCTGTTTGCACACTATATATGAATTTCCAATTTGAACAAATTCTTTATATTTAATTAATACACTTCTTAGCTACCAAGTTTATATGAAAGGTAATTTCCTACTCCAAATAGGTTTTCAGATCTTCTACCAAATCCTAAACTGAAGTCTTTGGGTTTGGAGACTTCATTTATCATTTTCTAATTATGCATACCTATTTTCCTATATTTTCCAGATTTATTTTCTATGCCTAAAAGTGAGTTTTAATATTAAATAGTAGGGCATATCATCTAAACAGAATAGGTTCTGATCTAAAATATTAAATAATATATTTTTGAACTTCTCCTCTGAGGTGAACTAACTTAAATTTATTTTACCAATTTTCAGAATTATTTCCTAACCTAAAAATGTGTCCTTATAACTAATAAATGTGAACAATCAATTAGACAGATTCATTTCAGCCTAAAAATCTATTTTTAACTCATTCTAAAGTTCTCCAAGTGCTAGGAGAGTTTAAATTTGAATTTACAATGTGTTTGCCTCACCTTTTAAATTTAAATCCTAATCACATATTCAAATTTCTGAATTTAATATCATATAGGGTCAAAAAGGTAAATCCACCCTACTACAGGGTCTAATTTATTATTTCATAAATTTCCAGGGGTCTAACTACACATAACAGAGGGGTTTTCCTAATTTTTATTAAGTCTATTGGCTACTGATTTTTAAATGAATTTTCACGAATTTCTGAAGTTCCAGGGGCTAGATCAGAAGTTTCCGGGGCTAGCTCATGTTTTCCGAGATCCCCAGGGGGTAGCGCGTAAGAATCCCGGCTTTTATAACGCGGGGCTGATGTGGACCGTCCGATTTAAAATAGACGGCTGAGATTATAACGCGAAGCGGTACGGGTTATATCTAATAGGAACCGCACGATTTAAAATGGACGGGCCTCAGGGGGCCACGTCGCCCTGGCCGTGCGCGGGCGGCGCTGCCCGGCGGCGTGCGGCGGCGGGAGGCGGCGATCTCGCCGGAGATCTTCGGATTTTCGTCTCTACCTCCTAATACTTGGATTTCATGGCATAGAACGGTAGAGGGGAGGTCGGAGATCTCACCTCGGGGCTTTTCTTGAGCTCGGAGGCCCTCGAAGGCGGTCGGCGGCGAGGTCCGAGATAAAATAGCGGCGGTGCTTGCCGGAGCTGCATCTAGGGTGCAAAACACCGGATTTCCTTCACCTGCGAGTTAGATCATAAAATCCGAGCTAGGATCGAAGAAAAACGGTGGGAGAAGCTTCGGTTCTCACCAGGAGGAAAAACAACCGATCGTGGGGGAAAACAGGGCGATGTCGACGTTTATATAGGCGAGGGGGGGGGCGGCGGTTTGTTGGGATCGAGTTGGAGTCGTCTGGGACCGGGAGTCGGGCTGGGGACGCGGGTTTCTGGAGTTGGTTGCGATCGGGCGCGGGGAAGAGTCCGTTCGGTTGGCGCGAGCGGGAGGTAGGAGATGACACGCGGGCCCCGCGTGTCAGTGAGAGGGAGAGAGGGGCGCGGGTTTGGGGCTCGCGCGGGGAGATTGGGCCGGCTGGGGGGTTTCGGCCCACTTGCCGGTGGGGTTTTTCTTTTTCTTTTTCCATTTCTTTTCTGTTTTGATTTGAATTTGAATTCTAATTTGAATTTGAATTTCTGCACCACATGCAATACGTCCAAATTTTTTTAAATTCCCCTCTTAACATATTTTGGGGTGTTACAGCTATACCCCCCTTAAAAGAAATCTCGTCCTCGAGATTGGTGGTTCTAGGAAAACAATTCCAGAAACTGTGCCTTAAACTCGTCTTCTCGCTCCCATGTGGCTTCCTCTTCTGAGTGATGCTTCCGCTGCACCTTGCACATCCGAATTCTTTTATTTCTTGTGAGGCGTTCCATTGTCTCCAAAACCTTGACCGGTTGCTCGGCATAAGACAGATCCTCTCCTAGGTCAACCTCATTCATGGGTAACATCTCTTCAGGCGTCCTCAGACATTTCTTGAGCTGTGACACATGGAATACATCATGCACATCCGATAGGCGAGCCGGTAGTTCTAGTTGATATGCCACTTCGCCCTTCCTCTCTAGAATCTGAAAGGGTCCGATGTATCGAGGTGATAACTTCCCTTTCACCTTGAACCGACGATGTCCTCGGATAGGGGACACCTTGAGATAGACATAGTCCCCCACGTTGAAAATAAGCTCTTTTCTCCGTACATCGGCATAACTCTTTTGTCGGGTCTGTGCTATCCTCAAGTTGTTGCGGGTTTCCCTCACTTTCGCCTCGGCTTCTTGTAGTACTTCGGGCCCAAACACTTTACTTTCCCCGGTTTGGTTCCAAAATAGTAGTGTTCTACACTTCCTCCCATACAAAGCCTCAAATGGTGACATCTTCATACTAGCGTGATAACTGTTGTTATAGGAGAACTCTGCATATGGTAAGTTCTTCTCCCAACTCCTATTGTTCTTGAGCGCACACGCTCTCAACATATCCTCAAGGATCTGGTTCTTTCCGTCTGTCCGTCAGTCTGGGGATGATAGGCAGAACTAAAATTCAGATGTGTTCCCATGGTTTCATGTAACTTCTGCCAGAACCTTGAGGTGAACTGTGTCCCTCAATCTGATAGTATCTTCTTTGGCACTCCATGGAAACACAGGATCCTTGGCATGTATAATTCTGCCAATTTGGATCCGCTGTAGCCTTCTTTCATGGGGATGAAATGAGCTACCTTGGTTAGCCTGTCGATGATGACCCATATCGAATCATATCCTGATTGGGTCCTAGGCAGTTCCACTATGAAATCCATACCGATTTCTTCCCATTTCCATTCAGGCACTTTGAGTGGTTGCAATAATCCCGCGGGTCGTTGATGTTCTGCTTTCACCAACTGACATGTGTCACACAGGGCAACATGTTCCGCGACATCTCTCTTCATTTTATACCACCAATATCTGCTCTTGAGGTCATGATACATCTTCGTACTTCCAGGATGAATGGAATAGTCGGAATCATGAGCCTCCTTCAAAATCAATTCACGGATCTCCTTCACTTCAGGCACACAGATTCTTTTCCCGTGCCACACCGTCTCTTGTTCATCCTCTCTGAAACCAGGGGCTTTATTATCCTTGGAGTTCTCTGATTTCTTGTATCTTCTCATCAGTCTTTTGACCATCGCGTATGTCTTGCTCTAATGTGGAGTCCACTTCCATGGTGACGGCCTCACCGCTATTTACCGGACATAGATTGAGTTTTATAACCTCTTCCTTCAGTTCTGTAGGCATGTCCTTCAAGATTAACCTATTGACCTGCACCTTTCGGCTTAAAGCATGTGCTACGACGTTCGCTTTCCTAGGATGATAGCTGATGCCCACATCAAAGTCATTGATTAGCTCTAACCATCTCCTTTGTCTGAGGTTGAGATCTGGCTGTGTGAAAATATACTTTAAGCTCTTATGATATATATCTGTCCTCTTCCCCATCAAGTAATGCCGCCAAATCTTCAACGCGTGTACCACTGCGGCTAGCTCTAGGTCATGTGTAGGATAGTTCTTCTCGTGCTTCCGGATCTGTCGGGATGCATATGCCACGACATGCCCCTCTCGCATGAGAACACATCCCAACCCATTTCCAGAGGCATCGCAGTACATCGAAAAGTTCTTCTGCATATTTGGCATAACTAGCACTGGGGCTGTTGTCAATCTTTTCTTTAGCTCTTGAAAACTCGTCTCGCACTGCGGTGTCCATGTGAATGTGATTCCCTTCTCCAACAATTTGGTGAGGGGTCTCAAAATCTTGGAGAAATCCTCGATAAACCGTCGATAATACCCAGCCAATCCTAGGAAGCATCGAACTTCCCCGACATTGTGAGGGGTCTTCCACTTCTGCACATCCTCGATCTTGGCGGGATCTAAGGAGATTCCTCCCTCCGAGATTATATGTCCTAAGAAGGGAACTCTCTTCAGCCAAAACTCACACTTGCTCAACTTGGCATATAGTTGGTGTTCTCTCAGCTTTTGCAACACCAGCCTTAGATGTCCCTCATGTTCTTCTTCATCTTTTGAGAAGACGAGAATGTCATCAATGAAAACCACCACAAATTTGTCCAGATATTCCATGAATACCTTGTTCATGAGATACATGAAGTATGCCGGGGCATTAGTTAGCCCGAAAGGCATGACGGTGTACTCATACAGTCCGTACCGAGATACGAAAGCTGTCTTTGGAATATCAGTTTGCCTTATCTTAAGTTGGTGGTATCCCGACCTGAGATCAATTTTCGAGAACACACAAGCTCCCCTCAACTGATCAAACAAGTCTTCAATGCGGGGTAATGGGTACTTATTCTTGATGGTTACTTCATTCAACACACGGTAGTCTACGCATAACCTTTGGGTCCCGTTCTTCTTGGGCACAAATATCACTGGAGCTCCCCATGGTGAGGAACTTGGATAAATGTACCCCTTCTCTGTCAATTCTCTTAAATGTTCTTTGAGTTCTTCCAGCTGTTTGGAGTCCATCCGATAGGGTCTCTTGTATATCGGAGCTGTTCCAGGCACTAGCTCAATCGCGAATTCCACTTCACGATCGGGGGGCGTACCTGGCAACTCCTCCAGAAAAACATCTAGATATTCCCTGATGATCCTGATCTCCTCCACTTCCACCTCAACTTGATTGAGTTTAATGTCCCTCCTAGGATCTTGTATGGTTATGAACTTTACTCTTGTGCCACTAGGGTGAGTTAGTTCCACCGTTCTTGTCAAACAATGGATGATTCCTTTATGTTTGGTCAACCAATCCATACCCAAAATAATATCTATCCCTTGTGAATCTATCACTATGAGGTTGGCAGTAAATACTACCCCATTAATGTCTAGATTCACCTTGGGACACATTTGTCTTGTCCTTATCTCTCCCCCTGGAGAGTTTACTGCTAGCATATGGTCCATTTGAGTTGTAGCTAGATCATGCTTCTTAACAAACCCTTGAGCAATAAACGAGTGGGTAGCACCAAAATCAAACAACAGGGTTGCAATGTGTAAATTGGCAGGAAACTTACCAATTACCACGTCAGGTGCCTCTTGCGCTTCCTCCATGGTCACATGGTTCACCCGTCCTCGCATCACATTCTGCTGTTGTGGCTGCATGGGCTTCTTCTTTGGGCACTTATGGGCGTAGTGCCCCACTTCACCACAGTTGAAGCATTGCACCCCAACCTTAGGTGCCTAGCCTTTGTTGTCTTGGGGTTGGTTCGGTGGTCCTTGTACTGCTGGTCGAGGTTGATATGTGGGCGAGGCTGCTGTACAAACTGACATTGTGGCTGTGCTGGTGCTGACGAAGGCCTGAAATTCGGGTTGTACCCTCTCGGTGTTGAGTAGGGTACCACAGCACGGCTCGTCTGCCCTCTGATTCCGCTTTGGGTGGGGAAGCTGCTGGTGGAGAAGTGTGGCGACGCCTGCTCGCCCGGCGGTCTGGGAGTCAGGAGTCCATGTGTCGTTCACGGTGACACACAGTTCATTCCCATCTCCTCTTTCTCTCGCCCTCAAGCTGGCGCGAAGCAATGCCTCAGTCTCCTTCAGGGTGTCACGAACATCCTGAAGCTCCTGCTGACACTCTTGCAGTCGAGTGTTGAGCATAGCAGCATCCTCCAAGCACAGGTCTATGTGCTCATGGGAAGTCCCCTACTGCACTGGCGGGTACTTGTACTCCGCGGTACCACTCTCACGCTGGAGGACATACATGTACTCAGTCCTGTCCAGGTGGCGACGGTAGATGTAACTTTGGCAGGTGATGGCCTCCCAGGTGGCATCCTTCTCGGCATCGACCTGTGTCGCTCGACAAGCTGGAGAGCGGTGGATCTGGAGCAGCTAATTTTCATGGATAATCCTCATTTCTGAACTCCATTCTTCCCGATTCTCACGGATGGTCCGGGTGGAGCTGTAGTGTATGATTAGCTTGCCCGTATTGCCGGCAGCGTGGAGCATACGCCGTAGACAGCGCAACAAGCCTCCTACTGCCAATCCGTAGGAGTGGTACGTCACCGGACGGTTCTCCTCTCTCAAGGCAAGGGCAACTACCGGAACTCTCCCTCCGGTGGACTTGCGGGCGGTGCGGATCATGCGAACCATCTAAAACATAAAGCATTTAAAATTAAGTTAGATAAGATTTAAAAAAATTGCATTTTGAATAAAAGTTGGGGTAAGATGAATAAAGTGACCCATTAAATCACACCTTCAACCCACACCTTTGTAAAATAGTTTTTAAGAAAATAGGGTCCTTAAATACGTCCATTTCTACCTAGGTCCACATTCCTACGGGCAACCTTGGCTCCGATACCACTTCTGTCACTCTCGGTTTCTCCGAAGAATAACCGAGTGAATATCACATGTATGCCAGGATCATTTTCTCATACATGTGATGACAAATAGTGAAACATCATTTATTACAAGCCAGGTGTCAAATATAAATAAGTCTTACATAGCATACGTCTCGATGGACGATAATAAGTTCATCATATATAAACAAAACAGCAGTGGAATATAAATCTTGTGGGCTCCGTCATAGGCGTTGCCCGGGGGACTCCATGAACCTAGAATCCTTCTTCGGGTCCGAAGTCTTGGTCATTGAACACCACATCATCCCCTTGACCTGAGCAGCAATTTAAACCAACAAATATGCAAGTTTGAGTACCGTTGGTACTCAGCAAGTGTGGGAAAGTTATGTCATGCATGGCTAGAGCAAGGAGAGGTTGAACTCATGGTTAAAGCACTACGCAATTAATACCTATCACCTTAGCTTATTAAGCACCTACATTACTACATAGGTGAAATGGTCCCAATCTTCCAACCCATCATCAAAATCAAATAACCATAACATCATTTTCAATGCTAAGCTCCCCGCTTAACATCCACAACTTCCAAAGTCATCATCCTCTAATCATGAATAAGTCTAAGCCGCTCTTGACCATGAGCACGGTTGTCATGACAGTTTTGACTCTGCAGAGTTTGCACCACTGTACCCACATGTAGTGATTTCATCCCCCGTTGCCGGGTGGACTAAAAGAACCTCCATTAAGCTAGTGGCCGGGAACCACATTCACACTTCCCAGGCGGCTTATTCCTTCACCAGCGACAGTACTGCCTGGATATCCTCCAACGAGCGGGCATGACTGAGTGCAAGCCTTGCTCCACTCTAGTGGATACTCAGGCGAAGCTCTCCGCTACCGACGGGACACCCGTCTCTGACCCCACTACTTACAGGAGTCTTGCAGGTGCTCTTCAGTACCTCACCTTCACCAGGCCGGATATCTCGTATGCAGTTCAGCAGGTGTGCCTCCACATGCATGACCCGAGGGAGCCGCACCTCACCGTTGTGAAGCGAATTCTTCGGTACCTACGAGGCACTCTCGACTACGGCCTCCTCCTTCGACGTGACACGACCTCCGAGCTGGTCGTGTACACCGATGCTGACTGGGCAGGCTGCCCGGACACACGACGTTCTACTTCTGGGTACGCCGTCTTCCTGGGCGGTAACCTCGTCTCCTGGTCCTCGAAGCGATAGCCCGTGGTGTCGCGTTCGAGTGCTGAGGCGGAGTATCGCGCCGTGGCTAACGGCGTAGCTGAGGCCTCCTGGCTCCAGCAGTTGCTTCAGGAGCTCCACACTTCCGTCGCCAGGAGCACCCTCATCTACTGCGACAACGTCAGTGCCGTGTACCTCTCCACCAACACGGTCCAGCATCAGCGCACGAAACATGTGGAGATCGACCTCCACTTTGTTCGTGAGCGGGTTGCACGTGGCGAGATTCGGGTACACCATGTCTCGACGATGACGCAGTTCGCCGACATCTTCACGAAGGGCCTCCCGTCGTCGTTGTTCTCTGAGTTTCGGTCCAGTCCCAACATCTGCAGTGGCTAGATGTTGTGACTGCGGGGGGGGGGGGTTACACATTGTGATTATGTGTGTGTCACAGGGGCATATTAGTCATTGGTGAGGGATTAGGGTTAGGGGTAGTTTAGTCCTTTTTCCCTCCTAATCCATCTATATAATCAGACCTGTAACTCAGTATTATCATCATCTAATACAGCCACCATTAGCCCTCTAATAGTAATTACAAACTGTACAAGGCTAAAAGTTCCGGATAGTTGGTGCGGAGGTAATCTTCACTTTCCCACGTCACCTCTTCCACGGTATGATTACTCCACAAAACCTTAAAGAATCTGATCGTCTGGTTCTGGGTTACGCGGGCCTTTTCATCCAAAATCTAAACCGGTCACTCGGTGTAGGACAGGTCCGGTTTCAATTCGTCGATTTCCTCGGTGCGGACAGCAGCGGTGAATTTGAGGCACTTCCGCAGTTGTGACACATGAAATACATCATGGACACCCGCTAGACTTGCCGGTAATTCCAGCCGGTAGGCTAAGAACTGGTGAATTCCCTTTACACCGAACTGGTGAATTCCCTTCATCGGAGACACACGAAGATACACGTGTTCTCCGACGTCAAAATGTAAAGGCCTACGCTGTTGATCGGCGTAGCTGTTCTGTCAGGATTGTGCAGCCTTTAAGTTCTCTATCAACCGAACTCGGTCTTCAGCTTCGTTCACAAGATCAATCCCAAACAGAACTCTTTCGCCGGACTCACACCAATTCAGTGGTGTGCGACACTTCCGGCCGTAGAGAGCTTCATACGGTGCCATTTTAATACTCGCTTGATACCCGTTGTTGTATGAAAACTCCGCCAACGGTAAGTGATCATCCCAATTCCTACCGTGGTGGAGGGCACACGTTCTCAACATGTCCTCGAGTACTTGATTCACCCTCTCAGTTTGTCCATCGGTTTGAGGGTGATATGCGGAACTTCTAATCAACTTGGTGCCCAACGAGGCATGCAGCTGCTCCAAAAAACGAGCAACAAACAACGCACCTCGATCTGAAATGATGGTCTTCAGGACACCATGTGAGCATATAATTCTGGAGATGAATAACTCTGCATATTGCCTTGCTCGATAATGAGTGTTCACCGGTATGAAATGAGCCGACTTCGTCAACCGGTCGACGATCACCCATATCGAGTCATGCTTCCTGGATGTGAGCGGTAATCCGACGATGGAGTCCATACTCACATCCTCCCATTTTCATGCCGGTATCTTCAAAGGTTGTAGCGGTCCGGCTTTCCCATATGATCAGCCTTGACCCGTCTACACGTATCACACTCGGATACGTACTTCGCAATTTCCCTCTTCATCCTCGTCCACCAAAATTTCTGTTTCAAATCTTGGTACATCTTGTTACTTCCGGGATGAATGGAAAACTTCGACATGTGGGCTTCATCCAAGATCTTCTTCCGGAGTTTCATATTACGCGGTACCACTATACGGTCGTTAAACCATATCGTATCGTTCTCATCCTTCCGGAAACATTTCACCTCTCCGTTGTCTAGTCTTCTCCGTATGTGAGACATACCTCTGTCTCTTCTTTGAGCCTCAACAATCTCTTCACGGATTGTTGGATTGAGCGCGAGATTATAAAGCGCGCCATACGGAATGACACGGAGACTTGGTTCTTCAGCTTCCAACTCAGCAGCCGCCAAGTTGTGAATGTGGGCTTTCCGACTAAGCGCGTCGGCAACCACGTTTGCTTTTCCCGGATGATAGTGGATCTCAATTTAATAATCTTTGATGAGCTCCAACCATCTCCGTTGCCTCATATTCAGCTCCTTCTGTGTGAAGATATACTTCAAGCTTTTATGGTCGGTGTAGAGGTGAACAAGATTACCAAGTAGGTAATGCCTCCACATCTTTAACGCCAACACCACAGCAGCAAGCTCGAGATCATGAGTTGGATAATGCTGCTCGTGGTTTCGCAGTTGACGAGACCCATAGGCGACTACACGCCCTTCTTGCATCAGAACGCAGCCGAGACCGATGCCGGATGCATCACAGTATACATCAAATGGCTTTGTCGTGTCCGGCTAAGCAAGAACTGGAGCTGTTGTGAGATGTTTCACTAAAGTTTTGAATGCGGCTTCACATGCTGCATTCCACATGTATTTAGTGCCCTTCTTCAGCAGCTCCGTCATTGGTTTAGCAATCTTTGAGAAGCTTGGGATAAACCTCCGATAATATCCCGCTAAACCTAGGAAACTTCGGACCTCGTGGACTGATTTGGGAGATTCTCACTTCAGCACTTGTTCAATCTTGCTGGATCCACGCCAATACCTTCTGCTGAAATAATATGGCCTAGAAAAGGCACTTGATCAATCCAAAATTCGCACTTGCTGAACTTGACATATAATTGGTGCTCCCACAACCGTTGTAGCACGATGCGCAGATGTTCAGCGTGCTCATCTTTTGATTTGGAGTAAACCAATATGTTGTCGATGAATACCATGACGAATTTATCTAACTCCGGCATGAACACAGAATTCATCAAGTACATGAAGTGTGTCGGAGCGTTGGTTAACCCAAATGACATGACGAGGTACTCATAGAGTCTGTATCACGTCGAGAAAGTTGTCTTCGGTATGTCCTCCGGTCGGATCTTGATTTGATGATATCCCGACCGAAGATCCATCTTTGAAAATACCTTTGCACCCACAAGTTGATCGAACAGGATGTCGATGCGGGGCAAAGGATACTTGTTCTTGATCGTGACAGCATTTAGAGGACGGTAATCAACACATAGCTGTAGTGTTTCGTCCTTCTTCTTAACGAACAACGCTGAGCAACCCCAAGGTGAAGAACTTGGTTGTATGAAACCCTTGCTCATGAGTTCATTCAGTTGCTCTTTCAACTCCGCTAGCTCGTTAGGTGTCATCTTGTAAGGCCTTCGTGAGATAGGCGTCGTTCCCGGCGCCAGTTCAATCTTGAACTCGACGTCCCGTTCGGGCGGCATGCCCGGTAAATCATCGGGAAATACGTCGGGATAATCATGTACCACCGGAATATCTTCAAGCTTCAGCGCTTCCGTGTGGTAGGCCTCTACCATATCTGGGTCTTCGCTGTCTAGAAACAGCGTGTGTTGTCCGTGAATCGGCGAGTCAATCTGGACAGTCCGGTTACCGATATTGAGAACGGCACCATGACGATTTAACCAAGACATCCCCAATATAATGTCTATCTTCTGCCTATCCAACATAATCAGCGATGTTGGGTATATTTTTTCCGCCCAAACACAAAGCTGCTCAGGACACAATCTGATTGGCAGAGATATTTCCTCCCGGTGAACGTATGAGAAAACTCATTGTGGGAGTATTGGTGGATAATTGGTGCTGATCCACGCATGATTTGCTGATAAAATTGTGGGTTGCACCGGAATCAAAAAGTATGAGCACGGGCACGTCTTTGAGAGTGAACATGTCCGCTAACACCGGTGCTCCCTCTGGGACATCCTCAATAGTAAGATGTTGCACACTCCCGGATTGCAATGCTGTTATGTTGACTTGAGCAGGTGGCGGCATACCACCTGATGAGGATGGTTGTCTACTGTTCAACAACTTCTCCCGGCATTCCTGCCTAAAATGCCCTGAACGGTGGCAATAAGAACACGAAGGTTTCCCCGGTTCTTCGTTGACTTGTGATTGAGAAGTTGATGTACTTGGTTGCAGCAATGATGTGACAGGTGTCATTCATTGCTGCACCAAAGGTGTTGCTTCAAGACATGATTCTTGAGCAGGAAATCTGTACGGAGTTGATCTCACTGGTGTTTGCCATATTTCATCGGATCGTGTGTAATACACCACACGGTATAACTGGTGTGTCTTCTCGCATATCCTCCCGGTCCCTCTTCTCTGCTTGACACTCAAGTGTCGCTTGTTCTTGCAGCAGAGCAGCACTGATCAACTCGGTGTAACTGCCTTGATTGAACAAAGTTAACTTCTCTTTTAGTATGGCACTCAAGCCATAGAAAAAGTAGTCACACATTGCAGCTTCGCTCGTCGCATAAGAAGGAGTATATTGTGCCAGAAGGTTGAATCGTCTGACATAATCGAGGACACTCATGTCCCCCTGCTTCAAGTTTCTGAATTATTGCTGTTGGGCCTTGATAAAACACATAGGAATGTGATGAGCACGGAATGCTTCACGAAATTCCGTCCATTCCACTTGATGGCCTTCCGGAACGGTGGCGAGATAAGAAAACCACCAATTTCCGGCGGCTCCATGGAGCTGTTGAGCTGCAAATAATGTCTTCTGATACTCATCACACTCAAACACTCCAAACTTGGACTCCATAACCCGAAGCCACTTATCAGCTTCCACTGGTTCGTTGGCTTCCGTGAAAATTGACGGTTGTGTCGCCAAGAAGTCCAAATAGGCGTTCCGAGGTGGAACGTCCTGTTGTGCACGTTGGAGTAAGCCCTGTTGTACCAAGGCTTGGAGTAGTCTCGTGTTCTCTTGACTTGACTCAAGCATCTGAGCCATGACATCCGCCCATACCGTTGATGGCGGTGCCCGTGGTGGAGTCGGGTCATTATCGTCTCGTCGAGAACCTTCAGCCCTACTCGGTGAATGAGTACGCACCATACTGCAAAAGCATTATTTTGAGGAGAGTCAAAACTTGATCTCAGCAGTATGTGAAAGTATGCAAAACATGAACATGCTAAAACTTTATGAAAGCATAACAATACTTCATGTTTACACATCTTTCTAAAGCCAAAATAGAACAATCCCTCTATTCTGTACAGAATCGACCTTTCTGTACTTAACCCAGAATTCGATCCAGTTACCAGCATTCTCGTAACTCAAGTCGAATACCAAAGTTAAAGTTAACTTCAGTATCTTTTCAACGAGTACTCACATGCCTCTGGATCATCCCTTATTCAGAAGTTATGATCGTTCAAAGTTGACAGAATTTCTGGATAAATTTCCCAGCACCTCCTTTGTATGTGGTTGTTTTCATCACAGTTTTGCATACAAATGGGGTACAATTCTGAACAAACTATGAACTAAAAAATCGTTGCAAGTTTCATAACCTTTCCAACGGTGTATCATATGACCCTTAGAACTTTTTCTACAGAATGTTATGGCCAATTTACAGGAACATCCAGAGAAGGTTGTAGCTGTTCTGTTTTCTGAACAGTTTGCATTCAACTGGACATTCAACCAATTTGATGTCCGATTTGGCTCTGAGTTCTACAGAAAAGCTGTAGAGCACTTAAAAACCTTTCCAGAACTGCATCAAACACCTCCATTGGATCAAGCTAATCAGAGTTACGCCCTGTTAAAGTCCAGAAAAATTTCTGTTTGAACAGAGCACTCTGTCGTTGAGATCAAAAGAAGCCTAACAAGTCTCTTCTTTGAAACTTAGTTCAACTTGAAGAGCTCAGTAACTAATATGTGCTGTCCAACATCCATTTTTAGTTTGGGAGTTAGTCATGAATGATTTCTTCATAGGTAAGAATACTATCCAGTGTAGTACGGTGGTGATGCATCGTAAGACATATGACGGTACTACGTTGCCTCACCATAGAAAAATCTAACCAGATTACACCGACATATACGTATCCTTAGGTGGCACTAAAACGATCACTCGCAACCGTGTTCTACACGTACTAAGGTTTTCGTAGTTAGTTCCTGTATAAAACACACTCAATCATCAGGTTCGGCTGCACACCGAACCCGGTATCCATACAGTTCATACTCCCGGCCGTCATCACTCGCTGAGGTGTTCTCAAGCCAAACACGCCTTGAGCTACGTGTTCACGTTACTGACAACGTGAAGGGGTCTCCCAAATTGCACCACGCACGCCAGAGACAGATGTTGCTCGAATACCCCAAACGACATGAAGAGTCGTAGAGGATACTAAAGCGGATCGGGTTACCTGCCACCCGTGGGGCTCCACCTTTCAGCTTGTGCGCACTAGTGGACAGCGCGTACGTGCACCCCCCAAGACATAGACGTCCCGAGATGCACGATTTTCCGACATAACAAATAGGTTAGCTTGCCACCTTCATAATATGCTAATAATAGTCCTTATGTGGGCCTAGTATCGTTATCTCACCGTATCCTAAGTTTTTGACGTAATATGATGCTCAATCCGTGCTCTGTTCCCAACGCAGCTCTGATACCACGCTGTGAGGGACCACAGGACCTCGTCGGGTGGTGCCGTGATATGCGGCACCCAACAGCACACGGGTCGATGAAAACACATCATATTACATAAAAAGTTTGCGGAAGCGTACAGGAAAGTTTTACAAATAAGTATATCAGAGTAAGCTACAGCGGAAAAACTATCCCTCTCACGAATCATCTCTATCTTAGCAACAAAGAAACAGTCCAACCCGCGGACTGTCTCTTACTAGCAACACGAAGACAATCTGCAGCGGCGAGGATGCTCTTTGAGTAGGAACTCGGAGGTTCCCGAGTCTCATCGGCATCCCTTCATAAGCATGAAGTCAATCACCTGCAAAACAACTCGGATAGCATCCGTGAGCATAACGCTCAGCAAGACTTAACCGTCACCCTAAACATGAAACTCTAAGTGAGGTTATGAACCTAAAATAGGATGGTATGAGCATAATTTAACTCGCCTAGAAGTGAATCCTTACTTTCAGGTATTAATGGCAGCATTTTAAGTAACCCTGGGCACACCACATTGGGAGTCCACAATCAAACAAGAAACGCTCCCCCCCCCCGATGTAAATTGCTCATGGCATAAAAGAATCGAGTTTGCACTAGCCTATTCATCAAGATCTAAGACAAAGCTAGTATGATACTTCATATCAAAATGATTAGTTCCTTTCTCATGCAAGTTCTTACTACGTCACGACTGTGAGAACAAGTATGCTCGGTCCATTCCGCGAGCGACGGTGATTCGAATCAATAACACCCGAACTACACGACACGTACGCCCGCACTCAACGTTGCCTACAACAACCATCACTGACGTCGTACATGGTAGCCTTTCCCCCGTTTCACCCCCGCTGAATAGATCAAGTAGCCCCATACAGTAGCCACTCTTATGGTGCACATGCCGATGTGAGATGTCATGAGAATGTTCCCCACATACTGCACACCGGTCGTCCGCCTGAGGCGACCCGAAAAGTCCCAACGATAGCTTCCCGAGGTACATCGGTTTACTGGGTCCCATATAGCCAGCATGAGTCCGGTACACAACCCAAACTTGTTCAACAGGGCCGCATATGGATCGGTCCTTGACCGACATGGACAGGTCTATAGCACCCAGGCCCATATGTCCTGCTGCCCCTACAACCTTCCGGTCTCAACTTAAACTTGCTAATTTATTTTTGAACCAATCCCGTATGCCCCTGTTGTTCCTGAATCTGCGAGTAGCATCTACCACTCGACTTCTACCGAACCGTACTTAAGCATGGCAGTTCTACACGGTGAAAGACACCTACCCAATACTCCATGGTCATTTGTCTATGCAAGAGGAGTATCAAACATTAAACCTAATGCACAGTTCAAATCTTAACCAAAGGTGAATACAAAATAAAAACTTAATAGTTGTTAAATGCAAACCGAAGCTTGCCTGTTTTGCAGGGTAGTCGTATATAAGCAGTTAGTATCCTTGTTGATCCACCCTTGATCCTCCGGAGCTTGATCCACTTCAATGAATCACTCCTTTGAATCCCCCTTCGTTATTGAAATGCATATGTACATGTTTTATAGAATGTAATAGAAAGAAGTTATAGAATTAATTTCTTAGTAACAGAGGTTGTGTGGAAAACCCAAGAATAGCTTGGGTTGCCTCTCTGGTGCAAAGAAACAGAAATGACTAGTTGATCTTACTATCTTAGCTATACACTAACTATTTTTCCTAATGAACACAATAGATGAGCTGAAAAGATTTGAGTGCAACTGAAGAACAAAAACTCCAATGGCCTCAAAAGTTTTACAGCAGCTTATATACTACCTAAGGATTTAGCTTGCCAAATTGCAGCTAAGGTGGGGTAAAATTGTGATCTCCATAATTCACACAAGGTCTCTCATGTATTTCCACCTATACATAAGTATGGAGAATAAGCACAGTGAGTTCAAGGGCTCCCCTTGAGCTGATAATTTACATGTGAGTTCCTGGTCACATGAAAGTAATCTGGTCCAAAATTCAGCCCTTTTACTTGAGTAGTTCTCACAGAACAATTCTTTAAGCATTTGTACTCAAAAGAATTAATTCTGAAGTAATGTGCATTTTCATGCCCAATTAAGTGAACTAAAATTCCAAGTATGTCTCAGAGAGCTTGCCTAAATTTTCCTATGATTTTTGGAGCTATGGATTGCTCAGAATCGATTTTTGAAGTGGGAAACATTTTCTGAAAATGTTTCTGGACTCTTTTGAACACAGTAGTTTGCATTTAGCAAATTCCTAATCAAATGATCTTCAAATGAGCTGAACATTTGCTAGTAGGTCAACACTATTCTAAAGAATATCCTGGCAAAATTTGGGGATTTTTGGATAACCCAAACTCCCTCAACAATTCTTTTTCAGAAAACGTTCCAAGAATTTTCCAGAATATAATATTAACTTTTATACAAATCAGAGTTCATATTTTGATAGAACTCAGAGAGATGAATCCAACCTAAGTGGAATCACTCAATTTGGAGGTTCCTACATAGAATTATGAATTTCCAAAGTTTGAGCCCTCATTGGAATTGTTTTTCTACAGAAAATCCTACTGGGCCCGCTTCTTTAAATTTCAGCCAATCAGGACTGGGCCACACCGGGGCCACAACTTCCCAGCGCGCCAACACACGGGATCCTAGCCACACCCGATCACAGGTTTAAATTTCCTGCTGCTGACAGACGGGGCCCACCCGTTCTCTTCTTCCTTCGGCTCCTCTTTCGCGCCCGGGCGCTCCCCCTCGCCGGAGCAACCGGAGGCTCGTCGGACCGGCGTTCCTGGCAACTGTCCGAACCAGGACTCGCCGCCAGGGGGTTTAGGGCACCAAGGAACACGTCTGTGGGGTCGGTTTAGGCTGCCTGCGGCCGGAAAATGGCCGGCGACGTGCGGCAGCTACTGTGGAGGTTCGGCAGCGTCACCCAAGGTCTCCAGCCCGACAAAACCTGTGTCGACGAGCTCTACAGCACCAGTAGGCCTTAGGAAGAACCGACATGGTCGCAAGCTTGCTCGGAAACGACCGCAAGGGTGTTGTCATCGTGCGACCGAATGGGTCCGCCATGAACACCCTCAGTAGAGCTCAAAATTCGTCGGTCTGAGGCGTTTTCATGCGCTGGATGCAAAAGGGAAAGTGATCGCCGGCTAGTTCAGCTTCTCTGTGCCAAGTTTGATACCCTAAGAAGGATTGGAGAGGAGGAATTTTGAGGAACTGTACCGGGAGCTCGTTGTGAAGCTGTCGAGACAAGATCTTCAAATTGGCCGTCGATGCTTCACGGCACGGCTGGAGCTTTGGCTGAGAGCAGCACCGAACCAGCGCGCGTCCGTGCCCGTGCTTGACCGATCTTGGAAACCACCGTAGTGGTCTGCCCACGTGATACCAATCGGCGCCTTTGAGCTAGGTCGCGGCGGACATCGTTGATCACGGGAACAGAGGCCGAGATTCGGTGGTTTAGGCGTCGGGGGAGTGGGGTTCGAGCTTTGGACGTTGTCTAGCAGCTCGGGAGGAGGGTAGCGTGACATTTTGCCGTTTCTTTCATCGGACCGAGAGGCGGAGGCGAGGCTCTCAGTTCTGTGCGCGCGCTCGCGAGGAGAGAAGGCAATCGGGTCTTCGCTCGGGCTGAGGGGACGATAGCGCCGAAGGAACCGCCTCCGGGTGCCTGCGCGTGGGGGAGGGCAGCAGGAGGTGGTGGGGGTCAGCTTCTCGGCAGCTCGGTGGAATCCCCTCGGTGGCACCCGAGCAGCCCTCGTGGCTTCGAGCATAACAGAGGCAAAAATTCATTTGCTTCATGGGTAAGTTTAGGTCTCTAGCTCACTGCCATGTGGGTCCCATCCCACATTCTTCTCCCAAATATCTTCTCAAGGTGATCCTCACAATTCCCAGAATGCTGAGTTTAAAAGGGTGGCTAGAATTTGAATTCTCCAAATTCAGTTTGAATATGTATGGCAAATTTGAATTTGGCTAGAATTTGCAAATGCTTCTCTTAAACTCCCTTTTGAGCTCACCCTACATATGAAATATTTGTGATAAAACTTTTCCCCATAATTCCAACTATATAGCTGCATGTTTATTCAAAGTTTTTGGTCACCACATGTGTGAAATTTGAATTTCAAATCTGATTTTTAAACTTGCATGCAAAGAGGTATTTAACTCCTTATTGGTTCAACACATAAAAGTGTGAGCCTCATTTTTGGATGCTCATCCATGTATTACTTTGCATGAAGAAAAGTTTTAGCAAGCCTCATTTTCCATGTCTTTGCCACACATATGAACTCAAACCTTAGTTTTTATTCATACACATTTTTGGGACTTTTACAGTACGCCCGTACTCGATGATGCCTACAGCAACCATCACGGGCGCCGTACGCAACCACCTTTCACCCGTTAGCCAAATGTTGAACCAGTCCAATCGTCCTGAGCAAGAGGTCTCTGCACGCGCATCTCAGTGCCGCCAGCCGATTTACACCTCGAGCTCTCAACCTACCCTCTGAACGACCAGCTATGCCTCAACACCCAGCTACCCGAGTTACATCGGTTTCCCGGTTCCCATATAGCCGGTAGGTCTTCGGTACTGTTCTAGCTTGTTCAACAGACCCGCACACGGCTTGGTCCTCAATCGACACAAGCGGAGCTATAGCACCAGACCCCAAAGTCTTGTTGCCCTTACTCTCCGCTCGGTCTCATTTTTTTGCCATGTGTTTCATGTGCTATCTCTACCCAAGTCGAGTGCCTCTAGCCTATCCTCGCGAGTAGTTCCAACTACTCGACTTGTACCGAATCCTACACTATCTTAGCATTGCAGTAGCTAATGGGGTTTTCAATCCTAATCTCAACCCATGGTTTTCTTGGCTATGCAATTGGGTTTTCAACAAGACTCCAATACAAGAAATAATGATACTCAAGTAAGTGCTCAAAACAATAAAACTTTGTAAAAAGGTTAATGCAAACCGGAGCTTGCCTTGCTGCTCTTGGTCGTAGGCTAGCTGCTCCTCCAAAGTAACGAAGTCTAGGACTTCGGGTTCCTCCTCGACCTTAGCGACTACATGATATAAGAAGTACATGTATTAATTAAATGCATTTGAATTGAGTTTTAAACTTGTGAACCTTCTAAGTCTCACTAGACAGACCCAAAGATTTTGAAACTTTTACTGTGGCTTGGCTACAACATAAACAGAGACTTGGTCAAGTTTTAGTTGCAGCACAACTCAATTGAGCCCTCCACAAATAATCATGTTCTTGACCTTAATTGGAACTCTTAGGGTGTTCTAGCGATTTTCATGGAGCAAGCCATGCCTTTCTGAAAACTAGATTTTTAGAGGGTTCTAATGGAGTTGGTCTCATTTAATTTGAAGGTTCCTAGCTAAAGATATGAGCTAAACAATTTCAGAGAAAATTCTGAAAATGTTTTCGAATATTTTCTATTTTCTCTGGAACAGTTTCACTAATCATACCATTAGGTGGATCAAATGAGCTCAAATGGATCTGAAATTTTTATGGTAGTTCAGAGATATTTTGGTGAACATCCCAGCAAAATTTCAGAATTTTCCTCCAAGGGATTCTCCAGTTAAAATTCCACACAGTTTAAATTTTGAGGAATTATTTCTGGAGAAATAAGGATTTTCATGAAGTGAAACTTGATTTGCTGGAAAGTACTCAGAGAGCTGAATCCAACAAAATTTGGTTCACTCGATTTGGAGCTTCCTAGCCAAAGTTATGAGGATTTGAAGTTTGAACTAAAACTGAGATTCGGGGAAAAGTTTAAACTCCTGCCCGTGGGCCCCGCATACAGTGCGTCTTCTCCCTCCTCGCGCCAACTGCTTGGCAGCGGCGGTCTCCGGCGATCTTCACCGGAATTGAGTCCCCGGCCACCCCCTGGCCTGAAACTCGCCGTCTGCCCCTTTCCTGACCTCCCGGACTCGATGGTGGGCTCGCCGGCTGCTGGCGATAAGCGGAAACCCGTGCGCACTGGTGACAGCACCTGCTAGGGTTCCGGTGAGGTCGGTTTTGCTCTCCCGTGCACCAAATCGATCAGGAATCGGTCGGAGATCATCAGTGGAGCACGGGGAACATGAACCAGGACTAGGTGGAAGCTAGAAATGCCGGCAACTATGCTCTCGACGGTGAGCCGAGGTGCTCAGCCACGGCGGCGGGGAAAACAGCCATATTACGGCCGATTCTTGATGGTTTTCTCTGATTCCAGTTCAAGCGTGGGCGCTAACATGTGTAGAATCTACTGGGTAACGGGTTTGACCAACCTTAGCGTGTAGAGCACGAATTTCACTCAAAGGTGAGCTCGGCTCTTATGAACTGACCGAGAGTAAATTTGGAAATTCTCGACCGATGGTTGATCAATTGCCAAACGGCTTTCGGCTACTCCATCTGCATACAATCACGCACCTTTCTTGTGTAGAGAAGTGGACGTGACAACGGTTGTGTTGTGCTGTCCACGAGAGCCCGATCGGCGGCGATGCTTGGTCCGCCGGAGATGAGGTCCAGTGTAGCTCGAGGACGCCTGCTCACTGGACAACACGGGGCCTAGGAGGTTGCTCACGATCTCCCGGTGCCGTTTTGCTGCGGAGGAGGCTGTGCTCGCGAGTGATCGGACTGATCAAGCGCAAGATCGAGAGGCGGTGGGTTGCAGTGGAGCTCGGGTGGAAAAACAGGCTGAGCGCGTCGGGAACTCGGGAGATAAGCGACGGGAGCAAGCCGAGGAGGGGATAAGAAGCCCGGGCGACTGGTCTCCAGCTCGGGGCACGCAGCAGGAGCTGGCGTCGGCCGCCCCTCGGTGGCGCGCGCGCACTGCACCCGGGAACCGAGTGTGCTGAGTTACAGTCGGTTTGATTTGAACCAGTGGCTGACATATGGGTCCCACTTTCAATTTTAACCTCTGAACTTAACTCCAAATCACTGTTGTAAATAGTAGTTCCCACAAAGCCCTTGGTGATTTGAATTATCTACCCTTGAGCCATTTGAATTGGTTAAAATTCAAATTGGATTTGATTTGGATAAATTTCAGCACATGTTCAGTTTGAAATACAAATAAAGTTTGAATTTGCCCCACTTAGCTCATGTCAAGATCAACTCCAAATGGAGTGAAAATTGGTGTATGAGCTCCCAAAATTGTGCCGAGTAAGAATATGCCTCCCACTTTTAAATTCATGGGATAAAAATAGTTTGAATTTGAATTTGAGTTCAAACTACCCTCTTTCTAGCTATACCCAAAATGATCTCAAAAAGGTTTTGAATTTAGGAGAAACTTGGCATGGACATTCCTAGCAATGTGTAGGAGTTTTCCCAATGCCCAGCCCTATATGATGTATGTGGGAAATGCCACTTTTACACTTTGTGAGTTTGTTTTCTAATGAGCATGTTGATGGTGGTTACTTGCTCTTCAAATGTGTTCATCAACTTGCTTCAAATGAGGTGTGTGTGTGGTGATGAACACTTTAAATAGGTGTCAAAAACTGAGGCCTTTACAACATGCTTCAAGGAGAGGAACAATATGCCTCCTCATACGGTACACCATCTGCAAACTTGGCTATGAGAGGACGTGGCCGGGGAAGGAGTCCTAGAAGAGGAGGAAGAAGTAATTTTGGTCGTGGCCATAACCAAAGTGGAGACCGTAGAGGTCAGATGAGATTGAACCAAGGCAACACTAGTCAAAGGGTGTTTCACCAAATCTTAGGCAAGCCAAATCACCAAGCCATGGATTGTTGGCATCAGTTTGATCAAGACTATAAGAACAAAATTTTGCAGGTGCAAACATGCCTTCATATGGAGTGGATACCAATTGGTATACTGACACGGGAGCAACTGATCATGTCACTGGGGAGCTAGACAAAATCATAATACGAGAACAGTACCAAGGACAAGATCAAATTCATGCTGCAAATGGGAAAGATATGTATATTAGTCACATTGGTAATACTTCAGTTTATTCTCCTAAAGAATCATTGCATCTTAATGATGTTCTTCATGTTCGTAGTTCAAAAATCAGTCTTTGCTCCATGCACAAACTTACAAAATATAATGATGCATTTCCTGAATATCATTCTTGGTGTTTCTTTATTAAGGACCGTGCTACGAAGAACACAATTCTTGAAGGCAAGTGCGAAGGTAGCTTGTATCCGATCAGATCCTCAGGCTGAAGCAATTCCTATACACAATCAAGCCATCCAGAGAGTCCTGGCATAGCCATTGGGACATCCATCTCTTGTTTTAGTTGATCATGTCTTAAAGAATAATAGTCTTCCTTTCTTTGAAAATTCCAATAATAGAGTTGTGTGTGATGCTTGTCAGAGAGGCAAGAGTCATCAACATCCTTATCAAAAATCCGAGTGTCTCCACTGTTCCTCTTGAGCTCATGCTCTCAGATGTATGGGGTCCTGCCCCTAAATCCATCAACATGAATAAATGTTACGTGAGTTTAATCGCTGACTTCGGCAAATACACTTGGATATATTTGCTTAAAATCAAGACCGGGGTGTTCCAAATATTCCAGAAATTCCGAAGTGTAGTTGAAAGACAATTCAACACGAAAATACTTGCCATTCAAACCGACTGGGGTGGTGAGTACAAAAAGTTGAACTCACTCTTTCAACAAATAGGCATTGCACAGCACGTCTCTTGTCCTCACGCTCACCAACAAAATGGTGCAGCGGAGAGAAAAGTGTCAGATTGATCTCCAATTGGGCTTGATCAATGAGACCAAGCCCAATCCATTAAGGGCCCTGATCGGGGTCACACACAACCCGTTTTGGCTGCTGGCCCACTCTCACGCTGCGTCATATAAGTATGGGGTTTCCTATCCCATAGTAGTACATCACTGTGATCTCGCCACCAGTGATCTGCACCAAGCCATCACTGTGTTAATTTCGTCACTGCATCGAGCTCGTCGCTGCATCAATTTCTATCCTCATCAAGCCCAAAGGTAAATCAATTCTGGTAAATATCCTATCACTAATTAGTCTTTTATATCTATTTTGGATCAATTAGAATATTGATCCAGTTTCACTGATCGTAGCCATTAGCAATTAAGAAAACTAACATTGGTGTCAGAGCCAGACTAATGGCTAGATCAGTACGGGAAAGTTTAAAAAAAAAAGAACAGATTAGTAGATCAACGCTGCAAAGTCTCAGCCTTTTAGCAAACAATGCATTACCGCGTGTACATCAGCCTGGTCTTGAGCCTGTACGCGCTCAGCGCCGGCCTTCCACGCGCCAAGCACTCCCAGAATTTGTGTGCGCCACTTCACCGCCTTGCCGCCGACGTGCCGACCTCTGCCTCAAACAATGCATGTGGCTTTGTGCTGCTCATATTCATGCGAATTTGCCGTGGCCCGCCTGAGTGCGCCCGCGCTGGCTCATATGCGCCTCCATGTCCTTAGGTTTCGTCAACTCAGCGGCAGCCGGTGAGCGCGCCGCCAGGTTCGCCCACCTCCCGCGCACCTCAGCCACGTGCCCGGCTTTCGGTGGCTAGCCACTCGGCGCGCGCGCAGCCAGCCTCGAGCCTGGGCGTTGCCGTGGCCTACCCGACATCGAGCGCAAGGCACCGCTCGCGTGCTGCGCCGCTCAGATCCCGCTCCCCTCCGCTCCCGCTCTCGGCAGGCCGCGAGCGCCGCCTGCAACGCGCTAACCGCGGGGCCTCAGTGCACGACGCGCGTAACGGTCTCCGGGAAGACCGCATCGAGCGCGCATCCTCCACGTGAATCTCGGCCTCCACGTGCGACTCGGGCGCTCGCCTGCAGAAACTGAGGCCGCCGTCTCTTACCGATTCTTTCGGAAGGATGGTGGTGGGGGAGAAGTGGTAAGGGCTAGGATTTGCAGCCCCATATTTTGTTTTAACTGCAGAGAACCTGGTCCATCCGTTGAGATGAACGGTCATTAATCATTGGCTGAATTAAGGCCTAAGTGGGAGGTGAGAGCGGTGGCCCAGAATTTTCGCCGCGGGCCTGTATGCGAGTGCATGGACTTGACTGAGTAGGCCATGGGCCCGTTTTCCCCACTAGGTCGCTTGGGAAATGATGAGAAATTGAGAAACTAGTAAAATTTTGGGCTGAGCCGCTAATAGTTTTTTTGTACCGAATTAATTTCAGTATTGATATGATTCTGTATATATTCAGTAAAATATATTGTAAGGGCCTAAGTTTTCACTTGCTAAAAGTGTTCATCACACTCACACCTCACTTCATTTGTGGTAATTACATGAACACATTGAAGAGCAAGTAACCATCGTAAATAGATTTATTAGGAGATGAACTCACAACATGCAAAGGTGGCGTTTCTCACATACATCATGGAGGGGCTGAGCATATGATCAACCCCTAAACTTAGTTAGGAATGCTCATGCCAAAATTTCACCCAAATCCAAACCTATTTGAGGTACTTTCGGATACAATCATTAAAAGGCTAGTTTAAACTTAAATTCGAATTCAAACTCATTTTCATCCCATGAATTCAAAAGTGAGATTCATATTCACAATCAGCACATTTTATGAGCTCACACACCAATTTTCACTCCATTTGCAGTTGATCTTGACATGAGCTATTTTGAGCAAATTCAAATTAAATTTGAATTTTAACTTCGCATGTGCTGCAAATTCATCCAAACCATTTCACACTTTGAATTATTCAAATTCAAATGGGCATTGGGTGATTTGATCAAATCACAAAGGGCATTAGAGTCCCCAAGATTAAGAGCGGTAGGAATTCAAGTTTTTGGGACAAAATTGGAGAAGTGGGGTCCACTGTCATGATAAAATATTGTTGGTTGAAAGCTTTACCTTGTTTGTTAATGAAATGCTTTAGTTTAGAGCCAATTAAAGTTCTTTTTAACCTTAGGCAAAGCACATAAGAGAAATGTGTTTCTTGTTTAATTGCGACTTTCTTATGTGTTCCGGCACAAGGTTCCCCACTAACTTGAGGCTAAAACTTGAAAGTAAGAGTCAAATAATTAGTCGTGTCTTTTGCAATATACTTTGCTATTATACACTGCAAACCCAGCATGTAGAGTTTAATGTTTAGGTGAGACGGGTCAGTCTTGTTGAGCCATCGTGCTCACTGCTTTTGTTTGAAGCGTTTGCAAGGTGCTATGAGGAGGAGGCTCCCGAGGAGGAGACGGACCCCAAAGAGGGAACCATCGTCGAGTGGGAGCCGTGCACGCAGCCGTGTTAGTGTGTGTGCTAGTGAGGACATGTTCACGGGCTGAACATGAACTCTTTTTGCTTAGTCCACGCCCGTGAGTGTATACTTAATGTTATTTTGATGTAACTATGTTAATAAACAACAACAACCAAGCCTTTATCCCAAGCATGTTGGGGTCGGCTAGACATGAAACCTAATATCAATGAAGAAAAAGAGAGGAAGAGATATAAGAACAACAAGGAAAAAAAGAAAAAAAACAAGACTAAGATTCTGGCACATGAATTGCTACTTTCCATGCCGTCCTATCATGAGCTAAGTCTCTCGATACATTCCAATCTCTCAAATCTTGTTTTACCGCCTCCTCCCAGGTCAACCTTGGTCGTCCTCTACCCCTCCTAATATTTTCTCTACCTCTTCAAAATCCCACTATTAATCGGTGCTTCTGGAGGTCTCCGGTGGATATGTCCAAACCACCTTAGTCGATGTTGGACTAACTTCTATTCAATTGGCACCACCCCTACCCTATCACGAATCGCCTCATTCCTTATTCGGTCTCTTCTCGTGTGTCCGCACATCCACCGTAGCATGCGCATCTCTGCGACACTCATTTGTTGGACATGTTGCCGTTTAGTTGGCCAACATTCCGCCCCATAAAGCATCGCGGGTATGATCACCATCCTATAGAACTTCCATTTTAGCTTTTGTGGGACCTTCCTATCACATAGGATTCCAGAGGCTTGTCGTCATTTTATCCACCCTACCTTGATCATTTGGCAACATCCTCATCAATATCGCCACTGCTTTGTAACATTGATCCTAAGTATCGGAAAGAGTCCCTTCTAGATACTATTTGTCCTTGTAGACTAACATTTCCATCTTCACGACCAACAACACTAAAGTCACACCTCATATACTCGTCTTGGTCCTACTAAATCTAAACCCCTTGGAATCTAAGATTTGTCTCCATAATTCTAATTTTTTATCAACACCATCCTAGTCTCATCTACCAGCATTACATCATCGGCAAAGAGCATGCACCAAGGGATATCCCCTTGTATATCCTTCGACACCTCATCCATCACCAAGGAAAAGATGTATGGGCTCAAAGCTGATCCTTGATGTAGTCCTACCGTGATAGGAAATGCATCAGTCTCACTAGCACTTACTCGCACACTTGTCCTAATATTATTGTACATATCCTTGATAAGGGTAATGTACTTTGTTGGCACTTTATGTTTCTCTAGTGCCCACCACATGACTGCCCTTGGTATCTTTTCGTACGCATTCTCCAAGTCAATGAACACCATATGCAAGTCCTTCTTCTGCTCCCTATATCTCTCCATAAACTGACGAAGCAAGAAAATCGCCTCCATTGTAGACCTCCGAGGCCTAAAACCAAACTGGCTTTTAGTGACATCAGTCACTATCCTCAAGCGGTGTTCAATCACTCTCTCCTAAAGCTTCATAGTATGACTCATAAGCTTAATCCCTCGATAATTAGTATCACTTTGAATATCTCCTTTGTTTTTGAAGATAGGTACTAACATACTTTTCCTCCATACGTCAGGCATCTTGTTTGACTGAAAAATTTGGTTGAATAGCTTTGTGAGCCATACTATTGTCACGTCTCCAAGGCATCTCCACACCTCAATAGGGTCATCATCAGAGCCGAGGGCCTTTCCTCCTTTCATCCTTTTTAAGGCCTCCTTAACCTCAAAATCTTGTATCTTGCGCACGAACCGCGTGTTGGAGTCATCAAAGGAGTCATCCAACTCAACCATATTGCTCCTATTCCCATCATTGAATATCCCATTAAAGAAATCCCGCCATCTATTCTTAATCTCTTTCACTAGAATGCGGTAAGTCTCATCTTTGATGCATTTAACTTAATTGAAATCTCTCATCTTTCTCTCGCGGATTTTTGCTACCTTGTATATGTCCTTTTCACCTTCTTTTGTCTCTAGTCTCTCATATAACTCATCATAGGCCTATCCTCTTACCTTACTCACAGCCCGCCTTGCATTTTTTTGTCCTCTTTGTACTTAAGCATGTTGCTTGCGCTTCTATCATTATGCCAACTCTTGTAACACTCCTTATTCTCCTTAATGGCCTTTTGTACATCCTCATTCTACCACCAAGTGTCTTTATCTACATTTTTCTTTCCTTTTATCACACCGAACACCTCACTAGCTACCTTCCTAATGCAAGTTGCCATCTTCACCCACATACTATCTGCATCTCCATTTTCTGCCCAGGGTCCTTCTGTGATCACCCTATTTTAAAGGATTCTTGTGATTCTCCTTTCAACTTCCACCACTTTGTTCTTGTGATTTTGACACCTTTGTCCTGCAAAGAACATGTGTGGAAGCGAAAGTCAACTACCACAAGCTTATGTTGTGTCACAACACACTCCCCGGGGATCACCTTACAATCTAGACACTCCCGTCTATCCCTTCTCCTAGTGAGGACAAAGTCTATCTGGCTAGAGTGTTGGGCACTACTAAAGGTCACTAGGTGAGATTGCCTCTTCCTAAAAAGGGTATTAGCTACCAACATATCATAGGCTACAACAAAGTCTAGGATGTCCTTACCCTCTTGATTTCTATCGCCGCATCCAAAGCCTCCATGTACTCACTCAAATCCTAGGTTAGTTGCACCCACATGACCATTGAGGTCTCCTCCTATGAGGAGTTTCTCGGTTATCGGTACACTACTAACCATATCCTCCAAGTCCTCTCAAAATTGCCTCTTAGCATTCATGTTGAGCCCAACTTGTGGGGCATATGCACTAATGATGTTCAAGACAACGTCCCCAATTACTATCTTGATTAAGATGATCATATTCCCTCGTCTTCGAACATCCACTACTCCATCCTTAAGACTCTTATCTATAAGAACACCTACGCCATTTCTAGTCCCAGCCGATCTAGAATACCAAAGCTTGAAACCGGTATTCTCAACTTCTCTCGCCTTTTGACCCACCCATCTAATCTCTTGTACACAAAGGATATTTACTCGTCTCCTAATGGCAACATCTACTAACTCATGTAGCTTCCACGTCAAGGATCCTACATTCCAACTACCCACCCGAAATCTATGTTCCTCGGCTAGCTTCCTTGCGTTTTGCACCCGTTGAGTAAGATGCAAAGACCCTTGCTCACTTATCACTACATCCGGGCGATGATGTAGCGCACCACTAAGGTGGTGGCGATCCGGCCCTTTCTCATTTAACACCATATCCGGGTTCCGATATGGCGCGCCACTAAGGCGGTGGCGACTCGGCCCTTGCCTACTTAACACCATACCCAGATTCCAGTATGGCGCGTCGCTAAGAGGGTTACGCCACAACGAATTCCTATTGGGTTTCATTTCCATGAGAACGGCTAAGTGTAGTTGTTGGCTCGCCAAGCCTATCACAACCCCTCCCCCCTTACCCGGGCTTGGGACCGACTATGTCATTACAACATAGGCGGAGTTTATGTTAATAAACAAGTTTCTGTAATAAAATTTTCACTTCCGCTTATCGCCTTTTATGTGTGTTATCCGGTGCTGTGCAACGCAACATGCCTCAGCGAGATCTGGTTTGTCGGGACCGTCGAGTCCTCACATACATATAATTTCTTTGTGTGGAGATTTGAGAAGTTTAGAAAATTCATCTAAATTACTATAGTTTGGAAAATTAAGTACACCAAATCTACTATGATTTGGCATTCGGTTGAGTCTAAGAGTTCCATATTATCATAGTTGGAATTTAAGTTTTCTATATTTTGTAAAATTTGTAAGAATAAGTAAGTATTTTGTGAAACTAATTGTCGTGATAAGTTTTCATTTTGTTATGAATTGCAAATAAATAGAATATAAGAATTAAAAATTATTGTGATTTGGAAATTAGTAATAAGTATATATAAATTTTTCTAAATTAATTGTTGTAATTTAGAAACCGAGTCATCCAAAATTATGTTTATTTGTAAATCACCATTAACTATGAGGAAATTTTCTAAGTTTAGCAATTCTTCCATTGTGTTAATATTCCTTAGTACGTAATCTGATTTAATTTTCACTAATGTGAAAATTTGATTAAGTTAACTATTAAGTATTGATTTAGCACAATAATTTTATCTTTTAACCAACGTTATTGATAAAGTTTACTATCATTTAACGAGTCATTAAGTTAATCTAAGCATTTTTATACTTTTACCCAACGGTGATGTAGAATTAATGCTTAACTACATTAAGTTATTACATTTTAATTATTGCCTCATAAGTAGATTTTCTGATTAGATCGGAACCAACACGAAGATTTAATTAGAAAATCAGCTAAGTAGCCAAGTCATCATAATTAACCTCAGTAAGTTTTGAATAAATTTTTTATGTTTATGATGTGCATATATATGATTTTATTAGAATTATAAGTATCACTAAGTATTGTATATGTTATGAGATTACTGAGTTATTAACTGTTGTAATAATATATTAGTAAGCTTGCACTTCTCTTGTAAGTTATTAGATTAAGTATTATTTTAATTAAATTGGATCTAACATGAAAGTTTAATTAAAAGAATAATTAATCAAGCATGATAATTATTTTGGCAGAAAAAATTTTGTTAAGTAGACAACGTGAAAGACAAAATTTCCTATATTTTAAGGTGTTTTTAGTACTATATTTTGTCAAGTAGCCAACATAAAAGACAAAATACGATATTTTTTGTTCTATTGTTAAGTTTGAATTTTGTCGAGTAGCCAAGGTCGAAGACAAAATTTAATGTTTTAAGAGATTTTAGTATTGTATTTTGTCTAGTAGCCAACGTGAAAGACAAAACGGAATATTTCTATGTTGATTATATTATTAAGTTAAATTTTATAGAGTAACCAACATGAAAGACAAAATTATAAGTTTTAAGGTTTTTTAAATTTTATCTGTTGTCAAATAGCTAACGTGAAATATAGAATATAATATATCTATTTGGTTATATACGCTTTATTGTACAAGCATTTATTCATGATCATGCTTTGCTCAAACAAGTAAATTATGAGTAAGATATTAAGCAATATGTTTTATTAATTTGACCAATATTGAATTAATCAATACATATTTTGTTAAAGCTTAACTCAGTAAGTTTAAGATTGATTCAGATTTTCTTCTCAATTTGTTCTCTGAGATGATTAAAGTTCTTCTATGTCTTTCAGATTTCAGAAATTAATTCTCTTGATAGGGAAATTTTGGCGTATACTATATGTTCTTAATAAGTTTCTCATATCTTTGAGATCTAAGTGGAGGCCATAAGGTGTGCAATCTCAAAATTACACTTTTACTAATAAACCATTAAGATTGGAGAATCAATTCATTGACTCTTTAAATACGTACATTAGCACTCGTTTAGAGTAGCTGTTTACGAAAAGATTTAGTAATGTTATAGGGGCACTTTCTTAAAATGTGCAGTACAGTCTCTTAAATAAATAGACATGAAAGTCGTGTAAAGATAAATAGTAAGACTTGACATTTTAGTGTTTTCAAACGTGTTAAGCACATTGATAAGGAAAGAATTATCTTCAAATATAATTCTAATATTTATTTTATGTATCATGCCAATCTTTATATGAGGCATAGAAAATGCTTTCATAAACCGAGAAAGTACTCCCTTAGTATTAAGAAATGTTTTAATAATCTACAGTAAGTGATATGAATATTTTCTCGTATGCAAGTTTTCTAAATCGTCTTCAAAATCATGACATGCTCATGTCATATTTTAAGGGGGAGTATTATAAGATCATTAGACAAAGATATTCTTAGACTTTTAAGATTTTTTTTCAGATTCAAAACGATACATTGTATGCATTATAGTAAGAATGATCTATAAGATAAAGGAGGTACTATTACGGTCTAATACCCAAAATATTAAGAATTGTGGCGATATCTTAGACATTTTATTCAGTCTTGAGTGTATATGGTAAGATTCATATTAAGTTATTCCACTTCACCAATTAAGTTTTTGTTCTTGATTGGATATTGTTAAGTTGGTGCTTAAAAAATATGAGTTATGGACTTAAGAAACCCAAATGATGGATCGATATTAAGAGAGTAAGTTATCATTTTGTTGGCTATCTGATAAGATTAAGTTTTCTCATTTCTATTTTTAAAATAAGACATGCAATCTTCTCAGAAGACAATAAAATTAGGGGGAATTTGGCATCTAAAGACACTGGCCTTGAAAAGAAGTGGTGCATGTAATCAATTCTATTTTTAAGTGTCATTTTTTATGATGCCTTGCCGTTGTTGTGTCAACAATGCAAGACATTATCGTCACAATACCTGTGGTTGATTCTTCATCATTAGTGATTAATAATAATGAAGAGTGACGACAACCTCATTTAGATTATGATGGGCTATCAAAGTGTTAAGGAATTCAAATTGAGGATGATCACACCTCTTTTGAATAAGCCATGCGTGATTCTCACTCATTCCAGAGATTTAAGAATTATTAGTTTCCTAAGGAGACAAATAAGTAGACTGTAATGGGTCCACAAGAGTCAACGTGACTCCAAAGGGAATCTTAAAAGATTTAAGATAAAATTCATTGCATTAGTAACACATTATATTGTGTAAGTGTAAGAAAGTCAATTCTTAGTGAGGATCTACATGAGAATGTCTATATGATTCAACCTAAGCCTTTTGTCATAAAAAAAGAAAGAAAATATCAGCGAAGAAAATCTATTTATGGATTGAACTGAGTATCTAAGTAGTGATATCTTATATTTGAAACAAGTATAATAAGATTTTGGTTTTATAAGATGATAAGGAGGACAATTACATTTACACTGAATTTAAGAGAGGAAAATTTATTTTCCTTTTCTTAGTGCGTGGATGAAATGATTCTTGTAAGCAGTAATATAGATCTACTATTAGAGATAAGTGTTTTGTTCTCAGATTTTTGAATAAAGATCTTGGTGATGTTTCCCATGTGTTGGGAATTGAGATTCACCGAGATATAGTAAGGGGTATTAGAACAATCACGTAATGCATATCTACAATAATTGTAAGAAAGTATAGTATGCATGAGTATAAGTTTTTGTCTGCTCTAATAGTTAAGGTGATTAGTTTGGAACCAATAAGAGATCGATCAAATAAAATCGGTTTCATATGCTTCTGCTATCGGAAGCTTAAAGTTTGCTCAAGTAATAACTCATCTCGACGTAGTTTAAGCAACCGGGATGTTTTGGCATAAGTAATCCAATTCAAATATAGATAACTGGAATGGAGGTAAGAATGTCTTGCAATTTTGCAAGTGACTAAGGCCTCATGATAAATTAAGAACAAATGCCGTTGAGATAATGGTCTACTAAGACTTAGTTTCTGCGAGATGTGTAGTAAAATTCATATCAGTTTTTTAACACTTGCAGTTGAAGTTTTATTGTGGAAAAGATCCAAATGAGTGGTCACTGCATCGTGAGTCATGCATACTAAATTTTCATTATGTATGAGGCCTCTGGGCAGGCAAAAGAATTATTATACCCGGTTTAAGAGTGGTCGACAGCGTTAAAACCACTTAAGTTGTTTTACTCCTAAAGCAACTAGTTAGATGTGGTGCCAAACACATTGATAGTATGTTTTACGTTGTGAAGGAGAAAATTCAGGATCATATTATTAGTATTGAGCATATTAGTATCAAGTAAATGCTTGTGGATCCACTTAACAAAGGCTTACCACCCAATGTGTTTGGAGAACACATAGCTAACATGGGGTTAAGGTGAAGTCTATGATCTCTGGATACTTAGGGGCCAATCTCAGATTAAGGTTTATTTCTGAATGCAAGTTATATTGTGGTTGTCGAGTCAGATAGTACGTAACTGACTGTCTTGATACGACGTGCTCTATGTAGCAAACATAAAGGAATAGACACTAAGTTCAGTTTTAAGAGAAATGTAAGTCATAGTTTAAATTCAAGATAATTAAGTTAGCTCTTGATCTATGGAGATCAAGGAGGAGACTGTTAGATTGATCTCCAATTGGGCTTGTTCAATGAGACCAAGCCCAGTCCATTAAGGGCCCTGATCAGGGGCACACACATCCTTTTTGGCTGCTGGCCCCCTCTCACATTGCGTTATATAAGTATGAGGTTCCCTATCCCATAGTACGTACACACAACCCGATCTGATGGAAGGCGCAGTAGTGAGGGGATGACTCCCAGCACCGCCACATTGATCTCGCTACCGGTGATCTGCACCAAGCCATCACTGCGTTAATTTCGTCACTGCATTGAGCTCGTCGCTGCATCAATTTCTATCCTCATCAAGCCCAAAGGTAAATCAGTTCCGGTAAATCTCCAATCACTAATTTGTCTTTTATATCTATTTTGGATCAATTAGCATATTGATCCAGTTTCACTGATCGTAGACATTAGCAATTAAGAAAACTAACAGAAACACCTACATATAGTGGAAGTAGGGCTTGCCCTACTTGCCAATGCATCCATGCCTCTGAAAATCTGGGATGAGGCATTCCTCACAGCTGTACATATCTAAAATATTCTCCCATCATAAATCATCAAAATGCAAACACCCACCGAGGGTTTACTTAGCCACAAACCGATCTACACCAACCTTAGGACCTTTGGTTGTGCTTGTTGGCTAAATCTCAGACCATACAAGTCAAGAAAACTTGTCTTTCGGTCCACAAAATGTGTTTTCATAGGATATAGTTCCATGCACAATGGTTTCAAATATCTAGAACCCAAACTGGACGTGTGTGCATTTCCAGGGATGCAGTCTTTGAAGAGCAAGTATTTCCTTTTGCTCAACTTCATGAAAATGACGAAGCAAGGCTTAGGAAAGAGATATTACTCCTACCATAAAATCTCTATGCCAATATGACTAATGCTACTAATCTTGAACATGAGAGCATTGAGTTGCAGGAGAATGAAGGAACGGATGGTGAAAATGCACTACACACCGGAACTGGCGCAAATACAAGCAGAATGTAGGGTGTTGCTGAAAATTTGCATGGAGAGCAGACAAGCACTAAAGCCCAACGAGATTTGGCTGTAGATCCGAGCCAAATAAATGTGCTTTGTTTTGTCACCTGTTCCAAGTTAGAACGGAAACCTACCACGAGGATCATCCTCGTCTTCAGTGCCTGCATGTCTGGACGAAGCAATGATGCGCCCTTCCGTGCGACGGGGGACAGTGCAGGACGTGTATCCAGTGCTGAATGGGCAGACGCCGAGGTCGAAGTGAGCTTACAAGGTGAAGAAGAAGGATCTATTGTGCACAACAACAGTGTAACTCAACCAACGTCAAGGATCAGAACAAGGCGGCAATCTGGTATTTCTGTACCTAAGGTTTATACTGATGGAACTATTAGATATTCCTTTTTCACATCTACAGAAGAACCACAAAATTTACAAGAAGCTTTCAGCAGTGAAAATTGGCGCCGTGCCATGGACTTTGAGTTTCAGGCCTTGCAATGCAGCAAGACGTGGCAGTTGGTGCCTTCCAAGCCAAACATCAATATAATTGATTGTAAGGGGGTATAAAGCGAGATTAGTAGCCAAAGGCTTCAAACAGAGGTATGAGATAGACTACGAGGACACCTTTAGCTCCGTAGTAAAAGTTTCCACTATTCAGATGGTATTATCAATCGCAATCTCAAATCATTGATGTTTGAAGCAACTAGATGTGCAGAATGTGTTTTTACATGACATTTTTGAAGAGGAAGTGTATATAAAAACAATCACCTGAGAATGAAGATACAAACCTACCTACTCATGTATGTAAACTAGACAAAGCAATATATGAGGTTGAAGCAATGTCCTAGGGCATGGTACTCAAGACTGAGCACGAAATTACAACAACTCGGGTTCTTTTCTTCAAAGGCAGATCAATCCTTGTTTATTTAAAAGAAGGAAGGTATAACTATTCCCATGTGTTGATATATGTGGATGATATTATAGTGGCAAGCTCATCGAAAAATGTTGTCACTAAGTTATTAGAAGACTTAAAAGGCAGCTTTGCTTTGAAAGATCTTGGTGATCTAAGTTACTTTCTGAGAATTGAAGCCAGGAGAAGTCAGGATGGGTTGATTCTGTCCAAAGGTAAATATGCACATGATATACTCAAACATGTAAAGATGGATAAGTGCAAACTGTCAACTCCTCTAGCAGTTTCAGAGATACTTTTGGCCTATGGTGGAGAACCACTCAAAGCAGAAGATGGTTCGAGTTACAGGAGTATAGTCGAAGCTTTGCAATATCTTATTATTACAGGACCGGGCATAGCTTATGTTGTGAACGAAGTTTCACAATTCTTGCATGCCCCAAATTCAAGTCATTGGTCAGCAGTAAAGAGAATTCTTCGGTTTGTGCAGAAAACAAAAAGTATTGGACTCTGATTCCAGAAGTCAATGTCGAATAAATTTAGTGTTTTCTCTGATGCAGACTGGGTAGGTCGTATAGATGATTGATGATCTACAGGTGGGTTCGCCATATTTCTTGGTCCTAACCTAATCTCATGGAGTGCCAAGAAGCAACCAACAGTTCACGTTCATCAACAGAAGCTAAATACAAAGGGATCGCCAATGCGACCTCTTAGGTAATCTGGCTACAGTCTATTCTCAAGGAACTTGGAGTAAAAGAAGATGTCATACTGTGCCTATAGTGTGATAATTTGGGAGCCATATATCTTACGGTAAATCCAGTATTCCATGGGAGAGTAAAACATGTGGAGATTGATTATCACTTTGTGCGTGAAAAAGGTGGTCAACAAACAGATTGAAGCTCAACATATTCAATCAAAAGATCAAGTAGCCGACGGCTTTACAAAGGCTCTAACATCACAGCTACAAGAAAAGTTTCAGAACAATCTTAACTTGGTCAAGTTATAATTGATGGGGACTGTTGGAAGAAACAAACTATAGATAGAATAGAATGATCACCGAATTATATGCATTGTTAGTTTCCTTAGATAAAGGATTAGTTGTGATCTGATTGTAACAAAGTCCATTTCTGTAATCCTCAAGCGACTATAAATAAAAGCAGGCGGATTCCTACAGGAGTTAACACGCTTCCACATCTATTATCAGGGTGAACAGCAAACTCGTACATGACTGGAAATCTGGTAAAGTTTTGCCACTTTGACTCTCGTCATGATGTCCAAACGTCTCATATGTGTGGTGATAAAAGATGCCAAACAGTTGGGAGATACCCTAAAAATATTGTCGGGTGTGGACAACAGAAAACATGTCAGAAACTTCTGCCTACAGTTTATTACTTCCTCTGTTCCGAAATAAATGATGTTTAGGACAAGAAACCTAGTTCATTTTAAACTAAATTTGTTGTCCTAAACGTCATTTATTTCAGAACGAAGGGAGTATTACATGGTAAACCTACTCACGTCACTGACCTTAGGAAGCTCAACATTGACAATTTCTAGCTTTTGCCTCAATCTGGCATATTTGTCCATCATCCTGTCCCAGTCACAGTTGAGCTTTGGGAGTTGCATATGGTAATACTCCTAAGTTAAGGTACATGAAAATTACCTAATTAAAGAAAGTGACGGGCCTGTCTGCGATGAAATATCTCCTCTCGGATTTGAAGATTTTCCCTTTACAATTTTTGGTTTTGGTATCCTGCTAGGCATGTGACTATCTTCATCAATGAAATCAGTAAGAAGGTCTTCATTCTCTTCATCAAAGGATGAATAATTTCCGCTGTCATGACTATTGTCAGTTAATGAGTCGAAAATAGGGATGAAAACGGATCGGATATGTCGGATGTATCAGAAACAAATTCATCGGATTGGAAAATTAAAGATATCGGACGGATTTAGATATTTATTTTAGAAAAAACAATTCACAAGTAACAAGTAATTCATAGTTCAAACACATAATCCATAACACATCCACATCAAATACATATATGGTTCATACATTAAACACACAAATAGTTATACATAGTGCATATATGGTTCAAAAACACAAATATATAGTTTGTCATAGTTCATACATGCCAAAGTGTTTCCTGCGACAATTCCCCCGGTCTGTCCTGGAGCAGCCCACGGAGGTTCTTTTTTAGGAGAGGCTAATGGTTTCGAGCGTCGGAGCACGGTGGCAAGACAAACACGAAGATTTATGTGGTTTGGGCCGCCGGAGCATAATACCCTACGTCCACGGTGTGAGTGTTGTATTGCTTGCGCGTATGAGTGTGTGAGATTACAGGGTTGCCAACCGAGATCTGGAGTGTGAAGCCCTTGCCTGGAGGCTGCTCCGATCCTTTTATAGCCCAAGGTCGGGGCAGTTACAATGTGCCCAGAGGCCCGACACGTGGCCCCGCGGCTGTCCATACCCTATATATGAGCTAGGGCTTTTACAACTATATGCAACGTCGCTATCGGAGGAGTTAAGGTGCGCCACCTGACACGTCGGGCGCCTTTGGCCGGGTAGCCAGTGATGATGAAGTCCCCGTCTCGTCGCCGCGTCTTCTCGCTCTGCTAAGCGACCCTGTGCCGTTGGGCGGCACCGTTCCACCGTCATGCCTCACCGCTCTGTCTTGTCACCGTGATGGTGAATTGACGGAGGACGGAGGCGTGCGCTGTGAGCCATGCTTCTAGGAAAGGCGTGAGCCTTGAATGCACGGCCTGACAGCGCACCTTGCTCTTTACTCCTTGGCCATCTGCCTATTGCTTGTGAGCGCGGCGTCCGGGTGGCTGGCCCCCGGGACACGCGTCATCACCGGAGCTGGCTTGCCGGGTAGCGAGGGGTCTGGAGTCGTTGGGAACGTGGCAGCACCGGAGCCCTCCCATGCTGGAGGTCGGGCTCGGAGCCGTTGGACACGTGGCCCCTCTAGAGCTCTCCTCGGCAGGAAGGGACGCCTGGAGTTGTTGCTCACGTGGCAGCACCGGAGCCCTCCCATGCTAGAGGTCAGGCTCAGAGCCGTAGGAAACGCGCCACCTCCGGAGCTATCCTTGGTGGGAGAAGTGGCTCAGAGGTTCCGGACACGTGGCAGCGCCGGAGCCCTGCTTGGCGGACGTCGGGCCCGACACCATTGGATACGTGGCAGCTCCGGAGCCATCCTCAGCTTGTGATAAGGCTCCGAGCCTGAAGACACGTGGGAGCCTCGGAGCCTTCCTTAGCAGATTTTCGGACACGAGGCCTAGGGCACGCGCCTTCTCATGAGTGTTCCCTAGCTAGCGGTTGAGACCAGCCTACAGGCTGGTCCTTGTCTTCTGTACACGTGCTGGCGCTTGACTTCTTTTTCCCTTACACGCGGGGGTACCCGGTCTTAAGGGTACCGATGGTGGCCCCTAGGCCCATCTCAACAGAGACGAATACTCTTGCGGATGGGGCCTCTGTAAAAAACCCCGCGTGGTGGTCTTCCGATCTCGTTTCAGCCAAAGAGACTCCTCTGTTGTCACAGACAGGTGTCTCTTTATTGTTGGGGGGGTCGTGGGAGCGTGCATTGCGCCAAATTGTCGCATTACTTGCGACAGTTCCCACCATGACCCCTACTCTTCCTCTTGTCAGGCTTTATCGAGGAACCACTTTTGCCTATTGTAACCGAGGTGCCTTTTGCCCACACTGTTTGCCGAGTGGGTCTGGCGCCTCTGCCCTTGGCGGTATGGCCGACGCGGGCGCGATTTTGTCGGGCACGTCGTGCTGGGCGGTTTTTGAAGAGTCAGGGGCAAATAAAGAGGTCCTCTACGACTGGCAGGAATCTGCTCCTTCATCTGCTTCCTTGTGCCTCTCCTTCCTTTCTTTTGCTCCGGATGCCTTGCTTCCTTGCTTCTCTTTCTGCTCCAATGGTGACGAACCTCCGAGAGTCTCGTCTCTGAAGCATCGGCGATGTGGGGCATGTGAGGCGCTTGATCAGCTGGCAGTCGCCTCAATACAATGGGAGGATTTGCTGCAGATCCCTCCTGCTCGTATATCTCCAGCCCGGCGAAGTCGTCGTCTTACCGGGTACATGCTGGTGGAGCTCGCCTTCCCCGCTTCTTCCTTCTTCCTGACCCTGCTAGAGTTCTACGGGCTCCAGCTACAGCACCTGACGCCCCACTCCCTCATGTTGGTGTCGATCTTCGTCCACCTCTACGAGATGTTCGTGGGGGTGCGGCCGTCGGTGCGGCTGTTCCGGTCGTTCTTCGTCCTGCGGCCATCGGGAAGGAGCTCGAGCTTCCTGGGCGCCTACTACTTCTAGCATCACACCAGATCCGTGGCGACGTACATCTCTCCCCTCTCCCCAACAAGTGGGAGAACTGGAGGGATGATTGGATCATCATGAAGACCGATTCCCATGACCGGCTGGATATGCCGACTTCCTCCCCTTCGACCACGTGGACCAGCTGGCAGAAGTTGCCCCACCTCTAGAGCGCTTACTCCCCTGTGCTGGTGAGGATTAAGCTCCTGGCGGACCAGAGGTTGTCTTCGTTGATGGTGCTGGCCGACTTCCTGGGTCGGTGCATCACCCCCCTCCAGAGCCGTTGCCGCGCGGCCTGCATGTACACTGGCGAATCACTCGTCTCGGCTGGAGCGTGGTCCGGGGATCAACTTGAAGACGGAGCTCCTAGACGCCATGTTGGGGAAGTTGTACGTCGATGTTGGAACCGGCGGCATCTCCAACAATCTCATCAACCCACCGGCGTCGTGCTTGCCCATCTTCATGGAACAGGGGTTGAGATCTCAACTCCTAAAGATGACGCCGACCCTGGACGACATCGACATCACTCTCTGGAAGGTTGGCGATGCTTCACGAGGAGTATCGATACCTGTTGTGACTGGAATGAGCGACGGGAGGGTTGCTTCCTCCGCTCTGGCCCCTGCTGCTCCAAGTACTGCCGCGTCGGGCTTTGTGGCTCCAACTTCCTTTGCTCCAAGCATGGACATGGGAAAGGGGAAGGTGCCGGGGGACCCCTGGCCTAGCTCCCTCGGGACGAAGCAGAGGCTGATGCGCACATATGGGACCTTTACCTCGGCACCCGGCCCCGTGGCGCCTGCGATGGTTGAACTTGAGGATGAGACCGGAGGCAGCATGGCCGGTCCTTCATCCAAGCCCACAGAGGGAACCCCTGCAGATCCACCGCCTCCGTCGTCAACGAAGAGGTCGGCTGTAGCCGGGGGGTCCGGTGGCTCCGGAGGCCCGGGCAAGCGTTTCTGAGCTGCTTCATGGAGCTTCGCTAACCCCAGGTAGATCATCCGAGGCCATCCCTTGCTGCTTTTAGTTATGCTTTGATGTTTGGCTATTGACCCCGTTCTTTACATAGGGTTCTGTCCGTAGGTGCTCCTGGGAGCGCTCCGGTGCCTTTGGTGTCCAGCAATCTACCAGCGGCTTGTGGGACTGCTCTAGCTCAAGGTGCGGACCCTCCAGCGCCGGTGACGTCCACGCCGCCTGCCTCTTCTGCAGATGTCTCTCCGGCGGCCCCGGGTGCGGAGGACCCTAGCCAGGGAACTCCGCCGGTCCAAGCCCTAGGGCCTGGTTCCGGGCCAGTTGTGGCTGACGAGGCTCCGCCGGCTCATGGCGACGAGCCTGCTCCTGCCATTGATGATGGTGCGTCAGACGTTGTGGCCCCTACCGTGTAGGGTAGTACTCCCTAGTCGGAAGCACACCCGTCTCAAGCCAAAACTTCTATGGGTCCCTATGTCTTGGTGCCTACTCCGATGGCCATCGACATCGTGGAGGATGACGCCCAGGAGGCTCCGGCACGTGTCGAGCGAATCCCTTTGTCTGAGGCCATGGCCTCGGCTCAGGCAAGCCTCTGCCGGGTTCAGCTGGCACTGGACCAGGAGCGGGAAGCCATTCAACAGGAGGAGGAGCGCCTCGTTGGCTGGGAAAGGTTGCTCAACCTCCGGACCCGGGAGACATGGAGGAGGTTGGAGACGAAGGAGGCTCACTTGCGGGAGGAGCAGAAACTGACCAACTGGAAGCGGGACCTGGTTGATCAGTTAGCAGTCCAAAAAGCTCTGGGCAGAAGCCAAGGAGGCCCACCAGGCGGCCAACGATCGCCTCGCAACTCTTGAGGAGCTACGGCTAGCGTTGGCTCGTCATGAGATCGTAGTAGGCGAGCGCGAGCGCGAGCTAGCGGAGAAGGAGGAGGAGTCTTCGTCGCGCTTACAGCGAGAGCAGGCCGAGCTGAAGTCTTGGGCCGATGACTTGGATTGCCAGCAGGCCTCTCTAAACAAGGAACGGGAGAGGCAGATGAAGTAGCGCCACTGGCTGCAGAATTCGATGCTTCGTTCCTCAAGGAGGGACTGCAGCGCCGTGCCTGTGAGCTTGATTCCCGAGAGGCGACGTTGGCTGCCAAGGAGAGAAGACTCTCTGAAAGCGATGCAACAACCTTTGTCGCGGCACGGCATGAGCTTCAAGAGCTCCAGGCTTCACGCACGGAAGAGGTCCAACAAGTCTGGGACTTCTTTGGCCGCGCCAAGTCAGCACTGGTGCCCTTCGGCTTCAGCCCGATGCATGCCGGCAAGCCCTCGCAGAAGATGAGCCAAGTGCTCCCTGCGCATGACTCTTTAGACATGAATATGGCAGCGTTGGAAGACGTTGTTGTCGACCAGCTGGAGGTAGAGGGAAAGGCCCTGGCTAAGGAGGTGGCAACACATGAGTTGACTTGCTTCCGAAGATGGGACCCTAGTGTCTCCCTATAGCTGGTCGTCCAAGGCCCCGTCACTGCGAGGGAGGCGGCAGCTCGGTCTAAGGTTGAACACTTAGGAGCCATAGTCGGCGAGCGGTTTAGGCGTGGTGCGGGTGAGTCCTATGCGGGCCCTGGCCTTTGTATCTTTCTTTTGTATTTTGTGTCTTGTTTTGTACTTTTGTTTGATGAATGAAATTCTTTTTGTTGATCTCTCATCCTTCAACTACTTGGCGCCGGGTCCAGTAGGGAGGACCACTTTAGCTTTCGTGAGGTCCCCTGGTCCTTGTTGTCGCAAGGACCGGAGGCTCTCTCATTTGCCAAGGTGGTTGATGCTTCCTTGTTGCTTGCTGTAGATATGTACCCACTTCCTTGTTGCGCATTGCAGGGGTCCAGCCGTATTGTTTGCCTTGACCAGTCGTGATGCAGGTGTGCCCAAATGTTTGGGTACGCCTGCCAAAAAGGCGCAAGACGCCAGCTCTGGACCCTTCGGGAGATGCCAGCCTTGGGGGGTCTGAGAGTGGCCCCCTGGGGAAGCTGGTGTTCCAGAACCAACCCCTCAGACCGGAGCCCTGTGGCCTACACAAACACTAGAAGAAAGGGGTAACCGTGCCGTGTAGTTGTTTTTTCCCTATTCGTTGGTTCCATTATGGCTTATGGTCCTCTGCTAAGCTACGGGACCTAGGCAATTCGGTGTAGTAGTGTTCGGACCATGGTTACCATCCCAGGGCGGTGTGCCATCCGGGCCCCCAGCACTTGGATGCTGCGCTGAGGAGGCAAAGTGTGCACGCTTAGAATACAGGACCAGGCTAAGCAGGCTACACACCCTGGACCTCCCGCTGGCAGGGCACTCCGAAGGGGGAGGCGACCCTCTGGCGCCATGGGAACCCGAGCAGGAAGGTAACCAAGGGGTTCAGAGACAACACAGGTACCTCAGGCATTTCCGCCTTGTAGATGGACAACATAATTTTGGCCAAGAGCGAGACAAAGAAACACAACTATGTACACGTCGAGAGGCACGAAAAAATATATGCAAGCTTGAAAGGAAAGCTGCAAAAATGTAGACGTGCATAAGGTAGGGCAAGAGTTTTCTTTATCATGGTGCTACATAGGAGGAGTCAGACTGTACAGGAGTTCAATGACCCACTCCAGGATGACAGGGGTAGCCGGACCCCACCCCGGAGTTTAGTGCACTGGTCATAGGCACGATGGCCCTTTTACAGAAAAAGACTGCCCTACCCTAAGCTACGGGTAAAACTTACGGAGGTACTCAATGTTCCAAGGGTTTGGAATTGGGTCGCCATCCTCCGTCACCAGGCGGACGCATCCTGGTCGGCATACTTGTGTCACCCAGCAGGGACCTTCCCAGTGAGGGGAAAGCTTGTTGGACCCCTCCCAAGAAAGTATTCGCTGGAGCACAAGGTCGCCCACCTGTAGCTCTTTGCTCCGCATGGGCTGCTGGTGGTAGCACCGGAGCGCCTGGCGGTATCGTGCATTCCGGATTGCTGCCTGCCATCTGTGCTCTTCGACGAGCTCAAGATCTTCACGCCGGATTTGGTCCTGCGTGGCTTCGTTGTATGCCTTGACACGAGGGGAGCCCATGGTGATCTCCGGAGGAATGACAACCTCAACTCCGTAGACCATGAACAAGGGAGTCTCCCCTGTGGCTCGGCTCGGTCATGTCCGGCTAGCCCATAGTGCGCACGGAAGCTCATCAATCCAGGCCAGCGTATGTACGCGTCCTGAGGCCCCTGAGTATCTCAGCATTGGCTCTCTCAACCTGGCCGTTGCTCTCTGGGTGAGCAACGGACGCATAGCAGACCTGGATATCAAGGTCCTCGCAGTACTCTTGGAATGCTGCACTGGTGAACTGGGTCTCGTTGTCGGTGATGATCTTGTTCGGGACCCCGAACCTATAGATGATTGACTTGATGAATTTTACTGCGGACTGCTTTTTGATGGTGACCACAGGGGTTACTTCCGGCCACTTGGTGAACTTGTCTACGTTGACGTAGAGGTACCGGTACCCTCCGACCGCTCTAGGGAATGGCCCCAGGATGTCCAGCCCCCATACAGCGAATGCCCATGAGGGCGGGATCATCTTCAGCATCTGCGCCGGTGTGTGGATCTGCTTGGCGTGGAACTGGCACGCCTTGCATCTCTTGACTAGCTCGACGGCATTCAGGAGAGTTGTCGGCCAGTAGAAGCCATGCCGGAAGGCTTTACCGACCAGCGTGCGGGACGAAGCGTGGTTGCCGCACTCGCCTCCATGGATCTCTGCGAGTAGCTCGCAGCCCTCCTCCTGGGTTATGCACTGCAATAGGACGTTGTTGGTGCCACACTGGTAGAGATCCCCATCTACCAGTGTGTATCTCTTAGCCATACGAACAATCCGTTCAACAGATACATGTTCATCGGGAAGGATATTGTCCTTCAAGTAGGTCCGGACCTCCGTGATCCATGCATCAGGACCTACTTGAGCTTCTGGATCTTAGGCGCCGGGTTGCACGGAGTCCCCAATGATGCATAGGATCCTTGGCGGGTGCTATAGTTGCAGGGACGCCGGGATTGCCAGCTTTGAGGTGCTGGACTCGCCCCCTTCGGCTGTTGTACGCAGTAGCTTCCTTTCAAAGACGCCTTCAGGGACCGAAGGCCATGTAGAGGCTTTTGTTGGAAGGTCGTCTGCCACCGTGTTGTTGGCGCGGGGGATATGGCACCACAACAAGGCATGAAACTCTTTCTCCATCTTCTGCACATGAATAAGATAGGGAGCTAGCTGAGGATCATTGCAGGAGCACTCACGCTTGACTTGTTTGATGACGAGTTGGGAGTCTCCTTTGACTAGCATCTGTTGCACACCTAAAGATAGGGCAGTACTCATCCCAAATATGAGGGCTTCATACTCTACCATGTGGTTTGTAGCCTTGAAGTTGAGGTGCACCATGTACTTGAACTGCTCCCCCGCTGGCGAGATGAGCAGGACCCCTCCTCGGCACCTTGCGTGTGCGAGGAGCCGTCGAAGTAGAGTGTCCAGTGGGGTCTGGTGAACAACGGAGGTCTGGGCTCCGGGTCACCATCGTCTTGGCCCCCTGGGTGGCATGGAGACGGAGTCAATTCCGCCACGAAGTTCACTAGCGCCTCGCTCTTGACGGCGTGGCACGACAGGAAGTCGAGGTCGAACTCCGCCAGCTCAGCTGCCCACTTTGCTATGTTCCCCGTTGCATTTGGGCTGTGGAGCACTGTCTTCAGTGGGTAGGTCATGACCACCGAGACCTTGTGAGCTTGGAAGTAGTGGTGGAGCTTCCTTGATGCAATCAGCACCACGTAGAGCAGCTTGTGGACCTTCATATACCGTGTCTTGGCATCACGGAGGACCTCGCTGATGTAGTAGACCGATCACCGAGTGGTCCGTACCCTCCCGTAGGGGTCCGGAACATCTTCCTCCGTTGGTAGGAGGCCTGCAGCTTCTTGGTCTTGGGGTCTGGCCTCCAGGAGCTGGGACCCAGGGGCATCCTTACCCCAGAGCTACCCCAATCTCTCCTGCAGAGTCTGGGTCCTGAGACTCGGGACCAGCAGCAGGATCTTTGCTTGGTGTTTGGAGTCGCTCGTATTCTGGCCGCTCAATGACCAGGACCATGCTAACGACTTCTTCCTTCGCGCCAATGTAGAGCAGCAGGTGCTCACCCAGCTTCGGAGCTACCATGATCAGTAGCAAGGTGAGGTATTGCTTCAGCTCTTGGAATGCCTTGTCAGCTTCTTCAGTCCAGACAAAGGGTCCAGTCTTCCGCAGAAGCTTAAAGAACGGGAGAGCATGCTCTACCAGTCAGGAGATGAACCGACTGAGAGCGGCCAGGCATCCCGTGAGCTTTTGTACGTCCTTGACTCGGGCGGGAGGATGCATCATCTCTATAGCCTTGATCTTGTCAGGGTTAGCTTCGATTCCTCGGTGTGAGACCAAGAAACCGAGGAGCTTCCTGACAGAGACTCCGAAGATGCACTTATCTGGGTTTAGCTTGGTGCGTGTTGTGCGTAGCTTATCAAAAACTAAGGCTAAGTTGTCTAACATAGATGTATGCGACTTGACCTTCACTACGATGTCATCGACATACACCTCCACTAAGTCCCTTATGAGGTCCCCAAATGTCTTATGCATGGCACGCACAAAGGTAGCAAGGTGTTTTTAAGGCCATAAGGCATAGAGACATAACAATAAAGGCCATCTACTATTATAAAAGCAGTGTGCTCTTCATCTTCTCTAGACATGGGTATTTGATGAAAATCAGAATAAGCATCTACGAAGCACAATAGATCACAGCCAGAAGTAGAATCTACAATTTGACCTATTCGTGGGAAGGAAAAGGGGTCCTTAGGGCATGCCTTATTTAGGCTGGTGTAGTTGATGCACATACGAAGCTTCCCACCAGCCTTGGGTATCACGATAGGGTTGGCCAATCATATTGGATGGTGGACTCCTCGGATGAAGCCGGCGTCGAGCAGCTTTCTAATTTCTCCATGGATGAAGTTCTGCCGCTCGATGGACTTCTTTTGAGGCTTCTGCATCATCGGCTTGGCATCGGGGTGGATCTTCAGATGGTGCTCGATCACCTCCCTAGGGATCCCGGGCATTTGCGATGGTTGCCAAGCAAACACATCGATGTTAGCCCGGGGAAGGTGATCAGCACGAGTTCCTATTTGCTGCCCAAGTTTCCCGCAATGCTGGTGGTCTAGGCAGCAACCTCGCCGATCTGGATGACCTTGACCGGGACCTCCTCCGACCCGAAGGCTGAATACGAGGTGTAGAGGACGAGCCACGTTGTCGTGTCCTGGCTGGCTCCTTGCTTGTCCCAGCGGTCCCAGGCCTACACCTTCGATGCTGCTAGAGCTTGGAGCTTCTCTAGCGCCACGACTCCAGCGGTCCAGTCTGCTCGGACCCTGAGGACACCACTCGGGGTCGGCATCTTCAGCACCAGGTAGCCGTAATGAGCTACGACCATGAACTTGTACAGCGCCGACCTGCCGAGGATGGCGTTGAAGATGAGGTTGACCTCCGCCACGTCGAAGACGACACTCTCAGTGCGCTAGTTCTCAGGCGTCCCGAATGTCACCGGGAGGGAGATACTACCGCGTGGAAGGATGGACCCCGGGCCCACCCCGGAGAACGGGCGTGACAGGGCCAGCTTTCCCATCGGGATCTGCAGCTTTTGAAAGGCTGCAAGGCTGATGAGGTTGAGGTATGCTCCTCCATCGACCAACAAGTGGTAGAGCCTCACGTCGGCTATGGTCAGGGAGATGATGAGCGACAGCTACCTGGCTCCCGCCATGTTCTTCGGGCAGTCGGAGGTAGTGAAGCTGATCTCCGTCTCCATACACTTGCGGTAGGGAGCCGGCTTGGGGGAGGGCGGTACCGCCATGACCTCCCATTGGTGGGTCTTGACGTCTCGTTGGAACATGATTTCCCATAATCCCACGTACATCACATGGAGCGTCTTTCGATGCTCTCCCGGGTTGTGGTCGGAGTCAAAGCCCTCTCCTTGGTCATAGACGACCTTCAACGCCTGCTTGGTGTCTTGGTACTCCATCTCCCGAACATTGCTGACCTCCGGGTCAGCCTTTTGCTTGCCCTCCCGCTGGCAGAAGGGCGTGCCATCCTAGCGCTGCTGTTGGAGCTCTCAGAAGCGCTCCGCTAGCTTCTTGATCTCCCTTCACTCGCTGGCGCTGTGCCGTTTGGTATTGTGGACCGGGCACCCCTGGTTGCTGTCGTCGCTGTCGGACGGCTGTCGCAATCGCTTGTCGGTGCGCGGCCCTCGGCCCCCTGCACCTGCTACTGCTGCTGCAGTGGGAGCTCCGGACAGCGGCTTGTCCTTGCCGCCGGTCTTCTTCTTGTTTCCCCCAGAGTCCTCCCTAGTGGACTCACTCCCCTTGCCAGGCGGTGTGTGTTAGTTGCGGCCCTCCGCGGCCCTGGCACACGTGTCCGCCAAGTTGAAGAGCTCAAAGATGTCCTGCACATCGTGCGTGGCCAACTTCTCGAGCATCTTCTTGTCACGGACACCCTGCCGAAAGGCGACGATGATGGAGGCATTGGAGATGCGGGGGATAGTGTTCCTAACCTGGACGAAACGCTGGAGGAAGGAGCGCAGCAACTCTCCCAGTTGCTGTTGCAGGGCGTGGAGTCCGGCCTCCGTGCCCGGTTAGGTGTAGGAACTCCCGAAGTTGGCCTTGAACTGATGGCACAACTCTTCCTAGGAGGTTATAGACTCCTGGGGCAAGTTCATGAGCCATGACCGGACTGACCCGGTCAAGGCCACGGGGAAGTAGTTGGCCATGATGGTCTCATCCCCTCCTGCAGTTAGGATGGCCGTGGAGTAGATCTGCAGGAACTCAACGGGTTTGACTGTCCCGTCGAGCTTCTCCGGCAAGTGCGGCCAGAACTTGCGTGGCCACACCGCCATACGAAGGTGTGGGGCCAAAGCCATGTAGCCCCCCTTTTAGCCTGGGAGACGGGGTTCTGGCCCGCGTAGATGGGACGCATGGCACCTAGAGTACCATACTCCTCCTCGAGGTTGCAACGTCGCTCGTGTTGTCGCTCAATGGTGACGCAACCATCTTCTTTCTGACGGTGACAGCGGTCCAGCTGGCTCTGAGATCTGCGGTGGAGAGCCTTGACGACACTGTCGAGTGGGTTGCTGCCGTTCTATAATCCCTCGTTAGGGTACGGGCTGACAGCTGTACCGTCTCTGGTCACTGTCTCCGGTGGCATGGCGAGTTGAGCGCGGCAATGATTAGGTAGTCGACAACGTTGCGCCACTGCTCTGCAGTGGACGGAGAAGCTCACGCGCTCAGGGGGTTGTGCAGGAGCGCGCACGCTGCTAACAACGTACTCTCCGGGCTGGATTCAGTTGGCACTTGCGACGCCGTTGCAACCGAAGGCTGTCGGGTGGCAACGGGCACCGTCGCTGTTGGGGCTGCCACCGGCATAGTTGGTCCCGCTCTGGAACGGAATGAGGCTTCCTTCTCCCTCTGCTGCTAGCAACGTGACGGCCGGGAAGAGCTTCCGAGAGACTCGATGTTCACCATCGTGAGCTTCTCGAACAACTTCAAAAACCAGAAGCCCCTACCTGGCGCGACAAATGTTGAAGTGTTTCCTGCGACACTTCCCTCGGTCTGCCCTGGAGTAGCCCGTGGAGGTTCTTTTTTAGGAGGGGCTAGTGGTTTCGAGCGTCGGAGCACGATGGCGAGATGATCCCAAGGATTTACGTGGTTCGGGCCGCCGGAGCGTAATACCCTACGTCCACGGTGTGAGTGTTGTATTGCTTGCGCGTATGAGTGTGTGAGATTGCAGGGTTGCCAACCAGGATCTGCAGTGCAACCCCTTGCTCGGAGGCTGTCCCGATCCTTTTATAGTCCAAGGTCGGGGCAGTTACAATGTGGCGTGGGGCCCGACAGGTGGCCCCGTGGCTGTCCATACCCTATACATGAGATAGGGTTTTACAGGCGCGTCGCCTGACACGCCGGGCGCCTCTGACCGGGTAGCCAGTGATGATGAAGTCCCCGTCTTGTCGCCGCTTCTTCTCGCTCTACTGAGTGGCCCTATGCCGCTGGGCGGCACTGTTATGCCGTCACGCCTCGCCGCTCTGTCTTGTCACCGTAATGGTGAACTGGCAGATTACGGAGGTGTGCGCTGCGAGCCATGCTTCTGGGGAAGGCGCGAGCCTTGAATGCACGGCCTGACAGCGCACCTTACTCTTTACTCCTTGGTCATCTGCCTGTTGCTTGTCAGCGCGGCGTCCGGGTGGCTGGCCCCCGAGACATGCGTCGTCACCGGAGCTGGCTTGCGGAGTAGCGAGGGGTCCGGAGTCGTTGGGCACGTGGCAGCACTAGAGCCCTCCCATCCTGGAGGTCGGGCCCGGAGCCGTTGGACACGTGGTGTAACACCCTCAATTTCATATTCATGCATTGCATATATAAAACATTATAAAAGAAATAGAAATGGGAAGAATCATAAAAATAGGAGAAAGATAGCTGAAAAGAGCCAATTCCAATTCACCGAGGAGCACCGTTGACACTTCCCGCGGCCGCTGGCCACGTGGCGCCTTCGGAGCTCATCCCTGCGGAGGGGGTGAGGTCCGGCACAGCTGGCCACGTGGCAGGCTCGGAGCTCGCCTCAGAAGAAGGGGCGAGGTCCGACCCCGCTGGACACGTGTTGCCTTCGGAGCCAGTCTCTGCGGAAGAAGCGAGGCTCAGCCCCGCGGGACACGTGTTGACTTCGGAGCTAGTCCCTACGGAAGAAGCGAGGCTCAACCCGCGGGACACGTGTCGACTTCGGAACTCACCCCTACGGAAGAGATGAGGTCCGCCCCACGGGACACGTGTCGCTCTCGGAGCTTGCCTCCAAGAGGTCTGACCCCGCGCAACACGTGTCACCCTCGGAGCTCGCCTCCGGGAGGTCCGACGCTGTTGGACATGTGTCGCTCTCAGAGCTCGCCTCCGAGAGGTCCGCCCCGATGGGCACGTGTCATCCTTAGAGCTCACCTCCGAGGAGAAGGGAGGTCCAACAAAGATGGACACGTGTTGACCTCGGAGCTCGTCTTTGAGGAGAAAAGAAGCTGGCGCTACTGGACACGTGGTGCACACGGAGCTCGCCTCTGAGGAGAGGGGAGATCCCGCCCGCCAGACACGTGGCGCATGCGGAGCTCGCCTCTGAGGGAGAGGGAGGTCCCGCCCACCAGACACGCGGTGCACCCGGAGCTCGCCTCTGCGGAAAAGGGAGGCCTGGCCCCCGCTGGACACATGGCATCTCCGGAGCTCACCATTGCGGAGGTGACGAGATCCTTATTCGGTTTTCCCCTGTGCGCGAGTACTCGGTACTGAGGAAACCGATACGATTTCTTCCACGCTGCTACCGCATCAAATCAATTGGAGATAAGTTGTTAAGATCCAAAAACAAATTGAATAGGACTCTTATTTGAAATCTAATCGGAATAGGACTCTTCTTTCACCCCTTATAAATGGAACCCAAAACCCCTGGCCGCAACCACGTACCTATTTTCCACCTCCTGAGTCGACGACGTGGAGGCCCTAGTTTCCAACTCGCCGAGTTACCCCCTTCACCGGAGTTCAGCCACCGGTGAGACCGCCGATGAGACCCATCACGCTCGCCGTTGCCGGAAGAAAGCCGACAAACCGTCCTGCTGCCATTGCTAGGAGGAAGGCCGAGGTAGGTCTTTGTTACCACCTTACAACATCATCGCGGTTTTCTTCGCATCTGTTTTTCATCGAACAGAAGCTTTTCCGTGTGGACAGATCACGTGTTGATCGGTTTTTAACGGTGGAATTGATCTAGATCTTGAGTCAAGGTCATTACCACGTCCACACTTGATCCTTACACCCTTGTTCACCATAAAACTCCATGCAAGCCCAGTAAAACATGCAAGAACACGTACAAACTGAATTATTGAAACTGCACCATAGGATTAGCATGCACCTACACAGTTATATCTTAAGTAAAGTTTGTGCATGATGATTGATTGCTGTGAATCTTGTATGTGCGTGATTGTGAGTAGAAGGACAAGCTCAGGAAGCTACCTACGAAGGACTACAACACCGAGATTTCGAGAAACAAGAGCAACAAAAGCCACAGGAACAAGGCAAGTGCCCCTTGACCATATTGATCCCATGTTTTGAAAACTGTTTTTTTTTTGCGAAAATGTGTATGCTTGAGTCAACTTGATGGGAAACCCTTTTATAGGAGTTTACTAGTTTTGTTAACCACCCTTGTCACCGTGAAAGTTGATGAGTCGGGTATGGTCATTTTTGCTTTTCGCTTTGCTTAGCTTACGGGTTATGGGAAGCGAGATAGAACATGTATAGCTACTACACTCATATGAATAATGTTACTGAGAACTTGATGATGATAATGAACATGAATCGGCAGAGATCTAGGCAAGCTTGGTTCGTGGAAGTGGTAGAATGGGATGGTGGTTTACTTGCCATAGATCTAAGAACCGGTTCATGCCAGCACATGCCAGGAAAACAGTGCCACCACAAGGCCAAATATGGGTGCGTCTTAGCTGACTAATTAGGTAAGTTGCTAGATTGTTATGGACCGTGGAAGGCGCCGGGAATAGGAGTCGAGAGAGGACTGCCCTGGGAACTGCATGGCACAAGAGGGGGCCTGCAGGTGGGAGAATGGTGATTCGAGCCTGCTGGTGAAACCTTAGTGAGTCCATACATCTAGTAGCCCCTTTGTAAAGGCTATTTTGTGATCTCTTGGCCATACAACGACGGTTGTGTACTAGTATAATGGAGGTTCTGCAGTCGCCGACGGGTGACGAAATCACAAACTTGTGGGTAAAGTGGTGCCACCTCTTAAGAGTGTAAAACTATCATGATAGCCGTGCTTACGGTCACAAGCGCCTGGCCAACTCACATGATTAGATGGGATGGTTATCGGGATGGTTATTGGTATGGTTATGGTATGGTCTTGGGATTGGTTTCGGGACTGTTGAGTCTTGGTAATGAGATTGGTTTCGGGACTGTTGAGTCCTGGTAATGAGATTGGTTTTGGGACTGTTGAGTCTTGGTAATGAGATTGATTTCGGGACTGTTGAGTCATAATGAGATTTGGTTTCGGTTATGAGATGGATATGAATATGAAAGGGTTATTATGAGCATGAGATGATGTTGAGAATGATTAATGGCTGGATGAGATGAGATAAGTGGTGGATTATTATGGAGGTATGTTACTGTTTTACTTAAATATATGTTGGGATTAAATTCACTTAAAGAGAGTTGTTGTTTTTATCGTGTTTGTGAAATAAACTTTGCTTTCTGCAATGAGCATTTTTATTCCTACCTTGCTGTAAGCTACATGTCACACTTTTCCTGCACTTCCTCAGTACGGTATGTACTCACCATTGCATTATCATACAAACATCAGCAATAGGAGATGAGTACTTCGAAGATCATGTGGAGTACTAGGCGTGTGAACTACCGTCAACTTGCCTGTGGAGTTGAAGATGGAGCCGCTACCGTGTTTAGTTGCTTTCGCTATCGTTTAGAGACTTCCGCTGCTAGAATAAGTTGGAGACTTCCGCTGCAAGAAAAAGTTAGAGATTGATGTAATAAAGTACTTGAACCCTATTACTCATGGTTATATTCTGAATTCAGTTTGTGGATTACATGTGTATGTGTGATGAACATCCTGGGCACACATATGCATTAGCTGGGTTCTGTGTTTTACGGGACCGGGCGTCACAGATTGGTATCAGAGCCACATTGACTGTAGAACGCAAGCCTAGATAGAAGTCACAGATTTGCATCAGAGCCACGTTGACTGTAGGACGCAAGCCTAGGTAGAGTGCACAGATTGGCATTAGAACCACATTGACCGTAGGACGCAAGCTTAGGTAGAATGGACACCCTAAGACACATAGGAACACCCCTCAAAACTGCTATTTTCGAAAATTGCTTGCTGCTGCACTTTCCTTGTCAATACAGCCATCGCAAGGTGCTATTTTCAAGCCCCTTCTTGTCTCTTCTTTTTACAGCAACACCTTTGTTTCTTGCTCCATAACTTCTGAAGTTTTGGAGTTATTTCTTCCTTTTCAAAGTTTTCTCATGTCCCATTTATAAATGGAGCTGGTGTTCCCGATCAACGTCATCTAACCATACATGGACCTCCAACTCACCGTGGCGTGCGCCCATGCATGGACCACCCCCGTCACACGGCGGGAACAACACCAGTTCACATGATTAAGTTTAGGACTCCCATTGAATAAACATGAATAGTAGTGGTGTGAACTTTTGTGATGATTGTTTGTGTGCTTAGTGAGATGTGGGACGCTTCAGCGTTGTCCATATCCACACATAGTAGAGAGATGTAAGATGCTTCGGCATGTGTTCACATCCTCATATAAAAATAAATATATTTTAGTCCATCCACCTTGATGCATATAGTTGAGGGGGGACCAATCTAAACTTCTAAACTTCTATTCTACTCAACTCTCTCTCACAGATGGTGAGGGAAAACGCCAGCCGACAAAGGAGGAACATCCGTGGAAACCATGAACCACAAGAGGGTGACCACGTTGAAGTTCGTGAGAATGTCAACCCCGGGGCTGGTGAAAACAACCTTGAACGGTTGATGGCTATGCAGAACCAGCTCATGCAAACTATGATCCAAACTTTGAGTCAGCTGCAAGCCAACAACAACAATCCTAACCCCCGTTCCTGCACCACCACCTCCACCACCGCCACCACCGCCGGCTCACAACAGGTTGGGAGAGTTCATGAGGACTCGACCTCCTACTTTTGCACAAGCTAATGATCCCATGGAGGCTGACGATTAGTTGAAGTCCATGGAGAAGAAGCTTGCTATTGTTCAGTGCAATGATCGAGAGAAAGTTCTCTTCGCATCGCACCAACTTATGGGAGCAGCCACTGACTGATAGGACGCTCTTTGCAACGCTCATGTCAACCAGGAGACTATCACTTGGGCTGAGTTCAAGGAGAGTTTCCGCTCTCATTACGTCCCTGTTGGAGTCATGATGCTAAAAAGGCAAGAGTTTGAAGGTCTCCGCCAAGGCAGGAAGAGCGTGAATGAGTACCTCAATAAGTTCACACAGCTTTCAATATATGCTCCAGAAGACGTCAACTCGGATCAAAGGAAGCAATACTTGTTCATGAGAGGGTTGAACAATGAGATCCAAGTTCAGCTGCTCAACAATGACTATGCAAACTTTTAGAAGCTAGTTGACAAAGCTATAGTGGTTGAGAGCAAGATCCGTGAGATCAAGCAAGAGGGCAATAGAAAGATGTCATACCAGCCACAAGGGAGCAATGTACGTCTCCGTTTCATGCCCCCAGCTACACCGCAGTATGGCTCATCCACTTCTACTTTTCGCCCTAATCAACCACCACAGCAACGACCTGTCATGCAAGCACCTCGTGTGCCTTTGCCTCCTGCGCCCCGACCCAACATGGGCGCCTATGCTCAAAACCACCCCGCCCCAACGTCCCTGCTGTCTTGGACAACAAGGCATGCTTTGCATGCGGAGAGGCGGGACACTTTGCAAGTCAGTGCCCGAGGAAAGGCCTTGGACAGCCAAGCAACGCGCCCAAGCCGAACCCACGGCCGAACAGAGGAGCTAATCAAGGTAACCGTGGACAGCAGAACTACGCTCGTGGCAATGTGAATCATGTCTCCGCTGAGGAGGCGCAACAGGCTGAGGACGTCATGATTGGTATGTTCCTTGCCAACTCCAACCTAGCTACTGTTTTATTTGATTCCAAAGCATTGCATTCATTCATATCATCCAAGTATGTTGCCAAGTATAATCTGCCCATATCACACATGAAATATACTATGTTGGTTAATTCTCCCGGTGGAGAGATGAGGACTAATATAGTATGTCCAAAAGTAAACCTTGAAATAAGGGGGGTAGACTTTCTTGCCAACCTTATTGTCTTGGATTCTCAAGGGCTTGATATAATACTTGGAATGGATTGGTTAAGCAAGCACAACGGAGTGATCCAATGTGCTGAGAGGAGCGTGCAGTTGACAAATGAGCACAATACTCGTATTGAGTTCGAGTCAGCCCAACCGGCAACCGAGAAGGCAACGTCAAACCACGTCGAAGAAGCAACATTGGAAAGCATTCTGGTGGTTCAAAAATATTCGGACGTGTTCCCGGAAGAACTTCCAAGTATGCCACCTAACCGGGACATTGAGTTTGCCATTGATTTAGTACCTGGAACTGCACCTATAGCAAAGAGGCCATATAGTATGCCCGTTAATGAACTAGTGGAATTTAAGAGGCAAATTTAGGAGCAGCTAGGAAAGAGTTTTATTCGCCCAAGCTCGCCACCGTGGGGAGCCCACGTGCTCTTTGTAGACAAGAAGGATGGGACCCAAAGGATGTGTGTGGATTATAGGTCTCTTAATGAGGTGACGATCAAGAATAAATACCCGCTGCCCCGTATAGAGGACCTGTTTGACCAAATGAAAGGTGCCCGAGTTTTCTCCAAGATTGATCTTCGGTCGGGATACTTCCCGCTGAAGATTAAACCCTCTGACATACCCAAGACTGCCTTTCGAACACGGTATGGTTTGTATGAATATATCGTTATGTCTTTTGGGTTAACGAATGCACCCGCATATTTCATGTACCTCATGAATAAGGTCTTCATGGAGTACTTGGACAAATTCGTCGTGGTTTTCATCGATGATATCATGGTGTATTCAAAAAACGAGGAAGAACATGAAGAACATTTGAGATTGACATTGCAGAAACTACGAGAGCATCAATTGTATGCCAAGTTCAGCAAATGTCAATTTTGGCTAAAGGAGATATCATTCCTAGGCCACATCATCTCCGAGGAAGGAGTATCGGTTGATCCCGGAAAAGTGGGAGATGTTCTGAAGTGGAACCAACCGCAGAACGTGAGGGATATTCGGAGTTTCCTTGGGATGGCCGGATACTAACGACGATTCATCAAGGATTTCTCCAAAATAGCAAAGCCAATGACTGAATTGCTAATGAAGGGAAAGGCATTTCAGTGGACACCCATGTGTCAAGAAAGCTTTGAGGAGCTCAAGAAAAGGCTAACCACAACACCGGTTTTGGTATTGTCGGACGTGAGCAAGAGCTTTGACATATATTGTGACGCATCAATACAAGGGCTTGGATGTGTGCTCATGCAAGAAGGACAAGTGGTAGCCTATGCGTCGAGACAACTAAAGAAACACGAGCTGAATTACCCCACACATGATTTGGAACTCGCAGCCATGGTACATGCCTTGAAGATTTGGAGACATTATATTCTTGGCCACCGATATGAGATCTATACGGATCACAAAAGCCTCAAGTACATATTCACCCAAACGGATTTGAATTTGAGGCAACGTCGATGGTTGGAACTCATCAAGGATTATAATGTTGGAATCAATTATCACCCTGGAAAGGCCAATGTAGTAGCTGATGCATTGATCCGAAAGGGAGCATGTCACCAACTCACGGTTCGGGAGCTACCGCCCGAGCTGCGCAAGGAGTTTGAATGGTTACATCTCGGGTTCTTGAACGAGATGGAAGTGATGGAACTCCATTCTTCGCTGGAACAAGAAATAATAGATGGCCAAGCGATGGATGAGGAAATCAAGGAGATCAAGGAAAGAATCCGACAAGGCATAGAAAAGGACTTCAAGGAAGACGAGAAGGGTACGCTTTAGTTAGGAAAAAGGATTTGTGTGTCTAACGTGAAGCACATCTGCGACACGATATTAAAGGAGGCACATGACTCACCTTATTCCATACATCCCAGCAGTACAAAGATGTACAAGGACCTGAAAACTTGTTATTGGTGGGATGGTATGAAAAGGGACATAGCTGAGTATGTTGCCTTATGCGACACGTGCCAATGGGTGAAGGTCGAACATCAAAAACCCGCTTGACTGTTGCAACCATTGAAAGTACCCGAGTGGAAGTGGGAAGACATCAGCATGGATTTCATCGTCGGATTACCACGTACTCGGTCGGGTTACGACTCCATCTGGGTTATTGTGGACCGATTGACGAAAATAGCCCATTTTCTTCCTATTAGAACCACGTACCGCATCATAGAACTAGCCGAGCAGTATATGGAGCAAATCATGTGCCGTCATGGAGTTCCAAAGAGAATAGTTTCAGATCGAGGTACCCAACTTACCTCTAGGTTCTGGAAAAAGTTGCACGAAGCTATGGGTACACGACTGGATTTCAGCTCCGCTTATCACCCGCAAACTGACGGGCAAACCGAGAGGACAAATCAAATTTTGGAAAACATGTTGAGAGCTTGCGCCTTGAAACATGGGCGTAGTTGGGATATGAGCTTGCCGTATGTCGAATTCTCCTATAACAACAGCTATCAAGCCAGTCTGAAGATGTCACCTTTCGAAACATTGTATGGTAGACGGTGTAGAACGCCGTTGTTCTGGAATGAGACCGGAGAAAACCAAGTGTTTGGACCCGAAGTACTGCAAGAAGCTGAGAAGCAAGTCCTAACAATACAGGAGAACTTGAAGGCTGCTCAGTCACGACAAAAAGGTTATGTGGACAATAGACGAAGAAAGTTGACTTTCGAAGTAGGAGACTTCGTGTACCTTAAGGTATCGTCTGTCCGTGGCCAACGACGTTTCAACGTCAAAGGCAAGTTAGCACCTCGCTACATCGGGTCATTAAAGATTTTGGGCAAGCAAGGAGAGGTAGCCTACCAACTGGAGCTCCCAACGCACCTCTCCGACGTGCATGACGTATTTCACGTATCCCAGCTCAAGAAGTGCTTAAGAGTACAGGAAGAACAAGTACCGATGGATGAGCCTGAGCTTCAAGAGGATCTGACCTATGTAGAGCACCCTGTCCGAATTTTAGACGTGAAGGAAAGGGTCACGAGGAACAAAGTGATTCGTTGGTGCAAGGTACAATGGAGCCATCACACGGAAGTCGAAGCTACATGGGAGCGTGAGGAAGACCTCAAGGCAGAATTCCCTCACCTATTCTCTACTCTGACAAATCTCGAGGGCGAGATTCAGTTTAAGGGGGGTAGGTCTGTAACACCCTCAATTTCATATTCATGCATTGCATATAGAAAACATTATAAAATAAATAGAAACGGGAAGAATCATAAAAATGGGAGAAACATAGTTGAAAAGAGCCAATTCCAATTCGCCGAGGAGCACCGTCGACACTTCCCGCGGCCGCTGGCCACGTGGCGCCTTCGGAGCTCATCCCTGCGGAGGGGGTGAGGTCCAACACTGCTGGCCACGTGGCAGGCTCGGAGCTCGCCTCAAAAGAAGGGGCGAGGTCCGACCCCGCTGGACACGTGTTGCCTTCGGAGCTAGTCTTTGAGGAAGAAGCGAGGCTCAACCCCGCGGGACACGTGTTGACTTCGAAGCTAGTCCCTGCGGAAGAAGCAAGGCTCAACCCATGGGACACGTGTCGACTTCGGAACTCATCCCTGCGGAAGGGATGAGGTCCGCCCCACGGGACATGTGTCGCTCTCGGAGCTCGCCTCCGAGAGGTCCGACCCCGCAGAACACGCGTCACCCTTGGAGCTCGCCTCCAGGAGGTCCGACGCTGTTGGACACGTGTCGCTCTCAGAGCTGCCTCCTAGAGGTCCGCCCTGCTCGGCACGTGTCATCCTCGGAGCTCACCTCCGAGGAGAAGGGAGGTTCGATACAGATGGACACGTGTCGACCTCGGAGCTCGTCTTTGAGGAGAAAGGAAGTCCATCGCTACTGGACACGTGGTGCACGTGGAGCTTGCCTCTGAGGAAAGGGGAGATCCCACCCGCCAGACACGTGGCGCACGAGGAGCTCGCTTCTGAGGGAGAGGGAGGTCTCGCCCGGCACACACGTGGTGCACGCGGAGCTCGTCTCTGAGGGAGAGGGAGGTCCCGCCCGCCAGACACGCGATGCACCCGGAGCTCGCTTCTGCGGAAAAGGGAGGCCCGTCCCTCGCTGGACACGTGGCACCTCCGGAGCTCACCACTGCGGAGGTGACGAGATCCTTAATCGGTTTTCCCTTGTGCTCGAGTACTCGGTACTGAGGAGTCGAGAGAGGACTGCCCTGGGAACTACATGACACAAGAGGGGGCCCGTAGGTGGGAGAATGGTGATTCGAGCCTGCTGGTGAAACCTTAGTGAGTCCATACATCTAGTAGCCCCTTTGTAAAGGCTATTTTGTGATCTCTTGGCCATACACCGACGGTTGTGTACTGGTATAATGGAGGTTCTGCAGTCGCCGACGGGTGACGAAATTACAAACTTGTGGGTAAAGTGGTGCCACCTCTTAAGAGTGTAAAACTATCATGATAGCCGTGCTTACGGTCACAAGCACCTGGCCAACTCACATGATTAGATGGGATGGTTATCGGGATGGTTATTGGTATGGTTATGGTATGGTTTTGGGATTGGTTTCGGGACTGTTGAGTCTTGGTAATGAGATTGGTTTCGGGACTGTTGAGTCTTGGTAATGAGATTGGTTTCGGGACTGTTGAGTCATAATGAGATTTGGTTTCGGTTATGAGATGGATATGAATATGAGATGATTATTATGAGCATGAGATGATGTTGAGAAAGATTAATGGCTGGATGAGATGAGATAAGTGGTGGATTATGATGGAGGTATGTTACTGTTTTACTTAAATATATGTTGGGATTAAATTCACTTAAAGAGAGTTGTTGTTTTTATCATGTTTGTGAAATAAACTTTGCTTTCTGCAATGAGCCATTTTATTCCTACCTTGCTGTAAGCTACATGTCATACTTTTTCTGCACTTGCTGAGTACGATATGTACTCACCCTGGCATTATCATACAAACATCAGCAACAGGAGAGGAGTACTTCGAAGATCACGTGGAGTACTAGGCATGTGAACTACCGTTAACTTGCCTGTGGAGTTTAAGATGGAGCCGCTGCCGTGTTTAGTTGCTTCCGCTATCGTTTAGAGACTTCCGCTGCTAGAATAAGTTAGAGACTTCCGCTGCAAGAAAAAGTTAGAGATCGATGTAATAAAGTACTTGAACCCTATTACTCGTGGTTATATTCTGAATTCAGTTTGTGGATTACATGTGTATGTGTGATGAACATCCTGGGCACACATATGCATTAGCTGGGTTCCGTGTTTTACGGGACCGGGCGTCACACGTGGTCCCTCTGGAGCTCTCCTCAGCAGGAAGGGACGCCTGGAGTTATTGCCCACGTGGCAGCACCGGAGCCCTCCCATGCTGGAGGTCGGGCCCAGAGCCGTAGGACACGCGGCACCTCCGGAACTATCCTTGGTGGGAGACGTGGCTTGGAGGTTCCAGACACGTGGTAGCGCCGGAGCCCTCCCTGGCGGGAGGTCGGTCCTGACACCATTGGACACGTGGCAGCTCCGAAGCCATCCTCCGCTGGTGGTAAGGCTTTGAGCCTGAAGACACGTGGTAGCCTCGGAGCCCTCATTAGCAGGTGGTCGGACTCGAGGCCTAGGGCACGCACCTTCTCATGAGTGCTCCCTAGCTGGCGGTTGGGACCAGCTACAGGCCGGGTCCCTGTCTTCTATACACGTGCTGACGCATGACTTCTTTTTCCTTACACGCGGGGGTACCCGGTCTTGAGGGTACCGATAATACACATTACAACACCAAGACAGCAAGAAAGTAGCACACATGCAGTAACAAGACAACAATAAAACAACACACATGCAGCACGGGACTCGGGCAGGAGTCGCTGATTCAGGGAGACGGCTACGAGAACGGGAGTCGGGACTGGATGTCTGGATCGGGACGGGACTGTTAGGGTTATCCGGTTTGAGCTAGACCGCTGGTGTACAATGGGCCAAAAATCATTCGGATATTTTTCGGATTATGATTCGGATATATCCGACGAAATATGGATATCCGACCATTCGGACGGATATTAAGTCATACCGTTTCCGATCCATATCTGATTGAGATCGGACAAAAACACATATGGACCGGATATTTTCGGATCGGAAACCCGAACGGATCGGAAAATACCCGATCTGTTTTCATCCCTAGTCGAAAATCATATTGGACTTTGGGGGTTCTGCAGAGCCATTTTCTAGTTTAGAAGAAAACGGGTTTTCAATTTTAAGCCAATATGCAAATCCGCTCTTGGCTTTCCTGAATCCGTCATATTGGACTTCCCATGGTAACGATTTATTGGCAAGTTGGAATTACTCCTGGTAGGAGATATCAGTGCAGCACCATCACCAGTTAGGCCTGCTAAACTAATTATCTGTGAAGCCTCAGCAGACATTATTGTCCAAGATTCCTTTTCCAGCACCATCTCAAGTGCCTGAAGAAGAATCACAAAAATGACAAAAGTTAGAGATGATGCATGCAATACATACAAACAATGTGCCCACAGTCTGCAATTGCGATCTTTTGTGGTGAAGTCCAAACCGTCTGGAGTAAAGGTAAAGCACAGTACTGACTAGAGCAACCCATGTATTACCAGGAAATGGGCATTACAATTCTCCCTTGTTTCATATATATGGAATTAAATTGGACTAGCACTATTTACTGATTTCTAATAGGTATAGGGCGTTCATAGTGACTTAAGGTATACAACAAGTGCAAATTGTTCTGGTGCAGATATATGCAGTTAAGTAGCCCACCTCGGAATCAGCTACACAAAATTGCCGACTGTGACTCGTGTCAATGCATTATTTTTCAGAATTAATCGGTAAAGTGTCTAGATTCCTAACAGATCAAAGTACTTATAGAGTTGGAACAAGTTAGTTGTATTCATGGAACAAAGTATTTAGATGTTTGAAACAATTAGTTGTATGTTTGAAACAAATTAGTTGCATGCTGGAACAATTATTTGGAAACAATTATATACATGTTTTGAAAATTGTATGTAAACGTACACATGTTTTGAAATTTGTAAAACTTTACTCATTAGTCCAAACAAAAAGTCAAGATTCGTATAAAGTAACAGTATGTAATCACATAGGCTGTACTCATTCACACTCGCAAGATCAGATGCCGTAGAAAATAACTGAAACTACCATAGCTAATGGCCTGTCGGTTAATAGGCCAAAAAGTAATTAAATACACAATATCTGGGGCGTGAGCGCCAGAGCTGAGTCGAAACTGGGTTGTGGAGCGGCAGAGCGATGTGGAGAAAAATTTGGTCGACGTAGGCGTAGCGCCGGCGAGCGAGCCCGAAAAGGTTTCGCGCGCAGAACGAGCCTAAAAATTTAAGGGCTCGTTTTATGGCCATCAAAATCAGTCCGCGAGAAAAGCGAACCGACTCCACTCGCGCCCGCGTGGAAGGCAGGGCTTCGGTGCGATTCGTTTAGTCCCACCTCGCCTAGCTAAGCGGGTTGGTACTCGGCAGGCAGCTACATAACCAGCGCCCCTGCCCACGTTGCAACATGCTTACCTAGATGGATCAAGAGGCGATCAGTAAGGCCCGTGGCCTAGGTCAATGGCCCGCATTGCCCTTGGCAGGTGTGTTGGACTAGCCCAAGTGGAAGAGTGGACTTCGTAATTTGTGTAGAGGTAGTACTCGTTTGCATGGCCCCTCCCAATATTTTAAAATTAAATCTTACCCTATTTATTATGGACTTGTGATAACAACATGGAAAAATGAATTCTTTGATTGGAGATAGTAAATAATAAAACAAAAATATGGTTGAAAACCTTTTCCCCAAAAATTGTATTATTTCAATCGTAAATTTTAATATGGGTGGAATATTTTTAAAGAAATAAGTACATGTTGTCCACTGCTGGGCAACTCATCTCCTAGCCACGGCCCACTCATCCTCATGGCAATGCTTAGGTAAACGTAGCCTATCCCAACATGATTTTAGGAAAAGTTTTGATGTTTTATTATATACTAAAATGTTGGATAAATAAGTATAACAAAAATCATTCACTTTAATTGATAATGCAATATAAAAATATTGAGTTACTTTTAGAGATTCTAAATATGGACTTCGATGGATCAGATGGAATAAATAATTGTAAAAAAATCGAATTTGAGATTAGAAATACATATACCATAATGGATTAACAACATATAGATTATTTTGGATACCAAGTGAGCACTGGCGGGGGGAAAATAGGAACCAGATAGCATTAGAATACACAAGCATGAGCACTCAAGCATGTAATCATGCTATTATGTTCCGTGATTTTCACTTCATTAGCTAGGGATGAGATTCTGTTCGAGATTTGCACTAGAGTTTACGGATCCGTAATTGTGGCTACTAGCATTTGCCCTTTAAGTACTGCCAACTTCTCAATAGTGATTAATTGATTGGAACTCTAGCTCTCACCGCTTGCGGTTGGCAATTCTGGAAAACGTGTGTAATCTTAATAGTACGAGTCAGCATAAAAAATTTCGAGCCCGGCGAACCAAAGAGCAAGCTAGATACCACATGTTTCATTGCTTCATTTAGGGAGCATCTCAGGAAATATACAGCTTGTGCCATCGCCTATCTACTTATTTGACCCAAGCAAGTTGGCAGTTTGTTACTCATAGATGAAAATTTTCTCGCCCATTCACAACAATCTATACATGGGCAAAAAGACAGCTACCAAGTTATTTATTCGTCCATGTATACGTAAGTTTCCTAGCTAACACTTCTTTTAGTTATCTCTAATGTGGAAATGTATCAGGATTGATGACATTTATGTGATTTTATTTGGTGTTCACGTACGATGCACCAAATATTATTTTATACTGATTGTATATAACATTACTCCCTCCATCCTAGAACGTAGGTTTTTTAGATTTGGTCAAAGTTAAATTTTCTTATCTTTGACTAACAATATTTATAAAAATAAATTACTTTAAATATAAATAATAAACATATTATGATAGTATGTTTCATGAGGAATTTAATAATACCATTTCTACATGGTCAAATATCATAAATTCTTTGGTATTAATAGTCAAAATAGTAAAATTTGATTTTGACTAAATCTAGAAATGCTTAAATTTTGAGATGAAGTATTGTTTTATCTAATAATAAAAATTTTAACACCTTTGTAGCAGGCTATTGATCCTAAGAATCTTTTCGTTAAGTTTCTCTAGACAGCTCTTTTCGAGAAACAATTAGATGAACCAGCAAGATATGTTACAAATTTGAAGACCCTCATTTTGTTCATTTGCCCTTATCTTCACCACCATTTTTCCTCCCATTTTTCTTTATTTTTATAATTCAAAAATAAAATAGATAAATGGTCTCGATACAAGGAAATCAATCGCTCTTCTTGGCGACGAAAAGCTCATTTAGTTACTGCCAAAAATCAGCAGTTCGAATCTTCCATTTGTATGGCATCAAAATAGCATTTCCCGGATTTTTATAAAAAATTCCTTGTTTCTCCGATTTGTTCAGGAGGCAAGCGCTCATTTTCGGATGCCTATGCCCTGGACCAGGCTGGAAGAGGAATAGCTCCAGGTTCAAAAAAAAAAAGATAACTGGAACACTTACGATCAGACAACTTTACACCAAGTTGAGACAATCTTGGCTGGATTTATATTTCTTAGTTCACATGTGTTGTAGCTGATGTAAAAATGGTTGATCTACTTAACAGAGAAAACAACTCTGAAGCAAACTTCTTTACCAAATATAATTGACAGTGAACAAAATGGAGTTCATATCCTGTTTCGTCAGCAATGGTGGCCATGCAAATAACTATTTCAATGAGGGGATCTGGGTAATATTCATTATTGATTTCGCTCATGTGCCTTGCATAACGACGTATCACTACTTGAGCATAGAGTGACCTTTGTGACACGGAAGTAAGAGTTTCAGCCTGGCTGCAGCAAGTTGAGGAAAAAATACCAAAAGAATGAAGAAAAAAGACTCTAGGTATAATACTATACACTTGATGGAATATATGGAAAGAAAGAAAAAGGAGAGTCTTCCAAGAAATAGAGAAACAACCCCGGAAGTAGCCCTAATCATCAAAGAGGAAATCGACTTTTTACTAATGACGAGGAGAGTACTCCCAGGAGTTCTCCTACCAGCCACTTCTCTTGAGGAACCAAATTAGGGTACAACATAAGTTTTGTACGTTTTTCTGCTTTCTTTTCCTCCCACTTTGCTGATCCCCAACCAAAAATTCTGGGCTGTTTGAACATAGGAGGGGTGTCCACCTTATGTATTCTTATGTACTTTTCTCCTTTACTCCTGCTTTAATGATAATGGCATCTAGCATGCCAAATTACTTCAAAAAAAGTGATCTTTGTGACTTGGTAACAACTAAACCAAATTCAGCAAACACAACAACAAGGCCTTTGTCCCAAGCCTGTCCAAAACAAAGGCACAACACTTGATTAATAGTTACATTATGTGAACCACATACGCATTATGAACAACATTAAAATTACGCCACAATCAGAATTGGATACATTGCTTTAAATAAATAAACCCAGGAAATGAAGAAGGAAATAGATGCCTTTCTCAATAGGAGTATAACAATACTTTTTCCAAAGAGAAATCATGTTTGAAGCGAAAATTCTTTATGCATTGAGTACGGTGAGTAAAACGAAACCTTGCCCTGTACGTGCACAGGCAAAGAAAACAGAAACACCTGTATACTATAAGTCACTATAGAATTAAATGTCAGGAATTAAACATATAGAAATCTAAGATACTCCTAGTTTGATCATGGGTGACAAAAGATAGATTCCATGGGGTATTCAGGTATACGCACTTAGTACTCTCAACCCCTTCTTAGGTTGAACACTCCAACTTGAAGCATTGGTAATACTAGTATGCAACATAGACCGAATAACTTTGACAGTTTCCACTGTTATCCTAGGTGGTAACTTTGGTTAAGGAATACAAACTCCGGATCACATAAACTCGTCTCAATACCTAGTTACTAATTTACTACCTACTGGGCTACAGATAATTTTTGACGTCCATACATTAGCGTTGAGCTAAATTTCAACTAATTATGCTGTCCAAATGTCAACAAACAAAATTATAGAGGGACTAGATGACTAAGCATCATACAACATTGCCTACGGATGGTCACACTACCGTCTGTCACACATTCACAACTCAAAACATGGGTTCCAGTAGCCAAACGAACATCTAGACAGCCACACACCAGTTAGGGGGTTATTTAAACTCGGCCTTCATCTAGGGGACCTAAAGGGCCTCCATAGACATAACTAGAGGTTGAATATTATTGTCCTAAGAATAAAAAAGCATATTAACCACATTACCAATATGGATTCAGTAAAAATTATACCACATGTTGTCATTCAACGCAACAACAAAACTGGGATAGTTGGTTCTAACTAATAGAGGGTTAATTGTGGCTGTATTGAGAGATAATAATCAACAAGGTACAGGGGATGATTATATAGAGGGATTAGGTGAGGGGAAAAGACTAAACTACCGCTAACCCTAATCCCTCAATAATGACTAAACTACCCCTGTGCCACCCACATAATTACAGAGTCTAACACCCCCCTCCGCAGTCACAACATCTAGCCACTGCAGATGTTGAGACTGGACCGAAACTTGGAGAACAGCGACGATGGGAGGTCCTTCGTGAAGATGTCGGCGAATTGTGTCGTCGTCGGGACATGGTGTACCCGAACCTCGCCACGTGCAACCCGCTCACGAACAAAATGGAGGTCGATCTCCACATGCTTTGTGCGCTGATGCTGGACCGGGTTGGTGGAGAGGTACACGGCGCCGACGTTGTCGCAGTAGATCAGGGTGCTCCGAGTGTGGAGCTCCTGAAGCAGCTGCTGAAGCCAGGAAGCCTCAGCCACGCCGTTAGCCACGGCGCGATACTCCGCCTTAGCACTCGAACGCGACACCACAGGCTATCGCTTCGAGGACCAGGAGACGAGGTTACCGCCCAGGAAGACGGCGTACCCAGAGGTAGACCGGCGAGTGTCCGGGCAGCCTGCCCAGTCAGCGTCGGTGTACACGACCAGCTCGGAGGCCGCGTCACGTCGAAGGAGGAGGCCGTAGTCGAGGGTGCCTCGTAGGTACCAAAGAATCCGCTTCACAGCGGTGAGGTGCGGCTCTCTCGGGTCATGCATGTGGAGGCACACCTGCTGAACCGCATAGGAGATATCCAGCCTGGTGAAGGTGAGGTACTGAAGAGCACCTGCAAGACTCCTGTAAGCAGTGGGGTCACTGACGGGTGTCCCGTCGGTAGCGGAGATCTTCTCCTGAGTATCCACTGGAGTGGAGCACGACTTGCACTCAGCCATGCCCGCTCGCTGGAGGATATACAGACAGTACTGTCGCTGGTGAAGGAACAAGCCGCCTGGTCGGTCCTCGACCGCAATACCCAGGAAGTGGAGGCGGCCCAGGTCCTTCATAGTGAACTCCTGCTATAAAGAAGAAATAGTGCGTCGAAGAAGAGCCGGGCTAGACGCTGTCGGTACAATGTCATCAACGTACAGTAGAAGGTAAGCAGTGTCACTGCCACGTCGATAGACAAACAACGAAGTGTCCGACTTAGCTACGACGAACCCCTGTGAGACCAAGAAGGAGGCGAACCGGCTATACCAGGCTCTCGGTGCCTGCTTCAGACCATACAGGGATTTGTTCAGCTTACAGACCATGTCTGGGTGAGGTGAATCAACAAATCCTGTCGGCTGACTGCAGTACACCGTCTCGGTCAGTGTACCGTGGAGGAAGGCATTCTTGATGTCCAACTGATGGACGGGCCAAGAACGCGAGAGAGCTAGCGACAGAACGATACGAACCGTCGCCGGCTTCACCACCGGGCTGAAGGTCTCGTCGTAGTCGACTCCAGGGCACTGAGTGAAACCCTGAAGTACCCACCGAGCCTTGTACCTCTCCAAGGTACTGTCCGCCTTCTTCTTATGTGTGAATATCCACTTGCCCGTGACAACATTGCTACGACCGGGGCGGAGAACCAGGTCCTAGGTCCGATTGGCAAGCAGGGCCTCATACTCTTCCTCCATAGCACGGCGCTAGTGAGGGTCGGCAAGGGCGCTACAGACGGAAGTCGGTATGGGTGAGATTGAAGAAGAGTCGATCGGTGGAGATGTTGTCGACGAGAAGGTAGCTTCTGAGAAGTGCTCAACCGGCCGGAGACTCCCGGACGCACGTCGAGTCACCATCAGGTGGACGTGACCAGGATTCCTGTGGAGAAGAGGAGGGTTGTACACCGGGAGCTCTGGTACAACAACCTTCTCTCGTCGTGGGTAGACGAGAGTGGGTCTCGAGGCCGCGCGTGGCGCGACGACTGGTGTAGAGGGCTTCGGTGCCGCACGTGGCGCAGCTAGAGCTGGGCCCCATCCCATGCTCGTCGCTGGCAGACGAGCGCGGGGTCGGTGAAGCGAGAAGTCGTCGTCGGAGGTGCGCCTGGTGCGACAGGTGACGTCGGGGACGTCGGGCTCGCTGCAGGTGACGTCGGGGAAGCCGAGGCTGCGCGTGGGCGCAACTGGTGACATAGGGATCACCCGAGGCGCAGCAGGCGACGCCGGAGACGTCGATGCTGTGCGTGGCGCAGCTGGTGATGTCGTGGCCACCCGAGGTACAACAGGTGATGCTGGAGGCGTCGATGCCGCACGTGGTGCAGCAGATGACGCCGGGGGCACCTGAGGCGTAGTGCGTGTCAAACCTGTAGAAGAAAGAGGCTAAGGCAACTGGGGAGCAGCCTCGAGGTCAGTGGGAAAAAGGGAATCCAACTCTGTGGTGGAACCGGAAGAGGTGGTGGAGAAGGAAATGGAGTACTCGTTGAAGACGACGTGCCGAGAGATCAAAAGGCGGTGAGAAGTGAGATCTAAGCACCGGTATCCCTTATGATCAAGGGAATACCCTAGAAAAACACACCGTGTCGAGCGGGGCGCAAGCTTATGCGGTGCTGTGGCGGAAATGTTAGGGTAGCAAGCGCACCCGAAGACTCGAAGGTGATCGTAAAGAGGATCGGTGCCATATAAAGCGAAGTAGGGGGTGGAGGCACGAATCGCCTTAGTAGGAAGGCAATTAATCAGAAGTGTGGCAGTATGGAGAGCCTCCACCCAGTATCGGGCTGGAATTGATGCCTGGAACATCAGGGAGCGCATGACATTATTAGTGGTGCGAATCATGCGCTCTGCCTTGCTGTTTTGAGGAGAGGTATACGGACAAGACATGCGTAGTTGTACCCCATGTGCGGAGAGAAAGTTACGAAACGCAGAGTTATCGAACTCGCGTCTGTTATCACACTGGACAGCTCGGATGGTGCGCCCAAACTGAGTGGAAATCCAAACGAAAAAGTGAGAAAGAGTAACGAAAGTCTCAGACTTCAACCGTAATGGAAAAGTCCACGAAAAGTGAGAAAAATCATCAATGATCACCAAGTAATAATTAAAGCCCGATACACTGGTGATGGGTGATGTCCACAAATCACAATGTATAAGATCAAACGTGTGCTCAACATGAGTCACGAAAGTGGGAAAAAGAAGCCGAACATGGTGACCAAGCTGATAAGCATGACATAAGGAGTCATGTGTGCCCCTAGAGCATGAGATAACAGAACTACTGGACAACTTCGACATAGCATCTGCACTAGGGTGGCTGTCGAAGTGTGTAGCCGACACTTCCCCCGGGCCTGCTCTGGGCAGCCCGCGGAGGTTCTTTTTTGGAGGGGCTAGTCACTCGCGGAGAGCTTCAGCGTTAGGGACGATTGAGGGAGAAGCTTGACACGGGGAGTTTTACGTGGTTCAGGCCGCCGGAGCGTAAAACTCTACATCCACGGTGAGCAGAGATGCTCGCTGTATTGCTTGCTGCTCAGAACCGGAGTCCTGAGCTTGAGGGTGTGAGATGGCTAGAGTGCGAGTCAACAGAGTTCGAACCCTTGCTAACGTTGCCTACCCGAGCCTTTTATAGTCCAAGGCCTGAGCGGCTTACAAGGTGGGCCCGGGACCCGACAGGTGGTCCCGGGGAGATTGCCTGCCGTCTACCGTATATTGCAGTTACGTCGGTAGTTGTCTCTGGCGAAGGCTTCTGAGTCTTCGTTCTGCCGCCCTGCCCATGTCGCAAGCTAGTCGTAGTGGTTGATGATGGCAGGGGCGGCAGGGGATGTCTTGTCGCTGTGTTTATTGGCGCACAGCCTCTGACACGGCGTGCCAGTCTTCACTGCGACGTGACTGGGCGCAATGGCACCTGATAGAGGCGTGCTCCGCGTCTCCGCGTCTCCGCGCCTTGGGAAGGCGTGGGTCTTGAATACCTTGTACGGGCAAGGTATGGCGCGTCTTTACTCTTGCTGCCTACCGCGCGGGGGCAGGTAGCGCGGCTCTCCTGGCCACGTGGCGGACCCGGAGCTCTCCTCTGAGGAGAGGGTGGTCCGGCCCCGCTGGACATGTGGAGCCTTCGGAGCTCTCCCCGCGGTGGGGGAAGGTCCGACTCTACTGGCCACGTGGCGGGCCCGGAGCTCTCCTCTGAGGAGAGGGAGGTCCGGCCCCGCTGGACACGTGGAGCCTTCGGAGCTCTCCCCGCAGAGGGGGGAGGTCCGGCTCTGCTGCCACGTGGCGGGCCCGGAGCTCTCCTCTGAGGAGAGGGAGGTCCGGCCCTGCTGGACACGTGGAGCCTTCGGAGCCCTCCCAACGGAGGGGGGAGGTCCGACTCTGCTGGCCACGTGGCGGGCCCGGAGCTTTCCTCTGAGGAGAGGGAGGTCCGGCCCCGCGGGACACGTGGCACCTTCGGAGCTCTCCCTGCGGAGAAGGGCGAGGTCCTTAGGTAGTTTCCCCTGTGCGCGAGGGTACCCCATATTGAGGGTACCGACAAAGGTGACCGTAAAAACAGACCCATTCCCAACAACGATAGATGAAGGAAAAGAGGGATTGGGAGGGTGGGTGGAAGAGAGTATACCAGCAATTGGGGTGGTATGGTATGAGGCTCCGGAGTCGACTATCCAGTCAGTACCTGGTGGAGTAAGGTGCATGGTGCTGAAGGAAGAAGCCAGCGACTGTCGATCCCACGTCGAGAGTGGCTCCTGGAGAGGTGCCGACGGCTACGAGTACCCAACAGGATAGTCGGTGCCTCCATAGGTCGAGGCTGACTGTCCGCAATAAGGGTAGCTAGGCCCACCGTAGGCCTGAGTCGGCGGCCCACCAGCACTGTAGGCTGGTCCACTGTAGCCCGAGGTGGCTACGAACGCCGGCTGGGGGCGTGGTGGTCGTGGAGGCTAAGAACCCGGAGACGGCCCAGGCCACATGTAGATCTGGCCAGTCCACGGGTTATAAGGTGTGAGTCAGGGTGCATCTCCCCGGCCGGTACCGCCACTACCACCAGTAGCCGGAGTAGTGGGTGTAGGAGTGCCGCCTGCACTGCTACCTCCACCACGACCGCCGTGCTTGCCTCGACGGTGATGATTTCCACCTCCAGTACTAGCAGGAGTGCCGGGGGTGGAAGGTGGTTGTGACGGTGGTCCACCAGCAGCTGGTGAGGGTGGACGAGGGGACTGCCAGAGCCATAAAAGACTGTGGCAGACCTGGAACCAATAAAGCCTCCTACAGTGATCTCCTCAAGCTCAAGATCAGACCATACCTTCTCGAAGGTAGGGAGTGGATCCAGTCGGAGTAGCCACGTCCGTAGGTCACAATAGCGCTCATTCAGGCCCTGAAGGACCCAAAGAACAAGAGCGCTATCGGTGACCGACTCGCCAAGGTCACGTAGAGCATCCGTCATGCCCTTCATCTCCGGCAGTAGGTGGAGACAGAGCGGTCACTTTGGACGGTGTTCTAGAACCGAGTGCTGATGTGGAGGGCTCGAGTTGCGCGGTTCACTAGAAACCACTACTCAAGGACCAGCCAGGCCCGTCGAGCAGTGCCGCCACCGCGCTGCCTGACGATGTCCTGTAGCTCCTCCGACAGGGAGCCAAGGATCCAGGATAGGACAAAGCTGTCAATGCTGATCCAGGAGACCTCCACTGAAGAATCGTCCTGGAGGACGTGGTCATTAAGGCAGTAACGCCTCAGTGTGAGGAGCACCAGGTCACGCCACCGAGCATATGAAGCGGACTCGGAGCTGAGAACAACCGGCACGAGCGTCTGGATGTTCTGAATCCCAGCGGCCTGTGTTGCAATTCCGGTGTTGAACACACCAAAAACCTGCCTCTGTTCCACCTTGCTGGTGATCCCCTGCAGCAGTTTAGCACCCCACCTGGGTGTTGTTCTTGCTGTCCTGAGAGCAGGGACTAATAGCAGCAAGTAGAACAGAACAGAGAGGAGAGCCTGGCGTGTCTACAGGAGAGAACAGACCCTACAGCAGTAGAGAACAGAGCACAAGGACTGCTGGACGTGCTGCACAGGGTGATCTACTGTAGCAGATCTGTTCTGCGAGCTGAAGGATACGTGAGCAGGGAGAGTTCAGCGCAGGGAAAAAGGTGGAGGATTAATCTGGGAGGAGGTGTTTTTTCCTTGAGAATACCCGGCTATTTATAGCCTTTTACAGATATACTCCTAACAGATTTAAAACTAATCAAATCTTATCTCAAACAAACTCTATCTAAACTGGTTCTGATCTGTTCAGATCAGAACTGACTCAATCTGTGTCCCCCTCCTGGGCGAGCTGGGCCTGAGCCTGGGCTATTGGGCCAGGTCTGAGCGAGCTGGGCTTGGGCTGTTGGGACGGGCCTAGGCCCAGCAGAGGAAGGATCAATCTATATTCTCCTCCTGATCCTGACGCTTGTGCATGTCTAGGATCCCGATCCTTCTTCTCATGTCCACGAACTTCTGTCTTCCAAGGGCCTTGGTCAAGATATCCGCCATCTGGTCTTGAGTGAAGATTTGCTCAAGCACAATAGTACCATTGTCCACACACTCCCGTATGTAGTGGTACTTGACATCGATGTGCTTGCTTCTGTCATGGTGTACCGGGTTCTTGCTCAAATCTATAGTTGACTTGTTATTAATCCGCAGCACCGGCGCCTTCGATTTTTCAGCTAAGTCCTTCATCAGCCGTGCCATCCATACACCTTGACATGCCCCTTGAGCTGCTGTGATATACTCTGCTTCACATGAGGACAAGGCTACCACCTTCTGCTTGCAGGACTGCCATGAAACGGGGTTGTTTCCAAGACAAAACAGCACCCCGCTTGTGCTCTTGCGGTCCTCCACGTCTCCCGCATAGTCACTATCCGAGTACCCAATAAGCTCCATGTCTTCTCCTCTTGCATAGAAGACTCCATAGTTGATTGTACCCGCTATGTAGCGTACAATGCGTTTGACTGCAGCAAAGTGATCCTCCTCGGGCTCCTCCAGAAACCGACTCACGTACCGGACCGAGTAGGTGAGATCGAGACGTGTGTTCACCAAGTATCGTAGTCCTCCAACCAAGCTCCTATAGTCCGTTGCATGCACCAACGAGCTATCACTTGTCTTGTAAACATTGAGGCCTTGCTCCATGGGGAATGCACAGAGGTTGCATCCTTCCAGGCCAGCTTTAGTGACAAGTTTGGAAGCGTAGGCCGCCTGCCCAACGCTTATCCCTGCATCAGTTTGCCGCACCTCCAGGCCAAGATAATATGACAAAGAGACCCAAGTCGCTCATCTTGAACCTCTTCATCATCTCCCCTTTGAACTTCTTGAGATCGCCTCCTCCTGTGATCACAAGATCGTCGACGTACACGCCGACGATGAGCTTCTCATCTTCAGCACCACGGAAATAAATCTCGTGCTCGCTCGTACTCTTCTGGAAACCAAGCGATAGAAAACTATCGTTGAGCTTGGCATTCCAGGCCCTGGGCGCCTGATGAAGTCCATATAAAGCCTTCTTGAGCCGATACACCTTGTGTTCGGCTCCGTCGATGATGAAGCCAGCGAGTTGGGAGACGTACACCTCCTCCATCAAGTCGCCGTTCAGGAAGGCGCTCTTCACGTCCATGTGGTGTACCTCCCACCCCTTGTGCGCAACAACTGCAAGGAGCAAGCGAACAGATTCGAGACGAGCTACAGGAGCAAATACCTCGTCAAAATCTATTCCTTGCCGTTGGACATAGCCTTTTGCCACCAGTCGAGCCTTGTGCTTCACCACCTCCCCATGCTCATCCTTCTTCACCTTAAACACCCATTTGAGGCCAATGGGCTTGTGTCCTGCAGGAAGATCAACAAGTTTCCAAGTCTTGTTTTCTTTTATGGACTCCATCTCCTCGAGCATGGCCCGTCTCCAGCACGGGTGTTCCTCAGAATCGGCGAAGGACGTGGGCTCCTCCGCGGTGGTGAACATCAGCTCCCCCTCCTCCAAGCTTGGTGGGCTCTCAACCCGACCAGGAGGGGTGAGGGTTCCAAGTATGTTGCGCATCGTGCGGAACCGTAGTTTCACGCTATCGTCGTAGTAGGCGTCGACGACGTTGCTACCAGGGTCTGACAGCGGTGTGGAGAAGCAGATGGGTCGTGGAGGATTCCGGGGCGTGACGAAGGTGCTAGAATCTTCAAGTCCGGAATCCCCCTCTGCTGCTGACCCCCGTGCAGGACTGTCCCAGCCCTGACTTGCGCTGGACAATCCCTGCAGGGATCTTTGAGGTGACGCTGCAGGTGTTGAACTCTCTCCAGCAGGTTTGGAGGCCGGCGTAGGAACTCCTAGGGTCTGGACAGACCCTTCTGTGCCCCTCCTGGGCACAGCTGGGGTGCTGTTCGGACCCTCCGGACCCTGCAGCACCTCTTCGGGTGCTGGAACAGCAGGTCCAGCAGGTGCTGGACCTAAGGAGTCGACGTGGAAGGCGGTGTAGTCCTCTTCTCCTGCTCCTTATCCCTAGTCCCACTGGGCCGCCTCGTCGAATATCACGTCACATGATATGTGTGTGCGCCCATCAGCCGGATTATACATCCGATAGCCCTTCGTCCCTGCAGCATAGCCAAGAAAAATCATCGGAGTACTCCGGTCTTCCAACTTTTTCAGGTGGGGGCGCGTGTTCTTGACATGCCCCACACACCCAAAAGTTCGAAAATAATTGACGGCTGGTCGCTCTCCATGCCAAGCTTCATATGGCGTCTTCCCGTCGAGGCCGCGGGTGGGAGATCGATTTAAGATGTAGACAGCCGTTATAACTGCCTCACCCCAAAAAATCCTGGGCATTCCCTTCGCCTTCAACATGCTCTTCGCCATGCCGACCACCGTCTGGTTGCGCCGCTCCACAACCCCATTTTGCTGCGGCGTATACGGGGCTGTGAACTGACGCTGTACTCCGTGTTGAGCGCAGTACTCGCCGAACTCCTGTGAGGTGAACTCCCCTCCGCGATCAGTACGGAGTAGCTTCAGCCTCCTCCCGAACTCTAATTCAGCTATCGCCTTGAATTGCTGAATTAAGTCGGGCGCCTTGTCCTTGGTTGCTAGAAGGTAGAGCCACATATAGCGGCTCATGTCATCCACTAGCAATAAGAACATCTTCTTGACGCCTGGAGTCGTCGGTGTAATAGGCCTGCAGATGTCGCCGTGGACAAGGTCGAGCGCGCCCTCCGCGCGCTGCCGAGCTTGCTTGGGGAAGCTGGAGCGCCTCTACTTCCCGACCAAGCAAGCTTCGCACAATTGATCGACATGATCAATTTGCGGAAGCCCAAGCACCATCTCCTCTCATGCCAACTTCTGAAGCGCCTGGAAGCCGACGTGTCCGTAGCGTTCGTGCCAACGCCACACAACATCATCACGCCTCGCAGTTAGGCAAACCGCTCGTGTGATGTTGAGCCTGATGGAGTACAACTTGTTGTCATCGCGCTAAACTCGTGTGAGGAGACGCTGCTGCTCATCCCATATGTTCATCACTCCTCCGTGCACCGTGATGCTGTAGCCATCCTCATCTAGCTGGCTGACGCTGATGAGTGTTGATTGATGATCCAAATTCTAATGAAGATAAAAGAGGCAGGATTTTCGTAGCGAAGCGGAGGCCCGTCGCCGGGAGGCTTGGGCCGGAGCGAAGCGGAGGAAATCTGCCCATATGGTGGGCTGCGTAGCAGCCAAGGCCCGCTCGGGACACCAGGGGGGTGTGGGGGGGGGGGAACCCCCCGCGGTATGGATCGTCTAGGGTTAGGACTCTAAGTCGCCACCTATAAATATCCCTTGTGAGCCGCCGGGAGAGGCATGAAAAAAGAGATTGTAATCTCCCATGATTGTAAACCTCCTGATATAGTGAAATTTGCCGGCCAGTGCCCGTGGTTTTTCCCTTCCGATTTGGAGGGGTTTTCCACGTTAAAATATGCGTCTCCTCTGTTTTGATCTACACTTTCTTGTCGTTTGATTCTAACAAGTGGTATCAGAGCCAGAGTTTTGATCCCCTATTCTAGGGCGTGCCGCCAGGTAACGATGAAGTATGATCTTCCGCTGTTGGATTTCGACACAAGATTTTCATTGTGGCAAGTAAAGATGCGGGCAGTGCTGGCGCATCATGATCTAGACGAAGCCCTTGAGGGTTTCGGGAAGAACCAAAATGAGTGGACGGCCGAAGAGAAAAGAAAAGATCATAAGGCCTTATCTCAGATCCTGAATGTGGCCTAGAGGGGGGGGTGAATAGGCCTTTAAAAGATTCCTGCACACTTAATAGAGTTATCAGAAACTTGATTGATCGGACTAGTCCGGTTGTGTGGGCGGACTAGTCCGGTGTGCTGAATTATGTGAGTTAATTAAGTGTGTTTCAGAAATTGAATCTTTCAGCAGCGGAATGAGAACAACAGTTTTTATAAATTAAGTTTATTGTATGAATGCACGTGCAAACTTATAAGAAACTCAAATGATGATTAGCAAACTAGTGATCTAATGTATCAAAATGTAAAGTAAATGAGAGACAAAAGACACGAATTTTTACCGAGGTTCGATCTCACCAAGAGATCTACGTCCTCGTTGAGGAAGCTCACACAGAGCCAGGTTCCTAACCCTTTCCCTCTTCAAGTCACCACAAAGGCTGACTTGACTCCACTATCACGGGCAATCACCGAGTTTGTGGGGCTACCTCACAAGTTGAGGGCTCCCACGAGAATTACAATAAGAACGTGATCAAATACACTCGAAAATAGTACAATGCAGAATATGAGTGTAGAAAGATCAAACCCCAAGAGCTCACAACGAAAGAACGACGATCTCCCAATCCCGAATCCAAGTGTTCAATTGATTTTGATCTTTTTGCACTTTAGATGTGTGGGGAGATGTGTTTTGGGCTCTTGGGACAAGGTGGCGGCGCTAGGGTTTGTGTTTGCTGCAGTATTAGTCGTGTCTTCCTGTTGGAAGGCCGTGGATCACCCATTTATATGGTTTTCAAAAAGGTTGTCGTTGTAAAACCTAATACCGGACTAGTCCGGTATATGATCGGACTTGTCCGGTCTACTTCCAGTGGGTTAACCAGACTAGTCCGGTCTAAAACCGGACTTGTCCGGTGCCATGTGAAGTGGGGTTCCAGAAAGTTCAGCGGACTAGTCCTGTCGCATGGATGGACTAGTCCGCGGTCCTCTAAAGAGGACAACAGAGACATGAGCGGACTAGTCCGGTCTAAAACCGGACTTGTTCGGTTGCATTCCAGTAAGCTGACCGAACTAGTCCGGTCCATGGACGGACTAGTCCGGTGTCCAGTGGATTTTAGTTGATTATTAACCCCTTACCCTTACGAAAAGTCATGAGCTCTTGGGATGTGTCTCTCACACACACCCTATACATTTACATCTAATTTGCTCTTCTAAATTCCACTAAAGTCTTCCTTTTCGGGCAGCACTTTATTTTTCACCTTTTTGTGTGCACCGAGCTAGTTCACTTTGTTTGTCCTGCAATCATTTTATTAGGATCTCATATGCTTGTCATCAATTAGCCAAAACCCACAAGGGATATCCTAGATGCACTTACAATCTCCCCCTTTTTGGTGATTGATGACAACTATTTGAGATATCACAATTGAGAATAAAAAGTTGATTTTCATAAGGTGTGCACATATGAGAATAATAAAGAATTCACAAAAAGCTTCTCACATATGCACACACCTTATGGTGGGGTGCCTAACAGGTGTGTGATAAACAAAATGTGATAAATTAAAGACAAACAATAGTGAACATATAAGTAGGCATTAGAGCATAGTGCATCACACATAAGAAAAGAAATAGTGCATTACAAGATTTTAAAATAGGTACATGTCCTTGATCACAAAAGATCTTAATAACTAATACTAGATAGTTCGAGTCCAAATCTAATCTCAATCTCTCCCCCTTTGGTATCAAGGCACCAAAAAGGGAAAAATTGAGGGGAATCACTCATCGCTGCCTCCTCCTTCAGTCTCAGTCTGATCTTCATCTTCACCAACTTCGGCATCCATGGGAGCAGGATCTTCCTCTGAGTCCTCGGAGGCGGGCGGTGATCCAACGGGCTCAATCTCAAGCTTTGCACAGATAGACTTGATATTGGCATTGACATATTGTTGATGTTTCTTCCTTGCAAGCTTTTCCTTGCGCTGCCTGTCTTCGATCTTGCGGCAGCAGGCAAAGATGGAGGAGAGCACCTTGAGGATGCCACTGGATGATTCTTGGGCAGGTGGAGACCCAGGAGGAGCAGCTGCAGATCTAGTGACATCATGAGCTTGCTTTGATCTCCTCTCCACTGGTGGAGAGGATGGGGCAGTTGGAGCCGGGGGGAGAGTGTACTCGGTGGGTTTTTGCGGCTTCAACCCCGCATGCTTGACATCCTTGACGAACTCGAGTCCCGTCACTTTCTCAATCATGTACATGATATACGGTGCATATCCACAAGACCTATTGGGGGTGATTGAGATGTTTACGATGTCGTTGTAGATATACTCAAAAACATTGAATGGTCTCCTTCCACTAATGACCTTCATGAGAGTCCTCAAGGTCCCTTGTATAGTTCCCGCATCTCCATCCTTCGGAGCTATAGTCTTTCTCAAGACTCTATTGAGGACCACAAAGAAGGGCTTTAGATACTTGATGGTGAGAGGAACATATGGCATCCTTGTGTCAGAGAGATACTCAAGCTCTTCCTTCTCCTGGGGTTTCAGATTATGGATGACCAGTTCATGATCCAAAGTGTGTTGGAGGTGAAGAATCCTAGCAAATTCATCATAAGTGACACTATACTTTGAACCATGAGTCATCCAAGTAAGACTGTCTCCATTACCACGAGCAAAGTAGAGAGTGGAGTAAAACTGGGTAATGACTTCATTGTTCCAGTCATACTCAAAGGATAGCAGGTCCGTCAGACCGTGCCTCTCTAAGGCCTCCACCATCTCACGAAAGGCAGGATACCTCTTCGACTTCAGGTATCCAACATTTAGCCATTGACTCTCTACTACAGGATTCTTCATCTTCATGTACACATGCTCGTAGTAGTCTGCATGGAAGTTGCTCCAAAACCTTGGATCAGAACATTGTTTAGGTCGGTCATACACTTCAATCTTCCTGAAGTTATCAGCTAGCTCACCCCCTTTTCCAGTGAAATCCTCACCTGAAGGCTGCCTGTTGCGGTGAATAGGATTTTTCATCTTCAAGGGCCCAAGGGGACCACTAGCAAGTCCTTTCCCTTTATTGAGAACTCTTTTTGGCCCTGACGAGCCCTCAGCAACATCTTTCCTTTGAGGCTTTTTTGGCAATGACTTTCCTCTTCTTAGGTAGATTGTCGTCGGAGGGTGGAGAGTGAGCATTGACATCATGTCTCTTCTTCATAACTCTCTCCTTGGCTGTCCTCACTTTCTCGCGTTGAACGTCTTCATCAATGTGAAAAGAGCTGTCATCCGAGCCTGAAGACATTGTGCTTGATAAGGAGTTCACGGATTAGATAAGAATGAATCAAGGATTCAAGCTAATGTAGGGATTCAGATGACAGGGACCGGACTAGTCCGCACCTGAGAACCGGACTAGTCCGCCCCGGCATAAGAACCCTAGCATTTTGATCAAAAAATCTATCTAAGGATGCAAAAGAGTAGAAAAGTGGTGGGAATACATCTCTAAGGCCAATGTATACCCTTGGAATCAAAGGAAACAAGCTAGAACGAGGAAAGTTGAGAATTTGGTTTTGGGGAGAAATTTACCAAGATTTGAAGATCCGCGTCGAAGAAGTAGAAATCAGTCCGGATGAATCCGGAGGAGGGAATCCACTCGTCAAGGGGAGGATTTCCCACGGAGAAAATCTCGATTTTGAGGGTTCAACCCGAAAATCACTTTGGGGGCTAGGGTTTGGAAGAGGAGAGGGAGAGCAAGTCTAATGAGGGGTGAGGGAGAGGTCTGGGCCGGCCAAGGGCTTATATATGCGATGGACCGGACTAGTCCAGTCTATGTGGCGGACTAGTCCGAGCCCCTTGAAATGACCTAACCAGTTTCGTCTGTCCGGACTAGTCCGGTAGAAAATCGGACTAGTCCGTTTCCAACAGACCTGATACATATATAGATGATTAATAGTGATCCAAGGACAATAATTTTGCAAATAGTCTTGGTGATTACGACCAGTAGGCAATCAGCAATCAAACAATGGTCATAATCCACAAGATTTCTTCATTAAAATAGTTTTCTGAGTAGAAAAGGAGAAGAGGAGCATTTTTAACAATACAAAGGAACATTTTAAGTTGCATCCAGGTATGCAATGTTTCAAGCCACATTTCGAGAGTCAAGAATGTTTAGCTCATTTCTTAGTTCACAAAACTTTTTCTCATCTAATGGTTTGGTAAAAATATCCGCAAGTTGTTTCTCAGTCCTAACATGTGAAATAGCAATGTCACCTTTTAATGAATGATCTCTAAGAAAGTGATGACGGATATCTATGTGCTTAGTTCTTGAGTGCTCTACAGGGTTGTGTGCAATTTTATAGCACCTTCATTATTGCATAGAAGCGGGATATGACTTAGATTGTAGCCGTAGTCCCTAAGAGTCTGTCGCATCCAAAGTAGTTGCGCACAACAACTACCGGCTGCAACATACTCCGCTTCCGCTGTGGAAAGATCAATGGAGTTCTGCTTTTTAGATGACCAAGAAACTAGGGACCTACCAAGAAATTGACAAGTCCCTGACGTGCTCTTTCTATCGACTTTGCATCCTGCATTGTCGGCGTCGGAATACCCTATCAAGTTAAACTTGGATCCTTTGGGATACCAAAGGCCCAAGTTGGGTGTGTGCACAAGTACCTTAGGATTCTTTTTACAGCAATTAAGTGACACTCTTTAGGTGCGGCTTGAAACCTTGCACACATGCAAACACTAAGCATAATACCTGGCCTAGATGCACATAAATAAAGTAAGGAGCCAATCATGGACCGATATACCTTTTGGTCCACATTTGGACCGTCTTCATTGAGGTCGAGATGTCCGTTGATGGCCATGGGTGTCTTGATGGGCTTGGCTTTGTCCATATTGAATTTCTTGAGAATGTCTTGTGTATATTTAGTTTGGCTTATGAATGTACCTTCTCTCAGTTGCTTCACTTGAAATCCCAAGAAGAACTTCAATTCACCCATCATTGACATCTCGAGCCTGTCTGTCATTATTTTGCTAAATTCTTCACAGAAGGACTTTGTCGAAGTGTTTGGTCGACACTTCCCCCGGGCCTGCACTGGGCAGCCCGCGGAGGTTCTTTTTTCGGTGGGGCTAGTCCCTAGCGGAGAGCTTGCGCAGATGGACGAGTTAGTAAGAGCTCGACACGGCGAGTTTTACGTGGTTCAGGCCGCCGGAGCGTAAAACCCTACGTCCACGGCGAGCTATGGAGCTCGCTGTATTGCTTGCTGCTCAGGGCCGGAGTCCTGAGCTTGGGGGTGAGTTACAGCTTGAGAGTGTATGGCTAGCGTATGAGTTGCAAAGTGCGAACCCCTGCTATCGTCGCCTACCCGAGCCTTTTATAGTACAAGACTCGGGCAGCTTACAAGGGGGGCCGGGACCCGACAGGTGGTCTCGGGAAGATTGTCTATTATCTACCGTATCTGCAGTTATGCCGGTAGTTGCCTCTGGTCGAAGGCTTCTGAGTCTTCATCTTGCCGCCCTGCCCATGCCGCATGCTAGTCGTAGTGGTTGATGACGGCGCAGGCGGCATGGGATGTCTTGTCGCGGTGTTTATTGGCTGGCAGGTTCTGACACCGCGCGCCAGTCTGTGATGCGACTGGGCGCAACGGCACCTGACAGAAGCGTGCTCCGCGTCTCCGCGTCTCGGGAAGACGCGGGCCTTGAATACTTTGTACGGGCAAGGTATGGGGCGTCTTTACGCCCGCTGCCTATCGCTCGGGGGCAGGCAGCGCCGTTCTGCTGCCACGTGGCGGGCTCGGAGCCCTTCTCGGAGGAGAGGAGGGCCCGTTCCGCGGGGCACGTGGAGCCTCCGGACCTCTCCTCGCGGAGGGGGAGGCTCGGCTCCTGTTGTCCACGTGGCGGGCCCGGAGCTCTCCTCTGGGGAGAGGGAGGTCCGGCCCCGCTGGACGCGTGGCGCCTTCGGACCTCTCTCCCGCGGGGGGGGGGGGGGGGGGGGGGGGGGGGGGGAGGTCCGGCTTCTGTATGCCATGCGGCGGGCCCGGAGCTCTCCTCTGAGGAGAGGGAGGTCCGGTCCCGCCGGACGCGTGGCGCCTTCGGAGCTCTCACTGCGGAGAAGGGCGAGTTCCTTAGGCATTTTACCCTGTGCGCAGGGGTACCCCATATCTCAGGTACCGACAGTGGCCCCCGGGCCCATCTCGGGGGAGATAGCGAGCCCGAGGTGGAACCTCCGTCTCTTCTGATCCGCGCACTTTCTCTAAGTCCCGAATTGACCGCTGCCGGAGCACGAACGGCCGCGGGATCGTGGGAGCGTGTGCTCACTTGATGGTTGCTTTTACTGCGGCGGTTCCCAAGACTACCACTTCTGCACGTTGCGGCTCTTCCTTCGGGAATCGCCGAAGTGCCTTGTCGGCTTGTCTTCTGGGGCGTTTGACTCCTTGACCCATCGCTTCAGTTGGGCGGCTTGGGTCCACCTTTCATCGGCGCCCGGTCTCGGAGCCAACGAGGTCGCCGATGCGATGTTTCCGAAGGTTTTCGAATTACCTCGAACCATCCCTGGAAAGTTTTAAAAGGGGATCTCACCCGCATCGCGGCTTCCCTTCGCATTGCGCTCGTACTTCCCTTGAACTCTTGCGCCCCGTCTTTCCTGCCCTTGCGCCCTCTTTCGCCATGGCTTCTAACTATCTCCCGACGCGCCTCGTTCGTTCTTCCGAGCTCGGGCCAGTGCGCAGGCTGCTGGGCTGGCGCTCAGAAGAGCAGAAACATCGGCTTCGCCGAGGATCTCTCCCCCTGGTCCTGGAAAAGGGGGAGATAGTCTTCTTCACCGCTTATGCTCTGGCGAGGTTCGTTCCGCCGATTTCTTCCTTCTTTGTCACCCTGCTGGAGACATACGGTCTCCAGCTCCACCATCTTTCCCCCAACTCCTTCGCAATGGCTGCTGTTTTGTCCACTTCTGCGAGATGTTCGTGGGGGTGCACGCCTCCGTGACGCTCTTCCGCCACTTCTTTGTGCTGCGGACGACTGGGCGCGGCTCAAAGACTCAGATGGGGACATACTACTTCCAGCATCGCTGCAAAGACCCCAAGGTCTCCGGATACCTTCTGCCTTTCAGCGCATCAAGGTGGGAAAACTGGAGGGAGAGCTGGGTGGTAGTGCAGACCGACGAGCACGATCGCCTACGACTCCCAACCGCCAGCCCAACCACCGATCGCCGCTTCTGGGAGGAGATCCCTGAGTTGGAGCAGGAGTACTCCCCGGTCTTGGAGCGGATCCGGTTCTTGGCCAACGAGGGGCTGACGTCTCTAATGGTGCTGATGGACTTTATGTCGCGCCGTATTGCTCCCTTGCAGCAGCGTAGCCGCCCAGCGTGGTACTACACCGGCGAGCAGGACTGTACCAGGCTGGAGAGGGGCCCCGGCTCTGACCCTTCCGAAGAGGAGCTGAACGAGATGGTGAGCAAGGTGAGCGGTGACTACATTCCCAGTGGCGACCCCGCCCTTCCGCCCTCTGCCACCCCCCTCTTCTTGGAGCCTCAGAGGAGGTCAGAGCTCCTGCGGAAGATGCTGAACCTTGACGACATCGGGATCGCCGTCCGGCAGGTCGGGGATGCCTTCCGGGGTATCACCATTCCAGGAACCGAGCTCTCCGGGTCAGGGCATGAGGCATCCGCTGCTGTCAAACCCTCCCCCAGAGCCGACGGAACCCAAGCCGCCGACAAAGGGAAAGGAAAGGAGCCGGCCCCCGGGCATCTAGAGAAGAAACGCGCCCGGTCTCCTCCGAGGGAGCCGCCTGTGCCGAGTCAGGGTGCCGGAGCTACTTTGCTCCCATCTCCCGGGGGTGCTGGTCCATCGGGTGGCGACCCGAAGAGGCCCCGAGTGTCCCTCCCCGGCAGGTCTCTCCCCAGACAGCGGCCGTCCGAATCAGCCCAAGTACCTCGCCATCCTTCCTCAAGCGGAGGGGCTCCCAGGACGGATGTTGGTGGGGTGACGCCGGCGAGTGTGCCGGGGATCCAGGCGTCCCATTCCGCGACCGTTCCAGCCGCTGGTCCCGGTGGTTCAGCTATAGCCCAGAGGCCAGTGCTGCAAGCCCGTTGGAGCGCTCATGCCGCCCAGTAAGTGTTGCTCTTTCTGGCTTGTAGGAGCAGAGCTCTTGTCTCTTCTCTTATTCTGAGGGCTTCCTCTTCTTGCAGGGACCGACCAGCTGCCGGGGGCGGCCCTCTTATCCGGCCGCCTTCAACCGACGGAAGCTCCGCGCCTCAGCACCTGGGGACCGTGGTGGCTCCCATGGCCCCCAAATCTACGGGGGCACCCTCTACGCCAGCGGGTTCATTCTCCGCGGTGGCCGCATCTGCTCCTACCCGCCCTCCTTCACCAGTCCAGAAGTCCGGTCTTGAGACCGGGAGGGCTGCTGTAGGTGCGCCTGCTGGCCCCCTGGCCTCCTTAGAACAGCGCCCCAACCTGGTTGTTGAGGCGCCGGCGCCTCCGCCGGTCTTAGACTCGTCAGGGGGGTCTAGCGGCGCAACTCCTGTCCCCCCTGCTCCGGCGCCCGTGTGGGACGCCCTGGGGCGTGTCCAGACCAGCGCCCGGCAGCTCCAATCTGCCTTTGAGCAGGAGCGGAAAGCATTGGCCGGCGAGAGGGAACGCCTTCTCAGCTGGCAGCAGCGGGCCCGGGAGGCTAAGGCGGACCTTGACTCGAGGCAGTTAAGGCTTGAGGCCATGAGTGCTCTGCTTGGCACTCAGAAGAAGGCCATTAGCCGCTTGGAGTCAGAGGCCCAGCGGGTTCATGCCATCTACCGCGAGGCTCTGGCTCAAGCTGAAGCCAAAGCCAAGGAGCGTTCCGCCAAAGCGGAGGAGTTGCAGCTGCAGGTAGCCCGTCGGGAGCGCGCCGTCGCTGATCGGGAACATGCCGCTGCGACCGAGGAGGAGAAGACCACCGCCCGGCTGAGGGCAAAGGTGGAGGAGCTAAGGGCTCGGTCCGAGGAGCTGGAGCTCCGTGAGTCGGCTGTCGCCGCGAGGGAGGAGCAGTTCTCCAAGGAGCGCCAGGCGGCGATGGATCGCGAGCTGGCGGCTCGCCAAGAGGTAGAGAAGCTCCAATCCTTGTGGACTGCCGAGGCCCAGGCAGTCTGGTGCTTCATTGCCAAGGCGGGGTCCACCTTGGCTCCTCTTGGTTTCAGCCCTGTGCAGGTGGAGGCTCCGGCGTGGCCGATGTCCGAAGCGATACCGGCCCTTGAGTCTATCGACGACGAGCTAGGTCGGCTCGAATCAGTGATCGCCGACGAGCTAGAAGCAGAAGGTCGGGGCCTTGCGAAGGAGGTTTCTATGCATGTTCTGTCGTGCTTCCTTAGCCGAGACCCTTCCTTTTCTCTGGGGCCGGTTCTTCTAGGACCCGTCGCCGATCGGGAGGAAGCTGCCAGGGCCGAAGTCGAGGACTTAGCTGCCCTCGTGGCCTCTAGGTTTCATCGGGAGTCCGGGGACTCTTAGGCATCTGCCCCCGTGGCCACAAGGCCCTGTACTTCCTTTTTTATTTTTGTTGAGTTTGTAGCCCAGCTCCTGGAGCCTTCATATGGATAGACTCCTGTTTCTTTTTGTGTCTGCATGTCCTAGTCTTCTTCTTGGCTTTTCCTGACCGAGTCCTTAGCTCCGCAAGGACTCGGAGGCCTTTACCAATCTCGAAGCTCTGCATAGACACCTTCTCCGGGTCCTCACTGTATACTAAGGGTTCCGGAGGTCTCCAGGACCCGCCTCACGAGATCGGAGGGGGGTCCGGGCCTGCTGGTCACGTGGCGGGCCCGGAGCTCCCGCCTGAGGGGAGGTCCGGGCTTGCGGGGCACGTGGAGTCCTCGGGCCTCTCCCTGCAGAGGGGGGAGGTCCGACTTCTGTAGACCACGCGGCGGGCCCGGAGCTCCCCTCAAGGAGGTGGAAGGTCTGGCCCTGCTAGACACGTGGGACCTTCGGGCCTCGCCCCTGTGAGGTCTAGTTCTTTGATCTTACCTTGGGGTTTCGGTCTTGCGCGATCCCGTAGCGGCCCCCTGGTAGGTGCGTTCCATTGGATGGATGTGCCTACCATACTCCTGCGGGGAGCTGAGGCCGAGAGGTCCTGCACACAAGTAAGGAAAACGTAATTCTCCTTGGGGGCTCCCCCCTCTATCTCTTAGTCTTATCTGGCTTACGGTCCCCGTCCACTTATACGGTGCTTGGGAACTACCGTGCGCGAAGTGCCGGGGGCTTGGGGCCCCCCTGGCTCTCGGCCGGTACCTCCCATGCAACCGCCTTTGGTAGTGCAGCAAATGCCGACTAAAGATGAGAATGAGAAGAGGGAGTTGAACGCATGGTGAGCACGCGCTAGTAGGGTAATCATAAAAATTTAATAAGTAAATTAAATGAGTACCAAAGAAGAGCAACGTAGGACAGGTTTCTTTTCATATAAATTTCCATAGGGGGAAGGCGGGCTGAATATGTAGGCCACGACCCGCCTCAAGGGAAGCAAGACTCTACGCGCTTGGGGTCGGAACCAGGCGAAGCTGAACGTAGTCCTGGACCATCCCCTGAGGCTTAGCTGCTCCAAGCACCGTTCCTGGACTTTTATGGAATTTATTATAAAAAGAAGGGTCTGTCCTATTGTTGCTCTAGGGGTAGAACTTACAGTGGTGTTCTGTGTTCCGAAGGTTCGGGAGCGGGTCCCCATCCTCGGTTCTGGGGAATGGTCCCAGGCCCAGGATGTCCAGCCCCAGTATGGCAAATGGCCATGTGGGCTGGATCATCTGTACCGTCCAAGCCGGTGTATGGATCTGCTTGGCGTGGAACAGGCACGCCTGGCAGCTCTCGACCAGCTCGACGGCATCCTGGAGTGTTGCCGGCTAGTAGAAGCCATGCCGAAAGGCTTTACCGACAAGCGTGCGTGAGGAAGAGTGACTCCCACATTCGCCTCCACGGATCTCAGCGAACAAGTCGCAGCCTTCCCCCTGGGTTATGCACCGCAATAGGATGTGGTTGGCGCCACGTCGGTAGAGATCCCCCTCTACCGCCATGTGTCTCTTAGCCATACGCACAATCCGTTCAGCGGATACACGTTCATCAGGGAGGATATTGTCTTTCAAGTAGTCCCGGACCTCCGTGATCCATGCATCGGGTCTGACTTGAGCATCTGGATCTTGAGCGCTGGGTTGCACGGAGTCCCCAGTGACGCTTATGATCCTTGGCGGCGTCCATGGCCGCCGGGACCGCCAGCTTCGAGGTGCTGGTCTAGCCCCCTTCGTCCGGCTCGGCGGGCCGGGCTGTGGGCCGCGGCAACGTCCTCTCAAAGCCCCCTTCAGGCACAGTGGCTCTGGTGGGGGTCTTCGTTGAAAGGTCGTCAGCTGCGGCCTTGCTAACGCGCGGTGCGTGGTGCAGGTCCAAGGCGAGGAGGTCTGTCTCCACCATCTTGGTTGATAACCAGACTGGGAGTTGCCCTGAGCCAACGACTAGCAAGAAGGATGAGCACTTCATACCTTGCTATGTTGTTGGCTGCCTTGGAATTGAAACGCACCACATACCCAGACTGTCCCCCCGATGGCGTGAGGAACAGTACGCTAGCACCGGCCCCCTGCTTTCGCAAGGAGCCGTCGACGAGCAGCATTCAGTAAGGCCTGGTGAAGGTCAGGGCTCAGGGTCCTGGTTCACCGTCTTCGTGGCCCCCTGAGCATGCGTCTACTTTAGCCACAAGTCAGCTAGTGCTTGGTTGATGTCTGCATGACGGGAAAGGGAGCCTAGGTCAAACTTCAGTAGCTCCGCCGCCCATTTGGCGGCATTGTCCGTCGCGTGGGGGCTGTGGAGGATAGCTTTCAGCCTGGGGAGACCGCCGGGTGCTTGATACTCGGAGGTCCCCAGGCTGCTTTGGACCTTCCGGGAAGCTCCGCTGATGTCCCGGGAGCTCCGGGGGGTCCCGTTGGGAGTCCGGGAGGTCCTGTTGGGCCTCCGGGGGGGGGGTCCCGTTGCACCTCCGGGAGGTCCTGCTGGTCCTCCGGGAGGTTGTGTCAGGGATCCGAGGTCCGGTTTGGGCCTCCGGGGTTTCTTGGTACTTGTTTCTTGGCAGCGAAACAGGTTACGGTGGTATGGGGTCCAGCCACTCTGCGGTGAGGACCACACTCACTTCTGCAGCCATCGCCGTGATGCAGAGTAGGAGATGCTCTTCGGGCTCAGGGGCTCCTGGCCGGATTTACGTAGGGGCTTTTAGAGAAGCTTCGCTTTGCTAACCCCGGCATAAACCGATTCGGCGCAGCTAGGGGTCCCGCGAATTTCTGGTCTTCGCGCCAATGGCTTTGACCCTCTCTGGGTTAGCCTCAGCTCCTCGGCGTGAGGCCAGGTATTCTAAGGGTTTTCCAGAGGGTATACTAAGCTCACGTTTGTCGGACGGATGAAGACTAAGGCCAGGTTATCTAGTAGGGATGAACCCTGTCTGATCTTGACAATCAATGCCTTCGACACACACCCCAACTGAGTCTCCCATTAGCTCTCCTAAGGTCTTGTGCATTGCACGTACGAAGGTAGGGAGAGCATTCCTTAGGTCATAAGGCATAGGGGCATAACAGTACAGGGCGACTACTGTTGTAAAGGGTGCCCTTCAACTTCCCGAGACACAGGGGTCTGGTGGGAACCCTAGTAAGCATTTAGGAAGCACATCATATCACAGCCTGGCATCGAGTCTACTATTTGGTCTATCATAGGGAGAGAAAATAGGTCTTTAGGGCATGCCTTATTGAGGCTGGTGTAGTCGATGCGCTTCCGGAGCTTCTCGCCGGCCTTCGGGACGACAACATGGTTCGCCAGGCACCGGGGGTGGCGGACTTTCCGTCCTGTCGGACTGGCTGGACGTCGGGAAAGACCTTTAAATAGTGCTCAATCACCTACCTAGGGATCTCTGGCCTCCGCGACGGCTGTCATGCAGCACATCGACATTGTGCCGGAGGGGGGCAACGAGCGTGCCTTCCTATTTGCTATCCAGGCCCCCGGCTACCCGGGTGGTCTGGGTGGCATCGGCGCTGATTCGGACGAGCCTTGTGGGGACGTCGTCCTCATCGAGGGATTGCACGCGGGGTGCTGTGGTAGAGGCACGGTGGCGTGAACTTGGGTGGACCTGGTTTGGTTCTGCACTGCTGAGGGTTGGCGCTCTAGTTGCTGTAAGCGCCTGAAGCTTTTCCAAGGCTAACACTGCGGCAGCACGGTCTCCACAAACCTTGAGGACGCCTGTTGGTGTAGGCATCTTCAAGACAAGGTAGCCGTAGTGGGCTACTGCCATGAATCGGTACAGGGCTGGCCTGCCGATTATGGCGTTGAAGGGGAGGTCAATCTCGGCCACGTCGAACAGAATGTACTCTGTCCGGTAGCTGTCCGGTGCCCCAAAGGTCACCGGGAGGCTGATGTGGCCGTAGGGAACGACCTGTCCCGGCCCTACCCCTGAGAACGGGCTCGATGGGGCGAGCTTGGCCATTGGGATCTGCAGCTTCTGGAAGGCTGCGCGACTGATGAGGTTCAGTCCAGCCTCGCCATCCACCAAAACATGGTACATCTTCACGTTGGCAATGGTGGGGGCCACCACGAGCGGCAGTTGGCCGGCCCCAGCCATGTTCCTGGGGCAGTCGGTGTCATCGAAGCTGATGGGGGTTCCCATCCACCTGAGGTGCGGTGCTGCACCTGGGAGGGGAGCCACCGACGCTACCGCTCGACGCAAGGCCTTAGCCATGCTTCGGGACGGGGGGTCAGCGGACCCGCCGAAGATGACATAGAGCATCTTCCGGTGCTCGTCATTACTGGAGCTGGAGCTCCCATGTTTGCGCACTGCCTTTACGGCGTGCTGAAGCTCCTGGAACTCCACCTGGCGGTCGACGCCGTCTCGGGCCTCAACCTTCTGCTTGCCCTCCCTTTGACTGTAGGGTGGGGCATCAGTTAGGGGCTGCTTCCCTTTCCGGAAGCGCTCCGTGAGCTTCTGGATTTCCCGGCATTCGGCAGCGGTATGATAACTGGTGCCATGCACAGGGCATAATTCATCCTGGCCCCCGTCTGGGGCCGGTGATTGTCGCGGCCTCTTGTCAGGGTGCGGCCCCCGAGCTCCACTGGGCACCGCCGTTGTGGCAACGGGGACCGCGGCTGATGACTTTATCTTGCTTCCGCCTCCGCTCTTGATCTTCCTGCCGCTTCCGTACGAAGCATCGCAGGATCCCGGCTGACCCCCTGGCTTGGGGGCCGGCAGAGAGTGCCAGTTCCGCCCTTCGGCTGCTCTGGCACACTTGTCCGCCAGGCTGAAGAGTTCTGAGACATCGCGGACCTTCCTGGTCGCGAGCTTCTCGAGCATCTTCCTGTCCCGAACGCCTTGCCGAAACGCCACCACCACAGAAGCGTTCTGGATGTGTGGGATGGTGTTCTGCACCTGGGAGAACCGCTGGATGAACGAGCGCAGCGACTCCCCTGGTTGTTGTTGGATGGCGTGGAGGTCGAGCTCCGTGCCGGGACGGGTGTATGAGCTGCCGAAGTTGGCGACGAACTGCCGGCAGAGCTCTCCCCAGGAAGTTATGGACCCCTGAGGTAGATTCATGAGCCAAGACCGAGCTGGGCCGGTCAAGGCGACGGGGAAGTAGTTGGCCATGACAGCCTCGTCCCCTCCTGCGGCAAGTACGGCGGTGGAGTAGATCTGGAGGAACTCCGCCGGGTTGACGCTACCGTCGTACTTCTCGGGCAGGTGCGGCCGGAACTTGCGCGGCCACCTCGCGAAGGGAAGGTGGGTGCAAGGGCCGCACATCCTGCACCTGCTGCTGCAGGTATTGGCGCTGCGAACGCTTGGTTCGCACTTGGCACCACGTATCCCGGCATGGGCAAGGTTGCACCATAGACCGGGGGCGCTGCTTGCGGCGCATATGGTTGTGGCATATGCTGCGCGGCATATGCCTGCGGCAGGGCTCGCGTGGCGAAGCCTGCCCTCCAGGTTGTGTCGAGGCCGATGACATGCTGTCGCCAGCCTCACGGTTGTGACGCCTTTCTCGACGTCGCTCGAGGTACACCCGGGCATCCTGGCCCAAGTGACACCGTTCCAGCTCCCTTCTCAGGTCCGTCGACAGGAGCCTGGAGGAGCTGGAATCCGCCGTTTGCCCGTCAACCGTGGGCGTGCGCGTCAGCGACACAACCGGTTGACCGGGGCGTCGCCCTCGCCGAAACCGAGGGTCGCGGCGGCGACGACGAGGCGGTCCACCTCGCGGACCCACTGTTGGGTCGCTGAATGGGGCGCATCCCCCGCGGGTGGGTTGCGCAGCAGCGCTCTTGCTGCAGCTAGCGCACCCCCATGGTGTACGCTCAGCGCTGCAGAAGATCTCACACTGGTCGGAGCCTGCATTGCCGGAGTCGGCGTTGCCGGAGTTGGCTGCTGGCTACCAGCTTGTGCCGACACACTCCGTCCTGAGTATGTCGACATGTACTCCCCACTGGTCACGGTTCGCCGTGAACGCGGAGGGGGAGAGTTTGCCGCTGAAGGAAGCTTGGTCATCTTCGTCGGCGGAAACTCGTCACGCTAGGAGAAAAGCCCCCCTACCTGCACTGGGCAGCCCGCGGAGGTTCTTTTTTTGGTGGGGCTAGTCCCTAGCGGAGAGCTTGCGCAGATGGACGAGTTAGTAAGAGCTTGACACGGCGAGTTTTACGTGGTTCAGGCCGCCGGAGCGTAAAACCCTACGTCCACGGCGAGCTATGGAGCTCGCTGTATTGCTTGCTGCACAGGGCCGGAGTCCTGAGTTTGGGGGTGAGTTACAGCTTGAGAGTGTATGGCTAGCGTATGAGTTGCAAAGTGCGAACCCCTGCTATCGTCGCCTACCCGAGCCTTTTATAGTACAAGACTCGGGCAGCTTACAAGGGGGGCCGGGACCCGACAGGTGGTCCCGGGAAGATTGTCTATTATCTACCGTATCTGCAATTATGCCGGTAGTTGCCTCTGGTCGAAGGCTTCTGAGTCTTCATCTTGCCGCCCTGCCCATGCCGCATGCTAGTCGTAGTGGTTGATGACGGCGCAGGCGGCATGGGATGTCTTGTCGCAGTGTTTATTGGCTGGCAGGTTCTGACACCGCGCGCCAGTCTGTGATGCGACTGGGCGCAACGGCACCTGATAGAAGTGTGCTCCGCGTCTCGGGAAGACGCGGGCCTTGAATACCTTGTACGGGTAAGGTATGGGGCGTCTTTACGCCCGCTGCCTATCGCTCGGGGGCAGGCAGCGCCGTTCTGCTGCCACGTGGCGGGCTCGGAGCCCTTCTCAGAGGAGAGGAGGGCCCGTTCCGCGGGGCATGTGGAGCCTCCGGACCTCTCCCCGCGGAGGGGGAGGCTCGGCTCCTGTTGGCCACGTGGCGGGCCCGGAGCTCTCCTCTGGGGAGAGGGAGGTCCGGCCCCGCTGGACGCGTGGCGCCTTCGGACCTCTCTCCCGCGGGGGGGGGGGGGGTCCGGCTTCTGTATGCCACGCGGCGGGCCCGGAGCTCTCCTCTGAGGAGAGGGAGGTCCGGTCCCACCGGACGCGTGGCGCCTTCGGAGCTCTCCCCGCGGAGAAGGGCGAGTTCCTTAGGCATTTTACCCTGTGCGCGGGGGTACCCCATATCTCAGGTACCGACAGACTTATTAGTGGATCCAAAGATAATGTCATCAACATAAATTTGACATATGAATAAATGATCATCAAAATGTTTAGTAAAGAGTGTATAGTCAGCTTTACCAATTTTGAATCCATTTTGAGTCAGAAAATCTCTAAGGCACTCATACCAGGCTCGAGGAGCCTGTTTGAGGCCATAGAGAGCCTTACGCAGTTTATAGACATGGTTGGGATACTCCTGATCTTCGAACCCCGGTGGCTGCTCCACATAGACTTCCTCCTTTATCGGACCATTGAGGAAGGCACTCTTGACATCCATTTGATACAACTTAAAATTATGGTGAGTAGCATATGCCAATAAAATGCGAATGGACTCAAGTCTAGCTACAGGAGCGAAAGTTTCATCGAAGTCCAAACCTTCCACCTGAGAATAACCTTTAGCCACCAACCTCACTTTATTTCTTGTCACTACTCCATGTTCATCTTGCTTGTTCCAAAAGACCCATTTGGTTCCAACGATGTTCACCCTTGGTCTTTCCACCAGCTCCCACACTTCATTTCTTTTGAAGTTGTTCAGCTCCTCTTGCATCGCAATCACCCAGTCTGGATCCCTTAAGGCTTCTTCTACCCTGTATGGCTCCAGAAAAGACACAAAAGAATAGTGTTCACAAAAATTTGCAATTTGAGATCTAGTAGTTACTCCCTTAGCAATATCTCCAATGATATTGTTGACAGGATGGTCTCTTTGCACACACTGATGTACTCTTGGGTGTGGAATTTGTATAGTTGCTTGTTCTTCATTGTCTTCATGTGTCATGTCTCCCCCTAGATCATTGCTTCCATGATCATCTTGATCTTCTTGACCTTCCTCAACCTGATCTTATGTAGGAGCTCCCCCTTGATCATTGTTTCCTTGTTGAAATTCGTCTTGTGTTTCCTCTCGTGGTAGGATATCACCAAGTGCCATTTTCTTCAGCGCTTCACATGGAGCTTCCTCCTTATCTAGCATACACTTATCAACTTGCTCCACTTGTGAGCCGTTAGTTTCATCGAACACTACGTCACGTGCTACTTCAACAAGGCCGGACACCTTGTTGAAGACACGATAGGCGTAGGCATTCGATTCATATCCGAGCAAGAATCCTTCATCGGACTTCGAAGCGAACTTCGAGGCCCTTGGTTTCTTGTTCAGAATAAAATATTTGCAACCAAAAACTTTGAAATAAGAAACATTAGGCTTTTTACCCGTGAGAAGCTCATATGGAGTTTTCTTCAGTAGTCGATGAAGGTACAACCGATTTGTGGCATGACAAGCGGTGTTCACCGCTTCTGCCCAAAATCGGTCTGACGTCTTGTATTCATCCAACATTGTTCTCGCCATTTCGATCAATGTTCTATTCTTCCTTTCGGCCACCCCGTTCTGTTGAGGAGAGTAGGGTGCCGAGAATTCATGCTTTATACCTTCTTCATTGAGATATTCTTCAACTTGGGTGTTCTTGAATTCTGTCCCATTGTCACTTCTGATATTCTTTACGGTTGATGAGAATTCATTCTGAGCTCTTTTCAAGAACTTCTTGAGGATTCCCTGAGTTTCTGATTTATCATACAAGAAAAATACCCAGGTAAATCTTGAAAAATCATCAACAATTACTAAACCGTATTTGTTACCGCCGATGCTGATGTACGCAATTGGACCAAAGTGATCCATGTGGAGAAGTTCCAGCGGTCTAGCGGTGGTCATCACATTCTTGGCGGGGTGTGGTGCTCCAACCTGTTTTCCTGCTTGACAAGCGTTGCACGGCCTGTCTTTTTCAAAAACCACATCCTTAAGACCACGGATGTGACCACCTTTTAGAATTTTCTGCAGATTTCTCATTCTAACATGGGCTAGCCGTCTATGCCACAGCCATCCCATGTTGGTCTTAGCAACCAAGCAAGTGTTGAGTTCGGCTTTATCTTTGTTGAAGTCAACAAGATAAAGCTTTCCCTTCAATAATCCCTTGAATGCAATCGAGTCATCGCTTCTTCTAAAGACGGTCACACCCTCATTAGTGAATAAACAGTTGTAACCTTTGTCGCATAGTTTGAGATATTGATAAAAGATTATAATCTAGAGAGTCTACGTGTAAAACATTAGATAAGGTGTGTTCAGAGGATATTTCAATGTTACAACTACCAAGGACCTTTCCTTGGCTGTTGTCTCCAAAGTATATACCTTCACTTGGATCCTTGTTGCACTCGTACTCCACAAACATACCTCTCTCTTCGGTCATATGATTTGTGCATCCGCTATCTAGCACCCACTTAGATCCGCCGGAGGAGTAAGCCTGCAAAATAGAATTATTCCTTGGTTTTAGGTACGCAAGCTTGCTTGGGTCCTCTCAGGTTAGTCACAAGAGTCTTGGGCACCACACACAAGTTTTTAAGTTCTTGTGGCGTGGCCCTGTATATTTAGCAATGACTTTTCCATACTTGTTTTTCATGAGAACATAAGAAGCATCAAATGTACGGGAACAGTGTTTGTAACTCAGATTCATGGGATTTTTCTTTAACAAAAGTGATTCTATTCTTAGCATGATTACGTGTAGACATGTGTTTGTTCCTGTCAAAACCAAGACCATCTTTGACATTGGGAGGTCTAGTGATCATATATGCACTTCGTGCATATTTGATCTTCTCCTTATCAAAGATGCCGTTTTGAGAAGAATGCATGTAATGAGAGGTTGAAGCATTAGAAATTACATTCTTCTTACTAGAGCAAGTGCAGGTTCTTATTGTTGTCGAACTCATGTCTTTGGAGGAAGAGCTCTTGGAGGAAGAGGAGTCACTTTGTTTGAGCGACTCAACTTGCACCTCAAGGATTTTGTTAACTTTTGACAAGTTAGCAAGTTCTTCCTTGATTGCAATGTGCGAGTCCTCTAACTTTGAGTAAGTTTCCTTACTCAAGGCTAGCTCTAACTCAAGTGACTCATTCTTCTCTCTTTCAAGCTCAAGAAGCTTTTCAACTTTTTGATATCTCTTCCTCTCACGGATGAGCATATCTTCTTGTCGGTTGACAAGTTCCTCCTTTTCAAAGATTTCGTTCGACAACATTTCCATTTTCTTTAAAGCAATTTTACTTAGCCCTCTAAACATTTCTTCATTATCACTAGAGTCATCAAAGTCATCAATGGAGGAATTTAGTACAGGAGGAGTAAGTCGAACCTTTTTCTTGCCTTCCTTAGCCATAAGACAAGTGTGGTTGTTCATGTCCCGTCCTCCCATGTTCGGAAAGAGTGTGGCTCTCATAGTTGGTTTCTTGATTGCGATAGTGGCCATATCTTCTTCTTCATCGGAGGAGGACTCGTCATTTGAGTCCCACTCCTTCCCAATGTGAGCTTGATGGACTTGTCTTCTTTTATTGAAAATTTTCTTTTCTTGAGATCTTGTTTCCTTCTTCTTTTTGTTTTCTTCATAAGTACAGTCCACCATGAAGTGACCATACTCTCCGCAGTTGTAGCAAGTGCGTCGAGCCTTGGATTTTCCTTTATCCTTGCTTTTGCCTTCATGTGAATTGTTGTCGTGTCTTCTCTTCATCATACGTTTGAACTTTTTGATGAAGAGTACCATTTCTTTGTCATCAAGATCGGTGCTCTCGTCGCTTGTATCTCCATCGTCTTGGTCTTCACGAGTTTCTTTGAGTTTGGGTCTGCACGTTGCTTTGAGAGCAACTTCTTTCTTTTTGGATGAGGTGAGTTCGGCTAAGTCTTTGACGTATTGGGCTTCTTTCTCCATCATTTCATGATTTATGATCTTCCCTAGTAATTCATCGGGAGTCATTTTGTGAAAACCGGGGCTCTCTCTGATCATTGAGCAAAGTGTGACATTTCTTAGCATAAAGGCTCTAATCATTCTTTTGACCACTTCGTGATCTGTCCATTTCTTACTTCCATAAGCACGAATTTTGTTGATGAGTGCTTTCATCCGGTTGTACATGTCTTGAGGTGATTCGCCTTCTTCAATAGCAAATCTCCCCAACTCTCCTTCAAGCATTTCGATTTTGGCTTCACGAACTGACCTATTTCCTTCGTGAGCTGTCTTGAGGGTATCCCAGATTTCTTTTGCACTTTCTAACCCATCGATCTTGGTGAATTCCTCTCTGCTTAGTGATGATGTGATCACGGTGACGGCTTGTGCGTTTCTGTGAATCTCTTGTTCTTGTTCTGGAGTGAGTTCATCATCTATGTCCGGAATATCTATGCCTGTGCAAACAATGTGCCACAGACTAGGGTTCAGAGATATCATATGCATCTTCATGTTGTACTTCCACATGGTATAGTCACTTCCGTCAAACTGTGGAGGCCTTCCCATAGGAATCGAAAGATAGTGATTGTTTGAATTGAGACGGTTGTAGTTGTAAGGATACCGGGAGTAGTCGTGATGACCACTCCCAGTCGTCTTCTCTTCTTCTTTTCCCTTTTGTGCTAGCAGTTTCTTTCTCGGGAGTGCTTTTAGCTGCCTCACTTCTTCATCATCATGTGGGCTGTCTTTCAGCACATCGAAGGCTTTAGCTTCTTGCTCCTCCTCATTGATGTTCATCTTTGGGATGTCGTTGGTCTCTTTGATGGAGAACCTTGCTCTGATACCAATTGAATGTGGCCTAGAGGGGGGTGAATAGGCCTTTAAAGGATTCCTGCACACTTAATAGAGTTATCAGAAACTTGATTGACCGGACTAGTCCGGTTGTGTGGGCGGACTAGTCCGGTGTGCTGAATTATGTGAGTTAATTAAGTGTGTTTCAGAAATTGAATCTTTCAGCAGCGGAATGAGAACAACAGTTTTTATAAATTAAGTTTATTGTATGAATGCACGTGCAAACTTATAAGAAACTCAAATGATGATTAGCAAACTAGTGATCTAATGTATCAAAATGTAAAGTAGATGAGAGACAAAAGACACGAATTTTTACCGAGCTTCGATCTCACCAAGAGATCTACGTCCTCGTTGAGGAAGCTCACACAGAGCCGGGTTCCTAACCCTTTCCCTCTTCAAGTCACCACAAAGGCCAACTTGACTCCACTATCACGGGCAATCACCGAGTTTGTGGGGCTACCTCACAAGTTGAGGGCTCCCACGAGAATTACAATAAGAACGTGATCAAATACACTCGAAAATAGTACAATGCAGAATATGAGTGTAGAAAGATCAATCCCCAAGAGCTCACAACGAAAGAACGACGATCTCCCAATCCCGAATCCATGTGTTCAATTGATTTTGATCTTTTTGCACTTTAGATGTGTGGGGGGATGTGTTTTGGGCTCTTGGGACAAGGTGGCGGCGCTAGGGTTTGTGTTTGCTGCAGTATTAGTCGTGTCTTCCTGTTGGAAGGCCGTGGATCACCCATTTATATGGTTTCCAAAAAGGTTGTCGTTGTAAAACCTAATACCGGACTAGTCCGGTATATGATCGGACTTGTCCGGTCTACTTCCAGTGGGTTAACCGGACTAGTCCGGTCTAAAACCGGACTTGTCCGGTGCTATGTGAAGTGGGGTTCCATAAAGTTCAGCGGACTAGTCCTGTCGCATGGATGGACTAGTCCGCAGTCCTCTAAAGAGGACAACAGAGACATGAGCGGACTAGTTCGGTCTAAAACCGGACTTGTCCGGTTGCATTCCAGTAAGCTGACCTGACTAGTCCGGTGTCCAGTGGATTTTAGTTGATTATTAACCCCTTACCCTTACGAAAAGTCATGAGCTCTTGGGATGTGTCTCTCACACACACCCTATACATTTACATCTAATTTGCTCTTCTAAATTCCACTAAAGTCTTCCTTTTCGGGTAGCACTTTATTTTTCACCTTTTTATGTGCACCGAGCTAGTTCACTTTGTTTGTCCTGCAATCATTTTATTAGGATCTCATATGCTTGTCATCAATTAGCCAAAACCCACAAGGGATATCCTAGATGCACTTACAGATCCATCTGCAACTTTTAAACAATGTTTTGCGGGAGTGCTTGGAGGAGCAAACCGCTGCCGCGGTTTGGTTGAAGCTAGAATCGATCTGCATGTCCAAAGATCTAACTAGCAAGATGCACATCAAGATGAAGTTGTTCACGCACAAGTTTCAGGAAGGTGGATCTGTTCTCACACACATATCTGTGTTCAAGGAGATCGTTGTTGATCTGTTATTAATGGAGGTAAAATTTGAAGATGAAGACCTGGCTCTTCTTCTCCTTTGTTCACTTCCACCTTCATATGCAAACTTTCGAGATACTATTCTATATAGTCGTGATACTCTAACCGTGGCCGAGGTCTATGAGGCTTTGACAACAAAAGAAAAGATGAAACAGATGGTAAACTCGGAAGATGTTGGTCATTCTAACGGAGAGGCATTGAATGTTCGTGGCCGAAGTGAACAAAAGAAATCAAATTCAGGAAATAAAGGTAACGGCAAGAAAAAATCAAAGAAGTCGTTCCAAATCCAGGGGACGACGAGATAATAAATTCCGCCGGTACTGTAAGAAGGACAATCATGTCATCGATGATTGTTGGAAGCTGCAGAACAAAGAAAAGAGAAACGGAAAAAGGGTAAGCCTGAAGGTAGTGCCTCCGTTGTCTCTGATGAGAATTCTGATAATGATACTGTACTCACTGCATTTGCCGGATGTGTCACTGAAGATGCTCAATGGATACTTGATTCTGCTTGCTCATATCATATCTGCACTAACAGAGATCTTTTTAGTGTTTATGAGCCTATACAGAAAGGTGGCATCGTGAGGATGGGTGACAACACGGCATGTGAGGTCACAGGCATTGGTACTGTTCAAATCAGAATGTTCGATGGGATTGTACGAACGTTAACAGAAGTACGGCATGTCCTAACCATGTCTAGGAATCTCATCTCCCTTAGTACCCTCGACGTGAAAGGGTACAAATATTCCGCTGAATGTGGAGTTTTGAAGGTAACCAAAAGTTCTCTCATTGTCATGAAAGGTGATTTAAAAGCTACCAACTTATATGTGCTTCGAGGCAGTACATTTACTGCTAATGCCGTGGTTGCTCCTGATCAGTCTAATACCACTAAAATTTGGCATATGCGTCTTGGGCATATGAATGTACTTGGTTTGGCAGAATTAAGCAAAAGAGGCCTACTTGAAGGTTGCAAGGCAGAATCACTTGACTTTTGTGAGCATTGTGTGTTTGGTAAGCATAAAAGAGTCAAGTTCAATACTGCTATTCATAATGCTAAAGGTATTCTTGATTATGTGCATGCTGATTTATGGGGTCCTTCTCAAAAAAACATCTCATGGTGGTGCTAGTTACATGTTAACTATTATTGATGATTACTCACGTCGAGTTTGGCCATATTTTCTGAAGCATAAATCAGATGCATTTCAGTCATTCAAAGAGTGGAAGGTTATGGTCAAAAAGCAAACAGAAAGTAAGGTAAAAATTCTAAGAACTGATAATGGCATGGAGTTCTGTTCTAGTGCATTTAAATATTATTGCAGGAAGGAAGGAATTGTGAGGCACCATACAATTCCATACACTCCTCAACAAAACGGTGTTGCGGAACGCATGAACAGAACAATAATTTCAAAAGCTCATTGTATGCTTTCCAATTCAGGTTTAAGCAGAAAATTCTGGGCAGAAGCTGCTTCCACAGCGTGCTACTTAATAAATCGTTCTCCTTCCACAAGTATTGATAAGAAAACTCCAATCGAGGTATGGTCTGGCTCACCTTGTGACTACTCTAAATTGAGAGTTTTTGGCTGCATTGCTTATGCACATGTTGATAATGGAAAACTTGAGCCTAGAGCTATCAAGTGCATTTTCTTGGGTTATGGTACTGGTGTCAAAGCTTATAAATTATGGGATACAGAAAAACAGAAGGCATTTTATAGTAGAAATGTTGTATTCAATGAATTTACTATGTTCACAAATGACTTGGCTATCAGTTCTAATAACCAGAAACCTGAGACTATCAGCGTGCAGGTGGAGCTAGTTAATGATGATGTTGCTGCTCCAAGTCAAAGTGTTGTTGATGTTCACCATGCTACTGAAAATTTGTCTCCTGCTACACATTCCTCACCTAGTGTGCAGCCACCACAGAAGTCTCTCGCCGAAGCTCGACCTCGGAGATAGATTATTCGCCCAACAAGGTGGATTGAAGAATGTAATGTTGCTTTTGCCTTGAGTGTTGCAGAAGAAATTGAAGGTGTTCATGAGCCTTCCAATTATACAGAAGCTATCTTGTCTGCTAATAGTACAAAGTGGATTGGTGCAATGCATGATGAGATGGGGTCACTTCAGAAAAATGGTACCTAGGAAATTGTTCCTTTGCCCACTAGCAAGAAGCCTGTTAAGTGCAAGTGAATTTATAAAAGAAAGGAAGGAATGACTCCAAATGAACCTGCAAGGTATAAAGCAAGGTTAGTTGCTAAAGGATTTAGTCAAATTCCAGGTATTGATTATACTGATGTCTATTCTCCAGTTGTGAAGCACAGTTCTATTCGCACTTTCCTCAGTATTATTGCTATGCATGATTATGAGCTTGAGCAGCTAGATGTGAAAACCGCTTTTTTACATGGAGACTTGGAGGAAGACATTCACATGGACCAGTCTGAGGGGTTCATTGTCCCTGGAAAAGAAGACTATGTCTGCAAGTTGAAGAAGTCACTATATGGCTTGAAGCAATCTCCAAGGCAGTGGTATAAGAGGTTTGATTCTTTTATGATTTCAAATGGCTTTGCTAGATCTCAGTTTGACAGTTGTGTATACATTAAAGTTGTTGATGGATCACCTATATACCTATTGCTATATGTTGATGATATGTTGATTGCTGCCAAGAGCAAGAAAGAAGTGACTACTTTAAAGGCACGCTTGAGTAGTACATTTGATATGAAGGATCTTGGTGCTGCTAAGAAAATCCTTGGCATGGAGATAATCATGGATAGAAAATCCGGGCCTCTCTATTTGAGTCAGAAAAATTATATTGAAAAGGTCCTTCACCGCTTCAACATGGATAATGCTAAACCTGTGAGTGCACCGTTGGCCCCTCATTTTAAGTTGTCTATTTCTCAGTGTGCAGAAACTGATGATGAAATTGAGTACATGTCAAAAGTTCCATACTCTAGTGTTGTTGGGTCTCTCATGTATGTTATGGTATGCTCACGTCCTGACTTATCACATGCTATGAGTGTTGTTAGCAGATACATGTCTAACCCTGGCAAAGAACACTGGAAGGCAGTGCAGTGGATTTTCAGGTACTTGCGTGGTTCTTCTAGTGCTTGTTTGTGTTTTGGAAGGACTAGAGATGGTCTCATTGGCTATGTTGATGCTGATTATGCTGCTGATTTAGACAAGAGAAGGTCTCTCACAGGATATGTTTTCACTGTTGGGGGTTGTGCTGTGAGTTGGAAAGCTTGTTTACAAGCTACAGTTGCCTTGTCTACTACAGAGGCAGAATATATGGCTATCTCAGAGGCATGTAAGGAGGCAATTTGGTTGAAAGGTCTGTATTCTGAACTTTGTGGATCTCAGTCTTGCATCACCTTACATTGTGATAGTCAAAGTGCCATATATCTTACCAAAGATGCTATGTTTCATGAGAGGACCAAACATATTGATATCAGGTATCACTTTGTGCGAGATACCATTAATCAAGGAACTATCAAAATTTGCAAAATCAGCACTCATGATAATCCTGCAGACATGATGACAAAATCTGTTGCTATTGCTAAGTTTGAGCTTTGCTCAAACTTGGTTGGTATTACTAACTAGCCCCCAGTGGCTTTTGGCACCGGCAGTTGAATGTTCATTGAGATGGAGGATTACTATTTTAAAGCTACAAGAAGGAATTTGTCTCAAGGTGAAGTTTGTTGATTGATGATCCAAATTCTAATGAAGATAAAAGAGGCAGGATTTCCGTAGCGAAGCGGAAGCCCGACGTCGGGAGGCTTGGGCCGGAGCGAAGCGGATCGTGGGCAGTAGCCAAATCAAGGAGTTTGTTGCTCCGTGCGTAGGTACCGTCGGATATTTATATGGCTGTGTACTTCTCGTTTAATCACCACGGCAAGTAAGAATATAACCAGCATTTGAACATTGTAGGTGTTTATGCGCCAATTGCCTGTGTCTGCCCACTGTGCTTTGTCCTCCTCTCGTTTTTCCTCTGTTCTTCGGTTTTTGAGTGACCGATGTATTTCCAACAATTGGTATCAAAGTCTCAAGTTCCTCCCTGTAGCCTTGGCGATGGTTCCTTACGCGAAGCACGGTATCCATGTTCTACCCAGTGTTGCCGCCGGCAAGCTACACGGCATGCGCAATCAAGGTCTAAGCGATTCTTGATGCCCAGGACTTGTGGGAGGCGGTGGCTCCGGTGGAAGATGAAGCAGTGGACGAGAAGAAGAATAAGACGGCGAGGGCGCAACTTCTTCAAGCCTTGCCCGAGGACATCCTCATGCAGGCCGCCACGAAGCCGACGGTGAAGGAGGTGTGGGACAACTTCAAGACGAGATTTGTCGGCGCCGATCGAGTGAAGGCCACTCGCCTTGCAACCCTCAAGGGCGAGTTTGACAAGCTGAGCATAGAAGATGCGGAGCCGCTGGACGACTATGCCGGAAAAATCAGCGGCATGGCGGCGAGGTACGCTGGCCTCGGGGCAACCCTTGATGACGCCACCATGGTCAAGAAGCTCATCGACACCATCCTTGATCGCCTGTATCCAGCTGGGTGGGCATCGAACAATTCTGCAAGTTGACAAGATGTCGTTCGAGAAGGCACTGGGTAGGCTGAAGTTCTTCGACGAGTTCCCGGCGGCGCACCCAAGGCAGCGGCGAACGGCACGTCAACCAGCTCCGAGGCCAAATGGAAGGCTTGTAGAAATCGAGGCCGTCGTCCATCAGAAGGTGTTTCAACTGCGGCATACGCGGTCATTTCGCCCGAGACTGCCGCAAGCCAAAGGAGGAGGCGCTGCTCGCCAGTGCCGACGAGGAACCGGCGCTGCTGTGAGCACGAACGCTGCCGCTCAGGTTTAAGGGGGAGATTGTTAGGAAATAAACCCGACGCGTGTTCTCTGGTGCGATCGTGTTCGTGCGTGGTCTGGTGGCGCGACGTTGTGTGATTGTGTGCATGTGTGTATTAGCACGTATTTGCTTGTAGCGTGTGTATTGGCACATATGTGCATGCAGATCAGACATGGTCGAGCTGCTGTAGGATCGGGTGTGGAACAGGTTGTTGAACCAACCTCGTGGGTGCGCCATGCGCGCGAGTCAGCTCGCGTTTGCCGGCATGACGTAGTGTGCGGATCGTGGGCAGTAGCCAAATCAAGGAGTTTGTTGCTCCGTGCGTAGGTACCGTCGGATATTTATATGGCTGTGTACTTCTCGTTTAATCACCACGGCAAGTAAGAATATAACCAGCATTTGAACATTGTAGGTGTTTATGCGCCAATTGCCTGTGTCTGCCCACTGTGCTTTGTCCTCCTCTCGTTTTTCCTCTGTTCTTCGGTTTTTGAGTGACCGATGTATTTCCAACAATTGGTATCAAAGTCTCAAGTTCCTCCCTGTAGCCTTGGCGACGGTTCCTTACGCGAAGCACGGTATCCATGTTCTACCCAGTGTTGCCGCCGGCAAGCTACACGGCATGCGCAATCAAGGTCTAAGCGATTCTTGATGCCCAGGACTTGTGGGAGGCGGTGGCTCCGGTGGAAGATGAGGCAGTGGACGAGAAGAAGAATAAGACGGCGAGGGCGCAACTTCTTCAAGCCTTGCCGGAGGACATCCTCATGCAGGCCACCACGAAGCCGACGGCGAAGGAGGTGTGGGACAACTTCAAGACGAGATTTGTCGGTGCCGATCGAATGAAGGTCACTCGCCTTGCAACCCTCAAGGGCGAGTTCGCCAAGCTGAGCATAGAAGATGCGGAGCCGCTGGACGACTATGCCGAAAAAATCAGCGGCATGGCGGCGAGGTACGCTGGCCTCGGGGCAACCCTTGATGACGCCACCATGGTCAAGAAGCTCCTCCACACCATCCTTGATCGCCTGTATCCAGCTGGGTGGGCATCGAATAATTCTGCAACGTTGACAAGATATCGTTCGAGAAGGCACTGGATAGGCTGAAGGCCTTCGACGAGTTCCCGGCGGCGCACCCAAGGCAGCGGCGAACAGCACGTCAACCAGCTCCGAGGCCGAATGGAAGGCTCGGTAGAAATCGAAGCCGTCGTCGATCAGAAGGTGTTTCAACTGCGGCGTACGCGGTCATTTCGCCCGAGACTGCCGCAAGCCAAAGGAGGAGGCGCTGCTCGCCAGTGCCGACGAGGAACTGGCGCTGCTGTGAGCACGAACGCTGCCGCTCGGGTTTAAGGGGGAGATTGTTAGGAAATAAACCCGACGCGTGTTCTCTGGTGCGATCGTGTTCGTGCGTGGTCTGGTGGCGCGCGTTGTGTGATTGTGTGCATGTGTGTATTAGCACGTATTTGCTTGTAGCGTGTGTATTGGCACATATGTGCATGCAGATCAGACATGGTCGAGCTGCTGTAGGATCGGGTGTGGAACAGGTTGTTGAACCAACGTCGTGGGTGCGCCATGCGCGCGAGTCAGCTCGCGTTTGCCGGCATGACGTAGTGTGCGGATCGTGGGCAGTAGCCAAATCAAGGAGTTTGTTGCTCCGTGCGTAGGTACCGTCGGATATTTATATGGCTGTGTACTTCTCGTTTAATCACCACGGCAAGTAAGAATATAACCAGCGTTTGAGCGCTGTAGGTGTTTGTGCGCCAATTGTGTGTGTCTGCTCACTGTGTTTTGTCCTCCTCCCGTTTTTCCTCTGTTCTTAGGTTTTTGAGTGACCGGTGTCTTTCCAACACATAAATATACGACTACCGAATGCAGTCAAGCTGAAGTGAATCATTGGCCTTGCGCCGTGGAGTATCTAGACATGACATGTGGTGAATGTAGTTATGCAACAAAATCTCCACAAAACGGCATTACCTGCCCAACAAGTCGTCGTCTGCCAATTATTTTCTATTGAGGAATGTAAACGGAAAAGTAAAACGCATATCATGCTGCTTCGCGCTTGCTGAGAGGAGTTGGAACTTGGAAGTGTCAAGTTCAAGAATCAAGAGCACGTGCCTGTGCAAGAATCATCGGTGCAGCGGCAAACCGGCCGCCCTGAAGCCCTGAAGCATCCGTTGAACCCATGCTCCAGAACCATGATATTCTTGATGCCTGCATCCTCCTTGGTCTCCGATAGATAGTTTGAGAACATGCGAACATACGATGGACCTCGTACCTTAGAGTATGATGATAGAAAAGTTAGAAAGGAAAATAGCACTACGTTGGATGTATATTGAAGTCAGGAAACATATGGTATTAAAATAAAAAAAACTAAGCTAAAGAGTGAAAACAGAATTTTATGCATTTTGGTTCCGATTACTGGATAATAGCGACGCTGCTGCAGAACTGACAACCCCGAGATAACACCAAAGCATATTGTCATCACTAGGAATAAAACATAATAATTCTCTGTTCCAGAAGGAATACAGCATAGGTACTAACTAGCTGCTAAAGGTGGATGTAGAGCTTGCAGATGATATTGAATTAAATAGTGTCTTTAATTGCCAATTTGTCATCTATTCCTTAAGATAGTGCTTAAGGCCTTGTTGGATAGTTAGTAAAGCCTTGGACAATTCAATCAGCAATTCAGGGCAAATGAAACATCACAGGGCTTCTATTCTACATGAAAATGGGAACAATATCACAACAGGTATCTACCCTGATTCCTGACAGGCAAAAAAGTAAATCATCATCCGTAATATCAGGCACATTATTTAGTAAGCAAAACAAGGTCTGGCCGGAATGTCTCATGGTACCAGTCCCTCCTATATGGTGGCTTTGCAGTGTGTTCCCCAAGGAATGGAATTTACAAGGGGCAGTTGGCAGAGCCAATTCCAATTGGCAAAAGAGAATAAAGAAAGAGAGAAAACATTTCCTGATATCGAAAAATGTCTAAAAACACATCTCGTTACCTGCCTCTATATGGATGATTCTGAATCCAAAACCAATGTAATGGAAAAAGCTCCCTTACGCTTAATGAGTGCCATAATTTCTAGCTATAACCCCATCTGAGCATAGCTTAAATTCTTAATCCAAGTTCACCTTTGATTAATAAAACTACAAAATCTGTTTGTTAAATGGCGCAAGGCAATCCCCTCAAGAGATAGACTCATGTATATATAGTGGTTACAGCAGGTTACATTCATGGCAGGTAATATCACATGCCAAGAATAGAGGGGCAGGCAATATTACATACCAAGAATAGAGGGAGCGTAGCCCTAGAATCAAGCATTCCTGATATACATGATTTTCTATTTAACACCCCCCTCAATCTGAACGGTATGGAATTAAGTTCAGATTGTTACAGATTTTTCCAAAAGCCGGACCAGCTAATGGTTTAGTCATAGTATCGGCCACTTGATCTTTGGAGGATATGAGCCGCACATCTAATAATTTAGATGCAACCTGCTCACGAACGAAGTGGTAGTCGACTTCGACATGTTTGGTGCGACGATGAAACTGTGGATTCGCCGTCAGATAAGTAGCCCCAATGTTGTCACACCAGAGTGTCAGCGGTCTGGATTGTTGTACGCCAATTTCCTTGAGCAGTGCTTGTACCCAAATTAGTTCTGCGGTAGTATTGGTGACCTCCTTATATTCAGCCTCCGTACTGGAGCGTGAGACGGTTGGGTGTTTTCGAGAACTCCAGGAAATGAGGTCGCCGCCAAAGAAAACGGTGTAGCCGCCAGTACTACGCTGATCGTCTGGATTACCAGCCCAATTCGCATCAGAAAAGGCACTCAATATTGAAGAAGCAGACTTAGTAATGGAGAGTCCCAAATCAGAGGTGGAGTGGAGATACCGCAAGATGCGTTTCACTGCCTTCCAATGAGATTCAGTTGGTGCGGACATATATTGACAAACTCTATTAACCGAGAATGATATATCAGGGCGTGTGAATGATAAATACTGTAGTGCACCAACCACACTACGATAGCGTGTAACATCATCTGGTGAGAGAGGTGTACCATCGTGTAGAAATAGTTTGTCAGTAGGCAACATCAGGGTATTGACACCTTTAGAGCTCTCCATGTTGGTGCGCAACAGAAGATCTTTGATGTATTTGCGTTGTGTAAGGATCAGTCCAGAAGATGTATACTGAACTTCAATGCCTAGAAAATAGTTGAGGCGACCAAGATCCTTTACCGCAAAATCAACTCGAAGTTGTTGGAGCAAACGGTCGGTAGCTATGATGAGGAGCTCACAATGATAATATCATCCACATAGATAAGGATATATATTTGGATGCCGGCTTGAGTGAAGAGAAATAGCGATACATCCGACTTGGATGCTTGAAAACCCAACCGAATCAGAGTGCTACTCAACCGAGAGAACCAGGCCGCGGTGCTTGTTTAAGACCATATAAAGATTTCTCAAGTTTGCAAACATACTTTGGATAAGTGGAGTCTTCAAAACCCGGCGGTTGCTTCATGTAAACGTCTTCATCAATAAATCCATGAAGAAAAGCATTTTGAATGTCAATCTGTCGGAGTGACCATCCTCGAGAAACCGCCAAGGATAATAAAATACGAATGGTGGTCGGCTTCCCAACCGGACTGAAAGTGGCATCATAATCAATCCCATATTGTTGTTTGAAACCTTTTGTGACTAGGCGGGCCTTATAACAATCAATAGTTCCATCTGACTTGTATTTGAGTTTGAAAATCCACTTGGAATCAATGATATTGAGACCAGGACGAGGAGGGACAAGGTGCCAAGTCTTGTTTTTAATGAGTGCATCAAATTCTTCTTGCATTGCACGAAGCCATAAAGGGTGCTTCATAGCAGTAATATGAGATGATGGCTCTTCAACAGTAGTCCGAGTAATAGAATATGTCACCGTACCATCGGTACGTTGTTTCGGCTGTCGAATATTATTTTTCAGCCGTGTACCGTATGTATGTCCTGTGTGATGATTTGGAACAACAGTTAGATCAGCATGATTGACAGGATCGGGGAATACCTCCGGATCAGATGATGTTGTATCCATATCTGAGGGGCCCGCGTTGCCCGTTGATGACAATACAGCTGCAAGCGCCGTGATTGAAGGAGCAGCATTTAAATCCTTGCTTGGGCCTGGCTGGTCGTGTTGGTTGACCAGGCCAGCGCATGCTGGCTGACATCCCGGTGGCAGGGATTCAGTTGCCACCGTATGTGTGCTGCCCATATGCAGCAAGGTTCCTGGAGCGGGCCCAGGTTGCATGCATGCATGCATGTGGCCAGGAGATGCAGGCATGTGTACCACTGCCAGGGGACAAGATCCATGAGCTGCCGTTTGTTTGCCGCGTGCCTAGTCGTGGCATGCGGGCGGATCTCCCGAGGCCAGGGGACACGGCCCAGCTATTGCTGCGTCGCTCGCAGATGTCACGCGTGATTGATACGAGGAAGATCCGCCAATAGAATTTCCTGCATTTATTGTGGGCATCGAATAGGAAAACAAATCAAACAATTGGTTAGTAATCCTATCAACACTATTACTGCCCGATGATTGTGGATCAACGTTGGATGAAGGATTTTTGAATGGAAAGACATGCTCATCAAAGATAACATCCCTGGAAATATAGACACGTCCGGTATCTATGTCAAGACATTTGTACCCTTTATGAATAGCACTGTAGCCAATAAAAACACATGGTTTAGATCGAAAAGATAATTTGTGTTTATTATATGGACGAAGATGAGGCCAACACGCACAACCAAAAATACGAAGCATGGAATAATTAGGTGGTGTGCGAAATAGTCGTTGTAAAGGGCACAAATTATCAATAACACGGGTAGGGAGGCGATTTATGAGGTACGTGGCTGTGGTGAAGGCTTCATCCCAGAATTTGAGTGGCATGCCGGCATGAGCTAAGAGGGTGATACCGGTTTCAATAATATGGCGATGCTTGCGTTCAGCTGAACCATTTTGTTGATAGGTATAGGGACAGGACACCCTATGTGTGATGCCTATTTTAGTGAAGAATTGGTTATGGAGTTTCTGATATTCCCCACCCCAATCGGATTGTACGCATTTGATTTTGGTGTCAAGGAGGTGTTCGACATGAGCTTGAAAAATAAGAAAAATGCGATGAGCGTCAGTTCTATCATTCTAAGATAAATCCATGTAAATTTGCTGAAGTCATCAATAAAGCTAATATAATATTTGAAGCCACCAACAGACACGGGAGCAGGACCCCAAACATCAGAATAAATGAGTTCAAGCGGTGTCGTGGATCTATGATAGGAAATAGTATAGGGTAATTGATGACTTTTAGCTAACTGACACGCATTACAAACTTAAAAAATAGTAGACTCTTTAAGACACGGAAGATTATGAATACGTAAAATGGACCGAACAACTTGAGGAGATGGATGGCCGAACCGAGCATGGCATTGATCCCGGACGCGCAGAATAGCTCACGAACGCCTGCTTGATGTACTTAATATCGGACGGCTTGAGGGGGTACAGAACTGCTTCACATTTACCTTCAAGGAGTAGATTCCGAGTTGCCCAATCCTTTATGAGGTAGTAGGAAGGATGAAATTCAAAGAATATATTGTTATCACGGGATAATTTATGAACTGAAAGAAGGTGTTTAGAAATTTCGGGAACGTGAAGGACATTGTTAAGAGCAAGAGGGCGTGTATTAGTTTTGATAGAACAGGAACCAATGTGTTTAATTTGCAAACCTGCACCGTTGCCCACTTGTACCGTGTCACCACCATGGTACTGATCCCGCACAACTAGGCGATCAAGATCACTTGTGATGTGATTCGTGGCGCCCGTATCATTGTACCAGTTAGGATCAATTTTGTAGGAGCTTGTAGATGCGAGAGCCGCCGAAGGAACCTCCTCCTTGTACAATTCATCCATCCGGTGCCAACACTTGATAGCAGTGTGACCGATCTTGCCGCAGATCTGGCACTGAGGACGAGGGCCGCCGCGACGATCAGCATGCATGGGAGTACCTCCACGGGAGTGTCCGCCGCGACCACGGTCACCACGGCCGCGGCCGCGGGAGGGGCCACCGCGATGCACGTAGTTGGCAGAGGCACCGTGGTGCTGCTGCAATTCAGCCACGTGTTGAAGTTGACGTGCCTCGAACGCAACTAGATGTGCGAACACGTCGTCAATGGAGAGCGGCTCGGTCTTGGTCGTCATGGAGGTGACGAATGGGTCATATTCAGCCGGTAGCCCCGCGAGTAGATAAGCGAGGACCTCCTCATCACGTAGAGGAGCGTCAGTGCTAGCGAGCTCGTTAGCAAGCCCCGTGATCTTGCGGAAGAAGTCAGCCGCAGATAAATCACGTTTTTTTGATGTAGCAAGTTCCACATGGATTTGCACCATGTGCGCCTTCGTTGAAGAGGCGAATTTCTTATGGAGGGAGTCCCAAACCTCCTTGGAGGATGCCGCATTGAAGACGTCCTTAAGGACTTCCTCAGTCATTGATGAGAGAAGGCCACTCAACAGTTGTTGATCTTGATCATACCAGCGTTCATATGCCGGATTAAGGACTTCAACACCGCCTGCGACCGTCGAATCGACGATCTTCTTCGCAGGCACGACATTGGATCCATCAAGGTATCCCATGAGCTTCGAGCTTCGTAGGTACGAAAGGAGCTAAGCACGCCATAGGAGATAATTGGATTTGTTCAGTCGAACCGTGACGACATGGTGTATGGGGATCGACGCCATGATAGTAGGAGCAGTGGCGTTCGACATAGGTGGAGGAAGGGGAGGAGGAGGAATAGTGCGTGGTGGGTGGTGGGATCAGAAATTTTTCCTTGGCTCTGTTAACATGTTAAATGGCGCAAGACAATCCTCTCAAGAGATAGACTCATGTATATATCGTGGTTACAGCAGGTTACATTCATGGCAGGTAATATCACGTGCTAAGAATAGAGGGGCAGGCAATATTACATACCAAGAATAGAGGGAGCGTAGCCCTAGAATCAAACATTTCTAATATACATGATTTTCTATTTAACACTGTTAATAGGGAACGAAGCCCGGCATGAGGAAATGCAATGACGAGGCTTTTATTGCCTCCCAATTCTGAAATTTGTTGGCATCTAAACATAGAGCCAAATAATGATCTGCGTATGCAAATTAAGGTGTCACAAATGCAACGCAAGTATGACATGTGAAAGCAGTGAATCAAACCAATGAACCAGATTTCCATGTACTGCGTTCGAGCAGAGTAATCGCAAATGTATTATGGATGGAATCGAGGGAGAAGCGAAGGAGGCGGATCTGAGAAACCTGACTGAGTGCGCAGTGGAAGACGAGGGTGTCCTTGTCGCTGGCGACCCGGGCCAGCTCCGGCATCCGCGCCGCGAACCCGCTGCTGGCGTAGTGGTGCGAACCCGCGATGTGCGCCTGGTAGCTCCGCTCATCGTCCCTTCAATTCCCAAACACACGGCAACGAAGTGTCGGTTCCAAATCGGCTCCATATAGGGAACCACAGCACAGGAGGCGGCGTCAGCCGCGCGTGCCTGACGTCGAAGATGGCGAGTCCGTGGTTACCGCGCGTGCCTAACGTCGAAGATGGCGAGTCCGTGGTTACCGCGCGCCATGGGAACCAGCTTCGCCGCCGCCGACACGCTCCGCGCCATTCATTCCTTGTACACCCTCGCCGGGCGACGGCCGTTCGTGACAGCGGCTCTGTTCCGGACAGGTCAGGAAGGCTGCCTGCGTGATGACTTGATATGCCACGCTATTTCCCGGTCCAACTCCATTTGGCAATGACCACTACAGTATTAACACTTCTCACAACAGAAGCATTAAACCTTCCACCAATGTTTATGATTAAGAGGGCTAAGAATTAGTTTCAAAATATTGGCAGGGGCCGCGCGGACGCGTACCCTCACTATCACAAATTACGACATCCACTCTTCCACTTGGGAAGATAGTAAGCCAACGCACCAACTAAGTGCAATATGGGCCATCGACCTAAGCCACAGGCCTTCATGATCGCCTGTCGACTCCGTCCAGTTAAGTATGTTGAAAGGTAGGCAGGGGCGCTGGTTATGTAGCCACCTCCCTAGTACGAAGCCGCTTAGCTAGGCGAGATGGGACTATACGAATCGCACCCAACCCTGCCTTGTGCCTTCCACGCGAGCGCCGATGGAGTCCGTTCGCTGTTCTTGCGGACTGATTTTGACGGCCCATATAACCAGCCCTTAAATTTTTCAGGCTCATCCTGCGCGCGAAACCTTTCCAGGCTGGCAGGCTCGCTCGCCGGCGTTACGTCTACCAAATTTTTCTCGCAGTCGTTCTGTCGCTCCCCAGGACCCCAACCCTGTTTCGACTCAGCGCGGACGTTCACCAACCCTGATGCCGTCGAGGTCAGTGTCCCAGGGGAGGCAGCCGCGGCCACCGGCGGAGGCCCCAGTGCTCCAGGTGGCCTCGTGCAGATCAGTCGAGGAGGGAGGCTCTTCGTCGTCTTCGGAGGCGAAGGAAGGGAGCCAGGGATCCGGTGATTGAATCACCTTGAGTGTGGAGCTGCTGGCTGAGTTCCTTTCATCCAATGGTAACTGATATTGGTTCTACTCGAGGTTACTTGCGCATGTCACAGCTGGATAGGCAACTTAACTGAAACGCTAGGAACTCTGAAAATGAAAATAATTAAAGCGCCTTTCTGGGACTTGTCATTGACATTCAAAACTAACCATATGACTGTTATGGAATTGTATTGTCATGCATCCATTGATTCATCAACCTGCGATTTATAGTTTATAGGGGCATTAAGCGTGTGAAGGGCCGTTGGACTTTTAGACACTACAATGCACTTGAAAAACTGCTTAGACGCAGACATTGTTCTCTCTATGTGTCACTGTAAGTGTTTTTTTTCATTTTTATAATCTACAAAGGATGAAACAGTCAAGGACCGTTGATCATTTTAGCGTGGATTATTTGCCATTACAAGGCACTTGAAAATTATTTATGACCCATACATTGTTCTTATGTGTCTGTTGTGGCCTAGGTAGATGGCCCTGAACCCAAGCGGCCACAAGGGCGGGAGTAGGTTAATAGCACCTTCCAATGAAGTTCATAGTTTTTTTAGAAAGTCCAATGATGCTATAAATTTGAACATATAGAAATGTAATAATAAATGCTTATATTGTGAAACGGAGGAGTAATAAATCAAGGGAACAGCCGAACAGGCGGATAGCAATGTGTCACGCCTTTGGCACTTCATTTTTATCCTTAGTACATTGATATTTTCAGTTTTGTACTAGTATCATTATTGCCCATTACATTGAGAGGACAAAGCCGGACATTTATTTGTTCTTTTTGTACCATGATTTGGTGTTGAGGAAATTTGAAATTCTTTTTCAGAACAGACCTTGACAATTCAATAGGTATGAAGCATATTTGCATCCTTCGATACGCTTTGACAACTAGAAGTACTCCCTCCGTTCTGAAATAAATGAGGTTCAGAACAAAAAATCTAGTTCAATTTAAATTAAATTAGCTGTTCTAAACGTCATTTAATTTAGAATAGAGAGAGCGACTCTTAGATTAATGTGTGTTGGATTGTGAATTGCAATCGCATAATAACATTACACAATTCTTCACTGTACTAGTGACACCATGAGTCAATAGAGTCCGACATTTGATCCCCTCACCTACCACGTCGCAGCGGGGTGGCAGGAGCCCACAAATAGCGACGCTACCGACCCATAGGCAAGACTATCCAAGCAGCATTAGACTGCTCGCACTCGTGAAGCTCTATATTCGACCTCTAAAAGAATATTCTTAGTGTTAGACGGTCACCTCTAAAAGATTCCCTGCTTTTTCAGTTCTCTACACTCGTTCACTTCTAAATCGAACCTCTATATCAACTAACACCTATTTTATATCATATCACACAATCACATTCTTTTTTATATTATATCTGTCGGAGTACGTGAGCTGCGACACTCCTCCCGACCTGCTCGTAAGCAGCCCGCGAGATTCTTTTTTCGGAGGGGGCTTGGCGCCCTAAGCAACCTGGACTCGAGGGAGCGGATGAACAACGTGATTCGGGCCGCCGGAGAGTAATATCCTACGTCCACGGGAGTGCTTGTTCTAATGCTTGAGCGTGAGTGCTTTTGCGTGCGGGATCTGGAATGCGAACCCTTTGCAGGGTGGTCACCCCGGTCCTTTTATAGTTCAAGGCCGGGGTGGTTACAATGAGGCTTGGGGCCCGACAGGTAGCCCCAGAGCTATGTGAACCCTATACATGATCTAGTGTTTCGTCCTCTAAGTAGAGTGGCCGGCAGGGGAGTTAAGTCCCGCCGTCCGGCGCGCTGAGCGCCCCTGACCGCGTGTCAGGTAATGATGAAGATGTAGTCTTGTCGCCGCATCTTCTTGCTCTGTTTGGGCGGCTTCGTGCCGTTGGGCGACACTATACTTCTGTCACGCCTTGTCGTCCTGTTTTGTCACCGTATTAGCGAACGGGCAGAGGACGAAGAAGTGCCTAGTGCGCCATGCTTCTAGGGAAGGCGCGAGCCTTGAATGCGAAGCCTAACAGTGCACTTCCTTCTTAACTTCGTCGACCCACGGCCACCGACGGATCATGGGCCACGTGGCGGCTTTGGGGCTCTTATCGGCGGGTTTGGTGCTAGGGGACACGTGGCAGCCTCGGACTTCACCTCAGCGGGGAGGCTCGGACCGGAGCCCAGAGCACGTGTCAGCACCGGAGCTGTCCTTAGCGAGGAGGTGGCTCTGAGCAAGAGGACACGTGGTAGCTCCGGATCTCACCTTAGCGGGGAGGCTCAGACCGGACCCTAGGGCATGTGTTAGCGCCGGAGGTGTCCTCAGCAGGGAGGTGGCTCGGAGCCAGGGGACACGTGGAAGCCCCAGACCTCATCTCAGCAGTTAGGCTCGGACCGGAGCCCAGGCACATGTCAGCTCCGGTGTCGTCCTCAGCAGGGAGGCGTCTCGGAGCTAAGGGACACGTGGCAGCCCCGGACCTCACCTCAGCGAGGAGGCTCGGACCGGAGCCCAGGGCACGCGTCAGCTCCGGAGCTCTAGCGCACGTGGCAGCCCCAGGGCTGACCATTATGCCAAGGGCACGTGGCTTCGCTGGGGCCCGTCGCAGCAGGGAGGCGGGGCCCAGGCTGTCTTTTACCTACTATGCGGGGTACCTGGTATGCAGGGTACCGACAATGGTCCTCGGGCCCTTCTTGGGGGAGGCATCGAGCCCGTAGGTGGGGCCCCCATCTCTCCCGCATGGTGGTTTTGAACCTGTTCTTTGGAAACCGAAGCGGTGGTAGGATTTCTGCGTAGCGGATGAGTGGTCGTACCTGGGAGACGAAAAGGTTGCACATCCTTTGCGTAGTGGGCGTAATTGTCAGTAAAAGCAGCAGCGTGTCGTTGTGTCTACTCTCGATTGACGGGTCACGACGACGCACTCGAGGGGTCGCCTCAAAATAGTTATTGCGGTAGCCCATGGGTCGCAGGTCTACCGCGCTGCTCTGCTCGGGAACCGCCAAACGTTCCCGAGATGTTACTCGCCTGGCCCCTAGTGTTTGACCGGTGGACCTGGGTCCTACCCGTCATTTGTGGGGGGGGGGGGGGGGGGGCTAGTGCCAAGGCGACACGCTCGAGGGTTGCCTCGGGGCACTTACTGCGGCAACCAATGGGTTGGTTGCCACAATTCCACCGTGCTGCTCTTCTCGAGAACCGTCGGACATTCCCGAGAGGTTACTCACCTGGCCCCCAGTGTCCGACGGGTGGACCTGGATCCTACCCATCGTTGGGGGAGGCGAATAACCTGCGGCGTGCAGAGGTGGAAGCCCGATCGTCGCACCTGTTGCCCTGCTAGAGGTTGAGGTTGTGTATAAAAGGAGGGCTTCTGATGTTGGATGGCACCCTCCCTCATCATGTGGCCTTTGTTCTCCTCTTGTGCGCTGGAAGCCACCGCTTCCCAGCACTCTCGCCCACCAGGTGCTCTTACATCGGCAGCCGTCTTTGTTCACTTTTGTGAGATGTTCGTTTGTATGCGGCCTTCGGTGCGGCTCTCTAAGGCGTCCTTCTCCTTGACGGTCCCAGATAGAAGCACAAGCCATCCTGATGGCACGCCGATGGTAAGGGAGGCCGTTGGGGACAGGATCCTCAACTCGCAGGGAGTTCTTACGCCAGTGTTGTGTGGGACATGTCCTCTAGGCGCCTCGCTGAAGAAGGGCTACCTACTGGCACCAGAGGAAGGTTAAGTCCAGAGTGGTCAAGCCTTCCTCCAGGTACTGTTGTTGTCGGTACCCTCAATATGGGGTACCCCCACGCACAGGGGAAAGTGCCTAAGGACCTCGCCCTTCTCCGTAGAGAGAGCTCCGAAGGCGCCACATGTCCCACGGGGCCGGACCTCCCTCTCCTCAGAGGAAAGCTCCGGGCCCGCCACGTGGCCAACAAAACCGGACCTCCCCCCTCCGCGGGGAAAGCTCCGAAGGCTCCACGTGTCCATCGGGGCCGGACCTCCCTCTCCTCAGAGGAGAGCTCCGGACCCGCCACGTGGCCAGCAGAGCCGGACCTCCCCCCTCCGCGGGGAGAGCTCCGAAGGCTCCACGTGTCCCGCGGGACCGGACCTCCCTCTCCTCAGAGGAGACCTCCGGGCCTGCCACGTGGCCAACAGAGCCGGACCTCCCCCCTCCATGGGGAGGGCTCCGAAGGCTCCACGTGTCCAGCGGGGCCGGACCCCCCTCTCCTAAGAGGAGAGCTCCGGGCCCGCCACGTGGCCAGCAGAGCCGGACCTCCCCTCACCGTGAGGAGAGCCCCGAAGGCTCCACGTGCCCAGCGGGGCCGGACCACCCTCTCCTCAGAGGAGAGCTCCGGGCCCGCCATGTCGCCAGCAGAGCCGCGCTACCTGCTCCCGCGCAGTAGGCAGCAGGAGTAAAGACACGCCATACCTTGTCCGTACAAGGTATTCAAGACCCGCGCCTTCCCAAGACGCGGAGCATGCCTCTGTCAGGTGCCGTTGCGCCCAGTCACATCGTAGTGAAGACTGGCACGCCGCATCAGAGGTTGTACGCCAATAAACACAGGATAAGACATCCCCTGCTGCCCATGCACACTTACTCTCTAGCATTCTAGCACTCAACTCATCCTCAAGCTCAGAACCCCGGTTCTGAGCACCAAGCAATACAACGAGCATCTCTGCTCACCGTGGACGTAGGGTTTTACGCTCCGGCGGCCTGAACCATGTAAAAAATCTCTGTGTCAAGCTTCTCCTTCCATCGTCCCTGACGCGTAAGCTCTCCACGAGTGACTAGCCCTTCCAAAAAAGAACCTTCGCGGGCTGCCTAGAGCAGGCCCGGGGGAAGTGTCGACGGCACACTTCGACATTTGGCGCGCCAGGTAGGGGGTTTTCCCTTGCGCGATGAGCTTTCACCGGCGAGGATGACGAAGCTTCCTTCAGCGGTAAGCTCTCCCCGCCCACGTTCATGATGAACGGTGACCAGCGGGGACTACGTCTCGACACACTCAGGACGGAGTGTGTCGGTGCAAGCTGGAAGCCAGCAGCCAACTCCGACAACGCAGACTCCAGCAAGCCCAAGATCTACTGCAGCGCTGAGTGTCTCCCATGGGAGCGCACTAGCCGCAGCACGAGCGCTTCTGCGCAATCCACCCGCTGGGGACGCGCCTCAGGCAGCGACCCAGCAGTGGATTCGCGACGTCGACCGTCTCGTCGTCGCCACCGCCAACCCTCGACTTCGGCGGGGACGACGTCCCGGTCAACCAGGTGTGTCGCTGACTCGCACGCCAACGGTTGATGGGTAGACGGCAGACTCCCGCTCCACCAGGCTCCCATCTACGGACCTGAGGTCGGAGCTGGAGCGATGTCACCTGGGCGAAGACGCCCGCCTAACCATCGAGCGATGCTGAGAGAGGCATCACAACCGCGAGGTCGGCGACAGCATGTCGACCACCTCGACTCAGCCTGGCCTGCAGACGTTCGATACGCGATCTCTGCCCCAGGCATACGCCACGCAGCATATGCCTCAGCCATATGCCCTGCAAGTGGCACCCCCGGTCTATGGCGTAGCCTTGCCCATATTGGGGTACGCGACGTCGACGGCGAACCAAGCGTTCGCGGCACGAACACCTGCAGCAACAGGAGCAGGATGTGCGGCCCTGGCGCCACACCTTCGCTTCGCGAAGTGGCCGCGCAAGTTCCAGCCGCACGTGCCCGAGAAGTACAATGGCAGCATCAACCCGACGGAGTTCCTCCAAATCTACTCCACCGCCATCCTAGCTGCAGGAGGGGACGAGGCCGTCATGGCCAACTACTTCCCCGTCGCCTTGACCGGCCCAGCTCGGTCTTGGCTCATGAATCTTCCCCAGGGTTCCATAACCTACTGGGGAGAGCTCTACCGACAGTTTACTGTGAACTTCGGCAGCTCCTACACGCGGCCTGGCACGGAGCTCGACCTCCATGCCATCCAACAACAACCTGGAGAGTGTGACACCCTCATTTCTAGTTTCTGCATGTATTCATAATCCATGTAGAAGAAAACATTTTTAAAAGAAGTGGGAATAGAGAAATATCAAAAAGATAGCCAGTAAGAGCCAAATTCAGTTTTCAAGAGAGCGCTGAAGACAACTTCCGCGGCCGCTAACCACGTGGCGTGTTCGAAGCTCGTCCCTGCGAAGTGGGGAGAGGTCCGCCGCTAAAATGGCTACATGGCAGGCACGGGGCTCATCTCCGCAAAAGGGGAGAGGTCCGACCCTATGGACACGCGTTGCCTGGAGCTAGCCTCTGCGGAAGAAGCAAAGGCATTTCCAGAGGACACATGTCACCTTCAGAGCTAGTCACCATGGAAATCAGAGGACTGGTCGCGCGGGATACGTGTCGATCTCGGAGCTCACCACTAAGGGGTCTGGTTCTATTGAACACGTGTCGCCACCGGAGCTTATCTCTGGGAGGTCCGTCACTGTTGGACATGTGTTAACCTCGGAGCTCGTCTCTGAGGAAAGAAGAGAGGAAAGGTCCGGCACTGACACGTGGCGTGCGCGGAGCTCACCTCCGAAGGAAAAGGGAGGTATCGTTCGTTTGACACGCGGCACAACCGGAGCCCGTCTCTGCGGAAAGGAAGAGACCAGGCCCGGTGGATACGTGGAGCTTCCGGAGCTCATCACCGCGAAGGTAACAGGTTCTGAAGCGATTTTGGAATCTGTAGCGTAGAAATACCGGAAACCGACCTAAATTCCACAATGTTACCGCACCAAATCAACTAAACGCTGTTAGAATCTAACGGTGATCTGAATAGGACTCTTATTCGGGATACAATAAGATTAGGACTCTTCCCTTCCCGATTATAAATAGAGCCCAGAACCTCTGGCCGAAACCACAAACTTCTTTTCCAACTCCTGAGCCGACGACTTAGAGCCCTAGTCCCAACCCGCCGAGTAAACCATCGCCGGAGTGCAGCAAGGAAGATCGCCGGAGGAAGACCAACGATGTGAGGAGGAGCTCGAGACCGAGAAGAACATAAGGTAGGTCTCCAATACCACCTTACGATATCGTTGTGTTCTTTTTGCATCTGTTCTTTGATTCCTTTGGAACAGAAGCCTTCTCGTGGACAGATCACTTGATGATTAGGTTGATCTAGAAGACAAGATCATCGCCATGTCCACCTTTGATCCGAACACCCCTGTTCATCATAAAATCCATGCAAGAACACGTGCAAACCAATCTAATAAAACTAATCATAGGATAGCATGCATATGCATCATCGCATCTAGTTTAAGGTTTGTGCATGATATTGATTGTTGTGAATCTTGTATACACATGATCCTACATAGCAGGACAAGATCAGGGACCTGTCTACGACGAACTGCAGCAACAAGGTTTTGAGATCCAAGAACAACCGGAACCGCAAGAACAAGGCAAGTGCTCCTTGACCATATTGATCCTATGTTTTGGGTAAAACTGTTTTGCAAAAAGGTGTGCGTACTGAGTCAAACATGATGGGAAACCCTTTTATAGGAGTTTACTAGCTTTGGTTAAACCACCCTTGTCGCGAGGGAAGTTTATGAGTCGGATATGGTTTTTGCTTTATGCTTCGCTGAGTCTATGGGATTGGGAAACGAGATAGATGTGTCTAGCTAACTGCACTCGTAATGATAATGATAAGCTGATGTTGTTAATGAACATGGATCGGAGGGAGATCTAGGCAAGACCGGGTTTGTGAATGAGGTAGCATGAGATGGTGGTTTACTTGCCGTAGATCTAAGGACCGGTTCATGCATGCTCATGCCAGGATAACAGTGCCACCACAAGGCCAAGTATGGGTGCGGCTTAGCTGAGTAATTAGGTAAGTTGCTAGAGTGTTATGGACTGTGGAAGGCGCGGGGAACGGGAGTCGAGTGAGGACTGCCCTGGGAACTGCATGGCACAAGAGGGGGCCCATGGGTTGGAGAATTGGAGATTCTAGTCTTCCGGTGAAACCTTAGTGAGTCCATACATCTAGTAACCCCTTTGTAAAGGCTATTTTGTGATCTCTTGACCATACACTGTCGGTACCCTCGATATGGGGTACCCCGCGCACAGGGGAGAATGCCTAAGGATCTCGCCTTTCTCCGCAGGGAGAGCTGCGAAGGCGCCACGTGTGCAGCGGGGCCGGACCTCCCTCTCCTCAGAGGAGAGCTCCGGGCCCGCCACATGGCCAGCAGCAGCCGGACCTCCCCCCTCCGCGGGGAGAGCTCCGAAGGCGCCACGTGTCCCACGGGGCCGGACCTCCCTCTCCTCAGAGGAGAGCTCCGGGCCCGCCACGTGGCCAGCAGGACAACGCTGCCTGCCCCCGCGCGGTAGGCGGCGGACGTAAAGACGCGCCATACCTTGCCTGTACATGGTATTCAAGGCCCGCGCCTTCCCAAGACGCGGAGACGCGGAGCACGCCTCTGTCAGGTGCCGTTGCGCCGAGTCACGTCACAGGCTGGCGCGCCGTGTCAGAGCCTGCCCGCCAATAAACACAGCGACAAGACATCCCCTTCCGCCCCTGCGGTCATCAACCACTACGACTAGCTTGCGGCATGGGCAGGGCGGCAGAACGAAGACTCGGAAGCCTTCGCCAGAGACAACTACTGGCATAATTGCAGATATGGTAGAGGGCAGGAAATCTCCCTGGGACCACCTGTCAGGTCCCAGGCCCACCTTGTAAGCCGCTCGAGCCCTAGACTATAAAAGGCTCGGGTAGGCAACGTTAGCAAGGGTTTGAACTCTGTGAACTCGCACCGTAGACATGACTCACCCTCAAGCTGAGGACTCCAGTTCTGAGCAGCAAGCAATACAGTGAGCACCTCTGCTCACCGTGGACGTAGGGTTTTACGTTCCGGCGGCCCGAACCACGTAAAACTCGCCGTGTCAAGCTTCTCCCTCACTCGTCCCTAACGCTGAAGCTCTCCGCAAGCGTCTAGCCCCTCCGAAAAAGAACCTCCGCGGGCTGCCCAGAGCAGGTCCGGGGGAAGTGTCGACCACACACTTAGACATTTGGCGTGCCAGGTAGGGGGCTTTTCCCTTGCGCAACGAGTTTCTGCCGACGAAGATGACGAAGCTTCCTTCAGCGGCAAGCTCTCCTCCCCCGTGTTCACGACGGACCGTGACGAGCGAGGACTATGTCTCGACGCACTCTAGACGGAGTGTGTCGGCGCAAGCTGGAAGCCAGCAGCCGACTCCGGCAACGCCGACTCCGGCAACGCAGGCTCCAGTGAGCGTCAGATCTTCTGCAGCGCTGAGCGTCCCCCACGGGGGCGCGCTAGATGCAGCAAGAGCGCTACTGCGCAATCCACCTGCTGGGGACGCGCCTCAGTCAGCGACCCAGCAGTGGATTCGCGAGGTAGACTGCCTCGTCGTCGCCGCCGCAAACCCTCGATTTCGGCGGGGACGATGCTCCGGCCAATTGGCTGTGTCGCTGACGCGCACGCCAACGGTTGACGGGCAGACGGCGGATTCCATCTCCACCAGGCTCCCATCAACGGACCTGAGGACAGAGCTGGAACGATGCCACTTGGGCCAAGATGCCCGAGTGTTCTTCGAGCGACGACGAGAAAGGCGTCGCAGCCAAGAGGCCGGCGACAGCATGACATCAACCTCGACCCTGCCTGAGGAGCAGACTTTCGCCACACGATCTCTGTCCCAGGCATACGCCGTGCAGCATATGCCACAGCCATATGCACTGCAAACGGCGCCCCCGATCTATGGCGCAGCCTTGCCCATACCGGGGTACACAGTGCCAGCAGCGAACCAAGCGTTCGCTGCACCAACGCCTGCGGCAACAGGAGCAGGATGTGCGGCCCTGGCGCCCCACCTTCGCTTTGCGAGGTGGCCGCGCAAGTTTCGGCCGCACCTGCCCGAGAAGTACGACGGCAGCGTCAACCCGGCAGAGTTCCTCCAGATCTACTCCACCGCCGTACTTGCCGCAGGTGGGGATGAGGCCGTCATGGCCAACTACTTCGCCGTCGCCTTGACCGGCCCAGCCCGGTCTTGGCTCATGAACCTCCCCCAGGGTTCCATAACCTCCTGGGGAGAGCTCTGCTGGCAGTTCACCGCCAACTTCGGCAGCTCCTACACCCGGCCCGGCATGGAGCTCGACCTCCACGCTGTCCAGTAACAACCTGGAGAATCGCTGTGCTCCTTCATCTAGCGGTTCTCCCAGGTACGCAACACCATCCCACACATTCAAAGTGCTTCGGTGGTGGTGGCGTTCCGGCAGGGTGTCCGGGACGAGAAGATGCTTGAGAAGCTCGCGACGAGAGAGGTTCACGACGTCTCAGAGCTCTTCAGCCTGGCGAACAAATGCGCCAGGGCAGCAGAAGGGCGGAACTGGCACTCTCTGCCAGCCTCCGAGTCAGGAGGACAGCCCGGATCTGGCGTTGCTTCCTATGGAAGCAGCAAGAAGACCAAGAATCGGGGCAGTGGCAAGATGAAGTCACCGGCCGCGGCTCCCGTTGCCGCAGTAGCGGCACCGAGTGGAGTTTGTGGGTCGCGCCCCGACAAAAGGCAGCGACAGTCACCAGCTCCACATGGTGACCAAGGCGAGCTATGCCCCGTGCACGGCAGCTGTCGCCATACTGCTACCGAGTGCCAGGAGATTTAGAAGCTCGCGGAGCGCTTCCGCAAAGGGAAGCAGCTGCGGACTGATGCCCCACCCTTCCGTCAAAGGGAGGGCAAGCAGAAGGCCGACGCCCCAGACAACGTCGACCACCAAGTGGAGTTCCAGGAGCCTCAGCGCGCCGTGAAGGCGGTGCGAAACCATGAGGACTCCAGCTCCAGCGATGACGAGCGTCGAAAGAGGCTCTACGTCATCTACGGCGGGTCCGCTGACCCCTCGTCCCGAAGCGCGGTTAAGACTTTGCGCCGAGCGGTAGCGTCGGTGGCTCCACTCCCAGGTGTCGCACCGCACCTCAAGTGGATGGGAACCCCCATCAGCTTCGATGCCACCGACTGCCCCAGGAACATGGCTGGGGCCGGCCAACTACCGCTCTTGGTAGCGCCCACCATTGACAACGTGAGGATGTACCACGTTTTGGTAGATGGCGGAGCTGGGCTGAACCTCATCAGCCGTGCAGCTTTCCAGAAGCTGCAGATCCCGATGGCCAAGCTCACCCCGTCGAGCCCGTTCTCAGGGGTAGGGCCGGGACAAGTCGTCCCCTGCGGCAACATCAGCCTTCCGGTGACCTTAGGGGCACCGGACAGCTATCGAACAGAGTACATTCTGTTCGACGTAGTGGAGATCGACCTCCCCTTCAACGCCATAATTGGCAGGCCAGCCCTGTACCGGTTCATGGGAGCAGGCCACTACGGCTACCTCATCTTGAAGATGCCTACACCAACAGGCATCCTCAAGATTCGTGGAGACTGCACTACTGCAGTGTCGGCCTTGGAAAAGCTCCAGGCACTTGCGACAGCTCGAGCACCAGCCCCTGGCAGTGCGGAACTAGACCGGCTCCACCCGAGTGCACGCCACCGTGCCTCGGCCGCATCACCCCGTATGCAACCCCTCGACGAGGGCGACGTCCCCCTGAAGGTCGTCCAAGTCGGCGCCGACGCTGCCCAGACCATCCGGGTAGCCGGGGGCCTGGATAGCAAATAGGAAGGCGCGCTCATCACCTTCCTCCGGCACAACGTCGACGTGTTTGCATGGCAGCCGTCGCAGATGCCGGGGATCCCTAGAGAGGTGATTGAGCACCACTTGAAGATCTTCCCCGACGCCCGGCCAGTCCAACAGAAGCCTCGCAAGCAGTCCATCGAGCGGCAGAACTTCATCCGAGAAGAGATCAAGAAGCTGCTGGATGCTGGCTTCATACGGGAAGTCCACCACCCCCGGTGGTTGGCGAACCCCGTCGTTGTCCTGAAGGCCGGTGGGAAGCTCCGGATGTGCATCGACTACACCAGTCTCAATAAGGCATGTCCCAAAGATCCATTCCCTCTCCCTAGAATAGATCAAGTAGTAGACTCGACATCAGGCTTCGATATGCTGTTCTTCCTAGACGCCTACTCGGGGTTCCATGAGATGCCTATGTCTAGAGAAGATGAAGAGCACACCTCCTTCATCACACTAGACGGCCCGTATTGTTATGTCTCTATGCCTTATGGCCTAAGAATGCTCTTCCCATCTTCGTACGTGCAATGCACAAAACCTTTGGAGAGCTAATAAGAGACTTAGTTGAGGTGTATGTCGATGACATCGTTGTCAAGGTCAGGCAGAGTTCATCCTTGTTAGATAACCTAGCCCTAGTCTTTGACAAATTGCGCTCCACGCGCACCAAGCTGAACCACGACAAGTGTGTGTTCGGCGTATCCTCTGGAAAACTCTTAGGATTCCTGATCTCACACCGAGGGATTGAGGCCAACCTAGAGAAGATCAAGGCCATCGACTTGATGCGGCCTCCCGCCCGCATCAAAGAAGTCCAGAAACTCACGGGATGCCTAGCCGCGCTGAGTCGGTTTATATCGAGGCTAGCAGAGCGAACCCTCCCCTTCTTTAAGCTCGTGCGCAAATCCGGTCCATTTGCCTGGACTAACGAAGCGAAGAAGCTTTCCAGGAGTTGAAACAACTCCTGACGACCCTACCTATCATGGTAGCCCCGGAGCTTGAAGAGCATTTGTTGCTCTACATCGCGGTGACAACTGAAGTGGTGAGTATGGTCCTCGTCGTAGAGTGGCCGGACCTCTCGTCATCACAGCCTGCTCCGGTAGCAGGAGACAGACACCAGGAAACCCCGGAGGTCCAAGATGGCCTCCCGGACCTCCAAGACAACCTCCCGGAGGTCCAGGGCAGACCCCCGGACCCCCAAGACAACCTCCCGGAGGTCCAACGGGACCTCCCGGAGATCCAGCGGGAGCTCCCGGAGCTCCCGGAAAACCAGCGGAACCTCCAGGAAGCCCAAGGCGGCTTAGGAGCTTTCGAGTCCCAACTCCCAGAAACCCCCCTGGACCAACCCACCTTTGGCAGGCCTGAGCCAATGGATGAAGACCTCTCAGACCTGGGAGAGAGGGTCCGGACCATCCAGAGGCCTGTCTTCTACAACAGCGAAGTCCTCCATGACGCCAAGACGAGGTACCTGGAGGTCCACAAGCTGTTGTATGCAGTGCTCGTGGCGTCCAGGAAGCTCCGCCACTACTTTCAGGCCCACCGGGTCTCGGTGGTCACCTCCTATCCGCTGAAGGCGATCCTTCACAGCCCCCACGCGACTGGCAATGTCGCTAAATGGGCAGCGGAGTTGGCGGATGTCGGTACCTGAGATATGGGGTACCCCCGCGCACAGGGTAAAATGCCTAAGGCGCTCGCCCTTCTCCGCAGGGAGAGCTCCGAAGGCGCCACGCGTCTGGCGGGGTCGGACCTCCCTCTCCTCAGAGGAGAGCTCCGGGCCCGCCACGTGGCATACAGAAGCCGGACCTCCCCCTCCGCGGGAGAGAGGTCCGAAGATGCCACGCGTCCAGCGAGGCCGGACCTCCCTCTCCTCAGAGGTGAGCTCCGGGCCCGCCACGTGGCATGCAGAAGTCGGACCTCCCCCTCCGCGGGAGAGAGGTCCGAAGGCGCCACGCGTCCCGCGGGGCCGGACCTCCCTCTCCTCAGAGAAGAGCTCCGGACCCGCCACGTGGCTGGAAGAACGGTGCTGCCTGCCCCCGAGCGGTAGGCAGCGGGCGTAAAGGCGCCCCTCACCTTGCCCGTACAAGGAATTCAAGGCCCGCGTCTTCCCAAGACGCGGAAACGCGGAGCACGCGCCTGTCAGGTGCCGTTGCATCCAGTTGCATCACAGACTAGCGCGTGGTGTCAGAACCTGACAGGTAATAAACGCCACGACAAGACATCCCATGCCGCCTGCGCCGTCATCAACCACTACGACTAGCGCACGGCATGGGCAGGGCGGCAAAAGGAAGACTCAGAAGCCTTCGACCGGAGGCAACCACCGGCATAACTACAGATACGGTAGATAATAGACAATCTCCCCGGGACCACCTGTCGGGTCCCGGCTTCCCTTGTAAGCCGCCCGAGCCTTGGACTATAAAAGGCTCGGGTAGGCGCCGATAGCAAGGGTTCGCATTCTGCAACTCATACGCTAGCCATACACTCTCAAGCTGTAACTCACCCCCAAGCTCAGGCCCCCGGCCCTGAGCAGCAAGCAATACAGCGAGCTCCATAGCTCGCCGTGGACGTAGGGTTTTACGCTCCGGCGGCCTGAACCACGTAAAACTTCCCGTGTCAAGCTCTCACTAACTCGTCCATTCGCGCAAGCTCTCCGCTAGGAACTAGCCCCTCCGAAAAAAGAACCTCCGCGGGCTGCCCAGTGCAGGCCCGGGGGAAGTGTCGATCGCACACTTTGACATTTGGCGCGCCAGGTAGGGGGCTTTTCCCCTAGCGCGACGAGTTTCCACCAACGAAGATGACCAAGCTCCCTTCGGCGACAAGCTCACCTCCCCCGCCTCTGCGGCAAGCCGCGGATAGGGGGGAGTACAAGCCAACACACTCAGGACGGAGTGTGTCAGTACAAGCTGGGAGCCAGCAACCGGCTCTGGCAGCGCCGACCCCGGCAATGCAGGCTCCAACCAGCGTCATATCTCTAGTAGCGTCGGGCGTACCCGGAAGGGGCGCGCTAGCTGCAGAAAGAGCGCTACTGCACAATCCGCCCGCTGGAGACGCGCCTCAGGCAGCGACCCAGCGGTGAATTCTTGAGGTAGACCGTCTTGTCGTCGCTGCCGCAAGCCCACGACTCCGGCGGAGACGACACTCCAACCAGCCGGCCGTGTCGCTGATACGCACGCCGATGGCTGATGAACAGACGGCAGATTCCAGCTCTGCCAGCCCTCAATCGATGGATCTGAGGACAGAGCTGGAGCGGTGTCGCTCGGGTCAAGATGCCCGGGTATACCTCGAGCAACGCCGAGAAAGGCGTCGCTACCAAGGAGCTGACGACAGCATGACATCGGCCTCGACCCAGCCTGAAGAGCAGACCTTCGCCATGCGACCTCTGCCCCAGGCCTGCGCTGTTCAGAATATGCCACAGTCATATGTACTGCAGATGGCGCCCCCGGCCTACGGTGCAGCTTTGCCCGTGCCGGGGTACACGGTGCCTGGTGCGAACTCAGCGTTCGCGGCACCAGAATCTGCGGTGACGGAAGCAGGATGTACAGCCCTCGCGCCCCATCTTCGCTTTGCGAAGTGGCCGCGCAAGTTTCGGCCATACCTGCCCGAGAAGTACGACGGCAGCGTCAACCCGGCGGAGTTTCTCCAGATCTACTCCACCGCCGTACTTGCCGCAGGAGGGAATGAAGCCGTCATGGCCGATTACTTCCCTGTCGCCTTGACCGGTCCAGCCCGGTCTTGGCTCATGAACCTCCCCCAAGGTTCCGTCACCTCCTGGGGAGAGCTTTGCCGACAGTTCGTAGCCAACTTTGGCAGCTCCTACACCCGGCCTGGCACGGAGCTCGACCTCCACGCCGTCCAGCAGTAGCCTGGGGAGTCGCTGCGCTCTTTCATCCAGCGGTTCTCCCAGGTGCGGAACACCATCCCACACATTCAAAATGCTTCTGTGGTGGTGGCGTTCCGGCAAGGCGTCCGGGACAAGAAGATGCTCGAGAAGCTCGCGACCAGGGAGGTCCGCGACGTCTCAGAGCTCTTCAGCTTGGCGGACAAATGCGCCAGAGCTGCCAAAGGACGGAGCTGGCACTCGCTGCCATCCTCCGAGTCAAGGGGACTGCCCGGATCCAGTCCTACTCCCTGTGGAAGCAGCAGGAAGGCCAAGGGCCGAGGCAGAAGCAAGATAGAGTCACCGACCGCAGTCCCAGTCGTCACTGCAGCGACGCTCGGTGGGGCTCGAGGGCCGCGCCCCGACAAGAAGCAGCGAAGATCACCAATCCCAGAAGGTGATAAAGACAGTATGTGCCCCGTGCACGGCAGCTGTCGCCACACTGCTGCCGAGTGCCGGGAGATCCGAAGGCTCGCAGAGCGTTTCCGCAAGGAGAAGCGGCAGCGGGCTGATGACCTGCCCTTCCGTCCAAAGGAAGGTGAGCAGAGGGTGGATGTTCCAGATAACATCGACCACCCAGAGGAGATCCGGGAGCCTCCACGTGTCGTGAAGGCGGCACGCAATCACGAGGATTTCGACTCCAGCGGCGATGAGCGTCGGAAGAAGCTCTACGTCATATACGGCGGGTCCGCCGACCCCTCGTCCCGAAGCGCAGTCAAGACTCTGCGCCGAGCGCGTCGGTGGCGCCACTCTCAAGTGCTGCACCGCACCTAAAGTGGATGGGGACCCCCATCAGCTTTGATGCCACCGACTGCCCCAGGAACATGGCTGGGGCCGGCCAGCTGCCGCTCCTGGTGGCCCCTACCATCGCCGACGTGAGAATGTACCACGTTTTGGTGGATGGGGGGGCTGGGCTGAACCTCATCAGCCGTGCAGCTTTCCAGAAGCTGCAGATCCCGATGGCCAAGCTCACCCCGTCGAGTCCGTTCTCAGGGGTAGGGCCGGGACAGGTTATCCCCTACGGCAGCTTTAGTCTCCCGGTGACCTTCGGGGCTCCGGACAGCTATCGAACAGAGTACATCCAGTTCGACGTAGCGGAGATAGACCTCCCCTTCAACGCCATAATCGGCAGGCCAGCCCTGTACTGGTTCATGGCTGTAGCCCATTACGGCTACCTTGTCCTGAAGATACCAACGCCGACAGGTGTTCTCAGGATTCGTGGGGACCGCACTGCTGCAGTGTCGGCCCTGGAGAAGCTCCAAGCACTCGCGACAGCTGGGGCCTCAGCCCCCGGCAATACGGAATCGGACCAGCTCCGCCCGTGTGCACGTCACCGTGCTTCCACCACAGCACCCCGGGTGCAACCTCTTGACGAGGGCGGCATCCCCTTAAAGGTCGTCCAAGTCGGCGCCGAAGCTACCCAGACCACCCGGGTAGCCGGGGGCCTGGATAGTAAATAGGAAGGCGCGCTCGTCACCTTCCTCCGGCACAACGTCGACGTGTTTGCATGGCAGCCGTCACAGATGCCAGGGATCCCCAGGAAGGTGATCGAGCACCACTTGAAAGTCTTCCCCGACGCCCGGCCGGTTCAACAGAAGCCCCGCAAGCAGTCCATTGAGCGGCAGAACTTCATCCGTGAGGAAGTCAAGAAGCTGCTGGGCGCCGGCTTCATACGGGAGGTCCACCACCCACGATGGTTGGCGAACCCCGTCGTTGTCCCGAAGGCCGGCGGGAAGCTCCGGATGTGCATCGACTACACCAGTCTCAATAAGGCATGTCCTAAAGATCCATTTCCTCTCCCTAGAATAGACCAAATAGTAGACTCAACGTCAGGCTGTGATATGTTGTGCTTCCTAGACGCCTATTCAGGTTTCCATCAGATCCCCATGTCTAGGGAGGACGAGGAGCACACCTCCTTCATCACAGTGGACGGCCTTTATTGCTATGTGTCTATGCCTTACGGCCTAAAGAATGCACTCCCCACCTTTGTGCGGGCAATGCACAAAACCTTTGGGGAGTTAATAAGAGACCTGGTTGAGGTGTATGTCGATGACATAGTTGTCAAGGTCAAGCAGGGTCCGTCCCTGCTAGATAACGTAGCCATAGTCTTTGACAAGTTGCGCTCTACACGCACCAAGCTGAACCCAGATAAATGTGTGTTCGGCGTGTCCTCTGGGAAGCTCTTAGGGTTCCTGGTCTCGCACCGGGGGATTGAGGCCAACCCAGAGAAGATCAAGGCCATCGACTTGATGCGGCTCCCTGCCCGCGTCAAAGATGTCCAAAAACTCACAGGATGTCTAGCCGCGCTGAGTCGGTTTATACCGAGGCTAGCAGAGCGGGCACTCCCTTTCTTTAAGCTCCTGCGCAAGTCGGGCCCCTTTGCCTGGACTGACGAAGCGGAAGAGGCTTTCCAGGAGTTGAAGCGACTCCTGACGACCCTACCAGTCATGGTAGCCCCTGAGCCCGGAGAGCACCTGTTGCTCTACATCGCGGCGACAACTGAAGTAGTGAGTATGGTCCTCGTCGCAGAGCGGCCGGACCCCTCATCTTCACAACCTGCTCCGGTAGCAGAAGGCAGATGCCAGGAGGCCCCGCAGGACCAAGACGGTCTCTCGGGCCTCCAAGGCAACCTCCCGGAGGTCCAGGTCGGCCTCCCGGAGGTCCTGGGCAGTCTCCCGGACCTCCAAGATAAACCCCCGGGGGCCCCGCGGGACCCCCCGGGGGCCAAATGGGACCTCCCAGAGGTCCCCCAAGACCCCCCGGAGCTCCCGAACAATCAAGATAGCTTAAGGGCCTCCGGGTCCCAGCTCCTGGAGGCCCCCGAGGGTCCGCCCACCTCAAGAGGGCCAATGGACGAGGACCTTCCAGACCTGGGAAAGAGGGTTCGAACTGTACAGAGGCCTGTCTACTACGTCAGCGAAGTACTTCATGATGCCAAGACAAGGTACCTGGAAGTCCACAAGCTGCTGTATGCAGTGCTCGTTGCCTCCAGGAAGCTCCGCCATTACTTCCAGGCCCACCGGGTCTCGGTAGTCACCTCGTATCCACTGAAGACAATTCTTCACAGCCCCCATGCGACGGGCAACGTTGCTAAATGGGCGGCGGAGCTAGCGGAGTTTGAGCTGGACTTCCTCCCACGCCATGCAGTCAAGAGCCAAGCACTGGCTGACTTTGTGGCGGAGTGGACACCAACGGAGGCTGACCCAGGGGGCCATGGGGGCGGAGAACCAGAGCACCAAGCTCCGGTCTTCACCGAACCCCACTGGACACTCTTCTTCGACGGCTCCTCGCGAAAGCAGGGGGCCGGTGCCGGCGTACTGCTCCTCATGCCATCGGGGGAACAGTTTGGGTATATGGTGCGTCTCAACTTCAAGGCAACCAACAACATGGCGGAGTATGAAACACTCATCTTTGGCCTGCAGACAGCCCTGTCTTTAGGCGCTCGCCAGTTGTTGGCACAGGGCGACTCCCAGCTGGTCATCAAGCAAGTCAAGGGCGAATGCTCCTGCAATGACCCCCAGCTAGCTGCATATCTGCTTCACGTGCAGATGTTGGAGAAAGAATTCCTCGCCTTGGACCTGCACCACGTACCGCGCGCCGGTAATACCGCAGTCGACGACCTTTCAACGAAGGCTTCCACCGGAGCCCCTGCGCCCGAAGGAGTCTTTGAGAGGACGTTGCTGCGGCCCACAGCTCGGCCCGCCGAGCCGAGCGAAGGGGGCTTGACCAGCACCTCGAAGCTGGCGGTCCCGGTGGCCCTACAACCGTGGGCGCCGCCAAGGATTATAAGCGTCACTGGGGACTCCGTGCAACCCAGCACTCAAGATCCAGAAGCTCAAGTCAGACCCGATGCATGGATCACGGAGATCCGGGACTACTTGAAGGACAATATCCTCCCTGATGAACATGCAACCGCTGAACGGATTGTGCGTATGGCTAAGAGGTACGCGCTGGTAGAGGGGGATCTCTACCGGCGTGGCGCCAACCACATCCTATTGCGGTGTATAACCCAGGGGGAAGGCTGCGACTTGCTCGCTGAGATCCATGGAGGCGAATGTGGAAGTCATTCTTCCTCACGCACGCTTGTAGGTAAAGCCTTCCGGCATGGCTTCTACTGGCCGACAGCACTCCAGGATGCCGTCAAGCTGGTCGAGAGCTGCAAGGCGTGCCAGTTCCACGCCAAGCAGATCCATACACTGGCTCAGGCGGTACAGATGATCCCGCCCTCGTGGCCGTTTGCCGTGTGGGGGCTGGACATCCTGGGGCCATTCCCCAGAACCGTCGGGGGGTTCCGGTACCTCTATGTCGCCATCGACAAGTTCACCAAGTGGCCGGAAGCTACACCAGTTGTCACCATTAATAAACAATCAGCAGTAAAATTCATCAGATCCATTGTCTGCCGGTTCGGGGTCCCAAACAGGATCATCACTGACAATGGGACCCAGTTCACCAGCGCAGCATTTCAAGACTACTGCGAGGACCTTGGCATTCAGGTATGCTATGCCTCGGTCGCTCACCCGAAGAGCAATGGGCAAGTCGAGAGGGCCAATGCGGAGATTCTCCGGGGCCTCAAGACTCGTACCTTCGCCAGCCTGAAAAAACATGGTGCCAATTGGGTAGATGAACTTTCGAGCACACTATGGGCTAACCGGACATCCCAGAGCCGGGCCACCGGGGAGACACCCTTCTTCATGGTGTACGGGGCCGAAGCTGTACTTCCTCCAGAAATCACCATGAAGTCTCACCGTGTCCGGGCTTACGACGAAGCCGCGCAGGACAACCTCCGGCGTGGAGAAATCGACCTCGTCGACGAGGTCCGATTACATGCGGCACTCCGTAACGAGCGGTACAGACAGGCGCTTCGGCGCTACCACCAGAGGTCTGTGCGTGCCCGGGAGCTGCGGGAAGGTGACCTGGTGTTGCGGCGCATACTTTCTCGCGAAGGGGCCCACAAACTCTCCCCCAGTTGGGAAGGCCCCTTCCGAGTCACGAAAGTATGCCGCCCCGGGTGTGTGCGCCTTTCCACTGAGGATGGGGACCTGCTCCCGAATTCTTGGAACATAGAGCACCTCCGTAAGTTCTACCCCTAAGAGCAAAAATAGGTCAGTACTTTCTTTTCGTAATGAACCCCATAGAGTCCAGGAGCAGCGCTCGGAGCAGCTAAACCCCAGGGGACGGTCCAGGACTACGTTCAGCTTTGCCTGGTTCCGACTCCAAGCGCGTAGAGTCTTGCTTCCCCTCTTAATGGGGTGGGTCGTGGCCTCCATGTTTAGCCTGCCTTCCTCCTATGAAAGGTTGTGCGAAAAGAAGTCTGCCCTACTTTGCTCTTTCCTTGTACTCATTTGAATTATGAATTGAGTTATCTTTTTATCACCCTTGCAGTACATGGCTGCCGTGTGCTCAGCTCCCCCTCTCTACAAACCCCCAAGCATCAAGCGTATGGTTGGGGGCTGTAAGTCAAATAGGACTGTAAAACAAGGGAGGGGGAGCCCCCAAGGAGAATTACGTTTCCTCTACCTGTGTGCAGGACTTCCAGGTTACGGCAACGGGGACTGCGTGAAGTAGGGGGAAAGGAGCTACCAACTACTTCGACCCAGGGCTAGAGGGGGCGGGACCCAGGGGTCCCACGAGTCCAGCAGGCCCGGAACTCTCCCCTTCCTTGAGAGGGGCTCCGGGCTCGCCACGTGGCAGATGAAAGCCGGACCTCCCCCCGTAGTGGAAGAGCTCCGAAAGCCCTGCGAGCTCAACATGGCCGGGGCTCCCGCCCCCGCAGTAAGAGCAATCATCAAGTGGACGCACGCTCTCACGACCCCGCATCCGTTCGTGCTCCGGCAGCGGTCATGTCGGGACTTAGAGAAAGTGCGCGGATTGGAAGAGATGGAGGTCCCACCTCGGGCTCGCTGTCTCCCCCGAGATGGGCCCGGGGGCCACTGTCGGTACCTGAGATATGGGGTACCCCCGCGCACAGGGTAAAATGCCTAAGGCGCTCGCCCTTCTCCGCAGGGAGAGCTCTGAAGGCGCCACACGTCTGGCGGGGCCGGACCTCCCTCTCCTCAGAGGAGAGCTCTGGGCCCGCCACGTGGCATACAGAAGCCGGACCTCCCCCTCCGCAGGAGAGAGGTCCGAAGATGCCACGCGTCCAGGGAGGCCGGACCTCCCTCTCCTCAGAGGTGAGCTCCGGGCCCGCCACGTGGCATGCAGAAGTCGGACCTCCCCCTCCGCGGGAGAGAGGTCCGAAGGCGCCACGCGTCCCGCGAAGCCGGACCTCCCTCTCCTCAGAGAAGAGCTCCGGACCCGCCACGTGGCTGGAAGAACGGTGCTGCCTGCCCCCGAGCGGTAGGCAGCGGGCGTAAAGGCGCCCCTCACCTTGCCCGTACAAGGAATTCAAGGCCCGCGTCTTCCCAAGACGCGGAAACGCGGAGCACTCGCCTGTCAGGTGCCGTTGTGTCCAGTCGCATCACAGACTGGCGCGTGGTGTCAGAACCTGACAGGTAATAAACGCCACGACAAGACATCCCATGCCGCCTGCGCCGTCATCAACCACTACGACTAGCGCACGGCATGGGCAGGGCGGCAAAAGGAAGACTCAGAAGCCTTCGACCGGAGGCAACCACCGGCATAACTACAGATACGGTAGATAATAGACAATCTCCCCGAGACCACCTGTCGGGTCCCGGCTTCCCTTGTAAGCCGCCCGAGCCTTGGACTATAAAAGGCTCGGGTAGGCGCCGATAGCAAGGGTTCGCATTCTGCAACTCATACGCTAGCCATACACTCTCAAGCTGTAACTCACCCCCAAGCTCAGGCCCCCGGCCCTGAGCAGCAAGCAATACAGCGAGCTCCATAGCTCGCCGTGGACGTAGGGCTTTACGCTCCGGCGGCCTGAACCACGTAAAACTTCCCGTGTCAAGCTCTCACTAACTCGTCCATTCGCGCAAGCTCTTCGCTAGGAACTAGCCCCTCCGAAAAAAGAACCTCCGCGGGCTGCCCAGTGCAGGCCCGGGGGAAGTGTCGATCGCACACTTCGACAGCGGAGTTTGAGCCGGACTTCCTTCCTCGCCATGCAGTCAAGAGCCAAGCGCTGGCTGACTTCGTGGCTGAGTGGACGCCAACGAAGGCTGACCCAGGGGGCCATGAAGACGGTAAACCAAAGCACCGAGCTCCGGTCTTCACCGGGCCTCACTGGAAACTCTTCTTCGATGGCTCCTTGCGAAAGCAGGGGGCCGGTGCCGGTGTACTGCTTCTCATGCCATCGGAGGAGCAGTTTGGGTACATGGTGCGTCTCAATTTCAAGGCAACCAACAACATGGCAGAGTATGAAGCACTCATCTTTGGCCTACAGACAACCCTGTCTCTTGGAGCTCGCCAGTTGTTGGCACAGGGCGACTCCCAGCTGGTTATCAAGCAAGTTAAGGGTGAATGCTCCTACAATGACCCACAGCTAGCTGCTTATCTGCTCCACGTGCAGATGTTGGAGAAAGACTTACTTGCCTTGGACCTGCGCCATATACCGCGCGCTGGCAACGCCGCAGCTGACGACCTCTCAACGAAGGCCTCCACCGGAGTTCCTGTGCCTGAAGGAGTCTTCGAGAGGACGTTGCTGCGGCCCACGGCCCGGCCCGCCGTGTCGGACGAAGGGGGCTGGAACAGCATCTCGAAGCTGGCGGTCCCGGCGGCCCTGAAACCATGGACGCCGCCAAGGATCGTAAGCGTCACTGGGGACTTCGTGCAACCCAGCGCTCAAGATCCAGAATCTCAAGTCAGACCCAATGCATGGATCACGGAGATCCAGGACTACTTGAAAGATAACATCCTCCCTGATGAACGTGTATCCGCTGAACGGATCGTGCACATGGCTAAGAGATACGCGCTGGTAGAAGGGGATCTCTACCGGCGTGGCGCCAACCACGTCCTATTGCGGTGCATAACCCAGGGGGAAGGCTGCGACTTGCTCGCTGAGATCCATGGAGGCGAATGTGGGAGTCACTCTTCCTCACGCATGCTTGTCGGTAAAGCCTTCCAGCATGGCTTCTACTGGCCGACAGCACTCCAGGATGCCGTCAAGCTGGTCGAGAGCTGCAAGGCGTGCCAGTTCCACGCCAAGCAGATCCATACACCGGCTCAGGCGGTACAGATAATCCTGCCCTCATGGCCGTTCGCCGTATGGGGGTTGGACATCCTAGGACCGTTCCCCAGAGCCGTCGGGGGATTCCGGTACCTCTACGTAGCCGTCGACAAGTTCACCAAGTGGCCGGGAGCCACACCTGTCATCACCATCAACAGGCAGTCCTCAGTAAAATTCATCAAGTCCATCGTCTGCCAGTTTGGGGTCCCGAACAGAATCATCACTGACAACGGGACCCAGTTTACCAGCGCAGCGTTCCAAGAATACTGCGAAGACCTCGGTATCCAGCTGTGCTATGCCTCCGTTGCTCACCCAAAGAGCAACGGACAGGTTGAGAGGGCCAACGCCGAGATTCTTCGGGGCCTCAAGACCCGCACCTATGATGGCTTGAAGAAACATGGCGTCAAATGGGTGGACGAGCTTCCGAGTATACTATGGGCTAACCGGACATCCCAGAGTCGGGCCACCGGAGAGACACCCTTCTTCATGGTGTACGGAGCCGAGGCTGTGCTTCCCCCAGAGATCACCATGAAGTCTCACCGTGTCCGAGCTTACGACGAAGCCGCGCAGGATAACCTTTGGTGTGAAGACCTCGACCTCGTCGATGAGGTCCGATTACATGCAGCACTCTGCAACACACGATACAGACAAGCGCTCCGGCGCTACCACCAAAGGTCTGTGCATGTCCGAGAGCTGCAGGAAGGCGACCTGGTGTTGCGGCGCATACTTTCTCGCGAAGGGACCCACAAACTCTCCCCCAGCTGGGAAGGCCCCTTCTGAGTCACGAAATGTGCCACCCCGGGTGCGTACGCCTTTCCACCGAGGATGGGGATCCGCTCCCGAACCCCTGGAACATCGAACACCTCCGTAAATTCTACCCTTAGAGCAATAGTAGGACAATCTCTTCTTTTCAATAGATCCCATAGAGTCCAGGAACAACGCTCGGAGCAGCTAAGTCTCAGGGGACGGTCCAGGGCTACGTTCAGCTTGGCCTGGTTCCGACCCTAAGCGCGTAGAGTCTTGCTTCCCTTTATAATGGGGCGGGTCGCTGCTTCCATGTTTAGCCTGCCTTCCTCCTATGGAAATTTATAGGGAAAGAACCTGTCCTACTTTGCTCTTCCCTTATGCTCATTCAAATTACTTATTAATTTTTATGACCGCACTTCCTGGGTATGTTCACCATACACTCAGTCCCCTTTTCCCATTCTGACCTCTAGTCGGCATTTGCTATACTGCCTGGGACGGTCGCGTTTGAGATACCTGCCGATGGCCAGGGGCCCCGAGCCCCCGGCACGTCGCGCACTAAAGTTCCCAAGCACCGTGCACCGGATCAGGATCGTAAGCCAAATAAGACTATGAGATCGGGAAGGGGGGAGCCCCAAGGAGAATTACGTTTCCCTTATTTGTGTGCAGGACCCTTCGGCCTTGGCTCCCCGCAGGAGTATGGTAGGAATACCCAAGCGATTGGCCACACCTACCAGGGGGCCGCTACGGGACCGCGCAAGACCGAGAGATCTGAACCCCACCCCATTCGCAGGGGCGGGCTCCGGAGGCCCCACGTATCTGGCGGGGTCGGAACCCCCTGCTCAGCGGGTAGCTCCGGACCCGCCACGTGGCCGGCAGAGCTGGGTCTCGCCCCATCCTCAGGGGTGAGCTCTGGAGGCTCCACGTGTCCCACGGGGCCAGGCCTCCCTCCCCTCAGAGGGGAGCTCTGGGCCCGCCACGTGGCCGGCAGATCCGGACCTCCCCATCCTCATGGGGAGAGCTCCGAAGACCTCCGGGGTCCTTAATACAATAAGGACCCAGTGAAGGTGTCTGTGCGGAGCTTCGAGATTGGTGAAGGCCTCTGAGTACCTTGCAGAGCTAAGGGCTCGGCCAGGCGAAACCAAGAAGAAGACAAGCATAATAGGCACAAAAGGTCACAAGAGTCTATTTATTCATGACTCCATGAGCTGGACTACAGACTCGATAAAAAAAATAAAAAAAATAAAGAGAAGAGTCCTAGGGTTCCCCTGGCACATCCAGAACCTAGAAGCTATAAGAGCGGCCACGTCCCCGACTTCAGCCCTGGCGGCGTCCTCCCGCTCTGCGACTCGAGCGCAGGGATCACCTTGGCCACCACCAGCGCAAGGGCCGCTGTCATCAAGGGCCGCTAGAGCCCGCCGTCGCTGCCAACAGCTGCCCCGCAGTCGCTCGAACTGACAGAGTAGGGGATGCTTCTGAAGCCCCCCTCCGCCGCTTCAGCAGTTTCTTTGGAGACTCCACCGCCTGAAGTGCTCCTCGGCGCTTCAGCAGTTTCCTTGGAGACTCCACCACTTGAAGCCTTCCTCGACGCATCAACAGTTTCCTCATAGACTCCACGGCATGAGGAGGGAGGACGCAACGCCTGGGAACCTTTAGCCTGTCGTCACTCAAGAAGAGTCCCGTCGGGATGATGAACCCGAGGCCTCTTGGGATCGCCACCGGATGGGGCGCCATCTCCAGAAGCAGGGCGTGCAGGCTCCCTGCATCCCTGACTTGGCGCAGACGCCGCCGCCGGAGGAGATCGAGCGCGCTCCTTCTCCGAAGGTGGGTTAGAAGCCATGGCAGAAGACAAGGCCACAGGGACTCAAGGAAGGTGCAAGCGCTGGGAAGTCTTATAAGGGGAGCCTACCCGCGTTGCGGCTTCCATTCACACTTTCCAGGTACGATTCAAAGCGATTTGAAACTCTTCAAATACGCCGCATGGGCAACCGCTTCGGCTCCAAGACCAAGAGCCGATGACAAGTGGACCCAAGTCGTCCAGCTGAAGCGGTGGACCAAGAAGTCAGTCTCCCAAGGAGACGAGGCGGCAAGACGCTTTGGCGGTTCCTGAAAAAAGTGCCGCAACGTGCACAAGTGGCAGCCTTGGGAACCGCCACAGTAAAAGCAACCATCAAGTGGGCACACGCTCACACGATCCCGCGACTGTTCGTGCTCCAGCAGCGGTCAATGCGGGACTTAGAGAAAGTGTGCGGAACAAAAGAGACGGAGGCCCCACCTCGGGCTCGCTATCTCCCCCGAGATGGGCTCGGGTCCACTGTCGGTACCCTCGATATGGGGTACCCTAAGAGCTCCGAAGACACAACGTGTCCAGCGGGGCCGGACCTCCCTCTCCTCAGAGGAGAGCTCTGGGCCCGCCACATGGCCAGCAGCAGCCGGACCTCCCCCTTCGCGGGGAGAGCTCCGAAGGCGCCACGTGTCCCGCGGGGCCGGACCTCCCTCTCCTCAGAGGAGAGCTCCGGGCCCGCCACGTGGCCAGCAGGACAACGCTGCCTGCCCCCGCGCGGTAGGCGACGGACGTAAAGACGCGCCATACCTTGCCCGTACATGGTATTCAAGGCCCGCGCCTTCCCAAGACGCGGAGACGCGGAGCACGCCTCTGTCAGGTGCCGTTGCGCCCAGTCACGTCGCAGGCTGGCGCGCCGTGTCAGAGCCTGTCCGCCAATAAACACAGCGACAAGACATCCCCTGCCGCCCCTGCCGTCATCAACCACTACGACTAGCTTGCGGCATGGGCAGGGCGGCAGAACGAAGACTCGGAAGCCTTCGCCAGAGACAACTACCGGCATAACTGCAGATACGGTAGAGGGCAGGAAATCTCCCTGGGACCACCTATCGGGTCCCGGGCCCACCTTGTAAGCCGCTCGAGCCTTGGACTATAAAAGGCTCGGGTAGGCAACGTTAGCAAGGGTTCGAACTCTGGGAACTCGCACCCTAGACATCACTTACCCTCAAGCCCAGGACTCCGGTTCTGAGCAGCAAGCAATACAGCGAGCACCTCTGCTCACCGTGGACGTAGGGTTTTATGCTTCGGCGGCCCGAACCACATAAAACTCGCCGTGTCAAGCTTCTCCCTCACTCGTCCCTAACGTTGAAGCTCTCCGCAAGCGTCTAGCCCCTTCGAAAAAGAACCTTCGCGGGCTGCCCAGAGCAGGTCCGGGGGAAGTGTTGACCACACACTTCGACATACACCGACGGTTGTGTACTGGTATAATGGAGGTTCTGCAGTCGCCGACGGGTGACGAAATCACAAACTTGTGGGTAAAGAGGTGCAAACTCTGCAGAGTCTTAAAACTATTATGATAGCCGAGCTTACGGTCGCGAGCGCCTGGCTAAACTGCCATGATTAGTTGGGATGGTTATTGGAATGGTTCTTGGTTATGGTTATTGAATATGGTTATGGTTTGGTTTTGGGACTGTTGAGTCCGAGTGTCAAGATGGTTGCATAACGGTTGAGATGGGTCTCGGTATGAGGCAAAGTTGTTTATGAGATGAGATGGTAGCAAATACGGGAAGGTATTCGTGAGATGGTAGTGAATACGAGGAGGTATTTGTGAGTATGAATGAAGTTGGTTAATGTTCGGGTGGAACATGGAAAGTGATGTAGGCATGTTGGTAATTTAATACATGGTGGGATTACATTCATTTAAAGTTAAGTTGCTGTTTATCATAGTTTTATAAAGCTGCTTTTCCGCAAATGAGCCTTTTTATACCTACCTTGTTATGAGCTACATATCATGTTTTCCCCGCACTTGCTGAGTACATCATTGTACTCAAACTTGCATTATTATCTCCTCATCAGCAGCAGGAGAAAGCTTACTATGAAGACCAGGTGGAGCGTTAGGACGTGTGATATATTCTCAACCTTGCCCGTGGAGGGAGTAGAGATGGAGCCACTTCTGCTTAGATTTGCTTCCGCATTAGAATAAAGACTTCCGCTGCATAGAAATAAGACTTCTGCTGTGAACATGAGTCCAAGACTCATGAGACATTGTAATAAACTATGTTATTCGTGGTTATATATATTCTAAATTCAGTTTGTGGAATATATGTGTATGTGTGATGAACATCCTGGGCACACATATGCATTAGTTCTCGGTTCCGTGGTTTTCCACAGAATTGAGGGCGTCACAGAGAGTCTCTGCGCTCCTTCATCCAACGGTTCTCCCAGGTACGGAACACCATCCCCCATAGTCAAAATGCTTCAGTGGTGGTGGCGTTCCGACAGTGTGTACGGGACAAGAAGATGCTCGAGAAGCTCGTGACCAGAGAAGTGCACGGCGTCTCAGAGCTCTTCAGCCTGGCAGACAATTGCGCCAGGGCAGCAGAAGGGCGTAACTGGCACTCACAGCCAGTCTCCGAAGACGGAGAACAGCCCAGTCAAATGCTGCCACCCATGGGAGCAGCAGAAAGGTCAAGAAGGTCGGCGGCAAGATCATGCTGCCGACAGAAGCTCCAGTTGCAGCAGCTGCAGCACCCAGTGGAGCTCGGGGGTCATGCCCCGACAAGAGGCCGCGATAGTCACCATCCCCGGAAGGTGACCAAGGCGAGTCGTGCCCCGTGCACAACACCATCAGCCATACTGCTGCTGAGTGCCGGGAGATCCAGAAGCTCGCGGAGCACTTCCGCAGGGGGAAGCAGCTGCGTGCTGACGCCCCTCCCTTCCGTCAAAGGGAGGGCAAGCAGAAGGTCGACGCCCAAGACAATGTCGACCACCATACGGAGTTCCAGGAGCCTCAACGCACCGTGAAGGCGGTGCACAACTGTGAGGACTCCAGCTCCAGCGACGACGAACGTCATAAGGCGCTCTACGTCGTCTACGGTGGGTCCTCTGACCCCTCGTCCTGAAGCGCAGTCAAGATTCTACGCAGAGCAGTAGCGTCGGTGGCTCCTCTCCCAAGTGTCGCGCCGCACCTCAAGTGGATGGGAACCCCTATCAGCGTCGATGCCACCGACTGTTCCAGGAACATGGCTGGGGCTGGCGAGCTACCGCTCTTGGTAGCGCCCACCATCGCCAACGTGAAGATGTACCACATCCTGGTAGATGGCGGGGCTAGGTTGAACCTCATCAGCCGCACAGCTTTCCAGAAGCTGCAGATCCCGATGGCCAAGCTCACCCCATCGAGCCCGTTCTCAGGGGTCGGGCCGGGACAGGTCGTCCCCTACGGCAACATCAGCCTTCCGGTGACCTTTGGGGCACCGGACAGCTATCGAACAGAGTACATTCTGTTCGACGTGGCGGAGATCGACCTCCCCTTCAACACCATCATCGGCAGGCCAGCCCTGTACCGGTTCATGGCAGTAGTCCACTACGGCTACCTCTTCTTGAAGATGCCTACACCAACAGGTGTTCTCAAGATTCGTGGAGACCGCACTGCTGCAGTGTCAGCCTTGGAGAAGCTCCAAGCGCTTCTAGCAGCCCAAGCACCAGCTCCTGGCGGTGCAGAACCGGGCCAGCTCCACCCGAGTGCACGCCACCGTGCCTCGACCTCAGCACCCCATCTGCAACCCCTTGACGTGGGCGACGTCCCCCTGAAGGTCGTCCAAGTCGGCGCCGATGCTGCCCAGACCACCCGGGTAGCCGGGGGCCTGGACAACAAATAGGAAGGCGCGCTCATCACCTTCCTCCGGCACAACATCGACGTGTTTGCATGGCAACCGTCGCAGATGCCGGGGATCCCTAGGGAGGTGATCGAGCACCATCTGAATATCTTCCCTCACGCCCGGCCAGTCCAACAGAAGCCCCGCAAGCAGTCCATCGAGCGGCAGAACTTCATCCGTAAAGAAATCAAGAAGCTGCTGGACGCTGGCTTCATACGCGAAGTCCACCACCCCCGGTGGTTGGCGAACCCCGTCGTCGTCCCGAAGGCCGGCGGGAAGCTCCAGATGTGCATCGACTACACTAGTCTCAATAAGGCATGTCCTAAAGATCCATTCCCTCTCCCTAGAATAGATGAAATAGTAGACTCTACATCAGGCTGTGATATGCTATGCTTCCTAGACGCCTACTCGGGCTCTCATCAAATCCCCATGTCTAGAGAAGATGAAGAATACACTTCTTTCATCACAGTAGACGGCCTGTATTGTTATGTCTCTATGCCTTATGGTCTAAAGAATGCTATCCCTACCTTTGTACGTGCTATGCACAAAACCTTTGGAGAGCTAATAAGAGACTTAGTTGAGGTGTATGTCGATGATATCGTTGTCAAAGTTAGGTAGAGCTCATCCTTGTTAGATAACCTAGCTTTAGTCTTTGACAAACTGCGTTCCACGCGCACTAAGCTGAACCCCGACAAATGCGTGTTCGGCGTATCCTCTGGGATGCTCCTAGGATTCCTAGTCTCACACCGAGGGATTGAGGCCAACCCAGAGAAGATCAAGGCCATCGACCTGATGCGGCCCCCCGCCCGCATCAAGGATGTCCAGAAACTCACGGGATGCCTAGCCGCGCTAAGTCGGTTTATACCGAGGCTAGCAGAGCGGGCACTTCCCTTCTTTAAGCTCCTGCGCAAATCCGGTTCTTTTGCTTGGGCCGACGAAGCAGAGGAAGCATTCCAGGAGTTGAAGCAGCTCCTGATGACCCTACCCATCGTGGTAGCCCCCGAGCCCGAAGAGCACTTGCTGCTCTACATCGCGGCAACAACAGAGGTGGTGAGCATGGTCCTCGTCGCAGAGCGGCCGGACCCCTCATCACCGCAGCCTGCTCCGGTAGAAGAAGAGAAGCACCAGGAGACCTTGGAGACTCAAGACGACCTCCCGGAGCTCCAAGGTGACCTCCCGGAGGTCCAACGGGACCTCCCGGAGCTCCAAGACAACCTCCCGGAGGTCCAATAGGACCTTCCGGAGCTCCAAGATAACCCCTCGGAGGTCCAAAGGGACCTCCCAGGAGAATAAGACGACCTCCCGGAGGTACGAGACGGCCTAGAAGCCCCCGGGTCCCAACTCCCGGAGGCTCCCCCGGACCCGTCTACCTCCTGTCGGCCTGAGTCAATGAAGGAAGACATCTCAGGACCAAGGGGGAGGGTCCGGACCATCCAGAGGCCTATCTATTACATCAGCGAAGTCCTCCACGACGCCAAGACAAGGTACCTGGAGGTCCACAAGCTGTTGTATGCAGTACTCGTGGCGTCTAGGAAGCTCCGCCACTACTTCCAAGCCCACCGGATCTCGGTGGTCACCTCATACCCGTTGAAGGCCATTCTTCACAGCCCCAACGCGACCGGCAATGTCGTTAATGGGCAGCGGAGTTGGCGGAGTTCGAGCTGGACTTCCTTTCTCGCCACGTGGTCAAGAGCCAAGCACTTTCTGACTTCGTGGCCGAATGGATGCCAACAACGACCAACCCAGGGGGCCACGAAGACGGTGAACTAAAGCCCCGAGCTCCGGTCTTCACCGGGCCTCACTGGACGCTTTTCTTCGATGGCTCCTCGCGAAAGCAGGGGGCCTGTGCCGGCGTACTGCTTCTCATGCCATCGGGGGAGCAATTTGGGTACATGGTGCGTCTCAATTTCAAGGCAACCAACAACATGGCGGAGTATGAAGTACTCATCTTTGGCGTGAAGACAACCTTGTCTTTGGGCGCTCGCTAGTTGTTGGCACAGGGCGACTCCCAGCTAGTCATCAAGCAAGTCAAGGGTGAATGTTCCTGTAATGACCCGCAACTAGCTGCTTATCTGCTCCACGTGCAGATGTTGGAGAAAGACTTCCTCGCCTTGGACCTGCGCCATGTACCGCGCGCTGGCAATGCCGCGGCTGACGATGTCACACCCGGTTTTTCCGAAGGAAACAACCAAGTGAATATCACATGTATGCCAGGATCATTTTCTCATACATGTGATGACAAATAGTGAAGCATCATTTATTACAAGCCAGGTGTCGAATATAAATAAGTCTTACATCGCAAATGTCTCAATGGACACAAATGCTTCATCACAAGTAAATAAACTAGCAGCGGAATATTATTCTTTAGGGCTCCATCACAGGCGTTGCCCGGGGGTCTTCATGAACCTAAAATCCTTCCTCGGGTCCAAAGTCTTGGTCATTATACACCACCACATTATCTTGACCTGAGCAGCAATATAAACCAACAAATATGCAAGGTTGAGTACCAATGGTACTCAGCAAGTGTGGGAAAATTATATCATGCATGGCTAGAACAAGGAGAGGTTGAACTCATGGTTAAAGCACTACGCAATTAATACCTATCACCTTAGCTTATTAAGCACCTACATTACTACACAGGTGAAATGGTCCGAATCTCCTATCCCATCATCATAACCAAATAACCATAACATCATTTTCAATGTTAAGCTCCCCGCTTAACATCCACAACTCCCAAAAACCTTCACTCCTCTAATCATGAATAAGTCCAGGCCGCTCTTAACCGTGAGCACGGCTGTCAAGACAGTTTTGACTCTGCAGAGTTTGTACCACTGTACCCACAAGTAGTGATTTCATCCCCCGTTGCCGGGTGGACTAAAAGAACCTCCATTATGCCAGTGGCTACGATCCACATTCACACTTCCCAGGTGTGCAGCCGGGAGATCACTACAAATCCTTTACAAAGGGATTCCCGACGAGCGTGGGCCCACTGAGGTTTCACCCCTAACAGCATACAAGAGGCTCCAACCCCGCTGCAGTGGCCCCCTCTTGAGCCTTGCGGTTCATATGGTAGTCCAGCTGACACCTACTCCCCGCACCATCCAACACACCCATACTACGCCGGGGATACACCTAATTAATTGGCCAAGCTGCCCCATCTCAGCATGTGGTTGGCACTGTAAAGCCGGGTTACATGCTCCATGAACCGGTCCTTAGGATCCAGGCAAGTACTAAACACAAACCCAAGTCTCGTGCACCCAGCACACAACCAAAACATCCAACTTGCCTTGATCCCTACCTCTACATAACTCACAATGTCTCATTCAAGAGTATGGTAATATAAACTGATGATCTCATGTCCCAAACATCCCATTCTAAGCATGGCTAAGCATATGCATGGAAATAAATGACATGGTAAATCAAATCCCAACCCAAGCTACAAGGAAACAAGGTAATGCAATTCTAGGGAAACTTTCCTAGCATGGGTTTCATATTTCATTTGACAATGCAAATAATTCTATCTACACATCCTAGCATAGGATCAAAGTGGTCAAGGACACTTGCCTCCTTCTTGCTGCTCTTGAAATGGGTAGTCCTGATCTTGGAAATGAATAACTTGTTCTTGAACAGGTTCTACTTCATACCATCACACATAGCAAAAGAAAAACAACAATCATAAGACATAGTTCACACCTCTACTTCATACAAACCACACATTCATATTTATGAACTTCATTCACCATTATATGTGTTGTGTTTCAGTTTTAAATAAATTCCTTACATTAAACTACCAAGTATGTATGGAAAGTATTTTTCTTCTCCATATGTGCCTTCACAACTTCTATCAACCCTAAACTGAACTCTTTGGATTTTAGAAACTCCATTTATCATTTACTAGTTGCTATATTTTCATATTTATATTCCTATGCATAATTGTGTATTTTATTATTAAATTAGTAATACACATCACCTAAACAGAATAGGTTCTGGTCCTAAATAATTTAAAATCATATTTTGACCTTGGCTTCTGATGTAGACTATTTCATAATTATTTTCCCTATTTTTCTATAACTATTCTTTACTTAAAAATGTGTCCTTATACTAAATAATGTGAATAATTAAATGAAACAGATTCATTTCAGTCCAAAAATATATTTTTACCTCACTCCAAAGTTTTCTAAGTACTGAGAAAGTTTTTAATTAATTTTGACAATTATGTTTGTCCCACTTTTTAATTTTTAAACACTAGTTACATATTCAATTTTCTAAATTAAATACTAAACAGAGCTAAAATAATGAACTCACCCCATTACAGGGTCTATAATATTATTTTCATAATTTCCAGGGGTCTAGCTACACTTATCAGAGGTGTTTTTCCTAATTTTTATTAAGTCCAGGGGCTAAAACTGATTTTTAAATGAATTTACATGATTTTCTGGAGTTCCAGGGGCTAGATCTGAAGTTTCCGGGGCTAGCTCTCAATTCCAGAGAACCCCAGGGGGTAGCACGTAAGAATTCCAGTCTTTATAATGCGGGGCTGACGTGGACCGTCCGATATTAAACCGACGGCTGAGATTATAACATCGAACCGGTACGCGGGGTTTTAAAGTCTACCGTGCGATTTAAAATAAACGGCGCACAAGCGGCCACGTCGCTCTGATCGAGCGCGGGCGGCGCTGCCGGCGGCGCACGGCGGCGGGAAGCGGCGATCTCGCCGGAAAGTTTCGGATCCGCGAGAATTCTACCTAGAACTGTGATCTTATGGCATAGATCGGTAGAGGGGAGGTCAGGGATCTCACCTCGGGGGTTTTCTCGAGCTCGGGGGTCCTGGAAAGTGATCGGCGGCGAGGTCCGAGGCAAAACCACGATGAAGCTCGTCGGCGCTGTGTTTACACCGTAATTCTCTGAGTTTTCTGCACCTGCAAAGCTCCCCGGAGGCGGTGGATCAAGACCAGCGAGTTAGATCAGAGTTTCCGAGCTTAGATCGGCCAGAATTCACCGGCGAAGTCTCGGTGCTCACCGGAGTGAAAATCGGCGATCGCGTGGGAAAAACCGATCGGGGCTGGGGTTTTTATAGTCGGGGGAGGGCGGTGGGTCAGTTGTGATCGAGTTGGATTCTTCTGGGACCAGAATTCGGGCGACGGGACGCGGTTTCCGGTCGGTTGCGATCGCGCGCGCTCGGGGAAAAGTCCGGGGTCGCGGGGGCTCAGGGTTAGGGATGACATGTGGGTCCCACCCGTCGGTGAGAGGCAGCGCGGCGCGCGCGGGGGCGGGCTGCGCGGGGAAAGCTGGGCCGGCTGGCGGGTTTCGGCCCACTGGCCGGTTTTTTTCCCATTTCTCTTTTTCTTTTTCCTTTTCTTTTCTGTTTTGAGTATAATTTGAATTCCAGTTTGAATTTGAATTTTTGCAAAACATGCAATACGTCCAAAAATTTTTAAATTCCCCTCTGAACATGGTTTTGGGTTTTGAATAAAAATTTGGGGTGTTACAGCTCTACCCCCCTTAAAAGAAATCTCGTCCTCGAGATTGGTGTTTCTAAGAAAACAATTCCGGAAATTGTGCCTTGAGCTCATCTTCCCTTTCCCAGGTAGCTTCCTCTTCTGAGTGATGCTTCCACTGCACCTTGCACATCCGGATTCTCTTGTTTCTGGTGAGGCGTTCCATTGTCTCCAAAATCTTGTATGGTTGCTCGGCATAAGACAAATCTTCAACTACATCCACTTCATTCATGGGTAACACCTCCTCAGGCGTCCTCAGACATTTCTTGAGTTGTGACACATGGAATACATCGTGCACATCCGATAGATGAACCGGTAACTCTAGTTGGTACGCCACTTCGCCTTTCCTTTCCAAAACCTGGAAGGGTCCGATGTATCGAGGTGACAACTTCCCTTTCACCTTGAACCGACGAAGTCCTCTGATAGGGGACACCTTGAGATAAACATAGTCTCCCACGTTGAAAACGAGTTCTCTTCTTCGTACATCAGCATAACTCTTCTGGCGTGTTTGTGCTATCCTCAAGTTGTTGCGAATCTCCCTCACCTTCGCTTCAGCTTCTTGTAGCACTTCTGGACCAAACACTTTACTTTCTCCTGTTTGGTTCCAAAATAGGGGAGTTCTGCACTTCCTTCCATACAAAGCTTCAAACGGTGACATCTTCATACTAGCTTGATAGCTGTTGTTATAGGAAAACTCCGCATACGGTAAGTTCTTGTCCCAACTCCTATTGTTTTTGAGTGCACATGCCCTCAACATATCTTCAAGGATCTGATTGGTTCTCTCCGTCTGCCCGTCAGTTTGGGGATGATAGGCAGAGCTGAAGTTCAGATGGGTTCCCATGGTTTCATGCAACTTTTGCCAAAACCTCGAGGTGAACTGTGTCCCTCGGTCCGACACTATCTTCTTTGGCACTCCATGGTAACACACAATCCTTGACATGTACAATTCTGCCAATTTGGATCCGCTGTAGCTTTCTTTCACAGGAATGAAATGAGCTACCTTGGTTAGCCTATCAATAATGACCCATATTGAATCATACCCGGATTGGGTCCTAGGCAATCCCACGACAAAATCCATGCTGATTTCTTCCCATTTCCATTCAGGTACTTTGAGTGGTTGCAATAATCCCGCGGGTCGTTGATGTTCTGCTTTCACCAACTGACATGTGTCACATAGGGCAACATGTTCCGCGACATCTCGCTTCATGCCATACCACCAATACCTGCTCTTGAGGTCCTGGTACATCTTCGTACTCCCTGGATGAATGGAATAGTCGGAATCGTGAGCCTCCTTCAAAATTAATTCACGGATCTCTTTTACTTCTGGCACACAGATCCTTTTCCCGTGCCACACCGTTCCTTGTTCATCCTCTCTAAAACCAGGAGCTTTATTTTCCTTGATGAGCTGTCTGATCTCTTGTATCTTCCCATCATTCTTTTGGCCCTCGCGTATGTCTTGCTCGAGTGTGGAGTCCACTTCCATGGCGATGGCTTCACCACTATTTACTAGACATAGATTTAGTCTTATAACCTCGTCCTTCAATTCTGCAGGCATGTCCTTCAAACTCAACTTATTGACCTGCACTTTCCGACTCAAAGCATCGGCCACGACGTTTGCTTTCCCGGGATGATAGTTGATGCCCACATCAAAGTCATTGATTAGCTCTAGCCATCTCCTTTGTCTGAGGTTGAGATCTGGCTGTGTGAATATGTACTTCAAACTCTTATGATCCGTATATATTTCTGTCCTCTTCCCCATCAAATAGTGCCGCCAAATTTTCAACGCGTGTACCACCGCAGCTAGTTCTAGGTCATGTGTAGGATAGTTCTTCTCGTGCTTCCGAAGCTGCCGGGATGCATATGCCACGACATGTCCTTCTTGCATGAGAACACATCCCAACCCATTTCCAGAGGCATCGCAGTACACTGTGAAATTCTTTTGCATATCTGGCATAACCAACACTGGGGCTGTTGTCAATCTTTTCTTTAGCTCCTGAAAGCTCGTATCGCACTGTGGCGTCCAGGTGAATGTGATTCCCTTTTCCAACAGTTTGGTGAGAGGTCTCGAGATCTTAGAGAATCCCTCAATAAACCGTCGATAGTATCCAGCCAATCCCAAAAAGCTTCGAACTTCCCCGACATTTTCAGGGGTTTTCCACTTCTGGATATCCTCGATTTTGGCGGGATCTACGGAGATTCCTCCCTCCGAGATTATATGTCCTAAAAAGGGAACTCTCTTCAGCCAAAACTCACACTTGCTCAACTTGGCATATAGTTGGTGTTCTCTCAGCCTCTGTAACACCAACCTTAGATGTTTCTCATGTTCTTCTTCATCTTTGGAGAAGACGAGAATATCATCTATGAAAACCACCACAAATTTGTCCAGATATTCCATGAATACCTTGTTCATGAGGTACATGAAATATGCCGGGGCATTGGTTAGCCCAAAAGGCATGACGGTGTATTCATACAGTCCGTACCGAGATACGAAAGTTGTCTTGGGAATATCTGATTGCCTTATCTTGAGTTGGTGGTACCCCGACCTGAGATCAATTTTTGAGAACACACAAGCTCCCCTCAACTGATCGAACAAGTCTTCAATGCGGGGCAATGGGTATTTGTTCTTGACGGTTACCTCATTCAAGGCACGGTAATCCACGCATAACCTTTGGGTTCCGTCTTTCTTAGGCACAAATATCACCGGAGCTCCCCATGGTGAGGAACTAGGGCGAATATACCCCTTCTCCGTCAATTCTCTCAAATGATCCTTGAGCTCTTCTAACTGCTTGGAGTCCATTCGATAAGGTCTCTTGTATATCGGGGCTGTTCCCGGTACTAGCTCAATTGCGAATTCCACGTCACGGTCGGGAGGCATGCCTGGCAATTCCCCCGGGAAAACATCTGGATATTCCCTGATAGTCCTGATTTCCTCAACTTTCACCTCCACTTGATTTAATTTAATGTCCCTCCTAGGCTCGTGTATCGTTATGAACTTTACTTTGGTACCACTGGGGTGAGTTAGTTCCACCGTTCTGGTCGAACAATGGATGATTCCTTTATGTTTGGTCAACCAATCCATACCCAAAATAATATCTATCCCTCGTGAATCTATCACTATGAGGTTAGCAGTAAATACTACCCCATTAATGTCTAGGCTCACTTTGGGACACACTTGTCTTGTCCTTATTTCTCCACCTGGAGAGTTTACCGCTAGCATATGGTTCATTTGTGTGGTTGCTAAGTCATACTTCTTAACAAACCCTTGAGCAATGAACGAGTGGGTAGCACCAGAATCAAACAGCAGAGTTGCAAGGTGTAAATTGGCAGGAAACTTACCAACTACCACGTCGGGTGCCTCTTGTGCTTCCTCCATAGTGACGTGGTTCACCCGTCCTCTCATTACATTCTGCTGTTGTGGCGGCGCAGGCTTCTTCTTTGGGCATTTATGGGCGTAGTGCCCCACTTCACCACAGCTGAAACATTGCACCCCAATCTTAGTTGTCTGGCCTTTGTTGTCTTGGGGTTGGTTTGGGGGTCCTTGAACTGCTGGTCGAGGTGGATATGCGGGGCGAGGCTGCTGCACAAACTGACGTGGCGGCTGTGCTGGTGCTGCGGGAGGCCTGTAGTTTGGGTTGTACCCTCTTGGTGCTGAATAGGGTACCGCAGCACGGCTCGTCTGCCCCGTAGGTTGCTGCATCATACGTGGGCGGGTGTTGCTCCCTGAGGCCTGATGTGACCATCCCGCCTTCCTCTTATTCTCATTTTCCAGGGCCTTTAGCTTCCTTTCCACCACAAATGCTCTGTCCACCATCTTTTGAAAGCTTTCATACTCATTGGAGGACATTGCACACTGCATCTCTGCGGTAAGTCCTTCCACGAAACAATCTTGTTTCTGCTCATCAGTCTCTATGTCTCGTGGAGCATAACGGGATAGTTGAGTAAATTTAGTGAGGTATTCCCTCACAGTCATGTTTCCCTGCTGCAGTCCCAGAAACTCTTTCCTCTTGTTTTTGAGTTCACCTCTTGGGATGTACTGGTTGCGGAAGCTACGCTTGAACTCTTCCCAAGTGATGTTCTCAGGGTCATGATGGGCGGCCACATAGGCGGTCCACCAATCAGCAGCAGGTCCCTGCAATTGATGAGAGGCAAACAGCACCCTCTCATACCCTTGGCATTGTATTATCCTCATCTTACTTTCAATGGTCTTCAGCCAATCATCTGCCTCCAGAGGTTCAGCAGCACTTGCAAACTTTGGAGGTTGAGTTCCTAGAAACTCACTCAACCTTGGTTGGCGTGGTGCAGCTTGTGGAGGTGGAACTTGATGCAAGTTGGCCACCACTTGAGTCAAGTTCTGGATAAGCTGATTTTGATTCTCCAGCATTTGGTGGAGAGGATCAACTTCTTCACGGCGACCACCCCTGTCCTGGCCTCCAGAAAGATGAGGGTTGCATGCCTCATCATTGTTGTTGACGGGGTTGGCAGCACGTCCTTTTCCTCTTCCGGCCATCTGGCAGAATCAACAAATGTTAATTTGATACCATTTAGTATCATCTTACTACTTTCGTTTGTTGGTACTTTAAGGTGTTGAGGGTTTGTTGAAATTTTACGAGGGTTTATATCTCACACCAAATAAATGCACTATTATTTCCTGTGGGTTCACACACCAAAGCAAAACAATCTGAAGACGAGGCTGTGGACAATTGCTCATGGCTTCCACAACTCACGTCACACACCAAGCATTATCACACCATTAACTACGTAACTACTCACGTCACACACCAAGCATTATCTATGCTAGCTAGGGGAAAGACTCTACACTACTCGTCCTCTTGAGCTGGCTCCTCGGGATCTTCCTCCTCATTTCGGCTACCTTCTGACTCTGCTTTGGGTGGGGAGGCTGCTGGTGGAGAAGTGCGACGACGCCTGATTGCTCGGCGATCCGGGGAGTCAGGAGTCCATGGATCACTCACGGTGACACACAGCTCATTCCCATCTCCTCTTTCTCTCGCCTTTAAGCAAGCTCGCAGCAACGCCTCCGTTTCCTTCAGGGTGTCTCGGACATCCTGAAGCTCTTGTTGACACTCCTGCAGTCGAGTGCTGAGCATAGCAGCATCCTCCAAGCACAAGTCCATGTGCTCATGGGAAGTCCCTTGCTGCACCGGTGGGTACTTGTACTCCGTGGTACCACTCTCACGTTGGAGGACATACATGTACTCAGTTTTGTCCAAGTGGCGACGATAGATGTGACTCTGGCAGGTGATGGCCTCCCAGGTGACATCTTTCTCCGCGTCAACTTGTGTTGCTCGACAAGCTGGAGAATGGTGGATCTTCAGTAGCTTATTCTCGTGTATAATCCTCATCTCCGAACTCCATTCTTCCCTCTTCTCACGGATGGTCCTGGTGGAGTTGTAGTGGATGATGAGCTTGCCCGTATTGCCTGCGGCTTCGAGCATACGTCGAAGACGGCGCAACAAGTCTCCTACTGCCAATCCATAGGAAAGGTACGTCACTGGACGACTCTCCTCTCTTTCGGCAAGGGCAACTACGGGAACTCTCCCTCCTGTGGACTTACGAGCGGTGCGAATCATGCGAACCATCTAAAAACAAAAGAATTTAAAATTAGGTTAGATAAATTCTCAAATAAAAATCCTATTTTGAATGAAAGTTGGGGTAAGATGAAGAAAATGACTCCTTTAATAACACTTTTTCCACCCACACCTTGGAAAATAGTTTTTAAGAAAATAGGGCCCTTAAATACGTCCATTTCTACCTAGGTCCACGTTCCTACGGGCAACCTTGGCTCTGATACCACCTCTATCACACCCGGTTTTTCCGAAGGAAACAACCAAGTGAATATCACATGTATGCCAGGATCATTTTCTCATACATGTGATGACAAATAGTGAAGCATCATTTATTACAAGCCAGGTGTCGAATATAAATAAGTCTTACATCGCAAATGTCTCAATGGACACAAATGCTTCATCACAAGTAAATAAACTAGCAGCAGAATATTATTCTTTAGGGCTCCATCACAGGCGTTGCCCGGGGGTCTTCATGAACCTAAAATCCTTCCTCGGGTCCAAAGTCTTGGTCATTATACACCACCACATTATCTTGACCTGAGCAGCAATATAAACCAACAAATATGCAAGGTTGAGTACCAATGGTACTCAGCAAGTGTGGGAAAATTATATCATGCATGGCTAGAACAAGGAGAGGTTGAACTCATGGTTAAAGCACTACGCAATTAATACCTATCACCTTAGCTTATTAAGCACCTACATTACTACACAGGTGAAATGGTTCCAATCTCCCATCCCATCATCATAACCAAATAACCATAACATCATTTCCAATGTTAAGCTCCCCGCTTAACATCCACAACTCCCAAAAACCTTCACTCCTCTAATCATGAATAAGTCCAGGCCGCTCTTAACCGTGAGCACGGTTGTCAAGACAGTTTTGACTCTGCAGAGTTTGTACCACTGTACCCACAAGTAGTGATTTCATCCCCCGTTGCCGGGTGGACTAAAAGAACCTCCATTATGCCAGTGGCTACGATCCACATTCACACTTCCCAGGTGTGCAGCCAGGAGATCACTACAAAGCCTTTACAAAGGGATTCCCGACGAGCGTGGGCCCACTGAGGTTTCACCCCTAACAGCATACAAGAGGCTCCAACCCCGCTGCAGTGGCCCCCTCTTGAGCCTTGCGGTTCATATGGTAGTCCAGCTGACACCTACTCCCCGCACCATCCAACACACCCATACTACGCCGGGGATACACCTAATTAATTGGCCAAGCTGCCCCATCTCAGCATGTGGTTGGCACTGTAAAGCCGGGTTACATGCTCCATGAACCGGTCCTTAGGATCCAGGCAAGTACTAAACACAAACCCAAGTCTCGTGCACCCAGCACACAACCAAAACATCCAACTTGCCTTGATCCCTACCTCTACATAACTCACAATGTCTCATTCAAGAGTATGGTAATATAAACTGATGATCTCATGTCCCAAACATCCCATTCTAAGCATGGCTAAGCATATGCATGGAAATAAATGACATGGTAAATCAAATCCCAACCCAAGCTACAAGGAAACAAGGTAATGCAATTCTAGGGAAACTTTCCTAGCATGGGTTTCATATTTCATTTGACAATGCAAATAATTCTATCTACACATCCTAGCATAGGATCAAAGTGGTCAAGGACACTTGCCTCCTTCTTGCTGCTCTTGAAATGGGTAGTCCTGATCTTGGAAATGAATAACTTGTTCTTGAACAGGTTCTACTTCATACCATCACACATAGCAAAAGAAAAACAACAATCATAAGACATAATTCACACCTCTACTTCATACAAACCACACATTCATATTTATGAACTTCATTCACCATTATATGTGTTGTGTTTCAGTTTTAAATAAATTCCTTACATTAAACTACCAAGTATGTATGGAAAGTATTTTTCTTCTCCATATGTGCCTTCACAACTTCTATCAACCCTAAACTGAACTCTTTGGATTTTAGAAACTCCATTTATCATTTACTAGTTGCTATATTTTCATATTTATATTCCTATGCATAATTGTGTATTTTATTATTAAATTAGTAATACACATCACCTAAACAGAATAGGTTCTGGTCCTAAATAATTTAAAATCATATTTTGACCTTGGCTTCTGATGTAGACTATTTCATAATTATTTCCCCTATTTTTCTATAACTATTCTTTACTTAAAAATGTGTCCTTATACTAAATAATGTGAATAATTAAATGAAACAGATTCATTTCAGTCCAAAAATATATTTTTACCTCACTCCAAAGTTTTCTAAGTACTGAGAAAGTTTTTAATTAATTTTGACAATTATGTTTGTCCCACTTTTTAATTTTTAAACACTAGTTACATATTCAATTTTCTAAATTAAATACTAAACAGAGCTAAAATAATGAACTCACCCCATTGCAGGGTCTATAATATTATTTTCATAATTTCCAGGGGTCTAGCTACACTTATCAGAGGTGTTTTTCCTAATTTTTATTAAGTCCAGGGGCTAAAACTGATTTTTAAATGAATTTACATGATTTTCTGGAGTTCCAGGGGCTAGATCTGAAGTTTCCGGGGCTAGCTCTCAATTCCAGAGAACCCCAGGGGGTAGCACGTAAGAATTCCAGTCTTTATAATGCGGGGCTGACGTGGACCGTCCGATATTAAACCAACGGCTGAGATTATAACATCGAACCGGTACGCGGGGTTTTAAAGTCTACCGTGCGATTTAAAATAAACGGCGCACAAGCGGCCACGTCGCTCTGATCGAGCGCGGGCGGCGCTGCCGGCGGCGCACGGCGGCGGGAAGCGGCGATCTCGCCGGAAAGTTTCGGATCCGCGAGAATTCTACCTAGAACTGTGATCTTATGGCATAGATCGGTAGAGGGGAGGTCAGGGATCTCACCTCGGGGGTTTTCTCGAGCTCGGGGGTCCTGGAAAGTGATCGGCGGCGAGGTCCGAGGCAAAACCACGGCGAAGCTCGTCGGCGCTGTGTTTACACCGTAATTCTCCGAGTTTTCTGCACCTGCAAAGCTCCCCGGAGGCGGTGGATCAAGACCAGCGAGTTAGATCAGAGTTTCCGAGCTTAGATCGGCCAGAATTCACCGGCGAAGTCTCGGTGCTCACCGGAGTGAAAATCGGCGATCGCGTGGGAAAAACCGATCGGGGCTGGGGTTTTTATAGCCGGGGGAGGGCGGTGGGTCAGTTGTGATCGAGTTGGATTCTTCTGGGACCAGAATTCGGGCGACGGGACGCGGTTTCCGGTCGGTTGCGATCGCGCGCGCTCGGGGAAAAGTCCGGGGTCGCGGGGGCTCAGGGTTAGGGATGACATGTGGGTCCCACCCGTCGGTGAGAGACAGCGCGGCGCGCGCGGGGGCGGGCTGCGCGGGGAAAGCTGGGCCGGCTGGCGGGTTTCGGCCCACTGGCCGGTTTTTTCCCATTTCTCTTTTTCTTTTCTGTTTTGAGTATAATTTGAATTCCAGTTTGAATTTGAATTTTTGCAAAACATGCAATACGTCCAAAAATTTTTAAATTCCCCTCTGAACATGGTTTTGGGTTTTGAATAAAAATTTGGGGTGTTACAGACGACCTCTCAACGAAGGCCTCCACCGGAGCCCCCGTGCCCGAAGGAGTCTTCGAGAGGACGTTGCTGCGGCCCACAGCCCGACCTGCCGAGTCGGGCGAAGGGGACTGGACCAGCACCTCAAAGCTGGCAGTCCCGGCGGCCCTGCTACCATGGACGCCGCCAAGGATCGTAAGCGTCACTGGGGACTCCGTGCTACCCAGCACTCAAGATCCAGAAGCTCAAGTCAGATCCGATGCATGGATCGTGGAGATTCGGGACTACTTGAAAGACAATATCTCCCTGATGAACGTGTATCCGCTGAATGGATCGTGCGCATGGCGAAAAGATACGCGCTGGTAGAAGGGGATCTCTATCGGCGTGGCGCCAACCACGTCCTATTGTGGTGCATAACCTAGGAGGAAGGCTGCGACTTGCTCGTTGAGATCCATGGAGGCGAATGTGGGAGTCACTCTTCCTCGCGCACGCTTGTCGGTAAAGCCTTCCAGCATGGCTTCTACTGGCTGATAGCACTCCGGGATGCCGTCAAGCTGGTCAAGAGCTGCAAGGCGTGCCAGTTCCACGCCAAGCAAATCCATACACCGGCTCAGGCGGTACAGATGATCCCACCCTTGTGGCTGTTCACGGTGTGGGGGTTGGAAATCCGTGGGCCATTCCCCAAAGCCGTCGGGGGAATCCGGTACCTCTACGTCGCCATCGACAAGTTCACCAAGTGGCCGGAAGCTACACCCGTCATCACCATCAACAAGCAATCTGCAGTCAAGTTCATCAATTCAATCGTCTGCCGGTTCGGGGTCCCAAACAGAATCATCACCGACAACTGGACCCAGTTCACTAGCACAACATTCCAAGACTACTGCGAACACCTTGGCATCCAGGTGTGCTATGCCTCCGTTGCTCACCCAAAGAGCAATGGGCAAGTCAAGAGGGCCAACGCTGAGATCCCTCGGGGCCTCAAGACTCGCATATGCCGGCTTAAAGAAACATGGTGCCAAGTGGGTGGACGAGCTTCCGAGCACACTGTGGGCTAACCGGACATCCCAAAGTCGGCCACCGGGGAGACACCTTTCTTCATGGTGTACGGGGATGAAGTTTTGCTTCCCCCAGAGATCACCATGGGGTCTCTCCATGTGTGAGCTTACGACGAAGCCGCACAGGACAACCTCCGGCGTGAAGACATCGACCTCGTCGACGAGGCTCGATTACATGCAGCGCTCCGCAATGCATGGTACCGGCAGACGCTCCGGCGATACCACCAAAGGTCCGTGCGTGTCCGGGAGCTGCAAGAAAGCGACCTGGTACTACAGCGCATACTTTATCGCGAAGGGACCAACAAACTCTCCCCCAGCTGGGAAGGTCCCTTCCGAGTCACGAAAGTTTGCCGCCCCGGGTGCGTACGCCTCTCCACCCAAGATGGGGATCCTCTCCCGAACCCTTGGAACATAGAACACCTCCGTAAGTTCTATCCCTAGAGCAGCTGTAGGACAGTACTTTTTCTTTCTGTAATAAATTCCATAGAGTCCGGGAACAGCGCTCGGAACAGCTAAGTCCCAGGGGACGGTCCAGGACTACGTTTCAGCTTGGCCTGGTTCCGACCCTAAGCGTGTAGAGTCTTGCTTCCCTTCTTAATGGGACGGGTCGTTGTCTCCATGTTTAGCCTGCCTTCCTCCTATGGATATTTATATGGAAAGAAACCTGTCCTGCCACGCTCTTACCCCTGTGTTCATTTAAATTACGCATTAATTTTTATGATCGCACTTTCCATGTATGCTCACCGTACATTTAGCTCTCCATTCCCACTCTCGTCCCTACTCAGCATTTGCTATCCTTCCGTATACCGGACTAGGACCGTAGGCCAAATAAAACTATGAGAAAGGGAAGGGAGAGCTCCCGAAGAGAATTACGTTTCCTCTACTTGTGTGCAGGACCTCCTGGCTTTAGCTCCCCCGTAGGAGTATGGTAGGTGTGCCCAAAGCATTGGCCACACCTGCCAGGGGGCCACTACAGGGACCGCGCAGGGAAAGACCGGAGCTCCAAACTACTCCAAGGCAAGACCGGAGGAGCCGGACCTCGCCCCCTCTGCAATGGCGAGCTCCGAAGGCTCCACGTGTCCCGCGGGGCTGGACCTCCCTCTCCTCAGAGGAGAGCTCCGGGCCCGCCATGTGGCCAGCAGATCCGGACCTCCCCGTCCTCACGGCGCGAGCTCCGAAGACCCCTTGGGCCCTTAACGCAACAGAGACCTGAGGAAAGTGTCTGTGCAAGACTTCAATCGGTGAAGGCCTCCGAGGTCCTTGCGGAGCTAAGGCCTCGGCCAGGCCAAGCCAAGAAGAAGATAAGCACGGACACAAGAAACAAAGAGCTTGTTCATTCATCAAAGCTCCACGAGCTGGGCTACAGACTCGGCAAAAACAAACAAAGAAAAATAAAAGATACACGGCCTTCTGGTCGCAGGGGTTGCTACCTAGGAGTCCCCGGACTCCCGCTGGAACCTAGAGGTCACGAGGGCAGCCATGTCCTCGACTTCGGCCCTGGCAGCTTCCTCCCGCTCGACGACGGGGCCTAATCTCACCGGCTCCAGAGAGAATGAAGGGTCTTGACTCCGAAGCACGCCAGCACGTGCGTGGCGACCTCCTTCGCTAGGCCCCGTCCCTCCGCCTCAAGCTCGTCGGCGATCACCGCTTCGAGCCTGCCCAGCTTGGCGCCGATGGACTCAAGCGCCGGGATTGCCTCAACCACCTCCTGCGCCGGAGCCTCCGTCCTCACCGGGCTGAAACCGAGGGGAACCAGGGCGGACCCCGCCTGACCGACAAAGCTCCAGACTACTTGGGCCTCGACAGACCGCGAAGCATGGAGCTTCTCCACCTCTTGGCGGGCCGCCAGCTCACGATCTAGCGCCGCCCGGCGCTCCCGGGAGGTCTGCTCCTTCCTCGCGGCAACAGCCGACTCCCGAAGCCCCAGATCCTCGGCCTGGGCCCTCAGCTCGCCCTCGCTGGCCTCCAGCCATGTGGCGACCTTCTTCTCCTCGGCCGCCAGAGCGCGCTCCCAATTCGCGACGGCGCACTCGCGGTGAGCTACCTGCAGCCGCAGCTCCTCCATGACAGTGGAACGCGCCTCGGCCCTGGCGTGAGCCTCGCAGGTCTCCTGGTGGAGCCGCCAGATCTTAGAGTCCAGGCGATCGACGACCCTCTTCTGAGCGTCGAGCAGCGCCTCCATGGCATCAAGCCTCGACCGCCTCGAGTCGAGCTCCGCCCTGACCTCCTGAGTCCGCTGCTTCAGGAGATGCCCCCAGCTGAGGAGGCGGTCCCTCTCCCCTGCCAGCACCACCCGCTCTCGCCAGGGAGGCCTGGACCTGTCGGACGCCCGCTTGAGCAAGCTCCAAAGCGTCCACCAGGGGCAGCGGGGCAGCAGAGGCCGAAGCCGCGCCCCCGACCTCCTCCATCACGTCGTCATCCGGAGGAGATGCCGGCATCTCGGCAACCGAGATGAGGCGCCGATCTAGGGAAGTTGGAGGACCTGCAGCTGCTCCTCCAGCCTCAACACCGGAGGGTCGGGCACCGCGAGCCAGCTTCGCTGAGCCCTCGGCAACCGCCGACTTCCGAGCTGGTGAAGGGGGACGAGCGGGTGCTACCGCCACCACCGCAGGGGATGATTCCGCCGGCACAGATGAAGCCTGCGCCGACTTGGGGGCCGTCGGAGCCGCTGCAGCTTCCGGACGCTGTGGTGCAGAACCTCCGCCAGCCGGAGATGGCCGGGGAATAGACTCACCCTCGGCAGCCGATGAGTCCATGCCAACATGGGACTCAGGCTAAGAAAAGGAGAAAGGAACACTGGTTCTAAAATCCGGAAAGAACAAAGCTTACCGAGGGACGCGAGCGCTCCAACGGGCATGGAGCCCAGGCTTCTGAGCAGGGGCAGGACCACCAGAGCCTACCGCCGACGCCTGCGCCGTAGGTACCCGGACCGGCGGAGCAGGAGACGCACCCGGAGCCCCCTTTGGAGGCGGAGCAGTAGGGCTCCCACCGGCAGCGCCCCTGGCGCAGCTCACCAATCCAGTCCCTGAAGCCCGGGGCACCTGCATCCCCGGTTGAGTCTTGGCGCTGCTCCCTCTGATGCCGTCGCCCGCAGAGCCTGCGGCCGGGATGTTCATTGGCTGGGGCGCCTGAGCTCTTGGCTCACCCCCGGGCATCACTGCACCGGCGTCCCCTCTCAGAGCTCCTCCGCCTGAGGAAGGAGGGCGAGACGCCCGGGGACCCTCGGACCGCCGCTGTCCGAGAGGATCCCCGTCGGAGTGGAAGACCCGAGGCCCCTTGGGGTCGCCGCCCGACAAACCGTCGCCTCCCGAAGATGGGCGCAAGGGTACCCCGGTCCCCTGGCTCGGCGCGAACCACGCCCTCGGAGGGGACCGAGCATGCTTCTTCTCCGGCTGCCTGGAGGTCGGCTCCTTCCCCTTCCCCTTGTCGACGGTCTGAGCTCCGTCGATCCTCGGTGCGGGTTGGGCGTCAGCCGACGCCTTGCGCTCCGCTCCAGAGCGCTCGACCCCGGGGATCGAGATTCATCGGAAGACATCCCCAACCTGACGCACGGCGATTCCATTGTCGTCTAGGTTCGGCATCTTCCGCAGCAACTCCGCCCTCCACTGCGGCTCCAAGAAGAGGGGAGTGCAGGAGGCCGGGAAAGTGAGGTCGCTGCCGTTGATGAAGTCGCCGCTCACCCTTGCCACCATCTCGTACAACATATCCTCAGATGGGTCAGAGCCGAGACCCGTCTCTAGCCTGGTGTAGTCGTGCTCGCCGGTGTAGTATCACGCCGGGCGGTTGCGCCATTGCAAGGGCGCAATGCGGCGTGACAGGAAGTCTATCAGCACCATCACGGACGTCAGCCCCTCGTTGGCTAGAAATCGGATCCGCTCCAAGACCGACGCGTACTCCGGCTGCAGCTCCGGGATCTCCTCCCAGAAGCGACGCTCGGTGGTCAGGTCAGCAGTTGGCAGCTGAAGGTGATCATGCTCGTCGGTCTGCACGATCACCCAGTTCTCTCTCCAGTTTTCCCACCGCGCTGCACCGAAAGGTAGAAGGTACCCAGAGGCCTTCGGATCCTTGCAGCGATGCTGGAAGTAGTACGCCCCCAGCTGATTCTTAGAGCTGCGCCTAGTCGTCCGCAACACAAAGACGTAGCGGAAGAGCGTCACCGAAGCGCGCACTCCCACGAACATCTCGCTGAAGTGCACGAAGATGGCGGCCATCGCGAAAGAGTTAGGGGAGAGATGATGAAACTGGAGACCGTACGTCTCCAGCAGTGTCACGAAGAAGGAAGAAATCGGGGGAAAAAACCCCGCCAAGGCGTAGGCGGTGAAGAAGACTATCTCCCCCTTCTCCAGAAACAGGGGGAGAGATCCCCGCCTGCGCCAGTGTTTCTGCTCCTCCGCGCGCCAGCCCAGCAGCTTGCGCACTTTAACGAGCCCGGCCGATCGGGTAAGGCGCGGCGGAGGCAGGTTGGAAGCCATGGCCAACAGAAGCTCAAGAACTTGGAAGACAAGGGCGCAAGAACTCAGAGGACTCTGGAGGGTTCAAGCTTGGGGAAGTGCGAAGGGAAGCCTGCGATGCAGATAAGATCCCCTTTTAAACTTCCCATACTCGATTCAAATCGATTCAAAACTCTTCGAATGCACTGCTTGGACAACCGCTTCAGCTCCAAGACCAAGCGTCAATGACAAGTGGAACTGAGCCGTCCAGCAGAAGTGGTGGGCCAAGAAGTCAGTCTCTCGAGAAGTCGATCCGGCGGGACGCTTCTGCGGTTCCCGAAAAGGCGCTGCAACGTGCAGAAATGGCAGCCTTGGGAACCGCCGCAGTAAAAGCAGCCATCAAGCAGGGCACACGCTCCCATGAACCTGCTACTGTTCGTGCTCCGGCAGCGGTCAAGGAGGGTCTTCGAGAAGGTGCATGAAGTGGAAGAGACGGGGGCCCCACCTCGGGCTCATTATCTCCACCGAGATGGGCCCGGGGGCCACTGTCGGTACCCTCAATTTGGGGTACCCCCGCGCACAGGGGAAACTGCCTAAGGACCTCGCCCTTCTCCGCAGGGAGAGCTCCGAAGGCGCCAAGTGTCCCGCAGGGCCGGACCTCCCTCTCCTCAGAGGAAAGCTCCGGGCCCGCCACGTGGCCAACAGAGCCGGACATCCCCCCTCCGCGGGGAGAGCTCCGAAGGCTCCACGTGTCCAGCGGGGCCGGACCTCCCTCTCCTTAGAGGAGAGCTCCGGACCCGCCACGTGGCCAACAGAGCCGGACATCCCCCCTCCGCGGGGAGAGCTCCGAAGGCTCCACGTGTCCAGCGGGGCCGGACCTCCCTCTCCTTAGAGGAGAGCTCCGGACCCGCCACGTGGCCAGCAGAGCCGGACCTCCCCCCTCCGCGGGGAGAGCTCCGAAGGCTCCACGTGTCCCGCGGGGCCAGACCTCCCTCTCCTCAGAGGAGAGCTCCGGGCCCGCCACGTGGCCAGCAGAGCCGGACCTCCCCCCACTGCGGGGAGAGCTCCGAAGGCTCCACGTGTCCAGTGGGGCCGGACCACCCTCTCCTCAGAGGAGAGCTCCGGGCCCGCCATGTGGCCAATAGAGCCGCGCTACCTGCCCCCGCGCGGTAGGCAGCAGGAGTAAAGACGCGCCATACCTTGTCCATACAAGGTATTCAAGACCCGCGCCTTCCCAAGACGCGGAGCACGCCTATGGACAAGGTATTCAAGACCCGCGCCTTCCCAAGACGCGGAGCACGCTCTGTCAGGTGTGTTGCTCCCAGTCACATCGCAGTGAAGACTGACACGCCGCGTCAGAGGCTGTACGCCTATAAACACAGCGATAAGACATCCCCTGCCGTCCCTGCCATCATCAACCACTACGCCTAGCTTGCGGCGTGGGCAGGGCGGCAAGACGAAGACTCAGAAGCCTTCGCCAGAGACAACTACTGGCGTAACTGCAATATACGGTAGATGGTAGGCAATCTCCTGGGACCACCTGTTGGGTCCCGGGCCCACCTTGTAAGCCGCCCGAGCCTTGGACTATAAAAGACTCGGGTAGGCAACGTTAGCAAGGGTTCGGCTCCTTGCACACTTACTCTCTAGCATTCTAGCACTCAACTCATCCTCAAGCTCAAAACCCCGGTTCTGAGCACCAAGCAATACAACGAGCATCTCTGCTCACCGTGGATGTAGGGTTTTACGCTTCGGCGGCCTGAACCACGTAAAAAATCTTTGTGTCAAGCTTCTCCTTCCATCGTCCCTGACGTGTAAGCTCTCCGCGAGTGACTAGCCCCTCCAAAAAGAACCTCCGCGGGCTGCCCAGAGCAGGCCCGGGGAAGTGTCGACGGCACACTTTGACAGTTGTGGACAACCAAATCCACCATAGATGGTGTTTGGCCCACACGACACTGGATGTCACCGTTGCCTCGGTCCTGCATAAGCCTTATAGTAGGTGATCGTCTCTCTGCACAGATATTGGCTTGGGGGACAACCAAGTATGCCATGGAGCAGTAGATTGCTCGACTTGTAGCTGCTGAGTTCGTTAGTTGCCTTGTATCCCCTTTTGTATACCAGAACCGTGTCATTAATGAAGTCTTCTTGTCTCAAGTCTTTTGTGTTGTCTTGAGTTGTCGATGTAGACTTCGAACCCTTAGCAGCGCACGGGTCCGAAATGACTTAACCGACGTGGATAGCTCTTTGCTGATGTCTCAATCTTGTTCCTTCGGATCCTTAGTAGCGTAAGGACCCAGAGGTGTGTGGCTACCACTCCTTCCGGGTCTTCGGCAGCGTAAGGACCAAGGGGATGTTCGGCCCTTGTCTTCGGCTTGTCTCAAGGAGACACACGGCAACTCCGGACCTTACCTCAGCGGGGAGTCTTAGTACGGAGCCCGGAGCATATGTTAGCTCCAAAACTTTTCTTGCAGGGTGTAGGCTCTGAAGCAAGGTGACACGTGGCAGCTCTGGACCTAACCTCAGCAGGGAGGCTTTGGACCAGAGCCTAGGGCATGTGTGAGCTCCAGAGCTTTCCTCAGTGGGGAGGAAGCTCTGAGGCAGGTGATGCGTGGCAGCTCTGGGTTCCACCTCAGCGGGGAGGCTTCGGACCAGAGCCCAGTGCACGCGCCGGCTCCGGAACTCAAGCGCATGTGGCAGCCCCAGGGATGACCTTAGGGCCAAGGGCATGCGGCTTGCCCGTTTACATTTGATATGCTTAGGAAGCACAAACTGTAAAGGGAGAATGCACAGGGCATGTGTGAGCTCCGGAGCTATCCTCAGCGGGGAGGAGGCTCTAAGCCAGGTGATGCGTGGCAGCTCTGGGTTCCACCTCAGCTGGGAGGCTTCGGACCGGAGCCCAGGGCACGCATCGGATTCAGAACTCAAGCGCACGTGGCAGCCCTAGGGCTGACCTTAGGGCCAATGTCACACCCGGTTTTTCCGAAGAACAACCAAGTGAATATCACATGTATGCCAGGATCATTTTCTCATACATGTGATGACAAATAGTGAAGCATCATTTATTACAAGCCAGGTGTCGAATATAAATAAGTCTTACATCGCGAATGTCTCGATGGACAATAATAAGTTCATCACAAGTAAATAAACTAGCAACGGAAAATTTATTCTTGAGGGCTCCATCATAGGCGTTGCCCGGGGGTCTCTATGAACCTAGAAACCTTCTTCGGATCCAAAGTCTTGGTCATTATATACCACCTCATTATCTTGATCTGAGCAGCAATATAAACCAACAAAATATGCAAGGTTGAGTACCAATGGTACTCAGCAAGTGTGGGAAAATTATATCATGCATGGCTAGGACAAGGAGAGGTTGAACTCATGGTTAAAGCACTACGCAATTAATACCTATCACCTTAGCTTATTAAGCACCTACATTACTGCACAGGTGAAATGGTCCCAATTTCCCATCCCATCATCAGGACCATAACATCGTTTCCAATGTTAAGCTCCCCGCTTAACATCACAACTTCCAAAACCATCAACCCTCTAATCATGAATAAGTCCAAGCCGCTCTTGACCGTGAGCACGGCTGTCATGACAGTTTTGACTCTGCAGAGTTTGTACCACTGTACCCACATGTAGTGATTTCATCCCCTGTTGCCGGATGGACTAAAAGAACCTCCATTATGCCAGTGGCTACGAACCACATTCACACTTCCCAGGTGTGTAGCCAGGAGATCACTACGAAGCCTTTACAAAGGGATTCCCGACGAGCGTGGGCCCACTGAGGTTTCACCCCTAACAGCATACAAGAGGCTCCAACCCCGCTGCAGTGGCCCCCTCTTGAGCCTTGCGGTTCATATGGTAGTCCAGCTGACACCTATTCCCCGCACCATCCAACACACCCATACTACGCCGGGGATACACCTAATTAATTGGCCAAGCTGCCCCATCTCAGCATGTGGTTGGCACTGTAAAGCCAGGTTACATGCTCCATGAACCGGTCCTTAGGATCCAGGCAAGTACTGAACACAAACCCGAGTCTCGTGCACCCAGCACACAACCAAAACATCCAACTTGCCTTGATCCCTACCTCTACATAACTCACAATATCTCATTCAAGAGTATGGTAAAATAAACTGATGATCTCATATCCCAATTATCCCATTCTAAGCATGGCTAAGCATAAGCATGTAAATGAATGACATGATAAAATAAATCCCAACCCAAGCTACAAGGAAACAAGGTAATGCAATTCTAGGGAAACTTCCTAGCATGGGTTTCATATTTTCAATTGCCAATGCAAATAATTCTATCTACACATCCTAGTATAGGATCAAAGTGGTCAAGGACACTTGCCTCCTTCCTGCTGCTCTTGGAATGGGTAGTCCTGATCTTGGAAAGGAATAACTTGCTCTTGAGCAGGTTCTATATCATACCATCACACATAGCAAAAGAAAAACAACAATCCATAAGACATAGTTCACATTTCCACTTTATACAAACCACACATTCATATTCATGAAAGTAATTCACCATTATATGTGTTGTGGTTACTCTATGTGTGTTGATTTGTGGTTTGCATGCACTTTTAATCATGTGTATATGATTCCTACTTTTGTGTTCACATTTATACTTACCTACTATATATATATGAGTTTCCAATTTAAATAAATTCCTTAGATTCAACTACCACACCTTTTTACTACCAAATATGTATGAAAGGTATTTTTCTTCCCCCTATGTGCCTTCAGAATTTCTACCAACCCTAAACTGAATTCTTTAGATTTTAGAAACTCCATGTATCATTTACTAGTTGCTATATTTTCAGATTTATTTTTCCTATGCATAAATGTGTACTTTATCATGAAAATAGTAATACACATCATCTAAACAGAATAGGTTCTGGTCCTAAATAATTTAATAACATATTTTGACCTTTGCCTCAGATGTAAACTATTTCACAATTATTTTCCCTATTTAAAACTATTAATTACTTAAAAATGTGTCCCTAAATGTGAATAATAAATTAAACAGATCAATTCAGCCCAAAATATGTTTTTATCTCACTCCAAAGTTTTCTAAATACTGAGAAAGTTTTTAATTTAATTATGACAATATGTTTGTCCCACTTTTTAATTTTTAAACACTAGCCACATATTCAATTTCCTAATTTAAATACTAAACAGGGCTAAAAAGTTAAACTTACCCCACTACAGGGTCTATAATATTATTTTAGAATTTTCAGGGGTCTAGCTACACTTATCAGAGGTGTTTTTCCTAATTTTTATTAAGTCCAGGGGCTAAAACTAATTTTTAAATGAATTTACATGATTTTCTGGAGTTCCAGGGGTTAGATCAGAAGTTTCCGGGGCTAGCTCTTATTTCCCGAGAACCCCAGGGGGTAGCACGTAAGAATTCCAGTCTTTATAACGCGGGGCTGACATGGACCGTCCGATTTTAAACCGACGGCCAAGATTATAACATCGAACTGGTACGCGGGGATTTAAACCCTACCGTGCGATTTAAAATAAACGGCGCACAAGCGGTCACGTCGCTCTGATCGAGCGCGGGCGGCGCTGCCGGCGGCGCACGGCGGCGGGAAGCGGCGATCTCGCCGGAGACTTTCGGATCTTCGAGAATTCTTCCTAGAACTGTGATTTTATGGTATAGATCGGTGGAGGAGAGGTCGGGGATCTCACCTCGGGGGTTTTCTTGAGCTCGGAGGTCCTGGAAGGTGATCGGCGACGAGGTCCGAGGTGAAACCACGGCGAAGCTCGTCGGCGCTGTGTTTACACCGCAAATCACCGAGTTTTTTGCACCTGCAAGGTTCCCCGGAGGCGGTGGATCAAGACCAGCGAGTTAGATCGGAATTTCCGAGCTTAGATCGGCCAGAATTCACCGGAGAAGTCTTGGTTCTCACCGGAGTAAAAATCGGCGATCGTGGGGGAAAAACAGAACGATGCCGGGGTTTTTATAGACGGGGGAGGGCGGCGGGGTGGTTTAGATCATGTCCGCGTCGCCTACGAACAGAATTCAGCGGGGATACGACGAAATCCCGATCGGTTTTGATTCGGGTGCGAGGGAGTTCGGCGCTGGCGCGAGGTAGACGACGATCGGGTGGGCCCCGCCTGTCAGTGTGAGGAAGCAGCGCGCGCGGCTGTGGGCTGGCGCGGGCGCTGGCTGGGCCGGCTGGTGGGTTTCGGCCCACTGGCCGGTTTTTTTCTGTTTTCTCTTTTTCTTTTTCTATTTCTTTTCTGATTTGAGTTTAATTTGAATTCCAGTTTGAATTTGAATTTTTGCAAAACATGCAACACGTCCAAAAATTTTTAAATCCCCCTCTTAACATAATTTAGGGTTTTGAATCAAAATTTTGTGGTGTTACAGCCAAGGGCACGTGGCTTGCCCATTTACAGTTGATATGCTTGAGAAAGCACAAACTGTAAAAGGAGAATGCACAGGGCCCGTGTGAGCTCCGGAGCTATCCTCATCTGGGAGGAGGCTCTGAGCCAGGTTATGCGTGGCAGCTCCGGGTTCCACCTCACCTGGGAGGCTTCGGACCGGAGCCCAGGGCATGCATCGGCTCCGTAACTCAAGCGCACGTGGCAGCCCCAGGGGTGACCTTAGGACCAAGGGCACGTGGCTTGCCCGTCTACAATTGATATGCTTGAGGAATCACAAACTGTAAAGGGAGATTGCACAGGGCACGTGTGAGCTATGGAGCTATCCTCGGCGGGGAGGAGGCTCTGAGCCAGGTGATGCGTGGCAGCTCCGGGTTCCACCTTAGCTGGGAGGCTTCAGAACGGAGCCCAGGGCATGCGTCGGCTCTGGAACTCAAGCACACGTGGCAGCCCCAGGGCTGACGTTAGGGCCAAGGGCATGTGGCTTGCCTATTTACAGTTGATATCCTTGAGGAAGCACAAACTGTAAAGGGAGGATGCACAGGGCAAGGCAAAACTTTCTCAATTCAGGTTCCCTTCATAGGAGGAAACAGGTCGTACTAGAGGGCACCGACCCGCCTCGGATGTCGAGAGTAGCAGGACTCCTCTGGGGCTTAGCTGTTCTAAGCGTTGTTCCTAGACACTATGACACCTTTTTGGATAAAATAAAACCCTACAGCTGCGCTAAAGATAGAACTTACGGAAGTGTTCTATGTTCCACGGATTGGGTAGAGGTGCCCCATCCTCTGTGGCTAGGCGCACACACCCGAGGCGACATACTTGTGTCACTCGGAAGGGGCCCTCCTAGCTGGGGGAGAGTTTGTTCCCCCCTTCTTGAGAAAGTATTCGCCGAAGCACCATGTTGCCCACCTTGAGCTGTCTACTCAGCACGAACTGCTGCTGGTAATGCTAGAGCGCTTGATGGTATCGAGCGTTTCAGACAATTGCTTGCCACCTTAGCTCATCGACAAGGTCGATATCTTCACGCCGGAGCTGGTCCTGTGGGCTTCGTTGTACGCTCGGACACGGAATGAGCCCATGGTGATTTCTGGGGGGAGGACTGCCTCAGCCCCATACACCAGGAAGAAGGGGCTTCCCCTCTCGAGTGATCGAGGGACATCCGGCTAGCCCACAATGAAAGCTCTTCAACCCAATTGGCACCATGCTTCTTCAAGCTATTGTAGGTGCGCGTCTTGAGTCCCCTGAGTATCTCGACGTTTACTCTTTCAGCTTGACCGTTACTCTTTGGGTGAGCAACAGAAGCATAGCAAACTTGGATGCCGAGGTCTTCGCAGCAGTCTTGGGATACTGCACTGGTGAACTTAGTCCTGTTGTCGGTGATGATTCTGTACGAGACCCTAAACCGGTAGATGATTGACTTGATGAACTTGACTGTCGACTGCCTGTTGATAGTTACTACAGGGGTAGCTTCCGTCCACGTGGTGAACTTGTCTACGGTGACGTAGAGGTACTGCTACCCAACGACGGATCTGGGGAATGGTCTGAGGATGTCCAGCCCCCACACAGCGAAGGGCCATGAGGACGGTATCATCTGCAACATCTGCGCTGGTGTGCAGATTTGCTTAGCGTGGAACTAGCATGCCTTTCATCTCTTTACCAGGTCGGCGGCATCCTGGAGAGTTGTCGGGCAATAGAAGCCACGCCGGAAGGCTTTACCGACCAGCGTGCGGGAACATGCATTGTCCCCACACTCGCCTCCATGGATCTGTGTGAGCAGGTCGCAGCCCTCCTCCCGGGTTAAACAACGCAATAGGACGCCATTAGCGCCATGCAGGTAGAGATTCCCTTCTACCACTGTGTATCTCTTAGCCAACTGAGCGATCCGTTCAGCGTATACACGTTCATCGGGAACGAAATTGTCTTTCAAGTAGTCCCGGATATCCGTGATCCATGCGTCGGGACCTACTTGAGCACATGGATCTTGAGCGTCGGGTTGCACGGAGTCCCCAATGACACTTACGATCCTTGGCGGGCACCACGGTAACATAGCCACCGGGACCGCCAGCTTTGAGGTGTTGGTCCCGCCCCCTTCGTCTGGTTCGGCCGACCAGGCGGTAGGTCGCAACAACTTCCTTTCAAAGACCCCCTCAGGCACCGGAGCCCAAGTGGAAGCCTTCTTTGACAGGTTGTCGGCTGTTGTATTATTGGCATGGGGAACATGGCACAAGTCCAAGGATAAGAAGTCCTTCTCCAACTTCTGTACATGGAGGAGATATGCTACAAGCTGTGGGTCGTTGCAACAACACTCTCCCTTGACTTGCTTGATGATCAATTGAGAATCACCCTTGACCAACAACCGCTGGATGCCGAGGGACAACACGGTCTTTAACCCGAAGATGAGAGCCTCATACTCCGCCATGTTGTTGGTTTCCTTGAAGTCAAGTCACACCATGTATTTGAACTGCTCTTCGGTTGGTGTAATGAGCAGAACCCACGCTCCGACACATTGCTTCCGCAAGGAACCGTCGAAGAAGAGAGTCCAGTAGGGCCCAGTGAAGACCGGAGCTCTGGGCTCTGGTTCACCGATGTCCTGGCCCCCTGGCTGGCATGGTGGTGGAGTCCACTCTGCCACGAAGTCAGCTAGCACCTGACTTTTCACCGCATGGTGCGGTAAGAAGTCCAGCTCGAACTCCGCCAACTCCATAGCCCATTTAGCTATGTTTCCAATGGCGTTGGGGCTGTGGAGGACGGTTCTCAGTGGGTATGAGGTAACCACCGGGATCTTGTGATCTTGGAAGTAATGGCGCAACTTCCTTAATGTAATGAGGATTGCATAGAGCAGCTTGTGCACCTCCCGATATGTTGTTTTGGCGTCGTAGAGGACCTCGCTAATGAAGTAGACCGGTCGCTGGATGGTTCGGACCCTCCTAGAGGGGTCCGAAGCGTCTTCTTGTAGAGGTCCGGGACTCGGGAGCCCCTGGCCTCAGGGTCTAGGACTGCAATCTGGGAGCTCGGACCCAGATGCACGTCGATTGCCAGGTTTAGATGGCTGAGACCTGACTAATTCTTCTTGGGGATGTCCGGGACTCGAGGCCCCAAGGCCCCTGTGTCCGGGACTGCATTCGGGAGCATGGACCCGGATACGTATTGATCATCAGGTCCATTGATTTGGGATGTGATTACTTCCCCATCCCAAGGGTTTCCTACAGAGTCTGAGCCCTGGAGCTTTAGACCAACGGTAGCACGAGCCTTTTCTTTGACTTGAGGTCGATGGAGTTCTGATTGCTCCACGACCAGAACCATGCCCATGACCTCGGTTATGGCAGCGATTTAGAGGAGCAGTGGCTCGCCTTATTTAGGGGCCACCATGATTGGCAACATTGTGAGGAACATCTTCAGCTCTTGGAATGCCTCATCCGCCTCCTCGGTCCATACGAATGGACCAGACTTAAGTAGAATCTAGAAGAACGGAAGAGCCCGCTCGACCACTCTAGAGATAAACTGACTGAGCGTAGCCAAGCATCCGGTAAGCTTCTTCATGTCCTTGATGCGGGCAGGGGGCCGCATCAGTTATATCGCCTTAATCTTCTCTAGGTTAGCTTCAACTCCTCGGTGTGAAACAAGGAAATCAAGCAGCTTCCCGGCAGAGACCTTAAAGACACATTTGTCCGGGTTCAACTTCGTGCGTGTGGAACGCAGTCTGTCAAAGACTAGGGTGTCACACCCGGTTTTTCCGAAGAAACAACCAAGTGAATATCACATGTATGCCAGGATCATTTTCTCATACATGTGATGACAAATAGTGAAGCATCATTTATTACAAGCCAGGTGTCGAATAGAAATAAGTCTTACATCGCAAATGTCTCAATGGACACTAATGCTTCATCACAAGTAAATAAACTAGCAGCGGAATATTATTCTTTAGGGCTCCATCACAGGCGTTGCCCGGGGGTCTTCATGAACCTAAAAACCTTCCTCGGGTTCAAAATCTTGGTCATTATACGCCACCTCATTATCTTGACCTGAGCAGCAATATAAACCAACAAATATGCAAGGTTGAGTACCAATGGTACTCAGCAAGTGTGGGAAAATTATATCATGCATGGCTAGAACAAGGAGAGGTTGAACTCATGGTTAAAGCACTACACAATTAATACCTATCACCTTAGCTTATTAAGCACCTACATTACTACACAGGTGAAATTGTCCCAATCTCCCATCCCATCATCATAATCCAATAACCATAACATCACTTCCAATGTTAAGCTCCCCGCTTAACTTCCAAAACCATCAATCCTCTAATCATGAATAAGTCCAGGCCGCTCTTAACCGTGAGCACGGCTGTCAAGACAGTTTTGACTCTGCAGAGTTTGTACCACTGTACCCACAAGTAGTGATTTCATCCCCCGTTGCCGGGTGGACTAAAAGAACCTCCATTATGCCAGTGGCTACGATCCACATTCACACTTCCCAGGTATGCGGCCAGGAGATCACTACGAAGCCTTTACAAAGGGATTCCTGACGAGCGTGGGCCCACTGAGGTTTCACCCCTAACAGCATACAAGAGGCTCCAACCCCGCTGCAGTGGCCCCCTCTTGAGCCTTGCGGTTCATATGGTAGTCCAGCTGACACCTACTCCCCGCACCATCCAACACACCCATACTACGCCGGGGATACACCTAATTAATTGGCCAAGCTGCCCCATCTCAGCATGTGGTTGGCACTGTAAAGCCGGGTTACATGCTCCATGAACCGGTCCTTAGGATCCAGGCAAGTACTAAACACAAACCCAAGTCTCGTGCACCCAGCACACAACCAAAACATTCAACTTGCCTTGATCCCTACCTCTACATAACTCACAATAACTCATTCAAGAGTATGGTAAAATAAATTGATGATCTCATATCCGAAATATCCCATTCTAAGCATGGCTAAGCAAATGCATGTAAATAAATGACATGACAAAATAAATCCCAACCCAAGCTACAAGGAAACAAGGTAATGCAATTCTAGGGAAACTTCCTAGCATGGGTTTCATATTTCATTTGACAATGCAAATAATTCTATCTACACATCCTAGCATAGGATCAAAGTGGTCAAGGACACTTGCCTCCTTCTTGCTGCTCTTGAAATGGGTATTCCTGGTCTTGGAAATGAATAACTTGTTCTTGAACAGGTTCTACTTCATACCATCACACATAGCAAAAGAAAAACAACAATCCATAAGACATAGTTCACACTTACACTTCATACAAACCACACATTCACATTTATGAAATTCATTCACCATTATATGTGTTGTGTTTCAGTTTTAAATAAATTCCTTATATTAAACTACTACACCTTTTCACTACCAAGTATGTATGAAAAGTATTTTTCTTCTCCATATGTGCCTTCAGAATTTCTACCAACCCTAAACTGAACTCTTTGGATTTTAAAAACTCCATTTATCATTTACTAGTTGCTATATTTTCAGATTTATATTCCTATGCATAATTGTGTATTTTATTATGAAATTAGTAATACACGTCATCTAAACAGTATAGGTTCTGGTCCTAAATAATTTAATAACATGTTTTGACCTTGGCTTCTGATGTAGACTATTTCATAATTATTTTCCCTATTTTTCTATAACTATTCTTTACTTAAAAATGTGTCCATATACTAATAAATGTGAATAATAGATGAAACAGATTTATTTCAGCCCAAAAATATATTTTTATCTCACTCCAAAGTTTTCTAAGTACTGAGAAAGTTTTTAATTAATTTTGACAATTATGTTTGTCCCCCTTTTTAATTTTTAAACACTAGTTACATATTCAATTTTCTAAATTAAATACTAAACAGGGCTAAAATAATGAATTCACCCCATTACAGGGTCTATAATATTATTTTCTTAATTTCCAGGGGTCTAGCTACACTTATCAGAAGTGTTTTTCCTAATTTCTATTAAGTCCAGGGGCTAAAACTGATTTTTAAATGAATTTACATGATTTTCTGGAGTTCCAGGGGCTAGATCTGAAGTTTCCGGGGCTAGCTCTCAATTCCAGAGAACCCCAGGGGGTAGCACGTAAGAATCCCAGTCTTTATATCGCGGGGTTGACGTGGACCGTCCGATTTTAAACCGACGGCTGAGATTATAACATCGAACCGGTACGCGGGGTTTTAAAGTCTACCGTGCGATTTAAAATAAACGGCGCACAAGCGGCCACGTCGCTCTGATCGAGCGCGGGCGGCGCTGCCGGCGGCGCACGGCGGCGGGAAGCGGCGATCTCGCCGGAAAGTTTCGGATCCTCGAGAATTCTGCCTAAAACTGTGATCTTATGGCATAGATCGGTAGAGGAGAGGTCAGGGATCTCACCTCGGGGGTTTTCTCGAGCTCGGGGGTCCTGGAAAGTGATCGGCGGCGAGGTCCGAGGCAAAACCACGGCGAAGCTCGTCGGCGCTGGGTTTACACCGTAAGTCTTCGGGTTTTCTGCACCTGCAAAGTTCCCCGGAGGCGGTGGATCAAGACCAGCGAGTTAGATTAGAGTTTCCGAGCTTAGATCGGCCAGAATTCACCGGCGAAGTCTCGGTGCTCACCGGAGTAAAAATCGGCGATCGCGTGGGAAAAACTGATCAGGGCTGGGGTTTTTATAGCCGGGGGAGGGCGGTGGGTCTGTTGCGATCGAGTTTGAGTCGTTTGGGACCAGAATTCGGGCTGCGGGACGCGGAAATCCGGTCGGTTGCGATCGCGCGCGCGGGAGAGAGTCCGGGGTCGCGGGGTTAGGGATGACAGGCGGGTCCCACCCATCTGTGAGAGGCAGCGCGGCGCGCGCGGGGGCGGGCTGGCGCGGGGAAAGCTGGGCCGGCTGGCGGGTTTCGGCCCACTGGTCGGTTTTTCCCGTTTTCTCTTTTTCTTTTTCCATTTCTTTTCTGTTTTGAGTCTAATTTGAATTCCAGTTTGAATTTGAATTTTTGCAAAACATGCAACACGTCCAAAAATTTTTAAATTCCCCTCTGAACATGGTTTAGGGTTTTGAATCAAAATTTGGGGTGTTACAGCTCTACCCCCCTAAAAAGAAATCTCGTCCTCGAGATTGGTGTTTCTAAGAAAACAATTCCGGAAATTGTGCCTTGAGCTCATCTTCCCGTTCCCAGGTAGCTTCCTCTTCTGGATATCCTCGATTTTGGCGGGATCTACGGAGATTCCTCCCTCCGAGATTATATGTCCTAAAAAGGGAACTCTCTTCAGCCAAAACTCACACTTGCTCAACTTGGCATATAGTTGGTGTTCTCTCAGCCTCTGTAACACCAACCTTAGATGTTTCTCATGTTCTTCTTCATCTTTGGAGAAGACGAGAATATCATCTATGAAAACCACCACAAATTTGTCCAGATATTCCATGAATACCTTGTTCATGAGGTACATGAAATATGCCGGGGCATTGGTTAGCCCGAAAGGCATGACAGTGTATTCATACAGTCCGTACCGAGATACGAAAGCTGTCTTGGGAATATCAGATTGCCTTATCTTGAGTTGGTGGTATCCCGACCTGAGATCAATTTTCGAGAACACACAAGCTCCCCTCAACTGATCAAACAAGTCTTCAATGCGAGGCAATGGGTACTTGTTCTTGATGGTTACCTCATTCAAGGCACGGTAATCCACGCATAACCTTTGGGTTCCGTCTTTCTTGGGCACAAATATCATCGGAGCTCCCCATGGTGAGGAACTAGGGCGAATATACCCCTTCTCCGTCAATTCTCTCAAATGATCCTTGAGCTCTTCTAGCTGCTTGGAGTCCATTCGATAAGGTCTCTTGTATATTGGGGCTGTTCCCGGTACTAGCTCAATTGCGAATTCCACGTCACGGTCGGGAGGCATTCCTGGCAATTCCTCCGGAAAAACATCTGGATATTCCCTGATGGTCCTGATTTCCTCAACTTTCACCCCCACTTGATTTAATTTGATGTCCCTCCTAGGCTCGTGTATTGTTATGAACTTTACTCTGGTGCCACTGGGGTGAGTTAATTCCACCGTTCTGGTCGAACAATGGATGATTCCTTTATGTTTGGTCAACCAATCCATACCCAAAATAATATCTATCCCTTGTGAATCTATCACTATGAGGTTAGCAGTAAATACTACCCCATTAATGTCTAGGCTCACTTTGGGACACACTTGTCTTGTCCTTATTTCTCCACCTGGAGAGTTTACGGCTAGCATATGGTTCATTTGTGTGGTTGCTAGGTCATACTTCTTAACAAACCCTTGAGCAATGAACGAGTGGGTAGCACCAGAATCAAACAGCAGAGTTGCAAGGTGTAAATTGGCAGGAAACTTACCAACTACCACGTCGGGTGCCTCTTGTGCTTCCTCCATAGTGACATGGTTCACCCGTCCTCTCATTACATTCTGCTGTTGTGGCTGCGCGGGCTTCTTCTTTGGGCACTTATGGGCATAGTGCCCCACTTCACCACAGCTAAAACATTGCACCCCAACCTTAGGTGCTTAGCCTTTGTTGTCTTGGGGTTGGTTCGGGGGTCCTTGCACTGCTGGTCGAGGTGGATATGCGGGGCGAGGCTGCTGCACAAACTGACGTTGCGGCTGTGCTGGTGCTGCGGGTGGCCTATAGTTTGGGTTGTACCCTCTTGGTGCTGAATAGGGTACCACAGCACGGCTCGTCTGCCCCGTAGGTTGCTGCATCATACGTGGGCGGGTGTTGCTCCCTGAGGCCTGATGTGACCATCCCGCCTTCCTCTTATTCTCATTTTCCAGGGCCTTTAGCTTTCTTTCCACCACAAACGCTCTGTCCACCATCTTTTGAAAGCTTTCATACTCATGGGAGGACATTGCACACTGCATCTCTGCGGTAAGTCCTTCCACGAAACAATCTTGTTTCTGCTCATCAGTCTCTATGTCTCGTGGAGCATAACGGGATAGTTGAGTAAATTTAGTGAGGTATTCCCTCACCGTCATGTTTCCCTGCTGCAGTCCCAGAAACTCTTTCCTCTTGTTTTTGAGTTCACCTCTTGGGATGTAGTGGTTGCGGAAGCTACGCTTGAACTCTTCCCAAGTGATGTTCTCAGGGTCATGATGGGCGGCCACGTAGGCGGTCCACCAATCAGCAGCAGGTCCCTGCAATTGATGAGAGGCAAACAGCACCCTCTCATACCCTTGGCATTGTATTTTCCTCATCTTACTTTCAATAGTCTTCAGCCAATCATCTGCCTCCAGAGGTTCAGCAGCACTTGCAAACTTTGGAGGTTGAGTTCCTAGAAACTCACTCAACCTTGGTTGGCGTGGTGCCGCTTGTGGAGGTGGAACTTGATGCAAGTTGGCCACCACTTGAGTCAAGTTCTGGATGAGCTGATTTTGATTCTCCAGCATTTGGTGGAGAGGATCAACTTCTTCACGGCGACCACCCCTGTCCTGGCCTCCAGAAAGATGAGGGTTGCATGCCTCATCATTGTTGTTGGCGGGGTTGGCAGCACGTCCTTTTCCTCTTCCGGCCATCTGGCAGAATCAACAAATGTTAATTTGATACCATTTAGTATCATCTTACTACTTTCATTTGTTGGTACTTTAAGGTGTTGAGGCTTTGTTATACTTTTACGGGGATTTATATCTCACACCAAATAAATGCACTATTATTTCCTGTGGGTTCACACACCAAAGCAAAACAATCTGAAGACGAGGCCGTGGACAATTGCTCATGGCTTCCACAACTCACGTCACACACCAAGCATCATCACACCATTAACTACGTAACGACTCGACTACTCGACCTCTTGCTAGCTAGGGGAAAGACTCTACACTACTCGTCCTCTCGAGCTGGCTCCTCGGGATCTTCCTCCTCATTTCGGCTACCTTCTGACTCTGCTTTGGGTGGGGAGGCTGCTGGTGGAGAAGTGCGACGACGCCTGATCGCTCGGCGATCCGGGGAGTCAGGAGTCCATGGATCACTCACGGTGACACACAGTTCATTCCCATCTCCTCTTTCTCTCGCCTTTAAGCAAGCTCGCAGCAACGCCTCCGTTTCCTTCAGGGTGTCTCGGACATCCTGAAGCTCTTGTTGACACTCCTGCAGCCGAGTGCTGAGCATAGCAGCATCCTCCAAGCACAAGTCCATGTGCTCATGGGAAGTCTCTTGCTGCACCGGTGGGTACTTGTACTCCGTGGTACCACTCTCACGTTGGAGGACATACATGTACTCAGTTTTATCCAAGTGGCGACGATAGATGTGACTCTGGCAGGTGATGGCCTCCCAGGTGACATCTTTCTCCGCGTCAACTTGTGTTGCTCGACAAGCTGGAGAGTGGTGAATCTTAAGCAGCTGATTTTCGTGTATAATCCTCATCTCCGAACTCCATTCTTCCCTCTTCTCACGGATGGTTCTAGTGGAGTTATAGTGGATGATTAGCTTGCCCGTATTGCCGGCGGCTTCGAGCATACGCCGAAGACGGCGCAACAAATCTCCTACGGCCAATCCATAGGAAAGGTACGTCACTGGACGACTCTCCTCTCTTTCGGCAAGGGCAACTACGGGAACTCTCCCTCCTGTGGACTTACGAGCGGTGCGAATCATGCGAACCATCTAAAACAAAAGAATTTAAAATTAGGTTAGATAAATTCTCAAATAAAAATCCTATTTTGAATGAAAGTTGGGGTAAGATGAAGAAAATGACTCCTTTAATAACACTTTTCCACCCACACCTTGGAAAATAGTTTTTAAGAAAATAGGGCCCTTAACTACGTCCATTTCTACCTAGGTCCACGTTCCTACGGGCAACCTTGGCTCTGATACCACCTCTTGTCACACCCGGTTTTTCCGAAGAAACAACCAAGTGAATATCACATGTATGCCAGGATCATTTTCTCATACATGTGATGACAAACAGTGAAGCATCATTTATTACAAGCCAGGTGTCGAATAGAAATAAGTCTTACATCGCAAATGTCTCAATGGACACTAATGCTTCATCAGAAGTAAATAAACTAGCAGCGGAATATTATTCTTTAGGGCTCCATCACAGGCGTTGCCCGGGGGTCTTCATGAACCTAAAAACCTTCCTCGGGTCCAAAATCTTGGTCATTATACGCCACCTCATTATCTTGACCTGAGCAGCAATATAAACCAACAAATATGCAAGGTTGAGTACCAATGGTACTCAGCAAGTGTGGGAAAATTATATCATGCATGGCTAGAACAAGGAGAGGTTGAACTCATGGTTAAAGCACTACACAATTAATACCTATCACCTTAGCTTATTAAGCACCTACATTACTACACAGGTGAAATTGTCCCAATCTCCCATCCCATCATCATAATCCAATAACCATAACATCACTTCCAATGTTAAGCTCCCCGCTTAACTTCCAAAACCATCAATCCTCTAATCATGAATAAGTCCAGGCCGCTCTTAACCGTGAGCACGGCTGTCAAGACAGTTTTGACTCTGCAGAGTTTGTACCACTGTACCCACAAGTAGTGATTTCATCCCCCGTTGCCGGGTGGACTAAAAGAACCTCCATTATGCCAGTGGCTACGATCCACATTCACACTTCCCAGGTGTGCGGCCAGGAGATCACTACGAAGCCTTTACAAAGGGATTCCCGACGAGCGTGGGCCCACTGAGGTTTCACCCCTAACAGCATACAAGAGGCTCCAACCCCGCTGCAGTGGCCCCCTCTTGAGCCTTGCGGTTCATATGGTAGTCCAGCTGACACCTACTCCCCGCACCATCCAACACACCCATACTACGCCGGGGATACACCTAATTAATTGGCCAAGCTGCCCCATCTCAGCATGTGGTTGGCACTGTAAAGCCGGGTTACATGCTCCATGAACCGGTCCTTAGGATCCAGGCAAGTACTAAACACAAACCCAAGTCTCGTGCACCCAGCACACAACCAAAACATTCAACTTGCCTTGATCCCTACCTCTACATAACTCACAATAACTCATTCAAGAGTATGGTAAAATAAATTGATGATCTCATATCCCAAATATCCCATTCTAAGCATGGCTAAGCAAATGCATGTAAATAAATGACATGACAAAATAAATCCCAACCCAAGCTATAAGGAAACAAGGTAATGCAATTCTAGGGAAACTTCCTAGCATGGGTTTCATATTTCATTTGACAATGCAAATAATTCTATCTACACATCCTAGCATAGGATCAAAGTGGTCAAGGACACTTGCCTCCTTCTTGCTGCTCTTGAAATGGGTATTCCTGGTCTTGGAAATGAATAACTTGTTCTTGAACAGGTTCTACTTCATACCATCACACATAGCAAAAGAAAAACAACAATCCATAAGACATAGTTCACACTTACACTTCATACAAACCACACATTCACATTTATGAAATTCATTCACCATTATATGTGTTGTGTTTCAGTTTTAAATAAATTCCTTATATTAAACTACTACACCTTTTCACTACCAAGTATGTATGAAAAGTATTTTTCTTCTCCATATGTGCCTTCAGAATTTCTACCAACCCTAAACTTAACTCTTTGGATTTTAAAAACTCCATTTATCATTTACTAGTTGCTATATTTTCAGATTTATATTCCTATGCATAATTGTGTATTTTATTATGAAATTAGTAATACACATCATCTAAACAGTATAGGTTCTGGTCCTAAATAATTTAATAACATGTTTTGACCTTGGCTTCTGATGTAGACTATTTCATAATTATTTTCCCTATTTTTCTATAACTATTCTTTACTTAAAAATGTGTCCATATACTAATAAATGTGAATAATAGATGAAACAGATTCATTTCAGCCCAAAAATATATTTTTATCTCACTCCAAAGTTTTCTAAGTACTGAGAAAGTTTTTAATTAATTTTGACAATTATGTTTGTCCCCCTTTTTAATTTTTAAACACTAGTTACATATTCAATTTTCTAAATTAAATACTAAACAGGGCTAAAATAATGAATTCACCCCATTACAGGGTCTATAATATTATTTTCTTAATTTCCAGGGGTCTAGCTACACTTATCAGAAGTGTTTTTCCTAATTTCTATTAAGTCCAGGGGCTAAAACTGATTTTTAAATGAATTTACATGATTTTCTGGAGTTCCAGGGGCTAGATCTGAAGTTTCCGGGGCTAGCTCTCAATTCCAGAGAACCCCAGGGGGTAGCACGTAAGAATCCCAGTCTTTATATCGCGGGGTTGACGTGGACCGTCCGATTTTAAACCGACGGCTGAGATTATAACATCGAACCGGTACGCGGGGTTTTAAAGTCTACCGTGCGATTTAAAATAAACGGCGCACAAGCGGCCACGTTGCTCTGATCGAGCGCGGGCGGCGCTGCCGGCGGCGCACGGCGGTGGGAAGCGGCGATCTCGCCGGAAAGTTTCGGATCCTCGAGAATTCTGCCTAAAACTGTGATCTTATGGCATAGATCGGTAGAGGAGAGGTCAGGGATCTCACCTCGGGGGTTTTCTCGAGCTCGGGGGTCCTGGAAAGTGATCGGCGGCGAGGTCCGAGGCAAAACCACGGCGAAGCTCGTCGGCGCTGGGTTTACACCGTAAGTCTTCGGGTTTTCTGCACCTGCAAAGTTCCCCGGAGGCGGTGGATCAAGACCAGCGAGTTAGATCAGAGTTTCCGAGCTTAGATCGGCCAGAATTCACCGGCGAAGTCTCGGTGCTCACCGGAGTAAAAATCGGCGATCGCGTGGGAAAAACTGATCGGGGCTGGGGTTTTTATAGCCGGGGGAGGGCGGTGGGTCTGTTGCGATCGAGTTTGAGTCGTTTGGGACCAGAATTCGGGCTGCGGGACGCGGAAATCCGGTCGGTTGCGATCGCGCGCGCGGGAGAGAGTCCGGGGTCGCGGGGTTAGGGATGACAGGCGGGTCCCACCCATCTGTGAGAGGCAGCGCGGCGCGCGCGGGGGCGGGCTGGCGCGGGGAAAGCTGGGCCGGCTGGCGGGTTTCGGCCCACTGGTCGGTTTTTCCCGTTTTCTCTTTTTCTTTTTCCATTTCTTTTCTGTTTTGAGTCTAATTTGAATTCCAGTTTGAATTTGAATTTTTGCAAAACATGCAACACGTCCAAAAATTTTTAAATTCCCCTCTGAACATGGTTTAGGGTTTTGAATCAAAATTTGGGGTGTTACAGCTCTACCCCCCTAAAAAGAAATCTCGTCCTCGAGATTGGTGTTTCTAAGAAAACAATTCCGGAAATTGTGCCTTGAGCTCATCTTCCCGTTCCCAGGTAGCTTCCTCTTCTGGATATCCTTGATTTTGGCGGGATCTATGGAGATTCCTCCCTCCGAGATTATATGTCCTAAAAAGGGAACTCTCTTCAGCCAAAACTCACACTTGCTCAACTTGGCATATAGTTGGTGTTCTCTCAGCCTCTGTAACACCAACCTTAGATGTTTCTCATGTTCTTCTTCATCTTTGGAGAAGACGAGAATATCATCTATGAAAACCACCACAAATTTGTCCAGATATTCCATGAATACCTTGTTCATGAGGTACATGAAATATGCCGGGGCATTGGTTAGCCCGAAAGGCATGACAGTGTATTCATACAGTCCGTACCGAGATACGAAAGCTGTCTTGGGAATATCAGATTGCCTTATCTTGAGTTGGTGGTATCCCGACCTGAGATCAATTTTCGAGAACACACAAGCTCCCCTCAACTGATCAAACAAGTCTTCAATGCGAGGCAATGGGTACTTGTTCTTGATGGTTACCTCATTCAAGGCACGGTAATCCACGCATAACCTTTGGGTTCCGTCTTTCTTGGGCACAAATATCATCGGAGCTCCCCATGGTGAGGAACTAGGGCGAATATACCCCTTCTCCGTCAATTCTCTCAAATGATCCTTGAGCTCTTCTAGCTGCTTGGAGTCCATTCGATAAGGTCTCTTGTATATTGGGGCTGTTCCCGGTACTAGCTCAATTGCGAATTCCACGTCACGGTCGGGAGGCATTCCTGGCAATTCCTCCGGAAAAACATCTGGATATTCCCTGATGGTCCTGATTTCCTCAACTTTCACCCCCACTTGATTTAATTTGATGTCCCTCCTAGGCTCGTGTATTGTTATGAACTTTACTCTGGTGCCACTGGGGTGAGTTAATTCCACCGTTCTGGTCGAACAATGGATGATTCCTTTATGTTTGGTCAACCAATCCATACCCAAAATAATATCTATCCCTTGTGAATCTATCACTATGAGGTTAGCAGTAAATACTACCCCATTAATGTCTAGGCTCACTTTGGGACACACTTGTCTTGTCCTTATTTCTCCACCTGGAGAGTTTACGGCTAGCATATGGTTCATTTGTGTGGTTGCTAGGTCATACTTCTTAACAAACCCTTGAGCAATGAACGAGTGGGTAGCACCAGAATCAAACAGCAGAGTTGCAAGGTGTAAATTGGCAGGAAACTTACCAACTACCACGTCGGGTGCCTCTTGTGCTTCCTCCATAGTGACATGGTTCACCCGTCCTCTCATTACATTCTGCTGTTGTGGCTGCGCGGGCTTCTTCTTTGGGCACTTATGGGCATAGTGCCCCACTTCACCACAGCTAAAACATTGCACCCCAACCTTAGGTGCTTGGCCTTTGTTGTCTTGGGGTTGGTTCGGGGGTCCTTGCACTGCTGGTCGAGGTGGATATGCGGGGCGAGGCTGCTGCACAAACTGACGTTGCGGCTGTGCTGGTGCTGCGGGTGGCCTATAGTTTGGGTTGTACCCTCTTGGTGCTGAATAGGGTACCACAGCACGGCTCGTCTGCCCCGTAGGTTGCTGCATCATACGTGGGCGGGTGTTGCTCCCTGAGGCCTGATGTGACCATCCCGCCTTCCTCTTATTCTCATTTTCCAGGGCCTTTAGCTTTCTTTCCACCACAAACGCTCTGTCCACCATCTTTTGAAAGCTTTCATACTCATGGGAGGACATTGCACACTGCATCTCTGCGGTAAGTCCTTCCACGAAACAATCTTGTTTCTGCTCATCAGTCTCTATGTCTCGTGGAGCATAACGGGATAGTTGAGTAAATTTAGTGAGGTATTCCCTCACCGTCATGTTTCCCTGCTGCAGTCCCAGAAACTCTTTCCTCTTGTTTTTGAGTTCACCTCTTGGGATGTAGTGGTTGCGGAAGCTACGCTTGAACTCTTCCCAAGTGATGTTCTCAGGGTCATGATGGGCGGCCACGTAGGCGGTCCACCAATCAGCAGCAGGTCCCTGCAATTGATGAGAGGCAAACAGCACCCTCTCATACCCTTGGCATTGTATTTTCCTCATCTTACTTTCAATAGTCTTCAGCCAATCATCTTCCTCCAGAGGTTCAGCAGCACTTGCAAACTTTGGAGGTTGAGTTCCTAGAAACTCACTCAACCTTGGTTGGCGTGGTGCCGCTTGTGGAGGTGGAACTTGATGCAAGTTGGCCACCACTTGAGTCAAGTTCTGGATGAGCTGATTTTGATTCTCCAGCATTTGGTGGAGAGGATCAACTTCTTCACGGCGACCACCCCTGTCCTGGCCTCCAGAAAGATGAGGGTTGCATGCCTCATCATTGTTGTTGGCGGGGTTGGCAGCACGTCCTTTTCCTCTTCCGGCCATCTGGCAGAATCAACAAATGTTAATTTGATACCATTTAGTATCATCTTACTACTTTCATTTGTTGGTACTTTAAGGTGTTGAGGCTTTGTTATACTTTTACGGGGATTTATATCTCACACCAAATAAATGCACTATTATTTCCTGTGGGTTCACACACCAAAGCAAAACAATCTGAAGACGAGGCCGTGGACAATTGCTCATGGCTTCCACAACTCACGTCACACACCAAGCATCATCACACCATTAACTACGTAACGACTCGACTACTCGACCTCTTGCTAGCTAGGGGAAAGACTCTACACTACTCGTCCTCTCGAGCTGGCTCCTCGGGATCTTCCTCCTCATTTCGGCTACCTTCTGACTCTGCTTTGGGTGGGGAGGCTGCTGGTGGAGAAGTGCGGCGACGCCTGATCGCTCGGCGATCCGGGGAGTCAGGAGTCCATGGATCACTCACGGTGACACACAGTTCATTCCCATCTCCTCTTTCTCTCGCCTTTAAGCAAGCTCGCAGCAACGCCTCCGTTTCCTTCAGGGTGTCTCGGACATCCTGAAGCTCTTGTTGACACTCCTGCAGCCGAGTGCTGAGCATAGCAGCATCCTCCAAGCACAAGTCCATGTGCTCATGGGAAGTCCCTTGCTGCACCGGTGGGTACTTGTACTCCGTGGTACCACTCTCACGTTGGAGGACATACATGTACTCAGTTTTATCCAAGTGGCGACGATAGATGTGACTCTGGCAGGTGATGGCCTCCCAGGTGACATCTTTCTCCGCGTCAACTTTTGTTGCTCGACAAGCTGGAGAGTGGTGAATCTTAAGCAGCTGATTTTCGTGTATAATCCTCATCTCCGAACTCCATTCTTCCCTCTTCTCACGGATGGTTCTAGTGGAGTTATAGTGGATGATTAGCTTGCCCGTATTGCCGGCGGCTTCGAGCATACGCCGAAGACGGCGCAACAAATCTCCTACGGCCAATCCATAGGAAAGGTACGTCACTGGACGACTCTCCTCTCTTTCGGCAAGGGCAACTACGGGAACTCTCCCTCCTGTGGACTTACGAGCGGTGCGAATCATGCGAACCATCTAAAACAAAAGAATTTAAAATTAGGTTAGATAAATTCTCAAATAAAAATCCTATTTTGAATGAAAGTTGGGGTAAGATGAAGAAAATGACTCCTTTAATAACACTTTTCCACCCACACCTTGGAAAATAGTTTTTAAGAAAATAGGGCCCTTAACTACGTCCATTTCTACCTAGGTCCACGTTCCTACGGGCAACCTTGGCTCTGATACCACCTCTTGTCACACCCGGTTTTTCCGAAGAAACAACCAAGTGAATATCACATGTATGCCAGGATCATTTTCTCATACATGTGATGACAAACAGTGAAGCATCATTTATTACAAGCCAGGTGTCGAATAGAAATAAGTCTTACATCGCAAATGTCTCAATGGACACTAATGCTTCATCACAAGTAAATAAACTAGCAGCGGAATATTGTTCTTTAGGGCTCCATCACAGGCGTTGCCCGGGGGTCTTCATGAACCTAAAAACCTTCCTCGGGTCCAAAATCTTGGTCATTATACGCCACCTCATTATCTTGACCTGAGCAGCAATATAAACCAACAAATATGCAAGGTTGAGTACCAATGGTACTCAGCAAGTGTGGGAAAATTATATCATGCATGGCTAGAACAAGGAGAGGTTGAACTCATGGTTAAAGCACTACACAATTAATACCTATCACCTTAGCTTATTAAGCACCTACATTACTACACAGGTGAAATTGTCCCAATCTCCCATCCCATCATCATAATCCAATAACCATAACATCACTTCCAATGTTAAGCTCCCCGCTTAACTTCCAAAACCATCAATCCTCTAATCATGAATAAGTCCAGGCCGCTCTTAGGCCCTGTTTGGCATAGCTGAAACTTGTTAAGAAGCTGGCTTATTTCTGGCTGCTGTTAGAAGTAGCTGTCTAAAGAAGCAGCTGGCTAGAGAAGCTATGTGTTTGGCAGTCTGCGTTTTTAATGTGCTGGTTTGCTGTTTCAAAGTGTAAATTGTCTGAATTGCTTATGGTATTTTTCTGACTTGTATATAAAGTCACATTGGGTTCATTTCTTTATTGTATTTTATTTGCCACGGAATTAGAACTATTTGACATTTATATTATAAAATATAGTTTGATCAAAAGAATAAAATACGAGAATTATTACACCATAGAGACAAACTTTAATATCAAAGGTCTATTCTATAAACTCATCACTACCCTTCCACTAATCCTGCTGCAATAGCATCACGTAGGTCTCCCATATCTCGGTCATCTGTAACATCAGTAAGGTTAGGTCCGATATCACCATCAATATATGTCTCGTCTAAACTTTTTGCATCCCGGCATAGCCTAAAAATATAGTACATGGTTTCATACCACAATTTTTTCTTCCCACCATTCATTACTAGCTGCAATTAAACCGGTCTTCGGATCTCTTCCTAACCCAGAGGCATGATTAAGCAATGTCTTCCATGTCACATATTCAGCTTTCAAGGCATCCCATCGATTTTTCATTTGAGCACGTGTATAGTTTCTGCCCGTGCGTTCATTAAACTGAGCAATGAGATTGGCATAACCTTTGGCATTCAAGCAACCATGTGGCCTGTTATTAGCAAGTACTTGTTCCACACATAACTCAATAAAAATTTTAGTTGCATTTGCATCCCAATGTGCATTGACTTTCCTGGGCTTTGAGACGTTTTCCATCTACAAACACTATTGTCATAAGCAAACTACTCAACACTAATCAACATGTTGTACTCTTAGATCGCTAATGTCAAAAGAGTGTTTCAACGTACAATTCCTAAATGAAGCATGACATTTTTTACCTTGTGAAAAACAGTTGAAAATAGTCTTCGATCTTTGCTCAAAATCTGCATATTGTTCAGATTTGAAGGTAAGAAAACAATAATAATCATAGCTGCAAATTGCTTTATAGGAACCTCATGTTACTACAAAACAGGGCAAATTCCATACCATGCAGCGCTAACTCAACTTATCTAACACTAAACAAAATCAGCTTTCTGGACGTGCCCGAACAGCTGCTGTCAGCCGCCCGGCGGGAGTTCGCAGGCGGGGGGGGGGGGGGGGGGGGGGGGTCGGGTGCCGCCCGCTTCGGTCGGGTTCAGCCCCACCGGGGGGGGGTTCGTGGCCGGCAGCCGCCCGGCGAGGGTCGGACCGCCGCGAGGGGAGGGGCGGGCGAGAGTCGGCGCATACCTGGCTGTAGCCATCACCGAGGCGGCGGCGCACTGAGCTCGGGAGAGAAATTGTGAGGGCTGCTTTGGATCCATCTCTATTTATATCATGGCAGTTGCGAGTAAATTCCTTTAAACTTCAGGGGTATTTTCGTAACTCAGGTGCGCAGAAGCTGGGAAAAGCTGGTGGAAGGCCGCTTTTCTGTAAAGCGATTTCGTAGTTCATTTGGAGAAGCGATTTTTTAACAAGTTGTAACAAAAGCTAGATGTTTGGAGGCTGAAGTGCTTAAACTTGTTAAAAAGCTGACTAAAAAGCTGTCCCAAACAGGCCCTTAACCGTGAGCACGGCTGTCAAGACAGTTTTGACTCTGCAGAGTTTGTACCACTGTACCCACAAGTAGTGATTTCATCCCCCGTTGCCGGGTGGACTAAAAGAACCTCCATTATGCCAGTGGCTACGATCCACATTCACACTTCCCAGGTGTGCGGCCAGGAGATCACTACGAAGCCTTTACAAAGGGATTCCCGACGAGCGTGGGCCCACTGAGGTTTCACCCCTAACAGCATACAAGAGGCTCCAACCCCGCTGCAGTGGCCCCCTCTTGAGCCTTGCGGTTCATATGGTAGTCCAGCTGACACCTACTCCCCGCACCATCCAACACACCCATACTACGCCGGGGATACACCTAATTAATTGGCCAAGCTGCCCCATCTCAGCATGTGGTTGGCACTGTAAAGCCAGGTTACATGCTCCATGAACCGGTCCTTAGGATCCAGGCAAGTACTAAACACAAACCCAAGTCTCGTGCACCCAGCACACAACCAAAACATTCAACTTGCCTTGATCCCTACCTCTACATAACTCACAATAACTCATTCAAGAGTATGGTAAAATAAATTGATGATCTCATATCCCAAATATCCCATTCTAAGCATGGCTAAGCAAATGCATGTAAATAAATGACATGACAAAATAAATCCCAACCCAAGCTACAAGGAAACAAGGTAATGCAATTCTAGGGAAACTTCCTAGCATGGGTTTCATATTTCATTTGACAATGCAAATAATTCTATCTACACATCCTAGCATAGGATCAAAGTGGTCAAGGACACTTGCCTCCTTCTTGTTGCTCTTGAAATGGGTATTCCTGGTCTTGGAAATGAATAACTTGTTCTTGAACAGGTTCTACTTCATACCATCACACATAGCAAAAGAAAAACAACAATCCATAAGACATAGTTCACACTTACACTTCATACAAACCACACATTCACATTTATGAAATTCATTCACCATTATATGTGTTGTGTTTCAGTTTTAAATAAATTCCTTATATTAAACTACTACACCTTTTCACTACCAAGTATGTATGAAAAGTATTTTTCTTCTCCATATGTGCCTTCAGAATTTCTACCAACCCTAAACTGAACTCTTTGGATTTTAAAAACTCCATTTATCATTTACTAGTTGCTATATTTTCAGATTTATATTCCTATGCATAATTGTGTATTTTATTATGAAATTAGTAATACACATCATCTAAACAGTATAGGTTCTGGTCCTAAATAATTTAATAACATGTTTTAACCTTGGCTTCTGATGTAGACTATTTCATAATTATTTTCCCTATTTTTCTATAACTATTCTTTACTTAAAAATGTGTCCATATACTAATAAATGTGAATAATAGATGAAACAGATTCATTTCAGCCCAAAAATATATTTTTATCTCACTCCAAAGTTTTCTAAGTACTGAGAAAGTTTTTAATTAATTTTGACAATTATGTTTGTCCCCCTTTTTAATTTTTAAACACTAGTTACATATTCAATTTTCTAAATTAAATACTAAACAGGGCTAAAATAATGAATTCACCCCATTACAGGGTCTATAATATTATTTTCTTAATTTCCAGGGGTCTAGCTACACTTATCAGAGGTGTTTTTCCTAATTTCTATTAAGTCCAGGGGCTAAAACTGATTTTTAAATGAATTTACATGATTTTCTGGAGTTCCAGGGGCTAGATCTGAAGTTTCCGGGGCTAGCTCTCAATTCCAGAGAACCCCAGGGGGTAGCACGTAAGAATCCCAGTCTTTATAACGCGGGGTTGACGTGGACCGTCCGATTTTAAACCGACGGCTGAGATTATAACATCGAACCGGTACGCGGGGTTTTAAAGTCTACCGTGCGATTTAAAATAAACGGCGCACAAGCGGCCACGTCGCTCTGATCGAGCGCGGGCGGCGCTGCCGGCGGCGCACGGCGGCGGGAAGCTGCGATCTCGCCGAAAAGTTTCGGATCCTCGAGAATTCTGCCTAAAACAGTGATCTTATGGCATAGATCGGTAGAGGAGAGGTCAGGGATCTCACCTCGGGGGTTTTCTCGAGCTCGGGGGTCCTGGAAAGTGATCGGCGGCGAGGTCCGAGGCAAAACCACGGCGAAGCTCGTCGGCGCTGGGTTTACACCGTAAGTCTTCGGGTTTTCTGCACCTGCAAAGTTCCCCGGAGGCGGTGGATCAAGACCAGCGAGTTAGATCAGAGTTTCCGAGCTTAGATCGGCCAGAATTCACCGGCGAAGTCTCGGTGCTCACCGGAGTAAAAATCGGCGATCGCGTGGGAAAAACTGATCGGGGCTGGGGTTTTTATAGCCGGGGGAGGGCGGTGGGTCTGTTGCGATCGAGTTTGAGTCGTTTGGGACCAGAATTCGGGCTGCGGGACGCGGAAATCCGGTCGGTTGCGATCGCGCGCGCGGGAGAGAGTCCGGGGTCGCGGGGTTAGGGATGACAGGCGGGTCCCACCCGTCTGTGAGAGGCAGCGCGGCGCGCGCGGGGGCGGGCTGGCGCGGGGAAAGCTGGGTCGGCTGGCGGGTTTCGGCCCACTGGCCGGTTTTTCCCGTTTTCTCTTTTTCTTTTTCCATTTCTTTTCTGTTTTGAGTCTAATTTGAATTCCAGTTTGAATTTGAATTTTTGCAAAACATGCAACACGTCCAAAAATTTTTAAATTCCCCTCTGAACATGGTTTAGGGTTTTGAATCAAAATTTGGGGTGTTACATAGGGCTAGGTTGTCGAGAAGAGATGCTTGCGACTTAATCTTCACTACGATGTCATCGATATAAACCTCGACCAGGTCCTGAATGTGTTTCCCGAATGTCTTGTGCATTGCACGCCCAAAAGTGGGACGGACATTCTTAAGACCATAAGGCATGGACACGTAGCAGTATGGACTATCTACTGTGATGAAGGCGGTATGTTCTTCATCTTTCCTAGACATAGGTATCTGGTGGAAACCTGAATATGCATCTAGGAAACACAGCTGATCACAGCCGGACGTAGAGTCGACTATTTGTTTTATACGGGGGAGAGGGAACGGATCCTTCGGACATGCCTTATTGAGGGTGGTGTAGTCGATGCACATACGTAGCTCCCCGCTAACCTTGGGGATGACAACAGGGTTGGCCAACCATCGTGGATGGTGGACCTCTCGGATGAAGCCAACATCGAGCAGCTTCTTGATTCTTCACGGATGAAGCCTTGTCGCTCGATGGATTGCTTCCGAGGCTACTGTTGGACCGACCTGGCTTCGGGAAGATCTTCAGTTGGTGCTCAATCACCTCCCTGGGTATCCCGGGCATTTCCAATGGTTGCCAGGCAAACACGTCGACATTGGCCTCGAGGAAGGTGACGAGCGTGTCTTCCTATTTGTCTTCTAGGCCCCCAACGATTCGGGTGGTTTGGGAAACATCAGGACCGACTTGGACGACCTTGACTGGTACGTCCTCACTATCCGAGGGTTGCATACGGGGTGCAAATGTCACCCCTCGCTGACGCTTGCCTCGAGGCAGTCAACTAGCTTCAATGTGACCGACAGCGGCCTCCTGTGCTGCTGGCAGCGCTTGGAGCTTTTCCAGCACTAAGACAGTCGCGGTGCGGTCACCGCGGATCTTGAGGTCGTCACTCGGGATTGGCATCTTCGGGACCAAGTAGCCATAGTGGGCTACCGCCATGAACCGGTACAGAGCTGGTCTGCCGATTGTGGCATCGAAGGGGAGGTTGTCCTCCGCAACATCGAAGACGACGCTTTTCGTGCGGTAGTTCTCAGGCGTCCCGAATTTCACCGGGAGGGAGATGCTACCACACGGGAAGATTAGGTCCCGACCTACCCCCAAGAACGGTCTCAAGGGGGTAAGCTAGGACATAGGGATTTGCAGCTTCTTCAAAGTCATGAGGCTGATGACGCTGAGGGACGCCCCGCCATCGATCAACACATGATAGAGCTTCACGTTGGAGATGGTCGGGGCGACGAGGAGAGGCAGTTGCTCGGCGCCTGTGTGACGCCCTCAATTCTTTGGAAAACCACGGAAACGAGAACTAATGCATATGTGTGCCCAGGATGTTCATCACACATACACATATACTCCACAAACTGAATTCAGAATATATATATATATATATATATATATCCACGAATAACAGAGTTTATTACAATGTCTCATGAGTGTTGGACTCATGCTCACAGCGGAAGTCTTATTTGTATGCAGCGGAAGTCTTTATTCTAATGATGAAGCAAATCTAAGCTGCAATGGCTCCATCTCTATTCTATTCCCACAGGCAAGGTTGAGAACAGATCACACGCCTAATGCTCCATTTGGTCTTCATAGTAGTCTTCTCCTGCTGCTGATGATGAAATAATAATGCAAGTTTGAGTACAATGATGTACTCAGCAAGTGCGGGAAAATATGATATGTAGCTCATAACAAGGTAGGTATAAAAAGGCTTATTTGCAGAAAAGCAATCTTGTAAAACAATGATAAAACAGCAACTTACTTTAGATGAATGTAATCCCAGCATATATTAAATTACCAACATACCTTCATCACTCCCCGTGTTCCATCCGAACATTAACCAATCCTTTATTCATACTCACGAATACCTCCTCGTATTCGCTACCATCTCATATCATAAATCAACCTCGTCTCACACCGAGACCAATCCCATGTCATGACCCAACAGTCATGTAAACATCTCATCATCCAGACTTAACAGTTCCAAACTAATAACCATAACCGAGAACCTTCCTAATAACCATTCCAAAAACCATTCCAATAACCATCCCAAAAAAACCATTCCCAACTAATCATGGCAGTTTAGCCAGGTGCTCGTGACCGTAAGCTCGGCTATCATGATAGTTTTAATAACTCTACAGAGTTTGCACCTCTTTACCCACAAGTTTGTGATTTCGTCACCCGTCGGCGACTGCAGAACCTCCATTATACCAGTACACGACCGTCGGTGTATGGTCAAGAGATCACAAAATAGCCTTTACAAAGGGTTACTAGATGTATGGACTCACTAAGGTTTCACCGGCAGGCTAGAATATCCAATTCTCCCACCCACGGGCCCCCTCTTGTGCCATGCAGTTCCCAGGGCAGTCCCCACTCGACTCCCATTCCCCGTGCCTTCCACAGTCCATAACACTCTAGCAACTTACCTAATTACTCAGCTAAGCCGCACCCATACTTGGCCTTGTGGTGGCACTGTTATCCTGGCATGTGCATGCATGAACCGGTCCTTAGATCTATGGCAAGTAAACCACCCTCTCATGCTACCTTATTCACAAACCCAGTCTTGCCTAGATCTCCCTCTGATCCATGTTCATTATTAACATCAGTTTCTTTTTATCAATACGAGTGCAGTTAGCTAGACACATCTACCTCGCTTCCCAATCCCATAGACTCAGCGAAGCATAAAGCAAAAACCATACCCGACTTATAAACTTCCCTGGCGACAAGGGTGGTTTAACCAAAACTAGTAAACTCCTATAAAAAGGGTTTCCCATCATGTTTGACTCAGCACACACAACTTTTCGCAAAACAAAATAGTTTTCCAAAACATAGGATCAATATGGTCAAGGAGCACTTGCCTTGTACTTGCGGTTCCGGTTGTTCTTGATTCTCAAAACCTTGTTGCTGCAGTTCGTCGTAGACAGCTCCCTGAGCTTGTCCTGCTAGGTAGGATCACGTGCATACAGGATTCACGGCAATCAATATTTATGCACAAACCTTAAACTAGGTGCGATGATGCACATGCATGCTATCCTATAATTGTTATTAGATTGTTGTGCTCTTGCATGGCTTGCATGAACAGAGGTGTTCGGATCAAAGGTGGACGTGGCGATGATCTTGTCTTTTAGATTAAACTAATCATCGAGTGATCTGCCCACGAGAAGGCTTCTGTTTGAAAGGAATTGAAGAACAGATGCAAGAGATGAACACAATGATGTCGTAAGGTGGTATTGAAGTCCTACCTCACGCTCTTCTTGTCTTCGAGGTCCTCCTCAGACCGCTTGGTCCTTCTCTGATGATCTCCCTTGCTGCGCTTCGGCGATGTTTTGCTCGGCGAGTTAGGGCTAGGGCTCTAAGTCGTCGGCTCAGGAGTTGAAAGAGAAGTTTGTGGTTTCGGCCAGAGGTTTTGGGTTCTATTTATAATCGGGAAAAGAAGAGTCCTAATCTGATTGGATCCCGAATAAGAGTCTTATTCAGATCTTTGTTGAATCCTAATTGTCTTATCTTTGGTAACATCGTGGAAATTTAGATCGGTTTCTGTTGCGTACCGGTATCTTTACGCGTAAAAACCGTTCCAGAACTCGTTACCTTCGCGGTGATGAGCTCCGGAGGCTCCACGTGTCCTCCCGGGGCCTGGTATCTACTCCTCCGCAGAGACGAGCTCCGGTTGTGCCACGTGTCAGTTGATCGAGACCTCTCCCTCTTTTGGAGGTGAGCTCCGCGCACGCCACGTGTCAGTCGACCGAGATCTCTCCCTCTTTTGGAGGTGAGCTCCGCGCACGCCACGTGTTGGCGCCGGTCTTCCCTCTCTTCCTTCCTTATGAACATGCCCCGAGGTCGACACGTGTCCAGCAACGAAAGACCTCCCGGAGATAAGCTCCGGTGGCGACGCGTGTTCGATAGATCCGGGCTTCTCTGAGATAAGCTCCGAGTTCGACACGTATCCCGCGTGACGGGTCCTCTGATTTCCGCGAGGACTAGCTCCGAGGATGACATGTGTCCTACGAAAAATGCCTTTGCTTCTTCCGCAGAGGCTAGCTCCGTGGGCAACACGTGTCCCACAGGGTCGAACCTTTTTCCTTTGTGGCGACGAGTCCCGAACCCGCCACGTAGCTCTTTCAGCAGCGGATCTCTCTTTACCTCGCAGGGACGAGCTCCGAACACGCCACGTGGCCGGTTGGCCGCGGTAGTTGCCTTCGGTGCTCTCTGAAAGCTTTGTTGGCTATCCTTTGTCATTGTTCCTTCTTTTCTTAAAATGTTTTCTTCTTCATAACTCGTGAACATATGTTGTCACCCGAGATGAGGGTGTCACAAATTTAACCCCTTAAATTGAATCTCGCCCTCGAGATTCGTTAGTAGGGAATAGATGGGGAAATTCTGCCTTGATATCCTCTTCTCGCTCTCATGTGGCTTCAGCTTCAGTGTGATGGCTCCATTGTACCTTGCACCATCGAATCACCTTGTTTCGGGTGACCCTTTCCTTTACGTCCAAGATTTGGACAGGGTGTTCTGCGTAAGTCAGGTCCTCTTGAAGTTCAAGGTGTCCCATTGACACTTGTTCCTCTGGTACTCTCAAGCACTTCTTGAGCTGGGATACATGAAACACGTCATGTACGTCGGAGAGGTGGTTTGGGAGCTCTAGTTGATAGGCTACTTCTCCTCGCTTGTTCGAAATCTTAAAGGGTCCGATGTAGCGAGGTGCTAGCTTGCCTTTGACGTTGAAACGTCGTTGGCCTCGGATAGGCGATACCTTAAGGTATACGAAGTCTCCTACTTCAAAGGTCAACTTCCTACGCCTATTATCCGCATAACCTTTCTGTCATGACTGGGCAGCTTTTAAGTTCTCCCGTATCGTTTGGACCTGCCTTTCAGCTTCTTGTAGTACTTCGGGTCCAAACACCTAGTTCTCTCCAGTTTCGTTCCAGAACAGCGGCGTTCTACACCGTCTACCATATAAGGCTTCAAAAGGCGACATCTTCAAGCTAGCTTGATAGCTGTTGTTATAGGAGAACTCGGCATACGGTAAACTCCTATCCCAACTACGCCCACGTTTCAAGGCGCAAGCTCTCAACATGTCCTCCAAAATTTGGTTCGTCCTTTCGGTTTGCCCATCCGTTTGTGGGTGATAGGCGGAGCTAAAATCCAGTCGTGTACCCATGGCTTTCTGCAGCCTCCTCCAGAATCTAGAGGTAAACTGAGAACCTCGATCTGAGACTATCCTCTTCGGAACTCCGTGACGGAAAATGATCTGCTCCATGTACAACTCTGCCAATTGTGCAGCGTTGTAACTGGTCTTTACCGGAAGAAAATGGGCGGTTTTCGTCAACCGGTCCACAATGACCCAGATGGAATCGTATCCTGACTGAGTACGTGATAATCCGACGATGAAGTCCATACTGATGTCCTCCCATTTCCATTCGGGTATTCTCAAAGGTTGCAGCAATCCAGCGGGTTTTTGATGTTCGGCTTTTACCCGTTGGCATGTGTCGCATAGGGCAACGTATTCGGCTATATCCCTCTTCATACCATCCCACCAATAGCAAGTTTTCAAATCCTTGTACATTTTGGTGTTCCCTGGATGTATGGAATAGGGTGAATCATGTGCCTCCTTCAATATCATGTCGCGAAGGTGTCTTATGTTTGGCACACAAATCCTTTTTCCTAGCCAAAGCGTACCCTTTTCATCCTCCTTGAAATCCTTCTCTATCCCTTGTCAGATTCTTTCCTTGATCTCCTTGATCCCCTCATCCGTTGCTTGGACCTCTCTTATTTCTTGCTCCAATGAGGAGTGGATCTCCATTATTTTCATGTTATTCAAGAATCTGAGGTGTAACCGTTCGAACTCCTTGCGTAGTTCGGGTGGTATCTCCCGAACCGTGAGTTGGTGGCATGCTCCCTTTCTGCTCAATGCGTCAGCTACTACATTGGCCTTCCCGGGGTGGTAGTTGATTCCTACATCATAATCCTTGATGAGTTCTAACCATCGACGTTGCCTTAAATTCAAGTCCGTTTGTGTAAATATGTACTTGAAGCTTTTATGATCCTTATAGATCTCACATCGATGACCAAGGATATAATGTCTCCAAATCTTCAATGCATGCACCACTGCTGCTAATTCCAAGTCGTGCGTAGGATAGTTAAGCTCGTGCTTCTTTAATTGTCGTGAGGCATAGGCTACCACTTGTCCTTCCTGCATGAGTACACATCCGAGCCCCTGTATGGATGCGTCACAATATATGTCAAAGCTCTTGCTTACGTCTGGCAATACCAGAACCGGTGTTGTGGTTAGCCTTTTCTTGAGTTCCTCAAAACTTTCCTGGCAGGCTTGTGTCCATTGAAAGATTTTTCCCTTCATTAGCAACTCCGTCATAGGTTTTGCTATCTTAGAGAAGTCTTTAATGAAGCGCTGATAGTATCCTGCCATCCCAAGGAAACTCCGAATATCCCTCACGCTCTTCGTTTGGTCCCACTTCAGAACATCTCTCACCTTTCCAGGATCAACCGATACCCCTTCCTCGGAGATAATGTGGCCTAGGAAAGATATTTCCTTTAGCCAAAATTGACACTTGTTGAGCTAGGCATACAATTGATGCTCACGCAACTTCTGCAAGGTCAATCTCAGATGTTCTTCATGCTCCTCCTCACTTTTTGAATACACCATAATGTCATCAATGAAAACCACGACGAACTTGTCCAAGTATTCCATGAAAACCTTGTTCATAAGGTACATGAAGTATGCGGGTGCATTCGTCAATCCAAAAGACATAACGGTATATTCATATGAACCATACCGTGTCCGGAAGGCTGTCTTAGGTATATCAGAGGGCTTAATCTTCAGCTGGAAGTATCCCGACCGAAGATCAATCTTGGAGAATACTCGGGCTCCTTTCATTTGATCGAACAGGTCCTCTATACGGGGTAGAGGGTATTTATTCTTGATTGTCACCTCGTTGAGAGACATGTAGTCCACGCACATTCTTTGGGTTCCATCCTTCTTGTCCACGAAGAGTACCGGAGCTCCCCATGGTGATGAGCTTGGACGGATAAAACCCTTCTCCAACTGTTCTTGAATTTGCTTCTTGACTTCAACTAGCTCGTTGACGGGCATCCTATATGGTCTCTTAGCTATAGGTTCAGTTCCGGGTACCAAATCTATGGCAAACTCGATGTCCCGATCAGGGGGCATTCCTGGAAGCTCCTTCGGGAACACGTCCGAAAATTCCTGAACCACTGGAATGCTGTCCAATGTTGTTCCTTCGACGTGGTTCAAATTTGCCCGTTCGGTTGTTTGTTGGTCTGACTCAAACTCGACACGAATACCGTGTTCGTTTGTCAACTGCACGATCCTTTCAGCACATTGGATTACTCCATTGTGCTTGCTTAACCAATCCATTCCGAGTATGATGTCAATCACGTGGGAGTCCAAGACAATAAGGTTGGCAAGGAACTCTACCCCCTTATTTTAAGGCTTACTTTAGGACATACTATATTAGTCCTCATTTCTCCTCCGGGAGAATTAACTAACATAGCACATTCTATGTGGGATACGGGTAGATGATGTTTGGCAACATATTTGGATGGTATGAAGGAATGCGATGCTTCGGAATCAAATAAAATGGTGGCTGGGTTGGAGTTGGCAAGGAACATACCAATTGCGACGTCCTCAGCCTGTTGTGCTTCCTCAGCAGTGACATGGTTTACGTGGCCACGACATAGTTCTGCGGTCCACGTTTCCCTTGGTTGTCCCCTCTGTTTGGTTGCTGGTTCTGCTTGGGCACGTTACCTTGCTGTCCAGGGCCTCTCCTCTGGCACTGGTTAGCGAAGTGGCCTACTTCCCCACATGCAAAGCATGCCCTGTTGCCTACAGCAGCAGGTACGTTGGGGCGGGGGTTTTGAACAGGAGCGCCATTGTTAGGCCGGGGCGCAGGAGGCATGGGCACACGAGGTGCCGGTGCAACGAACCGTTGTTGTGGTGGCTGACCAAGGCGGTTCGTAGGAGTGGTCGATCCATACTGCGGTGCAGGGGTCATGTATCTAGGTCGTACGTTGCTCCCTTGGGTCTGGTATGGCATCTTCCTCTTGCATTCTCGCTCGATCTCCCGGATCTTGTTTTCCACCACAATAGCCTTATCAACCAGCTTCTGGAAGCTTACGTAGTCATTGTTGAGGAGTTGAACTTGGATCTCATTGTTCAACCCTCTCATGAACAGGTACTGCTTCCTCTGATCTGAGTTGACATCTTCGGGGGCATACAGGGACAGTTGTATGAACTTGTTGAGATATTCATTCACACTTTTCTGTCCTTGGCGGAGACCTTCAAACTCCTGCCTCTTGAGCATCATTACACCAACAGGGATGTAGTGAGAGCGGAAGGTTTCCTTGAACTCAGTCCAAGTGATTGTCTCCGGGTTGGCATGGCGTGGCTCAAGGCATCCCACCAGTCGGCGGCAGCTCCCATAAGTTGGTGCGACGCAAAGAGAACCTTCTCTCGGTCATTGCACTGAACAATGGCGAGCTTCTTCTCCATGGATTTCAACCAATCATCGGCCTCCATGGGGTCACTAGTTTGAGCATAGGTGGGTGGTCGAGTCCTCATGAACTCTCCCAACCTGTTATGAGCCGACGGTGGTGGTGGCGGTGGTGCCGGAACGGGGTTTTGGTTGGCTTGCAACTGACCCAAAGTTTGGATCATGGTTTGCATAAGCTGGTTTTGCATGGCCATCAATCTTTCCAGATGGTTTTCACCAGCTCCGGAGTTAGCAGGAACTTCCTCGTGGTCATCTTCCTGGACGTTCCTTCGGTTGGCGTTTCCTCTCACCATCTGTGAGAGAGATCAAAATAGAATAGAAGGTTAGAAGGTTAGGTAGGTCCCTTCAACTATATGCATCAAGGTGAGTTGGACTATATATATTAGTCCTTATGAGGATGTGATCAAGTGCCGAAGCATTTCACACCTCTTTCTTCTTACGTATGGATATGGACAACGTTTTTTAGACGTCCCACAACTCATACTTAAACACATATTCACAAATAATCATCACAAGGGCCCACACAACTCCTATTCAAGGAGGGTTTCCTATGTCAAGGTGGTTTTTAAAGGCCAATCTAACTATTCACCCTAGGGCGCCTGTAACTCCTTCTTGGGGTTAACCCATAGCTCTATTATCTATCTAAGGCTTTCTACCTAGGCATGTAACGTACTGTCAACCCGTGGCTCTGATACCAATCTGTGACGCCCTCAATTCTGTGGGAAAACCACGGAACCAAGAACTAATGCATATGTGTGCCCAGGATGTTCTTCACAGATACACATACGTTCCACAAACTGAATTCAGATTATATATTACCACGAATAACAGAGTTCATTACAATACCTCATGAGTCTTGGACTCATGCTTACAGCGGAAGTCTTATTTCTATGCAGCGGAAGTCCTTATTTAAATGCGGAAGCAAAAACTAATGCGGAAGCAAAACTAAGCAGAAGTGGCTCCATCTCTACTCCCTCCACAGGCAAGGTTGAGAACAGATCACACGCCATAATGTTCCACTTGATCTTCATAGTAGGCTTCTCCTGCTGCTGAGGATGAAGTAATAATGCAAGGTTGAGTACAATGATGTACTCAGCAAGTGCGGGAAAACACATGATATGCAGCTCATAAACAAGGTAGGCATAAAAGGCTTATTTGCAGAAAAGCAATCTTGTAAAACAATGATAAAACAGCAACTTACTTTAGATGAATGTAATCCCAGCATATATTAAATTACCAACATACCTTCATCACTCCCCGTGTTCCATCCGAACATTAACCAATCCTTTATTCATACTCACGAATACCTCCTCGTATTCGCTACCATCTCATATCAAAAATCAACCTCGTCTCACACCGAGACCAATCCCATGTCATGACCCAACAGTCATGCAAACATCTCATCATCCAGACTTAACAGTTCCAAACTAATAACCATAACCGAGAACCTTCCTAATAACCATTCCAAAAACCATTCCAATAACCATCCCAAAAAAACCATTCCCAACTAATCATGGCAGTTTAGCTAGGTGCTCGTGACCGTAAGCTCGGCTATCATGATAGTTTTAATAACTCTGCAGAGTTTGCACCTCTTTACCCACAAGTTTGTGATTTCGTCACCCGTCGGCGACTGCAGAACCTCCATTATACCAGTACACGACCGTCGGTGTATGGTCAAGAGATCACAAAATAGCCTTTACAAAGGGGTTACTAGATGTATGGACTCACTAAGGTTTCACCGGCAGGCTAGAATATCCAATTCTCCCACCCACGGGCCCCCTCTTGTGCCATGCAGTTCCCAGGGCAGTCCTCACTCGACTCCCATTCCCCGCGCCTTCCACAGTCCATAACACTCTAGCAACTTACCTAATTACTCAGCTAAGCCGCACCCATACTTGGCCTTGTGGTGGCACTGTTATCCTGGCATGTGCATGCATGAACCGGTCCTTAGATCTATGGCAAGTAAACCATCCTCTCATGCTACCTTATTCACAAACCCAGTCTTGCCTAGATCTCCCTCTGATCCATGTTCATTATTAACATCAGTTTCTTTTTATCAATACGAGTGCAGTTAGCTAGACACATCTACCTCGCTTCCCAATCCCATAGACTCAGCGAAGCATAAAGCAAAAACCATACCTGACTTATAAACTTCCCTGGCGACAAGGGTGGTTTAACCAAAACTAGTAAACTCCTATAAAAAGGGTTTCCCATCATGTTTGATTCAGCACACACAACTTTTCGCAAAACAAAATAGTTTTCCAAAACATAGGATCAATATGGTCAAGGAGCACTTGCCTTGTACTTGCGGTTCCGGTTGTTCTTGATTCTCAAAACCTTGTTGCTGCAGTTCGTCGTAGACAGCTCCCTGAGCTTGTCCTGCTAGGTAGGATCACGTGCATACAGGATTCACAGCAATCAATATTTATGCACAAACCTTAAACTAGGTGCGATGATGCACATGCATGCTATCCTATAATTGTTATTAGATTGTTGTGCTCTTGCATGGCTTGCATGGACAGAGGTGTTCGGATCAAAGGTGGACGTGGCGATGATCTTGTCTTTTAGATTAAACTAATCATCGAGTGATCTGCCCACGAGAAGGCTTCTGTTTGAAAGGAATTGAAGAACAGATGCAAGAGATGAACACAATGATGTCGTAAGGTGGTATTGAAGTCCTACCTCACGCTCTTCTTGTCTTCGAGGTCCTCCTCAGACCGCTTGGTCCTTCTCTGATGATCTCCCTTGCTGCGCTTCGGCGATGTTTTGCTCGGCGAGTTAGGGCTAGGGCTCTAAGTCGTCGGCTCAGGAGTTGAAAGAGAAGTTTGTGGTTTCGGCCAGAGGTTTTGGGTTCTATTTATAATCGGGAAAAGAAGAGCCCTAATCTGATTGGATCCTGAATAAGAGTCTTATTCAGATCTTTGTTGAATCCTAATTGTCTTATCTTTGGTAACATCGTGGAAATTTAGATCGGTTTCTGTTGCGTACCGGTATCTTTACGCGTAAAAACCGTTCCAGAACTCGTTACCTTCGCGGTGATGAGCTCCGGAGGCTCCACGTGTCCTCCCGGGGCCTGGTATCTACTCCTCCGCAGAGACGAGCTCCGGTTGTGCCACGTGTCAGTCAACCGAGACCTCTCCCTCTTTTGAAGGTGAGCTCCGCGCACGCCACGTGTCAGTCGACCGAGACCTCTCCCTCTTTTGGAGGTGAGCTCCGCGCACGCCACGTGTTGGCGCCGGTCTTCCCTCTCTTCCTTCCTTATGAACATGCCCCGAGGTTGACACGTGTCTAGCAATGAAAGACCTCCCGGAGATAAGCTCCGGTGGCGACGCGTGTTTGATAGATCTGGGCTTCTCTGAGATAAGCTCCGAGTTCAACACGTATCCCGCGTGATGGGTCCTCTGATTTCCGCGAGGACTAGCTCCGAGGATGACATGTGTCCTACGAAAAATGCCTTTGCTTCTTCCGCAGAGGCTACCTCCGTGGGCAACACGTGTCCCACAGGGTCGAACCTTTTTCCTTTGTGGCGACGAGCCCCGAACCCGCCACGTAGCTCTTTCAGCAGCGGATCTCTCTTTACCTCGCAGGGACGAGCTCCGAACACGCCACGTGGCCGGTTGGCCGCGGTAGTTGCCTTCGGTGCTCTCTGAAAGCTTTGTTGGCTATCCTTTGTCATTGTTCCTTCTTTTCTTAAAATGTTTTCTTCTTCATAACTCGTGAACATATGCTGTCACCCGAGATGAGGGTGTCACACACTCCAAAGAAGGGTTTGATGTTGTGAGTTGAGGATGGCTCATAGGTGAGATATGAGGGATACATGAAATCCATGTAATCCTTTCCCAAGGTCCTCTCATTGTGAACTATGATCTCATAGTTCAAATGCTCCTCAAGTCCAAGGATCCTAGAAAATTCATCATACAACACCGAGTAGACCACACCATTTGTCATCCAAGTGATTTTTCTATTTCCATAGGTGTGGAAGTAGCAGGTGGTGTAGAATTGGACTATCACCTCGATGTTCCAATCATACTAAAAAGCCATTAAATCCTTGATCCCATGGTGTTCTGCTGCTTCAATTACTGCATCAAAAGCTTGATGCTTTTTGTTTGCCATGTATGGCCAATCCACTCACTGAGCATCAACTACCGGTGTCTTCATTGGGAGATAGACGAGCCGGTAGTAGTCATAATAGAAGTCGCACCAGAAAGGAGGGTCTGGTGTGGACTTCTCATACATGTAAACCTCCTCTTCTCTGAACATTCTGGCTTTGTCAGCTCCTTTCCCTTTGAAGGTTGCACTCGCCTAATTGGGTTGGCGGTTTGGGTTGTGCATAGGAGGTGCCCTCTCAAGTGGCCCAATAGGTCCTTGTGGGGGATTCTCCCTTCCCCGTCTAGGGTTGTCACGAATGACGAGTCCCCTGTTGGCCAAGGCCTTTTTTCTAGGAGGATCAGCTGCTTTGCCTTTTCCTTTGTCTTGGGTTGATCTTTGGGACTCAACATGTTGTTTCTCCTTCAGGGTCACTAGGCTCTTCCTCCTTGGAGGATCAACGGACTGAGAGGCTTGTGCTTCCCTGTCAGCCCGTTTCTTTGTCCGAGCCTCCCTTGCTGCAGCCTCTCCTGTCTCTGCCTAGGCTGCCGCACGATAAGCGGCTTGGCGAGCTGCTTCGGCCTCGGGATTTGGAAGAGAACTGTCTCCGTATCCTGACATGATCTAGTGATAGATGAAAAGAAAGGATTAGATGCTAGAATATTGCGTTTGAAATAGTTTACATCCCCAAAGTTAGGGGCTAAAGTTGTATCAGCCGGACTTGTCTGGTTGGAGTCCGGACTAGTTCGGACTCTACAGTTTTAAACCCTAACTTAGGTGATTTGATCACTAATTCAGCAAAGTAGACATAATACTACGAGGGATTGCAACAATATGGCGTAGGAACATCAGGGAAGGCCTAAGGCACTAAAGGTATGACCTAGAAACAAGAGTTTCGTGAAAAATCAAGGTTAGGTCAAAAAAGTACCTTAGAGTGAAGAAGTTTGATGAAATCCGCGGATCGAAGGAGCGGAGATGGTCGGAGAAGGGTTCCCCGCACTCCACAAGCCTTGAATCAAGGATTCCTTCGAGGGATTAGAGGGAGAGCTCCAAAATCGCCAATGGGGGCGAGTTTTGGAGGAGAGGAGTGGAGTGAAGGTGAATGAGAGAGAGGGAAGGGGGTTAGCCTGACCCTTGGAGGTTAAGTCTCAAGGGGTCGGACTAGTCCGCTCCTTAGTCCGGACTAGTCCGGTCTGTCGGACTAGGTCTGGACTTGTCCGGGTGCAGTCCGGATTAGTCTGCTGTGGACTTGTCCGCTGCATCTCGGGCTATTTAGGATACCCGGAATTGTTATCGACATATATTTGGCACACAAAGAGATCATTATCTACATTTTTTGTGAAGAGGGTATAATCTGCCGTGCCTATCTTAAAGTCATTATCAATGAGAAAGTCTCTAAGACACTCATACCATGCTCTAGGAGCTTGTTTGAGGCCATAGAGAGCTTTATGCAATTTAAACACATAATTAGGATATTCTTGATCTTCAAAACCGGGTGGTTGCTCCACGCACACCTCCTACTTGATTGGACCGTTTAGGAAGGCGCTTTTCACATCCATTTGATAAAGTTTGAAATCATGGTGAGTAGCATAGGCCAATTGAATACGAATGGACTCAAGCCTAGCTACGGGAGCAAAGGTTTCATCGAAATCCAAACCTTCGACTTGAGCATATCCTTTTGCCATAAGTCGGCCCTTGTTTCCTGTCACCACTCCGTGTTCATCTTGCTTGTTGCGGAACACCCACTTGGTTCCTACCACATTTGCATTTGGTCTTTTCACCATCTCCCATACTTGGTTTCTTGTGAAGTTCTTCAACTCTTCTTGCATGGCCATCACCCAATCCGGATCCTTGAGTGCATCTTCCACCCTAAATGGTTCCAAGGACGACACAAAAGAGTAATGTGCACAAAAGTTAGCTATTCGAGAACGTGTTGTTACCCCTTTTGTGATATCTCCAAGGATGTTGTCAACGGGGAGATCTCGTTGAATGCTTTGATGAACCCTTGGGTGAGGCACTTGATTTCTTGAGTGGTCTTCTTCTTCTCCCCCTTGATCAACATCATGGTTTCATTTTTTTCCTTCTTGAAATTGACCATCTTGATCTTGGGGTTTTTGAGTTTGATCTTGAATGAGAGGTGCTGATGGTGATAAGCTTGTACAGTCTTGTCCTACATTTTCTTGGCGACGAACTTCTCCAAGCCTCATTCTTCTCAGTGCTTCACATGGTGCTTCTTCTTCATCTAGCACACATTGATTAACTTGCTCCACTTGGGAGCCATTAGTTTCATCAAACACCACGTCACGTGCAATTTCAACACAACCGGTGGTCTTGTTGAAAACACGATAGGCGTAGGTGTTTGAGTCATAACCAAGTAGGAAACCTTCATCGGATTTCGAAGTGAACTTCGAAGTCCTAGACTTCCTGTTGAGAATGCAGCATTTACTTCCAAAAACTCAAAAGTAAGAGATGTTGGGTTTGTTACCGGTTAGGAGCTCGTATGGGGTTTTCTTCAAAAGTCGATGGAGATAGAGGCGGTTTGTAGCATGACAAGCGATGTTGATCGCTTCCGCCCAAAATAGATCCGAGGTCTTGTACTTATCAAGCATGGTTCTTGCCATCTCTATGAGTGTTCGGTTCTTCCTTTCAGCCACCCCATTTTGTTCGGGGGAGTAGGGAGCCGAAAACTCATGCTTGATGCCCTCTTCATCCAAATATTCTTCTACTTGAGTGTTCTTAAATTCGAAGCCGTTGTCACTCCTTATCTTCTTGATTCTTGAGGAAAACTCGTTTTGAGCTCTCCTCAAGAACTTCTTGAGGACACTTTGAGTTTCTCCCTTATCATGCAAGAAAAACGCCCAAGTAAAACGAGAATAGTCATCAACAATTACTAAACCATATTTATTACCGCCGATGCTTATATAGGTGACAGGGCCGAAAAGGTCCATGTGGTGCATCTCCAATGGTCTTGTTGTTGTCATCAATTCTTGGCGGGATGAGCTGCTCCAATTTATTTTCCTGCTTGACACGCGCTACATGGCCTATCTTTTTCAAAAACACCATCTTTTAATCCACATATGTGATCTCCCTTTAGAAGTTTTTGTAAGTTCCTCATTCCAACATTGGCTAGTCTTCTATGCCACAACCATCCCATGTTGGTTTTTGCTATTAAGCATGTGTCAAGTTGAGCTTTATCCGTGGAAAAGTCCACTAAGTAAAGCTTTCCTTTTACCCTTAAAGGCAATCGACTTATCACTTCTTCTAGAGACGGTCACACCCTCGTTAGTAACACAAGCAATTATAACCTTTCTCACATAGTTGAGATATGGACAATAGATTATAATCTAGTGATTCAACATGTAGAGCATGAGAAAGGTAATGTTGAGAAGAGATTGCAATTTTACCCATACCGAGCACCTTTCCTTGGTTGTTGTCGCCGAAGTAGATGCCTTCACTTGGATCATCATTTTCTTCATACTCGACGAACATCTTTCTCTCTCCGGTCATATGGTTAGTGCACCCACTATCTAGCACCCATTTAGTGCCACCGGAGGAGTAGGGCTGCAACACAATTTAAGCTTTGGTCTTAGGTATCCAAACTTGGTTGGGTCCTTTGAGGTTAGTTACAAGGCATTTGGGCACCCAACATAAGTTTTTGGACTCTTGTGGAGTGGCCCAACATATTTCGCAAAAACTCTACCATACTTGCTTTTCATAAGAACATAAGATGCATCAAAATTATGAAATACTATAGATTTTACATTTTGGTAATTTCATGTGAGGTAGATGCAAGGTTGTCACTCTTGTTTTGACTTGAGTTTTCTTTGACAAAGGCTACGCATTTGCTATTGTTTTTAAGGATTCTAGCATTTTACTTTTCTCTCCTAGTATAACCAAGTCCATCTTTGATGAAAGGAGATCTTGTGATTGAGTATGCACTACGTGCATATTTGATCTTCTCCTTATCACAGATTCCACTTTTGTGTGTATTCTTGCTTTGTGCTTCTTTGAGCTCATTTTTCAAGTTTAAAAAAATTCTAGCACATTTGCAAGTTTTAGTGTTGGATTCTATACTTGTTGAGAGAGAGTTTTGGAGGATGAATTAGTTGAGACACTTGACTTAAGTGAGTTAAGTTGTGCTTCAAAATTCTTGTGAGTTTGGGTTAAACTCACAAGTTCATCTTGAAGTACTACATTCTTACTTCTAAGCTCAACACAAGTCTCCTTGCTCATGGCAAGTTCGCTTTCAAGTGCTTTACTCTTCTCTCTCTCTCAAGTTCAAGGAGCTTCTCAATCTCAAAGTTTCTTTCCTTTTCAAGGATAAGCAATTCTTCTTGTTGATTGAGAAGCTCTTCCTGTTCAAATATTTCGTCCGATAGCATTTTCATTTTAGCTATAGCCTTTTTGTTTAATCCTTTAAACATGAATTCATTTTCACTACTACTATCAAAGTCACTATCATCTACAGTATGTAACTTGGTAGGTTTAGACATTACCTTGCGTTTTCCTTCCTTTGCCATGAGACATGTGTGGCTTGGGCTCTTCCAATCACCCTTGTTTGGCAAGAGTGATTTCTTTATGGTTGGCTTCTTGATGGCGACGGTTGCCACTTTTCTTCATCTTCGGAAGAGGATTTTTCGTTTGAATCCCACTCTTCTCCAATATGAGCTTGTCCATAAGCCTTCTTCTTTGTGAAGATTTTCTTGTCTAGAGGCTTCACATCCTTCTTCTTCCTCTTGTCATCTTCCTTGCTATGGGGGCAGTTCACAATGAAGTGCCCATGTTCGCCACAGTTGTAGCAAGTCTTCTTTGTCCTTGACTTGCCCTTGTCATTGCTCTTGTTCTCATAGTGATAGCTTCTCCTTCTCCTCATCAACCTTTTGAATCTTTTAATGAAGAATGCCATTTCTTCATCATCTATGTCCGTGCTCTCATCATCACTTTCTTCATCTTCACTTGTGAGTTGTGTTTCTTTTCCCTTGGACTTGGATGTGGCGTTGAAAGCAATTCCCTTCTTCTTGGATGAAGTGATCTTTGCTAGGTCGTTGACGTGTTGGGCTTCCTTCTCCATCATCTCGTGGTTAATGATTTTCCCTAGCACTTCATCCGGAGTCATCTTGTGAAAGTTTGGACTTTTCCGGATTAAAGTGCATAAGGTCACATTGCGAGGCATGAAAGCTCTTATCATTCTTTTGACCACCTCATGGTCATTCCATTTCTTGCATCTCTACGCTCGACTCTTGTTGATGAGAGTTTTGAGCCGGTTGTACATCTCTTGGGGTGTTTCGCCTTCTTCCATGGCGAACCTTCCAAGCTCTCCTTCTATCATCTCGATCTTGGCTTCCCTCACGGATCGGTTTCCTTCATGTGCGATCTTGAGGGTGTCCCAAATATCTTTGGCGAGCTCTAACCCATCTACCTTGTTGAATTCTTCAATGCTCAGAGATGAATTGAGCACGGCCGCTGCTTGTGCATTGCGGTGGATTTGTTGTTCTTGCTTTTGGGTGGGTTCATCCTCATCTTCGGGGATATCTATACCTGTACACACAACATGCTAAAGACTTGGGTTCAAGGAAATTAGATGCAACTTCATATTGTGCTTCCACATTGTGTAGTTAGTTCCATCAAAGTAAGGTGGTTTGCCTAGAGGAATTGATAAATAACTAGAGTGAGAATTTAAGCGTTCATAATTAAAAGAATAACGCGAGTAGTCTTGTTGACTACTCTTGAGCTTCTTCTCCAACTTCTCCTTCTTTTTCTTCTTAGCTTCCTCCTTCTTCTTTTTGAGGAGTGCCATGAGACGAAGAACTTCTTCATCTTCTTCTGAGCTTGAAACGTCTTGTGGAGGGGTGATCGCTGGAGGCGGGTTAGAACCTTGTTCTTCAAAGTTGCTCGTACTTGCTCCTTTTCCCTTGATGAGATCAATTTGGCTACCGGCCTTGTCCCCCATCTCCTCTCCAAGCGGTTAAGCTTTTGTGGAGAGTTAGACTCTGATACCAATTGAAAGTTGTCTATAGGGGGGGTGAATAGGCTAATAAAACCTGAAACTATTGCAAACAGCAGATTGAACTTGAAGGAGGCCGGACTAGTCCGATCTGAGGGCGGACTAGTCCGGTCTAGGTATAAAATTGTATTTTAGGTTTTCTTTTTAAGTTTGTTTAAGCGAAAGATATATAGTAGTCAAACAATCTCACTAATTAGTTGTGAATGATTAGATTGCAAGATAGTGGAATAATTCACAAGTGTTAACAAGACAAAAGCATAATGAGTAATTTAAGTGAGCGAGCGAGAAGGTAAGGGAAACACGAGACACGATTTATTCCGAGGTTCGATTCCACACAGGAATCTACGTCCTCGTTGAGGAGTCCAAAAAGGACCGAGTCTTTTCCAACCCCTCCTTCACCAAGCGATCACCAAGATCAAGCCCGGGATCTTTCACTATCAATCAAATGTGAATACAATGCTCTTAGGGGCTACTCACAACTTGAGGCTCCCTTTAATAGCCTAGCAGTTCTAGGAATCAAAATGCAACAGTCAAGAACTCAAATTAACAATTAGAGTGCAAGAGAGTCAAACCGAGAGCTCAAACGTCGATCACCACGACTTTCCTCTCACAAAACTACAAACTCCTTAAGATCCAATGTTAGGGGTCAAGGAGGTGAGGAAAGAGACTTAGAAGAGCTCTAGGAATGAGTTTTCAGTGCTAGGGTTGTTGTCCCCTCAATTCTTAGTCGGAGGTCTCCTTTTATAGAAATCTTGGCATCTAGCCCTTATCTACTAAAATCCAGACTAGTCCGGTCCAAACCCTGGACTAGTCCGTTCTTGAGGGACCACCCACGTCACAAGGCTACCAACTAAAGTCTCGTGACCGTTGGATTCAAACGGTTATAAAATTACGGACTAGTCCGGTCAAGAGCAGACTAGTCCGATCTTATTCAGGAACCTTTGTTACGTATGAAAACGGACTAGTCTAGTAAGGGCGGACTAGTCCGACCCCAAGGGCTGACTAGTCCGGTCTTACCAGACTTAGTCTAGAAAACTCTCTAATCTAGAAAACTCTCTAATCTAGAACTGCTATTTTTCAGTGGGCTATAAATTGCCCACTGCGAGACGCTCTACGTGTCTCGCCCGACACATGTAGCGGCTTGATACTGGCCCCGGTGCGGACAGCCTTAGTACACCGTCTATGTAGTTCTGCTGCGTCCACCGCAGGGCGTCCCCCTGCCGCGGGCTGAGCGCCGACCCGGACGGCTATGCCGGCGCGGGCTGGCACACCGGCGGCGCGTCCACGGCGCAGCCGCCGATCTTGAGGTCGGCGAACCGCGACACGAACGGCTGATACCGGTAGCGGCCGTTGTCGATGGCCCAGTCGGAGGCGTCCAGATGGAGCCGTACGGCCGCATCTCCCGCTCCGGGAATGTGGCCTCCGTCCTCCTCTCGTAGCGCCTGACGGGCACGTCGTCCACCAGGAACCTGAAAGTAGATCAGTTGTCCGGCAGCTCATGTGAGCGTACTGCTACAAGTGTCCTGTAGCACAATGTAAGTTGAGTGAATCGTGTCAGTCCAGGCAAGCATGCAGAGGGAGGCTCACAGGATCTGGTTGGGGTTCCAGATGACGGCGTAGTGGTGAAAGTCGGAGGTGGGGTCGAACCAGAGGTGGAACCTCATCTCCTGGCCGTGGATGGCGCCGTCGCCGCTGCCGCGCACGTAGACGTTGGTCTGCAGCGTGTACGGCTCCCCGGCACCGTTCCCAGGCTCCCAGCAGCTCCATGTCGATCTCGTCGTGGTACCCCGGGAACTCCTCACTGTTGGACAGCTGCACCACCCATATGAATTACCACTTCAATATCACGAGCAGTTAGCATGCACTGGGTTTAATTTGGAGGCATCATGTTCAAACATGCACGCTCACGTAGAAGGCCGTGTTGACGCCGGCGGTGTAGCCTGGCTGCACCTTGATGGACGCGCCGAAGTAGCCGTTCCGGTACGCCCGCGCCGACTTGAACCCGCTGCCTGAAACAACGGCCATGTTTTGGAACGACGACCAGAGTGAGCAGAGCACGTCACTGCATGCACTTCATAGTCAGATAAAAGTCAAACTGCAAATCGACCCATCACCTGAGCTGCTGTCCATCCACAATGTCGGGGACTTGCCGTCCGGCGAGAGCGTATGGTGCTGCGAGCCCCACAGGGCGCGGTAGTCCTCCGAGAAGGCCACGGACCTGTACATGGCGCTGGGGTAGTAGCCGGCGGAAGGAGGCTGCTGGGCGCTGCAGGGCTGCAGCATGAGGAGAGGAAGCATGCAGCCAAGGAGAAGAGCTGCTTGCACAGCTGCCAGCTGGGACTCGGAGATCACCAAGCCTTGCCATCTGGTCTTTTGGGGATAATGCATGTTTAGATTTCTGGGGTAACTTGTCAAGGGCGTTGGCGCCCAAGACTGCTGGACCCCGGCTATGGAGGTCGTAGCTCCGAGTGGAGGAGGCGCCGACGGTTTTGCTCGGTGACCCGATGGTGGGAGACCGGTTTGGAGGAAGGCAGGAGAGGAAGGAGATTGGGGAGATAATTCTTTTCTTATTCCTTAATGATCCTATTGCTTCTAATATACATACCTATAGCCTACTAACAAGAAAACAAACTCTAACAAACTCAATCCTATCTAAACTGATTAGTTTCCTAAAAACTTGCCTAGCCCCTCATCGTGGGCTGTTGCGCCCGATCATTGGATCGGCGCTGGTAATGCCGGCCCAACATGACATCTCTCCCCCCTCGATGAGCAGCTCGTCCTCGAGCTAGAAATCAGGGTAGCGGTCGATGAAGCTGTCGACGTCTTCCCATGTTGCCGATGCTGCCGTTTTACCCTTCCAGTGGACCAGTAGTTGTCGGACACCCCTGACCAGGCGAGAGCGGAGAATGTGCTCTGGTTCCGGTACTGTCGCGCCGTTGTGGATTCGTGGACGCGCTGGTGGCAAGGCAGGGGGTGTCCCCCTGAACTTCTTCAAGAGGCCTACGTGGAACACGTCGTGGAGGCGAGCTCGGGGAGGCAACTCCAGCCTGTAGGCGATGTCGTTGATGACGGCGGTGATGCGGTACGACCCATAGAAGCGGGGCTTGAGCTTCCCTGATGTCGGTACTTGAAGTAAGGAGGCAACTCGTTGGTGTAGTCGTAGCCTGACCCACTCGCCCCCCCCCCCCCTCAAATTGGACATCTCTGTGATACTTGTCGTAGTGACGCTTGTAGATGGCTTGGGCTTGCTCGAGACAGAGACGAACATCAGCTAGGAACTCGTCTCGTTCTGCCATGGTCTTTGCTACCGCCGCCACCCGTGTTTCGTCGGGTTCATAGGATCGGATGGAAGGGGGGTCACGGCCGTAGACCACCCGGAACAGCGTGTCGCAGAGCGCAGACTGGTAGGCGGTATTGTAGGTGTAATCTGCCCAGGGTAGCCAACGAAGCCATTGCTGACGGCGATCGCCGGTGAAGCAGCCTAGGTACATAGTGATCACTTTGTTGATGGCTTCCGTCTGCCCGTCTGACTGGGGATGAAAAGCCGAAGTCATGTGTAGTTGGTGCCGACGAGGCGCATCATTTCCCACTAGAAGATGGAGGTGAAGACGGGTCCCGATCCAAAACCAAGGAGTGAGGTAACTCGTAAAGGCGCACGATCTCAGCGAAGAAAACCTTTGCCACCGACCGTGTACGGGTGTGCGATGGCGATGAAGTGGTAGTACTTGCTGAATCGGTCCACCACCGTGAGTATTACAAACTTCCCGCTGACACGTGGTAGCGCCTTGATGAAGTTCAAACCAATGTCCGTCCAGACTGTTGTAGGTATGGGCAGAGTAGGAGCAGCTCAGCCAGATGTAGATGTTCTGATCTGTACCATTGGCATGTGGCGCGGGAGCGTACGTAGTCCTGAACCGCTTGACGAAGGCCAGGGGACAAGAAATCATGGCGTAGGCGGTGCATTGTACGTTGAACGCCTTCGTGACCATCGTTGTGCACTGCAGAGATGAGCTCGTGGAGGAGTGGAGACGTGGGCGGAACGTACAGGTGACCCTTGAATGTGATGAGGCCGTCGAGGATCGCCCATAAGTCCTCTCACCGGCCCTCAGCGATTTCATCCTTGAGTGCCACAAGAGTCGGGTCGGTGGCGTGTGCTTGGCGTAGGCGGTCGATGAAGTCGAAGTCGGGACCAGAGATGGCGAGGATCGTCGGGTCGTCTGTGTCACGCCGGGAGAGAATCGGCCACCGTGTTGGTGCTACCGGCCTTGTACTGCACTAAAAAAATGAAGCTGAGGAGTTTGCCCACCCAATGATGCTGTGGTATGGTGCCGAGGCGCTGGTCGAGTAAGAACTTGATGACTAAACTGATCAGTTCATACAAGGAAACGGCGACTCCAAAGGTATGGTCTCCAGTGGCGGATGGCAAGGACTAGGCCAATGAGTTCTCACTCGTACGCTGCGAAGGATCGGTGGCGCGGAGCTACAGGTCGACTGAAAAATGCCACCGGATGTTGCCCTTGTATGAGTACGGCGTCGAACCCATGTGTTGAAGCATCACATTCAACTACAAAAGGTTGGCTGAAGTAGGGTAGCGCGAGCACCGGTGTCGTGGTGATGGCGATCTTGAGTGCCATGAACGCCGTCTCTGCCTCGGTGGTCCAAGCGAATCCCTCCTTGCGGAGGAGTGAGGTGAGGGGTGCGTCTGTCGCGTCGAAGTTCTTGACGAACTTGCTGTAGTAACCAGCCAGGATGAGAAAACCTCACACCGCTCACGCAAACCGGGGAGCCGGCCAATCCACCACTGCTTGCACTTTGTCTGGATCCGTGGCGACGCCGGAGGCAGATATGATAGTGTCCGGGGTAGGCGATGGAGTCGGTGCCAAAATTGCACTTTGATCTCTTGATGAAGAGATGGTGCTGGTGGAGAATGTCGAGGACAGCGTGCACATGGCGAAGGTGGTCGGTCCAGTGGTGCTGTAGATGAGAATGTCATCGAAGAAGGCAAGGACAAACCGATGGAGGAACGACCGCAAGATATCATTTATGAGTGCCTGGAACGTCGCCGGGGTGTTGCACAACCCGAACGGCATGACCAGGAATTCATAAAGGTCGTCGTGTATTTGGAATACCCTCATGGAAATGTCCTCTTCTCGCATCCGAACCTGATGTTAGACGGAGCGGAGGTCCAACTTGGAGAAGAAATGGGTACCGTGTAGCTCGTTGAGGAGTTCGTCGACCACAGGGATCGGTATGTGTCCTTGACCGTGATGGCATTCAGGGCGCGATAGTCGACGTAGAAAAGCCAGGAGGAATCATCCTTTCGCACCAGCAGCACCAGAGAGGAAAAATCCAACGAGCTCCTGCGGATGATGCCCTGCTCGAGCATGACGGCGCATTGGCGTTCCAACTCGTCCTTGTGTGTCGCGGGGTACCTGTAAGGTCGTACTGCCACTCGTACTGACCTTGGCAGTAGTGTAATGCTGTAGTCGCGGGAACGTGGCAGCGGCATGCCCTTGGGCTCGGTGAAGACCCCAGCGAATGCGTCGAGGAGGCCAGGCAGGAGATCGTCACCGGTGCACGTTCGGATTGTTGGACTGTGGGTCTGCTTGGCTGCGTCGGCACACCTGGTGGTCACCACGCCAGAAGGACATTGTTAGTGCCCTGAAGCCCCAGAGGATAGGTCCCAGATACGTGAGCCACTGTGTTCCCAGGACCATATCGTAGCCGACGAGGGGCAAGGCGTACAAGTCCGCAGACGCCTAATCATTGATGCAGAATGTTGCGCCGTGGTACACACCCGGGCATGGTACGCGGTCGCTGTTGGCCACTGTGCCCTGAAGTCTACCGCTGGGTTAAAGCTTAAGTGAGGTTCTGGAGGCCGCCTCCTCGGCGATGAAGTTGTGGGTGGAGCTGGAGTCTAGTAGGGTGAGGAGGGCAATGTCGCCGATGTAGACGCACACTTGCATTGTTTTGCTTGTACGGATCCAGGTGATCGCATGGACCGAGATGTGTGGCTCGTCCGACGTCGGCTCTTCTGCCCTGACATCCCCTTCATCGTCTTCGTGTGCCAAGGCGAGGAGGAAGATATGTTGGCACACACGGTTGTGGCCACGCCCGAACTTCTCATTAAAGTTGAAGCAAAGACCTAAGCGGCGTCGCTCCTCCATCTCTGCTTGGGACAATCGCTTGACCTGTCGCCCCTCGGCTGTGGCCGGAGTTTGTTGGAAAAAGGCTGCGAACTAGGGGCCGAAAGAGCGAGTCGTGGCGAGGGAATCGGTAGAAGACCCCGCTAGCTTGGATGGCGATGTTGTGGTGCGAAGGCCCTCGCACATTGGTCGCGCAGCTCCAGTTTTGCGTGCAAAACTCTTGGCGACGGCGAGCGACTGTGAGTTATGGATCTCGACGTCAAGGCTGAGAGGCGGTTGTAGACCGGCGGTGAAGGGCTGCACTTTTTGGGTCTCAGTGAGTGCGCCGATGTGAGGAAGCAGGGCCTCAAACCGGTCCTAGTACTCGAAAATCGAGCCCGTGCGTCTACACGCCACGAGTTCGCCGAGCGGATTTGAACGCAAGGGCGGTCCGAAGCGGGTGTTGAGCAGCTCGGTGAAGCACCTCCATGATGGCGTGCCTTCGCTCGTTGAAGCTGCATAAACCACAACTGTGCACCGGCCTCCAAATTTTACGATGTCATCCACACTTGTTCCTCATCCGCGATGCATTGTTGGTAAAAGTAGGACTCACACCGATTGATGAGCGTGAGGGGGTCGGTTTTCCCATCAAACTTGGAAAAGTCCAACTTCTGGAAACGCGGCGGCCTGTCGTTGTGGTGCTCGCCCGCCCTGCATTCTTCTGGGGCCCGATGCCGTTGACTCGGTGGTTTGTTGTTCAATTGTCTCGATCTTGGCTTGCAGGGACGCTACTGTCACGGTCAGCTTGGTGATGAGGGCCACGAGATTGGCTGATGATGGTGTGGCCATCGGCATGGATTCCGACGATTTCGTAAGCGGCAGCACGACGGAAGCAGTCTCGTGCAGCGTTGGTGTGGTAGAGGAGGAGCGCCTGGATCGTGATACCAGGTTATCAAGGGCGTTGGCACCCAAGACTACTGGACCCCGGCTACGGAGGTCGTAGCCCCGAGCGGAGGAGGCGCCGGCGGTTTTGCTCGACGACCCGATGGTGGGAGATCGGTTTGGAGGAAGGCAGGAGAGGAGGGAGATTGGAATGTAATTCTTTTTTATTCCTCAATGATCCTATTGCTTCTAATATATAGGCTTATAGCCTACTAACAAGGAAACAAACTCTAACAAACTCAATCCTATCTAAATTGATTAGTTTCGTAAAAACTTACCTAGTCACTCATCGTGGGCTGTTGCGCCCGATCCTTTGATCGGTGCTGGTAATGCCGGCCCCACATGACATATCTGGTTTTGTGTGTGATAGATTTGTGGTTTGCAAGATTTTCTTTTATAGGAAAACATCTATGTTCCACAAAAAAAAAGTGATTCGAAGGCTGATGGAAATTGTTAATCTGAGAGTGGAGGCAAGTTACTAAGATTTGGGACACATGGATGACCTATTGGCTCTGATCTTGGCCCCAAAAGTATAGTGCAAAAAGATTGGGTATCACCACCCGTCACACAAGAAATGCAACTAGTGCACTGTGAGCTTTTTAGTTTAAGACCCGATCGCAAATATCATCATGAAACAACGCACGACAGTAATGTTGGTTGTGAATTTCCAAATGTCTCTTGCGTTTGTTCTCCTCATGGACCAAGTTCCTAACTGCGTGCTTTCGTTTAGCTGCTCTACAGCAGTAAAGAATAAACTAACTAAAACTTTATTATCTGGCAAGTAAATTTTACCACATCGTTTTCCTTTTGATTCAAGGAAAAAGGTTCTTTACTGAAACACTCACACTTGGTATTTTGCCCCCAGTCAGGATAATTCATTCACCAACTGCACATAAATTCAACAGAACAGACTGATATGCTTGCACTGTATCTTAGTATAACAATAACGTTCTCGACAGAAAGAATATCAGTCTGCTCGAAAACTTTGTTCAGTACCCAGTGGCAGTTAAACCAACCAAATAACTGCTCTTCAGTACTATCACACAACCGACAAGTGATCCATTGACAAACTAAAGAGAAGAACATACACTGACACGCCATGGATCGTCATGCGCCAAATGATGAGCATCATTTCTAGTAGCCAACAAATTTGATCATTTAGTGTAACACCCCAAAATTTTGATTCAAAACGCTAAATTATGTTAAGAGGGGATTTAAATTTTTTTGGACGTGTTGCATGTTTTGCAAAAATTCAAATTCAAACTGGAATTCAAATTAAACTCAAATCAGAAAAGAAATAGAAAAAGAAAAAGAGAAAACAGAAAAAAACCGGCCAGTGGACCGAAACCCACCAGCCGGCCCAGCCAGCGCCCGCGCCAGCCCACAGCCGCGCGCGCTGCTTCCTCACACTGACAGGCGGGGCCCACCCGATCGTCGTCTACCTCGCGCCAGCGCCGAACTCCCTCGCACCCGAATCAAAACCGATCGGGATTTCGTTGTATCCACGCTGAATTCTGTTCGTAGGCGACGCGGACATGATCTAAACCACCCCGCCGCCCTCCCCCGTCTATAAAAACCCCGGCCTCGTTCTGTTTTTCCCACGCGATCGGCTGTTTTTACTCCGGTGAGAACCGAGACTTCTCCGGCGAATTCTGGCCGATCTAAGCTCAGAAACTCTGATCTAACTCGCTGGTCTTGATCCACCGCCTCCGGGGAACCTTGCAGGTGCAGAAAACTCGGTGACTTGCGGTGTAAACACAGCGCCGACGAGCCTCGCCGTGGTTTCACCTCGGACCTCGTCGCCGATCACTTTCCAGGACCTCCGAGCTCAAGAAAACCCCCGAGGTCAGATCCCCGACCTCTCCTCCACCGATCTATACCATAAAATCACAGTTCTAGGAAGAATTCTCGAAGATCCGAAAGTCTCCGGCGAGATCGCCGCTTCCCGCCGCCGTGCGCCGCCGGCAGCGCCGCCCGCGCTCGATCAGAGCGACGTGCCCGCTTGTGCGCCGTTTATTTTAAATCGCACGGTAGGGTTTAAATCCCCGCATACCGGTTCGATGTTATAATCTTGGCCGTCGGTTTAAAATCGGACGGTCCACGTCAGACCCGCGTTATAAAGACTGGAATTCTTACGTGCTACCCCCTGGGGTTCTCGGGAAATAAGAGCTAGCCCCGGAAACTTCTGATCTAACCCCTGGAACTCCAGAAAATTATGTAAATTCATTTAAAAATCAGTTTTAGCCCCTGGACTTAATAAAAATTAGGAAAAACACCTCTGATAAGTGTAGCTAGACCGCTGGAAATTCTAAAATAATATTATAGACTCTGTAATGGGGTGAGTTTACCTTTTTAGCCCTGTTTAGTATTTAATTTAGGAAATTAAATATGTTGCTAGTGTTTAAAAATTTAAAAGAGGGACAAACATATTGTCAAAATTAAATTAAATACTTTCTCAGTATTTAGAAAACTTGGAGTGAGATAAAAATATATTTTGGGCTGAAATGAATCTGTTTAATTTATTATTCATATTTAGGGACACATTTTTAAGTAAAGAATAGTTCTGGAAAATAGGGAAAATAATTGTAAAATAGTTTACATCAGAGGAAATCACTACATATGGGTACAGTGGTACAAACTCTGCAGAGTCAAAACTGTCATGACAGCCGTGCTCACGGTCAAGAGCGGCTTGGACTTATTCATGATTAGAGGATTGATGGTTTTGGAAGTTGTGATGTTAAGCGGGGAGCTTAACATTGGAAACGATGTTATGGTCATGATGATGGGATGGGAAATTAGGACCATTTCACCTGTGTAGTAATGTAGGTGCTTAATAAGCTAAGGTGATAGGTATTAATTGCGTAGTGCTTTAACCATGAGTTCAACCTCTTCTTGTCCTAGCCATGCATGATATAATTTTCCCACACTTGCTGAGTACCATTGGTACTCAACCTTGCATATTTTGTTGGTTTATATTGCTGCTCAGGTCAAGATAATGATGAGGTGGTATATAATGACCAAGACTTTGGACCCGAAGAAGGTTTCTAGGTTCATGGAGACCCCGGGCAACGCCTGTGATGGAGCCCTCAAGAATAATTATTCCGCTGCTAGTTTATTTACTTGTGATGAACTTATTATTGTTCCTCGAGACATTTGCTATGTAAGACTTATTTTTATTCGACACCTGGCTTGTAATAAATGATGCTTCACTATTTATCATCACATATATGAGAAAATGTGATATTCACTCGGTTGTTTTTTGGATAAACCGGGTGTGACATTTAGCTAATCTATAAGTTGCCAAGAGAAAACAAAACACTTTCATAATCCGTCAACTGAATCTGTGCAAGTTGTAGCGAAGTAAAAGAGCAGTAGTTCTGTGTACTGAAGAGGGTGAGCTTAGACCTTGGAAAAAAACATATTTGAGAAGCTGAACCTGCTGAACAAGGGCTACTTTTTCGCTTGTTGGCCTGTCACTATCATCATCCATGGCAGTACAGAATGACTAATCATTAGATTCAGAGATACACTGCAAGTGCTTGTTTTAGATACTGTAGGACCAGTGTTAGAAACTGTGATGCATCAAAGACCGTCCTGCTCAGAATTTTGACTTACTGAACTCTGAGATGATTGATTAGCTTCAAATTAGGATGACTCTTCAGCTCCATAGACCTATTATTATTCCAACAAATCCATAAAGACTGATGTACCATTCTGACATTCTCCTTTGGACCTAATGACCATTGGTGCAGCTGGTGTCAGTTCTTCACAACAGGATGAACCGGACAGATCCATAATAGATTCCACATTTCTTCTGAGACATTAACATATCAAAATGTACCTGGATTTCAGTAGGCTATCTTTTGCATGTACTACTGCATAAAAAGGGCGTACCTAGTGCCGAAGGCTCCCACACATTGTGGCTCTGGAGAAGGGTTATTTCTAGACGACCTTACACCCCTGTACTACTGTATAAGAAATCAAAATGTGTCTGTCTCTAGATATGGGAAAAATAAGAATTTCATTGCACAATTGCATCCCAGTGAATAGGTCCAACTGATAAAGCACGGAAATCCATTCCTTGTAGTCTGAATTGTTTGGGAATGCAACTGATCGGGAGTTCAAGATTAACCTTGATGAGTTGGATATTCCATGCCATGATCTTGCTAGCGTTGAAGACCCTTTCTCAGAAGCTGAGGTTTGGGCAACTATTAAGTTCTTGCCGTCCGATAAGGCCCCAGAACGGATGGGTTTACAGGGCGGTTCTACAAGAGTCGTTGGAACATTATTAAAACAGATATTATGGCAGCCATCTCCTACGTTTGGAGCAGAAAATTTAGAAACATGGAATTGCTCAACATGGCTTATGTCACTCTTTTGCCAAAAAAGGATGACAGTCATGTGGAGACGGTGCAAACACATTATCTTGGAAAGACAGATGGTTACATAGACAACATATCATGGATCTCGCAGCCAATATTTTTGCCATGGTGTCCAAGCGAACCGCAAATAAACACAATGTTTGAAGCCCTCACAACTCAGGCATGGATGGTTCAGTTAAGTCAGTGGTGGATGCAAAATACAATTTCAGACATGTGCAGTAGATAATCCAGAGAGTTATATCAGGGAGTAGGAGGATTGTTGGTACACCTTAGCCAAAGAAAAGCTTAGCAACCTCTAAATCAAACCAATTCAATGGCAACACACCTCGCACGGATGATCAGCGCCGTGGGTACAGCGTCCTCAGGGTATCGATGACCGGACGGAACCCGTCGCGGAGCGGGACGACAGAGACGGCGCGGGTGTGCTCTACGGCGGCGCCCTTCCTGGGCGCGCGCAGCGCCATGCGGAACATCTCCCCGCGCAGGGCCTCCGCGGCGGCGCGGGCCGCGCCCGGGTGCGCGGCGAAGAGGCGCGCGAGCTCGTCGGCGGGGCAGCCCATCAGGTCGCGCGCGGCGCGGTCGAAGAGCACGACGGGGAAGACGCGGTCGTGGGTGGCGATGGAGAGGAGCAGGCGGTACATGCGAGCGGGCGCCGGGGCAGACTGCCCGCAGGCGAAGCAGAACGCGGCGTGGTCCGGAAGCGAGAGCAGGCAGAGCGGACAGGACAGGTAGGAGAAGTCGGAGGTGTCCACCGCCACGATGGTGCAGAATGGCGGCGTCCACGTCGCCGCCGCGCCGCCGGTGCTGCAGCCGACGAGGGACATCTCTATTTCGTTCGGCCCAAGCCCAAAAGCCCACGACTTATAAACCTTTCGCGGCCCACTAGTACCAGCATAGGTAAGGCTGATTGATAAAGGGCCACTAAATGCCGGATGGGATGAGATTAGAATCACGTTAAATTTAAATTTATCTTTAAACTAATATTTAATAAAAGCTAAAATAAATTTTAAAAGGGTCCGGGATGAGCCGGTTTATCATCTCTACGCATTAGCGAGCACAAGCGGCTACTTATTTGCACCGTTGATTGCTTATGGATGAGATAGAAATCAGACATCCTTCTCGATAGCTTGTGTCTGCGCCTTCTCAGGACACGCTCATAAGCATGGAAGTTCGGTGTATTTGATTTTTCGGTTTGGTATTTCAATTTTTTAAATTTCAGTTTATAAATTAATACCTAAAATATTGAAAAATATTTTTCATTTTAAAAAATTGAATACCTCAACTTTTGTCAGTCTTCGATTTTATTCAAACCGATTTGTAGATTGCACTTATCTCAAACTCTTAGCATCTCAATAGCATTTACAAATTTAATCTCATGAACAAATAAATTATAAATCTATGAATGGAAAATCATAAATAACGTTCACTATCACAACTTCACACATCTAGGTCTCATAAAAGGACTTTACCCACGGGCCATTTTACAATTTAAACCAGTTCTTATTATATATTAGACTAAAAAATTAATACAAATACAAACCCGATCCTAGATTGATCCAACCCTACTCTTGGCTAGTTCATTTTTTGGCCTATTATGAGCACACATCACAAGTCACAAATAAGATGCTAAATTTTTTTTCTCATAGCTCGTAGATCATAATTTAGAATATAAATAGTCATCAATCTTGTAGTTAACTTTCTCTTTGCTATTATATTCTTCAGTTAGTTATGAAACTAAAACCAAGGGAAGCATATAAAAGAATAAGGTTGATGTTTGTAATAGTAAAATTTATAATGTAAAGCTATTAAATGATAAGCAAGAAAATTTTATTCAGATATTTGAGGGTGATATCCAAATTCGAAGTTTGCATATCGGTTATTATATTTATTACCCGATCGATACCCGATATCGTTTTTTATTCCGGTTTGGTTTCAGTTTTTGTGTCTTTTTTATGCCCACTCTATGCGCTCATACCTTTCGGAGTTTGGACCAATCCATCCATCCTCGCCTCGCAACCCGCAATTCCTCTGCAGTCGTGCTCCTTCGGCGACCTGCCCTAGATCAACCCCACCTCCGCTCCCAGTCCTCTCTGAGGGTTTATTTGTTCCTACTCCTCTGTCGCCTTAGGAGATCCTTCCTTTCGGTAAGCCCTAGCCTCTATCAATTCCCCTTGCATTCCTATTATGCACTGTTGTGTGAGTAAAATCGATTTTTTTCACCTGAGGTTAGTGCATAAGTTATCCTATTTGATGGAAATATGTTTTTTCATGTTTGATGTTATGGGCATAGATGCTTAGACCTAGGGTTTCCTTCGTGGCGGATCAACAGAGTTGTTGAGCTCGCCAGGAATTCGTTACGTTGAGGTGATTGTATGAATGGAGAAATATGACAAAAACTCTGGTGAAATTCGATGGCATGTTGTAGATAAGGTGCTTGCGTTGAAAAACGCAAAGCTTTTGGGCCTTAAGAGGCTTGTTCCTGTTTGTCGTGAGCAAGTGCAATGGGAAGTAGGGTGTTCAGTGACTCGGTGCAACCTTCTGATGGAACTTGAGCACGCTCGTAGTGAAGGTTGCGGGTGATGATTGGATTCATGGGATTGGATTTTAGTCTGGTTTTATTCTGGACAGGAAGGAAGAATTGAGGGTTTTCCTAATTGTGGGAGCCTTAGAGTTGGTGATTCTGTGATGTGGTGTTGTAGTTTGGTTGGAGCACAGAGATGAGTGAACAATGAGGAGACCCAGCCCACCGCTGAAGGATCGCAGGATGCGTACAGAACGTACGTTTTTTCGCGTTGCATCTTACCGGAGGGACAGTCGACATGATCCAAGCAGGTTTGACCTCTAAGTCAAACAAGACTAGAGTGTTTGACAATGTTCATCTAAACACTACTACTTCCTCTTGTTATTATGTATTTATTGGCTTGAATTTCATACCAAAGGGTCCTAAACAAGTTCAATTTTGTACCGTGGTAGAATAACCATCATATTTTTTGTGTAAATGGTCACATTTTGTTTGTGCATCACAGCATTAATAGGGCCACTTGATTTAGGGTCATGACAGCACTAATTTATATGGAACTCTAGGATACAGTATAAGGAATCATGATGGATCATCTTGTTTGGTTGCTATTATGGGACGGACATTTTTGGGAGTGCAAAATGTTGATTGAATTAATGTCTCTTGTAGAGAAAAGCAAGCAGAGGAGTTCCGCCTAGTGTCTAGGTGTTTCTAAAACAGCGAGGGTAAATCTATATTATATATATGTATTTTTTTAAAACAATATGCACTAGCAGTTTACTAGTTTGAACCGGCTATGTGTAACCGAATAAAAAGGAACACTTGGTGCATTGCTGCCTACGTGCTATGTGTAACCGAATAAAAATGCACTAAACAGGCCACATGCCACATCATTTTCCTTGTATAAACTCCGTTTACAACAATATGAAGCGGAATAACACAGTCAAAAGCAGACTGAAGCGGATTTACACAGACAAAAGCAGACTGAAGCGGTCTGACCGCTTAACATGGATGCTCAGGCAAAAGCGAAGCTACCAGGTGACGCCTAGGCGGCACTTAGCGGCCACCTAGGACACTTTTTTAAACAGCTAATCTAGTTCAGTTTTGGGTGATATTAGCTATCCTAGCTTCAAATATATGAATACGAAGGGATTACTAAATAATTTATGTTGAGCTGTAATGTGCTGATATCCAGACGTTTGAAAAGCTAATACTTATCCCATTTTCATTTCCGTTTTTTTAATTGTGCAGGATTCCTAATGATTTGTGCCACGATTGTAAGCTTTCTGGGCATTTTGCTCGAGAGTGCCCCAATGTGGCTGTCTGCCATACCTGCAGACTTCCTGGGTAATATCTGTTGGTTAATTTGTTTGTGTATATTCATACTTTTGTATGTTAACAGTGCTAAGATCTTTCGTAATTTGTTCACCACTTAGTGCACGTTGCTGGTAATGTGTACTGTGCTTTCAATCATAATAAACCACTCTGGTCATAACCATAGGTTTTGCAGAATTGCCTCCAGGCTTCATTAAAAAAAAACCATCAGAACTGGTGCTGTATCGAGTTCAACCATCAATTACACATAAAATGGTCATGTTTGATACTATGATCCTGCTAGGGGATTTTGTCTCCCCTGAGTTATGAGCTGTGTGGATAAGGGGTGCATTTGGCCCTGAGGGCCCAATTTCTTTGTACCGCTTAATTTATGGTCTTATTATTGTTTTGATGATGCTCATATCCAATAAATAGTACTTTTTGCATTCTATATTATGAGATCTAATCCATTTTAGGGAATCACTATTGTCTTAGGTTCTTAATGCATGAGACCTTATTGAAGTTTCGATTAGTTTTTTTACCATTTGTGACATGGTTAATTTATAACCCTTCCCCAGACACCATAATGTGGGGGGGTCTTCGGTACTGGTTACACCTTTTTTTGACATTGTTAATTTCAAAATACACTGATCATGATTTATAACAATTGGGGGCTAGTCATTTAATAAATACCTTAAAGCTTAAGCCATATATCAAGACAGGTTTATATGGTTTCCATTACTAGGAGGCTACATTGCAATTAAAGCACCATCTTTCGCTCAGCTTCTACCGGCTTTTCAAATTTTAATCTTGTTTTAATTTGACAGGCACATTGCAGCTGAGTGTATGTCGGTACTCTCAAGACAGGGTACCCCCGCGTGGAAGGTCGAAGACAATCCGTGCCTCACCTCCCTGTAGAGGTGGGCCCCGATACGACCACGTGTCCTTGGCTCCGGACCTGGCCTCCCCGCCGAGGAGGGCTCTGGAGCCGCCACGTGCCCTTGCCCCTGAGGTCAGCCGTGGGGCTACCACGTGTTCTTGAGTTCCATAGCCGACACGCGCCCTGGGCTCTGGGCCGAGCCTCCCCACCGAGGTGAGGTCTGGAGCTGCCACGTGTCACTTGGCTCTAAACCCATCGATAAGAGCTCCAAAGCCGACATGTGCCACACGATCCATCGTGGGGCCGTGGGTCGACGAAGCCAAGGAGTAAAGAGGAAGGTGTGTTGTTAGGCCGTGCATTCAAGGCTGGCGCCTTGCCCAGAAGCATGGCTCACGGCGCACGCCTCCGTCCTCCGCCTGTTCACGGTGACGAGACAGGGCGAAGATGCGTGACAGCGGAACAGTGCCGCCCAACGGTACACAGCCGCTCAGCAGAGCGAGAAGACGTGACGACAAGACGGGGTCTTCATCATCACCTGCAACCCGGTCAGAAGTGTCCGACGTGTTAGGCGGCGCACCTTAACTCCTCCGACAGCGGCATTACATATAGCCTAGCTCATGTATAGGGTACAGACAGCCGCGTGGTCACCTGTCGGGCCCCGGGCCACACTGTAACTGCCCCGACCTTGAGCTATAAAAGGATTGGGGCAGCCTCCGGGCAAAGGGTTCGCAACCCAGCCAACTCAATCTCATATGCGAGCAAGTAATACACCGAGCACTCTCGTGGACGTAGGGTTTTACGCTCTGGCGGCCTGAACCATGTAAATCATCGTGTCCCTCTCGCAATTATGCTTAGACCTTTGTGATTCTCTAGCCTCATCGAAAAAAGAACATTCACAGGCTGCTTCAGAGCAGACCAGGGAAAGTGTCGTAGTGAACACTTCGAAAGTGTTCTTCCAAAAACATGTGCTGGAACTACAAAGAGTCCAGCCACATGGCTAACAGCTGCCCAAATGAAGTGATATGCCGTAACTGTAGCAAGTCTGGATACATTGCAAAAAGACTGCACTGCTCCACGAGTACCACGAGAGAAGTGATTTTTTGCAGCAACTGCTACAAACCAGGGCATTTACGGGAGGAATGCACCAATGAGAAGGCCTGCAACAACTGTAGGCGAAGCGGCCATATTGCCCGTAACTGCACCAATGATCCTGTCTGCAACCTCTGCAATGTTGCTGGCCATTTGGCCCGTCAGTGCCCGAAAGCTGATACAATCATGGAGAGGGGTGGATCTCCTCCCGTCCGATCGAGGTGGCGGTGATCCCTATGGTGGTGGCGTTCCCCCCTTCGGCGGCAGTTACAGCAGTGATGTGGTTTGCCGGTCGTGCTACCAGGTGTCCAGGTTGGCCATATGAGCCGTGACTGCATGACTGGTGCCTTCATGATCTGCCACAACTGTGGTGGCCGTGGCCATATGGCTTACGAGTGCCCCTCTGGTAGGCTCGTGGACCGGTTCCCCTCCCGCTTTTACTGAACGCCTCTGTCCGGATGATTATTACCACCTATGTTGAACCCCTGCATTATGAATAGTTATTACCACCTCATGTTTCCAGCTACATGGGATTCCATAAGTTGTCGGTTTAAATTGTCACTCTTGGAGCAGTTATATAACTGATGCTCTTGAGAATGGATATTTTTTTCCGAAACAGCGTTCTAGTGCTCAATCTCCGTGGTTTTGTATTACCGTAAAACGGTGCAACTGGAAATCCCTAGCGAGCAGGGGATCTGGAAAATTGGAAGCCTGTAGCTGTTCCTTTGTATCATTTCGTATTAAGTTATGAAAACAACGCATATGCGTTCTGGCTCATGTGCATTTCAAAGGCTGTAGATGAGGAATTGAGAGTAATTACGTCTTTGTGCTTATTTGGGCCAAGGATTACATTCCAATGGACAAGACATCTTAGGAAAGCTTCATATCAAGTCTCAAATTTTGGAAATTTGTAAGTCGTTTCCTTGTCTAGAACCTTTTGATTTGCAAGGGTATGTCGAGCAAAAGGCAGTCGGGAAGTCTGGCGTTGAAATTCGGATTTTGTATATAGTTAGGCACGAAGATAAACGTTATGCCTTGAAGAATCATGCATTCGGCAAACTCGGTGAAAGACTGCCAAAGTTGCTGTGTTATTGGTCAATGTACAGGTACCATTAAGGTTCACGAACACTGGAAAACAAGAGGCAAAACAAAAGACATTTACCTGTTCCCAAAATAAGAACACCACCATAGAAAAATAGACTAAGAACACCACATATGACAAACTTGACGGATCTCCCATTCTCACGATGCTACAATGAACTGAGGCACTTGACATGAGCGCTGTAAAGCAAACTAATCCAATTTTGCGTTGCTGAATCCATTGCCATCCCCTTTCACGCCATCATTTTGTCCCAGGTTCTGCAACTGCACATCCAAGAGAAAAGAATCGGGAGTCAGCTACTTAATCAATCCGATGGTTTGTTTGGCATATGGGTAACCTTAAACAATAGAACATTCGTTGGCTAGGTAGCATAGAAAATCTTTGAACAAGCTTTCAACGGTAAAAAATACCTTTGATAGGTACGCCTTATGGAATCTGTAACCCTGAAAGAGCAAATAACTCAACATCAGAAATTTGAAACTTTAAGCACTTCTCAATAGCACCTATTGAGTAAAGGGGGAATTTACTTTATCAGTCCCATATATATAATCACAATACGTGAAAACAGAAGCAAAATTGCTTTGGCTCTGGCCTCCTACGTAGTGATGGTAGTCATGATATTCTGCTCCTCCATAGAATGGAATATACTTTGTTGGAGTGAATGGGAAATCAAAGCTGCAAAATACAAAAAATAATTACTTTTCCATGTAAAGTTATACAGATAAAATGTAGTTATCATGCATGGCGTCATTTGTCAGTACATCAATAAATATAAAACATAATAAGCACTACTTACCATAAAATTGGACAAACTATGGTATATCCTAGCTGGCATGGTCAAGTGCAGAAAACATAGAAATTTATAACTTATGATGACAGGATTTAATATAAAAAAGGAGTTTTCCGAATAAGGAAAACATGAGCTTATATTTGTTAAGTCTGATCCAATCACAGCATTTGGCAATGATTCATCATGGTATCATAATTTTGTAACACCAAATTAACTTCAACCAGATACAGTGACTAGCACACATTTTTTTACTGGGTCTACCCAACGTGCTTGAGACAAAGGTTTTGTTGTTGGTCTACAAGAAGAGCTAACATAATGTACAATTACAAAATGGAAACAACCTTCACTGTCAATGCATAGCATGGCCTAGATTGACACATCCAGGATAAACACCAAACAAGGAACTTTTTGCTTCCCCAAGAGAGCAGCTTCTCATTTGCTAAGATGCAAATGAAGCACGGTAATTACTTCTACATGCTCCAATGGTAGATATACCAGTCTAGGAGTAAAAGTACAACAAAATGATGAACCTGTGAATCCTGAATTAGGCAGCAACATGCAGGCTTTCTTTTACTAGGTGTCAATTTCTTTGAGATGTAATTGTTAACATCCACATCATTACGCAGACTGCTAAGCTTCTAGGTAGCATCTTTCAACCATTGCACCAAGGATAAATTGTATGTCCCTTCTCTTAGCACATCCAAACACAAGTATAACTTTCAGTACATTCAAACTACAGCTCCATAAATGAACAGAAGTGCAATTGCGTTCTCCTCTGATACTCTAGAGAGCAGCAGCCATGTTAAATAATGTTCTATTGTTTTTGGTAGAAGGTCTTCCTCAAAATAGTAGTAGATAACTAAAAGAGTCCTACTGCTAGGACAGCCATATAAAGTAAACAGCCTGCTAAGAACTCTCAGGACACTTAACTATACATACTCCTCATTCCAATCCAGCTATCACTAATAAATGAGGAGCTCCTCGAGAGAGAAAAAAAATTCTCCATTCATAGCTACCACTCCTAGCAAATCATTGTCGGTGTCATGGAGGTGACATCAAAATCACCAACCAAAGCCGCCCATGAAATACATCCACGCTAAAACTGTGCAGAGTTGCTCACATGGCTACGAAGGTATGACAAATCACCAGTTGTACGTTCTGAAAGAGTTCTAAAGAAGGTGAAACAACAGAAATTCCTTACCCGCTGTGTGTCTCGATGGCCTCCACCTGACGGAGCGCAATCCAGAGCCAGAAGGTGATCATGTGGCCAGGTGCAATGGCCGGACCGACAAAGGAGGGGATGCCAAGTATAAGCACCTCGGCCCAGTGTGCGTATGGTGCTGCGAAGCCAATGGGCGCCACGAACTCATGGTGGACGCGGTGGATCTTCTGATACCCCCACTCTCCATGGAGCAACCGGTGGATCCAGTAGTTGAGGTAGTCCTCAACCAAGAAATAAACAAGCAGCTGTGCAGCCATCTCCCCCAGAGACGGCAGCGGCAATCCCGTATGAATTCCCACCATCTACATTGATCAAAGGGGATCAATTAATTTTGTCATGAATATACAATTTTTAACAGGACGAATGAAAATGGGCAGAAACAGGTAAAACGAAGGAGACGTGGGGCACATCCGAGAAGGGTTCTGGGAGCAAAATCAGATCACGGATTCCTCAAAACGAGAGGAAAACATGCAGACAAATGCAATTAAAAATTATCCCATCCACGATCAGATAGATCAGACGGGTATATGGGAATCTAAGCGCAGGAACAGTGAGGGAACATGATCTCTTGCGTAGAATCCGCCCCGAAACCCGAAATCTCCACGAACATTCTAATACTTTGCACAGATTCACCGAGCCTAACGAGAGCGGGGCAGTGAGAGGCGAGCCGGACCTTGACGGCCGGGTAGGAGACGAGCTGGAGCGGGCCGATGACGAGGAAGAAGATGCGCAGGACGGCCTTGTAGCACCGGACGAACTCCTCCCTGGAGAGCCGCACCCGGGGCTGCAGCTTGTACGGCGCTACGGCGGCCGGGGCACGGAGCTCGAGCAGCGCGACGGGGAGCGGCGCGAGCGTGAAGACGACGAAGAGGAAGAGGATGTTGCAGCAGTAGAGGTGGTAGTCCGGCACGGCTGCCGTGTACCAGAACCACAGAGCCTCCGCGGGCGTCATGGCCCGGCCCAGCGCCGCCTCCGCCTCCGCCGCCGTCGCGTAGGGCAGCATCTCCGGCGAGCCGACCTGACTACCTGAGGGACGTCGCTGCAAAACTTCCCCTCGGACTCTTCGCACTGCACCAGGGACCTGTACGCGATTTCCGAGAATCGCGGGGGGGGGGATGCTCCCCGCTTCGAGGTGGTTCAGTTAGCCGGCGGCCGGTTCACAGCCCCGTCGTTCCCTGATTTGGAGGAGACGGACGAGACTCGAGAGCGAGTGGGCTGGCGGAGAGCACGAGTGGTTCGCTTTATTCTGGCCGCACTCTGATGCTGTCAAGTGGGTCCGGATGCTACTGTGCGCTGTGGATCCCATTTCGCAACGAGTGGTCGGGACTCGGGAGCATGGGCGGGGCGCTCCTTGGCGTTATGCGACATGATGGACGGATCTCACGTCACGTGGCCCGCTCGTGGCGAGGATCGTGTCACGTTCTGGGCTTTGGTCGGAGCTCTGGTCCCCCGGATTAGTGGCTTGATCTAGAGTGATTGATTAATCTTGTCTCTAAGGTTAGTGACGGATCCAGAAGAGAATGTAATATGTGGATGCATGAACATGGCATTGGCAGCTTAAGGATTGCTCATATGTCATTGTCGAAACATGAGGATCGAGATTGTAAGAGAGTAAATCGCGAGGCCGCCATGAGTTTTTTTCTATTATAGAACTACTAAGATGTGTCTTTCATGAATATGACTCAAGAAATGGCCTTTGTTAAAATAATATTTTTTTACATTATCTACTGCTAAAATAAAATTTTTCACGATTTAAAATCATTTTTATTTCTTTTTTGAATTGCTCTTCTCTTTTGCTAACAGATCAATCTATTTTGTTTTTTCTTTCTTCTGTTTGCATTTCCTGTTGGTCCTTTTGGCACATCTCTACTCGACCTCATCTACGTCGGAAATAAATGTTGTAGATCCTGTCCTGTGCAACACTTCTCAAATTTCTACCACGTGTCACTCACATGAATCTTAAAGCAGCCGTGGAAAACAAATTAATTAGTTAATATTTTTTCTCCTCAACTGCTTTAAGATTCGTGTGAGAGACACATGGCGGAATTTTGAGAGGTGTTGCACAGGACAGGATCTACAACACGGATGTAGAGAATTTATTTCCGCGTCGAGATAAGGTCAATTAATCTGTTAGCAAAACTGCAAGAGCAATTCGATCATTTCACATGGCTAAAAATAGAAAAAAAATGAAAATACCTTGAATTATGATATAATCATATTTTTACGGTATGACAATGTTAATTCGTATTGGATATGATTTAACAATAGATATAGGTAATTTAGATCATATTAGATTCAACGACTATTGTTTGTGAGAATTTCTATGATTTTTATTCGATTGATGTGGATTTCTCAAAATGAGACTCTATTTAGTAAATATAAGATGATGTGAATACATATCGGCGAAAAATCTAGTGAACTTGTGGTGATTCTAGCTTATTACAGTAAAGGCAAGAGAAAAGGCATTCTGATTGTTCGAGTGCATATGCACGCCATTAGTCGGAGATCTTTTTAAAAGCTATATACGATTCATATATACTACTTTTGGTTGTTCGAGTGCTCGACAAGACGACGACAAGAATACCCCTGAACCTCGGATCAATGGCCAAACTGCGGCTCTCTGCAAAGAAAACGTAACGCTCTGCTACAGCGCTCTTTACGCATGCGATGGCTCCTCGGCGGTAAACTTTTGTGGCCCAGAAAGATCGAAAACTTTTGTGCCCCAGAAACATCGAAAACTTTCGTGGCCGGGGATAGAACTGAGGAGAGAATTTTCTCTGATGTTCGATACGTTCTGTAAGGTCCATTTCACGGTGTACTACTGGTGGCGTCCAGAGTCCCAGACCTTCCACATGACACACCACGCGCGCCGCTCAGATACGCATGGAGCTGTTGTGCTCGCTCGTGTCTACACCTCACTCCTCACCTTCGATTTCGTGCATTTTTACGGTGCAGATACTACTTACGCTTCAGAAAGTCCGGACAAAGGATTTATACCTCGATCGACCTCTCCTCCACTCTTTTCTTTTCTCTTGGCAGCTTCTTGAAAAGAGGTAAAGCATAATTTGCCAAGAATATGAGTATCAGATATGTTAATTGGTCTTCAAAGGGAGAAGCATTGCGTTACTAGAGCTGAAAATGAGAGGAGGCCAGGGGGGCAAATAGCTTATTTCATAAGTTTGTGTCATCACAATAGCAAACAAAAAATTGCAATTTTCATGGCTCATTATAGGCGCCATATCTAAGAACTTAGGCTTGTCAATTACACAAGACGAAAACACCTTCAAGCCACCACAAGAAAGCAAACAACAAACAGCTGATCGCACTCTTTCTCGATCCACATGAACCAGCAGACACCTGATGGCCTGAAACCTATACCCAAACAATCTGCCAATGCTCAACGGTACTGCCCTGGCCGATGCACTCACCACCGGCCATGTTCATCTGATACCGGTGGCCATGCATGGCAGCAAAGCCCATGACGGGGTTCAATTGGAAAAAAACGAACAGGGAAAGGAAAAAACTGGGATGCATCAGTGTACCGGCCACACGCTTGATGCATGCAACGTGTCCTACATGCATGCGTGAAGATACACCACGTCATCAGCGGTATTAGATATCCGTGCATGGCCATGTCAGCGAAGCCATGCCAGGCGGGTTCAATTGGAAAGAAACGAACAGGGAGAGAGGAAAAAAGAACTGGGATCAATCAGTGTACTGTACCGGCCGGCCACACGCTTGATGCATGTAACGTGTCCTAGTGTCGTGTCCTACACGCATAGATACATCACACCATCAGAGGTTGTTAGATATTTACGTGCATGGAACAATGCAAGCGTAAGGCTGCTAGCTTTTTATGTAGATGACGTAGTCTCTCCGTCTCACAATACAAGTATTTTTTTAATATTTTTGGATGTTCACTTTCATAACATCTTCTATGCATTTTATTCAGGTGTATAACATCTTCTATGCACTTGTTCAGATGCATAAAATCTTCTATACATTTAGTACATGACTAGAAATACTTATATTTTGTATCCGAGGTGCTAAGTCGTAAGCCTGTAATATGACGCGTAGTACTATTGTTTATTTGAACCTTGGGTTAAAATCGTTCCTTAAATTATTATAATTAAAATAATAACTATATTTTCCTAAACTATAATTTTTATTCTTATAATAATAATTTAAAAACGTAGAGAGTAGTTGATGGTGACACGTTTCAGGATTCCAGCAGTAGGCACCAGACAGAGAGCAGAAGAGCCTCTTCTCCCGCAGCGAGTCACTGGATGGACAGCGCTGAAGTCTGAGGTGCGGCGCCGATAACAATTCCGTTGCCCGGACCTTGTAAACTTGGGCGCCCATAGTTTCCGGGCGCGTGCAGACGACACGCACATTCCAAGGATCCGACGAGGGACTCTTGTGGCCTTTGCTGTCACGAGTGCCCTGCCTTGATTGAATATTCGAGTTCATCGATCTAGCCTAGCTCCCCTAGCTCCCATGTCAGGACGCCTACATGTAATAAAGGAATTGAATTGACTGGAAATCTGTGGCATAGTTGGGCAAGTGGTTTACATCTCTTGGCGCATGCATGCAAAACGGCTCTGGCTTAGATACGATTTTATGTGTATAATATTATTCACACTCGTACATCTCTATATTAGACTTTTAAAAAAATATTCTCAAAGTTTTATTTTAAAAGATTCTCAACGTTTTATTTTAAAAGATTCTCATCTTTATAATTTTATTCTCTACACTCGTTGACCTCTATATTGAATCTCTATATTACCTAACACCTATTTTATATGTTTTCATTTACATATTTTTGTTTTAACTTCAAAATACACTAGAATTGTAAATAATTCGTGTTAATAACACTTGACCATCTAAAAAAGTTTTTTATGCTGCTAGCCATGAGGAATGTATTTAAGGTATTTTTGTATAGTAACTTATATCTATTTATGTATATTTGCAACGGTAGTAGAAGAAGCAACATCTTCAACTTGTAATAGAAGGAACATTGGGTGGCTGCCATTGAAATAATGATGTAGTGGGTTGCAATGGAAGCTAGACAAAAAGATGAAACTTAGCTTCTACGAGACGGAATGAAGCACTATAAAAAGGGGCTGGTCACTCACTTCTCCTCACCTTGCAACCAAAACACTCTTTTCCTCCACAATGAACTGGTTGATAGTGTTTGGTAGTGTGTCAGTTAGGACACGTGCAACACAAGAGGAGGAGGAGGCAGTCGATGATGACTTCCTCATCTTTGACGACGACGAGGAGACGGTAATGCATGCGTACCTAGCGCATGAGGGATCAAGTTCTCGGGAAAGGCGTGATCCAAATGCAACAAGAAAAAAGTTTTGCAAGACGGATCACGTGAGTGGTCATGCATCTATACTACGTGACTACTTTGCTTCTAATCCCGTCTTCACAGAGTATTAGTTTCGGCGTAGATATGTATCATTGATTTATTTTACAAGTGTGTTTCCTCGTAAAAGTTTTTTACATGTACCCTTTGTTCACTAGGTTTCGCATGCGTCGCCATATGGTTGAACGCATTGTGGTCGCGATTGAACATACCGATCCATACTTCCAGCAAAGGGTAGACGTCAAAGAAAAACCTAGATTATCAGGTCTTCAAAAGGTGGTTGCATTTCTTAGAATACTTGCACGTGGTGGCTCCCCTAATAATGTTGATGAGTATGTCCGCATTGGAGAGTCCACAACTCGTTTATCACTCGTTCATTTCTGCCGGGCAGTCATAAATGTCTTCGGTGCTCACTACCTCCGTGCACCGACTAAGGATGATATTAATAGGCTTCTTCACATTAATGCACGTTGTAGGTTCCCGGGAATGTTGGGTAGCATCGACTGCATGCACTGGGAATGGCGTAATTGCCCAACCGCATGGAAGGGCAAGTTTACGAGGCGCAGTAAGCGTGCATCAATGGTCCTAGAGGCTGTTGCATCTAAGGACTTATGGATTTGTCATGCATACATTGGGATGTATGGAAGTTGCAATGACATAAATGTATTGCACCGATCTCCCGTTTTTTATTCTTATCTTAGGGGACAATCTCCTAGCGTCACATTCTAAGTCAATGGTCACACTTACAATATGGGGTACTACCTAGCTGATGGAATATATCTACATTGGACGATGTTCATTTGTAAAAGTCCCAAAAATGTATATGAAATAAACCGAAGCTTGAATGCTATGTGTTTCAAATTCATGAAAGATGGGACTTACAAAAAATTTCTACATGTGATAGTGTACATGAGTGTTCAACAAAAGAGGGCAAAAGGTTCATTTAAATGTGTTGGACCAATGTTGAGTTAAACCCATGTGGAAATCATTCATGTGCTTGAGAGAGATTAAAAATCAGTTTTTCAAACTCAAAGTTTATCTCAAAGTGCTGTCAAACCTTTTGAGTAGACATGCAACCTCAAACCTTTGAAATTGAGGAAAATTCAAATGGCAGCCTTCTCATTTTAGGGTGGGATAAAAAGGAGTTTGTAAGTGCATCTAGGTATCCCCGTAGGTTTTGGATGATTGATGACGACAATTAAGAGACTAATGAGCTGAGATGATCATAAGCACAGGATATTTCCAAGGCGGACACCTAAACTCTCAAAAAGAAAAAGGATGAAGAATGGCGTCGAAGACTCGAAGAGTAGAAATTAGGGTTTCATTTGAGTCTTTAGTAGGCTAGCCGTGTAAGAGTTAGAGAAATTAGGGTTTCATTTGAGTCTTTAGTAGGCTAGCCGTGTAAGAGTGAGAGTGTGTGTGTCAAGTGCAATGAGATTATAGAAGAGGGCTCAAAGAGTTAGAAGTGTCAAATTCTTAGTGGAGAGTGCTAGTGAGGTAAACTTGGGCAGGTCGGACTTGTTCGGGCCAGAGGCCGGACTAGTCCGGAAGTCCTACGGCTTAGTCCGTTTTGGGGCGGACTAAGAGTTTTTGACTGAGTTCGGACTTGTCCGTTTGGGGACGGACTAGTCCGTTTCTCTCTTGGTGAGAGTGTTTCGGGACTAAGTCCTAGTAGACCGGACTTGTCCGCCTCAGTGGCCACACTAGTCCGGGCTTGCCAGACTAGTCCGTTTTCACCCGGACAACCAGTCTTTGTGTGATTTCGGGCTAGTCCGTTCTGAGGCGGACTAGTCTATATGGTTGTGAGATGAGAGCTCCCACAGCTAAGTCTTGGTGGACCGGACTTGTCCGCCTTAGTGACCGGACTAGTCTGGGTCCTCCAGACTTGTCCGTTCTCACCCGGACAAATAGTTCCTGTGTGAGATCGGACTAGTCCGGTGTGAGGCGGACTAGTCTGGTCTTTTGGTAGGTGGCAACGGTTGGCTGTCGGGACTTCTATAAAAGGAGATGCCCCGACTTTATTTAGGAAAAAACAGGAACCCTAGCGCCGCCACCATCCTAGAGCCTCTCTAAGCCTTCTCCCTTGCCCACTCACCCTCTAGAACAAATTCTTGAGTGGATTTGGGTGTGTGAGGAGAGGAGAAGGAAGAACTTCGTGTTGTGGCTCTTGGAGTGATCTCGTGCACTTGGTGTGAAGTCTCTGTGATCTGTGGCTTGTGAGATTCGTGGAGTTTTGTGGACGTGATCAAGTGGGAGCCTCAGATTGTGAGCAGCCCCAACACTTTGTAAGTTCACCCTTGACATAGTGAAGAACCTGGTTGGCCTTAGTGGCGACTTGGTGAGGAAAGGGTTGTTAAACCCGGTCCTTTGTGGACTCCTCAACGGGGACGTAGATTCCTGAGTGGGATCGAACCTCGGGCAAAAATCCTTGTGTCACTTTTGCATTTACACTTTATTGACCATTAGAATTACTTAGCGTTAGTTTCGATCATTTTGCTATTATAGTATTCATTGTTACAATCTTGAGATCCACTTCTATATCCTGTCAAATTTGTCATATTAAATTGCTAGATTGTTTATCTGCACTTTATTGAACTAAAATCTGAAGAAAAACCCATAAAAATCAAGTTTAGACTTTTCCAGCAGTCTGACCGGACTAGTCCGCCCCTGAGACAAACTAGTCCAGCCTTTTTAAGGTTTTTTCAGCAGACTGACCGGACTAGTCCGCCCCTGAGCCAGACTAGTCCAGCCCCTGTGTTTCTAATCTTGTTTAATTAAGTCTTTTCAGGTGTTTTAGCCTATTCACCCCCCTCTAGGCAATTTCAATTGGTATCAGAGCAGTTCTCTCCATCAAGAGTCTAACCACTCAGAGAAAAGATGGCCGGAGTGGAGGGACACGAGATTCCGCCGACGTCACAAGGCGACAACTCACATGACAAGAAGAAGAACACGGATGTGCTGCAAGACCATTCAAGTGACGATGAAGAAGTTCGCCAGCTCAAGGCACGACTTCGCGAGAAGCTAGGTCACTCAAGTAAAGAGGAGAGGAAGAAGACGAAGGATCAAGAAAGGAGTGGTCAACCGGACTACTCCCAATATCCTTTCAACTATGAGCGATTAACTTCTAACAACCATTACTTGTCTATTCCTCTTAGCAAACCTCCTCAATTCGATGAAAATGATTACTCTATGTGGAAGCATAATATGAAGATGCATCTAATCTCCTTAAACCCTAGCTTGTGGCAAATTGTTCTAACAGATGTCCATCTTCCAAGGAGTGAAGAAGACATTACCCCGGAGCAAGCTACAACTGTGGTGAATATGGACACTTCATTGTGGATTGTCCATATGAAGAGACTTCAAGTCTACATGTCTCATGGCTAAGGAGGGAAGAAGAAAGGTTAAATCTAAACCATCCTCCGCTACTTCTTCACTTGATAGCTTTGATAGTAGTAGTGAAAATGAATCCATGCTTAAGGATCTAAGTAGGAGCACCTTGAAAAAGATGAGATTGTTGTCGGAAGAAATATTTGAGAAGGATGAACTCATCAACCGTCAAGAAGACATGCTCATCCTTGAAAAGGAGAAATGTCATGAGCTTGAAGAGCTCCTTGAGGTTGAAAGGGAAAGAAGCAAGGCACTTGAGCGTGAACTCGCTTTGAGCAAGGGAACTTGCTCAAATCTTGAGTACACAACTATTGTGCTCAAGGATGAAATTGTTAACTTGACAAAAGTCAACAAGATCCTTGAAACACAAGTTGAGTCTTTCAAGATCAATGCACCTTCTTCCTCTATGATTCTACCCTCCTCAAAGAAATCTTACGAAGCAACTCAAACTTGCAAGTGCTCAAACTTAATCCTAAAACTTAAAGATGAACTCAAGTTGGCATAAAACAAGCAATCACCGGAAGGTGGGATCTTTGACAAGAAAAAATTGGTATATGCACGAAGTGCATATACCAATGTAAGACCTCCATATGTCAAAGATGGTCTTGGCTATTCTCGGGAGTGGAAGCAACATGCCAAAACTCCCAAGAATGGGAAAGACTTGATTGTATTTGTCAAGGAGGGTTCATCCAACAAAGAAAAGTTAAAGAACATTGCAAACTCATCTAGCATGACTAAAAATGAACCTCATACTTTGTTCCATGACTTTGATGCTTCATATGTTTTATTGAGAAACAAATTTGCAAAGATCTATGCTAGATATGTTGGGCCACTCCACAAGAGTCCAAACCTTGTGTGTGGGTGCCCAAGTGCCTCTTGACTAACATGAAAGGACCCAACTCCGTTTGGGTACCAAAAGGTAAGACATAACTCTATTTTGTAGGCATACTCCTCCGGTGGATCAAAATGGGTGCTCGACAGTGGATGCACAAACCATATGACCGGAGAGAAGGATGTTTGTGGAATATGAGAAAAACGAAGATCCAAGTGAAGGAATATACTTTGGGGACAATAGCCAAGGGAAAATCCTTGGCACCGGTAAAATTGCTATTTCTCCCCATCATACTCTTTCAAATGTTTTGCATGTTGACTCCCTTGATTATAACCTTCTATCCATATCCCAACTATGTGATAAAGGTTATCATTGTATTTTCACTAACGAGGGTGTGACTGTCTTTAGAAGAAGCAATGACTCAATCGCCTTTAAGGGCGTGCTCAAGGGAAAGCTTTACCTTGTGGATTTCACCACGGATGAAGCTCAACTTGACACGTGCTTAATGGCGAAGACCAACACGGGATGGTTTTGGCATAGACGGCTAGCCCATGTTGGGATGAGAAACTTGCAAAAACTTCTTAAGGGAGAACACATTCGAGGCTTGAAAAATGTTGTTTTTGATAAGGACATGCCATGTAGTGCTTGTCAAGCCGGAACGCAAGTTGGAGCTCAACATCCATCCAAAAATGTCATGACGACTATAAGACCTTTGGAGCTACTTCACATGGACCTCTTTGGTCCAATCGCCTATATAAGCATCGGCGGTAACAAATATGGTTTTGTTGTTGTAGATGATTATTCTCGCTTCACTTGGGTGTTCTTTTTGCATGACAAAGGCGAAACTCAAGGTGTGCTCAAGAAATTCTTGAGAAGATCTCAAAACGAGTTCTCCTTAAGAATCAAGAACATAAGGAGCGATAACGGCACCGAGTTCAAGAACACTCAAGTGGAAGAATACTTGGATGAAGAAGGCATCAAGCATGAGTTTTCAGCCCCCTACTCCCCTCAACAAAACGGGGTGGCTGAAAGGAAGAATAGAACTCTTATTGAGATGGCAAGAACCATGCTTGATGAGTACAAGACGTCGGACCAGTTTTTGGCGGAAGCGGTTAACACCGCTTGCCATGCCATAAACCGGTTGTACCTTCATCGACTTTTGAAGAAGACGTCTTATGAACTTCTAACCGGTAACAAACCCAACATCTCTTATTTTTGTGTCTTTGGGAGCAAGTGTTATATTCTAAACAAGAAGCATAGGATTTCGAAGTTTGCTTCAAAGTCTGATGAAGGTTTGTTGCTTGGTTATGACTCAAACACCTACGCCTATCGTGTTTTCAACAAATCCTCCGGAATTGTTGAAATAGCGAGAGACGTAGTGTTTGATGAGACTAATGGCTCCCAAGTGGGGCAAGTTGATCAAAGTGTGCTAGATAGAGAAGAGGCTCCACAAGAAGCACTTAAAAGGATGGCACTTGGAGACATTTTTCCTCAAGAACATTCTCAAGACTCAAATGATCATCCAAGAAACGAAGATACGTCTCCCTCCCATGATCAAGCTCAAGATGAGCAAGACCAACCTCAACAAGATCAAAACAATCAAAGTCAATAAGGAGGATTGGATCAAGGGGGAGACAAAGAAAAGAGCGAAAATGAAGATGGAGATCAAAGAGTTCAACCACCTCATCTAAGAGTGCACCAAAGTGTTCAATGGGATCATCCCGTCGACAACATACTAGGCGATATCTCCAAAAGGGGTGACCACTGGCTCTCAAATGGTTAACTTTTGTGAACATTAATCTTTTGTTTCCTCTTTGGAGCCTCACAAGGTAGAAGAAGCACTACAAGATCCGGATTGGGTGGTGGCCATGCAAGAGGAACTCAACAATTTTGAAAGAAATCAAGTATGGGAACTCGTGAAGCGACCCAATGCAAATGTTGTGAGAACCAAGTGGGTATTCCGCAACAAGCAAGACGAGTATGGGGTTGTAACAATAAACAAGGCAAGACTTGTTGCAAAGGGATATGCATAAGTAGAAGGTTTGGATTATGATGAAACTTTTGCTCCCGTTGCTAGGCTTGAATCAATTCGTATCTTGCTTGCTTTTGCTACTCACCATGATTTCAAGCTATACCAAATGGATGTGAAAAATGCTTTCCTCAACGGTCCGATCAAGGAGGAAGTGTACGTGGAGCAACCACCCGGATTTGAGGATGATAAGTATCCTAACCATGTCTTTAAACTTCGGAAAGCGCTCTATGGCCTCAAACAAGCTCCTAGAGTTTGGTATGAGTGTCTTAGAGACTTTCCTATTAAAAATGGTTTTAGGATAGGAAAGGCTGACTACACACTCTTCACTAAGCATTTTAACGATGATTTATTCGTGTGCCAAATATATGTCGATGATATTATATTTGGTTCTACTAACAAAGCTTTTTGTGATGAGTTTTCAAAGATAATGACCGAAAGGTTCGAGATGTCAATGATGGGGGAATTGAAGTTCTTCCTAGGATTCCAAGTCAAACAACTCAAGGAAGGAACGTTCATAAGTCAAACCAAGTATACTCAAGACATACTCAAGAGGTTCGGCATGGCAAAGCCAAACCCATGCTCCAATGGGAACCAACGGACATCTTGACCTTAATGAAGATGGTTCAAGTGTGGACCAAAAGGTATTTCGTTCCATGATAGGTTCTTTGATTTACCTTTGTGCATCTAGGCCCGACATAATGCTGAGTGTGTGTATGTGTGCACGGTTCCAAGTCGCTCCTAAGGAGTGTCACTTGACGGCTGTTAAGCGGATTCTTAGATATTTGGTTCACTTTCCTAACCTAGGACTTTGGTATCCCAAGGGATCCAAGTTTAATCTCATCGGATACTCCGATGCCGATTATGTCGGTTGTAAGGTAGATAGGAAGAGCACGTTAGGGACTTGCCAATTCCTTGGTAGGTCCTTGGTTTCGTGATCTTCAAAGAAACAAAACTCCATTGCCTTATCCACAGCCGAAGCGGAGTACGTCGCAGCCGGGAGTTTTTGTGCACAACTCCTATGGATGCGACAAACTCTTAGGGACTATGGTTACACTTTGAGCCATATTCTACTCCTATGTGACAATGAGGGTGCCATCAAAATTGCTCACAATCCCATGGAGCATTCTACAACCAAACACATTGATATCTGTCACCATTTCCTGCGAGATCACTCTATCAAGGAAGATATCGTCTCTCATTTTAGGAGTGAGAAGCAATTGGCGGACATCTTCACCAAACCCCTTGATGAGAAACACTTTTGTGACCTAAGGAGTGAACTAAATATCCTAGATTCTCGAAACGTTGCTTGAGTCGTGCACATCTGTTTGTTGCTTGTTTATAAACTATAAAAAATCGCATGCTTTCAAAATACTACCCTAATCTCTCTTGCTCTATGAAAACTATGTTCAAAAGGATTCTTTGTCAAATATGGTCATTGTTTGTTTGATGTATTCTTACTGACCATGTTTGCCAAAGATATTTGCAAAAGCTTGTCCAAAAGGGATCATATTCTTGAGCTAAAATTCAAATTATATGAATTTCAGCATATAGCCGGACTAGTCCGCCCATGGGTCGGACAAATACGGGCTGTCTAGGTCGGACTTCTCAGCGGACAAGTCCAAACCGGACTAGTCCGCCTGGGAGGTCGGACAAGTACAACACCAGAGAAGTCCAGCTCTGGTCCGCCAACCGGACTTGTCCGGGCACCAGGCCGGACTAGTCTGGCTCCTGTGGACTTAACCTCCCAGGGGCGGACAAACCCCTCTCTCTTCACAGACTAGTCCGATCTCAACTCTATCTCAAGCGGGAAACGCCCCCATTAGCGATTTTCGCTTTTCTCCACCAAAAATCTCGTCCAATCCATGGATTGGAGTCCTAAGGAGTGCAGAAATCCTTCCCCGTGCTTCGTTGCTCAAGCTTCACCTTCGATTTCATCGCATTTGAAGTTTTGAAGAGGTATTATTGACCTAACCAAAAATCTTCCCTTTTCTTCATTCTTAGATATTTTGCTAGAAACCTCTTCACAAATGTTGTTCCTATTGTCAATGCGATCGTAGCCTAGGAGTATTGCAACTTAATTCGAAGTTTTTTGTGAAAATTGTTAGGGTTAGGGTTCTTCCTGTGTAACCCGGACTAGTCCGGTTTCTCGGTGGACAAGTCCGTTCTCGGGAAGACTAGTCTGGCCCCTTAACGGACAAGTCCGACCTACACAGAAAAAACCTCAACTTTAGTCATTTTTAGTGAATTCTTTCGCAATATTCCACTTTCTTGACCTATTATCTCTTGTTTCTCAGGCAATATGTCGGACTCCGACCAAAGCTCTCCTCTTGCAAGTCCCGCGGCCGAGTAGGCTCGACAAGTCCTCCATCGGTGCATTGCCGAAGAGAGGGCAGCAAAGGAGGCCCAAGCGACTAAGGATGCCATCATTCGAGAGGCAAGAACAAAGAAGAGACATGATCTCGACGAGCAGGCACAGAATGCCAAAGCCGTTGAAGAATCCTTGGAGGATCAACAGATGAAGAAAAGGGCCGAACGTGAAGCCCATAGCTCCCAGGCTGCTAGTGCCGTAGAGCCCAAGAGGAAGAGGCTGGTCACTTTGGGAGAGAAAGAGCGGGACAAAGAGAAGGAGAAAGAACCCGAGGGTAGGGTTCTCCGTGACCTAAAGAAAGGCAAGGCTCCAGTTCCTGAGGAGCCTAAGAACAAAAAGGAAACTACCGCCTACAACGAGGAAGATGATACGGAGGCCATGTAGAGCGATGAAGATGGGGATGAAGAAGAAGACGGTGAAGTGACGAGTAGACTTAGGCGTATCTTCTTCCTTTTTCTTTTTTGGTGCCTTGATGCCAAAGGGGGAGAGATGGAAGAGGATGTCTTCTTTTTATCATCTTCTAGTCTTGTAATAGATCCTTGGACATGACTATCTCTATGTTTTATCTCTATGTTTTATGCATTGTGTCTCTTTTGTGTACGACTACGTGTTGGATATTATGGCTTATATTTAATCATTGTTGCTCTTTAATATGTTTCATTGTCTTATCACATTTTTGAGCACAACACGTAGGCACCCCACCATAACATGTGAGTGTATGTCAACTCTCCTCTTTTACTGTTGCATACATCCAGAGGGAGTTAAGCATACACACACTTGTTGTGAAAATCAAATTTTTACCTCTTATGTTGAAACTTAATGTGTTGTCATCAATCACCAAAAAGGGGGAGATTGTAAGTGCATCTAGATATCCCCGTGGGTTTTGGATGATAGATGACGACAATCAAGAGATTAATGAGCTGAGATGATCATAAGAACAAGATATTTCCAAGGCGGACACCTAAACTCTCAAAAATAAAAAGGATGAAGAACGACGTCGAAGACTTGAAGAGTAGAAATTAGGGTTTCATTTGAGTCTTTAGTAGGTTAGCCGTGTAAGAGTGAGAGTGTGTGTGTCAAGTGCAACGAGATCATAGAAGAGAGCTCAAAGAATTAGAAGTGTCGAATTCTTAGTGGAGAGTGCTAGTGAGGTAAACTTGGGCAGGCCGGACTTGTCCGGGCCAGAGGCCGGACTAGTCCAGAAGTCCTACGGCTTAGTCCGTTTTGGGGCGGACTAAGAGTTCCTGACTGAGTTTGGACTTGTCCGTTTGGGGACAGACTAGTACGTTTCTCTCTTGATGAGAGTGTTTCGGGACTAAGTCCTGGTAGACCGGACTTGTCCGCCTCAGTGGCCGGACTAGTCCGGGCTTGCCAGACTAGTCCGGTTTCACCCAGCCAACCAGTCCCTGTGTGATTTTGGGCTAGTCCGTTCTGAGGCGGACTAGTCTGTATAGTTGTGATATGAGAGCTCCCACGACTAAGTCTTGGTGGACCGGACTTGTCCGCCTTAGTGGCCGGACTAGTACGGGTCCTCCAGACTTGTCCGTTCTCACCCGAACAAATGGTTCCTGTGTGAGATCGGACTAGTCCGGTGTGAGGCGGACTAGTCCATACTTTTGGTAGGTCGCAACGGTTGGCTGTCGGGACTTCTATAAAAGGAGATGCCCTAACTTTATTTAGGAAAAAACATGAACCCTAGCGCCGCCACAACCATCCTAGAGCCTCTCTAAGCCTTCTCCCTTGCCTACTCACCCTCTAGAACCAATTCTTGAGTGGATTTGGGTGTGTGAGGAGAGGAGAAGGAAGAACTTCGTGTTGTGGCTCTTGGAGTGATCTTGTGCACTTGGTGTGAAGTCTGTGTGATCTATGGCTTTTGAGATTCGTGGAGTTTTGTGGACATGATCAAGTGGGAGCCTCAGATTGTGAGCAGCCCCAACACTTTGTAAGTTCACACTTGAGATAGTGAAGAACCGGGTTGGCATTAGTGATGACTTGGTGAGGAAAGGGTTGGTAAACCCGGTCCTTTGTGGACTCCTCAACAGGGACGTAGATTCCTCAGTGGAATCGAACCTCGGACAAAAATCCTTGTGTCACTTTTTGCATTTACACTTCATTGACCATTAGAATTGCTTAGGGTTAGTTTCGATCATTTCGCTATTACAGTATTCATTGTTACAATCTTGAGATCCACTTCTATATCCTGTCAGATTTGTCATATTAAATTGCTAGATAGTTTATCTGCACTTTATTGAACTAAAATCTGAAGAAAAACCCATAAAAATCAAGTTTAGCCTTTTCCAGCAGTCTGACCGGACTAGTCCGCCCCTGAGACAGACTAGTCCGGCCTTTTTAAGGTTTTTCAGCAGGCTGACCGGACTAGTCCGCCCCTGAGCTAGACTAGTCCGGCCACTGTGTTTCTAATCTCGTTTAATTAAGTATTTTCAGGTATTTTATCCTATTCACCCGCTCTAGGCAATTTCAGAGTTAAATAGGAGAGGTTCCAAAATTGAGCTGAATTCAAATTTGAAAGGCTAATTCAAACTGAATTCAAATTTGCAAGACAAATTCAAACTGAATTCGGAGAATTCAAATGCTAGCCCACTTTTAAATTCCAGAACTTTGGAATTGAAGAGATTGACATGGAGGAGATCTTTTGTGGGGAGGAAAATGGGTGGACCCCACCTGTCATGGAGTTACTGTGATTTTCACCCGAAGACTACCTCTGTTCAGTGTCGAACACCACGAAGGACCTTCTGCGAGCGCCACCGATTGCAACCCGAGACACGTCCTAGCTGATTCAATCACGCTGGAGAGCAGCTCGTGTGTGTCCTTGGCCTTCGGCGTGATATGTTGCCCACAAACCGACTTAACTCGGATTTCATTGCTTCCTCCCCGCACGGCAAAAAAACAGAACCGCCGCCCCTTCGGTCGATCATCGGGAGATGACCTAACTCGTGCCACAGAGCTCCCTGAGCTGCAAAACGACACAGAGGGATCCTCTCCTACCTTCTCGACACACAACTGAGCTAGTTCAAGCCTCCCAACACCGAGAACGCAGCTCCCCCGTGCGCCGACCGAAAGCTACCGACGATCGGGGCGCACATGGACAGGCCAACCCGGTGGCTTTCACGCCAAAGCAGGGATGCTCAGAGGGGCGCTGGACTGCCGTGCTGCTCCTCCCCAACCCGCTGATCGAGCCGCGCACCGCTGAGCTCCAATTCAGGAATTTTGCTCCGGCGTGCACAAACCGAACATCCAGTACAAAACCTTCAAATTCTCCTTTGATATTCATTCTTAGGTCACCCAATTAGGCACAAAGTATCTAGGCTAGCCGGCGATGATTTCCTCTTTTCAAACCTAGCTTGAAACCGAAGAGAGGCGGCGTATTTTGATGTTTCCCTAGCGTTTCCATGGCGGCACACCGCGGGCGCACGGTGAAACCCCGTTAGCCGTTGCTCCCATTCTTGTTTGCGTAGTCTACCATCTTCCTCAAGGTGAACTGGTGCTGTAGAGCCGCTCAAACGAGCGTTTGGCAGGCTAGAACTGCCGGTCGTCGGCGCGGGAGTTGTCTCGCGGCCGCTGCACGGTGCCGATGGGTTTCCGGCCACTGACAGCCCGAGAGAACACCACCAACGGATTCCTCAACCTACTAAACTCACAGGGAGCGAGAACTGAGCCGAGAGGCGAGCGGAAACGCGAGGCCGGCGAGGCGCCGCCTCGGTCCGGCAAGGGCAATCGAGAGGGAGTAGAGAGGAGGAAGAAAGGGGCTGGCCCCACACCTCAGCGACCGAAGTTTAAAATTTTGGATTTTCTGTGGCGTTTGGATCCGGTGTGAATGCGCGTGGTAAACCCAGTAGCCTGGTGTGGCTTGCATTTTCATTGGCTAAGATTTAAACCGTGGGCCCAGCTCAAATTTTCAATAGGAAATCAATTCCAGTTTCAGCTCTGACTTTAGAAATTCTTATCTTTGTATAGGAGACTCCAAATTGGGTGATTCAAATCGGGTTGGATTCAGTTTGCAAAGATCTACCTAAATTTGCAACCCAATTTGTATGAGGGTCAATAATAAATTCTGGATAATTCTTTAAAATTTTCTGTAAAAGAATTATAGAGGGAATTTGGTTGAGCCAAAATCTCCAAAATTTGCCAGAATATTCTTGAGGATATTATTGACCTCCTAGCTAATTTTCAGCTCATTTGGAGTTGATTTGAGTAGGGATTTGCTGAGTGCAATCTGCTGTACTCTAAATTGTCCAGAAACTTTTTCATAAAAAGTTTCCTCTTTGTAAAATCAATCCTAGGCATTCCTTAGCTCCAAATATCCTAGGAAAATTCAGACATGCTCTTTGAAATCTAATTAAAATTTTAGTTCACTTGTGTGGGCATGAAAATGCACATTATTTCAGAATTAAATATTTTAGCATAACTGCTTAAGGAATTGTTCTGGAGGAACTACTCAAGTAAAAGTCATGAATTTTGGACCAAAGTACTTTCTTGTGACCAGGAGCTCACATGTAAAGTTTCAGCTCAAGTTGAGCCTTAGATCTTCCTGTCCTTGTTCTCCATGCTTATGTATGTGGGAAATACATAGGAAATCTTGTGGGAATTAATTGGGACACAATTTCCATTCACTTTAGCTGCAATTTGGCAAGCTAAGTCACTGTGTAGTGTATGACTTGCTGAAAAAGTTTTGAAGTCATTGGAGTTCCTAATCTTCAGTTTCATTCAAAGCTTTTCAGCCACCTCATATATCCATTATGCAACATAGAACATTAGGACTTAAGTTCCTATGGGAAGATGGATTCTTCCTGTACTTTTCTTCGCACAACAGAGGCAAAAAAGCCATTCTTAGCATTTCTGCACAGCCTATGTTCTTAAGAAGTTCAAGTCTTTAATTCTTTAAATTGCATTATATAAACTGATGCATATATATATATCGATAGTGCTCACGACGAAGGACTTCGACGAAGTTCGTCCCTTGAAGTGTGGATTAGTTGATCAATCTCAAGAGATCAAGGGATCACTAATTGATTATTATATATTACTCCCCTGCAAAACAGGCAAGACCCGGTTTTCATTTACCAGCTTTTAAGTTTTTTACTTTGTATTCACTCTTTTGGTTAGGATATGAAATGTACATTAGGTCTAGTTGCTTTGATACTCCTCTTGCATGACCAGAAAAACCCATGGAGTATTAGTAGATGTCTTTTCATCGTGTAGCAACTGCCATGCTTAAGTAGGGTTCGGTAGAAGTCCAGTGGTTGGACGCTACTCGTGTGAATAGCAAAAAAGGGGGCACATGGGATTGGTTCAGAAATTTGTTAGCAAGATGAAGTTGAGATCGGGTAGGTTGTAGGAGCAACAGGACATAGGGGCCTGGGTGCGTTAGATCTGTCCGTGTCGGTCAAGGACCGATCCGTGTGCAGCCCTATTGAGCAAGTTTGAGTTGTGTACCAGACTCATGCTGGCTATATGAGACCCAGTAAACCGATGTACCTCGGGAAGCTTGTGTTGGGACTTTTCTGGTCGCCTCAGGTGGACGATCGGTGTGCAGTATGTGGGTAACTCTCTCATGACATCTCATGTCGATAGGTGCACCATGAGGTGAGGCTACTGTTCAGGACGATCGATATATTTGACGTAGGTGAATCTTGGGAAAGGCTGCCACATACAACGTCAGTGATGGTTGCTGTAGGCAACGTCGAGTATGGACGTACGTGTCATGTAGTCCGGGCGTCTTTTGATTCGAATCACCATCGCTCGCGGATATTTGAGCATACTTGTTCTCACTGTTGTGATGTAGTAAAGAACTTGCATGAGATAAGAACTAATCACTATGGTTTGAAGTTGATACTAGCGTTGTGATGTTACTTTCAATGAATAGCTTAAGTGCAAACTCGATTCATTTCACCGTGAGCAATTTACATCGGGGGAAAGCGTTTCTTGTTTGATTGTGGACTCCCGATGTGAGAGGCCCAAGGTTACTTATAATTTGCTGCTAATCATACCTGAAAGTATGGATCCACATTTAGGCGAGTTTATTATGCAAACTACTATCCTATGTTATGTCTTTACCTTCATGTAGAATTTCATGACTAGGTTCGACGGTTAATTCGTGCTGAGTTTTATGCTCACGGATACTATACTAGTTGTTTTGTAGGTATTGACTTTACGTTTATAACTATGGTTGTCCGATGAGACTCGGAACCCTCTGAGTGGATACTCATGAGCAACCTTGCCGCTGCGGTTTGTTATTCATGTTGCTAGTAAGAAACGTCCGCGCGTTGGACGGTTTCTTTGATGCTAAGTTAGATATGAGTCGTGAGGGTTGTATTAGTCTTCCGCTGTAGTTTAAGTTGAGGTACAGTATTTGTAAATTAACTCTTTGTAAGCTTCCGCATGATTTATGTAATATGGTTTCCTTTACTCATGTGTTGTTGGGTGCCGCATCGTACGGCACCACCCAATGCGATTCCCGGACGAGCAGCACGACACCAAGAGCAGGGCGGGACCCTCACAGCGTGGTATCAGAGCCGCATTGGGAATAACGCACGGATTGAGGATCATAGTACGATAAAAACTTAGGATACGGTGAGAAAACGGTACTAGGCTCACATAAAGACCACTATATTAGCATAATATGAAGGTGGCAATCTAACTTATATGCTTATGTAGGAAAATCATGCATCTCGGGACTTTCTATGTCTTGGGGGTGTATGTAAGCGCTGTCCACCAGTGCACACAAGATGAAGGGTGGAACCCCATGGGTGGCAGGTAACCTGACCTGCTCATATGTTCTTTACGACTCTTCATGTCATTGGAGTATGTGAGCAACGCCTTTCCCGACGTGCTACGGGCAAGTAGGTGGGGACCCCGTCACGTGGTTTGTAACGTGAACAAGTAGCTCAAGGCGTGTTTGGCTTGAGAACACCCGTGCAAGTGACGACGGACAAGTGTATGAAACTGTTATGGAGCCGGATTCAGTTGTGCGACTGAGTCTGATGATTGTGTGGTTTATGCAGGAACACTAACCACAAAACATAATTACGAGTAGAACACGTTTGCGAGTGACCGATCTTAGTTCCACCTAAGGATACGTATATGGCGGTGTAATCCGGTTAAGATCTTCTTTTGTGAGGCAACGTAGTACCGTCATTTCTCTTAAGGTGCATCAACACCGTACTACACTTGAGTAAATTCTTTCCTATGAGAAAAGAGTCATGAACTAACTTTCAACTAAAAATGGAAGTATGAAACACATATTAGTTATTGAGCTCTTCATTTGATCTATGCTTCAAATGATAGAAATTGATAGGCTTCAAAGTTTCCAAAAACAGAGTGCTCTGTTCTGGCAGAAATTTTTGCTGGATTTTAAAAGAGCATAACTGTGGGTAGATTTACCTAATGAAGGGGTATGATACAGTCATGGAAAGGATTTTAAGTGCTCTACAACTTCCATGTAGACCTCCAGTGCAAAATCACACGCCAAATTGGTTGAATGTTCAGTCGAATGCAAACTGTCCAGAAACAAGACAGATGCAAACCTTCTCTGGCCATTTCTGTATTTCGTTCGTAACTTTCTGTAGAAAAATCCATAAGGGTCATGTGATACACCGTTGGAAAGGTTATCATGTGTGTAGCAATTCTGTAGTTCAGAGTTTGGTCAGAATTGTACTGTCTTTTTGTGTACAACTGTGATAAAAACAGCCACATTCAGAGGAGGTACTAGCAAATTTTATCTAGAAATTCTGTCAACTTTGAGCAACGCTAACTTTTGATCCAAAAATGATCTAGAGGCATATGAGTACTTGTTGGAAAGATATTGAAGTTAACGTTAACTTTAGTGTTCAACTTGAGTTATGAAAACGCGGCTAACTGGATCAAAATCTGGGTTAAGTGCAGAAAGGTCTGTTCTGTACAGAAAAGGGGACTGATTATGCCCATTTTAGGGAGATGTGTAACATGAATTTTTGTTATGCTTTCACAATGTTTTAGCATATTCATGTTTTACATATTTTCACATACTGCTGAGATCAAGTTTTGACTCACCTCAAAATATCCTTTTGCAGTATGGTGCCTACTCACTCTTCGAGTATGGCTGACGGTTCTCGCCGAGACGGCGATGATTCGACTCCACCGCGGGCACCGCCGTCAACGGTATGGGTGGATGTCATGGATCAGGTGGTCGAGTCGAACCAAGAGAACACCCGTTTGCTCCAAGCCTTGGTACAGCAAGGCATAATTCATCGAGCACAATAAGTGGAAGTTGATCGGTGTCTTCGTGTTGTGGAGTCCAAATTTAGATTGTTCGAGTGCGATGAACATCAGAAGACATTATTTGCAGCTCAACAACTCCATGGAGCCGCCAGAAATTGGTGGTTCAAATATCTCTCCACCATCCCGGAAGGCCATCAAGTGGAATGTGCAGAATTTCGTGAATTTTTCCGTGCTCATCACATTCCTATGAATATTATCAAGGCCAGGCGGGAGGAATTCAGGAAGATAAAGCAAGGAGATATGAAGGTTCTTGAATATGTCAAGAAATTCAACTTCTTGGCACAATATGCTCCCGAATATGTGACGAACGAAGTTGCCAGGTGTGATTACTTCTTCTATGGCCCGAACGTCATCTTAAGGGAGAACTTGACTTTGTTCAATCAAGACAATTACACCGAGTTGGTCAGTGCTGCCATTCTGCAAGAACAGGCGACACTTGAGTGTCAAGCAGAGAAGAGGGACCAGAGTGATGTGCAAGAAGACACAACTATTGTTCCTCGTAAATACTGTTTGGTGTATCGCACACCATCCGGTGAAATATGAAGACCACAAGTAAGATCAACTCATCAAAGATTTCCTGTTCAAGAATCACGTCTTGAAGCACCACCACAGCCGCAGCAACGAATGGTTTCTGATGCCTCATTGCTGCAGCCAAGTACATCAACTTCTCGGCCGCAAGTCAGAGAAGAACCCAAGAAATATCCGTGTTATTATTGCCACCGTTTTGGACATTTTACTCAAGAATGTCGGGAGAAGTTTTTGAACAGCGGACAACCATCATCATCAGGTGGTATGCTGCCACGTGCTCAAGTAGACATAACAGCATTGCAGTCCGGGAGTATGCAATAACATTCTATTGAGGATGTCCCGGAGAGGGCATCGGTGTTAGCGGGCATGTTCACTCTTAAAGACGTACCCGTGCTCATACTTTTTGATTCCGGTGCTACCCACAATTTCAACAGCAAATCATGCGTGGATCAGCACTAACTATCCACCAATACTCCCACGACTAGTTATCTTATACGTTCACTAGGAGGAATTATCTCTTCCAGTAAGGTTGTGTCCCGAGCAGCTTTATGTTTGGGAGGAAAAATATACCCAACAATGCTGATTATGTTGGATGGGCAGAATATAGACGTAATATTGAGGATGTCATGGTTAAACCATCACGGTGCCGTACTTAATATCGGTAACCGGACTATTCAGATTGACTCGCCGGTTCACGGACAACAGACGCTGTTTTTAGAGAGCGAAGATCAAGAAATGGCAGAGTCCTACAACACGGAAGTGATTAAACTCCAATATATTCCTGTGGTATGTGAATACCCCGATGTTTTCTCGATGATTTACCGGGCATGCCGCCCAAACGGGACGTCGAATTCAAGATTGAACTGGCGCTAGGAACAACACCTATTTCACGAAGGCCTTACAAGATGGCACCTAACGAGCTAGCGGAATTGAAGGAGCAGCTAAACGAACTCATGGGCAAGGGTTTCATACGACCAAGATCATCACCTTGGGGTTGCTCTGCGCTGTTCATTAAAAAGAAGGACGGAACACTGAGATTATGTGTTTATTATTGTCCGTTAAATACCGTCACTGTAAAGAACAAGTATCCTTTGCCCCTCATCGACATTTTATTCGATCAACTAGTGGGTGCGAAGTATTTCTGAAGATGGATCTTCGGTCTGGATATCATCAAATCAACATCCGACCGGAGGACATACCAACACAGCTTTCTCGACGAGATACATACTTTATGAGTACCTCGTCATGTCATTTGGGTTAACCAACGCTCTGGCACACTTCATTTACTTGATGAATTCAGTATTCATGCCGGAGTTAGATAAGTTCGTTGTGGTATTCATCGACAACATATTGGTTTACTCTAAATCCAAAGAAGAGCATGCTGAACACTTGCGTATCGTGCTACAACGGTTGAGGAAGCACAAATTATATGCAAAATTCAGCAAGTGCGAGTTTTGGATTGATCAAGTGCCTTTTCTAGGCCACATTATTTCAGCAGAGGGCACTGCCGGTGGACTCAAGCGAAATCGAACAAGGGCTGAAATGGAAATATCCTAAATCTCCACGAGGTCCGAAGTTTCCTAGGTTTAGCGGGGTATTATCGGAGGTTTACTCCGAGCTTCTCAAAAATTACTAAACCAATTATGGAGCTGGTGAAAAAGGACACTAAATACGTGACACGGCCTCACGGCCTCGTCGAGCCAGGATCATGCTGAGGGGTGCTGCGTTGCACAACACCGGATAACGCACATCAAAGATACAAAGCGGAAGCAAAGTTGTATTACATAAACGAGTTTATGAACATTCTTACAATAAAACATGTTCATTTTACACGCGCAGGCGTAGACTACGCATCGAGTTCACGTTCAGCCCGTGAACGTGTCCCCTCTAGCATACACGCACACTAACTCGGCGGCGTGCACGACTCCCACTCGATAGGATTTCCCTCTTGGGGTTCCGTCTCCTCCTCGGGAGTCCCTTTCTCATAAAACCCTGCAAAAGCTTCAAACACAAGCAGTGAGCACGATGGCTCAGCAAGTCTGACCCGTGTCTCCTATACATGAAACTTCTACATGAGGGGTTTCAGAGTACATGAGGTAAATAAGTTGCAAAGGACTCGCCTAATTATTTGAACCTTACTTTCAAGTTTTAGCAGCAAGTTGTGGAGAACATCACACTAGGGCACATGAGAGAGACACAATCAAACAAGAAACACATTTCTCTCATGTACATTGCCCAAGGTTGAAAAGAACTTTAATTAGCTCTAAACTACAACAAGTCATTAACAATCAAATATAGCTTTCAGTCAGCAACTTTTACATGACTCTAGCCTGTTCTTTCTACGTCACGGTACAGTGAACAAGTGGTACTCACTGACCGTAAGGGACGACGATTATAATCGATTTACACCTGCAGGGTTACCCGAATAACCTGTCACGTACGCCCGTACTTGATGTTGCCTACAGCAACCATCACGGACGTCATACGCAACCACCTTTCACCCGTCAGCCAAATGTTGAACCGGTCCAATCATCCCGAGCAAGAGGTCTCTGTGCGCGCATCTGCAGTGCCGCCAGCCGATTTACACCTCAAGCTCTCAACCTACCCTCTGAACGACCAGCTATGCCTCAACACCCAGCTACCCGAGTTACATCGGTTTCCCGGTTCCCATATATCCGGTAGGTCTTTGGTACTGTTCTATCTTGTTCAACAGATCCGCACACGGCTCAGTCCTCAATTGATACAAGCGGAGCTATGGCACCCAGGCCCCAACGTCCTGCTGCCCTTACTCTTCACTCGGTCTCATTTTTCTTGCCATGTGTTTCATTTGCTACCTTTACCCGAGTAGTGCGCCTCTAGCCTATCCTCGCGAGCAGTTCCAACTACTCGACTTGTAACGAATCCTACACTAACTTAGCATTGCAGTAGATAGTCGATGTTTAAACACCTAAGCCCAACCCAAGGTTTTCTTGGCTATGCATTTGGGTTTTCAAACAAGACTCTAATGCAAAATTTAAGTGGGTGCTCAAGTAAGTTCTCAAAACAGTAAAATTTGTATAAATGGTTAATGCAAACCGGAGCTTGCCTTGCTGCTCTGGGTCGTAGTCTAGCTGTTCCTCTGGAGTGATGAAGTCTAAGACTTCGGGCTCCTCCTCAACCTTAGCGACTACATGAGATAATACATACATGTATCAATTTGAATGCATTTAAATTTGATATTGAAGTTGATAAGACCATAAGTACTGCTATACAGGCCCAATGCCTCTGAAACTTTTTCTGTGGTTTGGATACAACCTAAACAGAGACTTGACCAAGTTTCATTTGCAGCACAGCTCATTTGAACCCTCCACAAATAATTGTGTACTTGGCCTTAATTGGAGCCCTTAGGGTGTTCTAGGGATTTTCATGGAGCAAGCCATGACTTTCTGAAAACTAGATTTTCAGAGGGTTCTAATGGAGTTAGTTTCACTTAATTTGAAAGTTCCTAGGTAAAGATATGAGCTAAACAATTTTAGGGAAATTCTGAAAATGTTTATGGACATTTTCCATTTTCTCAGGAACAGTTTTATTAAGCACACCACTAGGGTTCTCCAGTTAAAATTCTAGCCAAATTTCATAATTTTCCACCAAAGCGTTCTCCAGTTAAAATTCTAAACAGTTTAAATTTTGAAGAATTAATTATGGAGAAATAAGGATTTTCATAAAGTGAAAACTTGATTTGTTGTAAAGTTCTCAGAGAGCTGAATCCAACAAAATTTGGTTCACTCGATTTGGAGTTTCCTAGCCAAAGTTATGTGGGTTTGAAGTTTGAACCAAATCTGAAAACCGGGGAAACGTTCAAATCGCTGCGTGTGGGACCGGGGCTACGTGTCAACTCCTCAGCGGCCGACACACGGGGCTACGGAGTGCTTCACGCACAGCCACAGCAAATCCGGTGCCACAGCTGATCCCCGATTTTTAAATCACCGGCCGCTGACACGTGGGACCGGGAGCTTCGTCTACCTCCCAACCTCCCGCGCTCGGCCGCCGCCCCCTTCACTGGAGTGCTCGCCGGAGGGGCTTTGCCATGTGCTAAACTCCACGATTTTTGCCGCCTCTGCTTAATCCCACACGGGGAACACGGTGCTGGACTTAGCTCGACGTGACAATCACCGGAACATGGCCAGCGACGAGCGGCGGTTTCGGAAGAACTTCGGCCGTGTCAGCCAGACTTCCTAGCACCCCAAAAGATCGAGCTATCGGTCGTAGAGCATCAGTGTACCCTAGGGAAGATTGACATGGGCTCAAGGCAGCTCGGAAGAGGTCCTAGGTGAGCTCTCACAATGCGCCCTACAGCTTCCGCCCTTAGCGCCGGTAGAAAAGCTAGAATTGGCCGGTCTACCAAGGTTTTCTTGCTAGGACTGCGAATGAATGTTGCTCGCTACCAAGCCTAGCTTGTGTAGGTGCAGTTTGAGGATCTCTAAACAACTATGGAACGAGAATTTGGCGGATCCACACCCGAAGGTCAGTCTGCGCCGAATGGAAGGGAAAAACGAAATTCATCGCCGGTGATCAACCACTCGGGCTGTGGTTTGGGGGTGAGCAACACAAGACCCTAACACGTCTGGGGATGCCTTAGATTCGGCATGACACTTTCCCGTTTAGGCTGTCCACGGGAGCCCGAGATGCGGCAAAGCTTAGGTCACCAGAAAAACTTTCGGTATGGGACGAGAGCAACCGAACATGGCTGATTCCTACGACGGTGAAGGAGGAGGAGAGTCTATAGTACCGTTTTGCAGCTTGGAGGGAGTGGGGAGGCTGTGGTTGCTGGCTCTCCGATCAAATCCGAGAGAGCGGCGGCGAGTCAACGTTTTCTTGCACGAGGAGTGAAGAACTGGGCGTCTCTGCTTCCAGCCAGCTCGGCTTCGGGGATAAGAGGGAGGCAACGTCGGTTGAACACGGCGCAGGCCTAGCAGGAGCTGGCAGCGGCGATCAGCTCGGTGGCGACCGCAGCTCTGGCCCGAGAAACCGAGTGCCCTGTTCTTCAGTCAGTTAAACTGCTAGTGAGGCTGACAGGTGGGACCCACTTCCATTTTAACCACTGAAATTAACTTCGTCCCACTGCTCTAAACAGTAGTCCCACTAATACCCTTTGGAATTTGAATTATCTACCAAATGCCCATTTGAACTTGATAGAATTCAAATTATGAAGTGTTTGAATATAATTTCAGCACATATGCAGTTTGAAATTCAAACTGAATTTGAATTTGCTAAAATTAGCTCATGTGAATATCAACTCCAAATAGAGTGAAAATTTGTGTGTGAGCTCACAAAAATGTGCTGAGTATGAATACGCCTCCCACTTTTGAATTAATGGGATGGAAGTAGTTTGAATTTGAATTTGAGTTCAAACTAGCCTCTTTCTAGTTACACCCAAAAACACCTCAAAAAGGTTTTGGATTTGGGTGAAATTTTGGCATGAGCATTCCTAGAAAGGTGTAGGAGTTTTTCATAAGCTCAGCCCCTATATGATGCATGTGGGAAATACCACTTTTGCATTTAGTGAGTTCATCCTCTAATGACCATATTGATTGTGATTACTTGCTCTTCAAATGTGTTCATAACTTTTCCTCAAATGAGGTGTGTGTGGTGCGATGAACACTTTGGATGTGTGCAAAACTTAGGCCCTTACATTCCTCCCCCCTTAAAAGAATCTCGCCTCGAGATTATAAGGTGAAAATTAGAAAGAGAGGACGGTGGAAAATTACCGTATGTGTGACGCGAAAAAGTCTGGGTAGTTAGCGCGAAGGAACCCTTCGCTCTCCCATGTCGCTTCGTCTATGGAGTGATTACTCCATAGAACTTTGTAGAACCACAACGTACAGTTGCGTGTGGTTCGGGCCTTTTCATCAATTATCTGAACTGGTTCCTCCCTATATATGAGATCCGGTTTCAGTTCTTCAATATCCTCCAGGTGAATGGTAGTTGATAGCTTAAGACACTTCCTCAGCTGAGAAATGTGAAAGACGTCGTGCACACCGAAAAGTGTCGCCGGTATGCAACTGATGCACATCTTCCCTCAATCTGGAACGGACCGATGAATTGGGGTGCCAACTTTCCTATCACCCCGAATCTGTTCACGCCCTTTGTTGAAGACACACGTAGATATACGTGATCCCCGACTTCGAATTGTAAAGGACGTCTTCTCCGGTCCGCATACAGTTTTTGTTGGGATTGGGCGGCTTTTAGGTTTGCTTGGATCAGCCGAACCTTTTCCTCCGCATTGTTGACAAGATCAATTCCGAAGGTGACCCTTTCGCCAGACTCACACCAATTCAGCGGTGTGCGACATTTTCTTCCGTATAACGCCTCATAAGGCGCCATCTTGATGCTGGCTTGGTACCCATTGTTTTATAAGAACTCGGCTAACGGTAAGTGATCATCCCAATTCTTACCGTGGTTGATAGCACAAGCTCGTAGCATATCCTCTAAAATCTGATTTACCCGCTCGGTTTGCCCATCCGTCTGCGGGTGGTACGCTGAACTACGGATCAGTTTCGTCCCCAAAGAAGCATGTAGCTGCTCCCAAAAACGGGACACAAATAAAGTGCCCCGATCCGATATGATGGTGCGGGGTACGCCGTACAAGCATAAGATCCGTGAGATGTACAATTCAGCATACTTCTTGGCGTTGTAGTTGGTGTTAACCGGGATAAAATGGGCAACCTTGGTGAGCCGGTCGACGATCACCCACACAGAATCATGCTTCTGAAACGTGGTGGGTAAACCGACGATGAAGTCCATGCTCACATCTTCCCACTTCCAGGAAGGAACGCCCGACGGTTGTAGCAGTCCCGGTTTTCTCATTTGGTCTGCCTTCACCCTTCGACATGTATCACATTCGGGCACATATTTTGCGATCTCCCGCTTCATTCGTGTCCACCAGAACTTTTTTCTGAGTTCTTGATACGTTTTGTTGCTGCCGGGGTGAATAGAAAACTTTGACAAGTGATCCTCATCAAAGATTTTCTTCCGTAACTCCGGGTTACGGGGTACGACAATCCGGTCCTTGAACCATAGGATGCCGTCTCCGTCTTTCCTTAAACATTTCAGTTCCCCACTGTCTACACGTCTCCGCAAATGCGACATGCCCTTGTCATGTTTCTGAGCTGCCGCTAGCTCTTCACGGATGGTGGGAATCAAGGCTAAGTTGTAGAGAGCTCCATGTGGAAGCACATGCAATGGTGACTCGCTCTTTTCCAACGGTGTGATGGTCAGATTGTTGACGTGTGAATTGCGACTCAGCGCATCTGCCACTACCTTCGCTTTACTGGGGTGATAATGGATCTCTATTTTGTAATCCTTTATCAACTCTAACCATCTTCGCTGCCTCATGTTCAGCTCTTTCTGAGTGAATATGTACTTGAGGCTTTTGTGGTCGGTATTAAATGCACGAGGTTACCGAGTAGGTAGTGCCTCCACATTTTGAGTGCGAGTACCACGGCAGCGAGCTCTAAGTCATGAGTTGGATAATTTTGCTCATGGTTCCTGAGCTGCTGTGATCCATACACAACCACTCTTCGGTCTTGCATCAGCACGCATCCGAGCCCAATGACGGATGCATCGCAGTACACATCGAACGGTTTTGTTGTGTCTGGCTGCGCCAAAACCGGTGCTGATGTTAGGTGCTTCACTAATGCCTAGAACGCTGCTTCACATGCTGGACTCCAAACATATTTGGTAGCCTTCTTCAGCAGCTCTGTCATAGGCTCGGCAATCTTCGAGAAGTTCGGAATGAATCTCCGATAATATCACGCGAGTCTGAGGAAACTCCGTACCTCGTGAACAGTTCTGGGGGACTTCCAATTCAGCACTTGTGTGATCTTACTCGGGTCTACAGCGATGCCCTCCGCTGAGATTATATGCCCGAGGAAAGGCACTTGTGATATCCAGAATTCACACTTGCTGAATTTTGCGTATAGTTTGTGATCCCACAGCCGTTGCCAGACTATACGCAGATGCTTCACGTGTTCTTCCTCTGACTTGGAATGTACCAATATGTCGTCGATGAAGACCATAACAAACTTGTCCAGCTCCGGCATGAATACCGAGTTCATTAAGTACATGAAGTGAGCTGGAGCATTGGTGAGGCCGAAGGACATGACCAAGTACTCATAAAGTCCGTACCTCGTCGAGAAAGCCGTCTTCGGAATATCCTCAGCCCGTATCTTAATCTGATGGTACCCGGATCTTAAGTCCATCTTGGAAAAGATCCTTGCTTCGACCAACTGATCAAACAACATGTCGATCCGTGGCAATGGGCACTTGTTCTTGATGGTTACGGCGTTTAGTGGACGATAGTCCACGCAAAGCCGCAATGTTTCATCCTTCCTCTTTACAAATAATGCCGAACAGCCCCATGGTGAGGAGCTCGGCCTAATAAAACCCTTCTCCAGCAGGTCCGTTAACTGCGTCTTCAGTTCAGCCAATTCCTTGGGCGCCATCTTGTACGGCCTCCGGGATATTGGCATAGTTCCCGGTGCAAGTTCAATCTTGAACTCCACCTCTCGGTCGGGCGGCATCCACGGTAAATCATCCGGGAACATGTCAGGGAACTCAAGGACTACTGGAATGTCTTCCAATCTGATGGTTGTGGATTGATATACACTTGGAAGTTTTATTCCTGGACTGTCCAGAAATAAAGAGTGCGACTCGTGCACTTCTGAGTTCAAATGCATGACTCGTAGGACGGTGTCTAAAACAGCGCCGTGGCGGGTTAACCATGACATCCCTAGGATGACATCGACCTTCTGTCCTTCTAAAACTATGAGAGACGTAGGGTATACTCTACCCTCTAAGCATAATGGCGCTTTTGGAACCATCATGCTTGCTGAAATTTTCCCACCCGGTGAACAAATTGAGTATGGACTTTCGGTGGGTAGTATTTGCAAGCTGTATTTAGCAATGAACGCTTGGCTAATGAAACTATGCGTGGCGCCTGAATCAAATAATACTATAGTGGGATGCTGGTGGAGTTGGAACATACCTGCAAGGATTGGCTCTCCCTCCGTCACGTCCTCTATGGCGAGTTGGTGGACGGTGCCGGGCTTAGGATTTGCCCGCCGCGCATTAGTGGGGTTCCGGGGCTGATTCCTCCCCGGAAACTATGGTGCTACTCCGCCGCCTTGCCTCTTAGGACAGTTGTTGGCGAAGTGTCCTGGGCGACCACATTTGTAGCATGTGGCTGCTGACTGGCCGGTGCTTGGGGGACGAAAGCCCGGCATGCGCTTCTGAGGTGCAAATGTACGCGGCATCGCCCGCTGATGCTGTTGTTGCTGCGGAGGTGGTGCTGGTAATGTCGGCCTGAATGCCGGTGGAGAATATGGCCGATTGCGGAATGGCATCGGCCTCTGTGGTGGCCGCCAGCGTTGACCCGATGGTGAGCGATACACCATCCGGTATTTTTGAGAAGGACCACCTCCTTCTCTGCTGCTTTGCGGCGTGCTTCGCTTCCGCTCCGCCGCCGCTAACTCCTTGCCGGAGTCCTCCTGAACAATCGCAACATCAATAATATCCTTGAGGCTGCCGCGATTGAACATCGCCAGCTTGTCCTTCAGGAGCGGGTTAAGCCCCTGGTAAAAATGATCCCGCCGCTTCTCGTTAGTATCGGCGTGATATGACGCGTAGAGCGCGAGCTCATCGAACGCCCTGGAGTATTCCAGTGCATTCCTGCTTCCTTGCTGCAGGTGAAGGAACTCCTGCGTCTTCCTCTTCATAAGACCCGGCGGTATGTGATAGGCCCTAAAGGCCGTCCGAAACTCCGCCCAGGTCATAACTCGCTCGGTGGGTTGCGAGGCACAATAGTTCGCCCACCAAGCGCTCATGGATCCTTGAAGCTGTTGGACCGCGAAATGAGTCTTGCGCTGCTCACTCACTTGGAGCAGCCTGAACTTCATCTCCATCGTGGGGAGCCAGTTGTCCGCATCGAGGGGTTCATCCGCCCTTGAGAATACCGGGGGGATGAGTAGCTAGAAAATCAGAGTAGGAGATTTGTTGGCGCTCCTCTCGGTCTTGACGTCTCTCCGGTCGAGACGTATTCGCAATTAAGGTCTGCAGCAACTCCGTGTGCTGCTGATCAGAACCCGCCATCGCCGCAACGATGTCAGCCAATGTAACCGTTGGCGGTGGCGGTTGTTGCTGTTGCTGCTGCTGCTGTTGCTGTCCCGAGGAGTCCTCGGGAGGCTGTTGGGAGACCTCTCCCCCCTGACTAGAACCCCCAACGTCTGGGTTGGCACGAGTGTGAGTCATTCTAAAATTCAAAACAGCAGCGATCAGCACATGTCATACTTAAAATTCCAAATGAAACAGTAGGTATTGAAGTGACATATGAATAACTTGCACAACATTCACATATATTGATAAAGAATAAACTTTATACAAGATACATTATTCTTGGGTCTCCGAGAAGTCGTGCTCATGTCGTCACTACTTATACATATACTACTGTCTACACGACATGTCACCGATTACAAAAGTCTTTCCTACACCACCCTCGCTGCCCTACTTGGCAACGGTAACTCACTACTCGAAGTAGAACTCGATCTCCTGTGGGTCGTCCTCCTCCGCTACCTCTGCTGGTGGCTCCAGGTCCATGACCTCCTCTTCCGGTTCAGGTTTCCCCATCGCCGGGATACCCAGAACCACGGGTACAGCACCTACCATAGGTAGGCCCATTACTGGAGGTACATCTTGCAACACATGCACCTCGTCCATGGCCTGGTTGTAGTCCTCTTCCCAGCCTTGTCCTTCCTCAATAGCGTCATCACGCTCTTGAGTGAGGACTTCATTTTGCTGGGTCAAGGCTTGCACTTGCTGTTGCAAAGCCGTAATGTCGACGCGACTTTTCTTCTTTGCCTTCTTTAGACGATGCAACTGATTATGTTGTTTGTTCAGTCGCTTTATCATCGGAAGGAGAACACTGCAGAGTGCGCTGTGAGCACTCTCGAAATGGTCTCCATGGCTGGTGCTCTACTTGAGCTTCACGGCGAGACAATCCGTATGAACAGCTTGGCTGTCCATCACGGCCTTTCCTGCTCTGAACTGGAGGCTGAGATTTGCCTCCGTGGGGTTGTACCTTGGGCAACCCGTATCTGTTGCCTCCCTGTACCTTCCCCCCTACACATGATTATCTCGTCCCTCCACCGGAACGAGCGTGTATGTAGTGCCCTCCATAGCTCTCACGTGTAGTCGGCAGAAACGCGACATGGTGTCGCGAGCTGCCACTTGCCACATTCCCTCCGGCTGTCTACCTCTCACCGTGACGGTGAACGGTGCCCAACCGGGTGGCATGGGTCCTGCAGGAACTTCGACATGGATTGCCCACGTCTTGTTCCCCTCCTCGCCTTCCCGAAATATTGAAGCATTTGCCTCAACACTTCCGGATAACCGCCGCGGTGAGAACAGTGGGATACCACCCACCCGTTCTCCAATTGTCTATCCGCTGTCATCTGTAGAAACATATTTGAAAACGGTCAAATATTTATTTCAACAATAGTTCATTGAGTTATAACATAAAACATGTCATTGAACTCATAAAAACTTGGAAACACAACTCAAACTTAGAACAACTTGATTGCTGGTCTACTGCCGAAATTGACAGCCCTGACCAGTTTGCATTTCAACCTGATTTAGACCATGCTAAAGGCAAATCCAATTCTGTAGCTCAACATCAAAGTTAAAGCTAATCAATAGCTTTCCAAAAAGTATTTACTTGGCCTAAGATCTTTCCTGGTTCAAAAGTTATGAGATGTCAAAGTTGACAGAATTTCTGGAGAAAATTGGACAGCACCTCCCTGCTTGAGGTACTGATTTGATCCAAGAATTACAGTTAATTCTACACCAAATTTGACAAAACTTTTTGTTACAAAGTTGTAACCCATCTCATGAACTTTTCATAACTACCTAATTTTCTATTTTTGGATTTTTATGCAGGAAGTTATGCTCAATTTACAGAGAGTGTTTGCCCTGCCCTGTTTTCTGGACAGTTTCAACTCTACTGCATTTTTGGACTGGTTAAGGGATGAACCACCTCTGGACATTAATAGAAAAGTTGTAAAGCTTTTCCAATTCCATAAATGTATCATATGACCCCAACCTCGAAAGAACTCAACCTATAACCTCTGATTAACTTCAGCTTTATTTCAGCTGAAAACAGAGGACTCTGTCCCTATAAGTTGAAAATTTGTTAACTTTGAACATCCTGATTAAGGAAAGGAGTTATCTCAAAGTTTTAGTGCTCTAGATTAAAACTTTCAAGTTTTACAATGAAGTTGCTCATTTAGTGGGATTTGACATCGAAGCGTCACCAGTTCATGTCGGTACTACGTTCCTCACAAAGAAAAACCTATACCGGACTTAGCCGGGTCCGTTAGTTCAGTGGCATTAAACGTCTCTTGCACACGGATGCTACTCGTCTACCGATTCGTGGTCAGACTACCTGCAGATAAACCACTCAATCGTCAGGTCCGGCTGCACAACGAACCCGATCCCAAGACAGTTCATCCACCCGTCCGTCATCACTCGCACAGGTGTTCTCAAGCCAAACACGCCTTGAGCTACGTGTTCACGTTACTGACCACGTGACGGGGTCTCCCAAATTTGCCCAAAGCATGCCAGGGAAGGGCGTTGCTCGAATACCCCAAACGACATGAAGAGTCGTAGAGGATATTAAAGCGGGTCGGGTTACCTTCCACCCGTGAGGCTCCACCCTTTAGCTTGTGCGCACTAGTGGACAGCCCTTACATGCACCCCCCAAGACATGTGACGTCCCGAGATGCATGATTTTCTGACATAAACAGATAGGTTAGTATGCCACTTTCTATACACTAATAACATCCTTATATGGGCTACTAACTCGTTCCTCACCGAATTTTTGAAAAAGATGACTTTTTTAGTGTGTTAAACCTAAAGCGAGCTCTGATTCGTGGTCAGACTACCTGCAGATAAACCACTCAATCGTCAGGTCCGGCTGCACAACGAACCCGGTCCCAATACAGTTCATCCACCCGTCCGTCATCACTCGCACTGGTGTTCTCAAGCCAAACACGCCTTGAGCTACGTGTTCACGTTACTGACCACATGACGGGGTCTCCCAAATTTGCCCGAAGCACGCCAGGGAAGGGCATTGCTCGAATACCCCGAACGACATGAAGAGTCGTAGAGGATATTAAAGCGGGTCGGGTTACCTGCCACCCGTGAGGCTCCACCCTTCAGCTTGTGCGCACTGGTGGACAGCGCTTACATGCACCCCCCCAAGACATATGACGTCCCGAGATGCATGATTTTACGACATAAGAAGATAGGTTAGTAATGTCACTTTCTATACACTAATAAAACCCTTATATGGCCTACTAACTCGTTCCTCACTGAATTTTTGAAAAGGATGACTTTTTTAGTGCGTTAAACCTCAAGCGAGCTCTGATACAACGCTGACGCGGCCTCATGGCCTCGTCGAGCCAGGATCACGCTGAGGGGTGCTGCGTTGCACAACACCGGATAATGCATATCAAAGATAAAAAGCGGAAGCAAAGTTTTATTACATAAACGGGTTTATGACATTTTTACAATAAAACATGTTCAATCTACACTCGCGGGCGTAGACTATGCATCGAGTTCACGTTCAGCCCATGAACATGTCCCCGCTAGCACACACGCACACTAACTTGGCGGTGTGCCCGACTCCCACTTGATGGGATTTCCCTCTTGGGGTTCCGTCTCCTCCTCGGGAGTCCCTTCCTCATAAACCCCGGCAAAAGCTTCAAACACAAGCAGTGAGCACGATGACTCAGCAAGTCTGACCCGTCTCTCCTATACATGAAACTTCTACATGAGGGGTTTCAGGTTACATGAGGTAAATAAGTTGCAAAGGACTCGCCTAATTATTTGAACCTTACTTTCAAGTTTTAGCAGCAAGTTGTGGAGAACCTCACGCTAAGGTACATGAGAGAGCCGCAACCAAACAAGAAACACATTTCTCTCATGTACATTGCCCAAGGTTGAAAAGAACTTTAATTAGCTCTAAACTACAGCAAGTCATTAACAATCAAGGTATAGCTTTCAGTCAGCAACTTTTACATGACTCTAGCCTGTTCTTTCTATGTCACGGTACAATGAACAAGTGGTACTCACTAACCGCGAGGGACGGAGATTATAACCGATTTACACCTGCAGGGTGACCCGAATAACCCATCACGTACGCCCGTACACGATGTTGCCTACAGCAACCATCACGGACGTCGTACGCAACCACCTTTCACCCGTCAGCTAAATGTTGAACCGGTCCAATCGTCCTGAGCAAGAGGTCTCTGCGCGCGCATCCGCAGTGCCGCCAACTGATTTACACCTCAAGCTCTCAACCTACCCTCTGAACGACCAGCTATGCCTCAACACCCAGCTACCCGAGTTATATCGGTTTCCCGGTTCCCATATATCTGGTAGGTCTTCGGTACTGTTCTAGCTTGTTCAACAAGCCCGCACGCGGCTCGGTCCTCAATCGACACAAGTGGAGCTATGGCACCCAGGCCCCAACGTCCTTCTGCCCTTACTCCCCGCTCGATCTCATTTTTCTTGCCATGTGTTTCATTTGCTACCTTTACCCGAGTAGTGTGCCTCTAGCCTATCCTCGCGAGCAGTTCCAACTACTCGACTTGTACCGAATCCTACACTAACTTAGCATTGCAGTAGCTAATCGAGGTTTAAACACCTAAGCCCAACCCAAGGTTTTCTTGGCTATGCATTCGGGTTTTCAAACAAGACTAATGCAAAATTTAAGTGGGTGCTCAAGTAAGTTCTCAAAACAGTAAAATTTGTACAAATGGTTAATGCAAACTGAAGCTTGCCTTGCTGCTCTGGGTCGTAGGCTAGCTGTTCCTCTGGAGTGATAAAGTCTAAGACTTCGGGCTCCTCCTCAACCTTAGCGACTACATGAGATAATACATACATGTATCAATTTGAATGCCTTTGAATTTGATATTGAAGTTGATAAGACCATAAGTACTGCTAGACAGGCCCAATGGCTCTGAAACTTTTTCTGTGGTTTGGATACAACCTAAACAGAGAATTGACCAAGTTTCATTTGCAGCACAGCTCAGCTCTCCACAAATAATTGTGTACTTGGCCTTAATTGGAGCCCTTAGGGTGTTCTAGGGATTTTCATGGAGCAAGCCATGAATTTCTGAAAACTAGATTTTCGGAGGGTTTTAATGGAGTTGGTTTCACTTAATTTTAAGGTTCCTAGCTAAAGATATGAGCTAAACAATTTCAAGGAAATTCTGAAAATGTTTCTGGACATTTTCCATTTTCTCTGGAACAGTTTTATTAAGCACACAATTAGGTGGATCAAATGAGCTCAAATGGATCTGAAATTTCTATGGTAGCTCAGGGATATTTTGGTGAACATCGTAGCCAAATTTCAGAACTTTCCTCCAAAGGATTCTCCAGTTAAAATTCTAAACAGTTTAAACTTTGAAGAATTAATTCTTGAGAAATAAGGATTTTCATAAAGTGAAACTTGATTTTTTGTAAATTACTCAGCGAGATGAATCCAACAAAATTTGGTTCACTCGATTTGGAGTTTCCTAGCCAAAGTTATGTGGGTTTGAAGTTTGAACCAAATCTAGAAATCGGGGAAAAGTTTAAATCGCTGCGCATGGGACCGGGGCTACGTGTCAACTCCTCAGCGGCTGACACACAGGGCTACGGAGTGCTTCGCGTGCAGCCACAGCAAATCCGGTGCCACAGCTGATCTCCGGTTTAAATCACCGGCCGCTGACACGTGGGACCGGGAGCTTCGTCTACCTCCCGACCTCCTGCGCTCGGCCGCCGCCCCCTTCACCAGAGTGCTCACCGGAGGGGCTTTGCCATGTGCCAAACTCCACGATTTTTGCCGCCTCTGCCTAATCCCACACGGGGGAACACAGTGCTGGACTTAGCTCGACGTGACGATCACCGGAACATGGCCGGCGACGAGCGGCGGCTTCGGAAGAACTTCGGCCGTGTCGGCCGGACTTCCTAGCACCCCAAAAGATTGAGCTATTGGTCTAGAGCATCAGTGCACCCTAGGGAAGATTGGCATGGGCTCAAGGCATCTCGGAAGAGGTCCTAGGTGAGCTCCCACCGTGCTCCCGATGGCTTCCGCCCTTAGCGCCGGTAGAAAAGCTAGAAATGGCCGGTCTACCAAGGTTTTCTTGCTAGGACTGTGAAGAAAAGTTGCTCGTACCAGGCCTATCTCGTGTAGGTGCAGTTTGAGGATCTCTAAACAACTATGGAACGAGAATTTGGCAGATCCGCACCCTAAGGTCGGTATGCGCCGAATGGAAGGGAAAAACGAAATTCGTCGCCGGTGATCAACCACTCGGGCTGTGGTTCGGGGGTGAGCAACACAAGACCCTAACACATCCGGGGATGCCTTAGGTTGGGCGTGACACTTTCCCGTTTAGGCTGTCCACGGGAGCCCGAGGTGCGGCAAAGCTTAGGTCACCGGAAAAACTTTCGGTATGGAACGAGAGCAACCGAACTCAGCTGGTTCCTACGACGGGAAAGGAGGAGGAGAGTCTCTAGTACCGTTTTGCAGCTTGGAGGGAGTGGGGAGGCTGTGGTTGCTGGCTCTCCGATCAAATCCGAGAGAGCGGTGGCGAGACAGCGTTTTCTTGCGCGAGGAGCGAAGAACTGGGCGTCTCTGCCTCCAGCCGGCGCAGGCCGAGCAGGAGCTGGCAGCGGCGATCAGCTCGGTGGCGACCGCAGCTCTGGCCCAAGAAACCGAGTGCCCTGTTCTTCAGTCGGTTAAACTGCTAGTGAGGCTGACAGGTGGGACCACTTCTGTTTTAACCTCTGAAATTAACTTCCTCCCACTGCTCTAAATAGTAGTCCGACTAATACCCTTTGGAATTTGAATTATCTACCAAATGCCCATTTGAAATTGATAGAATTCAAATTGTGAAGTGTTTGAATATAATTTCAGCACATATGCAGTTTGAAATTCAAACTGAATATGAATTTGCTAAAATTAGCTCATGTCAAGATCAACTCCAAATGGAGTGAAAATTGGTGTGTGAGCTCACAAAAATGTGCTGAGTATGAATATGCCTCCCACTTTTGAATTAATGGGATGGAAGTAGTTTGAATTTGAATTTGAGTTCAAACTAGCCTCTTTCTTGTTACACCCAAAAACACCTCAAAAAGGTTTTGGATTTGGGTGAATTTTTTGTATGAGCATTCCTAGCAAGGTGTAGGAGTTTTTCATAATCTCAGCCCCTATATGATGCATGTGGGAAATACCACCTTTGCATTTAGTGAGTTCATCCTCTAATGACCATATTGATTGTGATTACTTGCTCTTCAAATGTGTTCATAACTTTTCCTCAAATGAGGTGTGTGTGGTGTGATGAACACTTTGGATGTGTGCAAAACTTAGGCCCTTACAATACGTGTGGAATGCAGCATGTGAAAATGCATTCAAAGCTTTGGTGAAACATCTCACAACAGCTCCCGTTCTTGCTCAGTCAGACACGACGAGGCCATTTGATGTATATTGTGATGCATCCGGCATTGGTCTCGGCTGCGTTCTTTTGCAAGAAGGGTGTGTGGTTGCATATGGGTCTCGTCAATTGTGAAACCACGAGCAGCATTATCCAACCCACGATCTCGAGCTTGCTGCTGTGGTGTTGGTGTTAAAAATGTGGAGGCATTATTTACTTGGCAACCTTGTCCACCTCTACACCGACCACAAAAGCTTGAAGTATATCTTCACACAGAAGGAGCTGATTATGAGACAAAGAAGATGGTTGGAGCTCATAAAACATTATGAAATCGAGATCCACTACCATCCGGGAAAAGCGAACGTGGTTGCCGACGCACTTAGTCAGAAAGCCCACGTTCACAACTTGGCAGTTGCTGAGTTGGAAGAAGAAGAACCGAGTCTTTGTGTCGTTCCGTATGAAGCTCTTTATAATATTGCTCTTATTCCAACAACCTGAGAAGAGATTGTTGAGGCTTAAAGGAGAGACGGAGGGATGTCTCACATACGAAGAAGAATAGATAACGGAGAAATGAAGTGCTTCCGGAAAGATAATGAAGGTACTCTATGGTTCAACGACCGTATAGTTGTACCGCATAATATGAAGCTCCGGAAGATCTTGGATTAAACCCACCTGTCGAAATTTTCTATTCATCCCGGCAGCAACAAGATGTACCAAGATTTGAAACAGAAATTTTGGTGGACGCGGATGAAGTGGGAAATTGCGAAGTACGTATCCGAGTGTGATACATGTAGACGGGTCAAGGCTGATCATATGCGGAAAGCCGGACCACTGCAACCACTTAAGATACCGGCGTGGAAATGGGAGGATGTGAGTATGGATTTCATCGTCGGATTACTGCTCACATTCCGGAAGCATGACTCGATTTGGATGGTCATCGACCGGATGACGAAATCAGCTCATTTAATTCCGGTGAACACTCATTATCGAGCCAAGCAATATGTGGAGTTATACATATCAAGAATTGTATGTTTACATGGTGTCATGAAAACCATTATTTCAGATCGGGGTGCGCTGTTCGTTGCTCATTTTTGGGAGCAGCTGCACGCCTCATTGGGCACTAAGCCGATTAGAAGCTCCACATATCACCCTCAAACCGACGGACAAATGGAGAGGGTGAACGAAATACTTGAAGACATGTTGAGAGCATGTGCCATCCACCACGGTAAGAATTGGGGTGATCACTTACCGTTGCCAGAGATTCCATACAACAACGGATATCAAGCGAGTATAAAAATGGCACCATATGAAGCTCTCTATGGCCGGAGATGTCGCACACCGCTGAATTGGTGTGAGTCCGGTGAAAGAGTACTGTTTGGGGTTGATCTTGTCAACAAAGCCGAAGACCGAGTTTGGCTAATACAAGAAAATTTGAAGGCTGCACAATCCCGACAGAAAAGCTACGCTGATCAGAGTTGTAGACCTTTGCATTTTGACGTCGGAGAGCAAGTTTATCTTTATGTGTCTCCGATGAAGGGAATTCACCAGTTCGGGGTAAAGGGGAAGCTCGCTCCCCAATTTATAGGTCCATTTGCTATCGCGGAGAAGTGCGGACCCATAGCCTACCGGCTGGAGCTACCGGCAAGTCTTGCTGGAGTTCATGACGTATTCCATGTGTCACAGCTGCGGAAGTGTCTTAAATTTACCGCTGCTGTCCACACCGAAGAAATCAACGAATTGAAGCCGGATCTTACCTACACCGAGCGACCGGTCCAGATTATAGATGAAAAGACCTGGATCACCCGGAACCGGACCTTAAAATTTTACAAGTTGCTGTGGAGTAATCATACCACGGAAGAGGCGATGTGAGAAAGCGAAGATTACCTCCACACCAATTATCCCGAACTTTTATCAGCATGCAGTTTGTAATTACCTCTCCCGTCTCGTTTTTGTTTTGTAATCTCGGGACAAGATTCTTTTAAGGGGGGAGGAATGTAAAAGTACCAAAAATGTATATGAAATAAACTGAAGCTTGAATGCTATGTGTTTCAAATTCATGAAAGATGGGACTTACAAAAACTTCCTACATGTGATAGTGTACATGAGTGTTCAACAAAAGAGGGCAAAAGGTTCATTTGAATGTGTTGGACCAATGTTGAGTTAAACCCATGTGGAAATAATTCATGTGCTTGAGAGAGATTAAAAATCAGATTTTCAAACTCAAAGTTTATCTCAAAGTGCTGCCAAACCTTTGAGTAGACATGCAACCTCAAACCTTTGAATTGAGGAAGAATTCAAATGACAGCCTTCTCATTTTAGGGTGGGCTAAAAAGGAGTTAAATAGGAGAGGTTCCAAAATTGAGCTGAATTCAAATTTGAAAGGCTAATTCAAACTGAATTAAAATTTGTCAGTCAAATTCAAACTGAATTTGGAGAATTCAAATGCTAGCCCTCTTTTAAACTTCAGAACTTTTGAATTGAAGAGATTGACATGGAGATCTTTTGTGGGGAGGAAAATGGGTGGACCCAACCTGTCATGGAGTTACTGTTACTTGCACCCAAAGACTACCTCTGTTCAGTGTCGAACACCACGAAGGATCTTCTCTGGACGCCACCGATTGCAACCCGGGACACGTCCTAGCTGATTCAACCGCGCTGGAGAGCAGATCATGTGTGTCCTTGGCCTTCGGCGTGATATGTTGCCCACAAACCGACTCAACTCGGATTTTGTTGCTTCCTCCTCGCACGACAAAAGAACAGAACCGCCACCACTTCGGTCGATCGTCGGGAGACGGCCTAACTTGTGCAACAGAGCTCCCCGAGCTGCAAAACGGCACAGAGGGATCCTCTCCTACCTTCTCGACAGACAACTGAGCTAGTTCAAGCCTCCCAACACCGAGAACGCAGCTCCCGTGCGGCGACCGAAAGCTACCGAGGATCGGGGCACATGTGGACATGCCAACTCGGTGGCTTTCATGCCCAAGCAGGGATGCTCAGAGGGGTGCTGGACCGCCGTGTTGCTCCTCCCCAACCCGCTGATCGAGCCGTGCACCGCTGAGCTCCAATTTGGGAATTTTGCTCCGGCGCGCACAAATCAAACATCCGGTACAAAACCTTCAAATTATCCTTTGATATTCATTCTTAGGTCACCCAAACCGGTTAGCTGGTGGTGATTTCCTCTTTTCAAACCTAGCTTGAAACCGACGAGAGGCGGCATATTTTGATGTTTCCCGAGCGTTTCCATGGAGGCACACCGCGGGCGCACGGTGAAACCCCATTAGCTGCCGCTCCCGTGCTTGTTTGCGTAGTCTACCATCTTCATCAAGGTGCCCTGGTGCTGTAGAGCTGCTCAACCGAGCGTTTGGCGGGCTAGAACGGCCGGTCGTTGGCACCGGAGTTGTCTCACGGCCGCCGCACGCCGCTGACGGGTTTCCAGCTACCGGCAGCCCGAGGGCACACCACCAATGGATTCCTCAACCTCCTAAACTCACAGGCAGTGAGAACTGAGCCGAGAGGTGGGTAGAAACGCGAGGACGACAAGGCGCCGCCTCGGTCCGGCGAGGGCGAGCCGTGCGCACGAGACAGAGGCGGGAGGATGATGAAAGGGACTGGCCCCACACGTCAGCGACCGAAGTTTAAAACTTTAGATTTGTTTTGGCTTTTGGATCCGGTGTGAATGTCCGTGGTAATCCCAGTAGCCCGGTGTGGCTTGCATTCCATTGACCGAGATTTAAACCATGGGCCCAGCTTGAATTTTCAATAGGAAATGAATTCCAGTTTCAGCTCCGACTTTAGAAATTCATATCTTTGTGTAGGAGACTCCAAACTGGGTGATTCAAATTGGGACGATTTCAGTTTGCAAAGATCTATCCGAATCTGCAACCCAATTTGTATGAGAGTCAATAATAAATTATGGATAATTCTTTTAATATTTTCTATAAAAGAATTATAGAGGGAATTTGGTTGAGCCAATGTCACACCCGGTTTTCCATAAGGAACATCTGAGCGTCTTCTCACATGTATGCCAGGATCAGTTGACTCATACATGTGCCGACAAGAGTGTAATATCATTATATTACAAGCCATGTTCATCGTGTAACAAATATTACAAATATATGTAAAATACTATTACACACTAATAATATAATCAACGGAAGTCAACTACGTGGTGCTCCAAATCCACAGGCGTTGGCCGGGGGTTTTCCCAGCCTAGAACAACTCTTCTGGATCAAAGTCTTCTTCGTTGTAGTCTAAGTCTTCATTTACACCTGAGCAGCATATACAACAACAACCAAGCCTTTATCCCAAGCCTGTTGGGGTCGGCTAGACATGAAACCCAATATCAATAAAGTAAAAGAGAGGAAGAGATATAAGAACAAGGAAAAAAGAAAAAAAGAGAAAAAAGAAAATAGAAAAAAAGAAAAAGAAAAAAACAAGACTACGATTCTGGCACATGAATTGCTACTTTCCATGCGGTCCTATCATGAGCTAAGTCTCTGGATACATTCCAATCTCTCAAATCTCGTTTTACCGCCTCCTCCCAAGTCAACCTTGGTCGTCCTCTACCCCTCCTAATATTTTCTCTACCTCTTAAAATCCCACTGTTAACCGGTGCTTCTGAAGGTCTCCGTTGGATATGTCCAAACCACCTAAGTCGATGTTGGACTAACTTCTCTTCAATCGGCGCCACCCCTACCTTATCACGAATCGCCTCATTCCTTATTCGGTCTCTTCTCGTGTGCCCGCACATCCACCGTAGCATTCGCATCTCTGCGACACTCATTTGTTGGACATGTTGCCGTTTAGTTGGCCAACATTCCGCCCCATAGAGCATCGCGGGTCTGATCACCGTCCTATAGAACTTCCCTTTTAGATTTTGTGGTACTTTCCTATCACATAGGATTCCAGAGGCTTGCCGCCATTTCATCCACCCTACCTTGATCCTGTGGCAAACATCCTCATCAATATCGCCATTGCTTTGTAACATTGATCCTAAGTATCGGAAAGAGTCCCTTCTAGGTACTATTTGTCCTTGTAGACTAACATTTCCTTCTTCACGACCAACACCACTAAAGTCACACCTCATATACTCGGTTTTAGTCCTACTAAGTCTAAACCCCTTGGACTCTAAGGTTTGTCTCCATAACTCTAATTTCTTATCAACTCCATCTCTAGTTTCATCTACCAGCATTACATCATCAGCAAAGAGCATGCACCAAGGGATATCCCCTTGTATATCCTTCGACACCTCATCCATCACCAAGGAAAAGATGTATGGGCTCAAAGCTGATCCTTGATGTAGTCCTACCGTGATAGGAAATGCATCAGTCTCACTATCACTTACGCGCACACTTGTCCTAACATTATTGTACATATCCTTGATAAGGGTAATGTACTTTGTTGGCACTTTATGTTTCTCTAGTGCCCACCACATGACTGACCTTGGTATCTTGTCGTACGCCTTCTCCAAGTCGATGAACACCATATGCAAGTCCTTCTTCTGCTCCCTATATCTCTCCATAAGCTGACGAAGCAAGAAAATCGCCTCCATTGTAGACCTCCCAGGCATAAAACCAAACTGGTTTTTAGTGACATTGGTCACTTTCCTCAGGCGGTGTTCAATCACTCTCTCCCAAAGCTTCATAGTATGACTCATAAGCTTAATACCTCGATAATTAGTACAACTTTGAATATCTCCTTTATTTTTGAAGATAGGTACTAATATACTTTTCCTCCATTCTTCAGGCATCTTGTTTGACCGAAAAATGTGGTTGAATAGCTTTGTGAGCCATACTATTGCGACGTCCCCAAGACATCTCCACACCTCAATAGGGACATCGTCAGGGCCGAGGGCCTTTCCTCCTTTCATCCTCTTTAAGGCCTCCTTAACCTCAAACTCTTGTATCCTCCGCACGAACCGCCTATTGGAGTCATCAAAGGAGTCATCCAACTCAACCATAGTGCTCCCATTCCCATCATTGAATAGCCCATTAAAGTAATCACGCCATCTATTCTTAATCTCTTCATCCTTCACTAGAATGCGGTCAGTCTCATCTTTGATGCATTTAACTTGATTGAGATCCTTCATCTTTCTCTCGCGGATTTTTGCTACCTTGTATATGTCCTTTTCACCTTCTTTTGTCCCTAGTCTCTCATATAACTTATCATAGGCCTGTCCTCTTGCCTTACTCACAACCCGCCTTGCATTCTTCTTAGCCTCTTTGTACTTAAGCATGTTGCTTGCGCTTCTATCATTATGCCAACTCTTATAACACTCCTTCTTCTCCTTAATGGCCTTTTGTACATCCTCATTCCACCACCAAGTATCTTTATCTACAAGTTTCTTTCCCTTTGTCACACCGAACACCTCACTATCTACCTTCCTAATGCAAGTTGCCATCTTCATCCACATACTATCTGCATCTCCATTTTCTGCCCAGGGTCCTTCTGTGATCACCCTATTTTTAAAGGATACTTGTGATTCTCCCTTCAACTTCCACCACTTTGTTCTTGTGATTTTGACACCTTTGTCCCGCAAAGAAAATGTATGGAAGCGAAAATCAGCTACCACAAGCTTATGTTGTGCCACAACACACTCCTCCGGGATCACCTTACAATCTAGACACTCCCATCTATCCTTTCTCCTAGTGAGGACAAAGTCAATCTGGCTAGAGTGTTGGGCACTACTAAAGGTCACTAGGTGAGATTGCCTCTTCCTAAAGAGGGTGTTAGCTATCAACAGATCATAGGCTACGGCAAAGTCTAGGATGTCCTTACCCTCTTGATTTCTATCGCCGCATCCAAAACCTCCATGTACTCCCTCAAATCCTAGGTTAGTTGCACCCACATGACCATTGAGATCTCCCCCTATGAGGAGTTTCTCGGTTATCGGTACACTAATAACCATATCCTCCAAGTCCTCCCAAAATTGCCTCTTAGCACTCATGTTGAGCCCAACTTGTGGGGCATAAGCACTAATGACGTTCAAGACAATGTCCCCAATTACTATCTTGATTAAGATGATCCTATCTCCTCGTCTTCGAACATCCACTACTCCATCCTTAAGACTCTTATCTATTAGAACACCTACGCCATTCCTAGTCCCAGCCGAACCAGAATACCAAAGCTTGAAACCGGTATTCTCGACTTCTCTCGCCTTTTGACCCGCCCATCTAGTCTCTTGTACACAAAGGATATTTACTCGTCTCCTAATGGCAACATCTACTAACTCACGTAGCTTCCCCGTCAAGGATCCTACATTCCAACTACCCACCCGAAATCTATGTTCCTCGGCTAGCTTCCTTACGCTTTGCACCTGTCGAGTAAGATGCAAAGACCCTTGCTCACTTATCACTACATCCGGGCGATGATGTAGCGCGCCACTAAGGTGATGGCGATCCGGCCCTTACTCATTTAACACCATATTCGGGTTCCGATATGGCGCGCCACTAAGGCGGTGGCGACCCGTCCCTTGCCCACTTAACACCATATCCGGGTTCCGATATGGCGCGTCGCTAAGAGGGTTACGCCCCAACGAATTTATATTGGGTTTCATTTCCATGAGAATGGCTAAGTGTAGTTGTTGGCTCGCCAAGCCTATCACAACCCCCTCCTCCTTTACCCGGGCTTGGGACCGGCTATGTCATTACAACATAGGCGGAGTTACACCTGAGCAGCTTATGAAATCCAAAAAAAGCAAGTTTGAGTACCAAAGGGTACTCAGCAAGTGTAGGAAAAGATGATATGAAGGCTAATAGCAAGGAAAGGCTAACACTGTTAAGCACTATGCATTAATCCTAGTCCTTAGCTTCAGTTAGCAACCTATATTACTAAGTGATCCATCCCACCATATTTATAAATAAGTTATTAAAGTTAGGTTACACCACGTAACAACCTTTTTCAATCCATATCCATGTTTATCTAATCATGGACAAGTCCAAGCCGCTCTTGACCGTGAGCACGGCTGTCATGACAGTTTAGTTCTCTGCAGGGATTATACCACTTTGCCCATAAGTAGTGATTTCATACCCTGTTGCCAAGTGGACTAAGAACCTCCCTGATATCCGTGGTTGCAAGCCACATTACACACTTCCTTTGGTGTGCGATCAGGAGATCACTACATGGCCTTTACAAAGGGTCTACCGGCAAGTACAAGCCCACTGAGGTTTCACCACTGCAGTTCCTGAGAGTAAACCCTCCCCTGCAGAAGCCCCTTCTTGAGCCTAGCAGTTCCCAGGGTAGTCTAAAAAAATATGACTCCCATTCCTCACACCATCCATACACTTATACTATACCGACAAACTCCTAATTAATTGGCCAAGCTGCCCCATCTCAATCTTGTGGTGGCACTGTAAAGCCGGGTTAACTGTTCCATAAACCGGTCCTTAGAATCTAAGACAGACACTAACACTATCCCGAGTCTCGTGCACAAATCACCATACCAAAACAACCAACCTGTCTAGATTCCTATCACTATGACACACTCTTGTGTCTTTCATATATTCCACAAGACTAGTAACAACTATGTTTCATTCATTTTCTAAGTTCAAAGCACGGCTATGCACATAGAATGACAATGACATATCCTAACTAAATCTCTCCATGGTTTTGCAAGGAATGATAAGGAACAAAACTAGTGAAACATCCTAAACTGGGTTTCATATTGAAGACATCATGCAGTATTCTAATTGATCATCCTAGAATAGGAGCAAAGTGGTCAAGGAACACTTGACTTTGAATTGCTGCTCGGTGACTTTGAAATCTTGCTCTTGAAGATTAAGAAATGTCTCTTGTGACGGTTCTACTCATGAATATGCACACAAAACAATGCAAACATGCAATAAGACCATAGCAATTTACCTAAAATTTATTTGTTTATAGTATTTCATTGATTCTTCATTTGTTTCTATGTGTGTTGAGAGCAAGAATGGTTTAATAACATGATATATACCTTTATATCTAGTTTTTGTGTTAACAAAACATTTATTTTCTAACTTATAGCAATTTATAACAATTTTTAGAGTGTATATATGCATACATACTAATTTTATTATAATTTCAGATTTAATTTTTGCTCTAATGTTTTTATTATAACTGTTCCTAGAGTATATATTCTGTTATTGTACTTTCAGAACTTATATACGCACTTTAGATAATTTCTATGAATTTTCTGAAGTATATATTGTTTTTATTTGAATTTCAACATTAATTTATCACCTAGAATGCATTTTCAGCCTATAAAAATAATTCTTTTTAATTTCAGAACCTATACAGGTGTTAAAGCGTGAAAACAGAATATTTTCATGCATTTTTATAATTTTCCAGAATTTTCTTATATAATTTTGGCTATTTACAAAATAAAAAATGAAGTTATAAATTATTCTGGCTGCAATATATTATTTTCAACTTCTCCAGGGGTTAAATTGAAGTTCTAGAGCCATTTTCCTAATTTATAGAGAAAATAGGGACTAAATAGTCATTTTATAACAATTTTCCTAATTTCTATAAAGTCTAGGGTTAAATCTATAAAGCGCAGGGTCTATTTTATATTACTTTGAATCTTCAGGGGCCTCATAGTGAAAATTCCAACGGTTATAACTGTTTTAAATGTGGGCCGTTGGATTCAATCTGGACGACTCGGATTTAAAATAACCAAAGGGATATTCCCCTTCTAATCTTAGCCGTCCACGGAAAATGGATGCCTTAGATTGAGCCACGTCGCCCCTCTCCTTTCTTCCCCACCGCGGCGGCGCACTCGCTGGCGAGGGGCGGCGGATCGCCGGAAAACTTCGGTTTTCACAATTTCTTCACCATTTCTAGGTTTTCTACTCCAAAACGAAGAGGAGGTTGTGGGGAACTCACCTAGATTGTTGTTGTGACCCTGAATCGGCCGGAAGTGGTTTGGTGACGGCGTTTGGCGGCGGTCGACGGTGTTTCTTGTCGGAAACGGTCTCCGGTTACGGTTCTTCGGTGTTTTCTGTCGGGAATTCCTCCTTGTGGCCTTGTGATGATGTAGGAAGTGTTAGAACGGAGGATCGGTGCTCAAATTCGAAGAATTGGTGATTAGGGCGGCGGTTCTCACAATGAGAAATTGGACGCGATTTGTAGACAAATTCGGTCGGCTTCGGTTCGTTTTTATAGGAGGGGAGAGGGCGGCTGTTGTGGCACGTCGATTGGAGAAGGGGCGCAAGATTTGGCACATGGACGGAGCAATTCGTGCACATGTGATAATAGAGAGGAAAGAGAAGGGCGGCGGTTGCTTTGGAGAAGAAGCAACTGACATGTGGGGTCCACATGTCAGTGAGAGGGAGAGAGAGAGGAGGGTTTTGATCCTAGTTGAAAATACAGGTGTTACAGCCAAAAATCCCCAAAATTTGACAGAATATTCTTTAGGATATTATTGACCTCCTAGCAAATATTCAGCTCATTTGGAGTTGATTTGAGTAGGGATTTGCTGAGTGCAATCTTTTGTACTCTAAATTGTCTAGAAACTTTTTCAGAAAAGTTTCCTCTTTGTAAAATCAATCCTAGGTATTCCTTAGCTTCAAAAATCCTAGGAAAATTCAGACATGCTCTTTGAGCTCTAATTGAAATTGTAGTTCACTTGTGTGGGCATGAAAATGCACATTACTTCAGAATTAAATCTTTTAGCATAACTGCTTAAGGAATTGTTCTGGAGGAGCTACTCAAGTAAAAGTCATGAATTTTGGACCAAAGTACTTTGTTTTGACCAGGAACTCACATGTAAAGTTTCAGCTCAAGTTGAGCCTTAGATCTTCCTGTCCTTGTTCTCCATGCTTATGTATGTGGGAAATACATAGGAAATCTTGTGGGAATTAATTAGGACACAATTTCCATTCACTTTAGCTGCAATTTGGCAAGCTAAGTCACTGTGTAGTGTATGACTTGCTTAAAAAGTTTTGAAGTCATTGGAGTTCCTAATCTTCAGTTTCATTCAAAGCTTTTCAGCCACCTCATATATCCATTATGCAACATAGAACATTAGGACTTAAGTTCCTATGGGAAGATGGATTCTTCCTGTACTTTTCTTCGCACAACAGAGGCAAAAAAGCCATTCTTAGCATTTCCGCACAGCCTATGTTCTTAAGAAGTTCAAGTCTTTAATTCTTTAAATTGCATTATATAAACTGATGCATATATATATATATATATATATATATATATATATATATATATCGATAGTGCTCACGACGAAGAACTTCGACGAAGTTCGTCGCTTGAAGTGTGGATTAGTTGATCAAGCTCAGGAGATCAAGGGATCAAGGATCACTAACTGATTATTATATATTACTCCCCTGCAAAACAGGCAAGCCCCCGTTTGCATTTAATAGCTTTTAAGTTTTTACTTTGTATTCACTCTTTTGGTTAGGATATGGAATGTACATCGCGTCTAGTTGCTTTGATACTCCTCTTGCATGACCAGACAAACAAATGGAGTATTGGGTAGATGTCTTTTCATCGTGTAGCAACTGCCATGCTTAAGTAGGGTTTGGTAAAGGTCGAGTGGTTGGACGCTACTCGCGTGAATAGGAGAAAAAGGGGCACATGGGATTGATTCAGAAATTTATTAGCAAGATGAAGTTGAGACCGGGCAGGTTGTAGGAGAAACAGGACATAGGGGCCTGGGTGCGTTAGACCTGTCCGTGTCGGTCAAGGACCGATCCATGTGCAGCCCTGTTGAGCAAGTTTGAGTTGTGTACCGGACTCATGCTGGCTATATGGGACCCAGTAACCCGATGTAACTTGGGAAGCTTGCGTTGGGACTTTTTCGGTCGCCTTAGGTGGACGACCGGTGTGCGGTATGTGGGTAACCCTCTCATGACATCTCATGTCGGTAGGTCCACCATGAAGTGACGCTACTGTATGGGACGGTTGGATCTATTCGACGTAGGTGAAACTTGGGAAAGACTGCCACATACGACGTCAGTGATGGTTGTTGTAGGCAACGTCGAGTACGGGCGTACGTGTCGTGTAGTCCGGGCGTCTTTTGGTTTGAATCACCGTCGCTCGCGGATATTTGAGCATACTTGTTCTCAAAGTCGTGACGTAGTGAAGAACTTGCATGAGATAAGAACTAATCACTATGGTTTTAAGTTGATACTAGCGTTGTGATGTTACTTTCAATGAATAGCTTAAGTGCAAACTCAATTCATTTTCACCGTGAGCAATTTACATCGGGGGAAAACGTTTCTTGTTTGATTTTGGACCCCCGATATGAGAGGCCCAAGGTTACTTATAATTTGCTGCTAATCATACCTGAAAGTAAGGACCCACATTTAGGCGAGTTTATTATGCAAACTACTATCCTATGTTATGTCTTAACCTTCATGTAGAGTTTCATGACTAGATTCGACGATTAAGTCTTGCTGAGCTTTATGCTCACGGATACTATACTAGTTGTTTTGCGGGTTGACTTTACGCTTATAAGTATGGTTGTCCGATGAGACTCGGAAACCTCCGAGTGGATACTCATGAGCAACCTTTCCGCTGCGGTTTGTTATTCATGTTGCTAGTACAAAACGTCTGCAGGCTGGACGGTTTCTTTGATGCTAAGTTAGATATGAGCCGTGAGGGTTGTATTAGTCTTTCGCTATAGTTTAATTTGAGGTAAAGTATTTGTAAATTAACTCTTTGTAAGCTTCCGCATGATTTATGTAATATGGTTTCCTTTACTCGTGTGTTGTTGGGTGGCACATCGCACGGCACCACCCAATGCGATTCCGGGCGAGCGGCACGATCCCGAGAGCGGTGCGGGGCCCTCACATCGTTAAGACCATTCGTCATCCGACGGACCTTAAGTCCAAGTACTTTGCACGCGTCCATGAGGGGGTGCGCAAGGATATCGAGCGTGCATTTGGTGTGCTACAAGCAAGATGGGGAGTCGTGTGAGGTCCAGCATACAAATGGAACCGTGAGCACATACGTTACATCATGACAACATGTATTATTCTGCACAACATGATCATTGAAGACAAAAGGACCTTGCTTTTGATACCGACTTTGAGCACATTGGTGACCAAGTTGATTTCTCCACTACCAATCAAGAGGTCAGACACACCTTTGTGCAAGGCATGCATCAACATTACGACAAAACCAAGCACCACAACTTGCAACGTGATTTGGTCGAACACAACTGGATGTTGCACGGTGGTGCATGATGGCAATGCATGTGTCAGTGGGTTCGTTTATATCGGGTCTAAGTATGTTATGTTTCCAGGATGTTAGTGGGTGCGTTTGTATCGAGTCCAAGTATGTTTTTCCAGGTTCTATCGTAATGAATGGATGTTCGTGTGTTACTTCCAACATAACGACATCATACATACAACAGAACAGCACCACAATACAAATTGTCTCGCAAATACAAATTACATAGTCCGATTTATAACAACCTCGCCATACAGACTACATAGTCCGATACATCACAACCTCGCAATACGAATAACATGGTCTGGTACATCACGGCCTCGCAATACGAATAATATAGTCCGATACAAATATCAAAGAGGACTATTGTACACCGTTGAGCCGACGGAGAATTTCGGCCTGCTTCGCCTCGTAAAACACTCGCAAGTTATGACTCAATGTACTTGTATCGACAGAGAGGATACGCTCCTCATACTCGTCACGTCTCCCCTTGTATTCTCTCGTTCATCCTTCAGTTCCCTCTTCAATCTAAGATCCTCTTTCTTGAGCTGAATCTTCTCTTGCTCTATGTTTGTCAAGGCAGTCAGCTTCTCTTTTTTCACAGCAACCACCTCCTGATGCATGCCCACCCTCATCTCCTCAGCAGTTTTAAGGCGCAATAGCTTGTCCCTTGTCACAATCTGTAGGTTGTTTGCAAATTCAGAAGCAACAGAGGTGCCGGGAGATGAACCTTTCTTGCGACCAACTCTGGTGGAGTGACGTCCAAGTGGCCTCTTCTTTCCTGATGAAGGCTGCACTGAATTCTCTGCTGATTGGTTTATGGTCTCCGAGTCTCCCAGTACAAATCCAGCATATGGGTCAATATTGGAGTCAGCATCTCGTGATGCAATTATTTTGCTAGGGCAGATGTCCATCCATTTTGGTTTGTTCCTCAATATCTTCCAGCAGTGCATGAATGCGAATGGTGATTCATTGGTCTCAGCATTTATATCAGCTGCTTCTGTGGCCTGCAAAATAATTTAGAGCCTCACAAACTATACAATGCAGAGTACATTTTTGTCTGAACTTGTCATACTGGCTATACAAAACAGGACATACCTTGTCATCATCACTCGTGCCGCTTTGATTTGGACGGAGCACTTTTGCATACACTGCACCAATTTTAAAACCTCTCCCTTTATGGTGTCCCACCTGCTTTGCACCAAGCGCACTGATCACTCTGGGTACCAGCCTCTCTTCATGTTGTACTGCTGCATCACCCGACCCCAAAAAGTTTCTTTCTTTTGGCTTGAGCTTGTCACTGCATCACAACTGACTTCCAACAAAGACATGACCACATATACATCCCCCTGAGGAGAGAAATTTGACAACTTTTGCCTTGTTACAATCCTTTTGATTCTCTTTCACTTGTTCTAACCTGTAGGATTTGCAGGGGCACCTTCATCTGATGGCTGAGGAACAGCAATGACGGGGTAACGTACCCAGGTGACCCAAGAGGCAACCGGCTAGCCAGTCATGAGGGGACACATGGCACCGCGCCCCAACCAAGGGCACGGACTCAGGACGACGCAACCACAAGACTCAGCCCCAAGGAGTAAGACGACCACCAAGGTCAGAAGAAACGTATGACCTTCAAGCCCGTAGAGCGAGGCTGCAGTGAAGGGCAATCCGGGCTAGAGCCTGGACCAAAGGCAGACGAGAGATTTAAATGTCGACGTGATAGAGTGGCAGAAGGACTTCAAGACAAAGTGGGAGGCCACGTGCGATGAGACAAGCATGACGCCAAACCATCATCACCATCCATCCCGCCCCGCTCGGCGCGGATGTACAGAGACGAAAAGTAAACGTATACCATAGACTAGACGGGATCAGGTATACTCATCGCTTCTACGCCACTTTAGGCCGGTTTAGGCGCTGACATGTAAATCTCCGTCCTATTTATAAGGAGCCGGCGGGTAGGTATAGGAGTCCTTGCTATAAAAGAGGAGGGTCGGAACCCTCCCTAGCATGGTGAACACAGCTCACACACACTCAACATTTAGACTTTCTCTTCGTTCTAACATGCGGGACGGCTTGTAACAGCGGTTCCTCGAACCGCCTGAGCTAATACAAGGCCGACGAACACCCCAGACTGGACGTAGGACACGTTTTCCAAACCAGTATAAATCATTGTATTTATTAGCTAGCCATCCAGATATAAGACGCGCAACATTGAACTACTCGCCAGTGGTAAAACACCAACAGTTGGCACGCCAGCAATGGGGCCGCTTCGCGTTTTTGTTTTTCTTCTGTGATGGCTTTCGCCAGCTCAAGCTTCTGCATCGGCGAGAAGCTCCATTTCGGCAGCCTCGAGTTTACATCGCCCCCAACAACAAGCTCGAGGACGATGTCATCTTCGCGCCCCACCAGGCCTTCCGTTTTTGAATCCTGGAGTTCATCGCCGGTGGTGACGACATTCTACGGTTGATGGACGACGCGACCGTCAACGTCGCCATCCGTGCCCTTGAGGGAAACTTTGTGGGCATGATCGATCAGGCATCAGCGTCCCTTCTCCCCCTCGTAGAGGACACCGGGTCCGACGAAGAACGTCGTTTCCTCCACGAATGCCGCATCGCGGAAACCGGCTACGACTCTCCAGTTCCTTCCCACGCTTACACAACACCTTTGCCAGCCCCAATGCGATGGGAGGATTCGCGCCCGAACCACAGCAGGGAAGCCAACGGTTGTGATGGAGCCGACCGGACAGTTTGAGACACGCCATGACATGCTCGAGACGGAGAGGGCGCAGCTGGACATGGACGGGACAACATTCAAGACGTTGGCGGCGGGGGGTCACGCGCAAGCGTGTGGCCGCCGAGCCAGGAAGAGTATCATCATCATCACGAGCAACTCCTCCCGGTTCGAGTGGGTGAGTCAGAGCGTGGCAACCACCGCCGTCATGGCACGCAGCCTCCCGGAACCTAGCAAGTCGGAGCACGACGGATGTACAAGAGCCTCCGCTCCTTGCTAGGGAAGGTCACATCACAACCATCCGTAGGATTGCCCGCTCGGGTACAGGGGTACTCACCCATGGTGGACCAAGCAAGCGCAACAAGAGCGCCACGAAGGCTCCGCGAGCCCACGCCTTAGGCCGGGCCGAGAAACCCATCCTTTCCACCACTCTGCGCGGCTCGATACCTGAGCTTGCACGGCCGCCAGATCTAGGCAGGCTCCTTGAGGCTCGTATAGGAGCCCGGGAGGAGGCCACGGAGCCGCGTCCCGAGTGTCGACGGCAATCGCGTCGGGTATGACATTTTGACGACGAGGAGTATCCAAGTCCGAGCCCCGACACTCCGCAGTTCTGGGTCACTGAAAAAAAGATATGCAGATCCTTGGTGCACGAGTTCAACTGCGAGGAGGGGACGGGAGTCGGCGTTGATGAGCAATGAGAACAGGTCTAGGCGAGCTCGAACACGATCCTAGCGGTCGAACAGCGCGAAGTCTGGGGGTCGGCCCAGGCACAAACCTATCACTTTGAGAGGCTACTGGAGAAACTGTGCACCAACCATGTCTCCCCGGTGAGACACGTTGTTGGTGTTTTTACCACCTGCTAGTAATCGAATGCTTTGCGTTTTATGTCTGGATGGCTACCTAACAAAGAGAAAGATTTATGCTAGTTCAGAGAATGTGTCCTACGTGTAGTCCGGGATGTTCGTCGGCTTTGTATTAGCTCAGGCGGTTCAAGAAACCGTGGTTCCCTTCACACGCGAGAGTGAAAAGAAAACATAAGTGTCAAGTGTATGTGAGTCGTTTTTGCTGTGCTAGGGGAGGTTCCGAGCCTCCCGTTTTTTATAGCCCGGACGCCTATACCTACCCATCGGCTCCTCATAAATGGGGCGGTGTTTACATAGTGTGTCAGCGCCTAAGGCTGCCCGAAGCGGTACAAGGGCCCTTGTACACCCACGCCGAGCGGGATGGGACGGGTGGTGATGATGGCACGGCGTCGTGCTTGTCCTGTCGCGCTTACCCTGCAACTCCATCTTAAATCCCTCCTGCCATTACGTCACGTCGGCATTTAAGTCCTCCACCTGCCCCTGGTCCGGGCTCTAGCCCGGATCCCTTCCCTCCCCCGGTCTTGTTGCCCGAGCTTGGAGGTCGGTCGCTGCTCCCATCCTTGGGGGTCGGTCTTTGATGGCGTCACTGAAATTGCCTAGAGGGGGAGTGAATAGGCTAAAATTCCTGAAATGACTTAATTAAACGAGATTAGAACACAGGGGCCGAACTAGTCTAGCTCAGGGGCGGACTAGTCCGATCAACCTGCTGGAAAAGCCTAAAAGGCCGGACTAGTCTGGCTCAGGGGCGGACTAGTCCGGTCAGACTGCTGAAAAGCCTAAACTTGATTTTTATGGGTTTTTCTTCAGATTTTAGTTTAACAAAATGCAGATAAACTATCTAGCAATCTAATATAACAAATATGACAAAGTATTGAGGTGGATTGCAAGATTGTAACTTGAAATATTATAAGAGCGAAATGATCGAACGAACCCTAAGCAATTCTAATGACCAATGAAATGTAAGTGCAAAATGACACGAATTATTTTTTCCCGAGGTTTGATTCCACTCAGGAATCTACGTCCCTGTTGAGGAGTCCACAAAGGACCGGGTTTAACAACCCTTCCCTCACCAAGTCGCCACTATGGCCAACCCGGTTCTTCACTATCTCAAGGGTGCACTTACAAAGTGTTGTGGCTGCTCACAATCTGAGGCTCCCACTTGATCACGTCCACAAAACTCCACCAATCTTACAAGCCACAGGTCACACCAAGTGCACAAGATCACTCTGAGAGCCTTAAACACGAAGTTCTTCCTTCTCCTCTCCTCACATACCCAAATCCACTCAAGAATTGGTTCTAGAGGGTGAGTAGGCAAGAGAGAATGCTTAGGGGGGGCTATAGGATCGCTGTGGCGGCGCTAGGGTTCTAGGTTTCTCTAAATGAACTCGGGGCATCTCCTTTTATAGAAGTCCGGAAGCCAACCGTTGCCACCTACCGAAAGTCCGGACTAGTCTGCCTCACACCGGACTAGTCCGATCTCACACAGGAACTATTTGTCCGGGTGAGAACGGACAAGTCTGGAGGACCCGAACTAGTCCGGCCACTAAGTCGGACAAGTCCAGTCTACCAAGACTTAGTCATGGGAGCTCTCATATTACACCCATACGGACTAGTCCGCCTTAGAACGGACTAGCCCGAACTCACACAGGAACTCTTAGTCCGTGTGAAAATGGACTATGTGGCTAGCCCGGACTAGTCCGGCCACTAAGGCGGATAAGTCCGATCTACCAGGATTTAGCCCCAAAAACACTCTCACCAAGAGAGAAACGGACTAGTCCGTCCCAAAACGGACAGGTCCGATCTCAGTCAGGAACTCTCAGTCCGCCCCAAAACGGACTAAGCCGTAGGACTTCCGGACTAGTCCGCCCTCTACCCCGGACAAGTTCGGCCTACCCAACTTTACCTCTCTACCTCTCTCCACTAAGGATTTGACACTTCTAACACTTTGAGCTCTCTTCTATGATCTCAATGCACTTGACACACACACATTCTTATTTTTACACGGCTAGCCTACTAAAGACTCAAGTGAAACCCTAATTTCTACTCTTCGAGTATTCGACGCTGTTCTTCATCTTTTTCCTTTTTTTGAGAGTTTAGGTGTCGCCTTGGAAATGTCCTGTGCTTATGATCATCTCAGCTCATTAGTCTCTTAATTTGTCGTCATCAATCATCCAAAACCCACAGGGGTGCCTAGATGCACTTACAATCTCTCCCTTTTTGGTGATTGATGACAACACATTAAGTTTCAACATAAGAGGTAAAAATTTTATTTTTATAACAAGTGTACGTATGCAAAACTCCCCCTAAATGTATGCAAGAGTAAAAGAGGGGAGTTGGCATACATTCACATGTTATGGTGGGGTGCCTACGTGTTGTGTTAAAAAAATGTGATAAGACAATAAGCATAAAACAGCCATAAAATCTAACATGTGGTGTTACACAAAAGATAGTTATGCATAAAACATAAAACATAGATAGCCATGTCCAAAGATCTATTACAAGATAGTCATGTCCAAAAGATCTATTACCAGATAGTCATGTCCAAAGATCTATTACAAGACTACAAGATGATAAAAATATAACATCCTTTTCACATTTCTCCCCCTTTGGCATCAAGGCACCAAAAAGGAAACGAGGGAAGAAGATACGCCTAAGTCTACTCGTCATCTTCTTCGTCTTATTCTTCATCGCCATTTTCATCACTCTCCGTAGCCTCCGTATCCTCTTCTTCTTCGTCGACAGTGGTGGATGGAGGCACGGCCTTGGAAGAGCTTCCCTCTTCCCTGAACTGGGCGAGCTCATCAGCGGTGAACTCTGGATATGGAGTGAGTTCCCCATCACTCTCCTCAGGGGGATACATGGGTACCTCAAGCTTGTCACACACATCCTTGAGGTACTTCTCCTAACGCCTCTCCATGCGTCGAGTCCGGACCTCCACATGCCGATAGGAGGCGAAAAGTGTGTTGAAGCACTTGAAGAATCCGCTCATGGACTGCGAAGGAGGAGATGATGGGGGAGCCTCTGAGCTAGAAGGGGCCGCTGAGCTGGACGGAGGTTGAGCATTTTTCCTCCTTGAGGGTTCTGGCACAATGGGGGGTGGCTGAGGATGGAGAGGTCGATGAGTAACATCTTTGACAAAGACTATCCCCGACACCTTCTCAATTAGGCACATGATGTATGGTGCATAACCACATGAGCGGTTGGGAGTGTGAGAGATGTTGAAGATGTCATCATAAATGTGCTCAACAAGGTTGAACTTCTCTTCACCATCTGTCAAGAGGAGGAGATGCCTTAAGTTTCCTTGAATTACCCCTGCATCTCCATCCTTGGGGGCAATGGTCCTCCTCAGAATCCGGTTGAGGATGCTATAGAACGACTTGATGTTCCTAGCAAGCCCGGCCTCCACATGAGCGGTTGGGAGTGTGAGAGATGTTGAAGATGTCATCATAAATGTGCTCAACAAGGTTGAACTTCTCTTCACCATCTGTCAAGAGGAGGAGATGCCTTAAGTTTCCTTGAATTACCCCTACATCTCCATCCTTGGGGGCAATGGTCCTCCTCAGAATCCGGTTGAGGATGCTATAGAACGGCTTGATGTTCCTAGCAAGCCTGACCTCATAGGGAACATGACTAGGATACATATAGTCAAGCTGATCCCTGTCCACTGCCTTGAGATTGGAAATGATAATCTCATGATCCAAGTGCTCCTCAAGGCCAAGTATCTGTGCAAACCTCTCATAGGTGACTGAGTACTGCTCTCCATGAGTCATCCAGGTGATTTTCCGGTCACCGTAGGTGGAGAAGTACATAGTGGTGTAGAACTGCATAATTACCTCAATGTTCCAGTCATACTTCAAGCTCATGATTTCCTTGATTCCACGGCGCTCCGCGGCTTCAATCACTGCATCAAAAGCTTTGTGCTCCCTTTTAGCCATGTAGTCCCAATCTACCCATTGAGTTTGAGTGACTGGGGTCTTCATTTTTAGGTACACCAAGCGGTAGTAATCGTAGTGAAAGTCACACCAAAACCTAGGGTCGGCTGTGTGCTTCTCATAGTCATAGACTTTATCCATCCTCAGCCTTCTCGCCTTTTCAGCCCCCTTTCCTTTAAATACAAATGCCGGATTGTTGGGTTGCCGGTTTGGGTCTCTAGCAGGGGCAGCCATCTTTAAGGGGCCGATGGGCTTCGGTTGCCCTTTCTCTCTGATTTTTATCCCTCCTGCTCTATTTGTCGGTGCTTTGGCAGTTGCCTTTTTGTTCTTGGGCTCCTCAAGAAGTGGAGCCTTACCCTTCTTTGGATCACAAGGAACCCTACCCTTGGATTCCTTTTCCTTCCCCTTTTCCCGCTCTTTATCTCCCAAGGTGACAAGCTTCTTCCTCTTGGGCTCTGAGGCACTAGCAGCTTGGGAGCTTTGGGCTTCACGTTTGGCCCTTTTCTTTCTCCCTTGATCCTTCAACGATTCTTCAATGGCTTGGGCAATTTGTGCCTCTTCGTCGAGATCATGCTTCTTCTTTGTTCTTGCTTCTTGACGGACGGCTTCTTTAGCCGCTTGGGCCTCCTTTGCTGTCCTTTCTTCGGCAACGCGCCGATGAAGGGCTTGTCGAGCCTCCTCTGTCGTGGGACTTGGAAGGGGAGAGCTTTGGTCGGAGTTTTACATATTTCCTGAGAGACAGGAGATTAGAGGTCAAGGAAGTGGAATATTGCAAGAGAATTCACTAAAAATGGCTAAAGGGTGAGTTTGTTCTGTGTAAACCGGATTTGTCCGTTAAAGGACTGGACTAGTCCGCTCGAGAATGAATTTGTCCGACCAAAACCGGACTAGTCCGGGTTATACAGGAAGAACCCTAACCCTAACAATTTTTTCGCAAAAACTTCAAATTAAGTTGCAATACTCCTAGGCTATGATCGCATCGACACTAGGAACAACATTTGTGAAGAGGTTTCTAGCAAAAGACCTAAGAATAAAGAAAAGGAAGGATTTTTGGTTAGGTCAAGAATACCTCTTGAAATCTTCAGATGTGATGAATTTGGAGTCAAAACTTGAGCAACTAAGCTCGGGGAAGGGTTTTCGTGCTCCTTAGGTCTCCAATCCGTGGATTTTTGGTGGAGGAAGGCAAAAATCGCCAATTTGTGGGCGCTTCCGGCTTGAGAGAGGATGTGAGCGGACTAGTCTATGAAGAGAGAAGTCTGGCCGCCCCTGGGAGGTTAAGTCCCCAGGGGACGGACTAGTCCGACTTGGTGTCTGGACAAGTCCGGTTGGTGGACCAGAGCCGGACTTCTCTGGGGCTGGAATTGTCCGGCCTCCATAGTCGGACTAGTCCAGTTTGGACTTGTCCGCTGTGAAGTCCGACCCTGCCACGTGGCCACTGCCAGGGTGAGCTCCGAAGGCACCACGTGTCCAGCGGGGCCGGGCCTCCCCTCTCCTCAGAGGCGAGCTCCGAGGGCGCCACGTGTCCGGCGGGAGGTCTCTCCTGAGAGGCGAGCTCCGAGGGCGCCATGTGTTCGGCAGGGCCGGACCTCCCCTCTCCTCAGAGGCGAGCTCCGAGGGCGCCACGTGTCCGGCAGGGCTGGACCTCCCCTCTCCTCAGAGGCGAGCTCCCGTGGCAACACGTGTCCAGCGGGCCGGGGCCTCTCCTCTCCTTTGAGGCGAGCTCTTGTGGCGACATGTGTCCAGCGGGCCGGGGCCTCTCCTCTCCTCAGAGGCGAGCTTCGGTGGTGACACGTGTCCCGCAGGACCGGACCTCATCCCTTCCACAGGGGTGAGCTCCGGTGGTGACACGTGTCCCATGGGGCCGGACCTCATCCCTTCCACAGGGGTGAGCTCCGGTGGTGACACGTGTCCCGCGGGACCGGACCTCATCCCTTCGACAGGGGTGAGCTCCGAAGTCGACACGTGTCTGGCGGGGACGGACTAGTCCGGCTTGTTGTTTGGATAAGTCCTGTTGGAGGACCAGAGCCGGACTTCTCTTGGGCCAGACTTGTCCGGCCTCCTAGGCGGACTAGTCCGACTACAAGCTGAAGTTCATATAATTTGAGTTTTAGCTCAAGAATATGATCCTTTTGGACAAATTTTTGCAAATATCTTTGGCAAACATGGTCAGTAAGCATACATAAAACAAACAATGACCATATTTGACAAAGAGTCCTTTTGAACACAGTTTTCATAGAGTAAGAGAGATTAGGGTAGTATGTTGAAAACATGTGGTTTTTGAAGTTTATAAACAAGCAACAAACAGATGTGCACACTTCAAGCAACATTTTGAGAATCTAGGATATTTAGTTCACTCCTTAGGTCACAGAAGTGTTTCTCATCAAGGGGTTTGTGAATATGTCCACCAATTGCTTCTCACTCCTAACATGAGAGATAACGATATCTCCCTTGATAGAGTGATCTCTCAGAAAATGGTGACGGATATCAATATGTTTGGTTCTAGAATGCTCCACGGGATTGTGAGCAATCTTGATGGCACTCTCATTGTCACATAGGAGTGGAATATGGCTCAAAGTGTAACCATAGTCCCTAAGAGTTTGTCACATCCATAGGAGTTGTGCAACAAACTCCCGGCTGCGACATACTCCGCTTCGGCTGTGGATAAGGCAATGGAGTTTTGTTTCTTTGAAGACCACAAAACCAAGGACCTACCAAGAAATTGACAAGTCCCCGACGTGCTCTTCCTATCTACCTTACAACCGGCATAATCGGCATCGGAGTATCCAATGAGATTGAACTTGGATCCCTTGGGATACCAAAGTCCTAGGTTAGGAGTGTGAACCAAATATCTAAGAATCCGCTTAACGGCCATCAAGTGGCACTCCTTAGGAGCGGCTTGGAACCGTGCACATATACACACACTAAGCATTATGTCGGGCCTAGATGCACAAAGGTAAAGCAAAGAGCCTATCATGGAACAAAATACCTTTTAGTCCACACTTGGACCATCTTCATTAAGGTCAAGATGTCCGTTGGTTCCCATGGGAGTCTTGATGGGTTTGGCTTTGTCCATGTCGAACCTCCTAAGTATGTCTTGAGTATACTTGGTTTGACTAATGAACATTCCTTCCTTGAGTTGTTTGACTTGGAATCCTAGGAAGAACTTCAATTCCCCCATCATTGACATCTTGAACCTTTCAGTCATTATCTTTGAAAACTCATCACAAAAAGCTTTGTTAGTAGAACCAAATATAATGTCATTGGCATATATTTGGCACACAAATAAATCATCGTTAAAATGCTTAGTGAAGAGTGTATAGTCGACTTTTCCTATCCTAAAACCATTTTAATAAGAAAATCTCTAAGACACTCATACCAAGCTCTAGGAGCTTGTTTGAGGCCATAGAGGGCTTTCCGAAGTTTAAAGACATGGTTAGGATACTTATCGTCCTCAAATCCGGGTGGTTTCTCCACGTACACTTCCTCCTTGATTGGACCGTTGAGGAAAGCACTTTTCACATCCATTTGGTATAGCTTCTACTTGTGCATATCCCTTTGCAACAAGTCTTGCCTTGTTTCTTGTTATAACCCCATACTCGTCTTTCTTGTTGCGGAATACCCACTTGGTTCTCACAACATTTGCGTTGGATCACTTCACAAGATCCCACACTTGATTTCTTTCAAAATTATTGAGTTCCTCTTGCATGGCCACCACCCAATTCGGATCTTGTAGTGCTTCTTCTACCTTGCGGGGCTCCAAAGAGGAAACAAAAGAGTAATGTTCACAAAAATTAGCCATTCGAGAGCGAGTGGTCACCCCTTTGGAGATATCTCCTAGTATGTTGTCGACAGGATGATCCAGTTGAACACTTTGGTGCACTCTTGGATGAGGTGGTTGAACTCTTTGATCTTCATCTTCATTGTCACTCTTTTCTTCGTCTCCCCTTGATCCAATCCTCTATCTTAACTTTGATCATTTTAATCTTATTGAGGTTGGCCTTGCTCATCTTCAGCTTGATCATGGGAGGGAGACATATTTTCATTTGTTGGATGATCATTTGAGTCTTCAGGATGTTCTTGAGGAAAAATTTCTCCAAGTGCCATCCTTTGAAGTGCTTCTTGTGGAGCCTCTTCTTTATCTAGGACACTTTGATCAACTTGCTCCACTTGGGAGCCATTAGTCTCATCAAACACTACGTCTCTCGCTATTTCAACAATTCCGGAAGTTTTGTTGAAAACACGATAGGCGTAGGTGTTTGAGTCATAACCAAGCAAGAAACCTTCATCGAACTTTGAGGCAAACTTCGAAGTCCTAGGCTTCTTGTTGAGAATATAACACTTGCTCCCAAAGACACGAAAATAAGAGATGTGTGGTTTGTTACTGTCGAAGTGTTCCGTCGACACTTCCCCCGGGCCTGCTTTTTCAGAGGGGCTAGTTCTCTCGAGAGGGTCACGTTGGTTGTAAGGGGATTGACACAAGGTTTTTTACGTGGTTCGGGCCGTTGGAGCATAAAACCCTACGTCCACGGGAGTTCTTGGAGCACTGCTTCTTTGTCTATGAGGATGAGCTGGCTGGGTGGCGAACTGCCGAACCCATTGCAACGTTGCCTACTTGAGCCTTTTATAGTTCAAGACTCGGGCGGCTTACAAGGTGGGCCCCGGAGCCCGACAGGTGGCCCCGGGGTGATTTCCTGCCATCTACCATATTTTGCAATGAATGCTGGTAGCTGTTTTCTGGTGATGGCTCCTTGGTCGTCGTCCTGCCGTCCTGCCCATGACGCAAGCTAGGTGTAGTGGTTGATGATGGCAGGGACGGTAGGGCATGTCTTGTCGCCGTATTTATTGGTCTGCGGCTTCTGACATGGCATGCCTGTCTTGACTGTGACTGGTCATAGTGCCTCCTGACAGGCGTGCGCCGTGCCTCCGCGCCTTGGCAAGGTGCAGGTCTTGAATGCCTTGATGGGACAAGGCATGGCGTGCCTTTACTCTTGCTGCCTACCGAGCTGGGGTGGGTAGCGCGGCACTTCTGGCCACGTGACAGGCCCGGAGCTCTCCTCTGAGGAGAGGGAAGCCCCGGCCTTGCTAGGCACGTGGCGCCTACGGAGCTCACCCCTGCGGAGGGGGTGAGGTCCGACTATTCTGGCCACGTGGCAGGCTCGGAGCTCTCCTCTGAGGAGAGGGGAGCCCCGGCCCTGCTGGACGCGTGGCACCTTTGGAGCTCACCCCTGCGGGGGGTGAGGTTTGGCTCTCCTGGCCACATGGCAGGCCCGGAGCTCTCCTCTGAGGAGAGGGGAGCCCCGGCCCTGCTAGACACGTGGCGCCTTCGGAGCTCACCCTTGCGGAGGGGGTGAGGTCCGGCTCTTCTGGACACGTGGCAGGCCCGGAGCTCTCCTCTGAGGAGAGGGGAGCCCCGGCCCTGCTGAACACGTGGCGCCTTTGGAGCTCACCACCACGGAGGGGGTGAGGTCCGGCCTTTCTAGCCACATGGAAGGCCCGGAGCTCTCCTCTGAGGAGAGGGGAGCCCCGGCCCTACTGAACACGTGGCGCATTCGGAGCTCGCCCCCGCGGAGGGGGTGAGGTTCGACCCTTCTGGCCACGTGGCAGGCCCAAAGCTCTCCTTTGAGGAGAGGGGAGCCCCGACCCTACTGAACACGTGGCGCCTTCAGAGCTCGCCCCTGCGGAGGGGGCGAGGTCCTTAGGCAGTTTTCTCCTGTGCGCGCCCGGTATTGAGGGTACCGATAGTGGCCCCCGGGCCCATCTCGAGGGAGATAACGATCCCGGGGTGGGGACTTCTCCTTGTCTACCCCGCGCACTTCCTTGTCTTGAATGTTCCCTGTGCTTGTAGGGTCTTGTCGGCTTCGGAGCTCAGCCCTGCGGAGGGTGTGAGGTCCGGCATCAGAGCTCGCCTCTGAGGAGAGGCTGAGGTCCGGCATCAGAGCTCGCCTCTGTGGAGAGGCTGAGGTCCGGCATCAGAGCTCGCCTCTGAGGAGAGGCTGAGGTCCGGCATCAGAGCTCGCCTCTGAGGAGAGGCTGAGGTTCGGCATCAGAGCTCGCCTCTGTGGAGAGGTTGTGGTCCGGCATCAGAGCTCGCCTCTGAGGAGAGGCTGGCATCAGAGCTCGCCCCTGTAGAGGGGGTGATGTCCAGCATCGGAGGTCACCCCTGCTGAGGGGGTGAAGTTCGGTACTGCCAGCCACGTGTCAGGCCCCGGGCTTGCCTCTGAGGAGAGGGGAGCCCCGATCCTGCTGGACACATGGCGCCTTCGGAGCTCACCCCTGCGGAAGGGGTGGGGTCCGGCTTCGGAGTTCACCCCTACGGAGGGGGTGAAGTTCGGTACTGCCGACCATGTGTCAGGCCCGGGGCTTGCCTCTGAGGAGAGGGGAGCTCCGGCCCTGCTGGACACGTGGCGCCTTCGGAGCTCACCCCTGTGGAAGGGGTGGGGTCCGGCTTCGGAGTTCACCCCTGCAGAGGGGTGAGGTCTGGCACTTCATCCGAGTAGGAAACGGTAATCCTGCTCAGATGTCCTCCCTTCCCTGTTTCTTAGTCTTATTCGGCTTATAGTCTTGGGCCGGTACACGGGGCTTGGGCAATCCAGTGCACTCGGCGCCGAAGGCCCGGCTCCCTCCTTGGTCAGGGTGTAACCATCTGGCTCCTAGTAATTAGACTGTAGCGTCGGGGAGGCAGAGTGCGCATGCTTTGGGTGCAGGACCGGGCAAAGCAAGGCTCCTGGACCTCCCGCTCTGGCATAGGTCTTTTCCTAGAGGAGACCAACTGGCATCACAGGACCCTAACTGGGGGGGGGGGTCCGAGAGGCCCCTGGGCCTTTGGCAGGTACCTCAAGCACGACCGCCTTCGGCAAGATGGCAAATGCTGACTAGGCATGAGAGTGGCAAAGGAGAACCGAGTGTACGATGGGCGTACACTATCTAGAGCACGGGGAGGTGATCATATTAATTAACGCGTAATTTAAATGAACACATAAGTAAGCGTGGTAGGACAGGGTTCTTTTCATTCATGTAAGTCCACACTTAGGGTATAGGACCAGGCCAAGCCGGACGTAGTCCTGGACCACCCCCTGGGGCTTAGTTGCTCCGAGCGCTGCTCCTAGACTCTATGGGATCTGTTACAGAAAGAACAAACCCGTCCTACTACAGTTCTAAGGGTAGAATTTACGGAGGTAGCGCCGGAGCGCCTGCCTTGAGCTCCCATGCACAGACCTCTGGTGGTAGCGCTAGAGCGCCTGCCGGTACTGTGTGATTTGGAGCGTTGCTTGCCATCTTGCCTTGTCGACGAGGTCGATGTACTCACGCAGGAGAGGGTCCTGCGTGGCTTCGTCGTACGCTCGGACACGGGGAGACCCCCATGGTGATCTCCGGGGGAAGCACGGCTTCGACCCGACATACCATGAAGAAGGGTGATTCCTGTGACCCGGCCCTGGGATGTCCGGCTGGCCCCCAACATAGAGGAGCTGGTGTCCCCTGACGGCTTCTGGGGCAGGGCCCTAGGATGTGCAGCGTCTGCACTGGTGTGTGGATCTGCCGGGCATGGAACTGGCCCGCCTTGCATCTCTTAACCGGATTGACGGCGTCCAGGGGGCTGTCGGTCAGTAGAAGCCATGCCGGAAGGCTTTACCGACCGGCGTGCGGGACGATGCTTGGTTCCCGTACTCGCCCCGGTGGATTCCTGCGAGCAGGTCGCAGCCTTCTTCCTGGGTTATGCACCGCAATAGGATGCCATTGGTGCCACGTCAGTAAAGATACCAGCATGTAGCTCTTAGCCATCCGCACAATCCGTTCAGCGGATACATGTTCATCAGGAAGGATGTTGTCTTTCAAGTAGTTCGGGACCTTCGTGGTCCATGCATCGGGGCTACTTGAGCTTCTGGATCTTGGGCGCTGGGTAGCACGGAGTCCCCAGTGGCGCATATGATCCTTGGCGGGCACCATGGCTGCAGGGCCATCGGGACCGCCAACTTCAAGGTGCTGGTCTTGCCCCCTTCGCCCGGTTCGGAAGGCCATGCTGTGGGTCGTGGCAACGTCCGTTCAAAGGCTCCTTCGGGCACCGGGGCTCCGGCGGAGGACTTCGTTGACAGGTTGTTGGCGACGGTGTCGTCGGCTCGCGGTACATGGCACAGGTCCAAGGCCACGTTGTTGGTTGCCTTGAAGTTGAGGCACACCACGTACCCGAACTGCTCCCCCGTTGGCATGATAAGCAGCACGCCGGCTCCGGCCCCCCGCTTCCTTGAGGGGCCATCGAAGTAGTACGTCCAGTGGGGCTCGATGAAGGCCAGTGCTCAGGGCTCCGGTTCTCTGCCTTTAGGGTACCCCTGGGTTGCTTGGTGGTGGCGTCCACTCGACCATGAAGTCAGCCAGTGCTTGGCTCTGGACTGCATGACTCGGGAGACTGCCGTGGTCTCTTGTCGGGGCGTGGCCCCCGAGCCCTGCCGGGTGCTGGAGCTGCAGCAACAGGAGCTCCGGGCTGCCCTTCTACTTCGGAGGCCGGCGGTGAGTGCCAGTTGCGCCCTTCTGCTGCTCTGGCGCACTTGTCCGCCAGAGTGAAGAGCTTCAAGACGTCTCGCACCTCCCTGGTGGCCAACTTCTCGAGCATCTTCTTGTCCCTTACACCCTGTTGGAATGCGACCACAACTGATGTGTTCTGGATGTGAGGGATGGTGTTCCGCACCTGGGAGAATCGCTGGATGAAGGAGCGCAGTGATTCCCCCGGTTGCTGTCGCACAGCATGGAGGTCCAACTCCATGCCGGGTCGCATGTAGGAGCTGCTGAAGTTCGCCGTGAACTGTCAGCATAGCTCCCCACGGGAAGTTATGGAACCCTAGGGCAAGTTCATGAACCATGACCGTGCCGGGCCGGTCAAGGCGACGAGGAAGTAGTTGGCCGTGATGGCCTCATCCCCTCCTGCCGCGGTGTGGCCACACTGTGAAGCGGAGGTGTGGCGCCAGGGCCGCACACCCCGTCCCTACTGCTGCAGATCTTGGTGCCGCGAACGCTTGGTCTGCTGCTGGCACGGTGTACCCCGGCATGGGCAATGGTGCACCATATACCGGAGGCGCCAACTGCAGGACATATGGCTGCTGTATATGCTGTGTGGCGTACGCCTGGGGTAGAGGTCGCATGGCGAACGTCTGAGGCCCAGGCTGAGTCGTGGCAGTCGACATGCTGTAGTCGGCCTCGTGGATGCGACGCCTTTGCTGCTGTCGCTCGATGGTCACGCGAGCATCTTCCCCCAAGCGACGTCGCTCCAGCTCCATCCTCAGGTCCGCCGTTGGGAGCCTGGTAGAACGGGAGTCTGCCGTCTGCATGTCAACTGTGAGTATGCGCGATAGCGACACATCTGGTTGACCGGGGCGTCGTCCCCGCCGCAGCGGAGGGTTGACGGCAGCAGCGACGAGGTGGCTGACGTCTCGGATCCACTGCTGGGCGGCCCCCTGGGGAACATCCATAGCAGGCGGATTGTCCAGGAGCGCTTGTGCGGCGGCTAGTGCACTTGCTTGAGTAGCACTCTGCGCTGCAGAAATCTTGAAGTTGTTGTTCGCCGGGAATGATGGCGTGAAGAGCCATCCGTTGAAGGAAGCTTGGACATCTTCGTTGGCGCAGACCCGTCTCGAGAGAGAAAAGCTCCCTACCTGGTGCGCCAAATGTTGAAGTGTTCCGTCGACACTTCCCCCGGGCCTGCTTAGGAGCAGCCCACGGAGGTTCTTTTTTGGAGGGGCTAGTTCTCTCGAGAGGGTCGTGTTGGTTGTAAGAGGATTGATACAAGGATTTTTACGTGGTTTGGGCCGCCGGAGCGTAAAACCCTACGTCCACGGGAGTGCTTGGAGCACTGCTTCGTTGCGTATGAGGATGAGTTGGCTGGGTGGCGAACTGCCGAACCCCTTGCAACGTTGCCTACCCGAGCCTTTTATAGTTCAAGACTCGGGCGGCTTACAAGGTGGGCCCTGGAGCCCGGCAGGTGGCCCCGGGGTGATTTCCTGCCATCTACCATATTTTGCAGTGAATGCTGGTAGCTGTCTTCTGGTGATGGCTCCTTGGTCGTCGTCCTGCCGTCCTGCCCATGCCGCAAGCTAGGCGTACTGGTTGATGATGGCAGGGACGGCAGGGCCTGTCTTGTCGCCGTATTTATTGGTTTGCGGCTTCTGACATGGCGTGCCTGTCTTGACTGTGACTGGTCACAATGCCTCCTGACAAGCGTGCACCGCGCCTCCACGTCCTGGGAAGGTGCAGGTGTTGAATGCCTTGATGGGACAAGGAATGGCGTGCCTTTACTCCTGCTACCTACCGAGCCGGGGTGGACAGCGCGGCACTGCTGGCCACGTGGCAGGCCCGGAGCTCTCCTATGAGGAGAGGGGAGCCTCGGCCCTGCTAGGCACGTGGCGCCTTCGGAGCTCACCCCTGCGGAGGGGGTGAGGTCCGGCTCTTCTGGCCACATGGCAGGCCCGGAGCTCTCCTTTGAGGAGAGGGGAGCCCCGGCCCTGCTGGACGCGTGGCACCTTCGGAGCTCACCCCTGCGGGGGGTGAGGTCCGACTCTCCTGGCCACGTGGCAGGCCCGGAGCTCTCCTCTGAGGAGAGGGGAGCCCCGACCCTGCTGGACATGTGGCGCCTTCGGATCTCACCCCTGCGGAGGGGGTGAGGTCCGACTCTTCTGGCCACGTGGCAGGCCCGGAGCTCTCCTCTAAGGAGAGGGGAGCCCCGACCCTACTTAACACGTGGCGCCTTCGGAGCTCACCCCCGCGGAGGAGGTGAGGTCCGACCCTTCTGGCCACGTGGCAGGCCCGGAGCTCTCCTCTGAGGAGAGGGGAGCCCCGGCCCTACTAAACACGTGGTGCCTTCGGAACTCGCCCCTGCGGAGGGGGCGAGGTCCTTAGGTAGTTTTCTTCTATGCGCGGGAGTACCCGGTATTGTGGGTACCGACGGTTACCGGTTAGAAGTTCGTAAGGCGTCTTCTTCAAAAGTCGATGAAGATACAACCGGTTTATGGCATGGCAAGCGGTGTTAACCGCTTCCGCCCAAAACCGGTCCGACATCTTGTACTCATCAAGCATGGTTCTTACCATCTCAACGAGAGTTCTATTCTTCCTCTCAGCAACCCCATTTTGTTGAGGGGAGTAGGGGGCTGAAAACTCATGCTTGGTGCCTTCTTCATCCAAGTATTCTTCCACTTGAGTGTTCTTAAACTCGGTGTCTTTATCGCTCCTTATGTTCTTAATTCTTAAGGAGAACTCGTTTTGAGCTCTTCTCAATAATTTCTTGAGCACACCTTGAGTTTCTCCTTTGTCATGCAAAAAGAACACCCAAGTGAAACGAGAATAATCATCTACAACAACAAGACCATATTTGCTACCGCCGATGCTTATGTAGGCGATTGGACCGAAGAGGTCCATGTGAAGTAGCTCCAAGGATCTTGTGGTCCTCATGACATTTTTGGATGGATGTTGAGCTCCAATTTGCTTTCCGGCTTGACAAGAACTACATGGCCTATCCTTATCAAAAACAACATTCTTCAAGCCTCGAATGTGTTCTCCCTTGAGAAGTTTTTGCAAGTTCCTCATCCCAACATGGGCTAGCCTTCTATGCCACAGCCATCCCATGTTGGTCTTCGCCATTAAGCACGTGTCAAGTTGAGCTTTATTCGTGGTGAAATCCACAAGGTAAAGTTTTTCCTCGAGTACGCCCTTAAAGGCGATTGAGTCATTGCTTCTTATCAAGACAGTCACACCCTCGTTAGTGAACATACAATTATAACCTTCACATGATTGGGATATGGATAGAAGGTTATAATCAAGGGAGTCAACATGCAAAACATTTGAAAGAGTATGATTGGGAGAGATAGCAATTTTACCGGTGCCAAGGATTTTCCCTTGGCTATTGTCCCTAAAGTATATTCCTTCACTTGGATCTTCATTTTCCTCATATTCCACAAACATCTTTCTCTCTCCGGTCATATGGTTTGTGCATCCACTGTCGAGCACCCATTTTGATCCACCGGAGGAGTATGCCTACAAAATAGAGTTATGCCTTACCTTTTGGTACCCAAGCGGAGCTGGGTCCTTTCATGTTAGTCAAGAGGCACTTGGGCACCCACACACAAGGTTTTGGACTCTTGCGGAGTGGCCCAACATACCTAGCATAGATCTTTCTAAATTTTTTTCTCAATAAAACATATGAGGCATCAAAATCATGGAACAAAGGATGAGATTTATTTTTAGGCATGTTAGATGAGTTTGTAACGTTCTTTACATTTTCTTTTTTGGATGAACCTTCCTTGACAAATACAATCAAGTCTTTTCCATTCTTGGGAGTTTTAGCATGTTGCCTCCACTCCCGAGAATAGCCAAGACCATCCTTGACATGTGGAGGTCTTACACTGGTATATGCACTTCATGCATATGCCACTTTTTCCTTGTCAAAGATACCACTTTTCGGTGACTGCTTGTTTTGTGTCAACTTAAGTTCATCTTTGAGTTTTAGGATTAAGTTTGAGCACTTGCAAGTTTGTGTTGCTTCGGGAGATTTCTTTGAGGAGGGTGAAATCATAGAGGAAGAAGGTGCATTGATTTTGAGAGACTCAACTTGTGTTTCAAGGATCTTGTTGACTTTTGTCAAGTTAACAATTTCATCCTTGAGCACAACAGTTGTGTCTTCAAGATTTGAGCAAGTTTCCTTGCTCAAAGCGAGTTCACGCTCAAGTGCCTTGCTTCTTTCCCTTTCAACCTCAAGAAGCTCTTCAAGTTCATGACATCTCTCCTTTTCAAGGATGAGCATGTCTTCTTGACGGTTGATGAGTTCATCCTTCAAAAAGATTTCTTCCAATAACAATCTCATCTTTTTTAAGGTGCTCCTACTTAGATCCTTAAGCATGGATTCATTATCACTACTACTATCAAATCTATCAAGTGAAGAGGTAGAGGAGGATGGTTTAGATTTAACTTTCTTCTTCCCTCCTTAGCCATGAGACATGTAGACTTGAATTCTTCAATGTTTGGGAAGAGCTTGCTCCTTCCAATGGCAAGTGTTGCCACTTTCTCTTTATCCTCAGAGGATGAGTCTTCGTTTGAGTCCCATTCCTTCCCAAGGTGAGCATGTCCTGATGGCTTATTCTTGAAGAATTTCTTCTCTTGAGACTTGCCATCTTTCTTCTTCTTACTCTCTTCATATGGACAATCCACAATGAAGTGACCATATTCACCACAGTTGTAGCATGCTCTTTTCGTCTTGGGCTTGGACCTTTCCTTGTTCTTGTTCTCATAATGGTTGCCCCCTTCCTTCTTCTTATCATCCTCTTGAACTTTTTGATGAAGAGCGCCTCTTCTTCATCGGTGTCGAGGCCCTCATAATCACTTGCTTCGAAGTTTTGTAATGAGGATGTTTCTTTGAAAGCAACATCTTTCTTCTTTGAGGAGGCGAGCCTTTGGAGGTCGCTGTAGAACATGGCTTCCTTCTCCATCATCTCGTTGTTGATGATTCTTCCAAGCACTTCCTCCGGGATCATTTGAGCATATCCCGGGCTCTCACGGATCAAGGAGCAAAGAGCAATGTTTCGAGGCATGAATGCCCAAAGCATCCTCTTCACCACCTCATGATCCGTCCACCGGGTGCATCCATAAGATCGGATCTTGTTGACGAGGACCTTGAGACGGTTGTACATGTATTGAGGGGACTCACCATCCATGATGGTGAACCTCCCAAGCTCTCCTTCAATCATCTCGATCTTGGCTTCCCTAATGACTCGGTTTCCTTCATGCGCTGTCTTGAGTGCGTCCCATATGTCTTTGGCCACCTCCAATCCATCGACTCGGTTGAACTCTTCTCGAGTCAAGGATGAGGTGATCACCCCAACTGCTTGAGCATTGCGATGAAGTAGAATGGCTTGCTCCGGGGTAACGTCTTCTTCATTTCTTAGAAGATGGGTACCTGTTAAGACAATTTGCCACAAGCTAGGGTTTAAGGATATTAGATGCATCTTCATATTTGTAAAAGCCCAAGAAAAGGGACTTGCAAAAACTTTTCTGCACCTCACAACACCACAGTTTTGTTGTGGATAGATTGTGAGATATGGTGAAGAGCAAGTAACCTCCATCAAAGGAGTGATTAGAGGGGAAAGTCTTCAATTTCACAAAGTAGGGTTTATACACATATGATCACACATGGGAGGGAAATTTCAAACTGTTGCATTCAAATTCATGATTTCAGCAGCTGAAACAAGGATCAAATGGCATAATTGGATTCCTCAGGTTCAATTTAGCGGGGAGGCAAAGTTTCAATAATTTTTGAAAGGGTTAGCTACCCAATGGTCCAAAAAGGAGCCAAATAGGCAAGAATTCAAATATACATTTGAATTTGAGGGAAATTTCTCCAATCATGCAAATGCAGCTCAGTTTGAGACTTCAAACATTTGAATTACTCCTTTGCCAAAAATTTGGAGATCTTTTGGGCAGAGGGGAGCTGTGGGGCCCAATGATCAGTGAGAAGAGAGGGGAGAAACTTACTGCCTAAGCTAATCGGTTCCACAGTTCACACTCGAGAGAGTTGTTTTCCTCCCACCGGCTGCCACCGCACGGACGACCGACGACCGGAAGCACCTCCCGAGCTGTTTAGGGGATCGATGTTTTCTCCGTTCTTACCCCCTCCACCGAGAGCTCAGCGCCCACACTGCCTCCCAGTCGACGCTGAGCGAACCTCGTGTCTCCTCAGCGATAAACACGACCGCACAGAGGCGCGCCGTCGGTTTACCGCCGCCCGGCTGCTCCACCCCGTGGCACGACGCGCTAAGCCTCCCCACAACACCTCCGGACGTCCTTGAGTGTGGAAGAAGCAAGGACCGGGCGCTAGCTCCGTCGGGACGTCGGCGTCGAGCCGATCTTCCTCCACAGCGCCGGAGAAAGCCGCCGCGACAAGATCACGTCGCCCGGCCACCACAGAGCCTCTCCTAGCAAGTTGCAAAAGCAAAAAGGTGCGCCAGTAACCCTTCTCGCTTCACAACCACGCCGGCAGCGTGTCATGGACCGTGCTGGCCAGAATTTCAGTTCTTGCGCAAGCATGTGATATAGCCCGGTTCGGGTAAATCGGCAAATTCGCCTCACACACCGAACCACTTCTCCCCAGACCTAGAAACCCAATTGTAGACATCCGTGCGGGCACGTGGGATCAAGAACTAGGAAGAACCATCGAAGAGAACCTCAGTTCTTCGAGTTTTTCCAGTTTTCCCCGAAATCGCCCTAGGTCGCACGGTGAGCCCCTAGTTGCCGATGTTTCTCGCGAGATCAGATCCCGGTACGTTGCTCCTTAGGTCATGGCGATGCTGTAGGAGCTAACCGGAGCCAGGTTGGGGCCAGAAAGTGCTCTACGACGTCGCCGGAGTAGAGAGAAGCTCTGTCACCGTCGCGGGCATAGCTCCGGCCGTTGTCAAGCTCCGGTGAGTGTGCCAGCGTGTTCAGCGCGCGAAAGTATGCCCAGGCGGCGAGTTTCCGGCCGAGAGGCGGTCGGGAAGCCAGTTCCGGCGAGCTGCCGAGGTGTGCCGGCGAGGGGGCGGCACGGGAAATAGGGCGGGCGCGAGGAAGAAGACGAGCCGGCCGGGCCCGCTTGTCAGTCCCTCGCGGCACAGTGTGGGGATCTTCTGTTACACCGGATCGGCTGTGAACACGCGGAAGATAATCCTGTGGCCCCGTGTGGCGCAGCCGAGGTGATGACACGTGGGAGCCGGGCCCGCTATCAGAAATTTGAACTTTTCCCGGTTAATTCGAATTCCAGAAATTCCTCAAACTTTAGAGCTCCATAACTTTTGCTAGGAAGCTCCAAATTTAGTGATTCAAATTGGGTTGGATTCATCTTGCCTAGCTCTGTCCAGATATACAACCCAATTTGTATGAAACCCATTAATTAATTCTGGAAAATTCTTTAAACTTTTCAGCAAAAGAATTTTTGAGGGAGTTTGGTTCATCCAAAAATCCCCAAATTTTGCCAGAATGTTCTTTAGGACATTAGTAAACCCCTGTAAAAGTTTCAGACCATTTGGAGTTTATTTGGTCAGAGCAATTCAAATTGGAAGGTGCTGTGTTCATTTGAATACAGAAACATTTTCAGAGAATTTCCAAAACTTGGAAATTCAGTTCTGGGCAAATCTTAACCCCAAAAATGTTAGGAAAATTCATGCAAACTCTATGAGATATAATTGAAATTGTAGTTCATTAAGTTGAGCATGAACAGGGGTATTACCTCAGAATAAATTCTTACTTGCTGATTTGCCAAGAGAATTATTCTGAGCAAACCACTCCATGAAAAGTGCTAATGTTTGGTCCAGAGAGTTTTCTTGTGATAAGGAACTCACACAAAAATTCTCAGCTCCAGAGCTCTAGATCACCCCTGTCCTGTTTAACCACTTAGGGATTAATATGGAAAAGGGGGGAAACCACTTAGCATTTAACCATGTGATTAAGTCCAAGCCAAACCACCAACACCAGTTCATCTTTAAATTCTTAAACAAAGTTCCAGGTATTAGAGGCTGGTTATTAGAACTAATAGTAGAAGTCTTACTCTAAAACTCACATTTGCATCTGAATTAACATGTAGTATTTCATTAACGTGTAGCCGTTGAAGAAGAGACTCCGGAAGTGCTGGACTTCCTCCTTCCGGACGAAGACTTAACTCCTGACCAGCAGCAACAAGGCAAGCCCCGGTTTGCATTAACCCTTTTTATAAGTCTTACTTTGTTTACATGTGTCATGTGAAGTATGTATGTGCATTAGGTATAGGATGAATGAAACTCCACTTGCATAACCAAAGGGTCCTAAAAGAGTGAGGGTAGTGTCAAGGACCTCGAGTAGACAGGCTATGCTTAATGAGTCATAGGACTTCGGTACAAGTCGAGTAGTTGGAATCTACTCGCGAGATAGGCATTGGGACATACGGGTTCGGTTGAGTGATGTGAGATCACTTTAGTAATAAAAATGAGACTAGGCAGGGGCTAGGGCGCAGCAAGAGTGAGTCTTGTGTGCGCAGCCCTGCCCGTGTCGATTGAGGACCGATCCGTGTGCGGCCCTGCTGAACAAGTATTGAACGTACCGAAGGCATATCGGATATATGGGCCCCGATAAACCGATGTAGCCTAAACCTCCGGGCGTCGGGGCATAGCACACCGATTTATAAGTGTAGGTTGAGGGCAGCAAGGTGGAAATCTGCCAACGGGCTTAGAGAGATGCTCCGTGTGGGGAACCTCCTGCTCGTTTCGGTGCGACCGGTTCGACGTTTGGGCTGTTGGGTGAAAGGTTGTCCCGTACGACATCGAGTGAGCGTGCTGTGCAGCTCCACGGGTGGGCGTACATGACGTGCTCTTTGGGTTTTCCCTGCAGGTGTATATCGAGTCGATTCGCCGTCCCTCGAGGTGACGAGTACCGCTTGTTCACTGCGTCGTAACGTAGACTAGTGGATGAAATATGTTGATTCAATGATGCTGATTGATATAATTGTATTGCTACATGTGTGCCACCAAATACTGCTTACTAAATTTCAGATTTCATGAACTGTTAACTTGTTGCTAAAAGATGAACTAAGGATGAACTTGTAGGCGTGTCGTTTTGCTGGAATGTTACTAACCTATGCCTTGGTATACCTCATGTAGAGTTTCATGCTTAGGTGAGTCGGTTAAGCCTTGCTGAGCCTTCGTGCTCATGGTTGCTGCTTAAGTGTTTTTCAGGTGAGGAGCCACCCACGGACTCGGAGTACGAGTCCACCGGCGAGGGTTACCCTCCGTCGGGGACCACGGCTGAGTGGGAGCCGTACACGCCGCGCTGAGCTGAGGAGTGCAGCTAGTGTGGGTTGCCCTATGGCTGGGCATCCAACTTTTGCTAGATAGGCGGGCGTGAGTTGTGCAGTGTAGACTTCCGCTGTGTAACATAAACAATAGTTGTAACTGAAGTTTGTACCTGTTTGTACAGTTTCAGTTGTTTCCCATGTAATATATTATGTTCTTATGACGTGTGCTGTCGGGTGTCGCATCGCGCGGCACCACCCTCTGCGATTCTGGATGAGCGGATTCCGGTCCGCCACAATATTATGCTTCCACATTGAGTAATCATTTCCATCGAATTGAGGAGGTTTGCCAAGAGGAATAGATAAGTAGTGATTGTTAGAAGTTAATCGTTCATAGTTGAAAGGATATTTGGAGTAGTCCGGTTGACCACTCCTTTCTTGATCCTTCGGCTTCTTATTCTCTTTACTTGAGTGACCTAGCTTCTCGCGAAGTCGTGCCTTAAGCTGGCAAACTTCTTCATCGTCACTTGAGTGGTCTTGCAGCACATCCGTGTTCTTTTTCTTGTCATATGTGTTGTCACCTTGTGACATCGACGGAATCTCGTATCCCTCCACTCCGGCCATCTTCTCTCTGAGTGGTTAGACTCTTGATGGAGAGACCTACTCTGATACCAATTGAAATTGTCTAGAGGCGGTGAATAGGCTAAAATTCCTGAAATAACTTAATTAAACGAGATTAGAACACAGGGGCTGAACTAGTCTGGCTCAGGTGCGGACTAGTCTGATCAACCTGTTAGAAAAGCCTAAAAGGCCAGACTAGTCTGGCTCAGGGGCGGACTAGTCCGGTCAGACTGCTGAAAAGCCTAAACTCGATTTTTATGGGTTTTTCTTCAGATTTTAGTTTAACGAAATATAGATAAACTATCTAGCAATCTAATATAACAAATATGACAAAGTATTGAGGTGGATTGCAAGATTGTAACCTGAAATATTATAAGAGCAAAATGATCGAACGAACCCTAAGCAATTCTAATGATCAATGAAATGTAAGTGCAAAATGATACAAAGATTTTTGCCCGAGGTTCGATTCCACTCAGGAATCTACGTCCCTGTTGAGGAGTCCACAAAGGACCGGGTTTAACAACCTTCCCTCACTAAGTCGCCACTAAGGACAACCCGGTTCTTCACTATCTCAAGGGTGAACTTACAAAGTGTTGGGGCTGCTCACAATCTGAGGCTCCCACTTGATCACGTCCACAAAACTCCACCAATATTACAAGCCACAGGTCACACAAAGTGCACGAGATTACTCTGAGAGCCTTAAATGTGAAGTTCTTCCTTCTCCTCTCCTCACACACCCAAACCCACTCAAGAAATGGTTCTAGAGGGTGAGTAGGCAAGAGAGAAGGCTTAGGGGGGCTCTAGGATCGCTGTGGTGGCGCTAGGGTTCCAGGTTTCTCTAAATGAAGTCGGGGCATCTCCTTTTATAGAAGTCCCAAAGCCAACCGTTGCCACCTACCGAAAGTCCGGACTAGTTCGCCTCACACTGGACTAGTCCGATCTCACACATGAACTATTTGTCCGGGTGAGAACGAACAAGTCTGGAGGACCCGGACTAGTCCGACCACTAAGGCGGACAAGTCCGGTCTACCAAGACTTAGCCGTGGGAGCTCTCATCTTATACCCATACGGACTAGTCCACCTTAGAACGGACTAGCCCGAACTCACACAGGAACTCTTAGTCCATGTGAAAACGGACAAGTCTGGCTAGCCCGGACTAGTCTGGCCACTGAGGCACATAAGTCCGGTCTTCCAGGACTTAGCTCCAAAAACACTCTCACCAAGAGAGAAATGGACTAGTCCGTCCCAAAATGGACAGGTCCGATCTCAGTCAAGAACTCTCAGTCCCCCCAAAACGGACTAAGCCGTAGGACTTCCGGACTAGTACGACCTCTACCCCGGACAAGTCCGGTCTGCCCAACTTTACCTCTCTACCTCTCTCCACTAAGGATTTGACACTTCTAACACTTTGAGCTCTCTTCTATGATCTCAATGCACTTGACACACACACTCTTTCTTTTACATGGCTAGCCTACTAAAGATTCAAGTGAAACCCTAATTTCTACTCTTCGAGTCTTCGACGCCGTTCTTCATCTTTTTCCTTTTTTGAGAGTTTAGGTGTACGCCTTGGAAATGTCCTGTGCTTATGATCATCTCAGCTCATTAGTCTCTTAATTTGCCATCATCAATCATCCAAAACCCACGGTGGTGCCTAGATGCACTTACAGTCACCCCGAGTTCATGCCCTAGGTCGTGGCCCGTGGAGCCACGTGTCTTCATGCGGTTGGTCGGTTGATTGCTTCTTGGGTACCCAGAGTATGTTACCCCGTCACACGCCCTCAAAGACTGCATTCTCTTGAAGCGTTTCTTGGGGAAAGGATTGGATTCCCCAAACAACGAAGGGAAGAAGCCTGCGCAGGTGGCTGCAGAGCAACAGGAAGGGCGCGTACGCACCAAGCCGACCATCTGCCTCATGATTTTCGGCGTGACCCACACCCAGGAAAACTGCTAGAGACAGAAGCTCATAGCTCGGGATTTCAACTCTGTCAAACCCACCATCCTGACCTACTTGCAATAGTCCGAGATTGCCGTCACCTACGATAGGACGGACCACCCTGACCTCGTCCCACAAGCAGGGCGTTTCCCCTGGTCATAGATCCAATCGTCGGGCCCAAGCTCCTGACGAAGGTGCTCATGGACGGTGGGAGCAGCCTCAACATTTTGTATGCCAAGACGCTTGACGCCATGGAGATCGCCCGATCCCAGCTACGGTCAATCCGGGCGCCCTTCCACGAGATCGTCCTGGGAAAGCAAGTAACCCCCCGAGGCAGATCGACCTCCCCATTACTCCCCATTACATTCGGAGACGCGACCAACTTTCGCACCGACATGTTCACCTTTGAGGTAGCGAACCTTAGCGGCGCCTACCATGCCATCCTAGGGCAGCCATGCTACGCAAAGTTCATGGCCGTCCCCAACTACACCTACCTCAAGCTGAAGATGTCGGACCCACGCGGTGTCATCACCACAGGCGCCAAATTGGTGCAGGCTCTCCAATGTGAGCAGTACAGTTGCGAGCAAGCGGCCGTGGCTGTGGCGCCGGCCGAGCTCTCCCAGCTAACCCAAATGATCGAGAGTGGCCGACCCAACTCCAACTGAGCCTCGGCTTCAAGACCATCCAAATCGATCCTAAGGATGCCGTCAGGACTGTGCGAGTTGGCGCCTCCCTTGGCACTAAATAGGAAGGCGCGCTCATCGACTTCCTTCACGTGAACCGGGATGTTTCCGCCTGGAAACCCTCTGACATGTCGGGCATCCCGAGAGAACTCGTCAAGCACACACTCAACATTAGGCCGTGCTCCAAGCCCGTGAAGCAATAGTTCCGGCGCTTTGATGAAGAGAAACACTTAGCCATCAGCGAAGAAATCGCCAGGCTCCTTGCAACCCGCTTCATCAGGGAGTTGCAACACCCTAAATAGATGGCCAACCCAGTCCTTGTAAGGAAAAAAGACCGGGAAGGGTCGATGTGCGTGGATTACACCGGTATCAACAAGGCATGCCCTAGATCCTTTTCCGCTATCAAGAATCGATCAAGTGATCGATCTAACCTCAGAGAGCGAGTGCCTATGCTTTTTGGATGCGTACTCCGGCAACCACATTCATCATGCCCTTCAGCTCCTATTGCTATGTGAGAATGTCGTTCGGGCTTAGGAACGTAGGGACCACATACCAGCGGTGCATGCAAAAGCGCTTAAGGTCACAGATTGGGCGGAACCTTGAAGTCTACGTGGACGACATGGTGGTGAAGTCGAAACGAGCAGACAACATCATCGCCGACCTAGAAGAAATGTTCGTAAATCTTCAAAGATATGACATCAAGCCGAACTCGGAGAAATGCGTTTTTGGTGTGCCGAGAGTCAAGTTTCTTGGGTTGATCACCTCGGAACACAACATCGAGGCTAACGCCGAGAAGATAACCGCCATCAACAGGGGGCCATCCACAACGTCAAGGGGGTTCAGAGATTGATGGGATGCTTCGCGACTCTAAGCTGTTTCATCTCCCGGCTCGGAGAGCAAGGTCTACAACTCTATCGATTCCTATGGAGGTTCGAGCCCTTCCAATGATAGTGGAAGCACCAATGGCCCTGGACCGGCTCAGGACATTCCTCACCAGTTCTCCCGTGCTGGCTTCACCTCGGAAGGGCGAACCTCTCTGCCTTTACATAGCGGCTACTAGCCAGGTAGTTAGCACTGCTTTAGTAGTAGAAAGGGAGGAGCCCGAACGCACCTAGTCGGTCTAGAGGCCAGTCTACTTGGTACACAAGGCTTTGACCGACTGTGAGGCTTGTTACCCCCACATGCAAAATCTTGAGTATGCGGTCCTGATAACAAAACGCAAGTTGCTTCATTACTTCAAATGCCATCCGATAAAAGTGGTGACGGCACATGGCCTTGGGGCGGTCATCAACAACCACGACGCCACGGGCAAGATCGCCAAATGGGCCTTCGAGCTCATGGGTCTCGACATATCATATGTACCACACACGGCGATTAAATTGCTGGTCCTGACGGACTTCATCGTCGAGTGGACGGAGACCCAAACCGCCATCGAGCCAACAACGCCGAAGTACTAGATAATGTACTTCGATGGGTCGCTAACCCTCAACGGGGTCGGAGCCAGTGCAGTACTCCTATCCCCGAAGGGGATCAGCTTTGATGCACGTGGCGCCTCCACTTCAAAGCAACCAACAACGTCTCGAAATATGAAGCACTCCTCAACAGACTCAAGACAACTATCGGACTTGGCGCTCGACGGCTGTACGTGCAAGGGGACTCGGAGCTCGTCTTCAACCAAGTCATGAACAAATCAAGTTGCCTCGGCTTGCGCATGACTGTGTACTGCCTTGAGGTCCAAAGCTTAGGAGATCGGTTCAAAGGACTCGAGCTCCGCCATGTCCCAAGAAGAGACAACAAAACCGCCGACCATCTAGCCAAAATGGCCTCAAGTTAGGAGACCCCTCCTCTCGTTGTCTTAGTCGAAGACATCCACGAACCTTCCGTTCAGACAAACAAGATGTCGAAAGCTCCCAAGCAAGGAAGGATCCCCGGATCGGGGAGGACAAGGGTAAAACCAACCTCGCTCCCGACCCCTCCGTCCTTACGACCAAACAAGGCTCGGAGACACCCTTTATCAAGTATCTAAAACACGACAAGCTCTCGACCGACAAAAACAAAGCCCGCCGCCTCGCCCGGAGAGCTAAGTCCTTCGTAATCATCGATGACTAACTTTTCCGGCGCAGTGTTACGGGGATCCTCCAGCGATGCATCCCGACAGACCAAGGGCCGGCACTTCTCCTTGACATCCACGAGGGTGTCTACATACATCATTCCACGCCTCGTTCCTTGGTGGGAAAAGTGTACCATCAGGGCTTTTTCTGGCCGACCGTAATTAGCGACACCCAACAGATCGTGTGCACCTGCATGGGTTGCCAATACTTCGCCTGACAGACAGACGTGCCAGCGCAGGACCTCCAGATCATCCCCATCACCTGGCCTTTCGCCATTTGGGGGCTCTATCTCCTCGGACCTTTCAAGAAGGCACCCGGGGGTTTCATTGTTCTCCTCATGGCCATCGACAAGTTCACGAAGTGGATCGAAGCAAAGCCTTTCGTCTTGGTGAAATCAAAACAAGCGGCGAGTTTTTTTTCCATAACATCGTGTACCATTTTGGAGTATCCAACTCCATCATCACCGACAACGGGACACAATTCACTAGGAAAAGGTTTCTAGAGTTCCGCGATGAATTCAACATCCGGGTCGATTGGGCTTCGATAGCTCACCCCTAGACTAACGGGCAAGTCGAGCAAACCAACGACATGATCCTGCAGAGGCTCAAACCTCACATCCTCGATCAACTCAATAAGTCCTCTGAGTGATGGGTCGCCAAACTACCATCCAATCTTTGGAGCCTGCGCACTACGCCCAACCGGACAACCGGGTTCACTCCCTTCTTCATGACTTAGGTCAGAAACGGTTCTCCCAACTGAGCTTGAATATGTCTCTCTCCAAATGAAAGCCTATGATGAGGCTTGGTCTGAAGAGGTCAGGTAGGACTCCATGGACCAACTAGATGAAGCTTGTTATGTTGCCCTCCTAAGAAAGACAAAGTACAAACAAGCACTTCGCTGCTACCACTCACAACGAGTCCGGCCCCAAGCCTTCCATGTAAGTGATCTAGTCCTCTGAAGGATCGAGGATCCATACTAACAAGGACAAGCACAAGCTATCCTCCCCATGGGAAGGCCCCTATGTGGTGGCGAGCATCCTACGGCCCGACGTGTACCGACTAAAGGATGTCGATGGGAACATCTTCCCCAACGCCTAGAACATCAAACACCTTAGGTAGTTTTACCCGTAACGACCCCGACCCCCGAGCGAAAGGAAGCAAGTCGGAAGCCAGAAGATAAGTACCTTTCTTCTCCTTTTTGAATTTTTTACTTCCATGCAAAAGTAGGCCCTGCCTCCGGGGCCCAAGCTCAGGTGCATTGACTTGCCAAAGAGGGCGATGCCCCCGATCTCGAATAATCAGAGCTCGGGCGGGTCCGAGTGGCTCAAGTGCCATGAGGTGCACCAACCAGCTCAATCACCACGTGCCACTGTGGGGCTATTATCCTCAAGGCACTTACGAAATTTTTTGAAGTACTTCCTTCGCACTTTGGAACCTACGGGTAGAACTGCAAAAGTTCTTAGACCTACGGATCGAGCGAGGCGCAGAAATGAAAGCAACGTGCTATTTCCTTTTCCCGACCTAGTGTTTGTAACCCGAACCGCGAAACTTCTCTAAACTACGAACCAAAAAAACAACGGAGAGGAAAAATCTCATGCATAGAAGAAGTTTCTTCTTTTCTTCATTAGAAGAGCAGCGAAGGGCTGATACATTTGCATTGCAAGGAGGTATCCCGTTTTTCTTCATTAGAAGAGCCACGAAGGGCCAGTACATTAACAAAACAAGGGAAGAGGGCAAAGGATCAAACAAAGTCTTACAGGAGGACAGTTGAAGCCAATAAGAAAATCGATGATTAAAGGCAACATCCACAATTCAACGTTCTTGCAAGCTCACTAACCCCTGGGTAGCGTTCTTGCAAGGTCACTTTCATGCGGTCATCCCCTCTGCTTGTAACACTTCGACTCGTATCTGGACCACGATGACCCACTGCTCGAACGCCCCAACACTGCTAGCCCCGAACGACGGACAACCAGTCCGCGAGGAATGGAAACACCGGACCTTCTTCATGGAGATGAGGCCGGTCTCGATGATGTTAGTTCCCCACAGGCTCCATCAGTGACAGGATGAGGCGCCGCAACATATTAGGATCAAGGAGTTGGTGGTCTGCGTCCGCACCCAGAAGAAATGCCGTCATACTTCGAAGCAAAGCTCCGTAGAAGGGATAACCGCACTTTCTCTCCTCCGAATCTTCTCCTAACTCGCGTTGTCAAGTCTCATAGGGAAGCAGGAGCACGAGAGGGCTGGAAAGGAAGATGAAAACACAGGCATGAAGGCTTGCACCCCAAAGGGTCACTTATATAGCCAACGCACGACGGCAGCAAGTAAAGGCGCCGGGACCCACAGAAATGCGCGCCTCGCAGCAACACCTCCGGTCCGCAGAGTGGCCGCACATCTCCAGAGACCTCGCGAAATGACGTCCGCCATAATTATGATCAGATGAGTCTGCCTCTTCGATATACGTGACAATTTAAACAGTCGCATGCCGCCTTTTCCTCTTTCCCAACCACATCTCCTCCGCGCCTCATCGCTTACCTTTGGCATGACGTCAATGGGTCAAACAAATCGAAGGCTCAATTATGTAGGTAAGTTTTTATGGCCCACTTTTGGGGTCCGATCAAGGTTTCGGGTTCTAAGGTATACCTATCACGTAGGTCAAAAGGACTGCCTAGAACAAACCCGAGCGAGGGACAGGCGATGCGAGATGGCCATCAATGGCGCACTCGGGGGCTCTAGCACCCTCGTCATCTCTAAGTCTGATATCCGAGTCTTATCTTGGCAACTCCTGGTAACCCTCCGAAGGGTCGGCATCGAACCGCCCGGGCCCGTGAACGGTCCGGGATACGCGCGAGTGTACCAACAGGGATCTTATTGAATGCAGGCACCGAGCCTCGATCAGGTCAACCTGATTCCCCCGTCTTTGCAAAGAGGTAGTAGGGTTCCACTTGGATTTACCTGTTAGGCAGCTCACTGAGCCCGGGAATTCGACCATCGACGTAAATTCCTGTCTGGCTCAATCCCTCCAAACCCGCGAACTGTTTGCGGACTGGGAGCGAAATGGACATGTGTCACCTTTGGAGCTAGTCACCACGGAAATCAGAGGACCGGTCGCGCGGGATACGTGTCGATCTCGGAGCTCACCTTCGAGAGGACCGGTTATATTGGACACATGTCACCACCGGAGCTTATCTCCGGGAGGTCCGACACTGTTGGACACGTGTCAACCTCGGAGCTCGTCTCTGAAAGGGAGTCCGGCGCTACTCGACGCGTGGCATTCACGGAGCTCACCTCCGAAGAGAGGGAGGTCCAAAAAGGATACGTGGCGCATGCAGAGCTCACCTCCGAAGGAGAGGGAGGTCTCGCTCGCTTGACACACGGCACAACCGGAGCTCGTCTCTGCGGAAAGGGGGAGACCAGGCCCCGGTGGACACGTGGAGCTTCCGAAGCTCATCACCGCGGAGGTAACGAGTTCTGGAGCAGTTTTTGGATTCTGTACGCGTAGAAATATTGGTACGGAGAAGAAACCGACCTGAATTCCACAATGTTACCGCACCAAATCAACTAAAGATAAGTTGTTAAGATTCAACGACAATCTGAATAGGACTCTTATTCGAAATACAATCAGATTAGGACTCTTCTTCTTCCGATTATAAATAGAACCCAGAACCTTTGGCCGAAACCACAAACTTCTTTTCCACCTCCTGAGCTGACGACTTAGAGCCCTAGCCCCAACTCGCCGAGTAAGCCCACCACCAGAGTTCAGTCGAGGAAGATCGCCGGAAGATAGCCCCAACGATCTGTCTGATCAGAGAAGGACCCCGAGACCAAGAAGAACGTAAGGTAGGTCTCCAATACCACCTTACGACATCATCGTGTTTTCTTTGCATCTGTTCTTCGATTCCTTTCGAACAGAAGCTTTCTCATGGACAGGTCACTTGTTGATCGGGTTGATCTAAAGACAAGATCATCGCCACGTCCACATTTGATCTGAACACCTCTGTTCATCGTAAAACCATGCAAACCATGCAAGAACACGTACAAACTAAACTGCATCATAGGATTAACATGCATAAGCATCATCACATCTAGTTAAAGTTTGTGCATGATATTGATTGCTGTGAATCTTGTATGTTCGTGAACGTGTATAGAAGGACAAGCTCAGGGAGCTACCTACGACGGACTACAAGAACAAGATTTTGAACAACCGGAACCGCAAGAACAAGGCAAGTGCTCCTTGACCATATTGATCCTATGTTTTGGGAAACTGTTTTGTTTTGCGAAAAGGTGTGTGTGCTGAGTCAAACATGATGGGAAACCCTTTTATAGGAGTTTACTAGTTTTGGTTAAACCACCCTTGTCGCCAGGAAAGTTTATGAGTCGGGTATGGTTTTTGCTTTAAGCTTCGCTGAGTCCATGGGATTGGGAAGCAAGATAGATGTGTCTAGCTAACTGCACTCGTAATGATAATGAGAAAACTTATGTTGTTAATGAACTTGGATCGGAGGGAGATCTAGGCAAGCCGGGTTTGTGAATGAGGTAGCATGAGATGGCGGTTTACTTGCCGTAGATCTAAGGACCGGTTCATGCGAGCACATGCCAGGATAATAGTGCCACCACAAGGCCAAGTATGGGTGCGGCATAGCTGAGTAATTAGGTAAGTTGCTAGATTGTTATGGACCGTGGAAGGCGCGGGGAATGGGAGTCGAGTGAGGACTGCCCTGGGAACTGCATGGCACAAGAGGGGGCCCGTGGGTGGGAGAATTGGAGATTCTAGCCTGCCGGTGAAACCTTAGTGAGTCCATACATCTAGTAACCCCTTTGTAAAGGTTATTTTGTGATCTCTTGGCCATACACCGACGGTTGTGTACTGGTATAATGGAGGTTCTGCAGTCGCCGACTGGTGACAAAATCACAAACTTGTGGGTAAAGAGGTGCAAACTCTGCAGAGTCTAAAACTATCATGATAGCCGAGCTTACGGTCACAAGCGCCTGGCCAACTTCCATGATTAGTTGGGATGGTTATTGGCTATGGTTATTGGGTATGATTTTTGGAAGGTTTGGTTTTGGTTTTGTTTTCGGGACTGTTGAGTCCGGGTGATAAGATGGGTTGCATGACTGTTGAGTCATGGCAACGAGGCTGGACGGTTTGAGACGGAAATTGTTTATGAGATGAAATGGTAGCGAATACGAGGAGGTATATGTGAGCAAGAATGAGGTTGATTGATGTCTGGTTGGGACATGGAAGGTAATGAATATAATGGAGGTATGATTGATATTTTAATATATGTTGGGATTACATTCGCTTAAAGATAAGTTGCTGTTTTTATCATGGTTTTGATAAATAACTTTGCTTTCTGTAACGAGCCTTTTTATACCTAGCTTGTTGTAAGCTACATATCATATTTTCCTGCTGAGTACATCATTGTACTCAAACTTGCATTATTATTTCGTTGTCAGCAACAGGAGAAGATTACTATGAAGACCAAGTGGAGCATTAGGCGTGTAATCTGTCCTCAACCTTGCCTATGGGGATGGAGTAGAGATGGAGCCACTGCTGCTTAGAATTGCTTCCGCTTTAGTTAGAAGACTTCCACAGCTAGAATAAAGACTTCCGCTGTTAGATTAAGACTTCCGCTGTGAGCATGAGTCCAAGACTCATGAGACATTGTAATAAACTCTGTTATTCGTGGTCGTATATATTCTGAAATTCAGTTTGTGGATGATGTGTATATGTGTGATGAACATCCTGGGCACACATATGCATCAGTTCTCGGTTCCATGGTTTTCCACAGAATTGAGGGCGTCACAAATCCGTCTTTGGGTCCTCCTCCCGGTGGCGGTAGCTGTGGCGGCGGAGTTTGAGCCTATGTCGCCGATCCCTGCAATGCAAAGAAATGGGTAAAGTGAGTTTGATCTTCTAACTCACTGATTTCTTTATCTCCCCCCTCTCAGTCCTCCTCTATCTACCACTCTCTTTCTCTCACCCCGCTCTATCTAGCACTCTGTCTCTCTCTCCCTCCCTCTCCCCCTTTACTCTCACTCTCTCTCCCTCTCCCTCCCCTGCACTCTCACTTTCTCCCTCGCCCTCTCCCTCCCCCTCTATCTACCACTCCCTCTCCCTCCCCTGCACTCTCACTTTCTCCCTCACCCTCTCCCTCCCCCTCTATCTACCACTCCCTCTCTCTCTCAGGCCCCCTCTATCTACTACTCTGTCTCTCTCTTCCTCTCCCTCCTCTCTCTACCACTATCTTTCACTCTCACTCCCTCCCTCTCCCTTCCTCACTCTCACTCTCTCTCCCCTATACCGCACTAAATTTTTCTTAGATTAGAAAATAGCAAATAAAGAACACATTATCTGGATATCTGAAATTCCATGTGGTGGGGGCACATGTGGCGGGGCCAATTATGATGGCTGCCACGTGGGGATCGGGATCTAGTGCCCACCCTATCGAGCTAAGCCCTATAATTGCAAACTATTAAAATAAAGATACTAATGCAATGATATAAATTAAAATTAAATTATATTTGAATTACTTACCTCTACCGCCACTTGCAACTGAGCCATGTAGGCGGCCTGTTGCTCCTGTGCAGCCCGGGCTAGATCCCTCTCCCTCTGGAGCTCCTCTCTCTCCCTCTGTCTCTGGAGCTCCTCCCTCTCCCTCTACCTCTAGAGCTCCTCTCTCTGTCTGGATCTCGTCTCTCTCCCTATAGAGATCCTCTATCTCGATCTGGGAGAGACGACGACTTGTCTCGCTGACGGAAAACAAGTCTGACAACTCTTGTTCTTAATAAACCTCGTCAAAGTCATTGATATCATGGTAACCATCATCTTTTGGAGTATATATCCGCTTAAGAGGACTCACCTTATGTACCACCCATCAAGAATTATGCTTTTGACATAGATAAACTAAATAATACACTTGCTCCACTTGGTGTGCAAGAACAATTGTATCGTAGCCTTGTAGTAATTCATCGTGTTTGACTTCCAATATGCCAAATTCGTTTTGTCGTGTTCCATGATTGTTGTCAAACCAATCACAGTTAAAGAAGACGACTTGAAGTTCCTTATTCCTGGGAAAAATAAATTCAAGGATTTTGTTAATGATCCCATAGTAATTAGTTTCGCGTCCTTGAGAGTCGATTGCCCTCGTCACAACTCCGGTATTACATGTTGCCGCGAGAGGATGAAGAGATTCAAACTGAGTTGTACAAAATCAAAACCCGTTGATGTCATATGGCCATAGCTTCTAACTTTAACCAATCCCTATTGTCGGTACCCTCAATATGGGGTACCCCCGCGCATAGGGGAAATTGCCTAAGGACTTTGCCCCTTCTGTAGAGGCAAGATCCGAGAGCCCCATGTGTCCTGCGGGGCCGGACCTCCCTCTCCTCAGAGAAGGGCTCCGGGCCCACCACGTGGCTGGCAGCACCGGACCTCCCTTCTCCGCAGGAAGAGCTCCGAAGGCTCCATGTGTCCAGCGGGGCCGGACCTCCCTCTCCTCAGAGGGAAGCTCCGGGCCAGCCACGTGGCCAGCAGAGCCGGACCTCCCCCCTCCGCGGGGAGAGCTCTGAAGGCTCCACGTGTCCAAGCGGGGCCTGACCTCCCTCTCCTCCTAGGAGAGCTCCGGGCCCGCCACATGGCCAGCAGAGCCTGACCTCCCTTCCCCGCAGGGAGAGCTCTGAAGGCTCCACGTGTCCAGCGGGGCCGGACTTCCCTCTCCTCAGAGGAGAGCTCCGGGTCCGCCACGTGGCCAGTAGGGCCGGACCTCCCCCCTCCGTGGGGAGAGCTCCGAAGGCTCCACGTGTCCAGCGGGGCTGGACATCCCTCTCCTCAGAGGAGAGCTCCGGGCCGCCACGTGGCCAGCAGAACAGCGCTACCTGCCCCCGCACGGTAGGCAACAAAAGTAAAGACACGTCATACCTTGCCCGTACAAGGTATTTAAGACCCGCGCCTTCCCAAGGCGCGGAGACGCAGAGCACGCCGCTGTTAGGTGCCGTTGTGCCCAGTCGCATCGCAGTGAAGACTGGCACACCGCGTTAGAGGCTCTACACCAATAAACACAGCGACAAGACATCCCCTGCCGCCCCGGCCGTCATCAACCACTACGCCTAGCTTGCGGCGTGGGCAGGGCGGCAAGACGAAGACTCAGAAGCCCTCGTCAGAGACAACTACCGGCGTAACTGCAGGATACGGTAGATGGCAGGAAATCTCCCCGGGACCACCTGTCGGGTCCCGGGCCCACCTTGTAAGCCGCCCGAGCCTTGGACTATAAAAGGCTCGGGAGGCAACGTTGCAAGGAGTTCGGCTCTTTGCACACTCACACGCGGGGTTCGGCATTTTGGCTCAACACCCTGATTTAGCGTTCTAACACTCAGCTCATCCTCAAGCTCAGAACTCCGGTTCTGAGCACCAAGCAATACAACGAGCACCTCTGCTCACCGTGGACGTAGGGTTTTACGCTCCAGCGGCCTGAACCACGTAAAAAACCTCTGTGTCAACCTTCCTCCTCCCATCGTCCCTAACGCATAAACTCTCCATGAGTGACTAGCCCCTCCGAAAAAGAACCTTCGTGGGCTGCCCAGAGCAGGCCCGAGGGAAGTGTCGACAGCACACTTCAACATCTGGCGCGCCAGGTAGGGGGCTTTTCCCTTGCGCGACGAGCTTCCGCCGACGAAGATGACGAAGCTTCCTTCAGCGGCAAGCTCTCCTCGCCCACGTTCCCGACGAACGGTGACCAGCGGGGACTACGTCTCGACACACTCGGGACGGAGTGTGTCGGGGCAAGCTGGAAGCCAGCAGCCGACTCCAGCAGCGCAGACTCCAGCAAGCCCAAGATCTGCTGCAGCGCTGAATGTCTCCCATGGGAGTGCACTAGCTGCAGCACGAGCACTTCTACGCAATCCACCTGCTGGGGACGCGCCCCAGACAGCGACCCAGCTGTGGATTCGTGACGTAGACCGTCTCGTCATCGCCGCCGCCAACCCTCAGCTTCGGCGGGGATGACGTCCCAGTCAACCGGCCGTGTCGCTGTCGCGCATGCCAGCGGTAGACGGGCAGACGGCAGACTCTCGCTCCACCAGGCTCCCATCGGCAGACCTGAGGTCGGAGCTGGAACGACGTCACCTGGGCAAAGACGCCCGTGTGGTCATTGAGCGACGGCGAGAAAGGCATCGCAACCAAGAGGCTGGCGACAGCATGTCGACCGCCTCGACCCAGCCTGGGCCGCAGACGTTCGCTAAGCGATCTCTGCCCCAGGCATAACGCCACGCAGCATATGCCTCAGCCATATGCCCTGCAAATGGCACCCCCGGTTTATGGCGCACCTTTGCCCATGCCGGGGTACATGGTGCCAACAGCGGACCAAGCATTCACGGCACCAACACCTGCAGCAACAGGAGCAGGATGTGCAACCCTGGCGCCACACCTTCGCTTCGCAAAGTGGCCGCGCAAGTTCCGGCCACACCTGCTAGAGAAATACAACGGCATCGTCAACCCGGCAGAGTTCCTCCAGATCTACTCCACCGCCATCCTTGCTGCAGGAGGGGATGAGGCCGTCATGGCCAACTACTTCCCCGTCGCCTTGACCGGCCCAGCATGGTCTTGGCTCATGAATCTCCCCCAGGGTTCCATAACCTCCTGAGGAGAGCTCTGCCGGCAGTTTACTGCAAACTTCGGCAGCTCCTACACCCGGCCTGGCACGGAGCTTGACGTCCATGCCATCCAACAACAACCTGGAGAGTCGCTGCGCTCCTTCATCCAGCGGTTCTCCCAGGTGCGGAACACCATCCCCCACATCCAGAATGCTTCTGTGGTGGTGGCGTTCCGACAGGGTGTAAGGGACAAGAAGATGCTCGAGAAGCTCGCGACCAGAGAAGTGCGCGACGTCTCAGAGCTCTTCAGCCTGGCAGACAAGTGCGCCAGGGCTGCAGAAGGGCGCAACTGGCACTCACAGCCAGTCTCCGAAGCCGGAGAACAGCCCAGACCAAGTGCTACTCCCCATGGGAGCGGCAGGAAGGTCAAGAAGGCTGGCAGCAAGATCATGCTTCCGGCCGAAGCTCCAGTTGCTGCAGCTGCAGCACCCACCGGAGCTCGGGGGCCACGCCCCGACAAAAGGCCACGACAGTCACCAGCCCCTAGAGGTGACCACGGCGAGCCGTGCCCCATGTACAACACCAGCAGCCACACTGCTGCTGAGTGCCGGGAAATCCAGAAGCTCGCGGAGCGCTTCCGCAAGGGGAAGCAACTGCGTGCAGACTGCCCCTCCCTTCCGTCGAGGGAGGGCAAGCAGAAGGTCGACGCCCGCGACAACGTCGACCAGCAGATGGAGTTCCAGGAGCCCCAGCGCGCCGTAAAGGTGGTCCACGACCACGAGGGCTCTAGCTCCAGCGACGATGAGCGCCAGAAGGCGCTCTATGTCATCTATGGCGGGTCATCTAACCCCTCGTCTCGGAGCGCAGTCAAGACTCTGCGCCGAGCAGTGGCGTCGGTGGCTCCTTTCCCAAGTGCAGCACCGCACCTCAAGTGGATGGGGACTCCCATCAGCTTCGACGCCACCGACTACCCCAAGAACATGGCTGGGGCCGGCCAGATACCGCTCTTGGTGGCCCCCACCATCGCCAACGTGAAGATGTACCACGTTCTGGTAGATGGCGGAGCCGGTCTGAACCTCATCAGCCGCGCAGCTTTCTAGAAGCTGCAAATCCCAATGGCCAAGCTCACCCCCTCGAGCCCGTTCTCAGAGGTAGGGCCGGGACAAGTCGTCCCCTATGGAAACATCAGCCTTCCGGTCACCTTCGGAGCACCGGATAGCTACCGGACAGAATACATTCTGTTCGATGGGGCGGAGATCGATCTCCCCTTCAACGCCATCATCGGCAGGCCAGCTCTGTACCGGTTCATGGCGGTATCCCACTACGGCTACCTCATCTTGAAGATGCCTACACCAAAAGGCGTCCTCAAGATCTGTGGAGACCACACTGCTGCAGTGTCAGCCTTGGAAAAGCTCCAAGCATTTGCGGCAGCCCGAGCACCAGCCCCCGGCGGTGCAGAACCGGGCCAGCTCCACCTGAGCGCACGCCCCCGTGCCTCGGCCTCACCTCCCGGGGGCCGCCCTAGACCTGTCAACCTCCTGTCGGCCTGAGCCAATGGAGGAAGACATCCTGGGTCCCCCAAGAAGGGTCCAGGCCAGTCTACCTCTCGTTAGCCTGAGCCAATTGAGGAAGATACCCCGGGGTTCCCGGGAGAAGCCGCGCAGGACCAGCTCCGGCGTGAAGACATCGACCTCGTCGACGAGGCATGATTACAAGCAACGCTCCGCAACGCACGGTCCCGGCTGGCGCTCTGGCGCTACCACCAAAGCACCAAGCGTATCCGGGAGCTCCAGGGAGGCGACCCGGTGCCGCGGCGCATACTTTCTCGCGAAGGGACCGACAAACTCTCCCCCAGCTGGGAAGGTCCCTTCCGAGTCACAAAAGTTTGCCACCCCGAGTGCGCACACCTCCCCACCAAGGGTGGGGATCCGCTCTCGAACCCTTGGAACATAGAACACCACTGTAAGTTCTATCCCCAAAGCATTGGTAGCACATGCCTTTTCCTTTCCGTAATAGATCCCATAGAGTCTAGGAACAGCGCTCGGAGCAACTAAGCCCTAGGGGACGGTCCAGGACTACATCCAGCTTGGCCTAGTTCCCACCGTAAGCACGTAGGATCTTGCTTCCGCTCATAATGGGGTGGTCATTGCCTCCATGTTTAGCCTGTCTTCCTCCTATGGACGTTCGTACAGGGAAAAACCTGTTCTACCACGCTCTTCCTTTTGTGCTCATTTAAATTACGCATTAATTTTTATGACCGCACTTTCCATGTATGCTCACCGTACATGTAGCTCTCCTTTCCCACTTTCATCCCTAGTCGGCATTTGCTATTCTACCGAAGACGGTCACGCTTGAGGTACCTGCCAATGGCCAGGGGGCCTCTTGGGCCTCCCCCAGTCAGGTGCTGCGATGCCAGTTGGTCACCTCCAGGAAAAGCCTGCGCTGTGCATGGGGGGTCTAGGGTGCGTAGCATGCTTTGTTTGGTTCCGACCCAAAGCGTGCGTGCCCTGCCCTTCAGAGGTCCAGGGGAGTACAGCCTGCTTTGCCTGGTTCCGTATTGAAAGCCTGTGCACTCTGCCTCCCCAGTGTTACGGTCCAGTACTAGGGGCCGGGCGGTCGTACCCTGACCTCGGAGGGAGCCGGACCCCCGGCGCCAGGCGCACTGAATTGCCCAAGCCCCGTATACCGGACCAGGATCGTAAGCCAAATAAGACTATGAGATAGGGAGGGGAGAGCCCCTAAGGAGAATTACGGTTCCCTTACTTGTGTGCAGGACCTCCTGGCCTTAGCTCCCCCGCAGGAGTATGGTAGGTGTGCCCAATCCATTGGCCACACCTATCAGGGGGCCACTACGGGGACCACGCGAAGAGAGACCGGAGCTCCTGACTACTCCAACTCAAGACCGGAGGAACCGGACCCTGCCCCCCTCCGCAGGGGCGGGCTCCGAAGGCCCCACGTGTTCGGCGGGGCCGAAGCTCCCCTCTCCTCAGAGGATAGCCCCGGGCCCGCCACGTGGCCGGTAGAACCGGGCCTCGCCCCCTCCGTAGGGGCGAGCTCCGAAGGCTCCACGTGTCCCGTGGGGCCGGACCACCCTCTCCTCAGAGGAGCTCCGGGCCCGCCACGTGGTCGGCAGAGCCGGGCCTCCCCCCGTCCTCACGGGGCAAGCTCCGAAGACCCCTTGGGCCCTTAACACAACAAGGACCCGAGGAAGGTGTCTGTGCAAGACTTCAAGATTGGTGAAGACCTCCGAGTTCCTTGCGGAGCTAAGGACTCGGGCAGGCCAAGCCATGAAAAAGATAAGGAACAGACACAATAATCAAGAGTCTATTCATTCAAGGCTCCATGAGCTGGACTACAGACTCAACAAACAAAGAAAAAGAAAAGGTACAAGGCCTAGGAGTCCCCGGACTCACGCCAGAACCTAGAGGCTACGAGGGCGGCCACATCCCCGACTTAGGCCCTGGCGACTTCCTCCCGCTCCGCGACGGGGCCCTGCCTCACTGGCTCCAGAGAGAGGGAGGGATACCGGCTCCGGAAGCATGCCAGCACGTGCGTGGCAACCTCCTTCGCCAGGCCCAGTCACTTCGCCTTGAGCTCGCCGGCGATCACCGCTTCGAGCCTGTCCAGTTTGGCACCGATGGACTCGAGTGCCTGGATCGCCTCGGCCACCTTCTTGCGACGAAGCCTCCGTCCTCACCGAGCTGAAACCGAGGGGAACCAGGCGGACCCCGCCTGGCCGACAAAGCTCCAGACCGCTTGGGCCTCGACAGACGGCGAAGCCTAGAGCTCCTCCATCTCTTGGCGGACTGTTAGCAGGGCATCGAGTCCCTCCTCAGAGAATTTCTTCTCCTTGGCCGCAAGAGAGACCTCCCGAAGCTAGAGACCCTGGGTGAGCCGCTCCAACTTTGATGCCTGGAAGTCGGCCGCCAGCTCCCGGTCCAGCACCGCCTGGCGGTCCCGGGAGACCTGCTCCTCCCTCGCGGCCAGAGCTGCCTCCTGAAGCTCCAGCTCCTTAGCTCGGGCCCTCAAGTCACTCTCACCAGCCACCAGCCGTGCGCCACCTTCTTCGCCTCAGCCGCCAGGGCGTGCTCCTGATCCGCGGCGATGCGCTCGCGGCGCACCAGCTTCAGCTGCAGCTCCTCCAGGGCGGTGGAGTGCGCCTCGGCCTTGGCATGAGCCTCACGAGTCTCCTGGTGGAGCCGCCGAGTCTCGGAGTCCAGGCGGTCGACGGCTTTCTTCTGAAGGTCAAGGAGCACCTCCATGGCATCGAGCCTTGACCGTCTTGAGTCAAGCTCCGCCCTAATCTCCAGAGTCCGCTGCTTCAAGAGGTGACCCCAGCTGAGGAGGCGGTTCCTCTTCTGGGCCAGCACCTCCCGTTCACGCTCGAGCGCGGCCAGGACCTGCCGGACGCTTGTCTGGGCAAGCTCAAAGGCGTCTGCCAGGGGCAGCAGGGCGGCAGAGGCCGAAGCCGCGCCCCTGACCTCCTCCATCACGTCGTCATCAGGAGGTGCCGGCATCTCGGCGACCGGTATGAGGTGCCCATCTGGAGAAGTCGGCAGCGGAGCAGGGCCGCTCTCGATGCACCCCTATTCACTGCCCGCCGAAGGACCCGTGGCTGCTCCGCCTGCCTTGACATTGGAGGGCTGGACGCTGCCAGCCAGCCCCGCCGAGCCCTCGACAACCGCTGGCTTCCGAGCTGGTGAAGGAGGACGAGCGGGTGCTGCCGCCACCGCCACAGGAGCTGGTCAGACCGGCACAGAAGAAGCCTGCACCGGCTTGGGGGCCGGCGAAGCCTCCAGAACTTTCGGACGCTGCGGCAAAGATCTCCCGTCAATCGGGGATGGCCAGGGAACAAAATCGTTACCAATACCTGATGAGTCCCTGCAAGGATGGGAAGCTCTCGGGTTAAGGAAAGAAGAAAAGAACGCAAGTTCTAGAACCCGGCAAGGGCAACACTTACCGAGGGACGCGAGCGCTCCAACGGGCTGGAACCCCGACTTCCGAGCCGGGGCAGGTCCGCCGGAGCCTGCCGTCGCCGCCGAGGCCTGCCCCACAGGCATCCAGACCTGCGGAACAGGGGGTGCTCCTAGAGCCCCCCTAGAAGGTGGAGCAGTAGGGCCCCCGCCGGTGGCGCCTCTAGCACTGCTCGCCGATCCAGCCCCTGAGGCCTGGGGCGCATGAACCCTCGGCTCGCCCCTGGGCATCGCAACACCAGCGCCCCCCCTCGGAGCTCCTCCGCCTGAGGAAGGAGGATGGGACGCCCAGGGCCCCTCGGACCGCCGCCGCTCGAGTGGAGTTCCGTCGGAATGGAAGGCCTGAGGCCTCTTGGGGTCGCCACCCGACGAACTTTCACCTCCAGAAGAAGGATGCGAAGGTACCCTGGTTTCCTGGCTTGGCGCGAACAACGCCGCCGGAGGGGACCGGGCACTTTTTTCTCTGGAGGCAGGTTGGAAGCCATGGAAGACGAAGGCGCAAGAGCTCGAAGAAACAAGGAAGGGCTCAGGCAAATGGAAGTGCGAAGGAAAGCCTGCGATGCAGATAAGATCCCATTTTAAACTTCCCATACTTGATTCAAAGCAATTCAAAACTCTTCGAATACGCTGCTTGGGATAACCGCTTCAGCTCCAAGCCCAGGAGTCCATGACAAGCAGGCCCAGGCTGCCCTATCAAAGTGGTGGACCAGGTTGTCAGCCCCCAGGCGGAGAACCCGGCGGTTCCTGACAAGACGCTGCGACGTGCGCTGCGACGTGCAGTAGTGGCAGCCTTGGGAACCGCCGCAGTAAAAGCAGCCATCAAGCAGGGCTCACGCCCCCATGATCCCACGACTGTTCGTGCTCCAGCGACAGTAAAAGTGGGTCTTCTAGAAGGTGCGCGAAGTAGAAGAGACGAGGGCCCCACCTTGGGCTCGTTATCTCCCCCGAGATGGGCCCGGTGGCCACTGTCGGTACCCTCAATATGGGGTACCCCCGCGCACAGGGGAAATCGCCTAAGGACTTTGCCCCTTCCGTAGGGGCAAGCTCTGAGAGCCCCACGTGTCCTACGGGGCCAAACCTCCCTCTCCTCAAAGAAGGGCTCCAGGCCCGCCACATGGTCGGCAGAGCCGGACCTCCCTTCTCCGCAGGGAGAGCTCCGAAGGCTCCACGTGTCCAGCGGGGCCGGACCTCCCTCTCCTCAGAGGATAGCTCCAGGCCCGCCATGTGATCAGCAGGGCCGGACCTCCCCCCTCCGCGGGGAGAGCTCCGAAGGCTCCACGTGTCCAGCGGGGCCAGACATCCCTCTCCTCAGAGGAGAGCTCCGGGCCCGCCACATGGCCAGCAGAACAACGCTACCTGCCCCCGCGCGGTAGGCAGCAAGAGTAAAGACACGCCATACCTTGCCCGTACAAGGTATTTAAGACCCGCGCCTTCCCAAGGCGCGGAGACGCGGAGCACGCCGCTGTCAGATGCCGTTGTGCCCAGTCGCATCGCAGTGAAGACTGGCACGCCGCGTCTGTGACACCCTCATCTCTGGTTTCTGCATGTATTCATATTTCATGTAGAGAAAACATTTTAAAGGAAGTGGGAACAGAGGAATTGTCAAATAGATAGCCGGTAAGAGCCGAATCCAGTTCACAGAAAGCACCGAAGACAACTTACCGCGGCCGTTGGCCACGTGGCGTGTTCGGAGCTCGTCCCTGCGAAGTGGGGAGAGGTCCGCCGCTAAAATGGCTACGTGGCAGGTTCGGGGCTCATCTCCGCAAAAGGGGAGAGGTCCGACCTTGTGGGACACGTGTTGCTCTCGGAGCTAGCCTCTGCGGAACAAGCGAAGGCATTTCCGCGGGACACATGTCACCTCCGGAGCTAGTCATCATGGAAATCAGAGGACCAGTCGCACGGGATACATGTCGATCTTGGAGCTTACCTCCAAGAGGTCCGGTTCTATTGAACACGTGTCGCCGCCGGAGCTTATCTCTGGAAGGTCCGTCGCTGCTGGACACGTGTTAACCTCGGAGTGCGTCTCTGAGGAAAGAAGGAAAGACCGGCACTAACACGTGGCGTGCGCGGAGCCACCTCCGAGTAAGAGAGGAGATCCCGACCACCAGGATACGTGGCGCGCGCGGAGCTCGCCTCCGAAGGAAAAGGGAGGTCTCGTTTGTTTGACACGCGGCACAACCGGAGCTCGCCTCTGCGGAAAAGAAGAGACCAGGCCCGATGAACACGTGGAGCCTCCGGAGCTCATCACCGAGGAGGTAACGAGTTCTAGGGACGGTTTTTGGAATCTGTACACGTAGAAATACCGGAACAGAAATTAACCTGAATTCCACAATGTTACCGCACCAAATCAACTAAAGATAAGCTATTAGAATCCAACGGCGATCTGAATAGGACTCTTATTCAGGATACAATCAGATTAGGACTCTTCTCTTCCCGATTATAAATAGAACCCAGAACCTCTGGCCGAAACCACAAACTTCTTTTCCAACTCCTGAGTTGACAACTTAGAGCTCTATTCCCAACCCGCCGAGTAAACCATCGCCGGAGCGCGGCAAGGAAGATAGCCGGAGGAAAGCCCAGCGATCTGAGGAGGACCTCGAGACCGAGAGAGGAACGTAAGGTAGGTCTCCAATACCACCTTACGACATCGTTGTGTTCTTTTTGCATCTGTTCTTTGATTCCTTTCGAAAAGAAGCTTTCTCGTGGACAGATCACTTGATGATCAGGTTGATCTAAAAGAAAAGATCATCGCCACGTCCACCTTTGATCCGAACACCCCTGTTCATCATAAAATCTATGCAAGCCATGCAAGAACACGTGCAAACCAATCTAATAAACCTAATCATAGGATAGCATACATATGCATCATCGCATCTAGTTTGAGGTTTGTGCATGATATTGATTGTTGCGAAACTTGTATGCACATGATCCTACATAGCGGGACAAGCTCAGGGAGCTGTCTACGACGAGCTGCAGCAACAAGGTTTTGAGATCCAAGGACAACCGGAACCGCAAGAACAAGCCAAGTGCTCCTTGACCATATTGATCCTATGTTTTGGGTGAAACTGTTTTGTTTTGCGAAAAGGTGTGTGTGCTGAGTCAAACATGATGGGAAACCCTTTTATAGGAGTTTACTAGTATTGGTTAAACCACCCTTGTCACCAGGGATGTTTATGAGTTGGGTATGGTTTTTGCTTTATGCTTCGCTGAGTCTATGGGATTGGGAAGCGAGATAGATGTGTCTAGCTAACTGCACTCGTAATGATAATGAGAAACTGATGATGTTAATGAACATGGATCGGAGGGAGATCTAGGCAAGCCTGGGTTTGTGAATGAGGTAGCATGAGATGGTGGTTTACTTGCCGTAGATCTAAGGACCGGTTCATGCATGCACATGCCAGGATAACAGTGCCACCACAAGGCCATGTATGGGTGCGGCTTAGCTGAGTAATTAGGTAAGTTGCTAGAGTGTTATGGACTGTGGAAGGCGCGGGGAATGGGAGTCGAGTGAGGACTGCCCTGGGAACTGCATGGCACAAGAGGGGGCCCGTGGGTGGGAGAATTGGAGATTCTAGCCTGCCGGTGAAACTTTAGTGAGTCCATACATCTAGTAACCCCTTTGTAAAGGCTATTTTGTGATCTCTTGACCATACACCGATGGTTGTGTACTGGTATAATGGAGGTTCTGCAGTCGCCGATGGGTGACGAAATCACAAACTTGTGGGTAAAGAGGTGCAAACTCTGCAGAGTCTAAACTATCATGATAGCCGAGCTTACGGTCACGAGCGCCTGGCTAAACTGCCATGATTAGTTGGGATGGTTATTGGGATGGTTCTTGGTTATGGTTATTGTTTTTGGTTATGGTTTGGTTTTGGGACTGATGAGTCCGGGTGATAAGATGGTTGCATGACTGTTGAGTCATGGCAACGAGATTGGTCTCGGTGTGAGACGAAAGTTGTTTATGAGATGAGATGGTAGCGAATACGGGAAGATATTCGTGAGATGGTAGCGAATACGAGGAGGTATTTGTGGGTAAGAATGAAGTTGGTTAATGTTCGGATGGAACATGGAAAGTGATGGAGGAATGTTGGTAATTTAATACATGCTGGGATTACATTCATTTAAAGTTATGTTGCTTTATCATGGTTTTATAAATCTGCTTTTCTGCAAATGAGCCTTTTTATACCTACCTTGTTATGAGCTACATATCATGTTTTCCCGCACTTGCTGAGTACATCATTGTACTCAAACTTGCATTATTATCTCCTCATCAGCAGCAGGAGAGGACTACTATGAAGACCAAGTGGAATGTTAAGGCGTGTGATCTATTCTCAACTTGCCTGTGGAGGGAGTAGAGATGGATCCATTTCTGCTTAGATTTGCTTCCGCATTAGTTAAATCGCTTCCGTATTAGAATAAAGACTTCCGCTGCATAGAAATAAGACTTCCGCTGTGATAATGAGTCCAAGACTCATGAGATATTGTAATAGACTCTGTTATTCGTGGTAATATATAATCTGAATTCAGTTTGTGGAACATATGTGTATGTGTGATGTACATCCTGGGCACACATATGCATTAGTTCTCGGTTCCGTGGTTTTCCACAGAATTGAGGGTGTCACAGTGTCAGAGGCTCTCCACCAATAAACACAGTGACAAGACATCCCCTGCCGCCCCGGCCGTCATCAACCACTATGCCTAGCTTGCGGCGTGGGAAGGGCGGCAAGACGAAGACTCAGAAGCCCTCGTCAGACACAACTACCGGCATAACTGCAGGATACGGTAGATGGCAGGCAATCTCCCCGGGACCACCTGTCGGGTCCTGGGCCCACCTTGTAAGCCGCCCGAGCCTTGGACTATAAAAGGCTCGGGTAGGCAACGTTGCAAGGGGTTCAGCTCTTTGCAAACTCACACGCGGGGTTCGGCATTTTGGCTCAACACCCTGATTTAGCGTTCTAGCACTCAGCTCATCCTCAAGCTCAGAACTCCGGTTCTGAGCACCAAGCAATACAACGAGCACCTCTGCTCACCGTGGACGTAGGGCTTTACGCTCCGGCGGCCTGAACCACGTAAAAAAATCTCTATGTCAACCTTATTCCTCCCATCGTCCCTAACGCATAAGCTCTCCGTGAGTGACTAGCCCCTCCAAAAAAGAACCTCCGAGGGCTGCCCAGAGCAGTCCCGGGGGATGTGTCGATGGCACACTTCGACACCTATGATAGTGCACATATCGGGCACGTCAAATGACCGTGAGTGCTCCATCCAGAAAACATACCATATGCTAGAAAATCATAGACGGACCATAAGTAGCAACCCGCAGTTTGAGTTTCTGCTTCTTATAACAATTGTATGCTTCGACTGCTGTCCACAACATTTTCAGTTCTTCAATTAACGGTTTCAGCATCACGTTTATACGTGGCCCAGGATGATCCGGTTCAGGTACGATGAGGCAAAGAAACATGAATTCATACTACATACAAAGATATGGTGGTAGGTTGTATGGAGTAACAAAAACGGGCCAACACGAGTATGGCGTGGCGTTTGTACTAAACGGCGAGAAGCCATCTGTCGCCAACCCGATGCAACATTTCTCGCATCACTGGCAAAGTCTGGACCGAAGCGGTCCAATGCCTTTCATGCCTCACCATCGGACGGGTGCGTCATTACTCCATTGTTCTGACGCACACCTTCTTTGTGCCATCTCATGTGTCTGGCTGTTTTTTTAATAAACGACCGCTTCAATCGAGGTGTCAAAGGTAAATAACAAAATTGCTTATGTGTGACTTACGTCATCACATTATCACCATCATCGTTAACATTTCGACAAACCTCGATTTACCACGTTTTAAGCACTTGTTCTCTTTCGCATGCTCTTTCCAAAATAGCATACAGTTTTTTGAACCTACATCAATCTTCTCATATTTTATACCGAGACCAGACAACAATTTATTAGATTTGATATATATCTTTAGGCACTTTGTAGGGTCGTGGAAGGATGTCGCTGATCAATTTGATTAGGTTGTTGTAACAGTTGTTGGACAAGAAGTACTTAGACTTAATTGCCATAAGTCTGGTGATGAACGTAAGGAGAGTCACTTCTATGTGTTCGTCAAGCAGCTCTTCTAAAGCTTTGAGAAGCTTGAAAAACGCTTCTACCTCCGTTGTTGGAGGATCCTCCATAGCCATTGGTTCAATAGCTGGTAGCATCTCATCCATCTGATCAACCCCCGTGTTGTCATCATCCTCTTGCACTTCTCGTACGGCTTGAGAAGATGTCTCGCCGTGAAAGCTCCACACCTCATAATGTGACATGTAACAATTCAACACAAGTGTATTGAAACAGTCATTTTATCAAATCACTTCGTGTTTCGCCATTTCGTACAAGGGCACCACACCTTATCGATTGTCGACAACAAAAAAGCTCGATCTACAAAAGCATCTATTTTTGCGAACCATTTATCTGAGTGACCATCTTTATTGTTCCAACCAGTAAACATCAAACTATGACCTTCACCCATGTTTGATGCTACAGATTAAAGACATGGAAAATATCGTTAATTTAAACTTTACTATATGTCACGACCCTACTTCTATTGGGATGGATAGATCATATACCCACCCAAGAGTGACTGAATGGAACATGCTTCTGACGAGACGCCAGGTCCAAAGCCAGATAAAATTTATGCAGCATAACTCTGTTATTCTCCAACTGCACGCCCGACAATGGTGCAGCGGAGAACATCAGGGTTACGCTGTCAAAATCTCGTCGGGATTCAGAGCCGCGTCTTGTCATAGGCACACCACCTTGGTCACTTCTAGAAAGAGGCAATTCCAAACCTACCCGCCTCACATGCGTAACGCGTGTGAGACGGGCCGGGTTGAGGTGATGCATATTCTAAAGTTTAACGTTACTCATTCACTTTTGAGTCATTTATGAGAGAGAGAGAGAGCGAGGAAAGAACGAAAGAGATAGAGGGGGGTCTGCGTCAATGCGACCTAATCCTTCTGCATGTCCGGGGTTTCAAAAACAACAGGAGAAGGACGAAGACAAATACCGCCGGCATTTCAGGGGCTCGGGCACCTGACTTGGGTCGTTGGGGGTCCTTACCATTCTACGACGGGTCACGCGGATGAGCGGTCGAGCGTTAGAGGGATCTCAGTCGGGTGCCAAGCCCGGACCGACGGCTCTCGTCGAGCGTCTCTCCGCGTCCTTGGGTGCTCGAAGCTTGGAGGTTCGGGGCCTTTTTGGCTCCCGCCGCCGTCGCGACAGAGAGGGTGACGCGGCAACCCGGTCTGGAGCCGTTGTAAATAATATACTTTACACATGCTCTCGTGACGGTGTATGTCTCGTGTACACCACCGTGTTTGTCACACCCGGTTTTTCCGAAGAAACAACCAAGTGAATATCACATGTATGCCAGGATCATTTTCTCATACATGTGATGACAAATAGTGAAGCATCATTTATTACAAGCCAGGTGTCGAATATAAATAAGTCTTACATCGCAAATGTCTCAATGGACACTAATGCTTCATCACAAGTAAATAAACTAGCAGCGGAATATTATTCTTTAGGGCTCCATCACAGGCGTTGCCCGGGGGTCTTCATGAACCTAAAAACCTTTCTCGGGTCCAAAATCTTGGTCATTATACACCACCTCATTATCTTGACCTGAGCAGCAGTATAAACCAACAAATATGCAAGGTTGAGTACCAATGGTACTCAGCAAGTGTAGGAAAATTATATCATGCATGGCTAGAACAAGGAGAGGTTGAACTCATGGTTAAAGCACTACGCAATTAATACCTATCACCTTAGCTTATTAAGCACCTACATTACTACACAGGTGAAATGGTCCCAATCTCCCATCCCATCATCATAATCCAATAACCATAACATCATTTCCAATGTTAAGCTCCCCGCTTAACATCCACAACTTCCAAAAACCATCACTCCTCTAATCATGAATAAGTCCAGGCCGCTCTTAACCGTGAGCACGGCTGTCAAGACAGTTTTGACTCTGCAGAGTTTGTACCACTGTACCCACAAGTAGTGATTTCATCCCCCGTTGCCGGGTAGACTAAAAGAACCTCCATTATGCCAGTGGCTACGATCCACATTCACACTTCCCAGGTGTGTAGCCAGGAGATCACTACGAAGCCTTTACAAAGGGATTCCCGACGAGCGTGGGCCCACTGAGGTTTCACCCCTAACAGCATACAAGAGGCTCCAACCCCGCTGCAGTGGCCCCCTCTTGAGCCTTGCGGTTCATATGGTAGTCCAGCTGACACCTACTCCCCGCACCATCCAACACACCCATACTACGCCGGGGATACACCTAATTAATTGGCCAAGCTGCCCCATCTCAGCATGTGGTTGGCACTGTAAAGCCGGGTTACATGCTCCATGAACCGGTCCTTAGGATCCAGGCAAGTACTAAACACAAACCCAAGTCTCGTGCACCCAGCACACAACCAAAACATCCAACTTGCCTTGATCCCTACCTCTACATAACTCACAATATCTCATTCAAGAGTATGGTAATATAAACTGATGATCTCATTTCCTAAATATCCCATTCTAAGCATGGCTAAGCAAATGCATGTAAATAAATGACATGAGAAAATAAATCCCAACCCAAGCTACAAGGAAACAAGGTAATGCAATTCTAGGGAAACTTCCTAGCATGGGTTTCATATTTCAATTGACAATGCAAATAATTCTATCTACACATCCTAGCATAGGATCAAAGTGGTCAAGGACACTTGCCTCCTTCTTGCTGCTCTTGAAATGGGTAGTCCTGATCTTGAAAAGGGTTAACTTGCTCTTGAACAGGTTCTACTTCATACCATCACACATAGCAAAAGAAAAACAACAATCATAAGACATAGTTCACACTTCTACTTTATACAAACCACACATTCATATTTATGAAATTCATTCACCATTATATGTGTTGTGGTTACTTTATGTGTGTTGAGTTGTGGCTTGCATGCACTTTTAACCATGTGTATATGATTCCTACTTTTGTGTCCACCTTTATACTTACATACTATTTATATGGGTTTCCAATAAATTTCTTATATTCAACTACTTCACCTTTTTACTACCAAGTGTGTATGAAAAGTATTATTCTTCCCCATATGTGCCTTCATAATTTCTACCAACCCTAAACTGAATTCTTTGTATTTTAGAAATTCCATTTATCATTTACTAGTTGCTATATTTTCAGATTTATATTCCTATGCATAATTGTGTATTTTATTATGAAATTAGTAACACACATCATCTAGACAGTATAGGTTCTGGTCCTAAATAATTTAATAACATATTTTAACCTTGGCCTCTGATGTAAACTATTTCATAATTATTTTCCCTATTTTTCTATAACTATTCTTTACTTAAAAATGTGTCCCTATACTAATAAATGTGAATAATAGATGAAACAGATTCATTTCAGCCCAAAAATATATTTTTATCTTACTCCAAAGTTTCCTAAGTACTGAGAAAGTTTTTAATTAACTTTGACAATTATGTTTGTCCCTACTTTTTAATTTTTAAACACTAGTTACATATTTAATTTCCTAAATTAAATACTAAACAGGGCTAAAATAATGAACTCACCCATTACAGGGTCTATAATATTATTTTCATAATTTCCAGGGGTCTAGCTACACTTATCAGAGGTGCTTTTCCTAATTTTTATTAAGTCCAGGGGCTAAAACTGATTTTTAAATGAATTTACATGATTTTCTAGAGTTCCAGGGGCTAGATCTGAAGTTTCCGGGGCTAGCTCTCAATTCCAGAGAACCCCAGGGGGTAGCACGTAAGAATTCCAGTCTTTATAATGCGGGGCTGACGTGGACCGTCCGATTTTAAACCGACGGCTGAGATTATAACATCGAACCGGTACGCGGGGTTTTAAAGTCTACCGTGCGATTTAAAATAAACGGCGCACAAGCGGCCACGTCGCTCTGATCGAGCGCGGGCGGCGCTGCCGGCGGCGCACGGCGGCGGAAAGCGGCGATCTCACCGGAAAGTTTCGGATCCGCGAGAATTCTACCTAGAACTGTGATCTTATGGCATAGATCGGTAGAGGGGAGGTCGGGGATCTCACCTCGGGGGTTTTCTCGAGCTCGGGGGTCCTGGAAAGTGCTCGGCGGCGAGGTCCGAGGCAAAACCACGGCGAAGCTCGTCGGCGCTGGGTTTACACCGTAACTCTCCGAGTTTTCTGCACCTGCAAAGTTCCCCGGAGGCGGTGGATCAAGGCCAGCGAGTTAGATCAGAGTTTCCGAGCTTAGATCGGCCAGAATTCACCGGCGAAGTCTCGGTGCTCACCGGAGTAAAAATCGGCGATCGCGTGGGAAAAATCGATCGGGGCTGGAGTTTTTATAGCCGGGGAAGGGCGGTGGGTCTGTTGCGATCGAGTTTGAGTCATTTGGGACCAGAATTCGGGCTGCGGGACGCGGAAATCCGGTCGGTTGCGATCGCGCGCGCGGGAGAGAGTCCGGGGTCACGGGGTTAGGGATGACAGGCGGGTCCCACCCGTCTGTGAGAGACAGCGCGGCGCGCGCGGGGGCGGGCTGGCGCGGGGAAACTGGGCCGGCTGGCGGGTTTCGGCCCACTGGCCGGTTTTTTTCCCGTTTCTCTTTTTCTTTTTCCATTTCTTTTCTGTTTTGAGTATAATTTGAATTCTAGTTTGAATTTGAATTTTTACAAAACATGCAACACGTCCAAAAAATTTTAAATTCCCCTCAGAACATGGTTTAGGGTTTTGAATCAAAATTTGGGGTGTTACAGCTCTACGCCCCTTAAAAGAAATCTCGTCCTCGAGATTGGTGTTTCTAAGAAAACAATTCCGGAAATTGTGCCTTGAGCTCATCTTCCCGTTCCCAGGTGGCTTCCTCTTCCGAGTGATGCTTCCACTGCACCTTGCACATCCGGATTCTTTTATTTCTGGTGAGGCGTTCCATTGTCTCCAAAATCTTGTATGGTTGCTCGGCATAAGACAAATCTTCAGCTACATCTACTTCATTCATGGGTAACACCTCCTCAGGCATCCTCAGACATTTCTTGAGTTGTGACACATGAAATACATCGTGCACGTCCGATAGATGAACCGGTAACTCTAGTTGGTACGCCACTTCGCCTTTTCTTTCCAAAACTTGAAAGGGTCCGATGTATCGAGGTGACAACTTCCCTTTCACCTTGAACCAACGAAGTCCTCTGATAGGGGACACCTTGAGATAAACATAGTCTCCCACGTTGAAAACGAGCTCTCTTCTTCGTACATCAGCATAACTCTTCTGGCGTGTTTGTGCTATCCTCAAGTTGTTGCGAATCTCCCTCACCTTCGCTTCGGCTTCTTGTAGCACTTCTGGACCAAACACTTTACTTTCTCCTGTTTGGTTTCAGAATAGAGGAGTTCTGCACTTCCTTCCATACAAAGCTTCAAACGGTGACATTTTCATACTAGCTTGATAGCTGTTGTTATAGGAAAACTCCGCATACGGTAGGTTCTTGTCCCAACTCCTATTGTTTTTGAGTGCACATGCCCTTAACATATCTTCAAGGATCTGATTGGTTCTCTCCGTCTGCCCGTCAGTTTGGGGATGATAGGCAGAGCTGAAATTCAGATGGGTTCCCATGGTTTCATGCAACTTTTGCTAAAACCTCGAGGTGAACTGTGTCCCTCGGTCCGACACTATCTTCTTTGGCACTCCATGGTAACACACAATCCTTGACATGTACAATTCTGCCAATTTTGATCCGCTGTAGCTTTCTTTCACAGGGATGAAATGAGCTACCTTGGTTAGCCTATCAATAATGACCCATATTGAAGCATACCCGGATTGGGTCCTAGGCAATCCCACGACAAAATCCATGCTGATTTCTTCCCATTTCCATTCAGGCACTTTGAGTGGTTGCAATAATCCCGCGGGTCGTTGATGTTCTGCTTTCACCAACTGACATGTGTCACATAGGGCAACATGTTCCGCGACATCTCGCTTCATGCCATACCACCAATACCTGCTCTTGAGATCCTGGTACATCTTCGTACTCCCAGGATGAATGGAATAGTCGGAATCGTGAGCCTCCTTCAAAATTAATTCACGGATCTCCTTTACTTCTGGCACACAGATCCTTTTCCCGTGCCACACCGTTCCTTGTTCATCCTCTCTAAAACCAAGAGCTTTATTTTCCTTGATGAGCTGTCGGATCTCTTGTATCTTCTCATCATTCTTTTGGCCCTCGCGTATGTCTCGCTCGAGTGTGGAGTCCACTTCCATGGCGATGGCTTCACCACTATTTACTAGACATAGATTGAGTCTTATAACCTCGTCTTTCAATTCTGCAGGCATGTCCTTCAAACTCAACTTATTGACCTGCACTTTCCGACTCAAAGCATCGGCCACGACGTTTGCTTTCCCAGGATGATAGTTGATGCCCACATCAAAGTCATTGATTAGCTCTAACCATCTCCTTTGTCGGAGATTGAGATCTGGCTGTGTGAATATGTACTTCAAACTCTTATGATCCGTATATATCTCTGTCCTCTTCCCCATCAAATAGTGCCGCCAAATTTTCAACGCGTGTACCACTGCGGCTAGTTCTAGGTCATGTGTAGGATAGTTCTTCTCATGCTTTCGAAGCTGCCGGGATGCATATGCCACGACATGTCCTTCTTGCATGAGAACACATCCCAACCCATTTCCAGAGGCATCGCAGTACACTGTGAAATTCTTCTGCATATCTGGCATAACCAGCACTGGGGCTGTTGTCAATCTCTTCTTTAGCTCCTGAAAGCTCGTCTCGCACTGTGGCGTCCAGGTGAATGCGATTCCCTTTTCCAACAGTTTGGTGAGAGGTCTCGAGATCTTGGAGAATCCCTCAATAAACCGTCGATAGTATCCAGCCAAGCCCAAAAAGCTTCGAACTTCCCCGACATTTTCAGGGGTCTTCCACTTCTGGATATCCTCGATTTTGGCGGGATCGACCGAGATTCCTCCCTCCGAGATTATATGTCCTAAAAAGGGAACTCTCTTCAGCCAAAACTCACACTTGCTCAACTTGGCATATAGTTGGTGTTCTCTCAGCCTCTGTAACACCAACCTTAGATGTTTCTCATGTTCTTCTTCATTTTTGGAGAAGACGAGAATATCATCTATGAAAACCACCACAAATTTGTCCAGATATTCCATGAATACCTTGTTCATGAGGTACATGAAATATGCCGGGGCATTGGTTAGCCCGAAAGGCATGACAGCGTATTCATACAGTCCGTACCGAGATACGAAAGCTGTCTTGGGAATATCAGGTTGCCTTATCTTGAGTTGGTGGTACCCCGACCTGAGATCAATTTTCGAGAACACACAAGCTCCCCTCAACTGATCAAACAAGTCTTCAATGCGGGGTAATGGGTACTTGTTCTTGATGGTTACCTCATTCAAGGCACGGTAATCCACGCATAACCTTTGGGTTCCGTCTTTCTTGGGCACAAATATCACCGGAGCTCCCCATGGTGAGGAACTAGGGCGAATATACCCCTTCTCCGTCAATTCTCTCAAATGATCCTTGAGCTCTTCTAGCTGCTTGGAGTCCATTTGATAAGGTCTCTTGTATATCGGGGCTGTTCCCGGTACTAGCTCAATTGCGAATTCCACGTCACGATCGGGAGGCATACCTGGCAATTCCTCCGGAAAAACATCTGGATATTCCCTGATAGTCCTGATTTCCTCAACTTTCACCTCCACTTGATTTAATTTGATGTCCCTCCTAGGCTCGTGTATCGTTATGAACTTTACTCTTGTGCCATTGGGGTGAGTTAGTTCCACCGTTCTGGTCGAACAATGGATGATTCCTTTATGTTTGGTCAACCAATCCATACCCAAAATAATATCTATTCCTTGTGTATCTATCACTATGAGGTTAGCCGTAAATACTACCCCATTAATGTCTAGGCTCACTTTGGGACACACCTGTCTTGTCCTTATTTCTCCACCTGGAGAGTTTACTGCTAGCATATGGTTCATTTGTGTGGTTGCTAGGTCATGCTTCTTAACAAACCCTTGAGCAATGAACGAGTGGGTAGCACCAGAATCAAACAGCAGAGTTGCAAGGTGTAAATTGGCAGGAAACTTACCAACTACCACGTCGGGTGCCTCTTGTGCTTCCTCCATAGTGACATGGTTCACCCGTCCTCTCACTACATTCTGCTGTTGTGGCGGCGCAGGCTTCTTCTTTGGGCATTTATGGGCGTAGTGCCCCACTTCACCACAGCTGAAACATTGCACCCCAATCTTAGATGCTTGGCCTTTGTTGTCTTGGGGTTGGTTCGGGGGTCCTTGCACTGCTGGTCGAGGTGGATATGCGGGGCGAGGCTGCTGCACAAACTGACGTGGCGGCTGTGCAGGTGCTGCGGGAGGCCTGTAGCTTGGGTTGTACCCTCTTGGTGCTGAATAGGGTACCGCAGCACGGCTCGTCTGCCCCGTAGGTTGCTGCATCATACGTGGGCGGGTGTTGCTCCCTGAGGCTTGATGTGACCACCCCACCTTCCTCTTATTCTCATTTTCCAGGGCCTTTAGCTTCCTTTCCACCACAAACGCTCTGTCCACCATCTTTTGAAAGCTTTCATACTCATTGGAGGACATTGCACACTGCATCTCTGCGGTAGGTCCTTCCACGAAACAATCTTGTTTCTGCTCATCAGTCTCTATGTCTCGTGGAGCATAACGGGATAGTTGAGTAAATTTAGTGAGGTATTCCCTCACCGTCATGTTTCCCTGCTGCAGTCCCAGAAACTCCTTCCTCTTGTTTTTGAGTTCACCTCTTGGGATGTAATGGTTGCGGAAGCTACGCTTGAACTCTTCCCAAGTGATGTTCTCAGGGTCATGATGGGCGGCCACATAGGCGGTCCACCAATCAGCAGCAGGTCCCTGCAATTGATGAGAGGCAAACAGCACCCTCTCATACCCTTGGCATTGTATTATCCTCATCTTACTTTCAATAGTCTTCAGCCAATCATCTGCCTCCAGAGGTTCAGCAGCACTTGCAAACTTTGGAGGTTGAGTTCCTAGAAACTCACTCAACCTTGGTTGGCGGGGTGCAGCTTGTGGAGGTGGAACTTGATGCAAGTTGGCCACCACTTGAGTCAAGCTCTGGATGAGCTGATTTTGATTCTCCAGCATTTGGTGGAGAGGATCAATTTCTTCACGGCGGCCACCCCTTTCCTGGCCTCCAGAAAGATGAGGGTTGCATGCCTCATCATTGTTGTTGGCGGGGTTGGCAGCACGTCCTTTTCCTCTTCCGGCCATCTGGCAGGATCAACAAATGTTAATTTGATACCATTTAGTATCATCTTACTACTTTCATTTGTTGGTACTTTAAGGTGTTGAGGCTTTGTTAAAATTTTACGAGGGTTTATATCTCACACCAAATAAATGCACTATTATTTCCTGTGGGTTCACACACCAAAGCAAAACAATCCGAAGACGAGGCTGTGGACAATTGCTCATGGCTTCCACAACTCACGTCACACACCAAGCATTATCACACCATTAACTACGTAACGACTCGACTACTCGACCTCTTGCTAGCTAGGGGAAAGACTCTACACTACTCGTCCTCTTGAGCTGGCTCCTCGGGATCTTCCTCCTCATTTCGGCTACCTTCTGACTCTACTTTGGGTGGGGAGGCTGCTGGTGGAGAAGTGTGACGACGCCTGATTGCTCGGCGATCCGGGGAGTCAGGAGTCCATGGATCACTCACGGTGACACACAGTTCATTCCCACCTCCTCTTTCTCTCGCCTTTAAACAAGCTCGCAGCAACGCCTCCGTTTCCTTCAGGGTGTCTCGGACATCCTGAAGCTCTTGTTGACACTCCTGCAGTCGAGTGTTGAGCATAGCAGCATCCTCTAAGCACAAGTCCATGTGCTCATGGGAAGTCCCTTGCTGCACCGGTGGGTACTTGTACTCCGTGGTACCACTCTCACGTTGGAGGACATACATGTACTCAGTTTTGTCCAAGTGGCGACGATAGATGTGACTCTGGCAGGTGATGGCCTCCCAGGTGACATCTTTCTCCGCGTCAACTTGTGTTGCTCGACAAGCTGGAGAGTGGTGAATCTTAAGCAGCTGATTCTCGTGTATAATCCTCATCTCCGAACTCCATTCTTCCCTCTTCTCACGGATGGTCCTGGTGGAGTTATAGTGGATGATCAGCTTGCCCGTATTGCCGGCGGCTTCGAGCATACGTCGAAGACGGCGCAACAAATCTCCTACTGCCAATCCGTAGGAAAGGTACGTCACTGGACGACTCTCCTCTCTTTCGGCAAGGGCAACTACGGGAACTCTCCCTCCTGTGGACTTATGAGCGGTGCGAATCATGCGAACCATCTAAAATAAAAAGAATTTAAAATTAGGTTAGATAAAATCTCAAACAAAAATCCTATTTTGAATGAAAGTTGGGGTAAGATGAAGAAAATGACTCCTTTAATAACACTTTTCCACCCACACCTTGGAAAATAGTTTTTAAGAAAATAGGGCCCTTAAATACGTCCATTTCTACCTAGGTCCACGTTCCTACGGGCAACCTTGGCTCTGATACCACCTCTGTCACACCCGGTTTTTCCGAAGAAACAACCAAGTGAATATCACATGTATGCCAGGATCATTTTCTCATACATGTGATGACAAATAGTGAAGCATCATTTATTACAAGCCAGGTGTCGAATATAAATAAGTCTTACATCGCAAATGTCTCAATGGACACTAATGCTTCATCACAAGTAAATAAACTAGCAGCGGAATATTATTCTTTAGGGCTCCATCACAGGCGTTGCCCGGGGGTCTTCATGAACCTAAAAACCTTCCTCGGGTCCAAAATCTTGGTCATTATACACCACCTCATTATCTTGACCTGAGCAGCAGTATAAACCAACAAATATGCAAGGTTGAGTACCAATGGTACTCAGCAAGTGTAGGAAAATTATATCATGCATGGCTAGAACAAGGAGAGGTTGAACTCATGGTTAAAGCACTACGCAATTAATACCTATCACCTTAGCTTATTAAGCACCTACATTACTACACAGGTGAAATGGTCCCAATCTCCCATCCCATCATCATAATCCAATAACCATAACATCATTTCCAATGTTAAGCTCCCCGCTTAACATCCACAACTTCCAAAAACCATCACTCCTCTAATCATGAATAAGTCCAGGCCGCTCTTAACCGTGAGCACGGCTGTCAAGACAGTTTTGACTCTGCAGAGTTTGTACCACTGTACCCACAAGTAGTGATTTCATCCCCCGTTGCCGGGTGGACTAAAAGAACCTCCATTATGCCAGTGGCTACGATCCACATTCACACTTCCTAGGTGTGTAGCCAGGAGATCACTACGAAGCCTTTACAAAGGGATTCCCGACGAGCGTGGGCCCACTGAGGTTTCACCCCTAACAGCATACAAGAGGCTCCAACCCCGCTGCAGTGGCCCCCTCTTGAGACTTGCGGTTCATATGGTAGTCCAGCTGACACCTACTCCCCGCACCATCCAACACACCCATACTACGCCGGGGATACACCTAATTAATTGGCCAAGCTGCCCCATCTCAGCATGTGGTTGGCACTGTAAAGCCGGGTTACATGCTCCATGAACCGGTCCTTAGGATCCAGGCAAGTACTAAACACAAACCCAAGTCTCGTGCACCCAGCACACAACCAAAACATCCAACTTGCCTTGATCCCTACCTCTACATAACTCACAATATCTCATTCAAGAGTATGGTAATATAAACTGATGATCTCATTTCCCAAATATCCCATTCTAAGCATGGCTAAGCAAATGCATGTAAATAAATGACATGACAAAATAAATCCCAACCCAAGCTACAAGGAAACAAGGTAATGCAATTCTAGGGAAACTTCCTAGCATGGGTTTCATATTTCAATTGACAATGCAAATAATTCTATCTACACATCCTAGCATAGGATCAAAGTGGTCAAGGACACTTGCCTCCTTCTTGCTGCTCTTGAAATGGGTAGTCCTGATCTTGGAAAGGGTTAACTTGCTCTTGAACAGGTTCTACTTCATACCATCACACATAGCAAAAGAAAAACAACAATCATAAGACATAGTTCACACTTCTACTTTATACAAACCACACATTCATATTTATGAAATTCATTCACCATTATATGTGTTGTGGTTACTTTATGTGTGTTGAGTTGTGGCTTGCATGCACTTTTAACCATGTGTATATGATTCCTACTTTTGTGTCCACCTTTATACTTACATACTATTTATATGGGTTTCCAATAAATTTCTTATATTCAACTACTTCACCTTTTTACTACCAAGTGTGTATGAAAAGTATTATTCTTCCCCATATGTGCCTTCATAATTTCTACCAACCCTAAACTGAATTCTTTGTATTTTAGAAATTCCATTTATCATTTACTAGTTGCTATATTTTCAGATTTATATTCCTATGCATAATTGTGTATTTTATTATGAAATTAGTAACACACATCATCTAAACAGTATAGGTTCTGGTCCTAAATAATTTAATAACATATTTTAACCTTGGCCTCTGATGTAAACTATTTCATAATTATTTTCCCTATTTTTCTATAACTATTCTTTACTTAAAAATGTGTCCCTATACTAATAAATGTGAATAATAGATGAAACAGATTCATTTCAGCCCAAAAATATATTTTTATCTTACTCCAAAGTTTCCTAAGTACTGAGAAAGTTTTTAATTAACTTTGACAATTATGTTTGTCCCTACTTTTTAATTTTTAAACACTAGTTACATATTCAATTTCCTAAATTAAATACTAAACAGGGCTAAAATAATGAACTCACCCATTACAGGGTCTATAATATAATTTTCATAATTTCCAGGGGTCTAGCTACACTTATCAGAGGTGCTTTTCCTAATTTTTATTAAGTCCAGGGGCTAAAACTGATTTTTAAATGAATTTACATGATTTTCTAGAGTTCCAGGGGCTAGATCTGAAGTTTCCGGGGCTAGCTCTCAATTCCAGAGAACCCCAGGGGGTAGCACGTAAGAATTCCAGTCTTTATAATGCGGGGCTGACGTGGACCGTCCGATTTTAAACCGACGGCTGAGATTATAACATCGAACCGGTACGCGGGGTTTTAAAGTCTACCGTGCGATTTAAAATAAACGGCGCACAAGCGGCCACGTCGCTCTGATCGAGCGCGGGCGGCGCTGCCGACGGCGCACGGCGGCGGAAAGCGGCGATCTCGCCGGAAAGTTTCGGATCCGCGAGAATTCTACCTAGAACTGTGATCTTATGGCATAGATCGGTAGAGGGGAGGTCGGGGATCTCACCTCGGGGGTTTTCTCGAGCTCGGGGGTCCTGGAAAGTGCTCGGCGGCGAGGTCCGAGGCAAAACCACGGCGAAGCTCGTCGGCGCTGGGTTTACACCGTAACTCTCCGAGTTTTCTGCACCTGCAAAGTTCCCCGGAGGCGGTGGATCAAGGCCAGCGAGTTAGATCAGAGTTTCCGAGCTTAGATCGGCCAGAATTCACCGGCGAAGTCTCGGTGCTCACCGGAGTAAAAATCGGCGATCGCGTGGGAAAAACCGATCGGGGCTGGGGTTTTTATAGCCGGGGAAGGGCGGTGGGTCTGTTGCGATCGAGTTTGAGTCATTTGGGACCAGAATTCGGGCTGCAGGACGCGGAAATCCGGTCGGTTGCGATCGCGCGCGCGGGAGAGAGTCCGGGGTCGCGGGGTTAGGGATGACAGGCGGGTCCCACCCGTCTGTGAGAGACAGCGCGGCGCGCGCGGGGGCGGGCTGGCGCGGGGAAACTGGGCCGGCTGGCGGGTTTCGGCCCACTGGCCGGTTTTTTTCCCGTTTCTCTTTTTCCTTTTCCATTTCTTTTCTGTTTTGAGTATAATTTGAATTCCAGTTTGAATTTGAATTTTTACAAAACATGCAACACGTCCAAAAATTTTTAAATTCCCCTCTGAACATGGTTTAGGGTTTTGAATCAAAATTTGGGGTGTTACAGTGTTCCAACGAGGGCTTCGCGTCCGCACCAGCACCGTTCGCATCAAAGCCCGACTCGATAGATGTCCTACTATTAATTGTCGTATTACATGCTCCCACGACGGTGTATATAGTTAAACATCATGAAGCGAATAATTAACACTCAATTTTCAAACAATTTTCGCACAAGAAATTAATAAACAAAACATAATTATTAAAAAATTACTCAACGAGGGCGCGAAGTCCGGCGGCAGTGGGGTAGGCTACCAAGATCAGGAGCGCACCGGGGCACCGGCGCAGGCAGCTCGTGGGGGCCAAGAGGGGGGGGGGCACCGCTGGGCCCGGAGGGCGCGGCGACGGCCGGGGCCGGGGGTGGCGCGGCCGGGGGCAGCGGCGACCAGGCTTGTAAATGGGCGCCCAGACACCTAGGCACCTTCCGGGCGCCCGGACGCCCGCCTAGGCGCCTAGGCGTCCGGCCAGGCGCGGTGGCGGCAGCCGGCGAACGGTGGTGGAGGCGGCGACGACGGGCGGCGATGGAGGCGGTGGCGGAGGACAGCTCGGGGGCAGGGCTGAGAGACGGGCTCGGGCTGAGCAACCCCAGGGCCAACGACCATCGGTTATCATCCAACGGTTCATACGTTTTATGTGAGTTATATAAAACGGACCTCAACCCTAATACTCATTTTCCTCCCCCTCTCTCTCCTCTCAAGAGCACAGGCGGCGATGTCAGGCGGCGGCGGTGGCGGTGCGAGGGACCAGCGTCACCTTGCAGCGGCGGCGGCTCCGGCGGCGGCGATGCTTGGCCAGGCGAGGTGAGCCGCTGTGCCCCCCCCCACCGACTGGACGCTAATTACTACTGATCAATCAATTAAAGAACTAATCAATCAATTAAGTAAATTAAATAACTAAAATCAGAACTAATTACTAAATTAAACCAAATAATTAACAATTAAACTAATTATCTACTAAAAACATACAAATTTATTAAGTATTTAAAATTTTATCTAATCTAACTAACATCTAATTACAAAAACTAAAAAAAGTTACTTGATTTGGTCCGGCAACGGCTGCGGCATCGGAAGCGACGGCGGTCCGCAGGAAGCCGAACGCAGGGGCCGGGGGCGATGGGGCTGGGGCCGGAGGCAGCGAGGTCGGGGCCGGTGGGGCTCTGGAGACGGCGGGCGGCGAGGCTGGGGCCGGCAGGGCTCGGTCGGCGGCGGGCAGCGACCTCCGGGGCTGCCGACGCTGAGATCCGAGTGGCACTGGCAGCTGGGGCTGAGGGCATTGGTGGTGGCGTGGGCGGCGAGGGCCGGCGGCGGCGGGTGGCGGCGCGAGAAAGAATGATCGTGCTCAGGTGGAGGAAAGAGAGGGCAGGGGCTTGGTCCGAGGTATAATACCCCTATTTACGATGACGTGGACACGTGCCATCATAAGTAAGTCTGGCCGTTGTAAATAACAGCTAACTAACGACGCCTAAGATCAGGCCGTCTTATGTAAGCTATTATTTACGATGGCTAAACCTGTGTCGTCGTAAATAACATTATTTATGACGACCAACCCTATAACCGTCGTAAATAAACTTAGCCATCGTAAATTTAGCCTTTTCCTGTAGTGACTTAGGACAACACAACTACAAGACTCAGCCCCAAGGAGTAAGCTGACCGCCAATATCGGAAGAAATGTCCGACGTTCAAGCCCGGCCAGCAGGGCTGAAGTGAATGGCAATCCGGGCTAGAGCCCGGACCGAAGGCAGACGAGAGGCTTAAATGCCGATGTGACGGAGTGACAGGAGGATTTTAAGACGGAGTGGTAGTCCACGTGCGATAAGACAATCACGACACCGGGCCATCATCACCATCCATCCCGTCCCGCTTGGCACAGGTGAACAGAGACGGAAAGTAGATGTAGACCGTAGACTAGACGGGAGCAGTTGTACTCATCACGGTTGCGCCACTTTGGGCCACCCTTGGCGCTGACACACCATGTAAATCCTCGCCCCATTTATGAGGAGCCGGCGAGTAGGTATAGGCGTCCGGGCTATAAAAGGGGAGGATCAAAACCTTCCCTGGCATGGGAACACAACTCACACACACGAGACACAACCTCGCATGTAACCACGGTTCCTCAAACCGCCTGAGTAAATACAAGGCCGACGAACACCCAGACTGGACGTAAGACACGTTGTTCAAATCAGTATAAATCATTGTCTTTATTAGCTTGCCATCCAGGTATAAGACGCGCAACATTTGATTACTCGCCAGTGGTAAAAACACCGACAAGCAACATCTTCAGCTCGGAACACACCTGCTGCCTATGGGGGTGTAGGTCCTCCTAAAACCAACATGGAGTAGAAATCCTGGTGACCATCCATCCTGCAAATCATCAAGTAATCAATGTATCAAAACTACAAACAGCAGGGTATGATACAAATATCACTTCATTGCACAAGCAGAGAACAAATAAACCACAAATCACATTCACACATTGTAGGTATTTAAGAACATCACAAAATATAGAACTCATACCATCACATAGTTATATATCATGAATACACACTGTCAAGGTGCTCGCTACGAAACTTCCCTCGGTCTTCTCGGAAGCAGCCCACGGAGGTTCTTTTTCGGTGGGGCTAGTAGATCTCGAAGGTCTGAGCACAATGGCGAGAGATACACGAGAATTTACGTGGTTTGGGCCGCCGGAGCGTAAAACCCTACGTCCACGAGAGTGCTCGATGTATTGCTTGCTCGCGTGTAAGAATGAGTTGGCTAGGTCGCAAACCCCTTGCCCAGATGCTGCCCTGGTCCTTTTATAGACCAAGGCCGGGGGCAAATACATGGTGGCCCGGGGCCCGACAGGTGGCCCTGTGGCTATTTGCATCCTATACATAAGCTATAGGTTTTTACAGCTACATGCATTGTCACTATTGGTGGAGTTAAGGCGTGCCGCCTATCACGCCGAGCGCCTCTAACCAGGTGGCCAGTGATGATGAAGTTCCCATCTTGTCGCTGCGTGTCGTCGCTCTACTAGGCAGCTCTGCACCGCTGGGTGGCACTGTTGTGCCGTCACGCCTCGCCGCCCTGTCTTTCACCGTAATGGTACGCTGACGGGGGCGGAGGCGTGCGTCGTGCTTCTAGGGAAGGCACGACCCTTGAATGCTCGGCCTGGCAGCACACCTTCCTCTTTACTCCTTGGCCATCTGCCCGTTGCTTGTCGGCGTGACATCCAAGCGGTTGGCCCCCGGGACACGCGTCTCCTCCGAAGCTGTCTTGCGGAGTTGTGGGTGGCCCGGGGTTGCTGTGCACGTGGCAGCACCGGAGCCCTCCTATGCTAGAGGTTGGGCCCGGGGCTGCAGGACACGCGGCACCCGTAGAGCCTTTCTTAGCAGAAGGTACACCTGGAGTCATTGCCCACATGGCAGCGCCGGGGCCCTCCCATGCTGGGAGTCGGGCCCTGAACCGTAGGACACGTGGCACCTCCGGAGCTCTCCCTGGCGGAGGGTGTGGCTCGAAGGTTCCGTGCACGTGGCAGTGCCGGAGCCCTTCCTGGTGGAAGATCAGGTCCGGTACCATTGGACACGTGGCGACTCCTCAGTTACCCTCGGCCGGTAGTCAGGCACAGGGCCTGAAGACACGTGGCAACCCCGGGTCCGCCCATGGGGCCCAGGGCACGTGACTTACGCTGGGGGCCGCCTAAGCTAGAAAGGCGGGGCCCAAGCTGTTTTCTATCCACTACGCGGGGGTACCTGGTTCGCAGGGTACCGACAGTGGCCCCCAGGCCCATCTCGGGGGACATATTGAGCCCGCAGGTGGGCCCCTATCTCTTCCGCATTGTGGAATCAAAACGGCGGCGTGATTTTCATGTAGTGGGTGAGCGGCCGTACCTAAGAGATGGAGTGGTTGTTCATCTTCGGCGTAGTTGGAGAACTCAGTTAAAGTGGCAGCACATCGTCGCGTCCACTCTGATTTGATCAGTCATGACGTGGCAACCGAGGGATTGCCTCGAGGCTATTACTGCGACCGCCCGTGACCGTAGGAGAACCGTGCCACTTCCCTCGGGAACCACCAGACGTTACCGAGTTTACACCCTGCTGACCCACCAATTCCTCACTGGTGGTTCTGGGCCCTACCTATCATTGGCGAGAGCTAAAGCGACGTGCTTGCATGGTTTGCCTCCAGTTATCTACTGTGGCAACTAATGAGCTAGTCAGACCGCTCTCCTCGAGAACCGCCGGGCGTTCCCGAGGGGCTATCCTCCCGACCCCCAGTGACTGACGGGTGGTCCTGGATCTAGCCCTTATTTGGGGGAATGAATAACTCGCGGCGTGCAGCAGTGGCAACCCAATCGCCGTGCCTGTTGTGCTGCCTGAGGCCATGGACGAGTATAAAAAGGAGGCCTTGCGGTGTAGGATGGCACTCCCCCTCACCATGTGAAAGTGCATCTAGGTAATCCCCGTGGGTTTTGGATGATTGATGACGACAATTAAGATACTAATGATCTTTAATGAGTATGAGCACAGGTCTTTGAGATGAGAATGAATGTGGAGTCCATCAAAAAGCAAAAAGAAAAAGAAGAAGACTTGCAAAAGTAGAAAATATGATTTTATTCTTGAGTTTCACATTTTTTTAGTTGTGTAGAGGGTCCTCTCTTTTAGAGTGCTTGAGAATCGTTAGAGAGCTCAAACTTTTAGTTAGAATTTTGGTTAGGGAATAGTCCTAGGCATAGCTTAGAACACAGACCGGACTTGTCCAGACATGGGGCCGGACTAGTCCGATCCAACCGGACTATTCCATTTTGGACCGGACTAAATGTCTCATAGTGAGTTAGGACTTGTCCGTTTTATGCTGGACTAGTTCGTTCTTGTGTAAGTCTGAGCCTTTCTGAGACCAAGTCCCAGAAGGCCGGACTAGTCCGCCCATGGGGCCGGACTAGTCCGCCTCTTCGGACTAACCCGCTTAGGTCCGTAGGAAATCCCTCTGAGTGACCTCGGGCTAGTCCGTTGTGGACAGACTTGTCCGGTTGTGTGAGGTGAGTGGGGCCACTAGGTTAAGTCCCAGAAGGCCGGACTAGTCCGCTCAGCTGGCCGGACTAGTCCGGTTCTTTAGACTGGTCCAGTTTAGAACGAAACAATTGTTCCTGTGTGAGCTCGGACTAGTCCTGACATGGCCAGACTAGACCGTAATGTGAGATTAGAGAGTTTTGGGACTAAGTCTGGTAAGGCCGGACTAGTCCGCCCGTGTGGCCGGACTAGTCCGTTCTCACCCGGAGCAAAGGCTCCTGTGTTCGGACTAGTCTGTTCTTCAACGGACTAGTCCGGGGTTTAATGACCGTTTAAATTCAAAGGTGCCAAGGACTTTAGTTTATTAGCCTTGGTGACGTAGGTGGTCCCCCCCAAGGCCGTACTAGTCCGGGGTTCTGGCCGGACTAGTCCAGACTTTAGCAGGTGTAACGGTTGGATGTCGGGATCCCTATAAAAAGGGACCCGCCGGCTTCAAATGGATCTCTCTGCAACCCTAGCGCCAAAAACTCTTTCCTTGAGCTCTTCTAAGCTTCTTTCCTCACCTTCTTTACCCCTAAGATTGGATCTTGAGAGGTTTGGGGTGTGAGAGGAGAGACGCGGTGATCAACGTTTGAGCTCTCGGTTTGAATATCTTGCACTCTAATCGTTGATTTGAGTTTGTGCCTATTGTATTTTGTTTCCTAGAACTGCTAGGTTGTCGTAGGGAGACTCAAGTTGTGAGTAGCCCCTAGAATCTTGTATTCACCCTTTGATTGATAGTGAAAAACCCGGGCTTGATCTTGGTGATCGCTCGGTGAGGGTAGGGTTGGAAGAGACCCGGTCCTTTGTGAACTCCTCAACGGGGACGTAGATTCCTGTTTGGAATCGAACCTCGGGATAAATCGAGTCTCTTGATTCTTTACTTTCTCGCTTAATCACTAGAATTGCTTGTTAGGATTTGCTTCGCTCAAAACATGTTAACTGCCTTATAGTTGTGAATCTTGCAATCCAATCAGTTTCTCTTTCACAAACTAGTTGATTAGATTGTTAGATAACCCACGTATCTTCCGCTTGCACAAACTTGGAAAGAAATCCATAAAAACGCAACCTTTACCTAATTTCTATAACTAGACTAGATTAGTCCGCCCCCTGACCGGACTAGTCTGGCCCTTCAGGTTTTAATCCAGCTATTTTCAGTAGTTTCAGGTTTTATTAGCCTATTCACCCCCTCTAGGCAACTTTCAATTGGTATCAGAGCCTAACTCTCCACAAAAGCTTAACCGCTTGGAGAGGAGATGGGGGACAAGACCGGTAGCCAAGTTGATACCACCAAGGGAAATGGAGCAAATCCGAACAACATCGAAGGGCAAGGTTCAAACCCACCTCCATCTGTCACTCCTCCACAAGATGTCTCAAGCTCAGAAGAAGATGAAGAAGTTCTTCGTCTCATGGCTATCCTCAAGAAGAAGAAGGAGGAAGCTAAGAAGAAAAAGAAGGACAAGTCGGAGAAGAAGCTCAAGAGTAGTCAACAAGACTACTCGCGATATCCTTTTAGCTATGAGCGTCTAAATTCACATTCTAATTACTTGTCAAGTCACTTAGGCAAACCACCTCACTTTGATGGAACTAACTATACCATGTAGAAGCACAACATGAAGTTGCATCTAATATCCTTAAACCCAAGTCTTTGTCATGTTGTTTGTACAGGTATAGATATCCCCGAAGACGAGGATGACCAAGAGCAAGAACAACAAATCCACCGCAATGCACAAGCGGCGGCCGTGCTCAACTCATCCCTAAGCCTCAAAGAATTCAACAAGGTGGATGGGTTAGAGCTCACCAAAGATATTTGGGACACACTCAAGATCGCACATGAAGGAAACCGATCCATGAGGGAAGCCAAGATCGAGATGATCAAAGGAGAGCTTGGAAGGTTCGCCATGGAAGAAGGCGAAATTCCTCAAGAGATGTACAACCGGCTCAAGACTCTCATCAAAAAGAGCCGGGCGTAAGGATGCAATAAATGGAATGATCATGAGGTGGTCAAGAGGATGATAAGAGCCTTCATGCCTCGCAATGTGACCCTATGCACTTTGATCCGGGAAAGTCCAAACTTCCACAAGATGACTCTGGTTGAAGTGCTAGGGAAGATCGTCAACCATGAGATGATGGAGAAGGAAGCTCAACACGTCAACGACCTAGCAAAGGTCACCTAATCCAAGAAGAACGGCATAGCTCTCAAGGACACATCCAAGTCCAAAGGAAAAGAAGTACAAATCACAAGTGATGATGAGAGCACGAACATGGATGATGAAAAATGGCCTTCTTCATCAAAAGATTCAAGAGGATGATGAGAAGAAGAAGAAGCCACCACTATGAGAATAAGTGAAAGGACAAGGGCAAGTCAAGAACAAAGAAGACTTGCTACAACTGTGGCGAATACGGGCATTTCATTTTGAATTGCCCCCATAGCAAGGAAGATGACAAGAGGAAGAAGAAGTATGGGAAGCCTCAAGATAAGAAGATCTTCAAGAAGAAGAAGGTTTATGGACAAGCTCACATTGGAGAAGAGTGGGACTCAAACGAAGAGTCCTCTTCCGAAGATGAAGAAAAGGTGGCAACCGTCGCAATCATAAGGCCAACCATGAAGAAATCACTCTTGCCAAACAAGGGTGATTGGAAGGGCCCAAGCCACACATGCCTCATGGCAAAGGAAGGAAAGCGTAAGGTAACATCTAAACCTTCAAAGTTACATATTGTTGATGATGATGACTTTGATAGTAGTAGTGAAAATGAATTCATGTTTATGGGCTTAAACAAAAATGCTATAGCTAAAATGCAAATACTATCAGATGAAATATTTGAAAAGGAAGAGCTTCTCAATCAACAAGAAAAATTTCTTATCCTTGAAAAGGAAAGAAACCTTGAGATTGAGAAGCTCCTTGAACTTGAGAGGGAGAAGAGTAGAGCACTTGAAAGTGAACTTGCCTTGAGCAAGGAAACTTGTGTTGAACTTAAGAGTACGAATGTAGTACTTCAAGATGAACTTGTGAGTTTGACCAAAACTCACAAGAATCTTGAAGCACAATTCAACTCACTTAAGTCAAGTGTCTCATCTACTTCATCCTCCAAGAACTCCTCCTCAACAAATATGGAGTCCAACACTAAAACTTGCAAATGTGCTAATCTTGTTCTAAACTTCAAAAATGAGCTCAAAGAGGCACAAAGCCAGAATACACACAAAAGTGGCATCTTTGATAAGGAGGAGATCAAATATGCACGTAGTTCATACTCGATCGCAACATCTCCTCTTATCAAAGATGGACTTGGTTATACTAGGGGAGGAAAGCAAAATGCTAGAATCCTCAAGAATAACAATAAGTGTGTAGCTTTTGTCAAAGAGAACTCAACTCAAGTCAAGAACAACAATGTAAGTGCATCTAGGTATCCCCATGGGTTTTGGATGATTGATAACGACAATTAAGAGACTAATGAGCTAAGATGATCATAAGCACATGATATTTCCAAGGTGGACACCTAAACTCTCAAAAAGGAAAAGGATGAAGAACGGCGTCGAAGACTCAAAGAGTAGAAATTAGGATTTCATTTGAGTCTTTAGTAGGCTAGCCGTGTAAGAGTGAGAGTGTGTGTGTCAAGTGCATTGAGATCATAGAAGAGAGCTCAAAGCGTTAGAAGTGTCAAATCCTTAGTGGAGAGTGCTAGTGAGGTAAACTCGGGTAGGCCAGACTTGTCCGGGCCAGAGGTCGGACTAGTCCGGAAGTCCTACGGCATAGTCCGTTTTGGGCCAGACTAAGAGTTCCTGACTAAGTTCGGACTTGTCTGTTTGGGGACGGACTAGTCTGTTTCTCTCTTGGTGAGAGTATTTTGGGACTAAGTCTTGGTAGACCGTGTCCGCCTCAGTGGCCGGACTAGTCCGGGCTAGCCAGACTAGTCCATTTTCACCCGAACAAAGAGTCTCTGTGTGAGTTCGGGCTAGTCCATTCTGAGGCAGACTAGTCTGTATGGTTGTGGGATGAGAGCTCCCACGGCTAAGTCTTGGTGGACCGGACTTGTCCGCCTTAGTGGCCGGACTAGTCCGGGTCCTACAGACTTGTCCGTTCTCACCCAGACAAAGAGTTCCTGTGTGAGATCAGACTAGTCCATTGTGGGGCGGACTAGTCCAGAAATCTGTGAACGTTTGAAATTTGAACGTTGGGGAGTAGGTGGCTTTGTGATGTCAGTGGTCCCCGAAGACCGGACTAGTCCGGGGTCCTGACCGGACTAGTCTGGACCTTAGTTGGTGGCAACGGTTGGCTGTTGGGACTTCTATAAAAGGAGATGACCTGACTTCATTTAGACCCCCCTGGAATCCTAGCGTCGACACAACCATCCTAGAGCCCCTCTAAGCCTTCTCTCTTGCCTACTCACCCTATAGAACCAATCCTTGAGTGGATTTCAGTGTGTGAGGAGAGGAGAAGGAAGAACTTCGTGTTTTGCCTCTTGGAGTGATCTCGTGCACTTGGTGTGAGTCTTTGTGATCTGTGGCTTGTGAGATTTGTGAAGTTTTGAGGACGTGATCAAGTGGAAGCCTCAGATTGTGAGCAGCCCCAAAATCTTGTAAGTTCACCCTTGAGATAGTGGAAGAACCGGGTTGGCCTTAGTGGCGACTTGGTGTGGAAAGGGTTGTTAAACCCGGTCCTTTGTGGACTCCTCAACGGGGACATAGATTCCTGAGTGGAATCGAACCTCAGGCAAAAATCTCCTTGTCTTTTCCTGCATTTACAATTCATCGATCGCTAAATTGCTTAGGGTTCACTTTGTCTATTTTGATCATATAGTGTTCCTCGTTACAATCTTGCAATCCATTTCAATATTCTATCATACCTGTCATATTAGATTGCTAGTTATTTTATCCGCATTTTGTTAGGCTAAAATCTGAAAAAAAACCCATAAAAATCAAGTTTTAGGTTTTTCCAGCAGGTTGACAGGACTAGTCCGCCCCTGAGCCAGACTAGTCCGGCCCCTATGTGCTAATACCGTTTAATTAAGTCATTTCAGGTATTTTAGCCTATTAACCCCCCTCTAGATAACTTTCAATTGATATCGGAGCAGGTCTCTCCATCAAGAGTCTAACCACTCGGAAGAAGATGGCCGGAGTGGATGAATACGAGATTCCGTCGAGGTTGCAAGGCGACAACTCACATGGCAAGAAGAAGAACACGGATGTGCTGCAAGGCCATACAAGTCAAGTACAACCGTCTCAAAGTCCTTGTCAACAAGATCCAATCTTATGGATGCACCCGGTGGACGGATCATGAGGTGGTGAAGAGGATGATTTGGGCATTCATGCCTCGAAACATTGCTCTTTGCTCCTTGATCCGTGAGAGTTCGGGATAGGCTCAAATGACCCCGGAGGAAGTGCTTGGAACAATCATCAACAATGAGATGATGGAGAAGGAAGCCATGTTCTACAGCGACCTCCAAAGGCTCGCCTCCTCCAAGAAGAAAGACGTTGCTTTCAAAGCAACATCCTCATCACAAGACTTCGAAGCAAGTGATGATGAGAGTCTCGACACCGATGAAGAAGAGGTGCTCTTCATCAACAAATTCAATAGGATGATGAGAAGGAGGAAGGGGAGCAACCACTATGAAAACAAGAACAAGGAAAGGTCCAAGCCCAAGATGAAAAGAGCATGCTACAACTGTGGTGAACATGGACACTTCATTGTGGATTGTCCATATGAAGAGAGCAAGAAGAAGAGAGATGGCAAGTCCGAAGAGAAGATGTTCTTCAAGAAGAAGAAGCCATCGGGACATGCTCACCTTGGGAAGGAATGGGACTCAAACAAAGACTCATCCTCCAAGGATGAAGAGAAAGTGGCAACACTTGCCATTGGAAGGAGCAAGCTCTTCCCCAATCTTGAAGACTTCAAGTCTACATGTCTCATGGCTAAGGAGGGAAGAAGAAAGGTTAAATCTAAACCATCCCTCTCTGCTTCTTCACTTGATAGCTTTGATAGTAGTAGTGAAAATGAATCCATGCTTAAGGATCTAAGTAGGAGCACCTTGAAAAAGATGAGCTTGTTGTCGGAAGAAATCTTTGAGAAGGAGGAACTCATCAACCATCAAGAAGACATGCTCATCCTTGAAAAGGAGAGATGTCATGAGCTTGAAGAGCTCCTTGAGGTTGAAAGGGAAAGAAGCAAGGCACTTGAGCATGAACTCGCATTGAGAAAGGAAACTTGCTCAGGACACAACTATTGTGCTCAAGGATGGAATTGTTAACTTGACAAAAGTAAACAAGATCCTTGAAACACAAGTTGAGTCTCTCAAGATCAATGCACCTTCTTCCTCTATGATTCCACCCTCCTCAAAGAAATCTTCCGAAGCAACTCAAACTTGCAAGTGCTCAAACTTAATCCTAAAACTTAAGAATGAACTCAAGTTGACACAAAACAAGCAATCACCGAAAGGTGGGTTCTTTGACAAGAAAAAGTTGGCATATTGTGACACCCTCATTTTTTGGTTTCTGCATGTATTCATGTTTCATGTAGAGAAAACATTTAAAAAAAGTGAGAACAGAGAAAGAATAAAAAAGATAGCCAAAAAGAGCAAAATCCAGTTCACCAAGAGCGCCGAAGACAACTCCCGCGGCCCGATGGCCACGTGGCACTTTCGGAGCTCATCCCCGCAAAGGGGGAGAGGTCCAACCCCGTGGGACACGTGTTGCCCCGGAGCTAGCCTCTGCGGAGAAGCAAGGCCAGCTGCAGGACACGTGTCACCTTCGGAGCTAGTCACCGCGGAAATCAGAGGACCAGTCGCGTAGGATACGTGTCAATCTCGGAGCTCACCTCCGAGAGGTCCGGTTCTATTGGACACGTGTCACCGCCGAAGCTTATCTCCGAGAGGTCCGTCACTGTTGGACACGTGTCAACCTCGGAGCTCGTCTCTGAGAAGAAAGGAAGTATGGAGCTATTAGGATACGTGGCACACCCGGAGCCACCTCCAAAGAGAGGGAAGGTCCGACACTGACACGTGGCGTGCGCGGAGCCACCTCCGAATAGAGAGGAGGTCCCGACCGACAGGATACGTGGCACACGCGGAGCTCACCTCCAAAGGAGATGGAGGTCTCGCTCGCTTGACATGCGACACAACCGGAGCTCGTCTCTGCGGAAAGGGGGAGACCAGGCCCCGGTAGACATGTGGAGCTTCCGGAGCTCATCACCGCGAAAGTAACGAGTTCTGGAGCGGTTTTCAGATTCTGTACGCGTGGAAATACCGGTACGGAGAGGAAACCAACATGAATTCCACAATGTTACCGCACCAAATCAACTAAAGATAAGTTGTTAAGATTCAACGACAATCTGAATAGGACTCTTATTCGAAATACAATCAGATTAGGACTCTTCTTCTCCCGATTATAAATAGAACCCAGAACCCTTGGCCGAAACCACGAACTTATTTTCCAACTCCTAAGCCAACGACTTAGAGCCCTAGCCCCAACTCGCCGAGTAAACCCATCGCCGGAGTTTGGTCGAGAGAGATCGCCGGAAGAGAGCCCCAACGATCTGTCTGATAGGAGAAGGACCCCGAGACTAAGAAGAACATAAGGTAGGTCTCCAATACAACCTTACAACATCATCACATTTTCTTTGCATCTGTTCTTAGATTCCTTTCAAACAGAAGTTTTTTCGTGGACAGAACACTTGTTGATCGGTTTGATCTAGATCTAAAGACAAGATCATCGCCACGTCCACATTTGATTCGAACACCTCTGTTCGTCGTAAAACCATGCAATCCATGCTAAAACACGTACAAACCGACCTAATAAAAACTGCACCATAGGATTAACATGCATATACATCATTACATCTTAAAGTAGAGTTTATGCATGATATTGATTGCTGTGAATCTTGTATGTGCGTGATCATGTATAGAAGGACAAGCTCAGGGAGCTACCTACGACGGACTACAACAACAAGATTTTGAGCAACCGGAACAGCCAGAACAAGGCAAGTGCCCATTGACCATATTGATCCTATGTTTTGGGAAACTGTTTTGTTTTGCGAAAAGGTGTGTGTGTGCTGAGTCAAGCATGATGGGAAACCCTTTTATAGGAGTTCACTAGTTTTGGTTAAACCACCCTTGTCGCCAGGGATGTATATGAGTCGGGTATGGTTTTAATTTATGCTTCGCTGAGTCCATGGGATTTGGGGAGCGAGATGGATGTGTCTAGCTAACTGCACTCGTAAGATTTATAAGGAACTGAGGTTGTAAATGAATATGGATCGGAGGGAGATCTAGGCAAGCCTGGGTTTGTGAATGAGGTAGAAAGAGATGGTGGTTTACTTGCCGTAGATCTAAGGACCGGTTCATGCGAGCACATGTCAGGATAACATTGCCACCACAAGGCCAAGTATGGGTGCGGCTTAGCTGACTAATTAGGTAAGTTGCTAGATTGTTATGGACCGTGGAAGGCGTGGGGAATGGGAGTCGAGTGAGGACTGCCCTGGGAACTGCATGGCACAAGAGGGGCCCGTGGGTGGGAGAATTGGAGATTTTAGCCTGCCGGTGAAACCTTAGTGAGTCCATACATCTAGTAACCCCTTTGTAAAGGCTATTTTGTGATCTCTTGGCCATACACCGATGGTTGTGCATTGGTATAATGGAGGTTCTGCAGTCGCCGACGGGTGATGAAATCACAAACTTGTGGGTAAAGAGGTGCAAACTCTGCAGAGTCTAAAACTATCATGATAGCCGAGCTTACGGTCACGAGCGCCTGGCCAACTTCCATGATTAGTTGGGATGGTTATTGGCTATGGTTATTGGTTATTGTTTTGGAAGGTTTGGTTTTGGTTTTGTTTTCGGGACTGTTGAGTCCGGGTGATACGATGGGTTGCATGACTGTTGAGTCATGGCAACGAGATTGGTCTCGGTGTGAGAAGAAATTGTTTATGAGATAAAATGGTAGCGAATACGAGATGGTATTCGTGAGATGGTAGCGAATATGAGGAGGTATCCGTGAGCAAGAATGAGGTTGATTAATGTCTGGTTGGGACATGGAAGGTAATGAACATAATGGGGGTATGATTGGTATTTTAGTACATGTTGGGATTACATTCACTTAAAGATAAGTTGTTGTTTTATCATGGTTTTGATAAATAACTTTGCTTTCTGCAATGAGCCTTTTTATACCTACCTTGTTGTGAGCTACATATCATATTTTCCCGCACTTGCATCATTGTACTCAAACTTGCATTATTATTTCACCATCAGCAACAGGAGAAGATTACTATGGAGACCAGGTGGAGCATTAGGTGTGTAATCTGTCCTCAACCTTGCCTGTGGGAGAATGAAGTAGAAGATGGAGCTGCTGCTGCTTAGATTGCTTCCGCATTAGTTAGAAGACTTCTGCTGCTAGAATAAAGACTTCCGGTGTTAGATTAAGACTTCCGCTGTGAGCAACAGTCCAAGACTCATGACACATTGTAATAAACTCTGTTATTCGTGGTCGTATATATTCTGAAATTCAGTTTGTGGATGATGTGTATATGTGTGATGAACATCCTGGGCACACATATGCATCAGTTCTCAGTTCTGTGGTTTTCCACCGAATTGAGGGCGTCACAGATTGGTATCAGAGCCACGGGTTGACGGTAGGTTACATGCTTAGATAGATCACAGATTGGTATCAGACACAGATTGTTAGCTAAGCCACACTGACATAGGATGCAATCCTAGGAAAAGCCATAGTTGGATCACAGATTGGCAACACCCTAAGCCATATAGGACCCCCATTGAACAAGCCTTGAATAGGAGTTGTGTGAGCCCTTGTGATGATTGTTCGTGATTATGTGCTTAGTGTGAGTTATGGGATGTCTCAAAGCGTTGTCCATATCCACACATAAGTAGAAAAAGGTGTGAGATGCCTCGGCACTTGTTCACATCCTCATATGGGCTAATATATATAGTCCAATCCACCTTGATGCATATATTTAAGGGGATCTATCTAACCTTCTATTCTATTTTGTTCTCTCTCACAGATGGTGAGAGGAAACGCCGGCCGAAGGAACGTCCGTGACAACCAAGAGGATGGCCACGATGAAGTTCCTGTTAACCCCAAAGCTGGTGTGAACAACCTGGAACGGTTGATGGTCATGCAGAATTAACTTATGCAAACCATGATCCAAACTTTGGGTCAGTTGCAAGCCAACAACAACAACCCCGTTCCGGCACCACGGCCACCACCACCGCCGGCTCATAACAGACTGGGAGAGTTCATGAGGACTCGACCACCCACCTTTGCTCAAGCTAATGACCCCATGGAGGCCGACGACTGGTTGAAATCCATGGAGAAGAAGCTTGCCATAGTGCAGTGCAATGACTGAGAGAAGGTTCTTTTTGCGTCGCACCAACTCATGGGAGCTGCCGCTGACTGCTGGGATGCCCTATGTAACGCTCATGTCGAACCGGAGACGATCACTTGGACTGAGTTCAAGGAGAGTTTCCGCTATCATTACATCCCTGCTGGTGTAATGATGTCCAAGAGACAGGAGTTTGAAGGTCTCCGCCAAGGATAGAGAAGCGTGAACGAGTATCTCAACAAGTTCACACAACTGTCCCGGTATGCCCCTGAAGATGTCAACTCAGACCACAGGAAGCAATACCTGTTCATGAGAGGATTGAACAATGAGATCCAGGTTCAGCTCCTCAACAATGACTATGCGAGCTTCCAGAAGCTGGATGACAAGGCTATAGTGGTTGAAAGCAAGATCCGAGAGATTAAGCGAGAGTGCAAGAGGAAGATGCCATACTAGCCCCAAGGGAGCAACGTACAACCTCGGTACATGCCCCCAGCCGCACCACAGTATGGATCGACTGCTCCTGCATACCGCCCTAGTCAGCCACCACAGCAACGACCCGTTGCACAAGCACCTCATGTGCCTTTGCCTCCTGTGCCCTGACCCAACATGGGCGCTCCTGTTCAAAACCCCCGCCCTAACGTACTTGCTGCCGTAGGCAACAGGGCATGCTTTGCATGCAGGGAAACAGGACACTTCACGAGCCAGTGCCCGAGGAGAGGCCCTGGACAGCAAGGCAACATGCCCAAGCAGAACCCACGACCGAATGGAGGAGACAATCAAGGAAACCGTGGACAGCAGAACTATGCTCGCGGCAATGTGAACCATGTCTCTGCTGAGGAAGCACAACAGGCTGAGGATGTCGTAATTGGTATGTTCTTTGCTAACTCCAACCCAGCCACCATCTTATTTGATTCTGGAGCATCACATTCCTTCATATCATCCAAGTATGTTGCCAAGCATAATCTACCCATATCACACTAAAAATGCGCTATGTTAGTTAATTCTCCCGGTGGAGAGATGAGGACTAATATAGTATGTCTGAAAGTAAGCCTTAAAATAAGGGGGGTAGATTTCCTTGCCAACCTCATTGTCTTGGATTCCCACGGGCTTGACATAAAACTCGGGATGGATTGGTTAAGCAAGCACAACGGGGTAATCCAATGTGCTGAAAGAAGCGTGCAGTTGACAAACAAGCACGGTATTCGTGTCGAGTTTGAGTCATGTGACACCCTCATTTCTGGTTTCTGCATGTATTCATGTTTCATATAGAGAAAACATTTTAAAAGAAGTGGGAACAGAGAAAATATCAAAAAGATAGCCAATAAGAGCCAAATCAAATTCCCAGAGAGCGTCGAAGACAACTTCCGCAGCCCGCTGGCCACGTGGCGCGTTCGGAGCTCATCCCTGCGAAGTGGGGAGAGGTCCGCCGCTAAACTGGCTATGTGGCAGGCTCGGGGCTCATCTCCGCAAAGGGGGAGAGGTCCGTCCCTATGGGACATGTGTTGCCCCCGGAGCTAGCCTCTGCGGAAGAAGCGAAGGCAGTTCCACATGACACATGTCACCTTCAGAGCTAGTCACCGCCGAAATCAGAGAACCCGTCGCGCGGGATACGTGTCGATCTCGGAGATCACCCCCGAGAAGTCCGGTTCTATTGGACACGTGTCGCCACTGGAGCTTATCTCCGGGAGGTCCGTCACTGTTGGACACGTGTTTATCTCGGAGCTCGTCTCTGAGGAAAAAGGGAAGTCCGACGCTACTTGATGCGTGGCATTCACGGAGCTCACCTCCAAAGAGAGGGAGGTCCGAAATGGATACATGGAACACCCGGAGCCACCTCCGGAGAGAGGAAAGGTCCGGCAGTTACACGTGGCGTGCACGGAGCCACCTTCGAATATAGAGGAGGTCCCGACCGCCAGGATACGTGGCGCATGCGGAGCTCACCTCCGAAAGAGATGGGAGGTCTCGCTCGCTTGACACGCGGCACAACCGGAGCTCGTCTCTGCGGAAAGGAGGAGACCAGACCCCGGTATACATGTGGAGCTTCCGGAGCTCATCGCCGCGGAGGTAACGAGTTCTGGAGCGGTTTTTGGATTCTGTACGCGTAGAAATATCGGTACGAAGAAGAAACCGACCTGAATTCCACAATGTCACCGCACCAAATCAACTCAAGATAAGTTGTTAAGATTCAACGATAATCTGAATAGAACTCTTATTCGAAATACAATCAGATTAGAACTCTTCTTCTCCCGATTATAAATAGAACCCAGAACCTCTGGCCGAAACCACAACCTTCTTTTCCAACTCCTGAGCCGACGACTTAGAGCCCTAGCCCCAACTCGCCGAGTAAGCCATCGCCGGAGTTTCAGCGAGGAAGATTGCTGGAAGAGAGCCCCAACAATCTGTCTGATCAGAGAAGGACCCCGAGACCGAGAAGAACGTAAGGTAGGTCTCCAATACCACCTTACGACATCGTTGTGTTTTCTTTGCATCTGTTCTTCGATTCCTTTCGAACAGAGGCTTTCTCATGGGCAGATCACTTGTTGATCGGGTTGATCTAAAGACAAGGTCATCGCCACGCCCACATTTGATCTGAACACCTCTGTTCATCGTAAAACCATGCAAGCCATGCAAGAAAACGTACAAACCGACCTAATAAAACTAAAACTGCATTATAGGATCGCATGCATATGCATCATCACATCTAGTTTAAAGTTTGTGCATGATATTGATTGCTGTGGATCTTGTATGTGTGTGATCCTTTATAGCAGGGCAAGCTCAGGGAGCTGTCTACGACGAGCTGCAACAACAAGGTTTCGAGATCCAAGAGCAACCGGAACCGCAAGAACAAGGCAAGTGCCCCTTGACCATATTGATCCTATATTTTGTGAAAAACTGTTTTGTTTTGCGAAAAGGTGTGTGTGCTGAGTCAAACATGATGGGAAACCCTTTTATAGGAGTTTACTAGTTTTGGTTAAACCACCCTTGTCGCCTGGGAAGTTTATGAGTCGGGTATGGTTTTTACTTTTATGCTTCGTTGAGTCCATGGGATTGGGAAGCGAGATAGATGTGTCTAGCTAACTGCACTCGTAATGATAATGAAAAACTGATGTTGTTAATGAACATGGATCGGAGGGAGATCTAGGCAAGACTGGGTTTGTGAATAAGGTAGCATGAGATGGTGGTTTACTTGCCGTAGATCTAAGGACCGGTTCATGCGAGCACATGCCAGGACAACAGTGCCACCACCAGGCCAAGTATGGGTGCGGCTTAGCTGACTAATTAGGTAAGTTGCTAGATTATTATGGACCGTGGAAGGCGCGGGGAATGGGAGTTGAGTGAGGACTGCCCTGGGAACTGCATGGCACAAGAGGGGGCCCGTGGGTGGGAGAATTGGAGATTCTAGCCTGCCGGTGAAACCTTAGTGAGTCCATACATCTAGTAGCCCCTTTGTAAAGGCTATTTTGTGATCTCTTGGCCATACATCGACGGTTGTGTACTGGTATAATGGAGGTTCTGCAGTCACCGATGGGTGACGAAATCATAAACTTGTGGGTAAAGAGGTGCAAACTCTGCAGAGTCTAAAACTATCATGATAGCCGAGCTTACGGTCACGAGCGCCTGGCCAACTTCCATGATTAGTTGGGATGGTGATTGGATATGGTTATTGGTTATGGTTTGGTTTTGGTTTGGTTTTCGGGATTGCTGAGTCCGGGTGATAGGATGGGTTGCATGACTGTTGAGTCATGGCAACAAGGTTGGTCTCGATGGGAGACGAAGTTGTTATAAGATGAAATGGTAGCGAATACGAGGAGGTATTCGTGAGCAAGAATGAGGTTGATTGATGACTGGTTGTGACATGGAAGGTAATGAATATAATGGAGGTATGATTGGTATTTTAACACATGTTGGGATTACATTCACTTAAAGATGAGTTGCTGTTTTATCATGGTTTTGATAAATAACTTTGCTTTCTGCAATGAGCCTTTTTATACCTACCTTGTTATGAGCTTCATATCATATTTTTCCCACACTTGCTGAGTACATCATTGTACTCAAACTTGCATTATTATTTCATCATCAGCAACAGGAGAAGATTACTATGAAGACCAAGGGGAGCATTAGGCGTGTGATCTGTTCTCAACCTCCCCTGTGGGGATGGAGTAGAGACGGAGCCGCTACTGCCTAGAATTGCTTCCACACTAGTTAGAAGACTTCCGCTGCATAGAAATAAGACTTCCGCTGTTAGATTAAGCCTTCCGCTGTGAGCATGAGTCCAAGACTCATGAGGCATTGTAATAAACTCTGTTATTCGTGGTCGTATATATTCTGAAATTCAGTTTGTGGATGATGTGTATATGTGTGATGAACATCCTGGGCACACATATGCATCAGTTCTCGGTTCCGTGGTTTTCCACCGAATTGAGGGCGTCACACATATGCACGAACTGCATATACCAATGTAAGACCTCCACATGTCAAAGATGGTCTTGGCTATTCTCGGGAGTGGAAGCAACATGCTAAAACTCCCAAGAATGGGAAAGACTTGATTGTTTTTGTCAAGGAGGGTTCATCCAACAAAGAAAAAGGAAAGAACATTGCAAACTCATCTAACATGCCTAAAAATGAACCTCATCCTTTGTTCCATGACTTTGATGCTTCATATGTTTTATTGAGGAACAAATTTGGAAAGACCTATGCTAGGTATGTTGGGCCACTCCGCAAGAGTCCAAAACCTTGTGTGTGGGTGCCCAAGTGCCTCTTGACTAACATGAAAGGACCCAACTCTGTTTGGGTACCTAAAGGAAAAACATAACTCTATTCTATAGGCATACTCCTCCGGTGGATCAAAATGGGTGCTCGACAGTGGATGCAAAAATCATATGACCGGAGAGAGAAGGATGTTTGTGAAGTATGAGGAAAATGAAGATCCAAGTGAAGGAATATACTTTGGGGACAATAGCCAAGGGAAAATCCTTGGCACCGGTAAAATTGCTATTTCTCCCCATCATACTCTTTCCAATGTTTTGCATGTTGACTCCCTTGATTATAACCTTCTATCCATATCTCAACTATGTGATAAAGGTTATAATTGTATTTTCACTAACGAGGGTGTGACTGTCTTAACAAGAAGCAATGACTCAATCGCCTTTAAGGGCATGCTCAAGGGAAAGCTTTACCTTGTGGATTTCACCACGGATAACGCTCAACTTGACACGTGCTTAATGGCAAAGACCAACATTGGATGGCTTTGGCATAGACGGCTAGCCCATGTTGGAATGAGAAATTTGCAAAAACTTCTTAAGGGAGAACACATTCGAGGTTTGAAAAATGTTGTTTTTGATAAGGACATGCCATGTAGTGCTTGTCAAGCCGGAAAGCAAGTTGGAGCTCAACATCCATCCAAAAATGTCATGACGACTACAAGACCTTTGGAGCTACTTTACATGGACCTCTTCGGTCCAATCGCCTACATAAGCATCGACGGTAACAAATATGGTCTTGTAGTTGTAGATGATTATTCTTGCTTCACTTCGGTGTTCTTTTTGCATGACAAAGGCAAAACTCAGTGTGTGCTCAAGAAATTCTTGAGGAGAGCTCAAAACGAGTTCTCCTTAAGAATCAAGAACATAAGGAGTGATAATGGCACCGAGTTCAAGAACACTCAAGTGGAAGAATACTTGGATGAAGAAGGCATCAACATGAGTTTTTAGCCCCCTACTCCCCTCAACAAAACGGGGTGGCTGAAAGGAAGAATAGAACTCTTATTTAGATGGCAAGAACCATGCTTGATGAGTACAAGATGTCGGACCGGTTTTGGGCGGAAGCGGTTCACACTGCTTGCCATGCCATAAATCGGTTGTACCTTCATTGACTTTTGAAGAAGACGTCTTACAAACTTCTAACCCGTAACAAACCCAACATCTCTTATTTTCGTGTCTTTGGGAGCAAGTGTTATATTCTCAACAAGAAGCCTAGGACTTCGAAGTTTGCTTCAAAGTTCGATGAAGGTTTCTTACTTGGTTATGACTCAAACACTTACGCCTATCGTGTTTTCAACAAATCTTCTAGAATTGTTGAAATAGCGAGAGACGTAGTGTTTGATGAGACTAATGGCTCCCAAGTGGAGCAAGTTGATCAAAGTGTGCTAGATAGAGAAGAGGTTCCACAAGAAGCACTTAAAAGGACGACACTTGGAGACATTTTCCCTCAAGAACATGCTCAAGACTCAAATGACCATCCAACAAACGAAGATATGTCTCCTTCCCACGATCAAGCTCAAGATGAGCAAGGCCAACATCAACAAGATCAAAACGATCAAAGTCAAGAAGGAGGATTGGATCAAGGGGGAGACGAGAAAAGAACGATGATGTAGATGAAGATCAAAGAGTCCAACCACCTCATCCAAGAGTGCACCAAAGTGTTCAACGGGATCATCCCGTCGACAACATACTAGGAGACATCTCCAAAGGGGTAACCACTCGTTCTCGAATGGCTATCTTTTGTGAACATTACTCTTTTGTTTCTTCTTTGGAGCCTCGCAAGGTAGAATAAGCACTTCAAAATCCGGATTGGGTGGTGGCCATGCAAGAGGAACTCAACAATTTTGAAAGAAATCAAGTATGGGAACTCGAGAAGCAACCCAACACAAATGTTGTGGGAACCAAGTGGTATTCCGCAACAAGCAACACGAGTATGGGGTTGCAATAAGAAACAAGGCAAGACATGTTGCAAAGGGATATGCACAAGTTGAAGGTTTAGATTTCGATGAAACTTTTGCTCCCGTAGCTAAGCTTGAATCAATCCGTATCTTGCTTGCCTTTGCTACTCACCATGATTTCAAGCTATACCAAATGGATGTGAAAATCGCTTTCCTCAACGGTCCGATCAAGGAGGAAGTGTACGTGGAGCAACCACCCGGATTTGAGGACGATAAGTATTTTAACCATGTATTTAAACTTCTGAAAGCCCTCTATGGCCTCAAACAAGCTCCTAGAGCTTGGTATGAGTGTCTTAGAGACTTTCTCATTAAAAATGGTTTTAGTATAGGGAAGGCCGACTATACACTCTTCAGTAAGCTTTTTAACGATGATTTATTTGTGTGCCAAATATATGTCGATGACATTATATTTGGTTCCACTAACAAAGCTTTTTGTGATGAATTTTCAATGATAATGACCGAAAGGTTTGAGATGTCAATGATGGGGGAATTGAAGTTCTTCCTAGTATTTCAAGTCAAACAACTCAAGGAAGGAACGTTCATAAGTCAAACCAAGTATACTCAAGACATACTCAAGAGGTTCGACATGGACAAAGCCAAACCCATCAAGACTCCAATGGGAATCAACGGACACTTTAACCTCAATGAAGATGGTCCAAGTGTGGACCAAAAGGTATTTCGTTCCATGATAGGTTCCTTGCTTTACCTTTGTGCATCTAGGCCCGACATAATGCTTAGTGTGTGTATGTGTGCACGGTTCCAAGCCGCTCCTAAGGAGTGTCACTTGACAGCCGTTAAGAGGATTCTTAGATATTTGGTTCACACTCCTAACCTAGGACTTTGGTACCCCAAGGGATCCAAGTTCAATCTCATCGGATACTCCGATGCCGATTATGCCGGTTGTAAGGTAGATAGGAAGAGCACGTCCGGGACTTGCCAATTCCTTGGTAGGTCCTTGGTTTCATGGTCTTCAAAGAAACAAAATTCCATTGCCCCATCCACAGTCGAAGCGGAGTACGTCACAGCCAGGAGTTGTTGTGCACAACTCCTATGGATGCGACAAACTCTTAGGGACTATGGTTACACTTTGAGTTCCACTCCTATGTGACAATATGAGTGCCATCAAGATTGCTCACAATCCCGTGGAGCATTCTAGAACCAAACACATTGATATCCATCACCATTTCCTGCGAGATCACTCTATCAAGGGAGATATCGTTATCTCTCATGTTAGGAGTGAGAAGCAATTGGCGGACATCTTCACCAAACCCCTTGATGAGAAACGTTTTTTGTGACCTAAGGAGTGAACTAAATATCCTAGATTTTTGAAACATTGCTTGAGTCATGCACATCTGTTTGTTACTTGTTTATAAACTTCAAAAATCGCATGCTTTCAAGATTCTACCCTAATCTCTCTTACTCTACGAAAATTATGTTTAAAAGGTTTCTTTGTCAAATATGGTCATTGTTTATTTGATGTATGCTTACTGACCAAGTTTGTCAAAGATATTTGCAAAAACTTGTCCAAAAAGGATCATATTCTTGAGCTAAAATTCAAATCATATGAAATTTCAGATTATAGCCGGACTAGTCTGCCCATGGGCCGGACAAGTCCGGGCTGTCTAGGTCGGACTTCTCAGCGTACAAGTCCAAATTGGACTAGTCCGCCTGGGAGGCCGGACTAGTCCAGCTCCGGAGATGTCCGGCTTTGGTCCGTAGACCGGACTTGTCCGTGCATCAGTCGGACTAGTCCAGCCCCTGGGGACTTAACCTCCTAGGGCGGCCAGACCACCTCTCTCTCTTCACACTCAACTCTCAACTCTCTCTTAAGTGGGAAATGCCCCACATTGGCGATTTTTGCTTTTCTCCACCAAAAATCTCATCCAATCCACGGATTGGAGTCCTAAGGAGTGCGGAAATCCTTCCCCGTGCTTCGTTGCTCAAGTTTCGCCTCCAATTTCATCACATTTGAAGATTTGAAGAGGTATTCTTGACCTACACAAAAATCTCTCCTTTTCTTCATTCTTAGGTCTTTTGCTAGAAACCTCTTCACAAATGTTGTTCCTAATGTGTCACACCCGGTTTCTCTGAAGAACAACCGAGTGAATATCACATGTATGCCAGGATCATTTTCTCATACATGTGATGACAAATAGTGAAGCATCATTTATTACAAGCCAGGTGTCGAATATAAATATGTCTTACAAAGCATACGTCTCGATGGACGATAATAAGTTCATAACATGTAAATAAAATAGCAGCGGAATATTATTCTTGTGGGCTCCGTCACAGGCGTTGCCCGGGGGACTCCATGAACCTAGAATCCTTCTTCGGGTCCGAAGTCTTGGTCATTGAACACCAAATCATCCCCTTGACCTGAGCAGCAATTTAAACCAACAAATATGCAAGTTTGAGTACCATTGGTACTCAGCAAGTGTGGGAAAGTTATGTCATGCATGGCTAGAGCAAGGAGAGATTGACTCATGGTTAAAGCACTATGCAATTAATACCTATTACTTTAGCTTATTAAGCACCTACATTACTACACAGGTGAAATGGTTCCAATCTCCCAACCCATCATCAAAATCAAGTAACCACAATCATCATATTCAATGTCAAGCTCCCCGCTTAACATCCTCAACTTCCAAATCAATCATCCTCTAATCATGAATAAGTCCAAGCCGCTCTTGACCGTGAGCACGGCTGTCATGACAGTTTTGACTCTGCAGAGTTTGCACCACTGTACCCACATGTAGTGATTTCATCCCCCGTTGCCGGGTGGACTAAAAGAACCTCCATTATGCCAGTGGCCGCGAACCACATTCACACTTCCCAGGTGTGTATCCAGGAGATCACTACGAAGCCTTTACAAAGGGATTCCCGACGAGCGTGGGCCCACTGAGGTTTCACCCCTAACAGCATACAAGAGGCTCCAACCCCGCTGCAGTGGCCCCCTCTTGAGCCTTGCGATTCATATGGTAGTCCAGCTGACACCTATTCCCCGCACCATCCAACACACCCATACTACGCCGGGGATACACCTAATTAATTGGCCAAGCTGCCCCATCTCAGCATGTGGTTGGCACGGTAAAGCCAGGTTACATGCTCCATGAACCGGTCCTTAGGATCCAGGCAAGTACTAAACACAAACCCGAGTCTCGTGCACCCAACACCAACCAAATCATCCAACTTGCCTCGATCCCTACCTCTACATAACTCATAACATCTCACTCAAGAGTAAATAAATTGATGATCTCATATCCAAATTATCCCATTCTAAGCATGGCTAAGCATAAGCATAATAATAAATGACATGATAAAATAAATCCCAACCCAAGCTACAAGGAAACAAGGTAATGCAATTCTAGGGAAACTTCCTAGCATGGGTTTCATATTTCAATTGACAATGCAAATAATTCTATCTACACATCCTAGTATAGGATCAAAGTGGTCAAGGACACTTGCCTTCTTCCTGCTGCCTCTGGGAATGGAAAGTCTTGATCTTGGATGGGGAGAACTTGCTCTGGGTCAGGTTCTACTCATGCCAATACACATAGCAAAAGAAAACAACAATCCATAAGACATAGTTCACACTTTCACTTCATACAAACCACACATACATACCTATGAAAGTCATTCACATTTCTAAGTGTTGTGATTACTCTACATGTGTTGAATTTTGACCTACATGCACTTTTAACATATGTATATGATTTCTAACTTTTGTATTCAGATATCTGTTTGCACACTATACATGAATTTCCAATTTGTAGAAATTCTTTATATTCAATTAATACACTTCTTAGCTACCAAGTTTGCATGAAAGGTAATTTCCTACTCCAAATAGGTTTTCAGATCTTCTACCAAATCCTAAAATGAAGTTTTTGGATTTAGAGACTTCATTTATCATTTTCTAATTATGCATACCCATTTTCCTATATTTTTCAGATTTATTTTCTATGCCTAAAAGTGAGTTTTAATATTAAATAGTAGGGCATATCATCTAAACAGAATAGGTTCTGATCTAAAATATTAAATAATATATTTTTGAACTTCTCCTCTGATGTGAACTAATTTAATTTATTTTACCAATTTTTAGAATTATTTCCTAACCTAAAAATGTGTCCCTATAACTAATAAATGTGAACAATCAATTAGACAGATTCATTTCAGCTTAAAAATCTATTTTTAACTCATTCTAAAGTTTTCCAAGTGCTAGGAAAGTTTAAATTCAATTTACAATGTGTTTGCCTCACCTTTTAAATTTAAATCCTAATCACATATTCAAATAATTTAATATCATATAGGGTCAAAAAGGTAAATCCACCCTACTACAGGGTCTAATTTATTATTTCATAAATTTCCAAGGGTCTAACTACACATAACAGAGGTGTTTTCCTAATTTTTATTAAGTCCAGGGGCTAAAACTGATTTTAAATGAATTTACACGAATTTATGAAGTTCCAGGGGCTAGATCAGAAGTTTCCGGGGCTAGCTCATGTTTTCCGAGATCCCCAGGGGGTAGCGCGTAAGAATCCCGGCCTTTATAACGTGGGGCTGATGTGGACCGTCCGATTTAAAATAGACGGCTCAGATTATATCGCCGAACCGGTACGCGCGGGTTTTGATTCTACCGTGCGATTTAAAATAGACGGCGCACAAGGGGCTACGTCGCCCTGGCCGGAGCCAGCCCGCGCTGCGTGGCAGCGGGAGGCGGCGATCTCGCCGGAGATCTTCGGATTTTCGTCTATACTTCCTAAAACTTGGATTTCATGGCATAGAACGGTAGAGGGGAGGTCGGGGATCTCACCTCGGGGTTTTTCTTGAGCTCGGAGGTCCTGGATAGCGGTCGGCGGCGAGGTCCGAGGTGAAAACGCGGCGGTGCTCGTTGGAGCTGTGTCTAGAGCGCAAAACACCGGATTTCCTTCACCTGCAAGATTCCCCGGAGGCGGTGGAACATGATCAGCGCATTAGATTAGGAAATCCGAGCTAGGATCGAAGGAAAACGGCGGGAGAAGCTTCGGTTCTCACCGGCAGGAAAAACAGCCGATCGTGGGGGAAAACAGGGCGATGTCGACGTTTATATAGGCGGGGGGGGGGGGCGGTCTGTTGGGATCGAGTTGGAGTCATCTGGGACCGGGAGTCGGGCTGGGGACGCGGGTTTCCGGAGTTGGTTGCGATCGGGCGCGGGGAAAAGTCCGGTCGGTTGGCGCGAGCGGGAGGTAGGAGATGACACGCGGGCCCCGCGTGTCAGTGAGAGGGAGAGAGGGGCGCGGGTTTGGGGCTGGAGCGGGGGAAGATTGGGCCGGCTGGTGGGTTTCGGCCCACTGGCCGGTGGGGTTTTTCTTTTTCCTTTTCTTTTCTGTTTTGATTTGAATTTGAACTCCAATTTGAATTTGAATTTCTGCACCACATGCAATACGTCAAATTTTTTTTAAATTCCCCACTTAACAGATTTTGGGGTGTTACAGCTCTACCCCCCTTAAAAGAAATCTCGTCCTCGAGATTGGTGGTTCTAGGAAAACAATTCCGGAAACTGTGCCTTAAGCTCGTCTTCTCGCTCCCATGTGGCTTCCTCTTCCGAGTGATGCTTCCACTGCACCTTGCACATCCGAATTCTTTTATTTCTTGTGAGGCGTTCCATTGTCTCCAAAACCTTGACCGGTTGCTCGGCATAAGACAGATCCTCTCCTACGTCAACCTCATTCATGGGTAACATCTCTTCAGATGTCCTTAGACATTTCTTGAGCTGTGACACATGGAATACATCGTGCACATCCGATAGACGGGCCGGTAGTTCTAGTTGATATGCCACTTCGCCTTTCCTCTCCAGAACCTGAAAGGGTCCGATCTATCGAGGTGACAACTTCCCTTTTACCTTGAACCGACGAAGTCCTTGGATAGGGGACACCTTGAGGTAGACATAGTCCCCCACGTTGAAAACGAGCTCTCTTCTCCGTACATCGGCATAGCTCTTTTGTCGTGTCTGTGCTATCCTCAAGTTGTTGCGGATTTCCCTCACTTTCGCCTCGGCTTCTTGTAGTACTTCGGGCCCAAACACTTTCCTTTCCCCCGTTTGGTTCCAAAATAGGGGAGTTCTGCACTTCCTCCCATACAAAGCCTCAAATGGCGACATCTTCATACTAGCCTGATAGCCGTTGTTATAGGAGAACTCCGCATATGATAAGTTCTTATCCCAACTCCTATTGTTCTCGAGCGCACACGCTCTTAGCATATCCTCAAGGATCTGATTGGTTCTTTCCGTCTGCCCGTCAGTCTGGGGGTGATAGGCAGAACTGAAATTTAGATGGGTTCCCATGGTTTCATGTAACTTCTGCCAGAACCTTGAGGTGAACTGTGTCCCTCGATCTGATACTATCTTCTTTGGCACTCCATGGAAACACACAATCCTTGACATGTACAATTCTGCCAATTTGGATCTGCTGTAGCTTTCTTTCACAGGGATGAAATGAGCTACCTTGGTTAGCCTGTCGATGATGACCCATATCGAATCATATCCCGATTGGGTCCTAGGTAGTCCCACTATGAAGTCCATACCTATTTCTTCCCATTTCCATTCAGGCACTTTCAGTGGTTGCAATAATCCCACGGGTCGTTGATGTTCTGCTTTCACCAACTGACATGTGTCACATAGGGCAACATGTTCCGCGACATCTCGCTTCATTCCATACCACCAATATCTGCTCTTGAGGTCATGATACATCTTCGTACTTCCAGGATGAATGGAATAGTCAGAATCATGAGCCTCCTTCAAAATTAATTCACGGATCTCCTTCACTTCAGGCACACAGATTCTTTTTCCGTGCCACACCGTACCTTGTTCATCCTCGCTGAAACTAGGGGCTTTATTATCCTTGATGAGTTCTCTAATTTCTTGTATCTTCTCATCAGTCTTTTGACCGTTGCATATATCTTGCTCTAATGTGGAGTCCACTTCCATGGCGATGGCTTCACCACTATTCACCAGACATAGATTGAGTTTTATAACCTCTTCCTTCAATTCTGCAGGCATGTCCTTCAAGCTCAACCTATTGACCTGCATCTTTCGGCTTAAAGCATCTGCCACGACGTTCGCTTTCCGAGGATGATAGTTGATGCCCACATCAAAGTCGTGGATTAGCTCTAACCATCTCCTTTGTCTGAGTTTGAGATCTGGCTGTGTGAAAATATACTTTAAGCTCTTATGATCCGTATATATCTCTGTCCTCTTCCCCATCAAGTAATGCCGCCAAATCTTCAACGCGTGTACCACTGCGGCTAGCTCTAGGTCATGCGTAGGATAGTTCTTCTCGTGTTTCCGGAGCTGCTGGGACGCATAAGCCACGACATGCCCCTCTTGCATGAGAACACATCCCAACCCGTTTCCAGAGGCTTCGTAGTACACCGAAAAGTTCTTCTGCATATCTGGCATAACTAGCACTGGGGCTGTTGTCAATCTTTTCTTCAGCTCTTGAAAACTCGTCTCACACTGCGGTGTCCATGTGAATGTGATTCCCTTCTCCAACAATTTGGTGAGGGGTCTCGAAATCTTGGAGAAACCTTCGATAAACCGTCGATAATACCCAGCCAACCCTAAGAAGCTTCGAACTTCCCCGACATTCTCAGGGGTCTTCCACTTCTGTACATCCTCGATCTTGGCGGGATCTACGGAGGTTCCTCCCTCCGAGATTATATGTCCTAAGAAGGGAACTCTCTTCAACCAAAATTCACACTTGCTCAGCTTTGCATATAGTTGGTGTTCTCTCAGCTTTTGCAACACCAACCTTAAATGCCTCTCATGTTCTTCTTCATCTTTGGAAAAGATGAGAATGTCATCAATGAAAACCACCACAAATTTGTCCAAATATTCCATGAATACCTTGTTCATGAGATACATGAAGTATGCCGGGGCATTAGTTAGCCCGAAAGGCATGACGGTGTATTCATACAGTCCGTACCGAGATACGAAAGCTGTCTTTGGAATATCAGTTTGCCTTATCTTAAGTTGGTGGTATCCCGACCTGAGATCAATTTTCGAGAACACACAAGCTCCCCTCAATTGATCAAACAAGTCTTCAATGCGGGGTAATGGGTACTTGTTCTTGATGGTTACTTCATTCAACACACGGTAGTCTACGCACAACCTTTGGGTTCCGTCCTTCTTGGGCACAAATATCACTGGAGCTCCCCATGGTGAGGAACTAGGACGAATGTACCCCTTCTCTGTCAATTCTCTTAAATGTTCCTTGAGTTCTTCCAGCTGTTTGGAGTCCATCCGATAGGGTCTCTTGTATATCGGAGCTGTTCCAGGCACTAGCTCAATCGTGAATTCCGCTTCACGATTGGGGGGGCATACCTGGCAACTCCTCCGGAAAAACATCTGGATATTCCGTGATGATCCTGATCTCCTCCACTTCAACCTCAACTTGATTGAGTTTAATGTCCCTCCTAGGCTGTTGTATGGTTATGAACTTTACTCTTGTGCCACTAGGGTGAGTTAGTTCCACCGTTCTTGTCGAACAATGGATGATTCCTTTATGTTTTGTCAACCAATCCATACCCAAAATAATATCTATCCCTTGTGAATCTATCACTATGATGTTGGCAGTAAATACTACCCCATTAATGTCTAGATTCACCTTGGGACACACTTGTCTTGTCCTTATCTCCCTCTGGAGAGTTTACTGCTAGCATATGGTCCATTTGAGTTGTTGCTAGATCATGCTTATTAACAAACCCTTGAGCAATGAACGAGTGGGTAGCACCCGAATCAAACAACAAGGTTGCAATGTGTAAATTGGCAGGAACCTTACCAATTACCACGTCAGGTGCCCCTTGCGCTTCCTCCATGGTCACGTGGTTCACCCGTCCTCGCATCACATTCTGCTGTGGTGGCGGCATGGGCTTCTTCTTTGGGCACTTATGGGCGTAGTGCCCCACTTCACCACAGTTGAAGCATTGCACCCCAACCTTAGGTGCCTGGCCTTTGTTGTCTTGGGGTTGGTTCTGTGGTCCTTGCACTGCTGGTCGAGGCTGCTGTACAAACTGACGTTGTGGCTGTGCTGGTGCTGACGGAGGCCTGAATTCGGGTTGTACCCTCTCGGTGCTGAGTAGGGTACCACAGCACGGCTCGTCTGCCCTACGGGTGGTTGCATCAGTCGTTGGCGTGTGTTGCTACCCGAGGCTTGGTGTGACCATCCCGCCTTCCTCTTGTTTTCATTTTCCAAGGCCTCCAGCTTCCTCTCCACAACAAATGCTCTGTCTACCATCTTTTGGAAGCTTTCATACTCGTTGGAGGACATTGCACACTGCATCTCCGCAGTAAGCCCTTCCACAAAGCAGTCCTGTTTCTGCTCATCAGTTTCGATGTCCCGTGGTGCATAACGGGATAGTTGGGTGAACTTAGTGAGGTATTCCCTCACAGTCATGTTTCCTTGTTGCAGTCCCAAGAACTCCTTCCTCTTGTTTTTGAGTTCACCTCTTGGTATGTAATGGTTGCGGAAACTGCGCTTGAACTCTTCCCAAGTGATGTTCTCGGGGTCATGATGGGCTGCTACATAAGCGGTCCACCAATCAGCAGCAGGTCCATGCAATTGGTGAGAGGCAATCAGCACCCTCTCATACCCTTGTCATTGTATGATCCTCATTTTGCTCTCAATGGTCTTTAGCCAGTCATCTGCCTCCAGAGGTTCAGCAGCACTAGCAAACTTTGGAGGTTGAGTTCCCAGAAACTTAATCAACCTTGGTTGGCGTGGTGCAGCTTGTGGAGGTGGAGCTTGGTGCAAGTTGGCCACCACTTGAGTTAAACTCTGGATGAGCTGATTCTGATTTTCAAGCATTTGGTGGATGTGATCAGCTCCTTCACGGCGACCACCCCTGTCTTGTCCTCTAGAAAGATGAGGGTTGCCGGCCTCATCATTGTTGTTGGCGGGGTTGGCACCACGGCCCTTTCCTCTTCCGTCCATCTATCATGATCAACCAGTTGTTAATTTAAAGCATTATGCATCAACTTCCCGAATTTGCTTGTTTACACTTAAACTTTTGAGGCCTTATTATATAATCATACTCTGAGGGTTTCACATCTCACGCAAAAATGAATTCAGTCTTAATTCATAGGGAGAACACATATCAAAGTAAAACAACCTAAAGACGAGGTTGTGGACAATTGCCCATGGCTTCCACAACTCACGTCACACACCAAACATTAACACGCCATTAACTAAGGTATTGACTCGACTACTCGGTAACCTGTTGAACTAAGGGAAAGGACTCTACACGACTCGTATCACTGAGCTGGCTCCTCGGGATCTTCCTCATTATTGCGGCTGCCCTCTAACTCTGCTTTGGGTGGGGAAGTTGCTGGTGGAGAAGTGCGGCGACGCCTGCTCGCCCGACGGTCTGGGGAGTCAAGAGTCCATGTGTCATTCACGGTGACACACAGTTCATTCCCATCTCCTCTTTCTCTTGCCCTCAAGCTGGCTCGAAGCAATGCCTCAGTCTCCTTCAGGGTGTCATGAACATCCTGAAGCTCCTGCTGACACTCCTGCAGTCGAGTGCTGAGCATAGCAGCATCCTCCAAGCACAGGTCCATGTGCTCATGGGAAGTCCCCTGCTGCACTGGCGGGTACTTGTACTCCGCGGTACCACTCTCACGCTGGAGGACATACATGTACTCAGTCCTGTCTAGGTGGCGATGGTAGATGTAACTCTGGCAGGTGATGGCCTCCCAGGTGACATCCTTCTCGGCATCGACCTGTGTCGCTCGACAAGCTGGAGAGCGGTGGATCTTGAGCAGCTGATTTTCATGGATAATCCTCATTTCTGAACTCCATTCTTCCCGCTTCTCACAGATGGTCCGGGTGGAGCTGTAGTGTATGATTAGCTTGCCCGTATTGTCGGCAGCGTGGAGCATATGCCGTAGACGGCGCAACAAGCCTCCTACTGCCAACCCGTAGGAGTGGTACGTCACCGGACGGTTCTCCTCTCTCAAGGCAAGGGCAACTACAGGAACTCTCCCTCCGGTGGACTTGCGGGCAGTGCGGATCATGCGAACCATCTAAAACATAAAGCATTTAAAATTAAGTTAGATAAGAGTTAAACAAAAATTGTATTTTGAATAGAAGTTGGGGCAAGATGAATAAAGTGACCCCCTTTAAATAACACTTTCAACCCACACCTTTGTAAAATAGTTTTTAAGAAAATAGGGTCCTTAAATACGTCCATTTCTACCTAGGTCCACGTTCCTACGGGCAACCTTGGCTCTAATACCACTTCTGTCACACCCGGTTTCTCCGAAGAACAACCGAGTGAATATCACATGTATGCCAGGATCATTTTCTCATACATGTGATGACAAATAGTGAAGCATCATTTATTACAAGCCAGGTATCGAATATAAATATGTCTTACAAAGCATACGTCTCGATGGACGATAATAAATTCATAACATGTAAATAAAATAGCAGCGGAATATTATTCTTGTGGGCTCCGTCACAGGCGTTGCCCGGGGGACTCCATGAACCTAGAATCCTTCTTCGGGTCTGAAGTCCTTGTCATTGAACACCACATCATCCCCTTGACCTGAGCAGCAATTTAAACCAACAAATATGCAAGTTTGAGTACTGTTGGTACTCAGCAAGTGTGGGAAAGTTATGTCATGCATGGCTAGAGCAAGGAGAGATTGACTCATGGTTAAAGCACTACGCAATTAATACCTATTACCTTAGCTTATTAAGCACCTACATTACAACACAGGTGAAATGGTCCCAATCTCCCAACCCATCATCAAAATCAAGTAACCATAATCATCATATACAATGTCAAGCTCCCCGCTTAACATCCTCAACTTCCAAATCAATCATCCTCTAATCATGAATAAGTCCAAGCCGCTCTTGACCGTGAGCACAGCGTCATGACAGTTTTGACTCTGCAGAGTTTGCACCACTGTACCCACATGTAGTGATTTCATCCCCCGTTGCCGGGTGGACTAAAAGAACCTCCATTATGCCAGTGGCCACGAACCACATTCACACTTCCCAGGTGTGTAGCCAGGAGATTACTACGAAGCCTTTACAAAGGGATTCCCGACGAGCGTGGGCCCACTGAGATTTCACCCCTAACAGCATACAAGAGGCTCCAACCCCGCTGCAGTGGGCCCCTCATGAGCCTTGCGGTTCATATGGTAGTCCAGCTGACACCTACTCCCCGCACCATCCAACACACCCATACTACGCCGGGGATACACCTAATTAATTGGCCAAGCTGCCCCATCTCAGCATATGGTTGGCACGGTAAAGCTAGATTACATGCTCCATGAACCGGTCCTTAGGATCCAGGCAAGTACTAAACACAAACCCGAGTCTCGTGCACCCAGCACCAACCAAATCATTCAACTTGCCTCGATCCCTACCTCTACATAACTCATAACATCTCACTCAAGAGTAAGGTAAATAAATTGATGATCTCATATCCCAATTATCCCATTCTAAGCATGGCTAAACATAAGCATAATAATAAATGACATGATAAAATAAATCCCAACCCAAGCTACAAGGAAACAAGGTAATGCAATTCTAGGGAAACTTCCTAGCATGGGTTTCATATTTCAATTGACAATGCAAATAATTCTATCTACACATCCTAGTATAGGATCAAAGTGGTCAAGGACACTTGCCTTCTTCCTGCTGCTCTGGGAATGGAAAGTCTTGGTCTTGGAAGGGGAGAACTTGCTCTGGGGCAGGTTCTACTCATGCCAATACACATAGCAAAAGAAAACAACAATCCATAAGACATAGTTCACACTTTCACTTCATACGAACCACACATACATACCTATGAAAGTCATTCACATTTCTAAGTGTTGTGGTTACTCTACATGTGTTGAATTTTGACCTACATGCACTTTTAACATATGTATATGATTTCTAACTTTTGTATTCAGATTTCTGTTTGCACACTATACATGAATTTCCAATTTGAAGAAATTCTTTATATTCAATTAATACACTTCTTAGCTACCAAGTTTGCATGAAAGGTAATTTCCTACTCCAAATAGGTTTTCAGATCTTCTACCAAATCCTAAAATGAAGTTTTTGGATTTAGAGACTTCATTTATCATTTTCTAATTATGCATACCCATTTCCCTATATTTTTCAGATTTATTTTCTATGCCTAAAAGTGAGTTTTAATATTAAATAGTAGGGCATATCATCTAAACAGAATAGGTTCTGATCTAAAATATTAAATAATATATTTTTGAACTTCTCCTCTGATGTGAACTAATTTAAATTTATTTTACCAATTTTCAGAATTATTTCCTAACCTAAAAATGTGTCCCTATAACTAATAAATGTGAACAATCAATTAGACAGATTCATTTCAGCTTAAAAATCTATTTTTAACTCATTCTAAAGTTTTCCAAGTGCTAGGAAAGTTTAAATTCAATTTACAATGTGTTTGCCTCACCTTTTAAATTTACATCCTAATCATATATTCAAATTTCTGAATTTAATATCATATAGGGTCAAAAAGGTAAATCCACCCTACTCCAGGGTCTAATTTATTATTTCATAAATTTCCAGGGGTCTAACTACACATAACAGAGGGGTTTTCCTAATTTTTATTAAGTTCAGGGGCTAAAACTGATTTTTAAATGAATTTACACGAATTTCTGAAGTTCCAGGGGCAAGATCAGAAGTTTCCGGGGCTAGCTCGTGTTTTCCGAGATCCCCAGGAGGTAGCGCGTAAGAATCCCGGCCTTTATAACGCGGGGCTGATGTGGACCGTTCGATTTAAAATAGACGGCTCAGATTAGATCGCCGAACCGGTACGCGCGGGTTTTGATTCTACCGTGCGATTTAAAATAGACAGCGCACAAGGGGCCACGTCGCCCTGGCCGGAGCCAGCCCGCGCTTCCCGGCGGCACGCGGCGGCGGGAGGCGGCGATCTCGCCGGAGATCTTCGAATTTTCATCTATACTTCCTAAAACTTGGATTTCATGGCATAGAACGGTAGAGGGGAGGTCGGGGATCTCACCTCGGGGTTTTTCTTGAGCTCGGAGGTCCTGGAAGGCGGTCGGCGGCGAGGTCCGAGGTGAAAACGCGGCGGTGCTCGTCGGAGCTGTGTCTAGAGCGCAAAACACCGGATTTCCTTCACCTGCGAGATTCCCCGGAGGCGGTGGAACATGATCAGCGCGTTAGATCAGGAAATCCGAGCTAGGATCGAAGGAAAACGACGGGAGAAGCTTCGGTTCTCACCGGGAGGAAAAACAGCCGATCGTGGGGGAAAACAGGGTGATGTCGACATTTATATAGGCGAGGGGGGGCGGCAGTCTGTTGGGATCGAGTTGGAGTCGTCCGGGACCGGGAGTTGGGCTGGGGTCGCGAGTTTCCGGAGTTGGTTGCGATCGGGCGCGGGGAAAAGTCCGGTCGGTTGGCGCGAGCGGGAGGTAGGAGATGACACGCGGGCCCCGCGTGTCAGTGAGAGGGAGAGAGGGGCGCGGGTTTGGGGCTTGCGCGGGGGAAGATTGGGTCGGCTGGTGGGTTTCGGCCCACTGGCCGGTGGGGTTTTTATTTTTCTTTTTCTTTTTCTTTTTCCTTTTCTTTTCTTTTCTGTTTTGATTTGAATTTGAACTCCAATTTGAATTTGAATTTCTGCACCACATGCAATACGTCCAAATTTTTTTAAAATCCCCTCTTAACAGATTTTGGGGTGTTACATAATGTCATTGCGATTGTAGCGTAGGAGTATTGCGACTTGATTCGAAGTTTTTGCGAAAAATCGTTTGGGTTCTTTCTGTGTAACCCGGACTAGTCCGGTTTCTGGGGGGACAAGTCCGTTCTCGAGAAGACTAGTCCGGCCCCTTAACGGACAAGTCCGGCCTACACAGGACAAACCACAACTTTAGCCATTTTTAGTGAATTCTTTCGCAATATTCCACTTCCTTGACCTCTTATCTCTTGTTTCTCAGGCAATATGTCAGACTCCGACCAAAGCTCTCCTCTTGCAAGTCCCGCGGCCGAGGAGACTCGACAAGTCCTCCATCGGCGCATTGCCGAAGAGAGGGCAGCAAAGGAGGCCCAAGCGGCTAAGGATGCCGTCATTCGAGAGGCAAGAACAAAGAAGAGATATGATCTCGACGAGCATGCACAGATTGCCAAAGACGTTGAAGAATCGTTGGAGGATCAACAGAAGAAGAAAAAGGCCGAATGTGAATCCCATAGCTCCCAGGCTGCTAGTGCCGTAGAGCCCAAGAGGAAGAGGCTGGTCATTTTGGGAGAGAAAGAGCAGGACAAAGAGAAGGAGAAAGAACCCGAGGGTAGGGTTCTCCGTGACCCAAAGAAAGGCAAGGCTCCACTTCCTAAGGAGCCCAAGAACAAAAAGGAAACTGCCAAGGCACTGACAAAGAGGGCAGGAGGCATAGTAATAAGGGAAAAGGGGCAACCAAAGCCCATCGGTCCCCTGAAGATGGCTGCCCCTGCTAGAGATCCAAACCGGCAGCCCAACAATGCGGCATATGTGTTCAAAGGAAAGGGTGTTGAGAAGGCGAGAAGGGTGAGAATGGATAAAGTCTACGACTATGAGAAGCACACAGCCTACCCTAGGTTTTGGTGTGACTTCCATTGCGACTACTACCGCCTAGTTTACTTGAAGATGAAGACTCAAGTCGCTCAAGCTCAATAGGTGGATTGGGATTACATGGCCAAAAGGAAGCATAAAGCTTTCGATGTCGTGATTGAAGCCGTAGAGTGCCATGGAATCAAGAAAATCATGAGTTTCAAGTATGATTGGAACATCGAAGTGATTGTGTAGTTTTACACCACCGTTTATTTCTCCACCTACGGTGACCGAAAAATCACTTGGATGACTCATGGAGAGCAGTACTCAGCCACATATGAGGAGTTTTCTCGGATACTTGGCCTTGAGGAGCACCTGGACCATGAGATTATCATTTACAACCTCAAGGCAGTGGATAGGGATCAGCTTGACTACATGTATCCTAGTCATGTTCCCTATGAGGCCGGGCTTGCTAGGAACATCAAGCCATTCTATAGCATCCTAAACCAGATTTTGAGGAGAACTATTGCCCCTAAGGATGGAGATGCAGGGGTGATTCAAGGAAACTTAAGGCATCTCCTCCTGTTGATTGATGGTGAAGAGAAGTTCAACCTCGTTGAACACATCTATGACGACATCTTCAACATCTCTCACACTCCCAACCGCTCATGTGGGTATGCACCATATATCATGTGCTTAATTGAGAAGGTGTCGGGGCTTGTCTTTGTCAAGGATGTGACTCATCGACCTCTCCGTCCTTAGCTGCCCCTGATTGTGCCAGAATCTTACAGAAGGAAAAATGCTCAACCTCCTTCCAGCTCAGTGGCTCCTCCTATCTCAATGGCCCCTTCATCACCTCCTCCTCCGCAGTCGATGAGCGGATTCTTCAAGTGCTTCAACGCGCTCTTCGCCTCCTGTCGGTGTGTGGAGGTCCGGACTCGATGCATGGAGAGGCGTTAGGAGAAGTACCTCAAGGTTGTGTGCGACAAGCTTGAGGTGCCTATGTCTCCTCCCAAGGAGAGTGATGGGGAGCTCACTCCTTATCTAGAGTTCACCGCTGATGAGCTCGCCGAGTTCAGGGAAGATGGAAGCTCTTCCAAGGCCGTGCCTTCATCCACCGCCATCGATGACAAGGAAGATGATACGGAGGCCACGTAGAGCGATGAAGATGGCGATGAAGAAAAAGACAATGAAGATGACGAGTAGACTTAGGCGTATCTTCTTTCCTTTTTCCTTTTTGGTGCCTTGATGCCAAAGGGGGAGAGATGGAAGAGGCGTATCTTCTAGTCTTTGTAATAGATCCTTGGACATGATTATCTATATTTTATGCATTGTGTCTATTTTCTGTAAGACTATGTGTGGATCTTATGGCTTATATTTGATCTTATGGCTTATATTTGATCATTGTTGCTCTTTGCTATGTTTTATTGTCTTATCACATTTTTGAGCACAACACGTAGGCACCCCACCATAACATGTGAATGTATGTCAACTCCCCTCTTTTACTGTTGCATACATCCAGGGGGAGTTATGCATACACATACTTGTTATGAAAATCAAATTTTTACCTCTTATATTGAAACTTAATGTGTTGTCATCAATCACCAAAAAGGGGGAGATTGTAAGTGCATATAGGTATCCCCGTGGGTTTTGGATGATTGGTGACGACAATTAAGAGAGTAATGAGCTGAGATGATCATAAGCACAGGATATTTCCAAGGTGCACACCTAAACTCTCAAAAAGGAAAAGGATGAAGAACGGCGTCGAGGACTCGAAGAGTAGAAATTAGGGTTTCATTTGAGTCTTTAGTAGGCTAGCCGTGTAAGAGTGAGAGTGTGTGTGTCAAGTGCATTGAGATCATAAAAGAGAGCTCAAAGCGTTAGAAGTGTCAAATCCTTAGTGGAGAGTGCTAGTGAGGCAAACTCGGGTAGGCCGGGCTTGTTCGGGTCGGAGGTAGGACTAGTCCGGAAGTCCTACGGCTTAGTCCGTTTTGGGGCAGATTAAGAGTTCTTGACTGAGTTCAGACTTGTCCGTTTGGGGACGGACTAGTCCGTTTCTCTCTTGGTGAGAGTATTTTGGGACTAAGTCCTGGTAGACGGGACTTGTCTGGCTCAGTGGCCGGACTAGTCCGGGCTAGCCAGACTAGTCTGTGTTCACCCGTACAAAGAGTCCCTGTGTGAGTTCGGGCTAGTCCGTTCTGAGGCGGACTAGTCCGTATGGTTGTAAGATGAGAGCTCCCACGGCTAAGTCTTGGTGGACCGGACTTGTCCGCCTTAGTGGCCGAACTAGTCCGGGTCCTCTAGACTTGTCCGTTCTCACCCGGACAAAGAGTTCCTGTGTGAGATCGGACTAGTTCGTTGTGGGGCGGACTAGCCCGGAAATCTGTGAACGTTTGAAATTTGAGCATTGGGCAGTAGGTGGCTTTGTGATGTCAGTGGTCCTCGAAGACCGGACTAGTCCGGGGTCCTGACCGGACTAGTCCGGACCTTAGTTGGTGGCAGCGGTTGGCTGTCAGGACTTCTATAAAAGGAGATACCCCAACTTCATTTAGACCCCCCTGGAACCCTAGCGCTGCCACAGCCATCCTAGAGCCCCTCTAAGCCTTCTCTCTTGCCTACTCACCCTGTAGAACCAATTCTTGAGTGGATTTGGGTGTGTGAGTAGAGGAGAAGGAAGAACTTCGTGTTTTGGCTCTTGGAGTGATCTCGTGCACTTGGCATGAGTCTTTGTGATCTGTGGCTTGTGAGATTTGTGAAGTTTTGAGGACGTGATCAAGTGGGAGCCTCAGATTGTGAGCAGCCTAAAAATCTTGTAAGTTCACCCTTGAGATAGAGGAAGAATCGGGTTGGCCTTAGTGGCAACTTGGTGAGGAAAGGGATTTTAAACCCGGTCCTTTGTGGACTCCTCAACAGGGACGTAGATTCCTGAGTGGAATCGAACCTCAGGCAAAAATCTCCGTGTCTTTTCCTGCATTTACAATTCATTGATCGCTAAATTGCTTAGGGGTCACTTTGTCTATTTTGATCATATAGTGTTCCTTATTACAATCTTGCAATCCATTTAAATATTCTATCAAACTTGTCATATTAGATTGCTAGTTATTTTATCCGCATTTCATTAGGCTAAAATCTGAAAAAAAACATAAAAATTAAGTTTTAGGTTTTTCCAGCAGGCTGACCGGACTAGTCCGCCCCTGAGCCAGACTAGTCCGACCCCTGTGTGCTAATCTCGTTTAATTAAGTCATTTCAAGTATTTTAGCCTATTCACCCCCTCTAGGCAACTTTCAAACAACCTTGCATCTACCTCACATGAGATTGCAAAAATAACAACTCTACCATATTTCATGACTTTGATGCATCTTATGTTCTTATGAAGAACAAATATGGTCGTGTATATGCTAAATATGTTGGGCCACTCCACAAGAGTCCAAAAACTTGTGTGTGGGTGCCCAAATGCCTTGTGACTTACCTCAAAGGACCCAACCTAGTTTGGGTACCTAAAACCCAAGCCTAAATTGTTTTGTAGGCCTACTCCTCCGCTGGCACTAAATGGATGCTAGATAGTGGGTGCACTAATCATATGACCGGAGAGAGGAATATGTTCGTTGAGTATGAAGAAAATGATGATCCTAGTGAAGGCATCTACTTTGGCAACAATAGTCAAGGATGGGTGCTCGATATCGGTAAAATTGCAATCTCTTCTCAACACTCGCTTTCTCATGTTCTACATGTTGAATCACTTGATTATAACCTATTGTCCATATCTCAACTATGTGAGAAATGTTATAATTGCTTGTTTACTAACGAGGGTGTGACCGTCTCTAGAAGAAGTGATAACTCAATTGCTTTTAAGGGTGTGTTGAAGTGAAAGATTTATTTAGTGGATTTTTCCACGGATAAAGCTCAACTTGACACATGCTTAATAGCAAAAACCAACATGGGATGGTTGTGGCATAGGAGACTAGCCCATGTTGGTTTGAGGAACTTACAAAAACTTCTATAGGGGGATCATATCCTGAATGTGTCCTAGAGGGGGGGTGAATAGGCCTTTAAAAGATTCCTGCACACTTAATAGAATTATCAGAAACTTGATTGACCGGACTAGTCCAGTTGTGTGGGCGGACTAGTCCGGTGTGCTGAATTGTGTAGATTGTATAAGTGTTGTGCAGAAGAATTAACTTGTTTAGCAGCGGAAATAAGAACAACAATTATTCTATTTTGATTTTACAATGTGAGGTGTGATTATGCCCGTGAATGAGACTTAGCAACTCAAATTATGAAGTTTAGCAACTAGATGTTATAATCAACAAAAACAAGGAGGCATACGAGACACAAATTTTACCGAGGTTCGATCTCACCAAGAGATCTACGTCCTCGTTGAGGAGGCTCACACAGAGCCGGGTCTCTAACCCTTTCCCTCTTCAAGTCACCACACAAGGCCGACTTGACTCCACTAGCACGGGTAATCACCGAGTTTGTGAGGCAACCTCACATGTTGAGGGCTCCCACAAGAATTACAATGAGAAAGCGATCAAATACACTCAAAAAGATTACAATGCAGAATATGAGTGTAGAGAGATCAAACCCCAAGAGCTCACAACGAAAGAACGACGATCTCCCAATCCCGAATCCAAGTGTTCAATTGATCTTCACCTTTTTGCGCCTTAGATGTGTGGGGAGATGTGTTTTTGGGCTCTTGGGACAGGTGGCGGCGCTAGGGTTTGAGTTTTTAGCAGTATGAGTCGTGTATCTCTGTTGGAAGGCCGTGGATCACCCATTTATATAGTTTCTAAAAAGTTATCGTTGTAAAACCTAATACCGGACTAGTCCGGTATATGATCAGACTTGTCCGGTCTACTTCCAGTGGGTTAACCGGACTAGTCCGGTCTAATACCGGACTTGTCCGGTGCTATGTGAAGTGGGGTTCCAGAAAGTTTAGCGGACTAGTCCTATCGCATGGATGGACTAGTCCGCAGTCCTCTAAAGAGGACAACAGAAACTTGAGCGGACTAGTCCGGTCCAAAACCGGACTTGTCCGGTGGCATTCCAGTAAGCTGATCGGACTAGTCCGGTCCATGAACGGACTAGTCCGATGTCCAGTGGATTTTAGTTGATTTTTAAACCCCTTACCCTTACGCAAAGTCATGAGCTCTTGGGATGTGTCTCTCACACACACCCTATACATTTACATCTACTTTGCTCTTCTAAATTCCACTAAAGTCTTCCTTTTCGGACACCACTCTATTTTTCACCTTTTTGTGTGCACGAGCTAGTTCACTTTGTTTGTCCTGCAATAATTTCATTAGGATCTCATATGCTTGTCATCAATTAGCCAAAACCCACAAGGGATATCCTAGATGCACTTACAATCTCCCCCTTTTTGGTGATTGATGACAACTATTTGAGATATCACAATTGAGAATAAAAAGTTTATTTTCATAAGGTGTGCACATATGAGAATAATAAGGAATTCACAAAAAGCTTCTCACATATGCACACACCTTATGGTGGGGTGCCTAACAGGTGTGTGATAAACAAAATGTGATAAATTAAAGACAAACAGTAGTGAACATATAAGTAGGCATTAGAGCATAGTGCATCACACATAAGAAAAGAAATAGTGCATTACAAGATTTTAAAATAGGTACATGTCCTTGATCACAAAAGATCTTAATAACTAATACTAGATAGTTCGAGTCCAAATCTAATCTCAATCTCTCCCCCTTTGGCATAAAGGCACCAAAAAGGGAAAAATTGAGGGGAATCACTCATCGCTGCCTTCTCCTTCAGTCTCAGTCTTATCTTCATCTTCACCAACTTCGGCATCCATGGGAGCAGGATCTTCCTCTGAGTCCTCGGAGGCGGGAGGTGATCCAACAAGCTCAATCTCAAGCTTTGCACAGATAGACTTGATATTGGCATTGACATACTGTTGGTGTTTCTTCCTTGCAAGCTTTTCCTTGCGCTGCTTGTCTTCGATCTTGCGGCAGCAGGCAAAGATGGAGGAGAGCAAGTTGAGGATGCCACTGGATGATTCTTGTGCAGGTGGAGACCCAGGAGGAGCAGCTGCAGATCTAGTAACATCATGAGCTTGCTTTGATATCCTCTCCACTGGTGGAGAGGACGGGGCAGTTGGAGCCGGGGGGAGAGTGTACTCGGTGGGTTTTTGCGGCTTCAACCCCGCATGCTTGACATCCTTGACGAACTCGAGTCCCATCACTTTCTCAATCATGTACATATGGTGCATATCCACAGGACCTATTGGGGGTGATTGAGATGTTCACGATGTCATTGTAGATATACTCAAAAACATTGAATGGTCTCCTTCCACTAACGACCTTCATGAGAGTCCTCAAGGTCCCTTGTATAGTTCCCGCATCTCCATCCTTCGGAGCTATAGTCTTTCTCAAGACTCTATTGAGGACCACAAAGAAGGGCTTCAGATATTTGATTGTGGGAGGAACATATGGCATCCTTGTGTCATAGAGAAACTCAAGCTCTTCCTTCTCCAGGGGTTTCCGATTATGGATGACCAGTTCATGATCCAAAGTGTGTTGGAGGTGAAGAATCCTAGCAAAGTCATCATAAGTGACACTGTACTTTGCACCATGAGTCATCCAAGTAAGACTGTCTCCATCACCACGAGCAAAGTAGAGAGTGGAGTAAAACTGGGTAATAACTTCATTGTTCCAGTCATACTCAAAGGATAGCAGGTCCGTCAGACCGTGCCTCTCTAAGGCCTCCACCATCTCACGAAAGGCAGGATACCTCTTCGACTTCAGGTATTCAACATTTAGCCATTGACTCTCTACTACAGGATTCTTCATCTTCATGTACACATGCTCGTAGTAGTTTGCATGGAAGTTGCTCCAGAACCTTGGATCAGAACATTGTTTAGGTCGGTCATACACTTCAATCTTCCTGAAGTTATCAGCTAGCTCATTCCCTTTTCTAGTGAAATCCTCACTTGAAGGCTGCCTGATGCGGTGAACGGGATTTTTCATTTTCAGAGGCCCAATGGGGCCACTAGCAAGTTCCTTCCCTTTATTGAGAACTCTTTTTGGCCCTGACGAGCCCTTAGCAACATCTTTCCTTTGAGGCCTTTTGACAATTACTTTCCTCTTCTTAGGTAGATTGTCGTCGGAGGGTGGAGAGTGAGCATTGACATCATGTCTCTTCTTCATCACTCCCTCCTTAGCTCTCCTCACTCTTTCACGTTGAACTTCTTCGTCAAGGTGAAAGGAGCCGTCATCTGAGCCCGAAGACATGATGCCTGATAAGGAGTTTAAGGGTTAGATGCAAATGGACGCATTATCGACTTCAAATGGGAATGTAGGGGTTCAACTGTCAGAGACCGGACTTGTCCGGTTTCAGAGTGCAGACTAGTCCGGTGGACCAGACTTGTCCGCATCTGAGTGCCGGACTAGTCCGTCCTAGCATAAGAACCCTAAATTGAATGTTTCATTTGAAACAAATCTCCTATCTAAGGACACAAGGGCAGGAAAGTGGTAGGAATACATCTATTTATGCAATGTACATCCTTTTGAAATCAAAGAAAACTAGCTAGAGCTAGAAAAATTGAGATTTTGGTTTTAGGGGGGGATTTACCAAGATTTGAAGATTCGCGTTGAAGGAGCAAGAGTCTATCCGGATGAGTTCGGAAAGTAGGATCCCCTCGTCGAGAAGAGTCTTTTTCACGGAGAAAACTCTGAGTTTGAGGGCTCAACTCGAAAATCACTTTGGGAGCTAGGATTTAGGAGAGGGGGTGAGACAAAGTGCTTATGAGTGGAGAGGGAGGCGTTTGGTCCGGCCAACTGCTTCTATATGCGACTGACCGGACTAGTCCGGTCATAGTAGCGGACTAGTCCGGTGCCCCTTAGTTAACCTAATTGTTGTCTGTCCGGACTAGTCCGGTTGAAAATCGGACTAGTCCGTTTCCAACAGACCTGATACATATATAGATGTTAATTGTGATCCAAGGACAATAATTTTGCAAATAGTCTTAGTGATTAAGACCAGTAGGCAATCAGCAATCAAACAATGGTCATAATCCACCAGATTTCTTCATTAAGATAGTTTTCTGAGTAGAAAAGGAGAAGAGGAGCATTTTTAACAATACAAAGGAACATTTTGAGTTGCAACCAGGTATGCAATGTTTCAAGCCACATTTGGAGAGTCAAGAATGTTTAGCTCATTTCTTAGTTCACAAAACCTTTTCTCATCTAATGGTTTGGTAAAAATATCCGAAAGTTGTTTTTCAGTCCTAACATGTGAAATAGTAATGTCACCTTTTAATGAATGATCTCTAAGAAAGTGATGATGGATATCTATGTGCTTAGTTCTTGAGTGCTCTACAGGGTTGTGTGCAATTTTTATAGCACTTTCATTATCGCATAGAAGCGGGATATGACTTAGATTGTAGCCGTAGTCCCTAAGAGTCTGTCGCATCCAAAGTAGTTGCGCACAACAACTACCGGCTGCAACATACTCCGCTTCCGCTATGGAAAGAGCAATGGAGTTCTGCTTTTTAGATTACCGAGAAACTAGGGACCTACCAAGAAATTGACAAGTCCCTGACATGCTCTTTCTATCGACTTTGCATCCTGCATAGTCGGCGTCGGAATACCCTATCAAGTTAAACTTGGATCCTTTGGGATACCAAAGGCCCACGTTGGGTTTGTGCACAAGGTACCTTAGGATTCTTTTTACAGCAATTAAGTGACACTCTTTAGGTGCGGCTTGAAACCTTGCACACATGCAAACACTAAGCATAATATCTGGCCTAGATGCACATAAATAAAGTAAGGAGCCAATCATGGACCGATATACCTTTTGGTCCACATTTGGACCGTCTTCATTGAGGTCGAGATGTCCGTTGATGGCCAGGGGTGTCTTGATGGGCTTGGCTTTGTCCATATTGAATTTCTTGAGAATGTCTTGTGTATATTTAGTTTGGCTTATAAATGTACCTTCTCTCAGTTGCTTCACTTGAAATCCCAAGAAGAATTTCAATTCACCCATCATTGACATCTCGAACCTGTCTGTCATTATTTTACTAAATTCTTCACAGAAGGACTTGTTAGTGGATCCAAAAATAATGTCATCAACATAAATTTGACATACGAATAAATGATCATTAAAATGTTTAGTAAAGAGTGTATAGTCAGCTTTATCAATTTTGAATCCATTTTGAGTCAGAAAGTCTCTAAGTCACTCATACCAGGCTCGAGGAGCCTGTTTGAGGCCATAGAGAGCCTTACGCAGTTTATAGACATGGTTGGGATACTCCTGATCTTCGAACCCTGGTGGCTGCTCCACATAGACTTCCTCCTTTATCGGACCATTGAGGAAGGCACTCTTGACGTCTGTAACACCCCAAATTTTGATTCAAAACTCTAAACCATGCTCAGAGGGGAATTTAAAATTTTTTGGACGTGTTGCATGTTTTGCAAAAATTCAAATTCAAACCGGAATTCAAATTAGACTCAAAACAGAAAAGAAATGGAAAAAGAAAAAGAAAAACGGGAAAAAAACCGGCCAGTGGGCCGAAACCCGCCAGCCGGCCCAGCTTTCCCCGCGCCAGCCCGCCCCCGCGCGCGCCGCGCTGCCTCTCACAGACGGGTGGGACCCGCCTGTCATCCCTAACACCGCGACCCCGGACTCTCTCCCGCGCGCGCGATCGCAACCGACCGGATTTCCGCGTCCCGCAGCCCGAATTCTGGTCCCAGGAGAATCCAACTCGATCACAACAGACCCACCGCCCTCCCCCGGCTATAAAAACCCCAGCCCTGATCGGTTTTTCCCACGCGATCGCCGATTTTTACTCCGGTGAGCACCGAGACTTCGCCGGTGAATTCTGGCCGATCTAAGCTCGGAAACTCTGATCTAACTCGCTGGTCTTGATCCACCGCCTCCGGGGAACTTTGCAGGTGCAGAAAACTCGGAGAGTTACGGTGTAAATCCAGCGCCGACGAGCTTCGCCGTGGTTTTGCCTCGGACCTCGCCGCCGATCACTTTCCAGGACCCCCGAGCTCGAGAAAACCCCCGAGGTGAGATCCCTGACCTCCCCTCTACCGATCTAGGCCATAAGATCACAGTTTTAGGCAGAATTCTCGAGGATCCGAAACTTTCCGGCGAGATCGCCGCTTCCCGCCGCCGTGCGCCGCCGGCAGCGCCGCCAGTGCTCGATCAGAGCGATGTGGCCGCTTGTGCGCCATTTATTTTAAATCGCACGGTAGACTTTAAAACCCCGCGTACCGGTTCGATGTTATAATCTCAGCCGTCGGTTTAAAATCGGACGGTCCACGTCAACCCCGCGTTATAAAGACTGGAATTCTTACGTGCTACCCCCTGGGGTTCTCTGGAATTGAGAGCTAGCCCCGGAAACTTCAGATCTAGCCCCTGGAACTCCAGAAAATCATGTAAATTCATTTAAAAATCAGTTTTAGCCCCTGGACTTAATAGAAATTAGGAAAAACACCTCTGATAAGTGTAGCTAGACCCCTGGAAATTAAGAAAATAATATTATAGACCCTGTAATGGGGTGAATTCATTATTTTAACCCTGTTTAGTATTTAATTTAGAAAATTGAATATGTAACTAGTGTTTAAAAATTAAAAAGGGGGACAAACATAATTGTCAAAATTAATTAAAAACTTTCTCAGTACTTAGAAAACTTTGGAGTGAGATAAAAATATATTTTTGGGCTGAAATGAATCTGTTTCATCTATTATTCACATTTATTAGTATAGGGATACATTTTTAAGTAAAGAATTGTTATAGAAAAATAGGGAAAATAATTATGAAATAGTTTACATCAGAGGACAAGGTTAAAATATGTTATTAAAATAATTTAGGACCAGAACCTCTACTGTTTAGATGATGTGTATTACTAATTTCATAATAAAATACACAATTATGCATAGGAATATAAATCTGAAAATATAGCAACTAGTAAATGATAAATGGAGTTTTTAAAATCCAAAGAGTTCAGTTTAAGTGTGGTAGAAATTATGAAGGCATATATGGAGAAGAAAAATACTTTTCATACATACTTGGTAGTTTAGTGTAAGGAATTTATTTAAAACTGAAACACAACACATATAATGGTGAATGAATTTCATAAATGTCAATGTGTGGTTTGTATGAAGTGTAAGTGTGAACTATGTCTTATGGATTGTTGTTTTTCTTTTGCTATGTGTGATGGTATGAAGTAGAACCTGTTCGAGAACAAGTTATTCATTTCCAAGACCAGGAATACCCATTTCAAGAGCAGCAAGAAGGAGGCAAGTGTCCTTGACCACTTTGATCCTATGCTAGGATGTGTAGATAGAATTATTTGCATTGTCAAATGAAATATGAAACCCATGCTAGGAAGTTTCCCTAGAATTGCATTACCTTGTTTCCTTGTAGCTTGGGTTGGGATTTATTTTGTCATGTCATTTATTTACATGCATTTGCTTAGCCATGCTTAGAATGGGATATTTGGGATATGAGATCATCAATTTATTTTACCATACTCTTGAATGAGTTATTGTGAGTTATGTAGAGGTAGGGATCAAGGCAAGTTGAATGTTTTGGTTGTGTGCTGGGTGCACGAGACTTGGGTTTGTGTTTAGTACTTGCCTGGATCCTAAGGACCGGTTCATGGAGCATGTAACCCGGCTTTACAGTGCCAACCACATGCTGAGATGGGGCAGCTTGGCCAATTAATTAGGTGTATCCCCGGCGTAGTATGGGTGTGTTGGATGGTGCGGGGAGTAGGTGTCAGCTGGACTACCATATGAACCGCAAGGCTCAAGAGGGGGCCACTGCAGCGGGGTTGGAGCCTCTTGTATGCTGTTAGGGGTGAAACCTCAGTGGGCCCACGCTCGTCGGGAATCCCTTTGTAAAGGCTTCGTAGTGATCTCCTGGCCGCACACCTGGGAAGTGTGAATGTGGACCGTAGCCACTGGCATAATGGAGGTTCTTTTAGTCCACCCGGCAACGGGGGATGAAATCACTACTTGTGGGTACAGTGGTACAAACTCTGCAGAGTCAAAACTGTCTTGACAGCCGTGCTCACGGTTAAGAGCGGCCTGGACTTATTCATGATTAGAGGATTGATGGTTTTGGAAGTTAAGCGGGGAGCTTAACATTGGAAATGATGTTATGGTTATTGGATTATGATGATGGGATGGGAGATTGGGACAATTTCACCTGTGTAGTAATGTAGGTGCTTAATAAGCTAAGGTGATAGGTATTAATTGCGTAGTGCTTTAACCATGAGTTCAACCTCTCCTTGTTCTAGCCATGCATGATATAATTTTCCCACACTTGCTGAGTACTATTGGTACTCAACCTTGCATATTTGTTGGTTTATATTGCTGCTCAGGTCAAGATAATGAGGTGGTGTATAATGACCAAGATTTTGGACCCGAGGAAGGATTTTAGGTTCATGAAGACCCCCGGGCAACGCCTGTGATGGAGCCCTAAAGAATAATATTCCGCTGCTAGTTTATTTACTTGTGATGAAGCATTAGTGTCCATTGAGACATTTGCGATGTAAGACTTATTTCTATTCGACACCTGGCTTGTAATAAATGATGCTTCACTATTTGTCATCACATGTATGAGAAAATGATCCTGGCATACATGTGATATTCACTTGGTTGTTTCTTCGGAAAAACCGGGTGTGACAACGTCCATTTGATACAACTTAAAATTATGGTGAGTAGCATATGCCAATAAAATGCAAATGGACTCAAGTCTAGCTACAGGAGCGAAAGTTTCATCGAAGTCCAAACCTTCCACCTGAGAGTAACCTTTGGCCACCAACCTCGCTTTATTTCTTGTCACTACTCCATGTTCATCTTGCTTGTTCCGAAAGACCCATTTGGTTCCAACGATGTTCGCCCTTGGTCTTTCCACCAGCTTCCATACTTCATTTCTTTTGAAGTTGTTCAGCTCCTATTGCATTGCAATCACCCAGTCTGGATCCCTTAAGGCTTCTTCTACCTTGTATGGCTCCAGAAAAGACACAAAAGAATAGTGTTCACAAAAATTTGTAATTTGAGATCTAGTAGTTACTCCCTTAGCAATATCTCCAATGATATTGTTGACAGGATGGTCTCTTTGCACACATTGATGTACTCTTGGATGTGGAATTTGTATAGTTGCTTGTTCTTCATTGTCTTCATGTGTCATGTCTCCCTCTAGATCATTGCTTCCATGATCATCTTGATCTTCTTGACCTTCCTCAACCTGATCTTGTGTAGGAGCTCCCCCTTGATCATTGCTTCCTTGTTGAAGTTCGTCTTGTGTTTCCTCTCATGGTAGGATATCACCAAGTGCCATTTTCTTCAGCGCTTCACATGGAGCTTCCTCCTTATCTAGCATAAACTTATCGACTTGCTCCACTTGTGAGCCGTTAGTTTCATCAAACACTACGTCACGTGCTACTTCAACAAGGCCGGACACCTTGTTGAAGACACGATAGGCGTAGGCATTCGATTCATATCCGAGCAAGAATCCTGCATCGGACTTCGAAGGGAACTTCGAGGCCCTTGGTTTCTTGTTCAGGATAAAACATTTGCAACCAAAAACTTTGAAGTAAGAAACATTAGGCTTTTTACCCGTGGGAAGCTCATATGGATTTTTCTTCAGTAGTCGATGAAGGTACAACCGATTTGTGGCATGACAAGCGGTGTTCACTGCTTCTGCCAAAAATCGGTCTGACGTCTTGTATTCATCCAACATTGTTCTAGCCATTTCGATCAATGTTCTGTTCTTCCTTTCGGCCACCCCGTTCTGTTGAGGAGAGTAGGGTGCCGAGAATTCATGCTTTATACCTTCTTCATTGAGATATTCTTCAACTTGGGTGTTCTTGAATTCTGTCCCATTGTCACTTCTGATATTCTTTACGGCTGATGAGAATTCATTCTGAGCTCTTTTCAAGAACTTCTTGAGGATTCCCTGAGTTTCTTATTTATCATACAAGAAAAATACCTAGGTAAATCTTGAAAAATCATCAACAATTACTAAACCGTATTTGTTACCGCCGATGCTGATGTACGCAATTGGACCAAAGAGATCCATGTGGAGAAGTTCCAGCGGTCTAGCGGTGGTCATCACATTCTTGGCGGGGTGTGGTGCTCCAACCTGTTTTCTTGCTTGACAAGCGCTGCACGGCCTGTCTTTTTCAAAAACCACATCCTTAAGACCACGGATGTGACCACCTTTTAGAAGTTTCTGCAGATTTCTCATTCCAACATGGGCTAGCCGTCTATGCCACAGCCATCCCATGTTGGTCTTAGCAACCAAGCAAGTGTTGAGTTTGGCTTTATCTTTGTTGAAGTCAACAAGATAAAGCTTTCCCTTCAACAATCCCTTGAATGCAATCGAGCCATCGCTTCTTCTAAAGACGGTCACACCCTCATTAGTGAATAAACAGTTGTAACCTTTGTCGCATAGTTGAGATATTGATAAAAGATTATAATCTAGAGAGTCTACGTGTAAAACATTAGATAAGGTGTGTTGAGAGGATATTTCAATGTTACCACTACCAAGGACCTTTCCTTGGCTGTTGTCTCCAAAGTATATACCTTCACTTGGATCCTTGTTGCACTCGTACTCCACAAACATACCTCTCTCTCCGGTCATATGATTTGTGCATCCGCTATCTAGCACCCACTTAGATCCACCGGAGGAGTAAGCCTGCAAAATAGAACTATTCCTTGGTTTTAGGTACCCAAGCTTGCTTGGGTCCTCTTAGGTTAGTCACAAGAGTCTTGGGCACCCACACACAAGTTTTTAAGTTCTTGTGGCGTGGCCCTGTATATTTAGTAATGACTTTTCCATACTTGTTTTTCATGAGAACATAAGAAGCATCAAATGTACGGAACAGTGTTTGTAACTCAGATTCATGGGATTTTTCTTTAACAAAAGTGATTCTATTCTTAGCATGATTAGGAGTAGACATGTGTTTGTTCCTGTCAAAACCAAGACCATCTTTGACATTGGGAGGTCTAGTGATCATATATGCACTTCGTGCATATTTGATCTTCTCCTTATCAAAGATGCCGTTTTGAGAAGAATACATGTCATGAGAGGTTGAAGCATTAGAAATTACATTCTTCTTACTAGAGCAAGTGCAGGTTCTTATTTTTGTCGAACTCATGTCTTTGGAGGAAGAGCTCTTGGAGGAAGAGGAGTCACTTTGTTTGAGCGACTCAACTTGCACCTCAAGGATTTTGTTAACTTTTGACAAGTTAGCAAGTTCTTCCTTGATTGCAATGTGCGAGTCTTCTAACTTTGAGTAAGTTTCCTTACTCAAGGCTAGCTCTAACTCAAGTGACTCATTCTTCTCTCTTTCAAGCTCAAGAAGCTTTTCAACTTCTTGATATCTCTTCCTCTCACGGATGAGCATATCTTCTTGTCGGTTGACAAGTTCCTCCTTTTCAAAGATTTCATTCGACAACATTTCCATTTTCTTTAAAGCAATTTTACTTAGCCCTCTAAACATTTCTTCATTATCACTAGAGCTATCAAAGTCATCAATGGAGGAATTTAGTACAGGAGGAGTAAGTCGAACCTTTTTCTTGCCTTCCTTAGCCATAAGACAAGTGTGGTTGTTCATGTCCCGTCCTCCCATGTTCGGAAAGAGTGTGGCTCTCATTGTTGGTTTTTTGACTGCGATAGTGGCCATCTCTTCTTCTTCTTCATCGGAGGAGGACTCGTCGTTTGAGTCCCACTCCTTCCCAATGTGAGCTTGATGGACTTGTCTTCTTTTTCTGAAAATTTTCTTTTCTTGAGATCTTGTTTCCTTCTTCTTTTTGTTTTCTTCATAAGTACAGTCCACCATGAAGTGACCATACTCTCTGCAGTTGTAGTAAGTGCGTCGAGCCTTGGATTTTCCTTTATCCTTGCTTTTGCCTTCATGTGAATTGTTGCCGTGTCTTCTCTTCATCATGCGTTTGAACTTTTTGATGAAGAGTACCATTTCTTCGTCATCAAGATCGGTGCTCTCGTCGCTTGTATCTCCATCGTCTTGGTATTCACGAGTTTCTTTGAGTTTGGGTCTACACGTTGCTTTGAGAGCAACTTCTTTCTTTTTGGATGAGGTGAGTTCGGCTAAGTCTTTGACGTATTGGGCTTCTTTCTCCATCATTTCATGATTTATGATCTTCCCTAGTAATTCATCAGGAGTCATTTTGTGAAAACCGGGGCTCTCTCTGATCATTGAGCAAAATGTGACGTTTCTTGGCATGAAGGCTCTTATCATCCTTTTGACCACCTCGTGATCAGTCCATTTCTTACTTCTATAGGCACGGATTTTGTTAATGAGTGCCTTCATCCGATTGTACATATCTTGAGGTGATTCGCCTTCTTCAATAGCAAATCTCCCCAACTCTCCTTCAAGCATCTCAATTTTGGCTTCACGTACAGACCTATTTCCTTCATGAGCTGTTTTGAGTGTATCCCAGATTTCTTTTGCACTCTCTAGTCCATCGATCTTGGTAAATTCTTCTCTGCTCAGTGACGATGTGATTACTGCACGGCTTGTGCATTTCTGTGAATCTCTTGTTCTTGTTCCGGAGTGAGTTCTTCATCCGTGTCTGGGATATCTATTCCTGTGCAGACAATATGCCAAAGGCTGGGATTCAGAGATATCAGATGCATCTTCATGTTGTACTTCCACATGGTAGTCACTTCTGTCAAACTGTGGAGGCCTTCCCATAGGAATCGAAAGATAGTGATTGTTTGAATTGAGACGGTTGTAGTTGTAAGGATACCGGGAGTAGTCGCGATGACCACTCCCCATCGTCTTTTCTTCCTCTTTTCCCTTTTGTGCCATTAATTTCTTTCTCAGTAATGCCTTTAGCTGTCTCACTTCATCATCGTCATGTGGACTTTCTTTCAGCACATCAAAGGCTTTGGCTTCTTGCTCCTCATCGTTGTTGTTCGTTTTCGGGATATCGTTGTTCTTCTCAGAGGCCATTGATCTCTCCGAGATGTGAGTCTCGTTGATGGAGAACTTGGCTCTGATACCAATTGAATGTGGCCTAGAGGGGGGGTGAATAGGCCTTTAAAAGATTCCTGCACACTTAATAGAATTATCAGAAACTTGATTGACCGGACTAGTCCGGTTGTGTGGGTGGACTAGTCCGGTGTGCTGAATTGTGTAGATTGTATAAGTGTTGTGCAGAAGAATTAACTTGTTTAGCAGCGGAAATAAGAACAACAATTATTCTATTTTGATTTTACAATGTGAGGTGTGATTATGCCCGTGAATGAGACTTAGCAACTCAAATTATGAAGTTTAGCAACTAGATGTTATAATCAACAAAAACAAGGAGGCATGCGAGACACAAATTTTACCGAGGTTCGATCTCACCAAGAGATCTACGTCCTCGTTGAGGAGGCTCACACAGAGCCGGGTCTCTAACCCTTTCCCTCTTCAAGTCACCACACAAGGCCGACTTGACTCCACTAGCACGGGTAATCACCGAGTTTGTGGGGCAACCTCACACGTTGAGGGCTCCCACAAGAATTACAATGAGAAAGCGATCAAATACACTCAAAAAGATTACAATGCAGAATATGAGTGTAGAGAGATGAAACCCCAAGAGCTCACAACGAAAGAACGACGATCTCCCAATCCCGAATCCAAGTGTTCAATTGATCTTCACCTTTTTGCGCCTTAGATGTGTGGGGAGATGTGTTTTTGGGCTCTTGGGACAGGTGGCGGCGCTAGGGTTCTTGTTTCAAGCAGTATGAGTCGTGTCTCTTTTTTTGGAGGCCGTGGATCACCCATTTATATAGTTTCTAAAAAGTTATCGTTGTAAAACCTAATACCGGACTAGTCTGGTATATGATCGGACTTGTCCGGTCTACTTCCAGTGGGTTAACTGGACTAGTCCGGTCTAATACCGGACTTGTCCGGTGCTATGTGAAGTGGGGTTCCAGAAAGTTTAGCGGACTAGTCCCGTCGCATGGATGGACTAGTCTGCAGTCCTCTAAAGAGGACAACAGAAACTTGAGCGGACTAGTCCGGTCCAAAACCGGACTTGTCCGGTGGCATTCCAGTAAGCTGACCGGACTAGTCCAGTCCATTAACGGACTAGTCCGGTGTCCAGTGGATTTTAGTTGATTTTTAAACCCCTTACCCTTACGCAAAGTCATGAGCTCTTGGGATGTGTCTCTCACACACACCCTATACATTTACATCTACTTTGTTTTTCTAAATTCCACTAAAGTCTTCCTTTTCGGACACCACTCTATTTTTCACCTTTTTGTGTGCACGAGCTAGTTCACTTTGTTTGTCCTGCAATAATTTCGTTAGGATCTCATATGCTTGTCATCAATTAGCCAAAACCCACAAGGGATATCCTAGATGCACTTACACATCCATGGACTAAAGAATGTTGTTTTTGAGAAAGATAGGCCTTGTAGCGCATGTCAAGCCAGAAAGCAAATTGGAGCAGCTCATCCTGCCAAGAATGTGATGACGACAACAAGACAATTGGAGATGCTCCACATGGACCTCTTCGGTCCCATCACATACATAAGCATTGGCGGTAACAAATATGGTTTAGTAAATGTTGATGACTATTCTCACTTCACTTGGGTATTTTTCTTGCATGATAAGGGAGAAACTCGAGGTGTCCTCAAGAAGTTCTTGAGGAGAGCTCAAAACGAGTTCTCCTTAAGAGTCAAGAAGATAAGGAGTGACAACGGCTCCGAATTCAAGAACACCCAAGTAGAAGAATACTTGGATGAAGAGGGCATCAAGTATGAGTTTTTGGCCCCCTACTCCCCTGAACAAAATGGGGTGGCCAAAAGGAAGAACCGCACACTCATACAGATGGAAAGAACCATGCTTGATGAGTACAAGACTTCAGATCGGTTTTGGGTTGAAGCGGTCAACACCGTTTGCCACGTCACAAACCGCCTCTACCTCCATCGACTTTTGAAGAAAACTCCATACGGGTTCCTAACCGGTAACGAACCCAACATCTTTTACTTTCGTGTTTTTGGGAGTAAATGCTATATTCTCAACAAGAAGCCTAGGACTTCGAAGTTTGCTTTGAAATCCGATGAAAGTTTCTTACTTGATTATGACTCAAACACCTACGCCTATTGTGTTTTCAACAAAACCTCCGGTTGTGTTGAAATTGCATGTGACGTGGTGTTTGATGAAACTAATGGCTCCCAAGTGGAGCAAGTTGATCAATGTGTGCTAGATGAAGAAGAAGCACCATGTGTAGCACTAAGAAGAATGGGGCTTGGAGATGTCCGTCCTCGAGAAGATGTAGGCCAAGATGCTCCAAGTTCATCACAATCGGCGTCTCTCACACAAGATCAAACTCAAGAACCCCAAGATCAAGACGGTCAAGTTCAAGAAGGAGAAGATCAAGACCATGACATTGATCAAGGGGGAGACGAAGAAGAAGAAGACCACTCAAGAACTCAAGTGGCTCACCCAAGGGTTCATCAAAGCATTCAACGGGATCACCCCGTTGACAACATTCTTGGGGATATCACAAAAGGGGTAACAACACGATCTCGAACGGTTAACTTTTGTGCACATTACTTTTTGTGTCCTCCTTGGAACCATTTAGCGTGGAAGAAGCACTAAAGGATCTGGATTGGGTGGTGGCCATGCAAGAAGAGTTGAACAACTTCACAAGAAACCAAGTGTGGGAGTTGGTGAAGAGACCAAATGCAAATGTGGTAGGCACCAAGTGGGTGTTCCGCAACAAGCAAGATGAATACGTAGTGGTGACAAGGAACAAGGCACGACTTGTGGCAAAGGCATATGCTCAAGTTGAAGGTTTGGACTTCGATGAAACCTTTGCTCCCGTAGCTAGGCTTGAGTCAATTTGTATTCTATTGGCCTATGCTACTCACCGTGATTTCAAGCTTTATCAAATGGATGTGAAAAGTGCCTTCCTCAACGGTCCAATCAAGGAGGAGGTGTACGTGGAGCAACCACCCGGGTTTGAAGATCAAGAATATCCTAATCATGTGTTTAAATTGCATAAGGCTCTCTATGGCCTCAAACAAGCTCCTAGAGCTTGGTATGAGTGTCTTAGAGACTTTCTTATTGACAATGGTTTTAGGATAGGCAAAGCGGATTACACTCTTTTCACAAAAAATGTGGATGATGATCTCTTTGTGTGCCAAATATATGTCGATGACATTATATTTGGCTCAACTAACAAATCTTTCTGTAATGAGTTTAGTAAGATAATGACGGATAGGTTTGAGATGTCCATGATGGGATAGTTGAAGTTCTTCCTAGGATTTCAAGTCAAGCAACTCAAGGAAGGCACGTTCATTAGTCAAACGAAGTACACACAAGACATACTCAAGAAGTTTGACATGGACAAGGCCAAACCCATCAAGACACCAATGGCAACGAACGGGCACCTTGACCTCAATGAAGATGGACCAAGCGTGGATCAAAAGGTATATCGCTCTATGATTGGTTTCATTGCTTTATCTTTGTGCATCTAGGCCCGATATCATGCTTAGTGCATGCTTGTGTGCAAGGTTTCAAGCCTCTCCTAAAGAATGTCACTTAATTGCCATTAAAAGAATCTTAAGGTATTTAGTTCACACACCAAACCTAGGGTTGTGGTACCCCTAGTATCATGGTCATCCAAGAAACAAAACTCCATTGCCCTTTCCACAGCCGAAGAGGAGTATGTTGCAGCCGGAAGTTGTTGTGCTCAACTTCTTTGGATGCGACAAACTCTAAGGGATTATGGTTACAATATGAACCACATTCCACTCCTATGCGACAATGAGAGTGCCATTAAGATTGCCCATAACCCCGTTGAACACTCTAGGACCAAACACATGGACATCCGGCACCACTTCTTGAGAGACCATTCTATAAAGGGGGACATAGTTGTCTCACATGTTAGAACCGAAAAACAACTAGGCGACATTTTCACCAAGCCACTAGATGAAAAATGATTTTGTGAACTTTGAAATGAGCTAAACATCCTAGACTCTAGCAATGTGGCTTGAAATGTTGTACATCTGAATGCTAGTAATTTGGAATCTTTAGGAATTTTCACAAACTTCAAAAATATGCATGATTGTGAAAACTTGTTCCCCTTCTAATTTTCTCTCGCATTATTTTTAGATATATTGTGGTCATCATCTAATTGTGTGCTTTGATATATTGACCATATTTATCTAGTAGAAGGTGAAAATAATTCATCTTAATCACTCTTGGTGAAATTCTAATATATAGGAATTTTTCAGCCTTCAAGGACCGGACTAGTCCACCCTAGGTAGCCGGACAAGTCCGGATACCTTGAATAGTCCGGACTGCAGACTAGTGTGGACCTAGTCCGACATACCGGACTAGTCCGGACAGCACACCGGACTAGTCCGGCCCCTGGAGACTTAACCTCCAAGGGTCGGGTCCGACTCCTCTCACTCTCTCATTCACCTCTACACTTCTCTTCTCCTCCAAAACTCGCCCCCATTGGCGATTTTGGAGCTCTCCCTCAAATCCCTCGAAGAAATCCTCGATTCAAGGCTTTTGGAGTGCGGGGAACCCTTTCCCGACCATCTCCGCTCCTTCGATCCGTGGATTTCGTCAAATTTCTTCGTTATAAGGTACTTTTTTATCTAACTTCCATTTTTCTTAAATCCCTTGTTTCTAGGTCATATTTCAAGTGACTTAGGCCTTCCCTGATGTCATTATGCCATATTGTTGCATTCCTTGTAGTATTGCATCTAGTTTTTGTGAATTTGTGCTCAAATCGCTTAAGTTAGGGTTTAAAACTGTAGAGTCCGGACTAGTCCTGACTCAGGGCGGACTAGTCCGCCCCTGACCCAGACAAGTCCGTCTGGTGCAGTTTTAGCCCCTAACTTTGTGAATGTACACTAATTTAAACGCAATGCTTTCGTGTCTAATCTTTCCCTTTTATCTATCATCAGATCATGTTGGTATCCGGAGATAGTCCTCTCCCCAACCCCATTGCCGAGGCGGCTCGCCAAGCCGCCTATCGTGCAGCAGCCGAGGTCGAAGCGACTAGGGCTCTTGAGGCTGCAGCTAGGGAGGCTCGGACAAAGAAACGTACTGACAGGGAAGCACAAGCGTCTCAGTCCGTTGATCCTCCAAGAAGGAAGAGGTTAGTCACCTTAAAGGAAAAGAAACAAGCTCAGTCATAGGGAACTGCTCAAGACAAAGGAAAAGGGAAAGCAGCGGCTCCCCAGAGGAAAAAGGCTTTATCCAATAGGGGTCTTGTCATTCGTGACAACCCTAGGCGTGGGGGGAGAATCCCCCACAAGGACCAGTTGGGCCGCTTGAGAGAGCACCTCCCATGCACAATCCAAACCGCCAACCCAACTTGGCTAGTGCAACATTCAAAGGCAAGGGAGCTGAGAAAGCTAGAAGGCTAAGAGAGAAATAAGTTTACAAGTTTGAGAAGGCCACACTAGACCCTCGCTTCTGGTGTGACTTCCATTGTGACTATTACCGGCATGTCTATCTCCCAATGAAGACACCGGTAGTCGATGCTCAGTGGGTGGATTGGTCCTATATGGTGAAAAAGAAGCATAAAGCCTTTGATGCAGTGATTGAAGCTGTAGAATGCCATGGGATCAAGGACTTAATGGGCTTTCAATACGATTGGAATATTAAAGTCATAGTCCAATTCTACACCACCTGCTACTTCCACACATATGGAGACAAGAAGATCACTTGAATGACTAACGGTGTGGTGTACTCGGTGCTATATGATGAGTTTGCAAGGATCCTCGGGCTTGAGGAGAATTTTAACTATGAGATCATAGTTCACAATGAAAGGACCTTGGGAAAGGATGACTTGGATTTTATATACCCATCATACCTCACCTATGAGCCATCCTCAACTCACAATATCAAGCCTTTCTTTGGAGTGCTCAACTGAGTTTTCAGGAATACTCTAGCACCCAAGGATGGAGATGCAGGGATGATACAAGGGTATCTAAGGAACTTAATGAAGCTAATCAATGAAGATGAGAAGTTCAACGTCTTCGACTACATTTACAATGACATCTCCAACATCTCCTACACTCCAAACAGGTCTTGTGGCTATGCACCATACATTATGTGCACGATTGAGAAAGTCACCGGCGTGGAATTTTCCAAGGACATGAAGAATAGGAAGCTGCGTCCACAAATGCTGACTCCTCTTCCTCGCCCTCCTGTGTCATTGGGTAGAAGCTCTTTCGCAGCTCCATATTCCTCAGGCGGGTCGTCTGCTCCTCATCGTCGAGTGGCTCCTCTAGTGGGCTACTCAAAATCATCAAGGCAATCTTCTCTTCATGCTGGAAGGTGGAAGTTCGCACATAAAGGATGAAGCAACACCAAGAGAAGTACCTCAAAGCAATGTGCGACAAGATGGAGATACCTATATCTCCACCGTCATCGGAGGATGAAGGACTAACCGAGTTTCCTACTCTCACGGAGGACGAGCTTGCCTTCTTTGGTGAAGGTGGTTCCTCCTCTGCTGCTCCTCCTACTTCCCACGCTCAACATGTGGATGACGATGAAGATGAAGAGACTCAAAGCGAACAAGGCAAAGATCAAGATGAAGACGATAGCGATTAGACCCTTCTCTCTTTTCTTTTCCTTTTTGGTGCTTCGATGCCAAAGGGGGAGAGAAAGAGGGGGAGTAGTCTAGGTTTAGCTTTTTAAAATCCTTGTCTTGCTTTGTAATGTCTATGCCACATTATGTCTCATTATGCCTTCATACTATGTTATGTTGATATGATCTTGTTAATTGATATCATTTATGTTCCCTTCAATGCATTTTACACTCTTTTTATCACATCACACTTAGGCACCCCACCATAACACATGTGTGTATGAAATCCCCATAGAACTCATTCATGTGCATATTTTTCTTGATAAACTCTTATGCACACATTTAGGGGGAGTACATCATACATATATGTATTATGAAAACAAACTCTTATATCCATTCATCGAGAGTCTTAATGTGTTGTCATCAATCACCAAAAAGGGGGAGATTGAAAGTGCATCTAGGTAATCCCCGTGGGTTTTCGATGATTGATGACGACAATTAAGATACTAATGAGCTTTAATGAGTATGAGCACAGGTCTTTGAGATGAGAATGAATGTGGAGTCACTCAAAAAGCAAAAAGAAAAAGAAGAAGACTTGCAAGAGCAGAAAATAAGATTTTATTCTTGAGTTTCACATTTTCTAGTTGCGTAGAGGGTCTTCTATTTTAGAGTACTTGAGAATCATTAGAGAGCTCAAACTTTTAGTTAGAATTTTGGTGAGGGAATAGTCCTAGGCATAGCTTATAATGTAGACCGGACTTGTCCGGACATGGGGCTGGACTAGTCCGATCCAACCGGACTATTCCGTTTTCGACCGGACTAAATGTCTCTGAGTGAGTTCGGACTTGTCCGTTTTATGCCGGACTAGTCCGTTCTTGTGTAAGTCTGAGCCTTTCTGAGACCAAGTGCCACAAGGCCGGACTAGTCCTCCCATGGGGCCGGACTAGTCCGCCTGTTTGGACTAAGCCGCTTAGGTCCAGAGGAAATCCCTCTGAGTGACCTCGGACTAGTCAGTTGTGGACAAACTAGTCCGGTTGTGTGAGGTGAGTGCGGCCACTAGGTTAAGTCCAAGAAGGCCGGACTAGTCCGCTCAGCTGGCCGGACTAGTCAGGTTCTTCAGACTATTCCGGTTTAGAATGGAACAATTGTTCCTGTGTGAGCTCGGACTAGTCCGTACATGGCCATACTAGTCCGTAATGTGAGATTAGAGAGTTTTGAGGCTAAGTCTGGAAAGGCCGGACTAGTCCTCTCGTGTGGCCGAACTAGTCCGCTTCTAGCCAGACTAGTCCGTTCTCACCCGGAGCAAAGGCTCCTGTGTGAGATCGGACTAGTCCGGGTTTTAATGACCGACCATTTGAATTCAAAGGTGACGAGGACTTTAGTTTGTTATCCTTGGTGAAGTAGGTGGTCCCCCCAAGGCCGGACTAGTCCGGGGTTCTGGCAGGACTAGTCCGGACTTTAGCAGGTGTAACGGTTGGATGTCGGGATCCCTATAAAAAGGGACCCCCGGCTTCAAATGGATCTCTTTGCAACCCTAGCACCGAAAACTCTTCCCTTGAGCTCTTCTAAGTCTCTTTCCTCACCTTCTTGACCCCTAAGATTGGATCTTGAGGGATTTGGGGATTTGTGAGAGGAGAGACGCGGTGATCAATGTTTGAGCTCTCGGTTTGAATCTCTTGCACTCTAATCATTGATTTGAGTTTGTGTCTATTGTATTTTGTTTCCTAGAACTGCTAGGTTGTTGTAGGGAGCCTCAAGTTGTGAGTAGCCCCTAGAATCTTGTATTCACCCTTTGATTGATACTGAAGAACCCGGGCTTGATCTTGGTGATCGCTCGGTGAGGGTAGGGTTGGAAGAGACCCGGTCCTTTGTCGACTCCTCAATGGGGACGTAGATTCCTGTGTGGAATCGAACCTCGGTATAAATCGAGTCTCTTGATTCCTTTATTTTCTCGCTTAATCACTAGAATTGCTTGTTAGGATTTGCTTCACTCAAAACTTGTTAATTGCCTTATAGTTGTGAATCTTGCAATCCAATCAGTTTCTCTTTCACAAACTAGTTGATTAGATTGTTAGATAACCCACGTATCTTCCGCTTCAACAAATATGGAAAGAAATTCATAAAAATGCAACCTTTACCTAATTTCTATACCTAGACCGGACTAGTCCGCCCCCTGACCGGACTAGTCCGGCCCTTCAGGTTTAATCTGGCTTTTTTCAGTAGTTTCAGGTTTTATTAGCCTATTCATCCCCCTCTAGTCTCTGCTTCCAGATGTTCTCGCCCACTAGATACTCCCTCACTGTTAGCCATCTTCATTCACTTCTGCGAGATGTCCGTGTGTGCGTGACCTCCGGTGAGGGTCTCTGACAAATCCCTTTCCTTGACGGCCTTGGATAGAGGCACAAGCCATACTGATGGCGTGCCGACGGTAGGGGAGGCCGTCGGGGACAGGGTCTTCGACCCGCTGTGAGCCCCAACGCCAGTGTCGGGTGGAGCACGCCCTCTAGGCACTTTGCCGCAAGAGGACTGCCTACCGGTACAGGAGGAAGGCTAAGCCAAGAGTGATCAAGCTTTCCTCCTGGTACTGTTGTAGACAGCAAAATCTGTCATAGATGGCAATTTTGCCCCCTGTACTGGATGTTACTATTGCCTTGGTCCAACACGCATCACCCGATACGACACTTGGATGTCATCGTTGTCTCAGTCTAGCGTGCCCTGCTGTCGACCTCGGTCTAATTGTAGGTGATCGTCTCACTGCACAGAGATCGGCTCAGGGGACAACCAAGCAGTCCACGGAGCAGAAGACTACTCGACTTGTAGCTGTTGAGTTTTTTAGTTGTCTTGTATCCCCTTTTGTATGACGGGACCCCAACATCAATGAAAAGCTTCTTGTTCTAAGTCTTGTCTTGTATTTCTGTGTTGATGAATGAAAAAGTGGTTATATTGATCTTCCTTCTATCACTCACTCGATCCTAGGTCCGGTTTAGACAGAACCATTTTTAGCTTCCATGAGGCCCCCTGACCCTTGATACCGCAAAGATCGGAGGGTCCCTTAACTCACCCAAGTAGCTGTCGTTTCCTTGTTGCTTGTCATAGATGCGTACCCGCTTCCTTTTACGAATTGTCGGGGTCTGAGCGACTTGCTTAGTTTGACCAGTCGCGATGACCCCCTCCCAAACAGGTGCCAGTGTAAGACAAGAGCTCCGGGGCCTTCGGGGGGCGCTGGCTTTTGGGGTCCAAGAGTGGCCCCCTTGGGAGAGATGGAGTTACGGCCCCTCGGACTGGAGCTGTGACACCCGGTTGCGAAAGTAGAACTAACTGAATGCATATGTGTGCCCAGGATGTTCATCACACATACACATGTAATCCACAAACTGAATTCAGAATATAACCACGAATAAATAGTGTTTAAATACTTTATTACAATGAGTCAATGTCTCACTCAAGAATATCTAATGTATTCTTGCAGCGGAAGACTCTAAACGACAGCTGAAAATAACTAAACAGCAGGCTCCAATCTTCAACTCCACAAGCATGTTGACGGTAGTGCGCACGCCTAGTACTCCACATGGTCATCGAAGTATTCTCCTGTAGCTGATGTATATGTGGTAATGCAAGGGTGAGTACATGTCGTACTCAGCAAGTGAGGGAAAAGTATGACATGTAGCTTACAATAAGGGAGGGAATAAAAAGGCTCATTGCAGCAAGCAAATTTTTATTTCATAAACATGGTAAAAACAGAAACTATTTCTAGGTGAGTTTAATCCCAATATAACCAAGTAAATCAGCAACATTCTTTCATCATAATTCACCATTTAACAAGTCTCAACTAGCCAATAATCTTTCTCAAGTTCATCTCATACTCATAAATATTCATAACCATCTCATATTCATATAACCGAAATCAAATTCATTGTATTGACTCAAACCAGTCCCAAAACCAATCTCAATGACCATACCACAACCATAACCGAATAAACATCCCAAGTTCTTCCTCTAATCATGGAAGTTGCCCAGGTGCTTGTGACCGGAAGCACGGCTATCATGATAGTTTTACACACTGCAGAGGTGGTACCACTTTACCCACAAGTTCGTGATTTCATCACCCGTCGGTGACTAGAAAGAACCTTCATTATACCAGTACACAACCATCGGTGTATGGACAAGAGATCACAAAATAGCCTTTACAAAGGGTCTACTAGGATGTACGGACCCACTGAGGTTTCACCGGCAGGCTCGAATCTCCATTCTCCCACCCACGGGCCCCCTCTTGTGCCATGCAGTTCCCAGGGCAGTCCCTCTCGACTCCCATTCCCCGTGCCATATAACGGTCCTTAACAAGCTAGCAACATACCTAATTAGTCAGCTAAGCCACACCCATATTTGGCCTTGTGGTGGCACTGTTTTCCTGGCATGTGCATGCATGAACCGGTCCTTAGATCTACGGCAAGTAAAGCACCATCTCATTCAGCAACATCCACGAACCAAGCTTGCCTAGATCTCCCCGATTCCATGCTCATTAAAATCATCAAGTTCTCATCATCATTATTCATATGAGTGCAGTAGCTAACCATGTTTCAATTCAGCTTCCCGTATCCCATATGTTAAGCAAAGCAAAAAGGAAAAACGACCATACCCGACTCATCAACTTTCCCGGTGACAAGGATGGTTAATCAAAACTAATAAACTCCTATAAAGGGTGTCTCATCATGTTGACACAAGCATACACATTTTCGCAAACAAAACAGTTTCAAAACATAGGATCAATATGGTCAAGGGGCACTTGCCTTGCTCCCGTGGTTCGTGTTGCTCAAGCGTCTCAAAGTCTTGGTGCTGTAGTTCCTCGTAGACGGCCTCTTGAGCTTGTACTTCTACTCACGGCCACGCACATACAAGATTTACAACAATCAATTATCATGCACAATCTTTACTCAAAATGCAATAAGGTGGATGAATGCAAATCCTATGGTGCAGTTTTATAAAACCAGTTTGTACATGTTTTTGCATGTTTTAATGGGCTTCCATGGGGTTTTATGGTGATCAAGGTTGCTGGGATCAAGTGTGGACGTGGTGATTATCTTGACACAAGATGTAGGTCAATTCCACCATCAAAAATCGACCAAAACATGATCTGTCCACACGCAGAAGTTTCTGCTCGAAGGGGGCGAAGAAAACGGGTGCGTAGAAACAGCGGCGACGTCGTAAGAGGGGTCACGAAGACCAACTTTACTTCTTCCTTGCGGCAGGGCTTCTCTCCTAGCAATGGCTGCAGCGGAGGATTTTTCGTGGAGAATTATTGGGCTGCGGGTAGGGCAGAACATCAGGGGATTCTTTTCCGGCAACGGGGAGGCGTGACGGGGCTCGACGGCGGCCAAATTCCGGCAAGGGGGGGGGACTTGGCAACTTGGCAGCAAGGAAGGGGGCTTGGAAGCAGGGGGGACGACCAAAAGAGAAAGGGGTGCGGCCAGGGGGTGGGGGTTATATTTATAAGGGGGAAAAATGGTCCTAGGGGTGGAAACAAAGAGTCCTAGAAGTATGGCACTCAACCAAAGAGTCCTAGGGGTGGAAACAAAGAGTCCTAGAGGTAGGGGACTCAACCAAAGAGTCCTAGGGGTGGGGGGACAAAGAGTCCTAGAGGTGGGGGACTTAACCAAAGAGTCCTAGAGGTGGAGAACTTCACCAAAGAGTCCTAGAGATCGGGGACTAGGGCTCCCCCCTCAAGGGCTGCAGCCAAGAGGTCTCCCTCCTAATTTGGTGCGGCCAATTTGGGGGGAAAATCCCTCCAAAATGTGGGGGAAATTCTCCCTAGGGGAATTTTGAGGAATTTGGGCAAAATCAGGAAAAATTGGGAAGAATTTGGGAATTTTTGGGAAGGGGGAAATTTGGGGAACTTGGGGAAAATTTGAGGAAATTTGGGAATGGCTCATTTCAGCTATCTTATTTCAATTTCTCTCTGGGGGGAATTTTCCCTAGGGGAATTTTGAGGAATTTGGGGGAAAATAGGAAAAATTGGGAAGAATTTGGGAATTTTTAGGGAGGGGGAAATTTGGGGAACTTGGGGAAAATTTTAGGAAATTCGGGAATGGCTCATTTCAGCTATCTTATTTCAATTTTTCTCCATTTCTATGTCCCTTTCTCCATTTCTATATTCCCCTCTCCATTGCTATGTCCCTTTCTCCATTTCTATATTCCCTTCTCCATTTCTATGGTTCTTTCTCCATTTCTATGGTTATTTCTCCATTTCTGTGGTTCTTTCTTCATTTCTATGGTTCTTTCTCTATTTCTACTTCTTTTCAAATGCTTCTCTACATGAAAAATGTATGCAATGCATGATAGTGAAATTGAGTGTGTTACAAACCTACCCCCCTTAAAATTAATCTCGCCCTCGAGATTCGATAGAGTGGATAAAAGATGGGAGAATTCTGCCTTGAGATCTTCCTCACGTTCCCAAGTAATTTTGGCTTCCGTGTGATGGCTCCATTATACCTTGCACCAACGGATCACTTTGTTTCTCGTGACCCTTTCCTTTACGTCCAAAATTTTGACGGGGTGTTCCACGTAGATCAGATCCTCTTGAAACTCTAGCTCAGCCATCGGTACTTGTTCTTCCGGTACTCTTAGGCATTTCTTGAGCTGAGATACGTGAAACACGTCGTGCACGTCGGAGAGGTGCGTTGGCAGCTCTAGTTGATAGAATACCTCTCCTCGCTTGCTCATAATCTTGAATGGGCCGATGTAGCAAGGTGCTAACTTGACTTTGACGTTGAACCGTCGTTGGCCTCGGATAGGCGGCACCTTAAGATACACGAAGTCACCCACTTCGAAGGTCAATCTTCTTTACCTATTGTCCGCATAACCCTTTTGTCGTGACTGAGCGGCCTTCTAGTTTTCACGTATCATTTGGACTTCCTTTTCGGCGTCTTGCAGCCCTTCGGGTCCGAATACTTGGATTTCTCCGGTCTCATTCCAGAACAGCGGTGTTCTACACCGTCTACAATATAATGCTTTGAAGGGTGACATCTTCAAGCTGACTTGGTAACTGTTGTTGTACGAGAATTCAGCAAACGGCAAGCTCCTATCCCAACTACACCCATGTTTCAAGGCGCAAGCTCTCAACATGTCTTCTGAAATCTGATTTGTCATCTCGGTTTGCCTGTCGGTTTGCATGTGATATGCGGAGCTGAAATTCAACCGTGTACCCATGGCTTCATGCAGCTTCTTCCAGAACCTAGAGGTAAATTGATAACCTTGATCTGAAACTATCCTCTTCGGAACTCCATGGCGACACACGATTTGCTCCATATACAGCTCGGCTAGATGTGCGACGGTGTACTTGGTTCTAACAGGAAGGAAGTGGGCTGTTTTCATCAATCTGTCTGCGATAACCCAAATGGAGTCGTAGCCGGACTGATTACGCGGTAATCCGAATATGAAGTCCATGCTGATTTCTTCCCACTTCCACTCGGGTACTTTTAATGTCTGCAACAATCCAGCGGGTCTTTGATGTTCGGCCTTCACTCGTTGGCACGTGTCGCATAGGGCAACATATTCAGCAATATCCCTTTTCATGCCATCCCACCAATAGCATGTTTTCAGGTCCTTGTACATCTTTGTACAGCCGAGGTATATGGAATAAGGCGAGTCATGTGCCTCCTTTAGTATCGTGTCACGGACGTGCTTCACGTTAGGCACACAAATCCTTTTCCCTAACCAAAGCGTCCCATTCTCGTCTTCCTTGAAATCTTATTCTATGCCTTGTCAGATTCTTTCCTTGATTTCCTCATCCGTTGCTTGGCCATCTCGTATCTCTTGTTCCAGTGTTGAGTTCAGTTCTATCACGTCCATCTCGTTCAAGAATCCTAGATGCAACCGTTCAAACTACTTACGCAGCTCGGGTGGAAGCTCCCGAAACGTAAGTTGGTGACATGCTCCCTTTCGGCTCAACACATCAGCTACTACATTGGCCTTTCCGGGGTGATAGTTGATTCCAACATCATAATTCTTGATGAGTTCCAACCATCGACATTGCCTCAAATTCTGATCCATTTGCGTGAATATATACTTGAGGCTCTTATGATCCGTGTAGATCTCACATCAGTGACCAAGGATGTAATGCCTCCAAATCTTCAAGGCATGTACCACGGCTGCAAGTTCCAAGTCATGTGTAGGGTAATTCAGCTCATGTTTCTTTAGTTATCTCGATGCATAGACTACCACTTGTCCTCCTTGCATAAGCATACATCCAAGCCCTTGTCTTGATGCGTCACAATATATATCGAAGCTCTTGCTCACGTCCGGCAATATCAAAATCGGCGTTGTGGTTAATCTCTTCTTTAGCTCCGCAAAGATTTCTTGACACGCTGGTGTCCACTGAAATGTTTTCCCCTTCATCAACAATTCCATCATATGCTCGCTATTTTGGATAAATCCTTGATGAACCGGCAGTAGTATCCAGCCATCCCAAGGAAACTCCAAATATCCCTCACATTCTGCGGTTGGTTCCACTTCAAAACATCCCTCACTTTTCTGGGATCAACCGATACTCCTCCCTCGGAGATGATGTGGCCTTGGAACGATATCTCCTTTAGCCAAAACTAACACTTGCTGAACTTAGCATACAATTGATGCTTTCGCAGTTTCTGCAATGTCAATCTCAAGTGTTCTCCATGATCTTCCTCACTTTTTGAATACACCATGGTATCGTCGATGAAAACCACGACGAACTTGTCCAAGTACTCCACGAAGACCTTATTCATGAGGTACACAAAGTATGCAGGTGCATTCGTCAACCCAAAAGACATAACGGTATACTCATACGAACCATACCGTGTTCAAAATGCAGTTTTGGGTATGTGGAAGGGCTTAATCTTCAGCTGTAAGTATCCCAACCGAAGATCGATCTTGGAGAAAATTCAGGCACCTTTCATTTGATCGAACAAGTCCTCTATGTGAGGCAGCGGGTATTTATTCTTGATCGTCACTTCTTTGAGAGACCTATAGTTCACACATCCTTTGGGTTCCATCTTTCTTGTCCACGAAGAGCATGGGGGCTCCCCACGGTGACGAGCTTGGGCGTATAAAACCCTTTTCTAGCTGCTCCTAAATTTGCTTCTTGAGCTCCACTAATTCATTAGCAGGCATCCTATATGGCCTCTTTGCTATAGGTGCAGTTCTGGGTACTAAATCAATGGCAAATTCGATGTCCCGGTCAGGTGGCATACCTGGAAGTTCTTTCGGGAACACATCTGAATATTCTTGAACAACCGGAATGCTTTCCAATGTCGCTTCTTCGATGTGGTTCAGCACTGCTTTCTCCGTTGTAGGTTGAGCTACCTCGAACTCAATACGAGTACCGTGCTCACTCGTCAACTGCACGATCCTCTGAGCACATTGAATCATTCCGTTGTGCTTGCTTAACCAATCCATTCCAAGTATTATGTCAATCCCTTGGGAATCCAAGACAATAAGGTTGGCAAGAAAGTCTACCCCCCTTATTTTAAGGCTTACTTTCGGACATACTATATTAGTAGGAGCTAGAATTCAGATTTTACAGAAGCGATTTCCCAACTATATGCATCGAGGTGTATGAACTAAGCAACTTTTTTTATTAATTTCAGCCTATATGAGGATGTGAACACGTGCCGAAGCATCTCACATTTCTCCACTATGTGTGGATGTGGACATTCGCCGAAGCGTCACACAACTCACACCAGCACACAAACAAGCAATTATCACAAAAATTTCAGCACATCACTCTTATTCAAGCTACTACGATCTAAACGTTCCTATTACAGCTTTATCCAATGGAAACCTAAACTTAATCGTGAGAACGGGTGCTGTTCTCGCCATGTGACGGGGGTGGTCCTACATCGGTGCACGCCATGGTGAGTCGGCTGTCCATGTAGGGATAGATGACACTGGTGCTCCGTTTGTTCCCGCATTGGCACGAGTCTCCTCTTGTTTCTCCAGCAAATACAGCTTCTTGCGGAGGTAACGGATCTCTTCTTGTGCGCTTGTATAGCGGTTTCCTAACTCCACGAGCAACCTCTGAGACTTGTCAGCAGCTTGTGGGTTGGAAAGTGATCCTCCATGCGGTCCAATGATCTCCCTTGTATCACTCTTCCGATACGGGTGCAGCTCAAAAGTAGTGTTCTCAAGCTGCTCACGGAAAGCGTAGCATAGTCCAGTGAGTGCATCCCATGCAGCATCATCAATAGCTTCTACCCTTGTAGCTCTCCATGTGGGTGCAAAGTGCCGGGTGACTACCCTACCGTTAGATAGGATGGTTACTTCAGCCTTCCACTCTTCATGTCCGAGACGAGGGACTTTCTTGAGAAGATATTCCGGGTATAAGCTGCAGCAATCCATAAATTCTTTAAGCTCCTTGGATATGTGTCCTCCTTCCATTCCGTCGGACCAAAACTCTTGAACTGAATGGATGGCCCGTTCATCACCTTCATTATTGGTCTCAGCAAGGGGTGGCTCCTCTTCAGATTCATCTCCTCCAGACATAGCTTCATGAGGCTCCACGGAATGTAAGCCCGCGCGAAATTCCTCCTGAGGTGTGTACCAATGTCGCTCTTGTGTATCATCCTCCATATCGTCTTCGAATGGTTCCACCTCTTCCGGATCTTCTTCCTCATGCATAGAGCTATTGACTTCCTCTTCATCATGAGGTTCCATCTTCACCTCTTCCCAATATGGTCCATCGGACACCTCAATGGGGTTAAGTGCAGTCCCACTTGGTGGTGGACGAGTCCTTAGGCGTGTTGTGCTCCTGATCACCGGCATCTATAAATAGGACATGATTTAGAGAAGAAGAAAATACTCCAAAACTTCAGAAGCTATGAAGCAAGAAAGCAAAAGTGTTGCTGTCCAAAAGAAGAGAAAAAGAGGGGCTGAAAATAGCACTTTGCGGTGGCTGAATTGACAAGTAAAGTGCAGCAGCAAGCAATTTTTGAAAATAGCAGTTTAGAGGGGTGTTCCTATGCGTTTTAGAGTGTCCATTCTACCTAGGCTTGCATCCTACGGTCAACGTGGCTCTGATACCAATTTGTGACACCCGGTTCCGAAAGTAGAACCAAGTGAATGCATATGTGTGCCTAGGATGTTCATCACACATACATATATAATCCACAAACTGAATTCAGAATATAACCACAAATAAATAGTGTTTAAGTACTTTATTACAATTACTCAATGTCTCACTCATGAATATCTAACTTATTCTTGCAGCGGAAGACTCTAAATGACAGTGGAAAATAACTAAACAGCATGCTCCAATATTCAACTCCACAGGCATGTTGACGGTAGTGCGCACGCCTAGTACTCCACATGATCCTCGAAGTACTCTTCTCCTGTAGCTGATGTATATGTGGTAATGCAAGAGTGAGTACATGTCGTACTCAGCAAGTGCAGGAAAAGTATGACATGTAGCTTACAATAAGGTAGGGAATAAAAAGGCTCATTGCAGCAAGCAAATTTTTATTTTATAAACATGGTAAAAACAGCAACTATTTCTAGGTGAGTTTAATCCCTGAAAGTGCATCTAGGCATCCCTTGTGGGTTTTGGTTGATTTATGACAAACAAATAAGACCCTAACAAAATTGTTGAGATGAGCGCAGGTTCTTAAAAGAAATTAGGAAGAAAGTGCAAAACGAAAGGAGAAGGAGGATCCAAATTAATAAGAGCTCAGGAGATGAAAAGATTAGATTATTTAGTATAGAGTGTGTGGAAGAAACACACCCCAAGAGCTCAAGTGAAAGAAATCACACTAACTACACAAAATTAGCATGTGCGGACTAGTCCGATATCAACCGGACTAGTCCGATTTTCTTTCTGACCTGAAAACGGACTAGTCCGATATGGACCGGACTAGTCCGATTTTGTCTCTAGATAGACAACGGGCTAGTCCGCACTCCTACGGACTAGTCCGATATCTCACAACACTTAGAGTTTTCTACACATCACACACCGGACTAGTCCGGAGTCAACCACGGACTAGTCCGGACATCGCAAACTCTAACGTAACCATTGGAAACCCTACTATAAAAAGAGGTGTACGGCCATACCTACAGAGAACTTCGACCCCCTACGCCGTCACACCTCCCAAGAGCCCAAAATTCTCATCTCTCCACACATTCTAATCCAAAAAGAATCAAATCTTTGGGAATTAGCAATTGATCAAAGAGGAGACTTGTTCTACACATCTTGAGCTCTTGGGTTTGATCTCTCGCACACTTTTTGTTTGTTAATTGTTCATCTTTTGAGTGTGTTTGGTTGTGTTCATTCATTATAATTCTTGGGGAGCCCTCAACTTGTGAGAAGGCCCCTTGAACGATTTATTTGCCCTTTGTGATTAGTGAAAGAGAATCGGCCTTCATGGCGATCCGACGAGGGTAGGGTTGGTGAAGACCCGGTACTTAGTGGACTCCTCAATAGGGACGTAGATTTCCTTCGTGGAATAGAACCTCGGGATAAACACTTGTCTCCTACTCTCGTTCATTCATTGTTCATCATATTCTAGTGTTTAATTAATCTTGTGCAATTTACATTGAAGCATTGAAACAAAAGTTGATCTCTGTCATTCATTGTTTCCCTTTGCAATACATCTAAGTATCAAATTAATTTCCACAGCATTAAGTACTAGAAGTGAGAATATTGATCAATTTTGATATCTCTAGTCCACGCATACCGGACTAGTCCGCACAGTACCGGACTAGTCCGATTTTTCTCTATGTAGAAACGGACTAGTCCGCACTCTACTGGACTAGTCCGATTTCCCTGTATTTGATAAACCTACTAAGTGTTTCAGGGATCAACAAAGCGTCGAAAAGCCTATTCACCCCCCAGGCTACATTCAATTGGTATCAGAGCCAAACTCTTCAAAAGAGACTCACCGCTCGAAGAGATGATGTCGGACGTCAAGCATGTACACAAGAAGATCGACGACGAAAAGAGTAATGATGAAAGGACTCAAAAGCTAAAGAAGCTACTTGACACCATTCAAGACAGTGAAGACGATGAGGAGGAGGTACTCCAACCCAAAGCCCTTCTACGGAAGAAGGCAATCTCCCTAAAAGGGAAGAAGAACACCGATGATGAAAAGAAGAAGAAAGGGGGTAGTCACACCGACTACTCCCGATATCCTTTTGACTATGAGCGTTTACATTCTAACAATAGCCATTACTTATCAATTCCTCTAGGGAAAGCACCTTACTGATGGCAATGACTATTCAATGTGGAGCCAAAACATGACAATGCACCTTATATCTCTTAACCCAAGTTTGTGGCATATAGTGTGTACAGGGATAGATACCCTGGATGATGATGAAGAGCTGACCCCAAGCCAAGAACAAGCCATTCATCGGAATGCTCAAGATGCAGCTGTGATCACGTCATCACTAAGCCGAGATGAGTTCACCAAGGTGGACAGATTTGAAATTGTCAAGGAAATATGGGACACACTACAAACCGCACATGAAGGTGACCGTCATGTACGCGAAGCCAAGATAGAAATGATTGAAGCTGAATTGGGAAGATTCGCAATAGAAGAAGATGAATCACCACAAGATATGTACAATCGACTGAAGAATCTTATCAACAAAGCCCAAGCTTATGGCACCAAGAAGTGGAATGATCATGAGGTCCTGAAGTTGATTCTCAGAGCATTCATGCCTCGCAACGTGACTCTTTGCTCTATGATTAGAGAAAGCCCCGGGTACCGGAAAATGACCCCAGATGAACTTCTTGGCAAGATCATCAACTTTGAGATGATGGAGAAGCAAGCCAAGCATGTCAAGGAAATTGCCAATCTCACCTCGGCAAAGAAGAAAGGAGTTGCTTTGAAGTCAACCTGTAAACCCATATCAAAAGAAGCCCGAGAAGCTCATGGAGAAGACGACAGTGATGATGAAAGTAGTAATATCGATGAAGATAACATGATCTTGTTCATGAAGAAGTTTAAGAAAATGATGAGAAGAAGAAAGGGTAGCAGCTCAAACGAAGTAAGACAAAGGGACAAACAAAGACCCAAGATGAGACGGGCGTGCTATAACTGCGGAGAATACGATCACTTCATAGTGGATTGTCCATATGATGAAAACAAGAAGAAGACAAAAGACAACAAGCCTCAACCAAGGAATATGTTCAAGAAGAAGAAGCAATATGGCCAAGCGCATCTAGGGAAGGAGTGGGACTCCAATGATGAATCCTCATCCGAAGAAGAAGAGGAGATGGCCACCATAGACATAAAGAAGACTACCAAGAAATCCACTCTCTTCACATCCATGGGCGCATGGAAGGACACCGACAACACTTGTCTAATGGCAAAGGAAGGTAAACGAAAGGTACCAACTAAATATTCCTTCTCGCATTCTTTTACTAGTGATAGTGATAATTCTAGTGAGGATGATAGCAGTGATGAAAATGATTAGTATGCTTAGGGGTTTAGACAAAAAGACAACTGTTAAAATGGAATTTCTACTTGATAAGCTTATTGATATGGAGAAGTTAGTCAATCGTCAGGAAGATATGATCATCTACCAAAAGGAGGAATATCTTGAGATTGAAAAGCTTCTTAAACTTGAAAAGGAACAAAATAAATCACTAGAGCTTGAGTTAGCTTCAAGCAAGGAAGCTTGCTTGAAGTTAAAAGACTCAAACACCATCATCAAGGATGAACTTGCTAACTTAACCAAAGTTAACGAGATCCTTGAGGTACAAGTTGAGTCACTCAAGCAAAGTAGTTCTCGATCCACTTCAAGCTCACCTTCTCAACATATAAAATCTGAAACTAGTGTTACTTGTGCTTGTGCCAAAAGTGACACTAACTTGAAGAAAAAGCCAAACTTGACAAAGGACAAGCAATCTTCTCAAAGTGGCATATTTGTGTGACACCCTCATTTTCGGGTTCTGCATGCATTCATGTTTCATGTAGAAAAAACACTTTTAAAATAAGTTGAAACCGAGAAAGAATCAACAAGAGAGCCAAAAAGAGCAAATTCCAGTGTACAGAGAGCGCCAAAGACAACTCCCACGGCTCGCTGGCTGTAACACCCCAAATTTTTGGTCAAGACTCAAATTTTGATTTAGAACCATAAACCATGTTCAGAGGGGAATTTAGAAATTTTTGGACGTATTGCATGTTTTGCAAAAATTCAAATTCAAACTGGAATTCAAATTATACTCAAAACAGAAATGAAATGAAAAAGAAAAAAAGGAAAGCCAGAAAAAAACTGGCCAGTGGGCCGAAACCCCAGCCGGCCCAGCTAACCCCCGCGCAGCCCGCCCCCGCGCGCGCCGCTCTGCCCCTCGCTGACATGTGGGACCCGCCTGTCATCCCTAACCCCGCGACCCCGGACTCTCTCCCGCGCGCTCGATCGCAACCGATCGGGAAATCGTGTTTTGCGGCCGAATTCTGGAACTAGCGGACTCCAACTCGATCACAACAGAACCACCGCCCTCCCCCGGCTATAAAACCCACCGATCCGATCAGTTTTTCGCACGCGATCGCCGATTTTCACTCCGGTGAGCACCGAGACTTCGCCGGTGAATTTTGGCCGATCTAAGCTCGGAAACTCTGATCTAACTCGCTAGTTTTGATCCACCGCCTCCGGGGAACTTTGCAGGTGCAGAAAACCCGAAGACTTACGGTGCAAATCCAGCTCCGACGAGCTTCGCCGTGGTTTTGCCTCGGACCTCGCCGCCGAGCACTTTCCAGGACCCCCGAGCTCGAGAAAACCCCCGAGGTGAGATCCCTGACCTCCCCTCTACCGATCTAGGCCATAAGATCACAGTTCTAGGCAGAATTCTCGAGGATCCGAAAGATTCCGGCGAGATCGCCGCTTCCCGCCGCCGTGCGCCGCCGGCAGCGCCGCCCGCGCTCGATCAGAGCGACGTGGCCGCTTGTGCGCCGTTTATTTTAAATCGCACGGTAGACTTTAAAACCCCGCGTACCGGTTCGATGTTATAATCTCAGCCGTCGGTTTAAAATCAGACGGTCCACGTCAGTCCCGCGTTATAAAGACTGGAATTCTTACGTGCTACCCCCTGGGGTTCTCTGGAATTGAGAGCTAGCCCCGGAAACTTCAGATCTAGCCCCTGGAACTCCAGAAAATCATGTAAATTCATTTAAAAAACAGTTTTAGCCCCTAGACTTAATAGAAATTAAGAAAAACACCTCTGAAGAGTGTAGCTAGACCCCTGGAGATTATGAAAATAATATTATATACCCTGTAATGGGGTGAATTCATTATTTTAGCCCTGTTTAGTATTTAATTTAGAAAATTGAAAATGTAACTAGTGTTTAAATATTAAAAAGGGGGACAAACCTAATTGTCAAAATTAGTAAAAACTTTCTCAGTACTTAGAAAACTTTGGAGTGAGATAAAAATATATTTTTGGGGCTGAAATAAATCTGTTTCATAAATTATTCACATTTAATAGTATAGGGGCACATTCTTAAGTAAAGAATAGTTAAAGAAAAATAGGAAAAATAATTATGAAATAGTATACATCAGAAGCCAAGGTCAAAATATGATCTTAAATTATTTAGGACCAGAACCTAATCTGTTTAGGTAGTGTGTATTACTAATTTAATAATAAAATGCACAATTATGCATAAGAATATAAATCTGAAAATATAGAAACTAGTAAATAATAAATGGAGTTTCTAAAGTACAAAGAATTCAGCTTAGGGTTGGTAGAAATTATGAAGGCACATATGGGGAAGAAAAATACTTTTCATACATACTTGGTAGTGAAAAGGTGTAGTAGTTGAATATAAGAAATTTATTGGAAACTCATATATATAGTATGTAAGTATAAATGTGAACACAAAAGTAGGAATCATATACACATGATTAAAAGTGCATGCAAGCCACAACTCAACACACATAAAGTAACCACAACACATATAATGGTGAAGAACTTTCATAAATGTGAATGTGTGGTTTGTATGAAGTAGAAGTGTGAACTATGTCTTATGATTGTTGTTTTTCTTTTGCTATGTGTGATGGTATGATGTAGAACCTACTCAAGAGCAAGTTATTCCTTTCCAAGACCAGGACTACCCATTTCAAGAGCAGCAGGAAGGAGGCAAGTGTCCTTGACCACTTTGATCCTATGCTAGGATGTGTAGATAGAATTATTTGCATTGTCAAATGAAATATGAAACCCATGCTAGGAAAGTTTCCCTAGAATTTCATTACCCTGTTTCCTTGTAGCTTGGGTTGGGATTTATTTTACCATGTCATATATTTACATGCATTTGCTTAGCCATGCTTAGAATGGGATATTTTGGACATGAGATCATCAGTTTATATTACCATACTCTTGAATGAGACATTGTGAATTATGTAGAGGTAGGGATCAAGGCAAGTTGGATGTTTTGGTTGTGTGCTGGGTGCACGAGACTTGGGTTTGTGTTTAGTACTTGCCTGGATCCTAAGGACCGGTTCATGGAGCATGTAACCCGGCTTTACAGTGCCAACCACATGCTGAGATGGGGCAGCTTAGCCAATTAATTAGGTGTATCCCCGGCGTAGTATGGGTGTGTTGGATGGTGCGGGGAGTAGGTGTCAGCTGGACTACCATATGAACCGCAAGGCTCAAGAGGGGGCCACTGCAGCGGGGTTGGAGCCTCTTGTATGCTGTTAGGGGTGAAACCTCAGTGGGCCCACGCTCGTCGGGAATCCCTTTGTAAAGGCTTTGTAGTGATCTCTTGGCCGCACACCTGGGAAGTGTGAATGTGGAACGTAGCCACTGGCATAATGGAGGTTCTTTTAGTCCACCCGGCAACGGGGGATGAAATCACTACTTGTGGGTACAGTGGTACAAACTCTGCAGAGTCAAAACTGTCTTGACAGCCGTGCTCACGGTTAAGAGCGGCCTGGACTTATTCATGATTAGAGGATTGACGGTTTTGGAGGTTAAGCGGGAAGCTTAACATTGGAAATGATGTTATGATTATTTGGTTATGATGATTGGGATGGGAGATTGGGACCATTTCACCTGTGTAGTAATGTAGGTGCTTAATAAGCTAAGGTGATAGGTATTAATTGCGTAGTGCTTTAACCATGAGTTCAACCTCTCCTTGTTCTAGCCATGCATGATATAATTTTCCCACACTTGCTGAGTACCATTGGTACTCAACCTTGCATATTTGTTGGTTTATATTGCTGCTCAGGTCAAGATAATGAGGTGATGTATAATGACCAAGACTTTGGACCCGAGGAAGGATTCTAGGTTCATGAAGACCCCCCCCCCCGGGCAACACCTGTGATGGAGCCCCAAAGAATAATATTCCGCTGCTAGTTTATTTTCCTTGTGATGAACTTATTATTGTCCATCGAGACATTTACTATGTAAGACTTACTTATATTCGACACCTGGCTTGTAATAAATGATGCTTCACTATTTGTCATCACATGTATGAGCAAATGATCCTGGCATACATGTGATATTCACTTGGTTGTTTCTTCGGAAAAACCGGGTGTGACAGAGGTGGTATCAGAGCCAAGGTTGCCCGTAGGAACGTGGACCTAGGTAGAAATGGACGTATTTAAGGGCCCTATTTTCTTAAAAACTATTTTCCAAAGGTGTGGGTGGAAAAAGTGTTATTAAAGGAGTCATTTTCTTCATCTTACCCCAACTTTCATTCAAAATAGGATTTTTGTTTGAGATTTTATCTAACCTAATTTTAAATTCTTTCGTTTTAGATGGTTCGCATGATTCGCACCGCTCGTAAGTCCACGGGAGGGAGAGTTCCCGTAGTTGCCCTTGCTGAAAGAGAGGAGAGTCGTCCAGTGACGTACCTTTCCTACGGATTGGCAGTAGGAGATTTGTTGCGCCGTCTTCGACGTATGCTCGAAGCCGCCGGCAATACGGGCAAGCTCATCATCCACTATAACTCCACCAGGACCATCCGTGAGAAGAGGGAAGAATGGAGTTCGGAGATGAGGATTATACACGAGAATCAGCTGCTTAAGATCCACCACTCTCCAGCTTGTCGAGCAACACAAGTTGACGCGGAGAGAGATGTCACTTGGGAGGCCATCACCTGCCAGAGTCACATCTATCGTCGCCACTTGGACAAAACTGAGTACATGTATGTCCTCCAACGTGAGAGTGGTACTACGGAGTACAAGTACCCACCGGTGCAGCAAGGGACTTCCCATGAGCACATGGACTTGTGCTTGGAGGATGCTGCTATGCTCAGCACTCGACTGCAGGAGTGTCAACAAGAACTTCAGGATGTCCGAGACACTCTGAAGGAGACGGAGGCATTGCTGCGAGCTTGCTTAAAGACGAGAGAAAGAGGAGATGGGAATGAACTGTGTGTCACCGTAAGTGATCCATGGACCCCTGACTCCCCGGATCGCCGAGCAATCAGGCGTCGTCGCACTTCTCCACCAGCAGCCTCCCCACCCAAAGCAGAGTCAGAAGGTAGTCGAAATGAGGAGGAAGATCCCGAGGAGCCAGCTCAAGAGGATGAGTAGCGTAGAGTCTTTCCCCTAGCTAGCAAGAGGTCGAGTAGTCGAGTCGTTACGTATTTAATGGTGTGATAATGCTTGGTGTGTGACGTGAGTTGTGGAAGCCATGAGCAAGTGTCCACAGCCTCGTCTTCAGATTGTTTTGCTTTGGTGTGTGAACCCACAAGAAATAATAGTGCATTTATTGGGTGTGAGATATAAAACCCTCGTAAGATTTTAACAAAACTTCAACACTTCAAAGTACAAACAAGTGAAAGTAGTAAGATGATACTAGATGCTTTCAAATTAACATTTGTTGATTCTGCCAGATGGCCGGAAGAGGAAAAGGACGTGCTGCCAACCCCGCCAACAACAATGATGAGGCATGCAACTCTCATCTTTCTGGAGGCCAGAACCGGGGTGGTCGCCGTGAAGAAGTTGATCCTCTCCACCAAATGCTGGAGAATCAAAATCAGCTCATCCAGAACTTGACTCAAGTAGTGGCCAACTTGCATCAAGTTCCACCTCCACAAGCTGCACCACGCCAACCAAGGTTGAGTGAGTTTCTAGGAACTCAACCTCCAAAGTTTGCAAGTGCTGCTGAACCTCTGGAGGCAGATGATTGGCTGAAGACCATTGAAAGTAAGATGAGAATCATACAATGCCAAGGGTATGAGAGGGTGCTGTTTGCCTCTCATCAATTGCAGGGACCTGCTGCTGATTGGTGGACCGCCTACGTGGCCGCCCATCATGACCCTGAGAGCATCACTTGGGAAGAGTTCAAGCGTAGCTTCCGCAACCATTACATCCCAAGGGGTGAACTCAAAAACAAGAGGAAAGAGTTTTTGGGACTGCAGCAGGGAAACATGACGGTGAGGGAATACCTCACTAAATTCACTCAACTATCCCGTTATGCTCCACGAGACATAGAGACAGATGAGCAGAAACAAGATTGTTTCGTGGAAGGACTTACCGCAGAGATGCAGTGTGCAATGTCCTCCAATGAGTATGAAAGCTTTCAAAAGATGGTGGACAGAGCATTTGTGGTGGAAAGGAAGCTGAAGGCCCTGGAAAGTGAGAATAAGAGGAAGGCTGGGTGGTCACATCAAGCCTCAGGGAGCAACACCCGCCCACGTATGATGCAGCAACCTACGGGGCAGACGAGCCGCGCTGCGGTACCCTATTCAGCACCAAGAGGGTACAACCCAAACTACAGGTCTCCCGCAGCACCAGCACAGCCGCAACGTCAGTTTGTACAACAGCCTCGCCCCGCATATCCACCTCGACCAGCAGTGCAAGGACCCCCAAACCAACCCCAAGACAACAAGGGCCAAGCATCTAAGATTGGGGTGCAATGTTTCAGCTGTGGTGAAGTGGGGCACTACGCCCATAAGTGTCCAAAGAAGAAGCCCACGCAGCCACAGCAGCAGAACGTAATGAGAGGACGGGTGAACCACGTCACTATGGAGGAAGCACAAGAGGCACCCGACGTGGTAGTTGGTAAGTTTCCTGCCAATTTACACCTTGCAACTCTGCTGTTTGATTCTGGTGCTACCCATTCGTTCATTGCTCAAGGGTTTGTTAAGAAGCATGACCTAGCAACCACACAAATGAACCATATGCTAGCGGTAAATTCTCCAGGTGGAGAAATAAGGACAAGACAAGTGTGTCCCAAAGTGAACCTAGACATTAATGGGGTAGTATTTACCGCTAACCTCATAGTGATCGATTCACAAGGGATAGATATTATTTTGGGTATGGATTGGTTGACCAAACATAAAGGAATCATCCATTGTTCGACCAGAACGGTGGAACTAACTCACCCTAGTGGCACAAGAGTAAAGTTCATAACGATACATGAGCCTAGGAGGGACATTAAATTAAATCAAGTGGAGGTGAAAGTTGAGGAAATCAGGACTATCAGGGAATATCCAGATGTTTTTCCGGAGGAGTTGCCAGGAATGCCTCCCGACCGTGACGTGGAATTCGCAATCGAGCTAGTACCGGGAACAGCCCCGATATACAAGAGACCTTATCGAATGGACTCCAAGCAGCTAGAAGAGCTCAAGGATCATTTGAGGGAATTGACGGAAAAGGGGTATGTTCGCCCTAGTTCCTCACCATGGGGAGCTCCGGTAATATTTGTGCCTAAGAAAGATGGAACTCAAAGGTTATGCGTGGATTACCGTGCCTTGAATGAGGTGACCATCAAGAACAAGTATCCATTACCCCGCATTGAAGACTTGTTTGATCAGTTGAGGGGAGCTTGCGTGTTCTCGAAAATTGATCTCAGGTCGGGATACCACCAACTCAAGATAAGGCAATCTGATATTCCCAAGACAGCTTTCGTATCTCGGTACGGACTGTATGAATACACTGTCATGCCTTTCGGGCTAACCAATGCCCCGGCATATTTCATGTACCTCATGAACAAGGTATTCATGGAATATCTGGACAAATTTGTGGTGGTTTTCATAGATGATATTCTCGTCTTCTCCAAAGATGAAGAAGAACATGAGAAACATCTAAGGTTGGTGTCACAAAGGCTGAGAGAACACCAACTATATGCCAAGTTGAGCAAGTGTGAGTTTTGGCTAAAGAGAGTTCCCTTTTTAGGGCATATAATCTCGGAGGGAGGAATCTCCGTAGATCCCGCCAAAATCGAAGATATCCAGAAATGGAAAACCCCTGAAAATGTCGGGGAAGTTCGAAGCTTTTTGGGATTGGCTGGATACTATCGACGGTTTATTGAGGGATTCTCCAAGATCTCGAAACCTCTCACCAAACTATTGGAAAAGGGAATCACATTCACCTGGACGCCACAGTGCGATACGAGCTTTCAGGAGCTAAAGAAGAGATTGACAACAGCCCCCGTGTTGGTTATGCCAGATATGCAGAAGAATTTCACGGTGTACTGCGATGCCTCTGGAAACGGGTTGGGATGTGTTCTCATGCAAGAGGGACATGTCGTGGCATATGCATCCCGGCAGCTTCGGAAGCACGAGAAGAACTATCCTACACATGACTTAGAACTAGCTGCAGTGGTACACGCGTTGAAAATTTGGCGGCACTATTTGATGGGGAAGAGGACAAAGATATATACGGATCATAAGAGTTTGAAGTACATATTCACACAGCCAGATCTCAACCTTAGACAAAGGAGATGGTTAGAGCTAATCAATGACTTTGATGTAGGCATCAACTATCATCCCGGGAAAGCAAACGTCGTGGCCGATGCCTTGAGTCGGAAAGTGCAGGTCAATAAGTTGAGCTTGAAGGATATGCCTGCAGAATTGAAGGACGAGGTTATAAGGCTCAATCTATGTCTAGTAAATAGTGGTGAAGCCATCGCCATGGAAGTGGACTCCACACTTGAGCGAGACATACGCGAGGGACAAAAGAATGATGAGAAGGTACAAGAGATCAGACAGCTCATCAAGGAAAATAAAGCTCATGGTTTTAGAGAGGATGAACAAGGAACGGTGTGGCACGGGAAAAGGATCTGTGTGCCAGAAGTAAAGGAGATTCGTAAATTAATTTTGAAGGAGGCGCAGGATTCCGACTATTCCATTCATCCTGGGAGTACGAAGATGTATCAGGACCTCAAAAGCAGGTATTGGTGGTATGGCATGAAGCGAGATGTCGCGGAACATGTTGCCCTATGTGACACATGTCAGTTGGTGAAAGCAGAACATCAACGACCCGCGGGATTGCTGCAACCACTCAAAGTGCCTGAATGGAAGTGGGAAGAGATCAGCATGGACTTTGTCGTGGGATTGCCTAGGACCCAGTCCGGGTATGATTCAATATGGGTTATTATTGATAGGCTAACCAAGGTAGCTCATTTCATCCCTGTGAAAGAAAGCTACAGCGGATCCAAATTGGCAGAATTGTACATGTCAAGGATTGTGTGTTACCATGGAGTGCCGAAGAAGATAGTGTCGGATCGAGGGACGCAGTTCACCTCGAGGTTTTGGCAAAAGTTGCATGAAACCATGGGAACCCATCTGAATTTCAGTTCTGCCTATCATCCCCAAACTGACGGGCAGACGGAGAGAACCAATCAGATCCTTGAAGATATGTTAAGGGCATGTGCACTCAAAAACAATAGGAGTTGGGACAAAAACTTACCGTATGCGGAGTTTTCCTATAACAACAGTTATCAAGCCAGTATGAAGATGTCACCGTTTGAAGCTTTGTATGGAAGGAAGTGCAGAACTCCCCTATTTTGGAACCAAACAGGAGAAAGTAAAGTGTTTGGTCCCGAAGTGCTACAAGAAGCCGAGGCAAAGGTGAGGGAGATTCGCAACAACTTGAGGATAGCACAGACACGCCAGAAGAGTTATGCTGATGTACGAAGAAGAGAGCTCGTTTTCAACGTGGGAGACTATGTTTATCTCAAGGTGTCCCCTATCAGAGGACTTCGTCGGTTCAAGGTGAAAGGGAAGTTGTCACCTCGATACATCGGACCCTTTCAAGTTTTGGAAAGAAAAGGCGAAGTGGCGTACCAACTAGAGTTGCCGGTTCATCTGTCGGACGTGCACGATGTGTTCCATGTGTCGCAACTCAAGAAATGTCTGAGGACGCCTGAGGAGGTGTTACCCATGAACGAAGTGGATGTAGCTGAGGATTTGTCTTATGCCGAGCAACCATACAAGATTTTGGAGACAATGGAACGCCTCACCAGAAATAAGAGAATCAGGATGTGCAAGGTGCAGTGGAAACATCACTCAGAAGAGGAAGCCACCTGGGAGCGGGAAGATGAGCTTAAGGCACAATTTCCGGAATTGTTTTCTTAGAAACACCAATCTCGAGGACGAGATTTCTTTTAAGGGGGGTAGAGCTGTAACACCCCAAATTTTTGGTCAAGACTCAAATTTTGATTTAGAACCATAAACCATGTTCAGAGGGGAATTTAGAAATTTTTGGACGTATTGCATGTTTTGCAAAAATTCAAATTCAAACTGGAATTCAAATTATACTCAAAACAGAAATGAAATGAAAAAGAAAAAAAGGAAAGCCAGAAAAAAACTGGCCAGTGGGCCGAAACCCCAGCCGGCCCAGCTAACCCCCGCGCAGCCCGCCCCCGCGCGCGCCGCTCTGCCCCTCGCTGACATGTGGGACCCGCCTGTCATCCCTAACCCCGCGACCCCGGACTCTCTCCCGCGCGCTCGATCGCAACCGATCGGGAAATCGTGTTTTGCGGCCGAATTCTGGAACTAGCGGACTCCAACTCGATCACAACAGAACCACCGCCCTCCCCCGGCTATAAAACCCACCGATCCGATCAGTTTTTCGCACGCGATCGCCGATTTTCACTCCGGTGAGCACCGAGACTTCGCCGGTGAATTTTGGCCGATCTAAGCTCGGAAACTCTGATCTAACTCGCTAGTTTTGATCCACCGCCTCCGGGGAACTTTGCAGGTGCAGAAAACCCGAAGACTTACGGTGCAAATCCAGCTCCGACGAGCTTCGCCGTGGTTTTGCCTCGGACCTCGCCGCCGAGCACTTTCCAGGACCCCCGAGCTCGAGAAAACCCCCGAGGTGAGATCCCTGACCTCCCCTCTACCGATCTAGGCCATAAGATCACAGTTCTAGGCAGAATTCTCGAGGATCCGAAAGATTCCGGCGAGATCGCCGCTTCCCGCCGCCGTGCGCCGCCGGCAGCGCCGCCCGCGCTCGATCAGAGCGACGTGGCCGCTTGTGCGCCGTTTATTTTAAATCGCACGGTAGACTTTAAAACCCCGCGTACCGGTTCGATGTTATAATCTCAGCCGTCGGTTTAAAATCAGACGGTCCACGTCAGTCCCGCGTTATAAAGACTGGAATTCTTACGTGCTACCCCCTGGGGTTCTCTGGAATTGAGAGCTAGCCCCGGAAACTTCAGATCTAGCCCCTGGAACTCCAGAAAATCATGTAAATTCATTTAAAAAAACAGTTTTAGCCCCTAGACTTAATAGAAATTAAGAAAAACACCTCTGAAGAGTGTAGCTAGACCCCTGGAGATTATGAAAATAATATTATATACCCTGTAATGGGGTGAATTCATTATTTTAGCCCTGTTTAGTATTTAATTTAGAAAATTGAAAATGTAACTAGTGTTTAAATATTAAAAAGAGGGACAAACCTAATTGTCAAAATTAGTAAAAACTTTCTCAGTACTTAGAAAACTTTGGAGTGAGATAAAAATATATTTTTGGGGCTGAAATAAATCTGTTTCATAAATTATTCACATTTAATAGTATAGGGGCACATTCTTAAGTAAAGAATAGTTAAAGAAAAATAGGAAAAATAATTATGAAATAGTATACATCAGAAGCCAAGGTCAAAATATGATCTTAAATTATTTAGGACCAGAACCTAATCTGTTTAGGTAGTGTGTATTACTAATTTAATAATAAAATGCACAATTATGCATAAGAATATAAATCTGAAAATATAGAAACTAGTAAATAATAAATGGAGTTTCTAAAGTACAAAGAATTCAGCTTAGGGTTGGTAGAAATTATGAAGGCACATATGGGGAAGAAAAATACTTTTCATACATACTTGGTAGTGAAAAGGTGTAGTAGTTGAATATAAGAAATTTATTGGAAACTCATATATATAGTATGTAAGTATAAATGTGAACACAAAAGTAGGAATCATATACACATGATTAAAAGTGCATGCAAGCCACAACTCAACACACATAAAGTAACCACAACACATATAATGGTGAAGAACTTTCATAAATGTGAATGTGTGGTTTGTATGAAGTAGAAGTGTGAACTATGTCTTATGATTGTTGTTTTTCTTTTGCTATGTGTGATGGTATGATGTAGAACCTACTCAAGAGCAAGTTATTCCTTTCCAAGACCAGGACTACCCATTTCAAGAGCAGCAGGAAGGAGGCAAGTGTCCTTGACCACTTTGATCCTATGCTAGGATGTGTAGATAGAATTATTTGCATTGTCAAATGAAATATGAAACCCATGCTAGGAAAGTTTCCCTAGAATTTCATTACCCTGTTTCCTTGTAGCTTGGGTTGGGATTTATTTTACCATGTCATATATTTACATGCATTTGCTTAGCCATGCTTAGAATGGGATATTTTGGACATGAGATCATCAGTTTATATTACCATACTCTTGAATGAGACATTGTGAATTATGTAGAGGTAGGGATCAAGGCAAGTTGGATGTTTTGGTTGTGTGCTGGGTGCACGAGACTTGGGTTTGTGTTTAGTACTTGCCTGGATCCTAAGGACCGGTTCATGGAGCATGTAACCCGGCTTTACAGTGCCAACCACATGCTGAGATGGGGCAGCTTAGCCAATTAATTAGGTGTATCCCCGGCGTAGTATGGGTGTGTTGGATGGTGCGGGGAGTAGGTGTCAGCTGGACTACCATATGAACCGCAAGGCTCAAGAGGGGGCCACTGCAGCGGGGTTGGAGCCTCTTGTATGCTGTTAGGGGTGAAACCTCAGTGGGCCCACGCTCGTCGGGAATCCCTTTGTAAAGGCTTTGTAGTGATCTCTTGGCCGCACACCTGGGAAGTGTGAATGTGGAACGTAGCCACTGGCATAATGGAGGTTCTTTTAGTCCACCCGGCAACGGGGGATGAAATCACTACTTGTGGGTACAGTGGTACAAACTCTGCAGAGTCAAAACTGTCTTGACAGCCGTGCTCACGGTTAAGAGCGGCCTGGACTTATTCATGATTAGAGGATTGACGGTTTTGGAGGTTAAGCGGGAAGCTTAACATTGGAAATGATGTTATGATTATTTGGTTATGATGATTGGGATGGGAGATTGGGACCATTTCACCTGTGTAGTAATGTAGGTGCTTAATAAGCTAAGGTGATAGGTATTAATTGCGTAGTGCTTTAACCATGAGTTCAACCTCTCCTTGTTCTAGCCATGCATGATATAATTTTCCCACACTTGCTGAGTACCATTGGTACTCAACCTTGCATATTTGTTGGTTTATATTGCTGCTCAGGTCAAGATAATGAGGTGGTGTATAATGACCAAGACTTTGGACCCGAGGAAGGATTCTAGGTTCATGAAGACCCCCCCCGGGCAACACCTGTGATGGAGCCCCAAAGAATAATATTCCGCTGCTAGTTTATTTTCCTTGTGATGAACTTATTATTGTCCATCGAGACATTTACTATGTAAGACTTACTTATATTCGACACCTGGCTTGTAATAAATGATGCTTCACTATTTGTCATCACATGTATGAGCAAATGATCCTGGCATACATGTGATATTCACTTGGTTGTTTCTTCGGAAAAACCGGGTGTGACACTGGCCACGTGGCGTGTTCGGAGCTCATCTCCGCAAATTGGGAGGGGTCCGTCGCTAAACTGGCTACATGGAAGGCTCGGGGCTCATCCCCGCAAAAGGGGGAGAGGTCCGACCCCGTGGAACACGTGTTGCCCCCGGAGCTAGCCTCTGCAGAGGAGCGAGGCCAGTCCCGAAGGACACGTGTCGGCTGCATAGCTATTCACCACGGAAAAAAGAGGACCAGCCGCGCGGGACACGTGTCTCTCTCGGAGCTCACCTCTGAGAGTTCCGGCCCCGCCAGACACGTGTCGCTCTCGGAGCTCACCTCCGGGAGGTCCGATCTCATTGGACACGTGTCACCTCCGGAGCTTACCTCCGGGAGGTTAGACGCTGATGGACGCGTGTGTGACACCCTCATTTTCGGGTTCTGCATGTATTCATGTTTCATGTAGAAAAACACTTCTAAAATAAGTTGAAACCAAGAAAGAATCAAAAGTTAGCTAAAAAGAGCAAATTCTAGTGTACAGAGAGCGCCGAAGACAACTCCCACGGCTCGCTGGACACGTGGCGTGTTCGGAGCTCATCTCCGCAAATGGGGAGGGGTCCGCTGATAAATTGGCTACGTGGCAGGCTCGGGGCACACTCCCACAAAAGGGGAGAGGTCCGACCCCGTGGGACACGTGTTGCCCCCGGAGCTAGCCTCTACAGAGGGGCGAGGCCAGTCTCGAAGGACACGTGTCGGCTGCGGAGCTATTCACCGCAGAAAAGAGAGAGAACCAGCCGCGCGGGACACGTGTCGCTCTCGGAGCTCACTCCGAGAGGTCCGGCCCCGCTAGACACATGTCGCTATCGGAGCTCACCTCCGGGAGGTCCGGTCTCATTGGACACGTGTCACCTCCGGAGCTTACCTCCGGGAGGTCCGACGCTGATGAACACGTGTCAACCTCGGAGCTCGCCTCCGAGCAAAAAGGAAGTCTAGCGCTGTTAGGACACGTGGCACATCCGAAGCTACCTCCAAAGAGAGGAGAAGTCCGGAACTGACACGTGGCGCAACTGGAGCCCGCCTCTTCGGAAAAGGGAGCCCAGGTTCCCACAGGACACGTGGAGCTTCCGGAGCTCACCGCCGTGAAGGTAACGCGATTCTGAAGCGGTTTTGCTTCTGTACGCACGGGAATACCAGTACGGGAGGAAACCGACATGATTTCGACAATATTACCGCACCGAAACGATCTAGGATGAGTTGTTAAGATCTAAAAACAGTTTGAATGAAACCCTTATTCAAAGTCCAATCAGATTAGAACTCTTCTCTTCCCGGTTATAAATAGAACCGAAAACTCTGGCCAAAACCACGAACTTCTTTTCCAACTCTCGAGCAGACAACTTAGAGCCCTAGCCCCTAGCTCGCCGAGAAAACCTCTTTGCCGGAGTACAACCGCCGGAAGAGACCGCCGACGAGCCTGGATCACGATCGACATCGCCGAGGATCCCCAACGATCTGTTTTGCTAGGAGGGAGGACCGAAGAGAGTAAGGTAGCTTTCCAATACCACCTTATGACATCATTAAGTTTTCTTTGCATCTGTTCTTCGATTCTTTTCGAACAGAAGCTTTTTCGTGGACAGATCACTTGTTGATCGGTTTGATCTAAAGTCAAGATCATCGCCACGTCCACAATTGATCTCTACACCTCTGTTCATCGTAAAACCCATGCAAACATGCAAGAACATGTATGAACAGATCTAATATAAACTGCACCATAGGATTAGCGTGCATCATCGCATCTTGATTAGAGTTTGTGCATGATATTGATTGCTATGAATCTTGTATGTGCGTGATCGCGTATAGAAGGACAAGTTCAGGGAGCTGTCTACGACAAGGTGCAACAAGAAGGTTTCGAGATCCAAGAGCAACCGGAACAGCAAGAACAAGGCAAGTGCCCCTTGACCATATTGATCCTATATTTTGGGAAACTGTTTTGTTTGCGAAAAGGTGTGTGTGCTAAGTCAAACATGATGGGAAACCCTTTCATAGGAGTTTACTAGATTTGGTTAAACCACCCTTGTCACCAGGGAAGTTCATGAGTCGGGTATGGTTTTGCTTTTATGCTTCGCTGAGTCCATGGGATTGGGAAGCGAGATAGATATGTCCAGCTAACTGCACTCGTAATGATAATGAGAAGCTGATGTTGTTAATGAACATGAATCGGAGGGAGATCTAGGCAAGCCTAGGTTTGTGAATGAGGTAGAATGAGATGGTGATTTTACTTGTCATAGATCTAAGGACCGGTTCATGCGAGCCATGCCAGGATAACAGTGCCACCACAAGGCCAAGTATGGGTGCGGCTTAGCTGAGTAATTAGGTAAGTTACTAGATTGTTATGGACCGTGGAAGGCGCAGCGAATGGGAGTCGAGTGAGGACTGCCCTGGGAACTACATGGCACAAGAGGGGGCCCGTGGGTGGGAGAATTGGAGATTCTAGCCTGCTGGTGAAACCTTAGTGACTCCATACATCTAGTAATCCCTTTGTAAAGGCTATTTTGTGATCTCTTGACCATACACCGACGGTTGTGTACTGGTATAATGGAGGTTCTGCAGTCGCCGACGAGTGACGAAATCACAAACTTGTGGGTAAAGTGGTACAAACTCTGCAGAGTCTTAAAACTATCATGATAGCCGAGCTTACGGTCATGAGCGCCTGTACAACCCACATGATTAGTTGGGATGGTTTTGGTTATGGATGGTTATGATATGGTTTTGGGTATGGTTTTGGTTTTCAGGACTGTTGAGTCCGGTTGATAAGACTTGGTTGCATTACTGTTGAGTTATGGCAACGAGGTTGGTCTCGGTGTGAGACGGAATTATTTATGAGATGAAATGGTAGCGAATACGAGATGGCATTCCTGAGATGGTAGCAAATACGAGAAGGTATTCGTGAGCAAATTTGAGAAAGATTAATGTCTGGTTGAGACATGGGAAGTAAAGAGACATAATGGAGGTATGTTGGTATTTTGGGATTAAATTCACTTAAGGTTATGTTGCTGTTTTATCGTGGTTTTGAGAAATAACTTTGCTTTCTGCAATGAGACTTTTATTATCTTCCTTGCTGTGAACTACATATCATATTTTCCCGCGCTTGCTGAGTACATCATTATACTCAAACATGCATTATTACTTCATCATCAGCAACAGGGGAAGAATACTATGAAGACCAAGTGGAGCATTAGGTGTGTGATCTGTCCTCAACCTTGCCTGTGGGGATGGAGTAGAGATGGAGCTGCTGCTGCTGCTGCTTAGATTGCTTCCGTACTAGAATAAAGACTTCTACTGTTAGATTTAGACTTCCGCTGCTTAGATAAGACTTCTGCTGTTAGCATGAGTCCAAGACTCATGAGACATTGTAATAAACCTTGTTCATTCATGGTAATATATATTCTGAAATTCAGTTTGTGGATGATATGTGTATGTGTGATGAACATCTTGGGCACACATACACATCAGTTCTCGGTTCTGTGGTTTTCCACAGAATTGAGGGCATCACGGATTGGTATGAGAGTCACGGTTGAGGGTAGATTACACACCTAGATAGAAACCACAAATTGGAATCAACCTGCCACGGGTTGACGGTAGGTTACACACCTAGATAGAAAACACAGGTTGGTATCGGACACAGATTGGTATCAACCTGCCACGGGTTGATCATAGATCACACAGCCAGATAGGTCACAAATTGATGTTAGAGCTACCATGCCTAGTCACAGATTGGTACGATCCGCAGATTGGTGCCAAGCTACCACGGTTGACTATAGGACACAAACTTAGAATGATCACAGATTGGTAGCTGCCACGTTGACTGTAGGACACACCCTAGTAATAGATTGATGATTAAAAGCCACGCTGACCATAGGATGCAAGCCTAGGATGCATAAATTGGCATGGGAACCACCTTGATATAGGATGCAAGCCTAAAGGAAGCCATAGTTGGATCACAGATTGGTATCACCAAACCCACCTTGACATAGGGTGAAGTCACAGATTGATATCACCCTAAAACCCATAGGACCCCATTTGAAAAAGCCTTGAATAGGAGTTGTGTGAGCCTTTGTGATGATTGTTTGAAATTGTGTGCTTAGTGACTTGTTCACATCCTCATATGGGCTTATATATATATAGTCCGATCCACCTTGATGCATATAGATAGGGAGTGATCCATCTAACCTTCTAACCTTTATTCTATTCCATTCTCTCTCACAGATGGTGAGAGGAAACGCCGGCCGCCAAAGAAGGAACATCCGTGGCAACCAAGAGGATGGCCACGATGAATTTCCTGTCAACCCTGGAGCTGGTGAAAACAACCTAGAACGGTTGATGGCCATGCAGAATCAGCTTATGCAGACCATGATCCAAACTTTGGGTCAGCTGCAGGCCAACAACAACAACCCTGTTCTGGCACCCCCGCCACCACCGCCACCACCGCAGCTCATAATAGGCTGGGAGAGTTCATGAGGACTCGACCACCTAGTTTCTCACAAGCTAATGACCCCATGGAGGCCGACAACTGGTTGATGTCCATGGAGAAGAAGCTTGCCATCGTCCAGTGCAACGACAGAGAGAAAGTTCTCTTTGTGTCGCACCAACTCATGGGAGCTGCCATTGACTGGTGGGATGCCCTTTGTAATGCTCACGTTGACCCGGAGACGATCACTTGGACTGAGTTCAAGGAGAGTTTCCGATCTCATTACATCCCTGCGGGTGTAATGATGCTCAAGAGACAGGAGTTCGAAGGTCTCCGCCAAGGACAGAAAAGTGTGAATGAGTACCTCAACAAGTTCACACGACTGTCCCAGTACGCCCCCGAAGATGTCAACTCAGACCAGAGGAAGCAGTACCTGTTCATAAGAGGATTGAACAATGAGATCCAGGTTCAGCTCCTCAACAATGACTACGCAAGCTTCCAGAAGCTGGTTGACAAGGCTATCTTGGTTGAAAGTAAGATCCGAGAGATCGAGCGAGAGGGCAAGAGGAAGATGCCATACCAGCCACAAGGGAGCAACGTACGACCTCGGTACATGCTCCCAGCTGCACCGCAGTACGGGTCGCCGGCTCCTGCTCTTCGCCCAAATCAACCACCACAGCAACGCCCTGCCATGCAAGCACCTCGTGTGCCTTTGCCTCCAGCGCCCCGCCCCAACGTAGGTGCTCCTGCTCAAAACCCCCGCCCCAACGTACCTGCTGCCATGGGCAACAGGGCATGCTTTGCATGCGGGGAGACGGGACACTTCGCGAGCCAGTGCCCGAGGAGAGGTCCTGGACAGTAAGGAAACTTCCCCAAGCAGAACCCACGGCCGAATGGAGGAGCCAACCAAGGAAACCGTGGACAGCAGAACTACGCTCGCGGCAACGTGAACCATGTGTCTGCTGAGGAAGCGCAACAGGCTGAGGATGCCGTAATTGGTACGTTCCTTGCCAACTCCAACCCAGCCACCATCTTATTTGATTCTGGAGCATCACATTCCTTCATATCATCCAAGTATGTTGCCAAGTACAATCTACCCGTATCACACTTGAAATATACTATGTTGGTTAATTCTCCCGGTGGAGAGATGAGGACTAATATAGTATGTCCGAAAGTACATCTTAATATAAGGGGGGTACACGTCCTTGCCAACCTCATTGTCTTGGATTCCCAAGGGATTGACATAATACTCTGAATGGATTGGTTGAGTAAGCACAACGGAGTAATCCAATGTGCTGAAAGGAGCGTGCAGTTGACCAATGAGCACGATATCCGTATCAAGTTTGAGTCAGCCCAACCGGCAACCGAGAAGGCAACATTGAACCACGTCGAAGAAGCAACCCTAGACAGCATTCCGATGGTTCAAGAATTTTCAGACGTGTTTCCGAAAGAACTTCCCGGTATGCCACCTGACCGGGATATCGAGTTTTCCATTGACCTAGTACTCGGAACCGCACCTATAGCAAAGAGACCATATAGGATGTCCGTCAATGAACTCGTGGAGCTCAAGAAGCAAATCCAGGAGCAGCAAGAGAAGGGTTTTATACGTCCAAGCTCGTCACCATGGGGAGCCCCCGTGCTCTTCGTAGACAAGAAGGATGGAACCCAAAGGATGTGCGTGGACTATAGGTCTCTCAACGGGGTGACGATCAAGAACAAGTACCCTCTGCCCCGTATAGAGGACCTGTTCGACCAGATGAAAGGAGCCCGAGTGTTCTCCAAGATTGACCTTCCGTCGGGATACTTCCAACTGAAGATTAAGCCGTCCGATATACCCAAGACTGCCTTTCGAACACGGTATGGTTCGTATGAATATACCGTGATGTCTTTTGGGTTAACGAATGCACCCACATACTTCATGTACCTCATGAACAAAATTTTCATGGAGTACTTGGACAAGTTCGTCGTGGTTTTCATTGATGATATCATGGTGTATTCAAAAAGTGAGGAGGAACATGAAGAACACTTGAGATTGACATTACAGAAGCTGTGAGAGCATCAGTTGTATGCCAAGTTTAGCAAATGTCAATTTTGGCTAAAGGAGATATCGTTCCTAGGCCACATCATCTCCGAGGAAGGAGTAACGGTTGATCCCAGAAAAGTGGGAGATGTTATGAAGTGGAACCAACCGCAAAACGTGAGGGATATTCGGAGTTTTCTTGGGATGGCTGGATACTACCGCCAGTTCATCAAGGACTTCTCTAAGATAGCAAAGCCTATGACGGAGTTGCTAACGAAGGGAAAAGCCTTCCAATGGACACCAGCGTGCCAAGAAAGCTTTGAGGAGCTCAAGAAGAGGCTGACCACAGCGCCGTTTTGGTATTGCCGGACGTAAGCAAGAACTTTGACATATATTGTGACGCATCCAGACAAGGGCTTGGACGTGTGCTCATGCAAGAAGGACAAGTGGTAGCCTATGCCTCAAGACAACTCAAGAAGCACGAGCTCAATTACCCTACACATGACTTGGAGCTAGCAGCCGTGGAATTCGGAGACATTATATCCTTGGTCATCGATGTGAGATCTATACGGATCATAAAAGCCTCAAGTACATATTCACTCAAACGGAATTGAATTTGAGGCAACATCGATGGTTGGAACTTATCAAGGATTATGATGTTGGAATCAACTATCACCTCGAAAAGGCCAATGTAGTAGCCGATGCATTGAGCCGGAAGGGAGCATGTCACCAACTTACGGTTCGGGAGCTACCACCCGAGCTATGAAAGGAGTTCGAACGGTTACATCTCGGTTTCTTGAACGAGATGGAAGTGATGGAACTTCACTCATCATTGGAACAAGAGATAAGAGATGACCAAGCTACGGATGAGGAGATCAAGGAGATCAAGGAAAGGATCCAACAAGGAATAGAGAAGGACTTCAAGGAAGACGAAAGGGGTACGCTTTGGCTAGGAAAAAGGATTTGTGTGCCTAACGTGAAGCACATCTGCGACACGATATTAAAAGAGGCACAAGACTCACTTTATTCCACACATACCGGAAGTACTAAGATGTACAAGGACCTAAAGACTTGTTATTGGTGGGATGGTATGAAGAGGGACATAGCCGAATATGTTGCCCTATGCGACACATGCCAACGGGTGAAGGCCGAACATCAAAGACCCGCTGGACTGTTGCAACCCTTGAAGGTACCCGAGTGGAAGTGGGAAGATATCAGTATGGATTTCATCGTCAGGTTGCCACTTACTCGATCAGGTTACGACTCAATCTGGGTTATCGTGGACGGATTGACAAAAACAGCTCATTTTCTTCCTGTTAAGACCGTGTACAACGTTGCACAGCTAGCCGAGTTGTACATGGAGCAAATCGTGTGCCGGCATGGCGTCCCGAAGAGGATAGTCTCAGATCGAGGTTCTCAGTTTACCTCTAGATTTTGGAGGAAGCTGCAGAAGGCTATGGGTACACGACTGGATTTTAGCTCCGCCTACCATCCTCAAACCGATGGGCAAACCGAAAGGACAAACCAAATTATGGAGGACATGTTGAGAGCTTGCGCCTTGAAACATGGGCATAGTTGGGATAGGAGTTTACTGTACGCCGAATTCTCCTATAACAACAGCTATCAAGCTAGCTTGAAGATGTCGCCTTTCGAAGCATTATATGGTAGATGGTGTAGGACACCGCTGTTTTGGAACGAGACCGAAGAGAACCAAGTGTTGGACCAGAAGTGCTACAAGAGGCTGAAAAGCAAGTCCAAACCATACGAGAGAACTTGAAGGCTGCTCAGTCACGACAGAAAGGCTATGCGGACAATAGGCGAAGGAAGTTGACGTTCGGAGTAGGAGACTTCATATACCTTAAGGTATCGCCTATCCGAGGCCAACGATGTTTCAACGTCAAAGGCAAGCTAGCACCTCGCTACATCGGGCCGTTTAAGTCTTTGGACAAGCGAGGAGAAGTAGCCTATCAACTAGAGCTCCCAACGCACCTCTCCGACGTACATGACGTGTTTCATGTATCTCAGCTCAAGAAGTGCTTGAGAGTACCAGAGGAGCAAGTACCGATGGAAGAGCTTGAACTTCAAGAGGATCTGACCTATGCAGAACACCCCGTCCGAATTTTGGACATAAAGGAAAGGTCACAAGGAACAAAGTGATCAGTTGGTGCAAGGTACAATGGAGCCATCACACGGAAGCTGAAGCCACAAGGGAGCGTGAAGAAGATATCAAGACAGAGTTTCCCCATCTATTCTCTACTAACAAATCTCGAGGGCAAGATTCAATTTAAGGGGGGTAGATTTGTGACACCCTCATTTTCGGGTTCTGCATGTATTCATGTTTCATGTAGAAAAACACTTTAAAAATAAGTTGAAACCAAGAAAGAATCGAAAGTTAGCCAAAAAGAGCAAATTCTAGTGTACAGAGAGCGCTGAAGACAACTCCCACGGCTCGCTGGCCACGTGGCGTGTTCGGAGCTCATCTCCGCAAATGGGGAGGGGTCCGCCGCTAAACTGTCTACGTGGCAGGCTCGGGGCTCATTCCCGCAAAAGGGGAGAGGTCCGACCCAGTGGGACACGTGTTGCCCCCGGAGCTAGCCTCTGCAGAGGGGTGAGGCCAGTCCCGAAGGACACGTGTCGGCTGCGGAGCTATTCACCGCGAAAAAGAGAGAGGACCAGCCGCGCGGGATACGTGTCACTCTCGGAGCTCACTCCGAGAGGTCCGGCCCCGCTAGATACATGTCACTCTCGGAGCTCACCTCTGGGAGGTCCGGTCTCATTGGACACGTATCACCTTTGGAGCTTACCTCCAGGAGGTCCGACGCTGATGAACACGTGTCGACCTCGGAGCTCACCTCCGAGCAAAAAGGAAGTCTAGCGCTGTTAGGACACGTGGCACATCCGGAGCCACCTCTGAAGAGAGGGGAAGTCCGGAACTGACACGTGGCGCAACTGGAGCCCGCCTCTTTGGAAAAGGGATCCCAGGTTCCCACAGGACACGTGGAGCTTCCGGAGCTCACCGCCGTGAAGGTAACGCCATTCTGAAGCGGTTTCTCTTCTGTACGCATGGGAATACCGGTACGGGAGGAAACCGACACGATTTCCACAATATTACCGCACCGGATCGATCTAGGATGAGTTGTTAAGGTCTAAAAACAGTTTGAATGAAACCCTTATTCGAAGTCCAATCAGATTAGAACTCTTCTCTTCCCGGTTATAAATAGAACCGAAAACCACTGGCCAAAACCACGAACTTCTTTTCCATCTCTCGAGCAGACAACTTAGAGCCCTAGCCCCTAGCTCGCCGAGAAAACCTCTTCGCCAAAGTACAAACGCCAGAAGAGACCGACGACGAGCCTGGATCACGATCGACATCGTCGGAGGAGCCCCGACGATCTGTTTTGCTAGGAAGGAGGACCGAAGAGAGTAAGGTAGGTTTCCAATACCACCTTACGACATCATTCCATTTTCTTTGCATCTGTTCTTCGATTCTTTTCGAACAGAAGCTTTTTCGTGGTCAGATCACTTGTTGATCAGTTTGATCTTAAAGTCAAGATCATCGCCACGTCCACAATTGATCTCTACACCTCTGTTCATCGTAAAACCATGCAAACATGCAAGAACACGTATGAACAGATCTAATATGAACTGCACCATAGGATTAGCGTGCATCATCGCATCTTGATTAGAGTTTGTGCATGATATTGATTGCTATGAATCTTGTATGTGCGTGATCGCGTATAGAAGGACAAGCCCAGGGAGCTGTCTATGACGAGCTGCAACAACAAGGTTTCGAGATCCAAGAGCAACTGGAACCGCAAGAGCAAGGCAAGTGCCCCTTGACCATATCGATCCTATGTTTTGGGAAACTGTTTTGTTTGCGAAAAGGTGTGTGTGCTGAGTCAAACATGATGGGAAACCCTTTCATAGGAGTTTACTAGATTTGGTTAAACCACCCTTGTCACCAGGGAAGTTCATGAGTCGGGTATGGTTTTGCTTTTATGCTTCGCTGAGTCCATGGGATTGGGAAGCGAGATAGATATGTCCAGCTAACTGCACTCGTAATGATAATGAGAAGCTGATGTTGTTAATGAACATGGATCAGAGGGAGATCTAGGCAAGCCTAGGTTTGTGAATGAGGTAGAATGAGATGGTGATTTTACTTGCCGTAGATTTAAGGACCGGTTCATGCGAGCCATGCCAGGATAACAGTGCCACCACAAGGCCAAGTATGGGTGCGGCTTAGCTGAGTAATTAGGTAAGTTACTAGATTGTTATGGACCGTGGAAGGCGCGGGAATGGGAGTCGAGTGAGGACTGCCCTCGGAACTGCATGGCACAAGAGGGGGCCCGTGGGTGGGAGAATTGGAGATTCTAGCCTGCTGGTGAAACCTTAGTGAGTCCATACATCTAGTAACCCCTTTGTAAAGGCTATTTTGTGATATCTTGACCATACACTGACGGTTGTGTACTGGTACAATAGAGGTTCTGCAGTCGCCGACGAGCAACGAAATCACAAACTTGTGGGTAAAGTGGTACAAACTCTGCAGAGTCTTAAAACTATCATGATAGCCGAGCTTACGGTCATGAGCGCCTGGACAACCCACGTGATTAGTTGGGATGATTTTGGTTATGGATGGTTATGGTATGGTTTTGGTTTTCGGGACTGTTGAGTCCGGTTGATAAGACTTGGTTGCATGACTGTTGAGTTATGGCAACGAGGTTGGTCTCGGTGTGAGACGGAATTGTTTATGAGATGAAATGGTAGCGAATACGAGATGGTATTCGTGAGATGGTAGCGAATACGAGAAGGTATTCGTGAGCAAATTTGAGAAAGATTAATGTCTGGTTGAGACATGGGAAGTAATGAGACATAATGGAGGTATGTTGGTATTTTGGGATTACATTCACTTAAGTTTAAGTTGCTGTTTTATCGTGGTTTTGAGAAATAACTTTGCTTTCTGCAATGAGACTTTTATTATCTTCCTTGCTTTGAGCTACATATCATATTTTCCCGCGCTTGCTGAGTACATCGTTGTACTCAAACATGCATTATTACTTCATCATCAGCAACAGGGGAAGAATACTATGAAGACCAAGTGGAGCATTAGGCGTGTGATCTGTCCTCAACCTTGCCTGTGGGGATGGAGTAGAGATGGAGCTGCTGCTTAGATTGCTTCCGCACTAGAATAAATACATCCGCTGTTAGATTTAGACTTCCGCTGCTTAGATAAGACTTCTGCTGTTAGCATGAGTCCAAGACTCATGAGACATTGTAATAAACCTTGTTCATTCGTGGTAATATATATTCTAAAATTCAGTTTGTGGATGATATGTGTATGTGTGATGAACATCCTGGGCGCACATACGCATCAGTTCTTGGTTCCGTAGTTTTCCACAGAATTGAGGGCGTCACAGCGTGTCACCTCCGGAGCTCATCTCCGGGGGGGTTCCTTACTGTTGGACACGTGTAGACCTCAGAGCTCGTCTGTGAGAAGATAGGAAGTCTGGCGCTGTTAGGACACGTGGCACATCTGGAGCCACCTCCGAAGAAAGGGGAGGTCCGGAATTGACACATGGCACCCCCGGAGCTACCTCCGAAGAGAGGGGGAGGTCCGGAACTGACACGTGGCGCACGCGGAGCTCGCCTCTGGAGAGAGGGGGGTCCCGCCCGCCAGGACACGTGGCGCACGCGGAGCTCACCTCTGAAGGAGAGGGAGGTCTCGCCCGCCTGACACGCGGCACAACCGGAGCTTGTCTCTGCGGAAAAAGGGAGCCCAGGTTCCGCAGGACACGTGGAGCTTCCGTAGCTCATCACCGCAAAGGTGATGAGATTTGAAGCAGTTTCGCTTCTGTACGCACGGTAATATCGGTACGGGAGGATCCCGACACGAATTCCACGTTGCTACCGCATCAAATCAACTAAAGATAAGATGTTAAGATTAAAAAACTATTTGAATAGGACTCTCATTCGAAATCCAAACAGATTAGGACTCTTCTCTTCCCGGTTATAAATAGAACCGAAAACCTTTGGCCGCAACCACAAACTTCTTTTCCACCTCCTGAGCCGACAACTTAGAGGCCTAGCCCCAGCTCGCCGAGTAAACCCCTTCGCCGAAGTTCAGTCGCCGGAGAGCGCCGGAAGAGAGCCCCGACAATCTGTCTTGCTAGGAGAAGGACCCCGAGACCAAGAAGAACGTAAGGTAGGTCTTCAATACCACCTTACGACATCATCGCGTTTTCTTTGCATCTGTTCTTTGATTTCTTTCGAACAGAAGCATTTTCGTGGATAGATCACGTGTTGATCGGTTTGATCTAAAGTCAAGATCATCGCCACGTCCACAATTGATCTCTACAACTCTGTTCATCATAAAACCCATGTAAAAATACAAGGACACGTACAAGCAATCAAATAAAAATTTGCATCATAGGAGTTAGCATGCATATGCATCATCGCATCTTGATTAGAGTTTGTGCATGGTATTGATTGCTATGAATCTTGTACGTGCGTGATCGTGCATAGAAGAACAAGCTCAGGGAGCTGTCTACAACGAGCTGCAACAACAAGGTTTCGAGATCCAAGAGCAACCGGAACCGCAAGAACAAGACAAGTGCCCCTTGACCATATTGATCCTATGTTTTGGAAAAACTGTTTTGTTTGCGAAAAGGTGTGTGTGCTGAGTCAAACATGATGGGAAACCCTTTCATAGGAGTTTACTAGTTTTGGTTAAACCACCCTTGTTGCCAGGGAAGTTTATGAGTCGGGTATGGTTTTTACTTTTTGCTTTGCTGAGTCCACGTGATTTTGGGAAGCGAGATAGATGTGTCTAGCTAACTGCACTCGTAATGATAATGAAAATTGATGTTGTTAATGAACATGGATCGGAGGGAGATCTAGACAAGCCTGGGTTTGTGAATGAGGTAGAATGAGATGGTGGTTTTACTTGCCGTAGATCTAAGGACCGGTTCATGCGAGCCATGCCATGATAACAGTGCCACCACAAGGCCAAGTATGAGTGCGGCTTAGCTGATTAATTAGGTAAGTTACTAGATTGTTATGGACCGTGGAAGGCGCGGGGAATGGGAGTCAAGTGAGGACTGCCCTAGGAACTGCACGGCACAATAGGGGGCTTGTGGGTTGGAGAATTGGAGATTCTAGCCTGCTGGTGAAACCTTAGTGCGTCCATACATCTAGTAACCCCTTTGTAAAGGCTATTTTGTGACCTCTTGACCATACACCGACGGTTGTGTACTGGTATAATGGAGGTTCTGCAGTCGCCGACGGGTGACGAAATCACAAACTTGTGGGTAAAGAGGTACAAACTCTGCAGAGTCTTAAAACTATCAAGATAGCTGAGCTTACGGTCACAAGCGCCTGGACAACCCACATGATTAGATGAATGGATTTTGGTTATGGCTTGGTTTTGGATTGTTTTTCAGGACCGTTGAGTCCGGGTGATAAGACTTGGTTGCATGACTGTTGAGTCATGGCAACGAGATTGGTCTCGGTGTGAGACGAAATTGTTTATGAGATGAAATGGTAGCGAATACGAGATGGTATTCGTGAGATGGTAGCGAATACGAGAAGGTATTCGTGAGCAAAGTCGAGAAAGATTAATGTCTGGAAAGTGATGAAACATAATGGAGGTATGTTGGTATTTTAATACATGTTGGGATTACATTCAATTAAAGCTGAGTTGCTGTTTTTATCGTAGTTTGAGAAATAACTTTGCTTTTTGCAATGAGCCTTTTTATACCTACCTTGTTGTGAGCTACATACCATATTTTCTCGCACTTGTTGAGTACATCATTGTACTCAAACTTGCATTATTATTTCATCATCAGCAACAGGAGAAGATTACTATGAAGACCAAGTGGAGCAATAGGCATGTAATTTGTCATTAACCTTGCTTGTGGGGATGGAATAGAGATGGAGCCACTGCTGCTACTTAGATTGCTTCCGCACTAGAATAAAGACTTCCGCTGCTTAGATTTAGACTTCCGCTGCTTAGATAAGATTTCCGCTGTTAGCATGAGTCCAAGACTCATGAGACTTTATAATAAACCCTGTTATTCGTGGTAAAATATATTCTGAATTCAGTTTGTGGAACATATGTATATGTGTGATGAACATCCTGGGCACACATATGCATCAGTTCTCGGTTCCGTGGTTTTTTTACAGAATTGAGGGCGTCACAGATTGGTATCAGAGCCACGATTGAGGGTAGATTACACACCTAGATACAACCACAGATTGGTATCAACCTGCCACGGGTTGACGGTAGGTTACACACCTAGATAGAAAACACAGATTGGTATCAACCTGCCACGGGTTGATCATAGACCACACAGCCTAGATAGGTCACAGATTGATATTAAAGCTGCCATGCCTAGTTACAGATTGGTACAATCCGTAGATTTGTACCAAGCTACCACGGTTGACTGTAGGCCACAAACTTAGAATGATCACAGATTGGTTATAGAGCCACGATGACTATAGGACGCACCCTAGTAACAGATTGGTATTAAAAGCCACGCTGACCATAGGATGCAATCCTAGGATGCATAGATTGGCATTGAAACTACCTTGACATAGGATGCAAGCCTAGGAGAAGCCATAGTCGGATCACAAATTGGTATCACCCCAAATCACCTTGACATAGGGTGAAGTCACAGATTGATATCACCCTAAACCCCATAGGACTCCCATTGAAAAAGCCTTGAATAGGAGTTGTGTGAGCCTTTGTGATGATTGCTTGTGCTTGTGTGCTTAGTGTGAGTTGTGGGACGTCTCAAGCGTTGTCCATATCCACACATAAGTAGAAAGAGGTGTGAGATGCCTCGGCACTTGTTCACATCCTCATATAGTCCAATCCACCTTGATGCATATAGTTAGGGGGATCCATCCAACCTTATAAATTCTATTCTATTCCATTCTCTCTCATAGATGGTGAGAGGAAACGTCGGCCGCCAAGGAAGGAACGTCCGTGGCAACCAAGAGGATGGCCACGATGAAGTTCCTGTTAACCCCGGAGCTGGTGAGAACAACCTGGAACGGTTGATGGCCATGCAGAATCAGCTTATGCAGACCATGATCCAAACTTTGGGTCAGCTGCAGGCCAACAACAACAACCCTGTTTCAGCACCACCGCCACCACCGCCGGCTCATAACAGGCTGGGAGAGTTCATGAGGACTCAACCGCCCACCTTTGCTCAAGCTAATGACCACATGGAGGCCAACGATTGGTTGAAGTCCATGGAGAAGAAGCTTGCCATCGTCCAGTGCAACGACAGAGAGAAAGTTCTCTTTGCGTCGCACCAACTCATAGGAGCTGCCGCTGACTGGTGGGATGCCCTTTGTAACGCTCACGTCGACCCAGAGACGATCACTTGGACTGAGTTCAAGGAGAGTTTTTGATCTCATTACATCCCTGCTGGTGTAATGATGCTCAAGAGACAGGAGTTCGAAGGTCTCTGCCAAGGACAGAAAAGTGTGAATGAGTATCTCAACATGTTCACACAATTGTCCCGGTATGCCCTCGAAGATGTCAACTCAGACCAGAGGAAGCAGTACCTGTTCATGAGAGGGTTGAACAATGAGATCCAGGTTCAGCTCCTCAACAATGACTACGCAAGCTACCAGAAGCTGGTTGACAAGGCTATCGTGGTTGAAAGCAAGATCCGAGAGACCGAGCGAGAGGGCAAGAGGAAGATGCCATACCAGCCACAAGGGAGCAACGTACGATCTCGGTACATGCCCCCAGCTGCACTGCGGTATAGATCGACCGCTCCTGCATACCGCCCTAATCAGCCACCACAGCAACGACCCGTTGCACAAGCACCTCGTGTGCCTTTGGCTCCTGCGCCCCGTCCCAATGTGGGTGCTCCTGCTCAAAACCCCCGCCCCAATGTACCTGCTTCCATGGGCAACAGGGCATGCTTTGCATGTGGGAAGACGGAACACTTCGCGAGCCAGTACCCGAGGAGAGGTTCTGGACAGCAAGGCAACGTCCCCAAGCAGAACCCATGGCCGAACGGGGGAGCCAATCAAGGCAACCGTGGACAGCAGAACTATGCTCGCGGCAACGTGAACCATTTTTCTGCTGAGGAAGCACAACAGGCGGAGGACGTCGTAATTGGTATGTTCCTTGCCAACTCCAACCCAGCCACCATCTTATTTGATTCTGGAGCATCACATTCCTTCATATCATCTAAGTATGTTGCCAAGCATAATCTACCCATATCACACTTGAAATATACTATGTTGGTTAATTCTCCCGGTGGAGAGATGAGGACTAATATAGTATGCCCGAAAGTACACCTTAATATAAGGGGGTAGACTTCCTTGCCAACCTCATTGTCTTGGATTCCCAAGGGCTTGACATAATACTCGGAATGGATTGGCTAAGTAAGCACAACGGGGTAATCCAAGGTGCTGAAAGGAGCGTGCAGTTGACCAACGAGCACGGTACCCATATCGAGTTTGAGTCAGCCCAACCGGCAACCGAGAAGGCAACATTGAACCACGTCGAAGAAGCAACCCTGTACAGCATTCCGGTGATTTAAGAATTTTCGGACGTGTTCCCGGAAGAACTTCCTGGTATGCCACCTGACCGGGATATCGAGTTTTCCATTGACCTAGTACCCGAAACCGCACCTATAGTAAAGAGACCATATAGGATGCCCGTCAATGAACTCATGGAGCTCAAGAAGCAAATCCACGAGCAGCAAGAGAAGGATTTTATATGTCCAAGCTCGTCACCTTGGGGAGCCCTCGTGCTCTTCGTAGACAAGAAGGATGGAACCCAAAGGATGTGTGTGGACTATAGGTCTCTCAACGAGGTGACGGTCAAGAACAAGTACCCTCTGCCCCGTATAGAGGATCTGTTCGACCAGATGAAGGGAGCCCGAGTGTTCTCCAAGATTGATCTTCGGTCAGGATACTTTCAGCTGAAGATTAAGCCCTCCGATATACCCAAGACTGCCTTTCAGACACGGTATGGTTCGTATGAATATACCGTAATGTCTTTTGGGTTAACGAACGCACCTGCATACTTCATGTACCTCATGAACAAGGTTTTCATGGAGTACTTGGATAAGATCATCGTGGTTTTCATTGACGATATCATGGTGTATGCGAAAAGTGAGGAGGAATATGAAGAACACTTGAGATTGATATTACAGAAGCTGCGAGAGCATCAGTTGTATGCCAATTTCAGCAAATGTCAATTTTGGCTAAAGGAAATATCGTTCCTAGGCCACATCATCTCTGAGGAAGGAATATCGGTTGATCCCGGAAAAGTGGGAGATGTTCTGAAGTTGAACCAACCGCAAAACGTGAGGGATATTCGGAGTTTTCTTGGGATGGCTGGGTACTACCAAAGGTTCATCAAGGACTTCTCTAAGATATAAAATCCTATGACGGAGTTGCTAACGAAGGGAAAAGCCTTCCAATGGACACCAGCGTGCCAAAAAAGCTTTGAGGAGCTCAAGAAGAGGCTAACCACAGCATCGGTTTTTGTATTGCCGGACGTAAGCAAGAGCTTTGACATATATTGTGATGCATCCAGACAAGGGCTTGGATGTGTGCTCATGCAAGAAGGACAAGTGGTAGCCTATGCCTCAAGACAACTCAAGAAGCACGAGCTCAATTACCCTACACATGACTTGGAACTCGCAGCCGTGGTGCATGCATTGAAGATTTGGAGACATTATATCCTTGGTCATCGATGTGAGATCTATACGGATCTTAAAAGCCTCAAGTACATATTCACTCAAACGGAATTGAATTTGAGGCAACGTCGATGGTTGGAACTTATCAAGGATTATGATGTTGGAATCAACTATTACCCCGGAAAGGCCAATGTAGTAGCCGATGCATTGAGCCGGAAGGGAGCATGTCACCAACTTACGTTTCGGGAGCTACCACCCGAGCTACGAAAGGAGTTCGAACGGTTACATCTCAGTTTCTTGAACGAGATGGAAGTGATGGAACTCCACTCATCATTGGAACAAGAGATAAGAGACGGCCAAGCTACGGATGAGGAGATCAAGGAGATCAAGGAAAGGATCCAACAAGGAATAGAGAAGGACTTCAAGGAAGACGAAAAGGGTACACTTTGGCTAGGAAAAAGGATTTTTGTGCCTAACGTGAAGCACATCCGCGACACGATGTTAAAAGAGGCACATGACTCACTTTATTCCATACATCCCGGAAGTACCAAGATGTACAAGGACCTGAAGACTTGTTATTGGTGGGATGGTATGAAGAGGGACATAGCCGAATATGTTGCCCTATGCGACACATGCCAACGGGTGAAGGCCGAACATCCAAGACCCGCTGGACTGTTGCAACTCTTGAAGGTACCCGAGTGGAAGTGGGAAGATATCAGTATGGATTTCATCGTCGGGTTGCCACGTACTCAATCGGGTTACGACTCAATCTGGGTTATCGTGGACCGATTGATGAAAACAGCTCATTTTCTTCCTGTTAAGACCGTGTACAACGTTGCACAGCTAGCCGAGCTGTACATGGAGCAAATCGTGTGCCGCCATGGAGTCCCGAAGAGGATAGTCTTAGATTGGGGTTCTCAGTTTACCTCTAGTTTTTGGAGGAAGTGTCACACCCGGTTTTTCCGAAGAAACAACCAAGTGAATATCACATGTATGCCAGGATCATTTTCTTATACATGTGATGACAAATAGTGAAGCATCATTTATTACAAGCCAGGTGTCGAATATAAATAAGTCTTACATCGCAAATGTCTCAATGGACACTAATGCTTCATCACAAGTAAATAAACTAGCAGCGGAATATTATTCTTTTAGGGCTCCATCACAGGCGTTGCCCGGGGGTCTTCATGAACCTAAAATCCTTCCTCGGGTCCAAAATCTTGGTCATTATACACCACCTCATTATCTTGACCTGAGCAGCAATATAAACCAACAAATATGCAAGGTTGAGTACCAATGGTACTCAGCAAGTGTGGGAAAATTATATCATGCATGGCTAGAACAAGGAGAGGTTGAACTCATGGTTAAAGCACTACGCAATTAATACCTATCACCTTAGCTTATTAAGCACCTTCATTACTACACAGGTGAAATGGTCCAAATCTCCCATCCCATCATCATAATCCAATAACCATAACATCATTTCCAATGTTAAGCTCCCCGCTTAACTTCCAAAACCATCAATCCTCTAATCATGAATAAGTCCAGGCCGCTCTTAACCGTGAGCACGGCTGTCAAGACAGTTTTGACTCTGCAGAGTTTGTACCACTGTACCCACAAGTAGTGATTTCATCCCCCGTTGCCGGGTGGATTAAAAGAACCTCCATTATGCCAGTGGCTACGATCCACATTCACACTTCCCTGGTGTGTAGCCAGGAGATCACTACGAAGCCTTTACAAAGGGATTCCCGACGAGCGTGGGCCCACTGAGGTTTCACCCCTAACAGCATACAAGAGGCTCCAACCCCGCTGCAGTGGCCCCCTCTTGAGCCTTGCGGTTCATATGGTAGTCCAGCTGACACCTACTCCCGGCACCATCCAACACACCCATACTACGCCGGGGATACACCTAATTAATTGGCCAAGCTGCCCCATCTAAGCATGTGGTTGGCACTGTAAAGCCGGGTTACATGCTCCATGAACCAGTCCTTAGGATCCAGGCAAGTACTAAACACAAACCCGAGTCTCGTAAGCCCAGCACACAACCAAAACATCCAACTTGCCTTGATCCCTACCTCTACATAACCCACAATGTCTCATTCAAGAGTATGGTAATATAAACTGATGATCTCATGTCCCAAATATCCCATTCTAAGCATGGCTAAGCATATGCATGGAAATAAATGACATGGTAAAATAAATCCCAACCCAAGCTACAAGGAAACAAGGTAATGCAATTCTAGGGAAACTTTCCTAGCATGGGTTTCATATTTCATTTGACAATGCAAATAATTCTATCTACACATCCTAGCATAGGATCAAAGTGGTCAAGGACACTTGCCTCCTTCTTGCTGCTCTTGAAATGGGTAGTCCTGATCTTGGAAAGGGATAACTTGCTCTTGAACAGGTTCTACTTCATACCATCACACATAGCAAAAGAAAAACAACAATCATAAGACATAGTTCACACTTCTACTTCATACAAACCACACATTCATATTTATAAAAGTTCTTTACCATTATATGTGTTGTGGTTACTTTATGTGTGTTAAGTTGTGGCTTGCATGCACTTTTAACCATGTATATATGATTCCTACTTTTGTGTCCACATTTATACTTGCATACTACTTATATGGGTTTCCAATAAATTTCTTATATTCAACTACTACACCTTTTTACTACCAAGTATGTAAGAAAAGTATTTTTCTTCTCCATATGTGCCTTCATAATTTCTATCAACCCTAAACTGAATTCTTTGTATTTTAGAAACTCCATTTATCATTTACTAGTTGCTATATTTTCAGATTTATATTCCTATGCATAATTGTGTATTTTATTATGAAATTAGTAATACACATCATCTAAACAGTATAGGTTCTGGTCATAAATAATTTTAATAACATATTTTAACCTTGGCCTCTGATGTAAACTATTTCATAATTATTTTCCCTATTTTTCTATAACTATTCTTTACTTAAAAATGTGTCCCTATACTAATAAATGTGAATAATAGATGAAACAGATTCATTTCAGCCCAAAAATAGATTTTTATCTCACTCCAAAGTTTTCTAAGTACTGAGAAAGTTTTTAATTAATTTTGACAATTATGTTTGTCCCACTTTTTAATTTTTAAACACTAGTTACATATTCAATTTTCTAAATTAAATACTAAACAGGGCTAAAATAATGAATTCACCCCATTACAGGGTCTATAATATTATTTTCATAATTTCCAGGGGTCTAGATACACTTATCAGAGGTGTTTTTCCTAATTTTTATTAAGTCCAGGGGCTAAAACTGATTTTTAAATGAATTTACATGATTTTCTGGAGTTCCAGGGGCTAGATCTGAAATTTCCGGGGCTAGCTCTCAATTCCAGAGAACCCCAGGGGGTAGCACGTAAGAATTCCAGTCTTTATAATGCGGGGCTGACGTGGACCGTCCGATTTTAAACCGACGGCTGAGATTATAACATCGAACCGGTACGCGGGGTTTTAAAGTCTACCGTGTGATTTAAAATAAACGGCGCACAAGCGGCCACGTTGCTCTGATCGAGCGCGGGCGGCGCTGCCGGCGGCGCACGGCGGCGGGAAGCGGCGATCTCGCCGAAAAGTTTCGGATCCGCGAGAATTCTACCTAAAACTGTGATCTTATGGCATAGATCGGTAGAGGGGAGGTCAGGGATCTCACCTCGGGGGTTTTCTCGAGCTCGGGGGTCCTGGAAAGTGATCGGCGGCGAGGTCCGAGGCAAAACCACGGCAAAGCTCGTCGGCGCTGTGTTTACACCGTAAGTCTCCGAGTTTTCTGCACCTGCAAAGCTCCCCGGAGGCGGTGGATCAAGACCAGCGAGTTAGATCAGAGTTTCCGAGCTTAGATCGGCCAGAATTCACCGGCGAAGTCTCGGTGCTCACCGGAGTAAAAATCGGCGATCGCGTGGGAAAAATCGATCGGGGCTGGGGTTTTTATACCCGGGGGAGGGCGGTGGGTCAGTTGTGATCGAGTTTGATTCGTCTGGGTCCAGAATTCAGGCTGAGGGACGCGGTTTCCGGGCGGTTAAGATCGCGCGCGCTCGGGGGGAAAAGTCCGGGCCGCAGACGCTCGGGGTTAGGGATGACATGTGGGTCCCACCTGTCTGTGAGAGACAGCGCGGCGCACGCGGGGGCGGGCTGGCGCGGGGAAACTGGGCCGGCTGGCGGGTTTCGGCCCACTGGCCGGTTTTTTTCCCGTTTCTCTTTTTCTTTTTCCATTTCTTTTCTGTTTTGAGTATAATTTGAATTCCAGTTTGAATTTGAATTTTTGCAAAACATGCAACACGTCCAAAAATTTTTAAATTCCCCTCTGAACATGGTTTAGAGTTTTGAATCAAAATTTGGGGTGTTACAGCTCTACCCCCCTTAAAAGAAATCTCGTCCTCGAGATTGGTGTTTCTAAGAAAACAATTCCGGAAATTGTGCCTTGAGCTCATCTTCCCGTTCCCAGGTAGCTTCCTCTTCTGAGTGATGCTTCCACTGCACTTTGCACATCCGGATTCTCTTATTTCTGGTGAGGCGTTCCATTGTCTCCAAAACCTTGTATGGTTGCTCGGCATAAGACAAATCTTCAGCTACATCCACTTTATTCATGGGCAACACCTCCTCAGGCGTCCTCAGGCATTTCTTGAGTTGTGACACATGGAATACATCGTGCACATCCGATAGATGAGACGGTAACTCTAGTTGGTACGCCACTTCGCCTTTTCTTTCCAAAACTTGGAAGGGTCCGATGTATCGAGGTGACAACTTCCCTTTCACCTTGAACCGACGAAGTCCTCTGATAGGGGACACCTTGAGATAAACATAGTCTCCCACGTTGAAAACGAGTTCTCTTCTTCGTACATCAGCATAACTCTTCTGGCGGGTTTGTGCTATCCTCAAGTTGTTGCGAATCTCCCTCACCTTCGCTTCGGCTTCTTGTAGCACTTCTGGACCAAACACTTTACTTTCTCCTGTTTGGTTCCAAAATAGAGGAGTTCTGCACTTCCTTCCATAAAAAGCTTCAAACGGTGACATTTTCATACTAGCTTGATACCTGTTGTTATAGGAAAACTCCGCATACGGTAAGTTCTTGTCCCAACTCCTATTGTTTTTGAGTGCACATGCCCTTAACATATCTTCAAGGATCTGATTGGTTCTCTCCGTCTGCCCGTCGGTTTGGGGATGATAGGCAGAACTAAAGTTCAGATGGGTTCCCATGGTTTCATGCAACTTCTGCCAAAACCTCGAGGTGAACTGTGTCCCTCGATCCGACACAATCTTCTTTGGCACTCCATGGTAACACACGATCCTTGACATGTACAATTCTGCCAATTTGGATCCGCTGTAGCTTTCTTTCACAGGAATGAAATGAGCTACCTTGGTTAGCCGATCAATAATGACCCATATTGAATCATACCCGGATTGGGTCCTAGGCAATCCCACGACAAAATCCATGCTGATTTCTTCCCACTTCCATTCAGGCACTTTGAGTGGTTGCAGTAATCCCGCGGGCCGTTGATGTTCTGCTTTCACCAACTGACATGTGTCACATAGGGCAACATGTTCCGCGACATCTCGCTTCATGCCATACCACCAATACCTGCTCTTGAGGTCCTGGTACATCTTCGTACTCCCAGGATGAATGGAATAGTCAGAATCGTGAGCCTCCTTCAAAACTAATTCACGGATCTCTTTTACTTCTGGCACACAGATCCTTTTCCCGTGCCACACCGTTCCTTGTTCATCCTCTCTAAAACCAGGAGCTTTATTTTCCTTGATGAGCTGTCTGATCTCTTGTATCTTCTCATCATTCTTTTGGCCCTCGCGTATGTCTCGCTCGAGTGTGGAGTCCACTTCCATGGCTATGGCTTCACCACTATTTACTAGACATAGATTGAGCCTTATAACCTCGTCCTTTAATTCTGCAGGCATGTCCTTCAAGCTCAACTTATTGACCTGCACTTTCCGACTCAAAGCATCGGCCACGACGTTTGCTTTCCCGGGATGATAGTTGATGCCCACATCAAAGTCATTGATTAGCTCTAACCATCTCCTTTGTCTGAGGTTGAGATCTGGCTGTGTGAATATGTACTTCAAACTCTTATGATCCGTATATATCTCTGTCCTCTTCCCCATCAAATAGTGCCGCCAAATTTTCAACGCGTGTACCACTGCAGCTAGTTCTAGGTCATGTGTAGGATAGTTCTTCTCGTGCTTCCGAAGCTGCCGGGATGCATATGCCACGACATGTCCTTCTTGCATGAGAACACATCCCAACCCATTTCCAGAGGCACCGCAGTACACTGTGAAATTCTTCTGCATATCTGGCATAACCAACACTGGGGCTGTTGTCAATCTCTTCTTTAACTCCTGAAAGCTCGTCTCGCACTGTGGCGTCCAGGTGAATGTGATTCCCTTCTCCAACAGTTTGGTGAGAGGTCTCGAGATCTTGGAGAATCCCTCAATAAACCGTCGATAGTAGCCAGCCAAGCCCAAAAAGCTTCGAACTTCCCCGACATTTTCAGGGGTTTTCCACTTCTGGATATCCTCGATTTTGGCGGGATCTACGGAGATTCCTCCCTTCGAGATTATATGTCCTAAAAAGGGAACTCTCTTCAGCCAAAACTCACACTTGCTCAACTTGGCATATAGTTGGTGTTCTCTCAGCCTCTGTAACACCAACCTTAGATGTTTCTCATGTTCTTCTTCATCTTTGGAGAAGACGAGAATATCATCTATGAAAACCACCACAAATTTGTCCAGATATTCCATGAATACCTTGTTCATGAGGTACATGAAATATGCCGGGGCATTGGTTAGCCCAAAAGGCATGACAGTGTATTCATACAGTCTGTACCGAGATACGAAAGCTGTCTTGGGAATATCTGATTGCCTTATCTTGAGTTGGTGGTACCCCGACCTGAGATCAATTTTCGAGAACACACAAGCTCCCCTCAACTGATCAAACAAGTCTTCAATGCGGGGTAATGGGTACTTGTTCTTGATGGTTACCTCATTCAAGGCACGGTAATCCACGCATAACCTTTGGGTTCCGTCTTTCTTGGGCACAAATATCACCGGAGCTCCCCATGGTGAGGAACTAGGGCGAATATACCCCTTCTCCGTCAATTCTCTCAAATGATCCTTGAGCTCTTCTAGCTGCTTGGAGTCCATTCGATAAGGTCTCTTGTATATCGGGGCTGTTCCGGGTACTAGCTCAATTGCGAATTCCACGTCACGGTCGGGAGGCATACCTGGCAACTCCTCCGGAAAAACATCTGGATAATCCCTGATGGTCCTGATTTCCTCAACTTTCACCTCCACTTGATTTAATTTAATGTCCCTCCTAGGCTCGTGTATTGTTATGAACTTTACTCTGGTACCACTGGGGTGAGTTAGTTCCACCGTTCTGGTCGAACAATGGATGATTCCTTTATGTTTGGTCAACCAATCCATACCCAAAATAATATCTATCCCTTGTGAATCTATCACTATGAGGTTAGCCGTAAATACTACCCCATTAATGTCTAGGCTCACTTTGGGACACACTTGTCTTGTCCTTATTTCTCCACCTGGAGAGTTTACCGCTAGCATATGGTTCATTTGTGTGGTTTCTAGGTCATGCTTCTTAACAAACCCTTGAGCAATGAACGAGTGGGTAGCACCAGAATCAAACAGCAGAGTTGCAAGGTGTAAATTGGCAGGAAACTTACCAACTACCACGTCGGGCGCCTCTTGTGCTTCCTCCATAGTGACGTGGTTCACCCGTCGTCTCACTACATTCTGCTGTTGTGGCGGCGCAGGCTTCTTCTTTGGGCATTTATGGGCGTAGTGCCCCACTTCACCACAGCTGAAACATTGCACCCCAATCTTAGATGTTGGGCCCTTGTTGTCTTGGGGTTGGTTTGGGGGTCCTTGCACTGCTGGTCGAGGTGGATATGCGGGGCGAGGCTGCTGCACAAACTGACGTGGCGGCTGTGCTGGTGCCGCGGGTGGCCTGTAGTTTGGGTTGTACCCTCTTGGTGCTGAATAGGTACCGCAGCACGGCTTGTCTGCCCCATAGGTTGCTGCATCATACGTGGGCGGGTGTTGCTCCCTGAGGCCTGATGTGACCACCCCGCCTTCCTCTTATTCTCATTTTCCAGGGCCTTTAGCTTCCTTTCCACCACAAATGCCCTGTCCACCATCTTTTGAAAACTTTCATACTCATTGGAGGACATTGCACACTGCATCTCTGCGGTAAGTCCTTCTACGAAACAATCTTGTTTCTGCTCATCAGTCTCTATGTCTCGTGGAGCATAACGGGATAGTTGAGTAAATTTAGTGAGGTATTCCCTCACAGTCATGTTTCCCTGCTGCAGTCCCAAAAATTCCTTCCTCTTGTTTTTGAGTTCACCTCTTGGGATGTAATGGTTGCGGAAGCTACGCTTGAACTCTTCCCAAGTGATGTTCTCAGGGTCATGATGGGCGGCCACGTAGGCGGTCCACCAATCAGCAGCAGGTCCATGCAATTGATGAGAGGCAAACAGCACCCTCTCATACCCTTGGCATTGTATTATCCTCATCTTACTTTCAATGGTCTTCAGCCAATCATCTGCCTCCAGAGGTTCAGCAGAACTTGCAAACTTTGGAGGTTGAGTTCCTAGAAACTCACTCAACCTTGGTTGGCGTGGTGCAGCTTGTGGAGGTGGAACTTGATGCAAGTTGGCCACCACTTGAGTCAAGTTCTGGATAAGCTGATTTTGATTCTCCAGCATTTGGTGGAGAGGATCAACTTCTTCACGGCGACCACCCCTGTCCTGGCCTCCAGAAAGATGAGGGTTGCATGCCTCATCATTGTTGTTGGCGGGGTTGGCAGCACGTCCTTTTCCTCTTCCGGCCATCTGGCAGAATCAACAAATGTTAATTTGATATCATTTAGTATCATCTTACTACTTTCCTTTGTTGGTGCTTTGAGGTGTTGAGGCTTTGTTAAAATTTTACGAGGGTTTATATCTCACACCAAATAAATGCACTATTATTTCCTGTGGGTTCACACACCAAAGCAAAACAATCTGAAGACGAGGTTGTGGACAATTGCTCATGGCCTCCACAACTCACGTCACACACCAAGCATTATCACACCATTAACTACGTAACGACTCGACTACTCGACCTCTTGCTAGCTAGGGGAAAGACTCTACACTACTCGTCCTCTTGAGCTGGCTCCTCGGGATCTTCCTCCTCATTTCGGCTACCTTCTGACTCTGCTTTGGGTGGGGAGGCTGCTGGTGGAGAAGTGCGACGACGCCTGATTGCTCGGCGATCCGGGGAGTCAGGAGTCCATGTATCATTCACGGTGACACACAGTTCATTCCCATCTCCTCTTTCTCTCGCCTTTAAGCAAGCTCGCAGCAACGCCTCCGTTTCCTTCAGGGTGTCTCGGACATCCTGAAGCTCTTGTTGACACTCCTGCAGTCGAGTGCTGAGCATAGCAGCATCCTCCAAGCACAAGTCCATGTGCTCATGGGAAGTCCCTTGCTGCACCGGTGGGTACTTGTACTCCGTGGTACCACTCTCACGTTGGAGGACATACATGTACTCAGTTTTGTCCAAGTGGCGACGATAGATGTGACTCTGGCAGGTGATGGCCTCCCAGGTGACATCTTTCTCCGCGTCAACTTGTGTTGCTCGACAAGCTGGAGAGTGGTGAATCTTAAGCAGCTGATTCTCGTGTATAATCCTCATCTCCGAACTCCATTCTTCCCTCTTCTCACGGATGGTCCTGGTGGAGTTATAGTGGATGATTAGCTTGCCCGTATTGCCGGCGGCTTCGAGCATACGTCGAAGACGGCGCAACAAATCTCCTACTGCCAATCCGTAGGAAAGGTACGTCACTGGACGACTCTACTCTCTTTCGGCAAGGGCAACTACGGGAACTCTCCCTCCTGTGGACTTACAAGCGGTGCGAATCATGCGAACCATCTAAAACAAAAAGAATTTAAAATTAGGTTAGATAAATTCTCAAACAAAAATCCTATTTTGAATGAAAGTTGGGGTAAGATGAAGAAAATGACTCCTTTAATAACACTTTTCCACCCACACCTTGGAAAATAGTTTTTAAGAAAATAGGGCCCTTAAATACGTCCATTTCTACCTAGGTCCACGTTCCTACGGGCAACCTTGGCTCTGATACCACCTCTGTCACACCCGGTTTTTCCGAAGAAACAACCAAGTGAATATCACATGTATGCCAGGATCATTTTCTCATACATGTGATGACAAATAGTGAAGCATCATTTATTACAAGCCAGGTGTCGAATATAAATAAGTCTTACATCGCAAATGTCTCAATGGACACTAATGCTTCATCACAAGTAAATAAACTAGCAGCGGAATATTATTCTTTTAGGGCTCCATCACAGGCGTTGCCCGGGGGTCTTCATGAACCTAAAATCCTTCCTCGGGTCCAAAATCTTGGTCATTATACACCACCTCATTATCTTGACCTGAGCAGCAATATAAACCAACAAATATGCAAGGTTGAGTACTAATGGTACTCAGGAAGTGTGGGAAAATTATATCATGCATGGCTAGAACAAGGAGAGGTTGAACTCATGGTTAAAGCACTACGCAATTAATACCTATCACCTTAGCTTATTAAGCACCTTCATTACTACACAGGTGAAATGGTCCAAATCTCCCATCCCATCATCATAATCCAATAACCATAACATCATTTCCAATGTTAAGCTCCCCGCTTAACTTCCAAAACCATCAATCCTCTAATCATGAATAAGTCCAGGCCGCTCTTAACCGTGAGCACGGCTGTCAAGACAGTTTTGACTCTGCAGAGTTTGTACCACTGTACCCACAAGTAGTGATTTCATCCCCCGTTGCCGGGTGGACTAAAAGAACCTCCATTATGCCAGTGGCTACGATCCACATTCACACTTCCCAGGTGTGTAGCCAGGAGATCACTACGAAGCCTTTACAAAGGGATTCCCGACGAGCGTGGGCCCACTGAGGTTTCACCCCTAACAGCATACAAGAGGCTCCAACCCCGCTGCAGTGGCCCCCTCTTGAGCCTTGCGGTTCATATGGTAGTCCAGCTGACACCTACTCCCCGCACCATCCAACACACCCATACTACGCCGGGGATACACCTAATTAATTGGCCAAGCTGCCCCATCTCAGCATGTGGTTGGCACTGTAAAGCCGGGTTACATGCTCCATGAACCGGTCCTTAGGATCCAGGCAAGTACTAAACACAAACCCGAGTCTCGTGCACCCAGCACACAACCAAAACATCCAACTTGCCTTGATCCCTACCTCTACATAACTCACAATGTCTCATTCAAGAGTATGGTAATATAAACTGATGATCTCATGTCCCAAATATCCCATTCTAAGCATGGCTAAGCATATGCATGGAAATAAATGACATGGTAAAATAAATCCCAACCCAAGCTACAAGGAAACAAGGTAATGCAATTCTAGGGAAACTTTCCTAGCATGGGTTTCATATTTCATTTGACAATGCAAATAATTCTATCTACACATCCTAGCATAGGATCAAAGTGGTCAAGGACACTTGCCTCCTTCTTGCTGCTCTTGAAATGGGTAGTCCTGATCTTGGAAAGGGATAACTTGCTCTTGAACAGGTTCTACTTCATACCATCACACATAGCAAAAGAAAAACAACAATCATAAGACATAGTTCACACTTCTACTTCATACAAACCACACATTCATATTTATAAAAGTTCTTTACCATTATATGTGTTGTGGTTACTTTATGTGTGTTAAGTTGTGGCTTGCATGCACTTTTAACCATGTATATATGATTCCTACTTTTGTGCCCACATTTATACTTGCATACTATTTATATGGGTTTCCAATAAATTTCTTATATTCAACTACTACACCTTTTTACTACCAAGTATGTAAGAAAAGTATTTTTCTTCTCCATATGTGCCTTCATAATTTCTATCAACCCTAAACTGAATTCTTTGTATTTTAGAAACTCCATTTATCATTTACTAGTTGCTATATTTTCAGATTTATATTCCTATGCATAATTGTATATTTTATTATGAAATTAGTAATACACATCATCTAAACAGTATAGGTTCTGGTCCTAAATAATTTTAATAACATATTTTAACCTTGGCCTCTGATGTAAACTATTTCATAATTATTTTCCCTATTTTTCTATAACTATTCTTTACTTAAAAATGTGTCCCTATACTAATAAATGTGAATAATAGATGAAACAGATTCATTTCAGCCCAAAAATAGATTTTTATCTCACTCCAAAGTTTTCTAAGTACTGAGAAAGTTTTTAATTAATTTTGACAATTATGTTTGTCCCACTTTTTAATTTTTAAATACTAGTTACATATTCAATTTTCTAAATTAAATACTAAACAGGGCTAAAATAATGAATTCACCCCATTACAGGGTCTATAATATTATTTTCATAATTTCCAGGGGTCTAGCTACACTTATCAGAGGTGTTTTTCCTAATTTTTATTAAGTCCAGGGGCTAAAACTGATTTTTAAAAGAATTTACATGATTTTCTGGAGTTCCAGGGGCTAGATCTGAAATTTCCGGGGCTAGCTCTCAATTCCAGAGAACCCCAGGGGGTAGCACGTAAGAATTCCAGTCTTTATAATGTGGGGCTGACGTGGACCGTCCGATTTTAAACCGACGGCTGAGATTATAACATCGAACCGGTACGCGGGGTTTTAAAGTCTACCGTGCAATTTAAAATAAACGGCGCACAAGCGGCCACGTCGCTCTGATCGAGCGCGGGCGGCGCTGCCGGCGGCGCACGGCGGCGGGAAGCGGCGATCTCGCCGGAAAGTTTCGGATCCGCGAGAATTCTACCTAGAACTGTGATCTTATGGCATAGATCGGTAGAGGGGAGGTCAGGGATCTCACCTCGGGGGTTTTCTCGAGCTCGGGGGTCCTGGAAAGTGATCGGCGGCGAGGTTCGAGGCAAAACCACGGCGAAGCTCGTCGGCGCTGTGTTTACACCGTAAGTCTCCGAGTTTTCTGCACCTGCAAAGCTCCCGGAGGCGGTGGATCAAGACCAGCGAGTTAGATCAGAGTTTCCGAGCTTAGATCGGCCAGAATTCACCGGCGAAGTCTCGGTGCTCACCGGAGTAAAAATCGGCGATCGCGTGGGAAAAACCGATCGGGGCTGGGGTTTTTATACCCGGGGGAGGGCGGTGGGTCAGTTGTGATCGAGTTTGATTCGTCTGGGTCCAGAATTCAGGCTGAGGGACGCGGTTTCCGGGCGGTTAAGATCGCGCGCGCTCGGGGGGAAAAGTCCGGGCCGCAGACGCTCGGGGTTAGGGATGACATGTGGGTCCCACCTGTCTGTGAGAGACAGCGCGGCGCGCGCGGGGGCGGGCTGGCGCGGGGAAACTGGGCCGGCTGGCGGGTTTCGGCCCACTGGCCGGTTTTTTTCCCGTTTCTCTTTTTCTTTTTCCATTTCTTTTCTGTTTTGAGTATAATTTGAATTCCAGTTTGAATTTGAATTTTTGCAAAACATGCAACACGTCCAAAAATTTTTAAATTCCCCTCTGAACATGGTTTAGAGTTTTGAATCAAAATTTGGGGTGTTACAGGAAGCTGTAGAAAGCGATGGGTACACGACTGGATTTTAGCTCCGCCTACCATCCGCAAACCGATGGGCAAACCGAAAGGACAAACCAAATTTTGGAGGACATGTTGACAGCTTGCGCCTTGAAACATGCGTAGTTGGGATAGTAGTTTACCGTACGCTGAATTCTCCTATAACAACAGCTATCAAGCTAGCTTGAAGATGTCGCCTTTCAAAGCATTATATGGTAGACGGTGTAGGACACCGCTGTTTTGGAACGAGACCGGAGAGAACCAAGTGTTTGGACCAGAAGTGCTACAAGAGGCTGAAAAGCAAGTCCAAACCATACGGGAGAACTTGAAGGCTGCTCAGTCACGACAGAAAGGCTATGCGGACAATAGGCGAAGGAAGTTGACTTTCGAAGTAGTAGACTTCGTATACCTTAAGGTATCGCCTATCCGAGGCCAATGACGTTTCAACGTCAAAGGCAAGCTAGCACCTCGCTACATCGGCCCGTTTAAGATTCTGAACAAGCGAGGAGAAGTAGCCTATCACCTAGAGCTCCCAACACACCTCTCCGACGTACATGACGTGTTTCATGTATCCCAGCTCAAGAAGTGCTTGAGAGTACCAGAGGAGCAAGTATCTATAGAAGAGCTTGAACTTCAAGAGGACCTGACCTATGCAGAGCACCACGTCCAAATTTTGGACATAAAGGAAAGGGTCACAAGGGACAAGGTGATCCGTTGGTGCAAGGTGCAATGGAGCCATCACACAGAAGTTGAAGCCACATGGGAGCGTGAAGAAGACATCAAGACAGAGTTTCCTCATCTATTCTCTACCAACGAATCTCAAGGGCGAGATTCAATTTAAGGGGGGTAGATTTGTAACACCCTCATTTTCGGGTTCTGCATCTATTCATGTTTCATGTAGAAAAACACTTTTAAAATAAGTTGAAACTGAGAAAGAATCAAAAAGTTAGCCAAAAAGAGCAAATTCTAGTGTACAGAGAGCGCCGAAGACAACTCCCGCGGCTCTCTGGCCACGTGGCATGTTCGGAGCTCATCTTCGCAAATGGGGAGGGGTCCGTCGCTAAACTGGCTACGTGGCAGGCACAGGGCTCATCCCCACAAAAGGGGGAGAGGTCCGACCCCATGGAACACGTGTTGCCCCCGGAGCTAGCCTCTGCAGAGGAGCGAGACAAGTCCCGAAGGACACGTGTCGGCTGCGAAGCTATTCACCGCGGAAAAAAAGGACCAGCCGCGCGGGACACGTGTCGCTCTCGGAGCTCACCTCCGAGAGGTCCGGCCCCGCCAGACACGTGTCGCTCTCGGAGCTCACCTCCGAGAGGTCCGGTCTCATTGGACACGTGTCACCTCCGGAGCTTACCTCCGGGAGGTCCGACGCTGATGGACGCGTGTCACCTCCGGAGCTCATCTCTGAGAGGTTCCTTACTATTGGACACGTGTAGACCTCGGAGCTCGTCTCTAAGAAGAAAGGAAGTCTGGCGCTGTTAGGACACGTGGCACATCCGGAGGCACCTCCGAAGAAAGGGGAGGTCCGGAATTGACACATGGCTCCCTCGGAGCTACCTCCGAAGAGAGGGGGAGGTCCGGAACTGACACATGGCGCACGCGGAGCTCGCCTCTGGAGAGAGGGGGTCCCGCCTGCCAGAACACGTGGCGCACGTGGAGCTCACCTCTGAAGGAGAGGGAGGTTTCGCCCGCCTGACACGCGGCACAACCGGAGCTTGTCTCTGAGGAAAAAGGGAGCCCAGGTTCCGCAGGACACGTGGAGCTTCCGGGGCTCATTACCGCAAGGGTGACGAGATTTGAAGCAGTTTCGCTTCTGTACGGGGAGGAAACCGACACAAATTCCACGTTGCTACTGCACCAAATCAACTAAAGATAAGTTGTTAAGATTCAAAAACTATTTGAATAGGACTCTCATTCAAAATCCAAATAGATTAGGACTCTTCTCTTCCTGTTTATAAATAGAACCGAAAACCTTTGGCCGCAACCACGAACTTCTTTTCCACCTCCTGAGCCGACAACTTAGAGCCCTAGCTCCAGCTCGCCGAGTAAACCCCTTCGCTGGAGTTCAGTCGCCGGAGATCGCCGGAAGAGAGCCCCGACAATCTGTCTTGCTAGGAGAAGGACCCCGAGACCAAGAAGAACAGAAGGTAGGTCTTCAATACCACCTTACGACATCATCGCGTTTTCTTTGCATCTGTTCTTCAATTTCTTTCGAACAGAAGCTTTTTGGTGGACAGATCACGTGTTGATCAGTTTGATCTAAAGTCAAGATCATCGCCATGTCCACAATTGATCTCTACAACTCTGTTCACCATAAAACCCATGCAAAAATACAAGGACACATACAACCGATCTAATAAAAATTTGCATCATAGGAATTAGCATGCATATGCATCATCGCATCTTGATTAGAGTTTGTGCATGGTATTGATTGCTATGAATCTTGTATGTGCGTGATCGTGCATAGAAGGACAAGCTTAGGGAGCTGTCTACGACGAGCTGCAACAACAAGATTTCGAGATCCAAGCGCAACCGGAACCGCAAGAACAAGGCAAGTGCCCCTTGACCATATTGATCCTATGTTTTGGAAAAACTATTTTGTTTGCGGAAAGGTGTGTGTGCTGAGTCAAACATGATGGGAAACCCTTTCGTAGGAGTTTACTAGTTTTGGTTAAACTACCCTTGTCGCCAGGGAAGTTTATGAGTCGGGTATGGTTTTTATTTTTGCTTCGCTGAGTCCACGGGATTTTGGGAAGCGAGATAGATGTGTCTAGCTAACTGCGCTCGTAATGATAATGATAAACTGATGTTGTTTATGAACATGGATCGGAGGGAGATCTAGGCAAGCCTGGGTTTGCGAATGAGGTAGAATGAGATGGTGATTTTACTTGCCGTAGATCTAAGGACCGGTTCATGCGAGCCATGCCAGGATAACTGTGCCACCACAAGGCCAAGTATGGGTGCGGCTTAGCTGAGTAATTATGTAAGTTACTAGATTGTTATGGACCGTGGAAGGCGCGGGGAATGGGAGTCGAGTGAGGACTGCCCTGGGAACTGCATGGCACAAGAGGGGGCTCGTGGGTGGGAGAATTGGAGATTCTAGCCTCCTGGTGAAACCTTAGTGAGTCCATACATCTAGTAACCCCTTTGTAAAGGCTATTTTGTGATCTCTTGACCATACACTGACGGTTGTGTACTGGTATAATGGAGGTTCTGCAGTCGCCGACGGGTGACGAAATCACAAACTTGTGGGTAAAGTGGTACAAACTCTGCAGAGTCTTAAAACTATCATGATAGTCGAGCTTACGGTCACGAGCGTCTGGACAACCCACATGATTAGATGGATGAATTTTGGTTATGGTTTGTTTTTGGTTTGGTTTTCGGGACTGTTGAGTCCGGGTGATAAGACTTGGTTGCATGAATGTTGAGTCATGGCAATGAGATTGGTCTCGGTGTGAGACGGAATGTGGGGACCACCCCGTGGTTCACCCACTCCAGGATTGCATAGGGTGGTGCCGTGCGATGCGGCACCCAACAGCACACACGAAGAGATTAAAGAACAACATACAAACTTTTATTTGATATAAACAGCAGAAGTCTTTTTACAAAACTTAATTATACAGCGGAAGTTATATACATAGCTACTCTCAAATCCTAACTAAGCAAAAGTGCAGCCGTCCATCCCGGGGACGCTACACACTAGCAGCATGGAACCGGAGGATCACGGCGGCGTGCAAGGCTCCAGCTCGGCTGTGTACCCCGACAGGGGCATCGCCTCGTCCTCGGAACCTTCCTCATAACTCTCACCTGCACACAGCTCAAAATATTGCAACCGTGAGCACGATGGCTCAGCAAGGCTTAACCGACAACCCTAGGCATGGAACTCTACATGACAGGATGTGTAAGACAGGAAAAAGAACTTTGCATGGAACTGTTTTGGCCCCCTTGGAGGCAAAATCTGGACTAGAGTTCAACAACAAAGTTGTAGTAAATACAACAAGGAATCCAGATTGTATTTATTTGCCTCCATAGCCTTCCTAGTTTGTGAGTTATGATTTCTATAATTAGACAGAATTTTCTCAGGAATTTTGACAGCACCTCCTTTGTAAGGGGCTGTATTGTTCACAAAATTCCAACTAATTCAGTCCTCAATCTTGGAAAACACTGAACTACAAACTTGTAGCACATTTCCTATATTTTCCAACGATGTCTTGCTTGACCCTTAGAAATTTTTCTACAGAAAATTGTGGTTGAAATACAGAAAATTCCAGAAAGCATTTTGGTCTGCCCTGTTTCTGGACAGTGTATAGTCATCTGAGATTTTCATCCATTTGGAAGGAAATTATGTTCTGGAGCTCTACAGAAAAGTTGTAGAGGACTTCAAAACCTTTCCAGAATGGTATCCCACACCCCCATTGGTTCAACCAATCCTAAGTTATACCCTGTTCCTAAGTCTTAGAGATTGAATCTATACTCCCAATTGACTCTTTATTCAATATGGGAGTTCAATAACCCCTAAATGGAATCCTAAACTACATTTTAACTCTTTTCTTTAAAAATATCCTTTTATGCAGTCTCGGTACTACGTTTCCTCACCAAAGAAAAATCCTAAGCCAGTATTCCGGCATATACGTGTCAAATGGTGGAACTAAGAACGTCACTCACAAACGGTTGCTAACGTCATGCACTAACGTGGTTAATGTACCTGCAGAAGAACACACAATAATGGTGCACACAAAGGTTTTTGACATTTCAGGCAGTTCCATATCATAATAAAAACATATGGTCCGTATCATTGCCATACGGATCATCCTTGAGTCAAGCCATGTCTCAAGGTACATGGTCGTGTTTTCACACCACACGACGGGGAACCCGAGTAGAGCGCGAACGGGTCGTCACGGTTGGGAATTTTATCAACCCAACGGATACCACCTACTGCCTCATGACCGTTGAGGCACGCCGATGGCGAGCGCTGCGTATGTCCCTTTGAACATTGAACGTTCAAGAGTTGCATACTATCGTGTTGCTTACCACACGATGGGGTATTCTCACTTTTGCCTAAAGCATGCTGGAGATCAGTGTTTTCATATGCTCTCAGAACCATTGAGAGGTTCAGAGACTCATATTAACTACCGTGCCAAGCCACGGTAAACCATTCCATACTATTGCTCATATGGCGAGCTTACCGCAATTGATCCGCCTGCGGTGGCGTACCTTACCTCTTACCTGACATCAGAGCGTCATTACAGAATGTATAACAAGTAGGTTAGCTTTTCCACCATCATATCTAGTACTATCATAGACCTTATGTGGGCTTAATGACTAATTCTCACTCGACTACTTCTAAATTTTCAAAATAGGCTCTTTTCGAGCGTGCTATTCCCAATGCAGCTCTGATACCACGTATGTGGGGACCACCCCGTGGTTCACCCACTCCAGGATCACATAGGGTGGTGTCGTGCGATGCGGCACCCAATAGCACATACGAAGAGATTAAAGAACAACATACAAACTTTTATTTGATATAAAATAGCGGAAGTCTTTTTACAAAACTTAATTATACAGCAGAAGTTATATACATAGCTACTCTCAAATCCTAATTAAGAAAAAGTGCAACCGTCGAGCCCAGGGATACTACACACTAGCAGCATGGAACCGGAGGATCATGGCGGCGTGCAAGGCTCCAGCTCGGCCGTGTACCCCGACGGGGGCATCGCCTCATCCTCGGAACTTTCCTCATAACCCTCACCTGCACACAGCTCAAAATATTGTAACCGTGAGCACGATGGCTCAGCAAGGCTTAACCGACAACCCTAGGCATGGAACTCTACATGACCGGATGTGTAACATAGGAAAAAGGACTTTGCAATAAAGACACGCCTACATGTTGATCCTTACTTTCAGTTTTATAGCAACAGTTTATTGAGCCTTAGGCAGCCCTCACATCGGAAGGCCACAATCAAACATGAAACGCTTTCCTCCGATGTGATGATGCCTAAAGTGGAATATAAACTTAATTAGCTCTATAACTACAGCATACAAGGTTTCAAGTTATTTATAATTCAAAGCAGCATATTCAGTTGGCTTATTTCACTTCTTACTACGTCACAGCGTAGTGAACAAGCGGGTACTCAAATAACCACAAGGGACGGTGATTGCAATCAGAAGACACCCGGATAACACGTCACATACACCCACTTTCAGAAGTGTGATTCCACACCCCTTCCTACTCTGTTGTATGCAACAACCTTTCAAAGGCAACCCAAATGCCAAACCGGTCCATCCGTAACGGGCAGGAGGTCCCCGCGTGGAGCGTGACTGTGCCCACCGGCAGATTTACACCTTGCTACCCTCAACCCACTCCTATAAAATGGTTGGGTAAGGCTCGTCACCCAGGTTAACCAATTACATCGGTTTCCTGATTCCCATATGCCAGTATGCATCCGGTACTGTTCGATACATGTCCAGCAGGGCCGCACACGGACGGTCCTCAACCAACGCCAAAAGGGCTACGCACGTGAGACCTCTGCTCACTGCATCCTATCCCCCCTGCTGGGTCTCATTTTTACACCCAAGCCATTTTCTACCTCTTTTCATTCCGTGTAATAAGTACTATCTCGCGAGTAGCTTCCAACCACTCGACTTCTACTGAGTTCCTAAGCATTTTAGCAGAGCATTCTCTACTCGTCGAGTCTGTAAACTACCCAACCCATCATAGGAGTTAAAAGGTTATGCAAGTGGGGTTTCAATCACCCTAACTCTAATGCATACATTTCAACCTAGACATAAGTGATACAAATAAAAAACTTTATAAAAGGCACTTAAGTGCAAACTGGGGCTTGCCTGGTTGCGAGTTAAATGGGAAGTCAGCTTCTGGTGGAAGGACGTCCAAGGGCTCCGGTGCGTCCTCAACTTCGGTCACTATTATGAAATGTAACAAAATATATGTATAAGTATTAAGGACTTATAAGAAGTAAAGTTCTATTCATAGCTACTGCTATTTAGGATCCTTAATTGGCTTTGGGATCTTTACAGTGAAGACTAGACCCTCTAAGGATGATCTGAGCAAAATTTGGAGAAATATCATTGCACAGTGTAGTCTTTAAAATTCCTACAAGTACAAGGCTTCTCTGAATTTTGAGCCCAAATCAGGAGTTTTGACATAGCTAAAACTGAAAGATCTGATAAGGGTAAGTCTCCATGGTTCTAACAAAATTTGTTTCACCATTTTTGGAGCTACCAACAGAGAGGTATGAATTTTTGGACTTGGATAGAAGTTCTGGAAAAGTTTCTGTTTAAACTTAAATTTCCAAATAAAGGCTGAACTTTTGAAGGCAATTTGACCTAGCAAATGAACTCCAATGAAGCCCAAATTTTTACTGGAGATCAGTTACCATTAAAAGGATTTGCTTTCCCAAATTTGGGAATGTTTCATAAACAATTGCTCCTGTAATAAATCTCTAAAGGATTTACTAAAAACAATTCTACAGAAATTCCTGGGCCTTTTCATAGCAAGCAATTTATTTCTCTGTGAAGTACTCCTCATGAGAATTCCAACAAAATTGGTCTCACCCTTTTTAGAGTTTTCTACACAAAGTTATGGGTCTCCAAAGTTTGAACTGAATTAGGAAAATCTGGAAATGTTTAAATCCTGGCTGTGGGGCCCACCCGTCAGCTCCCTCTTCTACCTCGCGCCAAACAGAGGAACCCGCGGCATTGCTCCAGCGAGGGTGGAGGGAAAGGCCTTCCCGGCCGCCTTCCGGGCCAAATCCCGCCGCTCCTCCGTTATTTACCCCGCTGAACACGCTGGTGGTGTCGTCGGCGGCCAAAACTCACCGGAAGGTGGCGCGCACCGGTGATAGCAGGGTTTTAAACTCCGGTGAGGTCGGGAACCCTCATTCCTCCACCAAATGATCAGCTCTCGGGATCTAGAGCACCAGTGGAAGATGCAGAAGCTAGTAATGGCCTCTAACGCCGGTGAAACAACCGGCAACCAGTGGCTCCACGGTGACCCGAGGTGCTTTTTGCACCGGCGACTAAGAAAGCAGCTAGAACTTCCTCATTTCTTGACATTTTCGCTCGGTTCTTCATCGAGGAGAGGCGCTAGGCAGTATGGAAATTGTGTGCAAGCTTGCTCGAGCTCTAGTGGATCGTGCAACATGAATTTTTGGTTAGACCGAGCACTACCCGCCTGCACACAGTTTCGGGAAACGGCAAAATTCTCTCCACCGGTTCTAGCAACCGCTAAACAGCCTCTGGCTACACGATTAGGACATGCAAACGCACCTTTCGTGTACAGCAAGTTGGGGAAGAAGGTGGCCGGATGAGGCTGTCGACGGTGAGCCGAGACGATGAGGTTCGGTGCACCCGAACACTTTGCCGCAAACCCGTGTTTTGTGAGCAGCTCAGATCGGAAACCTTGGAGGAAATTCTAGGAGGAGCTAGAGCACGTCAAGGCGCTACTCTTTGCTGTGGATAGCTCGAGCAACCGAGCTCGGGAGGCTGTGGTTGATCGGGAGGAACCGGGGGCAGTGCTCTGCGTGAAGGAAGCAACTGAGGCGCGAGTAAGAGCTGAGGGAAAACGAAATAGCTTCGGTGCACTCCTTGCCGTGATCCAGCCGAGCAAATCCAGGCAGCAGGCGGTGGCGCAGTGCTCTCCCTCGGGCGCGGGTTCAACCGGGAGCTGGAGGCCGCTTGGTGTTCGACCGAAGTCGGCAGAGGCGGCAGCCCCTTTGTGAGGCTGACCCCTGAGTCCCACTTCCTCCTTTTTAATCAAATTTTTCACTGATATTTCTCTCCCAACTACTCAACATTTAAGGCTATACTTTCACACCAAGTCATGGTTTAAACTTGCTGAATTCAAATGATTTGAATTCTGGTGTGAAGTTTGAATTGTGTTTGGTCATTTGAATTTGAAATAGAATTTGAATTCTCCCATTTGCCTTGCTCCAAAAACATAGCAAACCAACTCCAAAGTTTCTATTTTTTGGCATGGCTTCTAATTCAAATGTGGAGAACACATTTGTGGAACCAAATTTACAAATTGAGGGAATTGGAATTTGAAACTGAATTTGAAATTCAGATTAGAAGGTTCCTCCTTTTAATCACAAACAAATATTGAAACTCCTCCAAATGAGCTGAAATTTGGAAGGGTGAATATTTGGACTATGAGGATCCAAGTTATGAATTTAGATCTTTATGTTTGGAAGTTTTGGGAAGTTTGAGTCCTCACTTTGAACCTTCACCGTTATAATTCAAAGTTTTAATTCCCCTCATTTTTCCTAAGTGTACATGAGCTGAATTTTTCTTGCTACCACTTTTTGGGGATTTTACACGGAATTGTTTATGAGATGAAATGGTAGCGAATACGAGATGGTATTCGTGAGATGGTAGCGAATACGAGAAGGTATTCGTGAGCATAGTTGAGAAAGATTAATGTCTGGAAAGTGATGAAACATAATGGAGGTATGCTGGTATTTTAATACATGTTGGGATTACATTCAATTAAAGCTGAGTTGTTGTTTTTATCATGGTTTGAGAAATAACTTTGCTTTATGCAATGAGCCTTTTTATACCTACCTTGTTGTGAGCTACATACCATATTTTCCCGCACTTGCTGAGTACATCGTTGTACTCAAACTTGCATTATTATTTCATCATCAGCAACAGGAGAAGATTACTATGAAGACCAAGTGGAGCAATAGGCGTGTAATCTGTCATCAACCTTGCCTGTGGGGATGGAATAGAGATGGAGCCACTGCTGCTGCTTAGATTTCTTCCGCACTAGAATAAAGACTTCCGCTGCTTAGATTTAGACTTTTGCTGCTTAGATAAGATTTCCGCTGTTAGCATGAGTCCAAGACTCATGACACTTTGTAATAAACCCTGTTATTCATGGTAAAATATATTCTGAATTCAGTTTGTGGAACATATGTATATGTGTGATGAACATCCTGGGCACACATATGCATCAGTTCTCGGTTCCGTGGTTTTCCACAGAATTGAGGGCGTCACAATTTGAGAAGGAGAAGATCAAGTATGCACGCAGTGCATACTCGGTCACAAGACCTTCTAATGTCAAATATGGCATTGGATATTCTAGTGATGAAAAGCAAAACGCTAGAAACCACAAGAATAACAAGAGGTGCATTGCCTTTGTCAAGGGAAACCCTTCTCAAGTTGGAAAACTTAATAATGTTGATAAATCTAACACTGTGAACACATATGAACAACAACTTCTATTTAGAACTTTTGATACTTCATATGTACTTATGAAAAGTAATCTTGGAAGAGTTTATGCTAAATATGTTGGGCCACGCCATGGGAACACCAAGTGTCATGTGTGGGTGCCCAAATCACTTGTGACTAACCTCAAAGGACCCAAGCAAGCTTGGGTATCTAAGACCAAGGCATAAATTGTTTTTGCAGACTTATTCATCCGGTGGAGCAAAATGGGTGATAGATAGTGGATGCACCAATCACATGACCGGAGAAAGAAGAATGTTCGTGGAATATGATGAAAATGAAGATCCAAGGGAAGGCATTTACTTTGATGATAATAGTCAAGGAAGAGTGCTTGGTACCGGTAAAGTTGCAATTTCGTCACAACATACTCTCTCTCATGTTTTACACGTTGACTCCTTGGATTATAACCTTTTGTCCATATCTCAATTATGTGACAAGGGTTATAATTGCTTATTCACTAATGAGGGTGTGACTGTCTTTAGAAGGAGTGATAACTCAATTGCATTCAAGGGTGTGTTGAAGTGAAAACTTTATCTAGTTGACTTCAACAAAGATAAAGCCAAACTTGACACATGCTTGATTGCAAAGACCAACATGGGTTGGCTGTGGCATAGACGGCTAGCACATGTTGGTGTGAGGAATCTTCAAAAACTCCTCAAAGGCGATCACATCCGAGGTTTAAAGGATGTTGTTTTTGAGAAAGACAGGCCGTGTAGAGCGTGCCAAGCAGGGAAGCAAGTAGGAACACCCCATCCCGCGAAGAATGTCATGACTACAACAAGACCGCTTGAGCTCCTCCACATGGATCTATTTGGTCCAATTGCTTACATAAGCATCGGCGGTAACAAATACAGTCTAGTCATTGTTGATGATTTTTCACGCTTCACGTGGGTTTTATTTTTGCATGATAAGATAGAAACTCAAGGAACCCTCAAGAAGTTCATCAAGCGTGCCCAAAATGAATTCTCATTGAAGATCAAGAACATACGAAGTGACAATCGGACAGAATTCAAGAACACCCAAGTTGAGGAGTACCTAGACGAAGAAGGGATAAAGCACGAATTTTCAGCACCATATACTCCTCAACAAAACGGAGTAGCCGAAATGAAGAACAGAACTCTCATTGAGATGACGAGGACCATGCTCGATGAATACAAGACTTCGGACAGGTTTTGGGCTGAAGCGGTTAACACCACTTGTCACGCCATAAACCGACTATATCTTCATCGGTTACTCAAGAAAACTTCATATGAACTACTCACAGGTAACAAGCCGAATATTTCATATTTTCGAGTTTTTGAAAATGTTATATTTTAAACAAGAAGCCAAGGGCTTCGAAGTTTGCTTCGAAGTCCAATGAAGGTTTCTTACTTGGCTATGATTCGAACTTCTACGCTTATCGTGTCTTCAACAAAACCTCCGAACTTGTTGAAGTAGCACGTGACGTAGTGTTCGATGAAACTAACGGCTCTCAAGAAGAGCAAGTTGATCAGTGTGTGCTAGATCAAGAAGAAGCTCCATGTCAAGCATTGAGAAGAATGGCATTGGGCGATGTTCGACCACAAGTGCCAACTTCAAATGTGAATGAAGAAAATGAACCACAGATGGAGGAAAATGATCAAGGGGTAGCTCCCATACAAGATCAACCTCAAAAAAATCAAGAAGACCAAAACATCAATGAGGGCAACTATCCAGGGGGAGAAGAAGATGATAATGAAGATTCAAGACCACAAGTCCACATCCAAGAGTACACCAGAGCATCCAAAGAGATCACCACGTTGACAACATAATCGGTGACATCCGAAAGGGAGTAATAACTCGATCTCGCATAGCTAATTTTTGTGAACACTATTCTTTGTATCTTCTTTGGAACCATATAGGGTTGAGGATGCATTAAAAGATCTGGATTGGGTGATGGCGATACAAGAAGAATTGAACAACTTTAAAAGGAACGAAGTGTGGGAGCTTGTTAAAAGACCCAAGTCCAACGTCGTCGGCACAAAATGGGTCTTCCGCAACAAGCAAGACGAACATGGAGTGGTAACAAGGAACAAGGCACGACTTGTGGCAAAAGGGTACTCACAAGTCGAAGGTTTGGATTTCGATGAGACTTTTGCTCCCGTAGCTAGGCTTGAATCGATTCGTATATTACTTGCATATGCTACTCACCATGATTTCAATCTTTATCAAATGGAAGTGAAAAGCGTCTTTCTCAACGGACCGATCAAGGAGGAGGTGTACGTGGAGCAACCATCCGGTTTTGAAGATCAAGAGCACCACGACTATGTGTTCAAACTGCGTAAGGATCTCTATGGCCTCAAACAAGCTCCTAGAGCTTGGTATGAGTACCTTAGATATTTTTTGATTGAAAATGACTTCAAGATTGGAAAAGCTGATTACACCTTGTTCACTAAACACTTTGATGATGATCTCTTCATTTGCCAAATCTATGTTGACGATATTATATTTGGTTCAACTAACAAATCCTTTTGTCAAGAATTTAGCAAGATTATGACAAATAGACTCGACATGTCCATGATGGGAGAGTTGAGGTACTTCTTGGGATTCTAAGTGAAGCAACAAAAGGACGGGACGTTCATAAGCCAAACAAAGTACACTCAAGACATTCTCAAGAAGTTTGGAATGGACAAAGCAAAGCCATAAAGACTCCCATGGTGGCAAATGGACACTTGGATCTAAATGAAGACGGACCAAATGTGGATCAAAAGGTATATTGTTCCATGATTGGCTCCTTACTCTATTTATGTGCATCTAGGCCTGATATCATGTTGAGTGTATGTTTGTGTGCAAGGTTTCAAGCCAATCCTAAGGAATGTCATTTGACAGCCGTTAAAAAGATCTTGAGATATTTATTTCATACACCCAACCTAGGCCTTTGGTATCCCAAAGGTTCAAAATTCAATCTCATTGGGTACTCCGATGCAGATTATGTCGGATGCAAGGTAGATAGAAAAAGTACTTCCGGTACTTGCCAATTCCTAGGTAGATCCCTAGTTTCTTGGTCTTCCAAGAAACAAAATTCAATTGCCTTATCCACGGCCGAAGCGGAGTATGTTGCAGCCGGGAGTTGTTGTGCACAACTCCTTTGGATGCGACAAACTCTAAGGGATTACGGTTACAATATGAGCCGTATTCCACTCCTTTGTGACAATGAGAGTGCAATTAAAATTGCCCATAATCCTGTTGAGCACTCTAGAACCAAACACATAGATATCCAGCATCATTTTTTGAGAGATCACTCGATGAAAGGAGACATAGCCATTTCCCATATCAACACTGAAAAATAACTAGCCGATATCTTTACCAAGCCACTTGATGAAAAACGCTTTTGTTAGCTCCGAAATGAACTAAATATCCTTGATGCTCGGAACGTGGCTTGAGAACTTGCATACCTGTATGCCATCCTCAAAATCATGTTAATTGTGTTGAAAAATCATCTCTCTCTATTTTTCTCCTAAAAACTATGTTAGTTACTTTACCTTGGTGAATCATGGTCATAGCTTGACTGTTGTATGTTTACTGATCATATTCATCAAGAATATATGTGTGCCTTTGTCCCTTATTCCTTAATAGTAACCTTTGAATATATATATATATATATATATGTGTGTGTGTGTGTGTGTGTGTGTGTGTGTGTGTGTGTGCGTGTGTGTGTGCGTGTGTGTGTGTGCGTGTGTGTGTGTGTGTGTGTGTGTGTGTGTGTGTGTGTGTGTGTGTGTGTGTGTGTGTGTGTGTGTGTGTGTGTGTGTGTGTGTGTGTGTGTGTGTGTGTGTGTGTGTGTGTGTGTGTGTGTGTGTGTGTGTGTGTGTGTGTGTGTGTGTGTGTGTGTGTGTGTGTGTGTGTGTGTGTGTGTGTGTGTGTGTGTGTGTGTGTGTCACACCCGGTTTCTCTGAAGAACAACCGAGTGAATATCACATGTATGCCAGGATCATTTTCTCATACATGTGATGACAAATAGTGAAGCATCATTTATTACAAGCCAGGTGTCGAATATAAATTAGTCTTACATAGCATACGTCTCGATGGATGATAATAAGTTCATAACATGTAAATAAAATAGCAGCGGAATATTATTCTTGTGGGCTCCGTCACAGGCGTTGTCCGGGGGACTCCATGAACCTAGAATCCTTCTTCGGGTCTGAAGTATTGGTCATTGAACACCACATCATTCTCTTGACCTGAGCAGCAATATAAACCAACAAATATGCAAGGTTGAGTACCGATGGTACTCAGCAAGTGTGGGAAAGTTATGTCATGCATGGATAGAACAAGGAGAGGTTGAACTCATGGTTGAAGCACTACGCAATTATTGCCTACCACCTTAGCTTATTAAGCACCTACATTACTACATAGGCGAAAGGGTCCCAATCTCCCATCCCATCATCATAATCAAATAACCATAACATCATTTCCAATGTTAAGTTCCCGCTTAACATCCATAACATCCAAAGTCATCATCCTCTAATCATGAATAAGTCCAAGCCGCTCTTGACCATGAGCACGGCTGTCATGACAGTTTTTGACTCTGCAGAGTTTGCACCACTGTACCCACATGTAGTGATTTCATCCCCCATTGCCGGGTGGACTAAAAGAACCTCCATTATGCCAGTGGCTACGAACCACATTCACACTTCCCAGGTGTGTAGCCAGGAGATCACTACGAAGCCTTTACAAAGGGATTCCCGACGAGCATGGGCCCACTGAGGTTTCACCCCTAACAGCATACAAGAGGCTCCAACCCCGCTGCAGTGGCCCCCTCTTGAGCCTTGCGGTTCATATGGTAGTCCAGCTGACACCTATTCCCCGCACCATCCAACACACCCATACTATGCCAGGGATACACCTAATTAATTGGCCAAGCTGCCCCATCTCAGCATGTGGTTGGCACGGTAAAGCCAGGTTACATGCTCCATGAACCGGTCCTTAGGATCCAGGCAAGTACTAACACAAACCCGAGTCTCGTGCACCCAGCACCAACCAAATCATCCAACTTGCCTTGATCCCTACCTCTACATAACTCAGAATATCTCATTCAAAAGTATGGTAAATAAACTGATGATCTCATATCCCAATTATCCCATTCTAAGCATGGCTAAGCATGTCAATAAATGATATGATAAAATAAATCTCAATCCCAAGCTACAAGGAAACAAGATAATGCAATCCTAGGGAAACTTCCTAGCATGGGTTTCATATTTCAATTGACAATGCAAATAATTCTATCTACATATCCTAGCATAGGATCAAAGTGGTCAAGGACACTTGCCTTCTTCCTGCTGCTCTGGGAATGGATAGTCCTGATCTTGGAAAGGAAGAACTTGCTCTGGAGCAGGTTTTATTCACACCATCACACATAGCAAAAGAAAACAACAATCCATAAGACATAGTTCACACTTTCACTGCATACAAACCAGACATTCACATTTATGAAAGTCATTCACATTTCTATGTGCTGTGGTTACTCTATGTGTGTTGATTTTGGGCTTACATGCACTTTTAAACTTGTGCATATGATTTCTAACTTTTGTATTCAGATTTAGGTTTGCATACTATATATGAATTTCCAATTTAAATAAATTCCTTATATTCAATTGATACACATCTTAGCTACCCATTATGCATGAAAGGTATTTTCCTACTTCAAATGGGTTTTCAGATCCTCTATCAAATCCTAAACTGAAATCTTTGGATTTGGAAACTTCATTTTTCATTTTCTAGTTATGCATACCTAGTTGCTATATTTTCAGATTTATTTCCTATGCCTAAATGTGAACTTTATTATGAAAATAGTAAGACACATCATCTAAACAGAATAGGTTCTGATCTAAAATAGGAAATAATATATTTTCGAACTTCTCCTCTGATGTGATCTAATTTAAATTTATTTTATTAATTTTCAGAATTATTCTCTAACCCAAAAATGTATTTCTAGATCTAATAAACATGAACACACCCAAACAGATTTCATTTCAGCCTAAAATTTATTTTTAGCTCATTCTAAAGCTTTCCAATTGTTAGTAGAGTTTAAACTTGAATTTACAATGTGTGTGCCTCACCCTTTTAAATTTAAATCTTAATTACATATTCAAATTCCTAAATTTAATATCACATAGGGTTAAAAAGGTAAACTCACCCCACTACAGGGTCTATTATATTATTTTAAGAATTTCCAGGGGCCTAACTATGCATAACAGAGGGATTTTGCTAATTTTTATTAAGTACAGGGGCTAAAACTGATTTTTAATTGAATTTACATGAATTTCTGAAGTTCCAGGGGCTAGATCAGAAGTTTCCGGGGCTAGCTCGTATTTTCCGAGAACCCCAGGGGGTAGCGCGTAAGAATCCCGGCCTTTATAATGCGGGGCTGACATGGACCGTCCGATTTAAAATAGACGGCTGAGATTATAACGTCGAACCGGTACGCGGGGATTTAAATTCTACCGTGCGATTTAAAATAGACGGCACACAAGCGGCCACGTCGCTCTAATCGAGCGCGGGCGGCGCTGCCCGGCGGCGCGCGGCGGCGGGAGGCGGCGATCTCGCCGGAAATCTTCGGATCTTCGTCAATTCTTCCTAAAACTGGGATTTCATGGCATAGATCGGTAGAGGGGAGGTCGGGGATCTCACCTCGGGGGTTTTCTTGAGCTCGGAGGTCCTGGAAGGCGGTCGGCGATGAGGTCCGAGGTGAATTCACGGCGATGCTCGTCGGCGCTGTGTTTGAAGCGCAAACCACCGAGTTTTCTGCACCTGCGTGATTCCCCGGAGGCGGTGGATCAAGATCAGCGCGTTAGATCAGAAATCCCGAGCGAAGATCGAGTGAAATTGCCCGGAGAAACTCGGGTTCTCACCGGAAGGAAAAACGGCTGATCGTGGGTGAAAATCGGGAAGATGCCGGTGTTTATATAGCCGGGGGAGGGTGGCGGGTTTGTTTAGATCGAATTTGAGTCTTCTGGGACCGAGAGTCGGGCTGAGGGACGCGGAAATCCAGGTTGGTTACGATCGCGCGCGCGTGCGGAAGAGTCCGGGGTCGGCGCGAGCGGGAGGTCGGGGATGACAGGCGGGCCACGCATGTCAGTGAGAAAGAGGGGGGCGCGCGGCTGCGGGCTGGCGCGGGGGTGGGTGGGCCGGCTGGTGGGTCTCGGCCCACTGGCCGGGGAGGTTTGTTTTTTTTTCTTTTTCTTTTTCTTTTCTGATTTGAGTTTAATTTGAATTCCAATTTGAATTTGAATCTCTGCACCACATGCAATACGTCCAAAAAATTTTAATTTCTCCTCTTAACAGGTTTTGGGGTGTTACAGCTCTACCCCCCTTAAAAGAAACCTCGTCCTCGAGATTGGTGGTTCTAAGAAAACAATTCCGGAAACTGTGCCTTAAGCTCGTCTTCTCGCTCCCATGTGGCTTCCTCTTCCGAGTGATGCTTCCACTGCACCTTGCACATCCGGATTCTTTTATTTCTTGTGAGGCGTTCCATTGTCTCCAAAATCTTGGATGGTTGCTCGGCATAAGACAGATCCTCAGCTACGTCAACCTCATTCATGGGTAACATCTCTTCAGGTGTTCTCAGACATTTCTTGAGCTGTGACACATGGAATACGTCATGCACATCCGATAGGCGAGCCGGTAATTCTAATTGATACGCCACTTCGCCTTTTCTCTCTAGAACTTGAAAGGGTCCGATGTATCGAGGTGATAACTTCTCTTTCACCTTGAACCGACGAAGTCCTCGGATAGGGGACACCTTGAGGTAGACATAGTCCCCCACGTTGAAAACGAGCTCTCTTCTCCGTACATCGGCATAGCTCTTTTGTCGCATTTGTGCTATCCTCAAGTTGTTGCGGATTTCCCTCACTTTCGCCTCGGCTTCTTGTAGTACTTCGGGTCCAAACACTTTGCTTTCCCCGTTTGGTTCCAAAATAGTGGAGTTCTACACTTCCTCCCGTACAAAGCTTCAAACAGTGACATCTTCATACTAGCCTGATAGCTGTTGTTATAGGAGAACTCCGCATACGGTAAGTTCTTATCCCAACTCCGATTGTTTTTGAGTGCACACGCTCTCAGCATATCCTCAAGGATCTGATTGGTTCTTTCCGTCTGCCCGTCAGTTTGGGGATGATAGGCAGAGCTAAAATTCAGATGAGTTCCCATGGTTTCATGCAACTTCTGCCAGAACCTTGAGGTGAACTGTGTCCCTCGATCCGACACTATCTTCTTGGGCACTCCATGGTAACACACGATCCTTGACATGTACAACTCCGCCAATTTGGATCCGCTGTAGCTTTCTTTCACGGGAATGAAATGAGCTACCTTGGTTAGCCTGTCGACGATGACCCATATCGAATCGTATCCTGATTGGGTCCTAGGCAATCCCACTATGAAATCCATACCGATTTCTTCCCATTTCCATTCAGGCACTTTGAGTGGTTGCAATAATCCCGCGGGTCGTTGATGTTCTGCTTTCACCAACTGACATGTGTCACATAGGGCAACATGTTCCGCGACATCTCGCTTCATGCCATACCACCAATACCTGCTCTTGAGGTCATGGTACATCTTCGTACTCCCAGGATGAATGGAATAGTCTAAATCATGAGCCTCCTTCAAAATCAATTCACGGATCTCCTTTACTTCAGGCACATAGATTCTTTTCCCATGCCACACCGTACCTTGTTCATCCTCTCTGAAACCAAAGGCTTTATATTCCTTGATGAGTTGTCTGATTTCTTGTATCTTCTCATCATTCTTTTGACCATCGCGTATATCTTGCTCTAGTGTGGAGTCCACTTCCATGGCGATGGCTTCACCACTATTCACCAGGCATAGATTGAGTCTTATAACATCATTCTTCAATTCTGCAGGCATGTCCTTCAAGCTCAACCTATTGACCTGCACTTTCTGGCTTAAAGCATCTGCCACGATGTTTGCTTTCCCAGGATGATAGTTGATGCCCACATCAAAGTCATTGATTAGCTCTAACCATCTCCTTTGTCTGAGATTGAGATCTGGCTGTGTGAAAATGTACTTTAAACTCTTATGATCCATATATATCTCTGTCCTCTTCCCCATCAAGTAGTGCCGCCAAATTTTCAATGCGTGTACCACTGCGGCTAGTTCTAGGTCATGTGTAGGATAGTTCTTCTCGTGTTTCCGGAGCTGCCGGGATGCATAAGCCATGACATGCCCTTATTGCATGAGAACACATCCCAACCCATTTCCAGAGGCATCGCAGTACACCGAGAAGTTCTTCTGCATATCTGGCATAACTAGCACTGGGGCGGTTGTCAATCTTTTCTTTAGCTCCTGAAAACTCGTCTCGCACTGTGGCGTCCATGTGAATGTGATTCCCTTCTCCAACAGTTTGGTGAGGGGTCTCGAGATCTTGGAGAAACCCTCAATAAACCGTCTATAATACCCAGCCAATCCTAAGAAGCTTTGAACTTCCCCGACATTCTCAGGGGTCTTCCACTTCTGTACACCCTCGATCTTGGCGGGATCTACGGAGATTCCCCCCTCCGAGATTATATGTCCTAAGAAGGGAACTCTCTTCAGCCAAAACTCACACTTGCTCAACTTGGCATATAGTTGATGTTCTCTCAGCTTCTGCAACACCAACCTTAGATGTTTCTCATGTTCCTCTTCATCTTTGGAGAAGACGAGAATGTCATCTATGAAAACCACCACAAATTTGTCCAGATATTCCATGAATACCTTGTTCATAAGATACATGAAGTATGCCGGGGCATTAGTTAGCCCGAAAGGCATGACGGTGTATTCATACAGTCCGTACCGAGATACGAAAGCTGTCTTTGGAATATCAGTTTGCCTTATCTTAAGTTGGTGGTATCCCGACCTGAGATTAATTTTCGAGAACACACAAGCTCCCCTCAACTGATCAAACAAGTCTTCAATGAGGGGTAATGGGTACTTGTTCTTGATGGTTACTTCATTCAAGGCACGGTAGTCTATGCATAACCTTTGGGTTCCGTCCTTCTTGGGCACAAATATCACTGGAGCTCCCCATGGTGAGGAACTAGGACGAATATACCCCTTCTTCGTCAATTCTCTTAAATGATCCTTGAGTTCTCCTAGCTGCTTGGAGTCCATCCGATAAGGTCTCTTGTATATCGGAGTTGTTCCAGGCACTAGCTCAATCGCGAATTCCACTTCACGATCGGGAGGCATACCTGGCAACTCTTCCGGAAAAACGTCTGGGTATTCCCTGATAATCCTGATCTCCTCCACTTTCACCTAAACTTGATTTAATTTAATGTCCCTCCTAGGCTCTTGTATTGTTATGAACTTTACTCTTGTGCCACTAGGGTGAGTTAGTTCCACCGTTCTGGTCGAACAATGGATGATTCCCTTATGTTTGGTCAACCAATCCATGCCCAAAATAATATATATCCCTTGTGAATCTATCACTATGAGGTTGGCAGTAAATACCACCCCATTAATGTCTAGATTCACCTTGGGACACACTTGTCTTGTCCTTATTTCTCCACCTGGAGAGTTTACTGCTAGCATATGGTTCATTTGTGTTGTTGCTAGATCATGCTTCTTAATAAACCCTTGAGCAATGAACGAATGGGTAGCACCAGAGTCGAACAACAGGGTTGCAATGTGTAAATTGGCAGGAAACTTACCAACTACCACGTCGGGTGCCTCTTGCCCCTCCTCCATGGTGACGTGGTTCACCCGTCCTCGCATTACATTCTGCTGTTGCGGCTGCACGGGCTTCTTCTTTGGGCACTTATGGGCGTAGTGCCCCACTTCACCACAGTTAAAGCATTGTACCCCAACCTTAGGTGGCTGGCCTTTGTTGTCTTGGGGTTGGTTTGGGGGTCCTTGTACTGCTGGTCGAGGTTGATATGTAGGGCGAGGCTGCTGTCCAAACTGACGGTGTGGTGGTGTTGGTGCTGCCGGAGGCCTGAAGTTCGGGTTGTACCCTCTCGGTGCTGAGTAGGGTACCGCAGCACGGCTCGTCTGCCCTGCGGGTTGCTGCATCAGACGTGGGCGGGTGTTGCTACCCGAGGCTTGGTGTGACCACCCGGCCTTCCTCTTGTTTTCATTTTCCAAGGCCTTCAGCTTCCTTTCTACAACAAATGCTCTGTCCACCATCTTTTGGAAGCTTTCATACTCGTTGGAGGACATTGCACACTGCATTTCTGCGGTAAGTCCTTCCACGAAACAATCCTGTTTCTGCTCATCAGCCTCTATGTCCCGTGGGGCATAACGGGATAGTTGAGTGAATTTAGTGAGGTATTCCCTCACAGTCATGTTTCCTTGCTGCAATCCCAAGAACTCCTTCCTCTTTTTTTGAGTTCACCCCTTAGTATGTAATGGTTGCGGAAGCTACACTTGAACTCTTCCCAAGTGATGTTCTCAGGATCATGATGGGCGGCCACGTAAGCGGTCCACCAATCAGCAGCAGGTCCATGCAATTGGTGAGGGGCAAACAGCACCCTCTCATACCCTTGGCATTGTATAATCCTCATCTTGCTCTCAATGGTCTTTAGCCAATCATCTGCCTCCAGGGGTTCAGCAGCACTTGCAAACTTTGGAGGTTGAGTTCCTAGAAACTCACTCAACCTTGGTTGGCGTGGTGCAGCTTGTGGAGGTGGAGCTTGGTGCAAGTTGGCCACCACTTGAGTCAGGTTCTGGATGAGCTGATTTTGATTCTCAAGCATTTGGTGGATGGGATCAACTCCTTCACGGCGTCCACCCCTGTCTTGGCTTCCAGAAAGGTGAGGGTTGCCTGCCTCATCATTGTTGTTGGCAGGGTTGGCAGCACGACCCTTTCCTCTTCCGGCCATCTATCATGATCAACAAAATGTCAATTTAAAGCATTACGTATTAACTTACTTTAAGATTTTGAGAACTTATTTCATTTATACTTTTTGAGGATTTCATGTCTTGCGTGAACATAAATGCACTCTTAATTCATATGGGTTCACACTTCAAAGCAAAACAACCTGAAGACGAGGTTGTGGACAAACGCCCGTGGCTTCCACAACTCACGTCACACACCAAGCATTAACACACCATTAACTAAGGTAACGACTCGACTACTCGACATCCTGCTAAACTAAGGGAAGGACTCTACACTACTTGTATCACTGAGTTGGCTCCTCGGGATCTTCCTCATTATTGCGGCTGCCTTCTGACTCCGCTTTGGGTGGGGAGGCTGCTGGTGGAGAAGTGCTGTGACGCCCTCAATTCTGTGGAAAGCCACGGAACCGAGAACTAATGCATATGTGTGCCCAGGATGTTCATCACACATACACATACGTTCCACAAACTGAATTCAGATTATATATTACCACGAATAACAGAGTTTATTACAACACCTCATGAGTCTTGGACTCATTCTTACATCGGAAATCTTAATTCTATGCAGCGGAAGTCCTTATTTAAATGCGGAAGCAAAAACTAATGCGGAAGCAAAACTAAGCAGAAGTGGCTCCATCTCTACTCCCTCCACAGGCAAGGTTGAGAACAGATCACACGCCATAATGCTCTACTCGGTCTTCATAGTAGTCTTCTCTTGCTGTTGATGAAGAAATGATAATGCAAGTTTGAGTACAATGATGTACTCAGCAAGTGCGGGAAAACACATGATATGCAGCTCATAAACAAGGTAGGCATAAAAGGTTTATTTGCAGAAAAGTAGTTCTGTAAAAACCATGATAAAACAACAACTTAAGTTTAAATGTAATCCCAACATGTATTAAATTACCAACATACCTCCATCACTTCCCGTGTTCCATCCAAACATTAACCAATCTTTTATTCATACTCACGAATACCTCCTCGTATTCGCTACCATCTCACCTCATAAAACAACCTCGTCTCGCAGCGAGACCAATCTCATGTCATGACCCATCAGTCATGCAACCATCTCATCTTCCACAGTCCCAAACCAAACCATAACCAATAACCATAACCAAGAACCTTCCCAATAACCATTCCAATAACCATCCCAGTAACCATCCCATCTAATCATGGCAGTTTAGCCAGGTGCTCGTGACCGTAAGCTCGGCTATCATGATAGTTTTAATAACTCTGCAGAGTTTGTACCTCTTTACCCACAAGTTTGTGATTTCGTCACCCATCGGCGACTGCAGAACCTCCATTTTACCAGTACACAACCGTCGGTGTATGGCCAAGAGATCACAAAATAGCCTTTACAAAGGGGTTACTAGATGTATGGACTCACTAAGGTTTCACCGGCAGGCTAGAATCTCCAATTCTCCCACCCACGGGCCCCCTCTTGTGCCATGCAGTTCCCAGGGCAGTCCTCACTCGACTCCCATTCCCTGCGCCTTCCATAGTCCACAACACTCTAGCAACTTACCTAATTACTCAGCTAAGCCGCACCCATATTTGGCCTTGTGGTGGCACTGTTATCCTGGCATGTGCATGCATGAACCGGTCCTTAGATCTACGACAAGTAAAACCACCATCTCATGCTACCTCATTCACAAACCCAGGCTTGCCTAGATCTCCCTCCGATCCATGTTCATTAACCTCATCAGTTACTTATTATCAGTACGAGTGCAGTTAGCTAGACACATCTATCTCGCTTCCCGATCCCAGAGACTCAGCGAAGCATAAAGCAAAAACCATACCCGACTCATAAACTTCTCAGGCGACAAGGGTGGTTTAACCAAAACTAGTAAACTCCTATAAAAAGGTTTCCCATCATGTTTGACTCAGCACACACACCTTTTCGCAAAACAAAATAGTTTTACCCAAAACATAGGATCAACATGGTCAAGGAGCACTTGCCTTGTTCTTGCGGTTCCGGTTGTTCTTGATTCTCAAAACCTTGTTGCTGCAGCTCGTCGTAGACAGCTTCCTGAGTTTGTCCTGCTATGTAGGATTCACGTGCATACAAATTCACAGCAATCAATATCATGCACAAACCCTAAACTAGATGCGATGATGCACATGCATGCTATCCTACGATTAGTTCTATTAGATTGATATGTTGGTCTTGCATGGCTTGCATGGTCAGAGGTGTTCAGATCAAAGATGAACATGGCGATGATCTTGTCTTTAGATCAAACTGATCATCGAGTGTTCTGCCCACGAAAAGGCTTCTGTTCGAAAGGAATCAAAGAACAGATGCAAAGAGATGAACAACATGATGTAGTAAGGTGGTATTGAAGTCCTACCTCACGTTCTTCTTGTCTTCGGGGTCCTCCTCAGACCGCTTGGTTCTCCTCCGATGATCTCCCTTGTTGTGCTTCGGCGATGTTTTGCTCGGCGAGTTAGGGCTAGGGCTCTAAGTCGTCGGCTCAGGAGTTGAAAGAGAAGTTCGTGGTTTCGGCCAGAGGTTTTGGGTTCTATTTATGAAGAGAAGAGTCCTAATCTGATTGGATCCCGAATAAGAGTCTTATTCAGATCTTTGTTAGATCCTGACGTCTTATCTTCGGTAACCATCATGGATTTTAGATCGGTTTCTGTTGCATACCGGTGTCCTTACGCGTAACAGCTGCTCCAGAACTCGTTACCTCCGTGATGATGAGCTCCGGAAGCTCCACGTGTCCTCCGAGCCTGGTATCTCCTCATCCGTAGAGACGAGCTCCGGTTGTGCCGCGTGTCAATCGATCGAGACCTCCCTCTTCTTCGGAGACGAGCTCCGCGCACGCCACGTGTGGGTGCCGGTCTTTCCGCTCTCCTTTCCTCAGGGACATGCCCCGAGGTCGACACGTGTTTAGCTGCGACGGACCTTCCGGTGATAAGCTCCGGTGGCGATACGTGTTCGATAGATCCGGACTTCTCTGAGATGAGCTCCGAGATTGACACGTATCCCCAGCGACTGGTCCTCTTATTTCCGCGAGGACTAGCTCCGGGGATGACACGTGTCCTATGAAAAATGCCTTTGCTTCTTCCGTAGAGACTATCTCTGCGGGCAGCACGTGTCCCACAGGGTCGGACCTCTTTTTAATTGCGGAGGTGACCCCCGAGCCTACCACGTAGCTAGTTTAACGGCGGACCTCTCCCAAATTTCTCGGGGATGAGCTCCGAACACGCCACGTGGTCTGCTGGCCGTGGAAGTTGCCTTCGGTGTTCTCGGAGAGCTTTATTGGCTATCCTTTTGATACTTGTCTCTGTTCCTTCTTTTCTTAAAATGTTTTTCTTCTTCATAAAACATGAACATATGCTGACACCCGAGATGAGGGTGTTACAATCTACCCCCTTAAATTGAATCTCGCCCTCGAGATTTCGTTAGTAGAAAATAGATAGGGGAATTCAGCCTTAATATCCTCTTCACGCTCCCATGTGGCTTCAGCTTCAGTGTGATGGCTCCATTGTACCTTGCACCATCGAATCACCTTGTTTCGGGTGACCCTTTCCTTTACGTCCAAGAAGGTGTTCTGCGTAAGTCAGGTCCTCTTGAAGTTCAAGTTCTCCCATTGACACTTGTTCCTCTGGCATTCTCAAGCACTTCTTGAGCTGGGATACATGAAACACATCATGTATGTCGGAGAGATGGTTTGGGAGCTCTAGTTGATAGGCTACTTCTCCTCGCTTGTCCAAAATCTTAAATGGTCCGATGTAGCGAGGCGCTAGTTTGCCTTTGACGTTAAAACGTCGTTGGCCTCGGATAGGCGATACCTTAAGGTATACGAAGTCTCCTACTTCAAAGGTCAACTTCCTACGCCTATTGTCCGCGTAGCCTTTCTGTCGTGACTGAGCAGCCTTTAAGTTTTCCCGTATCGTTTGGACTTGCTTTTCAGCCTCTTGTAGTACTTCGGGTCCAAACACCTGGTTCTCTCCAGTCTCGTTCCAGAACAGTGGCGCTCTACACCGTCTACCATGTAAGGCTTCGAAAGGCGACATCTTCAAGCTAGCTTGATAGCTGTTGTTATAGGAGAACTCGGCATACGGTAAACTCCTATCCCAACTACGCCCACGTTTCAAGGCGCAAGCTCTCAGCATGTCCTCCAAAATTTGGTTCGTCCTCTCGGTTTGCCCATCTGCTTGTGGGTGATAGGCGGAGCTAAAATCCAGTCGTGTACCCATGGCTTTCTGCAGCTTCCTCCAGAATCTAGAGGTAAACTGAGAACCTCGATCTGACACTATCCTCTTCGGAACTCCATGACGGCACACGATTTGCTCCATGTACAACTCTGCCAACTGTGTAACGTTGTAACTGGTCTTTACCGGAAGAAAATGGGCGGTTTTCGTCAACCGGTCCACAATGACCCAGATGGAGTCGTATCCTGACTGAGTTCTTGGCAATCCGACAATAAAGTCCATACTGATGTCCTCCCATTTCCATTCAGGTATTTTCAAAGGTTGCAACAACCAGCGGGTTTTTGATGTTCGGCTTTTACCCGTTGGCATGTGTCGCATAGGGCAACGTATTCGGCTATATCCCTCTTCATACCATCCCACCAATAGCAAGTTTCCAAGTCCTTGTACATTTTGGTGCTCCCTGGATGTATGGAATAGGGTGAATCATGTGCCTCCTTCAATATAATGTCGCGAAGGTGTCTTATGTTTGGCACACAAATCCTTTTTTCTAGCCAAAGCGTACCCTTTTCATCCTCCTTGAAATCCTTCTCTATCCCTTGTCGGATTCTTTCCTTGATCTCCTTGATCCCCTCGTCCGTTGCTTGTCCCTTTTTTATTTCTTGCTCCAATGAGGAGTGGATCTCCATTATTTCCATGTTATTCAAGAATCCGAGGTGTAACCGTTCGAACTCCTTACGTAGTTCGGGTGGTAGCTCCCGAACCGTGAGTTGGTGGCATGCTCCCTTTCTGCTCAATGCGTCAGCTACTACATTGGCCTTCTCGGGGTGGTAGTTGATTCCTACATCATAATCCTTGATGAGTTCTAACCATCGACGTTGCCTCAAATTCAAGTCCGTTTGTGTAAATATGTACTTGAGGCTTTTATGATCCGTATAGATCTCACATCGATGACCAAGGATATAATGTCTCCAAATCTTCAATGCATGCACCACTGCTGCTAATTCCAATCATGCGTAGGATAATTAAGCTCATGCTTCTTTAATTGTCGTGAGGCATAGGCTACCACTTGTCCTTCCTGCATGAGTACACACCCGAGCCCTTGTCTGGATGCGTCACAATATATGTCAAAGCTCTTGCTTACGTCTGGCAATACTAGAACTGGTGTTGTGGTTAGCCTTTTCTTGAGTTCCTCAAAACTTCCTTGGCAGGCTTGTGTCCATTGAAAGACTTTTCCCTTCATTAATAACTCCGTCATAGGTTTTGCTATCTTAGAGAAGTTTTTAATGAAGCGCCGATAGTATTCTGTCATCCCAAGGAAACTTCGAATATCCCTCACGCTCTTTGGTTGGTTCCACTTTAGAACATCTCTCACCTTTCCAGGATCAACCGATACCCCTTCCTTGGAGATGATGTGGCCTAGGAAGGATATTTCTTTTAGCCAAAATTGACATTTGTTGAGCTTGGCATACAACTGATGCTCTCGAAACTTCTGCAAGGTCAATCTCAGATGTTTTCATGCTCCTCCTCACTTTTTGCATACACCATAATGTCGTCGATGAAAACCACGACGAACTTGTCCAAGTACTCCATGAAAACCTTATTCATAAGGTACATGAAGTATGCGGGTGCATTCGTCAATCCAAAAGACATAACGGTATATTCATATGAACCATACCGCGTCCGAAAGGCTGTCTTAGGTATATCGGAGGGCTTAATCTTCAGCTGGAAATATCCCGATCGAAGATCAATCTTGGAGAACACTTGGGCTCCTTTCATTTGATCGAACAGGTCCTCTAAACGGGGCAGAGGGTATTTATTCTTGATTGTTACCTCGTTGAGAGACCTGTAGTCCACGCACATTCTTTGGGTTCCGTCCTTGTCCACGAAGAGTACCGGGGCTCCCCACGGTGACGAACTTGGACGGATAAAACCCTTCTCCAACTGTTCTTACATTTGCTTCTTTAGTTCAACTAACTCGTTGACGGGCATCCTATATGGTCTCTTAGCTATGGGTGCAGTTCCAGGTACCAAATCTATGGCAAACTCGATGTCCCGGTCAGGTGGCATACCTGGAAGTTCTTCCGGGAACACATCCGAAAATTCCTGAACCACTGGAATGTTGTCCAATGCTACTCCTTCAACATGGTTCAAATCCGCCCGTTCGGTTGCTTGCTGGGCTGACTCAAACTCGACACGGATACCGTGTTCGTTTGTCAACTGCACGCTTCTCTCAGCGCATTGGATTACTCCATTGTGCTTGCTTAACCAGTCCATTCCGAGTATGATGTCAATTCCGTGGGAGTCCAAGACAATAAGGTTGGCAAGGAAGTCTACCCCCCTTATTTTAAGGCTTACCTTAGGACATACTATACTAGTCCCCATTTCTCCTCCGGGAGAATTAACTAACATAGCACATTCTAAGTGGGATACGGGTAGATGATGTTTGGCAACATATTTGGACGATATGAAGGAATGTGGTGCTCCGGAATCAAATAAAATGGTGGCTGGGTTGGAGTTGGCAAGGAACATACCAATTGCGACGTCCTCAGCCTGTTGTGCTTCCTCAGCAGTGACATGGTTAACGTGGCCACGAGCATAGTTCTGCGGTCCACGGTTCCCTTGGTTGTCCCCTCCGTTTGGTCATTGGTTCTGCTTGGGCACGTTACCTTGCTGTCCAGGGCCTTGCTTCGGGCACTGGTTAGCGGAGTGGCCTACTTCCCCGCATGCAAAGCATGCCCTGTTGCCTACGGCAGCAGGTACGTTGGGGCGGGGTTTTGAACAGGAGCACCATTGTTAGGCCGGGGCGCAGGAGGCATGGGCACACGAGGTGCCGGTGCAACGAACCGTTGCTGTGGTGGCTGACCAGGGTGGTTCGTAGGAGTGGTCGATCCATACTGCGGTGCAGGGGGCATGTATCTAGGTCGTACGTTGCTCCCTTGGGGCTGGTATGGCATCTTCCTCTTGCATTCTCGCTCGATCTCCCGGATCTTGTTTTCAACCACAATAGCCTTATCAACCAGCTTCTGGAAGCTTACGTAGTCATTGTTGAGGAGCTGAACTTGGATCTCATTGTTCAACCCTCTCATGAACAGGTACTGCTTCCTCTGATCTGAGTTGACATCTTCGGGGGCATACCGGGACAGTTGTATAAACTTGTTGAGATATTCGTTCACACTTTTCTGCCCTTGGCGGAGACCTTCAAACTCCTGCCTCTTGAGCATCATTACGCCAATAGGGATGTAGTGGGAGCGGAAACTTTCCTTGAACTCAGTCCAAGTGATTGTCTCCGAGTTGGCATGGGCGTTGCTCAAGGCATCCCACCAGTCAGCAGCTGCTCCCATCAGTTGGTGCGACGCAAAGAGAACCTTCTCTCGGTCGTTGCACTGTACAATGGCAAGCTTCTTCTCCATGGATTTCAACCAGTCATTGGCCTCCATTGGATCGCTTGCTTGAGCAACGGTGGGTGGTCGAGTCCTCATGAACTCTCCTAACCTGTTATGAGCCGGCGGTGGTGGTGGCGGTGGTGTCGGAACGGGGTGTTGGTTGGCCTGCAACTGACCCAAAGTTTGGATCATGGTTTGCATAAGCTGGTTTTGCATGGCCATCGACCTTTCTAGGTTGTTTTCGCCAGCTCCGGGGTTAGCAGGAACTTCCTCGTGGTCATCTTCCTGGACGTTCCTTCGGCTGGCGTTTCCTCTCACCATCTGTGAGAGAGTACGAAATAGAATAGAAGGTTAGAAACTTAGGTAGGTCCTTTCAACTATATGCATCAAGGTGAGTTAGACTATATATATTAGCCCTTATGAGGATGTGAGCAAGTGCCGAAACATCTCACACCTCCTTCTTACGTGTGGATATGGACAACGTTTTTGAGACGTCCCACAACTCACACTAAGCACATATTCACAAATAATCATCACAAAGGCCCACTCAACTCCTATTCAAGGATGGTTTCCTATGTCAAGGTGGTTTTAAAGGCCAATCTAGAATATTCACCCTAGGGCGCTTCCTTTGGTCAGCGTGGCTTAGCTACCTGTGACTTCTATTTAGGGGTGTAACTTGCTATTAACCCGTGGCTCTAATATCAATCTAAGGTTTCTATCTAGGCGTGTAACCTACTGTCAACCCGTGGCTCTGATACCAATCTGTGACGCCCTCAATTCTGTGGAAAGCCACGGAACCGAGAACTAATGCATATGTGTGCCCAGGATGTTCATCAAACATACACATACGTTCCACAAACTGAATTCATATTATATATTACCACGAATAACAGAGTTTATTACAACACCTCATGAGTCTTGGACTCATGCTTACAGCGGAAATCTTAATTCTATGCAGAGGAAGTCCTTATTTAAATGCGGAAGCAAAAACTAATGCGGAAGCAAAACTAAGCAGAAGTGGCTCCATCTCTACTCCCTCCACAGGCAAGGTTGAGAACAGATCACACGCCATAATGCTCTACTCGGTCTTCATAGTAGTCTTCTCTTGCTGTTGATGAAGAAATAATAATGCAAGTTTGAGTACAATGATGTACTCAGCAAGTGCGGGAAAACACATGATATGCAGCTCATAAACAAGGTAGGCATAAAAGGTTTATTTGCAGAAAAGCAGTTCTGTAAAAACCATGATAAAACAACAACTTAAGTTTAAATGTAATCCCAACATGTATTAAATTACCAACATACCTCCATCACTTCCCGTGTTCCATCTGAACATTAACCAATCTTTTATTCATACTCACGAATACCTCCTCGTATTCGCTACCATCTCACCTCATAAAACAACCTCGTCTCGCAGCGAGACCAATCTCATGTCATGACCCATCAGTCATGCAACCATCTCATCTTCCACAGTCCCAAACCAAACCATAACCAATAACCATAACCAAGAACCTTCCCAATAACCATTCCAATAACCATCCCAATAACCATCCCATCTAATCATGGCAATTTAGCCAGGTGCTCGTGACCGTAAGCTCGGCTATCATGATAGTTTTAATAACTCTAGCAGAGTTTGTACCTCTTTACCCACAAGTTTGTGATTTTGTCACCCGTCGGCGACTGCAGAACCTCAATTTTACCAGTACAAAACCGTCGGTGTATGGCCAAGAGATCACAAAATAGCCTTTACAAAGGGGTTACTAGATGTATGGACTCACTAAGGTTTCACCGGCAGGCTAGAATCTCCAATTCTCCCACCCACGGGCCCCCTCTTGTGCCATGCAGTTCCCAGGGCAGTCCTCACTGGACTCCCATTCCCCGCGCCTTCCACAGTCCATAACACTCTAGCAACTTACCTAATTACTCAGCTAAGCCGCACCCATATTTGGCCTTGTGGTGGCACGGTTATCCTGGCATATGCATGCATGAACCGGTCCTTAGATCTACGGCAAGTAAAACCACCATCTCATGCTTCCTCATTCACAAACCTAGGCTTGCCTAGATCTCCCTCCGATCCATGTTCATTAACCTCATCAGTTACTTATTATCAGTACGAGTGCAGTTAGCTAGACACATCTATCTCGCTTCCCGATCCCATAGACTCAGCGAAGCATAAAGCAAAAACCATACCCGACTCATAAATTTCTCAGGCGACAAGGGTGGTTTAACCAAAACTAGTAAACTCCTATAAAAAGGTTTCCCATCATGTTTGACTCAGCACACACACCTTTTCGCAAAACAAAATAGTTTTACCCAAAACATAGGATCAACATGGTCAAGGAGCACTTGCCTTGTTCTTGCGGTTCCGGTTGTTCTTGATTCTCAAAACCTTGTTGCTGCAGCTCGTCGTAGACAACTTCCTGAGTTTGTCCTGCTATGTAGGATTCACGTGCATACAAATTCACAGCAATCCATATCATGCACAAACCCTAAACTAGATGCGATGATGCACATGCATGCTATCCTACGATTAGTTCTATTAGATTGATCTGTTGGTCTTGCATGGCTTGCATGGTCAGAGGTGTTCAAATCAAAGATGAACGTGGCGATGATCTTGTCTTTAGATCAAACTGATCATCGAGTGTTCTGCCCATGAAAAGGCTTCTGTTTGAAAGGAATCGAAGAACAGATGCAAAGAGATGAACAACATGATGTCGTAAGGTGGTATTGAAGTCCTACCTCACGTTCTTCTTGTCTTCGGGGTCCTCCTCAGACCGCTTGGTTCTCCTCCGATGATCTCTGTTGTTGTGCTTCGGCGATGTTTTGCTCGGCGAGTTAGGGCTAGGGCTCTAAGTCGTCGGCTCAGGAGTTGAAAGAGAAGTTCGTGGTTTCGGCCAGAGGTTTTGGGTTCTATTTATGAAGAGAAGAGTCCTAATCTGATTGGATCCCGAATAAGAGTCTTATTCAGATCTTTGTTAGATTCTGACGTCTTATCTTCGGTAACCATCGTGGATTTTAGATCGGTTTCTGTTGCATACCGGTGTCCTTACCCGTAACAGCTGCTCCAGAACTCGTTACCTCCGTGATGATGAGCTCCGGAAGCTCCACGTGTCCTCCGGGCCTGGTATCTCCTCATCCGCAGAGACGAGCTCTGGTTGTGCCGCGTGTCAATCGATCGAGACCTCCCTCTTCTTTGGAGACGAGCTCCGCGCACGCCACGTGTGGGCGCCGGTCTTTCCGCTCTCCTTTCCTCAGGGACATGCCCCGAGGTCGACACGTGTTTAGCTGCGATGGACCTTCCGGTGATAAGCTCCGGTGGCGACACGAGTTCGATAGATCCGGACTTCTCTGAGATGAGCTCCGAGATTGACATGTATCCCTTGCGACTGGTCCTCTTATTTCCGCGAGGACTAGCTCCGGGGATGACACGTGTCCTATGAAAAATGCCTTTGCTTCTTCCGCAGAGGCTATCTCTGCGGGCAGCACGTGTCCCACAGGGTCGGACCTCTTTTCAATTGCGGAGGTGACCCCCGAGCCTACCACGTAGCTAGTTTAATGGCGGACCTCTCCCAAATTTCTCGGGGATGAGCTCCGAACACGCCACGTGGTCTGCTGGCCGTGGAAGTTGCCTTCGGTGTTCTCAGAGAGCTTTATTGGCTATCCTTTTGATACTTGTCTCTGTTCCTTCTTTTCTTAAAATGTTTTTCTTCTTCATAAAACATGAACATATGCTGACACCCGAGATGAGGGTGTTACAAATCTACCCCCTTAAATTGAATCTCGCCCTCGAGATTTCGTTAGTAGAAAATAGATAGGGGAATTCAGCCTTAATATCCTCTTCACGCTCCCATGTGGCTTCAGCTTCAGTGTGATGGCTCCATTGTACCTTGCACCATCGAATCACCTTGTTTCGGGTGACCCTTTCCTTTACGTCCAAGATTCGGATAGGGTGTTCTGCGTAAGTCAGGTCCTCTTGAAGTTCAAGTTCTCCCATTGACACTTGTTCCTCTGGCATTCTCAAGCACTTCTTGAGCTGGGATACATGAAACATGTCATGTACGTCGGAGAGATGGTTTGGGAGCTCTAGTTGAAAGGCTACTTCTCCTCGCTTGTCCAAAATCTTAAATGGTCCGATGTAGCGAGGCGCTAGTTTGCCTTTGACGTTAAAACGTCGTTGGCCTCGGATAGGCGATACCTTAAGGTATACGAAGTCTCCTACTTCAAAGGTCAACTTCCTATGCCTATTGTCCGCATAGCCTTTCTGTCGTGACTGAGCAGCCTTTAAGTTTTCCCGTATCGTTTGGACTTGCTTTTCAGCCTCTTGTAGTACTTCGGGTCCAAACACCTGGTTCTCTCCAGTCTCGTTCCAGAACAGTGGCGCTCTACACCGTCTACCATGTAAGGCTTCGAAAGGTGACATCTTCAAGCTAGCTTGATAGCTGTTGTTATAGGAGAACTCAGCATACGGTAAACTCCTATCCCAACTACGCCCATGTTTCAAGGCGCAAGCTCTCAGCATGTCCTCCAAAATTTGGTTCGTCCTCTCGGTTTGCCCATCTGCTTGTGGGTCATAGGCGGAGCTAAAATCCAGTCGTGTACCCATGGCTTTCTGCAGCTTCCTCCAGAATCTAGAGGTAAACTGAGAATCTCGATCTGAGACTATCCTCTTCGGAACTCCATGACGGCACACGATTTGCTCCATGTACAACTCTGCCAACTGTGTAACGTTGTAACTGGTCTTTACCGGAAGAAAATGGGCGGTTTTCGTCAACCGGTCCACAATGACCCAGATGGAGTCATATCCTGACTGAGTTCTTGGCAATCCGACAATAAAGTCCATACTGATGTCCTCCCATTTCCATTCAGGTATTTTCAAAGGTTGCAACAACCAGCGGGTTTTTGATGTTCGGCTTTTACCCGTTGGCATGTGTCGCATAGGGCAACGTATTCGGCTATATCCCTCTTCATACCATCCCACCAATAGCAAGTTTCTAAGTCCTTGTACATTTTGGTGCTCCCTGGATGTATGGAATAGGGTGAATCATGTGCCTCCTTCAATATCATGTCGCGAAGGTGTCTTATGTTTGGCACACAAATCCTTTTTCCTAGCCAAAGCGTACCCTTTTCATCCTCCTTGAAATCCTTCTCTATCCCTTGTCGGATTCTTTCCTTGATATCCTTGATCCCCTCGTCCGTTGCTTGTCCCTTTTTTATTTCTTGCTCCAATGAGGAGTGGATCTCCATTATTTCCATGTTATTCAAGAATCCGAGGTGTAACCGTTCGAACTCCTTACGTAGTTCGGGTGGTAGCTCCCGAACCGTGAGTTGGTGGCATGCTCCCTTTCTGCTCAATGCGTCAGCTACTACATTGGCCTTCCCGGGGTGGTAGTTGATTCCTACATCATAATCCTTGATGAGTTCTAACCATCGACGTTGCCTCAAATTCAAGTCCGTTTGTGTAAATATGTACTTGAGGCTTTTATGATCCGTATAGATCTCACATCGATGACCAAGGATATAATGTCTCCAAATCTTCAATGCATGCACCACTGTTGCTAATTCCAATCATGCGTAGGATAATTAAGCTCATGCTTCTTTAATTGTCGTGAGGCATAGGCTACCACTTGTCCTTCCTGCATGAGTACACACCCGAGCCCTTGTCTGGATGCGTCATAATATATGTCAAAGCTCTTGCTTACGTCTGGCAATACTAGAACTGGTGTTGTGGTTAGCCTTTTCTTGAGTTCCTCAAAACTTTCTTGGCAGGCTTGTGTCCATTGAAAGACTTTTCCCTTCATTAATAACTCCGTCATAGGTTTTGCTATCTTAGAGAAGTTTTTAATGAAGCACCGATAGTATTCTGCCATCCCAAGGAAACTTCGAATATCCCTCACGCTCTTTGGTTGGTTCCACTTTAGAACATCTCTCACCTTTCCAGGATCAACTGATACCCCTTCCTTGGAGATGATGTGGCCTAGGAAGGATATTTCTTTTAGCCAAAATTGACATTTGTTGAGCTTGGCATACAACTGATGCTCTCGAAACTTCTGCAAGGTCAATCTCAGATGTTTTCATGCTCCTCCTCACTTTTTGAATACACCATAATGTTGTCGATGAAAACCACGACGAACTTGTCCAAGTACTCCATGAAAACCTTATTCATAAGGTACATGAAGTATGCGGGTGCATTCGTCAATCCAAAAGACATAACGGTATATTCAGATCTTTGTTAGATCCTGACGTCTTATCTTCGGTAACCATCGTGGATTTTAGATCGGTTTCTGTTGCGTACCGGTGTCGTTACGCGTAACAGCTGCTCCAGAACTCGTTACCTCCGTGATGATGAGCTCCGGAAGCTCCACGTGTCCTCCGGGCCTGGTATCTCCTCATCCGTAGAGACGAGCTCCAGTTGTGCCGTGTGTCAATCGATCGAGACCTCCCTCTTCTTCGGAGACGAGCTCCGCGCACGCCACGTGTGGGTGCCGGTCTTTCCGCTCTCCTTTCCTCAAGGACATGCCCTGAGGTCGACACGTGTTTAGCTGCGACGGACCTTTCGGTGATAAGCTCCGGTGGCGACACGTGTTCGATAGATCCGGACTTCTCTGAGATGAGCTCCGAGATTGACACGTATCCCCCGTGACTGGTCCTCTTATTTCCGCGAGTACTAGCTCCGGGGATGACACGTGTCCTATGAAAAATGCCTTTGCTTCTTCCGCAGATACTATCTCCGCGGGCAGCACGTGTCCCACAGGGTCGGACCTCTTTTCAATTGCGGAGGTGACCCCCGAGCCTGCCACGTAGCTAGTTTAACGGCGGACCTCTCCCAAATTTCTCGGGGATGAGCTCCGAACACGCCACGTGGTCTGCTGGCCGTGGAAGTTGCCTTCGGTGTTCTCGGAGAGCTTTATTGGCTATCCTTTTGATACTTGTCTCTGTTCCTTCTTTTCTTAAAATGTTTTTCTTCTTCATAAAACATGAACATATGCTGACACCCGAGATGAGGGTGTCACAAGTGCGACGATGCCTGATAGCCCGACGATCTGGAGAGTCAGGAGTCCATGTGTCATTTACGGTGACACACAGTTCATTCCCATCTCCTCTTTCGCTCGCCCTCAAGCAAGCTCGAAGCAACGCCTCGGTTTCCTTCAGGGTGTCACGAACATCCTGAAGCTCCTGCTGACACACCTGCAGTCGAGTGCTGAGCATAGCAGCATCCTCCAAGCACAAGTCCATGTGCTCATGGGAAGTCCTCTGCTGCACTGGCGGGTACTTGTACTCCGTTGTACCACTCTCGCGCTGGAGGACATACATGTACTCAGTCCTGTCCAGGTGACGACGATAGATGTGACTCTGACAGGTGAATGCCTCCCAGGTGACATCCTTCTCCGCATCGACCTGTGTCGCTCGACAAGCTGGAGAGCGGTGGACCTTGAGCAGCTGATTTTCGTGGATAATCCTCATCTCTGAACTCCATTCTTCCCTCTTCTCACGGATGGTCCTGGTGGAGCTATAGTGTATGATTAGCTTGCCCGTATTGCCGGCGGCTTGGAGCATGCGTTGAAGACGGCGCAACAAGCCTCCTACTGCCAATCCGTAAGAGAGATACGTCACCGGACGGTTCTCCTCTCTCAGGGCAAGGGCAACTACGGGAACTCTCCCCCGGTGGACTTGCGGGCGGTGCGGATCATGCGAACCATCTAAAACATAAAGCATTTAAAATTAAGTTAGATAAGATTTTAAACAAAAATCCTATTTTGAATAAAAGATGGGGTAAGATGAATAAAGTGGCCCATTAAATAACACTTTTCAACCCACACCTTGTAAAATAGTTTTTAAGAAAATAGGGTCCTTAAATACGTCCCTTTCTACCTAGGTCCACGTTCCTACGGGCAACCTTGGCTCTGATACCACTTCTGTCACACCCGGTTTCTCCGAAGAACAACCGAGTGAATATCACATGTATGCCAGGATCATTTTCTCATACATGTGATGACAAATAGTGAAGCATCATTTATTACAAGCCAGGTGTCGAATATAAATAAGTCTTACATAGCATACGTCTCGATGGACGATAATAAGTTCATAACATGTAAATAAAATAGCAGCGGAATATTATTCTTGTGGGCTCCGTCACAGGCGTTGCCCGGGGGACTCCATGAACCTAGAATCCTTCTTCGGGTCCGAAGTCTTGGTCATTGAACACCACGTCATTCTCTTGACCTGAGCAGCAATATAAACCAACAAATATGCAAGGTTGAGTACCGATGGTACTCAGCAAGTGTGGGAAAGTTATGTCATGCATGGCTAGAACAAGGAGAGGTTGAACTCGTGGTTGAAGCACTACGCAATTATTGCCTATCACCTTAGCTTATTAAGCACCTACATTACTACATAGGTGAAAGGGTCCCAATCGCCCATCCCATCATCATAATCAAATAACCATAACATCATTTCCAATGTTAAGCTCCCCGCTTAACATCCATAACTTCCAAAGTCATCATCCTCTAATCATGAATAAGTCCAAGCCGCTCTTGACCGTGAGCACGGCTGTCATGACAGTTTTTGACTCTGCAGAGTTTGCACCACTGTACCCACATGTAGTGATTTCATCCCCCGTTGCCGGGTGGACTAAAAGAACCTCCATTATGCCAGTGGCTACGAACCACATTCACACTTCCCAGGTGTGTAGCCAGGAGATCACTACGAAGCCTTTACAAAGGGATTCCCGACGAGCGTGGGCCCACTGAGGTTTCACCCCTAACAGCATACAAGAGGCTCCAACCCCGCTGCAGTGGCCCCCTTTTGAGCCTTGTGGTTCATATGGTAGTCCAGCTGACACCTATTCTCCACACCATCCAACACACCCATACTACGCCGGGGATACACCTAATTAATTGGCCAAGCTACCCCATCTCAGCATGTGGTAGGCACGGTAAAGCCAGGTTACATGCTCCATGAACCGGTCCTTAGGATCCAGGCAAGTACTAACACAAACCCAAGTCTCGTGCACCCAGCACCAACCAAATCATCCAACTTGCCTTGATCCCTACCTCTACATAACTCAGAATATCTCATTCAAAAGTATGGTAAATAAACTGATGATCTCATATCCCAATTATCCCATTCTAAGCATGGCTAAGCATGTCAATAAATGATATGATAAAATAAATCCCAATCCCAAGCTACAAGGAAACAAGATAATGCAATTCTAGGGAAATTTCCTAGCATGAGTTTCATATTTCAATTGACAATGCAAATAATTCTATCTACATATCCTAGCATAGGATCAAAGTGGTCAAGGACACTTGCCTTCTTCCTGCTGCTCTGGGAATGGATAGTCCTGATCTTGGAAAGGAAGAACTTGCTCTGGAGCAGGTTCTACTCACACCATCACACATAGCAAAAGAAAACAACAATCCATAAGACATAGTTCACACTTTCACTGCATACAAACCACACATTCACATTTATGAAAGTCATTCACATTTCTATGTATTGTGGTTACTCTATGTGTGTTGATTTTGGGCTTACATGCACTTTTAAACATGTGCATGTGATTTCTAACTTTTGTATTCAGATTTAGGTTTGCATACTATATATGAATTTCCAATTTAAATAAATTCCTTATATTCAATTGATACACATCTTAGCTACCCATTATGCATGAAAGGTATTTTCCTACTTCAAATGGGTTTTCAGATCCTCTATCAAATCCTAAACTGAAATCTTTGGATTTGGAAACTTCATTTTACATTTTCTAGTTATGCATACCTAGTTGCTATATTTTCAGATTTATTTCCTATGCCTAAATGTGAAATTTATTATGCAAATAGTAAGACACATCATCTAAACAGAATAGGTTCTGATCTAAAATAGTAAATAATATATTTTTGAACTTCTCCTCTGATGTGGTCTAATTTAAATTTATTTTATTAATTTTCAGAATTATTCTCTAACCCAAAAATGTATTTCTAGATCTAATAAACATGAACACACCGAAACAGATTTCATTTCAGCCTAAAATTTATTTTTAGCTCATTCTAAAGCTTTCCAATTGTTAGTAGAGTTTAAACTTGAATTTACAATGTGTGTGCCTCACCCTTTTAAATTTAAATCTTAATTACATATTCAAATTCCTAAATTTAATATCACATAGGGTTAAAAAGGTAGACTCACGCCACTACAGGGTCTATTATATTATTTTAAGAATTTCCAGGGGCCTAACTATGCATAACAGAGGGATTTTGCTAATTTTTATTAAGTCCAGGGGCTAAAACTGATTTTAAATTGAATTTACATAAATTTCTGAAGTTCCAGGGGCTAGATCAGAAGTTTCTGGGGCTAGCTCGTATTTTCCGAGAACCCCAGGGGGTAGCGCGTAAGAATCCCGGCCTTTATAACGCGGGGCTGACGTGGACCGTCCGATTTAAAATAGACGGCTGAGATTATAACGTCGAACCGGTACGCGGGGATTTAAATTCTACCGTGCGATTTAAAATAGACGGCGCACAAGCGGCCACGTCGCTCTGATCGAGCGCGGGCGGCGCTGCCCGGCGGCGCGCGGCGGCGGGAGGCGGCGATCTCGCTGGAAATCTTCAGATCTTCGTCAATTCTTCGTAAAACTGGGATTTCATGGCATAGATCGGTAGAGGGGAGGTCGGGGATCTCACCTCGGGGGTTTTCTTGAGCTCGGAGGTCCTGGAAGGCGGTCGGCGACGAGGTCCGAGGTGAATTCACGGCGATGCTCGTCGACGCTGTGTTTGAAGCGCAAACCACCGAGTTTTCTGCACCTGCGTGATTCCCCGGAGGCGGTGGATCAAGATCAGCGCGTTAGATCAGAAATCCCGAGCGAAGATCGAGCGAAATTGCCCGGAGAAACTCGGGTTCTCACCGGAAGGAAAAACGGTTGATCGTGGGTGAAAATCGGGAAGATGCCGGTGTTTATATAGCCGGGGGAGGGCGGCGGGTTTGTTTAGATCGAATTTGAGTCTTCTGGGACCGAGAGTCGGGCTGAGGGACGCGGAAATCCGGGTTGGTTACGATCGCGCGCGCGTGCGAAAGAGTCCGGGGTCGGCGCAAGCGGGAGGTCGGGGATGACAGGCGGGCCCCGCATGTCAGTGAGAAAGAGGGGCGCGCGGCTGCGGGCTGGCGCGAGGGTGGGTGGGCCGTCTGGTGGGTTTCGGCCCACTGGCCGGGGAGGTTTGTTTTTTCTTTTTCTTTTTCTTTTTCTTTTTCTTTTCTGTTTTGAGTTTAATTTGAATTCCAATTTGAATTTGAATTTCTGCACCACATGCAATACGTCCAAAAAATTTTAAATTCTCCTCTTAACAGGTTTTGGGGTGTTACAGTGTGTGTGTGTGTGTGTGTGTGTGTGTGTGTGTGTGTGTGTGTGTGTGTGTGTGTGTGTGTGTGTGTGTGTGTGTGTGTGTGTGTGTGTGTGTGTGTGTGTGTGTGTGTGTGTGTGTGTGTGTGTGTGTGTGTGTGTGTGTGTGTGTGTGTGTGTGTGTGTGTGTGTGTGTGTGTGTGTGTTTTGTACACTTCTGTACAAGGGATCACGGACTAGTCCGTGGTCACCCCGGACTAGTACGCACTTGCAGACTAGTCTGCACTAGGTCCATTAGTCCGGACTAGTCTGGACAACCACGGACTAGTCCGATTTTCTCTCTGACCAGAAAATGGACTAGTCCGATATGGTCCGGACTAGTCCGATATTTCGACTCCATAACCCTAAGGGGCTTGCTTCCGGCCCGATTGGTCCCCTCAAGATGACAGCTCCAAGGCAGGGAAATAGGGATCCCTCGGAGCAGAAGTTCAATGGCAAGGGGAGTGATGTGGCATGGAACCTGAGGAAGGTTGATGCCTATAGCTCTAGCAAAAAGGCAGCAGACAAAAGATTTTGGAGCAACTTCCACTCAGACTACTGCAGTACCGTATACCTCCAAATGAAGACTCTAGTGGTCCGCGGCCAATGGATCGACTGGACATATTTTGAAAGGAAGAGTTGTGAAGCCTTTGAGGAGGTTATAAGGCTGCAGAGGGACACTGTATTAAGGACTTGCTCTCCTTCAGATACAACTGGAATGATGAGATCATTGCCCAGTTCTATGCAACTTTCCACTTTGCCCATGATGGAGAAGACAAAGTGACTTGGATGACACATGGATCCAAGTATACAATTTCTTATACTGAGTTTGCCAGACTACTGCGTCTTGAGGACATCGGCAATGATGAGATTGTGATTCACAATCTGGGAGTGGTGGAGAAGGACAAGATGGAGTTTCTCTATGATACTCGACTGCCATACAATCCCCCTCAACCAAGAACATGAAGCCCTTCTTCATTGTTCTGAACAGAGTGCTCCGGAAGACCATTGCTCCAAAGGATGGAGATGCCGAGAGTGTCCAAGGTTACTTGAGAACCTTGATGAAAGTAATCAGCAGGAGGAGAAGATTTGATATCTTCGATTACATTTGGAATGACATGGTAAACATATCCTGCACACCAAACCGTTCCTGTGGCTATGCACCTTACTTGATGTTCATGATTCAAAAAGTCACAGGAATTGAGTTTGTGAAGGATGTGGAGCACACTGCTCTAAGGCCTCAGAAGCCTCCTCAGGCCTCCCTCCCAGCTGCTCCCTCACCTGGATCACCTGAAGAACATCCAGAGAGAGCTCGAGAAGATGCAAGGCCTCCATCCAAGACTAGGGCCTCTCCACACAAAGGTTCCTCTAGTGGGGTAATGAAGTTTTTGGCTGCTATTTTCAGTTCTTGCCGCAAATCTGAGGTGAAGCTTCATAAGATGAATAAGGAAAGAAAAGAAGAAATGAGATACATGAAGGCCAATGTCAAAGAAATATGCCAAAAACTGGAGATTGAGCCCATTGGATCCCCGGTCATCTCAGAGGACTCTGCATCTGATTTTACATAGCTTCCTCCTCTCTCTCTCCATCAGAGCGTGCCTACTTTTGCATGACGAGTGTTCCTCTCCTCCTCTTCCTCAGCCTGATGATGAAAACGAAGAAAGGACCGACAGCGAGGAGTGAGCCAGCGACGACAAGTAGATCCCTCCTCTCCTTCTTTTTGGTGCCTTGATGCCAAAGGGGGAGAGATTAGATTGAGGAGGAGTCTTAGGTCGTAGGTCTTTCCTTTCATGTCAGAATTTGCGAAATGAGTTTTGTAAGACTTATGCTACCATTATGCTTTTTGACATGTAATGTGAAATGATGACTATGTTATGCTTTTGATTAATGATGTATGTTTAAAACTGCTATGTAGGATTGAGACTCTTGATGATGTTATGATTATGCTCATTATGATATTCACATCAAAATTTTATTGCTCACACACATAGTTCTGCCCCCACCATAAAGAGTGCACATATGTCTTATGTCTACTTTGCCTATTTTGTCCAAAGCTCATATGTGCACACTTTATGAAAATCTGAATTTTTATTGTCATATTTGTGTGATCTCAATTGGTTGTCATCAATCACCAAAAAGGGGGAGATTGAAAGTGCATCTAGGCATCCCTTGTGGGTTTTGGTTGATTTATGACAAACAAATGAGACCCTAACAAAATTGTTGAGATGAGTGCGGGTTCTTAAAAGAAATTAGGAAGAAAGCGCAAAAAGAAAGGAGAAGGAGGATCCAAATTGATAAGAGCTCAGGAGCTGAAAAGATTAGATTATTTAGTATTGAGTGTGTGGGAGAAACACACCCCAAGAGCTCAAGTGAAAGAAATCACACTAACTGCACAAAATAAGCATGTGCGGACTAGTCTGGTATCAACCGGACTAGTCCGATTTTCTTTCTGACCTGAAAATGGACTAGTCCGATATGGACCTGACTAGTCCGATTTTGTCTCTGGATAGACAACGGACTAGTCCGCACTCCTACGGACTAGTCCGATATCTCACAACACTTAGGGTTTTCTACACACCGCACACCGGACTAGTCCGGAGTCAACCACGGACTAGTCCGGACATCGCAAACCCTAACGTAACTATTGGAAATCCTACTATAAAAAGAGGTGTACGGCCATACCAACAGAGAACTTCGACCCCCTGCACCGTCACACCTCCCAAGAGCCAAAAATTCACATCTCTCCACACATTCTAACCCAAAAAGAATCAAATCTTTGAGGATTAGCAATTGATCAAAGGGGAGACTTGTTCTACACATCTTGAGCTCTTGAGTTTGATCTCTCGCACACTTTTGTTCATTAATTGTTCATCTTTTGAGTGTGTTTGGTTGTGTTCATTCATTGTAATTCTTGGGGAGCCCTCAACTTGTGAGAAGGCCACTTGAACGATTTATTTGCCCTTTGTGATTAGTGGAAGAGAATCGGCCTTCGTGGCGATTCGACGAGGGTAGGGTTGGTGAACACCCGGTCCTTAGTGGACTCCTCAATGGGGACGTAGATTTCCTTCATGGAATCGAACCTCGGGATAAACACTTGTCTCCTACTCTCGTTCATTCATTGTTCATCATATTCTAGTGTTTAATTAATCTTGTGCAATTTACATTGAAGTATTGAAACAAAAGTTGATCTCTGTCATTCATTGTTTCACTTTGCAATACATCTAAGTATCAAATTAATTTCCGCTGCATAAAGTACTAGAAGTGAGAATATTGATCAATTTTGATATCTCTAGTCCACGCATACCGGACTAGTCCGCACAGTACCGGACTAGTCCGATTGTTCTCTGTGTAGAAAACGGATTAGTCCGCACTCTACCGGACTAGTCCGATTTCCCTGTATTTGATAAACCTATTAAGTGTTTCAGGGATCAACAAAGCATCAAAAAGCCTATTCACCCCCCTCTAGGCTACATTCAATCCCAATATGACCAAGTAAATCAGCAACATTCTTTCATCATAATTCACCATTTAACAAGTCTCAACCAGCCAATAATCTTTCTCAAGTTCATCTCATACTCATAAATATTCATAACCATCTCATATTCATATAACTGAAACCAAATTCATTGTCATGACTCAACCCAGTCCCAAAACCAATCCCAATGACCATACCAAAACCATAACCGATTAAACATCCCAAGTTCTTCCTATAATCATGGAAGTTGGCCAGGTGCTTGTGACTGGAAGCACGGCTATCATGATAGTTTTACACTCTGCAGAGGTGGCACCACTTTACCCACAAGTTCGTGATTTCGTAACCCGTCGGCGACTAGAAAGAACCTCTATTATACCAGTACACAACCATCGGTGTATGGCCAAGAGATCACAAAATAGCCTTTACAAAGGGGCTACTAGGATGTACGGACCCATTGAGGTTTCACCGGCAGGCTCGAATCTCCATTCTCCCACCCATGGGCCCCTCTTGTGCCATGCAGTTCCCAGGGCAGTCCCTCTCGACTCCCATTCCCCGCGCCATCCAGCGGTCCATAACAAGTTAGCACCACACCTAATTAGTCAGCTAAGCCGCACCCATATTTGGCCTTGTGGTGGCACTGTTTTCCTGGCATGTGCTCGCATGAACCGGTCCTTAGATCTACGGCAAGTAAACCACCATCTCATTCAGCAACATCCACGAACCAAGCCTGCCTAGATCTCCCTGATTACATGCTCATTAACATCATCAAGTTATCATCATCATTATTCATATGAGTGCAGTAGCTAACCATGTCTCAATTCAGCTTCCCGTATCCCGTAAGTTAAGCGAAGCAAAAAGGAAAAACGACCATACCCAACTCATCAACTTTCCCGGCGACAAGGATGGTTAATCAAAACTAATAAACTCCTATAAAAGGGTGTCCCATCATGTTGACACAAGCATACACGTTTTCGCAAACAAAACAGTTTCAAAACATAGGATCAATATGGTCAAGGGGCACTTGCCTTGCTCCCGTGGTTCGTGTTGCTCAAACGTCTCAAAGTCTTGGTGTCACACCCGGTTTTTCCGAAGAACAACCAAGTGAATATCACATGTATGCCAGGATCATTTTCTCATACATGTGATGACAAATAGTGAAGCATCATTTATTACAAGCCAGGTGTCGAATATAAATAAGTCTTACATAGCAAATGTCTCGATAGGCAATAATAAGTTCATCACAAGTAAATAAACTAGCAGCGGAATAATTATTCTCGTGGGCTCCGTTACAGGCGTTGCCCGGGGGTCTCCATGAACCTAGAATCCTTCTTCGGGTCAAAAGTCTTGGTCATTATACACCATCTCATTATCTTGACCTGAGCAGCAATATAAACCAACAAATATGCAAGGTTGAGTACCGATGGTACTCAGCAAGTGTGGGAAAGTTATGTCATGCATGGCTAGAACAAGGAGAGGTTGAACTCATGGTTAAAGTACTACGCAATCAATACCTATCACCTTAGCTTATTAAGCACCTACATTACTACACAGGTGAAATGGTCCCAATCTCCCATTCCATCATCATAATCCAATAACCATAACATCAGTTCCAATGTTAAGCTCCCCGCTTAACATCCACAACCTCCAAGGTTATCATATTCTAATCATGAATAAGTCCAAGCCGCTCTTGACCGTGAGCACGGCTGTCATGACAGTTTTGACTCTGCAGAGTTTGCACCACTGTACCCACATGTAGTGATTTCATCCCCCGTTGCCGGGTGGACTAAAAGAACCTCCATTATGCCAGTGGCCACGAACCACATACACACTTCCCAGGTGTGTAGCCAGGAGATCACTACGAAGCCTTTACAAAGGGATTCCCGACGAGCGTGGGCCCACTGTGGTTTTACCCCTAACAGCATACAAGAGGCTCCAACCCCGCTGCAGTGGCCCCCTCTTGAGCCTTGCGGTTCATATGGTAGTCCAGCTGACACCTATTCCCCGCACCATCCAACACACCCATACTACGCCGGGGATACACCTAATTAATTGGCCAAGCTGCCCCATCTCAGCATGTGGTTGGCACGGTAAAGCCAGGTTACATGCTCCATGAACCGGTCCTTAGGATCCAGGCAAGTACTAAACACAAACCCGAGTCTCGTGCATCCAGCACACAACTAAAACATCCAACTTGCCTTGATCCCTACCTCTACATAACTCACAATATCTCATTCAAGAGTATGGTAAAATAAACTGATGATCTCATATCCCAAATATCCCATTCTAAGCATGGCTAAGCATATGCATAATAATAAATGACATGATAAAATAAATCCCAACCCAAGCTACAAGGAAACAAGGTAATGCAATTCTAGGGAAACTTCCTAGCATGGGTTTCATATTTCAATTGACAATGCAAATAATTCTAGCTACACATCCTAGCATAGGATCAAAGTGGTCAAGGACACTTGCCTCCTTCCTGCTGCTCTTGAAATGGGTAGTCCTGATCTTGGAAAGGAATAACTTGCTCTTGAGCAGGTTCTACATCATACCATCACACATAGCAAAAGAAAAACAACAATCCATAAGACATAGTTCACACTTCCACTTCATACAAACCACACATTCACATGTAACAAAGCCATTCACAACTTCTATGTGTTGTGTTTACTCTATGTGTGTTGACCTTTGGCTTACATGCACTTTTAATCATGTGTATATGATTCCTACTTTTGTATTCACATTTATGCTTGCATACTTTATACATGAGTTTCCAATTTTAAATAAATTCCTTATATTCAATTACTACACCTCTTAGCTACCAAGTATGCATGAAAGGTATTTTCCTACTCCATATGTGTCTTCAGAATTTATACCAACCCTAAACTGAATTCTTTGGATTTTAGAAACTTCATTTATCATTTACTAGTTGCTATATTTTCAGATTTATTTCCTATGCCTAAATGTGAACTTTATTATAAAAATAACAAGACACATCACCTAAACAGAATAGGTTCTGATCTAAAATATTTAAGAATATATTTTTGACCTTTTCCTCTGATGTAAACTATTTTACATTTATTTTCCCTATTTTCAGAACTATTCTTTACTTAAAAATGTGTCCCTATAACTAATAAATATGAATAATAAATTAAACAGATTCATTTCAGCCAAAAATCTATTTTTATCTCACTCCAAAGTTTTCTAAGTACTGAGAAAGTTTTTAATTTAAATTTGACAATATGTTTGTCCCACTTTTTAAATTTTAAATACTAGCCACATATTCAATTTCCTAGATTTAATATCAAACAGGGTTAAAAAGGTAAATTCACCCCACTACAGGGTCTATAATATTATTTTAACAATTTTCAGGGGTCTAGCTACTCATAACAGAGGAGTTTTTCCTAATTTTTATTAAGTTCAGGGGCTAAAACTGATTTTTAAATGAATTTACATGATTTTCTGAAGTTCCAGGGGCTAGATCAGAAGTTTCCGGGGCTAGCTCTTATTTCCCGAGAACCCCAGGGGGGTAGCACGTAAGATTTCCAGTCTTTATAACGCGGGGCTGACGTGGACCGTCCGATTTAAAACAGACGGCTGAGATTATAACGCCGAACCAGTACGCGGGGATTTAAAGTCTACCGTGCGATTTAAAATAAACGGTGCTCAAGCGGCCACGTTGCTCTGATCGAGCGCGGGCGGCGCTGCCCGGCGGCGCACGGCGGCGGCAAGCGGCGATCTCACCGGAGATTTTCGGATCTTCGAGAATTCTTCCTAGAACTGTGATTTTATGACATAGATCGGTGGAGGGGAGGTCGGGGATCTCACCTCGGGGGTTTTCTTGAGCTCGGAGATCCTGGAAAGCGACCGGCGATGAGGTCCGAGGTGAATTCACGGCGAGGCTCGTCGGCGCTGCGTTTGAACCGCAAACCACCGAGTTTTCTGCACCTGCGAGGTTCCCCGGAGGTGGTGGATCAAGACTAGCGAGTTAGATCAGAATTTCCGAGCGTAGATCGGCCAGAATTCACCGGAGAAGGCTCGGGTTCTCACCGGAGTAAAAACGGCGGATCACGTGGGAAAAACAGAACGAGGCCGGGGTTTTTATAGACGGAGGAGGACGGTGGGTTTATTTAGATCGAGTGGGAGTCCTCCGGAACCAGAATTCGGCCGGAAATCCGGTCGGTTGCGATCGCGCGCGCGGGTGAACAGTCCGAGTTTCGGACGATCGGGGGTTAGAGATGACAGGTGGGTCCCACCTATCTGAGAGAGAGAGAGCGCGGGCGCGCGGCTGCGGGCTGGTGCGGGGCAGGGTGGGCCGGCTGGTGGATTTCGGCTCACTGGCCGGTTTTTTTTCTGTTTTCCTTTTTTTCTATTTCATTTCTGTTTTGAGTTTAAATTGAATTCCAGTTTGAATTTAAATTGTTGCAAAACATGCAACACGTCCAAAAATTTTTTAAATTCCCCTCTTAACAGGATTTTGGGTCTTAACAGAATTTTGGGGTGTTACACTTTGTGCTGTAGTTCCTCGTAGATGGCCTCTTGAGCTTGTCCTTCTACTCACGACCACGCACATACAAGATTTACAGCAATCAGTTATCATGCACAATCTTTACTCAAGATGCAATGAGGTGGATGAATGCAAATCCTATGGTGCAGTTTTATAAAACCAGTTTGTATGTGTTCTTGCATGTTTTAATGGGCTTCCATGGGGTTTTATGGTGATCAAGGTTGCTGGGATCAAGTGTGGACGTGATGATGATCTTGACACAAGATGTAGGTCAATTTCACCATCAAAAATCAACCAAAACATGATCTGTCCACACGCAGAAGTTTCTGCTCGAAGGGGGCGAAGAAAACGGGTGCGTAGAAACAGCGGCGACGTCGTAAGAGGGGTCACGAAGACCTACCTGTGACGCCCTCAATTCTGTGGAAAAATGATGGAACCGAGAACTGATGCATATGTGTGCCCAAGATGTTCATCACACATATACACATCATCCACAAACTGAATTTCAGAATATATATAACCACGAATAACAGAGTTTATTACAATGTTTCATGAGTCTTGGACTCACGCTAACAGCGGAAGTCTTAATCTAACAGCGGAAGTCTTCTAACTAATGCGGAAGCAATCTAAGCAGCAGCAGCAGCAGCTCCATCTCTGCTCCATCCCCACAGGCAAGTTGAGGACAGATTACACGCCTAAGGCTCCACTTGGTCTTCATAATAATCTTCTCCTGTAGCTGATGATGAAGTAATAATGAAAGTTTCAGTACAATGATGTACTCAGCAAGTACGGGAAAATATGATATGTAGCTCACAACAAGGTAGGTATAAAAAGGCTCATTTCAGAAAGCAAAGTTATTTATCAAAACCATGATAAAACAGCAACTTAATTTTAAGTGAACGTAATCCCAATATGTATCAAAATACCAATCATACCTCCATTATGTCCATCACCTTCCATGTCCCAACCAGACATTAATCAACCTCATTCTTGCTCACGAATACCTTCTCGTATTCGCTACCATCTCACAAATATCATCTTGTATTCGCTACCATTTCATCTATACACAAATTCCATCTCACTCCGAGACCAATCTCGTTGCTATGACTCAACAGTCATGCAACCAATCTTATCATCCGGACTCAACAGTCCCAAAAACCAAACCAAAATCAAACCATAACCAAAACCATTCAAAACCATCCCAAAATAACCATCCAACTAATCATGGAAGTTGGCCAGGCGCTCGTGACCGTAAGCTCGGCTATCATGATAGTTTTAGACTCTGCAGAGTTTGCACCTCTTTACCCACAAGTTTATGATTTCGTCACCCGTTGGCGACTGCAGAACCTCCATTATACCAATACACAACCGTCGGTGTATAGCCAAGAGATCACAAAATAGCCTTTACAAAGGGGCTACTAGATGTATGGACTCACTAAGGTTTCACTGGCAGGCTAGAATCTCCAATTCTCCCACCCACGGGCCCCCTCTTGTGCCATGCAGTTCCCAGGGCAGTCCTCACTCGACTCTCATTCCCCGCGCCTTCCACGGTCCATAACAATCTAGTAACTTACATAATTACTCAGCTAAGCCACACCCATACTTGGCCTTGTGGTGGCACTGTTATCCTGGCATGTGCTCACATGAACCGGTCCTTAGATCTACGGCAAGTAAACCACCATCTCATGCTACCTCCTTCACAAACCCGGCTTGCCTAGATCTCCCTCCGATCCATGTCCATTATCAACATCAGTTTCTCATTATTCTCACGAGTGCAGTTAGCTAGACACATCTATCTCGCCTCCCAATCCCATGGACTCAGCGAAGCATAAAAGAAAAAACCATACCCAACTCATAAACATCCCTGGTGACAAGGGTGGTTTAACCAAAACTAGTAAACTCCTATAAAAGGGTTTCCCATCGTGTTTGACTTAGCACCCACACCTTTTCGCAAACAAAACAGTTTTCCAAAACATAGGATCAATATGGTCAAGGGGCACTTGCCTTGTTCTGGCTGTTCCGGTTGCTCAAAATCTTGTTGTTGTAGTCCGTCGTAGGTAGCTCCCTGAGCTTGTCCTTCTATACACGGTCACGCACATACAAGATTCACAACAATCAATATCATGCACAAACTTTAACTAGATGCGATGATGCATATGCATGCTATCCTATGATCAGTTTCTATTAGATCAGTTTGTACGTGTTCTTGCATGGTTTTCATGGGTTTTACGATGAACATAGGTGTTCGGATCAAATGTGGACGTGGCAATGATCTTGACTCTAGATCAAACCGATCAACACGTGATTTGTCCACGAAAAAGCTTCTGTTCGAAAGGAATCAAAGAACAGATGCAAAGAAAATGCGACGATGTCGTAAGGTGGTATTGGAGACCTACCTTATGTTCTTCTTAGTCTCGGGGTCCTTCTCCTATCAAACATATCGTTGGGGCTCTCTTCTGGCGATCTCTCTCGATCGAACTCCGGCGAAGGGTTTACTCGGCGAGCTGGGGCTAGGGCTCTAAGTTGTCGGCTCAGGAGGTGGAAAAGAAGTTCGTGGTTTCGGCCAAAGGTTCTGGGTTCTATTTATAATTAGGAGGAGAAGAGTCCTAATCTGATTGTATTTCGAATAAGAGTCCTATTCAAATTGTCGTTGAATCTTAACAAGTTATCTTTTAGTTGATTTGGTGCGGTAACATTGTGGAATTCATGTCGGTTTCCTCCCGTACCGGTATTCCCACGCGCACATAATCAAAAACTGCTCCAGAACTCGTTACTTCCGCGGTGATGAGCTTACGAATCTCCACGTGTCCATCAGGGGCCTGGTCTCCCCCTTTTTGCAGAATGAGCTCCGGTTGTGCCATGTGTCAAGCGAGCGAGACCTCCCTCTTTCTCAGAGGTGGGCTCCGCGCGCGCCACGTATCCAGGGCGGTCGGGACCTCCTCTATATTCGGAGGTGGCTCCGCGAACGCCACATGTCAATGTCGGACCTCCCCTCTCATCAGAGGTGGCTCCGGGTGTGCCACGTGTCCTAACAATGCGAGACTTCCTTTCTTCTCAGAGACAAGCTCCGAGGTTGACACGTGTCCAACAGTGACGGACCTCCTAGAGATAAGCTCCGGAGGTGACACATGTCCAATAGGACTGGACCTCTCGGAGGTGAGCTCCAAGATCGACACATATCCCGCGCGACCGGTCCTCTGTTTTCTGCGGTGACTAGCTCCGAAGGTGACACGTGTCTTGCAGAACTGGCCTCGCTTTTCCGCAGAGGCTAACTCCAGGGCAACAAGTGTCCCACGGGGTCGGACCTTTCCCCATTTGCGGGGATGAGCTCCGGACACGCCACGTGGCCAGCGGCCCGCGTGTCACACCCGGTTTTTCCGAAGAAACAACCAAGTGAATATCACATGTATGCCAGGATCATTTTCTCATACATGTGATGACAAATAGTGAAGCATCATTTATTACAAGCCAGGTGTCGAATATAAATAAGTCTTACATCGCAAATGTCTCAATGGACACTAATGCTTCATCACAAGTAAATAAACTAGCAGCGGAATATTATTCTTTAGGGCTCCATCACAGGCGTTGCCCGGGGGTCTCCATGAACCTAGAAACCTTCTTCGGGTCCAAAGTCTTGGTCATTATACACCACCTCATTATCTTGACCTGAGCAGCAATATAAATCAACAAATATGCAAGGTTGAGTACCAATGGTACTCAGCAGTGTGGGAAAATTATATCATGCATGGCTAGAACAAGGAGAGGTTGAACTCATGGTTAAAGCACTACGCAATTAATACCTATCACCTTAGCTTATTAAGCACCTACATTACTACACAGGTGAAATGGTCCCAAATCTCCCATCCCATCATCATAATCCAATAACCATAACATCATTTCAAATGTTAAGCTCCCCGCTTAACTTCCAAAACCATCAATCCTCTAATCATGAATAAGTCCAGGCCGCTCTTAACCGTGAGCACGGCTGTCAAGACAGCTTTGACTCTGCAGAGTTTGTACCACTGTACCCACAAGTAGTGATTTCATCCCCCGTTGCCGGGTGGACTAAAAGAACCTCCATTATGCCAGTGGCTACGATCCACATTCACACTTCCCAGGTATGTAGCCAGGAGATCACTACGAAGCCTTTACAAAGGGATTCCCAACGAGCATGGGCCCACTGAGGTTTCACCCCTAACAGCATACAAGAGGCTCCAACCCCGCTGCAGTGGCCCCCTCTTGAGCCTTGCGGTTCATATGGTAGTCCAGCTGACACCTACTCCCCGCACCATCCAACACACCCATACTACGCCGGAGATACACCTAATTAATTGGCCAAGCTGCCCCATCTCAGCATGTGGTTGGCACTGTAAAGCCGGGTTACATGCTCCATGAACCGGTCCTTAGGATCCAGGCAAGTACTAAACACAAACCCAAGTCTCGTGCACCCAGCACACAACCAAAACATCCAACTTGCCTTGATCCCTACCTCTACATAACTCACAATGTCTCATTCAAGAGTATGGTAAAATAAACTGATGATCTCATATCCCAAATATCCCATTCTAAGCATGGCTAAGCATATGCATGTAAATAAATGACATGACAAAATAAATCCCAACCCAAGCTTCAAGGAAACAAGGTAATGCAATTCTAGGGAAACTTCCTAGCATGGGTTTCATATTTAACTTGACAATGTAAATAATTCTATCTACACATCCTAGCATAGGATCAAAGTGGTCAAGGACACTTGCCTCCTTCTTGCTGCTCTTGAAATTGGTAGTCCTGGTCTTGGAAAAGAATAACTTGCTCTTGAGCAGGTTCTACATCACACCATCACACATAGCAAAAGAAAAACAACAATCCATAAGACATAGTTCACACTTCCACTTCATACAAACCACACATTCATATTTATGAAATTCATTCACCATTATATGTGTTGTGGTTACTCTATGTGTGTTGATCTGTGGCTTGCATACACTTTTATTTATATGTATATGATTCCTACTTTGGTGTTCATATTTATACTTACATACTATATTTATATATATATATGTGTGTGTTTCAGTTTTAAATAAATTCCTTACATTAAACTACCAAGTATGTATGAAAAGTATTTTTCTTCTCCATATGTGCCTTCATAATTTCTATCAACCCTAAACTGAATTCTTTGGATTTTAGAAACTCCATTTATCTTTTACTAGTTGCTATATTTTCAGATTTATATTCCTATGCATAATTGTGTATTTTATTATAAAATTAGTAATACACATCATCTAAACAGTATAGGTTCTGGTCCTAAATAATTTAATAACATATTTTGACCTTGGCCTCTGATGTAAACTATTTCTTAATTATTTTCCCTATTTTTCTATAACTATTCTTTACTTAAAAATGTGTCCCTATACTAAATAATGTGATTAATAAATGAAACAGATTCATATCAGCCCAAAAATATATTTTTATCTCACTCCAAAGTTTTCTAAGTACTGAGAAAGTTTTTAATTAATTTTGACAATTATGTTTGTCCCACTTTTTAATTTTTAAACACTAGTTACATATTCAATTTTCTAAGTTAAATACTAAACAGGGCTAAAATAATGAATTCACCCCATTACAGGGTCTATAATATTATTTTCATAATTTCCAGGGGTCTAGCTACACTTATCAGAGGTGTTTTTCCTAATTTTTATTAAGTCCAGGGGCTAAAACTGATTTTTAAATGAATTTACATGATTTTCTGGAGTTCCAGGGGCTAGATCTGAAGTTTCCGGGGCTAGCTCTCAATTCCAGAGAACCCCAGGGGGTAGCACGTAAGAAGTCCAGTCTTTATAATGCGGGGCTGACGTGGACCGTCCGATTTTAAACCGACGGCTGAGATTATAACATTGAACCGGTACGCGGGGTTTTAAAGTCTACCGTGCGATTTAAAATAAACGGCACACAAGCGGCCACGTCGCTCTGATCGAGCGCGGGCGGCGCTGCCGGCGGCGCACGGCGGCGGGAAGCGGCGATCTCGCCGGAAAGTTTCGGATCCGCGAGAATTCTACCTAGAACTGTGATCTTATGGCATAGATCGGTAGAGAGGAGGTCAGAGATCTCACATCGGGAGTTTTCTCGAGCTCGGGGGTCCTGGAAAGTGATCGGCGGCGAGGTCCGAGGCAAAACCACGGCGAAGCTCGTCGGCGCTGGATTTACACCGTAAGTCTCCGAGTTTTCTGCACCTGCAAAGCTCCCCGGAGGCGGTGGATCAAGACCAGCGAGTTAGATCAGAGTTTCCGAGCTTAGATCGGCCAGAATTCACCGACGAAGTCTCGGTGCTCACCGGAGTAAAAATCGGCGATCGCGTGGGAAAAACCGATCGGGGCTGGGGTTTTTATAGCCGGGGGAGGGCGGTGGGTCGGTTGTGATCGAGTTGGAGTCTTCTGGGACCAGAATTCGGGCTGAGGGATGCGGTTTCCAGGCGGTTAAGATCGCGCGCGCTCGGGGGGAAAAGTCCGGGGTTGGCGCGAGCGAGGTTGGGGATGACAGGTGGGTCCCACCTGTCTGTGTGAGAGAGCGCGGGCGCGCGGGGGCGGGCTGGCGCGGGGAAAACTGGGCCGGCTGGCGGGTTTCGGCCCACTGGCCGGTTTTTTTCCGTTTCTCTTTTTCTTTTTCCATTTCTTTTCTGTTTTGAGTATAATTTGAATTCCAATTTGAATTTTTGCAAAACATGCAACACGTCCAAAAATTTTTAAATTCCCCTCTGAACATGGTTTAGAGTTTTGAATCAAAATTTGGGGTGTTACAGCTCTACCCCCCTTAAAAGAAATCTCGTCCTCGAGATTGGTGTTTCTAAGAAAACAATTCCGGAAATTGTGCCTTGAGCTCATCTTCCCGTTCCCAGGTGGCTTCCTCTTCTGAGTGATGCTTCCACTGCACCTTGCACATCCGGATTCTTTTATTTCTGGTGAGGCGTTCCATTGTCTCCAAAATCTTGTATGGTTGCTCGACATAAGACAAATCTTCAGCTACATCCACTTCATTCATGGGTAACACCTCCTCAGGCGTCCTCAGACATTTCTTGAGTTGTGACACATGGAATACATCGTGTACATCTGATAGATGAACCGGTAACTCTAGTTGGTACGCCACTTCGCCTTTTCTTTCCAAAACTTGAAAGGGTCCGATGTATCGAGGTGACAACTTCCCTTTCACCTTGAACCGACGAAGTCCTCTGATAGGGGACACCTTGAGATAAACATAGTCTCCCACGTTGAAAACGAGTTCTCTTCTTCGTACATCAGCATAACTCTTCTGGCGTGTTTGTGCTATCCTCAAGTTGTTGCGAATCTCCCTCACCTCCGCTTCGGCTTCTTGTAGCACTTCTGGACCAAACACTTTACTTTCTCCTGTTTGGTTCCAAAATAGAGGAGTTCTGCACTTCCTTCCATACAAAGCTTCAAACGGTGACATTTTCATACTAGCTTGATAGCTGTTGTTATAGGAAAACTCCGCATACGGTAAGTTCTTGTCCCAACTCCTATTGTTTTTGAGTGCACATGCCCTTAACATATCTTCAAGGATCTGATTGGTTCTCTCCGTCTGCCCGTCAGTTTGGGGATGATAGGCAGAGCTGAAATTCAGATGGGTTCCCATGGTTTCATGCAACTTCTGCCAAAACCTCGAAGTGAACTGTGTCCCTCGGTCCGACACTATCTTCTTTGGCACTCCATGGTAACACACAATCCTTGACATGTACAATTCTGCCAATTTGGATCTGCTGTAGCTTTCTTTCACAGGGATGAAATGAGCTACCTTGGTTAGCCTATCAATAACGACCCATATTGAATCATACCCGGATTGGGTCCTAGGCAATCCCACGACAAAATCCATGCTGATTTCTTCCCACTTCCATTCAGGCACTTTGAGTGGTTGCAATAATCCCGCGGGTCGTTGATGTTCTGCTTTCACCAACTGACATGTGTCACATAGGGCAACATGTTCCGCGACATCTCGCTTCATGCCATACCACCAATACCTGCTCTTGAGATCCTGGTACATCTTCGTACTCCCAGGATGAATGGAATAGTCAGAATCGTGAGCCTCCTTCAAAATTAATTCACGGATCTCCTTTACTTCTGGCACACAGATCCTTTTCCCGTGCCACACCGTTCCTTGTTCATCCTCTCTAAAACCAGGAGCTTTATTTTCCTTGATGAGCTGTCTGATCTCTTGTATCTTCTCATCATTCTTTTGGCCCTCGCGTATGTCTTGCTCGAGTGTGGAGTCCACTTCCATGGCGATGGCTTCACCACTATTTACTAGACATAGATTGAGTCTTATAACCTCGTCCTTCAATTCTGCAGGCATGTCCTTCAAACTCAACTTATTGACCTGCACTTTCCGACTCAAAGCATCGGCCACGACGTTTGCTTTCCCGGGATGATAGTTGATGCCCACATCAAAGTCATTGATTAGCTCTAACCATCTCCTTTGTCGGAGGTTGAGATCTGGCTGGGTGAATATGTACTTCAAACTCTTATGATCCGTATATAACTCTGTCCTCTTCCCCATCAAATAGTGCCGCCAAATTTTCAACGCGTGGACCACTGCGGCTAGTTCAAGGTCATGTGTAGGATAGTTCTTCTCGTGCTTCCGAAGCTGCCGGGATGCATAAGCCACGACATGTCCTTCTTGCATGAGAACACATCCCAACCCATTTCCAGAGGCATCGCAGTACACTGTGAAATTCTTCTGCATATCTGGCATGACCAACACTGGGGCTGTTGTCAATCTCTTCTTTAGCTCCTGAAAGCTCGTCTCGCACTGTGGCGTCCAGGTGAATGTGATTCCCTTCTCCAACAGTTTGGTGAGAGGTCTCGAGATCTTGGAGAATCCCTCAATAAACCGTCGATAGTATCCAGTCAATCCCAAAAAGCTTCGAACTTCCCCGACATTTTCAGGGGTTTTCCACTTCTGGATATCCTCGATTTTGGCGGGATCTACGGAGATTCCTCCCTCCGAGATTATATGTCCTAAAAAGGGAACTCTCTTCAGCCAAAACTCACACTTGCTCAACATGGCATATAGTTGGTGTTCTCTCAGCCTCTGTAACACCAACCTTAGATGTTTCTCATGTTCTTCTTCATCTTTGGAGAAGACGAGAATATCATCTATAAAAACCACCACAAATTTGTCCAGATATTCCATGAATACCTTGTTCATGAGGTACATGAAATATGCCGGGGCATTGGTTAGCCCAAAAGGCATGACAGTGTATTCATACAGTCCGTACCGAGATACGAAAGTTGTCTTAGGAATATCTGATTGCCTTATCTTGAGTTGGTGGTACCCCGACCTGAGATCAATTTTCGAGAACACACAAGCTCCCCTCAACTGATCAAACAAGTCTTCAATGCGGGGTAATGGGTACTTGTTTTTGATGGTTACCTCATTCAAGGCACGGTAATCCACGCATAACCTTTGGGTTCCGTCTTTCTTGGGCACGAATATCACCGGAGCTCCCCATGGTGAGGAACTAGGGCGAATATACCCCTTCTCCGTCAATTCTCTCAAATGATCCTTGAGCTCTTCTAGCTGCTTGGAGTCCATTCGATAAGGTCTCTTGTATATCGGGGCTGTTCCCAGTACTAGCTCCATTGCGAATTCCACGTCACGGTCGGGAGGCATACCTGGCAATTCCTCCGGAAAAACATCTGGATATTCCCTGATAGTCCTGATTTCCTCAACTTTCACCTCCACTTGATTTAATTTAATGTCCCTCCTAGGCTCGTGTATCGTTATGAACTTTACTCTTGTGCCATTGGGGTGAGTTACTTCCACCGTTCTGGTCGAACAATGGATGATTCCTTTATGTTTGGTCAACCAATCCATACCCAAAATAATATCTATCCCTTGTGAATCCATCACTATGAGGTTAGCAGTAAATACTACCCCATTAATGTCTAGGCTCACTTTGGGACACACTTGTCTTGTCCTTATTTCTCCACCTAGAGAGTTTACGGCTAGCATATGGTTCATTTGAGTGGTTGATAGGTCATGCTTCTTAACAAACCCTTGAGCAATGAACGAGTGGGTAGCACCAGAATCAAACAGCAGAGTTGCAAGGTGTAAATTGGCAGGAAACTTACCAACTACCACGTCGGGTGCCTCTTGTGCTTCCTCCATAGTGACATGGTTCACCCATCCTCTCATTACATTCTGCTGTTGTGGCGGCGCAGGCTTCTTCTTTGGGCATTTATGGGCGTAGTGTCCCACTTCACCACAGCTGAAACATTGCACCCCAATCTTAGATGCTTGGCCTTTGTTGTCTTGGGGTTGGTTTGGGGGTCCTTGCACTGCTGGTCGAGGTGGATATGCGGGGCGAGGCTGCTGCACAAACTGACGTTGCGGCTGTGCTGGTGCTGCGGGAGGCCTGTAGTTTGGGTTGTACCCTCTTGGTGCTGAATAGGGTACCGCAGCACGGCTTGTCTGCCCCGTAGGTTGTTGCATCATACGTGGGCGGGTGTTGCTCCCTGAGGCCTGATGTGACCACCCCGCCTTCCTCTTATTCTCATTTTCTAGGGCCTTTAGCTTCCTTTCCACCACAAATGCTCTGTCCACCATCTTTTGAAAGCTTTCATACTCATTGGAGGACATTGCACACTGCATTTCTGCGGTAAGCCCTTCCACGAAACAATCTTGTTTCTGCTCATCAGTCTCTATGTCTCGTGGAGCATAACGGGATAGTTGAGTAAATTTAGTGAGGTATTCCCTCACCGTCATGTTTCCCTGCTGCAGTCCCAGAAACTCTTTCCTCTTGTTTTTGAGTTCACCTCTTGGGATGTAATGGTTGCGGAAGCTACGCTTGAACTCTTCCCAAGTGATGTTCTCAGGGTCATGATGGGCGGTCACGTAGGCGGTCCATCAATCAGCAGCAGGTCCATGCAATTGATGAGAGGCAAACAGCACCCTCTCATACCCTTGGCACTGTATGATCCTCATCTTACTTTCAATAGTCTTCAGCCAATCATCTGCCTCCAGAGGTTCAGCAGCACTTGCAAACTTTGGAGGTTGAGTTCCTAGAAACTCACTCAACCTTGGTTGGCGTGGTGCAGCTTGTGGAGGTGGAACTTGATGCAAGTTGGCCACCACTTGAGTCAAGTTCTGGATAAGCTGATTTTGATTCTCCAGCATTTGGTGGAGAGGATCAACTTCTTCACGGCGACCACCCCTGTCCTGGCCTCCAGAAAGATGAGGGTTGCATGCCTCATCATTGTTGTTGGCGGGGTTGGCAGCACGTCCTTTTCCTCTTCCGGCCATCTGGCAGAATCAACAAATGTTAATTTGATACCATTTAGTATCATCTTACTACTTTCATTTGTTGGTACTTTGAGGTGTTGACGCTTTGTTAAAATTTTACGAGGGTTTATATCTCACACCGAATAAATGCACTATTATTTCCTGTGGGTTCACACACCAAAGCAAAACAATCTGAAGACGAGGCTGTGGACAATTGCTCATGGCTTCCACAACTCACGTCACACACCAAGCATCATCACACCATTAACTACGTAACGACTCGACTACTCGACCTCTTGCTAGCTAGGGGAAAGACTCTACACTACTCGTCCTCTTGAGCTGGCTCCTCGGGATCTTCCTCCTCATTTCGGCTACCTTCTGACTCTGCTTTGGGTGGGGAGGCTGCTGGTGGAGAAGTGCGACGACGCCTGATTGCTCGGCGATCCGGGGAGTCAGGAGTCCACGTATCTTTCACGGTGACACACAGTTCATTCCCATCTCCTCTTTCTCTCGCCTTTAAGCAAGCTCGCAGCAACGCCTCCGTTTCCTTCAGAGTGTCTCGGACATCCTGAAGCTCTTGTTGACACTCCTGCAGTCGAGTGCTGAGCATAGCAGCATCCTCCAAGCACAAGTCCATGTGCTCATGGGAAGTCCCTTGCTGCACCGGTGGGTACTTGTACTCCGTGGGACCACTCTCACGTTAGAGGACATACATGTACTCAGTTTTGTCCAAGTGGCGACGATAGATGTGACTCTGGCAGGTGATGGCCTCCCAGGTGACATCTTTCTCCGCGTCAACTTGTGTTGCTCGACAAGCTGGAGAGTGGTGAATCTTAAGCAGCTGATTCTCGTGTATAATCCTCATCTCCGAACTCCATTCTTCCCTCTTCTCACGGATGGTCCTGGTGGAGTTATAGTGGATGATTAGCTTGCCCGTATTGCCGGCGGCTTCGAGCATACGTCAAAGACGGCGCAACAAGTCTCCTACTGCCAATCCGTAGGAAAGGTACGTCACTGGACGACTCTCCTCTCTTTCGGCAAGGGCAACTACGGGAACTCTCCCTCCTGTGGACTTGCGAGCGGTGCGAATCATGCGAACCATCTAAAACAAAAAGAATTTAAAAATTAGGTTAGTTAAACTTTTTAAACAAAAATCCCATTTTGAAGGAAAATTTGGGGTAAGATGAAGAAAATGACTCCTTAAATAACACTCTTCAACCCACACCTTGGAAAATAGTTTTTAAGAAAATAGGGCCCTTAAATACGTCCATTTCTACCTAGGTCCACGTTCCTACGGGCAACCTTGGCTCTGATACCACCTCTGTCACACCCGGTTTTTCCGAAGAAACAACCAAGTGAATATCACATGTATGCCAGGATCATTTTCTCATACATGTGATGACAAATAGTGAAGCATCATTTATTACAAGCCAGGTGTCGAATATAAATAAGTCTTACATCGCAAATGTCTCAATGGACACTAATGCTTCATCACAAGTAAATAAACTAGCAGCGGAATATTATTCTTTAGGGCTCCATCACAGGCGTTGTCCGGGGGTCTCCATGAACCTAGAAACCTTCTTCGGGTCCAAAGTCTTGGTCATTATACACCACCTCATTATCTTGACCTGAGCAGCAATATAAATCAACAAATATGCAAGGTTGAGTACCAATGGTACTCAGCAAGTGTGGGAAAATTATATCATGCATGGCTAGAACAAGGAGAGGTTGAACTCATGGTTAAAGCACTACGCAATTAATACCTATCACCTTAGCTTATTAAGCACCTACATTACTACACAGGTGAAATGGTCCCAAATCTCCCATCCCATCATCATAATCCAATAACCATAACATCATTTCAAATGTTAAGCTCCCCGCTTAACTTCCAAAACCATCAATCCTCTAATCATGAATAAGTCCAGGCCGCTCTTAACCGTGAGCACGGCTGTCAAGACAGTTTTGACTCTGCAGAGTTTGTACCACTGTACCCACAAGTAGTGATTTCATCCCCCGTTGCCGGGTGGACTAAAAGAACCTCCATTATGCCAGTGGCTACGATCCACATTCACACTTCCCAGGTGTGTAGCCAGGAGATCACTATGAAGCCTTTACAAAGGGATTCCCGACGAGCGTGGGCCCACTGAGGTTTCACCCCTAACAGCATACAAGAGGCTCCAACCCCGCTGCAGTGGCCCCCTCTTGAGCCTTGCGGTTCATATGGTAGTCCAGCTGACACCTACTCCCCGCACCATCCAACACACCCATACTACGCCGGGGATACACCTAATTAATTGGCCAAGCTGCCCCATCTCAGTATGTGGTTGGCACTGTAAAGCCGGGTTACATGCTCCATGAACCGGTCCTTAGGATCCAGGCAAGTACTAAACACAAACCCAAGTCTCGTGCACCCAGCACACAACCAAAACATCCAACTTGCCTTGATCCCTATCTCTACATAACTCACAATGTCTCATTCAAGAGTATGGTAAAATAAACTGATGATCTCATATCCCAAATATCCCATTCTAAGCATGGCTAAGCATATGCATGTAAATAAATGACATGACAAAATAAATCCCAACCCAAGCTTCAAGGAAACAAGGTAATGCAATTCTAGGGAAACTTCCTAGCATGGGTTTCATATTTAACTTGACAATGCAAATAATTCTATCTACACATCCTAGCATAGGATCAAAGTGGTCAAGGACACTTGCCTCCTTCTTGCTGCTCTTGAAATTGGTAGTCCTGGTCTTGGAAAAGAATAACTTGCTCTTGAGCAGGTTCTACATCACACCATCACACATAGCAAAAGAAAAACAACAATCCATAAGACATAGTTCACACTTCCACTTCATACAAACCACACATTCATATTTATGAAATTCATTCACCATTATATGTGTTGTGGTTACTCTATGTGTGTTGATCTGTGGCTTGCATACACTTTTATTTATATGTATATGATTCCTACTTTTGTGTTCATATTTATACTTACATACTATATTTATATATATATGTGTGTGTGTTTCAGTTTTAAATAAATTCCTTACATTAAACTACCAAGTATGTATGAAAAGTATTTTTCTTCTTCATATGTGCCTTCATAATTTCTATCAACCCTAAACTGAATTCTTTGGATTTTAGAAACTCCATTTATCTTTTACTAGTTGCTATATTTTCAGATTTATATTCCTATGCATAATTGTGTATTTTATTATAAAATTAGTAATACACATCATCTAAACAGTATAGGTTCTGGTCCTAAATAATTTAATAACATATTTTGACCTTGGCCTCTGATGTAAACTATTTCATAATTATTTTCCCTATTTTTCTATAACTATTCTTTACTTAAAAATGTGTCCCTATACTAAATAATGTGATTAATAAATGAAACAGATTCATATCAGCCCAAAAATATATTTTTATCTCACTCCAAAGTTTTCTAAGTACTGAGAAAGTTTTTAATTAATTTTGACAATTATGTTTGTCCCACTTTTTAATTTTTAAACACTAGTTACATATTCAATTTTCTAAGTTAAATACTAAACAGGGCTAAAATAATGAATTCACCCCATTACAGGGTCTATAATATTATTTTCATAATTTCCAGGGGTCTAGCTACACTTATCAGAGGTGTTTTTCCTAATTTCTATTAAGTCCAGGGGCTAAAACTGATTTTTAAATGAATTTACATGATTTTCTGGAGTTCCAGGGGCTAGATCTGAAGTTTCCAGGGCTAGCTCTCAATTCCAGAGAACCCCAGGGGGTAGCACGTAAGAATTCCAGTCTTTATAATGCGGGGCTGACGTGGACCGTCCGATTTTAAACCGACGGCTGAGATTATAACATCGAACCGGTACGCGGGATTTTAAAGTCTACCGTGCGATTTAAAATAAACGGCGCACAAGCGGCCACGTCGCTCTGATCGAGCGCGGGCGGCGCTGCCGGCGGCGCACGGTGGCGGGAAGCGGCGATCTCGCCGGAAAGTTTCGGATCCGCGAGAATTCTACCTAGAACTGTGATCTTATGGCATAGATCGGTAGAGAGGAGGTCAGAGATCTCACATCGGGAGTTTTCTCGAGCTCGGGGGTCCTGGAAAGTGATCGGCGGCGAGGTCCGAGGCAAAACCACGGCGAAGCTCGTCGGCGCTGGATTTACACCGTAAGTCTCCGAGTTTTCTGCACCTGCAAAGCTCCCCGGAGGCGGTGGATCAAGACCAGCGAGTTAGATCAGAGTTTCCGAGCTTAGATCGGCCAGAATTCACCGGCGAAGTCTCGGTGCTCACCGGAGTAAAAATCGGCGATCGCGTGGGAAAAACCGATCGGGGCTGGGGTTTTTATAGCCGGGGGAGGGCGGTGGGTCGGTTGTGATCGAGTTGGAGTCTTCTGGGACCAGAATTCGGGCTGAGGGACGCGGTTTCCAGGCGGTTAAGATCGCGCGCGCTCGGGAGGAAAAGTCCGGGGTCGGCGCGAGCGAGGTTGGGGATGACAGGTGGGTCCCACCTGTCTGTGTGAGAGAGCGCGGGCGCGCGGGGGCGGGCTGGCGCGGGGAAAACTGGGCCGGCTGGCGGGTTTCGGCCCACTGGCCGGTTTTTTTCCGTTTCTCTTTTTCTTTTTCCATTTCTTTTCTGTTTTGAGTATAATTTGAATTCCAGTTTGAATTTGAATTTTTGCAAAACATGCATTACGTCCAAAAAATTTTAAATTCCCCTCTGAACATGGTTTAGAGTTTTGAATCAAAATTTGGGGTGTTACACCGCGGAAAATGTCTACGGCGCTCCAGGCGAACTGAAATTGGCTCCTTTTGGCTATCTTTTGATTCTTCTCTGTTTCAATCTTATAAAAATGTTTATGAAACATGAATACATGCAGAAATCGAAAAATGAGGGTGTCACAAATCTACCCCCCTTAAATTGAATCTCGCCCTCGAGGTTCGATAGTAGAGAATAAATGAGGGAATTCTGTCTTGAGGTCTTCTTCACGCTCCCATGTGGCTTCAGCTTCGGTGTGATGGCTCCATTGTACCTTGCACCATCGGATCACTTTGTTCCTCGTGACCCTTTCCTTTACGTCCAAAATTCGGACAGGGTGCTCTACGTAGGTCACATCCTCTTGAAGTTCAAGTTGTCCATCGGTACTTGCTCTTCTGGTATCCTCCAGCACTTCTTGAGCTGGGATACATGAAACACGTCATGTACGTCGGAGAGGTCCGTTGGGAGCCCTAGTTGATAGGCTACTTCTCGCTTGTCCAAAATCTTAAATGGCCCGATGTAGCGAGGTGCTGGCTTGCCTTTGACGTTGAAACGTTGTTGGCCACGGATAGGTGTTACCTTAAGGTATACGAAGTCTCCTACTTCGAAAGTCAACTTCCTTCGCCTATTGTCCGCATAGCCTTTCTGTCGTGACTGAGCAGCCTTTAAGTTCTCCCGTATCGTTTGGACTTGCTTCTCAGCCTTTTGTAGCACTTAGGGTCCAAACACCTGGTTCTCTCCGGTCTCGTTCCAAAACAGCGGCGTTCTACACCGTCTACCGTACAATGCTTCGAAAGGTGACATCTTCAAGCTAGCTTGATAGCTGTTGTTATAGGAGAATTCGGCGTACGGTAAACTCCTATCCCAACTACGGCCATGTTTCAAGGCGCAAGCTCTCAACATGTCCTCCAAAATTTGGTTTGTCCTTTCGGTTTGTCCATCGGTTTGTGGGTGATAGGCGGAGCTCAAATCCAGTCGTGTACCCATAGCTTTCTGTAGCTTCCTCCAAAATCTAGAGGTAAACTGAGAACCTCGATCTGAGACTATCCTCCTCGAGGCTCCATGACGGCACACGATCTGCTCCATGTACAACTCGGCTAATTGTGCAACGTTGTACTTGGCCCTTACAGGGAGAAAATGGGCTGTTTTCGTCAATCGATCCACGATAACCCAGATGGAGTCATAACTCGACTGAGTATGTGGCAATCCGATGATGAAATCCATACTGATGTCTTCCCACTTCCACTCGGGTACCTTCAAGGGTTGCAACAATCCAGCGGGTCTTTGATGTTCGGCCTTCACCCATTGGCATGTGTCGCATAGGGCAACGTACTCGGCTATGTCCCTTTTCATACCATCCCACCAATAACATGTCTTCAGGTCCTTGTATATTTTGGTACTTCCGGGATGTATGGAATATGGTGAATCATGTGCCTCTTTTAATATCATGTCGTGGATGTGCTTCACGTTAGGCACACAAATCCTTTTTCCTAGCCAAAGCGTACCCTTCTCATCTTCCTTGAAATCCTTCTCTATTCCTTGTCGGATCCTTTCCTTGATTTCCTTGATCTCCTCATCCGTTGCTTGGCTACCTCTTATCTCTTGCTCCAATGAAGAGTGGAGTTCCATCACTTCCATCTTGTTCAAGAATCCGAGGTGTAACCGTTCGAACTCCTTGCGTAGTTCGGGTGGTAGCGCCCGAACCGTGAGTTGGTGACATGCTCCCTTCCGGCTCAATGCATCAGCTACTACATTGGCCCTTCTAGGGTGGTAGTTGATTCCAACATCGTAATCCTTGATGAGTTCCAACCATCGACGTTGCCTCAAATTCAAGTCTGTTTGTGTAAATATGTACTTGAGGTTTTTATGATCCGTATAGATCTCACATCGATAACCAAGGATATAATGTCTCCAAATCTTTAATGCATGCACTACTGGTGCTAGCTCCAAGTCATGTGTAGGATAATTAAGCTCGTGCTTCTTTAATTGTCGTGAGGCATAGGCTACCACTTGTCCTTCTTGCATGAGCACACATCCGAGCCCTTATCTTGATGCGTCACAGTATATGTCGAAGCTCTTGCCTACGTCTGGCAATACCAAAACTGGCGCTGTGGTTAGCCTTTTCTTGAGTTCCTCAAAGCTCTCTTGGCGCGCTGATGTCCACTGGAACACTTTTCCCTTCATTAGAAACTCCGTTATAGGCTTTGCTATCTTAGAGAAGTCCTTGATGAACCTTCGGTAGTATCCAGCCATCCCAAGAAAATTCTGAATATCCCTCACGTTTTGCGGTTGGTTCTACTTCAGAACATCTCCCACTTTTCTGGGATCAATCGATACTCCTTCCTCGGAGACAATGTGGCCTAGGAACGATATCTCCTTTAGCCAAAATTGACACTTGTTAAGCTTGGCATAAAATTGATGCTCGCGCATTTTCTGCAAGGTCAATCTTAAATGTTCTTCATACTCCTCCTCACTTTTTGAATACACCATAATGTCGTCAATAAAAACCACGACGAACTTATCCAAGTACTCCATGAAAACCTTGTTCATAAGGTACATGAATTATGCGGGTGCATTTGTTAACCCAAAAGACATGACTGTATACTCATACGAACCATACCGTGTCCGAAAGGCAGTCTTGGGTATATCGTAGGGCTTAATTTTCAGCTGGAAGTATCCTGACCGAAGATCAATTTTGGAGAACACTCGGGCTCCTTTCATTTGGTCGAATAGGTCCTCTATACGGGGCAGAGGGTATTTGTTCTTGATTGTTACCTCATTGAGAGACCTATAGTCCACGCACATCCTTTGGGTCCCATCCTTCTTGTCTACGAAGAGCACGGGGGGCTCCCCATGGTGATGAGCTTGGACATATAAAACCCTTCTCCAACTGCTCCTGAATTTGCTTCTTGAGTTCCACTAGTTCATTGGTGGGCATTCTATAGGGTCTCTTTGCTATGGGTGCAGTTCCAGGTACCAAATCAATGGCAAACTCAATGTCCCAGTCAGGTGGCATCCCTGGAAGCTCTTCTGGAAACACGTCCGAGAATTCCTGAACCACTGGAATGTTGTCCAACGTTGCTCCTTCGACGTGGTTCAAACTTGCCTTATTGGTTGTTTGTTAGGCTGACTTAAACTTGATACGAATATCGTGCTCATTTGTCAACTGCACGCTCCTCTCAGCACATTGGATTACTCCGTTGTGCTTTCTTAACCAATCCATCCCGAGTATTATGTCAAGCCCTTGGGAATCCAAGACAATGAGGTTGGCAAGGAAGTCTACCCCCTTATTTTAAGGCTTACTTTCGGACATACTATATTAGTCCTCATCTCTCCACTGGGAGAATTAACTAACATAGCACATTTTAAGTGTTATATGGGTAGATTATGCTTGGCGACATACTTGGATGATATGAAGGAATGTGATGCTCCAGAATCAAATAAAATGGTGGCTGGGTTGGAATTGGCAAGGAACATACCAATTACGACGTCCTCAGCCTATTGTGCTTCCTCAGCAGAGACATGATTCACGTTGCCGCGAGCATAGTACTGTTGTCCACGGTTTCTTTGATTGTCTCCTCCGTTCGGTCGCGGGTTCTGCTTGGGCACGTTGCCTTGCTGTCCAGGACCTCTCCTCGGGCACTGGCTCACGAAGTGTCCTATTTCCCCGCATGCAAAGCATGCCCTATTGCCCATGACGGCATGTACGTTGGGGTGGGGGTTTTGAACAGGAGCGCCCATGTTGGGTCGGGGCACAGGAGGCAAAGGCACATGAGGTGCTTGTGCAACGGGTCTTTGCTGTGGTGGCTGACTAGGGCTGTATGCAGGAGCGGTCGATCCATACTGCGGTGCAGATAGGGGTATGTACCGAGGTCGTACGTTGCTCCCTTGTGGCTGGTTATGGCATCTTCCTCTTGCCCTCTCGCTCGATCTCTCGGATCTTGCTTTCAACCACTATAGCCTTGTCAACCAGCTTCTGGAAGCTCGCGTAGTCATTGTTGAGGAGCTGAACCTGGATCTCATTGTTCAACCCTCTCATGAACAGGTACTGCTTCCGTTGGTCCGAGTTGACATCTTCGGGGGCGTACCGGGACAGTTGCGTGAACTTGTTGAGATACTCATTCACACTTTTTTGTCCTTGGCGGAGACCTTCGAACTCCTGTCTCTTGAGCATCATTACACCAGCAGGGATGTAATGAGAGCGTAGACTCTCCTTAAACTCAGTCCAAGTGATCATCTCCGGGTCGACATGAGCGTTGCATAGGGCATCCCACCAGTCAGCGGCAGCTCCCATGAGTTGGTGCGACGCAAAAAGAACCTTCTCTCGGTCATTGCACTGCACTATGGCAAACTTCTTCTCCATGGATTTCAACCAGTCGTCAGCCTCCATGGGGTCGTTAGCTTGAGCAAAGGTGTGTGGTCGAGTCCTCATGAACTCTCCCAGTCTGTTATGAGCTGGCGGTGGTGGCGGTGGTGCTGGAACGGGGTTGTTTTTGTTGGCCTGCAACTGACCCAAAGTTTGGATCATGGTTTGCATAAGTTGATTCTGCATGGCCATCAACCGTTTCAGGTTGTTCTCACCAGCCTTGGGGTTAAAAAGAACTTCATCGTGGCCATCCTCTTGGTTGCCACGGACGTTCCTTCCTTGGCGGCCGGCGTTTCCTCTCACCATCTATGAGAGAGAACGAAATAGAATAGAGGTTAGAAAATTAGATGGATCCCCCTAACTATATGCATCAAGGTGGATTGGACTATATGTATTAGCCCATATGAGGATGTGAACAAGTGCCCAGGCATCTCACACCTATTTTTTACTTATGTGTGGATACGGACAACGCTTGAGACGTCCCACAACTCACACTAAGCACACAATCACAAACAATCATCACAAGGGCTCACACAACTCCTATTCAAGGCTTATTCAAGGGGGGGGGTCCTATATGGCTTAGGGTGATGTCAATCTGTGATCCAACTATGGCTTCTCCTAGGCTTGTATCCTACAAGGTAGTTCCAATGCCAATCCATGCATCCTAGGCTTGCATCCTATGGTCAGCGTGGCTTCTAATACCAAGCTGTTACTAGGGTGCGTCCTACAGTCAACGTGGCTCAGGTACAAATCTGTGATCACTCTAGACTTGTGACCTACAATCAACCGTGGTAGCTTGGTACCAATCCGTGGATTGCACCAATCTGTGACTAGGCATGGCGGCTTCAATATCAATCTGTGACCTATCTAGGTTGTGTGATCTACGATTAACCCGTGGCAGGTTGATACCAATCTGTGTCTAATACCAACTTGTGACTTCTATCTAAGCGTGTAACCTACCATCAACCCATGGCTCTGATACCAATCTGTGACGCCCTCAATTCTGTGGAAAAACAACGGAACCGAGAACTGATGCATATGTGTGCCCAGGATGTTCATCACACATATACACATCATCCACAAACTGAATTTTAGAATATATATAACCACGAATAACAGAGTTTATTACAATGTTTCATGAGTCTTGGACTCATGCTAACAGCAGAATTCTTAATCTAACAGCGGAAGTCTTCTAACTAATGCGGAAGCAATCTGAGCAGCAGCATCAGCTCCATCTCTGCTCCATCCCCACAGGAAAGTTGAGGACAGATTACACGCCTAAGGCTCCACTTGGTCTTCATAATAATCTTCTCCTGTAGCTGATGATGAAGTAATAATGCAAGTTTGAGTACAATGATGTACTCAGCAAATGCGGGAAAATATGATATGTATCTCACAACAAGGTAGGTATAAAAAGGCTCATTGTAGAAAGCAAAGTTATTTATCAAAACCATGATAAAACAACAACTTAATTTTAAGTGAACGTAATCCCAATATGTATTAAAATACCAATCATACCTCCATTATGTTCATCACTTTCTATGTCCCAACCAGACATTAATCAAACTCATTCTTGCTCACGAATACCTTCTCGTATTCGCTACCATCTCACGAATACCATCTCGTATTCGCTACCATTTCATCTCATAAACAATTCCATTTCACTCCGAGACCAATCTCGTTGCTATGACTCAACAGTCATGCAACAAATCTTATCACCTGGACTCAACAGTCCCGAAAACCAAACCAAAATCAAACCATCCCAAAATAAACATCCAACTAATCATGGAAGCTGGTCAGGCGCTCGTGACCGTAAGCTCGGCTATCATGATAGTTTTAGACTTTGCAGTGTTTGCACCTCTTTACCCACAAGTTTGTGATTTCGTCACCCGTCGGCGACTGCAGAACCTCCATTATACCAATACACAACCGTCGGTGTATAGCCAAGAGATCACAAAATAGCCTTTACAAAGGGGCTACTAGATGTATGGACTCACTAAGGTTTAACCGGCAGACTAGAATCTCCAATTCTCCCACCCACGGGCCCCCTCTTGTGCCATGCAGTTCCTAGGGCAGTCCTCACTCGACTCCCATTCCCCACGCCTTCCACGGTCCATAACAATCTAGTAACTTACCTAATTAGTCAGCTAAGCCGCACCCATACTTGGCCTTGTGGTGGCACTGTTATCCTAGCATGTGCTCGCATGAACCGGTCCTTAGATCTACGGCAAGTAAACCACCATCTCATGCTACCTCATTCACAAACCCGGCTTGCCTAGATCTCCCTCCGATCCATGTCCATTATCAACATCAGTTTCTAATTATTCTCACGAGTGCAGTTAGCTAGACACATCTATCTCGCCTCCCAATCCCATGGACTCAGTGAAGCATAAAAGCAAAAACCATACCCCACTCATAAACTTCCCTGGTGACAAGGGTGGTTTAACCAAAACTAGTAAACTCATATAAACGGGTTTCCCATCGTGTTTGACTCAGCACCCACACCTTTTCGCAAACAAAACAGTTTTCCAAAACATAGGATCAATATGGTCAAGGGGCACTTGCCTTGTTCTGGCTGTTCCGGTTGCTCAAAATCTTGTTGTTGTAGTCCGTCGTAGGTAGCTCCCTTAGCTTGTCCTTCTATACACGATCACGCACATACAAGATTCACAACAATCAATATCATGAACAAACCTTAACTAGATGCGATGATGCATATGCATGCTATCCTATGATCAGTTTCTATTAGATCAGTTTGTACGTGTTCTTGCATGGTTTGCATTGGTTTTACGATGAACAGAGGTGTTCGGATCAAATGTGGACGTGGCGATGATCTTGACTCTAGATCAAACCGATCAACACGTGATCTGTTCACGAAAAAGCTTCTGTTCGAAAGGAATCAAAGAACAGATGCAAAGAAAACGCGACGATGTTGTAAGGTGGTATTGGAGACCTACCTTATGTTCTTCTTAGTCTCGGGGTCCTTCTCCTATCAGACAGATCGTTCGGGCTCTCTTCCGGCGATCTCTCTCGACCGAACTCCGGGGAAGGGTTTACTCGGCGAGTTGGGGCTAGGGCTCTAAGTTGTCGGCTCAGGAGGTGGAAAAGAAGTTCATGGTTTCGGCCAAAGGTTCTGGGTTCTATTTATAATTAGGAGGAGAAGAGTCCTAATCTGATTGTATTTCGAATAAGAGTCCTATTCAAATTGTCGTTGAATCTTAACAACTTATCTTTTAGTTGTTTTGGTGCGGTAACATTGTGGAATTCATGTCGGTTTCCTCCCATACCGGTATTCCCACGCGTATAGAAGCAAAAATCGCTCCAGAACTCGTTACTTCTGCGATGATGAGCTCCGGAAGCTCCACATGTCCATCGGGGGCCTAGTCTCCCCCTTTCCGCAGAACGAGCTCCAGTTGTGTCGCGTGTCAAGCAAGCGAGACCTCCCTCTTTCTCAGAGGTGGGCTCCGCGTGCGCCACGTATCCTGGCGGTCGGGACCTCCTCTCTATTTGGAGGTGTCTCTGCGAACGCCACATGTCAATGTCGGACCTCCCCTCTCTTCGGAGGTGGCTCCGGGTGTGCCACGTGTCCTAACAGTGCCAGACTTCCTTTCTTCTCAGAGACGAGCTCCGAGGTTGACACGTGTCCAACAGTGACGGACCTCCTGGAGATAAGCTCCGGAGGTGACACGTGTCCAATAGGACCGGACCTCTCGGAGGTGAGCTCGAAGATCGACACATATCCCGTGCGACTGGTCCTCTGTTTTCCGCGGTGACTAGCTCCGAAGGTGACACGTGTCCTGTGGAACTGGCCTCGCTTTTCCGCAGAGGCTAACTCCAGGGCAACACGTGTCCCACGGGGTCGGACCTTTCCCCATTTGCGGGGATGAGCTCCGGACACGCCACGTGGCCAGCGGCCCACGGAAAATGTCTACGGCGCTCCAGGCGAACTGAAATTGGCTCCTTTTGGCTATCTTTTGATTCTTCTCTGTTTCAATCTTATAAAAATGTTTATGAAACATGAATTATGTAGAAATCAAAAAATGAGGGTGTCACACTACCTTACTTCTCCCTTGAGGCAGGCCTTCTCTCCTAGCAATGGCAGCAGCGGAGGTTTCCGTGGAGAATTATGGGGCTGCGGGTAGGGCAGAACGTCAGGGGCTTCTTTTCCGATGACGGGGAGGCGTGATGGGGCTCGACGGCGGCCAAATTCCGGCAAGGGGGGGACTTGGTGACTTGGCAGCAAGGAAGGGGGCTTGGCAGCAGGGGGACGACCAAAAGAGAGAGGGGTGCGGCCAGGGGGTGGGGGTTATATTTATAAGGGGGGGGGGGAAGAGTCCTAGGGGTGGAAACAAAGAGTCCTAGAAGTATGGGACTCAACCAAAGAGTCCTAGGGATGGAAACAAAGAGTTCTAGAGGTAGGGGACTCAACCAAAGAGTCCTAGGGGTGGGGGACAAAGAGTCCTAGCGGTGGGGGACTTAACCAAAGAGTCCTAAAGGTGGGGGACTTAACCAAAGAGTCCTAGAGGTGGGGACTTCACCAAAGAGTCCTAGAGGTGGGGGACTAGGGCTCCCCCCCTCAAGGGCTACGGCCAAGGGGTCTCCCCCCTAATTTGGTGCGGCTAATTTGGGGGAAAATTCCCCCCAAATGTGGGGGAAATTCCTCCTATGTAAATTTTGAGGAATTTGGGGGAAATCAGAAAAAATTTGGAAAATTTGGGAATTTTTGGGAAGGGGGAAATTTGAGGAACTTGGGGGAAATTTGAGAAAATTTGGGAATGGCTCATTTCAGCTATCTTATTTCCATTTCTATGTCCCTTTCTCTATTTCTATATTCCACTCTCCATTTCTATGTCCCTTTCTCCATTTCTATGTTCCCTTCTCCATTTCTATGGTTCTTTCTCCATTTCTATGGTTCTTTCTCCATTTCTGTGGTTCTTTCTCCATTTCTATGGTTCTTTCTCCATTTCTACTTCTTTTCAAATGCTTCTCTACATGAAAAATGTATGCAATGCATGGTAGTGAAATTGAGGGTGTTACAGGAGCCCTACGGCTTGCACGGTTATTGAGAGAAAAAGATAACCCGTGCTGTATAGTTGCATTTCCTCTGCTCGATGACTCCATTATGGATCCTGCTGACCATACACTCTGAAGAGGGGAGGCGTCCTTCCAGCATTACTGGACCCGGGCTGGAAGGTAGCCAGGGGGTCCGGAGGTAATACAGGTGCCTCAAGCGCTTCCGCCTTATAGCAGGACTTTGGTCAAGGGCGAGATACATAAATACAATTATGTACACATCGAGGGGTATGCTAAAATATTCGTAATCTTGAAGGGGAAGCTGTATTGGTAAGGGAACGAAAAGGTCCAGAATGACTTAGCTGAAGTGGGCAGTACTTTGCCAATATCCCAAACTTGCTCCTCCTGTCCCTTACCAGCGTAAGTACCTAGGGCGCCCGGGCAGTGTGGCTATAACTCCATCTGGGCCCCTGGCAGTGCGAGGACCCTAGGGGAGTTTGGTCCTTGTCTTCAGTTTGTAGTAGCGAGTGCTCTGAGTCTTCTGCTCGTTACTAGAGCGGTCCGATGCCGTGCCCGTGTGATTTATCGAGATGGCCCCCTGGTAGGTGTGGTCACTTGGTAGGGGGCGCACCTACCAAGTAGATTGGATGAGGCACGGTGTTAGCATCGGGCTTTCTAGGGGGTCCGGGTCACCATGGACCTATTGAGATGGTCCGGGCTTGGGAGACGCGGTCGTCCGGGACGAGGTTGAGTCTTTGCCCAGGGGCAAGTGCCACCTGGCTTCCCGACACTGAAGTCACAGTGCCGAGGTACCCAGTCATCATGCCTCAATGGTAACGAGGGCTGGGTCATTTGCAGTGTCTACGCCGATGTGTGGATCTGCTTGGCGTTGAACTGATACACCTTGCATCTCTTGACCAGCTCGATGGCAACCAGGGGGCTATCGGCCAGTAAAAAGCCATATCGGAAGGCTTTACTGGCTAGCATGTGGAATGAAGCGGTTGTCGCACTCGCCCTCATGGATCTCTGCGAATAGCTCACAGCCCTCCTCTCGGGCAATGCACTGCAATAGAACGTTGTCGGTGCCACAATGGTAGAGATTTTCGTCTACCAATATGTATCTTCTAGCCATATGAACGATCGGTTCAGCGGATAAACGTTCATTAGGAAGGATATTGTCCTTCAAGTAGGTCCGGACCTCCGTGATCCATGCATCAGACCTACTTGAGCTTTTCGAATCTTGGGCGCCGGGTCACACGGAGTCCCCAGTAACGCATACGGTCCTTGGCGAGCGCCATGGTTGCAGGTCCGCCGGGACTGCCAGCTTTGAGGTGCTAGGCTCGCCCCCTTCGCCTGGTTTGGCAGGCCAGGCTGTATGACGCAGTAGCTTCCCTTCAAAGGTTCCTTCGGGGACCGGATCCCATGCAGAGGCTTTTATTGAAAGGTTGTCTGCCACCGCGTTGTTGGCGTCGGGGTTATGTCGCTACTCCAAAGCATGAAATCCTTTCTCCACCTCTCGCACACGGATAAGGTAGGCAGATGGCTGTGGGTCAATGTAAGGTCACTCTTGCTAGCCTTGTTTGATGGCGAGATGGGAGTCTCCTCTTAACCAAATCTGCCGTACTCCTAGAGAAAAGCAGCGCTCAAGCCAAATATGAGGGCTTCATACTTCGCCATGCTATTAGTAGCTTTGGAGTCAAAATGCACCACGTACCTAAACTGCTCTCCTAACTGTGAGGTGAGCAGGATCCGCTTTGGCACCTCGCTCGTGCGAGGGCCGTCATGGTAGAGTGACTTGTTGGGTCCAGTGAAAATCGGGGCTCTGGCTCCGAGCCACCGTTGTCCTGACCCCTTAGGTGGTATGGCGACGAAATCAATTCCGCCACAAATGTGTAGGACTAACGTGTACGATGGCCCTGCTCATAACATTTGTAACTGCTATGCATGAGCCAACATAGATTGTAATGGATTGCACCGGACAAGATACATTTTTTCTTGTTTTGGCTTCCTCCAGGTAATAGGGGGCAACAAGCCATGCAAGAAAGTAGTGATTTGCTCTGGGTACCGAGAGTGACTGGACCTTCTGGGACTTTAGCTGTTCTAAGCTCTATTCCCAGCCTCTATGTTACCCTTACAAGAAAGAGAAAAAGAAAAAACACTCTATTACTACTTGGGAGTAGACTTACAGAGGTGTCCTACGGCCTCTGGTCTGGGTAGAGGTACCCATCCCTTTCAGCAAGGTGGACGCACCTGGGCGGTATGCTCGTACTGGTCGGGGGGTAGGCTTGTCACTCCTCCTCGAGAATGCTCTGGTCGAGGCACCAAGTAGCCCTATCATGGGTCGTCTAGCTTTGAAGATGTGGAGACATTACCTATTGGGAAATCTGGTTCATCTCTACACTGACCACAAAAGCTTGAAGTACATATTCACTCAAAAAGAGTTGAATATGCGACATCGACGATGGTTGGAGCTGATCAATGACTATGAGATTGAAATTCATTATCATCAAGGCAAGGCAAATGTGGTTGCTGATGCACTCAGCCAGAAGTCTCATGTTCATTATCTGACCATTACACCGATAGAAGAGGAAGAACCGAGTCTCTACTTGGTTCCATATGGAGCTTTACATAATCTAGCTCTCATACCCATACTAAAAGAGGAGGTTATGAAAGCTCAAAAGCGAGACAAGGGCATGTCTCATATCAGAAGAAGGGTTGAAGAACGGGGAAGTAAAATGTTTCCGGTTAGATGATGAAGGTACCTTATGGTTCAAGGACCGGATAGTCGTACCCCGTGATATGAGGCTGCGGAAGAAAATTTTGGATGAGGCTCACTTATCCAAATTTTCTATTCATCCGGGCAGCAACAAGATGTACCAGGAATTAAAGACTAAATTTTGGTGGACCCGGATAAAGCGAGAGATTGCTAAATATGTATCAGGATGTGATACGTGTCGGCGAGTTAAAGCCGAATACATGAAGAAATTGGGGACCTTACAACCGCTAAGCGTTCCAGCATAGAAGTGAGAGGATATTAGTATGGACTTCATTGTTGGACTACCTCTCACGGATAATAAGCATGACTCGGTTTGGGTAATCGTGGACCGGTAAACCAAATCAGCGCATTTCATCCCAGTACATACGGGATTCCATGCCAAGAAGTATGCGGAGTTGTATATTGCAAGAATACTATGCCTACATGGAGTTCCCCGGACGATCATCTCCGATCGAGGCGCGTTGTTCGTTGCTCGTTTCTAGGAGCAGCTACATGCCTAACTGGGGACCAAATTGAATAGAAGCTCTGCATATCATCCTCAAACCGATCGGCAAACGGAGATGGTGAACCAAGTTCTTGAAGATATGCTTCGAGCATGTGCCATTCACCACGGTAAAGGTGGGACGGTCATCTGTCGTTGGCGGAATTCGCTTATAACAATGGATATCAAGCGAGCATCAAAATGGCACCATATGAAGCTCTCTACGGCCGGAAGTGCCGCACACCCTTGAACTGGTGTGATCTGGCGAGAGAGTGATTTACGGGATTGATCTCGTAAATGAAGCTGAAGAGCGGGTAAGGCTTATTCAAGCAAATCTTAAAGCTGCTCAGTCCAGACAAAAGAGCTACGCGGATAGGAGACGTTGTCCTCTGGACTTCCATGTTGGGGGGCACGTATATCTCTGCGTATCTCCTATGAAGGGAATTCACCGATTCAGAGTGAAAGGAAAATTAGCTCCTCGTTTTATCGGTCCCCTCGCCATCATTGAAAGATGTGGACCCGTGGCATACCGTTTGGAGTTACCGGCAGCCTTAGCCGGCGTAACGTCTTCCACATATCTCAGTCGCGGAAGTGTTTGAAAGTTCCAACGGAGATTCTCACGGGAGACATAGCAGATTTGAAGCCGGACCTCACTTATGTTGAGCATCCAACCCGGATAACTGATGAGAAGACTCGCGAGACAAGAAACCGGACGTTGTGATTTTTCAAAGTGCTATGGGAAAATCACATGTCCGAGGAAGCTACATGGGAAAGCGAGGAATATTTACAACTCAAACATCCGGAACTATTAGAGGCTTATGTACAATAGTCATCCTTCCCACAATGTTCTCAATCATGAATCTCGGGACGAGATTCTTTTTAAGTGGGGAGGAATGTAAAAGTCCCGAAAACTTGTAAATGGAAAACTTTAGTGGTGAATAAAGTTGAGTTTAAATTCAAGAAATGGGACTTGCAAAAACTTTTCTAAACATGTAATTGTTGTCATGTGCAAGAGGACATCAAATTCAGTTGGAACTACATGGTTCACTTAAAGGAAAGGTAGGCCATTTCCAAAAAGGAAATTCAAACTGTTGTTTAAAAATTCATATTTGCAGTGGCCAACTCAAAGATCAGATGGCATATTCAAATTCAGGTTTGAATTAGTGATAATGCAAATTTTGAGAAAGTTTGGAGTTGCTTTGATATGAACATCAAAGGGGCTTATGAATTTCCTTGAAATTTGGATTCAAATTTGAAACTGAGGTAAGACTTAACAATTTGCCAAATGGCTTTTGAATTTGAGTTCCTCATGACTGAAGTTTGCACTATGCCAAATTTGGGAGATCTTTTCGGAAAGAAGCAGTGGGACCCAATTGTCATGGAGAGGGGGAACACTTACCACAGAAGTTTCTGTTTTCTCTGTTCAGACTCACTCAACCGACTGAACACAAACCGGTTTCTCTGTTTTCGCTCGAAGACGCTGAACCGCAGCACGCGCCACTGAGGTAACATTGCCGCCAGCTTCCGAGCTGCTCAGGACTCTGTTTCCTTGCCCCTATCGACTCAACCGAGAGCACATCGCCTCACACACCGTCTCACAGCAGCTGCTAGCCTGTTACCGCGTGCCCTCGGCGAAAAACTCGGCCGCACAGAGGAGAAGCCATCGGTTCACCGCCGGCCGGCTGTTCCACCCCGCTGCACGCCGAGCTGAGCCTCTCCACAGCATCGCCAGACCTCCCTCTGCGTGCCGGAAGCGAGAAACAGATGCTAACCCACGGAAACCCCGGTGTCGAGTTCATCTACCTCCACAGCGCCGAGGAAAGTCACCGCGACAAGAACTTGTCGCCCAGCGGCCACAGTTCCTCTCTGGGCGAGTTCTAAGCGCCTAAAGGTCCGTCTAGAAACCTTCTACTACCCCCCCCCAACTCCGGCAGCATGCCATGGCGTGTCTTGCCAAAATTTCTCTGTTTTCATGACGGCGTGCGATGGACACCAAATTGCTTCGATCAAAAATTCGCGCCGCACGATCAACCAAACCACACAAAACATAGAATACACCTTCTATACCTCTGTGCGAGTTAATAGGATAAAGAACCACCGAGAACCGTCGAGCAAAGCCGCTGTTCATCGAGTTTTTCGATTGTCGCCAGATTTTTGACCTAGTCCGACGGTGAGGTCGTACTTCCGGCGAGTTCCAGTGAGATCGGCGGTTGGATCCGTGTTCTCCTCGGTGCAGTGGTGTTGTACGAGCAAACGGCGACGTGTTTGGTGCAGCATAGCGCCCTCACTTGGAGTTGATTTAGTTAGGATAATTCTGATTTCAAGTTTCTGTGTTCAAATGAATACAGAAACATTTTCAGAGAATTTCCAAAACTTGGAAATTCAGTTCTGGGCAATTCCAAGTTCCAAAATTTCTGGGAAAATTCATGCATGATTCCTGAGCTATGTTTGAATTTGTAGTTCACTTGAATTTGCATGAAAGTGCAAATTTATTCAGAATTAATTCCTTTTTGCCTAAAGGCTTAGGGAATTGTTCTGAGTGATCTACTCATTAAAAAATTCTAAATTTTGGTCCAGATAATTTTCTTGTGATAAGGAACTCACATGAAAAGTTTCAGCTCCATTGGAGCCCTGGATCAGTACTGTTCTGTTCAACCTCATTAGGTGATCAACACACAAGTGATGAAACACACTTATCACTTGATCATAGTACTTAAACCCAAACCCAAACCACTAGCACCAGTGTCATTTTAAATTATTAAACAGAGTTCTAGTTTTAAACTTGTCTTTAGAACTTGTTAGCAAAAGTTTTACAATTAAACATATATGCATATTCATAACGTGTAGTGATTAAATGTGGAAAAGTGGAGGAGAAGTGAAGCTTGGATCAAGGAGCAAGAAGGGCAGTGATTAAGCTTCAAGTCATCAGCAACTAACCTCATAATTATCTGACTTTAGTCATCTGCAAAACCAAGGCAAGCTCCGGTTTGCATATAAGCTGTTTTATAAAGTTCTACTTTGTTCACAATTATGGGTTAAAGTTGTATGTGCATTAGGTCAAGTATGTTTTATACTCCACTTGCATAACCAAAATGAACGCTGGAGTCAAGGGTAGAAAAGTGTCACCGCTGTAGAATAAGGCCGTGCTAAATAGGCTATGACATCCGGTAGAAGTCGAGTAGTTGGAATCTACTCGCGAGCTATAGTTCAGGATTACATAGGTGTGATTGAAAAAGAGGCAAACTAAAGTTTATATTTCTAAAGATGAGACCGGGCAGGAGGGTTAGGCAGCGACAAGACGAGGTCTTGATCGAGTAGCTCTGCCTGTGTCGGTTAAGGACCGAAGCGTGTGCAGCCCCGCTGAGCAGGTATTGAGTTGTGTACCGGATGCTTACTGCTATATGGGAACTAGGAAACCGATGTACCAGGTTAACTGGATTGTAGAGGCATACCACATCGTCTCGTTAGACCTATGAGCCCGAGACGGCGTGACCGGTTCTACAGTTGAGTGTCCTGCGAAAGTTTGCCACATACGACGTAATGAAGGACGCCAGATTTGGGTCTTCAGAGGCGGGTGTATATGTCGAGTTATCCGGGCAGTGTTTGATTCGAATCACCGTCCCTTGCGGTTATGAATACCGCTTACTCACTGTGTTGTGACATAGTAAGCAAGTTTTGTAAGAACAGTTTGCAAAGTTTTAATTGCTGCTATGATTATTGTAAATTGCATGAAAACCCTGTTTGAAGTAGAGATAGAGCAAACTAAAGTTAACTTCCACCTTGGGACAAGTAACATTGGAATGAATCGTTTCTTGTTTGATTGTGGAGTTCCAATGTTGCTAGGCACAAGGTTACTACTATGATGGCTAAAATCTGAAAGTTAAGGATGAACTTGTAGGCGAGTCTTTTGCAACTTATATGTTTAGGTCTTAAGTTACTTTCATATAGAGTTGCATGCCTTAGGAGAGACGGTTAAGTCTTGCTGAGCCTTTGTGCTCACTCTTGCTATATGAGTGGTTTTGCAGGTTAATATTGACGCATATAAAGATGGTTGTCCGGTGAGACTCGGAGACTTCCGAGTCATGTTACACATGGAGAACCTAGCCGCTGTCATGTCTTCGTGTTGCTAGCGAGAGGAGTCCGCGGGCTGGACCTCTTCTCGGGTGCTCATTAGTTATTCGATGTGAGCTGTTTATAGACTTCCGCTGTAGCTATTTTATGTAAATTATTTGCAAAGAATATTTGTAAGCTTCTGCTTTTGATTTATGTAATACAGTTTTCCTTATATGTGTGTTGTTGGATGCAGCATAACACGGCACCACCCAATGCGATTCCCGGGCAAGCGGCACGGCCCCGTGCTACGGGCCGGGGTCCCCGACAGCGTGGTATCAGAGCCGCATTGGTAATAGCGCACGAAATAAGGATTATATTACAACAAAAACCGGTGAGGAAACGGTATTAGGCCCACATAAGGACTATAGTAGTATAGTTACTTAAAGTGGCATGACTAACATACTTGTTATAATTCTGAATTTTGATTATGTAACGATGCACCTACGCTCAGGTAAGTATGGTAAGGAACGCCACCGAAAGCGGTTCAATTTTGGTTAGCTCCCCTGACGAGGAAAGTAGTTCAGGGATAGGTCTCACAGCCTGGTGTGAGGCGTCAATATGAAACTCTTGGACTCTTCATGTTTTTGAGTTCATATGAAACACTGATCCCTAGCGTGCATTAGGCAAGAAAGTGGAGACCCCATCGTGTGGTCAGTAACGCGATAGTGTGTTCTTCTGGAAATAGCCCAGGAGGACATATGCAGCGCTTGCCATCAGCGTGCCCTGCAGGGCAGTAGGTGGTATCTGTTGGGTTGATAAAATTCCCAACTGTGACAACCCGTTCACGCTCTACTCGGGTTCCCCGTCGTGTGGTGTAAAAACACGATCACGTACCTTGAGAAGTGGCTTAACTCAAGGACAGCCGTATGGAAATGATACGGGCGTATGTTTTTACTTTCAAATATGGACCTGCCTGAAATGAAAACAACCCTTGAGTGCATAACTATTGAGTGTTTTCCTGCAGGTACTAACCACGTACGTAGTACGAGTAGCACACGTTTGCGAGTGACCGTCTTAGTGGCACTGATAAAACGGATATGCCGGTATAATCCGGTTAGGATTTTCTTTGGTGAGGCTACGTAGTACCGACATGTTCTTACGGTGCATCGACACCGTACTACACTTAATAATCTATTTCCTATGAAGAAAGGATCAATGAACTAAATTTCAATTAAAATGGAAGTTTGAAACAAATATTAGTTACTGAACTCTTATTTTGAGCTAAGATTCAAATGAGAGAAAGACTAGACTTCAAAGGATTCAAAAACAGAGTGCTCTGTTTCTGGCAGAAATTCTTGCTGAATTTTAACAGAGCATAACTCTGAGTAGATTTGACCAATTAAGATGTATGATACATTTCTGGAAATATTTGAAAGTGCTCTACAACTTCTTTGTATACCTCCAGAGCAAAATCACACGTTAAGATGATGAAAAGTCCGGTTGAAGGCAAACTGTTCAGAACCAGGACAGCAGCAAAACCTCTCTGGACCTTTCTGTATTTAAGCCATAACTTCCTGTAGAAATCCTTAAGGAGTCTATGATACACCGTTGGAAAGGTTATGAAATGTGCAACATTGTTGTGGTTCAAAGTTTGTTCAGATTCTTATTGTATTTGCATATACAATTGTGATAAAGTAGCCACATGCAAAGGAGATGCTGGCAAATTTTATCAAGGAATTCTATCAAATTTGGAAAATCATAACTTTTGATATAGAAATGATCTAGAGGCATATGAATAAGAATTGGAAAGATACTGAAGTCTACTAAAACTTTGGTATTGAACTCAAGTCAAGAATCTGTAGTTAACTTGAGTAAATTTTGGAGTGTGTGTGGACTGGTCAGGTTAGTCCAGCTGATTAGTTTAGCGTACTTAAGATTTGTTTAAACATGAATGTGGTTATGCTTTCATAAAGTTCATGACATGTTCATATTTTTCTTATCTTTACTTACTGCTGGGATAGAATTTTGATTGACTCAAAATTTGTTTCATGCAGTATGGTACACACACATTCTCAAATGGAGCTTGGAGGTTCAAGTCGAGGTGAGAATGAGTCGACTTCATCACAAGAGCCATCGCCAACCAGATTGGCGGAGATTATGGTGAAGATGAATGAAACTCTCCAAACTCTAGTTCAGCAAGGAATAAATAGAGAATCTCAACATCACATACCAACCCTGAGTAATTATCTGGATTTCTTGGCGACACAACCGCTGGTATTCTCCGAAGCGGCTGACCATTGTGAAGCAAATCACTGGTTACGTGTCATTGAGTCCAAGTTTGGGTTGATCCAATGTGATGAATTCCGGAAGACTTTATTTGCTGCTCAGCAGCTTCACGTCTTTGCTGGAGCATGGTGGGCAGAATATCTTGCTATCCAACCAGCAGGGCATCGTGTCACATGGGCGGAGTCCCAGGATGCATTTCGGGCTCGTTTCGTTCTTGCGGGCATAATGCAAACAAGTCTTGATGAATTCTGGAACCTTAAACAAGGAGAAATGAGTTTTATTGAGTATGAGAAAGAATTCAATCGCTTAGCTCAATATGTATCAGATTATGTGAAATCACCAGCCATGAAGGGTTATTATTTTTACTGAGGGCTGACTGCTAGGCTGCGATGTGAGTTGGCTCAAGTTAGCCAAGAGAATTTTAATGAGTTTGAGGTCTGTGGTGGGGAGCCTGGACGTCACCGTCGAGTGGGTCGTCGCCGTCTTGTAATCCCTTGTTAGGTTATGGGGCGGTAGCTGTCCCATCCATAGCCGCCGTCTCCGATGACACGGCGAGTTGAGCGTGGTGGCGACCAGGTGGTCGACATCGTTGCGCCATTGTTCAGCAACGGATGGGGAAGCTCTAGCATCCGGGGGGTTGTGAAGGAGCGCGTCGGCTGCTAACAGCACGCTCTCTGGGCTGGCTTCAGTCGGTGTTTGCGACACCGTCGCCACCAAAGGTTGTTGGGAGGCAACAGGCACCGTCGCCGTAGGGACTAGTGCTGGCGCAGACGGTCTCACTTTGGGACCAGAGGATGCTTCCTGCTCACTCTGCCGCTGGTTGCGCGAGGGGTGGGAAGAACCTCCGACGGACTAGATGTTCACCATTATGGGCTTCACAAAAAGCTTCAAGAACCAAAGAGCCCCCCTTCCTGGCGCGCCAAATGTCGAGGTGCTCGCTACGACACTTCCCCCGATCTGCTCAGAAGCAGCCCGTGGAGGTTCTTTTTTTGGTGGGGCTAGTAGATCTCGAAGGTCTGAGTACAATGGTGAGAAAGACATGAGAATTTACGTGGTTCGGGCCACCGGAGCGTAAAACCCTACGTCCACGGGAGTGCTTGATGTATTGCTTACTCGCGTGTAAGAATGAGTTGGCTGGGTCATGAACCCCTTGCCCGGATGCTGCCCCGGTCCTTTTATAGCCCAAGGCCGGGGCAGTTACATGGTGGTCCAGGCCTCGACAGGTGGCCTCGCGGCTATTTGCATCCTATACATAAGCTATAGGCTTTTACAGCTACATGCATTGTCACTGTTGGTGGAGTTAAGGCGTGCCGCCTGTCACACTGGGCGCCTCTGACCGGGCGGCCGGTGATGATGAAGTTCCCATCTTGTCGTCGCGTCTCGTCGCTCTGCTAGGCAGCTCTGCACCGTTGGGCGGCACTGTTGTGTCGTCACACCTCGCCGCCCTGTCTTTCACCGTAATGGTACGCTAACGGGGAGTGGAGGCATGCATCGTGCGTCATGCTTCTGGGGAAGGCGCGACCCTTGAATGCGCGTCCTGGCAGTGCACATTCATCTTTACTCCTTGGCCATCTTCCCGTTGCTTGTCGGCGTGACATCCAAGCGGTTGGCCCCCGGGACACGCATCTCCTCCGGAGCTGTCTCACGGAGTTGTGGGTGGCCCGGGGTTGCTGTGCACGTGGCAGCACCGGAGCCCTCCTATGCCAGAGGTCGGGCCCGGGGCTGCAGGACACGCGGCACCTCTGGAGCCTTTCTTTGCGGAAGGTACACCTGGAGTCGTTGCCCACGTGGCAGCACCGGAGCCCTCCCATGCTGGGAGTCGGGCTCGGAACCGTAGGACACGTGGCACCTCCGAAGCTCTCTCTGGCGGAGGGTGTGGCTCGAAGGTTCCGGACACGTGGCAGCGCCGGAGCCCTCTCTGGTGGAAGATCAGGTCCGGTACCATTGAACACGTGGCGACTCCTGACCTACCCTCAGCCGGTAGTCAGGCACAGGGCCTGAAGACACGTGGCAACCCCGGGTCCGCCCATGGGGCCTTGGGCAGGTGACTTACGCTGGGGGCGCCTAAGCCGGAAAGGCAAGGCCCAGGCTGTTTTCTATCACGCGGGGTACCTGGTTCGCAGGGTACCGACATACACAATATTATATTATGTGTATAACATATTACATGAAAAGGTTCCAACTCAACAACAATTACGCAGCCTTAGGTTAATTCTAGATAGATAACACAAGTCATGGCTGCTTCTACTACATTACAGTATACATAAACTAGTAGTCATTGTCGGGGGGCGTTATGACGCTTTGATTGGATTCATCATCGGTACTGGAGTAGTAGCCGCACTGCGATGGAGGAGACCAGTCACATGGGACCTTGTCGTCATCTGAGACCTTATCATCATCAGAGAAGAATTGCCATGGTGGTGCATTAGCCACCTCCTCCCATTGGATGGCAAGGTGGTCCAGGTCTTCAACAAGATCATCAATCTCCTTTAGTGTCACCCGGACGTCTTCTGGTTTCAGGTCTCCGGATTTCCCTAGGGTCGCCCTAACCAGCTGCCTTACTTGAGAAACAGTTTCGTCGACGGAGGAAGTCATGCTTTGCTAGCCTTTGCGAAGCTTTGCAGCCTCAGAACCCATACTCGCTGAATCAACATGAGTGAAACACAGATGGAAATTCATGAAGATTTGGCATTGACATTGAGCTATTTTGTTTACTTTACACCACTTGTACTATACTCAATGGAATTGGTATGGACTCTGAATCTTTGGGAAACTACCACAAATTTTGTTCACAATGTATGTGTGCAATGAAGTTGGATTTTGAATGTCACTGAAACTATAGATTATTTCATTCACAAATCATCCAACTGACTCTAGGGTTCATGGCAGGAAGGTGAACATTCCTCTCAAATCACCATAGGGTTAACTGAAATATAAATGAAGCACACATTCGGAGTGACAATTGACTGAAAATATGCTCCTACGGCCTACCAAACACAGTTTTTGAACATTCATCCTCAGATTCATCCAACAGTCTCGTAGATCTGAAGGAAAAATTGAACCAGAGGAGGAGGAGCCATACCTTTCAAGGGGGATAGCTACTGAGTTGTTGCTGCCAGTAGAAGAATACGTCACAGATGAGCTACGTCGACACTGCTTCCTTCCCCCACCTCGCTTCCTCTCCAGCCCGCTCCGCAGCATCGCCTTTCGACGGACACCATCTGCAGACCTACCTTTTACTCTCGCCATGGTCGCTACGTACAAGGAGCTCGAGATCCGGCAACTCCTTCCCCGGTTGGATCGACGGGGACCTGAAGTCGTCACGCGCCTCCGCCTTTCACCGCTCCGAAACAGTTGTACGTGCACCTCCCGACTATCGGAAGCAACCATAGCGACGACATAGTGCCTCCAAATATGGCGTGATACTGTGGAGACCGAGGCTATAGCGAGCTCGGTAAGAACTCCGCTGCGGAGTCCTGCTAAGAGCCGAACCGGCATATTTGCAGTCGTGACCCGTTTAGAGTTGCCCGCTGCGACCAGTCTAAGGATGCGAAGGCGTGATCTCTCTCCAATGAGCTACTCTCCTCTGATACCGCAACTGTTGTTGTCTCACGCAAGCTATCGGAAAAATCTCGGTGCATGGAGAAGAGGCTCAAGATATCCATCTTCTTTTTAGATGTGCATCATTCTGTTATGACCAGAAAGTTACTGCGAACACATTGACTGATCCGCCGCGCCTTTCCGATAGTTTTTTTATGTAGAGCAGAAACAGCGACGCATCAATCACCAAACCCCTGGAACTGCAGCATTAGCCACGAGATCGCATCGAAATCTCTTCACTTGGCACGTAGATCGAGGCAGAAACAGCACCCTGATCGAACGAAGTGATGGAGACAGAGTATTCGATTCGATTCGCATAACCGCGTCACCTACTCGCCTTCGAACTGGAGGACGATGAGGGGATTACAGACCCCACATCGCACCCACATGCGCGGATGTCAATCCTCCAATTATATACTAGTAACTTCGTTCTAAAATAAATGGTGTTTTGAATAAAAAAAATAGTTTAAATTTAAACTAAAATAACTTTCCTAAACATCATTTATATCAGAACAGAGAGAGTAATACGTTGTCTGGCGTAGTATAATTCAATATACTGACACTCAAAATACATCGGCAATTAGACCAGTCGCACTGGTGTAATCTAACCCGTGTCGGCCTGGGTGAGTGGAGTCACGGGCAAGTTTTTATGTTGCACTGGCGTACTGGGTAATCAACGCCATCAGCCCGCTCGCTACATGGCAACGCTCTTCACGGTGCTCCTCTCCCATGCGGGATGAAGCAGATGGACAACGGCCGTTCTTTTGCACATGTGGAAGAAAATAGAAGGAAAGAAAATAGAAAGAAAAGAAGAGAGGAAGAAAGGAAAGAAAATAGAAGGAAAAGAGAGAGAGAGAAAAGAAAGAGTAAAAGAAAAAGATGGAGGAAATATAGTAAATAATATATTTCGGTCGATATAGAGTTTGTTTAGGAAGTACGATGAGTGCGGAAGCAAGTTCTAGAAAGTATAGAATCTTTTAGAGTGTGCTGAAAAGAGCTGAGAATATTCGTTTAGAATAAGTTTCTAGAGTACATGAGTGCGGATAGCCTTAGCTTTTCCGTTTCGCCCTTCTCAAATCCGATGAGTAACAGCTAGCGGTGGGTGTTAGGGATTACCCGAAATTTCGGGTCGGGTAATTCGGGATTTTTATAATTCGGGTTTTTAGAATAGCTACCCGAAATTATACCCAAATTTTTGGGTACCCGAAAATACGGGTTCGGGTTACCTATATTACCCGAAAATAGAACTTATGTTGTGTAATACTGTAATATGTTTTGCAGCAATGTTGTGCTTCCTGAACTGAACTCATGACTATGGGATCAACTTGTCCATGTGATTAATTTGCATTAGCAGAGCATGTAAATTAGCTGACTTTTAGCATTTAGTAACAATATATGACATGGAGTAATGAGGTAATCAGACTAACACAACATAAACAAGTATAAATTAAGTGCACAAGTATAGGCATATAATATAAATCAGCTAATCAAGTGCACACAGGCATATAGATAGATCAATCACTCAAGCCCAGGTATAGGCATATATATCAGCTAATCAAGAGCACAAGCACTCAAGCAGAACCGGTAAAGGTGTTCGAAGCCAAGCAATTAGAAGTGTTCACCTCGATGATTGGAGAGGGCCGAGACGGCAACATGGCAAAGTGCAAAGGTGCTAGCCGCTGGCATGGTGATTGTCGCTGGCTCGCGTCGGCAGAGAGCGCAGAGTTGACGAGGTGGACGGCAGGCAGAGACATAGAGTGCCGAAGACGGGAAGCAGCCGAGGCGACTCCTGTAAAACTCCCAAAAATGAGAAGTCAATAAAGTGAATGTTGATTCCCATTTGTGTTGAAATGCATAAAAATGGGATTTACAAAAAAATTTATACACGTGATGATGCACATAGGTGTCCAACCAAACAAGCTCTCACATTCATTTGAAGGTGTTTAGCCAAGGTTGAATTAAACACCATGTGTAAAGTTCTTATGTTTAAGGGGGGTTCAAGTTCAGATTTGAACTTAATTGTTTCCCTCAAGTTGCTGACAAAAATTTGGAGCACACATGTATCCTCATATCTTTGAATTCCAGGGAATTCATGGTGGCCACATTCTAATTTCAGAGTGGGCTAAAAAGGAGTTAAACATGATCATTTCCAATTGTGAGCTGAATTCAAATTTGAAAGTGAATGTAAAATCCTCAAAAAGTGGTAGCAAGAAATTCAGCACGTTTACACTTAGAAAAAATGAGGAGAATTAAAAACTTTGAATTATAATGGTGTGAGTTCAAAGTGAAGATTCAAACTTCCCAAAAACTTCCAAACATGGAGATGAGGAAGCCCTGAAATCTGAATTTAAATTTCAGTTTTAAATCCCAACATCCTCAATTTGCAAATTTGGTTCCACAAATGTGTTCTCCACATTTGAATTAGCAGCCATGCAAAAATTCACAAATATTTGAGTTGGTTTGCTATGTTTTTGGAACAATGCAAAGGGAGAATTCAAATTCAAATAACCAAATTCAGTTCAAATTCCACACTAGAATTCAAATTATTTGAATTCAAAGATTTCAAACCATGACTTTGAGGTGAAGCAAAGCTTTTAATTGTGGGTAGCTGTGGAAAATGATCAGTGGAAAAATTGATTAAGAAATGAGGGGTGGGGGACCCATTAGTCAGCCACCCACAGAAGCAATTTCTCTGTTTTCCCTCGGTTGATCACCAGCGCGTGCCAGCTCCCGCAGAACACCCCCGCCCGAAGCTCCACCGAGCAGCTTGCGATAACTTGCTCCTGAAGGCAGATTTTCGTGCGTGGGTGATAGCTAGAAAGCAGGCACAACTCAACTTCGCTTCTCCACATTACACTGAAGCTTCCCTTAGCCCCCTCGCTCGAGCGTGCGACCGAGAAACACAGAGCACGCCGTTTTCTCTCGGTTCCACATCGCCGATCACCTTCCGGCGATGTGAGCGCCTAGCTGAGCCGCCCACAAGCTCCGCTGGCGCCTCCTCGATGATTCTCACTGCTCCTCAGCTCGTCCCCGACCTTCCCTCGCCGTGCCCAAGCTGTTCTTCGCCGGAAGAAAACAAAGCTCTGCAGTCTTCTTGGTTTCACGTCGCCAGGCCGCTCCAGTGCCTCTCCGGCACCTTAATCTTCGCCCTAAGGTGTGCCACAAGGTGTAGATGCTTCTCCCGATCCCCTTTTGCTCGCTTTCCTTGCCGGCTCGCCGGAATTTGTGTTTTGGCACCGGTGCACGTGATGAACCGATCAAAACTAAATCGGGAAATTCTCTCCACACGCTTGATCATCCGTTCTACCATTCAAATCTCAGCTACTAAGGCTCCTAGCGCCCTCCCACACCGAAGACCGAAGCAAACCGTCCATCGCACGCCCCGGGCGATGAGAATTCACCGGCGGCGACAAAAACGGGTTGGTCCTCCGGTGAACCCCCTTTTCCCGCCTTTGCTGCAAGGATTGGCATGTGTTCCATGTTTCACAAGCTCTAGGGATGTTGTACGACAGATTTTGCGGTTGAAATTGGCTTGGGATACGCCGTAACGCGTTGATGTAGCACCGCCAAGTGCCGCCATCGGTGCCGACCTTTCTGGCCATTTTCAAGGGGTGAGACCTTGCCCGGCAGCTGCGCCACGTTTCAACGGTCGTGTAGGGCGAAACTGGAGCAAAAATGGTTGAGAAACGAGCGAGAACAGTGTGCGCCATGATCGGGCGCTGTGTGCGCGGGATCTCTGACTCAAGGTTGAAGAAAGAACTGACGAGGGGGCCCCACATTTGAGTGCTCTCTGTAAAAATTCAAACAGAAAGTTTTTCAAACTTGAAAAACCCATATCTCTGTGTAGAAAAGCTCCAAAATTAGTGACACAATTTTTTTTGGATTCCTCATAAGAAGTATTTTGCATAAAAACAAATTGCTTTCTATGAAGATGCCCACGAATTTCTGTAGAATTCTTTTTATTAAATCCTTTAGGAATTAATTCCAGGAAGGATTCTCAATGAAAAATTACCAATTTTGGGCAGCCAATCATTTTCATAGTTCCTGATCTTCAGTAAAAAATTTAGGATTTTTGGAGCTTATTTAGAGGGTTTAATCAGTAGGTTATCTCAGGGTTAAATAAATTAGCTAAAAATTATAGAATTGATTTCTAGAAAAATGGTCCAAACTTCATACCTCCATAACTTTCTGTAGGGATGTCCAAAATTTGTGAAACAAATTTTGTTGAATTCCTCTAAGTCAGTAATTTGCAGAAATGCAAAGAATTTGGTCTGAAGATCTCTGGAATTTTCTCCAAAATTCATCAGATTTAAATTGTTGGGAATTAATTTCAGAAGATCCCTGTTATGGAATTTCCTCAAATATGGTCAGAAGATCCTCCATAATATTAGTGATATCCTATAAAAATTTGAGCTTTATTGGAGTTCATTTGCTAGTCTAAATTGTCTCCCTAAGTTCAGCCTTCATTTGGAATTTCAAATTCTAAACAGAAACTTTTCAGTAATTTTGTCCAACTTCAAAATTCCATTTCTCCCTGTAGGTAGCTCCCAAAATAGTGAAACAAATTTTGTTAGAACCATAGAGACCTACTCTAATTATATCTTCCACTTTTATCCATGTCAAAACTTCAAATTTGGGATCAAAAATTCAGAGAAGCCTGGTATTTGTGGGAATTTTGGAGACCACAAGGTTCAATGAAATTTTTCCAAATTTTGCTCAGATCATCCTTAGAGAGTCTAGTATACAATGGAATAATCCCGAAGCCAATTAAGGAACTTAAATAGCAGTAGCTATGAATAGAAGTATAATTCTTATACTTCATTAGCACTTATACATATATTTTGCTACATTGCATATAGTGACCGAAGTTGAGGACACCCCGGATCCATTGGACGTCCTCCCACCAGAAGCTAACTTTCCTTTTGACTCGCAACCAGGCAAGCCCCGGTTTGCATTTAATTACCTTCTATAAAGTTTTTTATTTGTATCACTTATGTCTAGGTTGAAATGTTTGCATTAGAGTTAAGGTGTTTGAAACCCCACTTGCAGGACTTTAAATCCTATGAAGGGTTGGGTAGTTTACAGAGTTGACGAGTCGAGAATGCCATGCTAATGTGCTTAGCATCTCGGTAGAAGTCGAGTAGTTGGAATCTACTTGCGAGGTAAGGTTTTATTACACGGTATGGAAAAGAGTAGAGAACGGCTTAAGAATGTGAAATTGAGACCCAGTAGGGGGATAGGATGCAGTGAGCGGAGGTCTCACGTGCGTAGCCCGGTTGGTGTTGATTGAGAACCGAGTCGTGTGCGGGACTGATGAACAAGTATCAAACAGTACCAGATGGCATACTGACACAAGCAGAAAACCGATGTAATTGGTTAACCTGGGTGCCGAGGCTTACCCAACCGTTTTATAGGAGTGGGTTGAGGGTAGCAAGGTGTAAATCTGCCGGTGGGCACAGACACGCTCCACGCGGAGACCTCCTACCCGTTACGGATGGACTGGTTTGGCATTTGGGTTTCCTTTGAAAGGTTGTTGCATACAACAGAGTAGGAAGGTGTGTGGCACCACACTTCTGAAAGTGGGTATATGTGACGTGTTGTCCGGGTGTCTCCTGACTGCAATCACCGTCCCTCGCAGTTATTTGAGTACCGCTTGTTCACTGTTCTGTGACGTAGTAAGAAATGAAAGAAGCCAGAGGAATGAAATTATGCTGTGTTGAACTATTAATGTCTTGAAACCATGTCTGCTGCAGATGTAGAGCTCATTAAGTTTATCTTCTATTTTGGGCATCACCACATCGGAGGAAAGTGTTTCTTGTTTGATTGTGGACTTCCGATGTGAGGGTTGCCTAAGGCTCATTAAACTGCTGCTATAAAATTGAGAGTAAGGATTAACATGTAGGCGTGTCTTTATTGCAAAGTCTTTTTCCTATATTACACATCCATGCATGTAGAGTTTCATGACTAGGGTTGTCGGTTAAGCCTTGTTGAGCCATCGTGCTCACGGTTGCAATATTTGAGCTGTGTGCAGGTGAGAGTTATGAGGAAGGGTCCGAGGACGAGGCGATGCCCCCGTTGGGGTACACGTACGAGCTGGAGCCCTGCACGCCGCCGTGATCTTCGGTTGTATGATGCTAGTGTGTAGCGTCCCCGGGCAGGACGGCTGCACTTTTGCATAGATAGGATAAAAGACTAGTATGTATAATACTTCCGCTGTATAAATAAGTTTGTAAAAGACTTCCGCTGTGTTTTTATGTCAAATAAAAGTTTGTATGTTGTTCATATTCTTTTCTTGTGTGTTGTTGGGTGCCGCATAGAACGACACCACCCTCTGCGATCTCGAAGTGGGTGAACCACAGGGTGGTCCTCACAACTCGGTGAGCCCTGGAGGATGACAACGACTGGGCGGGCGCGTAGGCACGGAGCAGCGACGACGACTAGGAGAGCGTGGAGGAGCGGAGCGGACGGCGATGAGCCCGCGAGTGGGACTTCGTGGCGGCCGCTGGTCGGAGCGTCGGGCACGGGGATGGGGCTCACAGCTAGGTTGGGAGTTGGTACGTAGGGTTAGGGTTACGCAACTAAATGTATAGATGGCCAAATGGGCCGGGTCAAACGGGCCAACCCGAAGCACGACAAAATCGGCCCAGCCCAAACCCAACCTGGAACGGAGAACACCGGGCCCAGGCCGGCCAGAAGCAAGACACAGGTTGTGCTTGGGCTTAGAATCAGGCCCGTTGGGAGGGCACGGCACGACCCGATTATTTGCCGGCCCGGTCGGCCCGATGGGTGGCCTGAATGGCCCGTGGGATGTAGGCACGGCCCGACCCGGCACGGTTGGGTATATAACCCGTCCGGCTGCCTGCCCCAACCCTAACCCTAAATCGCCCGGTCCTCTGATCCTCTCGCCCGCCGCTCCTCCTCCTCTCCTCTCGGTCTCTCGGCCACCGTCCCGCCGCTCCTCGGCCAGGCCACCGCTCCTCTCAGCCGCCGCCCGCCGGCCCGTCGCTCCTTAGTCCTCTCGGCCGCTCTTCTTGGCCACCAGCCCACGGCCCGCCGCTCCTCTCGCCCTCTCGGCCGCTCCTCTCGGCGACTCGGTCGCCGCTCCTCTCAGTGACTCGGTTGTCGCTCCTCTCGGCCGCTTGTAAAAGTCCCAAAACATGTACATGAATAAAACTGAGGTTTGAGTTCATATGTGTGGCAAAGACATGAAAAATGGGACTTGCTAAAACTTTTTCTTCATGCAAGGTGATACATGGATGAGTGTCCAAATTGAGGTTCACATATTTATTTGAAAGTGTTGAACCAATAAGGAATTAAACACCCTTTGCATACAAGTTTAAAAATCAGATTTGAAATTCAAAGTTCACACAAATGGTGGCCAAAAACTTTGAACAAACATGCAGCCATATTGTTGGAAAGTATGGAGGTGGGTGACAAACTTGTCATTAGGGTGGGCTCAAAAAGGAGTTAAAGAGAAGCATTTGCAAATTCCAACCAAATTCAAATTTGCCATGCAAATTCAAACTGAAATTGGAGAATTCAAATTCTAGCTCACCTTTGCAACTCAGAATTGTGGAATTGGGAGGATTAACTTGAGAAGATATTTGGGAGGAAAAGGTGGGGTGGGACCCACATGCCATAGAGCTGAATTGTGCCTTACACACTAAGTCTAACTCTCTGTCTCACACCCACGAGCAGCTCTCCCCCATGTGTGCCACCGAGAGAAGCCCGGCGCCACCTCCTGCTGCTTTCCCCCAAGCACTCGCGGCCAGAGGCGGTTCACTCGGGGTCTTTGACGTGATCCTTCACCCTCAGACCGAGCCAACAGCGTTTGCCATGTCCTCCTCGTGAGCGAACACCGAGCGGAGCTCTCTTCCATCCGCTGCTCGGCCTGATCGGGAAAACAGCAAAACATCGCGCCCCTCTCCTCCCCGAGTTGCTAAACTACACCTGAGCTCAATACACACCTCCCCGACCTAGAAACCGGCGAGCTTCAGCCTCTTTTCCCGTGATCAGCACCGTCTGCCGTGACCTAGCTCAAGCACGGTGATTGGGCGCTCGTGGACAGCCCTCCACAGGAGGTTTCACGGTCGGGCGATCAAGGCCACCGGAGCGTGCTGTGTTGGTGCTGCTCTCAACCAAATCTCAAGCCACGCCGTGCAGCATCGACGGCCAATTTGAAGATTTTGTCCCGGCAGCCTCACAGCGAACGTCCGGTACGATTTCTGCAAATTCCCCCTCTCCAATCCTTCTTAGGTTATCAAACTTGGCACATATGTGCTGGACTAGCCGGCGATCAGAATCCTTTTAGCATCTGTTGCATGAAACCGGCTAGGGATGACGGACTTTGAGCCTGATCAAGGGCGTTCATGACGGACACGATCGGTCACACGGTGTCGACCAACTTGCAGCCGTTTTTGAACACCTTTGAGGCCTTGTCGAGCTTCCTAGATGTGCACTGGTGCTGTAGAGCTCATCGGTCAAGGTTTTGGCGGGCTAGGGACCGCGGGCGATGGTGCCGAACCTCAACCGAGGCCGTCGCACATCGCCGAGGCATTTCCGGTCACCGGCAGCCCGAGATGACCCCACAGCCGTGTTCCTTGATGTCAATAACGCCCTGGCGGCGAGTATTAGCTCGGATGGTGGCCAGGAACGGTGGCGACCGAGCACCGACTTGCTCCGGCGAGCTGAGCGCGCGGGCGCGCGCTGGGAACCGGCGGGAGGTGGAAGAAGGGGCGGGCCCGTCTTGTGCCCCGGATCCGGTGTGCTGGCGTGCTGGAGACCTGTGGACCCGGTGTGGCTGCAATTCTACTGGCTGAGATTTAAACAGTGGGTCCAGCTCACTTTTTAGTAGGGAAAATAATTCCAGAGATGGCTACAACTTTGGAAATTCATGTCTCTGTGTAGAAACCTCCAATTTGAGTAATTCCAATTGGGTTGGATTTATTTTTTAGAGATCTATCCAAATATGAACTCAAATTTGTATGAAAGTCAATATTGTATTCTAGAAAATTCTTTGAAGGTTTTCTGAAAAAGAATTATTAAGGGAGTTTGGGTTATCCAAAAATTCTCAAATTTTGCCTATATTCTTTATCATAGTGCTGACCTTCTAAAAAATTTTCAGCTCATTTGAAGATCATTTGAGTAGGAATTTGCTAAAAACAATCTGCTATGTTCATAGGAGTCCAGAAACATTTTCAGAAAATGTTTCCTACTTGTAAAATCTATTCTGGGCAATCCATAGCTCCAAAAATTGTAGGAAAATTTAGGCACGCTCTCTGAGACAAATTTGAAATTGTAGTTCACTTAGTTGAGCATAAAAATGCACATTATTTCAGAATAAATTCTTTTGAGTAGAATTGCTTAAAGAATTGTTCTGGAAGAACTACTCAAGTAAAAGGTCTAAATTTTGGACCACATTACTTTCATGCGACCAAGAATTCACATGTAAATTATCAGCTCAAGCTGATCCCTTGAACGCACTGTTCTTATCCTCCATACTTATGTATAGGTGGAAATACATGAGAGACATGTGAGAATTATGGAGAACACAATTTGAAAAGCTAAATCCCTAGGTAGTGTAGAATCAGCTGTAAAATTTTTGAGGCCATTGGAGTTCTTGTTCTTCAGTTGCTTTCAAATCTTTTCAGCTCATCTATTATGTTCATTAGGGAAAGTGATTAGTGTATAGCTAAAACACTAAGATCAATTTAGTCATTTTTGTTTCTTTGCACAACAGAGGCAAACCAAGCTATTCCTGGCTCTTCGACACAACCTCTGTTCCTAAGAACTTCATTCTATAACTTCTTTCCATTACATTCTATAAAACATGTGCATATGCATTTCAATAGGAACCACGACGAAGGGGATCCAAAGGAGCGATTCATTGAAGTGGATCAAGCTCCGAAGAATCAAGAGTTGATCAGCAAGGATACTAACCACTTATATAGGACTACCCTACAAAATAGGCAAGCTCCGGTTTGCATTTAACAGCTGTGTAGTTTCCCTTTTGTATTCACTTTTGGTTAAGATATGAACTGTGCATTAGGTCTAGTGTTTGATACTCCTCTTGCATAACCAAATTACCCATGGAGTGTTGGGTAGGTGTCTTTCACCGTGTAGAACTGCCATGCTTCAGTACGGTTCGGTAGAAGTCGAGTGGTGAGATGCTATTCGCATGTTCAGGAACAACAGGGGCATACGGGATTGGTTAAAAATAAATTAGCAAGTTAAAGTTGAGACCGGAAGGTTGTAGGGGCAGCAGGACATAGGGGCTTGGGTGCTATAGACCTGTCCGTATCGGTCAAGGACCGATCCGTATGCGGCCCTGTTGAACAAGTTTGAGTTGTGTACCGGACTCATGCTGGTATTATGGGACCCGGTAAACCGATGTACCTCGGGAAGCTGTCGTTGGGACTTTTCGGGTTGCCTCAGGCGGACGGCCGGTGTGCAGTACGTGGGGAACATTCTCATGACATCTCATGTTGGTAGGTGCACCATGAGAGTGGCTACTATATGGGGCGACTTGATCGATTCAACGGGGTGAAACGGGAGAAAGGCTGCCGCGTACGATGTCAGTGATGGTTGCTGTAGGCAACGTCGAGTACGGGCGTATGTGTCGTGTAATCCGGGTGTTATTGATTCGAATCACCGTCGCTCACGGGATGGACCGAGCATACTTGTTCTCACAGTCGTGACGTAGTAAGAACTTGCATGAGAAAGGAACTAATCACATTGATTTGAAGTTTATACTATCTTTGCTATGCATCATTGATGAATAGCTAGTGCAAACTCGATTCTTTTATGCCGTGAGCAATTTACATCGGGGGAAAGCGTTTCTTGTTTGATTGTGGACTCCCGATGTGGCGTGCCCAAGGTTACTTAAAATTGCTGCAAATAATACCTAAAAGTAAGGAATCACTTTTAGGCGAGTTTATTATGCATTATGTCGTCCTACTTTAGGTTTATAACCTCACATAGAGTTTCATGTTTAGGGTGACGGTTAAGTCTTACTGAGCGTTGTGCTCACGGATGCTATCTGAGTTGTTTTGCAGGTTTGACTTCATGCTTATGAAGGGATGCCGATGAGACTTGGGAACCTCCGAGTAGTTACTCAAGAGCATCCTCGCCGGTGCAGATTGTTCTTCGTGTTGCTAGTAAGAAACGTCCGAGGGCTGGACTGTTTCTTTGTTGCTAAGTTATAAATGAGTTGTGAGAGTTATAGTCTTCCGCTGTAGCTTATTTTGAGATAAGTATATGTAAAACACTTTTGTACGCTTCCACAAATGATTTATGTAATGTGATGTGTTTCATCGACTTGTGTGTTGTTGGGTGTCGCATATCACGGCACCACCCAACGAGGTCCTGTTCGGGGCGAGGTTCTGTTGTCGACGGGGCAGTCCCTCACAGCGTGGTATCAGAGCTGTGACACCGCTCCTCTTGGCGACTCGGCCGCCGCTCATTTCGGGTCTCGGGCTCTCGGTCGCCGCTCCTCTCAGTTGTTCCTCTCGGCGACTCGATCGCCGCTCCTCTCGGGTTACGGGCTCTCGGTCGCCACTCCTCTCGGTCGTTTCTCTCGGCGACTCAGCCGTCGCTCCTCTCGGGTATCGGGCTCTCGACCGCCGGCCTGCGCGTGTAGCCGGCCGGATCTTGCCGTCGTGGCGTCGCCCCCTCTTCATTGTCGACCATGCTTCATCAACTCCTCCGAATGTTATTGGTTCCATTAACGAGGACCTTCATTTGCAGGGGCTCACTAGCGATGATGAAGACAACGATGTTGACGTCAGAGGAGGTGAGCCATGTTCGGAGTTGTGGCGGCGACTGGTTCGTCAGCCGAGGCGGCGGATGCAACTGCTGATGTTGATTGTAGCCCAAGCCCTAGTGCAAGCACAACATGCAAAAGGTCTGCAATCTTGATTTCTTGATTTAAACTGTAACACGTTCATGTTCATTAAGAATTTAAACCTCATTTATGTACTTGATGTCAGGAATCGTCAGGGTAATTCTATATCAAGATGTGTGGCGGAACATGGAAGTGCTCACTCAAATTGTGAATGGTAAGAAAATCAGATATGCAGCTAGGTGTAATTTTTGTAAAACAGAACTGAGTGCTAGAAGTAGTGGTGGAACAAGTCATTTACTTAGACATGTTGCTAAATGTAATAGGAAGGCTATGGCAGCCTCTGCTACTTGTCAATCTCATTTACATTACAGTTCTGATGGTGTTGTTTGTCATTGCCAATATAATCCTGAAATTGTTAGAACTGAATTGGTTAGGATGATAGCAAGACTTGATCTCCCTTTGAACATTGGTGCAACTGTTGCTTTTGAAGATTACATTCGGATTGCTCATAATCCCAGTTTTAAACATGTATCTAGGCATACCACTACTAGGGATCTTATGGACTATCTTACATTGAAAAAGTCTAGTGTTATTGAGATGTTGAATGAAATCTCCTGTGTGTGTTTGACTTCTGATATCTGGTCTGGTAATGCAAAAGAAGATTACCTTAGTGTTGTTTTTCATTATGTCACTAGTGATTGGGAGTTAGAAAAAGGATTGTTGGCATGCGATTGATTGATTGCTTTCATTCTGAAATTAATATTGCTGAGCGTATTTGCAATGTGGTTTCTGAATATGCCATGCCATCTAAAGTCCTGTCTATCACACTTGATAATGCTAGTGCTAACACTCGTGCTATACAACAGTTAGCTCCATTACTGTCATCATATGTTGGTTCAAACTTATTGCATTAAAGATGTGCAAGTCATGTTATTAATCTCATTGTCAAATCTGGTTTGAAAAGAACTAAAAACTATCTAGAGGATTTTAGAACTTCTATATCTTTTTTAAACTCATCTAATCAAAGAATTGCCTCATATAAGACTTTTTGCTTGTCTATGTGGGTTCGTCCCCATAAGTTTAGTTTGGACATAGATGTAAGATGGAATGCCACTTATCTTATGTTGAAACATCTTCTTCCATACAAAGAAACCTTTTCTGTTTTTATTCAAACCCATTACCAGGTTGGGGAAGGGGGGGGCAACTACTTACAGATGCACACTGGTATGTGGCTGAGGATATGTTAAAGTTTTTGGAGTTGTTTTATGTATCCACTGTCTCAATTTCTGGTGTCTATTATCCTATTTCTCCATTAATGATGCATGCTATCCTTGAAATTGCTGATCATTTAAATCAGTATAAAAATGATCCTATTCTTAGAGATATTGTTGTCACTATGAAATTAAAGTTTCTTAAGTAATGGGCTGATGTACCAGTCTTATATTCCCTCTTGCTTTTATTTTAGATCCTAGAGCTAAGTTACGTGGTTTTAATAGTGCACTTCAATTACTTTCTCAATTTCTTAACATTGACTATTATGCTTACTACAATAATGTTAGATCTGAGTTAACTAACTTGTTTGTGAAATATGAGTCAAAGTTTAAATCTGTTAGACTTCAAAGACCTCCACAACCTAATTCTGGAGCAGGTAAGCAAGTAAGCTCTTGGAACGGCATATTTGCTAGAACTACTCCTTGAGTTGATCCTGGGGTTGCTGTTGCTACATCTGTTTCTGGTATTAGTGCTAGTGCTACTGCTGCATTGCATAACTCTGTTTCTGACTTAACTTCATAGTTGGATAGTGATTCCGTGACTCATTTTGATGATAATTTTAGTATACTTAACTGGTGGCAAGATCATAAAAGAACATATCTTGTTTTGTCAAGATATCATGACTGTACTTGTTTCAACTATATCGTCTGAGTCTACTTTTAGCTTGTGTGGCAGATTAATTGAAGAACGTCGACCGAAATTGACTCCAGGGCATGTGGAGATGCTGTTATTGCTGAAGGATTGGGAGCAAGATGATGCTGGACAACAACACAACATTGTGGACAACAACCTTGAAGAAAAGATGACGAATTTATATCTTGCCGACACATCTGATTCACAATTTGACATTGACTATGTTAGTGTGTTGGCTGTAATATTATCTGTTGGACTTTGTAGTTTGGACTTTAGATTTTGGATTAAGATCACAAAGAGCTGGGTTGTACTCTTTTTTTCTTTAGGGTTTTTTCCTCATGTAGTTAAAGTGAGGTTTTATTTAAAGGTTTTTAATGAGGCAGCTAATTTTATAATTGTAATTTAAACAACTCTTTAAGCATTGTGATCTTTCATTGAGCATTTGAATTGTATATTGTTTTTGGTACAAAAAACTCTTAAACAGTCTGTTTGCAAAAGCACCGGGCTTCGGACCAGCCCGGCACGAAAAGCCTGCATCGGGCCCGACACGACGAAAGATGCATTGGGTCGTGCTTGGGACTGGGTGCCGGCACGACGGACCGGCCCGGCACGGCCTGAGTGTCCTACCGGGTCGTGCCGGACTCGTCAAATTTAGGCCCGGGCACGGCCGGGCTCGTACCGGACTGGCCCGGCATGGCCCATTGGCCATCTATAACTGAATGATTGAGAGTTGTGACTGTGCGTTGGCCGTGGGCCATGGGCGTTACCGGCTCACGCTCCGGTCTGTAAATTCCGAAATTTTGGGAATTTTGGGTATCGGGCATTGTAACCCAAAATTACCCAAAATCTTATCAGGTTTTAAGAATCTCTATCTATTTTGGGTTCGGGTTCAGATTTTTTTAGGTTAGTTGTTCGGGTTTTCTGCCCACCTCTCGTAACAGCGCTGAAAGACGGAAGAAACTCAGTACAATTTCAGCATCTCCATCTATCTATGCACGCTACAGGTATGCAGCGACATGGAAGGAAAAGCCGCGCGTCGCGACGCACCGGCGGGCCGTGCATGGGATCATCCGCGTTCATGGGCGCGAACTGAGTCCTCCATTAGCATGGCCGGAGCTCCTGATGCGTACGCTTGTCAGACACATGAGTATAGGGCGGAGGCAGAGGCAGAGCAGCGGAGGAGAACGGTAGCAGCGGGCATAGCCATCATCGCCATCATCATCAACGCCGGCTGGGGGCGAGGACGAGCAAGTTTTCCGCTTCTCGTCGTGGCCTCGGTCTCGACTCGACCGCGCTTGGCCGCGCGGCAAGTGTTGCCGCCGCTGCCCGACGCCAGCCGTCCGATCAGCATCGCGGTCGATGGGCTGTCAAACCGCTGAGGTTCCTATCGGGCGGTGGGTTTTGGACGCAATCCGGCCCGGCCCGCTCGGCTACAACAGATTGGACGCTAACTTCGGCAACCGAACCCAACCGGCGCCGCTGCTGCCGCTGCCGCCGTTCCGCGCCATGGGGAGGCGATCCGGCGGCAGGAAGCTGCCGTTCTTCGGCTCCTCGTCCTCGTTCTCCTCCAAGCGGGCCCGATCCGCGCGTCGCCTCCCCGCCCTCCCCAAGCCCCGCGTGGCGGCGGCTCTTCCGGCCGTACCTTCCCCCGCGGCGGCAGGGGAGACCGGTCAGCCGCCACCTCCTCCCGCCCCTGATGCCGCTGTGGCGGGCGGGGGCCTCGTGTCGGGAAAGGTCGGCAAGAAGAAAGCCGGCGCACGCCTGTGGATGCGGCTGGACCGGTGGGGCGCCTCCGAGGTCGTCGAGGTCGACAAGGCCTCCATCATCCGCCGCGCCAGCGTGCCCCCTCGCGACCTCCGCATTCTCGGCCCCGTATTCTGTCACTCCTCTAGCATCCTCGGCGAGCGCACGCCCCCAATTTAATACTCGATCGCTTTTGTCGGTGAGAAAAACAAGAAGACCCAAGCTTTGGTGCTATAATAATTTGCGAAGATTAAATATGCAGCTAGGGAGAAAGCTATGGTGATCAGCCTCGAATTCATCAGGGCGATAGTTACTGCTGAGGAGGTCCTCCTATTGGACCCTCTCGCGCATGAAGTGATCCCTTTCGTTGACCAATTGAGGCAGCATCTCCACCTGAGGAGCCTTGTCGGTAGAAACTGTGATGGAAATGGGGAAAAGCAGGACGTCTCGCCTGGACCTCAGGTGCCCTGTCTTAATGAGGCGACCGGGGCTGAACACGATCTGCCATTTGAGTTCCAGGTACTAGAGGAAGCCCTTGAGGCTGTGTGCTCTGCTCTAGACTCGCGTGTGGCTGACCTTGAGAGACACGCTACTCCAGTTCTTGATGAGCTGATGAAGAATGTCAGCACAAGGAACATTGAGCGTGTGCGGAGCCTCAAGACTGATCTTACCCGTCTGCTTGCCCGAGTGCAAAAGGTATAATTAGTTGAGATATTAAGTTTGTTTAATTCCACAGTCTGTTTTAAGCTTATGCATCTCATGACTATCTGAGCTAAAAAAGGGGCCTGGAGAAGGAAATCTCTAGGCAGTCTTCCCCTTGCTTAATTTGCAAGGAGAATGATGACCATCTGAGCTAATAAGCATAATTTGCTGCATATGAATTTTATTGATGAAAAGTGAATTATCTCCTACTGTGACAGTCATCTTTTAGTGGTTTTCAACAGCCTATTTTGACTTTGTGTCAATGGGTATATAATTGAGATTATCAGCCTGTAACTTAAATATCTCAAACTGTAATTATTAAGCTTGCTTGTTTGTACATTGAGTCACAATTCTCAAACTTGTCCATCTTGTGTGTTTGATTTGAAATTCTTCCTATGTATCCGGTGGCATGCACATGCAGAAGAAACTATATGATATAGTTTTTGTAGGGTATCTGCTTTAGATAATTTAAGACTTGAGTAATTTTAGTTTGATTTATTAATTGCGAAGATATGGAAGCAAAAAGTATAATCTTCATGAGATTTTAGGCTCTCTTTCACTCAATTTGAAACTTGACGATCATCTTCGTGTTTGTACTACATTGACATTAGCTGCTTAGTAATTCTATCAATAATTCATGCAGCACTGCACTAGGACCTGCTATTTACTTCCATTATCATATCTTATCAGGCCAGAGATGAAATAGAACATCTTTTGGATGATAATGAAGATATGGCACATCTGTATCTAACACGGAAGCAAGTACAGAACCAGCAGGTTGAGGCTATAATGTCATCTGCAGCTTCAAATAGCATTGTTCCTGCTGGTGCAAGTATGTCCAGGCTGAACTCTAGCTTTCGGCGCAGTGTCAGCATTGCTACCAGTATGCATTTGCACAATGATGTGGAAGACCTTGAGATGTTGCTTGAGGCCTACTTCATGCAGCTGGATGGAATACGTAACAGAATTTTGTCGGTTAGTTCTTTTGCCCATATTGAAACGGCATTGTCACTCCTGAATTTTGTTTTTGGTTTTTTAGCAGTGTTATCCTAAACGGCCTAAACGGCCTGTTTAAACGTGTTTAAACGCTAAACAGAGGGCAACTGCATAGTTTAGCCCCTAAACGTTAGATTAAACGGCCGACCCGTTTAAACGGGTCAACACCCGTTTAAACGGGCTAAACGGGCTAAACGAAACGGATTTTAAACGTGTTTAAACGTGTTTAGAAGAAGGGGGGCCTTGGCGCAGCGGTAAAGCTGTTGCCTTGTGACCATGAGGTCACGGGTTCGAGTCCTGGAAACAGCCTCTTGCAGAAATGCAGGGAAAGGCTGCGTACAAAAGACCCAAATGGGTCGGACCCTTCCTCGGACCCTGCGCAAGCGGGAGCTACATGCACCGGGCTGCCCTTTCTTTTTTTTAAACGTGTTTAGAACCGTTTAGGCAAAGTGAACTTACAATTCTAAGTCAGATCCAGATTTCAAATTAATATCACAAAATTGATTAAAATCAAAACATTTTCTAAGCTTCACTTAAACACATTAGAAGTTATATTACTTGTGTTTCAAAAAATATAATAAAAACAACATTAGCAGCTGAAGGTTAAAATATTTGTTTAGTTTACTACATGCACAATTTTCAGTCTCAATATTATTATTTGGTGGTCTGATATTGTGATTGTCTCTTTAATTTTTATATAATGTCAAAGTTAAATTTATTCCTATTTCCTAACATGAATTTGAACTTGATTTGAACATCTACCGTAGAGCAGAATAGTAAAAAATATTTTTTTCTTGCTGCTACAGTACACACCGTTTAATCCGTTTGAACGCCGTCTAAACCTTCTAAACGGTAAACAGAGCTCCACCGACTGTTTACCGTTTAGGATAACACTGTTTTTTAGTCTGAATTATTGTACATGATGTGCTTGTTATCATAGCAATGTTTAGAGGTAAATTAATCTATAAGACAAAATGACTTATTTTTTCCCTGCAAAACATACAGATTACCTGATATTTGAGGTTGCAAAATATGCTTATATAGTTCCTGGTTTCTTATGAAGAAACTATTTACTTAGCATGTATTTTTTTCAATTTTAAAGGATGAAGAGTCATTGTTTGGTGCTCATGTTTCATATGAATCTTGATATGTACGCTAATTTATCTTTACAAAATAAACAGGTTAGAGAGTATATTGATGACACAGAAGACTACGTGGACATTCAGCTTGACAACCAGCGTAATGAACTCATTCAACTCCAGCTTACTTTGACCATTGCATCCTTTGGCATAGCTGCCAACACTTTCATCGTCGGGGCTTTTGCAATGAACATTCCTTGCTATCTTTACAACACTGACAACAGCCTATTCTGGCCATTTGTTGGGGGCACTTCATCGGGCTGCTTTGTTATCGTCCTTGTGTTATTGGGCTACGCCTGGTGGAAGAAGTTGTTGGGTCCATGAACACAAAGTGAAGGCAAGTCATGAGAGAGCCTTGTCATGGTCGCAGAGAACGGAGCAACTCAGTCGTGTAATTTTGTGCAAACATTTACAACGATCTTATGCTAGTCTACTCATGAAATGTTTAGTATACCAGAATTTCTCGCTATTCATATAGTTCTGATCCTTTTTAGCATTGGAAGATGCAGATCTTGTTGTTAGTGAAATCATATAATCCAGCACATGGGACGGTTCTGCATGGATTCATGCCACTTCTGCGGCTACCATCTCGATGGTGGACTAGCAGATTCTCTGCCCCCGGTTTCTTGTTTTGCTGTGAAGCTGCGTGCATCTCCAAACTAGGATCAAGTTACCAACAGATACATCAACTGAAAAGAAACCATGCATGCCTTCTGTGAGGTTCTTAGTATCATTTCGTACCCTGCCCTCTGTGCTTTGCTTACAATGTATTATACTAAGTACTCCCTCTGTTCAAATAAATAACGTTTATGACAGTTAATCTAGTTTAAATTAAACTAAGCTATTTGTCCTGAATATCATTTATTTTTATTTCAGAACAGAGGGAGTATCTACTTCCAAAGTTATTCAGAAATGTCATTTTTGCTAATGGCTGCAGGATGTATTTTGCCAGCTTCAATAATGTAACAACCCGCCGCCGCCGTCGTCGCCCCCAACAACCCGTCTCCAGCGTAGGCGCCGCCCACCGGACTTCATCTTCCACCCAAGTCGCCATCTCCGGGGCCGCAGCGCCTAGTCGCACGGTCTGCACATGCCTCCGCCGCCGCCCCACCTGCCCGCCGCTAAATCACCAGCACTTGACTCCCTCGGCGCCAGCTCCGCCCACCACCCTTCTGCGTTCCCGCTCCAGTGGCGCCCCTCTGCTTCGCCTCACCGCCGGGCTAGCCGCCGCCCCCAGAGCCTTGTAAAGCTGTGGACACTCAAAAGTCCCTGTCCTGACAACCCTAGAACCCTTATTGTTGCCGGAGGGGCTCGTTGGTACGCGGAGTTTTTGAAGAGGGGGGAAAGAGTGCGAACGGCGGCTACGGAGCAACATAGGTGACATATAACATTTTCCCCAATGGTTAATGGCCTGCTCGGTACTTGTGTTCGTAAAAGTTCTGTGCGTGGTCATCTGGCCGCGAGAAAGCAGCCGGCGAAGCGAAACCAGGCCGGGAAAACGCGACAGCGACCAAGCCATGGCCAGCATAAATCTGTGATGCGCCATCCGTAGCGGGTGGTTGTGGCGCGGGAGAAGCCGCAGCGATGATGGACCTTTTATGTACTGGGCCGCATCTGTGGCAGGTTCGGGCCCGGCTGAATGCTGAGTCAACAGGTGTTCAGAATTCGATCTTGTTATAACTGATTCCGAATCAGGTATCTGGCAAGCACCAAGCACGTACTAAGGGTGCGTTTATCAATAAGAAATGTTTTTGAATCACTTGAAACGGTACCAATTAGAAAAAAGTTAAAACGTTTCAACAGTGAATCTATAAGAAACGATTCACTTTTTTCCTACGAATCTGAATCACATGAAAAGGTGTTCCACAATTACTTCATATTATTAAACCTACCCTCTAGTTTCACAATTATTTACATTAATTTGTCATCGTACACCCTTATTATCAACTCATCACCGCTGTTGTGACCCAACAAAGATTTATCCATGCAGTGGATGATATATATTTTACAATGACACTTATAAATAATGTTTATTATAAGAATTTAATATATATTATAGTATGACAAAAATAATATAGTCTATCAAGCATAAATAGGTTATTTTAATCCTGCTACTCTCTACTGAAACTAAAATCAGAAAACTAGCTAAACGGTTTCTAAATCTAAAGTGATTCTTTTTCAGTTGAGAAACATTTCTACGCTAAAACTGAAACGTTTCTAATTTTCGGAGAATCTCGAACAAACAGGCCCTAAACTTGTTTGCAACTTTTAAGGTAACTGAACATCGCTCAAGCAGGAATGAAGCCAGGTTAGGATGACACACGATCACTCAAGTCTGAACCAATCGTATCGACATCTCTATCCAACCCTTTTCTTCTGGTCACGTGATCGGTACCCGTGCCGTTTAAATTCCTTTCCTTCTTGGTCCGTTTCGGGAATGTTAATGTTTAGTCGTCAGAAATTAGAATCTCTTTTTAACCTACATGCTAAGTTATCAAATCTATTTCAATTTCAAGATTTGTGCAATCTCAGTTATTTTTCTATTTTTATATATACTATTTCAAACGTCTCAAAACAACAACTCATTGGCTTCAGAAAAAAAAATCAACAACTCGTTTTTTAAATGAGGTTGCAACCCATTCCCTTACGGGCATCAGGTGCCGTTTGCACATTCCGAGAAAAAAAACAACTTCAATCCAACCCGCGTGCCAGCGCCGACGGCCATTCTAATTCCTAACCGAGCAAAGCAAACAGAGGCGCCGCTTGTGGGGTGAGTTCAGATGTCTCGGCGACAGAGTGGGCAGGAGGCGTGCCTGAAGAGCCAGCAGTCGATGCAGGGCACGTGGAAGACGTGCCGGCACCCGGGCAGCCGCCTGGCTGCCTCGCCCACCCGGAAGTCCTGCAGGCACACCGAGCAGCCCAGCGCCACGCCGGCCGCGTCCATGACGCCGTCCTCGGCGATCTCGACCTCCGGAAGCTGGCGGAGCGCGGCCGCCGCGAGGCCCTTGGCGCCGCCGCCGGTCTCGAACAGGTCGTTCGTCTCCGCGTATGACGAGCTGATGGCGCTGATCTGCGGCCCAGAAAAATGGCGGACGTTAAACAGGCTGATGGAGCTGGTACGACATGCTGAGCTGCTGCCTTGCTGACCGTGAAGGTTTGTTTTTTTCTTTATAGAAAAAGGAATGGCAAACCCCCTTTTAGTTTGTTAACCGAAGCATTAGTGCACTAACACCTGCCATGGCCAACTGACCATGTTATTAAAACGGGGTGTCGTCTGCCTGTGGCACTGGATGAACTACCAGCATTAGATGGAAGCGGTAGCTTGAGCCATGGTGACCATTGGAATCAAGTTTCTTCATGCTACCATACGCTGTTGCAAAAATGTGTCGTACAAATCGCAGCATAAATTCCGTGCGTTTGAGCAGAGGGGCCGAGTGGGGTACTACCTGACTCTGCACGGCGCTCTGCACCGCCGGCCCCACCTTCTCTCGGACCAGCCTACCACTCAAGAGGCTGGAGATGATGTCCATCTGCGCAGAGCACAAGCACGATCAGACCAGCAGGATGTAAAAAGAGAAAAATCGTCACTGCTAGCCTGCTACTACATGGTATGTGATATAATTTACATGCATTTGATTTGTGCGCAAGAAAATATTCAAAGTTTTTCCTTTTTTATTTCTAGGCTAAGAGAGAACCATGCTGAGAAACACATGGTTGGGGCCTAGGTAGCACCAAGCCCTGCCCACGGAATGCTTGGGGCGCACCTAATCGTCATCGACATCAAGCCCTCCCCCAAGAAGCTGTGAAAGCGACAGGGGCTGCGGGAAAAACAGACACAGTTTAGCAGACGTCCATATCCTTACCATGACCTCTCCAACATCAAGCTGAAATGAATCGGGCCTTGTACATGACCGGGTTTGTTCACCGCTCGACAAATCGCGATCAAACGTAGCGAACAGATCTTACACTCTGGTCACTGACGGATGAATGCGGAACTCTAATTCCCTCCGTGTCTTGGAGACTGAAGAGAGGGAGGGAGCGACGCTTACCATGTAGATGACGCTCCAGACGCGGGAGTCGCTGGAGTGCCAGAGGTCGCGCGACGACTCGGCGACCTCGACGGTGAAGACGGCGCCGGAGATGGCCCCGATGCCGGCGCCGCGAAGCATTCCGCTCTCCGTCGCCAGCCCGATCATCGACCCCGTTACCGCCCCGACCAGCGACCCCACTGATGCAGAGACGAACAATCACGGTCAGCGACGCGCGTCCGTACGCTCTGCTCGATTAGTCATCGAGAGCGCACGAATCGAGCGAGAGGGGAGCCGCGCGCAATGCACCTGCGGCGAAGACGCAGATGGCCGCCGCGCAGAGCACCCTCCCGGCCAGGCCGAGCACTGCCGTGGAGCCGAGGCCCAAGCACTGCCGCGGCCCCGGCACCGAGCTGGGACCGGCCGTCGACGAGAACAGGTCCATCTGGGAACTGGATGAAGAACGAGGTCCAAGGCGCTAATCGCACAGTGCACACGCTTGGCAAGCAGCAGCACACGCTCGGCCGCTGACGACCCGCAGAGGGGGCCCGAGGAGGGATGATGAGGAGTGTTGTCCCGGCGAGGTGCCCTGCGTGCGCGCGTATAAATAGTGGCGGGGAATGTAAAAACTGTGGTCCGGTGGTGGCGTGGCTGCCGGTTTTCTGCTTTCGTCCGTGCCCAGCCTACGCTTCGTAGAGTAACTGCTTGTCAGCACCAGCCGCTTTATCTCAGGCCGTTGCCGTCCTGTTGTGGCGTGGCCGTGGCCCACGTCCCTGCCCCGCGAAGTTGGGACGGGCGACGTGGTAGCTACATCTACATGCTGCAGGCATGTAGCGCTACTGCTCACCACAAGTTGGCCATTGGTAGGGGTGCGATCCAACGTTTGCAGTCGAACAGTCGACGCCGGAGTGAATGGCATGTTCTCCCTGTAGTTTGAACCTGACTCTGTCGCGTCTAGTCGGTCACGGGTGAAGTCTCTGGGTGCTGAATGGAACCCAGAATCCACATCTATGTTAATCATCTACGTATCGACGTTCTCCGAATTGGTGTGTGAAGTTTCCGAAGGTGTGGTTCAATTCATGCAGAAGGACGGACATGCTATTGTAATGACATTAACCTTTTCCTTCCCCAAATGTGTACTATCTCCGCTTTAAAATATTTGATGTTGGCTAGTTTAAAATTGAACTAATTAACTATAAATATTTCAAAATAGAGAGAGTATTATGTTAATATGTCAGTACCGCTGAAGTGTGCAATTTAGATCAGTACGTGAGTTTCTATAATAGCTTGTCATGTATATAAATAATATAAAGTAATATTGGAGGCCACACAAGAGTCATGATGATCGACCAAAGTAGTCAGGGTATTTGAAAACTAAATAAAACTTGTAGGTGGTACAATGCGATGAAAAGGTTTTGCAGATGGATATATGAAAATTTTCATAAGATGCATGTGGATTTCTGCCATTTCCTCTAAATAAAAAATAGGGAATGCATAATGTATGTTGGTGCTAACTTGAGTAGTATACTAGTTTGTTTTCCCCAGAAAACACGAGATATTATTTAGCGTGTTTCTGATCAATTGGACACGATTTGATAACAATAAAAATAGACAAAAGAAGACCTAGTGGCTCATCATTGAGGGGATATGTGTGTGCAGTTCGGTGGAGTTTGGATAACGACTGCCGCGAGTTGTTGCGAGAGCGTTCGGTACCATCCCTGGTGTATCCATAAGCAAGTGGTCAAGAAGTATGGCGGGGGATTTTGACTGGTATGAGCGCAACACGGCGGAGGGTCCCTGTCAGCACTTCAGTATTTTAGTTGAGTCGAGAACGATGTCCCGATCGTTCTGGCGTTTGAATCACCCATGCTTTTGCATACAAAACGCTGAAGCTCCACCTGCTGCTCGGAATTCTATGTATATCTGTTTGGACTGGCATGACAAAAGGTAGAGATAGGTGCTGTTGCTAATGGTATTCTATGTCCACAAGTTCTCTTTGTTTTCCTTCTTCTCCCAAGAAAGCACGAACTCTTGGCACAATGTGACGAATTTAACATAAGTACAACCAACTCACAGTATCCTCCACCAATAAATGAACATTAACTAATTAAGTTCCCATCGGCGTCAGCACCGGCAGGTTCGTCTTCTAGGTGATCCATAATACTCGCATTTGATCAGCAGTTGGTAGCAGCAAAACGCTTGTTCACGCCAGTGCCCATCCTCCAGCGCCGCAATCCGTGGAGCTCGTCACGGAGGCTTGGAGACAACGAGGCTGGCGCCACGCCATTGCCAAACAAAGCTCGCAGAATGCCAATACCGCCATTGCCGAGCCCACAGGTACGCGCGCGCGCCAAGGCTGACATGGTCGCGCCGGTACGTACACTGGCACGCCACTGCGCCGCGCACGCACCCGCGCAATAACTCGCTGCGAGAGGAGTCCGCGGCCACTTCTGATCCACGAAATATCTCGAGGTGAGAACAGGGCACGGCAGGCGTACTACGTGCTCCCTCTGCAGCCTCTCCGAACCGAGCATGGCCTCTGAAAGAGACGTCGCTGTGCCACTCCGCGCGCAAGAGAGATAGTAACTCGGAAGAGGATGGAGACGATGCGATCGTAGTGGTGGTGGCCTCTGATCCGCTGGCGATGCAAAGTCTCTGCAGAGGCGCAGAAGTTATCCAAGGAAAATGTCTCTGTTGATCGATCTATACATCATCAATCGATGGACGATACCTGTTTTGCGCGGTGGGCATATGTGGAGCCGTTGTTTTTTTTCGAAAAGCCAGAAACTTGGTATTCATATATAGGAAGATAGAGATACGGTCATCTACAAGGTGGTAAATTATAGATAATGCATGCTTACACAACTGAATCGTGTCTGACCACTACGTGAGAGTAGAGGGCATTGTAAGTTCTGCTAGGCGCTTGCATCCGGCCAAGCACCATAACTTAGTGTCATCTTTCAGCTCTACAACAACGGTTCCCACTGAGTGCTCATTTCCTTTGAAGATTCTCGAGTTCCGTTCACGCCATATCGCCCATGTAACAGCAATGACAAGTGAACGAATACCTTTGGAACGGCTAGCATCAGATGCCTTCAGCAGATCATCGAACCAATCTGCTAACAACACACTATGGTTCCAGACCATCGCACACTCCGAGAATAAATGTATGCAGTGGGTTCTGACGGCCGAATGTGGCAACCTCAACCGCCTGCTATTAAGCGCGGCGACAACGTCGTCAGCGCAACTCTCGGATTAATGGAGCTCGATGCGTTGCCGTCATTGGCCGGAGAGGGACATCTGGAACCGGACTTGGCTAAGTTCAGCAGATGGACCAGCACGAGATCATCTGTGTTCCGGTTGAATTTAACAAGGGCCAATAACAAAGGCTGATCTCAAGTGTTTAGAAACGGTTCGTACTAACGCTGCACCTTTAGTGAACACGTAAGGCCCAATGACGGGGTGTGCAGCAGGTCTGTCTAAGCCAACAGAATCACGACTTTTACTCTGCCTTAATTAATGTATGTTGAAAGCAGAGTCTGTAAATGACTATCATGGACTTTATCTAGACGAGAAAAGATACAACCGTCTTAAAGCTAAATATAACAAGATATAGATAGAGTCTAATATGAACATCCCATACTTATAACCGACTCAAGATACGTCCAAAAACCTTCAGCACCATATAAAAGGCAAAGCGGAGCACTGATTTAAGACATCCTAAGAAATATCCTCCCATACATATATAAATCCTCACATACAACTCCCATTATAATGCTCACCTCAATAAGAAATCGTTAAAGCAAAAGTATAATACTACCTCACCACAAGGTCGTGAAACTAGAAAATCCGTGTCTCTTTATTACTATTGAGATCATCGGCACACTAATACTCGATGAGTCCCTCAATTTCAAATATAAATTTTACTTGCCGTAAAATACTCGCTACACCTGAAGCTCCAGGTAGGGGGCTCTAATGTTAGAGCTATGATCTCGACGGGTCCGATCAAGGATATCTGATTTACTGAATTCAGAGTGAGCCATCCATTTTTAGCTCGCTCGACTTCATCGCTCACTAGTCGACCCTGCATGTGGTCTTCGCCTTTCTTGAAGGTATGATCTCCACGGCAACATGGTGGACATCATTAGTCTCGCGGGATTTACTCCTCACACCAAGAGAGAATTGGTAGCTTCAACCATCTACATCCATCAACTCTTGAAATATAGTCCAGCTAAGTCGTATTTGCTCATATCTGAGTAGGTTAATTCTTGTTTACATTTAAACATTAATATAGCCCTCCCAAAGTTACAGTTGGTGGCTTTATCTAAGAAACATTGAGTACAACACTACACATTTTGTTTCCGACTCCGGTAGATGATCAGACTCTAATGCCACTCTATCTTCAACCTGGTTGCAACGTGATTCTTAGGTTGACAAGAGCACAAGCTATGTATCTTGCCAAGATAAAAAAAAAGAAAGAACTATCACAAAATCTAAGTGAACCTAGTTGAATTTCTTAAAAAAAACACCAAACTGGATAACGACCCGACTTATTTTTACAATGCATCTAAGTATTGTGCTATAGCCTACTGCTATCTTTCGGACCCTGATATGGTCGCCATATGACTAACAGAAAGGCAAGAGCAATAGTTCGGGGTTGAACAACACTAGGAAAAAAGACAATCTAGAAGACAAGTGGATTCTGATGAAAAATAGCAAGTTTAGAAACATGAGTGTCGGTACCCCGCAGACCAGGTACCCTTGTGTACAGGCATGAAGTGGCTCCAGACCGCGCCTCCTTGCTGAGGCGAGCTCTCGCGCTGCCACGTGTCCTTCGGCCTCGGACCAGGCCTCCCCACTGAGGTGAGGTCCGGCGCTGCAGCGTGTCCTCCGGCCCCGGACCAGGCTTCCCCGCTGAGGCGAGGTCGGGCGCTGCCACATGTCATCCGGTTCTGGACCTGGCCTCCCCACTGAGGCGAGGTCCGGTGCCGCCACATGTCCTCCGGCTCTGGACCTGGCCTCCCCACTGAGACGAGGTCCGATGCCACCACGTGTCCTCCGGCTCCGAGCCCGGCCTCCCTGCTAAGGTGATCTTTGGTGACACCACGTGTCCTCCCGCTCCGAGCCTGGCCTCCCCGCAGTGGCGGCCTCCGGATCTGCCACGTGTCCCACGACCTGCCGTGGGCCTCAGGAGTCAAGCAAGACGTGACCAGTCCAGTCACGCATTCAAGACTCACGCGTTCCCAGGAGCATGGTGCACAGCGCACGTCTCCGCCCACACCTGTCACGCGTCACGGAGCCTTCTCCCCCGCCATCATCAACCACTACTCGGTCTGAGACGCCCGGCTTGTTAGGCGGAGCACCTTAACTCCATCGACAGTGGACAATGCAAGTAGCTATTAATACCCTAGATCGTGTATATGGTACGAACCGCCGCAGGGCCACCTGTCGGGCCCCCGGTCTTAGTGTAACTGTCCGGCCTTGAGATATAAAAGGACCGGGCAGCCTACCACAGAAGGGATTCTGACTCTCAGACTCTCAGACCCTCATACGCACACGCGCAAGCCACAAGCAATACAACTCACACTCCCATGGATGTAAGGTTTTATGCTCCAGCGGCTCAAACCACATAAATCCTAACGTTCATCCCGTATTCTTCAAGCTTGATCGATACAGAGACAAAGCCCCTCCAAACAACGAACCTTTGTAGACTGCTCCAGTAGAGGTACTGAGGGAAGTGTCATAGAAACACTTCGACATTTGGCGCGCCAGGTAGGGGAGCTTCACGCTCTCTAGACAACCGAGCATCGTCACTGTCGAAGTGTGTTGTCGACACTTCCCCCGGGCTTGCTCTGGGCAGCCCGAGGAGGTTCTTTTTCGGAGGGGCTAGTCACTCATGGAGAGCTCACGCGTTAGGGACGATTGAAGGAGAAGCTTGACACAGGGGTTTTTATGTGGTTCAGGCCACCGGAGCGTAAAACCCTACGTCCACGGTGAGCAGAGATGCTCGTTGAATTACTCGGTGCTTAGAACTGGAGTTCTGAGCTTGGGGATGACCTAAGTGCTGGGGTGCGAAAGACTCAGGTGCGAGTCTGTAAAAGTCGAACCCTTGCTAACTTTGCCTACCCGAGCCTTTTATAGTCCAAGGCTCAGGTGGCTTACAAGGTGGGCCCGGGATCCGACAGGTGGTCCCGGGGAGATTGCCTGCCATCTACCGTATCCGCAGTTACGCTGGCAGTTGTCTCTGGCGAGGGCTTCTAAGTCTTCGTTCTGCCGCCCTGGCCATGTCGCAAGCTAGTCGTAGTGGTTGATGATGGCAGGGGCAGCACGGGATGTCTTGTCGCTGTGTTTATTGGCGTACAGCCTCTGACGCGGCGTGTCAGTCTTCACTGCGATGTGATTGGGCGCAACGGCACTTGACATAGGCGTGCTCCGCGTCTTGGGAAGGCGCGGGTCTTGAATACCTTGTACGGGCAAGGTATGGCGCGTCTTTACTCTTACTGCCTACCGCACGGGGGCAGGCAGTGCTGTTCTGCTAGCCATATGGCGGGCCCGGAGCTCTCCTCCGAGGAGAGGGAGGTCCGGCCCCGCTTGACACGTGGGGCCTTCGGAGCTCTCCCCGCAGAGGAGGGAGGTCCGGCTCTGCTGGCCACGTGGCGGGCCCGGAGCTCTCCTCTGAGGAGAGGGAGGTCCGGCCCCGCTGTACACGTGGAGCCTTTAGAGCTCTCCCCGTGGAGGGGGAGGTCCGGCTCTGCTGGCCACATGGCGGGCCCGGAGCTCTCCTCTGAGGAGAGGGAGGTCCGGCCCGCTGGACACGTGGAGCCTTCAGAGCTCTCCCCGCGGAGGGGGGAGGTCTGGCTCTGTTGGCCACGTGGCGGGCCCGGAGCTTTCCTCTGAGGAGAGGGACGTCCGGTCCCGCTGGACACGTGACGCCTTCGGAGCTCTCCCTGCGGAGAAGGACGAGGTCCTTAGGCAGTTTCCCCTGTGCGCAGGGGTACCCCATATTGAGGGTACCGACAGTGGCCCCCGGGCCCATCTCGGGGGAGATAACGAGCCCGAGGTGGGGCCCCCGTCTCTTCCACTCTGCGCACCTTCTCGAAGACCCGCATTGACCGTTGCCGGAGCACAAACAGTCGCGGGATCGTGGGAGCGTGTGCCCCACTTGAAGGCCGCTTTTATTGCGGCGGTTCCTAAGGCTGCCACTTCCGCACGTCGTAGCGCCTTTTCGGGAACCGCCGAAGCGTCCCGTCGGCTCTTCTTCTTGAGAGACTGCCTTCTTGGCCCACCGCTTCAGTTGGATGACTCGGGTCCACTTGTCATCGACGCTTGGTCTTAGAGCTGAAGCGGTTGTTCCAAGCACCGTATTCGAAGAGTTTCGAATTGCTTTGAATCACGCGTGGGAAGTTCAAAAGGGGATCTCACCCGCATTGCGGCTTCCCTGCGCACTTCCCTGCGCTTGAATCTTCGTGGTTTCCTTGATCGCTTGCGCCCTTGCCTTCCCTGTTCTTGAGCTTCCATCAGCCATGACTTCCAACTTGCCTCCGCCGCGCTCTACCCGTCCACCCGAGCTCGGGACAGTGCGCAGGCTGCTGGGCTGGCACGCGGAGGAGCAGAAGCACTGGCTTCGGCAGGGATCTCTCCCCCTGTTCCTGGAGAAGGGGGAGATAGTATTCTTCACCGCCTACGCCATGGCGGGGTTTGTCCCGCCGATTTCTTCCTTCTTCGTGACGTTGCTGGAGACATACGGTCTCCAGCTCCATCACCTCTCTCCCAACTCCTTCGCAATGGTCGCCGTCTTTGTGCACTTCTGCGAGATGATCGTGGGGGTGCGCGCTTCAGTGACGCTCTTCCGCTACTTCTTCGTGTTGCGGACGACCAGGCGCAGCTTAAAGAATCAGCTGGGGGCGTACTACTTCCAGCATCGCTGCAAGGATCCGAAGGCCTCTAGGTACCTTCTTCCTTTCAGTGCGGCGAGGTGGGAAAACTGGAGGGAGAACTGGCTGATCGTGCAGACCGACGAGCATGATCGTCTGCAGCTGCCGATTGCCGGACCGACCACCGAGCGTCGCTTCTGGGAGGAGATCCCAGAGCTAGAGCCGGAGTACGCGCCGGTCTTGGAGCGGATCCGGTTCCTGGCCAACGAGGGGCTGACGTCCCTGATGGTGCTGATAGACATCCTGTCACGCAGTATTGCGCCCTTGCAACAGCGCAACCGCCCGGCGTGGTACTACATCGGCGAGCACGACTGCACTAGGTTGGAGAAGGGTCTTGGCTCCAACCCATCCGAGGAGGTGTTGTACGAGATGGTGGCCAGGGTGAGCGGCGACTTCGTCACCGGTGGCGACTTCACTTTCCCGACCTCTTGCACTCCCCTCTTCTTGGAGCCGCAACGGAGGGCGGAGTTGCTGCAGAAGATGTCGAACCTTGACGACATCGGGATCGCCGTTCGTGAGGTTGGGGATGCCTTCCGGGGGATCTCGATCCCCAGGGTCGAGCGCTCCGGGGCGGAGCGCGAGGCGTCAGCTGCTGCCCAACCTGCACCGAGGGTCGACGGAGCTCGGACCATCGACAAGGGGAAGGGAAAGGAGCCGGCCCCCGGGCAACCGGAGAAGAAACATGCCCGATCCCCTCCGAGGGTGTCGTTTGCGCCGAGTCAGGGGGCCGGGGTACCCTTGTGCCCATCTCTCGGAGGTGCTGGTTTGTCGGGTGGCGACCCAAAGAGACCTCGGGTCTCCAGCTCTGGTGGGTCTCCTCTCGAACAGCGGTGGTCCGAGGAGCTCCGAGCGTCCCGCTTTCCTTCTTCAGGCGGAGGAGCTTCAAGGAGGGACGTCGGTGGGGCGATGCCCGAAGGTGAGCCGAGGGCTCAGGCGCCACATCCAGCGAGCGTCCCGGCTGCAGGCTCGGCAAGCAGCGGTGCCGGAAGGAGCAGCGCTGGGACTTATCCTGGGGCGCAGGTGCCCCGGGCCTTAGGAGCCGGATCGGCGAGCAACGCTAGGGCCACCACCGACGGGGGCCCTACAGCTCCGCCTCCTACTTCGCCAGTCCGGGTACCTGCGACGCAGGCGCCGGCGGCAGGCTCCGGTGGTTCTGTCCCGGCTCGGAAGTCGCGGCTCCATGCCCGTTGGAGCGCTCACGTCCCTCGGTAAGTGTTGCTCTTTCCGGATTTTAAAACTAGCGTTCTTTTTTCCTTTCTTAGCCTAAGAGCTTCTTATGTCAGCAGGGACTCACCGACTGCTGGGGGCAAGTCTGTTCCCCGGCCATCTCCAGCTAGCGGAGGTTCTGCGCCGCAGCGTCCGGGAGCTGCGGCGGCTCCGATGGCCCCCAAGTCGGCGGGGGCTTCTTCTGTGCAGGCGGGACCATCCCCCGCGGCGGCAGCGGCAGCACCCGCTCATCCCCCTTCGCCAACTCGGAAGCCGGTGGCTGTCGAGGGCTCGGCGGAGCCGGCTGGCGGTGCCCGACCTTCCGGTGCTGAGGCTGGAGGGACAGCTGCGGGTGCAGCTGGTGGCCCTCCGGCTTCTCCAGATCGGCGCCTCACCTCGGTTGCTGAGGTTCTGGCACCTCCACTGGTCGCCGACGAGCTTGAGGCGGAGGGACGGGGCCTGGCAAAGGAGGTCGCTACGCACGTGCTGGCGTGCTTCCGGAGTCAAGACCCTTCCTTCTCTCTGGAGCCGGCGAGACTCGGCCCCGCCGCCAAGCGGGAGAAATCTGCCAGGGCCGAAGTCGAGGACGTGGCCGCCCTCGTGGCTTCTAGATTCCAGCGAGAGTCCGGGGACTCTTAGGTAGTCACCCCTGCGGCCAGAAGGCCCTGTAACTCTTCTTTCTTGCTTTTGTTGAGTTTGTAGTCAAGCTAATGGAGCTTTGAATGAATGAACAGGCTCTTTGTTTTTTGTGTCTGCGCTTATATTCTTCTTGGCTTGGCCTGGCCGAGTTCTTAGCTCCGCAAGGACCTCGGAGGTCTTCACCAATCTTGAAGTCTTGCACATACACCTTCCTCGGGTCCTTATTGTGTTAAGGACCCAAGGGGTCTTCGGAACTCACCCCGTGAGGATGGGGAGGTCCAGATCTGCCGGCCACGTGGCGGGCCCGAAGCTCTCCTGTGAGGAGAGGGAAATCCGACCCCACGGGACACGTGGATCCTTCGGAGCTCACTCCTGCGGAGGGGGCGAGGTCTGGATCTTCCGGTCTTGCGTTGGAGCTCCGGTCTTTCCTTGCGCGATCCCCATAGTGGCCCCCTGGTAGGTGTGGCCAATGGATTGGGCACACCTACCATACTCCTGTGGGCGAGGTAAGGCCGGGAGGTCCTGCACACAAGTAAGGGAACCGTAATTCTCCTTGGGGCTCTCCCTTCCCTATCTCGTAGTCTTATTTGGCTTACGGTCCTGATCCGGTATACGGGGCTTGGGTAATTCAGTGCACCCGGCGCCGGTGGTCCGGCTCCCTCCTAAGTCAGTGTATGATCGTCCGACCCTTAGTACTGGACCAACTGGCATCGCAACACCTGACTGGAGGAGGCCCGAGAGGCCCCCTGGCCATTGGCAGGTACCTCAAGCGTGACCGTCTTTGGTAGGATAGCAAATGCCGACTAGGGATGAGAATGGGAAAAGAGAGCTGAGTGTATGGTGAGCATACACAGAAAGTGCGGTCATAAAAATTAATGCGTAATTAAATGAGCACAAGGGTAAGAGCAAAGCAGAACAGGTTTCTTTCCATATAAATATCCATAGGAGGAAGGTAGGCTAAATATGGAGGCAACGACCCGCCCCATTAAGAAGGGAAGTAAGACTCTACGCGCTTAGGGTCGGAACCAGGCCAAGCTGAACGTAGTCGTGGACCGTCCCCTGAGGCTTAGCTGCTCCGAGCGCTGTTCCTAGACTCTATGGAATCTATTACACAAAGAAAAGGTATTGTCCTACTATTGCTCTAGGGATAGAAGTTACGGAGGTGTTCTATGTTCCAAGGGTTCGGGAGCGGATCCCCATCCTCGGTGGAAAGGCGTACGCACCCAGGGCGGCAAACTTTCGTGACTCGGAAGGGACCTTCCCAGCTGGGGGAGAGTTTGTCGGTCCCTTCGCGAGAAAGTATGCGCCGTAGCACCAGGTCGCCTTCTTGCAGCTCCCGGACACGCACGGACCTTCGGTGGTAGCGCCGGAGCGTTTGCCGGTACTGTGCGTTGCGGAGCGCTGCGTGTAATCAAGCCTCGTCGACGAGGTCGATGTCTTCACGTCGGAGGTTGTCCTGTGTGGCTTCGTCGTAAGCTGGGACACGGAGAGACCCCATGGTGATCTCTAGGGAAGCACAACTTCGGCCCCGTATACCATGAAGAAGGGTGTCTCTCCGGTGGCCCGACTTTGGGATGTCCGGTTAGCCCACAGTGTGCTCGGAAGCTCATCCACCCACTTGGCGCCATGTTTCTTCAAGCCGGCATAGGTGCGAGTCTTGAGGCCTCGAAGGATCTCGGCGTTGGCCCTCTGGACCTGCCCATTGCTCCTTGGGTAAGCAATGGAGGCATAGCACACCTGGATGCTGAGGTCTTCGCAGTAGTCTTGGAACGCTGCGCTGGTGAACTGGGTCCCGTTGTCGGTGATGATTCTGTTCAGGACCCCGAACCGGTAGACGATCGACTTGATGAACTTTACTGCGGATTGCTTGTTGATGGTGACGACGGGTGTAGCTTCCGGCCACTTGGTGAACTTGTCTATGGTGACATAGAGGTACCGGAATCCCCCGACGGCTTTGGGGAATGGTCCCAGGATGTCCAACCCCCATACGGCGAACGGCCACGAGGGGGGGATCATCTGAACCGCCTGAGCCGGTGCGTGGATCTGCTTGGCGTGGAACTGGCACGCCTTGCAGCTCTCGACCAGCTTGACGGCATCCCGGAGTGCTGTTGGCCAGTAGAAGCCATGCCGGAAGGCTTTACCGATGAGCGTGCGCGAGGAAGAGTGACTCCCACATTCGCCTCCATGGATCTCAGCGAGCAAGTCACAACCTTCCCCCTGGGTTATGCACAGCAATAGGACGTGGTTGGCGCCACGCCGGTAGAGATCCCCTTCTACCAGCACGTATCTTCTAGCCATGCGCACGATCCGTTCAGCGAATACACGTTCATCAGGGAGGATGTTGTCTTTCAAGTAGTCCCGGATCTCCGTGATCCAAGCATCGGGTCTGACTTGAGCTTCTGGATCTTGAGCGCTGGGTTGCACGGAGTCCCCAGTGACGCTTACGATCCTTGGCGGCGTCCATGGCTGCAGGGCCGCCGGGACCGCCAGCTTCGAGGTGTTGGTCTAGCCCCCTTCGCCCGGCTCGTCAGGTCGGGTTGTGGGTCGCAGCAATGTCCTCTCAAATACTCCCTCGAGCACGGGGGCTCCGGTGGAGGCCTTTGTTGAGAGGTCGTCGGCCGTGGCATTGCTAGCGCGCGGTACGTGGCGCAGGTCCAAGGCGAGGAAGTCTTTCTCCAACATTTGCACGTGGAGCAGATAAGCAGCTGGTTGTGGGTCATTGCAGGAGCATTCACCCTTAACTTGCTTGATGACTAGCTGGGAGTCGCCCTGTGCCAACAACTGGCGATCGTCCAGAGACAGGGCTGTCTTTAGACCAAAGATGAGTGCTTCATACTCTGCCATGTTGTTGGTTGCCTTGAAATTGAGACGCACCATGTACCCAAACTGCTCCCCCGATGGCATGAGAGGAAGTATGCCAGCACCAGCCCCTTGCTTTTGCGAGGAGCCGTTGAAGAATAGCGTCTAGTGAGGCCCGGTGAAGACCGGAGCTCGGGGCATTGGTTCACCGTCTTCGTGGCCCCCTGGGTTAGTCATTGTTGGCGTCCACTCGACCACGAAGTCAGCCAGTGCTTGGCTCTTGACTGCATGGCGAGGAAGGAAGTCCAGCTCAAACTCCACCAATTCCGCTGCCCATTTAGCGACATTGCCGGTCGCGTTGGGGCTGTGAAGAATGACCTTCAGCGGGTAGGAGGTGACCACCGAATTCCGGTGGGCTTGAAAGTAGTGGCGGAGCTTCCTGGATGCCACGAGTACTGCATACAGTAGCTTGTGGACCTCCATGTACCTTGTCTTGGCGTCGTGGAGGACTTCGCTGATGTAGTAGACAGGCCTCCGGATGGTCCGGACCCTCCCCCCTAGGCCTTAGATATCCTCCTCCATTGGCTCAGGCCGACAGGAGGTAGACGGGTCCGGGGGAGCCTCTGGGAGCTAGGACTCGAAGGCTTCTAGGCCGTCTTGGACCTCCGGGGGGGTCCCACTGGTCTTCCGGGTGGTCATCCTAGACCCTCGGGAGGACGTCTTGTTCTCCTGGGAAGTTCCTTTGGGCCTCCGGGAGGTTATCCTGGAGCTCCGGAAGGTCCCGATGGACCTCCGGGAGGTTGTCTTGGAGCTCCGGGAGGTCCCGTTGGACCTACGGGAGGTTGTCTTAGAGCTTCAGGAGGTCGTCTTGAGCCTCCGGGGTCTCCTGGTGCTTGTCTTCTGCTACCGGAGCAGGCTGCGGTGACGAGGGGTCCGGCCGCTCTGCGACGAGAACTATGCTCACCACCTTAGTTGTTGCCGCGATGTAGAGCAACAAGTGCTCTTCGAGCTCAGGGGCTACCACGATGGGTAGGGTCGTCAGGAGCTGCTTCAACTTCTGCAAAGCTTCTTCTGCTTCGTCGGTCCAAGAAAATGGACCGGATTTGCGCATGAGCTTAAAGAAGGGGAGTGCCCGCTCTGCTAGCTTCGGTATAAACCGACTCAGCGCGGCTAGGCATCCCGTGAGTTTATGGACATCTTTGATGCGGGCGGGGGGCCGCATCAGGTCGATGGCCTTGATCTTCTCTGGGTTGGCCTCAATTCCTTGGTGTGAGACCAGGAATCCTAGGAGCTTCCCAGAGGATACGCCGAACACACACTTGTCGGGGTTTAGCTTAGTGCGCGTGGAGCGCAGTTTGTCAAAGACTAGGGCTAGGTTATCTAGCAAGGACGAGCTCTGCCTGGCTTTGACAACGATGTCATCGACATACACCTCGACTAAGTCTCTTATTAGCTCTCCAAAGGTTTTGTGCATAGCACGTACAAAGGTGGGAAGAGCATTCTTTAGACCATAAGGCATAGAGATGTAACAATACAGGCCGTCTACTGTGATGAAAGAAGTGTTTTCTTAATCTTCTCTAGACATAGGGATCTGATGAAAGCCCGAGTAGGCGTCTAGGAAGCATAGCATATCACAGCCTGATGTAGAGTCTACTATTTGATCTATTCTAGGGAGGGGGAATGGATCTTTGGGACATGCCTTATTGAGACTGGTGTAGTCAATGCACAGCCGGAGCTTCCCGTCGGCCTTCGGGACAACGACGGGGTTCGCCAACCACCGGGGGTGGTGGACTTCCCGTATGAAGCCAGCGTCCAGCAGCTTATTGATTTCTTCTCGGATGAAGTTCTGCCGCTTGATGGACTGCTTGCGGGGCTTCTGTTGGACTGGCCGGGCGTCAGGGAAGATCTTCAGATGTTGCTCGATCACCTCCCTAGGGATCCTCGGCATCTACGACGGCTGCCATGAAAACACGTCGACGTTGTGCCGGAGGAAGGTGATGAGCGCACCTTCCTATTTGCTGCCCAGGCCCCCTGCTACCCGGGTGGTCTGGGCCGCGTCGGCGCCCAATTGGATGACCTTCAGGGGGACGTCGCCATCGTCGAGGGGTTGCACGCGGGGTGCTGAGGTCGAGGCACGGTGGCGTGCACTCGCGTGGAGCTGGCCCGGTTCTGCACCGCCAGGGGCTGGTGCTCGGGCTGTTGCAAGTGCTTGGAGCTTCTCCAAGGCTGATACTGTAGCAGTTCGGTCTCCACGAATCTTGAGGACGTCTGTTGGTGTGGGCATCTTCAAGATGAGGTAGCCGTAGTGGGCTACCGCCATAAATCGGTACAAGGCTGGCCTGCCGATTATGGCGCTGAAGGGGAGGTCGATCTCCGCCACGTCGAACAGAATGTACTTTGTTCGATAGCTGTCCGGTGCCCCAAAGGTCACCGGAAGGCTGATGTTGGCGTAGGGGACGACTTGTCCCGGCCCTACCCCTGAGAACGGGCTCGATGGGGTGAGCTTGGCCATTGGGATCTACAGCTTCTGGAAAGCTGCGCGGCTGATGAGGTTCAACCCAGCCCCGCCATATACCAGAACGTGGTACATCCTCACGTTGGCGATGGTGGGTGCTACCAAGAGCGGTAGTTGGCGAGACCCAGCCATGTTCCTAGAGCAGTCGGTGGCGTCGAAGCTGATGGGGATTCCCATCCACTTGAGGTGCGGCGAGGCACTTGGGAGAGGATCCACCGACGCTACCGCTCGGCGTAGAGTTTTGACTGCGCTTCGGGACGAGGGGTCAGCGAACCCACCGTAGATGACGTAGAGCGTCTTCCGACGCTCATCGTCGCTGGAGCCGGAGTCCTCATGGTTGTGTACCGCCTTCACGGCGCGCTGAGGCTCCTGGAACTCCACCTAGTGGCTGACGTTGTCCTGGGTGTCGACCTTCTGCTTGCCCTCCCTTTGACGGAAAGGAGGGGCATCGGTACGCGGTTGCTTCCCTTTGCGGAAGTGCTCCGCGAGCTTCTGAATCTCCCGGCACTCAGCAGCAGTATGGCTGCTGGTGTTGTGCACGGGGCACGGCTTGCCTTGGTCACCATCTGGAGCTGGTGACTGTCACTGCCTCTTGTCGGGGCGTGGCCCCCGAGCTCCACTGGGTGCTGCTGCTGCAGCAACGGGAGCTGCGGTCGGTGGCTTCATCTTGCCACCGCCCCGGTTCTTGATCTTCTTGCTCCTTCCATGGGAAGCAGCGCCAGATCCGGGCTGTCCTCCTGATTCGGAGGCTGGCTGTGAGTGCCAGTTCCGCCCTTCTGCTGCCCTAGCGCACTTGTCCACCAGGCTGAAGAGCTCTGAGACGCCGCGCACTTCTCTGGTCACGAGCTTCTCGAGCATCTTCGTATCCCGTACACCCTGCCAGAATGCCACCACCACAGAAGCATTTTGGATATGTGGGATGGTGTTCCGGACCTGAGAGAACCGCTGGATGAAGGAGCGCAACGTCTCTGCAGATTGTTGTTGGATGGCATGGAGGTCGAGCTCCATGCCAGGCCGGGTGTAGGAGCTGCCGAAGTTCGCAGTAAACTGCCGGCAGAGCTCTCCCGAGGAGGTTATGGAACCCTGGGGGAGATTCATGAGCCAAGACCGGGCTGGGCCGGTCAAGGCGACGGGGAAGTAGCTGGCCATGACGGCCTCGTCCCCTCCTGCAGCAAGGATGGCGGTGGAGTAGATCTGGAGGAATTCCACCGGGTTGACGCTGCCATCGTACTTCTCGGGCAGGTGCAGCCGGAACTTGCGTGGCCAATTCACGAAGCGAAGGTGTGGCGCTAGGGCTGCACATCCTGCTCTTGTTGCCGCAGGAGTTGGTGCTGCGAACGCTTGGTTCGCTGTCGGCACCATGTACCCCGGTATGGGCAAGGCTGCGCCATAGACCGGGGGCACCGTTTGCAGGGCATATGGCTGGGGCATATGCTGCATGGCATATGCCTAGGGCAGAGAGCAAGTAGCAAACGTCTGCAGCCCAGGTTGGGTCGAGGCGGTTGACATGCTGTCGCCGGCCTCTTTGTTGCGACACCTTTCTCGTCGTCGCTCGATGACCACACGGGCATCTTTGCCTAGGTGGCGTCGTTCCAGCTCCGACCTCAGGTCTGCTGATGAGAGCCTAGCGGAGCGGGAGTCTGTCGTCTGCCCATCAACCGTTGGTGTGCGCGTCAGCGACACAACCGGTTGACTTGGACGTCGTCCCCGCCGAAGCTGAGGGTTGGCGGCGGCGACGATGAGATGGTCTACGTCGTGAATCCACTGCTGGGTTGCTGACTGAGGCACGTCCCTGGCAGGTGAATTGCGCAGTAGCGCTCGTGCTGCAGCTAGTGCGTTCCAGTGGGAGACACTCAGCGCTGTAGCAGATCTCGGGCTTGCTGGAGTCTGCGCTGTCGGAGTTGGCGCTGCCGGAGCCGGCTACTGGCTTCCATCTTGCACCGACATACTCTGTCCCGAGTGTGTCGAGACATAGTCCCTGCTGGTCACCGTTCATCGAGAACATGGGCGGAGAGAGCTTGCCATTAAAGGAAGCTTTGTCATCTTCGTCGGCAAAACCTCGTCACGCAAGGGAAAAGCCCCCTACCTGGCGTGCCAAATGTCGAAGTGTGTTGTATACACTTCCCACGGGCCTGCTCTGGGCAGCCCGCGGAGGTTCTTTTTCGGAGGGGCTAGTCACTCACGGAGAGCTCACGCGTTAGGGACGATTGAAGGAGAAGCTTGACACAGGGGTTTTTATGTGGTTCAGGCCGTCGGAGCGTAAAACCCTACGTCCACGGTGAGCAGAGATGCTCGTTGTATTGCTCGGTGCTCAGAACCGGAGTTCTTAGCTTGGGGATGACCTAAGTGCTGGGGTGCGAAAGACTCAGGTGCGAGTGTGTAAAAGTCGAACCCTTGCTAACGTTGCCTACCCGAGCCTTTTATAGTCCAAGGCTCGGGTGGCTTACAAGGTGGGCCCGAGACCCGACACGTGGTCCCGGGGAGATTGCCTGCCATCTACCGTATTCGCAGTTACATCGGCAGTTGTCTCTGGCGAGGGCTTCTAAGTCTTCGTTCTGCCGCCCTGCCCATGCCGCAAGCTAGTCGTAGTGGTTGATGATGGCAAGGGCGGCACGGGATGTCTTGTCGCTGTGTTTATTGGCGTACAGCCTCTGACGTGGCGTGCCAGTCTTCACTGCGATGTGATTGGGTGCAACGGCACCTAACAGAGGCGTGCTCCGCGTCTCCGCACCTTGGGAAGGCGCGGGTCTTGAATACCTTGTACGGGCAAGGTATGACGCGTCTTTACTCTTGCTGCCTACCGCGCGGGGGCAGGCAGCGCTGTTCTGCTGGCCACGTGGTGGGCCCGGAGCTCTCCTTTGAGGAGAGGGAGGTCCGGCCCCGCTGGACACGTGGAGCCTTCGGAGCTCTCCCCGCGGAGGAGGAAGGTCCGGCTCTGCTGGCCACATGGTGGGCCCGGAGCTCTCCTCTGAGGAGAGGGAGGTCCGGCCCCGCTCGACACGTGGAGCCTTTGGAGCTCTCCCCGCGGAGGGGGGAGGTCCGGCTCTACTGGCCACGTGGCGGGCCCAGAGCTCTCCTCTGAGGAGAGGGAGGTCTGGCCCCGCTGGACACGTGGAGCCTTCGGAGCTCTCCCCGCGGAGGGGGGAGGTCTGGCTCTGTTGGCCACGTTGCGGGCCCGGAGCTTTCCTCTGAGGAGAGGGACGTCCGGCCCCGCTGGACACGTGGTGCCTTCGGAGCTCTCCCTGCGGAGAAGGGAGAGGTCCTTAGGCAGTTTCCCCTGTGCGCGGGGGTACCCCATATTGAGGGTACCGACAATCACCATGGTGAACATCCAGTCCATTGCTGGCTCCTCTCGTCCCACTCGACGTCGACTCTAGGGAACGGAGGAAGAGGACACTTCCTGCTCCAGAGCGTAGATCTGACCGGGCAGGCGACAGTACGGTAGTCGCTTCTGCCGCAGCTACTGCTGCACCACACGGCGGCCTTCTGCCGCCATGACGACAATGACGCCGCCAGTTGCGAGCCCGGAGATCGTGCCGGCTACAACACGCGCTCTTCTTCATAACCCTCCGGGTGATGACGCTACCCCGAAGATAGAAGAGCAGTGGCGCAACGATGTTGACCACCTCTCGCAGGTCATGCCTCCCTGGAGTCGACGACTCCAGAGAATATGGCAATCCTACAAAAAAATGAATCAACTCAAGGTAAAATCAAATAATCTTGAATTGAAAACAATGAAAGTAAATGAACTCACCTTCCGTGTGCTTTTCCACCTCCGCTTGCATAAGCGGCTTGAGGGTCGATGTTGGGGGAGTTTTCCCAATTGAACCCTTCGCCGTGTATCCTCACAGCGTCTCCCCATACCTAGTCTGAAAAACAATGAAATTGTGTAAGTTCAACAACATATATAGTGTCAACTAATTTGAGAGGTCATGAAACTTGCTGAGAAGGGTAAGCGTGAGCTCTCCTATAGACCGCAGTACCGCTCCGTCGCACGCCGATCTCCTTTTCCTGTGAACATATGTTAGTACGAATAATACTACATTATGAATATAAAAAACCACCAAGAAACTTACCATCCGTTTAGCCATCCGCACGAAACCCTGTACGCCCATACCGTGCTTCCCCGAGCTCCCTCTGACATCTCGAGCCTTCTTGTCGCTCGACCGCCGGCGCCCCCACTCCCGCCATTGACCAGCCACCGACACCCCTGCAACCGCCGTCGCCTCTGCAACCGTCGGTGCCCCTATAGTCGCCGTCGCCCGGCCGCCGACACCTCCGCAACATCCACCATCACGTGGCCACCACCATCATTTGTGTGTTGCCGTCACTGGTGACTTAGGGTTAGGATGGAGGAATGGGTTAGGATGGAGGCTTTTTTAATATAACACAATATGAAATCAGGACCGTCAGATATCATCTGACGGTTTAGATCCAGCGACTCTAGCCCAACTCAGCTCCAATCCGCCCAAGCACCCATTCAGCCGCAACCATCCGAGTTTCGATTGCTCAGCTGCCACCATTCGTGTCCCGCCTGCTCAGCCACCGCCGCGTGAATCCCGACTACCCCGCCGCCCGAGTCCAGGCTCCAGTCGCCGCCGCAGCTCGCATCCCGCTGCAGCCCACCGCCGCAGTATGGCCACCTTCGGTCATGTGTCTGTCGCCTCTGGCCCCTTGTGCGCTCCTTGCCCTCTGTATGGACTTGGTATTGACATGAGAACACAGAGGATGACCTGAGGACGACTAGGCATCGATTAGGGTCGATTAGTCGCCCTAATCGATGACTAATTGTCCTTATCGGTCCCTAGGCGACTAGGATCGGTTAGGCGACTTGTGAACCTTGGTTATGCCCCGCCGGGGCCTGCCGTTAACTTACGACGACTTTAGGATTAGTCGACCAGCTCACAACATGACACACTAAATGGGCATTGACGTGCCCTAATCGAGTTGTGCCGGTTTTAACATAAACAAATCTATGCATCTTCTAAATAAAACAAATTTTCTTAACATAAGAATATACGACCATGCTTTATTAACCTAAACCTAACCACTATGTAACATGATTAAGCATGATTAACACACAACAATAAACATGATTAAGCATTATTAAGCATGATTAACATAACAACAATAAATCCTAAACATTATTAACCTAAACCTAAGCATATGTAATAACAAGTAATTTGCAACGGACAACTAATTAGCAAAATTATGAACTACTATTCTAACTACATGAGCATAATTACCAACTAATTAGTGTAGTTACCAAGTAACTGAAATAGCTGAAAAATTACTTGCGGTGAGTGCGACGGTCGGCTAGGGCGACGGACGGGCGCAGCAGCGGCTCGGGGAGCCCGGCGTGGGGGCCGACGGCGTGGGGGTGGCGGCACGGGGACGGCGGCAGCGCGGGGCGGCGGAGCGGTGAGGGCGGCGGCGTGGGGTTGAGGCGAGGCGGCGGCGTGTGACGAAACAAGTTAGGGTTGGGCCCGACGGGCTGTATATAGGGACTATATACGACGGCCAGACTAACATACGATGGCCCAGGGCTGGCTGTCGTATATTAGTTCTATTTACGACAGGCATGTCACAAATGACGGTTGTACCGTCGTATATAAACTTATATACGACGTCCTCTTTGAGCCGTCATATATAAGGTTATATACAACGGCTGGCCATATATTAAATTGGTCGTATGGTGACCTATTTGCTGTAGTGCTTACCAACTCTGACTCAACTCCAACTTAAAAATTTGTTCCATATGGCTATACCAACGGTGCAACCAACCATTTTATCTAAAAAATTCTTGAAACCTTTTGCAGCCGACTCAATGTCAACCAACTCGGAGCTTGCTGACTCGATGCCTACATACAACTTATTACAGATGTGAGGGCTATTAAGTGGCCACCAGGCCAGCCAGACACAGAATCACAATATGGAGTGTCTTAGCATGGAAAACGGAGCATGAAAAGGACTCTCATCTAGACTCTATCTAGATAAGGAAAGATATAACCGTCCCAAGATTAAACATAGCAAGATAGAGATTGTCCATATAAATATACCACACTAATACTTGACTCGCGAGGTACGCGTGAGACATTCACCCTCACTATAAAAGGTGGGGAAACCGAGTTGAGACATCCATAGAGAGATCCTCTCATAAATCAACAAATCCTCATATGCAACTCCCATTGTATGACTCATCTTGATAAGTAATCATCTAATAGGAGTAGGGTATTATATCAACAAGATGATATAAACTTGGGTAACCCGTGTCTTTATTACCACTGAGATCATCAAGACACGGATACTCGATAGTTTCCTCTATCCTGTATGTAAATTTTAGTTGTCGTGAAATAGCCGCTACACTCAAGACGGGGGTTATAATTTTTCTTTCCTCTTCGACGGCAAATTAATTAGCAGTTGCTGCTAGATAGAGTGTAAGTGGTACATGGAAATCTTCGTCCACGCGCATATAAATAAGTCTAAATCAAGAAATGAAGATGCCTTGAGGAAACGGTCAGCAAATACAGCCGCCGTTGCACACTTTCATCGCCTACCTTTCTCGCTGCAACACACATCGAGGACGCAGGTTGCAGAGTGAGCAAGATCAAGTTGCTTCTTGCTTTCAAGAGTAAAACAATGCAAGTTGCCATGCAGACGCAGTCATGGGCCACAGGTTGATGGTCAAAATCTAGCCGAACAATTTGCTAAAAATATCAGGCTAAATCAAGTGGTTAACCCAGATTACGGATCACGTCTGACTTCTGCCCGCAATGGCTTATTGTTTACCCTGATGAAAAAAGATCAAGACAAGCAGGCCGTTGCCGCGTACGGCACGTGCCGGCTGCTGACTTTGATCAGACGATGCAAGCACAGACGTAATGGTCCATGAGCATATAAATGTCAAACCTACCGACCACACGTCAGGCAGGAGCGCCCCGCCCCCCCCCCCCCCCCCCCCCCCCGGCGTGAATTATTAGACTGTGCGGAGACCGGGACGCTAAGCTTGCTCGATGCCGCGGTACGCGAACAACAGGGAGGGAGTGAGCGAGCGCCGGCAGCAAGAAGAACCGCCGCATCCATCAATCGGGAATGGCGACTGGCACTGGCAGTGTTAGGTTCCAGTTCACGCGTCACTGGAGAGGGGCTCATGCAGGCTGACGGGGCCGAGCGTTATTTGAGACGGATGGAAAGCAGCCAAAAACACCCACTGCTCTTGCATGCAATGAAAATGCCGTTGGAAACTACTACTAGCACCGTGTCACTGCTTCTGTCCATCGTCATGCGATGCAAAATCTCAGACTATGGTATCTTTGTGCAAGGAAAAATGTGTTCAAGATTTTTTTGTTGCTGTTGATCTGGAATTCCTGTCAGCGTCTGCATCGCACGCTGATGCAGCTGTTCAATGCACTTGCACGCTTGGGAACAATCATGAGTACTGCGATATATAAACATGTTCGTTCTGCATACAGTGAGAATATCATTTTGCTTTCCCCTTCAAGACGGAAGATTAGCAGTTGCTGCTACTGCGGATATATCAGCTGTCTTGATCATCAGTTTCGTTCGAGGGGCATACGCTTTGCTGTACTCCATACTAGTGCTCGGACTTGGGCCGGACTACTTTCGGGCGGGCCAAGGCCCGGTGGAAAAGCACGGCACGAGGCTCGGTCCGGCACGAAATGGAATTGGGCCAGGCCGGCCCGGCCCGAAGCTTCGGGCTGTGTCGGGCCTGGAAATCGGGCACGATGGGCGGCACGACAGGAAGTTTCGGGCCATGCTCGTGCCGGCCCGGCCCGGTTGGCCCGAAAATTTGAAAACGGCCCGATAGAGCCCATCAGCCCGGTTCCGGCCCGTAGGTTTTCTACTTTATCCGGCTCCGTTCGGTCTTGGTTTTTTCGGTTTCACTTCTCCTCCTCAGCCGCCGACCCCGCCCCCTGCCTGTCATCTGCCGCGCGCACCCGCCGACCCGCCTCAAGCCGAGCCGCCCGCTCGCGCCCCAGCCCGCCACGCGCCCGGCGCCCCCGCCCGGCCGCCCGTGCCTGCCGCGCGCCCCGGCCGTGTAAAAGGGTTGAAACCAAAGAAGCTTTCACTAGATATGAAAGTGCGATGGAACTGTACATACACCATGTTGAAGCAATTAAAAAGGTATGAGAATATTTTTCACCACTTTTATGAATGCTCAAGATGCAGGTATAGTGTTTCATAAAATAGATTGGATCACAGCATCACGTTTTCGACACTTATTGAAGCCATTCTATAATGCAATTACCTTGTTGTCCGGTATCTTTTATCCTACTTCTCCCCTTTTATTTGAATGGCTAATGACTTTTGTAGAAATATTTCATGAATATGAGAATGATAAAATACTTGCTCCTATTGTTGTAGAAATGAAAGCAAAATATCTAAAGTATTTTAATGCTATCCCACATCTTTATAGTTTTTCTCTAATTTTTTATCCACGTAAAAAACTAGAGTAATTAGAGGCTGCTTTACAATTTATTGGTGATAAACTTGATCTTGATTACTCTTCTGCATACTCACATGTTAAGTCTGAGATATTTCGAGTATTTTGTATGTATCAACAGAAATATGGACAATCGCGCCCTAGAGTCGAAGGACAACAACTTGAAAAGAGAAGAAGTACGGCAGCTAACATGTGGAAAAAATTAAAGTCCAAGGAAACTTCTACTACATCCTCACATGGCTCTAGGTCAAATTGGAATCCAAGCGCGAAGTTGTCCCACTATCTCGATATAGATCACGTAGCTCACGATCCAATGCTTCAGGTATGTTTTTTTGCTTTTATTAACATCTAAATCTGAAAATATATTTACCATATCATTTACGTTGGTTCTTAGGATGATGTTGAGGTGGACCTCTTAGCGTGGTGGAAAGACAATGAACGTCAGTTTTTGGTGCTCTCTCAATTTGCGCATGATGTTTTGCTTATTCCAGTTTCAAGTGTGTCTTCCGAAGCTATATTTAGCTTAGCTGGAAGGATAACAGAAGAAAGGAGGTTAGTAGATCGCCGGTCATTTTTCTTTAACATATGTTATAATGATTTAATGTTAATTTTTTTCGATCACTTTTGTAGGTCCTCTCTTACACCAAAGATGGTTGAGTGTCTCACATGAAGATTGGGAGGCGGCGGAATCTAGAGACCATCACCGTCTTGAGGATCCAGAAATTATAAAAGCGGTGGAGGATCTTGAGCTAGATGAGTCTGAATGATGTATTGTTGATTGTATGGATAAAAACTTAAACAAACTATACTCTCTTCCTTACGGGGGAGCTCGTAATGAGTGTAAGGTTTTTAACGAGGCAGTTTGTAACGAACTTATCAATAAAATTATATTCCCCCAAAAAAATTTGGCTTGTGTTTTTTTATGCGTATGCATGAAGTTTTAAATAAATCTTGTAAGTTATCCTCTTGTATGCATTTTTTTGTTTTTTGTTCCAATTTTTATTTTTTGATTTTTTTGTATTTTTTCTAATTTTTTAAAAATATTTCCAATTTTCGGGTCGGTTTGGGCCGGGCACGGCCCGAAGAGGGCCGGGCGTGCTCCGCGTCGTGCCTGGGCCAGAAGTGTGGCAGTTCGGGCTGCCCGGCCCAACACGAACTGGCCCGTCGTGCTTTCGGGCCACGGGCTAAACCAGCCCGAAGCACGACCGGACCGGGCTGGGCCGGCCCGGCATGGCCCGAGTCCCACCACTACTCCATACCGACCTGCCAGTGCACATTTTTTTTCTTAATCCGCAGATGACCTCGTGAACAGTGTTATGTCAATCGGCCGAAATATTGGACTCCCCATCGGAGGACAGGTGAAACGAACGTGCGTGAGGCGTGCGCCGTATACACGAACAAGCGGGGAGAGGGGGCGCAAATAATTACTCTAAAATATCTTTTCGGTGCAGGTTCAATAATGCACCCAAACAATTGTTTTGTTCCAGCCAACTGATACACTAATTTGACTACTGATTGTCTATATCAGTACTATATAATATTTTTTATTATCTCAGTGGTCCCATGTTCTATTTCTGTTTTCCCTCGCTGGACCCGTTTCCAAAGAGTAGCCGAGCACCATCTGTATTCTTAAATTGACGTTGTTGGAAATGAAAGGAGTATTATTTCTTATTCCTCAATTCAAAAATGGCGTGTTAGACGCATGCAGGAGCGCCAAGCTGCGTCCTCTCACCTGTCTTCTCCTTTCCATGTCAGAGAAGAAGACGAAGTGCTTTGTATATCACCTTCGTTGACTTGCTCTTAGACTACTCAAGTACACATTCCAATAGGGGTGGGTCTAACGGGCACTGAGGGGTTTCGAGATCTTTAGTGCTTGTTTGGGTAATAAGAAATGGAGTGGATTGGAGTGAAAATGAACTAATTTTTGTTCTAATACCTCTTAATCCACTCCATTCCACTCCATTCCATTCCACTCCATTTCTTATTAGCCAAACAAGCCCTTACTGGCCATAATTTTATAGAGCTCCTCTTGAATTTTTGGAAGACAATAAGATAAAGAGAAAACATGAGCTGGAGTAGTAAGATGTGAAGAATAAGTAAGACAAACGACCCCACTTGTTCACTGTCTAGATGTGCCACTGCATCCCTGTCTATATTTTGTTCTCAATTATAACAAGAAGCGTAAGTCACAAAGTACATGACACCTGTAATTCTAGAGCCAAAAAGCAGATAATTTTAAAGCAACACTAGATGAAAAATATTACTAAAGTGTTACCTTTCAGCTTGATATTTAAAAAATAGCCACTTAATGCCTAAAAAATTATAAACATGCAAAAGAGAGAGAGAGAAATTACACAACACTAATAATTATGAAAAATAACCTAATATAGCACTATACACGTTTATAGATTACCACCGTTGACATTACAAAAAATAGCCCAAATGCCTCTACACATATTTATAAAATATATACACGAGAAGAAACAACCAAAAATACCCATGCACATGTTTAGAAAAAAAAAATAATGGGAAAGATAAATAAAGTACCTAACCTTGGCCTCTAAGGAGTTACAACCTAATTATTGCAATTGATGTAGCTCTTTGGTTTGCCGTAATGCAGGACCAAACCAGTTCAAGTGGTGAAAATTATAAAGCATCAATAACAACAACAAAGCTTTTGTCTCAACCCAAAGAATTTCATATCTATAAGTATAGCTCGTTTTGATGTTAGCTCACCAAGGCTATCATAACCCTCCTGCTTTCACCGGGTTTGGAACCGTCTACACATAGAAAGGCATAGGCGGAGTCAATTATAAAGGACCAATCTTATTACTAAATCCCTAACCATGGTGGAGTAAGGTTTTATTTGGATGAAAAGAGAGAGAGAGAAACCCAACCCATCCCTAGGGTGGGATTTCTTTTGAGACACGTAGATCCCCTTCAGCGAATATAAAGGTATGCTGCGCCTTAGGGTTTTATTAGGATGTATGGATCCCCTTCACTGAATATAAAGATATGCTCTCCTCACAAATATACATTATATGCGCACACAAGCGCGCGCGCACACACATATTCAAGAGAGAGAGAGAGGGAGAGAGGGGTCTAATGGTTGGCAGTGGAAAGGGAAGCATCTGAATAAGGTGTTAAGCTAACAAAGCACATCTCAGCAAATACTCTGACTATTTACGTGCTCATGTAAAACAAAACTTTCAAGGTAGTAGGATCTAAAGACAGAAATCAATTTTTGAAATGACCGTGTAAAATAAAGGTTTGACAATTTTTATTTACCATTGAAAAAATTATAGTCCCATTTTTACCATCAAAGTGTATGGGTTCTACATATGCCACTGACAGTGACAGACACGGACTGTGCTTGCAATGATATGTAGAAAATTGTTCCGATAGATAAAAGTTTGGATGGCATTGGAACCGGGCTTTTTGCCTCAAAGGTGGCCCATTAAGTAATTAGCTCGTTCTTTTGTTTTGAGCAATGAAAACGGTCTGTTCGTCATCACTTGTTGCGCAATCCAACATGGGAGGTCCTTACCATACCCAGATGTTTTCCGTTGCACAGCATTTTATTGTGCACGGCCTGTTCGAAGGATGGGCCAAAGAGTGGCTCGCGATTTTTCTCGGGCTGCAGCCCGTTCAGCAAGTACAGCGCCGCGTACGCTGCTCCGTCACGTGCCAGCCATCAGTACCATCTTTTTCTTTTCAATTGCTCCATCACTTTATTTTTGTGGCACTTTTCAGTTGCGCAATTTCTGACAGAAGAAACGCTACGAAAGAAAAAAGGAAATTCAAGATACTATTTATTTACCACGGATAAAAATAATCTTTGCTCAAACTTTGTTACAAAAGAAAGCTTAATTCCTTGAAATATAGTACGAGCTTTTGTCCCAAACACGACCAAGTTCCCACATGGAACTGAATTGGGCTCCCATTCCCCCCTGATTTCTTGGGAACCTGACTTACTGTCCTCGAACTCGTGCATCAGGAGTGCAGAACAGCAGCACTGCCTTGAAACAAAACAAGCAACACGCACTTACACAGCCATTGCAGAACCCAGCAGCCCTTGAAACCAAATCCATTCGAGTGATTATTAGCTGAAGCAGGATCACTGCGCTTCCTCCGGTATGCCATCCAGAGCCGGCCGCCACTCGCCGCGCCGCACCGTCACGGCGGTGCCTTCCTCCGCCGGCTCCGACCGCGGCGTGCGCGTCATCTGACGTTCCAGCGCCACGGGCGGCGGCGCCGGCAAACGCTGTGGCTGGCGAGGCGCGGCTGCGCCGCGTAGCCTCCGGGTGACGCCCGCGGCGATGCGCTCCAGCTCGCCCCTGCTCACGACGACCTTGGCGAGGACGCCGCCGTGGCCGCGTGACACGACAACGGTGACGCCGCCGCCGCCCTGAAGCGCTTGCTGACGCCGAGAGCTCCCGAAGCGGAAGAAGCAGATGTGCATTGGCGTTTGTCGAGACGTTGTTGTCTGGACTGCTACCTTTAACAACTAACACGGCGCGTTGCGGTGCGCCTATATATAGACGCGTGCTCGCGTCGACGATCAACTTGTTGACCGAGCTCAAATCTTGCTCCGGCAGCTAAGTATTAGCTCCTCCATGATTCGCCCGGCCGGCGGCCTAAGATTCGTCGGTTGACTTCGAAATTGTGAATTTATTCCACATGCAGATGGTTCGATGGCCATAGTATTCTACCCGCGATCGACGTGATGCCACGGCAAGTTGGCGCCGTTCTCGTGCAATGATTTGCTCCTCGTATATGCGTCGCCGTTGGCTTAACTGACGATGATAACGCATACTTCCTGTTCTCAGATTGATATGGTTGAAACAATAAATCTCGTTTAACACTGAATTAAAATTATTATTTCAACGATAATAATTTAGAGAATAAAAGAAAGTATCTAGTAGTATTATATATATAGGGGACGATGATTGGACATGATTATTTAGTCCGGTCGTCCACTAATGCCTTCCATAATTGAGGTTTGGAACCGAACCCCCAACAGCAACCCATGGGCCGCGGCATCGATGCAGCTTGGATTTCCTTGCCCGGTTCCGTCCCTCCAAGCTTCGGCACGCCACCCGGCCCACGCATTACGCCTGCTCCGCTCCGCTCCACTCCACCACGGGAAGGTCGTCGATCTCCGTTTGTTGCGGTCACATGCATGTCGACCACTGTTGGCGGCAAGCAAGTCCATGCGTACATCACCGGAGGTCATCCCACTTCAACCGGGCGGCCTACAACGAAACACTCACTAAAAAGTCAGTAGTGCACCAGCTGCCAGCAATACACGAAAGCAGATCAAGCTGTGCGATTTATCGCAGTAGTGTACAACTCAACACGCAAAAGCACTGGCTCTGAAAACCCCTCACGCTGGACCGCTATACGGTACAAACCCAAGTGCCCAAGTTGCAGCGATTTTTGTCGACGCAAAATAAAGTATCCACTAGACAGGATCACAGAATCGCACTGATTATGATCTTCTTTACCAATATAACGGAAAGGTCGATCCTTCTTTTTTCAAAACAAAACATCTCTTCTTCGAGGCAGATGTTTCTCGGTGTGCTGGTGTTCTTATAAAAATTCAAAAAGCTATTGCTGATCCGAATGAGTGGGAGTTAAGTTAGTATGGAAAGGGAAGGGAGAGGTGAAAGCCAGCTCGCCGGCCATTTTTTTTAACTACGGTACAGACGCAAATACTCACATACAGTTACGGTTACTAACACACACATCCTACCATTATAAGCGTTGAAGGAGAGACTGCGTTGACTATTCTTAACATTTACAAATCATAATACACGTGCTGCTGACGTGAACATCGCTTACCAGTGAAAGAATATTACCCGTAAATGCAACACTCTATGCCTAGTTTGGGACCCAAACCTGGGTGGGTAGGTTCTACCACCATTTCTTTTTAGAGGAGGGATGTGGTATATACACATTGTGTTTAGTTCATCGCAAGAAAATTAGCCAAATGACATTTTTCTAAAGGGAACTAGATGAATGCCGTACATTGCTACGGACGTATAAACATTAAAACGAATATATGTGTAGCTGAACCATCAACTTAGTTTTGAACTAGCAGCTATCAAAAATATGAAAGAGCGGAGGAGGCACAAAATAAAGATGCATGCATAACAATTGATTATTATACAACTATACCATAAGATGGAATGCATGATAAAAAAGTATTTTCCATACAAATAAATTTCAAGGTTTGAAACTATTTTGCTCATGTTACAGTCAAGCTATGCTCATGCAGTGCAGTACGCGCATGCGAATATCTATCTATATACTACATATAAACAGTTTTGGCATCAAGGATGACCGAAAACAGGGAGAATTGGTTTTGGTTTGATTTGAATCAAGGTCCAAATTATGTAGGCTTCATCTAAAAAAATCAATCAACTTATTAAATCATAGCATTAAAAACTCAATCTATCATAAAGCGAGAACATTTTTCTTTTACTCTTATTAACATGAAAGGGGTGGGGACATTTGTATTTATTTTTGTTACTTTTTTAAATCTTCTTTTATACATGCATCAAAATCCAATATGATGTTAATATTATTTTAATATTTTAATATACTACATATTATTTTTATATCAAAACAATTCTTGTGTTATTGTTTTCTTAAGGGAAATATCATTGTGTGACATTAGAAATAGTTGGTTTTTATCATAGGATACCTCAAAATTCTATTTTAGTTGTAGCTCGCCAACATAACTTTTGTCTTATTGTAGAAGAGAAAGGTGTTATGATTCCTTTATCTCGATACACAAGATATATGATGACTTAAAGTTTTGCACAAAGATTCATTGATACATTCTTTATCATTTGTTTTTTTTAAAATGATTCAATGTATCTTGCACAAAGATACATTTTTAACGAAAAACAATTAATTAGATATTGTAGACATGCATATCGTGTATAATTTCAAATCATCATGTATATTATGAATTAAGATAAAAAAATTCATAATAAAACTTATGTCGTGCTTTAGTGCCATAGGGACAAAAACATGGTTTTTCAATATGATGTAGTTAAAATTGACTTTTGCAGCATTCTGCGGCTAAACTAATTATTTATAGTGCCTGCAACAAAATTTCAATTTTCTTGATGACAATAATACATAATTTGAAAACGTATATATGTTTATTTTTATTATCTTTCAAATTATAATATTGAGTAATTTTAAATATATATAGGCTTGTCAATTTTTTAATGATCATGGTGAGATATATTTTGTGCTCGATTAACATTAGAATTTTAAATCCTTAGATTGAACATAGTGGCTCATTTTGTTGGCCAAATACTTATATATGGGTATTTTATTTTTTTGCAGTAATAATAGTAGGTACTTTTAAAAACATGTATAGGAATATTTATTTTTTTGTAATGTTAGGAGCGGGTAATTTTAAAAATATACTAGAGGAATTTTAATATTTTTTTAATGATAGTGGTGGATAATTTTCTTTCTTTCTTCTTTGATTAACTTGTGAATTTCTAATCCTTAAGAGCGAATGTGGTAGCTCTTTTATTGGCTATCTATCTATCGATCTATCTATCTATCTATCTATATATCTTATATCTTATCTTATCTTATCTTATCTTATCTTATCTTATCTTATCTTATCTTATCTATCTATCTATCTATCTATCTATCTATCTATGAAGACGACTAGATTGCAAATAATATTTTGGCGTAATTGTACAAACAACTCTCTAGGTCATACGATCTCATACTATGATCACTGTATTTTTCACTTAAGTTACTCCATCTAGCAACTAAATTGAAAAATAAAGTGTTGATATGGTTGCAAGGTGAAATGGCTTCAATGAGAAAATAGTGATCGTTGGATGAATGAATATCGTGTGTTTTAGAAAAACTGTTTGCATGATTGCATCAAAAAGTTATTTGTGTACTAGTCACATCACTACAGGAATACGACATATTTTCGTCAGCCAAAATTATTTTCGTCGGTCCCCACGAAAACAAATGTATTTTCGTGGATCATAGGCCAGCTCACGAAAATAACTCTTAATTTCGTCAGCCTGGTCTCAGGCTCACGAAAATAGAATACAATTTCGTCGATTTCAGTTAAGCTCACGAAAATAAGTGTAAATATCTGTCTTACTTTCATAGGCCTGTACTAGGACTCACGAAAATAACATTAACTTCGTCGGCCTGATACCATACTCACGAAAATAGTCCTAACTTCGTCGGCCTAGTCCCATGCTCACGAAGAAACGGCGCATACAACCTGCACCGAGCGAAACCAATCGATAGAATATCTCCCTGGCGCCCACCCGCACATCTCCCGGCGCCGCACAACTCACCCCGGATCCGCGGTGGCCTCCCCGCCGCTGCCCGTCACCGGCGCCGCCGCTCTGCCCCGACCCCACCCCTCCCGGAGCTTCAGCGCCGCCGCTCTGCCCCGGCCCCGCCTCTCCTGGCGCCGGTGCGGCCTGCCCCGCCCGGCCCCCGCGCGGCCGTCCTGACCTGTCCCCGTCGCGCCCCAGTCCGCCCGGCCACGCCCCTGCCCTGCTCCAACAGGTATCTGAACCTGAACTCGTACAGCATGACATGAAGGAAGCGGGGCACCGCTGGCGCTGGGCGCCTTGCCGTCCGGCCGTCTCGAATTCATATTAGGATAGAAAAATATCAAGGTAAATGCGCTATGAATGAAGTTTCAGCTCGATTGAGAACACTAACTTCATTCTGACTGGTCTCATTGCTGGACATTGAGAACACTATCTTTATTCTGACTGATTCCCCTGCAGGTTTGTTATTGTATATATATTATTTTCTAATTTAATTTTTGTTCTTTATTCAATATTGGTAATTTAATAGGGCACTTTTAGTCCTTTAATTTGAGGCTGGCATTTGTATGCCTGAACAACAGTAAGATGCAAGGTTTATAAATATTCAGATACATAGAAATATTTGATGCTCTCGAAGCAAATTTGATATATGAACTGTCATTTATGACCTTGATACAACTTCCATATTAGCTACATGCTTGCATTGCTCTAGAAGCTATCTGATTACTTTCCTAGAGTAGCAAATGGCAATTGAAAATATGATTTATTCTACTACCAAACAGCTAGCATATGTGACAAATGTCATCCTTCACTAGCAACCTTTTTGATCTGCAGGATTAAAGAATACTTTTGTCTTGATGAGATATGTTACCCTGATGATGGCAATAGTAACCGCGATTATTTTCTTTGCCGTGGATCCATAGAATGAGTTGAGGGCCAGTCGTTTTTTGACAGGTATGCACACATTATACCTGTTTGGTATAGTGGGATATGTTTTTTTAGAATGGTTGTCCATTTAGGAAGTTAAGAATGTCATCATTGTTAATTTTATATCTTGGAGCATACTATTGATTTATTATTAAGCATGCTGCCAGTTATTCATGTTATGAATGTGCCTTTCTTGGATTATTCTTTGAAAGCTTGTGACAATATCTATTCACTTGCAGGTTTTGACAGAATATGTTTTGGTTTCTGCGACAAGTGCAGTAACAGTGATCGTAGCAGGGATTTTTAAGGAAATTGTTACTATTCTGTTATAATTAAAACTTGATTATGCTTGCTTTATAGATTATATGAATTCATCTATGCTAGTTCCTGCATATGATTGTTTATTTACCTGGTTAAGCGGACTTAGTCTGGTAATAATAATATTTGGCGTCAGTTTATTTAACTTGTACAAGTGAGTTGAAATCTTATATGCTGAATATTTGCATTTCATATGATGACTGTTTCGTACTTGGCACTAGAAAATGGAATAGATGGGTTACCCAACCTTTCTTTTCTTATTCAGCAAAGATGGGATCTCAAGTGCTTGTCCCATTTAGAGGTTCTGAGGATTCTCACCGCCACCTGAAGTTGATGGGTGACTCGGGTCAGGTTAAACTGTCAGCAAGTAGATTCAATGATTAATTCATCATGCAATTTCTCTTTTATGTATTTTCTACCTTTTGCCTTTTGGCAGATTGTACTAATGAAATACCATCCAAGAGATGTGAATTCAATTAAGGCTGTCATGGCCTAGTCAAATGTGGTTGTTAACCTTATAGGTCTGCTTTACTCAAGATTCATCCTGTATGCATTTATTTGAAATATCATCTTATTCTGACTATACTAACTCCAATTTAACAGGACGGGAGTATGAAACCAGGAACAGCGACTTTGAAAAGTTAACCATCATATGGCTGAACAAATCGCGATGGTATTCCATATATATAAACATCCATTTTAGTTCCTTTTAAAGGTCTGCTATCAAATATGTTGGCAGTTTTATCTAGGACAAAGCAATATCTTCAAGGGCTAATAAAATTAGGAATATATGGTGCCCACTCATAATGACTGGCTAGAGCTTTGGTTCTCCGGAGTGTGGCTTGCTGATGCTCAACCTGAGGCCACTTCACACAGCCAATCATCTTAGTTCTATGCATATGACTGCTATATTTTGGTTAGCACTTGGCGTGATCCGTAACTCATGGTTTTTTTAATTTCAAAATGTACCTGCTTAGTTGACTTAGCCAAGGGTGCGCCCATATCCAGCATGATCTAAATCGAAGATGTTTTTGCTTTTTATTCTGGCATAGATAATTGGTTTCTGTAGATGGTCTTTTGATTAACGTCAAGTAGATTCCTTGCTCCTCTTCTCTGTTATAGAGGTCTATAGTTTATAACTTGGTTTGGGGCATTAGAGGATGTTGTTTTGCATTTTATATATTTATCATTTCTAAGAAAAGAATGTACCTCTATTTCCACTAAGTTGTTACCTTGTTGTTTTGTTAGTTTAAAGTTATATTAGCAGTCTCTACTATGAACCTTATTTCTGTCTGTGTAAAAGTTTTCCACTAAGGAACATCTTGATTTCACAATTTAATTAAGGAGTTTTTTTTTCTGATTGTTTGTGATATTTGCGTGGGTCAGCTTGTAGCCCATGAAAATAGTGCCTCATTATTTTCGTGGGCCACAAGGTGGCCCATGAAAATACTGTAGTATTTTTGTGAGCCATCTTATGACCCACGAAATTAATGACTAGATATTTTCGTGGGCAACAAACTGGCCCACGAAAATAGTTATTTTCGTGGGCCAAAAGCGGTCGATGAAAATAGTTTTATTTTCGTGGGCCGCCCACGAAAATAATGTTGTTTTCGATAGTTTATTTTCGCGGGCCTGAAATCCACGAAAATAATACCTGGGCTCACGAAAATAAATATTTTCGTGGGTTTTTTAAATATTTTTGCGTGTTTCTGGCACACGAAAATATTACGGATGCATGTGTATATGTGTATATAATAGGACTAGAATGCAACCAACACTCTGGTGCAACGTTATAAAAATCTCCCCTAAACCACATAATTTTTATCATACGGTCAATGCATTTTTACGCTTAAAACCTTCCACCTTCACATTTCATTTTTTTTTATTGTTTGATGGGATGGCTTAAGTGTAAAAATGCATTGACCGTAGGATGAGATTGTGTGGTTTAGGTGATATTTTCGCACGACTTCACTAGAGGGGTGCTTGCATTCTAGTCGTTTCCATCTGTTACACACACATAGAGTCAGGGTTAAGTAGTACACATAAGGAAGCTAAGGGGGAGGTGAAGGCCAGCTCACCATTTCTTATACTCACCTCGTGTAATGTTGAGAAAATTTCAATATACTATCTCGAACTATATCAGTGTCACATGACCTTCTGTATATTTTTTATCACTTATTTATCATAATTTAGTAAATAAGTTTATAATACATATTTATTAGTATTATTAATCCAGGTTTGATGATTTACACAATGATTTTAACAATTGATCCGCCACATAGATGTCTGATGTGGCAAGCCTACCATGTGATCGTCAGGGATCTTGAGGTCGAAGTGGTGCCGGGAGGTGGAGATACTGGAGGCATTGTGCGGTGCTCACTACAGGAATACAGAACAATTACGGTGGCCAGAAGTCGTCGTAAATAAAGAGAAACCGTCGTAAGTTAGTATATTTACGACGGTTTTCTGTTATTTATGATGGCTTCTACCCGTTTCAAGTTTTTGGTTATAAATAAAGTTAATTACGATAGTTACCGTCGAAAATAACTAACTTACGACGGCTGGAAGCGCCCGTCACCCATCACCGCGACACGTGGCGGGCTAGGCGTCTTACTTACGACAACCAGACAAGGCCGTCGTAAGTTAGTTAGGTTAACTTATAACGGCCTGGCCTAGCCGTCATAAGTTAATTAGGTTAACTTACGACGACCTGTATAGCTAGTTGTCGTAAATAAGGTTTTCAATTAAAAAAACAGAATTAGGATAACCTGACACGATGGTCAGCTCACAGAACAGTTTATATAAACATGCAAAACATAAATCATCCAAAACATTAAACAAAAAAAAAGAGATCCCCTCTCTAAATGCTACCCCTTCCACTCACGAATCACGTCGCTCCTCCACTCGCTCTGGAGCCGAAGAATCCGTCTTCGCGACCTCCTCCCGTGCCGGTAACTGTGGCTGTGGAGTTTGAGCCTCCGTTGCCGATCTCTGCAATTTAAATAAAAGACTTTGAGCTTGTACGACTCTCTCCCCACTACTCTCACCCTCTCTCTCCCCCTCCCCTGCACTCTCACTTTCTTCCTCGTTGGGCGCCAAGCCCGGACCGACGACTCTCGTCGAGCGTCTCTCTGCGTCCTTGGGTGCTCAAAGCTTGGAGGTTCGGGGCCTTCCGACTCCCACTGCTGTCACGACGTGACAACCAAGCTCGGAACCGTTATAATTAACATGTTTTCCACATTCTCTTACGACGGTGTATATATATATTTAATCGTCATGAGCATATCATAAACACTCAATTTTATACACAATATTCAACTAAATAAAGAAATTAAGCAAATATGTGAACGGAGGGCTAGCGGAGCACGACCTTGTGAGGGTTGCGGCACTACAGGAAAAACGATCATTGACGACGGCCAGATTTATTGTCGACGGGGCCGTCGTCTTTAATTTTATTGACGACGGCTAGGAAAAGCCGTCGTCAATAACACAGTTATTGACGACAGCTGAGCGAGTACCGTCGTCAATAAATAATTGACGACGGTGCCCGTCGTCTTCAACTTAATTCGGGCCCACCCGAGGAGTTATTGACGACGGTGACCTAGCACCGTCGTCAATAACACAGTTATTGACGACAGCTGAGCGAGCACCGTCGTCAATAAATAATTGACGACGGTGCCCGTCGTCTTTAACTATTATTGACGACGGTGACCTAGCACAGTCGTCAAAAACCCAGTTATTGACGACGGTGACCTGGCACCGTCGTCAATTACCGGACATATAACCCGTGCGCGAGCCGGGAGGCGGCCACAGTGCCGCCTCCCGACTCGCGCCGCGCGATCAGTCTCGTCGCCCTCCCCGCCGTTCCCCGCCGCTGCCGCCGGTCGCCGCCGCCGCCGGTCGCCGCCGCCGCCGGTCCCCGCCGCCGGTCGCCGCCTCCCAACTCGCACCGGTCGCCGCCGCCGCCGTCCCACGGTCGCCGCCGCCGCCGTCCCCGCCACCGCCGCCGCCCGTCTCTGGCCGAGGTAAGTCCCCTCCCCTCCCCTCCGTCCTCTCCCCGGATGCAAATGCAATTGTTAAGACTAACCAGGATGCCCAAACTCATTTCCCATGAAATTAAGATAGCCTTCACCACCTAAACACATTGTGATAAGCCTAATCATTTTATGTAAAGCTATCCCACGATCAATGCAAGGTGTTGAAGGCCTGTTCAGAGCCATGAAATCATACATATCCTGCACAAAAGAAATTCAGATACGTGTGTCGTTCTTTTGTGCTGTGAGCATGTAAATATGTATGTACCAGGTACCAATAATATATAAATGATGATTAAAGTGGTAGTATGCTCTGTTTTTTCAGGAGGAAACCAGTAGGTAAAAATAATAATAAGCCTGAATGCCTGATGGCTACTGGTTGCTATTCGCTAACAGCTAGCGACCAGGCCGAGCCCAATGCCCACGCGGACGCATCCGTAATTCCCATCTCTGTTATCTTTAGCTGCCAGCTGCTCCCCGTGATGGCCAGCAGGCAGCGCCGTTCCGCATCCTTGTCCTCAGCTCCCGTACATCACGCCCTGCCACCACCACAGGGTTAAAGCACCCCCATGCTCCTCAGCTCCTTGTTACACAACAGCGGCAGTGGCAGAGCATACAGTAGCAGTAGTAGTAATCAGGTGGCAGGTTGGCCCAGTGGTGGGCAGTGAGACAGAGGCGGCATGGTGCTGCCTCGCCGTGGGTTGCAGGCTGGCAGCGGGTGGAGCTGGGGTAGGAGTCTGATCAGGTAGGTTAGAGATGTTGGATGCATGGAGATGGAATATCGTAGCAACTTGTGTTAGTGGTGCAGCAAAGCGCTGCCACACATGGGAGGTGGCAGCGGGCGGCTTGGGGCCGAAAGGGGCAAGGGACTGGGACTGGTACTGGCCAGGTAGGGGTGACAGCCAATGGGAGCACAGGAGGAGATTGGGGACAAGAGCAGCATCAACCAAGCTTGAGTTGACGACGGGGCTGCCTACACATTGGATCTGGAGTTATCACTTATTTGGTGTAACCAGCAATAAAAAAATCATAGTAATTATACAAGATAGTTATTATACATAGCACTTCTCATCAATTACTAATCAATCACATCACAAGATAGTTATTATACAATGCGGTAATCTTCTGTAAATGCATGATTGAGTGTCTCAGTCATGCATGCCCCAACAACAAGAAGTAGATCTAGACGGATCACAAGGAGTTGACACTACCGCCGCTCGACGCGCCCCGCCCCGAGCCCCGCGTTGCTGTGCCGCCCGGCCCCGCCCCAAGCCCCGCCCTGCCGCGCTGTCCGACCTTAGTTGATTAATTGTTTAATTAGTATTGTAATTGATTATTGTTTAATTAATACTTTGATTGATTGTGTGATTAGTTACTATATGTAAATAAATAGGTTTCGGCCCGGTCCGGCCTGACACGACCCATTTAGGGTCTGTCACGGCTCATTTAGTGGTAATGTATTAGTCGAGACAGGCACGGAGGACGGCAAGCTATGGCCACAGGACAACCCGTTGTCTTTCCTCAGTGGGCGCCGCCACCGATACAGCTACCACAGGGGCCGACGTCAGGAGCACAGGTACAAAATTTCTCATAATAGCTGCAACTAGTTAAATTTGCTCAAATTTAGTTGAATTTGATCAAACTTATTTAAACTTAGAGAAAACTAGTTAAACATCCTCAAACTGAGTAAAATATGGTACAACTTACTCAACTATAGTCAAATATGACCAAACTTACTCAAACATAGCCAAAACTTTTTGAACTAGCTCAAACACAAACACTACTAGTCCATACTTCTCAAACTTAGTAAAATATGAGCAAACTTACTCAAACATAGCCAAATCTAGCTAACTTGCTCAATTTTAACTTGTAATGAGTTTATTTAATCTTATACACATTTGTGAACTTCTAATTTGTCTAACTATACATGTACATCATAGGGATCGGCGACGCGGGCTCAGAAAACTCCATCCCCTCAGCAACCAGCGTTTGGACGAGCGCACGACGACTTCCTGGACTCCGGTGGCAGCGGTCGGGGTAGCGTAGGGTAGTGTGGCGTGCGTATAGTGTTTTTATGCAATTCTGTGATGTATATTTTGATTGCCTGTGATCTGGCCATCGAGCCAGGGCTGGCCTCGAAGCCAGGGTAGGATTTTCTATTTTTTAAAAAAAATTGAAAAGCTTATTGACGACGGTTTCTGGTACTTGGCCGTCGTCAATAAGCCATAAGTATTGACGACGGCCAGGTATCAGAAACCGTCGTCAATAAGCAATTGTTATTGACGACGGCCTAGTGTAAACCGTCGTCAATAAGCAATTGTTATTGACGACGGCCTAGTGTAAACCGTCGTCAATAAGCCATTGTTATTGACGACGGCCTAGTGTAAACCGTCGTCAATAAGCTTATTGACGACAGCCTGATTTAGCTGTCGTCAATAAGTTTATTAACGACAGCTAGATTTAGCTGTTGTCAATAAATTTATTGACGACGGTTACCGTCGTCAATAAACTTATTGACGACTAATAATTGACGACAGCTGGAAACCGTCGTCTGTAAACATTTACAGTCGTCAATAAGTTATTGACGACGGTAGTGTCCTTATTGACGACGGTTTCCAGCCGTCGTCTATAGTCCCGATTCCTATAGTGCGGTCACTCTGGTAGCGCAGCCTATGGTCCGTGTGGACCATGTTCTTGCCAGGTCAGGCCGTCAGGCCTTGCAACATGCAAACTCATTTCAGCTCATGCGGCGTGCGAAACTTGGGACTGATTGAAAAGACGAATGAATGAATCAAAGAATTGTCATTTCGGTTTGAAAAATATTAGTACAAAAGAATCAACTGAATTTCTACGAACACAAAACTTATTCAGGCTAGCTATTTCGTATGCACATTCTGACGATTTCTCATCTGCTGTTAACAACTTGAGAGATCAGAAGAGTTTTCCAGCCAAGTCCTGGATGTCCTCGTCCTTGAACGACGCCGACGCCATGCGCCTGAACTGGTAGAGGTCCGCCCGACGCTCTCTGCCCAGAGGCACTGTGCCCCAGCGAGCTCGTGCTCCACTAGCCGCCGGCACAACGCGACGCCTCCCAGATCTCCGCCCGGTCTAAGTAGTTTTTACTTTGATGAAATGTGATGCATGACACACTTGTACGTCGGACATCCTACATGATGGGTTCATCAGCAAAACCGTTGTATATATTATCAGCACCATATTAGAAAAGGCTAAAAAAGATGTATTATTGACTAATTTAGTAAACCATCAGGATAAATGAATAAAAAATTAGTACGGGCATAGTTTAAAGGAGTATATTAAACTTTTCCCATTAATTAATCTCAGTAATAATCTACTCTCTGGTTTTTATTGATAACATTAGAACAACTTTTAAATTTCCTTTTAAACTTAAGATATTGTTCTAACAACAATTAAAAATTGAAGAGTGTATGTTTCTTAATGTGCTGCACACACCTTAATTTTCTACTTTTCCTCTCCTGGACTTTGCTTGCTTGTTTGGGTTAAGCAAGAACATCCCGATCCCCGTGATATTTGAGATGTTGCTGGCACGTGCACCCTGCCTACGTCACACACAGTACACTGATATATAGTACATAGCTCGAAGAAGAGGGAACGGAGCAAGACGCAGAGAGAGAGAGAGAGAGAGAGAGAGAGAGAGAGAGAGAGCTATAGTAAGCAGGAGAGCCAGAGGTGAGCGATTGATCTACCAAGGCAGAAAACATGGAGGAGCTCGCGGAGCTGGGGCACCTGCTCGTGTTCGCCTTTCTCTTCTTCTTCGCTTCCTCCATGGTGGTGCCGGTGATGACCGACGTGACCATGGAGGCGCTCTGCCCCGGCCGCGATGAGTGCTCCCTCGCCATCTACCTTACCGGCCTACAGCAAGCTGTGAGTACCAAGGTCATCCATGGCCACTGCAACGTGATTTTAATTTGTCTTTTTCTTTTTTGCAGTGCCTTTGTAGAGGAACCAGTTAATTCAGTTCGACTCCTCAACCCTCTCGTTAGCCAAAGTTAACCGCACTTAACCAACTAGTAATATACTAACATATATATAGGAGATAGTGGTTTCTTTGTTTTTTTTGAAAAAGGCCTAGAAGGCATTATATATATTAAGGAGAAACGGAAAAGTACACGGTTTGGTGTTACAAACACTAGCATTATAAACACAGGCTATATTTCCTCAGTGATAGCTAAGTTCATGCGATATACTAGGTGTTTTGCCCCTGCTCTACCCCAGAGAATTGCCTGCTCTTTTATCTCGGCCAGATAGTGGTTTCTTTGTTCCTCTTCCGCTTGAGCAAGCATTCACAGAGCTGGCTGGGGTATTCACCACTGGATTTGATCGTTTCATTCCCATAAGCATGGAGATGGCATGAAGAGAGTGGAAACCCACACTAAGCACCGCTCTTCGCAGTCCTCCCGCTCTCTAATAGTGTGCTAGCTAGTGACAAATCGAGTTACATGCATGCCGTTACCATGAGCAGACGCCAGTTTTTGGGCTCCGACCCATCCCCCTTGGTCTGGGTGTTTCCTCCGTTTTCCTCCGTGACTCTATCCGGCCGTGTGGCATCGGTCATGCATCGCCATGCCGGTGACCTTGAACCTTGAGCAGCCCACTGCCGAGTGCCCCGGTGACCTTAGCAGAGGGAACCGGCTCACCGTGATTACGTCACCTCCGGCGATTTCTACCGACACCTACTGGGTGCATGCAGTAGAGACTTTGGCGACGCCTTTGGAAACCCCTCTGTAACCGACGTCGCACCGACCATTTACGATTTACCACTTGCCCTCTTCATGTCAAAAGCAAGGACCATAATATTGCACGAGAAGCTGGTAAAGTGATCCGAGACATATATGTGGACGCATAGCAAAAGTCGGTGCCACTGGCACGCACACAGTAAGAGAAACAGGCCAGAAAAATAAACAGCATGCACGTCACTGAACTTCTTTTCCACCTCCCGTTGATGGAGGTGGTCGATATATATGTCTGTACGTGAGAGGTCTCTTGCGGTGTTTCTTCTTGCCAAGCAATACCTGTCAAATCTCTGCCGGAAAGCGAGTCGAGACGATGACGCATCCGTCGCCGACCGGCCGCCGGAACCTAGGCCGCTCGATTGCGATGAGAACGCAGAGGCCATGCTGCGACACCACTAATCCACTACTGGACCGGCCACTGCCGACTGGTGGAGTATCACCGGGAAGAAAAGAGGACTCAGTGACCAGGCGGCCAACCACGCGACGTGGACACGCACCGTTCTGAGCACTGCCACGACAACAACCTAGCTCACGTAGGATCAGGATACGGCGAGACGATGTGTGCAGCTTTCATGTGGAACGACAAACTCTTTGCATGCCAACACTCTCTCATGCTCATCCCCGTACACTGATCAGTTCCTCTTTTGTCAGGTTACTGGCCTGGGAGCTCTGGTGGCGACGCCCGTCGTCGGCAACCTGTCCGACAGGTACGGCAGGAAGGCGATGCTGGCGCTCCCGGCGATGACGTCCATCGTTCCACTGAGTACTCATCGTATCAGTATCACACACATGTCACAACCGAGCATTCACTGACGATGCATAGTGACATCTGGGAGTTGTTTTAATTTGCTTCATTTATTTAATTGAAGGCATCTTGGCGTACAACCGGACGAAGGCGTACTTCTACGCGTACTACATAACCAAGACGCTGACAGCGATGGTCTCCGAAGGCGGCATGCAATGCCTCTCGCTTGCTTACGTGGTAGCGGCTCGTGCCTGTGATTGCCTTTGGCCTCCTCGCTCCTGTCTTCTCTTCTGATGATCACCAAGCCAAGACACCTGCCATGTTTTCGCTGAATGTGCTATGAGCAATGCTTCCGCGGTCGCGTGCTCCTGACTGAACCCTCCTGCAGGCTGACAGGGTACCGGAGACGCGGCGGGCGGCGGCCTTCGGCATGTTTACCGGCGTCTGCACCGCTGGCCTCGTCGGCGGAACCTTAGCTGCCCGTTTCCTCTCCGTCTCGTCCACGTTCCAGGTCTGCTCCAGAGCACCCTTATGTAAATGCACACAGGTCACCATGTCGTACTTTTGTTCTGGTGACGAGATTGTTACTGTATATTCCATGGCAACCAACTGCATTCTGGCGTGAAAGGCATCCGCAGTGGCAGCCGTGTCGGCGGCCGTGTACATGTGGGCCTTCCTCCAGGAGACGGACGGCGGGGCATCACGCAGCAACGAGGAGGCTAACCTTCCGCTCAGCCTTCCCTTGTCCACCAGCGAGGAGGCGTCACAAAGGCTCCCGCCCCTCCGGAAAGCGCCGTCGCTGTCGGAGATGCCCGCCTTTCTTACCAGCAGGTGAACCCGTTGTCTGAGCTAGAGGTGGGAGATGAGCCGGGCCAAATTCGGGCGGGCCGAAGCCCGACGGGCCGGCACGGCCCAGGCACGAAAATGACCCGAAATAGATTCGGGCCGGGCCGGCCCGGCACGGGATTTCGGGCCGTGTCGTGCCCGGGTTCGGAGGCTTCGGGCGGCCCGGCCCGAAATTGAGTTTCGGGCCGTGCTCGGGCCGGCTCGGCCCGAAATTGGCCCATCGGCCTGAAAAGGCCCGAAATGCCCGAAAAACCCTGAATTTATTTGGAATTTTCTCTGGATTTTTTAGATTTATTTGGATTTTTTTTAAATTTTCCTGATTTTTTATGGTTTTTTTTGGTTTTACAGAATTTTTTTATTTACAGATTTTTTTGATTTTTTTTTATTTTACAGATTTTTTAGATTTTTTTAATTATTTGGGTTTTTTATCTGTTACCGGGCCGTGCTTGGGACGGGCCCGGCCTGAAATAGGCCTGCCGGGCCGCGTGCCGTGCTCGGGCCGCCAGTTTGGTAATTCGGCCCGGCCGGCCCGGCCCGAAAAGGCCCGACGTGCTTTCGGGCCGTGTCGGCCCGGCCCGGCCCGGCTCCTACCTCTGGTCTGAGCTCAAGATCGGTCTCTGAATTTTCGAAAATTGTTTCGGGTACCTGCATTGCAAAGCAAATTAGTGGGAAACCCCAGCTTATCTGAAAGCCTATACAACTTTTCGAGCAAGCCTACACCATCAACATGTAGAGGTTAAAATTTCTAGCAATCTTTCTTTTAGAAAAGGCCAATTTTTTTTATTAATCGGTTCTGTGCTTACCAACTCCTTGCGTTTTCCATTTATTTTTTCAAACAACGAACTCCTTTATTTTTTGGACATGCACCAACTACTTGCAACTGATTAGGAATGCAAGTTGGTACATATTGACCCGCTCTAAATCATAAAAAGAAAATCCACCGCACTCCAATCAAGAAAGTGAACTAGCAACCGGTTACATGTTAAATCTAGTGGATATCCATCCTATTGGCATTATGTAAACTAGCATAATGTGATATTGTCATGCATCCTATTGGCATTATGTGAACTAGCATAATGTGATATTGGCATCCATCCTATTGCCCCAGCCACAATAAATAGATCAAAGAAAAATGCACCATAATATGCATATCGGATTACCTTTTGAATGACTGCAAATGACCTGCAGCTCCACCTTCTCGAGAGCGGCGGTTGTCACATTTTTTCAGAGCCTTGGTGAGACAGGCCTGCTAACTGCACTAATGGTACACCCCTTCTTCTCCACTAGGAAAGGCACGATATTACATATGAACTGGAGATGTACACGCTCTTGTAACGATGCAAATACTATGCAGTGAAAGGATTCAGTATGCTAATTCATGAATAAAAGTATTGTTTTACATGTCAAACCTTAGAATTCACGTATCTACCTGGTGTCTTGAAGTTGCTTCTTATTCCTCTCACTTTACGGGATGCAAATGCAGTACTTCCTGAAGGCGAAATTCCACTACAGAAAGAACCAGTATGCCAATTTGCTGGTGATTATTTTCATCACAGGAAGCTTCTCACAGGTACAATTTTATCCTTTTAATGTCTTATTGCCTTTATTTCTGGTCGGTTAGGTGGTGGATTCTATCTTAGCAAGATCTCCAGCTAGCGGAGCAGAACCCCTAGCCGCCGCCCGCCCGCCACCAGCTCGCCATGCCGCGCCGCCGCTGGCGAGGATGGTGGCGGTGGGGCCGTTTCTTTACGTTTGTTTCCTGATAGAGGACCTCACAAGCGAGGTGGAAGGGAGGGCTAGGTCTGGACCGGAGGTGATGAAGGCTGGCCGGCGAATGCGGCTGTGTGAGGCTGTATACAACAGGAAAACGAATTATTTTCGTCGGCTAAATATATTTTCGTCGGCCCTCACGAAAATATGTGTAATTTCGTGAGCCACAACCTAGCTCACGAATTATTTTCATAATGTTGAGTTTGTTATTACGTGTTATATGTTTGATTTGTTATTTTATGTGTCTGTTATTTTATATGCTTGGAACTAAATAATATGTAGCATTTTATTATATCTCAAATCTATTTTCGTGAGCCAGAAGTGGCCCACGGAAACATTGCAATATTATTTTCGTGGGCTACAGAAAAGCCCACGAAAATAAGACAATATTATTTTCGTGGGCCCAGGAAGAAGGCCCACGAAAACAACCAGGCAGTATTTTCGTGGGCCCCACACTAGCCCACGAAAATAGCGGGCCCAGGAAGAAGGCCCACGAAAACAACCAGGCAGTATTTTCGTGGGCCCCACACCAGCCCACGAAAATAGCAGAACATTATTTTCGTGGGCTGCACACTAGCCCACGAAAATAACAGGACTACATTTTCGTGGGCCTGAATGGGGCCCACGAAAATAACAGATTGATTTTTATGGGCCCGAAGGTGGCCCACGAAAATAACAGTAATTCATTTTTGTGGGCTATATTGACCCACGAAAATATGTATCTTCGTGGGCTCTGTAAGGCCGACGAAATTAAACTTATTTTCGTGAGCCGCCGACGAAATTAAATTTATTTTCGACGTGTTAGTTTCGTGAGCCGCCCACTAAGTCGCACTCGACGCTGGCGGTGGTGGGCGCGGAGCCGGGCGGTAGATGGCCCTGCTCGGTGGCGCTGCGATAGTAGGCCGCGTCCTAGTGCCTCGTGCTCGGAGCTGCGAGGGTGGTTCCTGGCAAGCTGACGGCAGAGGCACTTGGCGCTCCATGGAGACGATATTTAAGACGGGCAGAGGCCGGATCCACCGGTCGGACGGCCGGACCCGATGATCGAATCCGGCAGCTCCGTGGTCGCCGGGTCACATGGCGGCTGAAGGTAGAAGGCGGCGGCGACCGTAGATGGCACGCCGTCAAGACGCGGTCGCGGGCTGGGCCTGGCTGTGTTCTACGGAAGATGGTGCAGCGATAGGCGAGGAGGGGTGTCGACGGCAACATCCCAATGCGTCCGACCGCTTCGTAGTGGCGGTAGCTTGGATGGGCTGCCCTGTGTGTGACTTCTGAGGAGGGATGATGTGCCGTGTGTGAGCGGAGGGCATTGGCGAATGGCGATGAATGGTTGCGAACAGGATGCCCTGCGCGTGACGGCTGAGGAGGGACGGCGTATGCCCGCGTCTGGACAAGTCCAGTTTTTAGGTCAATCTTTATTTTTATATGATATATCGCGGGAGCTACTTCTGCTGAGCTTTCGAAAAAAAATTCTATCTTAGCAACACCTAAAGCAGTTCAAGATTTATAATGCAGCTAATCATGATGCCACTCCTAGTGCCAAAGCTAGGGGAGCAGAAGCTGCTTATCATAGCACTTATGGCAAGCTGCGGACATGTAAGACGCTGCCTTGTTTGATATTAATACTTATTCGTTCTTGTTACTTTTCCAATATAACAATTTGACTTGCTCTGCCATTGATGCTACAGGCATTCCTATACAGCATCGCATGGTCATTCTGGGTATGCACATGACCAAATGCCAGCAGTTCTTTTGTTGTGAGATTTTGTTTGTCGTCCTAATTTCAAGTTGTGTCTGGTTCTTGAAGGTCCCTTATCTTGCTGCAAGCCTTGTAACATTAAGCTTTATGGTCACCCCTTGTGTAAGTACTTATATGTTAATGCTCCCGTGCATTCACTGTTTGTAGTTGATTGAACCATGTGAATAATTTTACAATTAACAAGAATTTTACAGATAAGGAGCATCGTATCCAAAAAAGTGGGTCCTTTTGAGCAGGTACTAATCCACAAGTCAACCATAAGCAACAGATCTACAGTTTTTGCATATGTCCTGCATATATTAATTCCAGAGATGAATCTTTGAAAAGTAAACCATGCTGCTTAGTTTCCGTAACATACGCATGAATCTTTAACTTTTGCAATGCAATCTTAAGGGAATGGTCCAAGGGTGCATAAGCGGAATAAGCTCGACCGCACACGTGATATCTCCTCTAATCTTCACTCCTCTCACTGGTATGTGCTTGTGATTGTTATTACAAACGCATATAAGAAAGAATAAGTTATGGCCATCAGCTGTTCTTTTCTGATCATTTAATGACATGGCTTACGAGTATGGACAAGTATTTACATACATGTAATTTGTGTCTGCATTGACAGCCTGGTTTCTATCAGAAACTGCACCTTTCAACTTCAAAGGTTTCAGCATCGCCTGCTCTGGGTTTGCAACGGTAGGCCCACTAGTTGAATTATGTTATTGCTGTGGTGAAACTTTGTTGCAAAAACTATGAATCTGCGTTACAAATTATTTATTGAAAAGTTCATGCTTGATTCTAGTCCCTTGATGTATATGTCTAATCCCAATTATTCTTCTTGCAGCTGGTATCACTTGCAATTAGCATAAGTATGAGATCGGTAGGAGTTCAACAGTCAGGCAGAAAATAGAAGAGCTATGGAGTACTCTATGTTTGTGGTATACAAGAAATGAATATATGCCAGTACATAGTTGATAGATATTTGTATCGCTGACCGTCTCTCATCAATTAACAAATGTCAATTGACATGCTTGAAATTTACGGAGATAACAATATATAATTTGCTGCCCGCCCTCTGTTTGATTATTTACGCAGATACCTGATAGTGGTGTAAAATACCATACATATGTTACAGGTTTGAGTATGTTCATAATTGAATGAGACTTGCTAATTAATCATATGGTATATTCGTTGAGAATGTAAAGTCGAATTACCTGTACAATGAGAGGTACATGCGTAATTGTTTTTCAAGTATTAACGACGGATCTTGATAACACAACGATCTCTATAGAAGACCAACCCTTCAACTATATTGAAACACTAAAATATTGTCAGGCAGACATGGACTCAGATGTTGGCTAGCGTCTGATCTTTTGCAAACAGGATGAAGACTTCATGTCAGGTGAATCCTTATTTTTTAGTATATAGTGACTGGTAACCTCTGATAGATTATATGATACTGAATGACCACTATGAGTCATGGTCTCTTATATTTATAGAGAAATATATACATGGTATGTTACATATATTCCAAAAATAGGTGATTCCTTTCTATCTATAAATGTAGATTACTATGCATAACATATTCTCTACCAAATATACTATTGATGCATATGGTAGTCTATCTAGCATACTAAATATACTTCCGACATATATGGTATCCAATATATCATGCCAAGTATACTTCCGATATATATGGTAATCAATATAGCATACCAAATATTGATATAGGCTTCTATGTTTAACATCCCCACTTAATCTGGACGGTGTGGTACTAAGTTCAGATTGTGTCGAAAATTATTGAAGGAGGAGATCGGTAATGGCTTGGTCATAATGTCGGCGAGCTGATCTTTAGATGATATAAATCTCACATCAAGTTGACGAGATGATACTCGTTCACGAACGAAGTGATAATCAACCTCAACATGCTTCGTCCGCCGATGAAAAATTGGATTGGCAGATAAATAGGTGGCACCAATATTATCGCACCACAGACTGGGTGCTCGTGACTGCGAAATCCCAAGCTCACGCAAAAGCACCTGAATCTAAATTAATTCTGCGGTAGCATCAGCAACTGCCTTATATTCATCCTCTGTACTTGAACGAGACACTGTTGGCTGTTTGCATGAACTCCAAGAAATAAGATTGCCACAAAAAATATGACATATCGGCCAGTGCTTCGACGATCATCAGGATTCCCAACCCAATCAGCATCTGAGAAGGCACTAAGCAGTGAAGAGCTAGACTTGGTGAAGCATAATCCCATATCAATTGTTTCATGAAGATATCTTAGAATCCTTTTGACTGCCGCCCAATATACAGTAGTTGGAGTTGATAGAAATTGGCAGACTCTGTTGACACAGAAAAAATATCAGGCCTTGTTAATGATAGATATTGGAGGGCACCAACAACACTTCGATATCTTGTAGTATCTTCAAACGAGAACTTTTTACCTATATCTAGTCCCAACTTCTCAGTTGGAACCATAGGAGTGGACACACCTTTGGAGGTGAGCATATTAGTTCGGGATAATAAATCTTGTATGTATTTGTGTTGTGTCAGAATGAGCTCATGAGAGGAATGACATACTTCAATTCCAAGAAAATAACTGAGTCTACAAAGATCTTTTACTGCAAAATCAGCCTTAAGTTGTGTAAGGAGTCTCTCAGTAGCCACAGAAGACGAGCTGATTATAATAATATCATCCACATAAATAAGAATATATATGTGAATATCAGACTTGTTAAAAATAAAAAGAGAGACGTCTGCCTTTGAGGCTGTAAATCCCAACTCCAAGAGTTTGGAGCTAAGGAGAGAAAACCTGGCACGTGGTGCTTGTTTGAGACCATAAAGAGATTTATCCAACTTGCAAAGGTAACTGGGATGTTGAGAATCCACAAATCCAGGTGGTTGTTTCATATAAACATCTTCATGAAGAAGGTCATGTAGAAGTATTCTGAATATCTATTTGTCGAATAGCCCAACCTTGAGAAACAGCAAGAGACAATAAAAATCGAATAGTAGTTGGTTTAACAACTGGACTAAAAGTATCATCATAATCAATTCCATTTTGTTGTTTGAAACCTTTAGCAACCAGAAGTGCTTTGTCGCGGTCAATAGACCCATCTGCCTTTTTGCTTCAGCTAGAAGACCCATTTGCAGTCAATGACATTAATACCAGTACGATGAGTTACTAAGTGCCATGTTTTATTTTTAAGCAGTGCCTGAAATTCATCATTCATGGTCAGACGCCACATGGGATGCTCCATAGCAGCAACATGAGAAGTAGGTTCAGAAGTAGAAGACGAACCACAGAATATGTGACCGTTCCATCTATACGTACCTTTGGACATCTAATATTATTTTATAGGCGCGTACGGTACGGATGGACGGAGGGTGCGTCAGCCTCGACACCTGATTGGGCCTCAATATCAGGAAGCGCATCCTGATTCACACCATTAACTGGCAGGCAATCATGCTGCATGGGTGCTATAGGTAACGGCAGCATATGTGGAGCAGATCGCTGAAATGGAGATTCCTGATTATCTGCATCCAAAGAGTTAGCAGACACAGATGCATGTATATGATCATTTTTTAAATTAGTACTGTTGTTTCCTAAGTGCAATATGCGCAAATCAATATTACTATGTGTCGATTCCAAATTTTGGGAAGGATGGGGTGGAGTTCTTTTGAAAGGAAAAATATTCTCGTAAAAAATAACGTCTCTGGAAATATAGACACGACTGGAATCAGTGTCAAGACATTTATACACTTTATGTAAGGAGCTATAGCCTAGAAAAACATATTCCTTGGATCAAAAAGAGAGCTTCTGTTTGTTATAAGGACGAAGATGAGGCCAAAAAGCACACTCAAAAACTTTTAATAGTGAGTAATCGGGTGGTGTATTAAATAGACGCTCCAAAGGGCATTTGTTATCAATAACTCGAGTAGGAAGGCGATTGATGAGGTATGTGGCTGTAAAGAAAGCTTCATCCTAAAATTTAAGGGGCATGCCTACATGAGCTAAGAGAGCAAGACCGGTTTCAGCAATTTGACGGTGTTTGCGTTCAGCAGAACCGTTTTGTTGATGTGTATGAGGACATGAAACACGGTGAGATATGCCAAGAGAAAAAAAATGTGTTGTGAATTTTCTGGTATTCCCCACCCCAATCAGACTGAACACACTTAATTTTAGCATCAAGGAGACACTCAACATGCGCTTGGAACTGTAAAAATATACGAGGAGCGTCAGTATGATCATGCATTAAATAGATCCAAGAAATTTTACTAAAATCATCAATAAAGCTGATGTAATACTTAAAACCGCCAACAGATTGGGATGCAGGTCCCCAGACATCGGAGAAAATAAGTTCTAAGGGTGATGTAGACCGATGAATAGAACTTGTGTATGGTAATTGGTGACTCTTAGCTAGTCAACATGCATTACAAACTGATAAAGATGACTCTCTAGGACATGAAGTATTATTGAGATGCAAAATTAACCGAACTACTTGAGATGAAGGATGACCGAGTCGGGCATGCCATTGGGCTTGACTAGTAGAATTGCTCGCTAAGGCATGCTTGATGGCAGTGACATCGGATGACTTGATAGGATAGAGGCCAGACTCACATCGCCCTTCCAGAAGACTTCTCCTCGATGTTCGATCCTTAATAGAGAAATACCATGGATGGAATTCAAAGAAGACATTATTATCACGAGAAAATTTATGAACAGAAAGAAGATGTTTGGAAATATCAGGCACATGCAAAATATTGCGCAATGCAAGAGGGCGAGCAACAGTATTAATTGAAGAATGACCAACATGCATAATCTGCAAACCTGCTCCATTGCCGACTTGCACTTGTCGCCTCCATGATAGCGTTCACGGACAGCAAGGCGATCGAGATCACTTGTAATATGATCGGTGGCGCCCGTGTCACTGTACCAGTTGGGGTCGATCTTGTACGAGTTTGTGGACGCCAAGGCTGCCGAGGGGGCTTCATCTTGGTATGTGTTGTCCATCCTATACCAGCACTTGATGGCAGTGTGGCCGAGCTTGTCGCAGATCTGACGTTGAGGACGAGGGCCGTTGCCACGACGATCACTGCGCGACGGGGTGCCGCCACGAGACCGACCGCCACGGCCACAATCACTATGACCGTGGCCATGAGATTTACTGCCACGCCCCACGTAATTCGCGGAGGCACCATGGTTTAGCTGTAGTTCCGTCAAGTGCTGGAGTTGTCGGGCTTCGAATGCGACCAAGTGAGCGAAAACGTCATCGAGGGAGAGCGCCTCAGTCTTTGTCGTCATCGAGGTGACGAATGGGTCGTATTCGCTTGGGAGACCTGCAAGGAGATAGGCGAGAACCTCCTCATCACGGAGGGGAGCATCAGCGGCAGCGAGTTCGGTGGCGAGCCCCGTGATCTTGCGGAAGAAGTCAGCGGCGGACAGATCGCGTTTCTTTGATGTAGCAAGTTCCACAAGGATTTGCACCGTGCACGCCTTCGTAGATGAGGCAAACTTCTTCTGGAGGGAGTCCCAGACCTCCTTTGAAGACGTGGCATTGACGACATGCCGAAGAACTTCTTCGGTCATCGACGATAGAAGACCACTCAATAGTTGTTGATCTTGATCATACCAACGTTCGTACGCCGTATTGGGGACTTGTTCAGCACCCGTGGCCGTTGATGCGGCAACCTTCTTCTCAGGTGCGGCGTGGGTGCCATCTTGGTACCCGATCAGCTTTGAGCTCCGCAGATACGGCAGGAGCTGAGCGCGCCATAGGAGGAAGTTTGATTTCGTTAAACGAATGGTGACAACTTGGTGAATAGGGATCGAGGCCATGGTGGTGTTGTGAGCGCCCGACATGATAGAGGAGGAGGAATTGGTGGAGGAGGAGGAAGAAAAAAATTTATGGTATGGGTTAGAACCTTGGCTCTATTACCATGATAGATTGTATGGTGCTGAATGACCACTATGGGTCATTGTCTCTTATATTTATAGAGAAATATATACATGATATGTTACATATATTCCAAGAAAAGATGATTACTTTCTATCTATAAATATAGACTACTATGCATAACATATTCTCTACCAAATATATTATTGATGCATATGGTAGTCTATCTGGCATACTAAATAAACTCCCGACATATATGGTACCCAATATATCATGCCAAATATATGTAATCAATATAGCATACCAAATATTGATATAGACTTCTATGTTTAACAACCTCGATTCTTTGGTTGACTCGTAGAGTCAACTAGAGAGTCTGTTAATAGAGAAGAATTCAGACACAAAATAGCTCACGAGTATTCAACTGACTCGTGGAGTCGGTTGGGGACTCATAAGTCATAAGAAAAATTCGAAAACTGATAGCCTCGAGTCTTCAACTGACTAGTGGAGTCTGTTGGAGACTCACAAGTAATAGGGAAAATTCTATAGCCGCTAGTCCTGAGTCTTCAACTGACTTGTGGAGTCGGTTGGGACTTGCAAGTCTAAGAAAAATTCAAAAGCTGGTAGTCCCCGAGTCTTTGACCTACTCGTAGACTCAATTAGAGACTCGCGAGTCATTTATTTACTTAATTTTTTTGCTTGTCAGGGTCTTCTCAACATGTATTCTTGGTTGCAAAACTTAGAGGCGGAGGTCGTCTAGCTTTAGAGCGATTCCCAGCGTGACCAGGTACAGAAGACACAACTTCAGCGTGATTGTAGGTGGATAACAAATCTCTATTATCTTTCTTCATTAGATTGTTTGTATTGTCTGGTGTACTAACTTAATTTTGTTCATTTGCAGCTTAACCTGCACATGATGAAGAGTTTAAAGTGTTGGGCGACTAAGCTTGATCAACTGACGTAGGAACGCAATGAGAGGTCCCGATGAATCTCAGTGTTGTAAGCTCAAGTTTCATAGCAAGATCGGTCAAGTCTCAACGTGGATTTTCTTAATGGTGAGATCTAGATAATGAGTAACCATCTGCCTTATAAATATATCGTCTTCTTGGCATTTATGCTTATGTTTTGCACTATTTACCAAATGTTTCCCACTTCTAGTTGTCTATAGTAGATTGATCATAGGGTTGTCATTGCCCAACAATCAAGTACCCATGTTACAGGACATGGAGGCAAACCTTAGAATACAATATGTTTAAACTTAATAGGATTAATATCAAACATGTGAGGAGTAACTTTAGTGGCGCTCAGTGTAAAAGAGGGAAATGTTAGTCTACAGTGAGTGACAAGAAGGTCCCGAAAAACTAAAGAGGAGTTCTATATGATGGTGATCAGATATGCGATGCCATATGAGATGAATATTGACCAACTAAAAGATAACATGTTTAATAAATGAGTATCGCATAGATATGCATGCTGTAATGGATGTTCGGTCAGATACTAAAATACCAAATCAGGAATAAGGTGATATGTGATAGACTAGGGGTGACACAGATTAAGGAGAAGCTAGTCTAAATCAACTAAGATAGTCTAGGCATATTCAACGAAGATCTCTAAAAGCATTAACTGTAGAATTCTAAAGGGAAGAAAAATATTAGAAGAGCTAGAGCGCGATGAGAGCATCTAGGCCCCCGTGAGGTATGGTTTCGGTGATTAATGACAACCGTTCGTTATTACTAATGAGTTTGTGGATGCGAGGTTTCACGTATATCACATCAAACGTTAATGAACTATCTATTCACACCATCTACTGCTCATTGGATACAAATGGAGATCCCTCAACGATCTATTCTAAGGGGTTATTCGATACTCATGAAGACTAAATGAAGAACTCATACAACGACTCTATTCTATCAAAATTGGCAACACAAGAAGCTTACACTTCATCAAAATATCATTTCAAACAAGTGTCAAAGAGGTCACTCAAGAAGATTCCAAAAGATCAACTCAAAACAACTCGAAGCAAACAAGTTGCACTCACCGGATCATCCGATGTATTGCAAAATGACTACATCGGTCGAGTTTGAGTTGGTAGAAGAAGAAGACCTCAGAGCCCAGTACACACCGGATCATCCGATGTGAAGGAAGTGGCACATCGGTTGATTTCAACAGAAGGATGATTTCTGAGTTATTCTGAAGAAGTACACACCGGATCATCCGATGATGAAGTAAGTGTACATCGGTCAATTTCAACAGAGACATTATTTCTGAACCAATTCTGAAGATCAACTCACCGGATCATCCGATGATGAAGTTGAAGTAACATCAGTCGATTAAACAGTCAGATCCAACGGTTATATCCAACGGTCACATCTGACACATGACATCAGCTAATTTGGAATTCGACTGATGCTCAAATAAAGGGGTGCATCGGATGATCCGATGTTCACAGAAAAAGTCTGCCTACTTTTCCAACGGCTATCTCGTGAGGGCTGGCTATAAATACCCCTCCAACCGGCCATTTCAAAAAGTCTTGATCACCAGAGCCTCACTACACATCCTCAAGCATTCAAGACCAAGAGCTACCACTTCCACACCTCAAAACCTCTTGTACTCCAACTATAGGCTAGATCTAGCTAGAGAGAAGCTTGTGTGCGTCCATTCTTGGTGATTGGAATCTCTAGGCTAGTGAGAGAGAGTGTCTTGGTGACTTCTCCCACCTTGTAAAAGTTAGAGGAAGAAGAGATCGCTCCGGAGCTTACCAAGGCGTTTGTGGAAGCCCGGAGGATCACCATTGTACAAGGCTTGAGCTCCACCTTGCCGGAGATGGCGAACGGAGAAAGATAGTGGATTCCCTTGTCTTGGTGACTTGGGAGTGGCTATACCCTTTGGTGGGTGCCACAACGTGGACGTAGGTAGATCTTTGTGATCTTACCGAACCACGGAAAAAATCGCCGTGTCTCCGAGTCTCCGCGGGAGTTTGCATCTCTCTCCTCACCCTCTTACTATTATGCATTTACTATTCCGCACTTAATACTCTTGCTTGCGTAGTTAGTTCGCATAGGGAATTGGGCTTCAACCATTAAGTTTTAAATTGCTCTAAAATTTGAAAAAGCCCAATTCACCCCCCCTCTTGTGCGTTTCGATCCTTACAATTGGTATCAGAGCAAGGTTGCTCATCGGATCATTCTAGCTTCACCGCTAGAGAGCGAAAATGGCCAAGAATGGGGGTTCGGTTCCTACCTTCGAGGGCAAGAATTTTGCTTATTGGAAAGCACGCATGCGCGCTTACCTTGAGGCAATTGCTCCCGAAGTATGGGAAGCGACCCATGCGGGGTTTGGAAATCTTGACTATGTTGGTGACCAATTAAAATGGGATGCTAAGGCTAGAAATGCCATATATGAATGCATTAGTCAAGATGTTGCTAGGATTGCTAGTAAGGAAAAAGCATATGAAATTTGGGCATGTCTAATTGAAATACATGAGGGCTCATCTCGTGTTAATGAACTCAAATATCACATGCTTAAATCAAAATATGATGAATTTAAGATGTTTCCTCATGAGAATGTTAACCAAATGTTTTCTCGTTTAAATGTGCTCATTGAGGAAATTAACGCACTTGACATTGCTTCTCTTGGCAAGGGACTTATCAATCGCAAGATCCTCATGCTTCTACCCAAGCCCAAGTACAACATTATCAATTCAATGCTCCAAAAAGAGTCACTTGACAACATTGAAGTTTCGGAGCTCATTGGATAAATCCATGCTCATGAGATGAGCGTACTTGGAATGATGGAGGAGTCATCATCAAAAACCATTGCTCTCAAGGCTTCAACCAAGAAGACAACTCCCAAGAAGAAGAAAGTGGTTGAGCCTAGCTCAAGTGAAGAAGAGCAAGAAACAAGCGAAGATGATGATGATGAGCTTGCTTTGATGATGAGGAAATTCTCACGCCTCAACTCCAAGATTGCAAAGAAGGGATACTCTTATGATCCCAAGAAGAAAGCCTTCTTGCCAAGAAAAGATGAAAACAAGACGTGCTACAATTGTGGTGATCTAGGCCACATATCATATGATTGTCCAAGACCGGACAAAAGGAAGGACAATGGCAAGCATCACAAGCTAGAAGAAAGTGATGATGAAGAGGAGGTCAAGCCCAAGCGCTCTTTTGGAAAGAAGAAATTTGACAAAGGCAAGAAAACCAAGCTCTTTCCAAAGAAGAGAAGAGGGCCTCAAAAGGTCTTCATGTGTGAAGCCAATGAGTGGATCACGGATGAAGAGTCAAGCGACGAAGATAGTGAAGATGAAGAAAACTTGGCGGGCCTCGCCATCGTCAACAAGGATGACTCACCTCTTCGTCCACCTCCTATGTGCCTAATGGCGAAAGGTAACTCAAAGGTGAACTACAAAGCCGGAGGAAAGCATTGGGTACTCGATAGTGGGTGCACTCAACATATGACCGGCAATGATGGTATGTTCACCTCCATAGAGAACCCCGACAATCATGAACAAGTCACCTTTGGTGATAACTCAAAGGGGAAGGTAATTGGTTTGGGTAAAATTGCTATTTCTCATGATTTGTCTATCTCTAATGTGTTTTACGTTAAGTCTCTTAGTTTCAATTTACTTTCTATTGCACAATTATGTGATCTTGGACTAACGTGCACATTTGACAAGAATGGTGTTGTGGTGACTAGTGAATCAAGCAAAGAACTAATATTCAAAGGTTTTCGGCATGGACATCTTTACTTGGTGGACTTCTCCAACAAGGATGCTAGCTTGACCACTTGTCTTTTCACCAAGACAAGTTTGGGATGGCTATGGCATCGGCGCATTGCTCACATTGGGATGAGCAAGCTCAAGAAGTCATTCAAGCTTGGGATGGTGACCGGCGTGAAGGATGTCACATTTGAGAAGAACAAGCTTTGTAGCGCGTGTCAAGCCGGGAAGCAAGTTGCCTCACACCATCCGATGAAGACAATGGTGTCAACCTCCAAGCCACTTGAACTACTTCACATGGACCTCTTCGGACCGTCCACATACCAAAGCCTTGGCGGTAACCTCTATTGTCTTGTTATTGTTGATGACTACTCTCGCTATGCTTGGACATTGTTTCTAGGTGACAAGGGTGAAACTCCGGAAATCTTCAAGACCTTCGCTAAACGAGCTCAAAGGGAATTTCAACTTCCCATCATCAAGGTCCGGAGTGACAACGGCACCGAGTTCAAGAACTACAACATTGGGGAGTGGTGTGATCGTGAAGGCGTGAAGCACGAGTTTTCGGCCACATACACCCCTCAACAAAATGGTGTCGTTGAAAGGAAGAACAAGACTCTCATCACCCTTGCAAGAGCAATGCTTGATGACTATGGCACGTCGGAGAAGTTTTGGGCCGAAGCAATCAACACGGCGTGTCATGCCGCAAATAGGGTCTATCTTCATCAACTACTTCAAAAGACCCCATATGAGCTCCTCATTGGGAGAAAGCCCAACATCTCCTACTTCCGAGTCTTCGGGTGCAAGTGCTACATCTACCGCAAGAAAAGGCTCGGTAAGTTTGAAAGAAGGTGTGATGTTGGTATCTTTCTTGGTTATGCGTCAAACTCAAAAGCATATCGAGTATTCAACCAAACCTCCGGGTTAGTTGAAGAAAGTTGTGATGTTGAGTTTGATGAGACTAATGGCTCCCAAGAGGAGAGTTTTGGTCATGATGATATAGATGATGAGCCTCTACGAGAAGCTATGAAGAACATGACCATAGGAGACATCAAGCCCGAAGTTGAGGAGAGCCATGATCAAGGGGGAGCCTCAAGTTCCAACATCAACACCTCCATGGCGCCTCAAATTGATGAAGAAGAAGAGAAAGATGATCCATTGCCAATGCAAGATTCACATGCCACACAACACCAAGAAGAAGAAGAAGTCCAAGGTCAAGTCCAACCACAAGACGAGCGAGATGCCTCACCACCGCCAAGTGCCTCACAACCTCTTATGAGGCATGGGCGCATCTCCAAGGCACATCCGATGGATCAAATCATCGGAAGTCCGTCACGGGGAGTAAGTACTCGTTCTCGCCATGTTGCTTCATTTTGTGAGCACTACTCTTTTGTTTCGTGTGTAGAACCCACAAATATTGAGGAAGCACTCCAAGATCCCAATTGGGTGATGGCTATGCAAGAAGAACTCAACAACTTCACCCGCAATGAAGTTTGGGTATTGGAGGAGCGACCTAAGGACAAGAACGTCATCGGAACGAAGTGGGTGTACCGCAACAAGCAAGACGAGAATGGCGTGGTGGTCCGCAACAAGGCAAGGCTTGTGGCCAAGGGTTTTTCACAAGTTGAAGGACTAGATTTTGGAGAGACATTCGCCCCGGTCGCACGGTTAGAAGCTATTCGCATACTCCTTGCTTTTGCTTCGCATCACAATATTATGCTTTATCAAATGGATGTTAAAAGTGCCTTCCTCAATGGTTATATTAACGAACTTGTTTTCGTTGAGCAACCTCCCGGGTTTGAAGATCCGAGGAATCCTAACCATGTGTATAGGTTACACAAGGCGCTCTACAGGCTCAAGCAAGCACCTAGGGCATGGTATGAACGTCTAAGGGATTTCCTAGTCATGCAAGGATTCAAGATCGGGAGGGTGGATACCACACTTTTCACCAAGGACATCAACGGGGATTTATTTCTTTGTCAAATTTACGTTGATGACATTATTTTTGGCTCAACTAACAAATCTCTTAGCCTTGAGTTTGGCACCATGATGTCTAGGGAGTTCGAGATGTCAATGATTAGAGAACTCAATTTCTTCCTAGGATTTCAAATCAAGCAACTTCAAGAGGGGACTTTCATCTACCAAGAGAAGTACACCAAGGACCTCTTGAAGAAGTTTGAAATGGAAGATTGTAGCTCAAGAAGTACTCCAATAGCGACAAATTGTCATCTCGACGCGAACATGGACGGTAAACCTATTGATCAATCTCATTACCGTTCCATGATTGGTTCATTGTTATATCTTACCGCATCTAGGCCCGATATCATGTTTAGTGTGTGCTTGTGTGCTCGCTTTCAAGCGGCACCTAAAGAATCGCATCGTAAGGCGGTCTTTAGGATACTTAGGTATCTCAAGCATACCCCAAGTGTAGGTTTGTGGTACCCCAAGAACGCTAGTTTCCATCTCATGGGTTACTCGGATTCGGACTTTGCCGGATGCCGTGTGGATCGCAAGAGTACCTCCGGTGTGTGCCACTTACTTGGGCGTTCCCTAGTATCTTGGTCGAGCAAAAAGCAAAACTCCGTGGCTTTGTCCACCGCGGAGGCAGAGTATATAGCGGCCGGTGCATGTTGTGCCCAAATTCTATATATGAAGCAAACCCTTTTGGACTTTGGAATTAAATTTGATTGTGTGCCTCTCCTTTGTGACAATGAAAGTGCGGTTAAGATAGCTAGAAACCCCGTTCAACACTCCCGCACTAAGCACATTGATATTCGCCATCACTTCTTGCGGGACCATGAGGCTAAAGGAGACATCTCTTTGCAAGGTGTTAGGTCCGAAGAACAATTGGCGGATATCTTCACTAAACCACTTGATTAGAAAACTTTTTCTAGACTTAGAAGTGAATTAAATGTGCTAGATGCATCTAACGTCATGTAAGTTGTCATGTTCATGTAAGGTTGCATATCAAATAGGTCTTGTCTAACTCCCAAAGGATAGGGGCGAGCTAGAAATAGTTTTCCCTGAGGAAGCCTTTGGAAGGTTTAAACTTGGCAAGATAGATTTACATTATGCTTTGCATGATTCCTGCCATATAGACTTGCACTCATTTAATATCTTGCATTATTTTGTTTGGCATTGCATACGGTAGATTGTCACAAAGGGGAACCCACATCATGAGAAGGAGACTTGTTCAAAATGCAATATCTCAACTCATATGATGTGGATAGAGCAAAATTCTAAAGGTACATGCTTTAAAGAGATAGAAGTTTTCCATACTCTAGCTCACAAAGCATGGGCCTTACATTTTCGTGGTTTTCCTCCTAACCTTGTGTGTTCTCTTTGCTTAAGGGCTTAGCCAATATGTGGCACTATATTTGAAGCCTTCTATTAGAGGTTAGGAGTTGCCCAAAAAGTCCTAGGACCCATCCTTATCTTTGTGTGTTTAAGTCCAAGGACACATATGGGCAGTCTTAGGTTTTCTGTAGTCATCGGATTATCCGATGCTAGGGCCAGCAGATCATCGGATCAATTGGTTCTTCAGTTCAGTGCTCAGATCAAGTCAGATGTCACAAATCAACCGATGAGTTCATTTCAGAAGACATCGGAGCATCCGGTGTTCAGTTTTCTGGTGCCCTGCAGAAATCGACCGATGATCGACACCTCAACGTCGGCTCATCCGGTGTTCAAAGAGAGTTTTTGGAACAACTCTCTGTTGAACTCGACCGATGCATCCTCCGATGATCATCGGTCCATCCGGTGTTTTGTGCGCGGCTAGGGTTTGCCCTTACGGTTTAAATAGCGGTTCGGCCGACCTCCGCCGCCGCCCGCTTCTCTCGCCGCCCGTCGCCCTCGCCGCCGTCCTCGCGCCCTCCGGCCACCTCCGGTCGCCGCCGCCGCCTCCTAGGCGCCACCGCCGCCGCCTCCCAGGCGCCGCCGCCGCCTCCCTTCGGCCGCCGCCGCCTAGGCGCCGCCCGTGCCCGCGCCGCCGCCTCTCCCGCGCGCGCCGCCGCCGTTCCACCGCGCCGCCGCAGCTCCCTCCTCCGCCGCGCCTCCCTCGCCGTCTCCCCTCCACCACCAGCCGCACCACCACTCGCCGCCGGCTTCCACCACCGCGCATCACCCTCTCCGCTAGGGTTTCACCATGCTTCGCCGTTCATTGCTAAGGTTTGCTCCGTGCCGCGCGACGTCCTTCGTTGTTTTTCGTCGTTCATCTTCATCGTCGCTAACCCTAGCTCTCAATTGCATCAAGATGGGTCGCGATCGCAAAGAAAAGGGCAAGGCTATTGAGGAGCCCGCCGCGAAAAAGCGCAAGATGTCCAAGGACGCTCGTCGTGCGGAGTTGGCCGCTCGCGCCGCCGAGTAGCGTGAGCGCGGCCATCGCGGTTCCTTACGGATCCGCGAGTCCCGGCAGAGGCAGGAGCAGCCTCCGGTCCAGCCGGTGCCTCCTGAGGGCTCCGACGAGGAGGAGACCGAGGTGCCGCCTCTCATCCGCCGGCGCACCCCGAGGACTCGTGGGGGTGGACAGACTCCTACGGCGAGTCGGCGCCCCTCTGCGGCTGACCGCGCCGAGGACAGAGAGGCCCAAAGGGCCATCCACCTGATGGACACAGCAGTCCGTGTTGCCGAGGATGTTAGACTCACCGACTACAGGAAGATGAAGGCAAGGCAACTGAAGAAGCTCAGATGGTCAGCGATGCCTGAGGAGTGGTTCCCGCGGCCTAGGGACGCTCGAGTTGACTCCCGCTTCTGGACCCTGACACAGGCGTCCCTGTACGAGACTTACAGGCGTCGGGGCCACAAGCTCTTCCAGCATAACAGCATCGACTGGGATCAGCTTGCAGTGGCAGCAGGACACGGGATCAGGCCACTCTTTGAGAGATACAGAGGACTTGTGGACTTGCTCTCGCACCAGAGGAGTGCCTACGTCGAGGAGTGGGTCAGGGTGTTCTACGCAACACTCTACGTCTCTGAGGGCCGTCGCTCGATTCACTTCATGTTCATGGGGCAGATCCGCGACGTGTCTCGAGACTTGTTGGGCAGACTGCTTGGTGTGGAGCTCTCTACTACGTGCCTGCACCAGATAGTCTACGGAGACGTAGACCCGCCGAGGAGGCCACTGACTGGAGGAGTGGCACCGCCTTTCGAGGAGATCAGAGGTCTGTTCACTCAGCCGTTCACTCCTGACCAGCCGAGGGTGCCAGCGCTTCTCACCCCAGCAGCTCGGACAGTTCACCACGTCCTCAGGCGTACCCTACTACCGAGGTCTGGCTACTTGGAGGGCTTCACGAGCCTTCAGCAGACCATCCTGTTCTATGTGATGAACGGGATGGAGTTCGACATCGTGGATATTCTGATCTGCGAGATGGAGGACGTGATCACCGACGGAGTTGGGATGCTTCGACAGTTGGTCTTCGGTCACTGGATCTGTCACCTTCTCCACCAGTTGGTTCCAGAGGACACTCCAGGAGTTTCTCAGCTGACGGAGATGCACGTGACCCGGTTCAGCCACTACCGAGTCCCCACTTCGGGAGACCGCCGCCTTGGCCGTCCCGTCGAGCGTGAGGTTCGAGCCAGACTGTCAGAGGAGGACTGGGCAGAGCTGACTCAGGAGGACGCAGAGCTGGCACAGGCAGAGGCTCAGGGAGGAGACCTACAGCATATATGGTCGGACAGCGACACCAGCGACAGTGTCGAGGAGTACTTCCCTCCTGCTCCTCCTTCACCGAGGCAGCACGACGCAGAGGCAGGAGGCTCAGCAGCTCCACCACCTACACCTCCTCCAGTGTCAGAGGCTCAGGTGACTCAGCCGTCAGAGCTCACTGCTTTACTTCAGCGGATGGCTCAGCAACAGGAGCAGCTTCAGAGGTAGCAGCAGGAGATGCAGCTGGAGATCGCCCGTCAGAGGCGAGAGGACATCGACAGGTACACCAACCTTGTCGACCAGATGACGAGACGCACTCTGGACCAGCAGCAGCAGACTCAGCAGATGTTGTTCGGCGTCCTGGGGTTGGTCACCAACCTCTACCAGCAGACGGGAGTCGCCCTTCCACCTCAGCACTCGGGACTCAGTCAGGCTCCAGGTGTACCCCCACTGGCACCAGCTCCAGCACCGTCCTCGTCAATCCCCAGCTTCAGTATACCACCTCTGCTCGCCTCGACAGCGCCCGTTCACTCGACAATACTGCCGCCGACGTCGTTCCAGTCCTCACCTCTTCCGGCAGTACCTTCTCCACTGGCGCCAGCAGTCTCAGCGGATCCCCCAGCAGCTCCAGCTCCAGCTCCAGCTCCCCCCGCTCCAGCTCCAGCGCCAGCGACCTCCACCTCCAGCAGCTCCGGCGACAGCACCGTCGACGCCGACCGCTTCACCATCGCCAGGAGCGCGCCTGAGTCGTAGGCACTCGACTTCCCTTTTTGGTGTCTTGATGCCAAAGGGGGAGAAGAGTTAGAGTCAGGGGGAGGGTTAGCTCAGTTCTAGGGGGAGTTCTTGGTTTTAGGGGGAGTATCTATCCTTTTGCTACTTATTGTTATCTATTTGAGATTGCCTGTTATTATTATTTGCTATTATTGTACTCCGGGTGCTACTTTGTGCTCTTGCGCTTTATTGTTTATTATTTGAGCCTTCGAGCCACTTGTGTTGCAATTTGTACTTGTTATATTTCTTTTTTGAGCATTGCGTTTTAATTCCATTAATTCTATGCTCTACTCGTTGTGTTGTCATCAATCACCAAAAAGGGGGAGATTGAGAGCATCTAGGCCCCCGTGAGGTATGGTTTCGGTGATTAATGACAACCGTTCGTTATTACTAATGAGTTTGTGGATGCGAGGTTTCACGTATATCACATCAAACGTTAATGAACTATCTATTCACACCATCTACTGCTCATTGGATACAAATGGAGATCCCTCAACGATCTATTCTAAGGGGTTATTCGATACTCATGAAGACTAAATGAAGAACTCATACAACGACTCTATTCTATCAAAATTGGCAACACAAGAAGCTTACACTTCATCAAAATATCATTTCAAACAAGTGTCAAAGAGGTCACTCAAGAAGATTCCAAAAGATCAACTCAAAACAACTCGAAGTAAACAAGTTGCACTCACCGGATCATCCGATGTCTTGCAAAATGACTACATCGGTCGAGTTTGAGTTGGCAGAAGAAGAAGACCTCAGAGCCCAGTACACACCGGATCATCCGATGTGAAGGAAGTGGCACATCTGTTGATTTCAACAGAAGGATGATTTCTGAGTTATTCTAAAGAAGTACACACCGGATCATCCGATGATGAAGTAAGTGTACATCGGTCAATTTCAACAGAGACATTATTTCTGAACCAATTCTGAAGATCAACTCACCGGATCATCCGATGATGAAGTTGAAGTAACATCAGTCGATTAAACAGTCAGATCCAACGATTATATCCAACGGTCAATCTGACACATGACATCAGCTAATTTGGAATTCGACCGATGCTCAAATAAAGGGGTGCATCGGATGATCCGATGTTCACAGAAAAAGTCTGCCTACTTTTCCAACGGCTATCTCATGTGGGCTGACTATAAATACCCCTCCAACCGGCCATTTCAAAAAGTCTTGATCACCAGAGCCTCACTACACATCCTCAAGCATTCAAGACCAAGAGCTACCACTTCCACACCTCAAAACCTCTTGTACTCCAACTATAGGCTAGATCTAGCTAGAGAGAAGCTTGTGTGCGTCCATTCTTGGTGATTGGAATCTCTAGGCTAGTGAGAGAGAGTGTCTTGGTGACTTCTCCCACCTTGTAAAAGTTGGAGGAAGAAGAGATCGCTCCGGAGCTTACCAAGGCGTTTGTGGAAGCCCAGAGGATCACCATTGTACAAGGCTTGAGCTCCACCTTGCCGGAGATGGCGAACGGAGAAAGATAGTGGATTCCCTTGTCTTGGTGACTTGGGAGTGGCTATACCCTTTGGTGGGTGCCACAACGTGGACGTAGGTAGATCTTTGTGATCTTACCGAACCACGGAAAAAATCGCCGTGTCTCCGAGTCTCCGCGGGAGTTTGCATCTCTCTCCTCACCCTCTTACTATTATGCATTTACTATTCCGCACTTAATACTCTTGCTTGCGTAGTTAGTTCGCATAGGGAATTGGGCTTCAACCATTAAGTTTTAAATTGCTCTAAAATTTGAAAAAGCCCAATTCACCCCCCCTCTTGGGCGTTTCGATCCTTACACGCGATGAAGGTTGACATAGGAGGAGAGGGTAAAATGAGATTCGATGGATTAAAATGTATCTAAAGATTTGGGACATGATAGAATTGCATATAAATTAGCAATTCATGTGCCGTAACATTAATTTGTTACTATTTTGTTACTGTTATCTCTCTTTCTTTATTTTACTTCCTTTTTTAACAAAATAAAATTTTTAGGTTTCATATTTCACCTACCAACGTGCTTTGGACAAAGTCTTCATTGTTGCTGTTGCTGCTGGAATTTCTATACATTTCCTTTGAGATTCTTGCGTTTCAATGGTGATGAAGAAAAACAAAAGTTACACAATGGATAGAGAAAATTAGGCGTGAGAAACAACACAAATGACAATATCAGAAATTCATACTTACAACCATGCACGAGAAAAACACGTGCTTAAAATAAATTGAAACAAAAATTAAAGCAAGAGAATTAACACGTGGGATGAAAATGAAATGTATACGTTTCATATATCCCCACATCTGTGATATTCACTACAGGAAACACGACAATGGCCAGAAACCATAGTAATTAAGCTATATGCCATCGTAAACAAATTAATTATGACGGCAACAGGTTATTTACAATGGTTACAGCCGTCACAAGTCAAATGTCGTAAATAACATAATTTACGATGGCGGCTATCGTAAATAACTTATTTACGGCGGTCTGGCCCGACCATCGTAACTTCTGAAGACGTGCCAGGTGGAAAATTCGGGACCTTATTTATGACGGCCTAGTACCGGACGTCATAAACTGTACAACCTTATTTACGCCAGCCAGTCCTCGCCATCATAAATAATACAACCTTATTTATGATGGTCGGTCCTGACCATCGTAAATAGTACAAACTTATTTATGACGGCCAAGACCAGGCCGTCGTAAATAAGGGATTTATTAAAAAAATTGAAAACTGCTAACCTGGTATGATGGTCAGCTCAGACAGATACACAACAACATAAATAGGATAACAGACAATTCAAATGATAATAATATGAAATACAAACCACGCTACTAAACGCTCTCACATCCGCTATATCCGGAGCTAGAAAAGTCGTCCTCACGTTGTGGTCAAGATGCCGGTAGCTGCGACGATGGAGTCTGAGCCTCCGTTGCCGATCCCTATGATGTACAAGTGTAGTTAGACAAGTTTTAGCTTTAAAAGTGTATGTTTCACTAACTTTGCTTATGACGAGGTAGAATTGAGCAATTCTGGCTAAGTTTGATTATATTTTGCTAAAATATCCTAAATGTAGCTAAGTTTACCGATGTTTGTGTATGTTTGACTCATTTTGGCTCGGTTTGCTATAACAATCTAATTTATTTTGATTTTAAGAAGTGTTGCTTACCCGTGCCGCTGAAAAAGGCATCTATAGCTCCATCAGTAGCTGCGATGAGAGAATGACAACCTGCTTCCTATGATGTTGGGCTAAGACCTGTAATAGCAAAGCATTAGCCTATGAGTAATAATAAATGATGTGGATGTTTATTATTTTAAGTTCTTATCTGTATCGCCGCTTGCATCTGTGCCAAGTAGCTAGCTTGATACTCCTCTCTGGCCTTGGCAAGCGTTTCTTGCTTCTGGATTCTCTTCTATGTGAGACATAGCTCCTCTTAGACACTCCTGTGACACGTGACGGTTCAAAACGGATGACGTATAGGTTATGTTACTCATTTTTTATTCATTCCAATGAGAGAGGAAAGAAATAGAAAAAGAGGGAAGAATTAGGAGATGGCCGCGAAATCTTGCCAATGAACCTATTGTGTATAAATCAATGTTCCACTGAGTGCTTGGCATCCTCACCGGCACTGTTCGCCTCCTTGCCCACTCGACAGTTGTCCTACTAATCATTGTCAGACTGCTTACGATAATGCGGTCCGAAACCGTGGTGAATACCATATTGTACATGCTCTCACGACCGTGTATATAGCTAAAAGCCGTGAAGCAAATAATTAACATTTAATTTTCTAATAAGTAAGTTACTCAATCAAACTGCAACTTTTTAATTGTTCAAATAATTATATCAATTAAGCAATTGTTTGAACTAATTAAATTAATTTAATTATCAATATAGGTTACTAAATAATAAACTAAATACTAAACTAACTAAATAATGAACTAATTAAGCAAATATACTAAATAATTAAAAATTTACCAAAATAAAGCATAAACTAAGTAATTAAACAACTAAATAAAACAACAAAATACTAAAGTAACTAGATAATAAAGTAAACCGAATAATTAACAATTAAACTAATTAAATAACAATTGACCTAATTTAACAACTAACTATCACCTAAAAGAATACAAATTGATTAAGTAATTACAATTTTCATTTAACCTAATTATAACCTAATTACACTAATAAAAATTACTTTATTTATGGTTGGAGGCGGTGACGGCGGCGGGAGCGGCCCACGGGGGGCCGGGGGCCCAGGGCGGCGGCGGTGGCCGGGGCCGGGTGCTGGAGCGTGGCGCGGTGCGGGCGGGTCGGGGGCAGCGGCGACGTGGCGAGGGCCAGGGGTGGTGGTACGCTGGCCTCGGGCTCAGGGTATAAGGGCCTTATTTACGACGGTCCGGTCTGGGCATTCGTAAATAAGACTTATTTACGACGGCCAAGTTCTGACCGTCGTAAATAATGTTGTATTTACGACGACCAAGATTTGGACGTTGTAAATAATGGTTTATTTACGATCGCGCAAACTGGCCACCGTAAATAAACCTAATTACAACGGCCAACCCTAAAACCGTTGTAATTTTGTTTGCCCGTCGTAATTGTTGCTCCTTCCTGTAGTGATTGACAGCAAAATATATTTAATTTAGGACATAAATACTCAGATACATTGATGCATCTCAAGCTTCATCCACTGAACAAACATGGAAGCAACAAGCACGTACTATTCCCTGATCTGCCGAGCGATTTCTGCATGCATGAACTAACTGGCACAAGCATGCAAAGCAAGGTAGTACAAGGGTATCACGAGGTAAAAATTAAGAAACAAATAAAAAACCAGTAGCAAAATCACCGGGAGATAAGACTCACCACACTTTACTCTAAAAAACATCGCTAACCATTTACAACACTCTTTAGAAGATTATGTATTTTATAGTATAGTTCACCTAGTCGTAGTACTATAAATCCATACTTTATATCAAATTTTGTAATATTATATGTACTTTCCAAAAAAATGAACTATTCTTTATTTTTGTCATTCTTTTATTCTTTTATTTTTTCTTTTCCCCTTTTTCTCTCTCCATGTTCCATTCCCTTTTTTATTTTTTTATTTCCTTTTTCTCCTTTTCTCTCTCACTTTTGTTATCTCTCCAGGCTCCCTTTTCAACTTTTCTCTCTTTCCCAATCCCCGACAGCTCCCATGGTGTTCCCCTCCCCTACGGCTTGTTTGGGTACTATGGAAACAATCCCACGTGGGTTCCTATACCGGAGAGTGTTGGGTGATTCCACTCCCTCCACCCAATCCACCTTGTATTTAAATTTTGACAGGGAAAAACTTTATGGTCATTTGGGTAATGAAAGAAACTCTTGTATTGCAACATACAGGTACAACAAAAATGCAAAATGATAGTAAATTAATACAAGGTCATATTTTTAGCACTTCTATGCCACTGCAAAAAATGGTTTAGCCTTGGATTAAAAATTTAAGACATAACAATAATTCGTTGAATAATTTTTAAACAGTTGTATTGCCTCATCATATTCAAGTTTTGCAAGTAACAGAGAGATATGAGATCACGACAATCAACAAAACCAGTGAGTTTAAAAACATATATTCTATAAAAAATATTAGCCAACATTGATGCCACCAAACTGAATGGAACTGCTAGATGACAAATGGTCTAGGAAGAGTTAAATCAAGCCTAGCTTAACACCAAAAGTTGTTCCGACCTTGCAATTTCATACAATAACTAATAACATCCTCTCTATAAAAGAAGAGCTTCATTCTGGACCTGCAACTGAATTCGAGCTTGAAATTGAACTACGTACTCTTCTCCATAAAAGAAGACCTGCCATTCTAAACCTTGGTCTTTAGGCGCCATCTTACCATCTAATAACCTGAATTGATCAACCTCTGCAGCAAAATGAACAACATTGTTAAAATCATAATTTTAGATTGTATACAATAGATATCGATGGAATTCACAGCAATTAACCAAACTGCTCTAGCATATTTAATCAAATCAATATGATATGCTGATTTAATCAAATCAATATGACATGCTCCAGCAATCAAATGTACAATACTACATGAAAACAATTTTCTTTCATATAAATCATGCAGTTCCTTTTGTGTCGGACAATTCAATATACCAAATATTCTTTCACTCTACTATCTTATAAAGTATATTTTACCACCGTCTATCCTCACAATTTCACACCTCAGAAGCTCTAACAAATTAATCAGGGTGTTGCTTTGTAATACAGCAACAACACCAACAACCTTTTGGCATGAAGTTGTGGCACCCACTGCTATGTGGACTATCTGAATTACAAGACGGATTCTAACTTATGGACATACCATCACAGATCTTATTCAATAGACTCATGGCTGAGTTAGGGTTGTGTGCTTTTAAGGCATGAAGAACTTTACAGAAAGCACCAGAAATAGTATATGCTAGTTTGTGAATAAGGTTCTAGCAGCATAAGCTAAAATTAGTATGTAACTTTGCAAAGCACAAGGTTAAATGACACTTACAATTTATTTCTTTAGCCATATTAAGCGTGAAGAACGATCGGCTGTCATGAAGATTTCTCTGTTCTGAATGTCCTTGAAAATATCATATGCATCTGCTCTCTCTTCACCAGATAGTTCATCCATTGTGTCTATTAGAGCAATGCAATTCTGAATGGAAAAATCAGCGGCCTCTGACTTAGCTCTAGCTCTTTCGTGCTCTGCAACTTCCTCCTCTGTTTGCTTTGTTTTCAATTCTAGGTACCTTTCCATCATCTCAGCGACATTTCCATTTTGCTTACGCTTTCGTCGAACATTTTTCCTAGAATAGTCAAAACAGAGATAAATACATAAAGTTCTTCATCTATAGCAGTATCAAATAGACTATCTACACATTTAAGTAATGATAATGTACCTTGTAGCAGAACACATTTCAGCAGACTCTTCATTTCTTTTAGCAGCATCCCTTTTGTCACTTGATAAACCAGATGCATCCCTTCTTGAAGATGTTGCAGCATATATCCTCACATCGCCGTCATCATCATCAAGTTCATCATCATTATAACCAGATAGAAAAGCCAGACTTCCCATAGCTCTATCATGTTTAACCCGCTCCACTGGTGGTTGTATGACGCTCACATCATCATCTTCTTTTGGCTCAATAGAGATAAAAGACAACTTTCCCTCTGCCGTTTTTCCTTCATAAAGGAGTTAAGCTGCATAAATATATTAAAATAAATATATTAACAATAATCAGAAATGATAATTTACCTTCATATAGCTTCTCCAAATCATCATATAAAGGGAAACCTTGTCTCTGAAATTTACTAGCTTTAGGATGTGACTGCAACATATAAGAATAGGTTAAGAACATAATAAATATATGATATAAAATGATGTACAGTACTGAAATATAGCAAGGAAAAAACTACCATAATGATGTTATCCCAAATTGGAGGTTCAGCAATTATCATACAAAGCTTGTCATCCCAATGCACCCCACTTTGTTTACGGGCCTCCTTAAGCACTTTAAAATCTCTCTTTAATTCCTTCTCTTTGTCCTGAATTTGATCCTTAGAAAATGATACATATGGGAATTGTTGTTGAAATTTTTGCACCATAAGATTCCATGTCTCTGAGGACCATCCATTTTGGCCTCTGTAGCAGTCATTATCGTGATCACGGAGTATTTGTACCAAACCCTTTTCCAACCCAGGACTCCAATTCGCCCTAGAAGATTTTGCTGTACAGAATAATCTATTATATAGCTCTAAAAATCTATTGTATAGAAAAATCAGGACCAATACCTTTTGGTGACCTCTTCTTCCATTTACCACTCCTCGGTGATGATTTACTTTGCACATATGCAACTTGCATTAAGTTAATTTTTGGAGAGCCTCTTCCAAACATTACCACCACCTTAAATAAATTATAGCTATATATTAAAACAGAATAAATCCATGATTATCAAGTGTAAATTACATCATAATTGATTGTGAGAGTAATCCTCCCACATCTGCATAGCAATTACATCTCTCATAGCATTCCCATTTTCTATTTGACTACTAAAAGAGGACACATCATTATTGTAGCTACTATCTCCTCCAAAAAGGTCAACAAATGAGGAAGGTGGTATGTTATCTGGTTGGTTATCCAGCCATGCATCATCTCCATGATGCATACGGATAAGATTGTGGAAAACTGCAGCAGCTGCCGGCATCTTCACTTGGTTTGTCATAGGATGATGTGTTCCAACTTTTAAAATTGGAAAACGTTTCTTCAACACCCCAATTGCCCTTTCTATGTGATTTCTTAATACTGTGTGGCGGTGATTAAACAACGCTTTATAGTTGTTTGGTCGTCGGTGACCACATCCAAACTCTTTTAGATGATATCTCACACCACGATAAGGAGCAAGGAAACATGGTGTGTTTGCGTAGCCTCCATCAACAAGAAAATACTTTCCTTCCGGTACACGAAAACCACCAAGCAGAGCAGACCGTAGAACCCTAGCATCAGTTGCAGATCCTTCTCAACCGCAAGAGATGAAAGTGAAGTTAAGGTCAAAATCACAAGCTAGCATGACATTCTGGCTTAGTGTGCCCTTTCTGTTTCTATATGGAGCTTGCTTGGCCTCAGTTATAGTAATTGGAATATGGGTGCCATCAATAGCACCAATGCAGTTCTGGTAAAAATAAATGTGTATGTGAGTTATATCATTTAGGAGAAATAAGTTGATAATAGGTCAAATAGTGTGCTAATTTATTCACCTTAAAGTATGGGAAGAAGCGTGTTGTATCAGTTCTGATCTTCCAATGTGTCTCATTTGTAAGGGTTGGCTTCAAGAATCGATATGTGAGGGCAGGAATTATATCAAAAACTGCTTTGATATGTCGATGGATTGTTTCCCCACTATGCTTGAATTCATATTGTAGATTTTCATAACTGGCATTGTGCGATAGCATAAACATGAAGATTCCTAATTGCTCCTCCACTCTCACACCTCTTGTATCACGTAGGAGGTTTTCTGTTCTAAGATAGGAAGCAATCATTCTAAAGATGTTTGCTTCCATGCGAAATGCTACACGACAATCCTTCTCATGTCCATCAAGAATTTCTTTCATGAGTTCCTTCCCAGTGTGACTAGATGTGTGCCTTGGTTTTTTCATTGTCCTATTACTACTATCCAAAAGATGTAAAGCGGGTAGAAGAAACAACATCAATTCATCATCCTCTTCTTTCCTCCTAATTATGTGCTCTACTCTTGAGCCCATTCTGCTAGCAAGTAACAAATATTTATGATAGATCAAACATACATGAGGGGACATGTAACAGATCAGACATATATAACAGATTGAAATTACGAAGAACATGGTACCAGACATATATATAAATAAAACAGATAAACAAACATACATGAGCAGACATATGTGGTACCTGGTAATAGTAGGCAACATGGGATTCTTGTTGATGTTTCGGAGGTGGTAACTGGTAACAGCAGACACAATAAATTGTAAGGATTTTTCTTCAATAGACGAGCCGGGATAGTAAATAACCAAAAAGAAAGAATTGCACAACTATCCTTAACATTGATGTACTCAAATGACGGATTTTGTCAAAACGGAGGGGTGCAACTCCTTTTGCCATTCCTAACAGAAAAGAATGCCGATATCAAGATTGCCTCACTGAATTTATCTTTCCATCTATCAAAAGATTCTTCACAAGAATTGGCTGAACAGTTTGGGGAGACCCATATTGACATTTTGGTAAAGATTATCTCTTTACATACATCTATAGATGAAAGGGCTGCAGCTGTTGGTATCCTAAGCAACCTTTCAGTGACAGATAGAAAGATAACAGAGGTTCTTATGAAATCAAACTTGCTTTCTATTCTGATATCTTTATTTGAGGCAAACATCACAGCATCTTTGTCGTCTCAAAGAATTTGGTACTTGAGGGCATTGCTGATGTATTCATTAGGTTCACAGATACATTGGATAAGAAGCTGCAGAGTTTAGAAGTTGGCTATGGAGTTGTTCTTTGCCTTGTTAAGTTGCTTTCAGAAGGATCAGTAGATGCCAAGTCTGAATCGGCTACATCCTTAGCGCAGCTGTCACAGAGTTCAATGGCACTGCGCAAGTCAAAACTTCCAAGGTGGAAGGGAAACGTGCGAGGAGAACGAAGGCAGCGAGTAGGAGGTCGCCGTCCAGGCGCTCGTGGATGGGGCGCTTGCGGCAGGTGGAGATCTGATCTTCGCCCTCTCTCTGCACGACGGGAGGACAGCAGTCGAGCTAGGGTTGTGAGGCGAAGGGGGAAGAAGGGGAGGGCGATGAAGGGACTCACCGTCGCCGTGGTCGATGATCTGATGAAAGGAGGCGATGAGGAGCGCTGAGCAGGTCCGTCACGGGGAGAAGGCGCCGTCATCCGGTTGAGTCACGAGGAAGGAGACGGCAGAAGAGGAGTCGCGCAAGGAGGCAAAGGGAGTCAGTGTCCCGGTCGGCTAACGAGTTGCTCGATTTACACTCGGTTTGGAGTGGATCCGGAATGGGCTGGACCGAAACACGAGTTAACCAAATACAATTTTAGCCCATGACGAGTATTTTGGACAGGCATGTATTTTAACCCACGTGACACGTGGATTGGGCTGGAAAACTCGTCCATCGCGGGCTTTCCAAACAAGGCCTACGTGATCCCCTTTGCCTCTCCCCAAAATCTCCCCAAACCTTACCGCCGATCCAGGCCAAATCACTATGGCCGCTCCCAACAGTAATGATGCCACTAACGCCAGCATCCCTGCCGGCGAGGAGGGCAGCTCAACTGGGGATCTAGCATGGCAAGAGCACATGACCCCCGCCTCTAACCTCACTGCCCCACTGTCACAAGTTCTTAGAGACGCAGTCCTTCATTCAATTTAACGTTGTCACCGACACCTCTCTCCATGACGGCCCTATTGAGTCGTCCACACTGCTCTCGATGTACTTTCGTCCTCTCCTGACGAGGTGTGTCAGTGTGTGCCTCCTCATGTTCGCTTCAGAGTGATGTCATAGCTCGCGTGCGACTCTTATGATCGGGCTCCAGAATCGACATAACATTCCCATCATCATCCACGCGATTTAGCAGAGTACTATAAGAGACGCTTGTGCACCGGGTACAACACCTTGCTGCGGCCAGTTAAGAAAATACGGTCACCGCCAGACCACTTTCTATGGCACATGGACATGGTAGGAACAAGAATCCAAGAAGAGACACAAACATGATTACATGAAAGAGTACTAAGGTATTGGCGCGGCTCAATCAGAAGAATCCAGCCGCGCTGCATCGAGGCTGTGCCAAGATTCATGGCTGCAGTTCTGAGTGAGTCGAGCCAACACCATAGCTACGCTTTCATTTCTTTCACATCCTGCTGGCTGATGATGAGAGTTGGTATGAGACACATGGCGGAGGGTAACCGATGAGGAAGAAGAACAGAAGAAACATTGGCCATGGATCTCTGATGATGTACAACGCGAGGGCATGGAGGGGCAGCTTATTGCTAGGGGTTGCTCCCGTTGACGGGATGGTGCGTGCATCTACGATTGCAAGTGAAATTATTTGAAGCAGGAGACCGACCAATCTTTATAGATGGGCTTATTTGACTCCATTCACTCACTGGTATCCGCTACCAAATAACAATAAGACAGGCTGCCGCATTAATTGAAACCCACCAGTTGATGGATGAACAGACTAGGATACTCTAACTTTACATTACTGATTTCATCCATGCAGTACACTGCATCCACCGTTCGTTTTATTCAATGGTTCTAATGAAACCTATGCACTATTGTTAGATGTAGAATAAACGATGGATGAGCTCTACGCGATGCAGTAGTGGACTATAAGTCAGATGATCCACGTGTATGGATGAACACGGAGAGGTGACGGATATGATGACGTAACCTCAGGGTGTCTTGCATTTAAAATCAAACATGGTGCCTAAAATCGACTGAAATTTATAAGGTAAAGTTAGGTGTCGCTCATATATAGTTAAATTGTTCAATAATTTTGCTGCAAATTTTTCTAACTACTTCAGGCCGGTCAAGTTACGTATCCTATACTTCCACTAAAGGTTACGAGTATGGCGTACAGAGTACTTCTACATGGGAAGCGATGAACACATACCTCTCAGGGCATTGGTGGCCGGCCAGAGTGTGGCTCTGCAGGCAGCTTGCTCTGCATCTGTGGTGCGCGCCGGGTTCAATGCGAGGGAATCTCCTTCAACACTCACCAAACTCTAGCTATTAGGTTTTTATAAGGGCTGATGTGCGGTACAATAGTTGTAGGAATGCGGTTTCAAGGCCTGTTCTTTAAGGTTAGTTTAATAACTGAGAATCATTCATTTTAACTATGCCATTGATCTATTACCACTTATACAAGATAAGTGCAACTGCAAACACAAAGGCAAGTGCAAGCACGCCGAGTACCACAAGCACCACCTGCAGCAAGAGGGGCAGGAAGCCAACATAGAAGAGTTGTAAGAATTTGGCCCATAAAGTCAAGACCCAAATAAATTTCTAATAAATCTCAAAGGCTCATATATGATGAAGAGAGGGTGTTAGATTTTAGTACCACATAAAAGTGTAAGTGGAAATAGACTTACTGATAAGTGAAGATATTCTACCACTCCACAAGTGGGTAAGACGATCAATGGTATAAGCACACAAGTGGGTAAGAAGAGCAATGGTATAAGCACAATCCTCCTCCTTGTTTCTCGCCCGCCACACCTCGCACACGATCACTTCATGAATTCGAGACAAGTTAACTTTTACTTTTGCTAGTTAGAAAATTGAATCAAGGATGAATATGTCAACAAAAAACTAAATAGGTTTCGACCACAATCGAATCGTATTCTGTTGTAACTGACTTGAAGTCTTCCTGATCTACTATAAATAAGAGGCGTGTAGAGTAGTATACTACACACAACAAAACAATTAGGTTTTACCTCTCTTGCTGCTTGCGCTGTCATCATAGCCTACTCCATCCTGAATGCCGACGAACACCGACGATCGAGAGAGCAGGCCTTCAAAAATGGCGAGGAGAAGCCCCTCATAGGTCTTGCCTCCCTCGAGTCAATCACTCAATCGAAAATGGCAAAACTACAAAAAGATTAAGAGTAAGATAATGTAGCTCGAACTAACAGAAAGAAAAACAGTTAGCATCTCACCGTCCATGGGCTTTACCGCCACCGCTCGCATACACGGCGTTGACGTCGATTAGTGCGTTCTGCCAATCGTAGTCTTCACTGTGAATCTTCACCGCCTCCTACCCATACTTCTCCTACAAATACAAGCAACAACAAACAAACAACAAAGCCTTTGTCCCAAGCACGTTGGGGTAGGCTACACATGAAACCCAACATTTTTTGTTGAGTTTCATTTCCATGAGAATGGGTAATACTTCTCCTACAATACAAGTAATACATGAAAACGTGTCAATAGCAATGTTAGTTACAAATAACGTAAAGCAACTTGAGGACTTACCAGTCGAGTTGTCACCACCGGAGTGCATAGCTGGCCGGACTGTGGAGGGTCACTTTCCCTGTGACCTCTCTTCCACACCTAAACACGCTCGGTCGTTCACCGAGCTCGTTTTCCTGTAAGTATGAGTCGGTAACATAAATATACTATAAATATAATTTCATAGGTATTTTCCTTACCATTCGTCTAGCCACACGTAGATGTCCATCCGGACCATAAGTATGGCCTCTAGTAGAGCCTCTGTACTGTCGAGCCCTCTTGGACTTGGCGACAAAGTCCTCGCTAGACCACAGCCGACAGAGGGCCCGGTATGCCTCCGAACGGTCCTTCAACCAAGAAATTCCCACCTGCATGCATTTAATAATTGATTTAAATAACATTGACATTAAAAAATAAGAGTCATATTTAAAACACTACTAGTTTACTCTGCGTACTGCTCCTCTGTCAAGTACATGTCGGACCCGTCTCTAAACGCCGCTATCTCCTTCCCTTGATGCCTCTTCAAGTAGTCATTTGTTGCTTGAATCTGAGCATAAGAGATTGCATGCGTAACAAGCTTCCTAGCGTTTTTGTTCAAGACGACTCTCGCGTGCTCGGCATCCGCTAGATCCGCCAAACGGTACCGTCTCTATAAGAAGACAGAAACATAAGTGTTATTAAACATTCTAGTTATTAAAGAACTAAAATTTAAATAATGTATTAAACATACTTACCCAGAAGTTGGTCCACACTGCAATCTGAGCAGTCCCGTACGTCAGGTAAGTAGCACGAGCGTAATCATCCCATGACTTGGCAGGGACACGCTTGTCACCGCTGCTAGGGATCTCACCAGCGTTGACCTGTCTCTGACATCCTCTACCCTCGAAAGTAGTGTCCTCCCATATGATGCAAGAACAATTGTGCATGAAAGAGTTTTAACACTACGTAATTTTCTAAAGCTACAACGTAAAGGCTTCTTACCTATCGCCAACAGGACGAATAGCCATCAGTGTTGCTTCTTCTCTTGGATCTGGAGGAGGAGCCACATAATGGCTCCTCCTAGTCCATCGCCTTCTCTGCGCCTTCGTGTCCTCAAACGACCAGGAAGGGTGGTCCGCTGACCTAGAAGGGTGGCCAGCCGACTGTGGCTCTGGAGGCGCCTCGACCTCGGCCTCTGACTTTTACTGTGAGTCATCTTGCAATATTATAATAGTTTTAAGCAATATAAATATATTAATTAATAATGTAATAGAATACGATTGATAAGTCAAATTACCTCGATCCGCTGATAGGCAACATGTCTGCCTGAAAGCTCTGAGGGCACGTGTCTCAACAACTGAGACCATATGCTCTCTCTAGAGTTACTACCGTGAAAAAGGGTGTTCGCCACGTCCCGTGTGCGAGCCATCATGCTCGCACTGCTGAGAAACCTCTTCACGGTCCTCTTGATCCCCTTACCCTTGTCCGACAATATCCTATTTCAACGATGCATTGATAAATATAATTATTATAAAATATACAACATCAAACAATAAATGAAGAAAACATTACTTGTATTCATTTATGAAAGTCATCAGAATCTCACTCATTTACTCTACTCCTTAAACCCGACCATTGAACCATTTTAGTGATTGCTTTCTATTTGTGCTTCTCACGAGTATGTACATCATCGGCGTCTCCAACTAAGTCATCGAGCTCTTGACCAGGCTCAACGACAAATGTGGCTGGTAGATCTTCTTTTTGGTAAACATCATCGAAAACACCAACGGACGTCGGAGTATCATAGTACCCAACATCGTCTGGGGTATATAATCATTCATGAGGATTGAACTTGTGTATGACCCACCAAGCACTCATCTTCTCACATGGATAACGTAGATACTACACTTGCTCAACTTGGTCTGCAAGGACAAAAGAGTTGTATCCTCGCAGTATTTTGTTATGTTTCACTTCAACCATGTCAAAATGGTTTTCACAGGTTCCATAATGGTTATTAAACCAATCACAATCAAAGAAAACTACTTTAAGTTCCTTATTACCGGCAAAGTTGAATTTGAGGATTTTGTTAATGATCTCATAGTAATTAGTTTTCCATCCTTCAACATCGATTTCTCTCGTCACATCTCCGGTATTAGTCGTTGCCGCAAGAGTACAAAGAACTTCAAATTGAGTCGAACTGAATCGGAACCCATTGATGTCGTACCAAATGTATATTCTAACTTTCAATATTCCGTAAGATAGTTGTTGTAAGTCTTGATGGACATCAGCATCTTTTACACACTGTCCGAAATATGAATTAGAATATTTTTTACATACTACTATATAACTAAATAATGAGAAATCATAAGGAGATTTTACTTGATGTCGAAACCAAGATAGAAAGTTAGGCCCTCTATTAATTCCATCTCGTCGCATCGTTTCTACCTACTTGCTGTAGGTTGATGTCTAAGTGTCCAATTTTACTTATAAAACACATTGTCTGAGTAACAAAAATATTAGCATTGAGGTATAGTAAATAATGTTGCATAGCATAGATGTAGAACAAATACTTACTCGAAATATTTGTCCATCCCATCTATATTAGCATACATGTACAACAAAACAATCTTCCTTTCTTCTGCAATACAATTGTAGTTTGTGCTACTATCAACAGAGGTGCCAGTCATCGTAAAAATGGATAGGTCACTACAAGGAGGACCTTCATACACATTGTACCGCATCGTAGAATAATTGACATTGTTATCCTCTGCTATGTAAGCACTTGAAAAGTACCCTACCTCCTTCTGGGTAAATGCTTCAGCGATGCACCCTTCAACTCTAGCACTATTGTCAACCATTGGTTTAAGATATCTTAGGGCTCTTTCAATGTGATACATCCATCTATATTACACAAAACCGCCCACTTTAGCTTCATACGGCAGATGAAAAAGGAGATGTTGCATTGGATTAGAAAAACCTGGAGGAAATATTTTTTCCATCTTACATAAAAGAAATAGTATATCCTTCTCCAACTTCTCCATCATCTCTATCATGATTTCTTTAACACAGAGGTGCCTATAAAAATAGCTGAGTCAGGCTAACACTTTTCAAACTGCGTCATCAAGATAGCCCCGAAACATAACGGGCATGAGTCTTTCCATGATTATATGATAATCATGACTCTTTAACCCAGCTAGTTTTTCCGTCCTGACAGTAACGGCTTGTCTCAAGCTACCAGCCTAGCCATCGGGAATTTCAACCCTTTCAACCAATTGAGAACTTTTTTCTTCTATTTAGTTGAAGAAAGAAGCAAATTACCACCACTTTCAGAGAGCTCAAACGTCATACGATTACAAAGCTCTACCAAATTGTCGAAGCGTCTGCGATCGACACTTCCCCCGGGCCTGCTCTGGGCAGCCCGCGGAGGTTCTTTTTCGGAGGGGCTAGTCCTCACGCGAGGGTCTCACCGGAGTGGACAAAGGAAGGAGATGATTGACATAGGGGTTTACGTGGTTCGGGCCACCGGAGCGTAAAACCCTACGTCCACGGGAGTGCTTGGAGCACTGGTTTCCTTTAGTATCTGGATGACCTAGAGGGAGCTGAACTCACAGGAGTTCAAACCCCTTGTAACGTTGCCTACCCGGGCCTTTTATAATCCAAGGCTCAAGCGGCTTACAAGGTGGGCCCCGGGGCCTGACAGGTGACCCGAGGGTGATTTCCTACCAGCTACGTAGTCTTGGCGCTGGCTTTGAGGTCCTCGTCCTGCCACCCTACCCATGCTGCAGGCTAGGTGTAGCGTGTAGCCGTTGGTGATAGCAGGGGCGGCAGGGCATGTCTTGTCGCAACATTTATTGGTCTGCTGCTCCTGACACTATGCGCCTGTCTTGACTGTGACTAGTCACAGTGTCTTCTAACAGGCGTGCGCCATGCCTCCGCTCCTTGGGAAGGTGCGGGTTTTGAATGCTTTGTACGGTAAAGTCATGACGCGCCTTTACTCCCGCTGCCTACCGCGCTGGCGGGCAGCGCTGCTCTGCTGGCCACGTGGTGGGACCGGAGCTCCTTTGAGGAGAGGGGAGCTCTGGCTCCGCTGGACACGTGGAGCCTTCGGAGATCGCCCCTGCGGAGGGGGCGAGGTATGGCCTCCTGGGCCACATGGTAGGCCCGGAGCTATCCTCTGAGGAGAGGGGAGCTTCGGTCCTACTGGACATGTGGTGCCTTCGGAGCTTGCCCCTGCTAGGGGCGAGGTCCGGCCTTCTGGGCCACGTGGCAGGCCCGGAGCTATCCTCTGAGGAGAGGGGAGCTCCGGCCCTACTAGACACGTGGCTCCTTCGGAGCTCGCCCCTGCGGAGGGGGTGAGGTCCGACCTTCTGGGCTACGTGGCAGGCCCGGAGCTGTCCTCTGAGGAGAGGGGAGCTTCGGCCTTACTGGACACATGGCGCCTTCGGAGCTCGCCCCTGCGGAGGGGGCGAGGTCCTTAGGCGGTTTCACCCTGTGCGCGGGGGTACCCGGTATTGAGGGTACTTGACAGTGGCCCCCGGGCCCACCTCGGGGGAGGTAACGATCCCGGGGTGGGGCCTTCTTTTTCCCGCGCACTTTCTTGTCTTGAATATTCCCTGTGCTGGTAGGGTCTCGACGGCTTCGGAGCTCAGCCTCTGAGGAGAGGGTGAGGCCTGGCATCGGAGCTCTGCCCTGTGAAAGGGGGAGGTCCGGCTTCGGAGCTCGCCTCTATGGAGAGGTAGAGGTACGGCTTCGGTGTTCACCCTTGTGGAGGGGGTGAAGTCCGGCATCAGAGGTCACCCCTGCTGAGGGGGTGAGGTCTGGCATCGGAGCTCAGCCCTATGAAATGGCGTGAGTTCTAGAGGTCATCGGAGCTCAGGCCAGCGGAGGGCGCGAGGTCCGGAGGTCATCGGAGCTCAGGCCAGCAGAGGGCGTGAGGTCCGGAGGTCATCGGAGCTCAGGCCAGCGGAGGGCGTGAGGTCCGGATGTCGTCAGAGCTCAGACCAGTGAAGGGCGTGAGGTCCGGAGGTTATTGGAGCTCAGACCAGCGGAGGGCGTGAGGTCCGGAGGTCATCGGAACTCAGGCCAGCGGAGGGCATGAGGTCCAGAGGTCATCGGGGCTCAGGCCAGCGGAGGGCGTGAGGTCCGGAGGTCATTGGAGCTCAGGCCAGCAGAGGGTGTGAGATCCGGAGGTCATCGGAGCTCAGGCCAGCTGAGGGCGTGAGGTCCGGAGGTCATCGGAGCTCAGACCAGCGGAGGGCGTGAGGTCCGGAGGTCATCGGAGCTCGTCTCTGAGAAGAGGGAGATGAGGTCCGGCTTCGGAGCTCACCTATGAGGAGAGGGCGAGGGCCGACATCGGAGCTCAGGCCTAATGGCGCGTGAGGTCCGACTTTGGAGCTCGCCTCTGAAGACGGGGTGAGGTCCGGTACTGCTCAGAGGTCCTCCTTTCCTTGTCTCTTAGTCTTATTTGGCTTACTGTCCTGAGCTGGTATACGGGGCTTAGGCCATCCAGTGCCTTTGGTCTCGGAGGTCTGGCTCCCGCTGTAGTCAGGGTGTAACCGTCAGGCCCCTAGTACTCAGACCGTAGCGCTGGGGAGGCAGAGTGCACATGCTTTGGGTGCAGGACCGGGCAAAGCAAGGCTCCTGGACCTCCCACTCTAGCGTAGGTCCTTTCCTGGAGGAGTGTCACACCCGGTTTTTCCAAAGAACAACCAAGTGAATGTCACATGTATGCCAGGATCATTTTCTCATACATGTGATGACAAATAGTGACACATCATTTATTACAAGCCAGGTGTCGAATATAAATAAGTCTTACATAGCAAATGTCTCGTTGGACAATAAAAAGTTCATCACAAGTAAATAAACTAGCAGCGGAATATTATTCTTGAGGGCTCGGTCACAGGCGTTGCCCGGGGGTCTCCATGAACCTAGAAACCTTCTTCGGGTCCAAAGTCTTGGTCATTATACACCACCTCATTATCTTGACCTGAGCAGCAATATAAACCAACAAAATATGCAAGGTTGAGTACCAATGTTACTCAGCAAGTGTGGGAAAAATTATATCGTGCATGGCTAGAACAAGGAGAGGTTGAACTCATGGTTAAAGCACTACGCATTTAATACCTATCACCTTAGCTTATTAAGCACCTACATTACTACACAGGTGAAATGATCCCAAACTCCCATCCCATCATCATAACCAAATAACCATAACATCATTTCCAATGTTAAGCTCCCTGCTTAACATTCTCACTTCCAAAACCATCACTCCTCTAATCATGAATAAGTCCAAGCCGCTCTTGACCGTGAGCACGACTGTCATGACAGTTTTGACTCTGCAGAGTTTGTACCACTGTACCCACATGTAGTGATTTCATCCCCCGTTGCCGGGTGGACTAAAAGAACCTCCATTATGCTAGTGGCTACGAACCACATTCACACTTCCCAGGTGTGTAGCCAGGAGATCACTACGAAGCCTTTACAAAGGGATTCCCGACGAGCGTGGGCCCACTGAGGTTTCACCCCTAACAGCATACAAGAGGCTCCAACCCCGCTGCAGTGGCCCCCTCTTGAGCCTTGTGGTTCATATGGTAGTCCAGCTGACACCTATTCTCCGCACCATCCAACACACCCATACTACGCCGGGGATACACCTAATTAATTGGCCAAGCTGCCCCATCTCAGCATGTGGTTGGCACGGTAAAGCCAGGTTACATGCTCCATGAACCGGTCCTTAGGATCGAGGCAGTACTAAACACAAACCCAAGTCTCGTGCACCCAACACACAACCAAAACATCCAACTTGCCTCGATCCCTACCTCTACATAACTCACAATATCTCCTTCAAGAGTATGGTAAAATAAACTGAGGATCTCATATCCCAAATATCCCATTCTAAGCATGGCTAAACATATGCATAATAATAAATGACATGATAAAATAAATCCCAACCCAAGCTACAAGGAAACAAGGTAATGAAATTCTAGGGAAACTTCCTAGCATGGGTTTCATATTTCAATTGACAATGCAAATAATTCTAGCTACACATCCTAACATAGGATCAAAGTGGTCAAGGACACTTGCCTCCTTCCTGCTGCTCTTGAAATAGGTAGTCCTGATCTTGGAAAGGAATAACTTGCTCTTGAGCAGGTTCTACATCATACCATCACACATAGCAAAAGAAAAACAACAATCCATAAGACAGTTCACACTTTCACTTCATACAAACCACACATTCATATTTATGAAAGTCATTCACCATTATATGTGTTGTGGTTACTCTATGTGTGTTGATTTGTGGCCTGCATGCACTTTTGATCATATGTATATGATTCCTACTTTTGTGTTCACATTTATACTTTCGTACTATATATATGAGTTTCCAATTTAAATAAATTCCTTATATTCAGTTACTACACCTTTTAGCTACCTAGTATGCATGAAAGGTATTTTCCTTCTCCATATGTGTCTTCATAATTTGTACCAACCCTAAACTGAATTCTTTGGATTTTAGAACTCCATTTATCATTTACTATTTGCTATATTTTCAGATTTATTTCCTATGCCTAAATGTGAACTTTATTATAAAAATAACAAGACACATCATCTAAACAGAATAGGTTCTGATCTAAAATATTTGCTAATATATTTTTGACCTTTTCCTCTGATGTAAACTATTTTACAATTATTTTCCCTATTTTCCAGAACTATTCTTTACTTAAAAATGTGTCCCTAAATGTGAATAATAAATTAAACAGATTCACTTCAGCCCAAAATATGTTTTTATCTCACTCCAAAGTTTTCTAAATACTGAGAAAGTTTTTAATTTAATTTTGACAATATGTTTGTCCCACTTTTTAGATTTTAAACACTAGCCACATATTCAATTTCCTAAATTAAATATTAAACAGGGCTAAAAAGGTAAACTCACCCCACTACAGGGTCTATAATATTATTTTAAAAATTTTCAGGGGTCTAGCTATACATAACAGAGGAGTTTTTCCTAATTTTTATTAAGCCCAGGGGCTAAAACTGATTTTTAAACAAATTTACATGATTTTATGAAGTTTCAGGGGCTAGATCAGAAGTTTCCGGGGCTAGCTCTTATTTCTCGAGAACCCCAGGGGGTAGCACGTAAGATTTCCAGTCTTTATAACGCGGGGCTGACGTGGACCGTCCGATTTAAAACAAACGGCTGAGATTATAACGCCGAACCGGTACGCGGGGATTTGAAGTCTACCGTGCGATTTAAAATAGACGGCGCACAACCGGCCACGTCGCTCTGATCGAGCGCGGGCGGCGCTGCCCGGCGGCGGGAGGCGGCGATCTCGCCGGAGAGTTTCGGATCTTCGGGAATTCTTCCTAGAACTGTGATTTTATGGCATAGATCGGTGGAGGGGAGGTCGGGGATCTCACCTCGGGGGGTTTTCTTGAGCTCGGAGGTCCTGGAAGGCGGTCGACGACGAGGTCTGAATTGAAACCACGGCGAGGCTCGTCGGCGCTGTGTTTGAACCGCAAGTCACCGAGTTTTCTGCACCTGCAGGGTTCCTCGGAGGCGGTGGATCAAGACCAGCGAGTTAGATCGGAATTTCCGAGCTTAGATCGGCCAGAATTCGCCGGAGAAGGCTCGGTTTCTCACCGGAGTAAAATCGGCGGATCGCGTGGGAAAAACAGAACGAGGCCGGGGTTTTTATAGACGGGGTAGGGCGGCGGGGTGGTTTAGATCGAGTTTGCGTCGCCCCCGACCGAAATTCGACTGGGATTCGCAGAAATCCGGGTCGGTTTGGATTCGGGGTGAGAGAGTCCCGGCGCAGGCGCGAGGTAGAAGAAGGGCTGGCGGGCCCCGCCTGTCAGTGGGAGGAAGAGGCGCGCGCGGCTGTAGGCTGGCGCGGTTGCTGGTTGGGCCGGCTGGTGGGTTTTGGCCCACTGGCCGGTTTTTTTCTGTTTTCTTTTTTTTTCTTTTTCTATTTCTTTTCTGTTTTGAGTTTAAATTGAATTCCAGTTTGAATTTAAATTGTTGCAAAACATGCAACACGTCCAAAAATTTTCAAATTCCCCTCCTAACAGGATTTTGGGTCTTAACAGGATTTTGGGGTGTTACAGCTCTACCCCCCTTAAAAGAAATCTCGTCCTCGAGATTGGTGGTTCTAAGAAAACAATTCCGGAAATTGTGCCTTGAGCTCATCTTCCCGCTCCCAGGTGGCTTCCTCTTCTGAGTGATGCTTCCACTGCACCTTGCACATCCGGATTCTTTTATTTCTGGTGAGGTGTTCCATTGTCTCCAGAATCTTGTATGGTTGCTCGGCATAAGACAAATCCTCAGCTACGTCCACTTCATTCATGGGTAACGCCTCCTCAGGCGTCCTCAGGCATTTCTTGAGTTGTGATACATGGAACACATCGTGCACATCCAATTGACGAGCCGGTAACTCTAGTTGATACGCCACTTCGCCCTTCCTTTCCAGAACTTGAAAGGGTCCGATGTATCGAGGTGACAACTTCCCTTTAACCTTGAACCGACGAAGTCTCTGATAGGGGACACCTTGAGATAGACATAGTCTCCCACGTTGAAAACGAGCTCTCTTCTTCGTACATCGGCATAGCTCTTTTGGCGTGTCCGTGCTATCCTCAAATTGTTGCGAATTTCCCTCACCTTCGCCTCGGCTTCTTGTAGTACTTCTGGACCAAACACTTTACTTTCCCCCGTTTGGTTCCAAAATAGGGGAGTTCTGCACTTCCTCCCGTACAAGGCTTCAAACGGTGACATCTTCATACTAGCTTGATAGCTGTTGTTATAGGAAAACTCCGTATACGGTAAGTTCTTGTCCCAACTCCGATTGTTTTTGAGTGCACACGCCCTCAGCATATCTTCAAGAATCTGATTGGTTCTTTCCGTCTGCCCGTCAGTTTGGGGATGATAGGCAGAACTAAAGTTCAGATGGGTTCCCATGGTTTCGTGCAACTTCTGCCAGAACCTTGAGGTGAACTGTGTCCCTCGATCCGACACAATCTTCTTTGGCACTCCATGGTAACACACGATCCTTGACATGTACAACTCTGCCAATTTGGATCCGTTGTAGCTTTCTTTCACGGGGATGAAATGAGCTACCTTGGTTAGCCTGTCAATGATGACCCATATCGAATCATATCCTGATTGGGTCCTCAGCAATCCCACTATGAAATCCATACTGATTTCTTCCCATTTCCATTCAGGCATTTTGAGTGGTTGCAATAATCCCGCGGGTCGTTGATGTTCGGCTTTCACCAACTGACATGTGTCACATAGGGCAACATGTTCCGCGACATCTCGTTTCATACCATACCACCAATACCTGCTCTTGAGGTCCTGGTACATCTTCGTACTCCCAGGATGAATGGAATAGTCGGAATCGTGAACCTCCTTCAAAATTAATTCACGGACCTCCTTTACTTCAGGCACACAGATCCTTTTCCCGTGCCACACCGTTCCTTGTTCATCCTCTCTAAAACTAGGGGCTTTATTTTCCTTGATGAGTTGCCTGATTTCTTGTATCTTCTCGTCTTTCTTTTGACCCTCGCGGATTTCTTGCTCGAGTGTGGAGTCCACTTCCATGGCGATGGCTTCCCCACTATTTACCAGGCATAGATTGAGCCTTATAACCTCGTCCTTCAATTCTGCAGGCATGCCCTTCAAACTCAACTTATTGACCTGCACTTTCCGACTTAAAGCATCGACCACGACGTTTGCTTTCCCCGGATGATAGTTGATGCCCACATCAAAGTCATTGATTAGCTCTAACCATCTCCTTTGTCTGAGGTTGAGATTTGGCTGTGTGAAAATGTACTTCAAACTCTTATGATCAGTATATATCTCTGTCCTCTTCCCCATCAAATAGTGTCGCCAAATTTTCAACGCGTGTACCACTGCGGCTAGTTCTAGGTCATGTGTAGGATAGTTTTTCTCGTGCTTCCGAAGCTGCCGGGATGCATATGCCACGACATGCCCTTCTTGCATGAGAAAATATCCCAACCCGTTTCCAGAGGCATCGCAGTACACTGTGAAATTCTTCTGCATATCTGGCATAACCAACACTGGGGCTGTGGTCAATCTTTTCTTTAGCTCCTGAAAACCTGTCTCGCACTGTGGCGTCCATGTGAATGTGATTCCCTTCTCCAACAGTTTGGTGAGAGGTCTCGAGATCTTGGAGAATCCCTCAATAAACCATCGATAGTATCCAGCCAATCCCAAGAAGCTTAGAACTTCCCCGACATTTTCAGGGGTCTTCCACTTCTGTATATCCTCGATTTTGGCAGGATCTACGGAGATTCCTCCCTCCGAGATTATATGTCCTAAGAAGGGAACTCTCTTCAGCCAAAACTCACACTTGCTCAACTTGGCATATAGTTGGTGTTCTCTTAGCCTTTGCAACACCAACCTTAGATGTTTCTCATGTTCTTCTTCATCTTTGGAGAAGACGAGAATGTCATCTATGAAAACCACCACAAATTTGTCCAGATATTCCATGAATACCTTGTTCATGAGATACATGAAGTATGCCGGGGCATTAGTTAGCCCGAAAGGCATGACAGTGATACAGTCCGTACCGAGATACGAAAGCTGTCTTGGGAATATCAGATTGCCTTATCTTGAGTTGGTGGTATCCCGACCTGAGATCAATTTTCGAGAACACACACGCTCGCCTCAACTGATCAAACAAGTCTTCAATACGGGGTAATGGGTACTTGTTCTTGATGGTTACCTCATTCAAGGCACGGTAATCCACGCATAACCTTTGGGTTCCGTCCTTCTTGGGCACAAATATTACCGGAGCTCCCCATGGTGAGGAACTAGGGCGAATATACCCCTTCTCCGTCAATTCTCTCAAATGATCCTTGAGCTCTTCTAGCTGCTTGGAGTCCATCCGATAAGGTCTCTTGTATATCGGGGCTGTTCCAGGCACTAGCTCAATTGCGAATTCCACTTCACGATCAGGAGGCATTCCTGGCAACTCCTCCGGAAAAACATCTGGATATTCCCTGATGGTCCTGATCTCCTCCACTTTCACCTCAACTTGATTTAATTTAATGTCCCTCCTAGGCTCTTGTATTGTTATGAACTTTACTCTTGTACCACTAGGGTGAGTTAGTTCCACCGTTCTGGTCGAACAATGGATGATTCTCTTATGTTTGGTCAACCAGTCCATGCCCAAAATAATATCGATCCCTTGGGAATCTATCACTATGAGGTTAGCAGTAAACACTACCCCATTAATATTTAGGTTCACTTTGGGACACGCTTGTCTTGTCCTTATTTCTCCACCTGGAGAGTTTACGGCTAGCATATGGTTCATTTGTGTGGTTGCTAGGTCATGCTTCTTAAGAAACCCTTGAGCAATGAACGAGTGGGTAGCACCAGAATCAAACAGCAGGGTTGCAAGGTGTAAATTGGCAGGAAACTTACCAACTACCACGTCGGGTGCCTCTTGCGCTTCCTCTATAGTGACGTGGTTCACCCGTCCTCGCATCACATTCTGCTGTTGTGGCTGTGCGGGCTTCTTCTTTGGGCATTTATGGGCGTAGGGCCCCACTTCACCGCAGCTAAAACATTGCACCCCAACCTTAGGTGCCTGGCCTTTGCTGTCTTGGGGTTGGTTTGGAGGTCCCGGTACTGCTGGTCGAGGTGGATATGCGGGGCGAGGCTGCTGTACAAACTGACGTTGTGGCTGTGCTGGTGCTGCGGGAGGCCTGTAGTTCGGGTTGTACCCTCTTGGTGCTGAGTAGGGTACCGCAGCACGGTTCGTCTGCCCTGTAGGTTGCTGCATCAGACGTGGGCGGGTGTTGCTCCCTGAGGCTTGATGTGACCATCCGGCCTTCCTCTTGTTCTCATTTTCCAAGGCCTTCAGCTTCCTTTCCACCACAAATGCTCTGTCCACCATCTTTTGGAAGCTTTCATACTCATTTGAGTACATCGCCCACTGCATTTCGGCGGTAAGTCCCTCCACGAAACAGTCTTGTTTCTGCTCATCAGTCTCTATGTCCCGTGGGGCATAACGGGATAGTTGAGTAAATTTAGTGAGGTATTCCCTCACCGTCATGTTTCCCTGTTGCAGTCCCAAAAACTCCTTCCTCTTGTTTTTGAGTTCACCTCTTGGGATGTAATGGTTGCGGAAGCTACGCTTGAAATCTTCCCAAGTGATGTTCTCATGGTCATGATGGGCAGCCACGTAGGCGGTCCACCAATAAGCAACAGGTCCATGCAATTGATGAGAGGCAAACAACACCCTCTCATACCCTTGGCACTGTATGATCCTCATCTTGCTCTCAGTGGTCTTAAGCCAATCATCTGCCTCCAGAGGTTCAGCAGCACTTGCAAACTTCGGAGGTTGAGTTCCTAGAAACTCACTCAACCTTGGTTGGCGTGGTGCAGCTTGTGTAGGTGGAACTTGATGCAAGTTGGCCACCACTTGAGTCAAGTTCTGGATGAGCTGATTCTGATTCTCCAGCATTTGGTGGAGGGGATCAACTCCTTCTCAGCGACCACCCCGGTCCTGGCCTCCAGAAAGATGAGGGTTGCATGCCTCATCGTTGTTGTTGGCGGGGTTGGCAGCACATCCTTTTCCTCTTCCGGCCATCTGGCAGAATCAACCAATGTTAATTTGAAAGCATTTAGTATCATCTTACTACTTTCATTTGTTTATACTTTGAAGTGTTGAGGCTTTGTTATACTTTTCTGAGGGTTCATTTCTCACACCAAAAATAAATGCAATATTATTTCATGTGGGTTCACACACCAAAGCAAAACAATCTAAAGACAAGGCTGTGGACAATTGCTCATGGCTTCCACAACTCACGTCACACACCAATCATTAACACACCATTAACTTAACGTAACGACTCGACTATTCGACATCTTGCTTGCTAAAGGAAGGATTCTACACTACTCGTTTTCTTGAGCAGGCTCCTCGGGATCTTCCTCATCATTTCGGCTGCATTCTGACTCTGCTTTGGGTGGGGAGGCTGCTGGTGGAGAAGTGCGACGACGCCTGATCGCTCGGAGATCCGGGGAGTCAGGAGTCCATGTATCATTCATGGTGACACACAGTTCATTCCCATCTCCTCTTTCTCTCGCCCTTAAGCAGGCTCGCAGCAACACCTCCATTTCCTTCAGGGTGTCCCGGACATCCTGAAGCTCTTGCTGACACTCCTGCAGTCGAGTGCTGAGCATAGCAGCATCCTCCAAGCACAAGTCCATGTGCTCATGGGAAGTCCCTTGCTGCACTGGCGGGTACTTGTATTCCGTGGTACCACTCTCACGCTGGAGGACATACATGTACTCAGTCCTGTCCAGGTGGCGAAGATAGATGTGACTCTGGCAGGTGATGGCCTCCCAGGTGACATCCTTCTCCGCATCGACCTGTGTCGCTCTACAAGCTGGAGAGCGGTGGATCTTAAGCAGCCGATTTTCGTGTATAATCCTCATTTCTGAACTCCATTCTTCCCTCTTCTCACGGATGGTCCTGGTGGAGTTATTGTGGATGATTAGCTTGCCCGTATTGCCGGCGGCTTCGAGCATACGTCTAAGACGGCGCAACAAGCCTCCTACTGCCAATCCGTAGGAAAGGTACGTCATCGGACGGCTCTCCTCTCTTTCGGCAAGGGCAACTACGGCAGCTCTCCCTCCTGTGGACTTGCGAGCGGTGCGAATCATGCGAACCATCTAAAACAGAAAGCATTTAAACTTAGGTTAGATAAACTTTTAAACAAAAATCCTATTTTGAATGAAAGTTGGGGTAAGATGAAGAAAGTGACTCATTAAATAACACTTTTCAACACACACCTTGTAAAATAGTTTTTAAGAAAATAGGGCCCTTAAATACGTCAATTTCTACCTAGGTCCACGTTCCTACGGGCAACCTTGGCTCTGATACCACTTCTGTCACATTCAGTTTTTTCGAAGAACAACCAAGTGAATATCACATGTATGCCAGGATCATTTTCTCATACATGTGATGACAAATAGTGACGCATCATTTATTACAAGCCAGGTGTCGAATATAAATAAGTCTTACATAGCAAATGTCTCGTTGGACAATAAAAAGTTCATCACAAGTAAATAAACTAGTAGCGGAATATTATTCTTGAGGGCTCCGTCACAGGCGTTGCCCGGGGGTCTCCATGAACCTAGAAACCTTCTTCGGATCCAAAGTCTTGGTCATTATACACCACCTCATTATCTTGACCTGAGCAGCAATATAAACCAACAAAATATGCAAGGTTGAGTACCAATGGTACTCAGCAAGTGTGGGAAAAATTATATCGTGCATGGCTAGAACAAGGAGAGGTTGAACTCATAATTAAAGCACTACGCATTTAATACCTATCACCTTAGCTTATTAAGCACCTACATTACTACACAGGTGAAATGGTCCCAAACTCCCATCCCATCATCATAACCAAATAACCATAACATCATTTCCAATGTTAAGCTCCCTGCTTAACATTCTCACTTCCAAAACCATCACTCCTCTAATCATGAATAAGTCTAAGCCGCTCTTGACCGTGAGCACGGCTGTCATGACAGTTTTGACTCTGCAGAGTTTGTACCACTGTACCCACATGTAGTGATTTCATCCCCCGTTGCCGGGTGGACTAAAAGAACCTCCATTATGCTAGTGGCTACGAACCACATTCACACTTCCCAGGTGTGTAGCCAGGAGATCACTACGAAGCCTTTACAAAGGGATTCCCGATGAGCGTGGGCCCACTGAGGTTTCACCCCTAACAGCATACAAGAGGCTCCAACCCCGCTGTAGTGGCCCCCTCTTGAGCCTTGCGGTTCATATGGTAGTCCAGCTGACACCTATTCCCCGCATCATCCAACACACCCATACTACGCCGGGGATACACCTAATTAATTGGCCAAGCTACCCCATCTCAGCATGTGGTTGGCACGGTAAAGCCAGGTTACATGCTCCATGAACCGGTCCTTAGGATCCAGGCAAGTACTAAACACAAACCCAAGTCTCGTGCACCCAGCACACAACCAAAACATCCAACTTGCCTCGATCCCTACCTCTACATAACTCACAATATCTCCTTCAAGAGTATGGTAAAATAAACTGAGGATCTCATATCCCAAATATCCCATTCTAAGCATGGCTAAGCATATGCATAATAATAAATGACATGATAAAATAAATCCCAACCCAAGCTACAAGGAAACAAGGTAATGCAATTCTAGGGAAACTTCCTAGCATGGGTTTCATATTTCAATTGACAATGCAAATAATTCTAGCTACACATCCTAACATAGGATCAAAGTGGTCAAGGACACTTGCCTCCTTCCTGCTGCTCTTGAAATAGGTAGTCCTGATCTTGGAAAGGAATAACTTGCTCTTGAGCAGGTTCTACATCATACCATCACACATAGCAAAAGAAAAACAACAATCCATAAGACATAGTTCACACTTCCACTTCATACAAACCACACATTCATATTTATGAAAGTCATTCACCATTATATGTGTTGTGGTTACTCTATGTGTGTTGATTTGTGGCTTGCATGCACTTTTGATCATATGTATATGATTCCTACTTTTGTGTTCACATTTATACTTTCATACTATATATATGAGTTTCCAATTTAAATAAATTCCTTATATTCAATTACTACACCTTTTAGCTACAAGGTATTTTCCTTCTCCATATGTGTCTTCATAATTTCTACCAACCCTAAACTGAATTCTTTGGATTTTAGAACTCCATTTATCATTTACTATTTGCTATATTTTCAGATTTATTTCCTATGCCTAAATGTGAACTTTATTATAAAAATAACAAGACACATCATCTAAACAGAATAGGTTCTGATCTAAAATATTTGCTAATATATTTTTGACCTTTTCCTCTGATGTAAACTATTTTACAATTATTTTCCCTATTTTCCAGAACTATTCTTTACTTAAAAATATGTCCCTAAATGTGAATAATAAATTAAACAGATTCACTTCAGCCCAAAATATGTTTTTATCTCACTCCAAAGTTTTCTAAATACTGAGAAAGTTTTTAATTTAATTTTGACAATATGTTTGTTCCACTTTTTAAATTTTAAACACTAACCACATATTCAATTTCCTAAATTAAATATTAAACAGGGCTAAAAAGGTAAACTCACCCCACTACAGGTTCTATAATATTATTTTAAAAATTTTCAGGGGTCTAGCTATACATAACAGAGGAGTTTTTCCTAATTTTTATTAAGTCCAGGGGCTAAAACTGATTTTTAAACGAATTTACATGATTTTCTGAAGTTCCAGGGGCTAGATCAGAAGTTTCCGGGGCTAGCTCTTATTTCCCGAGAACCCCAGGGGGTAGGACGTAAGATTTCCAATCTTTATAACGCGGGGCTGACGTGGACCGTCCGATTTAAAACAAACGGCTGAGATTATAACGCCGAACCGGTACGCGGGGATTTGAAGTCTACCGTGCGATTTAAAATAGACGGCGCACAAGCGGCCACGTCGCTCTGATCGAGCGCGGGCGGCGCTGCCCGGCGGCGCACGGCGGCGGGAGGCGGCGATCTCGCCAGAGAGTTTCGGATCTTCAGGAATTCTTCCTAGAACTGTGATTTTATGGCATAGATCGGTGGAGGGGAGGTCGGGGATCTCACCTCAAAGGTTTTCTTGAGCTCGGAGGTCCTGGAAGGCGGTCGGCGACGAGGTCCGAATTGAAACCACGGCGAGGCTCGTCGGCGCTGTGTTTGAACCGCAAGTCACCGAGTTTTCTGCACCTGCAGGGTTCCCCGGAGGCGGTGGGTCAAGACCAGCGAGTTAGATCGGAATTTCCGAGCTTAGATCGGCCAGAATTCACCGGAGAAGGCTCGGTTTCTCACCGGAGTAAAATCGGCGGATCACGTGGGAAAAACAGAACGAGGCCGGGGTTTTTATAGACGGGGTAGGGCGGCGGGGTGGTATATTTCGAGTTTGCGTCGCCCCCGACCAAAATTCGGCTGGGATTCGCAGAAATCCGGGTCGGTTTGGATTCGGGGTGAGAGAGTCCCGGCGCGGGCGCGAGGTAGAAGAAGGGCTGGCGGGCCCCGCCTGTCAGTGGGAGGAAGAGGCGCGCGCGGCTGCGGGCTGGCGCGGTTGCTGGTTGGGCCGGCTGGTGGGTTTCGGCCAACTGGCCGGTTTTTTTTCTTTTTTTTTCTTTTTCTATTTCTTTTCTGTTTTGAGTTTAAATTGAATTCCAGTTTGAATTTAAATTGTTGCAAAACATGCAACACGTCCAAAAATTTTCAAATTCCCCTCTTAACAGGATTTTGGGTCTTAATAGGATTTTGGGGTGTTACAAGGAGACCGACTGGCTTCATAGTACCCTGACTGGGGGAGGTCCGAGAGGTCCCCGGCCCTTTGACAGGTACCCCAAGCGCTACCGCCTCCAGCAGGATGGCAAATGTCGACTAGGCATGAGAGCAGGAAAGGAGAGCCGAGTGTACGGTGGGCGTACACTGTCTAGAGTGCGGGGAGGTGATCATATAAATTAATGCGTAATTTAAATGAACACCTGAGGAAGTTTGATAGGACTTACATAGGTAGGGCCGGAGCGCTTGCCTCGTGCTCCCATGCATGGACCCGCAGTGGTAACGCTGGAGCTCCTGCCGGTACCGTGCGATCCGGAGCGTTGCTTGCCATCTTGCCTCGTCGATGAGGTAGATGTTCTCACGCAGAGCGGGTCTTGCGTGGCTTCGTCATACGCTCGGACACGGGGGAACCCCCATGGCGAACTCGGGGGGAAGCACGGCTTAGGCCCCCGCATACCATGTAGAAGGGTAGTTCCCGCGACCCGGCTCGGGGATGTCCGGCTGGCCCCCGACATAGAGGAACCGGTATCCCCCGACGGTACTGGGTGCCGCGTCTGCACCGGTTGTGTGGGTCTGCTCGGCATGGACCTGGCATGCTTTGCATCTCCTAACCGGCTTGACAGCGTCCAGGTGGCTCTCGATCAGTAGGAGCCATGCCGGATGGCTTAACCGACCAGCGTGTGGGATGATGAGCGTTCCCAGCACTCGCCTCCGTGGATTACTACGAGCAGGTTGCAACCTTCCTCCTGGGTTATGCACCGCAATAGGATGCCGTCGGTGCCACGCTGATAAAGATACCAAAGTGTAGCTTTTAGCCATCTGCACAATCCGTTCAGCGAGCGCACGCTCATCAGGAAGGATGTTGTATTTCAAGAAGTCCCAGACCTCCGTGGTCCATGCATCGGGGCTACTTGGGCTTATGGATCTTGGGCCCTGGGTAGCACGGAGTCCCCAGTGGCGCATACGATCCTTTGGCGGGCATCATGGCTGCAGGGCCGCCGGGACCGCCAGCTTCGAGGTCTGGTCTCGCCCCCTTCGCCCGGTTCGGCAGTCCGGGCTGTGAGTCGCGGCAACGTCCCTTCGAAGGCTCCTTGGGGCTCCGGGGCTCTGGTGGAGTCCTTTGTTGACATGTTGTTGGCGACGGTGTCGTCGGCGCACGGTACATGGCATAGGTCCAAGGTACCCAAACCGCTCCCCCGTTGGCATGAGGAGTAGCACACCGTCGCAGTTGAATGTCCAGTGAGGCTCGGTGAAGGCCGGTGCTTGAGGCTCCGGTTCTCCACCTTCGGGGCCCCCTGGGATGCTTGGTGGTGGCGTCCACCTGACCACGAAGTCAGTCGGTGCTTGGCTTTTGACTGTCTGACGTGGTCGGGAGTTCAGCTTGAACTCCACCATCTTCAGGCTGTCCTCCGGCTTCAGAGGCCGGCTGTGAGTGCCAGTGACACCCTTCTTCTGCTCTAGCGCACTTGTCGGCCAAGCTGAAGAGCTCCGAGATGTCTTGCACCTCCCTGGTGGCCAACTTCTCGAGCATCTTCTTGTCCCTCACACCCTGTCGGAATGCAACCATCACTGATGCATCCGGGATGTGGGGGATGGTGTTCCATTTTTTGGAGAACCGTTGGATGAAGGAGCGCAGAGATTCTCCCGGTTGTTGTCGTATGGCGTGGAGATCCAGCTCCGTGCCGGGACGTGTGTAGGAGCTGCTGAAGTTCACCGTGAATTGTCGGCATAGCTCCGCCCAGGAGGTTATGGAACCCTAGGGCAGGTTCATGAACCATGACCGCGCCGGGCCGGTCAAGGCGATGGGGAAGTAATTGGCCATGACGGCTTCATCCCCTCCTGCCGCTAGGATGGCAGTAGAGTAGACCTGCAGGAACTCTGCCAGGTTGATGCTCCCGTTGTACTTCTCTAGCAGGTGTGGCCGGAACTTGCGTGGCCACCTTGCTAAGCGAAGGTGGGGTGCCAGGGCCGCACACCCGGTCGCTGCGGCTGCAGGTCTTGGTGCCGCGAACCCTTGGACGGCTGCTGGCACGGTGTACCCCGGTATGGGCATTGGTGGACCATATACCGGGGGCACCGTCTGCAGGACATATGGTTGCTGCATATGCTGCATGGTGTACGCCTGGGGCAGAGGTTGCGTGGCGAACATCTGCGGCCCAAGCTGAGTTGAGGCAGTCAACATGCTGTAGCCGGCCTCTTGGATGCGACGCCTTTGCCACTGTCGCTCAATGGTGACGCGAGCGTCTTCTCCCGAGTGGCGTCGCTCCAGCTCTATCCTCAGGTCCGCCGTTGGGAGCCCGGTCGAGCGGCAGTCTGCCGTCTGCCCATCAACCGTTGGTGTGCGCGACAGTGACACAGCTGGTTGACCTGGGCGTCGTTGTGACACCCTCGTCCCTGGTGTCAACCCATATTCATGATTTACGAAGAGAAAACATTTTAATGAAAAATAGGAACAGAGAGAATTATCAAAAGGATAGACAATAAAGCTCTCAGAGAGCACTGAAGGCAACTTCTGCGGCCAGCAGGCCACGTGGCATGTCCAGAGCTCATCCCTGCGAAGTTGGGAGAGGTCCGCCGCTAAACTGGCTACGTGGCAGGCTCGGGGTTCACCTCCGCAATTGGAAAGAGGTCCGACCCTGTGGGACACGTCTCGCCCACAGAGCTAGCCTCTGCGGAAGAAGCAAAGGCATTTTTCATAGGACACATGTCACCTTCGGAGCTAGTCGCCACGGAAATCAGAGGACCAGTCGCACGGGGTACGTGTCGATCTCGGAGCTCATCTCCGGGAGGTCCGGTTCTATCGAACACGTGTCGCCACCGGAGCTTATCTCCGGGAGGTCCGTCGCTGCTGGACACGTGTCAACCTCGGAGCCCGTCCCTGAGGAAAGAAGAGAGGAAAGACCGGCGCCAACACGTGGCGTGTGCGGAGCTCACCTCCGAAGAAGAGGGAAGTCTTGCTCGCTTGACACGCGGCACAACCAGAGCTCATCTTTGCGGAAAAAGATACCAGGCCCCGGAGGACACGTGGAGCTTCCGGAGATCATCACCGCGGAGGTAACGAGTTCTGGAGCGGTTTTTACGTGTAAATATACCGGTACGCAACAAAAACCGATCTAAATTCCACGATGTTACTAAAGATAAGACGTTAGGATCCAACAAAGATCTGAATAGAACTCATAATCGGGATATAATCAGATTAGGACTCTTCTCTTCCCGATTATAAATAGAACCCAAAACCTCTGGCCGAAGCCACAAACTTCTTTTCCAACTCCTAAGCCAACGGCTTAGAGCCCTAGCCCTAACTCGCCGAGTAAACCATCGCCGAAGCGCAACAAGGGAGATCGCCGGGGGAGAACCGAGCGGTCTGAGGAGGACCTCAAAATCGAGAAGAACGTGAGGTAGGACTCCTATACCACCTTACGACATCATTGTGTGTTCTTTGCATCAGTTCTTTGATTCCTTTCGAACAAAAGCCTTCTCGCGGATGGATCACTTGTAAGATCAGGTTGATCTAAAAGACAAGATCATCACCACGTCCACCTTTGATCCGAACACCTCTGTCCATACAAAGCCACACAAGAACACGTGCAAACCAATCTAATTAAACTAATCATAGGATAGCATGCATATGCATCATCGCATCTAGTTTAAGGTTTGTGCATGATATTGATTGCTGTGAATCTTGTGTGCACGAAATCCGACCTAGCAGGACAAGCTCAGGGAGCTGTCTACGACGAGCTGCAGCAACAAGGTTTTGAGATGCAAGAACCCCCGGAACCGCAAGAACAAGGAGTTTACTAGTTTTGGTTAAACCACCCTTGTCGCTAGGGAAGTTTATGAGTCAGGTATGGTTTCTTTTTTGCTTTATGCTTCGCTGAGTCCATGGGATTGGGAAGCGAGATAGATGCGTCCAGCTAAATGCACTTGTAATGATATAAGAAATGGATTATATTAATGAACATGGATCGGAGGGAGATCTAGGCAAGACTGGGTTTGTGAATGAGGTAGCATGAGATGGTGGTTTACTTGCCGCAGATCTAAGGACTGGTTCGTGCATGCACACGCCAGGATAACAGTGCCACCACAAGGCCAAGTATGGGTGCGGCTTAGCTGAGTAATTAGGTAAGTTGCTAGAGTGTTATGGACTGTGGAAGGCGCGGGGAATGGGAGTCGAGTGAGGACTGCCCTGGGAACTGCATGGCACAAGAGGGGGCCCGTGGGTGGGAGAATTGGAGATTCTAGCCTGCCGGTGAAACCTTAGTGAGTCCATACATCTAGTAACCCCTTTGTAAAGGCTATTTTGTGATCTCTTGGCCATACACCGACGGTTGTGTACTGGTATAATGGAGGTTCTGCAGTCGCCGACGGGTGACGAAATCACAAACTTGTGGGTAAAGAGGTACACACTGTGCAGAGTTATTAAAACTATCATGATAGCCGAGCTTACGGTCACGAGCACCTGGCTAAACTGCCATGATTAGTTGGGATGGTTATTGGGAAGGTTCTTGGTTATGGTTATTGAGTTTGGTAATGGTTTGGTTGTTGGGACTGTTGAGTCCAGGAGATGAGATGGTTGCATGACTGTTGGGTCATGACATGAGATTGGTCTCGGTGTGAGACGAGGTTGTTTTATGAGATGAGACGGTAGCGAATACGGGAAGGTATTCGTGAGATGGTAGCGAATACGAGGAGGTATTCGTGAGTATGAATAAAGGTTGGTTAATGTTCGGATGGAACACGGGAAGTGATGGAGGTATGTTGGTGATTTAATACATGCTGGGATTACATTCATTTAAAGTTAAGTTGCTGTTTTATCATGATTTTATAAATTTGCTTTTCTGCAAATGAGCCTTTTTATACCTACCTTGTTATGAGCTGCATATCATGTGTTTTTCCCGCACTTGCTGAGTACATCATTGTACTCAAACTTGCATTATTACTTCATCATCAGCAGTAGGAGAAGCCTACTATGAAGACCACGTGGGGCATTGAGGCGTGTGATCTATTCTCAACCTTGCCTGTGAAAGGAGTAGAGATGGAGCCACTACTGCTTAGTTTTGCTTCCGCATTAGAATAAAGACTTCCGCTGCGTAGAAATAAAGACTTCCGCTGTGAGCATGAGTCCAAGACTCATGAGACATTGTAATAAACTCTGTTATTCGTGGATATATATATTATGAATTCAGTTTGTGGAACATATGTGTATGTGTGATTAACATCCTGGGCACACATATGCATTAGTTCTCGGTTCCGTGGTTTTCCACAGAATTGAGGGCGTCATAGACTGGTATCAGAGCCACGGGTTGACAGTAGGTTACACGCCTAGATAAAAACCTTAGATTGACATTAGAACCACGGGTTAACAGTAGGTTACACCCCTAAATAGGAATGATAGATTGGTATTAGACCCAGACTGGTAGCTAAGCCAAGCTGACCAAAGAAAGCGTCCTAGGGTGAATAGCTTAGATTGGCTTTAAAACCACCTTGGCATAGCAAACCATCCTTGAATAGGAGTTGTATGAGCCCTTGCAATGATTGTTTGTGATTATGTGCTTAGTGTGAGTTGTGGGACGTCTCAAAAACGTTGTCCATATCCACACGTAAGTAGAAAGAGGTGTGAAATGCTTAGGCACTTGATCACATCCTCATATGGGCTAATATATATAGTCCAACTCACCTTGATGCATATAGTTGAAAGGACCTACCTAACCTTCTAATCTTCTATTCTAGTTCGTTCTCTCTCTCACAGATAGTGAGAGGAAACGCTGGCCGAAGGAACGTCTAGGAGGATGACCATGATGAAGTTCCTGCTAACCCGGGAGCTGGCGAGAACCATCTGGAAAGGTTGATGGACATGCAAAACCAGCTTATGCAAACCATGATTCAAACTTTGGGTCAGTTGCAGGCCAACCAAAACCCCGTTCCGGCACCACCACCACCACCGCCGGCTCATAACAGGTTGGGAGAGTTCATGAGGACTCGACCACCCACCTTTTCTCAAGCTAGTGATCCCATGGAGGCCGATGATTGGTTAAAATCCATAGAGAAAAAGCTTACCATTGTTTAGTGCAATGACCGAGAGAAGGTTCTCTTCGCGTTGCACCAACTTATGGGAGCCACTGGTGACTGGTGGGATGCCCTGAGCAATGCTCATGCCGACCCGGAGACAATCACTTGGACTGAGTTCAAGGAAAGTTTCCGCTCTCATTACATCCCTGTTGGTGTAATTATGCTCAAGAGGCAGGAGTTTGAAGGTCTCCGCCAAGGACAGAAGAGTGTGAACGAGTATCTCAACAAGTTCATACAACTGTCCCGGTATGCCCCCGAAGATGTCAACTCAGACCAGAGGAAGCAATACCTGTTCATGAGAGGGTTGAACAATGAGATCCAGGTTCAGCTCCTCAACAATGACTATATAAGCTTCCAGAAGCTGGTTGACAAAGCCATAGTTGTTGAAAACAAGATCCGAGAGATCGAGCGAGAGTGCAAGAGGAAGACACCATACCAGCCTCAAGGGAGCAACGTACGACCTCGGTACATGCCCCCGGCAGCACCGCAGTATGGATCGACCACTCCTGCATATCGCCCTGGTCAGCCACCACAGCAACAACTCGTTGCTCCAGCACCTCGCGTGCCCATGCTTCCTGCGCCCCGACCTAACAATGGTGCTCCTGTTCAAAACCCCCGCCCCAACGTACCTGCTGCCGTAGGCAACAGGGCATGCTTTGCATGCGGGGAAGTAGGCCACTTCGCTAACCAGTGCCCGAGGAGAGGCCCTGGACAGCAAGATAACGTACCCAAGCAGAACCAGCGACCGAACGGAGGGGACAATCAAGGAAACCGTGGACAACAGAACTATGCTCGTGGCCACGTGAACCATGTCACTGCTGAGGAAGCACAACAGGCTGAGGACGTCGCAATTGGTATGTTCCTTGCCAACTCCAATCCAGCCACCATTTTATTTGATTCTGGAGCATCACATTCCTTCATATCATCCAAATATGTTGCCAAACATCATCTACCCGTATCCCACTTAGAATGTGCTATGTTAGTTAATTCTCCTGGAGGAAAAATGGGGACTAATATAGTATGTCCTAAAGTAAGCCTTAAAATAAGGGGGGTAGACTTCCTTGCCAACCTTATTGTCTTGGACTCCCAAGGGATTGACATCATACTCGGAATGGATTGGCTAAGCAAGCACAATGGAGTAATCCAATGTGCTGAAAGGAGTGTACAGTTGACAAACGAGCATGGTATTCGTGTCAAGTTTGAGTCAGCCCAGCAAACCACTGAACGAGCAATTCTGAACCACGTCGGAGGACCAACCGTGGACAACATCCCAGTGGTTCAGGAATTCTCGGACGTGTTCCCGGAAGAGCTTCCAGGTATGCCACCTGACCGGGACATTGAGTTTGCCATAGATTTGGTACCCGGAACTGCACCCATAGCCAAGAGACCCTATAGGATGCCCGTCAACGAGCTAGTTGAACTCAAGAAGCAAATTCAAGAACAGTTGGGAAAAGGTTTTATCCGTCCAAGCTCGTCACCATGGGGAGCTCCGGTACTCTTCGTGGACAAGAAGGATGGAACCCAAAGAATGTGCGTGGACTACAGGTCTCTCAACGAGGTGACAATCAAGAACAAATACCCTCTGCCCCGTATAGAGGACCTATTCGACCAGATGAAAGGAGCCCGAGTGTTCTCCAAGATTGATCTTTGGTCGGGATATTTCCAGCTGAAGATTAAGCCCTCCGATATACCCAAGACAACCTTTTGAACACGGTATGGTTCGTATGAATATACCGTCATGTCTTTTGGGTTGACAAATGCACCCGTATACTTCATGTACCTTATGAACAAGGTTTTCATGGAGTACATGGACAAGTTCGTCGTGATTTTCATCGACAACATTATGGTGTATTCAAAGAGTGAGGAGGAGCATGAAGAACATTTGAAATTGACCTTGTAGAAATTGCGTGAACATCAATTGTATGCCAAGCTTAACAAGTGTCAATTTTGGCTAAAGGAAATATCTTTCCTAGGCCACATTATCTCCAAGGAAGGGGTATCAGTTGATCCTGGAAAGGTGAGAGATGTTCTGAAGTGGGACCAACCGAAAAGCATGAGGGATATTCGGAGTTTTCTTGGGATGGCAGGATACTATCGACGCTTCATTAAAGACTTCTCTAAGATAGCAAAACCTATGACGGAGTTGCTAATGAAGGGAAAGGTCTTTCAATAGACACCAGCCTGCCAAGAAAGTTTTGAGGAACTCAAGAAAAAGCTAACCACAACACCAGTTCTGGTATTGCCAGACGTAAGCAAGAGCTTTGACATATATTGTGACGCATCCAGACAGGAGCTCGGATATGTGCTCATGCAGGAAGGACAAGTGGTAGCCTATGCCACACGACAATTAAAGAAGCACGAGCTTAATTATCCTACGCATGACTTGGAGCTAGCAGCAGTGGTGCATGCATTGAAGATACATTATATCCTTGGTCATCGATGTGAGATCTATACGGATCATCAAAGCCTCAAGTACATATTTACACAAACGGACTTGAATTTGAGGCAACGTCGATGGTTGGAACTTATCAAGGATTACGATGTTGGAATCAACTACCACCCCGGAAAGGCCAATATAGTAGCTGATGCATTGAGCTGAAAGGGAACTTGTCATCAACTCACGGTTCGGGAGCTACCACCCGAACTACGTAAGGAGTTCGAATGGTTACACCTCGGATTCTTGAACAACATGGAAATAATGGAGATCCACTCTTCATTGGAACAAGAAATAAGGGATGGCCAAGCAACGGATGAGGAGATCAAGGAGATCAAGGAAAGAATCCGACAAGGAATAGAGAAGGATTTCAAAGAAGATGAGACGGGTACGCTTTGGCTAGGAAGAAGGATTTGTGTGCCTAACATAAAACACCTCCGCGACATGATATTGAAGGAGGCACATGATTCACCCTATTCCATACATCCCGGAAGCACCAAAATGTACAAGGACTTGAAAACTTGTTATTGGTGGGATGGTATGAAGAGGGATATAGCCGAATGCGTTGCCCTATGTGACACATGCCAACGGGTGAAGGCCGAACATCAAAAACCAGCTGGATTGTTGCAACCTTTGAAAGTACCCGAATGGAAGTGGGAGGACATCAGTATGGATTTCATCGTCGGATTGCCATGTACTCAGTCGGGTTGCAACTCCGTCTGGGTCATTGTGGACCGATTGACGAAAACTGTCCATTTTCTCCCTGTAAAGGCCAGTTACAACGTTGCACAATTAGCCGAGTTGTACATGGAACAGATCGTGTGCCGTCATGGAGTCCCGAAGAGGATAGTATCAGATCGAGGTTCTCAGTTTACCTCTAGATTCTGGAGGAAGCTGCAGAAATCCATGCGTACACGACTGGAGTTTAGCTCCGCCTATCACCCACAAACAGATGGACAAACCGAAAGGACAAACCAAATTTTGGAGGACATGTTGAGAGCTTGCGCCTTGAAACATGGGCGTAGTTGGGATAGGAGTTTACCGTATGCCGAATTCTCCTATAACAACAGCTATCAAGCTAGCTTGAAGATGTCGCCTTTCGAAGCATTATACGGTAGACGGTGTAGAATGCCACTGTTCTGGAACGAAACTGGAGAGAACCAGGTGTTTGGACCCGAAGTACTACAAGAAGCTGAAAAGCAAGTCCAAACGGTACGGGAGAACTTAAAAGCTGCTCAGTCATGACAGAAAGGCTATGCGGACAATAGGCGTAGGAAGTTGACCTTTGAAGTAGGAGACTTCGTATACCTTAAGGTATCATCTATCCAAGGCCAACGATGTTTCAACGTCAAAGGCAAGCTAGCACCTCGCTACATCGGACCATTTAAGATTTTGGACAAGCGAGGAGAAGTAGCCTATCAACTAGAGCTCCCAACCCACCTCTCCGACGTACATGACGTGTTTCATGTATCCCAGCTCAAGAAGTGCTTGAGAGCACCAGAGGAGCCAGTATCAATGGGAGAACTTGAACTTTAAGAGGACTTGACTTATGCCGAACACCCTGTCCGAATCTTGGACGTAAAGGAAAGGGTCACCCGGAACAAGGTGATTCAATGGTGCAAGGTACAATGGAGCCATCACACTGAAGCTGAAGCCACATGGGAGCGTGAAAGAGGATATCAAGGCAGAATTTCCCCATCTATTTTCTACTAACGAATCTCGAGGGCGAGATTCAATTTAAGGGGGGGTAGATTTGTGACACCCTCATCCCTGGTGTCAACCCATATTCATGATTTACGAAGAGAAAACATTTTAATGAAAAATAGGAACAGAGAGAATTATCAAAAGGATAGCCAATAAAGCTCTCTGAGAGCACCGATGGCAACTTCCGCGGCCAGCAGGCCACGTGGCGTGTCCAGAGCTCATCCTGCGAAGTTGGGAGAGGTCCGCCGCTAAACTGGCTACGTGGCAGGCTCGGGGCTCACCTCCGCAATTGGAAAGAGGTCCGACCCTGTGGGACACGTGTCGCCCACGGAGCTAGCCTCTGCGGAAGAAGCAAAGGCATTTTTCGTAGGACACATGTCACCTTCGGAGCTAGTCGCCACGGAAATCAGAGGACCAGTCGCACGGGGTACGTGTCGATCTCGGAGCTCATATCCGGGAGGTTCGGTTCTATCGAACACGTGTCGCCACCGGAGCTTATCTCCGGGAGGTCCGTCGCTGCTGGACACGTGTCGACCTCGGAGCCCGTCCCTGAGGAAAGAAGAGAGGAAAGACCGGCGCCAACACGTGGCGTGCGCAGAGCTCACCTCCGAAGAAGAGGGAAGTCTTGCTCGCTTGACACGCGGCACAACCGGAGCTCGTCTATGCGGAAAAGGAGATACCAGGCCCCAGAGGACACGTGGAGCTTCCGGAGCTCATCACCGCGGAGGTAACGAGTTCTGGAGCGGTTTTTACGCATAGAGATACCGGTACGCAACAGAAACCGATCTAAATTCCACGATGTTACTAAAGATAAGACGTTAGGATCCAACAAAGATCTGAATAGAACTCATAATCGGGATACAATCAGATTAGGACTCTTCTCTTCCCGATTATAAATAGAACCCAAAACCTCTGGCCGAATCCACAAACTTCTTTTCCAACTCCTGAGCCGACGGCTTAGAGCCCTAGCCCTAACTCGCCGAGTAAACCATCGCCAAGGCGCAACAAGGGAGATCAGCGGAGGAGAACCGAGCGGTCTGAGGAGGACCTCGAAATCGAGAAGAACGTGAGGTAAGACTCCTATACCACCTTATGATATCATTGTGTGTTCTTTGCATCTGTTCTTTGATTCCTTTCGAACAAAAGCCTTCTCGCGGACGGATCACTTGTAAGATCAGGTTGATCTAAAAGACAACATCATCGCCACGTCCACCTTTGATCCGAACACCTCTGTCCATACAAATCCACACAAGAACACGTGCAAACCAATCTAATTAAACTAATCATAGGGTAGCATGCATATGCATCATCGCATCTAGTTTAAGGTTTGTGCATGATATTGTTGCTGTGAATCTTGTGTGCACGAAATCCGACCTAGCAGGACAAGCTCAGGGAGCTGTCTACGACGAGCTGCAGCAACAAGGTTTTGAGATCCAAGAACCCACGGAACCGCAAGAACAAGGAGTTTACTAGTTTTGGTTAAACCACCCTTGTCGCTGGGGAAGTTTATGAGTCAGGTATGGTTTTTTTTTGCTTTATGCTTCGCTGAGTCCATGGGATTGGGAAGCGAGATAGATGCGTCCAGCTAAATGCACTCGTAATGATATAAGAAATGGATGATATTAATGAACATGGACCGGAGGGAGATCTAGGCAAGACTGGGTTTGTGAATGAGGTAGCATGAGATGGTGGTTTACTTGCCGTAGATCTAAGGACCATTCATGCATGCACACGCTAGGATAACAGTGCTACCACAAGGCCAAGTATGGGTGTGGCTTAGCTGAGTAATTAGGTAAGTTGCTAGAGTGTTATGGACTGTGGAAGGTGCGGGGAATGGGAGTCGAGCGAGGACTGCCCTGGGAACTGCATGGCACAAGAGGGGGCCCGTGGGTGGGAGAATTGGAGATTCTAGCCTGCCGGTGAAACCTTAGTGAGTCCATACATCTAGTAACCCCTTTGTAAAGGCTATTTTGTGATCTCTTGGCCATACACCGATGGTTGTGTACTGGTATAATGGATGTTCTGCAGTCGCCGACGGGTGACGAAATCACAAACTTGTGGGTAAAGAGGTACACACTCTGCAGAGTTATTAAAACTATCATGATAGCCGAGCTTACGGTCACGAGCACCTGGCTAAACTGCCATGACTAGTTGGGATGGTTATTGGGAAGGTTCTTGGTTATGGTTATTGAGTTTGGTAATGGCTTGGTTGTTGGGACTGTTGAGTCCGGGTGATGAGATGGTTGCATGACTGTTGGGTCATGATATGAGATTGGTCTCGGTGTGAGACGAGGTTGTTTTATGAGATGAGATGGTAGCAAATACGGGAAGGTATTCGTGAGATGGTAGCAAATACGAGGAGGTATTCGTGAGTATGAATAAAGGTTGGTTAATGTTCGGATGGAACACGGGAAGTGATGGAGGTATGTTGGTGATTTAATACATGCTGGGATTACATTCATTTAAAGTTAAGTTGCTGTTTTATCATTATTTTATAAATTTTCTTTTCTGCAAATGAGCCTTTTTATACCTACCTTGTTATGAGCTGCATATCATGTGTTTTTCCCGCACTTGCTGAGTACATCATTGTACTCAAACTTGCATTATTACTTCATCATCAGCAGCAGGAGAAGCCTACTATGAAGACCACGTGGGGCATTGAGGCGTGTGATCTATTCTCAACCTTGCCTGTGGAAGGAGTAGAGATGGAGCCACTACTGCTTAGTTTTGCTTCCGCATTAGAATAAAGACTTCCGCTGCGTAGAAATAAAGACTTCCGCTGTGAGCATGAGTCCAAGACTCATGAGACATTGTAATAAACTCTGTTATTAGTGGATATATATATATATATATTCTGAATTCAGTTTGTGGAACATATGTGTATGTGTGATTAATATCCTGGGCACACATATGCATTAGTTCTCGGTTCCGTGGTTTTCCACAGAATTGAGGGCGTCACAGTCGTCCCCGCCGCAGCGGAGGGTTGACGGCAGTAGCGACAAGGTAATTGATGTCGTGGATCCACTGCTGGGTGGCCCCCTGGGGAGCATCTTCAGCAGGTGGATTGTCCAGGAGCGCTTCTGCGGCGGCTAGTGCACCTGCTTGAGTAGCACTCTGCGCCGCTGTAGGTCTTGAGGTTGATGGAGCTCGCCGGGAACGACGCTGCGAAGAGATTGCCTCTGAAGGAAGCTTGGACATCTTCGTCGGCGTAGACTCGTCGGAGAGCAAAAAGCCCCCTACTTGGCGCGCCAAATGTCGAAGCGTCTGCGGTCGACACTTCCCCGGGCCTACTCTGGGCATCCCGCGGAGGTTCTTTTTCGGAGGGGCTAGTCCTCTCGCGAGGGTTTCGCCGGAGTAGACGAACGAAGGAGATCATTGACACAGGGGTTTACGTGGTTCGGGCCGCCGGAGTGTAAAACCCTACGTCCACGGGAGTGCTTGGAGCACTGGTTTCCTTGAGTATCTGGATGACCTAGAGGGAGCTGAACTTATGGGAGTTTGAACCCCTTGTAACGTTGCCTACCCGGGCCTTTTATAATCCAAGGCTCGGGCGGCTTACAAGGTGGGCCCGGGGCCCGACAAGTGACCCCGGGGTGATTTCCTACCAGCTACGTAGTCTTGGCGCTGGCTTCGAGGTCCTCGTCCTGCCACCCTGCCCATGCTGCAGGCCAGGTGTAGCGTGTAGCCGTTGGTGATGGCAGAGGCGGCAGGGCATGTCTTGTCGCAACATTTATTGGTCTGCTGCTTCTGACTGTCTTGACTGTGATTGGTCACAGTGTCTTGACTGTGATTGGTCACAGTGTCTTCTGACAGGCGTGCGCCGCGCCTCCACGCCTTGGGAAGGCGCGGGTCTTGAGTGCTTTGTACGGTAAAGGCATGGCACGCCTTTACTCCCGCTGCCTACCGCGCCGGGCGGGCAGCGCTGCTCTACTGGCCACATGGCAGGCCTGGAGCTCACCTCTGAGGAGAGGGGAGCTCCGGCCCTGCTGGATACGTGGAGCCTTCGGAGCTCGCCCCTGCGGAGGGGGCGAGGTCTGGCCTCCTAGGCCACGTGGCAGGCCCAGAGCTATCCTGTGAGGAGAGGGGAGCTCCGGCCCTACTGGACACGTGGTGCCTTCGGAGTTCGCCCCTGCTGGGGGCGAGGTCCAACCTTCAGGGCCACGTGGCAGGCCCGGAGCTATCCTCTAAGGAGAGGGGAGCTCCGGCCCTACTGGACACGTGGCTCCTTCGGAGCTCGCCCCTGCGGAGGGGGCGAGGTCCGGCCTTCTGGGCCACGTGGAAGGCCCGGAGCTGTCCTCTGAGGAGAGGGGAGATCCGGCCCTACTGGACACATGGCGCCTTTGGAGCTCACCCCTGCGGAGGGGGCGAGGTCCTTAGGCGGTTTCACCCTATGCGCGGGGGTACCCGGTATTGAGGGTACCGACACAAATCCTTTTGACCCTTTACATTGTCTTTTGTTTTGACAATCATATCCATCCACGTTCTTATGATACATTCGCCCAAGTTACGCTTCTGGTGCATGATATCAATATTATGCATTAAAATCAATGACTTGACGTACAGTAGGTCCCATAGTCCGCATCTGTGAGTCCAATTGTATACCTCTCTGTAAACTATAAAAAATCCTGGATGATCTTTATTTTCCACAAGTTTCTCCAACATATCATAAAATTTTGACCCTCTTAGACGCTTCGGTGGTCTTTTGGTCATAATAGTGTTTTTTAAAAGCATTCTTTTGTTGCCTAAGATGTGATTCTGGAGCAACCAACGTCTATGACATTCAAAATAGCAGACCTTGCCACCATGAGTAAGACAAAAACAATCCATGTCTAAAGCACATATCGGACATGTCAAATATCCATGGACGCTCCAGCCAGCAAACATGACGTATGTCAAAAAATCATGTACCGACCACAAGTACGCAGCTCGAAGGTTGAATTTCTGCTTTTTGTAGCAGTCGTACGTTTTGACTCTTGTCCGCAACCGTCTCAACTCTTTGATTTTGGGTTGCAACATCACGTTCAGGCGTGGACCAGGATGATCCGGTCCAGGTAGAATGATACAAAGGAACATGAACTCATATTTAAGAGCAGACGATAGGTTGTACGGAATATCAAAAATGGGCCAACATGAGTAAGGTGTGGCATTTGTACTGAAAGGTGAGAAGCCATGTGTCGCTAACCCGATGCGTAATCTCACATCCTAGCGAAGTCTACATCGGAGCTGTTCAGCGCCTTCCAAGCCTCACCATCGAACCGGTGCACCATTAATTGATCGTTATCACGCACACCTTCTTTTGTGCCACCTCATGTTTCAGGTAGTTCTTTTAGAGAGAAACAATTGTTTCAATCGAGGTGTGAGGAGAAAGTAACGAAATTGCTTATGCGCGACTTCTGTCACCACCATGTCACCGTTGCCGTTAACAACTTCGACAAACCTCAATTTACCACACTTTAAGAACTTGTTCGCTTTGCTAATGCTCTTTCAAAAAAGCATGCAGTTGTTTGGGCACACATCAATCATCTCATATTTCATACTAAGACCAGAAAACATTTTATTTGATTGGTACATGTCTTTATGCACTTTATGAGGCTTTGGAAGAATATCGCTGATCAATTTGGTAAGATCATTGTAGCAGTTATTTGAGAAAAAGTATTTAGACTTCATTACCATAAGTCATGTCATGAAAGAAAGGAGGGTCACTTTTGTGTGCTCATGTAGCGGCTCTTCTGAGGCTTTGAGATGATTGAAGAACGCTTCAACCTCTGGTGGAGGAGAGTCTTCTTTAAAGTCTGGTTGTACAGATTCAAGCATCTTGTCCATCCTATCAACCCCATGCTATAAACATCCTCTTTCTCTTCTTCTCTGGGTTTAGGCGTTGATTAGCCGTGAAAGACAAACACGTGATAATGTGGCACGAAATTGTATCGGCACAAGTCTAATGAAAGCATTCTCTTGTCCAAATACCTCATATTCTAAAATCTGCTACATGGACACTGCACCTTATTTATCTTGGTTAACGAAAAAGCATGGTCCCCAAAAGTCGTAGTCTTGGCCACCCACTCATATGAGTCACTTCCATTATTTTCCAACCAGTATACATCCAACTACGGTCTTCACCCATAGTTGAGCCTACAAACCAAATGCAGCAACGTCAGATATCACACATATACATCTCTATTAGGAAGGATGTGTCCTAAACTCACCCAAGAGTGCCCGAGAGAGTTTGCTTACAACGAGACACGGGGTTCGGATCCAGATGAAATTTTGGTAGCATAACCCCGCAGTTCTCCAACTGCATGCTCGAAATGGTGCAGCAGAGAACATCAGGATTACAGAACCAAAACTTCAACCAGATCCAGACCTCTCGCGTCTCGAACTTACACATGTCACGTGCGTAGCGCAATTGACACATGCCAGTTCAAAATGGCTGACGCATAGTTTACGTTACTCATTTTTTATTCATTCAACACCGTCGTAAAAAACATATTTACGACAGTTTTCATGTGTTCCAACGAGAGAGAGAGAGAGAGAGAGAGAGAGGAAAGAAATAGACAAAGAGCGGGAAAGGTTAGGAGATGGCCGTAAGATATTGACAGTAAACGTATCATATAAACATTCTGATGTTCCAACGAGTGCTTGACGTTCTCACCGGCACTGTTCGCCTCCGTGCCCACCTCGACAGTTGTCCTACTAAATAGTGTCCTACTACCGTCCTAAATAACATAATATACATGCTCTCTCGACAGTGTATATAGCTAATTAACCGTCGTGAAGCAAATAATTAATATTCACTTTTCTGATAAATCACTTTATCAAATAAACTAATGCAATAATTTAATTAATCAAATAGGTAACAATATGTAACTCTAATTATCACCTAAATATACGTAATTCTAACTAATAACAATACATTATGTAACAATATGTAATTTTAACTAATAACATTATATTATGTAACAATATATGTAATTTAATTTAATAATAAATTGAATACTAATCTAAATATATTTTCATATTCAATAAATAACTAAACAAACAACTAAAACAAGAACTAAACAAAAAATGATAATAATACTAACTAAAAAATAAATTAACTAAAGTAATTTTAAATTAGTAAGTAAACTAGCTAAACTAAACTATTTGATAATTTTCAACTAAATTTCTACCTACAAACTACTAATCAACACTTTTCTATCAACAATTTTCAACTAATTTCAAAAACAAAAAAGTCACTTTCTTGACTGGTGCGACGGGGCTCGATGCCGCGGGAGCTCGATGTCCACCTTCCCTGGCACCCCACTTGTGTTTCACGTACCAATCATGGGATCACTAGTTAGTACGCACAACATAATGTATCGAGTTCCATACGTTAATTTATTCTCATCAGGACTGTCGGTACCCTCAATATCGGGTACCCCGCGCATAGGACAAAACCGCCTAAGGACCTCGCTCCCTCCGTAGGGGTGAGCTATGAGGGTGCCACATGTCCAGTAGGACCGGACCTCCCCTCTCCTCAGAGGAGAGCTTCGAGACCACCACATGGCCAGCAGAGCCGGACCTCCTCCCTCCGCGGGGGTGAGCTCCGAAGGCTCCACGTGTCCAGCGGGGCCGGAGCTCCCCCTCTCCTCAGAGGTGAGCTCCGGGCCCGCCACGTGGCCAACAGAGCCGGACCTCCCCCCTCCGCGGGGGTGAGCTCCGAAGGCTCCACGTGTCCAGCGGGGCCGGAGCTCCCCCTCTCCTCAGAGGAGAGCTCCGGGCCCGCCACGTGGCCAGCAGAGCCGGACCTCCCCCCTCTGCGGGGGTGAGCTCCGAAGGCTCCACGTGTCCAGCGGGGCAGGAGCTCCCCCTCTCCTCAGAGGAGAGCTCCGGGCCCGCCATGTGGCCAGCAGAGCCGGACCTCCCCCCTCCGTTGGGTGAGCTCCGAAGGCTCCACATGTCCAGCGGGGCCGGAGCTCCCCTCTCCTCAGAGGAGAGCTCTGGGCCCGCCACGTGGCCAGCAGAGCCGGACCTCCCGTCTCCGCGGGGGAGAGCTCCGAAGGCTCCACGTGTCCAACGAGGCCGGACCTCCGCTCTCCTCAGAGGTGAGCTCCGGGCCCGCCACGTGGCCAGCAGAGCCGGACCTCCCCCCTCCGCGGGGGTGAGCTCCGAAGGTTCCACATGTCCGGCGGGGCCGGACCTCCCCTCTCCTCAGAGGTGAGCTCCGGGCCCGCCACATGGCAAGCAGAGCCGCGTTGCCTGCCCCGGCACGGTAGGCAGCAGGAGTAAAGACCCACGCCTTTCCAAGGCGCGACATTAAAGACCCGCGCGTTCCCAAGGCGCGGAGACGCGGCGCACGCCTGTCAGGAGGCACTGTGACCAGCCACAGTCAAGACAGGCGCACAATGCCAGGAGCAGTAGACCAATAAATACTGCGACAAGACACGCCCTGCCGCACCTGCCATCATCAACCACTACGCCTAGCTTGCGGCGTGGGCAGGGAGACAGGGCGAAGGCTAAGAAGCTACAGCCAGAGACAGCTACCGGCATTCACTGCGAGATACGGTAGATGGCAGGAAATCGGCCCGGGACCACCTGTCGGGTCCCGGGGCCCACTTTGTAAGCCACCCGAGCCTTGGACTATAAAAGGCTCGGGTAGGCAACGTTGCAAGGGGTTCGTCAGTTTGCCACCTTACACTTAGACATTCAGCTCATCCCCAAGTTTAGAACTCCGGTTCTAAGCGCCAAGCAATACAACGAGCAACTCTGCTCACCGTAGACATAGGGTTTTACGCTCCGGCAGCCTGAACCACGTAAAAATCCCTGTTTCATTCATCTCCTTCCTTCATCCACTCCGGCGAGACCCTCCAAGAGGACTAGCCCCTCCGAAAAAGAACCTCCGCAGGCTGCCTAGAGCAGGCCCAGGAGAAGTGTCGACCGCAGACACTTCGACATTTGGCGTGCCAGGTAGGGGGCTTTTACCTCTTGCGACGAGTCTTCGCCAACGAAGATGACCAAGCTTCCTTCGGCGGCAAGCTCCCCTCGCCCTCGTTCCCAGCGAACAATGACCAACGAGGCTTACGTCTCGACGCAATCAGGGAGGAGTGTGTCGGGACAAGCCAGGAGTCCGCAGCAAACTCCAACAACGTGGACTCCTGCAAGCCTGAGATCTGCCGTGGCGCCAAGTGCTACTCAAGGGAGTGCACTAGCTGCAGCACGGGCGCTTCTGCACCATCCACCTGTTGTGGACGCTCCCAAGAGGGCCACCCAGCAGTGGATCCGCGATGTCGACTGCCTCGTCGTTGCCGCCGTCAACACTCCGCTGCGGCGGGGAAGACGCCCCAGTCAGCCGGATGTGTCGCTGTCGCGCACACCAACAGTTGACGGGCAGACGGCAGACTCCCACTCTACCAGGCTTCCAGCGACGGACCTGATGTGTGAGCTGGAGCGACGTCACCTGGGCGAGGATGCCCGCGTGACCATCGAGCGGCGGCGAGAAAGGCGTCGCAACCATGAGGCCGACTACAGCATGTCGACCGCCTCAACACACCTTGGGTCGCAGACGTTCGCCACGAGACCTCTGCCCCAGGCGTACGCCACGCAGCATATGCAGCCGCCATATGTCATGCAGTCGGCGCCCCCGGTGTATGGTGCACCATTGCCCATGCCGGGGTACACCGTGCCAACAGCAGACCAAGCGTTCGCGGCACCAGGATCTGCGGCGGCAGGAGCAGGGTGTGGCCCTGGTGCCCCACCTTTGCTTTGCAAGGTGGCCTCGCAAGTTTCGGCCACACCTGCCGGAGAAGTACGACGGAAGCGTCAACCCGGCGGAGTTTCTACAGATCTACTCCACCGCCATCCTCGCGGCAGGAGGGGATGAGGCCGTCATGACCAACTACTTCCCCGTCGCCTTGACCTACCCAAGCCTTTTATAGTCTAAGGCTCGGGTGGCTTACAAGGTGGGCCCGGGACCCGACAGGAGGTCCCGGGGGAGATTGCCTGCCATCTACCGTATCCGCAGTTACGTTGGCAGTTGTCTCTGGCGAGGGCTTCAAAGTCTTCGTTCTGCCACCCTGCCCATGCCGCAAGCTAGTCGTAGTGGTTGGCAGGGGCGGCAGGGGATGTCTTGTCGCTGTGTTTATTGGCGTGCAGCCTCTGACGTGGCGCACCAGTCTTCACTGCAATGTGATTGGGCGCAACGGCACCTGACAGAGGCGTGCTCTGCGTCTCTGCGCCTTGGGAAGGCGCGGGTCTTGAATACTGTCGGTACCTGAGATATGGGGTACCCCCGCGCACAGGGGAAAATGCCTAAGGAACTCGCCCTTCTCCGCAGGGAGAGCTCCGAAGGCGCCATGCGTCCGGCGGGGGCCGGACCTCCCTCTCCTCAGAGGAGAGCTCCGGGCCCGCCACGTGGCATACAGAAGCCGGACCTCCCCCTCCGCGGGCGAGGGGTCCGAAGGTGCCACGTGTCCGGCGGGGCCGGACCTCCCTCTCCTCAGAGAGGAGCTCCGGGCCCGCCACATGGCCGACAGAAGCCGAACCTCCCCCTCCGCGGGGAGAGGTCCGGAGGCTCCACGTGCCCCGCGCGCCGGACCCTCCTCTCCTCTGAGAAGGGCTCCGGGCCCGCCACGTGGCCAATAGAACGGCGCTGCCTGCCCCCGAGCGATAGGCAGCGGGCGTAAAGACGCCCCATACCTTGCCCGTACAAGGTATTCAAGGCTCGCGTCTTCCCAAGACGCGGAGACGCGGAGCACGCCTCTGTCAGGTGCCGTTGCGCCCAGTCGCATCACAGACTGGCGCGCGGTGTCAGAACCTGCCAGCCAATAAACACCGCGACAAGACATCCCATGCCGCCTGCGCCGTCATCAACCACTACGACTAGCATGCGGCATGGGCAGAGCGGCAAGACGGAGATTCGGAAGCCTTCGCCAGAGACAACTACCGGCATAACTGCAGATACGGTAGATAACAGTCAATCTCCCCGGGACCACCTGTCGGGTCCCGGGCCCCCCTTGTAAGCCACCCGAGTCTTGGACTATAAAAGGCTCGGGTAGGCGACGATAGCAAGGGTTCGCATTTCTGCAACTCATACGCTAGCCATTCACGCCCAAGCTGTAACTCACCCCCAAGCCCAACACTCCGGCCCTGAGCAGCAAGCAATACAGCGAGCTCCATAGCTCGCCGTGGACGTAGGGTTTTACGCTCCGGCGGCCTGAACCACGTAAAACTCACAGTGTCAAGCTCTTACTAACTCGTCCATCCGCGCAAGCTCTCCGCAAGGGACTAGCCCCACCGAAAAAAGAACCTCCGCGGGCTGCCCAGTGCAGGCCTGGGGGAAGTGTCGACCGAACACTTCGACATTTGGCGCGCCAGGTAGGGGGCTTTTCCCCTTGCACGACGAGTTTCCGCCAACGAAGATGACCAAGCTCCCTTCAGCGGCAAGCTCACCTCCCCCGCCTCCACGGCGAACCGCAACCATGGGGGAGTACAAGTCAACACAATCGGGACGGAGTGTGTCGGTACAAGCTGGGAGCCAGCAACCGGCTCTGGCAGCGCCGACCCCGGCAATGCAGGCTCCAACCAGCGTCAGGTCTTCAGTAGCGCTGGGCGTACCCGGTGGGGGTGCGCTAGCTGCAGCAAGAGCGTTACTGCACAATCCGCCCGCTGGGGACGCACCTCAGGCAGCGACCCAGCAGTGGATTCGAGAGGTAGACCGTCTTGTCGTCGCCGCCGCAAATCCTCGACTTCGGCGGAGACGACACTCTGGCCAACCGGCCGTGTCACTGATGCGCACGCCAATGGTTGACGAACAGATGGCAGATTCCAGTTCTACCAGCCTCCAATCAACGGATCTGAGGACAGAGCTGGAGCGGTGTCGCTTGGGTCAAGATGCCCGGGTATACCTCGAGCAACGCCGAGAAAGGCGTCGCTACCAAGAGGCTGACGACAGCATGACGTCGGCCTCGACCCGGCCTGAAGAGCAGACCTTCGCCACGCGATCTCTGCCCCAGGCCTGCGCCGTGCAGAATATGCCACAGTCATATGTCCTGCAGATGGCGCCCCCGGCCTATGGTGCAGCCTTGCCCGTACCGGGATACACTGTGCCCAGTGCGAACCGAGCGTTCGCGGCACCAGAACCTGCGGCGACAGAAGCAGGGTGTGCGGCCCTCACGCCCCACCTTCGCTTCGCGAAGTGGCCGCGCAAGTTTCGGCCGCACCTGCCCGAGAAGTACGACGGCAGCGTCAACCCGGCGGAGTTCCTCCAGATCTACTCCACCGCCGTACTTGCCGCAGGAGGGAATGAAGCCGTCATGGCCAATTACTTCCCTGTCGCCTTGACCGGTCCAGCCCGGTCTTGGCTCATGAACCTCCCCCAGGGTTCCGTAACTTCCTGGGGAGAGCTTTGCCGGCAGTTCATAGCCAACTTCGGCAGTTCCTACACCCGGCCTGGCACGGAGCTCGACCTCCACGCCATCCAGCAACAACCTGGGGAGTCGCTGCGCTCTTTCATCAAGCGGTTCTCTCAGGTGCGGAACACCATCCCACACATTCAAAATGCTTCTGTGGTGGTGGCGTTCCGGCAAGGCGTCCGGGACAAGAAGATGCTCGAGAAGCTCGTGACCAGGGAGGTCCGCGATGCCTCAGAGCTCTTCAGCTTGGCAGACAAGTGCGCCAGAGCAGCCGAAGGACGGAACTGGCACTCACTGCCGCCCTCCGAGTCAGGAGGACTGCCCGGATCTGGTCCTACTCCCTGTGGAGGCAACAGGAAGGCCAAGAACCGAGGCAGAAGCAAGATAGAATCACCGACCGCAGCCCCAGTCGTCACTGCAGCGACGCTCAGTGGGGCTCGAGGGCCACGCCCCGACAAGAGGCAGCGAAGATCACCAATCCCAGAAGGTGATCAAGACAATATGTGCCCCGTGCACGGAAGCTGTCGCCATACTACTGCCGAGTGCCGGGAGATCCGAAAGCTCGCAGAGCGCTTCCGCAAGGGGAAGCGGCAGCGGGCTGATGCCCCACCCTTCCGTCCAAAGGAAGGCGAACAGAGGGTGGATGTCCCAGACAGCATCGACCACCCAGAGGAGATCCAGGAGCCTCAGCGCGCCGTGAAGGCGGCACGCAATCATGAGGACTCCAGCTCCAGTGACGATGAGCGTCGAAAGAAGCTCTACGTCATATACGGCGGGTCCGCCGACCCCTCGTCCCGAAGCGCAGTCAAGACTCTGCGCCGAGCGGTAGCGTCGGTGGCGCCACTCCCAAGTGCCGCACCGCACCTTAAGTGGATGGGGACCCTCATCAGCTTTGACGCCACCGACTGCCCCAGGAACATGGCTGGGGCCGGCCAACTACCGCTCTTGGTAGCTCCTACCATCGCCAACGTGAGAATGTACCACGTTTTGGTAGATGGTGGAGCTGGGCTGAACCTCATCAGCCGTGCAGCTTTCCAGAAGCTGCAGATCCCGATGGCCAAGCTCACCCCGTCGAGCCCGTTCTCAGGGGTAGGGCCGGGACAGGTCATTCCCTACGGCAACATTAGCCTCCCGGTGACCTTCGGGGCTCCGGACAGCTATCGGACAGAGTACATTCTGTTCGACGTACCGGAGATAGACCTCCCCTTCAACGCCATAATTGGCAGGCCAGCCCTGTACCGTTCATGGCAGTAGCCCACTACGGCTACCTCGTCCTGAAGATGCCAACACCGACGGGCGTCCTCAGGATTCGTGGAGACCGCACTGCTGCAGTGTCGGCCTTAGAGAAACTCCAAGCGCTCGCAACAGCTGGGGCATCAGCCCCTGGCAGTACAGAGCCGGACCAGCTCCGCCCGAGCGCACGTCACCGTGCTTCCGCCACAGCACCCCGGGTGCAACCTCTCGACGAGGGCGGCGTCCCCTTAAAGGTCGTCCAAGTCGGCGCCGAAGCCACCCAGACCACCCGGGTAGCCGGGGGCCTGGATAGCAAATAGGAAGGCGCGCTCGTCACCTTCCTCCGGAACAATGTCGACGTGTTTGCATGGCAGCCGTCACAGATGCCGGGGATCCCCAGGGAGGTGATCGAGCACCACTTGAAAGTCTTCCCCGATGCCCGGCCGGTTCAACAGAAGCCCCGCAAGCAGTCCATCGAGCGACAAAACTTCATTCTGAAGAAGTCAAGAAGCTGCTGGACGCTGGCTTCATACGGGAGGTCCACCACCCCCGGTGGTTGGCGAACCCCATCTTTGTCCCGAAGGCCGGCGGGAAGCTCCGGATGTGCATCGACTACACCAGTCTCAATAAGGCATGTCCCAAAGATCCATTCCCTCTCCCTAGAATAGATCAAATAGTAGACTCAACGTCAGGCTTTGATATGCTGTGCTTCCTAGACGCCTACTCGGGTTTCCATTAGATCCCCATGTCTAGGGAGGATGAGGAGCACACCTCCTTCATCACAGTAGACGGCCTTTATTGCTATGTGTCTATGCCTTACGGCCTAAAGAATGCACTCCCCACCTTTGTGCGAGCAATGCATAAAACCTTTGGGGAGTTAATAAGAGACCTAGTTGAGGTGTACGTCGATGACATAGTTGTCAAGGTCAAGCAGGGTTCATCTTTGTTAGATAACCTAGCCTTAGTCTTTGACAAGTTGCGCTCTACGCGCACCAAGCTGAACCCCGATAAATGTGTGTTCGGTGTGTCCTCTGTGAAGCTCTTAGGATTCCTGGTCTCGCACCGAGGGATTGAGGCCAACCCAGAGAAGATCAAGGCCATCGACTTGATGCGGCCCCCTGCCCGCGTCAAGGATGTTCAGAAACTCACGGGATGTCTAGCCGCACTGAGTCGGTTTATACCGAGGCTAGCAGAGCGGGCACTCCCTTTCTTTAAGCTCCTGCGCAAGTCAGGCCCTTTTGCCTGGACTGACGAAGCAGAAGAGGCTTTCCAGGAGTTGAAGTGACTCCTGACGACCCTACCTATCATGGTAGCCCCTGAGCCCGGAGAGCACCTGCTGCTCTACATCGCGGCGACAACTGAAGTGGTGAGTATGGTCCTCGTCGCAGAGCGACCAGACCCCTCATCTTCACAACCTGCTCCAGTAGCAGAAGACAGACGCCAGGAGGCCCCGCAGGACCAAGGCGGTCTCCCGGACCTCCAAGGCAACCTCCCGGAGGTCCAGGTCAGCCTCCCGGAGGTCCAGGGCGGTCTCCCAGACCCCCAAGATAAACCCCCGGGGGTCCTGCGGGACCCCCCGGGGGCCAAATGGGACCTCCCGGAGGTCCCTCAAGACCCCCCGGAGCTCCCGGATAATCAAGATAGCTTAAGGGCCTCCGGGTCCCAGCTCCCGGAGGCCCCCGTCGGTCCACTCACCTCCAGCGAGCCAGGGCCAATGGACGAGGACCTCCCAAGCCTAAGAGAGAGGGTTCGAACCATCCAGAGGCCTATCTACTACATCAGCGAAGTACTTCATGATGCCAAGACAAGGTACCTAGAAGTCCACAAGCTGCTGTATGCGGTGCTCGTGGCCTCCAGGAAGCTCCGCCATTACTTCCAGGCCCACCGGGTCTCGGTAGTCACCTCGTATCCGCTGAAGACAATTCTTCACAGCCCCCATACGACTGGCAACGTTGCTAAATGGGCGGCGGAGCTGGCGGAGTTTGAACTGGACTTCCTCCCACGCCATGCAGTCAAGAGCCAAGCACTGGCTGACTTTGTGGCGGAGTGGACTCCAACAAAGACTGACCCAGGGGGCCATGAAGGCGGTGAACCAGAGCACCAAGCTCCGGTCTTCACCGAACCCCACTGGACACTTTTCTTTGACGGCTCCTCGCGAATGCAGGGGGCCGGTGCCGGCGTACTGCTCCTCACGCCATCGGGGGAACAGTTTGGGTACATGGTGCATCTCAATTTCAAGGCAACCAACAACATGGCGGAGTATGAAGCACTCATCTTTGGCCTGCAGACAGCCCTGTCTTTAGGCGCTCGCCAGTTGTTGGCACAGGGCGACTCCCAGCTGGTCATCAAGCAAGTCAAGGGCGAATGCTCCTGCAATGACCCACAGCTAGCTGCATATCTGCTTCACGTGCAGATGTTGGAGAAAGAATTCCTCGCCTTGGACCTGCACCACGTACCGCGCGCTGGCAATGCCGCAGCTGACAACCTTTCAACAAAGGCTTCCATCGGAGCCCCAGCGCCCGAAGGAGTTTTCGAGAGGACGTTGCTGCGGCCTACAGCCCAGCCCGCCGAGCCGGGCGAAGGGGGCTTGACCAGCACCTCGAAGCTGGCGGTCCCGGCGGCCCTACAGCCATGGATGCCGCCAAGGATCGTAAGCGTCACTTGGGACTCCGTGCAACCCAGCGCTCAAGATCCAGAAGCTCAAGTCAGACCTGATGCATGGATCACGGAGATCCGGGACTACTTGAAGGACAACATCCTCCCTGATGAACATGCAACCGCTGAACGGATTGTGCGTATGGCTAAGAGATACACGCTGGTAGAGGGGGATCTCTACCGGTGTGACGCCAACCACATCCTATTGTGGTGCATAACCCAGGGGGAAGGCTGCGACTTGCTCGCTGAGATCCATGGAGGCGAATGTGGAAGTCACTCTTCCTCACGTACGCTTGTCGGTAAAGCCTTCCGGCATGGCTTCTACTGGCCGACAGCACTCCAGGATGCCGTCAAGCTGGTCGAGAGCTGCAAGGCGTGCCAGTTCCACGCCAAGCAGATCCATACACCGGCTCAGGCGGTACAGATGATCCCGCCCTCGTGGCCATTTGCCGTATGGGGGCTGGACATCTTGGGACCATTTCCCAGAACCGTCGGGGGATTCCGGTACCTCTATGTCGCCATCGACAAGTTCACCAAGTGGCCGGAAGCTACACCAGTTGTCACCATCAAAAACAATCCGCAGTAAAGTTCATCAAGTCTATTGTCTGCCGGTTCGGGGTCCCGAACAGAATCATCACCGACAACGGGACCCAGTTCATCAGCGCAGCATTCCAAGACTACTGCGAGGACCTCGGCATTCAGGTGTGCTACGCCTCTGTCGCCCACCCAAAGAGCAATGGGCAAGTTGAGAGGGCCAACGCGGAGATTCTCCGGGGCCTTAAGACTCGCACCTTCGCCAGCCTGAAGAAACATGGTGCCAATTGGGTAGATGAGCTTCCGAGCACACTATGGGCTAACCGGACATCCCAGAGCCGGGCCACCGGGGAGACACCCTTCTTCATGGTGTATGGGGCCGAAGCTGTACTTCCCCCAGAAATCACCATGAAGTCTCACCGTGTCCGGGCTTACGACGAAGCCGCGCAGGACAACCTCCGGCGTGGAGAAATCGACCTCGTCGACGAGGTCCGATTACATGCAGCACTCCGTAACGCGCGGTACAGACAAGCGCTTCGGCGCTACCACCAGAGATCTGTGCATGCCCGGGAGCTGCAGGAAGGTGACCTGGTGTTGCGGCGCATACTTTCTCGTGAAGGGGCCCACAAACTCTCCCCTAGTTGGGAAGGCCCCTTCCGAGTCGTGAAAGTATGCCGCCCCGGGTGTGTGCGCCTTTCCACCGAGGATGGGGACCTGCTCCCAAACCCTTGGAACATAGAACACCTCCGTAAGTTCTACCCCTAGAGCAAAGATAGGACAGTACTTTCTTTCCGTAATAAACTCCATAGAGTCCAGGAACAGCGCTCAGAGCAGCTAAGCCCCAGGGGACGGTACAGGACTACGTTCAGCTTTGCCAGGTTCCGACTCCAAGTGCGTAGAGTCTTGCTTCCCCTCTTAATGGGGCGGGTCATGGCCTCCATGTATACCCTGCCTTCCTCCTGTGGAAAGTTATACGAAAAGAAACCTGTTCTACTTTGCTCTTTCCTCGTACTCATTTAAATTGTGTACTAAGTTTTTTATGACTACCCTTACGGTGCATGGCTGCCATGTGCTCAGCTCCCCCTTCTCATTCTCACCACTAGTCGGCATTCGCTGCCCTACCAGAGGCGGTTGCATCGGGGGTGCCTGCCGATAGTCGAGAGGGGTCCTGAGCCCTCGAACGCTTCGCGCACCACTGTCCCCAAGCACCGAGCATATGGTTAGGGGCCATAAGTCGAATAAGACTATGGGATAAGGGAGGGGGAGCTCCCAAGGAGAATTACTTTTTCCCTACTTGTGTGCAGGACCTCTCGGCCTCGGATCCCTACAGGAATGTGGTAGAAGCGCCTGACCAATGGGATGCCCCTGCCAGGGGGCCACTATGGAATCATGCGAGACCGGAACTCCAAGGCAAGACCGAAGGATCCACGACTCCAGCGGGACCGGACCTCCCCTCCTCTGAGGGGAAGGGCCCGGAGACCCCATGTGTACCGCGGCTCCGGACCTCCCTCTCCTCAGAGGAGAGCTCCGGATCCGCCACGTGGCTGGCTGATCCGGGCCTCCCCCTCCTCATGAGGTGGGGCCCGAGGACCTCCGGGGCCCTTAATATACTGAGGACCCGGGGAAGGTGCCGGAGCAGAACGTCGAGATTGGTGAAGGCCTCTGAGCGCCTTGCGGAACTAAGGGCTCGGTCAGGCAAAACCAGGAAGAAGACGGAAAACATCGCAGGCACGAAGGGTCATAAGAGTTCATGTATTCATGGCTCCATGAGCTGGGCTACAAACTCGATGAAAAAGAGAGAAACAAGCCCCAAGATTCCACTGACGCGACCAAAGTCTAGAAGTTGCAAGAACGGCCGCGTCACCAGGTTTCAGCCCTGGCGGCGCTCTCCTGCTCCATGACCCAAGCGAAGAAATCGCCTCCCTCATCACCAGCACAAAGGCCGGTGTCATCAAGGGTGCTCCTGAGGCCCCCTCCGCAGCTTCGACGATCTTCTTGGAGACTCTACCGCCTGGGATCCTCCTTGGTGCTTCAGCGGTTTCCTTCTCTTGAAGTTCCCTCATCACCGGCGCAAAAGCCGGTGTCATCAAGGGTGCTCCTGAGGCCCCATCCGCAGCTTCAGCGGTCTTCTCAGAGACTCTGCCGCCGGGAATTCTCCTTGGTGCTTCAGCGGTCTTCTCGGAGACTCTGTCGCCGGGAATTCTCCTTGGTGCTTTAGCGGTTTCTTTGAAGACTCCACCATCTGAGAAGGGACGCAACGCCAGGGAGCTTTCGGCCTGCCGTCACCAAGGAAGGGCCCCGTCGGGAGGACAAACCAGAGACCCCTTGGAGGCACCACCTCCAGAGGCAAGGCAGGCAGGCTCCCTGGGTCCCAGACTTGGTGAGGACGCCGACGCTGGAGGAAATCAAGAGCGATTCTCCCCCCATAAGGCGGGTTAAGAGCCATGGAAGAAGACAAGACTGCAGAGACTCGAGGGAGGCGCAAGGGCTGGAAGCCTTATAAGGGGAGCGTACCCACGTGGCGGTTTCTTTTCACACCTTCCCGGGTGCAATCCCAAGCGATTCAGAACTCTTCGAATACACCACATCGGCAACCACTTCGGCTCCTAGACCGAGCGCCGATGACAGGTGGACCCAAGCCGCCCGACTGAAGCGGTGGGTCAAGGAGTCAGTCTCCTAAGAAGACAAGCCGGCAAGGCACTTTAGCGGTTCCCGAAGAAAGCGCCGCAACATGCAGAAGTGGCAGTCTTGGGAACCGCCACAGTAAAAGCAACCATCAAGTGGGCGCACGCTCCCACGATCCTGCGACCGTTCGTGCTCCGGCAGCGGTCAATACGGGACTTAGAGAAAGTGCGCGGATCAGAAGAGACGGAGGTCCCACCTCGGGCCCGCTATCTCCCCCGAGATGGGCCCGGGGGCCACTGTCGGTACCTGAGATATGGGGTACCCCCGCACACAGGGGAAAATGCCTAAGGAACTCGCCCTTCTCCGCAGGGAGAGCTCCGAAGGCGCCACACGTCCGGCGGGGGCCGGACCAACCTCTCCTCAGAGGAGAGCTCCGGGCCCGCCATGTGGCATACAGAAGCCGGACCTCCCCCTCCGCGGGCGAGGGGTCCGAAGGTGCCATGTGTCCGGCGGGGCCGGACCTCCCTCTCCTCAGAGAGGAGCCCCGGGCCCGCCACGTGGCCGACAGAAGCCGAACCTCCCCCTCCGCGGGGAGAGGTCCGGAGGCTCCACGTGCCCCGTGGGCCGCACCCTCCTCTCCTCTGAGAAGGGCTCCGGGCACGCCACGTGGCCAGTAGAACGGTGCTGCCTGTCCCCAAGCAATAGGCAGCGGGCGTAAAGACGCCCCATACCTTGACCGTACAAGGTATTCAAGGCTCGCGTCTTCCCAAGACGCGGAGCACGCCTCTGTCAGGTGCCGTTGCGCCCAGTCGCATCACAGACTGGCGCGCGGTGTCAGAACCTGCCAGCCAATAAACACCGCGACAAGACATCCCATGCCGCCTGCGCCGTCATCAACCACTACGACTAGCATGCGGCATGGGCAGGGCGGCAAGACGGAGACTCGGAAGCCTTCGCCAGAGACAACTACCGGCATAACTGCAGATACGGTAGATAACAGTCAATCTCCCCGGGACCACCTGTCGGGTCCCGGGCCCCCCTTGTAAGCCACCCGAGTCTTGGACTATAAAAGGCTCGGGTAGGCGACGATAGCAAGGGTTCGCATTTCTGCAACTCATACGCTAGCCATTCACGCCCAAGCTGTAACTCACCCCCAAGCTCAGGACTCCGGCCCTGAGCAGCAAGCAATACAGCGAGCTCCATAGCTCGCCGTGGACGTAGGGTTTTACGCTCCGGCGGCCTGAACCACGTAAAACTCACAGTGTCAAGCTCTTACTAACTCGTCCATCCGCGCAACCTCTCCGCAAGGGACTAGCTCCACTGAAAAAAGAACCTCCGCGGGCTACCCAGTGCAGGCCCGGGGGAAGTGTCGACTGAACACTTCGACAAATACCTTGTACGGGCAAGGTATGGCGCGTCTTTACTCTTGCTGCCTACCGCGCTGGGGCAGGCAGCGCTGCTCTGCTGGCCATGTGGCGGGCCCGAAGCTCTCCTCTGAGGAGAGGGAGGTCCGGCCCCGCTGGACACGTGGAGCCTTCGGAGCTCTCCCCGCGGAGGGGGGAGGTCCGGCTCTGCTGGCCACATGGCGGGACCGGAGCTCTCCTATGAGGAGAGGGAGGTCCGGCCCCGCTGGACACATGGAGCCTTCGGAGCTCTCCCCACGAAGGGGGGAGGTCCGGCTCTGCTGGCCACGTGGCGGGTCCGGAGCTCTCCTCTGAGGAGAGGGAGGTACGGCCCCGCTGGACACGTGGAGCCTCCGGAGCTATCCCCGCGGAGGGGGGAGGTCCGGCTCAGTTGGCCACATGGCGGGCCCGGAGCTTACCTTTGAGGAGAGGGATGTCTGGCCCCGCTGGACAGGTGGCGCCTTCGGAGCTCTCCCTGCGGAGAAGGGCGAGGTCCTTAGGCAGTTTTCCCTGTGCGCGGGGGTACCCCATATTGAGGGTACCGACAGTGGCCCCCGGGCCCATCTCGGGGGAGATAGCGAGCCCGAGGTGGGGTCCCCGTCTCTTCCACTCCGCGCAACTTCTCGAAGACCCACATTGACCGTTGTCGGAGCACGAACAGTCGCGGGATCATGGGAGCGTGTGCCCCACTTGATGGTGGCTTTTACTGCGGCGGTTCCCAAGGCTGCCACTTCCGCACGTCGCAACGCCTTTTTAGGAACCGCCGAAGCGTCCTGCTGGCTCATCTTCTTGAGAGACTGACTTCTTGGCCCACCGCTTTAGCTGGACGACTTGGGTCCACTTGTCACCGACGCTTGGTCTTGGAGCTGAAGCGGTTGTCCAAGCAGCTTATTCGAAGAGTTTCGAATCGCTTTGAATTGCGCCTGGGAATTTTAAAAGGGGATCTCACCTGCATCACGGCTTCCCTTCGCACTTCCCAGCGCTTGCATCTTCCTTGTTTCCTTGAGCTCTTGCGCTCTTGTCTTCCCCGTCCTTGAGCTTCCATCTGCCATGGCTTCCAACTTGCCTCCGGAGAAGAAACGCACCCTGTCTCCTCCAGCGGCGGCGTTTGCACCAAGTCAGGGATCCAGGGCGCCTGCGCGTCCTTCTTCTGGAGATGGCATCTTGTCCGGTGGCAACTCCAAGAGGTCTCGGGCTTCCCATTCTGGCGAGACCCCACTCGAGCGTCGATGGACTGAAGGTCCCTGGGCGTCGCGTCCTCCTTCCTCAGGAGGTGGAGCCCCGAGGGGGACCGCTGGTGCGGCGATGCCCAGGGGCGAGTCTAGAGCTCAGGCGCCCCGGGCCTCGGGAGCCGGATCAGCGTCTAGGGGTGCTTCAGAAGCATCCCCTGCTCCGCCGGTCCGGGCGACTGCGGGGCAGCCCTCGACGGCGATGGCGGGCTCTAGTGGACCTACCCCGGCTTGGAAGCCGGGGTTCAGAGCCTGTTGGAGTGCTCGTGTCCCTCGGTAAGTGTCACCCTTACTGGGTTCCAAAGCCTGCATCCTTTTCTTCTTTCCTTAACCTGAGAGCCTCTCATGTTTGCAGGGACTCATTGATTACCGGTAACGTCTCCGTTTCCCGGCCTTCCCCGTCTGTCGTGGGGTCTGTGCCGCAGAGCCCGACAGCTGAAGCGGTTCCGGCAGCCCCCAAGCAGGCGCAATCTCCTCCTGCTCTGGCCGGTCCGGCTCTTGTGGCAGTGGCGGCAACTCCCTCCCATCCCCCTTCGCCAGCTCGGGAGCTGGCTGTTGCTGAAGGTTCGGTGGGACTGGCTGGCGGTGTTCCGCCTTCTGTTGTCGAAGCGGGAGAAACTGCCACAGGCCCTACAGCTGGCAGTGAACCGGAGTGCGCCGGGAGCGGCCCCGCCCCAGTGCCAGCTTCTCCTAATCAGCGCCTCATCCCTATCGCCGAAGCGTCAGCTCCTCCTGATGACGACGTGATGGAGGAGGTCGGGGGCGCGGCTTCGGCCTCTGCCGCCCCGCTGCCCCTGGCAGACGCTTTTAAGCTCGCCCAGACGAGCGTCCGGCAGGTTCTGGCCGCGCTCGGCAGTGAACGGGAGGAGCAGGAAGGAGAGAGGGATCGCCTCCTCAGCTGGGGTCGCCTCTTGAAGGAGCGGACCGAGGAGGTAAGGGAGGAGCTTGACTCGAGGCGGACGTCGCTCGATGTCATGGAGGCGCTCCTTGACCGCCAGAAGAGAGCCGTCGACCGCCTGGACTCTGAGACTAGGCGGCTCCACCAGGAGACCCGCGAGACTCATGCCTGGGCCGAGGGCGCCTCTCTGCTTTGGAGGAGCTGCGGCTGAAGCTGGAGTGCCGTGAGCGCGCCATCGCGGACTAGGAGCGCACTGCGGCGGCTGAGGCAGAGAAGGTCGCCGCGCGGCTGGCGGCTGGCGAGGGCGACCTGAGGGCCCGAGCTAAGGAGCTGGAGACCCGGAAGGCAGATCTGGTCGCGAGGGAGGAGCAGGTCTCCCGGGAGCACCAGGCGATCCTGGATCGGGAGCTGGCAGCCGACTTCCGGGCTTCGGAGTTGGAGCGGCTCGCCCAGAGTCTTCATCTTCGGGAAAGCTCTCTGGCAGCCAAGGAGAAGGAATTCTCTGAGGGGGGCCTCGACGCCTTGCTGGCAGCCCGCCGCGAGATGGAGGAGCTCCAGGCCTCGCAGTCCTCCGAGGCACGGGCAGTCTGGAGCATCGTCGACCAGGCAGGGTCCGCCCTGGTCCCCCTTGGTTTCAGCCCGGTGAAGGCAGCGGCTCCAGCGCAGAAGGTGGCCGAGGCGATCCCTGCGCTCGAGTCTATTGGCGCTAAGCTGGACAGGCTTGAAGCAGTGGTCGCCAGTGAGCTCGAGGCAGAGGGGCGGGTCCTAGCAATGGAGGTTTCTACGCACGTGCTGGCATGCTTCTGGAGCCAGGATCCCCCCTCTCTCTGGATCCAGTGAGGCAGGGCCCTGCCGCGGAGCGGGAGCAAGCTGCCAGGGCTGAAGTCGGGGATGTGGCTGCCCTTGTAGCCTCTAGGTTCCGGCGCGAGCCAGGGGAATCCTAGGGCTTGTATCTTTTCTTTTTCTTTCATTGAGTCTGTAGTCTTGCTCATGGAGCCTTGAATAAATAGACCCTTTGTTTTTTGTGTCCGTGCTTACCTTCTTCTTGAATTGGCCTGGCCGAGTCCTTAGCTCCGCAAGGACCTCGGAGGTATTCACCAATCTTGAAGTCTTGCACAGACACCTTCCTCTGGTCCTTATTGTGTTAAGGGCCCAAGGGGTCTTTGGAGCTTGCCCCGTGAGAACGGGGAGGTCCAGATCTGCCGGCCACGTGGCGGGCCCGGAGCTCTCCTTTGAGAAGGTGGAGGTCCGACCCCGCGGGACACGTGGAGCCTTCGGAGCTCACCCCTTCGGAGGGGGCAAGGCTCGGCTCTGCCGGCCACGTGGCGGGCCCGGAGCTACCCTCTGAGGAGAGGGGAGCTCCGGCCCCGTCGGACACATGGGGCCTTCGGGGCTCGCCCCTGTGGAAGGGGCGAGACCCGGATCCTCCGGTCTTGCGCTGGAGTAGTCGATAGCTCCGGCCCTCCCTTGTGCAGTTCCCGTAGATAAAACCTGAAGGTCCTGCACACAGGTAGAGGAAGCGTAATTCTCCTCTAGGGCTTTCCCTTCCCTGTCTCTTAGTCTTATTTGGCTTACGGTCCTGGTCCGGTATACGGGGCTTGGGCAATTCTGTGCGCGAGGCACCGGGGGTCCGGCTCCCTCCAAGGTCAGGGTACGACCGTCCGGCCCCAAGTACTGGGCCTACGCCGGGGAGGCAGAGTGTACATGCTTTCGGTACGGAACCAGGCAAAGCGGTTGTACTCCCCTGGACCTCCGAAGGACAGGGCGCGCAAGCTTTGGGTCGGAACCAGGCAAAGCAGGCTATGCACCCTAGACCCCCCATGCACGGCGTAGGCCTTTCCTGGAGGTGACCAACTGGCACCGCAACACCTGACTGGGGGAGGCCCGAAAGGCCCCCTGGCCATCGGCAGGTGCCTCAAGCGCAACCGCCTTCGGTAGGACAGCAAATGCTGACTATGGATGAGAGCGGGAAAGGGGAGCTAAATGTACGGTGAGCATACATGGAAAGTGCGGTCATAGAAATTAGTGCATAATTTAAATGAGCATATAAGCAAGAGCGTGGTAGACCAGGTTTCTGTGTAAATGCCCATAGGAGGAAGGCTGGCTGAACATGGAGGCAATGACCCGCCTCTTTAAGAAGGGAAGCAAGACTCTACGCGCTTGGGGTCCGAATCAGGCCAAGCTGAACGTAGGCCTAGACCGTCCCCTGAGGCTTAGCTGCTCCGAGCGCTTTCCTGGAGCCTATGGGATCTATTACAGAAAGGAAAAGGCTTGTTCTACTAATGCTCTGGGGATAGAACTTACTGTGATGTTCCATGCTCCAAGGGTTCGGGAGCGGATCCCATCCTTGGTGGAGAGGTGTATGTACCTGGGGCGACAACTTTCGTGACTCGGAAGGGACCTTCCCGGCTGGGGGAGAGTTTATAGGTCCTTCACGAGAAAGTGTGCGCCGCGGCACCAGGTCGCCCTCTTGTAGCTCCCAGACGCACTTGGTCCTTTGGCGGTAGCGCCGGAGCACCAGCCAGGACCGTGCGCTGTGTAGTGTTGCTTGTAATCGTGCCTCATTGACGAGGTCGATATCTTCACACCGGAGCTGGTCCTGTGCGGCTTCTCCCGGGGGCCCCGGGGTACCTTCCTCTATTGGCTCAGGCCGACAAGAGGTAGGCAGACCCGGACTCTTCTTTGGGGGACCCAGGATGTCTTCTTCCATTGGCTCAGGCCGACAGGAGGTTGACGGATCCTGGGCAGCCCCCGGGACGTGAGGCCGAGGCACGGAGACGTGCGGCTCGGGTGGAGCTGGCCCGGTTCTGCACGGCCAGGGGCTGGTGCTTGGGCTGCTGCAATTGCTTGGAGCTTTTCCAAGGCTGATACTGCAGCAGTGCAGTCTCCACAGATCTTTGGGGCAGTCGTAGTGGGCTACCGCCCTGAATCTTCATCGCTGGAGCTGGAGTCCTCAAAGTTATGTACTGCCTTTACGGTGCGCTGAGGCTCCTGAAACTCCACCTGGTGGTCGACGTTGTCTTGGGTGTCGACCTTCTGCTTGCCCTCCCTTTGACGGAAAGGAGGGGCGTCAGCACGCGGTTGCTTCCCCTTGCGGAAGCGCTCCGCGAGCTTCTAAATCTCCCGGCACTCAGCAGCAGTATGGTTGCTGGTGTCGTGCACGGGGCATGGCTCGCCTTGGTCACCATCTGGAGCTGGTGACCGTCGCTGCCTCTTGTCGGGGCGTGGCCCCCGAGCTCCATCGGGTGCTGCTGCTGCAGCAACAGGAGCTGCGGTCGGTGGTTTCATCTTGCCACCGCCCCGGTTCTTGATCTTCTTGCCGCTTCCATGGGAAGCAGCGCCAGATCCGGGCTGTCCTCCTGACTCAGAGGCTGGCTGTGAGTGCCAGTTCCGCCCTTCTGCTGCCCAGGCGCACTTGTCCGCCAGGCTGAAGAGCTCTGAGACGTCGCGAACCTCTCTGGTCGCGAGCTTCTCGAGCATGTTCTTGTCCCGTACACCCTGCCGGAACGCCACCACCACAAAAGCATTTTGAATGTGGGGGATGGTGTTCCGCACTTGGGAGAACCGCTGGATGAAGGAGCGCAGCGTCTCTCTAAGTTGTTGTTGGATGGCGTGGAGGTATAGCTCCGTGCCAGGCCGGGTGTAGGAGCTGCCGAAGTTCGCAGTGAACTGCCGGCAGAGCTCTCCCCAGTTGGTTATGGAACCCTGGGGGAGATTCATGAGCCAAGACCGTGCTGGTCCGGTCAAGGCGACGGGGAAGTAGTTGGCCATGACGGCCTCGTCCCCTCCTGCAACAAGGATGGCGGTGGAGTAGATCTGGAGGAACTCCGCCGGGTTGACGCTGCCATCGTACTTCTCGGGCAGGTGCGGCCGGAACTTGCGCGGCCACTTTGCAAAGCGAAGGTGTGGCGCCAGGGCCGCACATCCTGCTCCTGTTTCTGCAGGCGTTGGTGCCGTGAACGCTTGGTTCGCTGCCGGCACTGTGTACCCCGGTATGGGCAAGGCTGCGCCATAGACCGGGGGCACCATTTGCAGGGCATATGGCTGGGGCATATGCTGCGTGGCGTATGCCTGGGGCAGAGATCGTGTGGCGAACGTCTGCGGCTCAGGCTGGGTCGAGGCGGTTGACATGCTGTCTCCGGCCTCTTGGTTGCGACGCCTTTCTCGCCGTCGCTCGACGACCACTCGGGCATCTTTGCCCAAGTGGCGTCGTTCCAGCTCCGACCTCAGGTCCGCCGATGGGAGCATGGTGGAGCGGGAGTCTTCCGTCTGCCCGTCAACCGTTGGCGTGCGCGTCAGCGATACAGCTAGTTGACTGGGGCGTCGTCCCCGCCGAAGTTGAGGGTTGGCGGAGGCGACGACGAGACGGTCTACGTCGCGAATCCACTGCTGGGTCGCTGACTGAGGTGCGTCCCCAGCAGGTGGATTGTGCAGTAGCGCTCGTGCTGTGGCTAGTGCACTCCCGTGGGAGACACTCAGCGCTGCAGTGGATCTTGGGCTTGCTGGAGTCGGCGCTGCCAAAGTCGGCGTTGCTGGAGTCGGCTGCTGGCTTCCAGCTTGAACCAACACACTCCGTCCTGAGGGTGTCGAGACGTAGTCCCCGCTGGTCACCGTTCGTCGTGAACGTGGGCGGGGGGAGCTTGCCGCTGAAGGAAGCTTCATCATCTTCGTCGGCGAAAGCTTGTCGCGCAAGGGAAAAGCCCCCTACCTGGCGCGCCAAATGTCAAAGTGTGTAGCCGACACTTCCCCGGGCCTGCTCTGGGCAGCCCGCAGAGGTTCTTTTTCGGAGGGGCTAGTCACTCACGGAGAGCTTACACGTTAGGGACGATGGAGGGAGAAGCTTGACATAGGGATTTTTACGTGGTTCAGGCCGCCGTAGCGTAATACCCTACATCCACGGTGAGCAGAGATGCTCGTTGTATTGCTTGGTGCTCAGGAGCGAACCCTGCGTGAGAGTGTAAAATGTCGAGCCCTTGCTAACGTTGCCTACCCAAGCCTTTTATAGTCCAAGGCTCGGGTGGCTTACAAGGTGGGCCCGGGACCCGACAGGTGGTCCCGGGGAGATTGCCTGCCATCTACCATATCCACAGTTACGCCGGCAGTTGTCTCTGGCGAGGGCTTCAAAGTCTTCGTTCTGCCGCCCTGCCCATGCCGCAAGCTAGTCGTAGTGGTTGGCAGGGGCGGCAGGGGATGTCTTGTCGCTGTGTTTATTGGCGTGCAGCCTCTGACGCGGCGCGCCAGTCTTCACTGCGATGTGATTGGGCGCAACGGCACCTGACAGAGGCGTGCTCTGCGTCTCCGCGCCTTGGGAAGGCGCGGGTCTTGAATACCTTGTACGGGCAAGGTATGGCGCGTCTTTACTCTTGCTTCCTACCGCGCGGGGGCAGGCAGCGCTTCTCTGCTGGCCACGTGGTGGGCCCGGAGCTCTCCTCTGAGGAGAGGGAGGTCCGGCCCCGCTGGACACGTGGAGCCTTCGGAGCTCTCCCCGCAGAGGGGGAGGTCCGACTCTGCTGACCACGTGGCGGGCTCGGAGCTCTCCTCTGAGGAGAGGGAGGTCCGGCCCCGCTGGACACGTGGAGCCTTCGGAGCTCTCCCCGCGGAGGGGAGAGGTCCGGATCTGCTGGCCACGTGGCGGGTCCGGAGCTCTCCTCTGAGGAGAGGGAGGTCCGGCCCCGCTGGACACGTGGAGCCTCCGGAGCTCTCCCCGCGGAGGGGCGAGGTCCGGCTCAGTTGGCCATGTGGTGGGCCCGGAGCTTACCTCTGAGGAGAGGGATGTCCAGCCCCGCTGGACACGTGGCGCCTTCGGAGCTCTCCCTGCGAAGAAGGGCGAGGTCCTTAGGCAGTTTCCCCTGTGCGCGGGGTTACCCCATATTGAGGGTACCGACAACAGTCAAGACTCTGCGCCGAGCAGTGGCGTCGGTGGCCCCTACCCCAAGTGCAGCATCGCACCTCAAGTGGGTAGGGACCCCCATCAGCTTCAACGCCAACGACTGCCCCAAGAACATGTCTGGAGCCAGACAGCTACCACTCTTGGTAGCTCCCACCATCGCCAACGTGAAGATGTACCACGTCCTGGTGGATGGCGGGGCCGGCCTCAACCTCATCAGCCGCGCAGCTTTCCAGAAGCTGTAGATTCCGATGGCCAAGCTCACCCCGTCGAGCCCGTTCTCAGGGGTGGGGCTGGGACAAGTCATCCCATACGGCAACATCAGCCTTCCGGTGACCTTCGGAGCACCGGACAACTACCGGACAGAATTCATTCTGTTCGACGTGGCGGAGGTCGACCTCCCCTTCAACACCATCATCGGCAGGCCGGCCCTGTACCAATTCATGGCAGTAGCCCACTACGGCTACCTCGTCTTGAAGATGCCTACACCAACCGGCGTCCTCGGGATCCGTGGAGACCGCACTGCCGCAGTGTCAGCCTTGGAGAAGCTCCAAGCACTTGCGACAGCCCGAGCACCCGCCCCTGGCGGTGCAGAACCGGGCCAGCTCCACCCGAGTGCACGCCACCGTGCCTCGACCTCTGCACCCCGAGTGCAACCCTTCGACGAAGGCGACGGCCCCCTAAAGGTTGTCCAAGTCGGCGCCGAGGCTGCCCAGACCACCCGGATAGCCGGGGACCTGGACAACAAATAGGAAGGCACGCTCATCACCTTCCTCCGGGACAACGTCAACGTGTTTGCATGGCAACCGTCACATATGCCTGGGATCCCTAGGGAGGTGATCGAGCACCATCTGAAGATCTTCCCTGATGCCCGGCTGATCCAGCAGAAGCCCCGGAAGCAATCCATCGAGCGGCAGAACTTCATCCGTGAAGAAATCAAGAAGCTGCTGGATGCTGGCTTCATACGGGAGGTACACCACCCTCGGTGGTTGGCGTACCCTGTTGTCATCCCGAAGGCCGACGGGAAGCTCCGGATGTGCATCGACTACACCAGTCTCAATAAGGCATGCCCCAAAGATCCATTCCCTCTCCCTAGAATAGATCAAATAGTAGACTCTACATCAGGCTGTGATATGTTATGCTTCCTAGACGCCTACTCACGCTTCCACCAAATTCCAATAACTAGAGAAGATGAAGAACATACTGCTTTTATCACTGTAGACGACCTGTATTGTTACGTCTCCATGCCTTATGGTCCGAAAAATGCTCTCCCCACCTTTGTACGTGCAATGCATAAAACATTTGGAGAGCTAATCCGAGACTTAGTTGAGGTGTATGTCGATGACATTGTTGTCAAAGTCAAGTAGAGCACATCCTTGTTAGACAACCTAGCTCTAGTCTTTGACAAGCTGCGCACCACGCGCACGAAGCTAAACCCGGACAAGTGCGTGTTCGGTGTATCCTCTGGAAAGCTCCTTGGATTCCTGGTCTCACACCGAGGAATCGAGGCTAACCCAGAGAAGATCAAGGCCATCGAGCTGATGCGACCCCCGGCTCGCATCAAGGATGCCCAGAAGCTCACGGGATGTCCAGCTGCGCTCAGTCAGTTCATACCAAGGCTAGCTGAGCGAGCTCTTCCCTTCTTCAAGCTCCTGCGCAAAGACAGTCCATTTGTTTGGACCGAAGAAGCAGAAGAAGCATTCCAGGAGCTGAAGCGGCTCCTGACGACGCTACCCGTCATGGTAGCCCCTGAGCCCGGTGAGCACCTACTGTTCTACATCGCGGCGACAACAGAAGTGGTGAGCATGGTCCTAGTCGCGGAGCGGCCGGACCCCTCATCACTGCAACCAGCTCCAACAGCTGAAGTCAAGCACCAAGGCTGCCTGGGCCCCATGGGGGGCCCCGACAGCCAGGAGATTCCGGAGGTCCAAGACGACCTCCCGAAGCTCCAAGACAACCTCCCGGAGGTCCAAGGGGACCTCCCGGAGGGCCAAGACGACCTCCAGAAGCTTCAAGATGACCTCCCAAAGGTTCAGGACAACCTCCCGGAGGTCCAAGACGGCCAAGAAGTCTCCGAGTCCCTGCCCCCGGAGGCTGCTCCGGGCCTATCTACCTCCTGTCGGCCTGAGCCAATGGGGGAAGACATCCCGGGTCCCCCAGGGAGGATCTGGACCATCCAGAGGCCCGTCTACTACATCAGCGAAGTCCTCCACGATGGCAAGACAAGGTACCTGGAGGTCCATAAGCTGCTGTATGCAGTGCTCGTGGCGTCCAGGAAGCTCCGGCACTACTTCCAAGCCCACTGAATCTCGGTGGTCACCTCCTACCCACTGAAGAAAATCCTCCACAGCCCCAACGCGACTGGCAACGTCGCCAAGTGGGCCGCGGATCTAGCGGAGTTCGAGCTAGACTTCCTACCACGTCACGCGGTCAAGAGCCAAGCACTGGCTGACTTCGTGGCCAAGTGGACGCCATCACCAACCAACCCAGGGGGCACCGAGGCGGCGAACCGGAGCCCCGAGCTCCGGTCTTCACCGAGCCCCACTGGACGCTCTACTTCGACGGCTCCTCGTGGAAGCAGGGGGCCGGAGCCGGCGTACTGCTCCTCATGCCATCGGGGGAGCAGTTCAAGTACATGGTGCGTCTCAATTTCAAGGCAACCAACAACATGGCCGAGTATGAAGCTCTCATCTTCGGCCTGAAGACGGCACTGTCCCTCGGCGTCCGCCAGTTGCTGGTCAAAGGCGACACCCAGCCGATTATCAAGCAAGTCAAGGGTGAATGCTCCTGCAACGACCCACAACTGGCTGCCTACCTCCTCCACGTCCAGATGCTGGAGAAGGACTTTGTTGCCTTGGACCTGTGCCATGTACCGCGCTCCGACAATACCGTGGCCGACGAACTTTCAATGAAGGCCTCCACCGGAGCCCTGGTGCCTGAAGGAGCCTTTGAGAGGACGTTGCCACGGCCCACAGCCCGGCCTGCCGAGCCGGGCAAAGGGGGCGAGACCAGCACCTCGAAGCTGGCAGTCCCAGTGGCCCTGCAACCAAGGTGCCCGCCAAGGATCGTAAGCGCCACTGGGGACTCCGTGCTACCCAGCGCTCAAGATCCAGAAGCTCAAGTTAGTCCTGATACATGGATCACGGAGGTCCGGGACTACTTGAAAGACAACATCCTTCCTGATGAACATGCATCCGCTGAACGGATTGTGCGGATGGCTAAGAGATACACGTTTGTAGAAGGGGATCTCTACCGGCTTGGCGCCAACGACATCCTATTGCGGTGCATAACCTAGGAGGAAGGCTGCGACCTACTCGCAGAGATCCATGGAGGCAAGTGCGGAAATCACGCTTCCTCACGCACGTTGGTCGGTAAAGCCTTCCGGCATGGCTTTTACGGGCCAACAGCCCTCCTTGATGCCGTCAAGCTGGTCAAGAGATGCAAGGCGTGCCAGTTCCGTGCCAAGCAGATCCACACACCGGCGTAGACACTGCAGATGATCCCGCCCTCGTGGCCGTTCGCTGTATGGGGGTTGGACATCCTAGGGGCATTCCCCAAAGCCATCGGGGGATTCCGGTACCTCTACGTCGCCATCGAGAAGTTCACCAAGTGGTCGGTAGATGCACCAGTCGTCACCATCAACAAGCAATCCGCAGTCAAGTCCATTAAGTCGATCGTCTGCAGGTTCGGGGTCCCGAACAGAATCATCACCGACAACGGGACCTAGTTCACCAGCGCAGCATTCCAAGAGTACTGCGAAGACCTTGACAGCCAGGTGTGCTATGCCTCTGTCGCTCATCCAAAGAGCAATGGGCAATTCGAGAGGGCCAACGCCGAGATCCTTCGGGGCCTCAAGACTCGCACCTATGCCAGCTTGAAGAAACATGGTGCCAAGAGGGTGGACGAGCTTCTGTGCTCACTGTGGGCTAGCCGGACATCCCAGAGCCGGGCCACAGGGGAGACACCCTTCTTCATGGTCTACGGGGCCGAAGCCGTGCTTCCCCCATAAGTCACCATGGGGTCCCCCCGCGTCCGAGCTTACGACGAAGCCGCGCAGGATCAACTCCGGCGTGAGGACATAGACATCGTCGACGAGGCAAGATGGCAAGCAACGTTGTGCAACGCACAGTACCGGCACCCGATGCTACCACCAGAGGTCCGTGTACGTCCGAGAGCTCAAAGAAGGCGACCTGGTGCTGCGGCACATACTTTCTCGAGAAGGGACCAACAAACTCTCCCCCAGCTAGGAAGGTCCCTTCTGAGTCATGAAAGTTTGCCGCCCCGGGTGCGTGCATCTTTCCACCGAGGACGGGGACCCGCTCCCAAACCCTTGGAACATAGAACACCTCCGTAAGTTCTATCCCTAGAGCAGTAGTAGGACAGGTTTCCTCTTCTTTCTGTAATAGATCCCATAGAGCCCAGGAACAGCGCTCAGAGCAGCTAAGGCCTAGGGGGTGGTCCAGGACTACGTCCAGCTTGGCCTGGTTCCGTACCCTAAGCGCATAGGCCCTGCCCCCCTTCATAATGGGGTGGGTCGTTGCCTCCATGTACAGCCTGTCTTCCTCCTATGGATGTTTATGTATGGAAAGAACCCTGTCCTACCACGCTCTCTCATGTGTTCATTTAAATTATGGAATTAATTTTTATGATCACCTCCTCACGCTCACCGACAGTATACGCTCATCGTATACCCGGCTCTCTTTTCCCACTCTCACCCCTAGTCGGCATTTGCTATCCTAACCGAAGGCGGTCGTGCTTGAGGTACCTGCCGAAGGCCAGGGGGCCTTTCGGACCTCCCCCAGTCAGGTATTGTGACGCCAGTTGGTCACCTCTAGGAAAAACCTACGCCAGTCATGGGGGGTCCAGGGTGCATAGCCTGCTTTGCCTGGTTCCGTACCCAAAGCATACGCACTTTTCCTCTCGGGGGGTCCAGGATGTGCAGCCTGCTTTGCCTAGTTCCGTACCCAAAGCGTGTGCACTCTGCCTCCCCAGCGCTACGGTCTAGTACTAGGGGTCGGACGGTTGCACCCAGACCTCGGAGGGAGCCGGACCTCCGGTGCCGAGCGCACTGAATTACCCAAGCCCCGTATACTGGTCCAGGACTGTAAGACAAATAAGACTAAAAGACAGGGAAGGGAGAACCCCCGAGCAAAATTACCTTTCCCCTACATGTGTGCAGGACCTCCTGAGAGGCCTCCCGGACCTCCGGAGCCGGGGTTCCAACACCTGTGTGCTCCGGGTGGACAGGGGGGCCCTGGCCTTAGCTCCCCCGCAGGAATGTGGTAGGTGTGCCCAAAGCATTGGCCATACCTACCAGTGGGCCACTACGGGGGCTGCACAAGGGAAGACTGGAGCTCCCGACGCCAACCCAAGACCAGAAGAACCGAACCTTGCCCCCCCACGGGGGCGAGCTCCGAAGGTGCCACGTGTCCAGCAGGGCCGGAGCTCCCCCTCAACTCAGAGGAGAGCTCCGGGACTGCCACGTGGCTAGAGGATACGGACCTCCCCCCCTCCCCCGTGGGGGCGAGCTCCGGAGGCACCACGTGCCCAGCAGGGACGGAGCCCCCCCTCTCCTCAGAGGAGAGCTCCGGGCCTGCCACGTGGCCAGAGGATCCGGACCTCTCCCCCCCCCCCCCCCCCCCCCGTGGGGGCGAGCTCTGGAGGTGCCATGTGCCAAGCAGGGTCGGGGCTCCCCCTCTCCTCATAAGAGAGCTCTGGGCCTGCCACGTGGCCAGAGGATCCGGACCCCCCCCCGTGGGGGTGAGCTCCGAAGGCGCCACGTGTCCAGTAGGGCCGGAGCTCCCCCTCTCCTTAGAGGAGAGCTCCAGGCCTGCCACGTGGCCAGAAGGGCCAGACCTCGCCCTCTCCGCAGGGGCGAGCTCCGAAGACCCCTTGGGTCTTTATGTCAACAACGGGCCGAGGAAGGTGTCTGTTCAAGCTTCGAGATCAGTGGAGACCTCCCGAGGACCTTACGGAGCTAAGGACTCGGGCAGGGCAAGCCATGAAAAGAAAGCAACAAGCACAGGCACACAAGATAAAAGTCTGTTCATTGAAAATCTCCACGAGCTGGATTTACAGACACAAAAAACAAAAAATACAAAGGCCCTTCAGCTACAAGGGCGAGCGCCTAGGAGTCCCCGGCCTCCCGCTGGAACCTAGACGTGACGAGGGCGGCGACGTCTCCGACTCCGGCCCTGGCGACCTCCTCCTGCTCGGCGACGGGGCCCTGCACCACGGGCTCCAGAGAGATGGAGGAGTCCCAGCTGCAGAAGCACATCAGCACGTGTGCGGCGACCTCTTTCGCTAGGCTCCTCCCCTCGACCTCGAGCTCATTGACGATCATGGCCTCCAACCTCTCCAACTTGGCGCCGATGGACTCGATCGCCGAGATCGCCTGGACTACCTCTTGCGCCGGAGCCCCCGTCCTCACGGGGCTGAAGCCAAGAGGCACCAGGGCAGACTCCGCCTGGCCGACGAAGTCCCAGACTGCTCGGGCCTCGATGGTCCGCGAAGCTCGGAGCTGCTCCACCTCCTGGTGAGCCGCCAGCAGGGCGCCAAGACCTTCCTCGGCGAACCTCCTCTCCTTCATCGCAAAGTCCCGGGCGAGCCTCTCCAACTCCGACGCCCGGAAGTCAGCAGCAAGCTCCCGGTCCAGCACCGCTTGGCGGTCCCGGGCGACCTGCTCCTCCCTTTCGGCCAAGGAAGCCTCCCGGAGTTCCAGCTCTTAGCCTTCAGGTCACCTTCTCCAGCCTCTAGCTGCTCGGCGACCTCCTTCTCCTTGGCCGCCACGGCACGCTCCCGATCTGCGACGGCGCACTCACGGCGCACCAGCTGCAGCCGCATCTCCTCGTTGGCGTCAGAGAGGGCCCGGACACTGTCATAGGCCTCACAGGCCTCCTGCATAATCCGCCGGGTCTCGGCGTCCAGGCGGTCCACGGCTCTCCTCTGCACTTTGAGGAGCTCCTCCTCAGCATCGAGCCTGGCCTGCTTAGCGTCGAGATCCTCCTCGACCTCTCGGGTCCGCAGCTTCAAGAGCCGCCCCCAACCGCGGAGGCAGTCCCTCTCATCCGCCAAGGCCTCCCGCTCGTGCTCGAGCGCAGCCTGGACCTGTCGGATGCTGGACTGGGCGAGCTCCAGTGCATCTGCCAGGGGCAGAGGGGCGGCAGAGGCTGAAGCCGCGCCGAAGACCTCCTCCATGACGTCGTCATCCGACGGAGGAGACTCCGGCACCGCAGCCTCCACGGAAACCGCGACGATCCGACGATCTGGAGAAGACGGCGCCGAGGCATGGCCAGTCCCGACGCGCCCCTGCTCACCGCCATCCTGAAGACTTGCGTCAGCTCCTCCTGCATCAGCACCTGAAGGCCGGTCGCTGTCAGCCTGCTCCGCCAAGTCCTCATCAGCCGCCAGCTCCCGAGCTGGCGAAGGAGGAGGAGCGGGCGCCACCGCCATCACAGAAGCCGGTTCCGCCGGGCCAGAAGGAGGAGACATCTGGACCTGCACGGGGGCCGGTGATGCTGCCGCAGCGTCCTGACGCTGTGGCACTGGGCCCCTGCCAACCGGAGGTGGCCGGGGAACAGACGCGTCCCCGGCAGCCGACGAATCCCTGCAAGCACAGGGAGCTCTCAAGACAAGAAAAGAAGTACGCAAGTACTAAGATCTGGTGAGTGGAAACTTACCGAGGAACATGAACACTCCAGCGGGCATGAAGCCCTGGCTTCCGAGCCAGGGCAGGGCCGCCGGAGCCTACCGTCGCTGCTAGGGACTGCGCTGAAGGCACCTGGACTGGCGGAGCATGGGATGCTCCCGGAGCCCCCCTAGGAGACGGAGCAGCGGAGCTCCCGCCGGCAGCACTTCTGGCGCTGCTCGCCGAACCAGCCCCTGAAGCCCGGGGCACCTGCGTCCCCGGACGAGTCCCGGCTGCGCTCCCTCTGGCGCCGCCGCCTGCCGAGCCTGCAGCAGGGACACTCGACGACCTGCGCGCCTGAGCCCCTGGCTCAGCCCCGGACACCGCAGCACCGGCGTCCCTCCTCGGAGCTCCACCATCTGTGGAAGGAGGGTGGGACGCCCGGGGCTCCTCCGACCGCCGCTGTCCAAGAGGAGTCCCGTCGGCGTGGAAGACCCGAGGCCTCTTGGGGTCGCCGCCCGACGAGCCGATGCCTTCCGATGAAGAGCGCGGGGGAGGGGGGGCTCCGGTCCCCTGGCTCGGCGCGAACGACGCCCTCGGTGGAGACCGGAAGCGCTTCCTCTTCAGCGAACTGGAGCCCGGCTCCTTCCCCTTGTCAGCAGGCCAAGCTCTGTCGCTCCTCAGCGCGGATTGGGCATCGGCCGACCCCTCGCGCCGTTCTCCGGAACGGTCAACCCCGGGGATCGAGATTCCTCGGAAGGCATCTCTGACCTGGCGCATGGCGATCCCGATATCGTCCAGCGTCGGCATCTCCCGCAGCAGCTTCGCCCTCCACGTCGGATCCATGAAAAGAGGGACGCAGGAAGCTAGGAATGTGAGGGAGCCGCCATCGATGAATTCACTGCTTACCCTCATCACCATCTCCTACAGCAGCTTGGCGGATGGGTCAGAGCCTAGACCCATCTCCAGCCTGGTGCAGTCGTGCTCGCCGGTGTAGTACCACGTCGAACGACTGCGCTGTTGCAGTGGCGCAAGGCGGCGCGACAAGAAGTCCGCCAGTACCATCAGGGATGTCAGCCCCTGATCCGCTAAGAACTGGACCCGCTCCAGGACTGGAGCGTACTCCGGCTCCAGCTCCGGACTATCCTCCCAGAAGCGACGCCTGGTGAATGGAGCATCAGTCGGCAACTGGAGGCGATTGTGCTCATCGGTCTTCACGATCACCCAGTCGTCCCTCCAGCCTTCCCACCTCGAGGCGCTGAAGAGCAGAAGGTACCCGGAGACCTTCGGATCCTTGCAGCGGTGCTGGAAGTAGTAGGTGCCCAGTTGATTCTTTGAGCCGCGCCCAGTCGTCCGCAGCACGAAGAAGTGACGGAAAAGCGTCACTGAAGCGCGCACTCCCACGAACATCTCGCAGAAGTGCACGAAGATGGTAGGCCGTACGTCTCCAGCAGAGTCACGAAGAAAAAGGAAATCGGCGGGACGAACCCCGCCAAGGCGTAGGCGGCGAAGAAGACGGTCTCCCCCCTCTCCAGACGCAGGGGGAGAGATCCCCGCTGAAGACAGCGCCTCTGCTCCTCTGAGTGCCATCCCAGCAGCTTGCGCACCGTCCCAAGGTCTTTTGTCCGGGCGATGCATGGCGGAGGCAAGTTGGAAGCCATCGGAGACGAACAGTCAAGAACATGGAAGGCAGAGAAGGCTTGGGCGCACAGAAAAATCCGGAAGGATCAGGTGTAGGGAGATGTGCAAAGGGAAGCCTGCGATGCAGAAGGAATCCCCTTTTAACCTCCCAGAGGCGATTCGAAACGCTTCGTATGCGCCGCTCGGGGTGAACGCCTCAGGTCCAAGCCCCAGCGACGATGACAAGTGGGCCCAAGCGGACAACTCGGGGGTTCCTCGCAAGGCGCTGCGACGTGGAGTAGTGGCAGCCTTGGAAACCGCCGCAGTAAAAGCAACTTTCAAAGCAAGAGTCAAGACCCCACAACCTTCCGTTGCCCAGGCAACGGGTCAAGGAAGTTTGAAGAAAGTGCGCGGGATAGGAAAGGTGAAGGCCCCACCTCGGGCTCGTTACCTCCCCAGAGATGGGCCCGGGGGCCACTGTCAGTACCCTCAATACCGGGTACCCCCGCGCATCGGACAAAACCGTCTGAGGACCTCACCCCCTCCGCAGGAGTGAGCTCCGAGGGCACCACGTGTCCAGCGGGATCGGGCCTCCCCTCTCCTCAAAGGAGAGCTCCAGGCCCGCCACCTGGCCAGCAGAGCCGGACCTCCCCCTCCGCGGGGGTGAGCTCCGAAGGCTCCACGTGTCCAGCGGGGTCGGAGCTCCCCCTCTCCTCAGAGGAGAGCTTCGGGCCCGCCACGTGGCCAGCAGAGCCGGAGCTCCCCCCTCCGTGGGGGTGAGCTCCGAAGGCTCCACGTGTCCAGCGGGGCCGGAGCTCCCCCTCTCCTCAGAGGAGAGCTCCGGGCCCGCCACATGGCCAGCAGAGCCGGACCTCCCTCCTCCACGGGGGTTTGCTCCGAAGGCTCCACATGTCCAGCGGGGCCGAAGCTCCCCCTCTCCTCAGAGGAGAGCTCCGGGCCTGCCACATGGCCAGCAGAGTCGGACCTCCCCCCTCCGCGGGGGTGAGCTCAAAAGGATCCACGTGCCCAGTGGGGCTGGAGCTCCCCCTCTCCTTAGAGGAGAGCTCCGAGCCCGCCACGTGGCCAGCAGAGCCGGACCTCTCCCCGTCCGCGGGGGAGAGCTCCGAAGGCTCCACGTGTCCAGCGGGGCCAGACCTCCCCTCTCCTCAGAGGTGAACTCCGGGCCCGCCACGTGGGCAGCAGAGCCTGACCTCCCCCCTCCGCGGGGGTGAGCTCCGAAGGCTCCACGTGTCCAGTGGGGCCGGACCTCCCCTCTCCTTTGGGGTGAGCTCCGGGCCCACCACGTGGCCAGCAGAGCCGCGCTGCCTGCCCCGGCGCGGTAAGCAGCAGGAGTACGCGCCTTCCCAAGGCGCAACATTAAAGACCCGCGCCTTCCCAAGGCGCGGAGACGTGGCGCACGCCTGTCAAGAGGCACTGTGACCAGTCACAGTCAAGACAGGCGCACAGTGCCAGGAGCAGTAGACCAATAAATACTGCGACAAGACACGCCCTGCCGCCCCTGCCATCATAAACCAATACGCCTAGCTTGCGGCGTGGGCAGGGAGACAGGGCGAAGGATAAGAAGCTACCGCCAGAGACAGCTACCGGCATTCACTGCGAGATACGGTAGATGGCAGGAAATCGCCCCGGGACTACCTGTCGGGTCCCGGGGCCCACTTTTTAAGCCACCCAAGCCTTGGACTATAAAAGGCTCGGGTAGGCAACGTTGCAAGAGGTTCGGCAGTTTGCCACCTTACAATTAGACATTCAGCTCATCCCCAAGTTTAGAACTCCGGTTCTAAGCGCCAAGCAATACAACGAGCAACTATGCTCACCGTGGACGTAGGGTTTTACGCTCCGGCGGCCCAAACCACGTAAAAATCCTTGTGTCATTCATCTCTTTCCTTCGTCCACTCCGGTGAGACCCTCCAAGAGGACTAGCCCCTCCGAAAAAGAACCTCCGCGGGCTGCGTAGAGCAGGCCCGGGGGAAATGTCGACCACAGACGCTTCGACAAGGACCATTATGGTCTTATAAGCATGTCTTAGATTACAATCTGCAAGCCTTGCAAGGCCACTGAAAACAGAAATAAGGTTGAACAACAGCGGAACAGGACTAGACCTACTCGTCATCGATGCATGCTTCGCCTCCTTCATCCTCTTCTTCTCCATCTTCTGTGGATTTCAAATTAAGAAAGAATGAGTATGAAAGGTACTCAACAAGCTCTAGCACTACTCAAGGGGAAGTGTTTCATGCAAGGGATTGTAGCATGACATGGCCATACGGCTTAGAGTTTCCAAAGAGCATTTATGCAGGGTCTCTTTTGAAAGCGGTTTGCAAGGCAAAGGGGTAACTGAATCATGATTTTAGTTGGTGGGACCTGGGGAGTTGAACTCCATCCCGCCAATTCACTATGTTTTATTCGAGTGTTCGAGCCCATGGCCCTACTAGTTCCGGCTCACTGCCATAGTATCCAAAACACAGCAAATACTGCCACACAATCTACATCAAGGAAACATATTAAGGCTAATAAACAGGAGCTCATGACATAGTGTGTCAAGACCGTGACAACGGTTATCCGGATGTTAACACTCTGTAGAGGTTGTACACTTTACCCACACGTCATGCATTCCTAGCAAGTAAGTAACGCAACATTTGCCTCATATTCCCCGAGTAACCCCACAATCACACCTCGGGACGCACCCAGGGGATATTTGGGCAATTACTCTTCCAGCCGGATCACGGGTAATGAGTCCCCTGTGTCTTTTCCTGGTCTCCCATGCCCTACTGGCCACCAGATTGCTCATGTGGAAGTCACCAAGAAGGTAGAGGGAGTCCTGCCCGTACATGTTCTATGGTTGTACGAAATCACTATGATGAGGTCATATGACCCGGTCCTTATGTTGGTGAGGCGGATCCATCAAGTCCAAGGTAGGTGGACTACACCGAAGCACACGACTACTCAATCACCATATCCCGCCTCAACCATTCCTTTCCCACCTCACCTAACACCAGTTGTTGGAATAATTCCCCCATCCCACTTTCTAATTCACACCACCAAGACACCTTTTAACACTTTTCACAAATCTGGTGAATAGTTGCAGTATGTTGCGATGCAAACATCACAGGGGTCCCTAAGCATTCTACTTTCAAAGGAGCACACACATCATCACATTATAGTGCGATGACGGGACCTTAATGTATTAAGGAGGTAATTCATGAAGATCGAGGAAGCGTCTGTGGTACTTCACATATCATTCATGTGACTGTCACCATGCAAATCTTCTGGCCTTGGATGATGAGCGATAGCATGCTACTTGCTAGTATAACGATTAGCTGATGACATCGAGCTACGTTATCGAAGAGCAAGTAACCACCATCGATATCAAATCATCATCATGAAGTTATAAAACTACCGCGTCGGCCAGGCTACTGACGTAATGACACTATCACTAATAAAGTGGGTCTTAGCTACAACAATATTTAAAAATAGCCACGGAAAACTGGCTAATAGGAGTATTTGCAAAATCATAGGAGCAATCATGAGCAAGGAATTAGAGCTTGCCTTCACAGGCTTCTAGAAGTTCCTCATAGTCTGGGTCCTCTGGTTCCTCGTCGAACTCTTCGATTGCTACAGTACGGAGTTGCACGAATAAGAGCTAAATTCGAGAAAGTCCAAGAATTTCAAGCAAAATCCTAGTAATGTGGTTGTAGGGGACCCTAAAGGATTTTTAATCGACAAGTATGCCTTATTTGGAGCTTAATGGGGTAATATCATCATTTGGGATGCTAAGCCCTTTCTTCCCTTAGTCCTTCTTAGTGAATTATACGAGCTAGCGCAGTTATTAGCAATTAAAAATTGTCCAGAATTTACCTAGGCCACTTCCCCTGCCACCATGCTCTAATAGTCTATTTCTATTTTTAGAATTTTTCTAAATTTTTTCTGCACTTAAAAGTGCATTTTATGGAGCCTTGTGTACACTAGGGTGTGGCTGTAGCAGTTCCCTGCGCAGCTCGTGGGCCAGGGATTCAGTGTGTGCGTGTGTGCCTCTGGTGCATGTGGACCGTGTCTACCGAGCTATTTTCCCTTGATTCCTGTGGACTAGGATGATGTGGCGGCCGACTAGGATGACACATTGGCAGAGTAGCTGCTGTGCGCTGCCACCTAGGCGACACGTGACGCCATGTAGGCTTTGGAGAGGTGACATGGCGTCCGACCGGCGAGGCTCGCCGCTGGCTAGCCGGAGCTGCAGTTTTTCCTTTGCACTGCCTAACGGATTACATGTCGATGGTCTACGCTATGTGGGGAGGCACGTGGTCATGGTGTGTGACTAGGGCGGTCGCCGGAGCGTCGCCAGCGGCTCGCCGGAGTGGGCGGAGGTGGCGGCGTTAGTTGAACCCACGGTTGTGCGTGTTTTCCTTCGGTTCAGTGTGTCGGGCGCGTGTGCGAGGGCCTGTGGGTGAGGTTGGCAGGCTCGGCCAGGCTGGAGAGTGCCCCACGGAGGCCCGCGACGGCGCGCGGCGGAGGTGGGTGACGGCACGCAGTGCGAGCACCCTACAGACCCCTAGCGCGAGTTCTAGCGGGCAGTGAAGCTCAGTGGGGTTCTAGGGATGCTAGGGAAGGGGAGAGGGGGAAAGGAGGAGTCTTACCGGTGGCAAATTTCTCCGGCAGCCGACCTTGAGGAAGAAAGCGGGAGGCTTCGAATCGAGGCGCTCGGCTTGGCTCTCGGTGCCGGCGTTAGCGGATGGAGGTGCCTCTGTGGTGTGGCGACCGAGCTCGGAAGGGATGGGGCTCCTTTTATAGTCGGCAAAGGAGGTTTGTTGGAGGCAGTGGTGGCGGGGATATTTCGGGCGCGCGCGACAAATCGGGAGAGGCGCTGAGGCAGCTTAATGGCCACAAACGGGTGAGTGATGGCGAGCAGGGTTCGATTAAGTGCCCGGCGGCACGGTGATGCGACGGTGCGAGCTCCCATCGCCGGGATTCCTGGGTTGGAGCCGGCGGAGCGTGCGCGTGCGGGAGGAAGGGGATAGGCACAGAGGGACGGGCCGGCTTGCGGGCCGCATGGAGGAAGAGGGGGAAAAGCGGGCCGGGCTGCAGGGGAAAGGGAGTGGGCCTTGCTGGGGGAGGAGTTTTGGTTTTCTTTTTCTTTTTCTTTTTGCTGTTTGGTATTTTAAATTCAAATTTCAAGCGAATCTTGTTCCCTCAAATTTTGTCTGTTACAGGCAGCGGCGAGGCCTGCGAGGATGTGGCGGTGGCGGCGCGAGGAAGAATAGATGGCGCAGTCGGGAGCGGGCGAAGAAAAGAGATGGGCGCGGGGCTCGGGGCGGGGTATAAGGCCTCTATTTACCACGGCCTAGACACCGGCCGTCGTAAATAAGCTTATTTACGACGGTCAAAGTCAGACCATCGTAAGTAATTGCTAACTTATGACAGCCTAGGTCAGGCCGTCGTAAGTAAGCTGTTATTTAGGATGGCTAAATCTGGCCATCATAAATAAACTTAACCATGGTAAATGTCCGTGTTTCTTGTAGTGCCTCCGAGTTTTTGACAGATTTGTAGAGTTAATTGAAGACTGCAAGTCATTTATTTACTTATTTTTCTTTTTTGCTTGTCAGAGCCTTCACAACATGTATTCTTGATTGTGAAGCTTAGGGGTGGAGGTCGTCCAGCTTCAGAGCGATCCCCTGCCTGTCTAGGTAGAGAAGACACGACTTCAGTGTGATTCTAGGCGGATGACAGGTCTCTACTGTCTTTCTTCATTAGATTGTTTGTATTATCTAGTGTACTAACTGAATTATTGTCATTTGCAGCTTAGCATATGATGAAGACGTTAAAAAGTGTTGGGCGACTAAACTTGATTGCCTGACACAGGAACACAATGTGCAGTCACAATGAATTTTGGTGTTGTAAGCTCGAGTTTCATAGCAAGATCGGCCAAGTTGTTAGGAATAAATCAAGCCATGATCTGGTCCAAGCGTGCGTCGTGTGCGTCACATTTGTTGTGTATGTGTATATGTGAGCTAGTTGTGAAGTGTAGTTGAGCTCCTGCATTGCTTGGCGCCGCGTGACAGGTCGTGCACCTGAGCACAGGTTGTGGTCGCGCATGCACAGTGACCAGACTAGCAGGAACGAGTTGCAATGTCTTTCACTGGCATGCAGTAGGTGTTCATACATGCATGGACGTTACATTGGATCAGGCAAGAAATACAATTAGTTGGCCTGGAGATCTAATCTTGAGTAGTGGCTGGATCACGTGTATACGCATGACTTGAAAATCGGAGATGAAGTTGTAGTGCGGCCATTAGACTCAGTCGAAGCAGTTTCTCAGCGTAGCAGGGTGTAGCTATAAAGCAGACATGTAATCTATGTGTAGAGCGGAGTCTGAGTGGCGTGAGTTGCGTCAAGCTTCGGCTACGTCGCCGGCTACGTTCATGTGCGTAGGTAATTTTCCACAAAATACACAACAATATAGTAGAATATGGCGTTCGTCACCGGGATCTTTTCTGCCATTGTTGTGCTATTGAGTTTCTCTTACGTGTTTGTGTGCGTTCAAGCGATCCTCGTTCCAACAGAGACAAGGTGAGATGTTGAGAGAATGAAAGAACTTGTTTCTATTTAGCAATCATCATCAACTCCATGTAGGGGTGAAATTCGGACGGAAATTTCCCGGATCATCTGATACCAATTTCGGAAATTTCCTTACCAATTTTTATTTTTATCGGAAATTTTTGAAAACCGGTCGAAAATCGGAAATGCATAATCAGAAATCGGACCAGAAACAATCTGGAAAGATTTCCGACCAAATTATCAGAATTCCGTATTGGTTCGGAAATTTATTCGGAAATCTATTCAGAAATTTATTTGGAAGTTTGTTCAGAAATTATAAAACAACATAACTGCGATCAGTGGCAGAACTATTACTTAGCTTATCTTGACCCATAGGATCACTCACGAACTCAATCAGGTGAACCTGTCAAATGAATCGCACAGATAGATATGATGCTCAATTTTTTGCAATTATATTGGGAGCAAAAAATATGTCAGCTGCTTAATTACTAAAGAGATAACAACACTTGAAATGCTCTCTACTCTAAAACCCATTGTTGATACTCCTCTCTCCTACCCCTGCATAATAAGTGGGTTATCCTTTTGTTAGTCGCACGTTCACATATGGGGACGTCTTACTCATCTACGTGCGTCTTACCTACTTATACAACTACTTCATCAGAGTATGTGTATGTATTATTTAGTTTATTATAATTAATCATATGAAAACATTTATCATAGTTTATTTATATCATCTGAAGTAATGCTAACATAGTATTTTGGAGCACTATTTCCGAAATAAAAACATCTGAATCCAACCGATATCGACATGTTTCCATTCCGATGTATCCATTTCCGATATTTCCGATATCGTGACCCTTTCTGAAAGTATCATTTCCGACTCTGATTGCAAATTTGAAATACAAAAATGAAAATGATTTAACTATTTTTTGACCGTTTCTGACCGTTTTCAGCCCTAACTCCAAGAGGATTTGTTCCACTTGCCCGAGGAGTGCTTGTGGTGGCGGGCACCAGATTGTATGTCGGTCTGCATGTGCAAACAAGTCGTGGCTCTACGAGGTGCTGCGACAATGGATCATTTGTCGATCCTTGCCTTGGTGAGGCTGAGGCATTGGTCTGGTTTTGAATCCAGGCACGATGTAACCAATGGCATATATTGTCAAAGAAGATGGTGGTTCTATGCATGCGAACATGATGCACGCCACAATGGCCGCATCAACCTTTTATTGTGGCCGTGGTGATGGTCATGGTGCCGACGAGGATGGCAGGGAGGAAAAACTAGCATCAACCCCGCAACAGTGAGCGCGTGTCAACTTGGAAGAGTAAGGAGGCCGGGTTGCTCGTCAAGGCCCACGAAGAACCAATGATCTTGTGAGGGCGTTGTTATGTCGTGATTTAGGGGGAGTATGTTAGGAATAAATCACACCATGATCTCGTCCAAGCGTGTGTCGTGTGCGTCACATTTGTTGTGTACGTGTATATGTGAGCTAGTTGCAGAGTGTAGTTGAGCTCCTGCATGGCTTGGCGCATGACATGGTTTCTCTTACGTGTTTGTGTGCGTTTGAGCGATCTGGTTCCAACACAAGATTGTCATGACTGGAGATAACCTGCCTGGTGGGAAGAGGGGAATTTGTTCTGTTGGCGAAAATTCTTCTAGATGTCCAGGCGACTCAGTCCACGTCGGAGGGAACTCGGCCCATTAGCCCAACCTGGCGAAGGAAACTATGTGAGCCGGCAGCGAGGGGACCGAGGGGGAAGAGTTTTTGTTCTGTTACTCTCTGTTATGAACATCACTGGTATTATTGAGAGGGCCGGAGGCTCCAATATAAAGAGTACATGATGAGTACAAATATGCAAATAAGCTCCTAATACATCATCTAATATAATATCTCTATTGTATCTCTAACACCCCCATCAAACTCAAGGTGAATCACGAACACTGAGTTTAGAGAGATAAAAACCATGTTGAGCTCGGGTCTGCGCCTTCATGAAGAAATCAGCCAGCTGAAGCTCCGAAGGCACATACTGAAGATCAACAACACCATCCTGTACCTGTGCTCGTGTATAAGAAGCATCAACACCAATATGCTTGGTAAGCTCATGCTTGACCGGATCACGAGCAATACTGATAGAACCTGTACTGTCAGACAAAAGAGAAGTAAGCATACCAACAGAAACACCAAAGTTATCAAACAACCACCGCAACCAAGTAACCTCTGCACTCACAAGAGCCATAGCCCGCAATTCAGCCTCTGCACTCGAACTAGAAACTGCTACCTGCTTCTTAGTCTCCCAAGCAATGAGGGAACCACTAAGAAAAACACAATAGGCAGAATGAGATTGACGATCAGAGGGATTACTAGCCCAAGTAGCATCAGAGTATGCTTTGAGCTGTAAAGAACTAGAGCATGGAAAGAACAAGCGTGAAAAGAACAAGCGTCTAGAGACAGTCCCACGAAGATAATGCAAGACACGAAGCAAGTGACTATAGTGGACCTGGGTGGGAGTCGAAACAAACTGACTCAGAATGTGAATAGAGTACGATATATCAGGATGAGTGACACCAAGATACACTAGACTCCCAACAATATGACGGTAACAAGTAGGATCATCAAGTGGATCACCATCAGTGGCACAAAGATGGACATTGAGTTCCATGGGAGCCTCAAAAGTCCGGTGATCAGTAAGTGAAGCCCGATCAAAAAGATCCTGAATATACTTTTCCTCAGTAGATTAATAACCTCAGAGGAGGAGGAAACCTCAATCCCAAGAAAGTAGCGAAGAGGACCAAGATCGGACATAAGAAACTGCTCACTGAGACGGGCCTTCACAAAGGCAATGTACTCAGAATCATCTCCGGTGATGATCATGTCATCAACATAGAGAAGAAGAAGAGTGCAACCACGACGCGAAGTGTGCACAAAGAGCGCGGGATCATGAGCACTGGTAGAGAAGCCAGCAGCAGTGACTATAGACGCAAAACGCTGAAACCAAGCACGAGGAGCCTGCTTAAGGCCGTAAAGAGAATGATGAAGATGACAAACCATACCCTCAGGAACAGAATACCCAAGCGGTGGCTGCATATAAACCTCCTCACGCAGCTCACCATTAAGAAAGGCATTCTTCACATCAAGCTGAGAGATGGACCAGTCACGAAAAGAGGCTAGAACAAGAAGAGTACAAACAGTGGTCATGTCAGCGACAGGAGCAAAGGTCTCATCATAGTCACGACCATGTTCCTGTTGGAAGCCACGGGCGACTAATCGAGCCTTATATCGCTCAAGTGAACCATCAGAGCGGGTCTTAACTTTATAAACCCACTTACAGGTAATCGGACGAACACGTGGGGGACAAGGCACAAGCTCCCACGTGCCAGTGCGCTCAAGAGCAACAATCTTGTCAGCCATCGCATGTTTCCATTCTGGATGAAGAATGGCATCACGATACGTAGTCGGCTCAGAAAGAACGGTAGCATCATAACTAGAAGGAGAATACCGCTCAGGAGGTCGACAAGTGCGATGACCACGTCTAAGAGACTGCTCAGGAGAAGAATCATCAGAAGGAGATGACTCCTCAGGTGAAGAGGGTACACCAGGTGAAGTAGACTCAGCTGGTGAAGATGGGTCATCAGAAGAAGATGACTCAACTGGAGTAGATGGCACATCCGAGTAAGGCACAACTCTTCGAGTATAGAACTGTGTCAAGGGAGGCTTCATAGTATAATCAGGAACCAGTGAAGAAGGCTCCAAAGGAGACTGTATGGAAAGAGGTACTGAGTGTGAAGGAGGGATGTTAGCAACGGGGGTATCAGGGAAAAATAAGAATGACATAGGATTGACAACAGAAATAGAAGAGATATCTGAAGAAGGAAGAGGGTAGAAAGGGTGTATCTCATCAAAAACAACATCTCGTAAACTTCTCATCCATCGTCCAACTGGATCCCAACAACAATACCCCTTATGCTCAGCGCTGTACCCTAGAAAAATACACTCGAACGACTGAGCAGTGAGCTTAGTGCGCTCACGAGATGCGAGCAACACAAAGCACACATAACCAAAAAGACGAAGGCTGGCATACACTACAGGATTCCCGTCAGCATACGACGGCTAAAACCGTCGTATATAACCTATATACGATGGCAGTTGTTTATATACGACGGTTTGTGGCCGTCGTATATATTTTGTCGTATATATAGTTATATACGACGGCACCATCGTATATAACAGTATATATACGGCGGCCACTTATATACAACGACCCGTTTCGTAGACTTGGCCCAGTGTGGCGGGGCCTTTATATACGACGACTGGGCTCTGTCCGTCGTATATAAGAGCTTATATACGACAGCGGCTGGGCCCTGGCTGTCGTATATAAGTGCTTATATACGACAGCCTGGGCCCAGCCGTCGTATATAATTTAGGCTTATTTTACGACGGCCCTGTATAGCGACTGTTGTATATAAACTATACAAGCCGTCGTATATAAGCTTTTCCATTTTTTTTTAAAAAAACAGAAAATGGCTAACCTGACTTGATGGCCAGCTACACATCCAAATCAATAGACAACAACAAAACAGTTTGATATATAAAATCATAACAAAGTGCAATAGTACACATCGACAATCACGAAGTCTGACATCCACACAATCAAAAACAAAATCACAAATCTATTGATTACTAGCCCCTCCACTACCGCCGGGAGTGAAGCAGTCATCCTGCCGTGGCGAACCTGGCGCCCTTAGCTGTGGCGATGGAGTCTGAGCCTCCGTCCCTGATCCCTGCGAAACACAATGACATATGTACAAGTTTACAATTCTTTTTCTAGGTTCATTGGGATTCTTAGCTGTTGGGGCTTCCACTTAATGTAACTTCCTTTTTATACCTGTACTCTAGGAAACTGCTCCTGTGGTGGCGACGGCTCCAGCACGAACGGAGGTGGCTGCCACAACGGTATCTGGATTTGCTGCCCTTGTTGTCGAGCTAACGCCTGTCATTTCAAACATTACAATTTACAAAACCAATTGAAATGCAATGTAATTAAAGTATAATTGTATGTTTCTTACTTCCATTGCCGCTTGCATCTGTGTTATATAGGACGCATGGTACGCCATGGCAGCCCTGTTGTTCTCTCGCTCTCTCGCCAAGGCCTCCTCCTACCGAGCCAAGCTCTCCCGAAGCGCCATGACTTCGAGATCTCTCTCAGTGACACGGCAGCTGGAGGAGCCTGCGCCAGCAGCCGAAAACTGCGAGGAGCTGCCTCTCGCAGGTCGTGCCTCCCTAGAGTTGACGACTCCAGAGCCTACAAAAAAACGAATCAATTCAAGGTAAATAATCTTGAATTGAAAACAATAAAAGTAAATGAATTCACCTTCCGTGTTCTTTTCCACTTTCGCTTGCATACGCGGCTTGAGGGTCGATGTTGGGGGAGTTTTCCCAATCGAACCCTTCGCCGTGTATCCTCACAGCCTCTTGCCCATACCTAGTCTTAAAAACAATGAAATTGTGTAAGTTCAACAACATATATAGTGTCAAATAATTTGAGAGGTCATGAAACTTACCAGGCGCTCCGCTGCGTACTGACTACACTGCTCCGACTGAGAAGGGTCAGCGTGACCTCTCCTATAGACCGCAGTAGCACTCGGTCGCACGCCGGTCTCCTTTTCCTGTGAACATATGTTAGTACAAACAATACTACATTATGAATATAATAAAAACTACCAAGAAACTTATCATCCGTTTAGCCATTCGCACAAAACCTTGGACGCCCATACCGTGCTTCCCTGAGCTCTCTCTGGCATCTCGAGCCTTCTTGGACTTAGCGATGAACTCATCGCTAGCCCAATACCTACAAAGGGCTCGGTAATCTTCAGCTCGTCCCTGTAACCAAGGGAAACTAACCTGCACACATGCGTAGTTCATTAGATGTTACTTAGCAAAATTAATGTGAACAATTTAAAGATTACACAACTTACCTCTGTGTAGTGCTCATCCGTCAAGTACGTGTCGGAGGCGTCTCTGAACGACCCAACCTCGTGGTCGTGGAGCTTTATGTAGTCGTTAACTACTTAACTCTGAGTGTTCGAAAGCATTTGCATAACAAGCTTCCGAGCGTTCACTTCGAACACGGAGCGGGCGTGATCCATCTGCTCAGCCGGGTCCTCAAGGCGGTACCTGAGCTGTAGGAAGCCAACACAGTTCGACATATACGCACATTAATATTTGAAGGAACATAAAGAATTGAAACTTCAAATATTTATGAAAGTTAATTACCCAAAAATCTGCCCACACGACTCCCTGTAGGTTGTCGTTCTCCGGGTGAGGAACGCGCGCGTAGTCGTCCCACGACGTAGCTGCACGTCCATCGATCGCACCGGGGTAGTGCAGACGCACTAAGTTCCCGATGCAACCGTTCACTGTCCTGTGGTGTTTCTGCCCGTCGTACGAGAGGTCCTCCCAAGAACTAAAAAGACGTTTGTTAAGTCATTAAGTAAGATCATAGTCTTTGAGAACAAATAGAAATGAATACTTTATTAATGTGTTACCTGTCTCCAACCGGACGAATAATTACCGGCTCTCTAGGAATCGGTGGAGGACCAACAAAGTTACTCCTCCTCGTACGTCTCCTCCGCTGCGGCACCACGTCTGGTGACCCAGAAGGCTGGTCACCGGACGTGTCCTCGGGCTCGGTGCCCTCGGGCTCGCTGGGCAGACTACCCTGGGGGTGGCTGCCGGAGGTCTGGCTGCCAGAGGCCTGGCTACCAGAGGGCTCGCTCCCCGAGGGCACGCTGCGCTGCGTACCCGTCTCCTGAGGTGCCGCTCTGGCCTCGGACTCATAGTCCGAATCAGACTACAATGGTAAAGTAAGTAAGTTAAATTGAAAAAGTGATTTTAATAATTTTTTGCATTGTAGAAAAATTTACCTCTATACGCTGCAAACTGACAACCCTGTCCTGCAACTCTGGACACGCACTTAACAGTTGAGTGCGTCTGCTCCCGCTGTAAGTGGAACCGTAGAAGTAGTCATCTCTCTCCTACGAGGGAAGGAAACCCCTCACACTCGGCGCCTTCTTCCCCTTCGAACCCTTTGAACCCTTGCTTGACAACATCCTAATCAGTTAAAAAAACATTACTCATAATCAGTTTCAAAAGTAATGTAAGCGATAATTAATGTCACTTTCATTTAAAAGAACATTACTCGTAATCAGTTTCAAAATTCATCAACATCATGATCATCAACATCACGATCATCAACATCGCGATCTATCGTCGTAAGCTGTTTACGTTTCCGCTTTCGCATTGTAGATGTCTCTACATCTGTAACGTCTCCTACTAAGTTATCGAGTCCTGCACCAGGCTCGACGATAAAAGAGTCTGGCAACTCTTCGTCTTGGTAAACTTCTTCAGTGTCTCCACTATCATGATAACCATCATCTCCAGGAGTATACAAGCGCTCACGAGGATTCACTTTATATACCACCCACCAAGTGCTAAGCTTCTTACATGGATAAGGTAGATAATACACTTGTTTCACTTGATGTGCAAGAACGTATGTATCTAAACCTCGTAAGCGTTCGTTGTGATTCACTTCCACCATGCCAAATTGATTTTCTCGAGTTCCATGATTGTTATCAAACCAATCACAATCAAAGAACACCACTGGAAGTTCTTTATTGCCAGCGAAAGTAAATTCCAGAATTTTGTTAATGATTCCATAGTAATTGGTTTCTTTCCCTTGTGAGTCGATTGCTCTCGTCACAACTCCGCAATTTGATGTTGCTGCGAGAGGATGAAGAGTTTCGAATTGAGTTGTACGGAATTGGAAGCCATTTACGTCATATCGACCATAGCTTCTAACTTTCACTAATCCATAAGATAGTTGTCGTAAATCTTGATGGATGTCGGTGTTCGCTAATACATAAGCTCGAAACTAGGATAAGAAATTAGGCCCTCCATTAATTCCAGCCCGTCGCATCGTTTCTACTTGCTTTCTCGTTGGTTGATGCTTATGTTTCCAGTTTTGGTTGTGGAACTCACTGTACACACAAAACATATGTGATCGACATTAGCATACATGTATTGGTTAATACAATAATCATCATAAATGTAAGAGAAACACTTACTCAAAATATTTCTCCATGCCATCGATATTAGCATACATGTAGAGTAAAGCAGCAGTCCTTTCTCCTTCAGTAAAATCGTATGTCGTGCTGCTGCCAACAGTAATTCCCCTCGATTCAAAAATAGAGAGATCACTAACTGGTGATTCGTCATCTACATTGTATCACATTACCGAAGTATTGACATTGTTTTCCTCTGCAAAGTAGAAACTAGAAAGTAACCTACTTCCTTTAGAGTAAATGCTTCGGCAATGCACCCTTCAACCCTTGCTCTGCTGCCAACCATAGTTTTCAAATATCTCAATGCTATTTCAATATGATACATCCATCTATATTGCACAGGACCACCAACTTTTGCTTCGAATGGAAGATGTATAAGAAGATGCTGCATTGGATTGAAGAAACCAGGAGGAAATATTTTTTCCATCTTACATAAAAGTACAGGTATCTCCTTCTCTAACTTCTCCATCATGTCTTTCGTTATTTCTTTGGCACATAACTGCCACACCGCATCATCCAGATATCCCCGAAACATAACAGGTAAGAGTCTTATTATATGATAGTCATGACTCTTCAACCCAGTGAGCTTTCCCATTTTAACATTCACGGCTCGTCTCAGACTAGCAGCATAACCATCTGGGAATTTCAAAGTTTTCAACCATTCCATAACTTGTTTCTTTTCATTAGGTCGAAGCACGAAAGAAGCACGTGGCTTACCATCGCTTTCAGAGAGCTCAAGAGTAGGTCGATTACAAATCTCGGCCAAATCCTTTCGAGCCTTTAAGTTGTCTTTCGTTTTGCCCGTGATATCCATGCACGTGCTTATGATACATTCGGCCATGTTACGCTCCTGATGCATTACATCAATATTATGCATCAGTATCAATGACTTCACATATGGTAGCTCCCAAACTCCACATACATGAGTCCAGTTGTGAACATTTCTGTAACCTACAAAGAATCTAGGGCGAGCTTCATCAGGGACTAGTGAGTCCAACACATCGTATACTTCACACCCGCTTAGGCGTTTAGGTGGTTCCTTAGTGACAACAGTATCTTTTCTGAAGACATTCCTCTGTTGCCTGAATGGGTGGTTTCGAGGAAGCCAACGCCTATGACAATCAAAGTAGCTTATCTTGCCACCGTATGTAAGTCGAAAACACTCTATGTCAGACACACATATGGGACACGACAAACGACCATGTGTGCTCCATCCAGAAAACATGTCGTACGCAGGGAAATCATGGACAGACCACAAATAAGCAGCTCGAAGGTTGAATTTCTGCTTCTTGTAACAGTCATACGCTTCAACTCCAATCCACAACGTTTTCAATTCTTCAATCAATGGTTTCAACATCACATTGATACGTGATCCCGGATGATCTGGTCTTGTTATAATGAGGCTAAGAAACATAAACTCGTACTTCATACAAAGAGAAGGTGGTAGGTTGTAAGGAATAACAAAGACGGGCCAACAGGAGTATGGTGTGGCATTTGTACTGAAAGGTGAAAAACTATCCGTCGCTAACCCGATGCGAACATTTCTCGCATCACTAGCAAAAGCAGGATCAAAAGAGTCCAAAGACTTCCATGCATCATCATCCGACGGATGAGTCAACACATCTTTGTTCTCACGCACACCTTCTTCGTGTCATCTCATGTGTCTAGCAGATCTTTTAGAAAGAAACAGCCGCTTCAACCGAGGTGTCACAGGCAAGTAACGCAATTGCTTATGTGCAACTTCTGTCATTACTTTATCACCATCGTCATTGACAACTTCGACAAACCTCGATTTTCCACACTTTAAACAATTCTTCTCTTTGTCATGCTCTTTCCAGAATAGCATGCACTTATCTGGACACACATCAATTTTTTCATATTTCATACCCAGTCTAGATAGTAATTTATTTGAGTGATACATATCTTTGGGCAGTTTATGAGGTTGTGGAAGAGCATCGCTGATAAGTTTCATCATATCATTGTAGCAATTATTAGAGAAGAAATACTTAGATTTGATTGCCATAAATATGGTCATGAAAGTAAGAAGAGTCATTTCAGTATGATCATGCAACACCTCTTCAGAAGCTTTCAAGAGATTAAAGAATGCGTCTGCCTCATTTGTAGGTGGGTCCTCCATTTGTATATCTTGTAACATCTCATCAATCCTGTCAACACCCGGACAATCATCATCATCTTCCACTACATGAACGGCTCGAGGAGCAGACTCGCTGTGGAAACTCCAGACCTCATAATATGGCATGTAACTGTTTCTGCACAAGTGTAATGACAATGTCGTTTTGTCCAGAAACTTAGTATTCTGGCATTTCGCACATGGAAAACGAACTTTATCGGTCGTAGACAACGAGAACACTCGATCAATAAAGTCGTCTGTCCCGGCATACCACTCATCTGAGTGACCAGTTGCCTTGTTCCAACCGGTATATATCCAACTACGGTCTTCACTCATGTTTAACTCTGCAGTTTTAAGTCAAAGAATTTTTAGTTAGTTTATTATTTATTTATGTCACGGACCTATATCTATTGGAAAGGATAGGTCCTAAACCCACCCAAGAGTGACCGAGACGAACGTGCTTATGACAAGACACGAGGTCTAGATTCAGACGAAATTTTGGCAGCATAACCCCGCTGTTCTCCAACTGCACGTCCAAAAATGGAGCAGCGGAGAACATTAGGGTTACGTTGTCGAAACTACGTCCAAATCTAGACCCCGCGTCTCATCATAAGCACGCCCTCTCGGTCACTCCTAGGCTGTCCAAAAAGGGACAATTCCGAACCTACACGCCTCACATGCGTAACACATGTGAGACGGGCCGGTTCGAAACGGGTGATGCATATTGTAAAGGTTTACGTCAATCTTTCATTATTGAGTCATTTCAAAGAGAGAGAGGAAAGAACAATAGAGAGAAGGAAAGAACCATAGTTGTTAAGGCGTCGCTTAAGCGACGCTTAAGCGGTAAGGCACCTGGGGATCGTAAGGCGTCCCATCGCCTTAGATCCTGGCGTAAGGCAGGTGAATACGGCGGCGGCGCTTGCACACAGGGGAGGCGGCGGCGGCGCCCGCGCACAGGAGGTGATACATCTTCCGGGAAAGGAAGGGGCGGGGGTGGCGCCGTCGACGGAGGAAACCAATCTGGGGGGGGGAGAGGGGGAGCAGACTGACCTGCGTTCGTGGGAGGCTGAGCGCCGGCAGATACGCGGAAGCCGGTCAATGGAGGCCGACGAGTGCCGGCAGATCGACAGTCCCGTGGCGGAGGAGGCCGAGCGCCGAAGGATTGGCAGTTCCGCGGCAGAGTGTCGGAGGCCGAGCGCTGGCTAAGCCGCGGGGGGGGGGGGGGGGGGGTAGGGCGAGGCGGCATAGGTTGTTCACATCGTGCATTTGTAGACGTATACGTTACCACTAAATGGGTCGTATCGGGCACTAAGCCCATTTATGTACATATAGTACTTTTAAACACTCAAACAATCGAAACAATAATCAATTAAACTATTAACTCATATGTATTAATCATCTAAGCAATTAACAACTCATCTAAACAAGCATAATTACCGTAGTTAACAAGCTTATCAATTCTAAGCAATTAAAAAAAACACCTAGCTAGCAATTCAAATAAACCTGGGCAATAATTAAACCTAAGCATATCAATTCATCTAAATCTAAAGAATTAGCCACTAAACAATCAAAAACAAACAAGCATAATCTAAACAATTGGTAATTAAAAAACCAAACTTTCTAGATGGGGAGGGAGGCGGGCGACTTACCTCACGATGGAGGCGGCGTGGCGAGCGGCACACGGCGAGGCGGGCGGCGGACGGCGTGGAGGCGGACCGGCACGGTGCGGCGGCGCGCAGCGCGACGGGTGCAGGTCCGGGCGGTGCAGCGACTTGGCAGCGCGGTGGGGCTAGGCAGCGCGTGGGGCGGCTCTGTGGCGAGCCTGCGGCGGCCGGGGCCGCTGCGGCGAGGCTGCGGCGGCCGGGGCGGGGTGGCGGCTGTTGGGTGGCGGCGACTGGAGGTGGTGGCGGGCGGGCTGGCGGCGGCCGGGGCGCCGGCTGGCAGGGGCGGCTGGGGCGGCGGCCGGGGCGGCGGCTGGTGGCGGCGGGTGGGCAGCGGCGTTTAGGGCTGCGGGGGCTCGGGTCTGCGCGGGCATGAATGCCCGCGCCAACCCGGGCCCGCGGTTATATAAGCCTTATTTACGACGGCCCATGGTGTGGCCATCGTACATAAGCTTATTTACGACAGCCTTGGTTTGGCTGTCGTATATAACTGCTATATACGACAGTCTAGGGTTGGCTGTCGTATATAACAACTATATACGACAGCCATATACTAAACGACTGCTGTACTGTCGTATATAAACTTATATACGAAAGCCTCTGCTGACCGTCGTATGTAAGTTTATATACGACAGCTAGCCGTCGTATGTTATATAGGCTGTCATATGTTGCCCTGTTTCCTGTAGTGATAGTCAGGTGTCTTCCCAGTGAGATGCTGAAAAGGAATCCCCCGCTGAAGAGCAGTTGAGGGCTGAATGTTAATCAAATAAGTGGCAGTAGAAATAGCCTCGACCAAGAAATGAGGGGGAACATTAGAAGCAATTAGAAGAGCACGAGCAGTCTCAAGGAGATGACGATGCTTCCGCTCACCAACGCCATTCTGAGCAAGAGCGCCAGGACAAGAAAATTTAGCAAGAGTACCTTGCTCGGAAAGAACCTGACGAAAAGCATCAGAGAGATACTCACCGACAGAATCAGCACAAAAAACACGAATTGACGTGTCAAACTAGGTATGAATCATAGTCGAGAAAATTTTATAGATAGATAAAGCCTCGCTATGATGTTTCATAAAGTAAACCCATGTGTGGCAAGAAAAATCATCTATAAAAATGATATAATATCGATGTCCTCCTTTTGAAACAAAAGGAGCAGGACCCCACACATCTGAGTGGACAAGATCAAAAGGACGCTGGGACACTGAGTCACTGGAATGATAGAGGAGCTGGGTCTGCTTCCCTAATCGACAACCCTGACACTAAGATAAAGACTCAAAACCTGAGACCGATCCTAAGAGACCTGGATGAACTAAAACAGATAGACGAGAGCCACAAAGATGTCCTAAGCGATGATGCCACTGAGCAAATGATGAAGTGGAAGAAGCAGCAAGGGTGGAGCCATCAAGAATAGTAGGCGCAACGGAAGGAAGACGCAACCAGTCAACTTCTCACAGACGTTGAGAATCACAACGACGAGGGCCAGTGCCAACCAGGCGACCCATGCGACGATCATGAACATAACAAAAATCGGAATAAAAAAACACCTGACAGTCATGATTAGTGAGCTGGCCAGCGGATATAAGCTGCATGGTGAGACCAGGAACATAAGAAACATTGGGAACATCAAAAGAGTTAGATAAAAGAGTGCCCTGTCCAACAATAGAAAGAGGAGAACCATCGGCAGTATGAACAGTGAGACAACGAGAGGAAGGACTCAAAGAAGACAAACTGGTATGATAAGGAGTAATATGGAATGATAAACCAGAATCAAGAATCCATGGATAGGTACCTGGAGCAGAAGTGGAAGGTTGTCCCTCAGTGAAAGAATGAGAAGCAACAGCAGTACCCGAAGGTGCAGAAGACTGAGTCATAAAACGAGCAGCTCCTGAAGGTGTAGAGGCAGCAAGGAGATGAAGAAGCGTGAGCAACTGGTCATCTGTAGTAGCAGACCCCCCCCCTGAGAACCTGCAGTACCAGCACTACCAGCATCCTGTGAAGAACGGCAAACCTGAGACTTCCTCTTTCTGAAGCAGTACACCTCCACATGCTCATCTTTATCGCAGTAGGTACAGTGAAGACTACCGCGTCCTCCAGGTGCAGAAGGAGGAGCAGCTGAAGAAGGTACCGTCGATGGAGGAGCAATCGGTCGAGAAGTTTAAGAACGAGTAGTCAAAACTGAGGAGGAGTCCAACGGACCAGTAGCATGAAGACGAGTGTCGTCGAACCCAATCACGATAGTTGGTGCCATTGAAAAGCACCGGATACTGCAGAACCGGAACACCACTAGAAGACGTCATCTCGACAGGACAACAGCGACGGCGAGAGTGCAAAATAAGCAGCGGCGGGCGACGACGAGAGCGTAAAAGAGAAAGCGTCACAAGCTGCAAAATATATATTTTTTCTTTATTATTTTTTCTTTTTTCTTCTTTTTTTCCTTCTTTTTTTACCCTAGGCCACTTCGCAGCACGGTGGACTCAAGATCAAGACGTGCTCTGGCAGAAGAGATCACAACCCGAGGCAACGCGGCGCCGATCAGGCGCAGCGCAGCAAGCGATCGGGGCGTGACCACGTGAGCATAGGGCGCTGATAAAAAACAGCACCGCTTGCACCCACGTGCAGCACAGCCAAGAGCTGACAGGGGCGGTTCCTGAAAAGACGCAGCAGGTAGTGGAGCCCACCGGAGGAGCACGTAGTGGAGCCAACAAAGGGAGCAGGTGCGTGTCCAGCGTGCAGATCGAGGCAGACACAGGGTGCCAGCAGCACCACACGAGTGCCGATGGAGATGCAGGACAGGCGGTGCAGAAGAGAAAAAAATCTGAGTTGGATCGAGGCGGCACGGCAAGAAGGAAACCGCAAGTGCAATAGACTAGGGTAGAAAAGAAACCCTAATTTCTGACTCTGTTACCATGTTATGAACAGCACTGGTATTATTGAGAGGGTAGGAGGCTCCAATATATAGAGTACATGATGAGTATAAATATGCAAATAAGCCCATAATACATCATCTAATATAATATCACTATTGTATCTCTAACATTCTCAACCTCCCCTTTCTTCTTCCCCAATCTCCAGTTCTTCTCTCTTCTCATATGAAATTGCTGTAACACTTATCCACTGATCTGAACAGTGTGTTGGAGAGGAGAATGAAACTGTGTGAGCCATATCTCGTTTGATTCGTGTTATGCTTGGAGGTTCTGTGTCGAGTTCTTATTTCTGAACCTTTTGGTGTTCCTCGTCTCTGAATCCTCTGCTCACAATATCGTTCATGTGTGCGACCGTGCAGGGATTTCTATAGATATTACACTGGTATCAGAGACATGTTTGGTAATTTTTCGGAACTCTCTTGATGCTGATCTCGATTAGGAGTGAGAAACACCACGGCGTCATATAAACCAGGCCCTCAGACCCGATTTCTTGTTGCTAAGATGTCTGAGTCTGAGAAAAGTTTTATGGATTCTATTGCCAAACTGAATGATAAGTTGGATTCATTGGAAACAAAAGTTACATCATTTTCTACTGATTTGGGGGCTGTCAGTTTGAAGGTTGATCTTGCCATGTCTTCTATTAGCCTGGTGCAGCAGGAACAAGTGCAAGTATCACGGAAACTTCATCTTGTTTTGGGGTGTAACACATCTACTCCTGATTGTTGGACTGTTGTTGGACTGTTATATGGGGTGTATTGGGCCTGACCCATGTATCTAGCCTTGAGGGCTATATGTACCCTTGACACTCTATTATGAAATCTGAATCTGTTTTCCCACTCTAATATGGTATCAGCCCAGGTTTCCTTCCTCTCCTCTCTCTCTCTACATGGGATCGAGCAGGCCACGGCCACCGCCGACCGCCTCTTCTTCCCTCCCTCCCTCCCTCCCTCCGCCCCTCTGGCTTCTGCCACCGCCGCCGCCCCGCCCTCGGGGTCGGTCGCTGCCGGCTCGGTCACGCCGCCCTAGGTCACCGCCGCCATGCCTCCTGGCGTGCGGTGATCGCTGCTGCCGCCGGCTCAGATCCGGCCACTGCCGGGTCATCTCCAGCCACCGCCGCCGAACCCGCCACCGCCTGGCTCCTTCCCGCCGCCGCCGCCGAGTACTCGGTCGCCGCCGGCTCCTAGCCCTCGGCCGCCGCCGCCTCTAGGCACGTGGCCGCCTCCGTCTGCAGCACAGCCGCCTCCGTCCCATGCTCAGCCGCACGACGGCCCCTCATGTGTGGCCACCGCCGGCTGGCGTCCAGCCGCCACTGCTGCTCGGCCTGTGGCCGCCGGCGGGTCTGTAGACCACGCCGTCACCGGTGGTACCTTCCTACATCACGGGTTTGGAGCCTCTCTCCTCCCAGGCTGCTACTGCTGCTTCCCCTGGATGGTAGGCCGGGATGATGCCACGATGACATCCTGCTCCTTTGGTGTCGCATGCCTCGTCGCCACCGCCGCCGGCTGCCGTCTTTGCTACCCTCGCTGATCCGGTGGATCCCGCCAGTAGTACTGGTCAGCCGTCTGCGACTGCCTCCGGCATCGCCGCTGATCCGGCGGCTGCTCGCGAGCGTGAGCGGACTCTCGCTCTTGCCCTGGAGCAGGAGCGAGCGTCCATGGCGGCTCTTACTCACCAGCTCGAGGAGGCCACACACCAGTAGTGGAGTGCCACCCGTGAGCCCTCCTTAGGCGACGGAGTTGTCTATAGCACCTACGCGTCTTCCCTCGTCACCGCTCTCCACGCTCAGTCAGCTGGTGTCCAGAACATCCGGACACTTGTCCTGATTGTCCTCAACACCGACTCCACCTTGTACTAGGTGGCGTCACCGGCTTCTCCTCACGTTGAGGCATTTTCGCCTTGACGATCACGTCCTCCGGGACGACTCCCCACTGGAAGACTCCTGAATCAGCATGGACAACCAGGTCCTTGCCTGGATCCTTGGCTCTCTCTCTGACGAGCAGCACGACATTCTCGGGCAGCGTGGTGGTGGCACTGCTCGTCAGGTGTGGCTCATCCTCGAGCAGCGCTTCTAGGGGAACCGCGTGACTCGAGCTCTTTACATCCGGACGCGGTTCGCGGCTGCTGTCCAGGGGGACCTGTCGGTCTCTCCGCCTACTGTCACCAGATGAAGGGTATGGCGGATGTCCTTCACGACCTTGGTGACCACATTCTAGAGACTTCTCTCGTTCTACAGGTCCTGCAGGGCCTAAACGAGCGCTACTCCCACCTCCGGACTGCGATTCTTCGTGTGGAGCCGCTCCCGACCTTCGAGAAGGTCTGGTCTAATCTCGAGCTCGAGAAGATCAATTCTAGAGGCCTTGTCGTCTCCTCGACTGCCACCGCCTTCTACGGCTCTGGGCAGTCCTACCGACCTCCTCCACCTGCTGCTCTTTCAGGGGGACAACCGTCGTTCCCGCCTACCACTCCAGGGGGCCCTACCAGCCCTGGCGGTGGTAATCGTCATCGTGGTGGTCGTATGAGGGGTGGCCGGTAGGTTCTGGAGGAGGAGGTGGTACTACTGGCGGTGGTGGCACCGGTCAGGGTGGTGGCGCAGGTGTTCTGCCACCCTGGCTCACTCCCTACAACCCGTGGACTGGCCAGATCTCCATGTGGCCCGGGCCATCTCCGGGTCTCACTCCACCTCGCCCTTTGCGACCTAAGGCAGCCTACATGGCCACTCCTACCCACGGCGGGCCTGGCTACCCAACTGGAGGACAGTGGACTCCGACCTCTGGTGGGCCTTCCACCACCGGGGCTCGGGAGCTGAGTCCTCGGCGCAGCACACCACTCGTGACGGGTAGGACCGTTAGTTGCTGGCTTCCTCCTTCAGCACGATGACTCTCACTTCACCCGATGCTGACTGGGTTGCTGATTCAGGCGCATCGTACCACACCACTCCTAATGTTGGTATACTCTCTTCTACCCACCCTTACCACCCTTGTTATCCTTCATCTATCGTTGTTGGGAATGGGTCTGTTCTTCCTGTCACCTCAGTAGGTGACTTGGGTCCTTCGGGTTCTTTCTAGCTCAGAGATGTTCTCGTTGCTCCTGATATTATTCAGAATCTTCTTTCTGTTCATCGTTTTACCACTGACAACCATGTTTCCATTGAATTTGATCCTTTTGGTTTATCCGTGAAGGATCTTACTACCCGGTGTCTTCTTCTCCGCTATGAGAGTTCGGGGCCCCTGTACACGTTTCGTCTTCCTGCTTCCGCTTCAGCTTCGCCTTTTGTCCTAGCTATGACAACTTCTTCCACGACTTGGCATCGCTGGCTCGTCCACCCTGGTGTTGATGTCATGTCTAAGTTGTCTAGTAGTTCAGTGATTTCGTGTACTAGGGGCACTCATGAGTCTGTGTGTCATGGCTGTCAGCTTGGTCGCCATGTTCAGCGTCCATTTCCGCACTCTGTTACTCATGTTGAGTGGATTTTTGATCTGATTCACTGTGATCTTTGGACTTCTCCAATTGTCAGTGTTTCTGGTTATAAATATTACTAGGTGATACTTGATGATTTTTCACACCATTCGTGGACTTTTCCCTTGCGACAGAAGTCTGATACGTTCGTCACTCTTTCTCACTTCTTCGCTTGGGTGTCCACCCAGTTTGGGCGCATTATTCGAGCCATCCAGTGCGATAACAGGCACGAGTTCGATAACTCTGCGTTCCGTGACTTCCTACTCTCTCGCGGTGTTTAGTTGTGCATGTCTTGCCCGTACAGTTCCCCTCAGAACGGCAAGGCCAAACGCATGATTCTTACCACTAACGATGTCGTGCGTTCCCTGATGTTTTAGACCTCCATTCCTGCTCGGTACTAGGCGGAGGCTCTTCACACCGCCACTTTCCTCATTAATCGCCTTAGTGCCCCTACCCCTCACTTTGCTCTTTTCGGCACCACTCCTCTCTACGACCACCTTCGAGTCTTCGGGTGCGCATGCTACCCTAACCTGATGTGGACATCACTATTGCATCCTGCAGATATACACAACACTCACATGGTAGACATGCAAGGTCCAATTACTAGAGCTCGAGCACGAAAATTGAATTTAGAGGTGAGCTCGTTCCTGAACAATTCTTTATATGTGAATTTTGAGAGTATGTTGCTACCTAATAGATTAATTATGATTAGGAACCATGGAGAGGACATGGAGATACATGGAGAGGGGTTTGGAGGCGTGGAGGACCAGAAAATACGCCAACAAGAAGTTAGAGACCGAGCCCAACTCAAACTCCAGTCCAACTCGGGCCCAGGAGCAGTCCACCTTAAAATGGATGCACAGGAGGCATACGGACTCCGTTTTTGACGTTCTACATATGCACGGAAAGCTGAGAGGATAAACTTTCCAATGGAACTGACCCCACGTCAAATTCCCTTGGAGTCGGCGGGAAACTTCGAAACAATATAAAGTTTAGAGTCTGTCAGGGTGTTGCATCACCTAGTTGGGCCATTGGGCCTTGTATCGAGTCCAAGTCCATTATGTGCGTGTATTAGGGTTAGGTCACGACCCCAGCACCCCCCTGGTCGTCCTCCACCTCTTTTATACCCCCTAGCAGCCGTCACAAACAGCTGGGTTTTGCTTAGTTACAATCTATCATTGAACAGTTCGCCGATCATCGGTTGTGAGACCCCAAATTCGTGATCAATTCAGTTTTGATTGCAACTTCTCTGTTCTTGCTTGTGTTCTTGATTGCACTTGCAGGGATAAGCCTTCGTGGCGAGGTCATTCGTGTGACACGGGTGATAACCAACGGAGCAGTGGTGTAGTGATTGTGGGGTTTCGTTCGTTCGGAGCCTTGGATCATCAACGTCGAGATCTCCACCAATCAAGTTTACCCTACCTCTCGGAAGATCGGGACTCATCCTCCTATCAATTGGTATCAGATTTCCAGGTTCACCGTGAGGTATACTTGTGTGCCCTTTAGATTTATTTTGTTTCAGTCCTATCGTCCACAAAAAGGCACAAAAAAATTTTAGTTTCCCTGACCTACAACCCCCGCTCAACCTTTTGCACAATTTAGTTTCGGAGTCCGTAGTTCTGAGTTCGTGTCCTAGGTTAAGTCTGGTTGCTGGTTTAGATTTGTTTTGGTTCAGTTTTGTTTCTTCCATCCGCTGCCATCTATAAAAAACCAATCTACAAAAGAATTCCATCCACCGATTCGTTTCTGCTGCAGTTTCCACCACCACCAAAACCTGATTCGGGGTATCCTCCTTAAAACGGGCATAATATTTCGCTCGTAACTCCGATTGAGGCGCATTTTTTCCCAGAAAGGTCTCGAAAAAGTCCACATACGGCGTTTTCAAAAAAAAAATCAAAAAAAATTAAGAAGGCCCTCGTTTCGAACTCCGAAGTTCCAGCACCAGTTTTTCCAATCGCTCCTGAATTTGTGCCGATCTCATCTTTCATCGGTTTGAGCTAATACTTGGTGCTGTTTCTATTCTTGTGCCCCTGGTTGAGGAAAAAATATCAAAAAAAGAGAAGAAAAAAAAGATTTGGATTTCGACTAGTGCTTCAAGACAAAAACAGGAGGCTAAGGGGTGTTCTATTTCTGTGCGAGTGCTGGATACTTGCTGATATTATCCTTGCTGTTCATCATCATTCATCCTTGTCCTTGCTTGTTGCCACAACTGTTCTAATACATTCTTAGGCCAGCAACTAGGTGAAATTCTTTGGACACTTATTCAGCATTGCTATCTATTACTAACTTGTGTGCCACATACATATACTGCATTTGAGCCTTCCAAGCTCCACCTTCTCTCGAGTAGAACAGGTAACCTTTGCAATCACACCCACTCTCTGCTTCCTTCACACCGGTCACCGTTGGCCACCTGCAGTGCCGGTAAGAAACTTGTAAGAGCGGGGTAAGACGCATCTTACTGATCGATTTTCCACCCACTTTGGAGAGCGTAGTAATAGGGTTCTTCACGATCTTTTTGTCTTCGTTTCTGTTTTGTACTAACAATGACAGGAAAGAAGCCTATGGATAATACCTCTGGTTCTACACCTCTGGATGATGATGAGTGCGTGTCCCATATGGAACTAAAGGACATGATGCGGGCAATGACCGAAGCTTTCAACAATTACCAGACCACTACAACAACCACCTTTCAGAGGCTCCATACAAGTGTTGCTGGTCTGACCACACGGTTGGATGAGATGGAGACTCGTCTTCCCCAACAAGCTACACCCTCTATCATCCTTGATGGTGATGCACATGCTCACTACGACACAGAGGATGACTTCAATAACGATGAGGTTGATGCACAGCAGCGCCGTCACCCTCGACGAAATCGTCAAGGTATGGAAGGTAGACCTCATCCTCATGCTCCTGAACAAGATAATGATCCTTATGCTAAGATTAAGTTTTCTATTCCAACATTTTATGGATCTTATGATGCTGAGACTTACTTGGATTGGGAGATGATGGTAGAACAAAAATTTAGCTCTCATCTTGTTCCTGAGCGACATAGAGTTAGACAAGCCACTAGTGAGTTTAAAGATTTTTCTATAATTTGGTGGAATGAACTTGTCAATACACGTAATGCACCACAAACATGGGCTGCGTTAAAAGAAGAGATGCGCACTAGGTTTGTTCCTCCTTCATATAGAGGTGATCTTCTTAAGAAATTGCAACGCTTTGATCAGGGTAACATGACTGTCCAAGAGTACTACCAAGAGTTGCAGAAAGGTATGCTTCGTTGTGGGGTAGTTGAGGATCAGGAAGACCAAATTGTTAGGTTTTATGGGGGCTTGCGGCGTGAGATCCAGGACATAGTTGACTACAAGTAATATCATTCTATTCAACGTTTATTTCAACTTGCCATGTTAGCAGAAAAAGAAGTGCAGGGTCGCCAACAGCAGCGGCGGAACAACACCTTCACGCCACGACAATTTCCGGTGCCATCCAAAGCAGCGCCCTCCTCGAGCGTACGTGATTCTACACCACCCTCCACGGGTGTTGTACGCAGCAGCATCGCACCTTCTACATCACGGGGACAAGATAACAGCAAGTCCCAGATGCCTCCAGGTGTTGCAGCAAAGGCGGCTGCACCCAACACTTCAACAAGTCGCAGCTCCGACATCAAGTGCCACCGCTGCCAGGGACTTGGCCATATGCAACGAGATTGCCCCAGCAAACGGGCGATCATTGCCACTGCTGATGGTGGGTATGTTAGTGCTTCTGATATTGAAGATGAAAATATTATTGCAACTAATATTTCAGGTTCGTATGATGGTGCTGAGGAGGTTCTTGGTACATCTGCGACAAACAACTATAGGACTTTGATTGTGCAGCAAGCTTTGAGTGCCACGGTTCGAGTGGACGACAACCGCCAACGTCACAACCTTTTCAACATGTTTCTCATCGTCAAGGACTGCCGTGTACATACCATCATTGATGGTGGTAGCTGCAATAATTTGGTGAATGTTGAGGTGGTCAAGAAGCTTGGCTTGACCACACGGGAGCATCCCCACCCTTATCACATTCAATGGTTTAACAACAATGGTAAGGTTAAGGTAACACAAACAGCAAGGATACATTTTTCCATTGGTTCTTATCATGATTTTGCTGTGGTACCTATGGATGCTTGTTCTCTTTTGTTGGGACGTCCTTGGGAGTTTGATACTGATGTTATTCACCATGGTCGATCTAATAAATATACTCTCATGCATAAGGGCAAGAAAATTGTGTTGCTTCCTATGAGTCCCACTGAAATTGTACAATTTGAGCAGGAGAAAAAGAATAATGCTAAGCAAAAGGGTGTTATCAATTCTGAAATTCAGCAACCTATTAAGTTGAACAATCCTATTTTGCTTGCAACTAAATCTGATCTTGATGATTTATATGCCTCTAATGGAACTTGCTATGCTTTAGTGTGCAAACATGCTTTATATTCCATTGAGGATACATCCATTGTCTTGCTACCTGTTGTTGCTAACCTTCTGCAGGAATATATGGATGTTTTTCCATCAGAGATACCCCCTGGATTACCACCTGTGCGAGGCATTGAGCACAAGATTGATTTGGTTCCAGGGGCGAGCTTGCCAAACCGTGCTGCCTACAGGACCAACCCCGACGAGACTAAGGAAATTCAGCGACAAGTCCAAGATCTTCTGGACCGTGGGTACATTCGTGAGAGTCTTAGTCCTTGTTTTGTTCATGTTCTTTTGGTTCAAAAAAAGATGGCACTTGGCGCATGTGTGTTGATTGTAGAGCCATCATTACCATTCGTTATCGCTATCCTATTCCTAGATTGGATGACATGCTTGATGAGTTGAGTGGTTCTGTTATTTTCTCCAAGATTGATTTGCGTAGTGGGTATCATCAGATTCGTATGGCTTTAGGTGATGAATGGAAAACTGCTTTTAAAACTAAATTCGGACTTTATGAATGGTTAGTCATGCCATTTGGTTTAACTAATGCGCCCAGCACTTTCATGAGGTTGATGAATGAGGTTTTACGTGCTTTCATTGGTAAATTTGTGGTGGTTTACTTTGATGATATCCTTATTTACAGCAAGTCATATGATGAGCATCTTGAACATTTGCGTGCTGTTTTTAATGTCTTGCACGATGCATGTTTATATGGTAACCTTGAGAAGTGCACCTTTTGCACCGATCGTGTGTCTTTTCTTGGGTATGCTGTTACTTCACAGGGCATTGAGGTGGACGAGACAAAGATTGTTGCCATCACGAGCTAGCCACTTCCGACTATGGTCACACATGTTCGGAGTTTTCTTGGTCTCACAGGTTTCTACCGGCGTTTCGTGCGGGATTTCAGCACCATTGCGGCACCTCTCCACGAGTTGACAAAGCATGGAGTGCCGTTTCGATGGGGACCAGCACAACAACAAGCTTTTGATGTTCTCAAGTCGAAGCTCACACAAGCACCATTGCTGCAACTTCCTGATTTTGAGAAGACCTTCGAGCTTGAATGTGACGCGAGCGGCATTGGCATTGGAGGAGTGCTAATTCAAGGAGGTAAACCTGTTGCCTTCTTTAGTGGAAAATTGCATGGGCCTTCGCTGAATTATTCTACATATGACAAAGAACTTTATGCTTTAGGCGTGTCTTGCAAACTTGGCAACATTACCTATGGTCTAAAGAATTTGTCATACATTCAGATCATGAGTCTTTGAAGTATCTTAAAGGACAAGCTAATCTGAACAAATGTCATGCTAAATGGATTGAGTTCATAGAATCATTTTCTTACATCATTAAACATAAGAAAGAGAAAGACAATGTGATTGCCGATGCTTTATCTAGACGTTATACCATACTATCCCAACTTTCTCATAAAATTTTTGGTTTGGAAACCATAAAGAGGTTATATGCTACTGATTTGGACTTCAAAGATGCCTTTAAAAATTGTAGAGAGGCAAGAACGTGGCAAAAATTCCTGCTGCGTGAAGGCCTTCTCTACCGTGCTAACAAGTTGTGTGTTCCAGCTAGCTCTGTTCGTCTTTTGTTGTTGTAGGAAGCGCATGGAGGTGGTTTGATGGGACATTTTGGTGTTAAAAAGACAGAGGATGTGCTGGCCGCTCACTTCTTTTGGCCACGAATGAGGCGTGATGTGGAGCGCTACGTTTCACGTTGCACGACATGCAACAAAGCTAAGTCTCGACTTAACCCACATGGTCTTTATATGCCTCTTCCGGTTCCTAGTGCACCTTGGGAGGATATTTCTATTGACTTTGTTTTAGGATTGCCTAGAACAAAGAGGGGGATGGATAGTGTCTTTGTGGTTGTTGATCGTTTCTCTAAAATGGCTCATTTTATACCCTGCCACAAGAACGATAATGCTTCACATGTTACTGATTTGTTCTTTAATGAGGTTGTGCGTTTGCATGGTGTTCCCAATACTATTGTTTCTGATAGGGATGCTAAGTTTTTGAGTTACTTTTGGAGAACTTTATGGTATAAATTGGGAACAAAGTTGCTGTTTTCTACTACTTGTCATCCACAAACTGATGGGCAAACGGAGGTAGTTAATCATACCTTATCTACTATGTTGCGGGCTGTTTTGAAAGACAATTTGAGGTTGTGGGAGGAGTGTTTGCCACATATTGAGTTTGCTTATAACAGGTGTATTCACTCCACAACCAAGTTAAGTCCGTTTATGGTAGTCTATGGTTTCAATCCTCGTGCTCCAATTGATTTGCTACCTTTACCACATACTGAAATTGTGAACTTAGATGCTACACAACGTTCTGAATTTATTCTTAAGTTGCATGAAACTACTAAGTTACAAATTGAAAAAATGAATGAAAAGTATCGCATTGCTGCTAGTAAAGGTAGGAAGGAGGTAAAATTGGAACACGGTGATTTGGTGTGGGTTCATTTGAGAAAAGATAGGTTCCCGGATTTGAGAAAGTCCAAACTCATGCCACGTGCTGCTGGACCTTTTAAGGTTCTTGAGAAGATAAATGACAATGCATATAAACTTGAGTTGCCTCCTGAGTTTGGGGTTAGTCCCACATTTAACATTTCAGATTTGAAGCCACACTTGGGAGAAGAAGATGAGCTTGAGTCGAGGACGACTCCAATGCAAGAGGGGGAGGATGATGTGGACATCACTCCTGTAGATATACACAACACTCACATGGTAGAGAGCTCGAGCACGAAAATTGAATTTAGAGGTGAGCTCGTTCCTGAACAATTCTTTATATATGAATTTTGGGAGTATGTTGCTACCTAATGGATTAATTATGATTAGAAACCATGGAGAGGACATGGAGATACATGGAGAGGGGTTTGGAGGCGTGGAGGACCAGAAAATATGCCAACAAGAAGTTAGAGACCGAGCCCAACTCAAACTCGAGTCCAACTCGGGCACAGGAGCAATCCACCTTAAAATGGATGCACGGGAGGCATACGGACTCTGTTTTTGACGTTCTACATATGCACGGAAAGTTGAGAGGATAAACTTTCCAATGGAACTGGCCCAACGTCAAAATTCCCTTGCAGTCGACGGGAAACTTCGAAACAATATAAAGTTTAGAGTCTGTCAGGGTGTTGCATCACCTAGTTGGGCCATTGGGCCTTGTATCGAGTCCAAGTCCATTATGTACGTGTATTAGGGTTAGGTCACGACCCTAGCACCCCCTTGGTCGTCCTCCACCTCTTTTATACCCCCTAGCCGCCGTCACAAACAGCTGGGTTTTGCTTAGTTACAATCTGTCATTGAACAGTTCGCCGATCATCGGTTGTGAGACCCCAAATTCGTGATCAATTCAGTTTTGATTGCAACTTATCTGTTCTTGCTTGTGTTCTTGATTGCGCTTGCAGGGATAAGCCTTCGTGGCGAGGTCATTCGTGTGACACGGGTGATAACCAACGGAGCAGTGGTGTAATGATTGTGGGGTTTCGTTCGTTCGGAGCCTTGGATCATCAACGTCGAGATCTCCACCCAATCAAGTTTGCCCTACCTCTCGGAAGATTGGGACTCATCCTCCTATCATAACCTCTCCGCCACATCTCCTCATAAGCTTGCGCCTCGCTCGACTCGGTGTGTCTTCCTCGGGTACTCCTCTGATCATAAGGGGTACCAGTGCCTTGACATTGCTACTCGTCGTATCTTGGTCTCTCGACACGTCGTCTTCGATGAGTCTTCCTTTCCCTTTTCCACTTCGTCCTCTAACTTTGTCTCTGAGTTGGATTCCCTCTTCTCTACTGACCCCGAGGCCGCTCATATCCAGCGACCTTGTTTTTTACCCTCTGCAGGTTACCCACCCGCAGCGCCCCGCGCGGCCCCGACACCACCGATGTCGCCCGCTGCGCCACGCACGGCTCAGACGTCCCCGACTTTGACTGCTGCGCCATGCGCGGCCTCGGCGTCGCGGTACATTGACCCTGCTCTTGTCTATCAGCGACGAGCGCGGGTTGGTGCACCGACCTCTTCCTGCCCCGAGTCTCTGGTGTACCACCCCCACTGCTCCATCGGGACCCCAGTCACGTCCACCCGATGGTGATAGACGGGCGGCTGGGGTTCTCTGCCCGGTGGAGCGGTTTTCTGGGGTTGTCCTCTCCTCGACGACCTCCCCACCGCCTGCCTCTTCACCCATCTCGCCTATCCCCTCTTCTGTCAGTAGCGTCCTCGCCGATCCCAACAGGCGTCAGGCTATGGAAGAAGAGTATGCGGCCCTGCTTGCCAACCAGACCTGGGACTTGGTCCCCCGTCCTGGTCGTGGCAATGTTGTCATGGGCAAGTGGATATTCACGCATAAGCGGAAGGCGGATGGGTCTCTAGAGAGGTACAAGGCTCGGTGGGTTCTTCAGGGCTTCACTCAGCGCCCTGGTGTAGACTACGACGAGACCTTCAACCCGGTGGTGAAGCCGGCGATGGTTCGGACCGTTCTATCGCTGGCTCTCTCGCGTTCTTGGCCTGTCCACCAGTTGGACGTCAAGAACGCCTTCCTCCACGGCACGCTGACGGAGACGGTGTAATGCAGTCAGCCGACAGGGTTCGTTGATTCAGCTCATCCAGACATGGTCTGCCGGCTGAACAAGTCCCTGTACGGCCAGAAGCAGGTGCCCTGGGCTTGGTACTGCCAGTTCGCCTCCTTCCTAGCCTTGCTCGACTTCGTCGAGGCCAAGTCAGACACCTCGATCTTCGTCTACAGCCGTGAGGGGGACAGTGTGTACCTCCTGCTGTATGTCGACGACATTGTCCTCACGGCGTCCAATTCGGCTCTTCTTCAACGCACGATCTCCACCTTGCAGCGGGAGTTCACAATGAAGGATTTGGGCCAGCTTCACCACTTCCTGGGCATGATGGTCGAGCACCGATCGGGCGGCATGTTCCTTCACCAATGACAGTACTGCTTGGACATCCTCCAGCTAGCGGGCATGGCTGACTGCAAGCCGTGCTCCACTCCAGTGGACACCCAGGCAAAGGTCTCCTCCGCCGACGGCGCTCCTGTTGCCGACCCCACTATTTAGAGGAGTCTTGCAGGTGCTCTTCAGTACCTCACCTTGACCAGGCCGGACATCTCCTACGCAGTTCAGCAGATGTGCCTCCACGTGCATGATCCGCGGGAGCCGCATCTCACCGTTGTGAAGCGGATTCTTCAGTACTTGCGCGGCACCCTCAACTACGGCCTCCTTCTTCAGGGTGACTCGGCTTATGAGTTGGTCGTCTACACCGACGCTGACTGGGTGGGCTGCCCGGACACCCGTCGGTCCACCTCTGGCTACGCCGTCTTCCTAGGCGGCAACCTCGTCTCCTGGTCCTCGAAGCGGCAGCCCGTGGTGTCACGCTCGAGCGCTGAGGCAGAGTACCACGCCGTAGCCAACGGCGTGGTTGAGACCTCCTAGCTCCAGCAGCTGCATCAGGAGCTCCACTCCCCCGTCGCCCGGAGCACGTTGGTCTACTGCGACAACGTCAGCGCCGTCTACTTCTCCACCAACCCAGTCCAACATCAGCATACAAAGCATGTGGAGATTGATCTTCACTTTGTTCGTGAGCGGGTTGCCCGTGGCGAGGTCCGGGTCCTCCACGTCCCGACGACGTCGCAGTTCGCCGACATCTTCACGAAGGGTCTCCCTTCGTCGTTGTTCTCCGAGTTTCGGTCCAGTCTCAACATCTGCCGTGACTAGATGTTGGGACTGCGGGGGTGTTGGACTGTATGTATGTGGTGTGTATTGGGCCTCGCACATGTATCTAGCCTTGAAGGCTATATCTACCCTTGACACTCTATTATGAAAGCTGAATCTATTTTCCCACTCTAATACTGATGATGGTCTTATCGGTGCTCCACCTAGTTCTGTACCTTCAAACTCTATCGGGACTTCAGATCATCAAGTGCAGACACCCTTGCCGCCCTCAGCTACTCTTCGACGCCCTCCTCTTCTGCATAACCCTAAGGTACAAGTCAACAATATTCAGTCCAGCTTTGGTGTAATTCCTGTCGATCTGGATAAATCTGGAGAACATAAGAAACAGTGGATGCCTAAGATGAACTTTCCTGTTTTTGATGGCAATGACGCAAAAATATGGTTAGATAAGTGTGAAACATATTTTGCACTTTACCAAATTCCTGCCAATTTTCGTGTTACTGCTGCTTCTCTACACATGGTTGAAAGAGCTGCACATTGGTTTCAAACTTATAAGCAAACGTATGGATTCTATGTTTGGGAAGATTTTACTAGTGCTGTTACTAAAGAGTTTGACATAGATATTCATCGGCTTAAAACAATGGAGTTGCTCAGTTTAAAGCAACTAGGCTCTGTGGAAGAATATAGGAAAACCTTTGGTGAACTGGTTTATCACATTAAACTTTATGACCCCTCGCTGGATGAGACTATATTAGTCTCTCAATTTTTAATCGGTCTCAAAGATGATTTAAGGGCTGTTGTTGAAATGCATTTACCTGAGTCAGTATCCAAAAAGCTGCCACACTGGCTTCTGTGCATGAACAGTCACTGCACAAACAGAAAAGATTCAACCATAGGATAAATTTCAGATCAGGAGCAGGCCCTTCGAGCAAAGAAGTCAAACCATGTTTCACCACAAGTGAAATATGGAAGGCAAAGCAATTAAAAGATTTCAGAAGATTAAATGGGCTTTGTTATAAATGTGGTGAAAAATATACTCCATCTCATAAATGTACTATTGAGACAACTGGTACTCTAATGCACTATGGACTGAGACTTCGGATGGAGCTGGATTTCTCTCTGAAGATATATTGGAAGCTATTCACACTAATCATCATTCTGATACCGAATCTGACCATTTTTTATCTCTACATACCATTTCTGGTAAAGCAAGTACAAGAACAGTTCAGCTCAGAGCTTTAGTTCAGAATCAAATGGTGAATTCTGGAAGTCATGTGTCATGTTCAAACAAGTATACACCAGGCGCCATAGGGCCCGTGACGTGCGCCGAGCCAACGAACGCGCTGCTGCACGCGCGGCAAGCATGCAGGGCACGACCTCCAACAGTGGCTAGGAGGGAAAGTAGGAGATATTTTTAGCTATTTTTGGTAATCAATAATTAGTGGAGTTTGTTACTCCTTTTGGTTGAGCCGGAGGCTATAGATAGGCATGTAATCAAACACTTAGCAACAACAAAGATATTACCATCTAATCCTCTCTCTTCTTCTACCTAAGCCGGCGGTAGGGGGAATAACCCACCGACGAAGGACGGCGGCCAGGGAGTATAACCCGGCCAGCCATCACGGATAGCGGCTACGACCTACGTAGCCGAGGTCCTCCTACCCTCGGGATTACTGCCCTTGACAACCTGGTATCTCAGTCTCGTCGATCCTCTTCCACCACCTCCACCCAATCTTCCACCGCAGACTCACCACCATCCCAGCCGCCGCCTCCATCTCCTCCCTCGACGTCCACGGCAACGTCCGCACCGTCAGTCATGGGCGATGACGATCAACCCACCATGGCCGATGTGATGAAGATGCTCAAGTCCCTGACCACCGAGATGCCGAAGATGCAGACCGACATGGCGGGCATGAAGGAGAAGGTCGGCTCGTCGACCGACTCCAGCACCAACCACGACGGCCAACACCACACGGATCGCCCCCGTGGTTCCAGAAGATGGACTTTCCGCCCTACGACGGCAAGTCCGACCCACTGATTTTCATCAATCGGTGTGAATCGTATTTCCGCCAGCAGCGCACCATGCCGGAGGAGAAGGTGTGGATGGCGTCGTACAACCTGGAGGATGTGGCTCAACTCTGGTTCGTCCAGCTCCAGGAGGACGAGGGCATGCCGCCATGGGGGCGTTTCAAAGAACTTCTGAACCTGCGTTTTGGTCCGGCACTGCGATCCGCCCCCCTGTTCGAGCTCACCGAGTGCCGCCGCACGGGGACGGTCGAGGAATACTCCAACCGCTTCCAGGCGCTTCTTCCTCGTGCTGGCCGGCTCCAGGAAGGCCAAAGGGTGCAACTCTACACCGGCGGGTTGCTGCCACCGCTCAGCCACCAGGTGCGCATCCACGGGCCGGAGTCCCTCGCGGCGGCCATGAGCCTGGCACAGGCGTTGGAACTGGTCGAGCTGGACCGTCTCAACTCCGCCCACGGTAGGGCTGCGCCGCACGCGCTCAGACCACCGATCGCGCCGCGTCCAGGCGTCCTGGCGGCCCTCCCAACAACCGCTCAACCGGCGCCTGCGGTTCAGACGCTGCCCGCACCCCAGGCGCTGCCCCTGGCACTGCCGGCGCCACCACCACCACGTGGCGGGAGCAAGCGCATCTCGACGGAAGAGCAGGTGGAACGGCGCCGCCTCAGCCTCTGCTATAACTGCAACGAGCCATACTCACGCGGCCACAACAGAGTCTGCCGCCGCATCTTCTACATCGCCGGCGTCGAGCTGGCCAAGGACGAGCCCACTGAGGAGGCACCCGTCTATTCCCTCCACGCCGTCGCCGGCATTCCAGTGTGCGGTACTCTCCAACTCGAGGTACAGGTGGGCGCGGCCACGTTGATCGCCCTCATCGACACGTGCTCCACCCACTGCTTCATCGGCGAGGCGGCAGCACAGCGGGCCAGCCTGCCCGTCGCGCCTCGGCCTCGACTAACGGCGACCGTGGCCAATGGCGAACGGATCGCCTGCCTAGGCATTCTGCGCCAGGCGCCCGTCGTCATCGACAACCGGCCGTTCGTGGTCGACTTGTACATCATGCCGCTGGCCAGCTATGACCTGGTGCTTGGCACTCAATGGCTGGCTACCTTGGGTAAGATTATCTGGAACATGGCCGCCGGGACCATGGAGTTCACGGTGGAGGACCAGCAGGTCTGCTGGCGCAGCGTCGCGTCGCCGACACCGCCACGCATCCACTCTGCCTCGGTGATGGAACCCCTCCTCGACGAGCTGCTTGCATCCTTCGCCGACGTGTTCGCTGAGCCGACGGGCCTGCCGCCTGCGCGTGGCCGGGCGCACGCATCATCCTGAGGCCGAACACCGTGCCGGTGGCAGTGCGGCCCTACAGATATCCGGCCGCCCACAAGACGGAGCTGGAGAAGCAGTGCGAGAACATGCTCGTGAACGGCATCATCCGGCGCAGCGACTCCGCATTTTCCTCGCCGGTCCTTCTCGTCAAGGAGCCGGACGGCTCGTGGCGTTTCTGCGTCGACTACCGCGCCCTCAACGCGGTGACGGTCAAGGACTCGTTCCCGATCCCCGTCGTCGACGAGCTCTTGGATGAGCTCCATGGCACCAAATACTTCACCAAACTGGACTTGCGCTCGGGGTACCACCAAGTGCGCATGAGGCCGGAGGATGTTCACAAGACGGCGTTCCGTACACACGACGGCCTCTATGAATTCCTGGTGATGCCGTTCGGACTCTGCAACGCCCCGGCCACATTTCAGGCGCTCATGAATGACGTCTTGCGCCCGTTCCTTCGCCGGTTTGTACTTGTTTTCTTTGACGACATCTTGATCTACAGCAAGTCATGGGCCGACCACCTGCGGCACCTTCGAGCTGTCCTTAGCGAGCTTCGTCGGCACACCCTCTTCGTCAAGCGCTCCAAGTGTGCGTTCGGGGTCTCCTCAGTCGCCTACCTCGGCCACACGATCTCGGAGGCAGGGGTGGCCATGGACTCCGCCAAGGTGCAGGCCATTCACGACTGGCCGGGACCCCGCTCGGCGCGGGCGGTGCGCGGTTTCCTCGGGCTCGCGGGATACTACCGCAAGTTCATCCACAACTACGGCTCCATCGCTGCGCCATTCACCGCGCTGCTCAAGAAGGAGGGCTTCGCGTGGGGTCCTGAGGCTGCCTCGACCTTCCTCGCCCTCAAGGAGGCGGTCACCTCGGCGCCGGTGCTCGCTATGCCGGATTTCAACAAGCCCTTTGTCGTCGAGTGCGACGCGTCGTCCCATGGGTTTGGTGCTGTCCTCATCCAGGAGGGGCATCCGATCGCCTTCTTCAGTCGGGCGGTGGCGCCTCGACATCACGCCCTGGCAGCCTACGAGCGTGAGCTCATTGGCTTGGTCCAGGCGGTGCGCCACTGGCGGCCATACCTCTGGGGGCGCCGCTTCACCGTCAAGACGGATCACTACAGCTTGAAGTATCTGCTGGACCAGCGCTTGGCCACCATTCCACAGCACCACTGGGTTGGCAAGCTGCTGGGCTTCGACTTCTACGTTGAGTACAAGCCGGGCGCGATGAACGCCGTCGCTGACGCGCTGTCCCGGCGCGACACCGTGGAGGGAGAGCTCCTTGCCCTCTCTGCTCCGCGTTTCGACTTCATCGACAAGCTCCGGCAGACCCAGCTGGACCACCCAGCCCTTGTCGCGCTTCGGGGTGAGATCACAGCGGGCACCCGACTGGCTCCTTGGGCGCTGGTGGACGGCCTGGTGCAATTTTCCGGGCGGCTGTACATCCCGGCCGACTCCCCGCTGCTCCAAGAGATCGTAGGAGCCATCCATGAGGACAGACACGAAGGCGTACAGCGGACGCTCCACAGGCTGCGCTGTGATTTCCATTTTCATAACATGAAGCAAGTTGTGCAGGAACGCGTGCGTACATGTGAAGTCTGCCAACGCTACAAGTCCGAGCACCTGCACCCGGCGGGTCTCCTTCTTCCGCTGCCGACGCCCCAGGGCGTGTGGACTGATGTCGCGCTAGACTTTGTGGAGGCGCTACCACGGGTCCGCGGCAAGTCAGTGATCCTCACTGTGGTGGATCGGTTCAGCGAGTACTGCCATTTCATCCCACTGGCACACCCGTACTCTGCTGAATCCGTCGCTCAGGCCTTCTTCAACGACATTGTCCGTCTCCACGGGGTTCCACAGTCCATGGTCTCCGACCGGGACACGGTGTTCACGTCAACGTTCTAGCAGGAGTTGATGCGGCTGGTGGGGACCAAGCTACAGATGACCACGGCGTTTCACCCCCAGTCTGACGGGCATTCCGAGTACCTGCGGTGCTTGACGGGAGACAGGCCGCGCGAGTGGCTCCGGTGGCTCCCCTGGACGGAGTTCCTCTTCAACACGGCGTACCAGACGTCCCTGCGGGACACCCCCTTCCACGTGGTCTATGGGCGTGATCCTCCCTCCATCCGGTCCTATGAACCCGGGGAAACCAGGGTGCCGGCCGTCGCCAAGAGCATGGAGGAGCGCGCGGAGTTCCTGGCCGACATCCGTCACCGCCTGGAGTAGGCACAGGAGTACCAGAAGCGCCACTACGACCGTACGCACCGCGCGGTCACCTATCAGGTCGGTGATTGGGCGCTGCTTCGACTACGTCAGCGCGCGGCGTCATCTCTTCCTCAGGCGGTGGGCGGCAAACTGAAGCCGCGCTTCGTCGGGCCGTACCGCGTCATCGAACTCATCAACGAGGTCGCCGTCCGGCTGGAGCTTCCGCCCCGCGCCCGCATCCACAATGTGTTCCATGTGGGACTACTCAAGAAGTTCCAGGGGTCGCCACCAACAGCGCCCCCACCATTGCCACTCATGCATCATGGCGCCATTAGCCCAGAACCTTAACGCGCGGTGCGGTACCGACTGGCTCGCGGCGTACATCAGGTGCTCATCCAGTGGAAGGGCACGTCGGCAGCATCAGCGACCTGGGAAGACGTCGCGCCTTTCCACGCCAAGTTTCCCCAATTCCAGCTCGAGGACGAGCTGGCCCTCGACGGGGAGGGAGATGTCATGTTCAAACAAGTATACATCAGGCGCCATAGGGTCCGTGACATGCGCCGAGCCAACGAACGCGTTGCTGCACGCGCGGCAAGCACGCAGGGCACGACCTCCAACAGTGGCTAGGAGGGAAAGTAGGAGATATTTTTAGCTATTTTTGGTAATCAATAATTAGTGGAGTTTGTTACTCCTTTTGGTTGAGCCGGAGGCTATAGATAGGCATGTAATCAAACACTTGGCAACAACAAAGATATAACTATCTAATCCTCTCTCTTCTTCTACCTAAGCCGGCGGCAGGGGGAATAACCCACCGACGAAGGACGGCGGCCAGGGAGTAACCCGGCCAGCCATCACGGATAGCGGCTACAACCTACGTAGCCGAGGTCCTCCTACCCTCGGGGTTACTGCCCTTGACATCCTGATACTTTTCTGAGCTCTGCAGTTGCTTCTAAGCTATCATTCTCTATTTCTCACACTTCACCATTACAAGTCAAGGTAGCAAACAGGAATATTATTGACTGCACCTCCGAAATTAGAAACTTTAAATGGTATTTGCAGTGTCACACATTCAGATGTCATGTCAAAATTATTGATATGGGAGCATATGATTTGGTGTTAGGCATGGATTGGCTGGAAAAAAACAGCCCCATGACCTGCAACTGGGTTAAAAAGTCTCTTACATTTGATTATAAGGGATCTCCAGTCACATTGCAGGGTATTTTGCAGCAACCTGTCACTACATTAGCTGAAATCTCTATTGAACAGGTTATGAAATGCAACAAGGGAAATGATCTATGGGCAGTTGTGTTGTTGGAACATATCTCAAAACAACACCCTACTGATGATATCATCAAGGCATCCAATATCCCATGGCAAGTGAAAGAGCACATTCTTCAGTTTGGAGAAATTTTTAAAGAGCCAACTGGTTTGCCTCCTCAAAGGGTATATGATCACTCCATTGCTCTTTTACCTAATACTGCTCCTGTTAATTGTAAACCTTATAGATATTCACCTGAGCAAAAAGATGAAATTGAGAAACAAGTCACTGAAATGCTTAAATCTGGCATTATCATACCAACAATAAGCCCTTTTGCTTCTCCTGTTTTGTTAGTAAAAAAAAGATGGCACTTGGAGATTTTGTGTAGATTACAGGAAATTGAATTCGATCACTGTCAAGAACAAATTTCCAATGCCTGTTATTGATGAATTCCTTGATGAAATTGCTGGAGAAAAATATTTTTCAACAATTGATCTTAGAGCTGAATTTCATCAGATTAGATTGGTACCTTCAGATGAGATTAAAACTGCCTTTAAAATTAATCATGGTCACTTCCAATTCAGAGTTATGCCCTTTGGTCTCACTAATGCCCCTGCTCCCTTTCAATGTCTTATGAATTCTGTTTTTGCAAATTATATGAGGAAATTTGTTCTTGTCTTTATGGATGACATATTGGTATATAGTAAGTCTCTGGAGGAGCATGTTCAGCACCTAAAACTGGTGTTTCAGACATTATCTGACCATCAATTATTTATCAAGTTTAGTAAGTGCTCCTTTGCCCAGCAAATCCTTTCTTATCTTGGCACATTATTTCTGACAAAGGAATTGCTACAGACCCCTAAAAAACTGAAGTTATGATAAATCGGCCTGTTCCTAAAACTTTGAGTGAATTCAGAGGCTTTCTTGGACTCACAGGATATTACAGAAAATTTGTGAAAGATTATGGTATTTTAGCTAAACCTCTTACAAGTATATTACAGCGTAAACAACTCAGTTGGTCAGATGCTGCTCAACAGGCTTTTGACAAGCTTAAATTTGCTATGAGCAACACACCTGTGTTAGCCTTCCCTGATTTTTCAAAACAATTTGAAGTTGAGACAGATGATTGTGACTTAGGTATTGGTGCAATCCTCTCCCAAAATGGTCATCCAATTGCTTATTTTAGCAAGGCCTTAAGTGTCAATAACCAAAGATTATCTACATATGGAAAGGAATTTTTGGCTGTCATGATGGCTATAGATAAATGGAGAAGTTACTTACATAGAGGCCCATTCATTATAAGAACTGGTCATAAGAGTTTGTGTCATCTCCAAGACCAATCTCTATCTACTGATCTCCAAAAGAAGGCAATGTCAAAGTTAGCTGGATTACAGTTTAAATTTCAATACAAAGAAGGCAAAGCAAACAAGGTGGCTGATGCCTTATCCAACAATTCTGCCTTACAAACTGAATTGCTCAATGCTTTCCATAGTTCAGCATGAAGAGGACACTCAGGAATTCAAGCGACATATCAGAAAATCAAAAATATTTTTCACTGGACTGGTATGAAGCAAGATGTAGAAAACTTTGTCAAGCAATGTCAAATATGCCAACAAGCTAAACATGAGCATATCAAGCCTCCTGGTATGTTACAGCCTCTACCTATTCCTGAATCTTCTTGGAAAGATTTATCTATGGAATTTATTGAGGGTTTACCAAAATCTGAGGGATATTCTGTCATTCTGGTAGTGGTTTATAGACTTATAAGATACGCCCATTTTATCCCACTGAAACACCCCTTTTGTGCTCAACAAGTTGCTCAGTCATTCTTCCACAACATAGTGAAATTATATGGCATACCTTGTACTATAATTTCTGATGGAGACAAAATATTCACAAGCTCCTTTTGGCAAGGATTGTTCAAGCTGATGGACACAAAGTTGCAATTTAGCTCAGCTTATCACTCACAATCTGATGGCCAAACTGAGAGATTTAACCAATGCCTTGAGATGTATCTAAGGTGTGTTGTTAACGATTCTCCACAGAAATGGGTTAAGTGGCTTTCTCTTGCTGAACTCTGGTATAACTCTGCTTATCACTCTGCCATTCAATGCTCTCCTTTCAAAGCCTTGTATGTTACTGATCCCTCCCCGGGCTTGCTACCTCAATTGCATAATTCTGAACATTCAGAGGTGGTGAACTCACTGAAAGAAAGGCAGTTATTCATTGAAGCTCTGAGGGAAAACTTGGCTAAGGCTCAATCTCGTATGAAGTTCTATGCAGATTGTAAGCACAGTGAACGTCAATTTGCAGTTGGTGACATGATACTCCTAAAGCTTCAGCCATACGCTCAAAGCTCGGTTGTCAACAGACCATTTCCAAAATTGGCATTCATGTTTTTTGGGCTATTCAAGATTATAGAGAAAATTGGTATTGTTGCCTGCAAATTGGAGCTTGTGCCAGAATCGTAGTCTTTTTTTCTTTTCTTTTTTATTGTTACTCTTATATCTCTTCCTCTCTTTTACTTCATTGAAATATATATATATATATATAATTATTGGGTTTTATAGTATTTCATGTCTAGCCGACACCAACATGCTTGGGATAAAGCCTTAGTTGTTGTTGTTGCCTACAAATTGGAGCTTCCTAGCCATAGCCAGGTGCATCATGTATTCCATGTTTTTTTTTACGAAAACAAGCAGGTGCATCATTGTATTCCATGTGTCTCAACTTAAGCCATTTACTCCCAATTATACTCCTGTGTTCAGCACACTCCGGATAATATCCACAGAGATGTCACTGCTTCTGAACCTTTGAAAATATTGGAACGGTGACTAGTTAAAAAGGGCAACGCTGCTACTGTCCAAGTGAGAGTCTCCTGGACTGGATTACCCGATGAAGTGACTACTTGGGAGGATTACTATGTGCTGCGATCACGTTTTCCTTCGGCGGCAGCGTGGGGACACGCTGAATCTCAAGGAGGGGACACTGTCATGACTGGAGATAAGCCTGGCGGGAAGAGGGGAATTTGTTCTGTTGGCGGAAATTCTTCTAGACGTCCAGGCGACTCAGTCCACACCTGAGGGAACTCGGCCCACGAGCCCAACCTGGCGAAGGAAACTATGTGAGCCAGCAGCGAGAGGACCGAGGGGGAGGAGTTGCCGTTCTGTTATTCTCAGCCTCCCCTTTCTTCTTCCCCAATCTCCAGTTCTTCTCTCTTCTCATATGAAATTGATGTAACACTTATCCACTGATCTGAACAGTGTATTGGAGAGGAGAATGAAACTGTGTGAGCCATATCTCGTTTGATTCGTGTTATGCTTGGAGGTTCTGTGTTGAGTTCTTATTTCTGAACCTTTTGGTGTTCCTCGTCTCTGAATCCTCTGCTCACAATATCGTTCATGTGTGCGATCATGCTGGGATGTCTATAGATATTACAAAGTTTCAACGTGGATTTTATTATTGGTGAGATCTAGATGATGAGTATCCAACTACGCTGCAAGTATCTTGTCTTCTTGGCATTTGTGCTTATGTTTTGCACTATTTACCAAATGTTTTCCACTTCTAGTTGTCTATCGTAACATTAACGAAGAAGCGGAAAGGATTCGTCGTAGGGTTGTCGTTGCCCAACAATCGATTACCCTTGTTACAGGACCCTTCTGGGCAGATTATCCCAAGATTATCGCTCTAGCTATGCTGCAGGATCAGGTATGCAATCGGTGGATCTGACAGAGTGCCTTCAATTTGTGCTGGACTCAATCCATGCTGCTATGCCCCACGACAACATCCCGCAAAATGTTATTCCTCTTCTGGAGTTCTTCGGGTCTTGAGAGAAGCATATGTGGCTCGTTGTTCTCGTAAGCATCTGGCCATGAGGCCGGAAGCTTCTCTTGCGCTTGCAAGGGCGAACAATCCATTGGTCGATCTTGATCGTATTAGCAAGGGCGTTCAATTCTTGTTGATAACCGTAACCCGGTGCAGATGCTTGAATGTTATGATGCAACGGGGAGCCATCCAAGAAGATTGCCCAACTAGTGATACGCGAGACCGAGGCGGCTCAACGGCACCGGTTAGAAAATCAGTCGGAAGATGTTGGACAAGAGCCAAGACAACAGGGGGAAGTTCAACAAGAAGGCCAAAACTAAAGTATGTCAACCGAACAATCTATTTGTATAGATAGGGTTAGTAGTAGGGTTCTCAGGGTGTTTGGGTAAGTTTGATATGTAATATTTCACATGAGTAGGATCTCTTTGAAATTTAGGTGTTACATAATTTGTGCTTTTTCATCCGGCTCTTTACATTATTTGGTTGACTTCTGTTTCCGTGTAACTATGTACTTTACTTCAACTCCAGCCGACTAATTGATTACATGATAACCTAGTCAGAGTCGTAGATAACGTAGTAAGTAAACTTACAGTACTTAGTTGTCGCTGATTTAGACAAAGTAGTATAGTTAATAAGATGATAGTGTAATGTCGGCATTCGTTAGCCTGATGAAAACAAGGTCCATACTCTTTCTCAACCTGTCAGTCACAGTGCTACCCGGGGATGAGAGAAAGCTAATCAACACTTGTATCGTCAATAAGATGTGGTGTGGACAACAGCAGTCTGTCGGGTAACAGAAACCATATGATCCATCCCACTTGTACATGCGAATGTCAAACACACGGGCATATACATTGCTTCCTCCAACTGCAAAAAGATTTGGGTTTCTTGAGTCTATTGTAATCGAATCAGACGTATCCCAAAGCCTAGTGCTCGGTACTGAGTCCTCCGCCGTCCCTGCTTGCTCGCCTGGCCTTGCAGCGGTCAACCGAATGGAGGCCACCAAGGTCGGGATGGCCACGTCTCCGGTTCAGATGAAGGGATCCGTTGATAGCGCGGAGACGCCGGCCACCCTGAACAAGATAAGTCCTCCTGTCTCCGCCGCTCCTCAATCCCGGTCGGGTCATTCGGTTAAGATACTTGCTAAGGGTGCCCCCCCCCACTCATGGGGGGGGGGGGGTAGAACCGCACATCTCGCCGGTGGATCACCACTCCCCACCGCCTCTACTGATTAATCCACAGAATGCAGCCAGGGCTAGGACAGGCCTTCTTGTTCAGTGTAGAGATGAGACCCTTGCCTCGCTGTGTACACCATTCTCTGAGCTCCAGTCACCATGCTTACACTCCAACAATCAGCTGGACGAGCTCCCTGATGAAGAGGCTTACTCTCCTCTTCCCATCTTTGACTTGGATCCCTCGGAATCCGACATTGACGACCTGTCTGCATCACTGCAACAGACCTCGCCGGGGGTTTCCCGCCGACTGAAGTATAAGGTTGAGGTGCCTTCCCTGCTTTCCACGGACATGGCTGCCGTGTACTCTTCGCCGGGTGCAAGGACTTCAACGATCCGTCGTGAGCTCGCCGGAGCGGATGCTCCAATGTTGCAGCAGCATGACCTGGAATTCGAGGCAAGAGCCCATTCCCGACAGGTCATCATAACTTCGCCGCAAGCTACCACCTGCCCTACCACATCCACTGGTACCCCTGCATCCTGTCACATCCGCCGGATTGGGGCTGCATCAAATCCACGGGGCTTGCCTAGTAAGATATGCCTGACAAGACAAGAGGAGCAGCACTAGGTGCTAGGCGCCCACCTACAATGCCTACCTCTGCTACTGTGGCGTGTCGCACTATGCCTTCTACTGCTCAGATACGGCATCGCCTGGTGCCCACTCTAGTGCCAGCTGTTTCCAAGGACGTATGGACCGCGGTCCGTCGGTCCAAGAAGCCACCGTCTGGTCCGACGCTCCGGGATTCTGCGCCAAGACAGGGTACCGTCGCCTCATCAGATTACAGGGTCTTCCTTTGGGGGTGATGCTTCTTTTGCCTTGGGCGGGGTCATGTGGCCGCAGTGTGCAGGGACCCCCCCCCCCCGGTGCTGGTCATGCTTCCAGTCAGGCCACCGCTCAAACCGCTGCCACCTATCGAAAGGGGTAGATGGGCGTCGGCCTTTGCATGCCCGGCTTACAAATACGAGGAGCTCCATAAAGAGTAGACTCAACTTCGCCTCGGCGCCTCCTACCGTGCACACAACCTCTCTTTCTCGCCCGGGCCTTTCATACGCCGCGCCGCCTCCACGCCACTCAAACAAACTATGCCAAGCACCAGACAGACATCGGGGGCTCCAGAGAGACGCCCATCCTATGGTCAGGCGGCTGTCCTATCGGGAGAAACAATGATCTTTGAGCTCCGACATCTCTGTTGGCAAGCCTTATTCGTCCTGCCCATGCAAGGGTGTGCAAGGGCTTCCTCATCCGAGATATCGACGACTATCCACAATCAACACGGTATCCCGCATTGGGCATGCAAAGTGGCCACTCACCGTCCAGGTTTCCTAGCTTATTTTCAAAGTCCACAACTCCGCGACCGTGCTCTTCTCGCCGGATCCCTGGCCTTACCGAGGTCCAGTCTCGTTTTCAGGCCATGGGGGTTCCCTGCGCAGAACTCCATTGAGGGTTGGTTCTTCCATGTCAAGATATGTATTGAAAATCTACCTTTGCATGCATGGAATGCTGAGGCTATACATCAAATTCTGGGGGACACGGTGCTCTTTGATCATTTTGACTCTGCTATATTTCATCAGGAGGATACCGATATTTGTGGGGTGGTGGGATGGATGCAAGACCCAAACCTCCTACCACTGGCTAAGGACAATGAAGGCCCGCCGCAGGTGGACATCGACCACTCTAATGCTCAGATCCCAGGGGGGGCACCGTATCAACCTTATTCTCCATCTTGACCACTATCATGACTACACCCTAGTGGATCTCGAGAGCTCCTCATCGTCTTCCTCTGATGGGCACCCAGATGGTGGTAACCGATCTTCTGGGTCTTCAAACTCTTCAGGTGGCTCCTTTCCCCGCACCAGGCACTTCATGTGGTCGCGCAGAGTGTTGGACGATGTATCTAGGAGCGGGCCGCCGGGCTTCGACCCTGTTCCTCGATTCCGACGTCGAGATGGGGTGATGGTGCGTGACACTGAACAAGACAGTAAGAGCTTCCCCCTTACTCGAGGACGTCCCCGGGAGCGGGTCGACAGAGCCTGGCTCCACAATGCCTGCTCTAAGACACCTCCTCGCAGTGGGCGGTCGTCTTCTCCTGACATCCTACCATTGCGCAGCACTTCCCCGGCCAAACGCCCAGACCCGATGCTGTTTGAGGAGGAGATTCATGGTCCCACTGTCATCCCCCTTGAGCAACAGGAACAGAGGGGGGCAAGCGAGTTGCTGCAACAAGATGAAATGGAAGGGCTCATGACGACTCCTTCACCACCACCCCCTCTGCAAACTGAGTTGACTCCGCCCAGGGTGCTGCTGAATAACATCGATGACTTCAAGGAAATGGTTTTTGGTCCGCCCAGGGATGGTTTACTCCCTACACCGACTGGACGTCGTGCTGCTACAAGGGGTCAGTCGATGCCGGCTGCGGCTGGGAGACGTAGTGCACGACAGGCCAAGAAAGGCTCTCTCATTCCGGTATCCCTTCGCGTCACATATCGGCTGATCAGCCAGCTTGACTTGGTAGGCCCGGAGGAGCCCATCAATGATGCTGTGCTACGACGCTACTTCGCTCTCTACAAGCAACCACTCCCGCCATCTGTTATTGGAAAGATGAATGAGATCACGGGCCTTGCGAGGCAGGATATTGTTGTGGCTTCCTCCGCACTGGCGGCCACTGAGCGGGGGGCTCAGGTGGCGGCCATTTGACCATGAAGGATGGAAGCACTCAGGGAGCCCTCCCGTCTATGCTCCAATGTCGTTGTTGATGTCGGTTGTTGTCATGACTGTTCCTCGGAATGATGTATGCACGAAGACTATTTGGGGCTATGGCTGTGTCTTCGGCGCTTATGGTGGTGTGTGGTGTTGTCGTTTAATCCTTGTCCAACTACAACATATCAATGGGAGTGGTTCTTTGTGGTGTACTTATGGATGACAGTCTATCTATTCTGAGTTGGAACGTGCGGGGACTTAACATGCTAGCCCGACGAGAAATACTGAAATCCTTGATCTCGTCGACACGCCCCTCGATCGTGTGCATCCAAGAGACAAAGCTTCAACACATGGATGATCGTCTGAAGGCAGAATGTACTGGGCCCAACTTTCAGTCCCTATATTTACCGTTAGCAGGTACAAAAGGCGGTATCTTAGTAGCCTGGCAACCTACACTTGTCAGTGTGTCTACGCATGTATGTGGCATTCTCATTGTCAGTGACCTTCACCCACATTCCATCACATACCACCTCTCTGTTGACAGCTGTGTATGGTCCTTCCGGACTTTCTGTCTGAATTACGAGCTGCAAAACCAAGTGTGGGCACACCGTGGATTTGTTTGGGAGACTTTAATCTCATATATGAAGCTCAAGACAAGAATAATGGGAACCTGAACAGGCGCTGGATGGGGGGCATTCCGGAACACCCTAAATACAAATGAACTGATGGAATACCGTTTACTAAATAAAAGCTACACATAGAGTAATGAGCATACCAATCCAACACTGGTCCGTCTTGATAGGGTATTCTACAATCAGCCATGGGACGTGGCCTTTGAGGATCTTGGGCTGATGGCATTATCTTCTTCGGTATCGGATCACTGCCCAATTTTTCTTGGGATACAAGAAAAACCGCTAAAAATGCCGACGTTTCGATTTGAACAGTTTTGGGTGCAAGTTCCTGGGTCCATGGAGGTGGTGCAATCAGCTTGGACAGGGTCCTCTAGTATGACAAATTGCTCTCCACTCAGCACTCTAAAACAGAAGCTCTCTACTACAGCTAAAGCCTTGCGCCAATAGAGTGTCAGCCTCTTTGGTAGGGCACGAATGCAACTCCATATGATATTGGATATTATCCAAAACTTGTAAGTCGCACAGGAGTCTAGAGTTCTAACCAACATGGAAATGGAGTTCAGGAAAGAACTGAAGGTTCGAGTGCTTGGCCTAGTAGCCATCGAGAGGTCCAGACGTCGCCAGGCGTCAAGGATAACTTTTACGAGCAGGAGATGCATGCACTCATTTTTTCCATGCATAATATAATTCTAGGGCGAAGAAGAACTATATCTCTCATCTCATGGCCAGTGATGGCACAGTTCTCCAAACACACAGTGAGAAAGAACAGCTGCTTCATCAGTCCTTCTCTTCATCTATTGGGTGTAAAATGGAGCGGTTAGCATCAGTTCGTTGGGACCAGCTGGATCTTCCAAGCGTTCAAGACCCATTGTCCCTAGTCCAGCCCTTCACTGAGCAAGAGGTATGGGAAACTGTTAAGGCAATGCCATCGGAGAAAGCACCTGGGCCTGATGGTTTCACTATGGAATTCTATAAGTATTGTTGTCCGATCGTCAAAAATGATGTCATGAAGGCTATTCATTATTTCTTCAACTTGCGTGGTACCTCTTTATGCAAGCTAAATACAGCTAATATCACCTTGCTACCTAAGAAGACGGGGGATCAGTGTGTCTCTGACTTCAGACCGATCAGCCGAATTCATTCGGTGGTGAAATTGCTATCCAAAGTATTATCTAAACGTTTAACAAACAAAATGGACAGTCTCATTTCAGTCTCACAGAGCGCCTTTATCCCCGGTCGTTCTATCCAGGATAATTATCTATATGTTCGGAATGTGACAACACACTTTCATAATGTACGAAGACCGATATTGATGATGAAGATTGATATCTCAAGGGCTTTTGACTCAGTTTCTTGGGAATATATGCTTGAATTGCTCCAGGTAAGAGGATTTCCAAGCCGCTGGAGAGATTGGCTTGCCCTTCTTTGGTCATCAGCAAGCTCTCACGTCCTCTTAAATGGTACCAAAGGGCCTCCTGTGCGGCACGAGCGGGGTCTCCGACAAGGTGAACCTCTGTCCCTCACCTTTTCATTATCACAATTGACACCCTGCAAGCTATCTTCCAGCGGGCGACATCGGCTGGTGTATTATCTCCCCTTCCGGGCACTCAGGCATTTCTAAGGGTCTCAATGTATGCTGATGATGTGATTATTTTCTTAAACCCGGTTCAAGCTGAAGTGGCGGCCACTGTGGAGATTCTACGTTTATTTGGTGTAGCCTTGGGCCTGGTTGTTAACATGTCAAAACGCTCCATCACAACCATACAATGCGAAGACAGTGAGCTAGATAACATTCTGCAAAATTTCGGTGGACAAAGGGTCTCATTCCCAATAAATTACCTGGGCTTGCCGATTACTTTGGGCCGAACAAGATTAGAGCACCTGCAGCCTATTCTAGAGAAGATCTAGAGGAGGATGGCCGGATGGCAAGCACACCTCTTAACCTTCGCAGGACGCATGGAGCTCGTTAAGACTGTTCTATCGTCACTCCCGGTATATTTACTAAGCTCCATCTGACCACCTATGAAGTTCATTCAAGCTGTGGACAAGGCTAGACGTCGGTTCTTATGGGCAGGGGCCAATCACATTTCCGGGGGCAAGTGCAAAATAGCCTGGAACCGAGTCTGCTCTCCGACTGACCGAGGAGGTCTAGGCATTTTTGACCTTGCACAATTCAGTCGAGCCTTGTGGCTCAGGTGGCTCTGGCGGGTGTGGACTTGTCCACAATGGCCCTGGGACTCCATGGATATCCCTATAGATGATACTGACCGAACGTTGTTTGCAGCGGCCACCTCAGTAACAATTGGCAGTGGTCATAGGGCGTCTTTCTGGTGGTCCAGTTGGCTGCATGTCATGGCACCTGCGGCATTGTTCCCGGAGTTGTTTAGCCGCTGTAGGAAGAAGAAGCTCACTGTGGCACAAGCATTGACGGAACATGCGTGGACTCGAATGTTTCGGCCAATACTCTCTACTGAGATGCAACTGTACTTTGCTACTTTGGGGATACTAATCCAGGAACAGGGGGTATCTCTCCGGGAACTGGTTGAAGACTCTATCCAATGGAAATCACCATCTGTTATGTATTCAGTTCGGGAAGCGTACCGATGGCAGTTCGAAGGAACGTACTGCTCAGAGTTCCCACTGCTCATCTAGAGGGTCTGGGACGCACCCAAATGCAAAATCTTTACATGGCTGCTCTCACAGAATAGGGTATGGACTGCAGACAGATTGCAGCGCCGGGGTTGGCCCAATTCATACTTCTGTGTTTTCTGCTTCCGCAACCTTGAAACTTGGCTGCATATGATGGTTCAGTGCCCAGTAACTCGATTACTGTGGCAACAAATCAGCATGTGGTTCCTGTTGCCAGAGTTACATCCGGATAAGTGGAGGTGTGTTCGCTCAACGATCGGATGGCTGCAACAGATCACTAATCACACGTACAAGGATCGGGCATCGGGCTTGTGATCAATGATTATGGCGATTTTGTGGATCATTTGGAGAGAACGAAATCAACGGGTATTCCGAGGAGTTGAACGATCTATGACGTCGTTGGCTGAAGAAGTGCGAGAATATACACGGGATTGGTGCTTCGCCGGGGCTTCCAAGCTAGCCCTAATTTGTCACAATATTGATAGATAGTTTCTGCCCCCCCCCCCCTCCACTCTTCTTCCTCTCATTCCTGCTTCTACCTCGTAACATTCAGCAGTTCATAGGTTAGCCTGCCAGCTAACCAGTAGATGGTTATTGTATTTTAAAATGTACTCCTCCTCTACTTATGAATGAATCACTGGCTCGCCCAGTCCTTTAAAAAAATTGTAATAAAATCAAGATGAACATAAAAGGAGGATCCTGATTTACTCGAACTGCTTCTGCAATGAAACAGTTCGTTTGCTGTATTCGTTCTTAAATCAAACTGCAGAAGAATGAAATGGAAGAAATATAGCTGGTTCATAAGCACCAGAAAATTCTACATCTGTTTACTAACTTACATGTTGAACAAGGCCATCTTCGCCACAGCGATAAAAGATATAAGGGCTACCAGGCTCTATCGCCAAATTATGAGCCGTTGCCGCATGCTCACCAAGCAATGTAGTGGTAACATTTCCACCATCCTGTACGGCTGTACCTTGGTGAGTATCACCTGATCGCGGTAAAAGATCACTACAGATGATTTTGTGGGTGATATGCCCAAGAGGCAATCATAACAATTCGGATAAAGGCTTGATGGATATTTGATCCATATGAAATTAGGGTACTAATGGGCCTGTGACCTAAAAGCCCATTAGCGCGCCTATAAATATGAGGGGTAGGGTTAGGGACAGAGGACTCCACCAGATAGCAGTCCCAGCCGCCGCCCCTCACAGGTCAGCCGCCGAAACCCCTGCCGCGCGCACGGTGCTAGCACACCGACGCACGGCGTTCCTCCCTGTACGTGTGGACTCCGTGGAGGCGCTGCTGTTACTGCTGCGCTGATCGGCTACGGCGCGCATCTACGATCCGCTGCGCTGCGCGTCTAGTGGTAACGATCCATGACCTTCTTACTCGCATGTTTCCTGGGTGATACGGTCGAATTGCTAGAGTAGCGCATCCCTATTTCCCTACAGTGGTACCAGAGCCGACTTGCGTAGTTTTTGGTCTGGATCTTAGATGCGATCTACTGCAGACAAGTTCATATGATGAATTTTTATAGTTCGGCTTTTGGGGTTTGGAATTGGTTAGAGTAGATTGCCATGATATGACTAAAGGATTAGTTCGTGCTCCTTCTCTGTTGTGTGCGCAACCTGTCCCTACCGGCTAGAATCACCATCGGGACTAATAGTGTACATAGCTAACAGATTGAGCCAACAGATCACGGTCATGTGTCGTGATCTTCTCGTGGATAACCAGTCACAATGAAAATTGAGGCATTCTGAATGGCTCAGATTCGGGTTGATTGATCAATTCGATGAGATTTTCATAGTGATTTCATAGATGCGATCTATGTAATTCCGTTTGATCTGATCAATTCGATCTACATAACATAGTGCTAAAACCTTGCATATTTATTTTCTATTGTAGATCATGTCTGCTAGTAACAATTCCGGTTTCAATTTGCGATCTGTGCTTGAGAAAGAAAATCTCAATGGAGCTAACTTTATTGATTGGTACCGCAACCTGAGAATTGTTCTCAGGCAAGAGAAAATTGAGTATGTTCTTGAGCAACCATACCCCAATGACCTCCCCGATGATGCAAATGCCGCAACTCGCAGGACTTATGAGAAGCACTGCGATGATGCGCTTAATGCAAGCTGCCTCATGCTTGCCACAATGTCCCCTGATCTACAGAAACAATATGAGCATGCAGATGCTTATTCTATGATTCAGGGACTACGTGGAATGTTTGAGAACCAAGCAAGGGCTGAGAGGTACAATATCTCAAAGTACTTGTTCTCATGCAAGCTGGCAGAAGGTAGCCTGGTCAGTCCCCATGTAATCAAGATGATTGGTTACATTGAGACTTTGGACAAACTTGGTTCTGAACTCAAGGATGACTTGGCTATTGACGTTATTCTCCAGTCACTCCCACCGAGCTATGAGCCATTTATATTGAATTATCAAATGAATAGCATGGAGAAAACGTTGGCTGAATTGCATGGGATGCTTAAAACAGCCGAGGAAAGCATTAAGAAAAACACCACTCATGTGATGATGGTTCAAAAGGAGAATAAAAAGAGGAAGCGTGTGATGCATCCTAAAGGCAAGGGAAAGGTTCCCAATGAGTCTTCAAGCTCAAAGCCAAAGGGCAAATCAGGCACTTCTCCTAATGATGAATGCTTCCACTGTCATGCTAAGGGGCATTGGTCTAGGAACTGCAAGAAGTACTTGGAGGATAAGAAGAAGAAAGGGAGTGAGACTTCCACTTCAGGTATAAATGTTATAGAAATCAATATTGCTACATTTTCTAGTGAATCATGGGTATTTGATACCGGATCAATGATTCACACTTGCAAATCGTTGCAGGGTCTAAGTGAGACTAGAAAATTTGCAAAAGGCGAGTTGGATGTTCGGGTCGGCAATGGAGCAAAGGTTGCTGTCATAGCTGCCAGAACTTATCACTTGTCATTACCCTCAGGATTAGTTTTGGAATTAAATAATTGTTATTGCATTCCTTCTTTGAGCAAGAACATTATATCTTCTTCATGTTTGGAAGAAGTTAATGGTTATGAGATTATAATAAAGAATAAATGTTGTTCTATTTATTATAATAATATTTTCTATGCTCAATGTCCATTAGTGAATGGATTATATGTTCTTGATCTTGAGGATAAAACAGTCTATAACATTAATACAAAAAGGGCTCGACGAAATGATCTAAATCCCACTTTTATTTGACATTGTCGCTTAGGTCATATAAATGAGAAACGCATTGAGAAATTCCATAAAGATGGTTTGTTAAGTTCATTTGATTTTGAATCACTTGACACATGCGAGTCTTGTTTGCTTGGGAAGATGACCAAAGCACCCTTCACTGGTCAAAGTGAGAGGGCAAGTGACTTGTTGGGACTTATACATACTGATGTATGTGGACCAATGAGTTCGGTAGCTAGAGGTGGTTTTCAGTATTTCATTACTTTTACCGATGACTTTAGTAGATATGGATATGTCTATCTAATGAGGCACAAGTCTGAATCTTTTGAAAAGTTCAAAGAATTTCAGAATGAAGTACAAAATCAGTTGGGCAAGACAATTAAACTTCTACGATCTGATCGTGGGGTGAATATTTGAGCCATGAATTTTATGATCATTTAAAACAATGTGGAATTATTCCACAGTTGACTCCACCTAGAACGCCTCAATGGAATGGGGTGTCCGAGCGGAGGAACCGAACCTTGTTAGACATGGTTAGGTCGATGATGAGCCAGACTGATCTTCCACTATCCTTTTGGGGTTATGCTCTTAAAACTGCTGCGTTTACACTAAACAGAGTCCCAACTAAGTCTGTTGAGAAGACACCATATGAGATGTGGACCGGGAAACGTCCCGGATTGTCTTTCCTCAAAGTTTGGGGATGTGATGCTTATGTCAAACGTTTGACGTCAGACAAACTTACTCCCAAATCACACAAATGCTTCTTTGTGGGATATCCTAGGAAAACCAAAGGATATTATTTTTATAATAAAATGGAGGGTAAAGTATTTACTGCTCGCAATGGTGTCTTCTTGGAGAAAGAGTTTCTCTCAAAAGGAGTTAGTGGGAGCAAGGTGCATCTTGAAGAAATTCAAGAAATATCTGAAAATATTTCGGCACCCTTTAATCCTATACAGAATGTACAAGATGTTGTACAACTACTTGATAAAACACCAGCCCCACAAAGGTCTACAAGAGTACGTCGTGCAACTGAAAAGTTGACACTCCTAACCACTGAACCACAAGACATGGTATTGTTGGACAATAATGAGCCTGTGACCTACACTGAAGCAACAATGGGATCCGACTCTAAGAAATGGCTTGGAGCCATGGAATCCGAAATAGAATCCATGCATGAGAATTAAGTTTGGAACTTGGTTAATCTAATCGATGGTGTGAGACTGATCGATTGCAAATGGATTTTCAAGAAAAAGACTGATATGGATGGAAAAGTTCACATCTATAAAGCACGATTGGTGGCGAAAGGTTTCAAACAAATTTAAGGTGTTGATTATGATGAAACATTTTCGCCCGTCGCTATGCTAAAGTCTGTTCGGATTCTCCTAGCAATTGCTGCATATTTTGATTATGAAATATGGCAGATGGATGTCAAAACAGCCTTTCTTAATGGGAGTCTGAATGAGGATGTGTACATGACACAACCTGAGATTTTTGTCGATCCTAAAAATGCTAGAAAAATATGCAAACTTCAAAAGTCCATCTATGGATTGAAGCAAGCATCTCGAAGTTGGAATCTACGTTTTAATGAAGTGGTCAAAGGGTTTGGTTTCATCAAGAACGTAGAAGAACCTTGTATTTACAAGAAGGTTAGTGGGAGCGCACTTATATTTCTGGTCCTATATGTAGATGACATATTGTTGATCGGAAATGACATTCCAGTACTAGATGTTGTTAAATCCTCATTAAGGAAAGGTTTATCAATGAAGGATTTAGGAGAGGCAGCGTACATTTTGGGCATAAAGATCTATAGAGATAGATCTAAAAGGTTAATTGGATTAAGCCAAGACACATATATTGACAAGATATTGAATCGGTTCAATATGCAAGATTCTAGGAAAGGTTTCTTGCCAATGTCACATGGCATCACTCTAAGCAAAAGTCAGTGTCCTTCGACGCCTGATGAGCAAAAGAGGATGAGAGCGATTCCTTATGCTTCGGCTATTGGATCTATCATGTATACTATGTTGTGTACACGCCAGATGTATCCTATGCTCTAAGTGTTACGAGCAGGTATCAATCAGATTATGGTGAGGCTCATTGGACAGTTGTCAAAAACATTCTTAAGTACTTGAGAAGAACTAAGGATGTATTCCTAGTGTTTGGAGGTGAAGAAGAGCTTGTTGTAAGAGGTTACACTGATGCTAGCTTCCAAACAGACAAGGATGACTCTAGATCGCAATCCGGTTTTGTGTTCTGCCTCAATGGAGGGGCAGTGAGCTGGAAAAGTTCCAAGCAAGACACAGTAGCAGATTCAACGACGGAGGCGGAGTATATTGCAGCTTCTGAAGCTGCAAAGGAAGCTGTTTGGATCAGAAAATTTGTTTCTGAGTTGGGTGTTGTTCCTAGTGCGTCCGGACCTGTGGATCTCTATTGCGACAATAATTGAGCCATTGCACAGGCAAAGGAGCCTAGATCACACAAAAGATCCAAACATATACTACGACGCTATCATCTGATTCGAGAGATTATCGACCGAGGTGATGTGAATATATGCAAGGTGCACACGGATTTGAATATGGCAGATCCGTTGACAAAGCCTCTTCCACAATCAAAGCATGAGACACACATGAGATCTATGGGTATTAGATACTTACATCAGTGATCCTAGTGTGTAGTGGGAGACATGTGTCATAGCTATGTTTATGTACTATTTGAGTAACTATTATTCACATTGATCATCAAGTATGTGACTTGTTCGTGAGACTCTTTGTTAATTATAATGTTACTCAAAATGATCCCTAGTCTACATCGTTATATGAGATAATGATAGTACGCAGACTAGCACATGTATTAATTGATGATCACGTTTCACGGATCATAGATATGGAGATATCAAATTAATAATGTGAACACATGTTAGTGAACATGGTGTTGGATAGACCCATTCCGAGACACCGTTGGGATTGTTATTTACATATGTGCCATTAGTTGGTCTTGAGTGATACACCTGCTAGATTCTTTGACCTGAGATCGCCATTGTTTCTCACTATGTGTAGTTGTGCACTTTGAAACTATCAAACGCTACTCCGTAACTGGGTGGTCATAAAAATAGTCTTCAGGTACATGATGAAGCATGGAATGAGATGTGTACGAATCAAGATGGGATTTGCCCCTCCTAAATAACAGGAGAGATATCTCTGGGCCCCTCGAGATAGTTGGATTGAAAGTGCCAAAATGATTAAAGAGTTAATCATTATGACTAAAAGTTAGTCATAGATTGAATCCACTATTTGATCGAGTGAATGGTCGAGCTATCACAAGGATGGCACGTATCTCGTCTTGAGCTTGACTGGTATCGTGTGGCAAAGGAATTAGCATGTGAATGTATCTAGGTTCAGCCGATATGATCTTTATGTACATTCGGGAGTCAGTATGTCCTGCTAGGTACCTCTACTGACTTGTGTTTGAAAACGGTTTTCATTCATAACCGACTGTACATGAACCTAACGGGTCACACACTTAAGGGGATGGAATATTGAAAAAATTGGCTATATGATTGTCTCTAGTGCAAGTGGGAGATTGTTGGTGATATGCCCAAGAGGCAATCATAACAATTTGGATAAAGGTTTGATGGATATTTGATCCATATTAAAATTAGGGTACTAATGGGTCTGTGACCTAAAAGCCCATTAGCGCGCCTATAAATATGAGGGGTAGGGTTAGGGACAGAGGACTCCACCAGATAGCAGTCTCAGCCGCCGCCCCTCACAGGTCAGCCGCCGAAACCCCTGCCGCGCGCACGGTGCTAGCACACCGACGCACGGCGTTCCTCCCTATACATGTGGACTCCGTGGAGGCGCTGCTGTTACTGCTGCGCTGATCGGCTACGGCGCGCATCTACGATCCGCTGCGCTGCGCGTCTAGTGGTAACGATCCATGACCTTCTTACTCACATATTTCCTGGGTGATACATTCGAATTGCTAGAGTAGCGCATCCCTATTTCCCTACGGATTTGGCCAATATGATCAATTGAAGCAGTACAGAAAAGCAAACGTTGACACACCAACCACCGCATCCCACAGCACAGGTGACGAGGGTTCGATCATCCGTACAGAGCATGAACTGTGCCTGGAACACATTGCCACCATGGGCGGTATGGAACTCCAATTTGACGGAGCTTGTGCCCCAGTCCGACAAATCCCGATATGAGGGTGTCGCCCGTCTCATTGCAGGCTACCGTGTTCAGCAGCCCGTGTGCTTGTCGAGCTCCCGGTATATCTGAAGGTGCGTGACAAGGTCCTGCGAAGTAATCACATTAGCAGAGCACGACAGATCCACCAGTCAGACTTATACTGCTGAAGTTGCTACGGAACATTGTAGCAATGAGCTAAAGTTCAGAATCGAGAAGTTTAAGCTAATGCGCTAACCCAAATACCAGACGGAAGAGTAAACGACCAAACCAATTCGCTAACCCAAATAACAACGCTACATGCAGCAAATCGCATCCCACCCACGTTAAATACTAGCTCCACGAAGTTGAGCCCGTCCCCAAACAGCCACTCATCCCAAGACCACGCCATCGGAGATTGAACAGACCAGCCATCCGGCCCTATCGCTGCTCGAAGGCCGCGGCGCGCCGAGCGAAGCGGCGCGGGAGATGGTTCCCGACCTCGCGGAGGCAGAGGTCGGCAGCGCCGGCCGACGGGACCGGGTGCCTCCACGGGCGGCGCGTGGCGCGTGACCCCAAGTGTGGCGCCGTGTGTGTGGTGAGGCGAAGACGAGCACGAGCCGTCGAGAAGGGAAGGGGGCAGCAGCCAAGCAGGTGAGTGAAAGGAAGAACGATGCTACTCCACGCCCGCGCGAAAGTTGGCACCTCGGGTCCTTGTTCTCCAAAATAAGAAAGGTCTTCATGCTCCTCCCCACCCCTTCCTTTCCAATCGCGCCCCTGTCAGTAGCATGCAGTGATTCTGCTTCTCGGGGAAAAGAAGATAGTCACATGGAGACGGGCAAAAATTAACGAACGAGAGACAGTGGAGATGCGGGGTATCGATCCCCGTACCTCTCGCATGCTAAGCGAGCGCTCTACCATCTGAGCTACATCCCCTTGTGTTGCTAGAATTAAATATAAATTGTTATATATATTTCCTAATAAATCTGGCTCGTTAAGCCCAGGGCCGACACAGGCGTAAGCCCAAAGTTAAGCCTAGCTCAGGATCAAGACGGCCCAATCGGTGCAGCTAGATAATCGGTGCCCACCGTAAAATTGAACCTAACCGCACCGAACCGAATAGAAATATACGGTTAACCGAATTTTTTATAAAATAAGGTTATCATTTTTGTGTATTTTCGGTTAACCAAATAAAATTTAGTTATTATATCATATTAACCGAATAACCGATTTAACAAATTTTAACCTGCACTATCTTGTAATCCATAAAAATAAAGCTTAATAGTACTATTTTTAATAATTACTGACACCTCCACTCTGCTCTCCGATGTACTTTCTTCCTCTCCTGACGAGGTGTGTCAGTGTGTGCCTCCTCATGTTTGCTTCGGAGTGATGTCCTACCTCGCCTGCGACTTTTACGATCGGGCTCCGAAATCGATATAACATTCCCATCATCGTCCACTCGATTTAGTAGAGTACTATAACAGACACTTGTGCACAGGGTACAACACCTTGCTGCGGCCAGTTAAGAAAAACATGATCACCGCCAGACCACTTTCTATGGCGCATGGACATGGTAGAAAGAAGAATCCAAAAAGACACACAAACACGATTACATAAAAGAATACTAATATATTGGCACGGCTCAATCAGAAGACTCCAGCTGCGCTGCACCGAGGCTGTGCCAAGGTTTATGGCTGCGGCTTCTGAGTGAGTTGAGCTAACACCCTAGCTACGCTTTCATTTCTTTCACATCCTGCTTGCTGATGATGAGAGTTGGTATGAGACACATGACAGAGGCTAACCGACGAGGAAGAAGAACAGAAGAAACATTGGTCATGGATCTCTGATGATGTCCAACGCAAGGGCACGAAGGGGCAGCTTATTGCTAGGGGTTGCTCCCGTTGCCGGGATGGTGCATGCATCTACGATTGCGAGTGAAATTATTTGAAGTAGGGGACCGACCGATCTTTATAGATGGGCGTCTTTGATTCCCTTCACTCCCTGGTGTTGGTGGGCATTTAACTCCTTCCGCTACCAAATAATAATAAGATAGGCTGCCGCATTGATTGAAACCCACCAATTGATGGATGAACGGATCAGAATCCTCTGACTTTATATTACATATTTCATCCATGCAGTACACTGCATCCAACATTCGTTTTATTCAATGGTTCCAATGAACTCTATGCACTATTGTTAGATGTAGAATAAACGATGGATGAGCTCTACTGCACGCGGTGCACTAGTCGACTATAAGTCAGATGATCCATGTCGATGGATGAACACGTAGAGGTAACGGGTATGATGACGTAACCCCAATGTCTTTTGCATTTAAAATCAAATATGGTCCCTAAAATCAACTGAAATTTATAAGGTAAAGCTAGTTGTCGCTCTTATCCAGTTAAATAATTTTGCTGCACATTTGTCTCACTACTTCTAGTTCCAGTTACTTATACTATACTTCCACTAAGGTTCCGAGTGTGGCCTACGGAGTACTTCTACATGGGAAGCGATGAACACGTCGATGCATGCATGTGCTGGATACAACTTGCATTGAACCGATCAGGCCGTTGAGCGGCCGGGCAGTCCGTCCATGTGGCCGGCGAGACAAGAGAGACAAGGCAGAGCGTTGATTGGGGGACATGGCAGGGCATTGACGGCCGGTCGGAGTGTGGCTCTGCAGGCAGCTCGCTCTGCATCTGTGGCGCGTCTCGGGTTCAATGCGAGGGAATCTCCTTCAACACTCAACCAACTCTAGTATGTTTTTATAAGGGATGATGTGCGGTACAATAGTTGTAGGAATGCGATTCCAAGGAGTCGTTATTTAAGGTTAACTTAATAATTGTGGACCATTCATTTTAACTATACCATTGTCTATTACCACTTTTACAAGATAAGTGCAACGGCAAACACAACGGCAAGTGCAACCACGCCGAGTATCGCAAGCACCACCTGCACCAAGAGGGGCAGGAAGCCAACATAGAAGAGTTATAAGAATTTGACCCGAATAAATTTTTAATAAATATCAAAGCCCCATGTATAAGTAAGAGGGTGCTAAATTTTATTACCGCATACAGAGTGAAAGTAGAAATAGACTGACTTATAAGTGGAGATGTTCTATCACTTTACAACTGGATAAGACGAGAAATGGTACAAGCACGCTCCTCATCCTCCTCCCCCACACCACACACCTTGCACACTAGCGCGCTTTGTCAATTCAAGCTAAGCCAAATTATATTTTCGCTAGTTAGGAAATAGAGTCACATACAAAGGCATCAACAAAAAGCTAAATCGATTTGGATCCTAATCAAATCATATGTATTGTTGCAACCAACTCAGTCTTACAGATCTGTTATAAATAAGGGGTGTGCGGAGCGATATACTACAGACAATAAAACAATTAGTTTTTACCTCTCTCGCTGCTTGCGCCATCATCATAGTTTACTCCATCCCGAGCACCGGCGTGCACGACTATTTAGAAAGCGGGTCTTTGCAACCATCTCACCATCGTGATTCTACACCGGGACATGGCGAATAAAGTTTTTAGAAAGTGTTATGCATGCTACTTATCACCATATTCATCGTCTTCTTCAACCAGTCTCCATCAAGACTAACATGACAACTTATATAGCAGTTACTTCAGCTACCGATCGATACGTGTATCAGTATGTCATCTAATCTGTTATTTAATATGATTGTAGTTGCATGTGTATTATCGTTGTTTGTGTTAATTAATGTTATTTGTGATTTATTTTCTAGAATTAGTAAAGAAATTGCTTAATGTTTTAATAATACAAAAACCGTATATTAGGCAATTTACTAAATTTATCATAGCTATTTTAATCGATGCACGGAGGCCACGGAATTCACTGGTAAACAATTCTAGAAGTGGCAAGTTAAGTCCACACTCTGGCTTACTACTCAAAAAAGATTCTAGCCAACCGAGAGCAAGACTCAAAAAACTATGCGGCTGTTTGGTTTTCGCCCATGCCTGACTAGCCATGTCAAAGGCGAGATTTTTTGGCGCACGTTTTGGCTACCCATGTTTTGCCCAATGTAGGCGTGAAAAATACACTAGCTCAACACATGGGTCCATTGGCTTGCCAAATCTTGGCTTCAATCCAATGCACGCTTTCTTCACGGTCAAGGACCAAAATTTGGTTTGGCAACCATCGGCTGCAATCCAAATAGCTAATGATGGAAGTTTGAAAAAGCTAATTCCGCGCTGAGGGGATGTATTCTAAGCATTCTTATCAATCGTTTTTGTTAACAAATGAAAAAGAGGTTTGGTATGCACTGAATGGTAAATTTGTTATAACCGATGCAGATAATGAATTGTACATCATGTATAGCTTTCATGACTACAAAATGGTTAACAACCATCCTGCGGTTGAACAAACTTATGAGATATGATTCATTGCGAGAGAGCTCAAACTTTTTAAGTGTACTTTACAAGACAAGTTAGTGGTTATGTCCGTTATTATAAATTTGTCTTCTTGATGTACGAACTTTGGTACAAATCCCAAGCAAAAGAAACAAGAGATATCAGTTGAGAACATGACTGTGTTTCTTGATTTTGAGGAGAAACCTCTAGTTAAGAACACTACCGAGAAAGAAGTTGAGGGTCAATTGTTAGGACCCACCTTTCCGGACCCATTTGTGCATCCTGTATCAATCCCTAGATCAGTAGTTAGTACGCACAATAGATTGTGTCAAGTTTCATACATTGCATTATTCTCAACGGGATCATTATGGTCTTACAGGCAAGTCCTGGGTTACAATCCATGGGTCTCGCAGGGCCACTAAAAACAAAAAGTTGAACAACAACAGATTATGTGGCACCCTGCCCCTCAGGCATCCTTGGGTGCAGGACTAGACCTACTCGTCATTGAATCACGCTTCGTCTTCTTCTTCCCTTTTCTCTTCTGCCTCTAAGGGTTGTGAACAAGGCAAAAGTGAGTACGGAAGGTGCTCAGCAAGCCCTAACACTACTCATGGGGATGTGTTTCATGCATGGGGGTTGTAGCAAGGCCTGGCCATACGACTTAGAGTTACCAAAAATCATTCATGCAGGGTCTCTTTTGAAAATGGTGTTTTGCAAAGCAAAGAGGGGTATCTGTATCATGATTTTAGTTGGTGGGATCTAGGGGAGTTGAGCTCCATCCCGTCAGTTCCCTAAGTTTTATTTGAACATTCAAGCCCCATGGCTTTACTAGTTCTGGCACACAACCGTAATATCCAAAACACGACAGACTCTGCCACCCAAACTACATCAAGGAAACATACTAAACTAATCAACAGGAGCTCATAACATAGTGTGTCAAGACCGTGAAAACGGTTATCTAGATTTTAAGACTCTGTAGAGGTTGTAAACTTTACCCACAGGTCATGCACTCCTAGCAAGGGAGTAGCGTAACGTTCACCTCAATCTTCCCCGAGTAACCCCACAATCACACCTCGAGACGCACCCAGAGGCTATTTGGGTAATTACTCTTCCAGCCGGATCACGGGTAATGACTCCCCCGTGTCTTTTCCTGGTCTCCTGTGCCCTACTGGCCACCAGGTGGCTCATGCGGAAGTCATCGAGAAGGTAGAGGGAGTCCCGCCGATACAGGTTCTGTGGTTATACGAAATCACTATGACGAGGTCATATGAACCGGTCCTTATGTTGGTGAGGCGGATCCATCAAGTCCACGACAGGTGGACTACACCGAAGCACATGACTACTTAATCATGGAATCCCGCCTCAACTGCCCTTTTTCCCACTTCACCCTACACCAATTGTATGACACAATTCCCTCAATCCACCTCCTAACTCACACCACCGAGACACCTTTCAACACTTTTCACAAATTTGATGAATAGTTATAGTGAGTTGCGATGCAAACATCGCAGGGTCCCTAAGAATTCTACTATCACAGAAAACACCCACGTGTCATCACATTATAGTGAAATGACAGTATCTTAAGGCATCAAGGAGGTAAGTTATCAAGGTCGAGGGGTTCATGGTTCTTCACATGTCAAGCACGTGACTATCCCTTGTAAATATTCTGGCCTTGGATGACGTAAGACAATATGCTACTTGCTAGTGTAACGGCTAGCTGATGTCATGAAGCTACGTTGCTGAAGAGCAAGTAACCACCGTCAATATCAATTCATCATCACGAAGTTATGAAACTATCGTGTCAGCCGGACAACTTATAGGGAGAAACTATCACTAGTCAAGTGGATCTTAGCTACAACAATATTTAAAAGTAGTCATGGACAATATGCATAGTAAAACAGGTTATCAGGGCTATTGTGCAAATCATAGGAGCAATCATGATCAAGGGGTTAGAGCTTGCCTTCACAAGTTTCTAAAAGTTCTTCGTTGTCCGGGTCTTCGGGTTCCTTATCGAACTCCTCGTTTGCTATAGTATGTAATTTGCACGGATAAGTGCCAGATCCAAAAACTCTAAGAAATTTAGACAAAACCCAAGCATTGCCCACACTAGCAGTCTTAGAAGGTCTCTATGAGAGATTGCTTATTTTAGGGCTATTGTGTGATTTCCTTTGATATTTCTCCAGTTATTTAAATGATTATAAAAATCTGTTTTAGGAAATTATTACTTGTGTTGTGTCTTAGAGGCCAAGAAACATTTTAAATGGTTTATATAATTGTTATTGGGGTGGTACGACCATTTTGGAGAGCACTTATTAGCCTTTCCTAATTTTCCTTAGTTGATTAAGTAATTTAGGACAATTGTTAGTAATTAACTAATTTTCTCGAAATTATTTTGGTCATCGCTGCATGCTACTACACTCTAATTGACTATTCCTATTTTTAGAGATTTTTCTGGAATTTTTCTGCACTTAAAAATATATTTTATGGAGCATTGTGTACACTAAGGTGTGGTTGTAGGGATGGCAACGGGTAAAAAACCCGCGGATATTACTCTGGATTACCGTACCCGCTGGATAAAATCCGTACCCGAACCCGTACCCGTTACCCGCAGCGGGTAAAAATATTATCCGTATCCGTTACTCGCGGATATTTTTTATCCGCGGGTATATCCGTTACCCGAAAACCTTTAATAAAAAAATACATTGCATATAGATTTATGGAACAGTTTAACACATACCAAACATGATCAACACATAACACAACATACACACATAAGAGAACATATTCAACACATAACACAATACCAACTTAAATAATCATTAGAAATACATTCAGTTTTAAAACATGGACTCCAAACTGAAACATTTAGTCAGAATCAATAGCATTGCCACTTATGCATGATTCCTCCTTCATGTCTTCTTTGTTATCCTCAAGACAAGACCAAAAGCTATTCATTCTTTCATCGGAGACACCTACAAAAGATTTTAAGATTAGAATTGAAGCATGTACAAATTCTAAATCTATGTTTAAGCTGCAGATTTTTTTACCTTTGAGAGTTTGCCGAAGCCAGCTTTGAGAACACATCAAAGCTTCCAACATTTTAGGGGCAAGACGGCTACGATGCTCACTCAACAACCTTCCACTTGTGCTAAAAGCCGACTCGGAAGCAACAGTGGTGATTAGAATAGCCAAAATATCACGAGCAACTAGTCTCAAAGTTGGGTAACGGGCTCCCTCCAACTTCCACCAACCAAGGATGTCAAAGCAATCATTATCACTATGAGGTAGAGTTTCTTCTTCTAAATACCGATCTAGTTCATTCTTACTTCTAACAAAGGCTGTAGTCTTCTTATTTGCAGCAACAGATTTAAAAATTGACAATACAGTAGTTGCACTAACCGAAGAGCCAGCAACACTACAAGATGTAATCATAAACTCCAGTTCTTTCACTTGATAGTGTTTCATCAATTCAGTTAGTAGTTCATGAGCCTCTGTAACATATTTTTCAGCTGATCCTTCACCAAACAAGACAATATAGCAAGCATGCAACATTGTCATCTTAAGTCGTGGGTCAAGAATAACAGCAACAGCCATCAAACCATGGATATCAGACCAATACTTGTCATATTTTTCTATCATGGCAGCAGACATTTTTCTAATAGTTTCATTCTCATCATGACCCCAAGAGATGATTTTAAGTTTTATCTCACAAACTTTTGGGAAGAAAAGATTAGCTATCACATATTTTGTCCCAGAATATGTGCACAACACCTTATATGAAGCACCCTTCCATTCAGTAACATATTAACAGAACCAAGTCTTGCCTCCATTAAACTAACCATGTTGTCGTTGGTGCTGCAATTATCAAGGGTAATAGTGGACACCCTACGATCAATATCCCAACTTAGAAGACATTTGTGCAATGTATCACATATAATTTCTGCCGTATGAGGACATGGCACATACATAAACCTATATAAGACAACAATTAACAAGAACATAAGACACAAATGTATAAATGTATTATAAATTAGCACACAGTAGTAAGTAAAATCACCTTAATATGCAACTTTTCAGCATCCATGAGTCATCAATAAAATGCCTGGTCACAGCCATGTAACCCCTTTTTTGATTGTCAGCTGTCCAAAGATCAGTAGTGATAGCAACACGACAATTGCTTCTCTGCAAGAATATTCTAGCTTTCTTCTTCTCCTCATCATAGAAATTAAGAATGTCTCTTCTTAATGTATTTCTAGTGCCCATCTTAAATAAAGGTTGCAATGCACTAACAAACTTACGAAAACCATAGTGATCAACAATAGACAACGGATATTCATGTAGTATAATCATGTGAACAAGAGCTCTTCTAGCCACATCTTGATTGAATACATAATTCTCTACTGCCACTTGCCCTTTCGGTGTTGTTGCAAACCTTAGGTTAGTTTGTATTTTTTCACCTTGTTTCTGTTTCTTATAGATACAGATCTGAGAATGAGATTTTAAGTGTGATGTACCATTTTTTGATGTTGCTGAAAGCTTCTTCTTGCAATGGTTGCATTTAGCTTTCCATACTCCTTCATCATCCACAAGCTCGAAGTCACTCCACACATCTGATCTAAGCTTCCGTTTTGAACCAGGGGCAACATTCACTTCTGTTTCCTGCGATGAAACTGAATTAGTATCAGCACTGTCTTCAACAGGTATGGTTGGACCAGTTGCCGAGCCTTGGTGCGCACTACTGCCGGGATTTGACATCAAAACTGAGGTCGGAGGCGTCAGCGACGCAGCAGAGAGGCCGGAGGCGGCGGCGCAGCTCTGAGGCGAGGTGGCGTCCGGATGGGGAGCGGCGGCGCAAGGCCAAGGAGTCGGCGACGCAGCACGGACCAGACAGCCAGGAGGCGGCGGCGCAGGGAGGCGGGAGGCCAAAGGCGGTGGTGGGATCCGCTGGGAGCGTCGGCCGTCGGGGGTTCTCGGGGGCTCCAGGCGGCGGCACAGTTTGTGGGGCGGCGGCGGACCGAGGTGCTGGGCTGCTGCCCGCTGGCGACTCGGAGTCAGGAGTCGGGAGGAGGAGGAGGACTGGAGGACTTGGGGACGGACTCGGGGTGGAGGGAGGGCCGGGGGCGGCGCTGCGCAGGAGCAGCCGAGCAGGGGAGTTGGAAAGGAAAGAAAACCAAACCCTAGAAGCTAGAACTATTATATAATGGTGTATTGGCGCACATGTCAGAACGGGTTCGGGTATACGGATATGGGTATGGAATTTTTTTACCCGATAAGAAATATCCGTTGGATTCAACCCGTTACCCGAACCCGTACCCGTGGATCTGCAGTTATACCTGAATCCGTACCCATCGGGTGGGATATCCACGGGTAAACGGGTAATGGGCACCCGCTGCCATCCCTATGTGGTTGTAGCATTTCTGCATAACTCTAATGGCTGACAGGTGGGCCATGGCTGACAGGGTCCTTTGTGCCTTTGGTTCATGTGAACCAGGTCCACAGGAGTGTTCTAAACCAACACTAAATGGACTAGGCTGATGTGGCAGTTAGGTGAATGTTGACTGGGCTGCCATGTGGGCAAAAGTGTTGAGTTGGCTGCCGCCTCATCTGCCACGCAAGCAATGGGCCTTAAGGGGGTGGTGGGGGGGTGACTGTGCAGCCACATGTACAGGTTCGATGACGTGGCATGCGACACGTACACCACATGTGTGCCACATGGGCACCACATTGGCCGGCTGTGGTGAGGTGACGGCTGGCCGGAGTAGCTCGCCAGCGGCTAGCCGGAGCTACGACCTTTTCTTCGTGTGACCTAATGAACTGTGGGTCGGTGATCTACGTGACGTGGGGAGCCTAACGGGGGTGGTTAGTGACGGTGAAACTCACTGGGGCGGCGCCGGCGGTTCGCCGGAGGTTGTCACCGTGGCGGTGCTCTTGGAACTCCTAGTCATGCGCATTTTTTTGGTCCAACGCGTTGGGTGAGTGCGCGGGGGTGTGTGGAAGGATGTGGGGCCCTTGTCTCGACCGGGAGAACCTCCAGGGCGGCCGGCGGCGCCTTGTGGCGGTTGGTGGCTGTGCTCGGTGCGGGCACCCCTACAAGGCCTTAGCGCAAGCTCTAGCGGGTAGCACGACTCTGTGAACTTCTAGGGACGCCGAAGGAAGCGAAGGAAGGAGGTAGTGAGGCTCACCGGCGGAGAATTCGGAGGTTGCCGAACTTGGGGAAGAAAGAGGCAAACTGCAAAATTCACTCCGGATGGTGCTTGAATCCGCTTGGCTATGGGCCTGGGAGCATCGCTAGGGTGGCGCTGCCTTTCCGGATGGGTGAGCTGGGCCCTTAAATAGCCGGCAATGGCGGTTATCGGTGTAGTGGTGGCGCCCGATATTTCCTTGCGCATGGCTGAGAAAGGCGGTTGGGGATTCACGGTATAGCGCGCTAGACCGACTTGATGGGGGAAACATCTCGGGCTGGCGGTATGGGCACGGAGCAGGGGAGCCGACGTGAATCTAGGCGGTGGCGCGGGCGACGGGATAGAGTGTGGCAACTCTCTAGGATCATAGACTGTCCCCATAGACCATCATAGTCATTTCTGCGCTCTTTGTCCTCACTCGTGCGCACCCGAGAAGACTTCATGGTCGGTCACCCATCCCCAAATTTCTCCGAACTAAGCACGATTAACCCCGGAGTCCTTTGCAGGTGGGCTTTCGAAAAAGAAGGTATACCTTGATGGTATGATTATTCTATCAATCCTATTAAGTCGGGATGTCACAATCCACCCCCCTTAGAAGACCAACATCCTCGTCGGTCAACGCCAAGACAGGAACGTCCTCTCTTAGCCACGTCCCTATGTTCAGTACTGGCATACGCATACCATACGTCGTGTTAGCAGCATACGTACCATATCGTGTCCCTCACAGAGGACCCATGCGTCATGTGTATGTACCCACGTCCCTGACCCGTACGCTGTCTTATCGTTCTCACTGACCCGTACGCACCCGTGAAACCGCGTGGGTCGGCTCTGATACCATTTGTGGCAGCTCTCTAGGATCACAGACTGTCCCCACAGACCAACACTAGTCTTTTCTGCGCACTTTGTCCTCACTCGTGCGCACCTGGGAAGACTTCCTGGTCGGTCACCCATCCCCAAATTTCTTCGGGCCAAGCACGCTTAACCCCGAAGTCCTTTCCAGGTGGGCTTCTGGAAAAGAAGGTATACCTTGATGGTATGAGTATTCTATCAATCCTATTAAGTCAGGATACGGCTGTGGGGGCCGGTCGCCTCAACACTCCAGGAATTGCATTGGGTGGTGCCGTGTTAGGCGGCACCGACTATCACACACAGAAATGAAACCAAGACATACACAAGTGTGTATTAAACAAGAGATCTGTTTTACAAATACTAATGTACACTCTAATGTACATCAGCGGAATATAAAGTCAGAGTTGCAGCGGAGCCTTTGCAGGTGGGCTTTCGGAAAAGAAGGTATACCTTGATGGTATGAGTATTCTATCAATCCTATTAAGTCGGGATGTCACACAGAGGCGGTGGGAGGAGGAAGAAGAATAGTGTCGGGCCAGGCTGGGCTGGGCTAGGCCGCGCGCAAGGAAAGGAGGAAACGGAAAAAGAAAAAGAGCTGGGCCGGCTGGGGAGAGAGGAAAATATATGGTCCGTGCCAGAAAAATGAAGAGGGAAGAGATGGGCTCGGCCCAGTGAGGTTTCAATTCTTTTCCAAATTAGGAGATTAAATCGTGCATTTAAATTGAAAATTTGATTTACACCCAAAGAGTCTATTGACTTGATATTTGATACTGGATTTATTTGTGTTACTTTAGTTATTAGTGTATATGCGTATATGTGTATATACTTATATATTACTCTTTTTTTACTCTTCGTTCTTAATCATTGAGATCTATGCTATTGTTTGGGTTTTATGTATATACATATATCATATCTATGTGTGTGTGTGTGTATACATATATATGCCACCTGAGTTACTATTTCCTTACTCGATTTGTTTGTATAATTTGCATTAAAGTTTACCACATATACGTGTATATGTAGCTACAACTACTTGGTTAGTTGTATTATTTGTTTTAATGAATTTATTAGCTGGTTATGTACATATATATGATACTTTGCTAATATTTTGACTTTTGTGTTTAAATTATTGCTATTGGGTTTTGTGGGGTGTGTTTATGCCAATTGTTTCATGGGTTTTGCTTTGAGATAACTGGCTCTCGATTTTCTTATTAAATTTGGCTTGTAATGGCTAGCATATAGTCATATATATATGTGTATACATGTCGCCATCATTTCTCTTTCGTGTCTGTCTATTAGGATAAGCTAAGTGGTTTTAGCTGTACATGTGTATATGTTGTTCTTCAATTAGTGTTGGTTCAAGATCCGGTTCCCTACTCTTGTTTGTTGTTTGATGGTAAATCTCTATAGCCGACACATGCATATTCTTACATATATACGTCTCATTTTTATTTAGAAATTTATATATGCTCATGATCTTCTAAAAATTCTAGTTTGGACCTATTTCTATTTGGTTTCAAAAATTTGGGATGTGACAAATCTACCCCACTTAAATTTAATCTTGTTCTCGAGATTCTTATAGTTCCTTTTACTAGCTTGGGAAACCTAGTGTCTGTGCCTGCGGCATTTCTAACGATTTCTCGAAAATGAGTCTGGGTATCCATGTTTCACTGGTACTTTTCTGCCTAGGGATGTAGCTTTCAAACTAAACAACGTAGACTCTATTTTGCGCCTACGTGGTTGGCAGATGGCTATTGTTGCATCCTGATTTGCTGTTGCGGCCTTGTGGTTTGCACGTGGCGTTCTTTTTTTGACAGGGTGCCAGCCAATCTGCTAAGGGATAGTAGGTACGTTATCTGACTGGACTAGTGGGTCTGCTAAAGGCTCTACCCCACTTAAATTGGATTTTGACTCCTATGTGTTCAAATTGATATTGATAGTCGCTATTGTTGGTATGGTTACCCGCATGTGTTTCTTTAGGGCTTCCAGCATTGCGTTTGCAGCAGCTGCTTTGAGATGATAAAGGAGGTAAAACTCTAAGTTAGATCGGTCTATGACAAGAGTGGGATTGGCTAGTTACTAACTGGTTAAATCGTTCAATGACTCTCCATCGTGTTGTGCGCCAATATGGTTGACACAACTTCGTCCAATTAGTTGAGCTCTACCCTGCTGACCAAATACTGGAGGTGTACGTCTTACAATTCCAGATCCAACGGTCCTTGTTCCCGAGTGAGCAGGTGCATCGATCGACTTCTTGTTGTTTGGGCAATTTGCTATTAGATGCCCTGGTCATGAAATCCCAAAATTCTAGCAAGTGGAGCTGCAAATCACACCGAGAAAATTAGAGGGAATTTAAACTTTTGAATATAAAGGTGTGAGCTCCAAGTCTAAATTAAACTTGTCAAAAATTTCCGAACACAGAGACCTAAATCTACAATTTGGTTCTCCACGCATCCACGGGTAGCCCGGCAAAATTTCAGATCATTTGGAAAGGGTGTACTAGTCGTTGGAATTAAAACGGGAGAAAATTCGAATTTGAATTTAAACTTTAGTTTCAAATTCTGACTTCACTGAAATTCAAATTCAAGTGCACCATTGTGTTCCTCACAGTTCTTTTGGCCTATCCTCCAAGTTCGATCAAATTTGGAGCTCATTTGCTATTTTAAACCGAATTGGAGGATAAGAGGGAGAGGGGCCGTGAACCCCACTGGTCAGAGACACATAGAGCTGCTTTGCCGTGCTCTGCTTCTCATCAACCAGTAGCGCGCCACCTCCCGACGTCCGGCGCCCAACCGACCCGGTTAGCGCTAGCTCCTGCTCGATAGATGAGGACGCCTAGTGAAGCAACCCCGTGCTACTGCCCATGTGAACCAGTTCCCCTCTCGCGCTCTCCACAGTCTCCCCCGCAGTCCCGAAGAACTTTCACCGCCTCCCGACACCCTCGGTGCCCCGGCGCCTGGACGCTAGAAGCTCTTTCGTGGCCGACGCCCTACACGAAAAAGAACCGCCGTCAGGTGTGCAGACCGAAGGTGCAAACCATTCCTCTCTTACTGCATCGCCGAGGGAGAATTTCCCCGTTGAGTGTTTCGGTATTCATAGAACTGAGCCGCCCCAAAACTCAAAATTCATAGTGATCACTCCACCAAAGCTTGTGCCGAGCTACAAACATGTTATAGACCTTCCCATGCTTCTCTAGGATCAAAAACCATAAAAAATTTATCAAGTTTTGGCGCTGTTTTTCCAAAATTCCTAGCAGCCGCCGGTTTTGGCCCTAGGTCGCCGATGAGCTCATGTTTGCAGCCACTTTTGAGCTGATTTGAGCTCATGACGGTGATGAGTATGCCACCACGGTGCTCTAGGAAGAAAAACCGAAGAGTTTGAGCCACCCTAGCGTGAGTTCGACGCCGCCGAAGTCGAGCCGCCGCCGCTCATCGCCGATGCATCTCCGGTGACCGAGGGCCTCGACCGACCCCATGGATGAGCTCCCCGTGCTCCTAAAGTGAGGGGCGGCGAGTTTGAGCCGTAGGGGAGGCCGGAAAAGCGGTTCCCGCGGATCTCGCCGGAGAGCGCCGCCACCGAGCTCTGCCACGCTCGAGGAAGAAGGAACCCGATTGGTGGGGCCCACGCGCAAGAGTTTAAACTTTTCCCTCATTTTTAGTTTTAGTTCAAATTCAAATGCTCATAACTTTTGATAGGAACCTCCACAAATTGTCAAATAAATTTCGTTGCATTCCTCTCAGTGAGTACTATCCTGGGGTGCATCCCAATTTTTATGAAAATCTCTGGATTTGGCTCAATAATTCAATTAAAAAAATTTAGGTAATTAATTACAGGAGTCTGTTCATTGGAAAATTCCCAATTTTGGGCAGGACATTCTTACATATATAATTGAATAGCAGTAAAAATTTTAGAGGCATCGGGCCTTATTTTCTAGGCCAAATGATGATTCAATCTTGTATGTCTCTGAAAATTAGGAAAAATAACAGAAACAATTTTCCAGCTTTTAGCCCAATCTTGTAAATTCCATATCTCTGTGTAGGAAGCCCAAACAATAGTGAAACCAAGTCCTATAGACTCATAAGACTCCCAAGATTCTGAAAAACCAAATTTGGAGCATGCCAAGACCCTAGAATTGCCATAGAAATTTGGAGAAGCCAAATAGCTAAGAAAATTCCTTAGGCCACATCTTACATCAACTTTGTCTGAAATTTTGCAAGCTATACCTATGTATGATCTATGGGCCATTGTTAAAATTTCAGAGCAAGTTGAGGTCATCTTCTCCAGTTGCTGCTATTTCTTTCCAGCTTTATATTTATGTCTACTAAATAGCTCTTTGAATTTTTCTCCAACAAACATCCACTGCTCACCTAAAGTTCTCCTCTGTTTCTGTCCATAACAGAGCTCATCTCTCACTTCCAAGTTGGTCTGAACCATTCTTAGGTCAGAAAACCGTTTGTTGTAATTCTTGTATTTACAATATAAACTTGTGCATATTCATATCGGTAGGAAACACGGCGAAGGAGCTCAACGAGGAACTCGACTTGGAGCAGAAAGTTGAGGCATTACTCGTCGCCAAGATACTGACTTTAAAGTAGGATTAAACCTACAGCAACATAAGGCAAGCGCTGGTTTGCACTTAACAACTTTTAGTTATATTTTACTTTGTATCACTTTCATTGGTCTAGTTTGTATTGTGCATTAGGTCAAGGGTGGTTGATACTCCAAATGCATGACCCACAAACCCTTGGAGTTAAAAGGTAGAATAGGTTACCTTCGTGTAGTTTTTGCTAGGCTTAAGTTGTATAGGATCCGGTACAAGTCGGGTAGTTGGAAGCTACTCGCGAGGTTAGGATTTTGGTTCAACGGGTTATGATTCTAGAGAATGGAATAACTGGGATGGAAAATAAGACCGAGCAGAGAGTAGGAGCAGTAGTACGCTGGGCCTGTGTTGCCGTAGCTCTGTTTGTGTTGGTTACGCACCGATACGTATGCCGCCTTGTTGAGAAAGTTTGAACAGTACCAGATGCATACTGGAATTATGGGTCTAGGAAACCGATGTAACTCGGGTACTCTCGTGTCGAAACTTATACCGCCGTATTTTGGGGGTTGGTGTCAGAGGTGTAAACCCACCAGCAGAGCAACTTCGACCTGTTCCGGGTAGTGGCCCTTCTGATGGGTCAGTAGAACTGGTTCGGCATTGGAGTGACGGGTGAAGGTTGCTGCATACAACGTAAGAAAGAACTCTTGTGTGAGTCTTTCGAGGCGGGTGTATGTGTCGTGTGTTCCGGGTGTGTCCTGATTCGAATCACCGTCCCTCGCAGTTATATGAGTACCACTTGTTCACTGCGTTGTGACGTAGTAATTACTTCTAGATGAAGTGCGATGAATCATTGCTGTTGTGAAGTTCTTAAGTTCATTGTATTGCAAACCATGTATGCTATAGTTGTAGAGCTCACTAAGTTTATCTTCCACTTTGGGCATAACCACATCGGAGGAAAGCGTTTCTTGTTTGATTATGGACTTCCGATGTGAGGGCTGCCTAAGGCATATTAATCTGCTGCTATAAAACTGAAAGTAAGGACTAACATGTAGGCGTGACTTTATTGCAACATCTTTTCCTATATTATTAATCCCTGCATGTATAGTTTCATGCTAGGAATATCGGTTAAGTCTTGCTGAGCCATCGTGCTCACGGTTGCATTATTAGCATTTTGTAGGTTATATAAAATTTGCTATGAAGATGGTTGTTTGGTGAGACATCGGAGACTCATTGGAAACCTTGCCACTGCACTCACCTTTGTGAAAGCTAGTAAGAAGTGTCCGCGGTCTGGACGTCTTCTCTTTTGCATAGTTAAGACCGAGAGTACGTGTGTATGTATATTCCGCTGCGTGTACCCTCGTGGTACATTATGTCATAAATGACACTACATTGAGAAATAAAAGACTTTGTATGTTTTGGTTTCTTTTCATGTATGCTGTTGGGTACCGCATCGCACGACACCACCCAATGTGTATACTAGAGTGTGGATCCCGGAAGGGATTCCCCATAGGCGTGATATCAGAGCCGCATTGGGAATAGCACACATGAAAATAGCTTATTTTCAAAAACTTAGAAGTATACGAATGAGGAATGTATAGTATGCCCACATAAGGACTATTATTAGTATAGTTACTTAAGGTGGAAAGTTAACTTGTGTTATTATTCAGTATTTCAATTCTGTAACAAACACCTAAGTGGAGTTAAACATGGTAAGGAACGCCACCGAAAGCGGATCAATTTCGGTTAGCTCACCTGACGAGAAAAGTGGTTCAGGGTATAGGTCTCACAGCTTGGTGTGAGGCATCAATATGAAACTCTTGAACTCTTCATGTTCCTGAGTTCATATGAAATGCTGGTCCCTGGCATGCATTAGGCAAGAAAGTGGAAACCCCATCGTATGGTCGGTAACGTGATAGTGTGTTCTTCTAGAAATAGCCTAGGTGGACATACGCAGCGCTTGCCATCGGCGTGTCCTGCAGGGCAGTAGGTGGTATCCGTTGGGTTGATAAAATTCTCAACCGTGACGACCCGTTTGCGCTCTACTCGGGTTTCCCATCGTGTGGTGTGAAAACGCGACCATGTACCTTGAGACGTGACTTGGCTCAAGGACGACCCATATGGCAATGATAGGGGCGTATGTTTTTACTATGATATGGACCTGCCTGAAATGGAAAATCTTTGTGTGTTTCATTATTGATTGTTTTTCTTCAGGTACTTAACCACGAGTATAACATTGCGTGTATAAGGCGTGTGTGAGTGATCGTTTTAGTGCCACCCCTTGAGACGTATATGCCGGTGTAACGCCGGTTAGGATTTGATTTGGTGAGGAAACGTAGTACTGTGATATGTTGTCAACTGCATGAAACAAAAATTTTCAAAGAAAAGAGTAAATTTGGAGTCTAGGATTAGGGGTTAATAAAATCCTATATTGAACTAAGAGTCAATTGGGAGTATAGAATCATTCACAAAGACATAGAAACAATCTCCCCTATTTTCGGCAGAATTTTTGCTGAACTTGAACAGGACATAACCTTAGAGTGGTTGAACCAATGGAGTTGAGGGATACATTTCTGGAAAGGTTTTGAAGTCTTCTACAACTTTTCTGTAGAACTCCAGAACAGACTCCCTCCAAATGGCTGAAAATCTCAGATGAGTATGCACTGTCCGGAAACAGGGCAGACCAAAAATGCTCCCTGGAAATTTCTGTATATCAACCATAACTTCTTGAAGAAAAATCTCTAAGTCTCATGTAAGACATCGTTGAAAAGTTTGTGATATGTGCTACGACTTTGTAGTTCAAAGTTTCTACAGATTTGGTGTAGAACTTTACGAAATCTTGCGGACAAAACAGCCACTTTCAGAGGAGGAGCTGTCAAAATTGTTCCAGATTTCTGTCAACTTTGAAATATCATAACTCCTGATAAAGAATTGATATGGAGGCAAATAAATTCTCGTTGGAAAGATATTGAAGTTATCTAAAACTTTTATATTCAACTTGATACATGAAATCGCCATTTTCATATTCAAATTCTGGGATTAAGGCCAAATGGTCATTCTGAACAGAGCATTGCTCATTGCCCATGTAACTTGAGACTTATTGTGGACATGAAGGTTTTATAATTCTCTAAGTTCCATGACATATTCATTAGTTATGTTTAATCATCCCTTGCTGTTTATTTAAGTGTTTGACAAACTTGAACAATCATTGGTTATATTTCGGAATTGTCAAAAACCTTGTTTCCTTTATGTATGCTGCACTGTTGCTGTGATGCTTTTGCGGTTAATAAATTTGAGTTCAAGTTGAGTACGATCTTGAATATTAACCATAAATTGCTCGCTCTTGCAGTATGGACCATACTCATTCCGGGTATGAGGTTGGTGGTTCCAGCCGGGATGGAAATGATTCGTCGCAGCGGCTATCACCGCCATCATCAACCGGACTGGCGGAGATGTTGGGAAAAATGGCTGAGTCTCTTGACATGTTGGTGCAGCAAGGCATCCGGCAAGAGACCTTACAGCGTAATCCTACACTGAACACTTATCTGGATTTTTTGGCAAGACAACCATCGGTATTCTCGGAAGCTAAAGAAGCCTTGGAGGCAGATTATTGGCTCTGAGTTATTTAATCTAAATTGGACATGCTCCAGTGTGATGAATATGAGAAGGCTTTATTCGCCGCTCAGCAACTTCATGGATCCGCTGGGGCTTGGTGCTCTGAAAATTTTGCTAAGATCGCTGAAGTCAATCATGTGACGTGGACGGAGTTTCGTGATGCTTTCCATGCACGTCATATCTGCGCGGGCATCGTGCAAACCAGAGCTGAAGAGTTCTATGAACTCAAGCAAGAAGGGATGAGTGTTATGGATTACTTTACGGAATTTAACCGTTTTGTACAATATGCATCCGCTTATGTGGATAAGGAGACGATGAAGTGCCATTACTTCTTCTGAGGCCTCAACGTAGAGCTTCGGGCGAAAGTGGCACTATTCAATAAAGGGAATTATAGCGAGTTAGTCAATGCCGCTATGATTTAAGAAATAGCTGAACTCTAGTATAGGGAAAGTAAGAGGAAGAGAAGCTTATCACCGGCAAGTACGGATGATTATCCTCAAAAACAACCGGTGATATATTGCTTACCATCCGGGGTGAAAATTCAGTCCTTCGACGGACCACCGCCGATCCAATTCCATCCATACTCAACAATGGATGTTCAGCCATTGCTACAGCAGCAGCCAATGAGTATTTGTGCACCCCCACTTCAGTAAGGTGCACAAGAATATCAACCACTTCCATATTGTGAAGATCCTGAGCTCGCATCCTACGGTACTTGTAGTGATGTAGAGCATATTCCTCAGGAGTGCCATGTGACCAAGCAAAGCAGCAATAACATGTCATCTCAAGCTGCAAAGAAATTCCATGGTCAGCCAAGGAGGACAGCACTGAAAGTGGGAAACGTAAACTATATGACAGTTAAAGACGTTCCCATGGGAGAACCCGTGTTTGCGGGTATGTTCAGCCTACGTGATCAGCCCACGTTCGTGTTGTTCGACTCGGGTGCTACACATAATTTTATCAGCATAGATTATGTGGTTAAGCACCAAATACCATCAACCACCTTGGCCACATCGTATCAAATTAATTCACCGGGAGGTAGTAGGACAGCGGGCGGAATTGTTGCTCGAGCGCCTATATGTTTGGATGGGCAGATATATCCTACTACTCTTATCGTCCTGGAAGGCTTGCGGGTTGACATCATTTTAGGAATGGCTTGGTTGACACATAACTAAGCTATATTTGATATCATTTCCTGAACGGTGCAGCTGAATTCAAAGAGGCACGGGCAACAACATTGAAGCTGAGAAATGTTGCACCGGAAGTTACTGATGTACACACCGTTGAAGCTAAGAAACTGGAGGACATTCCAGTGGTCCGGGAATATTCGGACGTGTTTCCTGATGATCTACCGGGCATGCCGCCCGAACGGCAGGTGGAGTTCAAAATGGAACTAGCACCGGGAACCACACCCATCTCTCGGATGCCGTATAAAATGGCACCGAAGGAACTCGCGGAGATGAAAGAGCAGCTGAATGACTTGTTAAGCAAAGCTTTATTCGACCAAGTTCATCACCGTGGGGATGCTCCGTGCTGTTTGTAAAGAAAAAGGACGAGACTTTGAGGCTATGTGTGGACTATCGTCCGCTCAATGCCGTAACTATCAAGAATAAGTATTCACTACCACGTATCTATATGCTATTCGATCAACTAGTGGGTGCTAAGGTTTTCTCGAAGATGGATCTTCGGTACGAATATCATCAGATCAAAATCCGGGCGGAAGACATACCAAAAACGACATTCTCGATGAGATACGGGTTATATGAGTATCTCGTCATGTCATTCGGACTCACCAATACTCCGGCTCATTTTATGTACTTGATGAATTCAGTCTTTATACCGGAGTTGGACAAGTTCGTTGTGGTCTTCATTGACGATATCTTGGTATATTCTAAATCGGAGGAAGAACACGCCGAACATCTGCATATTGTGCTCCAACATCTACGGGATCATAAGCTATATGCAAAATTCAGAAAATGCGAGTTTTGGATCAACCAAGTGCCATTTCTTGGGCACATTATTTCTGCCGAGGGCATTGCGGTTGATCCGGGCAAGATCGTCCAAGTGCTGAATTGGAGTTCACCAAAATCAGTCCACGAAGTCCGTAGTTTTCTCGGTTTAGCGGGTTACTACCGGAGATTCATTTCGAATTTCTCCAAAGTTTCTAAACCGATGACGGAACTTCTGAAGAAAGGCAAGAAATATGTGTGGAGTGAATCATGTGAGGAGGCGTTCAAAGCATTGGTAAAGAACCTCACAACAGCCCCAGTGTTAGCGCAGCCCGATACGACTAAGGCTTTTGATGTTTATTGTGATGTATCCGGCATCGGCCTTGGCTGCATGCTTATGCAAGAAGGGAGAGTGGTCGCATATGGATCCCGGAAGCTTCGGAATCATGAGCAGAATTATCCGACACATGACCTCGAGCTAGCTGCTGTGGTCCTTGCTCTAAAAATGTGGATGCACTATTTACTTGGAAACTTAGCTCACCTCTACACTGACCACAAGAGTTTTAAGTATATCTTCACACAAAAGGAATTAAATATGAGGCAGCGAAGATGGTTAGAGTTAATTAAAGACTATTAAAGAGAGATTCATTACCATCCTGGAAAAGCGAATGTGGTTGCTGACGCACTTAGTCGGAGATCACATGTTCATAACCTAATCATATCTGCAATGGAAGAAGAAGAAGAACCGAGCTTGCGCTTGGTACCTTATGGGTCGCTATTTAATCTGGCCCTCATTCCTACAATTCGATATGAAATTGTAGAGGCTCAAAAGAAAGATAAAGGCATGGCACATATCCGGAAGAGAATAGACAAAGGAGATGTTAAGTGCTTCCGGAAAGATGAGAACGGTACATTATGGTTTAAGAACCGTATAGTCATGCCGCGGGAAATGAAGCTTCGTAAGAAAATATTAGACGAAGCACATTTATCAAAATTTTCCATTCATCCGGGCAGCAAGAAGATATACCAAGATTTGAGAAGCAAGTTTTGGTGGACACGGATGAAGCGGGAAATAGCTAAATACGTATCCGAGTACGATACGTGTCAGAGGGTGAAAGCCGATCACATGAAGAAACCTGGGTTGCTAAAGCCCCTTAATATTCCGGCATGGAAGTGGGAAGATGTGAGTATGGATTTCATGTCGGGTTACCACTCACATCTCAGAAGTATGATTCGGTTTGGGTAATCGTTGACCGATTAACCAAATCAGCACACTTCATACCGGTAAATGTTAGATTCAATGCCAAGAAGTATGCGGTGTTATACATTGCACGGATCTTATGCCTGCATGGAGTCCCAAGAAACAATAGTTTCAGATCGTGGTGCACTGTTCGTTTCTTATTTTTGGGAACAGCTGCACACATCTTTGGGAACAAAATTGTTTAGAAGCTCCGCATATCACCCTCAAACCGATGGACAAACCGAAAGGGGAATCAAGTCTTGGAAGATATGTTGAGAGCATGTGTCATCCACCACGGTAGAAATTGGGATGCTTATTTACCATTGGCGGAATTCTCATACAACAACAGCTATCAGACGAGTATCAAGATGGCACTATATGAGGCTCTCTACGGCCAGAGATGTCGCACACCGCTGAACTAGTGCGAATGCGATGAAAGGGTGACATTCGGGATTGACCATGTCAATGACGCCGAAGAGAGAGTTCGGGTCGTACAAGCAAATTTAAAGGCTTCTCAATCTCGACAGAAGAGTTATGCAGACCAGCGACGTCGACCGCTGAACTTCAATGTCGGAGAGCACATATATCTCCATGTATCTCCAATGAAGGGAGTTCATCGATTCGGTGTAAAAGGGAAGCTCGCTCCCCGGTTTATCGGTCCATTCGCTATCACAGAGAAATGTGACCCGTAGCGTACCGACTTGAGCTCCCGATAAACCTCGCTGGGGTGCATGACATATTTCATGTCTCCCAACTTCGGAAATGTCTCAAGAATACCACAGCTGTCCGCACTGAAGATCTTAAGATATTGCAACCGGATCTTTCCTATACCGAGCATCCAATCTGGATTATTGATGAAAAGTCTCGGTCGACAAGGAATCGGACACTCCTATTTTACAAGGTATTATGGAGCAATCATACCGCGGAGGAAGCAACATGGGAGAGTGAAGAATACCTCCAAACGAACTATCCGGATTTGATGTCTGCTCATATACGGTAATTCCTTCTCTACCGCTGTATCTCTTCTTTATGAATCTCAGGACGAGATTCTTTTTAAGGGGGGGAGGGATGTGAAATCCCAAAATTCTAGCAAGTGGAGCTGCAAATCACACCGAGAAAATGAGAGGGAATTTAAACTTTTGAATATAAAGGTGTGAGCTCCAACTCTAAATTAAACTTGCCAAAAATTTCCGAACACGGAGACCTAAATCTAAAATTTGGTTCTCCACACATCCACGGGTAGCCCGGCAAAATTTCAGATCATTTGGAAAAGGTTTCCTAGTCGTTGGAATTAAAACGGGAGAAAATTCGAATTTGAATTTAAACTTCAGTTTCAAATTAACTTCACCGAAATTCAAATTCGAGTGCACCATTGTGTTCCTCACAGTTATTTTGGCCTATCCTCCAAGTTTGATCAAATTTGGACCTCATCTGCTATTTTAAACCAAATTGGGAGGATAAGAGGGAGAGGGGCCGTGGACCCCACTGGTCAGAGACACATAGAGCTGCTTTGCCATGCTCTGTTTCTCATCAACCAGGAGCGCGCCACCTCCCGACGTCCGGCGCCCAACCGACCCGGTTAGCGCCAGCTCCTGCTAGATAGATGAGGACGCCGAGTGAAGCGACCCTGTGCTACTGCCCACGTGAACCGGTTCCCTCTCGCGCTCTCCAGTCTCCCTCGCAGTCCCGAAGAACTTTCACCGTCTCCCGACACCCTCGGTGCCCCGGTGCCCGGATGCTAGAAGCTATTTCGTGGACAACTCCCTACACGAAAAAGAACTGCCCTCAGGTGTGCAGACCGACGGTGCAAAACTTTCCTCTCTTACTGCATCGCCGAGGGAGAATTTCCCTGTTGAGTGTTTCGGTATTCATAGAACCGAGCCGCCCCAAAACTCAAAATTCGTAGTGATCACTCCACCAAAGCTTTTGCCGAGCTACAAACATGTTCTAGACCTTCCCACGCTCCTCTTGGATCAAAAACCATCGAAAATCATCAAGTTTTGGCGCTGTTCTTTGAAAATTCCGAGCCGCCACCGGTTTTGGCCCTAGGTCGCTGATGAGCTCATGTTTGCAGCCACTTTTGAGCTGATTTGAGCTTATGACGGTGATGAGGATGCCACCACGGTGCTCTAGAAAGAAAAACTGAAGCATTTGAGCCACCCTAGCGCGAGTTCGACACCGCCTAAGTCGAGCCGTCGCCGATGCATCTCCGGTGACTGGGGCCTCGGCCGACCCCATGGATGAGCTCCCCGTGCTCCTAAAGTGAGGGGCAGCGAGTTTGAGCCCTAGGGGAGGACGGAAAAGCGGTTCCCACGGATCTCGCCGGAGAGCGCCACCACCGAGCTCTGCCGCGCGCGAGGAAGAAGGAACCCGATTGGTGGGGCCCGCGCGCAAGAGTTTAACTTTTTCCTCATTTTCAGTTTTAGTTCAAATTCAAATGCTCATATCTTTTGATAGGAATCTCCAAAAATTGTCAAATAAATTTCATTGGATTCCTCTCAGTGAGTACTATCCAGGGGTGCATCCAAATTTATGAAAATCCCTGGATTTTTCTCAATAATTTAATTAAATATAATGTTAGGGAATTAATTACAGGAGTTCTGTTCATTGGAAAATTCCCAATTTTGGGCAGGACATTCTTCCAAATGTACTTGAACTCCAGTAAAAATTTCAGAGGCATTGGACCTCATTTTCTAGGCCAAATGATGATTCAATCTTGTATGTCTCTGAGAATTAGGAAAAATAACAGAAACAATTTTCCAGCTTTTAGCCCAATCTTGTAAATTCCATATATCTGTGTAGGAAGCTCCAAAAATAGTGAAACCAAGTCCGATAGACTCGTAAGACCTCCAAATTCTGAAAAACCAAATTTGGAGCATGCCAAGTCCCTAGGATTGCCATAGGAATTCAGAGAAGCCAAATAGCTAAGAAAATTCCTTAGGCCACATCTTACATCAACTTTGTGAAATTTTGCAAGCCATATCTCTGTATGATCTATGGACCACTGTAAAAATTTCAGAGCAAGTTGAGGTCATCTTCTCCAGTTGCTGCTATTTCTTTCCAGCTTTATATTTATGTCTACTAAATAGCTCTTTGAAATTTTCTCCAACAAACATCCACTGCCCACCTAAAGTTCTCCTCTGTTTGTCTCCATAACAGAGCTCATGTCTCACTTCCGAGTTGGTCTGAACCATTCTTAGGTCGGAAAACCATTTGTTATAATTCTTGTATTTACAATATAACTTGTGCATGTTCATATCGGTAGGAAACACGGCGAAGGAGCTCAACGAGGAACTCGACTCGGAGCAGAAAGATGAGGCGTTACTCGTCGCCAAGATACTGACTTTAAAGTAGGATTAAACCTGCAGCAACATAAGGCAAGCCCCGATTTGCATTTAACAGCTTTTAGTTATATTTTACTTTGTATCACTTTCATTGGTCTAGTTTGTATTGTGCATTAGGTCAAGGGTGATTGATACTCCAAATGCATGACCCACAAACCCTTAGAGTTAAAGGGTAGAATAGGGTACCTTCGTGTAGTTTTTGCTAGGATTAAGTTGTATAGGATCCGGTACAAGTCAGGTAGTTGAAAGCTACTCGCGAGGTTAGGATTTTGGTTCAACGGGGTATGATTCTAGAGAATGGAATTACTGGAATGGAAAATGAGACCGAGCAGAGAGTAGGAGCAGCAGGACGTTGGGTCTGTGTTGCCGTAGCTCTGTTTATGTCGGTTAAGGACCGATGCGTATGCCGCCCTGTTGAGCAAGTTTGAACAGTACCGGATGCATACTGGAATTATGGGGTCCAGGAAACCGATGTAACCCGGGTACTCTCGTGTCAAAACTTATACCGCCATCCTTTGGGGGTTGGTATCAGAGGTGTAAACCCACTAGCAGAGCAACTTCGACGTGTTCCAGGTACTGGCCCTTCTGATGGGTCGGTGGAACTAGTTCGGCATTGGAGTGACGGGTGAAAGGTTGTTGCATACAACGTAAGAAAGAGCTCTTGTGTGAGTCTTTTGAGGTGGGTGTATGTGTCGTGTGTTCCCGGTGTGCCCTGATTCGAATCACCGTCCCTCGCGGTTATATGAGTACCACTTGTTCACTGCGTTGTGACGTAGTAATTACTTCTAGATGAAGTGTGATGAATTATTGCTCTTCTGAAGTTCTTAAGTTCATTGTGTTGCAAACCATGTATGCTATAGTTGTAGAGCTCACTAAGTTTATCTTCCACTTTGGCATAACCACATCGTAGGAAAGCGTTTCTTGTTTGATTGTGGACTTCCGATGTGAGGCTGCCTAAGGCATATTAATCTGCTGCTATAAAACCGAAAGTAAGGACTAACATGTAGGCGTGTCTTTATTGCAACATCATTTCCTATATTATTAATCACTGCATGTAGAGTTTCATGCTAGGAGTGTCGGTTAAGTTTTGCTGAGCCATCGTGCTCACGGTTGCATTATTAGCGTTTTGCAGGTTATATAAAATTTACTATGAAGATGGTTGTTCGCTGAGACATCAGACACTCACCGGAAACCTTGCCGCTGCACTCACCTTTGTGGAAGCTAGTATGAAGCGTCCGCGGGCTGGACGTCTTCTCTTTTGCATAGTTAGGACCGAGAGTACGTGTGTATGTATATTCCGCTGCATGTACCCTCGTGGTACATTATGTTGTAAATGACACTATATTGAGAAATAAAAGACTTTGTATGTTATGGTTTCTTTTCGTGTATGCTGTTGGGTGCCGCATCGCACGACACCACCCAATGTGCATCCTGGAGTGTGGATCCCGGAAGGGGTTCCCCACACTGGTTCCCGTCAGTTGAAGCATATCCTGACGATGTTTGGTGGCTGTGTCACACTATGACTGCTACGTTGGGATTGATTGGTGCTCAGTTGATGAAGCTGTTGTGTTGGTGGATTGGCCTCAGTGGTGTGGTTTTGCATCATAGGCTGGTACCTAGCTTTCTGTGGGTGGTTGAAGCTAGACTTCTGAAATTGATTCTGTAGCTTAATCTCCTTGTTGTGGAACTTTGTCTTTTGTTCTATGTCTATGTGGGAGCAAGCATCCTCTAATAGTAGGGTTTGGTTCATGAGGGTATTGCGATCCGGGTAAATGTGAGTGACTAGTTGCGTCCTCATTCCACTGTTTAGCCCCTTTATAAAATGATCTTGTTTCAATTTATCTGTATTGACCTCGTCAAGTGCATAATGAGCCAGCTTCGTGAATTTCTTAATATACTAGTTGACTGTCATGGCACCTTGCCCTAAAGACCCGAATTCATCCGCTTTCATTTCCATTACTCCTTCCAGTATGTGGTAGTCGCGGAATGCTTGCTGGAACCCTACCCAGCTGATGGCATCTCGCTCTGAGACTGCTTCTCGGTAATTATCCCACCATTCTCCAGCTGCTCCAGTTAGCTGGTGGGTAGCCAACAGAACTCGCTCTTGATCTGTTGCAGAGGCTATGTTGAGCTTTTTATTTATGTCCTGTAGCCAGTTGTCGGCTGCTAACGGATCTTCATTGGTACCGTCGAAGACTGGCGGCCTGAGCCTTATGAATTCAGACATCTTGTATGGTGGTGGTATTCTTTGGCCTTGTTGTCTTTGCAACCCTTGGGATATGATTTGCATTAATTGTGTATGCATGGCCATAACATCGGCCAATGTTGCGGGTGGAGGTGGCGGCATCACCTCTCCTTCAGGGGTCATGTGATCCTACTAGTTTACTTCTCCAGTTCCTTCTTGGGGGTCACTTACTCCGTCCAGGTTGTTGACCTCTGCTACTGTTGCTCGTGGGAGCCCTACCACGGCGGTCAACGGCTCTGCCTCTAGGGGTTGTTCTGCCCCTAAGAGCACGTTGTTACTGAATGTGGTCCTCTCCTTGTGCGGAGCGCGCACGACAAGCTTGAATGCTGGCGGATCTCTTAAGGACCATACTATGGATTGCAAGAGATTTTTAGTTAGTTGTTTTTTTGTATGCTTGTATACGTATATTTCATATATTTATTATTATTATTACCCGTGTATGTGTGTGTATGATTCAAATTTTATGTCATATATATACGCCCTCTTCTCGTAGGTTGGTTTTATTTGATATACAGATAGGTATACATGTGTATATACATACACGTACCTGATATGTATTTACTTTAGTAGGCATACAACTTATTTCTTTCGTTTGGTTATTTGCTCTGTATTAGAGCACACGATTTGCCACTCAATTTAAAAGCCAAATAAAACCAGCGAATCACACCAATCATTGCTAGATTACAAACTCCTATATATTATATCACCTAGCGAACTACTCGTGACTCACTCTAGCTTATGACATAAGCTACTCTACATAGGGAGCTATAGTCGTACTAACTTTTTACAGCCACGGTTGAGGTACGGGAGGGTCGGCGTAGGTCTTTAATGCTATGATTTCAATGTCACTCCTAGTAGGGGTTAATAACGTCACCGAGTAGCTTTTGATAGTTGTAGCCGTACTCCCTTCCGTTGGTCCGACAATGGTTCGGTGTGACTGAATTCTTCAGAAGGGATTCATGTAGGTTCGTGAAAGTCCAGTCTCGGGGAGACTATCGATAACCATCAATGTTGGTCATCCATATTCTAGGATAGGTTGAGAAGGTATTGGTGATCCTTGTAGGCAAATAGAGTTTTTAACAAGATAAGAGAGCAGAAACATAGAGGGAAGAGAGAATTTTCGCAAATGGTCTTGTATTTTGCAAAATAAGCATCTAAATATGTGGGGTAACTCTAAGGTTTAGTCCTACGGCCAAGTACGGATTTGATACCACTCTGTTAGGACCCACCTTTCCCGGGGCCCACTTGTGCATACCGTACCAATCCCTGAATCAGTAGTTGGTACGAACAATAGAATGTATCGAGTTCCATACATTAGATTATTCTCAACGAGACCATTATGGTCTTACAATCTGTAGGATCGAAGAGCACGTGCAAAGCTACCAGAGGGGGGTGAATGGTAGTTTTAAACTTTTTAGCGGAAGCAACAAAAACCCCCTCGGCAAAAATCGATCTGTTAAAGAAACCGTGTATGCGACTGATCTAAACGTGTTCAACCGTGACAAAAGTAGTATATATTATAGAGAATCAAGTCACGAAGACACGACAACAAGAATCACGGAAATCTGTAAAAAAACTCAAGTTATGATCAAAAGATCAAACCCGAGTCAATCTGTTCTACTCGAGTAAAAACCAGATCTGTAACACTGCAAAGAAACTCTTGTAGATCAGAAATTACAAATCCAATGACTGTGAAATTTTCACAGGTGATATATAATCAAGTTGTGAAGACAACCCAAAAAGAATCACGTCGATTGGATCTGTAAAACTCGAGTTATGATCAAAACAATGAAGCACTGTCGGGCTATCCAGAAACTCGACGAGAAAGACTTGACAAAAAAAGTCGGACGAACAAGACACAAAAGCTCCTCTAAATTACGAATTTTTTATTGATCAAAACATAAGAGGAACAGCCCAAAGTCATCTACCACGAGCTCTGGCCTCCCTTGCTTATATAACCAGCCCGGAGGCCAACCCAATTCAAACTAGGACTCTAATCCTACTCAGTTTCTGAATCGAAACTTTCCATAACTGCTCAAGACTCTTCTATACGCAGATAGAAGCAATATTAAGACTTCCAAACACCTTAGGAACGTATCCCACATTCCCATCCGGTTGGACCTTTCCAACCAATACTTTCGAGCACAAGTTCACGACTTGACTCACGTTAGTTCCGAAAACCACAACACCTTACGTGAACACCTCACATAAGCATGTTGCAAACCATAGCAAAATATTAACCACCGTAAACAGCCATAACACTTCAAAAACTTAGTAAAAGAATACTAAGCAAACATTCCATAGATGTAAAGCAAGTTCGGAACATTTGCATGGTAAAAACAGAACCATTGCGATTTAGCTCCGGACCTTGCCAAAGCTAACCGGACCTTGAGCCGGAGCTTACCAAAGCTAGCAGAACCTAGCACCAGAACTTACCAAAGCTAGTCGGACCTACCGCCGGAGCTAACCAAACACATGTCTGACTTAGCCATAGCAAGTCGGACCTTACGTCGGAGCTCGGACCTATAGTCGGACCTTGACAAAAATAGTGTTTTGGCTGAATTCAAAAACTTTTATCGTCATAGCCAATGTATTCAGCACACATAGGTCTCACAATGTCCCCCTTGATGAATGCATTTGCAATACCACTTAAAATCGGAATATTGGCTTATTCACATGAAAAGTTTTAAAAACAATCAAATGAGAAAGAATTTTCAAAACAAAATTCCCCCCCTATACATATTTCTCCCCCTTTATAAATCAGAAATAAAATGAGAAGAAAAACAAAAATTCTCCCCCCAACAAGAATCGTGCCAAAACACTTGTGAATCGTGCAATGTGTGATCAATTTCTCCCCCTTTGACAATGTATTCAGCAAGGTTCAAAAGAAAAAATTTAATTGTTATGAGCATATTTATAACAGATACATATAAAATAAAGCTCATCCAAGCCATACTATCAAGTAACTTACACTATCACATCAATGAGATACATAAAGTAGTGTAAGACAAGCTAGAGATCAAGTGTAATTTTCAATTTAAGCAAGTCATGATCTCACAACTTAACTATGTCAAGACCTGAAAGCATGACACTTGTTGCTGCATTTTAATTATTTTTCAAAGTCAAATTCAGATCATATGACATTTGTAAGATATTATATGCCGCATCAGCCTTATTCTAACCAACCAAGCCAAGCCTATGTCATTTGACAATCAAAAGTTTAAGGACATGGTTTTAGTCATACACAACTTCTTCCAAGTTCTTATCTAAGTATAATGATAAGCCATCTCAAAAGAAGAACAGCGATGCATGCATATTCTCTTGATCTTTTTCTCAATTTTTCATTTGAACATAAAAGCTCAACATGTGAATAGTTGATTGATTATTTTTTCATTATTAAAAGCACTTGTGAGCATGCAACAAGTTTAAAACAGCAAGAAAGTTCGATCATGACCAGATTTAGTGTAAATAATTATTCCAATTACTAGTCATGGCAAAAACTACAAAATGTATAACATGAGTAACGTAGTAAGAACTTTCATCATATAAAAGGAATCACAAAGTCATATATGTATGAAATACTATGCTCATATTATTTTAAATTTAGATTCACACATAGACTTCCTAAGTTTCAAAACTCCTCCTCAATTTAAGACATGAGGATGCATAACCCCTATTTCACTACGAATGACATAAAAACGAGTAAAATCCAAACGTTTTGTAAAATGTCAGCCAATTGTTATTCGGTATCTACATGGTGAAGCACAATGTTTCCTTTTTCAACATTATCACGGATAAAGTGATACCTAATGTCAATGTGCTTTGTTCTCGAATGTTGCACGGGGTTTTTAGCAATGCAAATGGCACTAGTGTTATCACAAAATAGTGGAACACTATCTAGATCAACCCCGTAGTCCTTAAGTGTTTGAATAATCCAAATAATTTGTGAGCAAGCACTAACAACAGCTACATATTCAGATTCGGCTGTGGATTGTGCAACTGAATTTTGTTTTCTAAAGGACCAAGCAACAAGTGAATTACCAAGAAAATGACAAGCACCCGAAGTACTTTTCCTATCAATTCTACAACCCCAAAATCAGCATCCGAAAAAGCTTTCAAAGTAACGGTTGAGGAAGAAGGAAGAAAAATCCTAAATTCTTGAGTTCCATGTAAGTACCTGAGAATTCTTTTGACGGCTTGACGATGTGAAGCACGTGGAGAAGCTTAAAATCGTGCACAAAGACATACGCTGAATTGTATGTCCGGTCTTGATGCTGTGAGGTACAAAAATGTTCTAATCATACTTCTATATTCTTTTTGATCCACGGGTTCACCATCTTTATCAAGTTCAAGTGTCGTTACTGTACCCATTGGTGTCCGAAGAGACTTGCTTTTGTCCATGTTGAAGCGCTTAAGAAGGTCTCTTGTATACTTTGTTTGATGCACAAAAGTACCCTCCTTGAATTGCTTGATTTGCAGCCCCAAAAAGTATGTGAGTTCTCCCATCATACTCATCTCAAATTCTGAACTCATCATAGCTGAAAACTTGGATACAAGATCATGAGAAGCACAACCAAAGATAATATCATCCACATACACTTGAACGAATAATGAGTCATTGCCATGGTTAAGCACAAAAAGAGTTTTATCAACCTTGCCCATGGTAAACCCCTTTTCAAGTAAGAACGTTTTTAACCTATCATACCATGCTCTAGGGGCTTGTTTAAGACCATACAAGGCTTTGGACAGTTTGTAAACATGATTAGTAAAATTTGGATTTTCAAAACCCGGTGGTTGCTTGACATAAATCTCCTCATCTATGTAGCCATTAAGAAAAGCACTTTTAACATCCATTTAATATAACTTGAAACCTTTAGATGTAGCAAATGCTAACACAATTCTTATGGCTTCTAATCTAGCAACATGAGCAAAAGTTTCATCAAAATCTAATCCTTCAACTAGTGTGAAACCTTGAGAAACCAACCTAGCCTTATTTCTAACCACAACCCCATCCTCACTTTTTTTATTTTTAAACACCCATTTAGTTCTGATTAGAGTGTGACTTGAGGTGGAGGTACAAGTTTCCAAACATTATTTCTTTCAAAATTTTCTAACTCTTGCATGGCAATAATCCAAAATTCATTAGTGAGTGCATGTGATATATCTTTGGGTTCAAAAGAAGCAACAAATGCAGAATGAGCGTGAGAGTTTGGATCACAAAACCTGGACCGTGTGACTCGTTCGTCCAAGCTTCCAATCATTTATTGTGGAGGATGACTTTTGAGGACCCGGAGGGGAGTAGACAACTCACAAGCTCCTTCTTCTTCATGTTCATCACAAGTTGAAGAACTTGTGACTTGAGGACGATATGGACCAGCAATGGTGGTCGTCGGTGCTGGTTGTGAATCAAAATCAGGAGCTAGAACATTAGCTCCTGAATTTTTGGGCAGCAGCATCACTTCTTCATCTTCTTCGATGAAAATACTCTCTCCCTGCGGATATGGGTCTGGTCCTGCAATATTAGAGCTAGTACCTGGGCTAGCTTCATCAAAAGAAATCTCACAAGTCTCCACAATTTTGTTAGTGTCATATAAAAGCACACGGTAGTCTCTAGTATGAGATGAGTAACCAAGAAGCATACCATCAACGGATCTAGGTTCAAATTTATCAAGATTACCATGTTTCTTAACAAAGCATTTGCAACCAAAGACCCGAAAGTGTGTGACACTAGGCCTATGTCCAAACCGAAGTTCATCTGGTGTTTTACCTAGCTTAGCACGCAAGAAAACACGATTTATGACATAACAAGCAGTTGCAATTGCATCAGCCCAAAATTTTTCTAGGAGTTTGATATTCATCAATCATAGTCCTAGCCATCTTAACTAAGGTTCTGTTCTTTCTCTCTACAACACCGTTTTGTTGAGGTACATATGGTGAAGAAAATTGATGATCTATTCCATTTTCAGAACAAAAGTGATCAAATGATTGATTTTTAAATTCAGTTCTGTTATCACTTCTAATTCTTTTTAAAGATCCTGGGTGATCAATTGATAATCTAAGAAATAAGGTTCTAAAGTGACTAAAAGTTTCATTCTTAGATGCCATAAAATAAACCTATGAGTATCTAGAATAGTCATCAACAATCACAAGAACATACCATTTAGCTCCGAAGGATTGAACACGTGAAGGTCCTACGGTGTCAAGGTGCAAAAGTTGACCCTGTTCAGTTGTCATGGTCATTGTGAGAGGAGCATGTGAACCTGCAACCATCTTAGCATGTCTATAGGAAGAGCACACAATTTCTTTGTCCCCTTTAAGCTTAGGCAGCCCACATATGCGATCAAGAGCACTAACACGTGTGAGATGATCAAAGTCTACGTGACCAAGTCTACATGCCAAAAATATAAGTATTTTGAATCATTAGCAACTAGACATCTATGCTTAGAGGATGACATATCAAAATCAGCTTTAAAAACTCTTCCAAACTGAGACATATTAAAAATGAGCTCACTATTTGAATCTACAACCTTGTAACAATTTTTAGTGAAAATAATTTCCAGATTTTCATCTAGCAATTGTGAAACAGAAAGAAAGTTGTATTTCAAATTTTTAACAAGTGCACATCTTTTAAAGTGTAGTGATTATTTACTCTAACCGAACCCTTAGCAATTATAGGAGTTGAAGAATTATCGGTAAAAGTAACATTTTCTACATGTGACACAAAAGAGAGGGAGGAAAACCATTCTTTGTTACTGGTCATGTGGCGTGAGCATCTTGAATCCACAATCCAAGTGTTCTCCTTCCTCAAGCATGTAACCTACATAGAAGTACAATACGTCGATGACTCAATACTGGGGTTTGTCAAAAGGCATTTAGGAATCCAGTACTAAGTCACACGACGTCCAGCAGAAGTAACACGCAAAGGCTGAGACAAAACAGCAGGTTTATGAGCCAAAGTTTGAGGATTTTTTGTACCCAACTACTGACCTATGAGGTGTTACATGAGTAGCACTAAAAACAGTAGGTCCGGAAGCAAACTTTGCATGTTTTTGACTCATTACAGCAGGTTGCATATTCCTAACATTCGGTTCAGCATACGCAACAGGTTTTGCGCAGTTGTTATGTGATCTAGCAATCATTCTTTCCTTTTTCTGTTGCTTAGCTAGTCTATAACAAAAATCTATGACACGACCATCTCTATCACAGTAGGTGCAATGAATTTAACTTTATGTTCATGTCTAGATTTGTAGATAACATGTTTATTTGAAACCGAATGAGACAACACTCCTGCAGATTTAAAAACCACTTCTTTTTGTTTAGGAACTGTTTTAATCAAACCACTTCTTAATAACTTTACAATTTTAGGTGGATGTGCTTTAGCATGAGCATGAGAATCAAAACCTAAACCAGTTTTATCATTGCAAGATTTAGAAGAATTCAACAACAAGTTCAGATTCTTATTCCCATTATAAAACCGCTCTAGTGTCCTATTCATGCCATCAAGTTTCTTAGACAAGTCTAGGCAGTTTTGACATGAAGTTTTTCCTTTTATTTTGCAATTGGAACAATACTTAAACTCATGAAAACGTAAAGCATTGTTCAATATCAAAATTTCATTCATAGCATCTTGTAGTTTCTTATTAAGATCATCACAAGTAGAATAATGCAAATCAATTGTAGAACAACAAGCATCTTTCAAGTTTTTATCATTAAGTGCAGCAACCTCTCTGTTGTTTTCAATATCTAACTCAAGTTTATCAAGTGTGGAGGTATGTGCACTTCTTAGAGAGGACAATTGTTCATATATTAAATCACATGAGGAATAAAAATCATCACTAGGAATCAAAGATTTCAAACGATTAATTTCAGATTCTAGTGACTCAATTTTAACAGTATTGTCTCTAATCTTTTTGTCCTTTTTTCTTAACTATAATAGTGGCACGAGAAATAGCATCACACATTTCTTCGCAAGTAGGACATACCTCTTCATTGTCGCTGTTGTGTTCTGCCTCCTCCATACTTGAACTTAACTTGCCCGCCATGAAGCATAAGTTTGCCAAATCATCTTCATCTTCGTCACTTCCGATGTCCACATCGCTCGAGCCAAGTTCTTGAAGTGCGGAGATAAAACTATTTACCAATTGGCATCCTATAAAACCGTTCTTTTTCTTATTGTTTGCAGAGGAGTGCTTCGTCCTAGTTTGCTTTTCATCACGAGAAGTTGGACCTGAAAGGTTAGGGCAATCCGTACGAAAATGTCCTGTCTTACCACATTCGAAGCATTGTTGAGGTCCGACACTTCCTCTCCTTCTAGTTTTCAGATTTTTCAATGCTTTTGAGAACCGAGTAGAGATGAGTGCAAGTTCTTACTCTAGAAACTCTTCAATCTGTTCAAGGGTTAGAGAGAACAAAAAAGAAAGTGTACCACAAGATGAAGATTGACTAGAGCTAGGCATGTCACATTGTGAAACAAATGCAAGAGACTTGTTGGGGTTCTTACGTGATATTGCATCAATTTCATGAGTTTTTAACTTAGAATATAACACATCTAATGTAAGTGTACTCATGACAGTAGATTCACGAATAGATGTAACTTTCACCTCCCCAATTGACATGTATAATACACTTAGTAATTGGCTAGCATTTTCAGCATCTGAAAAATTAACGTTGACACTACGCAAGTTGCTGAGAATTTTATTGAAGCGAGCAAAGAGGTCATCGATTGACTCACCGGGTTGCATCTCGAAGCGCATGTGTCTTTCTTGAACATATCTTGTCTTACCTCCTTTATCGTGTTGGATCCTTCGTGGTAGTCACAAAGTGCTTTCCACACATCGTATGCAGATCGGAGGTGTGCAACACGGTCGAAGTCACTTTGAGTTAATCCTTGTATGATCAAGTTCCGTGCATTGTTGTTGTTGTTGTCGACATCTCGCATGTTCGTAGCCATGACTTGATCGTTTGGCGGCACCTCATAAGGCTTGTACACATTTTTCCATATTGCGAAGCCTTGCGCATGGATGAAAGCCTCCATACGTGCCTTCCAAACCTGAAAATCAATGCCACTGAACACACAAGGTTTTGCGGAGTATTTCTCCATGATGATTAGTCAAAACATGTGCAAATCATAAAGATTAGAGCACCGTGCCTCTAATATTAATTGTAGGATTGAAGAGCACATGAAAAGCTACCAGAGGGGGGTGAATGGTAGATTTAAATCTTTTCAGCGGAAGCAACAAAAACTCCCTCGGCAGAAAATCGATCTGTTAAAGAAACCGTGTATGCGACTGATCTAAATGTGTTCAACCGTGACAAAAGTGATATATATTATAGAGAATCAAATCACGAAGACACGATAACAAGAATCACGGAAATTCGTAAAAAAACTCAAGTTATGATCAAAAGATCAAATGAGGGTCAATCTGTTCTACTCGAGTAAAAACCAGATCTACAACACTGCAAAGAAACTCTTGTAGATCAGAAACTACAAATCCAATGACCGTGAAAGTTTCACAGGTGATATATAATCAAGTCGTGAAGACAACCCAAAAAGAATCTCGTCAATTGGATCTGTGAAACTCGAGTTATGATCAAAACAATGAAGCACTGTTGTGCTGTCCTGAAACTCGACGAGAAAGACTTGACAAAAAAAAAGTCGGACGAACAAGACACAAAAGCTCCTCTAAATTACGAATTTTTAATGATCAAAACATAAGAGGAACAGCCCAAAGTCATCTACCACGAGCTCTGGCCTCCCTTGCATATATAACCAGCCCGGATGGGCTGCCAACCCAATCCTAACTAGGACTCTAATCCTACTCAGTTTCTGAATCGAAACTTTCCATAACTGCTCAAGACTCTTCTATACACAGATATAGAAGCAATCTTAAGACTTCCAAACACCTTAGGAACGTATCCCACATTTATAAAACAACTCAACTTCGTGTCCCACACGAAATCCTATCATAAACAACTCAAATCTTTCCATATTTGAGCCATAACCGACTCAGCCGCAGCCTGAGTCCATAATCCAGCCGGTTGGACCTTTCCGACCAATTCTTTATGTCCACATCTCTTCGTCAGGCCTTGGAACCATGTTGCCACGTCCATGCACTCCTTGCACACGTGCAAACACCTTCCAACGACGTCCACAATACCTTCATATGCATTGTTCTTGATCCAAACATGCTGCGCGACCTCCCAATCAACTAAACCAAAATTCCTCCCGAACTTGGTTGTTGAACCTCATATTCTCCCTAAGACTAGTTCAATGGATCCCGTCACCAGCCATATCTTGAATTCAAGCTACACCTGCACATGAATAAACAACCAATACTTTTAAGCACAAGTCCGCGACTTGACTCACGTTAGTTTCGCAAAACAACAAAATATTATGTGAACACCTCACATAAGCATGTTGCAAACCATAGCAAAATGTTAACCAACATAAACAGCCATAACACTTCAAGAACTTAGTAAAAGAATAATAAGCGAACTTTCCATAATTGTAAAGCAAGTTTAAAACATTTGCATGGAAAAAACAGAACCATTGCTATTTAGCTCCGGACTTTGCCAAAGCTAACCGGACCTTGAATCGGAGCTTACCAAAGCTAGCAGAACCTAGCACCGGAACTTACCAAAGCTAGTCGGACCTACCGCCGGAGCTAACCAAACACATGTCGGACCTAGTCGTAGCAAGTCGGACCTTACGTCGGATCTTGTCGGAGCTCGGACCTAGAGTTGGACCTTGACAAAAAGAGTGTTTTGGAAGAATTCAAAACTTTTATCGTCATAGCCAATGTATTCAGCACACATAGTTCTCACACAAGCAAGTCCTAGCTTACAATCCATGGGCCTCGCAGGGCCACTAAAAACAAAAAGTTGGACAACAACGGATTATGTGGCACGCTGGCCCTCAGGAAGCCTTGGGCGCAGGACTAGACCTACTCGTCATTGAATCACGCTTCGTCTTCTTCTTCCCTTTTCTCTTCTGCCTCTGAGGGTTGTGAAGAAGGCAAGAGTGAGTATGAAAGGTACTCAGCAAGCCCTAACACTACTCAAGGGGGTGTGTTTCATGCATGGGAGTTGTAGCAAGGCGTGACCATATGGCTTAGAGTTGCCAAAAGCATTCATGCATGCATGGTCTCTTTTGAAAATGGGGTTTTGCAAAGCAAAGAGAGGTAACTGTATCATGATTTTAGTTGGTGGTACCTGGGGGAGTCGAGCTCCATCCCGCCAGTTCCCTAAGTTTTATTCGAACATTCAAGCCCCATGGCTTTACTAGTTCTGGCACATAGCCGTAATATCCAAAACACGACAAACTCAGCCACCCAAACTACATCAAGGAAACATACTAAACTAATCAACAGGAGCTCAGAACATAGTGTGTCAAGACTGTGATAACTGTTATCCGGATTTTAAGACTCTGTAGAGGTTGTACACTTTATCCACAGGTCATGCACTCCTAGCAAGGGAGTAGCGTAACGTTCATCTCATCTTCCCCGAGTAACCCCATAATCACACCTCAGGACATACCCAGAGGCTATTTGGGCAATTACTCTCCCAGCCGGATCACGGGTAATGACTCCCCCATATCTTTTCCTGGTCTCCTTTGCCCTACTGGCCACCAGGTGGCTCATGCGGAAGTCACCGAGAAGGTAGAGGGAGTCCTGCCCATACAGGTTTTGTGGTTGTACGAAATCACTATGACGAGGTCATATGAACCGGTCCTTATGTTGGTGAGGTGACTCCATAAAGTCCACGACGACAGGTGGACTACACCGAATCATATGACTACTCAATCATCAAATCCCGCCTCAACCGCCCTTTTCCCCACTTCACCCTACACTAATTGTATGACACAATTCCCTCAACCCACCTCCTAACTTACACCACCAGGACACCTTTCAACACTTTTCACAAATTTGATGAATAGTTGCAGTGAGTTACGATACGAATATCGCATGTTCCCTAAGCATTCTACTATCACGGAAAACACCCACGTGTCATGTGTCATCACATTATAGTGCGATGACGGGATCTTAGGGAATCAAGGAGGTAAGTTATCAAGGTCAAGGAGGGCTTCGTAGTTCTTCACATGTCAAGCACGTGACTATCCCTTGTAAATATGTAGGATCGAATAGCACGTGAAAAGCTACCAGAGGGGGCGGTGAATGGTATATTTAAATCTTTTTAGCGGAAGCAACAAAAAACCCCTCGGCAGAAAATCGATCTGTTAAAGAAATCGTGTATGCGACTGATCTAAATGTGTTCAACCATGAAAAAAGTGGTATATGTTATAGAGAATCAAGTCACGAAGACACGACAACAAGAATCACGGAAATCCGTCAAGAAAAACTCAAGTTATGATCGAAAGATCAAACGAGAGTCAATCTGTTCTACTCGAGTAAAAACCAGATCTGCAACACTGCGAAGAAACTCGTGTAGATCAGAAACTACAAATCCAATGACCGTGAAATTTTCATAGCTGATAGATAATCAAGTTGTGAAGACAACTAAAAATAAATCACGTCAATTGGATCTGTAAAACTCGAGTTATGATCAAAACACCGAAGCACTATCGTGCTGTCTAGAAACTCGACGAGAAAGACTTGACAAAAACAAGTCGGACGAACAAGGCACAAAACCTCCTCTAAATTACGAATTTTATTGATCAAAACATAAGAGGAACAGCCCAAGGTAGTCTTCCCACGAGCTCTGGCCTCCCTTGCTTATATAACCGGCCCGGAGGCTAACCCAATTAGAACTAGGACTCTAATCCTACTCAGTTTCTGAATCGAAACTTTCCATAACTGCTCAAGACTCTTCTATACGCAGATAGAAGCAATCTTAAGACTTCCAAACACCTTAGGAATGTATCCCACATTACTAAAACAACTCAACTTTGTGTCCCACACGAAATCCTATCATAACCAACATAAATCTTTCCATATTTGAGCCATAACCGACTCAGCCGCAGCCTGAGTCCATAATCCAGCCAGTTGGACCTTTCCTACCAATTCTTTATGTCCACATCTCTTCATCATGCCTTGGAACCATGTTGCCACGTCCATGCACTCCTTGCACACGTGCAAACACCTTCAACGACGTCCACGATACCTTCATATGCATTGTTCTTGATCCAAACATGTTGCGCGACCTCCCGATCAACTCAACTACAATTCCTCCCGAACTTGGTTGTTGAACCTCATCTTCTCCCTAAGACTAGTAAAATGGATCCCGTCACCAGCCATATCTTGAACTCAAGCAACACCTGCACATGAAAAAACAACCAATACTTTCAAGCACAAGTCCGCGACTTGACTCACGTTAGTTCCGAAAACCACAACACCTTACGTGAACACCTCACATAAGCATGTTGCAAACCATAGCAAAATGTTAACCACCGTAAACAGCCATAACACTTCAGAAACTTAGTAAAAGAATACTAAGTGAACTTTCCATAGATGTAAAGCAAGTTCGAAACATTTGCTTGGAAAAAACAGAACCATTGCGATTTAGCTCCGGACTTTGCCAAAGCTAACCGGACCTTGAACCGGAGCTTACCAAAGCTAGCAGAACCTAGCATCGGAACTTACCAAAGCTATTCGGACCTACCGCCGGAGCTAATCAAACACATGTTGGACCTAGCCATAGCAAGTCGGACCTTACGTCGGAGCTCGGACCTAGAGTCGGACCTTGACAAAAAGAGTGTTTTGGCAGAATTCAAAACTTTTATCGTCATAGCCAATGTATTCAGCACACATAGTTCTCACACAAGCAAGTCCTAGGTTACAATCCATGGGCCTCATAGGGCCACTAAAAATAAAAAGTTGTACAACAACGTATTATGTGGCACCCTGCCCCTCAGGCAGCCTTGGGCGCAGGACTAGACCTACTCGTCATTGAATCATACTTCGTCTTCTTCTTCCCTTTTCTCTTCTGCCTTTGAGGGTTGTGAAGAAGGCAAGAGTGAGTACGGAAGGTACTCAGCAAGCCCTAACACTACTCAAGGGGGTGTGTTTATTGCATGGGAGTTGTAGCAAGGCGTGACCATATGGCTTAGAGTTGCCAAAAGCATTCATGCATGGTCTCTTTTGAAAATGGGGTTTTGCAAAGCAAAGAGGGGTCACTGTATCATGATTTTAATTGATGGGACCTGGGAGAGTTGAGCTCCAGCCCGCCAGCTCCCTAAGTTTTATTCGAACATTCAAGCCCCATGGCTTTACTAGTTCTGGCACATAGCCGTAATATCCAAAACACGACAAACTCAGCCACCCAAACTACATCAAGGAAACATACTAAACTAATCAACAGGAGCTCAGAACATAGTGTGTCAAGACTGTGATAACTGTTATCCGGATTTTAAGACTCTGTAGAGGTTGTACACTTTACCCACAGGTCATGCACTCCTAGCAAGGGAGTAGCGTAACGTTCATCTCATCTTCCCCGAGTAACCCCACAATCACACCTCAGGACGCACTCAGGGGCTATTTGGGCAATTACTCTCCTAGCCGGATCACGGGTAATGACTCCCCCGTATCTTTTCCTGGTCTCCTTTGCCCTACTGGCCACCAGGTGGCTCATGCAGAAGTCACCGAGAAGGTAGAGGGAGTCCTGCCAATACAGGTTTTGTGGTTGTACGAAATCACTATGATGAGGTCATATGAACTGGTCCTTATGTTGGTGAGGCGACTCCATAAAGTCCACGACGACAGGTGGACTACACCGAATCACATGACTACTCAATCATCAAATCCCGCCTCAACCGCCCTTTTCCCCACTTCAGCCTACACCAATTGTACGACACAATTCCCTCAACCCACCTCCTAACTCACACCACCAAGACACCTTTCAACACTTTTCACAAATTTGATGAATAGTTGTAGTGAGTTGCGATATGAATATTGCATGTTCCCTAAGCATTCTACTATCATGGAAAACACCCACGTGTCATCACATTATAGTGCGATGACGGGATCTTAGGGAATCAAGGAGCTAAGTTATCAAGGTCAAGAAGAGGTTCGTAGTTCTTCACATGTCAAGCACGTGACTATCCCTTGTAAATATGTAGGATTGAAGAGCACGTGAAAAGCTACCAGAGGGGGGGTGAATGGTAGATTTAAATCTTTTTGGCGGAAGCAACAAAAAACGCCTCGGCAGAAAATTGATCTGTTAAAGAAACCGTGTATGTGACTGATCTAAATGTGTTTAACCATGAAAAAAGTGTTATATATTATAGAGAATCAAGTCACAAAGAAAATACAACAAGAATCACGGAAATCCGTCAATAAAAACTCAAGTTATGATCGAAAGATCAAACAGGGTCAATCTGTTCTACTCGAGTAAAAACCAGATCTGCAACACTGCAAATAAACTCGTGTATATCAGAAACTACAAATCCAATGACCGTGAAATTTTCGCAGATGATATATAATCAAGTTGTGAAGACAACCCAAAAAGAATCACGTCATTTGGTTCTGTAAAACTCGAGTTATTATCAAAATACCGAAGCACTGCCGTGCTGTCCAGAAACTCGACGAGAAAGACTTGACAAAAACAAGTCGGACGAACAAGGCACAAAAGCTCCTCTAAATTATGAATTTTATTGATCAAAACATAAGAGCAACAGCCCAAGGTAGTCTTCCCACAAGATCTGGCCTCCCTTGCTTATATATCCAGCCCGGAGGCCAACCCAATTCAAACTAGGACTCTAATCCTACTCAGTTTCTGAATCGAAACTTTCCATAACTGCTCAAGACTCTTCTATACGCAGATAGAAGCAATTTTAAGACTTTCAAACACCTTAGGAACGTATCACATTCCGAAAATCACTCAACTTCGTGTCCCACACGAAATCCTATTGTAACCAACTCAAATCTTTCCATATTTGAGCCATAACCGACTCAGCCGCAGCCTAAGTCCATAATCCAGCCAGTTGGAACTTTCCTACCAATTCTTTACGTCCACATCGCTTCATCACGCCTTGGAACCATGTTGCCACGTCCATGCGCTCCTTGCACACGTGCAAACACCTTCCAACGACGTCCAAGATACCTTCATATGCATTGTTCTTGATCCAAACATGTTGCGCGACCTCCCGATCAACTCAACCATAATTCCTCCCGAACATGGTTGTTGAACCTCATCTTCTTCCTAAGAATAGTTTAATGGATCCCGTCACCAGCCATATCTTGAACTCAAGAAACACCTGCACATGAATAAACAACCAAAACTTTCGAGCACAAGTCTGAGACTTGACTAACGTTAGTTCCGAACCACAACACCTTACGTGAACACCTCATGTAAGCATGTTGCAAACCATAGCAAAATGTTAACCATCGTAAACAGCCATAACACTTCAAAAACTTAGTAAAAGAATACTAAGCGAACTTTCCATAGATGTAAAGCAAGTTCGAAACATTTGCATGGAAAAAACAGAACTATTGCGATTTAGCTCCGGACTTTACCAAAGCTAACCGGACCTTGAACCGGAGCTTACCAAAGCTAGCAGAACCAAGCACCGGAACCTACCAAAGCTAGTCGGACCTACCGCCGGAGCTAACCAAACACATGTCGGACCTAGCCATAGCATGTCGGACCTTACGTCGGATCTTGTCGGAGCTCGGACCTTGACAAAAAGAGTATTTTGGCAGAATTTAAAACTTTTATCGTCATAGCCAATGTATTCAGCACACATAGTTCTCACACAAGCAAGTCCTAGGTTACAATCCATGGGCCTCGCAGGGCTACTAAAAACAAAAAGTTGTACAACAGCGGATTATGTGGCACCCTGCCCCTCAGGCAGCATTGGGCGCAGGACTAGACCTACTCGTCATTGAATCACGCTTCGTCTTCTTCTTCCCTTTTCTCTTCTGCCTCTGAGGGTTGTGAAGAAGGCAAGAGTGAGTGCGGTAGGTACTTAGCAAGCCCTAACACTACTCAAGGGGGTGTGTTTCATGCATGGGAGTTGTAGCAAGGCGTGACCACATGGCTTAGAGTTGCAAAAGCATTCATGCATGGTCTCTTTTGAAAATGGGATTTTGCAAAGCAAAGAGGGGTAAATGTATCATGATTTTAGTTGGTGGGACCTGGGGGAGTTGAGCTCCATCCCGCTAGTTCCCTAAGTTTTATTCGAACATTCAAGCCCCATGGCTTTACTAGTTCTGGCACACAGCCGTAATAACCAAAACGACAGACTCGGCCACCCAAACTACATCAAGTAAACATACTAAACAAATCAACAGGAGCCCAGAACATATTGTGTCAAGGCTGTGACAACTGTTATCCGGTTTTTAAGACTCTGTAGAGGTTGTACACTTTACCCACAGGTCATGCACTCCTAGCAAGGGAGTATCGTAACGTTCATCTCATCTTCCTCGAGTAACCCCACAATCACACCTCAGGACGCACCCAGGGGCTATTTGGGCAATTACTCTCCTAGCCGGATCACGGGTAATGACTCCCCTGTATCTTTTCTTGGTCTCCTTTGCCCTACTGGCCACCAGGTGGCTCATGCGGAAGTCACCGTGAAGGTAGAGGGAGTCCTAACCATACAGGTTCTGTGGTTGTACGAAATCACTATGACGAGGTCATATGAACCGGCCCTTATGTTGGTGAGGCGACTCCATAAATCCCATGACAGGTGGACTACACCGAATCACATGACTACTCAATCATCAAATCTCGCCTCAACCGCCCTTTTCCCCACTTCACCCTACACCAATTGTACGACACAATTCCCTCAACCCACCTCCTAACTCACACCACCAAGACACCTTTCAACACTTTTCACAAATTTGATGAATAGTTGCAGTGAGTTGCGATGCGAATATCGCATGTTCCCTAAGCATTCTACTATCACGGAAAATACCCACGTGTCATCACATTATAGTGCGATGACGGGATCTTAGGGAATCAAGGAGGTAAGTTATCAAGGTCAAGGAGGGGTTCGTAGTTCTTCACATGTCAAGAACTTGACTATCTCTTGTAAATATGTAGGATCGAAGATCACGTGAAAAGCTACCAGAGGGGGTGAATGGTAGATTTAAATCTTTTTAGCAGAAGCAACAAAAAACCCCTCGGCAGAAAATCGATCTGTTAAAGAAACTGTGTATGCGACTGATCTAAATATGTTCAACCATGAAAAAAGTGGTATATATTATATAGAATCAAGTCACCTAGACACGACAACAAGAATCACGGAAATCCGTCAAGAAAAACTCAAGTTATGATCGAAAGATCAAACGAGGGTCAATCTGTTCTACTGGAGTAAAAACCAGATCTGCAACACTGCAAAGAAACTCGTGTAGATCAGAAACTAAACATCCACTGACCGTGAAATTTTCACAGATGATAGATAATCAAGTTGTGAAGACAACATAAAAAGAATCACGTCAATTGGATCTGTAAAACTCGAGTTATGATCAAAACACCGAAGCACTGTCATGCTGTCCAGAAACTCGATGAGAAAGACTCGACAAAAATAAGTCGGATGGACAAGGCACAAAAGCTCCTCTAAGTTACGAATTTTATTGATCAAAACATAAGAGGAACAGCCCAAGGTAGTCTCTCTGGCCTCCCTTGCTTATATAACCAGCCTGGAGGCCAACCCAATTAGAACTAGGACTCTAATCCTACTCAGTTTCTGAATCGAAACTTTCCATAACTGCTCAAGACTCTTCTATACGCAGATAGAAGCAATCTTAAGACTTCCAAATACCTTAGAAACGTATCCCACATTTCTAAAATAACTCAACTTTGTGTCCCACACGAAATCCTATCATAACCAACTCAAATCTTTCAATATTTGAGCCATTAACCGACTCAGCCGCAGTCTGAGTCCATAATCCAGCCAATTGGACCTTTCCTACCAATTCTTTATGTCCACATCTCTTCATCACGCCTTGGAACCATATTGCCACGTCCATGCACTCCTTGCACACATGCAAACACCTTCCAATGACGTCCACGATACCTTCATATGCATTATTCTTGATCCAAACATTTTGCGCGACCTCCCGATCAACTCAACCATAATTCCTCCCGAACTTGGTTGTTGAACCGCATCTTCTTCCTAAGACTAGTTCAATGGATCCCGTCACCAGCCATATCTTGAACTTAAGCAATACCTGCACATGAATAAACAACCAATACTTTCGAGCACAAGTTCATAACTTGACTCACGTTAGTTCCGAAAACCACAACACCTTACGTGAACACCTCACATAAGCATGTTGCAAACCATAGCAAAATATTAACCACTGTAAACAGCTGTAACACTTCAAAACTTAGTAAAAGAATACTAAGCAAACTTTCCATAGATGTAAAGCAAGTTCGAAACATTTGCATGGAAGAAACAGAACCATTGCGATTTAGCTCCGGACTTTGCCAAAGCTAACCGGACCTTGAACCGGAGCTTACCAAAGCTAGCAGAACCTAGCACCGGAACTTACCAAAGCTAGTCGGACCTACCGCCAGAGCTAACCAAACACATGTCGGACCTAGCCATAGCAAGTCGGACCTTACGTCGGATCTTGTCGCTGCTCGGACCTAGAGTCGGACCTTGACAAAAAGAGTGTTTTGGCAGAATTCAAACTTTTATCGTCATAGCCAATGTATTCAGCACACATAGTTCTCACAAAATATTCTAGCCTTGGATGATGTAAGACAGTATGCTACTTGCTAGTGTAACGACTAGCTGATGTCATGAAGCTATGTTGCTGAAGAGCAAGTAACCACCGTCAATATCAATTCATCATCATGAAGTTCTGAAACTATAGTGTCGGGCAGACTACTTATAGGGAGAAACTACCACTAGTCAAGTGGGTCTTAGCTACAACAATATTTAAAAATAGTCACGGAAAACATGCGTAGTAAAACAGCTTATTAGGGCTATTGTACAAATCATAGGAGCAATGATGATCAAGGGGTTAGAGCTTGCCTTCATAGGCCTCTAGAAGTTCTTCGTATTCCGGGTCCTCTGGTTCTTTATCGAACTCCTATTTGCTATAGTACGTAATTTGCACGGATAAGTGCCAGATCCAAAAAAACTCTAAGAAATTCAGACAAAACCCCAGCATTGACCACACTAGTAGTCTTAGAAGGTCTCTATGAGAGATTGCTTATTTTAGGGCTATTGTGTGATTTCCTTTGATATTTCTCCAGTTATTTAAATTATTATAAAAATATATTTTAGGAAATTATTACCTGTGTTGTGTCTTAGGGGCCAAGAAACATTTTAAATGGTTTATATAATTGTTATTGCGGTGGTACGACCATTTTGGAGAGCACTTATTAGCCTTTCCTAATTTTCCATAGTTGATTAAGTAATTTAGGACAATTGTTAGTAATTAACTAATTTTCTCGAAATTATTTGGGTCACCCCTGCATGCTACTACACTCTAATTTCCTATTCCTACTTTTAGGGATTTTTCTAGAATTTTTTCTGCACTTAAAAATATATTTTATGGAGCATTGTGTACACTAAGGTGTGGTTGTAGCATTTCTGCATAACTCTAATGGCTGATAGGTGGGCCATGGCTGACAGGGTCCTTTGTGCCTTTGGTTCATGAGAACCAGGTCCACAGGAGTGTTCTAAACAAACATTAAGTGGACTAGGCTGATGTGGCAATTAGGTGGATGTTGACTGGGCTGCCATGTGGGCAAAAGTGTTGAGTTGGCTGCCACCTCATCTGCCACGGAAGCAATGTGTGACGCCCCTGTTCTGAGAGAGAACCTCTCAGAACTGAGACTGATGGGTATGTGTGCCCAGGATGTTCATCACACATACACATATAATCCACAAACTGAACTCAGAATATATATAACCACGAATGAATAAGGTTTTATTACAATGTTTCATGAGTCTCAAACTCATTCTAGCAGCGGAAGTCTTACATTAGCAGCGGAAGTCTTAATCTAGCAGCGGAAGTCTTTATTATAGCAGCGAAAGTCTTCTAAACTATTGCAGAAGCAAACTAAGTAGCAGCAGCGGCTCCATCTTTACTCCACAGGCAAGGTTGAGGATAGATCATACGCCTAATTCTCCACGTAGTCTTTATAGTACTCCTCTCCTGTTGCTGATGATGAAGTAATAATGCAAGTTTGAGTACATGATGTACTCAGCAAGTGCGGAAAAATATGGTATGTAGCTCACAACAAGGTAGTTATAAAAGGCTCATTACAGAAAGCAAAGTTTATTTCATAAAACTGGATAAAAACAGCAACTATCTTTAAATGAATGTAATCCCAATATGTATTTAAACATAAACATACCTCCATCATGTTCACCACTTTCCATGTCTCAACCAGACATTTATCTTGCTCAACCTTTCACATACTCATTAATACCATCTTGTATTCACTACCATCTCATCTATTCAGTTCCGTCTCATACCGAGACCAATGCTCATTGCCATGGCTCAACAGTCATGCAACCAATCTCATTACCTGGACTCAACAGTCCCAAAAACCAAAACCAAACTAATTACCAACCAATTACCATCCCAATAACCATCCCATCTAATCATGGAAGTTGTCCAGACGCTTGTGACCGTAAGATCGGCTATCATGATAGTTTTAGACTCTGCAGAGGTTGTACCACTTTACCCACAAGTTTGTGATTTCGTCACCCATCGGCGACTGCAGAACCTCCATTATACCAGCACACAACTGTCGGTGTATGGTTAAGAGATCACAAAATAGCCTTTAAAAGGGGCTACTAGATGTATGGACTCACTAAGGTTTCACCGGCAGGCTACAATCTCCAATTCTCCCACCCACGGGCCCCCTCTTATGCCATGCAGTTCCCAGGGCAGTCCTCACTCGACTCCCATTCCCCGTGCCTTCCACGGTCCATAACAATCTAGTAACTTACCTAATTACTCAGCTAAGCCGCACCCATACTTGGCCTTGTGATGGCATTGTTATCCTGGCATGTGCTCGCATGAACCGGTCCTTAGATCTACGGCAAGTAACCACCATCTCATTCTGCCTCATTCACAAACCAAGCTTGCCTAGATCTGCCTCTGATTCATGTTCATTAACAATATCCGTTTCTCATTATTCATACGAGTGCAGTTAGCTAGACACATCTATCTCGCTTCCCGTATCCATGGACTCAGCGAAGCATAAAAGCAAAAACCATACCCGACTCATTAACTTTCCCGGTGACAAGGGTGGTTAACAAAACTAGTAAACTCCTACGAAAGGGTTTCCCATCAAGTTGACTCAAACACACACACCTTTTCGCAAACAAAACAATCTTTCAAAAACATGGGATCAATATGGTCAAGGGGCACTTTCCTTGTTCTTGCGGCTTCTGTTGCTCTGGGATCTCGAAGTCTTGATGCTGAAATCCTTCGTAAACAGCTCCCTGAGCTTGTCCTTCTATTTATGATCACACACATACAAAGTTCATAGCAATCAATAATTATGCACAAACTTTACTCAAGATGCAATGGTGCATATGCATGCTAATCCTATGATGTTGTTTTTCATTAGATCGGTTTATACGTGTTCTTGCATGTTTGCATGGCTTGCATGGGTTTTATGATGAACAAAGGTGTAAGGATCAATTGTGGACATGGCGATGATCTGGACTCAAGATCTAGATCAGACCGATCAACACACGATCTGTCCATGAAAAAGCTTCTGTTCGAAAGGATCGAAGAACAGATGCAAAGAAAACCATGATGATGTCGTAAGGTGATATTGGAAACCTACCTTGCTTCCTTCGGGTCCTCCCTCCTAGCAAAAACAGATCGTCGGGGCTCTCTTCTGGTGGCGGCGATTGTGTCTGGGCTCGTCGGCGGTCTCTCCGATGGTTAAACTACGGCGAAGGGGTTTAGCTCGACGAGTTTGGGGCTAGGGCTTCTAAGTTGTCGACTTAGAAAAGATGTTACGACCAAGGGGTTGTTTCGGGTTCTATTTATAAGAGGGAAACGAAGAGTCCTACTCTGATCGAAATTTGAATAAGAGTCCTATTCAAATTGTTTTTGAATCTTAACAACTTATCTTCAATTGATTTGGTGCGGTAGCAACGTGGAATTCGTGTCGGTTTCCTTCCGTGTCTGTATTCCCGTGCGGACAGAAGCAAAAACCGCTTCAGAATCGTGTCACCTTCGCGGTGATGAGCTCCGGAGGCTCCACCTGTCATTCGGGAGCCTGGGCTCCCTTTTCCGCAGAGACAAGCTCTGGTTGTGCCGTGTGTCAGGCGGGCGAGACCTCCCTCTTCCTCAGAGGCGAGCTCCTCGTGCGCCACGCGTCCTGGCGGGCGGGACCTCCCTCTCCCTCAGAGGTGAGCTTCGCGTACGCCACGTGTCAGTGCCGGACCTCCCCTCTCTTCGGAGGTAGCTCCAAATGTGCCACGTGTCAGTGTCGGACCTTCCCTCTCTTAGGAGGTGGGCTCCGAGAATGCCACGTGTCCAGTAGCGTCATACTTCCTTTCTCCTCAGAGACGAGCTCCGAGGTTGACACGTGTCCAATAGTGACGGACCTCCCGGAGGTGAGCTCCGGAGGTGACACATGTCCGATAGTGTTGAGACCTCCCGGAGGTGAGCTCCGGAGGTGACATGTGTCCGATAGTGTCGGACCTCCCGGAGGTGAGCTCCGAGAGCGACATGTGTCCCGCGCGGCGGGTCCTCTCTTTTCCGCATTGGCTAGCTCCGGAGGCGACACGTGTCCCACGAGGTCGGACCTCGCCCCTTCCGCAGAGACGAGCTCCGAGCCTGCCACGTAGCCAGTTAGCGGCGGACCCCTCCCCCTTTTGAGGGGATGAGCTCCGAAGGCGCTACGTGGCCAGTGGGCCGCGAGAATTGTCTTCGGCACTCTCTGTGGATTGGATTTGTCTCTTTTTGGCTATCTTTTTGATATTTTCTCTGTTTCCACTTCTTTTAAAATGTTTATCTATATAAAATATGAATGCATGCAGAAATCGAAATTGAGGGTGTCACAAATCTACCCCCCTTAAATTGAATCTCGCCCTCGAGATTCGCTAGTGGAGAATAGATGAGGGAATTCTGTCTTGATGTCTTCTTCATGCTCCCATGTGGCTTCAGCTTCTGTGTGATGGCTCCATTGTACCTTGCACCAACGGATCACTTTATTCCTCGTGACCCTTTCCTTCTCGTCCAAAATTCGGACAGGGTGCTCTACATAGGTCAGATTGTCTTGAAGTTCAAGTTCATCCATTGGAACTTGCTCTTCAGGTACCCTCAAGCACTTCTTGAGCTGGGATACATGAAACACAGCATGCATGTCGGAGAGGTGCATCGGGAGCTCTAGTTGATAGGCTACTTCTCCTCGCTTGCCCAAAATCTTAAATGGCCCAATATAGCGAGGTGCTAGCTTGCCTTTGACGTTGAAACGTCGTTGGCCTCGTATAGGTGATACCTTAAGGTATACAAAGTCTCCTACTTCAAAAGTCAACTTCCTTCGCCTATTGTCCGCGTAGCCTTTCTGACGTGACTGAGCGGCCTTCAAGTTCTCCCGTATGGTTTGGACTTGCTTCTCAGCTTCTTGTAGCACTTCGGGTCCAAACAATTGGTTCTCTCCGGTCTCGTTCCAAAACAATGGCGTTCTACACCGTCTACCGTACAATGCTTCGAAAGGTGACATCTTCAAGCTAGCTTGATAGCTGTTGTTATAGGAGAATTCGGCATATGGCAAGCTCCTATCCCAACTACGCCCATGTTTGAAGGCGCAAGCTCTCAACATGTCTTCCAAAATTTGGTTTGTCCTCTCGGTTTGTCCATCAGTCTGTGGGTGGTAAGCGGAGCTAAAATCTAGTCGTGTACCCATAGCTTTCTGTAGCTTCCTCCAAAATCTAGAGGTAAACTGAGAACCCCGATCTGAGACTATCCTCGTCGGGACTCCATGGCGGCACACAATTTGCTCCATGTACAACTCGGCTAGTTGTGCAACGTTGTACTTGATCTTTACAGAAAGAAAATGAGCGGTTTTCATCAATCGGTCCACGATAACCCAGATGGAGTCGTAACCCGACTAAGTACATGGCAATCCGACGATGAAATCCATAATGATATATTTCCACTTCCACTCGGGTACCTTCAAGGGTTGCAACAGTCCAGCGGGTCTTTGATATTCGGCCTTCACCCGTTGGCATGTGTCGCATAGGGCAACATATTCAGCTATGTCCCTTTTCATACCATCCCACCAATAACAAGTCTTCAAGTCCTTGTACATCTTGGTACTGCCGGGATGTATGGAATAAGGTGAGTCATGTGCCCCTTTTAATATCGTATCGCGGATGTCCTTCACGTTAGGCACACAAATCCTTTTCCCTAGCCAAAGCGTTCCCTTCTCGTCTTCCTTAAAGTCCTTTTCGATGCCTTGTTGGATCCTTTCTTTGATCTCTTTGATCTCCTCATCCGTTGCTTGGCCATCTCTTATATCTTGTTCCAATGAAGAGTGGAGTTCTATCACTTCCATCTCGTTCAAGAACCCGAGATGTAACCGTTCGAACTCCTTTGGTAGCTCGGGCGGTAGCTCCTGAACCGTAAGTTGGTGGCATGCTCCCTTTCGGCTCAATGCATCATCTACTACATTGGCCTTTCCGGGGTGATAGTTGATTCCAACATCATAATTCTTGATGAGTTCCAACCATCGACGTTGCCTCAAATTCAAATCCGTTTGGGTGAATATGTACTTGAGGCTTTTATGATCCGTATAGATCTCACATCGGTGGCCAAGAATATAATTCCTACAAATCCTTAATGCATGCACCACGGCTGCGAGTTCCAAGTCATGTGTGGGGTAATTGAGCTCGTGTTTCTTGAGTATTCTTGACGCATAGGCTACCACTTGTGCCTCTTGCATGAGCACACATCCAAGCCCTTATCTGGATGCGTCACAATATATGTCAAAGCTCTTGCTTACGTCCGGCAATACCAAAACCAGCGCTGTGGTTAGGCTTTTCTTGAGCTCCTCAAAGCTTTCTTGGCACGTTGGTGTCCATTGGAAGGCTTTTCCCTTTGTTAGCAACTCCGTCATAGGCTTTGCTATCTTAGAGAAGTTCTTGATGAACCGGCGGTAGTATCCGGCCATCCCAAGAAAACTCCGAATATCCCTCACGTTTTGCGGTTGGTTCCACTTCAGAACATCTCCCACTTTTCTAGGATCAACCGATGCTCCTTCCTTGGAGATGATGTGGCCTAGGAACGATATCTCCTTTAGCTATAATTGACATTTGCTGAACTTGGCATACAATTGATGCTCTCGCAGCTTCTGTAATGTCAATCTCAAATGTTCTTCATGTTCCTCTATGGGGACCACCCCATGGTTCACCCACTCCAGGATCGCATAGGGTGGTGCCGTACGATGCGGCACCCAACAGCACACACGAAAAGAATAAAGAACAACATACAAACTTTTATTTGATATAAAACAGCAGAAGTCTTTTACAAAATATAATTCTACAGCGGAAGTAATGTACATTAGTAGCCTCTCATCCTAACTATGCAAAAGTGCAGCCGTCCAGCCCGGGGACGCTACATGCTAGCAGCATGGAACCGGAGAAATCACGACGGCGTGCAGGGCTCCATCTCGGCAGTGTACCCTGACGGGGGCATCACCTCATCCTCGGAACCCTCCTCATAGCTCTCACCTTCATACATCTCAAATATTGCAACCGTGAACACGAAGTCTCAGCAAGGCTTAACCGTCTCATCTAGGCATGGAACTCTACATGCAGGGCTGTGTAAATTAGGAGAAAGGACTTTGCGACAAAGACACGCCTATAAGTTGATGCTTACTTTCAGTTTTATAGCAGCAAGTTCATGTGCCTTAGGCAGCCCTCACATCGGAAGTCCACAATCAAACAAGAAACGCTTTCCCCCGATGTGGTGATGCCCAAAGCGGAAAGTAAACTTAATTAGCTCTACATATACAGCAAACATGGTTTCCAAAACATTAATATATCATCACAGCATATTATCATTCCACTGGCTTACTTTACTTCTTACTACGTCACGAAACAGTGAACAAGCGGTACTCAAATAACCGCGAGGGACGGTGATTGCAATCAGGAGACACCCGGACAACACGTTGCATACACCCACTTTCAGAAGCGTGATTCCACACCCCTTCCTACTCCGTTGTATGCAACAACCTTTCAAAGGCAACCCAAATATCGAACCGGTCCATCCGTAACGGGCAGGAGGTCCCCGCGTGGAGCGTGACTGTGCCCACCGGCAGATTTACACCTTGCTATCCTCAACCCACTCCTATTTACGGTTGGGTAAGCCTCGGCACCCAGGTTAACCAATTACATCGGTTTCCTGCTTATGTCAGTATGCCATCCGGTACTGTTCGATACTTGTTCAGCAGGCCCGCACACGACTCGGTCCTCAATCGACACCAACAGGGCTATGCACGTGAGACCTCCGCTCACTGCTTCCTATCCCCCCTGCTGGGTCTCATTTTCACCACTCTTAAGCCATTTTCTATTCTGACCAAACCGTGTGATAAACCTTACCTCGCGAGTAGATTCCAACTACTCGACTTCTACCGAGGTCCTAAGCATATTAGCGGGGCCTTGTCTACTCGTCGGCTCTGTAAGCTACCCAACCCTTCATAGGATTGAAAAGGTTATGCAAGTGGGGTTTCAATCACCTTAACTCTAATGCAAACATTCACCCTAGACATAAGTGATACAAATAAAGAATTTTATAAAAGGTACTTAAGTGCAAACCGGGGCTTGCCTGGTTGTGAGTCAAACGGGAAGTTAGCTTCAGGTGGGAGGACGTCCAAGGGCTCCGGTGCATCCTCAACTTCGGTCACTAAATGAAATGTAATAAAATACATGTGTAAGTATTAAGGATTTATGAGAATTGGACATCTATTCATAGCTATTGCTTTTTAGAATCCTTAATTGGCTTTGGGATTTTTACGGTGGATACTAGACCCTCTAAGGATAATCTGAGCAAAATTTGGAGAAATGTCATTGCACAATGTAGTCTTTAAAATTCCTACAAGTACAATGCTTCTCTGAATTTTGAGCCCAATTCAGGAGCTTTGACATAGCTAACAGTGGAATATCTGATTAGGGTAAGTCTCCATGGTTCTAACAAAATTTGTTTCACCATTTTTGGAGCTACCAACAGAGAGATATGAATTTTTGAAGTTGGACAGGAGTTCTGAAAAGTTTCTGTTTAAATTTGAATTTTCAAATAAATGCTGAACTTTGGAAGACAATTTGACCTAACAAATGAACTCCAATGAGGCTCAAATGTTTACTGGAGATCAGTTACTATGAAAAGGATTTTCTGCCCAAATTTGGGAATGTTCCATAAAGAATTGCTCCTGTAATAAATCCCTGAAGTATTTACTAAAAACAATTCTACAGAAATTCCTGGACATTTTCATAGCAAGCGATTTGTTCCTCTGTGAAGTAATTCTCCTAAGGATTCAAACAAAATTGGTCTCATCCTTTTTGGAGTAGTCTACACAAAGTTATGGATTTTTCAAACTTGAATAGCTCTCTGTTTGAAACCTACACAGAGACTTAATCAGGGGGGCCCACTCGTCAGGTTCTTCTTCAACCTCCCACCGGAGACCCGCGTGCACACCGGCTCAGATCGTGGCATGGCTCGTTCTCCATCATTTCTCCACCAAATTAGCTCCGGTTTCGCCCTACATGCTCCTTGGAACATGGCGCAGCTGCCGGGCAAGGTTTCCACGCATGAAAACGGCCGAAAACAGGTCGGCACCGGTGGGGCGGCTCGGGAGCTCGGCATCAACACGTTCTGGCGTGTCCGAATCTTCTCCCTGCGAGCTACCTTGCCCTAAAGCATCACCAATGATCGGGAAATATGGAACGCAGGCTAAACCTTGCAGCAAATGGCCGGAACATGGGGTTCACCGGAGGACCGACCCGTTTTTGCCGCCGCCGGCGATTTCTCGTCGCCCGGGGCGTGTGGTGGATTGTTTGCTGCGGTATTTTGCGTGGGAGGGCGCTAGGATCACTAGTTTCTGTGGCTTGAATTGTAGAACGGATGATTAACTACGTTGGATGAATTTACAGTTTTGGTTTGGGGCGGTTCTTCACGTGTACCGGCGGCAAAACTCAAATTCCGGCGAGATAGCGACGGGGAAGGGCAAGGGGACTGCGGTAGCATGATCTACACACCTTGGCGCAGCTTAGGGATGTTCTGGACGTGCAGGAGAGGCGTTGGAGCGGCTGGAACTCGAGGAGCAGTGAGGGCGACGGTGCTCAGCTTTCTTCCGGCGAAGAACGGCTCGGGCACAGCGAGGGGAGGCCGGGGAAGAGCTGAGGAAGGGTGGATGACGTCCAGTGGATGCAGGCGCACCTCCTAGTCGGCTCAGATGGGCGCCACAGTGGCTTTAGGCTGATCGGGATTAGGAGCAGAGACACATGGGGTGGCCACGAGGTGTGTTGCTTGTGAGCGCTGAGAGGGAGCGGTACTCAGGGATTTGCTCGTGCAAGGAAGAGGAAGAACCACGGTTGAGTTAGGCAGCTTCTGATCTTTACCATGTAGCAATCCACGCCAGCAATTGCTACTTCAGGTGCAAGTTTTCCAAGCAGCTCGGTGGAGAGAAAATACAGCACGGTGGCAGCTCGAGAAGGACTCGAACAGAAGCAAATTGCCCCTGTTATTTCATGTGTCACTGCCATGTGGGTCCCACCTCACCTAATAGCTTTGATATTTTTCTCCAAATTAAATCCTTTGCTTCCTCCCAAGGTCATGGTTTGCAATATTTTAATTCAAATGATTTGAATTCTAGTGTGGAATTTGAACTGACTTTGGTTATTTGAATTTGAATCTTCCCTTTTGCATTGTTCCAAAAGCATAGCAAACCAACTCAAATAATTCTGAATTTTGGCATGGCTGCTAATTGAAATGTGAGGAACACACTTGTGGAACCAAATTTGCAGATTGAGGGAATTGGAATTTGAAATTCAGATTAGAGGGCTTCCTCTTTTAATCCCAAACAATTATTGAAACTCCTCCAAATGAGCTGAAATTTGGAAGGGTGAACTGGACTATGAAGATCCAAGTTATGAATTTATATCTCCATGTTTGGAAGTTTTGGGAAGTTTGAATCCTCACTTTGAATTTACACCGTTATAATTCAAAGTTTTCATTCCCCTCATTTTTCCTAAGTGTACATGAGCTGAACTTTCTTGCTACCACACTTTGGGGATTTTACATCCCTCCCCCCTTAAAAAGAATCTCGTCCCGAGATTCCAAAAGAAATGCAAAGTGGGGAAACTTTACCAGTTATATGATGATAGCAAGTTCGGATAATTGGTTCGTAGATAGTCCTCGCTTCCCCATGTTGCCTCATCAGCGGTATGGTTACTCCACAAGACCTTGTAGAACCTTAAGGTCCGGTTTCTTGTGGCGCGAGTCTTTTCATCGATAATTCGGATTGGATACTCCGTGTACGTGAGGTCCGGTTGGAGAACTTCTGTGTCTTCTATGCGAATTTCAGCGGAGGGTTTGAGACACTTCCTCAGCTGAGAGATGTGGAAGACGTTGTGAACACCTGCGAGCGACGCGGGTAAATCCAAGCGATAGGCCACGGGTCCGCATTTTTCAATGACGGTGAACGGACCAATGAACTGCGGCACAAGTTTACCCTTCACTCCGAAACAGTGAACTCCCTTCATCGGAGACACACGGACATAAACATGGTCCCCGATGTCGAAGCGGAGAGGGCGGCGTCTTTTATCCGCATAGCTTTTCTGACGAGATTGAGCAGCCTTGAGGTTGGCTTGTATTACTCGCACCCGTTCTTCAGCTTCATTCACAAGTTCAATGCCGTAGATGACTCGCTCGCCGGACTCGCACCAGTTGAGAGGTGTGTGGCATTTCCGGCCGTAGAGAGCTTCATATGGTGCCATCTTGATGCTAGCTTGATAGCCATTGTTGTAAGAAAACTCCGCCAACGGCAAATGATCATCCCAATTCTTGCCGTGGTGGATGGCACAAGCGCGTAGCATGTCTTCAAGCACTTGATTCACCCGTTCAGTTTGACCATCTGTCTGCGGGTGATACGCGGAACTTCGAATCAGCTTGGTCCCCAACGATGCGTGCAGCTGTTCCCAAAACCGAGAGGCGAACAGCGCACCACGATCTGAAATAATGGAGCGGGGAACACCGTGCAAGCATAAAATTCTTGCAATATAAAGTTTCGCATATTGCTTGGCCACGTAACTTGTATGTACGGGAATGAAATGAGCCGACTTGGTTAGTCGATCGACTATCACCCAAATCGAGTCATGTTTGTGAGACGTGAGAGGTAATCCGACTATGAACTCCATGCTGATATCCTCCCACTTCCATGCCGGAATGTTCAACGGTTGCAGCTGTCCGGCTTTACGCATATGGTCGGCTTTCACCCGCCGACATGTATCACATTCAGATACGTACTTTGCGATTTCTCTTTTCATCCGTGTCCACCAAAACCTTGTTTTGAGATCTTGGTACATCTTGTTGCTGCCCGGATGAATAGAATACTTGGACAAATGAGCTTCGTCCAAGATTTTCCTCCGAAGCTTCATGTCACGGGGTACCACTATACGGTCTTTAAACCATAGTGTACTGTTATCATCTCTTTAGAAGCATTTCATTTTGCCATTCTTCATCCTTCTCCGAATATGCGACATTCCCACGTCTTTCTTCTGCGCTTCCATAATCTCCTCTCGTATTGTAGGGATGAGAGCAAGATTATACAATGCCCCATATGGAACCAAGTACAGACTCGGCTCCTCCTCTTCAAGTGGGGTGATGGACAGACTGTTGACATGGGATTTGCGGCTTAAGGCATCGGCAACCATGTTTGCCTTCCCGGGATGGTAGTGAATCTCGATCTCATAGTTTTTGATCAGTTCTAGCCATCTCCGTTGCCGCATATTCAACTCCTTTTGAGTGAATATATATTTCAGACTTCTGTGGTCGGTGTAGAGGTGCACTAAGTTCCCAAGCAAATAGTGCCTCCACATCTTCAAGGCCAATACCACAGCAGCAAGCTCGAGATCATGAGTCGGATAGTTCTGCTCGTGGTTACGGAGTTGATGTGAGCCATAGGCGACCACTCTTCCTCCTTGCATCAATACACAGCCAAGCCCGATACCGGGCACATCACAATATACGTCGAAGGGCTTGGTTGTATCCAGTTGAGCTAACACCGGGCTGTTGTAAGATGCTTCACTAATGCCTGGAAAGCTTCTTCACAAGCTGAGCTCCAAACATATTTGATCCCCTTCTTCAACAGTTCAGTCATCGGCTTAGCAAGCTTGGAGAAGTTCGGTATGAATCTCCGGTAATATCCTGCTAACCCGAGGAAACTCCTGACTTCGTGGACTGATGTGGGGGACTTCCATTTCAGCACTTGTTCGATTTTGCTTGGATCAACTGCAATGCCTTCTGCAGAAATAATGTGACCAAGGAATGGCACTTGGCTGATCCAAAACTCGCACTTGCTGAACTTGGCATAAAGCTTATGGTCTCGCAATCGTTGAAGCATGATATGCAAGTGCTTGGCGTGTTCTTATTTAGACTTGGAGTAAACCAAGATGTCGTCTATGAACACCACCACAAACTTGTCCAACTCCGGCATGAACACTGAGTTCATGAGATACATGAAGTGTGCCGGGGCGTTGGTGAGACCAAAGGACATGATGAGGTATTCATACAACCCATATGCGTCGAGAAGGCCGTCTTCGGAATATCCTCCGCTCGGATCTTGATTTGATGATATCCGGAGCAAAGATACATCTTGGAAAATACACTCGCACCCACAAGTTGATCGAAGAGAATATCGATGCGGGGCAGTGGATATTTATTCTTGATGGTGACAGCGTTGAGAGGTCGGTAGTCCACACACAACCTCAAGGTTTCATCCTTCTTCTTCACAAACAGCGTCGAGCATCCCCATGGCGAGGAACTCGGTCGAATGAAACCCTTCTTCATTAGATTGTTGAGCTGCTCCTTCAGTTCAGCCAGCTCGTTTGGAGCCATCTTGTATGGTCTCCGTGATATCGGCGTCGTCCCAGGTACGAGTTCAATCTTGAACTCGACATCTCTTTCGGGTGGCATGCCCAGAAGATCATCCGGAAAGACATCCGGGTATTCACGGACCACACGAATATCCTCAAGTTTCATGGCTTCCGTGTTATATGTGGCTGGGGCTTCTTGAACCGAACGGTAAAGAGTAAGAACATGTGGTCCATGAAGTGGAGAGTTTAAACGAACCACACGTGGAGTGATGTCAAGAACAGCACCATGGTGATGTAGCCATGAAATTCCTAAAATGACATCAAGTTTTTGACTCTCTAACATGATTAGAGAAGTCGGATATAGATTCCCACCCAATTGTAATGGTGCTCTATAGACCATTCTATCAGCTGTTATTTTCCCACCCGGAGAACATATCAAATATGAATTATTGTGGGAATGATAGGCAGTTGATATTTAATAACATAAGTCTGACTTATGAAATTATGGGTGGCACCGGAGTCAAAAAGTATGACTAGGGGATGATCTAAGTAAGAAAACGTACCCGCGAGGACGGGTTCGCCTTCCGGCACGTCTTCGATGGCTAAGTGGTGGACGTTGCCGGGTTTTGGTGCTGGTTTCTTAGGCTGATTACGGGGCTGATTAGCACCCTGATACAGTGCTGCACCCCTGCCCTGTCGCGGCTCGGGGCAGTCTCTCAAAATGTGCCCGACATGGCCACACGTGTAGCACGTGTAAGGTGTCGGGGTCCCGCCGACTTGTGGACGGAATCCCGGTGCACGCTGCTGAAACTGCGGCGCACGTGGGACCATCCTTTGCTGCTGCTGCTTCTGTGGTGGATACGTCGGTCGGAAGCCCGGCGCATTATATTGCCGACCGCGAAACTGAGGCGGTCGCGCCGGTGGCTGCCATCTCTGACCGGATGGTGAGCGATACACCACGTGGTATTTCTGTGGCATCCCACCACTGCTGCTCATCAGCGCGCTGCGTTTCCTCTTGTCAGAACCGCGCTCGCACTGAGTATTCTCCTGTAGAATCGCGGCATTAACTAGGTCGTTGAATGTGCCGTGATTGCTTTGGGTGAGATGGACCTTCATCTTGGAATTCAGGCCCCGGAAGAACGCATTGCACTTGTTGTCTTCCGTCCCCACAAATCCTGGCGCATACTGCGCCAGCCGGTTGAATAACATGGAGTACTCATGAGCACTCCTCTCGCCTTGTCGTAACGCCAGGAACTCCTGGAGCTTCATTTCCATAACCCCGGGAGGTATGTGATAGGCGCGAAACGCCTCCCGGAACTCCGTCCATGTGACGGCATGGCCAGCGGGTAAGGAGGCGGTGTAGTTCGCCCACCAGGTACCGGCTTCTCCTTGAAGCTGTCGCGCTGCATACAGCGCCTTCTGGTGTTCGGTGCATCATAGCAGCCCGAACTTCGCCTCCAGAGTGCGGATAAAGCTATCCGCCTCCAAAGGTTCTTCGGCCTCCGTGAAGACCGGTGGATGGGTCGCCATGAATTCTGAATATGAACTTTGTTGGGGCTTTTGTTGCCCATTGTCTTGTCGTCCTCCCTGATGGGACGCATTTTGCTGGACTAGCATCCGCAGCAACTCGGTTTGCTCGTCGCGCGAGCCGAGCACTGCAGCGAGAACCTCCACAAGATTCCTTGGAAGTTCTGGCGGTGGAGGAGGTGGTTGCTGCTGCGTCGTGGTCTGCTCCGGAGGTGGAGACTCATCACCACGAACTTGACTCAGACCTCCCTCCTCTTGCGTTGAACGTGTCCGCACCATTCTGCATTCAGATCATTCAAATGATCAGCACATGTTTGTTTACTTCATCCAGTCTATACAATAGTACTGCGAGAATAGAATAAACAGTACACATAACAGTCACACATGTGGATAAAGTATAAACTTTATGCAACATATACATCCCTGGACCATGTCCCATGATCGAGTTCCAAAGTATTGAACTTTAGGGGTTTAAAAGTTCATTTCGACCATCGGGGTCGCCACGGGATGTTAAGTGTGTTAGTATGCATAATTTCTCGCTATTGCACTGGACCCAAACATGTACCCGCTCGAGATGATATGTCGAATGCATACACTCTTCGACTCCAACTCGCTGTTTTACAACAGCCACTGAACGTCGAATTGTGGAACTAAGTGTTTTGGTTGAAACACTTTAACATGGTATTCCCTGTTCAGCTTCTGGTACAGCTGACCAGTCTAGATAATTCAACAGTTCTGACCTCTATAGAGGCAAAATCTTGACTAGTGTTCAAAAACAAAGTTGTAGCACATTTCCTGCAGTTTCCAACGATGTCTTACTTGACCCTTAGAAATTTTTCTACAGGCAACTGTGGTTGAAATACAGAAAATTTTTAGAGAGCATTTTTGGTCTGCCCTGTTTCTTGGCAGTACCTACTCATCTGAGATTTCCACCCATTGGGAGGGAGATTTTTGTTCTGGAGCTTCACAGAAAAGTTGTAGAGGACTTATAAACCTTTCCAGAATGGTATCCCACACCTTCATTGGTTCAACCAATATTAAGTTATGCCCTGTTAAAAATTCAGCAACATTTCTGCCGAAACCAGGGGAGATTATTCCTAAGCTTTTGCGATTGAACCTATACTCCCAATTAACTCTTAGTTCAATATAGGAGTTTACTAACCCCTAAATGAAATCCTAAACTTCATTTTGACTCTTTTCTTTGAAAATAAATTTTTATGCAGTCTTGGTACTACGTTTCCTTACCAAAGAAAAATCCTACACCAGTATTCCGGCATATACGTGTCAAATGGTGAAACTAAAGTCGTCACTCACAAACGGTTACTATACGTCATGCACTAACGTGGTTAAGGTACCTGCAGAAGAACACACAATAATGGTGCACACAATGGTTTATGACATTTCAGGCAGTTCCATATCATAATAAAAACATACGGTCCGTATCATTGCCATACGGATCGTCCTTGAGTCAAGCCACATCTCAAGGTACATGGTCGTGTTTTCACACCACACGACGGGGAACCCGAGTAGAGCGCGAACGGGTCGTCACGGTTGGGAATGTTATCAACCCAACGGATACCACCTACTGCCTCGTGACCGTTGAGGCACGCTGATGGCGAGCGCTGTGTATGGCCCTTTGAACATTGAACGTTCAAGAGTTGCATACTATCGTGTTGCTTACCACACGATGGGGTATTCTCACTTTTGCCTAAAGCACGCTGGAGATCAGCGTTTTCATATGCTCTCAGGACCATAGAGAGGTCTTGAGACTCATATTAACTACCGTGCCAAGCCACGGTATACCATCCCATACTATTACTCGTATGGTGAGTTACCGCAATTGATCCGCCTGCGGTGGCGTACCTTACCTCTTACCTGATATCGGAGCGTCGTTACAGAATGTATAACACATAAGTTAGCTTTTCCACCTTAGTATCTACTACTATCATAGACCTTATGTGGGCTTAATGACTAATCCTCACTCGACTACTTCTAAGTTTTCAAAATAAGCTCTTTTCGAGTGTGCTATTCCCAATGCGGCTCTGATACCACGACTGTGGGGACCACCCCGTGGTTCGCCCACTCCAGGATCGCATAGGGTGGTGCCGTACGATGCGGCACCCAACAGCACACACGAAAAGAATAAAGAACAACATACAAACTTTTATTTGATATAAAACAGCGGAAGTCTTTTACAAAATATAATTCTACAGCGGAAGTAATGTACATTAGTAGCCTCTCATCCTAACTATGCAAAAGTGCAGCCGTCCAGCCCGGGGACGCTACACGCTAGCAGCATGGAACCGGAGAAATCACGGCGGCATGCAGGGCTCCATCTCAGCAGTGTACCCTGACGGGGGCATCGCCTCATCTTCGGAACCCTCCTCATAGCTCTCACCTGCATACATCTCAAATATTGCAACCGTGAATACGAAGTCTCAGCAAGGCTTAACCGTCTCATCTAGGCATGGAACTCTACATGCAGGGCTGTGTAAATTAGGAGAAAGGACTTTGCGACAAAGACACGCCTATAAGTTGATCCTTACTTTCAGTTTTATAGCAGCAAATTCATGTGCCTTAGGCAGCCCTCACATCGGAAGTCCACAATCAAACAAGAAACGCTTTCCCCCGATGTGGTGATGCCCAAAGCGGAAAGTAAACTTAATTAGCTCTACATCTACAGCAAACATGGTTTCCAAAACATTAATATATCATCACAGCATATTATCATTCCACTGGCTTAATTTACTTCTTACTACGTCACGAAACAGTGAACAAGCGGTACTCAAATAACCGCGAGGGACGGTGATTGCATTCAGGAGACACCCGGACAACACGTTGCATACACCCACTTTCATAAGTGTGATTCCACACCCCTTCCTACTCTGTTGTATGCAACAACCTTTCAAAGGCAACCCAAATGTCGAACCGGTCCATCCGTAACGGGCAGGAGGTCCCCGCGTGGAGCATGACTGTGCCCACCGGCAGATTTACACCTTGCTACCCTCAACCCACTCCTATTTATGGTTGGGTAAGCCTCGGCACCCAGGTTAACCAATTACATCGGTTTCCTGCTTATGTCAGTATGCCATCCGGTACTGTTCGATACTTGTTCAGCAGGCCCGCACGCGACTCGGTCCTCAATCGACACCAACAGGGATACGCACGTGATACCTCCGCTCACTGCTTCCTATCCCCCCTGCTGGGTCTCATTTTCACCACTCTTAAGCCATTTTCTATTCTGACCAAACCGTGTGATAAACCTTACCTCGCGAGTAGATTCCAACTACTCGACTTCTACCGAGGTCCTAAGCATATTAGCGGGGCCTTGTCTACTCGTCGGCTTTGTATGCTACCCAACACTTCATAGGATTGAAAAGGTTATGCAAGTGGGGTTTCAATCACCTTAACTCTAATGCAAACATTCACCCTAGACATAAGTGATACAAATAAAGAATTTTATAAAAGGTACTTAAGTGCAAACCGGGGCTTGGCTGGTTGTGAGTCAAACGGGAAGTTAGCTTCAGGTGGGAGGACGTCTAAGGGCTCCGGTGCGTCCTCAACTTCGGTCACTAAATGAAATGTAATAAAATACATGTGTAGGTATTAAGGATTTATGAGAATTGGACTTCTATTCATAGCTATTGCTATTTAGAATCCTTAATTGGCTTTGGGATTTTTACAGTGGATACTAGACCCTCTAAGGATAATCTGAGAAAAATTTGTAGAAATGTCATTGCACAATGTAGTCTTTAAAATTCCTAGAAGTACAATGCTTCTCTGAATTTTGAGCCCAATTCAGGAGCTTTGACATAGCTAACAGTGGAATATCTGATTAGGGTAAGTCTCCATGGTTCTAACAAAATTTGTTTCACCATTTTTGGAGCTACCAACAGAGAGATATGAATTTTTGAAGTTGGACAGGAGTTCTGAAAAGTTTCTGTTTAAATTTGAATTTTCAAATAAATGCTGAACTTTGGAAGACAATTTGACCTAGCAAATGAACTCCAATGAGGCTCAAATGTTTACTGGAGATCAGTTACTATGAAAAGGATTTTCTGCCCAAATTTGGGAATGTTTCATAAAGAATTGCTCCTGTAATAAATCCCTAAAGGATTTACTAAAAACAATTCTACAGAAATTCCTGGGCATTTTCATAGCAAGAAATTTGTTCCTCTGTGAAGTAATCCTCCTAAGGATTCAAACAAAATTGGTCTCATCCTTTTTGGAGTAGTCTACACAAAGTTATGGATTTTTCAAACTTGAATAGCTCTCTGTTTGAAACCTACACAGAGACTTAACAGGGGGGCCCACTTGTCAGGTCCTTCTTCAACCTCCCGCCAGAGACCCGCGTGCACACCAGCTCAGATCGTGGCATGGCTCGTTCTCCCTCATTTATCCACCAAATTAGCTCCAGTTTCGCCCTACATGCTCCTTGGAACATGGCGCAGCTGCCGGGCAAGGTTTCCACGCATCAAAACGGCCGAAAACAGGTCGGCACCGGTGGGGCGGCTCGGGAGCTCGGCATCAACACGTTCTGGCGTGTCCGAATCTTCTCCCTGCGAGCTACCTTGCCCTAAAGCATCACCAATGATCAGGGAACATGGAACGCAGGCTAAACCTTGCAGAAAATGGCCGGAACATGGGGTTCACCGGAGGACCGACCCGTTTTTGCTGCCGCCGGCGATTTCTCGTGGCCCGGGGCGTGTGGTGGATGGTTTGCTGCGGTATTTGGTGTGGGAGGGCACTAGGATAACTAGTTTCTGTGGCTTGAATTGTAGAACGGATGATTAACTACGTTGGATAGATTTACAGTTTTGGTTTGGGGCGGTTCTTCACGTGTACCGGCGCCAAAACTCAAATTCCGGCGAGACAGCGATGGGGAAGGACAAGGGGACTGCGGTAGCATGATCTACACACCTTGCCACATCTTAGGGAGGTTCTGGACGTGCAGGAGAGGCGTTGGAGCGGCTGGAACTTGAGGAGCAGTGAGGGCGACGGTGCTCTGCTTTCTTCCGGCGAAGAACGGCTCGGGCACAGCGAGGGGAGGCCGGGGACAAGTTGAGGAAGGGTGGATGACGTCCAGTGGAGGCAGGCGCACCTCCTAGTCGGCTCAGCTGGGCGCCACAGTGGATGTAGGCTGATCGGGATGAGGAGCAGAGACACACGGGGTGGCCACGAGGTGTATTGCTCGTGAGCGCTGAGAGGGAGCGGTACTCAGGGATTTGCTCGTGCAAGGAAGAGGAAGAACCACGGTTGAGTTAGGAAGCTGCTGATATTTACCATGTAGCAATCCGCGCCAGCAATTTCTACTTCGGGTGCAAGTTTTCCAAGCAGCTCGGTGGAGAGAAAATACAGCACGGTGGCAGCTCGAGAAGGACTCGAACAGAAGCAAATTGCCCCTGTTATTTCATGTGTCACTGCCATGTGGGTCCCACCTCACCTAATAGCTCTGATATTTTTCTCCAAATTAAATCCTTTGCTTCCTCCCAAAGTCATGGTTTGAAATATTTTAGTTCAAATGATTTGAATTATAGTGTGGAATTTGAACTGACTTTGGTTATTTGAATTTGAATTGGAATTTGAATCTTCCCTTTTGCATTGTTCCAAAAGCATAGCAAACCAACTCAAATAATTCTGAATTTTGGCATGGCTGCTAATTCAAATGTGAGGAACACACTTGTGGAACCAAATTTGCAAATTGAGGAAATTGGAATTTGAAACTGAATTTGAAATTCAGATTAGAGGGCTTCCTCTTTTAATCCCAAACAATTATTGAAACTCCTCCAAATGAGCTGAAATTTGGAAGGGTGAATATTTGGACTATGAAGATCCAAGTTATGAATTTAGATCTCCATGTTTGGAAGTTTTGGGAAGTTTGAATCCTCACTTTGAATTTACACCGTTATAATTCAAAGTTTTCATTCCCCTCATTTTTCCTAAGTGTACATGAGCTGAACTTTCTTGCTACCACACTTTGGGGATTTTACATCCTCCTCACTTTTCGAATACACCATGATATCATCGATGAAAACCACGACAAACTTATCCAAGTACTCCATGAAGACCTTGTTCATGAGGTACATGAAATATGCCGGTGCATTCGTTAACCCAAAAGACATTACGGTATATTCATACGAACCATACCGTGTTCGAAAGGCAGTCTTGGGTATATCGGAGGGCTTAATCTTCAGTTGGAAGTATCCCGACCGAAGATCAATCTTGGAAAAGACTCGGGCTCCCTTCATTTGGTCGACCAGGTCCTCTATACGGGGCAGAGGGTACTTGTTCTTGATCGTCACCTCATTGAGAGACCTATAGTCCACGCACATCCTTTGGGTTCCATCTTTCTTGTCTACAAAGAGCACGGGGGCTCCCCACGGTGATGAGCTTTGACGTATAAAACCCTTCTCTGGCTGCTCTTGGATTTGCTTCTAGAGTTCCACTAGTTCGTTGACGGACATCCTATATGGTCTCTTTGCTATAGGTGCAGTTCCGGGTACCAAGTCAATGGAAAACTTGATGTCCCGGTCAGGTGGCATTCCTAGAAGTTCTTCTGGGAACACGTCTGAGAATTCTTGAACCACTGGAATGCTTTCCAGGGTTGCTTCTTCGACGTGGTTCAATGTCGCCTTCTCGGTTGCCGGTTGGGCTGACTCGAACTCGATATGAGTACCGTGCTCGTTTATCAACTTCACGCTCCTATTACCACATTGGATTACTCCGTTATGCTTGCTTAACCAATCCATTCAGAGTATTATGTCAAGCCCTTGGGAATCCAAGTCAATGAGGTTGGCAAGGAAGTCTACCCCCCTTATTTTAAGGTTTACTTTCGGACATACTATATTAGTCCTCATCTCTCCACCGGGAAAATTAACCAACATAGTATATTTCAAGTGTGATATGGGTAGATTATACTTGGCAACATACTTGGATGACATGAATGAATGTGATGCTCCGGAATCAAATAAAATGGTGGCTGGGTTGGAGTTGGCAAGGAACATACCAATCACGACGTCCTCAACCTGTTGCGCTTCCTCAGCAGATACATGGTTCACGTTGCCGCAAGCGTTGTTCTGCTGTCCACGGTTTCCTTGATTGGCTCCTCCGTTCGGCCGTGGGTTCTGCTTGGGCACGTTGCTTGGTTGTCCAGGACCTCTCCTCGGTCACTGGCTCGCAAAGTGTCCCGTCTCCCCGCATGCAAAGCATGCCTTGTTGCCCATGACAGCAGGTACGTTGGGGGCGGGGTTTGAACAGGAGCACCCATGTTTGGACGAGGCGCGGGAGGCAAAGGCACACTAGGTGCTTGCATGATAGGACGTTGCTGTGGTGGCTGATTTGGGCAAAATGATCCATACTGTGGTGCAGCTGGGGGCATGTACCGAGGGCGTACATTGCTCCCTTGTGGCTGGTATGGCATCTTTCTTTTGCCCTCTTTCTCGATCTCTCGGATCTTGCTCTCAACCACTATGGCTTTGTCAACTAGCTTCTGGAAGTTAGCATAGTCATTGTTGAGAAGCTGAACCTGGATCTCATTGTTCAACCCTATCATGAACAAGTACTGCTTCCGTTGGTCCGAGTTGACATCTTCGGGGGCATACCTTGACAGTTGTGTGAATTTGTTAAGGTACTCATTCAAGCTCTTCTTGCCTTGGCGGAGACCTTCAAACTCTTGTCTTTTGAGCATCATTACTACAGCAGGGATGTAATGAGAGCGGAAACTCTCCTTGAACTCAGTCCAAGTAATAGTCTCTGGGTCGACATGAGCATTGCAAAGGGCATCCCACTAGTCAGCGGCTGCTCCCATAAGTTGGTGCGATGTGAAGAGAACTTTCTCTCGGTCATTACACTGAACTATAGCAAGCTTCTTCTCCATGGACTTCAACCAATCATCGGCCTCTATGGGGTCATTAGCTTGAGCAAAAGTGGGTGGTCGAGTCCTCATGAACTATCCCAGTCGGTTGTGAGCCGGCGGTGGTGGTGGTGGTGGCGGCGGTGGTGCAGGAACGGGGTTGTTGTTGTTGGCTTGCAACTGACCCAAAGTTTGGATCATTGTTTGCATAAGCTGATTTTGCATGGCCATCAACCGTTCCAAGTTGTTTGCACCAGCTCCGGGGTTTTCATTCTCAGGAACTTTGACGTGGTCCCCTTCTTGGTTGCCATAGACGTTCCTCCCTTGGCGGCCGGTGTTTCCTCTCACCATCTGTGAGAGAGTGTTGAATAGAATAGAGGTTAGAAAGTTAGATGGATCCCCTAACTATATGCATCAAGGTGGATGGACTATATATCGTCCTATATGAGGATGTGAACAAGTGACGAAGCATCTCACACCTCTCTACTATGTGTGGATATGGACAACGCTGAAACGTCCCACAACTCACACTAGGCACACAAGCACAACCATCATCACAAAAAGTTTCATACAACTCCTATTCAAGCTTATTCAATGGGGGTCCTATGTGGTTTGGGTGATACCAATCTGTGATTTCACACTATGTCAAGGTGGTTTGGGGTGATACCTATGGTACCAATCTGTGATCCAACTATGGCTTCTACCTAGGCTTGCATCTTATGTCCATGTGATTTTGATGCCAGTCTATGCATTCTACCTAGGCTTGCATCTTATGGTCAGCGTGGCTTCTAATACCAATCTGGGACCTATCTAGGCTTGTGACCTACGATCAACCGTGGTAGGTTGATACCAATTTGTGTTTTCTATCTAGGCGTGTGACCTACAATCAACCGTGGCTCTGATACCAATATGTGACGCCCCTGTTCTGAGAAAGAACCTCTCGGAACTGAGACTGATGCGTATGTGTGCCCAGGATGTTCACACATACACATATAATCCACAAATTAAACTCAGAATATATATAACCACGAATGAATAAGGTTTTATTACAATGTTTCATGAGTCTCAAACTCATTCTAGCAGTGGAAGTCTTATCTTAGCAGCGGAAGTCTTAATCTAGCAGCGAAAGTCTTTATTCTAGCAGCAGAAGTCTTCTAAATTATTGTGGAAACAAACTAAGTAGCAGCAGCGGCTCCATCTCTACTCCACAGGCATGGTTGAGGATAGATCATACGCCTAATTCTCCACGTAGTCTTCATAGTACTCCTCTCCCGTTGCTGATGATGAAGTAATAATGCAAGTTTGAGTACATGATGTACTCAACAAGTGCAGAAAAATATGATATGTAGCTCACAGCAAGGTAGTTATAAAAAGGCTCATTGCAGAAAGTAAAGTTTATTTCACAAAACTGGATAAAAACAGCAGCTAGCTTTAGATGAATGTAATCTCAATATGTATTTAAACATCAATATACCTCCATCATGATTCACCACATTTCATATCTCAACCAGACATTTATCTTGCTCAACCTTTCACATGCTCATGAATACCATCTTGTATTCACTACTATCTCATCTCATATTCAATTCCGTCTCATACTGAGACCAATGCTCATTGCCATGACTCAACAGTCATGCAACCAATCTCATTACCCAGACTCAACAGTCCCGAATACCAAATCCAAACCAAAACCAAACCAATTACCAACCAATTACCATCCCAATAACCATCCCATCTAATCATGGAAGTTGTCCAGGCGCTTGTGACCGTAAGCTCGGCTATCATGATAGTTTTAGACTCTGCAGAGATTGTACCACTTTACCCACAAGTTTGTGATTTCGTCACCCGTCGTCGACTGCAGAACCTCCATTATACCAGTACACAACTGTCGGTGTATGGTCAAGAGATCACAAAATATCCTTTACAAAGGGGCTACAAGATGTATGGACTCACTAAGGTTTCACCGGCAGGCTAGAATCTCCAATTCTCCCACCCACGGACCCCTCTTGTGCCATGCAGTTCTCAGGGCAGTCCTCACTCGACTCCCATTCCCCGCGCCTTCCACGGTCCATAACAATCTAGTAACTTACCTAATTACTCAGCTAAGCCGCACCCATACTTGGCCTTATGGTGGCACTGTTATCCTGGCATGTGCTCGCATGAACCGACCCTTAGATCTACGGCAAGTAACCACCATCTCATTCTACCTCATTCACAAACCAAGCTTGCCTAGATCTCCCTCCGATTCAAGTTCATTAACAATATCCGTTTCTCATTATTCATACGAGTGCAGTTAGCTAGACACATCTATCTCGCTTCCCGTATCCCATGGACTCAGCGAAGCATAAAAGCAAAAACCATACCCGACTCATTAACTTTCCCGGTGATAAGGGTGGTTAACAAAACTAGTAAACTCCTATGAAAGGGTTTTCCATAAAGTTGACTCAAGCACACACACCTTTTTGCAAACAAAACAGTCTTTCAAAAACATGGGATCAATATGGTCAAGGGGCACTTGCCTTGTTCTTGCGGCTTCTGTTGCTCTGGGATCTCGAAGTCTTCATGCTGAAATCCTTCGTAGACAGCTCCCTGAGCTTGTCCTTCTATTTATGATCACACACATACAAAGTTCATAGCAATCAATCATTATGCACAAACTTTACTCAAAATGCAAAGGTGCATATGCATGCTAATCCTATGATGTTGTTTTTTATTAGATTGGTTTATACGTGTTCTTGCATATTTGCATGGCTTGCATGGGTTTTACGATGAACATAGGTGTAAGGATCAATTGCGGACGTGGCGATGATCTGGACTCAAGATCTAGATCAGACCGATCAACACGTGATCTGTCCATAAAAAAGCTTCTGTTCGAAAGGATCGAAGAATAGATGCAAACAAAACCGCGATGATGTCGTAAGATGGTATTGGAAACCTACCTTGCTTCCTTCGGGTCCTCCCTCCTAGCAAAAACAGATCGTCGGGGCTCTCTTCCAGCGGCGGCGATTGTGTCTCGGCTCGTCGGCGGTCTCTCCGATGGTCAAACTCCGGCGAAGGGGTTTAGCTCGGCGAGTTTGGGGCTAGGGCTTCTAAGTTGTTGGCTTAGAAAAGATGTTACGACCAAGGGGTCGTTTTGGGTTCTTTTTATAAGAGGGAAACAAAGAGTCCTACTCTGATCTGAATTCGAATAAGAGTCCTATTCAAATTGTTTTTGAATCTTAACAACTTATCTTCAATTGATTTGGTGCGGTAGCAACGTGGAATTCGTGTCGGTTTCCTTCCGTGTCGGTATTCCCGTGCGTACAGAAGCAAAAACCGCATCAGAATCGCGTCACCTTCTCGATGATGAGCTCCGGAGGCTCCACGTGTCCTGCGGGGGCCTGGTCTCCCTTTTCTGCAGAGACAAGCTCTGGTTGTGCCGCGTGTCAGGCGGGCGAGACCTCCCTCTTCCTCAGAGGCGATCTCCGCGTGCGCCACGTGTCCTGGCGGGCGGGACCTCCCTCTCCCTCAGAGGTGAGCTCTGCGTACGCCACGTGTTAGTGCCGGACCTCCCCTCTCTTCGGAGGTAGCTCCAAATGTGCCACGTGTTAGTGCTGGACCTCCCCTCTCTTCGGAGGTGGGCTCCGAGAATGCCACGTGTCCAGTAGCGCCAGACCTCCTTTCTCCTCAGAGACGAGCTCCGAGGTTGACACATGTCCTACAGTGACGGACCTCCCGGAGGTGAGCTCCGGAGGTGACACGTGTCCGATAGTGTCGGACCTCCCGGAGGTGAGCTCCGGAGGTGACACGTGTCCGATAGTGTCGGACCTCCCGGAGGTGAGCTCCGAGAGCGACATGTGTCCCGCGCGGCAGGTCCTCTCTTTTCCGCAGTGGCTAGCTCCAGAGGCGACACATGTCCCACGGGGTCGGACCTCGCCCCTTCCGCAGAGACGAGCCTCGAGCCTGCCACGTAGCCAGTTAGCGGTGGACCTCTCTCCCTTTTGCGGGGATGAGCTTCGAAGGCGCCACATGGCCAGCGGGCCGCGGGAATTGTCTTCGGCGCTCTCTGTGGATTGGATTTGTCTCTTTTTGGTTATCTTTTTGATATTTTCTCTGTTTCCACTTCTTTTAAAATGTTTCTCTATATATAATATGAATGCATGCAGAAATCGAAATTGAGGGTGTCACACAATGGGCATTAAGGGGCTGGGGGTGAGTGTGCAGCCACATGTACAGGTTCGATGATGTGGCATGCCACACATACACCACATGTGTGCCACATTGGCCGGCTGTGGTGAGGTGGCGGCTAGGCGGAGTAGCTCGCCAGCGGCTAGCCGGAGCTACGACCTTTTTTTAGCACGACCTAAGGAACCGTGGGCCGGTGATCTACGTGACGTGGGGATCCTAACGGGGGTCGTTAGTGACGGTGAAACTCACCGAAGCGGCGCCGGCGATTCGCCGGAGGTTTTCACTGTGGCGGTGCTCTTGGAACTCCTAGTCGAATTCGGAGGTTGCGGGACTTGGGGAAGAAAAAGGCAAACTCCAAAATTCGCTCTGGATGGTTCTTTAATCCGCTTGGCTATGGGCCTGGGAGCATCGGTGGGGTGGCGCTGCTCTTCTGGATGGGTGAGTATCGGAGTGTGAGCTGAGACACTCCTCCCAGCCTTCTCGGAAGCAGCCCGCGAGGTTCCTTTTTTCTGGAGGGAGCTTGGCATCCTTCACGACCTAGGCTCGAGGGAGCGGATGAACACGAGGATTTATGTGGTTTGGGCCACCAGAGCGTAATACCGTACGTCCACGGGTGTGCTTGTTCTATTGCTTGAGCGCGAGCGCTTGTGCGTTGTGTGATCTTTTGTGTGGGGAGTCGGAACCCTTTACAGGGTGGTCACCCCGGTCCTTTTATAGTTCAAGGCCGGGGTGCTTACAATGAGGCTTAGAGCCCGACAGGTGGCCCCAAAGATTTGAGTGTCCTATACACGATCTAGGGCTTCCTCCCCTGAGTAGATTCACCGACGGGGGAGTTAAGTCCCTTCGTCCGACGCGCTGGGTGCCCCTGACCGTGTGTCAGGTGACGATGAAGATTTCGTCTTGTCACCGCGTCTCCTCACCCTGCTTGGGCGGCTGCGTGCCGTTGGGCGGCACTGTTCCGCTGTAACGCCTCGCCATCCTATCTTGTCACGGTTATGGCGAACGGGCAAGGCATGCAGTCGTGTGTTGTGCGTCATGCTTTTGGGGAAGGTGCGAGCCTTAAATGCGAAGCCTTACAGCACACTTCCTTCTTGACTTCGTCGACCCACGGCCCACGACGGATCGTGGGGTACGTGGCAACTCTGGAGCCCTTATCGACAAGCTTGGTGTCTGGGGACATGTGGCGGCTCCGGACCTCACCTTAGCAGGGAGGTGACTCAGAGCCAGGGACACATGGCAGCCCCGGACCTGTCCTCAACAGGGAGGCTCAGGTCAGAGCCCAGGGCACGTGTCTACTCCGGAGCTCAAGCGCACGCGGTAGCCCCAGGGTTGACCTTGGGGCCCAGAGCACGTGGCTTTTGTTGGGGCCCACCTCAGCAGGGAGGCGGGGCTCGGACTGTCTTTTACCCACTACGCGGGGGTACCCGGTCTGCAGAGTGCCGGCAGTGAGGGGGGCCCTTAAATAGCCAGCAATGGCGGTTCCTCGGTGAAGTGGTGGCGCCTGATATTTCCTTGCGCATGTCTGAGAAAGGCAACCGGGGATTCAGGGTGTGGCGCGCTGAACTGGCTTGATGGGGGGGCATCTCTGGCTGGCGGTATGGGCACGGAGCAGGATAGCCGACGCGAATCCAGGCAGTGGCACGGGCGACGGGATAGAGGCGATGGGAGGAGGAAGAAGAACAGCATCGGGCCGGTCTGGACTGGGCTAGGCCGCGCGCTAGGAAATGAGGAGGGGGAAAAGAAAAAGAGTTGGTCCGGCTGGGGAGAGAGGAAAATAAATGTGTCGCGCTAGAAAAATGAAGAGGGAAGAGATGGGCTCGGCCCAGTGAAGTTTCAATTCTTTTCCAGATTAGGAGATTAAATCCTGCATTTGAATTTGAAATTTGATTTACACCCAAAGAGTCTATTGACTTGATATTTCATGGTGGATTTATTTGTGTTACTTGAGTTATTAGTGTATGTGCGAATATGTGTATATACTTATATATTACTCTTTTTTCCTCTTCGTTCTTAATCATTGACATCTACGTTATCATTTGGGTTTTATGTATATACATATATCATATCTATGTGTGTGTGTGTATACATATATATGCCAAAGTTTAGCACATCTACATGTATATATATACCTACGACTACTTGGTTAGTTATATTATTTGTTTTAATCAATTTATTAGCTGGTGATGTACATATATATGACACTTTGCTAATATTTCGACTTTTGTGTTTAAATTATTGCTATTGGGTTTTGTGGCGTGTGTTTATGTCAATTGTTTCGTGGATTTTGGTTTGAGATAACTGGCTCTCGATTTTGTTATTAAATTTGGCTTGTAATGGCTAGCATATAGTCGTATATAAATGCGTATACATGTCGCCATCAGTTCTCTTTCGTTCCTATCTATTAGGATAACCTAAGTGGTTTGAGCTGTACATGTGTATATGTTGTTCTTCAATTAGTGTTGGTTCAAGATCCGGTTCGCTACTCTTATTTGTTGTTTGATGGAAAATCTCTACAGCCGACACATGCATATTCTTACATATCTACGTCTCATTTTTATTTAGAAATTAATATATGCTCATGATCTTCTAAAATTTTTAGTTTGGACCTATTTCTATTTGGTTTCAAAAATTCGGGATGTGACATCAATCTAGCCCCAACATACTGCAGAAATGTAATGTTAAGAATAAAGAGAATAACAAGCTCTTATCAAAGCCAAATAAGAGTAATTCTTTTAAAAAGAAGAAATCAAATAAAACTGATCAATGTTGCAATACCTGTGGGGAGCGCAAACATTTTTTCAATGACCATCCTAAACATGCAAAATGTAGAGGCGAAATGGCATTAGGAATGTCACAATTCGGACTTCTAGTAACACGGATGGATACGATAATTTATTTACTGTTCTTTCTATATTTGAAACACTATTTGTGGCTTAATACGGGTCCTAATATTCATGTGTGCGCTGACATTTCTATGTTCACTTGCTAATAGTTCATCCGTGATTTCTCTTTCCTCAAAGGGAATAAGTCGCATATTCGTGTTAGTTGTTTTGCCATGCTAAATCTGAAGTTCGCTTCAACAAAGATCGTACACCTGAGAAACGTGCAACATGTCTCTTTTATAAAAAAAGAATCTTGTGGGTGACTCCTGTATAGAGATAGATTTAAAGTAGTGTTAGGGTCGAATAAAAAGTTGTCTAAACATGAATAATTTATTTATAAAGACTATGAGCGCGGAGGCTTGTTCTGCTTTTTATTTTCGGAGTTTTGTAATACATTTATGAACTATATTTATGGTAATATTAATGATGATATGAGCATGTGATACTTCTGTTTATATCAAATCAATTTTAGTTTAATGCCGGTGGTGCAACTGATCCCAAGAAAGCACAACACACGTTCTAACTAATTGCCCTTTCGCTAACCAAGTTGCTCGGCACATCAAAGCTGGTACCCAGAGAAGCCCACAGCAGGGGTGCTGGAGTGGTTCAGATCAAACAGCGCCTCGGTTACACGAAAGGAGCGAACAGGTGAACACAAGGATCATCCTGTACAGCTGGTAAAATTTGTGGAACGAGAAGGAATAGAAGATTTTTTGAAAGTGCATTTGAACGAGTTTGAGCAGTCCTGAGTTAGTTGCTGCCTTTTGTTTTCCTTCTGTGATTCGTTGTTGTTCTAGTGTCCCTTGGTCTTGGCCCGTGTGGTAGCCGTCCTTTGCTTTTTTGCTTGCCTCTGTTGCTGTAGCCAGCCAGCTTCGGCTGCCTTGTCTAGCTGATCTTTTTTCTTCCGCTTTTGTGTCCTGCTGTTCTTTGGCCGACGGCCTTTTCACCTCTTCATTAACGAAGAGACAGAACACCTGCCAAATTACGTCAAAAAAACGTAGAACTGACTTGATGGTTGATACTTTACCTTGATAAACAAAAGCTGCATCTGATGCTAAAAAGTTGGCTGCAAGGCAGGGGAACGAACATAGCCGAGACCTCCAGTCGAGAAACAGAATATTGGTCGTAGATCGGAGTGTGTACAAGATGTTCAGTAGTTTCTCACTGACACGTTTCAAATTGATCTTGCACCGTGTCGTCGTTGATTTAACAAGCAGATTTGAACCACAGTTGGCACGGGAGCAGTCAACAATAAGATTATTTATGAAGTAAGAACCAATAGGATACACGGGTCCCTCAGCTCTCACCTCTGCAACTATAGTTTTGAGTGCTTTTATACCTGCACCGTGCCATTTCTTTGGTTCAGAATAACGGAGCCCTTTACTCGATCGCTTCTGGATGCCATGATAAGCAGACAGCATCGTGCAAACATGAGGTTTTCTCTTTGAATCAACGCTTTGCTTGCTTCCCGTTTGCTTTTTGCACGAACCTGTTGGGAAGCAAGGCATTCTGCTACCCATCTTGCTCTTCCTCGTGCACATATATATAGACCTCCAAAACAACCAAACCTCAACACAACATCACCAATAAGACGTATACCCAAAGGTGTTTGTTAGTTTCCTTTCACAAGCCTTTAGCTGCTGCAGATCAACCGGCGGCCAGAGAAAATGACGGTGAAGGTGTTCGGGTCGCCGGCGTCGGCAGAGGTCGCGCGCGTCATGGCCTGCCTCTTCGAGAAGGACGTCGAGTTCCAGCTCATCCGCGTCGACTCCTTCCGCGGCCCCAGGCGCCTGGAACGCCCCAAGCTGCATCCTCACGGCGAGTCCATCAGCTTCGACGACGGCAGCGTCACCCTCGTCGGTATGAAATAAAAATGATCAATTAACCTCCAGAATCCGCACGTTGATTAGATAAAATTTTTGATGCATGATCGCTGAACCAACACTGTGCAGAGTCGAGGAAGATCTTGCGGCACATCACGGATGCGGACAAGTACAAGAACCAGGGGCACAATGGCCTGTTCGGACCGGGCGCGCTGGAGCGGTCCTCCATCGAGCAGTGGCTGCAGACGGAGGAGCAGAACTTCAACGTCCCCAGCGCCGACATGCTCTATAGCCTATCCTACCTGCCCATCGACATGCCGCTTGACGGCCGCGGCGGGCCGCCGCCGGCTGCCGCGATGCACCCGGCGCACCGGCAGCACATGGAAAGGATGGAGGAGATGCGGCAGCGGTACGAGAAGAGCATGAAGGACCTAAGCAAGCTGCTCAACATCTACGAGCAGCGGCTGCACGAGACGAAGTACCTGGCCGGCGACAAGTTCACGCTCGCCGACCTGTCGCACCTGCCCAACGCTGACGCCATCGCCTCGGACCCGCGCTCCGCGCACCTCATTGCGTCGCGCGAGAAAGTGAACAGGTGGTGGTACAGGATCTCCAATCGCGAGTCGTGGAAGAGGGTCAAGGAGCTGCAGCGCCCGCCGTCAGCGGAGGCGCCGTTCTGATCTCCGCCGAAGTGGGATGTGGCGGAGGGAACCACAGTAACATCGCGTGTTTTCTGCTGTTGTCGGTCTGGATGTTTCCAAATGTGCTGAATAAATACCGCCTGGCCCTGCCTCTATGGGCATTGTTAATCGTGTAAATAACTCGTGAATAGAACTCCGCCATTGTCATGAAATCGATTGAGCTCGTCAGTTGTCAGCCATGATTCGCTCGTGTCGGTGACTCCGTGTAAACAATATATGTGCCAACTTTCTCTGTTTTTTTTGAAATTAGCTGTAGGAGAGCTGCCATTCATTAAGAAGAAGATAGCAAGTTACATCCTAAAGTTACAAATACTAGAAGAAGAAGACACAACAAACAGCGCTAGGCTGAAACAGAAAACAGAAAAATGAACAGGTACACTAGACCTACCTGAGCCTATCCGCACTCATATCCTCCAAAAATATACTCTAAACGAATATTTTCACCTATTTTCAGTACACTCCAAAAGATTCTCAACTTTTCGGTACGTGTTACCACACTTATTGTACTCTATATCAACTACCACATATTATTTAATATTTTTTCATATTTTCTTTCTTTTTTTCTTTCCGTCTTCTTTTTTTTCCTCTATTCATTTCCTTTTTTCTTTCCTTTTCCCTCTCTTTTTTCCTTCTATTTACTTTCCTTTTTATTTCTCTTTTTTCCTTTCTCCCTCTCTTTTATTTCCTTTTATTTCCCTTTATTTTTTCTTCTCTTTTATTTCTTTCTTTCCTCCTCCCCAGCGAGCATGCAGACTTCTTTCTTTCTTCTTCCCGCGACCTCCGCCCCCATCCGCGACCCACGCCCTCGTTGCACACCAATCTCGGCGTCGGCTTCTCCTCCGGCCTCCACCCCGTCACCCCCGTCGGCGACCTCAGCCGCGTCGCACTCCGTCCCCGGCGCCGACCTCGCCTCCGGTCTCCACCCCCACCCATGACCTCCACCCCATCAGACTCCATCCCTGGCGCGGCTCCGATTCCGGCCTCCGGCCCCGCCGCCCTCCTCCTTCCTCGCACGCACGCGAGAGCTAACTGTCGTGCTAATCCCGCACAAGAGTATACTCCTTGTCGAGCGTTGCCTTGTACCAACCAGGCACTTGGCGTAGCTAGTGCAGTATTCCGGCGCGGGGAAGAAAACTGATGAGTGTTCTATATTTGGAGCCCCGTACCCCTCCCAGTACATCGATGCGCCTGGTCTAATTCTCATGCTCTCTTGAAGAAATTGATTTCATCCACAAGCAGGGAAGTAACTCAGCCTGAAGGACAGTTCTTTGCCCTCAAAGATCTTTCTATTCCACTCTTTCCGAATTTGCCACTAAAAGGTGAAAAGAATGTCTGTATCCCTTCTTTTCTGAATCTTACTTCCTCTCATCGGAATTTGCTTGAACCAGGGTAATGCACCTTTCCACTACAGGAAACTAGTCAATTAACGAGGGGGGAAATTATTTACGACGGTGCCGTCGTTAATAACAATATTAACGACGGTGAAAATACACCGTCGTAAATAAGTCACTTATTAACGGCGGTTGACCTAACCATCATAAATAAGTGACTTATTTACGTCGGTTGATGCTCACCGTCGTTATTAATTGTCTTATTAACGATGGTTGACCTAACCGTCGTAAATAAGTCTCGTGCGACCGCCCTCCTCCCGCCGCCGCCGCCTATTCTGCCTGCCGTCGCTCCCAATGCCGCCCCCTCCACCGGTCCCCGACGCTGCCCCCGCCGCCGCCGCCGCCTATGCCGCCCGCTGCCGCCCCCAACGCCGCCCCCGCCGCCGGCCGCCCCGCCACCGGCCACCCCCGATGCAGCCCTCGCCGCCGGCCGCCCCCATCGGCCACCTCCGAGGTTGTTTAAATTAGTTGTTGTTAATTAGTTAATTAGTTAAACAAATCATAAATAGATTAATTAGGTTAATTAGATTTTTTGTTAATTATTTGTTTAGTTTGTTGTTAATTAGGTTAATTGTTCTTTATTATTTGTTTAGGTTGTTTAGATTAATTAGGTTAATTAGATTCTTGTTTAAATTAGTTGTTAATTAGATTCTTGTTTAAATTAGTTTCGCTCCCTCACGCGCGGGAGGGGTGACCGCTCTCCTCCCACCGCCACCGCCTACGCCGCTCGCCGCCGCCCCCGCCGCCGGCCGCCCCCGTCGACCGCCCCCGACGCCGCCCCCGCCGACCGCCCTCGACGGCGCCCCCGACGCCGCCCCCGCCGGCCGCCCCCGAGGCCACCCCCGAGGTTGTTTAAATTAGTTGTTGTTAATTAGTTAAAAAATCATAAATAGATTATTTAGGTTAATTGGATTTTTGTTGTTAATTATTTGTTTAGGTTGTTGTTAATTAGGTTACCTATAGTAAATGTTTAAAGTAACCTATAGTAATTGATTACCCGTTTCGAATCTGCACGTTTCACATGCGATAGGCATGTGAAGCGTGCAGGTTCGGAATTATCCCTTTTTGGACAGCCTGAGAGTGATCGAGGACGTGCTTATGATGAGCTAGGTACGGGATCTAGGTCCGGATAAGATTTCGACAGCATAACCCTGTTGTTTTCTGCTGCACCATGTTTGGGTGTGCAGTGAAGAACAGCGGGGTTATGCTGTCGAAATTTTGTTCAGATTCAGACTCCGTGTCTCGTCATAAGCACGTTGCCTCGATCACTCTTGGGTGGGTTTAGGATCTATCAGTCTAGGTATAGGGGCCGTGACATAAACTAAAAAATAAACTTATAATTATGTGTCTGCTTTGAAGGTATAACCTAAATCATGGCTGAAGACCACACATGGATGCACTCGGGTTGGAACAAGAATGGGCAACACTCAGATGAGTGGTTCACCAAGACTGATGCTTTTATACAACAAGCTTTTTCGTTGTCTAACGATAGTAAGGTGCGGTGCCCATGTATGAAATATAGAATGCAAAGTTTTTCGACAAAGTGACTTTGACGTTTTACGTGTGTCAAAACGATTTCATGCAAAATTATTCGGTCTGGTACTTTCACGGTGAGACACGTTCTCGAGCTGCTGAAGAAAAAGTGGTGTCTGATAACACGGGGGTTGATATGATGGATGAGATGCTTGAAGCCATAGATTCTAAGTTGACGGAGGATGCTCCTACAACGGAAGTTAAAACGTTCTTCAAGCTCCTCAAAGCATTCATGTCATGCATCAGGAGCGTAACATTTGCGAGTGCATTGTAAGCACATGCTTGCATATGATGGGCAAAACAAAAGAAAATCTAAAGGCTCGAAAGGATTTTGCAGTAGTTTGTAATTCTGCAAGTCTTGAACTCACTGAAGCCGGTGGCAAACCTCGCGCATCTTTCTGTCTTAAAGCTAAAGAAAAGAAAGAAGTCTTTAATTGGTTGAAATAGTTGAAATTTCCAGATGGTTATGCTGCTAGCCTGAGACGAGCTGTGAATGTGAAGACTGGAAAACTCACTAGGTTGAAAAGCCATGATTATCACATAATCATGGAACGACTTTGCCGGTAATGTTTTGGGGCTATCTTGACGATGTAGTGTGGAAGGTGTTAGCCGAGCTTAGCTTTTTTTATAGACAACTTTGTGCTAAAGAAATCACAAAGGAGATGATGGAAAAATTGGAAATAGAGGTACCTGTGTTGTTATGTAAGATGGAAATTTTTTCTCTCTAGGCTTCTTCAACCCAATGCAACATCTCCTAATACATCTTCCATATGAAGCTAAAGTGGGTGGCCCTGTTCAATATCGTTGGATGTATCACATTGAAAGAGCACTCAGATGTTTGAAATCAATGGTTCGCAATAGGTCAAGGGTACAAGGATGCATCGCTGAAGCTTTTACACTTCAGGAGATAGGATACTTTTCAATTATTTACTTTGCAGAAGAAAACAATGTTAAGACTCCAACGTTGTGGTACAATGTGAATGAAGCACTTCCTTGTAGCGACCTCTCAATTTTTCAAACAAGAGGCACCACCGTTGGTAGTAGCACGAAATACGATGCTACAACAGAAGAAAAGACAACGGCATTGCTTTACATGTACGCAAATATAGATGGGATAGACAAATATTTTTAGTAAGTGTTTGTTCACCATGTATACTAAATAGCACGCATGTCAGAATATACAATAATGACCCTGTTTTTTTATTTAGTCTAACCGAGAAAATTGGAAGTCTAAGCATCAACCTACGAGCAAGCATGTACTAACGACGCGACATATTGGAGTAAATGGAGGGCCTAACTTCTAATCTTGGTTTAGAGAACATGTAACGATTTCTTTTCTTTCTCTCCTTCCATGGTTAATGATTTTGAGGCAAAAAACCTTCTAACTTCTATATTGCAAACAGTGCAAAAATTATGCAGATGTCCATGAGGACTTGCGTCAATTGTCATACGAATCTATTAAAGTTAGAAGTTACGGCCGATACGATGTCAATGGGTTTCACTTTCGTACAACTGATTTTGAAGATCATCGTCCTCTAACGGTAACATGTAACACTGGAGTTGTGAACATGGTTGTTAAGGCGTTGCTTAAGCGTAGTGACGCTTAAGCGGTAAGGCGAGCGGCAGCGGCAAGGCGTCCTTGTCGCCTTAATCCCAGGCGTAAGGCGTCCGGGGCGTCCTTGAGGCATCCGCCAAGGTGAGCTCAAGGCGACGCCTCAGCTCGAGATCGAATCGGGCGGTCGGACCTTATTATGTTCGCGCAGCCGGTGCGTAGAAGAGAGAAGCAGAGACAGGAGGTTAGGGTTGGAGGCGGTGGCGGCTCGACCTCGGAGGAACTCGGCGGCTCAGCCCCCTGCGTGCGCGGTGCTTCCCCGGCTCAGAGGAAGGCAGCGGCGTCTCGGCCCTGCTCGGCCGGCGGCGCTCCACCGGCTAGGAGGAAGGCAGCGGCGGCTCGGACCTGCTCGGCGGCGGCGGCGGCCCTCCTGCTCGGCGGTGGTGGCGGCTCTGCTCGTCGGCGGCGGCTACTTCTCCCTCTCTTGTCTCTTCCGCTCGGGGCTCTTGGTCTCGGATCTCTGTTTCAATCTCGGGTCTGTTGCGGCTGCGGGTCTAACTGGTAAAGCCTAAACCCTAAAGCCTCTCTCTCCTGGAATGAATACTGAATAGATTGAGTTGTCTCATGTATGAATTTGCTTGCTGCTCATGTAGGATTGACAATTGACAATGAATCCAACTGAGAGTGTTGGTTCTGCTGATGCTCCTATGAATGCAGATTCTTATGATCCAATGGCTGATCCTAAACGAAGAGCAAAGTCCAATGATCCAGGATGGAAGTACGGTTATTGGACGGAAATTGGGAACAGAGACAAGGTGACATGCAACCTTTGCAAGACCGTGACAACAGGAGGAATCAAAAGGTTGAAAGAGCATCTTGCAGGTGGATATGCTGATACTCATATGTGCTCCAAGGCTACCACTGAGATTAGGAAAGAGATGATAGCTTACCTGAAAAAATAAAAGAACTAGACCAATTTTCCTAGATGATGATGTTGGGCAGCAACAGGAGCAGGGGCAGGTTGGGGACAATTCTCAGTCTGTTGTTCAGCCAAGTTCAGGGACAGCTGCTAAAAGGAGGAGAGCCATGTTTGAGATGAAGACCTTAAAGAAGACACAAGATGCAACATCACAATCACAATCTGGGAAAGTTGTAAGCATGCTCCGAAGAACACCTGAACAAGTTGTGGATGATAGGCGCTCTTCAGGACCACACCAAACCACCATTGAGGCTAGCACAAAATCTAAGGATGACAGGAATTATGTGAACAAGCAATGGGCTTTATGGTTCTATGAGTGTGGTGTACCCTTTAATGCTATAAACTCCAGACAGTTTCATATTGCTTCTGAGGCCACAACACAATATGGTTCAGGGTATGTGCCTCCTAGTATGCAAGAGATCAAGGAGCCTTTACTTCATGAGTGTGTAAATGATACAAGAAACTTGAGGGCTGATCATGAGTTAGCATGGAAGACTTATGGCTGCACACTTATGTCCGATGGATGGACTGATAGAAGGGAGCATCACTTAATTAATTTTCTTGTCAATAGCCCAGCTGGAACATACTTCCTAGAGTCTGTTGATGCATCAAATGAGGCACATGATGCAGCTATGCTAGCTGATTTGCTAGAGAAGAGGATTGCCCACATTGGTAAAGATAAAGTGGTTCAAGTAGTCACAGATAATGGTACTAACTACAAGGCGGCGGGTAGAATTCTAATGCAGCGGATTCCCACATTGTTTTGGACTCCTTGTGCAGCTCATTGTTTGGACCTCATGTTGGAAGACATTGGAAAGTTGAAAGATTTTAAGAAGCCAATTGCACAAGCCAAACGGGTCACCACTTTTATATATAGGCATGGGAGGATTCTTGCAGCAATGAGGGAGAAGACAGGTGGGATGGACTTGGTAAGACCTACAGCCACTCGGTTTGCCACTTGTTTCCTTACTTTAAAGAGCCTACACAAGCATCGTGATGCCTTGAGGGGTCTATTGGTGAATGAAGCATGGAACCAAAACAAATTAGCAAAGACTGAGGCTATAAAGAATGTTTGTGGCATTATTCTTGCTAACGTGTTTTGGTCCTCAGTTGAAGATTGTCTTAGAGCTTCGGCACCTCTTCTTATTGTGCTTAGGGCGATTGACGCTGATGAAAGACCAGCCATGCCTGAGGTTGCAGCTCTAATGAATGTTGCAAAAGAGAATATAAGTGCTAGCTTTCCTACCCAAAACGAGCAAGCCTTGCTGAAAAGAGTCTTGGACATTATTGAGCGTAGATGGGTCTCACAAATGGACCATCCATTGTATGGAGCTGCACTTTTTTTGAACCCAGGAAAATTCTTTGCAATACAAAGGAAGGGAGATGATAGATATGTGGGTGAGCTAAGGAGTTGCTTCAATGATGTGCTTGCAAGAATGGAACCCGATGAAGAAGTTTGGGCCAATATTGATAACTATGCAATGCAATATCAAGACCAACGAGGGCCTATCTTCTCAAACGTCATGGCACAACAACAAGTTCAACTAAAAAGCCCTCGTAAGTATCGGTCTTTTGCTTGCTAGTTTCTCTTCTCCATATTAATTTTATTCCTAGTTTGTAACTAATATGTGGTTACATTTCTCATTATAGTTGATTGGTGGCGGTCATAGGTGGTCGAGCATTTGAATTGCAAAGCTTTGCAAAACGTCTAGTTAGCCTTTGTGCTTCATCATCTGCTTGTGAGCGGAATTGGAGTACCTTTGAATTTGTAAGTATTGGAATCCACAATCCATATATCAGAGTTGCATAATCCATATACTCATTTAGCTCCTCATTACTTAATTTATAAATGCACACAAAAAAGGAACTGGCTGCTACACAAGAGGTTGAATGATTTAGTTTTTGTTTCATACAACCGGAAGATGCAAAGTAGGTTTCAAAAGAGGAAGGAGAACGCTGGCCCAAGTTATGACCCATTGGTCATTGAAGATTTTGATTGGGACAATGAATGGATAGACTCATCGGTTGTTCACACCGGTAGGGATAATGCTGATCTACTTGACCTCACATGGGATCATGTTGATGAAGCCGTTGGAGCATCAAGCTCGCTTCAAGGTCGTAACCTTCCAAGACAAGCTAGCAGGTTGAACACCTACCAAAGGCGTGCAAGAATGAGGGCACAAGAAGTTAAGGAAGGTGAAGAAGATGCTAATGATTCAGACTTGGAGGAAGATCCACATGATGACATAGACGTGACTGATAGTGGTGAAGATTCGGATGGAGATGATGGTGGAGAAGAAAATAATCCTACAATTCCCAATGAGTTTGATGATGGATATTGAGACTTGAGAGTTTGAGAGATGAGATCATGGGAGTTGAGAGTTCGAGAGATGTTGAACTTTTAGTCTATTTTGTATCTTATGTTGAACTACTTGTCTACTTTTATTTCCTAATTACTACTTTTATCCTTATTTATTTGGAATTTATTCATTTTATATTTATTTATTACTAAGGCATCGCCTCGCCTTACGCCTTACCGCTTAAAAGGTAAAAAGAGGGTCGGTCGCCTTAGGTCTCCTTACCGCCTTAATAACTATGGTTGTGATTACGGCTCTTGATGCCGAAGGACGGGAAATGATTACTATGGGATTATTAAAAGAATCCTTGAATTCGGTTTTGCCGGAAATAACGAGCTAAATGTAGTCTTTTTTTACTGCGGTTGGTTTGATAATAATACAGGAACTCGACAAAACCAATTTGGCATGGTAGAAGTGAAACACTATGAACGACTATGAGGATGTGACATATTCGTCCTTGCAAACAAAGTCGAGCAAGTGTATTATTTAAATTATCATTGCGAAAAGCTACGTGCTTAGTGGGTTGTACAAAAGGTGAATCCTCGTGAACAGTTATCTACACCAGACGATGATGAGTATAATGATACTTTGTTATCATTGAACGGTGAGATTGATGAGGTTTACCAAGAAAAGAGTTATCGGATCAATTTGTCATCGAGCCAGGTCTAGAACTTGATGAGTTAGCTGGAGATGTTCAAGATATAGCGACTCGTGAGACACGAAAACAAAAACGAAAATCAGTCACGATTGAATTCTATTATCTTCCTTATTATTAATTGAATTCAATAAATAATATTTGTTCATTTAACAGGATGTCGTCAAGTAGGAGAAAGGGAAAGAGCAAGGGGGACAAGCCGCCGGCGAGGGGTTTTCTGCCCACCGCCTCGAGCGAGGACTTTCGGGGTAGCCAGCTCAGCGCCAGTAGGAGGACTGCGTTGTTGAGCCAGATACCAGAGCTGCAAGGTAGAAATGTGGAAGTAATGCGGTCTTCAGAGGTGAATAGCATCTTCTTCAATTTTCTTAAGTTCTTAAATTGCATAAGTACTACATTCATATATATACAATTTCTAGGACGACTCTTCGTCCAAGTACTCCGAGGAGTGTGGTCCACAGCAGCCACTAGTGGCTGACCACACTTCGCAGCCGGCTTCTGGGTCCGGTGGTTCTGAGCCAGGAGGTTCCTCAGCTGACTACTCTTCTGGGTCACCTGATGTGGAGCCTCGTCGGGTGCGCAAGACTAGGAGCGGTCACTTTGTTAGTTTTCCTCCTGCTCCAGCAAACCCATTGGATCGGATAATTATTCGTCCGGTTGGCGATATGTAAGTAAATATCATACACCTCAATTTAGATTTTCTAAGCTTATATATATAATGATTCATAAGTCTGTATTAGGGGTTGGTACGATGATTCCTTCTCGGGTCAAGGACGACACAAGTAGGTGAACCGTGTCCTGGGTGGTCTGATCCGTTTGCACTACCCAGGTGTAGTGAACGGTGTCGCCGCCACGTCATGGAACGATTACGCAATCGCACAGGACGTGACTCACGGCAACCACCAGGAGGTTGTATGGACCGACTTCATGGTAAGCATATCAAATGTAGTCTATAATACGTTAAATACAATTACTTATAAATTTGTTATGCAAGGCACGGTACCTTTTGGAGGACGACGGCGCGGTGGACCACGCCCGGTTAGTCTTCCACAACAAAGCCAATAAGCTCATGACTCAGGCCCTTTTGAGCGCTCGGATTCAAGCTACCAACAAATATTTCAAGCTACATCTAGGCGAGCAAGAGTTGGGCCACTTCAGGGCGGCGTCTTCCACGTACCTGACTACAGAGTAATACATGGAGGTAAATTCTCAATTTTATTTTGTTCAATCATATCATTCTATTTAAAGTGGTTTCAACTAATAAGACATTTGTGTAGGGTCGTGGAGGAGTCCAATGGCTAGAACGCAGGCCGGAGGCGTACGAGGCCTATTGCTTACGGTGGGGGAGTGAGGATTTCTAGGCCCTCTCCCGCAGTCGTCGAGAAAGCAGAGGGACGGACCCATCTCACTTTTTTGGTGCTGACGGGTATTTACGGTCGAAAAAAAGTCTTGTAAGTGTAACTTACCAAGTATAATGTTTGTTTTTGTTTCATATTTTCATTGTGCTGACACGTGCATCCATAGGAGCGCGCAACTGGTCAGGAGCTCCCACCGATTGAGGTGTGGAAGAGAGGTGATATAGGAAGTGATCCGTCATAGCCTGACCAACTCTGCTCTCAGTTGGCGACAGAGGCACTGGTGAGTTATCTCATCACATGTATTGAATTCTCTTAATCAAATTGGCTGATGTTCTTTTGTTTTCTTATTTATAGACCAGGTATGGGTAGGAGGCACGAAGGCTTTGCGGCGAGGAGTATGATTGGCAGAGCGTGCCAACAATCATCCCAGAAGCCGCTTACGCAATTGGACGCGGAAAACCTCACGCCTGGTGAGTTTTCATCTTCTACAATTACTATCTATGACTTTGTTGGTGTGGTCGATGAAAATCTAATAAACTTTCTTCTTTATGTAGGTTCGGCATCTTCCAAAGAGTGGTCGACTCCGCAAGCACGACCCTCCAGGTCCTCTTCCTCTCAGCAGGTTGGCTCTTGCAGCCGGTCTAGCTTGCTTAAGCTTAATAGTGTCCGGGATGAGCTCCACTGGACACAGGAGGAGCTCTGGAGAGAGAGAGAGGACTCAGGAGGAGCCCCGACAAGAGCGAGAGTGACAGGCAGCAGCCACTAGGGCCAGGGACGAGTACCTCAACTTGTACATGCTACAGTTTCAGGCGGCAATGGTGGTAAGCAATTGTCGTTCAAATATGCATATGTTTCAAAGTTATGAATACAAAAATATGCTAATAGTTTGTATTCCTAGGCTATGATGGCTGGACAACAGGCTGAGCTTCTACGGTGGGAGCCACCACCGGTGGTCGAGCCAGAGCAGCCACAGATGCCGACTACAGGAGCTCATGTAAAAACGAACCTCTCTTGAGTTTATTTAGACATACTTGGTTAATTATAACTAAACTTACTCAAATATAACTAAACTTAGTTAACATTGCTCTATTATAGACAAACAAAGTTGAACTTTCTCAAATATAACCAGAACACTTTGAACTTGCTCAAATATAGCCTTATATAGTTAAACTTGCTCAAATGAAGTCAAAAATAGTTCAACTTGCTTAATTCTAATAATATATGCTTGAACATGACAGACATCAGGGACGGAGGCTCGCACTCCATCGCTGCACGTGCCAGGAGTGGATAGACGGCTCGAGGATGATTTTGCGGGCTCCGGAGGTAGCGGCCGTGGTAGTACTGTGTAGCTTGGTGTGTATAGTGCTATGTGATTGCTTGTGATGGACTTGTGATATACTTTCTATGATTGTGATTTTGTATCGTGTATATGACTGCCTGTGTGCTGGCCATCGAGCCAGTGGACTGGCCATAGAGCAGCGGTCAGTATTTCTATTTTTTAAAAAATAAAAAACCTTATTTACGACGATTTTTATACAATACCGTCATAAATAAGCGCGTGTTATTTAAGATGGTAGTCTATACCGTCGTAAATAATGCTTCTGTTATTTACGACTGGTGACTCCACCGTCGTAAATAATGCTTCTGTTATTTACGACGGGGTGACTCTACCGTCGTAAATACGTTTCCCACCGTGCCACGTGGCCCGTGGGACTTATTTACGACGGCTAAATCCAGCCGTCGTAAATAAACTTATTTACGACAGTAACCGTTGTAAATAACCTTATTTACGACGTCTTATTTTTGAAAGCTACAAACCGTCGTAAATAAGTAAATACCGTCGCAAATAGATTAATTACGACGGTAATGTGCTTATTTACGACGGTTTTTCACCCTCGATAATTACGATGTTTCCTGTAATGTTCATATTCATTGTGGCAATGTGATGGGGCTGTTGTAAGCGAGTGGCCAAGTCAGACTACAGAGTTTCAGTGAAATTGCATTGTGTAAGGAGGTGCCCTGTGTAAAACTGGATGAAACCATTGCAGTGGCCTAGCCACAGGGTGTAGATGTTTATATAGAAAAGGACTTACACGTGATAACGACAGTCTGACTTAGTTATGATCTAATCGATCGTGTACAATAATATCTGTTACAGTTTGGATTCTATCCTGCGCAACCAAGTCCTGACCAATCATTATCGTTTACATTGTAATCTCCTATTTTATTGCTTTGTAGCTTCAACAACCGAGTACTTTGTCTCTTCATCTATGTTAAGATACTTCAACACCTCCCCTCAATCTTAGCGTCCATGCTGAGATTGCGATGAAATTCAACAAATTTTCCTGTTGAAAATGCTTTTGTGAATCCATCTGCTATTTGATCTTTTGACGATATGAACTTGATCTGTCGTTATTTATTTGCCACCCTTTCTCTTACAAAATGATAGCCAATCTCTATGTGTTTGGTGCGAGTATGAAAAACTGGATTTGCAGTCATATATGTTGCACATAGGTTATCACACCATAGACACACTATCTGATTCATAGGTACTCCCAATTCCTTTAAAATTGTCTGCACCCATAACTGTAGCATTTGCTAGAGACTTGTATTTTGCTTCAGTGCTGGATCTTGAAACTGTGAGCTGCTTTCTAGCACTCCAAAAAGTCAAGTTAGAACCTAAAAATATGACAAAACCTCCAATCAACCTTCTATCATCTAAACATCCAGCCCAATCAGCATCAGAAAATGTATTAATCTATAAAGAGTTGTCTTTTAAAAATTTCAGCCCAAAGTCTATTATACCTTGTACATACCTCAAAATCCTCTTTACTGCAGTCATGTGAACAGTCGTGGGAGCATGAAGAAATTGACATGCTATATTTACTGAAAAGGCTAAATCTGGTCTTGTCAAACTAAGATATTGTAATGCATCCACGATGCTTCTATCACTACAGGAAACCTAACATATTACGACAACCAAGTTATTTACGACGGCTAGCCGTCGTAAGTAATCTAACTTACGACGGTCGCTGTGGGCCATCGTAAGTAAACTAACTTACGACGTCCTTGGGCCCATGACTGTCGTAAGTTATGGACCCGTCGTAGGTTACGTGTAACTTACGACGGTCGTAACCTTAAGCCGTCACAAGTTAAAGCGCGGTCGTAAACTAAGAGTAACTTACGACGGCCGCAACATAAGACCGTCGCAAGTTAAGCGGCCGTCGTAAGTTGCGGGTTTTAACCGCCGCCCTAGACTGGTCTCGGGCTCGTTCAGCCCGAGCCTGCATCGCCGCCACAGAGATCTGCCGCCGCCGCGCCTCCACGCGCCGCCCCGCGCTTCCCCGGACGCACCGCCGCCCCAGCGCCGCCGCCGCGCTCCTCCCCGCCACCCCGCCGCTCGAGTCACCCCGCAGTGGCCGTGCGCTCCCGTTGCCGCCCTTGCTTGGCCGTGAAGACCGCTGTGGTGAGCTGCCCACGTGCGCCTCTGTGACGGCTGTTCTCGGGCTCGGGTGGCCGAAGCTCGCTTGCTTGCGGGTCAGGGAGGTGGAGGCCGAGCTCGCGGCAAAATTTAGCAGCTCAGGGGAGGGAAGAGTGCGGTGTTTCTTTGTTTTCCCCGGTGGAACCGAGAGCGGACGTGAGGAGCTGGTTCGGTTCAGTGTCGCCCGTGAGGAGAAGAAGGCAAATGATGTTGGATTGGTCCGAGGAGGGAGGGATCACGTTGCAGAAGCGGTCAGAACCGACCCCGGGGCGCCAGTGCGTGGAGGTAGGCAGCAGGAGCTGGCGCCGGCAAGCTGCTTGGTGGCGCCCGTGATCTGTTCGGTGGAATTGCCCACCGAGGCTGAAACTTAGGGTGCAAGTCACCCTCGGTAGCTCTATGACATGTGGGTCCCACTCCACATTTACCTCCCAAATATCTTCTTAAGCTGATCCTCTTAATTCCCACAATTCTGAGTTTTAAAAGGTGGGTTAGAATTTAAATCCTTCCAATTCAGTTTGAATTTGCTTGCCAAATTTGAATTTGGTTGAAGTTTGCAAATTCTTCTCTATACTCCTTTTTGAGCCCACCCTACAAATGGAAAGTTTGTGATCAAACTTTTCCCTACAAATTCCAACTATATGGCTGCATGTTTATTCAAAGTTTTTGGCCACTACATGTGTGAACTTTGAATTTCAAGTCTGATTTTTAAACTTGCATGCAAAGAGGTATTTAACTCCTTATTGGTTCAACACCTTTAAATAAAAATGTGAGCCTCATTTTGGATGCTCATCCAGGTATTACTTTGCATGAAGGAAAAGTTTTAGCAAGTCCCATCTTTCATGTCTTTGCCACACCTATGAACTCAAACCTTAGTTTTTATGCATACACATTTTTGGGACTTTTACAGTGCAGTTGGAGAACGGCGAGGTTATACTGCCAAATTTTTGTATGGATCCGGACCCCGCGTCTCGTTATAAGCATGCTCCTCTTGGACACTCTTGGGTGGGTTTAGTACCTATCCCTTCCAATAAATGTAAAGTGAACGTAGTTTTTCTGGTTTTATACCGCATAGTAAAACATGAGTGAAGACCGCAGTTGGATGTATACTGGTTGGAAGAGCATATATACGACTATATGCTAGCCATTACAAGCCAAATTTGATAACAAAATCGAGAGTCAGTTATCTCAAACAAAAATCCACGAAACAATTGATATAAATACACGCCACAAAACCCAATAGCAATAATTTAAACACAAAAGTCGAAATATTAGCAAAGTGTCACATATATGTACATCATCATCTAATAAATTGATTAAAACAAATAATATAACTAACCAAGTAGTCGTAGGTACATATACGCGTACATGTAGTAAACTTTAATACCAATTCTACAAACAAAACAAGTAAGAAAATATAAACTCAGTGGCATATATATGTATACACACACATAGATATGGTATATATATATATATATATATATATATATAAAACCCAAACGATAACGTAGATGTCAATGATTATGAAAGAAGAGGAAAAAAAAGAGAGCAATATATAAGTATATACACATATACGCACATACACTAATAACTCAAGTAACACAAATAAATCCACTATGAAATATCAAGTCAATAGGCTCTTTGGGTGTAAATCAAATTTCAAATTCAAATGCAGGATTTAACCTCCTAATCTAGAAAAGAATGGAATCCTCACTGGGCGGAGCCCATCTCTTCCCTCTTCATTTTTCTGGCGCGACCCATTTATTTTCCTCTCTCCCCAGCCGGCCCAACTCTTTTTCTTTTCCCCCCTCCTCCTTTCCGTGCGCGCGGCCTAGCCCAGCATAGCCCGGCCCGGCACTGTTCTTCTTCCTCCTCCCACTGCCTCTGTCCCGTCGCCCGCGCCACCGCCTAGATTCACGTCAGCTCTCCTGCTCCGCGCACATACCACTAGCCAGAGATTCCCCCCCATCAAGCCGGTCCGGCGTGCCATACCCTGAATCCCTGACCGCCTTTCTCAGCCATGCGCAAGGAAATATCGGGCGAAACCACTGCACCAAGGAACCGCCACTGCCGGATTTTTAAGGCCCCCCCTCATTGTCGGTACTCTGCAAACCGGATACCCCTGCGTAGTGGGTAAAAGACAGTCCGGGCCCCGCCTCCCTGCTGAGGCGGGCCCCAAAAAAGCCACGTGCTCTGGGCCCCATGGTCAACCCTGGGGCTACCGTGTGCGCCTAAGCTCTGGAGTAAACACGTGCCCTGGGCTCCAACCTGAGCCTACCGCTAAGGACAGGTCCGGGGCTGCCACGTGTCCCTGGCTCCGAGTCACCTCCCTGCTAAAGTGAGGTACGGAGTCGCCACGTGTCCCAGACACCAAGCTTGTCGATAAGGGCTATAGAGCCGCCACGTACCCCACTATCTGTCTTGGGCCGTGGGTCGACATAGTCAAGAAGGAAGTACGCTGTCAGGCTTTGCATTTAAGGCTCGCGCTGTCCCTAGAAGCATGGCGCATAGTACACGCCTCCGTCCCTTGCCCGTTTGCTATAACGGTGACAAGACAGGATGGCGAGGCGTGACACCGGAACATTGCCGCCCAACGGCACGCAGCCGCCGAAGCAGGACAAGGAGACGCGACGATAAGACGACATCTTCATCATCACCTGACACACGGTCAGGGGCGCCCAGCGCGCCGGACGGAGGGACCTAACTCCTCCGTCGGTGACTCTACTCAGGGGAGAAAGCCCTAGATCGTGTATAGGACACTCAAATCTTTGGGGCCACCTGTCGGGCCCTAAGCCTCATTGTAACCACCCTGGCCTTGAACTATAAAAGGACCGGCGTGACCACCCTGCAAAGTGTTCCTACTCCCCACACAAAAGATCACACAATGCACAAGCGCTCGCGCTCAAGCAATAGAACAAGCACACCCGTGGACGTAGGGTACTACGCTCCGGCGGCCTGAACCACGTAAATCCTCGTGTTCATCCGCTCCCTCGAGCCCAGGTCGCGAAGGGCGCCAAGCCCCCTCCGGAAAAAAAGAACCTCGTGGGCTTCTTTCGAGTAGGCCGGGAGGAGTGTCGCAGCTCACACTCCCACACTCATGTTAGTTAAATATTTCTTTTAGAATTTTGAGTTAGTTGATTATTAAGTGAGAAATTTTAGTTTAATTTGATCGCTTGAGTGTTAATATCGATATATAAATAAATGAGCTTTGGGCTGGTTGAGCCCGACACAATCCATATATGGCCCGACACGGCCCATTCAAAGGTCCATGGCCATGGCCATGGCCGCCGCCAAGACAAACGTCGAGAACCATGTGGTTTCCATCAAGAAGCGCCGTTGGTGCCATGGCCATTGCCGCTGCTGTCGTAGCCAACTAGTTTAGCGATTCTTAGGTTTCTGTGAAGCCGACTGTAAGGACCTCAGTTTTTGACACACATTTGCAGTGTTCATCACCACACCACACACCTCATTTGAGGAAGGATGATGAACAAAAATGAAGAGCAAGTAACAATTATCAACATGCTCATTAGAGAACAAACTCACACATTGCCAAAGTGGTATTTCACACATGTGATATAAGGGGGCTGGGCATATGAAAACTCCTATACATTGTTAAGGATGTCCATGCCAAGTTTCACCCAAATTCAAAACCTTTTTGAGGTCATTTTGGGTATAGTTAGGAAGAGGGCAGTTTGAAACCATATTCAAATTCAAACTGTTTTTATCCCATGAATTTAAAAGTGGGAGGCATATTCTTACTCAGCACATTTTTGTGAGCCCACACACCAATTTTCACTCCTTTGGAGTTGATCTTGACATGAGCTAAGTGGGACAAATTCAAACTTCATTTGAATTCAAAACTGCACTTGTGCTGAAATTCACTCAAACCAAACCCAATTTGAACTTTGATCAATTCAAATGGTTCATGGGTGAATAATTTGAATTACCAGGGATACTATGGGGTTCACTGTTTACAACAGTGATTAGGAGTAAATTTCAGAGGTTAAAACTGGAAGTGGGACCCACATGTCAGCCACTGCTCAGATCAAACCGACTGAGACTTTTCTCACTCGGGTCGCCGAGCCGCCGCTGCGATCGCCACCGAGGGAAGCCGCCGCGCCAGCAGCTGCTTGCCCACGCGCGGGCGTGAGGCGGTGCAGAGTCTTCTTAAGGCGCCTGCCCCCCTCCTCGGCCGAGGCATCGCTGTTCTTCCCCACATGAACTCAGCGCCGGTCGAAGTTTTCCGCAGCTCGGAATCGATCGGAGAACGCCGATCACAGCTCCCTCCGTCCACTCCAGAGCCCCAGCAAGGTACTAGAGACCTCCTCCGTCCTCCCCGCTGCTAGAATTCAGTTGAAACCGATTGATATCGGCTGTGCCGAAAGATCAAATTCGGGACTTGGAACCGCCGCACCTCAATCCACTCTCACACAAGCTAGACACGGTAACGCACAAGTTGTCTTCACAACTCTTGGCCGGAGAACCTCTGTACCCGGCGTAATTCGAGGTCTACCAATGGCGGAATGAACGGGCGGCATCGGGCGCACGGTGAGGACCTATTTCGGGCATTCCCCGAGCTGTCTCGAGCTCATGTCGACCTTCTCTGAGGTCCACTGATGCTTCCCGACCGGTTCCCCAAGTAGTTGAGGTGCTAGGGAAGTCAGCCGACGTGGCCGAAGTCTTTCCGAGGTGGCAGCTCGTCGCCGACCATGCTCCGGCCATTGTCATGAGCAGCTGACCCTAGAATCCTGTTCCCCGAGTAAAAGTAGGCAGGGGCGGCCAGAATCGCGAAGTTTGGAGCTGTACAGAAGCCGGCGGCGAGCTCTCCGGCGAGGTCCCTCGGCGGCAGAGCGCGGGCGTCGGGAGGTTGACGAAGGGGTGGACCCCAGCTGTCAGCGGGAGATATTTTGAATCGGGATCCGGCTGCGGCCGGGATCGGGTGTGCTGGCGCGCAAAATCCTTGTGGGCCACGGTGTGCTGTCGCCTCGGCGTGCGACGCGTGTCCCCTGGGCCCACGCGAGGGTTTAAACTTTTCCCTGATTTTCAGAATTCTTCCAGACTTCAAATCCTCATAACTTTGGCTAGAAAGCTCCAAATTGAGTGAACCAAATTTTGCTGGATTCAGCTCTCTGAGTACTTTCCAACAAATCAAGTTTCACTTCATGAAATTCCTTAATTCTCCAGAATTAAATCCTCAAAATTTAAACTGTTTGGAATTTTAACTGGAGAATCCTGTGGAGGAAAATCCTTAAATTTTGCTGGGATGTTCACCAAAATATTCCTGAACTACCATAAAAATTTCAGACCCATTGGAGCTCATTTGATCCACCTAATGGTGTGATTAGTGAAACTGTTCCAGAGAAAATAGAAAATGTTCAGAAACATTTTCAGAATTTTCTCTGAAATTGTTTAGCTCATATATTTAGTTAGGAACTTCCAAATTAAGTGAGACCAACTCCATTAGAACCCTCTGAAAATCTAGTTTTCAGAAAGTCATAGTTTGTTTCATGAAAATCCCTAGAACACCCTAAGAGTTCCAATTAAGGTCAAGGACATAATTAATTATGGAGGTCTCAAATGAGCTTTACTGCAACTAAAACTTGACCAAATCTCTGTTTAGGTTGTAACCAAGCCCCAGTAAAAGTTTCACAGTCATTGGGTCTGTCTAGCAAGGATTATAGACTTCACAACTTCAAACTTAATACAAATGGATTTAAATTGATACATGTATTCCTTCCATCAAGTAGTCGCTAAGGTCGAGGAGGAACCCGAAGTCCTAGACTTCGTAACTCCGGAGGAGCAGCTAGCCTACGACCAAGAGCAGCAAGGCAAACTCCAGTTTGCATTAACCTTTTTACAAATTTTTATTGTTTTGAGCACATACTTGTTTCCTTTATTCTTTGCATTAGAGTCTTGTTTGGAAGCCCCACTGCATAGCCAAGAGAACCATGGGTTGGGTTTAGGATTGCAAACCCCGTTAGCTACTGCATTGCTAGGATAGAGTAGGATTCGGTACAAGTCGAGTAGTTGGAACTACTCGCGAGCATAGGCTAGAGGCACTCGACTCGGGTAGTGATAGCACATGAAACACATGGCAAGAAAATGAGACCGAGTGGAGGGTAAGGGCAGCAGGACTTTGGGGCCTGTATGCTGTAGCTCCACTTGTGTCGATTGAGGACCGAGCCGTGTGCGGACCTGTTGAACAAGCTAGAACAGTACCGAAGACCTACCGGCTATATGGGAACCGGGAAACTGATGTAACTCGGGTAGCTGGGTATTGAGGCATTGCCCGTCGTTCAGAGGGTAGGTTGAGAGCTCGAGGTGTAAATCGGCTGGCGGCACAGAGATGCGCGTGCAGAGACCTCTTGCTCGGTACGATGGGACCGGTTCAATATTTGGCTGACGGGTGAAAGGTAGTTGCGTACGGCGTCCGTGATGGTTGTTGTAGGCAACATCGAGTACGAGCGTACGTGACGGGTTGTTCGGGTAACCCTGCAGGTGTAAATCGATTATAATCGCCGTCCCTCGCGGTCAGTGAGTACCACTTGTTCACTGTACCGTGACGTAGAAAGAATAGGCTAGTTACATGTTAAAATGTTGCTGATTGAAAGATGGACTTGATTGCTAATGACTTGCTGTAGTTTAGAGCTAACTAAAGTTCATTTCAACTTTGGACAAAGTACATGAGAGAAATGCATTTCTTGTTTGATTGCGGCTCTCTCATGTGCCTTAGCGTAAGGTTCTCCACAACCTGCTGCTAAAACTTGAAAGTAAGGTTCCACTAATTAGGCGAGTCCTTTGCAAATGATTTTACCTCATGTACCCATCATCCCCCCATGTAGAAGTTCCATGTTTAGGTGAGACGGGTCAGACTTGCTGAGCCTTCGTGCTCACTGCTTGTGTTTGAAGCTTTTGCAGGGTTCTATGAGGAAGGGACTCCCGAAGAGGAGACGGAACCCCAGGAGGGGAACCCCGTCGAGTGGGAGTCGTGCACGCCGCAGAGTTAGTGTGCGTGTGTGCTAGCAAGGACACGTTCAAGGGCTGAACGTGCACTTGATGCTTAGTCTACGCCCGTGAGTGTGGACTGAACTTATTTTGATGTAAACATGTTCATAAACTTGTTTATGTAATAAAATTTCGCTTCCGCTTTGTACCTTTGATGTGTGTTATCCGGTGCTGTGCAACGCAGCACCCCTCAGCGTGATCCGGGCTCGACAGGACCTTTGGGGTCGTGTCAGCGTTGGTATCAGAGCTCGCTTGAGGTTTAACACAGTACAAAGGTCATCCTTTTCGAAAATCCAGTGAGGAACGAGTTAGTAGCCCGTATAAGGATGTTATTAGCCTATAGAAAGTGGCATATTAACCTATTTGTTATGTCAGAAAATCGTGTATCTCGGGACATTTATGTCTTGGGGGGTACACGTAAGCGCTGTCCACCAGTGCGCACAAGCTGAAGGGTGGAGTCCCACGGGTGGCAGGTAACCCGACTCGCTTTGATATCCTCTACGACTCTTCATGTCGTTTGGGGTATTCGAGCAACGTCTATCCCTGGCGTGCATGGTGCAACTTGGGAGACCCCGTCACGTGGTCTGAAACGTGAACACGTAACTCAAGGCGTGTTTGGCTTGAGAACATCCGGGCGAGTGATGACGGCCGGGTGTACGAACTGTATGGATTCCGGGCTCGGTGTGCAGCCGAGTCTGACGATTGATTGAGTTTCTGCAGGTAGCCTGACCACGAAACGGTAGACGTGTAGCATCCGTGTGCGAGTGACGTTTAGTGCCACTGAATTAACGAAGCCGGCTAAGTCCGGTATAGGTTTTTCTTTGTGAGGACGTAGTACCGACATAATTTGGTGATGCATCGACGTCACATCCCATTAAATGAACAACTTCATTTAAAAATTTGAAGGTTTTGATCTAAAGAAGTAAAACTTGATGTAACTTCTTCTCTTGAACAGGATATTCAAAGTTAACAAGTTTTCAACTTATAGGTTGATAAGGACTAGAGCACTCTGTTTTCAGCTGAATCAAGGCTGAAGTTAACCAGAGGTTAGAGGATGAGTTCTTTCGAGATTGGGGTCGTATGATACATTTCTGGAAATCTTTGGAAGAGCTTTACAACTCTTCTGTTGAGGTTCAGAGGTGTTTCATCACTTAACCAATCGAAAACTGCAGTAGAGTTGAAACTGTCCAGAAAACAGGACAGAGTAAAGACTCTCTGTAAATTAAGTATAACTTCCTGCATAAAAATCCAAAAATAGAAACTGAGGTAATTCTGGAAAGCTTGTGAGATGGGTTACAACTTTGTAACAGAAAGTTTTGTCAGATTAGGAACAGAATTAACTGGGATTCTTGGATTAAATCAGTACCTAAAGCAGGGAGGTGCTGTCCAATTTTCTCCAGAAATTCTGTTAACTTTGACATCTCATAACTTTTGAACCAGGACAGATCTCAGGCCAAGCAAATACTTTCTGGAAATCTATTGAAGTTAACTTTAACTTTGATGTTGAGCTCCAGAATTGGTTTTGCCTTTAGCATGGCCTAAATCTGTTTGAAATGGAAACTGGTCAGGGCTGTCATGGGAACAGCAGATCAGCAGTCAAATTTGTTTAAAATTTGAACTATGTTTCCAAGTTCTATGGGTTCAATGACATGTCTTATGTTATAACTCAGTGGTTTACTGTTTAAATAAATATTTGACATTTCTCAAATATATTTTTACAGATGACAGCAGATAAGCAATTGGAGAACGGGTGGGTGGTTTCCCACTGTTCTCACCGTAGCGGCTACCCGGAAGCATTGTGGCAAATGCTCCAATCTTTCGGGTACAACCAGATGCCGCAATACTTCGCCAAGGAAGAAGGCGAAGAGGGGAACCAGACGTGGACGATCCATGTCGAAGTCTCTGCAGGACCTACGCCCCCCGGTTGGGTGCCGTTCACCGTCACGGTGAGAGGAAGACAACCGGAAGGGATGTGGCAAGTGGCAGCCCGTGACACCATGTCACGTTTCTGCCAACTACACGTGCAGGCTATGGAGGGCACTCCATACGCGCTCGTTCCGGTGGAGGGACGGGCTCAGAATGTGTGGGAAGAGAGGTACCTGGAGGCAACGGACCCGAGTTGCCCAAGGTACAACCCCGCGGAGGCAAATCTCAGCCTCCAGATGAGGGCGGGAAACGCTGTGATGGACAGCCAAGCTGTTCATACGGAGCATCTCGCCACCAAGCTCAAGGAGAGCACGAGCCGTGGAGATCATTTCGAGAGTGCTCACAGCACACTCCGCAATGTGCTCCTTCCGACGATCAAGCGACTGAATGAACAACACAATCAGTTGCGTCGTCTGAAGAAGGCGAAGAGAAAAAGCCGTGTCGATATCGCGGCGTTACAAGAACTGGTACAAAATCTGACCCAGCAGAACGAGGAACTTACTCAAGAGCGGGACGACGCTATTGAGGAAGGGCAAGGCTGGGAAGAAGATTATAACAAAGCCATGGACGAGGTACATGCATTGCAGGACCTCGTACCTCCAGTGTTAGGCGTACCAGTGGTCTTGGGTCTTCCAGCAATGGGAGAACCCGGAATGGGAGAAGAGGTGGTAGATCCAGAGCCACCAGCAGAGGTACCGGAGGAGGACGACTCACAGGAGGTCGAGTTCTACTCCGAGTAAGGGGTTACGGTTGCCAAGTAGGGCAGCTAGGGTAGTGTAACCCAACTTTTGTAATCGGTGACATGTCGTGTAGACAGTAGCGTATGTATAGGTAGTGACGACATGAGCACGACTTCTCGGAGAACCGAGAATAATGTATCTTGTATAAAGTTTATGCTTTATCAATATATGTGAATGTTGTGCAAATTAATCATGTGTCACTTCAATACCTACAGTTGCTTATGGAATTTTAAGTAAGACATGTGCTAATCGCTGCTGTTTTGAATTTCAGAATGACGCGTACTTGTGCCAACCCTGACGTTGGGGGTACCAGTCAAGGGGGAGAGACCTCCCAACCACCTCCCGAGGACTCCTCGGGACAGCAGCAGCAAACACCACCACCGCCACTACCAACGGTTACATTGGCCGACATCGTCGTGGCAATGGCGGGTTCACACCAGCAGCACACGGAGTTGCTGCAAACGCTTATCGCTAATACGTCTCGCCCAGAGAGACGTCAAGATTGTGAGGAGCGTCAACAGAGCTCCTACTCCGACTTCCTGGCAACTCTTCCCCCGGTATTCTCAAGGGCGGATGAACCACTTGACGCGGACAACTGGCTCCACGCCATAGAGGTGAAGTTCAGGCTGCTCCAGATAAGCGAGCAGCGTAAGACTCAGTTCGCGGTCCAGCAGCTCCAAGGATCCGCGAGCGCGTGGTGGGCCAACTTCTGTGCTTCACAGCCCACCGACCGAGTGATGACCTGGACGGAGTTCCGGACGGCCTTCAGGGCCTATCATATACCGCCAGGTCTGATGAAAAGAAAGACACAGGAGTTCTTACACCTGCAACAAGGGAGCAGGAACACGCTGGAATACTCCAGAGCGTTCAACGATCTCGCGCTCTACGCATCGTATCACGCAGATACGGACGAGAAGCGGCGGGACCACTTCTACCAGGGGCTTAACCCGCTCCTGAAGGACAAGTTGGCGATGTTCAATCGCGGCAGCCTCAACGACATCATTGATGCCGCGATTGTTCAGGAGGACTCCGGCAAGGAGTTAGCGGTGGCGGAGCGAAAGCGAAGCACGCCGCAAAGCAGCGGAGAAGGAGTCGGTCCTTCTCAGAAGTTTCGGATGGTGAATCGCCCACCATCAGGTCCACGCTGGCAGCCACCACAGCGGTCGATGCCGTTCCGCAGTCGGCCGTACTCTTCACCAGCATTCCGGCCGGCACTGCCAGTACTACCGCAACAACAACAGCAGCAGCGGGCGATGCTGCGTGCGTTTGCACCTCAGCAACACATGCCGGGCTTTCGTCCCCTGAGCACTACACCAGCAGCGGCCACATGTTACAAGTGTGGTCGTCCAGGACACTTCGCGAGTAGTTGCCCGGAGAGGCAAGGCGGCGGAGTGGCACCGCAGTTTCCGGGGAGGAATCAACCCCGGAACCCTACTAATGCGCGGCGGGCAAACCCTAGGCCCGGCACCGTCCACCAACTTGCCATTGAGGACGTGCCGGAGGGCGAGCCAATCCTTACGGGTATGTTCCAACTCCACCAGCACCCCGCTATAGTACTGTTTGATTCAGGCGCCACGCATAATTTTATTAGCCAAGCTTTCATTGCTAAACACAGCTTGCCAATACTACCCGCCGATAGTCCATATTTAATTTGTTCACCGGGTGGGAAGATTTCAGCAAGCGTAATGGTTTCCAAAGCACCATTATGCTTACCGGGTAGAGTGTACCCCACGTCTCTCATTATCTTAGAGGGACAGAAGGTCGATGTCATCCTAGGGATGTCATGGTTAACCCGCCACGGCGCTGTTTTAGACACCGTCCTTCGAGTCGTGCACTTAAACTCAGAAGTGCATGGGTCTCACTCATTATTTCTGGACAGTCCAGAAATAAAGCTTCCAAGCGTCTATCAAGCCACAACTATCGGATTGGAAGATATTCCAGTTGTTCGAGAGTTCCCTGATGTATTCCCGGATGATTTACCGGGAATGCCACCCGATAGAGAGGTGGAGTTCAAGATTGAACTGGCACCGGGAACCATGCCAATATCCCGAAGGCCGTACAAGATGGCGCCCAAGGAGTTGGCTGAACTGAAGACTCAGCTCACGGACCTCCTGGAAAAGGGTTTTATTAGGCCGAGCTCCTCGCCATGGGGCTGTTCGGCATTATTTATCAAGAAGAAGGATGAGACGTTGCGGCTTTGCGTGGACTATCGTCCATTAAATGCTGTAACTATCAAGAACAAGTACCCGTTGCCACGGATCGACATGTTGTTTGATCAGTTGGTCGAAGCAAAGATTTTTTCCAAAATGGACTTAAGATCCGGGTACCATCAGATTAAGATACGAGCGGAGGACATTCCAAAGACAGCTTTCTCGACGAGGTACGGACTTTATGAGTACCTGGTCATGTCCTTCGGCCTCACCAATGCTCCAGCTCACTTTATGTACTTAATGAACTTGGTATTCATGCCGGAGCTGGACAAGATTGTCGTGGTATTCATCGACGACATCCTGGTATATTCCAAGTCAGAGGAAGATCACAAGAAGCATCTGCGTATAGTCTTGCAACGGCTGCGGGATCACAAGTTATACGCAAAATTCAGCAAATGCGAGTTTTGGATATCGCAAGTGCCTTTCCTCGGGCATATCATCTCAGCGGAGGGTATCGCTGACCCGAGCAAGATCACTCAAGTGCTGAATTGGAAATCCCCGAGAACTGTTCACGAGGTACAGAGTTTCCTCGGACTCGCGGGATATTATCGGAGGTTCATTCCGAACTTCTCGAAGATTGCCAAGCCAATGACAGAGCTGCTGAAGAAGGCTACCAAATATGTTTGGAGTCCAACATGTGAAGCAGCATTCAAGGCTTTAGTCAAACACCTGAATCAGCACCGGTTTTGGCGCAACCAGACACAACAAAACCGTTCGATGTGTACTGCGATGCATCCGGCATTGGGCTCGGATGTGTGCTGATGCAAGACCGAAGAGTGGTCGCGTATGGATCACGACAGCTTAGAAACCATGAGCAAAATTATCCAACTCACGACTTGGAGCTCGCTGCTGTGGTACTTGCACTAAAAATGTGGAGGCATTACCTACTCGGTAACCTCGTACATTTATATACCGACCACAAAAGCCTCAAGTACATATTCACTCAGAAGGAACTGAACATGAGGCAACGAAGATAGTTAGAACTGATAAAGGATTACGAGATAGAGATCCATTATCATCCGGGCAAGGCAAACATAGTGGCAGATGCGCTGAGCCGCAAGTCACACGTCAACAATCTGACCATCACACCGTTGGAAGAGAGCGAACCACCACTACATGTGATTCCACACGGAGCTCTCTACAACCTAGCTTTGATCCCCACCATCCGTGAAGAGATAGCGGCAGCCCAGAAGAATGACAAGGGCATGTCACATTTGCGGAGACGTGTAGATAGTGGGGAGCTGAAATGTTTCCGGAAAGACGGAGACGGCATCCTATGGTTCAAGGACCGGATCGTCGTACCCCGTAACCCGGAATTACGGAAGAAGATCTTTGATGAGGCTCACTTATCAAAATTTTCTATTCACCCCGGCAGCAACAAAATGTATCAAGAACTCAAAAGCAAGTTTTGGTGGACACGGATGAAGCGTGAGACTGCAAAATACGTGTCCGAGTGTGATACATGTCGAAGGGTGAAGGCAGACCACATGCGGAAACCGGGACTGCTGCAACCACTGGGCTTTCCTGCCTGGAAGTGGGAGGATGTGAGCATGGACTTCATCGTCGGTTTACCCACCACCTTGCAGAAACATGATTCTGTGTGGGTGATCGTCGATCGGCTCACCAAAGTTGCCCATTTCATCCCGGTCAACACCAACTACAACGCCAAGTAGTACGCTGAACTGTACATCTCACGGATCCTGTGCTTGTACGGCGTACCCCGTACTATCATATCGGATCGGGGCACTTTATTTGTGTCCCGTTTTTGGGAGCAGCTACACGCTTCCTTGGGGACGAAGCTGATCCGTAGTTCAGCATACCACCCGCAGACGGATGGGCAAACGGAGCGGGTAAATCAGATCTTGGAAGACATGCTACGAGCTTGCGCTATCAACCACGGCAAGAATTGGGATGATCACTTGCCGCTAGCCGAGTTCTCGTACAACAATGGGTACCAAGCCAGCATCAAGATGGCACCTTACGAGGCACTATACGTTAGGAAATGCCGCACACCATTGAATTGGTGTGAGTCTGGCAAAAGGGTTACCTTCGGGATTGACCTTGTCAACAACGCGGAAGAAAAGGTTCGACTAATTCAAGCGAACCTAAAAGCCGCTCAATCCCGTCAGAAACAGTATGCGGACCGGAGAAGGCGCCCATTACAATTTGAAGTTGGAGATCACGTATACCTACGGGTGTCTCCAATGAAGGGCGTAAACAGATTCGGGGTGAGAGGAAAGTTGGCACCCCGATTCATCGGTCCATTCCAGATTACCGAAAGATGTGGAACAGTGGCATACCGGCTGAAATTACCAGAAGCACTTTCCGGTGTGCACAACGTCTTTCACATTTCCCAGCTGAGGAAGTGTCTCAAGCTATCAACTACCGTTCAGCTGGAAGACATTGAAGAACTGCAACCGGATCTCACCTATCAGGAGGAACCGGTGCAGATTATTGATGAAAAGGCCCGAACCACAAGCAACCGTACGTTGTGGTTCTACAAGGTTCTATGGAGTAATCACTCCATGGATGAAGCGACATGGTAGAGAGAAGAATTCCTTCGCACTAACTACCCCGAATTTTTCACGTCGCATATCCGGTAATTTTCCACCGTCCTCTTTCTCATTTTCACCTTATAATCTCGGGACGAGATTCTTTTAAGGGGGAGGAATGTAAGGACCTCAGTTTTTGACACACATTTGCAGTGTTCATCACCACACCACACACCTCATTTGAGGAAGGATGATGAACAAAAATGAAGAGCAAGTAACAATTATCAACATGCTCATTAGAGAACAAACTCACACATTGCCAAAGTGGTATTTCACACATGTGATATAAGGGGGCTGGGCATATGAAAAATCCTATACATTGTTAAGGATGTCCATGCCAAGTTTCACCCAAATTCAAAACCTTTTTGAGGTCAGTTTGGGTATAGTTAGGAAGAGGGCAGTTTGAAACCATATTCAAATTCAAACTGTTGTTATCCCATGAATTTAAAAGTGGGAGGCATATTCTTACTCAGCACATTTTTGTGAGCCCACACACCAATTTTCACTCCTTTGGAGTTGATCTTGACATGAGCTAAGTGGGACAAATTCAAACTTCATTTGAATTCAAAACTGCACTTGTGCTGAAATTCACTCAAACCAAACCCAATTTGAACTTTGATCAATTCAAATGGTTCATGGGTGAATAATTTGAATTACCTGGGGTACTATGGGGTTCACTGTTTACAACAGTGATTAGGAGTAAATTTCAGAGGTTAAAACTGGAAGTGGGACCCACATGTCAGCCACTGCTCAGATCAAACCGACTGAGACTTTTCTCACACGGGTCGCCGAGCCGCCGCTGCGATCGCCACCGAGGGCAGCCGCCGCGCCAGCAGCTGCTTGCCCACGCGCGGGCGTGAGGCGGTGCAGAGCCTTCTTAAGGCGCCTGCCCCCCTCCTCGGCCGAGGCATCGCCGTTCTTCCCCGCAAGAATTCAGCGCCGGCCGAAGTTTTCCGCAGCTCGGAATCGATCGGAGAACGCCGATCACAGCTCCCTCCGTCCACTCCAGAGCCCCAGCAAGGTACTAGAGACCTCCTCCGTCCTCCCCGCTGCTAGAATTCAGTTGAAACCGATTGATATCGGCTGTGCCGAAAGATCAAATTCGGGACTTGGCACCGCCGCACCTCGGGCGCCCGTGGACAGCCCAACCAGGGCGTTGTCACACCCGAGCCAAGGCACCCTTGGACGCGCCGGTGACCGGTGCTGCTCACCCCCGAGCCACAGCTCGAGTGGTTGCTCACCGGCGGCGAATTTCCATTTTTCCCCTTTCTGTGTGCAGAACGACCTTCGGGTGCGGTTCTGTCAAATTCGTGCTCTAGAAGGGATTAGAGGGCCTCAATCCGCTCTCACACAAGCTAGACACGGTAACGCACAAGTTGCCTTCACAACTCTTGGCCGGAGAACCTCTGTACCCGGCGTAATTCGAGGTCTACCAATGGCGGAATGAACGGGCGGCATCGGGCGCACGGTGAGGACCTATTTCGGGCCTTCCCCGAGCTGTCTCGAGCTCATGTCGACCTTCTCTGAGGTCCACTGATGCTTCCCGACCGGTTCCCCAAGTAGTTGAGGTGCTAGGGAAGTCAGCCGACGTGGCCGAAGTCTTTCCGAGGTGGCGGCTCGTCGCCGACCATGCTCCGGCCATTGTCATGATCAGCTGACCCTAGAATCCTGTTCCCCAAGTAAAAGTAGGCAGGGGCGGCCAGAATCGTGAAGTTTGGAGCTGTACAGAAGCCAGCGGCGAGCTCTCCGGCGAGGTCCCTCGGCGGCAGAGTGCGGGCGTCGGGAGGTTGACGATGGGGTGGACCCCAGCTGTCAGCGGGAGATATTTTGAATGGGGATCCGGCTGCGGCCGGGATCAGGTGTGCTGGCGCGCAAAATCCTTGTGGGCCGCGGTGTGCTGTCGCCTCGGCGTGCGACGCGTGTCCCCTGGGCCCACGCGAGGGTTTAAACTTTTCCCCGATTTTCAGAATTCTTCCAAACTTCAAATCCTCATAACTTTGGCTAGAAAGCTCCAAATTGAGTGAACCAAATTTTGCTGGATTCAGCTCTCTGAGTACTTTCCAGCAAATCAAGTTTCACTTCATGAAATTCCTTAATTCTCCAGAATTAAATCCTCAAAATTTAAACTGTTTGAAATTTTAACTGGAGAATCCTGCGGAGGAAAATCCTGAAATTTTGCTGGGATGTTCACCAAAATATACCTGAACTACCATAAAAATTTCAGACCCGTTGGAGCTCATTTGATCCACCTAATGGTGTGATTAGTGAAACTGTTCCAGAGAAAATAGAAAATGTTCAGAAACATTTTCAGAATTTTCTCTGAAATTGTTTAGCTCATATCTTTAGTTAGGTACTTCCAAATTAAGTGAGACCAACTCCATTAGAACCCTCTGAAAATCTAGTTTTCAGAAAGTCATAGTTTGTTTCATGAAAATCCCTAGAACACCCTAAGAGTTCCAATTAAGGTCAAGGACATAATTAATTATGGAGGGCTCAAATGAGCTTTACTGCAACTAAAGCTTGACCAAATCTCTGTTTAGGTTGTAACCAAGCCCCAGTAAAAGTTTCACAGTCATTGGGTCTGTCTAGCAAGGATTATAGACTTCACAACTTCAAACTTAATACAAATGCATTTAAATTGATACATGTATTCCTTCCATCATGTAGTCGCTAAGGTCGAGGAGGAACCCGAAGTCCTAGACTTCGTAACTCCGCAGGAGCAGCTAGCCTACGACCAAGAGCAGCAAGGCAAGCTCCGGTTTGCATTAACCTTTTTACAAATTTTTATTGTTTTGAGCACATACTTGTTTCCTTTATTCTTTGCATTAGAGTCTTGTTTGGAAGCCCCACTGCATAGCCAAGAGAATCATGGGTTGGGTTTAGGATTGCAAACCCCGTTAGCTACTGCATTGCTAGGATAGAGTAGGATTCGGTACAAGTCGAGTAGTTGGAACTACTCGCGAGCATAGGCTAGAGGCACTCGACTTGGGTAGTGATAGCACATGAAACACATGGCAAGAAAATGAGACCGAGTGGAGGGTACGGGCAGCAGGACTTTGGGGCCTGTATGCTGTAGCTCCACTTGTGTCGATTGAGGACCGAGCCGTGTGCGGACCTGTTGAACAAGCTAGAACAGTACCGAAGACCTACCGGCTATATGGGAACCGGGAAACTGATGTAACTCAGGTAGCTGGGTATTGAGGCATTGCCCGTCGTTCAGAGGGTAGGTTGAGAGCTCGAGGTGTAAATCGGCTGGCGGCACAGAGATGCGCGTGCAGAGACCTCTTGCTCGGGACGATGGGACCGGTTCAATATTTGGCTGACGGGTGAAAGGTAGTTGCGTACGGCGTCCGTGATGGTTGTTGTAGGCAACATCGAGTACGAGCGTACGTGACGGGTTGTTCGGGTAACCCTGCAGGTGTAAATCGATTATAATCACCATCCCTCGCGGTCAGTGAGTACCACTTGTTCACTGTACCGTGACGTAGAAAGAATAGGCTAGTTACATGTTAAAATGTTGCTGATTGAAAGATGGACTTGATTGCTAATGACTTGCTGTAGTTTAGAGCTAACTAAAGTTCATTTCAACTTTGGGCAAAGTACATGAGAGAAATGCGTTTCTTGTTTGATTGCGGCTCTCTCATGTGACTTAGCGTAAGGTTCTCCACAACCTGCTGCTAAAACTTGAAAGTAAGGTTCCACTAATTAGGCGAGTCCTTTGCAAATGATTTTACCTCATGTATCCATCATCCCCCCATGTAGAAGTTCCATGTTTAGGTGAGACGGGTCAGACTTGCTGAGCCTTCGTGCTCACTGCTTGTGTTTGAAGCTTTTGCAGGGTTCTATGAGGAAGGGACTCCCAAAGAGGAGACGGAACCCCAGGAGGGGAACCCCGTCGAGTGGGAGTCGTGCACGCCGCAGAGTTAGTGTGCATGTGTGCTAGCAAGGACACGTTCAAGGGCTGAACGTGCACTTGATGCTTAGTCTACGCCCGTGAGTGTGGACTGAACTTATTTTGATGTAAACATGTTCATAAACTTGTTTATGTAATAAAATTTCGCTTCCGCTTTGTACCTTTGACGTGTGTTATCCGGTGCTGTGCAACACAGCACCCCTCAGCGTGATCCGGGCTCGACAGGACCTTTGGGGTCGTGTCACCAACCGATCCGTCGCAAGAGTTCCTCCACCGCCCGCCGCCGTCGCCGGGTACTGTCCGGCCATTTTTATCCCTAAGCACCCTCGTTCTTTCCTCCTTCTCGTAAATCACTCCAAAATGTAAGATTAACGTAACCTATACAATATGCATCACCTGTTTTGGACCGGCCCATCTCACATGCGTTAGGCATGTGAGGCGTGTAGGTTCGAAATTGTCCCTTTTGGACAGCTTGGGAGTGACAGAGGGGGCGTGCTTATGACAAGATGCGGGGTCTGGATTCAAACGAGATTTTGACGGTGTAATCCTAATGTTCTCCGCTGCACCATTATCGGGCGTGCAGTTGGAGAACGGCGAGGTTATGCTGCCAAAATTTTGTCTGGATCCGGACCCCGTGTCTCGTTATAAGCACGCTCCTCTCGGTCACTCTTGAGTGGGTTTAGGACCTATCCCTTCCAATAGATGTAAAGTGAACGTAATTTCTCTGGTTTTATACCGCGGAGTAAAACATGGGTGAAGACCACAGTTGGACGTATACTGGTTGGAAGAGCAGATCTGGTGGTCACTCAAATTAGTGGTTCGCCAAGACACATGCTTTTGTAGACCGAGCATTTTTGTTGTCAAATACCGATAAGGTGCGGTGCCCATGTATGAAATGTCGGAGTACCAATTTTTTGGACAAAGTGGAACTTTCGATACATTTGTGTCAAAATGGTTACATGCCATGTTATGAGGTATGGACCTTTCACAGAGAGACAACTTCTAAAGCTGTACAAGAAGTGGAAGAGGACAATGATGATAACACAGGGGATGATAGGATGGATGAGATACTGGAAGATATACAACCAGACCTTACGGAGGATCCACCTACAACGGAGGTTGAAGCATTCTTCGAGCTTCTCAAAGCTTCAGAACCGCCGCTGCATGAACACACGTAAGTGACCCTCCTCACTTTCATGACTGGACTTATGGAAATTAAGTCTAAGTACTTCTTTTCTAATAACTGTTACAACAACCTCATCTAATTGATCAGCGATATCCTTCCATGACCCCATAAAGTTCCAAAAGATATGTATCACGCGAAGAAATCGCTTTCTGGTCTCGGTATGAAATATTTGAAGATTGATGTGTTTCCAGACAACTGCATGCTTTTTTGGAAAGAACATGCCAAAGAGAAGAAATGTTTAAAATGTGGTGAATCGAGGTATGTCGAAGTCGTTAATGAAGATGGTGAAAATGTGACGACAGAAGTCGCACGTAAGCAGCTTCGATACTTACCCGTGACACCTCGGTTGAAGCGTTTGTTTCTTTCGAAAAAAAACTGCTAGACACATGAGATGGCACAAAGAAGTCATGATCCAGATTTGTCCATGGTGAGGCATGGAAGGAGCTGGACCGGTTTGATCCAGATTTCAGCCGTGATGCTAGAAATGTTCGGATTGGGTTGGCGACAGATGGATTCTCGCCGTTCAGTACAAACGCTTCACCATACTCTTGTTGGCCTGTCTTTTTCATTTCGGGTGTATGGCATGTTTTCTGTATGGAGCACTCATGGTCATTTGACTTGTCCTATATGTGCTTCTGACACTGATTGTTTTTTACTTACTCATGGAGGAAAGATATGTTACTTCGATTGTCATAGACGATGGCTTCCTTCAAATCACATGTTTAGGCAATAGAGGAATGTATTCAGAAAGGACACTGTTGTCACTAAAGGACCCTCAAAACGTCTTAACAGGTCGGAAATATCTGATATGTTGGATAAACTATTGCCAGATAAAGATCGTCCTAGATATTTTCTCAGTTTCAGAGATGATCACAATTGGACTCATATATGTAGACTATGGGAGCTACCATATATGAAGTCGTTGATACTAATGCACAACATTGAAGTCATGCACCAAGAGCGTAACATGGGAGAATGTATCATAAGCACACGCATGAACATGACGGGCAAAATGAAAGACAATATAAAGGCTCGAAAGGATCAGGCTGAGCTTTGTAACCGTCCAACTCTTGAGCTTTCTGAAAGTGGTGGTAAACCACATGCTTCCTTGTTTCTTCGACCCAAAGAAAAGAAAGAAGTTCTCGAATGGTTGAAAAGTGTGAAATTCCCAGATGTTAACATAGCTAGTCTGAAACGAGCAATGAATGTGAAAACGGGAAAACTCACTGGGTTGAAGAGTCATGATTATCACATAATCATGGAAAGACTTCTACCTGTTATGTTTTGGGGCTATTTTGATGATGCAGTGTGGAAGGTGCTAGCCGAGCTTAGCAACTTCTATAGACAACTCTGTGCTAAAGAAATCACGATAGAGATGATGAGTAAGTTGGAGAAGTTGATACCAGTGGTCCCCGGATGAAACTTGGCCAAGTCTCTGTTTAGGTTGTAACCAAACCACAGTACAAATTTTAGAGTCAGTGGGTCTGTCTAGTAAGACTTATAGTCTTCACAAGTTTAAATTCGATTCAAATGCATTTAAATTGATACATATACATGTTATCTCATGTAGTCGCTAAGGTTGAGGAGGAACCCGAAGTCTTAGATTTCGTCACTCCACAAGAGCAGCTAGCCTATGACCGAGAGCAGCAAGGCAAGCTCCGATTTGCATTAACCTTTTTACAAAGTTTTACTATTTTGAGAACTTACTTTGAGCATTCAATAAATTCTTGCATTAGAGTCTTGTTTGAAAGCCAAATGCATAGCCAAGAAAACACTGGGTTGGGATTAGGTTTGAAAACCTCATTAGCTACTGCAATGCTAAGACAGTGTAGGATTTAGTACAAGTCGAGTAGTTGGAACTACTCGCGAGAATAGGCTAGAGGCACATCGCTCGGGTAAAGATAACAAATGAAACACATGGCAAGAAAAATGAGACCGAGCGGAGAGTAAGGGCAGCAGGACTTTGGGGCCTGGGTGCTATAGCTCCGCTTGTGTTGATTGAGAACCGAACCGTGTGCGGGCCTGCTGAACAAGCTAGAACAGTACCGAAGACCTACCGGCTATAGGGGAACTGGGAAACCGATGTAACTCGGGTTGCTGGGTGTTGAGGTATAGTTGGTTGTTCAGAGGGTAGGTTGAGAGCTCAAGGTGTAAATCGGCTTGCGACACTATGGATGCGCGCGCAGAGACCTCTTGCTCGGGACGATTGGACCGGTTCAACATTTGACTGACGGGTGAAAGATGGTTGCGTACGACGTCCGTGATGGTTGCTGTAGGCAACATCGAGTACGGGCGTACGTGACGGGTTATTCGGGTAACCTGCAGGTGTAAATCGATTATAATTGCCGTCCCTCGCGGTCAGTGAGTACCACTTGTTCACTGTACCTGACAAAGAAAGAACAGGCTAGATTCATGTTAAAAGTTTTTGATTTAAAAGATATACCTTGCTCGTTAATGTCTTGTTGTAGTTTAGAGCTAATTAAAGTTCTTTTCAACTTTGGGCAAAGTACATGAGAGAAATGTGTTTCTTGTTTGATTGCGGCTCTCTCATGTGCCTTAGCGTAAGGTTCTCCACAACCCGCTGCTAAAACTTGAAAGTAAGGTCCAAATAATTAGGCGAGTCCTTTGCAAATTATTTACCTCATGTACCCTATACCATTCATGTAGAAGTTTCATGTATAGGAGAGACGGGTCAGTCTTGCTGAGCCATCATGCTCACTGCTTGTGTTTGAAGCTTTTGCAGAGGTTTATGAGGAAGGGACTCCCGAGGAGGAGACGGAACCCCAGGAGGGGAACCCCGTTGAGTGGGAGTCGTGCATGCCGCCGTGTTAGTGTGTGTGCGTGCTAGCGGGGACACGTTCACGGGCTGAACGTGAACTCGATGCGTAGTCTACGACCGTGAGTGTAGACTGAACATATTTTGTTGTACAAATGTTCATAAACCTGTTTATGTAATAAAACTTTGCTTCCGCTTTGTATCTTTGATGTGCGTTATCCGGTGCTGTGCAACGTAGCACCCCTCAGTGTGATCCTGGCTCGACAAGGCCGTTTGGGGCCGCGTCAGAAACGCTCAAGATGTCGAGACTTATGATATGCGAAAACGAAACCGAAATCTAGTCCAGACTCTCAGAAAAGAAGATCGATGATCTGGTTTAAGGAGTAGGTTACATGATCGTTACGTTGATGAATTTTGAAATTGATGAAGTAATGTTTTCTTCACTAACTAATCATGAATTTTGTATATTATCTTATTATAATTATCAATTACTTCTTACATCAAGATGTCGTCGTCAAATTGAAAGGGGAAGGGGAGGAAGGGGGTGAGAGGATTCCTCACCCAGCCCTAGGACTTGGTCTTCTCAGGTACCTCGTCAGGTGCGAGCGGACGCTCTCAGCTGATGAGGCACCTTCTAGACTTTTCAGACCGAGTTCTGGCCTTTCAGCGCACGGAGGTAAATTTTAGTTGCCAATCATGTTATTTGAAATTCTATTTATCAATTATTTTTTCTAATGAATCATTTATTTTTGCAGTCCAACTCAGAGTCTTCTAAGTCGGAGCCAGAGGTTGGGGCTACCCAGCCCTCGGAGCCAGCTACGCAGCCCTCAGAGCAAGCTACGCAGCCCTCGGAGCCGGCAAGCATGGATCCTCCGGGCTCCAGTGGTGACCAGCCGTCCGAGTCATCGGACGTGGTGTCGCCGAAGAGGCGACAGACGAGGAGGACCCACTTTGCTGCTCCTACTCTTGTTCCTCGTGAGCGGATCGAAATTCGTCCACTCTGAGACAGGTAAATAAATTGTATAGTATTAAATATTTGATGTTGCCTGCCGGTACATACATAATAAGTTAACAAATTTTGCAGATCTTGTCACGACTGTTCATTCGCGGGCCAGGGACACCACAGGTAGGTTAACAGTGTCATCGGGCCTTAGTGCGGTTGCACTATCCCGACGTCATCGACGGTGTCCCTGCTTTGTCGTGGGACGACTACGCTCATGTCCCTCACGAGGTCCACGACACCCTTCAGGGGGCTGTGTGGAACGATTTTATGGTAAGTTTAAATGTTTGCATTTTTTCCACTCATTTAAATTGTTAATGCGGATGGATCAAATTTTTGTTGTCTTAAAGCCACGGTACCAGCTAGAGGACTCGAGCGATAGCATGATGGATCACACGACTGCCGTGTTCCACAACAATGCTCGGAAGCTCGTGGTGCAGGCGTTGTCGTATGTCCGCATCCAGGCCATCAACGAGTACAACAAGCGGCATCATCCGCAGCAGCAGCAAGGGTGTCCGTTTAGGAAGGACTCCAACACCTACTTGACTGAGGAGTAGTACGCGGAGGTAAGTTATTATTGTTAACTATTTCCAATAATTACTTATGTTAACAGTATTGATGAAATACTAAATATGTGCAGGTTAGTATTAGATGGTTAGAGAGCCAGCCCGACGCGTACCGAACTCTTTGTCGGTACTGGGCTAGCCAGGACTTCATCAGTAAGTCCACGAGGGCTCCAGCCTGCAGAGGGACAGACGACCATCACAACTACGGCGGTGATGGAAACGTGCATATGGCTAAACGCATGGTAAGTATATTTTAAGTTCAGTTATGTGTTCATAATATATTTCTTCAACTAACACGTATCTACAGGAGCGAGAGACCGGTCAGGAGCTGACACCGACCGAGGTTTTGAATATAGGTCACAGGGGAAGTGACCCTTCCCAGCCTGGGCAGTGTAGTCAGGTCGCAGCTGACCGACTGGTAAGTTTATAAATTCATCAATGTAATCGTAAATAACACTAGTACTGACACGCTTGCATCATTTCTTTATTTTTTAGGAAAAGTACGCGCAGGAGGTGAAGAAGATACATGGCAAAGGCTACGATTGGGAAAACGCGCCAATCAAGCCTAGAGCCGTGTACGCAAGCGGCGGCAGGAAGGCCCATGGACGGTGAGTTGGTCAACTGTTTCATTATTTAAAACTTCATTCTTCTACTTATTATTCTTTTATCTTTTGTAGGTTTGCCATTTTCGATGGAGTTGTCGATGTGAGGGCGACGCGACCTTCGAGAGGCACTCCATCGACGGAATCTTCATCCGTTGGGCTGTCGAGTGGTCGTCTCTCGCATAAGGACTTGGAGTTCTGTGCCATGGAGGATAAGCTTGCACGAACCCAAGAGGAGCTCGATAGGACGAGGGTCGTCCAGGAGTACCAGACCAACCTCATGGCTCAGATGTAGGCAGCGGTGGAGGTAAGTAATTTAAATTACTCTATTCTGAATTTTTAGCATTTCAAGAATAAACATATGTTCCAATATGTTGCAATGACTAGCCTTAGCTCGACAGAGTGGCCAAGAGCTCGCATTTCCAGTGTGGCTGCTGCCCCCACAGACGCCCTCGTCACAGCCGCCCCCAACACAGGTACCCCAGCACTGTGTAAATCTTTAATACTATTTAATACATGGAGGAAGATAAAGAGATAGAGAGAGAGGTGGAGACATAGTGAACGAGATAGAGGGATGGGGAGAGGGAGAGAGAGCCGGGGAAGAGAGAGAGAGAGGGAGAGAGAAAGAGAGAGAGAGTGAAAGAGGGGAGAGAGAGGGGGAGAGATAGTGAAAGAGAGAGAGGGATGGGGAGAGAGTGAAAGAGGAGTAGAGAGAGTGAAATAGAAAGAGAGAGAAGTGAGAGGGGGATGGGGAGAGGGACAACGAGAGCGAGAGAGAGAATGAGGGGGGAGAGAGAGAAGGGAGAGGCGGATGGGGTGAGGGGCAACGAGAGAGAGAGAGTGAAAGAGGAGTACTGAGAGTGAAAGAGAGATAGAGAGAATGAGGGGGAGAGAGAGTGAAGGGATAGGTGGATGGGGCGAGGGACAACGAGAGCGAGAGAAAGAGGGGGTGGTAACAGGGAGAGGGAGGGAAAGTGAGGAATAGGAAGGGAGAGAGACATGTCTAACTTTTATTTACTTTGCAGGGTTCACCGACGGAGGCGCAGACTCCATCTCTGCAGCTACCGGCACCGGGACGGACATGCGAAGACGATGTTCATGGCTCCGGAGGTAGTCATGAGGGGAGTGTGTAGCCATTAGGTGTTTTTAGATTTCTTTGGACTTTATGAATGAACCGTCGATTGCGTATTGTGTTGTTTGTCTGTGTTATATAATTGTGTGATTTGTCTCAGCTGGCAACTGTGCCAGGGTAGCTAGTTTCTGTTTTTTAAATAAAATGTAAGTAAGATCAAGTAACTTACGACGACTGCTGTGGCCGTCGTAAGTAAGCCCAAGTAACTTACGATGACCTGGGTCGTGGCCGTCGTAAGCAAGATGATTACTTACGACAGCCGGGTTCAGACCGTCGTAAGTTGTAAGGCCCAACCCACCACGTGGCCCATGCACTTACATACGACGGCTACGAGTCGCTGTCGTAAGTTGCGTAACTTACGACGGTGGCCGTCATAAGTAACATAAGTTACGACCAAATCCTGATGACGGCTACAAACCATCGTAATTAGGCGTAAACTGTCATAATTAAGCTAATTACGAAGGTTTAGACCTTACTCACGTCAGCTTTGGCCGTCGTAAGTGAGTCGTATTGATGTAGTGTATACTTTGTTGGTTGTTCATGTTTGAGAGGTTCACCAACATATGCAGAATATTTTTCTGTAATAGATAAAGGAGTATTCATGGGCTTACACTTCTCCATACCTGCCTTTTTATTATTTCCATAGCATATTTCATTTGATTTAACAGAATGCCGCCTTTTCTTTGATCTACTTCAATTCCCAAAAAATAATGTAGGGTTCCAAGATCCTTGAGTGCAAAATATTATTTCAGATTTTTTTAGTAGCGCACTTACTGCATTTTCAGAGGAACTTGTAACCGCAATGTCATCAACATAGATTACCAAATAAATTGTAATGCTATTCTTTCAAAAAAATAAACAGAGAAGTATCTCCTTTTGACATCATAAAGCCAAGTAGAACAAGCTTTGAACTTAATTTTGAATACCATGCTCTTGGTGCCTTCTTTAGTCCATATATGGCCTTTTCTAGTTTGCAAACATAGTCAGGATAACATGGATATTCATAGCGTGATAGCTGGCTTATATAGACTTCTTCTTTAACGCTCCATGAAGAATAGAATTTTGAACATCTAGATGTCTAAAACACCATCCTTTTGAAACAACAATAGACAAAACTATTCTAATTGTGGCAGCTTTAACTACTGGACTAAAGGTATCTTTATAATCAATTATATACCTTTGTTGAGTCCTTTAGCAACCAAACTAGCCTTGTATCTATCAATAGATCTATATGCATGTTGTGGCAGACCGGGATCCGCTCATTCAGGATCGCAGAGGGTGGTGCCGCGCGATGCGACACCCGACAGCACACGTCATAAGAACACATTATATTACATGGGAAACAAACTGAATGTATAAAGTAGTACACTTCTCAGTTACAAACTAGGGTCTTTATTACACAGCGGAAGTTTCTTTTATACAACTCACGCCAGCCTATCTAACAAAAGTCGGTTGCCAAGCCCTAGGCCAACCCACACTAGCTGCACTCCTCAGCTCAGCGCGGCGTGTACAGATCCCACTCAACCGTGGTCCCCGACGGAGGGTAACCCTCTCCGGTGGACTCGTACTCCGAGTCCGTGGGTGGCTCCTCACCTGAAAAACACTTAAGCAGCAACCGTGAGCACGAAGGCTCAGCAAGGCTTAACCGACTCACCTAAGCATGAAACTCTACATGAGGTGTACAATGACATAGGTTAGTAATACTGCCAAAAAGAGACACGCCTACAAGTTCATCCTTAGTTCATCTTTTAGCAACAAGTTAACAGTTCGAAAATCTGAAATTTAGTAAGCAATATTTGGTGGCACACATGTAGCAATACAATTATATCATAACAGCAAGATTTAATCATCACTTTTCATACATTAGTCTACGTTACGACGCAGTGAACAAGCGGTACTCATCACCGCGAGGGACGGCGAATCGACTCGATATACACCTGCAGGGAAACCCAAAGAGCACGTCACGTACGCCCACCCGTGGAGCTGCACAGCACGCTCACTCGATGTCGTACGGGACAACCTTTCACCCAACAGCCCAAACATCGAACCGGTCGCATCGAAACGAGCAGGAGGTTCCCCACACGGAGCATCTCTCTATGCCCGTTGGCAGATTTCCACCTTGCTGCCCTCAACCTACACCTATAAATCGGTGTGCTATGCCTCGACGCCCGGAGGTTTAGGATACATCGGTTTACGGGGCCCATATATCCGATATGCCTTCGGTACGTTCAATACTTGTTCAGCAGGGCCGCACACGGATCGGTCCTCAATCGACATGGGCAGGGCTGCGCACACAAGACTCCCTCTTGCTGCGCCCTAGCCCCTGCCTAGTCTCATTTTCATTACTAAAGTGATCTCACATCACTCAACCGAACCCGTGTGTCCCAAGCCTATCTCGCGAGTAGATTCCAACTACTCGACTTGTACCGAAGCCCTATGAATCTTTAAGCATAGCCTTTCTACTCGGGGTCTTAGACACTACCCTCACTCTTTTAGAAACCTTTGGTTATGCAAGTGGGGTTCCATTCATCCTATACCTAATGCACAATCATACTTCACACTATGTATGTAAACAAAGGAAACCTTTATAAAAGAGTTAATGCAAACCGGGGCTTACCTTGTTGCTGCTGGTCAGGAGTTAGTTCTTCGTCTGGAAGCAGGAAGTCGAGAACCTCCGGAGCTTCCTCGCCTTCAGCGACTACACGTTATTGAAATGCTACATGTTAATTTAAATGCAATTGTGTAAGCTTGCATACTTAACTACTAATAACTCTAGCTAGCCCTCCCCTTTGGTTCTGAAATTTTTATTATGGCTTGGTAGGGTCCTAACCAGAGTCTTGACCAAGTGTCATTTGAAACAAAGTTCATCTGAACCTTGTACAAATAAAAGCCCATTTGGTCAATAATTGAGCCTCTAACTAATTCCAGGGGTTTTCATGGCTCCAACCATTACTTTCTGGAAACTAGAATTTAGGATGGTTCTAATGGAGTTGGTTTCATGTCATTTGACGAATTCTACAGAAAGTTATGCCCTAATTAAGATTTGAGAAAATCTGAAAAATGTTTCTGTACATTTTTCTATTTTCTCTGGGCAGTTCTCTTAATCACCCCATTAGGGTAACTAAATTAACTTGGATTAGTCTGAAAATTTACTGGGATTCAGGGATTTTCTATTGAACCTCTCAGCCAAATTTCAGAATTTTTCATAGAGTAGTTCTCCAGATAAAATTCCCAACATTTTAAATTTTTAGGGATTTAATTCTGGAAAACTATTCACTTTCATGAGCTGAATTTGGTATTGCTGAAAAGTACTCAGAATTCTGAGTTCAGCAAAATTTGGTTCATCGAATTTGGAGTTTCCTAGCCAAAGTTCTATGCATTTGAAGTTTGAACTAAAACTGGAAATTCCAAAAATGTTTAAATCCTGCGGGTGGGTCCACCGCACACGTGTCGACCGCTGGAGCCGAGCCACACGGGGCCACAGACTCCTTCCCGCGCGGCCGCACTGGATCCCGGACCACAGAGAATCCCCCCCATTTATCTCCAGCCGTTGACGCGTGGGGCCTACCCCTTCGTCTTCCTCCGGCCACCTGCACGACCCCGCCGCCGAGCTCGCCGGAGCTCTCGCCGGAGAGGGGCTCCGGTCCTCGGAGCTTGCTGAATCTCGCCGCCAGTGCCTATCTCGGCCTGAGGAACACGGTGGTGCCCTCCCCAGAGCTTGACAACCACCGGAACAGTGCTCCCACCGGCAACAGCGGCCGGGAGCTCACCGGCGACGTCCAACTCGGCATCCCATGCACCTTTTTCGATGCGGTTTGCTCGGGGAGCTCTGCTGGCACCTGCTGGTCACGGACATGGACACCGATCCCTGTGAAAACGGCGGCAACTACGACCTCATCGGCGACCTAGGCCGGATATCGGCTGTGCTCAGAAAACTTCGAAGAACCGTAACCCTAGCCCACGGTTCTTACTGGTTTTCGATCCTAGGTGGCCATGGCAGTGTATAGAGCGTGTGCGTGACTTGGTATGCCCGGTGATGAGCTAACCCCCACGAATTTTGAGATTTGATGGGAGCTCGGTCTTAGGACCCCCGAAACTTTCCCGGTGAAATACTCCCCCGACAGCCCATGAAATGGAGAACGGTTGGGACTAGAAGAATCAGCACCTCAAGGCGATCCTTTCTTGTGTTGCTCGTCGGGCACGAGAGCGTCTGTGCTGGCCGGACGCCGGTGATCAGAGAGGGCGGCGTTTCTGTGCTCGCGCGGAACCCAGAAAGAAACTCGGTCGGGAGTGGTTCTCGTTTGGAAAACAGGAGGAAGGGTGGCATGGGCTGTGCGCTGGCCTTTGAGCCACGGTTTTGGCACCGTGCGGTGGCCGATTGCTGCCTCGGTGGCTCTCCGCCGTTCCCTTGCCTTGCGCGCGAAGCCGAGGTCGGCTGCAGCAACCGACTGCACCCTCGTGTGTGCAACTGACCTGTGGGCCTCCCTTTTACCCCTTTTCCCTAATAATTCTTTTCTGTTCTTGCTAATTATCCCACCAGCTACTCACAATTTAATGTGAGACTTAGTCACCAAGTCTTGGTTTAAATTTGAATTCTCAAATTTGAACTATGTTTGGCTAAATTTGCTGCATGTTTAAACTGAAATTCAAATTCAGTTTTGAATTCTCGCAAATTTAGCTCTTGACAAGATGAACTCCAATGAGGATGAAAATTGGTGGGCTTACTCAGAAAAATGTGCTGAGTTTGAATATGAAGCTAGCTTTTGAATTTGAGTGATGAAAGTTGCTACCATTTGAATTTACATTCAAATTGGCCTCTTTTTCAAATACCTCCAAAAGTGCCTCAAAAGTGTTGGATTTCTATGAAACTTGGACTGAACCTTCCCAAGACTTTTTAAGTTCTAGGGGTGAGCTCAACCTCTCATGTTCATGTGTCCAAATCCCACTTTGTGAAAAGGAAGACTTTCCCCTCTAATCACTCTTTTGATGGAGGTTACTTGCTCTTCACAATATTTCCTAAGATATCCACAATAAAAACTGTGGTGTTGTGTGGTTATAAAAAGTTTTTGCAAGTCCCTTTTCTTGGGCTTTTACATCTCTCCCCCCTTAAAAGAATCTCGTCCTGAGATTATAAAAGAAGAGATAGCGATGTAATAGGGACTTACCCGTGCTGACATGCCATGAACTCCGGGTAATTTGAGCAAAGGAATTTCTCGCTCTCCCACGTCGCTTCCTCAGCGGTGTGGTTGCTCCAGAGTATTTTGTAGAATCACAACGTTCTGCTACGTGTGGTCCTGGCTTTTTCATCAAGAATGGCCACCGGATACTCATCATATGTTAAATCCGGTTTCAGCTCGCCGATGTCTTCGGTAGGAACAGCAGCTGTATGCTTCAAACATTTTCGCAGTTGCGAAACATGGAAAACATCATCGACACCAGCAAGGGATGCCAGTAATTCCAATCGATATGCCACTGGTCCACACTTCTCGGTGATGGCGTAGGGTCCAATAAAACGGGGAGCGAGCTTCCCCTTCACACCGAACCGGTGCACACCCTTCATCGGGGACACGCGGAGGTACACGTGTTCACCGATGTCAAAGTGCAACGGTCTACGCCTCTTATCAGCATAGCTCTTCTGCCGGGATTGAGAGGCCTTCAAATTGGCTTGAATTGTCCGAACGCGCTCTTCGGCGTCGTTCACCACATCAACCCCGAATGTGACCCTCTCACCGAACTCGCACCAATTTAATGGGGTGCGGCATTTGCGACCGTAGAGAGCTTCGTAGGGTGCCATCTTGATACTCGCCTGATAGCCATTGTTATACGAGAATTCCGCCAATGGTAGGTGATCATCCCAGTTCCTACCATGGTGGATGGCACATGCTCTCAACATGTCTTCTAAAACCTGATTCACCCTCTCTGTTTGGCCATCTGTCTGAAGGTGGTAAGCGGAGCTCCTGATCAACTTAGTGCCCAATGCAGCGTGTAGCTGCTCCCAAAAGCGAGATACAAATAATGCACCTCGATCTGAGACGATGGTCTTGGGTACCCCGTATAGGCATAGAATCTTCGCTATGTATAGCTCCGCATATTTGCCGGCATTGTAACGTGTATTCACCGGAATGAAGTGAGCCGTCTTGGTTAACCGATCAATGATTACCCATATGGAATCATGCTTGTTGGATGTTAGGGGTAATCCCACAATGAAATCCATGCTCACATCTTCCCATTTCCATGCCAGGATCTTCAGGGGTTGCAGTAGCCCTGATTTCTTCATGTGATCAGCTTTCACTCATCTACACGTATCGCACTCGGATACGTACTTCGCTACCTCCCGCTTCATCCGTGTCCACCAGAATTTCTTTTTCAAATCTTGGTACATCTTGTTGCTGCCCGTATGAATGGAGTATTTAGACAAGTGAGCTTCATCGAGGATTTTCTTCCTCAGTTCCATGTCCCGGGGTACGACTATGCGGTCGTTGAACCATAGCGTCCCCTCATCATCCTTCCGGAAACATCTGATCTCCCCGTTGTCTATCCGTATCCGGAGATGTGCCGTGCCTTTATCATCTTTCTGAGCTGCAATGATGTCCTCCCTGATGGTAGGGATGAGGGCAAGGTTGTACAGCGATCCATAAGGAACCAAGTATAAACTTGGCTCTTCCTCCTCCACCGGTGTAATGGTGAGGTGATGGACATGTGATTTCTGACTCAGTGCGTCGGCGACCACATTCGCCTTGCCGGGGTGGTAGTGAATCTCAATTTCATAGACCTTGATTAATTCTAACCACCTCCTTTGCCTCATATTCAGCTCCTTCTGGGTGAAAATGTATTTCAAGCTCTTGTGGTCGGTGTAGAGGTGCACCAAATTCCCCAGGAGATAGTGCCTCCACATTTTTAGCGCCAACACCACGGCAGCAAGCTCAAGATCATGAGTCGGATAGTGCTGCTCATGGTTCCAAAGTTGGCGTGAGCCATAAGCGACCACACGTCCTTCTTGCATCAACACGCAGCCAAGCCCAATACCGGACGCGTCACAATACACGTCAAAGGGCTTTGTTGTATCCGGCTGAGCTAATACCGGGGCTGTGGTGAGATGCTTCACCAATGTTTGGAATGCTCCTTCACACGCCGTGTTCCAAACATATTTCGTTCCCTTCTTTAGCAATTCTGTCATTGGTTTAGCGAGCTTGGAGAAGCTTGGAATGAATCTCCGATAGTATCCCGCTAACCCGAGGAAACTTCTGACTTCATGAACTGAAGTGGGAGCTTTCCATTTCAGTACTTGCTCTATTTTACTTGGGTCAACCGCAATGCCTTCTGCGGAGATGATATGTCCCAAGAATGGCACTTGGCTGATCCAAAACTCGCATTTGCTGAACTTGGCGTAGAGCTTGTGGTCTCGCAATCGTTGAAGAATGATCCGCAAGTGTTCGGCATGTTCGGCTTCTGTCTTGGAGTAAACCAAGATATCGTCAATGAACACTACCACGAACTTGTCCAGCTCCGGCATGAACACCGAGTTCATGAGATACATGAAATGGGCTGGAGCATTTGTGAGACCAAAGGACATGACGAGATATTCATATAAGCCGTATCTCGTCGAGAACGCCGTCTTCGGGATATCTTCCGCTCGGATCTTAATCTGATGATATCCATAACGAAGGTCCATCTTGGAGAATACACTTGCCCCCACAAGTTGATCAAACAATATGTCAATGCGGGGCAGTGGGTACTTATTCTTGATGGTAACGGCGTTGAGCGGCCGGTAGTCCACACACAGCCTCAGGGTTTCATCCTTCTTCTTTACAAACAGCGCCGAGCACCCCCAAGGCGAGGAACTCGGCCTAATGAAACCCTTGCTCAACAGATCATTGAGCTGTTCTTTCAGTTCAGCCAGCTCATTTGGAGTCATTTTGTTTGGTCTCCGTGATATGGGCGTAGTCCCAGGTGCAAGTTCAATCTTGAACTCGACGTCCCGCTCAGGTGGCATGCCCGGAAGATCATCCGGGAACACGTCAGGATACTCCCGGACTACAGGGATGTCTTCTAACTTGAGAGCTTCAGCATTATTAATTGCTAAAACTTCGCGGACTGGCGTGTCTAACACCATGGAATGCGGACGGTGGAATGGAGAATTTAAGTGAACCGTCCGTGTCCGAGTCTCTAGGACAGCGCCATGGTATTGTAGCCATGACATCCCTAAGATTGCATCAATCTTTTGCCCCATAAGGATTATCAAGGTGGTGGGATATAGTTTCCCACCTAAGCACAGAGGTGCTTTTGGAATCATCATATTAGCTGAAATCTTCCCTCCTGGTGAGCAGATCATATAAGTGCAGTCGGTTGGGAAGACTTGCATTTGATGCTTAGCCACATAGGATGCACTTATAAAGCTGTGGGTTGCACCAGAATCAAACAATATGACGATGGCTTGATGGTTGAGAGTAAACGTACCCGCCAGCACGTTGTCTCCCTCTGGGGTGTCCTCATTGTCGAGGTTGCGGACACCCCCAGTCCGCTGACGAACCTTCTTCACTGGAGGTCGGCCTCGAGCACCGCCCTAGAACTGGGCTTGCCCGCTGCTCTGCTGCCCCTGGGGACAGTCCTTCGCGAAGTGGCCCGCCTGGCCACACGTGAAGCAGGTGAAACGGGGCGGTCCCCCGCTGATTGGTGGACGGAATCCCGGGGCGCGTTGTGGCGGTGTAAATGCCCGGGGTGCCGTCTGCTGCTGCTGTTGTCTTGGTGGTGGCATCGGCGGACGGAACGGAGGTGCCTGAAAGGGACGTCCCCCGAACCGTTGAGGTCACGCCGGTGGTTGCCACTGCTGCCCGGATGGTGTCCGATACACCATATGGTACTTCTGGGGCGCGCCACCACCGCTGCTAGGTGGAGCGCTGCGCTTCCTCTGCTCAGCTGCCAACTCCCGCTGAGCGTCTTCTTGCATAATCACGGCATTGACTAGGTCGTTGAATGTGCCGCGATTCCACTAAACGAGGTGCGTCTTCATTTCGGGGTGTAATCCCCGATAGAAGTGTTCCCGCTTCTTCTCTTCAGTGGAGATGTAATCTGACGCATATTGCGCCAGATGGTTGAAGGCACGGGAGTAGTCGTGGGCACTCCTCCCGCCCTGCTTCAGTTCCAAAAATTCTTGGAACTTCCTCTTCATGATTCCAGGAGGAATGTGATAGGCGCGAAACGCCTCCCGGAACTCTTGCCATTCCACGGCATGGCCAGCCGGACGTGAGGCGACATAATTCGCCCACCACGCACCAGCGGCACCGTGAAGTTGCTGCGCTGTGAACAGTGTCTTCTGCCGCTCCGTACATGGGAGCAGCCTGAACTTGGACTCCATGGTCCGCAGCCAGTTGTCGGCCTCCAGTGGTTCTTCAGCTTCGGTGAACACTGGAGGGTGCGTACTCATGAAGTCCGAGTACGACACTTCACGGGGCTCACGAGGCCCTCTGTCTTGACGTCCCCCCGCCTGGGAAGTATTCTGCACGATCGTGCGGAGCAGGTTGGTCTGCTCCTCACGACCCCCCACCAGTGCCGCTATCACATCCGCTAGGGTAAGCAGAGGCGGCGGTGGTGGCTGCTGCTGCGGGGTGCTGTCGTAGGTCGGTGGCTGGGAGTCATCACCTCCCTGTTGACTAGAGCCACCAACCTCGTGCGTGGTCCTAGTACGAACCATCTGCAACCACACGACAATAATCATCAGTCTCGCAACATTTTGCATGCAGCCCCATAAAAATAGGCGTAAAAACATAATGACAATGAGAATATGCGATACATCTCGTAAGCAGATAATGTAATAACTTTGCACAAGCTACACCATTACCAGACCAAACACAAGCTAGTTTAATCCAACTTGATGAACCTCCACTTTGGAAGCTCAACGTAACTAGGTTTGGTCACTATGAGACATTACTATCGCGTTGTCATCAGGTACACCACCCTTAGGGTACAACACCCTCTCCAATGAGTTCAACTGTCATTCTTCTGTCAGAATGACCAGTTTCTACCTATTCCAAGTTTTGATCTGGTTCTGGGCATTTTCATGACTCAAGTTGAATACCAAAGTTAAAGTTAACTTCAGTATCTTTCCAACGAGTACTTATTTGCCCTCAGATAAGATCTGGTGAAAAAGTTATGGTAATTCAAAGTCAGCAAAATTTCTGGAAGAATTTTAACAGCACCTCCCTTGGAAGTTGTTGTTTTCAACTCTGATTTCCACTAAATTCTGTGCTGAAATTTCAGGAACTTTGAATTGCAAAGATGTCCCACACCTTCTACTCTTTCTAAGGATGTATCATATGAAAATTTTTGATGTTGCTACTGGGAGTTATCATTGAAAAACAGAACAGTCCAGAGAGTGTTCCACTCTGTCCTGGTTCTGGACAGTTTACATCCCTCTGGGTTTTAGGCCATCTCAAGGTGTGTTTCAGCTCTGGGAGTCTACAACAAAGTTGTATAGTACTTAAATACCTTTCCAGAACTATATAGCACACCTCCCTGGGCTAAAATACCTGTGAGTTATGCCCTGTTGAAGATCAGCAACTTGCTGTCCAAAACAGAGCACTCTGTTTTTCAGTCTTTTGGAACTACACTCATCACTATCCAATTTTTTTCTACCCAACCAGGGTCCTAAATGTTGAACCTAATGATTTTAATTCCTTGTTATCAATATTTTCATGCATATGCCTACAATATCACGGTACTACGTTCCTCAAAAAAGAAAATCCTAACCGGATTATACCGGCATATACGTCTCAAGTGTGGCACTAAACGGTCTCTCGCACACGTTTTCTACACGGATACATACGTGGTTAGTACCTGCAGAAGACCACACAATAATGGTGCACTCAATGGTTGTTCATTTCAGGCAGGATCATATTCAAAAGTAAATACAAACGCCCGTATCATTGCCATACGGCCGTCCTTGGGTTAGGTCACGTCTCAAGGTACGTGATCGTGTTTCAACACCACACGACGGGGAACCCGAGTATGTCATGAACGGTTCGTCACGGTTGGAAATGTTATCAACCCAACAGATACCACCTACTGCCCTGCAGGGCACGCCGATGGCAAGCGCTGCGTATGTCCTCCTGGGCTATTTCTAGACGAACACACTCTCGCGTTACTGACCACGCGATGGGGTCTCCACTTACTTGCCTAATGCACGCTAGGGATCAGCGTTTCATATGAACTCAGGAACATGAAGAGTTCAAGAGTTTCATATTGACGTCTCACACCAAGCTGTGAGACCTATCCCTGAACCACGTTCCTCGTCAGGGGAGCTAACCGAAATTGAACCGCTTTCGGTGGCGTTCCTTACCAAACTTACCAGAGCGTAGGTGCGTCGTTACATAATTGAAATTCAGAATTGTAACACATAAGTTAGTCTTTGCCACTTTAAGTAACTATGCTAGTATAGCCCTTACTTGGGCAACTACCGAATCCTCACCGTATACCTAAGTTTTTCCCATAATGCAGTCCTTAAGTACTGTGCTATCCCCACTGCAGCTCTGATACCAGGCTGTGGAGCACCGGGATCCGCTCATCCAGGATCGCAGAGGGTGGTGCCGCGCGATGCGACACCCGACAGCACACGTCATAAGAACACATTATATTACATGGGAAACAAACTGAATGTACAAAGTAGTACACTTCTCAGTTACAAACTAGGGTCTTTATTACACAGCGAAAGTTTCTTTTATACAACTCACGCCCGCCTATCTAGCAAAAGTCGGTTGCCCAGCCCTAGGGCAACCCACACTAGCTGCACTCCTCAGCTCAGCGCGGCGTGTACGGCTCCCACTCAGCCGTGGTCCCCGACGGAGGGTAACCCTCGCCGGTGGACTCGTACTCCGAGTCCGTGGGTGGCTCCTCACCTGAAAAACACTTAAGCAGCAACCGTGAGCACGAAGGCTCAGCAAGGCTTAACCGACTCATCTAAGCATGAAACTCTACATGAGGTGTACAATGACATAGGTTAGTAATACTGCCAAAAAGAGACACGCCTACAAGTTCATCCTTAGTTCATCTTTTAGCAACAAGTTAACAGTTCGAAAATCTGAAATTTAGTAAGCAATATTTGGTGGCACACATGTAGCAATACAATTATATCATAACAGCAAGATTTAATCATCACTTTTCATACATTAGTCTACGTTACGATGCAGTGAACAAGCGGTACTCGTCACCGTGAGGGACGGCGAATCGACTCGATATACACCTGCAGGGAAACCCAAAGAGCACGTCACATACGCCCACCCGTGGAGCTGCACAGCACGCTCACTCGATGTCGTACGGGACAACCTTTCACCCAACAGCCCAAACGTCGAACTGGTCGCACCGAAACGAGCAGGAGGTTCCCCACACAGAGCATCTCTCTATGCCCGTTCGCAGATTTCCACCTTGCTGCCCTCAACCTACACCTATAAATCGGTGTGCTATGCCTCGACGCCCGGAGGTTTAGGCTACATCGGTTTATCGGGGCCCATATATCTGATATGCCTTCGGTACATTCAATACTTGTTCCGCAGGGCCGCACACGGATCGGTCCTCAATCGATACGGGCAGGGCTGCGCACACAAGACTCCCTCTTGCTGCGCCCTAGCCCCTGCCTAGTCTCATTTTCATTACTAAAGTGATCTCACATCACTCAACCGAACCCGTGTGTCCCAAGCCTATCTCGCGAGTAGATTCCAACTACTCGACTTGTACCGAAGCCCTATGAATCTTTAAGCATAGCCTTTCTACTCGGGGTCTTATACACTACCCTCACTTTTTTAGGAACCTTTGGTTATGCAAGTGGGGTTCCATTCATCCTATACCTAATGCACAATCATACTTCACACTATGTATGTAAACAAAGGACAACTTTATAAAAGAGTTAATGCAAACCGGGGCTTGCCTTGTTGCTGCTGGTCAGGAGTTAGTTCTTCGTCTGGAAGCAGGAAGTTGAGAACCTCCGGAGCTTCCTCGCCTTCAGCGACTACACGTTATTGAAATGCTACATGTTAATTTAAATGCAATTGTGTAAGCTTGCATACTTAACTACTAATAACTCTACCTAGCCCTCCCCTTTGGTTCTGAAATTTTTATTGTGGCTTGGTAGGGTCCTAACCAGAGTATTGACCAAGTGTCATTTGAAACAAAGTTCATCTGAACCTTGTACAAATAAAAGCCCATTTGGTCAATAATTGAGCCTCTAACTAATTCCAGGGGTTTTCATGGCTCCAACCATTACTTTCTGGAAACTAGAATTTAGGATGGTTCTAATTGAGTTGGTTTCATGTCATTTGACGAATTCTACAGAAAGTCATGCCCTAATTAAGATTTGAGAAAATCTGAAAAATGTTTCTGTATATTTTTCTATTTTCTCTGGGCAGTTCTCTTAATCACCCCACTAGGGTAACTAAATTAACTTGGATGAGTCTGAAAATTTTACTGGGGTTCAGGGATTTTCTATTGAACATCTCAGCCAAATTTCAGAATTTTTCATAAAGTAGTTCTCCAGATAAAATTTCCAACAGTTCAAACTTTAGGGATTTAATTCTGGAAAACTATTCACTTTCATGAGCTGAATTTTGTATTGCTGGAAAGTACTCAGAATTCTGAGTTCAGCAAAATTTGGTTAATCGAATTTGGAGTTTCCTAGCCAAGGTTCTATGCATTTGAAGTTTGAACTAAAACTGGAAATTCCAAAAATGTTTAAATCCTGCGGGTGGGTCCACCGCACACGTGTCGACCGCTGGAGCCGAGCCACAAGGGGCCACAGACTCCTTCCCGCGCGGACGCACTGGATCCCGGACCACAGAGAATCCCCCCATTTATCTCCAGCCGCTGACGCGTGGGGCCTACCCCTTCGTCTTCCTCCGGCCACCCGCGCGACCCCGCCGCCGAGCTCGCCGGAGCTCTCGCTGGAGAGGGGTTCCGGTCCTCGGAGCTTGCTGAATCTCGCCGCCAGTGCATATCTCGGTCTGAGGAACACGGTGGTGCCCTCCCCAGAGCTTGACGACCACCGGAACAGTGCTCCCGCCGGCAACAGCGGCCGGGAGCTCACCGGCGACGTCCAACTCGGCATCCCATGCACCTTTTTCGATGCGGTTTGCTCGGGGAGCTCCGCTGGCACCTGCTGGTCACGGACATGGACACCGATCCCTGTGAAAACGGCGGCAACTACAACCTCATCGGCGACCTAGGCCGGATATCGGTTGTGCTCAGAAAACTTCGAAGAACCGTAACCCTAGCCCACGGTTCTTACTGGTTTTCGATCCTAGGTGGCCGTGGCAGTGTATAGAGCGTGTGCGTGACTTGGTATGCCCGGTGATGAGCTAACCCCCACGAATTTTGAGATTTGGTGGGAGCTCGGTCTTAGGACCCCCGAAACATTCCCGGCGAAATACTCCCCCGACAGCCCATGAAATGGAGAACGGTTGGGACTAGAAGAATAAGCACCTCAAGGCGATCCTTTCTTTTGTTGCTCGTCAGGCACGAGAGCGTCTATGCTGGCCGGACGCCGGCGATCAGAGAGGGCGGCGTTTCTGTGCTCGCGCGGAACCGAGAAAGAAACTCGGTCGGGAGTGGTTCTCGTTTGGAAAACAGGAGGAAGGGCGGCGTGGGCTGTGCGCTGGCCTTTGAGCCGCGGTTTTGGCACCGTGAGGTGGCCGATTGCTGCCTCGGTGGCTCGCCGCCGTTCCCTTGCCTTGCGCGCGTAGCCGAGGTCGGCTGCAGCAACCGACTGCACCCTCGTGTGTGCAACTGACCTGTGGGCCTCCCTTTTACCCCTTTTTCCCTAATAATTCTTTTCTGTTCTTGCTAATTATCCCACCAGCTACTCACAATTTAATTTGATACTTAGTCACCAAGTCTTGGTTTAAATTTGAACTATGTTTGGCTAAATTTGCTGCATGTTTAAACTGAAATTCAAATTCAGTTTTGAATTCTTGCAAATTTAGCTCTTGACAAGATGAACTCCAATGAGGATGAAAATTGGTGGGCTTACTCAGAAAAATGTGCTGAGTTTGAATATGAAGCTAACTTTTGAATTTGAGTGATGAAAGTTGCTACCATTTGGATTTACATTCAAATTGGCCTCTTTTTCAAATACCTCCAAAAGTGCCTCAAAAGTGTTGATTTCTATGAAACTTGGACTGAACCTTCCCAAGACTTTTTAAGTTCTAGGGGTGAGCTCAACCTCTAATGTTCATGTGTCCAAATCCCACTTTGTGAAAAGGAAGACTTTCCCCTCTAATCACTCTTTTGATGGAGGTTACTTGCTCTTCACAATATTTCCTAAGATATCCACAATAAAAACTGTGGTGTTGTGTGGTGATAAAAAGTTTTTGCAAGTCCCTTTTCTTGGGCTTTTACACATGTCTTTTTATTTTATATACCCATTTAAAGTCAATAATATTACTCACCCCTTTTCTCAGTACAAGACGTCATGTCTTGTTCTTTTCTAAGCCTGAATCTCAACATCCATTGCTCTTTTCCAATTCTGATCTTTTAGAGCTTGTTCCAAATTTACTGGTTCTCCTGTAGATGTAAGCATGCAAACAAAATCATTGCCAAAAGATTTTGGTTTAGAAATATTTTTTTGCAACCTTGTCCGTGATCGATTAATTTTTGGTGAAACCATCCCCATTTGTTGAATCAGCATGATCTGTGGTAGAATCATCCCATATGAATGCTTCGGACTCAGACACATGCACATGTCCCAATGTTTCAGACATGTTAAAAACCGGAGTAGGTACCTGTGCCGTACCATCATCCGTATCGGCCACATGCACCGATTGGCGTGGAGACCTCCCCTGCACCTGTAACCGATCGTGCGCCACTGGCACATTTAGTTCTCGCACAGGCGCCGATGCTGATCCTTCCTTCCATACCTGAGAATCATGATTGTTTACTTGAGTGTCTGCACCATCAGCCGAATCTTCATCAGTGCGCACCCGGATCATCTGCTCCCACAGAATCTGTAGTCTTCACAGACACATTGCTGTTTTCTCCAATATAGTTAGATAAATCCATAGAGTTGGCTCTTCTTAGGGAATTAATTTGCTGATTATTTTCTACTGCAGGACCTGCAAGATTAATCAACGTTGGATGAAGGAGAGTGATTTCAGATTTCAGCCATGCACCTGCATTGGGGTTAAGCTTTTCAAAAGGAAAGACCGTTTCATCAAACACTACATCTCTTGAAATATAAACTCTTCCACTAGATATATCTAGGCATTTATATCCTTTGTGCAATGAGCTGTAAACAATGAACACACACTGCTTAGATCTAAATGAAGGTTTGTGAGCATTGTAGGCACACAGGTTAGGCCAACATGCACAACCAAATATCTTGAGTTGTGTATAATTTGGTGTAGTGCCAAATAATTTTTCCCAGGGATAGGCATAATCAATAATTCTAGAAGGAGTTCTATTAATGAGGAAAGCCACTGTAGAGAAAGCTTCATCGCAAAATTTCAAAGGCATAGATGCACGTGCTAAAAGAGAGAGTCCAACCTCAACAATGTGACGATGTTTTCTTTCTGCCGCGCCATTTTGTTGATGAGTATGTGGACATGATACTTGATGTGGGATTCCTATCTTACAAAGAAAGGATTAAGTTTTTGGTACTCACCCCCAATCTGTTTGGACCAAAATAATTATCCTATTGAACATGCGTTCTACTTGAGTTTGAAAGGTCTGAAACATGTGGAAAACTTCATATTTATGTCTAAGAAGATAGACCCAAGTAAATTTACTGAAATCACCAATGAAGCTCACATAATAACTATATCTTCCAATAGAGGTTGGGGCAGGTCCCCATACATCCGAAAAAATGAGTTCAAGAGGATTTTCTGAAATACTAACTGATTTAGGAAAACACAATTGATGACTCTTGCCTTGTTTACATGCATAACACACTTGAGATTTGCTACGCTCTAAAGAACAAGGAAGATTATTCTTGTTTACAACTTTATTTATAATGACCATAGAGGGGTGTCCTAGCCTATCATGCCACTTTTCCAAAGACGGCTTTGTGGTTATAAAGGCACACTTAGAAGAAGACAATTGTTCAAGATATGGCCAAGGATAAAGTCCTCCTTTACACCTGCCTTGTAGGAGAATTTTCTTCGTCGCTTGATTCTTCACCAAAAAATAATGAGGGTGATACTCAAGAAATACAGAATTATCTGTAGTAAGCCTATATACAGATAAGAGATTCTTGCGGCAGATGGGACATGAATAATATTGATGATATGTATTGGTCTTGCAGGTGTATGCAAAGTAGATTTCCCAAAAAAAACTAATTCCCATATCTGAGCCATTTGCCGTGTGTACTTTTTCTTGTCCAGTGTATTTTTCCTTGACTGAAAGTTTGTCTAATTCTCCAGCTATATGATCTGTTGCACCGGTATCAGTATACCAATTTGTATCCACACCGTAAGACATTGTTGCACTGTTTGCAGATCGCTCTTCAGGTCTGAATTCTCTGTCAAATCTTTTCCAACATCGTGCAGCTACATGACCAATCTTGTCACAAATCTGGCACACCGGTCTTCCTTCAGGCGCACCTCTACCCCTGCCTTGCCAGCCTCGACCGCCACGGTTTCCACAGTCTCCATCATGTCCCCCTCTGCCACGGTAGCCTCCCTGTGCAGCAAGGTTTGCATGATACTGATTTGGTGCTTGTCTCTCCAGCCATGCTTCAGTAGCCATCAAATGCGCAAATAAATCAGAAAGCAAAATTGATTCTGATCTGGTATTCACATTTTCAACCAGGTAGTTATAATCGGCATCAAGGTCTGCTAGTATGTAGGAGATCACATCATCATCCTCCAACTTTTTGCCCGCTGCAGCCATCTCATCAGCGTATGCCTTCGTCTTGGCAAAATATGCTGGAGCGGTCATATCTCCCTTCCTTGTACTGGACAACTTAGTGCGCAAAGCCATTATACATGCCCGAGACTGAGATGAATAACTTTCTTGGATAGCTTTCCATACCTCAGCGGAAGATGTATACATGGCCACTTGAGCAAGAACTTCCTTCGAAAGAGTTGAATTAATATAGCTCAACAACTGCTGGTCTTGTATAAGCCAGGTTGTATGCTCTGGATTTGTAATCGTCTCTGAACTTTAACCACTTCGATCAACGATGATCTCTTCTTCAGGCTTCATCTTGGATCCATTGAAGAATCCATATAATTGTGCCCCTCGAATTGCAGGCAACACTTGAGCTTTCCAGAGTAGAAAGTTGTCTCTCGTTAATTTCTCAACATGGTGGGTGGAGTACAGGCAACACGAATGCGCCCGACATTATCTCAGTGAAGTAGCGGCTCTGATTACCATGTAAAACTGGATCAAACCCTAGCATTGGCCTAGCCGCAGGGTGTACGTGTTTATATAGAAAAGGACTTACACGTGATAACGACAGTCTGACTTGGTTACGATCTAATCTGTCGTTTACAATAATATCTGTTACAGTTTGGATTCTATCCTGATCAACCAAGTCCTGACCGATCATTATCGTTTACATTGTAATCTCCTATTCTATTGCTTCGTAGCTTCAACAACCGAGTACTTTATCTCTTCATCTCAGTTAAGATACTTCAACACCCCGTTGTTTCTTGTTCACAATAGAAGAGAGAGGGAGATCACGGTACAGGGCCAATTTTTCTTGGCAAGGTTGTCGGTCGTGGGCATTCTACCGTGTACAGCTAACCACGCGAAGAAACAACATTTTCGTTCAGTCTTGCCTTTGCAAAGTGCTTGAGCCAATAAGGTGTATGTTGCCCCCATGAATTGCATATTATAAGCAGAGGACGACATGTAATCACCCGATGCTGTCCACCTCCATCTGATCACATCCGGGGAATCTGATAGGGTAAGATCTCCTAGAGCAATGAAGAGCAAGACAAATTCCTCAAACAATTCAGAAGTATTGATGGTCCTTATATTAGTAACACCACTACAAGAAAAAAACAAATTTAAGATGGCCAAAGTTATTAACGGCGGTACCGTTGTTAATTAAAATGTTCACGACGGTGTCCAACGGACGTCGTAAATTAGCGCATTATTCACGACAGTTGACCTAGACCGTCGTAAATAAGCATATTATTTACGACGGTAGGTCTTGACTGTCATGAATAAGTTCCTTATTTACGACAGGGCCAATTCCCGTCGTAAATAACACATTATTTACGATGGTCAGGGTCTTGGCCGTCGTAAATAAGGGGTATATACCCGCCCGGGCCAAGGTCGGCGCGGGCACTCACGCCCTCGCCGACCCCGACAGTTTCGCCGCCGCTGCCTCTCGCGCCACTGCCGCCGCCCTTGCGCGCCGCCGCCGCCGCCGAACAGCGCCGCTGCCGCCGAACAGCGCCGCTGCCGCCGCCCCGCCCTCCCCGGCCCACGCGCCACTGGCCCTGCGCGCCCTGGCCTGTCCCAGTGCGCCCCCGGCCCCCGCGCCCCTGCGAGCCCCGGTCGGCCACCCAATGCCGGCTCCACCACGACCCGGCGCCGCCCCGACCCGAGGTTTTTTTAAATAGTTTTAATTAATTAACTTATTTTAGTTTAGTTTACAAGTTGTAATTAGGTTATTTTAATTAGTTTAGTTGATTTTACAATTAGTTTAGTTTAGTTTGTAAGTATGCTTTAATTAGTTTAGTTTAGTTTAATTACTTTAAATCTGTTTAGTTTAGCTTATTCAACCCACCCGGGTCAGGGTCGGCGCGGGCATTCACGCCCGCACCGTCCCCGACCGGTTCCGCCGCCGCCGCCCACCCTGGCCTCCATGTGCGCCGCCGCCCACCCCGGCCTACTCGCGCGCCACCGCCGCCACCCCCTCCGGCCTCCCCGCGCGCCTTTGCCACCGGCCACCCCGGCCTCCCCGCGCGTCTTTGCCGCCGCCCACCCCAGCCTCCCCGCGCGCCTTTGCTGCCATCGCCCCGGCCTGTCCTCCTGCCCCCGACCGCCCCGCCCTGAAACGGTCGGCCCCGACCGCCACGCCGCAGACCCGGCCCCGCCCCGACCCGCCGCCACCCCAGCCCGGCCCATTGAGGTTTTTCAATTTGTTTTAATTAATTAACTTATTTTTTAATTAGTTTAAATTATTTAGCTCCCTAGCCGCCGGGCCCCTTCCCTGCCCGCCCTGCCAGCGGGGTCCCTCCCCTGCCTGTCGCTGGGTCCCTCCACTGCCCGCCCTGCCCGCCAGCTTACTATTGTTTAAATTATTTAATTGTTTATTTTGTTTCGAATTCTCAATTAGATTAGAATTAGTTAATTGATTGATTATGAGTGTGTACTATATATACGTATATTAATGGGTTTCGAGCCGGTCCAACCTGACACGGCCCAACCCAGCCCGACCTAGCAAGGCCCAATCCGGCCTGACCCGGCACGGCCCAACCCGGCCTGACCCGACAAGGCCCAATCTGGCGCGACCCAACACGACCCAATCGCGCCTCAACCCGGCACGGCCCAACCCGGCCCGACCTTGGAAGGCCCAATCCAGCCTGACCAGGCACGGCCCAATCCCGCCCCGACCAGTCACGGCCCAGATGGTTTTAGTCACAACTTATGTGTCGAGACGAGCACGAAGGCGAACGGCGATAATGACTTGTAACTTTCAACGGTTACGCGTCGCCCCTTGGAACTTTCAACTCTGACCAGCTTACCCCCTCTTTCTCGTTCTTTCCTATCTTGTAAATGACTGAAAAATGAAAATGAGTAACATAACCTATAGAAATTTATTACCGTTTTGATTCTGTACGTCTGACATGTGATAGGCATGTGAAGCATGCAGGTTCAGAATTGTCCCTTTTTGGACAGCCTAAGAGTGATCGAGGACGTGCTTTTGACGAGTTAGGTATGGGGCCTGGATCTAGATGTGATTTTGACAGCATAATCCTAATGTTCTCTGCTGCACCATTTTTATGCGTGCAGTTGCATAACAGCGGGGTTATGCTGCCGAAATTTCATCTAGATTCGGACACCGTGTCTCATCATAATCACATTACCTCAGTCACTCTTAGGTGGGTTTAGGACCTATCTGTCTAGTTGTAGTGGCCGGGACAAGACATAAAAATGTACTAATAATGATTTGTCCGCTTTGAAGGTATAACCTTAGACATGGCTGAAGACCGAACTTGGATGTATTCTGGTTGGAAAAAGAATGGGCATCACTTAGAGAGTGGTTCACCAAGACATATGCTTTTATACAACGAGCTTTTTTGTTGTGCAACAGCAGCAAGGTGCGGTGCCCATGTACCAAATGTCAGGATGCAAAATTTTTCGACAAGGTGACGTTGACGTTTCACTTGTGTCGAAACGGTTTCATGCAAAAGTATGAGGTATGGTACTTTCACGGTGAGACATGTTCTGAAGCTGTAGAAGATGAAGTGGTGGGTGATAGCATGGGAGTCGATAGGATGGACGAGATGCTTGAAGCCATAGATCCTGAGTTGACGGAGGATGCTCCTACAGCGGAGGTTCAAACGTTCTTTGAACTTCGCAAAGCTTCAGAAGAGCCGCTGCAGGAACACACAAAAGTGACTCTTCTTAATTTCATTATCGGACTTATGGCAATTAAGTCTAAGTATTTCTTTTCCAACAACTGTTACAATGATCTCATCAAATTGATCAGCGATATCCTTTCTCAACCGCATAAAGTGCCAAAAGATATGTACCAGTCCAAGAAATTGATTTCTGGTCTTGGAATGAAATATGAGAAGATTGATGTCTGCCCAGAAAACTGTATGCTTTTTTGGAAAGAGCACGCCAACGAGAAGAAGTGCTTACAATGTGGCAAATTGAGGTTTGTCGAGGTTGATAATGAGAAGGAGAGTGTGTACAGACCGAAGTCCCACATTAGCAGCTTTGTTACTTGCCTGTCATACCTCGGTTGAAGCGTTTGTTTCTCTCGAAAAGAACTGCCATACATATGAGATGGCACAAAGAAGGTGTACGTGAGAACCTCGGAGTCATGGTGCACCCGTCCGACGGTGAGGCATGGAAGGCGTTGGACCGCTTTGATCTAGATTTCACCAACGATGTAAGAAATGTTCGAATCGAATTAACGACGGATGGCTTCTTGCCGTTCAGTACAAACGCCACACCATACTCATGTTGGCCCGTGTTCGCTATTCCGTACAACTTACCGCCATCTCTTTGTGTGAAGTATGAATTCATGTTCCTTTTCCTCATCGTTCCTTGACCAGATCATCCTGGTTCACGACTCAACGTGATTTTGAAGCCGTTGAATGAAGAGTTGAAATTGTTATGGGCAGGAATCGAAGCGTACGATTGTCACAAAAAGCAGAAATTCTATCTTCAAGCTGCATACTTGTGGTCTGCTCATGATTTTCCAGCATACGGCATGTTTTCCGGCTGGAGTACTCATGGTCGTTTGACATGTCCGATATGTGCCGCGGACACGGAATGTTTTCGTCTTAGTCATGGTGGCAAGATATGTTACTTCGATTGTCATCGACGTTGGCTACCTTCGAAACACATGTTCAGACAATAGAGGAATGCCTTCAGAAATAACACTGTTGCCACAAAAGAACCACCTCAATGTTTGAATGGGTCAAAGATATTATCCATGTTGGAGAAGCTAGTGCCAGATGAAAATAGTCCTGGATATTTTGTTGGTTACGGAGAGGACCACAATTGGACTCATGTATGTGTATTATGGGAACTACCATATGTGAAGTCCTTAATTCTAATGCATAACATTGATGTCATGCACCAGGAGCGTAATATGAGCGAATGCATCATAAGCACATGCTTGGATGTGATGGCAAAATAAAAGACAATATTAAGGCTCGAAAAGATTTGGCAGAGGTTTGTAACCGTCCTAGTCTTGAGCTCTCTGAAATTGGTGGCAAACCACGCGCTACTTTTTGTCTTAGACCTAAAGAAAAGAAAGAGGTGTTGTGGTGGTTGAAAAAGTTGAAATTCTCTAATGGTTATGCTGCTAGTCTGAGACGAGCGGTGAATGTTAAGACGGGAAAGCTCATTAGGTTGAAAAGTCATGATTATCACATAATCATGCAAAGACTTGCCGGTTATGTTTCGGGGATATCTTGACGATGCAGTGTGGTAGGTGTTAGCCGAGCTGAGCCATTTTTATAGACAGCTTTGTGCTAAATAAATCACAAAAGAGATGATGGAGAAGTTGGAAAATGAGATACAATTTTGGTATGTAAGATGGAAAAAGTTTTCCCTCAAGGGTTCTTCAACCCAATGCAACACCTCCTAATCCATATTCCATATGAAGCTAAAGTGGGTGGCCCTGTTCAATACAGGTGGATGTACCACATAGAAAGAGCACTCAGGTGTCTTAAACCAATGGTCCGCAATAGAGCAAGGGTTGAAGGATGCATTGCCGAAGCATTTACATTTCAGGAGATAGGCTACTTCTGAAGTGTTTACTTTGCAGAAGAACACAATGTTAATGCTCCTACGTTGCGATACAATGTTGATGAAGCACCCCCTTATAGCGACCTCTCCATATTTCAAATGAGAGGCACTACCGTTGGTAGTAGCATGATCTACGACGCCAAAACAGAAGAAAAGACGACTGCTTTGCTCTATATATACGTTAATATAGATGGGATGGACAAATATTTCAAGTAAGTGTTTGTTCATTAGCTATACTAATTGGTACAAATTTGCCATACTATATTGTAATCGTTATTTTTTATTATATATGTAGTCGGTTTGATCGCCAAAATTGGAAATCTAAGCATCAACCTACGAGCAAGCAAGTAGAAATGATGCAACATTATGGACTAAATGGAGGGCCTAACTTTCAGTCTTGGTTTAGAGATCATGTAATGTTTTCTTGTCGTTATTCTATTATGACTTACAAGTATTGCTCGATATAGTCTTCTAATTGTCTATATTTTGGACAGTGCAAAAAAGATGACGGTGTCCATGAGGACTTGTGTCAGCTGTCCTACGAATCCATTAAAGTTAGAAGCTATGGTCGATAAGACGTCAATGGTTTTTGATTCCGTTCAACTGAATTTGAAGCTGTTTGTCCACTTGCGGCAACTTGTAATATCGGTGTTGTGACTACGGCTGTTGAAGCCGAAGGACGGGAAACTAATTATTATGGAATCATTAAAAATATCCTTGAATTCAGTTTTGTCGGGAATAAGGAGCTTAAAGTAGTCCTCTTTGACTGTGAATGGTTTGACAACAATAACGAAACTCGACATAATTAATTTGGCATGATAGAAGTCAAACACAATGAACGGCTACGAGGCCATGACACCTTTGTCCTTGCTTACCAAGTACAGCAAGTGTATTATTTACATTATCCATGCAAAAAATTGCACGCTTGGTGGGTTATACACAAGGTGAATCCTTGTGAGCAGTTATATACACCAGATGATGCTGGGTACCAAGATAGTTTGTTGAACGTTGAGATTGATGAGGTTTACCAAGAACAAGAGTTGCCAGACTCTTTTGTCATTGAACCTGGTGTAGGTCTCGATGAGTTAGTTGGAGATGCTCAAGATTTAGAGACTCATGAAATGCGAAAACGAAAACGAAAAACAATCACGACAGAATATCGGTGGTCCGAATTAAGGAGTAGATTTCATGGTCGTGATACTGATGAATTTTGAAACAGATTTCGAGTAACGTCTTATATATTTTCAAGTAACATCGCATATCTTTTCTTTCATCTTATATATTTTCCTTTACATTCATTAACAATTTTTCATTCAATATGATGTGGTCGAGCAGTGGTAGAGGAAAGGGAAAGGCAATGAGCCTAGATAGAGGTTTCTCGCGTAGGGCAGCTAACGTCTTTCAGGGCAATACGTCTAGCGGACTTTCTGCTAGACAAGCTGCTTTGATGAGTCAGCTACCAGAGCTGAGAGGCGCAGCAGCCGCATTACAGCGGTCAGACAAGGTAAATAACATTTCGTGAATCTTATAATATCAATAATTACTTCATTCATCTACATTATGGTTCTTTTAAATTATCCAAGAGGACTCTAGGTCCGAGGACTCAGAGACGAGAGGTCCTTTGCAGCCAGCATAGGCTGACCACCCTTCGGGGTCGGGTAGCCATCCTGTGGACCCGCCTGTGGACTCTTCCGGTGACCACTCCTCCGGGTCACCTGACGTCGAGCCACCTTAGAAGCGTCGGACTAGGAGGAGTTACTATGTGGCTCCTCCTCCGGCTCCTGCAAACCCAGATGACCAGATAGTTATTCATCTGGTTGGCGATATGTAAGTAAAATCTAGCTCTTCAATTTATATTATTTTAGCGTTCTAGATGGATTGATTTATCATTCTTTATCAGGTCTTGGTATGATGACTCGTTCATGGGTCAAGGATGCCACAAGCAAGTGAACAGTGTCCTTGGGCATCTTATCCGTTTGCACTACCCCGGTGTAGTGAATGGTGTCCCCGCCACGTCGTGGGATGATTACGCCACCGCCCAGCATGTTGCTCACGGCAACCACCAGGAGGCTGTGTGCTCCGACTTTATGGTAAGCATGAATTATATATTTCTGTAATACTAGTCTATAATATGGTTAATACCAATGATGTATAAATATGTTTTTTAGGCACGGTACCGTTTGGAGGACGAGGCCGAGGTGGACTACGCCCGAGCAGTGTTCTAGAAGAATGCTCAGAAGCTCGTTACGCAGTCGCTATCCAACGCAAGAATTCAAATGACGAGAGCGTACATGAAGCTGCATCCGGAAGAGGGCGAGCTGGGGGCATTCAGAAACGTGGCTTCTAGGTACTTGATGGCGGAACAGTACGCAGAGGTAAATTGTAAATTATTTTTTTGAAAACACGGAAGAATCACAATAGGTAAATAGTTTATAACCTAATAATAAATGTATGCAGGTCGGTGTAGGGTGGTTAGACGACCGACCGGAGGACTACCGTGCCCTGTGTGCTCTGTGGGCGATTCAGGGGTTCTAGGAAGTTTCTTGGACCCATCGACAGAGCAGAGGGACGGATGGGAAGCACATGTTTGGTGCGGACGGCTACTTACGTCTGGCTAAACGCATGGTAAGTGTGATTACTATTATTTTGAAATATGTTAAAATTATTCATTGAACTAACACATATACATAGGAGCGTGAGAGCGGTCAGAGCCGACTCCGATTCAGGTCGAGAACGGTGTGGTTTCTATTAAGAAGCGTCGTTGGTGCCATGGCCATTGCCGCAACCGTCGTAGCCAACTAGTTTAGCGCTTCTTAGGTTTCTGTGAAGCCAATCGATCATGTCCTAAGATTTTTTGTCCATCTGTGTCGGAGAACAAGATCGTCGGAGCTCCTCCGCCGCCTGCCGCCGTCGCCGAGTACTTTCCGACCATTTTTAGCCCTAATCGCCCCTGTTTTTTCCTTCTCTCTCTCGTTCTTACCTCTCTCTCGTAAATCACTTCAAAATGTAAGATTAACGTAACCGATACAATATGCGTCACCCGTTTCAGACCGGTCCGTCTCACATGCGTTAGGCATGTGAGGCGTGTAGGTTCAGAATTATCCCTTTTTGACAGCCTGGGAGTGACCGAGGGGGCATGCTTATGACGAGACATGAGCTCTAGATTCGGACGAGATTTCGACGGCGTAACCCTAATGTTCTCCGCTGCACCATTATCGGGCGTGCAGTTGGAGAACAACGAGGTTATGCTGCGGAAATTTTGTATGGATCCGGACCCCACGTCTCGTTATAAGCACGCTCCTCTCGGACACTCTTGGGTGGGTTTAGGACCTATCCCTTCCAATAGATGTAAAGTGAACGTAATTTCTCTAGTTTTATACCGCAGAGTAAACATGAGTGAAGACCGCAGTTGGGTATATACTGGTTGGAAGAGCATATATACGAGTATATGCTAGCCATTACAAGCCAAATTTAATAACAAAATCGAGAGCTAGTTATCTCAAACCAAAATCCATGAAACAATTGATATAAACAAACGCCACAAAACCCAATAGCAATAATTTAAACACAAAAGTTGAAATATTAGCAAAGTGTCATATATATGTACATCACCATCTAATAAATTGATTAAAACAAATAATATAACTAACCAAGTAGTCGTAGGTACATATACACTTAAATGTGGTAAACTTTAATACAAATTCTACAAACAAATCAAGTAAGAAAATAGGAACTCAGGTGGCATATATATGTATACAGACACACATAGATATGATATATGTATATACAAAAAAACCAAACGATAACGTAGATGTCAATGATTAAGAACGAAGAGAAAAAAAAGAGTAATATATATTTATATACACATATACGCACATACACTAATAACTCAAGTAACACAAATAAATCCACTATGAAATATCAAGTCAATAGACTCTTTGGGTGTAAATCAAATTTCAAATTCAAATGTAGGATTTAATCTCCTAACCTGGAAATGAATTGAATCCTCACTAGGCTGACTCCATCTCTTCCCTCTTCATTTTTCTGGAGCGACCCATTTATTTTCCTCTCTCCCCAGCCGGCCCAACTCTTTTTCTTTCCCCCTCCTCCTTTCTAAGCGTGCGGCCTAGCCCAGCGTAGCCCGGCCCGGCGCTGTTCTTCTTCCTCCTCCCACTGCCTCTGTCCCGTCGCCCGTGCCACCACCTAGATTCGCGCCGGCTCTCCTGCTCCGCGCCCATACCGCCAGCATGAGATCCCCCCATCAAGCCAGTCCGACGCGCCATATCCTGAATTCCCACCCGCCTTTCTCAGCCATGCGCAAGGAAATATCGGGCAAAACCATTGCACCCAGGAACCGCCACTGTCGGCCTTTTAAGGGCCCCCCTCATTGTCGGTACTCTGCAGACTCGGTACCCCCGCGTAGTGGGTAAAAGACAGTATGGGCCGATCCTACCTGCTGGTGGGCCCCAACAAAAGTTATGTGCCCTAGGCCCCATGGTCAACCCTGGGGCTACCGCGTGCGCCTAAGCTCCGGAGTAGACACGTGCCCTGGACTCCAACCTGAGCCTCCCGCTGAGGACAGGTCCGGGGCTGCCATGTGTCCCTGGCTCCGAGTCACCTGCCTTCTAAAGTGAGGTACGGAGTCGCCACATGTCCCAGACACCAAGCTTGTCGATGAGGGCTCTAGAGCCACCACGTATCCCACGATCTGTCTTGGGCCATGGGTCGACATAGTCAAGAAAGAAGTGCACTGTCAGGCTTCGCATTTAAGGCTCGCGCCTTCCCCAGAAGCATGGCACACATCTCACGCCTCCGTCCCTTGCCCGTTAGCCATAACGGTGACAAGACAGGATGGCGAGGCGTGACAGCGGAACATTGCCGCCCAAAGGCACGCAGCCGCCCAAGCAGGACGAGGAGACGCGGTGATAAGACGGCGTCTTCATCATCACCTGATACACGGTCAGGGGCGCCCAGCGCGCCGAACGGAGGGACTTAACTCCTCCGTTGGTGACTCTACTTAGGGGAGGAAGCCCTAGATCGCGTATAGGACACCTATCGGGCCCTAAGCCTCATTGTAACCACCCCGGCCTTGAACTATAAAAGGATCGGGGTGACCAACCTGCAAAGGGTTCTGACTCCCACACAAAAGATCACACAATGCACAAGCGCTCGTGCTCAAGCAATAGAACAAGCACACCCGTGGACGTAGGGTACTACGCTCCGGCGGCCCGAACCACGTAAATCCTCATGTTCATCCGCTCCCTCGAGCCTAGGTCGCGAAGGGTGCCAAGCTCCCTCCGGAAAAAAGAACCTCGCGGGCTTCTTCCGAGCAGGCCGGGAGGAGTGTCGCAGCTCACACTCCGACACTCACGTTAGTTAAATATTTCTTTTAAAATTTTGAGTTAGTTGATTATTAAGTTAGAAATTTTAGTTTAATTTGATTGCTTGAGTGTATTATATCGATATATAAATAAACGAGCTTCGGGCTGGCTGAGCCCGACACAACCCATATATGGCCCGACACGGCCCATTTAAAGGTCAATAGCCATGGCCATGGCCGCCGCCGATACAAACGTCAAGAACCATGTGGTTTCCATCAAGAAGCGCCGTTGGTGCCATGGCCATTGCCGCCGCCGTCGTAGCCAACTAGTTTAGTGATTCTTAGGTTTCTTTGAAGCCAACCAATCCGTCGCAAGAGTTCCCCCGCCGCCCTCCGCCGTCGCCGAGTACTCTCTGGCCATTTTTATCCCTAATCACCCTCGTTCTTTCCTCCTCTCTCTCTTTCTTACCTCTCTCTCGTAAATCACTCCAAAATGTAAGATTAACGTAAACTATATAATATGCGTCACCCGTTTTGGACCGGACCATCTCACATACGTTAGGCATGTGAGGCGTGTAGGTTCGGCATTGTCCCTTTTTGGACAGTCTGGGAGTGACCGAGGGGGCGTGCTTATGACGAGATGCGGGGTCTAGATTCGGATGAGATTTCGACGGTGTAACCCTAATGTTTTCCGCTGCACCATTATCAGGCGTGCAGTTGGAGAACGGCGAGGTTATGCTGCCAAAATTTCATCTGGATCCGGACCCCGTGTCTCATTATAAGAACGCTTCTCTCGGTCACTCTTGGGTGGGTTTAGGACCTATCCCTTCCAATAGATTTAAAGTGAACGTAATTTCTCTGGTTTTATACCGCAGAGTAAAACATGGGTGAAGAGTGCAGTTGGATGTATACTGGTCGGAATAGCAGATCTGGTGGTCACTCAAATGAGTGGTTCGCCAAGACAGATGCTTTTGTAGACCGATCATTTTTGTTGTCAAATACCGATAAGGCGCGATGCCCTTGTATGAAATGTCGGAGTACCAAGTTTTTGGACAAAGTGGAACTTTTGATACATTTGTGTTGAAATGGTTACACGCCATGTTATGAGGTCTGGACTTTTCACGGCGAGACAATTTCTAAAGTTGTACAAGCAGTGGAAGAGGACAATGATGATAACACGGGGGATGATAGGATGGATGAGATGTTAGAAGCTATACAACCAGACCTTACGGAGGATCCACCTACAACGGAGGTTGAAGCGTTCTTCGAGCTTCTCAAAGCTTCATAACAGCCGCTGCATGAACACACGGAAGTGACCCTCCTCACTTTCATGTGACTTATGGCAATTAAGTCTAAGTACTTCTTTTCTAATAATTGTTACAACAATCTCATCCAATTGATCAGCGATATCCTTCCACGACCCCATAAAGTTCCTTAAGATATGTATCACGCGAAGAAATCACTTTCTGGTCTCGGTATGAAATATGAGAAGATTGATGTGTTTCCAGACAACTGCATGCTTTTTTGGAAAGAACATGCCAAAGAGAAGAAATGTTTAAAATGTGATGAATCGAGGTATGTCGAAGTCATTAATGAAGATGGTGAAAATGTGACGACATAAGTCGCACGTAAGCAGCTTCGATACTTACCCGTGACACCCCAGTTGAAGCGTTTGTTTCTTTCAAAAAAAAACTACTAGACACATGAGATGGCACAAAGAAGTTGTACATCAGAACAAAGAAGTCATGATCCAGATTTGTCCATGGTGAGGCATGGAAGGTGCTGGACCGGTTTGATCCAGATTTCGGTCGTGATGCTAGAAATGTTCGGATTGGGTTGGTGACAGATGGATTCTCGCCGTTGAGTACAAACGCTTCACCATACTCCTGTTGGCCTGTCTTTTTCATTTCGGGCGTATGGCATGTTTTCTGGATGGAGCACTCATGGTCATTTGACTTGTCCGATATGTGCTTCTGACACTGATTGTTTTCGACTTACTCATGGAGGAAAGATATGTTACTTCGATTGTCACAGACGATGGCTTCCTTCAAATCACATGTTTAGGCAACAGAGGAATGTATTCAGAAAGGACACCGTTGTCACTAAAGGACCCCTGAAACGTATTAACAGATCAGAAATATCTGATATGTTGGATAACTATTGCCATATAAAAATCATCCTGGATATTTTCTCGGTTTCGGAGATGATCACAATTGGACTCATATATGTGGACTATGGGAGCTACCATATGTGAAGTCGTTGATACTAATGCACAACATTGATGTCATGCACCAAGAGCGTAACGTGGGGAATGTATCATAAGCACATGCATGAACATGACGGGCAAAATGAAAGACAATATTAAGGCTTGAAAGGATCAGGCTGAGCTTTGTAACTGTCCAACTCTTGAGCTTTCTGAAAGTGGTGGTAAACCACGTGCTTCCTTCTTTCTTCGACCCAAAAAAAAGAAAGAAGTTCTCGAATGGTTGAAAAATTTGAAATTCCCAGATGGTAACGCAGCTAGTCTGAAACGATCTATGGTGAAATCGGGAAAACTCACTAGGTTGAAGAGTCATGATTATCACATAATCATGGAAAGACTTCTATCTGTTATGTTTCGGGGCTATTTTGATGATGCACTGTGGCAGGTGCTAGCCGAGCTTAGCCACTTCTATAGACAGCTATGTGCTAAAGAAATCACGATAGAGATGATGAGTAAGTTGGAGAAGGTGATACCGGTATTATTATTTAAGATGGAAATTTTTTCCTCCGGGCTTCTTCAATCTAATGCAACATCTCCTTATTCGTCTTCCATATGAAGCTAAAGTGAGCGGTCCCGTGTAATATAGGTGGATGTACATACTGAAAGAGCGCTAAGATATATGAAACCGATGGTTCGTAACAGGGCAAGGGTAGAAGGGTGCATTGCCGAAGTATTTACTCTTAAGGAAGTAAGATATTTTTCAAGTGTTTACTTTGCAAAGGAACACAATGTCAATACTACGGCAATGCGGTACAATATGGATAAGCAACCTCCTTTTAGCGATCTCTCCATTTTTACAACAAGAGGCATTACTGTTGTAGTTGCGATTCCTACAACTCTACCGAAGAAGAAAGGAATGCTGCTTTCCTCTACATGTACGCTAATATAGATGAGATGGACAAATATTTCGAGTATGTGTTTGTCCTACATTTATGCTACTTGTCATAAATGGAACAGATCTATTCTAAAATTTTTCTTTTCGTACAGAGAGTTCACAAACAGAATTGGACACATAAACATCAACCTACGAGCAAACATGTAGAAGGGATGCGACGAGATGGAATAAACGGAAGACCTAACTTCCTATCCCGGTTTCGTGATCATGTAACATTTTCTTATAACTTACGAGAATTTACAAATTTTTCTTGTAACTTACGAGTATTTACAAAGTTTTCTTATAACTTCATATTTTGGACAGTGCACGAAAGATGCCAACGTCCATGAAGACTTGCGACAACTATCCTATGGATTGGTTAAAGTTAAAAGTTACGGTTGATATGACGTCAATGGCTTCCGATTCCGCATAACTCAATTTGAATCTCATCGTCCACTAGCGCCAACATCAAATACCGACGGTTATGACGAGGGCAATCGACTCTCAAGGACGTGAATTACTATGGGATCATTTAAAAAATTCTTGAATTTACTTTCGTTGGTAATAAGGATATTCGAGCAGTATTCTTTGACTGTGATTGGTTTGATAACAATCATGGAATTCGACAAAACCAATTTGGCATGGTGGAAGTCAAACACAAGGAATGGCTACGAGGATACGGTTCATTTGTTCTTGCTCACCAAGTGGAGCAAGTGTATTACATACCTTATCCATGCAAAAAACTCGATTCTTGGTGGGCGGTACATAAGGTGAATCCTCGTGAGCGGTTATACACTCCAGGAGATGATGGATACTATGATACTAATAAAGTTGATGAGGTTTATCAAGAAGAAGAGTTGCCAGACTCGTTCATCATCTAGCGTGGCGTAGCACTCTATGACTTGGTTGGAAACGCTCAAGATGTCAAGACTTATGATATGCGGAAACGAAACCGAAATCTAGTCCAGACTCTCAAAAAAGAAGATCGATGATCTGGTTTAAGGAGCAGGTTACATGATCGTGACGTTGATGAATTTTAAAATTGATAAAATAATGTTTTATTCACTAACTTATCATGAATTTTGTATATTATCTTATTATATTTATAAATTACTTCTTACATCAGGATGTCGTCGTCAAATGGAAAGGGGAAGGGGAGGAAGGGGGTGAGAGGATTCCTCACCCAGCCCCAGGACTTGGTCTTCTCAGGTACCTCGTCAGGTGCGAGCGGACGCTCTTAGCTTATGAGGCACCTTCCAGACTTTTCGAACCGAGTTCTGGCCTTTCAGCGCACGGAGGTAAATTTTAGTTGCCAATCACGTTATTTGAAATTCTATTTGTCAATTATTTTTTCTTATGATCATTTATTTTTGCAGTCCGACTCAGAGTCTTCTAGGTCGGAGCCAGAGGTTGGGGCTACCCAGCCCTCGGAGCCGGCTACGCAGCCCTCGGAGCCGGCAAGCGTGGATACTTCGGGCTCCAATGGTGACCAGCCGTCCAAGTCACCGGACGTGGTGCCGCCGAACAGGCGACAGACGAGGAGGACCCACTTTGCTACTCCTACTCCTGTTTCTCATGAGCGGATCGCAATTCGTCCACTCGGAGACAGGTAAATAAATTGTATAGTATTAAATATTAGATGTTGTCTGCCGATATAGAATAAGTTAACAAATTTTGTAGATCTTGGCACGATTGTTCGTTCGCGGACCAGGGACACCATAGGCAGGTTAATGGTGTCATCGGGGCTTTAGTGCGGTTGCACTATCCCGGTGTCATCGAAGGTGTCCCTGCTTTGTTGTGGGACGACTACGCTCGTGTCCCTCACGAGGTCCACGACACCCTTCAGGGGGCTGTGTGGAACGATTTTATGGTAAGTTTAAATGTTTGTATTTTTTCCACTCATTTAGATTGTCAATACAGATGAATCAAAATTTTGTTTTCTTAAAGCTGTGGTACCAGCTAGAGGACTCGAGTGAGAGCATGATGGATCACACGACTGCCGTGTTCCACAACAATGCTCGGAAGCTCGTGGTGCAGGTGTTGTCGTATGCCCGCAACCAGGCCATAAATGAGTACAACAAGCGGCATCATCCGCAGCAGCAGCAAGGGGGTCCGCTTAGGAAGGACTCCGACACGTACTTGACCGAGGAGTAGTATGTGGAGGTAAGTTATTATTGTTAACTATTTTAATAATTACTTATATTAACAGTATTGATGAAATACTAAATATGTGCAGGTTAGTATTAGATGGTTAGAGAGCCAGCCCGACGCGTACCAAACTCTTTGTCGGTACTGGGCTAGCCAGGACTTCATCAGTAAGTCCACGAGGGCTCGAGCCTGCAGAGGGACTAACGACCAGCACAACTACGGCGGTGATGGCTACGTGCATATGGCTAAACGTATGGTAAGTATATTTTAAGTTCAGTTATGTGTTCATAATATATTTCTTCAACTAACACGTATCTACAAAAGCAAGAAACCGGTCAGGAGCTGACACCAACCGAGGTTTGGAATAGAGGTCACAGGGGAAGTGACCCTTCCCAGCCTGGCCAGTATAGTCAGGTCGCAGCCGACCACTGGTAAGTTTTCAAAATTCATCAATTTAATTATAAATAAAACTAGTACTGACACGCTTGCATCATTTCTTTATTTTTTTAGGAAAAGTACGCGTAGGAGGTGAAGAAGATACACGGCGAAGGCTACGATGGGGAAAACACGCCAATCGAGCCTAGAGCCGTGTACGCAAGCGGCGGCGGGAAGGCCCATTGACGGTGAGTTGGTCAACTGTTTCATTATTTAAAATTTCATTCTTCTACTTATTATTCTTTTATCTTTTGTAGGTTTGCCAGTTTCGATGGAGTTGTCGACGCGAGGGCGGCGCGACCTTCGAGAGGCACTCCATCAACGGAATCTTCGTCCATTGGGCCGTCGAGTGGTCGTCCCTCGCATAGGGACTTGGAGTTCCGTGCCATGGAGGATAAGCTTGCACAAATCCAAGAGGAGCACGATAGGACGAGGGCCGTCCAGGAGTACCAGGCCAACCTCATGGCACAGATGTAGGCAGCGGTGGAGGTAAGTAATTTAAATTACTCTATTTTGAATTTTAGCATTTCAAGAATAAATATATGTTCTAATATGTTGCAATGATAAACCTTAGCTCGACAGAGTGGCCAAGAGCTCGTATTTCCTGCGTGGCTGCTGCCGCCACAGGCGCCCTCGTCACAGCCGCCCCTAGCACAGGTACCCCGGCACTGTGTAAATTTTTAATACTATTTAATACATGGAGGGAGATAAAGAGATAGATAGAGGGGGGAGAGATAGTGAAAGTGATAGAGGGATGGGAGAGGGAGAGAGAGAGCGGGGGGAGAGAGAGAAGGAGAGAGAGAGAGAAAGAAAGAGAGAGAGTGAAAGAGGGGAGAGAGAGGGTGTAAAAGGCCCAACACTTGTAAATATAAAACTTGAGCTATGAATAAAGTGGAGTTTGTATACAAGAAATGGGCCTTACAAAAAACTTTTGTTTACTCATGAAAGTATTGGAAGGTGCAATAAAACTTTGAATTCAGTTTGAATTAAGAAGGGCACTTCAAAAAGAAGAAGGGCATTTTCAAAAGAGGAAATTCAAACTGTTGTTTAAGAAGTTGTAATTGCAATGACCAACTCAAAGATCAGAGGACATATTTGAAATCCTCAAGTCCAAATTATGAGGGAGCCAAGTTTTGAGCAAATTTGGATGGGCTTTGATATGAATATCAAAGGAACTTGCAAATTTCATCCAAATTTGAAGTCAAATTTGAAACTGAGGCACAACTTGTCAAAGTGCCCAATAAATTTTGAATTTAAGTTCCACATGGCTGAATTTGCACTAGGCCGAAAATTGGAGATCTTTTGGGGCAGAGAGGAGTTGCGGGCCCCATTTGTCATTGAGAGGGGAGATCAAAACTTACTGCCTAAGTTTTCAGCCCCCGGTTATCGGTTCAACCGAACTGCCGAGCGAGCTCCGGGTGACACCGAGTGTTGATAGGGACACCTCCTCACGCCCTTCCCTCGTGCTGGCGACCTCCTGGTGTCTCCCTCACGTCTCAGCGTGATCCTCTGCCGCCAACCGACTCCACTCGGGCTCAGCTAGTTCCCTCGCGCGGCAAGAGAACCGGAACCAGCCGCTCGCCGCCATCTCTGAAAACTCGATCGGAGACGGCCAAACTAGAGCCACTGAGCTCCCCAAGCTGCACCAGTAACACTGAAGTGACCCTTACCTACCTTCTCCGCTCACCCCAGGCTAGCCAAGCTCCCCTGCACCGAGAACACAGCGCTCCGCGCGGCGACCTAACCTCACAGCGGTTTGGGCGCTCGTGGACAGCCTACACCAGGCCCTTTCACGCCCAAGCGAGGACATCCCTGGACGCGCCGGTGAGCCCTGCTGCTTCCACCCAAACCGCAAGGCAAGCCGTGAACCACCGAGCGAGAATTCAGAAAAACTTCGCCGGCGGCCGCAGAACGACGTTCCGGTATGAGTTCTCAAAATCCTCACTCCCTTCTCGTCTTTAGGTCACTAAACGGTGCTCAAAGGATATAGACTCGAGGGCGACCTGATCCCCTCCCCAATCCTGGCTTGAAACCCCGTGTTAGCAGACCAATTCGAGTTTTCCGCGCGGCGATCATGGCGGGAACGCGTGGGCGCAAGGTGACAACCGGGTTGCCGCCGTTTCCGAGCCAGGTTGAGGCCGTGCCAAGGTAGCCTGACCTTCACTGATGCTTTAGAGCAATTTCCCCGAGCCTTTGGCGGGTTAGGATGCTCGGGCCACGGCGCCGAAGCTGTACCGAAGAGTGCGCACGTCGCCGGCCTACTTCCGGCCACCGGCAGCTCGATCCAACCCCGTAGACATGTTTCCCGACCTCCCGAACTCACAGGCGGCGAGTCTCCGGCCGAGAGGCGGCCGGAAAGCCGGGTCCGGCGAGCTCCAGAGGAGCGCCGGCGAGGGGGAGGCGCGGGAGCGGGAGGAAGAAGAAGACCCCCTTCGGCCCCACTCGTCAGCGGCTGAAGTTAAAGGTGCGGATCCTCTGTGGCCTCGGATCAGTCTGTGACAACGTGGGAAATGTCCTGTGGCCCCGTGTGGCGTGATTCCAGCGGCTGACATGTGTAGCATGGACCCACAGTCAGAGTTTGAATGTTTCTCGATTTAATTTAAATTCCAGATTTAGTTCAAACTTTAGAACTGCATAACTTTTGCTAGGAAGCTCCAAAATTAGTGATTCAAATTGGGTTGGGTTCAGGATGAAAAGTCATATCCAAAAATGCAACCCAATTTGCATGAAACTAAATAGAAAATTCTGGAAAATTCTTTAAAACCTTTTAGCAAAAGAATTTTAGAGGGAGTTTGGTTCATCCAAAAATACCCAAATTTGTCCAGAATATTCTTTAGCATATTAGGAAACTCCTGTAAAAAGTTCAGCTCATTTGGGGTTGATTTAGGGTGGGTAATTCAGATTTCAAGTTTCTGTATTCAAATGAATACAGAAACATTTTCAGAGAATTTCCAAAACTTGGAAATTTAGTTCTGAGCATTCCTTAGCTACAAAAATCCTAGGAAAATTCAGGCATACTCTCTGAGCTATGTTTGAAATTTTATTTCACTTGAATTTGCATGAAAGTGCAAATTTATTCAGAATTAATTCCTCTTTGCCTAAATGCTTAGGGAATAGATCTGGGTGATCCACTTAGTGAAATATTCTGAATTTTGGTCAAGAGGACTTTCTTGTGACAAGGAACTCACAAGAAAATTTCCAGCTCCATTGGAGCCCTAGATCAGTAGTGTTCTGTTCAACCAATTAGGTGATCACCACCCAAGTGATGAACCTCACTTCTCACTTGATGATAGTGCTTAGACACACACCCAAACCACCACCCCAGTGTCATTTTAAATTCTTGAACCAAGTTCCAGTTGTAAACTTGGCTTTAGCATTTGTTAGCAAAAAATTTTACAATTAAACATGTATGCATGTTCATAACGTGTAGTGTTTAAACGTGGGAGCGTGGAGGAAAGGTGAAGCTTGAATCAAGGAGCAAGAAGGCCAGTGTTTGATATTCAAGCCATCATCAGCAACTAACTTCATTTTATCTGACTTTAGTCACCTGCAAAACCAAGGCAAGCTCCGGTTTGCATTTAAGTTATTTATAAAGTTTTTACTTTGTTCACATTTATGTGACACGACCCCACTGGTCCTGTCGAGCCAGGATCACGCTGAGGGGTGCTGCGTTGCACAGCACCGTATAACACACGTCAAAGGTACAAAGCGGAAGCGGAAGCTTTATTACATAAACAAGTTTATCAACGTGTTTACATCAAAATAAGTTTAGTCCACACTCGCGGGCGTAGACTAAGCATCAAGTACACGTTCAGCCCTCGAACGTGTCCTTGCTAGCACACACGCACACTAACTCTGCGGCGTGCACGACTCCCACTCGACGGGGTTCCCCTCCTGGGGTTCCGTCTCCTCTTCGGGAGTCCCTTCCTCATAGAACCCTGCAAAAGCTTCAAACACAAGCAGTGAGCACGAAGGCTCAGCAAGTCTGACCCGTCTCACCTAAACATGGAACTTCTACATGAGGGTAATGGGTTGCATGAGGTAAAAATCAGTTGCAAGGACTCGCCTAATTAGTAGAACCTTACTTTCAAGTTTTAGCAGCAGGTTGTGGAGAACTTTACGCTAAGGCACATGAGAGAGCCGCAATCAAACAAGAAACGCATTTCTCTCATGTACTTTGCCCAAAGTTGAAAAGAACTTTAGTTAGCACTAAGCTACAGCATATCATTAACAATCAATGTCCAGCTTTCAATCAGCAACATTTTAACATGTAACTAGCCTGTTCTTTCTACGTCACGGTACAGTGAACAAGTGGTACTCACTGACCGCGAGGGACGGCGATTATAATCGATTTACACCTGCAGGGTTACCCGAACAACCCGTCACGTACGCCCGTACTCGATGTTGCCTACAACAACCATCACGGACGCCGTACGCGACTACCTTTCACCCGTTAGCCAAATATTGAACCGGTCCCATCGTCCCGAGCAAGAGGTCCCTGCACGCGCATCTCTGTGCCGCCAGCTGATTTACACCTCGAGCTCTCAACCTACCCTCTGAACGACGGGCAATGCCTCAATACCCAGCTACCCGAGTTACATCAGTTTCCCGGTTCCCATATAGCCGGTAGGTCTTCGGTACTGTTCTAGCTTGTTCAACAGGCCCGCACACGGCTCGGTCCTCAATCGACACAAGCGGAGCTACAGCACACAGGCCCCAAAGTCCTGCTGCCCTTACTCTCCGCTCGGTCTCATTTTCTTGCCATGTGTATCATGTGCTATCTCTACCCGAGCAATGTGCCTCTAGCCTATTCTCGCGAGTAGTTCCAACTACTCGACTTGTACCGAATCCTACTCTATCCTAGCAATGCAGTGGCTAACGGGGTTTGCAATCCTAAACCCCAACCCATGGTTTTCTTGGCTATGCAGTGGGGTTTCCAAACAAGACTCTGATGCACAACATAAAGAAAACAAGTATGTGCTCAAAACAATAAAAATTTATAAAATGGTTAATGCAAACCGGGGCTTGCCTTGCTGCTCTTGGTCGTAGGCTAGCTGTTCCTCCGGAGTAACGAAGTCTAGGACTTCGGGTTCCTCCTCGACCTTAGCGACTACATGATAAGAACAATGTATGTATTAATTAAATGCTTTTGTATTAACTTTGAAGTTGTGAAGTCTATAACCTTTACTAGATAGACCTAATGACTGTGAACTTTTACTGTGGCTTGGTTACAACCTAAACAGAGACTTGGTCAAGTTTTAGCTGCAGCAAAGCTCATTTGAGCCCTCCACAAATAATTATGTCCTTGACCTTAATTAAAGGCTTTTAGGGTGTTCTAGGTATTTTCATGAAACAAACTATGACTTTCTGAAAACTAGATTTTCAGAGGGTTCTAATGGAATTGGTCTCACTTAATTTGGAAGTCTCTAACTAAAGATATGAGCTAAACAATTTCAGAGAAAATTCTGAAAATGTTTCTGAACATTTTCTATTTTCTCTGGAACAGTTTTACTAATCACACCATTAGGTGGACTAAATGAGCTCAAATGGATCTGAAATTTTTATGGTAGTTCAAGGATATTTTGGTGAACATCTCAGCAAAATTTCAGGATTTTCCTCCAAATGATTCTCCAGTTAAAATTCCTAACAGTTTAAACTTTAAGGAATTAATTCTGGAGAATTAAGGAATCTCATGAAGTGACACTTGATTTTCTGGAAAGTACTCAAAGAGCTGAATCCAGCAAAATTTGGTTCACTCAATTTGGAGCTTTCTAGCCAAAGTTATAAGGATTTGAAGTTTGAAGGAAATCTGAAAATCGGGGAAAAGTTTAAACTCGCGCGTGGGCCCAGGGGACACGCGTCGCACGCCGAAGCGACAACACACCGCGGCCCACAAGGCTTTTGCGCGCCAGCACACCCGATCCCGGCCGCAGCCGGATCCCGATTCAAAATATCGGCCGCTGACAGCTGGGGTCCACCCCCTTCTTCAACCTCGCGACACCCGCGCTCCGCCGCCGAGGGACCTCGCCGGAGAGCTCGCCGCCGGCTGCTGTACAGCTTCAAACTTCTTGATTCTGGCCGCCCCTGCCTACTTTTACTTGGGGAACATGATCCGAGGGTCAGCTGCTCATGACAACGGCCGGAGCATGGTCGGCGACGAGCCGCCATATCGGAACGACTTCGGCCATGTCGGCTGACGCTCCTAGTGCCTCAGCTACTTGGGAAATCGGTCGGGGAGCATCAGTGGACCTCAGAGAAGGTCGACATGAACTCGGGGCAGCTCGGGGAAGGCCCGAAATAGGTCCTCACCGTGCGCCCGATACCCCCCGTGCGTTCCGCCATTAGTAGACCTTGAATTACGCCGGGCACAGAAGTTCTCCGGCCCAGAGTTGTGAAGGCAACTTGTGCGTCACCGTGTCTAGTTCGTGTGGGAGTGGCCTGAGGCCCTCTAATCCTTTCTAGAGCACGAATTAAACAGAATCGTACCCGAGGGTCGTTCTGCACACAGAAAGGGGAAAAATGGAAATTCGCCGCCGGTGAGCAACCACTCGAGCTGTGGCTCGGGGGTGAGCAGCACCGGTCACTTGCGTGTCCAAGGGTGCCTTGGCTCGGGCATGACAACGCCCAGGTTGGGCTGTCCACGAGAGCCCGAGGTGCGGCGGTTTCCAGTTCCGAGTTTGATCTTTCGGCACAGCCGATATCACTCGGTTTCAATCGATTTCTATCAATGGGAAGGATGGAGGATGGTTGCTAGTACCTTGCTGGGACCTTGGAATGGAAAGAGGGAGCTGCGATCGGCTTGATCAAGCAGGAACTCGAGCGGCGGCGATGGCAGTGGAAAAACAAGTCGTGTGCGTCGGCAGCTCGAGGAAATGGTGACTGAAGCACGCCGGGGAGGGAATAAATAGCCCGGCCGGCTGGTCTCCGGCTTGGGGCACGCAGCAGGAGCTGGCGCCGGCTGCCCCCTTCGGTGGCGCGCGCGCACAGCTGCCGGGAACCGACTGAACTGTGGTTCAGTCGGTTTGCTTTGAGGCAGAGGCTGACATGTGGGTCCCACTTCTCTTTTAACCTCTGAAATTTATTCCTAACAGCTGTGGTAAACAGTGAACCCTATTCTACCCTTGGCAATTCAAATTATTCACCCAAGAGCCATTTGAATTGATCAAAGTTCAAATGAGGTTTGGTTTGAATGAATTTCAGCACAAGTGCAGTTTGAAATTCAAATAAAGTTTGAATTTCTCCCCCTTAGCTCATGTCAAGATCAACTCCAAATGGAGTGAAAATTGGTGTGTGAGCTCACAAAAATGTGCTGAGCAAGAATATGCCTTCCACTTTTAAATTCAGTGGGTGAAAACAGTTTGAATTTGAATATGTTTTCAAACTGCCCCTTTCCTATCTACACCCAAAATGACCTCAAAAAGGTTTTGAATTTGGGTGAAACTTGGCATGGACATCCTTAGCAAAGTGTAGGAGTTTTTATATGTCCAGCCCATCTATATCACATGTGGGAAATACCACTTTTGCAATGTGTGAGTTTGTTCTCTAATGAGCATGTTGATAATTGTTACTTGCTCTTTATTTGTGTTCATCATTTTTCCTCAAATGAGGTGTGTGGTGTGGTGATGAACACTGCAAATGAGTGTCAAAAACTGAGGCCCTTACATTCCTCCCCCCTTAAAAGAATCTCGTCCCGAGATTATAATGTGAAATGAGAGAGAGGACGGTGGAAATTTTACCGAATATGCGACGTGAGAAAGTCGGGGTAGTTAGTGCGAAGGAATTCTTCGCTCTCCCATGTCGCTTCATCCATGGAGTGATTACTCCACAGAACCTTGTAGAACCACAACGTACGGTTGCGTGTGGTTCGGGCCTTTTCATCAATAATCTGCACCGGTTCCTCCCGATAGGTGAGATCCGGTTGCAGTTCTTCAATGTCTTCCAGCTGAACGGTAGTTGATAGCTTGAGACACTTCCTCAGCTGGGAAATGTGAAAGACGTCGTGCACACCGGAAAGTGCTTCTGGTAATCTTAGCCGGTATGCCACCGATCCACATCTTTCGGTAATCTGGAATGGACCGATGAATCGGGGTGCTAACTTTCCTCTCACCCCAAATCTGTTTACGCCCTTCATTGGAGACACTCGTAGATATACGTGGTCTCCAGCTTCGAATTGTAACGGACGCCTTCTCCGGTCCGCATACTGTTTCTGTCGGGATTGAGCGGCTTTTAGGTTCGCTTGAATCAGTCGAACATTTTCTTCCGCGTTGTTGACAAGGTCAATCCCGAAGGTAACCCTTTCGCCAGACTCACACCAGTTCAGTGGTGTGCGGCATTTCCTGCCGTATAGCGCCTCGTAGGGCGCCATCTTGATGCTGGCTTGGTACCCATTGTTGTACGAGAACTCGGCTAACGGCAAGTGATCATCCCAATTCTTGCCGTGGTCGATAGCGCAAGCTCGTAGCATGTCTTCTAAGATTTGATTTACCCGCTCCGTTTGCCCATCCGTCTGCGGGTGGTAGGCTGAACTACGGATCAGCTTCGTCCCCAAGGCAGCGTGGAGCTGCTCCCAAAAACGGGACACAAATAAAGTGCCCCGGTCCGATACGATAGTACGGGGTACGCCGTATAAGCATAGGATCCGTGAGATGTACAGTTCAGCGTACTTCTTGGCGTTGTAGTTGGTGTTGACCGGGATGAAATGGGCAACTTTGGTGAGCCGATCGACGATCACCCACACAGAATCATGTTTCTGTAAGGTGGTGGGTAAACCGACGACGAAATCCATGCTCACGTCCTCCCACTTCCAGGCAGGAATGCCCAGTGGTTGCAGCAGTCCCGGTTTCCGCATGTGGTCTGCCTTCACCCGTCGACATGTATCACACTCGGACACGTATTTTGCAGTCTCTCGCTTCATCCGTGTCCACCAAAACTTGCTTCTGAGTTCTTGACACATCTTGTTGCTGCCGGGGTGAATAGAAAACTTTGATAAGTGAGCCTCATCAAAGATTCTCTTCCTTAACTCCGGGTTTCGGGGTACGACGATCCGGTCCTTGAACCATAAGACGCCGTCTCCGTCCTTCCGGAAACATTTCAACTCCCCACTGTCTACACGTCTCCGCAAATGTGACATGCCCTTGTCATTCTTCTGGGCTGCCGCTATCTCTTCACGGATGGTGGGGATCAAAGCTAAGTTGTAGAGAGCTCCGTGTGGAATCACATGTAGTGGTGGTTCGCTCTCTTCCAACGGTGTGATGGTCAGATTATTGACGTGTGACTTGCGGCTTAGCGCGTCTGCCACAACGTTTGCCTTGCCCGGATGATAATGGATCTCTATCTCGTAATCCTTTATCAGTTCTAACCATCTTCGTTGCCTCATGTTCAGCTCCTTCTGAGTGAATATGTACTTGAGGCTTTTGTGGTCGGTATATAAATGTACGAGGTTACCGAGTAGGTAGTGCCTCCACATTTTCAGTGCAAGTACCACGGCAGCGAGCTCCAAGTCGTGAGTTGGATAATTTTGCTCATGATTCCTGAGCTGCCGTGACCCATACGCGACCACCCTTCGGTCTTGCATCAACACACATCCGAGCCCAATGCCGGATGCATCGCAGTACACATCGAACGGTTTTGTTGTGTCTGGCTGCGCCAAAACCGGTGCTGATGTCAGGTGCTTGACTAAAGCCTTGAATGCTGCTTCACATGCTGGACTCCAAACATATTTGGTAGCCTTCTTCAGCAGCTCTGTCATTGGCTTGGCAATCTTCGAGAAGTTCGGAATGAACCTCCGATAATATCCCGCGAGTCCGAGGAAACTCCGTACCTCATGAACAGTTCTCGGGGATTTCCAATTCAGCACTTGCGTGATTTTGCTCGGGTCCACAGCGATACCCTCCGCCGAGATGATATGCCCGAGGAAAGGCACTTGCGATATCCAAAACTCGCATTTGCTGAACTTTGCGTATAACTTGTGATCCCGCAGCCGTTGCAAGACTATACGCAAATGTTTCTTGTGATCTGCTTCCGACTTGGAATATACCAGGATGTCGTCGATGAAGACCACGACAAACTTGTCCAGCTCCGGCATGAACACCGAGTTCATTAAATACATGAAGTGAGCTGGAGCATTGGTGAGGCCAAAGGACATGACCAGGTACTCATAAAGTCCGTACCTTGTCGAAAAAGCTGTCTTTGGAATGTCCTCAGCCCTGATCTTAATCTGATGGTACCCGGATCTTAAATCCATCTTGGAAAAGACCTTTGCTTCGACCAACTGATCAAACAACATGTCGATCCGTGGCAACGGGTACTTGTTCTTGATGGTTACGGCATTTAATGGACGGTAGTCCACGCAAAGCCGCAACGTTTCATCCTTCTTTTTGACAAATAATGCCGAACAGCCCCATGGCGAGGAGCTCGGCCTAATAAAACCCTTCTCCAGAAGGTCCGTGAGCTGAGTCTTCAGTTCAGCCAACTCCTTGGGCGCCATCTTGTACGGCCTTCGGGATATTGGCATGGTTCCCGGTGCAAGTTCAATCTTGAACTCCACCTCCCTATCGGGTGGCATCCCCGGCAAATCATCCGGAAATACATCAGGGAATTCTCGGACCACTGGAATGTCTTCCAATCTGATGGTTGTGGCTTGATAGACACTTGGAAGTTTTATTTCTGGACTGTCCAGAAATAATGAGTGAGAACCGTGCACTTCTGAGTTTAAGTGCACGACTCGGAGGACGGTGTCTAAAACAGCGCCGTGGCGGGTTAACCACGACATCCCTAGGATGACATCGACCTTCTGCCCCTCTAAGATAATGAGAGACGTGGGGTACACTCTACCCGCTAAGCATAATGGTGCTTTGGAGACCATTACGCTTGCTGAAATCTTCCCACCCGGTGAACAAATTAAATATGGACTATCGGTGGGTAGTATTGGCAAGCTGTGTTTAGCAATGAAAGCTTGGCTAATAAAATTATGCGTGGCGCCTGAATCAAATAGTACTATAGCGGGATGCTGGTGGAGTTGGAACATACCCGCAAGGATTGGCTCGCCCTCCGGCACGTCCTCAATGGCAAGCTGGTGGACAGTACCGGGCCTAGGGTTTGCCCGCCGCGCATTAGTAGGGTTCCGGGGTTGATTCCTCCCCGGAAACTGTGGTGCCACTCCGCCGCCTTGCCTCTCCGGGCAACTGCTCGCGAAGTGTCCTGGACGACCACACTTGTAACATGTGGCCGTTGCTGGTGGAGTACTCGGAGGACGAAAGCCCGGCATGCGTTGCGGAGGTGCAAACGCACGCGGCATCGCCCGCTGCTGCTGCTGTTGTTGCGGTGGTGCTGGCAGTGCCGGCCGGAATGCCGGTGAAGAATACGGCCGACCGCGGAACGGCATCGACCGCTGTGGTGGCTGCCAGCGCGGACCTGATGGTGGGCGATTCACCATCCGAAACTTCTGAGAAGGACCGCCTCCTTCTCCGCTGCTCTGTGGCGCGCTTCGCTTTCGCTCTGCCGCCGCCAACTCCTTGCCGGAGTCTTCCTGAACAATCGCAGCATCAATTATGTCGTTGAGGCTGCCGCGATTGAACATCGCCAGCTTGTCCTTCAGGAGCGGGTTAAGCCCCTGGTAAAAGTGGTCCCGCCGCTTCTCGTCCGTATCTGCGTGATACGACGCGTAGAGTGCGAGATCGTTGAACGCTCTGGAGTACTCCAGCGCGTTCCGGCTCCCTTGTTGCAGGTGTAGGAATTCCTGCGTCTTCCTCTTCATCAAACCGGGCGGTATATGATAGGCCCGGAAGGCCGTCCGAAACTCCGCCCAGGTCATCACTCGGTCGGTGGGTTGTGAAGCACACAAGTTGGCCCACCACGCGCTCGCGGATCCTTGGAGCTGCTGGACCGCGAACTGAGTCTTGCGCTGCTCGCTGATTTGGAGCAGCCCGAACTTCATCTCTATGGCGCGGAGCCAGTTGTCCGCGTCAAGTGGTTCATCCGCCCTTGAGAATACAGGGGGATGAGTCGCCAGGAAGTCGGAGTAGGAGCTCTGTTGGCGCTCCTCGCGATCTTGACGTCTCTCCGGGCGAGACGTATTCGCAATTAACGTTTGCAGCAGCTCTGTATGCTGCTGATGTGAACCCGCCATTGCCGCGACAATGTCGGCCAATGTAACCGTTGGCAGTGGCGGTGGCGGTGTTTGCTGTTGCTGTTGCTGCTGCTGTCCCGAGGAGTCCTCGGGAGGTGGTTGGGAGGTCTCTCCCCCTTGGCTAGTACCTCCAACATCGGGGTTGGCACGAGTACGCGTCATTCTGAAATTCAACACAGCAGCAATTAGCACATGTCTTACTCAAAATTCCATAAACAGGAGTAAGTATTGAAGCGACGCATGATTAACTTGCACAACATTCACATATATTGATAAAGCATAAACTTTATACAAGATACATTATTCTCGGATCTCCGAGAAGTCGTGCTCATGTCGTCACTACCTATACATACGCTACTGTCTACACGACATGTCACCGATTACAAAAGTTGGGTTACGCTACCCTAGCTGCCCTACTTGGCAACCGTAACCCCCTACTCGGAGTAGAACTCGACCTCCTGTGGGTCGTCCTCCTCCGGTACCTCTGCTGGTGGCTCGGGGTCTACCACCTCTTCTCCCATTCCAGGTTCTCCCATGGCTGGAAGACCCAAGACTACCGGTACGGCCAATACCGGGGCACGAGGTCCTGCAATGCATGCACCTCGTCCATAGCCTGGTTGTAGTCCTCTTCCCAGCCTTGTCCTTCCTCAATAGCGTCGTCCCGCTCTTGAGCAAGGTCCTCATTCTGCTGGGTTAGGGTCTGCACCAGCTCTTGTAACGCCGCAATGTCAACACGGCTCTTCTTCTTTGCCTTCTTCAGACGACGCAACTGATTGTGTTGTTCATTCAGTCGCTTGATCGTCGGAAGGAGCACATTGCGGAGTGCACTGTGAGCACTCTCAAAATGATCTCCACGGCTTGTGCTCTCCTTGAGCTTGGTGGCGAGATGCTCCGTATGAACAGCTTGGCTGTCCATCACAGCGTTTCCCGCCCTCATTTGGAGGCTGAGATTTGCCTCCGCGGGGTTGTACCTTGGGCAACTCGGGTTTGTTGCCTCTAGGTACCTCTCTTCCCACACATGCTGAGCTCGTCCCTCCACCGGAACGAGTGCGTATGGAGTTCCCTCCACAGCCTGTACGTGTAGTTGGCAGAAACGTGACATAGTGTCACGGGCTGCCACTTGCCACATCCCTTCCGGTTGTCTTCCTCTCACCGTGACGGTGAATGGCACCCAACCGGGTGGCGTAGGCCCTGCAGGAACCTCGACATGGATCGTCCACGTCTTGTTCCCCTCTTCGCCTTCTTCCTTGGCGAAGTATTGCGGCATCTGGTTGTACCCGAAATATTGGAGCATTAGCCACAATGCTCCCGGGTAGCCGCTACGGTCAGAGCAGTGGGAAACTACCCACCCGTTCTCCAACCGTTTATCTGCTGCCATCTGTAAAAATATATTTGAGAAATGTCAAATATTTATTTTAAACAGTAAACCATTGAGTTATAACATAAGATATGTCATTGAACCCTTAACACTTGGAAACATAGTTCAAATTTTTAAACAAATTTGACTGCTGATCTGCTGTTCCCATGACAGCCCTGACCAGTTTCCATAACAATCTGATTTAGGCCAGGTTAAAAGCAAAACCAGTCCTGGAGCTCAACATCAAAGTTAAAGTTAACTTCAATAGCTTTCCAGAAAGTATTTGGTTGGCCTAAGATCTGTCCTGGTTCAAAAGTTATGAGATGTCAAAGTTAACAGAATTTCTGGAAACAATTGGACAGCACCTCCCTGCCTTAGGTACTGATTTGATCCAAGAATTCCAGTTAATTCTGTTCCTAATCTGACAAAACTTTTTGTTACAAAGTTGTAACCCATCTCATAAGCTTCCCAGAACCACCTCATTTTCTATTTTTGGATTTTTATGCAGGAAGTTATGCTTAATTTACAGAGAGTCTACAGAGAGTCTTTGCTCCGTCCTGTTTTCTGGACAGTTTCAACTCTACTGCAATTTTCGAGTGGTTATGGGATGAAACACCTCTGGAACTCAACAGAAAAGTTGTAAAGCTCCTCCAAAGCTTCCCAGAAATGTATCATACGACCCCAACCTCGAAAGAACTCAATCTCTAACCTCTGATTAACTTCAGTCTTGATTTAGCTGAAAACAGAGTGCTCTGTCCTTAACATCCTATAAGTTGAAAACTTATTAACTTTGAATATCCTGCTCAAGGGAAGGAGTTACATCAAGTTTTACTACTTTGGATCAAAACCTTCAAGTTTTTAAATGAAGTTGTTCATTTAGTTGGGTGTGACGTCGAGGCGTCACCAGATTATGTCGGTACTACGTCCTCACAAAGGAAAAACCTATACCGGATTTAGCCGGCTTCGTTAGTTCAGTGGCACTACTCGTCACTCGCACACGGATGCTACACGTCTACCGTTTCGTGGTAAGGCTACCTGCAGAAATTCAACCAATCATCAGACTCGGCTGCACACCGAGCCCGGAATCCATACAGTTTGTACACCCGGCCGTCATCACTCGCCCGGATGTTCTCAAGCCAAACACGCCCTGAGTTACGTGTTCACGTTTCAGACCACGTGACGGGGTCTCCCATGTTGCACCACGCACGCCAGGGACAGACGTTGCTCGAATACCCCAAACGACATGAAGAGTCGTAGAGGATATCAAAGCGGATCGGGTTACCTGCCACCCGTGGGGCTCCACCCTTCAGCTTGTGCGCACTGGTGGACAGCGCTTACGTGCACCCCCCAAGACATGAACGTCCCGAGATGCACGATTTTCCGACATAACAAATAGGTTACTAAGCCACTTTCTATATACTAATAACATCCTTATACGGGCTACTAACTCGTTCCTCACTGGATTTTTGAAAAGGGAGACCTTTGTACTGTGTTAAACCTCAAGCGAGCTCTGATACCACGCTGACACGACCCCACTGGTCCTGTCGAGCCAGGATCACGCTGAGGGGTGCTGCGTTGCACAGCACCGTATAACACACGTCAAAGGTACAAAGCGGAAGCGGAAGCTTTATTACATAAACAAGTTTATCAACGTGTTTACATCAAAATAAGTTTAGTCCACACTCGCGGGCGTAGACTAAGCATCAAGTACACGTTCAGCCCTCGAACGTGTCCTTGCTAGCACACACGCACACTAACTCTGCGGCGTGCACGACTCCCACTCGACGGGGTTCCCCTCCTGGGGTTCCGTCTCCTCTTCGGGAGTCCCTTCCTCATAGAACCCTGCAAAAGCTTCAAACACAAGCAGTGAGCACGAAGGCTCAGCAAGTCTGACCCGTCTCACCTAAACATGGAACTTCTACATGAGGGTAATGGGTTGCATGAGGTAAAAATCAGTTGCAAGGACTCGCCTAATTAGTAGAACCTTACTTTCAAGTTTTAGCAGCAGGTTGTGGAGAACTTTACGCTAAGGCACATGAGAGAGCCGCAATCAAACAAGAAACGCATTTCTCTCATGTACTTTGCCCAAAGTTGAAAAGAACTTTAGTTAGCACTAAGCTACAGCATATCATTAACAATCAATGTCCAGCTTTCAATCAGCAACATTTTAACATGTAACTAGCCTGTTCTTTCTACGTCACGGTACAGTGAACAAGTGGTACTCACTGACCGCGAGGGACGGCGATTATAATCGATTTACACCTGCAGGGTTACCCGAACAACCCGTCACGTACGCCCGTACTCGATGTTGCCTACAACAACCATCACGGACGCCGTACGCGACTACCTTTCACCCGTTAGCCAAATATTGAACCGGTCCCATCGTCCCGAGCAAGAGGTCCCTGCACGCGCATCTCTGTGCCGCCAGCTGATTTACACCTCGAGCTCTCAACCTACCCTCTGAACGACGGGCAATGCCTCAATACCCAGCTACCCGAGTTACATCAGTTTCCCGGTTCCCATATAGCCGGTAGGTCTTCGGTACTGTTCTAGCTTGTTCAACAGGCCCGCACACGGCTCGGTCCTCAATCGACACAAGCGGAGCTACAGCACACAGGCCCCAAAGTCCTGCTGCCCTTACTCTCCGCTCGGTCTCATTTTCTTGCCATGTGTATCATGTGCTATCTCTACCCGAGCAATGTGCCTCTAGCCTATTCTCGCGAGTAGTTCCAACTACTCGACTTGTACCGAATCCTACTCTATCCTAGCAATGCAGTGGCTAACGGGGTTTGCAATCCTAAACCCCAACCCATGGTTTTCTTGGCTATGCAGTGGGGTTTCCAAACAAGACTCTGATGCACAACATAAAGAAAACAAGTATGTGCTCAAAACAATAAAAATTTATAAAATGGTTAATGCAAACCGGGGCTTGCCTTGCTGCTCTTGGTCGTAGGCTAGCTGTTCCTCCGGAGTAACGAAGTCTAGGACTTCGGGTTCCTCCTCGACCTTAGCGACTACATGATAAGAACAATGTATGTATTAATTAAATGCTTTTGTATTAACTTTGAAGTTGTGAAGTCTATAACCTTTACTAGATAGACCTAATGACTGTGAACTTTTACTGTGGCTTGGTTACAACCTAAACAGAGACTTGGTCAAGTTTTAGCTGCAGCAAAGCTCATTTGAGCCCTCCACAAATAATTATGTCCTTGACCTTAATTAAAGGCTTTTAGGGTGTTCTAGGTATTTTCATGAAACAAACTATGACTTTATGAAAACTAGATTTTCAGAGGGTTCTAATGGAATTGGTCTCACTTAATTTGGAAGTCTCTAACTAAAGATATGAGCTAAACAATTTCAGAGAAAATTCTGAAAATGTTTCTGAACATTTTCTATTTTCTCTGGAACAGTTTTACTAATCACACCATTAGGTGGACTAAATGAGCTCAAATGGATCTGAAATTTTTATGGTAGTTCAAGGATATTTTGGTGAACATCTCAGCAAAATTTCAGGATTTTCCTCCAAATGATTCTCCAGTTAAAATTCCTAACAGTTTAAACTTTAAGGAATTAATTCTGGAGAATTAAGGAATCTCATGAAGTGACACTTGATTTTCTGGAAAGTACTCAAAGAGCTGAATCCAGCAAAATTTGGTTCACTCAATTTGGAGCTTTCTAGCCAAAGTTATAAGGATTTGAAGTTTGAAGGAAATCTGAAAATCGGGGAAAAGTTTAAACTCGCGCGTGGGCCCAGGGGACACGCGTCGCACGCCGAAGCGACAACACACCGCGGCCCACAAGGCTTTTGCGCGCCAGCACACCCGATCCCGGCCGCAGCCGGATCCCGATTCAAAATATCGGCCGCTGACAGCTGGGGTCCACCCCCTTCTTCAACCTCGCGACACCCGCGCTCCGCCGCCGAGGGACCTCGCCGGAGAGCTCGCCGCCGGCTGCTGTACAGCTTCAAACTTCTTGATTCTGGCCGCCCCTGCCTACTTTTACTTGGGGAACATGATCCGAGGGTCAGCTGCTCATGACAACGGCCGGAGCATGGTCGGCGACGAGCCGCCATATCGGAACGACTTCGGCCATGTCGGCTGACGCTCCTAGTGCCTCAGCTACTTGGGAAATCGGTCGGGGAGCATCAGTGGACCTCAGAGAAGGTCGACATGAACTCGGGGCAGCTCGGGGAAGGCCCGAAATAGGTCCTCACCGTGCGCCCGATACCCCCCGTGCGTTCCGCCATTAGTAGACCTTGAATTACGCCGGGCACAGAAGTTCTCCGGCCCAGAGTTGTGAAGGCAACTTGTGCGTCACCGTGTCTAGTTCGTGTGGGAGTGGCCTGAGGCCCTCTAATCCTTTCTAGAGCACGAATTAAACAGAATCGTACCCGAGGGTCGTTCTGCACACAGAAAGGGGAAAAATGGAAATTCGCCGCCGGTGAGCAACCACTCGAGCTGTGGCTCGGGGGTGAGCAGCACCGGTCACTTGCGTGTCCAAGGGTGCCTTGGCTCGGGCATGACAACGCCCAGGTTGGGCTGTCCACGAGAGCCCGAGGTGCGGCGGTTTCCAGTTCCGAGTTTGATCTTTCGGCACAGCCGATATCACTCGGTTTCAATCGATTTCTATCAATGGGAAGGATGGAGGATGGTTGCTAGTACCTTGCTGGGACCTTGGAATGGAAAGAGGGAGCTGCGATCGGCTTGATCAAGCAGGAACTCGAGCGGCGGCGATGGCAGTGGAAAAACAAGTCGTGTGCGTCGGCAGCTCGAGGAAATGGTGACTGAAGCACGCCGGGGAGGGAATAAATAGCCCGGCCGGCTGGTCTCCGGCTTGGGGCACGCAGCAGGAGCTGGCGCCGGCTGCCCCCTTCGGTGGCGCGCGCGCACAGCTGCCGGGAACCGACTGAACTGTGGTTCAGTCGGTTTGCTTTGAGGCAGAGGCTGACATGTGGGTCCCACTTCTCTTTTAACCTCTGAAATTTATTCCTAACAGCTGTGGTAAACAGTGAACCCTATTCTACCCTTGGCAATTCAAATTATTCACCCAAGAGCCATTTGAATTGATCAAAGTTCAAATGAGGTTTGGTTTGAATGAATTTCAGCACAAGTGCAGTTTGAAATTCAAATAAAGTTTGAATTTCTCCCCCTTAGCTCATGTCAAGATCAACTCCAAATGGAGTGAAAATTGGTGTGTGAGCTCACAAAAATGTGCTGAGCAAGAATATGCCTTCCACTTTTAAATTCAGTGGGTGAAAACAGTTTGAATTTGAATATGTTTTCAAACTGCCCCTTTCCTATCTACACCCAAAATGACCTCAAAAAGGTTTTGAATTTGGGTGAAACTTGGCATGGACATCCTTAGCAAAGTGTAGGAGTTTTTATATGTCCAGCCCATCTATATCACATGTGGGAAATACCACTTTTGCAATGTGTGAGTTTGTTCTCTAATGAGCATGTTGATAATTGTTACTTGCTCTTTATTTGTGTTCATCATTTTTCCTCAAATGAGGTGTGTGGTGTGGTGATGAACACTGCAAATGAGTGTCAAAAACTGAGGCCCTTACATTATGGTATAGAGTTTGTATGTGCATTAGGTCCAGGATGTTTTACACTCCAAATGCATGACCAAATGAACCCTGGAGTTGAGGGTAGAAAAGGGTCACCGCTGTAGAAGAATGCCGTGCTAAATAGCTTAGGACATCTGGTAGAAGTCGAGTAGTTGGAATCTACTCGCGAGTATAGACGGGATTACCTGGGTGTAGATGGAAAAGGAGAGCAAACTAAAGTTTACATTTCCAAAGATGTGACCGGGCAGGATGGTTAGGCAGCGACAAGACGAGGTCTTGGTCGAGTAGCTCTGCCTGTGTCGGTTAAGGACCGATGCGTGTGCGGCACCCAAGAGCAGGTATTGAGTTGTGTACCGGATGCTTACTGACATATGGGAACCAGGAAACCGATGTACCAGATTCACTGGATTGTAGAGGCATACCACATCGTCTCGTTAGACCTATGAGCCCGAGACGGCGCGACCGGTTCTACAATCTAGTGTCCTGCGAAAGGTGGCCACATACGACGTAATGAAGGACGCCAGAGTTGGGTCTTCAGAGGCGGGAGTATGTGTCGAGTTATCCGGGTAGTGTTTGATTTGAATCACCGTCCATCGCGGTTATTGATTACCGCTTGCTCCCTGTGTTGTGACGTAGTAATCAAGTTGTGTGGGAATAGTTTGTAAAGTTTTAAGTGCTGATATGATAATTGTAAATTGCATGAAAACCACGTTTGAAGTAGAGATAGAGCAAACTAAAGTTATTGTTCCACCTTGGGACAAGTAACATTGGAATGAAGCGTTTCTTGTTTGATTGTGGAGTTCCAATGTTGCTGGGCGCAAGGTCACTACTATTACGGCTAAAATCTGAAAGTTAAGGATGAACTCGTAGGCGAGTCTTTTCGCAAATTACAGGATTAGGTCTTAAGTTACTCTCATGTAGAGTTGCATGCTTTAGGAGAGACGGTTAGTCTTGCTGAGCCTTTGTGCTCACTCTTGCTATATAAGTGGTTTTGCAGGTAAGCCTCGACGCTATAAAGAAGGTTGTCCGGTGAGACTCGGGAACTTCCGAGTCATGTCACACTTGGAGAACCTAGCCGCTGCCATGTCTTCGTGTTGCTAGCGAAAGGAGTCCGCGCGCTGGACCTCTTTTCGAGTGCTTCTCAGATATTCGACGTGAGCTGTTTATAGACTTCCGCTGTAGCTATTTTATGTAAATTATTTACAAAAAACAATTGTAATCTTCCGCTTTTGATTTATGTAATACAGTGTTCCTTATTTGTGTGTTGTTGGGTGCCGCATAACACGGCACCACCCAACGTGATTCCCGGGCAAGGTGCCCCGTCCCCGTGAGTGATCGGGACGGCGGGGTCCCGTCAGAGGGGGAGATAGTGAAAGAGAGAGAGGGATGGGGAGAGAGTGAAAGAGGAGTACAGAGAGTGAAATAGAGAGAGAGAGAGAAGGGAGAGGGGGATGGGTAGAGGGACAACGAGAGCGGGAGAGAGAATGAGGGGGGGAGAGAGAGAGAAGGGAGAGTCGGATGGGGTGAGGGACAACGAGAGCGAGAGAGAGTGAAAGAGGAGTACTCAGAGTGAAAGAGAGAGAGAGAATGAGGGGGAGAGAGAGTGCAGGGAGAGGCAGATGGGGCGAGGGGCAACGAGAGTGAGAGAAAGAGGGGGGTGGTAACAGGGAGAGGGAGGGGAAGTGAGGAATAGGAAGGGAGAGAGACATGTCTAACTTTTATTTACTTTGCAGGGTTCACCGACGGAGGCGCAGGCTCCATCTCGGCAGCTACCGGCACCGGGAGGGACGTGGGAAGACGAGATTCACGGCTCCGGAGGTAGTCGTGAGGGGAGTGTGTAGCCATTAGGTGTTTTTAGATTTCTTTGGACTTTATGAATGAACAGTCGATTGTGTATTGTGTTGTTTGTCTGTGTTATATAACTGTGTGATTTATCTCGGCTGGAACCTGTGCCAGGGAAGCTAGTTTCTGTTTTTTTAAATAAAACGTAAGTAAGCTCAAGTAACTTACGACCACTGCTGTGGCCGTCTTAAGTAAGCCCAAGTAACTTATGACGATCTGGGCCATGGCCGTCGTAAGTAAGATGATTACTTACGATGGCCGGGTTCAGGCCGTCGTAAGTTATAAGGCCCAACCCACCACGTGGCCCAGGCGCTTACATACGACGGCTACGGGGTGCCGTCGTAAGTTGCAAAACTTACGATGGTGGTCGTCATAAGTAACATAAGTTACGACCAAATCCTGACGACGGCTACAAACTGTCGTAATTTGGCGTAAACCATTGTAATTAAGCTAATTACGACGGTTTAGACCTTACTTACAACAGCATTTTAACATCTAGATGCCTAAAACACCATCCTTTTGAAACAAATAACAAAACTATTCTAATTGTGGCAGCTTTAACTACTGGACTAAAGGTATCTTTATAATCAATTCTGTACCTTTTGAATCCTTTAGTAACCAAACTAGCCTTGTATCTATCAATAGATCTATATGCATGTCTTTTTATTTTATATACCCATTTAAAGTCAATAATATTACTCACCCCTTTTCTCAGTACAAGACGTCATGTCTTGTTCTTTTCTAAGTCTGAATCTCAAGATCCATTGCTCTTTTCCAATTCTGATCTTTTGAGCTTGTTACAAATTTCCTGGTTCTCCTGTAGATGTAAGCATGCAAACAAAATCATTGCCAAAAGATTTTGGTTTAGAAATATTTTTTCCAACCTTGTCCGTGATCGATTAATTTGTGGTGAAACCATCCCCATTTGGTGAATCAGCATGATCTGTGGTAGAATCATCCGATATGAGTGCTTCGGACTCAGACTCATGCACATGTCCCAACGGTTCAGACATGTTAAAAACCAGCGTAGGTACCTGTGCCGTACCATCATCCGTATCGGCCACATGCACCGATTGGCGTGGAGACCTCCCCTGCTCCTGTAACCGATCGTGCGCCACTGGCACATTTAGTTCTCGCACAGGCGCCGATGCTGATCCTTCCTGCCATACCTGAGCATCATGATTGTTTACTTGAGTGTCTGCACCATCAGCCGAATCTTCATCAGAGTGCGCACCCGGATCATCTGCTCCCACAGAATCTGTAGTCTTCACAGACACATTGCTGTTTTCTCCAATATAGTTAGATAAATCCATAGAGTTGGCTCTTCTTAGGGAATTAATTTGCTGATTATTTTCTACTGCAGGACCTGCAAGATTAATCAACGTTGGATGAAGGAGAGTGATTTCAGATTTCAGCCATGCACCTGCATTGGGGTCAAGCTTTTCAAAAGGAAAGACCGTTTCATCAAACACTACATCTCTTGAAATATAAACTCTCCCACTAGATATATCTAGGCATTTATATCCTTTGTGCAATGAGCTGTAAACAATGAACACACACTGCTTAGGTCTAAATGAAGTTTTGTGAGCATTGTAAGCACACAGGTTAGGCCAACATGCACAACCAAATATCTTGAGTTGTGTATAATTTGGTGTAGTGCTAAATAATTTTTCCCAGGGATAGGCATAATCAATAATTCTAGAAGGAGTTCTATTAATGAGGAAAGCCGCTGTAGAGAAAGCTTCATCGCAAAATTTCAAAGGCATAGATGCACGTGCTAAAAGAGAGAGTCCAACCTCAACAATGTGACGATGTTTTCTTTCCGCCGCACCATTTTGTTGATGAGTATGTGGACATGATACTTGATGTGGGATTCCTATCTTACAAAGAAAGGATTAAGTTTTTGGTACTCACCCCAAATCTGTTTGGACCAAAATAATTATCCTATTGAACATGCGTTCTACTTGAGTTGGGAAAGTCTGAAACATGGAAAACTTCATATTTATGTCTAAGAAGATAGACCCAAGTAAATTTACTGAAATCACCAATGAAGCTCACATAATAACTATATCTTCCAATAGAGGTAGGGGCAGGTCCCCATACATCCGAAAAATGAGTTCAAGAGAATTTTGTGAAATACTAACTGATTTAGGAAAAGACAATTGATGACTCTTTCCTTGTTTACATGCATCACACACTTGAGATTTGCTACACTCTAAAGAACAAGGAAGATTATTCTTGTTTACAACTTTATTTATAATGACCATAAAGGGGTGTCCTAGCCTATCATGCCACTTTTCCAAAGATGGCTTTGTTGTTATAAAGGCACACTTAGAAGAAAACAATTGTTCAAGATATGGCCAAGGATAAAGTCCTCCTTTACACCTGCCTTGTAGGAGAATTTTCTTCGTCGCTTAATCCTTCGCCAAAAAATAATGAGGGTGATACTCAAGAAATACAGAATTATCTGTAGTAAGCCTATGTACAGATAAGAGATTCTTTGCGGCAGATGGGACATGAATAATATTGGTGAGATGTAATCGTCTTGCAGTTGTATGCAAAGTAGATTTTCTAAAAAAACTAATTCCCATACCTGATCCATTTGCCGTGCGTACTTTTCTTGTCCAGTGTATGTTTCCTTGACTGAAAGTTTGTCTAATTCTCCAGCTATATGATCTATTGTACCGGTATCAGTATACCAATTTGTATCCACACCGTAAGACATTGTTGCACTGTTTGCAGATCGCTCTTCAGGTCTGAATTCTCTGTCAAATCTTTTCCAACATCGTGCAGCTACATGGCCAATCTTGTCACAAATCTGGCACACCTGTCTTCCTTCAGACGCACCTCTACCCCTGCCTTGCCAGCCTCGACCGCCACGGTTTCCACGGCCTCCATCACGCCCCCCTCTGCCACGGTAGCCTCCCCGTGCAGCAAGGTTTGCATGATACTGATTTTGTGCTTGTCTCTCCAGCCATGCTTCAGTAGCCATCAAATGCGCAAATAAATCAGAAAGCAAAATTGATTCTGATCTGGTATTCACATTTTCAACCAGGGAGTTATAATCGGCATCAAGGTCTGCTAGTATGTAGGAGATCACATCATCATCCTCCAAATTGATGAAGGAATGTTTTCTTCACTAACTTATCATGAATTTTGTATATTATCTTATTATATTTATCAATTACTTCTTACATCAGGATGTCGTCGTCAAATGGAAATGGGAAGGGGAGGAAGGGGGTGAGAGGATTCCTCACCCAGCCGCAGGACTTGGTCTTCTCAGGTACCTCGTTAGGTGCGAGCGGACGCTCTCAGCTGATAAGGCACCTTCCAGACTTTTCGGACCGAGTTCTGGCCTTTCAGCGCACGGAGGTAAATTTCAGTTGCCAATCACGTTATTTGAAATTCTATTTATCAATTATTTTTTCTTATGAATCATTTATTTTTGCAGTCCGACTCAGAGTCTTCTAAGTCGAAGCCAGAGGTTGGGGCTACGCAGCCCTCGGAGCCGGCAAGCGTGGATCCTTCGGGCTCCAGTGGTGACCAGCTGTCCGAGTCACTGGACCCACTTTGCTGCTCCTACTCCTGTTCCTCGTGAGTGGATCAAAATTCGTCCACTCGGAGACAGGTAAATAAATTGTATAGTATTAAATATTGGATGTTGTCTGCTGATACATAAAAAGTTAACAATTTTTGCAGATCTTGGCACGACTGTTCGTTCGCGGGCTAGGGACACCACAGGCAGGTTAACGGTGTCATCGGGGCTTTAGTGTGGTTGCACTATCCCGGTGTCATCGACGGTGTCCCTTCTTTGTCGTGGGACGACTACGCTCGTGTCCCTCACGAGGTCCACGACACCCTTCAGGGGACTGTGTGAAACGATTTTATGGTAAGTTTAAATGTTTGCATTTTTCCACTCATTTAAATTGTTAATGCGGATGAATCAAATTTTTGTTTTCTTAAAGCTGTGGTACCAGCTAGAGGACTCAAGCGAGAGCATGATGGATCACGCGACTGCCGTGTTCCACAACAATGCTCGGAAGCTCGTGGTGCAGGCGTTGTCGTATGCCCGCATCCAGGACATCAACGAGTACAACAAGCAGCATCATCTGCAGCAGCAGCATGGGGGTCCGTTTAGGAAGGACTCCGACACCTACTCGACCGAGGAGTAGTACGCGGAGGTAAGTTATTATTGCTAACTGTAAGGATCGAAACGCCCAAGAGGGGGGGGTGAATTGGGCTTTTTCAAATTTTAGAGCAATTTAAAACTTAATAATTGAAGCCCAATTCCCTATGCGAACTAACTACGCAAGCAAGAGTATTAAGTGCGGAATAGTAAATGCGTAATAGTAAGAGGGTGAGGAGAGAGATGCAAACTCCCGCGGAGACTCGGAGACATGGCGATTTTTCCCGTGGTTCGGTAAGATCACAAAGATCTACCTACATCCACGTTGTGGCACCCACCAAAGGGCATAGCCACTCCCAAGTCACCAAGACAAGGGAATGCACTATCTTTCTCCGTTCGCCATCTCCGGCAAGGTGGAGCTCAAGTCTTGTACAATGGTGATCCTTCGGGCTTCCACAAACGCCTTGGTAAGCTCCGGCGCGATCTCTTCTTCCTCCAACTTTTACAAGGTGAGAGAAGTCACCAAGACACTCTCTCTCACTAGCCTAGAGATTCCAATCACCAAGAATGGACGCACACAAGCTTCTCTCTAGCTAGATCTAGCCTATAGTTGGAGTACAAGAGGTTTTGAGGTGTGGAAGTGGTAGCTCTTGGTCTTGAATGCTTGAGGATGTGTAGTGAGGCTCTGGTGATCAAGACTTTTTGAAATGGACGGTTGGAGGGGTATTTATAGCCAGCCCACACGAGATAGCCGTTGGAAAAGTAGGCAGACTTTTTCTGTGAACATCGGATCATCCGATGCACCCCTTTATTTGAGCATCGGTCGAATTCCAAATTAGCTGATGTCATGTGTCAGATGTGACCATTGGATATAACCGTTGGATCTGACTGTTTAATCGACCGATGTTACTTCAACTTCATCATCGGATGATCCGGTGAGTTGATCTTCAGAATTGGTTCAGAAATAATGTCTCTGTTGAAATTGACCGATGTACACTTACTTCATCATCGGATGATCCGGTGTGTACTTCTTCAGAATAACTCAGAAATCATCCTTCTGTTGAAATCAACCGATGTGCCACTTCCTTCACATCGGATGATCCGGTGTATACTGGCTCTGAGGTCTTCTTCTTCTGCCAACTCAAACTCGACCGATGTAGTCATTTTGCAAGACATCGGATGATCCGGTGAGTGCAACTTTGTTTGCTTCGAGTTGTTTTGAGTTGATCTTTTGGAATCTTCTTGAGTGACCTCTTTGACACTTGTTTGAAATGATATTTTGATGAAGTGTAAGCTTCTTGTGTTGCCAATTTTGATAGAATAGAGTCGTTGTATGAGTTCTTCATTTAGTCTTCATGAGTATCGAATAACCCCTTAGAATAGATCGTTGAGGGGTCTCCATTTGTATCCAATGAGCAGTAGATGGTGTGAATAGATAGTTCATTAACGTTTGATGTGATATACGTGAAACCTCACATCCACAAACTCATTAGTAATAACGAACGGTTGTCATTAATCACCGAAACCATACCTCACGGGGGCCTAGATGCTTTCAATCTCCCCCTTTTTTGTGATTGATGACAACACAACGAGTAGAGCATAGAATTAATGGAATTAAAACGCAATGCTCAAAAAAGAAATATAACAAGTACAAATTGCAACACAAGTGGCTCGAAGGCTTAAATAATAAATAATAAAGCGCAAGAGCACAAAGTAGCACCCGGAGTACAATAATAGCAAATAATAATAACAGGCAATCTCAAATAGATAACAATAAGTAGCAAAAGGATAGACACTCCCCCTAAAACTGAGCTAACCCTCCCCCTGACTCTAACTCTTCTCCCCCTTTGGCATCAAGACACCAAAAAGGGAAGTTGAGTGCCTACGACTCAGGCACGCTCCTGGCGATGGTGAAGCGGTTGGCGTCGACGGTGCTGTCGCCGGAGCTGCTGGAGGTGGAGGTCGCTGGCGCTGGAGCTGGAGCGGGGGGAGCTGGAGCTGGAGCTGGAGCTGCTGGGGGATCCGCTGAGACTGCTGGCGCCGGTGGAGAAGGTACTGCCGGAAGAGGTGAGGACTGGAACGACGTCGGCGGCAGTACTGTCGAGTGAACGGGCGCTGTCGAGGCGAGCAGAGGTGGTATACTGAAGCTGGGGATCGACGAGGACGGTGCTGGAGCTGGTGCCAGTGGGGGTGCACCTGGAGCCTGACTGAGTCCCGAGTGCTGAGGTGGAAGGGTGACTCCCGTCTGCTGGTAGAGGTTGGTGACCAACCCCAGGACGCCCAACAACATATGCTGAGTCTGCTGCTGCTGGTTCAGAGTGCGTCTCTTCATCTGGTCGACAAGGTTGGTGTACCTGTCGATGTCCTCTCGCCTCTGACGGGCGATCTCCAGCTGCATCTCCTGCTGCTGCCTCTGAAGCTGCTCCTATCGAGCTGCCTGCTGCTCCTGCTGCTGAGCCATCCGCTGAAGTAAAGCAGTGAGCTCTGACGGCTGAGTCACCTGAGCCTCTGACACTGGAGGAGGTGTAGGTGGTGGAGCTGCTGAGCCTCCTGCCTCTGCGTCGTGCTGCCTCGGTGAAGGAGGAGCAGGAGGGAAGTACTCCTCGACACTGTCGCTGGTGTCGCTGTCCGACCATATATGCTGTAGGTCTCCTCCCTGAGCCTCTGCCTGTGCCAGCTCTGCGTCCTCCTGAGTCAGCTCTGCCCAGTCCTCCTCTGACAGTCTGGCTCGAACCTCACGCTCGACGGGACGGCCAAGGCGCCGGTCTCCTGGAGTGGGGACTCGGTAGTGGCTGAACCGGGTCACGTGCATCTCCGTCAGCTGAGAAACTCCTGGAGGGTCCTCTGGAACCAACTGGTGGAGAAGGTGACAGATCCAGTGACCGAAGACCAACTGTCGAAGCATCCCAACTCCGTCGGTGATCACGTCCTCCATCTCGCAGATCAGAATATCCACGATGTCGAACTCCATCCCGTTCATCACATAGAACAGGATGGTCTGCTGAAGGCTCGTGAAGCCCTCCAAGTAGCCAGACCTCGGTAGTAGGGTACGCCTGAGGACGTGGTGAACTGTCCGAGCTGCTGGGGTGAGAAGCGCTGGCACCCTCGGCTGGTCAGGAGTGAACGGCTGAGTGAACAGACCTCAGATCTCCTCGAAAGGCGGTGCCACTCCTCCAGTCAGTGGCCTCCTCGGCGGGTCTGCGTCTTCTTAGACTATCTGGTGCAGGCACGTAGTAGAGAGCTCCACACCAAGCAGTCTGCCCAACAAGTCTGGAGACACGTCGTGGATCTGCCCCATGAACATGAAGTGAATCGAGCGATGGCCCTCAGAGACGTAGAGTGTCGCGTAGAACACCCTGACCCACTCCTCGACGTAGGCACTCCTCTGGTGCGAGAGCAAGTCCACAAGTCCTCTGTATCTCTCAAAGAGTGGCCTGATCCCGTGTCCTGCTGTCACTGCAAGCTGATCCCAGTCGATGCTGTTATGCTGGAAGAGCTTGTGGCCCCGACGCCTGTAAGTCTCGTACAGGGACGCCTGTGTCAGGGTCCAGAAGCGGGAGTCAACTCGAGCGTCCCTAGGCCGCGGGAACCACTCCTCAGGCATCGCTGACCATCTGAGCTTCTTCAGTTGCCTTGCCTTCATCTTCCTGTAGTCGGTGAGTCTGACATCCTCGGCAACACGGACTGCTGTGTCCATCAGGTGGATGGCCCTTTGGGCCTCTCTGTCCTCGGCGCGGTCAGCCACAGAGGGGCGCCGACTCGCCGTAGGAGTCTGTCCACCCCCACGAGTCCTCGGGGTGCGCCGGTGGATGAGAGGCGGCACCTCGGTCTCCTCCTCGTCGGAGCCCTCGGGAGGCACCGGCTGGACCGGAGGCTGCTCCTGCCTCTGCCAGGACTCGCGGATCCGTAAGGAACCGCAATGGCCGCGCTCACGCTCCTCGGCGGCGCGAGCGGCCAACTCCGCACGACGAGCGTCCTTGGACATCTTGTGCTTCTTCGCGGCGGGCTCCTCAATAGCCTTGCCCTTTCCTTTGCGATCGCGACCCATCTTAGCGACGAACGGCGAAGCACGGCGAAACCAAAGCGGAGAGGGTGATGCGCGGTGGTGGAAGCCGGCGGCGAGTGGTGGTGCGGCTGGTGGTGGAGGGGAGACGGCGAGGGAGGCGCGGCGGAGGAGGGAGCTGCGGCGGCGCGGTGGAACGGCGGCGGCGCGCGCGGGAGAGGCGGCGGCGCGGGCACGGGCGGCGCCTAGGCGGCGGCAGCCGAAGGGCGGTGGCGGCGGCGCCTGGGAGGCGGCGGCGGCGGCGACCGGAGGTGGCCGGAGGGCGCGAGGACGGCGGCGAGGGCGACGGGCGGCGAGAGAAGCGGGCAGCGGCGGAGGTCGGGGAAGAAAAACGAAAGAGGCGGCCGAACCGCTATTTAAACTGTACGGGCAAACCCTAGCCGTGCACAAAACACCGGATGGACCGATGATCATCGGAGGATGCATCGGTCGAGTTCAACAGAGAGTTGTTCCAAAAACTCTCTTTGAACACCGGATGAGCCGACGTTGAGGTGTCGATCATCGGTCGATTTCTGCAGGGCACCAGAAAACTGAACACCGGATGCTCCGATGTCTTCTGAAATGAACTCATCGGTTGATTTGTGACATCTGACTTGATCTGAGCACTGAACTGAAGCACCAATTGATCCGATGATCTGCTGGCCCTAGCATCGGATAATCCGATGACTACAGAAAACCTAAGACTGCCCATATGTGTCCTTGGACTTAAACACACAAAGATAAGGATGGGTCCTAGGACTTTTTGGGCAACTCCTAACCTCTAATAGAAGGCTTCAAATATAGTGCCACATATTGGCTAAGCCCTTAAGCAAAGAGAACACACAAGGTTAGGAGAGAAACCACGAAAATGTAAGGCCCATGCTTTGTGAGCTAGAGTATGGAAAACTTCTATCTCTTTAAAGCATGTACCTTTAGAATTTTGCTCTATCCACATCATATGAGTTGAGATATTGCATTTTGAACAAGTCTCCTTCTCATGATGTGGGTTCCCCTTTGTGACAATCTACCGTATGCAATGCCAAACAAAATAATACAAGATATTAAATGAGTGCAAGTCTATATGGCAGGAATCATGCAAAGCATAATGTAAATCTATCTTGCCAAGTTTAAACCTTCCAAAGGCTTCCTCAGGGAAAACTATTTCTAGCTCGCCCCTATCCTTTGGGAGTTAGACAAGACCTATTTGATATGCAACCTTACATGAACATGGCAACTTACATGACGTTAGATGCATCTAGCACATTTAATTCACTTCTAAGTCTAGAAAAAGTTTTCTCATCAAGTGGTTTAGTGAAGATATCCGCCAATTGTTCTTCGGACCTAACACCTTGCAAAGAGATGTCTCCTTTAGCCTCATGGTCCCGCAAGAAGTGATGGCGAATATCAATGTGCTTAGTGCGGGAGTGTTGAACGGGGTTTCTAGCTATCTTAACCGCACTTTCATTGTCACAAAGGAGAGGCACACAATCAAATTTAATTCCAAAGTCCAAAAGGGTTTGCTTCATATATAGAATTTGGGCACAACATGCACCGGCCGCTATATACTCTGCCTCCGCGGTGGACAAAGCCACGGAGTTTTGCTTTTTGCTCGACCAAGATACTAGGGAACGCCCAAGTAAGTGGCACCCACCGGAGGTACTCTTGCGATCCACACGGCATCCGGCAAAGTCCGAATCCGAGTAACCCAAGAGATGGAAACTAGCGTTCTTGGGGTACCACAAACCTACACTTGGGGTATGCTTGAGATACCTAAGTATCCTAAAGACGCCTTACGATGCGATTCTTTAGGTGCCGCTTGAAAGCGAGCACACAAGCACACACTAAACATGATATCGGGCCTAGATGTGGTAAGATATAACAATGAACCAATCATGGAACGGTAATGAGATTGATCAATAGGTTTACCGTCCATGTCCGCGTCGAGATGACAATTTGTCGCCATTGGAGTACTTCTTGAGCTACAATCTTCCATTTCAAACTTCTTCAAGAGGTCCTTGCTGTACTTCTCTTGGTAGATGAAAGTCCCCTCTTTAAGTTGCTTGATTTGAAATCTTAGGAAGAAATTGAGTTCTCCAATCATTGACATCTCGAACTCCCTAGACATCATGGTGCCAAACTCAAGGCTAAGAGATTTGTTAGTTGAGCCAAAAATAATGTCATCAACGTAAATTTGACAAAGAAATAAATCCCCGTTGATGTCCTTGGTGAAAAGTGTGGTATCCACCCTCCCGATCTTGAATCCTTGCATGACTAGGAAATCCCTTAGACGTTCATACCATGCCCTAGGTGCTTGCTTGAGCCCGTAGAGCGCCTTGTGTAACCTATACACATGGTTAGGATTCCTCGAATCTTCAAACCCGGGAGGTTGCTCAACGAAAACAAGTTCGTTAATATAACCATTAAGGAAGGCACTTTTAACATCCATTTGATAAAGCATAATATTGTGATGCGAAGCAAAAGCAAGGAGTATGCGAATAGCTTCTAACCGTGCGACCGGGGCGAATGTCTCTCCAAAATCTAGTCCTTCAACTTGTGAAAAACCCTTGGCCACAAGCCTTGCCTTGTTGCGGACCACCACGCCATTCTCGTCTTGCTTGTTGCGGTACACCCACTTCGTTCCGATGACGTTCTTGTCCTTAGGTCGCTCCTCCAATACCCAAACTTCATTGCGGGTGAAGTTGTTGAGTTCTTCTTGCATAGCCATCACCCAATTGGGATCTTGGAGTGCTTCCTCAATATTTGTGGGTTCTACACACGAAACAAAAGAGTAGTTCTCACAAAATGAAGCAACATGGCGAGAACGAGTACTTACTCCCCGTGACGGACTTCCGATGATTTGATCCATCGGATGTGCCTTGGAGATGCGCCCATGCCTCATAAGAGGTTGTGAGGCACTTGGCGGTGGTGAGGCATCTCGCTCGTCTTGTGGTTGGACTTGACCTTGGACTTCTTCTTCTTCTTGGTGTTGTGTGGCATGTGAATCTTGCATTGGCAATGGATCATCTTTCTCTTCTTCTTCATCAATTTGAGGCGCCATGGAGGTGTTGATGTTGGAACTTGAGGCTCCCCCTTGATCATGGCTCTCCTCAACTTCGGGCTTGATGTCTCCTATGGTCATGTTCTTCATAGCTTCTCGTAGAGGCTCATCATCTATATCATCATGACCAAAACTCTCCTCTTGGGAGCCATTAGTCTCATCAAACTCAACATCACAACTTTCTTCAACTAACCCGGAGGTTTGGTTGAATACTCGATATGCTTTTGAGTTTGACGCATAACCAAGAAAGATACCAACATCACACCTTCTTTCAAACTTACCGAGCCTTTTCTTGCGGTAGATGTAGCACTTGCACCCGAAGACTCGGAAGTAGGAGATGTTGGGCTTTCTCCCAATGAGGAGCTCATATGGGGTCTTTTGAAGTAGTCGATGAAGATAGACCCTATTTGCGGCATGGCACGCCGTGTTGATTGCTTCGGCCCAAAACTTCTCCGACGTGCCATAGTCATCAAGCATTGCTCTTGCAAGGGTGATGAGAGTCTTGTTCTTCCTTTCAACGACACCATTTTGTTGAGGGGTGTATGTGGCTGAAAACTCGTGCTTCACGCCTTCACGATCACACCACTCCCCAATGTTGTAGTTCTTGAACTCGGTGCCGTTGTCACTCCGGACCTTGATGATGGGAAGTTGAAATTTCCTTTGAGCTCGTTTAGCGAAGGTCTTGAAGATTTCCGGAGTTTCACCCTTGTCACCTAGAAACAATGTCCAAGCATAGCGAGAGTAGTCATCAACAATAACAAGACAATAGAGGTTACCGCCAAGGCTTGGTATGTGGACGGTCCGAAGAGGTCCATGTGAAGTAGTTCAAGTGGCTTGGAGGTTGACACCATTGTCTTCATCGGATGGTGTGAGGCAACTTGCTTCCCGGCTTGACACGCGCTACAAAGCTTGTTCTTCTCAAATGTGACATCCTTCACGCCGGTCACCATCCCAAGCTTGAATGACTTCTTGAGCTTGCTCATCCCAATGTGAGCAATGTGCCGATGCCATAGCCATCCCAAACTTGTCTTGGTGAAAAGACAAGTGGTCAAGCTAGCATCCTTGTTGGAGAAGTCCACCAAGTAAAGATGTCCATGCCGAAAACCTTTGAATATTAGTTCTTTGCTTGATTCACTAGTCACCACAACACCATTCTTGTCAAATGTGCACGTTAGTCCAAGATCACATAATTGTGCAATAGAAAGTAAATTGAAACTAAGAGACTTAACGTAAAGCACATTAGAGATAGACAAATAATGAGAAATAGCAATTTTACCCAAACCAATTACCTTCCCCTTTGAGTTATCACCAATGGTGACTTGTTCATGGTTGCCGGGGTTCTCTATGGAGGTGAACATACCATCATTGCCGGTCATATGTTGAGTGCACCCACTATCGAGTACCCAATGCTTTCCTCCGGCTTTGTAGTTCACCTACACACATGAAGTTAGTTTTTGAGTTTAGGAACCCAAGCCAACTTAGGTCCTTGTATGTGTGATACAAGTGATTTTGGGACCCAAAGTTGCTTGGGGAGCTTCCCCTTCATGCCCTTGATGTCTTTGCCGATGAACCTTGCCTTCACCTTTCCACCTACTTTGCTCAATAGATAGTGATAATCATTGAAAGTAGATTTGTAGTTAGGAGGAAATTTGGGAGAAGGACGGTTGGGAAGAGGACACTCCCTCGTGTGATGTCCGGTGACCTCACAATGTTGGCAATAGGAACCAACTTCCTTGATGAAGCTTGTCCTAAGCTCCGGTGAGGGCACCTTTCCTTTGTTGGGCACCGGGAAGGATCCAAGTCCCCTCTTTTAGAAGCCTTTAGCTTGTTGGTAGAGGATTTCCTTGTGCTTGTCCTCCCCCTTAGAGAGTCTTGCCACACTAGTGCGAAGACTTTCAATTTCGTCCATTAGCTCCTTCTCCCTAGGGCTTGCTTTCAAAGGCAAAGACTTATCCAAAATATTAGTGGCATGTGAATTAGATGATATTTTGCCATCAAGGGTTTCTTTCTTTGTGTTTTTCAATTTAAGTTCAATCGCTTCATAAGCAAGGTTAAGCACTTCATGTTCTTGAACCAACTCATTGTGCTTTGCCAAGAGTGCTAAGTTAGCTAAGTCAAGCTCATGATACTCAAGCTTGATTTGAGCATTCTCCTCCTCGATTTGCTTGACATTTGATTTGAGCGTGTCATGCTCCTTAAGTATGGTTACATACTTGTCATGCAAATCGAGGTTAGCACTTTCAAGCTTAGCACGAGCTAGCTCAAGAGCCTTAACCTTAGCCTTTTCCCTTTTTATAATGGCATGATATTCATTAATCATAGATGCTAAATCATCGGGTGAAAGCTCATCATCATCATCGCTAGAATCTTCACATACCTTTGAGTTACCTTTCGCCATTAGGCACATAGGAGGTGGACGAAGAGGTGAGTCATCCTTGTTGACGATGGCGAGGCCCGCCAAGTTTTCTTCATCTTCACTATCTTCGTCGCTTGACTCTTCATCCGTGATCCACTCATTGGCTTCACACATGAAGACCTTTTGAGGCCCTCTTCTCTTCTTTGGAAAGAGCTTGGTTTTCTTGCCTTTGTCAAATTTCTTCTTTCCAAAAGAGCGCTTGGGCTTGACCTCCTCTTCATCATCACTTTCTTCTAGCTTGTGATGCTTGCCATTGTCCTTCCTTTTGTCCGGTCTTGGACAATCATATGATATGTGGCCTAGATCACCACAATTGTAGCACGTCTTGTTTTCATCTTTTCTTGGCAAGAAGCCTTTCTTCTTGGGATCATAAGAGTATCCTTTCTTTGCAATCTTGGAGTTGAGGCGTGAGAATTTCCTCATCATCAAAGCAAGCTCATCATCATCATCTTCGCTTGTTTCTTGCTCTTCTTCACTTGAGCTAGGCTCAACCACTTTCTTCTTCTTGGGAGTTGTCTTCTTGGTTGAAGCCTTGAGAGCAATGGTTTTTGATGATGACTCCTCCATCATTCCAAGTACGCTCATCTCATGAGCATGGATTTCTCCAATGAGCTCCGAAACTTCAATGTTGTCTAGTGACTCTTTTTGGAGCATTGAATTGATAATGTTGTACTTGGGCTTGGGTAGAAGCATGAGGATCTTGCGATTGATAAGTCCCTTGCCAAGAGAAGCAATGTCAAGTGCGTTAATTTCCTCAATGAGCACATTTAAACGAGAAAACATTTGGTTAACATTCTCATGAGGAAATATCTTAAATTCATCATATTTTGATTTAAGCATGTGATATTTGAGTTCTTTAACACGAGATGAGCCCTCATGTATTTCAATTAGACATGCCCAAATTTCACATGCTTTTTCCTTACTAGCAATCCTAGCAAAGACATCTTGACTAATGCATTCATATATGGCATTTCTAGCCTTAGCATCCCATTTTAATTGGTCACCAACATAGTCAAGATTTCCAAACCCCGCATGGGTCGCTTCCCACACTTCGGGAGCAATTGCCTCAAGGTAAGCGCGCATGCGTGCTTTCCAATAAGCAAAATTCTTGCCCTCGAAGGTAGGAACCGAACCCCCATTCTTGGCCATTTTTGCTCTCTAGCGGTGAAGCTAGAATGATCCAATGAGCAACCTGGCTCTGATACCAATTGTAAGGATCGAAACGCCCAAGAGGGGGGGTGAATTGGGCTTTTTCAAATTTTAGAGCAATTTAAAACTTAATGGTTGAAGCCCAATTCCCTATGTGAACTAACTACGCAAGCAAGAGTATTAAGTGCGGAATAGTAAATGCGTAATAGTAAGAGGGTGGAGAGAGAGATGCAAACTCCCGCGGAGACTCGGAGACACGGCGATTTTTCCCGTGGTTCGGTAAGATCACAAAGATCTACCTACGTCCACGTTGTGGCACCCACCAAAGGGTATAGCCACTCCCAAGTCACCAAGACAAGGGAATCCACTATCTTTCTCCGTTTGCCATCTCCGGCAAGGTGGAGCTCAAGCCTTGTACAATGGTGATCCTCCGGGCTTCCACAAACGCCTTGGTAAGCTCTGGAGCGATCTCTTCTTCCTCCAACTTTTACAAGGTGAGAGAAGTCACCAAGACACTCTCTCTCACTAGCCTAGAGATTCCAATCACCAAGAATGGACGCACACAAGCTTCTCTCTAGCTAGATCTAGCCTATAGTTGGAGTACAAGAGGTTTTGAGGTGTGGAAGTGGTAGCTCTTGGTCTTGAATGCTTGAGGATGTGTAGTGAGGCTCTGGTGATCAAGACTTTTTGAAATGGCCGGTTGGAGGGGTATTTATAGCCAGCCCACACGAGATAGCCGTTGGAAAAGTAGGCAGACTTTTTCTGTGAACATCGGATCATCCGATGCACCCCTTTATTTGAGCATCGGTCGAATTCCAAATTAGCTGATGTCATGTGTCAGATGTGACCGTTGGATATAACCGTTGGATCTGACTGTTTAATCGACCGATGTTACTTCAACTTCATCATCGGATGATCCGGTGAGTTGATCTTCAGAATTGGTTCAGAAATAATGTCTCTGTTGAAATTGACCGATGTACACTTACTTCATCATCGGATGATCCGGTGTGTACTTCTTCAGAATAACTCAGAAATCATCCTTCTGTTGAAATCAACCGATGTGCCACTTCCTTCACATCGGATGATCCGGTGTATACTGGCTCTGAGGTCTTCTTCTTCTGCCAACTCAAACTCGACCGATGTAGTCATTTTGCAAGACATCGGATGATCCTGTGAGTGCAACTTTGTTTGCTTCGAGTTGTTTTGAGTTGATCTTTTGGAATCTTCTTGAGTGACCTCTTTGACACTTGTTTGAAATGATATTTTGATGAAGTGTAAGCTTCTTGTGTTGCCAATTTTGATAGAATAGAGTCGTTGTATGAGTTCTTCATTTAGTCTTCATGAGTATCGAATAACCCCTTAGAATAGATCGTTGAGGGGTCTCCATTTGTATCCAATGAGCAGTAGATGGTGTGAAGAGATAGTTCATTAACGTTTGATGTGATATACGTGAAACCTCGCATCCACAAACTCATTAGTAATAATGAACGGTTGTCATTAATCACCGAAACCATACCTCACGGGGGCCTAGATGCTTTCACTAACCATTTCCAATAATTACTTATGTTAACAGTATTGATGAAATACTAAATATGTGCAGGTTAGTATTAGATGGTTAGAGAGCCATCCCGACGCGTACCGAACTCTTTGTCGGTACTGGGCTAGCCAGGACTTCATCAGTAAGTCCACGAGGGCTCGAGCCTGCAGAGGGACAGCCGACCATCACAACTACGGCGGTGATGGCTACGTGCATATGGCTAAACGCATGGTAAGTGTATTTTAAGTTCAGTTATGTGTTCATAATATATTTCTTCAACTAACATGTATCTACAGGAGCGAGAGACCGGTCAGGAGCTGACACCGACCGAGGTTTGGAATAGAGGTCACAGGGGAAGTGACCCTTCCTAGCCTTGGCAGTGTAGTTAGGTCGCAGCCGACCGGCTGGTAAGTTTTCAAAATTCATCAATGTAATTGTAAATAACACTAGTACTGACACACTTGCATCATTTCTTTATTGTTTTTTAGGAAAAGTACGCGCAGGAGGTGAAGAAGATACATGGCAAAGGCTACAATTGGGAAAACGCGCCAATCGAGCCTTGAGCCGTGTACGCAAGCGGCGGCGGGAAGGCCCATGGATGGTGAGTTGGTCAACTGTTTCATTATTTAAAACTTCGTTCTTCTACTTATTATTCTTTTATCTTTTGTAGGTTTGCCATTTTTGATGTAGTTGTCGACGCGAGGGCGGCGCGACCTTCGAGAGGCACTCCATCGACGGAATCTTCGTCCGTTGGGCTGTCGCGTGGTCGTCTCTCGCATAGGGATTTGGAGTTCCGTGCCATGGAGGATAAGCTTGCACGAACCCAAGAGGAGCTCGATAGGACGAGGGCCGTCCAGGAGTACCAGGCCAACCTCATGGCTCAGATGTAGGCAGCGGTGGAGGTAAGTAATTTAAATTACTCTATTCTGAATTTTTAGCATTTCAAGAATAAACATATGTTAATATGTTGCAATGACAAGCCTTAGCTCGACAGAGTGGCCAAGAGCTCGCATTTCCTGCGTGGCTGCTGCAGCCACAAGCGCCCTCGTCACAGCCGCCCCCAGCACAGGTACCCCGGCACTATGTAAATCTTTAATACTATTTAATACATGGAGGGAGATAAAGAGATAGACAGAGAGGGGGAGACATAGTTAAAGAGATAGAGGGATGGGGAGAGGGAGAGAGAGCGAGGGAAGAGAGAGAGGGGAGAGAGAGAAAGAGAGAGAGAGTGAAAGAGGGGAGAGAGGGGGGAGAGATAGTGAAAGATAGAGAGGGATGGGAGAGAGTGAAAGAGGAGTATAGAGAGTGAAATAGAGAGAGAGAAGGGAGAGGGGGATGGGGAGAGGGACAACAAGAGCGAGAGAGAGAATGAGGGGGAGAGAGAGAGAGAAGGGAGAGGAGGACGGGGTGAGGAACAACGAGAGAGAGAGAGTGAAAGAGGAGTACTGAGAGTGAAAGAGAGAGAGAGAATGAGGGGGGGAGAGAGTGAAGAGAGAGGCGGATGGGGCGAGGGACAACGAGAGCGAGAGAAAGAGGGGGTGGTAACAGGGAGAGGGAGGGAAAGTGAGGAATAGGAAGGGAGAGAGACATGTCTAACTTTTATTTACTTTGCAGGGTTCACCAACGGAGGCGCAGACTCCATCTCTGCAGCTACCGGCACCGGGAGGGACGCGCGAAGACGACGTTCACGGCTCCGGAGATAGTCGTGAGGGGAGTGTGTAGCCATTAGGTGTTTTTAGATTTCTTTGGACTTTATGAATGAACCGTCGATTGTGTATTGTGTTGTTTGTCTGTGTTATATAACTGTGATTTGTCTCAGCTAGCAACTGTGCCAGGGCAGCTAGTTTCTGTTTTTTTAAATAAAATGTAAGTAAGATAAAGTAACTTACAACGACTGCTCTGGCCATCGTAAGTAAGCCCAAGTAACTTACGATGACCTGAGCCGTGGCCGTCGTAAGTAAGATGATTACTTACGACAGCCGGGTTCAGACCGTCGTAAGTTGTAAGGCCCAACCCACCACGTGGCCCAGGCACTTACATACAACGGCAACGAGTCGCCGTCGTAAGTTGCGTAACTTACGACGGTGGCCGTTGTAAGTAATATAAGTTACGACCAAATCCTAAGGACAGCTACAAACCGTTATAATTAGGTGTAAACCATCGTAATTAAGCTAATTACGACGGTTTAGACCTTACTTACGTCAGCTTTGGCCGTCGTAAGTGAGTCATATTGCTGTAGTGTATACTTTGTTGGTTGTTCATGTTTGAGAGGTTCACCAACATATGCAGAATATTTTTCTGTAATAGATAAAGGAGTATTTATGGGCTTACACTTCTCCATACCTGCCTTTTTTATTATTTCCATAGCATATTTCATTTGATTTAACAGAATGCCGCCTTTTCTTTGTTCTACTTCAATTCCCAAAAAATAATGTAGTGTTCCAAGATCCTTGAGTGCAAAATCTTGTTTCAGATTTTTTTAGTAGCGCACATACTGCATTTTCAGAGGAACTTGTAACTGCAATGTCATCAACATAGATTACCAAATAAATTGTAATGCTATTCTTTCGAAAAATAAACAGAGAAGTATCTCCTTTTGACATCATAAAGCCAAGTAGAAGAAGCTTTGAACTTAATTTTGAATACCATGCTCTTGGTGGCTTCTTTAGTCCATATATGGCCTTTTCTAGTTTGCAAACATAGTCAGGATAACATGGATATTCATAGCGTGGTAGCTAGCTTATATAGACTTCTTCTTCTAATGCTCCATGAAGAATAGCATTTTGAACATCTAGATGTCTAAAACACCATCCTTTTGAAATAACAATATACAAAACTATTCTAATTGTGGCAGTTTTAACTACTGTACTAAAGGTATCTTTATAATCAATTATATACCTTTGTTGAATCCTTTAGCAACTAAACTAGCCTTGTATCTATCAATAGATATATATATATATATATATATGTATATATATATATATGCATGTCTTTTTATTTTATATACCCATTTAAAGTCAATAATATTACTCACCCCTTTTCTCAGTACAAGACGTCATGTCTTGTTCTTTTCTAAGCCTGAATCTCAACATTCATTGCTCTTTTCCAATTCTGATCTTTTAGAGCTTGTTCCAAATTTACTGGTTCTCCTTTTGATGTAAGCATGCAAACAAAATCATTGCCAAAAGATTTTCGTTTAGAAATATTTTTTTGCAACCTTGTCCGTGATCGATTAATTTGTGGTGAAACCATCCCCATTTGTTGAATCAGCATGATCTGTGGTAGAATCATCCGATATGAGTGCTTCGGACTCAGACACACGCACATGTCCCAATGGTTCAGAGATGTTAAAAAACGGCGTAGGTACCTGTGCCGTACCATCATCCGTATCGGCCACATGCACCGATTGGCGTGGAGACCTCCCCTGCACCTGTAACCGATCGTGCGCCACTGGCACATTTAGTTCTCGCACAGGCGCCGATGCTGATCCTTCCGTCCATACCTGAGCATCATGATTGTTTACTTGAGTGTCTGCACCATCAGCCGAATCTTCATCAGTTCGCACCCGGATCATCTGCTCCCACAGAATCTGTAGTCTTCACAGACACATTGCTATTTTCTCCAATATAGTTAGATAAATCCATAGAGTTGGCTCTTCTTAGGGAATTAATTTGCTGATTATTTTCTACTGCAGGACCTGCAAGATTAATCAACGTTGGATGAAGGAGAGTGATTTCAGATTTCAGCCATGCACCTGCATTGGGGTTAAGATTTTCAAAACCAAAGACCGTTTCATCAAACACTACATCTCTTGAAATATAAACTCTTCCACTAGATATATCTAGGCATTTATATCCTTTGTGCAATGAGCTGTAAACAATGAACACACACTGCTTAGATCTAAATGAAGGTTTGTGAGCATTGTAAGCACACAGGTTAGGCCAACATGCACAACCAAATATCTTGAGTTGTATATAATTTGGTGTAGTGCCAAATAATTTTTCCCAGGGATAGGCATAATCAATAATTCTAGAAGGAGTTCTATTGATGAGGAAAGCCGCTGTAGAGAAAGCTTCATCGCAAAATTTCAAAGGCATAGATGCACGTGATAAAAGAGAGAGTCCAACCTCAACAATGTGACGATGTTTTCTTTCTGGCGCACCATTTTGTTGATGAGTATGTGGACATGATACTTGATGTGGGATCCCTATCTTACAAAGAAAGGATTAAGTTTTTGGTACTCACCCCAATCTGTTTGGACCAAAATAATTATCCTATTGAACATGCGTTCTACTTGAGTTTGAAAGGTCCGAAACATGTAGAAAACTTCATATTTATGTCTAAGAAGATAGACCCAAGTAAATTTACTGAAATCACCAATGAAGCTAACATAATAACTATATCTTCCAATAGAGGTAGGGGCAGGTCCCCATACATCCGAAAAAATAAGTTCAAGAGGATTTTGTGAAATACTAACTGATTTAGGAAAACACAATTGATGACTCTTGCCTTGTTCACATGCATCACACACTTGAGATTTGCTACACTCTAAAGAACAAGGAAGATTATTCTTGTTTACAACTTTATTTATTAATACCATAGAGGGGTGTCCTAGCCTATCACGCCACTTTTCCAAAGACGGCTTTGTGGTTATAAAGGCACACTTAGAAGAAGACAATTGTTCAAGATATGGCCAAGGATAAAGTCCTCCTTTACACCTGCCTTGTAGGAGAATTTTCTTGGTCGCTTGATCCTTCACCAAAAATAATGAGGGTGATACTCAAGAAATACAGAATTATCTGTAGTAAGCCATGTACAGATAAGAGATTCTTTGCGGCAGATGGGACATGAATAATATTGGTGAGATGTAATGGTCTTGCAGGTGTATGCAAAGTAAATTTCCCAAAAAAACTAATTCCCATACCTGAGCCATTTGCCGTGTGTACTTTTTCTTGTGCAGTGTATTTTTCCTTGACTGAAAGTTTGTCTAGTTCTCCAGCTATATGATCTATTGCACCGGTATCAGTATACCAATTTGTATCCACACCGTAAGACATTGTTGCACTGTTTGCAGATCGCTCTTCAGGTCTGAATTCTCTGTCAAATCTTTTCCAACATCGTGCAGCTACATGACCAATCTTGTCACAAATCGGACACAACGGTCTTCCTTCAGGCGCACCTCTACCCCTGCCTTGCCAGCCTCGACCGCCACGGTTTCCACGGCCTCCATCACGTCCCCCTCTGCCACGGTAGCCTCCCCGTGCAGCAAGGTTTGCATGATACTGATTTGGTGCTTGTCTCTCCAGCCATGCTTCAGTAGCCATCAAATGCGCAAATAAATAAGAAAGCAAAATTGATTCTGATCTGGTATTCACATTTTCAACCAGGGAGTTATAATCGGCATCAAGATCTGCTAGTATGCAGGAGATCACATCATCATCCTCCAACTTTTTGCCCGCTGCAGCCATCTCATCAGCGTATGCCTTCGTCTTGGCAAAATATGCTGCAGCGATCATATCTCCCTTCCTTGTACTGGACAACTTAGTGCGCAAAGCCATTATATGTGCCCGAGACTGAGATGAATAACTTTCTTGGATAGCTTTCCATACCTCAGCGGAAGATGTATACATATCCACTTGAGCAAGAACTTCCTTGGAAAGAGTTGAATTAATAGAGCTCAACAACTGCTGGTCTTGTATAAGCCAGGTTGTATACTCTGGATTTGTAATCGTCTCTGAACTTTAACCACTTCGATCAACGATGATCTCTTCTTCAGGCCTCATCTTGGATCCATTGAAGAATCCATATAATTGTGCCCCTCGAATTGCAGGCAACACTTGAGCTTTCCAGAGTAGAAAGTTGTCTCTTGTTAATTTCTCAACATGGTGGGTGGAGTACAGGCAACACGGATGCGCCCGACATTATCTCAGTGAAGTAGCGGCTCTGATTACCATGTAAAACTGGATGAAACCCTAGCATTGGCCTAGCCGCAGGGTGTACGTGTTTATATAGAAAAGGACTTACATGTGATAACGACAGTCTGACTTGGTTACGATCTAATCTATCGTGTACAATAATATCTGTTACAGTTTGGATTCTATCCTGATCAACCAAGTCCTGACCGATCATTATCGTTTACATTGTAATCTCCTATTCTATTGCTTCGTAGCTTCAACAACCAAGTACTTTATCTCTTCATCTCAGTTAAGATACTTCAACACCCCATTGTTTCTGTTCACAATAGAAGAGAGAGGGAGATCACGGTACGGGGCCAATTTTTCTTGGCAAGGTTGTTGGTCGTGGGCGTTTTACCGTGTACAGCTAACCACACGAAGAAACAACATTTTATTTCAGTCTTGCCTTTCCAAAGTGCTTGAGCCGAGAAGGTATATGTTGCCCCCATGAATTGCATATTATAAGCAGAGGATGACATGTAATCACCCGATACTGTCCACCTCCATCTGATCACATCCGGGGAATCTGACAGGGTAAGATCTCCTAGAGCAATGAAGAGCAAGACAAATTCCACCAACAATTCAGAAGTATTGATGCCTTTTATATTAGTAACACCACTACAAGAAAAAAACAAATTTTAGACGGCCAAAGTTATTAACGACGGTACCGTTGTTAATTAAAATGTTCACGGCGGTGTCCAACGGCCGTCGTAAATAAGCGCATTATTCATGACAGTTGACCTAGACCGTCGTAAATAAGCACATTATTTACGACGGTAGGTCTTGACCATCGTGAATAAGTTCCTTATTTACGACAGGGCCAATTCCTGTCGCCAATAACACCTTATTTACGACGGCCAGGGACCTGGCCGTCGTAAATAAGAGGTATATACCCGCCCGGGCCAAGGTCGGCACGGGCACTCATGCCCGCGCCGACCCCGACAGTTCCGCCGCCGCCGCCGCCTCTCGCGCCACCGCCGAACAGCACCGCTGCCGCCGCCCCGTCCTCCCCGGCCCACGCGCCCTTGGCCCTGCGCGCCCCGGCCCGTGCCCCCCGGCCCGTCCCAGCGCACCCCCGGCCCCCCGCGCCCTGGTCGGCCACCCACCGCTGGTTCCGCCCCGACCCGAGGTTTTTTTAAATAGATTTAATTAATTAACTTTTTTAGTTTAGTTTAGTTTAGTTTACAAGTTGTAATTAGGTTATTTTAATTAGTTTAGTTGATTTTATAATTAGTTTAGTTTAGTTTGTAAGTATGCTTTTAATTAGTTTAGTTTACTTTAATTACTTTAAATCTGTTTAGTTTAGCTTATTCAACCCGCCCGGGTCAGGGTCGGCGCGGGCATTCACGCCCGCGCCGTCCCCGACCGGTTCCGCCGCTGCCGCCCACCCCGGCCTCCCTGTGCGCCGCCGCCCACCCCGGCCTACTCGCGCGCCGCCGCCGTGACCCACTCCGGCCTCCCCGCGCGCCTTTGCCGCCGGCCACCCCGGTCTCCCCGTGCGTCTTTGCCGCCGCCCACCCCAGCCTCCCCGCGCGCCTTTGCTGCTGCCGCCCTGGCCGGTCCTCCTGCCCCCGACCACCCCGCCCCGAAACGGTCGGCCCCGACCGCCATGCCGTAGACCTGGCCCCGCCCCGACCAGCGGCCACCCCGGCCCGACCCATTGAGGTTTTTCAATCAGTTTTAATTAATTAGCTTATTTTTTAATTAGTTTAAATTAATTAGCTCCCTAGCCGCCGGGTCCCTTCCCTGCCCGCCCCACCAGCCGGGTCCCTCCCCTGCCAGTCGCCGGGTCCCTCCTTGCCCGCCCTGCCCGCCGGCTCCTTGCCCGCCCCGCCGCCAGCTTACTATTGTTTAAATTATTTAATTGTTTATTTTGTTTTGAATTCTCAATTAGATTATAAGTAGTTAATTCATTGATTATGAGTGTGTACTATTTATACGTATATTAACGGGTTTCGAGCCGGTCCAACCCGGCACGGCCCAACCCAGCCCGACCCGGCATAAGTAAGATGATTACTTACGACGGCCGGGTTCAGGCCGTCGTAAGTTGTAAGGCCCAACCCACCATGTGGCCCAGGTGCTTACATACGACGGCTACGGGTCGCCGTCGTTGTGAAACTTACGACGGTGGCCGTCGTAAGTAACATAAGTTACGACCAAATCCTGACGACGGCTACAAACCGTCGTAATTTGGCGTAAACCATCGTAATTAAGCTAATTACGACGGTTTAGACCTTACTTACGATAGCTTTGGCCGTCGTAAGTGAGTCGTATTGCTGTAGTGTATACTTTGTTGGTTGTTCATGTTTGAGAGGTTCACCAACATATGCAGAATATTTTTCTGTAGTAGATAAAGGAGTATTTATGGGCTTACACTTCTCCATACCTGCCTTTTTTATTATTTCCATAGCATATTTCATTTAATTTAACAGAATGCCACCTTTTCTTTGATCTACTTCAATTACCAAAAAATAATGTAGTGTTCCAAGATCCTTGAGTGGAAAATCTTGCTTCAGATTTTTTAGTAGCGCACTTAACTGCATTTTCAGAGGAACTTGTAACCGCAATGTCATCAACATAGATTACCAAATAAATTGTAATGCTATTCTTTCGAAAAAATAAACAGAGAAGTATCTCCTTTTGACATCATAAAGCCGAGTAGAACAAGCTTTGAACTTAATTTTGAATACCATGCTCTTGGTGCCTTCTTTAGTCGATATATGGCCTTTTCTAGTTTGCAAACATAGTCAGCATAACATGGATATTCATAGCCTGGTAGCTGGCTTATATAGACTTCTTCTTCTAAAGCTCTATGAGGAATAGCATTTTGAACATCTAGATGCCTAAAACACCATCCTTTTGAAACAAATAACAAAACTATTCTAATATTGGCAGCTTTAACTACTGGACTAAAGGTATCTTTATAATCAATTCTATACCTTTGTTTGAATCCTTTAGCAACCAAACTAGCCTTGTATCTATCAATAGATCTATATGCATGTCTTTTTATTTTATATACCCATTTAAAGTAAAAAATATTACTCACCCCTTTTCTCAGTACAAGACGTCATGTCTTGTTCTTTTGTAAGTCTGAATCTCAACATCCATTGCTCTTTTCCAATTCTGATCTTTTGAGCTTGTTCCAAATTTCCTGGTTCTCCTGTAGATGTAAGCATGCAAACAAAATCATTGCCAAAAGATTTTGGTTTAGAAATATTTTTTGCAACCTTGTCCGTGATCGATTAATTTGTGGTGAAACCATCCCCATTTGTTGAATCAGCATGATCTGTGGTAGAATCATCCGATATGAGTGCTTCGGACTCAGACACATGTAAAGGTCCCAAAAATATGAACACAAAGAAAATTATGTTTGCACAAAGTTAGTTCATATGTAGGAAAAATGGGACTTGTTCAAACTTTTTCACATGTGATAATACACATGAGAGCTCCCTCCACACAAGTTCAATGGTTATTTGAAAACATGGAACAAAAAGGGATTGGACACTAAGTAGGGGAATATCCATATGTGTGAGAGAGCTAAATTCAGATTTTGGAGCAGGTTGGTTCCACTCAAAATTCAAATGAGATTAACACAATGGTTTTCAAAACTGTTATATTAAAAATCTCATTTGCAGCAGCTAAATCAATGAGCAGGTTTCATAGTTGAATTCTTTAGGTCCAAATTAGGGGGTAGGCAAAGTCTCATGAACTTTTGAGAATATTTGCTACTCATTTTTCCAATTAGACCCAAATGTACAATGAATTCAAATACCTATTTGAATTTGAATGAGTTGTGCCCAATTATCCAAATACAGTTTATTTTTCAACTCCACACAGTTGAATTTCATCAGTTGCAAATTTTGGGATATTTTGGGGAGATAAGGGGGAGATGGGGCCCACTTGTCATATGTATCAAAGTATCTCTGCAGAGGAATTGGGTCTCTGTTTTGCTGCCTTCGGGAGATCGACAGCAGCTGCTCGCGACAGCACACCGGCAGCTGGTCGACCGCCCTGCAACCGACTCCAACGCCGATTCAGGCCCTCCTCAGCGACCTCATTCTTCCATAACGTGTTCCTCCTCTGCTCACGAACAGAGCACCGAGGCTCTCCCTCCCTCACACCGAGCCGAGTAAACTCGCCTCCGCCACATCACCGCTCGCTCGGTGACCTCCAAATTCCCACGAACCAAGGCTAGTGAGTAGCAAGATGGCACCAGGGCGTCACCCTCGTCCTCCTTGACGTACTCCCGACTGGTGATCGGCTCTCCAACCCCGGGAGCAACGTGACCGCGCGAAGGCCGAACCGAACCCGATGAGGAGGCTCCCGCGGACAGCCCAACCTGGCACTTGTCACGACCAAGTACCGGCGCCCCTGGACACGCTAAGGCACTGTGCTGCTCTCCTCTCAAGCTCAGACCATGCCATGCACCACCGGCAGAGAATTTGGAGAAGTTGCTCCGGCGTACTCAATTCGACCGCTGGCACGGTAATCCAAAATTCCCTCTCAATTCTCATTCTGAGGTCGTCAAAGTTTGCACAAAGGGCCCAAAGTGGTAGGCGATCCTTTGCTCTTCACGGTTCTAGCCTGAAACTGCACCTAGAGCGAGTATTTCGTGGTTTTCTACCGGCAACCGAACCGGGGGACCGCGGTCGCACGGTGAAAGCATATTTGCCATCGTTCACGAACGTTTTTGAGGCTAGGTCAAGCTCCCACATCATTCACTGGTGCTGTAGCACCGTTTTGCCGAGCTTTTGGCGCAATAGGATGGCCGGCCGACGTCGCCGATGATGTGCCGAGCTGCCGCATCGCCGCTAGCTACCGTAGGGGCTTCACCGGCTCGGGGAAACCTCACCATCGTGCTCAGCATGGCAGGTTAGGCCCTGACGGCGAGCAGGGGCTCGGGCAGAGGCCGGGAGACCGGTTTCCGGCGATCTCCGGCGAGGGCGGCGGCGCGGGCATGCGGGCGCGGGAATCAGACTGAGGTTAAAGAAGGGTTCTGGGGGCCCAGCAGTCAGTGAGAGGGAATTTAAAAACCCCGATATTCTGTGGCTGTTGGATCTGGTGCGACTGCATGCCTGAAAACGTGTGGCCCCGTGTGTCTTTGTTCCAGTGAGTGACACGTAGCCCGGACCCACAGTAAGCGTTTAAACATTTTTGGGATTTTCAGTTTCCAGTTCAATCTTTGAAGAGCCATAACTTTGTGTAGGAACGTCCAAAAATTGTGAAATAAATTTTGTTGAATTCCTCTCAAAGAGTACTATCCATAGGTGCAGCCCAATAATTATGAAAATCCCTGGATTTGGCTGATTAATTCATATAAGGAAAATCTGGTAGGAATTGTTCCAGGAGTTCTGTGTATTGGAAAATTCCCAAAATTGGGCAGGTTTTTCCAAAAATACCTGAACTCCAATAAAAATTTCAAAGGCATTGGACCTCATTTGCTTGTTCAAATGTGGTGTTAACTTCTTATGTCTCTGAAAATTTGAAAAATAGAACAGAGCTCCTTTTCAGATTTTCCCCCAATTCATGTAAAGCTCATATCTTTGGGTAGAAGCCTCCAAATTTAGTGCTTCAAATTGGGTTAGATTAAGGTTGACAAACTCTATCCAAATATGCAACCCAATTTGTTTGAAAATCCTTATTCAATTCTGGAAAATTCCTTAAAACTTTTCAGCAAAAGAATTTTAGAGGGAGTTTGGTTCATCCAAAAATACTCAAATTTTGCCAGAATATTCTTTACGGTGTTACTAGACTCCTGTAAAAGTTTCAGATCATTTGGAGTTGATTTGATCATAAAAAGTTCAGATTTTAAGTTGCTATATCCAAATGAATACAGAAATATTTTCAGAAAATTTCCAAAACTTGGAAATTTAATTCTGGGCAATTCTTAGTTCCAAAAACCCTAGGAAAATTCATGCAGACTCTATGAACTATAATTGAAATTGTAGTTCACTAAGTTGGGCATGAACATGTGAGCTAATTCAGAATTAATTTCTTTGTGCTTAATTGCTTAAGGAATTGTTCTGAATAAAACACTCAATGAAAGGTGTTCATTTTTGGTCCAGAGCACTTTCATGTGACCAGGAATTCACATGCAAATTTTCAGCTCAAATTGAGCGTTGAGTCTCCCTGTCCTCGTCTTCCTTTCTATTGGATGTGAAGAACAACATGGGGTTAGTGTGGAGATTGTGGGAGGCACAATGTCCTTTCACTTTAGCTGCAATTTAGCAAGCTAAGTCCCTGTGTAATATATGACTTCCTGTAAAAATTTCAAAGTCATTAGAGATCAGGATCTTTAGTTATGTCCAATTCATTAGAGCTCATTCTATATGTCCCTAGACACTTGGCTTGAGATGTAATGAAAGATCTAAGGTAGATTTAGTTTCTTTGAGTTCTTTGCACAACAGAGGCAACCACTTCATTCTAGGATCTCTACACATTTTCTGTTCTTAAGAAGTTTTAATCTCTAAGCCTGTGAATTACATTATAAAATACTATGCATATACATGTCGATAGGGTTCACGATGAAGGACATCGACGGAGCCGTCCCTTGACGTGTGGGTCAGTTGAGCAAGTTCAGAAAGATCAAGGGATTGAAGATCACTAACTTATATTATATACTCTTACCCTACAAAGCAGGCAAGCTCTGGTTTGCATTAACCTTTTTACAAGTTTTTATTGTTTTGAGCACTTACTGAGTATTATGATTCCTTGCATTAGAGTCTTGTTTGGAAACCCAATTGCATAGCCAAGAAAAACCATGGGTTGGGACTAGGATTGAAAACCCCGTTAGCGATTGCGATGCTAGGATTATGTAGGATTCGGTACAAGTCGAGTAGTTGGAACTACTCGCGAGCATAGGCTAGAGGCACTCGACTCGGGTAGAGATAGCACATGATACACATGGCAAGAAAATTGAGACCGAGCGGAGAGTAAGGGCAGCAGGACTTTGGGGCCTGGGTGCTATAGCTTCGCTTGTGTCGATTGAGGACCGAGCCGTGTGCGGGCCTGTTGAACAAGCTAGAACAGTACCGAAGACCTACCGGCTATATGGGAACCAGGAAACTGATGTAACTCGGGTAGCTGGGTATTGAGGCATTGCCCGTCGTTCAGATGGTAGGTTGAGAGCTCGAGGTGTAAATCGGCTGGCGGCACTGAGATGTGCGTGCAGAGACCTCTTGCTCAGGATGATGGGACCGGTTCAATATTTGGCTGACGGGCGAAAGGTGGTTGCGTACGGCGTCCGTGATGGTTGCTGTAGGCAACACCGAGTACGGGCGTACGTGACGGGTTATTCGGGTAACCTTGCAGGTGTAAATCGATTATAATCACCGTCCCTCGTGGTCAGTGAGTACAACTTGTTCACTGTACCGTGACGTAGAAAGAACAGGCTAGTTACATGTTAAAATGTTGCTGATTGAAAGATCGACTTTGATTGTTAATGATTTGCTGTAGTTTAGAGCTAATTAAAGTTCCTTTCAACTTTGGGCAAAGTACATGAGAGAAATGTGTTTCTTGTTTGATTGCGGCTCTCTCATGTGCCTTAGCGTAAGGTTCTCCACAACCTGCAGCTAAAACTTGAAAGTAAGGTTCCACTAATTAGGCGAGTCCTTTGCAACTTATTTTTCTCTCATGTACCCATCACCCCTCATGTAGAAGTTCCATGTTTAGGAGAGACGGGTCAGTCTTGCTGAGCCTTCGTGCTCACTGCTTGTGTTTGAAGCTTTTGCAGGGTTCTATGAGGAAGGGACTCCCGAAGAGGAGACGGAACCCCAGGAGGGTAACCCCGTCGAGTGGGAGTCATGCACGCCGTCGTGTTAATGTGCGTGCGTGCTAGCAAGGACACGTTCACGGGCTGAACGTGAACTTGATGCATAGTCTACGCCGTGAGTGTAGACTGGACCTATTTTGATGTAAAAATGTTCATAAACCACTTTATGTAATAAAAGTTTTGCTTCCACTTTGTACCTTTGAAGTGTGTTATTCGGTGCTGTGCAATGCAGCACCCGTCAGCATGATCCTAGCTCGACAAGACCGTGGGGTCGTGCCAGCATTGGTATCAGAGCTCGCTTGAGGTTTAACGCACTAAAAAGGTCATCTTTTTCAAAAATCCAGTGAGGAACGAGTTAGTAGCCCGTATAAGGATGTTATTAGTGTATAGAAAGTGGCATACTAACCTATTTGTCTATGTCGGAAAACATGCATCTCGGGACGTTTATGTCTTGGAGGGTGCACGTAAGCGCTATCCACCAGTGCGCACAAGCTGAAGGGTGGAGCCCCACGGGTGGCAGGTAACCCGACCGCTTTAATATCCTCTACGACTCTTCATATCGTTTGGGGTATCCGAGCAACGTCTGTCCCTGGCGTGCGTGGTGCAACTTGGGAGACCCCGTCACGTGGTCAGTAATATGAACACGTAGCTCAAGGCATGTTTGGCTTGAGAACATCCGGGCGAGTGATGACGGCCGGGTGTACGAACTGTATGGATACCGGACTCGGTGTGCAACCGAGTCTGATGATTGTGTGAATTATTTGCAGGTAGTCTAACCACGAAACGGTAGACGTGTAGCATCCGTGTGCGAGTGACGTTTAGTGCCACTGAACTAACGAAGCCGGCTAAGTCTGGTATAGGATTTTCTTTTGTGAGGCAACGCAGTACCGTCATATGTCTTACGGTGCATCGCCACCGTACTACACTTTGTAACTTCTTTCCTATGAAGAAATTATTCATGACTAACTTTAAACTAAAAATGGAAGTTGGAAAACACATATTAGGTACGGAACTCTTCATTTGAACTAAGTTTCAAAGGGGAGAATTCATAGGTTTCTATGTTTTTCAAAAACAGAGTGCTCTGTTCTGGCAGAAATTTTTGCTGGACTTTGATAGAGAATTACTCTGAGAAGATTGACCCAATGGAGGTGTATGATACAGTTCTGGAAAGGTTTTTAATTGATCTACAACTTCTTTGTAGAACTCCAGAGCAACATTAGAAGCCAAATTGGTTGAATGTCCAGTTGAATGCAAACTGTTCAGAAAACAGGACAGATGCAAATCTCCCTGGATGTTTCTGTAAAACACTTATAACATTCTGTAGAAAAATCCTTAAGGATCATATGATACACCGTTGGAAAGGTTATGAGATAAGCAACATTGTTGTAGTTCAAAGTTTGTTCAGATTCCTATTGTATTTGCATATACAACTGTGATAAAACCAGCCACATACAAAGGAGACGCTGGCAAATTTTATCCAGGAATTCTGTCAACTTTGAAAAATCATAACTCTTGATCCAGAAGTGATATAGAAGCATGTAAATACTCGTTGGAAAGATATTGGAGTTAACTTTAACTTTGGTATACAACTTGAGTGATGAAAATGCTTCTACTGGATCAAAGTCTAGATTTAGTGCATCCAGGTCTGTTCTGTACAAAGGAGGAGAATAAGTGATATCGTGCAGGCTAGTACAAGTTATGTGCCCCAAAAGCACCTGTTGGTGTTCCGAACATCATTCGGTGAAATGTAGGCCCCTGTACGATTAACTCCTTAGGGGTTGATTGCTGGTCAAGTACCACAACTTGCACCACCTCCAGAGCAGCAGCATCAGATGGTGGTTTGTACTCCATCGCTGCAGCTATATGTATCTAGCTTCCAACCACAAGTTAGAGAAGAGCCGGAGAGACATCCGTGCTCTACTTGTGGTCGGATGGGCCATTATGCTAGGTATAGTATGGAGAAAATTCAAGGTTGCGGATCATCATACTTTCAATGATCAGATCCGTACCTATATCTGCAGAAAAGAGGGCAGACAAGGGGAAACATTCACTACACAGTGAGTGATGATGTTCCAGAAGGAGAAGCCGTGTTAGCAGAGATGTTTTATCTGAATCAGCTACCGGTATTAATTCTCTTGGACTTAGGTGCCACACCTAGCTTTGTTAGTCAATATTTTGTGGCTCAACATCAGCTCCGAACCACTTTTTCAAAGAGGTAATGCCTCATATCTTCGCCGGGGCAGCATTACAAGAAGTGATGTTGTTTTCCGAGCACCTCTTTGTTTGCGGGTTAGACTATAACCCACGACCTCCTTATTCTTGGGGTCTGAAGATCGACATTATTTTGGGGATATCGTGGTTGAATTACCACAGAGCGGTTCACAACATCAGTTTTTGAACCGTTAAGCTCAAACTTCCCACAGCACGGTCTTCATACATTATTTCTGGGCGCCAGTCGGCAACAGATTGCAATATTGAACCACTCGGAAGCTGTTAAGATAGAGGACAGTCCGGTGGTACGTAGATTTTAGGAGGTGTTTCCCAATTTTCTACCGGGCATACCGCCCGAAGAGGACATAGAGTTCAAGATTGAACTTGCACCAGGAATGCCACTGAGTTCACGAAGGCCATACAAAATGGCACCCAATGAATGGGCAGAGTGGAAGACACCGCTGAATAACCCTATGAGCAAAGGTTTTATACGACTGGGTCGTTACCTTGGGGTTATTCAACATTGTTTGCAAAGGAGAAGCACGAAACACTACAACTTTGTGTAGTGCTCGTCTGCGTAACACTGTGACCATCAAGAACTAGTACCTGTTACCACAGATCAACATATTGTTTGATCAGTTGGTCATGGCAAAGATCTTTTTCCAGATAGACTTAAGATCCGGGTACCATCAGATTGAGATACGGGCTAAGGCTATTCCAAAGACAGCTTTTCGACGAGGTACGGTATTTATGAGTACCTTGTCATGTTCCTTGGTTCCACCAACGCTCCAGCTCACTTCATGTATCTAATGAACTCGGTATTCATGCCAGAGCTGGAAAAGTTTGTTGTGGCCTTCGTCGACGACCAGCTGGTTTATTCCAAGTCGGAGGAAGAACACGAGAAGCACCTGTGTATAGTCTTGCAAAGGCTGCGGGATCACCAGCTATACGCGAAATTCATCAAGTGCGAATTCTAGATATCAAAAGTACTTTTTCTTGGGCATATCATCTCAGCGAAGGGCATCGCTGTAGGCCCAAGTAAGGTCGCACAAGTTCTGCATTGAAAGTCCCCGAGAACTGTTCACGAGGTACGGAGTGTCCTCGGACTCGTGGGACATTATCGGAAGTTCATCCTGAACTTCTCGAAGATTGCCAAGCCTATGACAGAGCTGCTGAAGAAGGCTACCAAATATGTTTGGGGTCCAGCGTGCGAAGCAGCATTCAAGGCTTTAGTCAAGCACCTAACATCAGCACCGGTTTTGGCGCAGCCAGACACAACAAAACCGTTCGATGTGTACTGCGATGCATCCGGCATCGGGCTCGGATGTGTGCTGATGCAAGACCGAAGAGTGGTCGCGTATGGATCACGGCAGCTTAGAAACCATGAGCAGAATTATCCAACTCACGACTTGGAGCTCGCTGCCGTGGTACTTGCACTAAAAATGTGGAGGCACTACCTACTCGGTAACCTCGTACATTTATATACCGACTACAAGAGCCTCAAGTACATATTCACTCAGAAGGAGCTGAACATGAGGCAGCAAAGATGGTTAGGATTGATAAAGGATTACGAAATAGAGATCCATTATCACCCCGGCAAGGCAGATGTAGTGGCGGATGCGCTGAGTCGCAAGTCACGCGTCAACAATCTGACCATCACGCCGTTTGGAGAGAGCGAGCCACCATTACGTGTGGTTTCCCCTAGGGCTCTCTACAATTTAGCTTTTATCCCCACCATCCGTGAAGAAATGGTGGCAACTCAGAAACATGATACGGGCATGTCACATTTGCGGAGGCTTATAGACTGGGGAAACTGAACTATTTCCAGGAAGACGGAGACGACGTCCTGTGGTTCAAAGGACAGAATTGCCGTACCCCGTAACCCGGAATTTAGAAAGTAAATTTTTGGACGGGGTTCACTTGTCAGAGTTTCTATTCACCCCTATTCATTGGTCCATTCCAGGTTTTGGAAAGATGTGGTTCCGTTGCATACCGGCTGGAATTACCAACAATATTCACCGGTGTGTATGACATCTTCCATAATTCTCAGCTGAGGAAGTGTCTCAAGTGTTTAACCACCACTCAGCTAGGGAGCATCGAGGAACTAAAACCAGGTCTCACACCTCAGGAGGGACTGGTTCAGATCATCGACATAAAGGACTGAACCACACGCCACCATACGTTGTGGTTCTATAAAGTTTTATGGAGTTGTTACTCCAAGGTTGAAGCGACATGGGAGAGCGAAGGATTTCTTCGCGCCAATCATCCCGACCTTTGACATCACACATCCTATGATTTTTCCACCATCCTCCCTCTTATTTTTACCTTATAATCTCGGGACGAAATTCTTTTAAGGGGGGAGGAATGTAAATGTGATATCCTGACTCCCGGCTTAATAGGATTGATAGAGTACTCATACCACCAAGGTATACCTTCTTTTCCGGAAGCCCACCTGCAAAGGACTTTGGGGCCTGTGTGCTGTAGCTCCGCTTGCGTCGATTGAGGACCGAGCCGTGTGCGGGCCTGTTGAACAAGCTAGAACAGTACCGAAGACCTACCGGCTATATGGGAACCGGGAAACTGATGTAACTCGGGTAGCTGGGTATTGAGGCATTGCCCGTCGTTCAGAGGGTAGGTTGAGAGCTCGAGGTGTAAATCAGCTGGCGGCACAGAGATGCGCGTGCAGGGACCTCTTGCTCGGGACGATGGGACCGGTTCAATATTTGGCTAACGGGTGAAAGGTAGTCGCGTACGGCGTCCGTGATGGTTGTTGTAGGCAACATCGAGTACGGGCGTACGTGACGGGTTGTTCGGGTAACCCTGCAGGTGTAAATCGATTATAATCGCCGTCCCTCGCGGTCAGTGAGTACCACTTGTTCACTGTACCGTGACGTAGAAAGAACAGGCTAGTTACATGTTAAAATGTTGCTGATTGAAAGCTGGACATTGATTGTTAATGATATGCTGTAGCTTAGTGCTAACTAAAGTTCCTTTCAACTTTGGGCAAAGTACATGAGAGAAATGCGTTTCTTGTTTGATTGCGGCTCTCTCATGTGCCTTCGCGTAAGGTTCTCCACAACCTGCTGCTAAAACTTGAAAGTAAGGTTCTACTAATTAGGCGAGTCCTTGCAAATGATTTTTACCTCATGCAACCCATTACCCTCATGTAGAAGTTCCATGTTTAGGTGAGACGGGTCAGACTTGCTGAGCCTTCGTGCTCACTGCTTGTGTTTGAAGCTTTTGCAGGGTTCTATGAGGAAGGGACTCCCGAAGAGGAGACGGAACCCCAGGAGGGGAACCCCGTCGAGTGGGAGTCGTGCACGCCGCAGAGTTAGTGTGTGTGTGTGCTAGCAAGGACACGTTCAAGGGCTGAACGTGTACTTGACGCTTAGTCTACGCCCGCGAGTGTGGACTAAACTTATTTTGATGTAAACATGTTCATATAACTGTTTATGTAATAAAACTTCCGCTTCCGCTTTGTACCTTTGACGTGTGTTATACGGTGCTGTGCAACGCAGCACCCCTCAGCGTGATCCTGGCTCGACAGGACCTTGGGGTCGTGTCAGCGTGGTATCAGAGCTCGCTTGAGGTTTAACACAGTACAAAGGTCTTCTTTTTCAAAAATCCAGTGAGGAACGAATTAGTAGCCCGTATAAGGATGTTATTAGTATATAGAAAGTGGCTTATTAACCTATTTGTTATGTCGGAAAATCGTGCATCTCGGGACGTTCATGTCTTGGGGGGTGCACGTAAGCGCTGTCCACCAGTGCGCACAAGCTGAAGGGTGGAGCCCCACGGGTGGCAGGTAACCCGACCCGCTTTAGTATCCTCTACGACTCTTCATGTCGTTTGGGGTATTCGAGCAACGTCTGTCCCTGGCGTGCGTGGTGCAACATGGGAGACCCCGTCACGTGGTCTGAAACGTGAACGCGTAACTCAAGGCGTGTTTGGCTTGAGAACATCCGGGCGAGTGATGACGGCCGGGTGTACCAACTGTATGGATTCCGGGCTCGGTGTGCAGCCGAGTCTGATGATTGGTTGAATTTCTGCAGGTAGCCTTACCACGAAACGGTAGACGTATAGCATCCGTGTGCGAGTGACGAGTAGTGCCACTGAACTAACGAAGCCGGCTAAGTCCGGTATAGGTTTTTCTTTGTGAGGACGTAGTACCGACATAAGCTGGTGACGCATCGACGTCACACCCAACTAAATGAACAACTTCATTTAAAAACTTGAAGGTTTTGATCCAAAGTAGTAAAACTTGATGTAACTCCTTCCCTTATACAGGATATTCAAAATTAACAAGTTTTCAACTTATAGGATGTTAAGGACAGAGCACTCTGTTTTCAGCTGAATCAAGGCTGAAGTTAATCAGAGGTTAGAGGTTGAGTTCTTTCGAGGTTGGGGTCGTATGATACATTTCTGGAAAGCTTTGGAGGATCTTTACAACTTTTCTGTTGAGTTCCAGAGGTGTTTCATCCCTTAACCACTCGAAAAATGCAGCAGAGTTGAAACTGTCCAGAAAACAGGACGGAGCAAAGACTCTCTGTAGACTCTCTGTAAATTAAGCATAACTCCCTGCTTAAAAATCCAAAAATAGGAAATGAGGTAGTTCTGGAAAGCTTATGAGATGGGTTACAACTTTGTAACAGAAAGTTTTGTCAGATTAGGAACAGAATTAACTGGGATTCTTGGATCAAATCAGTACCTAAAGCAGGGAGGTGCTGTCCAATTGTTTCCAGAAATTCTGTTAACTTTGACATCTCATAACTTTCGAACCAGGACAGATCTAAGGCCAACCAAATACTTTCTGGAAAGCTATTGAAGTTAACTTTAACTTTGATGTTGAGCTCCAGGACTGGTTTTGCTTTTAGCCTGGCCTGAATCAGGTTGATATGGAAACTGGTCAGGGCTGTCATGGTAACAGCAGATCAGCAGTCAAATTTGTTTAAAAATTTGAACTATGTTTCCAAGTGTTATGGGTTCAATGACATATCTTATGTTATAACTCAATGGTTTACTGTTCAAATAAATATTTGACATTTCTAAAATATATTTTTACAGATGGCAGCAGATAAACGGTTGGAGAACGGGTGGGTAGTTTCCCACTGCTCTGACCGTAGCGGCTACCCGGAAGCATTGTGGCAAATGCTCCAATATTTCGGGTACAACCAGATGCCGCAATACTTCGCCAAGGAAGAGGGCGAAGAGGGGAACAAGACGTGGACGATCCATGTCGAGGTTCCTGCAGGGCCTACACCACCCGGTTGGGTGCCATTCACCGTCACGGTGAGAGGAAGACAACCGGAAGGGATGTGGCAAGTGGCAGCCCGTGACACTATGTCACGTTTCTGCCAACTACACGTGCAGGCTATGGAGGGCACACCATACGCACTCGTTCCGGTGGAGGGACGAGCTCAGCATGTGTGGGAAGAGAGGTACCTGGAGGCAACAGATACCGACGAGAAGCGGCGAGACCATTTCTACCAGGGGCTTAACCCGCTCCTGAAGGACAAGCTGGCGATGTTCAATCGCGGCAGCCTCAACGACATCATTAATGCTGCGATTGTTCAGGAGGACTCCGGCAAGGAGTTGGTGGCGGCAGAGCGAAAGCGAAGCGCGCCGCAGAGCAGCGGAGAAGGAGGCGGTCCTTCTCAGAAGTTTCGGATGGTGAATCGCCCACCATCAGGTCCACGCTGGCAACCACCACAGCGGTCGATGCCGTTCCGCGGTCGGCCGTATTCTTCACCGGCATTCCAGCCGGCACTGCCAGCACCACCGCAACAACAGCAGCAGCAGCGGGCGATGCCGCGTGCGTTTGCACCTCCGCAACGCATGCCGGGCTTCCGTCCACCCAGTACTCCACCAGCAGCGGCCACGTGTTACAAGTGTGGCCGTCCAGGACACTTCGCGAGCAGTTGCCCGGAGAGGCAAGGCGGCGGGGTGGCACCACCGTTTCTGGGGAGGAATCAACCCCGGAACCCTACTAATGCGCGGCGGGCAAACCCTAGGCCCGGCACTGTCCACCAGCTTGCCATTGAGGACGTGCCGGAGGGCGAGCCAATCCTTGCGGGTATGTTCCAACTCCACCAGCATCCCGCTATAATACTATTTGATTCAGGCGCCACGCATAATTTTATTAGCCAAGCTTTCATTGCTAAACACAGCTTGCCAATACTACCCACCGATAGTCCATATTTAATTTGTTCACCGGGTGGGAAGATTTCAGCAAGCGTAATGGTCTCCAAAGCACCATTATGCTTAGCGGGTAGAGTGTACCCCACGTCCCTTGTTATCTTAGAGGGACAAAAGGTCGATGTCATCCTAGGGATGTCGTGGTTAACCCGCCACGGCGCTGTTTTAGACACCGTCCTTCGAGTCGTGCACTTAAACTCAGAGGTGCACGGTTCTCACTCATTATTTCTGGACAGTCCAGAAATAAAACTTCCAAGTGTCTATCAAGCCACAACCATCAGATTGGAAGACATTCCAGTGGTCCGAGAGTTCCCGGATGTGTTCCCGGACGATTTGCCGGGAATGCCACCCAATAGAGAGGTGGAGTTCAAGATTGAACTTGCACCGGGAACCATGCCAATATCCCGAAGGCCGTACAAGATGGCGCCCAACGAGTTGGCTGAACTGAAGACTCAGCTCACGGACCTTCTGGAGAAGGGTTTTATTAGGCCGAGCTCCTCCCCATGGGGCTGTTCGGCGTTATTTGTCAAGAAAAAGGATGAAACGTTACGGCTTTGCGTGGACTACCGCCCATTAAATGCCGTAACCATCAAAAACAAGTACCCGTTGCCACGGATCGACATGTTGTTTGATCAGTTGGTCGAAGCAAAGATCTTTTCCAAGATGGATTTAAGATCTGGGTACCATCAGATTAAGATAAGGGCAGAGGACATTCCGAAGACAGCTTTTTCGACAAGGTATGGACTTTATGAGTACCTGGTCATGTCCTTTTGCCTCACCAATGCTCCAGCTCACTTCATGTACTTAATGAACTCGGTGTTCATGCCAGAGCTGGACAAGTTTGTCGTGGTCTTCATCGACGACATCCTAGTATACTCCAAGTCGGAGGAAGATCACAAGAAACATCTGCGTATAGTCTTGCAACGGCTGCGGGATCACAAGTTATACGCAAAGTTCAGCAAATGCGAGTTTTGGATATCGCAAGTGCCTTTCCTCGGGCATATCATCTCAGCGGAGGGTACCGCTGTGGACCCGAGCAAGATCACGCAAGTGCTGAATTGGAAATCCCCGAGAACTGTTCATGAGGTACGGAGTTTCCTCGGACTCGCGGGATATTATCGGAGGTTCATTCCGAACTTCTCGAAGATTGCCAAGCCAATGACAGAGCTGCTGAAGAAGGCTACCAAATATGTTTGGAGTCCAGCATGTGAAGCAGCATTCAAGGCTTTAGTCAAGCACCTGACATCAGCACCGGTTTTGGCGCAGCCAGACACAACAAAACCGTTCGATGTGTACTGCGATGCATCCGGCATTGGGCTCGGATGTGTGCTGATGCAAGACCGAAGAGTGGTCGCGTATGGATCACGGCAGCTTAGGAACCATGAGCAAAATTATCCAACTCACGACTTGGAGCTCGCTGCCGTGGTACTTGCACTGAAGATGTGGAGGCACTACCTACTCGGTAACCTCGTACATTTATATACCGACCACAAAAGCCTCAAGTACATATTCACTCAGAAGGAGCTGAACATGAGGCAACGAAGATGGTTAGAACTGATAAAGGATTACGAGATAGAGATCCATTATCATCCGGGCAAGGCAAACGTTGTGGCAGATGCGCTGAGCCGCAAGTCACACGTCAATAATCTGACCATCACACCGTTGGAAGAGAGCGAACCACCACTACATGTGATTCCACACGGAGCTCTCTACAACCTAGCTTTGATCCCCACCATCCGTGAAGAGATCGTGGCAGCCCAGAAGAATGACAAGGGCATGTCACATTTGCGGAGACGTGTAGACAGTGGGGAGTTGAAATGTTTCCGGAAGGACGGAGACGGCGTCCTGTGGTTCAAGGACCGGATCGTCGTACCCCGAAACCCGGAGTTACGGAAGAAAATCTTTGACGAGGCTCACTTATCAAAGTTTTCTATTCACCCCGGCAGCAACAAAATGTATCAAGAACTCAGAAGAAAGTTTTGGTGGACACGGATGAAGCGAGAGACTGCAAGATACGTGTCCGAGTGTGATACATGTCGAAGGGTGAAGGCAGACCACATGCGGAAACCGGGACTGCTGCAACCACTGGGCGTTCCTGCCTGGAAGTGGGAAGACGTGAGCATGGATTTCATCGTCGGTTTACCCACCACCTTACAGAAACATGATTCTGTGTGGGTAATCATCGATCGGCTCACCAAAGTTGCCCATTTCATCCCGGTCCACACCAACTACAACGCCAAGAAGTACGCTGAACTGTACATCTCACGGATCCTATGCTTATACAGCGTACCCCGTACCATCGTATCGGACCGGGGCACTTTATTTGTGTCCCGTTTTTGGGAGCAGCTACACGCTGCCTTGGGGACGAAGCTGATCCGTAGTTCAGCCTACCACCCGCAGACGGATGGGCAAACTGAGCGGGTAAATCAAATCCTAGAAGACATGCTACGAGCTTGCGCTATCGACCACGGCAAAAATTGGGATGATCACTTGCCGTTAGCCGAGTTCTCGTACAACAATGGGTACCAAGCCAGCATCAAGATGGCGCCCTACGAGGCGCTATACGGAAGAAAATGCCGCACACCATTGAACTGGTGTGAATCTGGCGAAAGGGTTACCTTCGGGATTGACCTTGTCAACAATGCGGAAGAAAAGGTTCGACTAATTCAAGCGAACCTAAAAGCCGCTCAATCCCGTCAGAAACAGTATGCGGACCGGAGAAGGCGCCCATTACAATTCGAAGTTGGAGATCACGTATATCTACGAGTGTCTCCAATGAAGGGCATAAACAGATTTGGGGTGAGAGGAAAGTTAGCACCCCGCTTCATCGGTCCATTCCAGATTACCGAAAGATGTGGATCGGTGGCATACCGGCTGAAATTACCAGAAGCACTTTCCGGTGTGCACGACGTCTTTCACATTTCCCAGCTGAGGAAGTGTCTCAAGCTATCAACTACCGTTCAGCTGGAAGACATTGAAGAACTGCAACCGGATCTCACCTATCGGGAGGAACCGGTGCAGATCATAGATGAAAAGGCCCGAACCACACGCAACCGTACGTTGTGGTTCTACAAGGTTCTGTGGAGTAATCACTCCATGGACGAAGCGACATGGGAGAGCGAAGAATTCCTTCGCACTAACTACCCCGACTTTTTCACGTCGCATATCCGGTAATTTTCCACCGTCCTCTCCCTCATTTTCACCTTATAATCTCGGGACGAGATTCTTTTAAGGGGGGAGGAATGTAAGGGCCTCAGTTTTTGACACTCATTTGTAGTGTTCATCACCACACCACACACCTCATTTGAGGAAGAATGATGAACACAAATGAAGAGCAAGTAACAACTATCAACATGCTCATTAGAGGACAAACTCACATATTGCAAAAGTGGTATTTCCCACATGTGATATAGATGGGCTGGACATATGAAAACTCCTACACTTTGCTAAGGATGTCCATGCCAAGTTTCACCCAAATTCAAAACCTTTTTGAGGTCATTTTGGGTATAGTTAGGAAGAGGGCAGTTTGAAACCATATTCAAATTCAAACTGTTTTCACCCACTGAATTTAAAAGTGGAAGGCATATTCTCACTCAGCACATTTTTGTGAGCTCACACACCAATTTTCACTCCATTTGGAGTTGATCTTGACATAAGCTAAGGGGGAGAAATTCAAACTTTATTTGAATTTCAAACTGAACTTGTGCTGAAATTCATTCAAACCAAACTTCATTTGGACTTTGATCAATTCAAATGGCTCTTGGGTGAATAATTTGAATTGCCAAGGGTAGAATAGGGTTCACTGTTTACCACAGCTGTTAGGAGTAAATTTCAGAGGTTAAAAGAGGAGTGGGACCCACATGTCAGCCTCTGCCTCAAAGCAAACCGACTGAAACACAGTTCAGTCGGTTCCCGGCTGCTGTGCGCGCGCGCCACCGAAGGGGGCAGCCGGCGCCAGCTCCTGCTGCGCGCCCCAAGCCGGAGACCGGACCGCCGGGCTATTTATTCCCTCCCCGGCGTGCTTCAGTCGCCATTCCCCGAGCTGCCGACGTGCACGATCCATTTCTCCACTGCCATCACCGCCGCTCGAGTTCCTGCTTGATCAAGCCGATCACAGCTTCTTCCTTCCACTCCAGGGTCCCAGAAAGGTACTAGAGACCTTCCTCCATCCTCCCCATTGCTAGAAATCGATTGAAACCGAGTGATATCGGCTGTGCCGAAAGATCAAACTCGGAACTGGAAACCGCCGCACCTCGGGCTCTCGTGGACAGCCCAACCTGGGCGTTGTCACGCCCGAGCCAAGGCACCCTTGGACGCGCAGGTGACCGGTGCTGCTCATCCCCGAGCCACAGCTCGAGTGGTTGCTCACCGGCGGCGAATTTCCACTTTTCCCCTTTCTGTGTGCAGAACGACCTTCGGGTACGATTCTGTTTAATTCGTGCTCTAGAAAAGATTAGAGGGCCTCAGGCCACTCCCACACGAGCTAGGCACGGTGACGCACAAGTTGCCTTCACAACTCTGGGCCGGAGAACCTCTGTGCCCGGCGTAATTCAAGGTCTACTAATGGCGGAACGAACGGGGGGTATCGGGCGCACGGTGAGGACCTGTTTCGGGCCTTCCCCGAGCTGCCTCGAGTTCATGTCGACCTTCTCTGAGGTCCACTGATGCTCCCCGACCGATTTCCCAAGTAGCTGAGGTACTAGGGGAGTCAGCCGACATGGCCGAAGTCATTCCGATATGGCGGCTCGTCGCCGACCATGCTCCGGCCGTTGTCATGAGCAACTGACCCTCGGATCATGTTCCCCAAGTAAAAGTAAGCAGGGGCGGCCAGAATCAAGAAGTTTGGAGCTGTACAGCAGCCAGCGGCGAGTCCTCCGGCGAGGTCCCTCGGCGGCGGGGCGCGGGTGTCGCGAGGTTGAAGAAGGGGGTGGACCCCAGCTGTCAGCGGCCGATATTTTGAATCGGGATCTGGCTGCGGCCGGGATTGGGTGTGCTGGCGCGCAAAATCCTTGTGGGCCGCGGTGTGCCATCGCCTAGGCATGCGACGCGTGTCCCCTGGGCCCGCGCGCGAGTTTAAACTTTTCCCCGATTTTCAGATTTCCTTCAAACTTCAAATCCTTATAACTTTGGCTAGAAAGCTCCAAATTGAGTGAACCAAATTTTGCTGGATTCAGCTCTCTGAGTACTTTCCAGAAAATCAAGTTTCACTTCATGAAATTCCTTAATTCTCCAGAATTAATTCCTTAAAGTTTAAACTGTTAGGAAGTTTAACTGGAGAATCCTTTGGAGGAAAATCCTGAAATTTTGCTGAGATGTTCACCAAAATATCCTTGAACTACCATAAAAATTTCAGGATCATTTGAGCTCATTTAGTCCACCTAATGGTGTGATTAGTAAAACTGTTCCAGAGAAAATAGAAAATGTTCAGAAACATTTTCAGAATTTTCTCTGAAATTGTTTAGCTCATATCTTTAGTTAGAAACTTCCAAATTAAGTGAGACCAACTCCATTAGAACCCTCTGAAAATCTAGTTTTCAGAAAGTCATAGTTTGTCTCATGAAAATTCGTAGAACACCCTAAGAGTTCCAACTAAGGTCAAGGACATGATTATTTGTGGAGGGCTCAAATGAGCTTAGCTGCAACTAAAACTTGACCAAGTCTCTGTTTAGGTTGTAACCAAGCCACAGTAAAAGTTTCACAGTCATTAGGTCTGTCTAGCAAGGGGTATAGACTTCACAAACTTCAAAGTTAATACAAATGCATTTAATTAATACATACATTGTTCTTATCATGTAGTCGCTAAGGTCGAGGAGGAACCCGAAGTCCTAGACTTCGTTACTCCGGAGGAACAGCTAGCCTACGACTAAGAGCAGCAAGGCAAGCCCCGGTTTGCATTAACCTTTTTACAAAGCCCACCTGCAAAGGACTCCGGGGTTAAGCGTGCTTGGCCCGGAGGAATTTGGGGATGGGTGACCGACCGGGAAGTTTTCCCGGGTGCGTACGAGTGAGGACAAAGTGCGCAGAAAAGACGAGTGGTGGTATGTGGGGACAGTCTATGATCCTAGAGAGCCATCACAAATGGTATCAGAGCCGACCCTCGCAGTTTCACGGGTGCGTACGGGTCAGTGAGAACGATACGGTAGCGTACGGGTCGGGGACGTGGGTACGTATGCATGACGCGTGGGTCCTCTGTGTGGGACACGGTATGGTACGTATGCTGCTAACCGGACGTACGGTATGCGTATGCCAGCACTGAACGTACGGACGTGGCTAAGAGGGGACGTTCCTGTCTTGGCGTTGACCGACGAGGACGTCGGTCTTCTAAGGGGGGTGGATTGTGTGATATCCTGACTCCCGGCTTAATAGGATTGATAGAGTACTCATACCACCAAGGTATACCTTCTTTTTCGGAAGCCCACCTGCAAAGGACTCCGGGGTTAAGCGTGCTTGGCCCGGAGGAATTTGGGGATGGGTGACCGACCGGGAAGTTTTCCCGGGTGCGTACGAGTGAGGACAAAGTGCGCAGAAAAGACGAGTGGTGGTATGTGGGGACAGTCTATGATCCTAGAGAGCCATCACAGTAAAGGTCCCAAAAATATGAACACAAAGAAAATTATGTTTGCACAAAGTTAGTTCAGATGTAGGAAAAATGGGACTTGTTTAAACTTTTTCACATGTGATAATACACATGAGAGCTCCCTCCACACAAGTTCAATGGTTATTTGAAAACATGGAACAAAAAGGGATTGGACACTAAGTAGGGAAGTACCCATATGTGTGAGAGAGCTAAATTCAGATTTTGGAGCAGGTTGGTTCCACTCAAAATTCAAATGAGATTAACACAATGGTTTTCAAAACTGTTATATTAAAAATCTCATTTGCAGCAACTAAATCAATGAGCAGGTTACATAGTTGAATTCTTTAGGTCCAAATTAGGGGGTAGGCAAAGTCTCATGAACTTTTGAGAATATTTGCTACTCATTTTTCCAATTAGACCCAAATGTACAATGAATTCAAATACCTATTTGAATTTGAATGAATTGTGCCCAATTATCCAAATACAGTTTAGTTTTCAACTCCACACAGTAGAATTTCATCAGTTGCAAATTTTGGGATATTTTGGGGAGATAAGGGGGAGATGGGGCCCACTTGTCATATGTATCAAAGTATCTCTGCAGAGGAATTGGGTCTCTGTTTTGCTGCCTTCGGGAGATCGACAGCAGCTGCTCGCGACAGCACACCGGCAGCTGGTCGACCGCCCTGCAACCGACTCCAACGCCGATTCAGGCCCCCCTCAGCGACCTCATTCATCCATAACGTGTTCCTCCTCTGCTCACGGACAGAGCACCGAGGTCTCCCTCCCTCACACCGAGCCGAGTAAACTCGCCTCCGCCACACCACTGCTCACTCGGTGACCTCCAAATTCCCACGAACCGAGGCTAGTGAGTAGCAAGATGGCACCAGGGCGTCACCTTCGTCCTCCTTGACGTACTCCCGACCGGTGATCGGCTCTCCAATCCCGGGAGCAACGTGACCGCGCGAAGGCTGAACCGAACCCGATGAGGAGGCTCCCGCGGACAGCCCAACCTGGCGCTTGTCATGACCAAGTACCGGCACCCCTTGACGCACCAAGGCACTGTGCTGCTCTCCTCTCAAGCTCAGACCATGCCATGCACCACCGGGAGAGGATTTGGAGAAGTTACTCCGGCGTACTCAATTCGACCGCCGGCACGGTAATCCAAAATTCCCTCTCAATTCTCATTCTGAGGTCGTCAAAGTTTGCACAAAGGGCCCAAAGTTGTAGGCGATCCTTTGCTCTTCACGGTTCTAGCCTGAAACTGCACCTAGAGCGAGTATTTCGTGGTTTTCTACCGGCAACCGAACCGGGGGACCGCGGTCGCACGGTGAAAGCATATTTGCCATCGTTCCCGAATGTTTTTGAGGCTAGGTCGAGCTCCCACATCGTTCACTGGTGCTGTAGCACCGTTTTGCCGAGCTTTTAGCGCAATAGGATGGCCGGCCGACGTCGCCGATGATGTGCCGAGCTGCCGCATCGCCGCTAGCTACCGTAGGGGCTTCACTGGCTCGGGGAAACCTCACCATCGTGCTCAGCATGGCAGGTTAGGCCCTGGCGGCGAGCAGGGGCTCGGGCAGAGGCCGGGAGACCGGTTTCCGGCGAGGGCGGCGGCGCGGGCACGCGGGCGCGGGAATCAGACCCAGGTTGAAGAATGGTTCTGGCGGGCCCAGCAGTCAGTGAGAGGGAATTTAAAAACCCCGATCTTCTGTGGCTGTTGGATCCGGTGCGACTGCATGCCTGAAAACATGTGGCCCCGTGTGTCTTTGTTCCAGTGAGTGACACGTAGCCCGGACCCACAGTCAGCGTTTAAACATTTTTGGGATTTTCAGTTTCCAGTTCAATCTTTGAAGAACCATAACTTTGTGTAGGAACGTCCAAAAATTGTGAAACAAATTTTGTTGAATTCCTCTCAAAGAGTACTATCCATGGGTGCAGCCCAATAATTATGAAAATCTCTGGATTTGGCTCATTAATTCATATAAGGAAAATTTGGTAGGAATTGTTCCAGGAGTTCTGTGTATTGGAAAATTCCCAAAATTGGGAAGAAGGTTTTTCCGCAAATACCTGAGCTCCAGTAAAAATTTAAAAGGCATTGGACCTCATTTGCTTGGTCAAATGTGGTGTTAACTTCTTATGTCTCTGAAAATTTGAAAAATAGAACAGAGCTCCTTTTCAGATTTTCCCCCCAATTCATGTAAAGCTCATATCTTTGGGTAGAAGCCTCCAAATTTAGTGATTCAAATTGGTTTAGATTCAGGTTTACAAACTCTGTCCAAATATGCAACCCAATTTGTATGAAAGTTCTTATTCAATTCAGGAAATTTCTTTAAATCTTTTCAGCAAAAGAATTTTAGAGGGCGTTTGGTTCATCCAAAAATCCTCAAATTTTGCCATAATATTCTTTAGGGTTTTAATAGACTCATGTAAAAGTTTCAGCTCATTTGGAGTTGATTTGATCAGGAAAAGTTCAGATTTTAAGTTACTATATCCAAATGAATACAGAAATATTTTCAGAAAATTTCCAAAACTTGGAAATTTAATTCTGGGCAATTCTTTGTTCCAAAAACCCTAGGAAAATTTATGCAGACTCTATGACTATAATTGAAATTGTAGTTCACTAAGTTGGGCATGAACATGTGAGCTAATTCAGAATTAATTTCTTTGTGCTTAATTGCTTAAGGAATTGTTCTGAATAAAACACTCAATGAAAGGTGTTCATTTTTGGTCCAGAGCACTTTCATGTGACCAGGAATTCACATGCAAATTTTCAGCTCAAATTGAGCGTTGAGTCTCCCTGTCCTCGTCTTCCTTTCTATTGGATGTGAAGGACAACATGGGGGTTAGTGTGAAGATTGTGGGAGACACAATGTCCTTTCACTTTAGCTGCAATTTAGCAAGCTAAGTCCCTGTGTAATATATGACTTCCTGTAAAAATTTCGAAGTCATTAGAGATCAGGATCTTTAGTTATGTCCAATTCATTAGAGCTCATTCTATATGTCCCTAGACACTTGGCTAGAGATGTAATGAAACATCTAAGGTAGATTTAGTTTCTTTGAGTTCTTTGCACAACAGAGGCAACCACTTCATTATAGGATCTCTACACAGCCTCTGTTCTTAAGAAGTTTTAATCTCTAAGCCTGTGAATTACATTATAAAATACTATGCATATACATGTCGATAGGGTTCACGATGAAGGACATCGACAGAGCCGTCCCTTGACGTGTGGGTCAGTTGAGCAAGTTCAGAAAGATCAAGGGATTGAAGATCACTAACTTATATTATATACTACTACCCTACAAAGCAGGCAAGCTCCGGTATGCAATAACCTTTTTACAAATTTTTTATTATTTTGAACAAGCTAGAACAGTACCGAAGACCTACCGGCTATATGGGAACCGGGAAACTGATGTAACTCGGGTAGCTGGGTATTGAGGCATTGCCCGTCGTTCAGAGGGTAGGTTGAGAGCTCGAGGTGTAAATCGACTGGCGGCACTGAGATGCGCGTGCAGAGACCTCTTGCTCGGGACGATGGGACCGGTTCAGTATTTGGATGACGGGCGAAAGGTGGTTGCGTACAGCGTCCGTGATGGTTGCTGTAGGCAACATCGAGTACGGGCGTTCGTGACGGGTTATTCGGGTAACCCTGCAGGTGTAAATCGATTATAATCGCCGTCCCTCGCGGTCAGTGAGTACCACTTGTTCTCTGTACCGTGACATAGAAAGAACAGGCTAGTTACATGTTAAAATGTTGCTGATTGAAAGATGGACTTTGATTGTTAATGATTTGCTGTAATTTAGAGCTAATTAAAGTTCCTTTCAACTTTGGGCAAAGTACATGAGAGAAATGTGTTTCTTGTTTGATTGCGGCTCTCTCATGTGCCTTAGCGTAAGGTTCTCCACAACCTGCGGCTAAAACTTGAAAGTAAGGTTCCACTAATTAGGCGAGTCCTTTGCAACTTATTTTTCTCTCATGTACCCATCACCCCTCATGTAGAAGTTCCATGTTTAGGAGAGACGGGTCAGTCTTGCTGAGCCTTCGTGCTCACTGCTTGTGTTTGAAGCTTTTGCAGAGGGACTCCCGAAGAGGAGACGGAACCCCAGGAGGGTAACCCCGTCGAGTGGGAGTCGTGCACGCCGCCGTGTTAGTGTGCGTGCGTGCTAGCAAGGACACGTTCACGGGCTGAACGTGAACTTGATGCATAGTCTACGCCGTGAGTGTAGACTGGACCTATTTTGATGTAAAAATGTTCATAAACCACTTTATGTAATAAAAGTTTTGCTTCCGCTTTGTACCTTTGATGTATGTTATTCGGTGCTGTGCAACGCAGCACCCCTCAGCGTGATCCGGGCTCCACAAGACCGTGGGGTCGTGCCAGCGTACACACGCACATGTCCCAATGGTTCAGACATGTTAAAAACCGGCGTAGGTACCTGTGGCGTACCATCATCCATATCGGCCACATGCACCGATTGGCGTGGAGACCTCCCCTGCACCTGTAACCGATCGTGCACCACTGGCACATTTAGTTCTCGCACAGGCGCCGATGCTGATCCTTCCTGCCGTACCTGAGCATCATGATTGTTTACTTGAGTGTCTGCACCATCAGTCGAATCTTCATCAGAGTGTGCACCCGGATCATCTGCTCCCACAGAATCTGTAGTCTTCACAGACACATTGCTGTTTTCTCCAATATAGTTAGATAAATCCATAGAGTTGGCTCTTCTTAGGGAATTAATTTGCTGATTATTTTCTACTGCAGGACCTGCAAGATTAATCAACATTGGATGAAGGAGAGTGATTTCAGATTTCAGCCATGCACCGGCATTGGGATTAAGCTTTTTAAAAGGAAAGACCGTTTCATCAAACACTACATCTCTTGAAATATAAACTCTTCCACTAGATATATCTAGGCATTTATATCCTTTGTGCAATGAGCTGTAAACAATGAACACACACTGCTTAGATCTAAATGAAGGTTTATGAGCATTGTAAGCACACAGGTTAGGCTAACATGCACAACCAAATATCTTGAGTTGTGTATAATTTGGTGTAGTGCCAAATAATTTTTCCCAGGGATAGGCATAATTAATAATTCTAGAAGGAGTTCTATTAATGAGGAAAGCCGCTGTAGAGAAAGCTTCATCGCAAAATTTCAAAGGCATAGATGCACGTGCTAAAGAGAGAGTCCAACCTCAACAATGTGACGATGTTTTCTTTCCGCCGCACAATTTTGTTGATGAGTATGTGAACATGATACTTGATGCGGGATTCCTATCTTACAAAGAAAGGATTAAGTTTTTGATACTCACCCCAATCTGTTTGGACCAAAATAATTATCCTATTGAACATGCGTTCTACTTGAGTTTGGAAAGTCTGAAACGTGGAAAACTTCATATTTATGTCTAAGAAGATAGACCCAAGTAAATTTACTGAAATCACCAATGAAGCTCACATAATAACTATATCTTCCAATAGAGGTAGGGCAGGTCCCCATACATCCGAAAAATTGAGTCCAAGAGGATTTTGTGAAATACTAACTGATTTAGGAAAAGACAATTGATGTCTCTTTCCATGTTTACATGCATCACACACTTGAGACTTTCTACACTCTAAAGAACAAGGAAGATTATTCTTGCTTACAACTTTATTTATAATGACCATAAATGGGTGTCCTAGCCTATCATGCCACTTTTCCAAAGATGGCTTTGTGGTTATAAAGGCACACTTAAAAGAAGACGATTGTTCAAGATATGGCCAAGGATAAAGTCCTCCTTTACACCTGCCTTGTAGGAGAATTTTCTTCATCGCTTGATCCTTCACCAAAAAATAATGAGGTTGATATTCAAGAAATACAGAATTATCTGTAGTAAGCCTATGTACAGATAAGAGACTCTTTGCGGCAGATGGGACATGAATAATATCGGTGAGATGTAATGGTCTTGCAGTTGTATGCAAAGTAAATTTCCCAAAAAAACTAATTCCCATACCTGAGCCATTTGCCGTGTGTACTTTTCTTGTCCAGTGTATGTTTCCTTGACTGAAAGTTTGTCTAATTCTCCAGCTATATGATCTATTGCACCGGTATCAGTATACCAATTTGTATCCACACCGTAAGACATTGTTGCACTGTTTGCAGATCGCTCTTCATGTCTGAATTCTCTGTCAAATATTTTCCAACATCGTGCAGCTACATGACCAATCTTGTCACAAATCTGTCACACCGGTCTTCCTTCAGACGCACCTCTACCCCTACCTTGCCAGCCTCGACCTCCACGGTTTCCATGGCCTCCATCACGTCCCCCTCTGCCACGGTAGCCTCCCCGTGCAGCAAGGTTTGCATGATACTGATTTGGTGCTTGTCTCTCCAGCCATGCTTCAGTAGCCATCAAATGCGCAAATAAATCAGAAAGCAAAATTGATTCTGATCTGGTATTCACATTTTCAACCAGGGAGTTATAATCGGCATCAAGGTCTGCTAGTATGTAGGAGATCACATCATCATCCTCCAACTTTTTGCCTGCTGCAGCCATCTCATCAGCGTATGCCTTCGTCTTGCCAAAATATGCTGCAGCGGTCATATCTCCCTTCCTTGTACTGGACAACTTAGTGCGCAAAGCCATTATACGTGCCCGAGACTGAGATGAATAACTTTCTTGAATAGCTTTCCATACCTCAGCGGAAGATGTATACATGGCCACTTGAGGAAGAACTTCCTTGGAAAGAGTTGAATTAATATAGATCAACAACTGCTGGTCTTGTATAAGCCAGGTTGTATACTCTGTGTTATGAATATGACTTGTGTTATTAATGGGGGCAAGGGCCCAAATATATAGAGGTACAGGAGGAGTACAAATATGGAGAATAATCTCGTATAAGGAAAAACATAAATAAAGATAATCTCCTAACATAAATAGAGATATTCACCTAACACCCCCCCCCCTCAAACTCAAGGTGATTCGCGAACACTGAGTTTGGAGAGATAAAAGCTATGCTGAGCTCGGGTCTATGCCTTCGTGAAGAAATTAGCCAACTGAAGTGTCACACCCGGTTTCTCCAGAGAACAACCGAGTGAATATCACATGTATGCCAGGATCATTTTCTCATACATGTGATGACAAATAGTGAAGCATCATTTATTACAAGCCAGGTGTCGAATATAAATAAGTCTTACATAGCATACGTCTCGATGGACGATAATAAGTTCATAATGTGTAAATAAAACAGCAGCGGGAAATAAATCTTGTGGGCTCCGTCACAAGTGTTGCCCGGGGGACTCCGTGAACCTAGAATCCTTCCTCGGGTCCGAAGTCTTGGTCATTGAACACCACATCATCCCCTTGACCTGAGCAGCAATTTAAACCAACAAATATGCAAGTTTGAGTACCGTTGGTACTCAGCAAGTGTGGGAAAGTTATGTCATGCATAGCCAGAGCAAGGAGAGGTTGAACTCATGGTTAAAGCACTACGCAATTAATACCTATCACCTTAGCTTATTAAGCACCTACATTACTACACAGGTGAAATGGTCCCAATCTCCCAACCCATCATCAAAATCAAGTAAACATAGTCTCATCTCAAATGTTAAGCTTCCCGCTCAACATCCTCAACTTCCCAATCCATCATCCTCTAATCATGAATAAGTCCAAGCCGCTCTTGACCGTGAGCACGGCTGTCATGACAGTTTTGACTCTGCAGAGTTTGCACCACTGTACCCACATGTAGTGATTTCATCCCCCGTTGCCGGGTGGACTAAAAGAACCTCCATTATGGCAGTGGCCGCGAACCACGTTCACACTTCCCAGGTGTGTAGCTAGGAGATCACTACGAAGCCTTTACAAAGGGATTCCCGACGAGCGTGGGCCCACTGAGGTTTCACCCCTAACAGCATACAAGAGGCTCCAACCCCGCTGCAGTGGCCCCCTCTTGAGCCTTGCGGTTCCTATGGTAGTCCAGCTGACACCTATTCCCCGCACCATCCAACACACCCATACTACGCCGGGGATACACCTAATTAATTGGCCAAGCTGCCCCATCTCAGCATGTGGTTGGTACGGTAAAGCCAGGTTACATGCTCCATGAACCGGTCCTTAGGATCCAGGCAAGTACTAAACACAAACCCGAGTCTCGTGCACCCAGCACCAACCAAATCATCCAACTTGCCTCAATCCCTACCTCTACATACTCATAATGTCTCATTCAAGAGTAAAGTAAACAAGTTGATGATCTCATATCCCACTTATCCCATTCTAAGCATGGCTAAGCATAAGTAATATGAATGAATGACATAATAAAACCAATCCCAACCCAAGCTACAAGGAAACAAGATAATGCAATTCTAGGGAAACTTCCTAGCATGGGTTTCATATTTCAATTGACAATGCAAATAATTCTATCTACACATCCTAGCATAGGATCAAAGTGGTCAAGGACACTTGCCTTTTTCCTGCTGCTCTGGGAATGGAAAGTCTTGGTCTTGGAAGGGGAGAACTTGCTCTGGGGCAGGTTCGAGGGTTTTTCCAGCACTCGGAGGCCCTGGAAGTCGGTCGGCGGCGAGCTTCAACGGCGACGCTCTTCGGTGCACGTCGGGGTGGCTGTTGGGGCGCAAGACACGTCGTTTCCTTCACCGGAGAGAAGAACGGCCGATCCGGGGGGGGAACAGGGCGATGTCGACGTTTATATAGGCGAGGGAGGGCGGCGGTCTATTGAGATCGAGTTGGGGGCGTCCGGGACCGGAATTCAGGCTAGGGGCGCGGGTTTCCGGAGGTGGTTTGGATTCGGGTGCGAGAAGAGTCCGGGGTCACGGGAGGTGAGGGTTGACACGTGGGCCCCGTGTGTCAGTGAGAGGGGCGCGGTTTGGGGCTGGCGCGGGGAGGTAGTGGGCCGGCTGGCGGGTTTCGGCCCACTGGCCGGTTGGCGTTTTTTTCTCTTTCTCTTTCTTTTTCCTTTTCTTTTCTGTTTTGATTTGAATTTGAATTCCAATTTGAATTTGAATTTCTGCACCACATGCAATACGTCCAAAAATTTTTAAATTCCCCTCTTTAGCAGGTTTTGGGGTGTTACAGCTCTACCTCCCTTAAAAGAAATCTCGTCCTCGAGATTGGTGGTTCTAGGAAAACAATTCCGGAAACTGTGCCTTAAGCTCGTCTTCTCGTTCCCATGTGGCTTCCTCTTCCGAGTGATGCTTCCACTGCACCTTGCACATCCGGATTCTTTTATTTCTTGTGAGGCGTTCCATTGTCTCCAAAACCTTGACCAGTTGCTCGGCATAAGACAGATCCTCTGCTACGTCATCCTCATTTATGGGTAACATCTCTTCCTTCAATTCTATAGGCATGTCCTTTAAGCTCAACCTATTAACCTGCACCTTCCGGCTTAAAGCATCTGCTACGACGTTCGCTTTCCCAGGATGATAGTTGATGCCCACATCAAAGTTGTTGATTAGCTCTAACCATCTCCTTTGTCTGAGGTTGAGATCTGGCTTTTTGAAAATATACTTTAAGCTCTTATGATCCGTATATATCTCTGTCCTCTTCCCCATCAAGTAATGTCGCCAAATCTTCAACGCGTGTACCACTGCGGCTAGCTCTAGGTCATGCGTAGGATAGTTCTTCTCGTGTTTCCAGAGCTGCCAGGACGCATAAGTCACAACATGCCCCTCTTGCATGAGAACACATCCCAACCCGTTTCCAGAGGCATCGCAGTACACCGAAAAGTTCTTCTGCATATCTGGCATAACTAGCACTGGGGCTGTTGTCAATCTTTTCTTCAGTTCCTGAAAACTTGTCTCGCACTGCGGTGTCCATGTGAATGTGATTCCCTTCTCCAACAATTTGGTGAGGGGTCTCAAAATCTTGGAGAAACCCTCGATAAACCGTCGATAATACCCAGCCAATCCTAAGAAGCTTCGAACTTCCCGACATTCTCAGGGATCTTCCACTTCTGTACATCCTCGATCTTGGCGGGATCTACGGAGATTCCTCCCTCCGAGATTATATGTCCTAAGAAGGGAACTCTCTTCAACCAAAACTCACACTTGCTCAACTTGGCATATAGTTGGTGTTCTCTCAGCTTTTGCAACACCAACCTTAGATGTTCCTCATGTTCTTCTTCATCTTTGGAGAAGACGACAATATCATCAATGAAAACCACCACAAATTTGTCCAGATATTCCATGAATACCTTGTTCATGGGATACATGAAGTATGCCGGGGCATTAGTTAGCCCGAAAGGCATGACGGTGTATTCATACAGTCCGTACCGAGATACGAAAGTTGTGTTTGGAATATCAGTTTTCCTTATCTTAAGTTGGTGGTATCCCGACCTGAGATCAATTTTCGAGAACACACAAGCTCCCCTCAACTGATCAAACAAGTCTTCAATGCGGGGTAATGGGTACTTGTTCTTGATGGTTACTTCATTCAACGCACGGTAGCCTACGCACAACCTTTGGGTTCCATCCTTCTTGGGCACAAATATCACTGGAGCTCCCCATGGTGAGGAGCTAGGACGAATATACTCCTTCTCTGTCAATTCCCTTATATGCTCCTTGAGCTCTTCCAGCTGTTTGGAGTCCATCCGATAAGGCCTCTTGTATATTGGAGCTGTCCCAGGCACTAGCTCAATCGCGAATTCCACTTCACGATCGGGGGGCATACCTGGCAACTCCTCCGGAAAAACATCTGGATATTCCCTGATGATCCTGATCTCTTCCACTTCCACCTCAACGTGATTGAGTTTAAGGTCCCTCCTATGTTCTTGTACAGTTATGAACTTCACTCTTGTGCCACTAGGGTGAGTTAGTTCCACCGTTCTTGTCGAACAATGGATGATTCCTTTATGTTTGGTCAACCAATCCATACCCAAAATAATATCTATCCCTTGTGAGTCTATCACTATGAGATTTGCAGTAAATACTACCCCATTTATGTCTAATTCACCTTGGGACACACTTTTCTTGTCCTTATTTCTTCCCCTAGAGAGTTCGCTGCTAGCATATGGTTCATTTATGTTGTTGCTAGATCATGCTTCTTAACAAAACCTTGAGCAATGAGCGAGTGGGTAGCACCAGAATAAAACAACAGGGTTGCAATGTGTAAATTGGCAGGAAACTTACCAATTACCACGTCCGGTGTCTCTTGCACTTCTTCCATGGTCACGTGGTTCACCCGTCCTCGCATCACATTCTGCTGTTGTGGCTGCATGGGCTTCTTCATTGGGCACTTATGGGCGTAGTGCCCCACTTCACCACAGTTGAAGCATTGCACCCCAACCTTAGGTGCCTGGCCTTTGTTGTCTTGGGGTTGGTTCTGTGGTCCTTGCACTGCTGGTCAAGGTTGATATATGGGACGAGGCTGTTGTACAAACTGACGCTGCGGCTGTGCTGGTGCTGATGGAGGCCTGAAATTTGGGTTGTACCCTCTGGGTGCTGAGTAGGGTGCCACAGCACGGCTCGTCTGTCCCGCGGGTTGCTGCATCAGACGTTAGCGTGTGTTGCTACCCGAGGCTTGGTGTGACCATCCCGCCTTCTTCTTGTTTTCATTTTCCAAGGCCTTCAGCTTCCTCTCCACAACAAATGCTCTGTCTACCGTCTTTTGGAAGCTTTCATACTCGTTGGAGGACATTGCACACTGCATTTCCGCAGTAAGTCCTTCCACAAAGCAGTCCTATTTCTGCTCATCAGTTTTGATGTCCCGTGGTGCATAACGGGATAGTTGGGTGAACTTAGTGAGATATTCCCTCACAGTCATGTTTCCTTGCTGCAGTCCCAAGAACTCCTTTCTCTTGTTTTTGAGTTCACCCCTTGGTATGTAATGGTTGCGGAAACTGCGCTTGAACTCTTCCCAAGTGATGTTCTCGGGGTCATGATGGGCTGCCACATAAGCGGTCCACCAATCAGCAGCGGGTCCATGCAATTGGTGAGAGGCAAACAGCACCCTCTCATACCCTTGGCATTTTATGATCCTCATTTTGCTCTTAATGGTCTTTAGCCAGTCATCCGCCTCCAGAGGTTCAGCAGCACTTGCAAAATTTGGAGGTTGAGTCCCCAGAAACTCACTCAACCTTGGTTGGCGTGGTGCGGCTTGTGGGGGTGGAGCTTGGTACAAGTTGGCCACCACTTGAGTTAGACTCTAGATGAGCTGATTCTGATTTTCAAGCATTTGGTGGATGGGATCAGCTCCTTCACGGCGACCACCCCTGTCTTGTCCTCCAGAAAGATGAGGGTTGCCGGCCTCATCGTTGTTGTTGGCGGGGTTGGCACCACGCCCCGTTCCTCTTCCAGCCATCTATCATGATCAACCAAATGTTAACTTAAAGCATTACGTATTAACTTCCCAAATTGCTTGTTAGACTTAAACTTTTGAGGCCTTAATATATTAAACATTTGCTGAGGGTTTCACGTAGATTTTTGGGAGTCACGTCTCACGCGAAAATAAATGCACTCTTAATTCATAGGGGTTCACACATCAAAGCAAAACAACCTAAAGACGAGGTTGTGGGCAAATGCCCCTGGCTTCCACAACTCACGTCACACACCAAACATTATCACACAAATAACTAAGGTATTGACACGACTACTCGATAACCTGCTGAACTAAGGGAGAGGACTCTACACGACTCGTATCACTGAGCTGGCTCCTCGGGGTCTTCCTCATTATTGCAGCTGCCCTCTGATTCCGCTTTGGGTGGGGAAGCTGCTGGTGGAGAAGTGCGGCGACGCCTGCTCGCCCGGCGATCTGGGGAGTCAGGAGTCCATGTGTCATTCACGGTGACACACAGTTCATTCCCATCTCCTCTTTCTCTCGCCCTCAAGCTGGCTCGAAGCAATGCCTCAGTCTCCTTCAGGGTGTGACGAACATCCTGAAGCTCCTGCTGACACTCCTGCAGTCGAGTGCTGAGCATAGCAGCATCCTCCAAGCACAGGTCCATGTGCTCATGGGAAGTCCCCTGCTGCACTGGCGGGTACTTGTACTCCGCTGTACCACTCTCACGCTGTAGGACACACATGTACTCAGTCCTGTCCAGGTGGCGACGGTTGATGTGACTCTGGCAGGTGATGGCCTCCCAGGTGACATCCTTCTCAGCATCGACATGTGTCGCCCGACAAGCTGGAGAGCGGTGGATCTTGAGCAGCTGATTTTCATGGATAATCCTCATTTCTGAACTCCATTCTTCCCGCTTCTCACGGATGGTCCGGGTGGAGCTGTAGTGTATGATTAGCTTGCCCGTATTGCCGGCAGCGTGGAGCATACGCCGTAGACGGCGCAACAAGCCTCCTACTGCCAACTCGTATGAGTGGTACGTCACCGGACGTTTCTCCTCTCTCAAGGCAAGGACAACTACAGGAACTCTCCCTCCGGTGGACTTGCGGGCGGTGCGGATCATGCGAACCATCTAAAACATAAAGCATTTAAAATTAAGTTAGATAAGAGTTAAACAAAAATTGTATTTTGAATAAAAGTTGGGGTAAGATGAATAAAGTGACCCCATTAAATAACACCTTCAACCCACACTTTTGTAAAATAGTTTTTAAGAAAATGGGGTCCTTAAATACGTCCATTTCTACCTAGGTCCACGTTCCTACGGGCAACCTTGGCTCTGATACCACTTCTATCACACCCGGTTTCTCCAGAGAACAACCGAGTGAATATCACATGTATGCCAGGATCATTTTCTCATATATGTGATGACAAATAGTGAAGCATCATTTATTACAAGCCAGGTGTCGAATATAAATAAGTCTTACATAGCATACGTCTCGATGGACGATAATAAGTTCATAATGTGTAAATAAAACAGCAGCGGAAAATAAATCTTGTGGGCTCCGTCACAGGCGTTGCCCGGGGGACTCCGTGAACCTAGAATCCTTCCTCGTGTCCGAAGTCTTGGTCATTGAACACCACATCATCCCCTTGACCTGAGCAGCAATTTAAACCAACAAATATGCAAGTTTGAGTACCGTTGGTACTCAGCAAGTGTGGGAAAGTTATGTCATGCATGGCCAGAGCAAGGAGAGGTTGAACTCATGGTTAAAGCACTACGCAATTAATACCTATCACCTTAGCTTATTAAGAACCTACATTACTACACAGGTGAAATGGTCCCAATCTCCCAACCCATCATCAAAATCAAGTAAACATAGTCTCATCTCAAATGTTAAGCTTCCCGCTCAACATCCTCAACTTCCCAATCCATCATCCTCTAATCATGAATAAGTCCAAGACGCTCTTGACTGTGGGCACGGCTGTCATGACAGTTTTGACTCTGTAGAGTTTGCACCACTGTACCCACATGTAGTGATTTCATCCCCCGTTGCCGGATGGACTAATAGAACCTCCATTATGCCAGTGGCCGCGAACCACGTTCACACTTCCCAGGTGTGTAGCCAGGAGATCACTACGAAGCCTTTACAAAGGGATTCCCGACGAGCATGGGCCCACTGAGGTTTCACCCCTAACAGCATACAAGAGGCTCCAACCCCGCTGCAGTGGCCCCCTCTTGAGCCTTGCGGTTCCTATGGTAGTCCAGCTGACACCTATTCCCCGCACCATCCAACACACCCATACTACGCCGGGGATACACCTAATTAATTGGCCAAGCTGCCCCATCTCAGCGTGTGGTTGGTACGGTAAAGCCAGGTTACATGCTCCATGAACCGGTCCTTAGGATCCAGGAAAGTACTAAACACAAACCCGAGTCTCGTGCACCCAGCACCAACCAAATCATCCAACTTGCCTCGATCCCTACCTCTACATACTCATAATGTCTCATTCAAGAGTAAAGAAAACAAGTTGATGATCTCATATCCCACTTATCCCATTCTAAGCATGGCTAAGCATAAGTAATATGAATGAATGACATAATAAAACCAATCCCAACCCAAGCTACAAGGAAACAAGATAATACAATTCTAGGGAAACTTCCTAGCATGGGTTTCATATTTCAATTGACAATGCAAATAATTCTATCTACACATCCTAGCATAGGATCAAAGTGGTCAGGGACACTTGCCTTTTTCCTGCTGCTCTGGGAATGGAAAGTCTTGGTCTTGGAAGGGGAGAACTTGCTCTGGGGCAGGTTCGAGGGGTTTTCCAGCACTCGGAGGCCCTAGAAGTCGGTCGGCGGCGAGCTTCAATAACGACGCTCTTCGGTGCACGTCGGGGTGGCTGTTGGGTGCAAGACACGTCGTTTCCTTCACCGGAGAGAAGAACGGCCGATCCGGGGGGGGGGGGGGGGGGGGGACAGGGCGATGTCGACGTTTATATAGGCGAGGGAGGGCGGCGGTCTGTTGAGATCGAGTTGGGGGCGTCCGGGACCGGAATTCGGGCTAGGGGCCCGGGTTTCCGGAGGTGGTTTGGATTCGGGTGCGAGAAGAGTCCGGGGTCGCGGGAGGTGAGGGATGACATGCGGGCCCCGCGTGTCAGTGAGAGGAAGAGAGGGGCGCGGTTTGGGGCTGGCGCGGGGAGGTAGTGGGCCGGCTGGCGGGTTTCGGCCCACTGGCCGGTTGGGGTCTTTTTTCTCTTTCTTTTTCTTTTTCCTTTTTTTTTCTGTTTTGATTTGAATTTAAATTCCAATTTGAATTTGAATTTCTGCACCACATGCAATACGTCCAAAAATTTTTAAATTCCCCTCTTTAGCAGGTTTTGGGGTGTTACATAAAGCTCTGAAGGCACATACTGAAGTATCAACAACACCATCCTGTACATGTGCTCGTGTATAAGAAGCATCAACACCAATATGCTTGGTAAGCTCATGCTTGACCGGGTCACGAGCAATACTGATAGCACATGTACTGCCAGACAAAAGAGGAGTCGACATACCAACAGAAACACCAAAATCCTCAAGCAACCACCGCAACCAAGTAACCTCTGCACTCACAAGAGCCATAGCACGCAACTCAGCCTCTGCACTCGAACGAGAAACTGCTACCTGCTTCTTAGTCTTCCAAGCAATGAGGGAACCACCAAGAAAAACACAATAAGCAGAAAGAGATCGACGATCAGAAGAATCACTAGCCCAAGTAGCATCAGAATATGCTTTGAGTTGTAGAGAGCTAGAGCGTGGAAAGAACAAGCGTCTAGAGATAGTCCCACGAAGATAACGCAAGATATGAAGCAAGTGACTATAGTGGACCTGGGTGGGAGCCGAAACAAACTGACTTAGAATATCAACAGAGTACGAGATATCAGGACAAGTGACACCAAGATACACTAGACTCCCTACAATATAACGGTAACGAGTAGGATCATCAAGAGGCTCACCATCAGTGGCTCGAAGATGAACATTGAGTTCCATGGGGGTCTCAACTGTCCGGTGATCAGTAAGAGAAGCACGATTAAGAAGATCCTGAATGTACTTTTCCTGAGACAGATAAATTCCCTTGGAGGAAGAGGAAACCTCAATTCCAAAAAAATAGTGAAGAGGACCAAGATCAGACATAAGAAACTGCTCACTAAGACGGGCCTTCTCGAAGGCTATGTACTCAAAATTGTCTCCGGTGATAATCATCTCATCAACATAGCGAAGAAGAAGCGTGCGACCACGAGACGAAGTGTGCACAAAGAGCGTCGGATCATGAGTACTGGCAAAAAAACCTGTAGAAGTGACCACAGACGCAAAACGCTGAAACCAAGCATGGGGAGCCTGCATAAGACCATAAAGAGAACGTCGAAGACGGCAAACCATACCCTCAGGAACAGAATACCCAGGTGGTGGCTGCATATAAACCTCCTCACGCAGCTCACCATTAAGGAAGGCATTCTTCACATCAAGCTGAGAGATGGACCAGTCACGAACAGAGGCCACAGCAAGTAGAGTACGAACAGTGGTCATGTGAGCAACAGGAGCAAAGGTCTCATCATAGTCACGACCATGTTCCTGCTGGAAGCCACGGGCGACTAAACGAGCCTTATAGCGCTCAAGTGAACCGTCAAAGCGGGTCTTAACCATATAGACCCACTTGCAGGTGATAGGACGAACACGTGGGGGACATGGCATAAGTTCCCATGTGCCGGTGCGCTCGAGAGCAGCAATCTCCTTGGCCATCGCATGTTGCCATTCCAGATGAGTTACAACATCACAATACGTAGCCGGCTCATGTAGAGCAGCAACAGCAAAGCTAGAAGGAGAATACCGATCAGGAGGCTGTCGACGACGATGACCACGTCCAAAAGGCTGCTCAGGAGAAGAATCATCGGAAGGAGATGATCTCTCAGGAGAAGAGGACGTACCAGGAGAGGCAGACTGATCCGCAGAAGATGGATCATCAGAAGGTGACCCAACTGGAGTAGACGACTCATTAGAAGAAGATGGTACGTCTGAAGGAGGGACAACTCATCGAGTATAGACCTTCGTCACAGGAGCCTTCAAAGTATAATCGGGAACCAAAGAAGCAGGCTCCGAAGAAAAAGAAACCGTGAAACGTGACATCGAGTGTGAAGGTGGTACACTAGTAACTGGAGCATCTAGAAAGAACAGAAACAAAATGGGATCGACCATAGATACAGAAGAAGGATGAGGATAGAAAGGACGTGTCTCATCAAAAACAACATCCCGTGAAATCCTCATCCGCCGATCAATCGGATCCCAACAACAATATCCCTTATGCTCCGAATTGTATCCAAGGAAAACACACTCGACCGACTGAGCAGTCAGCTTAGTGCGCTCACGAGGTGCGAGCAGCACGTAGAAAACATATCCAAAAAGACGAAGGCTGGTGTAGTCAGGCGTCTGACCCGTAAGACGCTCAAAAGGAACCCCACCTCTAAGTGCAGACGATGGCTGATGTTAATTAAATAAGTGGTAGTCGAGACCACCTCGGCCCAAAAATGAAGAGGAATAGTGGAAGCAATCAGAAGAGTACGAGCCGTCTCAAGAAGATGACGATGCTTATGCTCAGCAACACCATTATGAACATGAGCACCAGGACAAGAAAACTGGGCAAGAGTACCTTGCTCAGAAAGAAACTTACGAAGAGCATCAGAAAGGTATTCACCCATGGAATCGGCTCAAAAAATACGAATAGGAGTGTCAAACTGAGTGCGGACCATAGTCGAGAAGGACTTATAGATAGATAACGCCTCACTATGATGTTTCATAAAGTAAACCCATGTGTGCCGCAAAAATCATCTATAAAAATGATAAGGTATTTATATCCTCCTTTTGAAGCAAAAGGTGTAGATCCCCATACATCTGAATGAATAAGATCAAAAGGACTCTCAGACACCGACTCACTAGAATGATAAGGAAGATGAATTTGCTTCCCTAACCAACAACCCTGACAATGAGCTAAAGACTCAGAACTAGAGACTGATCCTAAAAGACCACGCCAAACTAGAATGGACAGACGAGAGCCACAAAGATGACCCAAACGGTGGTGCCACTGAGCAAACGTCGAAGTGGACGAAGCAACAAGACTGGCAGGCGCAGCGGATGGAAGACGAAGCCAGTCAAGCTCCCAAAGACGTTGTGAGTCACGCCGATGAGGGCCAGTACCAACCAGGCGACCCGTGCGACGATCCTGAACGTAACAAAGATCATGATCAAGAATCACTCGACAATTACTATCAGTGAGTTGACCAGCGGATATAAGCTGCATTGTAAGTCCAGGAATAAAGGAAACATCAAGAACAACAAAAGAGTCAGATAAAAGAGTGACCTGTCCAACAACCGAAAGAGGAGAACCATCGGCAGTATGAACAGTAGAAGAACAATATGAAGGACTCAAGGAAGACAAACTGGTATGATAAGGAGTCATATGGAAGGAAGCACCAGAATCAAGAATCCATGGACAAGTACGTGGAGCAGAAGTAGGAGGTGGTCCCTCAGTGGAAGACGAAGAAGAAGCAGCAGTACTCGAAGGTGCAGAAGACTGAGTCACAGAACCAACAGCTCCCGATGGTGCAGAAGTAGCGAGGCGACAAAGAAGCATGAGTAATTGTGCATCCGTAGTAGCAGAACTCCCCTGAGATCCTCTAGTACTAGCACCACCAACACATTGTGAAGACTAACGAGCCTGAGCCTTCTTCTTCCTAAAACAATACGCCTCCACATGACCATCTTTACCACAATAATCACAGCGAAGAGCACCACGCCCCCCAGCCGTAGAAGGAGGAGCAACTGAAGACGGAATGGTCGGTGGAGTAGTCGTGTGCGTAGGTGTCATAGAGCAAGCCGCCAATACCAAAGAAGTAAGCAGTAACCTAGCAGTCTGAAGATGAGTCTCCTCATTACGAACACTCGTCAGAGCGTCCATAAGAGAGACACAGGGGTGACGAGCAAGTAGCTGAGCTCGAAGAGGCTCAAATTCGGCACGAAGACGGGTCAGAAAATCATAAGTGCGTCGAAGCTCAAGTGCAGCCTTCTGACTCTGACAAGACTGACAAGTATCTGTCGACAATTGAGGACCAAGAGCATCAAGCTGACGCTAAATAGCAGAAATCTGACCGAAGAACTCCTCCACTGTAGCATCTCCCTGCTGTAACAACTGCTCCTGACGAATAGCAGCAAGGTAGGTAGACTGTCCAGTAGGCTCGTAACGAAAGCGTAGAAAATCCCACATCTGGTGTGCATACTCAAACTCAACTATATCAGCAGCAAGACAATCCTCCATACTGGCAGCAAGAATAGCAGCAGCTCGAGCATCATCATCCAACCAAGTCCTGTATAAGCTGAAACGAGACTCATACGCAGACAGACGAGTCTCATAATCCGCAAGCAACTTCTTCTTATCATCATCAGTAGCATTATCTAAAATAACGGGCTGAGAAGGAACCACAAGGCAAGACGGACATTTGAAATCACCTGTGAGATACTCCTAGAGTCGTAGACCACGCATGTGCAGACGCATGCGGGGAACCTAGTCGGTAATTGGTGCCATTGAAAAGCACCAGACATCGCACAACTGGAACCCCACCCGAAGAAGAAGTCATCCTGATAGGATAACCGGCGACGGCGAGAGTGCAAAATAAGCAGCGGCGGACGACGGCGAGAGCGCAAAGAGAAATCGGCGCAAGGTGCAATTTTTTTTTCTTTCTTTCTTTTTTCTTACTTTTTTGTTAAGCTACTATGCACCGACCGGTTGACCTGAAAATCTTAAGCCGATAGGGAAAGGTGAGAAATTCACTTATATTTCAACAGCCCCCCTCACGTGCAGGCTCTTTTGGGCCGCAAAGTGGAATAAGAGTCGACTGCAATTTATTTTAATAAATCGCGCCCGCCAGGATTTGAACTCGAGACCTCTGTCTCTGATACCATGTTTAGTTACTATGCACCGACCGGTTGACCCGAAAAGCTTAAGCCAATAGGGAAAGGTGGGCAATTCACTTATATTTCAACACTCCCCCTCACGTGCAGGCTCTTTTGGGCCGCAAAGTAGAATAGGAGTCGGCTGCAATTTATTTTAATAAATCACGCCCGCCAGGATTCGAACTCGAGACCTCTGGCTCTGATACCATGTTAAGTTACTATGCACTGACCGGTTGACCCGAAAAGCTTAAGCTTTCTCCAGCCGCATGGTCCCCGAGGAAAAACACGCTGCAGACGCCTAGCGTTGATGAGCAGGGCGAGCGGGCTGAATCGCCGAGGCGCAGCTGGACACGCGGACGGCCGGTGGCTGAATCGATCTGCACAGACGCGCGAAATCACGGGATGACCCGAAGAGAAGGCGCCCAAAAGACGTCGGCACCAGATCCGAAGAGGAGCCGCCGCCAGAAAAATTAGGGTAGATCTAATGCTCTGATACCATGTTATGAATATGACTTGTGTTATTATGGGGGCAAGGGCCCAAATATATATAGGTACAGGAGGAGTACAAATATGGAGAATAATCTCGTACAAGGAAAAACATAAATAAAGATAATCTCCTAACATAAATAGAGATATTCTCCTAACACTCTGGATTTATAATCTTCTCTGAACTTTAACCACTTCGATCAACGATGATATCTTCTTCAGGCTTCGTCTTGGATCCATTGAAGAATCCATATAATTGTGCCCCTCGAATTGCAGGCAACACTTGGGGTTTCCAGAGTAGAAAGTTGTCTCTCGTTAATTTCTCAACATGGTGGGTGGGATACAGGCAACACGGATGCGCCCAACATTATCTCAGTGGAGTAGCGGCTCTGATTACCATGTAAAACTGGATGAAACCCTAGCATTGGCCTAGCCGCAGGGTGTACGTGTTTATATAGAAGGAGTTACACGTGATAATGACAGTCTGATTTGGTTACGATCTAAGCTATCATGTACAATAATATCTACTACAGTTTGGATTCTGTCCTGATCAACCAAGTCCTGACCGATCATTATCGTTTACATTGTAATCTCCTATTCTACTGCTTCATAGCTTCAACAATCAAGTACTTTATCTCTTCATCTCAGTTAAGATACTTCAACACCCCGTTGTTTCTTGTTCACAATAGAAGAGAGAGGGAGATCACGGTACAGGGCCAATTTTTCTTGGCAAGGTTGTCGGTCGTGGGCGTTTTACCCTGTACAGCTAACCACACGAAGAAACAACATTTTAGTTCAGTCTTGCCTTTCCAAAGTGCTTGAGCCGAGAAGGTATATGTTGCCCCCATGAATTGCATATTATAAGCAGAGGACGACATGTAATCACCCGATGCTGTCCACCTCCATCTGATCACACCTGGGGAATCTGACAGGGTAAGATCTGCTAGAGCAATGAAGAGCAAAACAAATTCCTCCAACAATTCAGAAGTATTGATGGCCCTTATATTAGTAACACCACTACAGGAAAAAGATAAATTTACGACGGCCAAAGTTATTAACGACGGTACCGTCGTTAATTAAAATGTTCACGACGGTGTCCAACGGTCGTCGTAAATAAGCGCATTATTCACGACGGTTGACCTAGAACGTCGTAAATAAGCACATTATTTATAACGGTAAGCCTTGACCGTCGTGAATAAGTTCCTTATTTACAACAGGGCCAGTTTCCGTCGTAAATAACACCTTATTTACGACGGCCAGGGACCTGGCCGTCGTAAATAAGGGGTATATACACGCCCGGGCCGAGATCGGCGCGGGCATTCACGCCCGCACCGACCCCGACAGTTCCGCCGCCGCCGCCTCTCGCGCCACCGCCGCTGCCCTCGCGCCACCGCCGCCGCCGAACAGCACCGCTGCCGCCGCCCCGTCCTCCCCGGCCCATGCTCCCCCGGCCCTGCGCGCCCCGGCCCATTCCCCCCGGCCTGTCCCAGCGCCCCCCCCGGGCCCCTGCACGCCCCGTCCGGCCACCCACCGCCAACTCCGCCCTGACCCGGCGCCGCACCGCCCCTACGCGTCCCGGCCGGCCACCCACCGCCAGCTCCGCCCCGACCCGGCGGCGCCCCGCCCTGACCCGAGGTTTTTTAAATAGTTTTAATTAATTAACTTATTTTAGTTTAGTTTACTAGTTGTAATTAGGTTATTTTAATTAGTTTAGTTGATTTTACAATTAGTTTAGTTTAGTTTCTAAGTATGCTTTAATTAGTTTAGTTCAGTTTAATTACTTTAAATTTGTTTAGTTTAGCTTATTCAACCCGCCTGGGTCAAGGTCGGCGCGGGCATTCACGCCCGCACCGTCCCTGACCGGTTCCGCCGCCGTCGCCCACCCCGGGCTCCCTGTGCGCCGCCATCCACCCCGACCTACCCGTGCGCCGCCGCCACCACCCACTCAGGACTACCCGCGCGCCTTTGCCACCGGCCACCCCGGCCTCCCCGCGCGCCTTTGCTGCCGCCGCCCCGGTCGGCCATCCCGCCCCCGACCGCCCCGCCCCGAAACGGTCGGCCCCGACCACCAGGCTAAAGACCCGGCCCCACCCTAACCCGCCGCCGGCTCACCCCAATGAGGTTTTTTAATTAGTTTTATTTAATTAGCTTATTTTTTAATTAGTTTTAATTAATCAGCTCCCTAGCCGCCGGGTCCCTGCCTTGCCTCCCCCCCCCCCCCCGCTAGCCGGGTCCCTCCCCTGCCCGTCGCCGGGTTCCTCCCCTCCCCGGCACGCCCACTGGCTCCTTGCCCGCCCTGCCCGCTAGCTTACTATTGTTTAAATTATTTAATTGTTTATTTTGTTTCAAATTCTCAATTAGATTATAATTAGTTAATTGATTGATTATGAGTGTGTACTATTTATATGTATATTAACGGGTTTTGAGCCGGTCCGACCCGGCAAGGCCCAATCCAGCCCGACTCAGCACGGCCCAACCTGGCTCGACCCGGCAAGGCCCATCCAGCGTGACCCAGCACGACCCAATTGCGCCCCGACCCGGCACGGCCCAACCCAGCCCGACCTGGCAAGGCCCAATCTCGCCCCGACCCGTCACGACCTAGATGGTTTTAGTCGCAACTTATGTGTCGAGACAAGCATGAAGGCGAACGATGACAATGACTTGTAACTTTCAACGGTTACGCGTCGCCGCTTCGAACTTTCAACTCTCACCAACTTACCCCCTCTTTTTCGTTCTTTCCTATCTTGTAAATGACTGAAAAATGAAAATGAGTAACATAACCTATAGAAATTTATTACCCGTTTTGAATCTGTATGTTTGACATGCGATAGGCATGTGAGGCGTGCAGGTTCGGAATTGTCCCTTTTTAGACAGCCTAAGAGTGACCGAGGACGTGCTTTTGACGAGTTAGGTACGGGGTCTGGATCTGGATGTGATTTCGACAGCATAACCCTAATGTTCTCTGCTGCACCATTTTTGGGCGTGCAGTTGGAGAACAGCGGGGTTATGCTGCCAAAATTTCGTCCAGATTCGGGCATCGTGTCTCGTCATAATCACATTACCTCGGTCACTCTTAGGTGGGTTTAGGACCTATCTGCCTAGTTGTATTGGCCACGACAAGACATAAAATTATACTAATAATGATTTGTCCGCTTTGAAGCTATAACCTAAGACATGTCTGAAGATCAAACTTGGATGTATTCTGGTTGGAAAAAGAATGGCCATCACTCAGAGGAGTGGTTCACCAAGACAGATGCTTTTATACAACGAGCTTTTTCATTGTGCATTAGCAGCAAGGTGCGGTGCCCATGTACCAAATGTTAGAATGCAAAATTTTTTGATAAGGTGACATTGACGTTTCACTTGTGTCGAAACAGTTTCATGCAAAAGTATGAGGTATGGTACTTTCACGGTGAGACACGTTCTGAAGTTGTAAAAGATGAAGTGGTGGATGATAGCATGGGAGTCGATAGGATGGACGAGATGCTTGAAGCCATATATCCTGAGTTGACGGAGGATGCTCCTACAACAGAGGTTTAAACATTCTTTGAGCCGCTGCATGAACACACAAAATTGACTCTTCTTAATTTCAGGACCAGACTTATGGAGATTAAGTCTAAGTATTTCTTCTCCAATAACTATTACAACGATCTCATCAAATTGATCAGCGATATCCTTCCTCAACCGCATAAAGTGCCGAAAGATATGTACCAGTCCAAGAAATTGATTTTTGGTCTTGGTATGAAATGTGAGAAGATTGATGTCTGCCTAGACAACTGTATGCTTTTTTGGAACAAGCACGCCAACGAGAAGAAGTTCTTACAATGTGGCAAATCGAGGTTTGTTGAGGTTAATAATGAGAAGGAGAGCATGTACAGACTGAAGTCGCACATAAGCAGCTTCGTTACTTGCCTGTCACACCTCGGTCGAAGCGTTTTTTTCTCTCGAAAAGAACTGCCAGACATATGATATGGCACAAAGAAGGTGTACGTGAGAACCTCGGAGTCATGGTGCACCCGTCCAACGGTGAGGCATGGAAGGCGTTGGACCGCTTCGATCTAGATTTCGCCAACGATGCAAGAAATGTTTGAATCGGGTTAACGATAGATGGCTTCTCGCAGTTTAGTACAAATGCCACACCATACTCATGTTGGCCCGTGTTCGCTATTCCGTACAACTTACCGCCATCTCTTTGTGTGAAGTATGTATTCATGTTCCTTTGCCTCATCGTTCCTAGACCAGATCATCCTGGTTCACGACTCAACGTGATGTTGAAGCCGTTGATTGAAGAGTTGAAATTGTTATGGGCAGGAATCGAAGCGTACTATTGTCACAAAAAGCAGAAATTCAATCTTCGAGCTGCATACTTGTGGTCTGTTCATGATTTTCTAGCATACGGTATGTTTTCCGACTGGAGTACTCATGGTCGTTTGACATGTCCGATATGTGCTGTGGACACGGAATGTTTTCGCTTAGTCATGGTGGCAAGATATGTGACACGACCCCAAAGGTCCTGTCGAGCCCGGATCACGCTGAGGGGTGCTGCGTTGCACAGCACCGGATAACACACGTCAAAGGTACAAAGCGGAAGCGAAATTTTATTACATAAACAAGTTTATGAACATGTTTACATCAAAATAAGTTCAGTCCACACTCACGGGCGTAGACTAAGCATCAAGTGCACGTTCAGCCCTTGAACGTGTCCTTGCTAGCACACACGCACACTAACTCTGCGGCGTGCACGACTCCCACTCGACGGGGTTCCCCTCCTGGGGTTCCGTCTCCTCTTCGGGAGTCCCTTCCTCATAGAACCCTGCAAAAGCTTCAAACACAAGCAGTGAGCATGAAGGCTCAGCAAGTCTGACCCGTCTCACCTAAACATGGAACTTCTACATGAGGGGATGATGGGTACATGAGGTAAAATCATTTGCAAAGGACTCGCCTAATTAGTGGAACCTTACTTTCAAGTTTTAGCAGCAGGTTGTGGAGAACCTTACGCTAAGGCACATGAGAGAGCCGCAATCAAACAAGAAACGCATTTCTCTCATGTACTTTGCCCAAAGTTGAAATGAACTTTAGTTAGCTCTAAACTACAGCAAGTCATTAGCAATCAAGTCCATCTTTCAATCAGCAACATTTTAACATGTAACTAGCCTATTCTTTCTACGTCACGGTACAGTGAACAAGTGGTACTCACTGACCGCGAGGGACGGTGATTATAATCGATTTACACCTGCAGGGTTACCCGAACAACCCGTCACGTACGCCCGTACTCGATGTTGCCTACAACAACCATCACGGACGCCGTACGCAACTACCTTTCACCCGTCAGCCAAATATTGAACCGGTCCCATCGTCCCGAGCAAGAGGTCTCTGCACGCGCATCTCTGTGCCACCAGCCGATTTACACCTCGAGCTCTCAACCTACCCTCTGAACGACGGGCAATGCCTCAATACCCAGCTACCCGAGTTACATCAGTTTCCCGGTTCCCATATAGCCGGTAGGTCTTCGATACTGTTCTAGCTTGTTCAACAGGCCCACACACGGCTCGGTCCTCAATCGACACAAGCGGAGCTACAACACACAGGCCCCAAAGTCCTGCTGCCCTTACCCTCCGCTTGGTCTCATTTTCTTGCCATGTGTTTCATCTGCTACCACTACCCGAGTCGAGTGCCCCTAGTCTATGCTCGCGAGTAGTTCCAACTACTCGACTTGTACCGAATCCTACACTATCTTAGCATTGCAGTAGCTAACGGGGTTTGCAATCCTAAACCCAACCCATGGTTTTCTTGGCTATGCAGTTGGGTTTCCAAACAAGACTCTAATGCAAAGAATAAAGTAAACAAGTATGTGATCAAAACAATAAAAATTTGTAAAAAGGTTAATGCAAACCGGAGCTTGCCTTGCTGCTCTTGGTCGTAGGCTAGCTGCTCCTCCGGAGTTACGAAGTCTAGGACTTCGGGTTCCTCCTCGACCTTAGCAACTACATGATGGAAGGAATACATGTATCAATTTAAATGCATTTGTATTAAGTTTGAAGTTGTGAAGTCTATAATCCTTGCTAGACAGACCCAATGACTCTGAAACTTTTACTGGGGCTTGGTTACAACCTAAACAGAGATTTGGTCAAGTTTTAGTTGCAGTAAAGATCATTTGAGCCCTCCATAGTTAATTATGTCCTTGACCTTAATTGGAACTCTTAGGGTGTTCTAGGGATTTTCATGAAACAAACTATGACTTTCTGAAAACTAGATTTTCAGAGGGTTCTAATGGAGTTGGTCTCACTTAATTTGGAAGTTCCTAACTAAAGATATGTGGCGGACCGGAATCCGCTCATCCAGGATCGTAGAGGGTGGTGCCGCGCGATGCGACACCCGACAGCACACGTCATAAGGACATAATATATTACATGGGAAAAACAACTGAAACTGTACAAGCAGGTACCAACTTCAGTTACAACTATTGTTTATATTACACAGCGGAAGTCTACACTATACAACTCACGCCCGCCTATCTAGCAAAAGTTGGTTGCCCAGCCCTAGGGCAACCCACACTAGCTGCACTCCTCAGCTCAGCGCGGCGTGTACGGCTCCCACTCAGCCGTGGTCCCCGACGGAGGGTAACCCTCGCCGGTGGACTCGTACTCCGAGTCCGTGGGTGGCTCCTCACCTGAAAAACACTTAAGCAGCAACCGTGAGCACGAAGGCTCAGCAAGGCTTAACCGACTCACCTAAGCATGAAACTCTACATGAGGTGTACAATGGACATAGGATAGTAACATTTCAGCAAAAGGACACGCCTACAAGTTCATCCTTAGTTCATCTTTTAGCAACAAGTTAACAGTTCATGAAATCCGAAATTTAGTGAGCAGTATTTGGTGGCACACATGTAGCAATACAATTATATCAACCAGCAATACTGAATCAACATGTTTCATCCATTAATCTACGTCACGACTCAGTGACCAAGTGGTACTCTTCACCGCGAGGGACGGCGAATCGACTCGATATACACCTGCAGGGAAACCCAAAGAGCACGTCACGTACGCCCACCCGTGGAGCTGCACAGCACGCTCACTCGATGTCGTACGGGACAACCTTTCACCCAACAGCCCAAACGTCGAACCGGTCGCACCGAAACGAGCAGGAGGTTCCCCACACGGAGCATCTCTCTATGCCCGTTGGCAGATTTCCACCTTGCTGCCCTCAGCCTACACCTATAAATCGGTGCGTTATGCCTCGACGCCCGGAGGTTTAGGCTACATCGGTTTATCGGGGCCCATATATCCGATACGCCTTCGGTACGTTCAAACTTGATCAGCGTGGGCTGCACACGGCTCGGTCCTCAATCGACACGGACAGGGCTGCGCACACAAGACTCCCTCTTGCTGCGCCCTAGCCCCTGCCCAGTCTCATATTCATTACTAATGTGATCTCACCTCACTCAACCGAACCCGTGCGTCCCAAGCCTATCTCGCGAGTAGATTCCAACTACTCGACTTGTACCGAAGCCCTATGAATTATTAAGCATAGCCTGTCTACTCGAGATCTTAGACACTACCCTCACTCTTAGGGAAAAATTCTGGTTATGCAAGTGGGGTTCCATCCATCCTATACCTAATGCACAAACATACTTCATATGACACATGTAAACAAAGTAAAAACTTATAAAAAGGTTAATGCAAACCGGGGCTTGCCTTGTTGCTGCTGGTCAGGGTTTAAGTCTTCGTCCGGAAGAAGGAAGTCCAGCACTTCCGGAGTCTCTTCTTCAACGGCTACACGTTAATGAAATACTACATGTTAATTTAGATGCAAATGTGAGTTTTAGAGTAAGACTTCTACTATTAGTTCTAATAACCAGCCTCTAACACCTGGAACTTTGTTTAAGAATTTAAAGATGAACTGGTGTTGGTGGTTTGGCTTGGACTTAATCACATGGTTAAATGCTAAGTGGTTTTCCCCCTTTTTCCATATTAACCCCTTAAGTGGTTAAACAGGACAGGGGTGATCTAGAGCTCCAATGGAGCTGAGAATTTTTGTGTGAGTTCCTTGTCACAAGAAAACTCTCTGGACCAAACATTAGCACTTTGCATGGAGTGGTTTGCTCAGAATAATTCTCTTGGCACATCAGCAAGGAAGAATTTATTCTGAGGTAATACCCCGTTCATGCTCAACTTAATGAACTACAATTTCAATTATAGCTCATAGAGTTTGCATGAATTTTCCTAACATTTTTGGGGTTAAGATTTGCCCAGAACTGAATTTCCAAGTTTTGAAAATTCTCTGAAAATGTTTCTGTATTCAAATGAACACAGCACCTTCCAATTTGAATTGCTCCGACCAAATCAACTCCAAATGGTCTGAAACTTTTACAGGGGTTTACTAATATCCTAAAGAACATTCTGGCAAAATTTGGGAATTTTTGGATGAACCAAACTCCCTCTCAAATTCTTTTGCTGAAAAGTTTTAAAGAGTTTTCCAGAATTAATTAATGGGTTTCATACAAATTGGTTTGTATATCTGCATAGAGCTAGGCAATATGAATCCAACCCAATTTGAATCACTAAATTTGGAGCTTCCTAGCAAAAGTTATGGAGCTCTAAAGTTTGGGGAATTTCTGGAATTCGAATTAATCGGGAAAAGTTCAAATTTCTGACAGCGGGCCCGGCTCCCACGTGTCATCACCTCGGCTGCACCACACGGGGCCACAGGATTATCTTCCGCGTGTTCACAGCCGATCCGGTGTAACAGAAGATCCCCACACTGTGCCGCGAGGGACTGACGAGCGGGCCCGGCCGGCTCGTCTTCTTCCTCGCGCCCGCCCTTTTTCCCGCGCTGCCCCCCTCGCCGGCACACCTCGGCAGCTCGCCGGAACTGGCTTCCCGACCGCCTCCCGGCCGGAAACTCGCCGCCTGGGCCTATCTTCGCGCACTGAACACGCTGGTACCGCCTGCTCCGGTCGGCGGTGGCCCTAACCTAGCTGGCGACGGTGCAGCGGCTCGGACTCCCTTCAGTTATGGCGCCCGGCCATCGTAGCCCACCAAAACCTCGGTGGAAAGGCTCTACAGCACTGGGGGATCTCATGGAAGGTCGAAAAGGCCATGCTAGGGCTCGGGGAGAGCTCTAACCTAGTCGTCACCGTGAGCCCGACCTTTCCCGCTATAACCGCGGCTGGAAAACCGGGAAATACGCCAGCTACAGCCAAAATTAAGCTAGGGTTGCGGAGCAAACTTGGGCGCATCAAGTCTAGCTCCTGTGTGTGCAGTTTGATAAACTCTAAGAAATCATACGTCGGGAATTTGTGGGTTTCTTACCCGAGGGTAGTTCTGCACCGGTTGGAGATGTTTTGCGAAATTCGCCGGCGATGATCGGTCCCTGGTTCTAGGCTTCGGGGTCGAGCAGCGTGGAGTCTAGGCGCGTCCAAAACTGCTCCTTCTTGGTTGTGACAAGTCTTCTGCCGAGCTTCCCACGGGAGCACATTTGCTCGGTTCTTCCCGGTGGCCACGAAAACGTTGTTTTGCTCGGTTTGTAGTGGCTCAACTCGACCGGAAATGATGCGGGGAGTGCGTGGGAGGTCTGGGAATGCTGTTTTGCTGCGCTGCCGATGCTTTCGCGCGAGCTGCGATCGCTCCGAGCGAGTTTTTGCGATGGCGGCGACGTCTCGGTTCTTTGACGATGAGAGGGAAGGGTCGGCGTCTCGCGATGCCGTGGCTCGCTGAGCGCGGCTGGGAGTTAAGGCACCCCCACGAGGAGCTCGCCAGCGCATGAAATCCAGCAGGAGGTGGCATCCGGCTCCCCCCCCCCCAGCGGTGTCGCTCGGTGCTGCTCCCGGTGGAGTGCAACCCGATCACATTGCTTAGGGATTAAGCCAACTAAGTCCTATGACATGTGGGCCCCACTGGCCAGTGCCCTACCACTTCTCAAAAGATCTCCAAAACTTGATAGATGATGAATTCAAATGTTGGAAATGTCAATCTGAGCTAAATTGGTTTGGTTTGGCAAATCTCCCTCAAATTCAAATGTATATTTGAATTCTTGGCATATTTGGATCCTTTTGGGAAAAATGGGTAGCAAATCTTTTCAAAAATTATTGAAACTTTGTCTCCCCACTAAATTGAACCCAAGGAATCCAATTATGCCCTTTGCTCCTTGTTTTAGCTGCTGCAATCATGAATTTGAATGCAACAGTTTGAAATTTCCCTCCCATGTGTGATCATATGTGTATAAACCCTACTTTGTGAAAGTGAAGACTTTCCCCTCTAATCACTCCTTTGATGGAGGTTACTTGCTCTTCACAATATTTCACAATCTATCCACAACAAAACTGTGGTGTTGTGAGGTGCAGAAAAGTTTTTGCAAGTCCCTTTTCTTGGGCTTTTACAAGATATGAGCTAAACAATTTCAGAGAAAATTCTGAAAATGTTTCTGAACATTTTCTATTTTCTCTGGAACAGTTTCACTAATCACACCATTAGGTGGATCAAATGAGCTCCAATTGGTCTGAATGGTATTTCAAGGATATTTTGGTGAACATCCCAGCAAAATTTCAGGATTTTCCTCCACAGGATTCTCCATTTAAAATTCCAAACAGTTTAAATTTTGAGGATTTAATTCTGGAGAATTAAGGAATTTCATGAAGTGAAACTTGATTTGCTGGAAAGTACTCAGAGAGCTGAATCCAGCAAAATTTGGTTCACTCAATTTGGAGCTTTCTAGCCAAAGTTATGAGGATTTGAAGTTTAGAAGAATTCTGAAAATCGGGGAAAAGTTTAAACCCTTGCGTGGGCCCAGGGGACACGCGTCACACGCCGAGGCGACAGCACACCGTGGCCCACAAGGATTTTGCGCGCCAGCACACCCGATCCCGGCCGCAGCCGGATCCCGATTCAAAATATCTCCCGCTGACAGCTGGGGTCCACCCCTTCGTCAACCTCCCGACACCCACGCTCTGCCGCCGAGGGACCTCGCCGGAGAGCTCGCCGCCAGCTTCTGTACAGATCCAAACTTCACGATTCTGTCCGCCCCTGCCTACTTTTACTCGGGGAACAGGATTCTAGGGTCAGCTGCTCATGACAATGGCCGGAGCATGGTCGGCGACGAGCCGCCACCTCGGAAAGACTTCGGCCACGTCGGCTGACTTTCCTAGCACCTCAACTACTTGGGGAACCGGTCGGGAAGCATCAGTGGACCTCAGAGAAGGTCGACATGAGCTCGAGACAGCTCGGGGAAGGCCCGAAATAGGTCCTCACCGTGCGCCCGATGCCGCCCGTTCATTCCGCCATTGTTAGACCTCGAATTACGCCGGGTACAGAGGTTCTCCGGCCAAGAGTTGTGAAGGCAACTTGTGCATTACCGTGTCTAGCTTGTGTGAGAGCGGATTGAGGCCCTCTAATCCCTTCTAGAGCACGAATTTGATAGAACCGCACCCGAAGGTTGTTCTGCACACAGAAAGGGGAAAAATGGAAATTCACCGCCGGTGAGCAACCACTCGAGCTGTGGCTCGGGGGTGAGCAGCACCGGTCACCGGCGCGTCCAAGGGTGCCTTGGCTCGGGCGTGACAACGCCCTGGTTGGGCTATCCACGGGAGCCCGAGGTGCGGCGGTTCCAAGTCCCGAATTTGATCTTTCGGCACAGCCGATATCAAGCGGTTTCAACTGAATTCTAGCAGCGGGGAGGACGGAGGAGGTCTCTAGTACCTTGCTGGGGCTCTGGAGTGGACGAAGGGAGCTGTGATCGGCGTTCTCCGATCGATTCCGAGCTGCGGAAAACTTCGGCCGGCGCTGAGTTCTTGTGGGGAAGAACGGCGATGCCTCGGCCGAGGAGGGGGGCAGGCGCCTTAAGAAGGCTCTGCACCGCCTCACGCCCGCGCGTGGGCAAGCAGCTGCTGGCGCGGCGGCTGCTCTCGGTGGCGATCGCAGCGGCGGCTCGGCGACCCGAGTGAGAAAAGTCTCAGTCGGTTTGATCTGAGCAGTGGCTGACATGTGGGTCCCACTTCCAGTTTTAACCTCTGAAATTTAATCCTAATCACTGTTGTAAACAGTGAACCCCATAGTACCCCTGGTAATTCAAATTATTCACCCATGAACCATTTGAATTGATCAAAGTTCAAATTGGGTTTGGTTTGAGTGAATTTCAGCACAAGTGCAGTTTTGAATTCAAATGAAGTTTGAATTTGTCCCACTTAGCTCATGTCAAGATCAACTCCAAATGGAGTGAAAATTGGTGTGTGGGCTCACAAAAATTTGCTGAGTAAGAATATGCCTCCCACTTTTAAATTCATGGGATAAAAACAGTTTGAATTTGAATATGGTTTCAAACTGCCCTCTTCCTAACTATACCCAAAATGACCTCAAAAAGGTTTTGAATTTGGGTAAAACATGGCACGGACATCCTTAACAATGTATAGGAGTTTTCATATGCCCAGCCCCCTTATATCACATGTGTGAAATACCACTTTGGCAATGTGTGAGTTTGTTCTCTAATGAGCATGTTGATAATTGTTACTTGCTCTTCATTTTTGTTCATCATCTTTCCTCAAATGAGGTGTGTGGTGTGGTGATGAACACTGCAAATGTGTGTCAAAAACTGAGGTCCTTACAATATGTTACTTCAATTGTCATCGACGTTGGCTACCTCCGAAACACATGTTTAGACAATAGAGGAATGCCTTCAGAAATAACACTGTTGCCACAAAAGGACCACCTCAACGTTTGAATGGGTCATAGATATTAACCATGTTGGAGAAGCTAGTGCCAGATGAAAATCGTCCTGAATATTATGCTGGTTACGAAGAGGACCATAATTGGACTCATGTATGTGTATTATGGGAACTACCATATGTGAAGTCCTTAATTCAAAATCATAACATTGATGTCATGCACCAGGAGCTTAATATGAGCGAATGCATCATAAGCACATGCTTGGATATGATGGGCAAAACAAAATACAATATTAAGGCTCGAAAAGATTTGGCAGAGGTTTGTAACCGTCCAAGTCTTGAGCTCTCTGAAACTGGTGGCAAAGCACGCGCTACTTTTTGTCTTAGACCTAAAGAAAAGAAAGAAGTGTTGCGGTGGTTGAAAAAGTTGAAATTCCCTGATGGTTATGCTGCTAGTCTGAGACGAGCTGTGAATGTTAAGACGGAAAAGCTCACTGGGTTGAAAAGTCAAGATTATCACATAATCATGGAAAGACTTTTGCCAGTTATATTTCGGGGCTATCTTGACGATGCAGTGTGGTAGGTGTTAGCCGAGCTGAGCTATTTTTATAGACAGCTTTGTGCTAGAAAAATCACAAAGGAGATGATGGAGAAGTTGGAAAATGAGATACCAGTTTTGGTATGTAAGATGGAAAAAGTTTTCCCTCCAGCGTTCTTCAACCCAATGCAACACCTCCTAATCCATCTTCCATATGAAGCTAAAGTGGGCGGCCCTGTTCAATACAGGTGGATGTACCACATTGAAAGAGCACTTAGGTGTCTTAAACCAATGGTCCGTGTCGGTACCCGCGATATGGGGTACCCCCGCACACAGGGGAAAATGCCTAAGGATCTCGCCCTTCTCCGCAGGGAGAGCTCCGAAGGCGCCACGCGTCCAGTGAGGCCGGAACTCCCTCTCCTCAGAGGAGAGCTCCGGGCTCGCCACATGGCCTGCAGAAGCCGGACCTCCCCCCTCCGCGGGGGAGAGGTCCGAAGGCGCCATGTGTCCAGTGGGGCCGGACCTCCCTCTCCTCAGAGGAGAGCTCCGGGCCCGCCACGTGGCCGACAGAAGTTGGACCTCCCCCTCCGCGGGGAGAGGTCCGAAGGCTCCACGTGTCCTGCGGGGCCGAACCTCCCTCTTCTCTGAGGAGAGCTCCGGGCCCGCCACGTGTCCAGCAGAAGAGCGCTGCCGCCCCCGAGCGGTAGGCAGCGGGCGTAAAGACGCCCCATACCTTGCCCGTACAAGGTATTCAAGGCCCGCGCCTTCCCAAGACACGGAGACGCGGAGCACGCCTCTGTCAGGTGCCGTTGCGCCCAGTCGCATCACAGACTGGCGCACGGTGTCAGAACCTGCCAGCCAATAAACACAGCGACAAGGCATCCCCTACCGCCTTCGCCGTCATCAACCACTACGACTAGCAGGCGGCATGGGGAGGGCGGCAAGACGAAGACTCAGAAGCCTTCGCCGGAGACAACTATCGACATAACTGCAGATATGATAGTCGGGAGGCAATCTCCCCGGGACCACCTGTTGGGTCCCGGGCCCCCCTTGTAAGCCACGCGAGCCTTGGACTATAAAAGGCTCGGGTAGACGACGTTAGCAAGGGTTCGCACTCTAGCCATTTGCATCCTGGGTTCGCTCTCCAGCAACTCATACCCTAGGTGTAACTCACCCTCAAGCTCAAGACTCCGGTTCTGAGCAACAACCAATACAGCGAGCACCTCAGCTCGCCGTGGACGTAGGGTTTTACGCTCCGGCGGCCCGAACCATGTAAAACTCGCCGTGTCAAGCTCTTCCCAAACTCGTCCCTACGCTCAAGCTCTCCGCAAGCGACTAGCCCCTCCGAAAAAGAACCTCCGCGGGCTGCCCAGTGCAGGTCCGGGGGAAGTGTCGACCACACACTTCGACATTTGGCGCGCTAGGAAGGGGGCTTCTCCCTTGCGCGACGAGTTTCCGCCGACGAAGATGACCAAGCTTCCTTCAGCGGCAAACTCTCCTCCCCCGCATTCACGGCGGACCGTGACTAGCGGGGAATACGTGTCAACACACTCAGGATGGAGTGTGTCGGCGCAAGCTGGAAGCCAGCAGCCGACTCCGGCAACGCCGACTCCGGCAATGCAGGCTCCAACCAGCGTGAGATCTTCTGCAGCGCTGAGCGTTCCCCACGCGGGCGCGCTAGCAGCAGCAAGAGCGCTACTGCACAATCCGCCTGCTGGGGACGCGCCTCAGGCAGCGACCCAGCAGTGGATTCGCGAGGTAGACCGCCTCGTCGTCGCCGCCGCAAACCCCCGACTTCGGCGGGGACGACGCTCCGGCCAACCGGCTGTGTCGCTGACGCGCACGCCAACGGTTGACGGACAGACGGCGGATTCCAGCTCCACCAGGCTTCAGTCGACGGACCAAGGGACAGAGCTGGAACGGTGCCACTTGGGCCAGGATGCCCGGGTGTACCTCGAGCGACGTCGAGAAAGGCGTCGCAACCAAGTGGCTGGCGACAGCATGACGTCAGCCTCGACCCATCCTGAGGCGCAGACCTTCGCCACGCGATCTCTGCCCCAGGCGTATGCCTCGCAGCATATGCCACAGCCATATGCCCTGCAAACGGCGCCCCGGTCTATGGCGCAGCCTTGCCCATACCGCGGTACACTGTGCCAGCGGCGAACCAAGCGTTCGCAGCACCAACGCCTGCAGCAACAGGGGCAGGGTGTGCGGCCCTGGCGCCCCACCTTCGCCTCGCGAGGTGGCCGCGCAAGTTTCGGCCGCCCCTGCCCGAGAAGTACGACGGCAGCGTCAACCCGGCGGAGTTTCTCCAGATCTACTCCACCGCCGTAATTGCCGCAGGAGCGGATGAGGCTGTCATGGCCAACTACTTCCCCGTCGCCTTGACCGGCCCAGCCCGATCTTGGCTCATGAACCTCCCCATGGGCTCCATACCTTCCTGGGGAGAGCTCTGCCGGCAGTTCATCACCAACTTCGGCAGTTCCTACACCCGGCCTGGCACGGAGCTCGACCTCCACGCCATCCAGCAACAACCTGGAGAGTCGCTGCGCTCCTTCATCCAGTGGTTCTCCCAGGTGCGGAACACCATCCCACACATCCAGAATGCTTCTGTGGTGGTGGCGTTCCGGCAAGGCGTCCGGGACAAGAAGATGCTCGTGAAGCTCGCGACCAGAGAGGTCCGCGATGTCTCCGAGCTCTTCAGCCTGGCAGACAAGTGCGCCAGAGCAGCCGAAGGGTGGAGCTGGCACTCACTGCCGACCTCCGAGTCAGGAGGACAGCCCGGGTCTGGCGCTGCTTCCTATGGAGGCAGCAAGAAGACCAAGAACCGAGGCAGAGGCAAGATGGAATTGCCGACCGCAGCCCCCGTCGCCGCAGCAGCGGCACCCAGTGGAGCTCAGGGGCCGCACCCCGACAAGAGGCAGCGACAGTCACCAGCCCCTGAAGGTGACCAAGACAAGCTATGCCCCATGCATGGCAGCTGTCGCCATACTACTGCCGAGTGCCGGGAGATCTGGAAGCTCGCAGAGCGCTTCCGCAAAGGGAAGCAGCAGCGGACTGATGCTCCACCCTTCCGCTAGAGGGAGGGCAAGCAGAAGGTCGACGTCCCAGACGGCGTCGACCACCAAGTGGAGTTCCAGGAGCCTCAGCGCGCCGTGAAGGCGGTGTGCAACCATAAGGACTCCAGCTCCAGTGATGATGAGCGTCGAAAGAAGCTCTACGTCATATACGGCGGTTCCGCTGACCCCTCGTCCCGAAGCGCAGTTAAGACTCTGTGCCGAGCGGTAGCGTCGGTGGCTCCACTCCCAAGTGCCGCACCGCACCTCAAGTGGATGGGAACCCCCATCAGATTTGACGCCTCCGACTGCCCCAGGAACATGGCCGGGGCCGGCCATCTACCGCTCTTGGTAGCACCCACCATCGCCAACGTGAGGATGTACCACGTTTTGGTAGATGGCGGAGCTGGGCTGAACCTCATCAGCCGTGCAGCTTTCCAGAAGCTGCAGATCCCGATGGCCAAGCTCACCCTGTCGAGTCTGTTCTCAGGGGTAGGGCCGGGACAGGTCATTCCCTACGGCAACATCAGCCTCCCGGTGACCTTCAGAGCTCCGGACAGCTATCGGACAGAATACATTCTGTTCGACGTAGCGGAGATCGACCTCCCCTTCAACGCCATAATTGACAGGCCAGCCCTGTACCGATTCATGGCAGTAGCCCACTACGGCTACCTCGTCCTGAAGATGCCTACACCAATAGGCGTCCTCAGGATTCGTGGAGATCGCACTGCTGCAGTGTCGGCCTTGGAAAAACTCCAAGCGCTTGCAACAGCTGGAGCACCGGCCCGTGGCAGTGCAGAACCAGACCAGCTCCACCCGAGTACACGCCACCGTGCCTCCGCCACCGCACCTCGGGTGCAACCCCTCGACGAGGGCGACGTCCCCTTAAAGGTCGTCCAAGTCGGCGCCGAAGCCACCCAGACCACCCGGGTAGCCGGGGGCCTGGATAGCAAATAGGAAGGCGTGCTCGTCACCTTCCTCCAACACAACGTTGACGTGTTTGCATGGCAGCCGTCACAGATGCCGGGGATCCCTAGGGAGGTGATCGAGCACCACTTAAAGGTCTTCCCCGACGCCCGGCCAGTTCAGCAGAAGCCCCGCAAGCAGTCCATCGAGCGGCAAAACTTCATTCGCAAAGAAATCAAGAAGCTGCTGGAAGCTGGCTTCATACGGAAAGTCCACCACCTCCGGTGGTTGGCGAACCCCGTCGTTGTCCCGAAGGCCGGCGGGAAGCTCCGGATATGCATCGACTACACCAGTCTCAATAAGGCATGTCCCAAAGATCCATTCCCTCTCCCTAGAATAGATCAAATAGCAGACTCAACATCGGGCTGCGATATGCTGTGCTTCCTAGACGCCTACTCGGGTTTCCATCAAATCCCCATGTCTAGAGAAGATGAAGAGCACACCTCCTTCATCACAGTAGATGGCCTCTATTGTTATGTTTCTATGCCTTACGGCCTAAAGAATGCTCTCCCCACCTTTGTGCATGCAATGCACAAAACCTTTGGAGAGTTAATAAGAGACTTAGTTGAGGTGTACGACGATGACATCGTTGTCAAGGTCAGGCAGGGTTCATCTTTGTTAGATAACCTAGCCTTAGTTTTTGAAAAATTGCGCTCTACGCGCACCAAGCTGAACCCCGACAAATGTGTGTTCGGTGTATCCTCTGGGAAGCTCTTAGGATTCCTGGTCTCGCACCGGGGGATTGAGGCTAACCCAGAGAAGATCAAGGCCATCGACTTGATGCAGCCTCCTGCCCGCATCAAAGATGTCCAGAAACTCACGGGATGCCTAGCCACGCTGAGTCGGTTTATACCGAGGCTAGCAGAGCGGGCACTTCCCTTCTTTAAGCTCCTGCACAAATCTGGTCCATTTGCCTGGACTGACGAAGCAGAAGAGGCTTTCCAGGAGTTGAAGCGACTCCTGACAACCCTACCTATCATGGTAGCCCCTGAGCCCGGAGAGCACATGCTGCTCTACATCGCGGCGACAACTGAAGTGGTGAGTATGGTCCTCGTCGCAGAGCGGCCGGACCTCTCATCTTCACAGCCTGCTCCAGCAGCAGAAGACAGACGCCAGTAAGCCCCGCAGGTCCAAGGCGGTCTCTCGGACCTCCAAGACAACCTCCCGAAGGTCCAGGGCAGCCTCCCGGACCCCCAAGACAACCTCCCGGGGGACCGGAGGGACCTCCCGGGGACCCAACGGGACCTCCCGCAGGTCCAGCAGGACCCTCCGGAGCTCCCGGAGAACCAACGGGGCCCCTCAGAGGGCCAAGATGGCTTAAGAGACTCCGGGTTCCAACCCCCGGAAGCCCCCCTGGACCCAATCACCTCCAGCGGGCCAGGACCAATGGATGAAGACCTCTCAGACCTAAGAGAGAGGGTTCGAACCATCCAGAGGCCTGTCTACTACATCAGCGAAGTCCTTCACGATGCCAAGACAAGGTACCTAGAAGTCCACAAGCTGCTGTATGCAGTGCTCGTGGCGTCCAGGAAGCTCCGCCACTACTTTCAGGCCCACCGGGTCTCGGTGATCACCTCCTATCCGCTGAAGACGATCCTTCACAGCCCCCATGTGACTGGCAACGTCGCTAAATGGGCAGCGGAGCTGGCGGAGTTCGAGCTGGACTTCCTTCCTCGCCATGCGGTCAAAAGCCAAGCGCTGGCTGACTTCGTGGCAGAGTGGACACCAACGAAGGCTGACCCAGGGGGCCACGAAGACGGTGAACCAGAGCACCGAGCTCCGGTCTTCACCGAGCCGCACTGGACGCTCTTCTTCGACGGCTCCTCGCGAAAGCAGGGGGCCGGTGCCGGCGTACTGCTTCTCATGCCATCAGGGGAGCAGTTTGGGTACATGGTGCGTCTCAATTTCAAGGCAACCAACAACATGACAGAGTATGAAGCACTCATCTTTGGCCTGCAGACAGCCCTGTCTCTGGGCGCTCGCCAGTTGTTGGCATAGGGCGACTCCCAGCTGGTTATCAAGCAGGTTAAGGGCGAATGCTCCTGCAATGACCCGTAGCTAGCTGCTTATCTGCTTCATGTGCAGATGTTGGAGAAAGACTTCCTCGCCTTAGACCTGCGCCACGTACCGCGCGCTGGCAATGCCACAGCTGACGACCTTTCAACGAAGGCTTCCACCGGAGCCCCCGTGCCCGAAGGAGTCTTTGAGAGGACGCTGCTGCGGCCCACAGCCCGGCCCGCTGAGCCAGGCGAAGGGGGCTGGACCAGCACCTCGAAGCTGGCGGTCCCGGCGGCCCTGCAACCATGGATGCCGCCAAGGATCGTAAGCGTCACTGGGGACTCCGTGCAACCCAGCGCTCAAGATCTAGAAGCTCAAGTCAGACCCGATGCATGGATCACGGAGATCCGGGACTACTTGAAAGACAACATCCTCCCTGATGAACATGCAACCGCTGAACGGATTGTGCGTATGGCTAAGAGATACGCGCTGGTAGAAGGGGATCTCTACCGGCGTGGCGCCAACCATGTCCTATTGTGGTGCATAACCCAGGGGGAAGGCTGCGACTTGCTCGCTGAGATCCATGGAGGCGAATGTGGGAGTCACTCTTCCTCGCGCACGCTTGTCGGTAAAGCCTTCCGGCATGGCTTCTACTGGCCGACAGCACTCCTGGATGCCGTCAAGCTGGTCGAGAGCTGCAAGGCGTGCCAGTTCCACGCCAAGCAGATCCATACACCGGCTCAGGCGGTACAGATGATCCCACCCTTGTGGCTGTTTGTCGTATGGGGGTTGGACATCCCGGGACCATTCCCCAGAGCCGTCGGGGGATTCCAGTACCTCTATGTCGCCATCGACAAGTTCACCATGTGGCCGGAGGCCACACCAGTTGTCACCATCAACAAGCAATCAGTAGTAAAGTTCATCAAGTCGATTGTCTGCCGGTTCGGGGTCCCGAACAGAATCATCACCGACAACGGGACCCAGTTCACCAGCGCAGCACTCAAAGACTACTGCGAAGACCTTAGCATCCAGGTGTGCTACGCCTCTGTTGCTCACCCAAAAAGCAATGGACAAGTCGAGAGGGCCAACGCCGAGATTCTCCGGGGCCTCAAGACCCGCACCTATGCCAGCCTGAAGAAACATGGTGCCAATTGGGTGGACGAGCTTCCGAGCACACTATGGGCTAACCGGACATCCCAGAGCCGGGCCACCGGAGAGACACCCTTCTTCATGGTATATGGGGCCGAAGCTGTGCTTCCCCCAGAAATCACCATGAAGTCTCACCGTGTCCGAGCTTACGACGAAGCCGCGCAGGACAACCTCCGGCGCGGAGACATCGACCTTGTCGACGAGGACCGATTGCATGCAGCACTCCGTAACGCACGGTACAGACAAGCGCTCCGCCGCTACCACCAGAGGTCTGTGCGTGCCTGGGAGCTGCAGGAAGGCGACCTGGTGCTGCGGCGCATACTTTCTCGTGAAGGGACCCACAAACTCTCCCCTAGTTTGGAAGGTCCCTTCCGAGTCACAAAAGTGTGCCGTCCCGGGTGTGTACGCCTTTCCACCGAGGGTGGGGAGCCACTCCCGAACCCTTGGAACATAAAACACCTCCGTAAGTTCTACCCCTAGAGCAATGTTACGACAGTCTCTTCTTTTGGTAATAGATTCCATAGAGTCCAGGAACAGCGCTCGGAGCAGCTAAGCCTCAGGGGACGGTACAGGACTACGTTCAGCTTTGCCTGGTTCCAACCCCAAGCGCGTAGAGTCTTGCTTCCCTTCTTAATGGGGCGGGTCGTGGCCTCCATGTATAGCCTGCCTTCCTCCTATGGAAATTTATATGAAAAGAAACCTGTCCTACTTTGCTCTTCCCTTGTGCTCATTTAAATTACATATTAAATTTTTATGACTGCACTTTCGGCGTATGCTCACCATGCGCTCGGCTCCCTCTTCTCATTCTCACCTCTAGTCGGCATTTGCTGCCCTACCAAAGGCGGTTGCGTTGGAGGTACATGCCGGAGGCCAGGGGGGCCCCGAGCTCCCGGCAATTCGTGCACTATAGTCCCCAAGCGCTGTACAAGTGGATGGGGACCGTAAGCCAAATAAGACTATGAGAAAGAGGAGGGGGAGCCCCCAAGGAGAATTACGTTTCCCTTACTTGTGTGCAGGATCTCTCAGCCTCAGCTCCCCGCAGAAGTATGGTAGGTGCACCCAACCAATGGGACACACCTACCAGGTGGCCGCTACGGGATCGCGCAAGACCGGAACTCCAAGGTAAGACCTAAGGTCCCACGTGGGTAGCAGAATCCGGACCTCCCCCTCTGGGGAGGGGGAGCTCCGAAGGCCCCACGTGTCCAGCGGGGCCGGAGCTCCCGCCTCCCCAGGAGGGGCTCTGGATCCGCCGCGTGGCCGACAGAAGACGGACCTCCCTCTCCAGGGGAGGAGCTCAGAAGACCCCACGTGTCCCGTGGGGCCGGACCTCCTTCTCCTTAGAAGGGAGCTCCGGGCCCGCCACGTGGCCGGCAGATCCGGACCTCCCCATCCTCATGGGGCGAGCTCCGGAAACCCCCGGGGGCCCCTAATACAGTTAGGACCCGGGGAAGGTGTCTGTGCAGAGCTTCAAGATTGGTAAAGGCCTATGAGTACCTTGCGGAGCTAAGGGCTCGGCCAGGCGAAACCAAGACGGAGACAAGAGCATCACAGGCACGAAGGGTCACAAGAGTCTATGTATTCGTGGCTCCATGAGCTGGACTACAGACTCGATAAAAGGAAGAGACAAGTCCTAAGGTCACGCCGGAACCTAAAGGCTACGAGAACGGCCACGCCCCCAACTTCAGCCCTGGCGGCGTTCTCCTGCTCCGTGACCCGAGCACAGGGATCATCTCGGCCATCACCAGCGCAAGGGCCGGCGTCATCAAGGATGCTTCTGGAGTCCCCTCCGCCGCTTCAGCGGTTTTCTTGGAGACTCTGCCACCTGGAGTCCTCCCCGGCGCGTCAGCGGTTTCTTTGGAGACTCCATCGCCTGAGGAGAGAGGGCGCAGCTTCCCTAAGGACTCCCTTGACCCAAGCACAGGGATCATTTCGGCCATCACCAGCGCAAGGGCCGCTATCATCAAAGGTGCATCTGAAGCCCCTTCCACCGTTTGAGCAGTTTCCTTGGAGACTCTGCCGCCTGGAGTCCTCCTTGGTGCTTCAGCAGCTTCCTTGGAGACTCCTCCGCTTGAAGCCTCCTCGACGTGTCAGCAGTTTCTTTGGAGACTCCACCACTTGAGGAGAAAGCACACAATGCCTGGTAACCCTCAGCCAGTCGTCGCTCAAGAAGAGTCCAGTCGGGATGATGAACATGAGGCCCCTTAGAAGCGTCACCTCCAGGGGCAAGGCATGCAGGCCCCCTGGGTCCCTGACTTGGTGCAGACGCCGCCGCCGGAGGAAATCGAGTGCGATCCCCCTCTGAAGGCGGGTTAGAAGCCATGGGAGAAGACAAGGCCGTGGAGTCTCAAGAAAAGTGCAAGTGCTGGAAGCCTTATAAGGGGAGCCTACCCACGTTGCGGCTTCCTTTCACACCTTCCAGGTACAATTCAAAGCGATTCGAAACTCCTCGAATACGCCGCATCGGCAACCGCATTGGCTCCGAGACCGGGCACCGATGACTGGTGGACCCAAGCCGCCTAGCTGAAGCGGTGGGTCAAGGAGTCAGTCTCCCAAGAAGATGAGCCGGCAAGGCACTCCGGCGGTTCCCGAAGAAAGCGCCGCAACGTGCAGAAGTGGCAGTCTTGGGAACCGCCACAGTAAAGGAAACCATCAAGTGGGCGCACGCTCCTACAATCCCGCGATTGTTCATGCTCCGGCAGCGGTCAATGCGGGACTTAGAGAAAGTGCGCGGAACAGAAGAGACGAAGGTCCCACCTCGGGCTCGCTATCTCCCCCAAGATGGGCCCGGGGGCCACTGTCTGTACCCGCGATATGGGGTACCCCCGCGCACAGGGGAAAATGCCTAAGGATCTCGCCCTTCTCTGCAGGGAGAGCTCCGAAGGCGCCACACGTCCAGCGAGGCCGGAACTCCCTCTCCTCAGAGGAGAGCTCCGGGCTCGCCACGTGGCCTGCAGAAGCCAGACCTCCCCCTCCGCGGGGGAGAGGTCCGAAGGCGCCACGTGTCCAGTGGGGCCGGACCTCCCTCTCCTCAGAGGAGAGCTCCGGGCCCGCCACGTGGCCGACAGAAGCCGGAACTCCCCCTCCGCGGGGAGAGGTCCAAAGGCTCCACGTGTCCTGCGGGGCTAGACCTCCCTCTTCTCTAAGGAGAGCTCCGGGCCCGCCACGTGTCCAGGAGAAGAGCGCTGCCGCCCCCCAGCGGTAGGCAGCGGGCGTAAAGACGCCCCATACCTTTTCCGTACAAGGTATTCAAGGCCCGCGCCTTCCCAAGACACGGAGATGCGGAGCACGCCTCTATCAGGTGTCGTTGCGCCCAGTCGCATCACAGACTGGCGCGCGGTGTCAGAACCTTCCAGCCAATTAACACAGCGACAAGACATCCCCTGCCGCCTTCGCCGTCATCAACCACTATGACTAGCAGGCGGCATGGGGAGGGCGGCAAGACGAAGACTCAGAAGCCTTCGCTGGAGACAACTACCGACATAACTGCGGATATGATAGTCGACAGGCAATCTCCCCGGGACCACCTGTCAGGTCCCGGGCCCCCCTTGTAAGCCACGCGAGCCTTGGACTATAAAAGGCTCGGGTAGGCAACGTTAGCAAGGGTTCGCACTCTAGCCATTTGCACCCTGGGTTCGCTCTCCAGCAACTCATACCCTAGGTGTAACTCACCCTCAAGCTCAGGACTCCGGTTCTGAGCAACAAGCAATACAGCGAGCACCTCAGCTCGCCGTGGACGTAGGGTTTTACGCTCCAGCGGCTCGAACCACGTAAAACTCTCCGTGTCAAGATCTTCCCAAACTGTTGAAGGATGCATCGCCGAAGCATTTACATTTCAGGAGATAGGCTACTTCTCAAGTGTTTACTTTGCAGAAGAACACAATGTTAATGCTCCTACGTTGCGATACAACGTCGATTAAGCACCCCCTTGTAGCGACCTCTCCATATTTCAAACGAGAGGCACTACCGTTGGTAGTATCATGATCTACGACGCCAAAACAGAAGAAAAGACGGTTGCTTTGCTCTATATATACGCTAATATAGATGGGAGGGACAAATATTTCAAGTAAGTGTTTGTTCACCAGCTATACTAATTGGTACAAATTTGCCATACATATACTGTAATCGTTATTTTTTATTATATATGTAGTGGGTTTGATTACCAAAATTGGAAATCTAAGCATCAACCTACGAGCAAGCAAGTAGAAACGATGCGACATTATGAACTAAATGGAGGGCCTAACTTTCAATCTTGGTTTAGAGATCATGTAATAATTTCTTGTCTTTATTCTAATATGACTTACAAGTATTGCTCTATATAGTTTTCTAACGTCTATATTTTGGATAGTGCAAAAAAATGCTGGTGTCTATGAGGACTTGCTTCAGCTGTCCTACGGATCCATTAAAGTTAGAAGCTATGGTCGATAAGACATCAATGGTTTTTTATTCCGTTCAACTGAATTTGAAGTTGTTCGTCCACTTGCGGCAACTTCTAATACCGGTGTTGTGACTACGGCTGTTGACGCCGAAGGACGGGAAACTAATTATTATGGAATCATTAAAAATATTCTTGAATTCAGTTTTGCCGGGAATAAGGAGCTTAAAGTAGTCTTCGTTGACTGCGAATGGTTTGATAACAATAATGGAACTCGATATAACCAATTTGGTATGATAGAAGTCAAACACAACGAACGGCTATGAGACCACGAAACCTTTTTCCTTGCTTACCAAGTACATCAAGTGTATTATTTACATTATCCATGCAAAAAACTACACGCTTGGTGGGTTGTGCACAAGGTGAGTCCTCGTGAGCAGTTATATACACCAGATGATGCTAGGTACCAAGATAATTTGTTGAACGTTGAGATTGATGAGGTTTACCAAGAACAAAAGTTGTCAGGCTCTTTTGTCATTGAACCTGGTGTAGGTCTCGATGAGTTAGTTGGAGATGCTCAAGATTTACAGACTCGTGAAATGCGAAAACCGAAAAATAATCACGACAGAAGATCGGTGGTCTGGATTAAGGAGTAGATTTCATGGTCGTGATACTGATGAATTTTGAAACAGATTTTGAGTAACGTCTTATATATTTTCAAGTAACATCTTAAATCTTTTCTTTCATATTATATATTTTCCTTTATATTTATTAACAATTTTTCATTCAATAGGATGTCGTCGAGCAGTGGTAGAGTAAAGGGAAAGACGAGGAGCCTAGCTAGGGGTTTCTTGCATAGGGCAGCTGACGTCTTTCAGGACAATACGTCTAGCGTACTTTCTGCTACACGGGCTGCTTTGATGAGTCAGCTACCGGAGCTGAGAGGCGCAGCAGTCGCCTTACAGCGGTCAGACAAGGTAAATAACATTTCGTGAAACTTATAATGTCAATAATTACTTCATTCATCTACATTACGGTTCTTTTAAATTATCCAAGAGGACTCTAGGTCCGAGGACTCAGAGACGAGAGGTCCTCTGCAGCTAGCACAGGCTGACCACCCTTCGGGGTCGGGTAGCCAGCCTATGGACCCTCCTATGGACTCTTCCGGTGACCACTCCTCCGGGTCACCTGACATCGAGCCACCTCAGAGGCGTCGAACTAGGAGGAGTCACTATGTGGCTCCTCCTCCGGCTCCTGCAAACCCAGATGACCGGATAGTTATTCGTCCGGTTGGCGATATATAAGTAAATCTCTAGCTCTTCAATTTAGATTATTTTAGCGTTTAGATGTATTGATTTATCATTCTTTATCAGGTCTTGGTACGATGACTCGTTCACGGGTCAAGGACGCCACAAGCAAGTGAACAGTGTCCTCGGGCGTCGTATCCGTTTGCACTATTCCGGTGTAGTGAACGGTGTCCCCGCCACGTCATAGGACAATTACGCCACCGCCCAGCACGTTGCTCACGGCAACCACCAGGAGGTTGTGTGGTCCGACTTTATGGTAAGCATGAATTATATATTTTTGTAATACAAGTCTATAATATGGTTAATACCAATGATGTATAAATATGTTTTTAGGCACGGTACCGTTTGGAGGATGAGGCCGAGGTGGACTACGCCCGAGCCGTGTTCCATAAGAACGCATGGAGGCTCGTTGTGCAATCGCTATCGAACGCAAGAATTCAAACGACGAGAGCGTACATGAAGCTGCATCCGGAAGAGGGCGAGCTGGGGGCATTCAAAAACGTGGCTTCCAGGTACTTGACGGCGGAGCAGTACGCATAGGTAAATTGTAAAATATTTATTTTAAAATGTGGAAGAATCACAATAGGTAAATAGTCTATAACCTAATAATAAAAGTATGCAGGTCGATGTAGCGTGGTTAGATAGTCGTCCGGAGGACTACCATGCCCTGTGTGCTCTGTGGGCGAGTCAGGGGTTCTAGGAAGTTTCTAGGACCCGTCAACAGAGCAGACGTACAGATGGGAAGCACACGTTTGGTGTAGATGGCTACTTACGTCTGGCTAAATGCATGGTAAGTGTGGTCACTATTATTTTGAAATATGTTAAAATTATTCATTGAACTAACACATATACATAGGAGCGTGAGAGCGGTCAGGAGCCGACTCCGATTCAGGTCTAGAAGAGGGGTCATAGTGAAAGTGACCCGTCACAGCCTGACCAGTTGTGTTCTCAAGTGGCGTCGGACACACTGGTTAGTTGTTTTGTATTTGTATTGGGTTTTCTTAAATAGTTTTGATGATATTATCTTTCCATCTTTGTAGGCAAGGTATGGGCAGGAGGTGGAGTGGCTTCACGTGAAGGCTTCGATTGGCAGAGCGCGTCAATTATCCCGGAAGCCGCGTATGCACCCGGAGGCGGGAAACCTCACAGACGGTAAGTTCTCTTTTTTATTATTTAATGTTAATGAATTTGAGATTCGAAAATTTAATAATCTTTCTTCTTTCGTAGGTTCGCCATCTTCGATGGAGTTGTCGACTCGAGGGAGACACGACCTTCCTCGAGTGACTCTTCATCGCGGCAGGCGGGATCGAGACAGCCGAGCTCCTTGGAGCTCCAGAGTGTTCTGGACGAGCTCCGCAGGACACAGGAGGAGCTCCGGCTAGAAAGTGAGCAGCTCCGGCAAGAAAGAGAGCGTCAAGCCACGGCAAGCAGGGCTCGGGACGAGTATCAAGCCTCGTTCATGCTACAGATGCAAACGGCAATGCGGGTATGTAAGGGTCGTTTTAATTAATATTTCTAACATATCAATGATGATTGTATGATAATGTTTTTTGTTCACAGGCTATGACGGCAGGGCAGCCAGTCATCTTTTCACAGTGGCAGCCCCCACAGGAGCCACATGCCCCGTTTACAGGAGCAGAGGTACAAACATAGCGATATTTGATGAAAGTTAGCCAAATTTATTAGAATATCACCAAACTTAGTCAAACATAGTCAAAACTATTTTAACTTGATCAATTCTAAGTTATAATAAGCTCACTTATGCAAATATACATTTTAAAACTTATAACTTGTCTAACTACACTTATACATAACAGGGCTCCGCGACCGAGGCTCACATGCCATCGCCGCAGCTACTGGGAGGACGAAGGCTGGAGGACGAGTTCCCGAGTTCTGGAGGTAGCGCACGTGGTAGTGTGTAGTGTGGTGTGTGTCTAGCTAGTGTAGATGTTTATAATATTTTTGCTGCATATTGTTGTTGTTACTGTTGACTGCCTGTGTGAGCTGGCCATCGAGCCAGGGCTGGCCTCGAAGCTAGGTCAGCATTTTCTAATTTTTTTAAAAAAAATTACCAAACTTATTTACGACGGTTTCCTGGTGCTGGCTGTCGTAAATAAGCCATTACTATTTACGACGACCAAGACCAACCGTCATAAATAAGCCAGTACTATTTACGACGGCCGGTGTCGGTCGTCGTAAATAATGGGTCTATTCACGACGGCCAAGATCAGCCCGTCGTGAATAAATCCCCCCAGCCACGTGGCAGTCGGGGGGAGCTTATTCGCGACGGGACTATTTAGCCATCATAAATAATCTTATTTACAACGGGAGCCGTCGTTAACAAACTTACTTACGACTATTTATTGGTGACGGCTGAAAACAGTCGTGAATAAGTCTTCCCCGTCGCAAATAACTTATTTACGACGGTTTTCACTTTATTAACGACGGTTTCCAGCCGTCGTTAATTGTTCAAATTCCTGTAGTGCACCCACCTATAATTCTTCAGCTCTAGTTGGATACTCCTAGTCTTATATTTTTTTAGATAATGGAAAAACATTTTCCAACCTCTACAAAGTATGCAGTCTTTGAATTATTACAATAACAACATCATTGCTGATTACAAAGGGGAATCATACTAAATAAATATTATGAATGACAAAGTATATTGTGATGTTTGCAACCAAACTTGACAAATAAACCCTAGTGCGGTTATCTTTAAGAATTTGTTCGCCTTGTAGAACATCATTTGTCTTGCCATCATTCTGTGTAAGTGTCCAAAATCGCAGCCAGTACGGTCCCCTAAAAACAGACTGCATAAATAAAGAATAGTTGATATTGTAAAATATTATATCATTCAACGTAGGGCAGCTGTCCCAACCAAAATATATAATTCTTTTTGTTTCACATTGTAAGATTGTAACCAACTTCCTAACATGTCAGGCACCGAGAGGTGGCTGTAACTCAGTATCAATATGGACAATTCTCCAGATTGTCTTTGCATGTTGACAATCAGAAAGGAGATGTTTAATTGTTTCATTACAATTATATAAGCAATATTTTTCACTGCCCCTCTAACTCTTACCTTGGCTACTGGTGAAGATGGAGTCGTAAATTGACTTAACCAGATTATCTTTAGTTAATGTATCAACCCCTTTTGGAGATAGCAAAAGAATATCTTGATCTTTGAAAAAGATTTTAACTTCCAAATTAGCTTATGATAGAATGGGATATGTTGATTTACTTGGTTGAGATACATTGATAGGACAGTAAATTATTGGACTAATCTAGGTGTCGCCTAAAACTATCCCTCCCGTCGGTTTAGCTGATATGGATTAATTAGCTACTATGTCATGTCATTCATGAAGCCTCCATCAATCAAAGGTCTTCTGAAAGAGATGTTCAGTGGATCTAAACACATCACTTCAGCCACAAGGACATGTGGGCGGTGGACAATGTTATAAGATATTTGGTATATATCTTCGAGTGGTTGGGAACATATCCATGTGTCCTTTTAAAATATTGTTTGTGTCCTATTTTTAATATTAAAGGAGCTACAACTAAATACCTCTCTTTTTGTCTTCATTAACCCCCTTCCAAAACTGGGAATCATTTGGTTTAGTTTCAACTGGTGAAAGGGACTTTTGAGCTCAGATATTTATTTCTAAGCACTGTTTGCCAAAGTCCGTCCCGGTTAAGTAATTTTACAATCTATTTGCTTAATAAAATCTATTTTAGATCTCTAGGTTTAATATGCCAAGACCACCTTAATACCTAGTCTTATATGCATGTGTGTTGTTGGTAAAGGTTGGAGGCAACATCAGCTGATCAATCATAACCAGAACATTTAATTTCTTTATTGAATCATCAAGGCATATATATATATTCATATATATACCACTTAGTTTTAGTCCTCTAGGATACACACATATATTTTTTTGAAACGAATATAGTCCACTGAGGATACACGGACGCATATATGGTAGTTGCTAACTGTTCATGACAGTTCAACCGAACTTCTGCTGGGAGTAGCAGTCGAGGTTGTCACCGTAGCCGACGCTGAGCATGTCGCAGTAGCGCTTGTAGTATCCGATGCGGTCGATGTTGGCGTCGTTGGGGCCCATGCCGCACTCGAGCCCGCCGTTGATGATGTTTGTGATCACGCCGTACCCGGGCACCCGCCCCGCGGCGCTGTCCGCGGCCGTCGGCGTCCAGCTGCCGAGGATGACGTCGTGGCTCGACGGCTTGGGCGACTGCGGCGTCATCCAGAACCAGATGGCCGTCTTGAACGAGATCACCGGGTCCGTCGACACCAGGTCCGGGTTGCCCACCAGGTCCACGTTCAGCGCGTTGCCGGCGAGCTGGTAGTTGGACTGCCTGCGTGGGCCACAAGATAAAAGCGTTGAAGGACTATGCAAGGACTAACGCTAATAGCCTCCTATGGTGCTGAAATGAAATCTTGGACCAGGTCGGAAGCGGTGCCCAACGTGTGCCAACACTCTTGTACTTTTCAGGAACGGGAAATTTCAGTGTGGTCTTTGAGATGGCACGTAGCATTTGCGTAGGGAGTTGACTTATGACTGTGGTTATTGCGACGACGGTTCTCACGTATGGGTGGTATTCACGTACCCTGTCAACTGAATTGGTCCGCGTCCATAGTAGGGAGGAGACGTCGCCTTGTTTATCTCTTCCTTGAAGCAGTACCCCCACTGGAACTGATCGGCAGCACCTCTTGTTCCTCCTGTTCGCGTACATAGAAAAATAAAAATAAAAAACGGTTTATCAAACCATTCGTGGCAAGCAGATCTCGCTCTGAAGTAAACTCTCAGAAGCCACACACACGCACACTGACCGGTGGTCTCGTGGGAGGTCTGGCCGAAGAAGGCGGCGAGCTCGCGCTTCATCTGCTCGGCGCTGCCGCTGGTGCCGAACTGGGGGAAGGAGTTGGCGGCGGTGATGAAGGCGCTGTACGTGAAGAACCCCTTGGCCGGGCAGAGCGTGTTGTCGCGGTTGGGCAGCATGCTGTTGTACACCGACTCCGTGATGATCGAGCCCACGCCCTGCGCCGCCGCGCCGCTCACCGCCACTGCGAGCAGCAGCGCTGCCGCCGCAAGCGAAAACGACCTCGCCATGTTAGTCACTCGATCCGATTTGCTTTCTTTCAGTTCGTGTTTCTCGTACTCAGCTCTGTGTGGGTGTTTAAGAAGCAGGTTTTGCTCGGTATTTATAGGCGCCCGGCATATGAGGCAAAGGGTTGCGGTGCTTGTGCTTGCATGGCTCGTGGAACACGCTCCGTAGTTTTCCACGAGGTTTGGCCCTGGTTGCAGGCACATAGGATTTGCTGCGCGCACGCAATGATTTCTGGAAGATGGGACTCCTGGCGCGAGGACTTGCTATATTTTAGTCACCGGAATATATCTTTCTTTTCATTTCACTTAGAGTTTAATCCTCTTTTGTTTCTTCTTCTTCTTTTATTTTTCTTTTAGTTTTCTTTTATTTTTTACAATTACATTGTTTATGAAATATTTACATCTATTAACTACATACGCTGACTGCTTTTTAGTCAACATATTTTAGCGGTTGATCCATTTTCAATATTTTTTAAAAATATTTGTCTTTACTTTTCAGAAAAAATGGGTTTGGTGAACTAATATATCATTTTGTCGATCCAACATTCATGTTTGTTCAGGTGGTTTTTCAATATTTTTTACTTCAAATCAACATATCTAAATGTCAATACAAGATTTCCATTTGTCGTCTAAAGTTTTCGACATGATGAATCAATATATATATATTACTTTGTTGATCCAACATTTCAATTTAGTGGGCCGATATTCATTACTGTTGGAGCAATAATTTGTGAATTTTAAAATCATCAAAATATATGCAAGTGGGGTCTAGTTTTGAAGATCTCATCGCAACTAAGTTAATTGGGTTTTTAATTTGGATGCACGGTTTGAAAGCTATGGCTTTTTTTAAGCGAGAAAGCTTGTAACTTATAGGTAAGGCCCATAGATCACTGATGTGGAATTGAATGACGCTGAGAGGTTGTGGAATCGGTCGTTAACCAATGAGCTCAATTGTGACCAGATTTCTGTTTCTTGGCCGGAGTAGAAGACTTTGTGGGACCATATATATCTCTCTCCCTGGGGAGATGTTGCTTGTGCACAACGACAAAATTCATCTACATAAAGTAAAATAAAAGAAAGTATACGACTTATTCTAATACGGCGGTCTGGCATGTGCATGCCGGACGACTTTTCAGGCACGGCAGGACTATTCAGCGTTGTGATCCCGCTCTTTGCGGAGGACAGTACGGCCAGCTAGCGGCTGCTAAGCTCCCTCCAGATGTAGACATATTCATATTTGATGCTGCAGCATGTGGTTGCGGTGCTGGTCAGTCTTGCACAGCGCATGGATTGTGAGAAATCTTCTCCCGTGACCGGCGACTGATGGTAACATGCGCCAAACGCCGCTAAGGTCTCTGGATGATGGGCTTGTCCCTAGCCAGTCCAAATCGTCTACAGTGCTGCCACACACACTAAGAGTTGCTGACATATGGGCCTGCGCGTCCTATGGACCTACATGTCAGTGACTCTTACTGCATGTGCAGTACAACAGAGAATATGCATCTATCCGTAGTGGCAACTGTGGCATTGCACACGAGTTGGGACGAGTATATGAGTTGGTACGACTATTTTAGTTAGCACACTCACTATATGAAGTGCGACTTTAGTGACATTGGATATGAAGAAAAAAATTAGTCTAATGGACAAATAATGTCTAATAGACTCATTTTGATATTTGGGATGGATGTTGTAAAGTAATGACGATATCGACGAGGATATTTAGCGATAGACATCTGGAATCCCATATGACGAGAAAATATTATAAAAACTAAAAGATAAGTTCTATATGAAGGTGATCAGACTATGATGCTATATGAGACAATTACTCAATTAAAATACACCATGTGCAATAAATGATTGTCACATAATCAAATATTTTCTGTTTTTTAGAATCAATGAAAAATACCGCAATACCTTAGAAGGGGGCCTTGACGTAGCGGTAAAGCTGTCACCTTGTGACCATGAGGTCACGGGTTCAAGTTTTGACAATAGCCACTTACTGAAACGTAGGGAAAGGCTGGGTACAAAAGACTCAAGTGGGTCGGACCCTTCCCCGGACCCTACGCAAGCGGGAGTTACATGCACCGGACTGCTCTTTTTTTTAACCTTAGAATCAACTTTTTTGCATCTAAATCTTTCCATCTTGATGAAGTACATATTGGGCATTGATGTGAAAGCCCACATGTTCACTTGCTAAAGTGTTCATTATATCACACACACCACAACTCATATTGGGGTGATCTCATGAACACATTTGAAGAGCAAGTAACCACCGTCAATGGATGATTAGAATGCGAACTCATAAAAATCCAAAAGATGGATTTCCAACATGTAAGCATGAGGGGATGAGCTCACGGTTACTTTCTAGACTTTCTTAGGAATGCTCATGCCAAATTTCATGCAAATCCAAACCCTTTTGAGGTACTTTTTGATACAATTATTAAAAGGGTCAGTTTGAATGCAACTTCAAATTCAAGCTACTTTCATCACCTGAATTCAAAAGGTGAATTCATATTCAAACTCAGCACATTTTTTGAGTTATTCCACCAATTTTCATCTCCATTGGAGTTAATCTTGTCGGGAACTAAATTTGCACTAATTGAAAACTGAATTTGAAATTCAAATTCAAGTGTGAATCAAATTTAGCCAAACGACTCCAATCTGAGGAATTCAAATTTGGCTCATTACTTTGGGGCTAAGTCTACAATTTAATTGTGAGTAGCTGAGAAAATATCAGCGAACACAAATGAAAAAAGAATTAGAGGGGGAGGGACCCACTCTCAGTGACTGAATTTGTTGGGAAATAGGCGATGCACTACTCTAGCATTTCGACCGTATCACCCAAGAAACATGCGAGTAAGGAGGTCATGGATTGTTACCACTAGACGCGCAACGCAGCGGATTGTAGATGCACGTCGGTGTAGGAGAAGTAGACGATCACGTTCGACTCCTCCTGAATCCTCGTCACAGGAACGTCGTCATGTAACCGTAGCCGATCAGCGCAGCAGTAACAGCAGCGCCTCCACGGAGTCCACACGTACAGGGAGGAACCAAGCGTCGGTGTGCTAGCACCGCGCGCGTGACAGGGGTTTCGGCGTGTGGCCTGTGAGGGGCGGCGGCTAAGGCTATTACATGGTGGAGTAATCTGCCCCTAACCCTACCCCTCATATTTATAGGCGCGCTAATGGGCTTTTAGGTCACAGGCCCATTAGTACCATAATTTCTTATGGATCAAATATCCATCATGCCTTTACCCGAATTGTTATGATTACCTATTGGGCATATCACCAACAATCTCGCACTTGCACTAGAGACAATCATATAGCCAAGTCTTTCAATATTCCATCCCCTTAAGTGTGTGACCCGTTAGGTTCATGCACAGTCGGTTATGAATGAAAACCGTTTTCAAACACAAGTCAGTAGAGGCACCTAGCAGGACATACGTACTTCCGAATGTACATAAATATCATATCGGCTGAATCTAGATACATTCACATGCTAATTCCTTTGCCACACGATACCAGTCAAGCTCAAGGCGAGATACGTGCCATCCTTGTGATAGCTCGACCATTCACTCGATCAAATAGTGGATTCAATCTATGACTAACTTTTAGTCATAATGATTAACTCCTTAATCACTTTGACATGACCATGCACTTTCCAATCCAACTATCTCGAGGGGCCTAGAGATATCTCTCCTATTATTTAGGAGGGGCAAATCCCATCTTGATCCGCACACATCTCATTCCATGCTTCATCATGTACCTGAAGACTATTTTTATGACCACCCAGTTGTGGAGTAGCGTTTGATAGTTTCAAAGTGCACAACTACACATAGTGAGAAACAATGACGATCTCAGGTCTAAGAATCTAGCAGGTGTATCACTCAAGACAAACTGATGGCACATATGTAAATAACAATCTCAACAGTGTCTCGGAATGGGTCTATCCAACACCATGTTCACTAACATGTGTTCACATTATTAATTTGATATCTCCATATCTATGATCCGTGAAACATGATCATCAATTAATACATGTGCTAGTCTACGTACTATAATTATCTCATATAATGATGTAGACTAGAGATCATTTTGAGTAACATTATAATTAACAAAGAGTCTCACGAACAAGTCACATATTTGATGATCAATGTGAATAATAGTTACTCAAATAGTACATAAATATAGATATGACACAAGTCTTCCACGTACACACTAGAATCACTGATGTAAGTATCTAATACCCATAGATCTCGTGTGCGCCTCATGCTTTGATTGTGGAAGAGGCTTTGTCAACGGATCTACCACATTCAAATCCGTATGCACCTTGCATATATTCACATCACCTCGGTCGATAATCTCTCGAATGGGGTGATAGCGTCGTAGTATATGTTTGGATCTTTTGTGTGATCTAGGCTCCTTTGCCTGTGCAATGGGTCCATTATTGTCGCAATAGAGATCCACAGGTCCGGACGCACTAGGAACAACATCCAACTCAGAAACAAATTTTTTGATGCAAACAGCTTCCTTTGCAGCTTCAGAAGCTGCAATATACTCCGCCTCTGTCGTTGAATCTGCTACTGTGTCTTGCTTGGAACTTTTCCAGCTCACTGCCCCTCCATTAAGGCAGAACACAAAACTGGATTGCGATCTAGAGTCATCCTTATCTGTTTGGAAGCTAGCATCGGTGTAACCACTTACAACAAGCTCTTCTTTACCTCCAAACACTAGGAACACATCCTTAGTTCTTCTCAAGTACTTAAGAATGTTTTTGACAACTGTCCAATGAGTCTCACCATAATCTGATTGATACCTGCTCGTAACATTTAGAGCATCGGATACATCTGGGCGTGTATACAACATGGCATACATGATAGATCCAATAGCCGAAGCATAAGGAATCGCTCTCATCCTCTTTTGCTCATCAGGCGTCGAAGGACACTGACTTTTGCTTAGAGTGATGCCATGTGATATTGGCAAGAAACCTTTCTTAGAATCTTGCATATTGAACCGATTCAATATCTTGTCAATATATGTGTCTTGGCTTAATCCAATTAGCCTTTTAGATCTATCTCTATAGATCTTTATGCTCAAAATATACGCTATCTCTATAGAAACTTTTCCTTAATGAGGATTTAACAACATCTAGTACTGGAATGTCATTTCCGATCAACAATATGTCATCTACATATAGGACCAGAAATATAAGTGCGCTCCCACTAACCTTCTTGTAAATACAAGGTTCTTCTACGTTCTTGATGAAACCAAACCCTTTGACCACTTCATCAAAACGTAGATTCTAACTCCGAGATGCTTGCTTCAATCCATAGATGGACTTTTGAAGTTTGCATATTTTTCTAGCATTTTTAGGATCGACAAAACACTCAGGTTGTGTCATGATAGGAGGATGAGTCCCGATCTTCCGAGAGGTAGGGTAAACTTGATTGGGTGGAGATCTCGACGTTGATGATCCAAGGCTCCGAACGAACGAAACCCCGCAATCACTACACCACTGCTCCATTGGTTATCACCCGTGTCACACGAATGACCTCGCCACAAAGGCTTATCCCTGCAAGCGCAATCAAGAACACAAGCAAGAACAGATAAGTTGCAATCAAAACTGAATTGATCACGAATTTGGGGTCTCACAACCGATGATCGGCGACACTGTTCAATGACAGATTGTAACTAAGCAAAACTCACCCTAATGTGGTGACGGCTGCTGTATAAAAAGGAGTTTAGGGGCGTGCAAGACCCCTGGACGCAACCCTGATGGGCTTCCACACGATACATGGGCCAGCAGCCCAAAAGGCGGTGGCGCAGCACCGGACAGATTCTGGACGCCCACTTGTTTCGCTGATTCCCGTCAACTTAGAAGGAATTTTGAGGTGGGGCTGGTTCCATTGGAAGCTTTATGAAATCACGGTTCCAACCATATATAGAACGTCCAAATCTGACTCCGTATGTGTCTGCGACGTCAGTTTTCGTGAAGGCAGCAGCTGGAACCCGAGGTGGAGTCAAAGTCGAGTTGTACTTGGGCTCCTCCTTGGTGTGCACGTCCTATCTCCTCCTCCTTGACTCCTTGGACTCCTCCCAGCCCTTGCTGGTCCTCTCCATTGTTCCTAATCAATAAAACATGCATGGAAACAAGCGTAAATTCTGAAAAACAATTGACAAGGTTAGAACGTACCTGGAGATCCAATTGTCGTGCACGTGCTCTAGTGATCGGTCCTTGCATCTTATGCAAAGGAGAGATGTCCTCCTCATCCTCCCCCTCTTGAGTTGGAGTCGTCCTCGACTCAGGCTCATCTTCCTCACCCAAGTATGGCTTCAAATCTGAAATGTTAAATGTGGGACTAACCCCAAACTCGGGAGGCAACTCAAGTTTATATGCATTGTCATTTATCTTCTCAAGAACTTTAAAAGGTCCAGAAGCACGTGGCAGGAGTTTGGACTTTCTCAAATCCGGGAACCTATTTTTTTCTCAAATAAACCCACACCAAATCACCGGGTTCCAATTTTACCTCCTTCCTACCGTTACTAGCAGCAATGCAATACTTTTCATTCATTTTTTTTCAATTTGTAAGTTTCATGCAACTTAAGAATAAATTCAGAACGTTGTGTAGCATCTAAGTTCACAATTTCAGTATGTGGTAGAGGTAGCAAATCAATTAGAGCACGAGGATTGAAACCATAGACTACCATAAACGGACTTAACTTGGTTGTGGAGTGAATAGACCTGTTATAAGCAAACTCAATATGTGGCAAATACTCCTCCCACAACCTCAAATTGTCTTTCAAAAAAGCCCGCAACATAGTAGATAAGGTACGATTAACTACCTCCGTTTGCCCATCAGTTTGTGGATGACAAGTAGTAGAAAACAGAAAATTTGTTCCCAATTTATACCATAAAGTTCTCCAAAAGTGACTCAAAAACTTAGCATCCCTATCAGAAACAATAGTATTGGGAACACCATGCAAACGCAAAACCTCATTAAAGAACAAATCAGCAACATGTGAAGCATTATCGGTCTTGTGGCAGGGTATAAATGAGCCATTTTAGAGAAACGATCAACAACCACAAAGACACTATCCCTCCCCCTATTTGTTCTAGGCAATCCTAAAACAAAGTCAATAGAAATATCCTCCCAAGGTGCACTAGGAACCGGAAGAGGCATATAAAGACCATGTGGGTTAAGTCGAGACTTAGCTTTGTTGCATGTCGTGCAACGTGAAACGTAGAGCTCCACATCACGCCTCATTCATGGCCAAAAGAAGTGAGCGGCCAGCACATCCTCTGTCTTTTTAACACCAAAATGTCCCATCAAACCACCTCCATGCGCTTCCTGCAACAACAGAAGACGAACGGAGCTAGCTGGAACACACAGCTTGTTAGCACGGTAGAGAAGGCCATCACGCAGCAGGAATTTTTGCCACGTTCTTCCCTCTCTACAATTTTCAAGGGCATCTTTGAAGTCCAAATCAGTAGCATATAACCTCTTTATGGTTTCCAAACCAAAGATTTTATGAGAAAGTTGGGACAGCATGGTATAACGTCTAGATAAAGCATCGGCAATCACATTGTCTTTCTCTTGCTTATGTTTAATGATGTATGGAAATGATTCTATGAACTCAATCCATTTAGCATGATGTTTGTTCAGATTAGCTTGTCCTTTAAGATACTTCAAAGACTCATGATCTGAATGTATGACAAATTCTTTAGACCATAGGTAATGTTGCCAAGTTTGCAAGACACGCACTAAAGCATAAAGTTCTTTGTCATATGTAGAATAATTCAGCGAAGGCCCATGCAATTTTTCACTAAAGAAGGAAACAGGTTTACCTCCTTGAATTAGCACTCCTCCAATGCCAATGCCGCTCGCGTCACATTCAAGCTCGAAGGTCTTCTCAAAATCAGGAAGTTGCAGCAATGGTGCTTGTGTGAGCTTCGACTTGAGAACCTCAAAAGCTTGTTGTTGTGCTGGTCCCCATCAAAACGGCACTCCATGCTTTGTCAACTCATGGAGAGGTGCCGCAATGGTGCTGAAATACCGAACGAAACGCCGGTAGAAACCTGCGAGACCAAGAAAACTCCGAACATGTGTGACCGTAGTCGGAAGTGGCCAGCTCGTGATGGCAACAATCTTTGCCTCGTCCACGTCAATGCCCTGCGAAGTAACAACATACCCAAGAAAAGACACACGATCAGTGCAAAAGGTGCACTTCTCAAGGTTACCATATAAATGTGCATCGCGCAAGACATTAAAAACAGCACGCAAATGTCAAATATGCTCATCATATGACTTGCTGTAAATAAGGATATCATCAAAGTAAACCACCACAAATTTACCAATGAAAGCACGTAAAACCTCATTCATCAACCTCATGAAAGTGTTGGGCGCATTAGTTAAACCAAACGGCATGACTAACCATTCATAAAGTCCGAATTTAGTTTTAAAAGCAGTTTCCATTCATCACCTAAAGCCATATGAATCTGATGATACCCACTACCCAAATCAATCTTGGAGAAAATAACAGAACCACTCAACTCATCAAGCATGTCATCCAATCTAGGAATAGGATAGCGATAATGACACGACCCCACGGTCTTGTCGAGCCAGGATCACGCTGAGGGGTGCTGCGTTGCACAGCACCGGATAACACACATCAAAGGTACAAAGCGGAAGCAAAACTTTTATTACATAAAGTGGTTTATGAACATTTTTACATCAAAATAGGTCCAGTCTACACTCACGGGCGTAGACTACGCATCAAGTTCACGTTCAGCCCGTGAACGTGTCCTTGCTAGCACACACGCACACTAACACGGCGGCGTGCACGACTCCCAGTCGACGGGGTTCCCCTTCTGGGGTTCCGTCTCCTCTTCGGGAGTCCCTTCCTCATAGAACCCTGCAAAAGCTTCAAACACAAGCAGTGAGCACGAAGGCTCAGCAAGACTGACCCGTCTCTCCTAAACATGGAACTTCTACATGAGGGGGGATGGGTACATGAGATAAAACCATTTGCAAAGGACTCGCCTAATTATTGAAACCTTACTTTCAAGTTTTAGTAGCAGGTTGTGGAGAACCTTACGCTAAGGCACATGAGAGAGCCGCAATCAAACAAGAAACACATTTCTCTCATGTACTTTGCCCAAAGTTGAAAAGAACTTTAGTTAGCTCTAAACTACAACAAATCATTACAAGCAAAGTCCATCTTTCAATCAGCAACATTTTAACATGTAACTAGCCTGTTCTTTCTACGTCACGGTACAGTGAACAAGTGGTACTCACTGACCGCGAGGGACGGCGATTATAATCGATTTACACCTGTAGGGTTACCCGAACAACCCGTCACGTACGCCCGTACTCGATGTTGCCTACAACAACCATCACGGACGCCGTACGCAACCACCTTTCGCCCGTTAGCCAAATATTGAACCGGTCCCATCGTCCCGAGCAAGAGGTCTCTGCACGCGCATCTCAGTGCCGCCAGCCGATTTACACCTCAAGCTCTCAACCTACCCTCTGAACGACGGGCAATGCATCAATACCCAGCTACCCGAGTTACATCAGTTTCCCGGTTCCCATATAGCCGGTAGGTCTTTGGTACTGTTCTAGCTTGTTCAACAGGCCCGCACACGGCTCGGTCCTCAATCGACACAAGCGGAGCTATAGCACACAGGCCCCAAAGTCCTGCTGCCCTTAATCTCCGCTCGGTCTCATTTTTCTTGCCATGTGTATCATGTGCTATCTCTACCCGAGTCGAATGCCTCTAGCCTATGCTCGCGAGTAGTTCCAACTACTCGACTTGTACCGAATCCTACTCTATCTTAGCATTGCAGTAGCTAACGGGGTTTTCAATCCTAATACCAACCCATGGCTTTCTTGGCTATGCATTTGGATTTTCAAACAAGACTCTAGTGCGAGAAATAATGATACTCAAGTAAGTGCTCAAAACAATAAAACTTTATAAAAAGGTTAATGCAAACTGGGGCTTGCCTTGCTGCTCTTGGTCGTAGGCTAGCTGCTCATCCGGAGTCATGAAGTCTAGGACTTCGGGTTCCTCCTCGACCTTAGCGACTACATGATATACAAGTATACGTGTCAAATTAAATGCATTTGATTTGAATTACGCTTGTGAAGCTCATAAGTCTTACTAGACAGACTCAATGACTCTGAAATTTTAACTGTGGCTTGTTTACAACCTAAACAGAGACTTGGTCAAGTTTTAGTTACAGCAAAGCTCATTTGAGCCCTCCACAAATAATTATGTACTTGACCTTAATTGGAGGCTTTAGGGTGTTCTAAGGATTTTCATGAAACAAACTATGACTTTCTGAAAACTAGATTTTCAGATGGTTCTAATGGAGTTGGTCTCACTTAATTTGAAGGTTCCTAGCTAAAGATATGAGCCACACAATTTCAGAGAAAATTCTGAAAATGTTTCTGAACATTTTATATTTTCTTTGGAACAGTTTCACTAATCACACCATTAGGTGGATCAAATGAGCTCAAATGGACCTGAAATTGTTATGGTAGTTCAGGGATATTTTGGTGAACATCCCAGCAAAATTTCAGAATTTTCCTCCAAAGGATTCTCCATTTAAAATTCCAAACAGTTTAAATTTTGAGGAATTAATTCTGGAGTATTAAGGATTTTCATGAAGTGAAACTTGATTTGCTGGAAATTTCTCAGAGAGATGAATCCAACAAAATTTGGTTCACTTGATTTGGAGTTTCCTAGCCCAAGTTATGAGGATTTGAAGTTTGAATGAAATCTGAAAATCGGGGAAAAGTTTAAATCTGCCGGGGGCCCACGGGGACACGTGTTGGGCGCGCAGGCGTCAGCACACCGTGGTCTGCGGGGTTCCTGCACGCCAGCACACCGGATCCCAGCCGCACCCGATCCCGATTTGAATTTTAAGTCGCTGACGCGTGGGCCAGCCGGCTTCGTCTTCCTCCCGACGCGCCCTCGCGCCCGCGCCGCCTCCCCTCGCCGGAGAAGACCCGGAGCTCGCCGGCTTGCCGCTGCCAGCCATCACATGGTCTGAAACTCGCCGCCAGAGGGTTCTCGACGTCGGGGAGCACGTCTGTGGGGTCAGTTCGAGCTGGTGGTGACCGGAAATAGCCCGGCGACGTGCGGCGGCCTCGGTTGAGGTTCGGCGCTGTCGGCCGTGGGTTCTAACCCGCCAAAACCTCGAACAATTGGTTCTACAGCATCAGTACACCTCTAGGAAGCTCGACAAGGTGTCAAAAGTGTTCAAAGATGGCGGCAAGTCAGTCGGCACCGTGTGACCGATCGTCCCCGCCATGAACTCCCTCGATCGAGCTCAAAATTCGTCACTCCTAGTCGGTTTCATACCACGGATGCAGAAAGGAAACTGATCGCCAGCTAGTCCAGCACCTATTGCAAGATTTGATAACTAAAGAAGGATCATAAAGCGAGAATTCGAAGAATCCGTACCGGAAGCTCGGTTTAAGGCCGCCGGAGCAAAATCTGGAAATTCGTAGCGGTTGCTTCACGGTTTGCTTCAAGACTTGGAGGAGAGCAACATGGTGGTTGTGCGCTCTTGCTGCCGCTCTTTCTGGACCGTGAAAACCCCTGTGGAACGCTGTCCACGAGCTCCTGACCTTCGGCTGAGGTTAGGTCGCCGCTGTGGCGATCGTTCTCGGGCAAGGGAGGCTGGAGCTCGGGGTTTTTGGCGTCGGGGAAGTGGAGTATGACCTCAGGGTGTTGCCTAGCAGCTCGGGGAAGGAGGGGGCGTGATGTTTTCGCGGTTTCCTGATCGAGCAGAGAGGCGGAAGGCCGGGGGCTCGGTGTTCACTGGAGAGGAGGAAGCGAGCGATGCTTGCCTCGGTGGAGCGCCTTAAGAGGCCCCCGGAACCGCCCTTGGGCTCGCGTGTGGAAGCGGGAAGCAGCTGGTGGCGCTGCCCCTCCTCGGTGGCGATCGCAGCTGCCCTCAGTGGCGTTGAACCGGCAGAGGCAAAGTCCATGCTTCGGTTGCAAGTCTTCAGCAGCCAATGACAGGTGGGTCCCACCCCCATTTTAACCTCTAAGATTAACTATTCATCACTGTTGTAAACAGTAAGCCCCATAATGCCCATGGTGATTCAAATTATTCACCCCTTAGCCATTTTAATTGGTTAGAATTCAATTGGGTTTTGATTTGGATAAATTTCAGCACATGTTTAGTTTGAAATTCAAATAAGGTTTGAATTTGCCCCACTTAGCTCATGTCAAGGTCAACTCCAAATGGAGTGAAAATTGGAGTGTGAGCTCACAAAAATGTGCTGAGTAAGAATATGCCTCCCACTTTTGAATTTAGAGGATCAAAACAGTTTGAATTTGAATGTGGGTTCAAACCGCCCTCTTTCTAGCTATACCCAAAATGACCTCAAAAAGGTTTTGAATTTGGGTGAAACTTGGCATGGACATTCCTAGCAATGTGTAGGAGTTTTTTATATGCCCAGCCCCTATGTATTACATGTGGGAAATATCACTTTTGCAATATGTGAGTTTGTACTCTAATGAGTATGTTGATGGTGGTTACTTGCTCTTCAAATGTGTTCATCAACTTTCCTCAAATGAGGTGTGTGTGTGTGGTGATGAACACTTTAAACATGTGTCAAAAACTGAGGCCCTTACATTCCTCCCCCCTTAAAAGAATCTCGTCCCGAGATTATAAGGTAAAAATGAGAGAGAGGACGGTGGAAAATTACCGGATATGCGACGTGAAAAAGTCGGGGTAGTTAGCGCGAAGAAATCCTTCGCTCTCCCATGTCACTTCGTCCACGGAGTGATTACTCCATAGAACTTTGTAGACCACAACGTACGGTTGCGTGTGGTTCGGGCCTTCTCGTCAATGATCTGAACCGGTTCCTCCCGATAGGTGAGATCCGGTTTCAGTTCTTCAATGTCCTCCAGCTGAACGGTAGTTAATAGCTTAAGACACTTCCTCAGCTGGGAAATGTGAAAGACGTCGTGCACACCGGAAAGTGCTTCTGGGAATTTCAGCCGGTATGCTACTGATCCACATCTTTCGGTAATCTGGAATGGACCGATGAATCGGGGTGCCAACTTTCCTCTCACCCCGAATCTGTTTACGCCCTTCATCGGAGACACACGTAGATATACGTGATCCCCGACTTCGAATTGTAATGGGCGTTTTCTCCGGTCCGCATACTGTTTCTGACTGGATTGGGCAGCTTTTAGGTTCGCTTGAATCAGTCGAACCTTTTCTTCCGTGTTGTTGACAATGTCAATTCCGAAGGCAATCCTTTCGCCAGACTCACACCAATTCAATGGTGTGCAGCATTTTCTCCCGTATAGCATCTCGTAGGGCGCCATCTTGATGCTGGATTGGTACCCATTGTTGTCGTGGTTGATAGTGCAAGCTCGTAGCATGTCTTCTAAGATCTGATTTACCTGCTCGGTTTGTCCGTCCGTCTGCAGGTGGTAGGCTGAACTACGGATCAGTTTTGTCCCTAATGCAACGTGTAGCTGCTCCCAGAAACGGGACACAAATAGAGTGCCCCGGTCCGACATGATGGTACGGGGTACGCCGTACAAGCACAGGATCCATGAGATGTACAGTTCAGCGTACTTCTTGGCGTTGTAGTTGGTGTTGACCGTGATGAAATGGGCAACCTTGATGAGCCGGTCGACAATCACCCACGCGGAATCATGTTTTTGAAAGGTGGTGGGTAAACCGACGATGAAGTCCATGCTCACATCCTCCCACTTCCAGGCAGGAACGCCCAGTGGTTGTAGCAGTCCCGGTTTCCGCATATGATACGCTTTCACCCTTCGGCATGTATCACACTCGGACACGTACTTTGCGACCTCCCGCTTCATCCGTGTCCACCAAAACTTGCTTCTGAGTTCCTGATACATTTTGTTGCTGCCGGGGTGAATAGAAAATTTTGATAAGTGAGCCTCATCAAAAATTTTCTTCCGTAGCTCTGGATTACGGGGTACGACAATCCGGTCCTTGAACCATAGAACGCCGTCTCCGTCCTTCCGGAAACATTTAAGCTCCCCACTGTCTACACGTCTCCGCAAATGCGACATGCCCTTGTCGTGTTTCTGAGCTGCCGCTATCTCTTCACGGATGGTGGGGATCAAATCTAGGTTGTAGAGAGCTCCGTGTGGAATCACATGTAGTGGTGGTTCGCTCTCTTCCAACGGTGTGATGGTCAGATTGTTGACGTGTGACTTGCGGCTCAGCGCATCTGCCACTACGTTTGCCTTGCCCAGATGATAATGGATCTCTATTTCGTAATCCTTTATCAATTCTAACCATCTTCGCTGCCTCATGTTCAGCTCCTTCTGAGTAAATATGTACTTGAGGCTTTTGTGGTCGGTATATAGATGTACGAGGTTACCGAGTAGGTAGTGCCTCCACATGTTCAGTGCAAGTGCCACGGCAGCAAGCTCCAAGTCGTGGGTTGGATAATTCTGCTCATGGTTTCTAAGCTGCCGTGATCCATACGAGACCACTCTTCGGTCTTGCATCAGCACACATCCGAGCCCAATGCCGGATGCATCGCAGTACACATCGAACGGTTTTGTTGTGTCTGGCTGCGCCAAAACCGGTGCTGATGTTAGGTGCTTGACTAAAGCCTTGAATGCTGCTTCACACGCTGGACTCCAAACATATTTGGTAGCCTTCTTCAGCAGCTCCGTCATAGGCTTGACAATCTTCGAGAAGTTCGGAATGAACCTCCGATAATATCCCGCGAGTCCGAGGAAACTCCGTACCTCGTGAACGGTTCTCGGGGATTTCCAATTCAGCACTTGAGTGATCTTGCTCTGGTCTACAGCGATACCCTCCACTGAGATGATATGCCTGGGAAAAGGCACTTGCGATATCCAAAATTCGCACTTGCTGAATTTCGCGTATAGCTTGTGATCCCTCAGCCGTTGCAAGACTATACGCAGATGCTTCTTGTGATCTTCCTCCGACCTGGAATATACCAGGATGTCGTCGATGAAGACCACGACAAACTTGTCCAGCTCCGGCATGAATACCGAGTTCATCAAATACATGAAGTGAGCTGGAGCATTGGTGAGGCCGAAGGACATGACCAGGTACTCATAAAGTCCGTACCTCGTCGAGAAAGCCGTCTTCGGAATATCCTCAGCCCGTATCTTAATCTGATGGTACTCGGATCTTAAGTCCATCTTGGAAAAGATCCTTGCTTCGACCAACTGATCAAACAACATGTCGATCCGTGGCAACGGGTACTTGTTCTTGATGGTTACAGCATTTAATGGGTGATAGTCCATGCAAAGCCGCAACGTCTCATCCTTCTTCTTTACAAATAATGCCGAACAGACCCATGGCGAGGAGCTCGGCCTAATAAAACCCTTCTCCAGGAGGTCCATGAGCTGAGTCTTCAGTTCAGCCAACTCCTTGGGCGCCATCTTGTACGGCCTTCGGGATATTGGCATGGTTCCCGGTTAAAGTTCAATCTTGAACTCTACCTCTCTATCAGGCGGCATCCCCGGCAAATCGTCCGGGAATACATCAGGGAACTCTCGGACCACTGGAATGTCTTCCAATCTGATAGTTGTCGACTGATAGATACTTGGAAGATTTATTTCTGGATTGTCCAGAAATAAGGAGTGAGATCCGTGCACTTCTGAGTTTAAATGCACGACTCGAAGGACGGTGTCTAAAACAGCGCCGTGGCGGGTTAACCACGACATCCCTAGGATGACATCGACCTTTTGTCCCTCTAAGATGATGAGAGACGTGGGGTACATTCTACCCGCTAAGCATAATGGTGCTTTGGAAACCATTACGCTTGCTGAAATCTTCCCACCCGGTGAACAAATTAAATATGGACTATCAGTGGGCAGTATTTGCAAGCTGTGTTTAGCAATGAAAGCTTGGCTAATAAAATTATGCGTGGCGTCTGAATCAAATAGTACTATGGCGGGATACTGGTGGAGTTGGAACATACCCGCAAGGATTGACTCACCCTCCGGCACGTCCTCTATGACAAGTTGGTGGACAGTACCGGGCCTAGGGTTTGCCCGCCGTGCATTAGTAGGGTTCCGGGGTTGATCCTCCCCGGAAACTGTGGTGCAACTCCAGGCAACTTCTGGCGAAGTGTCCTGGACAACCACACTTGTAACATGTGGCCGCTGCTTGTGCGGTGCTCGGGGGATGAAAGCCCGGCATGCGCTGCTGAGGTGCATACGCATGCGGCATCGCCCGCTGCTGCTGTTGTTGTTGCGGAGGTAGTACTGGCAGTGCCGGCCTGAATGCCGGTGAAGAGTACGGCCGACTGCGGAACGGCATCGGCCACTGTGGTGCCTGCCAGCGTGGACCTGATGGTGGGCGATTCACCATCCGAAATTTTTGAGAAGGACCGCCTCCTTCTCCGCTGCTTTACGGCACGCTTCGCTTTCTCTCCGCCGCCGCTAACTCCTTGCCAGAGTCCTCTTGAACAATCGCAGCATCAATGATGTCGTTGAGGCTGCCACGGTTGAACATCGCCAACTTGTCCTTCAGGAGCGGGTTAAGCCCCTGGTAAAAATGGTCCCGGCGCTTCTCATCGGTATCGGCGTGATACGACGCGTAGAGCGCGAGATCGTTGAACGCCCTGGAGTATTCCAGCGCGTTCCGGCTCCCTTTCTGCAGGTGCAGGAACTCCTGCATCTTCCTCTTCATCAGACCTGGCGGTATGTGATAGGCCTTGAAGGCCGTCCGGAACTCCGTCCAGGTCATAACTCGGTCGGTGGGCTGTGAAGCACAAAAGTTTGCCCACCATGCGCTCGCGGATCCTTGGAGCTGCTGGACCGCGAACTGAGTCTTGCGCTGCTCACTTATCTGGAGCAGCCCGAACTTCATCTCTATTGCACGGAGCCAATTGTCCACGTCGAGAGGTTCATCCGCCCTTGAGAATACTGGGGGATGAGTCGCTAGGAAGTCGGAGTAGGAGCTCTGTTGACGCTCCTCACGGTCTTGACGTCTCTCTGGGCGAGACGTATTAGCGATGAGAGTTTGCAGCAACTCCGTGTGCTGCTGATGCGAACCCGCCATTGCCGCGACGATGTCGGCCAATGTAACCGTTGGCAGTGGCGGTGGCGGTGTTTGTTGTTGCTGTTGCTGCTGCTGTCCCGAGGAGTCCTTGGGAGGCTGTTGGGAGGTCTCTCCCCCTTGGCTAGTACCCTCAACGTCCGGGTTGGCACGAGTACGCGTCATTCTAAAATTCAAAACAGCAGCGATTAGCACATGTCTTACTTAAAATTCCATAAGCAACAGTAGGTATTGAAGTGACACATGAATAATTTGCACTACATTCACATATATTGATAAAGCATAAACTTTATACAAGATACATTATTCTCGGGTCTCCGAGAAGTCGTGCTCATGTCATCACTACCTATACAAACGCTACTGCCTATACGACATGTCACCGATTACAAAAGTTGGGTTACACTACTCTTGCTGCCCTACTTGGCACTGTAACCCCCTACTCGGAATAGATCTCGACCTCTTGTGGGTCGTCCTCCTCCGGTACCTCTGCTGGTGGCTCTGGATCTACCACCTCTTCTCCCATCTCGGGTTCTCCCATTGCTGGAAGACCCAAGACCACCAGTATGCCCCATACCGGAGGTACGAGGTCCTGCAATGCATGCACCTCGTCCATGGCCTGGTTGTAGTCCTCTTCCCAGCCTTGCCCCTCCTCAATAGCGTCGTCCCGCTCTTGAGCAAGGTCCTCATTCTGCTGGGTTAGAGTCTGCACCAACTCTTGCAACGCCCCGATGTCGACACGGCTTTTCTTCTTCGCCTTCTTCAGACGATGCAACTGATTATGCTGTTCATTCAGTCGCTTGATCATCGGAAGGAGCACATTGCAGAGTGCACTGTGGGCACTCTCGAAATGGTCTCCACGGCTTGTGCTCTCCTTTAGCTTTGCGGCAAAATGCTTCGTATGAACAGCTTGGCTGTCCATCACGGCGTTTCCCGCCCTCATCTAGAGGCTGAGGTTTGCCTCCGCGGGGTTGTACCTTGGGCAATTCGGGTCTGTTGCCTCCCGGTACCTCCCTTCCCACACATGATGAGCCCGACCCTCCACCGGAATGAGCGCGTATGGAGTGCCCTCCATAGCCTTCACGTGTAGTTGGCAGAAAGGTGACATGGTGTCACGGGCTGCCACCTGCCACATCACTTCCGGTTGTCTACCTCTCACCGTGACGGTGAACGGCACCCAACCGGGTGGCGTAGGTCCTGCAGGGACTTCGATATGGATTGTCCATGTCTTGTTCCCCTCCTCGCCTTCTTCCTTGGCGAAGTACTGCGGCATTTGGTCGTACCCGAAATATTGAAGCATTTGCCTCAATGCCTCCGGATAGCCGCTGTGGTGAGAACAGTGGGACACCACCCACCCGTTTTCCAACTGTTTGTCTGTTGTCATCTGTAAAAATATATTTGAGAAATGTCAAATATTTATTTAAACAGTAAACCATTGAGTTATAACATAAGACATGTTATTAAACCCCACAAAACTTGGAAATACAGTTCAAATTTAAACAAATTTGACTGCTGATCTGCTGTCTGCATGACAGTCCTGACCAGTTTCCATTTCATCCTGATTTAGGCCATACTAAAGGCAAAACTAATTCTGGAGATCAACATCAAAGTTAAAGCTAACTTCAATAGATTTCCAGAAAGTGTTTGCTTGGCCTAAGATCTATCCTGGTTCAAAAGTTATGAGATGTCAAAGTTAACCGAGTTTCTGGAGAAAATTGGACAGCACCTCCCTGCTTTAGGTACTGTTTTGGTCCAAGAATTCCAGTTAATTCTGCTCCCAATCTGACAAAACTTTCTGTTACAAAGTTGTAACCCATCTCATAAGCTTTCCATAACTACCCCATTTTCTATTTTTGGATTTTTATGCAGGACGTTATCCTCAATTTACAGAGAGTTTACAGAGAATCTTTGCTCTGCCCTGTTTTCTGGACAGTTTCAACTCTACTGCATTTTTCGATTGGTTAAGGGATGAAACACCTCTGGAACTCAACAGAAAAGTTGTAAATCTCTTCCAAAGCTTTCCAGAAATGTATCATATGACCCCAACCTAGAAAGAACTCAACCTCTAACCTCTGATTAACTTCAGCCTTAATTCAGCTGAAAGCAGAGTGCTCTGTCCTTAGCAACCTACAAGTTGAAAACTCGTTAACTTTGAATATCCTGATTAAGGGAAAGAGTTACATAAAGTTTTAGTGCTTTGAATCAAAACCTTCAAGTTTTACAATGAAGTTGTTCATTTAGTGGGGTCTGACGTCGATGCGTCACCAGCTCATGTCGGTACTACGTCCTCACAAAGAAAAAACCTATACTGGACTTAGCCGGCTTCGTTAATTCAGTGGCACTAAACGTCACTCGCACACGGATGCTACACATCTACCGTTTCGTGGTTAAACTACCTGCATAAACTCAAACAATTATCAGACTCGGCTGCACACCGAGCCCGGTATCCATACAGTCCGTACACCCGGCCGTCATCGCTCGCCCGGATGTTCTCAAGCCAAACACGCCTTGAGTTACGTGTTCACGTTTCAGACCACGTGACGGGGTCTCCCAAATTGCACCACGCACGCTAGGGACAGACGTTGCTCGAATACCCCAAACGACATGAAGAGTCATAGAGGATATTAAAACGGGTCGGGTTACCTGCCACCAGTGGGGCTCCACCCTTCAGCTTGTGCGCACGGTGGACATCGCTTACGTGCACCCCCTAAGGCATAAACGTCCCGAGATACACGATTTTCCGACATAGACAAATAGGTTAGTATGCCACCTTCTATACACTAATAACATCCTTATATGGGCTACTAACTCGTTCCTCACTGGATTTTTGAAAAAGATGACCTTTATAGTGCGTTAAGCCTCAAGCGATCACTGATACCAACGCTGACACGACCCCACGGTCTTGTCGAGCCAGGATCACGCTGAGGGGTGCTGCGTTGCACAACACCAGATAACACACATCAAAGGTACAAAGCGGAAGCAAAACTTTTATTACATAAAGTGGTTTATGAACATTTTTACATCAAAATAGGTCCAGTCTACACTCACGGGCGTAGACTACGCATCAAGTTCACGTTCAGTCCGTGAACGTGTCCTTGCTAGCACACACGCACACTAACACGGCGGCGTGCACGACTCCCACTCGACGGGGTTCCCCTCTGAGTCCCTTCCTCATAGAACCCTGCAAAAGCTTCAAACACAAGCAGTGAGCACGAAGGCTCAGCAAGACTGACCCGTCTCTCCTAAACATGGAACTTCTACATGAGGGGGGATGGGTACATGAGATAAAACCATTTGCAAAGGACTCGCCTAATTATTGGAACCTTACTTTCAAGTTTTAGCGGCAGGTTGTGGAGAACCTTACGCTAAGGCACATGAGAGAGCCGCAATCAAACAAGAAACACATTTCTCTCATGTACTTTGCCCAAAGTCGAAAAGAACTTTAGTTAGCTCTAAACTACAGCAAATCATTAAAAGCAAAGTCAATCTTTCAATCAGCAACATTTTAACATGTAACTAGCCTGTTCTTTCTACGTCACGGTACAGTGAACAAGTGGTACTCACTGACCGCGAGGGACGGCGATTATAATCGATTTACACCTGCAGGGTTACCTGAACAACCCGTCACGTACGCCCGTACTCGATGTTGCCTACAACAACCATCACGGACGCCGTACGCAACCACCTTTGGCTCGTTAGCCAAATATTGAACCGGTCCCATCGTCCCGAGCAAGAGGTCTCTGCAGACGCATCTCAGTGCCGCCAGCCGATTTACACCTCAAGCTCTCAACCTAGCCTCTGAACGACGGGCAATGCCTCAATACCCAGCTACCCGAGTTACATCAATTTCCCAGTTCCCATATAGCCGGTTGGTCTTCGGTACTGTTCTATCTTGTTCAACAGGCCCGCACACGGCTCGGTCCTCAATCGACACAAGCGGAGCTATAGCACACAGGCCCCAAAGTCCTGCTGCCCTTAATCTCCGCTCGGTCTCATTTTTCTTGCCATGTGTATCATGTGCTATCTCTATCCGAGTCGAGTGCCTCTAGCCTATGCTCGCGAGTAGTTCCAACTACTCGACTTGTACCGAATCCTACTCTATCTTAGCATTGCAGTAGCTAACAGGGTATTCAATCCTAATCCCAACCCATGGCTTTCTTGGCTATGCATTTGGATTTTCAAACAAGACTCTAGTGCGAGAAATAATGATACTCAAGTAAGTGCTCAAAATAATAAAACTTTATAAAAAGGTTAATGCAAACCGGGGCTTGCCTTTCTGCTCTTGGTCATAGGCTAGCTGCTCCTCTGGAGTCACGAAGTCTAGGACTTCGGGTTTCTCCTCGACCTTAGCGACTACATGATATACAAGTATACGTGTCAAATTAAATGCATTTGATTTGAATTACGCTTGTGAAGCTCATAAGTCTTACTAGACAGACTCAATGACTCTGAAATTTTAACTGTGGCTTGGCTACAACCTAAACAGATACTTGGTCAAGTTTTAGTTGCAGCAAAGCTCATTTGAGCCCTCCACAAATAATTATGTACTTGACCTTAATTGGAGGCTTTAGGGTGTTCTAAGGATTTTCATGAAACAAACTATGACTTTCTGAAAACTAGATTTTCAGATGGCTCTAATGGAGTTGGTCTCACTTAATTTGAAGGTTCCTAGCTAAAGATATGAGCCACACAATTTCAGAGAAAATTCTGAAAATGTTTCTGAACATTTTATATTTTCTTTGGAACAGTTTCACTAATCACACCATTAGGTGGATCAAATGAGCTCAAATGGACCTGAAATTGTTATGGTAGTTCAGGGATATTTTGGTGAACATCCCAGCAAAATTTCAGAATTTTCCTCCAAACGATTCTCCAGTTAAAATTCCAAACATTTTAAATTTGAGGAATTAATTCTGGAGAATTAAGGATTTTCATGAAGTGAAACTTAATTTGCTGGAAAGTTCTCAGAGAGCTGAATCCAACAAAATTTGGTTCACTCAATTTGGAGTTTCCTAGCCCAAGTTATGAGGATTTGAAGTTTGAATGAAATCTGAAAATCGGGGAAAAGTTTAAATCTGCCGGGGGCCCACGGGGACACGTGTTGGGCGCGGAGGCGTCAGCACACCGTGGTCTGCGGGGTTCCTGCGCGCCAGCACACCGGATCCCAGCCGCACCCGATCCCGATTTGAATTTTTAAGTCGCTGACGTGTGGGCCAGCCAGCTTCGTCTTCCTCCCGACGCACCCTCGCGCCCGCGCCGCCTCCCCTCGCCGGAGCAGACCCGGAGCTCGCCGGCTTGCTGCTGCCGGCCATCACATGGTCTGAAACTCGCCGCCAGGGGGTTGTCGACGTCGGGGAGCACGTCTGTGGGGTCAGTTCGAGCTGGCGGTGACCGGAAATAGCCCGGCGACGTGCGGCGGCCTCGGTTGAGGTTCGGCGCCGTCGGCAGTGGGTTTAACCCGCCAAAACCTCGAACAATTGGTTCTACAGCATCAGTACACCTCTAGGAAGCTCGACAAGGTGTCAAAAGTGTTCAAATATGGCGGCAAGTCGGTCGGCACCGTGTGACCGATCGCGCCCGCCATGAATGCCCTCGATCGAGCTCAAAATTCGTCACTCCTAGTCGGTTTCATACCACGGATGCAGAAAGGAAACTGATCGCCGGCTAGTCCAGCACCTATGTGCAAGATTTGATAACTAAAGAAGGATCATAGAGCGAGAATTTGAAGAATCCGTACCAGAAGCTTGGTTTAAGGCCGCCGGAGCAAAATCTGGAAATTCGTAGCGGTTGCATCACGGTTTGCTTCAAGACTTGGAGGAGAGCAACACGGTGGTCGCGCGCTCTTGCTGCCGCTCTTGCTGGACCGTGAAAACCCCTATGGAACGCTGTCCACGAGCGCCTGACCTTCGGCTGAGGTTAGGTCGCCATTGTGGCGATCGTTCTCGGGCAAGGGAGGCCGGAGCTCGGGGTTTTTGGCGTCGGGGAAGTGGAGTATGACCTCAGGGTGTTGCCTAGCAGCTCGGGGAAGGAGGGGGCGCGATGTTTTCACGGTTTCCCGATCGAGCAGAGAGGCGCAAGGCCAGGGGCTCGGTGTTCACTGGAGAGGAGGAAGCGAGCGATGCTTGCCTCGGTGGAGCGCCTTAAGAGGCCCCCGGAACCGCCCTTGGGCTCGCGTGTGGAAGCGGGAAGCAGCTGGTGGCGCTGCTCCTCCTCGGTGGCGATCGCAGCTGCCCTCGGTGGTGTTGAACCGGCAGAGGCAAAGTCCATGCTTCGGTTGCAAGTCTTCAGCAGCCAATGACAGGTGGGTCCCACCCCCATTCTAACCTCTAAGATTAACTCCTCATCACTGTTGTAAACAGTAAGCCCCAAAATGCCCATGGTGATTCAAATTATTCACCCCTGAGCCATTTGAATTGGTTAGAATTCAATTGGATTTTGATTTGGATAAATTTCAGCACATGTTTAGTTTGAAATTCAAATAAGGTTTGAATTTGCCCCACTTAGCTCATGTCAAGATCAACTCCAAATGGAGTGAAAATTGGAGTGTGAGCTCACAAAAATGTGCTGAGTAAGAATATGCCTCCCACTTTTGAATTTAGGGGATCAAAACAGTTTGAATTTGAATGTGGGTTCAAACTGCCCTCTTTCTAGCTATACCCAAAATGACCTCAAAAAGGTTTTGAATTTGGGTGAAACTTGGCATGGACATTCCTAGCAATGCGTAGGAGTTTTTTATATGCCCAGCCCCTATGTATTACATGTGGGAAATACCACTTTTGCAATATGTGAGTTTGTTCTCTAATGAGTATGTTGATGGTGGTTACTTGCTCTTCAAATGTGTTCATCAACTTTCCTCAAATGAGGTGTGTGTGTGTGTGGTGATGAACACTTTAAACATGTGTCAAAAACTGAGGCCCTTACAGATAACGAGTGGTAATGTTATTGATGGCTCTACAATCAACACACATGCGCCAAGTGCCATCTTTTTTGGAACCAAAAGAACAGGAACAGAACAAGGACTAAGGCTCTCACGAATGTACCCGCGGTCCAGAAGATCTTGGACTTGTCGCTGAATTTCCTTAGTCTCGTCGGGGTTGGTCCTGTAGGCAGCACAGTTTGGCAAGCTCGCCCCTGGAACCAAATCAATCTTGTGCTCAATGCCTCACACAGGTGGTAATCCAGGGGGTATCTCTGATGGAAAAACATCCATATATTCCTGCAAAAGGTTAGCAACAGCAGGTGGCAAGACAATGGATGTATCCTCAATGGAATATAAAGCATGTTTGCACACTAAAGCATAGCAAGTTCCATTAGAGGCATATAAATCATCAAGATCAGATTTAGTTGCAAGCAAAATAAGATTTTTTAACTTAATAGGTTGCTGAATTTCAGAATTGAAAGCACCCTTTTGCTTAGTATTATTCTTTTTCTCCTGCTCAAATTGTACAATTTCAATGGGACTCATAGGAAGCAACACAATTTTCTTGCCCTTATGCATGAGAGTATACTTATTAGATCGACCATGGTGAATAGCATCAGTATCAAACTCCCAAGGACGTCCCGACAAAAGAGAACAAGCATCCATAGGTACCACATCAAAATCAGCAAAATCATGATAAGAACCAATGGAAAAATGTATCCTTGCTGTTTGTGTTACCTTAACCTTACCATTGTTGTTAAACCATTGAATGTGATAAGGGTGGGGATGCTCCCGTGTGGTCAAGCCAAGCTTCTTGACCACCTCAACATTCACAAAATTGTTGCAGCTACCACCATCAATGATGGTATGTACACGGAAGTCCTTGACGATGAGAAACATGTTGAAAAGGTTGTGACGTTGGCGGTTGTCTTCCTCTCGAACCGTGGCACTCAAAGCTCGCTGCACAATCAAAGTTCTATAGTTGTTTGTCGCAGATGTACCAAGAACCTCCTCAGCACCATCATCCGAACCTGAAATGTTAGTTGCAATAATATTTTCATCTTCAATATCAGACGCACTAACATACCCACCATCAGCAGTGACAATGATCGCCCGTTTGCTGGGGTAATCTCGTTGCATATGGCCAAGTCCCTGGCAGCGGTGGCACTTGATGTCGGAGCTGCGACTTGTCGAAGTGTTGGGTGCAGCCGCCTTTGCTGCAACACCTGGAGGCATCTGGGACTTGCTGTTATCATGTCCCCATGATGTAGAAGGTGTGATGCTTCTGCGTACAAAACCCGTGGAGGGTGGTGTAGAAGAACGTACGCTCGAGGAGGGTGCCGCTTTGGATGGCACCGAAAATTGTCGTGGTGTGAAGGTCTTGTTCCGCCGCTGCTGTTGGCGACCCTGCACTTCTTTTTCTGCTAACATAGCAAGTTGAAATCAACGTTGAATAGAATGATATTCCTTGTAGTCAACTATGTCCTGGATCTCACGCCGCAAGCCCCCATAAAACCTAACAATTTGGTCTTCCTGATCCTCAACTACCCCACAACGAAGCATACCTTTCTGCAACTCTTGGTAGTACTCTTGGATAGTCATGTCACCCTGATCAAAGCATTGCAATTTCTTAAGAAGATCACGTCTATATGAAGGAGGAACAAACCTAGCGCGCATCTCTTCTTTTAACGCAGCCCATGTCTGTGGTGCATTACGTGTATTGACAAGTTCATTCACTACAGGAAACAGGGCAACATACGACAGCCAGTATAACATACGACGGCTAGCTGTCGTATATAAACTTACATACGACGGTCAGCCGAGGCTGTCGTTTATAAGTTTATAAACGACTGTACAGCCGTCGTTTAGTACGTGGCTGTCGTATATAAGTGTTATATACGACAGCCAACCCTAGGCTGTCGTATATAGCAGTTATATACGACAGCCAACCCTAGGCTGTCGTATATAGCAATTATATACGACAGCCACACCGAGGCTGTCGTAAATAAGTCTTATTTACGACGGCCCATGGTATGGCCGTCGTAAATAAGGCTTATATACCCGCGGGGGCTCGGGTCGACGCGGGCATTCACGCCCGCGCCGACCCGAGCCCGAGCCGCCCGCCGCAGCCCGCCCGCCGCCGCCAACCGCCGCCCGCTGGCCGCCTCCAGCCGCCACCCCGGCCGCCCCCCCCACCCCGGACGCCGCCCTAGCCGCCCCCGCAAGCCGGCGCCCCGGCCGCCCGCTAGGCGCCGCTCGGCCGCCGCCCCGGCCGCCGCCCGCCAGGCGCCGCCCGGCCGCCGCCCGGCCGCCCCCTGGTCGCCCCAGCGGCCGCAGCCCCGGCCGCCCCAGCCAGCCGGCGCCCCAGCGGACGAACCCCCGGCCGCCGCCCCGGACGCCAGCCGCCGCCCGCCCGCCACCGCCAGCCGGCGCCCTGGCCGCCCCCGACAGCCGGCGCCCTGGCCGCCACCCGCCCGACAGCCGCCGCCGCTGCCCCGGAGGTCCCCGCCCCAGCCTCCACCCCGCGTTGTGCGCCGCCGCACCGTGACGGTCCGCCTCCACACGCCGTCAGCCGCACCGTGCCGCGCCGCCTCCACCGTGAGGTAAGTCGCCCGCCTCCCTCCCCATCTAGATAGTTTGGTTTTTTAATTACCAATTGTTTATATTATGATTGTTTGTTTTTATTGTTTAGTGGATAATTTCTTAGATTTAGATGAATTGATATGCTTAGGTTTAATTATTGCCCATGTTTATTTGAATTGCTAGCTAGGTGTTTTTTTAATTGCTTAGAATTGATAAGTTTGTTAAATACGGTAATTATGTTTGTTTAGATGAGTTGTTAATTGCTTAGATGATTAATGCATATGATTTAATAGTTTAATTGATTATTGTTTCGATTGTTTGAGTGTTTAAAAGTACTATGTGTACATAAATGGGCTTAGGGCCCGATACGACCCATTTAGTGGTAACGTATACGTCTACAAAAGCACGATGTGAACAACCTAGGCCGCCTCGCCCTACCCCCCACCCCCTCCCCACCCCCCGCGTCCTTCGGCCTCCGATCCCCCATCCCCCTCCCCCCCCCCCCACGGCTTAGCCAGCGCTCGGCCTCCGACACTCTGCCGCGGAACTGCCAATCCTTCGGCGCTCGGCCTCCTCCGCCGCGGGACTGTCGATCTGCCGGCACTCGTCGGCCTCCATTGACCGGCTGCCACGGATCTGTCGGCGCTCAACCTCATACGAACGCAAGATCCTGTGCGCGGGCGCCGCCGCCGCCTCCCTTGTGTGCAAGCGCCGCCGCCGTATTCACCTGCCTTACGCCGGGATCTAAGGCGATGGGACGCCTTACGATCCCCAGGCGCCTTACCGCTTAAGCGACGCTTAAGCGATGCCTTAACAACTATGGTTCTTTCCTTCTCTCTATTGTTCTTTCCTCTCTCTCTTTGAAATCACTCAAAAATGACAGATTGACGTAAACCTTTATAATATACGTCACCCGTTTCGAACCAGCCCGTCTCACACGTGTTACGCATGTGAGGCGTGTAGGTTCGGAATTGTCCCTTTTTGAACAGCCTAGGAGTGACCGAGAGGGCGTGCTTATAATGAGACGCGGGGTTTAGATTTGGACGTAGTTTCGACAGCGTAACCCTAATGTTCTCCGCTGCTCCATTTTTGGACGTGCAGTTGGAGAACAGCGGGGTTATGCTGCCGAAATTTCGTCTGAATCTAGACCTCGTGTCTTGTTATAAGCATGTTCATCTCGGTCACTCTTGGGTGGGTTTAGGACCTATCCTTTCCAATAGATATAGGTCCGTAATATAAATAAATAAATAATAAACTAACTATAAATTCTTTGACTTAAAACTGCAGAGTTAAACATGAGTGAAGACCGTAGTTGGATGTATACCGGTTGGAACAAGGCAACTGGTCACTCAGATGAGTGGTATGCCGGGACAGACGACTTTATTTATCGAGTTTTCTCGTTGTCTACGACCGATAAAGTTCGTTGTCCATGTGCGAAGTGCCGGAATACTAAGTTTTTGGACAAAACGACATTGTCATTACACTTGTGCAAAAACGGTTACATGCCATATTATGAGGTCTGGAGTTTCCACGGCGAGTCTGCTCCTTGAGCCGTTCATGTAGATGATGATGATTGTCTGGGTGTTGACAGGATCGATGAGATGTTACAAGATATACAAACGAAGGATCCGCCCACAAATGAGGCAGACGCATTCTTTAATCTCTTGAAAGCTTCTGAAGAGGTGTTGCATGATCATACTGAAATGACTCTTCTTACTTTCATGACCAGATTTATGGCAATCAAATCTAAGTATTTCTTCTCTAATAATTGCTACAATGATATGATGAAACTTATCAGCGATGCTCTTCCACAACCTCATAAACTGCCCAAAGATATGTATCACTCAAAGAAATTACTATCTGGACTGGGTATGAAATATGAAAAAATTGACGTGTGTCCAGATAACTGCATGCTATTTTGGAAAGAGCATGACAAAGAGAAGAATTGTTTAAAGTGTGGAAAATCGAGGTTTGTCGAAGTTGTCAATGACGATGGTGATAAAGTAATGACAGAAGTTGCACATAAGCAATTGCGTTACTTGCCTGTGACAACTCGGTTGAAGCGGCTGTTTCTTTCTAAAAGATCTGCCAGACACATGAGATGGCACAAAGAAGGTGTGCGTGAGAACAAAGATGTGTTGACTCATCCGTCGGACGGTGATGCATGGAAGTCTTTGGACTCTTTTGATCCTGCTTTTGCTATTGATGCAAGAAATGTTCGCATCAGGTTAGCGACGGATGGTTTTTCACCTTTCAGTACAAATACCACACCATACTCCTGTTGTCCCGTCTTTGTTATTCCGTACAACCTACCACCTTCTCTTTGTATGAAGTACGAGTTTATGTTTCTTAGCCTCATTATACCAGGACCAGATCATCCGGGATCACGTATCAATGTGATGTTGAAACCATTGATTGAAGAATTGAAAACGTTGTGGATTGGAGTTGAAGCGTATGACTGTTACAAGAAGCAGAAATTCAACCTTCGAGCTGCTTATTTATGGTCTGTCCATGATTTCCCTGCGTACGACATGTTTCCTGGATGGAGCACACATGGTCGTTTGTCGTGTCCCATATGTGCGTCTGACACAGAGTGTTTTCGACTTACATACGGTGGCAAGATAAGCTACTTTGATTGTCATAGGTGTTGGCTTCCTCGAAACCACCCATTCAGTCCAAGAAGGCTCGAGATGCCAGAGGGAGCTCAGGGAAGCACGGTATGGGCGTCCAAGGTTTTGTGCGAATGGCTAAACAGATGGTAAGTTTCTTGGTAGTTTTTATTATATTCATAATGTAGTATTGTTCGTACTAACATATGCTCACAGGAAAAGGAGACCGGTGTGCGACCGAGTGCTACTGCGGTCTATAGGAGAGGTCACGCTGACCCTTCTCAGCCGGAGCAGTGTAGTCAGTACGCAGCGTAGCGCCTGGTAAGTTTCATGACCTCTGAAATTATTTGACACTATATATGTTGTTGAACTTATACAATTTCATTGTTTTTCAGACTAGGTATGGGCAAGAGGCTGTGAGGATACACGGCGAAGGGTTCGATTGGGAAAACTCCCCGAACATCGACCCTCAAGCCGCGTATGCAAGCGGAGGTGGAAAAGAACACGTAAGGTGAATTCATTTACTTTCATTGTTTTCAATTCAAGATTATTTAATTTTACCTTGAATTGATTCGTTTTTTTAGGCTTGCCATATTCTCTAGAGTCGTCAACTCTAGAGAGGCACGACCTGCGAGAGGCAGCTCCTCGCAGTCTTTGGCTGCAGGCTCCTCCAGCCGCCGTGTCACCGAGAGAGATCTCGAAGTCATGGCGCTTCGGGAGAGCTTGGCTCGGCAGGAGGAGGCCTTGGCAAGAGAGCGAGAGAACAACAGGGCTGCCATGGCGTACCATGCGTCCTATATGGCACAGATGCAAGCGACAATGGAAGTAAGAAACATACAATTATAGTTTAATTACATTGCATTTCAATTAGTTTTGTAAATTGTAATGTTTGAAATGGTAGGCGCTAGCTCGACAGCAAGGGCAGCAAATCCAGATACCGTTGTGGCAGCCACCTCCATTCGTGCTGGAGCCGTCGCCACCACAGGAGCAGTTTCCTGGAGTACAGGTATAAAAAGAATGTTACATTAAGTGGAAGCCCCAACCGCTAAGAATCCTAATGAACCTAGAAAAACAATTGTAAACTTGTACATATGTCACTTTGTTTCGCAGGGATCAGGGACGGAGGCTCAGACTCCATCGCCACAGCTAAGGGCGCCAGGTTCGCCGCGGCAGGATGACTTCTTCGCTCCCGGAGGTAGTGGAGGGGCTAGTAATCAATAGATTTGTGATTTTATTTTCATTTGTGTGGATGTCAGACTTTGTGATTGTCGATGTGTACTATTGCACTTTGTTGTGAATTTATATATCAAACTATTTTTTTGTTGTCTTTGTATGTGTAGCTGGCCATCGAGTCAGGTTATATACGACAGCCAGGGCCCAACCGTCGTATATAAAGGCCCCACTGGGCCAAGTCCACGAAACGGGCCGTTGTATATAAGCGGCCGTCGTATATATACTGTTATATACGACGGCGCCGTCGTATATAACTATATATACGACAAAATATATACGACGGCCACAAACCGTCGTATATAAACAATTGCCGTCGTATATAAACTATATACGACGGCTTCTGCTTTATATACGACGGTTTTAGCCGTCGTATGTTGACGGGAATCCTGTAGTGATTCCACCAAATTATAGCAAAATCTTTAAACTCACTAGTGACTTGTCTAACTCTATGTCGCTTAGGAACAAGATGAGAGCTAAATTTTTGTTCTACCGTCATCTCCCAATCCAAGTAAGTCTCAGCATCATAAGATCCATAAAATATTGGAATAGAAAACTTAATCTTAGCATAAGGATCATTATCTTGTTCAGGAGCATGAGGACGAGGTCTACCTCCCATACCTTGACGATTTCGTCGAGGGCGACGGCACTGCTGTGCATCAACCTCATCGTTATTGAAGTCATCCTCTGTATCGTAGTGAGCATGTGCATCACCATCAAGGATGATAGAGGGTGTAGCTTGTTGGGGAAGACGAGTCTCCATCTCGTCCAACCGTGTGGTCAGACCAGCAACACTTGTATGGAGCCTCTGAAAGGTGGCTGTTGTAGTGGTCTGGTAATTGTTGAAAGCTTCGGTCATTGCCCGCATCATGTCCCTTAGTTCCATATGAGACACGCACTCATCATCATCCGGAGGTGTAGAACCAGAGGTCTTATCCATAGGCTTCTTTCCTGTCATTGTTAGTACAAAACAGAAACGAAGACAAAAAGATCGTGAAGAACCCTATTACTACGCTCTCCGAAGTGGGTGGAAAATCGATCAGTAAGATGTGTCTTACTCCGCTCTTACAAGTTTCTTACCAGCACTGCAGGTGGCCAACGGTGACCGATGTGAAGCAAGCAGAGAGTGGGTTTGATTGCAAAGGTTACCTGTTCTGCTCGAGAGAAGGTGGAGCTTGGAAGGTTCAAATGCAGTATATGTATGTGGCACACAAGTTAGTAACAGATAGCAATGCTGAATAAGTGTCCAAAGAATTTCACCTAGTTGCTGGCCTAAGAATGTATTAGAACAGTTGTGGCAACAAGCAAGGACAAGGATGAATGATGATGAACAACAAGGATAATATCAGCAAGTATCCAGCACTCACACAGAAATAGCACAACTAGAAAACCCATTAGCCTCCTGTTTTTGTCTTGAAGCACTAGTAGAAATCAAAAAAAAATTCTCTTTATTTTTTTGATATTTTTTCTCATCCAGGGGCACAAGAATAGAAACAGCACCAAGTATTAGCTCAAACTGATGAAAGATGAGATCGGGACAAATTCAGGAGTGATTGGGAAAACTGGTGCTAGAACTTCGGAGTTCGAAATGAGGGCCTTCTTAATTTTTCTAATTTTTTTGAAAACACCGTGACCGGCGTAGCTGGTGTATCGTATGTGGACTTTTTCGAGACCTTTCCGTGAAAAAAATGCGCCTCAATCGGAGTTACGAGTGAAAAGTTATGCCTGTTTTAAGGAGGATACCCCGAATCAGGTTTTGGTGGTGGTGGAAACTGCAACAGAAACGAATCGGTGGATGGAATTTTTTTGTAGATTGGTTTTTTGTAGATGGCAGTGGATGGAAGAAACAAAACTGAACCAAAACAAATCTAAACCAGCAACCAGACTCAACCTAGGACACGAACTCAGAACTACGAACTCCGAAACTAAATTGTGCAAAAGGTTGAGCGGGGGTTGTAGGTCAGGGAAACTAAAAAAAATTTTGTGCCTTTTTGTGGACGATAGGACTGAAACAAAATAAATCTATAGGGCACACAAGTATACCTCATGGTGAACCTGGAAATCTGATACCAATTGATAGGAGGATGAGTCCCGATCTTCCGGGAGGTAGGGTAAACTTGATTGGGTGGAGATCTCGACGTTGATGATCCAAGGCTCCGAACGAACGAAACCCCGCAATCACTACACCACTGCTCCGTTGGTTATCACCCATGTCACACGAATGACCTCGCCACAAAGGCTTACCCCTGCAAGCGCAATCAAGAACACAAGCAAGAACAGAGAAGTTGCAATCAAAACAGAATTGATCACGAATTTGGGGTCTCACAACCGATGATCGGCGACACTGTTCAATGACAGATTGTAACTAAGCAAAACCCACCCTAATGTGGTGACGGCTGCTGTATAAAAAGGATTTTAGGGGCATGCAAGACCCCTGGACGCAACCCTAATGGGCTTCCACACGATACACGGGCCAGCAGCCCAAAAGGCGGTGGCGCAGCACCGGACAGATTCTAGACGCCCACTTGTTTCGCTGATTCCTGTCAACTTAGAAGGAATTTTGAGGTGGGGCTTGTTCCATTGGAAGCTTTATGAAATCATGGTTCCAACCATATATAGAACGTCCAAATCCGACTCTGTATGTGTCCGGGACGTCAGTTTTGGTGAAGGCAGCTCCTGGAACCCGAGGTGGAGTCGAAGTCGAGTTGTACTTGGGCTCCTCCTTGGTGTGCACGTCCTATCTCCTCCTCCTTGACTCCTTGGACTCCTCCCAGCCCTTGCTGGTCCTCTCCATTGTTCCTAATCAATAAAACATGCATGGAAACAAGCGTAAGTTCTGAAAAACAATTGACAAGGTTAGAACGTACCTGGAGATCCAATTGTCGTGCACGTGCTCTAGTGATCGGTCCTTGCATTGTATGCAAAGGAGAGATGTCCTCATCATGTCATGTGCACATCCTTAGTCAGACTCCCATTAAGAAAGGCTGTTTTGACATCCATCTGCCATATTTTATAATCAAAATATGCAGCAATTGCAAGGAGAATCCGAACAGACTTTAGCATAGCGACGGGCGAAAATGTTTCATCATAATCAACACCTTGAATTTGTTTGAAACCTTTTGCCAGCAATCGTGCTTTATAGATGTGAACTTTTCCATCCATATCAGTCTTTTTCTTGAAAATCCATTTGCAATCGATCGGTCTCACACCATCGATTGGATCAACCAAGTTCCAAACTTGATTCTCATGCATGAATTCTATTTCGGATTCCATGGCTCCAAGCCATTTCCTAGAGTCGGGTCCCATTATTGCTTCAGTGTAGGTCACAGGCTCCTTATTATCCAACAATATCATGTCTTGTTGTTCTGTGGTTAGGAGTGTCAACTTTTCAGTTGCACGACGTACCCTTGTAGACCTTCGTGGGGCTAGTGTTTCATCAAGTGGTTGTACAACATCTTGTACATCCTGTACAGGATTAGAGGGTGCCGAAACATTTTTAGGTATTTCTTGATTTCTTAAGATGCACCTTGCTCCCACTAACTCCTTTTGAGAGAAACTCTTTCTCCAAGAAGACACCATTGCGAGCAGTAAACACTTTACCCTCTGTTTTATTATAAAAATAATATCCTTTGGTTTCCCTAGGATATCCCACAAAGAAGCATTTGTCTGATTTGGGATTAAGTTTGTCTGACGTCAAACGTTTGACATAAGCATCACATCCCCAAACTTTGAGGAAAGACAATCCGGGACGTTTCCCGGTCCACAACTCATATGGTGTCTTCTCAACAGACTTAGTTGGGACTCTGTTTAGTGTAAACGAAGTAGTTTCAAGAGCGTAACCCCAAAAGGATAGTGGAAGATCAGTCTGGCTCATCATCGACCTAACCATGTCTAACAAGGTTCGGTTCCTCCACTCGGACACCCTATTCCATTGAGGCGTTCTAGGTGGAGTCAACTGTGGAACAATTCCACATTGTTTTAAATGATCATAAAATTCATGGCTCAAATATTCACCCCCATGATCGGATCGTAGAAGTTTAATTGTCTTGCCAAACTAATTTTGTACTTCATTCTGAAATTCTTTGAACTTTTCAAAAGATTCAGACTTGTGCCTCATTAGATAGACATATCCATATCTACTAAAGTCATCGGTAAAAGTAATGAAATACTGAAGACCACCTCTAGCTACCGAACTCATTGGTCCACATACATCAGTATGTATAAGTCCCAACAAGTCATTGCCCTCTCACTTTGACCAGTGAAGGGTGCTTTGGTCATCTTCCCAAGCAAACAAGACTCGCATGTGTCAAGTGATTCAAAATCAAATGAACTTAACAAACCATCTTTATGGAATTTCTCAATGCGTTTCTCATTTATATGACCTAAGCGATAATACCAAATAAAAGTGGGATTTAGATCATTTCGTCGAGCCTTTTTTGTATTAATGTTATAGATTGTTTTATCCTCAAGATCAAGAACATATAATCCATTCACTAATGGACATTGAGCATATATAATATTATTATATAAATAGAACAATATTTGTTCTTTATTATAATCTCATAACCATTAACTTCTTCCAAACATGAAGAAGACATAATGTTCTTGCTCAAAGAAGGAATGCATTAACAATTATTTAATTCCAAAACTAATCTTGAGGGTAATGACAAGTGATAAGTTCCGACAGCTATGACAGCAACCTTTGCTCCATTGCCGACCCGAACATCCAACTCGCCTTTTGCAAATCTTCTAGTCTCACTTAGACCCTGCAACGATTTGCAAGTGTGAATCATTGATCCGGTATCAAATACCCATGATTCACTAGAAGATGTAGCAATATTGATTTCTATAACATTTATACCTGAAGTGGAAGTCTCACTCCCTTTCTTCTTCTTATCTTCCAAGTACTTCTTGCAGTTCCTAGACCAATGCCCCTTAGCATGACAGTGAAAGCATTCATCATTAGGAGAAGGGCCTGATTTACCCTTTGCATTTGAGCTTGAAGGCTCATTGGGAACCTTTCCCTTGCCTTTAGGATGCGTCACATGCTTCCTCTTTTTATTCTCCTTTTGAACCATCATCACATGAGTGGTGTTTTTCAATGCTTTCCTCGGCTGTTTTCAGCATCCCATTTAATTCAGCCAACGTTTTCTCCATGCCATTCATTTGATAGTTCAATATAAATGGCTCATAGCTCGGTGGGAGTGACTGGAGAATAACGTCAATAGCCAGGTCATCCTTGAGTTCAGAACCAAGTTTTTCCAAAGTCTCAATGTAACCAATCATCTTGATTACATGGGGACTGACCGGGCTACCTTCTGCTAGCTTGCATGAGAACAAGGACTTTGAGATGTTGTACCTCTTAGCCCTTGCTTGGTTCTCAAACATTCCACATAGTCCCTAAATCATAGAATAAGCATCTATATGCTCATACTGTTTCTGTAGATCAGGGGACATTGTGGCAAGCATGAGGCAGCTTGCATTAAGCGCATCATCGCAGTGCTTCTCATAAGTCCTGCGAGTTATGGCATTTGCATCATCGGGGAGGTCATTGGGGTATGGTTGCTCAAGAGCATAATCAGTTTTCTCTTGCCTGAGAACAATTCTCAGGTTGCGGTACCAATCAATAAAGTTAGCTCCATTAAGTTTTTATTTCTCAAGCACAGATCACAAATTGAAACCAGAATTGTTATTAGCAGACATGATATTCAATAAATATGCAAGGTTTTAGCACTATGTTATGTACCAATCTTTTATTAACAGTTTAATAAAAGACACCACCACTATATGAGCATCGTCCTCCCTCTAACGACATATAGTGGTCTAAGATTCATATTCACTAATTTCTAGTGAGCTTTAGCTTCACTGCTAGAAAATTAGTGACATAGATAAACTACCATTGTTAATCATATCTCTATATGATTCTTGTTTGTTGGGTGACATCCAATGCCCTAGCTCCCAACACTATGCCATAAAGCCCAAAACCGTTTTGATAGCTTTGTTGAGTAAACCAAGACTATGCATGTGAATGTCCAACATTCACTCTATTCGTTATGATAGATGATGGTATTTTGCTTTGACAAACCTACCATACAACGATCAAAACAACATAGGTGCAGATATAGGTAAACGACATCAAATACTCAACTTTTCCGAGGGAAGCTATTTTATCATGACAAAACATCCATCATATGAAAAGCATGAAAAGAATAGTAAAACATCACAGGCATACGATCATATCATATCTGTGAATAGTATGGCCTTTAGGATCATAGTGGTCTCCATCACCATGGTTCCATCATGATCTACACCGCCATGTTTCCCTTCTTATGGTGATCACCATCGCCATTATGCTTGAAGTTTCTCAATGAATATAAAAGAAGCTAATACATCTAATAGCTATCAAATAAATTACATGAGAGATCAGGCATCATAGGGCGACACGCAGGTCGTTATACAATTATGTGACAACCTCAACCCGGTTGTGTTAAATTTGCAACACGCAGGCTACACGAATTTTACACACAGATCATCACATCACATTTAGGCCTTACCATTCACATCATTCCCTGCAAAAACAAGTTAAGCATAGAACGATTTCTATCGCGAAACAACTTAATGATGTCACTATAGCAGACAGCAACGCCGCCCCCGCGGGTTTCAGGGCAGCACCTTGAACACCAAACGGAATTACATAGATCACATCTAAATCGACCGGAATCTAAGCCACTCAGAACGCCTCAATTTTTATTGTGACTAGTTATCCACGAGAAGATCGCGACACACCGTGATCTGTTGGCTCAGTCTGTTAGCTATGTACACTATTAGTCCCGATGGTGATTCCAGCCGGTAGGGACATGTTGTGTACACAGCAGAGAAGGAGCACGAACTAATCCTCTAGTCATATGATGGCAATCTACTCTAACCAAATCCAAACCCCAAAAGCCGAACAATAAAAATTCATCATATGAACTTGTCTGCAGTAGATCACATCTAAGATCCAGACCAAAAACTACGCAAGTTGGCTCTGATACCACTATTGGGAAATAGGCGATGTGCTACTCTAGCAATTCGACCGTATCACCCAGGAAAGTAAGGAGGTCATGGATCATTACCACTAGACGCGTAGCGCAACGGATCGTAGATGTGCGTCGGTGTAGGAGAAGTAGACGATCACGTTCGTCTCCTCCTGAATCCTCGTCACAGGAACGTCGTCACGTCACCGTAGCCGATCAGCGCAGTAGTAACAGCAGCGCCTCCACGGAGTCCACACATACAGGGAGGAACGTCGTGCGTCGGTGTGCTAGCACCGCACGCGCGACAGGGGTTTCGGCATGTGGCCTGTGAGGGGCGGCGGCTAGGGCTGTTACGTCGTGGAGTAATCTGCCCCTAACCCTACCCTTCATATTTATAGGCACGCTAATGGGTTTTTAGGTCACAGGCCCATTAGTACCCTAATTTCTTATGGATCAAATATCCATCAGGCCTTTATCCGAATTGTTATGATTGCCTCTTGGGCATATCACCAACAGAATTTGCACTGAACCGACTCAACAAAGCGCAGCTCTCGCGGGCGACCGCCGATCGACCGCGTGCAGTCATCTTGCTCAGGGAAATCCACCCCACGGTGAAAACGTCGCCTCAAAAGCTAGCACATCGAGCTGCTTCATCCGTTCTCATCGTTTCTGAGCGGAGCCGAGCACTTCACGCGGCGTTCTTTGCTCCCACTCGCGAGTTTCTTCCCGCCTCCCTCTGATCACCGGCGACTGGCTGATCCCGGCTGTTTCACGCACCATACCCAAAGAAGAAAAGGTGCGTCAGCTCACGCTGAAGCTGTAGGAAGAAGCCGTGTCCCGTTTCATGCGGTGTAGAGCAAATATTGCTTGTTTCTTTCTGCAGTGTGCGTTAGGATTAGAAATCGATCGACGGTTGCCTCTCGAGCTGGACACCGTACACGTTCTAGAGATCCTTGCGCCCCTCCTCGATCGAAAACCGGCAAGAAAACCCACCGGAACCCTAGGTTCACCGAGGAGCAGTTCGGTGGAAGAGGGGGCACCGATGAGGTCCATTTTGCTGGCCTTTTGGGTCCAAACCGAGTCCCTGCCGAGCTTCCCGAGGTTTCCCTGAACGTGGTGACGCGATTAGCGCACGGAGAGGGTGATTGAAACGAAGGGAACACATCGCCGATGAGGTGCAAAGACATAGCGCTTGTCACCGGCGAGCTATGGTGGTTAGCCGTCGGCAGCGACATGTACAGAGTGTTCAGCGTCCAAACTAGGTGGGGGCGGCGAGTTTCACCGTCGCCGGCGAGCTAGATTGCCGGGAACGCCGACCTCGTCAGAGCTCCGGCGGCTCGGGTGGCGGCGTCACGAGGTATACGAAGGGTAGGGGTCCCACGTGTCATCGACCGAGCGGAGCGCGCACGCGACTGTTTGGATTAAACTAAGTGTGCAGGGCCCGCTGTCAGCGACTGTTTAAGCGCTGGAAGGGTTTTTTGTAGGAAAATAAATCAGGAACTAGCCCAAACTTTAGAAATTCATAACTTTGTGTAGAATTGTCCAAATTTAGTGAACAAAATTTTGTTGGATTCAGCTCTCTGATTACTTTCCAACAAAACAGGTTTCATCCTTTGAAAGTCTTTAGTTTTTAAGAATTAATTCCCTAAAATTTAAACTGTTAGGAATTTTAGCTGGAGATCCACTTTGTAGAAAATTCGTAAATTTGGCCAGGATGTTCATTTTAGTATCTTTAAGTCACATGACAAATTTCAGATTCATCCAAGTTCATTAAGTCCACTTAATTGTGTGATTAAGTGAACTGCCCAGAGAAAATAGAAAAATGTACATATTTTTTTCAGAATTTTCTCAAACTTGATTAGATCATAACTTTCTCTAGGATTCTCCAAATTAAATGAAACCAATTCTATTAGAACCATCATAAACTCTAGTTTCTAGAAAGTAATGGCTTGCTCCATGAAAATCCCTAGAAAACCTTAGAAGCTCAAATTATGGCCATTTATACATTCATTTATGCATGGCTCAAATGAGCTCTACTTCAAATGAAATTTGGCCAAGTCCCTGTTTAGGTGGTTATGATACCACAGTAAAAAATTCAGAGTCAAAAGAGATGTCTAGCTAGAGTTAGGGTCTTAAGGTTTTCAATTCAACAAATTTACATTGAATTTTACATGCATCGTTAATTTTATTACACGTAGTCACTGATGGCGAGGAAGCCCCGGAGGTCTTGGAATTTCTCACTTCGGAGGATAATCTAACCACTGACCTGCAGCAACAAGGCAAGCCCCGGTTTGCATTTAACAGTTTTTATTGAGTTTTTGCTTTATATTCACCTAGATTGATATATGAATGTGCATTAGGTCTAGAGTGATTGGAACTCTAATTGCATAACCAGGTTATCCTAAAGAGATTTGGTGTAGTGTCTAAGTCCTCGAGTAGAATATGCCCGTTCTTAATGTCTTATAGGCTTCGGTACAAGTTGAGTAGTTAGAAGCTACTCGCGAGTATAGGATTCGCTACATACGGGATTGGTTCGAGATGTGAGATAACTCTAGTAATAAAAATGAGACTAGGCAGGGGCATAGGACACAGCAAGAGGAAGTCTTGTGTGCGTAGCCCTGCCCGTGTTGATTGAGGACCGATCCGTGTGCATCCTGCTGAACAAGTTTTAATGTATCGAAGACATATCGGATATATGGGGTCCGATAAACTGATGTAACCTATACCTCCGGGCGTTGAGGCATAACACACCGATTTATAGGTGAAGGTTGAGGGCAGCAAGGTGGAAATCCGCTAACAGGCATAGAGATAGGCTACGTGTAGGGAACCTCCTGCTCGTTTGGGTGCGACCGGTTCGACATTTGGGCTATTTGGTGAAAGGTTGTCCTGTACATATCGGTTGAGCGTACCGTTGCATCTTTGAGGATGGGCATACGTGACGTGCTATTTGGGTATCCTTGCAGGTGTATATCCAGTTGATTCGCCATTCCTCACGGTCATGAGTACCGCTTGTTCACTGTGTCATGACGTAGTAACTATATGGAGTGATTGTGATGAATTACTGTTGTTATGAATCAATTGTATTGCAACATGTGTGCCACTAAATTTCAGATTTGTGAACCTTTAACGTGTGGCTAAAATATGAACTAAGGATGGACTTGTAGCCGTGTCTATTGCTGCAATTTCTATCCTGCCTTTGGTATGACTTGCATGTAGAGTTTCTTGTGTAGGAGAGTCGGATAAGACATGCTGAGCCATCGTGCTCAAGGTTGCTGCTATGAGTGTTTGCAGGTGAGGAGTACCCCCACTGAGATGGAGTACGGGTTCACTGGCGAGGATTACCTTCCGTCGGGGACGACGACTGTGTGGGAGCCGTGCACGCCGCCGTGAAGCTGAAGTGTGGCTAGTGTGGGAGTCCATAGGGCTGGACAACTGACTTTTTCTAGTTGGGGTTAGGCGTGAGTTGTATAATTACTTCCCACTGCAGTTAAATCTGTAAATTAGATGTAAACTGAAGGTTTGTACTACTTCTGTACAAATTCAGTAAGTTTGAATGTAATACATATTTTCCTTATCGTGTGTGCTGTCAGGTGTCGCATCGTGCGACATCACCCTTTGTGATCCTAGATTGTACGGGCTTCGGTCCGTCATAGGCTGGCATCAGAGCTGCTTAGGGGATAGCACACTGAATAATGACGATATTACGGGAAAAACTTAGGATTACAGTGAGGAGTCGATACTATGTCCAAATAAGGACTATAGTAGTATAGTTACTTAAAGTGGCATGACTAACTTACTTGTTATAATTATGTATGAATTACGTAGCGACGCACCTACGCTCAGGTAAGAGGTAAGGTACGCTACCAAAAGTGGTCAATTTTGGTTATCTCCCTCATGTGAGGAACGTAGCATGAGATGTTCTGTTTGGCACCGAACAGAAAGTGAATATGTTTTCTAAGACTCTTCATGTCTTAGAGACATATGAATGGCACTAGCCTCCAGTGTGTAAACCCAGGGGCAAGAGGAGGAGACTCCATCATGTGGTTTATAACACGAAGTATGTGCTCTAGGAATTTTTATGTTTTATGGGGCATACGAAAATGCTGGTCCACCAGTGTGCTTAATTGAAAAGGTGTGGAGCCCTCCGTCGGGTGGTGAATAACCCGGCCATGTACCTTGAGACGTGTCTTCACTCAAGGACAGCCGTATGGCAATGATACGGGTGTATGTATTTAATTTCAACTATGGACATGTCTGAAATGACAAACCATTTGGTGTGTCATTATTGAGTGTTCTTCTGTAGGTGCTAACTACGTTGCGTATCTCGTGTAGTACACGTCTGTGAGAGACTGTCTTTAGTGCCACGGTCGGAGTCGTATCTGCCAGTATAATCCGGTTAGAATTTTCATTTTGTGAAGAACGTAGTGCCGAAAAAATAAGAATTATGATTGCGTTAAAACATTTTCTAAAAGGAACTAATATAACTATTTTTAATTCCTAGGACTCTGGATTTCAAGAGAAATTCAAAAATTGAGTAGTTCAGCCCAAGGGACTTGAAAAAAAACAGAGTGCTCTGTTTCTGGCAGGAACTTTGCTGGACTTTGACAGAGCATAACTCGCAAGTTATTTAGCCAATGGAGGTGTGGGATATAGTTCTGGAAATATGAGGAAGTTCTATGCAACTTTGTTGTAGAATCCCCGAACAGAATCACATATTAAACTGGTTGAAATTCCAGATGAGTTCAAACTGTTCAGAACCAGGACAGAGTCAAAAATCTCTCTGGACTGTTCTGTTTTTCAATTATAACTCCCTGTATAAAAATATAAAATAGTCATAGGATACATTTTTGTAAAGGTTAGGAGATGGGTTACATCTTTGTAATTCAAAGTTTTTACAGTTGCTGTACAGAATGCATTGGAATTTCGAGTTGAACACAGCAACCTACAAAGAAGGTGCTGTTGAAATTATTTCAGAAATTCTGTCAGCTTTGAATTATCATAACTTTTTATCCAGAGCTTATATTAAGGTAAATAAATACTCGTTCGAAAGATACTGAAGTTAAATTTAACTTTGGTATTCAATTTAAGTTAGGAAAATGCAAATTACCAGTTCAAAATATGGGATAAGTAGAAACTGGTCATTCTGGGCACAGAAATGAACAGTTGAACTCATTTAAGGATTGTTGTACCTATTGGGGTTTTATCACACCCAATGGGGTAGGACATACTCATGAGTTGTTATCTTAAACTAGTGAAGTCTATTCAAGTTCTTTTTACTAGAGACCATGTTTGTGTTGTATTGAAGATAAAAGGGTAGTATACGCGATGACAAAGTGATATTAACGTCTCGTAGTGACCAAATCCAGTTGAGATGAACTTCCAAAGAGAAAATCCATCAATTTGGATTTCACTATTATGTATTTTATCTGGTAATGGTGTATCTTTTGCAAAGTTATTATATTATCCATGTACGAGATGTATCGCATTTTTACCGTCATTGTGCTTTACTACCAATTTATGGACTGCATTGAGTATGCTGTGTGACTGATTTGCTTGTCGTCATGGTTGCAGGATGGTTTGTATCCGAGCCATGCACGAGGTCAGGGGTTCGAGTCAGCAAGGGGGTGATGACTCCCAACCACCTGCCTACGACAACACCCCGCAGCAGCAACCACCGCCTCCGCCTCCGCTTACGTTAGCGGATGTGATATCGGCGCTGGTTGGCTCTGTGAGGAGCAGACCGACATGCTCCGCACGATAGTCTAGAATACGTCCCAGGCGGGGACGCGTCAATAAAGGGGGCCTCGTGAGCCCCACGTCAACACGTACTCAGATTTCATGAGTACGCATCCTCCAGTGTTCACCGAAGCGGCGGAACCCCTGGAGGCTGACAACTGGCTGCGGACGATAGAGTTCAAGTTCGGGCTGCTCCAATGCACGGAGCGGTAGAAGACTCTCTTTGCGGCACAGAAACTTCACGGTGCTGCCGGTGCGTGGTGGTCAAACCATCTTGCCTCACTGCCTGCTGGCCACGCCGTTGAATGGCAAGAATTCCAGGAGGCGTTCCGCGCCTATCATATCTCCTGGTATGATGAAGAGGAAGTTCCAAGAGTTCTTGGAACTGAAACAAGGCGGAAGGAGTTCCCATGAATACTCCCGTGCCTTCAATCATCTGGCACAGTACGTGTCAGACTACATCTCCACGGAGGAGAGAAAGCGCGAGCATTTCTATCGGGGTCTGAATCCCGAGATGAAGACTCATCTCGCGCAATGCAATCGCGGCACCTTCAACGACCTCGTCAATGACGCAATTCTCCAAGAGGATGCTCAACGAGAATTTGTTACTGAGCACAGGAAGTGAAGCGCTCCGTAGAGCAGCGGGGGTAGAGCTCCCCAGAAATACTTAATGGTGTATCAGACACCATCCGGCCAACAGTGGCATCCACCGGCACGACCACAACAGTTTGGGAGTCCTTCATATCAACCATCCCCATTCTGACCGCCGATGCCACCACCCCTACCCCAACAGCAGCAACAGCAGCAGATGGTACCCCTTGCATTTCCACCACAACAACGGGCACCGGAATTCCGTCCACCGGTCAGTGGAGGACCGCCTCGCTACACATGCTTCACATGTGGCCGGGCCGGCCATTTCTCCAAGGACTGCCCACAGGGGCAGCAAAGCAGCGGACAAGCCCAATATCAGGGCAATGCTCGGGGCCGACCGCCGGCCAAGAAGGGAGGTCAGCGACCCGGTAACGTTCATTACCTCGACAATGAGAAGGTCCCGGAAGGAGAGACCGTGCTGGCGGGTACGTTCAGTCTCAACGATCGCGTAATCATCGTTTTATTTGATCCTGGTGCAACCCACAGTTTCATAAGTGCATCATATGTGGCTAAGCATCAACTGCAAGTCGTCCTGACCAACTGCTCTATGATTTGCTCACTGGGAGGGAATATTTCAGCAAGTACGATGATTCCAAAAGCACCACTGTGCTTGGGTTGGAAGATATATCCCACTACTATGATTATCCTTGAGGGACAGAAGATTGATGCAATCTTAGGAATGTCATGGCTAAGCTGACATGGCGCTGTCCTGGAAACTCTATCACGGATGGTTCATCTGAATTCTCCACTCCATCGTCCACATTCAATCTTATTAGATAGCCCTGTCCCAAAAGTTTCAGCAGCTTATCATATTGAAACTCCCAAGTTGGATGACATCCCGTAGTCCGAGAATACCCCGATGTGTTCTAGGATGATCTACCGGGCATGCCACCTGAACGGGATGTTGAGTTCAAGATCGAACTTGCACCTGGGGCAACACCAATATCGCGGAGACTGTATAAGATGGCTCCGAATGAGCTGGCTGAATTGAAGGAACAACTCAATGATTTGTTGAGTAAAGGTTTCATTCAACCGAGTTTATCACCATGGGGATGCTCTGCGTTGTTCGTAAAGAAGAAAGATGAAATCTTGAGGTTGTGTGTTGATTACCGATCGCTCAACACCGTCACCATCAAAAACAAATATGCATTGCCCCACATTGATATCATGTTCGATCAACTTGTGGGTGCAAGTGTATTTCAAAGATGGATCTTCACTCCGGGTATCATCAAATAAAAATCCGGGCGGAGGATATCCCAAAAATGGCATTCTCGACAAGATATGCACTATATGAATTTCCCGTCATGTCTTTTGGTTTTACCAACGCCCTGACACATTTCATGTATCTCATGAACTCCGTGTACATGCCGGAGTTGAACAAGTTCATGGTGGTGTTCATAGATGACATATTGGTTTACTCCAAGTCTGAAGAAGAACACGCCAAACACTTGCATATCGTCCTTCAACGATTGCGAGACCATAAACTATATGCTAAGTTCAGAAAATGCGAGTTTTAGATCAGCCAAGTGTCATTTTTGGGACATATTATCTCCACGGAAGGCATTACGGTTGATCCAAGCAAGATTGAGCAGGTGCTGAAATGGAAAGCCCCCACTTCTGTCCATGAAATCAGAAGCTTCCTTGGTTTAGCGGGATACTATCGGAGGTTCATCCTGAGCTTCTCCAAGCTTGCTAAACCGATGACTGAATTATTGAAGAAGGGGACGAAATATGTTTGGAACTCAGCATGAGCGTTCCAAGCATTTGTGAAGCATCTCATAACGTCCCCGGTCCTAGCTCAACCGGATACGACCAAGCCTTTCGACATATATTGTGATGCGCTCGGTATCGGGCTTGGCTGCGTGTTAATGCAAGGACGGGTGGACCAGTAGCGTATAGACTGGAACTACTGGCATCTATCGCTGTTGTTCATGACATTTTTCATGTATCACAACTCCGGAGATGTCTGAAGTATACAGCTGTTGTTCCCACCGAAGACATTGGCGAGTTGCAACCGGATTTAACCTACGCTGAATATCCGATTGAAATTATTGATGAGAAGACTAGGACCACGTGTAACCGAACGCTGCGGTTCTACAAAATCTTGTGGAGCAACCACACTGCTGAGGCAGTGACATGGGAGAGTGAAGATTTCCTTCGCTCAAATTATCCGGATTTCTTAGCATCTCATCTCTGGTAATTCCTCTCATACCTTCGTCTCTTCTTTTTTGTAATCTCGAGACGAGATTCTTTTAAGGGGGGAGGGATGTGAAAGCCCACATGCTCACTTGCTAAAGTGTTCATCATATCACACACACCACATCTCATATTGGGGTGATCTCATGGACACATTTGAAGAGCAAGTAACCACCACCAATAGATGATTAGAATGTGAACTCCCAAAAATACAAAGATGGATTTCCAACATGTAAGCATGCGGGCTGAGCTCACAATTAATTTCTAGACTTTCTTAGGGACGGTCATGCCAAATTTCATGCAAATCCAAACCCTTTTAAGGTACTTTTGGATACAATTATTAAAAGGGCTAGTTTGAATGCAAATTCAAATTCAAGCTACTTTCATCACCTGAATTCAAAAGGTGAATTAATATTCAAAGTCAGCACATTTTTCTGAGTTATTCCACCAATTTTCATCTCCATTGGAGTAGATCTTGTCGGGAGCTAAATTTGCACTAATTGAAAACTGAATTTGAAATTCAAATCCAAGTGTGAATGAAATTTATCCAAACCAACTCCAATCTGAGAAATTCAAATTTGGATCATGAATTTGGGACTTAGTCTATAATTTAATTGTGAGTAGCTGAGAAAATATCAGCGAACACAAATGAAAAGAATTAGAGGGGGAGGGACCCACTGTCAGTGACTGAATTTACACTGAATAGACTCAAAAAAGGGCAGCTCTCGCGGGCGACTGCTGATCGACCACGTGCAGCCAGCTTGCTCGGGGAAATCCACCTCACGGTGAAAACGTCACCTCAAAAGCCAGCACATCGAGCTGCTTCATCCGTTCTCATCGTTACTGAGCCGAGCCGAGCACTTCACGCACCGTTCTTTGCTCCCGCTCGCGAGTTTCTTCCCGCCTTCCTCTAATCACCGGCGACCGGCTGATCCCGGCTGTTTCACGCACCGCACCCAAAGAAGAAAAGGTGCGCCTGGTCACGCTGAAGCTGTAGGAAGAAGTCGTGAACCGTTTCATGCGGTGTAGAACAAGTATTGCTCGTTTCTTTCCCCGATGTGCGTTAGGGTTAGAAATCGATCGACGGCGAAATTCGTTGCACAGAGGCAGCCGCCGCTCGAGCTGTACACCATACACGTTCTAGAGATTCTTACACCCCTCCTCATCGAAATCCGGCAAGAAAAACCCACCGGAACCCTAGGTTCACCGAGGAGCAGTTCGGCGGAAGAGGGGGTCGCCAGTGAGGTCCGGTTTGCCGGCCTTTTGGGTCCAAACCGAGTCCCTGGCGAGCTTCCCGAGGTTGCCCTGAACGTGGTGACGCGATTAGCGCACGGAGAGGGTGACCGGAACGAAGGAAACACGTCACCGATGAGGTGCAGAGACATAGTACTCGTCGCCAGTGAGCTACGGCGGTTAGCCGTAGGCAGCAACATATCCAGAGTGTTCAGCATCCAAAACTAGGTGGGGGCAGCGAGTTTCACCATCGCCGGCGAGCTAGATCGCCGGGAACGCTGACCTCGTCGGATCTCCGATAGCTCGGGGCGGCGGCGTCGCGAGGTAGACGAAGGGTAGGGGTCCCAAGTGTCAGCGACCGAGCAGAGCGCGCGCGTGACTGTTTAAATTAAACTAAGCGCGTGACTGTTTAAATTAAACTAAGCGCGCGGGAAGGATTTTCTGTAGGAAAATAAATCAGGAACCAGCCAAGCTTTAGAAATTCATAACTTTGTTTAGAATTGTCCGAATTTAGTGAACTGAATTTTGTTGGATTCGGATCTGTGAGTACTTTCCAGCAAAACAGGTTTCATCCTTTGAAAGTATTTAGTTTTTGAGAATTAATTCCCTAAAGTTTAAACTGTTTGGAATTTTAACTGGAGATCCACTTTGTGGAAACTTCTCAAATTTGGCCCGGATGTTCATTTTAATATCTTTAAGTCACATGCAAAATTTCAGATTCATCCGAGTTCATTAAACCCACTTAATTTTGTGATTAAGTGAACTGCCCTAAGAAAATAGAAAAATGTACATAGACATTTTTCAGAAATTTCTCAAACTTGATTAGATCATAACATTCTCTAGAATTCTCCAAATTACATGAAACCAATTCTCTTAGAACTATCATAAACTCTAGTTTCCAGAAAGTAATGGCTTGCTCCATGAAAATCACTAGACAACCTTAGAAGCTGAAATTATGGCCATTTATACATTCATTTATGCAGGGCTCAAATGAACTCTACTTCAAATGAAATTTGGCCAAGTCTCTTTTTGGGTGGTTACCAATCCACAGTAAAAATTTCATGATCAAAAGATATGTATAGCTAGAGTTAGGGTATTAAAGTTTCTAATTCAACAAATTTGCATTGAATTTGACATGCATCATTAATATTATTACACGTAGTCCCTGAAGGCAAGGAAGCCCCGGAGGTCTTGGACTTTATCCCTCCGGAGGAGAATCTAACCACTGACCTGCAGCAATAAGTCAAGCCCCGATTTGCATTTAACATTTTTTATTGAGTTTTCGCTTTATATTCACCTAGATTGATGTATGAATGTGCATTAGGTCTAGAGTGATTGGAACTCTAATCGCATAACCAGATTATCCTGAAGAAAGTGAGGGTAGTGTCTACATCCTCGAGTAGAATATGCCCGTGCTTAATTTCTTATAGGCTTCGGTACAAGTCGAGTAGTTGGAAGCTACTCGCGAGTATAGGATTCGCCACATACGGGGATTGGTTTGAGTATGAGATAACTCTAGTAAGAAAAATGATACCAACTAGGCGGGTGCGTAGGACGCAGCAAAAGATGTCTTGTGTATGTAGCCCTGCCCGTGTTGATTGAAAACCAATCCATGTTCGGCCCCACTGAACAAGTTTGAATGTACCGAAGGCATATCGGAAATATGGGGTCTGATAAACTGTTGTAACCTATACCTACGAGCGTCGAGGCATAACACACCAATTTATAGGTGTAGGTTGAGAGTAGCAATGTGGAAATCCGCTAACGGGCATAAAGAGATGCTCCGTGTAGGGAACCTCCTGCTCATTTGGGTGCGACCGTTCGACGTTTGGGCTGTTTGGTGAAAGGTTATCCCATACGACATCGGTTTAGCGTGCCGTTGCAACTCCGAGGATGGGCGTACTGACGTGCCATTCGGGTATCCCTGCAGGTGTATATCGAGTCGATTCATCGTCCCTCACGGTCATGATTACCGTTTGTTTACTGTGTCGTGACGTAGTATATATATGGAATGATTGTGATGAATTACTGCTGTTATGAATCAATTGTATTGCAACATGTGTGCCACCAAATATTACTCACTAAATTTCAGATTTGTGAATCTTTAACTTGTGGCTAAAATATGAACTAAGGATGAACTTGTAGATGTGTCCATTGCTGCAATTTCTATCCTACCTTTGGTATGCCTTGCATGTAGAGTTTCTTGTATAGGAGAGTTAGATAAGACTTTCTGAGCCATCGTGGTCATGGTTGCCGCTATGAGTGTTTGCAGGTGAGGAGTACCCCACTGAGATGGAGTACGGGTTCACCGGCGAGGGTTACCCTCCGTCAGGGACGACGGCTGTGTGGGAGCCGTGCACGCTGTCCTGAAGTTTTTGAGTGTGGCTAATGTGGGTTGTCCGTAGGGCTGGCAACCGACTTTGCTGGTTAGGGTTAGGCGTGAGTTATATGATTACTATCTGTCGCAGTTAACTCTGTAAATTAGATGTAAACTGAAGGTTTATACTACTTTTATACAAATTCCATAAGTTTGAATGTAATACATGTTTTACTTATCGTGTGTGCTATCAGATGTCGCATCGTACGACATCACCCTTTATGATCCTGAATTATACGGGCTCCGGTCCATCACAATTGATTAAGTTTTTCATATTTTTTCTAAACAAAACATAATTATTTAGTCGCACATGGATTGAATCATATCCAATTCCAATGCAGAATAATTTTTTTTGTTTCAACACAAGATTCAAGAATGGAGCAAGCTGGGAATGCAGATGCCCGCAACTTCAGTATTGCTATGAACTGCGTACCATCGACCAGAGGTCGCGCCGCATGGGACTTGGATACTGGAGGCCGCTCAGCCTAGGGCCATCGCCCGCCTCGCTCAGATGCGACCAGCATTGCTATGACTGCGTATGGTCGCGCCGCATGGGACTTGGATACTGGAGGCCGCTCAGCCTAGGGCCATCGCCCGCCTCGCTCAGATCCGACCCAGCGTGGGATGCTGGCTAATGCGCTAGACGAGTAGCGGCACGATATTGTAGCAGCACTAAGAGCCGGCTCGCCGGCGGATCGGACAGCGAAGGAGCTCTCATTCCAGGGTCGTCGCCAGCCTCGCCCAGATGCGAGCCAGCGGGGGCGGCTGCATGAGGGTAAATGCAGTGGCATCACAGCGGTGGCGGTGCTGACAGGAGCAGCCTGGCCAGCGGATGCACGGCCGACCGCGCAAAGTTGTGCAACGACACCTAGGAACCAGCCTCCCCGTTTAGGCCTCGTTTGGCAGGTGGGGGAGTCAATATAGGTGTTCAGGCATCAACGTAGATCAGGTAGACCCTCTCCTCGAGTCAATTGCTATCATAGAATGGCTTAGACAAAATAACACTTACATCATAGGATTTGATAAAATGACACTTTTATTATTGATGCACTATTAAAATATAATTATAGTCTAATTTACCTGCTTTTAATATTTTTCTTTTTTCTATTTTTTATATAATCTAAAATGACCATATTACCCTTTATTGATTTTTTCTGTACCCTACTCTTCCATCTCCCAACACCCCCGCCGCTGCAAGTGCCTACCCTTGCCGCTGCCACCTGGTCGCGCCCCCAATGATGCAACTCCCTGGACCCGGCTGTGACTCCCTGGCGCTCGCGCCCGATGGTGCAACTCCCTGCCCTGCCGCTGCCACTCCCTGCCGCCTGCGAATCCCTGGCCACGCCCCCAGACGGATGGACTAGTTCAAAGCTCTGAAAATTTCAAACCTTTGTTCAGGTTCACCAGGGCTCGCGCTCCTCGTTAGTTCTACCGAAGAACCCCATCATCGTCACAGTCACAGCCTTGCCGATCAAAACATCCTACAGACAGGTTGCACTGGGTGGCAAGCCAGCTCCTGCTCTGAATCCTCCTCCACTGGGATGCCATCTTCCTCGCACTCGTGGTATACATGGTCAAAAGGGCCCGGTGAAAACGTGAAGAAACGCGGCAGGTGAGAAGAAAGGACTGAACCTGAACGCATGGGTCGAGCTGGTTGGGCCGGGGGAAGTGGCCGTTAGCGTCGTCGTCGCGTTGGTGATGGTGCACCGTCGGCGGCGAGCGCCAGGGAGTGGCAGCGCGACAAGGGGGAGGCAGAGGCCAGGGGGCTGCGCTGGCGACCGGGGCGCGGCCAGGGAGCTGCTGGTTGCGGGGTGTTGGGAGAGTAGGATACAGGAAAAATCGGGTAGTGTGCTCATTTGAGATTCTATAAAAATTAGAAAAGAAAAGAAAAATATTACAAGAAGGTAAATTAGACTGTAATTCTATTTTAATGGTGCATCAACGATAAAAGTTTCATTTTACTAAAGACCACGACATAATAGCTATTTTATCGAAACCGCTCGATACAAGTTCTATAATAGCAATTGACTCCCTCTCCCCACCACCCAATCCACGTCTATTTAAAGTTCTAATCCTCAGTTTGCATTACTCATTTGGGAATAACGTGTATTGAGGTGAATTAGTCTAAATAAACAGTTTTTTACTCAGGTATTGCATATTCCTTTCATATTCAAGTGTTGCAAACTTAAATAAGCACAACTGTGACACAAGAAAATAGATTACAGAAATAAATTAAAAAGAGAAAATTAGAAACAAATATTGGTAATTCTGGTCATCCACAATAAATGACGTTTGTAACCGATATTGGACTATCATGACATATTACTGCACGGCACATCGATTGAAATTGCGGAAGAAATATTAAACATAATAATAATTTATATCAATCAAATTTCAGAATAGTTCTATTTCTTATCACACTCGTGTAGCATTAGTCTCATCTTCTAAACAGTAAACAATAATGACATGCATACAATGTTCTGCTATGAATCACCTCTTCACAGCACTAACCAATGGTCACATGAATACACATCTTCAGAACAAAAAACATTAACCAATGGTGACAAAATATCGACTAGAGTAGAAAGCACTAGTTTATAGTGTGGCTATAAACTGAACCAGTGCCTTCATAGCACTAAATAACTTGACCATCGCATGTTACCTGCGATCAAATCCTTCAGTAACAAGCATATGTCAGGATCAGGATGTAAGTGGCTGAAAAAGAAATGGCGTTATGCTGACTGATCATAAATTGTTGTGAAGTTCAATAAGGATTTGTCAAATCATAGAAGCAATGTTTTAATTACTGACATCAAGTAACGGAAGAAACTAATGACAAAATACCTTTTTTTAATGTCAATACAGATACTCAAAATAAGACTTTTGCATTTCAAGCAGACTGAATGAAGGTTGGAAAAAATAACACACTTGCAATTATTTCCAACGGAATGTCCTTTGAATCATAGAAGTAAGCAACACTCTCAAGTGGATGCAACTTGTTGGAATAACTTGATCAAAAGATAAACTAATTTAAATAAATAGGAACAATAATTATTTGAAGCAGAAATATCATATCATATTTGGAGAATGTTTGATTATAACATCATATCAAGATGAGATTGCATATTCCTATAAACTATAAACAAGATTTATAATAGAGATGACAAACCGCAATACTATTACACTGCAGATCATGGATATACATCAATGAATACTTTATCAATCTAGCTACAAACGATCCATCAGTTTAGCACTGTTTGTACCACAGCAGTATCTTGCTTGCAAACACCATTTAACCAACAAATATAGAATCCCCGTTGACTGCTAAAGTCTAGCACCAACAAACAGATCAATTTAGCTGCAAGTAACTAATTTTTTTTTCCAATCTCACAGCCATCGATAGTGCGTCAGAAGATGAAAACCTGAAAATAAGCATGAAACATGCAATTAAGGTTCCACTCAATATGTTTCTAACTCTAATTGTTATCCAGATTATTATAGCACAATGTGGCAGCAAACACATACTACAAGATTGTGAGAATGGAACAGTCCTAATGCAAGCAGAACTAAGGTTACAAATCACAAAGGAGGAAGAAATCAACTAAACTGAGCTTGCAGATTCAGAAACAAAATTACAAGAAGAAAAGGAAAAGAAACAAGGACATCAAAGGGCGAGACGTACGGCTGGGAGGAGCTTCTGCTAGTAAGCCTATGCAACGTGCAGTAGGAAGGCAAGGAGGATGGTGACCAGGGACTCGCCGGAGGTGCTGGCCTCGAGCTCGAGCAGCGCACCCCCTCGATGGAGAAGACGAAGACTCAACCGTGGGAGTCACCGAGCCGCATGGCCACCGCACAGTGGAAGAACTCCGACCAGATCGGGTAGGACATGGTGATTGCAACTCACCGGGGCACGCGAGTCACTGATGGCCACGACTAACGACGGGTCCCTAGCTTTGCAGATCCGCGGAGCGCATGATGCAGCCGTTGGAGGAGCGGGCGCCAGGGAGGAGGGGAGCACGGTGCAGCCGTCGGAGGAGCAGGCGCCATGGCGGAAAGGAGCGCGCGCGGTGCAACTGTAAAAGGAGCAGCCATTATGGATGAGCGTGATGCGACAACAGAGTTGTTCCCGGACGCGGGTGGAGAGTTCTCCAACACCCATGGATTGACCCGGATTGGGTTGGACCATTATCGATCCACGCCATCGCCGAACATGCATTCCACTCGGACTGGGTTCTACTTCCTCCTGTGGATTTGGTACCCTCAGATAACCGGGATTCACCCCCAACCCCTGCGGATCCGAGTCTATCCAAATGAGGCCTTAGAGAAAGCAGAATCGGGAGAGAAGCCGAGGATGGCTGTTGGGCCTCACCTGAGGTTGCAGCCCAGGTAAGGTTTTCATCTTCTCTTTTGATTCTCTATTTTTTGTTTCCTTTTATAAACTAAAGCTATGGATGGCAATGGGTCGGGTTCGAGTCGGGTGGAGCAAAACCCGTCCGAAACAAAAGAGGTTGCGAGTGAAATTTGAGATCCGCACCTGCGGGTGAGAATTCACACCCACACCCATCGGGTCTCGAGTGGTTTTCAGGTGCTTGCCGGGTTCGATTTTTTTATAATTACAACATTTAATAAAAAGTATAAAAATAATCTATTTTGAATGACAATGCAATAAAAATATTAGGTTGATTATAAGGATTGTAAATAAAGGTTGCGATAAGTAAGATGAAACTAATAAATTATAGCAAACAATTAAGTTTTACCTTAAAATTATAAATATAAATTATTTCGGGTCCCCGCGGGTGCAAAACAAAACCTGTACCCGCACTCGTGACAAGTCGGGTCAGGTGCGGGTTAGACCCATGGGTAGAAAATCCCACCTGCACCCACACTCGTTGGGTGCAAAACCTGTCGGGTATCCGCATCCGCGAGTGAAATTGCCATCCCTAACTAAACCGTATTTCTACATAATATTTGTAAATTCTTTTGCAGGTAAAAAAATTGCGTGGTCAAAGTTGATTTTCATGATGCACATCTAATCTTCAACACTAAACTTAATCGATCATCATAAAAAAAGGTCCTATGGAAGTTTTGATCAATTGTCACGGCCTAATTGTCATAGAATGTGGTGATATTTGGTGGCTTGTGTTGCAAGTTAGGTTAATAGTGTTGTTTCGCTGCGGCATATATATATATATATATATATATGCTACACATCAATGATTATTGTGTGATTATTGAATTCTGAACATTGATCTGGTCCGGTCACGGTCCTTGACCCTTGTACGCAACAACACTGGACGTGCGACCACAAATCACAGCGAAAAGCACAACTAGGAAGTACTGGGCTCCTTGTTCTAGATACCAGACTGATGGTGGTTGGGGCAGATACGCAACATCATCTCAGCAACTCTGTTTTTCACAGTAAGACATTGGTGCAGACTGCAGACAACCAGTTGGTCACATCTTTTCAGAAAGCTCTTTTAAGGTTATTTAGCGACCACTACACGAAATAGGTCAATATACGATGGTCAATTTAACATACGACGGCTAGCCGTCGTATATAACCTTATATACGACGGCCTAAAGAGGAAGTCGTATATAAGTTTATATACAACGGTACAGCTGTCGTTTGTGACATGGCTATCGTAAATAGAACTAATATACGACAGTCAGCCCTCGGCCGTCGTTAGTCTGGCCGTCGTATATAGTCCCTATATACAGGCCGTCGGGCCCAAACCCTAACTTGTTTCCTCACACGCCGCAGCCTCGCCTCAACCCTGTGCCACCGCCCTCACCGTGCCGCTGCCCCGCGCCGCCGCCCTCCCCGCGCCGCTGCCATGCCCCGCGCACTAGGGTCCAGAGGCGACGGACACAGGACCGGAGGTGGCCATACGGCGGCGGTGGGCTGCGGCAGGATGCGAGTTGCGGCGGCGGCTGGAGCCTGGACTCGGGCGGTGGCGTAGTCAGGACTCACGTGGCGGTGGCTGAGCAACCGGGACACGAACGGTGCCAGCTGAGCAATCGGGACTCGGACGGTTGCGGCTGAGTGGGTGCTTGGGTGGATTGGAGCCGAGTTAGGCTAGGCCAGGCCATGGAAGTCCACTGGATCTAAACTGTCAGATGATATCTGACGGTCCTGATTTCATATTGTGTTATATTAAAAAGCCTCCATCCTAACGCTAACCCATTCCTCCATCCTAACCCTAAGTCACCAATGACGGCGGCAGACAAATGATGGCGGTGGCCAGGTGATGGTGGATGTTGCGGAGGCGTCTGCGGCCGGGCGACGGCGACTACAGGGGCACCGACGGCTGCAGAGGCGATGGTGGTTGCAGGGGTGTCGGCGGCTGGTCGATGGCGGGAGTGGGGGCGCCGGCAGTCGAGCGACAGCGGCCGGTAGCATCATTCAGTAAGTCGTTCGATCGCCGGAGCCTTCTAGTCGGACGACTAGGTTTCTAGTTGCCCTAATCGGGTTGACGGACCTAATCGTGCTCACATGGGCGATAAGGACGACTAATCACGATTAATCGTAATTAGTTGGACGACTTATGAACACTGGGCATAACTTGGGACGGCTGACCCACTTCTCTGTCTCTCTCTCTCAATCTTTCCTTCTCTCTCTCGTTCTTTCCTCTCCCTCTTTTATATGACTCAAAAATGAAAGATTGACGTAAACCTTTACAATATGTGTCACCCGTTTCGAACCGGCCCGTCTCACATGTGTTACGCATGTGAGGCGTGTAGGTTCGGAATTGTCCCTTGTTGGACAACCTGGGAGTGACCGAGAGGGCGTGCTTATGATGAGACGCGGGATCGGAATTTGGACGTAGTTTCGACAGCGTAACCCTAATGTTCTCTGCTGCACCATTTTTGGGCGTGCAGTTGGAGAACAGCGGGGTTATGCTGCCGAAATTTCATCTGAATCTAGACCTCGTATCTTGTCATAAGCACGTTCCTCTCGGTCACTCTTGGGTGGGTTTAGGACCTATCCTTTCCAATAGATGTATGGCTGTGACATAAATAAATTATAAAGTAACTATAATTTCTTTGACTTAAAACTGCAGAGTCAAACATGAGTGAAGACCGTAGTTGGATGTATACCGGTTGGAACAAGGCAACTGGTCACTCAGATGAGTGGTATGCCGGGACAGACGACTTTATTGATCGAGTGTTTTCGTTGTCTACGACCGATAAAGTTCGTTGTCCATGTGCGAAATGCCGAAATACTAAGTTTCTAGACAAAACGATATTGTTATTACACTTGTGAAGAAACGTTTACCTGCAATATTATGAGGTGTGGAGTTTCCATGGTGAGTCTGCTCCTCGAGTCGTACATGTAGTGGAAGATGATGATGATTGCCCGGGTGTTGGTTGGATTAATGAGATGTTAGAAGATATACAAACGGAGGATCCGCCTACAACTGAGGCAGACACATTCTTTAATATCTTGAAAGCTTCAGAAGAGGCGTTGCATGATCATACTGAAATGCCCCTTCTTACTTTCATGGCCAGATTTATGGTAATCAAATCTAAGCATTTCTTCTCTAATAATTGCTACAATGATATGATGAAACTTATCAGCGATGCTCTTCCATAACCTCATAAACTGCCCAAAGATATGTATCACTCTAAGAAATTGCTATCTGGTCTCGGTATGAAATATGATAAAATTGACGTGTGTTCAGATAACTGCATGCTATTCTGGAAAGAGCACGACAAAGAGAAGAATTGTTTAAAGTGTGAGAAATCGAGGTTTGTCAAAGTTCTCAATGACGATGGTGATAAAGTAATGACAGAAGTTGCACATAAGCAATTGCGTTACTTGCCTGTGACACCTCGGTTGAAGCGGTTGTTTCTTTCAAAATGATCTGCCAGACACATGAGATGGCACAAAGAAGGTGTGCGTGAGAACAAAGATGTGTTGACCCATCCGTCGAACGGTGATGCATGGAAGTCTTTGGACTCTTTCGATCCTGCTTTTACTAGTGATGCGAGAAATGTTCGCATTGGGTTAGCGACGGATGAATTTTCACCTTTCAGTACAAATGCAACACCATACTCCTATTGGCTCGTCTTTGTTATTCTATATAACCTACCACCTTCTCTTTGTATGAAGTACGAGTTCATGTTTCTTAGCCTCATTATACCAGGACTAGATCATCCGGGATCACGTCTCAATGTGGTGTTGAAGCCATTGATCGAAGAATTGAAAATGTTGTGGACTGGAGTTGAAGCATATGACTGTTACAAGAAGCAGAAATTCAACCTTCGAGCTGCTTATTTGTGGTCTGTCCATGATTTCCCTGCATACGACATGTTTTCTAGATGGAGCACACACGGTCGTTTGTCGTGTCCCATATGTGCGTCTGACACAGAGTGTTTCCAACTTACAAATGGTGGCAAGATAAGGTACTTTGATTGTCATAGGCGTTGGCTTCCTCGAAACCACCCATTCAGGCAACAGAGGAATGTCTTTAGAAAAGATACTGTTGTCACTAAGGAACCACCTAAACGCCTAAGTGGGTATGAAGTATCCGATGTGTTGGACAAACTAGTCCCTGATGAAGCTCGCCCTGGATTCTTTGTAGGTTACGAAAATGTTCACAACTGGACTCATGTATGTGAAATTTGGGAGCTACCATATGTGAAGTCATTGATACTGATGCATAATAATGATGTAATGCATCAGGAGCGTAACATGGCCGAATGTATCATAAGCACGTGCCTGGATATCATGGGCAAAACGAAAGACAACTTAAAAGATCGAAAGGATTTGGCCGAGATTTGTAATCAACCTACTCTTGAGCTCTCTGAAAGCGGTGGTAAGCCACATGCTTCTTTCGTGCTTCGACCTAAAGAAAAGAAACAAGTTATGGAATAGTTGAAAATTTTGAAATTCCCAGATGGTTATGCTGCTAGTCTAAGACGAGTCGTGAATGTTAAAACGGGAAAGCTCACTGGGTTGAAGAGTCATGATTATCATATAATAATGGAAAGACTTCTACCTATTATGTTTCGGGGATATCTAGATGATGCGGTGTGGAAGGTGTTAGCTGAGCTCTCACTATTCTATAGGCAGCAATGTGCCAAAGAAATAACGAAAGGCATGATGGAGAAGTTAGAGAAGGAGATACCTGTACTTTTATGTAAGATGGAAAAAATATTTCCTCCTGGTGTCTTCAATCCAATGCAACATCTTCTTATCCATCTTCCGTTTGAAGCAAAAGTTGGTGGTCCTGTGCAATATAGATGGATGTACCATATTGAAAGATCATTGAGATATCTGAAAACTATGTTTGGCAACAGAGCAAGGGTTGAATGGTGCATTGCCGAAGCATTTATTCTAAAGGAAGTAGGTTACTTTTCTAGTTTCTACTTTGCAGAGGAAAACAATATCAATACTTTGGCAATGCGATACAATGTAGTATTGTTCGTACTAACATATGTTCACACGAAGAGGAGACCGGCGTGCGACCGAGCGCTACTGCGGTCTATAGGAGAGGTCACACTGACCCTTCTTAGACGGAGCAGTGCAGTCAGTACGCAGCGGAGCGGTTGGTAAGTTTCATGATCTCTCAAATTAGTTGACACTATATATGTTGTCGAACTTACACATTTCATTGTTTTTCATACTAGGTATGAGCGAGAGGCTGTGAGGATACACGAAGAAGGGTTCGATTGGGAAAACTCCCCCAACATCGACCCTCAAGCCGCGTATGCAAGCGGAGGTGGAAAAGCACACGGAAGGTGAGTTCATTTACTTTCATTATTTTCAATTCAAGATTATTTGATTTTACCTTGAATTGATTCATTTTTTTGTAGGCTTGCCATATTCTCTGGAGTCATCGACTCCAGGGAGGCATGACCTGCGAGAGGCGGCTCCTCGCAGTCTTCGGCTACTGGCGCCGGCTCCTCCAGCCGCCGTGTCACCGAGAGAGATCTCGAGGTGGTGGCGCTTTGGGAGAGCTTGGCCTGGCAGGAGGAGGCCTTGGCGAGGGAGCGAGAGAGCAATAGGGCCGCCATGGCGTACCATGCGTCCTATATGGCACAGATGCAAGCGGCAATAGAAGTAAGAAACATACAATTATACTTTAATTATATTGCATTTCAATAAAATATAAACTGTAATGTTTGAAATGACAGGCGCTAGCTCGACAGCAAGGGCAGCAACCAGGTACCGTTGTGGCAGCCACTATCGTTCGTGCTGCAGCCGACGCCACCACAAGAGCAGTTTCCTGGAGTACAGGTACAAAAAGGAAGTTACATTAAGTTCAACTAAACTATTGAAAATGAAAACACCGTTGTAAACTTATACATATGTCATCGTGTTTCGTAGGGATCAGGGACGGAGGCTCAGACTCCAACGCCGCAGCTACGGGCACCAGGTTCGCCATGTCAGGATGACTTATTCGCCTCCGGAGGTAGTGGAGGGGCTAGTAATGAGTACCTTTGTGAATATGTTTTTGATTGTGGATGTGACGACTTCGTGATTGTGGATGTACTATTGCACTTTGTGATTGTGGATGTGGATGTGATGTTCTCAATGTGAATCTGTTTTGTGATTGCCTGTCTAGCTAGCCATTAGACATTTTCTGTTTTTTTAAAAAAAAATGGAAAACCTTATTTACGATGGCCTATATGAATTATAAACGACGGTGTCTATACAGGGCCGTCGTATATAAGCCTAAGTAATATACGACGGCTAGACCCAGACCGTCGGATATGAGAGCTTATATATGACGGCGAGGGCCCAGAACCGTCGTATATAAGGGCCCAGCCCACTGGCCCTTTTATACAAAACGGGCCATCATAAATTAGAGACCGTCGTATATATAAACTTATATACGACAAGGTATATACGACGGCCACAAACCGTCGTATATAATCTCCAGCCGTCGTATATAGATTATATACAACAACTTTGGACTTATATATGATGGTTTCGGCCGTCGTATGCTGACGGGAATCCTGTAGTGGAGGAGGTTATATATACACGTATATGTCACCATTAATTCTCTTTCAAATTCAATTATTAAAATATACCAAGTGGTTTGAATTGCTCATGTGTATATGTTGTTTTTAAATTAGTTTTGGTTCAAGATTTGACTTCATACTCCTGTTCATTGTTTCATGGTAAATTTCTATAGCTGACACATGCATATACCTACATATATATGCCTCACCTTTAACTGGAAATTAATATATGCTCTTGATTCTCTAAAATATTTTGTTTGGACCGATTTTTGTTTGGTCCCAAAATTCAGGCTGTGACAGATCTACCCCAGTTAAATTGAATTTTGTCCTCGAGACTCTTATAGTTCCTTTTAATAGCTTGGGAACCTAGTGTCTCCGCCTGCGACATCTCTAACAATTTCTTTAAAATGAGTGGGTATTCATGTTTCACTGGTACTTCCTGTCTAGGGGTGTAGCTTCTAAACCACACACCGTAGATTCCATTTCGCGCCTACGTGGTTGGCAGATGACTGTTGTTGCATCCTGATTTGATGTGGCAGCCTGCTGGTTTGCACGTGATGTTCTTTCCTTGACGGGGTGCCAACCAATCTGCTAAGGGGCTAGTGGCATGCCATTTGACTGAACCACTAGGTCCGCTAACAGCTCTACCCCACTTAAATAGGGTTTTAACTCCTATGTGTTCAAATTGATATTGATAGTCGCTATTGTTGATATGGTTACCAGTTTTTTTTTGGATTTTCAGTAATGCATTTGTAGCAGTAGCTTCAATGTGATAAGGGATTTAAAGCTCTAAGTTAGATAAGTCTATGACAAGGGTGGGGTTGGCTAGTTATTAACCGGTTAAATTGTTCGATGACTTACCATCATGTTGCGCGTCAATATGGTTGACACGACCTCATCCAAATGGTTGAGCTCTACTCTGCTGACCAGATACTGGAGGTGTACTCCTTACAACTCCAGATCCAACTGCTCTTGCTCCCGGGTGAGCAAGTGAAAGTGCATCTAGGCTAAATCCCCGTGGGTTTTGATGATTGATTACAAAACTTAAGGGACTAACGAGCATTACAATTGTAAGTACAGGTGATTAAGAAATTGACGGAGATGGATACACTCAAAAAGGGAAAAGAGAAAAAAGGCGAACATACAAGTAGACTATAATTTAGTGTTTAAATTCTCTTGCATTGAGTTTAGCCTTTGAGTGTGAGTGTGTTCATAGGGTCAAGTGTTGAGAATCATCTAAGAGCTCTTAGTCCGAGTTTAGGTATAATGGAGTAAAGAGTTGAGACAACCCTAAGAACAGGGCCGGACTTGTTCAGGCTGGAAGGACGAACTAGTCTGTCACATCAGACTAATCTGATGTTGGATGGACCAGGAGGTTCTGTGTGAGTTCAGACTTGTCCATTTGGGGACGGACTAGTCCGTGGAGAGTGTGGGTGAGTCCTTCAAGAGCTAAGTCCTGAAGGACCGGACTAGTCCGCCCTTTGGAGCCGGACTAGTCCGCGCGTCCAGACTAGTCCGTTTCTAACTGGAACAAGAGGTTCTTTGTGAGAACGGACTAGTCCTTTGTGATTCAGACTAATCCGTTTAAGACTTGGAAGTGGCTGCGGGGACTAAGTCCTGGATGGCCGAACTTGTCCGCCCCTTGAGGCTAGACTAGTCCGGTGGACTAGACTTGTGCTGAGTGGGCAGTGAGTTGTTGAGGCTGCTGTTTTATATGTGCTTTGTGCTGAAATCTTGTTGGAGCCTCAATTTCTGAGTCGCCCCACGAATTGTTGTGAAAGCCTTGTGATCTAGTGGAAGAACAAGCCAACCTTTGTGGTGGCTTGGTGAGGATAAGGTTGAGAGCAACCTGGTCCTTTGTGGACTCATCAACGTGGACGTAGGCTACTTGGTGAAGCTGAACCAAGTTAAATTTCCTTGTGACCGGACTAGTCCACCACAAGACCAGACTGGTTTGCACTCTGTGAACTGTTCAGTTTTTATTAAGTCGTATTTCAGATTTTTCACCTATTCACCCCCCTATAGGCAACTTTCAATTGGTATCGGAGCCTAACTCTCCTAAAAGCTTAACCGCTTGGAGAGGAGATGGAGGAAAACGGTAAGAAGGAATTACCGATCGTCGACACCACTGGCGCCGGTGAGAAGAACACTCACGACAATGAAGGACTTAAGCTCTCACCCTACAAGACCGTCAACTCAAGCAAGGACAGACCAAGGTCCCCTCCCGTCGACTTCGAGACCGATGATGAAGATGAAGAAGTGAAACACCTTGCGGATCTTCTTCAACGAGCAAAAGACAAAGCAAGAAGGAAGAGGAGACTTGAGAAAGAAAAGAAACTCAAGAAGCCTGAAGGGGACTACACGCGATATCCTTTCAATTATGAAAGCTTAAATTCACATACAAATTATTTGTCTATTCCTTTGGGCAAACCTCCACATTTTGATTGCACCAACTATACTATGTGGAACCACAACATGAAATTGCACCTTATTTCTCCCAACACTTTGGCACATTGTTTCTACAGGTTTAGATATTCCCGTTGATGATGGAGAGCTTACTCCGGAGCAAGAACAACTCAACCACCGCAATGCTCAAGCGGCGGCCATGCTCAACTCTTCCTTGAGTCAAGAAGAATTCAACAAGGTGGATGGGTTGGAACAAGCCAAAGAAATATGGGACACACTCAAAATTGCTCATGAAGGCAACCATTTTGTTTGAGATGCAAAGATAGAGATGATTGAGGGGGAGCTTGGAAGATTTGCCATGGAAGATGACGAGATCCCTCAAGAGATGTACAACTGACTCAAGACTCTCATCAATAATAGTCGAGCGTACGGTTGTAAGAAATAGACGGATCATGAAGTAGTTAAAAGGATGATAAGAGCCTTCATGCCTCGCAATGTGACACTTTGCACCCTCATACGAGAGAGTCCAAACTTCCACAAAATGACTCCGGATGAGGTGCTTGGTAAAATTATCAACCACGAGATGATGGAGATGGAAGCACGCCACTGTGATATCCTGACTCCCGGCTTAATAGGATTGATAGAGTACTCATACCACCAAGGTATACCTTCTTTTCCGGAAGCCCATCTGCAAAGGACTCCGGGGTTAAGCGTGCTTGGCCCGTAGGAATTCGGGGATGGGTGACCGACCGGGAAGTTTTCCCGGGTGTGCACGAGTGAGGACAAAGTGCGCAGAAAAAACGAGTGGTGGTATGTGGGGCCACTCTATGATCCTAGAGAGCTGTCACAAATTGTATCAGAGCCGACCCTCGCAGTTTCACGGGTGCGTACGGGTCAGTGAGAAGGATACGGTAGCATACGGGTCAGGGACGTGGGTACGTACGCATGACACGTGGGTCCTCTGTGTGGGACACGGTATGGTACGTATGCTGCTAACCGGACGTACGGTATGCGTATGCCAGTACTGAACGTACGGACGTGGCTAAGAGGGGACGTTCCTGTCTTGGCGTTGACCGACGAGGACGTCGGTCATCTAAGGGGGGTGGATTGTGTGATATCCTGACTCCCGGCTTAATAGGATTGATAGAGTACTCATACCACCAAGGTATACCTTATTTTCCGGAAGCCCATCTGCAAAGGACTCCGGGGTTAAGCGTGCTTGGCCTGTAGGAATTCGGGGATGGGTGACCGACCGGGAAGTTTTCCCAGGTGTGCACGAGTGAGGACAAAGTGCGCAGAAAAGACGAGTGGTGGTATGTGGGGCCACTCTATGATCCTAGAGAGCTGTCACAGCCACGTCAATGACCTTGCCAAGGTTACATCCTCCAAGAAAAAGGGCATTGCTTTCAAAGCACCACACAAGGCCAAAAGTAAAGAGGTACAAACTTCAAGTGATGATGAAGAAAGTGAAGAAGAAAGCACCAATATGGACGTTGAGGAGTTGGTCTTCTTCAGCAAGAGATTCAAGAGAATGATGAAGGAAAGAAGAGGGGCAAACTATGAGAGCAGGGGCAAGGACAAAAGCAAGTCAAGAACCAAGAGAGCTTGCTACAATTGTGGCGAGTATGGGCATTACATCGTTAATTGCCCATACGAAAATGAAGAGGACAAGAAGAAGAATAACAAAGATGAAAAGTCTCAAGAGAAGAGGATATTCAAAAAGAAGAAGGCACATGGGCACGCTCATGTTTGCAAAGAGTGGGATTTCAATGATGAGTCCTCCTCCGATGATGAAGCGGAAGTGGCAACCATCGCCATCAAGAAGCCAACAATGAAGAAGACTCTCTTGCCTAACAAGGGAGAGTGGAAGAGCTCAAGCCACACATGTCTCATGGCAAAGGAGGGAAAGCGAAAGGTAGAAACTAAACTCTCCCTGCGTTCCATTAAAGATGAAGATTTTGATAGTGATAGTGAAAATGAATATATGTTTGAAGGATTGAGTAAAAGTGCCCTAATTAAAATTAAAAGGCTCTCCAATGAAATTTTAGATAGGAGGAACCTCTTGAGAGACAAGATGACTTGCTTATCAAAGAGAAGCAAAAGAATCTTGACCTTGAGAAGCTCCTCGAGCTTGAGAAGGAGAAGAACATGGCGCTGGAACTTGAACTTGCGGAATGCAAGGAGACCTCCTCATGTCTCAAGAGCTTGAATGTTGTGCTCCAAGATGAGCTTGTGAGTTTGAACAAAGCTCACAAGAATCTTGAAGCACAATTTGCAACTCTCAAGTCGAGTGTTATCTCTTCCGCCTCAACAATCTCAAACTTGTCAAATTTAGAGTGAGACACTAAAACCTATAAATGTGTAAAACTTGTATCTAATTTAAAAATGAGCTTAACATGGCAAAGAGAAAGAGTACACCTAAGGGTGGCATCTTTGATAAGGAGAAGATTAAGTATGCACGTAGTGCACACTCCATTGCAAGGTCACCCTTGATCAAAGATGGTCTTGGCTATTCAAGGGAAGTAAAGCAAAATGCAAAAATTCCCAAGAATAACAAGATGCATATTGCTTTTGTCAAGGAAGGATCATACCAAACTATGAATGAATGTCATGTTTCTACCTCTCTTAAAATGGCAAAATTTGATAAATATGCTAATAGTGCTAAGAATATCAACCTGACTCTATTCCATGATTTTAATGCATCTTATGTACTTATGAGAAGCAAATTTGGGTATGTCTATGCAAAATATGTTGTGCCACTCCACAAGAGCCCAAAGCCTTGTGTATGGGTACCCAAAACTCTTGTCACTAACCTCAAAGGACCCAACCAAGCTTGGGTACCTAAAACCAAAGCCTAAACTTGTTTTGTAGGCGTACTCCTCCGGCGGTACAAAGTGGGTACTAGATAGTGACTGCACCAACCACATGACCGGAGCGAGAAAGATGTTTGTAGAGTATGAAGAAACCAATGGCCCAAGTCAAGGTATCTATTTCGGTGACAATAGACAAGGGAAGATAGTAGGTATGGGTCAAATATCCATTTCTCTACAACACACCATTTCTAATGTTATGCATGTTGAGTCACTAGATTATAATCTTTTATCCATATCCCAATTATGCGTTAAAGGTTTTAATTGCTTATTCACTAACGAAGGCGCGATTGTCACTAGAAGTGTTGATAACTCAATTGCCTTCAAAGGTGTGCTCAAGGGAAAGCTTTATCTCGTGGACTTCTCCGCGGATAAAACTCAACTTGACGCATGCTTGATGGCAAAGACTAACACGGGATGGATGTGGCATCGTGTGACACCAGAAATTTCATAATCATGTATGCATTCATATTTTATATAGATAAACATTTTAAAATAAGTTGAAACCGAGAAAGAATAAAAAAGATAGCCAAAAAGAGCAAATTCCAGTTCACCAAAAGCGCCAAAGACAATTCCCTCGGCCCGCTGGCCACGTGGCGCCTTCGGAGCTCATCCCCGCAAAGGGGGAGAGGTCCGTCGCTAACTGGCCAAGTGGCAAGCTCGGGGCTCGTCTCTACGGAAGGGGCGAGGTCCGACCCCGTGGGACACGTGTTGCCCCAGGAGCTAGCCTCTGCGGAAGGAGCGAGGCCAGTCCCGCAGGACACGTGTCATCACCGGAGCTAGTCACTACGGAAGAAAGAGGACCAGCCGTGCGGGACACGTGCCGCTCTCAGAACTCACTTCCGAGAGGTCCGACCCGCAGGACACGTGTCACCTCCGGAGCTCGCCTCCGGGAGACCCGACACTACCGGACACATGTCACCTCTGGAGTTCATCTCCGGGAGGTCCGACGCTGATGGACACATGTCAACCTTGTAGCTCGCCTCCGAGAAGAAAGGAAGTCTGGCGCTACTGGACACGTGGCATTCTCGGAGCCACCTCCGAAGAGAGGGGAGGTCCGGTTCTGACACGTGGCACTATCGGAGCTCACCTCCGAAGAGAGAGGAGGTCCAGAACTGACACGTGGCGTTCGTGAAGCTCGCCTCTGTTGAGAGGGGAGGTCCTGACCCACCAGACACGTGGCACACGCGGAGCTCGCCTCTGGAGAGAGGGAGGTGCCGCTCGCCAGGACGCGTGGCGCACGCGGAGCTCACCTCTGAGTAAGAGGGAGGTCTCGCCCGCCTGACACACGGCACAATCAGAGCTTGTCTCTGCGAAAAAGGGAGCCCAGGTCCCCGCAGGACATGTGGAGCCTCCAGAGCTCATCACCGCGGAGGTGACGAGATCTGAAGTGGTTTTTGCTTCTGTACGCACGGGAATACTGACACGGAAGGAAACCAACACGAATCCCATGTTGCTACTGCACCAAATCAATTGAAGATAAGTTGTTAAGATTCAAAAACAATTTGAATAGGACTCTTATTCGAATTCCGATCAGATTAGGACTCTTCTCTTCCCGATTATAAATAGAACCCGAAACAACCCCTTGGTCGTAACATCTTTTCTAAAGCCGACAACTTAGAAGCCCTAGCCCCCAAACTCGCCGAGCTAAACCCCTTCGCCGGAGTTTGACCACCGGAGAGACCGCTGACGAGCTAGACACGATCGCCATCACCGGAGGAGAGCCGACGATCTGTTTTTGCTAGAGGAAGGACCCGAAGGAAGTAAGGTAGGTCTCCATTACCACCTTATGACATCATCGCGTTTCCTTTGCATCTGTTCTTCGATCCTTTCGAACAGAAACTTTTTCGTGCACAGATCACGTGTTGATCGGTTTGATCTTGATCTTGAGTCAAGATCATTACCACGTCCACATTTGATCTTTATACCTCTGTTCATCATAAAACCCATGCAAGCCTATTAAAACATGCAAGAACACGTATGAACTGATCTAATAAAAAACTGCATCATAGGATTAGCATGCATATGCATCATTGCATCTTAAAGTAGAGTTTGTGCATGATATTGATTGCTGTGAATCTTGTATGTGCGTGGTCGTAATTAGAAGGACAAGCTCAGGGAGCTATCTACGACGAACTACAACCTCAAGACTTTGAGATATCAGAGCAACAGAAGCCACAAGAACAAGGCAAGTGCCCCTTGACCATATTGATCCCATATTTTGGAAAAAACTGTTTTATTTGCGAAAAGGTGTGTGTGCTTGAGTCAACAAGATGGGAAACCCTTTCATAGGAGTTTACTTGTTTTGTTAGCCACCCTTGTCGCCGGGAAAGTTAATGAGTCGGGTATGGTTTTTGATTTTATGCTTCGCTGAGTCCATGGGATACGGGAAGCGAGATAGATGTGTCTAGCTAACTGCACTCATATGAATAATGAGAAACAGATATTGTTAATGAACATGAATCGAAGGGAGATCTAGGAAAGCTTGGTTTGTGAATGAGGTAGAATGAGATGCTGGTTACTTGCCGTAGATCTAAGGACCGTGTCATGCGAGCCATGCCAGGATAACAGTGCCACCACAAGGCCAAGTATGGGTGCGGCTTAGCTGAGTAATTAGGTAAGTTACTAGATTGTTATGAACCGTGGAAGGTGCGGGGAATGGGAGTCGAGTGAGGACTGCCCTGGGAACTGCATGGCACAAGAGGGGGCCCGTGGGTGGGAGAATTGGAGATTCTAGCCTGCTGGTGGAACCTTAGTGAGTCCATACATCTAGTAGCCCCTTTGTAAAGGCTATTTCGTGATCTCTTGGCCATACACCAACGGTTGTGTACTGGTATAATGGAGGTTCTGCAATCGCCGACTGGTGACAAAATCACAAACTTGTGGGTAAAGTGGTACAAACTCTGCAGAGTCTTAAACTATCATGATAGCTGAGCTTACGGTCACGAGCGCCTGGACAACCCACATGATTAGATGGGATGGTTTTTGGGATGGTTTTTGGTTTGGTAATGGATTTGGTTTTCAGGACTGTTGAGTCCGGGTAATGAGATTAGTTGCATGACTGTTGAGTCATGGCAACGAGATTTGGTCTCGGAATGAGACGGAATTGAATATGAGATGAAATGGTAGTGAATACGAGATGGTATTCATGAGATGGTAGTGAACATGAGATGGTATTCATGAGAAAAGTTGAGAAAGATTAATGTCTGGTTGAGACATGAAAAGAGATGAATTATGATGGAGGTATGTTAATGTTTAAATACATGATTGGGATTACATTCACTAACAGCTAAGTTGTTGTTTTTATCGTGTTTTGAGAAATAAACCTTTCTTTCTGCAATGAGCCTTTTTATACCTTCCTTGCTGTAAGCTACATATCATATTTTCCCGCACTTGCTGAGTACATCATGTACTCAAACTTGCATTATTACTTCATCATCAGCAACAGGAGAGGAGTACTATGAAGACCACGTGGAGTATTAGGAGTGTGAACCACCGTCAACTTGCCTGTGGGGATGGAGTAGAAATGAAGCCGCTGCTGCTGCTTAGTTGCTTCCGCAATAGTTAGAAGACTTCCGCTGCTAGAATAAAGACTTTCACTGCTAGATTAAGACTTCCGCTGCTAGCATGAGTTTGAGACTCATGAGACAATGTAATAAAACCCTGTTATTCGTGGTATTATTCTGAAATTCAGTTTGTGGATGATATGTGTATGTGTGATGAACATCCTGGGCACACATACGCATCATTCCAGGTCCCGAGAGGTTCTCTCTCAGAACAGGGGCGTCACAAGTTGGTATCAGAGCAACGGTTGACGGTAGATCGCACGACTAGATAGGACACAGTTTGGTTACAGAGCCACGTTGACTGTAGGATGCACCCCTAGTAACAGATTGGTATTAGAAGCCACGCTGACCATAGGATGCAAGCTTAGGTAAAATTCATAGATTGGCATTGGAACCACCTTGACTATAGGACTTCCATTGAATAAGCTTTAATAGGAGTTGTGTGAAACCTTTGTGATGATTGCTTGTGATTGTGTGCTTAGTGTGAGTTGTGGGACGTTTCAGCGTTGTCCATATCCACACATAGTAGAGAGGTGTGAGATGTCTCGGCACTTGTTTACATCCTCATATAGGACTATATTAAGTCCATCCACCTTGATGCATATAGTTAGGGGGATCCATCTAACGTTCTAACCTCTATTCTACTCAACTCTCTCTCACAGATGGTGAGAGGAAACGCCGGCCGTCAAGGGAGGAACGTCCGTGGCAACCAAGAAGAGGACCACATCGAAGTTACTGAGAATGACAACCCCGGAGCTGGTGCAAACAATCTGGAACGGTTGATGGCTATGCAGAATCAGCTTATGCAAACCATGATCCAAACTTTGGGTCAGCTGCAAGCCAACAACAATAACCCCGTTCCTGCACCACCGCCACCACCACCGCCACCACCACCGGCTCACAACCGACTGGGAGAGTTCATGAGGACTCGACCCCCTACCTTTTCACAAGCTAATGACCCCATGGAGGCCGACGACTGGTTGAAGTCCATGGAGAAGAAGCTTGCCATAGTTTAGTGCAATGACCGAGAGAAGGTTCTCTTCGCATCGCACCAACTCATGGGAGCAGCCGCTGACTGGTGGGATGCCCTTTGTAACACTCATGTCGACCCGGAAACTATTACTTGGACTGAGTTCAAGGAGAGTTTCCGCTCTCATTACATCCCTGCTGGAGTAATGATGCTCAAAAGACAAGAGTTTGAAAGTCTCCACCAAGGGCAGAAGAGCGTGAAGGAGTACCTTAACAAGTTCACGCAGCTGTCAAGGTAATGCCCCCGAAGATGTCAACTCAGACCAAAGGAAGCAGTACTTGTTCATGAAAGGGTTGAACAATGAGATCCAGGTTCAGCTCCTCAACAATGACTATGCGAGCTTCCAGAAGCTGGTTGACAAAGCTATATTGGTTGAGAGCAAGATCCAAGAGATCGAGCAAGAGGGAAAAAGGAAGATGCCATACCAGCCACAAGGGAGCAATGTACGTCCCCGGTACATGCCCCCAGCTGCACCGCAGTATGGATCCTCCACTCCTACTTTTTGCCCAAATCAACCACCACAACAACGTCCTTCCATGCAAGCACCTCGTGTGCCTTTGCCTCCTGCGCCCCGTCCCAACATGGGCGCTCCTGTTCAAAACCCCCGCCCCAACGTACCTGCTGTCATGGGCAACAAGGCATGGTTTGCATGCGGAGAGACAGGACACTTTGCGAGCCAGTGCCGAGGAGAGGTCCTGGACAGCAAGGCAACGTGCCCAAGCAGAACTGACGGCCAAACGGAGGAGCCAATCAAGGAAACTGTGGACAGCAGAACTACGCTCGCGGCAACGTGAACCATGTCTCTGCTGAGGAAGCACAACAGGCTGAGGATGTCGTGATTGGTATGTTCCTTTCCAACTCCAACCCAGCCACCATTCTATTTGATTCCGGAGCATCACATTCCTTCATATCATCCAAGTATGTTGCCAAGTATAATCTACCCATATCACACTTGAAATATACTATGTTGGTTAATTCTCCCGGTGGAGAGATGGGGACTAATATAGTATATCCGAAAGTAAACCTTAAAATAAGGGGGTAGACTTCTTTGCCAACCTCATCGTCTTGGATTCCCAAGGGCTTGACATAATACTCGGAATGGATTGGTTAAGCAAGCACAACGGAGTAATCCAATGTGCCGAAAGGAGCGTGTAGTTGACAAACGAGCACGGTACTCATATCGAGTTCGAGTCAGCCCAACCAACAACCGAGAAGACAACGTTGAACCACGTGAAGAAGCAACATTGGAAAACATTCCGATGGTTCAAGAATTCTCGGACATGTTCCCGGAAGAACTTCCAGGTATGCCACCTGACCGGGACATTGAGTTTTCCATTGACTTGGTACCCGAAACTGCACCTATAGCAAAGAGGCCCTATAGGATGCCCGTCAACGAGCTAGTGGAACTGAAGAAGCAAATTCAGGAGCAGCTTGAGAAGGGTTTTATACGTCCAAGCTCGTCACCATGTGGAGCCCCCGTGCTCTTCGTAGACAAGAAGGATGGAACCCAAAGGATGTGCGTAGACTATAGGTCTCTCAATGAGGTGACGATCAAAAACAAGTACCCTCTGCCCCGTATAGAGGATCTGTTCGACCAAATGAAGGGAGCCCGAGTCTTCTCCAAGATTGATCTTCGGTCAGGATATTTCCAGCTGAAGATTAAGCCCTCCGATATACCCAAAACTGCCTTTCGGACACGGTATGGTTCGTATGAATATACCGTTATGTCTTTTGGGTTAACGAACGCACCTGCATACTTCATGTACCTCATGAACAAGGTCTTCATGGAGTACTTGGATAAGTTCGTCGTGGTTTTCATTGACGATATCATGGTGTATTTGAAAAGTGAGGAAGAACATGAAGAACACTTGAGATTGACATTACAGAAGCTGCGAGAGCATCAATTGTATGCCAAGTTCAGCAAATGTCAATTTTGGCTAAAGGAGATATCGTTCCTAGGCCACATCATCTCCGAGGAAGGAGTATCGGTTGATCCCTAAAAAGTGGGAGATGTTCTGAAGTGGAACCAACCGCAAAACGTGAGGGATATTCGGAGTTTTCTTGGGATGGCTGGATACTACCGACGGTTCATTAAGGACTTCTCCAAGATAGCAAAGCCTATGACGGAGTTGCTAACAAAGGGAAAAGCCTTCCAATGGACACCAGCATGACAAGAAAGCTTTGAGCAGCTCAAGAAAAGACTAACCACAACACCGGTTTTGGTATTACCGGACGTAAGCAAGAGCTTTGACATATATTGTGACGCATCCAGACAAGGGCTCGGATGTGTGATCATGCAAGAAGGACAAGTGGTAGCCTATGCCTCACGACAACTCAAGAAACACGAGCTTAATTACCCTACCCATGACTTGGAGCTAGCAGCCGTGGTGCATGCATTGAAGATTTGGAGACATTATATCCTTGGTCATCGATGTGAGATCTATACGGATCATAAAAGCCTCAAGTACATATTCACTCAAACGGATTTGAATTTGAGGCAACGTCGATGGTTGGAGCTCATCAAGGATTATGATGTTGGAATCAACTATCACCCTGGAAAGGCTAATGTAGTAGCCGACGCATTGAGCTAGAAGGGAGCATGTCACCAACTTACGGTTCGGGAGTTACCACCTGAGCTACGCAAGGAGTTCGAACGGTTACATCTCGGTTTCTTGAACGAGATGGAAGTGATGGAACTCCACTCTTCATTGGAACAAGAGATAAGAGATGGCCAAGCAGCGGATAAGGAGATCACGGAAAGGATCTGACAAGGCATAGAAAAGGACTTCAAGGAAGACGAGAAGGGTACGCTTTGGCTTGGAAAAAAGATTAGTGTGCCTAACTTGAAGCACATCCGCGACACGATATTAAAGGAGGCACATGACTCACCTTATTCCATACATCCCGGAAGTACCAAGATGTACAAGGACCTGAAGACTTGTTATTGGTGGGATGGTATGAAAAGGGATATAGCCGAGTATGTTGCCCTATGCGACACAAGCCAACGGGTGAAGGCTGAACATCAAAGACCCGCTGGACTGTTGCAACCCTTGAAGGTACCCGAGTGGAAGTGGTAAGACATCAGTATGGATTTCATCATCGGATTGCCACGTACTCGGTCGGGTTATGACTCCATCTGGGTTATCGTGGACTGATTGACGAAAGCGACTCATTTTCTTCCTGTTAAGACCGTGTACAACGTTGCACAACTAGCTGAGCTGTACATGGAGCAAATCGTGTGCCGCCATGGAGTCCCAAAGAGGATAGTCTCAGATCGGGGTTCTCAGTTTACCTATAGATTTTGGAGGAAGCTGCAGAAAGCTATGGGTACACGACTAGATTTTAGCTCCGCTTACCACCCGCAGACTGATGGACAAACCGAAAGGACAAACCAAATTTTGGAAGACATGTTGAGAGCTTGCGCCTTGAAACATGGGCGTAGTTGGGATAGGAGCTTGCCATATGCCGAATTCTCCTAAAACAACAGCTATCAAGCTAGTTTGAAGATGTCACCTCGAAGCATTGTACGGTAGACGGTGCAGAACACCATTGTTTTGGAACGAGACTGGAGAGAACCAAGTGTTTGGACCCGAAGTGATACAAGAGGCTGAGAAGAAAGTCCAAACAATACGGGAGAACTTGAAGGCTGCTCAGTCCTGACAGGAAGGCTATGCGGACAATAGGCGAAGGAAGTTGACTTTCGAAGTAGGAGACTTCGTATACCTTAAGGTATCACCTATGCGAAGCCAACGACGTTTCAACGTCAAAGGCAAGTTAGCACCTCGCTATATCGGGCCATTTAAGATTTTGGGCAAGCGAGGATAAGTAGCCTATCAACTAGAGCTCCCGATGCACTTCTCCGACGTGCATGACGTGTTTCATGTATCCCAGCTGAAGAAGTGCTTGAGAGTACCAGAAGAGCAAGTACCAATGGAAGAGCTCGAACTTCAAGAGGATCTGACCTATGCAGAGCACCCTGTCCAAATTTTGGACGTAAAGGAAAGGGTCACGAGGAACAAAGTGATCCGTTGGTGCAAGGTACAATGGAGCCATCACAACGAAGCTGAAGCCACATGGGAACGTGAAGAAGACATCAAGGCAGAATTCCCTCATCTTGCGAATCTCGAGGGCGAGATTCCATTTAAGGGGGGTAGATTTGTGACACCCGCAATTTCATAATCATGTATGCATTCATATTTTATATAGAGAAACATTTTAAAATAAGTCGAAACCAAGAAAGAATAAAAAAGATAGCCAAAAAGAGCAAATTCCAGTTCACCGAAAGCGCCAAAGACGATTCCCGCGGCCCGTTGGCCACGTGGCGCCTTCGGAGCTCATCCTTGCAAAGGGGGAGAGGTCCGCCGCTAACTGGCTACGTGACAGGCTCGGGGCTTGTCTCTGCGGAAGGGGCGAGGTCCGACCCCGTGGGACACGTGTTGCCCCAGGAGCTAGCCTCCGCGGAAGGAGCGAGGCCAGTCCCGCAGGACACGTGTCATCACCGGAGCTAGTCACCGCGGAAGAAAGAGGACCAGCCGCGCGGGACACGTGTCGCTCTCGGAACTCACTTTCGAGAGGTCCGACCCGCGGGACACGTGTCACCTCCGGAGCTCGCCACCGGGAGATCCGACACTACCGGACACGTGTCACCTCTGGATCTCATCTCAAGGAGGTCTGACGCTGATGGACACGTGTCAACCTCGGAGCTCGCCTCCGAGAAGAAAGGAAGTCTGGCGCTACTGGACATGTGGCATTCTCGGAGCCACCTTCGAAGAGAGGGGAGGTCCGGCTCTGACACGTGGCACTATCGGAGCTCACCTCCGAAGAGAGGGGAGGTCCGGAACTGACACGTGGCGTTCGCGGAGCTCGCCTCAGTTGAGAGGGGAGGTCCCGACCCACCAGACACGTGGCGCACGTGGAGCTCGCCTCTGGAGAGAGGGAGGTCCCGCCCGCTAGGACGCGTGGCGCACGCAGAGCTCACCTCTGAGTAAGAGGGAGGTCTCGCCCACCTAACACACGGCACAACCGGAGCTTGTCTCTGCGGAAAAGGGAGCCCAGGTCCCTGCAGGACACGTGGAGCCTCCGAAGCTCATCACCGCGGAGGTGACGAGATCTGAAGCGGTTTTTGCTTCTGTACGCGCGGGAATACTGACACAGAAGGAAACCGACACGAATTCCACGTTGCTACCGCACCAAATCAATTGAAGATAAGTTTTTAAGATTCAAAAACAATTTGAATAGGACTCTTATTCGAATTCCGATCAGAATAGGACTCTTCTCTTCCCGATTATAAATGGAACCCAAAACAACCCCTTGGTCGTAACATCTTTTCTAAAGCCGACAACTTAGAAGCCCTAGCCCCCAAACTCGCCGAGCTAAACCCCTTCATCGGAGTTTGACCAACGGAGAGACCGCCGACGATCTAGACATGATCGCCATCGCCGGAGGAGAGCCGACGATCTGTTTTTGCTAGAGGAAGGACCTGAAGGAAGTAAGGTAGGTCTCCATTACCACCTTGCGACATCATCACGTTTTCTTTGCATCTGTTCTTCGATCCTTTCAAACAGAAGCTTTTTCGTGGACAGATCACGTGTTGATCGGTTTGATCAAGATCTTGAGTCAAGATCATTACCATGTACACATTTGATATTTACACCTCTGTTCATCGTAAAACCCATGCAAGCCTATTAAAACATGCAAGAACACGTACAAACTGATCTAATAAAAAACTGCATCATAGGATTAGCATGCATATGCATCATTGCATCTTAAAGTAGAGTTTGTGCATGATATTGATTGCTGTGAATCTTGTATGTGCGTGGTCGTAATTAGAAGGACAAGCTCAGGGAGCTATCTACGACGAACTACAACCTCAAGACTTTGAGATCCCAGAGCAACAGAAGCCGCAAGAACAAGGCAAGTGCCCCTTGACCATATTGATCCCATATTTTGGAAAAACTATTTTGTTTGCGAAAAGGTGTGTGTGCTTGAGTCAACATGATGGGAAACCCTTTCATAGGAGTTTACTAGTTTTGTTAGCCACCCTTGTCACCGGGAAAGTTAATTTGTCGGGTATGGTTTTTGCTTTTATGCTTCGCTGAGTCCATGGGATACGGGAAGCGATATAGATGTGTCTAGCTAACTGCACTCGTATGAATAATGAGAAACGGATATTGTTAATGAACATGAATCAGAGGGAGATCTAGGCAAGCTTGGTTTGTGAATGAGGTAGAATGAGATGGTGTTACTTGCCGTAGATCTAAGGACCGGTTCATGCGAGCCATGCCAGGATAACAGTGCCACCACAAGGCCAAGTATGGGTGCGGCTTAGCTGAGTAATTAGGTAAGTTACTAGATTGTTATGGAGCGTGGAAGGCGCGGGGAATGGGAGTCGAGTGAGGACTGCCCTGGGAACTGCATGGCACAAGAGGGGGCCCGTGGGTGGGAGAATTGGAGATTCTAGCTTGCTGGTGAAACCTTAGTGAGTCCATACATCTAGTAGCCCTTTTGTAAAAGCTATTTTGTGATCTCTTGGCCATACACCGACGGTTGTGTACTGGTATAATGGAGGTTCTGCAGTCGCCGACTGGTGATGAAATCACAAACTTGTGGGTAAAGTGGTACAAACTCTACAGAGTCTTAAACTATCATGCTAGCTGAGCTTACGGTCACGAGCGCCTGGACAACCCACATGATAAGATGGGATGGTTTTTGGTATGGTTTTTGGTTTGGTAATGGATTTGGTTTTCGGGACTGTTGAGTCCGGGTCATGAGATTGGTTGCATGACTGTTGAGTCATAGCAACGAGATTTGGTCTCGGAATGAGAAAAAATTGAATATGAGATGAAATGGTAGTGAATACGAGATGGTATTCATGAGATGGTAGTGAATACGAGATGGTATTCATGAGCAAAGTTGAGAAAGATTAATGTCTGGTTGAGACATGGAAAGGGATGAATTATGATGGAGGTATGTTAATGTTTAAATACATGATTGGCATTACATTCACTTAAAGCTAAGCTGTTGTTTTTGTCGTGTTTTGAGAAATAAACTTTGCTTTCTGCAATGAGCCTTTTTATACATTCCTTGCTGTAAGCTACATATCATATTTTCCCGCACTTGCTGAGTACATCATGTACTCAAACTTGCATTATAACTTCATCATCAGCAACAGGATAGGAGTACTACGAAGACCACATGGAGTATTAGGAGTGTGAACCACCGTCAACTTGCCTGTGGGGATGGAGTAGAGATGAAGCCGCTGATGTTGCTTAGTTGCTTCCGCAATAGTTAGAAGACTTCCGCTGCTAGAATAAAGACTTCCGCTGCTAGATTAAGACTTCCACTGCTAGCATGAGTTTGAGACTCATGAGACAATGTAATAAAACCCTGTTATTCATGGTATTATTCTGAAATTCAGTTTATGGATGATATGTGTATGTGTGATGAACATCCTGGGCACACATACGCATTAGTCTAGGTTCCAAGAGGTTCTCTCTCAGAACAGGGGCGACACACATTGTAGGCTAGCCCATGTTGGTATGATAAATCTTCAAAAACTTCTAAAAAGTAATCACGTCCGAGGTCTTAAGAATGTTGTTTTTGAGAAAGATAGGCCTTGTAGCGCGTGCCAAGCTGGTAAACAAGACGGTGTAGATCATCCCGCCAAGAATGTAATGACGGCAACAAGACCACTAGAGATGCTTCACATGGACCTCTTTGGTCCTATTGCTTACATAAGCATTGGCGGTAATAAATATGGCCTAGTCATTATTGATGATTTTTCTCGCTTCACTTGGGTATTTTTCTTGCATGATAAGGGTGAAACTCAAGGTGTCCTTAAGAGTTTCTTGAGGAGAGATCAAAATGAGTTCTCTTTGAGAATCAAGAAGATAAGAAGTGACAACGGCACCAAATTCAAGAACACCCAAGTAGAAGAGTACATGGACGAGGAGGGCATCAAGCATGAGTTTTCGGCACCCTACACACCCAAACAAAATGGGGTGGCCGAAAGGAAGAACCAAACTCTAATAGAGATGTCAAGAACAATGCTTGATGAGTACAAGACATCTGATCGGTTTTGGACGGAAGCGGTTAACACCGCTTGCCATGCCACAAACCGTCTCTACCTCCATCGTCTCTTGAAGAAGACTCCCTATGAACTTCTAACTGGTAACAAACCGAATATCTCCTACTTTAGAGTCTTTGGTAGCAAGTGTTATATTCTTAACAAGAAGCCTTGAGTTTCGAAGTTTGCCTCGAAATCTGATGAAGGTTTCTTGCTTGGTTATGACTCAAACACTTACGCCTATCGTGTATTCAACAAAACCTCCGGCTGTGTTGAAATCGCACGTGACGTAGTGTTTGTTGAAACTAATGGCTCCCAAAGGGAGCAAGTTGATCAATGTGCGCTAGATGAATAAGAAGCACCATGTATGGCGTTAAGAAGGATGGCACTTGGTGACATACGACCACAAGAGCTACAAGACCCAAGTGACCCATCCTCGTCACAAGAAGTGACCCAAACACAAGATCAAGCACAAGATCCCCTATATCAAGAACAAGATCAAGATCACCACGTTCAAGACATCAAATGCCATGATGGTGGCAGCGATCAAGGGGGAGATAAAGAGGAAGAATAAGTTGACTAAAGACCAAGTCTGCCACACCCTAGAGTCCATCAATGTGTTCAACGGGATCATCCCGTTGACAAGGATACTTGGAGACATCTCCAAGGGGGTAATGACTTGCTCTCGTATGGCTAACTTTTGTGCTTACTACTCTTTTGTGTCTTCTTTGGAGCCTTTCAAGGTTGAAGATGCCCTACGAGATCCAGATTGGGTGATGGTGATGCAAGAGGAGCTCAACAACTTCAAAAGAAACAAATTGTGGGAGCTTGTGGAAAGACCAAATGCAAACGTAGTAGGCCCCAAGTGGGCCTTTCGAAACAAGCAAGATGAGCATGGAGTAGTGACAAGAAACAAAGCTAGACTTGCGGCCAAGGGATACTCACAAGTCGAAGGTTTGGACTTCGACGAAACCTTTGCTCCCGTAGCCAGACTTGAATCAATTCATATATTATTGGCCTATGCTACTCACAATGATTTGAAGTTGTATCAAATGGACGTGAAAAGCGCCTTCCTCAATGAACCGATCAAGGAGGAGGTTTATGTGGAACAACCGCCCGACTTTAAGGATGATAAGTATCCTAACCATGTTTTTAAGCTTCATAAAGCTCTCTACGGCCTCAAACAAGCTCCTAGGGCTTGGTATGAGTGTCTTAGAGTTTTCCTTTTTGACAATGGTTTTAGGATAGGAAAGGCTGACTATACACTTTTCACTCAAAACTTGGATGATGACTTATTTGTATGCCAAACTTATGTCGATGACATAATATTTGGTTCTACTAATAAATATTTTTGTGAAGAATTTAGCAAAATCATGACGGAGAGGTTTGAGATGTCGATGATGGGAGAGTTGAAGTTCTTTCTAGGTTTCCAAGTGATACAACTCAAGGAAGGAACCTTCATATGTCAAACCAAGTACATTCAAGATATACTTAAGAAGTTTGACATGGAGAAGGAAAAGCCCATCAAAATGCTAATGGCGACAAACGGATATCTCGACTTCAACCAAGACATCCCTAGCGTGGATCAAAAGGTATACCGTTCCATGATTGTATCCCTTCTTTACCTTTGTGCATCTAGGCCCGATATTATGTTAAGTGTATGCATGTGTGCAAGGTTTCAAGCCGCTCCTAAAGAGTGTCATTTAACAACTATAAAGAGAATCTTGCGCTATCTAGTTCATACACCTAACCTAGGGTTATGGTATCCTAAAGGGTCCAAGTTCAATCTCATTGAATACTACGATGCTGATTATGCCGGATGCAAAGTAGATAGGAAAAGTACCTCCGATACTTGTCAATTCTTGGGCAGGTCCCTAGTATCATGGTCATTCAAGAAACAAAATTCTATTGCCCTATCCACAGCCGAAGTGAAGTATGTCGCAGCCGGAAGTTGTTGTGCACAACTTCTTTGGATGCGATAAACTCTAAGGGACTATGGTCTCTATATGAACCATATTCCAGTCCTATGCGACAATGAGAGAGTGCTATTAAGATTGCCCAAAACCCTGTTAAATACTGTAGGACCAAATACATTGACATCCGGCACCACTTCCTGAGAGATCACTCAATAAAGGGGGATATTGTTATTTCACATGTTAGAAACGAAAAATAACTAGCCGACATCTTCACCAAACCACTAGATGAAAAATGCTTTTGCAAACATAGGAATGAGCTAAATATCCTTGATTCTCGAAATGTGGCTTGAGATGTTGCACATCTGATTATTAATTGTTTAATCTCTTCAAAACTAAGCATGTTTTTCAAAAACTGTTGGTATCAAATTATTTTCTATCAAATTATGTTCGATTATCATCTCCTTGAATCATGGTCATTGTATGATTGTTTGTGTGCTCTACTAGCCATGTTAATTGAGAATACTTGTTAAAAATTAGTCTATGTGGATCATTCCTTGCAAATCTCTTCGTATATATGAGAGTGTGGTGTCAAAAGCTGGACTAATCCGCACAAGTGGCCGGACAAGTCCGGCGTCCTAGAGAAGTCCGGATAGGTTTAGACAAGCCCACATCAAACTAGTCCGCCCCATCACCGAACTAGTCCGTACGATCAAACCAGTCCAGACCTGGTCCGGCCCCCGAACTTGTCCGATATCTCCGACCGAACTAGTCTGAACATTTGGAACATAACCCAACCGCCGGGGCCAAGACCCCCACTCCACCCACAACTCATCTCAATGTGCGCCCTCGCTCAAACTCGTCCCCATTGGCAATTTCTGAGAATTTCCACCAAAACTTTCAAGGAACACGAGTCCTCTACCCCTTGGAGACTTGAGAAGGCAATCTCCGGACTTCTCTGCTCTTTAATCCAGCGATTCCCTCGGCTTTGAACAATCAAGGTGCGTTCTTAGGGAAAAACCCAGTCTCTTCCAATCTCTCGATTCTAGGACGTTTCTCCCACAAACTAGGAAGTCTAGTGCTCCATAAACTTCATGTGATTCCTTCCTAGGGTTATTGCCAACTATTGATAGGATTTACAGAAAATTCACCTAGTTAGGGTTTGACCTCAGGTGATCCGGACTAGTCCGGACACAAGGCGGACAAGTTCATTCCTAACCGGACTAGTCCGGTCAGAGACCGGAAAAGTTTGGCCAAATTTTGAGTTAACCCCCAACTTAGTGTCTTTGCTGCACCTCTATCACGATAATCTTCTGTCCGAAACTCATACCTTTGCTTAATTGTCCTTCCAGCATGTCTCAACATGAAAACTCTCCACTCCTCTCTGACCCGGAGCGAGAAGCGGCTCGGCAAGAGCTTTACCGCCATCGGGAAGAGGAGGACGCAGCAATTGCGCAAGAGCTGGGTCGTTGTGAAGCTAGAACCAAAAAGCGACACAAAAGAGAGGCAGCTCAAGCTCAAATTGAAGAAGAACAATCTAGCCGAAGGAAGAGCCTGGTCTCAGTGGGTGACAAGGAAAGAGTCCAAGCGGCCGATAGAGGAAAAGGACCCATGAATGAAGGAGAAGCAGTCAAAAGGACAGGTAAGGCTCCAGTCAAAAAGGTGCCCACCAAAAAGGCAGCACCAAGGAGAAAGGCACTTGCTAGCAGGGGACTAGTCGTTCGAGACCGTCTCGTGGGGTCAAGTGCTCCCCAACAAGGTCCCATTGGGCCCTTGGTCATGACACCTCCCATGAATAACCCCAACCGGCAACCAGAGCTCTCGAGCAACATCTTTCATGGAAAAGGCTCTGAAAAGGCAAGGAGACTTAGACAAAAGGACCCGTACAAGTATGAGAAGGCCACACCGGATCACCGCTTTTTGTGTGACTTCCATTGTGACTACTATCGCCTTATCTACTTGAGGACGAAGACATCGGTTGCTGATGCTCAGTGGGTTGATTGTCCCTATATGGAGAAGAAACATCACCAAGCCATCAACGCAGTTGTACAAGCAGCTAGCATCACGGTCTTAAGGATCTTCTTGCTTTTCAATATGACTGGAACAAAGAGGTGGTAGCTCAGTTTTACACCACATGCTACATCTCCACCTTTGGAGGACAGAAAGATCTCATGGATGATGGATGGAGTCCAATACTTTGTCCTATCTGATGGATTTGCACGGATTCTCAGACTTGAGGAGTACCTGAGCCATGAATTGATCATTCATAACCTCACGGCGATAGACTTGGGGGAGATGGACTTCATTTACAAGGTTGGATTTTACAATCTCCCTACAACCAACATCCTCCGTCCATTCTTTAGTGTGCTAAACCGGATCTTGAGAAAGACTTTAGCACCTAAAGACGGAGATGCGGGGATGATCCAAGGCCACCTCCGCCACCTGTTGAAGCTGATTTGTGAAGCTGAGAAATTCAATGTGTTTGACTACATCTACAACAACATCTTCAACATATCCCACACCCCCAACCGCTCGTGTGGTTATGCTCCATTTATCATGTGCCTCATTGAGAAGGTGTCAGGATTGGAGTTTGTGAAGGACGTCAAGCATAGATCCCTTCACCCTCAAATTCCTCCTATTGTGCCAAAGATTGGCGGAGCTTCTAGGAGGGGTGCCCCTGATGCACCTCCTCCTCCACCCGCTTCCTCCTCCGGCGATTCTTCAAGTGCTATCCTCAAATTCTTAAAGTCTATCTTCACCTCTTGCCGCAAAGTTGAAATCAAAACTCAGAAGATGGCTAGGAGGCAAGACAAATACCTCAAGAAGCTATGTGAAAAGGCGGACATTGCTATGTCCCCAGAAGCTTCCGATGACGAGGATCTCACACCTTTCCTGGGTCTCACGGAGGCGGAGGCTGCTCTCCTTGGTGGTGGGGGTGTCCCTTCTCGTGCCGCTCCCGCCGTAGAAGAAGAAGAGGAAGAGCAAGATGATGAGGATGGAGAGGACGATGAAGAAGCAACCCAAAGTGATGACGATCATTGAGAGGAGAGTGAAAGTGACGACGAGTAGACTTAGGCTCTCACCTTCTTCTCCCTTAAACTTTTCCCTTTTTGGTGTCTTGATGTCAAAGGGGGAGAGATTGAGGGGGAGTAGGACTTTGGACCATGCAATGATAAACTTGTAAACGTTGTTACATTTCATAATTGGGCTGTAATAACTCTGTGCTGCATTACTCTATGTTGATCCTATTTTATATTCCTCTAGTTTGAATTACGTTATTGTCCCATATATGTGATAATTTTTAATTCCAATTGAGATGCATGTTTAACTCCTACTTATCACATCTCAACACTTACATCACATGTAAAAACCCCACCATAACACCCAACTGTATAAATCTCGCATACAACTCATTCTCGTGCATTGCCTTTGTTGCAAATTATTCATGCACATATCTAGGGCGAGCTATTTATACACTTGTGGGTTATGAAAACCAACCCGTTTACATTTTTTTTATCAAAAACCTCAATATATTGTCATCAAATCACCAAAAAGGGGGAGATTGAAAGTGCATCTAGGCTAAATCCGCGTGGATTTTGATGATTGACGACAACACTTAAGGGACTAACGAGCATTACAAGTGTAAGTACAGGTGATTAAGAACTCGACGGAGATGGATGCACTCAAAGAGGGAAAAGAGGAGAAAAAGGCTAACATACAAGAAGAGTAGAATTTAGGGTTTAAATTCTCTTGCGTTGAGTTTAGCCTTTGAATGTGAGTGTGTTCATAGGGTCAAGTGTTAAGAATAATCTAAGAGCTCTTAGTCCAAGTCTAGGTTGAGTGGAGTAAAGAGTTGAGACAACTCTAAGAACAGGGCTGGACTTGTCCGGGCTGGAATGCCAGACTAGTCCGGTCACATCGAACTAATCCGATGTTGGACGGACCAGGAGGTTCTATGTGAGTTCGGACGTGTCCGTTTGAGGACGGACTAGTCCGTGGAGAGTGTGTCTGAGTCTGATGAGGACATCACAACAGTGGATACTCACATTGATATACAAGGACCAATCACAAGAGGACGAGCACGGTTACTAAATCAGCAGGTGAACTCATTCCTAACTTCCTACTCATGTGATTTTGAGAATGGATTGCTATTGAATGATTTAATTGTTATTAGGAACCATGGACATGATCAACAAGTAAAGGGAGGAGGATTTGGGGATGTGGAGAATCAGATGGGACGTCCACAAGTTGATGGAAACAGTCACCAACTCGGACTCGAGTTCAACTCAGAGTCCAGGAGCAGTACAACTTAAAACGGACATCCAGAATGCATATGCATGGAAAGATGAGAAGATAAACTTTCCAATGGTTCTGGTCCCAAATTAAAATTCGTCGGGAGTCATTGGGAGTTGTCGAAACAATTTGAATTCAGAGTTCTGTCCGGTGTTGCACCACCGTATTGGGCTTTTGGGCCTTGTATCCCGTATGAGTCCATTAGGGACGCGTCTAAGGGTCTTATGGTCGAACCCTAGCCTTTAAATACTGCAGACGCCGGCCATATTTGGTGGGTTTTGCTCAGATTAAACACTTTCGCCGTTCTACGGTTTGTGAGACCCCAATTTCGCAATTTCAGATTGCATCTTCTTCGTTCTTGCTTGTGTTCTCGGTTGCACCTGCAGGGATAGCCTTCTTGGCGAGGTCATGCGTGTGAATCACGGTTGATAAACAACGGAGCAGTGGTGTAGTGATTGCAGGGGTGTTCGGGTCTGCTCGAGTTCCTCGGATCATCAACGTCGAGATCTCCACTTCAATCGATCTACCTTTCGGAAGATCAGGCCTAAACATCTCATCATTTGGTATCAGATTTCAGGTTGCCCTTGAGGTACTTTGATTTGCCACTAGATTAGTTTTTGTTTTTCATACCTAGAGTCCACAGAAAAAGCCACAAAAAACATATTGTGTTACCGATTCCTAGACTATAGTGCCTGCAAGTTTTCGTTTTTTCAGTTTGCATTGTTGAGTTTGCATTCGTGTGGTCGAGTCTTGTTGCTGGTTTAGCTTTTTGTTTTTGGGTCATAGTTATCATTTTTCTTCCTTATTTTTCTTGCTGCTCACCTATTCCACAATCCCTAAACAACAAACCGAGCCACCAAGATCATCGGTTTGCCCTAGCTAGCCGCCTTGCGTGAACTCCCGCATCGCCAGCCCTAGAACAGGTGACAAACCATTGTGCCAGTGCTTCTTGATTCATCACACAACATCCCATCAGCCATCGTTGCTAAATTCCGATTGTGTTTCACATCCTATTGCGAGATCTTTTTCAAAACCGAGTTTGAATCAACATAAAAAACAGTAACTCGGGTAGCCTACCTTAAAACGGCCATAACTTTTGCATACGAACTCGAAATCGGGCGATTTTTTTCTTTCAAATTGATCTACTCGAAATTTCGCAACCGATTTTCCACTGCATCGCTGTGTTCGGCGAAATTTGTTTGGCCAAATTCCCCTCGGAAGATAGACTATCCGACCTCCGAAGTTTTAGCATAAATTTTAAAGAATCTTCCTTATTTTCTATAGGCCACATCTTACATGCAATTGAGCTGCAAAGTTGTGTGCTTCATATTTTGTGCTCTCAAGTAAACAAAAAATATCAGAAAAATATTAAAAAAAAAAGAAAAAATAGTGAAGAGAGCACAGATATTAAAGCATTGACAGCACACACTTGAAACAGTTGGCCTATACACTTGTGCTGTACTTGTTGCTTATATCTTCCTGATCTTCTATTTGCCTCTCTACCGCCTTGTGTTGTGCTAGGCCTACAACACTTGTTAACCAGCAACAGTTCGTACATTGAATACTTATTCAACTTTGTTTTGCTGTTAACGATTTTCTTTGCTTATTAGCCACTATATTGTGCCATCCAAGCTCCACTTTTCCTCTTGAGCAGAACAGGTACCTTTGCAATCACTCCAACCTTCATTGTTGTCACACCCGGTTTCTCCGAAGAACAACCGAGTGAATATCACATGTATGCCAGGATCATTTTCTCATACATGTGATGACAACTAGTGAAGCATCATTTATTACAAGCCAGGTGTCGAATATAAATAAGTCTTACATAGCAAATGTCTCGATGGACAATAATAAGTTCATCACAAGTAAATAAACTAGCAGCGGAATATTATTCTTGAGGGCTCCGTCACAGGCGTTGCCCGGGGGTCTCCATGAACCTAGAAACCTTCTTCGGGTCCAAAGTCTTGGTCATTATACACCACCTCATTATCTTGACCTGAGCAGCAATATAAACCAACAAATATGCAAGGTTGAGTACCGATGGTACTCAGCAAGTGTGGGAAAGTTATGTCATGCATGGCTAGAACAAGGGGAGGTTGAACTCATGGTTAAAGCACTATGCAATTAATACCTATCACCTTAGCTTATTAAGCACCTACATTACTACATAGGTGAAATGGTCCCAATCTCCCAACCCATCATCAAAATCAGGTAACCATAACATTATTTCCAATGTTAAGTTCCCCGCTTAACATCCACAACTTCCAAAACCATCACTCCTCTAATCATGAATAAGTCCAAGCCACTCTTGACCGTGAGCACGGCTGTCATGACAGTTTTGACTCTGCAGAGTTTGCACCACTGTACCCACATGTAGTGATTTCATCCCCCGTTGCCGGGTGGACTAAAAGAACCTCCATTATGCCAGTGGCTACGAACCACATTCACACTTCCCAGGTATGTAGCCAGAAGATCACTACGAAGCCTTTACAAAGGGATTCCCGACGAGCGTGGGCCCACTGAGGTTTCACCCCTAACAGCATACAAGAGGCTCCAACCCCGCTGCAGTGGCCCCCTCTTGAGCCTTGCGGTTCATATGGTAGTCCAGCTGGCACCTATTCCCCGCACCATCCAACACACCCATACTACACCGGGGATACACCTAATTAATTGGCCAAGCTGCCCCATCTCAGCATGTGGTTGGCACGGTAAAGCCAGGTTACATGCTCCATGAACCGGTCCTTAGGATCCAGGCAAGTACTAAACACAAACCCGAGTCTCGTGCACCCAGCACACAACCAAAACATCCAACTTGCCTTGATCCCGACCTCTACATAACTCACAATATCTCATTCAAGAGTATGGTAAAATAAACTGATGATCTCATATCCCAAATATCCCATTCTAAGTATGGCTAAGCATATGCATAATAATAAATGACATGATAAAATAAATCCCAACCCAAGCTACAAGTAAACAAGGTGATGCAATTCTAGGGAAACTTCCTAGCATGGGTTTCATACTTAACTTGACAATGCAAATAATTCTATCTACACATCCTAGCATAGGATCAAAGTGGTCAAGGACACTTGCCTCCTTCCTGCTGCTCTTGAAATTGGTAGTCCTAATCTTGGAAAGGAATAACTTGCTCTTGAGCAGGTTCTACATCATACCATCACACATAGCAAAAGAAAAACAACAATCCATAAGACATAGTTCAGACTTCCACTTCATACACACCACACATTCACATGTAACAAAGCCATTCACAACTTCTATGTGTGTTGACCTTTGGCTTACATGCACTTTTAATCATGTGTATATGATTCCTACTTTTGTATTCACATTTATGCTTGCATACTTTATATATGAGTTTCCAATTTAAATAATTTTCCTTATATTCAATTACTACACCTTTTAGCTACCAAGTATGCATGAAAGGTATTTTCCTTCTCCATATGTGTCTTCAGAATTTCTACCAACCCTAAACTGAATTCTTTGGATTTTAGAAACTCCATTTATCATTTACTAGTTGCTATATTTTCAGATTTATTTCCTATGCCTAAATGTGAACTTTATTATGAAAATAACAAGACACATCATCTAAACAGAATAGGTTCTGATCTAAAATATTTAATAACATATTTTTGACCTTTTCCTCTGATGTAAACTATTTTACATTTATTTTCCTATTTTTCAGAACTATTCTTCACTTAAAAATGTGTCCCTATAACTAATAAATGTGAATAATGAATTAAACAGATTCATTTCAGCCCAAAATCTATTTTTATCTCACTCCAAAGTTTTCTAAGTACTGAGAAAGTTTTTAATTTAATTTTGACAATATGTTTGTCCCACTTTTTAACTTTTAAATACTAGCCACATATTCAATTTCCTAAATTAAATATCAAACCGGGTTAAAAAGGTAAACTCACCCCTCTACAGGGTCTATAATATTATTTTAACAATTTTCAGGGGTCTAGCTACACATAACAGAGGGGTTTTTCCTAATTTTTATTAAGTCCAGGGGCTAAAACTGATTTTTAAATGAATTTACATGATTTTCTGAAGTTCCAGGGGCTAGATCAGAAGTTTCCGGGGCTAGCTCTTATTTCCCGAGAAACCCAGGGGGTAGCACGTAAGATTTCCAGTCTTTATAACGCGGGGCTGACGTGGACCGTCTGATTTAAAACATACGGCTGAGATTATAACGTCGAACCGGTACGCGGGGATTTAAAGTCTACCGTGTGATTTAAAATAGACGGCGCACAAGCGGCCACGTCGCTCTGATCGAGCGCGGGCGGCGCTGCCCGGCGGCGCACGGCGGCGGAAGGCGGCGATCTCGCCTGAGAGTTTCGGATCTTCGGGAATTCTTCCTAAAACTGTGATTTTATGGCATAGATCGGTGGAGGGGAGGTTGGGGATCTCACCTCGGGGTTTTTCTTGAGCTCGGAGGTTCTGGAAGGCGGTCGGCGACGAGGTCCGAGGTGAATTCACGGCGAGGCTCGTCGGCGCTGTGTTTGAACCGCAAGTCACCGAGTTTTCTGCACCTGCAAGGTTCCCCGGAGGCGGTGGATCAAGACTAGCGAGTTAGATCGGAATTTCCGAGCGTAGATCGGCCAGAATTCGCCGGAGAAACTCGGGTTCTCACCGGAGAGAAAATCGGCGGATCGCGTGAGAAAAACGGGACAAGGCCGGGGTTTTTATAGACGGGGGAGGGCGGCGGGTTGGTTTAGATCGAGCTGGAGTCTTCAGGGTCCGGAAATCGGCTGGGATACGCGAGAATTCCCGATCGGTTTTGATTCGGGTGAGAGAGTCCCGGCCGATCACGGGCCCCACCTGTCAGTGGGAGGAAGGGGCGCGCGCGGCCGCGGGCTGGCGCGGAGCAGGGTGGGCCGGCTGGTGGGTTTCGGCCCACTGGCCGGTTTTTTTCCTGTTTTCCTTTTTCTTTTTCTATTTCTTTTCTGTTTTGAGTTTAAATTGAATTCCAGTTTGAATTTAAATTGTTGCAAAACATGCAACACGTCCAAAAATTTTTAAATTCTCCTCTTAACAATATTTTGGGGTGTTACAATTGTCTCTCACCGTCCACCGTTTACCACCTGCTGTGTCGGTAAGAACACATGTAAGAACGTGGTAAGACGCTTGAGAGAGAGAGAGAGAGATTGTTTCCTTCCTTCCACTTTTCACATTGCCACTATCCTTCGTAGTTGATAGGGATAACATCTTTTTGTTGTCTTTTGTTTACTACTAACAATGGCAGAAGATAAAAGGGATGATGAATGTGTTCAATATGCTGAGTTGCGTGACATGATGAGGGAAATGACATATATGCTTACCAAAACCCAAGCATCGACGGAGGCGTCATTGACGACCTTGAATCGCCAACTTGCTGATCTTGTTGTTTGGATGGATACTCTTGAGGCGCGGCTGCATCTCGCTGAAGATCGTGAAGATGATGCTTATAATATGGAAGATCATAACAATCAACCACGACTTCCACGTTATCTACGAGGTATGGGAGGTAATAATCGTTATAATTATAATGATCGTCATAACAATTTTAATCGCCCTCTTGATGATCCTTTTGCTAAAGTCAAATTTACTATACCCTCTCTGGTGCTTATGATGCTGAGGCATATCTTGATTGGGAGATGACAATAGAGCAGAAATTTAATGCCCACCTTGTTCCTGAACAACATAGAGTTCGTCAAGCCACTAGTGTGTTTAAGGATTTTGCTATCATATGGTGGAATGAACTTGTTAAAACTAGAACTTATCCTCCAACATGGGATAGATTAAAGGAAGTATGCGTATTCGTTTTGTTCCTCCTTCTTTTCAGCGGGACCTTCGCAAAAAAATTGTAGCGCTTAGACCAAGGTAACATGTCTGTAGAGGAGTGTTATCAAGAGTTACAAGAGGGTATGTTGCGCTGTGGGGTAGTAGAGGACATGGATGATAAAATAGCTCGTTTTTATAGGGGGTTGAGGCGTGAAATTCAGGACATTGTTGATTATAAGGAATATGATACCGTTAACAGATTATTTCAGCTGGCTATGTTGGCAGAAAAAGAATTGCAGGGCCGCCAACAGCAGCAGCACCAACGCATGAGGAGCACATTTACACCACGTTCGACATCTACACCATCCAAAACAGCACCATCTTCGAGTTTTCCTACTGCCACTACACCATCCAATGGTGGCCAACGAACTTCATCTACTGCTCCATTTCCTCGCGCGCCGAAGGGCAGCAAGACGACACCATTCAAGCCTACGTCTTCCACTCCTTCCACAAGTCGAACTTCCAACATTAAGTGTCACCGCTGCCAGGGAGTTGGTCATGTGATGAAAGATTGCCCTAGCAAACGAGCATACATAGCATGAGATGATGGCGGGTATGATAGTACTTCGGATGTTGAAGATGAATATTCTCTTGCAACTAAATTTGCAGGACCAAAAGATGACCACTATAGCACAGATGAAGAGGTACTTGGTACTGCAGCAACGGAAAATTATAGAAGCATAATTGTGCAGCATGCTTTGAGCTCCAAAGTTGAGGCGGATGACAAGCTACAACGACACAATCTTTTTCACATGTTTCTCATCGTTAAGGACTACCGCATGCACACTATAATTGATGGAGGCAGCTGCAATAACTTGGTGAACACGGATGTGGTCAAGAAACTTGGGTTGACAACAAGAGCACACCCTCATCCATACCACATTCAGTGGTTCAACAACAGCGGTAAGGTTAGGGTAACACAAACAGCGAGGGTACATTTTTCAATTGGTTCTTACCATGATTTTGCTGATTTTGATGTCGTACCTATGGATGCTTGTTCTCTTTTGTTGGGACGTCCTTGGGAATTTGATACGTATGCTATTCATCATGGTAGAACTAATAAATATACTCTGATGCATAAAGGAAAGAAAATCACTTTGCTTCCTATGACTCCTGCTGAAATTGTACATTTTGAGAAAAGTAAAACACGTGATGATAAGGCAACAAAATCACTAGACTCTGAAAAACAGCAAGTAATTAAGTTAAAATCACCATCGTTGCTCACAACTAAATGTGACCTTTCTGATTTATTTAATACCAAGGGGATGTACTACGCTTTAGTATGCAAAGAAGCCATGTTTTCAATTCATGAAGTGTCCATTGCATTGCCCCCTGCTGTTGCTAACCTTTTGCAGGATTTTGCTGATGTGTTTCCCCCCGAGATACCCCCTGGATTACCACCTATGAGGGGCATTGAACATAAGATCGACTTGATTCCAGGGGCAAGTTTGCCAAATCGTGCAGCGTACAGGGCGAATCCAGAAGAGACAAGAGAAATTCAGCGACAAGTTCAAGATCTTTTGAACCATGGGTATATTCGTGAAAGCCTTAGTCCTTGTTCTGTTCCTGTTCTTTTGGTTCCTAAGAAAGATGGTAGCTGGCACATGTGTGTTGATTGTAGAGCGATTAATAACATCACTATTCGATATCATTATCCTATTCCTCGCTTAGATGACATGCTTGATGAATTGAGTGGTGCTATTATTTTCAAAAAAAATGACTTGCGTAGTGGTTACCACCAAATTAGACTGGCGCTAGGAGATGAATGGAAAACTGCATTTAAAACTAAGTTTGGACTTTATGAGTGGTGAGTAATGCCTTTTGGTTTAACTAATGCACCTAGCACTTTTATGCAATTGATGAACGAGGTTTTACGTCCTTTTATTGGAAAATTTGTGGTGGTTTACTTTGATGATATCCTCATTTACAGCAAGTCATATGACAAACATCTTAATCACTTACGTGCTGTTTTCAGTGTCTTGAGAGATGAACGTTTGTTTGGTAACCTCGAAAAGTGTGTCTTTTGCACCAATCGAGTTTTGTTTTTTGGATATGTCGTTTCATCACAGGGAATTGAGATGGATGAGGCAAAAATTGTGGCGATCACTAGCTGGCCAACTCCATCGACCGTCACGCAGGTGCGTAGTTTTCTTGGTTTTGCAGGTTTTATCGACGCTTTGTGCGGAATTTCAGCACCATTGCAGCACCTCTCCATGAACTGATGAAGAAGGGAGTGCAGTTTCGATGGGGCGAACAGCAGCAACAAGCTTTTGATGTTCTCAAATCAAAGCTTACACAAGCACCATTGCTACAACTTCCTTATTTTGAGAAGACATTTGAGCTAGAATGTGATGCAAGCGCCATTGGTATTGGAGGTGTTCTCATACAAGGAGGTAAACCCGTTGCATTCTTTAGTGAAAAATTGCATGGTCCTTCTCTGAATTATTCTACTTATGATAAGGAATTGTATGCCTTAGTGCGAGTTCTACAAACTTGGCAACATTACCTATGGTCTAAGGAGTTCGTCATACATTCCGATCATGAATCTTTGAAGTATCTTAAATGTCAAACAAATCTGAATAAACGACATGCTAAATGGATTGAGTTCATAGAATCATTCCCGTACATCATTAAGCATAAGAAAGGGAAGGAGAATGTTATTGCAGATGCATTATCTAGACGTTACACCATGCTGCCCCAACTTGATCATAAAATATTTGGTTTGGAAACAATAAAAGGATTATATCCTACTGATTTGGACTTCAAAGATGCCTTTGAAAATTGTAGAGAAGGAAGAACTTGGAATAAGTATGTACTACGGGAGGACCTCCTCTATCGTGCTAACAAGCTATGTGTTCCTGCTAGTTTCGTTCGCCTATTACTTTTGCATGAAGCACATGGAGGAGGTTTGATGGGACATTTTGGAGTAAAGAAAACTGAGGACGTGCTGACCACACACTTCTTTTGGCCAAAGATGAGACGTGATGTCGAGCGCTATGTGTCACGATGCACTACTTGCAATAAAGCTAAGTCTCGACTTAACCCACATGGTCTTTATATGCCTCTTCCTGTTCCTAGTGTACCTTGGCAGGATATTTCCATGAATTTTGTTTTGGGGTTGCCTAGGACTAAGAGGGGGAGGGATAGTATTTTTGTGGTTGTTGATCGTTTCTCCAAAATGGCACATTTCATACCTTGTCATAAGAATGATAATGCCTCACATATTGCTGATTTATTTATGACGGAAATTATTCGTTTACATGGTGCGCAAAATACCATTGTTTCTGATCGTGATGCAAAATTTTTAAGTCATTTTTGGAGAACTTTGTGGTATAAATTGGGAACCAAGCTGCTGTTTTCAACCACATGTCACCTACAAACCAATGGACAAACTGAGGTAGTAAATCGTACTCTATCTACTATGTTGCGGGCTGTTTTAAAAACAAATTTAAAGGGTTGGGAGGATTATTTACCACATATAGAATTTGCTTACAACAGGTCAGTTCACTCTACTACAAAGGTAAGCCCATTCCAGGTAGTGTATGGTTTCAATCCCCGTGCTCCTATTGATTTATTACCTTTGCCTCCTTCTGAAACTATAAATTTGGATGCTACACAACGATCTGAATTCATTCTTAAGATGCATGAAACTACAAAGAAAAATATTGAAAGGATGAATGAGAAGTATAGAATTTCTGGTAGTAAAGGTAGAAAAGAAGTAAAACTTAAACAGGGGACTTGGTATGGCTACATTTGAGAAAAGAACGATTCCCTCACTTGGGAAAATCTAAACTTATGCCACGAGCTGCTGGTCCTTTTAAGATTGTTGAAAAGATCAATGACAATGCATATAAGCTTGAGTTGCCTCCCAATTTTGGGGTTAGTCTCACATTTAACATTTCAGATTTACGACCATACTTGGGGGAAGAAGATGATCTTGAGTCGAGGATGACTCCGATTCAAGAGGGGGAGGATCATGAGGACATCACAACAGTGGATACTCACATTGATATACAAGGACCAATCACAAGAGGACGAGCACGGTTACTAAATCAGCAGGTGAACTCGTTCCTAACTTCCTACCCATGTGATTTTGAGAATGGATTGCTATTGAATGATTTAATTGTTATTAGGAACCATGGAAATTATCAACAAGTAAAGAGAGGAGGATTTGGGGACGTGGAGAATCAGATGGGACGTCCACAAGTTGATGGAAACAGTCACCAACTCGGAATCGAGTTCAACTCGGAGTCCAGGAGCAGTACAACTTAAAACGGACGCCCAGGATGCATACGGACTCCGTTTTTGACGTTCTACATATGCATGGAAAGATGAGAAGATATACTTTCCAATGGTTGTGGTCCCACATTAAAATTCGTTGAGAGTCGTTGGGAGTTGTCGAAACAAGTTGAATTCAGAGTTCTGTCCGGTGTTGCACCACCGTATTGGGCTTTTGGGCCTTGTATCCCGTATGAGTCCATTAGGGACGCGTCTAAGGGTCTTATGGTCGAACCCTAGCCTTTAAATACTGCAGCTGCCGGCCATATTTGGTGGATTTTGCTTAGATTAAACACTTTCGCCGTTCTACGGTATGTGAGACCCCAATTTCGCAATTTCAGATTGCATTTTCTTCGTTCTTGCTTGTGTTCTCGGTTGCACCTGCAGGGATAGCCTTCTTGGCGAGGTCAAGCATGTGAATCACGGTTGATAACCAACGGAGCAGTGGTGTAGTGATTGCAGGGGTGTTCGGGTCTGCTCGAGTTCCTCGGATCATCAACGTCAAGATCTCCACTTCAATCGATCTACCTTTCGGAAGATCGGACCTAAACAACTCATCAGAGTCCTTCAGGAGCTAAGTCCTGAAGGACCGGACTAGTCCGCCCTTTGGAGCCGAACTACTCCGCCCGCTCAGACTAGTCCGTTTCTAACTGGAACAAGAGGTTCTGTGTAAGAACGGACTAGTCCTTTGTGAGTCAGACTAAACCATTTGAGACTTGGAAGTGGCTGCTGGGACTAAGTCCTGGATGGCCGGACTTGTCCGCCCCTTGAGGCCGGACTAGTCCGGTGGACCAGACTTGTCCATTCTCAACCGGAAAAGTTGTTTCTGTGTTAGATCGGACTAGTTCGTTGTTGATCGGACTAGTCCGTGGTGTTGTGATCATTTGAACTCAAAAGGAGGCGGGTGACCATTCGGTTGGTAGAATGTGACCGTTTAGTTGGTGAAGCGTGATGTCACTAGTCCCCGCAGGCCGGACTAGTCCGAGGTTAAAGGCCGGACTAGTCCGGACCTTTTCTGGTGGCAAAGGCTAGCTACCGGGACCTCTATAAAAAGGGGATCTCCGGGCCTCAAAGAAAGAGACAAGAACCCTAATATCGAAATAGCCTTCGTAGATCTTTTCTAGCCCGCTCTCTTCAATTCTTGGAGCCCTAAGAGTGATTCTTGAGGGCTTGTGAGTTTTAGGAAGAGGAGAAAAGGGGAGTGAGTAGCATTGAGCTCTTGGTTGATTCTCTCACACTAAGGGTGCGTTTGGCAACAAGAAACATTTCAGATTCTAGGTTGAATCACTTGAAACGTTTCGAAACAGTAAACAAGTGAAACGTTTCAGCAGTGAGTCTATAAGGTCCCGTTTGGTACAGCTCCAGATTCTACGACAATCAGAAACATTTCAGTTTCAACGTAGAAATGTTTCTCAACTGAAATAGAATCACTTTAGAAACCATTTAGCTACTTTTTTTTTATTTCAGTTTCAGTATAGAGAGAAGAGGACTGAAATGACCTATTTACCCTTGGATAGACTATATTGTTTTTATAATAGTATAATATATAATAAATTCTTATAATATACATTATTTATAAGTGTCATTGCAAAATATATGTCATCATGCACATGCTCAGATAAATCTTTGTTGCATCGCAACAACGGCGAAGAGTTGAGAATAAGGGTAAACAATGACAAATCACTATAAATAATGACAAAACTAGAGGGGGGTACAATAACATGAAGTGATTCAGACTGTGGAACACCTTTTCAGGTGTTTCAGGTTGGTAGGCAAAAAATGTGAAATGTTTCTCATGGATCATTGCTGAAACATTTCACTTTTTTGCTGTTTGGTACCGTTTCAAGTGATTCAAACTAGAATCTGAAATGTTTCTTCTTGCCAAACGCACCCTAAGAAACGATTCACTTTTTTTGCCTACGAATCTGAATCACCTGAAAAGGTGTTCCATGTCCTGAATCACTTCATATTATTGTACCTACCCTCCATTTTTGCAATTATTTATAGTAATTTGCCATCGTCCACCTTTATTATCAACTCGTCGCCGTTGTGGCGGAGCAACAAATATTTATCCGTGCATGTGGATGATATATATTTTACAATGACACTTGTAAATAATGTTTATTATAAGAATTTAATATATATTATACTATGACAAAAATAATATAGTCCATCAAGGATAAATAGGTCATTTCAATCCTGCTCCTCCCTATACTGAAACTGAAATCAGAAAACTAGCCAAATGGTTTCTAAAGTAATTTTGTTTCAGTTTAGAAACATTTCTGCATTGAAACTAAAACATTTCTGATTCTCGGAGAATCTGGAACTGTACCAAACGGGACCTAAGTGGGCAGTGAGTTGTTGAGGGTGCTGATTTGTAAGTGCTTTGTCCTGAAATCTTGTGGGAGCCTCAATTTTTGAGTCGCCCCATGAATTCTTGTGAAATCCTCGTGATCTAGTGGAAGAACAAGCCAACTTTTGTGGTGGCTAGGTGAGAATAAGGTTGAGAGCAACCTGGTCCTTTGTGGACTCCTCAACGTGGACGTAGGCTTCTTGGTGAAGCTGAACCACGAGATAAATCGTGTGCTTTGTCTCTCTTGAGTTAAATTTCCTTGTGACCAGACTAGTCCGCCCCAAGACCGGACTAGTCCACACTCTGTGAACTGATCAGTTTTTATTAAGCTGTATTTCAGATTTTCCGCCTATTCACCCCCCTCCAGGCAACTTTCAGCAGGTGCATCGGTCAACTTCTTGTTGTATGGGCAATTTGCTATTAGATGCACTGGGTCCCGACTGTTGAAGCATGTCCGGACGGTGTTTGGTGCATGTGTCACACTATGACTGCTACGTTGGGATTGATTGGTGCTCTGCTTATGAAACGATTGTGTCGGTGGATCGGTCTTAGAGGTGCGGTATTGCGTGGTAGGCTGGTACCTAGGTTTTTGCGGATGGTTGAAGCTAGACCTCTGAAATTGATTTTGCAGCTTAATCTCCTTGTTGTGGAACTTTCTCTTTCGTTCTACGTCTATGTGGGAGCGAGCACCCTCCAATAGTAGGGCTCGGTTCATGATGGTATTGAAATCCGGGTAGATGTGAGTGACTAGTTGTGTCCTCATTGCACTGTTTAGGCCCTTTCTAAAATGATCTTGCTTCATCTTGTCTGTACTGACCTCGTGAGATGCATAACGAGCCAGCTTTGTGAATTTCTTAATATATTGGTTGACTATCGTGGCACCTTGCTTCAAAGACCTGAATTCATCCGCTTTCATTTCCATTACTCCTTCTGGTATGTGGTAATCACGGAATGGCTGCTGAAACTCTACCCAGCTGATGGCATCCGGCTCTGAGGCTGTTTCTTGGTAATTATCCCACCATTCTCTAGCTGCTCCAATTAGCTAGTGGGTAGCCAACAGTAGTCGCTCTTGATCTGTTGTAGCGGCTATGTTGAGCTTTTTATTTATGTTCCATAGCCAGTTGTCGGCTGCTAACGGATCTTCATTGGTACCGTCAGAAACTGGCAGCCTGAGCCTCATGAATTCATACATCTTGGATGGAGGTGGTATTCCTTGGCCTTGTTGTCTTTGCAACCCTTGGGATATGGTTTGCATTAATTGTGTCTACACGGCCAGTACATCATCCAAGGTTGCGGGTGGAGGTGGTGGCATCACCTCTTCTTCAGGGGCCACGTGATCCTTCTGATTTAGTTCTCTAGTCCCTTATTGGGGGTCCATTACTCTATCTAGATTAATGACCTCTGCCACTATTGCTCGTGGAGTTCTACCATGGCGGCCAAAGACTCTACCTCTAGGGGTTGTCCTGCCCCTTGGAGCACGCTCATACTGAATGTGGTCCTCTCCTGCCTGTGTGGCATGTTCGCGACGAGCTTGAACGCGGGCACAACTCTTAAGGACCATAGTATGGATTGTGAGAAATTTTTAGTTAGTTTTTTTGTGTATGTTCATATATGTATATTCTTTTTATTATTGCCCGTATGTGTGTGTATATATGATTCAAATTTTATATTGTATATACACCTCTTTTGTATATGGGTTTATTTTATATACATATAGGTATACGTGTGTGAATACATACATGTACCTGATATGTATTTATTTTATTAAGCACACAACTTATTTCTTTCATTTGGTTATTTGGTTTGTATTTGCATTAGAGCACACAATTTGCCATTCAATTTAAGAGCTAAATAAAACAAGAGAAGCACACCAATCATTGCTAGGTTACAAGCTCCTACATACTATATTATCCGACGCACTACTCGTGACTCACTTTAGCTTATGACATAAGCCACTCTACGTAGGGAGCTACAGTCATACTAGTGTTTTACAGCTATGGCTGAGGTACGGGAGGATCGGCGTAGGTCTTTCATGTTGTGATTTAGACATCACTCCTGGTAGGAGTTGGTGATGTCATCGAGTAGCTTCTGACAGGTGTGGTCGTACTCCCTTCCATTCGTCCGACAACGATGTGACTGAATTCTTCAAAAAGGACTCATGCAGGTGTTGTGGAAGTCCAGTTTCAGGGAAACTATTGATAGCCATCAGTGCGGGTCATCCATGCTCTAGGGTAGATTTAGAAGGTATTGGTGATCCCAGTAGGCAAATAAAGTCTTGTAAGTGCATCTAGGATATCCCTTGTGGGTTTTGGATAATTGATGACAAGCATATGAGATCCTAATGAAATGATTGCAGGACAAACTAAGTGAACTAGCTCGGTGCACACAAAAAGATAAAAAATAGAGTGGTGCCCGAAAAGGAAGACTTAAGTGGAATTTAGAAGAGCAAAGTAGATGAAAATGTATAGGGAGTGTGTGAGAGACACATCCCAAGAGGTCATGACTTTGCGTAAGGGTAAGGGGTTTAAAAAAATCAACTAAAATTCACTGGATACCGGACTAGTCCGGTCAGCTTACTGGAATGCAACCGGACAAGTCCGGTTCTAGACCGGACTAGTCCGCTCATGCTTCTGGTGTTCTCTTTAGAGGACTGCGGACTAGTCCATCCATGCGACAGGACTAGTCAGCTGAACTTTCTGGAACTCCACTTCACATAGCACCGGACAAGTCCGGTTTTAGACCGGACTAGTCCGGTTAACCCACTGGAAGTAGACCGGACAAGTCTGATCATATACTGGACTAGTCCGGTAGTAGGTTTAACAACGGTAACTTCTTTGGAAACCCTATAAAAAGAGGTCCTTCGTTGTTTATGAGAGAAGACACGACTCATACTGTCAAAAACTCAAACCCTAGCGCCGCCACCTGTCCCAAGAGCCCAAAAACACGTCTCCCCATACATCTAAGGTGTAAAAAGGTGAAGATCAATCAAATACTTGGATTTGGGATTGGGAGATCGTCGTTCCTTCGTTGTGAGCTCTTGGGGTTTGATCTCTCTACACTCATATTCTGCATTGTAATCCTTTTGAGTGTATTTGATCAACTTCTCATTGTAATTCTTGTGGGAGCCCTCAACGTGTGAGGTTGCCCCACAAACTCGGTGATTACACGTGATAGTGGAGTCAAGTCGGCCTTTGTGGTGACTTGAAGAGGGAAAGGGTTGGGAACCCGGCTCTGTGTGAGCTTCCTCAACGAGGACGTAGATCTCTTGGTGAGATCGAACCTTGGTAAAAATTCGTGTCTTTTGTCTCTCATTTATTTTACATTTTGATACATTAGATCACTAGTTTACTAGTCATCATTTGAATTTCTTATAAGTTTGCACGTGCATCCATACAATAAATTTAATTTATAAAAACTGTTGTTCTCATTCCGCTGCTGAAAGATTAAATTTTTGAAACACACTTAACTAACTCACATAATTCAGCACACCGGACTAGTCCGCACACACAATCGGACTAGTCCGGTCAATCAAGTTTCTGATAACTCTATTAAGTGTGCAGGAATCTTTTAAATGCCTATTCACCCCCTCTAGGCCACATTCAATTGGTATCAGAGCCAAGTTCTCCACCAACGAGACTCACATCTCGGAGAGATCAATGGCCTCTGAGAAGAACAACGATATCCCGAAGACGAACAACAACGATGAGGAGCAAGAAGCCAAAGCCTTCGATGTGCTGAAAGAAAGTCCACATGATGATGATGAAGTGAGACAGCTAAAGGCATTACTGAGAAAGAAATTAATGGCACAAAAGGGAAAAGAGGAAGAAAAGACGATGGGGAGTGGTCATCACGACTACTCCCGGTATCCTTACAACTACAACCGTCTCAATTCAAATAATCATTATCTCTCTATTCCTATGGGAAGGCCCCCGCAGTTTGACGGAAGTGACTACACCATGTGGAAGTACAACATGAAAATGCATCTAATATCCTTGAATCCCAGCCTTTGGCATATTGTCTGCACAGGAATAGATATCCCAGACACGGATGAAGAACTCACTCCGGAACAAGAACAAGAGATTCACAGAAATGCACAAGCCGTTGCAGTAATCACATCGTCACCGAGCAGAGAAGAATTCACCAAGATCGATGGACTAGAAAGTGCAAAATAAATCTGGGATACACTCAAAACTGCTCATGAAGGAAATAGGTCTGTACGTGAAGCCAAAATTGAGATGCTAGAAGGAGAATTGGGGAGATTTGCTATTGAAGAAGGCGAATCACCTCAAGACATGTACAATCGGATGAAGGCACTCATCAACAAAATCCGTGCCTATGGAAGTAAGAAATGGACTGATCACGAGGTGGTCAAAAGGATGATAAGACCTTCATGCCAAGAAACATCACACTTTGCTCAATGATTAGAGAAAGCCCCGGGTTCACAAAATGACTCCCGATGAGTTATTGGGAAAGATCATAAATCATGAAATGATGGAGAAAGAGGCTCAATACGTCAAAGACTTAGCCGAGCTCACCTCTTCTAAAAAGAAAGAAGTTGCTCTCAAAGCAACGTGCAGACCCAAACTCAAAGAAACTCATGAAGACCAAGATGATGGAGATACAAGCGACGAGAGCACCGATCTTGATGACGAAGAAATGGTACTCTTCATCAAAAAGTTCAAACGCATGATGAAGAGAAGACATGGCAACAATTCACATGAAGGCAAAAGCAAGGATAAAGGAAAATCCAAGGCTCTACGCACTTTCTACAACTGCGGAGAGTATGGTCACTTCATGGTGGACTGTACTTATGAAGAAAACAAAAAGAAGAAGGAAACAAGATCTCAAGAAAAGAAAAATTTCAGAAAAAGAAGACAAGCCCATCAAGCTCACATTGGGAAGGAGTGGGACTCAAACGACGAGTCCTCCTCCTCCTCCGAAGAAGAGATGGCCACTATCGCATTCAAGAAACCAACTATGAGAGCCACACTCTTTCCGAACATGGGAGGACGGGACATGAACAACCACACTTGTCTTATGGCTAAGGAAGGCAAGAAAAAGGTTCGACTTACTCCTCCTGTGCTAAATTCCTCCATTGATGACTTTGATAGCTCTAGTGATAATGAAGAATTGTTTAGAGGGCTAAGTAAAATTGCTTTAAAGAAAATGGAAATGTTGTCAAACGAAATCTTTGAAAAGAAGGAACTTGTCAACCGACAAGAAGATATGCTCATCCGTGAGACGAAGAGATATCAAGAAGTTGAAATGCTTCTTGAGCTTGAAGGAGAGAAGAATGAGTCACTTGAGTTAGAGCTAGCCTTGAGTAAGGTAACTTACTCAAAGTTAGAGGACTCGCACATTGCAATCAAGGAAGAACTTGCTAACTTGTAAAAAGTTAACAAAATCCTTGAGGTGCAAGTTGAGTCGCTCAAACAAAGTGACTCCTCTTCCTCCAAGAGATCTTCCTCCAAAGACATGAGTTCGACAACAATAAGAACCTGCACTTGCTCTAGTAAGAAGAATGTAATTTCTAATGCTTCAACCTCTCATGACATGCATTCTTCTCAAAACGGCATCTTTGATAAGGAGAAGATCAAATATGCACGAAGTGCATATATGATCACTAGACCTCCCAATGTCAAAGATGGTCTTGGCTTTGACAAGAACAAACACATGTCTACTTCTAATCATGCTAAGATTAGAATCATTTTTGTTAAAGAAAAATCCCATGAATCTGAGCTACAAACACTTCCATACATTTGATGCTTCTTATGTTCTCATGAAAAACAAGTATGGAAAAGTCATTGCTAAATATACAGGGCCACGCCACAAGAACTTAAAAACTTGTGTGTGGGTGCCCAAGACTCTTGTGACTAACCTGAGAGGACCCAAGCAAGCTTGGGTACCTAAAACTCAGAAATAATTCTATTTTGCAGGCTTACTCCTCCGGCGAATCTAAGTGGGTGCTAGATAGCGGATGCACAAATCATATGACCGGAGAGAGAGGTATGTTTGTGGAATACGAGTGCAACAAGGATCCAAGTGAAGGTATATACTTTGGAGACAACAGCCAAGGAAAGGTCCTTGGTAGTGGTAACATTGAAATATCCTCTCAACACACCTTATCTAATGTTTTACATGTAGACTCTCTAGATTATAATCTTTTATCAATATCTCAACTATGCGACAAAGGCTACAACTATTTATTCACTAATGAGGGTGTGACCGTCTTTAGAAGAAGCGATGGCTCGATTGCATTCAAGGGATTGTTGAAGGGAAAGCTTTATCTTGTTGACTTCAACAAAGATAAAGCCGAACTCAACACTTGCTTGGTTGCTAAGACCAACATGGGATGGCTGTGGCATAGACGGCTAGCCCATGTTGGAATGAGAAATCTGCAGAAACTTCTAAAAGGTGGTCACATCCATGGTCTTAAGGATGTAGTTTTTGAAAAAGATAGGTCGTGCAGCGCTTGTCAAGCAGGAAAACAGGTTGGAGCACCACACCCCGCTAAGAATGTGATGACCACCGCTAGACCGCTGGAACTTCTCCACATGGATCTCTTTGGTCCAATTGCGTACATCAGCATCGGCGGTAACAAATATGGTTTAGTAATTGTTGATGATTTTTCAAGATTTACCTGGGTATTTTTCTTGTATGATAAATCAGAAACTCAGGGAATCCTCAAGAAGTTCTTGAAAAGAGCTCAGAATGAATTCTCATCAACCATAAAGAATATCAGAAGTGACAATGGGACAGAATTCAAGAACACCCAAGTTGAAGAATATCTCAATGAAGAAGGTATAAAGCATGAATTCTCGGCACCCTACTCTCCTCAACAAAACGGTGTGGACGAAGGAAGAACAGAACATTGATCGAAATGGCGAGAACAATTTTGGATGAATACAAGACGTCAGACCAATTTTGGGCAGAAGCGGTGAACACCACTTGTCATGCCACAAATCGGTTGTACCTTCATCGACTACTGAAGAAAACTCCATATGAGCTTCTCACGGGTAAAAAGCCTAATGTTTCCTATTTCAAAGTTTTTGGTTGCAAATGTTTCATTCTGAACAAGAAACCAAGGGACTCGAAGTTCACTTCAAAGTCCGATGAAGGATTCTTGCTCGGATATGAATCGAATGCCTACGCCTATCGTGTCTTCAACAAGGTGTCCGGCCTTGTTGAAGTAGCGCGTGACGTAGTGTTCGATGAAACTAACGGCTCACAAGTGGAGCAAGTCGATAAGTCTATGCTAGATAAGGAGGAAGCTCCATGTGAAGCGCTGAAGAAAATGGCACTTGGTGATATCCTACCACGAGAGGAAACACAAGACGAATTTCAACAAGGAAGCAATGATCAAGGGGGAGCTCCTACACAAGATCAGGTTGAGGAAGGTCAAGAAGATCAAGATGATCATGGAAGCAATGATCTAGGGGGAGACATGACACATGAAGACAATGAAGAACAAGAAACTATACAAATCCCACACCCAAGAGTACATCAGTGTGTGCAAAGAGACCATCCTGTCAACAATATCATTGGAGATATTGCTAAGGGAGTAACTACTAGATCTCAAATTGCAAATTTTTGTGAACACTATTCTTTTGTGTCTTTTCTGGAGCCATACAGGGTAGAAGAAGCCTTAAGGGATCTAGACTGGGTGATTGCGATGCAAGAGGAGCTGAACAACTTCAAAAGAAATGAAGTGTGGGAGCTGGTGGAAAGACCAAGGGTGAACATCGTTGGAACCAAATGGGTCTTTCGGAACAAGCAAGATGAACATGGAGTAGTGACAAGAAATAAGGCGAGGTTGGTGGCCAAAGGTTATTCTCAGGTGGAAGGTTTGGACTTCGATGAAACTTTCGCTCCTGTAGCTAGACTTGAGTCCATTCGCATTTTATTGGCATATGCTACTCACCATAATTTTAAGTTGTATCAAATGGACGTCAAGAGTGCCTTCCTCAATGGTCCGATAAAGGAGGAAGTCTATGTGGAGCAGCCACCGGGGTTCGAAGATCAGGAGTATCCCAACCATGTCTATAAACTGCGTAAGGCTCTCTATGGCCTCAAACAGGCTCCTCGAGCTTGGTATGAGTGCCTTAGAGATTTTCTGACTCAAAATGGATTCAAAATTGGTAAAGATGACTATACACTCTTTACTAAACATTTTATGATCATTTATTCGTATGTCAAATTTATGTTGATGACATTATCTTTGGATCCACTAACAAGTCCTTCTGTGAAAAATTTAGCAAAATAATGACAGATAGGTTCGAGATGTCAATGATGGGTGAATTAAAGTTCTTCTTGGGATTTCAAGTGAAGCAACTGAGAGAAGGTACATTTATAAGCCAAACTAAATATACACAAGACATTCTCAAGAAATTCAATATGGACAAAGCCAAGCCCATCAAGACACCCATGGCCATCAACGGACATCTCGACCTCAATGAAGACGGTCCAAATGTGGACCAAGTATATCGGTTCATGATTGGCTCCTTACTTTATTTATGTGCATCTAGGCCAGATATTATGCTTAGTGTTTGCATGTGTGCAAGGTTTCAAGCCGCACCTAAAGAGTGTCACTTAATTGCTGTAAAAAGAATCCTAAGGTACCTTGTGCACACACCCAACTTGGGCCTTTGGTATCCCAAAGGATCCAAGTTTAACTTGATAGGGTATTCCGACACCGACTATGCAGGATGCAAAGTCGATAGAAAGAGCACGTCAGGGACTTGTCAATTTCTTGGCAGGTCCCTAGTTTCTTGGTCATCTAAAAAGCAGAACTCCATTGCTCTTTCCACAGTGGAAGCGGAGTATGTTGCAGCCGGTAGTTGTTGTGCGCAACTACTTTGGATGCGACAGACTCTTAGGGACTACGGCTACAATCTAAGTCATATCCCGCTTCTATGCGATAATGAAAGTGCTATAAAAATTGCACACAACCCTGTAGAGCACTCAAGAACTAAGCACATAGATATCCGTCATCACTTTCTTAGAGATCATTCATTAAAAGGTGACATTGCTATTTCACATGTTAGGACTGAAAAACAACTTGCGGATATTTTTACCAAACCATTAGATAAGAAAAGGTTCTGTGAACTAAGAAATGAGCTAAACATTCTTGACTCTCGAAATGTGGCTTGAAACATTGCATACCTGGTTGCAACTTAAAATGTTCCTTTGTATTGTTAAAAATGCTCCTCCTCTCTTTTTCTACTCAGAAAACTATTTTAATGAAGAAATCTTGTGGATTATGACCATTGTTTTGCTGATTGCCTACTGGTCGTAATCACCAAGACTATTTGCAAAATGAGTGTCCTTGGATCACCTCTAAACTCTACTATCTGCATCAAGTCTGCTGGAATCGGACTTGTCCGGTTATCGACCGGACTAGTCCGGTCAGACCACAATTAGGTTAATTCAGGGGCACCGGACTAGTACGCTACCATGACCGGACTAATCCGGTCAGTCGCATATAGAAACACTTGGCCGGACCAGACCTCTCCCTCACCCCTCATTAGACTTGCTCTCCCTCTCCTCTTCCAAACCCTAGCCCCCAAAGTGATTTTCGGGTTGAACCCTCAAAATCGGGATTTTCTCCGTGGGAAATTCTCCCCTTGACGAGTGGTTTCCCTCCTCCGGATTCATCCGGACTGATTTCCACTTCTTCGACGCGAATCTTCAAATCTTGGTAATTTCCCCCCTTAAACCAAAATCTCAACTTTTCTAGTTCTAGCTAGTTTTCTTTGATTTCAAAAGGATGTACATTGCCTCAATAGATGTATTCCTACCATTTTCCTGCCCTTGTGTCCTTAGATAGGAGATTTGATTCAAATGAAACATTAGGGTTCCTATGTCAGGCCAGACTAGTCCGGCACACAGATGCGGACAAGTCCGGTCCACCGGACAAGTCCGCACTCTGAAACAGGACGAGTCCGGTCTCTGACAGTTGAACCCCTACGTTCCCATTTGAAGTCGATAATGAGTCCATCTGCATCTAATCCTTGAACTCCTTATCAGGCATCATGTCTTCAGGCTCAGATGACAAATCTTTTCACATTGATGAAGACGTTCAACGCGAGAAAGTGAGGAGGACCAAGGAGAGAGTTATGAAGAAGAGACATGATGTCAATGCTCACTCTCCACCCTCCGACGACAATCTACCTAAGAAGATGAAAGTAATTGGCAAAAGGCCTCTAAGGAAAGATGCTGCTGAGGGCTCATCAGGGCCAAAAAGAGTTCTCAATAAAGGGAAGGGACTTGCTAGTGGTCCCCTTGGGCCCTTGAAGATGAAAAACCCTATTCACCGCAACAGACAGCCTTCGAGTGAGGATTTCATTGGAAAAGGGGGTGAGCTCGCTGATAATTTCAGGAAGATTCAAGTGTATGACCGACCTAAACAATGTTCTGATCCAAGGTTCTGGAGCAACTTCCATGCAGATTACTACGAGCATGTGTACATGAAGATGAAAAATCCTGTAGTAGAGAGTCAATGGCTAAATGTTGAATACCTGAAGTCAAAGAGGTATCCTGCCTTTCGTGAGATGGTGGAGGCGTTAGAGAGGCACGGTCTGACGGACCTGCTATCCTTTGAGTATGACTGGAACAATGAAATCATTACCCAGTTTTACTCCACTCTCTACTTTGCTCGTGATGATGGAGACAGCCTTACTTGGATGACTCATGGTTCAAGGTATAGTGTCACTTATGATGAATTTGCTAGGATTCTTCACCTCCAACACACTTTGGATCATGAACTGGTCATTCACAATCTGAAACCCCTGGAGAAGGAGGAGCTTGAATTTCTCTATGACACAAGGATGTCATATGTTCCTCCCACCATCAAATATCTGAATCCCTTCTTTGTGGTCCTCAATAGAGTCTTGATAAAGACTATAGCTCCGAAGGATGGAGATGCGGGAACTATACAAGGGACCTTGAGGACTCTCATGAAGGTCATTAGTGGAAGGAGACCATTCAATGTCTTTGAGTATATCTACAACAACATCGTGAACATCTCAATCACCCCCAATAGGTCCTGTGGATATGCACTGTATATCATGTACATGATTGAGAAAGTGACGGGACTCGAGTTCGTCAAGGATGTCAAACATACGGGGTTGAAGCCGCAAAAACCCACCGAGTACACTCTTCCCCCGGCTCCAACTTCCCCGTCCTCTCCACCAGTGGAGAGGAGATCAAAGCACACACCTGTTAGGCACCCCACCATAAGGTGTGTGCATATGTGAGAAGCTTTTTGTGAATTCTTTATTATTCTCATATGTGCACACCTAATGAAAATCAACCTTTTATTCTCAATTGTGATATCTCAAATAGTTGTCATCAATCACCAAAAAGGGGGAGATTGTAAGTGCATCTAAGATATCCCTTGTGGGTTTTGGCTAATTGATGACAAGCATATGAGATCCTAACGAAATGATTGCAGGACAAACTAAGTGAACTAGCTCGGTGCACACAAAAAGATGAAAAATAGAGTGGTGCCCAAAAAGGAAGACTTAAGTGGAATTTAGAAGAGCAAAGTAGATGAAAATGTATAGGGAGTGTGTGAGAGACACATCCCAAGAGCTCATGACTTTGCGTAAGGGTAAGGGGTTTAAACAAATCAACTAAAATTCACTGGACACCGGACTAGTCCGTTCATGGACCGGACTAGTCCGGTCAGCTTACTGGAATGCAACCAGACATGTCCGGTTCTAGACCGGACTAGTCCACTCATGCTTCCGGTGTTCTCTTTAGAGGACTGCAGACTAGTCCATCCATGCGACAGGACTAGTCCGCTGAACTTTCTGGAACTCCACTTCACATAGCACCGGACAAGTCCGTTTTTAGACCGGACTAGTCCGGTTAACCCACTGGAAGTAGACCGGACAAGTCCGATCATATACTGGACTAGTCCGGTAGTAGGTTTAACAACGGTAACTTCTTTGGAAACCCTATAAAAAGAGGTCCTTCGTTGTTTCTGAGAGAAGACACGACTCATACTGTCAAAAACTCAAACCCTAGCGCCGCCACCTGTCCCAAGAGCCGAAAAACACATCTCCCCATACATCTAAGGTGTAAAAAGGTGAAGATCAATCAAATACTTGGATTTGGGATTGGGAGATCGTCGTTCCTTCGTTGTGAGCTCTTGGGGTTTGATCTCTCTACACTCATATTCTGCATTGTAATACTTTTGAGTGTATTTGATCAACTTCTCATTGTAATTCTTGTGGGAGCCCTCAACGTGTGAGGTTGCCCCACAAACTCGGTGATTACACGTGATAGTGGAGTCAAGGCGGCCTTTGTGGTGACTTGAAGAGGGAAAGGGTTGGGAACCCGACTCTGTGTGAGCTTCCTCAACGAGGACGTAGATCTCTTGGTGAGATCGAACCTCGGTAAAAATTCGTGTCTTTTGTCTCTCATTTATTTTACATTTTGATACATTAGATCACTAGTTTGCTAGTCATCATTTGAGTTTCTTATAAGTTTGCACATGCATCCATACAATAAATTTAATTTATAAAAACTGTTGTTCTCATTCCGCTGCTGAAAGATTAAATTTTTGAAACACACTTAATTAACTCACATAATTAAGCACACCGGACTAGTCCGCCCACACAATCAGACTAGTCCGGTCAATCAAGTTTCTGATAACTTTATTAAGTGTGCAGGAATCTTTTAAAGGCCTATTCACCCTCCCTCTAGGCCACATTCAAGTCTTTAACAAGATAAGAAGAGCAGAAACATAGAGGGGAGAGAGATTTTTCACAAATAGTTTTGTATTTTGCAAAATAGGCATCTAATAGTGTGGGATAAATCTAAGGTTTCATCCTACGACCAAGTACGGCACTGATACCACTCTGCGTACCAATTCATGGATCTGTAGTTGGTACGCACAACAAAATATATCGAGTTCCATACATTATTTTATTCTCAACAGGACCATTATGGTCTTACAAACATGTCTTAGATTACAATCCGTGTGGCCTGCAAGACCAACGAAAACAAAAGAGAGTTGAACAACAGCGGAACAAGTGCACCCTGCCCCTCAGGCAGCCTTGGGCGTAGAACTAGACCTACTCGTCATCGACACGTGCTTCGCCTTCTTCGTCCTCTTCCTCTCCATCCTCTAGGGGTTGTGAAATAAGAAAGAGTGAGTACGGAAGGTACTCAACAAGCCCTAACACTACTCAAGGGGAAGTGTTTCATGCAAGAGGTTGTAGCAAGGCGCGGCCATACGGCTTAGAGTTGCCAAAAGCATTCATGAAGGATTCTCTTTTGAAAGTGGTTTGTAAAGCAGAAGGGCGACTGAGTCATGATTTTAGTTGGTGGGACCTGGGGGAGTTGAATTCCATCCTGCTAGTTTCCTAAGTTTTATTCGAGTGTTCGAGCCCCATGGCCCTACTAGCTCTGGCCCACAACTATAATATCCAAAACAAGGAAAGTACTGCCACACAATCCAATTCAAGGAAACACGCTAAGACAAATCAACAAGAGATCAAAATATAGTGTGCCAATGACGTGACAACGGCTATCTGGATATTAACACTCTGCAGAGATTATACACTTTACTCACATGTCATGTACTCTTAGCAAGGGAGTAACGTAATGCTTGCCTCATCTTCTCCGAGTAACCCCACAATCACACCTCGGGACGCACCTAGGGGCTATTCGGGCAATTACTTTCCCAGCCGGATCACGGGTAATGACTCCCTCATGTCTTTTCCTGGTCTTCCATGCCCTACTGGCCACTAGATGGCTCATGTGAAAGTCACCAAGAAGGTAGAGGGAGTCCTGCCCATACAGGTTCTGTAGTTGTACGAAATCACTATGATGAGTTCATATGAACCGGTACTTATGTTGATGAGGTGGCTCCATCAAGTCCATAGCAGGTGGACTACACCGAAGCACTCGACTACTCTGTCAACAAATCCCGCCTCAACCATCCCTTTCCCCACTTCACTTAACACCAGTTGTCTAGCATAATTCCCTCATCCCACTTCCTAACTCACACCACCAAGACACCTTTAACACTTTTCGCAAATCCGGTAGATAGATGTAGCAGGTCGTGATGCGAGCATCGCAGGGGGTCCTATGCACTTCTACTACCAAGGGGATATACACATCATCAGTTTATAGCTCGATATCAAGGTCAAGGAGGGGGCTGTGGTATTTCACGTATCATTCGTGTGTCTGTCACTATGCCAACCATATGCCTTGGATGATGAGAGACGAACATGCCTCTTGCTAATATAACCGTTAGCCGATGGCAAGATTCCATTTGATCGGTGATGACATCGAGCTACATTATTGAGGAGCAAGTAACCACCATCAATATCAGATCATCATCATGAAGTTTTAAAACTATCGCGTCACCCAGGTTACTAACATAATGACACTACCACTAATCAAGTGGGTCTTAGACACAACAATATTTAAAATAGCCTCAGAAAACATACATGGTAAAAAAAGGCCAATAGGAGTATCTGCAAAATCAATGTAACAATCATGATCAAGGAGTTAGAGCTTGCCTTCACAAGCTTCTAGAAATTCCTCGTAATCTGAGTCTTTAGGTCCCTCGTCAAATTCCTCGGTTGCTAGGGTACGTAATTGCACTGATAAGTGTTAAATCCAAAACAACAACAAGAAATTCAGACAAAATCCCAGCAATGTGGTTGTAGGGAGTTTTTTTTTGAGGATTTTTGGTGATTAGTATGTTTTATTTGGAGCTTGGACGTGGGTGTAACCAATTCAAAGCTGTTTAAGCGATTATTTATCACAACTCATCTTGGGAAATTAGCATTGGTATTGGACTCTAGGGGCCAAGTAATATTCTAAAGGCTTTTATTTCTATCGTTGGATTGATATCCTCACTTGGGAGGCCATGTAAGGGCCCAAGTTTTTCACTTGCTAAAAAGTGTTCATCACACCACACTCACCTCATTTGAGGAGATCCTATGAACACATTTGAAGAGCAAGTAAACACCATCAAGAAAGTCATTAGAACATAAACTCACAAAATGCAAAAGTGGTATTTCCCACATGCATCATATAGGGGCTTAGCATATGAGAAACTCCTAAACTTGGTTAGGAATGCTCATGCCAAACTTCACACAAACCCAAAACCTTTTGAGGTATTTTTGGGTATAATTAGAAAGAGGCTAGTTTGAACTTAAATTTAAAATCAAACTCCTTTCACCACAAGAATTCAAAAGAGAGATTCATATTCACACTGAGCACATTTCTGTGAGCTCACACACCAATTTTCACTCCATTTGGAGTTGATCTTGACATGAGCTAATTTAAGCAAATTCAAATCCAATTTGAATTTTAAACTGCATATGTGCTGTAAATACATTTCAAACACTCTACAATTTGAGTCATTCAAATCCAAATGAACATTTGGTGAATTATTCAAATGTACAGGGGCATGAAGGTCACCAGTATTAAGAGCAGTGAAAAATTGAAGTTTAGAGGTTAAAACAAGGGGGTGGAGCCCTCCTGTCAGCCTCACACTCGAGCAAACCGACTGAACCCTCGGTGCTCGGTTTCTTGCGCGCGCTCACGCGGATGCCACGGCGCTGATCGGTGTTTCCACCTCCTGCTCGGCAATTCCAGCGTCCGACCGACTTCTCCAGCGTGTTATCTTCGAGTCCCGGGCTTCACCAAGCCATTTCGCTACTGCCCCGACGCCTCCTCGCGCTGAGAACTCGGAGAGAACCGCCACACACCCGAAACTCTCACCCTCGTTGTCGACACACCAAAACTCACCCTTCCACCTCGAGCTGAGGCCATAAACAGCACCACTGACCTTCACTCGACGTGCTCCAGCCCTCAGCTTCTCATGATCAGCTCCCCTCGAGCTTTCCCGAGCCGATTTCCACTCCCCTGTTCACCCCGAAGCGTCTCCGACTTAGCACCGTCATCCAGAAAGCTCCGAGCTTCTCCGGCGCAACAAACAGTTCTCTGAGGTTAGCATTGGAGTCTAGTAGCTCCTCCCGAACTCCCTAGCTCCCTCTTAGCGCTGGCTAGCCGGAATATTAGATTTTCTGATGATTGCCGTATATAACCGAAGCCCACCAAAACTTAAAATTCCTTTCGCATGGTTGATCATGCCCCAAAACTGGTTGAGCTATATCAACCAGGGTCCTTCACGACCACCCTGACCAAAAACAACGAAGAAACATCCATCCGACGGGCTGAGCAACGAAAACTCGCCGCCGCCGGTCGAAATGGCTCGGGTCGCCGTTTAGCTCATAGCTCCGGTCGTTTTCCGCGGGGTTTGAGTGCACCATCACCTTCCTTGAGCTACAGTGGTGCTTTACGGCCACTTCGGGCATCGAGATAAGCGTGGGACACATTGGTCATCATCGGCGCCGCATCACCGATCGCCGCCGTCGATGCCGACCGGTTTTCCGTCGATGGCGTGCTGCACAACCTTGTCTGGACGCTAGGGCTTGGTCCGAGGAGCGTGTAGGGTGAGAGATCACCGGAAATGGTCCACCGTAGCCGGAGAACGGACCGCGCCACGGCCTCTGTCCGTCGCGCGCTCAGGCGCCGGCGGGAGGTTGAAGACGATGCTGTGCGGTGGGCCCGGGTGTCAGCCATTTAAACATTTCCCAATTTTCAGTTTCTAGTTCAAACTTCAAACCCACATAACTTTGGCTAGGAAACTCCAAATCGAATGAACCAAGTTTCATTGGATTCTGCTCTCTGAGTACTTTCCAAAAAATTAATTTTCACTTTATGAAAATCCATATTTCTCCAGAATTAATTCTTTAAAATTTAAATTGTTTCGAATTTTAACTGGGGAAAACCTTTAGTATAAACTTCTGAAATTTGGCCAGGATGTTCATCATAATATCCTTGAGCTACCATACAAATTTCAGATCCATTTGAGCTTATTTGATCCACCTAATGGTGTGGTTAATGAAACTGTTCCAGAGAAAATGAAAAATGTCCAGAAACATTTTTCAGATTTTCTCTGAACTTGTGTGGCTCATTTCTTTTGCTAGAAATCTTCAAATTAGATGAAACCAAATCCATTAGAGCCCTCTAAAAATCTAGTTTCCAAAAAGTCATGGATTGCTCCATGAAAATCCTTAGAACACCCTAAGAGCTCTAGTTAAGGCCAAATACACATTTATTTGTGCAGGGCTCAAATGAGCGTTGCTTCAAATAAAATTTGGCCAAGTCTCTATTTAGGTTGTATCCCAACTACAGTAAAAATTTCAGAGTCATTAGCACTGTCTAGCTATAACTATAGACCTCACAATCTCAACATCAAATTCAAATGCATTTAAATTGACACGCATACATGCTTATATTGTGTAGTCGCTAAGGTTGAAGAGGAGCTGGAGGTGTTGGATTTCATCACCCCGGAGGAACAGCTAGCATACGACCAGCAACAAGGCAAGCTCTGGTTTGCATTAGCTATTTTACAAACTTTATTGTTTTTATAACTTACATTGAGTATCCACTTCAATTGTGCATTAGAGTCTTGTTTGGAAATCCAATTGCATAGCTAAGAGAACAAGGGTTTTGGGCTTAGGTTTTAAACCTCGAGTAGCCTCTGCAGTGCTAAGATAGTGTAGGATTCGGTACAAGTTGAGTAGTTGGAACGGCTTGCGAGAATAGGCTAGAGGCACACTACTCGGTTAGAAAGATAGCAAATGATTCACATGGCAGAAAAATGAGACTGAGCGGAGAGTAAGGGCAGCAGGACTTTGGGGCCTGGGTTCCATAGCTCCGCTTGTGTCGATTAAGGACCGAGCTGTGTGCGGGCCTTTTGAACAAGCTAGAACAGTACCAAAGACCTACCGGATATATGGGAACCGGGAAACCGATGTAATTCTGGTAGCACCGTCGCCCGGACAGCTCCGAGCTTCTCCGGCGCAACCAACGGTTCTCTGAGGTTAGCATTGGAGTATAGTAGCTCCTCCCGAACTCCCTAGCTCCCTCTTAGCTCCGGCTAGCCGGAATATTAGATTTTCTGATGATTGCCGTATATAACCGAAGCCCACCAAAACTTAAAATTCCTTTCGCATGGTTGATCATGCCCCAAAACTGGTTGAGCTATAGCAACCAGAGTCCTTCGCGATCACCCTGACCAAAAACAACGAAGAAACATCCATCCGACGGGCTGAGCAACAAAAACTTGCCGCCGTCGGCCGAAAAGGCTCGGGTCGCCGTTTATCTCATAGCTCCGGTCGTTTTCCACGGGGTTTGAGTGCACCATCACCTTCCTTGAGCTACAGTGGTGCTTTACGGCCGCTTCGGGCATCGAGATAAGCGTGGGACGCGTTGGTCATCGTCGGCGCCGCACCACCGGTCGCTGCCATCGATGCCAACCGGTTTTCCGTCATGGCATGCTGCACAACCTTGTCCGGCCGCTAGGGCTTGGTCTGAGGAGCGTGTAGCACGAGAGATCACTGGAAATGATCCACCGTAGCCGGAGACGGACCGCGCCATGGCCTCTGTTCGTCGCGCGCTCGGGCGCTGGCGGGAGGTTGAAGACGACGCTGTGCGGTGGGCCCGGGTGTCAGCCATTTAAACATTTCCTGATTTTCAGTTTCTAGTTCAAACTTCAAACCCACATAACTTTGGCTAGAAACTCCAAATTGAATGAACCAAATTTTGTTAGATTCAGATCTCTGAGTACTTTCCAACAAATCAAGTTTCACTTTAAGAAAATCCTTATTTCTCCAGAATTAATTCTTCAAAATTTAAATTGTTTAGAATTTTAACTGGGGAACCCTTCAGTGGAAAATTCTGAAATTTGGCCAGGATGTTCATCATAATATCCCTGATCTACCATAAAAATTTCAGATCCATTTGATCTCATTTAATCCACCTAATGGTGTGATTAATGAAACTGTTCCAGAGAAAATGAAAAAATGTCCAGAAACATTTTTTCAGATTTTCTCTGAACTTGTGTGGCTCATATCTTTTGCTAGAAATCTTAACATTAGATGAAACCAATTTCATTAGAACCCTCTAAAAATCTAGTTTCCAGAAAGTCATGTATTGCTCCATGAAAATCCTTAGAACACCCTAAGAGCTCTAGTTAAGGCCAAATACACATTTATTTGTGCAGGGCTCAAATGAGCTTTGCTTCAAATGAAATTTGGCCAAGTCTCTGTTTAGGTTGTATCCCATCCAAAGTAAAAATTTTAGAGTCATTAGCACTGTCTAGCTATAATTATAGACTTCACAATCTAAACATCAAATTCAAATGCATTTAAATTGACATGCATACATGCTTATATTGTGTAGTCGCTAAGGTTGAAGAGGAGCTGGAGCTGTTGGATTTCATCAACCCGGAGGAACAGGTAGCATACAATCAGCAGCAAGGCAAGCTCCGGTTTGCATTAGCCGTTTTACAAACTATATTGTTTTGGGAACTTACATCGAGTATCCACTTCAATTGTGCATTAGAGTCTTGTTTGGAAATCCAATTGCATAGCCAAGAGAACCAGGGTTTTGGGCTTAAGTTTTAAACTCGAGTAGCCACTGCAATGCTAAGATAGTGTAGGATTCAATACAAGTCGAGTAGTTGGAACTATTGGCGAGAATAGGCTAGAGGCACACTACTCGGTTAGAAAGATAGCAAATGATTCACATGGCAGAAAAAAGAGACCGAGCGGAGAGTAAGGGCAGCAGAACTTTGGGGACTAGGTGCCATAGCTCCGCTTGTGTTGATTGAGGACCGAGCCATGTGCGGGCCTGTTGAACAAGCTAGAACAGTACCGAAGACCTACCGGATATATGGGTACTGGGAAACCGATGCAATTCGGGGAGCGATCTGTTGAGGCATAGCTTGTCCTCCAGAGGGTAGGTTGAGAGCATGAGGTGTAAATCGGCTGGCAGCACTGTGGATGCGCACGCAGAGACCTCTTGCTCAGTACGAGAGGACCGGTTCAACACTTGGCTGACGGATGAAAGGTGGTTGCGTACGACGTCCGTGATGGTTGCTGTAGGCAACATCGAGTACGGGCGTGCGTGACGGATTATTCGGGTAACCCTACAGGTGTAAATCGATTATAATCGCCGTCCCTCGCGGTCAGTGAGTACCACTTGTTCACTATACCGTGACGTAGAAAGAACAGTCTAGAGTCATGTTAAAAGGTTGCTGATTGAAAGATGTACCTTGGTTGCCAATGATTTGTGTAGTTTAGAGCTAATTAAAGTTCTTTTCAACCTTGGGCAAAGCACATGAGAGAAATGCGTTTCTTGTTTGATTGCGGCTCTCTTATGTGCCTTATCACGAGGTCCTCCACCACTTGTGCTAAAAACTTGAAAGTACGGTTCAACTATTTAGGTGTGTCCTTTGCAACTTACATTCCCATTTACACTGTAAACCCAGCATGTAGAGTTTCATGTGTAGGTAAGAAGGGTTAGTCTTGCTGAGCCATCGTGCTCACTGCTTGTGTTTGAAGCGTTTGCAGGGTGCTATGAGGAGGAGGCTCCCGAGGAGGAGACGGACCCCCAAGAGCGCAACACCGTCGAGTGGGAGCCATACACGCCGCTGTGTTAGTGTGCGTGTGTGCTAGTGGGAACACGTTCACGGGCTGAACGTGAACTCTTTTGCTTAGTCTACGCCCGTGAGTGTAGACTTGACGTATTTTGAATGTAGTCATGCTTATAAACTCTTTTATGTAATAAAACTTTGCTTCTACTTTGTACCTTTTACGTGTGTTATCCGGTGCTATGCAACGCAGCACCCATCAGCGTGATCCGGGCTAGTCGAGACCGTCGGGTGCTCGCAGGCTAAACACTAATTTTTCCCAGATTTCTTAGTTAATTAAGTGAGTTAGTGTAATTATTAGCAATTCACAATTCACCAGAATTTATTTGGCTCATTTCTGCATGCTACTACACTCTAATAGTCTATTCCTATTTTTATGAATTTTTATGGAATTTTTCTGCACTCAGAAATGTAATTTATAGGGTTCTGTGTACACTAGTGGGTGGCTATAGATTTTCTAAGTGCAAACAGAGGCTTACAGGTGGGCTAGAGGGCCCAGTGGGTGTGTATGTGTCTCTGGTGCATGTGGACCTGGTCCACAAAAGGTTTTAATTGAAAAGAGTCTGGACTAGGCTGAGGTGGCATCTAGGTGGAACTTGACTGGGCTGCCACATGTGCAAAAATGCCGAGGTGGCTGCCATATCAGCTGCCACGCACTACAGGAATCCCGACGATTTACGACGGCCAGGGCCATCGCAAATAAGTGTAAAACCGTCGCAAATAATCAAATTGCGACGGCTTTACTTATTTGCGATGGTTTCCAGCTGTCGCTTGTTTTTCGTCGCAATTAACTTTATTTGCGACGGCCACCGTCGCAAATAAACTTGTTTGCGACGGCTTAGACCGGCCGTCGCAAACAAGAGCCCGGGCCCATCCGATGGGCCCGACTCGACAATTTGCGACGGTCAGCGGTGGCCGTCGCAAGTAAGTACTTAATTTGCGACGGCCCGCAGTGGCTGTCGCAAATTACATATGTTAATTTACGACAGCTGCACACTTATTTGCGATGGTACTGTATAAAAAGCCGTCGCAAATAAGGTTTTTTATTTTTTTAGAAAACTGAACATTCTGCCCGGCTCGATGGCCAGAAACACAAGACATAGAACAATAGACATAACAGCAGCAGTAACAATAGACATACAACATCTCCATCGATCACAACACAAAAGTCTCACATCTCATCACAAGAATAGAAAAATAAGGAAGAGAGGCTCTCCGCTAGCGTCCACTTCCTCTAGAGCCGCCAACATCCTCGCCACACGTCAGTCCAGGCGCCGGTATAGACGGCGACGGAGTTTGAGCCTCCATCGCCGATCCCTGCAACACATAGAAGTTGTTGGACATATTAATTTGTTTAGAACTTCGTTTTTGACTAGAATTGATTAAACAAGCTAGAATTGATCATATTGAACTTAGTTTATTTAATTTGAGTTAGATTTGCTATATGTTTAATTATGTAAGACTAATTAAGACTACAATACCTAAGTAAGACTACAATCTGTTTGGCATGAAAGTAAGACTATATTTTATGAATTAAGACTAAGTAAGAACGTTTTTGATTACCTGAACACCCGGAGAAACGTGCACCGGCGGCGGTAGCTCCAGTTCCGGCGGTGGAATCGGCGATGGCAGTGGAGGAAGCTGGAGGTGCAACCCCTGGACATCGCAGTCTTGAAAGAAACTCTATGGTTGCAAAAGTTACAGGTTATTACATATTATTAAGAATGCACTAAATTTAAATTACTTTAGCTTACCGTCATCGCCTGTCGCTGCATCTCCATCGTCTGTCACATCTGCTCCATGCATGCTCGCTGGTAGGAGTTGGTGGCCTCCATCGCCACCCTCTGCGCCTCCATCGCTGCCCTCTGCGCCTCCAGGTCCGACTGAAACTGCTCGCGACTCTCCTGGACCTGACGGGCGAGAGTCTCCACCTGCGAGACACGGTGACTCAGGCCCGCCGACGAAGACTGTGTAGAGCTGCCTCTCGCAAGTCTCGCCGCCCTCGTCGACAACTCCGTCGAATATGGCGAGCCTATAAAAACAGAATCAGTAATATGGAATTGAAATATCTTTAATATTTTGAATTGAAAACGATAAAATGACTTATGAACTCACATTCCATGGGCTTTTCCACCTCCGATTGCATACACAGCTTGAGGATCGATTGGTTCATGTTCCCACTCGAAATCTGCGCCGTGTATCCTCCTAGCCTCCTCCCTGTACCTAGCCTGAAAAACAAGAAAACCGTGTAAGTTCATCAATCCATATAGTTATATTTACTATGAATGATTTCTATACTTACCAACCAATTGGCTGCGGCCTGACTGCACCCCTGGGGATGAGAAGGGTCCCTGTGACCTCTCTTCCAGATCTCAGCAGGAGTCGGCGGCACCCCCGTCTCGCGCTCCTATCAATACGTGTTAGTACGAACAATATATTATGAATACATAAACATAAGTTAGATACACTTACCATGCGTTTAGCTAAACGCAAGTGGTTATGTTGACCGTGTTTGTGCTTCCCCTCGACCCCTCTTCACCCTCGAGCCCTATGGGACTTAGCCTGGAACTCATCGCTAGCCCAGTACCGACAAAGGGCCCGGTATGCATCGGACCGACCCTGCAACCAGCTCACGTGGCCCTGCACATAGTTGTAGGTCATTAAAAATATAATTGATGTATTTGCTCCATGCTCAGAAAAAATATTTACTACACCCCACGTACCTGCGCGTACTCTTCCTCCGTCAGGTGCCTCTCGCTCTCCTGCCGGAATTGTAGCACGTGGTGCTGGTTTGCCTTCAAGTGCTCGTTGATAACTTGAATACGGGCGTTCAACAAAGCTTGCCGAACCACCTTCGCAGCGTTAACGTGAAACACTTTCCTCACATCCTCCAACATGCGAGGGTCGTCCGGGTCCTCTAAAATATACCTTTCTTGTGATAAATATTGAAAGAGATGTACATTAAAAGAGTTTCAGAGTTAAAACTTAGAAACTTTATTTAACATACTTACCATAAAATCAGCCCATACGGCCTCCTGAACGTTGCCGTGTTCTTGGTGATGGGCGCGTGCATAATCCTCCCAGGAAGTAGCAGGCACCCCATCGATGATTCTGGGATAGTGCAAACGCACTAAGGACCCGAGGACACCGTTCACCGGTCTATGGTGTCTCTCACCGGTGAAAGACGTGTCGTACCAAGCGCTGCAAGACCTTTATTAATTCATTACTTAAATAACAAAAAGAAACCAGAATTTAACACTACAATTTTATTACCTATCTCCGACCGGACGAATCACGATCCTCTGCGAAGGGACCGCAGAAGGACTGACAAAGTGAGTCCTCCTCGTCCTCTGCGTCTGCTGGGGCACCACGTCTGGTGACCCAGAAGGCTCAGGAACAGAAGGCTCAGGAACATACGTCTCTGGAACAGAAGGCTCGTCAGCCAAGGGCTGGCTCACCGAAGGGTAGACAAGCTCAACTGGCGCCGTAGCCACTGAGTCAGTCGATGAGGACTACAACATTCAAATGATTCATAAGTAAGTTTAATTGGAAATTGAATTTGAAGAATTTGTCAAAGAATACTGAAATTTACCTGTGCGGACTACTGTGACGAAGCCCTAAAGCTGCTCCTAACGTACCCCAGCAGCTGAGAGAGTCTGCTCCCGGTCGACGAGGCACCAGCAAAAGCGTCCTCAGCTCTAGAGGGGAAGAACCCCCTCATCACCTCCATCTTATTACTTTTCTTTGACGCCATCCTGTTTTAATAGATAATCAGTGTCCTACTCCTTAAACATCTAAAAGATATACATAATTCATGTTACTATCTAAAAAAAAACGTTACATGTAATCACTTTCAAAATTCATCAACATCATTATCATGTGCCCTACTCCTTAAACCAGCCCAACGATCTTCCATCGGACCTGTTTTAATTTTTGTTTTTGAATATCATCTGTCTCTACATCTTCAACATCTCCTACTAATTGATCGAGTCCTGCCCTAGGCTCGACGATAAAAGTGTCTGGCAACTCTTCTTCTTGGTACACTTCTTCAACGTCTTCACTATCATGGTAACCATCATCCCCAGGAGTATATAACCGCTCACGAGGATTCACCTTATATACCACCCACCAAGCACTGAGCTTTGTGCATGGATAAGGTAGATAATACACTTGCTCCACTTGGTGTGCAAGAACAAATGTATCGTAACCTCGTAGTCGGTCCTTATGTTTGACTTCCACCATTCCAAATTTGTTTTCTCGAGTTCCATGAGTGCTATCAAACCGGTCACAGTCAAAGAAGACAACTCGAAGTGTCTTATTTCCGGTAAAAGTAAATTCAAGGATTTTGTTAATGATCCCATAATAATCGGTTACATTGCCTTGACTGTCAATTGCTCTCGTCGCAACACCGGAATTTGATGTTGCCGCGAGAGGACGAAGAGCTTCAAAATGAGTTGTACGGAATCGAAAATCATTTACGTCATATCGACCATAGCTTCGAACATTCACCAATCCATAAGATAGCTGCCACAAATCTTTATGGACATTGTGAGTGCGGCACTGTCAAACATGATCGTAAGTTAAAATAATAATTTCTTTAATAATAGTAACTTATAATATATAGAAGATGAGAAAGTATTACATAATCTCGAAACCAGGATAGGAAACCCGGCCCTCCATTTATTCCTTCTTGTCGCATTCCTTCAACTTGTTTGGCCGTAGGTTGATGCCTATGTGGCCAACATTGTCTGTGGAACTCGCTGAACGTGAGAAAACAGTTTTTAGAATACATGTGTAGCAAAATATGTCGATTAGCATAAATGTAGGAGAAACACTTACTCGAAGTATTCCTGCATGCCTTCTATATTTGCATGCATGTAAAGTAAAGCAGCAGTCCTGTCACGTTCGGGTAGGACATAGGTCGTGTAGCTACCAACGGTAGTGCCTCTCGTTTGAAAAATGGAGAAGTCACTTAAAGGGGGGGGGCTTTGTCCACATTGTACCGCATAGCCGAAATATTGACATTGTGTTCATTTGCAAAGTAGACACTTGAAAAGTATCCTACTTCCTTAAGAGCATATGCTTCAGCGATGCACCCTTCCATCCTTGCCCTGTTCCAACCATTGGTTTCAGATATCGTAGCGCTCTTTCAATGTGATACATCCACCTATATTGCACAGGACCGCCAACTTTAGCTTCGAATGGAAGATTGATAAGTAGATGCTGCATTGCATTGAAGAAACCCGGTGGAAATTTTTTTTTCCATTTTACATAAAAGTACGGGTATCTCCTTCTCTAACTTATCCATCATCCCTGTCTTGATTTCTTTAGCACAAAGCTGTCTATAAAAATAGCTGAGCTCGGCTAAAACCTTCCACACTGCATCATCTAGATAGCCACGAAACATAACAGGTAAGTCTTTCTATGATAATGTGATAATCATGACTCTTTAACCTAGTGAGGTTTCCTGTGTTCACATTCACGACTCGTTTCAGGCTAGCTGCGTAACTATCTGGGAATTTCAAAGTTTTCAACCATTTCATGACTTCTTTCTTTTCTTTAGATCGAAGACAGAAAGAAGCACGTGGCTTGCCACCAATTTCAGATATTTCAAGAGTTGGACGATGACAAGTGTTTGCCAAATCTAGTCTAGCTTTTATATTGTCGTTCGTTTTGCCAGACATATCCATGCATGTGCTTATGATACTTTTGCTCATGTTATGCTCCTGATGCATCACATCAATGTTGTGTATTAGAATCAACGACTTCACATACGGTAGCTCCCAAAGTCCATATATGTGAGTCCAATTGTGTTCCACGCCATATCCTACAAAATATCCAGGACGACCTTCATCTGGCACCAGTTTGTCCAACATATCAGAAATTTCTGACGCGTTGAGACGTTTCGGTGGTCCTTTAGTGACAACAAGGTTCTTTCTAAAGACATGCCTCTGTTTCCTAAATATGTGATTCGAAGGCAATCAACGTCTGTGACAATCGAAGTAAGATATATTGCCTCCATGAGTTAGTCGAAAGCAATCCGTGTCCGAAGCACATATCGAACACGTCAAGCGACCGTGAGTGCTCCATCCAGAAAACATGCCGTATGCCGGCAAATCATGGACGGACCACAAATAAGCAGCTCGAAGGTTGAATTTCTGCTTCTTGTAACTGCCGTACGCTTCGACTCCTGTCCACAACTCTTTCAATTCTTCGATCAGCGGTTTCAACATCACGTTGAGACGTGACCCAGGACGATCAGGTCTAGGTACAATGAGGCTGAGCAACATGAACTCGTTCTTCATACACAAAGCCTGTGGCAGGTTGTAGGGAATGACAAAGACGGGCCAATAGGAGTATGGCGTGGCATTTGTACTGAACGGTGAGAATCCGTCTGTCGCTAACTCGATGCGAACATTTCTCGCATCACGAGAAAATTCTGGATCAAAACGGTCTAACGCCTTCTATGCATTGCCGTCGGACGGATGCGTCAAGAATTCTTTGTTCTCACGTTTACCTTCTTTGTGCCATCTCATGTGTCTAGCAGTTCTTTTTGAAAGAAACAACCGCTTCAACCGAGGTGTCACAGGTAAGTAACGAAGCTTCTTATGTGTGACATCTGTCATCACATTATCGTCATCGTCATTAACAACTTCGAAATACCTCGGTTTACCACATTTCAAGCACATGTTCTTGTTGGCGTGCTCTTTCTAGAATAGCATGCAGTTGTCTGGGCACACATCGATTTTCTCATAATTCATACCAAGACCAGATATACGGATCTTCGACTGATACACATCTTTAGGCGCTTTGTGAGGTTGTGGAAGGATATCGCATATCATTTTCATGATATTGTTGTAGCAGTTGATAGAAAAAAATACTTAGACTTAATTGCCATAAATCTGGTCAAAAAAGCAAGGACGGTCACATCCGTGTGTTCATGCAACGGCTATTGTGATTTCTTGAGCTCCTCGAAGAAATCGTCTGCCTCCTTTGTAAGAGGATCCTCCACTTCCAGAGCTTCTAGCATCTCATCCATCCTATCAACCCCCGTTATATCATCAACCTCATCCACTTCTACTATGTCTCGAGGTTTAGTCTCGCCGTGGAAGGTCCACACCTCATAACTTGGCGTGAAACCGTTTCAACATAAGTGAAACGATAGTTCCAATCTGCTCAAAAACTTGGTGTTCCGGTATTTCGTACATGGGTACCACACCTTATCATCAGTTGACAATGAAAATGCTCGATCCAAGAAATTATCTAACTTGATGTACCACTCATCTGGGTGACCACCAGTTCTGCTCTTCCAGCCAGTATACATCCAACTGCGGTCTTCACCCATGTTTGACTCTGCAGGTTAAAGCCGAAGAAATTATCGTTAATATCTGCAGGATTTATCCTGCTTCTGACGAGACACAATACCTAAAGCCCAACAAAATTTTGGCAGCATAACCTCGCTTGTTTTACACTGCACCCCCCAAAAATGGTGCAGTTCCTCAAGCTTTGGGGTCAACGAAAGAGGAGGAATGAACGGGAGAAAAGCACCCGTCGTGGCCCGCCATCCACGCGCTGTAGCTTGTCGTAAATAATGACATATTGGGGACGAACGACGGTTACCGTCGCCAATTATGGCTTGGAAACTTTATTTGCGACGATTACCGCTCACCGGGGCCGCCGCCGCGTAGACGTGAGCGGCCTCGAGGTGTGTGCATCAGGGCCGGGTATATCCCGTTTAGGGTTGGCCGTCGCAATTTATTTTACTTGCAACGGCTTTTTCTTTGGCCGTCGCAATTTATTTTACTTGCGACGGCTTTTTCTTTGGCCGTCACAAATAGAACTTTATTTCGACGATTATTTAATTTGCGACGGCCCTATGTTTGGTCATCACAAATCAATATAATTATCAAATTAAACTATAAACACCCTAATTACCTAACTAACTATAAAAAACAATCTAATTACCAAATGCATGTACATGGAGGAGATTATCGAGAGGCGGCGATGGCGGCGGGCGCGGCGGCGATGGGAGGCGGGGGAGGCGGGGCGCGGTGGCGGGAGGCAGGGGCGGCGGGCGCGGCGGCGGAAGGTGGGAGGCAGTGGCGGTGAGAGGGAGGAGGCGAGAGGCGGGAGGCGCGTGTAGCGGGAGGCGCGCGCGGCGGAAGGCGGCGCGGCGGGGCGCAGCGGCGGGAGGCGGGGGCGACGGGAGGGAGGAGGCGAGGAGGCGCATGTGGCGGGAGGTGCGCGCAGCGGAAGGTGGCGCGGCGGGGCGCGGCTGGCGGGTCATCGCAATTAACTAGGGACGACCGGCCCGCCGTGCCCCGCCGCGCCGCCTTTTGCCGCAAATCAAACTAATTACCAACTTAAACTATAAACACCCTAGTTAATTGTCAACTTAAACTACAACTACAAAATTATAAACTAACTACCAAAACAATTTAATTGCCAAATTAATTACAAATACTCTAAAACAATATTCAGTTAACTCTACTCTAACTAAATCTAACTAACAACAAGAAAAAAATTAAAAAAATGCATGAACATAGGTTACCGAGAGGCGCCGGGCGCCGGAGGTGGGAGGCGGGTTGCGGCCGGGCGCGGGAGCCGGGAGGCAGGGGGCGGCCGGGCGCCGGAGCAGGGAGGTGGCGGGTGGTCGGGCGCTGGGGCCGGACCAGGGAGGCAGCGGGTGGCCGGGCGCCGGAGCCGGGAGGCGGCGGGCGGCGGACCCGGGAGGCGGCAGGCAGCCGGGCGGCCGGGCGCGGGAGGTGGTTGGGAGGCGGGCGGCGGGCGGAGGGGCGCGGCGGCGCGGCGGGAGGCGATGCGGCGGGCGCAACGGCGGGAGGCGGCGCGCGGGCGGTGGGAGGCAAAGCGGCGGTGCACGGAGGGGCGGTTCGTCGCAAATCAATTAACTATAAAAAAAATTAAACTATAACCACCTAATTACCAAACTAACTACAAAAAACAATTTCATTGCCAAATTAATTACATATTACTCTAAAACAAATTGAATTAACTATACTCTATCCTAATCTAACAAATAACAAGAAAAAAATGAAAAATGCATTTAGATGGAGGAGTTTACTGAGAGGTGGTGATGGCGGCGGGCGCGGCGTCGACGGGAGGCGGGTGCGGCGGTGACGACGGCGGGCGCGGTGGGAGGCTGCGGGAGGGAGCGTGCACGACGGGAGACGGCGACAGTGGCGGGTGCGGCGGGAGGCTGCGGGCGGCGGCGGGAGGCGGCGTACGCGGCGCGGCAGCGAGAGGCGGCGGGAGCGGCGGGGCGTGGTAGAGGGCCGGAAATTGGAGGCGGGGGCGGCCGAACGCAGGCGGTGGCGCGCTGGGGCGTGGCCGGCGGCCGAGGGAGCCGAGCCGGCGGCCGATGGAGGCGGGGCGCAGCGTACGCGGCAGCCGCGGGCGGCGGCGCGGGAGGCGGCGGCACGGCACGGGAGGCGGGCACGGTGCGGCGGCAATAACAATTTTGTGAGTCGGGAGGTGCTCGGTCGACTATATCGGGGTCATTTGTGACGGCTTTCTTAATTGCGATGGTATTTCCTTAGGCTGTCGCAAACAAGCTTTTAATTGCGACGGTTTCTTAATTTACGACGGCCATAGGACTGGCCGTCGCAAATTAATGCTATTTGCGATGGCTACAGTGGTAGCCATCGCAAATAGGGTACTATTTGCGGCGGCTTCTTTATTTGCGATGGCCTAGGGTTAGCCATCACAATTTACTTTATTTGCGACGGCTTCCCTTCGCAAATAATTCTTGCCGTCACAAATGATCGGGTTTCCTGTAGTGACGTGAGCACTGTCATGGATGAGGTGAGGTGTTGCCGACTGTGCGGCCAAGTGGTCAAAACTGCTGATGTGTCGTGCCACGCGTACATCACATGTGTGCCACATTGGCACCACCTAGGACAGGACCTCAAACTTTTTCTTCGTTCGGATCATCCGATGGTGTGCCGGTGGTCTACGCGACATGGAGAGTCTACCGGGAGTAGTTAGCAACTGTGCAGGTCACCGGGGCGTCGCCGGTGGCACACAGGATATTGTCACTGTGGTCTTCGGTTTGATGTATCGGGCACGTGCGCGGGATGTGTGGATGCTGTAGGTAAGATTGGTTGGGATGGTGTCGCCCCCAGGACGGTCTGCGGCGCCAGCCTCCTATGGTGCCTCAGCGCGAGTGCTAGGGGGTGGCGCTGCTCGGGGCACTGCTAAAGATGTCGTGGGAGGAAGAGGGAGGGGAAACTGGTCTCACCAGTGACGGATTTGTAGGTTGCCGTACTTGGAGAAGAAATGATGAACCTCAAAATTAGCTTCGGTTGGCGCTCGAATTCGCTTGGCTTTGGGCTTGGGAGCATCAGTGGAGCGGTGCCGCACTTGTGGATGAGTGAGGAGGCCCTTAAATACTGAAGGAAGGCGGTGGCGAGGTGGCACGGGGAGGCATTACCGAAGACGCTCGCGAATGTGATGGACAGAGGCGATTCTGGCTTGGGTGGTGCATGGGCCAACGGAGAGGCCTCCCATCACCAGCATTTCTGGCGAACGTGCGGTATGGGCAAGAGCAGGGAGCCGACGCGAATCCGGGCGATGGCGCGGGCAACGGGACAGGGGCGGTGGAAGGAGGAAGAAGAAGATGGGGGTGGTGGGGGTTTTGGGCCGATCTGGGCCGGGCTGCGTGCAGGAAAAGAGGAGGGGAGAAAAGAGCCCGGCTTGCCTGAGGGAAAGAATAAAAGAAATGGGCTCAACCCAGAAGAGAAAGGTTCTCATCATTTTCTATATTTTGCTTCTTTTTGAATCTGTATTTGATCTGATTTTTGGCTTTGAATTTGGATTTGGCTTGCAGTGGATAATTCACTAGCGATTTGATTTAACATTTCTCGTACATGAATTGCATACAGATTTAAATTAGACGGTGTCACCTCTATACGCATATATGCTCACAAAATGCCACTTGGATCAATTAAACTCATTCATTTCTAATCGATCTATTAGTTGGTTCTATACACACTTAAATGTATGTATATATGTATATATATATATATATATATATATATATATATATATATATATATATATATATAGACACATGTCGTTTTACCTTTCTTTTATTCCTTGTGATGCTATTAGATTCTTGTGCTGCATGTATGTGTTGATGTTCTTGGAAATTTTACTTGAGACGACTTGCACTCGATTTCTAGTTGAATTTAGTTTGTAATGGCCAACACATATACTATATATACACGTATATGTGACCATTAATTCTCTTTTAAGTTTGGTTATTAAAATATACCAAGTGGTTTGAATTGCTCATGTGTATATGTTGTTTTTAAATTACTTTCGGTTCAACATTTGACTCCATACTCCTGTTCATTGTTTCATGGTAAATTTCTATAGCTGACACACGCATATACCTACATATCATGCCTCAGCTTTAACTCCAAATTAATATATGCTCATCATTCTCTAAATTTTTTTGTTTGGACTGATTTTTGTTTGGTTTCAAAATTTGGACTGTGACAAAAGCGCTGAAATCCAAGGTATGGCCTGGCCATACTCGGGCATGTCGCCCGGTGATGGAGCCACATGTTGACGGGGCTTTAAGCTCAAGGACGAGGTATATTATGCGGGCTTTGTAGTCATATTTCTTCTAAATAATTCAGCTATGTCTTCCATATGTCGCCCCTTAAACGGGCTACCTACATTGAGATATTGCCCATCCAAGGAGCCACATGTTGACGGCTACTTACAATGTGGCAGCTAAGTGAATCCTTATGTAGCCCGACTTCTACTACTACCTTATCACTCTACCAACGAGCGACATGTTGTCATGGCTATAATGCGCATCTCAAGTCATATAGGCCATTATAAAGCTATGAAATCTAACATATCGCCCAGCCGTACCCAGGCTACTTATGTTGAGATGTCGCCCGTCCAAGGAGCCACATGTTGTCACGGCTTTAAGCTGAAGGACGAGGTATGTTACGCTCGATTTGTAGTCATTTCTCTTGTGATTTACCAATGCAAGATATCACACAGCCGTACCCGGGCTATTTATATTAAGATGTCACCAGGCCAAGGAGCCACATGTTGTAGGTCCTTAATAAAATGCTGAAATTGAAGGTATCGCCCGGCCATACCTGGGCATGTCGCTCGTACAAGGAGCCACATGTTGTCGCGACTTTAAGCTCAAGGACGAGGTATGTTATGCTTCTCTTGTGAATCATTTAGCTATGTATTCCATTATGTCGCCACGTAACCAGGCTACTTATATTGAGATATCGCCCGACCAAGGAGCCACATGTTGACGGGCTACTTACAATGTGGCAGCTAAGTGAATCCTTATGTAGCTCTGTAGCCGGGCTTCTACTACTACCTTATCACTCTGCCAACAAGCGACATGTTGTCAAGGCTATAACGCGCATCTCAAGTCATACAGGCCATTATAAAGGTATGAAATCCAACATATCGCCCAGCCCTACCCGGGCTACTTATGTTGAGATGTCGCCAGTCGAAGGAGCCACATGTTGTCGCGGCTTTATGCTCAAGGACGAGGTACGCTATGCTGGGTCTTTAGTCATATGTCTTGTGATTTACCAATGCAAGATATTGCACAGCCGTACCTGGGCTACTTATATTAAGATGTCGCCTGGCTAAGGAGCCACATGTTGTAGGTCCTTAATAAAGCGCTGAAATCCAAGGTATCGCCCGTCCAAAGAGCCATATGTCGTTGCGGCTTTAAGCTCACGGACGAGGTACGTTATGCTTCTCTTATGAATAATTCAGGTATGTCTTCCATTATGTCACCCCATAACCGGGCTACTTGTATTAAGATATCGCCCAGCCAGAGCCACATGTTGACGGGCTACTTACAATGTGGCAGGTAAGTGAATCCTTATGTAGCCCTGTAGCCGGGCTTCTACTACTACCTTATCGCTCTGCCAACAAGTGACATGTTGTCAGGGCTATAACGCGCATCTCAAGTAATATAGGCCATTATAGAGCTATGAAATCTAAAATATCGTCCAGCCGTACCCGGGCTACTTATGTTGAGATGTCGCCCGTCCAAGGAGCCACATGTTTTCGCGGCTTTAAGCTCAAGGACGAGGTATGTTATGCTAGCTTTGTAGTCATAGCTCTTGTGATTTACCAATGCAAGATATCGCACAGCCGTACCCAGGCTACTTATATTAAGATGTCGCCTGGCCAAGGAGCCACAAATTGTAGGTCCTTAATAAAGCGTTGAAATCCAAGGTATCGCTCGGCCATACCCAGGCATGTCGCCCATCCAGTGAGCCACATGTTGTCGCAGCTTTAAGCTCAAGGACGAGGTATGTTATGCTTCTCTTGTGAATCATTCAGCTATGTCTTCCATTATGTCGCCCTGTAACCGGGCTACTTATATTGAGATACCGCCCGACCATGGAGCTTGTGAGACCTATGTGTGCTGAATAATTTGCTATGACGATAAAACATTTGAATTATGCCAAAACACTCTTTTTGTCAAGGTCCGACTCTAGGTCCGAGCTCCGACAAGATCCGACGTAAGGTCCGACTTGCTACGGCTAGGTCCAACATGTGTTTGGTTAGCTCCGGCGGTAGGTCCGACTAGCTTTGGTAAGTTCTAGTGCTAGGTTCTGCTAGCTTGGGTAAGCTCCGGCTCAAGGTCCAGTTAGCTTTGGCAAGGTCCGGAGCTAAATCGTAATTGTTCTGTTTTTACCATGCAAATGTTTCGAACTTGCTTTACATCTATGGAAAGTTTGCTTAGTATTCTTTTACTAAGTCTTTGAAGTGTTATGGCTGTTTATGGTGGTTAGCATTTTGCTATGGTTTGCAACATGCTTATGTGAGGTGTTCACGTAAGGTGTTGTGGTTTTCGGAACTAATGTGAGTCAAGTCGTGGACTTGTGCTCGAAAGTATTGGTTGTTTATTCATGTGCAGGTGTCGCTTGAGTTCAAGATATGGCTGGTGACGGGGTCCATTGAACTAGTCTTAGGGAGAAGATGAGGTTCAACAACCAAGTTCGGGAGGAATCGTGGTTGAGTTGATCGGGTGGTCGTGCAGCATGTTTGGATCAAGAACAATGCATATGAAGGTATCGTGGACATCGTGGAAGGTATTTGCACGTGTTCAAGGAGTGCATGGATGTGGCAACATGGTTCCAAGGCGTGATGAAGAGATGTGGATGTAAAGAATTGGTCGGAAAGGTCCAACCGGCTGGATTATGGACTCAGGCTGCGGCTGAGTCGGTTATGGCTCAAATATGGAAAGATTTGGGTTGGTTATGATAGGATTTCGTGTGGGGCATGAAGTAGAGTTGTTTTAGGAATGTTTGGGACGTTCCTAATGTGTTTGGAAGTCTTAATATTGCTTCTATCTTCGTATAGAAGAGTCTCGAGCAGTTTTGGAAAGTTACAGTTTGAATCCAAGTAGGAGTAGGAGTCCTAGTTTGAATTGGGTTGGCCTTAGGGCTGGTTATATAAGCAAGGGAGGCCAAGTCTCATGGGATGTACGACTTTGGGCTGTTCCTCTTATGTTTTGATAAATAAAATTCGTAATTTAGAGGAGCTTTTGTGTCTTGTTTGTCCGACTTGTTTTTGTCAAGTCTTCCTCGACGAGTTTCTGGACAGCACGACAGTGCTTTGGTGTTTTGATCATAACTCGTGTTTTACAGATCCAATTAACGTGGTTCATTTTTGGTTGTCTTCACAACTTGATTATCTATAATCTGTGAAAATTTCACAGTCATTGGATTTTTAGTTTCTGATCTGCACGAGTTTCTTTGCAGTGTTGCAGATCTGGTTTTTACTCGAGTAGAACAGATTGACCCTCGTTTGATCTTTCGATAAAACTTGAGTTATTTTGGACGGATTTCTTGATTCTTGTTGTCGTGTCTTCGTGACTTGATTCTCTATAATATGTACCACTTTTGTCACGGTTGAACACGTTTAGATCAGTCACATTCACGGTGTAACACCCTCAATTTCATATTTATGCATTGCATATAGAAAAACATTATAAAAGAAATAGAAATGGGAAAGAATCATAAAAATGGGAGAAAGATAGCTGAAAAGAGCCAATTCCAATTTGCCGAGGAGCGCCGTCGACACTTCCCGTGGCCTGCTGGCCACGTGGCGCCTTCGGAGCTCATCCCTGCGGAGGGGGTGAGGTCCGGCACTGCTGGCCACGTGGCAGGCTCGGAGCTCGCCTCAGGAGAAGGGGCGAGGTCTGACCCCGCTGGACACGTGTTGCCTTCGGAGCTAGTCTCTGCGGAGAAGCGAGGCTCAGCCCCGCAGGACACGTGTTGACTTCGGAGCTAGTCTCTGCGGAGAAGTGAGGCTCAGCCCCGCAGAACACGTGTTGCCTTCGGAGCTAGTCTCTGCGGAGAAGCGAGGCCCAGCCCACTGGACACGTGTCAACTTTGGAACTCACCCCTGCAGAAGGGATGAGGCCCGGCCCTACGGGACACGTGTCGCTCTCGGAGCTCGCCTCCGAGAGGTCCGCCCCGCTGGACACGTGTCACCCTCGGAGTTCGCCTCCGGGAGGTCTGACACTGCAGGACACGTGTCACTCTCGGAGCTCGTCTCCGGGAGGTCCGACACTGCGGGACACGTGTCACCCTCGGAGCTCCCCTCTGGGAGGTACAACACTGCAGGACACGTGTCACCCTCGGAGCTCGCCTCCGGGATGTCCGACGCTGTTGGACACGTGTCGCTCTCAGAGCTCGCCTCTGTAGAAAGGGGAGGTCCGACTCGCCAGACACGTGGCGCACCGGAGCTCGCCCCTGAGGAAAAGGGAGGCCCCGTCCCACTGGACATGTGGCACCTCCGGAGCTCACCCTGCATAGGTGACGAGATCCTTAAGCGGTTTTTCTCCTGTGCGCGCTGGAGTACCCGGTACTGAGGAGACCGACACTATTTCCACGTTGCTACCGCAGCAAATCAATTGGAGATAAGTTGTTAGGATCCAAAACGAATTGAATAGGACTCTTATTTGAAATCCAATCGGAGTAGGACTCTTCTTTCACCCCTTATAAATAGAACCCAAAACCCCTGGCTGCAACCACGTACCTGTTTTCCACCTTCCGAGTCGACGACTTGGAGGCCCTAGCTTCCAACTCGCCGAGTTAACCCCCTTCGCCGGAGTTCAGTCGCCGGTGAGCACCACCGATGAGCCCCGTCACGCTCGCCATCGCCGGAAAAGAGCCGACGATCTGACCTGCTGCCATTGTTGGGAGGAAGGCCGAGGTAGGTCTTTGTTACCACCTTACGACATCATCGTGGTTTTCTTCGCATCTGTTTTCTTTGATCCCTTCGAACATAAGCTTTTTCGTGTGGACAGATCACGCGTTGATCGGGTTTTGACAGTGGAATTGATCTAGATCTTGAGTCAAGATCATCACCACGTCCACAATTGATCCTTACACCCTTGTTCACCATAAAACCCATACAAGCCCAGTAAAACATGCAAGAACACGTACAAACTGATCTAAATAAGACAGCATCATAGGATTTGCACCATTGCATTTTGAGTAAAGTTTGTGCATTATGTTTGATTGCTATAATTTTGTATGTGCGTGGTTGTGAGTAGAAGTACAAGCTCAGAAAGCTATCTTCGAAGGACTACAGCACCAAGACTTCGAGACACGCGATCAACAAAAGCCACAGGAACAAGGCAAGTGCCCCTTGACCATATTGATCCCATGTTTTGAAACTTTTTTGTTTGTGAAAACGTGTTTGCTTGAGTCAACTTGATGGGAAACCCTTTTATAGGAGTTTACTAGTTTTGTTAACCATCCTTGTCGCCGGGAAAGTTGATGAGTCGGGTATGGTCGTTTTTCCTTTTTGCTTCGCTAATCTACGGGATATGGGAAGCGAGATAGAACATGTCTAGCTACTGCACTCATATGAATAATGATAATGAGAACTTGATGATGATAATGAACATGAATCAGGGGAGATCTGGACAAGCTTGGTTCGTGCATGTGGTAGCATGAGATGGTGGTTTACTTGCCGTAGATCTAAGGACCGGTTCATGCCAGCACATGTCAGGAAAACAGTTACACCACAAGGCCAAATATGGGTGCGTCTTAGCTGACTAATTAGGTAAGTTGCTAGATTGTTATGGACCGTGGAAGGCGCGGGTAATGGGAGTCAAGAGAGGACTGCTCTGGGAACTGCATGGCACAAGAGGGGGCCCGTAGGTGGGAGAATGGTGATTCGAGCCTGCTGGTGAAACCTTAGTGAGTCCATACATCTAGTAGCCCCTTTGTAAAGGCAATTTTGTGATCTCTTGACCATACACCGACGGTTGTGTACTAGTATAATGGAGGTTCTGCAGTTACCCGACGGGTGACATAATCACAAACTTGTGGGTAAAGTGGTGCCACCTCTTAAGAGTGTAAAACTATCATGATAGCCGTGCTTACGGTCACAAGCGCCTGGCCAACTCACATGATTAGATGGGATGGTTATCGGGATGATTATTGGTATGGTTATGGTATGGTCATTGGAAAATGGTTTCGGGAATGTTGAGTCATGATAATGAGTTTTGGTTTCGGTTATGAGATGGATATGAATATGAGATGGTTATTATGAGCATGAGATAAAGTTGAGAAAGATTCATGGTTGGTTGAGACATGAAAAGTGGTGAATTATGATGGAGGTATGTTACTGTTTCACTTAAATATATCTTGGGATTAAATTTACTTAAAGATGCTGTTTTATCGTGTTTGTGAAATAAACTTTGCTTTCTGCAATGAGCCTTTTATTCCTACCTTGTTTGTAATCTACATGTCATACTTTTCCCGCACTTGCTGAGTACGACATGTACTCACACTTGCATTATCATACAAATATCAGCAACAGGAGAAGAATACTTCGAAGATCATGTGGAGTATTAGACGTGCGAACTACCGTCAACTTGCCTATGGAGTTGGAGATGGAGCCGCTGCTGTTTAGTTGCTTCCGCTATCATTTAGAGACTTCCACTGCTAGAATAAGTTAGAGACTTCCACTGCAAGAATAAGCTAGAGATTCATGTAATAAAGTACTTAAACACTATTTATTCATGGTTATATTCCAAATTCAGTTTGTGGATTACATGTATATGTGTGATGAACATCCTGGGCACACATATGCATTAGCTGGGTTCCGTTTTCACGGGACCGGGCGTCACAGATTGGTATGAGAGCCAGTTGACTGTAGGACCAAGCCTAGGTAGAATGCACAGATTGGCATTAGAACCACGTTGACCGTAGGACGCAAGCCTAGGTAGAGTGCACAGATTGGCATCAGAACCACATTGACCATAGGATGTAAGCCTATGTAGAATGGACACTCTAAAACACATAGGAACACCCTTCTAAACTGCTATTTTTGAAAATTGCTTGCTGCTGCACTTCCCTGTCAATTCAGCCACCGCAAAGTGCTATTTTCAAACCCCTGTTTTCTCTTCTTTTGGACAGCCACATCTTTGCTTCCTTGCTCCATAACTTCTGAAGTTTTGGAGTTGTTTTCTCCTTCTCTAAAATTTCTCATGTCCTATTTATAGATGCCGGTGATCCGGAGCACGACACGCACGAGTACTCGTTCACCACCACGTGGGAGTGCACTTAACCCCATTGAGGTGTCCGATGGACCACCTCGTCACACGGCAGGAACAGCACCAGTTCACATGATTAAGTTTAGGACTCCCATTGAATAAGCAGTGGTGTGTTGAACTTTTGTGATGATTGTTTGTGTTTGTGTGCTTAGTGTGAGTTGTGGGACGCTTCAGCGTTGTCCATATTCACACATAGTAGAGAGATGTGAGATGCTTCGGCATGTGTTCACACACTCATATAAAAGTAAATATATTTAGTCCATCCACTTTGATGCATATAGTTGGGGGGATCCATCTAAACTTCTAACTTCTATTCCACCCAACTCTCTCTCACAGATAGTGAGGGAAAACGCCAGCCGTCAAAGGAGGAACGTTCGTGGCAACCATGAACCACAAGAGGATGACCACGTTGAAGTTCCTGAGAATGTTGACCCCGCGGCTGGTGCAAACAACCTTGAACGGTTGATGGCTATGCAGAACCAGCTCATGCAAACTATGATCCAAACGTTGGGTCAGCTGCAAGCCAACAACAACAACAATCCTAACCCCGTTCCTGCACCACAACCACCACTACCGCCACCACCGCCGGCTCACAACCGATTGGGAGAGTTCATGAGGACTCGACCGCCTACTTTTGCACAAGCTAATGATCCCATGGAGGCCAACTATTGGTTGAAGTCCATGGAGAAGAAGCATTCTATTGTTCAGTGCAATGATCGGGAGAAAGTTCTCTTCACATCGCACCAACTTATGGGAGCAGCCGCTGACTGGTGGGACGCTCTTTGCAATGTTCATGTCAACCAGGAGACTATCACATGGGCGGAGTTCAAAGAGAGTTTCCGCTCTCATTACATCCCTGCTGGAGTCATGATGCTTAAAAGGCAAGAGTTCGAAGGTCTCCGCCAAGGTAGGAAGAGCGTGAATGAGTACCTCAACAAGTTCACGCAGCTGTTAAGGTATGCCCCCGAAGATGTCAACTCGGATCAAAGGAAGCAATACTTTTTCATGAGAGGGTTGAACAATGAGATCCAAGTTCATCTGCTCAACAATGACTATGCAAACTTCTAGAAGCTAGTTGACAAAGCTATAGTGGTTGAGAGCAAGATCCGTGAGATCGAGTAAGAGGGCAAGAGAAAGATGCCATACAAGCCACAAGGGAGCAATGTACGCCCTCGTTTCATGCCCCCAACTGCACCGCAGTATGGCTCATCCGCTTCTATTTTTCACCCTAATCCACCACCGCAGCAACGTCCTGTTATGCAAACACCCCGTATGCCTTTGTCTCCAGCGCCCCGTCCCAACATGGGTGCTTATGCTCAAAACCACCCCCGCCCTAACGTTCCTGCTGTCTTGGGCAACAAGGCATGCTTTTCATGCGGAGAGACAGGACACTTTGCAAGTCAGTGCCCGAGGAAAGGCCTTGGAGAGCCAAGCAACGTGCCCAAGCAGAACCCACGACCAAACGGAGGAGCTAATCAAGGCAATCGTGGGCAGCAGAACTACGCTCGTGGCAACGAGAATCATGTCTCCGCTGAGGAGGCGCAACAGACTGAGGACGTCGTGATTGGTATGTTCCTTGCCAACTCCAACCCAGCTACTGTTTTATTTGATTCCGGAGCATCGCATTCATTCATATCATCCAAGTATGTTACCAAGTATAATCTGCCCATATCACACATGAAATATACTATGTTGGTTAATTCTCCTGGTGGAGACATGAGGACTAATATAGTATGTCCAAAAGTAAACCTTAAAATATGGGGGGTAGACTTCCTTGCCAACCTTATTGTCTTGGATTATCAAGGGCTTGATATAATACTTGGAATGGATTGGTTAAGCAAGCACAACGGAGTGATCCAATGTGCCGAGAGGAGCGTGCAGTTGACAAATGAGCACGGTACTCGTATTGAGTTCGAGTCAGCCCAACCGGCAACCGAGAAGGCAACGTTGAACCATGTCGAAGAAGCATCATTGGAAAGCATTCCGGTGGTTCAAGAATATTTGGACGTGTTCCGGGAAGAACTTCCAGGTATGCCACCTGACTGGGACATTGAGTTTGCCATTGATTTAGTACCTGGAACTGCACCTATAGCGAAGAGGCCATATAGGATGCCCGTTAATGAACTAGTGGAACTTAAGAAGCAAATTCAGGAGCAGCTAGAAAAGGGTTTTATTCGCCCAAGCTCGTCATCATGGGGAGCCCCCGTGCTCTTCGTAGACAAGAAGGATGGGACCCAAAGAATGTGTGTGGATTATAGGTCTCTCAATGATGTGACGATCAAGAATAAATACCCGCTGCCCCGTATAGAGGACCTGTTTGACCAAATGAAAGGTGCCCGAGTTTTCTCCAAGATCGATCTTCGGTCGGGATACTTCCAGCTGAAACTTCCAGCTGAAGATTAAGCCCTCCGACATACCCAAGACTGCCTTTCAAACACGGTATGGTTTGTATGAATATCCCGTTATGTCTTTGGGGTTAACGAATGCACCCGCATATTTCATGTACCTCATGAATAAGGTCTTCATGGAGTACTTGGACAAGTTCGTCGTGGTTTTCATTGACGATATCATGGTGTATTCGAAAAGTGAGGAAGAACATGAAGAACACTTGAGATTGACATTGCAGAAACTGCGAGAGCATCAATTGTATGCCAAGTTGAGCAAATATTGATTTTGGCTAAAGGAGATATCGTTCCTAGGCCACATCATCTCCGAGGAAGGAGTATCGGTTGATCCCGGAAAAGTGGGAGATGTTCTGAAGTGGAACCAACCATAGAATGTGAGGGATATTCGGAGTTTCCTTGGGATGGCTGGATACTACCGCCGGTTCATCAAGGATTTCTCTAAAATAGCGAAGCCTATGACTGAATTGCTAATGAAGGGAAAAGCATTTCAGTGGACACCAGCGTGTCAAGAAAGCTTTGAGGAGCTCAAGAAAAGGCTAACCACAGCGCCGGTTTTTGTATTGCCGGACGTGAGCAAGAGTTTCGACATATATTGTGACGCATCAAGACAAGGGCTTGGATGTGTGCTCATGCAAGAAGGACAAGTGGTAGCCTATGCGTCGAGACAACTAAAGAAACACGAGCTGAATTACCCCACACATGACTTGGAACTCACAGCCGTGGTACATGCCTTGAAGATTTGGAGACATTATATCCTTGGCCACCGATGTGAGATCTATACGGATCACAAAAGCCTCAAGTACATATTCACCGAAACAGATTTGAATTTGAGGCAACGTCGATGGTTGGAACTCATCAAGGATTATGATGTTGGAATCAACTATCACCCCAGAAAGGCCAATGTAGTAGCTGATGGATTGAGCCAAAAGGTAGCATGTCACCAACTCATGGTTCGGGAGCTACCGCCCGAGCTGCGCAAGGAGTTCGAACGGTTACATCTCGGTTTCTTGAACAAGATGAAAGTGATGGAACTCCATTCTTCGCTGGAACAAGAGATAAGAGATGGCCAAGCAACGGATGAGGAAATCAAGGAGATCAAGGAAAGAATCCAACAAGGCATAGAAAAGGACTTCAAGGAAGACGAGAAGGGTACACTTTGGTTAGGAAAAAGGATTTGTGTGCCTAACGTGAAGCACATCCGCGACACGATATTAAAGGAGGCACATGACTCACCTTATTCCATACATCCTGGCAGTATAAAGATGTACAAGGACCTGAAAACTTGTTATTGGTGGGATGGTATGAAAAGGGACATAGCTGAGTATGTTGCCTTATGCGATACGTGCCAACGGGTGAAGGCCGAACATCAAAGACCCGCTGGACTGTTGCAACCATTGAAAGTACCCGAGTGGAAGTTGTAAAGGACCCAAAAATATGAATACAAAGAGACTCTGGTTTGCAAAAGTTTGTTTCATATGAGTGAAATTTGGGACTTGTTAAAACTTTTCCCCACATGTGATGACACACATGAGGGCTTTCTTCACACAAGTCAAATGTTTATTTGAGAACTTGGAACCCTAGTGGGGTCTAAAACCAATGTGGGAAGTTCCCATATGTGTGAGAAAATGAAAATCAGATTTGGAACAATTTGTTCAAACAAAAATTTAAATGAGAACAACACAATGGAATTCAAAACTGTTGTGCTGAAAATCTCATTTGCAGCAGCCAAAATAAAAATCAGATTTCATATTTGAATTCCTTGGGTCCAAATTAGGTGGTGTGCAAAGTTTCATGATTTATGAAAATGAATTGCAACCCATTTTCCAAAATGGACTTTAAATAGCAAATAATTCAAATGCATGTTTGAATTTGGATGAAACTTGCCCAATTATCCAAATGCATATCAGATTTGAATTCCCACAATTGAATTCACTCAATATTCAAACTTGGGAGATATTTTGAGAGATATAAAGGGGGTCTGAACAGTGGGACCGACATGTCATTGAGGGGACCTTATATTGCAAAAGATCTTCAGTACACAGTCTGTATTTGCTTTCCTCCCACACGAAGCAACTGCAGACCCGATCCTTCTCCGGGCGACACCGAGGAACAGCCGGCAGCCAGCTCCTGCTGAATTCCTTCGCGCTGGAGAGCTGCTGGATGTCGGCAGCTACTGCCGTGCTCCCTCTCTCGCCTCTTTACCGAAGCCACGGTGCTGTTCCTTCTCTCCCCACGCGTGAAACGAGCAGAGCTCGCCGCTGAGCTCTAAACCAATCGCCCACCCGTAGCTCGCGTGCGAGCCCTGGCTGATCGGCCAAACGACACCACCATCGTCCCCACGACCTCCTCGAGCCATCACCCAGTGTGTTCGTACCATCTACGCCGAGTTAACCCCGTTTCCGCGGCGGCCGTCACACAACGGCGACAATGTGCTCCCATGGACAGCCTCCTTCAGAGCGTGTCACGACCGAGTGAGGCCACCGTTGGACACGCGAGTTCTCCCTGCAGCTTCCATCCGAAGCACAGAGCTTGTCTCTGCCTCTCGACGACGAATTTCGGAAATCCTCTCCGGCCGGCGCAAGCTGACCTACGGGTATGATTCTGCGAAATTCCAGATTGATTTATGTTTACACACCACGAAACTTTGCACACACGGGCTAGACATGAGGGCGCACCAGTTTTCTCTTGGAACCTAGCTAGAAACCCGTTCTGCACGACGTAATTTCAGTCTTTCCAACGGCGGCTTCGGTGGAACACGTCGGGCATCCGATGAACCCTGGTTTGGAGCCGTTCCCAAGCCCATGTGCGACCATGCCTAGCTTTGCCGATCTCCACTGGTGCTGTAGAACCTTTCCAGGGAACTTTTGGCGGGCTAAAGCGTCGGGGCGACGTCGCCGGAATCCCTCAGAGCCACTGCACCGGTGCGAGGTGGTTTAGGAACTTCACCGGTCTGTAGAAGTCACACCATCGTGTTCCTCGGGTTAAAGTAGGGCCTGGCGGCGAGTAACAACTCAGGATTTGGTCGGAGTGACGAGAACTGGCGAACTCCGGCGAGCCAGGCGGCGGTGTCGCGCGGGAGCGAGAGGTTGAAGACGACCTCACCGGTCCTGCCTGTCAGCGACTCGGGAGAGGGGGCCGGATACTCTGTAACCCCGTGTGGCGCGCTCCCGATAACTGACACGTGCCCCCTTGGTCCCACAGTTAGGTTTAAACTTTTCCCGGATTTATTCAAATCCCAGATTTTCCCCCAAACTTTAGAAGAGCATAACTTTTGCTATGAACCTCCAAATCTAGTGATTCAAATTGGGTTAGGTTCAGATTGACAAACTCTATCCAAATATGCAACCCAATTCGTATTAAAGTCTTTATTTAATTCTGTAAAATTCTTTAAAACTTTTCAGGAAAAGAATTTTAGAGGGAGTTTGGTTTATCCAAAATTCCTCAAATTTTGCCAGAACATTCTTTAGGGTGTTATTAGACTCCTGTAAAAGTTTCATATCATTTGGAGTTGAATTGATCAGGGTAATTCAGATTGTAAGTTGCTGTGTTCAATTGAATACAGAAACATTTTCAGAGAATTTTCCAAAACTTGTAAATTCAGTTCTGGCCAATTCTTAGCTCCAAAAATCCTAGGAAAATTAATGCAAGCTCTAGGAACTGTAATTGAAATTTTGAATCACTGAGATTGACATGAACATGGGTGTTACCCCAGAATTAATTCATCATTGATTAAACACTTAGAGAATTGTTCTGAATAAACCACTCCATGAAAAGTGCTAAATTTTGGTTCAGAGGAATTTCTTGTGACAAGGAACTCAAATGAAAATTCCCAGCTCCATTGGAGCTATGGATCACCACTCTTATGTGTAACCTCTTAAAGAGATCAACACTTAAGTGGGAGAAGCACTCAACATTTGGTCATAGTGTTTAAAACCAACCCAAACCACTAGCACCAGTGTCATTTTAAATTCTAAAACAGAGTTCCAGTTTTTAAACTGTCCTTAGATCTTATTAGCAAAAGCTTTCAATTAAATACATATGCATGAACATATCGTGTAGCATCTACGTGAAGAACGTGAGGACTTGACGTGAAGATCAAGGAGGAAGGAAAGCAAGTGATCAAGCTCTAAGTGATCATCACTAACTGATTGTAATCTTAGTCACCTGCAAAACAGGCAAGCCCCGGTTTGCATTTGAACAGTTTTATAAAGCATTTTCATTTGTAGAGATCATAGCTTTGCATCGTTTATTGCATTAGGTCTAGTTGATATTGAAAACCCCACTTGCATGACCAGAAACACCTAAGAGAGAAAGGGTAGAATATCACCTCCTCGAGTGGATTTGGCTACGCTAAATGTTAGTAGGAAAGGTCCGGTAGAAGTCGAGTAGTTGGAAGCTACTCGCGAGTTTAGGGCCGGTTTACTCGGAACAGGTCCGAATTACAAAAGATGAGGAAAGTTCACACATAAGAAATGGAGACCGGGCAGGGAGGTTTAGATGCAGCAGGTTGCAGGCCGTGCGTGCATAGCCCTGCCTGTGTCGGTTAAGGTCCGTCCGTGCTTGGCCCTGTTGGACAAGTTTTAGTTGTGTACCGGGTGCATACTGGCTACATGGGACCTAGGAAACCGATGTACCTTGGGAGATCCATAGTGGAACTTTTCCAACTGCCTTAGGCTTTCGGCGTCAGGGTAGCAGGAGGTAACTCGCTTAAGAACATACCACTGCAGGTATGTACCTTGAGGGAGCTTGCGTACTCGGGGCAGTTGGACTGCGTCCAATGTGGAAGATCTTGGGAAAGGTGGTCGCATACAACGTCAGTCGAGGTTGCTGCCGGCAACTCGGAGTACGGGTGTACGTGTCGTGTAGTCCGGGCGTGTACTGATTCGAATCACCGTCGCTCGCGGTCATATGAGCATACTTGCCCACTGCGTCTTGACGTAGTAACAACTGGAACTGGTTATCTTTTGAACTTGATAAGGCTGTGCTGTAACTTGTATTGCAACCATGATTGAATTAGAGATAGGCTCATTAAACTTTACTTTCACTTTGTGCAAGGAGCATCGCAACAAAGCGTTTCTTGTTTGATTGTGGAGTTGTGATGCTTTTCGGCTCAAGGTTTGTACAATGTGGCTTAAAAATCTGAAAGTTAAGGATCAACTTTAGGCGAGTCCTTTATGCAAATCTAGCTAACCCAATTGCAACCGTCGTGCATTTAGAGTTTCTTGTTTAGGAGAGACGGATCAGTCTTGCTGAGCCTATGTGCTCATGCTTGCTATATAAGTGGTTTTGCAGGTTAACATCGATGCTAAGATGGAGGTTGTCCGGTGAGACTCGGAGACTTCCGAGTCAGATAACACATGGAGAACCCAGCCGCTGCTGCTTGTCTTCGTGTTGCTAGCGAGAGGAGTCCGCGGGCTGGACTCCATCTCGAGTGCTCTTAGTTATTCGACGTGAGTTGTTATAGACTTCCGCTGTAGTTATTTGATGTAAATTATTTACAAAGAAAAATTTGTAAGCTTCCACTATTATTTTATGTAATACATTGTTCCTTGTATGTGTGCTGTTGGGTGCCGCACAACACGGCACCACCCGATGCGAGTCCCGGGTGAGTGGCCTGTCTCAGTTGATAGGCCTGTCTCAGCTGGTATCAGAGCCGCATTGGTAATAGCGCACGGAATAAGGAAGGTATTACGACAAAAATTTAGGTTACGGTGAGGATACGGTACTAGGCCCACATATGGATTACTATTAGTTTAATATGAAGGTGGCAAACTAACTTATTTGGTATGTCGAAAAATCGTGCATCTCGGGACGAGTTATGTCTTGGGAGGTGCACGTAAGCGCTGTCCACCAGTGCGCACAAGCTGAAGGGTGGAGCCCCACGGGTGGCAGGTAACCCGACCCGCTCTAATATCCTCTACGACTCTTCATGTCGTTTGGGGTATTCGAGCAACGTCTGTCCCGGGCGTGCGTGGTGCAATTTGGGGAACCCCGTCACGTGGTTAGTAATGTGAACACGTAGCTCAAGGCGTGTTTGGCTTGAGAACACCTGTGCGAGTGATGACGGACAGGTGTAAGAACTGTATGGATACCGGGTTCGGTGTGCAGCCGGACCTGACGATTGAGTGTGGCTTATGCAGGATTAACCATGAAATCGTAGTACGAATAGAACACGTTTGCGAGTAATCATTTTAGTGCCACCTAAGATACGTTTATGCCGGTATAATCCGGTTAGGATTTTCTTTTTGTGAGGCTACGTAGTACCGGCATGCTTCTTGCGGTGCATCGATGCCGTACTAAACTTAATAACCTCTTTCCTTTGAAGAAATGACTCATGAACTAACTTTCGATTAAAAATGGGAGTTTGAAACAAATATTAGTTATTGAACTCTTATTTTGAGCTAAGACTCAAATGAGAGGAAGACTAGGCTTCCAAGATTTCAAAAACAGAGTGCTCTGTTTTCGGCAGGAATTCTTGCTGGACTTTAACAGAGCATAACTCTGGGTAGCTTGACCCAATTGAGGTGTATGATACGGTTATGGAAATATTTTCAAGTGAATACAACTTCTTTGTAGACCTCCAGAGCTAGATTACATGCTAAATGGGTATAAAGTTCAGAGGAAGGTGAATTGTCCAGAACCAGGAGAGCAGCAAAAACCTCTCTGGACCTTTCTGTTTTTAAGCCATAACTTTTTGTAGAAAAACCCTTAAGAAGCCTATGATACACCATTGGAAAGGATATGAAATGTGCAACATTGTTGTAGTTCAAAGTTTGTTCAGATTCTTATTGTATTTGCATATACAACTGTGATAAAATCAGCCACATACAAAGGAGATGCTGGCAATTTTTATCCAGGAATTCCGTCAACTTTGGAAAATCATAACTTTTAATCCGGAGATAATCTGTAGGCATATGAGTACTAGTTGGAAAGATACTCAAGTTAACTTTAACTCTGGTATTCAACTTGAGTTATGAAAATGCTCTTTACTAGATCAAAATCTGGGGATAGTGCATAAAGGTTTGTTCTGTATAGATAGGCTGGGTAGCTATGCATACTAAGGAGTTGTGTAAACATGAATTTTGTTACTGCTTTCATAAAGTTTTGACATAATCATGTTTTCATTAGTCTCACATACTGCTGAGTTCTTTTTTAACTCTTCTTAACTACATTTATGCAGTATGGTTCATACTCGCTCTAGGAGTAGGGCCGGAAGTTCTCGTCGAGGTGGTGATGCTTCTATTCCACCATCGGAACCACCATCCATGGGATGGATGGATCTTATGACTCGAGTCGTCGATTCTAACCAAGAGAACACTAGGCTACTCCAAGAAGCAACGCAAGAACACACATTCTTACTCCAAGCATTGGTACAGCAAGGCGTACTCCAGAACACGCAACAAGCCGTTCCATCTCGGGACGCTTATCTGGATTTGTTGGCGACTCAGCCGCCTATCTTTACTGAAGCCACCGAACCTGTGGAAGCAGATCAATGGCTTCGTGTCATGGAGTCAAAATTTGGAGTATTCGAGTGTGATGAAGTGCAGAAGACAAAGTTCGCCGCTCAGCAACTCCATGGAGCCGCCGGAAACTGGTGGGTTGATTATCTTGCTGCCATTCCGGGAACCATCAAGTAACATGGAGTGAATTTTGTGAAGCCTTTCGTACTCGTTACATACCACTAGGTATTGTCAAGGCAAAGCGGGAGGAATTTTTGGTCTTGAAGCAAGGGGACATGAGTGTCCTCGAGTATGTCAGAAGATTTAATCTTTTGGCCCAATATGCTCCCGAATATGTGGCGAAAGAAGAGGCACGGTGTGACCTATTCTTCCATGGCCTGAGTGCCATACTACAGGATAAGTTGGCCGTACACAATAACGGCAGTTACACCGACATGGTCGATGCGGCTTTCATTCAAGATAAGCTGACACTTGAGTGGCAAGCTGAGAAGAGAAAGATGAGTGAGATCGAGCAGGATAGCACAAGTTATGTGCCTCAAAAGTACAGTTTGGTGTATCAAACGCCACCCGGTGAAAGATGGAGGTCACCTGTACGATCAACTCCTCAGAGATTGATTACTGGTCAAGTTCTACAACTTGCACCACCTCCACAGTCGCAGCATCAGACGGTGGTTTGTGCTCCATCGCTGCAGCCATATGTACCTAGCAGTCCACCGCAAGTCAACGAAGAAGCGGAGAGACATCCGTGTTTTACTTGTGGGCGCATGGGCCATTATGCTAGGCAATGTCCGGAGGGAATTCAAGGATGCGGGTTATCATATTTACAACAACGCGACCCGTACCTTAATCTGCAGATAGGAGGGCAGATAAGGGGCAATATTCACTATACTGTGATTGACGATGTTCCGGAAGGAGAAGCCGCTTTAGCAGGGATGTTTTCTCTGAATCAGCTACCGGTTTTAGTTCTCTTTGATTCTGGTGCCACACACAACTTCATTAGCCAATCTTTTGTGGCTCAATATCAGCTCCAAACAGTTTATACAAAGAGGCAATACCTCATATCTTTGCCCGGGGGCAGCAGTTCCGCAAGCGAGGTTGTCTCCCGAGCACCTCTTTGTTTGGGGGGTAAAATATACCCTACGACCCTCATTATTCTTGAAGGTCTGAAGATCGACATCATTTTAGGGATGTCGTGGTTGAATTACCACCAGGCGGTTCTTAACATCAGCTCCAGGACCGTTGAGCTCAACTCCCCACAGCACGGTCTTCATTTATTAATTCTGGGCGCCAGACGGCAACAGATTGCAACAGTGAACCACACGGAAGCTGTTAGGATAGAGGACATTCCGGTGGGTGAGTATCCGGATGTGTTTCCCGACGATTTACCGGGCATGCCGCCCAAGCGAGACGTTGAGTTCAAGATTGAACTTATACCGGGAACAACACCGATATCACGAAGGCCGTACAAGATGGCACCCAATGAACTGGCAGAATTGAAGACACAACTGAGTGACCTAATGAGCAAGGTATTTATACGACCGAGTTCGTCACCTTGGGGTTGTTCAGCGTTGTTTGTCAAGAAAAAGGACGAAACACTACGGCTTTGTGTTGATTATCGTCCTTTGAACGCCGTTACCATCAAGAACAAGTATCCACTACCTCGCATTGATATGCTCTTCGATCAATTAGTGGGTGCGAAGGTATTTTCAAAAATGGATCTTCGGTCCGGATATCATCAGATTAAAATCCGGGCAGAAGATATTCCGAAGACGGGATTCTCAACGAGATACGGGCTGTATGAGTATCTCGTTATGTCTTTTGGTTTGACCAACGCCCCGGCACACTTTATGTACCTGATGAATTCAGTGTTCATGCTGGAGTTGGATAAATTCGTCGTTGTCTTCATCGACGATATCTTGGTGTACTCCAAGTCAGAGGAAGAACATGCTGAAAATCTGCATATTGTGCTACAAAGATTGCGAGATCATCGGCTCTATGCAAAATTCAGCAAGTGTGAATTCTGGATTAATCAAGTACCTTTTCTCGGACACATCATTTCAGCGGAGGGCATCGCTGTAGATCCGAGTAAGATTATCCAAGTACAGAAATGGGAGTCGCCAAAGTCAGTGCATGAAATCCTAAGCTTCCTCGGTTTAGCGGGTTATTACCGGAGGTTCATTCCGGGTTTCTCCAAGATCGCTAAACCGATGACGGAATTATTAAAGAAGAATACCAAATTTGTATGGGGTGCTGCGTGTGAACAAGCTTTCAAGACTTTAGTGAAGCATCTCACAACCGCCCCAGTTCTTGCTCAGCCGGATACGACGAAGCCATTCGACGTTTATTGCGATGCATCTGGCATCGGTCTTGGCTGCGTGCTGATGCAAGAAAGACGAGTGGTCGCTTATGGATCTCGTTAACTCAGAATTCACGAGCAGCATTATCCAACTCATGATCTTGAGTCAGCTGCCGTGGTCCTTGCCTTGAAGATGTGGAGGCATTACTTGCTCGAAAATCTTGTACACCTCTACACCGACCACAAGAGCTTGAAGTACATCTTCACGCAGAAAGAATCGAACATGAGGCAACAAAAGATGGCTAGAGCTCATTAAAGATTATGAACTTGAGATTCATTATCATCCAGGAAAGGCAAATGTGGTCGCCGATGCGCTCAGTCGTAAGGCGCATATCCATCACCTATCTATTGCTGAAATGGATGATGAAGAACCAAGCCTCTGTGTCATTCCGTATGGAGCTCTCTATAATCTCGCTCTCATTCCTACCATCCGAGAGGAGATCATGGAAGCTCAACGAAAAGACAAGGGTATGTCTCACATACGGTGAAGGATAGACAACGGAGAAATGAAGTGCTTCCGGAAGGACGATGATGGTACTTTGTGGTTCAACGACCGGATTGTAGTACCCCGGGATATGGGACTACGGAAGAAAATTTTGGACGAAGCTCATTTGTCCAAGTTTTCCATCCATCCGGGCAGTAATAAAATGTATCAAGATCTCCGGAAGAAGTTTTGGTGGACACGTATGAAACGTGAAGTTGAAAAGTATGTTTCAGAATGTGATACGTGTCGAAGAGTCAAGGCCGACCACATGAAGAAGTTATGCCTGTTACAGCCACTACAAGTACCGGCATGGAAGTGGGAAGACTTGAGTATGGACTTCATCGTTGGGTTGCCGATGACCTCCCACAATCATGATTCGATTTGGGTAATCATGGACCGGTTAACCAAATCAGCACACTTCATCCCGGTGCATACTAGGTATAATGCAAAGCAGTATGTGGAGCTGTACATAGCACGGATCTTGTGCTTACATGGAGTTCCTCATACCATTGTCTCCGATAGAGGATCGCTGTTCGTAGCCCATTTCTGGGAACAGCTACACGCATCCTTGGGGATGAAGTTGATTAGAAGCTCTGCGTATCACCCTCAAACCGATGGGCAAACTGAGAGGGTGAATCAAATACTGGAAGATATGCTAAGAGCATGTGCCATCCACCACGGTAAGAGATGGGATGATCACTTACCGCTGGCGGAGTTCTCGTACAACAACGGATATCAGACAAGCATTAAAATGGCACCATGGAAGCTCTATACGGCCGGAAGTGCCGTACACCATTGAATTGGTGCGAATCCGGCGAACGAGTAACGTTCGGGGTTGATCTTATCAATGAAGCCGAAGAGAGAGTTCTGATAATACAAGAGAACCTCAAAGCTGCCCAATCTCGTCAAAAGAGCTACGCGGATCAGAGGCGTCGACCGCTGCATTTCGAAGTCGGAGAGCACGTGTATCTTCGTGTGTCTCCGATGAAAGGGATTCATCGGTTCGGTGTCAAGGGGAAACTTGCTCCCCGATTCATCGATCCATTTGCTATAACGGAGAAGTGCGGAAACGTAGCCTACCGGCTGGAACTACCGGCAAGCCTTGCCAGTATTCACGACATATTTCACGTGTCCCAGATGCAGAAGTGTCTCAAGTTTACCGCTGCCATCCGCACCGAAGACATCGACGAGTTGAAGCCGGATCTCACCTATGTCGAACAACCTGTACAGATTATCGACGAAAAGACCCGGACCACCAGGAACCGGACTTTGAAATTTTACAAAGTCCTGTGGAGTAATCATACCCCGGAAGAGGCGCCGTGGGAGACCGAAGATTACATCCACAAGAACTATCTGGAGCTTTTGTCACAAACTTTGTAATTACCTCCCGTCTCGTTCTTCTCTTGAATCTCGGGATGAGATTCCTTTTAAGGGGGGGAGGATGTAAAGGTCCCAAAAATATGAATACAAAGAGACTCTGGTTTGCAAAAGTTTGTTTCATATGAGTGAAATTTGGGACTTGTTAAAACTTTTCCCCACATGTGATGACACACATGAGGGCTTTCTTCACACAAGTCAAATGTTTATTTGAGAACTTGGAACCCTAGTGGGGTCTAAAACCAAGGTGGGAAGTTCCCATATGTGTGAGAAAACGAAAATCAGATTTGGAACAATTTTTTCAAACAAAAATTCAAATGGGAACAACACAATGGAATTCAAAACTGTTGTGCTGAAAATCTCATTTGCAGAAGCCAAAATAAAAATCAGATTTCATATTTGAATTCCTTGGGTCCAAATTAGGTGGTGTGCAAAGTTTCATGATTTATGAAAATGAATTGCAACCCATTTTCCAAAATGGACTTTAAATAGCAAAGAATTCAAATGCATGTTTGAATTTGGATGAAACTTGCCCAATTATCCAATTGCATATCAGATTTGAATTCCCACAATCGAATTCACTCAATATTCAAACTTGGGAGATATTTTGAGAGAGATAAAGGGGGACTGAACAGTGGGACCCACATGTCATTGCTGGGACCTTATATTGCAAAAGATCTTCAGTACACAGTCTGTATTTGTTTTCCTCCCACGCGAAGCAACTGCAGACCCGATCCTACTCCGGACAACACCGAGGGACAGCCGGCAACCAGCTCCTGCTGAATTCCTTCGTGCTGGAGAGCTGCTGGACGTCGGCAGCTACTGCCGCGCTCCCTCTCTCGCCTCTTTACCGAAGCCACGGTGCTGTTCCTTCTCTCCCCACGCGTGAAACGAGCAGAGCCCACCGCTGAGCTCTAAACCGATCGCGCACCGCCTAGCTCACGTGCGAGCCCCGGCTGATCGACCAAACGACACCACCATCGTCCCCACGACCTCCTCGAGCCATCACCCAGTGTGTTCGTGCCATCTATGCCGAGTTAACCCCGTTTCCGCGGCGGCCATCACACAACGGCGACAACGTGCTCCCGTGGACAGCCTCCTTCAGAGCGTGTCACGACCGAGTGAGGCCACTGTTGGACGCGCGAGTTCTCCCTGCAGCTTCCATCCGAAGCACAGAGCTTGTCTCTGCCTCTCGACGACGAATTTTGGAAATCCTCTCCGGCCGGCGCAAGCTGACCAACGGGTATGATTCTGCGAAATTCCCGATTGATTTATGTTTAGACACCACGAAACTTCGCATACACGGGATAATCATGAGGGCGCACCAGTTTTCTCTTGGAACCTAGCTAGAAACCCGTTCTGCACGACGTAATTTTGGTCTTTCCAATGGCGGCTTTGGTGGAACGCGTCGGGCATCCGATGAACCCTGGTTTGGAGCCGTTCCCGAGCCCATGTGCGGCCATTCCTAGCTTTGCCGACCTCCACTGGTGCTGTAGAACATTTCCAGGGAACTTTTGGCGGGCTAAAGCGTCGGGGCGACGTCGCCGGAATCCCTCAGAGCCGCTGCACCGGTGCGAGGTGGTTTAGGAACTTCGCCGGTCTGTAGAAGTCACACCATCGTGTTCCTCAGGTTAAAGTAGGGCCTGGCGGCGAGTAACAGCTCAGGATTTGGTCGGAGTGACGAGAACTGGCGAACTCCGGCGAGCCCGGCGGCGGTGTCGCGCGGGAGCGAGAGGTTGAAGACGACCTCGCCGGTCCAGCCTGTCAGCGACTCGGGAGAGGGGGCCGGATACTCTGTGGCGCGGGATAGGCTGTGACAGTGCGGGAAGTAACCATGTGACCCCGTGTGGCGCACTCCCGATAACTGACACGTGCCCCCTTGGTCCCACAGTCAGGTTTAAACTTTTCCCGGATTTATTCAAATCCCAGATTTCACCCCAAACTTTAGAAGAGCATAACTTTTGCTATGAACCTCCAAATTTAGTGATTCAAATTGGGTTAGATTCAGATTGACAAAATCTATCCAAATATGCAACCCAATTTGTATGAAAGTCTTTATTTAATTCTGGAAAATTCTTTAAAGCTTTTCAGCAAAAGAATTTTAGAGGGAGTTTGGTTTATCCAAAAATCCTCAAATTTTGCCAGAATATTATTTAGGGTGCTTTTAGACTCCTTTAAAAGTTTCAGATCATTTGGAGTTGAATTTATCAGGGTAATTCAGATTGTAAGTTGCTGTGTTCAATTGAATACAGAAACATTTTCAGAGAATTTCCCAAAATTTGTAAATTCAGTTCAGGCCAATTCTTAGCTCCAAAAATCCTAGAAAAATTAATGCAAGCTCTAGGAACTGTAACTGAAATTTTGGTTCACTGAGTTTGACATGAACATGGGTGCTACCCCAGAATTAATTCATCTTTGATTAAACACTTAGAGAATTGTTCTGAATAAACCACTCCATGAAAAGTGCTAAATTTTGGTTCAGAGGAATTTCTTGTGACAAGGAACTCACATGAAAATTCCCAGCTCCATTGGAGCTCTGGATCACCACTCTTATGTGTAACCTCTTAAAGAGATCAACACTTAAGTGGGAGAAGCACTCAACATTTGGTCATAGTGTTTAAACCCAACCCAAACCACTAGCACCAGTGTCATTTTAAATTCTTAAACAGAGTTCCAGCTTTTAAACTGTCCTTAGATCTTATTAGCAAAAGCTTTCAATTAAATACATATGCATGAACATATCGTGTAGCATCTACATGAAGAACGTGAGAAGGACTTGACGTGAAGATCAAGGAGGAAGGAAAGCAAGTGATCAAGCTCCAAGTGATGATCACTAACTGATTGTAATCTTAGTCACCTGCAAAACAGGCAAGCCCCGGTTTGAATTTGAACAGTTTTATAAAGCATTTTCATTTGTAGAGATCATAGTTTTGCATCGTTTATTGCATTAGATCTAGTTGATATTGAAAACCCCACTTGCATGACCAGAAACACCTAAGAGAGAACGGGTAGAATAGCACCTCCTCGAGTGGATTTGGCTACGCTAAATGTTAGTAGGAAAGGTCCGGTAGAAGTCGAGTAGTTGGAAGCTACTCGCGAGTTTAGGGCTGGTTTACTCGGAACGGGTCCGAATTAGAAAAGATGAGGAAAGTTCACACATAAGAAATGGAGACCGGGCAGGGAGGTTTAGATGCAGCAGGTTGCAGGCCGTGCGTGCATAGCCCTGCCTGTGTCGGGTTAAGGCCCGTCCGTGCTTGGCCCTGTTGGACAAGTTTGAGTTGTGTACCGGGCGCATACTGACTATATGGGACCCAGGAAACCGATGTACCTTGGGAGATCCATAGTGGAACTTTTCCAACTGCCTTAGGCTTTCGGCGTCAGGGTAGCAGGAGGTAACTCACTTAAGAACATACCACTGCAGGTATGTACCTTGAGGGAGCTTGCGTACTCGGGGCAGTTGGACTGCGTCCAATGTGGAAGATATTGGGAAAGGTGGCTGCGTATAACGTCAGTCGAGGTTGCTGCCGGCAACTCAGAGTACGGGTGTACGTGTCGTGTAGTCCGAGCGTGTACTGATTCGATTCACCGTCGCTCGCGGTCATATGAGCTTACTTGCCCACTGCGTCTTGACGTAGTAACAACTGGAACTGGTTATCTTTTGAACTTGATAAGGCTGTGCTGTAACTTGTATTGCAACCATGATTGAATTAGAGATAGGCTCATTAAACTTTACTTTCACTTTGTGCAAGGAGCATCGCAAAAAAGCGTTTCTTGTTTGATTGTGGAGTTGTGATGCTTTTCGGCTCAAGGTATGTACAATGAGGCTTAAAAATCTGAAAGTTAAGGATCAACTTTAGGCGAGTCCTTTATGCAAATCTAGCTATCCCAATTGCAACCGTTGTGCATGTAGAGTTTCTTGTTTAGGAGAGACGGATCAGTCTTGCTGAGCCTATGTGCTCACACTTGCTATATAAGTGGTTTTGCAGGTTAACATCGATGCTAAGATGGAGGTTGTCCGGTGAGACTCGGAGACTTCTGAGTCTGGTAACACATGGAGAACCCAGCCGCTGCTGCTTGTCTTCGTGTTGCTAGCGAGAGGAGTCCGCGGGCTGGACTCCATCTCGAGTGCTCTTAGTTATTCGACGTGAGTTGTTATAGACTTCCGCTGTAGTTATTTGATGTAAATTATTTACAAATAAAAATTTGTAAGCTTCCGCTATTGTTTTATGTAATACATTGTTCCTTGTATGTGTGCTGTTGGGTGCCGCACAACACGGCACCACCCAATGCGAGTCCCGGGCGAGTGGCCTGTCTCAGTTGATAGGCCCGTCTCAGAAGTGGGAAGACATCAGCATGGATTTCGCCGTCGGATTACCACGTACTCGGTCGGGTTACGACTCCATCTGGGTTATTATGGACCGATTGACAAAAACCGCCCATTTTCTTCCTGTTATAACCACGTACCGCGTCGCAGAACTAGCCGAGCTGTACATGGAGCAAATCGTGTGCCGTCATGGAGTTCCGAAGAGGATAGTTTCAGATCGGGGTGCCCAATTTACCTCTAGGTTCTGGAAAAAGCTGCATGAAGCTATGGTACACGACTGGATTTCAGCTCCGCTTATCACCCCCAAACCGACGGGCAAACTGAGAGGACAAACCAAATTTTAGAAGACATGTTGAGAGCCTGCGCCTTGAAACATGGGCGTAGTTGGGTTAGGAGCCTTCTGTATGCTGAGTTCTCATACAATAACAGCTGTCAAGCCAGCTTGAAGATGTCACCTTTCGAAGCATTGTATGGTAGACGGTGTAGAACGCTGCTGTTCTGGAATGAGACCGGAGAGAACCAAGTGTTTGGACCCAAAGTGCTGCAAGACGCCGAGAAGCAAGTCCAAACAATACGGGAGAACTTGAAGGCTGCTCAGTCACGACAAAAAGGTTATGCGGACAATAGGCGAAGAAAGTTGACCTTCGAAGTAGGAGACTTCGTGTACCTTAAGGTATCGCCTATCCGTGGCCAACGACGTTTCAACGTCAAAGGTAAGTTAGCACCTCGCTACATCGGGCCATTTAAGATTTTGGGCAAGCGAGGAGAGGTAGCTTATCAACTAGAGCTCCCAACACACCTCTCCGACGTGCATGACGTGTTTCACGTATCCCAGCTCAAGATGTGCTTGAGAGTACCGGAAGAACAAGTACCGATGGATGAGCTCGAGCTTCAAGAGGATCTGACCTATGTAGAGCACCCTGTCCGAATTTTGGACGTGAAGGAAAGGGTCACGAGGAACAAAGTGATTCGATGGTGCAAGGTACAGTGGAGCCATCACACGGAAGCCGAAGCTACATGGGAACGTGAGGAAGACCTCAAGGCAGAATTCCCTCATCTATTCTCTACTCTAACGAATCTCGAGGGCGAGATTCAGTTTAAGGGGGGTAGGTTTGTAACACCCTCAATTTCATATTCATGCATTGCATATAGAAAAACATTATAAAAGAAATAGAAATGGCAAACAATCATAAAAATGGGAGAAAGATAGCTGGAAAGAGCCTATTCCAATTCGCCGAGGAGCGCCGTTGACACTTCCCACGGCCTGCTGGCCACGTGGCGCCTTCGGAGCTCATCCCTGCGGAGGGGGTGAGGTCCGGCACTGCTGTCCACGTGGCAGGCTCGGAGCTCGACTCAGGAGAAGGGGCGAGGTCCGACCCCGCTGGACACGTGTTGCCTTCGGAGCTAGTCTCTGGGGATAAGTGAGGCTCAGCCCCGGAGGACACGTGTTGACTTCGGAGCTAGTCTCTGTGGAGAAGCGAGGCTCAGCCCCGCAGGACACGTGTTGCCTTCGGAGCTAGTCTCTGCGGAGAAGCGAGGCCTAGCCCACTGGACCCGTGGCAACTTCGGAACTCATCCCTAAGGAAGGGATGAGGCCCGACCCTAAAGGGACACGTGTCACTCTCGGAGCTCACGTCCGAGAGGTCCGCCCCGCTAGACACATGTCACCCTCGGAGCTCGCCTCCGGGAGGTCCGACACTGCGGGACACGTGTCACCCTCGGAGCTCGCCTCCGGGAGGTCCGACACTGCGGGACACGTGTCACCCTCGGAGCTCGCCTCCGGGAGGTCCGACGCTGTTGGACACGTGTCGCTCTCGGAGCTCGCCTCTGTAGAAAGGGGAGATCTGACCCGCCAGACACGTGGCGCCTCCGGATCTCACCGTGTGGAGGTGACGAGATCCTTAAGCGGTCTTTCTCCTGTGCGTGCTGGAATACCCGGTACTGAGGAGACCGACATGGTTTCCACGTTGCTACCGCACCAAATCAATTGGAGATAAGTTGTTAGGATCCAAAACGAATTGAATAGGACTCTTATTTGAAATTCAATCGGAGTAGGACTCTTCTTTCACCCCATATAAATAGAACCCAAAACCCCTGGAAGCAACCACGTACCTATTTTCCACCTCCCGAGTCGATGACATGGAGGCCCTAGCTTCCAACTCGCCGAGTTAACCCCCTTCGCCGGAGTTCAGTCGCCGGTGAGCACCGCCGACGAGCCCCGTCACGCTTGCCATCGCCGGAAAAGAGCCGACGATCTGACCTGCTACCATTGTTGGAAGGAAGGCCGAGATAGGTCTTCGTTACCACCTTATGACATCATCGTGGTTTTCTTCGCATCTATTTTCTTCGATCCCTTCGAACAGAAGCTTTTTCTTGTGGACAGATCACGCTTTGATCGGGTTTTGACGGTGGAATTGATCTAGATCTTGAGTCAAGATCATCACCACGTCCACACTTGATCCTTACACCCTTGTTCACCATAAACCCATGCAAGCCCAGTAAAACATGCAAGAACACGTACAAACTGATCTAAATAAGACAGCATCATAGGATTTGCACCATTGCATCTTGAGTAAAGTTTGTGCATGATGTTTGATTGCTATAATTTTGTATGTGTGTGGTCGTGAGTAGAAGGACAAGCTCAGGAAGCTATCTACGAAGGACTACAGCACCAAGACTTTGAGACACGCAAGCAACAAAAGCCACAGGAACAAGGCAAGTGCCCATTGACCATATTGATCCCATGTTTTGAAACTGTTTTGTTTGCGAAAACGTGTTTGCTTGAGTCAACTTGATGGGAAACCCTTTTATAGGAGTTTACTAGTTTTGTTAACCATCCTTGTCGCCGGGAAAGTTAATGAGTCGGGTATGGTCGTTTTTCCTTTTTGCTTCTCTAATCTACAGGATATGGGAAGCTAGATAGAACATGTCTAGCTACTGCACTCATATGAATAATGATAATGAGAACTTGATGATGACAATGAACATGAATCGGGGGAGATCTAGGCAAGCTTGGTTCGTGGATGTGGTAGCATGAGATGGTGGTTTACTTGCCATAGATCTAAGGACCGGTTCATGCCAGCACATGCTAGGAAAACAGTGCCACCACAAGGCCAAATATGGGTGCGGCTTAGCTGACTAATTGGGTAAGTTGCTAGATTTTTATGGACCGTGGAAGGCACGGGGAATGGGAGTCGAGCGAGGACTGCCCTGGGAACTTCATGGCACAAGAGGGGGCCCGTAGGTGGGAGAATGGTGATTCAAGCCTGCTGGTGAAACCTTAGTGAGTCCATACATCTAGTAGCCCCTTTGTAAAGGCTATTTTGTGATCTCTTGACCATACACCGACGGTTGTGTACTGGTATAATGGAGGTTCTGCAGTCGCCGATGGGTGACAAAATCACAAACTTGTGGGTAAGGTGGTGCCACCTCTTAAGAGTGTAAAACTATCATGATAGCCATGCTTACGGTCACAAGCGCCTGGCCAACTCACATGATTAGATGGGATGGTTATCGGGATGGTTATTGGTATGGTTATGGTATGGTCATTGGAAATTGGTTTCGGGACTGTTGAGTCATGATATTGAGTTTTGGTTTCGGTTATGAGATGGATATGAATATGAGATGGTTATTATGAGCATGAGATAAAGTTGATAAAGATTCATAGTTAGTTGAGACATGAAAAGTGGTGAATTATGATGGAGGTATGTTACTGTTTCACTTAAATATATGCTGGGATTAAATTCACTTAAAGATAGTTGCTGTTTTATCGTACTTTGCTTTCTGCAATGAGCCTTTTATTCCTACCTTGTTGTAAGCTACATGTCATACTTTTCCCCCACTTGCTGAGTACGACATGTACTCACCTTTGCATTATCATACAAACATCAGCAACAGGAGAAGAATACTTCGAAGATCATGTGGAGTATTAGGCGTGCGAACTACCGTCAACTTGCCTGTGGAGTTGGAGATGGAGCCGCTGCTGTTTAGTTGCTTCCGCTATCGTTTAGAGACTTCCACTGCTAGAATAAGTTAGAGACTTCTGTTGCAAGAATAAGCTAGAGATTCATGTAATAAAGTACTTAAACACTATTTATTCGTGGTTATATTCTGAATTCAGTTTATGGATTACATGTATATGTGTGATGAACATCCTGGGCACACATATGCATTAGCTGGGTTCCGTTTTCACGGGACCGGGCATCACACACGGTTTCTTTAACAGATCAATTTTCTGCCGAGGGGTTTTTTGTTGCTTCCGCTAAAAAGTTTAAATCTACCATTCACCCCCCTCTGGTAGATTTTCACGTGCTCTTCGATCCTACAATTGGTATCAGAGCCACGGTGCTCTAATCTTTGTTATCTGCACGTGTTTTGACTAATCATCATGGAGAAATACTCCGCAAAACCTTGTGTGTTCAGTGCCATTGAATTTTAGGTTTGGAAGGCACGTATCGAGGCTTTCATCCAGGCACAAGGCTTCGCAATATGGGAAAAGGTGTACAAGCCTTATGAAGTGCCGCCAAACGATCAAGTCACGGCTACGAACATGAGAGATGTCGACAACAACAACAACAAAGCACGGAACTTGATCATACAAGGATTAACTCAAAGTGATTTCGACCGTGTTGCACACCTCCGATCTGCATACGATGTGTGGAAAGCACTTTGTGACTACCACGAAGGATCCAACACGATCAAGGAGGTAAGACAAGATATGTTCAAGAAAGAATATATGCGCTTCGAGATGCAACCCGGTTAGTCAATCGATAACTTCTTTGCTTGCCTCAATAAATTTGTCAACAACTTGCGTAGTGTCAACGTTAATTTTTCAGATGTTGAAAATGTTAGGCAATTACTAAGTGCATTAGACATGTCAATTTGGGAGATGAAAGTTACATCTATTCGTGAATCTACTGTTATGAGTACACTTACATTAGATGTGCTATACTCTAAGTTAAAGACTCATGAAATTGACATAATATCATGTAAGAACCCCAACAACTCTCTTGCATTTGTTTCACAACGTGACATGCCTAGCTCTAGTCAATCTTCATCTTTTGGTACACTTTCTTTGTGGTCCCCTCTAACCCTTGAACAGATTGAAGAGTTTCCAGAGGAAGAACTTGCACTCATCTCTACTCGGTTCTCAAGGGCATTGCAAAATGTTAGAACTAGAAGGAGAGGAAGTGCCGGACCTCAACGATGCTTCGAATGTGGTAAGACAGGACATGTTCATACGGATTTTTCCCTAACCTTTCAGGTCTTACTTATGGTGATGAAAAGCAAACTAGGACGAAGCACTCCTCTGCAAATGATAAGAAAAAGAAGAAGGATTTTAGCAGACGTTAATTGGTAAATAGTTTTATCTCCACACTTCAAGAACTTGGCTCAAGCAATGTGGACATCGGAAGTGACGAAGATAAAGATGATTTGTCAAACTTATGCTTCATGGCAGGCAAGTCAAGTTCAAGTGTGGAGGAGGTAGAACACAACAACGACAATGAAGAGGTATGTCCTACTTGCGAAGAAATGTGTGATGCTATTTCTCGTGCCACTGTTATAGTTAAGAAAAAGGACAAAAAGCTTAGGGACAATGCTGTTAAAATTGAGTCACTAGAATCTGAAATTAAATCGTTTGAAATATTTGATTTCTAGTGATGATTCTTGTTCCTCATGTGATTTAACATACGAACAATTGTCCTCTCTAAGAAGTGCACATACCTCCACACTTGATAAACTTGAGTTAGAGATTGACAAGAACAGAGAGCTTGCTGCACTTAATGATAAAAACTTGAAAGATGCTTGTTGTTCTACAATTGATTTGCATTGTTCTACTTGTGATGATCTTAATAAGAAACTACAAGATGCTATGAATGAAATTTCTATATTGAACAATGCTTTACATTCTCATGAAGTAAATATTGTTCCAATTGCAAACTAAAAGGAGAAACTTCATGTCAAAACTGCCTAAACTTGTCTAAGAAACTTGATGATATGAATAGGACACTAGAGCGGTTTTATAATGGGAATAAGAATCTGAACTTGTTGTTGAATTCTTCTAAATCTTGCAATGATAAAACTGGTTTAGGTTTTAATTCCCATGCTCATGTTAAAGCACATCCACCTAAAATTTAAAGTCATTAGGAAGTGGTTTGATTAAAACAGTTCCTAAACAAAAGGTAGTGGTTTTTAAATCTGCAGGAGTGTTATCTCATTCGGTTTCAAATAAACATGTTGTCTGCTCATCTAGACATGAACATAAAGTAAAATTTCATTGTACCTACTGTGGTAGAGATGGTCATGTCATAGATTTTTGTTATAGACTAGATAAGCAACAGAAAAAGGAAAGAATAACTGTGCAAAACCTGTTGCGTGTGCTGAACCAAATGTTAGGAATATGCAACCTGCTGTAATGAGTCAAAAACATGCAAAGTCTGCTTCCGTACCTACTGTTTTTAGTGCTACTCATGTAACACCTCATAGGTCAGTAGTTGGGTACAGAAATCCTCAAACTTTGGCTCATAAACCTGCTGTTTTATCTCAGCCTTTGCGTGTTACTTCTGCTGGACGTCGTGTGACACAATACTGGATTCCTAAATGCCTTTTGACTAACCCCAGTATTGAGTCATCGACGTATTGTACTTCTATGTAGGTTACACGCTTGAGGAAAGAGAACATTTGGAGTGTTGATTCAGGATGATCACGCCACATGACCGGTAACAAAGAATGGTTCTCCTCCCTCTCTTTTGTGTCACATGTAGAGGATGTTATTTTTGCCGATAATTGTTCAACTCCTATAATTGCTAAGGGTTTGGTTAGAGTAAATAATCAGTACACTTTAAAAGATGTGGCACTTGTTAAAAATTTGAAATACAACTTGCTTTCTGTTTCACAATTGCTAGATGAAAATCTGGAAATTATTTTTACTAAAAATTTTTGCAAGGTTGTAGATTCAAATAGTTAGCTCATTTTTAATATGTCTCGGTTTGGAAGAGTTTTTAAAGCTGATTTTTATATGTCATCCTCTAACCATAGATGTCTAGTTGCTAATGATTCAAAAGACTTATATTTTTTGCATCGTAGACTTGGTCACATAGGCTTTGATCATCTCACACGTGTTAGTGCTCTTGATTGCATACGTGGGCTGCCTAAGCTTAAAGGGGACAAAGAAATTGTGTGCTCTTCTTGTAGACATGCTAAAATGGTTGCAGGTTCACATGCTCCTCTCACAATGACCATGACAACTGAATCGGGTCAACTTTTGCACCTTGACACCGTAGGACGGTCACATGTTCAATCCTTCGGAGCTAAATGGTATGTTCTTGTGATTGTTGATGACTATTCTAGATACTCTTAGGTTTATTTTATGGCATCTAAGAATGAAACTTTTAGTCACTTTATAACCTTGTTTCTTAGATTATCAATTGATCACCCAGGATTTTTAAAAGCAATTAGAAGTGATAACTGAACCAAATTTAAAAATCAATCGTTTGATCACTTTTGTGCTGAAAATGGAATAGATCATCAATTTTCTTCACCATATGTACCTCAACAAAACGGTGTTATAGAGAGAAAGAACAGAACCTTAGTCGAGATGGCTAGGACTATGCTTGATGAATATCAAACTCCTAGAAAATTTTGGGCTGGTGCAATTGCAACTGCTTGTTATGTCTCAAATCGTGTTTTCTTGCGTGCTAAGCTAGGTAAAACACCATATGAACTTCGGTTTGGACATAGGCCTAGTGTCACACACTTTTGGGTTTTTGGTTGCAAATTCTTTGTTAAGAAACATGGTAATCTTGATAAATTTGAACCTAGATCCGTTGATGGCATGTTTCTTGGTTACCCATCTCATACTAAAGGCTACCGTGTGCTTTTACATGACACTAACAAAATTGTGGAGACTTGTGAGGTTTCTTTTGATGAAGCTAGCCCAGGTACTAGCTCTAATATTGCAGGACCAAACCCATATCCGTAGGGGGAGAGTATTTTCATTGAAGAAGATGAAGAAGTGATGCTGCTGCCCAAAAATTCAGGAGCTAATGACATTGTTCCAGCTCCCGATTTTGATTCACAACCAGCACCGACGACCACTATTGCTTGTCCAGATCGTCCTCCAGTCACAAGTTCTTCAAATTTTGATGAACATGAAGAAGAAGGAGCTTGTGAATTGTCTACTCCATTCCGGGTCCTCAAAAGTCATCCTCCACAACAAATGATTGGCAGCTTGCACGAACGAGTCACACGGTCCAGGTTTTGTGATCCAAACTCTCACGCTCGTTATGCATTTGTTGCTTCTTTTGAACCCAAAGATATATCACACGCACTCACTAATGAATCTTGGATTATTGCCATGCAAGAAGAGTTAGAAAATTTTGAAAGAAATAATGTTTGGAAACTTGTACCTCCACCTCAAGGTCACACTCTAATCTGAACTAAATGGGTGTTTAAAAATAAACAAAGTGAGGATGGGGTTGTGGTTAGGAATAAGGCTAGGTTGGTTGCTCAAGGTTTCACACAAGTTGAAGGACTAGATTTGGATGAAACTTTTGCTCCTATTGCTAGATTATAAGCCTTAAGAATTTTGTTAGCATTTGCTGCATCTAAAGGTTTCAAGTTATATCAAAGAAATGTTACAAGTGCTTTTCTTAATGGATACATAGATGAGGAGGTTTATATCAAGCAACCACCGGGTTTTGAAAATCCAAATTTTCCTAATCATGTTTACAAACTGTCCAAAGACTTGTATGGTCTTAAACAAGCCCCTAGAGCATGGTATGATGGGTTAAAAACATTCTTACTTGAAAAGGGGTTTACCATGGGAAAGGTTGATAAAACTCTTTTTGTGCTTAAGCATGGCAATGACTTGTTATTCGTTCAAGTGTATGTGGATGATATTATCTTTGGTTGTGCTTCTCATGATCTTGTGTCCACGTTTTCAGCTATGATGAGTTCAGAATTTGAGATGAGTATGATGGGAGAACTCACATACTTTTTGGGGCTGCAATCAAGCAAACCAAGGAGGGTACTTTTGTGCATCAAACAAAGTATACAAGAGATGTTCTTAAGCGCTTCAACATTGTAACACCCTCAATTTCATATTCATGCATTGCATATAGAAAAACATTATAAAAGAAATAGAAATGGGAAGAATCATAAAAATGGGAGAAAGATAGCTGAAAAGAGCCAATTTCAATTCGCCGAGGAGCGCTGCCGACACTTCCCGCGGCCTGCTGGCAACGTGGCGCCTTCGGAGCTCATCCCTGCGAAGGGGGTGAGGTCCGGCACTGCTGGCCACGTGGCAGGCTCGGAGCTCGCCTCAGGAGAAGGGGCGAGGTCCAATCCCGCTGGACACGTGTTGCCTTCGGAGCTAGTCTCTGTGGAGAAGCGAGGTTCAGCCCCGCGGGACACGTGTTGACTACAGAGCTAGTTTCTGCGGAAGAAGCGAGGCCCGGCCCGCGGGACATGTGTTTCCCTCGGGGCTCGCCTCCAGGAGGTCCGACACTGCGGGACACGTGTCACCCTCGGAGCTTGCCTCCGGGAGGTCTGACACTGCTGGACACGTGTCGTCCTCGGAGCTCACCTCTGAGGAGAAGGGAGGTTCGACGCTGTTGGACACCTGTCGCTCTCGGAGATTGCCTCCGAGAGGTCCGCCCTGCTGGATACGTGTCCGCCTCGGAGCTCGTCTCTGAGGAGAAGGGAGGTCCGGCGCTGCTGGACACGTGGCATTCTCGGAGCCCACCTCCGAGGAGAGGGGAGGTCCGGCACTGACACGTGGCGCACGCGGAGCTCACCTCTAAGGAGAGGGGAGGTCCCGCCCGCCGGACACGTGGCGCACGCGGAGCTCGCCTCTGAGGGAGAGGGAGGTCCCGCCCGCCAGACACGCGGCGCAATGGGAGCTCGCCCCTGAAGAAAAGGGAGGCCCGGCCCCTGCTGGACACGTGGCGTCTCCGGAGCTCACCCTGCGGAGGTGACGAGATCCTTAAGCGGTTTTCTCCTATGCGCGCTGGAATACCCGGTACGGAGGAAACCGACACGATTTCCACGTTGCTACCACACCAAATCAATTGGAGATAAGTTGTTAGGATCCAAAACAAATTGAATAGGACTATTATTTGAAATCCAATTGGAGTAGGACTCTTCTTTCACCCCTTAAAAATAGAACCCAAAAACCCCTGGCCACAACCTCGTACCTATTTTCCACCTCTCGAGTCGACGACTTGGAGGCCCTAGCTTCGAACTCGCCGAGTTATACCCCCTTCGCCGGAGTTCAGCCACCGGTGAGACCGCCGACGAGCCGTCATGCTCGCCGTCTACGAAAGAAAGCCGACGATCTGTCCTGCTACCATTGCTAGGAGGAAGGCCAAGGTAGGTCTTCGTACCATCTTACGACGTCAACGCAGTTTCTACACATCTGTTTCCTCCGGACAGAACCTTTTTCGTGTGGACAGATCATGTCCTGATCGTTTTTTTATGGTGGAATTGACCTAGATCTTGAGTCAAGATCATCACCACGTCCACACTTGATCCTTACACCTTTGTTCATCATAAAACCCCATGCAAGCCATTAAAACATGCAAGAACACGTACAAACTGGTCTAATAAAACAGCATCATAGGATTTGCACCATTGCATCTTGAGTAAAGTTTGTGCATGATGTTTGATTGCTATAATTTTGTATGTGTGTGGTCGTGAGTAGAAGGACAAGCTCAGGAAGCTATCTACGAAGGACTACAGCACCCAGACTTTGAGACACGTGAGCAACAAAAGCCACAGGAACAAGGCAAGTGCCCCTTGACCATATTGATCCCATGTTTTGAAACTGTTTTATTTGCGAAAACATGTATGCTTGAGTCAACTTGATGGGAAACCCTTTAATAGGAGTTTACTAGTTTTGTTAACCAGCCTTGTCGCCAGGAAAGCTAATGAGTCGGGTATGGTCGCTTTCACTTTTTGCTCCGCTAATCTACGGGATATGGGAAGCGAGATAGAACGTGTCTAGCTAGTGCACTCATATGAATAATGATAATAAGAACTTGATGATGATAATGAACATGAATCGGGGAGATCTAGGCAAGCTTGGTTTGTGGATGTGGTAGGATGAGATGGTAGTTTACTTGCTGTAGATCTAAGGACCGGTTCATGCCAGCACATGCCAGGAAAACAGTGCCACCACAAGGCCAAATATAGGTGCGGCTTAGCTGACTAATTAGGTAAGTTGCTAGATTGTTATGGACCATGGAAGGCGCGGGGAATGGGAGTCGAGAGAGAACTGTCCTAGGAACTGCATGGCACAAGAGGGGGCCCGTAGGTGGGAGAATGGTGATTCGAGCCTGCTGGTGAAACCTTAGTGAGTCCATACATCTAGTAGCCCTTTTGTAAAGGCTATTTTGTGATCTCTTGGCCATACACCGATGGTTGTGTACTGGTGTAATGGAGGTTCTGCAGTAGCTGACGGGTAACGAAATCACAAACTTGTGGGTAAAGTGGTGCAATCTCTTAAGAGTGTAAAACTATCATGATAGTCGTGCTTACGGTCACAAGCGCCTGACCAACTCACATGATTAGATGGGAGAATTTGGGATGGTCATTGTTTTGGTAATGGTATGGTCATTGGAAATTGGTTTCGGGACTGTTGAGTCATTGATAATGAGTTTTGTCTTCGGTTTTAAGATGGATATGAATATGAGATGGTTATTATGAGCATAAGATGATGTTGACGCACACCACTCAATTGGTGTGAATCGGGCGAGAGGGTGATTTTCGGCATTGATCTTGTAAAAGATGCCGAAGAGCGAGTCCAGCTGATTCAAGAAAACCTCAAAGCCGCTCAATCTCGCCAGAAGAGTTATGCGGACCAGCGACGCCGACCCTTGTATTTTGAAGTCGGAGATCACGTCTATCTCCGAGTATCCCCGATGAAGGGAATTCATCGATTCGGGGTCAAGGGAAATCTAGCTCCTCGCTTTGTGGGTCCGTTCGTTATTACAGAACGGTGTGGACCGGTAGCCTACCGTCTAAAGCTGCCACCATCTTTACCGGGCGTCCACGACATATTCCATGTCTCACACTTGAGGAAGTGTTTGAAGAAGCCGACGGAGATTCTTTCGGGAGACATGGAGATATTACAACCAGATCTTACCTACGCCGAGCAGCCCATCAAGATTATCGATGAGAAGAGCCGGATCACTCGAAATCGGACTTTAAAATTTTACAAAGTCCTGTGGAGTAATCACACACCAGAAGAAGCGACATGGGAGAGTGAAGATTACATCCACAAGAACTATCCGGAGCTTTTGTCGTAAATTTTGTAATTACCTTCCGCCTCATCTTTCTTTTGTAATCTCGGGACGAGATTCCCTTTTAAGGGTGGAGGAATGTAAAGGTCCCAAAAACGTGAATACAAAGAAACATGAGTTTGCACAAATGTTGGTGTCATGTGTATGAAAAAGGGGATTGATTCAAACTTTTTAGAAATATGATAACACATGAGAGGTTGTTCTAAAACCAACTTAGAGTCATTAGCAAGTTTGGACCCTAGTTGGATTAAGACCACCGAGTTGAAGTACTCAAGTGCAATGGGAGGGTTTGAAAATTAGAGTTTGAACTAAGTGATCAACTCAAATTTCAAACGAGGGAAGGACACTATGGGAATTCAAAACTGTTGTGTTCAAATTCTTGTTTGCAGCAGCTAACACAAGAATCAAATTGCATATTTGGATTCCTTAGGTCCAAATCAGTGGGTTGGCAAAGTTTCAGTAATTTTTGAAAAGGTTTGCTACCCATTTTTCCAAAAAGAATTCAAATGTCAAAGAATTCAAATATACATTTGAATTTGGAGGAACTTTGCCCAACCATCCAAATGTAGTTCAGTTTTAAACTCCAAACATTTGAATTGGTCACTTGCCAAGTTTTGGAGATCTTTTGAGGGGTGAAGAGGGACTGACTTGTGGGGCCCACATGTCATGGGGCTGAGTAGACTTAACCCCCAAGTTTTTCCCCTCTGTCTCTCACTCAACCGAGGGATTCTCCCAAACAGCACCAGCTGCCGCGCGCGCCACCACCTGGGAAGCCACCTCCTGTTTTCCTCTCTCGTGCTGGCAACCGGGCAGCGGCTCACCCCCTCCTCTACATGATCCACTCTACACACAGCTGAGCCAAACCCTTTTGCTTCCTCCTCACAAACAGCGCCGCACCACGCTCTGTTTCTCTCATCGGCGCCGCTCCTCCGATTTCCACCGCACACCGGCGTCTGCTTGGTCGTTGCCCGAGCCACCAACATAAAAAGTGAACACCAACACGTGCTCTAGCTAACCACCTCGCTACTTCATGGCGTTGTCGCTTCGTTTGGCCACAATTCAACGATCGCCGCCGAGAACCGAGGCTCACCGGCAGGAAACCGAGGACGGCCCCCATGGACAGCACACCACGGCCGTTTTCACCATCCCTCCTCAACACGAAAAAGGTGTGCCATGATCCCTAGCTCGTGTAGCTGCAAACCGCATAGCAAATGATCAACTGAGTAGGGAGAATTTCCAAAATTCCTGAAACTTGGTGCATATGGGTAGGGGTCGGTCTACCCCAAAATTCTAGCGGCACAGTCCACCCCAGCTCGGGCGAGCTTGCACACACCTTCTTCAATTCCTAGCGGTCCTCCTCGACCAAGAACCGAGTGATATGGTCCAGAAATGACCGGGTTCTTGCTGTTTTTCGGGCCGCCATGGAAAAACAGCTCGGGTCACCATGGAGCTCCATGTTGCCGACCTTTTCACGGGGTTCGGCGGCCATTTTCGACACCCTCGAGCTCCCACGGTGCTCTCCGCTTATTCCCCGACCGTTTTGATGCGGTGTAGCACATTCCCGACCACGCCGGAACCCTAACAGCCGCTGCCACCGTCGGGCACCCTGTTCCGGCGGTCTACGGCCGCCGGCGACACCCGAGCCGAGTTCAGCGTCGCGAGTTAGGGTGGGGCGGCGAGTCTGAGGTCGGGAGATGGCCGGGAAAGCTATTCCAGCGATGCTCGCCAGCGGGTGCCGCCGCGGCCCCTGTTTGGCGTGAGGAAGGAGAAGGCCGGCCGGGTGGGACCCACTGACAGGCGTTTAAACTTTTCAGGGATTTCAGTTTCTAGTTTGAACTTTGGAGGGCAACAACTTTGGGTAGGAGAATCCAAAAATTGTGAAATAAATTTTGTTGGATTCCTCTAATGGAGTACTATCCAAATATGAAACCCAAGTTGTATGAAACTTATTATTTAATTATGGAAAACTCTTTAAATAGTTTCTGAGAAAGAATTTTAGAGGGAGTTTGGTTAAGCCATAAATCCTCAAATTTTGCCAGAATATTCTCTAGGATGTTAGTAAACCCCTGTAAAAATTTCAGCTCAATTGGAATTGATTTGATCAGGGCAATTCAGAATTTAAGTTGCTGTGTTCAATTGAATACAGAAACATTTTCAGAGAATTTCCAAAACTTGGAAATTTATTTCTGGAAAATTCTTAGATCCAAAAATCTTAGGAAAATTCGTGCAAGTCCTATGAACTATAATTGAAATCGTAGTTCACTAAGTTTGGCATGAACATGCAAGTTTATTCAGAATTAAATTTCTTTTTGCCTAAAATGCTTAGGGAATTATTCTGAGTGGTCTATTCATTGGATAATTCCAAATATTGGTCCAGAGTGTTTTCTTGTGACAAGGAACCCACAAAAAAATTCTTAGCCCCATTGAAGCTCTGGATCACCCCTGCTATGTTTAACATTTTAAGGTAATCAACATAGAAGAGGGGGAAGACACCTAGCCTTTCATCTTGTTGCTTAGACACAAACCCAAACACCTAGAACCCATGTCATTTTATATTCTTAAAAAGAGTTCCAGTTTTAAAAACTTGTTATTAGAACTTGTAGCAAAGTCTTTACAATTAAACATATGTGCATATTCATTACGTGTAGCATCTACGTGAAGAACTTGAAGGCATTGGAGTAGAGATCAAAGGGGGAAGGCAAGAGATCAAACCGAGTGGTCTTCACTAACTGAGTTATATATATTAGTCTCCTGCAAAACAAATGCAAGCCCTGGTTTGCATCAAAACTTACAAGTTTCTATTTGTATTCACCTTATATGTCTAGCATTTTGTTTATGGTATTAAGTCTAGGTAGTACGAAACTCCAAATGCATAACCCAGAAAACCCTGGAGTATAATGTAGTGTAGGTTATCAAGTGATTATTACTGCTGATCTCAAGTTAACAAAAGTGGATTAAAAGAGGCATAACTCGAGTAGGAAGTTTCCTACTCGTGAACCGGGATTAAGGGGGATCAATCGGAAGAATTGTGAATTGATTCTCATAGCTGGGAATGGAGACAGGGCAGTGGATGGAAGGCTGAAGGACGTGGTCCTGTGAACCTAGTCCATGTCTGAGTCGATTAAGGCCCATTCTCGTGTGCGGCCCCGCTGGACAAGTTTGAGATGTGTACCGGATGCATACTGGCTATATGGGAACCAGGAAACTGATGTAACATGTTAACCTGGGTGTCGAGGCATACCTCACCGTCTGATGCCGATGCTGAAAGGATAGAGAAGTCGGCTCTACGAGGGTTTGCCGTAGAGAGGCTCAATCCCAGTCGGTGGGACCGGTTCGACATTTGGGTGTCGTGTGAAAGGTTGCCACATACGACGTCAGTGATGGTTGCTGTGTGCAACGTCGAGTACGAGCGTACGTGTCGTGTCAGCTGGGTGTTTTTGATTGCAATCACCGTCGCTCGTGGTAGTGAGCATACTTGTACACTGAGTCGTGACGTAGTAATAAACTGGGAAACATTTAATATGCTTTGTGAGTAATCCACATAATGGAAATGAGGAATGATCAACACTTTCACTAAATTTAATTTCCACCTTGGGCTAGTAGCGTCGAGGCAAAGCGTTTCTTGTTTGATTGTGGAGTCTCAACGTTAATGGCGCAAGGTCCGTATGAGTCTAGGGTAGCTCACTAAAGTTACCTTCACCTCGGGCAAGTGACATCGAGATAAAGCGTTTCTTGTTTGATTGTGGCGTCTCGATGTAAATTGCACGAGGGCTATAAAAGTTTTTTAAAACTGGAAGTAAGGAATCTCCTTTAGCTCAAGAGCATCGTTTGTGCAAACTGCTATATTCAGCCCTCTATTTTCATCATGTAGAGTTTCATGACTAGGGAGACGGTTAAGTCTTGCTGAGCTTCGTGCTCACAGATACTGCATAAGTTGTTTTGCAGGTAATAACTGTACGCTGATATGTACGGGTGTCCGATGAGACTCGGAGCTCTCCGAGTGGTGAACTCATGGCAACCTCTGCCGCTGCTATTGTGATAGTGTGGCTAGCGAGAAGGGTCCGCGGGCTGGACACCTTCTCTGTTGCTTAGCATAGGTATGAGACGTGAGTTGTAATAGTCTTCCGCTGTAGAATATTTTGAGAAGTATTTATAAAATTTACACTTTGTAAGCTTCCGCTTGATTTATGTAATATGATGCTTTATTTTGTGTACTGTTGGGTGCCGCATCGCACGGCACCACCCAATGCGATCCCCAGGCGAGGTGCCTCATCCCCGTGAACCGGGACGACGGGCCCTTACAGCGTGGTATCAGAGCCGCATTGGTAATAGCGCACGGAATAAGGATCGTATTACGACAAAAACTTAGGATACGGTGAGAAAACGGTATATGGCCCACATAAGGACTATAGTAGTATAGTTACTTAAGGTGGCAGCACTAACATACTTGTTATAATTCTGAATTTTGATTATGTAACGACGCTCCTACGCTCAGGTAAACATGGTAAGGAACGCCACCGAAAGCGGTTCAATTTCGGTTAGCTCTCCTGACGAGGAAAGTGGTTCACGAAAAGGTCTCACAGCTTGGTGTGAGACGTTAATATGAAACTCTTGAACTCTTCATGTTCCTGAGTTCATATGAAATGCTGATCCCTAGCGTGCATTAGGCAAGTATGTGGAGACCCCATCGTGTGGTCAGTGACACGATAGTTTGTTCATCTGGAAATAGCCCAGGAGGACATACGCAGCGCTTGCCATCGGCGTGCCCTGCAGGGCAGTAGGTGGTATCTATTGGGTAGATAACATTCCCAACCTTGACGACCCGTTCATGATCTACTCGGGTTCCCCGTCGTGTGGTGTTGAAACACGATCACGTACCTTGAGATGTGACTTAACTCAAGGACGGCCGTATGGCAATGATACGGGCGTTTGTATTTACTTTCAACTATGGAACTGCCTGAAATGAAACAACCTTTGAGTGCACCACTATTGAGTGTCTTCTGCAGGTACTAACCACATACGTATCCCGTGTAGTACACGTGTGCGAGAGACCGTCTTAGTGCCACTGATTAGACGTATATACCAGTATAAGCCGGTTTCGGATTTTCTTTGGTGAGGCTACGTAGTACCGACATGCTTCTTACGGTGCATCGACACCGTACTACACTTAATAACTCCGTCCCTATGAAGAAATAATTCATGAACTAACTTTCAACTAAAAATGGAAGTTTGAAACAAGTATTAGTTACTGAACTCTTATTTTGAGCTAAGATTCAAATGAGAGAAGGTTTAGGTTTCAAAGTTTTCAAAAACAGAGTGCTCTGTTTCTGGAAGGAAACTCTTGCTGAACTTTAACGGAGCATATCTCTGAGTAGCTTGATCCAATTACTCCGACTAAGAGTAAGTCTCACTACGGCAAACCCTCCTAGTGACGTGTGACACCCGGTTCCGAAAATAGAACCAAGTGAATGCATATGTGTGCCCAGGATGTTCTTCAAACATACACCTGTAATCCACAAACTGAATTCAGAATATAACCACGAATAATAGGGTTTAAGTACTTTATTACATCAATCTCTAACTCATTCTTGCAGCGGAAACCTCTAACTTATTCTAGCAGCGGAAGTCTCTAAACGATAGCAGAAGCATCTAAACAGCAGCGGCTCCATCTCCAACTCCACAGGCAAGTTGACGGTAGTTCGCACACCTAGTACTCCATATGATCCTCAAAATACTCCTCTCCTGTTGCTGATGTGTGTATGATAATGCAAGGGTGAGTACATGTCGTACTCAGCAAGTGCGGGAAAAGTATGACATGTAGCTTGCAGCAAGGTAGGGAATAAAAAGGCTCATTGCAGAAAGCAAAGTTTATTTCACAAACACGATAAAAACAGCAACTATCTTTAAGTGAATTCATTCCCAACATATATTTAAGTAAAACAATAACATACCCCCATCATAATTTACCACTTATCACGTCTCATCCAGCCATTAATCTTTCCTGCCATAAAGTGCTTCGTATGGTGCCATTTTAATACTGGATTGGTAACCATTGTTGTAGGAGAACTCCGCTAACGGCAAATGGTTATCGCAATTCTTCCGATGATCTATGGCACAGGCCCTCAGCATGTCTTCTAAAATTTGATTCATCCTCTCCGTTTGACGGTCGGTCTGTGGATGGTATGCTGAGATTCTGATTAACTTTGTCCCCAGAGATTCATGGAGTTGCTCCCAGAAACGAGCAACAAATATTGAACCTCGATCCGTTATGATGGTTTTGGGAACTCCATGTAAGCACACAATTCTGGAGAGATACAACTCTGCATATTGCTTAGTATGGAATCCCGTATTCACTGGGATGATGTGGGCTGATTTTGTTAAGCGATCAACAATCACCCAAATGGAGTCATGCTTTCTAGATGTGAGAGGCAGTCCGACAATAAGGTCCATGCTGATGTCCTCCCACTTCCATGCCGGAATACTTAACGGTTGTAGCATTCCCGCTTTCTTAATATGATCAGCTTTGACTCGCCGACAGGTATCACACTCGGATACATACTTGGCAATTTCTCGCTTCATCCGAGTCCACCAAAATTTTGTCTTAAGGTCTTGATACATCTTATTGCTCCCTGGATGTATCGAGTACTTGGACATATGAGCTTCATCGAGGATCTTCTTCCTTAGCTTCAGGTTCCGGGGTACCACGATGCGGTTGTTAAACCATAATACACCTTGTTCATCTTCCCGGAAACATTTCATTTTATCCTCATTGATTCTTGCTCGGATTTTCTGCATTCCTTTATCTCTCTTCTGGGCTTGTACAATTTCTTCTCTAATGGTAGGCACAAGAGCAAGATTAGACAACGCCCCATACGGAATCACCCGCAAGCTTGGTTCTTCATCCTTATCCGGACTAACTGACAATTTATTAATGTGGGACTTACGACTGAGTGCATCAGCCACCACGTTAGCTTTGCCCAGATGGTAATGGATCTCGAGCTCATAATCTTTGATTAATTCCAACTATCTCCGCTGCCTCATATTGATATCCTTCTGAGTGAATATATATTAGAGGCTCTTATGGTCGGTGTAGAGGTGCACTAAATTCCCAAGTAGTGCCTCCACATCTTTAACGCAAGCACCACTGCAGCCAGTTCTAGGTCATGAGTGGGATAGTGCTGCTCGTGGTTGCGGAGTTGACGAGACCCATACGCGATAATGCGCCTATCTTGCACTAAGACGCAGCCAAGTGCAATGCCTGAGGCATCACAATAAACATCAAATGGCTTTGTTGTATCCGGTTGGGCTAACACTGGTGCCGTTGTGAGATGTTTCTTCAAGGTTTGAAATGCCTCTTCGCAGGCCTCTGTCCACACATACTTGCTGCTCTTCTTTAATAACTCTGTCATTGGTTTGGCCACCTTGGAGAAGCTGGGAATAAATCTCCGATAATAACCCACTAGCCCCAGAAAACTGCGGATTTGATGAACAGATGTTGGAGACTCCCACTTTAAGACTTGCTCAATTTTGGTTGGATATACGGCCACACCCTCTGCTGAAATAATGTGGCCTAAGAATTGTACTTTGCTGATCCAAAATTCACACTTGCTGAATTTGGCATACAACTTATGTTCTCGTAGGCGTTGGAGCACAATATGGAGATGTTTGGTGTGCTCCTCTTCCGATTTGGAGTATACGAGAATGTCGTCGATGAAAACTACAATGAACTGATCCAACTCTGGCATGAATACGGAATTCATGAGATACATAAAGTGTGCGGGTGCATTTGTTAGCCCGAAAGACATGACTAGATACTCATAGAGCCCGTATCTAGTCGAGAAAGCCGTCTCCGGTATATCCTCCGCCCTGATTTTTATCTGATGATAACCGGACCGTAAGTCCATCTTGGAGAATACTTTGTCACCCACCAACTGATCAAATAATAATATCGATCCACGACAGTGGATATTTATTTTTGATCGTCACTGCATTCAGCGGCCGATAATCCACACATAATCGAAGTGACTCATCCTTTTTCTTCACAAAGAGGACTGAACAGCCCCATGGCGATGAGCTTGGTCGGATGAACTCTTTATCCATTAAGTCCTTTAGCTGTTCTTTCAGTTCAGCTAATTCCTTCGGAGACATTTTATACGGCCTCCGAGATATCGGTGTGGTTCCCGGTGCTAACTCGATCTTGAATACCACGTCCCTTTCAGGTGGCATCCCTGAAAGATCGTCGGGAAACACATCTGGGTACTCACGGACCACTGGAATATCCTCCAGTTTCGTGGTCACACTGTGGTACACCAGTGGATTTTTAGAATCCACAGCTTCAAGTATGAGTGTTTGGAGACCGTAGATTGGGGAGTCCAAACTAGCAATCCGTGGACCAATGTCAAGAACAGCCCCGTGGTAGTTCATCCACGCCATTCCTAGAATCACATCGATCTTCTGCCCCTCTAATACAATGAGGGTTGTGGGGTATAAATTTCTGCCTAACACAAGGGTGCTTTGACCACTACTTCATTAGCAGCTATATTTCCACCCGGTGAGCGGATAAGGTAGTGATCCTTCGGTGTAGAGGTGGAGATCTCAGCTTTGCACACAAACAACCTGCTGATGAAATTGTGTGTAGCTCTAGAGTCAAATAAAATTAACACAGGCAGTCCATTGAGGGTGAACATTCCCGCTAGCACAGGTGCCCCATCTGGCACATCCTCTAGAGCTGTATGATAAATGCACCCGGATTTTGGTGCTGTTCCTCGAAGCTGAGCATGGGGTTGATTTATACCCTGCTCCGGTGTAGTTTCTCTGTGGTGTATCCTTTCTGGACACTTCTTGCTGATGTGACCCAAATAACCGCACGTAAAGCACGGTTTCTCAGCCGGTTCAAGGTTGCTCGGAGTACGGACACTAGTTGTATTCTGCTGCGGCAAGAACACTTGAGGAACAGAATAACGTGGCTGCACATACCGTTGTTGCAGCTGTCTGACTTCAGAGTATTGAGCTGAACGACCCGAATGTTGCTGGAGTCGTCGAGCCGGCTGCATCAGCTGACAGTTCAAGGCACTGTCTACCACCCTGTATTTCTGAGGAGCACTACTGCTACTCTCCGGGGGTATATGGTTCTTTCTTTTCTCAGCCTGAACTTCCTGCTGAGCATCTTCAACCATGATGGCAGCACTCATCAATTTGTTGAAGTTCTTTCGATTAGCTAAAATGAGCCTCTCCTTTAGCTTGGGATGGAGGCTACGGAAGAACCATTCACACTTTTGTGCTTCGGTGTTCACATGTTGAGGCGCATACTGTGCCAGCTTGTTGAACACTCGCGAATGCTCGTATGCACCCCTCCCTCCTTGTTTTAAGGCCAGAAACTCCTCGAGTTTCTGCTGAATTATTCCGGAAGGAACATGATACGCAAGAAACGCCTTCCAGAATTCTGCCCATGTAAAGTCATGTCCAGCTGGTAAGGACGCGAGTTGATTTGCCCACCATGCACTGGCGGACCCGTGAAGTTGTTGCACTGCGTATAAAACCTTCTGAGGTTCGGTGCATTGGAGCAACCCGAACTTAGACTCAATGGTACGGATCCAGCTATCCGCCACCAGAGAATCCTCAGCTTCAATGAAAACCGGTGGTTGAGTTGCCAAGAACTCAACATAGGAATTCAGTTGAGGTTGGCGCAAGTCTTTGTCTTGACATCCCCCTTGACGGGATGTATTCATCACCAGCGTGCGGAGCAAGTCGGTTCGCTCATCGCTTGCAACCGTCATGGCAGCCAGAATGTCCGCCATTGTTACCGTAGGTGACGGTTCTGGTGGCAGCTGCGGTTGTGGAGCTCGCTGCTCCCGCTGTGGAGGGTTATCACCACCACCACCACTGGAACCACCTACTTCACTCATGGAACGAGTTCGCACCATTCTGCAATTGCACGAGTTCATTATCAGTTCAACACTATCACTTGATTTATTCCATAAACAAAGTAGTTCAACACTGATAATGAAATCTTAACATGTAAGCAAAATGATGTAAGCGCAAACTGATGTAGCTAACAACAAGGATTTAAAAGCAGATTGACCGGTCCTTAAGCAAACCAGATTTTGATCCAGTTAAAAGCATTTTCATAACTCATGTTGAATACCAAAGTTAAATTTAACTTCTATATCTTTCTAACGAGTATCCAAATGCCTCCATATCACTTCTGGATCAAACGTTATGATTGCTCAAAGTTGACAGAATTTCTGGATAAAATTCGCCAGCATCTCCTTTGTGTGGGGCTGACTTTATCACAGTTGTATACACAGATACAACATGAATCTGCACTAACTTTGAACTACAACAATGTTTCTTATCTCATGACCTTTCCAACGAAGATCCTTAGGGGTTTTTCTACAGCAAGTTATGGCTTAAAAACAGAAAGGTCCAGAGAGGTTTTGCTGCTGTCCGGGTGCTGAACAGTTTGCCTTCATCTGGACTTTTGACCAACTTAACATGTGATTTTGCTCTCGAGGTCTACAATAAAATTGTAGAGCACTTGAAAATCTTTCCAGAACTGTATCATACACCTTAATTGGATCCAGATACTCAGAGTTATGCTCCGTTAAAGTTCAGCAAGAGTTTCCTGCCAGAAACAGAGCACTCTGTTTTTGAAAACTTTGAAACCTAAACCTTCTCTCATTTGAATCTTAGCTCAAAATAAGAGTTCAGTAACTAATACTTGTTTCAAACTTCCATTTTTAGTTGAAAGTTAGTTCATGAATTATTTCTTCATAGGGACGGAGTTATTATGTAGTACGGTGTCGATGCACCGTAAGAAGCATGTCGGTACTACGTAGCCTCACCAAAGAAAATCCGAAACCGGCTTATACCGTTATATACGTCTAATCAGTGGCACTAATATGGTCTCTCGCACACGTGTACTACACGGGATACGTACGTGGTTAGTACCTGCAGAAGACACTCAATAGTGGTGCACTCAAAGGTTGTTTCATTTCAGGCAGTTCCATAGTTGAAAGTAAATACAAACGCCCGTATCATTGCCATACGGCCGTCCTTGAGTTAAGTCACGTCTCAAGGTACGGGATCGTGTTTCAACACCACACGACGGGGAACCTGAGTAGATCATGAACGGGTCATCACAGTTGGGAATGTTACCAACCCAACAGATACCACCTACTGCCTTGCAGGGCACGCCGATGGCAAGCGTTGCGTATGTCCTCCTGGGCTATTTCCAGACAAACACACTATCGTGTTACTGACCACACGATGGGGTCTCCACTTACTTGTCTAATGCACGCTAGGGATCAGCATTTCATATGAACTCAGGAATATGAAGACTTCAAGAGTTTCATATTAACGTCTCACACCAAGCTGTGAGACCTATCCCTGAACCACTTTCCTCGTCAGGGGAGCTAACTGAAATTGAACCGCTTTCGGTGGTGTTCCTTACCATGTTTACCTGAGCGTAGGTGCGTCGTTACATAATCAAAATTCAGAATTATAACAAGTATGTTAGTGCTGCCACTTTAAGTAACTATAATACTATAGTCCTTATGTGGGCCTAATACCGTTTCCTCACCGTATCCTAAGTTTTTGTCGTAATACGATCCTTATTCCGTGCGCTATTATCAATGCGGCTCTGATACCACGCTGTGAGGGCCCGTCGTCCCGGTTAACGGGGACGGGGCACCTTGCTCGGGGATCGCATTGGGAGGTGCCGTGCGATGCGGCACCCAACAGCACACATAATAAAGCATCATATTACATAAATCAAGCGGAAGCTTACAAAGTGTAAATTTTACAAATATTTCTCAAAATATTCTACAGTGGAAGACTATTACAACTCACGTCTCATACCTATGCTAAGCAACAGAGAAGGTGTCCAGCCCGCGGACCCTTCTCGCTAGCCACACTATCACAATAGCAGCAGCAGGGGTTGCCATGAGTTCACCACTCGGAGAGCTCCGAGTCTCATCGGACACCCGTACATATAAGCGTACAGTTATTACCTGCAAAACAACTTATGCAGTATCTGTGAGCACGAAGCTCAGCAAGACTTAACCGTCTCCCTAGTCATGAAACTCTACATGATGAAAATAGAGGGCTGAATATAGCAGTTTGCACAAACGATGCTCTTGAGCTAAAGGAGAGTCCTTACTTCCAGTTTTAAACAACTTTTATATCCCTCGCGCGATTTACATCGAGACGCCACAATTAAACAAGAAACGCTTTATCTCGATGTCACTTGCCCGAGGTGAAGGTAACTTTAGTGAGCTACCCTAGACTCATACGGACCTTGCGCCATTAGCGTCGAGACTCCACAATCAAACAAGAAATGCTTTGCCTCGATGCTACTAGCCCAAGGTGGAAATTAAATTTAGTGAAAGTGTTGATCATTCCTCATCTCCATTATGAGGATTACTCACAAAGCATATTAAATGTTTCCCAGTTTATTACTACGTCACGACTCAGTGTACAATTATGCTCACTACCATGAGTGACGGTGATTGCAATCAAATACACCCGGCTGACACGACACGTACGCCCGTACTCGACGTTGCACACAGCAACCATCACTGACGTCGTACGTGGCAACCTTTCACATGACACCCAAATGTCGAACCGGTCCCACCGACTGGGATTAAGCCTCTCTACGGCAAACCCTCGTAGAGCCAACTTCTCTATCCTTTCAGCATCGGCATCAGACGGTGAGGTATGCCTCGACACCTAGGTTAACATGTTACATCGGTTTCCTGGGTCCCATATAGCCAGTATGCATCCGGTACACATCTCAAACTTGTCCAGCGGGGCCGCACACGAGAACGGGCCTTAATCGACTCAAACATGGACTAGGTTCACAGGACCACGTCCTTGAGCCTTCCATCCACTGCCCGGTCTCCATTCCCAACTATGAGGATCAATTCCCAGCTCTTCCGATTGATCCCCCTTAATACCGGTTCACGAGTAGGAAACTGCCTACTCGAGTTATGCCTCTTTTAATCCACTTTTGTTAACTTGAGATCAGCAGTAATAATCACTTGATAACCTACACTAAATTATACTCCAGGGTTTTCTGGGTTATGCATTTGGAGTTTCGTACCACCTAGCCTTAATACCATAAACAAACTGCTAGACATATAAGGTGAATACAAATAGAAACTTGTAAGTTTTGATGCAAACCAGGGCTTGCCATTGTTTTGCAGGAGACTAATATATATAACTCAGTTAGTGAAGACCACTTGGTTTGATCTCTTGCCTTCCCCCTTTGATCTCTACTCCAATGCCTTCAAGTTCTTCACGTAGATGCTACACGTAATGAATATGCACATATGTTTAATTGTAAAGACTTTGCTACAAGTTCTAATAACAAGTTTTTAAAACTGGAACTCTGTTTAAGAATTTAAAATGACATGGGTTCTAGGTGTTTGGGTTTGTGTCTAAGCAACAAGATAAAAGGCTAGGTGTCTTCCCCCTCTTCTATGTTGATTACCTTAAAAGGTTAAACATAGCAGGGGTGATCCAGAGCTTCAATGGGGCTAAGAATTTTCTTGTGGGTTCCTTGTCACAAGAAAACACTCTTGGACCAATATTTGGAATTATCCAATGAATAGACCACTCAGAATAATTCCCTAAGCATTTTAGGCAAAAGGAATTTAATTCTGAATAAACTTGCATGTTCATGCAAACTTAGTGAACTACGATTTCAATTATAGTTCATAGGACTTGCACGAATTTTCCTAAGATCTTTGGAGCTAAGAATTTTCCAGAAATAAATTTCCAAGTTTTGGAAATTCTCTGAAAATGTTTCTGTATTCAATTGAACACAGCAACTTAAATTCTGAATCGCCCTGATCAAATCAACTCCAATTGAGCTGAAATGTTTACAGGGGTTTACTAACATCCTAGAGAATATTCTGGCAAAATTTGAGGATTTATGGCTTAACCAAACTCCCTCTAAAATTCTTTTGCTGAAAATCTTTAAAGAGTTTTCCAGAATTAAATAATGAGTTTCATACAACTTGGGTTTCATATTTGGATAGTACTCCATTAGAGGAATCCAACAAAATTTATTTCACAATTTTTGGATTCTCCTACCCAAAGTTGTGGCCCTCTAAAGTTCAAACTAGAAACTGAAATCCCTGAAAAGTTTAAACGCCTGTCAGTGGGTCCCACCTGGCCGGCCTTCTCCTTCCTCGCGCCAAACAGGGTCCGCGGCGGCGCCCGCCGGCGAGCATCGCCGGAATAGCTTTCCCGGCCATCTCCCGACCTCAGACTCGCCGCCCCACACTAACTCGCGACGCTGAACTCGGCTCGGGTGTCGCCGGCGGCCGTAGACCGTCGGAACAGGGTGCCCGACGGTGGTAGCGGCTGTTAGGGTTCCGGCGTGGTCGGGAATGTGCTACACCGCATCAAAATGGTCGCCGAATGAGCGGAGAGCACCGTGGGAGCTCGAGGGTGTCGAAAATGGCCGCCAAACCCCGTGAAAAGGTCGGCAACATGGAGCTCCACGGTGACCCGAGCTGTTTTTCCATGGCGGCCCGAAAACAGCAAGAACCCGGTCATTTCTAGACCATATCACTCGGTTCTTGGTCGAGGAGGACCGCTAGGAATTGAAGAAGGTGTGTACAAGCTCGCCCGAGCTGGGGTGGACTGTGCCGCTAGAATTTTGGGGTAGACCGACCACTACCCGTATGCACCATGTTTCAGGAATTTTGGAAATTCTCCCTACTCAGTTGATCGTTTTCTATGCGGTTTGCAGCTACACGAGCTAGGGATCATGGCGCACCTTTTTCGTGTTGAGGAGGGATGGTGAAAACGGCCGTGGTGTGCTGTCCACGGGGGCCGTCCTCGGTTTCCCGCCGGTGAGCCTCGGTTCTCGGCGGCGATCGTTGAATTGTGGCCAAACGAAGCGACAACGCCACGAAGTAGCAAGGTGGTTAGCTAGAGCACGTGTTGGCATTCACTTTTTGTGTTGGTGGCTCGGGCAACGACCGAGCAGACGCCGGTGTGCGGTGGAAATCGGAGGAGCGGCGCCGATGAGAGAAACAGAGCGCGGTGCGGCGCTGTTTGTGAGGAGGAAGCAAAAGGGTTTGGCTCAGCTGTGTGGGGAGTGGATCACGTAGAGGAGGCGGTGAGCTGCTGCCCGGTTGCCAGCGCGAGAGAGGAAAACAGGAGGTGGCTTCCCGAGTGGTGGCGCGCGTGGCAGCTGGTGCTGTTCGGGAGAATCCCTCGGTTGAGTGAGAGACAGAGGGGAAAAACTTGGGGGTTAAGTCTACTCAGCCCTATGACATATGGGCCCCACCAGTCAGTCCCTCTTCACCCCTCAAAATATCTACAAAACTTGGCAAGTGACCAATTCAAATGTTTGGAGTTTAAAACTGAGCTACATTTGGATGGTTGGGCAAAGTTCCTCCAAATTCAAATGTATATTTGAATTCTTTGCACATTTGAATCCTTTTTGGAAAAATGGGTAGCAAACCTTTTCAAAACTTACTGAAACTTTGCCAACCCACTGATTTGGACCTAAGGAATCCAAATATGCAATTTGATTCTTGTGTTAGCTGCTGCAAACAAGAATTTGAACACAACAGTTTTGAATTCCCATTGTGTCCTTCCCTCATTTGAAATTTTAGTTGATCACTTAGTTCAAACTCTAATTTTCAAACCCTCCAATTGCACTTGAGTACTTCAGCTCGGTGGTCTTAATCCAACTAGGGTCGAAACTTGCAAATGACTCTAAGTTGGTTTTAGAACAACCTCTCATGTGTTATCATATGTGTAAAAAGTTTGAATCAATCCCCTTTTTCATACACATGACACCAACATTTGTGCAAACTCATGTTTCTTTGTATTCACGTTTTTGGGACCTTTACATTCCTCCCCCCTTAAAAGGGAATCTCGTGCCGAGATTACAAAAGAAAGATGAGGCGGAAGGTAATTACAAAATTTACGACAAAAGCTCCGGATAGTTCTTGTGGATGTAATCTTCACTCTCCCATGTCGCTTCTTCTGGTGTGTGATTACTCCACAGGACTTTGTAAAATTTTAAAGTCCGATTTCGAGTGATCCGGCTCTTCTCATTGATAATCTTGATGGGCTGCTCGGCGTAGGTAAGATCTGGTTGTAATATCTCCATGTCTCCCGAAAGAATCTCCGTCGGCTTCTTCAACCACTTCCTCAAGTGTGAGACATGGAATATGTCGTGGACGCCCGATAAAGATGGTGACAGCTTCAGATGGTAGGCTACCGGTCCACACCGTTCTGTAATAACGAACGGACCCACAAAGCGAGGAGCTAGCTTTCCCTTGACCCCGAATCGATGAATTCCCTTCATTGGGGATACTCGGAGATAGACGTGATCTCCGACTTCAAAATACAAGGGCCGGCGTCGCTGGTCCGCATAACTCTTCTGGCGAGATTGAGCGGCTTTTAGGTTTTCTTGAATCAGCTGGACTCGCTCTTCAGCATATTTTACAAGATCAATGCCGAAAATCACCCTCTCGCCCGATTCACACCAATTGAGTGGTGTGCGGCACTTCCTGCCATAAAGTGCTTCGTATGGTACCATTTTAATATTGCATTGGTAACCATTGTTGTAGGAGAACTCCGCTAACGGCAAATGGTTATCTCAATTCTTCCCATGATCTATGGCACTGGCCCTCAGCATGTCTTCTAAAATTTGATTCACCCTCTCCGTTTGACCGTCGGTCTGAGGATGGTATGCTGAGCTTCTGATTAACTTTGTCCCCAGAGATTCATGGAGTTGCTCCCAGAAACGAGCAACAAATATTGAACCTCGATCCGATATGATGGTTTTGGGAACTCCATGTAAGCACACAATTCTGGAGAGATACAACTCTGCATATTGCTTAGTACGGACTCCCGTATTCACTGGGATGAAGTGGGCTGATTTTGTTAAGCGATCAACAATCACCAAAATGGAGTCATGCTTTCTAGATGTGAGAGGCAGTCCGACAATAAAGTCCATGCTGATGTCCTCCCACTTCCATGCCGGAATACTTAACGGTTGTAGCATTCCCGCTTTCTTAATATGATCAGCTTCGACTCGCCGACATGTATCACACTCGGATATATACTTGGCAATTTCTCGCTTCATCCGAGTCCACCAAAATTTTGTCTTAAGGTCTTGATACATCTTATTGCTCCCTGGATGTATCCAGTACTTGGACATATGAGCTTCATCGAGGATCTTCTTCCTTAGCTTCAGGTTCCGGGGTACCACGATACGGTTGTTAAACCATAACACACCTTGTTCATCTTCCCGGAAACATTTCATTTTATCCTCATTGATTCTTGCTCGGATTTTCCGCATTCCTTTATCTCTCTTCTGGGCTTGTACAATCTCTTCTCTAATGGTAGGCACAAGAGCAAGATTAGACAACGACCCATACAGAATCACCCGCAAGCTTGGTTCTTCATCCTCATCCAGACTAACTGACAATTTATTAACGTGGGACTTACGACTGAGTGCATCAGCTACCACGTTAGCTTTGCCCGGATGGTAATGGATCTCGAGCTCATAATCTTTGATTAATTCCAACCATCTCCGCTGCCTCATATTGATATCCTTCTGAGTGAATATATATTTGAGGCTCTTATGGTCGGTGTAGAGGTGCACTAAATTCCCAAGTAAGTAGTGCCTCCACATCTTTAACGCAAGCACCACTGCAGCCAGTTCTAGGTCATGAGTGGGATAGTGCTGCTCGTGGTTGCGGAGTTGACGAGACCCATACGCGATAACGTGTCTATCTTGCATTAAGACGCAGCCAAATCCAATGCCTGAGGCATCACAATAAACATCAAATGGCTTTGTTGTATCCGGTTGGGCTAACACCGGTGCCGTTGTGAGATGTTTCTTCAAGGTTTGAAATGCCTCTTCACAGGCCTCTGTCCACACATACTTGCTGATCTTCTTTAGTAACTCTGTCATTGGTTTGGCCACCTTTGAGAAGCTGGGAATAAATCTCCGATAATAACCCGCTAGCCCCAGAAAACTGCGGAACGCCTCCTCACATACTTCACTCTACACATATTTCTTTCCTTTCTTCAGAAGTTCCGTCATCGGTTTAGAGATCTTAGAGAAATTCGGAATGAATCACTGGTAGTAACCCGCTAAACCGAGAAAGTTACGGACTTTGTGGACTGATTTTGGTGAACTCCAATTCAGCACTTGGACAATCTTGTTCGGATCAAACGCAATGCCTTCCGCAGAAATAGTGTGCCCAAGAAATGGCACTTGGTTGATCCAAAACTCGCACTTGCTGAGTTTTACATATAGTTTGTGATCCCGTAGGCGTTGGGGCATAATATGCAGATGTTCGCCGTGTTATTCTTCCGATTTAAAATATACCAAGATATTATCGATGAAAACCACGACGAACTTGTCCAACTCCGTTATAAAGACTGAATTCATCAAGTACATAAAATGAGCCGGAGCATTGGTGAGTCCGAATGACATGACGAGATACTCATATAACCTGTATCTCATCGATAATGCCGTCTTTGGTATGTATTCCGCCCGTATTTTGATCTGATGATATCCGGACCGAAGATCCATCTTCGAGAAAACCTTAGCACCCACTAGTTGATCGAAAAGCATATCGATACTTGGTAGTGGATACTTGTTTTTGATAGTTACGACATTGAGCGGACGATAGTCCACACATAGCCTCAGAGTCTCGTTCTTTTTCTTGACGAACAGCGCGGAGCATCCCCACAGTGATGAACTTGGTCAAATAAATCCTTTGCTTAACAAGTCATTCAGATGCTCTTTCAGCTCCATGAGTTCCTTCGGTGCCATTTTATACGGCCTCCGAGAGATGGGTGTGGTTCCCGGTGATAGTTCAATTTTGAACTCCACCTCACGTTCGGGCGGCATGCCTGGTAGATCATCGGGTGTGACGCCCGGTTCCGTGAAAACGGTTCCGAACTAATGCATATGTGTGCCCAGGATGTTCATGACACATACACATGTAATGAACAAACTGAATTCAGAATATAACCACGAATAATAGGGTTTAAGTACTTTATTACATCAAGCTCTAACTTATTCTTGCAGCGGAAGTCTCTAACTTATTCTAGCAGCGGAAGTCTCTAAAGGATAGCGGAAGTAAACTAAGCACGGCAGCGGCTCCATCTTCAACTCCATACCCACAGGCAAGTTGACGGTAGATCACACGCCTAGTACTCTAAATGATCTTCGAAGTACTCCTCTCCTGTTGCTGATGATTGAGTAATAATGCAAGGTTGAGTACATGACGTACTCAGCAAGTGCGGGAAAATATAATATGTAGCTTTCAAGGTACGGAACAAAAAGGCTCATGGCAGAAAGCAAAGTTTATTTCACAAAACATGATAAAAACAGCAACTACCTTTAAGTGAATTTAATCCCAACATGTATCACATTAAAACATCAACATACATCCATCATGATTCTCCTCTTTTCATGTCTCATCCAGACATTTATGTTTCTCAACTCTTTCTCATGCTCAAAATGACCATCTCATGATCATATCCATCTCATATCCGAAACCAAAGCTCATTGTTTCGACTCAACAGTCCGAAACCATTCTCATTACCAGGACTCAGCAGTCCCGAAACCAAATTCCAAAGACCAAACCATACCAATAACCAAACCGATGACCATACAAATGACCATCCCAAACCATACCATAACCAAACCAAACATCCATCCCAAAAACCATCCCATCTAATCATGTGAGTTGGCCAGGCGCTTGTGACCGGAAGCACGGCTATCATGATAGTTTTACACTCTTAAGAGTTTGCACCACTTTACCCACAAGTTTGTGATTTCGTCACCCGTCGGCGACTACAGAACCTCCATTATACCAGTACACAACCGTCGGTGTATGGCCAAGAGATCACAAAATAGCCTTTACAAAGAGGCTACTAGATGTATGGACTCACTAAGCTTTCACCAGCAGGCTCGAATCACCATTCTCCCACCTACGGGCCCCCTCTTGTGCCATGCAGTTCCCAGGGCAGTCCTCTCTCGACTCCCATTCCCCGCGCCTTCCACGGTCCATAACAATCTAGCAACTTACCTAATTAGTCAGCTAAGCCGCACCAATATTTGGCCTTGTGGTGGCACTGTTTTCCAGGCATGTGCTGGCATGAACCGGTCCTTAGATCTACGGCAAGTAAATCACCATCTCATTCTACCACATTCTCAAACCAAGCTTGCCTAGATCTCCCCCGATCCATGTTCATTATCATCATCAAGTTCTTATTAACATTATTCATATGAGTGCAGTAGCTAGACACGTTCCATCTCGCTTCCCATATCCCATAGATTAGCGAAGCAAAAAGCAATACGACCATACCCGACTCATCAACTTTCCCGGTGACAAGGGTGGTTAACAAAACTAGTAAACTCCTATTAAAGGGTTTGCCATCAAGTTGACTCAAGCAAACATGTTTTCGCAAGCAAAACATGTTCCTGTGGCTTCTGTTGCTCACCGATCTCGAAGTTTTGGTGTTGTAGTCCTTCGTAGATAGCTCCGTGAGCTTGTCCTTATACTTATGATCACGCATGTACAAAATTTACAGCAATCAAACTTCATGCACAATCCTTACTCAAGATGCAATGGTGCATATGCATGCTAATCCTATGGTGCTATCAGTTTTTATGTGTTCTTGCATGTTTTAATGGTTTGCATGGGATTTTATGATGAACAAAGGTATAAGGATCAAGTGTGGACGTGGTGATGATCTCGACTCAAGATCTAGATCAATTCCACCGTTAAAAACCGATCAACACGTGATCTCTCCACAAGAAAAAGCTTATGTTCAAAGGGATCGAAGAAACAGATGCGAAGAAAACCGTGATGATGTCGTAAGGTGGTAACGAAGACCTAACTCACCTCTCCTTGGTGTCGGGGCCTTCCTCCTAGCGAAGACAGCAGCGGGGAGCTCATCGGCGGCTCACCGGTGGGGCTCACCGTCGTCTGAACTCCGGCGAGGGGTGGAGAGTCTAACTCGGCGAGCTGGGGCTAGGGCTTCCAAGTCGCCGACTTAGGGAGGAAATAAGAGTACGTGGGGTCGGCCAAGGGTTTTTGGGTTCTATTTATAAAGGGTGAAAGAAGAGTCCTACTCCGATTGGATTTTAAATAAGAGTCCTATTCAATTTCTTTTAGATCTTAACAACTTATCTCCAATCGGTTTGGTGCGGTAGCAGCGTGAAATCGTGTCGGTTTCCCTCAGTACCGGGTATTCTCACGCATACAGGAGAAAAACCGCTTAGGGATATCGTCACCTCCGTAGTGGAGAGCTCCGGAGACGCCACGTGTCCAGCGGGGGCCTGGCCTCCCTTTTCCGCAGAGACAAGCTCCGGGTGCGCCACGTGTCTAGCGGGCGGGACCTCCCTCTCCCTCAGAGGTGAGCTCCGCGTGCGCCACGTGTCAGTGCTGGACCTCCCCTCTCCTCGGAGGTGGGCTCCGAGAATGCCACATGTCCAGTAGCACCGGACTTCCTTTCTCCTCAGAGACGAGCTCCGAGGATGACACGTGTCCAGCAGTGTTGGACCTCCCGGAAGCGAGCTCCGAGGGTGACTGTCCCGCTGGGTCGGACCTCTCGGAGGTGAGCTCCGAGAGCGACACGTGTCCAGCGGGGTTGGACATCTCGTAGGTGAGCTCCGAGAGCGACACGTGTCCCGCGGGGTCGGTCCTTGCTTTTCCGCAGCGACTAGCTCCGGTGGGGACACGTGTCCTGCGGGGTTGGACCTCGCTTCTCCGCAGAGACAAGCCCTGGAGACAACACGTATTCAGTGGGTCGGACCTCACCCCTTCCACAGAGGCTAGCTCCGAGCCTGCCACGTGTCTGGCGATGCCGGACCTCGCCCCCCTCTGCAGGGATGAGCTCCGAAGATGCCACGTGGCCAGCAGGCCACGAGAATTGTCGACAGTGCTCCTCGGCGAACTAGAATTGGCTCTTTTCGGCTATATTTCTGATTCTTTTCTCCACTTCTACTTCTTTTAAAATGTTTCTTTATATGAAATATGCATGCATGCGTGAATATGAAATTGAGGGTGTCACAAACCTACCCCCTTAAACTGAATCTCACCCTCGAGATTCGATAGAGTGGAGAATAGATGAAGGATTTCTGCCTTGAGGTCTTTCTCACGTTCCCATGTAGCTTCGGCTTCCGTGTGATGGCTCCATTGTACCTTGCACCAACGGATCACATTGTTCCTCGTGACCCTTTCCTTCACGTCCAAAATTCACACAGGGTGCTCTACGTAGGTCAGATCCTCTTGAAGCTCAAGCTCATCCATCGGTACTTGTTCTTCTGGTACTCTCAAGCACTTCTTGAGTTGGGATACGTGAAACACGCCATGCACGTCGGATAGGTGCGTTGGGAGATCTAGTTGATAAGCTACCTCTCCTCGCTTGCCCAAAATTTTAAATGGCCCGATGTAGCGAGGTGCTAACTTGCCTTTGATGTTGAAACATCGTTGGCCATGGATAGGTGATGCCTTAAGGCACACGAAGTCTCCTACTTCGAAGGTCAACTTTCTTCGCCTATTGTCCGCATAACCTTTTTGTCGTGACTGAGCAGCCTTTAAGTTCTCCCGTATTGTTTGGACTTGCTTCTCGGCCTCTTGCAGCATTTCGGGTCCAAATATTTGGTTTTCTCCGGTCTCGTTCCAAAACAACGGCGTCCTACATCATCTACCATACAATGCTTCGAAAGGTGACATCTTCAAGCTGGCTTGATAGCTGTTATTGTATGAGAACTCGGCATACGGCAAGCTCCTATCCCAACTACGCCCATTTTTCAAGGCGCAGGCTCTCAACATGTCCTCCAAAAATTTGATTGGCTCTCTCAGTTTGCCCGTCGGTTTGCGGGTCATAAGTGGAGCTAAAATCTAGTCGTGTACCCATAGCTTCATGCAGCTTCTTCCAGAACCTAGAGGTAAATTGGGTACCCCGGTCTGAAACTATCCTCTTTGGGACTCCATGATGGCACACGATTTGCTCCATGTACAGCTCGGCTAGTTCTACGACGCGGTACGTGGTTTTAACATGAAGAAAGTGAGCTGTTTTCGTCAATCGGTCCACAATAACCCAGATGGAGTCGTAACCCGACCGAGTATGTGGTAGTCCGACGATGAAATCCATACTGATGTCTTCCCACTTCCACCCGGGTACTTTCAATGGTTGCAACAGTCCAGCGGGTCTTTGATGTTCGGCCTTAACCCGTTGGCACATGTGGCATAGGGCAACATACCCAGCTATGTCCCTTTTCATACCATCCCACCAATAGCAAGTTTTCAGGTCCTTGTACATCTTTGTACTGCCGGGATGTATGGAATAAGGTGAGTCATGTGCCTCTTTTAATATCGTGTCGCGGATGTGCTTCACGTTAGGCACACAAATCCTTTTCCCTAACCAAAGCGTACCCTTCTCGTCTTCCTTGAAGTCCTTTTCTATGCCTTGTCGGATTCTTTCATTGATCTCCTTGATTTCCTCATCCGTTGCTTGGCCATCTCTCATCTCTTTTTCCAACGAAGAGTGGAGTTCCATCACTTCCATCTCGTTCAAGAACCCGAGATGTAACCGTTCGAACTCCTTGCGCAGCTCGGGCGGTAGCTCCCGAACCGTGAGTTGGTGACATGCTCCTATTCGGCTCAATGCATCAGCTACTACATTGGCCTTTCCGGGGTGATAATTGATTCCAACATCATAATCCTTGATGAATTCCAACCATCGACGTTGCCTCAAGTTCAAATCCGTTTGGGTGAATATATACTTGAGGCTTTTGTGATCCGTGTAGATCTCACATCAGTGGCCAAGGATATAATGTCTCTAAATCTTCAATGCATTCACCACGGCTGCGAGTTCCAAGTCATGTGTGGGATAATTCAGCTCGTGTTTCTTTAGTTGTCTCAATGCATAGGCTACCACTTGTCCTTCTTGCATGAGCACACATCCAAGCCCTTGTCTTGATGCGTCACAATATATGTCAAAGCTCTTGCTCACGTCTGGCAATACCAGAACCGGCGCTGTGGTTAGCCTTTTCTTGAGCTCCTCAAAGCTTTCTTGACACATGGGTGTCCACTAAAATGATTTTCCCTTCATTAGCAATTCAGTCATAGGCTTTGCTATTTTCGAGAAATCCTTGATGAGCCGGCGATAGTATCCAGCCATCCCAAGGAAACTCCTCACGTTCTGCAGTTGGTTCCACTTCAGAACATCTCCCACTTTTCCGGGATCAACCGATACTCCTTCCTCGGAGATGATGTGGCCTAGGAACGATATCTCCTTTAGCCAAAATTGACATTTTCTGAGCTTGGCATATAATTGATGCTCTCGCAGCTTCTGCAATGTCAATCTCAAATGTTCTTCGTGTTCTTCCTTGCTTTTCGAATACACCATGATATCATCGATGAAAACCATGACTAACTTGTCCAAGTACTCCATGAAGACCTTATTCATGAGGTACATGAAATATGCGGGTGCATTTGTTAACCTAAAAGACATCACGGTATGTTCATACGAACCGTACCTTGTTCGAAAGGCAGTCTTGGGTATGTCGGAGGGCTTAATCTTCAGCTGGAAGTATCCCGACCGAAGATCAATCTTGGAAAAGACTCGGGCTCCTTTCATTTGGTCAAACAGGTCCTCTATACGGGGCAGAGGGTATTTATTCTTGATCGTTACCTCGTTGAGAGACATATAATCCACACACATCCTTTGGGTTCCATCCATTTTGTCTACGAAGAGCACGGGGGCTCCCCATGGTGACGAGCTTGGACGTATAAAACTCTTCTCTAGCTGCTCCTGAATTTGCTTCTTGAGCTCCACTAGCTCGTTAACGGGCATCCTATATGGTCTCTTTGCTATAGGTGCAGTTCCGGGTACCAAGTCAATGGAAAACTCAATGTCCCGGCCAGGTGGCATACCTCGAAGTTCTTCCGGGAACATGTCCGAAAATTCTTGAACCACCGGAATGCTTTCCAATGTTGTTTCTTCGACGTGATTCAACTTGCCTTCTCGGTTGTTGGTTGGGCTGACTCGAACTCAATATGAGTACCGTGCTTGTTTGTTAACTGCACGCTCCTCTCAGCACATTGGATCACTCCGTTGTGCTTGCTTAACCAATCCATTCCGTGTATTATATCAAGCCCTTGAGAATCCAAGACAATAAGGTTGGCAAGGAAGTCTACCCCCCTTATTTTAAGGTTTACTTTCGGACATACTATATTAGTCCTCATCTCTCCACCGGGAGAATTCACCAACATCGTATATTTCAAGTGTGATATGAGTAGATTATACTTGGCAACATACTTGGATGATATGAATGAATGCGATGCTCCGGAATCAAATAAAACAGTAGCTGGGTTGGAGTTGGCAAGGAACATACCAATCACGATGTCCTCAGCCTGTTGCGCCTCCTCAGCGGAGACATGATTCACGTTGCCACGAGCGTAGTTCTGCTGTCCACTATTACCTTGCGTAGCTCCTCCATTTGGCCGTGGGTTCTGCTTGGGCGTGTTGCTTGGCTGTCCAAGACCTTTCCTCGGGCACTGACTAGCAAAGTGTCCCGTTTCTCCGCATGCAAAGCATGCCTTGTTGCCAAGACAGCAGGTACGTTAGGGCGAGGGTGGTTTTGAGCATAGGCGCCCATGTTTGGATGGGGTGCAGAAGGCAAAGGCACACAAGGTGCTTGCACAACGGGTCGTTGCTGCGGTGGTTGATTAGGGCGAAAAGTAGAAGTGGATGAGCCATACTGCGGTGCAGCTGGCGGCATGAAACAGGGACGTACATTGCTCCCTTGTGGCTGGTATGGCATCTTTCTTTTGCCCTCTTGCTCGATCTCTCGGATCTTGCTCTCAACCACTATGGCTTTGTCAACTAGCTTCTGGAAGTTTGCATAGTCGTTCTTGAGGAGCTGAACCTGGATCTCATTGTTCAACCCTCACATGAACAAGTATTGCTTCCTTTGATCCGAGTTGACATCTTCGGGGACATACCTTCACAGCTGCATGAACTTGTCGAGGTACTCATTCACGCTCTTCTTGCCTTAGCGGAGACCTTCAAACTCTTGCCTTTTTAGCATCATGACTCCAGCAGGGACATAATGAGAGCGGAAACTCTCCTTGAACTCTGCCCAAGTGATAGTCTCCTGGTCGACATGAGCATTGCAAAGAGCGTCCCACCAGTCAGCGGCTGCTCCCATGAGTTGGTGCGATCCGAAGAGAACTTTCTCCCGATCATTGCACTGAACAATAGCAAGCTTCTTCTCCATGTATTTCAACCAATCATCAACCTCCATGGGATCATTAGCTTGTGCAAAAGTGGGCGGTCGAGTCCTCATGAACTCTCCCAGTCGGTTGTGAGCCGGCGGTGGTGGCAGTGGTGGTGGTGGTGCAGGAATGGGGTTAGTATTGTTGTTGTTGGCTTGCAGCTGACCCAAAGTTTGGATTATAGTTTGCATAAGCTGGTTCTGCATAGCCATCAAACGTTCAAGGTTGTTTTCACAAGCCCCTGGGTTAACATTCTCAGGAACTTCAACGTGATCATCCTCTTGGGGTTCCTGGTTGCCACGAATGTTCCTCCTTTGACAGCTGGCATTTTCCCACACCATCTGTGAGAGAGAGTTGGGTGGAGTAGAAGTTAGAAGTTTAGATTAATCCCCCCAACTATATGCATCAAGGTGGATGGACTAGATATATTTACTTTTATATGAGGATGTGAACAAGTGCCAAAGCATCTCCCATCTCTTTACTATGTGTGGATATGGACAACGTTGAAGCGTCCCACAACTCACACTAAGCACTCAAACACAAGCAATCATCACAAAAGTTCACACCACTCCTACTCAAGCTCCTATGGTTTAAACGTTCCCTATGGGTTTTAGGGTGTCCATTCTACCTAGGCTTGCATCCTACGGTCAAGGTGGTTCTGATGCCAATCTATGCATTCTACCTAGGCTTGCGTCCTACGGTCAATGTGGCTCTAATGCAAATCTGTGACTTCTACCTAGGCTTGCGTCCTACAGTCAACGTGGCTTCTAATGCCAATCTGTGACTAGGCCTGTGTCCTACGGTCAACGTGGCTCTAATACCAATCTATGATGCCTGGTCCCGTGAAAACGGATCCAAACTAATGCATATGTGTGCCCAGGATGTTCATCACAAATACACATGTAATCCACAAACTGAATTCAAAATATAACCACGAATAATAGGGTTTAAGTACTTTATTACATCAATCTCTAACTTATTCTTGCAGCGGAAGTCTCTAACTTATTCTAGCAGCAGAAGTCTCTAAACGATAGCGGAAGCAAACTAAGCACGGTAGTGGCTCCATCTTCAACTCCATCCCCACAGGCAAGTTGACGGTAGATCACACGCCTAGTATTCCCCATGATCTTCGAAGTACTCCTCTCCTGTTGCTTATGATTGAGTAATAATGCAAGGTTGAGTACATGACGTACTCAGCAAGTGTGGGAAAATATGATATGTAGCTTTCAACAAGGTACGGAACAAAAAGGCTCATTACAGAAAGAAAAGTTTATTTCACAAAACATGATAAAAACAGCAACTACCTTTAAGTGAATTTAATCCCAACATGTATCCAATTGAAACATCAACATACCTCCATCATGATTCTCCTCTTTTCATGTCTCATCCAGACATTTATCTTTCTCAACTCTTTCTCATGCTCATAATGACCATCTCATGATCATATCCATCTCATATCCGAAACCAAAGCTCATTGTTTCGACTCAACAGTCCGAAACCATTCTCATTACCAGGACTCAGCAGTCCCGAAACCAAATTCCAAAGACCAAACCATACCAATAACAAAACCGATGACCATACCAATGACCATCCCAAACCATACCATGACCAAACCAAACATCCATCCCAAAAACCATCCCATCTAATCATGTGAGTTGGCCAGGCGCTTGTGACCGGAAGCACGACTATCATGATAGTTTTACACTCTTAAGAATTTGCACCACTTTACCCACAAGTTTGTGATTTCGTCACCCGTCGGCGACTGCAGAACCTCCATTATACCAGTACACAACAGTCACTGTACGGACTCACTAAGGTTTCACCAGCAAGCTCGAATCACCATTCTCCCACCTACGGGCCCCCTCTTGTGCCATGCAGTTCCGAGGGCAGTCCTCTCTCGACTCACATTCCACGCGCCTTCCACGGTCCATAACAATCTAGCAACTTATCTAATTAGTCAGCTAAGCCGCACCCATATTTGGCCTTGTGGTGGCACTGTTTTCCTGGCATGTGCTGGCATGAACCAGTCCTTAGATCTACGGCAAGTAAATCACCATCTCATTCTACCACATCCTCAATCCAAGCTTGCTGAGATCTCCCCCGATCCATGTTCATTATCATCATCAAGTTCTTATTAACGTTATTCATATGAGTGCAGTAGCTAGACACGTTCCATCTCGCTTCCCATATCCCATAGACTAGCGAAGCAAAAAAGCAAAACGACCATACCCGACTCATCAACTTTCACTGCGACAAGGGTGGTTAACAAAACTAGTAAACTCCTATAAAATGGTTTCCCATCAAGTTTACTCAAGCAAACATGTTTCCACAAGCAAAACAGTTTCCAAAACATGGGATCAATATGGTCAAGGGGCACTTGCCTTGTTCCTGTGGCTTCTGTTGCTCACCGATCTCGTAGTCTTGGTGTCGTAGTCCTTCGTAGATAGCCCCCTGAGCTTGTCCTTCTACTTACGATCACGCATGTACAAAATTTACAGCAATCAAACTTCATGCACAATCCTTACTCAAGATGCAATGGTGCATATGCATGCCAATCCTATGGTGCTATCAGTTTTTACGTGTTCTTGCATGTTTTAATGGTTTGCATGGGGTTTTACGATGAACAAAGGTATAAGGATCAAGTGTGGACGTGGTGATGATCTAGACTCAAGATCTAGATCAATTCCCTGTTAAAAACCGATCAACATGTGATCTGTCCACACAAAAAAGCTTCTGTTCGAAGGGATCGAAGAAACAGATGTGAAGAAAACCGCGATGATGTCGTAAGGTGGTAACGAAGACCTACCTCACCTCTCCTTGGTGTCGGGGCCTTCCTCCTAGTGATGGCAGCAGCGGGGAGCTCGTCGGCGGCTCACGGGTGGGGCTCACCGTCGTCTGAACTCCGGCGAGGGGTGGAAAGTCTAACTCGTCGAGCTGGGGCTAGGGCTTCCAAGTCGCCGACTTACGGAGGAAAATAAGAGTTGTTGCGGCCAAGGGTTTTGGGTTCTATTTATAAAGGGTGAAAGAAGAGTCCTACTCCGATTGGATTACAAATAAGAGTCCTATTCAATTTGTTTTAGATTTTAACAACTTATCTCCAATCGGTTTGGTGCCGTAGCAGCGTGAAATCGTGTCGGTTTCCCTCAGTACCGGGTATTCTCACGCGTACAGGAGAAAAACCGCTTAGGGATCTCGTCACCTCTGCAGTGGAGAGATCCGGAGACGCCACGTGTCCAGCGGGGGGCTGGCCTCCATTTTCCGCAGAGACAAGCTCCGTGTGCGCCACGTGTCTGGCGGGCGGGACCTCCCTCTCCCTCAGAGGCGAGCTCCGAGTGCGCCACGTGTCAGTGCCGGACCTCCCCTCTCCTAAGAGGTGGGCTCCGAGAATGCCACGTGTCCAGTAGCGCCGGACTTCCTTTCTCCTCAGACACAAGCTCCGAGGACGACACGTGTGCAGCAGTGTCGGACCTCCCGGAGGCGAGCTCCGAGGGTGACACGTGTCCCGCTGGGTCGGACCTCTCGGAGGTGAGCTCCGAGAGCGACACGTGTCCCGCAGGGTTGGACCTCTCAGAGGTGAGCTCCGAGAGTGAAACATGTCCCGTGGGGTTGGGCCTTGCTTTTCCGCAGCGACTAGCTCCGGTGGGGACACATGTCCTGCGGGGCTGGACCTCGCTTCTCTCAGAGACAAGCCACGGAGACAACACGTGTTCAGCGGTTCGGACCTTGCCCCTTCCACAGAGGCTAGCTCCGAGCCTGCCACGTGTCTGGCGATGCCGGACCTCATCCCCCTCCGCAGGGATGAGCTCCAAAGACGCCACCTGGCCAGCAGGCCGCGGGAATTGTCGATAGTGCTCCTCGGCGAACTGGAATTGGCTCTTTTCGGCTATATTTCTGATTCTATTCTCTGTTTCTACTTCTTTTAAAATGTTTCTTTATATGAAATATGCATGCATGCGTGAATATGAAATTTAGGGTGTCATATCAGGAGACACGTCCGGATATTCCCGGACCACTGGAATGTCCTCCAGTTTCTTAGCTTCAACGGTGTGTACAGCAGAAACTTCCGGTGCAACATTTATTAGAATCAACGTGTGTTGACCGTGCCTGTTTGAATTCAGCTGCACCATTCGTGAACTAATATCAAAGATATCTTGGTGATGTGTCAACCAAGCCATTCCCAAGATTATGTCGATCCGCAAGCCTTCTAGAATGATCAGAGTAGTAGGATATATCCACCCATCCAAACATATAGGCGCTCGAGCAACAATCCTGCCCGCTGTCCTACTACCTCCCAGTGAATTAATCTGATACGATGCGGACAAGGTGGTGGAAGGTGTTTGGTGCTTAACCATATAATCTTTGCTGATAAAATCATGTGTGGCACCCGAGTCGAACAACACGAACGTGGGCTGATCACGTAGGCTGAAATACCCGCAAACACGGGTTCTCCCACGGGAACATCTTCAACTGTCATATAGTTTACATTTCCCACTTTCAGTGCTGTCCTCCTTGACTGACCATGGAATTTCTTTGCAGCCTGAGATGACATGTGGCTGCTGCTTTGCTGGGTCGCTTGACCCTCTTGAGGAATATGCTCTACATCGCTACAAGTACTGTATGATGCAAGCTCAGGATCTTCACAATATGGAAGTGGTTGATATACTTGTGCACTTTGCTGAGGTGGGAGTGCACACATATTCATTTGCTGCTGCTGCAGCAGTGGCTGAACATCCATGGTTGGGTATGGATGAAATCGGATCTGCGGTGGTCCATCAAAGGACTGAATTTCCACCCCGGATGGTAAGCAATATATCACCGGTTGTTCTTGATGATAATCATCCGTACTTGCCGGTGATAAGCTTATCTTCCTCTTACTTTCCTTATGCTGGAGTTCAGCTATTTCTTGAATCATAGCGGCATTGACTAACTCGCTATAATTCCCTTTATTGCATAGTGCCACTTTCGCCCGAAGCTCCACATTGAGGCCTTAGAAAAAGTAATGACACTTAACTGTCTCCTTATCCACATACGCGGATGCATATTGTACTAAATGGTTAAATTTCGTAAAGTACTCCATAACACTCATTCCTTCTTGCTTGAGTTCATAGAACTCTTCAACTCTGGTTTTTATGATGACCTCACAGATATGACGTGCACAGAAAGCATCACAAAACTCCGTCCACGTCACACGATGGCCTTCAGTGGTGTTGCCTATGGGGAACCCCTTCTGGGATCCACACTCTAGGATACACATTGGGTGGTGCCATGCGATGCAGCACCCAACAGCATACACAAAAAGAAACCAATATATACAAAGTTTTTTTATTTCTCAATATAGTGTTATTTACAAAATAATGTACCACGAAGGTACACACAGCGGAATATACATACACACATACTCTCGGTCCTAACTATGCAAAAGAGAAGACGTCCAGCCCGGGGACGCTTCTTACTAGCTTCAACAAAGATGAGTGCAGCGGCAGGGTTTCCGGTGAGTTTCTGATGGCTCACCGAACAACCATCTTCATAGCAAATTTTATACAACCTGCAAAACACTAATAATGCAACCGTGAGCTCAAAAGCTCAGCAAGACTGAACCGACACTCCTAAACATGAAACTCTACATGCAGTTATTAATAACATAGGAAAAATATGTTGCAATAAAGACACGCCTACATGTTAATCCTTACTTTCAGTTTTATAGCAGCAGATTAATATGCCTTAGGCAGCCCTCACATCAGAAGTCCACAATCAAACAAGAAGCGCTTTCCTCCGATGTGGTTATACCCAAAGTGGAAGATAAACTTAGTGAGCTCTACAACTATAGCATAAAATGGTTGGTAATACAATGAGCTTAAGAACTTCACAACAGCAATGATTCATTTCACTTCATCTAGAAGTAATTACTGCGTCACAACACAGTGAACAAGTGGTACTCATATAACCGCGAGGGACGGTGATTCGAATCAGGACACACCTGGAACACATGACACATACACCCGCCTCGAAAGACTCACACAAGAGCTCTTTCTTACGTTGTATACAGCAACCTTTCACCCGTCACTCCAATGTCGAAAAAGTTCTACTGACCCATCAGAAGGGCCACTACCCGGAACACGTCGAAGTTGCTCCGCTAGTGGGTTTACACCTCTGACATCAACCCCCAAAGGACAGCGGTATAAGTTTCGGCACGAGAGTACCCGAGTTACATCGGTTTCCTGGACCGCATAATTCCAGTATGCATCCGGTACTGTTCAAACTTGCTCACAGGGCAGCATACGCATCGGTCCTTAACCGACACAAACAGAGCTACGGCAACACAGGACCAACGTCCTGCTGCTCTGCTCGGTCTTATTTTCAATTCCAGGAATTTTTCTCTAGAATCATACCCCGTTGAACCACAATCCTAGCCTCGCGAGTAGCTTCCAACTACCCGACTTGTACCGGATCCTATACAACTTAAGCCTAGCGGAAACTACTCGAAGGTAACCTGTTCTACCCTTTAACTCCAAGTGTTTGTGGGTCATGCATTTGGAGTATCAATCACCCTTGACCTAATGCACAAATCATACTAGACCAAAGATAGTGATACAAAGTAAAATATAAACAAAAGCTGTTAAATGCAAACCAGGGATTGCCTTATGTTGCTGCAGGATTTATTCTAAATTTAAGTCAGTAGCTTGGCGATGATTTAATCCTCAACTTGCTGCTCCGAGTCGAGTTTCTCGTCGAACTCCTTCGTCGTGTTTCCTACCGATATGAATATACACAAGTTTATATTGCGAGTGAATGAATTATATAACAAAAGTGTTTTATGACCTAAGAATGGTTCCGACTAACGAAGACTCGAGAGTTGGGTTCTGGTTATGTGTTGGAACAGAGGGAAACATGGACTTGAGCAAGGGAAATTTTTGGACTAAAGTTCAAAGAACTAGATAATAGACATAAGGATGAAGTTAGAAAGAATTAGCAGAAAACTGGAGAAGATGACCTCAACTTGCTCTGAAATTTTTAAAGTGGTCCATAGATCATATAGAGATATGGCTTGCAAAATTTCAGACAAAGTTGATGTAAGATGTCGCCTAAGGAATTTTCTTAGCTATTTGGCTTCTCTGAATTCCTATGGCAATACTATGGTCTTCACATGCTCCAAATTTGGTTTTTCTGAATCTTGGGAGTCTTATGAGTCCATAGGATTTGGTTTCACCATTTTTGGAGCTTCCTACAGAGCTATGTGGAATTTACAAGATTGGGCTAAAAGCTGGAAAATTGATTCTGTTATTTTTCCTAATTTTCAGAGACATACAAGATTGAATCATCATTTGGCCAAGCAAATTAGGTTCAATGCATCTGAAATGTTTACTGGAGTTCAATCATATTTAGAGGAAGGTTCTGCCCAAAATTGGGAATTTTACAATAAACATAACTCCTGTAATTAATTTCCTAAGATTTTACTTAATTGAATTATTGAGCCAAATCCTGGGATTTTCATAAAAATTGGGATGCACCCCTAGATAGTACTCACTGAGACAAATCCAATGAAATTTGTTTTACAATTCTTGGAGGTTCCTATCAAAAGTTATAAGCATTTTAATTTGAACTAAAACTGAAAATGAGGAAAATGTTTAAACTCTGGCGCGCGGGCCCCACTCTACCGGTTTCTTCTTCCTCCTGTGCGGCAGCAGTCGGGTGGCGGCGCTCTCCGGTGAGGTCCACCGGAAGTGCCTTCCCGGCCTCCCCTAGAGATCAAATTTGCCGCCTCTCACTTTAGGGACACGGGAAACTCATCCCAGGTGTCGGCCGAGGCCACCGGCCACCGGAAAGGCGTCGGCGACGAGCGGCGGCAGCGGCTCAACTTCGGCGATGTCAAACTCGCGCTAGGATAGCTCAAAAGATTCGGTTCTTCTTCCTAGAGCACCGTGGTGGATCCCTCATCACCGTCATGAGCTCAAATCAGCTTCTGTTCTTCTTCCTAGAGCCGCTGCTGTATGTCTTCGTGTTGCTAGCGAGAAGAGTCCGCGGGCTGGACATCTTCTCGAGTGCTTAGTAGATATTAAACGTGAGATGATCATAGTCTTCCGATGTGGTTTATTTGATGTAAATTATTTACAAAGAATACTTGTAAGCTTCCGCATTTGTTTTATGTGATATGTGTTCCTTATGTGTGTGCTGTTGGATGCCACATCACACGGCACCACCCAATGCGATTCCCGAACGAGCGGCGCAACCCCCGTGATGGGGCAGGCCCTCACAGGGAATCTATATCCGACTTCTCTATTATATTAGGGAGTCAAAAACTCGATGTCCTTTTAGGAATGCCATGGCAACACTGCCATGGTGCTGTTCTTGACATCGTTCCACGAGTGGTTCATTTAAACTCTCCACTTCATGAACCACATACTCTCATTCTTGACTGTTTGGTCCAAGAGATTCCAGCCACATACAACACATAAGCCACAAAGCCTGAGGATATTCGCGTGGTCCGTGAATATCCGGACGTGTTTCCGGATGATCTCGCGGACATGCCACCCAAAAGGGATGTTGAGTTCAAGATTGAACTTGTACCCGGGACAACACCGATATCACGGAGACCGTACAAGATGGCTCTGAATGAGCTAGCTGAATTGAAGGAGCAGCTAAATGATTTGATGAGAAAGGATTTCATTCGACAGAGTTTTTCGCCATGGAGATGCTCGGCGCTGTTTGTAAAAAAGAAGGATGAAACCTTGAGGTTGTGTGTGGATTACCGACCTCTCAACGCCACCACCATCAAAAATAAATATCCACTGCCCCCCATTGATATCCTATTCGATCAACTTGTGGGTGAAAGTGTATTTTTGAAGATGGATCTTCGCTCTGGATATCATCAAATAAAGATCTGAGAGGATATTCCGAAGACGGCCTTCTCGACGAGATATGGATTGTATGAATATCTCGTCATGTCTTCTGGTCTCACCAACGCCCCAGCATATTTCATGTACCTCGTGAACTCAGTATTCATGACAGAGTTGGACAAGTCCGTGGTGGTGTTCATAGACGACATCTTGGTTTATTCCAATTCTGAATAAGAACACGCCGAACACTTGCATATCATGCTTCAATGACTGCGAGACCATAAGTTTTATGCCAAGTTCAGAAAATGCCAATTATGGATCAGTCAAGTGCCATTTCTTGGTCATATTATCTCCACGAAAGGCATTGCGGTTGATCCAAGAAAAATTGAACAAATGCTGAAATGGAAGTCCCCCACCTCTGTCCATGAAGTCAGAAGTTTTCTCGGTTTAGCGGGATACTATCGGAAATTCATTCCGAGCTTCTCCAAGCTTGCTAAACCGATGACTGAATTGTTGAACAAGGGAATTAAATATGTTTGGAGCTCAGCATGTGAAGGAGCTTTCCAAGCATTGGTGAAGCATCTCACAACCGCCCCGGTCTTAGCTCAACCGGATACGACCAAGCCCTTCGACGTATATGCGTCTGGCATCGGGCTAGGCTGTGTATTGATGCAGGAAGGAAGAGTGGTCGCCTATAACTCACTGAACTTCGTAACCACGAGCAGCACTATCCAACGCATGATCAAGAGCTCACTGCTGTGGTATTGGCGTTGAAAATGTGGAGGCACTATTTACTTGGAAACTTAGTGCATCTCTACACCGACCACAAGAGCTTGAAATATATATTCACTCAAAAGGAGTTGAATATACGGCAATGGAGATGGCTAGAGCTGATCAAAGATTATGAGATTGATGTAAGGGCCCAAGTTTTTCACTTGCTAAAAGTGTTCATCACCCACACACCTCACCTCTTTTGTGGTAAACACATGAACACATTTGAAGAGCATGTAACCACCGTCAATAGAATATTAGGAGATGAAATCACAAAATGCAAAAGTGGTATTTCCCACATGCATCATATAGGGGCTGAGCACATGATTAACTCCTAAACTTTCTTATGAATGCTCATGCCAGTTTTCACACAAATCCGAACCTCTTTGAGGAACTTTTGGACACAATCATTAAAAGACTAGTTTGAACCTAAATTCAAATTCAAACTCCTTTCATCACATGATTCAAAAGAGGGATTCATATTCACACTCAGAACATTTTTAGGAGCTCACACACCAATTTTCATTCCATTTGGAGTTGATCTTGGCATGAGCTAGTTGGATCAAATTCAAACCAAATTTGAATTTCAAATTCACATGTGCTGCAAAATTCATCTAAACCATTTCACACTTTGAATTATTCAAACTCAAATGGGCACTGGGTGATTTGATCAAATTGCCAAGGGTATTAGGGTCCTCATTATTTAGAGCAGTAGAAATTGAAGTTTTTGGGGCAAATTACTGGATGTGGGACCCCTCTGTCAGCAATACATCGAGGTGAACCGACTCACAATCGGGCGCTCTGTTCTTCGAGCCGATGCTGCGGACGCCACACCACTAAACCGATCGCCATCAGCTGCTTCCGGGTTCCAGCGCTGAATCGCTCGCCCCAGATTCTTATCTCCGAGCCCCGGGCGCCACAATACCATTTCTCCACTGCTTTGACGCCGCTCGCACAGAGAAAACGTCGCTCACACCGCCGCTCACCCGTGGTTGCACCCTCACCGTCGACCGGCCGAACCCGGAGGTTTCACTGCAAGCTGAGGCCAGAAATGGAACCGCCGGCCCTCACTCGACGTCGTCTGTCCCTCAGCAGCCCATGACCGGCGCTCCTCGAGCTTCACCGAGCTGTTTTCTTCTTTCCCTGTTCACCCCGACGCGCCTCCAACTAATCACCGTCGCCCGGACAGCTCCGAGCTCCTCCAGCGCAACCAACTACACACAGAGGTTAGCATCGAGGTCTAGTAGCTCCTCCCGAACCCCCTAGCTCCCTTTTAGAGCCGGCTAGCTGAAATTTCAAGTTTTCCGGTCATCCCCGTATAGAACCAAAGCCAACCAAAACGTGAAATTCATCTCGCATGGTTGATCAACTCTGATTATTGTCTGGCTATAGCAACTAGGACCCTTCACGACCACCCTAGCTCAAAACCACGAAGAACCATCCATCTGACGAGCCGTGCGACACAAACTTGCCGCCACCGGCCAAAACGGCTTGGTCCACCATTGAGCTCATAGCTCCAGTCGTTTTCCGCAGTGTTTGAATGTGCCATCACCTTCCTCGAGCTCCAGTGGTGCTTTACGGCCGCATAGGGCATCGGGAGAAGCTTGGGACGCTTTGTCATCATCGGCACCGCACCACCGATCGTCACCGCCGATGCTGACCGGTTTCCCATCGATGGCAAGCTGCACAACCTTGTCCGGCCGCTAAGGCTTGGTCTGAGGAGTGTGTAGCGCAAAAGATCACCAAAAATGGTCCACAGTAGCCGGAGAACGGGATGCGCCACTGCCTCTTTCAGGCGCGCGCTCGGGTGCCGGCGGGAGGTTGAAGACGGCACTGTTTTGTGGGCCCCGGTTGTCAGCCGTTTAAATTAAGTTGATTTTTTAGTTTTCCCTCCAAAACTTTAGAAGCCCATAACTTTGGCTAGGATTGTCTAAAGCGAGTGAACCAAAATTTGTTGGATTCAGATCTCTGAGTACTTTCCAGAAAAACAAGTTTCACTCCTGAAACCCAGTATTTCTCCAGAATTAATTCTCTAAATTTTAAACTGTTGGGAAATTTAACTGGAGATTCCTTTGGTGGAAAATTCTGAAATTTTGCCAGGATGTTCCTTGTAATATCCCTGAGTCATATGAAAAATTTCAGATCCACCCGATCTCATTAACTCCACTTAATTTTGAATTAAGTGAACTGCTCCTGAGAAAATGAAAAATGTATAGAAACATTTTTCAGAAGTTTCTCAAACTTATTTAGCTCATATCTTTTTCTAGGATTCTCCAAATGAGATGGAACCAATCCCATTAGAACCATCTGAAACTCTAGTTTCCAAAAAGTCATGGATTGATCCATGAAAATCCCTAGAAAACCATAAGAGCTCTAATTATAGCCAAATACACATATATTTTTGCATGGCCCAAATGAGCTTTGTTTCAGATGAAATCTGGCCAAGTCCCTGTTTAGGTTGTCACCAAGCCACAGTAAAAATTTCAGAGTCAGGAGAGTTGTCTAGTTAGACTTATAGTCTTTATGATCTCAAATCAACACATGTGCATTTAAATGACATACATTTGTATTTCCATTTTCGTGTAGTCGCTAAGGTCGAGGAGGAACTGGAGATACTAGATTGTATCCCTCCAGAAGAGAGTTTACTCGACGACCAGCAGCAAGGCAAGTTCCGGTTTGCATTAACCTACTTTTAAGGTTTATTGTTTTGATCACTTACTTTATGCAAGTTATGTGATGTGCATTAGAGTCTTGAATTGAAACCCACTTGCATAGCCAAGAGAACCAGGGATTTTGGGTTTAGGCTTTGAACCTCGAGTAGCCACTGCAATCCTCAAATGGTATAGGATTCGGTACAAGTCAGGTAGTTGGAACTACTTGCGAGAATAGGCTTAGAGGCACACTACTCGGTTAGAGAAATAGACAATGAATCACATGGCAAGAAAATGAGATCGAGCAGAGAGTAAGGTAAGAAGGACGTTGGGGCCTGAGTGCCATAGCTCTGTTTGTGTCGATTGAGGACCGAGCCGTGTGCAGGCCTGTTGAACAAACTAGAACTGTACCGAAGACCTACCGGCTATATGGGAACCAGGAAACCGATGTAATTGGGTAGCGATATGTTAAGGAATTGCTTTTCATCCAGAGGGTAGGTTGAGAGCAGCGAGGTGTAAATCGTCTAGCGGGCAACGTGGATGCTCCGCGTAGACACCTCCTGCTCGGGACGATAGGACCAGTTCAACACTTGGCTAACGAATGAAAGGTGGTTGCGTACGACGTCCGTGATGGTTGCTGTAGGCAACATAGAGTACGGGCATACATGACGGGTTATTCGGGTAACCCTGCAGGTGTAAATCGATTATAATCACCGTCCCTCGCGGTTAGTGAGTAACACTTGTTCACTGTACTGTGACGTAGAAAGAACAGGCTAGTTGTCATGATAAAAGGTTGCTGATTGAATGTTCTACGTTGATAGTTAATGAAGTGCTTTATATTAGAGCAAATAAAAGTTCTTTTCAACCTTAGGCAAAGCACATAAGAGGAAGGCATTTCTTGTTTGATTGCGGACATCCTATGTGTCTTAGCACAAGGTTTTCCACTAACTTGAGGCTAAAACTTGAAAGTAAGAATCCACTAATTAGGAGAGTCCTTATGCAAAGTAGTTTCCCATTGTATACTTAATTCCAGCATCAGAGTTATATGTTTAGGCAAGACGGGTTAGTCTTGCTGAGCCATCATTCTCACTTCTTGTTATTGAAGCATTTGCAGGGTCTTACGAGGAGGAGGCTCCCGAGGAGGAGACGGACCCCCAAAGGGAACCACCGTCAAATGGGATCCGTGCACGCCGCCGTGTTAGTGAGTGTGCGTGTGTGCTAGTAGGAACACATTCATGGGCTGAACGTGAACCTTTTACTTAGTCTACGCCTGCGAGTGTAGACTATAACGTTATTTTGATGTAACTATGTTCATAAACAGTTCATGTAATAAAATTTAGCTTCCGCTTATCGTCTTTTATGTGTGTTATCCGGTGTTGTCCATCGCAGCACCCCTCAGCGAGATCCTGGAATGTCGGGAACATCGGGTCCTCACATCATGGTATCAGAGTATCGTTGAGGTTTAATGCACTTAAAAGGCTAGATTTTCAAAAACTCGGTGAGGAACGAGTTATTAGCCCACATAAGGATGTTATTAGTGTATACAAGTGGCTTACTAAACTAATTGTTATGTCAGAAAAACATGCATCTCGGGACATTGTATGTCTTGGGGGTGCATGTAAGTGCTTTCCACCAGTACGCACAAGCTTAAGGGTGGAGCCTCACGGGTGGCAAGTAACCCGGCCAGCTTTGATATCCTCTACAACTCTTCATGTCGTTTGGGATATTCGAGCAACGCCAGTCCCCGCCGTGCTATGGGCAAGTAGGCAGAGACCCCGTCACGTGGTTGGTAACGTGAACACGTAACTCAATGCATGTTTGGCCTGAGAACACCCGTGCGATTGATGACGGATGTGTGTATGAAACTGTTATGGAGCCGGGTTCAGTGTGCAGCTTAGCCCGATGATTGTATGAGTTTATGTAGGTAGTCTAACCACAAATCAGTAGTCGAGTAGAACACGTGTGCGAGAGTTTTTAAGTTCCACTGAATTAACGAAGCCGGCTAAAGGCGGTATAGGTTTTCTTTGTGAGGAACGCAGTACCGGCATGTTGTGGTGACACTTTGACGTCACACTCCACTAACTGACTAAACTCATTGTAAAACTTGAAAGCTTTGTCAGAGCACTAAAATCTTAATTTCACTCCTTCCCTTATTAAGCAAGTTTCAACTTATATTAGCCTAGGAACAGAGTCCTCTGTTTTCAGCTGAAATAATGCTTAAGTTATACAGAGGTTAGAGGTCGAGTTCTTTCGACGTTGGGGTCGTATGATACATTTATGGAAATATTTTTAAGAGTTCTTCAACTTTTCAATTTATGTCCAGAGGTGTTTCATCCGTTAACTCATCAAAAAATGCAGTAGAGTTGAAACTGTTCAGAAAACAGGACAGAGTAAATACTCTCTGTAACTCTCTGTAAAATGAGCATAACTTCCTGCATAAAATCCAAAAATAGTAAATGAGGCAGTTCTGAAAAGTTCATGAGGTATGTTACAAGTTTGTAACATAAGGTTTTGTCGAATTTGGTATAGATTTAACTGGAATTCTTGGATCAAGTCAATACCTCAAGCAGGGAGGTGCTGTCCAATTTTCTCCAGAATTTCTGTCAATTTTGACATCTCATAACTTTTGATCCAGAACAGATCTGAGGGCAAACAAATACATTCTGGAAATCTATTGAAGTTAACATTAATTTTTATGTGGAACCCCAGAACTGGTTTTTCATTTAGCATGGTCTAAAACTGGGTAGAAAGGAACTGGTCAGTGCTGTCAGTTTGGGGCAGCAGACGAGAAATCAAATTTGTTCTAAGTTTGATTTGTGTTTCCAGGTTTTATGAGTTCAATGACATGTTTTATGTTATAACTCACTGATTGACTGTTGAAATAAATATTTGACCTTTTTCAAATATTGTTCTATAGATGGAGGCGTACAAACAATTATAGAACGGATGGGTGGTGTCCCACTGTTCTCACGCAGCGGGTATCCGTATTTGTTGAAGCTGATGCTTCAATATTTTGGATATGTGGAGACACCATGGTTCCTTGCCAAGGAAGAAGGCGAGGAGGGGAACAAGACATGGACTGTTCATGTCGATGTTCCAGAAGGACCTACGCCACCGGGTTGGGCACCGTTCACCGTTACAGTGAAAGGGAGACAACCGGAGGACATGTGGCAGCCCGCGACGCCATGTCACGTTTCTGCCAACTTCACGTGTGAGATATGGAGGTCACTCAATATGCGCTTGTTCCAGTGGAGAGCTAACCACGTGTGGTGGGAGACGTACTTTGAGGCAACTGACCAACTTGCCCAAGGTACAATCCAGCGGAGGCGAACCTCAGCCTCCAACCACTACAGGGATACGACGGACTTACGACAGCTAAGGCCTTTGTAATTAAGTCATAAACTGTCGTAAGTTAGCTACTTATGACAGTATTTCATTACTTACGATGGTATAAAGCCGAGGTAATTATTATGTCATAAATAAGCTAACTTACGACGGCTACCGTCGTAAATAAAGTAACTTAGGACGGCGTCGCGCATACGTCGTAAGTAGCGGCCCAGGCCACGTGGTGGCCCAAGGCACGTTACTTACAAAGGTTCTGGTGACCGTCGTAAGTAACAGAGGCTAACTTACGACGGCTTCTGGGCAGTACCCGTCTGTCACACCCGGTTTCTCCGAAGAACAACCGAGTGAATATCACATGTATGCCAGGATCATTTTCTCATACATGTGATGACAAATAGTGAAGCATCATTTATTACAAGCCAAGTATTCGAATATAAATAAGTCTTACATCGCATACGTCTCGATGGACGATAATATGTTCATAACATGTAAATAAAGAAGCAGCGGAATATAAATCTTGTGGGCTCCATCACAGGCGTTGCCCGGGGGACTCTGTGAACCAAGAATCCTTCCTCAGGACCAAAGTCTTGGTCATTAAACACCACATCATTCTCTTGACCTGAGCAGCAATACAAACCAACAGAAAAGCAAGTTTGAGTACCGTGGGTACTCAGCAAGTGTGGGAAAGTTATGTCATGCATGGCTAGAGCAAGGAGAGGTTGAACTCATGGTTAAAGCCCTACGCAATTAATACCTATCACCTTAGCTTATTAAGCACCTACATTACTACACAGGTGAAATGGTCCCAATCCCTCAACCCATCATCAATATCAAGTAAACATAGTCTCATCTCTAATGTTAAGCTTCCCGCTTAACATCCATAACTTCCCAGTTCATCATCCTCTAGTCATGAATAAGTCCAAGCCGCTCTTGACCGTGAGCACGGCTGTCATGACAGTTTTGACTCTGCAGAGTTTGCACCACTGTACCCACATGTAGTGATTTCATCCCCCGTTGCCGGGTGGACTAAAAGAACCTCCATTATGCTAGTGGCCGCGAACCACATTCACACTTCCCAGGTGTGTAGCCAGGAGATCACTATGAAGCCTTTACAAAGGGATTCCCGATGAGCGTGGGCCCACTGAGGTTTCACCCCTAACAGCATACAAGAGGCTCCAACCCCGCTGCAGTGGCCCCCTCTTGAGCCTTGCGGTTCATATGGTAGTCCAGCTGACACCTATTCCCCGCACCATCCAAAACACCCATACTACGCTGGGGATACACCTAATTAATTAGCCAAGCTGCCCCATCTCAGCATGTGGTTGGCACGGTAAAGCCAGGTTACATGCTCCATGAACCGGTCCTTAGGATCCAGTCAAGTACTAAACACAAACCCGAGTCTCGTGCACCCAGCACCAACCAAATTATCCAACTTGCCTCGATCCCTACCTCTACATAACTCATAATATCTCATTCAAGAGTAAGGTAAACAAGTTAATGATCTCATATCCCACTTATCCCATTCTAAGCATGGCTAAGCATAAGTAATATGAATGAATGACATAATAAAATAAATCCCAACCCAAGCTACAAGGAAACAAGATAATGCAATTCTAGGGAAACTTCCTAGCATGGGTTTCATATTTCAATTGACAATGCAAATAATTCTATCTACACATCCTAGCATAGGATCAAAGTGGTCAAGGACACTTGCCTTCTTCCTGCTGCTCTGAGAATGGAAAGTCTTGGTCTTGGAAGGGAAGAACTTGCTCTGGGGCAGGTTCTACTCATGCCAATACACATAGCAAAAGAAAACAACATTCCATAAGACATTGTTCACACTTTCACTTCATACAAACCACACATACATACCTATGAAAGTCATTCACATTTCTAAGTGTTGTGGTTACTCTACATGTGTTGATTTTTGGCCTACACGCACTTTTAAACATATGTATATGATTTCCAACTTTTGTATTCAGATTTCTGTTTGCACACTATATATGAATTTCCAATTTGAACAAATTCTTTATATTTAATTAATACACTTCTTAGCTACCAAGTTTGCATGAAAGGTAATTTCCTATTCCAAATAGGTTTTCAGATCTTCTACCAAATCCTAAACTGAAGTTTTTGGATTTGGAGACTTCATTTATTATTTTCTAATTATGCATACCTATTTTCCTATATTTTTCAGATTTATTTTCTATGCCTAAAAGTGGGTTTTAATATTAAATTGTAGGACATATCATCTAAACAGAATAGGTTCTGATCTAAAATATTAAATAATATATTTTTGAACTTCTCCTCTGATGTGAACTAATTTAAATTTATTTTATCAGTTTTCAGAATTATTTCCTAGCCTAAAAATGTGTTTCTAGAACTAATAAATATGAACAACACTTAGGCAGATTTCATTTCAGCCTAAAATCTATTTTTAACTCATTCTAAAGTTTTCCAAGTGCTAGGAGAGTTTAAATTTGAATTTGCACATGTGTTTGCCTTACCCTTTTAAATTTAAATCCTAGTCACATATTCAAATTTCTGAATTTAATATCATATAGGGTCAAAAAGGTAAATTCACCCTACTGCAGGGTCTAACTTCCTATTTCCTAAATTTCCAGGGGTCTAACTACACATAACAGAGGGGTTTTCCTAATTTTTATTAAGTCCGAGGGCTAAAACTGACTTTTAAATGAATTTACACGAATTTTTGAAGTTCCAAGGGCTAGATCAGAAGTTTCCGGGGCTAGCTCGTGTTTTTCCGAGATCCCCAGGGGGTAGCGCGTAAGAATCCCGGCCTTTATAACGTGGGGCAGATGTGGACCATCCGATTTAAAACAGACGGCTCAGATTAGATTGCCGAACCGGTATGCATGGGTTTTATTTCTACCATGCGATTTAAAATAGACGGCGCACAAGGGGCCACGTCGCTCCTGGCCAGAGTTTGCCCGTGCGCGCTGTGGCGCACGGCGGCAGAGGCGCGATCTCGCCGGCGTGGTCGCGGATCTTAATCTACAGACGCTAACACCCGCCCTTTTTGGTAGCAAACAGAAGAGGGGAGGTAGGGGAGCTCACCTAGGCTAATTTCTTAGGCCTGAAGGACTCGGAACCCGGTCGGCGACGAGGACAGGCGGCGGCGGCTTGCTGTGCTCGTCGAAGTGGCAGTTGGGGCGGTGATCCCTCCGAGTTCTCGTGTCATGACGCTTCACTAGGGTCTAGAGATGGCACACCGATGATTAGGATGGATCGGAACCGTGTAATTCGGAAGTTTCACCGGCGAGCGTCGGGATGGTCGTTTCCGGCGGCGTTTCTCTGGGGTCGGCGTCTACAGCTTGTGCGCGGTGCTGCGGGGTCACGAGATCGGTTTGACAGAGGGAGACGGTGACGCTCTTCGGGAATTCCAAGCTCAACGGCGGCGGCGCTCACCGGGAGAGAAACTGGTCGTGCTAGGGGAGGGCGGCGGGTTCATCTGTTTTTATCAGGGCCGGGGGCGCGGGGGTTTGTTGCGATCGAGCAGGCCGGCGTGAGGGATTCGGGGTTGGGTTGAGCGCGAGGAATCCGGGAGCGTCGGGTGTGATCGTCGCGAAGGAACCGGAGCGGTTGGGGCGCGCGGGAGGTGAGGGATGACACGTGGGCCCCGCGTGTCAGTGAGAGGGAGAGAGGGGGGCGCGGGTTCGGGCTGGCGCGGGGGATTGGGCCGGCTGGCGGGTTTTGGCCCACTGGCCGGTTGGGGTTTTTCTTTTTCTTTTTCCTTTTCTTTTCTGTTTTGATTTGAATTTGAATTCCAGTTTAAATTTGAATTTCTGCACCACATGCAATACGTCCAAAAATTTTTAAATTCCCCTCTTTATTAGGTTTTGGAGTGTTACAGCTCTACCCCCCTTAAAAGAAATCCCGTCCTCGAGATTGGTGGTTCTAGGAAAACAATTCTGGAAACTCTTCCTTAAGCTCGTCTTCTCGCTCCCATGTGGCTTCCTCTTCCGAGTGATGCTTCCACTGCACCTTGCACGTCCGGATTCTTTTATTTCTTGTGAGGCGTTCCATTGTCTCCAAAACCTTGACCGGTTGCTCGGCATAAGACAGATCCTCTCGTACGTCAACCTCATTCATGGGTAACATCTCTTCAGGCGTCCTTAGACATTTCTTGAGCTGTGACACATGGAATACATCGTGCACATCTGATAGGCGAGCCAGTAGTTCAAGTTGATATGCCACTTCGCCTTTCCTCTCCAGAACCTGAAAGGGTCCGATGTATCGAGGTGATAACTTCCCTTTCACCTTGAACCGACGAAGTCCTCGGATAGGGGATACCTTGAGATAGACATAGTCCCCCACGTTGAAAACGAGCTCTCTTCTCCGTACATCGGCATAGCTCTTTTGTCGGGTCTGTGCTATCCTCAAGTTGTTGCGAATTTCCCTCACTTTTGCCTCGGCTTCTTGTAATACCTCGGTCCCAAACACTTTACTTTCCCCTGTTTGTTTCCAAAATAGTGGAGTTCTGCACTTCCTCCCATACAAAGCCTCAAATGGTGACATCTTCATACTAGCCTGATAGCTGTTGTTATAGGAGAACTCCACATATGGTAAGTTCTTACCCCAACTCCTATTGTTCTTGAGCGCGCACGCTCTCAGCATATCCTCAAGGATTTGATTGGTTCTTTTCGTCTGCCCATCAGTCTGAGGGTGATAGGCAGAACTAAAATTTAGATAAGTTCCCATGGTTTCATGTAACTTCTGCCAGAATCTGGAGGTGAACTGTGTCCCTCGGCCCGACACTATCTTCTTTGGCACTCCATGGCAACACACGATCCTTGACATGTACAATTCCGCCAATTTGGATCCGCTGTAGCTTTCTTTCACGGGGATGAAATGAGCTACCTTAGTTAGCCTGTCGATGATGACCATATCGAATCATATCCCGATTGGGTCCTGGGTAGTCTCACTATGAAGTCCATACCTATTTCTTCCCATTTCCATTCAGGCACTTTGAGTGGTTGCAATAGTCCCGCGGGTCGTTGATGTTCTGCTTTCACCAACTGACATGTGTCACATAGGGCAACATGTTCTGCGACATCTCGCTTCATGCCATACCACCAATATCTGCTCTTGAGGTCATGATACATCTTAGTACTTCCAGGATGAATGGAGTAGTCAGAATCATGAGCCTCCTTCAAAATCAATTCATGAATATCCCTCACTTCAGGCACACAGATTCTTTCCCATGCCACACCGTACCTTGTTCATCCTCTCTGAACCCAAGGGCTTTATTTTCTTTGATGAGTTCTCTAATCTCTTGTATCTTCTCGTCATTTTTCTGACCGTTGCGTATGTCTTGCTCTAATGTGGAGTCCACTTCCATGGCGATGGCGTCACCACTATTCACCAGACATAGATTGAGTTTTACAACCTCTTCCTTCAATTCTATAGGCATGTCCTTTAAGCTCAGCCTATTGACCTGCACCTTCCGGCTTAAAGCATCTGCCACGACGTTCGCTTTCCCAGGATGATAGTTGATGCCCACATCGAAGTCGTTGATTAGCTCTAACCATCTCCTTTGTCTGAGGTTGAGATCTGGCTGTGTGAAAATATACTTTAAGCTCTTATGATCCGTGTATATCTCTGTCCTCTTTCCCATCAAGTAATGCCGCCAAATCTTCAACGCGTGTACCACTGCAGCTAGCTCTAGGTCATGTGTAGGATAGTTCTTCTCGTGTTTTCGGAGCTGCCGGGACGCGTAGGCCACGACATGCCCCTCTTGCATGAGAACACATCCCAACCCGTGTCCAGATGCATCGCAGTACACCGAAAAATTCTTCTGCATATCCGGCATAACTAGCACTGGGGCTGTTGTCAATCTTTTCTTCAATTCTTGGAAACTCGTCTCGCACTGCGGTGTCCATGTGAATGTGATTCCCTTCTCTAACAATTTGGTGAGGGGTCTCGAAATCTTGGAGAAACCCTCGATAAACCGTCGATAATACCCAGCCAATCCCAAGAAGCTTCGAACTTCCCCGACATTTTTGGGGGTCTTCCACTTCTGCACATCCTCGATCTTGGCGGGATCTACGGAGATTCCTCCCTCCGAGATTATATGTCCTAAGAAGGGAACTCTCTTCAACCAAAACTCACACTTGCTCAACTTGGCATATAGTTGGTGTTCTCTCAGCTTTTGCAACACCAACCTTAAATGTCCCTCATGTTCTTCTTCATTTATGGAGAAGACAAGAATGTCATCAATGAAAACCACCACAAATTTGTCCATATATTCCATGAATAACTTGTTCATGAGATACATGAAGTATGCCAGGGCATTAGTTAGCCCGAACGGCATGACGGTGTATTCATACTGCCCGTACCAAGATACGAATGCTGTCTTTGGAATATCGGTTTGTCTTATCTTAAGTTGGTGGTATCCTGACCTGAGATCAATTTTTGAGAACACACAAGCTCCCCTCAGCTGATCAAATAAGTCTTCAATGCGGGGTAATGGGTACTTGTTCTTGATGGTTACTTCATTCAAAGCACGGTAGTCCACGCATAACCTTTGGGTTCCGTCCTTCTTGGGCACAAATATAATTGGAGATCCCCATGGTGAGGAACTAGGATGAATATACCCCCTCTCCGTCAACTCTATTATATGCTCCTTGAGCTCTTCCATCTGTTTGGAGTCCATCCGATAAGGTCTCTTGTATATCGGGGCTGTTCCAGGCACTAGTTCAATCACGAATTCTACTTCACGATCAGGGGGCATACCTGGCAACTCTTCCGGAAAAACATCTGGATATTCCCTGATGATCCTGATCTCCTCCACTTCCACCTCAACGTGATTGAGTTTAAGGTCCCTCCTAGGTTCTTGTACGGTTATGAACTTCACTCCTGTGCCACTAGGGTGAGTTAGTTCCACCGTTCTGGTTGAACAGTGGATGATACCTTTATGTTTGGTCAACCAATCCATCCCCAAAATAATATCTATCCCTTGTGAGTCTATCACTATGAGGTTTGCAGTAAATACTACCCCGTTAATGTCTAGATTCACCTTGGGACACACTTGTCTTGTCCTTATTTCTCCCCCTAGAGAGTTCACTGCTAACATATGGTTCATTTGTGTTGTTGCTAGATCATGCATCTTAACAAACCCTTGAGCAATGAACGAGTGGGTAGCACCAGAATCGAACAATAGGGTTGCAGTGTGTAAATTGGCAGGAAACTTACCAATCACCACGTCAGGTGCCTCTTGCGCTTCCTCCATGGTCACGTGGTTCACCCGTCCTCGCATCACATTCTGCTGTTGTGGCTGCATGGGCTTCTTCTTTGGGCACTTATGGGTGTAGTGCCCCACTTCACCACAGTTGAAGCATTGCACCCCAACCTTAGGTGCCTGGCCTTTGTTGTCTTGGGGTTGGTTCGGTGGTCCTTGTACTGCTGGTCGAGGTTGATATGTGGGGCGAGGCTGCTGCACAAACTGACGCTGCGGCTGTGCTGGTGCTGATGGAGGCCTGAAGTTCGGGTTGTACCCTCTCGGTGCTGAGTAGGGTACCACCGCACGGCTTGTCTGCCCTGCGGGTTGCTGCATCAGACGTGGGCGTGTGTTGCTACTTGAGGCTTGGTGTGGCCATCCCGCCTTTCTCTTGTTTTCATTTTCCAAGGCCTTCAGCTTCCTCTCCATGACAAATGCTCTGTCTACCATCTTTTGGAAGCTTTCATACTCGTTGGAGGACATTGCACACTGCATTTCCATAGTAAGTCCTTCCACAAAACAGTCCTGTTTTTGCTCATCGGTTTCGATGTTCCGTGGTGCATAACAGGATAGTTGGGTGAATTTAGTGAGGTATTCCCTCACTGTCATGTTTCCTTGCTGCAGTCCCAAGAACTCCTTTCTCTTGTTTTTGAGTTCACCCCTTTGTACGTAATGGTTGCGGAAGCTGCGCTTGAACTCTTCCCAAGTGATGTTCTCGGGGTCATGATGGGCTGCCACATAAGCGGTCCACCAATCAGCAGCAGGTCCATGCAATTGGTGAGAGGCAAATAGCACCCTCTCATACTCTTGGCATTGTATGATCCTCATCTTGCTCTCAATGGTCTTTAGCCAGTCATCTGCCTCCAGAGGTTCAGCAGCACTTGCAAACTTTGGAGGTTGAGTCCCCAGAAACTCACTCAACCTTGGTTGGCGTGGTGCAGCTTGTGGGGGCGGAGTTGGTGCAAGTTGGCCACCACTTGAGTTAGGCTCTGGATGAGCTGATTCCGATTTTCAAGCATCTGGTGGATAGGATCAGCTCCTTCACGGCGACCACCCCTGTCTTGTCCTCCAGAAAGATGAGGGTTGCTGGCCTCATCGTTGTTATTGGTGGGGTTGGCACCACGACCCTTTCCTCTTCCAGCCATCTATCATGATCAACCAAATGTTAACTTAAAGCATTACGTATTAGCTTCCCAAATTGCTTGTTTAAACTTAAACTTTTGAGGCCTTAATATATATTAAACATTTGCCGAGGGTTTCACGTAGATTTTTGGGAGTCACGTCTCACGCAAAAATAAATGCACTCTTAATTCATAGGGGTTCACACATCAAGGCAAAGGAACCTAAAGACGAGGTTGTGGACAAATGCCTCTGGCTTCCACAACTCACGTCACACACCAAACATTAACACACAATTAACTAAGGTATTGACTCGACTACTCGATAACCTGCTGAACTAAGGGAAAGGACTCTACACGACTCGTATCACTGGGCTGGCTCCTCGGGGTCTTCCTCATTATTGCGGCTGCCCTCTAATTTTGCTTTGGGTGAGGAAGCTGCTAGTGGAGAAGTGCGGCGACGCCTGCTCGCCCGGCGGTTTGGGGAGTCAGGAGTCCACGTGTCATTCACGGTGACACACAGTTCAGTCCCATCTCCTCTTTCTCTCGCCCTCAAGCTGGCTCGAAGCAACGCCTCAGTCTCCTTCAGGGTGTCACGAACATCCTGAAGCTCCTGCTGACACTCCTGCAGTCGAGTGCTGAGCATAGCAGCATCCTCCAAGCACAGGTCCATGTGCTCATGGGAAGTCCCCTGCTGCACTGGCGGGTACTTGTACTCCGCGGTGCCACTCTCACGCTGGAGGACATACATGTACTCAGTCCTGTCCAGGTGGCGACGGTTGATGTAACTCTGGCAGGTGATGGCCTCCCAGGTGACATCCTTCTCAGCATCGACCTGAGTCGCCCGACAAGCTGGAGAGCGGTGGATCTTGAGCAGCTGATTTTCATGGATAATCCTCATTTCTGAACTCCCTTCTTCCCGCTTCTCACGGATGGTCCGGGTGGAGCTGTAGTGTATGATTAGCTTGCCCGTATTGCCGGCAGCATGGAGCATACGCCGTAGACGGCGCAACAAGCCTCCTACTGCCAACCCGTGGGAGTGGTACGTCACCGGACGGTTCTCCTCTCTCAGGGCAAGGGCAACTACAGGAATTCTCCCTCCGGTGGACTTGCGGGCGGTGCGGATCATGCGAACCATCTAAAACATAAAGCATTTAAAATTAAGTTAGATAAGAGTTAAACAAAAATTGCATTTTGAATAAAAGTTGGGGTAAGATGAATAAAGTGACCCCATTGAACAACACCTTCAACCCACACTTTTGTAAAATAGTTTTTAAGAAAATAGGGTCCTTAAATACGTCCATTTCTACCTAGGTCCACGTTCCTACGGGCAACCTTGGCTCTGATACCACTTTTGTCACACCCGGTTTCTCCGAAGAACAACCGAGTGAATGTCACATGTATGCCAGGATCATTTTCTCATACATGTGATGACAAATAGTGAAACATCATTTATTATAAGCCAAGTATTCGAATATAAATAAGTCTTACATCGCATACGTCTCGATGGATGATAATATGTTCATAACATGTAAATAAAACAGCAGCGGAATATAAATCTTGTGGACTCCGTCACAGGCGTTTCCCGGGGGACTCCGTGAACCTAGAATCCTTCCTCGGGACCAAAGTCTTGGTCATTAAACACCACATCATTCTCTTGACCTGAGCAGCAATATAAACCAACAGAAAAGCAAGTTTGAGTACCGTGGGTACTCAGCAAGTGTGGGAAAGTTATGTCATGCATGGCTAGAGCAAGGAGAGGTTGAACTCATGGTTAAAGCACTACGCAATTAATACCTATCACCTTAGCTTATTAAGCACCTACATTACTACACAGGTGAAATGGTCCCAATCCCTCAACCCATCATCAATATCAAGTAAATATAGTCTCATCTCCAATGTTAAGCTTCCCGCTTAACATCCATAACTTCCCAGTTCATCATCCTCTAATCATGAATAAGTCCAAGCTGCTCTTGACCGTGAGCATGGCTGTCATGACAGTTTTGACTCTGCAGAGTTTGCACCACTGTACCCACATGTAGTGATTTCATCCCCCGTTGCCGGGTGGACTAAAAGAACCTCCATTATGCCAGTGGCCGCGAACCACATTCACACTTCCCAGGTGTGTAGCCAGGAGATCACTACGAAGCCTTTACAAAGGGATTCCCGACGAGCGTGGGCCCACTGAGGTTTCACCCCTAACAGCATACAAGAGGCTCCAACCCTGCTGCAGTGGCCCCCTCTTGAGCCTTGCGGTTCATATGGTAGTCCAGATGACACCTATTCCCCGCACCATCCAAAACACCCATACTATGCCGGGGATACACCTAATTAATTGGCCAAGCTGCCCCATCTCAGCATGTGGTTGGCACGGTAAAGCAAGGTTACATGCTCCATGAACCGGTCTCGTGCACCCAGCACCAACCAAATCATCCAACTTGCCTCGATCCCTACCTCTACATAACTCATAATATCTCATTCAAGAGTAAGGTAAACAAGTTGATGATCTCATATCCCACTTATCCCATTCTAAGCATGGCTAAGCATAAGTAATATGAATGAATGACATAAGAAAATAAATCCCAACCCAAGCTACAAGGAAACAAGATAATGCAATTCTAGGGAAACTTCCTAGCATGGGTTTCATATTTCAATTGAAAATGCAAATAATTCTATCTACACATCCTAGCATAGGATCAAAGTGGTCAAGGACACTTGCCTTCTTCCTGCTGCTCTGAGAATGGAAAGTCTTGGTCTTGGAAGGGAAGAACTTGCTCTGGGGCAGGTTCTACTCATGCCAATACACATAGCAAAAGAAAACAACAATCCATAAGACATAGTTCACACTTTCACTTCATACAAACCACACATACATACCTATGAAAGTCATTCACATTTCTAAGTGTTGTGGTTACTCTACATGTGTTGATTTTTGGCCTACACGCACTTTTAAACATATGTATATGATTTCCATATTTTGTATTCAGATTTCTGTTTGCACACTATATATAAATTTCCAATTTGAACAAATTCTTTATATTTAATTAATACACTTCTTAGTTACCAAGTTTGCATGAAAGGTAATTTCCTACTCCAAATAGGTTTTCAGATCTTCTACCAAATCCTAAACTGAAGTTTTTGGAATTGGAGACTTCATTTATCATTTTCTAATTATGCATACCTATTTTCCTATATTTTTCAGATTTATTTTCTATGCCTAAAAGTAGGTTTTAATATTAAATAGTAGGACATATCATCTAAACATAATAGGTTCTGATCTAAAATATTAAATAATATATTTTTGAACTTCTCCTCTGATGTGAACTAATTTAAATTTATTTTACCAATTTTCAGAATTATTTCCAAGCCTAAAAATGTGTTTCTAGAACTAATAAATATGAACAACACTTAGGCAGATTTCATTTCAGCCTAAAATCTATTTTTAACTCATTCTGAAGTTTTCCAAGTGCTATGAGAGTTTAAATTTGAATTTGCACATGTGTTTGCCTCACCCTTTTAAATTTAAATCCTAGTCACATATTCAAATTTCTGAATTTAATATCATATAGGGTCAAAAAGGTAAATTCACCCTACTGCAGGGTCTAACTTCCTATTTCCTAAATTTCCAGGGGTCTAACTACACATAACAGAGGGGTTTTCCTAATTTTTATTAAGTCCGGGGGCTAAAACTGTCTTTTAAATGAATTTACACGAATTTCTGAAGTTCCAGGGGCTAGATCAGAAGTTTCCGGGGCTAGCTCGTGTTTTTCCGAGATCCCCAGGGGGTAGCGCGTACCGGCCTTTATAACGCGGGGCTGATGTGGACCGTCCGGTTTAAAACAGACGGCTCAGATTAGATCGCCGAACCGGTACGCGTGGGTTTTATTTCTACCGTGTGATTTAAAATAGACGGCGCACAAGGGGCCACGTCGCTCCTGGCCGGAGTTTGCCCGTGCGCGCGGCGGCGCACGGCGGCAGAGGCGCGATCTCGCCGGCGAGGTCGCGGATCTTCATCTACAGACGCTAACACCCGCCCTTTTTGGTAGCAAACGGCAGAGGGGAGGTAGGGGAGCTCACCTAGGCTAATTTCTTAGGCCTGAAGGACTCGGAACCCGGTCGGCGACGAGGACAGGCGGCGGCGGCTTGCTGTGCTCGTCGAAGTGGCAGTTGGGGCGGTGATCCCTCCGAGTTCTCAGGTCGTGACGCTTCACTGGAGTCTAGAGATGGCACACCGATGATTAGGATGGATCGGAACCGTGTAATTCAGAAGTTTCACCGGCGAGCGGCGGCGGTACTCACCGGCGAGCGTCGGGATGGTCGTTTCCGGCGGCGTTTCCCTACGGGGTCGGCGTCTACAGCTTGTGTGCAGTGCTGCGGGGTCACGGGATCGGTTTGACAGAGGGAGACGGCGACGCTCTTGGGGAATTTCAAGCTCAATGGCGGCGGCGCTCACCGGGAGAGAAACTGCTCATGCGAGGGGAGGGCGGCGGGTTCATCTGTTTTTATCAGGGCCGGGGGCGCGGGGTTTGTTGCGATCGAGCAGGCCGGCGCGAGGGATTCGGGGTTGGGTCGAGCGCGAGGAATCCGGGAGCGTCAGGTGTGATCGGCGCGAAGGAACCGGAGCGGTTGGGGCGCGCGGGAAGTGAGGGATGACACTCGGGCCCCGCATGTCAGTGAGAGGGAGAGAGGGGGGCGCGGGTTCGGGCTGGCGCGGGGGATTGGGCCGGCTGGCGGGTTTTGGCCCACTGGCAGGTTGGGGTTTTTCTTTTTCTTTTTCCTTTTCTTTTCTGTTTTGATTTGAATTTGAATTCCAGTTTAAATTTGAATTTCTGCACCACATGCAATACGTCCAAAAATTTTTAAATTCCCCTCTTTATCAGGTTTTGGGGTGTTACACCGTCGTAAGTTATGTTTGTAATTTTTTTAAAAAACAGAAACGCACTAACCTGGCTCGATGGCTTGCACACAGAACAAACAGTTACAAAACAGAGTAAACAGTCATAAAACAGTTCATACAACAGTTCATATGCATCACACACAACAGAAATGACAAATGGGCTACACACTACCCCCTCGACTACCTCCGGAGCCGAAGAAATCATCTCCACGCGTCTCTCTTGGAACCGGTAGCTGTGGCGATGGAGTAGAGGCCTCCGTCACCGAACCCTACAAAACACATGAGTTGTTACGACGGTTTGGATTCAGATATCAATGTCTTTCTCTTTTTTCTCACTCTCTTCCTCTCCCTATACTTTTCATCATATCTCTCACTATGTTCCTCTATCTCTGTACTATTCATCCCCTCTTTATGTCAGTCTCACTCACACCCTCTCCCGCACTCTCTCTCTCCCTCTATTGCAACACTCCATCTCTCCATCTCACTCTCACTCTCTCTCTCTCTCGCACTCCCTCTCTCCCTTCTGTACCACTCTACATCTCCCTCTCTCCTTATGTTAGATGAAAAATACAATATTAACGAGTTTATTACCTGTACCGGAGGCACCTGGGCTGCGGGCTCTTGTGACGGGGTCACCTGTGGCGGCTGCCACGCAGGAATCGTGATTTGTTGGCCGTTCTGTCGAGCTAAGGCCTATAATTGGAAAATATTAGAACATATGTATTACTGAAATGTTATGAAAGTAAACTACAGTAGTTGAAATTAGTTACCTCTATCGCTGCCTTCATCTGGGCCATGTAGTTAGCTTGGTACTCCTGGATGGCCCTCGCCCTGTCGAGCTCCTCCTGGGTCCGCATCAGCCTCTCCTGCATGGCACAGAACTCCATGTCCCTCTACGAGAGACGGTCACTCGATGGCCCAACCGACGAAGTCTGCGTCGATGAAGTGCCTCTCGTAGGTCGCGCCGACCTCGAGTCGACAACTCCATCGAAAATGGCAAACCTACAAAAGAAAGAAAAATAATAAGTAAAAGAAGGAAGAGTGAAAAACCTAAATCAAATAAACTAACTCACCAGCCATGGGCCTTCCCGCCGCGGCGCGGCAGGGCGGCGGTTGCGGTGGCAGGGCGGCAGCGCGATGGCAAGGCGGGGCGGAGGTGGCACGGCTCGGCAAGAGCGAGGCGGAGCGGTGGAGGCGGCAATCGGAGGGTCGCAAACGTGAGTGGGTCGCGCGCGCGGCCTACGAGATGTAGGGTTATGTTCTTTATTTACGACGACTTCTTAACTTACGACGGTTTAGGTTTTAGCTGTCGTAAATAGTGATTAAATTCCGACGGTTTACTTGCTTACGACGGCCAAGGTTCCGACCGTCGTAAGTTATACATTAAATTCCGTCGGCCAAGGTTCCAACCGTCGTACCAACGGCGCTTCTTGATCAAACCACACAGTCCTCAACGGTTGTCTCGACGGCAGCCATGACCATGGCCATTGACCTTTAAATGGCCCGTGTCAGGCCATATATGGGTTGTGTCAGACTGAGTCGGCCCAAAGCCCGTTTATATATATATATATATATATATATATATATATATATATATATATATATATATATATATATATATATATATATATATATATATATATATATATATATATATATATATATATATATATATATATTATACACTCAAGCAATCAAATTAAACTAAGATTACTAACTTAATACTCAACTAAACAAAAATTAAGTAATCTAATTAAGTAATAAATAAAATAAATAACTAAACCAATTAATAAAAAACTAAATGAAATAAATTACTTACTAAATTACTTAGTAAATGAACCAAATAAACTAAATTAATTACTACACGAACTAAATTAATTACTAAATGAACTTAATAAACTAAATTAATTCCTAAACAAACTAAATTAATTAGTAAATAAAATGTACCTCGAAGTGGCGGCGAAGCGGGGTGGGCTTAAGGCCTAGCGGCGGCGGCGGCGCCCGGGCGCCGGCGTGGCCGGGGGAGCGTGGGGCGGCACAAGCGGCGTGGGGAGGCCGGGGACCTCGGGGCGGCGCGCAGCAGGGGCGGCGTGGGGGTCCGGGGGACCTCAGGGCGGCGCGTAGCAGGGGCGGCGCGGGGGGCCGGGGGACCTCGGCGGCGGCGGCGCTGCCAGCGGCGCGGGGCTTGGCAGCAGCGGCACGGGACGGCGGCAGCAGTGGCGCGGGTTCGGCGGCAGCAGCGGCGCGGGGCGGCGGCGCTGGGGGTGGCGGTGGCGGCGCTGGGGGCGGTGGCGGCGGCGCTGGGGCAGCAGCGGCGTGGGGCGGAGCCGCGGCGTGGCGGCAGCAGCAGCAGGCTCGGGCTCGGGCTGAATGAGCCCGAGCTCAGACCGGGGCGGCGGTTAAAACCCACAACTTACGACGGCTGTAACCTAAGCTGTCGTAAGTAACTCTTAGTTTACAACAGCTCTTTAACTTACGACGGCTTAGGGATACAGCCGTTGTAACTTACGACGGTCCCTTAACTTACGATGGCCATGGGCCTAAGGCCGTCGTAAGTTAGTTTACTTACCATGGTCGCTGTGCGCCGTCGTAAGTTAGATTACATATGACAGCTAGCCGTCATAAATTACTTGGCCGTCGTAATGTGTTAGGTTTCCTGTAGTGAACTGACGGCAGGAAAGAACGTGATGGGCAGCCAAGCTACCCATACGGCTCGACTTGCCGTGGAGCCCAAGGAGAGCACCAGCCGCCATGACCATTTCAAGAGTGCCCACAACACACTCTGTAATGTGCATCTCCCGACAATAAAGCGACTGAATGACCAACATAATCAGTTGCATCGGCTGAAGAAGGCGGGGAAGAAAAGCCGCGTCGACATCACGTCTTTGCAGCAACAAGTCCAAGCTTTGACCCAGCAGAATGAGGTCCTCATTCAAGAGTGTGATGACACGATTGAGGAGGGTCAGAACCGGGAGATGGACTACAACCAGGCCATGGACGAGGTGCATGCTTTGCAGGATCTCGTACCTCCGGTAGTGGGCCTACCAATGGTAGGTGCAGTACTCATGGTTTTGGGTATCACGGAACTACCGGAGCCCGAACCCGAAGAGAAGGTCATGGACCCTGAGCCACCAGCAGAACCAACGGAGGAAGAAGACCCACAAGAGGTCGACTTTTACTCCGACTAGGGAGTTACCGTTGCCAAGTAGGGCAGCGAGGGTGGTGTGTAATAACTTTTGTAGCAGCGACATGTCATGTAAACAGTGGCGTGTGTATATGTAATGACGATATGAGCACGACTTCTCGGAGGTCTTAGAATAATGTATCTTATATAAAGTTTTTGCTTTATCAATATATGTGAATGTTGTGCGAATTTCTCAATGCATCACTACATTACCGTACTGTTCTTATGGAATTCTGAGTATGACTTGTGCTGACAGTTGCTGTTTTGAATTTCAGAATGACTCGCACTCATGCCAACCCTGAGGTTGTGGGTTCCAGTCAGGGGGGAGAGGCTTCCCAACAACCTCCCAAGACTTCCTCGGGACAGCAACAGCAGCAACCACCACCACCGCCAACGGTCACGTTGGCAGACATAGTTGCGGCCATGGCGGGATCACACCAGCAGCACACCAAGTGCGCATACTTATCGAGAATACGTCTCGTCCAGAGAGGCGTCAAGACCGAGAGGAACGACAGCAGAGTTCCTACTCGGATTTCCTAGCTACGCATCCACCCGGTATTCTCACAGGCGGATGAGCCCATTGATGTGTACAACTGGCTCTGCACGACGGAGATGAAATTCGGACTGCTCCGTGTTACGGAGCAGCAGAAGACACAATTTGTGATGGGGCGGAAACTGTACGCCCAGGATCTCAGAGGGTGGTGCCGCACGATGCGACACCTGACAGCACACACAATAAGGCAACCATTGTATTACATTGGAACAAACTTAATATGTACACAAGTAGTACAAACCTTCAGTTTACATCTTATTACAGAGTTACTACAGCGGAAGATAATTTGTACAACTCACGCCCACCTAACTAGCAAAAGTCAGTTGCCCGGCCCTACGGACAACCCACACTGGCTCCACTCATCAGCTCAGCTCGGCGTGTACGGCTCCCACTCAGCCGTGGTCCCAAGATGTAGGGTAGCCCTCGCCGGTGGACTCATACTCTGAGTCCGCGGGTAGTCCTCACCTGCAAACACTCATAGCAGCAACCGTGAGCACGATGGCTCAGCAAGTCTTAACCGACTTACCTAAACATGAAACTCTACATGCAGGTCATGCGCAGATAGGATGGTAAATTTTAGCAAATGGACCCGCCTGCAAGTTCATCCTTAGTTCATCTTTTATCCACAAATTAACAGTTCAGGAATCTGAAATTTAGTGAGCAATATTTGGTGGCACACATGTAGTAATACAAGTTATTCATAACAGCAATATTGAATCACATCATTCCATATGTTAACCTACGTCACGACTCAGTGACCAAGTGGTACTCATCACTGTGAGGGATGGCGAATCGACTCGATATACACCCGCAGGGATACCCGAAGAGCACGTCACGTACGCCCACCCGTGGAGCTGCAAAGCACGCTCACTCGATGTCGTACGGGACAACCTTTCACCAAACAGGCCAAACGTCGAACCGGTCGCACCCAAATGGACAGGAGGTTCCCTACACGAAGCATCTCTCTATGCCCGTTAGCGGATTTCCACCTTGCTGCCGTCAACCTACACCTATAAATCGGTGCGTTATGCCTCGACGCCCGGAGGTATAGGTTACATCAGTTTATCGGGGCCATATATCCGATATGCCTTTGGTACATTCAAACTTGCTCAGCGGGGCCGCATACGGATTGGTCCTCAATCGACTCGGACAGGGCTGCGCCCACAAGACTTCCCCTTGCTGCGCCCTAGCCCCTGCCTAGTCTCATTTTCTTACTAAAATGATCTCACATCACTCGAACCAATCCCGTGTGTCCCGACTCCTAAACTCACGAGTAGATTCCAACTACTCGACTTGTACCGAAGTTCTATGATCATTAAGCACAGCGTATACTACTCGAGGACTTATACACTACCCTCACTCTTGTGGGAATAATCTGTCCATGCACTTGGGTTTCATCCATCCTACAGCTAATGCACATACATACCACATACTACTTATGCATAAAGCAAACCATGTAAAATTGATTAATGCAAACTGGGGCTTGCCTTGTTGCTGCTGGTCAGATGTTAAGGCTTCGTTCGGAAGAAGGAAGTCAAGCACTTCTGGGGTCTCCTCGCCTTCAGCGACTACATGTAAACGATATACTATATGTCAATTTAAATGCAATGTTTAGAACTTAATATGTAATTACCATAACTCTAGCTAGCCCTCCCCTTTGGTTCTGAAATTTGTATGGTGGCTTGGTAGGGTCCTAACCAGAGTCTTGACCAAGTTGCATTTGCAACAAAGTTCATTTGAGCTCTGTACAAATAAAAGCCTATTTGGTCGTTAGTAGGGTCTCTAAGATTTCTAGGGATTTTCATGGCTCCATCCATTACTTTCTGGAAACTAGAGTTTGAGATGGATCTAATGGAATTTGTTTCATGTCATTTGAAGCATTCTAGATGAAGTTATGCCCTAAACAAGATTTGAGAAAATCTGAAAAATGTTTCTATACATTTTTCTATTTTCTCTGAGCAGTTCACTTAATCACACCATTAGGGGGACTAAATGAACTTGGATGGTTCTGAAATTTTTCCTGTGACTCAATGATTTTCAAATGAACAACCTAGCCAAATTTCAGAATTTTCCATAAAAGGATTCTCCAGATAAAATTCCTAACACTTTAAATTTAGGGAATTAATTCTGGAAAATTATTAAGTTTCATGAGCTGAACTTTGTGTTGCTGGAAAGTACTCAAAAAGCTGAATTAAGAAAAATTTGTTTCACTGAATTTGGAGCTTCCTAGCAGAAGTTATATGCATTTGAAGTTTGAACCAAATCTGAAAATTCAAATAAAGTTTAAACCGGCTGGTGGGGTCCCCAGGCTACGTGTAAGCACTGCAGCCAAACAAAACGGGGGTCTGCAGAGTCTCCCGTGTAGCCACACAAAATCCCGGCGCCACAAACGACCCAGCGCTGTTTAAACAGAGGCTGATACATGGGGCCCACGGAGCTTCGTCTACCTCGCGCTCCCACGGCTCCCTGCCGCCACCTTCGCCGGAGAGCTCGCTGCCGGGCGTTCTGCTGCCTGACCTTCGACAAAACTCGCCACCGCCTGTGCATATTTCCGCCTGAGGAACACATCGGTGCACTCAACAGAGCTCGGTGATGGTTGGAACAGTGCTCTCGACGGTGACAGCAGCCGGAAGCTCATCGGCGACGTCGAACTCGGTGTTCTCTACACCTTTTTCGACGCGGTTTGATCGGAGAGCTCCGCTGAGACTTGCTGAACACGGATATGAGCACTGATCCTCGTGAAAACGGCCGAAACTAAGACCTCACCGTCGACCTAGGGCTAAAACGGCGGTGATCGAGAAAATTTCAAAGAACAGCAACACTAGTCCATGGTTTTCGCCGGTTTTTGATCCTAGGTGGCCATGGACAAGTGCAGAACATATGTATAGCTCAGAATCCTCTGTGGCGGACTAAACATTACGAATTTTGGAGTTTTGAACTATTCGGTCCTTTGAACACCGAATGAATAACCGGACAAATTCTACCCCGGCGAAGCACGAGAGGGGGAGCGGTCGGAACGAGTGTGTTAAGCACCTTGGAGCGGACCTTTTTTGTGTAGCTCGTCGGGCACGAAACGGCTTCTATCTCTCGGATGCCGGGGAGCAGAGGAGGTCGGCGCTGGTGCGAGTTCATGCTTCGGTGCACGAGGGAGACAGTGGAGAAGGGAGTGAAGATTCATGTGGCCCAGCGTGCTGATCACGTGCTGCACTCAGTGTTTCCCTCGAGCAGGAGGTGGCGATGGCAAGGCGGTCAGGTGCCAGTGGTAGAGAGCTGGCGCGCGCAGCTTCGGTCGAGCAAAAGATCAAGCCGAGAAAACTTCTGTGTGAAGGCTACTGACAAGTGGGTCCCTCCCCTCTAATTCTTTTCTGTTTTTCATTTCTGTTTTCACTGAAAAGATCTCAGCTACTCAAAATTGAATGAGAGACTTAGCCTCCAAGTTATTGTTTGAATTTTATTTCCTCAATTTGAAATTGGTTTGGCTAAATTTGCTTCCCATTTGAATTTGAAATTCAAATTCAGTTTGAATCAATGCAAATTTAGCTCCCGACAAGATGAACTCCAATGAGGATGAAAATTGGTGGACTAACTTAGAAAAATGTGCTGAGTTTTAATATGAAGTCAACTTTTGAATTCAAGTGATGAAAGTGGCTGCAATTTGAATTTGCATTCAAATTGGCCCCTTTTTCAAATGTCTCCAAAAATGCCTCAAAAAGTCTTGGATTTGCATGAAATCTAGCCTGAGCCTTCCCAAGAATATATATGGTATAGGGGTGAGCTCATCCTTTCATGTGTAGGTGTATGACTCCTACTTTTTGAAATTAGGGCTTTCCACAGTGTTCACCCTCTTGATGGTGTTTACATGCTCTTCACAAGTGTTCATGAGCTATCCACAAGATGAGCTGTGGTGTTGTGAGGTGATGAAATGAACACTTTTGCAAGTCACTTTCTTGGGCTTTTACATCCCTCCCCCCTTAAAAGAATCTCGTCCCAAGATTACAAAGAAGAGACAACGATGTAAGACGAGATTATCCGTGATGAGACGCCATGAAATCCGGGTAGTTTGAGCGAAGGAATTCCTCGCTCTCCCACGTCGCTTCTTCGGCGGTGTGGTTACTCCACAGTATCTTGTAGGACCACAACGTTCGGCTATGTGTGGTCCGAGCCTTCTCATCAATAATTGTCACCGGATATTCAGCATACGTCAAATCCGGTTGCAGCTCGCCAATGTCTTCGGTGGGAACAGCAGCCGTATACTTCAGACATTTCCGTAGTGCTGAAACATGGAAAACGTCGTGAACACCAGCGAGAGATGCTGGTATCTCCAGTCTATACGCCACTGGTCCAAACTTCTCGGTGATAGCATAGGGCCCAATAAATCAGCGAGTGAGCTTCCCCTTCACACCGAATCGGTGCACGCCTTTCATTGGAGATACACGGAGGTACACGTGTTCCCCGACGTCAAAGTGCAGCGGTCTACGCCTCTTATCAGCGTAGATTTTCTGCCGGGATTGAGCGGCCTTCAAGTTGGCTTGAATCATCCGAACACGCTCTTCGGCGTCGTTCACCACATCAATCCCGAACGTGACCCTTTCACCAGACTCACACCAGTTTAATGGGGTGCGGCATTTGCGACCGTAGAGAGCCTCATAGGGTGCCATCTTGATACTCCCTTGATAGCCATTGTTGTACGAGAATTCCGCCAATGGTAGATGATCATCCCAGTTTCCACCGTGGTGGATGGCACACGCTCTCAACATGTCTTCTAGTACTTGGTTCAGCCTCTCAGTTTGCCGATCTGTCTGAGGGTGATAGGCGGAGCTTCTAATCAGCTTAGAACCCAGTGCAGCGTGAAACTGCTCCCAAAAACGAGACACAAATAGTGCCCCTCGATCTGATATTATGGTCTTGGTTACTTCATGCAAGCACAAGATTCTTGCAATGTACAACTCCGCATACTTGCTAGCATGGTAGTTGGTATGCACTGGAATGAAGTGAGCTGACTTGGTTAACCGGTCAACGATTACCCAAATGGAATCATACTTGTTAGAAGTCATGGGTAATCCCACAATGAAATCCATGCTCACGTCTTCCCACTTCCATGCTGGAATTTTCAGGGGTTGCAACAGCCCTATTTTCCTCAAGTGATCTGCCTTCACTCGTCTACACGTATCACATTCAGATACGTATTTAGCGATCTCCCGCTTCATCATGTCCACCAAAATTTTCTCTTCAAAGCTTGGTACATTTTGTTGCTGCCCGGATGAATGGAGAATTTAGACAAGTGGGCTTCATCAAGGATCTTCTTTTTCAGCTCCATGTTCCGGGGTACGACTATGTGTTCATTGAACCATAGTGTCCCCTCATCATCCTTCCGGAAACATTTAATATCCCCGCTGTCCATCCGTTCCCGGAGATGTGCCATGCCCATGTCAACTTTTTGAGCTGCAATGATCTCCTCCGTAATGGTAGGGATTAGGGCAAGGTTGTAGAGCGATCCATAAGGAACCAAGTATAAACTCGGCTCTTCCTCCTCCACCGGTGTAATGGTGAGGTTATGGACATGTGATTTTTGTCTCAGCGCGTCGGCAACCACGTTCGCCTTGCCGGGGTGGTAATGAATCTCAATCTCATAATCTTTGATTAGTTCTAACCACCTCCTTTGCCTCATATTTAGCTCCTTCTGGGTGAAAATATACTTCAAGCTCTTGTGGTCGGTATACAGATGCACTAAATTCCCTAGGAGATAGTGCCTCCACATTTTCAGCGCCAAAACCACAGCAGCGAGCTCAAGATCATGAGTTGGATAGTGCTGCTCATGGTTTCGCAGTTGGCGTGAGCCATATGCGACCACACGTCCTTCCTGCATCAACACGCAGCCGAGCCCGATACCGGACGCATCACAATACACGTCGAAGGGCTTGATCGTATCCGGTTGAGCTAATACCGGGGCTGTTGTGAGATGCTCCACTAATGCTTGGAACGCTCCTTCACATGCTGTGTTCCAAACATATTTTGTTCCCTTCTTCAATAATTCTGTCATCGGCTTAGCAAGCTTGGAGAAACTTGGGATGAATCTCCGGTAATATCCTGCTAAGCCAAGGAAGCTTCTGACTTCATGGACAGAAGTGGGAGCTTTCCATTTCAGCACTTGTTCAATTTTACTTGGTCAACCGCAATGCCCTCTGCTGAGATGATATGTCCCAAAAATGGTATTTGGCTGATCCAAAACTCACATTTGCTGAACTTGGCATAAAGCTTATGGTCCCGTAATCGTTGAAGAACGATTCTCAAGTGTTCGGCGTGTTCTGCTTCTGTCTTGGAGTAAACCAAGATATCATCAATGAACACCACGACGAACTTGTCCAGCTCCGGCATGAACACCGAGTTCATGAGATACATGAAATGTGCCGGAGCATTGGTGAGACCAAAAGACATGACGAGATATTCGTATAAGCCATATCTCGTCGAGAAGGCCGTCTTCGGAATATCCTCCACCCGAATTTTTATTTGATGATACCTGGAGCGAAGGTCCATCTTGGAGAACACACTTGCACTCACAAGCTGGTCAAACAGGATGTCAATGCGGGGCAGTGGGTATTTGTTCTTGATGGTGACAGTGTTGAGCAGCCGGTAATCCACACACAGCCTCAAGGTTTCATCCTTCTTCTTGACGAACAGCGCCGAGCATCCCCAAGGCGAGGAACTCGGTCTAATGAAACCTTTGCTCAACAGATCATTGAGCTGTTCTTTCAATTCATCCAGCTCGTTCGGATCCATTTTGTACGGTCTCCGTGATATGGAAGTAGTCTCGGGTGCAAGTTCAATCTTGAACTCCACATCCCGTTCAGGTGGCATGCCCGGGAGATCATCCGGGAACACGTCAGGATACTCGCGGACTACCGGGATGTCCTCTAGCTTGGAAGCTTCAGTAGTATAAGCGGCTGAAACTTTCCGGACTGGATTGTCTAGTATGAGGGACTGCGTACGGTGTAGTGGGGAGTTGAGGTGAACCGTCCGTGATAATGTTTCTAGGACAGTCTAAAAGTCCCAAAAACGTGAATGCAAAGAAATGGGTGATTGAACGTCATCGTGTTTCTGGTTCATGAAAAATGGGACTTACAAAAACTTTCTTACATGAGATGGTCTACGTGAGGTTCAACAACACGGGTTCAAGCATTCATTTGAATGTGTTGGACCAAGGTAGAGATAAACTCATGAATAGTCATACATGTGTATGAGAAAGAACAAAAATAAGACCTTTTAGACTCCAAATGCTCACCTCAACGTGCTGCCAAAGTTTTGAACACACATGGAACCTCACACCGTTGAAGGAGAGGAGAATTATGGTGGCAACATTCTGAATTGAGGGTAAGCTAAAAAGGAATGGATTATGCTCATGTTGAGTTCATGCTGAATCCAAAACATGTTAAGGCAAGGGAAATGACTTGAGTTATGTCACATGAAATGATAAACTCAAACATGGACATGTGGGGAGAGCTAAAATGTTCCTTAGCTCATACTGAACACATGTTAAACTAGGGAAGAATTTCACTCCCAAAAAGCTAACTCATATGCACATTCTCTATGAGTAGAGGGGAGGGAAGTTTAAACCCCATTTTTGAACCCTTGCAAAGCATTCATGTTCAGATGGTCCAAAAGCATATATATGAGATGACCATTGCAGTCCTCAGGTATTGAAGAGCTTAAGTTCCAAAATGGGAGGGATTTTAAGCTCATATACCATTTGTTCAAAGCATTGTTTGAGATCACCTTCAAATTCAAATTTGAGGGGCATGGTCAAACTGAACTTGTACGGTTCAGCTTGGGACCAAGATTGATCAAGCATGGGCTAGGAGCAAACCAAAGTGTTTCACCCAAATTCAGATGGTCATCACCAAAGAGGACTTAAATTTCAGTTTGAATTAAATGGTCTACTTCAAGGCAAAGAAGGCCCTTTCCAAAAAGGAGATTCAAACTGTTGTTTGGAAATTTGTATTTGCAATGGACAACTTAAGGATCAGATGACATATTTGAATTCCTCAGGTCCAAATTATGAGGGAGACAAATTTTGAGAAAATTTGGAGGTGCTTTGATATGTATATCAAGGGGACTTGTAAATTTCCTCTAAATTTGAATTCAAATTTGAAACTGAGGCACAACTGGTCAAATTGTCAAATGGCTTTTGAATTTGAGCTCCATATGAGTGAACTTTGCATGTGACAAAAATTTGGAGATATTTGGGGAGGAGAGGGGTGGGCCCCAATTGTCATTGAGAGGGGAGATGAAAACTTAGCACCTAAGTCTTCTCTGCCTGTGCACTAGGACCCAGCTGTCTGTGAGATGAGCCACGGGCTCTATTTTCCTTCCCCGAGCGCATGACAGCAGCAGCACCCAGACGCCACCGAGCTCTCCACGCAGCAGCCACCCCTCCGGATGTTTCATCGTGCTGGCGAGTCGCTTAGGCGCTTCTTGAGCCCCGGCCTGATCCTCTCGTGCACCAGATGAAACCCCGGGGTCTTTGCCTCGTGCCCACGCCCGAGAACAGCGACGCACACCGCCGCCACCACCGATCCACCGTGCCACCATCGTTCCAGCGTGTGCAAGCCTCGGCAGAGCGCCAAATTGGCACCAGGGCATCTCCCTCTCCACCCCCGACGTGTCATCGGCCGTTGTCTGGCCTCCCTACCCCGGGAAAGCCGTGTTGGCGTGGCGGCCGACGAGGACCGACGAAGAGGTCGCACGTGGACAGCGCTGCAGGGAACTTGTCAAACCCGAACGAGAGCACCCCCGGATGCGCTAGGACCCCCTGATGCTCGTCTTCGAAGCTCGGGCCATGACAAGGACGACAGAGCGCGAATTCGAGGAAATCCCTCCGGCGACCATAACCCGACCTTCCAGTACGAAATCTAGAAATTCTCCCTCTGTCCTCAATCTTTGGTCACAAAATTAGGCACAGAGGAGCTAAGCTAGATAGCGTGATCTCCTCTTTTCAAACCTAGCTGGAAGCCGACGAGAGGCGACGTATTTTGATGTTCTCCGAGCACAAAACCGGCACTACCATTCGGGCGCACGGTGAAAGCCGGGTAGCCGCCGTTTTCATGCTTGGTTAAGCTTTCGCCGAGCTTCCCTAGCCTCCCAGGATGCTGTAGAGCCAAAAACCTGAGAGCTTGGCGGGCTAGGACCGCTGGGCGACGGTGCCGAACCTCTCCCGAGGCCGCCGCACGTCGCCGGCCTACTTCCCGCCACCGTCGGCCCGAGAGCACCGCACCAGTGGATTGCTCGTCCCTGAAAACCCCCAGGCGGCAAGTACCGAGCCGGGAGATGGCCGGGAAGCCGACTCCGGTGAGCTCCAACGGGTTTCCGGCGAGCGGGCGGCGCGGGAAAGAAAACGGCCCGAGGAGGAAGACGGTCCGGCGGGCCCCGTGTGTCAGCGACGGAGGATTTAAACTGCTGATCGGCTATGGCCCCGGGATCCAGTGTGGTGGCACGGGAAAGGTCCTGTGGCCCCGTGTGGCGTGATCCCAGCGGCTGACACGTGTAGGAGGGACCCACCGTCAGAGTTTGAACATTTCTCGAATTAATTTGAATTCCAGATTTAGTTCAAATTTTAGAACCTCATAACTTTTGCTAGGAAGCTCCAAAATTAGTGATTCAAATTGGGTTGGATTCAGGATGAAAAACTATATCCAAATATGCAACCCAATTTGCATGAAAACCAATAAACAATTCTGGAAAATTCTTTAAAGATTTTCAGCAAAAGAATTCTAGAGGGAGTTTGGCTCATCCAAAATTCCCCAGGTTTTGCCAGGATATTCTTTAGGATATTAGGAGACTCCTGTAAAAGTTTCAGCTCGTTTGGAGTTGATTTATTTATGGTAACTCTGATTTCAAGTTTCTGTATTCAAATGAATACAGAAACATTTTCAGAGAATTTCCAAAATTTGGAAATTCAGTTCTAGGCATTCCTTAGCTCCAAAAATCCTAGAAAAAATCCATGCATGCTCCCTGAGCTATGTATGAAATTGTAGTTCACTTGGATTTGCATGAAAGTGCAAGTTTAATCAGAATTAATTCCTTTATGCCTAAATGCTTAGGGAATTGTTCTAGGTGATCTACTTAGTGAAATATTCTGAATTTTGGTCCAGAGGACTTTCTTGTGACAAGGAACTCACAAGAAAATTTCCAGCTCCATTGGAGCCATGGATCAGTAGTGTTCTGTTCAACCAATTAGGTGATCACCACCCAAGTGATGAACCTCACTTCTCACTTGATGATAGTGCTTAAACACACACCCAAACCACCAGCCCCAGTGTCATTTTAAATTCTTAAACAGAGTTCCAGTTTTGAACTTGTCCTTAGCACTTGTTAGCAAATGTTTTACAATTAAGTATATGTGCATGTTCATAACGTGTAGTGCTTAAACGTGGAAGAGTGGAGGAAAGGTGAAGCTTGGATCAAGGAGCAGGAAGGCCAGTGATTAATATTCCAGTCATCATCAGCAACTAACTTCATTTTAGCTGACTTTAGTCACCTGCAAAACCAAGGCAAGCCCCGGTTTTGCATTTAAGCTATTTTATAAAGTTTTTCATTTGTTCACTACTATGGGTCAAAGTTTGTATGTGCATTAGGTCAAGGATGTTTTATACTCCACTTGCATAACCAAACATGAACCCTGAGGTCAAGGGTAGCATTGTGTCATCGCTGTAGAATAAGGCCATGCTTAAAGACTAGGGCATCCGGTAGAAGACGAGTAGTTGGAATCTACTCGCGAGCTATAGTTTAGAATATCATAAGTGTGGTTGGGAAAGGAAGCAAACTAAAGTTTACATTTCTAAAGATGAGACCGGGCAGAGGGGTTAGGCAGCGAAAAGACGAGGTCTTGGTCGAGTAGCTCTGCCTGTGTCGGTTAAGGACCGATGCGTATGCCGCGTCCAGGAGCAAGTATTGAGTTGTGTACCGGATGCTTACTGATATATGGGAACCAGGAAACCGATGTACCAGGTTCACTTGATTGTAGAGGCATACCACATCGTCTCGTTAGACCTATGAGCCCGAGACGGCGCGACCGGTTCTACAGTTTAGTGTCCTGAGAAAGGTTGCCACATACGACGTAATGAAGGACGCCAGAGTTGGGTCTTCAGAGGCGGGCGCATGTGTCGAGTTATCCGGGTAGTGCTTGATTCGAATCACCGTCCCTCGCGGTTATTGAGTACTGCTTGCTCTCATGTTGTGACGTAGTAATCAACTTGTGTGGAAACAGTTTGCAAAAGTATAATTGCTGCTATGATTATGTTAAGTTGTATGAAAACCATGTTTGAAGTAGAGATAGAGCTAACAAAAGTTATTGTCTACCTTGGGGCAAGTAACATTGGAATGAAGCGTTTCTTGTTTGATTGTGGAGTTCCAATGTTGCTGATCGCAAGGTCACTACTATTATGGTAAAAATCTGAAAGTTAAGGATGAACTCGTAGGCGAGTCTTTTCGCAAATGACAGGCTTAAGTCTTAGGTTACTTTCATGTAGAGTTTCATGTCTTAGGAGAGACGGTTAAGTCTTGCTGAGCCTTTGTGCTCACTCTTGCTATATAAGTGGTTTTGCAGGTAATCATCGACGATATAAAGAAGGTTGTCCGGTGAGACTCGGAAACTTCCGAGTCATGTCACACTTGGAGAACCTAGCCGCGGCCATGTCTTCTTGTTGCTAGCGAGAGGAGTCCGTGGGCTGGACCTCTTCTTGAGTGCTTCGTAGATACTCGACGTGAGCTGTTATAGACTTCCGCTGTAGTTATTTTATGTAAATTATTTCCAAAGAACAATTTGTAAGCTTCCACTTTTGATTTATGTAATACATTGTTCCTTATATGTGTGCTGTTGGGTGCCGCATAACACGGCACCACCCAATGCGATCCCTGGGTGAGGCGGCACGGCCCCGTGATCGGGACCGGGCCCTCTCAGCGTGGTATCAGAGCCGCATTGGTAATAGCACATGGAATAAGGATCGTATTACGACAAATACTTAGGATACGGTGAGGAAACGGTATTAGGCCCATGTAAGGACTATAGTAGTATAGTTATTTAAGGTGGCAGCACTAACATATTTGTTATAATTCTGAATTTCGATTATGTAACGGCGCACCTACGTTCAGGTAAGAATGGTAAGGAACGCCACCGAAAGCGGTTCAATTTCGGTTAGCTCCCCTGACGAGGAAAGTGGTTCAGGGTTAGATCTCACAGCTTGGTGTGAGATGTTAATATGAAACTCTTGGACTCTTCATGTTCCTGAGTTCATATGAAATGCTGATCCCTAGCGTGCATTAGGCAAGTAAGTGGAGACCCCATCGTGTGGTCAGTAACGCGATAGTGTGTTCGTCTGGAAGTAGCCCAGGAGGACATACGCAGCGCTTGCCATCGGCGTGCCCTGCAGGGCAGTAGGTGGTATCTGTTGGGTTGATAACATGCCCAACCGTGACGACCCGTTCATGACATACTCAGGTTCCCCGTCGTGTGGTGTAGAAACACGATCACGTACCTTGAGACGTGACTTAACTCAAGGACGGTCGTATGACAATGATACGGGCGTTTGTATTTACTTTCAATTAGAGAACTGCCTGAAATGGGAACAACCTTTGAGCGCACCACTATTGAGTGTTTTTCTGTAGGTACTAACCACGTACGTATCCCATGTAGTACACGTGTGCGAGAGACCGTCTTAGTGCCACTGATAATACGTATATGCCGGTGTAATCCGGTTAGGAATTTTTCTTTTGGTGAGGCTACGTAGTACCGACATGATTCTTACGGTGCATCGACACCGTACTAAACATATAATCCTTTTCCCTGTGAAGAAATGATTCATGAACTAACTTTTAACTAAAAATGGAAGTTTGAAACAAATATTAGTTACTGAACTCTTATTTTGAGCTAAGATTCAAATGAGAGTATAACTAGGTGTCAAAGTTTTAAAAAAACAGAGTGCTCTGTTTCTGGCAGGAATTCTTGCTGGACTTTAACAGAGCATAACTCTGAGTAGCTTGACCCAAATAAGATGTATGATACAGTTCTGGAAAGATTTTCGAGTGCTCTACAACTTCCTTGCAGGACTCCAGAGCAGAATCACAGGTTAAGTGGGTGAAAAGTCCAGTTGAAGGCAAATTGTTCAAAACCAGGACAGCAACAAAAACCTCTCTGGACCTTTCTGTTTTTAAGCCATAACTTCCTGTAGAAAAATCCTTAAGGAGCCTATGATAAACCGTTGGAAAGGTTATGAAATTTGCAACATTTTTGTAGTTCAAAGTTTGCGCATATTCTTATTGTATTTTCATATACAACTGTGATAAAAGTAGCCACATACAAAGGAGATGCTGGCAAATTTTATCCCGGAATTCTGTCAACTTTGAGAACTCATAACTTTTGATCCAGAGATGATCTGGAAGCATTTGAGTACTCGTTGGAAAGATACGGAAGTTAACTTTATATTCAACTTGAGTTATGAAAATGCTGTTACACGGATCAAAATCTGGGTGAGGACAGAAGAGTCCGTTCTGTATAGCAAAGAGAACGAGTTAGGTCTATCCCACGGAGGTGATTAAACTTGAGGAGCTTCCGGTGGGGCGTGAAGAACTGATGCGTTTCCGATGAGTTACCAGGCATGCCGGGTAACGAGACGTCAAGTTCAGAATCGAACTGACGCTGGAAACAACACCGATTTCACGAAGGCCGTATAAGATGGCACCCAATGAACTAGCGGAGTGGAAGGAGCAACTAAGTGCACTTGTGAGCAACGGTTTTGCACAACCAAGCATATCACCTGGGAGTTGCTCTGCACTGTTCGTTAAGAAGAACGATGAGACATTAAGATTAAGTGTTGATTTCATTCACTCAATGCCATCACTATAAAGGGCAATGAGGGTACTCTATAGTTTAAAGACCATATAGTTATACCTCGTAAGATGAAAATCTACAGCCGGAAATGTCGCACACCGCAGAAGTGGTGTGAGTACGGTGAAAGAGTATTGTTCGGGGTTGATTCGTCAATGAATCCAATGACCGAGTTCGGGTGGTAGAAGCAAACTTGGAGGTTGTGCAATCCCGACAGAAAAGTCATGATGGTCAAAGGCATAGACCGTTGCATTTTGATGGAGGAGAACACGTTGTCTTTGCGTGTCCCCGATGGAAAGGAATTCACCGGTCCAATGTAAAGGGGAGATTTTGCTTCCCTAGCCTTAGATCCATTTGCTGTCACGGAAAAGTGTGGACCCGTAGCTTACCGGCTGTAACTACCGGCAAACTTTGCTGATATTCACGACATATTGCATGTGTCACAGCTACGGAGGTACTTTAAAACTACCATCGCTGTCCACACCGAAGAACTTGACTAGTTGAAGCTGGATTGTACCTACACCGAGCGACCGGTTCAGACTATCGATGAGAAGAACCCGAAACACCTGGAATCGGATATTAAGATTTTACCAGGTGCTGTGGGGTAATCATACCATGGAAGAAACAACGTGGAGAGCAAATATTACCTCCGCATAAACCATCCGGAGTTTTATTGTCATACCACTTGGCATTACCTCTCCCGTCTCATTCTCCTATTGGAATCTCGGGACGAGATTCTTTTTAAGGGGGGGAGGAATGTAAAAGTCCCAAAAACGTGAATGCAAAGAAATGGGTGATTGAACGTCATCGTGTTTCTGGTTCATGAAAAATGGGACTTACAAAAACTTTCTTACATGATATGGTCTACGTGAGGTTCAACAACACGGGTTCAAGCATTCATTTGAAGACTAGTCCGCAAATCTGAGATTAGAGAGTTATCGAGACTAAGTCTGGTAAGACCGGACTAGTCCGCCCCCTTCCAGACTAGTTCGTTCTCATCTAGAACAAAGGTTCCTGAGTGAGATCAGACTAGTCCGCTCTTCTGCGGACTAGTCCGAGATTTTATGACCGTTTGAATTCAACGATCACAGGACTTTCGCTGGTAGCCTTTTGTGACGTGAGTGGTCCCCCAAGAACGGACTAGTCCGGGGTTCTGACCGGACTAGTCCGGACTTTAGTAGGTATAACGGCTAGATGTCGGGATCTCTATAAAAGGGGACCCCCCGGCTGAGAATGCAGAGATACGAAAACCTAGCGCCGAAAACTCATTCCTTGAGCTCTTCTTAGCCTCTTTCCTCACCTTCTTGACACCTAAGATTGAATCTTAAGGGGTTTGTGGATTTGTGAGAGGAGAGACATGGTGATCGATGTTTGAGCTCTCGGTTTGAATCTCTTGCACTCTAATTGTTAATTTGAGTTCTTGGCTGTTGTATTTTGATTCCTAGAACTGATAGGTTGTTCTAGGGAGCCTCAAGTTGTGAGTAGCCCCTAAGAGTATTGTATTCACATTTTATTGATAGTGAAAGAGCCCGGGCTTGATCTTGGTGATCGCTCGGTGAGGGAAGAGTTGGAAAAGACTCGGTCCTTTGTGGACTCCTCAACGAGGACGTAGATTCCTGTGTGAAATCGAACCTCGGGATAAATTGCGTCTCTTGTTTCCTTTACCTTCTCGCTCATTCACTAAAGTTACTTGTTAGGTTTCGTCTCACTTAAAACTTGTGAATTGCTTTATTACTGCGAGTCTTGCAATCTAATCATTCTATCATTCACAAACTAATTAGCTAGGTTGTTCGAGTACTTACATACCTTCTGCTTAAACAAACTTGAAAAGAAATCCTAGAAACGCAATTGCTATACCTAGACCGGACTAGTCCGCCCCCACACCGGACTAGTCCGGCCCCCTTCAGGTTTAATCTGCTGTTTTCAGTAGTTTCAGGTTTATTAGCCTATTTACCCCCCTCCGGAGAAGGGGTCTCTGAGTGACCTCGGACTAGTCCGCTCCACATGCCGGACTAGTCCGGTTCCTTCAGACTAGTCCGGTTTAGAATGGAACAAAGGGAAGAATTTCACTCCCAAAAAGCTAACTCATATGCACATTCTCTATGAGTAGAGGGGAGGGAAGTTTAAACCCCATTTTTGAACCCTTGCAAAGCATTCATGTTCAGATGGTCCAAAAGCATATATATGAGATGACCATTGCAGTCCTCAGGTATTGAAGAGCTTAAGTTCCGAAATGGGAGGGATTTTAAGCTCATATACCATTTGTTCAAAGCATTGTTTGAGATCACCTTCAAATTCAAATTTGAGGGGCATGGTCAAACTGAACTTGTGCGGTTCAGCTTGGGACCAAGATTGATCAAGCATGGGCTAGGAGCAAACCAAAGTGTTTCACCCAAATTCAGATGGGTCATCACCAAAGAGGACTTAAATTTCAGTTTGAATTAAATGGTCTACTTCAAGGCAAAGAAGGCCCTTTCCAAAAAGGAGATTCAAACTGTTGTTTGAAAATTTGTATTTGCAATGGCCAACTTAAGGATCAGATAACATATTTGAATTCCTCAGTTCCAAATTATGAGGGAGACAAATTTTGAGAAAATTTGGAGGTGCTTTGATATGTATATCAAGCGGACTTGTAAATTTCCTCTAAATTTGAATTCAAATTTGAAACTGAGGCACAACTTGTCAAATTGTCAAATGGCTTTTGAATTTGAGCTCCATATGAGTGAACTTTGCATGTGCCAAAAATTTGGAGATATTTGGGGAGGAGAGGGGTGGGCCCCAATTGTCATTGAGAGGGGAGATGAAAACTTAGCACCTAAGTCTTCTTTGCCTGTGCACTAGGACCCAGCTGTCTGTGAGATGAGCCACGGGCTCTGTTTTCCTTCCCCGAGCGCGTGACAGCAGCAGCACCCGGACGCCACCGAGCTCTCCATGCAGCAGCCACCCCTCCGGATGTTTCATCGTGCTGGCGAGTCGCTTAGGCGCTTCTTGAGCCCCGGCCTGATCTTCTCGTGCACCAGATGAAACCCCAGGGTCTTTGCCTCGTGCCCACGCCCGAGAACAGCGATGCACACCGCCGCCACCACCGATCCACCGTGCCACCATCGTTCCAGCGTGTGCAAGCCTCGGCAGAGCGCCAAATTGGCACCAGGGCATCTCCCTCTCCACCCCCGACGTGTCATCGGCCGTTGTCTGGCCTCCCTACCCCGGGAAAGCCGTGTTGGCGCGGCGGCCGACGAGGACCGACGAAGAGGTCGCACGTGGACAGCGCTGCAGGGAACTTGTCAAACCCGAACGATAGCACCCCAGGACGCGCTAGGACCCCCTGATGCTTGTCGCCGAAGCTCGGGCCATGACATGGACGACAGAGCGCGAATTCGAGGAAATCCCTCCGACGACCATAACCCGACCTTCCGGTACGAAATCTAGAAATTCTCCCTCTGTCCTCAATCTTTGGTCACAAAATTAGGCACAGAGGAGCTAAGCTAGATGGTGGTGATCTCCTCTTTTCAAACCTAGCTGGAAGCCGACGAGAGGCGACGTATTTTGATGTTCTCCGAGCACAAAACCGGCACTACCATTCGGGCGCACGGTGAAAGCCGGGTAGCCGCCGTTTTCATGCTTGGTTAAGCTTTCGCCGAGCTTCCCTAGCCTCCCAGGATGCTGTGGAGCCAAAAACCCGAGAGCTTGGCGGGCTAGGACCGCCGGGCGACGGTGCCGAACCTCTCCCGAGGCCGCCGCACGTCGTCGGCCTACTTCCGGCCACCGTCGGCCCGAGAGCACCGCACCAGTGGATTGCTCGTCCCTGAAAACCCCCAGGCGGCAAGTACCGAGCCGGGAGACGGCCGGGAAGCCGACTCCGGCGAGCTCCGACGGGTTTCCGGTGAGGGGGCGGCGCGGGAAAGAAAATGGCCCGAGGAGGAAGACGGTCCGGCGGGCCCCGCGTGTCAGCGACGGAGGATTTAAACTGCTGATCGGCTATGGCCCCGGGATCCAGTGTGGTGGCGCGGGAAAGGTCCTGTGGCCCCGTGTGGCGTGATCCCAGCGGCTGACACGTGTAGGAGGGACCCACCGTCAGAGTTTGAACATTTCCCGAATTAATTTGAATTCCAGATTTAGTTCAAAATTTAGAACCTCATAACTTTTGCTAGGAAGCTCCAAAATTAGTTATTCAAATTGGGTTGGATTCAGGATGAAAAACTCTATCCAAATATGCAACCCAAGTTGCATGAAAACCCATAGAAAATTCTGGAAAATTATTTAAAGCTTTTCAGAAAAAGAATTCTAGAGGGAGTTTGGCTCATCCAAAATTCCCCAGGTTTTGCCAGGATATTCTTTAGGATATTAGGAGACTCCTGTAAAAGTTTCAGCTCATTTGGATTTGATTTAGTTAGGGTAACTCTGATTTCAAGTTTCTGTATTCAAATGAATACAGAAACATTTTCAGAGAATTTCCAAAATTTGGAAATTCAATTCTAGGCATTCCTTAGCTCAAAAATCCTAGAAAAATTCATGCATGCTCCCTGAGCTATGTATGAAATTGTAGTTCACTTGGATTTGCATGAAACTGCAAGTTTAATCAGAATTAATTCCTTTATTCCTAAATTCTTAGGGAATTGTTCTAGGTGATCTACTTAGTGAAATATTCTTAATTTTGGTCCAGAGGACTTTCTTGTGACAAGGAACTCACAAGAAAGTTTCCAGCTCCATTGGAGCCCTGGATCAGTAGTGTTCTGTTCAACCAATTAGGTGATCACCACCCAAGTGATGAACCTCACTTCTCACTTGATGATAGTGCTTAAACACACACCCAAACCACCAGCCCCAGTGTCATTTTAAATTCTTAAACAGAGTTCCAGTTTTGAACTTGTCCTTAGCACTTGTTAGCAAATGTTTTACAATTAAGTATATATGCATGTTCATAACGTGTAGTGCTTAAACGTGGAAGAGTGGAGGAAAGGTGAAGCTTGGATCAAGGAGCAGGAAGGCCAGTGATTAATATTCCAGTCATAATCAGCAACTAACTTCATTTTAGCTGACTTTAGTCACCTGCAAAACCAAGGCAAGCCCCGGTTTTGCATTTAAGCTATTTTATAAAGTTTTTCATTTGTTCACTACTATGGGTCAAAGTTTGTATGTGCATTAGGTCAAGGATGTTTTATACTCCACTTGCATAACCAAACATGAACCCTGTGGTCAAGGGTAGCATTGTGTCATCGCTGTAGAATAAGGCCATGCTAAAAGACTAGGGCATCCGGTAGAAGACGAGTAGTTGGAATCTACTCGCGAGCTATAGTTTAGAATATCATAAGTGTGGTTGGGAAAGGAAGCAAACTAAAGTTTACATTTCTAAAGATGAGACCGGGCAGAGGTGTTAGGCAGCGACAAGACGAGGTCTTGGTCGAGTAGCTCTGCCTGTGTCGGTTAAGGATCGATGCGTATGCCGCGTCCAGGAGCAAGTATTGAGTTGTGTACCGGATGCTTACTGATATATGGGAACCAGGAAACCGATGTACCAGGTTCACTGGATTGTAGAGGCATACCACATCGTCTCGTTAGACCTATGAGCCCGAGACGGCGCGACCGGTTCTACAGTTTAGTGTCCTGAGAAAGGTTGCCACATACAACGTAATGAAGGACGCCAGAGTTGGGTCTTCAGAGGCGGGCGTACGTGTCGAGTTATCCGGGTAGTGTTTGATTCGAATCACCGTCCCTCGCGGTTATTGAGTACCGCTTGCTCCCATGTTGTGACGTAGTAATCAACTTGTGTGGAAACAGTTTGCAAATGTATAATTGCTGCTATGATTATGTTAAGTTGTATGAAAACCATGTTTGAAGTAGAGATAGAGCTAACTAAAGTTATTGTCTACCTTGGGGCAAGTAACATTGGAATGAAGTGTTTCTTGTTTGATTGTGGAGTTCCAATGTTGCTGATCGCAAGGTCACTACTATTATGGCAAAAATCTGAAAGTTAAGGATGAACTCGTAGGCGAGTCTTTTCGCAAATGACAGGCTTAAGTCTTAGGTTACTTTCATGTAGAGTTTCATGTCTTAGGAGAGACGGTTAAGTCTTGCTGAGCCTTTGTGCTCACTCTTGCTATATAAGTGGTTTTGCAGGTAATCATCGGCGCTATAAAGAAGGTTGTCCGGTGAGACTCGGAAACTTCCGAGTCATGTCACACTTGGAGAATCTAGCCGCGGCCATGTCTTCTTGTTGCTAGCGAGAGGAGTCCGTGGGCTGGACCTCTTCTCGAGTGCTTCGTAGATACTCGACGTGAGCTGTTATAGACTTCCGCTGTAGTTGTTTTATGTAAATTATTTCCAAAGAACAATTTGTAAGCTTCCGCTTTTGATTTATGTAATACATTGTTCCTTATATATGTGCTGTTGGGTGCCGCATAACACGGCACCACCCAATGCGATCCCCGGGCGAGGCGGCACGACCCCGTGATGGAGGTCGGGCCCTCTCAGACAGCGCCATGGTAACTTAGCCATGGCATCCCTAAGATTGCATCAATCTTCTGCCCCTCAAGAATAATCATAGTGGTGGGATATATCTTCCCACCTAAGCATAGTGGTGCTTTCGGAATCATCATAGTTGCTGAAATCCTTCCTCCCGGTGAGCAGATCATATAAGAGCACTCGGTTGGAAAGGCTTCCAGTTGGTGCTTAACCACATACGATGCACTTATGAAGTTGTGGGTTGCACCAGAATCAAAAATATGATGATTGCTTGATCGTTGAGAGTGAACATACCCGCCAGCATGTTTTCTCCCTCTGGGGCGTCCTCATTGTCGAGTTTGCGAATGCCCCCAATTCGCTGACCAACCTTCTTGACTGGAGGTCGGCCTCGAGCACCACCCTGATATTGGGCTTGCCCGATGCTCTGCTGCCCCTGGGGACAGTCCTTCGAGAAGTGGCCCGCCTGGCCACACGTAAAACAAGTGTAGCCAGGCAGTCCTCCGCTGATCGGCGGACGGAAACCCGGGGCGCGTTGTGGTGATGGAAACGCACGGGGCACCATCTGCTGCTGCTGCTGCGGTCGCGGTGGTGGCATCGGCAGTCGGAACGGAGGTGGCTGGAAAGAACGACCCCCGAACTGCTGAGGTCGCGCCGGTGGATGCCACTGCTGACCGGATGGTGTTCGATACACCATGCGGTATTTCTAAGGAGCTCCACCCTCACTGCTGGGTGGAGTGCTGCGCTTTCGCTGCTCAGCCGCCGATTCACGCTGAGCGTCTTCTTGCATGATCGCAGCATTAACGAGATCGTTGAATGTGCCGCGATTGCATTGGACGAGATGCGTCTTCATCTCAGGGTGTAATCTCTGATAGAAGTGCTCTCGCTTCTTCTCCTCGGTGGAGACATAATCCAAAGCATACCGCGCCAGATGATTGAAGGCACGGGGTAGTCGTGGGCACTCCTTCCGCCCTGCTTCAGCTCCAAGAACTCTTGGAACTTCCGCTTCATTATCCTGGGAGCGATATTGTGGCGGACCGGAATCCACTCATCCAGGATCACAGAGGGTGGTGCCGCACGATGCGACACCCGACAGCACACATCATAAGGATACATTGTATTACATTGAAACCAACTGAAATGTACAAAGTAGTACCCTACTCAGTTACAAACTAGTGTTTATATTACACAGAGGAAGTTAAATTTGTACAACTCACGCCCGTCTATCTAGCAAAAGTCGGTTGCCCAGCCCTAGGGCAACCCACACTAGCTGCACTCCTCAGCTTAGCGTGGTGTGTACGGCTCCCACTCAGCCGTGGTCCCCGACGGAGGGTAACCCTTGCCGGTGGACTCGTAACCCGTTTTCATGGGTGGCTCCTCACCTGAAAAACACTTAAGCAGCAACCATGAGCACAATGGATCAGCAAGACTTAACCGACTCACCTAGGCATGAAACTCTACATGTTGTGTACAACGATCATGGGATGGTACATTGCAGCACATGGACACGCCTACAAGTTCATCCTTAGTACATCTTTTAGCCACAAGTTAACAGTTCATGAATATGAAATTTAGTAAGCAATATTTGGTGGCACACATGTAGCAATACAATCATAGCATAACAGCAATATTGAATCATCACATTTCATATATTAGCCTACGTCACGACTCAGTGAACAAGCGGTACTCGTCACCGTGAGGGACGGCGAATCGACTCGATATACACCTGCAGGGATACCCGAAGAGCACGTCACGTATGCCCACCTGTGGAGCTGCACAGCACGCTCACTCGATGTCGTACGGGACAACCTTTCACCCAACAGCCCAAACTCGAACCGGTCGCACCGATACGAGCAGGAGGTTCCCTACACGGAGCATATCTCTATGCTCGTTAGCAGATTTTCACCTTTCTGCCCTCAGCCTACACCTATAAATCGGTGCGTTATGCCTCGACGCCCGGAGGTTTAGGATACATCGGTTTACTGGGGCCCATATATCCGATATGCCTTCGGTACGTTCAATACTTGTTCAGCAGGGCCGCATACGGATCGGTCCTCAATTGACACGGACAGGGCTGCGCACACAAGACTTCCTCTTGCTGCGCCCTAGCCCCTTCCTAGTCTAATTTTCATTACTAAAGTGATCTCACATCACTCGAACCAATCCCGTGTGTCCCAAGCCTAACTCGCGAGTAGATTCCAACTACTCGACTTGTACCGAAGTCCTATGAATCATTAAGCATGTGGGTTTCATCCATCCTACACCTAATGCATATCCATACCTCATACCCAATATGTGAACAAAGCAAAACTTCATAAAAGGGGTTAATGCAAACCGGGGCTTGCCTTGTTGCTGCTGGTCAGATGTTAAGGCTTTGTCCGGAAGGAGGAAGTCAAGCACTTCCGGAGTCTCCTCGCCTTCAGCGACTACACGTTAACGAGATACTACATGTCAATTCAAATGCAATGCTTAGAATTGAATAAGCAATTACTATAACTCTAGCTATACATTCCCTTTGGTTCTGAAATTTTTATGTTAACTTGGTAGGGTCCTAACCAGAGTACTGACCAAGTTTCATTTGAAACAAAGTTCATTTGAGCCTTGTACAAATAAAAGCCTATTTGGTAAACATTAGAGCCTCTAAGGAACTCCAGGGGTTTGCATGGCTCCAACCATCACTTTCTGGAAACTAGAATTTAATATGGTTCTAATGAAATTGGTTTCACGTCATTTGAATAATTCTAGAGGAAGTTATGCCCTAACAAGATTTGAGAAAATCTGAAAAATGTTTCTGTACATTTTTCTATTTTCTCAGGGCAGTTCCCTTAATCACCCCATTAGGGGGACTAAATGAACTCGGATGGGTCTGAAATTGTTACTGTGACTCAAGGATTTTCCAATGAACCTCCCAGCCAAATTTAAGAAATTTTCATAAACTAATTCTTCAGATAAAATTCCCACCAGTTTAAACTTTAGGGAATTAATTCTGGAAAACTATTAGGTTTAATTAGCTGAAACTTGTTTTGCTGGATAGTAATCAAAAAGCTCAGTTCAGCAAAATTTGGTTCACTGAATTTGGAGCTTCCTAGCAAAAGTTCTATGCATTTGAAATTTGATCTAAACTGGAAAATCCTAAAATGTTTAAACTCTGCGGGTGGGGCCCACTCTTTAAACCAGCGCACTGAGAACGCGGCCACATCGCAGCCCACGGGGTTTTACCCACGCTGCCGCACCAGATCCCGGCCGCAAAGTAGATCCCCGCGCGAGAACAGAGACTGTCCGGTGGACCCGGCCCCCCTTCGTCTACCTCGCGACCTCCCGCGCCTTCCGCGGCGGCGCTTCGCCGGAGTTCTCGCCGCCGGCCCTCTTGCTGCACGACCTCCGACGGATTTCACCGCCTGTGCCTAACTTGGCTCAGAGAACACGCTGGTGCCCTCAACGAAGCTCGGCGATGGCCGGAACCATGCCCGCGACGGTAAGAGCAGGCTCTCCCTACTCCGGCGATGTCGCCCGAGCTACCCAGGGCCTTATTCTCGGCACGGTTTCCTCCTACAGCTCCGCTGTGGCATGCTGAGCACGAAAATGAGCTCTGTTTGCCATGGAAACGGCCGGAGCTAGGACCTCACCGTCGACCTAGGGCTAAAATGGCGGATGCTCGAAAAACTTGAATAGCAGCGCCAAGACTCGATGGTCTTTGATCCTAGGTGGCCGTGGGAACGTGTAGAACATGTGCTTGGCTGGGTTTACGCGGTGGTGGAACGATCACCACGAATTTCAGATTCTTTGCTAGCTCGGTTCTTTGGACATCGAGGACTAAACGTGGAAATACTCTCCCTACAGAGCATGAAAGAGGGTAGGGTATTCACCGTGAGTTTGAGCAGCCTCCGGCGCGTCTCTTTGCTGTTGATCTTCGGTCGCGAGAACGCCTGGATCAGCGGCCCACCGAGGACCCGAGGAGAGCGGCCAGCGAAGTGTTTCGTTTCGGCTGTGTGCGGGCAGAGCGAAGAGGATGAGGCCGGATTCACGTGGGTTGGCGTTTTAACCGCGTTTTGCACCCGGCGGACTCAGTCACCAAGTAGGAGGTGGCAGAGGCGAGGTGGTCGGGCGCCGACGTCGGCAGCGGCTGGCGCACGCTCTCGGCTGAGGGAGAAAAAATCAGCTGAGTATGCTTCAGTGTTAAGGCTGCTGACAGGTGGGACCTCCCCCCCTATTTTTTTTTTCAAATTTTTCATTTCTGTTTGCACTGAAAATATCCAAGCTACTCACAATTGAATGTGATACTTAGCCTCCAAGTCATTGTTTGAATATAGTTTCCTCATTTGAAATTGATTTGGCTAAATTTGTTGCATGTTTGAACTGAAATTCAAATTCAGTTTTTGAAAAATGCAAATTTAGCTCCCGACAAGATAAATTCCAATGGGGATGAAAATTGGTGGGATAACTCAGAAAAATATGCTGAGTTTGAATATGAAGTCAACTTTTGAATTCAAGTGATGAAAGTTGCTACAATTTGAATTTGCATTCAAATTGGCCCCTTTTTGAATTGTCTCCAAAAGTGCCTCAAAAAGTGTTGGATTTTGCATGAGATTTGGCCTGAGCCTTCCCAAGAATATATAAGGTCTAGGGTGAGCTCAGCCTTGCATGTTCATGTGTAAAAATCCCACTTTTTGGATGTTAGGGCTTTCCCCTCTAATCACCTTTTTGATGGTGGTTACTTGCTCTTCGCAAGTGTTCATGAGATATCCATCACAAGAGCTGTGGTGTTGTGAGGTGATGAAAAATTTTTACAAGTCCCTGTTCTTGGGCTTTTACATCCCTCCCACCTTAAAAGAATCTCGTCCCAAGATTACAAAATAAGAGGTAGCGATGTAATAGAAACTCACCTGTGCTGAGATGCCATGAACTCCAGGTAGTTTGAGCGAAGAAATTTCTCGCTCTCCCATGTCGCTTCTTCGGTGGTGTGGTTACTCCAGAGTATCTTATAGAAGCACAACATTCGGCGACGTGTGGTCCGAGCCTTCTCATCAGTAATTGCCACCGGATATTCATCATACGTCAAATTCGGTTGCAGCTCGCTGATGTCTTCGGTGGCAACAGCGGCTGTATACTTCAGACATTTTCGCAGTTGTGAAACATGGAAAACTTCATGAACACCAGCAAGAGATGCCGATAGCTCCAGTCTATACGCCGCTGGTCCACACTTCTCGGTGATAGCATAGGGTCCAATGAATCGGGGAGCGAGTTTCCCCTTCACACCGAACCGGTGCACGTCCTTCATCGGAGATACACGGAGGTACACGTGCTTTCCGACATCAAAGTGCAGTGGCCTACGCATCTTATCAGCGTAGCTTTTCTGCCGGGATTGAGCGGCCTTCAAGTTGGCTTGAATCATCCGAACGCGCTCTTCGGCGTCGTTCACCACATCAACCCCGAATGTGACCCTTTCACCGGACTCGCACCAGTTTAATGGGGTGCGGCATTTGCGACCGTAGAGAGCTTCGTAGGGTGCCATCTTGATACTCGCCTGATAGCCGTTATTGTACGAGAATTCCGCCAACGGTAGGTGATCATCCCAGTTCCTACTGTGGTGGATGGCACATGCTCTCAACATGTCTTCTAGTACTTGATTCACCCTCTCTGTTTGCCCATCTGTCTGAGGGTGATAGGCGGAGCTCCTAAGCAGCTTAGTACCCAATGCAGCGTGCAACTGCTCGCAAAAATGAGACACGAATAACGCACCTCAATCTGAGACTATGGTCTTGGGTACCCCATATAAGCATAGAATTCTCGCTATGTACAGCTCCGCGTACTTGCCGGCATTGTAATGTGTATGCACCGGAATGAAGTGAGCCGACTTGGTTAATTGGTCAACGATTACCCAAATGGAATCATGCTTGTTGGAAGTCAGGGGTAATCCCACAATGAAATCCATGCTCACATCTTCCCATTTCCATGCCGGAATTTTCAGGGGTTGCAGCAGCCCTGATTTTCTCATATGATCAGCTTTCACTTGTCTACACGTATCACACTCGGATACGTATTGCGCTACCTCCCACTTCATCCGCGTCCACCAAAATTTCTTTTTAAAATCTTGGTACATTTTGTTGCTGCCCGGATGAATGGAGTATTTAGACAAGTGAGCTTCATCCAGAATTTTCTTCCTCAGCTCCATGTTCTGGGGTACAACTATGCGGTCATTAAACCACAACGTCCCCTCATCATCCTTCCGGAAACATTTGATTTCCCCGTTGTCTATCCATCTTCGGAGATGTGTCATACCCTTATCAACCTTCTGAGCTGCAATGATGTCCTCCATAATGGTAGGGATGAGTGCAAGGTTGTATAGTGATCCATAAGGAACCAAGTATAAACTCGGCTCTTTCTCCTCCACCGGTGCAGTGGTGAGGTTATGAACATGTGATTTCCGGCTCAGCGCGTCAGCAACCACATTCGCCTTGCCGGGGTGGTAATGAATCTCAATCTCATAGTCTTTGATTAGTTCTAACCACCTCCTTTGCCTCGTATTCAGCTCCTTCTGGGTGAAAATGTACTTCAAGCTCTTGTGGTCGGTGTAGAGATGCACCCAATTCCCCAGGAGATAGTGCCTCCACATTTTTAACGCCAAAACCACAGAAGCAAGCTCAAGATCATGAGTTGGGTAATGCTTCTCATGGTTTTGAAGTTGGGGCGAGCCATACGCGACCACACGTCCTTCCTGCATCAACACGTAGCCGAGCCCAATACCAGACGCATCACAATACACGTCGAAGGGCTTGGTTTTATCCGGTTGAGCTAAGACCGGGGCTGTTGTGAGATGCTTCACTAATGCTTGGAACGCTCCTTCACACGCCGTGTTCCAAACATATTTTGTTCCCTTCTTCAGCAATTCTGTCATCGGTTTAGCAATCTTGGAGAAGCTTGGAATGAATCTCCGATAGTATCCCGCTAAACCGAGGAAGCTTCTGACTTCATGGACAGAAGTAGGGGCTTTCCATTTCAGCACTTGCTCAATTTTGCTTGGGTCAACTGCAATGCCTCCCGCTGAGGTAATATGTCCCAAAAATGGCACTTGGCTGATCCAAAACTCACATTTGTTGAACTTGGCATAGAGCTTGTGGTCTCGCAGTCGTTGAAGAACGATCCTCAAGTGTTCGGCGTGTTCTGCTTCTGTCTTGGAGTAAACCAAGATATCATCAATGAACACCACTACGAACTTGTCCAGCTCCGGCATGAATACCGAGTTCATGAGATACATGAAATGTGCTGGAGCATTGGTGAGACCGAAAGACATGACGAGATATTCATATAAGCCATATCTCGTCGAGAAAGCAGTCTTCGGGATATCCTCCGCCCGGATTTTTATTTGATGATACCCGGAGCGAAGGTCCATCTTGGAGAACACACTTGCACCCACAAGCTGATCAAACAGGATGTCAATGCGGGGCAGTGAGTATTTGTTCTTGATGGTGACGGCGTTGAGCGGCCGGTAGTCCACACACAGCCTCAAGGTTTTATCCTTCTTCTTTACGAACAGCGCCGAGCATCCCCAAGGTGAGGAACTCAGCCTAATGAAACCTTTGCTCAACAGAGCATTGAGCTGTTCTTTTAGTTCAGCCAGCTCATTTGGAGCCATTTTGTATGCTCTCCGTGATATGGGCGTAGTACCGGGTGCAAGCTCAATTTTGAACTCGATGGCCCGCTCAGGTGGCATGCCCGGGAGATCATCCGGAAACACATCGGGGTACTCCCAGACTACGGGGATGTCCTCTAACTTGAGAGATTCAGCATTATTAATTTCTGAAACTTCCCGGACTGGATTGTCTAATATGAGGGATTGCGGACGGTGTAGTGGGGAGTTGAGGTGAACTGTCCATGATAATGTTTCCAGGACAGCGCCATGGTAGATTACCCATGACATCCCCAAGATTGCATCAATCTTCTGTCCCTCAAGAATAATCATAGTGGTGGGATATATCTTCCCACCTAAGCACAGTGGTGCTTTCGGAATCATCATAGTTGCTGAAATCTTTCCTCCCGGTGAGCGGATCATATAAGAACACTCGGTTGGAAAGGCTTCCAGTTGGTGCTTAACCACATATGATGCACTTATGAAGTTATGGGTTGCACCAGAATCAAATAATATGATGATTGCTTGATCATTGAGAGTAAACGTATCTGCCAGTACGTTGTCTCCCTCTGGGGCGTCCTCATTGTCGAGGTTGCGAACGCCCCCAGTCCGCTGACCAACCTTCTTGACCGGAGGTCGGCCTCGAGCAGCACCCTGGAACTGGGCTTGCATGCTGCTCTGCTGCCCCAGGGGACAGTCCTTCGAGAAATGGTCCGCTTGGCCACACGTAAAGCATGTGTAGCGAGGCGGTCCCCCGCTGATCGGCGGACGGAAACCCGGGGCGCGTTGTGGCGGTGGAAACGCCCAGGGTGTCATCTGCTGCTTTCTGTTGCGGTCGCGGTGGTGGCATTGGCGGTCGGAACGGGGATGCCTGAAAATAACGACCCCTGAACTGCTGAGGCCGCGCCGGTGGATGCCACTGCTGCCCGGATGGTGTCCGATACACCATACGGTATTTCTGGGGAGCGCCACCCCCACTGCTGGGTGGAGTGCTGCGCTTCCGCTGCTCAGCCGCCAATTCTCGCTGAGCATCTTCTTGCATGATCGCGGCATTAACGAGGTCGTTGAAGGTGCTGCGATTCCATTGGACGAGATGCGTCTTCATCTCGGGCTGTAACACCCGATAGAAGTGCTCCCATTTCTTCTCCTAGGTGGAGACGTAATCCGACGCATATTGCGCCAGATGGTTGAAGGCACGGGAGTAGTCATGGGCACTCCTCCCGCCCTGCTTCAGCTCCAAGAACTCTTGGAACATCCGCTTCATTATCCCGGGAGGGATATGGTAGGCGCGGAACGCCTCCCGGAATTCTTCCCACTCCACGGCATGGCCAGCCGGACGTGAGGCGACATAATTCGCCCACCACGCACCAGCGGCACCGTGAAGCTGCTGCGCCACGAACAGAGACTTTTGCCGCTCCGTACATTGGAGCAGCCCGAACTTGGACTCGATTGTCCACAGCCAGTTGTTGGCCTCCAGTGGTTCTGCTGCTTTTGTGAACACCGGAGGGTGCGTACTCATGAAGTCCGAGTACGTCACCTCACGGGGCTCATGAGGCCCCCTCTCTTGACGCCCCCCTGTCACACCCGGTTTTTCCGAAGAACAACCAAGTGAATATCACATGTATGCCAGGATCATTTTCTCATACATGTGATGACAAATAGTGAAGCATCATTTATTACAAGCCAGGTGTCGAATATAAATAAGTCTTACATAGCAAATGTCTCGATGGACAATAATAAGTTCATCACAAGTAAATAAACTAGCAGCGGAATATTATTCTTGAGGGCTCCGTCACAGGCGTTTCCCAGGGGTCTCCATGAACCTAGAAACCTTCTTCGGGTCCAAAGTCTTGGTCATTATACACCACCTCAATATCTTGACCTGAGCAGCAATATAAACCAACAAATATGCAAGGTTGAGTACCAATGGTACTCAGCAAGTGTGGGAAAATTATATCATGCATGGCTAGATCAAGGAGAGGTTGAACTCATGGTTAAAGCACTACGCACTTAATACCTATCACCTTAGCTTATTAAGCACCTACATTACTACAAGTGATATGGTCCCAATCTCCCATCCCATCATAATCCAATAACCATAACAACATTTCCAATGTTAAGCTCCCCGCTTAACATCCACAACTTCCAAAACCATCAATCCTCTAATCCTGAATAAGTCCAAGCCGCTCTTGACCGTGAGCACGGCTGTCATGACAGTTTTGACTCTGCAGAGTTTGTACCACTGTACCCACATGTAGTGATTTCATCCCCCGTTGCCGGGTGGACTAAAGAACCTCCATTATGCCAGTGGCTACGAACCACATTCACACGTCCCAGGTATGTAGCCAGGAGATCACTACGAAGCCTTTACAAAGGGATTCCCGACGAGCGTGGGCCCACTGAGGTTTCACCCCTAACAGCATACAAGAGGCTCCAACCCCGCTGCAGTGGCCCCCTCTTGAGCCTTGCGGTTCATATGGTAGTCCAGCTGACACCTACTCCCCGCACCATCCAACACACCCATACTACGCCGGGGATACACCTAATTAATTGGCCAAGCTGCCCCATCTCAGCATGTGGTTGGCACTGTAAAGCCAGGTTACATGCTCCATGAACCGGTCCTTAGGATCCAGGCAAGTACTAAACACAAACCCGAGTATCGTGCACCCAGCACACAACCAAAACATCCAACTTGCCTTGATCCCTACCTCTACATAACTCACAATATCTCATTCAAGAGTATGGTAAAATAAACTGATGATCTCATATCCCAAGTACCCCATTCTAAGCATGGCTAAGCATATGCATAATAATAAATGACATGATAAAATAAATCCCAACCCAAGCTACAAGGAAACAAGGTAATGCAATTCTAGGGAAACTTCCTAGCATGGGTTTCATATTTCATTTGACAATGCAAATAATTCTATCTACACATCCTAGTATAGGATCAAAGTGGTCAACGACACTTGCCTCCTTCTTGCTGCTCTTGAAATGGGTAGTCCTGGTCTTGGAAAGGAATAACTTGCTCTTGAGCAGGTTCTACATCATACCATCACACATAGCAAAAGAAAAATAACAACCCATAAGACATAGTTCACACTTCCACTTCATACAAACAACTCATTCATATTTATGAAAGTCATTCACCATTAGGTGTGTTGTGGTTACTCTATGTGTGTTGATTTGTGGCTTGCATGCACTTTTAATCATGTGTATATGATTCCTACTTTTGTGTTCACATTTATACTTACATACTACATTTATGAGTTTCCAATTTAAATAAATTCCTTATATTCAACTACTACACCTTTTCACTACCAAATAAGCATGAAAGGTATTTTCCTTCTCCATATGTGTCTTCATAATTTCTACCAACCCTACACTGAACTCTTTGGATTTTAGAAACTCCATTTATCATTTACTAGTTGCTATATTTTCAGATTTATTTTCTTATGCATAAATGTGTACTTTATTATGAAAATAGTAAGACACATCATCTAAACAGAATAGGTTCTGGTCCTAAATAATTTAATAACATATTTTGACCTTTGCCTCTGATGTAAAATATTTCACAATTATTTTCCCTATTTTCTAGAACTATTCTTTACTTAAAAATGTGTCCCTAAATGTGAATAATAAATTAAACAGATTCAATTCAGCCCAAAACATGTTTTTATCTCACTCCAAAGTTTTCTAAATACTGAGAAAGTTTTTTATTTAATTATGACAGTATGTTTGTCCCACTTTTTAATTTTTAAACACTAGCCACATATTCAATTTCCTAAATTAAATACTAAACAGGGCTAAAAAGGTAAACTCACCCCATTACAGGGTCTATAATATTATTTTCAGAATTTCCAGGGGTCTAGCTACACTTATCAGAGGTGTTTTTCCTAATTTTTATTAAGTCCAGGGGCTAAAACTGATTTTTAAATGAACTTACATGATTTTCTGGAGTTCCAGGGGCTAGATCAGAAGTTTCCGGGGCTAGCTCTTAATTTCCGTGAACCCCAGGGGGTAGCACGTAAGATTTCCAGTGTTTATAACGCGGGGCTGACGTGGACCGTCCGATTTAAAACAAACGGCTGAGATTATAACGCCGAATCGGTACGCGGGGTTTTAAAGTCTACCGTGCGATTTAAAATAAACGGCGCACAAGCGGCCACGTCGCTCTGATCGAGCGCGGGCGGCGCTGCCGGCGGCGCACGGCGGCGGGAGGCGGCGATCTCGCCGGAGACTTTTGGATCTTCGAGAATTCTTCCTAGAACTGTGATTTTATGGCATAGATCGGTGGAGGGGAGGTCGGGGATCTCACCTCGGGGGTTTTCTTGAGCTCGGAGGTCCTGGAAGGTGATCGGCGACGAGGTCCGAGGTGAATTCACGGCGAGGCTCATCGGCGCTGTGTTTACACCGCAAGTCACCGAGTTTTCTGCACCTGCAAGGTTCCCCGGAGGCGGTGGATCAAGACCAGCGAGTTAGATCGGAATTTCCGAGCTTAGATCGGCTAGAATTCGCCGGAGAAGTCTCGGTTCTCACCGGAGGAAAATCGGCGGATCGCGTGGGAAAAACAGAACGAGGCCGGGGTTTTTATAGACGGGGAAAGGCGGCGGGGTGGTTTAGATCAAGTCCGCGTCGCCTACGAACGGAATTCGGCGGGGATGCGCAGAAATCCGGGTCGGTTTTGATCCGGGGTGAGAGAATCCCGGCGTGGGCGCGAGGTAGAAGAAGTGCTGGCGGGCCCCGCCTGTCAGTGGGAGGAAGCAGCGCGCGCGGCTGCGGGCTGGCGCGGCGCTGGTTGGGCCGGCTGGTGGGTTGCGGCCCACTGGCCGGTTTTTTTCTGTTTTCTCTTTTTCTTTTTCTATTTCTTTTCTGATTTGAGTTTAATTTGAATTCCAGTTTGAATTTGAATTTTTGCAAGACATGCAACACGTCCAAAATTTTTTAAATTTCCCTCTTAACATGATTTTAGGGTCTTAACAAAATTTTGGGGTGTTACAGCTCTACCCCCCTTAAAAGAAATCTCGTCCTCGAGATTGGTGGTTCTAAGAAAACAATTCCGGAAATTGTGCCTTTAGCTCATCTTCCCGCTCCCAGGTGGCTTCCTCTTCCGAGTGATGCTTCCACTGCACCTTGCACATCCGGATTCTTTTATTTCTGGTGAGGCGTTCCATTGTCCCCAAAATCTTGTATGGTTGCTCGGCATAAGACAAATCCTCAGCTACGTCCACTTCATTCATGGGCAACGCCTGTGACGGAGCCCTCAAGAATAATATTCCTCTGCTAGTTTATTTACTTGTGATGAACTTATTATTGTCCATCGAGACATTTGCTATGTAAGACTTATTTATATTCGACACCTGGCTTGTAATAAATGATGCTTCACTATTTGTCATCACATGTATGAGAAAATGATCCTGGCATACATGTGATATTCACTCGGTTGTTCTTCGGAAAAACTGGGTGTGACACCCCCACCTGGGACGTATTCTGCACGATCGTGCGGAGCAGGTCGGTCTGCTCCTCACGACCACCCACCAGTGCCGCTATCACATCCACTAGAGTAAGCGGAGGCGGCGGTGGTGGTTGTTGCTGCGGGGTGCTATCGTAGGCAGGTGGCTGGGAGTCATCACCCCCCTGCTGGCTAGAGCCACCAATCTCATGTGTGGTCCGAGTGCGAACCATCTGCAACCATACGACAATAAACATCAGTCCCGCAACATACTTTATGCAGTTCAATAAAATGGCGTAAAACATAATGACAGTAAAACATGTGATACATCTCGTACACAGATAATGTAATAACTTTGCACAAGCTACACCATTACCAGACCAAATACACACTAGTTAAATCCAATTTAATGGACTTCCTCTTTGGAAGTTCATCTCAACTAGTTTTGGTCACTACGAGACGTTAAAATCGCTTTGTCATCATGTATACTACTCTTTTATCTTCAATACGACACAAACATGGTCTCTAGCAAAAGAAACTTGAGTATGACGTATACTCAAACCTTTCACTAGTTGAAGATAACCACTCATGAGTATGTTCTACCCAATTGGAAGTACTTAAACCCCCTAGGGTACAACAACCTCTCAAATGAGTTCAACTGTCATCCCTCTGTCAGAATGACCAGTTTCTACATATCCCCGATTTTGATCTGGTTCTGGGCATTTTCATGACTCAAGATGAATACCAAAGTTAAAATCAACTTCAGTATATTCCAACGAGTATTTATTTGCCCTCAGATCAGCTATGGTTTAAAAGTTATGGTAATCCAAAGTCAACAGAATTTCTGGAAGAATTTCAACAGCACCTCCCTTGGAAGTTGCTGTTTTCAACTCTGATTTCCACTGAGTTCTGTGCTGAAATTTCAGAAACTTTGAATTACAAAGATGCAACCCTTTCCTAACCTTTCCAAAGATGTGTCATATGATAATTTTAGATTTTTTTACAGGAAGTTATGCTTGAAAAACAGAAAAGTCCAGAGAGTGTTATTGACTCTGTTCTGGTTCTGGACAGTTTACAATCCTCTGGGATTTAAGCCATCTTAAGGTGTGATTAAGCTCTGGGAGTCTACAACAAAATTGTAGAATGCTTAAACAGATTTCCAGAACTATATCCCAAACCTCCATTGGCTAATTGATCTGTGAGTTATGTTCTGTCAAAGTTCAGCAAACTTGCTGCTCAAAACCGAGCACTCTGTTTTTCTATCCCTTTGACTACACTGATCAACTATTAATTTTTTCTACCAAACCAGTGTCCTAAATGTTGAAACTTATTGATTTTAAGTCCTTGTTATAATTATCTTTCATGCACATGCCTATGATATGTCGGTACTACGTTCCTCACAAAAAGAAAATCCTACCCGGATTATACCGGCATATACGTCTCAATTGTGGCACTAAACGGACTCTCGCACACGGGTACTACATGGCATACATATGTGGTTAGTACCTGCAGAAAAACACCCAATAATGATGCACTCAAAGGTTATTTTCATTTCAGACAGGTCCATATCTGAAAGTAAATACAAACGCCCTTATCATTTCCATACGGCCGTCCTTGAGTTAAGCCACGTCTCAAGGTACGTGATCGCGTTTTAACACCACATGACGGGGAACCCGAATAGAGCGCGAGCGGGTCATCACGGTTGGGAATTTTATCACCGCAACAGATACCACCTACTGCCCTGCAGGGCACACCGACGGCAAGCGCTGCGTAAGTCCCCCTGGGCTATTTCCAGACGAACACACTTTCGCGTTACTGACCACGCGATGGGGTCTCCACTTACTTGCCTAATGCATGCTAGGGATCAGCGTTTCATATGAACTCAGGAACATGAAGAGTCCAAGAGTTTAATATTAATGTCTCACATCAAGCTCTGAGACCTATCCCTGAACCACGTTCCTCGTCAGGGGAGCTAACTGAAATTGAACCGCTTTCGGTGGCGTTCGTTACCATTTTTACCTGAGCGTAGGTGCATCGTTACATAATTAAAATTCAGAATTATAACACATATGTTAATCTTGCCACTTTAAGCAACTATGCTAATATAGTCCTTACTTGGGCAAGCTACCGAATCCTCACCGTAATCCTAAGTTTTCCCGTAATACAGTCCTTTATTAATGTGCTATTCCCAATGCCACTCTGATACCAGCCTGTGGCGGACCAGAATCCGCTCATCCAGAATCGTAGAGGGTGGTGCCGCACGATGCAACACCCGACAGCACACATCATAAGGATACATTGTATTACATTGAAAACCAACTGAAATGTACAAAGTAGTACACTACTCAGTTACAAACTAGTGTTTATATTACACAGCGGAAGTTAAATTTGTACAACTCACGACCGCCTATCTAGCAAAAGTCGGTTGCCCAGCCCTAGGGCAACCCACACTAGCTGCATTACTCAGCTTAGCGCGGCGTGTACGGCTCCCACTCAGCCGTGGTCCCCGACGTAGTGTAACCCTCGCCGGTGGACTCGTAACCCAAGTCCGTGGGTGGCTCCTCACCTGAAAAACACTTAAGCAGCAACCATGAGCACAATGGCTCAGCAAGGCTTAACCGACTCACCTAGGCATGAAACTCTACATGTTGTGTACAACGATCATGGGATGGTACATTGCAGCACATGGACACGCCTACAAGTTCATCTTTGAGCCACAAGTTAACAGTTCGTGAATATGAAATTTAGTAAGCAATATTTGGTGGCACACATGTAGCAATACAATCATAGCATAACAGCAATATTGAATCATCACATTTCATATATTAGCCTATGTCACGACTCAGTGAACAAGCGGTACTCATCACCGCGAGGGACGGTGAATCGACTCGATATACACCTGTAGGGATACCCGAAGAGCACGTCACGTATGCCCACCTGTGGAGCTGTACAGCACGCTCACTCGATGTCGTACGGGACAACCTTTCACCCAAAAGCCCAAACGTCGAACCGGTCGCACCGAAATGAGCAGGAGGTTCCCTACATGGAGCATCTCTCTATGCCCGTTAGCAGATTTCCACCTTGCTGCCCTCAGCCTACACCTATACATCGGTGCGTTATGCTTCGACGCCCGGAGGTTTAGGATACATCGGTTTACCGGGGCCCATATATCTGATATGCCTTCGGTACGTTCAGTACTTGTTCAGCAGGGCCGCAAACCGATCGATCCTCAATCGACACGGACAGGTCTGCGCACACAAGACTTCCTCTTGCTGCGCCCTAGCCCCTGCCTAGTCTCATTTTCATTACTAAAGTGATCTCACATCACTCGAACCAATCGCGTGTGTCCCAAGCCTAACTCGCGAGTAGATTCCAACTACTCGACTTGTACCAAAGTTCTATGAATCATTAAGCATCGCCTGTCTACTCGAGGCCTTAGACACTACCCTCACTCTTCTAGGAAAATTCTGGTTATGCATGTGGGTTTCATCCATCCTACACCTAATGCACATCGATACCTCATACCCAATATGTGAACAAAGCAAAACTTTATAAAAGAGGTTAATGCAAACCTGGGCTTGCCTTGTTGCTGCTGGTCAGATGTTAAGGCTTCGTCCGGAAGGAGGAAGTCGAGCACTTCTGGAGTCTCCTCGCCTTCAGCGACTACACGTTAACGAGATACTACATGTCAATTCAAATGCAATGTTTAGAATTGAATAAGCAATTACTAATTAACTCTAGCTATACCTCCCCTTTGGTTCTGAATTTTTTATGTTAACTTGGTAGGGTCCTAACCAGAGTACTGACCAAGTTTCATTTGAAACAAAGTTCATTTGAGCCTTGTACAAATAAAAGCCTATTTGGTCAACATTAGATCCTCTAAGGAATTCCAGTGGTTTGCATGGCTCCAACCATTACTTTCTGGAAACTAGAATTTAAGATGGTTCTAATGGAATTGGTTTCATGTCATTTGAAGAATTCTAGAGGAAGTTATGCCCTAACAAGATTTGAGAAAATCTGAAATTTCTGTATATTTTTCTATTTTCTCAGGGCAGGTCCCTTAATCACCCCATTAGGGGGACTAAATGAACTCGGATGGGTATGAAATTTTTACTGTGACTCTAGGATTTTCCAGGGAACCTCCCAGCCAAATTTCAGAATTTTTCATAAAGTAATTCTTCAGATAAAATTCCCACCATTTTAAATTTAGGGAATTAATTCTGGAAAACTATTAGGTTTCATGAGCTGAAACTTGTTTTGATGGATAGTACTCAAAAATCTGAGTTCAGTAAAATTTGGTTCACTGAATTTGGAGCTTCCTAGCAAAAGTTCTATGCACTTGAAGTTTGATCTAAACTGGAAAATCCTAAAATGTTTAAACTCTGCGGGTGGGGCCCACTCTTTAAACCGGCCCACTGAGAACACGGCCACACCGCAGACCATGGGGTTTTACCCGCGCTGCCGCACCGGATACCGGCCGCAAAGTGGATCCCCACGCGAGAACAGAGACTGACCGGTGGACCCGGCCCCCTTCGTCTACCTTGCGACCTCCCGCGCCTTCCGCGGTGGCGCTTCGCCGGCGTTCTCGCCAACGGCCCTCTCGCTGCACAACCTCCGATGGATTTCGCCGCCTGTGCCTAACTTGGCTCGGAGAACACACTGGTGCCCTCACCGAAGCTCGGCGATGGCCGGAACCATGCCCGCGACAGTGACAATGGCTCTCCCTACTCCGGCGATGTCGCCCGAGCTACCCAGGGCCTTATTCTCAGCAAGGTTTGCTCCTACAGCTCCGCTGTGGCATGCTGAGCACGAAAATGAGCTCTGTTTGCCATGGAAATGGCCGGAGCTAGGACCTCACCGTCGACCTAGGGCTAAAATGGCGGATGCTCGAAAAACTTGAATAGCAGCGCCAAGACTCGATGGTTTTCGATGGTCTTTGATCCTAGGTGGCCGTGGGAACGTGTAGAACATGTGATTGGCTGGGTTTATGCGGTGGTGGACCGATCACCACGAATTTCAGATTCTTTGCTAGCTCGGTTCTTTGAACATCGAGGACTAAACGTGGAAATACTCTCCCTACAGAGCATGAAAGAGGGTAGGGTCTTCACCGTGAGTTCGAGCATCCTCCGGCGCGTCTCTTTGCTGTTCATCTTTGGTCGCGAGAACGCCTGGATCAGAGGCTCACAGAGGACCCGAGGAGAGCGTCCGGCGAAGTGTTTCGTTTCGGCTGTGTGCGGGCAGAGTGAAGAGGATGAGGCCAGATTCACGTGGGCTGGCATTTTAACCGCGTTTTGCACCCGGCGCACTCGGTCACCAAGCAGGAGGTGGCAGAGGCGAGGCGGTCGGGTGCCGACGTCGGCAGCGGCTGGCGCACGTTCTCGGCCGAGGGAGAAAAAATCAGCTGAGGATGCTTCAGTGTTAAGGCTGCTGACAGGTGGGACCTCCCCCCCTAATTCTTTTTCAAATTTTTCATTTCTGTTTGCACTGAAAATATCCCAGCAACTCACAATTGAATGTGACACTTAGCCTCCAAGTCGTTGTTTGAATTTAGTTTCCTCAATTTGGAATTGATTTGGCTATATTTGTTGCATGTTTGAACTGAAATTCAAATTCAGTTTTTGAAAAATGCAAATTTAGCTCCCGATGAGATAAATTCCAATGGGGATGAAAATTGGTGGGATAACTCAGAAAAATATGCTGAGTTTAATATGAAGCCAACTTTTGAATTCAAGTGATGAAAGTTGCTGCAATTTGAATTTGAATTCAAATTGGCCCCTTTTTGAATTGTCTCCAAAAGTACCTCAAAAAGTGTTGGATTTGCATGAGATTTGGCCTGAGCCTTCCGAAGAATATATAAGGTCTAGGGTGAGCTCAACCTTGCATGTTCATGTGTAAAAATCCCACTTTTTGGATGTTAGGGCTTTCCCCTCTAATCACCTTTTTGATGGTGGTTACATGCTCTTCGCAAGTGTTCATGAGATATCCATCACAAGAGCTGTGGTGTTGTGAGGTGATGAAATTTTTTACAAGTCCCTGTTCTTGGGCTTTTACAGATATGATAGGCACGGAAAGCCTCCCGGAACTCTTCCCACTCCACGGAATGGCCAGCCGGCAGTGAGGCGACATAGTTCGCCCACCACGCACCAGCGGCACCGTGAAGCTGCTGCGCCGCGAACAGAGTCTTCTGCCGCTCCGTACATTGGAGCAGCCCGAACTTGGACTCAATTGTCCGCAGCCAGTTGTCGGCCTCCAGGGGTTCTGCTGCGTCTGTGAACACCGGAGAGTGCGTACTCCTGAAGTCCGAGTACGTCACAACATGGGGCTCACGAGGCCCCTTCTCTTGACGCCCCCCCCCCCGCGCCTGGGACATATTTTGCACGATCGTGCGGAGCAGGTCGGTCTGCTCCTCACGATTACCCACCAGGGCCGCGATCATATTCGCTACTGTAAGCGGAGGCGGCGGTGGTGGTTGTTGCTGCAGGGTGCTGTCGTAGGCAGGTGGCTGGGAGTCATCACCCCCCTGCTGGCTAGAGCCACCGATCTCATGCGTGGTCCGAGTGCGAACCATCTGCAACCATACGATAATCAACATCAATCCCGCAACATACTTCATGCAGTCGAATAAAATAGGCATAAAACATAATGACAGTAAAAACATGCAATACACCTCGTATGCAGATAATGTAATAACTTTGCACAAGCTACACCATTACCAGACCAAATACAAGCTAGTTAAATCCAAATTGATGGACTTCCTCTTTGGAAGTTCATCTTAACTAGGTTTGGTCACTATGAGATGTTAATATCGCTTTGTCATCACGTATACTGCCCTTTTATCTTCAATACGACACAAACATGGTATCTAGCAAAAGAAACTTGAGTAGGACATATACTCAAATCTTTCACTAGTTGAACATAACCACTCATGAGTATGTTCTACCCCATTGGGAGTACTTAAACCCCCTAGGGTACAACAATCTCTCAAATGAGTTCAACTGTCATCCCTCTGTCAGAATGACCAGTTTCTACATATTCCAGATTTTGATCATGTGCTGGGCATTTTCATGACTCAAGCTGAATACCAAAGTTAAAGTTAACGTCAGTAGATTTCCAACGAGTATTTATTTGCCCTCAGATCAGCTCTGGTTAAAAAGTTATGGTAATTCAAAGTCAACAGAATTTCTGGAAGAATTTCAACAGCACTTCCTTTGGAAGTTGCTGTTTTCAACTCTAATTTTCACTGAGTTCTGTGCTGAAATTGCAGAAACTATAAATTTAAAAGATATAACACATCTCCTACCCTTTCCAAAAATGTATTATATGACAATTTTAGATTTTTCTACGTGAAGTTATGCTTGAAAAACAGAAAAGTCCAGAGAGTGGTTTGAATCTGTCCTGGTTCTGGACAGTTTACAATCATCTGGAATTTCAGTCAGTTTAAGGTGTGATTCAGCTCTGGAAGTCTACAACAAAGTTGTAGAGAACTTAAACACCTTTCCAGAACTATATCCCACACCTCCATTGGCTAAATAATCTGTGACTTATGCTCTGTCAAAGTTCAGCAGACTTGCTACCAAAACTGAGCACTCTGTTTTTCAATCCTTTTGAGCTAAACTGATTAACTATTGAATTCTTCTACCCAACCCGGGTCCTACATGTTGAAAACTTGGTGATTTTAGTTCCTGGTTATCATTATCTTCCATGCACATGCTGATGATATGTCGGTACTACGTTCCTCACAAAAAGAAAATCCTAACCGGATTATACCGGCATGTACGTCTCAATTGTGGCACTAAACGGTCTCTCGCACACAGATACTACACGGGATACATACGTGGTTAGCACCTGCAGAAGAACACACAATAATGATGCACTCAAGGGTTATTTTCATTTCAGGAAGGTCCATATTTGAATGTAAATACAAACGCCCGTATAATTGTCATACGGCCATCCTTGAGTTAAGCCACGTCTCAAGGTACGTGATCGTGTTTTCACACCACATGACGGGGAAACCGAGTAGAGCGCGAACGGGTCGTCACGGTTGGGAATTTTATCAACCCAACAGATACCACCTACTGCCCTGCAGGGCACGCCGATGGCAAGCGCTGCGTATGTCCTCCTAGGCTTTTCCAGACGAACACACTATTGCGTTACTGACCACAAGATGGGGTCTTCACTTACTTGCCTAATGCACGCTAGGGATCAGCGTTTCATATGAACTCAGGAACATGAAGAGTCCAAGAGCTTCATATTGACGTCTCACACCAAGCTGTGAGACCTATCCCAGAACCACGTTCCTCGTCAGGGGAGCTAACCGAAATTGAACCGCTTTCGTACGTGAATAGCGCGTCACGTACGCCCACCCGTACCCGAATAGCGCGTCACGTACGCCCACCCGTGGAGCTGCACAGCATGCTCACTCGATGTCGTACGGGACAACCTTTTACCCAACAGCCCAAACGTCGAACCGGTCGCACCCAAACGGACAGGAGGTTCCCTACACGGAGCATCTCTCTATGCCCGTTAGCGGATTTCCACCTTGCTGCCCTCAACCTACACCTATAAATCGGTGCGTTATGCCTCGACGCCCGGAGGTATAGGTTACATCGGTTTATCGGACCCCATATATCTGATATGCCTTCGGTACATTCGAATTTGCTCAGCAGGGCCGCATACGGATCGGTCCTCAATCGACACGGATAGGGCTGCGCCCACAAGATTTCCTCTTGCTGCGCCCTAGCACCTGCCTAGTCTCATTTTCTTACTAAAATGATCTCACATCGCTCGAACCAATCCCGTGTGTCCCGACTCCTAAACTCGCGAGTAGATTTCAACTACTCGACTTGTACCGAAGTTCTATGATCATTAAGCACAGCGTATACTACTCGAGGACTTATACACTACCCTCACTCTTGTGGGAATAATTTGGCCATGCACTTGGGTTTCATCCATCCTACTGTAACACCCTCAATTTCGTAATTCATGCATGCATACATATTTCGTATAGAGAAAACATTTTAAAAGAAGTAGAACAGGTAAAAGATTGCTAAAAGGAGCCAATTCCAATCCACCGAGAGCGCCGTCTACACTTCCCGCGGCCCACTGGCCACATGGCGCCTTCGGAGCTCATCCCTGCAAAAAGGGTGAGGTCCGGCACTGCTGGCTACATGGCAGGCTCGGTGCTTGCCTCTGCGGAAGGGGCGAGGTCCGGTCCCGTGGTACACGTGTTGCCCCCGGAGCTAGCCTCTGCGGAGAAGCGAGGCCAGCCCCGCAGGACACGTGGCGCCTTCGGAGCTAGTCTATGCGGAGAGAGTGAGGTCCGGTCCTACTGGACACGTGTCGTTCTCGGAGCTTGCCTCCGAGAGGTCCGTTACTAGACACGTGGTCCGTTACTAGACACGTGTCACCCTCGGAGCTTGCCTCCGAGAGGTCCGATCCCGCTGGACACGTGTCACCCTCGAAGCTCGCCTCTGGGAGGTCCGACACTACTAGACACGTGTCATCCTCGGAGCTCACCTCCGAGAAGAAGGGAGGTCCGACACTGTTGGACACGTGTTGACCTCGGAGCTCATCTCTGAGTAGAAAGGAGGTCCGGCGCTGCTGGACACGTGGCACTCTCGGAGCCCACCTCCGATGAGAGGGGAGGTCCGGAACTGACACGTGACGTACGCGGAGCTTGTCTCTGGAGAGAGGGGAGGCCCCGACCCACCAGACACGTGGCACTCTCGGAGCCACCTCCGATGAGAGGGGAGGTAAGGAACTGACACATGGCGCACGCGAAGCTTGCCTCTGAGGAAAGGGGAGGTCCCGCTCGCCAGACACGTGGCACACGCGGAGCTTGCCTCTGAGGGAGAGGGAGGTCCCTCCCGCCAGACACGTGGCACACCCGGACATTGTCCCTTCGGGAAAGGGAGGCCAGGCCCCCGCTGGACACGTGGCGTCACCGGAGCTCACCACTGCGGAGATACGAGGTCCTTAAGCGGTTTTTCTCCTTCGCGCACTGGAATACCCGGTACGGAGGAGACCGACACGATTTCCACGTTAACACCGCATCCAAATCAATTGGAGATATGTTGTTAAGATCCAAAACAAATTGAATAGGACTCTTATTTGAAATCCGATCAAAGTACGACTCTTCTTTTCATGTTATAAATAGAACCCAAAACCCCTGGCCGCAACCACGTACCTATTTTCCACCTCCGAGTCGACGACTTGGAGACCCTAGCTTCCAACTCGCCGAGTTCCACCCCTTGCCGGAGTTCAGTCGCCGGTGAGCGCCACCGACGAGCTCCCCGCTGCTGCCATCGCTAGGAGGAAGGCCCCGACACTAAGCAGAGGTGAGGTAGGTCTTCGTTGCCACCTTACGACATCATCGTGCTTTTCTTCGCATCAGTTTCTTCGATCTCTTCGAACAGAAGCTTTTTGTGTGGACAGATCACGTGTTGATCGGTTTGATCTAGATCTTGATACAAGATCATCACCGCGTCCACACTAGATCCTTACACCCTTGTTCATCGTAAAACCCCATGCAAGCCTATTAAAACATGCAAGAACACGTACAAACTGATCTAAATAAGACAGCATCATAGGATTCACACCATTGCATCTTGAGTAGGGTTTGTGCGTGATGTTTGATTGCTGTAAATCTTGTATGTGCGTGATCGTGAGTAGAAGGACAAGCTCAGGAAGCCATCTACGATGGACTACAGCACTAGGACTTCGAGACACAAGAGCAACAAAAGCCACACGAACAAGGCTAGTGCCACTTGACCATATTGATCCCATGTTTTGGAACTATTTTTTTTTGTGAAAACTGTGTATAATTGAGTCAACTTGATGGGAAACCCTTTTATAGGAGTTTACTAGCTTTGTTAACCACCCTTGTCACCAGGAAGTTGATGAGTCGGGTATGGTCATTTTTGCTTTTTGCTTCGCTTAGCTTACGGGTTATGGGAAGCGAGATAGAACATGTCTAGCTACTGCAGTCATATGAATAATGTTAATGAGAACTTGCTGATGATAATGAACATGAATCGGGGGAGATCTAGGCAAGATGGGGTTGTGGATGTGGTAGAATGAGATGGTGGTTTACTTGCCGTAGATCTAAGGACCGGTTCATGCGAGCACATGCCAGGAAAACAGTGCCACCACAAGGCCAAGTATGGGTGCGGCTTAGCTGACTAATTAGGTAAGTTGCTAGATTGTTATGGATCGTGGAAGACGCGGGGAATGGGAGTCGAGAGAGAACTGCCCTGGGAACTTCATGGCACAAGAGGGGGCCCGTAGGTGGGAGAATGGTGATTCGAGCCTTCTGGTGAAACCTTAGTGAGTCCATACATCTAGTAGCCCCTTTGTAAAGGCTATTTTGTGATCTCTTGGCCATACACCGACGGTTGTGTACTGGTATAATGGAGGTTCTGCAGTCGCCGACGGGTGACAAAAACACAAACTTGTGGGTAAAGTGGTGCCACCTCTGCAGAGTGTAAAACTATTATGATAGTCGTGCTTCCATCACAAGCACCTGGCAAACTTCCATGATTAGAGGGAAGGTTTGGGATGGATGTTTATTGGTTTGGTTATGGTATGGTCTTTGGAATTGGTTTTTGGGACTGTTGAGTTGTAACAATGAGTTTGGTTTCAGAAGATATGAATATGAGATAAATATGAGATGGTGGTATGAATATGAGATGGTTATGGATATCATGAGCATGAGATGAAAGTTGAGAAAGATTTATGGTTGATTGAGACATGAAATGTGGTGAATCATCAAGGAGGTATTTTGATGTTTTAATTGGATATATGTTGGGATTTAATTCACTTAAAGTTAGTTGCTGTTTTTATCATGTTTGAGAAATAAACTTTGCTTTCTGCGATGAGCCTTTTTGTTCCTACCTTGTTGGAAGCTACATGTCATACATTTCCTGCACCCGCTGAGTACGACATGTACTCACCCTTGCATTATAATACGATCATCAGCAACAGAAGAGGAGTACTTCGAAGACCATGTGGAGTACTAGGCGTACAGACTACCGTCAACTTGCCTGTGGAGATGGACATGGAGCCGCTGCCATGTTTAGTTTGCTTCCGCTATCGTTTAGAGACTTCCGCTGCTAGAATAAATTAGAGACTCCCGCTGCTAGGATAAGTTAGAGACTTCCGCTGCAAGAATGAGTTAGAGATTGATGTAATAAAGTACTTAAACCCTATTACTGTGGTTATATTCTGAATTCAGTTTGTGGATTACATGTGTATGTGTGATGAACATCCTGGGCACACATATGCATTAGATGGGTTCCGTGTTTTACGGGACCGGGCATCACAGATTGGTATCAGAGCCACGTTGACTGTAGGACGCAAGCCTAGTCACAGATTGGCATTAGATGCCACGTTGACTGTAGGATGCAAGCCTAGTCACAGATTGGCATTAGAAGCCACGTTGACCGTAGGACGCAAGCCTAGGTAGAAGTCACAGATTTGCATTAGAGCCACATTGACCGTAGGACGCAAGCCTAGGTAGAATGCATAGATTGGCATCAGAACCACCTTGACCGTAGCATGCAAGCCTAGGTAGAATGGACACCCTAAAACCCATAGGGAACGTTTAAACCATAGAAGCTCGTGTAGGAGTGGTGTGAACTTTTGTGATAATTGCTTGTGTTTGAGTGCTTAGTGTGAGTTGTGGGACGCTTCAGCGTTGTCCATATCCACATATAGTAGAGAGATGTGAGATGCTTTGGCACTTGTTCACATCCTCATATAAAAGTAAAAATATTTAGTCCATCCACCTTGATGCATATAGTTGGGGGATCCATCTAAACTTCTAACTCCTACTCCACCCAACTCTCTCTCACAGATGGTGAGGGAAAACGCCAGCCGTCAAAGGAGGAACGTTCATGGCAATCAGGAACCCCAAGAGGATGGCCACGATGAAGTTCCTGAGAATGTTAACCCCGGGGCTGATGAAAACAACCTTGAACGGTTGATGGCTATGCAGAACCAGCTTATGCAAACTATGATCCAAACTTTGGGTCAGCTGCAAGCCAACAACAACAACCCGTTCCTGCACCACCACCACCGCCGGCTCACAACCTACTGGGAGAGTTCATGAGGACTCGACCGCCTACTTTTGCACAAGCTAATGATCCCATGGAGGCCGATGATTGGTTGAAGTCCATGGAGAAGAAGCTTGCTATTGTTCAGTGCAATGATTGGGAGAAAGTTCTCTTTGCATCGCACCAACTCATGGGAGCAGCCGCTGACTGGTGGGACGCTCTTTGCAATGCTCATGTCGACCAGGAGACTATCACATGGGTGGAGTTCAAGAAGAGTTTCCACTCTCATTACGTCCCTAATGAAGTCATGATCCTAAAAAGGCAAGAGTTTGAAGGTCTCCGCCAAGGACAGAAGAGCGTGAATGTGTACCTCAACAAGTTCACGTAGCTGTCAAGGTATGCCCCCGAGGATGTCAACTCGGATCAAAGGAAGCAATACTTTTTCATGAGAGGGTTGAACAATGAGATCCAAGTTCAACTGCTCAACAATGACTATGCAAATTTTCAGAAACTTGTTGACAAAGCTATAGTGGTTGAGAGCAAGATCTGTGAGATCGAGCAAGAGGGCAAGAGGAAGATGCCCTACCAGCCACAAGGGAGCAATGTACATCCCCGTTTCATGCCCCCAGCTGCACCACGGTATGGCTTGTCCACTTCTAGTTTCCACCCTGCAAACCCACCTCGCCCTAATCCACTACCGCAGCAACGTCCTGTAATGCAAGCACCTCGTGTGCCTTTGCCTTCTGCACCCCGTCCCAACATGGGTGCTTTTGCTCAAAACCACCCCGCCCTAACGTTCCTGCTGTCTTGGGCAACAAGGCATGCTTTGCATGCGGAGAGGCGGGACACTTTGCAAGTCAGTGTCCGAGGAAACGCCTTGGACAGCCGACAGAATTCACGGCCGAATGGAGGAGCTAATCAAGGAAACCGTGGGCAGAAGAACTACGCTCGTGGCAACGTGAATCATGTCTCTGCTGAGGAAGCGCAAAAGGCTGAGGACGTCGTGATTGGTATGTTCCTTGCCAACTCCAACCCAGCTACTTTTTTATTTGATTCCGGAGCATCGCATTCATTCATATCATCCAAGTATGTTGCCAAGTATAATCTAGCCATATCACACTTGAAATATACTATGTTGGTTAATTCTCTCGGTGGAGAGATGAGGACTAATATAGTATGTCTGAAAGTAAACCTTAAAATAAGGGGGGTAGACTTCCTTGCCAACCTTATTGTCTTGGATTCCCAAGGGCTTGACATAATACTCGGAATAGATTGGTTAAGCAAGCACAATGGAGTGATCCAATGTGCTGAGAGGTAGCTTATCAACTAGAGCTCCCAACGCACCTCTCCGACGTGCATGACATGTTTCACGTATCCCAGCTCAAGAAGTGCTTGAGAGTACCAGAAGAACAAGTACCAATAGATGAGCTCGAGCTTCAAGAGGATCTGACCTACGTAGAGCACCCTGTCCAAATTTTGGACGTAAAGGAAAGGGTCACGAGGAACAAGTGATCCGATGGTGCAGGGTACAGTGGAGCCATCACACGGAAGCCGAAGCTACATGGGAGCGTGAGGAAGACCTCAAGGCAGAATTCCCTCACCTATTCTCTACTCTATCGAATCTCGAGCGCGAGATTCAGTTTAAGGGGGGTAGGTTTGTAACACCCTCAATTTCGTAATTCATGCATGCATACATATTTCGTATAGAGAAAACATTTTAAAAGAAGTAGAACAGGTGAAAAATAGCTAAAAGGAGCCAATTCCAATCCACCGAGAGCGCCGTCTACACTTCCCGCGGCCCGCCGGCCACGTGGCGCCTTCGGAGCTCATCCCTGCAAAAAGGGTGAGGTCTGGCACTGCTGGCTACGTGACAGGCTCGGAGCTTGCCTCTGCGGAAGGGGTGAGGTCTGGCCCCGTGGGACACGTGTTGCCCCCGGAGCTAGCCTCTGCGGAGAAGCGAGGCCAGCCCCGCAGGACACGTGGCGCCTTCGGAGCTAGTCCCTGCGGAGAGAGTGAGGTCCGGTCCTACTGGACACGTGTCGTTCTCGGAGCTCGCCTCTGAGAGGTCCAACACTGGACATGTGTCACCGTCGGAGCTCGCCTCCGAGAGGTCTGATCCCGCTGGACACGTGTCACCCTCGGAGCTCGCCTCCGGGAGGTCCGACACTGCTAGACACGTGTAATCCTCAGAGCTCACCTCCGAGAAGAAGGGAGGTCCGACACTGTTGGACATGTGTCGACCTCGGAGCTCATCTCTGAGTAGAAAGGAGGTACGGCGCTGCTGGACACGTGGCACTCTCGGAGCCCACCTCCGATGACAGGGGAGGTCCGGAACTGACACATGGCGTATGCGGAGCTCGTCTCTGGAGAGAGGGGAGGCCCCGACCCACCAGACACGTGGCACTCTCGGAGCCACCTCCGATGAGAGGGGAGGTACGGAACTGACATGTGGCACGTGCGGAGCTCGCCTCTGAGGAAATGGGAGGTCCCGCCCGCTAGACACGTGGCACATGCGGAGCTTGCCTCTGAGGGAGTGGGAGGTCCCTCCCGCCAGACACATGGAGCACCTGGAGATTGTCCCTGCAGGAAAGGGAGGCCAGGCCCCCGCTGGACACGTGGCGCCACCGGAGCTCACCACTGCGGAGATACGAGGTCCTTAAGTGGTTTTTCTCCTCTGCGCACGGGAATACCTGGTACGGAGGAGACCGACATGATTTCCACGTTGACACCGCATCCAAATCAATTGGAGATAAGTTGTTAAGATCCAAAACAAATTGAATAGGACTCTTATTTGAAATCCGATCGAAGTGGGACTCTTCTTTTCCTGTTATAAATAGAACCCAAAACCCCTGGTCGCAACCACGTACCTATTTTCCACCTCCCGAGTCGACGACTTGGAGATCCTAGCTTCCAACTCGCCGAGTTCCACCCCTTGTCGGAGTTCAGTCGCCGGTGAGCGCCACCGACGAGCTCCCCGCTGCTGCCATCTCTAGGAGGAAGGCCCCGACACCAAGGAGAGGTGAGGTAGGTCTTCGTTACCACCTTACGACATCATCGCGGTTTTCTTCGCACCTGTTTCTTCGATCCCTTCGAACAGAAGCTTTTTCATGTGGACAGATCACGTGTTGATCGGTTTGATCTAGATCTTGATACAAGATCATCACCACGTCCACACTAGATCCTTACACCCTTGTTCATCGTAAAACCCCATGCAAGCCTATTAAAACATGCAAGAACACGTACAAACTGATCTAAATAAGACAACATCATAGGATTCACACCATTGCATCTTGAGTAGGGTTTGTGCGTGATGTTTGATTGCTGTAAATCTTGTATGTGCGTGATCGTGAGTAGAAGGACAAGCTCAGGAAGCCATCTACGAAGGACTACAGCACCAGGACTTCGAGACACAAGAGCAACAAAAGCCACAGGAACAAGGCAAGTGCCCCTTGACCATATTGATCCCATGTTTGAAACTGTTTTGTTTGCGAAAACTGTGTATTCTCGAGTCAACTTGATGGGAAACCCTTTTATAGGAGTTTACTAGCTTTGTTAACCACCCTTGTCACCGGGAAGTTGATGAGTCGGGTATGGTCGTTTTTGCTTTTTGCTTCTCTTAGCTTATGGGTTATGGGAAGCGAGATAGGACATGTCTAGCTACTGTACTCATATTAATAATGTTAATGAGAACTTGATGATGATAATGAACATGAATCAGCGGAGATCTAGGCAAGATTGGGTTGTGTATGTGGTAGAATGAGATGGTGGTTTACTTGCCGTAGATCTAAGGACCGGTTCATGCGAGCACATGCCAGGAATACAATGCCACCACAAGGCCAAGTATGAGTGCGGCTTAGCTGACTAATTAGGTAAGTTGCTAGATTGTTATGGACCGTGGATGGCGCGGGGAATGGGAGTTGAGAGAGGACTGCCCTGGGAACTTCATGGCACAAGAGGGGGCCCGTAGGTGGGAGAATGGTGATTCGAGCCTGCTGGTGAAACTTAGTGAGTCCATACATCTAGTAGCCCCTTTGTAAAGACTATTTTGTGATCTCTTGGCCATACACCGATGTTTGTGTACTGGTATAATGGAGGTTCTGCAGTCGCCGACGGGTGACGAAATTATAAACTTGTGGGTAAAGTGGTGCCACCTATGCAGAGTGTAAGACTATCATGATAGCCGTGCTTCCGGTCACATGCACCTGGCCAACTTCCATGATTAGAGGGAAGGTTTGGGATGGATATTTATTGGTTTGGTTATGGTATGGTCTTTGGGATTGGTTTTTGGGACTGTTGAGTCGTAACAATGAGTTTGGTTTCAGAAGATATGAATATGAGATAAATATGAGATGGTGGTATGAATATGAGATGGTTATGGATATCATGAGCATGAGATGAAAGTTGAGAAAAATTTATGGTTCGTTGAGACATGAAACGTGGTGAATTATAAAGGAGGTATGTTGATGTTTTAATTGGATATATGTTGGGATTTAATTCACTTAAAGTTAGTTGCTGTTTTTATCATGTTTGAGAAATAAACTTTGCTTTCTGCAATGAGCCTTTTTGTTCCTACCTTGTTGGAAGCTACATGTCATACATTTCCTGCACTTGCTGAGTATGACATGTACTCACCCTTGCATTATCATACGATCATCAACAACAGAAGAGGAGTACTTCGAAGATCATGTGGAGTACTAGGCGTGCAGACTACCATCAACTTGCCTGTGGAGATGGAGATAGATCCGCTGCCATGTTTAGTTTGCTTCCGCTATCATTTAGGGACTTCCGCTGCTAGAATAAATTAGAGACTCCCACTGCTAGGATAAGTTAGAGACTTCCGCTGCAAGAATGAGTTAGAGATTGATGTAATAAAGTACTTAAACCGTATTACTGTGGTTATATTCTGAATTCAGTTTGTGGATTACATGTGTATGTGTGATGAACATCCTGGGCACACATATGCATTAGCTGGGTTCCGTGTTTTACGGGACCGGGTGTCACACCTACACCTAATGCACATACATACCACATACTACTTATGCATAATGCAAAACTTGTAAAATTGATTAATGCAAACCGGGGCTTTCCTTGTTGCTGCTGGTCAGATGTTAAGGCTTCGTCCGGAAGAAGGAAGTCGAGCACTTCCGGGGTCTCCTCGCCTTCAGCGACTACACGTAAACGATATACTATATGTCAATTTAAATGCAATGTTTAGAACTGAATATGTAATTACCATAACTCTAGCTAGCCCTCCCCTTTGGTTCTGTAATTTTTATGGTGGCTTGGTAGGTTCCTAACCAGAGTCTTGACCAAGTTTTATTTGCAACAAAGTTCATTTGAGCTCTGTACAAATAAAAGCCTATTTTGTCATTAGTAGGGTCTCTAAGGATTTCCATGGATTTTCATGGCTCCAACCATTACTTTCTGGAAACTAGAGTTTGAGATGGATCTAATGGAATTTGTTTCATGTCATTTGAAGCATTCTAGATGAAGTTATGCCCTAAACAATATTTGAGAAAATCTGAAAAATGTTTCCGTACATTTTTCTATTTTCTCTGAGGAGTTCACTTAATCACACCATTAGGGGGACTAAATGAACTTGGATGGTTATGAAATTTTTCCTCAGACTCAAGGATTTTCAAATGAACATCCTAGCCAAATTTCAGAATTTTCCATAAAAGGATTCTCCAGATAAAATTCCTAACAGTTGAAAATTTAGGGAATTAATTCTAGAAAATTTTTAAGTTTCATGAGCTGAATATTGTGTTGCTGGAAAGTACTCAAAAAGCTGAATTCAGCAAAATTTGGTTCACTGAATTTGGAGCTTTCTAGCAGAAGTTATATGCACTTGAAGTTTGAACCAAATCTGAAAATTCAAATAAAGTTTAGACCGGCTGGTGGGGTCCCGGGCTACATGTCAGCACCGCAGCCAAACCACACGGGGATCCGCAGAGTCTCCCGCATAGACACATGAAATCCCGGTGCCACAAACGGTCCAGCGCTGTTTAAACAGAGGCCGACACGTGGGGTCCACGGAGCTTTGTCTACCTCGCGCTCCCGCGGCTCCCCGCCGCCACCTTCACCGGAGAGCTCGCCGCCGGGCGTTCTGCTGCCCGACCTTCGACGAAACTCGCCGCCGCCTATGCATATTTCCGCCTGAGGAACACATCGGTGCACTCAACGGAGCTCGGCGATGGTCAGAACAGTGCTCGCGACGGTGACAGCGGCCGGAAGCTCATCGGCGACGTCGAACTCGATGTTCTCTACACCTTTTTCGATGCGGTTTGCTCGGAGATCTCCGCTGAGACTTGCTGAACATGGATATGATCACTGATCCTCATGAAAACGGCCGCAACTAAGATCTCACCGTCGACCTAGGGCTAAAACGGCGGTGATCGGGAAAATTTCGAAGAACAGCAACTTTAGTCCATGGTTTTAGCCGGTTTTTGATCCTAGGTGGCCGTGGACAAGTGCAGAACATATGTGTAGCTCAGAATACTCTGTGGTGGACTAAGCATTACGAATTTTGGAGTTTTGAACTATTCGGTCCTTTGAACACCGAATGAATAACCGGACAAATTCTACCCCGGCGAAGCACGAGAGGAGGAGCGGTCGGCACGAGCGTGTTAAGCACCTTGGAGCGGACCTTTTTTGTGTAGCTCGTCGGGCACGAAACGGCTTCTAGCTCTCGGACGCCGGGGAGCAGAGGAGGTCGGCGCTGGTGCGAGTTCGTGCTTCGGTGCGCGAGGGAGACGGTGGAGAAGGGAGTGAAGATTCACGTGGCCCAGCGTGCTGATCACGTGCTGCACTCAGTGTTTCCCTCGAGCAGGAGGTGGCGATGGCAAGGCGGTCGGGTGCCAGTGGTAGAGAGCTGGCGCGCGCAGCTTCGGTCGAGCAAAAGATCAAGCCGAGAAAACTTCTGTGTGAAGGCTACTGACAAGTGGGTCCCTCCCCTCTAATTCTTTTCTGTTTTCAATGAAAAGATCACAGCTACTCACAATTGAATGAGAGACTTAGCCTCCAAGTCATTGTTTGAATTTGATTTCCTCAATATGAAATTGGTTTGGCTAAATTTGCTGGCCATTTGAATTTGAAATTCAAATTCAGTTTGAATCATTGCAAATTTAGCTCCAGACAAGATAAAATCCAATGAGGATGAAAATTGGTGTACTAACTCAAAAAAATGTGCTGAGTTTGAATATGAAGTCAACTTTTGAATTCAAGTGATGAAAGTGGCTGCAATTTGAATTTGCATTCAAATTGGCCCCTTTTTCAAATGTCTCCAAAAATGCCTCAAAAAGTCTTGGATTTGCATGAAATTTGGCCTGAGCCTTCCCAAGAATATATAAGGTCTAGGGGTGAGCTCAACTTTTCATGTGTAGGTTTATGACTCCTACTTTTTGAAATTAGGGCTTTCCCCTCTAATCACCCTCTTGATGGTGTTTACTTGCTCTTCACAAGTGTTCATGAGCTATCCACAAGATGAGCTGTGGTGTTGTGAGGTGATGAAATGAACACTTTTGCAAGTCACTTTCTTGGGCTTTTACAGTCAATTCGCCGTCCCCCACGGTTATGAGTACCTCTTGTTCACTGTATCGTGACGTAGGTTAATATATGCAATGATGTGATTCAATATTGCTGTTATGATTAACTTGTATTGCTACTTGTGTGCCACCAAATATCGCTTACTAAATTTCAGATTCATGAACTGTTAACTTGTGGCTAAAAGATGAATTAAGGATGAACTTGTAAGTGTGTCCTTTGCTGCAATAGGCCATCCTATGTTGGTAATGAACTGCATGTAGAGTTTCATGTTTAGGTGAGTCGGTTAAGACTTGCTGAGCCATCGTGCTCATGGTTGCTGCTATGAGTGTTTGCAGTTGAGGATTACCCCACGGACTCAGGTTATGTGTCCTCCGGCGAGGGCTACCCTCCGTCGGGGACCACGGCTCAGTGGGATCCGTACACGCCGCGCTGAGCTGAGTGGAGCTAGTGTGGGTTGTCCATAGGGCTGGACAACCGACTTTTGCTAGTTAGGTGGGCGTGATTTGTAAAAATTTAGCTTCCGCATTTATAAACTCTGTACTTAGTTGTAAACTGAAGGTTTGTACTACTTTGTACATATTCAGTTGTTTTTCAAAGTAATACAATGTTTGCCTTATGATGTGTGCTGTCGGGTGTCGCATCGTGCGGCACCACCCTCTGAGATCCTGGGCGTATGGATTCTGGTCCGTCACATGAACAACCCTTATATGTGGTTTCCCATGGAGCTCTTTACAACCTAGCTCTTATCCCCACCATCCGTGAAGAGATAGCGGCAGCCCCGAAACATGACAAGGGTATGTCACATTTGCGGAGACATGTAGACAGTGGGGAGTTGAAATGTTTCCAGAAGGACGGAGACGGCGTTCTATGGTTCAAGGACAGGATCGTCGTACCCCGTAACCCAGAATTGAGGAAGAAAATTTTTGACGAGGCTCACTTGTCAAAGTATTCTATTCACCCCGGCAGCAACAAGATGTATCAAGAGCTCAAGGGAAAATTTTGGTGGACACGGATGAAGCGGGAGATCGCGAGATCGTGTTCGAGTGCGATACATGCCGTAGAGTGAAGGCAGCTCATATGAAGAAAGCGGGATGTTGAAACCGCTAGGCATTCCTGCCTGGAAGTGGGAGGACGTGAGCATGGATGTCATTGTCGGTTTACCAACCACATTTCAAAAACATGATTCCGTATGGGTAATAGTCGATCGGCTCACAAAATCTGCCCATTTTATCCCGGTCAATGCCAATTACAACGCCAAGAAGTATGCCGAATTGTACATCTCACGTATCCTGTGTTTTGTAAGGGCCTAAGTTTTTGGCACATATTCAAAGTGTTCAGCACCATACACACACTTCATTTGAAGAAACTTGATGAATACATTTGAAGAGCAAGTAAACACCATCACCATGATAATTAGAGAATAAATTCACAAAATGCAAAAGTGGCATTTACCACATGCATCATATAGGGGCTGGACATATGAAAAAGTCCTACACCTTGCTAGGAATGTCCATGCCAAATTTTACCCAAATTCAAGACCTTTTTGAAGTCCTTTTGGGTATAGCTAGAAAGAGGGTGGTTTGAACTCAAATTCAAATTCAAACTATTTCCATCCCATGAATTCAAAAGTGGGAGGCATATTCTTACTCAGCAAATTTCTGTGAGCTCACACACCAATTTTCATTCCATTTGGAGTTGATCTTGACATGAGCTAAGTTTAGCAAATTCAAACTTTATTTGAATTTCAAACTGCATATGTGCTGAAATTTATTAAATCACTTCACAATATGAATTCTATCAACTTCAAATGGGCTTGTGGTTGATAATTCAAAAATGAGAGGGTATTTAGGTCTCTACTGTTTAGAGCAGTGGGGAAAATTTAACTTCAGAGGTTAAACCTCAGGTGGGACCCACATGTCAGCCTCAGCAGCAAATTTAACCGACTGAAGCCCGCGCCCGGTTTCTTGCGCTTGATCCAGCAGACGCCACGGCGAAAGATCGATTGGGACAGCAGCTGGTTGCCGCCCCGACCACTGAGCCGCCTTATCCTCCCTCTTATCTCCGCAGCCGACCCGATCGAAGGCAGAACCGATCGCTTCGTTGCTCCCTCGCGCAAGAAACGCCGCTCTCGCCGCCGCTCTCTCGGTTGATCGGAAAAGCCCACGATAACAACCTATCCACTCCCTCCAAGCTGCAAAACGGTACTAGGGGCTCTCCTTCTCCTTCCCCGTTGTAGGAAATTAGCTGAAATCGGATGATCTCGCCCATACCGAAATTTCTTTTCGGTGACCTAAGTTTGCCGCACCTCGGGCTCCCTTGAACAGCCCAAACGGGTGCATGTCACGCCCAAGCTAAGGCGTCCTCGGACGCATTAGAGACTGGTGCTGCTCACCCCCGAACCACAGCCCGAGTGTTTGATCACCGGCGACGAATTTCAGTTTTCCCTTTCACTCGGCAGAGACCGACCTTCGGGTGCGGATCCGCCAAATTCTCACTCCAAAATTGTTTAGAGGGTCTCAAACTGTTCCTACACAAACTATACTTAGTGGCGCACAAGTTGGCTTCACAACACCTAGCATGAGAACCCCTGTACATGGCGTAATTTCAAGCTTGCCAACGGCGGCTTACTCGGGAAGCGTCAGGCGCACGGTGAGAGCCTACTTAGGACCTCTCCCGAGCTAGTTCGAGCTCATGTCGGTCTTTCCTAGGGTTCCCTGATGCTCTCTGGCCTTTTGCTCGATCGGTTGGGGTGCTAGGAAGTCCGGCCGGCACGGCTGAAGTTCTTCCGAGGCCGCCGCTCGTCGCCGGCCGTGTTCCGGTGACTGTCACGAGGAGCTGAGCCCAGCATCGTGTTCCCCGTGTGGAATTAGGTAGAGGCAGCCAATATCATGGAGTTTGGCACACGGCAGAGGCCACGGGCGAGCTCTCCGGCGAGGGTTCGCGGCGGTCGAGCACGGGAGGCCGGAGGTAGACGAAGCACCCGGTCCCACGTGTCAGCAGCCGATATTTTAAACCCCAGGATTTGCTGTGGCACTGGATCGGGTGCGGCTGCGCACAAAAGATTCCGTAGCCCCGTGTTTCGACTGCTGAGAAGTTGACACGTAGCCCCGGTCCCACGCGCAGCAATTTAAACATTTCCCCGATTTTCAGATTTAGTTCAAACTTCAAACCCACATAACTTTGGCTAGAAAACTCCAAATCGAGTGAACCAAATTTTGTTGGATTCAGCTCTCTGAGTATTTTCTAGCAAATCAAGTTTCACTTCATGAAAATCTTTATTTCTCAAGAATTATTTCTTCAAAGTTCAAACTGGTTAGAATTTTAACTGGAGAACCCTTTGGAGGAAACTTCTGGAATTTTGCCAGGATGTTCACACAATTATCCGAGCTACCATAAAATTTTCAGATCCATTTGAGATAACTTGATCCAGCTAATGGTGTGATTAAGAAAACTGTTCCAGAGAAAATAGAAAATATCTAGAAACATTTTCAGAATTTCTCTGAAATTGTTTAGCTCATATCTTTAGCTAGGAAACTTCAAATTAAGTGAGACCAACTCTATTAGAACCCTCTGAAAATCTAGTTTTCAGAAAGTCATGGATTGCTCCATGAAAATCCCTAGAACACCCTAGGAGCTCCAATTAAGGTCAAGTACATAATTATTTGTGGAGAGCTCAAATGAGCTTTTCTGCAAATAAAACTTGGCCAATTCTCTGTTTAGGTTGTAACCAAACCACAGTAAAAATTTCAGAGTCATTGGGTCTGTATAATAAGACTTACAGTCTTCACAAGTTTAAATTCAATTCAAATGCATTTAAATTGATACATATACATGTTATCTCATGTAGTCGCTAAGGTTGAGGAGGAACCCAAATCTTAGACTTCATCACTCCGGAAGAGCTGCTAGCCTACGACCAAGAGCAGCAAGACAAGATCCGGTTTGCATTAACCCTTTTTATGAATTTTTATTGTTTTGAGAACTTACTTTGAGCACCACTTACTTCTTGCATTAGAGTCTTTAATGAGGTCATGCCTAGCATTCACTCATCCTAAAATGAAAATCCACTTGATATAGCTGGTCCAATTACAAGGAGTAGAGCTAAACAATTGCAGAAGGAAATTCATTCTCAGGTGAACACTAACGTTATGTTTAATAATCAGTCTATGTTGAATGAGCCTATGCTTTTGAGTTCTTGTTTCAATGTCCTTAGGAATGATGAAGTGTATGAACCAGCATGGGATCAAGATGAATTCAAACCTCTGGACATCTGAATCAAGAAGCCTATGGTGTGCATGTATAAAATGGTGGTTCATCACCTTAGCATGGGAATACAACCAGAAGCTAGATGACTGACACATGGTACGAGTTTCAAGCATCACTGCAGACAGAATACAAGGAGTTAGACAGTGTTCTATAAGTGGATGGAAGCGTCTTCAAGTCTACTTTACAGCCCATTCAACGGTTCATTATTTGGATGTTATAATAAGGAGTTATGCTCATTTTGGTAACTGCTGCCAGAAGCTGAAAAGACGTGCGAACCAGCCACGAAATCCACTAAAGCATGCGCATGCAGCCATTTACTCAAAGCTGAACGCCCCTATCTCTATATATATCTTGTACTAGACAATGAAAAGGAGATATTATTTGGATTGAATTCAGAATACACAAACTCGTGGAGTTTTGTTTATGCGTGAGTCTTGAGAGGCTTGCAATACTTGTTCTTTCGATTCCTGAGGGAGTTGTAGAACGCCGAATTGCGGTTCACCCAGTTCGTGCCTTTACGTCTATAGGGCGTGATTGCGTGGGCTGTTTTGTCGATACGTGGAAGGGTGATTGTCTCGGTAGTTCGTCGTGTGGACAGCCTCGCGGTGTGCTGCCTCTTCACCAGGTCACGCAGCGATAATTTATCAAGTTCGCAGATCCTATGAGAAGATCGGGCCACAACAACTTGTTACACGTGCTGCCTAGGCGCGTGCATATCATCTGGTATCACAGCCTCCGTTTCCTCAGTAGGATTATTCTTGGTTTTGGTAGGATAGATTTTTATATACCTACTGTCCACTAATATCCAAAAAGAAAACCTACAGCCCAAATTCATACGTGCTACTGATTTTGTAGTTTGCTTTATCGAGTTTTAATCCTTTAAGATTTGTCTAGTTGCTGATTTTTTTCTTTTCCACATCGCTCTAGTTGCTATCTTTATTCTAATCATCAAATCGTTTGCTGCATATACCCACCCATCCCACCCTTGTTTTCTACCCGCCACAAATTCCCCACCCGAGTTTCTTGTTTTTGTGCTGCACTATCCATCTTAGTTGATCCTTATGCGCCCCTTTAGTTGAAAGTTGTGCTTCACTTGTCACAAAGGTTAAAAGAAAAGATGTATATGGGTCCAAAGAAAGACTGAAAACAATGAGTTCTTGCTCAAAAAAAAAGAGGAAAGAAGAAATAAAAGAGAATTGTGTTCAGCACATCCAAAAGGGTTTGGGCAACAATAAGTTTCGGTTGATGCATTTGGTATTCATCTATCCACTTCCTACATCTTATTTCTACATATTTGTGCATCTTTTCCTTTATATTAAGCAACTTAGACTTGTGTTTTTGGATTATTATTCGGTTTTGCATCTCTACATTTTTCAGCGCATTCCACTTACATATTACCCCACCAAGCTCCACTTAAAACGCACCGTGAGTTGTTGTACCGTCGTCGCTGATACAATCACTCTTCCACTACAAATTGCAGCCCGGTTCTTGCTCTTTTCAGGGAGAGAAAGAACTTGTTTTGTCAGTGGTGAGGGAGTGATTCCACATATATTTTGTCTTATTACTTTCTTCCTTTGTTACTAACATGGAAGGAAATAAAGATTCCCCTTCTCACACTGTTTCTGGTCAAGAAATTCAGGAAATGCGTGCACAAATGCAACAATTGATGCAGGGGATGCAAGCGCTTCAACGATCACTACAGCAACAACACGGGGAGCATCCACCTCATGATGATGAACACATTGAGGATGATGATCAACATGCCGGTGGCGGTGGTGGTGGTCGTGGCCGAGGATTCGCTGCTGGTTTTGATAACTTTTCAGGTGGCCGTGACCGAGGATTTGCTGCTGGTTTTGGTCATGCACGACGTGTTCCTGTTGGGCATCCTCCTGATTTTGATGCTGAAACATTTTCAAATTATAGTGCTGAACATGGAGGTGATCCTTATGGTCGCCGTGGTGCATATGATGATCATGGTGGTGACAACTTTGGCCGTTTTGGGGCCCGTGGTCGTTATGGTGATCACCGTCGATGTCATCATGAACGACGTCATAATGATGATGGTTTGGGCAAGGTTAAAGTGTCCATTCCTCCATTCAGCGGCAAGGAGAATGCTGATGATTACTTTGAATGGGAAACCAAAGTGGAGCAACTATTTGATTTGTATGAATACCCTGCTGAAAAGAAGGCAAGGCTTGCAGCCACTGAGTTTAAAGTCTATGCCATAACTTGGTGGAATCAGGTCCGTACTGAATATCAAAGAGTTGGGCATATTCGTATAACTTGGGAAGACATGAAGAGGGAAATGCGGTGTTGTTTTGTTCCTGCATATTATTCTCGAGACCTACATTTGAAGCTGAAACATCTTGTGCAAGGTACTCATACTGTTGATGAATATTTTCAAGAATTGGAAATGAGTTTACTTCATACAGGGATAACTGAAGATGAGGAATCCACAATGGCCCGGTTTATGGTTGGCCTCAATAAATTCATTGCTGATAAAGTGGATATGACAAGTTACACTTGTCTCACTGAGTTGGTTCATTTTGCGAAGAGGGCTGAACGGCAAGTTGCTACGTCTTACAAATACAATGCTTCATGGCGTCATTCCCAACAGTAAGGGGATGTCACTCCTCAATTCCAACTGCAAGGAGCTGCAACGCCCAAATCCTCATTGCGTGGAACAAATATATCCATTCCATCTTCTTTCAAACAATTGGATGCGAAAGGTAAAGCTGTGAGTACAAATCAGCCCACTTCTTCTACTGCAGCCACCCAACGCAAGACAAGCAAGATTGAGTGTTTTAAATGTGGTGGTCATGGGCATAAACAAGCTGAATGTCCCAATCATCGTACTATTATTGCCCTTGCTGATGGTTCTTATGATTCACAAAGTGAAGAGGAGGACGAGCTTACCAATGTATTTGCAGATTTTAATCTTGACACTTGTGAGTATTCAGCAGAGGATGGTACATTTGAGCTAGGTCTGAATTGTTTAGCGATTCAACCTATTCCAACTTTTGTTCCCAATGACATGTTACAAGATGTTATTTCTCCATCTTCTGATGAGATTACTAGTGCTGATTTTGATGAGTTGCTTTCTGATTTTCTTGCTTTCGAGCCTTCTACAATAAATACACCATCTCCTTCTTTGGTGGTTTGGAGAGTTCTTTCCACTCAGTTTGTTGCAGCTGAACAAGGACAACGCCATAATTTATTTCAGTCCCGATGCAAAGTGCAAGGCCAAGTGTGCCGTTTCATCATAGATGGTGGGAGCTGCAATAATATTGTTAGTGCTTTGCTAGTTGAGAAGCTTGGTTTGCAGCCACGTCGCCATCCACATCCGTACCATATGCAATGGCTGAATAATTCAGGTACAGTTAAGGTTTCAGCCATGATTCGTTTGTCATTTTCCATTGGTGGTTATCATGGAGAGGTGGATTGTGATATTGTCCCCATGCAAGCATGTCATTTGCTGCTTGGTCGGCCCAGGCAATTTGATGTGGACTCGGTGCATTTTGGACGGTCTAACAAATACACTTTCATTCACAATGACAAGAAGGTGATTCTTGTTCCATTATCTCCAGAGGAGATACATACTTCAGATATGGCTCGCAAGAAAAGAGAAGAATCAGACAAAAGAAAATTGAGCGAGACCCTCAACCCAAGTAAGGGAGAGAGTTCTAACCCATCCAGCCACATAAAGCCTCATGCCAATCCTAAACAGCCACGCCACACTGAGTGTCTCTTTGTGAGCAAGAGTTATTTGAGAGAAGTGAGAGACACCACAGCCCCATTCTTTGTGCTCTTGCACAACGAGGTCCTACTTTCAACTCAAGATTTACCTTCATCGCTGCCTAGTGTTGTTCTTGATCTCTTACAGGACTTCGAAGATGTTTTTCCCAATGAGATACCAGCTGGACTTCCTTCACTCCGTGGAATTGAGCATCAAATTGATTTGGTACCAGGTGCTTCACTTCCAAATCGTCCAACCTACCGCACCAATCCTGAAGAAACAAAGGAAATTCAGCGACAGGTAAAAGAGCTTTTGGACAAAGGGTATGTTCGTGAATCCTTATCACCATGTGCAGTTCCCGTTCTTTTAGTCCCAAAAAAAGATGGCTCCTGGCGCATGTGTGTTGATTGTCGTACTATCAATGCTATAACTGTTCGATATCGCCATCCCGTTCCATGACTTGATGACATGTTAGATGAATTGAGTGCTTCTATCATTTTCACCAAGATAGATTTGCGTAGTGGTTATCATCAAATCCGCATGAAACTTGGTGATGAATGGAAAACAGCGTTTAAAACTAAATTTGGTCTCTATGAATGGCTTGTGATGCCATTTGGCTTGACAAATGCTCCTTCAACTTTTATGCGCTTAATGAATCATGTTTTACGAGCTTTCATTGGCAAGTTTGTAGTTGTTTATTTTGATGATATTCTGATCTATAGCGAATCATTTGATGAACATTTTGATCATATCCGTCAAGTACTTGCTGTTTTGAGGGGAGAGAAATTGTATGGCAACATTGCTAAGTGCACCTTTTACACAGACCGTGTTGTTTTCCTTGGCTTTGTTGTTTCCGCAAATGGTATTCAGGTTGATGAAGAGAAGGTTAAAGCAATAAAGGATAGGCCTACACCGGTAAATGTGAGCCAAGTTCGAAGCTTTCATGGTCTTGCAAGTTTCTATAGGCGTTCTGTCAAAGATTTCAGCACTCTCGCTGCACCACTTAACAATCTCACAAAGAAGGATGTTCTATTCAAATGGGGACATGACGAAGACCAAGCATTTCAAACGCTGAAAACAAAGCTTTGTGAAGCACCGCTACTGCAACTTCCTGATTTTGGTAAGATATTTGAGATCGAATGTGATGCAAGTGGTATTGGCATGGGAGGTGTACTGCTGCAAGAAGGTAAACCTGTTGCCTACTTTTCTGAAAAGCTAAATGGTCCACATCTGAATTACTCAGTTTATGACAAGGAACTTTATGCGTTAGTTCGCGTTTTGGAAGTTTGGCAACATTACTTGTTACCTAAAGAATTTGTAATTCATTCTGATCATGAAGATTTGAAATATCTTAAAAGTCAAGGAAAGCTAAACCGTCGACATGCTAAATGGATTGAGTTCATTGAAACGTTTCGCTATGTTGTCAAACATAAGCGTGGTAAAGATAACATTGTTGCCGATGCCTTGTCTAGAAGATGTGCGTTGATTACACAACTAGATACAAAAGTGCTTGGTTTGGAATCCATTAAAACACTTTATGCTGCTGATTCTGATTTTAAAGAACCTTTCTCTCGTTGCATTGATGGAAAAGGTTGGGATAAATATTATACGCATGATGGCTTCTTGTTTCGGACTAACAAAATATGCATTCCAGCTTGCTCAATTCGTCAAGTTCTTTTGCAGGTAGCACAGGCAGGTGGACTAGCTGGTCATTTTGGTGTCAAAAATACATTGGACATGCTCTCTGATCATCTCTTTTGGCCACATATGCGACGTGATGTCCAGCGGCACGTTGGGTGCTGCATCGTTTGCTTGAAAGCTAAGTCCCGCCTCAATCCCCATGGTTTATATACTCCATTACCTATTCCACATGTACCTTGGAAAGATATATCTATGGACTTTGTTCTGGGGTTACCTCGGTCTCAGAGGGGGAGGGATTCTATTTTTGTTGTTGTAGATCGCTTTTCTAAAATGGCATATTTTATCCCCTGTCATAAGAGCGATGATTCTTCACACGTTGCTGATTTGTTTTTCATGGAGATTGTTTGTTTACATGGAGTTCCAAAGACTATTGTTTCAGACCGGAATACTAAATTTCTCAGGTACTTTTGGAAGACATTGTGGACTAAGCTTGGCACAAAGTTGTTATTTTCAACCACTTGTCATCCAAAAACAGATGGCCAAACTGAAGTTGTCAACCGTACCTTGTCAACCATGTTACGTGCTGTGTTGAAAAAGAATTTGAAGCTCTGGGAAGACTGCCTTCCACATGTTGAATTTGCTTATAACAGGGCAGTCCATTCCACAACAAACTCTTGTCCATTTGAAATAGTTTATGGGTTTAAACCGCATACTCCCATGGACCTTTTGCCTTTACCATTACAGGAACAAGTTAACTTGGATGCCACAAAAAGATCAGACTTTATCAAGCGGTTACATGCGGAGACAAGAAAAAATATTGAGAAGAAATCAGCACAATATGCAAAGCAAGCAAACAAAGGTAAGAAGAAGGTTACATTTCAGCCAGGAGATCTTGTATGGTTGCATCTACGAAAGGATCGCTTTCCACAAACAGCGTAAGAGTAAGTTATCTCCTCAGGGTGATGGTCCGTTCAAGGTTTTCCAAAAGATAAATGATAATGCTTACAAAATGTCACACCCGGTTTCTCCGAAGAACAACCTAGTGAATATCACATGTATGCCAGGATCATTTTCTCATACATGTGATGACAAATAGTGAAGCATCATTTATTACAAGCCAGGTGTCAAATATAAATATGTCTTACAACGCATACGTCTCGATGGATGATAATAAGTTCATAACATGTAAATAAAATAGCAGCGGGGTATTATTCTTGTGGGCTCCATCACAGGAGTTGCCCGGGGGACTCCATGAACCTATAATCCTTCTTCGGGTCCGAAGTCTTGGTCATTGAACACCACATCATCCCCTTGACCTGAGCAGCAATTTAAACCAACAAATATGCAAGGTTGAGTACCGTTGGTACTCAGCAAGTGTGGGAAAGTTATGTCATGCATGGCTATAGCAAGGAGGGGTTGAACTCATGGTTAAAGCACTACGCAATTATTACTTACCACCTTAGCTTATTAAGCACCTACATTACTACACAGGTGAAATGGTCCCAATCTCCCAACCCATCATCATGATCAAATAACCATAACATCATTTCCAATGTTAAGCTCCCCGCTTAACATCCACAACTTCCAAAGTCATCATCCTCTAATCATGAATAAGTCCAAGCCGCTCTTGACCGTGAGCACGGCTGCCATGACAGTTTTGACTCTGCAGAGTTTGCACCACTGTACCCACATGTAGTGATTTCATCCCCCGTTGCCGGGTGGACTAAAAGAACCTCCATTATGCCAGTGGCTACGAACCACATTCACACTTCCCAGGTGTGTAGCCAGGAGATCACTACGAAGCCTTTACAAAGGGATTCCCGACGAGCGTGGGCCCACTGTGGTTTCACCCCTAACAGCATACAAGAGGCTCCAACCCCGCTGCAGTGGCCCCCTCTTGAGCCTTGCGGTTCATATGGTAGTCCAGCTAACACCTATTCCCCGCACCATCCAACACACCCATACTACGCCGGGGATACACCTAATTAATTGGCCAAGCTGCCCCATCTCAGCATGTGGTTGGCACGGTAAAGCCAGGTTACATGCTCTATGAACCGGTCCTTAGGATCCAGGCAAGTACTAAACACAAACCCGAGTCTCGTGAACCTAGCACCAACCAAATCATCCAACTTGCCTCGATCCCTACCTCTTCATAACTTCACAATATCTCATTCAAGAGTAAGGTAAATAAATTGATGATCTCTTATCCCACTTATCCCTTTCTAAGCATGGCTAAGCATAAACATATAAATAAATGACATGATAAAGTAAATCCCAACCCAAGCTACAAGGAAACAAGGTAATGCAATTCTAGGGAAACTTCCTAGCATGGGTTTCATATTTAAATTGACAAAGCAAATAATTCTATCTACACATCCTAGCATAGGATCAAAGTGGTCAAGGACACTTGCCTTCTTCCTGTTGCTCTAGGAATGGATAGTCCTGATCTTGGAAAGGAAGAACTTGCTCTGGGGCAGGTTCTACTCATGCCAACACACATAGCAAAAGAAAACAACAATCCATAAGACATAGTTCACATTTTCACTCCACACATACATACATATGATAGTTATTCACCTTTCTAAGTGTTGTGGTTACTCTAGATGTGTTGATTTTTAGCCTACATGCACTTTTAAACATATGTATATTATTTCTAACTTTTGTATTCAGATTTCTGTTTGCACACTATATATGAATTTCCAATTCGAACAACTTCCTTATATTCAATTGATACCCTTCTTAGCTACCAAGTATGCATGGAAGGTATTTCCCTACTCCAAATGGGTTTTCAGATCTTCTACCAAATCCTAAACTGAAATCTATGGATTTGGAGACTTCATTTATCATTTTCTAGTTATGCATACCTATTTTCCTATAATTTCAGATTTATTTTCTATGCCTAAATGTGAACTTTATTATGAAAATAGTAGGACACATCATCTAAACAGAATAGGTTCTGATCTAAAATATTAAATAATATATTTTTGAACTTCTCCTCTGCTGTGAACTACTTTAAATTTATTTTACCAATTTTTAGAATTATTCTCTAACCTGAAAATGTGTCCCTATAACTAATAAATGTGCACAATCAATTAGACAGATTCATTTCAGCTTAAAATCTTCTTTTAACTCATTCTAAAGTTTTCTAAGTGCTAGGAGAGTTTAAATTTGAATTTACAATGTGTTTGTCTCACCTTTTAAATTTTAAATCCTAATCACATATTCAAATTCCTAAATTTAATATCATATAGGGTTAAAAAGGTAAACTCACCCCACTACAGGGTCTATTATATTATTTCATAAATTTCCAGGGGTCTAACTACACATAACAGAGGGGTTTTCCTAATTTTTGTTAAGTACAGGGGCTAAAACTAATTTTTAAATGAATTTACATGAATTTCTGAAGTTCCAGGGGCTAGATCAGAAGTTTCCGGGGCTAGCTCATGTTTTCCGAGATCCCCAGGGGGTAGCGTGTAAGAATCCCGGCCTTTATAATGCGGGGCCATCGTGGACCGTCCGATTTAAAACAGACGGCTGAGATTATAACGTCGAACCGGTACCCGGGGATTTTTATTGTACCGTGCGATTTAAAATAGATGGCGCATAAGCGGCCACGTCGCTCTGACCGTGCGCGGGCGGCGCTGTCCGGTGGCACGCGGCGGCGGGAGGCGGCGATCTCGCCGGACAACTTCGGATCTTCGTCTATTCTTCCTAAAACTGGGATTTCATGGCATAGATCGGTAGAGGGGAGGTCAGGGATCTCACCTCGGGGTTTTTCTTGAGCTCGGAGGTCCTGGAAGACGGTCGGCGACGAGGTTCGAGATGGAATCGCTGCGGTGCTCGTCGGAGCTGTGCCTAGAGCGCAAACCACCGAGTCTTCTGCACCTGCGTGATTCCCCGGAGGCGGTGGAACACGATCGGCGCGTTAGATCGGAAAATCCGAGCGGGGATCGAGAGAAAATGGTGATCGGAGCTTCGGTTCTCACCGGAAGGAAAAACAGCCGATTGTGGGGGGAAAATGGGATGATGCCGGCGTTTATATAGACGGGGGAGGGCGGCGGTTTATTGGGATCGAGTCGGAGTCGTCCGGGACCGGGAGTCGGGCTGGGGACGCGGATTTCCGGGTTAGTTGTGATCTGGCGCGCGCGGAGGAGTCCCGGTAGTTGGCGCGAGCGGGAGGTGAGGGATGACACGCGGGCCCCGCGTGTCAGTGAGAGGGAAAAGGGGCGTGCGGCTGCGGGCTGGCGTGGGGGTATTGTAGGCCGGCTGGTGGGTTTCGGCCCACTGGCCGGGGTTTTGTTTTTTTTCTTTTTCTTTTTCTTTTCTGTTTTGAGTTAAATTTGAATTCCAATTTGAATTTGAATTTCTGCACCACATGCAATACGTCCAAAATTTTTTAAATTCCCCTCTTAACAGGTTTTGGAGTGTTACAGCTCTACCCTCGTTAAAAGAAATCTCGTCCTCGAGATTGGTGGTTCTAGGAAAACAATTCCGGAAACTGTGCCTTAAGCTCGTCTTCTCGCTCCCATGTGGCTTCCTCTTCCGAGTGATGCTTCCACTGCACCCTGCACATCCGGATTCTTTTATTTCTTGTGAGGCGTTCCATTGTCTCCAAAATCTTGAATGCTTGCTCGGCATAAGATAGACCCTCAGGTACGTCAACCTCGTTCGTGGGTAACATCTCTTCAGGCGTCCTCAGACATTTCTTGAGCTGTGACACATGGAATACATCGTGCACATCCGATAGGCGAGCCGGTAATTCTAGTTGATATGCCACTTTGCCTTTCCTCTCCATAACTTGAAAGGGTCCGATGTATCAAGGTGATACCTTCCCTTTCACCTTGAACCAACGAAGTCCTCGAATAGGGGACACCTTGAGGTAGACATAGTCCCCCACGTTGAAAACGCGCTCTCTTCTCCTTACATCGGCATAGCTCTTTTGTCGTGTTTGTGCTATCCTCAAGTTGTTGCGGATTTCCCTCACTTTCGCCTCAGCTTCTTGTAGTACCTCGGGGCCAAACACTTCACTTTCCCCTGTTTGGTTCCAAAATAGGGGGGGTTCTGCACTTCCTCCCATACAAAGCCTCAAATGGTGACATCTTCATACTAGCCTGATAGCTGTTGTTATAGGAGAACTCCGCATACGGTAAGTTCTTATCCCAATTCTGATTGTTTTTGAGCGCACACGCTCTCAGCATATCCTCAAGGATCTGATTAGTCCTTTCTGTTTGTCCGTCAGTCTGGGGATGAAAGGCAGAACTAAAATTCAGATGAGTTCCCATGGTTTCATGCAACTTCTGCCAGAACCTTGAGGTGAACTGTGTCCCTCGATCTGACACTATCTTCTTTGGCACTCCATGGAAACACACGATCCTTGACATGTATAATTCTGCCAATTTAGATCTGCTGTAGCTTTCTTTCACGGGGATGACCCATATCGAATCATATCCTGATTGGGTCCCATCCTTCTTGGGCACAAATATCACTGGAGCTCCCGATGGTGAGGAACTAGGACGAATGTACCCCTTCCCTGTCAATTCTCTTAAATGATCCTTGAGTTCTTCCAGCTGCTTGGAGTCCATCCGATAAGGTATCTTGTATATCGGAGTTGTTCCAGGCACTAGCTCAATTGCGAATTCCACTTCTCGATTGGGGGGCATACCTGGCAACTCCTCCGGAAAAACATCTGGATATTCCCTGATGGTCCTGATCTCCTTCACTTCCACCTTGACTTTATTTAATTTAATGTCCCTCCTAGGCTCTTGTATTGTTATGAACTTTACTTTTGTGCCACTAGGGTGAGTTAGTTCCGCCGTTCTGGTCAAACAATGGATGATTCCTTTATGTTTGGTCAACCAATCCATGCCCAATATAATATCTATCCCTTATGAATCTATGACTATGAGGTTGGCAGTAAATACTGCCCCATTAATGTCTAGATTCACCTTGGGACACACTTGTCTTGTCCTTAGTTCTCCCCCTGGAGAGTTTACAGCTAGCATATGGTTCATTTGTGTTGTTGCTAAATCATGCTTCTTAACAAACCCTTGGGCAATGAATGAGTGGGTAGCACCAAAATCGAACAACAGGGTTGCAATGTGTAAATTGGCAGGAAACTTACCAACTACCACGTCAGGTGCCTCTTGCGCTTCCTCCATGGTCACGTGATTCACCCGTCCTCGCATCACATTCTGCTGTTGCGGCTGCACGGGCTTCTTCTTTAGGCACTTATGGGCGTAGTGCCTCACTTCACCACAGTTGAAGCATTGCACCCCAACCTTAGGTGACTGGCCTTTGTTGTCTTGGGGTTGGTTCGGGGGTCCTTGTACTGCTGGTCGAGGTTGATATGCGGGGCGAGGCTGCTGTACAAACTGACGTTGTGGCTGTGTTGGTGCTGACAGGGGCCTAAAATTTGGGTTGTACCCTCTCGGCGCGGAGTAGGGTACCGCATCACGACTCGTCTGCCCTGCGGGTTGCTGCATCAGACGTGGGCGGGTGTTGCTACCCGAGGCTTGGTGTGACCATCCCGCCTTCCTCTTCTTTTCATTTTCCAAGGCCTTCAGCTTCCTTTCCACAACAAATGCTCTGTCCACCATCTTCTGGAAGCTTTCATACTCGTTGGAGGACATTGCACACTGCATTTCCGCTGTAAGTCCTTCCACAAAGCAGTCCTGTTTCTGCTCATCAGTCTCTATGTCCCGTGGTGCATAACGGGATAGTTGGGTGAATTTAGTGAGGTATTCCCTCACCGTCATGTTTCCTTGCTGCAGCCCCAAGAACTCCTTTCTCTTGTTCTTAAGTTCACCCCTTGGTATGTAATGGTTGCGGAAGCTATGCTTGAACTCTTCCCAAGTGATGTTTTCAGGGTCATGATGGGCGGCCACGTAAGCGGTCCACCAATTAGCAGCAGGTCCATGCAATTGGTGAGAGGCAAACAGCACCCTCTCATACCCTTGGCATTGTATGATCCTCATCTTGCTCTCAATGGTCTTTAGCCAATCATCTGCATCTAGAGGTTCAGCAGCACTTGCAAACTTGGGAGGTTGAGTCCCTAGAAACTCACTCAACCTTGGTTGGCGTGGTGCAGCTTGTGGAGGTTGAGCTTGGTGCAAGTTGGCCACCACTTGAGTCAGGCTCTGAATGAGCTGGTTCCTCGGGATCTTCCTCGTTATTGTGGCTGCCCTCTGACTCTGCTTTGGGTGGGGAAGCTGCTGGTGGAGAAGTGCGGCGACGCCTGCTTGCCCGGCGATCTGGGGAGTCAGGAGTCCACGTGTCATTCACGGTGACACACAGTTCATTCCCATCTCCTCTTTCTCTCGCCCTCAAGCTGGCTCAAAGCAACGCCTCAGTCTCCCTCAGGGTGTCACGTACATCCTGAAGCTCCTGCTGACATTCCTGCAGTCTAGTGCTGAGCATAGCAGCATCCTCCAAGCACAAGTCCATGTGCTCATGGGAAGTCCCTTGCTGCACGGGCGGGTACTTGTACTCCGTTGTACCACTCTCACGCTGGAGGACATACATGTACTCAGTCCTGTCCAGGTGGCGACGGTAGATGTGAATCTGGCAGGTGATTGCTGTCACACCCGGTTTTTCCAAAGAACAACCGAGTGAATATCACATGTATGCCAGGATCATTTTCTCATACATGGGATGACAAATAGTGAAGCATCATTTATTACAAGCCAGGTGTCGAATATAAATAAGTCTTACATAGCAAATGTCTCGATGGACAATAATAAGTTCATCACAAGCAAATAAACTAGCAGCAGAATAATTATCTTTGTGGGCTCCGTCACAGGCGTTGCCCGGGGGACTCCATGAACCTAGAAACCTTCTTCGGGTCCAAAGTCTTGATCATTATACACCACCTCATTTTCTTAACCTGAGCAGCAATATAAACCAACAAATATGCAAGGTTGAGTACCGATGGTACTCAGCAAGTGTGGGAAAGTTATGTCATGCATGGCTAGAACAAGGAGAGGTTAAACTCATGGTTGAAGCACTACGCAATTATTGCCTACCACCTTAGCTTATTAAGCACCTACATTACTACACAGGTGAAATGATCCCAATTTCCCATCCCATCATCATAATCAAATAACCATAACATCATTTTCAATGTTAAGCTCCCCGCTTAACATTCACAACTTCCAAAACCATCACTCCTCTAATCATGAATAAGTCCAAGCCGCTCTTGACCGTGAGCACGGCTGTCATGACAGTTTTGACTCTGCAGAGTTTGCACCACTGTACCCACATGTAGTGATTCCATCCCCCGTTGCCGGGTGGACTAAAAGAACCTCCATTATGCCAGTGGCTATGAACCACATTCACACTTCCCAGGTGTGTAGCCAGGAGATCACTACGTAGCCTTTACAAAGGGATTCCTGACGAGCGTGGGCCCACTGAGGTTTCACCCCTAACAGCATACAAGAGGCTCCAACCCCGCTGCAGTGGCCCCCTCTTGAGCCTTGCGGTTCATATGGTAGTCCAGCTGACACCTATTCCCCGCACCATCCAACACACCCATACTACGCCGGGGATACACCTAATTAATTGGCAAAGCTGCCCCATCTCAGCATGTGGTTGGCACGGTAAAGCCAGGTTACATGCTCCATGAACCGGTCCTTAGGATCCAAGCAAGTACTAAACACAAACCCGAGTCTCCTGCACCCAGCACCAACCAAAACATCCAACTTGCCTTGATTCCTACCTCTACATAACTCACAATATCTCATTCAAGAGTATGGTAATATAAACTGATGATCTCATATCCCAAATATCCCATTCTAAGCATGGCTAAGCATATGCATAATAATAAATGACATGATAAAATGAATCCCAACCCAAGCTACAAGGAAACAAGATAATGCAATTCTAGGGAAACATCCTAGCATGGGTTTCATATTTTAAATTGACAATGCAAATAATTCTAGCTACACATCCTAGTATAGGATCAAAGTGGTCAAGGACACTTGCCTCCTTCCTGCTGCTCTTGGAATGGGTAGTCCTGATCTTGGAAAGGGAGAACTTGCTCTGGAGCAGGTTCTACATCATACCATCACACATAGCAAAAGAAAAACAACAATCTATAAGACATAGTTCACACTTTCACTTCATACAAACCACACATTCACATTTATGAAAGCCATTCACAAATTTTATGTGTTATGGTTACTCTATGTGTGTTGATCTTTGGCTTACATGCACTTTTAAACATGTGTATATGATTTCTACTTTTGTATTCATATTTATGCTTGCATACTATATATATGAGTTTCCAATTTAAATTAATTCCTTATATTCAATTACTACACCTTTTAGCTACCAAGTATGCATGAAAGGTATTTTCCTACTCCATATGTGTCTTCAGACCTTCTACCAACCCTAACTAAATTCTTTGGATTTTGGAAACTTCATTTATCATTTTCTAGTTATTCATACCTAGTTTGCTATATTTTCAGATTTATTTCCTATGCCTAAATGTGAACTTTATTATAAAAATAGTAAGACACCTCATCTAAGCAGAATAGGTTTTGGGTCTAAAATACATAATAATATATTTTTGAACTTCTCCTCTGACGTGAACTATTTTACATTTATTTTACTAATTTTCAGAATTATTCTCTACTTAAAAATATGTCCCTATAACTAATAAATGTGAATAATCAATTAAACAGATTTATTTCAGCCAAAAATCTATTTTTATCTCACTCCAAAGTTTTCCAAGTACTAGGAAAGTTTCAAATTTGAATTTACAATGTGTTTGTCCCATCTTTTAAATTTTAAATACTAAACACATATTCAAATTCCTAAATTTAATATCACATAAGGTTAAAAAGGTAAACTCACCCCACTACAGGGTCTATTATATTATTTTAAGAATTCCCAGGGGGCTAACTACCCATAACAGAGGGGTTTTCCTAATTTGTATTAAGTCCAGGGGCTAAAACTGATTTTTAAATGAATTTACATGATTTTCTGAAGTTCCAGGGGCTAGATCAGAAGTTTCCAGGGCTAGCTCTTATTTTCCGAGAACTCCAGGGGGTAGCACGTAAGAATCCCGACCTTTATAACGCGGGGCTGACGTGGACCGTCCGATTTAAAACAGACGGCTGAGATTATAACATCGAACCGGTACGCGGGGATTTAAAACTCTACCGTGCGATTTAAAATAGACGGCGCACTAGCGGCCACGTCGCTCTGATCGAGCGCGGGCGGCGCTGCCCGGCGGCGCACGGCGGCGGGAGGCGGCGATCTCGCTGGAGGGTTTCGGATCTTCGTCAATTCTCCCTAAAACTGTGATTTTATGGCATATGTCGGTGGAGGGGAGGTCGGGGATCTCACCTCGGGGGTTTTCTTGAGCTCGGAGGTCCTTGAAAGCGATCGGCGACGAGGTCCGAGGTGAATTCACGGCGAGGCTCGTCGGCGCTGTGTTTGTACCGCAAATCACCGAGTTTTCTGCACCTGCAAGGTTCCCCGGAGGCGGTGGATCAAGACCAGCGAGTTAGATCAGAATTCCCGAGCGTAGATCGAGCAGAATTCGCCGGAGGGGCTCGGGTTCTCACCGGAGAGAAAATCGGCGGATCATGGGGGAAAACGGGACGATGCCGGGGTTTTTATAGACGGGGGAGGGCGGCGTTCGGTTGTGATCGAGTTTGCGTCGCCCACGAACGAAATTCGGCTGGGATACGCGAGGATCCGGGTCGGTTTTGATTCGGGGTGAGAAGAGTCCGGCCGAGCTCGGGCGCGAGCGCGAGGAGGAAGAAAGGTTGGCGGGCCCCGCGTGTCAGTGGGAAGAAGGGGGGGCGCGCGGCTGCGGGCTGGCGCGGGATGGGGTGGGCCGGCTGGTGGGTTTCGGCCCACTGCCCGGGGAGGTTTATTTTTTTTCTTTTCTTTTTCTTTTTCATTTCTGTTTTGAGTTTAATTTGAATTCCAGTTTGAATTTGAATTTTTGCAACACATGTAATACGTCCAAAAATTTTTAAATTCCCCTCTTAACAGGATTTTGGGGTGTTACAGATCTACCCCCCTTAAAAAAAATCTCGTCCTCGAGATTGGGGTTCTAAGAAAACAATTCCAGAAATTGTGCCTTAAGCTCATCTTCTCGCTCCCAGGTGGCTTCCTCCTCCGAGTGATGCTTCCACTGCACCTTGCACATCCGGATTCTTTTATTTCTTGTGAGGCGTTCCATTGTCTCCAAAATCTTGGATGGCTGCTCGGCATAAGACAGATCCTCAGCTACTTCAACCTCATTCATGGGTAGCATCTCTTCAGGTGTCCTTAGACATTTCTTGAGCTGTGACACATGGAATACATCGTGCACATCCGATAGGCGAGCCGGTAATTCTAGTTGATACGCCACTTCGCCTTTCCTCTCCAGCACTTGAAAGGGTCCGATGTATCGAGGTGACAACTTCCCTCTCACCTTGAATCGACGAAGTCCTCGGATAGGGGACACCTTGAGATAGACATAGTCTCCCACGTTTAAAACGAGCTCTCTTCTCCGTACATCGGCATAGCTCGTTTGCCGTGTTTGTGCTATCCTCAAGTTGTTACGAATTTCCCTCACTTTCGCCTCGGCTTCTTGTAGTACTTCGGGACCAAACACTTTACTTTCCCCTGTTTGGTTCCAAAATAGGGGAGTTCTGCACTTCCTCCCATACAAAGCTTCGAACGGTGACATCTTCATACTAGCTTGATAGCTGTTGTTATAGGAAAACTCCGCATACGGTAAGTTCTTATCCCAACTCCGATTGTTTTTTAGTGCACACGCTCTCAGCATATCCTCGAGAATCTGATTGGTACTTTCCATCTGCCCATCGGTTTGGGGATGATAGGCAGAGCTGAAATTCAGATGGGTTCCCATGGTTTCATGCAACTTCTGCCAGAACCTTGAGGTGAACTGTGTCCCTCGATCCGACACAATCTTCTTTGGCACTCCATGGTAACACACGATCTTTGACATGTACAATTCTGCCAATTTGGATCCGCTGTAGATTTCTTTCACGGGGATGAAATGAGCTACCTTGGTTAGCCTGTCGATGATGACCCATATTGAATCATATCCTTATTGGGTCCTAGGCAATCCCACTATGAAATCCATGCCGATTTCTTCTCATTTCCATTCAGGCACTTTGAGTGGTTGCAATAATCCCGCGGGTCATTGATGTTCTGCTTTCACCAACTGACATGTGTCACATAGGGCAACATGTTCCGCGACATCTCGCTTCATGCCATACACCCAATACCTGCTCTTGAGGTCCTGGTACATCTTCGTACTCCCAGGATGGATGGAATAATCAGATCGTGAGCCTCCTTCAAAATCAATTCACGAATCTTCTTTATTTCTGGCGCACAGATTCTTTTCCCGTGCCACACCGTTCCTTGTTCATCCTCTATGAAACCCGGAGCTTTATTTTCCTTGATGAGTTGTCTGATCTCTTATATCTTCTCGTCATTCTTTTGACCCTCGCGTATGTCTCGCTCTAGTGTGGAGTCCACTTCCATGGCGATGGCTTCACCACTATTCACAAGGCATAGATTGAGCCTTATAACCTCGTCCTTCAATTCTGCTGGCATGTCCTTCAAGCTCAACTTATTGACCTGCACTTTCCGACTTAAAGCATCTGCCACGACGTTTGCTTTCCCAGGATGATAGTTGATGCCCACATCAAAGTCATTGATTAGCTCTAACCATCTCCTTTGTCTGAGGTTGAGATCTGGCTGTGTGAAAATGTACTTTAAACTCTTATGATCCGTATATATCTCTGTCCTCTTCCCCATCAAGTAATGACGCCAAATTTTCAACGCGTGTACCACTGCGGCTAGTTCTAGGTCATGAGTAGGATAGTTTTTCTCGTGCTTCCGGAGCTGCCGGGATGCATAATCCACGACATGCCCTTCTTGCATGAGAACACATCCCAACCCGTTTCCAGAGGCATCACAGTACACCGTAAAGTTCTTCTGCATATCTGGCATAACTAGCACTGGGGCTGTTGTCAATCTCTCCTTTAACTCCTGAAAACTCGTCTCGCACTGCGGCGTCCATGTGAATGTGATTCCCTTCTCCAACAGTTTGGTGAGGGGTCTCGAGATCTTGGAGAATCCCTCAATAAACCGTCGGTAGTATCCAGCCAATCCCAAGAAGCTTCGAACTTCCCCGACATTTTCAGGGGTCTTCCACTTCTGTATATCCTCGATTTTGGCAGGATCCACGGAGATTCCTCCCTCCGAGATTATATGTCCTAAGAAGGGAACTCTCTTCAGCCAAAACTCACACTTGCTCAACTTGGCATATAGTTGGTGTTCTCTCAGCCTCTGCAACACCAACCTTAGATGTTTCTCATGTTCTTCTTCAACTTTGGAGAAGACGAGAATGTCATCTATGAAAACCATCACAAATTTGTCCAGATATTCCATGAATACCTTGTTCATGAGATACATGAAGTACGCCGGGGCATTAGTTAGCCCAAAAGGCATGACAGTGTATTCATACAGTCCGTACCGAGATACGAAAGCTGTCTTGGGAATATCAGATTGCCTTATCTTAAGTTGGTGGTATCCCGACCTGAGATCAATCTTCGAGAACACACAAGCTCCATTCAACTGATCAAACAAGTCTTCAATGCGGGGTAATGGGTACTTATTCTTGATGGTTACCTCATTCAAAGCATGGTAGTCCACACATAACCTTTGGGTTCCGTCCTTTTTGGGCACAAATATGACTGGAGCTCCCTAAGGTGAGGAACTAGGACGAATATACCCCTTCTCCGTCAATTCTCTCAAATGATCCTTGAGTTCTCCCAGCTGTTTGGAGTCCATCCGATAAGGTCTCTTGTATATCGGGGCTGTTCCAGGCACTAGTTCAATCACGAATTCCACTTCACGATCTGGAGGCATACCTGGCAACTCCTCCGGAAAAACATCTGGATATTCACTGATAATCCTGATCTTCTCCACTTTCACCTCAATTTGATTTAATTTAACGTCCCTCCTAGGCTCTTGTATTGTTATAAACTTTACTTTTGTGCCACTAGGGTGCGTTAGTTCCACCAGTCCATGCCCAAAATAATATCGATCCCCTGGGAATCTATCACTATGAGGTTGGCAATAAATACTACCCCATTAATGTCTAGATTCACCTTGGGACACACTTGTCTTGTCCTTATTTCTCCACCTGGAGAGTTTACTGCTAGCATATGGTTCATTTGTGTTGTTGCTAGATCATGCTTCTTAACAAACCCTTGAGCAATGAACGAGTGGGTAGCACCAGAATCAAACAGCAGGGTTGCAATGTGTAAATTTGCAGGAAACTTACCAACTACCACGTCAGGTGCCTCTTGCGCTTCCTCCATGGTGACGTGGTTCACCCGTCCTCTCATTATATTCTGCTGTTGTGGCTGCGTGGGCTTCTTCTTTGGGCACTTATGGGCGTAGTGCCCCACTTCACCACAGTTGAAACATTGCACCCCAACCTTAGGTGCCTGGCCTTTGCTGTCTTGGGGTTGGTTTGGGGGTCCTTTCACTGCTGGTCGAGGTTGATATGTAGGGCGAGGCTGCTGTACGAACTGACGTTGTGGCTGTATTGGCGCTGCCGGAGGCCTGTAGTTCGGGTTGTACCCTCTTGGTGCTGAGTAGGGTACCGCAGCACGGTTCGTCTGCCCCGCGGATTGCTGCATCAGACGTGGGCGGGTGTTGCTCCCTGAGGCCTGATGTGACCACCCGGCCTTCCTCTTGTTCTCATTTTCCAAGGCCTTCAGCTTCCTTTCTACCACAAACGCCCTGTCCACCATCTTTTGGAAGCTTTCATACTCATTGGAGGACATTGCACACTGCATTTCTGCGGTAAGTCCTTCCACGAAACAATCTTGTTTCTGCTCATCAGTCTCTATGTCCCGTGGGGCATAACGGGAGAGTTGAGTAAATTTAGTGAGGTATTCCCTCACAGTCATGTTACCTTGCTGCAACCCCAAAAACTCCTTCCTCTTGTTTTTGAGTTCACCCCTTGGTATGTAATGATTGCGGAAGCTACGCTTGAACTCTTCCCAAGTGATGTTCTCAGGGTCATGATGGGCGGCCACGTAGGCGGTCCACCAATCAGCAGCAGGTCCATGCAATTGATGAGAGGCAAACAACACCCTCTCATAACCTTGGCACTGTATGATCCTCATCTTGCTTTCAATGGTCTTTAGCCAATCATCTGCCTCTAGAGGTTCAGCAGCACTTGCAAACTTCGGAGGTTGAGTTCCCAAAAACTCACTCAACCTTGGTTGGCGTGGTGCAGCTTGTGGAGGTGGAACTTGATGCAAGTTGGCCACCACTTGAGTCAAGTTCTGGATGAGCTGATTTTGATTCTCAAGCATTTGGTGGAGGGGATCAACTCCTTCACGGCGACCACCCCTGTCTTGGCCTCCTGAAAGATGAGGGTTGCAGGCCTCATCGTTGTTGGTGGCGGGGTTGGCAGCACGACCTTTTCATCTTCCGGCCATCTGGCATGATCAACCAATGTTAATTTAAAGCCTTACGTATTATCTTACTACTTTCACTTGTTTGTACTTTGAAGTGTTGAGGCTTTGTTATACTTTTCTGAGGGTTCATATCTCATACAAAAATAAATGCACTATTATTTCATGTGGGTTCACACACCAAAGCAAAACAATCTGAAGACGAGGCTGTGGACAATTGCTCATGGCTTCCACAACTCACGTCACACACCAAGCATTAACACACCATTAACTAACGTAACGACTTGACTATTCGACATCTTGCTAACTAAGGGAAAAACTCTACACTACTCGTATCACTGAGCTGGCTCCTCGGGATCTTCCTCATTATTGCGGCTGCCTTCTGACTCCGCTTTGGGTGGGGAGGCTGCTGGTGGAGAAGTGCGACGACACCTAATCGCCCGGCGATCTGGGGAGTCAGGAGTCCATGTATCATTCACGGTGACACACAGTTCATTCCCATCTCCTCTTTCTCTCGCCCTCAAGCAGGCTCGCAGCAACGCCTCCGTTTCCTTCAGGGTGTCCCGAACATCCTGAACCTCTTGCTGACGCTCCTGCAGTCGAGTGCTGAGCATAGTAGCATCCTCCAAGCACAAGTCCATGTGCTCATGGGAAGTCCCTTGCTGCACTGGTGGGTACTTGTACTCTGTGGTACCACTCTCACGCTGGAGGACATACATGTACTCAGTCCTGTCCAGGTGGCGACGATAGATGTGACTCTGGCAGGTGATGGCCTCCCAGGTGACATCCTTCTCCGCATCGACCTGTGTCGCTCGACAAGCTGGAGAGCGGTGGATCTTGAGCAGCTGATTTTCGTGGATAATCCTCATCTCTGAACTCCATTCTTCCCTCTTCTCACGGATGGTCCTGGTGGAGCTATAGTGTATGATTAGCTTGCCCGTATTGCCGGCGGCTTGGAGCATACGTCGAAGACGGCGTAACAAGCCTCCTACTGCCAATCCGTAGGAAAGGTACGTCACCGGACGACTCTCCTCTCTTTGGGCAACGGCAACTACGGGAACTCTCCCTCCTGTGGACTTGCGAGCGGTGCTAATCATGCGAACCATCTAAAACAAAAAGCATTTAAACTTAGGTTAGATAAACTTTTAAAAAAAATCCTATTTTGAATGAAAGTTGGGGTAAGATGAAGAAAGTGACTCATTAAATAACACTTTTCAACACACACTTTGTAAAATATTTTTTAAGGAAATAGGGCCCTTAAATACGTCCATTTCTACCTAGGTCCACGTTCCTACGGGCAACCTTGGCTCTGATACCACTCCTGTCACACCCGGTTTTTTCAAAGAGCAACCGAGTGAATATCACATGTATGCTAGGATCATTTTCTCATACATGTGATGACAAATAGTGAAGCATCATTTATTACAAGCCAGGTGTCGAATATAAATAAGTCTTATATAGCAAATGTCTCGATGGACAATAATAAGTTCATCACAAGCAAATAAACTAGCAGCAGAATAATTATTCTTGTGGGCTCCGTCACAGGCGTTGCCCGTGGGACTCCATGAACCTAGAAACCTTCTTCGGGTCCAAAGTCTTGATCATTATACACCACCTCATTTTCTTGACCTGAGCAGCAATATAAACCAACAAATATGCAAGGTTGAGTACCAATGGTACTCAGCAAGTGTGGGAAAGTTATGTCATGCATGGCTAGAACAAGGAGAGGTTAAACTCATGGTTGAAGCACTACGCAATTATTGCCTACCACCTTAGCTTATTAAGCACCTACATTACTACACAGGTGAAATGATCCCAATTTCCCATCCCATCATCATAATCAAATAACCATAACATCATTTTCAATGTTAAGCTCCCCGCTTAACATTCACAACTTCCAAACCATCACTCCTCTAATCATGAATAAGTCCAAGCCGCTCTTGACCGTGAGCACGGCTGTCATGACAGTTTTGACTCTGCAGAGTTTGCACCACTGTACCCACATGTAGTGATTTCATCCCCCGTTGCCGGGTGGACTAAAAGAACCTCCATTATGCCAGTGGCCGCAAATCACCTTCACACTTCCCAGGTGTGTAGCCAGGAGATCACTACGAAGCCTTTACAAAGGGATTCCCGACGAGCATGGGCCCACTAAGGTTTCACCCCTAACAGCATACAAGAGGCTCCAACCCCGCTGCAGTGGCCCCCTCTTGAGCCTTGCGGTTCATATGGTAGTCCAGCTGACACCTATTCCCCGCACCATCCAACACACCCATACTACGCCGGGGATACACCTAATTAATTGGCCAAGCTGCCCCATCTCAGCATGTGGTTGGCACAGTAAAGCCAGGTTACATGCTCCATGAACCGGTCCTTAGGATCCAGGCAAGTACTAAACACAAACCCAGGAGGGGAACCCCGTCGAGTGGGAGTCGTGCACACCGCCGTGTTAGTGTGTGTGCGTGCTAGCGGGGACATGTTCACGGGCTGAACGTGAACTCGACGCGTAGTCTACGCCCGTGAGTGTAGACGGAGCATATTTTATTGTACAAATGTTCATAAACCTGTTTATGTAATAAAACTTTGCTTCCGCTTTGTATATTTGATGTGCGTTATCCAGTGCTGTGCAACGCAGCACCCCTCAGCGTGATCCTGGATCGACAAGACCATGGGGTCGTGTCATGTTTACATGGCGTACCACGCACTATTATCTCGGATCGGGGCACTTTATTTGTGTCTCGTTTTTTGGGAGCAGTTGCATGCTGCATTGGGTACAAAAACTGATCCGTAGTTCAGCGTACCACCCGCAGACGGATGGGCAAACCGAGCAGGTAAATCAAATCCTGGAGGATATTCTACGGGCTTGTGCTATCAACCACGGTAAGAATTGGTATGATCACTTACCGTTAGCCGAGTTCTCGTACAATAATGGGTACCAGGCCAGCATCAAGATGGCACCCTATGAGGCGCTATATGGGAGAAAATGCCGCACACCGCTGAATTGGAGTGATTCCGACGAAAGGGTCATCTTTGGGGTTGATCTTGTCAACAATGTGGAAGAGAAATTCGGCTTATTCAACCGAACTTGAAAGCTGCCCAATCCCGACAAAAGGAATATGCGGACCACAGGAGACACCCTCTACAATTTGAGTTCGGGGATCACGTTTATTTACGTGTCTTCAATGAAGGGGTTAACAGATTCGGGGTCAGAGGAAAGTTGGCACTTTAATTCATTGGTCCACTCAAGGTTTTGGAAAGATGTAGGTCCGTGGCATACCGGCTGGAATTACCAGCGACACTCTCTGGTGTGCACATCTTCCACATTTCTCAGCTGAGGAAGTGCCTCAAGTTTTCAACCACCGTTCAGCTGAGGGATATCAAGGAACAGAAACCAGATCTCACGTATCGGGAGGAACCGGTTCAGATTATCGATGAAAATGCCCGAACCACACACAACCGAACGTTGTGGTTCTATAAAGTTTTATGGAGTAATCACTCTGGGAATGAAGCATGGGAGAGTGAAGGATTTTAACGTCACACATCCGGTCCCCATAATTCAAATAATAACCCTGGCAAATTTCAGCTCATTTGGAGAGGGTTTACTAACTGTTTGGAATTAAATGAGGAAGCACTCAAAACATAATTCAAATTTCAGTTCCAAATTCAATCTTCACAAACATGGCAAATTGGGTTCACAAATGAGTTCCCCACATTTGAAGTAACATCCATGCCAATTTGAGTTTGGTTTGCTATGCATTTGGATCAATGGAAGGAGGAAGATTCAAATTCAATTTCAAATTCAAGGAGCCAAATGCAGTTCAAATTCCACACCAGAGTTGAATCCATTTGAATTCTAAAAATTCAAACCATAACTTGGTGTGGAAGTCTAGCATTTAAGTGTGTGGAAAAATATCAGGGAAAATGGAAAATAATTGAGGGGAGAGGGCCCACTGGTCAGCCACCCACAGGAGCAAAACGTCGCTGCTCTCTTCATCCGGTCACCGAGAGAACGCCAGCACCGGCTGAACCTGGCCCCGATAGTTTTCACCGCGCCAGCTCCTGATTCCCAGATCTTCTGCGCGCCCTTATCACGCCTCAGCCGGTGAACAGACGTCCTCCAGTATCCCTCAGCTCGCGCTGCTTCTCTCCCGCGAAGAACAGCCGCCACAGCCGCGCTCTCTGTTGTTGCTTGCACACAACCGCCCGAGCTCCGGTTGCCCGAGCCTTCAGCACCAAAAAGAAGCACAAGGTTGTGCACAAGTGTTCCCCCACCTCAACTCGGGGAGTTCTTGCTCCTGTCGGCCGCAAATTGAGCATCACCGCCGGGAACAGAGGTGAACACGGCGGAGCACGGTTTGGCTCACCGTCGACAGCGCTCTACAGCCGTCATCATCTCCACTCCTCTACACGAAAGAGGTGTGTTTGCATCCCTAGAACGAGTAGTAGCAAGCCGTTTGTCGATTGATCACTCCGTTAGCAAGAATTTTAGGGTTTCCCAAAACCTAGTGCAACTCCACCGAGCTCGGTCTACACCCAAATTCTTTCTACACGTGCTACCACCGGTCGAGCTCGTTAGCAAGTAGTTTCCTCGCAACCTAGCGGCCATCCTCTAAGAAGAAGCAACAAAAACAGTCGAGAATCGGCCGAGTTATCGCCGTTTTCTTCGCGCCACCGCAAGACCCCTCGGCTCACCGTCGAGAGTGGGTTTTCTAGCGGTTTGAGCTTCCAAGATTCTTCATTTCGTGTTTCCCATACTCCACTGGTGCTATCCGAGCAAACCCCGGTCGAGTTGGTGCACCCTAGCACAAGAACGACATCACCGGAACGCTAATAGCAGCTGTTGCTGTCGCCAGCATGGTTCCGGCCACAGTCAGCCCGAGAGGACCCCACAAACGGGTTCAGCGACCCCAAAACCCCCCAGGCGACGAGTTTCGGCTCGTGAGGTGGCCGGAAAACCTAATCCGGCGAGCCTCGCCGGAGTACTCCGACGCGGGGAGCGCGGGCGTCGGGAGGAAGATGAAGGCGGCTGGTCCCACCTGTCAGCCCCTGTGTTCTGCGCAGGGATTGGTTTGTGGCCAGGATTGGGTGCCGCTACGCGGGTAGAACCCCGCGGGCTTCGGTGTGACTGCGAGCACAGTGGCCCAATTCAATCAGTGGGGCCCACAGCCAGAGTTTAAACTTTTCCTGAATTTGAGATTTGAGCTGAACTTCAAACCTCCATAACTTTCAGTAGGAATGTCCAAAATTTGTGAAACAAATTTTGTTGAATTCCTCTCGAGCAGTACTTTGCAGAAATGGAAGAAATTGGTCTGAAGATCCTTGGAATTTTCTCCAAAATTCCTCATGTTTAAATATTTGGGAATTAATTCCAGGAGATTCCTCATTGTGCTACATTTGCTAGGGCAAACCTTGTCCCAATTCTCAGCTTCTATTGGAACTTCCAATTTAAACAGAAACTTTTCCAGCAAATACTATCGACTTCAAAATTCCATTTCTCCCTGTAGAAAACTCGAAAAATTATGAAACAAATTCTGATACAACCAGAGACCTCCTTTATTCAGATTTTCCACTGTTATATATATCAAAGCTACAGAATGAGGATCAAATTTCAGAGGAGCCATGTACTTGTGAGAATTTTGGAGACCACAAGCTTCCATGAAACTTCCTCAAATTTTGCTCAGATCATCCTCATAGAATCTAGTCTCCAGTGGAAAAATTCTAAAGCCAATTAAGAACTCTTAATAGCAGTAACTATTAGTAGAAGCTTGCTTCTTATAAATCATTATCACTTATATGTATATTTTGTTGCATCTCATATAGTAACTGAAGTCGAGGACGCTCCGGAGGCCTTGGAGATCCTTCCTCCAGACGCTAATTTTCCCTTTGACTCACAACTAGGCAAGCACCGGTTTGCATTTAATTACTTTTGCAAAGTTTTACTTTGTATCACTTATGTCTAGGATGAAATGTTTCCATTAGACTAAAGGTGATTGAAACTCCACTTGCATGACCCTAAATCCTATGGAATGTGGGTAGTCTAAAGATTGACGAGTAGAAAAATGCTTTGCTAATGTCTTAGGATCTCGGTTGAAGTCGAGTAGTTGGAATCTACTCGCGAGATAGAATTTTATCACAGGGGATAGAAGGAATGAAAGAATGGCTTAAGAATGTGAAATTGACACCCAGCAGGGGGATAGGATGCAGTGAGCGGAGGTCTCACGTGCGTAGCCCTGTTGGTGTCGATTGAGGACCGAGCCGTGTGCGGCCCTGCTGGACAAGTTTGAACAGTATCGGATGCATACTGGCATATGGGAACCAGGAAACCGATGTAATTAGTTAACCTGGGTGTTGAGGCTTACCCAATTGTTTTATAGGAGGGGTTGAGGGTAGCAAGGTGTAAATTTGTCGGTGGGCACAGACACGCTCCACGCGGGGACCTCCTACCCATTACGGATGGACCAGTTCGGTATTTGGGTTGCCTTTGAAAGGTTGTTGCATACAACACAGTAGGAAGGTGTGAAGCACCACACTTCTGAAAGTTGGTGTATGTGACGTGTTATCCGGGTGTCTCCTGATTGCAATCACCGTCCCTCACGGTTATTTGAGTACTTGTTCACTGCGCTGTGACGTAGTAAGAAGTGAAAGAAGCCAGATAATTATGCTGCATTGATCTATTGATATCAGAGGTACTCTTCAAGATATCAATAGATCAATGCAGCATAATTATCTGGCTTCTTTCACTTCTTACTACGTCACAGTGCAGTGAACAAACAGTACTCAAATAACCGCGAGGGACGGTGATTGCAATTAGGAGACACCCGGATAACACGTCACATACACCAACTTTCAGAAGTGTGGTGCTTCACACCTTCCTACTCTGTTGTATGCAGCAACCTTTCAAAGGCCACCCAAATGCCGAACCGGTCCATCCATAACGGGTAGGAGATCCCCGTGTGGAGCGTGTCTGTGCCCACTGGTAGATTTACACCTTGCTACCCTCAACCCCTCCTATAAAACAATTGGGTAAGCTTCGTCACCCAGGTTAACCAATTACATCGGTTTCCTGGTTCCCATATGCCAGTATGCATCCGATACTATTCAAACTTGTCCAGCAGGGCCACACACGGCTCGGTGTTCTATCGACACCAACAGGGCTACGCACGTGAGACCTCCGCTCACTGCATCCTATCCCCCTGCTGGGTCTCAGTTTCACATTCTTAAGCCATTCTCTACCTCTTTCCATACCATGTGATAAAATCTTATCTCACGAGTAGATTCCAACTACTCGACTTCTACTGAGATCCTAAGAACATTAGGATAGCATTCTCTACTCGTCGAGTTGTAAACTACCCAACCCTTCATAGGATTTAAAGGTCATGCAAGTGGGGTTTCAAACATCCTAACTCTAATGCAACCATTTCAACCTAGACATAAGTGATACAAATGAAAACTTTGTAATAGGTAATTAAATGCAAACCGTGGCTTGCCTGGTTGCGAGTCAAAAGGAAAGTTAGCTTCGGATGGGAGGACGTCCAACGGCTCCAGCCTGTCCTCAAGTTCGGTGACTATATGAAATGTAGCAAATTATATGTATAAGTGCTAGTGATTTATAAGAAGTACACTTCTATTCATAGCTACTGCTATTTAGGTTCCTTAATTGGCTTTGGTATTTTTCCAGTGGATACTAGACTCTATAAGGATGATCTGAGCAAAATTTGGAGAAATTTCATTGAAGTTTGTGGTCTCCAAAATTCCCACAAGTCCAAGGCTTCTCTGCATTTTGATCCCAAATCTGAAGTTTTGACATGGCTAACAGTGAAAGATCTAATTATAGCTTGTCTCTATGGTTCTAACAAAATTTGTTTCACCATTTCTGGAGCTACCTACAGGGAGAAATGAATTCTTTGAAGTTGGACAGAATTGCTGAAAAGTTTCTGTTTAAAATTGAATTTTTCAAATGAAGGCTGAACTTGGGAAGACAATTTAGCCTAGCAATTTTATTTCAATGAAGCTCAGTTTTTTACAGGAGATCACTAATATTATGAAGAATCTTCTGGCCACATTTGAGGAAATTCCATAACAGGGATCTTCTGGAATTAATTCCCAAAGATTTAATTTTGATGAATTTTAGAGAAAATTCCAGAGATCTTCAGATCCAATTCTCTGCATTTCTGCAAAGTAATGACTGATAGGAATTCAACAAAATTTGTTTCACAAATTTTGGACATCCATACAGAAAGTTATGGAGGTTTGAAGGTTGAACCATTTTTCTGGAATTTAATTCTATGATTTTTAGCTAATTTATTTAACCCTGAGATAACCTACTGATTAAGCCCTCTTAATCAGCTCCAAAACTCCTAAGATTTTTAATGGAGCTCAGGAACTAGGAAAAGGATTAGCTGACCAAATTTGGGAATTTTTCATAGAGAATCCTTCCTGGAATTAATCCCTAAAAGATTTAATAAAATGAATTCCACAGAACATACTGGGCATTTTCATAGCAAGCACTATGTTCCTCTGTGAAGTACTCCTTATGAGGATTCCAACAAAATTTGTCTTACCCTTTTGGAGTTTTCTACACAAAGTTATGAGCTTACAAAGGCTGGCCATTTTCTAGATTAAATTTCTCCACAGGAAATTCAAATGTAGGCCCCTCCTGTCGGGCTCTTCTTCAACCTCCCGACAAGAACTCGCGTGCACAGAAAGCCGGATCATGGCCGTCACAACCCACGAGGAAAAAAATAACCGCTCACGCCGCTCGCTCACGCCCTTTCGTGCTCGCTCTCGTCCTCGCCATGCGCCCGCTCGCTCCATTAACTGCCACCCTCGGTCATCTAAAATCTCATCATTTTCTCTCACCAAATTGCGCTCAAATTCCTCCCTGCCACAAGAGAGATTTCCCGAAGCAAAACAACGAGCAAACGTGGCCGAAGTGCTTCACCGATGGAGATCGTCGGTGTTCTCCGCCTTTCGCCGTCGCCGACCCACTTCCGGCCATTCCGAGATCAAAGAAACACCCTAGGTGAGTTCCACGTGGCCTCCTTTCGATTTGGAGTAGAGAACTCAAGAAACGGCTAAGAATAGGTGAAAATCGGAAGTCTCTGGCGAGTTCGCCGCCGGATTCTGGCGAGCGCCGCCGCCGCGCACTGTTCTCCGAAATCGGGGTGACGTGGCTGCATCCGGGACGTCCGTTTCCCATGGGCTGCTGAGATTAGAAGGAACATACCGGTTCGGTTATTTTAAATCCGAGCTGTCCGGATTGGATCTGACGGCCCAAATTCAAACAGACCGTAGCCGTTGGAAATTTTTGAGATAACCCCCTGTAGTTTTCAAAGGAATTGACATAGTTCTAGAATATTGCGGAAAGAACCTCATACTTTACAGAAATTAAGGAAATTACTATAAATTAACTGAATAGCCCCTGAATACTTTGTAAATTAAGAAAAATAATTCTGTAAATTTATCTTGGACCCTAGAAAACTGTAGATATCATATTTTGATCCAGGGAAGTTTAGAAAATCATATTTAATTATGTAAATAATCAAAATAGGGTAAATAATCTCAGAAAATGGTAAAAACTTATTAAATAATCTGTTTTCAACATTTTAAAAAGTATATATGATTTGAAATTAAAAAGAATTATTTCTATGGGATGAAAATGCATTCTAAGTAATAAATTAATGCTGAAATTCAAATGAAAACAATATATACTTCAGAAAATTTATGGAAATTGTCAAAAATGTATATATAAATTCTGAAAAATACAATAATAACAATATATATTCTAGAAATAGTTTTAATAAAACATTTAGAACAATTTTTAGGTCTGAAATTATAATAAAATTAGTATATATGCATATATACACTCTAAAAATTGTTATAAATTGCTATAAGTTAGGAAAAAAATGTTTTGTTAACACAAAAACTAAATATAAAGATATATATCATGTTATTAAACCATTCTTGCTCTCAACACACATAGAAACAAATGAAAAATGAATGAAATTCTATATACATATAAGTTTTAGGTAAAATGCTATGTTCTTATTGCATGTTTGCATTGTTTTGCGTGCATATTCATGGGTAGAACCGTCATAAGAGACATTTCTTAATCTTCAAGAACAAGATTTTGAAGTCACCGAGCAGCAATTCAAAGGCAAGTGTTCCTTGACCAATTTGCTTCTATTCTAGGATGATAAGTTAGAATGTTTGCATGTTGTCTTCAATATGAAACCCAGGTTAGGACATATGACTAGATCTTTCCAGATCATTCCTTGAAACCATGGTGGGATTTAGTTAGGATATGTTAATTGTCATTTTATGTGCTTAGCCATGCTTAGTACTTAATAAATTAATGAAACATAGTTATTACTTGTCTTGTGGTATTTATGAGAGATATAAGAGTGTCATAGTGATAGGAATCTAGACAGGCTGGTTGTTTTGGATGGTGCTTCGTGCATGAGCCTTGGGTTAGTGATAGTGTCTGTCTTAGATTCTAAGGACCTGTTCATAGAACAGTTAACCCGGATTTACAGTGCCACCACAAGACTGAGATGGGGCAGCTTGGCCAATTAATTAGGAGTTTGCCAGTATAGTATAAGTGTTTGGATGGTGTGGGGAATGGGTGTCGAATTTTTGGACTACCATGGGAACTGCAGGGCTCAAGACGGGGCTTCTTTAGGGGAGGGTTTACTCCCATGGACTACAACGGTGAAACCTCAGTGGGCTTGTACTTGCCAGTAGACCCTTTGTAAAGGCCATGTAGTGATCTCCTGATCGCACACCAAAGGAAGTGTGTAATGTGGCTTGCAACCACGGATATCAGGGAGGTTCTTAGTCCACCTAGCAACAGGGGATGAAATCACTACTTGTGGGTAAAGTGGTACAATCTCTGTAGAGAACCAAACTGTCATGACAGCCGTGCTCACGGTCAAGAGCGGCTTGGACATGTCCATGATTTGAGAAACATGGATATGAGTTGAAAAAGGTTGTTAGGTGGTGTAACCTGACATTAATGACTTATTTACAAAGATGGTGGGATTGATCACTTAGTAATTGTAAAAGCCCAAGAAGTCACTTGCTAAAAGGTTCATCACCTCACCACACCACAGCTAACTTAGTGGTTAGCTCATGAACATTTGTGAAGAGCAAGTAAACACAATCAAGAGGGTGATTAGAGGAAAAACCCATAACTCCAAAAAGCAGGAGCTCACACACATAAACATGAGAGGATGGGTTTTCCATTAGGCCCTAAATACTTTTAGGAATGCTCATACCAAGTTTCATTCAAATTCAAACTCTTTTGAGCCACTTTTGGAGACATTTGTAAAAAGGGCTATTTGAATGCAAATTCAAATTTCAGCTAGTTTTCATCCCTTGAATTCAAAAGTTGACTTCATATTCAAACTCATCACATTTTTCTGAGTTAGTCCACAATTTTTCATCCTCATTGGAGTTCATCTTGTTGGGAGCTAAATTTGCATTAATTTAAAACTGAATTTGAATTTCAAATTCAAATGTGCAGCCAATTTAGACAAACCAATTTCAATTTGAGGAAATCAAATTCAAGCCATGACTTTGTGGCTAAGTCTCTCATTCAATTGTGAGTAGCTGAGATATTTTCAGTGAAAACAAAAATGAAAAAGAGAAAAGGAATTAGAGGGGAGGGGACCCACTGGTCAGAGACTGAAAGCAGGGAGAATCGCCTCTGTTGCCTTCGGTCGGCTGCTGGGAACGTTGCCGCCTCAACCCGTTGATCGCACGCGCATGCCAGTGCTGGTTCTGATCAGCTCGTGACCCTGCTGATCGTCCACGTATGCTACACAACCGGACTTTGCTTTCTTCCCCAGCTAGCGCCGCTCTGCTCAGCTCCTGCGCGCAAAAACAACCACCGGCGACCACGCCTCCGATCCTTCAGCAAACACCGGCGCCGATCACCGGTTGCTCGTGGTCTATACAGCAAAAAGGAGCGCCAAGAAGTGCTCTAGCTGCTCCCCATGCTACACCGACGAGTTGCGCTCTGTTACGTGCCATTTACCCGTCGAAGTCGAGAACCGGGAAGGGACCGGCGGAGCTTGGCTTCGGCTCACCGTCGACAGCCCAATCCGGCCATCTTCTCCATCAACTTGCTACATAAGAAAGGTGTGTGGGGTCCCTAGATGGTGTAGACACAAACCATTCGGCAAATGATCCACCGTGTAGCAAGAATTTTAGAAAGTTCCGAACCCTAGTGCAACGTACCGAGTTCGGCCAAAACCAAAAAATTGGTTTATACGTTGAATCAATGGTCAAGATAGCTCGCAAGTAGCTTCTACACCTCATAGCATCCCTCCTCGAGGAAGAACCGAGTCCAACCATCCAGAAATGCCCAAATTATAGCCATTTTCATAGCCACCAGTGCAAAAACGGCTCGGGTCACCGTCGAGAGTGGATTTGCAAGCACTTTTAACTTCCGAGGCTGCTCATGTCGGGTTCCTCGTGATCCACTGGTGCTCCACGAGCAAACCATGACCCTTTTTGTGTCTCAGAGAGGGAGAACTACCTCACCGGAACCCTAGCCTCCGAGGTCGACGTCGCACTGTCATTTCCGGTCACCGCCGGCGAGCTCCGACCCCCGAGGCGAGTTCGACGTGGCGAGATAGGGCTAAGCGGCCAGTTTCAGCCTTGGGGGTGGCCAGGAAGTCACTTCCGGTGATCTTCGCCAGAGTGCGCCGCCGCCGAATGTTCGGGCGCGCGAGGAGGAAGAAGGCGTGTGGTGGGGCCCACACGCAGGATTTAAACATTTCTAGGATTTTTTCAGTTTTGGTACAAACTTCAACTAGCTATAACTTTTGCTAGGAAGCTCCAAATTTAGTGAACCAAATTTTGTTGGATTAATATTTCTGAGTACTATCCAGCAAAACAAGTTTAAGCTCATGAAACTTATTCGTTTTCCATAATTAATTCCCTAAAATTTAAACTGTTGGGAATTTTATCTGGAGAATTCTTTTATGGAAATTTCTGAAATTTGGCTGGGATGTTCATGTGAAAATCCTTGAGTCACAGGAAAAATTTCAGATTCATTCCAGTTCATTTAGTCCCCCTAATGATGTGATTAAGTGAGCTGACCTGAGAAAATGGAAAAATGTACAAAAACATTTTTCAGATTTTCTCTAATCTTGTTTAGGCATAACTTCCTCTAGGATTCGTTGAATGACATGAAACCAGTTCTATTAGAACCATATCAAATTCTAGTTTCCAACAAGTAATGGTTGGAGCCATGAAAATTCTTGGAAATCCATAGAGGCTCTAGTAATGACCAAATAAACTTTTATGTGTACAGAGCTCAAATGAACTTTGTTTCAAATAAAACTTGGTCACGTCTCTGGTTAGGACCCTACCAAGACACCATAAAAATTTCAGAGCCAAAGGGGATGTCTAGCTAGAGTTATGGTCTTTACATACTCGATTTAACACATTGCATTTAAATTCACATATCGTACATTGCTTACGTGTAGTCGCAGAAGGCGAAGAGACCCCAGAATTCTTTTATGGAAATTTCTGAAATTTGGCTGGGATGTTCATGAGAAAATCCTTGAGTCACAGGAAAATTTTCAGATTCATTCCAGTTCATTTAGTCCCCCTAATGGTGTGATTAAGTGAACTGCCCTGAGAAAATGGAAAATGTACAAAAATATTTTTCAGATTTTCTCAAATCTTGTTTAGGGCATAACTTCCTCTAGGATTCTTCAAATGACATGAAACCATTTCTATTAGAACCATCTCAAATTCTAGTTTCCAAAAAGTAATGGTTGGAGCCATGAAAATTCCTGGAAATCCTTAGAGGCTCTAGTAATGATCAAATAAACTTTTATGTGTACAGAGCTCAAATGAACTTTGTTTCAAATAAAACTTGGTCACGTCTCTTTTCAGGACCCTACCAAGCCACCATAAAATTTCAGAGCCAAAGGGGATGTCTAGCTAGAGTTATGGTCTTTACATACTCGATTTAACACATTGCATTTAAATTGACATATTGTACATTGCTTACGTGTAGTCGCTGAAGGCGAAGAGACCCCAGAAGTATTGGACTTCCTACTTCTGGACGAAGAACTAACATCTGACCAGCAGCAGCAACAAAGCAAGACCCGGTTTGCATTAACAAGTTTTACAAAGTTTTGCTTTATGTATACTTAGCATGAGGTATATTTGTGCATTAGGTGTAGGATGGATGAAACCCCAAGTGCATAACCAGATTATTTCTATAAGAGTGAGGGTAGTGTCTAAGTCATCGAGTAGTCTGGCTGTGCTTAATGTTCATAGGACTTCGGTACAAGTCGAGTAGTTAGAATCTACTCGCGAGTATAGGCTTCGGGACACACAGGATTGGTTCGAGTGACGGGAGATCACTTTAGTAAGAAAATGAGACTAGGCAGGGGCTAGGGCGCAGCAAGAGGAAGTCTTGTGGGTGCAGCCCTGTCTGTGTCGATTGAGGACCGATCCGTGTGCGGCCCCGCTGAACAAGTTTTGAACGTACCAAAGGCATATCGGATATATGAGCCCCGATAAACCGATGTAACCTATACCTCCGGGTGTCGAGGCATAACGCACCGATTTATAGATGTAGGTTGAGGGCAGCAAGGTGGAAATCCATTAACGGGCATAGAGACATGCTCCATGTAGGGAACCTCCTGTCCGTTTGGGTGCGACCGGTTCGGCGTTCGGGCTGTTGGGTGAAAGGTTGTCCCGTATGACACGGGGTGAGCGTGCTGTGTGCAGCTCCGCGTGTGGGCGTACGTGACGTGCTATTCGGGTATCCCTGCAGGTGTATATCGAGTCGATTCGCCATCCCTCGCGGTGATGAGTACCGCTTGTTCACTGCACCGTGACGTAGATAAATTATGGAATATTGTGATTCAATTCTGCTTATATGTATAAATTTTATTGCTACGTGTGCCACCAAATACCGCTTACTAAATTTCAGATTCATGAACTGTTAACTTGTGGCTAAAAGATGAATTAAGGATGAACTTGTAGGCGTGTCCTTGGCTGCAATGTGCCATCCTATATTTGTTATGACCTGCATATAGAGTTTCATGTGTAGGTGAGTCGGTTAAGACTTGCTGAGCCATCATGCTCACGGTTGCTGCTATGAGTGTTTTTCAGGTGAGGATTACCCCATGGACTCAGGGTACGAGTCCACCGGCGAGGGCTACCCTCCGTCGGGGACCACGGCTGAGTGGGAGCCGTACACGCCGCGCTGAGCTGAGGAGTGAAGCTAGTGTGGGTTGTCCATTTGGCTGGACAACCGACTTTTGCTAGTTGGGCGGGTGTGAGTTGTATAAATTTAGCTTCCGCTATTATTAAACTATGTACTTAGTTGTAAACTGAAGGTGTATACTACTTTGTGCATAGTCAGTATGTTTTCTATGTAATACAATGTTTGCCTTATGCTGTGTGCTGTCAGGTGTCGCATCGAGCGGCACCACCCTCTGAGATCCTGGGCGTATGGATTCCGATCCGTCACAAGCTGGCATCAGAGTTGCTTAGGGGATAGCACACTAATTAAGGACTGTATTACGAGAAAACTTAGGATTACAGTGAGGATTCGCTAGTATGCCCAAGTAAGGACTATATTAGCATAGCTACTTAAAGTGGCATGACTAACATATGTGTTATAATTCTGAATGTTGGCTCAGGTAAAAAGGGTAAGGAACGCCACCGAAAGCGGTTCAATTTCGGTTAGCTCCCATGACGAGGAATGTGGTTCAGGGATAGGTCTCACAGCTTGGTGTGAGACGTCAATATGAAACTCTTGAACTCTTCATGTTCCTGAGTTCATATGAAACGCTGGTCCCTTGCGTGCATTAGGCAAGAAAGCGGAAACCCCATCGTGTGGTCGGTAACACGATAGTGTGTTCTTCTGGAAATAGCCTAGAAGAACATACGCAGCACTTGCCATCGACGTGCCCTGCAGGGCAGTAGGTGGTATCTGTTGGGTTGATAAAATTCCCAACCGTGACGACCCGTTCGTGCTCTACTCGGGTTCCCCGTCGTGTGGTGTGAAAACACGATCACATACCTTGAGACGTGGCTTAACTCAAGGACGGCCGTATGTCAATGATACGGGCGTATGCATTTACATTCAAATATGGATCTGCCTGAAATAACAACAACCTTTGAGTGCACCACTATTGAGTGTTCTTCTGCAGGTACTAACCACGTATGTATCCCATGTAGTACTCGTGTGCGAGAGACCGTTTAGTGCCACAATTGCGACGTATGTGCCGGTATAATCTGGTTAGGATTTTCCTTTTTCGTGAGGAACGTAGTACCGACATGTAATAGGCATTTGCATTAAAGATAATGGTAACAAGGAATTAAAATAACCAAGTTTAAGTATTTAGGACCCTGGTTGGGTAGGAAAATGCAACAAGTGATTAGTTTAGCTCGAAGGGATTCAAAAACAGAGTGCTCTGTTTTGGCACCAAGGTTGCTGAACTTCATAACTCGCAGGTTACTTAGCCAATGGGGGTGTGGGATGTAGTTCAGGAAAGGAAGTTAAGTGCTCTACAACTTTGTTGTAGACTTCCAGAGCAGGATCACACCTTAAACTGGTTAAAATTCCAGAGGATTGTAAACTGTCCAGAACCAGGACATTCAAAAACTCTCTGGACTGTTCTGTTTTTCAAGCATAACTTCCTGTAGAAAAATCTAAAATTATTATGTGATACCTTTTTGGAAAGGGTAGGAGATGTGTTACATCTTTGTAATTCAGAGTTTCTGCAATTTCAGCAGGAAATTCAGTGGAATTTAGAGTTGAAAACAGCAACTTCCAAAGGAGGTGCTGTTGAAATTCTTCCAGAAATTCATTGACTTTGAATTATCATAACTTTTTAACCAGAGCTGATATGAGGGAAAATAAATACTCGTTGGAAATCTACTGAAGTTAAATTTAACTTTCGTATTCAACTTGAGTTACGAAAATGCTAAGTACCAGGTCAAAATCTGGGATATGTAGAAACTAGTCATTCTGGGCAGAGGGATGGACAGTTGAACTCATGTGAACGATCGTTGTACCCTAGGCGGTGTGATTACTTCCAATGGGGTAGAACATACTCATGAGTGGTTATCTTCAACTAGTGAAAGATTTGATTATATTTACTACTCAAGTTTCTTTTGCTAGAGACCATGTTTGTGTCGTATTGAAGATAAAGGGTAGTATACGTGATGACAAAGCGATAGTAACGTCTCGTAGTGACCAAATCTAGTTGAAATGAACTTCCAAAGAGGAAGTCTGTCAATTTGGAGTTAACTAGTTTGTATTTGTCTGGTAATGGTGTAGCTTGTGCAAAGTTATTACATTATCTACTTACGAGATCTATCGCATGTTTACTGTCATTATGTCCTTACGCCTAATTTATTGGACTGCATGAAGTATGTTGTGGCACTGACTTTATTGTCGTATGGTTGCAGATGGTTCATACTCGGGCCATGCATGAGGTCGGTGGCTCTAGCCAGCAAGGGGGTGATGCCTCCCAGCCACCTGCCTACGACAGTACCCTGCAGCAACAACCACCACTGCCGCCTCCGCTTACACTAGCGGATGTGACCGCAGCGCTGGTGGGCAATCGTGAGGAGCAGACCGATCTGCTCCACACGATTGTGCAGAATACGTCCGAGGCGGGAGGCATCAAGAGAGGGGGCCCCATGAGCCCCACACTACGACGTACTCGGATTTCATGAGTACGCATCCTCCGGTGTTCACCGAAGCGGTAGAACCACTGGAGGCCGACAACTGGCTGCGGACGATCGAGTCCAAGTTCGTGCTGCTCCAATGCACGGAGCGGCAGAAGACTCTCTTCGCGGTGCAGCAGCTTCACGGTGCCGCCGGTGCATGGTGGGCGAACTATGTCGCCTCACTGCCTGCTGGCCACACCGTGGAATGGGAACAATTCCGGAAGGCGTTCCGCGCCTATCATATCCCTCCCGGGATAATGAAGAGGAAGTTCCAAGAATTCTTGGAGCTGAAGCAGGGTGGGAGGAGTGCCCACGACTACTCCCGTGCCATCAACCATCTGGCGCAGTATGCGTCAGATTATGTCTCCACCGAGGAGAAGAAGCGAGAGCAGTTCTATCGGGGGTTAAATCCCGAGATGAAGACGCATCTCGTACAATTCAATCATGGCACTTTCAACGACCTCGTCAACGCCGCGATCATGCAAGAAGATGCTCAGCGGGAATTGGCGGCTGAGCAGCGAAAGCGAAGCACTCCACCAAGCAGCGGCGGTGGAGCTCCTCAAAAATACCGCATGGTGTATCGGACACCATCCGGTCAGCAGTGGCATCCACCGGCGCGACCTCAGAAGTTCGGGGGGTCATTGTTTTCAGCCACCCCCGTTCTGACCGCCGATGCCACCACCGCGACCGCAACAGCAGCAGCAGCAGCAGATGGTACCCCGGGCGTTTCCACCGCCACAACGCACCCCGGATTTCCGTCCGCCGATCAGCGGAGGACCGCCTCGTTACACCTGCTACACGTGTGGCCAGGCAGGCCATTTCTCGAAGGACTGTCCCCAGGGGCAGCAGAGCAGCGGGCAATCCCAATATCAAGGCAGTGCTCGAGGCTGACCTCCAGTCAAGAAGGGAGGTCAGTGAACCAGGGGCGTTCGCAACCTCGACAATGAGGACGCCCCGGAGGGAGAAAGCGTGCTGGCAGGTACGTTCACTCTCAACGATCAAGCCATCATCATTTTATTTGATTCTGGTGCAACCCACAACTTCATAAGTGCATCATATGTGGTTAAGGACCAACTGGAAGTCTCCAACCGAGTGCTCTTATATGATCTGGTCACCGAGAGGGAAGATTTCAGCAACTATGATGATTCCGAAAGCACCACTGTGCTAAGGTGGGAAGATAGATCCCACTACTATGATTAATAATGAGGGGCAGAAGATTGATGCAATCTTAGGGATGTCATGGCTAAGTTACCATGGCGCTGTCCTAGAAACATTATCACGGACAGTTCACCTCAACTCCCCACTACACTGTTCACAGTCCCTCATACTAGACAATCCAGTCCCGGAAGATTCAGCCGCCTATAATACTGAAGCTTCCAAGTTAGAGGACATCCCTGTAGTCCGAGAGTATCCCGACGTGTTCCCGGATGATCTTCCGGGCATGCCACCCGAACGGGATGTGGAGTTCAAGATAGAACTTGCACCCGGAACTACACCAATATCGCGGAGGCCGTACAAAATGGCTCCGAACGAGCTGGCTGAGTTGAAAGAACAGCTCAATGATTTGTGAGCAAGGGTTTCATTAGACCGAGTTCCTCGCCTTGGGGATGCTCGGCGCTATTCGTCCAGAAGAAGGATGAAACCTTGAGGCTGTGTGTGGATTACTGGCCGCTCAACGCCGTCACCATCAAGAACAAATATCCACTGCCCCGCATTGATATCCTGTTTGATCAGCTTGTTGGTGCAAGTGTGTTCTACAAGATGGACCGTCGCTCCGGGTATCATCAAATAAAAATCCGGGCGGAGGATATTCCGAAGACGGCCTTCTTGACGAGATATGGCTTATATGAATATCTCGTCATGTCTTTTGGTTTCACTAGCGCTCCGGCACATTTCATGTATCTCATGAACTCGGTGTTCATGCCGGAGTTGGACAAGTTCGTTGTGGTCTTCATTGATGATATCTTGGTTTACTCCAAGATAGAAGCAGAACACGCCGAACACTTGAGAATCGTCCTTCAACGACTGTGAGACCATCATCTTTATGCTAAGTTCAGCAAATGTGAGTTCTGGATCAACCAAGTGCTATTTTTGGGACATATTATCTCAGCGGAAGGCATTGCGGTTGACCCAAGCAAAATTGAGCAAGTGCTGAAATGGAAAGCCTCCACTTCTGTCCATGAAGTCAGAAGCTTCCTCGGTTTAGCAGGATATTACCGGAGATTCATTCCAAGCTTCTCCAAGCTTGCTAAGCCAATGACAGAATTATTGAAGAAGGTAACAAAATATATTTGGAACTCAGCGTGTGAAGGAGCGTTCCAAGCATTGGTGAAGCATCTCACAACAGCCCCGGTCTTAGCTCAACCGGATACAACCAAGCCCTTCGACGTGTATTGTGATGCGTCTGGTATCGGGCTCGGCTGCGTGTTGATGCAAGAAGGATGTGTGGTTGCGTATGGCTCACGCTAACTTCGAAACCATGAGCAGCACTATCCGACTCATGATCTTGAGCTCGCTGCTGTGGTTTTGGCGCTGAAAATGTGGAGGCACTATTTCCTGGGGAATTTGGTGCATCTCTACACCGACCACAAGAGCTTGAAATACATTTTCACCCAGAAGGAGCTGAATATGAGGCAAAGGATGTGGTTAGAACTAATTAAAGATTATGAGATTGAGGTTCATTACCACCCCAGCAAGGCGAATGTGGTTACCGACGCGCTAAGTCGAAAATCACATGTCCATAACCTCACCATTACACCAGTGGAAGAGGAAGAGCCGAGTTTATACTTGGTTCCTTATGGATCACTCTACAACCTTGCCCTCATCCCTACCATTAGGGAGGATATCATTGCAGCTCAGAAAGTTGACAAGGGATTGGCACATGTCCGGAGACGGATAGACAGCGGGGATATTAAATGTTTCCGGAAAGATGATGAGGGGACACTATGGTTCAATGACCGCATAGTCTTATCCCGGAATATGGAGATGAGAAAGAAAATCCTTGATGAAACTCACTTGTATAAATTCTCCATTCATCCGGGCAGCAACAAAACGTACCAAGATTTGAAAAGAAAATTTTGGTGGACACAGATGGAGTTGGAAGTGGCTAAATACGTATCTGAGTGTGATACGTGTAGACGAGTGAAAGCGGATCACATGAGAAAATCAGGGCTGTTGCAACCCCTGAAAATTCCAGCATGGAAGTGGGAAGATGTGAGCATGGATTTCATTGTGGGATTACCCCTGGCTTCCAACAAGCATGATTCCATTTGGGTAATCGTTGACCGATTAACCAAGTTGGCTCACTTCATTCCCGTGCATACACGTTACCATGCCAGTAAGTCTGCGGAGTTCTACATTGCAAGAATCTTATGCTTGCATGGGGTACCCAAGACCATAATCTCAGATCGAGGGGCACTGTTTGTGGCTCATTTCTGGGAGCAGTTGCACGTTGCCTTGGGTACTAAACTGATTAGAGGCTCCGCCTATCACCCTCAGAAGGACGGGCAAACTGAGAGGGTGAACAAAGTATTAGAAGACATGTTGAGAGCGTGTGCCATCCACCACGGTAGAAACTTGGATGATCAGCTACCATTGGCGGAATTCTCATACAACAATGGCTATCAAGCGAGTATCAAGATGGCACCATATGAGGCTCTCTACGGTTGCAAATGCCGCACCCCATTGAACTGGTGCAAGTCCGGGGAAAGGGTCACGTTCGGGATTGATGTGGTGAACGACGCCGAAGAGCGCGTTTGGATGATTCAAGCCAACTTGAAGGCCGCTCAATCCCGGCAAAAAAGTTACGCTGATAAGAGGCATAGGCCGCTACACTTCGATGTCGGGGAACATGTGTACCTCCGTGTATCTCCAAGGAGAGGCGTGCACCGATTCGGCGTAAAGGGGAAACTCGCTCCCCGATTGATGGACCCAATGCTATCACCGAGAAGTGTGGACCAGTGGTGTATAGACTAGAGCTGCCGGCATCCCTCGCTGGTGTTCACGATGTTTTCCATGTTTCACAACTACGGAAATGTCTGAAGTATACGGCTGCTGTTCCCACCGAAGACATTGGCGAGCTGCAACCGGATTTAACGTATGCTGAATATCCGGTGGCGATTATTGATGAGAAGGCTCGGACCATGCGTAACCGAACGCTGTGGTTCTACAAGATACTTTTGAGCAACCACACCGCTGAAGAAGCGACGTGGGAGAGCGAGAAGTTCCTTCACTCAAACTACCAGGATTTCATGGCATCTCATCACGGGTAATTCCTCGTACATCTTCGTCTCTTCTTTTATAATCTCGGGATGAGATTCTTTTAAGGGGGTAGGGATGTAAAAGTCCAATAAGTCACTTGCTAAAAGGTTCATCACCTCACCACACTACAGCTAACTTAGTGGTTAGCTCATGAACATTTGTGAAGAGCAAGTAAACACGATCAAGAGGGTGATTAGAGGAAAAACCCATAACTCCAAAAATCAGGAGCTCACACACATAAACATGAGAGGATGGGTTTCCCATTAGGCCCTAAATACTTTTAGGAATGATCATACCAAGTTTCATGCAAATCCAAACTCTTTTGAGCCACTTTTGGAGACATTTGTAAAAAGGGCTATTTGAATGCAAATTAAAATTTCAGCTAGTTTTCATCACTTGAATTCAAAAGTTGACTTCATATTCAAACTCAGCACATTTTTATGAGTTAGTACACAAATTTTCATCCTCATTGGAGTTTATATTGTCGGGAGCTAAATTTGCATTAATTCAAAACTGAATTTGAATTTCAAATTAAAATGTGCAGCCAATTTAGCTGAACCAATTTCAAATTGTGGAATTCAAATTCAAGCCATGACTTTGTGGCTAAGTCTCTCATTCAAAATGTGAGTAGCTGAGATCTTTTCAGTGAAAACAAAAATGAAAAAGAGAAAAGGAATTAGAGGGGAGGGGGACCCACTGGTCAGAGACTGAAAGCGGGGAGAACCGCCTCTGTTGCCTTCGGTCAGCTGCCGAGAACGTTGCCGCCTCAACTCGTTTATCGCACGCGCGTGCCAGCACTGGTTCTGATCAGCTCGCGACCCTGCTGATCGTCCACGTATGCTACACAACCGCACTTCGCTTTCTTCCCCAGCTAGCGCCGCTCTGCTCAGCTCCCGCGCGCAAAAACAACCACCGGCGACCACGCCTCCGATCCTTCAGCAAACACCGGCGCCGATCACTGGTTGCTCACGGTCTATACAGCAAAAAGGAGCGCCAAGAAGTGCTCTAGCTGCTCCCCGTGCTACACCGATGAGTTGTGCTCTGTTACGTGCCATTTAGCCGTCGAAGTCGAGAACCGGGAAGGGACCGGCGGAGCTTGGCTTCGGCTCACCGTCGATAGCCCAATCCGGCCATCTTCTCCGTCAACTTGCTACACAAGAAAGGTGTGTGGGGATCCCTAGATGGTGTAGCTGCAAACCATTCGGCAAATGATCCACCGTGTAGCAAGAATTTTAGAAAGTTTCGAACCCTAGTGCAACGTACCGAGTTCGGCCAAAACCAAAAAATCGGTTTATACGTTGAAACAATGGTCAAGCTAGCTCACAAGTAGCTTCTACACCTCCTAGCGTCCCTCCTCGAGGAAGAACCGAGTCAAACCATCCAGAAATGCCCCAGTTATAGCCATTTTTATAGCCGCCGGTGCAAAAACGGCTCGGGTCCCCGTCGAGAGTGGATTTGCAAGCACTTTTAACTTCCGAGGCTGCTCATGTCAGGTTCCTTGTGATCCACTGGTGCTCCACGAGCAAACCGTGACCCTTTTTGTGCCTCAGAGAGGAAGAACTACCTCGCCGGAACCCTATCCTCCACGGTTGACATCGCACGGTCATTTCCGGTCACCGCCGGTGAGCTCTGACCCCCGAGGCGAGTTCCACGTGGCGAGATAGGGCTAAGCGGCCAGTTTCAGCCCTGTGGGCGGACAGGAAGTCACTTTCGGTGATCTTCGCCGGAGTGCACCGCCGCCGAACGCTCGGGCGCGCGCGAGGAGGAAGAAGGCGTGTGGTGGGGCCCGCATGCAGGATTTAAACATTTCTAGGACTATAACTTTTACTAGGAAGCTCCAAATTTAGTGAACCAAATTTTGTTAGATTTATCTTTTTGAGTACTATCCAGCAAAACAAGTTTCAGCTCATGAAACTTATTATTTTTCCTGTTCTATTAGAACCATCTCAAATTCTAGTTTCCAAAAAGTAATGGTTGGAGCCATGAAAATTCCTAGAAATCCTTAGAGGCTCTAGTAATGACCAAATAAACTTTTATGTGTACAGAGCACAAATGAACTTTGTTTAAATAAAACTTGGTCAAGTCTCTGGTTAGGACCCTACCAAGCCATCATAAAAGTTTCAGAGCCAAAGGGGATGTCTAGCTAGAGTTATGGTCTTTACATACTCGATTGAACACATTGCATTTAAATTCACATATCGTGTAGGGAACCTCCTGTCCGTTTGGGTGCGACCGGTTCGACGTTCGGGCTGTTGAGTGAAAGGTTGTCCCATACTACACAGGGTGAGCGTGCTGTGTGCAGCTCCGCGTGTGGGCATATGTGACGTGCTATTCGGGTATCCCTGCAGGTGTATATCGAGTCGATTCGCCGTCCCTTGCGGTGATGAGTACCGCTTGTTCACTGCGTCGTGATGTAGATAAATTATGGATTATTGTGATTCAATTCTGTTGATATGTATAAATTGTATTGCTACATGTGTGCCACCAAATATCGCTTACTAAATTTCAGATTCATGAACTATTAACTTGTGGCTAAAAGATGAATTAAGGATGAACTTGTAGGTGTGTCCTTTGCTTCAATGTGCCATCCTATATTTGTTATGACCTGCATATAGAGTTTCATGTGTAGGTGAGTCGGTTAAGACTTGCTGAGCCATCGTGCTCACGGTTGCTGCTATGAGTGTTTTTCAGGTGAGGATTACCCCATGGACTCGGGGTACGAGTCCACCGGCGAGGGCTACCCTCCATCGGGGACCACGGCTGAATGGAAGCCGTACACACCGCGCTGAGCTTAGGAGTGAAGCTAGTGTGGGTTGTCCATAGGGCTGGACAACCGACTTTTGCTAGTTAGGCAGGGTGAGTTGTATAAATTTAGCTTCCGCTGTTATTAAACTCTGTACTTAGTTGTAAACTGAAGGTGTGTACTACTTTGTACATATTCAGTTTGTTTTTCTATGTAATACAATGTCCTTATGTTTCGTGTTGTCGGGTGTCGCATCGAGCAGCACCACCCTCTGAGATCCTGGGCGTACAGATTCTGGTCCGTCACAGTAATATAGGTTGCTAATTAAAGCTAAGGTCTAGGTTTAATGTATAGTGCTAAACAGAGTCAGCATTTCCTTTCTATTAGCCTCCATAACATCTTTTCCCACTTGCTGAGTACCCTTTGGTACTCAAATTTGCTTTTGTTGGATTTCATATGCTGCTCAGGTATAAATGAAGGCTTAGATTACAACAAAGAAGACATTGATTCCGATGAGTTGTTCTAGGCTAGCGAAACCCCCGGGCAACGCTTGTGGATTTGGAGCACCACGTAGTTGACTTCCGCTGATTATATTTATTAGTGCGTAACAGTATTTTTATGACATATATTTGTAATATTCTGTTACACGATGAACATGGCTTGTAATAAAATGATATTACACTCTTGTCGGCACATGTATGAGTCAACTGATCCTGGCATACATGTGAGAATAAGCTCGGTTATTCTTTATGGAAAACCGGGTGTGACAAAGTGGTATCAGAGCCAGGTTGCCCGTAGGACGCAAACCTAGTTAGAAATGGACGTATTAACGATATATTATTTTAGCATTTTTTTAAAATATCTTATTATGAAAAATTATTATTTAATTTGTTTTTATCATAGCTATGGTCCGGCCTCATCTACCTTTTCAAAAAAATCTTATTTTGTTTTGTAACTTTGTTATTTTTCGGCTTAGTCGACAAAAATATAAAGATTAACGTACGAAGACAACTCAAAGAAAAAAACTTCTAGGAAAAAATTATGCACCTGGCTGAGGTTCCGTTTTGATCAACGAGTTATGATCATACCTTGACCGTAATGAGTTAAAATTATTGTTTGATGCATTGCAAACTAGTATTTTTTATTTAAGGGGGTAGCCTATCACATTTCGCATTTTTAGCACGACTAGATAATCCAGATTGTAGATCATCGCTGATGATGAAAAAAAAAGAAAAATCGCCACGGAATGCTATACAAAATGAAAATGTAGGACCAGTGATTAAGAGGAAGCAAGCTCGGAGGCCCTGACGATTGTCATGAAGCTACGATGCTATATGCATGCTTCTGTGTAGTGTGTATCCTATGTTATTAAGTCTATATTTCCTTGACCATATCGAAACAGTTGTTTGATACCTAACCATCATTGCAAGACAAATAGTTTGATCTTAACCATCTTGTCCTCATCATACGAATTTTGGATTACGTATTTCTTGCACATATTAATGAAACCATTTTGCTCAACAGAACTTTCGAACCATGAACCTTTTGAATCTCGAGGCGAGATTCCATTTAAGGGGGGTAGTTTGTCACAACCCACGTGGAAAAAAACAACCGCTCACGCCGCTCGCTCATGCCCTTTCGCGCTCGCTCGCGTCCGCGCCGTGCGCCCGCTCTCTCCGTCAACTGCCACCCTCGGTCATCTATTAAACACTGGAAATCTAATCATTTTCTCTCACCAAATTGCGCTCAAATTCCTCCCTGCCACAAGAGATTTCCCGAAGCAAAACAACGAGCAAAAGTGGCCAAAGTGCTTCACCGACGGAGATCGTCGGTGTTCTCTGCCTTTCGCCGTCGCCGACCCACTTCCGGTCGTTCCGAGATCAAAGAAACAGCCTAGGTGAGTTCCACGTGGCCTCCTCTTCGATTTGGAGTAGAAAACTCAAGAAACGGCTTAAGAATAGGTTAAAATCGGAAGTCTCCGGCCAGTTCGCCGCCAGATTCCGGCGTGCGCCACCGCCGTGCACTGTTCTCCGAAATTGGGGTGATGTGGCTACATCCGGGACTTCCGTTTCCCGTGGGCGGCTGAGATTAGAAGGAACATACTGGTTCGGTTATTTTAAATCTGAGCTGTCCAAATTGAATCTGACGGCCTAAATTCAAACAGGCCGTAGCCATTGGAAATTTTTGAGACAACCCCCTATAGTTTTCAAAGGAATTGACATAGGTCCTAAACTTTGCGGAAAGAACCTCATACTTTATAGAAATTTGGGAAATTACTATAAATTAACTGAATAGCCCCTGAATATTTTGTAAATTAAGAAAAATAATTCAGAAATTTATTTTGGACCCTAGAAAAACTGTAGATATCCCATTTTGATCCAGGAAAGTTTAAAACATCATATTTAATTATGTAAATAATCAAAATAGGGTAAATAATGTTGGAAAAATGGTAAAAACTTATTAAATAATCTGTTTTCAACAATTTATCTAGTATATATGTTCTGAAATTAAAAGAATTATTTCTATAGGCCAAAAATGCATTCTAAGTAATAAATTAATGCTGAAATTCAAATAAAAACCATATATACTTCAGAAAATTTATGGAAATTGTCTAAATTGCATATATAAATTCTAAAAATACAATAATATCAATATATGTTCTAGAAATAGTTTTAATAAAACTTTTAGAACAATTTTTAGATTTTAAATTATAATAAAATTAGTATATATGCATATATACACTCTAAAAACTGTTATAAATTGCTATAAGTTAGGAAATAAATGTTTTGTTAACACAAAAACTAAATATAAAGATATATATCATGTTATTAAACCATTCTTGCTCTCAACACACATAGAAACAAATGAAACATGAATGAAATTCTATATACATGTATGTTTTAGGTAAAATGCTATGTTCTTATTGCATGTTTGCATTGTTTTGTGTGCATATTCATTGGTAGAACCATCACAAGAGACATTTCTTAATCTTCAAGAACAAGATTTTGAAGTAACCGAGCAGCAATTCAAAAGCAAGTGTTCCTTGACCACTTTGCTCCTATTCTAAGATGATTAGTTAGAATATTTGCATGTTGTCTTCAATATGAAATCAAGTTTAGGACATATGACTAGATCTTTATAGATCATTCCTTGAAACTATGGTGGGATTTAGTTAGGATGTGTTAATTGTCATTTTATGTGCTTAGCCATGCTTAGTACTTAATAAATGAATGAAAAATAGTTATTATTTGTCTTGTGGTATTTATGAGAGACACAAGAGTGTGTGATAGTGATAGGAATCTAGACAGGCTGGTTGTTTTGGATGGTGCTTCGTGCACGAGAGTTGGGTTAGTGATAGTGTATGTCTTAGATTCTAAGGACCGGTTCATGGAACAGTTAACCCGGCTTTACAGTGCCACCACAAGACTGAGATGGGGCAGCTTGGCCAATTAATTAGGAGTTTGACGGTATAGTATAAGTGTTTGGATGGTGCGGGGAATGGGAGTCAAATTTTTGGACTACCCTAGAAAATGCAAGGCTCAAGAGGGCGCTTCTTCAGGGGAGTGTTTACTCCCAGGAACTGCAGCAATGAAACCTCAGTGGGCTTGTACTTGTCGGTAGACTCTTTGTAGAGGCCATGTAGTGATCTCCTGATCGCACACCAAAGAAAGTGTGTAATGTGGCTTGCAACCACGGATATCAGGGAGGTTCTTAGTCCACCTGGCAACAGAGGATTAAATCACTACTTGTTGGTAAAGTGGTACAATCTCTGTAGAGAACCAAACTGTCATGACAGCCGTGCTCACGGTCAAGAGCGGCTTGGACTTGTCCATGATTAGAGAAACATGGATATGAGTTGAAAAAGGTTGTTAGGTGGTGTAACCTGACATTAATGACTTATTTACAAAGATGGTGGGATTGATCACTTAGTAATATAGGTTGCTAATTAAAGCTAAGGTCTAGGTTTAATGCATAGTACTAAACAGAGTCAGCCTTTCCTTTTTATTAGCCTCCATAACATCTTTTCCTACCTTGCTGAGTACCCTTTGGTACTCAAACATGTTTTTGTTGGATTTCATATGCTGCTAAGGTGTAAATGAAGACTTAGATTACAACGAAGAAGACTTTGATTCCGATGAGTTGTTCTAGGCTGGTGAAACCCCCGGGCAACGCTTGTGGATTTGGAGCACCACGTAGTTGACTTCCGCTGATTACATTTATTAGTGTGTAATACTATTTTTATCACATATATTTGTAGTATTCTGTTACACGATGAACTTTGCTTGTAATAAAATGATATTACACTCTTGTTGGCACATGTATGAGTCAACTGATCCTGGCATACATGTGAGAATAAGCTCGGTTGTTCTTTATGGAAAACCGGGTGTGACAAAGTGGTATCAGAGTCAGGTTGCCCGTAGGACGCAAACCTAGTTAGAAATGGACGTATTAAGGATATATTATTTTAGATTTTTTTTAAAAAAATATCTTATTATGAAAAATTATTACTTAATTTGTTTTTATCATAGCTAAGGTCCAGCCTCATCTACCTTCTCAAAAAAAATCTTATTTTGTTTTCTAACTTTGTTATTTTTTGACTTAGTCGACAAAAATATAAAGATTAATGTACAAAGACAACTCAAAGAAAAAACTTCTAGAAAAAAAATATGCACCACTCGCTGAGGTTCCGTTTTGGTCAATCAGTGATGATCATCCCTTGACCGCAATGAGTTAAAAAAATTATTGTTTGATGCATTGCAAACTAGTATTTCTTTATTTAAGGGGGTAGCCCATCACATTTTAGCGTTTTCTAGCACGATTAGATAATCCATATTATAGATCATCGCTGACGATGGAAAAAGAAAAAGAAAAATTGCCACGGAAGGCTATAAAATGAAAACGTAGGACTAGTAATTAAGAGGAAGCGAGCTCGGAAGCCCTGACGATTGTCATGAAGCTATGATGCTATATGCGTGCTTCTGTGTAGTGTGTATCCTATGTTATTAAGTCTATATTTCCTTGACCATATCGAAACCGTTGTCTGACACCTAACCATCATTGCAAGACAAATAGTTTGATCTTAACCATCTTGTCCTCATCATACGAATTTTGGATAACGTCTTTCTTGCACATATTAATGAAACCATTTTTCTCAACAAAACTTTCGAAACCCTGAACCATCTGAATCTCGGGGCGAGATTCCATTTAAGGGGGGTAGTTTGTCACAACCCACGTGGAAAAAAACCGCTCACGCCGCTCGCTCATGCCCTTTTGCGCTCGCTCACGTCCGCGCCGTGCACCCGCTCTCTCCATCAACTACCACCCTCGGTCATCTATTTAAACACTGGAAATCTCATCATTTTCTCTCACCAAATTGCGCTCAAATTCCTCCCTGCCACAAGAGAGATTTCCCGAAGCAAAACGACGAGCAAAAGTGGTCGAAGTGCTTCACCGACGGAGATCATCAGTGTTCTCCGCCTTTCGTCGTCGCCGCCCCACTTCCGGACGTTCCGAGATCAAAGAAACACCCTAGGTGAGTTCCATGTGGCCTCCTCTTCGATTTGGAGTAGAAAACTCAAGAAACAGATAAGAATAGGCAAAACTTGGAAGTCTCCGGCGAGTTCGCCGCTGGATTCCGGCGAGCGCCGTTACCGCGCACTATTCTCCAAAATCGGGTTGATCTGGCTGTATCCGGGACGTCCGATTCCCGTGGGCGGCTGAGATTAGAAGGAACATACCGGTTCGGTTATTTTAAATCCGAGCCTTCCGGATTGAATCTGACAGCCCAAATTCAAACAGGCCGTAGCCGTTAGAAATTTTTGAGATAACCCCCTGTAGTTGTCAAAGGAATTGACATAGATCCTGAACTTTGCGGAAAGAACCTCATACTTTATAGAAATTAGGGAAATTACTATAAATTAACTGAATAGCCCCTGAATACTTTGTAAATTAAGAAAAATAATTCTGTAAATTCATTTTGGACCCTAGAAAAACTGTATATATCACATTTTGATCTAGGGAAGTTTAGAAAATTATTTAATTATGTAAATAATCAAAATAGGCTAAATAATCTTGGAAAAATGGTAAAAACTTATTAAATAATCTGTTTTCAACGTTTTTACTAGTATATATGTGGCTCAATTTGAGCTGAAACTTAACATGTGAGTTCTTGGTCACAATAAAGTACTTTGGTCCAAAATTCAGACCTTTTACTTGAGTAGTTCCTCCAGATTAATTCCTTAAGCATTTCTACTAAAAAGAATTAATTCTGCAATAATGTGCATTTTCATGCCCAATCAAGTGAACTAAAATTTCAAGTATGATTCATAGAGCATGCCTGAATGTTTCTATGATTTTTGGAGCTATGAATTGCCTAGAATGAATTTTTCAAATTGGAAACCTTTTCTGAAAAAGTTTCTGGACAACTTTGAACACAGCAGTTTGTATTTAGCAAATTCCTACACAGTTCATCTTCAAATGAGCGGAAAAACTGCTAGGAGGTCAACAATATCCTAAAGAATATTCCGGCAAGATTTGAGTATTTTTGGATGAACCAAACTCCCTCAATAATTCTTTTTCAGAAAAAATTCCAAGAATTTTCCAGAATTTCTCATTGACTTTAATACAAATTGGGGTTCATATTTGGATAGATTTTTGCAAAATGAATCTATCCCAGTTTGAATCACTCAATTTGGAGATTCCTACACAAAGATATGATTTTCCAAAGTTGTGGCAAATTCTGGAATTGATTTGCTATTGGAAATTGATTAGGCCCACGTTTTTAAACTACAGCCACTGAGATTCGAGCCACACCGGGTTACTGAGTTCCACGCGCGCAGCCACAGTGGATCCCAAGACACAGCCGATCAAATTTTTAAAATGCGGTCGCTGACAGCTGGGCCCGGCCCTTTCTTCCTCCTCCCGCTCACTCTCTCTCGCGCGCGCTGCTAGCTCGCCGGACAGAGGCAGCCCCTCGCAGGCGACCCGTTTCTGGCCGTCTCCCGGCCAGAGACTCGCCGTCCATGCATTTGGGAAGTCGGGAAAACTATCTGTGGGGTGAGCTCGAGCCACCGGCGGCCGGAACACCGTCGGCATTGCGACGGCTTCGGTACACCTTCGGCGCTGTCAGCCGACCTTTCTAGCCCGCCAAAAGCTCGGCCAACATGCTCTACAGCACCAGGGGACTACTAGGAAGATTAGCATGGCCTCAAAATTGCTCGGGAACGGCTCCAAGTAGGTTGTCACCGTGCGCCCCACCCGTGCCGCCATGGAAGCGCTCGGAAAACCCAAAAATTGGGCGGTCTACGTGCCGTTTAAAGCTATGGTTGCAAAGAGCAAATGATCGCCGGCTAGTACAGCCCCTGTGTGCAAGATTTGGTGATATAAAAATGAATATAGAGGAAGAATTTGGAGTTCCCGTACCGTACGGTCCGTGGTGGTGCACCGTGGGAAAACGCCGAATTCTGCCGCTAGGGATCACAGCTTGATCTGAGCTTCGGGGAGAAGCACCACGGTGGTCCAGTGCACCTCTGGGAGTCCTTGCTTGGGCGTGAAAACCGCTGGGTTGGCCTGTTAACGTGCGCCCGATCGCCGGTTGGTTTAGGTCACCGCGAAGAAGTGGCGTTCTCGGGTGAGGGAAGCCATAGCTGGCTAGTTTTCGCGCCGAGGAAGTAGAGTTAGCTCATGCAGAACTGTTTTGAAGCTCAGAGGGGCGGTGTGCATGAGGTTTGCTGGTTTCCGGGTTGAAACCGAGGCGGCGGCGGTGCATGCTGTTCTTTTCGTGTGCGAGGAGGAAGTGAAACGGGATTAGCTCGGTTCGGTGAGGGAGAGGATCACGCCAAGAGGTAAGGCAGCACCCGAGCTGGTCACCAGCACAGGAGAAAACAATGGGGACGTGCCTCAGCTGCAGCTCGGTGGCGCCCTGCGAAGCCTCGGTTGAATTCGACACTGAACAGAACATGACTTCACTTGTAAGTTAAAAATGGCTCCATGACATGTGAGCTCCACCCAATTTCCTCCCACAAAAGATCTCCTCATGTTAATCTCATCAATTCAAAAGTTCTGAATTTCAAAATTGGGCTAGAATTTGAATTACCCAAATTCAGTTTGAATTTGCCTTTCAAATTTGAATTCAGTGCGAATTTGGAATTGCTTCTATTTAACCACTTTTTAGCTCACCCTAAAATCAGAAGGTTGCCATCCTAAATTTCCTCAAATTCAAACGTATGAGGCCGCATGTGTATTTAAAAAGTTTGGCAACCATTTGAGGTGAACTTTGAATTTGAAAATCTGATTGTTTTAGTATTTCATGCAAATGAGTACTTCCTCCATGGTGTTTAAGTCCATATTGGTTCAACACATTGAAATGAACATGTGAGCCCCTTTTTGATGAACATCCTCTCGTGTAGAAATGTTTTTGTAAGTCCCATTTTCATGAATTGGAAACACATAGACTTCAAGCCTCGGTTTATTTCATATACAATTTTGGGACCTTTACACAGGGTTCGCTGGCGTCTGACCCCGTGATCATCCGAAAGCGAAGAGACATCTCTTCCTGGGAGAGTTCCTCGCCCGACTCCCGGGACAGATCATTCCGCCCCCTGTAGAAGTTCAGGGTATGGGGCCGGATGCTAATGGGCAGCACCCATCTCCCGTCTCGGGATCCCCCACTTCCAGGTGTCTTGCTCCTGAGGAGACCTACCCGAGAAAGGCGGAAGGGCGGGAGCGCCGTTCTTGATGTAGAACCACTAACGCTCCCACCTGATTGGGAGAGGAGACGGGTGTGTGCTGATGTAGCTTGATTGCCCTTGGCGCAGCTCAATGACGGCGCCTCCATTGGACGGAAGCGAAATATGATCAGACGATGGCCACACCATGGAAGAAGTGCCTCCACAACTCAAAATGGGGAGCCATCCCCAAATAGGCTTCGCACATGACAACAAACAGCGAAACTTGGAGCACGTCATCCTGCGTTAGGTGGTGAAGCTCCAGCCCGTACTCATGCAGCAAGCCACGGAAGAAGTGTTGCGCCGGCAGACCAATCCCACGCAAGTGAAAGGCATTCAGCGACACAACCTTGTCGGCCTACGGGATGGGAAACGACGCGGCCTCATCTCCTGAAGAACAGCGACGCAGCTCCAGCAGAATTACGACCTTGACCATGAAGACATTTCGCCGAGAGAACAAGAGATCACGCCGCACAAGAGAAAGTGGAGTTTTACTTCTCTTCCTATGGTGGGGGCATCGAGAGGAAAGAGTAGTGGCGAGACAAAGACAAAGGAGGTAGGAAGGAGACATGAGAACGGCGTAGGACAGAAAGGAAAGAAGGAAAAAGTAGGTGATCCCAAAAGAAAGTCAGGAGGGAGGAAATATAAAGAGGGTGAAGCATCGCCCGTGGACTGGCAACCGTCAGTTGGCAGGAGGCCCTTCATGACCGTCTTGGAGGAGCCACCGCCATAACGTCAATCAACTTCCCACCAGATTAGAATCGAGTTGGATGCTTGGGAGTCGAGTTGAGTGGCGCCTCCTCGGTTTCCTCCGCGGCGAAACTAGCCAAAGAGGTATGGAGGCCCCACTGGGCCGTGACCATATGGCTTCCTGACGCGAGATCACAAACGCGGCATGGGAGTTGAGTCGAGCGGCACCTCCTCAACTCCGGCGGACTCAAAGGACGTGGAGGACGACCCAACCGATGGAGGAAGGTAAGTCTCCAAGCCTGCAGTATGGGCTCGAGAAGTCCCGGGTTCGTAGGCCGGCCTGAGGATGGGTCGGAGGCAGCCCGGGACGACCCCAAGTGTGGGGATAGCGACGTGAGGCGGTCCACGATAGAGACAACTTCGGGCAGAAAGAATCCCCCGACGCCTCTAAGCTTGTAGCCGAGTCCCAGCACCGCGAGCACTGAGGTAACCCACCGAAGGGTCGGCAGCGAGCCGCCCGAGCCACCGACGAGCTCCGAAACCACGCGCACGCCTCGAGCAGGGGTATAATGAACCACGGGCACCGAGCCTCGACCAGAAAGCCCCTCGGGGCGAAGCAGGGCCAATGATTCCAGTCGTACAAAACAAACAGGGTGAATGGGTTTCACTTGGCTCCACCTGGTAGGCAGCTCATTGGGCTCGGGGGCGCGACCATCGAGGAAACCTCTCTATCGACTAGACCCCTCCGAGTCACGAATGGCTCTTGGATGGGGGACGAGGAGAACTCATCATAAATGACAACCCGGTCCCTTTAAGTTGGAGCCCAGAGGCTTGCCGCAGGACCTGGCAGAGGTGACCAAGAGTCGTGTTTGGCCGCTGGAGGTCCATCGTCGCAGCTATCCAGATAATCCGAGTACTAATGACCTTTTCTTGTTTTTAGTTGGGCAGGAGCAAGGATGACCAATGTCCATCCCCTAACTGATCGGTGAGATCGATCAGGGGCTTGGGGGCTACTGATGGGGTTCTGGACTCCGACCTCCGGGGGAGAAGCAAAAAGATATCCCACGAATGACGACGGACTAGGCCCGAGCCCTAGCTCGGGAGAAGGCGGAACGAATATGACGAGGATCCCAGGACCGACCCCTAGATGAGCCGTGAAACTTGTACTTAGGGGATAGACGAAGAAAAAAGACCTCGAAGGAAGGCCCGAGTCTGACCTCGGGTAGGAAAAAAGCAGATGGCCTTTAATGCGGGGCAGGCGCCTCGGTATGGACTGCCCCGACGATATGACAAGAGCAGGTGTAGCGAGAGGCTATGGACGCAGCAGCTCCATCGAGTGCCCTGCCAAGCGTACGGCTGGACAAGTGGCCCTTGTTCCCATGAACCCCCCCTTTATAATACGAGAGGAGGCGAGGGAGAGTATATAAAGAGGGACCTGTCGACCCCAAGAGGACAGGCTCTTGCACTTGTAAGAACCACCTCCATTCTTGAGTAAGAACAAGCGAGACACCCCAGCTAGACGTAGGGCACTTTGCCCGAACCAGGATAATCCATTTGTGCTCTTAGCTAGGCCACCTCGAGGTAGAACGTGCGGTACATTCAATTCCTAATCAGAAACTGAATGCTGACACTTGTGACTTACCAATGCAAGATATCGCACAACCTTATTACATTAAGATGTTGCCTGGCCAAGGAGCCACATGTTATAGGTCCTTAATAAAGCGCTGAAATCCAAGTTATCGCCCGGCCGTACCTGGGCATGTCGCCCGTCCAAGGAGCCACATGTTGTCGCAGCTTTAAGATCAAAGACGAGGTATCTTACACTTCTCTTGTGAATCATTCAGCTATGTCTTCCATTATGTCGCCCCGTAACCAGGCTACTTATATTGAGATATCGCCCGTCCAAGGAGCCACATGTGGACGGGCTACATACAATGTGCCAGCTAAGTGAATCCTTATGTAGCCCTGTAGCCGGTCTTCTACTACTACCTTATTGCTTTTCCAACAAGCGACATGTTGTCAGGGCTATAACGCGCATCTCAAGTCATATAGACTATTTAAATCTATGAAATCCAAAATATCGCCCAGCCGTACCCGGGCTCTTATGTTGAGATGTCGCCCTTCCAAGGAGCCACATGTTGTCGCAGCTTTAAGCTCAAGGACAAGGTATGTTATGCTGGCTTTGTAGTCATATCTATTGTGATTTACCAATGCAAGATATCGCACAGCCGTACCCAGGCTACTTATATTCAGATGTCGCCTGGCCAAGGAGCCACAAGTTGTAGGTCCTTAATAAAGTGCTGAAATCCAAGGTATCACCCGGCCGTACCCGGGCATGTCGCCTGTCCAAGGAGCCACATGTTGTCACGGCTTTAAGCTCAAGTACGAGGTATGTTATGCTTCTCTTGTGAATCGATCAGCTATGTCTTCCATTATGTCGCCCCGTAACCGGGATACTTATATTGAGATATCGCCCAGCCAAGGAGCCACATGTTGACGGGCTACTTACATTGCGGCATCTAAGTAAATCATTATGTGGCCTTGTAGCCCTGTGTTAGCATGATTGGCTACCATCTGTTCTGTACAACTAACACGTTCAGATTCACTTTATTGCGTATCTAATACCCAGTAATAGCATACGTTAGGGCAAGATGCTCTTAATATCACGTATTCAGCAAACCAATAGCAGGCTCGAGGGCCACGATATCCTTACCATCTTATATATACTCCTAACTCATAATTGTTTCAAAATAACACATCATATTGTCAGTGGGGGAATATTACCATCTGGTGTCTACAGCTAGCCCGTCCAGGTTGAAGTAATAGTAGATTCTGTATTTTTGAATCACGCTGTGAGGGCACGATTGCCAGCCATCTCATTTGTACACATAGCTCGTACAATTTAACTATTGCGTATATGGTACCCAGTAATAGCACGAGGTGGGGACAAGATGCTCTTAATATCATGTATTCTGCAAACCAATACCATGCTGGAGGGCCACAGTATCCTTACCGTCTTATATATACACCTAATCGTAATGGTTTCAAAATAACACATCATATTGTCAGTAATGACACGCAGTGGAGCACAATTTAGGTAGTAGAATGTCTTACATTGTCGAGTACCACCCTGCCCGAGAAAGATTCATACCCCTAGCACATCCTGCTGCACGTAATATCACTTCAGATATCAAGAAATTGCACGCTGGATGCGAGAACCCGACGGTCTCGACTAGCCCAGATCATGCTGAGGGGTGCTGCATTGCACTGCACCGGAAAACACACAAAAAGGTACAAAGCGGAAGCAAAAGTTTTATTACATAAAAGTGTTTATGAACATGTTTACAACAAAATGCGTCCAGTCTACACTCACGGGCGTAGACTAAGCAAAAGAGTTCACGTTCAGCCCATGAACGTGTTCCCACTAGCACACACGCACACTAACACGGCGGCGTGCACGGCTCCCACTCAACGATGTTTCCCTCTTGGGGGTCCGTCTCCTCCTCGGGAGCCTCCTCATCATAGCACCCTGCAAACGCTTCAAACACAAGCAGTAAGCACGATGGCTCAGCAAGGCTAACCCGTCTTACCTACACATAAAACTCTACATGATGGGTTTGCAGTGTATAATGGAATGTAAGTTGCAAAAGACACGCCTAAATAGTTGAACCTTACTTTCAAGTTTTAGCAACAGTTTGTTGGAGAACCTCATGCTAAAACACATAAGTGAGCCACAATCAAACAAGAAACGCATTTCTCTCATGTGCTTTGCCCCAGGTTGGAAAGAACTTTAATTAGCTCTAAACTACAGCAAGTCATTAGCAAACAAAGTACAGCTTTCAATCAGCAATCTTTTAACATGGTACTAGTCTGTTCTTTCTACATCACGATACATGGAGCAAGTGGTAGTCACTGACTGCGAGGGGCGGAGATTATAATCGTTTTACACCTGCAGGGTTACCCGAATAACCCGTCACGTACGCCTGTACTTGATGTTGCCTACAGCAACCATCACGGACGTCGTACGCAACCACCTTTCATCTGTCAGCCAAGTGTTGAACCGGTCCTATCGTCCCGAGCAGGAGGTCTCTGCACGGAGCATCCGCAGTGCCCGCCAGCCGATTTACACCTCGCTGCTCTCAACCTACCCTATGGACAACAAGCAATGCCTCAACAGATCTCTACCCGAATTACATCGGTTTTCCGGTTCCCATATATCCGGTAGGTCTTCGGTACTGTTCTAGCTTGTTCAATAGGCCCGCACATGGCTCGGTCCTCAATTGACACAAGCGGAGCTATGGCACCCAGGCTCCAAAGTCCCGCTGCCCTTGCTCTCCGCTCGGTCTCATTTTTCTTTCCATGTGACTCATTTGCTATCTCTAACCGAGTAGTGTGCCTCTAGTTTATTCTCGCGAGTAGTTCCAACTACTCGACTTGTTCTGAATCCTACACTAACTTAGCATTGCAGTGGCTACTAGAGGTTTAAAAATCTAAGCCCAAAACCCTGGTTCTCTTGGCTATGCAGTTGGGTTTTCAAACAAGACTCTAATGCACATTTGAAAGAAATACATTACGTAAGTTCTTAAAACAATAAAATTTATGAAATGGCTAATGAAAATTGGAGCTTGCCTTGCTGCTGGTCGTATGCTAGTTGTTCTTCCGGAGTGATGAAATCTAACACCTCCGGCTCCTCTTCGACCTTAGCGACTACACAAGATAAACATGTATGTGTGTCAATTTAAATGCATATAAGTTGAATTTGATATTGTTAAGACTCTAAGTATAGCTAGACAGGCCCAATGACTCTGACATTTTTACTGTGGTTTGGATACAACCTAAACAGAGACTTGGCCAAATTTCATTTGAAGCAAAGCTCATTTGAGCCCTGCACAAATAAATGGGTATTTGGCCTTAATTAGAGCTCTTAGGGTGTTCTAAGGATTTTCATGGAGCAAGCCATGACTTTATGGAAACTAGATTTTTAGAGGGTTCTAATGGTATTGGTTTCATCAAATTTGAAGATTCCTAGCAAAAGATATGGGCTAAACAAGTTCAGAGAAACTCTGACAAATGTTTCTGGATATTTTTCATTTTCTCTGGAGCAGTTTCATTAATCACACCATTAGGTGGATAAAATGAGCTCGGAAGGATCTTAAATCGTTATGGTATCTCAGGGATATTACAAGGAACATCCTGGCCAAATTTCAGAATTTTCCACTAAAGGGTTCTTCAGTTAAAATTCTAAACAGTTTAGATTTTGAAGAATTAATTCTGGAGAAATAAAGGTTTCCATGAGTTGAAACTTGATTTGTTGGAAAGTACTCAGAGAGCTGAATCCAACAAAATTTTGTTCACTCCATTTGGAGTTTCCTAGCCAAAGTTACATGGGTTTGAAGTTTGAACTAGAAACTGAAATTTGGGAAATATTTAAATCCCTGCACCGTGGGTCCCACGCATCCGGCTTTCTTCCACCTCGCGCCAAACTCGCCGCCCCCACGTATTTTCCCATGTTGAGCTCATCTTGAGGGTCGTCGGCAGCAGGCGAGGCCCAGAAAGGTACGCGCACTGGCGACAGTGCCCGCTAGGGTTCCGGTGACCTCGGACGAGCTCAGTTCTTCACCAAACATTCGGATTTTTGGCTCTAGAGCACCGGTGGATCGTGAGGAAGGTTGAAATGGCAACCAACACTGGTGACACGGCTGGCAAACCCAAGCTCCACGGTGACCCGAGGCCGTTTCCCCATGGCGGCACGAAAAACTGTGATAACACGGCCATTTTTGGATCTTGTTGCTCGGTTCTTCTTCGAGGAGGGGTGCTAGAGAGTGTAGAAGCTACGTGCAAGTCAGCTCGGGTGTTGATTGATCGTGTAACTCAAATATGAGTCTCAACCGAGCTCAGTTATTCTACACTAGGGTTCAGGAAAAAGCAAAATTCTCGCTCTAGGGTTGATCATTTGCCAAAAGGCTTTAGGCTACACCTTCTAAGCACGACGACGCAACTTTCTTGTGTAGGGAGGTTGAGGCGAGGGTGGCCGTAGCATGCTATCCACGGTTAGCTGGTTTCGGTTCCGCCGGTGTACCTCGGAAGTTCGGCGCTGTTTATTCGATTTGTGGCCAACAGCAGCAAGCAGCGCCCGAGTGGAAGAGGTAGCATGCAAGAGCACGCTGTGGCGATCGTTTTTGCTTGGGGAGCTCGATCAACCGAAGCTCGAGTGGCGAGGGCAATCGGGCGACAGGAAAATGGCTATGGCGTGTTCTTCGCAGGAGAAAAATCACCGAGGCGCGGGTGTGAGCGGAGGGAGGTAGGGAACTCGAGTTGGGCTCCTCGTGTGCGTGATGAGGACGCCGGTTGGGAGCTGGAAGCAGCTGCTGTCGATGCTCCCGCACCGTGGAGCTCGCTACTGCAGCCCGAGAAACAGAGCACCGGCTCTTCAGTCGGTTTGCTCAAGTGAGGGGCTGAAAAGAGGGCCCCACTCCCTAATTTAACCTCACAACTTTAATTTCTACTGCTCTTAATTCTTGGGGACCCTAATACCCCTTGTAGTTTGATCAAACCTCCAAATTCCCTTTTGAATTTGAATGAATCAAAGTGTGATTTGATTTGACCAAATTTGCAGCAAATGTTAACTGAAATTCAAATTTGATTTGAATTTAGCCAAAATAGCTCATGTCAATATCAACTCCCAATAGAGTGAAAATTTGTGTGTGATCTCACAAAAATGTGCTTAGCGTGAATATGAATCCCACTTTTGAATTCATGGGATGAAAGGAGTTTGAGTTTGAATTTAAGTTCAAACTAGCCTTTTACTAGTTGTACCCAAAAATACCTCAAAAGGTTTTGGATTTGGGTGAAATTTGGCAGGAGCATTCCTAACAAAGATTAGGAGTTAAACACATGCTCAGCCCCTATATGATGCATGTGGGAAATACTACTTTTGCATTATGTAAGTTTATCACCTAATGAATCTCTTGATGGTAGTTACTTGCTCTTCAAATGTGTTCATAAGATTTCCACAAACGAGGTGAGGTGTGGTGTGATTAACACTTTTAGAAAATGAAAAACTTGGGCCCTTACATTCCTCCCCCCTTAAAAGAATCTCTTCCCGAGATTATAAGGTAAAAATGAGAGAGAGGACGGTGGAGAATTACCGGATGTGCAACGTTAAAAAGTTGGGGTAGTTAGCGCGAAGAAAGCCTTTGCTCTCCCATGTTGCTTCATCTACGGAGTGATTACTCCATAGAACTCTATAGAACCACAACGTACGGTTGCATGTGGCTCGGGCCTTCTCATCAATACTCTGAACCGGTTCCTCCCGATAAGTGAGATCCGGTTTCAGTTCTTCGATATCTCCCAGCTGAACGGTGGTTGAAAGCTTGAGGCGCTTCCTCAGCTAAGAAATGTGAAAGACGTCGTGAACAACAGAGAGTGTCGCTGGTAATTCCAACCGGTATGCAACTGATCCACATCTTTCCAGAATCTGGAATGGACCGATGAATCGAGGTGCCAACTTTCCTCTCACCCCGAATCTGTTCACGCCCTTCATTGGAGACAGACGTAGATACACGTGATCCCCGACTTCAAATTGCAAGGGATGTCTTCTCCGGTCTGCATACTGTTTTTGTCGGGATTGGGCGGCTTTTAAGTTTGCTTGAATCAGCCGAACCTTTTCTTCTGCAGTATTGACAAGATCAATCCCAAAGGCGACCCTTTCGCCAGATTCACACCAATTCAATGGTGTGCGGCATTTTCTCCTGTATAGCGCCTTGTAGGTGACACGACCCCACGGTCTTGTCGAGCCAGGATCACGCTGAGGGGTGCTGCGTTGCACAGCACCGGATAACACACATCAAAGGTACAAAGCGGAAGCAAAGTTTTATTACATAAACGGGTTTATGAACATTTTTACAACAAAATATGTTCAGTCTACACTCACGGGCGTAGACTACGCATCAAGTTCATGTTCAGCCCGTGAACGTGTCCTTGCTAGCACACACACACACTAACACGGCGGCGTGCACGACTCCCACTTGACGGGGTTCCCCTCCTCGGGAGTCCCTTCCTTATAGAACCCTGCAAAAGCTTCAAACACAAGCAGTGAGCACGAAGGCTCAGCAAGACTGACCCGTCTCTCCTAAACATGAAACTTCTACATGAGGGGTGATAGATACATGAGGTAAAAAAATCATTTGCAAAGGAATCGCCTAGTTAATGGAACCTTACTTTCAAGTTCTAGCAGCAGGTTGTGGAGAACCTTACGCTAAGGCACATGAGAGAGCCGCAATCAAACAAGAAACGCATTTCTCTCATGTACTTTGCCCAAAGTTGAAAAGAACTTTAGTTAGCTCTAAACTACAACAAATCATTAACAACCAAAGTCCATCTTTCAATCAGTAACATTTTAACATGTAACTAGCCTGTTCTTTCTATGTCACGGTACAGTGAACAAGTGGTACTCACTGACCGCGAGGGACGGCGATTATAATCGATTTACACCTGCAGGGTTACCCGAATAACCCGTCACGTACGCCCGTACTCGATGTTGCCTACAGCAACCATCACGGACGCCGTATGCAACCACCTTTCACCCTTTAGCCAAATATTGAACCGGTCCCATCGTCCCGAGCAAGAGGTCTCTGCACGTGCATCTCAGTGCCGCCAGCCGATTTACACCTCAACCTCTCAACCTACCCTCTGAACGACGGGCAATGTCTCAATACCCAGCTACCCGAGTTACATTGGTTTTCCGGTTCCCATATAGCCGGTAGGTCTTCGGTACTGTTCTAGCTTGTTCAACAGGCCCGCACACGGCTCGGTCCTCAATCGACACAAGCGGAGCTATAGCACCCAGGCCCCAAAGTTCTGCTGCCCTTACTCTCTGCTCGGTCTCATTTTTCTTGCCATGTGTATCATGTGCTATCTCTACCCGAGTCGAGTGCCTCTAGCCTATGCTCGCGAGTAGTTCCAACTACTCAACTTGTACCGAATCCTACACTATCTTAGCATTGCAGTAGCTAACGGGGTTTTCAATCCTAATCCCAACCCATGGCTTTCTTGGCTATGCATTTGGGTTTTCAAACAAGACTCTAGTGCAAGAAATAATGATACTCAAGTAAGTGCTCAAAACAATAAAACTTTATAAAAAGGTGAATGCAAACCGGAGCTTGCCTTGCTGCTCTTGATCGTAGGCTAGCTGCTCTTCCGGAGTAATGAAGTCTAAGACTTCAGGTTCCTCCTCGACTTTAGCGACTACATGAGATGCAAGTACATGTGTTAATTTAAATGCATTTGATTTGAATTAAACTTGTGAACCTTATAAGTCTCACTAGATAGACTCACTGACCCTGAAATGTTTACTGTGGCTTGTTTACAACCTAAGCAGATACTTGGTCAAGTTTTAGTTGCAGCAAAGCTCATTTGAGCCCTCCACAATTAATTATGTACTTGACCTTAATTGGAGGCTTTAGGGTGTTCTAGGGATTCTCATGGAGCAAGCCATGACTTTCTGAAAACTAGATTTTTAGAGGGTTCTAATGGAGTTGGTATCACTTAATTTGAAGGTTCCTAGCTAAAGATATGAGCTAAACAATTTTAGAGAAAATTCTGAAAATGTTTCTGAACATTTTCTATTTTCTCTGGAACAGTTTTATTAATCACACCATTAGGCGGCTTCGGAAAAACTTCGGCCGTGTCGGCTGACCTTCCTATCACTCCAACCGACCGAGCAAAAGGCCAGAAAGCACCAGTGGTCCCTCAGGAAGCTCGGCATGGGCTCAAAGCAGCTTGGGAAAGGTCCGAAGTAGTCTCTCACCGTGCGCCCGATGCTTCCCGCATGCTCCGCCGACGGCAAACTTTGAAATACGCCGGGTACAGGGGTTCTCAGGCCAAAGGTTGTGAAGGCAACTTGTGCGCTACCAAGTCTAGTCTGTGTAGGAACGGATTGAGACCCTCTACACCTTCCTAGAGCATGAATTTGACAGAACCGCATCCGAAGGTCGGTCTGTACCGAGAAAGGGGAAAACTGGAAATTCAGCGCCGGCGATCAAGCCCTCGGGCTGTGGCTCGGGAGTGAGCAGCACCAGTTACCAACGCGTCCAGGGACGCCTTATCTTGGGCGTGACAACCTCCTGGTTGGGCTGTCCAGGGGGCCTGAAGTGCGGTGGGTTTAGGTCACTGAACGGAACTCTCGGTACATCCGAGATCACCTTAGTTCAGCTGATTTCTAGCGACGGGGAAGAAGAAGGAAGGTTCCTAGTACCTTGTCGTAGCTCTGGAGGGATCGGGGAAGCTGTGATCGTGGCTCTCCGATCGGTCCCGAGTGGCGGAGGGAGAAATCCCGGTTCTGTGTTCTTGCGAGGGGGAAAACGGTGAGGGCTTCGGCCGAGGTGTGGAGCGCCTTAAGAAGAGCTCGGAACCGACCTGCGCCCGCGCGTGGCCAAGCAGCTGGTGGCGCGGCGGCCTCCCCTCGGTGGCGATCGCAGCTGAAGCCTGAAGACCCGAGTGAGAAAGTCTTCAGTCGGTTGAATCACTTCAGTGGCTGACATGTGGGTCCCACTCCCCTTTTAACCTCTGAACTTAACTCCATATTACTGTTGTAAACAGTAATCCCCACAATGCCCATGGTGATTTGGTTTATCTACCCCTGAGCCATTTGAATTGGTTAGAATTCAAATTGGGTTTGGTTTGACTAAATTTTCAGCACATATTCAGTTTGTAATTCAAATAAAGTTTGAATTTGCTAAACTTAGCTCATGTCCATATCAACTCCAAATGGGGTGAAAATTGGTGTCTGAGCTCACAAAAATGTGCTGAATAAGAATATGCCTCCCACTTTTGAATTCATGGGATAAAAACAGTTTGAATTTGAATTTGAGTCCAAACCACCCTCTTTCTAGCTATACCCAAATGTACCTCAAAAAGGTCTTGAATTTGGGTGAAACTTGGCATGGACATTACTAGCAAAGTGTAGGAGTTTTTCATATGTCCAGCCCCTAGATGATGCATGTGGGAAATGCCACTTTTGCATTGTGTGAGTTTGTTCTCTAATGATCATGTTGATAATGGTTACTTGCTCTTCAATTGTGTTCATCAACTTTCTTCAAATGAGGTGTGTGTGTGTGTGATGATGAACACTTTGAATGTGTCAAAAACTGAGGCCTTTACATTTCTCCCCCCTTAAAAGAATCTCGTCCCGAGATTATAAGGTGAAAATGAGAGAGAGGACGGTAGAAAATTACCGGATATGCGACGTGAAAAAGTCGGGGTAGTTAGCGCGAAGAAATCCTTCGCTCTCCCATGTCGCTTCGTCCATGGAGTGATTACTCTATAGAACTTTGTAGAACCACAACGTACGGTTGCGTGTGGTTCGGGACTTCTCATCAATAACCTGAACCGGTTCCTCCCGATTTGTGAGATCCGGTTTCAGTTCTTCTATGTCCTCCAGCTGAATGGTAGTTGATAGCTTAAGACACTTCCTCAGCTGGGAAATATGAAAGATGTCGTGCACACCGGAGAGTGCTTCTGGCAATTTCAGCCGGTACGCTACTGATCCACATCTTTCTATAATCTGAAATGGACCGATGAATCGGGGTGCCAATTTTCCTCTCACCCCGAATCTGTTCACGCCCTTCATTGGAGACACACGTAGGTATACGTGGTCCCCGACTTCGAATTGTAGTGGCCGCCTTCTCCGGTCCGCATATTGCTTTTTTAGGGATTGGGCGGCTTTTAGGTTCGCTTGAATCAGTCGCACCTTTTCCTCCGCGTTACTGACAAGGTCAATCCCGAAGGTAACCCTTTCGCCAGACTCACACCAATTCAGTGGTGTGCGGCATCTCCTCCCGTATAGTGCCTCGTAGAGCGCCATCTTGATGCTGACTTGGTAACCATTGTTGTACGAGAACTCAGCTAACGGTAAGTGATCATCCCAATTCTTGCCGTGATTGATAGCACAAGCTCGTAGCATGTCTTCTAGAATCTGATTTACCCGCTCGGTTTGCCCATCCGTCTGCGGGTGGTATGCTGAACTACGAATCAGCTTCGTCCCCAATGCAGCGTGTAGCTGCTCCCAAAAACGGGACACAAATAACGTGCCCCGATCCCATATGATGGTACGGGGTACGCCGTATAAGCATAGGATCCGTGAGATGTACAGTTCAGCGTACTTCTTGGCGTTGTAGTTGGTGTTGACCGGGATGAAATGGGCAACTTTGGTGAGCCGGTCGATGATCACCCACATAGAATCATGTTTCTGAAAAGTTGTGGGTAAAACGATGATGAAGTCCATGCTCACATCCTCCCACTTCCAGGCAGGAACGCCCAGTGGTTGTAGCAGTCCCGGTTTCCGCATATGATCTGCCTTCACCCTTCGACATGTATCACACTCGGACACGTACTTTGTGATCTCCCGCTACATTCGTGTCAAACTTGCTTCTGAGTTCTTGATACATTTTGTTGCTGCCGGGGTGAATAGAAAATTTTGACAAGTGAGCCTCATCAAAGATTTTCTTCGTAATTCCGGGTTACGGGGTACGACGATCCGGTCCTTGAACCATAGGACGCCGTCTCTATCCTTTCGGAAACATTTCAGCTCCCCACTGTCTATACGTCTCCGCAAATGCGACATGCCCTTGTCATGTTTCTGAGCTGCCGCTATCTCTTCACGGATGGTGGGGATCAAAGCTAAGTTGTAGAGAGATCCATGTGGAATCACATGCAGTGGTGGTTCGCTCTCTTCCAACGGTGTGATGGTCAGATTTTTGACGTGTGACTTGCGACTCAGCGCATCTTCCACTACGTTTGCCTTGCCGGGGTGATAATGGATCTCTATTTCGTAATCCTTTATCAGTTCTAACCATCTTCGCTGCCTCATGTTCAGCTCCTTCTGAGTGAATATGTACTTGAGGCTCTTGTGGTCGGTATATAGATGAACGAGGTTACCGAGTAGGTAGTGCCTCCACATTTTAAGTGCAAGTACCACGGCAGCAAGCTTCAAGTCGTGAGTTGGATAATTCTGCTCATGGTTTCTGAGCTGCCGTGACCCATACGCGACCACTCTTCGGTCTTGCATCAGCACACATCCGAGTCCAATGCCGGATGCATCGCAGTACACATTGAACGGTTTTGTTGTGTCTGGCTGCGCCAAAACCAGTGATGATGTCAGGTGCTTCACTAATGCCTTGAACGCTGCTTCACATGCTGGACTCCAAACATATTTGGTAGCCTTCTTTAGCAGCTCCGTCATAGGCTTGGCAATCTTTGAGAAGTTCGGGATGAACCTCCGATAATATCCCGCGAGTCCGAGGAAACTCCGTACCTCGTGAACAGTTCTCGGGGATTTCCAATTCAGCACTTGTGTGATTTTACTCGGGTCTACAGCGATACCCTCCGCTGAGATGATATGCCCGACACAAGGCACTTGCGATATCCAGAATTCGCACTTGCTGAATTTCGCGTATAGCTTGTGATCCCGTAGCCGTTGCAAGACTATACGCAGATGCTTCTTGTGATCTTCCTCCGACTTGGAATATACCAGTATGTCGTCGATGAAGACCACGACAAACTTGTCCAGCTCCGGCATGAATACCGAGTTCATTAGATGCATAAAGTGAGCTGGAGCATTGGTGAGGCCGAAGGACATGACCAGGTACTCATAAAGTCCGTACCTTGTCGAGAAAGCCGTTTTCGGAATATCCTCAGCCTGTATCTTAATCTGATGGTACCCAGATCTTAAGTCCATCTTGGAAAAGATCTTTGCTTTGACCAACTGATCAAACAACATGTCAATCCGTGGCAACGGGTACTTGTTTTTTATGGTTATGGCGTTTAGTGGACGATAGTCCACACAAAGCCACAACGTCTCATCCTTCTTCTTTACAAATAATGCCGAACAGCCCCATGGCGAGGAGCTCGGCCTAATAAAACCCTTTTCCAGCAGGTCCGTTAGCTGGGTCTTCAGTTCAGCCAACTCCTTGGGCGCCATCTTGTACGGCCCTCGGGATATTGGCATGGTTCCCGGTGCAAGTTCAATCTTGAACTCCACCTCTCTATCGGGCAGCATCCCCGGTAAATCATCCGGGAACACGTCAGAGAACTCTCGGACCACTGGAATATCTTTCAATCTGATAGCTGTGGATTGATAGACACTTGGAAGTTTTATTTCTGGACTGTCCAGAAATAAAGAGTGAGATCCGTGCACTTCTGAGTTCAAGTGCACGATTCGAAGGACGGTGTCTAAAACAGCGCCGTGGCGGGTTAACCACGACATCCCTAAGATGACATCGACCTTCTGTCCTTCTAAAATTATGAGAGACGTAGGGTATACTTTACCCTCTAAGCAAAATGGCGCTTTTGGGACCATCATGCTTGCTGAAATTTTCCCACCCAGTGAACAAATCAAATATGGACTATCGGTGGGTAGTATTGGCAAGCTGTATTTAGCAATGAAAGCTTGGCTAATAAAGCTATGCGTGGCGCCTGAATCAAATAATACTACGGCGGGATGCTTGTGGTGTTGGAACATACCCGCAAGGATTAGCTCACCCTCCGGCACGTCCTCTATGGCAAGCTGGTGGACGGTGCCGGGCCTCGGGTTTGCCCGCCGCGCATTAGTAGGGTTCCGGGGCTGATTCCTCCCCGGAAGCTGTGGTGCAACTCCGCCGCCTTGCCTCTCCGGACAACTGCTGGCGAAGTGACCTGGACGACAACACTTGTAACATGTGGCTGCTGCCTGGCTGGTGCTTGGTGGACGAAAGCTCGGCATGCGCTGCTGAGGTGCATACGCACACGGCATCGCCCGCTGCTGCTGTTGTTGTTGCAGAGGTGGTGCTGGCAGTGCCGGCCTGAACGCCGGTGAAGAATACGGCCGACTGCGGAATGGCATTGACCGCTGTGGTGGCTGCCAGCGTGAACCTGATGGTGGGCTATTAACCATTCGAAATTTCTGAGAAGGACCGCCTCCTTCTCCGCTGCTTTGCGGCGCGCTTCGCTTTCTCTCCACTGCCGCTAACTCCTTGCCTGAGTCCTCCTGAACAATCGCAGCATCAATTATGTCGTTGAGGCTGCCCCGATTGAACATCGCCAACTTGTCCTTCAGGAGTGGGTTAAGCCCCTGGTAGAAGTGGTCCTGTCGCTTCTCGTCAGTATCAGCGTGATACGACGCGTAGAGCACGAGATCGTTGAACGTCCTAGAGTATTCCAGCGCGTTCCGGCTCCCTTTCTGCAGGTGTAGAAACTCCTGCATCTTCCTCTACATAAGACCCGGCGGTATGTGATAGGCCCTGAAGGCCGTCCGGAACTCCGCCCAGGTCATAACTCAGTCGGTGGGCTGTGAAGCACAGTAGTTTGCCCACCACGCGCTCGCGGATCCTTGGAGCTGTTGGACCGTGAACTGAGTCTTGCGCTGCTCACTTACTTGGAGCAGCCCGAACTTCATCTCTATCGTGCGGAGCCAGTTGTCCTCATCGAGGGGTTCATCCGCCCTTGAGAATACCGGGGCATGAGTCGCTAGAAAGTCGTAGTAGGAGCTCTGTTGGCGCTCCTCACGATCTTGATGCCTCTCTGGTCAAGACGTATTGGCAATAAGAGTTTGCAGCAACTCCGTGTGCTGCTGATGAGATCCCTCCATTGCCGCAACGATGTCGGCCAATGTAACCGTTGGCGGTGGCGGTGGCGGTGGCGTTGTTTGCTGTTGCTGTTGTTGTGGTTGCTGCTGCTGTCCCGAGGAGTCCTCGGGAGGCTGTTGGGAGGTTTCTCCCCCTTGACTGGAACCCCCAACGTCCGGGTTGGCACGAGTACGAGTCATTCTGAAATTTAACACAGCAGTGATCAGCACATGTCATACTCAAAAATTCCATATGAAACAGTAGGTATTTGAAATGACGCATGAATAATTTGCAGAACATTCACATATATTGATAAAGCATAAACTTTATACAATATACATTATCCTCAGGTCTCCGAGAAGTCGTGCTCATGTCGTCACTACCTATACATACGCTACTGTCTACGCGACATGTCACTGGTTACAAAAGTTTGGTTTACACCACCCTGGTTGCCCTACTTGGCAACGGTAAACCCCTACTCGGAGTAGAACTTGACCTACTGTGGGTCGTCCTCCTCCGGTACCTCTGCTGGTGGCTCTGGGTCTACAACCTCCTCTCCCATCTCGGGTTATCCCATTGCCGGAAGACTCAAGACCACCGGTATGCCCAATACCGGGGGTACGAGATCCTGCAATACGTGCACCTCGTCCATTGCCTGGTTGTAGTCTTCTTCCCAGCCTTGCCCTTCCTCAATAGCGTTGTCCCGCTCTTGAGTAAGCACTTCATTCTGCTGGGTCAGAGCCTGCACCTGTTCTTGCAGTGCCGCGATGTCAACACGGCTTTTCTTTTTCGCCTTCTTCAGACGATGCAACTGATGATGCTGTTCGTTCAGTCGCTTGCTCGTCGGAAGGAGCACATTGCGGAATGTGCTGTGAGCACTCTCGAAATGGTCTCCACGGCTTGTGCTCTCCTGGAGCTTTGCGGCGAGATGCTCCGTATGAACAGCTTGGTTGTCCATCACGGCCTTTCCCGCCCTCATTTGGAGGCTGAGGTTCGCCTCCGCCGGGCTGTACCTTGGACAACCCGGATCGGTTGCCTCCCTGTACCTCCCTTCCCACACGTGATTCGCCCGTCCCTCCACCGGAACGAGCGCGTATGGAGTGCCCTCCATCGCTCTCACGTGTAGCTGGCAGAAACGTGACATAGTGTCATGGGCTGCCACTTGCCACATTCCCTCGGGTTGTCTATCTTTCACCATGACGGTGAACGGCGCCCACCCGGGTGGCGTAGGGCCTACAGGAACCTCGACATGGATTTTCCACATCTTGTTCCCCTCCTCGCCTTCTTCCTTGGTGAAGTACTGCGGCATCTGGTTGTACCCGAAATATTGAAGCATCTGCCTCAATGCTTCCGGATAGCCGCTGTGGTGAGAACAGTGAGATTCCACCCACCCGTTCTCGAACTGTTTATCCGCTATCATCTGTAAAAATATATTTGAGAAATGTCAAATATTTATTTGCACAGTAAACCATTGAGTTATAACATAAAACATGTCATTGAACCCATAAAACTTGGAAATATAGTTCAAATTTAAACAAATTTGACTGCTGATCTGCTGTCCAACATGACAGCCCTGACCAGTTTCCATTTCAACCTTATTTAGGCCATGCTAAAAACAAAACCAATTCCGGAGCTCAACATCAAAGTTAAAGATAACTTCAATAGATTTCCAGAAAGTATTTTCTTGGCCTAAGATCTGTCCTGGTTCAAAAGTTATGAGATGTCAAAGTTAACAGAATTTCTGGAGAAAACTGGACAGTACCTCCCTGCTTTAGGTACTGATTTGATCCAAGAATTCCAGTTAATTCTGCTCCCCATCTGACAAAACTTTCTGTTAAAAAGTTGTAACCCATCTCATGATATTTCCATAACTACTTCATGTTCTATTTTTGGATTTTTATGCAGGAAGTTATGCTCAATTTACAGAGAGTTTACAGAGAGTGTTTGATCTGCCCTGTTTTCTGGACAGTTTCCACTCTACTGCATTTTTCGATTTGTTAAGGGATGAAACACCTCTGGACCTCAACAGAAAAGTTGTAAAGCTATTCCAAATCTTTCCAGAAATGTATCATATGACCCCATCCTCTAAAGAACTCAACCTCTAACCTCTGATTAACTTCAGCCTTAATTCAGCTGAAAACAGGGGACTCTGTCCTTAGCAGCCTATAAGTTGAAAACTTGTTAACTTTGAATATCCTGATTAAGGGAAGGAGTTACATCAAAGTTTTAGTACTCCGGATTAAAACTTTCAAGTTTTACAATGATGTTGTTCATTTAATGGAGTGTGACGTCGATGCGTCACCAGAGCATGCCGGTACTACGTCCTCACTAGGAAAAAAAATCTATACCAAACTTAGCCGGCTTCGTTAGTTCAGTGGCACTAAGCGTCTCTCGCACACGGATGCTACACGTCTACTGTTTCGTGGTTAGACTACCTGCAAATAACTCATACAATCGTCAGACTCGGCTGCAGACCGAGCCCGGTATCCATACAGTTCGTACACCCGGCCATCATCACTCGCCTGGATGTTCTCAATCCAAACATGCCTTGAGCTGCGTGTTCACGTTACTGACCACGTGACGGGGTCTCCCAAATTGCACCACGCAGGCCAGGGACAGACATTGCTCGAATAGCCCAAACGACATGAAGAGTCATAGAGGATATTAAAGCGGGTCGGGTTACCTGCCACCCGTGGAGCTCCACCCTTCAGCTTGTGCGCACTGGTGGACAGCGCTTATGTGCACCCCCCAAGACATAAAGTGTCCCGGGATGCACGATTTTCCGACATAAGCAAATAGGTTAGTATGCCACTTTCTATACACTAATAACATCCTTATATGGGCTACTAACTCATTCCTCACTGGATTTTTGAAAATGAGGACCTTCATAGTGCGTTAAACCTCAAGCGAGCTCTGATACCAACGCTGACACGACCCCACGGTCTTGTCGAGCCAGGATCACGCTGAGGGGTGCTGCATTGCACAGCACCGGATAACACACATCAAAGGTACAAAGCGGAAGCAAAGTTTTATTACATAAACGGGTTTATGAACATTTTTACAACAAAATATGTTCAGTCTACACTCACGGGCGTAGACTACGCATCAAGTTCACGTTCAGCCCGTGAACGTGTCCTTGCTAGCACACACGCACACTAACACGGCGGCGTGCACGACTCCCACTCGACGGGGTTCCCCTCCTGGGGTTCTGTCTTCTCCTCGGGAGTCCCTTCCTCATAGAACCCTGCAAAAGCTTCAAACACAAGCAGTGAGCACGAAGGCTCAGCAAGATTGACCCGTCTCTCCTAAACATGAAACTTCTACATGAGGGGTGATAGGTACATGAGGTAAAAAAATCATTTGCAAAGGACTCGCCTAATTAATGGAACCTTACTTTCAAGTTTTAGCAGCAGGTTGTGGAGAACCTTACGCTAAGGCACATGAGAGAGCCGCAATCAAACACGAAACGCATTTCTCTCATGTACTTTGCCCAAAGTTGAAAAGAACTTTAGTTAGCTCTAAACTACAACAAATTATTAACAACCAAAGTCCATCTTTCAATCAGCAACATTTTAACATGTAACTAGCCTGTTCTTTCTACGTCACGGTACAGTGAACAAGTGGTACTCACTGATCGCGAGGGACGGTGATTATAATCGATTTACACCTGCAGGGTTACCCGAATAACCCGTCACGTACGCCCGTACTCGATGATGCCTACAGCAACCATCACGGACACCGTACGCAAACACCTTTCACCCGTTAGCCAAATATTGAATCGGTCCCATCGTCCCGAGCAAGAGGTCTCTGCACGCGCATCTCAGTGCCGCCAGCCAATTTACACCTCAAGCTCTCAACCTACCCTCTGAACGACGGGCAATGCCTCAATACCCAGCTACCCGAGTTACATCGGTTTCCCGGTTCCCATATAGCCGGTAGGTCTTCGGTACTGTTCTAGCTTGTTCAACAGGCCCGCACACGGCTCGGTCCTCAATCGACACAAGAGGAGCTATAGCACCCAGGCCCCAAAGTCCTGCTGCCCTTACTCTCTGCTCGGTCTCATTTTTCTTGCCACGTGTATCATGTGCTATCTCTACCCGAGTCGAGTGCCTCTAGCCTATGCTCGCGAGTAGTTCCAACTACTCGACTTGTACCGAATCCTACACTATCTTAGCATTGCAGTAGCTAACGGGGTTTTCAATCCTAATCCCAACACATGGCTTTCTTGGCTATGCATTTGGGTTTTCAAAAAGACTCTAGGGCAAGAGATAATGATACTCAAGTAAGTGCTCAAAACAATAAAACTTTATAAAAAGGAGAATGCAAACCGGAGCTTTCCTTGCTGCTCTTGATCGTAGGCTAGCTGCTCTTCTGGAGTAATGAAGTCTAAGACTTCAGGTTCCTCCTCGACCTTAGCGACTACATGAGATACAAGTACATGTGTTAATTTAAATGCATTTGATTTGAATTAAACTTGTGAACCTTATAAGTCTCACTAGACAGACTCACTGACCCTAAAATTTTTACTGTGGCTTGGTAACAACCTAAGCAGAGACTTTGTCAAGTTTTAGTTGCAGCAAAGCTAATGTGAGCCCTCCACAATTAATTATGTACTTGAACTTAATTGGAGGCTTTAGGGTGTTCTAGGGATTTTCATGGAGCAAGCCATGACTTTATGAAAACTAGATTTTTAGAGGGTTCTAATGTAGTTGGTCTCACTTAATTTGAAGGTTCCTAGCTAAAGATATGAGCTAAACAATTTCAGAGAAAATTCTGAAAATGTTTCTGAACATTTTCTATTTTCTCTGGAACAGTTTTATTAATCAAACATTAGGTGAATCAAATGAGCTCAAATGGATCCGAAATTTTTATGGTAGTTCAGGGATATTTTGGTGAATATCCCAGCAAAATTTCAGAATTTTCCACCAAGGGATTCTCCAGTTAAAATTCCAAACAGTTTAAATTTTTGAGGAATTAATTCTGGAGGAATAAGGATTTTCATGAAGTGAAACTTGATTTTCTGGAAAGTACTCAGAGATCTGAATCCAACAAAATTTGGTTCATCCAATTTGGAGTTTCCTAGCCCAAGTTATGAGGATTTGAAGTTTGAATGAAATCTGAAAATCGGGGAAAAGTTTAAATCTGCTGGTGGGCCCACGGTACACGTGTCGGGCGCTGGAGCGACGGCACACCGGGGTCCATGAAGTTTTTGTGCGCCAGAACTCCAGATCCGAGCCACAGACTGATCCCGATTTAAAATCCGACCCGCTGACAGCCGGAGTCCACCCCCTTCGTCTACCTCCCGACTCCCGCGTTCGGCCGCCGCGACGCCTCGCCGGAGAGCTCGCCGGCAGCCTCGGTGGTGCTACAAACTTCATGATTCTGGCCGCCCCTGCCTAAGTCCACTCGGGGAACACGATTCTGGGCTCAGTTCGTCATGACAACGGCCGGCACTTGGTCGGCGACGAGCGGCGGCTTCGGAAAGACTTCGGCCGTGTCGTCCGACCTTCCTAGCACTCCAACCGACCGAGCAAAATGCCAGAAAGCACCAGTGGTCCCTCAGGAAGCTCGGCATGGGCTCAAAGCAGCTTGGGAAAGGTCCGAAGTAGTCTCTCATCGTGCGCCCGATGCTTCCCGCATGCTCCACCGACGGCAAACTTCGAAATACGCCGGGTACAGGCGTTATCAGGCCAAAGGTTGTGAAGGCAACTTGTGCGCTACCAAGTCTAGTCTGTGTAGGAACGGATTGAGACCCTCTACACCTTCCTAGAGCGTGAATTTGACAGAACCGCACCCGAAGGTCGGTCTGTACCGAGAAAGGGGAAAACTGGAAATTCACCGCCGGCGATCAAGCCCTCGGGCTGTGGCTCGGGAGTGAGCAGCACCGGTTACCAACGCGTCCAGGGACGCCTTAGCTTGGGCGTGACAACCTCCCAGTTGGGCTGTCCACGGGGGCCTGAAGTGCGGTGGGTTTAGGTCACTGAACGGAACTCTCGGTACATCCGAGATCACCCGAGTTCAGCTGATTTCTAGCGACGGGGAAGAAGAAGGAAGGTTCCTAGTACCTTGTCGTAGCTCTGGAGGGATCAGGGAGGCTGTGATCGTGGCTCTCCGATCGATCCCGAGTGGCGGAGGGAGAAATCCCGGTTCTGTGTTCTTGCGAGGGGGAAAATGGCAAGGGCTTCGGCCGAGGCGTGGAGCGCCTTAAGAAGGGCTCGGAACCGACCTGCTCCCACGCGTGGCCAAGCAGCTGGTGGCGCGGCAGCCTCCTCTCGGTGGCGATCGCAGCTGAAGCCCAAAGACCCGAGTGAGAAAGTCTTCAGTCGGTTGAATCACTTCAGTGGCTGACGTGGGTCCCACTCCCATTTTAACCTCTGAACTTAACTCCATATTACTGTTGTAAACAGTAATCCCCACAATGCCCATGGTGATTTGATTTATCTACCCCTGAGCCATTTGAATTGGTTAGAATTCAAATTGGGTTTGGTTTGACCAAATTTTCAGAACATATTCAGTTTGTAATTCAAATAAAGTTTGAATTTGCTAAACTTAGCTCATGTCCAGATCAACTCCTAATGGAGTGAAAATTGGTGTGAGAGCTCACAAAAATGTGCTGAATAAGAATATGCCTCCCACTTTTGAATTCAGGGGATAAAAACAGTTTGAATTTTAATTTGAGTCCAAACCACCCTCTTTCTAGCTATACCCAAAAGTACCTCAAAAAGGTTTTGAATTTGGGTGAAACTTGGCATGGACATTACTAGCAAAGGTAGGAGTTTTTCATATGTCCAGCCCCTAGATGATGCATGTGGGAAATGCCACTTTTGCATTGTGTGAGTTTGTTCTCTAATGATCATGTTGATAATGGTTACTTGCTCTTCAAATGTGTTCATCAACTTTCTTTAAATGAGGTGTGTGTGTGTGATGATGAACACTTTGAATGTGTCAAAAACTGAGGTCTTTACAGTAGGGCGCCATCTTGATGCTGTCTTGGTAACCATTATTGTACGAGAACTCGGCTAACGGTAAGTGATCATCCTAATTCTTAACGTGGTTGATAACACAAGCTCGTAACATGCCTTCTAAAATTTGATTTACCCGCTCAGATTGCCCATCCGTCTGCAGGTGGTACGCCAAACTACGGATCAGCTTCGTCCCCAATGCAGCATGTAACTGCTCCCAAAAACGAGACACAAATAAAGTGTCCCGATCCGAGATGATAGTACGGGGTACGCCCTTTAAGCACAGGATCCGTGAGATGTACAACTCAGCATACTTCTTGGCGTGATAGTTGGTGTTAACCGGGATAAAATGGGCAACTTTTGTGAGCCAGTCGACGATCACCCACACTGAATCATGCTTCTGAAATGTGGTGGGTATACCGATGATGAAGTTCGTGCTCACATCCTCCCACTTCCAGGCAGGAGTGCTAAGCGGTTGTAGCAGTCCCGGTTTTCTCATGTGGTCAGCCTTCACCCTTCGGCATGTATCACACTCGGACACGTATTTCGCGATCTCCCGCTTCATCCGTGTCCACCAAAGCATGCTTCTGAGTTCTTGATACATCTTGTTGATGCCGGGATGAATAGAAAACTTTGATAAGTGAGCCTCATCAAAGATTTGCTTCCTCAATTCCAGGTTACGGGGTACAACGATCCTGTCCTTGAACCATAGGACGCCGTCTCCGTCCTTCCGGAAACAGTTCAACTCCCCACTGTCTACACGTCTCCGCAAATGCAACATGCCTTTGTCATGTTTCTGAGCTGCCGCTATCTCTTCACGGATGGTGAGGATAAGAGCTAAGTTGTAGAGAGCTCCATGTGGAATCACATGTAATGGTGGCTCGCTCTCTTCCAGCGGAGTGATGGTCAGATTATGAATGTGTGACTTGTGACTTAGCGCATCCACCACCATGTTTGCCTTGTCAGGGTGATAATGGATCTCTATTTCGTAATCCTTTATCAACTCCAACCATATTCACTGCCTCATGTTCAACTCCCTCTGAGTGAATGTGTACTTGAGGCTCTTGTGGTCGGTATATAGATGAACGAGGTTACCGAGTAGGTAGTGCCTCCACATTTTAAGTGCAAGTACCACGGCAGCAAGCTCTAAGTCATGAGTTGGATAGTTTTACTCATGATTCCTGAGCTGTCGTGATCCATACACGACCACCCTTCGGTCTTGCATCAGCACACATCCAAGCCCAATGCCGAATGCATCGCAGTACACATCGAAAGGTTTTGTTGTGTCTGGCTGCGCCAAAACCGGTGCTGATGTTAGGTGCTTCACTAATGCCTTGAACCCTGCTTCACATGCTGGACTCCAAACATATTTAGTATCCTTTTTCAGCAGCTCGATCATAGGCTTGGCAATCTTTGAGAAGTTTGGAATGAACCTCCGATAATATCCCTCGAGTCCGAGGAAACTCCGTACCTCGTGGACAGACCTCGGGGACTTCCAATTCAGCACTTGTGTGATCTTACTCGGGTCTACAGTGATGCCCTCATCTGAGATAATATGCCCTAGAAAAGGTACTTGTAATATCTAGAATTTGCATTTGCTGAATTTCGCGTATAGATTATGATCCCGCAGCCTTTGCAAGACTATATGCAGGTGCTTCGCGTGTTCTTCCTCCGACTTGGAATATACCAATATGTCATCGATGAAGACCACGATAAACTTGTCTAGCTCCGGCATGAATACCGAGTTCATCAAGTACATGAAATGAGCTGGAGCGTTGGTGAGGCCGAAGTACATGCCCGTACCTCATCGAGAAAGCCATCTTCGGAATGTCCTCCACCTGTATTTTAATCTGGTGGTACCCTGATCTTAAGTCCATCTTGGAAAAGATCTTTGCTTCGAACAACTGATCAAACAACATGTTGATCCGTGGCAACGGGTACTCGTTCTTGATAGTCATGGCGTTTAGTGGACGATAGTCCACACAAAGCCGCAACGTCTCATCTTTATTCTTCACAAATAATGCCGAACAGCCCCATGGCGAGGAGCTCGGCCTAATAAACCCCTTCTCCAGCAGGACCATCAACTGCGTTTTCAACTCCGCCAATTCCTTTGGCGCCATCTTGTACGACCTTCTGGATATTGGCATAGTTCCCGGAGCAAGTTCAATCTTGAACTCCACCTCTCGGTCGGGCAGCATCCCCGGTAAATCATCCGGGAACGCGTCTGGAAATTCACAGACTACTGGAATGTCTTCCAATCTGATGGTGGTGGATTGGTATACACTTGGAAGCTTTATTTCTGGACTGTCCAGAAATAATGAATGAGACTCGTGCATTTCTGGGTGTAGATGCACGACTCGTAGGACGGTGTCTAGAACAGCGCCGTGGCGGGTTAACCACGACATCCCTAAGATGGCATCGACCTTTTGTCCCTCTAAATCTATGAGAGACGTAGGGTATACTCTACCTCCTAAGCATAACGGCGCTTTTGAAACCATCATGCTTGCTGAAATTTTCCCACCCGGTGAACAAATCAAGTAAGCACTTTTGGTGGGTAGTATTTGCAAGCTGTATTTAGCAATAAAATCTTGGCTAATGAAATTATGCGTGGCGCCTGAATCAAATAAAACAATGGCGGGATGCTTGTGGAGTTGGAACATACCCGCAAGGATTTGTTCTCCCTCCGGCACGTCCTCTATGGCGAGTTGGTGGACGGTGCTGGGCTTAGGGTTTGTCCACCGCGCATTAATGGGATTCCCGGGCTATTCCTCCTTGGAAACTGTGGTGCCACTCCACCGCCTTGCCTCTCGAGGCAGTTGTTGGCGAAATGTCCTTGACGACCGCATTTGAAGCATGTGGTCGATGGCTGGCCCGTACTTGGAGGACGAAAGCCCGGCATGCGCTGCTGAGGTGCAAACGCACGCGGCATCGTCCACTGATGCTGTTGTTTCTGCGGAGGTGGTGCTGGTAAGGCCGGTCGGAACGCCGGTGGTGAATACGGCCGATTGCGAAATTGCATCGGTCGCTGCAGTGGCTGCCAGCGTTGACCCGATGGTGAGTGATACGCCATCCGGTATTTCTAGGGAGGACCACCTCCCTCTCCGCTGATCTGCGGTGCGCTTCGCTTCTTCTCCGCCGCTGCTAACTTCTTGCCGGAGTCCTCTTGTACAATCACAGCATCAATTATGTCGTTGAGGCTGCCGCGATTGAACATTGCCAGTTTGTCTTTCAGGAGTGGATTCAGCCCCTGGTAAAAGTGGTCTCGCCGCTTCTCATCCGTATATGCGTGATAGGAAGCGTACAGCGTGAGATCATTGAACGCCCTGGAGTACTCCAGTGTGTTCGTGTTGCCTTGCTGCAGGTGAAGGAACTCCTGCGTCTTCCTTTTCATCAGACCTGGCGGTATGTGATAGGCCCTGAAAGCCGTCCGGAACTCCGCCCAGATTAGCACTCACTCGGTGGGTTGTGAGAGGCACAAAAGTTTGCCCACCAAGCACTCGCGGACCCCTGAAGTTGCTGGGCCGCGAATTGAGTCTTCCTCTGCTCACAAGCTTGGAGCAGCCGAATTTCATCTCCATCGTGCGGAGCCAGTTGCCCGCATCGAGGGGTTCATCCGCCCTTGAGAATACCGGGGGATGGGTAGCAAGAAAATCCGATTAGGAACTCTGTTGGCATTCCTCTCGATCTTGACGCCTCTCTGGTCGAGACGTATTGGCGATTAGAGTTTGCAGCAGCTCCGTGTGCTGCTGATGCGAGCCCTCCATGGCCAGAACAATGTCAGCCAACGTGACCGTTGGCGGTGGTGGTGGCGGTTGTTGCTGTTGCTGTCCCTAGGAAGTATCGGGAGGCTGTTGGGAGGCCTCTCCCCCCTGACTTGAACCACCAACCTCAGGGTTGGCATGTGTACGAGTCATTCTGAAATTCAAAACAGCAACGATCAGCACATGTCATTCTTAAAATTCCATGGAAAACAGTAGGTATTGTAGTGACTCATGAATATACTTGCACAACATTCATACTTGCACAAGATATATTATTCTCGGATCCCCGAGAGGTCGTGCTCATGTCGCCACTACCTAAACACATGCTACTGTCTACACGACATGTCATTGTTACAAAAGTTTCTACACACCACCCTCGCTGCCCTACTTGGCAACGGTAAACTCACTACTCGGAGTAGAACTCGACCTCCTGCAGGTCTTCCTCCTCCGCTATCTCTTGTGGTGGCTCAAGGTCTATGACCTCATTTTCGGATTCAGGTTCCGGCATCGTCAGGATACCCAAAACCACTGGTACTGCACCTACCATCGATAGGCCCACTACCAGAGGCACGAGGTCTTGCAAAGCATGCACCTCGTCCATGGCCTGGTTATAGTCTTCTTCCCACCCCTGGCCCTCCTCAATAGCGTCATCACGCTCTTGAGTAAGGACCTCATTCTTCTGGGTCAAGGCTTGTATCTGCTGCTGCAAAGCTGTGCTGTCGACACGGCTTTTCTTCTTTGCCTTCTTCAGACGGCGCAACTGATTGTGTTGTTCATTCAGTCGCTTAATTGTCGGAAGGAGCACATTACGGAGTGCGCTGTGAGCACTCTCGAAATGGTCTTGGCGGCTGGTGCTCTCCTTGAGCTCCACGGCAAGTCGAGCTGTATGGACAGCTTGGCTGTCCATCACTGTCTTTCCTGCCGCTAAATGGAGACTGAGGTTCGCCTGCTCTAGATTGTAACTTGGGCAACTCGGATCAGTCGCCGCAAAGTACCTCTCCCTCCACACGTGATTAGGCATCCCTCCACTGGGACAAGCATGTACGGAGTACCCTCCATCGCTTTCACGTGTAGCTGGCAGAAACGCGACATGGTGTCACGGACTGCCACTTGCTACATCTCTTCCGGTTGTCTACCTTTCACCGTGACGGTGAACGGTGCCCAACCCGGTGGCGTCAGTCCTGCTGGAACTTCAACATGGACAGTCCATGTCTTGTTCCCCTCCTCGCCTTCTTCCTTGGCAAGGTAACGCGGCGTCTCCACGTACCCGAAGTATTGAAGCATCAGTTTCAACAATTTCGGATAACCGCTGCGTTGAGAACAGTGGCATACCACCCACCCATTCTCCAGTTGTTTATCCTCTGTCATCTGTAGAAACATATTTGAAAAAGGTCAAATATTCATTTCAACAGTAAATCATGGAGTTATAACATAAAACATGTCATTGAACTCGTAAAACTTGGAAACACAATTCAAACTTAGAACAAATTTGATTGCTGGTCTGCTGCCCAAGCTGACAGCCCTGACCAGTTTCCCTTTTAATCTGATTTCGACCATGCTAAAGGCAAAACCAGTTCTGGAGCTCAACATCAAAGTTAAAGTTAACTTCAATATATTTCCAGAATGTATTTGTTTGCCCTCAGATCAATCCTGGTTCAAAAGTTATGAGATGTCAAAGTTGACATAATTTCTGGAGAAAATTGGACAGGACCTTCCTGCTTGAGGTACTGATTTGATCCAAGAATTCCAGTTAATTCTACCTCAAATTTGAGAAAACTTTCTGTTACAAAGTAACTAATATTATGAACTTTTCATAACTACCTCATTTTCTATTTTTGGATTTTTATGCAGGAAGTTATGCTCATTTTACAGAGAGTATTTGCTCTGCCCTGTTTTCTGGACAGTTTCAACTCTACTGCATTTTTCGACCAACTGAGGGATGAAACAACTCTGGACTTCAATAGAAACGTTGTAAATATCTTCCAAAGATTTCCAGAAATGTATCATATGACCCCAACATCGAAAGAACTCGACCTCTAACCTCTGTATAACTTCAGCATTATTTCAGCTAAAAACAGAGGACTCTGTTCCTAATATCCTATAAGTTGAAAACTTGCTTACTTTGAACATCCTGATTAATGGAAGGATTTAAATCAAAGTTTTAGTGTTCTGGATCAAAACCTTCAAGTTTTACAATGGTGTTGATCATTTAGTGGATGGTGACGTCGAAGCGTCACTCAATTCATGTCGGTACTACGTTCCTCACCAAGAAAACCTATACCGGACTTAGCCGGCCTCGTTACTTCAGTGGCACTAAACGTCTCTCGCACATGTATGCTACTCGTCTACTGATCCGTGGTTAGACTACCTGCAATTAAACCACACAATCGCCAGGTTCAGCTGCACACCGAACCCGGTCCCAATACAGTTCCATACAACCGTCCGTCATCACTCGCACGGTTGTTCTCAAGCCAATCACGCCTTGAGCTACGTGTTCACGTTACTAACCATGTGACGGGGTCTCCCATACTTTCCCGGAGCACGCCAGGGAAGGGCGTTGCTCGAATACCACAAACGACATGAACAGTCGTAGAGGATACCTAAGCTGGCCGGGTTACCTGCCACCCGTGAGGCTCCACCCTTAAGTTTGTGCGCACTGTTGGACAGCGCTTACATGCACCCCCCAAGACATATGAAGTCCCGAGATGCATGATTTTACGACTTAAACAATTAGGTTAGTATTGCCACTTGCTATACACTAATAACATCCTTATATGGGCTACTAACTCGTTCCTCACCAAGTTTTTGAAAAATTAACCTTTTTAAATGTGATAAACCTCAACGGAGCTCTGATACCAGGCTGCGAGGACCCGACGGTCTCGACTAGCCCGGATCACGCTGAGGGGTGCTACGTTGCACAACACCGGATAACACACAAAAAGGTACAAAGCGGAAGCAAAAGTTTTATTATATAAAAGTGTTTATGAACATGTTTACAGCAAAATACGTCAAGTCTACACTCACGGGCGTAGACTAAGCAAAAGAGTTCACGTTCAGCCCGTGAACGTGTTTCAACTAGCATACACGCACACTAACACGGCGGCGTGCACGGCTCCAACTCGACGGTGTTCCCCTCTTGGGGGTCCATATCCTCCTCGGGAGCCTCCTCCTCATAGCACCCTGCAAACGCTTCAAACACAAGCAGTGAGCACGATGGCTCAGAAAGACTAACCCATCTTACCTACACATGAAACTCAACATGCTGGGGTTTGCAGTGTATAATGGAATGTAAGTTGCAAAAGACACGCCTAAATAGTTGAACCTTACTTTCAAGTTTTAGCAACAGTTTGTTGGAGAACCTCGTGCTAAAACACATAAGAGAGCCGCAATCAAACAAGAAACGCATATCTCTCATGTGCTTTGCCCTAGGTTGGAAAGAACTTTAATTAGCTCTAAACTAAGGAAAGTCATTAGCAAACAAAGTACAGCTTTCAATCAGCAATCTTTTAACAAGGTACTAGTATGTTCTTTCTACGTCACGGTACAGTGAACAAGTGGTACTCACTGACCGTGAGGGATGGCGATTATAATCTTTTTACACCTGCAGGGTTACCGGAATAACCCGTCACGTACGCCCGTACTCGATGTTGCCTACAGCAACCACCATGGACGTTGTAAGCAACCACCTTTCATCCGTCAGCCAAGTGTTGAACCGGTCCTATCGTCCCGAGCAGGAGGTCTCTGCGTGGAGCATATGCAGTGTCCGCCAGCCAATTTACACCTCGCTGCTCTCAACCTACCCTCTGGACGATAAGCAATGCCTCAACAGATTGCTACCCGGGTTGCATCGGTTTCCTGGTTCCCATATATCCGGTAGGTCTTCGGTACTGTTCTAGCTTGTTCAACAGGCCCACACACGGCTCGGTCCTTAATTGACACAAGCGGAGCTATGGCACCCAGGCCCCAAAGTCCTGCTTCCTTTACTCTCTGCTCGGTCTCATTTTTCTTGCCATATGATTCATTAGCTATCTCTAACCGAGTAGTGTGCCTCTAGCCTATTCTCGCGAGTAGTTCCAACTACTCGACTTGTACCAAATCCAACACTAACTTAGCATTGCAGTGTCTACTCAAGATTTAAAAACCTAAGCCCAAAACCCTGGTTCTCTTGGCTATGCAGTTGGGTTTTCAATCAAGACTCTAATGCACATTTGAAGGAAATACATAAAGTAAGTTCTCAGAACAATAAAACTTATGAAACGGCTAATGCAAACCAGAGCTTGCCTTGCTGCTGGTTGTATGCTAGTTGTTCTTCCGGAGTGATGAAATCTAACACCTCTGGCTCCTCTTTCGACCTTAGCGACTACACAAGATAAACATGTATGTGTGTCAATTTAAATGCATATAAGTTGAATTTGATATTGTTAAGACTCTAGGTATAGCTAGACAGGCCCATGACTCTGAAATTTTTACTGTGGTTTGGATACAACCTAAACGGATACTTGGCCAAATTTCATTTTAAGCAAAGCACATTTGAGCCCTGCACAAATAAATGGGTATTTGGCCTTAATTAGTTCTCTTAGGGTGTTCTAAGAATTTTCATGGAGCAAGCCATGACTTTCTGAAAAATAGATTTTTAGAGGGTTCTAATGGAATTGGTTTCATCTAATTTGAAGGTTCCTAGCAAAAGATATGAGCTAAACAAGTTCAAAGAAAATCTGAAAAATGTTTCTGGACACTTTTTATTTTCTCTGGAACAGTTTCATTGATCGCACCATTAGCTGGATCAAATGAGCTCGGACGGATCTGAAATTTGTATGGTAGCTCAGGGACATTACAGGGAACATCCTGGACAGATTTCAGAATTTTCCACTTAAGGGTTCTTCAGTTAAAATTCTAAACAATTTAAATTTTGAAGAATTAATTCTGGAGATAAAGGTTTTCATGAAGTGAAACTTGATTTGTTGGAAAGTACTCAGAGAGCTGAATCTAACAAAATTTGGTTCACTCGATTTGGAGTTTCCTAGACAAAGTTATGTGGGTTTGAAGTTTGAACTAGAAACTGAAATTTGGGAAATGTTTAAATCCCTGCCCGTGGGTCCCACACGTCCAGCTTTCTTCCACCTCGCGCCAAACGCGCCCAACGGCGGCGGTCTCCGGTGAGGTTCACCGGAACCGAGTTCCCGGCCACCTCCCGGGGCCAAACTCGCCACCCCCACGTATTTTCCCATGCTGAGGTCATCTTGAGAGTCGCCGGTGGCTGACGAGGCCCGGAAAGGTATGCGCACCGGCGACAGTGCCCGCTAGGGTTCCGGTGACCTTGGCCGAGCTCAGTTCTTCACCAAGCTTCCGGATTTTTGGCTCTAGGGCACCGGTGGATCATGAGGAAGGTGGAAATGGCAACCAACACCGGTGAAACGGTTGGCAAATCCAAGCTCCACGGTGACCCGAGGCCGTTTCCCCATGGTGGCACGAAAAACAGTGATAACTCGGCCATTTTTGGATCTTGTTGCCCGGGCATTGACAGATGGCTTAGGATGAAGATATTGTGCCCTGTTTGCAAGTCAAACATGATCTGATTGTAGGCTGTGTCATTTGTATGCTTTTTAGGGTAGCTTGAGAAATGGTTTCAGTAGATTAGCTGACCAATAGGAAGCGTTGTGGTTGCTGGTGCTGCAATGCGTAAATTGTGCTGTTGTTGTTGTTGTGGTCTCCTCTGCTCCGTGGTTCTCTGAATAGTGTGTATCTGAGTCGTGTTTGGAGAAGGCACTGGAATTCTATTCCCTCCTAGTAGTATGCCTTCTTAAAAGCTGCATGACATGCGTAGGTACTCATACTTCAGTTTTGGGGCGCTGCCGTATGTATGGGGCTGAAGTTGAGCCCAAAGAGCCTGGAACCATTTCTTTTGATTTCCTATTATTATCTTATTTGTTATTTTTCTTTTTATCTAAACTGACTATTTTGTACTCGTTTCTCTAAGCTAGCCCCGTTCTTGTATCCGTTTTCAGAAACACCGTCCTGTCAGAGACAATTGCCACCATAGAACTCATGAGGCTTCTACGGTGGATTTTGATAAAATAAAAACTTTAATCTTGATGCACTGTTAAAAATAGGGTTACAATATTTTAATTTTTTACTTATTTTCTACTTTAAGAGCAGATAAATAACAATATTACCCTCCCCTCCTAACAATCGGTTATCTGTTTGATTTTCTTCATATCTACTTCCTGCTCCTGCTGCCACCCTCCCGGCGGACAGCAATCGGCGGTTGGCCGCCACCCTACTCTTCTCTCTCACCACGGCCTTCCTTCTGAGCTTCTGAGCAAGCATGTGGGCAACTATAGTTGGTCTGACAGCATCCCGCACAAGCATATACTCGCTGCCGAGCGTTGCCCTGTAGCAACCTGGCGTTTGGCGTAGATCGCCCAGTTCGCTGTGGCACTAAAAAAATATACTTCCAGACCCGTACTGGATCCAGTCCATGGGTGCCGATGGTATAAACATGTGCCGGTTTTGTGTCAAAACTACAACTCAACTGGGCAAAAAATAAATCTGATTCCTGTGAAGCTAGTTTATACTCTATCTATCTTCAAATATTTGTTGCTTGTTAGTTCTAAAATAAACTAACAAGTGACAAATATTTGAGAACGAAAGGAGTAATAAAAAACTAGTACAGCTCAGATGAAGCTCATAAACTTTAAAGTTCAGACAGCAACATTGCATCCGAGCACGAGGGCAAGGGCCAAATTGTTCTCCATTTTCATATATAATTCTAGCAAACGGAAAAACTATGTACCTCTAATTGTACACCATTGCTCCTGAATGTGTGTTTATAAGTTCGAACAGTCCATCTCGTCTTGGGCCGTAGATGGTGTGTCGTCAATCGTGGGCTGCCACGACATATATCTAACACATCCACATGTTTGCATACACACATATAGGAGTTCTGTTTATTAGCTTGTGTAAGAATCTTATATAGAATCATTTTTTCATCTCAATTAGATGTCTTGAAGGAAAATCATGTACATACGTAACATTTGCTTTCCGTTATCTTTGTTCTTGTAACCACACATCATATCTACATATGCATTTGCTTTTTACATTATTTTCATTCATATCATTGATCTATCTAATTTTCCATTGTTTTTAGGAATCAACGAAAGCATAATGATATTTTCACGGTACATGTAGGTATTTCACTGTTGTTCCTTAAAAATTCAAAAAAAATGAAAATTGGTTCCATGTAATAACCAATTATATCAAAAATATTGCTTACTATATGACATATTTTGAGAGAAATAATAGCCAATATTATCCTTCAACTTTAAAAAAAGTCAAATTCATCCCTCATGTTTTATACGGGTTAATCGAGTTCTCAGGCTGAGGGACACGCCTGGTGCAATGTGAAGTCATCCCGCGGGTGCCTAGAGGTCCTGGTTTTGAAGCCCTATTGGGAGCTCCTGTACTGGGTTTGTCCCTTTTTAATCTAATAAAGATGTTTTTATGGCAAATAGATGTTATCTCTAATAGGTACTCCGTTGCTCCTGCTGCTATGTTGAGCTTCTGCACTGGGTCTGTCCTTTTTTAATCTAATAAAGATGCTCCTTCTGCTATGTTACTTCTCATACTTACACTACAGAAGGCAGTACATTCCGACGCTTCGGTTCGGTGGTAGCACAGGCAACCGCTCCTTATGATGCCAGTTAGACATAATCACTGATTGTATCGGTTAACATAACACGGATAATACAACCCAGTGTATGATAAAATAACTCTTGATGTTGTGTTACCGTTGATAGGTACACCGTTGCTCCTGATTGTCTGTTACCACTTATCATTGTTCCTGATGTTGTGTTACCGTTGATAGTATTAGAGTTTAGAACTTTCTTATTGTTTTTAATTTGTTGCATGCTCACAGGTGCTTTTAATCATAAAAAATTAATCAATTAACAGTCCACATGTTGAGCTTTTATGATCAAATAAAAATCAGAAAAGATCAAGAGAATATGCATGCATCGCACTTCTTTTGAGATTGCTTATCATCGCCCTTCTTTTGAGGGACACGCCTGGTGCAATTGTGAAGTCATCCCGCAGGTGCCTAGAGGTCCTGGTTTTGAAGCCCTGTGGGAGCTTCTGCACTGGTTTTGTCCTTCTTAAATCTAATAAATATGTTTTTATGGCAAATAGATTTACCTCTAATAGGTACTCCGTTACTCCTACTGCTATGTTGAGCTTCTTCACTAGGTTTGTCCTTTTTTAATCTAATAAAGATGCTCCTGCTGCTATGTTACTCTCATACTTAAACTACAGAAGGCAGTACATTCCGACGCTTTGGTTCGGTGGTAGCATAGGCAACCGCTCCTTATGATGCCACGTTACACATAAACGCTGATTGTAACGGTTAACATAACACGGATAATACAATTCAGTGTATGATAAAATAACTCCTGATGTTGTGTTACCGTTGATAGGTACACTGTTGCTCCTGCTTATTTTTTACCGCTTAGCGTTGCTCTTGATGTTGTGTTACCATTGATAGGTATTAGGGTTTAGAACTTTCTTACTGTTTTTAACTTGTTGCATGCTCACAAATGTAACAGCCCTAACTTTTGTAAAGTTTGATGTCAGCTCATAAAACAAAGTTAAGGCAACAAAAGACTATAATTGTGTCACATGAAATGATGAACACATAAATGGACATGTGAGGGAGTTAAAAATTTCCTCTAGCCCATGCTCAACACATGTTAACCTAGGGGAAAGAATTACACTCCCCAAAACTCTAACTCATGTGCACCTCTTCTATGAGTAGAGTGGAGGAAATTTAAACACAATTTTGATCTTTTAAAAGGATTCATATTCAGATTGCCAAATACTTGCAAAGGAATTCACCAATGCAATTCCCAGGTACTAAGGAGCTTCTGGTCCAAATTGGAATAATTTTGAAGCTCGTATACTATTTATTCCGAGGATTAAATGAGGCCACGTTCAAATTCAAACTTAAATTTGAATTTTGAAACAAACAAACTCAATTTAAAAATCTGATTTCAGATTTGAGTTCCTCATAAATCTTTTGACCTATTCTCCAAGTTTGATCAAATTTGGGGCTCGTTTGCTATTTTAAATCGAAATGGGGGATAAGAGGGAGAATTATGGCTGTGGACCCCACCGGTCAGTCTCACGAAAATGCAAACCGACTTGCTCGGTCGCTCAGCGCACGCCACCGAGCAGAGGGTTGCCGGCGAGCTGCTTCCCTATGTGGTGCCTTCAGTGCTCTCCCCTATCCATCCACGTACTAGCCCAACCGTAGTTTGCCTCTCTCAGTCTCTCTGCTCATCCTCCCGCACAGAGTGAAGAACAGCAGCCGCTCTGCGTCCTCTGATCGCCCAAGCTGAACCAATCCCCCTTTTGCCCGAGCTTCCACAGCAAAAAGTTTCACCCCTGAGTGCTCTAACGGGCTGTGAACTTCCCTCCGCTGTTCCATGCTCGCTGGCGCCTAGAAACAGCAAAGCTTCTGCTGCTCGCGAGTTGAAACTGAAGGAGCCGAAACTGGACGTCGTGGACAGCCCAAACCAGGAGGGATCACGCCCAAGCAAGCCACCCCATCTGTGCACCTACAAGCCTAGTTGCTCACCCCCAAAGCTCAGCCCTAGCCATTGATCACAGAGGGAGAATTTCAAGTTTTTTTCCGGGCGGCAGAAACGGACCTTGAGGTAAGGAATTGTAAAATTCGTCCTCAAATCGTGTTTGTTGGGTTTTAAACTTCACACACAGGATGTTAACTGCCTAGCACACCTCCTCCATCGATTTGAGACCAAAAAATTGAGTGTAGAGTGAGCAATCCGAGCTCTTTTAGAGGGTATGCTGCTGGACCCTATCGGGTGCACGGTGCCGATAGGTTTAGAGCCCTCTCCAGCTTGTTTATACCTTATGCCGGTCTTCTACATGATCCCCTGGTGCTGTAGAGCCCAAGAACTGACCATTTGGTGGAGAATTCACCGGGCAAGACCTCGCTGGAGCCCTAGGGTTTGCTGTGACCGGTGCGCCCTATTTTCCGGCGAGTTTTAGCCGCCGGCGACCTCACCAACGTGTTCAGCGTGGGGAAATATGGGGGGGGGCGGCCAGCAGGGGGTCTGGAGGTGGCTGGGAACTGGTTTTCCGGCGACCTCACCGGAGGGGGCCGCCACTGGTGTGTTTGGCGCGAGTCTGGAGGTTAGGGATGACAGGTGGGACCCACTGTCAGCATTTAAACATTTTCCAGATTTTCCCACTTTAGTTCAAACTTTGGAGAGCCATAACTTTGTGTAGGAGTGTCCAAAAATTGTGAAACAAATTTTGTTGGATTACTCTCAAAGATTACTATCCAGGGGTGCAGGCCAATGTTTATGAAAATCCCTGGATTTGGCTCATTAATTCATTTAAGTAAAACTTTGTATGAATTTTTACAGGAGTTCTGTTTATTGGGAAATTACCAAATTTGGACAGGACATTCTTCCAAAATTCCCTGAACTCCAGTAAAAATTTCAGAGGCATTGGACCTCATTTGCTAGGTCAAATGATGTGTTCATTCCTTATGTCTCTGAAAAATAGGAAAATGAACAGAGACAATTTCAGTTTTTCCCCATTCTTTGAAAAATCCATATCTCCATGTAGGAAACTCCAAAAATTGTAAAAACAATTCCTATGGACTCAGGACATTTTGTACTTCACAAAAAGTCTACTTTGCAGCATAGGAAAGCTTAATACCTAGGGGGTAAAGGCAGGTTAGTGAAAATCACATAAGGAATTATTGTGATAACCTTGAGCCATTTCATGAGCTCAATTTTTGCACACTGCCTAAATACCTTCCATAGAGGCTGTGGTTAAATTCTCAGATTCATTGGACCTCTGGAACTTGAGCTACCATCTTTTAGGTTTAAGTGTTCATATAATGGACTTAATCACATCGTGATTATTAGTATCTCCTTTTCACCCTAGCTTTCATCTTCTCGAAGATTTAGATCCAACAACAGAAACCTTGCTTTTGTTTATCTCTCTTATGTGTGTGTTAACTGCACAACAGATTTGAATCATTTTCTAAATTGCTTTTGAATACATGTGCATAAATCATCTTAATAGCACGTGACGTCGACGTTCGACGAGGAATCGACTCTGCAGCGACGATCTCCATCTCGTGACGAGTTTGGCGGATTCTCCGGAGGAAGACTAACTCCTATCTTCTAACAAAACCGTTGAGCAAGGCAAGCCCCGGTTTGCATATCGTTACCATTTTAAATTTTGCTTTACTTCACCTCATGGTTATTAGACTTGAGTGCATTATGTCTAGGATGATTGAAACCCACTTGCATGCCTATTACATCCCTCATTAGAAGGTTTAGTGTAGGCTTTGCCTCGTTGTAGATGCTAGGCTAATGTTGTAGCTAGCTCGGTAGAAGTCGAGTAGTAAAAAGCTACTCGCGAGAAAGTTCGAGTAATGGAGTTACTCGCGAGAGATAAATGATAAGAGCACCCTCATGAATATGAGATGGGGACGGGGATGTTCCTGTAGGATGTAGCGCTCAAGGTTGGTCTCGACCTGCGATGGGTGTGACAATTCTTGAGATCACATTTGGCCTGGACCGGGATGGTAAGGCAAATGTGGAGGTTGGTTGTAGCCCCGTCCGTGTCGGTTAAGGACCGTATGTATGCGGCCCTGCTAGACAAGATTGAGCTGTACCGGATATATAGTGGGGTACGGGACCCATGAAACCGATGTAACTCGATGGACCGTGATATAGAAACTCATCCTTCGCGTAGGAATGGCGTTGAGAAGGCAGGAGGTGTAAATCCTTTAGCGGGCAACTTCGACGTGTCCGCGTAGAGGACCATCCTGCTCGGCGCGAAGCGTTTTTCTATGTCGGGGTGTCGTGTGAAAGGTTGCTGCATACAACGTAAGAAAGAGTTCTTGAGAGAGTCTTTCGAGGCGGGTGTATGTGTCGTGTATTCCGGGTTGTTATTGATTCGAATCACCATCGCTCGTGGAAGAGGATTGAGCATACTTGCCCACTGCGCCGTGACTTAGTAAGAAGATGAACTAAGTCTCTTAACTTTCTGTTTGTGGATTAATCACTGTATTGGAACCTTGACTGAAGTAGATATAGAGCCAACTAAATTTCATTTCCACCTTAGGCTAGCAACATCGGGATAAGCGTTTCTTGTTTGATTGTGGACTTCCGATGTTGTGAGGCGTGAGGACCACTAAAATGAAGGCTAAAAGAATCTGAATATAAGGATCAAGTTTAGTCAAGTTGCATTTTGCAAATTCCTATGCCTACTGTCTTACTACCCCTGCATGTAGAGTTGCATGTTTAGGATTGACGGGTAAGTCTTGTTGAGCCTTAGTGCTCACGGTTGCTTCCGAGTTGTTTTTGCAGGTAGCAGGATGCCTGCTATGAAGAGGGTTGGTCGGTGAGACGACAAACCTCACGGTTCGTTCAACTCATCGGAAACCTAGCCACTGCCTTTCTTTGGTGAAGCTAGTAGGAAGCGTTCACGGGCTGAACGACTTCTCTTCGGCGTAGTTAGGGTCGAGAGTGAGTAGTTTGTCCAGCAAATTTAAATTTCCGCTGCGTGTGTACATTATGTTGTAAAAGAAATTATCTTGAGTAACAAAATGGTTCCGTTATGTTCTTATCGTCTTTTCGTGCATGCTGTTGGGTGCCGCATCGCACGGCACCACCCACTGCGATTCCCGGGCCGGGCGTCACAGACGTGGTATCAGAGCCGCATTGGGAATAGCACACATGAAAAGAGCATATTTTTGAAAACTTAGAGGTATACGAGTGAGGAACGTATAGTATACCCACATAAGGAGTATTAGTAGCATAGTTACTTAAGGTGGCAGGCCAACAGTGTGTTACTCTTCAGTATTTCAATTCTGTAACGACGCACCTACGTGGAGGTAAGAATGGTAAGGAACGCCACCAAAAGCGGATCAATTTTGGTTAGCTCACCCATACGAGGAAAGTAGTGTGGGATGTCCCGTTCAGCAATGGACGGGAAGTGAATATGTTTTCTAAGACTCTTCATGTCTTAGAGACATATGAATGGCACTAGCCTCCAGTGCGCAAACCCAGGGGCAAGAGGAGGAGACCCCATCGTGTGGTTTGTAACACGAAGTATGTTCTCTAGGACTCTTCATGTCCTATGAGGCTTACAAAAGCGCTGTTCCACCGGTGTGCTTTATTGCAAAGGTGTGGAGCCCCCGTCGGGTGGTGAATAACCCGATCATGTACCTTGAGACGTGGCTTGACTCAAGGACGGCCCGTATGGCAATGATACGGGGCGTATGTTTTTACTATGATATGGACCTGCCTGAAATGACAAACCAATGTGTGCATCATTATTGAGTGGTTTTCTGCAGGTACCTTAACCACGTTAGTACATGTCGTGTAGAAAACGTTTGTGAGGGATCGTTTTAGTGCCACCACTTGAGACGTATAAGCCGGTATAACGCCGATTAGGATTTTAATTTGGTGAGGCAACGTAGTACCGGAATGTGTTCTGAACTGTATGAAATAGAAGGTTTGAAAAGAAAAAGAGGAAATTTGGAGTCTAGGATTTCATTAAGGGTTAATGAACTCCTATATTGAACTAAGAGTCAATTGGGAGTATAGATTCATTCACAAAGACTTAGGAATAACCTCCCTGATTTCCGGCAGAATCTTTGCTGAAGCTAAACAGGGCATAATTTTTGATTGGTTGAACCAATGGAGGTGAGTGATACATTTCTGGAAAGTTATTGAAGTCTTCTACAACTCTTCATTAGAACTCCAGACCAGAATCACCCTCCAAATGGATGAAATTCTCAGATGAGTGTGAACTGTCCAAAAACAGGGCAGACACAAAATGCTCTCTGGAAATTTCTGTATTTCAACCATAACTTTCTATAAAAAAATTTCCAAGGGTCAAGTAAGACACCGTTAGAAAGATTTTGATATATGCTATTACTTTTTAGTTCAAAGGTTCTCCAGATTTGGTGTTTAATGTGATGAAATCTTGCGGACAAAACAGCTACATTCAAAGGAGGTGCTGTCAAAAATTGTTCCAGATTTCTGTTAACTTTGAAATATCACAACTTTTGATCCAGAACTGATATGAAGGCAAATCAATACTCGTTGGAAAGATATTGAAGTTAACTATAACTTTGATATTCATCTTGAGATATGAAATTGCCATTATCATATTCAAATTCTGGGGTTAAGACCAATTGGTCATTCTGAACAGAGTAGTGCTTATTGCCATTTAGCTTGGGACTTGTTGTGGACAAGGATGTCTTAGACTTTTCTAAGCTCTGTAACATGTTCTCGAGTTATTTTTCAGTTTGTCCTACTGTTGGGATTAAGGGTTTGGACAACCTTGCTCACGTTTGATAGATTTCAGCATTGTCGAAAGCCTGGTTAGATTGTGTAGTGCTGCAATACTGATGTGATGCTTTTACGGTTATGTTTTCGATTCAAGTTGAGTTTAAACTTTGAATTTTAACCGTAAATTGCTCACTCTTGCAGCATGGATCGTGCTCATTCCAGGAGTGAGGTTGGTGAGTCGAGTCACGGCGAAGGTAATTCGCCACGACAAGAAGTGCTGACATCATCAACCGGATTGGCGGAAATCTTGGCAAAGATGTCTGAGTCTCTGGATCTGTTGGTGCGACAAAGCATACAACAGGAGACACTACAGCAAAATCCCCCGCCAAGCACTTATCTGGATTTCTTAGCAAGACAACCACCAGTTTTCTCGGAAGCGAAAGAACCGTTGGAGTCGGCTCATTGGCTCCAATGTATTGAAGCCAAGTTCGATATGCTTGAGTGCGATGAATATCAGAAGACTCTATTTGCCGCTCAACAACTCCACAGAGCCGCTGGGGCTTGGTGGGTGGAGTACATTGCTACTCTTTCTGAAGGTCATCGAGTGACGTGGGATGAATTCCGGAATGTTTTCCGGGCACGTCACATTTGTTCGGGAATTCTACGAACAAAGTATCAAGACTTTTTGGAATTAAAGCAAGGAGAAAGGAGTGCGTACGAGTACTTCAAAGAGTTTGAAGACTTGATGCAATACGCCACTCATATGGTAGACTCAGAAGCGTTGAAGTGCGACTATTTCTTCCGAGGTTTGAATGTCGAACTTCAGGAACAAGTGACCTTGTTCAATAACGGTATTTACAATGAGTTGGTAAATGCCGCTATCATTAAAGAAGACATGCATCTCCGTTGTGAAGCGGAGCTGAAAAGGAGTATACTGCCGGACAGTGATATTGAGGTTCGTCCGAACTATAGAGTGCGTTATTACTCGCCAGCTAGGCAACAAATTCAGCCTGTGGTGCAACTCTCACAACCACGGCTAGAGTTGATCACTTATGAGCCTCCACCTCAACAGCAGCGGTCAGAAATTATTCGTGCAACCCTACCGCAACCAGCTACGCACGAATTATCTCCACCCCATGTTAGTAGAGAGCTGAGGATTTCTGCAGCACGAAACCGTCGTGGAGCTGAGCAGAGCCACACTTATGTGTTGTCTCGTCAATGCTCAGATCAGCACTGTGAACCTTCAAAGAAGAATCTTTCAAAAGCTGGCAGGGTTAATTACACTGCTATTGAGGACATTGCTAAAGGCGAACCAGTTTTAGCGGGCATGTTCACGTTACATGAACAGCCCACTTTCATTTTGTTTGATTCCGGAGCCACCCACAATTTTATTAGCAGAGACTATGTGCTGAAGAATAATCTTCCATTTAGCACAGTTAAGCATCCGTTTCATATCAGCTCACCCGGAGGCAAGATATCAACTGATGAGATGGTCTCTCGCGCACCTTTATGTTTGGGTGGAAACATCTATCCTGCGATCCTTATCATACTCAAAGGCCAAAGGATTGATATTATCTTGGGGATGTCATGGTTGACACATTATGGAGCTATCTTTGACATCAGCTCTCGGACTGTCCAACTGAATTCCCCAATACACGGTTGCAACACATTGAAACTTGTGGATCCATCATAACAAGTTGCAGCAGTGCATCAGATTGAAGCTCCTAAGCTTGAGGATATTGCAGTGGTATGTGGATATCCAGATGTGTTTCCCGAAGGCTTGCTGGGCATGCCGCCCGAACGTGATGTAGAGTTCAAGATTGAACTAGCACCGGGAACAACACCCATTTCTCGGCGACCATACAAAATGGCACCGAAGGAGCTAGCAGAATTGAAGGAGCAGCTTAATGACCTCATGGACAAAGGTTTTATACGCCCAAGTTCATCACCTTGGAGCTGTTCCGCACTCTTCGTGAAAAAGAAGGACGAGACTTTGACACTATGTGTAGATTATCGTCCACTGAATGCTGTCACTATCAAGAATAAGTATCCACTACCGCGCATTGATATTTTATTTGATCAACTAGTGGGTTCTAAGGTATTCTCCAAGATGGATCTTCGGTCTGGGTATCACCAGATAAAAATCCGGGCAGAAGACGTACCTAAGACGGCGTTCTTGACAAGATATGGTCTTTATGAATATCTTGTCATGTCCTTTGGGTTGACCAATGCTCTGGCTCATTTTATGTATCTCATGAACTCTGTGTTCATGCCGGAGTTAGACAAGTTCGTTGTGGTTTTCATCGACGACATTTTGGTCTATTCAAAGTCAGAAGAAGAACATGCTGAACATTTGCGTATTGTACTCCAACGCTTGAGGGATCACAAGCTATATGCAAAGTTCAGTAAATGTGAGTTTTGGATCAGCAAAGTGCTGTTTCTTGGGCATATTATTTCAGCGGAAGGAATCGCTGTAGACCCAAGTAAAATCGAGCAAGTGCTGAATTGGAAATCTCCAACATCTGTTCATGAAGTAAGGAGTTTCCTAGGTTTAGCGGGTTATTACCGGAGATTCATTCCAAACTTCTCCAAAGTCGCTAAACCTATGACGGAGCTGTTGAAGAAAAACACCAAGTATGATTGGAGCAATTCATGCGAACAAGCTTTTCAAACTTTAGTGAAGCATCTCACTACAACTCCAATTTTGGCCCACCAGACACCACGAAGCCTTTTGATGTCTATTGTGATGCATCCGGCATTGGTTTGGGTTGTGTGTTGATGCAAGAAGGACGTGTGGTCGCGTATGGATCCCGAAAACTCAGGGGTCATGAGCAGAATTACCCGACGCACGACCTTGAACTAGCTGCAGTGGTCCTTGCATTGAAAATGTGGAGACATTATTTACTAGGCAGTCTAGTACATCTCTACACTGACCACAAAAGCTTGAACTACATCTTCACACAGAAGGAACTGAATATGAGGCAGCGAAGATGGCTCGAATTGATCAAGGATTACGAACTTGAAATTCATTACCACCCGGGTAAAGCGAATGTGGTTGCCGATGCACTTAGTCGGAAAGCCCACATTCACCATTTAGCCATGGCTGCACATGAAGGAGGAGAACAAAGCCTGCACTTAGTTCCCTACGGATCGCTGTTCAACCTCACTCTTATTCCTACAATCCGAGATGAGATTGTAGAGGCTCAGAAGAGAGGGGTATGTCTCATATCCGGAGGAGAGTGGACAGCGGTGAATTGAAGATGTTCCGCAAGGATGAAGATGGTACTCTATGGTTTAACAACCGTATAGTTGTACCCCGGAACATGAAATTGAGGAGGAAGATACTGGATGAAGCACATTTATCCAAGTACTCCATTCATCCGGGAAGCAATAAAATGTACCAGGACTTGAAATCTAAGTTCTGGTGGACACGGATGAAAAGAGAGATTGCGAAGTACGTATCCGAGTGTGATACGTGTCGGCAGGTTAAAGCCGACCATATGAGGAAAGCCGGACCACTTCAACCGCTGAAGGTTCCAGCATGGAAGTGGGAAGACATAAGTATGGACTTCATCGTCGGTTTACCCATGACCAGCAACAAGCATGATTCTATTTGGGTAATTGTCGATCGTTTGACCAAGACCGCTCATTTTATTCCAGTCCATACTAAATATGTGGCAAAGAAGTATGCGGAGCTGTTCATCTCGAGAATCATGTGTTTATACGGGGTTCCCCGCACCATCGTGTCTGACCGAGGTGTGTTATTCGTATCCAGATTTTGGGAGCAACTGCATGCTTCCTTGGGAACCAAGTTAATTCGGAGTTCAGCGTATCATCCGCAAACTGATGGTCAAACGGAGAGGATAAATCAGATTCTGGAGGATATGCTACAGGCATGTGTCATCAATCATGGGAAAAATTGGGATGATCATCTACCGTTAGCAGAATTCTCATATAATAACGGTTATCAATCCAGCATCAAGATGGCCCCGTATGAAGCTCTTTATGGCCGGAAGTGCCGCACACCACTGAATTGGTGTGAATCCGGTGAGAGAGTAGTCTACGGGATTGATCTTGTGAATGAAGCCGAGGAACGAGTGCGAGTGATCCAAGCCAATTTAAAGGCTGCTCAATCTCGGCAGAAAAGCTATGCAGACAAAAGACGTCGACCTCTTCACTTTGACATCAGGGACCACGTTTATCTTCGTGTCTCTCCGATGAAAGGAGTTCATCGTTTCGGAGTGAAGGGAAAGCTTGCTCCGCGATTCATCGGGCCGTTTGCTGTCATTGAGATATGCGGACCCGTGGCCTATCGTCTGGGGCTACCGGCGTCACTTTCGGGCATTCACAATGTTTTCAACGTCTCTCAGCTGCGGAAATGTCTTAAGTACCCAGCCGCGGTTCATATGGAGAACATTGAGGATCTTCAACCGGATCTCACTTATTCTCAGTATCCGATACAGATTATCGACGAGAAGACTCACGCCACAAGAAATCGGACGTTGCGATTTTACAAAGTCTTGTGGAGCAACCACACAGCTGATGAAGCCACGTGGGAAAGCGAGGAATTTCTCCGTTTAAATTTTCCAGACTTGTTTGTACCATATGTCCAGTAGTCATTCTCCCTTCTTCTTTCTTTTTGTAATCTCGGGACGAGATTCTTTTAAGGGGGGAGGAATGTAACAGCCCTAACTTTTGTAAAGTTTGATGTCAGCTCATAAAACAATGTTAAGGCAACAAAAGACTATAATTGTGTCACATGAAATGATGAACACATAAATGGACATGTGAGGGAGTTAAAAATTTCCTCTAGCCCATGCTCAACACATGTTAACCTAGGGGAAAGAATTACACTCCCCAAAACTCTAACTCATGTGCACCTCTTCTATGAGTAGAGTGGAGGAAATTTAAACACAATTTTGATCTTTTAAAAGGATTCATATTCAGATTGCCAAATACTTGCAAAGGAATTCACCAATGCAATTCCCAGGTATTAAGGAGCTTCTGGTCCAAATTGGAATAATTTTGAAGCTCGTATACTATTTATTCCGAGGATTAAATGAGGCCACGTTCAAATTCAAACTTAAATTTGAATTTTGAAACAAACAAACTCAATTTCAAAATCTGATTTCAGATTTGAGTTCCTCATAAATCTTTTGACCTATTCTCCAAGTTTGATCAAATTTGGGGCTCGTTTGCTATTTTAAATCGAAATGGGGGATAAGAGGGAGAATTATGGCTGTGGACCCCACCGGTCAGTCTCACGAAAATGCAAACCGACTTGCTCGGTCACTCAGCGCACGCCACCGAGCAGAGGGTTGCCGGCGAGCTGCTTCCCTATGCGGTGCCTTCAGTGCTCTCCCCTATCCATCCACGTACTAGCCCAACCGTAGTTTGCCTCTCTCAGTCTCTCTTCTCATCCTCCCGCACAGAGTGAAGAACAGCAGCCGCTCTGCGTCCTCTGATCGCCCAAGCTGAACCAATCCCCCTTTTGACCGAGCTTCCACAGCAAAAGGTTTCACCCCTGAGTGCTCTAGCGGGCTGTGAACTTCCCTCCGGTGTTCCATGCTCGCTGGCGCCTAGAAACAGCAAAGCTTCTGCTGCTCGCGAGTTGAAACTGAAGGAGCCAAAACTGGACGCCGTGGACAGCCCAAACCAGGAGGGATCACGCCCAAGCAAGTCACCCCATCTGTGCACCTACAAGCCTAGTTGCTCACCCCCAAAGCTCAGCCCTAGCCATTGATCACAGAGGGAGAATTTCAAGTTTTTCTCCCGGGCGGCAGAAACGGACCTTGAGGTAAGGAATTGTAAAATTCGTCCTCAAATCGTGTTTGTTGGGTTTCAAACTTCACACACAGGATGTTAACTGCCTAGCACACCTCCTCCATCGATTTGAGACCAATAAATTTAGTGTAGAGTGAGCAATCCGAGCTCTTTTAGAGGGTATGCCGCTGGACCCTATCGGGTGCACGGTGCCGATAGGTTTAGAGCCCTCTCCAGCTTGTTTAGACCTTATGCCGGTCTTCTACATGATCCCCTGGTTCTGTAGAGACCAAGAACTGACCATTTGGTGGAGAATTCACCGTGCAAGACCTCGCCAGAGCCCTAGGGTTTGCTGTGACCGGTGCGACCTGTTTTCCGGCGAGTTTTAGCCGCCGGCGACCTTACCAACGTGTTCAGCGTGGGGAAATATGGGGGGGGGGGCGGCCAGCAGGGGGTCTGGAGGTGGCTGGGAACTGGTTTTCCGGTGACCTCACCGGAGGGGGCCGCCACTGGTGTGTTTGGCGCGAGTCTGGTGGTTAGGGATGACAGGTGGGACCCACTGTCAGCATTTAAACATTTTCCAGATTTTCCCACTTTAGTTCAAACTTTGGAGAGCCATAACTTTGTGTAGGAGTGTCCAAAAATTTTGAAACAAATTTTGTTGGATTCCTCTCAAAGAGTACTATCCAGGGGTGCAGGCCAATGTTTATGAAAATCCTTGGATTTGGCTCATTAATTCATTTAATTAAAACCTTGTATGAATTTTTACAGGAGTTCTGTTTATTGTAAAATTACCAAATTTGTACAGGATATTCTTACATAATTTTCTGAACTCCAGTAAAAATTTCAGAGGCATTGGACCTCATTTGCTAGGTTAAATGATGTGTTCATTCCTTATGTCTCTGAAAAATAGGAAAATGAACAGAGACAATTTCAGTTTTTCCCCATTCTTTGAAAAATCCATATCTCCATGTAGGAAACTACAAAAATTGTAAAACCAATTCCTATGGACTCATTACATTTTGTACTTCACAAAATGTCCACTTTGCAGCATAGGAAAGCTTAATACCTAGGGGGTAAAGGCAGGTTAGTGAAAATCACATAAGGAATTATTGTGATAACCTTGAGCCATTTCATGAGCTCAATTTTTGTACACTGCCTAAATACCTTCCATAGAGGCTGTGGTTAAATTCTCAGATTCATTGGACCTCTGGAACTTGAGCTACCATCTTTTAGGTTTAAGTGTTCATATAATGGACTTAATCACATGGTGATTATTAGTATCTCCTTTTCACCCTAGCTTTCATCTTCTCTAAGATTTAGATCCAACAACAGAAAACTTGCTTTTGTTTATCTCTCTTATGTGTGTGTTAACTGCACAACAGATTTTAATCATTTTCTAAATTGCTTTTGAATACATGTGCATAAATCATCTTAATAGCATGTGACGTCGACGTTCGATGAGGAATCGACTTTGCAGCGAGGATCTCCATCTCGTGACGAGTTTGGCAGATTCTCCGGAGGAAGACTAACTCCTAGCTTCTAACAAAACCTTTGAGCAAGGCAAGCCCCGGTTTGCATATCGTTACCATTTTAAATTTTGCTTTACTTCACCTCATGGTTATTAGACTTGAGTGCATTATGTCTAGGATGATTGAAACCCACTTGCATGCCTATTACATCCCTCATTAGAAGGTTTAGTGTAGGCTTTGCCTCGTTGTAGATGCTAGGCTAATGTTGTAGCTAGCTCGGTAGAAGTCGAGTAGTAAAAAGCTACTCGCGAGAAAGTTCGAGTAATGGAGTTACTCGCGAGAGATAAATGATAAGAGCACCCTCATGAATATGAGATGGGGACGGGGATGTTCCTGTAGGATGGAGCGCTCAAGGTTGGTCTCGACCTGCGATGGGTGTGACAATGCTTGAGACCACATTTGGCCTGGACCGGGATGGTAAGGCAAATGTGGAGGTTGGTTGTAGCCCTGTCCGTGTCGGTTAAGGACCGTATGTATGCGGCCCTGCTGGACAAGATTGAGCTGTACCGGATATATAGTGGGGTATGGGACCCATGAAACCAATGTAACTCGATGGACCGTGATATAGAAACTCATCCTTCGCGTAGGAATGGCGTTGAGAAGGCGGGAGGTGTAAATCCTTTAGCGGGCAACTTCGACGTGTCCGCGTAGAGGACCATCATGCTCGGCGCGAAGCGTTTTTCTATGTCGGGGTGTCGTGTGAAAGGTTGCTGCATACAACGTAAGAAAGAGTTCTTGAGAGAGTCTTTCGAGGAGGGTGTATGTGTCGTGTATTCCGGGTTGTTATTGATTCGAATCACCGTCCCACGCGGAAGAGGATTGAGCATACTTGCCCACTGCGCCATGACTTAGTAAGAAGATGAACTAAGTCTCTTAACTTGCTGTTTGTGGATTAATCACTGTATTGGAACCTTGACTGAAGTAGATATAGAGCCAACTAAATTTCATTTCCACCTTAGGCTAGCAACATCGGGATAAGCGTTTCTTGTTTGATTGTGGACTTCCGATGTTGTGAGGCGTGAGGACCACTAAAATGAAGGCTAAAAGAATCTGAATATAAGGATCAAGTTTAGTCAAGCTGCATTTTGCAAATTCCTATGCCTACTGTCTTACTACCCCTGCATGTAGAGTTGCATGTTTAGGATTGACGGATAAGTCTTGTTGAGCCTTAGTGCTCACGGTTGCTTCCGAGTTGTTTTTGCAGGTAGCAAGATGCCTGCTATGAAGAGGGTTGGTTGGTGAGACGACGAACCTCACGGTTCGTTCAACTCATCGGAAACCTAGCCGCTGCCTTTCTTTGGTGAAGCTAGTAGGAAGCGTTCACGGGCTGAACGTCTTCTCTTCGGCGTAGTTAGGGTCGAGAGTGAGTAGCTTGTCCAGCAAATTTAAATTTCCGCTGCGTGTGTACATTATGTTGTAAAAGAAATTATCTTGAGTAACAAAATGGTTCCGTTATGTTCTTATCGTCTTTTCGTGCATGCTGTTGGGTGCCGCATCGCACGGCACCACCCACTGCGATTCCCGGGCCGGGCGTCACAACAAGTGCCTTTAATCATGAAAAATTAATCAATCACAACCCTATTATCAAATAAAAAACAGAAAAGATCAAGAGAATATGTATGCATGGCACTTCTTTTGAGATTGCTTATCATCACACTTCTTTTGAGGGATACGCCTGGTGCAATGGTGAAGTCATCCGGCAGGTGCCTAGAGGTTCTGGTTTCGAAGCCCTGTGGGACCTTCTGCACTAGGTTTATCCTTTTTATCTAATAAAGACGTTTTCATGGCAAATAGATGTTACCTATAATAGGTACTCCGTTCCTCCTGCTGCTATATTGAGCTTCTGCATTGGGTCTGTCCTTTTTTAATCTAATAAAGATGCTCCTGCTGCTATGTTACATCTCATACTTACACTATAGAAGGCAGTACATTCCGACGCTTCGGTTCGGTGGTAGCACAGGCAACCGCTCCTTATGATGCCACGTTACACATGATCGCTGATTGCATCAGTTAACATAACACGGATAATACAACTGTATGATAAAAATAACTCCTGATGTTGTGTTACCGTTGATAGGTACACCGTTGCTCCTGATTGTTTGTTACCGCTTATCGTTGCTCCTTATCTTGTGTTACCGTTGATAGGTACACCGTTGTGAGAGGGGCCCGGCCACCCGTTCATTCACGGGGTCGTGCCGCTCGCCCGGGAATTGCATTGGGTGGTGCCGTGTTATGCGGCACCCAACAGCACACTTATAAGGAAAACATGTATTACATAAATCAATAGCGGAAGCTTATAAAGGTTCTTTGTAAATAATTTACATCAAATAGCTACAGCGGAAGACTATAAACAGCTCACATCGAATAACTAATGAGCACTCGAGAAGAGGTCCAGCCCGCGGACTACTCTTGCTAGCAACACGAAGACATTGCAGCGGCTGGGTTCTCCATGTGTTACACGACTCGGAAGTCTCCGAGTCTCACCAGACAACCTTCTTCTTAGCATCGATGTTAACCTGCAAAACCACTCATATAGCAAGCGTGAGCACATAGGCTCAGCAAGACTAATCCGTCTCTCCTAAACAAGAAACTCTACATGCACGACGGGTTGCAATTAGGTTAGCTAGATTTTCATAAAGGATTCGCCTAATATTGATCCTTAACTTTCAGATTTTAAGCCTCATTGTAAGTACCTTGAGCCGAACAGTATCGCAACTCCACAATCAAACAAGAAATGCTTTATTGCGATGCTTCTTGCATAAAGTGAAGTAAACTTTAATTAGCCTATCCCTAATTTAAGCATGATTGCAATACAAGTTACATCACAGCCTTATCAAGTTCAAAAGAAATCATTCAGTTCTTACTACGTCAAGACACAGTGGGCGAGTATGCTCATATGACCGCGAGCGACGGTGATTCGAATCAGTACACGCCTAGACTACACGACACGTACGCCCATACTCCGAGTTGCCGGCAGCAACCTCGACTGATGTTGTACGTGGCCACCTTTCCCAATTTCTTCCACACAGGACGCAGTCTAACTGCCCCAAATAGCAAGCTCCCTCAAGATACATACCCGCAGTGATATGTTCTTGAGCGAGTTACCTCCTGCTATTCTGACGCTGAAAGCCTAAGATGTTAGAAAAGTTCCAATGTGGATCTCACAAGGTACATCGGTTTTCTGGGTCCCATATAGCTAGTATGCGCCCAGTACACAACTCAAACTTGTCCAACAGGGCCAAGCACGGACGGGCCTTAACCGAAACAGGCAGGGCTATGCACGCACAGTCCGTAGCCTGCTGCATCTAAATCTCCCTGTCCGGTCTCCATTTCTTAAGTGTGAATTTTCCTCAATATTTCTATTCTTGACCCACTACGGTAAAACCAAGCCCTAAACTCGAGAGTAGATTCCAACTACTCGACTCCTACCGGACCTTTCCTACTAACATTTAGCGTAGCCAAACCCACTCAAGGTGGTGCTATTCTACCCTTTTTCTCTTAGGGTTTTCTGGTCATGCGGTTGGGTTTTCATTATCAACTAGACCTAATGCAATCAAACAATTCAAAGCTATGATCTCTAAAAATGGAAAGCTTTATAAAACTGTTCGAATGCAAACTGGGGCTTACCTGTTTTGCAGGTGACTATTATATATTCAGTTAGTGAAGATCACTTGAGGCTTGATCACTCGCTTTCCTCCCTCTTTGATCTCCACCTTGATCACTTCAAATTCTTCACGTCGATGCTACACATTATGAGTATGCACAGGTATTTAATTGTAAAGCTTTTGCTAATAAGCTCTAATGACAAGTTAGAAACTGGAACTCTGTTTAAGAATTTAAAATGACACTGGTGCTAAGGTTTGGGTTTGGGTTAATCAACATGATCAAGTGCATTTCCCCACCTGTGTTTTGATCACCTAAAGAGGTTAAACAGAACAGTGGTGATACAGAGCTCCAATGGAGCTGAAAATTTTCATGTGATTTCCTTGTCACAAGAAAGTCATCTGCACCAAAATTTAGCACTTTTCATTGAGTGGTTTATTCAGAACAATTCTCTAAGCAATTCAGCAAAAAGGAATTAATTCTGAAGTAACTCACATGTTCATGTCAAACTTAGTGAACTAAAATTTCAATTATAGTTCATAGAGTGTGCATGAATTGTCCTAGGATTTGTGGAGCTAAGAATTGCAACAGAACTGAATTTCCAAGTTTTGGGAATTCTCTGAAAATGTTTCTGTATTCATTTGAACACAGCAACTTGAAATCTGAATTATCCTAATGATATAAACTTCAAATGATCTGAAACTTTTACAGGAGTTCAATAACATCCTCAAGAATATTCTTGCAAAATTTGAGGATTTTTGGATGAGCCAAACTTCCTCTAAAATTCTTTTGCTGAAAAGCTTTAAAGAATTTTTCCAGAATTAAATAATGACTTTCATACAATTTGGGTTGCATATTCGCATATAGTTTTTCAACCTGAATCTAACCCAATTTTAATTACTAAATTTGGAGTTTCCTAGCAAACGATATGTCCTTCTAAAGTTTGTAGGAAAATCTGAATTCAATTAAACCGGGAAAAACTTAAATCTCTAACTGTGGGGCCAGGTGCTACGTGTCACTCTCTGAATTGAAGACACACGGGGCCACAGGTTCTCTCCCATGTTGCCACATCCTGATCTGGCGCCGGAAGATCCCACACTCGATTTTCTTCTCACTGACAGCGGGCCCAGCCCGATCTTCTTCAACCTCGCGACTCCCGCGCCCCTGCGCCGCCGGAGCACCTCTAAACTCGGTCGTCCGGCCATCTCCTGCGCTTCTACTTGCCGCCAGCCGCTAAAATCGTGTGCTGAACACGTTGGGAGGGTTTCCCTGGACCGACGAAGCCTCAAACATGTCTCGCAACGGTGCAGCGGCTCGGTGAGGGTTCGGCGACGTCGCCCCGATGTGCTAGCCCGCCTAATGCCCACTTAAACGGCCCTACAGATTCAGTGATGGCTAGAGAAGCTCGGCATGGTGACAAAAGAGATTGGGAATGACTCTAACCATACTCTCACCATGCGCCCGAAGCTTCCCGCCACGGCCGCCGTCGCAAAAGTTCAAAATACACCGGCTACACGTGGTTTCATGCTAGGTTTGAGGAGGAAACTCGTGCACCATTGAGTCTAGCTCCTGTGAGTGCAATTTCGTGGGCTCTAAAAAAGTATTGATCGGGAATTTGGAGTTTCCTTACCCGAAGGTGGTTTTGCAGCGGCCAGAAGAAAATCCCGAAATTCGTCGGCGATGAGCAAAGGTTCGAGCAGAGCTTCGGATGTGAGAAACACGTGATCCAAGCGCTCCTCTGGGCGTCCTCGCTTGGGCGTGAGAAGCTCCCAGTCGAGCTGTCCACATGAGCGCTTTGCCGCTATTTGCTTTCGCCCGCCACGGGAACCTTTGTTCCTCGGTGTAGGGACGCCTAGCACCCTTGGTGGCGCGTCTAGGAGGACGAAGGTGATGGCCTGGTGCCGTTTTGTGACACCCGGTTCCGAAAACAGGACCAAGTCAATGCATATGTGTGCCCAGGATGTTCATCACACATACACATGTAATCTACAAACTGAATTCAGAATATAACCACGAATAAATAGGGTTTAAATACTTTATTACATCGACTCATTGTCTCACTCATGAATCTCTAACTTATTCTTGCAGCGGAAGTCGCTAAATGACAGCGGAAATAACTAAATAGCAGCAGGCTCCATCTTCAACTCCACAGGCATGTTGACGGTAGATCGCACGCCTAGTACTCCACATGGTCCTCGAAGTACTCTTCTCATATTGCTGATGTTTATGTGATAATGCAAGGGTGAGTACATGTCGTACTCAGCAAGTGCGGGAAAAGTATGACATATATCTTACAACAAGGTATGGAATAAAAATGGCTCATTGCAGCAAGCAAATTTTATTTCACAAACATGGTAAAAACAGCAATTATTTATAAGTGATATTTATCCCAATATAACCAAGTAAAACAGCAACATTCCTCCATCATGATTCATCATTTATCAAGTCTCAACCAACCATTAATCTTTCTCAAGTTCATCTCATGCTCATAAATATTCATAACCGTCTCATATTCATATGACCAAACCAAACTCATTTTCATGACTCAAAACAGTCCCAAAACAAATCCCCATGACCATACCATAACCATACCGAATAACCATCCCAAGTTTTCCCTCTAATCATGTGAGTTGGCCACGTGCTTGTGACCGGAAGCACGGCTATCATGATAGTTTTACACTCTGCAGAGGTGGCACCACTTTACCCACAAGTTTGTGATTTCGTCACCCGTCGGCGACTGCAGAACCTCCATCATACCAGTACACAACCGTCGGTGTATGGTCAAGAGATCACAAAATAGCCTTTACAAAGGGGCTACTAGATGTATGGACTCACTGAGGTTTCACCAACAGGCTCGAATCACCATTCTCCCACCCACGGCCCCCTCTTGTGCCATGCAGTTCCCAGGGCAGTCCCTCTCGACTCCCAATCCCCTCGCCATCCACGGTCCATAACAAGCTAGCAACACAATTAATTAGTCAGCTAAGCCGCACCCATATTTGGCCTTGTGGTGGCACTGTTTTCCTGGCATGTGCTGGCATGAACCGGTCCTTAGATCTATGGCAAGTAAACCACCATCTCATTCAGTAACATCCACGAACCAAGCTTGCCTAGATCTCCCTCGATTCCATGCTCCTCAAGTTATCATCATCATTATTCATATGAGTGCAGTTGCTAACCATGTTTTAATTCAGCTTCCCGTATCCCGTGGATTAAGCGAAGCAAAAAGGAAAAACGACCATACCCGACTCATCAACTTTCCCGGTGATAAGGATGGTTAACAAAACTAGTAAACTCCTATAAAAGGGTGTCCCATCAAGTTGACTCAAGCATACGAGTTTTCGCAAACAAAACAGATTAACATGGAATCAATATGGTCAAGGGGCACTTGTCTTGCTCCCGTGGCTCTTGTTGCTCAAGCGTCTCGAAGTCTTGGTGCTGTAGTTCTTCGTAGATGGCTTCCTGAGCTTGTCCTTCTACTCATGACCACGCACATACAAAATTTACAGCAATCAAATATCATGCACAACTCTACTCAAGATGCAATGGTGTAGATGAATGCAAATCCCATGGTGCTGTTTTATTAAACCAGTTTGTACGTGTTCTTGCATATTTTAATGAGCTTTCATGGTGTTTTATGATGAACAAGGGTGTAGGGATCAAGCGTGGACGTGGTGATGATCTTGACTCAAGATCTAGATCAATTCCAACGTCAAAAACCGATCAAAACGTGATCTGTCCACACGAAAAAGTTTCTGTTCGAAGGGAGCAAAGAAAAACGAATGCGTAGAAACAGCGACGACGTCGTAAGATGGGTAACAAAGACCTACCTCACTTCCCTTATGATCGTTGGCTCTTTTCCGGTGACGGCGAGGCGTGACGGGGCTCGTCGGCGGGCTCACCGGCGACTGAACTCCGGTGAGGGGGGTGTGTGTCCAACTCGGCGAGTTGGGGGCTAGGGCCTCCAAGTCGTCGACTTGGGAGGGTGAAAAAAGAAAGGGGTTACAGCCAAGGGGGGTTTTGGTTTCTATTTATAAGGGGGGGAGAGTCCTACTCCAATTGGAGCTCAAATAAGAGTCCTATTCAATTTGTTTTGGATCTTAACAAACTTATCTTTTCAGTTATGTGCGGCAGCCTTGGGGATTTTATCCCCCCCAAATGTGGGGAAAATTTGGGAAAATTATGTCGGTACCCTCAGTACCGGGTACCCCCGTGCACAGGAGAAAAAACCCGCCTAAGGACCTCGCCCCCTACGCAGGGATGACCTCCAAAGGCGCCACGTGTCCAGCGGGGTCGGGCCTCCCCTCTCCTCAGAGGCGAGCTCTGAGGGCGCCACGTGTCCAGCGGGGCCAGGCCTCCCCTCTCCTCAGAGGTGAGCTCCTAGGGCGCCACATGTCCAGCGGGGCCGGACCTCCTCTCTCCTCAGAGGCGAGCTCCGAGGGCGCCACACGTCCGGCGGGGCCGGATTTCCCTTCTCCTCAGAGGCGAGCTTCGAGGGCACCACGTGTCCAGTGGGGCCGGACCTCCCTTCTCCTCAGAGGCAAGCTTCGAGGGTGCCATTTGTCCAGCAGGGCCGGACCTCCCTTCTCTTTATAGGCGAGCTCCGAGGACACCACGTGTCCAGCGGGTCCGGACCTCCCTTCTCCTCAGAGGCGAGCCCCGGGCCTGCCACGTAGCCAGTAGTGCCGGACCTCACCCCCTCCGCAGGGGTGAGCTCCGAGAGCGCCACGTGTCCAGCGGTGCCGGACCTCACCCCCTCCGCAGGGGTGAGCTCCAAGAGCGCCACGTGTCCCGCGGGGCCGGGGGAAGTGTCGACAGCGCACTTCGACAGATTGGAATTGCCTGATTTCTGCTATCTTTTTCCCATCCCCCACAATTTTTATGATTCTTTCTACATTTCTATGGTTCCTTCCTCCATTTCTACTTCTTTTATAATGTTTCTCTATATGAGAATTGTATGCAATGCATGGAAATGAATTTGAGGGTGTTACAAACCTATCCCCTTAAATTGAATCTCGCCCTCGAGATTCGATAGAGTAGAGAATAGATGAAAAATTCTGCCTTGAGGTCTTCCTCACGCTCCCATGTAGTTTCGGCTTCCGTGTGATGGCTCCACTGTACCTTGCACCAACGGATCACTTTGTTCCTTCTGACCATTTCCTTCAGGTCCAAAATTTGGACGGGTACTCCACATAGGTCAGATCCTCTTAAAGCTCGAGCTCATCCATCGGTACTTGTTCTTCCGGTACTCTTAAGCACTTATTGAGTTGGGATACGTGAAACACGTCGTGTACATCGGAGAGGTGCGTTGGCAGCTCTAGTTGATAGGCTACTTCTCCTTGCTTGCCCAAAATCTTAAATGGCCCGATGTAGCGAGGTGCTAATTTGCCCTTGACGTTGAACCGTCGTTGGTCTCGGATAGGCGATACCTTAAGGTACACGAAGTATCCTACTTCGAAGGTCAATCTTCTTCACCTATTGTCCGCATAACCTTTTTGTCATGACTTAGCAGCCTTCAAATTTTCTCGTCTCGTTTGGACTTGCTTTTCGGCGTCTTGCAGCACTTCGTGTCCAAACACTTGGCTCTCTCCGGTCTCATTCCAAAACAGTGGCGTTCTACACCGTCTACCATACAATGCTTTGAAAGGTAACATATTCAAGCTGGCTTGATAGCTGTTGTTGTATGAGAATTCAGCATACGGCAAGCTCCTATCCCAACTGCGCCCATGTTTCAAGGCGCAAGCTCTCAACATGTCTTCCAAAAATTGATTTGTCCTCTCAGTTTGCCTGTCAGTTTGCGGGTGGTAAGCGGAGCTGAAATTCATCCATGTACCCATGGCTTCATGCAGCTTCTTCCAGAACCTAGAGGTAAATTGAGAACCCCGATCTGAAACTATCCTCTTCGGAACTCCATGGCGACACACGATTTGCTCCATATACAGCTCGGCTAGTTCTGCGACGCGGTACGTGGTTCTAACAGGAAGGAAATGGGCTGTTTTCGTCAATCGGTCAACAATAACCCAAATGGAGTCGTAACCCGACCGAGTACGTGGCAATCCAACAATGAAATCCATGCTGATGTCTTCCCACTTCCACTCGGGTACTTTCAATGGCTGCAACAGTCCAGCGGGTCTTTGATGTTCGGCCTTCACCCGTTGGCACGTGTTGCATAAGGCAACATATTCAGCTATGTCCCTTTTCATACCATCCCACCAATAGCAAGTTTTCAGGTCCTTGTACATCTTTGTACAGCCGGGATGTATGGAATAAGGTGAGTTATGTGCCTCCTTTAATATCGTGTCGCGGATGTTCTTCACGTTAGGCACACAAATCCTTTTCCCTAACCAAAGCATACCCTTCTTGTCTTCCTTAAAATCCTTCTCTATGCCTTGTCGGATTCTTTCCTTGATTTCCTTGATTTCCTCATCCGTTGCTTGGCCATCTTGTATCTCTGTTTCTAGCGAAGAGTTGAGTTCTATCACTTCCATCTCGTTCAAGAACCCAAGATATAACCATTTGAACTCCTTGCGCAGCTCGGGCGGTAGCTCCTGAACTGTGAGTTGGTGACATGTTCCCTTTCGGCTCAACGCATCAGCTACTACATTGGCCTTTCCGTGGTGATAATTGATTCCAACATCATAATCCTTGATGAGTTCCAACCATCGATGTTGTCTCAAATTCAGATCCGTTTGCGTGAATATATACTTGAGGCTTTTGTGATCCGTATAGATCTCACATCGGTGGCCAAGGATATAATGCCTCCAAATCTTCAAGTCATGTACCACGGCTGCAAGTTCCAAGTCATGTGTGGGGTAATTCAGCTCGTGTTTCTTTAGTTGTCTCGACGCATAGGCTACCACTTGTCCATCTTGCATGAGCACACATCCAAGCCCTTGTCTTGATGCGTCACAATATATATCGAAACTCTTGCTCACATCCGGCAATACCAAAACCGGCGCTGTGGTTAGTCTTTTCTTGAGCTCCTCAAAGCTTTCTTGGCACACTGGTGTCCACTGAAATGCTTTTCCCTTCAGTAGCAATTCAGTCATAGGCTTCGCTATTTTGGAGAAATCCTTGATGAACCATCGGTAGTATCCAGCCATCCCAAGGAGATTCCGAATATCTCTCACATTCTGCGGTTGGTTCCACTTCAGAACATCTCCCACTTTTCCGGGATCAACCGATACTCCTCTCTCGGAGATGATGTGGCCTAGGAATGATATCTCCTTTAGCCAAAATTGACACTTGCTGAACTTGGCATACAATTGATGCTCTCGCAGTTTCTGCAATATCAATCTCAATTGTTCTTCATGTTCTTCCTCGCTTTTTTAATACACCATGATATCGTCGATGAAAACCACGACGAACTTGTCCAAGTACTCCATGAAGACCTTATTCATGAGGTACATAAAATATGTGGGTGCATTCGTTAACCCAAAAGACATAACGGTATATTCATATGAACCATACCGTCTTCGAAATGCAGTCTTGGGTATGTCGGAGGGCTTAATCTTCAGCTGGAAGTATCCCGACCGAAGATCGATCTTAGAAAAAATTTGGGCACCTTTCATTTGGTCGAACAGGTCCTCTATACGGGGCAGCGGGTATTTATCCTTGATCGTCACCTTATTGAGAGACCTATAATTCACACACATCCTTTGGGTCCCATCCTTCTTGTCTACGAAGAGCACAGGGGCTCCCCACGGTGACGAGCTTGGGCGTATAGAACCCTTTTCTAGCTGCTCCTGAATTTGCTTCTTAAGTTCCACTAGTTCATTAGCGGGCATCCTATATGGTCTTTTCGCTATAGGTGCAGTTCCAGGTACTAAATCAATGGCAAATTCAATGTCCCGGTCAGGTGGCATACCAGGAAGTTCTTCCGGGAACACATCTGAAAATTCTTGAACCACTGGAATGCTTTCCAATGTTGCTTCTTCGACGTGGTTCAACGCTGCCTTCTCGGTTGCCGGTTGGGCTGACTCGAACTCAATACGAGTACCGTGCTCATTTGTCAACTGCACGCTCCTCTCGGCACATTGAATTACTCCGTTGTGCTTGCTTAACCAATCCATTCCAAGTATTATATCAATCCCTTGGGAATCTAAGACAATAAGGTTGGCAAGAAAGTCTACCCCCCTTATTTTAAGGTTTACTTTCGGACATACTATATTAGTCCTCATCTCTCCACCGGGAGAATTAACCAACATAGTGTGTTTCATGTGTGATATGGGCAGATTATACTTGGCAACATACTTGGATGATATGAATAAATGTGATGCTCCGGAATCAAATAAAACAGTGGATGGGTTGGAGTTGGCGAGGAACATACCAATCACGACGTCCTTAGCTTGTTGCGCTTCCTCAGCGGAGACATGATTCACGTTGCCACGAGCGTAGTTATGCTGCCCACGGTTACCTTGCGTAGCTCCTCCATTCGGCCGTGGGTTCTGTTTTGGTGCGTTGGCTGGCTGTCCAAGGCCTTTATTCGGGCATTGACTTGCAAAGTGTCCCGCCTCTCCGCATAAAAAGCATGCTTTGTTTCCCAAAACAGCAGGGACGTTGGGGCGAGGCTGGTTTTGAGCATAGGCGCCCATGTTGGGACGGGGCGCAGGAGGCAAAGACATACGAGGTACTTGCATGACAGGACGTTGCTGCGGTGGTTGATTGGGGCGAGGTGGGTTTGCAGGGCGGAAAGTAGAAGCAGACAAGCCATATTGTGGTGCAGCTGGTGGCATGAAATGGGGACGTACATTGCTCCCTTGTGGCTGGTATGGCATCTTCCTCTTGCCCTCTTGCTCGATCTCACGGATCTTGCTCTCAACCACTATAGCTTTGTCCACGAGCTTCTGGAAGTTTGCATAATCATTATTGAGCAGTTGTACTTGGATCTCATTGTTCAATCCTCTCATGAGCAAGTATTGCTTCCTTTGATCTGAGTTGACGTCTACGGGGGCATACCTTGACAGCTGCGTGAACTTGTTGAGGTACTCATTCACGCTCTTCTTTCCTTGGCGGAGACCTTCGAGCTCTTGCCTTTTAAGCATCATGACTCCAGCAGGGACATAATGAGAGTGGAAACTCTCCTTGAATTCAGCCCAAGTGATAGTCTCCTGGTTGACATGAGCATTACAAAGAGCGTCCCACCAGTCAGCCGCTGCTCCCATAAGTTGGTGCGATGCGAAGAGAACTTCCTCTCGATCATTGCGTTGAACAATAGCAAGCTTCTTTTCCATGGATTTCAACCAATCATCAGCCTCCATGGGATCATTAGGTTGTGCAAAAGTAGGCGGTCGAGTCCTCATGAACTCTCCCAATCTGTTATGAGCCGGCGGTGGCGGCGGTGGTGGTGGGGGTGCAGGAATGGGGTTAGGATTGTTGAGGTTGTTGGCTTGCGGCTGTCCCAATGTTTGTATCATAGTTTGCATTAGCTGGTTCTGCATAGCCATCAACCATTCAAGGTTGTTTGCATCAGCCCCCGGGTTGGCATTTTCAGGAACTTCAACGTTGCCATCCTCTTGTTGTTCATGGTTACCACGTACGTTCCTCCTTTGTCGGCTGGCGTTTTCCCTCACCATATGTGAGAGAGAGTTGAGTAGAATAGAAGATATAAGTTTGGATTGGTCCCCCCAACTATGTGCATCAAGGTGTATGAACTAAATATCTTTATTATTTTCAGCCTATATGAGGATGTAAACACATGACGAAGCATCTCACCTCTCTCCACTATGTGTGGATGTGGATATTCGCCGAAGCGTCCCACAACTCACACCAGCACACAAACACAAGCAATCATCACAAAAGTTCAACACACCACTCCTATTCACGCTACTACGATTTAAACGTTCCTGTTACAGCTTATTCAATGGGAATCCTAAACTTAATCATGTGAACCGGTGTTGTTCTCGCCGTGTGACGGAGGTGGTCCATACATGGGCGCGCACCATGGTGAGTCGGCAGTCCATGTAGGGTTAGATGGCGCTGGTGCTCCTAGTCACCGGCATCTTATAATAAGACATGAGAAACTTTAGAGAAGCAAGAAATAACTCCAAAACTTCAGAAATTATAGGGCAAGAAAGCAAAGGTGTTGCTGTCCAAAAGAAGAGAAAAAGAGGGGCTGAAAATAGCATTTTGCGGTGGCTGAATTGACAAGTAAAATGCAGAAGCACGCAATTTTCAAAAATAGTAGTTCAGAGGGGTGTGCCTATGTGTTTTAGAGTGTCCATTCTACCTAGGCCTGCGTCTTACGGTCAACGTGGCTGTGATACCAATCTGTGACACCCGGTTCCGAAAACAGAACCAAGTCAATGCATATGTGTGCCCAGGATGTTCATCACACATACACATGTAATCCACAAACTGAATTCAGAATATAACTATGAATAAATAGAGTTTAAGTACTTTATTACATCGACTCATTGTCTCACTCATGAATCTCTAACTTATTCTTGCAGCGGAAGTCTCTAAACGACAGCGGAAATAACTAAATAGCAGCAGGCTCCATCTTCAACTCCACAGGCATGTTGATGGTAGATCGCACGCCTAGTACTCCACATGGTCCTCGAAGTACTCTTCTCCTGTTGCTGATGTTTATGTGATAATGCAAGGGTGAGTACATGTCGTACTCAGCAAGTGCGGGAAAAGTATGACATGTAGCTTACAACAAGGTATGGAATAAAAGGGCTCATTGCAGCAAGCAAATTTTATTTCACAAATATAGTAAAAATAACAACTATTTCTAAGTGATATTTATCCCCATATAACCAAGTAAAACAGCAACATTCATCCATCATGATTCACCATTTATCAAGTCTCAACCAACCATTAATCTTTATCAAGTTCATCTCATGCTCATAAATATTCATAACCGTCTCATATTCATATGACCAAACCAAACTCATTTTCATGACTCAAAACAGTCCCAAAACCAATCTCAATGACCATACCATAACCATACCGAATAACCATCCCAAGTTTTCCCTCTAATCATGTGAGTTGGCCAGGTGCTTGTGACCGGAAGCACGGCTATCATGATAGTTTTACACTCTGCAGAGGTGGCACCACTTTACCCACAAGTTTGTGATTTCGTCACCCGTTGGCGACTGCAGAACCTCCATTATACCAGTACACAACCATCGGTGTATGGTCAAGAGATCATAAAATAGCCTTTACAAAGGGGCTACTAGATGTATGGACTCACTGAGGTTTCACCGGCAGGCTCGAATCACCATTCTCTCACCCATGGGCCCCCTCTTGTGCCATGCAGTTCCCAGTGCAGTCCCTCTCGACTCCCATTCCCCGCACCATCCACGGTCCATAACAAGCTAGCAACACACCTAATTAGTCAGCTAAGCCGCACCCATATTTGGCCTTGTGGTGGCACTGTTTCCCTGGCATGTGCTGGCATGACCCGGTCCTTAGATCTATGACAAGTAAACCACCATATCATTCAGCAACATCCACGAACCAAGCTTGCCTAGGTCTCCCTCGATTCCATGCTCGTCAAGTTCTCATCATCATTATTCATATGAGTGCAGTAGCTAACCATGTTTTAATTCAGCTTCCCGTATCCTGTGGGATTAAGTGAAGCAAAAAGTGAAAACGACCATACCTGACTCATCAACTTTCCTGGCGATAAGGATGGTTAACAAAACTAGTAAACTCCTATAAAAGGGTGTCCCATCAAGTTTACTCAAGCATACGAGTTTTCGCAAACAAAACAGTTTCAAAACATGGAATCAATATGGTCAAGGGGCACTTGCCTTGCTGTCGTGGCTCTTGTTGCTCAAGCGTCTCAAAGTCTTGGTGCTGTAGTTCTTCGTAGATGGCTTCTTGAGCTTGTCCTTCTACTCACGACCACGCACATACAAAATTTATAGCAATCAAACATCATTCACAACTCTACTCAAGATGCAATGGTGTAGATGAATGCAAATCCTATGGTGCTATTTTTTTAAACTAGTTTGTACGTGTTCTTGCATGTTTTAATGAGATTTCATGGAGTTTTATGATGAACAAGGGTGTAGGGATCAAGTGTGGACGTGGTGATGATCTTGACTCAATATCTAGATCAATTCCACCGTCAAAAACCGATCAAAACGTGATCTGTCGACACAAAAAAGTTTATGTTCGAAGGGAGCGAAGAAAAACGAATGTGTAGAAACAGCGATGACGTCGTAAGATGGGTAACGAAGACCTACCTCACTTCCCTTATGATCGTCGGCTCTTTTCCGGCGACGGCGAGGCTTGACGGGGCTCGTAGGCGGGCTCACCGGCGACTGAACTCCGGCGAGGAGGGGTCCAACTCGGCGAGTTGGGGGCTAGGGCCTCCAAGTCGTCGACTTGGCAGGGTGAAAAAAGAAAGGGGTTACGGCCAAGGGGGGTTTTGGGTTCTATTTATAAGGGGGGGAGTCCTACTCCAATTGGAGCTCAAATAAGAGTCCTATTCAATTTGTTTTGGATCTTAACAAAATTATCTTTTCAGTTATGTGCGGCAGCCTTGGGGATTTTATCCCCCCCAATGTGGGGAAAATTTGGGGAAATTGTGTCGGTACCCTCAGTTCCGGGTACCCCCGTGCAGGAGAAAAAACCCGCCTAATGACCTCGCCCCCTCCGCAGGGATGAGCTCCGAAGGCGCCACGTGTCCAGCGGGGCCGGGCCTCCCCTCTCCTCAGAGGCGAGCTCCGAGGGCGCCATGTGTCCAGCGGGGCCGGGCCTCGCCTCTCCTCAGAGGCGAGCTCCGAGGGCGCCACGTGTCCAGCGGGGCCGGGCCTCCCATCTCCTCAGAGGCGAGCTCCGAGGGCGCCATGTGTCCAGCGGGGCCGGACCTCCCCTCTCCTCAGAGGAGAGCTCCGAGGGCGCCACATGTCCAGCGGGGCCGGACCTCCCTTCTCCTCAGAGGCGAGCTCCAAGGGCGCTACGTGTCCAGCGGGGCTGGACTTCCCTTCTCCTCGGAGGTAAGCTCCGAGGGTGCCACGTGTCCAGCGGGGCTGTACCTCCCTTGTCCTCAGAGGTGAGCTACGAGGGCGCCACGTGTCCAGCGGGGTCGTGCCTCCCTTCTCCTTAGAGACAAGCTCCGAGGGCGCCACGTGTCCAGCGGGGCCGGACCTCCCTTCTCCTCAGAGGCGAGCCCCGGGCCTGCCACGTAGCCAGCAGTGCCGGACCTCACCCCCTCTGCATGGGTGAGCTCCGAGCGCCATGTGTCCAGCAGTGCCGGACCTCACCCCCTCCGCAGGGGTGAGCTCCGAGAGCGCCACGTGTCCCGTGGGGCTGGGGGAAGTGTCGACAGCGCACTTCGTCAATTGGAATTGGCTCATTTCAGCTATCTTGTTCCCATCCCCCACCATTTTTATGATTCTTTCTCTATTTCTATGGTTCCTTCCTCCATTTCTACTTCTTTTATAATGTTTGTCTATATGAAAATTGTATGCAATGCATGGAAATTAATTTGAGGGTGTTACACGTTTTGCTATTTTGCCGAGGCTTGCACGCGAGTTTGTGGGTGGCCGAGCGATCGACGGGGTGTGTGAATGTAGCCTAGAGGGGGGTGAATATGCTCTTTGATTGTTTTAACGATTCCCTGAAACACTTAGCAAACGGATCAATTCCAGGTAGGCCAGACTAGTCCGGTATGGTCGGACTAGTCCGGTATGAGCGTAATTTAAAGGTTAAATTTAGACTTATCCTTACTTCAAGTATTTATGCAGCGAAAAGTAAATGACGACTCGAGTGTAATATGATAATAAAGTAAGAGATAGCAACTCTCAGTTTAACACAAGACATCTATATAAATCAAATGAGTACTAGCAAATCCTAATTGATAATTGAAACAAGAATAAGAAGACACGAGACAAGGTTTTTATCCCGAGGTCCGATTCCACCCAGGAATCTACGTCCCCGTTGAGGAGTCCACCAAGGACCGGGTCTTCACCAATCCTTCCCTCGTTGAATCGCCACAAAGGCCTATTCAAATCCACTAACCATACACAGGGGTAAACAGTTGTACGTAGGGTGTTCTCACAATTTGAGTTCTCACACAAGATTACAATGAGTAACGGTGAGACCTATGTGTGCTGAATACATTGGCAATTAGGATAAAAGTTAGCATTAACATTCAAAGTTTTGAATATTGCCAAAACATTCTTCTGTGGCAAGATCCGACAAGTTCTTTGTTAGGTCCACCAAGTGTTGGCAAGGTCCGACGCAAGGTCCGGAGAGCTCCTGCAAGGTCCGGAGAGCTTCTGTGAGGTCCGGAGCTTGTTTTTAGGGAGCTCCCGTGAAGTTCAACTCGTAGAACTGCAGCGTCTTGTTTTTGCTTTTAACTCGCAATGTTTCAAACTTGCTTTATGGGAAGGTTTGCTTAGTATTAATTTGCTAAGTTTTTGGTGTGTTTTGGTGGTTATGGCTGTTATTATTTGATATGGTTTGCAACATGCTTATGTGACGTGCTCATGTAAGGTGTTGTGGTTTTCGAACTAACGTGAGTCAAGTCGAGGACTTGTGCTCAGAAGAATTGGTTGTTTATTCATGTGCAGATGTTGCTTGAGTTCAAGACATGGCTGGTGACGGGATCCTTGAACTAGTCTCAGGGAGGAGATGAGGTTCCAACAACCAAGTTCGGGAGGAGCTGTTGTTGAGTTGATCGGGAGGTCGCGCAGCATGTTTGGATCAAGGGCAGTGCATATGAAGGTTGCGTGTACGTCGTTGGAAGGTGTTTGCACGTGTGCAAGGAGTGCATGGACGTGGCAACATTGTTCCAAGGCGTGATGAAGAGATGTGGACGTAAAGAATTGGTCGGAAAGGTTCAACCGACTAGGTTATGGACTCAGGCTGCGGCTGAGTCGTGTTTGACTCAAATATGGAAAGTTTTGAGTTGGTTATGATAGAATTTCGTGTGGGTCGTGAATTTGAGTTATTTTAGGAATGTTTGGGACGTTCCTAAGGTGTTTGGAAGTCTTAAGATTGCTTCTATCTGCGTATAGAAGAGTCTTGAGCAGTATTGGAAAGTTACAGTTTGAATCCGAGTAGGAGTAGGAGTCCTAGTTTGAGTTGAGTTGGCCTTAGGGCTGGTTATATAAGCAAGGGGGGCCAAGTCTCGTGGGTGCACGACTTTGGGCTGTTACTCTTGTGTTTCTATTGAATAAAGTTCATAGTTTCGAGGAGCTTTTGTGCCTTGTTCGTCCGACTTGTTTTTCGTCAAGTCTTTCTCGCCGAGTTTCTGGACAGACCGACGTTGCTTCGGTGTTTCGTTCATAACTCGAGTTTTACAGATCCGATTGACGTGATTCTTTTTGGGTTGTCTTCACAACTCAATTATCTATCATCTGTGAAATTTTCACGAGCTTCGGATCTGTAGTTTTTGAGATACACGAGTTTCTTTGTAGCGTTGCAGATCTGTTTTATATCGGGTAGAACAGATTGATCTTCGTTTAATGTTTTGATCGTATCTCAAGTTTTACTTCGTGTTTTCAAGTGATTCTTGTTGCATTAGATCCGTGACTTGATTATCTACCTCTCTACTTGATTTGTCACAGTTTAACACATTTGAAAACACTTGCACACACGGTTTCTTTAACCGATTGATTTTTTGCTGAGGGGTTTTTGTTGTTTCCGCTGCGAAAAGTTTTAATCTACCATTCACCCCCCCACTGGTAGCTTTTCACGTGCTCTTCGATCCTACAATTGGTATCAGAGCCAAGGTGCTCTAATCTTTGTGATTTGCACGTGTTTTGACTAACCATCATGGAGAAGTACTCCGCAAAACCTTGTGTGTTCAATGGCATCAATTTTCAGGTTTGGAAGGCGCGGATGGAGGCCTACATACAGGCGCAAGGCTTCGCCATATGGTAAAAGGTCTACCGGAACTTCGATGTACCACCCAACGATCAAGTTACGGCTGCGAACATGAGAGATGTTGACAACAACAACAAGGCTCGCAACTTGATCATCCAAGGATTGACTCAAAGCGACTTCGACCGTGTTGCACACCTCCGATCTGCATATGATGTTTGGAAAGCTCTTTGTGACTACCATGAAGGATCCAATACGATCAAGGAGGTAAGGCAAGAAATGTTCAAGAAAGAATACATGCATTTTGAGATGCAACCCGGTGAGTCAATTGACGACCTTTTTGCTCGCTTTAATAAAATTCTCAGCAACTTGCGTGGTGTCAATGTTAACTTTCAGATGCTGAAAATGCTAGACAATTGTTAGGAGCATTAGATATGTCAATTTGGGAGATGAAAGTTATATCTATTCGTGAATCTACTGTCATGAGTTCTCTTACTTTAGACGTGCTTTATTCTAAATTGAAAACTCATGAAATTGACATCATCTCACGTAAAAACCCTAACAAGTCTATTGCATTTGTTTCGCAACGTGACATGTCTAGTTCTAGTCAATCATCATCTAGTGGTGCACTCTCTTTGCTGTCCTCTCTAACCCTTGAACAGATTGAAGAGTTTCCAGAGGAGGAGCTTGCACTCATCTCTACTCGGTTCTTAAAAGCATTGCAAAATGCGAGAACTAGAAGGAGAGGAAGCTCCGGACCTCAACGATGTTTTGAATGTGGTAAGACAGGACATTTTCGTACGGAGTGCCCTAACCTTTCAGGTCCGACTTCACGTGAAGAAAAGCAAACAAGGCCGAAGAAATTGTTTGCAAAGAATAAGAAGAAGAAAGATTTATCAATGTGCAACATAGTGCATAGTATGATCTCTGCACTTCAAGATTTCGGCTCAAGTGATGTGGGCACCGGTAGTGATGAAGATGAAGAAGCTATGGCAAATATGTGCTGCATGGCGAGCAAGTCAAGTTCAAGCTCCGAGGAGGCAGAACACAACAGTGACGATGAAGAGGTATGTCCCACTTGCGAAGAAATGTGTGATGCTATTTCTCGTGCCACTGTTATATTAAAGAAAAAGGATAAAAAACTTAGGAACAATGCTGTTAAAATTGAATCACTAGAATCTGAAATTAATCGTTTAAAAACTTTGATTCCTAGTGATGATTCTTGTTCCTCATGTGATTTGATTTATGAACAATTATCCTCTTTAAGAAGTGCACACGCATCTACACTTGATAAACTTGAACTTGAAATTGAAAAGAACAAAGAGCTTGCTGCACTTAATGATAAAAATTTGAAAGATGCTTGTTGTTCTACAATTGATTTGCATTGTTCTTCATGTGATGATCTGAATAAGAAACTAAATGATGCTATGAATGAGATTTCTATTTTGAACAATGCTTTACGTGTGCATGAAGTTAAATATTGTTTAAATTGCAAACTAAAAGGAAAAACTTCATGTGAAAACTGCTTTGATCTGTCCAATAAACTTAATGACATGCATAGGACACTAGATCGGTTTTCTAATGCAAATAAGAACCTAAACTTGCTGCTGAATTCTTCCAAGTCTTGTAATGATAAAACTGGTTTAGGTTTTAATTCTCATGCTCATGCTAAGGCACACCCACCTAAAGTTGTAAAGTCATTAGGAAGCGGTTTGATTCAAACAGCTCCTAGACAAAAAGAGGAGATTTTCAAATCTGCAGGAGTACTGTCCCATTCGGGTTCTAATAAACGTGTTGCTTGCTCATCTAGACATGATAATAAGGTTATTTTTCATTGTACCTACTGTGGTAGAGATGGTCATGTCATGGATTTTTGTTATAGACTAGCTAAACACGATAAGAAACAAAGAATACTTGCTAGATCACATAACAACCAAGCAAAATCTGCTAGACCGAATGTTCGGAGCTTGCAACCTGCTGTAATGAGTCAAAAACTTGCTCCCGGACCTACTGTTTTTGTGCTACATATAACACATCTTCTAAGTCAGTAGTTGGGAACAAAAAATTTCTATGTTTGGCTCATAAACCTGTTGTACCTTCTCAGCTTTCGCGTGTTATTCCTGCTGGACGTCGTGTGACTCAGTACTGGATTCATAAAAGTCTTTTAACTAACCCCAGTATTGAGTCATCGACGTATTGTGCTGCTGTGTAGGTTTCACGTTTGAGGAAGGAGAACATTTGGATTGTGGATTCAAGTTGCTCACGCCACATGACCGGTAACAAAGAATGGTTCTCCTCTCTCTCTTTTGTGTCACGTGTAGAAAATGTTACTTTCGCCGATAACTCTTCTACTCCCATAATTGCTAAAGGTTCGGTTAGAGTAAACAATCTCTACACTTTGAAAGATGTGGCACTTGTTAAAAATTTGAAATACAACTTGCTTTCGGTTTCACAATTGCTAGATGAAAATCTAGAGGTTAGCTTTGCTAAAAATTGCTGCAAGGTTGTAGATTCAAAAGGTGAGCTTTTGTTTAACATGTCTTGGTTTGGAAGAGTTTTTAAAGCTGATTTTGATTTGTCAACTTCTAAGCATCGGTGTCTAGTTGCTAATGATACAAAGGATCTATATTTTTGGCATCGTAGACTTGGTCACATAGGCTTTGATCATCTCACTCGTGTTAGTGCTCTCGATCGCATACGTGGGCTGCCGAAGCTTAAAAAGGACAATGATATTGGTGCTCTTCTTGTAGACATGCTAAGTTTGTTGCAGGTTCACATGCTCCTCTCACAATGACCATGACAGCTGAACCGGGACAACTTTTACATCTTGACACAGTAGGTCCAGCACGTGTTCAATCCTTCGGAGGTAAATGGTATGTGCTTGTGATTGTTGATGATTATTCCAGATATTCTTGGGTTCATTTTATGGCATCTAAGAATGAAGCTTTTAGTCATTTTAGAACTTTATTTCTTAGATTATCTATTGATCACCCAGGATCATTAAAAGCAATTAGAAGTGATAACGGAACTGAATTTAAAAACCAATCCTTTGATCACTTTTGTGCTGAAAATGGAATAGATCATCAATACTATTCACCCTATGTACCACAACAAAATGGTGTCGTAGAAAGAAAGAACAGGACCTTAGTTGAGATGGCTAGGACTATGCTTGATGAATATCAAACTCCTAGGAAATTTTGGGCTGATGCAATTGCAACCGTTTGTTATGTCTCAAATCGTGTTTTCTTGCGTGCTAAGCTTGGAAAAACCCCATATGAGCTCCAGTTTGGACATAGGCCTAGTGTTACACACTTTAGGGTTTTTGGTTGCAAATGCTTTGTTAAGAAACATGGTAATCTTGATAAATTTGAAGCTAGATCTGTTGATGGCATGTTTCTTGGTTATCCATCTCATACTTGAGGCTACCGTGTGCTTTTACTTGACACTAACAAAATTGTGGAGACTTGCGAGGTTTCTTTTGATGAAGCTAGCCCAAGTACTAGCTCCGATATTGCAGGTCCGGATCCATATCCGCAGGGGGAGAGTATTTTTATTGAAGAAGATGAAGAAGTGGTGCTGCTGCCCAAAAACTCGGAAGTAAATAACAATCAAGCTGCTGATTTTGCACCACAACCAGCACCAACAGTCACTACTGCTGGTTCGGACCTTCCTCAATCAACAAGCTCTCCTAATCAAAGGTCCGAACATGAAGAAGAAGGTGCTTGTGAAGTGTCTACTCCCCTCCGAGTACTCAAAAGTCATCCTCCACAACAAATCATTGGAAGCTTGCATGAACGAGTCACTCGGTCCAGGTTTTGCGATCCAAACTCTCATGCTCATTCTGCTTTTGTTGCTTCTTTTGAACCCAAGGATATATCACACACACTCACTAATGAATCTTGGATTAATGCCATGCAAGAAGAGTTAGAAAATTTTGAAAGAAATAATGTTTGGAAACTTGTACCTCCACCTCAAGGTCACACATTAATTGGAACTAAATGGGTATTTAAAAATAAGCAAAGTGAGGATGGGGTTGTGGTTAGGAATAAAGCTAGGTTGGTTGCTCAAGGTTTCACTCAAATTGAAGGTCTAGATTTTGATGAAACATTTGCTCCTGTTGCTAGATTAGAAGCTATAAGAATTTTATTAGCATTTGCTGCATCTAAAGGTTTCAAGTTATATCAAATGGATGTTAAAAGTGCTTTTCTTAATGGCTACATATAGGAGGAGGTTTATATTAAGAAGCCACCGGGTTTTGAAAATCCAAATTTTCCTAATCATGTTTACAAACTGTCCAGAGCCTTGTACGGTCTAAAACAAGCCCCTAGAGCATGGTATGATAGGTTAAAAACATTCTTACTTGAAAAGGGGTTTACCATGGGCAAGGTTGATAAAACTCTTTTTATACTTAAGCATGGCAATGACTCATTATTCGTTCAAGTGTATGTGGATGATATTATCTTTGGTTGTGCTTCTCATGATCTCGTGTCTAAGTTTTCAGCTATGATGAGTTCAGAATTTGAGATGAGTATGATGGGAGAACTCACATACTTTTTGGGGCTGCAAATAAAGCAAACAAAAGAAGGAACTTTTGTGAATCAAACTAAGTATACAAAGTACCTTCTTAAGCGCTTCAACATGGACAAATGGAAGCCTCTTCGGACACCAATGGGAACAGCAACAACACTTGAACTTGACAAAGATGGTGACCCGGTCGAAAAAAAAGAATACAGAAGTATGATTGGATCACTTTTGTATCTCACGGCGTCAAGACCGGACATACAATTCAGCGTATGTCTTTGTGCACGTTTTCAAGCTTCTCCACGTGCTTCACATCGCCAAGCCATCAAAAGGATTCTCAGGTACCTACATGGAACTCAAGAATTTGGCATTTTTCTTCCTTCTTCCTCAACTGTTTCTTTGAAAGCTTTTTCGGATGCTGATTTTGGGGGTTGTAGGATTGATAGGAAAAGTACTTCGGGTGCTTGTCATTTTCTTGGTAATTCACTTGTTGCTTGGTCCTCTAGAAAACAAAGTTCAGTTGCACAATCCACGGCGGAATCTGAATATGTAGCTGCGGCTAGCGCTTGCTCACAAATTCTTTGGATTGTTCAAACACTTAAGAACTATGGGGTTGATTTAGATAGTGTTCCACTGTTTTGTGATAACACTAGTGCAATTTGTATTGCTAAAAACCCAGTGAAACACTCTAGAACTAAGCACATTGACATTAGGTATCACTTTCTTCGTGATAATGTTGAAAAAGGAAACATTGTGCTTCACCATGTCGATACCGAACAACAATTGGCTGATATTTTTACAAAACCTTTGGATTTCACTCGTTTTTGTTTCATTCGTAGTGAAATAGGGGTTATGCATCCTCATGGCTTAAATTGAGGGGGAGTTTTTGAAACTTTGAAAGTCTATGTGTGAATCTGAAACTAAAATAATATGAGCATAGTATTTCATACATATATGACTTTGTGATTTCTTTTACAGGCTAAAAGTTCTTACTACATTACTCATGTTATACATTTTGTAGTTTTTGCCATGACTAGTAATTGGAATAATTACTTACACTAAATCTGGTCATGATCGAACTTTCTTGCTGTTTTGAACTTGTTGCGTGCTCACAAGTGCTTTTAATCATAAAAAATTAATCAAGTGATCAGCTCACATGTTGAGTTTTCAAATAAAAAATTGAGAAAAGATCAAGAGAATATGCATGCATCGCACTTCTTCTTTTGAGATTGCTTATCATTGCACTAAGATATGAACTTGGAAGGAATTGTGTATGACTAAAACCATGTCCTTAAGCTTCTGATTGTCAAATGACATAGGCTTGGCTTGGTTGGTTAGAATAAGGCTGATGCGGCATATAATCTCTTGCAAATATCATATGATCAACTTTGTGCCTTAAATGGTTATGAATAATAAAAATGCAGCAACAAGTGTCATGTTTTCAGGTTTTGAAATAGTTGAGTAAGGGAGATCATGACTTGCTTAAACTGAAAAATACATTTGATCTCTAGCATGGCTTACACTACTTTATGTATCTCATTGATGTGATAGTGTAAGTAACCTGATAGTATGACTTGGATGAGCTTTGTTTTGTATGTATATGTTATAATATGGTCATAACATTTAAAATTTTCTCTTTTGAACCTTGCTGAATATATTGTCAAAGGGGGAGAAATATGTATAAGGAGAGATTTTTTTTACACTTTGCATATGTTATACACTTTCTTCCTTCTCTGATTTTTAAAAATGGGGAGAAATTAATAAAGGGGGAGAAATGAGTTTTCAAAGCTTTTCAAAACTTTTCATAAGCCAATGTTCAGATTTTAATTGGTGTTGCCAATGCATTCATCAAGGGGGAGATTGTGAGACCTATGTGTGCTGAATACATTGGCAATTAGGATAAAAGTTAGCATTAACATTCAAAATTTTGAATATTGCCAAAACATTCTTCGGTGGCAAGGTCCGACAAGTTCTTTGTTAGGTCCGCCAAGTGTTTGCAAGGTCCGACGCAAGGTCCGGAGAGCTCCTGCAAGGTCCGGAGAGCTCCTGTGAGGTTCGGAGCTTGTTTTTAGGGAGCTCCCGTGAAGTTCAACTCGTAGAACTGCAGCGTCTTGTTTTTGCTTTTAACTCGCAATGTTTCAAACTTGCTTTATGGGAAGGTTTGCTTAGTATTAATTTGCTAAGTTTTTGGTGTGTTTTGGTGGTTATGGCTGTTATTATTTGATATGGTTTGCAACATGCTTATGTGACGTGCTCATGTAAGGTGTTGTGGTTTTCGAACTAACGTGAGTCAAGTCGAGGACTTGTGCTCAGAAGAATTGGTTGTTTATTCATGTGCAGGTGTTGCTTGAGTTCAAGACATGGCTGGTGACGGGATCCTTGGACTAGTCTCAGGGAGGAGATGAGGTTCCAACAACCAAGTTCGGGAGGAGCTGTGGTTGAGTTGATCGGGAGGTCGCGCAGCATGTTTGGATCAAGGGCAGTGCATATGAAGGTTGCGTGTACGTCATTGGAAGGTGTTTGCACGTGTGCAAGGAGTGCATGGACGTGGCAACATTGTTCCAAGGCGTGATGAAGAGATGTGGACGTAAAGAATTGGTCGGAAAGGTTCAACCGACTAGGTTATGGACTCAGGCTGCGGTTGAGTCGTGTTTGACTCAAATATGGAAAGTTTTGAGTTAGTTATGATAGGATTTCGTGTGGGTCACGAATTTGAGTTATTTTAGGAATGTTTGGGACGTTCCTAAGGTGTTTGGAAGTCTTAAGATTGCTTCTATCTGTGTATAGAAGAGTCTTGAGCAGTATTGGAAAGTTACAGTTTGAATCCAAGTAGGAGTAGGAGTCCTAGTTTGAGTTGAGTTGGCCTTAGGGATGGTTATATAAGCAAGGGGGGTTGTCGAAGTGTTCAGTCGACACTTCCCCCGGGCCTGCACTGGGCAGCCCGTGGAGGTTCTTTTTTCGGTGGGGCTAGTCTCTAGCGGAGAGCTTGCGCAGATGGACGAGTTAGTAAAAGCTTGACACGGCGAGTTTTACGTGGTTCAGGCCGCCGGAGCGTAAAACCCTACGTCCATGGCGAGCTATGGAGCTCGCTATATTGCTTGCTGCTCGGGGCCGGAGGCCTGAGCTTGGGGGTGAGTTACAGCTTGAGAGTGTATGACTAGCGTATGAGTTGCAAAGTGCGAACCCTTGCTATCGTCGCCTACCCGAGCCTTTTATAGTCCAAGACTCGGCCGGCTTACAAGGGGAGCCGGGACCCGACAGGTGGTCCCCGGAAGATTGTCTATTATCTACCGTATCTGCAGTTATGCCGGTAGTTGGCTCTGGTCGAAAGCTTTTGAGTCTTCATCTTGCCGCCCTGCCCATGCCGCATGCTAGTCGTAGTGGTTGATGACGGCGCAGGCGGCATGGGATATCTTGTCGCGGTGTTTATTAGCTGGCAGGTTCTGACACCGCACGCCAGTCTGTGATGCGACTGGGCGCAACGGCACCTGACAGAGGCGTGCTCCGCGTCTCCGCGTCTTGGGAAGACGCGGGCCAAGAATACCTTGTACGGGCAAGGTATGGGGCGTCTTTACGCCCGCTGCCTATCGCCCGGGGGCAGGAAGCGCCGTTCTGCTGCCACGTGGCGGGCCCGGAGCCGTTCTCAGAGGAGAGGAGGGTCCGTTCCGCGGAGCACGTGGAGCCTCCGGACCTCTCCCCGCGGAGGGAGAGGCTCGGCTTCTGTTGGCCACGTGGCGGGCTCGGAGCTCTCCTCTGAGGAGAGGGAGGTCCGGCCCCGCTGGACGCGTGGCGCCTTCGGACCTCTCTCCCGCGGAGGGGGAGGTCCGGCTTCTGTATGCCACGTGACGGGCCCGGAGCTCTCCTCTGAGGAGAGGGAGGTCCGGCCCCGCCGGACGCGTGGCGCCTTCGGAGCTCTCCCTGCGGAGAAGGGCGAGTTCCTTAGGCATTTTACCCTGTGCGCGGGGGTACCCCATATCTCAGGTACCGACAGTGGCCCCGGGCCCATCTCGGGGGAGGTAGCGAGCCCGAGGTGGGACCTTCGTCTCTTTCGATTCGCGCACTTTCTCTATGTCCTGAATTGACCGCTGCCGGAGCACGAACGGCCAGGGGATCGTGGGAGGGTGCGCTCACTTGATGGTTGCTTTTACTGCGGCGGTTCCCAAGGCGGCCACTTCTGCATGATGTGGCGCTTTCTTCGGGAACCGCCGAAGAGTCTTGCTGGCTTGTCTTCCAAGGAGACTGACTCCTTGGCCCACCGCTCCGGTCGGGCGGATTGGGCCCACCTGTCATTGGCGCTCGGTCTAGGAGCCGAAGCGGTTGCCGACGCGGTGTATTCGAAGAGTTCCGAATCGCTTGGGATTGCACCTGGGAAGGTCTTTAGAGGGAACCTTACTCACATTGCGGTTTCCCTTCGCACCTCCCAGCGTTTCTTCTCGGACTCTTGTGCTTGTGTCCTCCCTAGCCATGGCCTCCAACCCGCCACCAGAGAAGAAGCGCGCTCGATCTCCTCCAGCGACGGCGTCGGCGCCAAGTCAGGAATCAGGGGTGCCTGGCACTCCCTCCGGTGGCGACTCGAAGAGGCCCCGGGCTGATGCGTTGAGGGAAGCTTCTGGGGCGTCCTCTGTTCCGCCAGTTCAGGCGACTACGGAGCGGCCGTCAGTGATGGTAGCGGGCTCTGGGAGTCCTACCCCGGCTCGGAAGTCGGGGTTCAGAGCCCGCTGGAGTGTCCGCGCTTCCCGGCCATCCCCGACTTGCGGGGAGCCTGTGCCGTTGCGCTCGGAGCCAGGGGCAACTGCCACGGCCCCCTGGCCAGCGCGAACCTCTCCTGTTCCGGTGTGCCCGAATTCCGCGGCGGCGTCGTATCATCCTGCCGAGACGGCCACCGCGGCCCCCAAGCCAGCGCAGGTCGACCCTGCACCAGGCGACCTGGCCTTTACTCCAGCACCGCCTTCCCCAGCTCGCCCCTCTCCTCAGATCAAGGAGCCAGAAGCTGAAGAGAGCCCGGTTGGCCTGGCTGCCGGAGCCTCGGAGCCAACTTCTCCTGATCGACGTCTCGTCTCGGTTGCTTGTGCGTCGGCTCTTCCTGAGGACGAGGTAATGGAGGAGGTCGGGGGGACTGCCCCGGCCTCTGCTGCTCCATTGCCCCTGGCGGATGCCTTCGCGCTTGCCGAGGCGAGCGTTCGGCAGGTCTTGGCTGCACTAGGGCGCGAGCGGGAGGAGTATACGGTTGAACGGGATCGCCTCCTCACCTGGGGGAACCTTTTGCGGGAGAGGACCGCGAAGGTTAAGAGCGAGCTCGACTCCAGGCGGGAGTTGCTCGACTTCAGGGAAGTGCTCCTCGACCGGATGAAGCGGGCTGTCGACTGCATGGACACCCAATCGCGGCGGATCAACAGGGGGGCTCTGGAGGCACACGCCCGGGCCGAAGAGAGCCTCTCTGCTGCTGTGGAGATACGGCAGCGGTTGGAGCGCCGTGAACTCGCCGTTGAGGAACGGGAGCATTCCATGGCAGCTGAGGCAGAGAGGGTCACCGCGCAGCTGGCGGCGGGCGAGGATGACCTTCGAGCTCGGATCGAGGAGCTGGAGATCCTGAAGGCAGACCTCGACTTGAGGGAGGAACAGGTCTCCCGTGATCGCCGGGCGGTCTTGGACCGGGAGTTGACCGCCGACTTCAAGGCTGCTGAGTTGGAGCGGCTCGCCAAGACTCTCCATCTTCGGGAGAGCTCCCTGGCGGCCAAGGAGAAGGAATTCTCCAAGAGGAACCTGGAGGCTCTGCAGGCGGCCTGCCACGAGGTGGAGGAGCTTTCGGCCTTGCGGTCCTCCGAGGCTCTTGCGGTCTCGAGCTTCGTGGATCGAGCGGGGTCCGCCCTGATCCCTCTTGGCTTCAGTCCGGTGAGGACCGCGGCCCCTGCGTTGGAGGTGATCCCCGCGCTGGAGTCGATCGGCGCCAAGCTGGACAGGCTAGACTCGGTGGTCGCCAGCGAGCTTGAGGCCGAGGGACGCGGCCTAGCCTTAGAGGTCGCCTCACATGTGCTGGCATGCTTTAAGAGCCGCGACCCCTCTTTCTCGTTAGAACCAGCGAGAGAGGGCCCAGCCGCAGCGCGGGAGCAAGCTGCCAGGGCAGAAGTCGAGGATGTGGCCGCCCTTGTAGCCGCAAGGTTCTGGCGGGAGCCGGGAGGTCCTTAGGACTTGTTTCTCCCTTTTTATCGAGTCTGTAGTCCAGCTCATGGAGCCTCGCTTAGTTCGACTCTTTTAGATATCTGTGTCTGTGATGCTTTTTCTCTCCTTCTTGGCTTTGCCTGACTGAGTCCTTAGCTCCGCAAGGTACTCAGAGGCCATCTCCAATCTCGGAGCTCCGCATAGACACCTTCCCCGGGTCCTAGCCGTGTTAGGGGCCCCCGGGGGTCTCCAGATCTCGCCCCATGGGGAGCTCCAAATCTGCCTGCCACGTGGAGGGTCCGGAGCCCCTCCTTAAGAGGCTGGAGCTCCGGCCATGCTGGACACGTAGGGCTTTCGGAGCCCTCCCACCGGGGGGTCCGGTTTCCGCCCGCCACGTGGCGAGCCCAGAGCCCTCCTCAGGGGAGGCGAGAGCTCCGGGCCCGCTGGACACGTGAGGCCTTCGGGCCCCGCCCCTGTCGGAGGGGCAGGTCCCGGTCCTTCCAGTCCTAGGCCGGAGTAGTTGGTAGTTTCTTTCCCCCTGCTTCATGCAGCCCCTGTTGCCGTAACCTGGAGGTCCTGCACACAGGCAGAGGAAACGTAATTCTCCTCGGGGGGTCCTCCCCTCCCGTCTCCTAGTCTTATCCGTCTTACGATCCTGATCCGCTATACGGGGCTTGGGCAATTCTGTGCACGAGGCGCCGGAGCTCCGGCTCCCTCCGAGGTCCGGGTACGGCTGTCCGATCCCTAGTACCGGGCCATGCGCTGGGGAAGCAGAGTGCACGTGCTTTGGGTTCATGACCAGGCAAAGCGGTTGTACTCCCCTGTACCTCCGGAGGGCAGGATGCGCATGCTTTGGGCTCATGACCTGCTAAGCTGGATACGCACCCTGGACCCCCCCCCATGCACAACGCAGGCCTTTCCTGGAGGTAACCAACTGGCACCGCAACACCTGACTGGGGGAGGCCCGAGAGACTCACTCGGCCATCGGTAGGTGCCTCAAGCGCAGCCGCCTTCGGTAGGATAGCGAATGCCGACTATGGATGAGCGCAGGAGAGGGGGAGCTAGATGTACGATGAACATACAAAGATAGTGTGATCATAAAAATTAATGCATAATTTAAATGAGTGCATGTGAGAGAGCTTAGTAGAACAGGTCTCTGTATTCGTGCCCATAGATGGAATTCTGGTTGTACATGGAGGCAATGTTCCGCCTCGTCTACAAGGGAAGCAAGACTCTACGCGCTTAGGGTCGGAACCAGGCTAAACTGGACGTAGTCCTGTACCGTCCCTTGAGACTTAGCTGCCCCAAGCTCTGTTCCTAAATTCTATGGGATCCATTACAGAAGGGAATAACCCTGTTCTACTGATGCTCGAGAAGTAGGACTTACAGTGTTGCTTCTTGGCAAGGATTTTTGGGAACGGATCCCACTCTCGGTTGAAAGGCATGTGTACCTGGGGCGGCAGCTTTCAAGATTCGGAAGGGACCTTCCCTGCTGGGGGAGAGCTTATGGGTCCTTCTTGGAATAGAGCATGCCACTACACCAGGTTGCCCTCCTGCAGGCCCCCGACGCGTTCGGTTCTTTGGCGGTAGTGCTTAGAGCATTAGCCGAGACCGCGCGTTGTGGGGTGTTCCCTGCAGCCGAGTCTTGTCGACGAGGTTGTTATCTTCGCGCTGGATCAGGTCCTACGCGGCTTCTCCTGGGGGCCCCCGGGGAGTTCTCCCCTTCTGGCCAAGGCCTTCAAGGGGTAGGTGGGCCCGGGGTCATCTTGGATGACCTAAGGCGTCTTCCCCTTCTGGCAAGGCCTTCAAGGGGTTGACAGACCTTAGGCGGCTCCCGAGAGGTATGTTCGAGGTACGGAGGCGCGCCGCAGTTGGCTAACGCCCTGGCCCATCACCGTCGGAACTGGAGTCCTCACCGTCATGCACTGTCTTTATGACACGCTGAGGCTCCTGGAACCCCACCTGATGGGCAGCGGTGACTGGGGCATCGACCTTCTGTTTGCCATCCCTCTGAGGGTAGGGCGGTGCTTCAGCCCTCTGCTGTCTTCCTTTGCGGAAGCGCTCTGCAAGCCTCTGGATCTCCCAGCACTCGGCAGCAGTATGGTTGCCGGTGCCATGCACGGGGCATAGCCCGCCCTGGTCACTGTCTGGGACCGGTGATTGCCGCTGCCTTTTGTCGGGGCGTGGCCCCCGAGCTCCACTAGCCGTCGCAGCTGCGGCGACGGGAGCCGTGAACGGTGACTTCATCTTACCACTCCCCCGGTTCTTGGCCTTCTTACCACCCCCATAGGCAGCAGCGCCGGACCCGGGCTGTCCTCCTGACTCGGAGGTCGGCAGAGCGTGCCAGTTCCGCCCTTCAGCTGCTCTGGCGCATTTGTCCGCCAGGCTGAAGAGCTCCGAGACGTCGCGGACCTCTCTGGTCGCGAGCTTCTCGAGCATTTTCCCGTCCCGGACACCCTGTCGGAACGCCACCACCACAGAGGCACTTTGGATATGTGGGATGGTGTTGCGCACCTGGGAGAACCGCTAGATGAAAGAGCGCAGCGACTCCCCAGGTTGTTGCTTGACGGCGTGGAGGTCAAGCTCCGTGCCGGGACGGGTGTAGGAGCTGCCGAAGTTGGCGATGAACTGCCTGTAGAGCTCTCCCCAGGAGGTTATGGACCCCTGAGGTAGATTCATGAGCCAAGACCGAGCTAGGCCGGTCAAGGCGACGGGGAAGTAGTTGGCCATGACAGCCTCGTCCCCTCCTGCGGCAAGTACGGCGGTGGAGTAGATCTGGAGGAACTCCGCCGGGTTGACGCTGACGTCGTACTTCTCGGGCAGGTGCGGGCGAAACTTGCGTGGCCACCTCGCGAAGCGAAGGTGGAGTGCAAGAGCTGCACATCCTGCTCCTGCTGCCGCAGGTATTGGCAGTGCGAACGCTTGGTTCGCACTTGGCACCGCGTATCCCGGCATGGGCAAGGCTGCACCATACACCGGGGGCGCTGCTTGCGGTGCACATGGTTGTGGCATATGCAGCACGGCATATGCCTGAGGCAGGGCTCGCGTGGCGAAGACCTGCCCTTCAGGTTGTGTTGAGGCCGACGACATGCTGTCGCCAGCCTCATGGTTGCGACGCCTTTCTCGACGTCGCTCGAGGTACACTCGGGCGTCCTGGCCCAAGTGGCACCGTCGACAAGAGCCTGGAGGAGCTGGAATCCGCCGTTAGCCCGTCAACCGTGGGCGTGTGCGTCAGCGACACAGCCGGTTGTCCTGGGCGCCGTCCTCGCCGAAACCGAGGGTTCGCGGCGGCGACAACGAGGTGGTCCACCTCGCGGACCCATTGCTGGGTCGCTGAATGGGGCGCATCCCCCGCAGGTGGGTTGCGCAGCAGCGCTCTTGCTGCAGCTAGCGCACCTCCATGGTGTACGCTCAGCGCTGCAGAAGATCTCACACTGGTCGGGGCTTGCATAGCCGGAGTCGGCGTTGCCGGAGTCGGCTGCTGGCTACCAGCTTGTGCCGACACACTCCGTCCTGAGTGTGTTGACATGTACTCCCCAGTGGTCACGGTTCGCCGTGAACGCGGAGGGGGAGAGTTTGCCGCTGAAGGAAGCTTGGTCATCTTCGTCGGCGGAAACTCGTCGCGCTAGGAGAAAAGCCCCCTTCCTGGCGCGCCAAATGTTGAAGTGTTCAGTCGACACTTCCCCCGGGCCTGCACTGGGCAGCCCACGGAGGTTCTTTTTTCGGTGGGGCTAGTCTCTAGCGGAGAGCTTGCGCAGATGGACGAGTTAGTAAGAGCTTGACACGGCGAGTTTTACGTGGTTCAGGCCGCCGGAACGTAAAACCCTACGTCCACGGCGAGCTATGGAGCTCGCTGTATTGCTTGCTGCTCGGGGCCGGAGGCCTGAGCTTGGGGGTGAGTTACAGCTTGAGAGTGTATGACTAGCGTATGAGTTGCAAAGTGCGAACCCTTGCTATCGTCGCCTACCCGAGCCTTTTATAGTACAAGACTCGGGCGGCTTACAAGGGGAGCCGGGACCCGACAGGTGATCCCGGGAAGATTGTATATTATCTACCGTATCTGCAGTTATGCCGGTAGTTGGCTCTGGTCGAAAGCTTCTGAGTCTTCATCTTGCCGCCCTGCCCATGCCGCATGCTAGTCGTAGTGGTTGATGACGGCGCAGGCGGTATGGGATGTCTTGTCGCGGTGTTTATTAGCTGGCAGGTTCTGACACCGCGCGCCAGTCTGTGATGCGACTGGGCGCAACGGCACCTGACAGAGGCGTGCTCCACGTCTCCGCGTCTTGGGAATACGCGGGCCTTGAATACCTTGTACGGGCAAGGTATGGGGCGTCTTTACGCCCGCTGCCTATCGCCCGGGGGCAGGCAGCGCCGTTCTGCTGCCACGTGGCGGGCCCGGAGCCCTTCTCAGAGGAGAGGAGGGTCCGTTCCGCGGAGCACGTGGAGCCTCCGGACCTCTCCCCGCGGAGGGAGAGGCTCGGCTTCTGTTGGCCACGTGACGGGCCCGGAGCTCTCCTCTGAGGAGAGGGAGGTCCGGCCCCGCTGGACGCGTGGCGCCTTCGGACCTCTCTCCCGCGGAGGGGGAGGTCCGGCTTCTGTATGCCATGTGACGGGCCCGGAGCTCTCCTCTGAGGAGAGGGAGGTCCGGCCCCACCGGACGCGTGGCGCCTTCAGAGCTCTCCCTGCGGAGAAGGGCGAGTTCCTTAGGCATTTTACCCTGTGCGCGGGGGTACCCCATATCTCAGGTACCGACAGGGGTCAAGTCTTGTGGGTGCACGACTTTGGGCTGTTCCTCTTGTGTTTCTATTGAATAAATTTCATAGTTTCGAGGAGCTTTTGTGCCTTGTTCGTCCGACTTGTTTTTCGTCAAGTCTTTCTCGCCGAGTTTCTGGACAGACCGACGTTGCTTCGGTGTTTCATTCATAACTCGAGTTTTACAGATCCGATTGACGTGATTCTTTTTGGGTTGTCTTCACAACTCAATTATCTATCATCTGTGAAATTTTCACGAGCTTCGGATCTGTAGTTTTTGAGATACACGAGTTTCTTTGTAGCGTTGCAGATCTGTTTTATATCGGGTAGAACAGATTGATCTTCGTTTAATGTTTTGATCGTATCTCAAGTTTTACTTTGTGTTTTCAAGTGATTCTTGTTGCATTAGATCCATGACTTGATTCTCTACCTCTCTACTTGATTTGTCACGGTTTAACATGTTTGAAAACACTTGCACACACGGTTTCTTTAACCGGTTGATTTTTTGCTGAGGGGTTTTTGTTGTTTCCGCTGCGAAAAGTTTTAATCTACCATTCACCCCCCCCCCTCTGGTAGCTTTTCACGTGCTCTTCGATCCTACAGTAACTCTTTCTTCCACACACACACACACAGAGAACAATGATCAGTAATTGTGTGAGAGAAAACAAACCAAGAGCTCAATGTCGAGAAGAATAATTTTGTCCTTGATCCAATCCCTAATCCTCAAGGATTTGATCTTATTAGGCTTAGAATGAGTGGAGAGAAGTGTTTTTATGCTCTTGGGACATGTGATAGCGCTAGGGTTCGTGTCCTTGGAATGTGTGGTCGTGCACATCGATTTATACAAAGTTTCCAAAAGTCCTGGCGGTCGGACTAGTCCGCTCTGTTGACCGGACTAGTCCGGTGTGCCGTGTACAATTCACGTGAGGCATGGGGAACAGTGGAAACCCTAATTTAAAGTGGCTACAGAAAGTTGAACGGACTAGTCCAGTTTCTGAGCAGACTAATCCGGTGCACCGTGTTGCGAAGCAACAGAGAGTTGAACAGACTAGTCCGGCTTCTGAGCGGACTAGTCTGGTGCACCGTGTTGTGAAGAAACAGAGAGTTGAACGGAGTAGTCCGGCGTGTTGTGAAGCAACAGAGAATTGAACGGACTAGTCCGGTTTCTGAGTGGACTAGTCCGGTGCACCGTGTTGTGAAGCAACAGAGAGTTGAACGGACTAGTCCGATTTCTGAGCGGACTAGTCCGGTGCACCGTGTTGTGAAGTGGATATGTTTTAAGCCCTTACCCCTACGCAAAGATTTTTAGCTCTTGGGATGCGTCTCACACACACATCCTATACACGTAAGTCTACATTGCGCTTTGTTCATGGACTATCCCTTTTCCTTTTTCTTCATCACTTCATTTTTTCAGATTTTGAGTGCACCAATCCTACCTTACACGAGTTAATCTGCATTCATCTCAACAAGTTCATTAGGATCTCAATTCGTTTGACATCAATCGCCCAAAACCCACAAGGGAATGTCTAGATGCACTTTCAGTGCGGCAGCCTCTGTTCTCGTGTGCGTGAGGAAGAGAAGGAAAATAGAGACGTGCTTGGTTCTGTGGGCAAAAAGAAGCATGGCAGTGAAGTGATGAGGTCGCCGAGGGAGTGCCAGCGCGAGAGAAACAAAGGAGGAGGTGGCTTCGGCGCCGCTCGGTGTCACCCGGTTGCCGCTCGCCTCTGTCTCGAGTGAACCGACTGAAGGAGCCAAACAGAAATTGTGCACTGCAATTGAAGATCTTTTGCAAGCTTAACTTCCTCAATGACATGTGGATCCCACAAACAGCTCCCTCTTATCCTCTAAAATATCTCCCAAAATTTGCAAATGATAAAATTAAATTATGGGAGTTCAAATCTGATGTGCATTTGGATAATTGGGCAAGTTTCATCCAAATTCAAATGTTTATTTGAATTCTTTGCAATTTAAAGTCCATTTGGAAAATGGATAGCAAAACATTTCAAAAATTCATGAAACTTTGCATACCCACTAATTTGGACCTAAGGAATTCAAATATGAAACCTGATTTTTGGTTTGGCTGCTGCAAATGAGATTTTTAACACAACAGTTTGAAATTCATTGTGTTGCCCTCATTTGAAATTTGAGGTGAACAAAGTTTATTCCAAAATCTGAATTTAACTTTCTCACACATATGGGAACTTCCCACCTTGGTTTCAAATCCCTTTTGGGTACCAAGTTTCAAATAAATAATTGACTTGTGTGAAGAGAGCTCTCATGTGTATTATCACATGTGGAAAAGTTTAAACAAGTCCCATTTTTCATACACATGAAACCAACTTGCATTCAAATTTGAGTTTCTTTGTATTCATATTTTTGGGACCTTTACACGTTGCTCCTGATTGTTTGTTACCGCTTATCGTTGCTCCTGATGTTGTGTTACTGTTGATAGATATTAGGGCTTAGAACTTTCTTACTATTTTTAACTTGTTGCATGCTCACAAGTGCTTTTAATCATGAAAAGTTAATCAATCAACAGGCCATATGTTGAGTTTTTATGATCAAATAAAAAATCAGAAAAGATAAAGAGAATATGCATGCATCGCACTTCTTTTGAGATTGATTATTATTGCACTTTGATATGTACTTAGAACCTTGTATATTAGGAACTGCATGTCCACTCCTGAACAGCTGTTACCCCTAATTGGACTGCGTTACTCCTAACAAGGTGTTACACCTAATTGTACGTCGTTACTTCTGAATGTCTGTTACCTCTAACTTGTACATTGTTACTCCTGTGAAGCCGTTACCCCTAACTTATACCCTGGTGCAGTGTTTGTCCTGATTTAGTGTTACCCCTAACTGTACACCGTTACTTCTAAAAGTTGGTTACCCCTGTTTGTTAGTATCTTTTGAAAAATGTTCCCGCCAATAGGGTTTTACAGTCCGGCGCTTCGTGTTCTTCGCTCCAGCGTTTAGAAATAAAAGTAGTTCCTCGCCGCTCGCTCCCGTCGCTGCTATCGCTCTGACCAAAATAACTGCTCCCTGCCCCCCCCCCCACCGGCGACTCACCCCGCGCCGTCCGCTCGCTCGCCGCGGCGCGTGCTCAGCACCCGGTGCTTCGTGCCCCCGATCTGCGCGCGCTCAGACACCCACTGTCTCGTCAACATCAAGTTGTGACCGTATTTCAGTTACACGCTTCCTGTTCTCCGCGCCCTCGCTCCGGTCGCTGCTATCCTTCTGGCCCACACTACTACTCCCTGCTCTCCCCCACCGGTGACTCGCCCCGCGCCGCCTGCTCGCTCGCCGTGGCGCGTGCTCAACATCCGGGGCTCCGTGCCCTCGATATGCGCGCGCTCGACACCCATCGTCTTCGTCAACATCAAAGTTTGACCTGGTAACCTAATTCTTAGATGTATTTGTGGAACCCTAAAAAGTATAGGTCAAAATTTTGTCGATGCTTTACAAAAAATTATTATTTGATAATAATTGAGTTTGCATGTTAGTTATGGCACGTTTGACGAAGATATACTTCCTGGGCTGTTGGATCCGAGCATTGACAAGGATCACCGGTCGTTCCACTCCTCTGTGATGCGGGATTCGGAGGTAACCCAGACACGCTCGCGAGTGTGTAGCGGCAAGTTGTTGATGGATGAATCGTGGATTCCGAGGTGACTTTCTTTAGTCCTTAAATATTTTTTTAGTCGGCATAGCCACCTACATTCCTATTGAAATGGAGATCAGAGTTATCAGCACTTGTATTTATTTCAAACTTCGATGTAGGTTACAAGCACCCGGTCTGCTTACGTTTTGCCGGATGGTCTCAAATGCGAACTCATTAATGGTGGATCGGCAGGGCCTCATGGGCGTGTTAGTAGAAAGCTGGACATGATATCCACAGTTTAAAAGTATAAAATAAATTAGCAAACAATGAATTGGGTTGCTGGGCCTTCTAAAAAGTTATTTATCAACGTTAATTAGAGAAGTCTAACCACCTTAACAAAGTTTTGACTGTCGTCATTTGTATCAAATCATCTGCTGGGTGTTGAGAGTGGAGAAAAAATATTCTGAACAATGTAGCAAAGGAACTGCAGGCCTACATGGGCAGACCTACATGGTATGGTGGGTGGGCCCTGGTAGATTTGGCAGTTCACCATTGGTGCTGGCTGCTTTCCCTTTGGCCTTGGTGAGGTGGCGTGCAACTTGGCTTCCCGCTCAGGAAATTCACTACCCAGGAGTCGTTGGCTGCTCACATGGTGACGCTCAGTGCAGTCCGTGGTAAGGCTTGATGTGTGTCCATATCTGGTAGTCATATCAAACTTGAGTACTTGAGATGCTTATCTGCCAGATCATGTGTTAATTGTTTGATCAAACAGCCAAACAAATATTTTTAGTTATTATATATACTTAGTATACCGAATTGATCAAATGAATTTTACAGTTGTTCATCGAATTATTAATCAAAATATTATTTGGCATAGGAAAAAGTTCATTTTACTACCTTCAAGTTATCTACATTGTCCAATTAACCCCCTAAACAAAATTTTGGTTCAATTTACTCTCTCAAACTATAAGATTTGTTCAATTTACCTCCTTGTGAGATTTTTCTTTTGTTTCTCTTTGTATGGGTTATGTTTATAGTTATAATTTTATATGATGGTATATTGCATCATGCACAATGTTAGTATGTTTTTTCAGAATTTTTTATAAATATTTTCATGCATTATTTCATCTTCTATGTCAAATTTGATTACATGCTTGCAATTAAAAAATACAAAAAAATCTTGAATTATTTTTCTGACATACGATATGTTGTAACTTATAATCTCATAAATTTTTACCTTGAAACATTACATGAACATAGAGAAACAACAAAGTAAAATTTCACAAGGTGATGAATCGAATCAATCTAAATAGTTTAGAGGAGTAAATTAAACTAAAATTTTGTTTAGGGGTTAAGTAGACAACGAAAATACTTGAGATTAGTAAAACGGACTTTTCAGAATCCTAGGTCCGCCACTGGTAGACAATATTTTAACAATAAACGAGTTTAATAGTAGGGATCGATGAACTCCAAAAATGGTGAACATCTCGTCACTAAAGCATGAAAGTAAAATTTTCTAGCAGCACAAAAAATGACCATGAAAAGGCATGTATAGTTTCTCGGGTATTCACGAGGTGTATATGCTAGGTCGTGCTATAGCTTTTCCCACTGAATAAAAATCCATTCACTAATAAGAAATCTGATATGATCACTGTATTATTGTAGGTCATAGCAGGCATTTTCATTAGATGGATCACTGTATTATTGTAGATCATAGCACGCCCCAATATAATTGTCTGCGGTGCGCTTTAGATCCAATTCATCGTGTTGGCCGTACCCCATCGAATGGACGCCACCGCGAATTCCGGCTCCGAACGTTAATCACGTGTCCTTCGACGGATCCATGATGCCGTGGTGGATCGTGGTGGACTGGTGGACTATGAGCATCAGTCAAAAGCCCCAGAAAGTTTGATGGGTCCGTCGATCTGGGCCCGTCCATCTCCCAGTAGGGCCCAAAGCACCACGAAGCGAGAAAAAAAAAGGGAGAGAGAAATAACCATCAATCAAGGAACAAGTGGTTCACTTTTCCCTCCACTTTTCAAATGTCTTATTATCTCTCTCTCCCCTTTCTATCTCTTCGCGCTCCCAACCGCTTAGCTTAATAAGATTTTTAAAGTCTGCTCTTCCTACTTTACTGCACCATCGTCACTAAAAAAAATACTCGTACGGAGGAGATCACCGGCGACGGGAACAAGATTCCGCCAAGTTTTCGCGTACTCGGCTGCTCTATCACGCGGCGTCCGACGGACGCGTCCTGATCCAAAGCTTCGCTTTCTCTAATCTAATATCACCGCTGGGACGCGCGCGCGTGCTCGTGTGCGGATCGCTCTGTCCCGAAAAACTTGGTAGCCAACCAACCGCCATCTCCACTTCATCGTCTTCCTCCGACCTCCGGCAAGTCTGCACGCACGCGCGCGGGCGGGCGCCGGATCGCATCCACATGGCCACGCGGGCTTCGGAAATCCTGACCAAACAATCATGCAGCAGAACGGTCGTCTACTCTGCCGTCCAGCGCGATCAACCGCCGTCGGATCCGGCGATTATCCGGTCCAAGCGAGACGCGCGCGCTGCGCTCGTCTTAGATTCCGAACTTCCTGGAGGCCCCCGTACGCCCGGTCCGCCGGCCGGAATACGGGATCGACGGGTGCGTCCAAGACTGACCCAACCATACCGGATGATGGATCTCGTCTCGCGATACATATGGGGTATTTCACAAAGCGAAGCACCCTCCCAACTATTTGCGTCGCGTCGCTATGCAGTTGCCTCGATTATTTCTGGCAACCCACATTGATTCGGTTCATGTGATCAGCCCTTCGAGGTCCACTCCGTTGATGACATGTTTTCATCTGATCATCGCGGGCGAGCCAACCACACCGACGCGCGCGCTCGAGCCACTAATTAATGAATGACTGTACCGGATAATCAGTTGGTCAGGGTAGAGAATGGAGATGCCCTACTCCAAAAAGCGGGGTGCCGTGCCACTTTTCCTTGTTATAATTAAGCGAGGTGTTCGGACGAGCGAGCGAGCTCGGCGATTGGTTGCTTTCGCCTCTTTTTTTTTCAAGTACTGCTACTACAAGTCTGAACGTCCCCGCTGTCCGGCAGCACCAGTTCGTATTCAGAAGCACAGCGAGAAGTTTCTGTGCTCTGCATGGGATGGGAGAAGCGAAAACGAAACGAAACGGAAGTTCTGCATGTCTGATACGCCTATGCAAAACAAGATGCGATGTGGCACGAGCCCGCACACAGCATCAGCACGAGATTAGGCGAGCGTCACTTCGATTCAGTTCTGGACGCACGCTGGCTGGCATTGGCAAGAGCTGCACGACAGGGACGCTAACAAAGTGTTGTGGCAAGGCTTAAATGGTGATGTGCAGGATAAGTTGCCATCAACCACGCTACAGGGAGAGGTTGGCGATCGCGTCTCTGGAAAACGGGTTTGGTCACTCATCACTCCAGCGTGGCACATTAAACGCTGCAGATACGAACCCATGTGACACCGAACCGAACCAAACCGAACGGACCCTAGAAGAGAAGAGCCGAAGATTTCGGCCGAACCAGTCCGTGTGTACATGGCAGCGTCCGTTTCAACGTTACTACATAATTGAGCTCGAGAAAACAGAGGGATGGATCAAAGCTGAAACAGATATCTTCAATTCACAATCTGGAAACGTGAATCTGCTGAATTTCACGAACAGCACGCTACACTTCTTTTTTAAAAAAAAGACTGTCAAAGGGAATGGCATGCTGCACTCTTGAGCTTGCAGAAGCAAAGCCGGGCAATGGCAAGGGGAAAATGGCATGCGCAAAATCAATCAACAGGGCTTTTTCAGCTAACTGGAACTAGTTCCCTTCACAATCCAAGGTATACACATCATTTACACGCCGCAAACGAATCAAAACGTGGAATCCTGGGCACTAATCTCTCGGGAAAACAATCTTGATCTGTCAAGAATTTCACAAGAGGCTGGCCGGGCCTCAGAAAGTTGGCGTCAGCAGGTTGAGCAGGGAGACTCTGGCGTTCACGAGCGCGCGGTACACCTCCTCGCAGCCCCTCTCGGCGGCGTCTACGCACTCCTCGAGCGCGCGCACCTTGCCCATGGCCGCCTTCCTCTCGTCTTCCTCCTCGGTACAGTAGTCCTCGAACGACACGGTCCTCCGCCGGAGGAGGAGGTCGGTCACCAACCACATCGGGCTGGCCGGCGCGCGGGCGGGGGAGTACGGCGTCGGGGTCCTCGGGGACAGCGCGGCGCTGGCGGCAGACTCGGCAGACGCGGTCGACACGCCGGAGAAGATCGCGGCGGAGGCGGCGGCCACGGCGGCCGTGGCGGAGGCGAAGGCGTCGGCGAGCGTGGTCTCGTCAGACTTGCCGTCGGGCGCCGCGCGGTGTGAGAGGTCCCGCGCGGAGGACGCGAGCCGCGACACCTCCCGCACGGACCGGCGCTGCGCCCGGAGCGCGGCGGCTAGGCGGGACCCGTCGCGGCGCCTGAGCGCGGCGTGCGTCTCGGCGAGCAGCTGCTTGAGCGCGACGAGCGACTCGCGGAAGCCGCCGTGGAGGTCGGCGAGGATCAGGAGGTCGTCGAGGAGCTGCTCCGTCCAGGGCCGGCGGAGCGCGTCCCGCGCCTGCGGGTGGTGCAGCAGGTCGGCCAGCCCCGCCAGGACGCGCCCGGCGCGGGCGGCGCCGTCGGCGGCCCACGCGGGCCCAGTCTGGGCGGGCGCCTCCGCCCACGCCAGCAGCGCGCGCGCCGAGTCGTGCAGCGCGGCGGCGAGTGGGTGCAGCCGCACGGGGAGGCTAGTCGACCGCACCCGCGCGTACGACAGCTTCTTGGGCCGCGCGCAGTCCAGCAGGAACGACGCCGCCACCGACTTGGGCGACGCCCGCGTGGAGGGCGTCCGACGAAACCCTAACGCCATCGTCTCTCGCTTTGCGTGCTCTGCTCCTGCTCGAAGGCTCGTCTGCCGCTTGGATGCGGTGGTGGTGGTGGCTTGGTCCGTTGGCGAGCGGGGGAGGAGGCGGTGTTTTATAGCGGCCGAGGCGTATGCATATCGTGGTGTGTCGTGACTCGTGACGTGGTGGGGAGCGGTGCCCGCACGGGTGGGTGCTGAGTGGAACACGTTTTGACTTGGGACTGCGAATGCTTGCTGCCGCTAGGGGTGGTCGGCTGAGGCCGAAGAAAGACGCTTGCAATCTGAATCTTCCAGTTACTGTTTATAGCGACGGTTGTTTCCTGGTTTGGAACATCTTTGGATGCCGGGAAAAGTAGTTTATGCGGCTGGAAAAAACTCGACTGACTTGTGAATCAAGACACCAAGACGATCACTGTCCATGACGGCTCAGGCTAGGATCTCACGGACGTGCATCTGTGTCGTGCGGCCAACACTTTGCCGTGGCCATGAATTGCTAGTCAAGTAAAGTCATAGTATGATATTTAATTTCAGAAAATTTGACGCATGATATTCTAAAAGTTGATACTGGATATTGGAATTCTGCGCCTTGGGAGCTGCTTTATGCTTGGCGCTTTTGGTGATCTTTCGCTTGGCTTTTTGGGTGACCTTTCGTTATGGCCATGACGACCCCTATCCTTTACCCGTTGGCGGACAAACAAGTCACGGTTGGGTTGAACAGTGTCTCCATCTGACCCCTAAGAGAGACACCCCGACAATTGCCCCTAGTCGCACAATACATATGTTGGATGTTGATCCGACGAGGAGAGAAATCGATCGCTCTCAATTCCCAAAGAGGGAACTAGTCATCAGGCGTGGACACGTAGCCAGAAATCTTCCCTGTAGCTGGAGCCCCCCATCGCTAGATCCGCGGCGGACGTGTGGCTCGGCTAGGCCGCTCGTGCCGCCAGCCCAGCCGCCATGCTCGTGCCGCCACCGCGCCCGCCGATTGATCGGGCACGCCAGTTCGGTCCGCGTCGTCGACTCGCCGGCCGATCGGTGACCTGTACATAGGCCCCGCGAATTAAATGGCGCGGCGCGCTGCCCCCCTTCGGCCGTCCTCCGATCCCATCGGCCTCTCGAGTTGCAGGTGGCGGTGGCGGCCCGCGCGCGCGGTTCGGTGAGGACGACGCGACGTGCGCGCCGCACCCACCAACGAATCGTTGGTCCGGCCAGGGCGGCGGAACCCGCCGCCGGCACGTAACTCCGGCGATCGACCGCGGCGCCAGTGCGCGCTGTGCTGCTTCTCGCTTAACCCGCCTTTTGATGATGATGATTAAGAGCCTTAAGGCGCTCGATCCGCCACGTGTTCCCGGTGCGCACATCTTGGCTGCGCCAAGCGAGGGAGCTCCAAGAGCATGCATAGCGCGCTGGAGTTGGGCATGTATGTCAGCGTGCTACATGGATTGTTGCGATCTCAGATGGCGTTTCAGCGCCCGCCTTAAATCCATTCACTCATTCACGCTGGCCGGATGTACTACTATCCTGAGGGCACTAGCGCGCAGGAACAGGTCTCACCACTCGAGCCCGTGACTTCCCTCTTTCGTGAGAGAGCGATCGAGACCGGTTCAACCACGGGACCATCGAGTCGCAGTGGCTTGAAAGGCGGCAGCAGAGCAGTAACAGGTCAAACCGGGCGGGGCGGCTTGAGCACGGTTGACCAGCATCAGCCGATACGTGACGCTCCAAATTGACAGATGACAGGAACAAGGTCATTGCTGACACACTCGTATGATAAATAATGTACTCCGTCCATTTTAAATCATCTGTTATTCTACTTTTATAGATTTTTTAAATTAACAAGCATTGTTAATTTTTATTAGACTTCTCTCTTTTTATTAATGCACCTCTATTTCTATCTCGCTCCTTCTCGTTTTCTGTGTACCATATTTTTCCTCTCTTCGAATTATTATGTTTAGAGTTAAAATTATAAATAAAATAAGACGAATCGGGTCCTAGCAACTAAGATAAGGCCCAAAGTTTATTGTAATAGGATATGGATTCAGACATGAAAGCGATAGCTGCAGAGTGGACGCCAAGGTCGGGCAATTAAAATAGGCATGCAACCCCATGTCCGTCCAACACGCCAGTGGAAAATCACCAGGTCCTAATTAATCACGCCGGTGAATACCTACTCTGATCTCACCGGTTACTTCAGCTGCTCTGGCCTCGGATCAGCACGTACGTCATCATGCTCATCGGTCAGCACTCAGCAGTAGATGGTTCCTGAAAGCAACAGGTGCATTGGACGTGCCGAAGCAAGTCACGGGCAGGCGCATGGGGCGTGCACACTCTTGTTTCTGGTATTAATGCTCGGGTACAAGCGGTGCGGGCCTAGCCACAACTTGGGTGGACTGGCCCACGCCACAATCCGCATTAGGCTTATATTATATCTAAGCTCGTTTTGATAAAACGGGATGACACTGACGTCCGTGGCTGCTTGCAGCGCGGCGCCAATCTCACTCTAGCCGTCGAAGCTGGGATTCTCTTGCAATGGACCGTGGTTTTGTGGAAATGAGTATCTAGAAAAATATCTCTTGTAATAATGGACCACGGTTTTATGAAAAATCTCGTTTGCTACACTCACAAATTTTGTTAATTTGTACTCATACTAGCGGTCCCATGTTATATATATAGCTGGAGATTATCCATTGGTTGTCATTCTTCATCCTTCCATTGTATGTTCAACCCATTTTCTTATTCTTACTATTAACCTGTTCGTCATACAAATTTCAGTGGATATGCGACATTAAGAGAAACTAACAAATTAGCAGAATTAATGACTCATTTTTCTTCCAAGAGCTATTGGTGTTAGATATAGAAACTATGATGCCAAATCTGATATGAAATTCCTGAAAGTTGCAGTTTATGTGAACACTTATTTTATATAATAAACTTTGATATGTGTTAAAAAAACATGCATTCAAATGGTCATGCGTAGTTATGTATTTGGTTATATGTGTTACTTTGTGGTGATATGTAATGTAACACAAACTAAAAGTTATTGCAGAGATAAAATATGATTGGAGGCCCATTTAGTATCTATCGCATGACCTGGTTAGAATGTAAATGATTCTTCTTAATGGAGGCATAACTAGTATCTGCTGCACCATGGCTTTTCTGTTATTTCACTGGTATTGCCCTTGTGGGAGATGGAAAAATATTTCCATGAGAATTATACTCTTAGTGCCAAGGATCACATGCATTTTTTGAAATATAAATGCTTCACGTTTATGGTGGAGACTTTCACTCATTATGGACGCACTTCAACTTATTTGGAGTTCTCTTATAACTTTGTTTTGGGAAGTATTTGCGACGGACCAAAATCTGTACATTCCAGGATCACAGAGGGTGGTGCCACACGATGCGACACCCGACAGCACACACGTTAAGGAAACATAGTATTACATTGAAATATGCTGAATTTGTATAAAAGTAGTACAATCTTCAGTTACAACTCCAGAGTCTACTGCAGCGGAAAGTATTTGTACAACTCACGGCAACACCTAACTACCAAAAATTAGTTGTCCGGCCCTTCGGACAACCCACACTAGCTTCACTCAGCCTCAACGCGGCGTGTACGGCTCACACACAACCGTAGTCCCCGATGGAGGGTAGCCCTCGCCGGTGGACTCATACACCGAGTCCGTGGGGTACTCCTCACCTGCAAAAACTCATAGCAGCAACTGTAAGCACGATGGCTCAACAAGTCTTAATCGACTCGATATACACCTGCAAGGATACCCGAATAGCACGTCACGCACACCCATACTCGGAGCTGCACACAGCACGCTCACCCGACGTCATACAGAACAATCTTTCACCAAACAGCCCAAACGTCGAACCGGTCGCACCAAAACGGACAGGAGGTTCCCTATACGGAGCATATCTCTATGCTCGTTAGCGGATTCCACCTTGCTGCCCTCAATCTACACCTATAAATCGGTGCATTATGCCTCAACGTCCGGAGGTATAGGTTACATCAGTTTATCGGATCCCATATATCCGATATGCCTTCGGTACATTCAAACTTGTTCAGCGGGGCCGCATATGGATTGGTCCTCAATTGACACGGATAGGGCTACGCACACAAGACTTCCCCTTATTGCGTCCTAGTCCCTGCCTAGTCTCATTTTCTTACTAAAGTTGTCTCACATCTCGAACCAGTCCCGTATGTGGCGACTCCTATACTCGCGAGTAGATTCCAACTACTCGACTTGTACCAAAGTCTATAAACATTAAGCCAAACATGATCTACTCGAGGACTTAGACACTACCCTCACTCTCTTTGGAATAACCTAGTTATGCAATTAGAGTTTCATCCATTCTAAACTTAATGCACATACATACTTCAAACTAAGTGAGTATAAAGCAAAAACTTGATAAAACTTGTTAAATGCAAACAGGGGCTTACCTTGTTGCTGCTGGGTCTAATAGTATATAATTCAGTTAAAGTCTTCTCTCCCTTGAGGCTTGATCAACTGATCCTCTTCAATGGATTCACTCCATCAAACTTCGTTGTCGACCGCCTTCATTGTAAGCACTATCGACATGTATATGCACAAGTTTTTATAATGCAATTTACAGAATAAAAGACTTGAACTTGTTAAGAACAAAGGATGGTGTGGGAGTGCTAAAAAGAAACGTGTTGCCTCTGTTGTGCAGTGAAATTAAAGAGAGAAACCATTCTACACTTAGGAGTTCAGTTCTAAAATGTGTTATGTTTCCTAGTGGACATATGAGATGGCTGAAAAGATTTGGAAGAAACTAAAGATCCGTAACTTTAATGGCTTTGAAATTTTTACGGAACTTCCTACCTTACACAGGGACTTAGCCGGCCAAATTGCAGCTCAATTGGAAGGAAATTGTGTCCCACATAATTCCCACAAGATTCTTATGTTTTTTTCACTTACATAAGAATGGAAAACCCATACATGGAGTTCTAAGGCTTAACTTGAGCTGAAACTTTACATGTGAGTTCCTGGTCACAAGAAAGTACATTTGTCCAAAATTCAAGACTTTTACTTGAGTAGTTCCCCCAGAATAATTTCCTAAGCAGTGATGCAAAAAGGAATTAATTCTGAAGTAAATTGCACTTTCATGCCAAATCAAGTGAACTACTGTCGGTACCCTCAATACCGGGTACCCCCACGCATAGGACAAAATCGCCTAAGGACCTCGCCCCCTCCGCTGGGACGAGCTCTGAGGGCGCCACGTGTCCAGCTGGGCCGGTGCTCCTCCTCTCCTCAGAGGAGAGCTCCAGGTCCGTCACGTGGCCGGAAGAGCCGGACCTCCCCCCTCGGCGGGGTGAGCTCCGAAGGCTCCACGTGTCCAGCGGGGCCGGACCTCCCCTCTCCTCAGAGGTGAGCTCCGGGCCCGCCACGTGGCAAGCAAAGCCGTACCTCCACCCTCCGCGGGGGTGAGCTCCAAAGGCTCCACGTGTCCAGCGGGGCTGGACCTCCCCTCTCCTCAGAGGTGAGCTCCAGGCCCGCCATGTGGCCAGCAGAGCCGGACCTCCCCCCTCCACGGGGGTGAGCTCCGAAGGCTCCACGTGTCCAGCGGGGCCGGACCTCCCCTCTCCTCAGAGGTGAGCTCTTGGCCCGCCACATGGCCAGCAGAGCCGGACCTCCCCCCTCTGCGGGGGTGAGCTCCGAAGGCTCCACGTGTCCAGCGGGGCCGGACCTCCCCTCTCCTCAGAGGTGAGCTCCGGGACTGCCACGTGGCCAGCAGAGCAGCGCTGCCTGCCCGGCGCGGTAGGCAGCAGGAGTACAGGCGCGCCATGCCTTTACCGTACCAGACATTCAAGACCCGCGCCTTCCCAAGACGCGTAGACGCGGAGCACGCCTCTGTCAGGAGGCGCTGCGCCCAGTCACATCATAGTGAAGACAGGCGCGCCACGTCAGAGGCTATACACCAATAAACACAGCGACAAGACGTGCCCTGCCGACCCTGCCATCATCAACCGCTACGCCTATCTTGCGGCACGGGCAGGGCGCGACAGGACGAAGACTAAGAAGCTACCGCCAGAGACAGCTACCGGCAATTACTGTGAGATACGGTAGATGGCAGGAAATCACCCCAGGGCTACCTGTCGGGCACCGGGGCCCCCTTTGTAAGCCACCTGAGCCTTGAACTATAAAAGGCTCAGGTAGGCAACGTTACAAGGGGTTCGAGCATTTTAGGTTCGAACTCCCGTGAGTTCAGCACCCTACAGACATCTAGGGCAACTCAGCTCATCCCCAAGCTTAGAACTCCGGTTCTAAGCGCCAAGCAATACAACAAGCAACTCTGCTCCCGTGGACGTAGGGTTTTACGCTCCGGCGGCCCGAACCACGTAAAAATCCTTGTGTCAATCATCTCCTTCCTTCGTCCAACACGCAAGACCCTCCAAGAGGACTAGCCCCTCCGAAAAAGAACCTCCGCGAGCTCCCAGAGCAGGCTCGTGGGAAGTGTCGACCGCAGACACTTCGACATTTGGCGCGCCAGGTAGGGGGCTTTTTCCTCTCGCGACGCGTCTTCACCGACGAAGATGACCAAGCTTCCTTTAGCGGCAAGCTCTCCTCGCCCTCGTTCCCGGCGAACGATGACCAGCGAGGCTTACGTCTCGAGCACTCAGGGAGGAGTGTGTCGGGACAGGCCGGGAGCCCACAGCAAACTCCAACAACGCGGACTTCTGCAAGCCCAAGATCTGCTGCGGCGCAAAGTGCTACTCAAGGGAGTGCAGTAGCTACAGCACGGGCGCTTCTGCACCATCCACCTGCTGGGGACGCTCCCCAGGGGGCCACCCAGCAGTGGATCTGCGACGTCGACCGCCTCGTCATCGCCGCCGTCAACCCTCCATTTCCGCGGGGACGACGCCACAGTCAACCAAATGTGTCGCTGTCGTGCACGCCAATGGTTGACGGGCAGACGACAGACTCCCGCTCTACCAGGCTCCCGACGGCGGACCTGAGGTCAGAGCTAGAGCGATGTCACCTAGGCGAGGATGCCTGCGTGACCATCGAGCGGCGGCGGGAAAGGCGTCGCAACCACGAGGACGACTACAGCATGTCGACCGCCTCGACTCAGACTGGGCTGCAGACGTTCGCCACGCGACCTCTGCCCCAGGCGTACTTCACGCAGCATATGCAGCAGCCATATGCCTTGCAAGTGGCGCCCCTAGCGTATGGTGCACCATTGCCCATGCCGGGGTACACCGTGCCAACAGCGAACCAAGGGTTCTCGACACCTGGACCTGCAACGGCAGGAGCGGGGTGTGCGGCCCTGGCGCCCCACCTTCACTTTGCAGTGTGGCCACGCAAGTTCTAGCCACACCTGCCAGATAAGTACGACGGAAGCGTCAACCCTGCAGAGTTCCTGCAGATCTACTACACCGCCATCCTCGCGGCAGGAGGGGATGAGGCCGACATGGCCAACTACTTCCCCGTCGCCTTGACCGGCCCGGCGTGGTCATGGCTCATGAACCTCCCCCAGGGTTCCATAACCTCTTGGGGAGAGCTGTGCCGACAGTTCACGGCGAACTTCGGCAGCTCCTACACCCGTCCCAGCACGGAGCTCGACCTCCACGCCATCCGACAACAACCTGGAGAATCCCTACACTCCTTCATCCAGCGGTTTTCCCAGGTGCGGAACACCATCCCCCACATCCAGAATGCGTCTGTGGTGGTGGCATTCCGACAGGGTCTTAGGGACGAGAAGATGCTCGAGAAGTTGGCCACCAGGGAGGTGCGCGACGTCTCGGAGCTCTTCAGCCTAGCGGACAAGTGCGCCAGAGCAGCAGAAGGGCGCAGTTGGCACTCTCAGCCAGCCTCCGAAGTAGGAGGACAGCCCGGAGATAGTGCTACTTCCCATGGGAGCAGCAAGAAGATCAAGAAGAAGGGTGGTGGCAAGATCAAGCCACCGGCCAGAGCTCCCGTTGCTGCAACCGCAGCACCTAGCGGAGCTCGGGGGCCACGCCCTGACAAGAGACCATGGCAGTCACTCGACGGTGGCAACCATGGTGAGCCGTACCCGGTACACAACACCAGGAGCCACACTGCTGGTGAGTGCCGGGAGATCAAGAAGCCCGCAGAGCGCTTCTGCAAGGGGAGGCAGTCGCACGAAGATGGTGCTCCCTTCCGCCAGAGGGAGGGCAAGTAGAAGGTCGACCCTGGGACAACAGCGACCAAGAGATGGGGTACCAGGAGCCCCAGCGTGCCGTGAAGACGGTCCGCAACCGTGGGGACTCTAGCTTCGGCGAAGACGAGCACCGGAAGGCGCTCCACGTCATCTACGACGGATCCTCGGACCCCTCGTCCCGGAACGCAGTCAAGACCCTGCGCCGAGCGGTGGCGCCGGTGGCTCCTACCGCAAGAGCAGCGTCGCACCTCAAGTGGGTAGGGACCCCATCACCTTCGACGCCACCGACTGCCCCAAGAACATTGCTGGAGCCGGACAGCTACCACTCTTGGTAGCTCCAACCATCGCCAACGTGAAGATGTACCACGTCCTGGTGGATGGCGGGGCCGGCCTCAACCTCATCAGCCGCACAACTTTCTAGAAGCTGCAGATTCCGATGTCCAAGCTCTCCCCGTCGAGCCTGTTCTCAGGGGTAGGGCTGGGACAAGTCGTACCATACGGCAACATCAGCCTTCCGGTGACCTTCGGAGCACCGGACAACTACCAGACAGAATACATCCTGTTCGACGTGGCAGAGGTCGACCTCCCCTTCAACGCCATCATTGGCAGGCCTGCCCTGTACCGGTTCATGGCGGTAGCCCACTACGGCTACCTTGTCCTGAAGATGCCTACACCCACCGGCGTCCTCAGGATCCGTGGAGACTGCACTTTCGCACTGTCCGCCTTGGAGAAGCTCCAAGCACTTGTGACAGCCCGAGCACCTGCCCCTGGCGGTGCAGAACCGGGCCAGCTCCACCCGAGTGCATGCCACTATGCCTCGACCTCCGCACCCCGAGTGCAACCCCTCGACGAAGGCGACGTCCCCCTGAAGGTCATCCAAGTCGGCGCCAAAGCTGCCCAGACCACCCAGATAGCCGGGGGCCTGGACAGAAAATAGGAAGGCACGCTCATCACCTTTCTCCGGGACAACATCGACGTGTTTTCATGGCAACCGTCGCAGATGCCCGGGATCCCTAGGGAGGTGATCGAGCACCATCTGAAGATCTTCCCCGACGCTCGGCCGATCCAGCAGAAAATGCAGAAGCAGTCCATCGAGCGGCAGAACTTCATCCGTGAAGAAATCAAGAAGCTGCTGGATGCTGGCTTCATACGGGAGGTCCACCACCCCCGGTGGTTGGCGAACCCTGTTGTCGTCCCGAAGGCCGGCAGGAAGCTCCAGATGTGCATCGACTACACCAGTCTCAATAAGGCATGCCCCAAAGATCAATTCACTCTCCCTAGAATAGATCAAATTGTAGACTCTACATCAGGCTGTGATATGTTATGCTTCCTAGACGCCTACTCAGGTTTCCACCAAATACTAATGTCTAGAGAAGAGGAAGAACACACTGCATTTATAACTGTAGACAGCCTGTATTGTTATGTCTCCATGCCTTATGGTCTGAAAAACGCTCTCCCTACCTTTGTACGCGCTATGCATAAAACATTTGAAGAGCTAATCCGAGACTTAGTTGAGGTGTATGTCGATGACATCGTCAAAGTCAAACAAAGCTCATCCTTGTTAAATAACCTAGCTCTAGTTTTTGACAAGCTGCGCACCACGCGCACTAAGCTAAACCCGGACAAGTGCGTTGTCGGTACCCTCAATACAGGGTACCCCTGCGCACAGGGTGAAACTGCCTAAGGACCTGGCCCCCTTCGTAGGGGCGAGCTCCGAAGGCGCCACGTGTCCTATGGGGCCGGAGCTCCCCTCCCCCTGAAGGATAGCTCTGGACCTGCCACGTGGCCTAGAAGGCCGGACCTCGCCCCCCACCGCAGGGGCGAGCTCCGAAGGAGCCACGTGTCCAGCAGGGCCGGAGTTCCCCCTCCTCTCGGAGGATAGCTCCGCGCCTGCCATGTGGCCTAGGAGGCCGGACCTCCCCCCTCCGCGGAGGTGAGCTCCGAAGGCTCCATGTGTCCAGCGAGGCCGGAGCTCCCCCTCTCTTTAGAGGAGAGCTCCGGGCCGACACGTGGCCAGCAGAGCAGCGCTGCCCACCCAGCGCGGTAGGCAGCAGGAGTAAAGGTAGGCCATGCCTTTACCGTACAAAGCATTCAAGACCCGCGCCTTCCCAAGACGAAGGGGCGCGGCGCACGCCTGTCAGGAGGCGTTGTGACCAGTCACAGTCAAGACAGGCGTACAGTGTCTGAAGCTGCAGACCATTGAAGGCAGCAACAAGACCGGACAAGACATGCCCTGCCGCCCCTGCCATCGCCAACGACTACACGGTACACCTAGCCCGCGTTATGGGCAGGGCGGCAGGACGAGGAACTCGACGCCAGTGCCAAGACATAGCTGGTAGGAAATCACCCCGGGGCCACCTGTGAGGTCCTCGGGGCCCACCTTGTAAGCCATCCGAGCCTTGGACTATAAAAGGCTCAGGTAGGCAACACCCTGATTCTAAGCACTCAGCACATCCTCAAGCTCAGAACTCCGGTTCTGAGCACCAAGCAATACAACGAGCATCTCTGCTCACCGTGGACGTAGGGTATTACGCTCCGGCGGCCCCAAACCACGTAGAAAAAACCCTTGTGTTTATCTGTTTCCTTCGTCCAGTACAGCGAGACTCACGCAGAGGGACTAGCCCCTCCGACAAAGAACCTCCGCGGGCTGCCCAGTGCAGGCCCGGGGGAAGTGTCGACAGCTACACTTTGACATTTGGCGCGCCAGGTAGGGGGTTTTTCCCTCTCGCGTCGAGTCTTCGCTCACGAAGATGACCAAGCTTCGGCGGAGACGATGCCCCAGCGGCAAGCTCTCCTCACCCACGTTCCCGGCAAATGGTGACCAGCGAGGCATACGTCTCGACACACTCAGGACGGAGTGTGTCGGGGCAAGCTGGAAGCCAGTTGCTGACTCCGGCGACGCGGACTCCAGCAAGCCCAAGATCTACTGCAGCACCGAGTGTCTCCCAAGAAAGCGCGCTAGCCGCCGCAGAAGCGCTCCTGGTGATGTGGATATCACTCCTACAGATATAGACAACACTCACATGGTAGACATGCAATGTCCAATTACTAGAGCTCAAGCACGGCAATTGAATTTAGAGGTGAGCTCATTCCTGAACAATTCTTTATATATGAATTTTGAGAGTATGTTGCTACCTAATGGATTAATTATGATTAGGAACCATGGAGAGGACATGGAGATACATGGAGAGGGGTTTGGAGGTGTGGAGGACCAGAAAATACGCCAACAAGAAGTTAGAGACCGAGCCCAACTCAAACTCGAGTCCAACTCGGGCCCAGGAGCAGTCCACCTTAAAATGGTTGCACAGGAGGCATACAGACTCCGTTTTTGACGTTCTACATATGCACGGAAAGCTGAGAGGATAAACTTTCCAATGGAACTGGCCCCACTCAAAATTCCCTCGGAGTCGACGGGAAACTTCGAAACAATATAAAGTTTAGAGTCTGTCAGGGTGTTGCATCACCTAGTTGGGCCATTGGGCCTTGTATCGAGTCCAAGTCCATTATGTACGTGTCTTAGGGTTAGGTCACGACCCCAGCACCCCCTGGTCGTCCTCCACCTCCTTTATACCCCCTAACCGCCGTCACAAACATCTGGGTTTTGCTTAGATTATTCTGTCAAGAACAGTTTCGCCGTTCATTGGTTTGTGAGACCCCAACTTGAGTGCTTCATATCTTTCAGCAATTTGGTTGCATTCTTTCTTGTTCTTGCTTGTGTTCTTCGATTCGCAGGCAAGGATTAGCCTTCTTGGTGAGGTCAACCACGCAATATCGGTTGATAACCTGAGGAGACGTGGTGCTGCGATTGCAGGGTTCAGAACGTGTTGTTCGGAAGCCGGATCGCTTTGTGTCTAGTCTCCACCAAATCGAGAGTTATCAGAGCCTTTTGGAAGATCGGGACCCCTGGACACATCAAGTGGTAATCAGAGCTTTAGGTGCACCGTCAGGTTCGCCTTCCCCTAGTTTTGTTTATCTTGAACTCGTCCTATCATCCACGAAAAAGCCAAAAAAATTATAGTCATAGGTTTTCCCATCCCAGACCAGGTTTAGCCTTTTGCACAATTCTGTTTTGGAGTCCGTAGTGTTGAATTTGTGTCCTAGTTCGTGTTTTGTTGCTGGTTTAATCATGTTTTGCTCCTACTTTGTTATTCCATCCGCTGCATTCCATCAAAACCCTAGCTTCCACAATCGTTATCAAATCGATCACCATAACTATTCATTGTGCTAGAGTTATCCTTGTTCTTCAGTTTTCATCACATATTACGTGAGTTTATCCTCCTTGATATACGCACACCATCCCACACGTTGTCACCATCATATCCAATTTTTTTTCTCACCACCGTTTCCAATTCAGCTCCACCAAAAACATAATCTTGTGGTGCTGTCTTAAAACAGCCATAACCTTGGCATTGGGTTAAATTACATTGCCCAGATTCACTTTGGAAGATTGATTATTTGGCATATAAAGGCTCAATAATAGTCATAAAGAAACATATTGAATTTCTGTTGTCCACATCTTCTTTTTTCAAGTGAGCTGAAAATTTGTGCGACGTGTATATTGTGAAAATTTGTGAAGAGGAGCACAAATATCAAAACTTGGGTGTGTTATTTTTCCTTGTGGTGCAATTGTTCCTGCTCAATTATTGTCCTTATCATTCATACTTCTTGCTGTCTTGTTCATAACATCCGGGATAAGACACGAGTAGGCCAGCAACTAGGACAAGTGTTTGGACATCTATTCAACATTACTATCTGTTATTGAATTGTGTGCTACTCACATATATTTGGCTATCCAAACTCCACATTCATCCTTTCGAACAACACAAGTTTTTGACCCTTGCAATCGCTGAATCACGTCGTCCAGGTATCCTTTGCCTTGTTGTGGTAAGAAACTTGTAAGAGCTTGGTAAGACTCGACCCATTGCTTTGTGAGTTCCACCATCATTGCGTAGTAGTTGATAGGGATAATCTTGTTGTTTTCCATATTATTCTTGCTAACAATGTCAGATCATGTTGATCCTATGGAGTGTGTTTTGAAAAGTGAGATGAAGGGTTACATAGAACAAATGATGAAGTCTGTCAAGCAAGCAATCGCACAAGGGGTAAAAGATTATCTTGCTGAACAGAGAATACCCCACACCCTTGAGAGGTTGGACAAACGCTTAAGCTCGCTAGTTGGAAGGATTGATGATATGGAGACCCACCTACCATTCAGCCATGATGCTACCCACCACAACAACTTTGAAGAAGAAGAAGACGTGTTGTGTGATGTCAATGGAGAGGTGGATACATGTGCTGCGTAGAATGTATATCTACGGCAACGCCTTCGTCAAAACACTCATGGTATGGTAGGAAACAACATGCGTGGTAACAATAACCGCCCTCTTGATGACCCTTTTTCTAAAGTTAAATTTTCCATACCTTCATTTTCTGGTGCTTATGATGCTGAGGCATATCTTGATTGGGAAATGACGGTTGAGCAGAAATTTAATTCCCACCTTGTTCCTGAACAACATAGAGTTCGACAAGCCACTAGTGAGTTTAAGGATTTTGCTATAATATGGTGGAATGAACTAGGTACCACACGCTTACAACCTGATACATGGAAACGTTTAAAAGAAGCTATGCGTAATCGTTTTGTTCCTCCATCCTACCAATGTGATTTACGAAAGAAATTGCAGCGCTTAGAGCAGGGAAGTAATTCTGTCCAAGATTATTATGCGGAGCTTCAAAAGGGTATGATACGATGTGGGGTAGTAGAGGACACTGAAGATAAAATTTGTCGTTTCTATGGGGGGTTGAGACGTGAGATACAGGATATTGTTGATTATAAGGAATTTAATACTGTCAACCAGTTGTTCCAGCTTGCTATGCTTGCAGAAAAGGAGTTACAGGGTCGTCAACAAAAGAACAAGAGCAGCAGAGGTGCCTCCTACACTCCACGCACGACAACATCTTCGGGGGCGTCCAAGTCATTCCGTTTTGATGCCCTTTCACCAAAACCAGCAGCCAAGCTTCCTTCTGGCAGCAACAACGTTTCAGCAGCACCGAAACCACCACCTGCACGACCTGCGGATTCGGGTAAAAATTCCATGCAGGTACCCACCAAAAGTGCTTCATCCGTTGCTTCAACAGGACGCACTTCCGGCATTCAGTGCCACCGCTGCCATGGTCTTGGTCATGTGCCAAAAGATTGTGCTAGTCAGCGGGCATACGTGGCTACAGAAGAGGGAGGATGCATCAACACCTCCGATGTCGAAGACAACAATGATGATGAAGCTGCCACGGACAATGATGAGGGACATGTTTTTGGGAGTGAAGAGACATCAGCCTACATGAATATCATTGTGCAGCGGGTGCTGAACACACAGGTACAATAACTTGATAGATTACAACGCCATAATTTGTTTCAGATTTTCTTTGTCATCAAGAACCGGCGAGCACGTGTCATCATTGATGGAGGAAGTTGCAACAACTTGGTGAGTTCTGAATTGGTCAAGAAGCTTAGCTTGAATACACGACCACACCCACATCCATACTATATTCAATGGTTGAATGATTCTGGAAGAGCTAAGGTAACACAAACTTGCAGAATTCCGTTTTTCATTGGTACATATGTTGATTCCGTTGATTGTGATGTGGTACCCATGCAAGCGTGTTCACTTTTATTGGGTCGACCTTGGGAACATGATAAGGATGCTTTGCACCATGGTAGAAGTAATAAATATACTTTTATGCATAAAGGAAAGAAAATTACTTTGCTACCTTCGACTCCTGCTGAAATTGTACAAGCTGATAGGGAGAGAGCTGGAATTTCTAGTAGTTCTAAATCAGAAAATCAACAAGTCATTAATTCTGTGTTACCACCAAATAATGAGAGATCTACACCTAGTTCTAAGACTGAGGAAATTAAATTGAAGGGTCGTGTAATGCTTGCTACAAAATCAGACCTTGCTGAAATTTCTGATCATGATATTTGCTGTGCATTGGTGTGCAAACAAGTTTTGTTCTCCATTGATGATATGGCTAGGTCTTTGCCTCCAGCGGTTACTAACTTGTTGCAAGAGTATGAGGATATTTTTCCAGCTGAGATACCCCTAGGACTTCCACCTTTTTGAGGGATTGAACATCAAATTGATTTGATTCCAGGTGCAATTTTGCCAAACCGTGCTGCATATAGGACCAACCCCGAGGAGACTAAGGAAATTCAGAGGCAAGTCCAAGACCTTTTGGACCGTGGGTATGTACGTGAAAGCCTTAGTCCTTGTGCTGTTCCTGTACTTTTGGTTCCTAAGAAAGATGGTACTTGGCGTATGTGTGTTGATTGTAGAGCCATTAACAATATTACTATAAGGTATCGTCATCCTATTCCTAGGCTAGACGACATGCTTGATGAGTTGTGTGGTTCTATAATTTTCACTAAGATTGACTTGCGTAGTGGTTACCACCAAATAAGAATGAAATTGGGAGATGAATGGAAAATAGCTTTCAAAACCAAATTTGGGTTGTATGAGTGGTTAGTAATGCCTTTTGGTTTAACTAATGTACCAAGTACATTCATGCGTTTGATGAATGAGGTCTTGAGAGCTTTTATTGGAAAATTTGTGGTGGTTTACTTTGATGATATCTTGATTTATAGCAAGTCATTGGATGAACATATGGATCATTTACGTGTTGTTTTTAATGCTTTGAGAGATGCACGTTTATTTGATAACCTTGAGAAGTGCATCTTTTGTACGAATTGAGTTTCCTTTCTTGGCTATGTTGTGACTCCACAGGGAATTGAGGTGGATGAGATGAAAATTCAAGCGATCAAGAGCTGGCCAATACCTCAAGCCATCACACAAGTAAGGAGTTTTCTTGGTCTTGCAGGTTTCTACCGACGTTTCGTCAAGGATTTTAGCACTATTTCTGCCCTATTGCATGAGTTGACTAAGAAAGGTGTGGTGTTCCATTGGGGGAAGCACAAGAGGAGTCCTTTGACACCTTGAAGGACAAGCTTACACACGCACCATTGCTGCAACTTCCTGATTTTAGTAAGACTTTTGAACTTGAATGTGATGCTAGTGGAGTTGGCATTGGTGGTGTCTTACTGCAAGGTTGTAAACCGGTTGCATACTTTAGTGAAAAACTTAATGGTCCTGTCCTGAATTACTCCACATATGATAAAGAATTTTATGCTCTCGTACAATGCTTAGAGACATGGCGTCATTATTTATGGCCTAAAGAATTTGTTATTCATTCTGATCATGAATCGCTAAAGCATATTCGTTCTCAAAATAATCTGAATCGTAGACATGCAAAATGGATTGAATTTATTGAGTCTTTTCCTTATGTCATTAAACATAAGAAAGGGAAGGATAATTTGATCGCTGATGCATTGTCTGGACGATATAATATGCTATCCCAACTTGATTGTCGAATTTTTGGACTTGAATCAATTAAAGAACAATATGCTCTTGATGCTGATTTTAAAGATGTGTTGCTGCATTGTAGAAAAGGTCATACCTGGAATAAAATTTGTACTGGATGATGGATTCTTGTTTAGAGCTAACCGCCTATGCATTCCAGTTGGTTCCATTCGTGTTTTGTTATTACAGGAGGCACATGGTGGAGGTTTGATGGGCCATTTTGGCGCAAAGAATACGGAGGATGTTCTGGCCACACATTTCTTTTGGCCAAAGATGAGGAGAGATGTAGAGCGGTTTGTGGCTCGCTGCACCACATGTCAGAAAGCTAAGTCCCGTTTGAATCCACATGGTTTATACATGCCTCTTCCCACTCCTTCCATTCCTTGGGCGGATATCTCTATGGATTTTGTTTTGGGATTGCCTAGGACTAAGAGGGGGAGGGACAACATTTTTGTTGTGGTGGATTGTTTTTCTAAGATGGCACATTTTATACCGTGTCAGAAAAGTGATGATGCTGTACATATTGCCGACCTTTTTTTCAAAGATATTGTTCGCTTGCATGGTATGCCTTCTACTATTGTTTCAGATCGTGATGCTAAATTTTTGAGTCACTTTTGGCGCACCCTATGGAACAAGTTGGGTATAAAACTGTTGTTCTCTACAACATGTCACCCACAAACTGATGGGCAAACAGAAGTAGTGAACCGCAATTTGGGCACCATGTTGAGAGCTGTTTTGAAGAAAAATTTAAAGATGTGGGAAGAATGTTTGCCACATGTGGAGTTTGCATATAATCGGGCAACACATTCTACCACCAAGGTAAGTCCTTTTCAGGTAGTGTATGGATTCAATCCTCGTGCTTCTATTGATATCTTGCCTTTACCTACTAGTGAGAGAACTCATAATGATGCAAAGGAACATGCTGATTTTATTCTGAAAATTCATGAGACCACTAAACACAATATTGAAAAGATGAATGAAAAATATAGAATTGCTGGTAGTAAAGGTAGGAAGGAAGTTAGACTTGAACCGGGTGATTTAGTTTGGTTACACTTGAGAAAGGATAGGTTTCCAGAACTGAGAAAGTCTAAATTGATGCCTAGAGCTGATGGTCCTTTTAAAATACTTGAGAAGATTAATGATAATGCATATAAACTTGAGTTGCCTCCCGAGTTTGGGGTTAGTCCCACCTTTAACATTTTAGATTTGAGACCATATTTGGGAGAAGAAGATGAGCTTGAGTCGAGGACGACACCAATGCAAGAGGGGGAGGATGATGTGGACATCACTCCTGCAGATATACACAACACTCACATGGTAGACATGCAAGGTCCAATTACTAGAGCTCGAGCACGACAATTGAATTTAGAGGTGAGCTCGTTCTAAACAATTCTTTATATGTGAATTTTGAGAGTATGTTGCTACCTAATGGATTAATTATGATTAGGAACCATGGAGAGGACATGGAGAGGGGTTTGGAGGATCAGAAAATACGCCAACAAGAAGTTAGAGACCGAGCCCAACTCAAACTCGAGTCCAACTCGGGCCCATGAGCAGTCCACCTTAAAATGGATGCACATGAGGCATACGGACTCCATTTTTGACGTTCTACATATGTGCGGAAAGCTGAGAGGATAAAATTTCCAATGGAACTGGCCCCACGTCAAAATTCCGTCGGAGTCGACGGGAAACTTCGAAAAAATATAAAGTTTAGAGTCTGTCAGGGTGTTGCATCACCTAGTTGGGCCATTGGACCTTGTATCGAGTCCAAGTCCATTATGTACGTGTCTTAGGGTTAGGTCACGACCCCAGCACCCCCCTGGTCGTCCTCCACCTCCTTTATACCCCCTAGCCGCCGTCACAAACAGCTGGGTTTTGCTTAGATTATTCTGTCAAGAACAGTTTCGCCGTTCATTGGTTTGTGAGACCCCAACTTGAGTGCTTCATATCTTTCAGCAATTTGGTTGCATTCTTTCTTGTTCTTGCTTGTGTTCTTCGATTCGTAGACAAGGATTAGCCTTCTTGGCGAGGTCAACCGCGCAATATCGGTTGATAACCTGAGGAGACGTGGTGTTGCGATTGCAGGGTTCAGAACGTGTTGTTCAGAAGCCGGATCGATTTGTGTCAAGTCTCCACCAAATCGAGAGTTATCAGAACCTTTCGGAAGATCGGGACCCCTGGACACATCACCTGGACAATCCGCCTGCTGAAGACGCCCTCCAGGGGGCCACCCAGCAGTGGATCCACGACGTCAGTGACCTCGTCGCTGCTGCCGTCAATCCTCCACTGCAGCAGGGAAGACGCCCTACTCAACCATCTACCTCGTCGTCGAGGCAAGATGGTGAGCAACGCTCCGGATCGCGCGGTACCAGCAGACGCCTTGGTGCCACCGCTCCGTGCATGGGAGCCCAAGCAGGCGCTCCGGTGCTACTCCATTAAGTTCACCATGCTTACTTAGGTGTTCATTTAAATTACGCATTAATTTATATGATCACCTCCCCGCGCTCTAGATAGTGTACTGCCATTGTACACTCGGCTCCTCTTTCCTGTTCTCATGCATAGTCGACATTTGCCATCCTGCCGAAGGCGGTAGTGCTTGGGGTACCTGCCAGAGGCCCGGGGGCCTTTTGGACCTCCCCCTGTAAGGGTACTGTAACACCAGTTGGTCTCCTCCAGGAAAAGACCTACGCCATACCGGGGGTCAGGAGCCTTGCTTTGCCCGGTCTTGCACCCAAAGCATGCGCACTCTGCCTCCCCAGCGCTACGGTCTGAGTACTAGGGGGCTGGGCGGTTACACCCTAACTAGGGTTGGGGGCCAGACCTCCGGGACCAAGTGCACTGGATTACCCAATCCCCGTATTCTGGTCCGGGACAGTAAGCCAAATAAGTCTAAGAGACAGGGAAGGGAGGGCCCCTGAGCAGCGCCGGACCTCACCCCCTCAGCAGGGGTGAGCTCCGAAGCCGGACCTCGCCTCCCTCTCCTCAGAGGCGAGCTCCGATGCCGGACTTCATTCCTTCCGAAGGGATGAACTCCGAAGCCGGACCTTGCGCCCTACACTGGGTTGAGGTCCGATGCCGGACGACACCCCTATCGTAGGGGCGATCTCCGAAGCCGGTCGCCACCCCCAAGGGTGAACACCGAAGCCGGACCTTGCGCCCTACACTGGGCTGAGGTCCGATGCTGGATGACACCCCTATCGCAGGGGCGATTTCTGAAGACGGTCGCCACCCCCAGGGGTGAACACCGAAGCCAGACCTTGCGCCCTACACTGGGCTGAGGTCCGATGCCGGACGACACCCCTATCACAGGGGTGACCTCCGAAGCCGGTCACCACCCCCTCCGCAGGGGTGAACACCGAAGTCGGACCTTGCGCCCTACACTGGGCTGAGCTCTGAAGAAGCACATCACCCCCTCCGTAGGGGTGAGCTCTGATGCCGGACCTCCCCTCTTCTCAGAGGCGGAGCTCCGATGACCTTCTGGACCTCCCCTCTTCTCAGAGGCGGAGCTCTGATGACCTCCGGACCTCACGCCCTCCATGGGCCTGAGATCTGATGCCGGCCCTTGCCCTCTCCTCAGAGGCGAGCCCCGATGCCGGACCTCACCCTCTCCTTAGAGGCTGAGCTTCGATGACCTCCGGACCTCACGCCCTTCGCTGGCCTGAGATCCGATGCCGGCCCTCGCCCTCTCCTCAGAGGCGAGCCCCGATGATGGACCTCACCCTCTCCTTAGAGGCTGAGCTCTGATGACCTCCGGACCTCATGCCCTCCGCTGGCCTGAGCTCTGATGCTGGCCCTTGACCTCTCCTCAGAGGCGAGCTCCAAAGCCGAACCTCACCCTCTCCTTAGAGGCTGAGCTCTGATGACCTCCGATCCTCATGCCCACCACTGGCTTGAGCTCCGATGTCGGCCTTCGCCCTCTCCTCAGAGGCGAGCTCCGAAGCCGGACCTCACCCTCTCCTCAGGAGGCTGAGCTCCGATGACCTCCGGACCTCACGTCCTCCGTGGGCCTGAGCTCTGATGCCGACCCTCGCCCTCTCCTCAGAGGCGAGCCCCGATGCCGGACCTCCCCTCTTCTCAGAGGCGGAGATCCGATAACCTTCTGAACCTCCCCTCTTCTCAAAGGCTGAGCTCCGATGCCGGACCTCCCCTCTTCTCAGAGGCGGAGCTCCGATGACCTCCGGGCCTCACGCCATCTTCTAGCTTGAGCTCCGATGCCGGCCCTCGCCCTCTCCTCAGAGGCGAGCTCCGAAGCCGGACCTCACCCTCTCCTCAGAGGCTGAGCTCCGATGACCTCCAGACCTCACGCCCTCTGTGGGCCTGAGCTCCGATGCCGGCCCTCACCCTCTCCTCAGAGGCGAGCCCCGATGCCGGACCTCCCCTCTTCTCAGAGGCGGAGCTCCGATGACCTTCCGGACCTCCCCTCTTCTCAGAGTCTGAGCTCTGATGCCGGACCTCCCTTCTTCTCAGAGGCGGAGCTCCGATGACCTCCGGGCCTCACGCCCTCTGCTGGCTTGAGCTCCGATGCCGGCCCTTGCCCTCTCCTCAGAGGCGAGCTCCGAAGCCGGACCTCACCCTCTCCTTAGAGGCTGAGATCCGATGACCTCCGGACCTCACGCCCTCCGTGGGCCTGAGCTCCGATGCTGGCCCTCGCCCTCTCCTCAGAGGCGAGCCCCGATGCCGGACCTCACCCTCTCCTTAGAGGCTGAGCTCCGATGACCTCCGGACCTCACGCCCTCCGCTGGCCTGAGCTCCGATGCCGGCCCTTGACCTCTCCTCAGAGGCGAGCTCCGAAGCCGGACCTCACCCTCTCCTCAGAGGCTGAGCTCCGATGACCTCCGGTCCTCACGCCCACCACTGGCCTGAGCTCCGATGCCAGCCCTCGCCCTTTCCTCAGAGGCGAGCCCCGATGCCGGACCTCTACCTCTCCTCAGAGGCGAGCTCCGAAGTCGGACCTCCCCCTTTCACAAGGGCTGAGCTCCGATGCCAGGCTTCACCCTCTCCTCAGAGGCTGAACTCCGAAGCCGTCGAGACCCAACCAGCACAGGGAGTACTCAAGACAAGAAGGTGCGCGGGAAGAAGAAGGCCCCACCTCAGGCTCGTTACCTCCCCCGAGATGGGCCCGGGGGCCACTATCGGTACCCTCAATACCGGGTACCCCCGCGCATAGGGTGAAACTGCATAAGGACCTCGCCCCCTCCGCAGAGGCGAGCTGCGAAGGTGCCACGTGTCCTGCGGCGCCGGAGCTCCCCTCCCCCCGAAGGATAGCTCCGGACCTGCCATGTGGCCTAGAAGGTCGGACCTCGCCCCCACCGCAGGGGCGAGCTCCGAAGGAGCCACGTGTCCAGCAGGGCCGGAGCTCCCCCTCCCCTCGGAGGATAGCTCCGCGCCTGCCACGTGGCCCAGGAGGCCGGACCTCCCCCCCTACGCAGGGGTGAGCTCCGAAGGCTCCGTGTGTCCAGCGGGGCCGGAGCTCCCCTTCTCCTTAGAGGAGAGCTCCGGGCCCGACACGTGGCCAGCAGAGCAGCGCTGCCCGCCCGGTAGGCAGCGGGAGTAAAGGTATGCCATGCCTTTACCGTACAAAGCATTCAAGACCCGCGCCTTTCCAAGACGAAGGGGCGCGGCGCACGCCTGTCAGGAGGCGCTGTGACCACTCATAGTCAAGACAGGCGTACAGTGTCTGAAGCTGCAGACCATTGAAGGTAGCGATAAGATCGGACAAGACATGCCCTGCCGCCCTATGACACCCTCATCTCTGGTTTCTGCATGTATTCATGTTTCATGTAGAGAAAACATTTTAAAAGAAGTGGGAACTGAGAAAATATCAAAAAGATAGCCAAAAAGAGCCGAATCCAGTTCACAGAGAGCGCCGAAGACAACTTCCACGACCTGCTGGCCACGTGGCGTGTTCGGGGCTCATTCCTGCGAAGTGGGAAGAGGTCCGCCACTAAAATGGCTACGTGGCAGGCTCGGGGCTCATCTCCGCAAAAGGGGGAGAGGTCCGACCCTGTGAGGACACGTGTTGTCCCCGGAGCTAGCCTCTGCGGTAGAAGCAAAGGCATTTCCGCAGGACACATGTCACCTTCAGAGCTAGTCACCGCGGAAATCATAGGACCAGTCGCGCGGAATACGTGTTGATCTCGGAGCTCACCTCCGAGAGGTCCGGTTCTATTGAACACTTGTCGCCACCAGAGCTTATCTCTGGGAGGTCCGACACTGTTGGACACGTGTCTACCTCGGAGCCCGTCTCTGAGGAAAAAGGGAGGTCCGGAATGGATACGTGGCGTGCGCGGAGCCACCTCCAAATAAAGAGGAGGTCCCTGACCGCCAGGATACGTGGCGTACGCGGAGTCCACCTCCGAAGGAGAGGGAGGTCCTGCTCGCTTGACACGCGGCACAACCGGAGCTCGTCTCTGCGGAAAGGGAGAGACCAGGACCCGGTGGACACGTGGAGCTTCCGGAGCTCATCACCGAGGAGGCAACGAGTTCTGGAACGGTTCTTAGATTCTGTACACCCCTGTTCGTCGTAAAGCCATGCAAGAACACGTACAAACCGATCTAATCATAGGATAGCATGCATATGCATCATCGCATCTAGTTAAAGTTTGTGCATGATATTGATTGCTGTGAATCTTGTATGTGCGCGATCCTGTATAGCAGGACAAGCTCAGGGAGCTCTCTACGACGAGCTGCCACAACAAGGTTTCGAGATCCAAGAGCAACCAGAACCGCAAGAACAAGGCAAGTGCTCCTTGACCATATTGATCCTATGTTTTTGGAAAAAACTATTTTGTTTTAGGAAAAAGGTGTGAGTGTTGAGTCAAACATGATGGGAAAACCTTTTATAGGAGTTTACTAGCTTTGGTTAAACCACCCTTGTCGCCAGGGAAGTTTATGAGTCGGGTATGGTTTTTGTTTCAAGCTTCGCTGAGTCCATGGGATTGGGAAGCGAGATAGATGTGTCGAGCTAACTGCACTCGTAATGATAATGAGAAACTGATGTTGTTAATGAACATGGATCGGAGGGAGATCTAGGCAAGCCTGGGTTTGTGAATGAGGTAGAAAGAGATGGTGGTTTACTTGCCGTAGATCTAAGGACCGGTTCATGCGAGCACATGCCAGGATAACAGTGCCACCACAAGGCCAAGTATGGGTGCGGCTTAGCTGAGTAATTAGGTAAGTTGCTAGATTGTTATGGACCGTGGAAGGCGCGGGGAATGAGAGTCGAGTGAGGACTGCTCTGGGAACTGCATGGCACAAGAGGGGGCCCGTGGGTGGGAGAATTGGAGATTCTAGCCTGCCGGTGAAACCTTAGTGAGTCCATACATCTAGTAGCCCCTTTGTAAAGGCTATTTTGTGATCTCTTGGCCATACACCGACGGTTGTGTACTGGTATAATGGAGGTTCTGCAGTCGCCGACGGGTGACGAAATCACAAACTTGTGGGTAAAGAGGTGCAAACTTTGCAGAGTTCTTAAAACTATCATGATAGCCGAGCTTACGGTCATGAGCACCTGGCCAACTTCCATGAATAGTTGGGATGGTTACTGGTTATGGTTTTGGATGGTTTGGTTTTGGTTTGGTTTTCGGGACTGTTGAGTCCGGGTGGTAAGATGGGTTGCATGACTATTGAGTCATGGCAACGAGTTTGGTCTCGGTGGGAGACGAAGTTGTTTATGATGAAATGGTAGCGAATACGAGATGGTATTCATGAGATGGTAGCGAATACGAGGAGGTATTTGTGAGCAAGAATGAGGTTGATTGATGTCTGGTTGTGACATGGAAGGTAATAATCATAATGGAGGTATGATCGGTATTTTAATACATGTTGGGATTACATTTACTTAAAGATAAGTTGCTGTTTTATCATGCTTTTTGATAAATAACTTTGCTTTCTGCAATGAGCCTTTTTATGCCTACCTTGCTATGAGCTTCATATCATATTTTCCCGCATTTGCTGATTACATCATTGTACTCAAACTTGCATTATTTCATCATCAGCAACCGGTGAAGATTATTATGAAGATCAAGTGGAGCATTAGGCGTGTGATCTGTTCTCAACCTTGCCTGTGGGGGATGGAGTAGAGATGGAGCCAGTGCTGCTTAGATTTGCTTCCGCATTAGTTAAATTGCTTCCGCATTAGAATAAAGACTTCCGCTGCATAGAAATAAAGACTTCCGCTGTGAGCATGAGTCCAAGACTCATGAGACATTGTAATAAACTCTGTTATTCGTGGTTATATATATTCTGAATTCAGTTTGTGGAACATATGTGCATGTGTGATAAACATCCTGGGCACACATATGCATTAGTTCTCGGTTCCGTGGGTTTTCCACAGAATTGAGGGCGTCACACGCCCTGCCATCGCCAACAACTACACTCTACACCTAGCCTGCGTTACGGGCAGGGCGGCAGGACGAGGACCTCGATGCCAGCGCCAAGACATAGCTGGTAGGAAATCACCCCGTTGCCACCTGTTGGGTCCTCGGGGCCCACCTTGTAAGCCACCCGAGCCTTGGACTATAAAAGGGTCGGGTAGGCAACGTTACAAGGGGTTCGCTCTCACGTGAGTTCGCACCCTGATTCTAAGCACTCAGCTCATCCTCAAGCTCAGAACTCCGGTTCTGAGCACCAAGCAATACAACGAGCACCTCTGCTCACCGTGGACGTAGGGTATTACGCTCTGGCTGCCCGAACCACGTAAAAAAATCCTTGTGTTCATCTGTTTCCTTCGTCCAGTACAGCGAGACACACGCAGAGGGACTAGCCCCTCCGAAAAAGAACCTCCGCGGGCTGCCCAGTGCAGGCCCGGGGGAAGTGTCTGCAGCTACACTTTGACATGTGTGTTCGGTGTATCCTCTGGAAAGCTCCTTGGATTCCTGGTCTCACACCGAGGGATCAAGGCCAACACAGAGAAGATCAAGGCCATCGAGCTGATGCGGCCCCCAGCCCGCATCAAGGATGTCCAGAAGCTCACGGGATGTCTAGCTGCACTCAGTCGGTTCATACCAAGGCTAGCTGAGCAGGCTCTTCCCTTCTTCAAGCTCCTGCGCTAAGCCGGTCCATTTGTTTGGACCGAAAAAGCACAAGAAGCATTCCAGGAGTTGAAGCAGCTCCTGACGATGCTGCCCATCATGGTAGCCCCTGAGCCCGGTGAGCACCCACTTCTCTACATCGTGGCGACGACAGAAGTGGTGAGCATGGTCCTAGTCGCAGAGCGGTCGGACCCCTCGCCACTGCAACCTTCTCCAATAGTAGAAGTCAAGCACCAAGGCTGCCTGGACCCCATGGGGGCCCCCGAAAGCCAGGAGATCTCTGAGGCCCAGGCCCCAGTGACCAAAGACAACCTCCCGGAGGTCCAGGATGACTTCCCGAAGGTCCAAGACAAGACAACCTTCCGGAGGTCCAAGGGGACCTCCCGGAGATCCAAGATGACCTCCCGAAGGTTCAAGACAACCTCCCGGAGGTCCAGGGAGACCTCCCGGAGGTCCAAGGAGACCTCCCGAAGGTCCAAGACGGCCAAGAAGTCTCAGGGTCCCAGCCCCCGCAGGCTGCCCCGGACCTGGGGACCTCCTGTCAGCCGGTGTCAATGGAGGAAGACATCCTGGGTCCCCAAGGGAGGATCCGGACCATCCAGAGGCCCGTCTACTACATCAGCGAAGTCCTCCACGACGCCAAGACAAGGAACCTGGAGATCCATAATCTGTTGTATGCAGTGCTCGTGGCGTCCAGGAAGCTCCGACACTACTTCCAAGCTCACCGGATCTCGCTGGGCACCTCCTACCCGCTGAGGACCATCCTCCACAGCCCCAACGCGACTGGCAACATCGCCAAGTGGGCAGCGGAGCTGGCGGAGTTCGAGCTGGACTTCCTACCACGGCACACGGTCAAGAGCCAAGCGCTGGCTGACTTTGCAGCCGAATGGACGCCATCACTAACCAACCCAGGGGGCACTGAAGGCGGTGAACCGGAGCCCCGAGCACTTGTCTTCACCGAGCCCCACTGGACGCTCTACTTCGATGGCTCCTCGTGTAAGCAGGGGGCCAGAGCCGGCGTACTGCTCCTCATGCCATCGGGGGAGCAGTTCAAGTACATGGTGCGTCTCAACTCCAAGGCAACCAACAACATGGCCGAGTATGAAGCCCTCATCTTCGGCCTGAAGACGGCGCTGTCCCTCGACGTCCGCCATTTGCTGGTCAAAGGCGACTCCCAGCTGATCATCAAGCAAGTCAAGGGTGAATGCTCCTGCAATGACCCACAACTGGCTGCTTACCTCCTCCACGTACAGATGCTGGAGAAGGACTTTGATGCCTTGGACCTGTGCCATGTACCGTGCGCCGACAACACCGTGGCCGACGACCTGTCAACGAAGGCCTCCACCAGAGCCCCGGTGCCCGAAGGAGCCTTCGAGAGGACGTTGCCACGGCCCACAGCCCGGCCTGCCGAGCCGGGCGAAGGGGGCGAGACCAGCACCTCGAAGCTGGCGGTCCCGGTGGCCCAGCAACCATGGTGCCCGCCAAGGATCGTATGCGCCACTAGGGACTCCATGCTACCCAGCGCCCAAGATCCAGAAGCTCATGTCAGTCCCGATGCATGGATCACGGAGGTCCGGGGCTACTTGAAAGATAACATCCTTCCTGATGAACATGCATCCGCTGAAAGGATTGTGGGGATGGCTAAGAGATACACGCTGGTAGAAGGGGATCTCTACCGGCGTGGCGCCAACGGCATCCTATTGCGGTGCATAACCCAGGAGGAAGGCTGCGACCTGCTCGTAGAGATCCACAGAGGCGAGTGCCGGAATCAAGCTTCCTCATGCACGCTGGTCGGTAAAACCTTCTGACATGGCTTCTACTAGCCAACAGCTCTCCTGGATGCCGTCAATCTGGTCAAAAGATGCAAGGTGTGCCATTTCCATGCCAAGCAGATCCACACACCGGCGCAGACGCTGCAGATGATCCCACCCACGTGGCCGTTCGCAATATGGTTGTTGGACATCCTGGGACCCTTCCCCAAAGCCGTCGGCGGATTCCGGTACCTCTACATCGCCATCGACAAGTTCACCAAGTGGCCGGAAGCTGCACCAGTCGTCACCATCAACAAGCAATCCGCAGTCAAGTTCATCAAGTCGATCGTCTGCAGGTTCGGGGCCCCAAACAGAATCATCACCGACAACGGGACCCAGTTCACCAGCGCAACGTTCCAAGAGTACTGCAAAGACCTTGGCATCTAGGTGTTCTATGCCTCTATCGTTCATCCAAAGAGCAATGGGCAAGTTGAGAGGGCCAACGCCGAGATCCTTCGGGGCCTCAAGACTCGCACCTATGCCAGCTTGGAGAAGCATGGTGCCAAGTGGGTGGACAAGCTTCCGTGCGCACTCTGGGCTAGCCGGACATCCTAGAGCCGAGCCACAGGGGAGACACCCTTCTTCATGGTCTACGGGGCCGAAGCCGTGCTTCCCCCAGAGGTCACCATGGGGTCCCCCCCGCGTCCGAGCTTACGACGAAGCCGCGCTGGACCAGCTCCGGCGTGAGGACATCAACCTCGTTGACAAGGCAAGATGGCAAGCAACGCTCCGTAATGCACGATACCGGCAGGCGCTCCGGCGCTACCACCAGAGGTCTGTGCATGTCCGGGAGCTCAAAGAAGGCGACCTGGTGCTGCGGCGCATACTTTCTCGAGAAGGAACCAACAAACTCTCCCATAGCTGGGAAGGTCCCTTTCGAGTCACGAAAGTTTGCCGCCCCGGGTGCGTGCGCCTTTCCACCGAGGATGGGGACCCGCTCCCAAACCCTTGGAACATAGAACATCTCCGTAAGTTCTATCCCTAGAGAAGTAGTAGGATAGGTTTTCTCTTCTTTCTGTAATAGATCCCATAGAGGCCAGGAACAGCGCTCCGAGCAACTAAGTCCCAGGGGGCGGTCCAAGACTACGTTTAGCTTGGCCTGGTTCCGTACCCTAAGCGCGTAGGCCCTACCTCCCTTCATAATGGGGTGGGTCATTTCCTCCATGTACATCCTGTCTTCCTCCTATGGATGTTTATGTATGGAAAGAACCATGTCCTACCACGCTCTCTCATGTGTTCATTTAAATTATGCAATTACTTTTTATGATCACCTCCTCATGCTCATAGACAGTGTATGCCTGTCGTACACTCGGCTCTCCTTTCCCACTCTCACCCCTAGTCGGCATTTGCTATCCTACCTAAGGTGGCCACGCTTGAGGTACCTGCTGAAGGCCAGGGGGCCTCTCGGACCTCCCCCAGTTGGGTACTGTGACGCCAGTTGGTCTCCTCCAGGAAAAACCTACGCCAGACAAGGGGGGTCCAGGATGCGTAGCCTGCTTTGCCTGGTTCCGTACCGAAAGCGTGCGCACTCTGCCTCTCGGGAGGTCCAGGGTGTGTAGCCTGCTTTGCCTGGTTCCGTACCCAAAGCATGCACACTCTGCCTCCCCAGCGCAACGGTCTAGTACTAGGGGCCGGACGGTTGCACCCTGACCTAGGAGGGAGCCGGACCTCCGGTGCCGGACGCACTGAATTGCCCAAGCCCCGTATACCGGTCTAGGACTGGAAGCCAAATAAGACTAAGAGACAGGTAAGGGAGAGCCCGCGAGCAGAATTACTTCTTCCCTACTTGTGTGCAGGACCTCCTGAGAGGCCCCCCCGGACCTCCGGCACCAGAGCTCCAACACCAGTGTGCTCCGGATGGTCAGTGGGACCCTAGACTTCGCTTGCAGGAATGTGGTAGGTGTGCCCAAAGCATTGGCCACACCTACCAGGGGGCCACTACGGGGGCTGCACAAGGGAAGACCGGAGCATCCGGCTGTACTGAAGTCCCAGGGCTTCTCAAGGCCGGAGCTCCCGACTCCAACCTAAGACTAGAAGAGCCGGACCTCGCCCCCCTCACGGGGGCGAGCTCTGAAGGTGCCACGTGTCCAGCAGGGCCGAGGCTCCCCACTCCTCAAAGGAGAGCTCCGGGGCTGCCACGTGGCCAGAAGGGCCGGACCTCCCCTCTCCGCAGGGGTGAGCTCCGAAGACCCCTTGGGTCCTTATGTCAACAAGGGCCCAAGAGAGGTGTCTGTGCAAAGCTTTAAGATCGGTGGAGACCTCCCGGGGCCCTTACAGAGCTAAGGGCTCGGGCAGGCCAAGCCAAGAAAAGGAAGCTAGGGGCAAAAACACGCAAGACAACAAGTCTGTTCATTCAAAAGCTCCACGAGCTGTTCTACAGACAAAAAACACAAAATACAAGGCCCTCTAGCTACAAGGGTGAGCGCCTAGGAGTCCCCGGCCTCCCGCTAGAACCTAGACGTGACAAGGGCGGCGACGTCTCTGACTCCGGCCCTGGCGACCTCCTCCCGCTCGGCGACGGGGCCCTGCACCACCGGCTCTAGAGAGACAGAGGAGTCCCAGCTCCGGAAGCACGTCAGCACGCGCGAGGCAACCTCCTTTGCCAAGCCCTTCCCCTCGGCCTCGAGCTTGTCGGCGATCATGGCCTCCAGCCTTTCCAACTTGGCGCTGATGGACTCAAGTGCCGGGAGCGCCTTGACCACCTCTTGCGCCGGTGCCCTCGTCCGCACGGGGCTGAAGCCAAGAGGCACCAGAGCAGACTCCGCCTGCCCGACGAAGTCCCAGACTGCTCGGGCCTCGATGGTCCGTGAAGTTCGGAGCTGCTCCACCTCGTGACGAGCCGCTAGCAGGGTACCAGGAACTTCCTCGGCGAACCTCCTCTCCTTCGCCGCGAAGTCCCAGGCGAGCCTCTCCAACTCCATCGCCCGGAAGTCAGCAGCAAGCTCCCGGTCCAGCACCGCTTGGCGGTCCCGAGCGACCTGCTCCTCCCTTTCAGCCAAGGAAGCCTCCCGGAGTTCCAGCTCTCTGGCCCTGGCCTTCAGGACGCCTTCGCCTGCCTCCAGCTGCTCAGCGACCTCCTTCTCCTTGGCCGCCACGGCGCGCTCCCGCTCTGCAACGGCGCACTTGCGGCGCACCAGCTGCAGCCGCATCTCGTTGTTAGCGTCAGAGCGGGCCCAGCCACTGTCATAGGCCTCACGGGCCTCCTGCATAATCCGCCGGGTCTCAGTGTCCAGGCGGTCGACGGCCTTCCTCTGCACATCGAGGAGCGCCTCCTCAGCTTCAAGCCTCGCCCTCCTAGCGTCGAGCTCCTCCTCGACCTCCCGGGTCTGCAGCTTCAAGAGCCGCCCCCAGCCGCGGAGGCGGTCCCTCTCATCCGCCAAGACCTCCCGCTCGCGCTCGAGCGCAGCCTGAACCTACCGGATGCTGGACTGGGCCTACTCCATGGCGTCTGATAGGGACAGTGGAGCAGCAGAGGCCAGAGCTGCACCGAGAACCTCCTCCATGACGTCGCCATCCGACGGAGGAGACGCCGACACCTCAACATCCGTGGAAACCACGACGATGCGCCGGTCAGGAGAAGATGGCACTGAGGCAGGGCCAGTCCCGACGCGCCTCTGCTCATCGCCATCCTGAAGACCTGCGTCAGCTCCTCCTGCATCAGCACCAGAAGGCCGGTTGCCGTCAACCTGTCCGCCAAGTCCTCATCAGCCGCCAGCTCCCGAGCTGGCGAAGGAGGAGGAGCAGGCGCCGCCGTCGTCGCAGGAGCCGGTCCTGCCGAGCCATAAGGAGGAGACATATGGACCTGCACGGGGTCCAGCGAAGCGGCCGCAGCGTCCGGACGCTGCGGCACAGGGCCCCTACCAACCGGAGATGGCTGGGGAACAGACGCGTCCCCGGCAGCCGACAAATCCCTACAAGCACAGGGAGCTCTCAAGACAAGAAAAGAAGAGTTAAAGTACGCAAGTACTAAGATCCGGTAAGTATAACTTACCGAGGAACGTGAACATTCAAGCGGGCATGGAGCCCCGGCTTCCGAGCTGGGGCAGGGCCGCCAGAACCTGCCGTCACTGCCGGGGCCTTCGCCGGAGGCACCTGGACTGGCGGAGCAAGGGGCGCTCCCGGAGCCCCCTGGGAGATGGAGCAGCAGAGCTCCCGCCGGCAGCACCTCTGGCGCCGCTCGCCGCACCAGCCCCTGAAGAACCTGAAGGCCAGGGTGCCTGTGCCCCCAGCTGAGTTCTGGACACCGCGGCACCGGCGTCCCTCCTCGGAGCTCCACCTGTGGAAGGAGGCTGGGACGCTCAAGGCTCCTCCGACCGCGGTTGTCCGAGAGGACTTCCATTGTCTCAGAAGACCCGAGGCCTCTTTGGGTCGCCGCCCGACGAGCCGACGCCTCCTGATGAAGAGCAAGGGGGGACTCTGGTCCCCTGACTCGGCGCGAACGACGCCCTCGGCGCAGACCGGGAGCGCTTCCTCTTTGCCGAACTAGAGGCCGGCTCCTTGCCCTTCCCCTTGTCAACAGTCCGAGGTCTGTCGCTCCTCGGCGCGGGTTGGGCATCAACAGTCTGTGCTCTGTCGCTCCTCGACGCGGGTTGGGCATCGGCCGACCCCTCGCGCCGCTTTCCGGAGCGGTCAACCTCGCTGATCGAGATTCCCCGGGAAGCATCACTGACCTGGCACACAGCAATCCCGATATCATCCAAGGTTGGCATCTCCTGCAGCAGCTTCGCCCTCCACGTCGGCTCCATGAAGAGAGGGAGGCAGGAAGCTGGAACTGTGAGGGAGCGGTCGTCGATGAAGTCACTGCTTACCCGCATCACCATCTCCCCCAGCAATTCGACGGATGGGTCAGAGCCTAAGCCCGTCTCCAGCCTGGTGCAGTCGTGCTCGCCGGTGTAGTACCACGCCAGGCGGTCACGCTGCTGCTGCGGCGCAAGGCGGCGCGACAGGAAGTCTGCCAGAACCATCAGGGATGTCAGCCCCTGCTCCGCCAGGAACTGGATCTGCTCTAGAACTGGCGTGTACTCCGACTCCAGCTCTGGGCTCTCCTCCCAGAAGCGGCGCCCAGTGGATGGAGCATTAGTCGGCAACTGGAGGCGATCGTGCTCATCGGTCTTCACGATCACCCAGTCATCCCTCCAGCCTTCCCACCTCGAGGCGCTGAAGGGCAGAAGGTACATGGAGACCTTTGGATACTTGCAGCGGTGCTGGAAGTAGTAGGCTCCTAGTTGATTCCTCGAGCCGCGCCCGGTCGTCCGTAGAAAGAAGAAGTGATGGAAGAGCGTCACACAAGCGTGCACCCCCACAATCATCTCGCAGAATTGTACGAAGACGGCGGCCAGAGCGAAGGAGTTCGGGGAGAGGTGATGAAGCTGGAGGCCATAGGTCTCCAGCAGAGTCACAAAGAAAGAAGAGATCGGCGGGACGAACCCAGCCAAGACGTAGGTGATGAAGAGGACGGTCTCCCCTCTCTCCAGACGCAGGGCAAGAGATCCCCGCCGAAGACAGCGCCTCTCCTCTTCCGAGTGCCATCCCAGCAGCTTGCGCACCGACCCAAGGTCTTTTGTCCGGGCAATGCACGGCGGAGGCAAGCTGGAAGCCATCGAAGACGAACAGGCAAGAGCTCGGAAGGCAGAGAAGGCTTGGGCGCACGGAAGAATCCGGAAGGCTCAGGCGTAGGGAGTTGTGCAAAGGGAAGCCTGCGATGCAGAAGGAATCCCCTTTAAACTTCCCAGAGGCGATTCGAAATGCTTGGTATGCACCGCTCGGGGCTGACACCCCAGGTCCAAGCCCCAGCGACAATGACAAGTGGGCCCAAGCTATCCTGCAGAAGCGGTGGGCCAGGAAGTCAGCCACTCAAGCGGGCAACCTGGAGGTTCCTAGCAAGGCGCTGCGACGTGCAGTAATGGCAGCCTTGGGAACTGCCGCAGTAAAAGCAACTTTCAAATCAAGAGTCAAGTCCCCACGACCTTCTGTTGCCCAAGCGACGGTCCAAAGAAGTTTGAAGAAAGTGCGCGGGATAAAAAATGTGAAGGCCCCACCTCGGGCTCGTTATCTCCCCCGGGGGCCACTGTCGGTACCCTCAATACCAGGTACCCCCACGCACAGGACAAAACAGCCTAAGGACCTCGCCCCCTCCGCAGGGGCGAGCTACGAGGGCGCCAGGTGTCCAGCGGGGCTGGAGCTCCCCCTCTCCTCAGAGGAGAGATCCGGGTCCGCCAGGTGGCCAGAAGAGCCGGACCTCCCCCCTCCGCGGGGGTGAGCTCCGAAGGCTCCACGTGTCCAGCGGGGCCGGACCTCCCCTCTCCTCAGAGGTGAGCTCCGGGCCCACCACGTGGCAAGCAAAGCCGGACCTCCCCCGTACGCAGGGCTGAGCTCCAAAGGCTCTACGTGTCCAGCAGGGCCGGACCTCCCCTCTCCTCAGAGGTGAGCTCCGGGCCAGCCATGTGGCCAGCAGAGCCGGACCTCCCCCCTCCGCGGGGGTGAGCTCCGAAGGCTCCACGTGTCCAGCGGGGCCGGACCTCCCCTCTCCTCAGAGGTGAGCTCTGAGCCCGCCACGTGGCCAGCAGAGCCGGACCTCCCCCCTCCGCGGGGGTGAGCTCCGATGGCTCCACGTGTCCAGTGGGGCCGGACCTCCCCTCTCCTCAGAGGTGAGCTCCGGGCCTGCCACGTGGCCAGCAGAGCAGCGCTGCCCGCCCGGCGCGGTAGGCAGCAGGAATAAAGGCGCGCCATGCCTTTACCGTACCAGACATTCAAGACCCGCGCCTTCCCAAGACGCGGAGACGCGTAGGACGCCTCTGTCAGTAGGCGCTGCGCCTAGTCACATCACAGTGAAGACAGGCGCGCCACGTCAGAGGCTGTACACCAATAAACACATCGACAAGACGTGCCCTGCCGGCCCTCCCATCATCAACCGCTACGCCTAGCTTGTGGCACGGGAAGGGCGCGACAGGACAAAGACTAAGAAGCTACCGCCAGAGACAGCTACCGGCATTTACTGCTAGATACGGTAGATGGCAGGAAATCACCCCGGGGCCACCTATCGGGCACCGGGGCCCTCTTTGTAAGCCACCCGAGCCTTGAACTATGAAAGGCTCGGGTAGGAAACGTTACAAGGGGTTCGAGCATTTTAGGTTCGAACTCCCGTGAGTTCAGCTCCCTCCAGACATCTAGGGCAACTGGGCTCATCCCCAAGCTTAGAACTCCGGTTCTAAGCGCCTAGCAATACAACGAGCAACTCTGCTCCTGTGGATGTAGGGTTTTACGCTCCGACTGCCCGAACCACGTAAAAATCCTTGTGTCAATGATCTCCTTTCTTCGTCCAACACGCAAGACCCTCCGAGAGGACTAGCCCCTCCAGAAAAGAACCTCCGCGGGCTGCCCAGAGCAGGCCCGGGGGAAGTGTCGACCACAGACGCTTAGACAACTACCATTTCAAGTATGAATCCTAGAGCATGCCTAAATTTTCCTAGGATTTTTGGAGCTAAGGATTTCCTATAATGAATTTTTCAAAGTGGAAACTTTTTCTGAAAAGTTTCTGGACACTTTTTAGTGCAGCAGATTGTACTCTAAAAATTCCTACTCAAATCAACTCCAAATGAGCTGAAAACTTTGCTTTTAAAGTTCAACAATATCCTAAAGAATATCTTGGTAAAATTTTGGGATTTTTGGCTTACCCAAACTCCCTCCATAATTCTTTTACAGAAAATCTTAAAAGAATTATACAGAATTTATTATTGATGTTCATACAAACTGGGGTGAAAATATGGATAGATCTTTGTAAACTGAATCTAACCCAATTTCAATCACCCAATTTGAAGTTTCCTACACAAAGTTATGAATTTTTAAAGTTGGAGTTGAAACTGGAATTTCTTTTCTATTGAAAATTGAGCTGGACCCACCATTTAAACTGCAGCCAATGAGGTGTGAAGATGCACGGGGCTACAGGGTTTTAACTGTATAGCCACACTGGATCCACAGCCACATTAAATCCCAGTTTAGACATACGGTCGCTGACAGTGGGCCCGGCCCAACTTCTTCTTTCTCCTGGCTCCCTCTTCCCGCGCACGCGCCCCCCTCACCGGACCGAGGCGGTGGCTCGCCGGAGTTAGGTTTCCGGCCGCCTCCTGGCCGGAGACTCGCCGCCTGGGTGTTTTCCAGGTCGGCAAATCCATTTGTGAGCTCGGTGTGGGCGCTAGAGGACCAGAACTATGTCGGCGACGTGCGGCAGCCTCGGAAGAGGTTCCGCACCGTCGGCCGGTGGTCCTAGCCCGCCAAACTCTCTGGTTTTTGGCTTTACAGCACCGGTGGAACTTGTAGATGCTAGACATGGATCTAAACGAGCTCAGGAAGGTTGGCTACTATGGTTTCGACATTCGCCCAAGGTGTGCTGCCGGTTTGAGCTCGGGAAACCCTAAAATGGGCGGCCAATATCGGGTTTCAAGCAAGGGTTGCTAAGGACAATTGATCACTAGCTCATCTAGCATCTTTTTGCATGACTTTGTGAACTAAGGAAGAGAATTGAGAGTGAATTCAACGGATTCTTACCCGGAGGTCCGTGTATATGCGCCGGGAGAAAATGCTGAATTGGAGCTCGATGATCCACGCGTGCTCTGAGGTTTGGGGAGGATTAGAACGAGTAGACGGTGCATCCGTGGGAGTACTTGCTCGAGCATGAACACTTTCATGTGGGGCTGTCCACGGTTGCCCGAGCTATGGCAGTTTCTCGGTCGCTGCCAAGAACCGCCGAGATAGGGTTAGGAGGGCCCAAACTCGAACGTTTTTGCACCGAGGATGTGGATGACGAGCCTCTGGTGCTGTTTTTCTGCTCAGTAGGGTGCTGTCCACAAGACTTTGCCGGCTTCCGATCGAGACCGAGGCGGCGGTGGTGCACAGTTCTGTTTTTGCTCAAGGGAGAAGCAACGCCGGTGTGCGTCGGTTATGTGAGCAAAAGACCACGTTTTTGAGGTGATGAGAGTCCCAAGCTGGTCTCCAACGCGATGGAGGAAGCAGGAGGTGGCTTCTGTATTGTACTCGGTGGCGCCCGTGGAGTGTTCGGCTGATTCGAGTGGAACAGAAACAGAAGCCTTCGGTTGCAAGTCAAGCACTTCACTGACCAGTGGGGTCCACCTGATTTTTCTCCCTCAAAAGATCTTCTCCAGGTTAATCACCCTCAATATGATTATTTCTAAAGTTTAAAAGTGGGCTGTACTTTGAATTAACCGAATTCAGTTTGAATTTGCCTGTCAAATTTGAATTCAGTTTGAATTTGGAAATGCTCCTATTCAACTCCTTTTTAGCCCACCCTAAATCAGAAGGTTGCCATTCAAAATTTTCCTCAATTTCAAATGTATGAGGTTTCATGTGAGAGGGAGAAGTAGCGCTCGGGGTTGCGGTTTTATGAGAAAAAGATCACGCCGGGACTACTCAATACCATGAGCTGGTCGCCAGCGCGATGGAAGCAGCGAGGAGGTGGATTTCTACAGTGCACTTCGTGGCGCTCGCTGCAGCCTCGGGGGTGGGTTCGAGTAGAAACAGAGGAAGAAGGCTTCGGGTGTAAGTCTAAGTGTCCCAATGAAAAGTGGGTCCACCAACTTTCCCTCTCCTTATCCTCCCACAAATTATCTCCACTTTGGCAGGTGATCAATTCAAATGTGTACAATTAAATTTTTGGATCCATTTGGATAATTGATCACGCATCATCCACATTCAAATCCAAATTTGAATTCCCCTGCAATTCAAGATCCTCTTTGAATGGAATAGCAAAGCATCTCCAACTTCCTTCAAACTTTGCATCCCCAATAAACAGGACCAGAGGAATTCAAATGCAAAATCTGATTTTTAAGTTGGCCACTGCAAATAGGAATTTTCGAACCACAGTTGGTGTTCCTATTTTTAAATGACCACCTTTGAATTTAAGTGAACAATTTGAGTTCAACATCGGAATTTAAACTTCCTCTACACATGAGAGCTTTACACATGGTGTTTAATTCAACCTTGGCTTAAGACGTTTCACATGAATGTGAGAGCTTGTTTGGTTGGACACCCATGTGCATCATCACGTGTATAAAGGTTTTGTAAGTCCCATTTTCATGCATTCCAACATAACGGTATTAAACCCTCTGTTTTTTGCCTTTACATTTTTGGGACTTTTACATTCCCCCCTTAAAAGAATCTCGTCCCGAGATTATGAAAGAAGAACGAGACGGGAGAGGTAATTCCAATCTGTATTAAGATAAAAGTTCCGGATAGTTTATGTGGAGGTAATCTTCGCTTTCCCACGTTGCTTCTTCCGCGGTATGGTTACTCCACAGGACTTTGTAAAACTTCAATATCCAGTTCCGGTTGATCTGGTCTTCTCATCAATAATCTGAACCGGTCGCTCGATGTACGTAAGGTCCGTTCTCAACTCGTCGATTTCTTCGGTGCAGACAGCAGCGGTAAATTTGAGGCACTTCCGCAGCTGTGACACATGAAATATGTCATGAACACCAGCAAGGCTTGCTGGTAGCTCCAGCCGGTAGGCTACGGGTCCGCACTTCTCCGTGATAGCAAATAGACCTAAAAATAGGGGAGCAAATTTCCCCTTTACATCGAACCGGTGAATTCCTTTATCGGAGACACATGAAGATAAACGTGTTCTCCAATGTTAAGTTCAACGGTCTACGCCTTTGATCAGCGTAGCTTTTCTTTCGGGATTGTGCAGCCTTCAAGTTCGCTTGTATTAACCGAACTCGGTCATCGGCTTTGTTGACCAAATCAACCACGAGCAGTATCCTTTCGCCGTACTCACACCACTTCAGCGGTGTGCGACATTTCCAGCCGTAGAGAGCTTCATATTATGAGGTATAACTATATGGTCTTTAAACCATAGAGTACCCTTATTGTTCTTCCGGAAAAACCTCATCTCTCAGTTGTCTATTCTTCTCCGTATGAGAGACATACCCTTGTTTCTCTTTTGAACCTCAGAAATCTCTCCTCATATTGTTGGAATGAGAGCAATGTTATAAAGTTCTCTATACGGAATGACATGGAGACTTGGTTCCTCTGCTGCCAACTCAGCAATAGTCCAGTTGTGAACGTGGGCTTTCTGACTAAGTGCGTCGGCAACCACGTTCGCTTTTCCCAGATGGTAGTGGATCTCAGTTTTCATAATCTTTTATGAGCTCTGACCATCTTCGAGAATACCCTTGCACCAATGAGTTGAGCAACTAAATTATCGATGCGGGACAGGGGTACTTGTTCTTTATAGTGACGGTATTGAGCGAATGATAATCAACACCTAATCTCAGTGCCTCATCGTTCTTCTTAACGAACAGTGCAGAGCAACCCCAAGGTGATGAGATTGGTCGTATAAAACCTTTGCTCATGAGTTCACTTATTTGCTCCTTCAACTCTGCTAGTTCATTGGGTGCCATCTTGTATGGCCTCCGTGAAATTGGTGTTGTTTCTGGTGCCAGTTCAATCTTGAACTTGACGTCCCGTTGGCCGGCATGCCCGGTAACTCATCGGAAACACATCGGGTATTCATGCCCCACCGGAATATCCTCGAGTTTAATCACTTCCGTGTGGTAGGCCTAACCAGTCCTCTTTTCTATACAGAACAGACCCTTCTGTCCTTAACCCAGATTTTGATCTGTTTCACAGCATTTTCTGTGACACCTGGTTCTGAAAATTGAACCAAGTGAATGCATATGTGTGCCCAGGATGTTCAACACACATACACATGTATTCCACAATCTGAATTCAGAATATAACCACGTACGAATAATGTATACGTACTTTATTACATCAATTCATTGTCTCACTCATGAATATCTAACTTATTCTTGCAGCGGAAGGCTCTAAACGACAGCGGAAATAACTAAACAGCAGGCTCCAATCTTCAACTCCACAGGCATGTTGACGGTAGTTCGCACGTCTAGTCCTCCACATGGTCCTCGAAGTACTCATCTCCTGTAGCTGATGTTTATGTGGTAATGCAAGGTTGAGTACATGTCGTACTCAGCAAGTGCGGGAAAAGTATGACATGTAGCTTACAACAAGGTAGGAAATAAAAAGGCTCACTGCAGCAAGCAAGTTTTATTTCATAAACATGGTAAAAACAACAACTATTTCTAGGTAAATTAAATCCTAATATAACCAAGTAAAAAATCAATATTCCTTCACCATAATTCACCATTTATCAAGTCTCAACCAGCCATTAATATTTATCAAGTTCATCTCATGCTCATAAATATTCATAACCATCCCATATTCATATAACCAAGACCAAACTCATTTTCATGACTCAAAACAGTCCCAAAACCAATCCCAATGACCATACCGTAACCATACCGAATAACCATCCCAAGTTTTCCCTCTAATCATGGAAGTTGGCCAGGTGCTTGTGACCGGAAGCACGGCTATCATGATAGTTTTACACTCTGCAGAGGTGACACCACTTTACCCACAAGTTCGTGATTTCGTCACCCGTTGGCGACTGCTGAACCTCCATTATACCAGTACACAACCGTCGGTGTATGGCCAAGAGACTAGATGTACGAACCCACTGAGGTTTCACCGGCAGGCTCGAATCACCATTCTCCCACCCACGGACCCCCTCTTGTGCCATGCAGTTCCCAGGGCAGTCCTCCTCGACTCCCATTCCCCGCGCCATCCAATGGTCCATAACAAGCTAGCAACACACCTAATTAATCAGCTAAGCCGCACCCATACTTGGCCTTGTGGTGGCACTGTTTCCCTGGCATATTCTAGCATGAATCGATCCATAGATCTACGGCAAGTAAACCAACATCTTATCCAGCAACATCCATGAACCAATCTTGCCTATATCTCCCCGATTCCATGCTCATTATCATCATCAAGTTCTCATCATCATTATTCATATGAGTGCAGTAGCTAAACATGTTTTAATTCAACTTCCCGTATCCCGTAGATTAAGCGAAGCAAAAAGGAAAAACGACCATACCCGACTCATCAACTTTCCCGGTGACAAGGATGGTTAACAAAACTAGTAAACTCCTATAAAAGGGTTTCCCATAAAGTTGACTCAAGCATACGAGTTTTCGCAAACAAAACAGTTTCAAAACATAGGATCAATATGGTCAAAGGGCACTTGCCTTGCTCCCGTGGTTCTTGTTGCTCAAGCGTCTTGAAATCTTGGTGCTGTAGTTCCACGTAGATGGCCTCTTGAGCTTGTTCTTATACTCACGACCACGCATATATAAAATTTACAGCGATCAATCATCATGCACAAACTTTACTCAAGATGCAATGGGGTAGATGAATGCAAATCCTATGGCGATGTTTTATTAAACCAGTTTGCACATGTTCTTGCATATTTTAACGGGCTTTCATGGGGTTTTATGATGAACAAGGGTGCTGGGATCAATTGTGGACATGGTGATGATCTTGACTCAAGATCTAGATCAATTCCACCGTAAAAAACCGATCAAAACACGATCTGTCCACACGTAAAAGTTTCTGCTCGAAGGGGGCAAAGAAAACGGATGCGTAGAAACAGCAGCGACATCGTAAGATGGGTAATGGGGACCTACATCACTTCCTTTTGGTGACAGGGCCTTCCTCCTAGCAATGGCAGCAGCGGGGAATTTTTCTATGGAAGATTAGGGCAGGACAGATCGTCGGGCTTCTTCTCCGGCGACGGCGGTGCTCGACGACGGGGCTCACCGGCGACCAAACTCCGGCGAGGGGGGTTCCAACTCGGCGACTTGGAGGGGGAAGGGCCTCCAACTCGGTGGCTTGGAGCGAAAAAGGCTGCGGCTAGGAGGGGGGCTGGGGGTTGTATTTATAAGGGGGAGAAAAGAAGAGTCCTACTCCAATTGGAACTCAAACAAGAGTCCTAGTCAATTTGGAACTGAACCAACTTATCCCCTTAGTTGGGTGCGGCAACCTTGGGTATTTAATCCCCCCAAATGTTGGTAAAATTTCCCTTTTGTGGAATTGGGGAATTTAGAAATTTTGGGGAAAATTTGGGAATGGGTCATTTCAGCTATCTTTTTCCATTCCTCACCATTTCTATGTCCCTTGTTCCATTTCTATATTCCCCTCTCCATTTCTATGTCCCATTCTCCATTTCTACATTCCCCTCTCCATTTCTATGTCTCATTTTCCATTTCTACATTCCCCTCTCCATTTCTATGTCCCATTCTCCATTTCTTTGGTTCTTTTCTCCATTTCTATTGTTCTTTCTCCATCTCTATGGTTCTTTTCTCCATTTCTATGGTTTTTTCTCCATTTCTATAGTTCCTTCTCCATTTCTAGGGTTCTTTCTCCATTTCTATAGTTCCTTCTCCATTTCTAGGGTTCTTTCTCCATTTCTATAGTTCCTTCTCCATTTCTAGGGTTCTTTCTCCATTTCTACTTCTTTTACAATGCTTCTCTACATGAAAAATGTATGCAATGCATGGTAATGAGTTTGAGGGTGTTACAAACCTACCCCCCCTAAACTGAATCTTGCCCTCGAGATTCGATAGAGTGGAGAATAGATGAGGGCATTCTTCCTTGAGATCTTCCTCACGCTCCCATGTGGTTTCGGCTTCCGTGTGACGGCTCCATTGTACCTTGCACCAACGGATCACTTTGTTGCTTGTGACCCTTTCCTTCACGTCCAAAATTTTGACGGGGTGCTCCGCGTAGGTCAGATCCTCTTGAAGCTCAAGCTCATCCATCGGTACTTGTTCTTTTGGTACTCTTAAGCACTTCTTGAGTTGGGATACGTGAAACACGTCGTGCACGTCGGAGAGGTGTGTTGGTAGCTCTAGTTGATAAGCTACTTCTCCTCTCTTGCCCAAAATCTTGAATGGCCCAATGTAGCAAGGTGCTAATTGCCTTTGACGCTGAACCATCGTTGGCCTCAGATAGACGATACCTTGAGGTATACGAAGTCTCCTATTTCGAAAGTCAACTTCCTTTGCCTATTGTACGCATAGCCGTTCTGTCGTGACTGAGCAGCCTTCAAGTTCTACCGTATTGTTTGGACTTGCTTCTCAGCTTCTAGTAGCACTTCGGGTCCAAACACTTGGTTCTCTTCAATCTCGTTCCAAAACAACGGCGTTCTACACCGTCTACCATACAATGCTTCGAAAGGTGACATCTTCAACCTAGCTTGATAGCTGTATTTATAGGAGAATTAGGCATACGGCAAGCTCCTATCCCAACTACGCCGATGTTTCAAAGCACAAGCACTCAACATGTCCTCCAAAATTTGGTTTGTCCTTTCTATTTGTCCATCAGTCTGCGGGTGGTAGGCAGAGCTAAAATCCAATCGTGTACCCATAGCTTCATGCAGCTTCTTCCAGAACCAAGAGGTAAACTGAGTACCCCGGTCTGAAACTATCCTCTTCGGGACTCCATGGCGGCACACGATTTGCTCCAGGTACAGCTCGGCTAGTTGTGCAACGTTGTACTTGGTTTTAACAGGAAGGAAATAGGCGGTTTTCGTTAATCGGTCCACAATAACCCAGATGGAGTCATAACCTGACTGAGTACGTGGCAATCCAACGATGAAATCCATACTGATGTCCTCCCACTTCCACTCGGGTACTTTGAATGGTTGCAACAGTCCAGCGGGTCTTTGATGTTCGGCCTTCACCCGTTGGCATGTGTCGCATAGGGCAACATACTCGTCTATGTCCCTCTTCATACCATCCCACCAATAACAAGTCTTCAAGTCCTTGTACATCTTTGTATTGCCGGGATGTATGGAATAAGGTGAGTCATGTGCCTCCTTTAATATCGTGTCACGGATGTGCTTCACGTTAGGAACACAAATCCTTTTTCCTAGCCAAAGCGTACCCTTCTCGTCCTCCTTGAAGTCCTTTTCTATGCCTTGTCGGATCCTTTCTTGATCTCCTTGATCTCCTCACCCGTTGCTTGGCCATCTCTTATCTCTTGTTCCAGCGAAGAGTGGAGTTCCATCACTTCCATCTCGTTCAAGAACCCGAGATGTAACCATTCGAACTCCTTACGCAGCTCGGGCGGTAGCTCCCGAACCGTAAGTTGGTGACATGTCGGCTCAATGCATCGGCTACTACATTGGCCTTTCCGGGGTGATAGTTGATTCCAACATCATAATCCTTGATGAGTTCCAACCATCGACGTTGCCTCAATTCAAATATGTTTGTGGGAATATGTACTTGAGGCTTTTATGATCCGTATAGATCTCACATCGATGACCAAGGATATAATGTCTCCAAATCTTCAATGCATGCACCACGACTGCGAGTTCCATGTCATGTGTGGGGGTAATTGAGCTCGTGTTTCTTGAGCTGCCTCGACGCATAGGCTACCACTTGTCCCTCTTGCATGAGCACACATCCAAGCCCTTGTCTTGATGCGTCACAATATATGTCAAAGCTCTTGCTCACGTCCGGCAATACCAAAACCGGTGTTGTGGTTAGCCTTTTCTTGAGCTCCTCAAAGCTTTCTTGGCACGCTGGTGTCCATTGGAAGGCTTTTCCTTTCATTAGCAATTCCGTCATAGGTTTTGCTATCTTGGAGAAGTCCTTAATGAACCGGCCGTAGTATCCAGCCATCCCAAGAAAACTCCGAATGTCCCTCAAGTTTTGCAGTTGGTTCCACTTCAGAACATCTTCCACTTTTCTAGGATCAACCGATACTCCTTCCTCGGAGATGATGTGACCTAGGAAAGATATCTCCTTTAGCCAAAATTGACATTTGCTGAGCTTGGCATATAATTGATGCTCTCGCAGCTTTTGCAATGTCAATCTCAAATGTTCTTCATGTTCCTCCTCACTTTTCGAATACACCATGATATCGTCGATGAAAACCACGATGAACTTGTCCAAGTACTCCATGAAGACCTTGTTCATGAAGTACATGAAATATGCAGGTGCATTTGTTAACCCAAAAGACATGACGGTATATTCATACAAATCATACCGTGTTCGAAAGGCAGTCTTGGGTATATCGAAGGGCTTAATCTTCAGCTGGAAGTATCCCTCGGGCTCCCTTCATCTGGTCGAACAGGTCCTCTACGGGGCAGAGGGTATTTGTTCTTGATCGTCACCTCGTTGAGAGACCTATAGTCCACGCAAATCCTTTGGGTCCCATCCTTCTTGTCTATGAAGAGCACGAGGGCTCCCCATGGTGACAAGCTTGGACGTATAAAAACCTTCTCTAGCTGCTCCTGAATTTGCTTCTTGGGCTCCACTAGTTCATTAACGGGCATCCTATAGGGCCTCTTTGCTATAGGTGCAGTTCCGAGTACTAGGTCAATAGAAAACTCAATGTCCCAGTCAGGTGGCATACCTGGAAGTTCTTCCGGGAACACGTCCGAGAATTCTTGAACCACCGGAATGTTTTCTAATGTTGTTCCTTTGACGTGGTTCAACGTTGCCTTCTCGGTTGCCGGTTGGACTGACTCGAACTCGATATGAGTACCGTGCTCGTTTGTCAACTGCACGCTCCTCTTAGCACAATGGATTACTCTGTTGTGCTTGCTTAACCAATCCATTCCGAGTATTATGTCAAGCCCTTGGGAATCCAAGACAATGAGGTTGGCAAGGAAGTCTACCCCCCTTATTTTAAGGTTTACTTTCGGACATACTATATTAGTCCTCATCTCTCCACCGGGAGAATTAACCAACATAGTATATTTCAAGTGTGATATGGGTAGATTATACTTGGCAATATACTTGGATGATATGAATGAATGTGATGCTCCAGAATCAATAGAATGGTGGTTGGGTTGGAGTTGGCAAAGAACATACCAATCACGACATCCTCAGCCTGTTGCGCTTCCTCATCAGAGACATAGTTCACGTTGCCGCCAGTGTAGTTCTTCTGTCAACGGTTTCCTTGATTGGCTCCTCCGTTCGGCCGTGGGTTCTGCTTGGGCACGTTGCTTGGTTGTCCAGGAACTCTCCTCGGGCACTGGCTCGCAAAGTGTCCCGTTTCTCCGCATGCGAAGCATGCCTTGTTGCCCATGACAGCAGGTACGTTGGGGTGGGGGTTTTGAACAGGAGCGCCCATATTGGGTCGGGGCGCAGGAGGAAAAGGCACACGAGGTGCTTGCATGGCAGGACGTTGCTGTGGTGGTTGATTAGGGCGAAAAGTAGGAGCGGACAATCCATACTATGGTACAGTTGGGGGCATGTACCGAGGGCGTACGTTGCTCCCTTATGGCTGATATGGCATCTTTCTTTTGCCCTCTTGCTCGATCTCCCGGATCTTGCTTTCAACCACTATGGCTTTGTCAACCAGCTTCTGGAAGTTAGCATAGTCATTGTTGAAAAGCTGAATCTGGATCTCATTGTTAAACCTTCTCATGAACAGGTACTGCTTCCGTTGATCCGAGTTGACATCTTCAGGGGGCATACCTTGAAAGCTGTGTGAACTTGTTGAGGTACTCATTCACGCTTTTGTTGCCTCGGCGGAGACTTTCAAACTCTTTCCTTTTGAGCATCATGACACCAGCAGGGATGTAATGAGAGCGGAAACTCTCCTTGAACTCAGTCCAAGTGATAGTCTCCTGGCTGTCATGAGCGTTAAATAGAGCGTCCCACCGATTAGGGGCTGCTCCCATAAGTTGGTGCCATGCAAAGAGAACTTTCTCTCGGTCATTGCACTGAACTATGGCAAGCTTCTTCTCCATGGAGTTCAACCAATCATCGGCCTCCATGGGGTCATTAGCTTGTGAGAAAGTAGGCGGTCGAGTCCTCATGAACTCTCCCAGCCTGTTGTGAGCTGGCGGTGGTGGTGGTGGCGGTGGCGCCGGAACAGGGTTGTTGTTGTTGGCTTGCAGCTGACCCAAAGTTTGGATCATGGTTTGCATGAGCTGATTCTGCATAGCCATCAACCGTTCCAGGTTGTTCGCACCAGCTCCGTGGTTGTCATTCTCAGGAACCTCAACGTGGTCATCCTCTTGGTTGCCACGGACGTTCCTCCCTTGACGGCTGGCGTTTCTTCTCACCATCTGTGAGTGAGAGTCGGATAGAATAGAGGTTAGAAGTTTAGATAGATCCCTCCTAACTATATGCATCAAGGTGGATGGACTATATATCATCCTATATGAGGATGTGAACAAGTGACGAAGCATCTCACATCTCTCTACTATGTGTGGATATGGACAACGCTAAAACGTCCCATAACTCACACTAAGCACTCAAGCACAAACAATCATCACAGAGTTCAGCACACAACTCCTATTCAAGGCTTACTCAATGGGGTCCTATGGGGTTTTGGGGTGATACCAATCTGTGACTACCAATCTGTGACTTGTCTTATGGTCAATGGGGTTCTAATGCCAATCTATGCATCCTACCTAGGCTTGCATCCTATGGTCAGCGTGGCTCCTAATACCAATATGTGACTAGGCTTGCGTCCTACGGTCAACCGTGGTTCAGCTACCAATCTGTGATCAATCTAGGATTGTGGCCTACAGTCAACCGTGGTAGCTTGATACCAATCTGTGATCTTATCTAGACCTGTGACCTACAGTCAACCGTGGTATCTCTACCAATCTGTGACTAGGCATGGCAGCTCTAATATCAATCTATGATTTCTATCTAGGCGTGCGACCTACGATCAACCCGTGGCTCTTGTAAGTGCATCTAGGCATCCCCGTGGGTTTTGGATGATTGATGATGACAAATTAAGAGACTAACGAGCTGAGATGATCATAAGCACTGGACATTTCCAAGGCGGGCACCTAAACTCTCAAAAAAGGGAAAAGATGAAGAACGGCGTCGAAGACTCGAAGAGTAGAAATTAGGGTTTCACTTGAGTCTTTAGTAGGCTATCTGTGTAAAAGAAAGAGTGTGTGTGTGTGACGCCCTCAATTCTGTGGAAAACCACGGAACCGAGAACTGATGCATATGTGTGCCCAGGATGTTCATCACACATACACATACGTTCCACAAACTGAATTCAGAATATATATAACCACGAATAACAGAGTTTATTACAATGTCTCATGAGTCTTGGACTCATGATTACAACGGAAGTCTTATTTCTACGCAGCGGAAGTCTTTATTCTAATGCGGAAGCGATTTAACTAATGCGGAAGCAAATCTAAGCAGAAGTGGCTCCATCTCTACTCCCTCCACAGGCAAGGTTGAGAACAGATCACACGCCTTAATGCTCCACTTGGTCTTCATAGTAGGCTTCTCATGTTGTTGATGATGAAATAATAATGTAAGTTTGAGTATAATGATGTACTCAGCAAGTGCGGGAAAACACATGATATGTAGCTCATAACAAGGTAGGTATAAAAAGGCTCATTTGCAGAAAAGCAGATTTATAAAACCATGATAAAACACTAACTTAACTTTAGATGAATGTAATCCCAAAATGTATTAAATTACCAACATACCTCCATCTCTTTTCCGTGTTCCATCCAAACATTAACCAATCTTATTCTTACTCACGAATACCTCCTCATATTCTCTACCATCTCACAAATACCTTCCAGTATTCGCTACCATCTCATCTCATAAACAATTCTTGCCTCATACCGAGACCCATCTCATTGTCACGACTCAACAGTCATGCAACCATCTTGACACCCGGACTCATCAGTCCCAAAACCAAACCATAACAAAAAACAATAACCATAACCAAGAACCATCCCATCTAATCATGGCAGTTTAGCCAGGCGCTCGTGACCGTAAGCTCGGCTATCATGATAGTTTTAAGACTCTGCAGAGTTTCACCTCTTTACCCACAAGTTTGTGATTTCGTCACCCGTCGGCGACTGCAGAACCTCCATTATACCAGTACACAACCATCGGTGTATGGTCAAGAGATCATAAAATAGCCTTTACAAAGGGGTTACTAGATGTATGGACTCACTAAGGTTTCACCGGCAGGCTAGAATCTCCAATTCTCCCACCCACGGGCCCCCTCTTGTGCCATGCAGTTCCCAGGGCAGTCCTCACTCGACTCCCATTCCTTGCGCCTTCCACAGTCCATAACACTCTAGCAACTTACCTAATTACTCAGCTAAGCCGCACCCATACTTGGCCTTGTTGTGGCACTGTTATCCTGGCATGTGCATGCATGAACCGGTCCTTAGATCTACGGCAAGTAAAACCACCATCTCATGCTACCTCATTCACAAACCCAGTCTTGCCTAGATCTCCCTCCGATCCATGTTTTATTAACATCGTCAGTTTGTTATATCATTACGAGTGCAGTTAGCTAGACACATCTATCTCGCTTCCTAATCCCATGGACTCAGCGAAGCATAAAGCAAAAACCATACCCAATTCATAAACTTCCCTGGCGACAAGGAAGGTTTAACCAAAGCTAGTAAACTCCTATAAAAGGGATTCCCATCATGTTTGACTCAGTACGCACAACTTTTCACAAAACAAAACAGTTTCACCCAAAACATAGGATCAATATGGTCAAGGAGCACTTGCCTTGTTCTTGCGGTTCCGGTGGTTCTTGGATCTCAAAACCTTGTTGCTGCAACTCGTCGTAGACAGCTCCCTGAGCTTGTCCTGCTAGGTCGGATCACATGCATACAAGATTCATAGCAATCAATATCATGCACAAACCGTAAACTGGATGCGATGATGCATATGCATGCTATCTTATGATTAGTTTTCATTAGATTGGTTTGTTTGTGTTCTTGCATGGCTTGCATGGGTAGAGGTGTTCGGATCAAAGGTGGACGTGGCGATGATCTTTTCTTTAGATCAACCTGATCTACAAGTGATCTGTCCATGAGAAGGCTTCTGTTCGAAAGGAATCAAAGAACAGATGCAAAAGAAAACACGACGATGTCGTGAGGTGGTATAGGAGTCCTACCTTACGTTCTTCTTGGTTTCGAGGTCCCCCTCAGACCCTTCTGGCTTTCCTCCGGCGATCTTCCTTGCTGGGTATCAGCGATGGTTTACTCCGCGATATAGGGCTAGGGCTCTAAGTCGTCGGCTCAGGAGTTGAAAAAGAAGTTTGTGGTTTCGGCCAGAGGTTCTGGGTTCTATTTATAATCGGGAAGAGAAGAGTCCTAATCTGATTGTATCCCGAATAAGAGTCTTATTCAGATCGTTGTTGGATCCTAATCGTCTTATCTTTAGTAACATCATCGAATTCAGGTCGGTACCGGTATTCTTACGCATAAAAACCGCTCTAGAACTCGTTACCTCCGCGGTGATGAGCTCCGGAAGCTCCACGTGTCCTCCGGGGCCTGGTATCTCCTTTTCCGTAGAGACGAGCTCCGGTTGTGCCGCGTGTCAAGCGAGCAAGCTTCTCTTTTCTTCGGAGGTGAGCTCCACGTGCGCCACGTATCCTGGCAGTCGGGGCCTCCTCTCTTACTCGGAGGTGGCTCCGCGCACGCCACGTGTTAGTGCCGGTCTTTCCTTCTTCTTTCCTCAGAGACGTGCTCCGAGGTTGACACGTGTCCAGCAACGACGGACCTCCCGGAGATAAGCTCCGGTGGTGACACATATTCGATAGAACCGGACCTCTCGAAGGTGAGCTCTGAGATCAACACGTACCCCATGCGACTGGTCCTCTGATTTCCGTGATGACTAGCTCCGAAGGTGACATGTGTCCTACGAAAAATGCCTTTGCTTCTTCCGCAGAGGCTAGCTCCGTGGGCGACACGTGTCGCACAGGGTCGGACCTCTCCCCTTTTTTTGGAGATGAGCCCCGAGCCTGCCACGTAGCCATTTTAGCGGCGGACCTCTCCCCACTTCGCAGGGATGAGCTCCGAACACGCCACGTGGCCAGCGGTCGCAGAAGTTGTCTTCGGCGCTCTATGTGAACTGGACTCGGCTCTTACTGGCTATCCTTTTGATAATTTTCTCTGTTCCTATTTTTCTTAAAATGTTTTCTCTTCATGAAACATGAATATATGTTGACACCAGAGATGAGGGTGTCACAGTGTGTCAAGTGCATTGAGATCATAGAAGAGAGCTCAAAGCGCTAGAAGTGTCAAATCCTTAGTGGAGAGAGGTAGAGAGGTAAAGTTGGGCAGGCCGGACTTGTGCGGGGGAAGAGGCCAGACTAGTCCGGAAGTCCTACGGCTTAGTCCGTTTTAGGGCGGACTAAGAGTTCCTAACTGAGATCAGACCTGTCCATTTTGGACGGACTAGTCCGTTTCTCTCTAGGTGAGAGTGTTTTTGGGGCTAAGTCCTGGTAGACCGGACTTATTCGCCTGAGTGGCCGGACTAGTCCGGGCTGGCCAGACTTGTCCGTTTTCACACGGACTAAGAGTTCTTGTGTGAGTTTGGGCTAGTCCGTTCTAAGGTGGACTAGCCCGTATGGGTGTGAGATGAGAGCTCCCACGGCTAAGTCTTGGTGGACCGGACTTGTCCGCCTTAGAGCCCGGACTAGTCCGGGTCCTCCAGACTTGTTCGTTCTCACCCGGACAAATAGTTCCTGTGTGAGATCGGACTAGTCCGGTGTGAGGCTGACTAGTCCGGACTTTCGGTAGGTGGCAACTGTTGGCTTCGGGACTTCTATAAAAGGAGATGCCCCGACATCATTTAAATAACCTAGAACTCTAGCGCCGCCACAGCGATCCAAGAGCCCCCCCTAATCCTTCTCTCTTGCCTACTCATCCTCTAGAGCCAATTCTTAATTGAATTTGGGTGTGTGAGAAGAGGAGAAGGAAGAACTTCACGTTTAGGCTCTTGGAGTGATCTCGTGTACTTGGTGTGATATGTGGCTTGTGAGATCTGTGAATTTTGTGGAAGTGATTAAGTGGGAGCCTTGGATTGTGAGCAGCCCCAAAACTTTGTAAGTTCACCCTTGAGGTAGTGAAGAACCGGGTTGGCCTTAGTGGCGACTTGGTGAGGAAAGGGTTGTTAGACCCGGTCCTTTGTAGACTCCTCAACGGGGACGTAGATTCCTGAGTGGAATCGAACCTCGGAAAAAAATCCTCAGTGTCTCTCTTGCATGTACATTTCTTTGAAGATCAAGATTGCTTAGGGTTTGTTTTAATTATTTCGCTATACATCGTCACACTCTTGCAATTCATTTCAATATTCTGTCACACTTGTCGTATAGAAGTGCTAGTTGTCTCATCCATATTTTGTTAAACTAAAATTTGGAGAAAAACCCTTAAAAATCAAGTTTTAGATCTTTCCGGCAGTTTGACCAGACTAGTCCGCCTCCAAGGCAGACTAGTCCGGCCTTTTAGGCCTTTCCAGCAGGTTGATCAGACTAGTCCGCCCCTGAGCCAGACTAGTCCGGCTCCTGAGTTCTAATCTCGTTTAATTAAGTCATTTCAGGTATTTTATTCTATTCACCCCCCTCAAGGCAATTTCAAATGGTATCAGAGCAGGTCTCTCCATCAAGAGTCTAACCACTCGGAGAGAAGATGGCCAGAGTGGGAGAATACGAGATTCCATCGATGTCACAAGGTGACAACACATATGACAAGAAAAAGGACACGGATGTGCTGCAAGACCACTCGAGTGACGATGAAGAAGTTCGCCAGCTCAAGGCACGACTTTGCGAGAAGCTAGGTCACTCAAGTAAAGAGAAGAAGAAGCCGCAGGATCAAGAAAGGAGTGGTCAACCGGACTACTCCCAATATCCTTTCAACTATGAACGATTAACTTCCAACAACTACTACTTATCTATTCCTCTGGGCAAACCTCCTCAATTTGATGGAAATGATTACTCAATATGGAAGCATAATATGAAGATGCATCTAATATCCTTAAACCCTAGCTTTTGGCAAATTGTCTCAACAGGTATCCATCTTCCAAGAAATGAAGAAGACATTACCCCGGAGCAAGCCATTCTACTTCATCACAATGCTCAAGCAGTTGGAGTGATCACCTCATCCTTGACTCGAGAAGAGTTCAACCGAGTCGATGGATTAGAGGTGGCCAAAGACATATGGGACACACTCAAGACAGCGCATGAAGGAAACCGAGTCATTAGGGAAGCCAAGATCGAGATGATTGAAGGAGAGCTTGGGAGGTTCACCATCATGGATGGTGAGTCCCCTCAAGACATGTACAACCGTATCAAGATCCTCGTCAACAAGATCCGATCTTATGGATGCACCCGGTGGACGGATCATGAGGTGGTGAAGAGGATAGTAGTAGTGATAATGAATCCATGCTTAAGGATCTAAGTAGGAGCACCTTGAAAAAGATGAGATTGTTGTCGGAAGAAATCTTTGAGAAGGATGAACTCATCAACCGTCAAGAAGACATGCTCATCCTTGAAAAGGAGAGATGTCATGAGCTTGAAGATCTCCTTGAGGCTGAAAGGGAAAGAAGCAAGGCACTTGAGCGTGAACTCGCTTTGAGCAAGGAAACTTGCTCAAATCTTGAAGACACAACTGTTGTGCTCAAGGATGAAATTGTTAACTTGACAAAAGTCAACAAGATCCTTGAAACACAAGTTGAGTCTCTCAAGATCAATGCACCTTATTCCTCTATGATTTCACCCTCCTCAAAGAAATCTCCCGAAGCAACTCAAACTTGCAAGTTCTCAAACTTAATCCTAAAACTCAAAGATGAACTTAAGTTGGCACAAAACAAGCAGGCACCGAAAGGTGGTACCTTTTACAAGGAAAAAGTGGCATATGCACGAAGTGCATATACCAATGTAAGACCTCCACATGTCAAAGATGGTCTTGGCTATTCTCAGGAGTGGAGGCAACATGATAAAACTCCCAAGAAGAGAAAAGACTTGATTGTTTTTGTCAAGAAAGGTTCATCCAACAAAGAAAATGTAAAGAACATTGCAAACTCATCTAACATGCCTATAAAAAAAACCTCATCATTTGTTTCATGATTTTGATGCCTCATGTTTTATTTAGAAATAAATTTGGAAAGATTTGTGCTAGGTATGTTGGGCCACTCCGCAAGAGTCCAAAACCTTGTGTGTGGGTGCCCAAGTGCCTCTTGACTAACATGAAAGGACCCAACCCCGCTTGGGTACCAAAAGGTAAGGCATAACTCTATTTTATAGGCATACTCCTCCGGTGGATCAAAATGGGTACTTGACAGTGGATGCACAAACCATATGACCGGAGAGAGAAGGATGTTTGTTGAATATGAGGAAAACGAAGATCCAAGTGAAGGAATATATTTTTGGGGACAATAGCCAAGGGAAAATCCTTGGCACCGGCAAAATTGCTATCTCTCCCCATCATACTCTCTCAAATGTTTTGAATGTTGACTCCCTTGATTATAACCTTGTATCCATATCCCAACTATGTGATAAAGGTTATAATTGTATTTTCACTAACGAGGGTGTGACTGTCTTGAGAAGAAGCAATGACTCAATTGCCTTTAAGGGCGTGCTCAAGGGAAAGCTTTACCTTGTGGATTTTACCACGGATAAAGCTCAACTTGACACGTGCTTAATGGCAAAGACAAACATGGGATGGCTTTGGCATAGAAGGCTAGCCCATGTTGGGATGAGGAACTTGCAAAAACTTCTCAAGGGAGAACACATTCGAGGCTTGAAAAATGTTGTTTTTGATAAGGACATGCCATGTAGTGCTTGTCAAGCCGGAAAGCAAGTTGGAGCTCAACATCCATCCAAAAATGTCATGACGACCACAAGACCCTTGGAGCTACTTCACATGGACCTTTTTGGCCCAATCGCCTACATAAGCATCAGCGGTAACAAATATGGTCTTGTTGTTGTAGATGATTATTCTCGTTTCACTTGGGTGTTCTTTTTGCATGACAAAGGAGAAACTCAAGGTGTGCTCAAAAAATCCTTGAGATGAGCTCAAAACGAGTTCTCCTTAAGAATTAAGAACATAAGGAGCGATAATGGCACCGAGTTTAAGAACACTCAAGTGGAAGACTACTTTGATGAAGAAGGTATCAAGCATGAGTTTTCAGCCCCTTACTCCCCTCAACAAATGGGGTTGCTGAGAGGAAGAATAGAACTCTCATTGAAATGGCAAGAACCATGCTTGATGAGTACAAGACGTCAGACCGGTTTTGGGCGGAAGCGGTTAACACCGCTTTCCATGCCATAAACCGGTTGTATCTTCATCGACTTTTGAAGAAGACGTCTTACGAACTTCTAACCGGTAACAAACCAAACATCTCGTATTTTCGTGTCTTTGGGAGCAAGTGTTATATTCTCAACAAGAAGCCCAGGACTTCGAAGTTTGCTTTAAAGCCCGATGAAGGTTTTTTGCTTGGTTATGACTCAAACACCTAGGCCTATCGTGTTTTATACAAAACTTTTGGAATTGTTGAAATAGCGAGAGACGTAGTGTTTGATGAGACTAATGGCTCCCAAGTGGAGCAAGTTGATCAAAGTGTGCTAGATAAAGAAGAGGCTCCACAAGAAGCACTTAAAAGGATGGCACTTGGAGAAATTTTTCCTCAAGAACATCCTCAAGACTCAAATGATCATTCAACAAACGAAAATATGTCTCCCTCCCATGATCAAGCTCAAGATGAGCAAGGCCAATCTCAACAAGATCAAAACGATCAAAGTCAAGATAGAGGATTGGATCAAGGGGGAGATGAAGAAAAGAGTGACAATGAAGATGAAGATCAAAGAGTTCAACCACCTCATCCAAGAGTGCACCAAAGTGTTCAACGGGATCATCCCGTCGATAACATACTAGGAGATATCTCCAAAGGGGTGACCACTCGCTCTCGAATGGCTAATTTGTGTAAACATTACTCTTTTGTTTCCTATTTGGAGCCCCGCAAGGTAGAAGAAGCACTACAAGATCCAGATTGGGTGGTGGCCATGCAAGAGGAACTCAATAATTTTGATAGAAATCAAGTGTGGGAACTTGTAAAGCGACCCAACGCAAATGTTGTGGGAACTAAGTGGGTATTCCGCAACAAGCAAGACGAGTATGGGGTTGTAACAAGAAACAAGGCAAGACTTGTTGCAAAGGGATATGCACAAGTAGAAGGTTTGGATTATGATGAAACATTTGCTCCCGTAGCTAGGATTGAATCAATTCGTATCTTGCTTGCTTTTGCAACTCACCATGATTTCAAGCTATACCAAATGGATGTGAAAAGCGCTTTCCTTAACGGTCCAATCAAGGAGGAAGTGTATGTGGAGCAACCACCAGGATTTGAGGACGATAAGTATCCTAACCATGTCTTTAAACTTCGGAAAGTCCTCTATGGCCTCAAACAAGCTCCTAGAGCTTGGTATGAGTGTCTTAGAGATTTTCTTACTAAAAATGGTTTTAGGATAGGAAAAGCAGACTATACACTCTTCACCAAGCATTTTAACAATGATTTATTTGTGTGCTAAATATATGTCGATGACATTATATTTGGTTCTACTAACAAAGCTTTTTGTGATGAGTTTTCAAAGATAATGACTGAAAGGTTCGAGATGTCAATGATGGGTGAATTGAAGTTCTTCCTAGGATTCCAAGTCAAACACCTCAAGGAAGGAACGTTCATAAGTCAAACCAAGTATACTCAAGACATACTTAAGAGGTTTGACATGGGCAAAGCCAAACCCATCAAGACTCCCATGGGAACCAACGGACATCTTGACCTTAATGAAGATGGTCCTAGTGTGGACCAAAAGGTATTTCGTTCCATGATAGTCTCTTTACTTTAACTTTGTGCATCTAGGCCCGACATAATGCTTAGTGTGTGTATGTGTGCACGGTTCCAAGCAGCTCCTAAGGAGTGCCACTTGATGGCCGTTAAGCGAATTCTTAGATATTTGGTTCACACTCCTAACCGAGGACTTTGGTATCCCAAGGGATCCAAGTTCAATCTCATTGGATACTCCGATGCCGATTATGCCGGTTGTAAGGTAGATAGGAAGAGCACGTCAGGGACTTGTCAATTTCTTGGTAGGTCCTTGGTTTCGTGGTCTTCAAAGAAACAAAACTCCATTGCCCTATCCACAGCCGAAGCGGAGTACGTCGCAGTCGGGAGTTGTTGTGCACAACTCCTATGGATGCGACAAACTCTTAGGGACTATGGTTACACTTTAAGCCATATTCCACTCCTATTTGACAATGAGAGTGCCATCAAGATTGCTCACAATCCCGTGGAGCATTCTAGAACCAAACATATTGATATCCGTCACCATTTCCTGAGAGATCACTCTATCAAGGGAGATATCGTTATCTCTCATGTTAGGAGTGAAAAGAAATTGGTGGACATCTTCACAAAACCCCTTGATGAGAAACACTTTTGTGACCTAAGGAGTGAACTGAATATCCTAGATTCTCGAAATGTTGCTTGAAGTGTGCACATCAGTTTGTTGCTTGTTTATAAACTTCAAAAACTGCATGTTTTCAACATACTACCCTAATCTCTCTTACTCTATGAAAACTATGTTCAAAAGGACTTTTGTCAAATATGGTCATTGTTTGTTTGATGTATGCTTACTGACCATGTTTGCCAAAGATATTTGCAAAAACTTGTCCAAAAGGATCATATTCTTGAACTAAAACTCAAATTATATGAATTTCAGCTTGTAGCAGGACTAGTCCGCCTATGAGGCCGGACAAGTCCGGCCCCAAAGATGTCCGGCTCTAGTCTGTCAAACCAACTTATCCGGACACCGAACCCGGACTAGTCTGGCCCCGCCACACATGTGTCGCCACCGGAGCTCACCTCTGTGGAAGGGATCAGGTCTGCCCCCGCAGGACACGTGTCGCCACCGGAGCTCACCCTGTGGAAGGGATGAGGTCCGGCCCCGCGGGACACGTGTCGCCACCGGAGCTCACCCCTGTGGAAGGGATGAGGTCCGGCCCCGTAGGACACGTGTGTGACGTTCTTAATTCTGTGGAAAACCACGGAACCGAGAACTGATGCATATGTGTGCCCAGGATGTTCATCACACATATACACATCATCCACAAACTGAATTTCAGAATATATATAACCACGAATAACAGAGTTTATTACCATGCCTCATCAGTCTTGGACTCATGCTCACAGCGGAAGTCTTAATCTAATAGCGGAAGTCTTTATTCTGGCAGCGGAAGTCTTCTAACTAATGCGGAAGCAATTCTAAGCAACTGTGGTTCCATCTCTACTCCATCCCCACAGGCAAGGTTGAGGACAGATTACGCCTAATGCTCCACTTGGTCTTCATAGAAATCTTCTCCTGTTGCTGATGATGAAATAATAATGCAAGTTTGAGTACAATGGTGTACTCAGCAAGTGCGGGAAAATATGATATGTAGCTCACAACAAGGTAGTATAAAAAGGCTCATTGCAGAAAAGCAAAGTTATTTATAAAAACCATGATAAAACAGCAACTTATCTTTAAGCGAATGTAATCCCAACATGTACCAAAATACCAATCATACCTCCATTATGTTCATTACCTTCCATGTCCCAACCAGACATTAATCAACCTCATTCTTGCTCACGAATACCTCCTCGTATTCGCTACCGTCTCACGAATACTATCTCGTATTCGCTACCATTTCATCTCATAAACAATTTCGTCTCACACCGTCCAACCTCGTTGCCATGACTCAACAGTCATGCAACCCATCTCATCACCCGGACTCAACAAACCAAAAGCCAAACCTTCCAAAACCATAACCAATAACCATATCCAATAACCATCCCAACTAATCATGGAAGTTGGCCAGGCGCTCGTGATCGTAAGCTCAGCTATCATGATAGTTTTAGACTCTGCAGAGTTTGCACCTCTTTACCCACAAGTTTGTGATTTCATCACCCGTCGGCGACTGCCGAACCTCCATTATACCAGTACACAACCATCGATGTATGGCCAAGAGATCAAAAAATAGCCTTTACAAAGGGGTTACTAGATGTATGGACTCACTAAGGTTTCACCGGCAGGCTAGAATATCCAATTCTCCCACCCACGGGCCCTCTCTTGTGCCATGCAGTTCCCAGGGCAGTCCTCACTCGACTCCCATTCCCCGCGCCTTCCACGGTCCATAACAATCTAGCAACTTACCTAATTACTCAGCTAAGACGCACCCATACTTGGCCTTGTGGTGGCACTGTTATCCTGGCATGTGTTTGCATGAACCGGTCCTTAGATCTACGGCAAGTAAACCACCATCTCATGCTACCTCATTCACAAACCCAGTCTTGCCTAGATCTCCCTCCGATCCATGTTCATTAACAACATCAGTTTCTCATTATCGTTACGAGTGCAGTTAGCTAGACACATCTATCTCACTTCCCAATCCCATGGACTCAGCGAAGCATAAAGTAAAAACCATACCTGACTCATAAACTTCCCTGGCGACAAGGGTGGTTTAACCAAAACTAGTAAACTCCTATAAAAGGGTTTCCCATCATGTTTGACTTAGCACACACACACACCTTTTCGCAAAACAAAACGGTTTCCCAAAACATAGGATCAATATGGGCAAGGGGCACTTGCCTTGTTCTTGCGGTTCCGGTTGCTCTTGGATCTCGAAACCTTGTTGTTGCAGCTCATCGTAGACAGCTCCCTGAGCTTGTCTATTTATACAGGATCACGCACATACAAGATCCACAGCAATCAATATCATGCATAAACTTTAACCAGATGCGATGATGCATATGCATGCTATCCTATGATCAGTTTTTATTAGATCAGTTTGTACGTGTTCTTGCATGGTTTGCATGGATTTAATGATGAACAGGGATGTTCGGATCAAATGTGGACGTGGCGATGACCTTGCCTTTAGATCTAGATCAAACCGATCAGCAAGTGATCTGTCCATGAAAAAGCTTCTGTTCGAAAGGAATCTAAGAACAGATGCAAAGAAAACGCGATGATGACGTAAGGTGGTATTGGAGACCTACCTTACGCTCTTCTTGGTCTCGGGTCCTTCTCTTAGCAAGACAGATCGTTGGGACTCTCTTCCGGCGATCTTCCTCGACTGAACTCCGACGATGAGTTTACTTCGGCGAGTTGGGGGCTAGGGCTCTAAGTCGTCGGCTCAGGAGGTGGAAAAGAAGTTCGTGGTTTCGGCCGAAGGTTCTGGGTTCTATTTATAATCGGGAGAAAAAGAGTCCTAATCTGATTGTATTTCGAATAAGAGTCCTATTCAAATTGTCATTGACTCTTAACAACTTATCTTTTGTTGATTTGGTGCGGTAACTTTGTGGAATTCATGTTGGTTTCCTCTCCGTACCGGTATTTCCACGCGTACAGAATCCAAAACCGCTCCAGAACTCGTTACCTCCGCGGTGATGAGCTCCGAAAGCTCCACGTGTCCATCGGGGGCTTGGTCTCCCCTTTCCACAAAGACGAGCTCCGGTTGTGCCGCGTGTCAAGCGAGCGAGACCTCCCTCTCCTTCGGAGGTGAGCTCCACGTGCGCCACGTATTCTGGCGGTCGGGACCTCCTCTCTATTCGGAGGTGGCTCCGTGCATGCCATGTGTCAGTGCCGGACCTTCCCTCTCTTCTCAGAGACGAGCTCCAAGGTCAACACGTGTCCAACAGTGACGGACCTCTCGGAGATAAGCTCCGACGGTGACACGTGTCCAATAGAACCGGACCTCTCGGAGGTGAGCTCCGAGATCGACACGTATCCCGCGCGACTGGTCCTCTGATTTCCACGGTGAATAGCTCCTAAGATGACACGTGTCCTGCGGGACTGGCCTCGCTTCTCCGTAGTGGCTAGCTCCGAGGAAACACGTGTCCCATGGGGTCGGACCTCTCCCACTTTGCGGGGATGAGCTCCGAAGGCGCCACGTGGCCAGCTGGACGCAAGAGTTGTCTTCGGCACTCTTGGTGAACTGGATTTTTGCTCTTTTTGGCTATCTTTTTAAGTTCTTTCTCCGTCCCCACTTCTTTTTGAAATGTTTTCTCTACATGAAACATGAATACATGCAGAAACTAAAAATGAGGGTGTCACAAATCTACCCCCCTTAAATTGAATCTCGCCCTCGAGATTCGTTAGTAGAGACTAGATGAGGGAATTCTGCCTTGATGTCTTCTTCACGCTCCCATGTGGCTTCAGCTTTGGTGTGATGGCTCCATTGTACCTTGCACCATCGGATCACTTTGTTCCTTGTGACCCTTTCCCTTACGTCCAAAATTTGGACAGGGTGTTCCGCATAAGTCAGGTCCTCTCGAAGTTCAAGCTCTTCCATTGGTACTTGCTCCTTGGGTACTCTCAAGCACTTCTTGAGCTGGGATACATGAAACACGTCATGTACGTCGGAGAGATATGTTGGGAGCTCTAGTTGATAGGCTACTTCTCCTCGCTTATCCAAAATCTTAAATAGTCCGATGTAGCGAGGTGCAAGCTTTCCTTTGACGTTGAAACATCGTTGGCCACGGATAGGTGATACCTTAAGGTTTACGAAGTCTCCTACTTTGAAAGTCAACTTCCTTCGCCTATTGTCCGCATAGCCTCTCTGTCGTGACTGAGCAGCCTTTAAGTTCTCCCGTATAGTTTGGACTTGTTTTTCAGCTTCTTGTAGCACTTCAGGTCCAAACACCTGGTTCTCTCCGGTTTCGTTCCAAAACAGCGGCGTTCTACACCGCCTACCACACAATGCTTCGAAAGGCGACATCTTCAAGCTAGCTTGATAGCTGTTGTTATAGGAGAATTCGGCGTACGGTAAACTCCAATCCCAACTACGCCCATGTTTCAAGGCGCAAGCTCTCAACATGTCCTCCAAAATTTGGTTTGCCCTTTCGGTTTGTCCATTGGTTTGTGGGTGATAGGCGGAGCTAAAATCCAGTCGTGTACCCATAGCTTTCTGCAGCTTCCTCCAAAATCTAGAGGTAAACTGAGAACCCCGATCTGAGACTATCCTCCTCGGGACTCCATGACGGCACACGATCTGCTCCATGTACAACTCGGCTAATTGTGCAATGTTGTACTTGGCCCTTACAGGGAGAAAATAGGCTGTTTTCGTTAATCGGTCCATGATAACCTAGATGGAGTCATAACCCGACCGAGTTCGCGGCAATCCGACGACGAAATCCATACTGATGTCCTCCCACTTCCACTCGGGTATCTTCAAGGGTTGCAACAATCCAGCAGGTCTTTGATGTTCGGCCTTCACCCGTTGGCATGTGTCGCATAGGGCAACGTATTCGGCTATATCCCTCTTCATACCATCCCACCAATAACAAGTCTTCAAGTCCTTGTACATTTTGGTACTTCCGGGATGTATGGAATAAGGTGAATCATGTGCCTCTTTTAATATCATGTCGTGGATGTGCTTTACGTTAGGCACACAAATCCTTTTTCCTAGCCAAAGCGTACTCTTTCCATCTTCTTTGAAATCCTTCTCTATTCCTTGTCGGATCCTTTCCTTGATTTCCTCATCCGTTGCCTGGCCATCTCTTATCTCTTGCTCTAATGAAGAGTGGATGTCCATCACTTCCATCTTGTTCAAGAATCCAAGGCGTAACCGTTCGAACTCCTTACGTAGTTTGGGTGGTAGCTCCCGAACCGTGAGTTGGTGACATGCTCCCTTCCGGCTCAATGCATCAGCTGCTGCATTGGCCCTTCCAGGGTGGTAGTTGATTCCAACATCGTAATCCTTGATAAGTTCCAACCATCGATGTTGCCTCAAATTCAAGTCTGTTTATGTAAATATGTACTTGAGGCTTTTATGATCCATATAGATCCCACATCGATGACCAAGGATATAATGTCTCCAAATCTTCAATGCATGCACTACTGCTGCTAGCACCAAGTCATGTGTAGGATAATTAAGGTCGTGCTTCTTTAATTGTCGTGAGGCATATGCTACCACTTGTCCTTCTTGCATGAGCACACATCCAAGCCCCTGTTTGGATGCGTCACAATATATGTCAAAGCTCTTGCTCACGTCCGGCAATACCAAAACCGGCGCTGTGGTTAGCCATTTCTTGAGTTCCTCAAAACTTTCTTGGCATGCCGGTGTCCAATGGAAGGCTTTTCCCTTCGTTACCAACTCCGTCATAGGCTTTGCTATCTTAGAGAAGTCCTTAATGAAGCGTCGGTAGTATCCATCCATCCTAAGAAAATCCCTCACGTTTTGCGGTTGGTTCCACTTCAGAACATCTCCCACTTTTCCGGGATCGACCGATACTCCTTCCTTGGAGATAATGTGGCCTAGGAACGATATCTCCTTTAGCCAAAATTGACACCTGTTAAGCTTGGCATACAATTGATGCTCACACATTTTATGCAAGGTCAATTTCAAATGTTCTTCATGCTCCTCCTCACTTTTTGAATACACCATAATGTCATCGATGAAAACCACAACGAACTTATCCAAGTACTCCATGAAAACCTTGTTCATAAGGTACATGAAGTATGCGGGTGCATTTGTTAACCCAAAAGACATGACGGTATATTCATACGAACAATACCGTGTCCGAAAGGCAGTCTTGGGTATATCGGAGGGCTTAATCTTTAGCTGGAAGTATCCCGATCGAAGATCAATCTTGGAGAACACTCGGGCTCCTTTCATTTGGTCGAATAGGTCCTCTATACGGGGCAGAGGGTATTTGTTCTTGATTGTCACCTCGTTGAGAGACCTATAGTCCACGCACATCCTTTGGGTCCCATCCTTCTTGTCCACGAAGAGCACAGGAGCTCCCCATGGTGACGAGCTTGGATGTATAAAAGCCTTCTCCAACTGCTCCTTAATTTGCTTCTTGAGTTCCACTAGTTCATTGATGGGCATCCTATAAAGTCTCTTTGCTATGGGTGCAGTTCCGGGTACCAAATCAATGGCAAACTCAATATCTCGGTCAGGTGGCATACCTGGAAGCTCCTCTGAAAACACGTCCGAGAATTCCTGAACCACTGGAATGCTGTCCAATGTTGCTCCTTCGACGTGGTTCAAAATTGCCATTTCGGTTGTTTGTTGGGCTGACTCAAACTCGACACGGATACTGTGCTCGTTTGTCAACTGCACGCTCCTTTCAGCACATTGGATTACTCCGTTGTGCTTGCTTAACCAATCCATCCTGAGTATTATGTCAAGCCCTTGGGAATCCAAGACAATGAGGTTGGCAAGGAAGTCTACCCCCTTATTTTAAGGCTTACTTTCGGACATACTATATTAGTCCTCATCTCTCCCCCGGGAGAATTAACTAACATAGCACATTTTAAGTGTGATATGGGTAGATTATGCTTGACAACATACTTGGATGATATGAAGGAATGCGATGCTCCAGAATCAAATAAGATGGTGGCTGGGTTGGAGTTGGCAAGAAACATACCAATTACGACGTCCTCAGCCTGTTGTGCTTCCTCAGCAGAGACATGGTTTACGTTGCCGCGAGCATAGTTCTGATGTCCACGGTTTCCTAGATTGTCCCCTCCGTTCGGTCACGGGTTCTGCTTGGGCACGTTGCCTTGCTGCCCAGGGCCTCTCCTCTGGCACTGGCTCGCGAAGTGTCTTGGTTCCCCGCATGCAAAGCATGCCCTGTTGCCTACGGCAGCAGGTACATTGGGGCGGGAATTTTTAACAGGAGCGCCCATGTTGGGTCGGGGCATAGGAGGCAAGGGCACACGAGGTGCTTGTGCAACGGGTCGTTGCTGTGGTGGCTGACTAGGGCGGTATGCAGGAGCAGTCGATCCATATTGCGGTGTGGCCGGGGGCATGTACCGAGGTCGTACGTTGCTCCCTTGGGGCTGGTATGGCGTCTTCCTCTTGCACTCTCGCTCGATCTCTCGGATCTTGCTTTCAACCACTATAGCCTTGTCAACCAGCTTCTGGAAGCTCACGTAGTCATTGTTGAGGAGCTGAACCTGGATCTCATTGTTCAACCCTCTCATGAACAGGTATTGCTTCCTCTGGTCTGAGTTGACATCTTCGGGGGCATACCGGGACAGTTGCGTGAACTTGTTGAGAAACTCATTCACACTTCTCTGTCCTTGGCGGAGACCTTCAAACTTCTATCTCTTGAGCATCATTACACCGGCAGGGATGTAATGAGAGCGGAAACTCTCTTGAACTCAGTCCAAGTGATCGTCTCCGGTTCGACATGAGCGTTTCATAGGGCATCCCACCAGTCAGCGGCAGCTCCCATGAGTTGGTGCGACGCAAAAAGAACCTTCTCTCGGTCATTGCACTGCACTATGGCAAGCTTCTTCTCCATGGATTTCAACCAGTCGTCGGCCTCCATGGGATCGTTAGCTTTAGCAAAGGTGGGTGGTCGGGTCCTCATGAACTCACCCAGTCTGTTATGAGCCGGCGGTGGTGGTGGCGGTGGTGCCGGAACGAGGTTGTTGTTGTTGGCCTGCAACTGACCCAAAGTTTGGATCATGGTTTGCATAAGTTGATTCTGCATGGCCATCAACCGTTCCAGGTTGTTCTCACCAGCTCCGGGGTTAACAGGAACTTCATCGTGGCCATCCTCTTGGTTGTCGCGGACGTTCCTTCGGCCGGCGTTTCCTCTCACCATCTGTGAGAGAGAACGAAATAGAATAGAAGGTTAGAAGGTTAGGTAGATCCCCTTAACTATATGCATTAAGGTGGGTTGGACTATATATATTAGCCCATATGAGGATGTGAACAAGTGCCGAGGCATCTCACACCTTTTTCGACTTATGTGTGGATATGGACAACGCTTTGAGACATCCCACAACTCACACTAAACACATAATCACAATAATCATCACAAGGGCTCACACAACTCCTATTCAAGGCTTGTTCAATGGGGGTCCTATACGGCTTAGGGTGTTGCCAATCTGTAATCCAACTATGGCCTTTCCTAGGCTTGCATCCTATGGTCAGCATGGCTTAGCTACCAATCTGTGTCGGATACTAATCTGTGATCTATCTAAGCGTGTAACCTACCGTCAACCCGTGCCTCTGATACCAATCTGTGACGCCCTCAATTCTGTGGAAAACCACGGAACCGAGAATTGATGCATATGTGTGCCCAGGATGTTCATCACACATATACACATCATCCACAAACTGAATTTCAGAATATATATAACCACGAATAACAGAGTTTATTACAATGTCTCATGAGTCTTGGACTCATGCTCACAGCGGAAGTCTTAATCTAACAGCGGAAGTCTTTATTCTGGCAGCGGAAGTCTTCTAACTAATGCGGAAGCAATTCTAAGCAGCAGTGGCTCCATCTCTACTCCATCCCCACAGGCAAGGTTGAGGACAGATTACACGCCTAATGCTCCACTTGGTCTTCATAGAAATCTTCTCCTGTTGCTGATGAAGAAATAATAATGCATGTTTGAGTACAATGGTGTACTCAGCAAGTGCGGGAAAATATGATATGTAGCTCACAACAAGGTAGGTATAAAAAGGCTCATTGCAGAAAAGCAAAGTTATTTATCAAAACCATGATAAAACAGCAACTTATCTTTAAGCGAATGTAATCCCAACATGTAACAAAATACCAATCATACCTCCATTATGTTCATTACCTTCCATGTCCCAACCAGACATTAATCAACCTCATTATTGCTCACGAATACCTCCTCGTATTCGCAACCATCTCACAAATACCATCTCGTATTCGCTACCATTTTATCTCATAAATAATTTCGTCTCGCACCGTCCAACCTCGTTGCCATGAATCAACAGTCATGCAACCCATCTCATCACCCGGACTCAACAGTCCCGTAAACCAAAAACCAAACCTTCCAAAACCATAACCAATAACCATATCCAATAACCATCCCAACTAATCATGGAAGTTGGCCAGGCGCTCGTGACCGTAAGCTCGGCTATCATGATAGTTTTAGACTCTGCAGAGTTTGCACCTCTTTACTCACAAGTTTATGATTTCGTCACCCGTCGGCGACTGCCGAACCTCCATTATACCAGTACACAACCATCGGTGTATTTTGGCCAAGAGATCACAAAATAGCCTTTACAAAGGGGTTACTAGATGTATGGACTCACTAAGGTTTCACCGGCAGACTAGAATCTCCAATTCTCCCACTCACGGGCCCCCTCTTGTGCCATGCAGTTCCCAGGGCAGTCCTCACTCAACTCCCATTCCCCGCGCCTTCCACGGTCCATAACAATCTAGCAACTTACCTAATTACTCAGCTAAGCCGCACCCATACTTGGCCTTGTGGTGGCACTGTTATCCTGGCATGTGCTCGCATGAACCGGTCCTTAGATCTACAGCAAGTAAACCACCATCTCATGCTACCTCATTCACAAACTCAGTCTTGCCTAGATCTCCCTCCGATCCATGTTCATTAACAACATCAGTTTCTCATTATCGTTACGAGTGCAGTTAGCTAGACACATCTATCTCGCTTCCCAATCCCATGGACTCAGCGAAGCATAAAGCAAAAACCATACCCGACTCATAAACTTCCCTGGCGACAAGGGTGGTTTAACCAAAACTAGTAACCTCCTATAAAAGGGTTTCCCATCATGTTTGACTTAGCACACACACCTTTTCGCAAAACAAAAAAGTTTCCCAAAACATAGGATCAATATGGTCAAGGAGCACTTGCCTTGTTCTTGCGGTTCCGGTTGCTCTTGGATCTCGAAACCTTGTTGTTGCAGCTCGTCGTAGACAGCTCCCTGAGCTTGTCCTTCTATACAGGATCATGCACATACAAGATTCACAGCAATCAATATCATGCATAAACTGTAACCAGATATGATGATGCATATGCATGTTATCCTATGATCATTTTTTATTAGATCAGTTTGTACGTGTTCTTGCATGGTTTGCATGGATTTTATGATGAACAGAGGTGTTCAGATCAAATGTGGGCATGGCGATGACCTTGCCTTTAGATCTAGATCAAACCGATCAGCAAGTGATCTGTCCATGAAAAAACTTCTGTTCGAAAGGAATCTAAGAACAGATGCAAAGAAAACGCGATGATGTCGTAAGGTGGTATTGGAGACCTACCTTACGCTCTTCTTGGTCTCGGGTCCTTCTCTTAGCAAGACAGATCGTTGGGACTCTCTTCCGGCGATCTTCCTCGACTGAACTCCGGCGATGGGTTTACTTCGACGAGTTGGGGACTAGGGCTCTAAGTCGTCGGCTCAAGAGGTGGAAAAGAAGTTCGTGGTTTCGGCCAAAGATTCTGGGTTCTATTTATAATTGGGAGAAGAAGAGTCCTAATCTGATTGTATTTCGAATAAGAGTTCTATTCAAATTGTCATTGAATCTTAACAACTTATCTTTTGTTGATTTGGTGCGGTAAATTTGTGGAATTCATGTCGGTTTCCTCTCCGTACCGGTATTTCCACGCGTACAGAATCCAAAACCGCTCCAAAACTCGTTACCTCCGCGGTGATGAGCTCCGAAATCTCCACGTGTCCATCGGGGGCTTGGTCTCCCCTTTCTGCAAAGACGAGCTCCGATTATGCCGCGTGTCAAGCAAGCGAGACCTCCCTCTCCTTCGGAGGTGAGCTCCACGTGCGTCACGTATCCTGGCGGTCGGGACCTCCTCTCTATTCGGAGGTGGCTCCGTGCATGCCACGTGTCAGTGCCCGGACCTTCCCTCTCTTCTCAGAGATGAGATCTGAGGTTAACACATGTCCAACAGTGACGGACCTCCCGGAGATAAGCTCCGACGGTGACACGTGTCCAATAGAACCGGACCACTCGGAGGTGAGCTCCGAGATCGACACGTATCCCACGCGACTGGTCCTCTGATGTCACACCCGGTTTCTCCGAAGAACAACCGAGTGAATATCACATGTATGCCAGGATCATTTTCTCATACATGTGATGACAAATAGTGAAGCATCATTTATTACACGCCAGGTGTCGAATACAAATATGTCTTACAAAGCATACGTCTCGATGGACGATAATAAGTTCATATCATGTAAATAAACTAGAAGCGGAATATTATTCTTGTGGGCTCCATCACAGGCGTTGCCCGGGGGACTCCATGAACCTAGAATCCTTCGTCGGGTCCGAAGTCTTGATCATTAAACACCACATCATCCCCTTGACCTGAGCAGCAATTTAAACCAACAAATATGCAAGTTTGAGTACCATGGGTACTCAGCAAGTGTGGAAAAGTTGTGTCATGCATGGCTAGAGCAAGAAGAGGTTGAACTCATGGTTAAAGCACTACGCAATTATTACCTACCACCTTAGCTTATTAAGCACCTACATTACTACACAGGTGAAATGGTCCAAATCTCCCATCCCATCATCATAATCAAATAACCATAACATGATTTCCAATGTCAAGATCCCCGCTTAACATCCACAACTTCCAAAGTCATCATCCCCTAATCATGAATAAGTCCAAGCCGCTCTTGACCGTGAGCACGCCTGTCATGACAGTTTTGACTCTGCAGAGTTTGCACCACTGTACCCACATGTAGTGATTTCATCCCCCGTTGCCGGGTGGACTAAAAGAACCTCCATTATGCCAGTGGTCACGAACCACATTCACACTTCCCAGGTGTGTAGCCAGGAGATCACTACGAAGCCTTTACAAATGGATTCCCGACGAGCGTGGACCCACTGAGGTTTCACCCCTAACAGCATACCATAGACTCCAACCCCGCTGCAGTGGCCCCCTCTTGAGCCTTGCGGTTCATATGGTAGTCCAGCTGACACCTATTCCCCGCACCATCCAACACACCCATACTACGCCGGGGATACACCTAATTAATTGGCCAAGCTGCCCCATCTCAGCATGTGGTTGGCACGGTAAAGCCAGGTTACATGCTCCATGAACCGGTCCTTAGGATCCAGGCAAGTACTAAACACAAACCCGAGTCTCGTGCACCCAGCACCAACCAAATCATCCAACTTGCCTCGATCCCTACCTCTACATAACTCATAAGATCTCATTCAAGAGTAAGGTAAATAAATTGATGATCTCATATCCCAATTATCCCATTCTAAGCATGGCTAAGCATATAAATAAAAGACATGATAAAATAAATCCCAACCCAAGCTACAAGGAAACAAGGTAATGCAATTCTAGGGAAACTTCCTAGCATGGGTTTCATATTTCAATTGACAATGCAAATAATTCTATCTACACATCCTAGTATAGGATCAAAGTGGTCAAGGACACTTGCCTTCTTCGTGTTGCTCTGGGAATAGAAAGTCTTGGTCTTGGAAGGGGAGAACTTGCTCTAGGGCAGGTTCTACTCATGCCAATACACATAGCAAAAGAAAACAACAATCCAGAAGCTCTAGGGCAGGTTACTCTAGATATGTTGATTTTTAGCCTACATGCACTTTTAAACATATGTATATGATTTCTAACTTTTGTATTCAGATTTCTGTTTGCACACTATATATGAATTTTCAATTTGAACAAATTATTTATATTTAATTAATATACTTCTTAACTACCAAGTTTGCATGGAAGGTAATTTCCTACTCCAAATGGGTTTTCAGATCTTCTACCAATCCTAAACTGAAGTCTTTGGATTTGGAGACTTCATTTATCATTTTCTAGTCATGCATACCTATTTTCCTATATTTTCTAGATTTATTTTCTATGACTAAAAGTAAATTTTAATATTAAATAGTGGGGCATATCATCTAAACATAATAGGTTCTGATCTAAAATATTAATTAATATATTTTGAACTTCTCCTCTCATGTGAACTAATTTAAATTTATTTTACCAATTTTCAGAATTATTTCCTAACCTAAAAATGTGTCCCTATAACTAATAAATGTGAACCATCAATTAGACAGATTCATTTCAGCTTAAAATCTACTTTTAACTCATTCTAAAGTTTTCCAAGTGCTAGGAGAGTTTAAATTTGAATTTACAATGTGTTTGTCTCACCTTTTAAATTTTAAATCCTAATCACATATTCAAATTCCTAAATTTAATATCATATAGGGTTAAAAAGGTAAACTCACCCCACTACAGGGTTGATTATATTATTTCATAAATTTCCAGGGGTCTAACTACACATAACAGAGAGGTTTTCCTAATTTTTATTAAGTCCAGTGGCTAAAACTGATTTTTAAATGAATTTACATGAATTTCTGAAGTTCCAGGGGCTAGATCAAAAGTTTCTGGGGCTAGCTCGTGTTTTCCGAGATCCCTAGGGGGTAGCGCGTAAGAATACCGGCCTTTATAACGCGGGGCTGATGTGGACCATCCGATTTAAAATAGACGGCTGAGATTAGATCGCCGAACCGGTACGCAGGGGTTTTATGTCTACCGTGCGATTTAAAATAGACGGCGCACAAGCGGCCACGTCGCCCTGGCCGGAGCCAGCCCGCTCTGCCCGGCGGCGGGAGGCGGCGATCTCGCCGAAGAACTTCGGATCTTCATCTATACCTCCTAAAACTGGGGTTTCATGGCATAGATCGGTAGAGGGGAGGTCGGGGATCTCACCTCGGGGTTTTTCTTGAGCTCGGAGGTCCTGGAAGACGGTCGGCGACGACGTCCGAGGTGGAACCGCTGCGGTGCTCGTCGGAGTTGTGCCTAGAGCGCAGACTACCGAGTTTTCTGCACCTACGTGATTCCCCGGAGGCAGTGGAACACGATCGGCGCGTTAGATCGGAAAATCCGAGCAGGGATCGAGAGAAAACGGCTGGAGAAGCTCTGGTTCTCACCGGAGTAAAAATAGTCGATCGGGATGAAAAAAACGGGCGATGCCGGCGCTTATATAGACGAGGGAGGGCGGCGGTCGATTGGGATCGAGCTGGAGTCTTCCGGGGACCAGAATTTCGGCTGGGGGACGCGGTTTTCGGGGTGGTTTGGATTCGAGCGCGCGGAGGAGTCTCGGCGGTTGGCGCGAGCGAGAGGTGGGGGATGACACGCGGGCCCCGCGTGTCAGTGAGAAAGAGAGGGGAGCGCGCGGCTGTGGGCTGGCGCGGGAAATGTTGGGCCGGCTGGTGGGTTTCGGCCCACTGGCCGGTTGGGTTTTATTTTTCTTTTTCTTTTTCTTTTCTCTTTTGATTTGAATTTCATTTCCAATTTGAATTTCTGCACCACATGCAATACGTCCAAAAATTTTTAAATTCCCCTCTTAATAGGTTTTTGGGGTGTTACAGCTCTACCCCCCTTAAAAGAAATCTCGCCCTCGAGATTGGTGGTTCTAGGAAAACAATTCCGGAAACTGTGCCTTAAGCTCGTCTTCTCGCTCCCATGTGGCTTCCTCTTCCGAGTGATGCTTCCACTGCACCTTGCACATCCGGATTCTTTTATTTCTTGTGAGGCGTTCCATTGTCTCCAAAATCTTGAATGGTTGCTCGACATAAGACAGATCCTCGGCTACGTCAACCACATTTATGGGTAACATCTCTTCAGGCGTCCTCAGACATTTCTTGAGCTGTGACACATGGAATACGTCATGCACATCTGATAGGCGAGCCGGCAGTTCTAGTTGATATGCCACTTCGCCTTTCCTCTCCAGAACTTGAAAGGGTCCGATGTGTCGAGGTGATAACTTCCCTTTCACCTTGAACCGACGAAGTCCTCGGATAGGGGACACCTTGAGGTAGACATAGTCCCCCACGTTGAAAATGAGCTCTCTTCTTCGTACATCGGCATAGCTCTTTTGTCGTGTCTGTGCTATCCTCAAGTTTTTGCGGATTTCCCTCACTTTCGCCTCGCCTTCTTGTAGTACTTCGGGCCCAAACACTTTACTTTCCCCCGTTTGGTTCCAAAATAGGGGAGTTCTGCACTTCCTCCCATACAAAGCCTCAAATGGTGACATCCTCATGCTAGCCTGATAGCTGTTGTTATAGGAGAACTCCGCATACAGTAAGTTCTTATCCCAACTCCTATTGTTCTTGAGTGCACACGCTCTCAGCATATCCTCAAGGATCTGATTGGTTCTTTCCGTCTGCCCATCGGTTTGGGGATGATAGGCAGAACTAAAATTCAGATTAGTTCCCATGGTTTCATGCAACTTCTGCCAGAACCTTGAGGTGAACTGCGTCCCTCGATCTGACACTATCTTCTTTGGTACTCCATGGAAACACACGATCCTTGACATGTATAATTCTGCCAATTTGGATCCGCTGTAGCTTTCTTTCACAGGGATGAAATGAGCTACCTTGGTTAGCCTGTCTATGATGACCCATATCAAATCATATCCCGATTGGGTCCTAGGCAGTCCCACTATGAAATCCATACCGATTTCTTCCCATTTCCATTCAGGCACTTTGAGTGGTTGCAATAATCCCGCGGGTCGTTGATGTTCCGCTTTCACCAACTGACATGTGTCACATAGGGCAACATGTTCCGTGACATCTCGCTTCATTCCATACCACCAATATCTGCTCTTGAGGTCATGATACATCTTAGTACTTCCAGGATGAATGGAATAGTCGGAATCATGAGCCTCCTTTAAAATCGATTCACGTATCTCCTTCACTTCAGGCACACAGGTTCTTTTCACGTGCCACACCGTACCTTGTTCATCCTCTCTGAACCCAGGGGCTTTATTATCCTTGATGAGTTCTCTGATTTCTTGTATCTTCTCATCAGTCTTTTGGCCGTTGCGTATATCTTGCTCTAATGTGGAGTCCACTTCCATGGCGATGGCTTCACCACTATTCACCAGACATAGATTGAGTTTTATAACCTCTTCCTTCAATTCTGTAGGCATGTCCTTCAAGCTCAACCTATTGATCTGCACCTTCCGGCTTAAAGCATCTGCCACGACGTTCGCTTTCCCAGGATGATAGTTGATGCCCACATCAAAGTCGTTGATCAGCTCTAACCATCTCCTTTGTCTGAGGTTGAGATCTGGCTGTGTGAAAATGTACTTTAAGCTCTTATGGTCCGTATATATCTCTGTCCTTTTCCCCATCAAGTAATGCCGCCAAATCTTCAACGCGTGTACCACTGCGGCTAGCTCTAGGTCATGCGTAGGATAGTTCTTCTCGTGCTTTCGGAGCTGCCGGGATGCATATGCCACGACATGCCCCTCTTGCATGAGAACACATCCCAACCCGTTTCCAGAAGCATCACAGTACACCGACAAAATTCTTCTGCATATCTGGCATAACTAGCACTGGGGCTGTTGTCAATATTTTCTTCAGTTCCTGAAAACTCGTCTCGCACTGCGGTGTCCATGTGAATGATATTTCTTTCTCCAACAGTTTGGTGAGGGGTCCCATCCTTCTTGGGCACAAATATCACTGGAGCTCCCCATGGTGAGGAACTAGGACGAATGTACCCCTTTTCTGTCAATTCTCTTAAATGTTCCTTGAGTTCTTCCAGCTGTTTGGAGTCCATCCGATATGGTCTCTTGTATATCGGAGCTGTTCCAGGCACTAGCTCAATCGCGAATTCCACTTCACGATCGAGGGGCATACCTGGCAACTCCTCCGGAAAAACATCTGGATATTCCCTGATGATCCTGATCTCCTCCACTTCCACCTCAACTTGATTGAGTTTAATGTCCCTCCTAGGCTCTTGTATAGTTATGAACTTTACTCTTGTGCCACTAGGGTGAGTTAGTTCCACCGTTCTTGTCGAATAATGGATGATTCCTTTATGTTTGGTCAACCAATCCATACCCAAAATAATATCTATCCCTTGTGAATCTATCACTATGAGGTTGGCAGTAAATACTACCCCATTAATGTCTAGATTCACCTTGGGACACACTTGTCTTGTCCTTGTTTCTCCACCTGGAGAGTTCACTGCTAGCATATGGTTCATTTGTGTGGTTGCTAGATCATGCTTCTTAACAAACCATTGAGCAATGAACGAGTGGGTAGCACCAGAATCAAACAACAGGGTTGCAATGTGTAAATTGGCAGGAAACTTACCAACTACCACGTCGGGTGCCTCTTGCGCCTCCTCCATGGTGACGTGGTTCACCCGTCCTCGCATTACATTCTGCGGTTGCGGCTGCACGGGCTTCTTCTTTGGGCACTTATGGGCATAGTGCCCCACTTCACCACAGCTAAAGCATTGCACCCCTACCTTAGGTGCCTGGCCTTTGTTGTCTTGGGGTTGGTTTGGGGGTCCTTGTACTGTTGGTCGAGGTTGGTATGTGGGGCGAGGCTGCTGTACAAACTGACGTTGTGGCTGTGCTGGTGCTGACGGAGGCCTGAAATTCGGGTTGTATCCTCTCGGTGCTGAGTATTGTACCACAGCACGGCTCGTCTGCCCTGCGGGTGGCTGCATTAGTCGTGGGCATGTGTTGCTACCCGAGGCTTGGTGTGACCATCCCTCCTTCCTCTTGTTTTTATTTTCCAAGGTCTTCAGCTTCCTCTCCACAACATGCTCTATCCACCATCTTTTGGAAGCTTTCATACTCGTTGGAGGACATTGCACATTGCATCTCCGCAGTAAGTCCTTCCACAAAGCAGTCCTATTTCTGCTCATCAGTTTCGAGGTCCCGTGGTGCATAACGGGATAGTTGGGTGAACTTAGTGAGGTATTCCCTCACAGTCATGTTTCTTTGCTGCAGCCCCAAGAACTCCTTTTGTTTTTGAGTTCACCCCTTGGTATGTAATGGTTGCGGAAACTGCGCTTGAACTCTTCCCAAGTGATGTTCTCAGGGTCATGATGGGCTGCTACGTAAGCGGTCCACCAATCAGAAGCAGGTCCATGCAATTGGTGAGAGGCAAACAGCACCCTCTCATACCCTTGGCATTGTATGATCCTCATCTTGCTCTCAATGGTCTTTAGCCAATCATCTGCCTCCAGAGGTTCAGTAGCACTTGCAAACTTTGGAGGTTGAGTCCCTAGAAACTCACTGTACCTTGGTTGGCGTGGTGCAGTTTGTGGAGGTGGAACTTGATGCAAGTTGGCCACCACTTGAGTTAGGCTCTGGATGAGCTGATTCTGATTTTCAAGCAGTTGGTGGATGGGATCAACTCCTTCACGGCGACCACCCCTGTCTAGTCCTCCAGAAAGATGAGGGTTGCCGGCCTCATCGTTGTTGTTGCCGGGGTTGGCACCACAACCCTTTCCTCTTCCGGCCATCTATCATGATCAACCAAATGTCGATTTAAAGCATTACGTATTAACTTCCCAACTTGCTTGTTTAAACTTAAACTTTTGAGGCCTTATTATATTTACATTTTATGAGGGTTTCACGTCTCACACGAAAATAAATGCACTCTTAATTCATAGGGGTTCACACATCAAAGCAAAACAACCTGAAGACGAGGTTGTGGACAAATGCCCATGGCTTCCACAACTCATGTCACACACCAAACATTAACACACCATTAACTAAGGTATTGACTCGACTACTCGATAACCTGCTGAACTACGGGAAAGGACTCTACACGACTCGTATCACTGAGCTGGCTCCTCGGGATCTTCCTCATTATTGTGGCTGCCCTATGACTCCGCTTTGGGTGGGGAGCTGCTGGTGGAGAAGTGCGGCGACGCCTGCTCGCCCAACGATCTGGGGAGTCAGGAGTCCATGTGTCATTCACGGTGACACACAGTTCATTCCCATCTCCTCTTTCTCTCGCCCTCAAGCTGGCTCGAAGCAACGCCTCAGTCTCCTTCAGGGTGTCACGAACATCCTGAAGCTTCTGCTGGGACTCCTACAGTCGAGTGCTGAGCATAGCAGCATCCTCCAAGCACAGGTCCATGTGCTCATGGGAAGTCCCCTGCTGCACTGGCGGGTACTTGTACTCCGTTGTACCACTCTCACACTGGAGGACATACATGTACTCAGTCCTGTCCAGGTGGCGACGGTAGATGTGACTCTGGCAGGTGATAGCCTCCCAGGTGACATCCTTGTCCGCATCGACCTGTGTCGCTCGACAAGCTGGAGAGCGGTGGATCTTGAGCAGCTGATTTTCATGGATAATCCTCATTTCTGAACTCCATTCTTCCCGCTTCTCACGGATGGCCCGGATGGAGCTGTAGTGTATGATTAGCTTGCCCATATTGCCGGCGGCGTGGAGCATACGTCGAAGACGGTGCAACAAGCCTCCAACTGCCAATCCGTAGGAGAGGTACGTCACCGGAAGGTTCTCTCTCAGGGCAAGGGCAACTACGGGAACTCTCCCTCCGGTGGACTTGCGAGCAGTGCGGATCATGTGAACCATCTAAAACATAAAGCATTTAAACTTAAGTTAGATAAGATCTTAAACAAAAATCTTATTTTGAATAAAAGTTGGGGTAAGATGAAGAAAGTGACCCCATTAAATAACACTTTTCAACCCACACCTTATAAAATAGTTTTTAAGAAAATAGGGTCTTTAAATACGTCCATTTCTACCTAGGTCCACGTTCCTACGGGCAACCTTGGCTCTGATACCACTTCTGTCACACCCGGTTTCTCCGAAGAACAACCGAGTGAATATCACATGTATGCCAGGATCATTTTTTCATACATGTGATGACAAATAGTGAAGCATCATTTATTACAAGCCAGGTGTCGAATATAAATATGTCTTACAAAGCATACGTCTCGATGGACGATAATAAGTTCATATCATGTAAATAAACTAGCAGCGGAATATTATTCTTGTGGGCTCCATCACAGGCGTTGCCTGGGGGACTCCATGAACCTAGAATCCTTCGTCGGGTCCGAAGTCTTGATCATTAAACACCACATCATCCCCTTGACCTGAGCAGCAATTTAAACCAACAAATATGCAAGTTTGAGTACCGTGGGTACTCAGCAAGTGTGGGAAAGTTATGTCATGCATGGCTAGAGAAGGAAGAGGTTGAACTCATGGTTAAAGCACTACGCAATTATTACCTACCACCTTAGCTTATTAAGCACCTACATTACTACACAGGTGAAATGGTCCAAATCTCCCATCCCATCATCATAATCAAATAACCATAACATCATTTCCAATGTTAAGCTCCCCGCTTAACATCCACAACTTCCAAAGTCATCATCCTCTAATCATGAATAAGTCCAAGCCGCTCTTGACCGTGAGCACGGCTGTCATGACAGTTTTGACTCTGCAGAGTTTGCACCATTGTACCCACATGTAGTGATTTCATCCCCCGTTGCCGGGTGGACTAAAAGAACCTCCATTATGCCAGTGGCCACGAACCACATTCACACTTCCCAGGTTTGTAACCAGGAGATCACTACGAAGCCTTTACAAAAGGATTCCCGACGAGCGTGGGCCCACTGAGGTTTCACCCCTAACAGCATACAAGAGGCTCCAACCCCGCTGCAGTGGCCCCCTCTTGAGCCTTGCGATTCATATGGTAGTCCAGCTGACACCTATTACCCGCACCATCCAACCACCCATACTACGTCGGGGATACACCTAATTAATTAGCCAAGCTGCCCCATCTCAGCATGTGGTTGGCACGGTAAAGCCAGGTTACATGCTCCATGAACCGGTCCTTAGGATCCAGGCAAGTACTAAACACAAACGCGAGTCTCGTGCACCCAGCACCAACCAAATCATCCAACTTGCCTCGATCCCTACCTCTACATAACTCATAAGATCTCATTCAAGAGTAAGGTAAATAAATTGATGATCTCATATCCCAATTATCCCATTCTAAGCATGGCTAAGCATATAAATAAATGACATGATAAAATAAATCCCAACCCAAGCTACAAGGAAACAAGGTAATGCAATTCTAGGGAAACTTCCTAGCATGGGTTTCATATTTCAATTGACAATGCAAATAATTCTATCTACACATCCTAGTATAGGATCAAAGTGGTCAAGGACACTTGCCTTCTTCGTGCTGCTCTGGGAATGGAAAGTCTTGGTCTTGGAAGGGGAGAACTTTCTCTAGGGCAGGTTCTACTCATGCCAATACACATAGCAAAAGAAAACAACAATCCATAAGCCATAGTTCACACTTTCACTCCACACATTCATACATATGATAGTCATTCACATTTCTAAGTGTTGTGGTTACTCTAGATGTGTTGATTTTTAGCCTACATGCACTTTTAAACATATGTATATGATTTCTAACTTTTGTATTCAGATTTCTGTTTGCACACTATATATGAACTTTTCAATTTGAACAAATTCTTTATATTTAATTAATATACTTCTTAACTACCAAGTTTGCATGGAAGGTAATTTCCTACTCCAAATGGGTTTTCAGATCTTCTACCAATCCTAAACTGAAGTCTTTGGATTTGGAGACTTCATTTATCATTTTCTAGTCATGCATACCTATTTTCCTATATTTTCTAGATTTATTTTCTATGACTAAAAGTAAATTTTAATATTAAATAGTAGGGCATATCATCTAAACAGAATAGGTTCTGATCTAAAATATTAATTAATATATTTTGAACTTCTCCTCTCATGTGAACTAATTTAAATTTATTTTACCAATTTTCAGAATTATTTCCTAACCTAAAAATGTGTCCCTATAACTAATAAATGTGAACCATCAATTAGACAGATTCATTTCAGCTTAAAATCTACTTTTAACTCATTCTAAAGTTTTCCAAGTGCTAGGAGAGTTTAAATTTGAATTTACAATGTGTTTGTCTCACCTTTTAAATTTTAAATCCTAATCACATATTCAAATTCCTAAATTTAATATCATATAGGGTTAAAAAGGTAAACTCACCCTACTACAGGGTCTATTATATTATTTCATAAATTTCCAGGGGTCTAACTACACATAACAGAGAGGTTTTCCTAATTTTTATTAAGTCCAGTGGCTAAAACTGATTTTTAAATGAATTTACATGAATTTCTGAAGTTCCAGGGGCTAGATCAGAAGTTTCTGGGGCTAGCTCGTGTTTTCCGAGATCCCTAGGGGGTAGCGCGTAAGAATACCGGCCTTTATAACGCGGGGCTGATGTGGACCGTCCGATTTAAAATAGACGGCTGAGATTAGATCGCCGAACCAGTACGCAGGGGTTTTATGTCTACCGTGCGATTTAAAATAGACGGCGCACAAGCGGCCACGTCGCCCTGGCCGGAGCCAGCCCGCTCTGCCTGGCGGCGGGAGGCGGCGATCTCGCCGAAGAACTTCGGATCTTCATCTATACCTCCTAAAACTGGGGTTTCATGGCATAGATCGGTAGAGGGGAGGTCGGGGATCTCACCTCGGGGTTTTTCTTGAGCTCGGAGGTCCTGGAAGACGGTCGGCGACGACGTCCGAGGTGGAACCGCTGCGGTGCTCGTCGGAGCTGTGCCTAGAGCGCAAACCACCGAGTTTTCTGCACCTGCGTGATTCCCCGGAGGCGGTGGAACACGATCGGCACGTTAGATCGGAAAATCCGAGCAAGGGTCGAGAGAAAACGGCTGGAGAAGCTCTGGTTCTCACCGGGAGTAAAAATAGTCGATCGGGATGAAAAAAATGGGCGATGCCGGCGCTTATATAGACGAGGGAGGGAGGCGGTCGGTTGGGATCGAGTTGGAGTCTTCCGGGGACCAGAATTCCGGCTGGGGGACGCGGTTTCCGGGATGGTTTGGATTCGGGCGCGCGGAGGAGTCCCGGCGGTTGGCGCGAGCGAGAGGTGGGGGATGACACGCGGGCCCCGCGTGTCAGTGAGAAAGAGAGGGGAGCGCGCGGCTGTGGGCTGGCGCGGGAAATGTTGGGCCGGCTGGTGGGTTTCGGCCCACTGGCCGATTGGGTTTTATTTTTCTTTTCTTTTTATTTTCTGTTTTGATTTGAATTTGAATTTCTGCACCACATGCAATACGTCCAAAAATTTTTAAATTCCCCTCTTAACAGGTTTTTGGGGTGTTACATCTGATTTCCGTGGTGAATAGCTCCTAAGGTGACACGTGTCCTGCGGGACTAGCCTCGCTTCTCCGTAGAGGCTAGCTCCAGGGCAACACGTGTCCCACGGGGTCGGACCTCTCCCCCTTTGCGGGGATGAGCTCCGAAGGCGCCACGTGGCCAGCGGGCCGCGAGAGTTGTCTTCGACACTCTTGGTGAACTGGATTTTTGCTCTTTTTGGCTATCTTTTTAAGTTCTTTCTCCGTCCCCACTTATTTTTGAAATGTTTTCTCTACATGAAACATGAATACATGAAGAAACCAAAAATGAGGGTGTCACAACGGGTCGCCACCGGAGCTCACCCCTGTGGAAGGGATGAGGTCCGGCCCCGCGGGACACGTGTCGCCACCGGAGCTTACCCTTGTGGAAGGGATGAGGTCCGGTCCCATGGGACACATGTCACCACTGGAGCTCGCCTCTGAGGAGAGGAAAGGCCCCGGCCCGCTGGACACATGTCGCCATGGGAGCTCGCCTCCGAGGTGAGGAAAGGCCCCGGCCAGCAGGGCACGTGTCGCCATGGGCGCTCGCATCCGAGGGGAGGAGAGGCCCCGGCCCGCTGGACATGTGTCGCCACGGGAACTCGCCTCTGAGGAGAGGGGAGGTCTGGCCCCTCTGGACACGTGGCATCCTCGGAGCTCGACTCTGAGGAGAGGGGAGGTCCGGCCCCGCCGTACACGTGGCGCCCTCGGAGCTCGCCTCTAAGGAGAGGGGAGGTCCGGCCCCGCCGGACACGTGGCGCCCTCGAAGATCGCCTCTGTGGAGAGGGGAGGCCCGACCTGCTGGACACGTGGTGCCTTCGGAGCTCACCCTAGCAGTGGCCACGTGGCAAGCTCGGACTTCGCAGTGGATAAGTCCAAACCGGACTAGTCCGCCTGGGTAGGCCGGACATGTCCGGCCCGAGAGAAGTCCGGCTCTGGTCCGCCAACCAGACTTGTCAGGACACTTAACGCGGACTAGTCCGGCCCCTGGGGACTTAACCTCCCAGGGGCAGCCAAACTTCTCTCTTCACAGACTAGTCCGCTCACATCCTCTCTCAAGCCGGAAGCGCCCACAAATTGCCGATCTTCGCTTTCCTCCACCAAAAATCTTGTCCAATCCACGGATTGGAGACCTAAGGAGTGTGGAAACCCTTCCCCGGCTTCGTTACTCAAGTTTCAACTCCAAAATTCATCACATTTGAAGATTTCAAGAGGTATTCTTGACCTAACAAAAAATCCTTCCTTTTCTTCACTCTTAGGTCTTTTGATAAAAACCTCTTCACAAATATTGTTCCTAGTGTCGATGCGATCATAGCCTAGGAGTATTGCAACTTAATTCAAAGTTCTTGCGAAAAATTATTAGTGTTAGGGTTCTTTCTGTATAACCTGGACCAGTCCGGTTTTGGGCGGACAAATCCATTCTCAAGCAGACTAGTCCGGTCCTTTAACGGACAAGTCTGGTTTACACAGAACAAACTCCAACTTTAGCCATTTTTCATGAATTCTCTTGCAATATTACACTTCCTTGACCTCTAATATCCTGTCTCTCAGGAAATATGTCGAACTCTGACCAAAGCTCTCCCCTTCCAAGTCCCACGACCGAGGAGGCTTGACAAGCCTTTCATCGGCGCATTGCCGAAGAAAGGGCAGCAAAGGAGGCCCAAGCGGCTAAAGAAGTCGTCCGTCGAGAGGCAAGAACAAAGAAGAAGCATGATCTCGACGAGGAGGCACAAATTGAACAAGCCGTTGAAGAATTCTTGAAGGATCAACTGAGAAAGAAAAGGGCCGAACGTGAAGCCCAGAGCTCCCAAGCTGCTAGTTCCTCAGAGCCCAAGAGAAAGAGGCTGGTCACCTTGGGAGATAAAGAGAAGGAAAATGAATCCGAGGGTAGGGTTCCTTGTGATACAAAGAAGGGTAAGGCTCCACTTCCTGAGCAGCATAGGAACAAAAAGGCAACTGCCAAAGCACCGACAATCAGAGCGGGAGGGATAAAAATAAGAGAGAAAGGGCAACCGAAGCCCATCAGCCCCTTAAAGATGGCTGCCCCTGCTAGAGACCCAACCGGCAGCCCAACAATCCGGCATTTGTATTCAAAGGAAAGGGGGCTGAAAAGGCGAGAAGGCTGAGGATAGATAAAGTCTATGACTATGAGAAGCACACAGTCGACCCTAGGTTTTGGTGTGACTTTCACTGCGATTACTACCGCTTGGTGTACCTAAAAATGAAGACCCCAATCACTCAAGCTCAATGGGTAGATTGGGACTACATGGACAAAAGGGAGCACAAAGCTTTTGATGCAGTGATGTCGCAGAGCGCCATGGAATTAAGGAAATCATGAGCTTCAAGTATGACTGGAACATTGAGGTAATTGTGCAGTTCTACACCATGTGTACTTCTCCACCTACGGTGACCAAAAAATCACCTGGATGACTCATGGAGAGCAGTACTCAGTCACCTATGAGAGGTTTGCACAGATACTTGGCCTCAAGGAGCACTTGGATCATGAGATTATCATTTCCAATCTCAAGGCAGTGGACAGGGATCAGCTTGACTATATGTATCCTAATCATGTTCCCTATGAGGCCAGGCTTTCTAGGAACATCAAGCCGTTCTATAGCATCCTCAACTAGATTCTGAGGAGGACCATTGCCCCCAAGGATGGATATGCAGGGGTAATTCAAGGAAACTTAAGGCATTTCCTCCTATTGATAGATGGTGAAGAGAAGTTCAACCTTGTTGAGCATATTTATGATGACACCTTCAACATCTCTCACACTCCCAACCGCTCATGTGGTTATGCACCGTACATCATGTGCCTAATTGAGAAGGTGTTGGGGATAATCTTTGTCAAGGATGTCACTCATCGACCTCTCCGTCCTCAGCTACCCTCCGTTCTGTCAGAACCCTCAAGGAGAAAAAATGCTCAACCTCCGTCCAGCTCAGCGGCCCCTTCTAGCTCAGCAGCTCCCCCATCATCTCCTCCTCCGCAGTCCATGAGCGGATTCTTCAAGTGCTTCAACGCACTTTTCGCCTCCTATCGGCGTGTGGAGGTCCGGACTCGACGCATGGGGAGGCGTCAGGAGAAGTACCTCAAGGTTGTGTGTGACAAGATTGAGGTACCCATGTCTCCCCTTGAGGAGAGTGATGGGGAACTCACTCCATATCCAGAGTTCACCGCTGATGAGCTCGCCCAGTTTAGGGAAGATGGAAGCTCTTCCAAGGCCGTGCCTCCATCCACCACCGCCGACGAAGAAGAAGAGGATACGGAGGCTACGGAGAGCGATGAAAATGGCGATTAAGAAGAAGACGAAGAAGATGACGAGTAGACTTAGGCGTATCTTCCTCCCTCATTTCCTTTTTGGTGCCTTGATGCCAAAGGGGAAGAAGTGTGAAAAGGATGTCCTATTTTTTATCATCTTCTAGTCTCGTAATAGATCTTTTGGACATGACTCTTTTGGACATGGCTATCTATATTTTATGTTTTATGCATGCCTATCTTTTGTGTAACACTACGTGTTGGATTTTATGGTTGTTTTATGCTTATTGTCTTATCACATTTTTATTTTGAGCACAACACGTAGGCACCCCACCATAACATGTGAATGTATGCCAACTCCCCTCTTTTACTCTTGCATACATTCAGGGGGAGTTTTGCATATGTACACTTGTTATAAAAATACAATTTCTACCTCTTATGTTGAAACTTAATATGTTGTCATCAATCACCAAAAAGGGGGAGATTGTAAGTGCATCTAGGCATCCCCGTGGGTTTTGGATGATTGATGACGACAAAGTAAGAGACTAATGAGCTGAGATGATCATAAGCATAGGACATTTCCAAGGCGGGCACCTAAACTCTCAAAAAAAAGGAAAAAGATGAAGAACGGCGTCGAAGACTCGAAGAGTAGAAATTAGGATTTCACTTGAGTCTTTAGTAGGCTAGCCGTGTAAAAGAAAGAGTGTGTGTGTCAAGTGCATTGAGATCATAGAAGAGAGCTCAAAGAGTTAGAAGTGTCAAATCATTAGTGGAGAGAGGTAGAGAGGTAAAGTTGGGCAGGCCGGATTTGTCCGGGGGAAGAGACCAGACTAGTCCAGAAGTCCTACGGCTTAGTCCGTTTTAGGGCGGACTAAGAGTTCCTGACTGAGATCGGACCTGTCCGTTTTGGACGGATTGTCCATTTCTCTCTAGGTGAGAGTGTTTTGGGGGCTAAGTCCTGGTACACCGGACTTATCCGCCTGAGTGGCCAGACTAGTCCGGGCTAGCTAGACTTATCCGTTTTCACATGGACTAAGAGTTCCTGTGTGAGTTCGGGCTAGTCCGTTCTAAGGCGGACTAGTCCATATGGGTGTGAGATGAGAGCTCCCACGGCTAAGTCTTGGTGGACCGGACTTATCCGTCTTAGTGGCCGGACTAGTCCAGGTCCTCCAAACTTGTCCGTTCTCACCCGGACAAATAGTTCCTGTGTGAGATACTAGTCCGTTGTGAGGCGGACTAGTCCGGACTTTCGGTAGGTGGCCACGGTTGGCTTTGGGACTTCTATAAAAGGAGATGCCCCGATGTCATTTAAATAACCTGGAACCCTAGCGTCGCCACAGTGATCCAAAAGCCCCCCTAATCCTTCTCTCTTGCCTACTCACCCTCTAGAGCCAATTCTTAAGTGAATTTGGGTGTGTGAGAAGAGGAGAAGGAAGAACTTCACGTTTAGGCTCTTGGAGTGATCTCGTGCACTTGGTGTGATCTGTGGCTTGTGAGATCTGTGAAGTTTGTGGAAGTGATCAAGTGGGAGCCTCGGATTGTGAGCAGCCCCAAAACTTTGTAAGTTCAACCTTGAGATAGTGAAGAACCAGGTTGGCCTTAGTGGTGACTTGGTGAGGAAAGGGTTGTTAGACCTGGTCCTTTGTGGACTCCTCAACGGGGACGTAGATTCCTGAGTGGAATCGAACCTCGGGAAAAACCCTCAGTGTCTCTCTTGCATGTACATTTCTTTGAAGATCAAGATTGATTAGGGTTTGTTTTAATTATTTTGCTATACAACATCACACTCTTGCAATTCATTTCAATATTCTGTCACACTTGACGTATAGAAGTGCTAGTTGTCTCATCCACATTTTGTTAAACTAAAATTTGGAGAAAAACCCTTAAAAATCAAGTTTTAGATCTTTCCGGCAGTTTGACCAGACTAGTCCGCCTCCAAGGTAGACTAGTCCGGCCTTTTAGGCTTTTCCAGCAGGTTGATCAGACTAGTCCACCCTTGAGCCAGACTAGTCCGACTCTTGAGTTCTAATCTTGTTTAATTAAGTCATTTCAGGTATCTTACCCTATTCACCCCCCCCTAGGCAATTTCAGCTCTGATACCAATCTGTGGCGCCCCTGTTCTGAGAGAGAACCTCTCGGAACTGAGACTGATGTGTATGTGTGCCCATGATGTTCATCACACATACACATATAATCCACAAACTGAATTTCAGAATAATACCATGAATAACAGGGTTTATTATAATGTTTCATGAGTCTTAGACTCATCCTAGCAGTGGAAGTCTTATCTTAGCAGCGGAAGTCTTATTCTAGCAGCGGAAGTCTTTACTCTAGCAGCGGAAGTCTTCTAACTATTGCGGAAGCAAACTAAGCAGCAGCAGCGGCTCCATCTCTACTCCACAGGCAAGGTTGAGGATAGATCATACGCCTAGTACTCCACTTGGTCTTCATAGTACTCCTCTCCTGTTGCTGATGATAAAGTAATAATGCAAGTTTGAGTACATAATGTACTTAGCAAGTGCAGGAAAATATGATATGTAGCTCACATCAAGGTAGGTATAAAAAGGCTCATTGCAGAAAGCAAAGTTTATTTAACAAATCATGATAAAAACAACAACTAGCTTTAAACGTATGTAATCCCAACATGTATTTAGACATCAACATACCTCCATGATGATTCACCACTTTTCATATTTCATCCGAATATTTTTCTTTCTCAACTTTTCTCGTGCTCGGAGGCGGTAAAACGAGATTTGAGAGATTGGAATGTATCCAGAGACTTAGCTCATGATAGGACCGCATGGAAAGTAGCAATTCATGTGCCAGAATCGTAGTCTTGTTTTTTTTCTTTTTTTTTTCTTTTCTCTTTTTCTTTTCCTTATTTCTTATTTCTTATTTCTTTTCTCTTTTTCCTTTTTTTCTTTTTCCTTTTTTTCTCTTTCTTTTTTTCTCTTTTTTTCTTTTTTCCTTGTTCTCATATCTCTTCCTCTCTTTTACTTCATTGATATTGGGTTTCATGTCTAGCCGACCCCAACAGGCTTGGGATAAAGGCTTGGTTGTTGTTGTTGTTGTAACTTTTCTCGTGCTCATGAATACCATCTCGTATTCACTACCATCTTATCTCATATTCAATTTCGTCTCATACCGAGACCAAATCTCATTGCCATGACTCAACAGTCATGTAACCATTCTCATTACCCGGACTTAACAGTCCCGAAAACCAAATCCAAAGACCAAACCATAACCAAACCAATAGCCAAAACCAAATATCATCCCAATAACCATCCCATCCAATCATGGAAGTTGTCCAGGCGCTTGTGACCGTAAGCACGGCTATCATGATAGTTTTACACTCTACAGAGGTGGCACCACTTTACCCACAAGTTTGTGATTTCATCACCCGTCGACGACTGCCGAACCTCCATTATACCAGTACACAACCGTCGGTGTTTGGCCAAGAGATCACAAAATAGCCTTTACAAAGGGGCTACTAGATGTATGGACTCACTAAGGTTTCACTAGCAGGCTAGAATCTCCAATTCTCCCATCTACGGGCCCCCTCTTGTGCCATGCAGTTCCCAAGGCAGTCCTCACTCGACTCCCATTCCCCGCGCCTTCCACGGTCCATAACAATCTAGCAACTTACCTAATTAGTCAGCTAAGCCGCACCCATACTTGGCCTTGTGGTGGCACTGTATTCCTGGCATGTGCTCGCATGAACCGGTCCTTAGATCTACGGCAAGTAAACCACCATCTCATTCTACCTCATCCACAAACCAAGCTTGCCAAGATCTCCCTCCGATTCATGTCCATTATCAACATCAGTTTCTCATCACCATTATTCATACGAGTGCAGTTAGCTAGACACATTCTATCGCTTCCCATATCCCGTAGATTAGCGAAGCAAAAAGCAAAAACGACCATACCCGACTCATCAACTGTCCCAGCGACAAGGGTGGTTAACAAAACTAGTATCAACTGTCCCAGCGACAAGGGTGGTTAACAAAACTAGTAAACTCCTATGAAAGGGTTTCGCATCAAGTTGACTCAAGCACACACACCTTTTCGCAAACAAAACAGCTTTCAAAAACATGGGATCAATATGGTCAGGGGCACTTGCCTTGTTCTTGCGGCTTCTGTTGCTCACGGATCTCGAAGTCTTGTTGCTGAAATCCTTTGTAGATAGCTCCCTGAGCTTGTACTTCTATTTATGATCACGCACATACAAGATTCATAGCAATCAATTATTATGCACAAACTTTACTCAAGATGCATTGGTGCATATGCATGCTAATCCTATGATGCTATTTTATTAAATCATTTTGTACGTGTTCTTGCATGGCTTGCATGTTTTAAGGGGTTTGCATGGAGTTTTATGATGATCAGAGGTGTAAAGATCAAATGTGGACGTGGTGATGATCTCGTCACAAGATCTAGATCAAACCGATCAACACGTGATCTGTCCACGAAAAAGCTTCTGTTCGAAAGGATCGAAGAAACAAATGCAATGAAAACTCGATGACGTCGCAAGGTGGTAATGGAAACCTACCTTGCTTTCTTCGGGTCCTCCCTCCTAGCAAAAACAGATCGTCGGGGCTCTCTTCCAGCGGCGGCGATCGTGTCTGGCTCGTCGGCGGTCCCTCTGGTGGTCAAACTCCGGTGAAGGGTTTAGCTCGGCGAGTTTGGGGCTAGGGCTTTTAAGTTGTTGCCTTAGAAAAGATGTTACGACCAAGGGTTGTTTCGGGTTCTATTTATAATCGGGAAAAGAAGAGTCCTAATATGATCGGAATTCGAATAAGAGTCATGTTCAAATTGTTTTTGAATCTTAACAACTTATCTTCAATTGATTTGGTGCGGTAGCAACATGGAATTCGTGTCGGTTTCCTTCCGTGTCGGTATTACCACGCGTACAGAAGCAAAAATTGCTTCAGATCTCGTCACCTCCGTGGTGATGAGCTCCGGAGGCTCCACGTGTCCTGTGGAGGTCTGGGCTTCCCTTTTCCTCAGGGCGAGCTCTGGTTTTGCTGCGTGTCAGGCGGGCAAGACCTCCCTCTTCCTCAGAGGCGAGCTCCGCGTGCGCCACGCGTCCTGGCGGCCGGGATCTCCCTCTCTCTCAGAGGCGAGCTCTGTGAACGCCACGTGTCCGTGTCGGACCTCCCCTCTCTTCGGAGGTGAGCTCTGATAGTGCCACGTGTCAGAGTCGGACCTCCCTCTCTTTGGAGGTCGGCTCCGAGAGTGCCACGTGTCAAGGCCGGACCTCCCCTCTCTTTGGAGGTGGGCTCTGAGAATGCCATGTGTCTAGCAGCGTCGGACCTCCCGGAGATGAGCTCCGGAGGTGACACGTGTCTGGTAGTGTCGGACCTCCCGGAGACGAGATCCGAGAGCGACACGTGTCTAGCGGGGCCGGACCTCTCAGAGGTGAGCTCCGAGAGCGACACGTGTCCCGCGCGGCTGGTCCTCTCTTTTCCGCAGTGACTAGCTCCGGTGGCGATACGTGTCCTGCGGGGCTGGACATCGCTCCTTCGCAGAGGCTAGCTCCGAGGCAACACGTGTCCCACGGGGTCGGACCTCGACCCTTCCGCAGAGACGAGCCCCGAGCCTGCCACATAGCCAGTTTAGCGGAGGACCTCTCTCCCTTCACGGGGATGAGCTCCGAAGGCGCCACGTGGCCAGCGGGCCGCGAGAGTTGTCTTCAACGCTTCTCGGTGAACTGGAATTAGCTCTTTTTGGCTATCTTTTTAATATTTTCTCTATTTCTACTTATTTTGAATTGTTTTCTCTATACAAAATACAAATGCATGCAGAAATCGAAATTGAGGGTGTCACACATCCATTCTAAACTTAATGCACATACATACTTCAAACTAAGTGAGTATAAAGCAAAAACTTGATAAAACTTGTTAAATGCAAACCGGGGCTTGCCTTTTTGCTACTGGGTCTAATAGTATATAATTCAGTTAAAGTCTTCTCTCCCTTGAGGCTTGATCAACTGATCCCCTTCAATGGATTCACTCCGTCAAACTCTAAAAATTCCTACTCAAATAAACTCCAAATGAGCAGAATCTTTGCTGAATTCAACAATATTTGGCTTACGCAAACTCCCTCCATAATTCTTTTAAAGAAAATCATAAAAGAATTATTCAGAATTAATTATTGACTTTCCTTACAAATTTGGGTGCAAATTTGGATAGATCTCTGTAAACTGAATCTAACCAAATTTGAATCACCCAATTTGGAGTTTCCTACACAAAGTTATGAATTTTCAAAGTTCGAGCTGAAACTGGAATTTCTTTTATATTAAAAATTGAGTTGGACCCACCATTTAAACTGCAGCCAATGTTGTGTGAAGACGCACGGGGCCACAGGGTTTTAACTGTAGAGCCACACCGGATCCACAACCACATTAAATCCCAGTTTAAACATACGGTCGATGACGGTGGGCCTGGCCCAACTTCTTCCTCCCGGCTCCCTCTTCCCGCGCGTGTGCCCCCCTCGTCGGACCGAGGCGGTGGCTCGCCGGAGTTAGGTTCCCGGCCGCCTCCCTGCCAGAGACTCGCCACCTGGATGTTTTCGAGGTTGGCAAATCCATTTGTGAGTTTGATGTGGGCGCTAGAGGACCGGAACTATGCCGGCAATGTGCGGCGGCCTCGAAAGAGGTTCGGCGCCGTCGTCCGGTGGTCCTAGCCCGCCAAACTCTCGGGTTCTTGGCTTTACAGCACCGGTGGAACTTGTAGAAGCTAGACATGGATCCAAATGAGCTTGGAAGGACGACGACTATGGTTTCGACATGCGCCCAAGGTGTGCCGCCGGTTTGAGCTCGGGAAACCTTAAAATGGGCGGCCAATATCGGGTTTCAAGCTAGGGTTGCTAAGTACAATTGATCACTAGCTCGTGTAGCACCTTTGTGCACGATTTATTGAACTAAGGACGGGAATTGAGGGTGAATTCGACGGATTCTTACCCGGTGGTCCGTTTATATGCGTCGGGAGAAAAACACCGAATTGGAGCTCGATAATCCACGGCGTGCTCTGAGGTTTGGGGAGGAGTAGCACGAGTATACGGCGCATCCGTGGGAGTACTTGCTCGAGCATGAACACTTTCTTGTGGGGCTGTCCACGGGAGCCCAAGCTTCGGCAGTTTCTCGGTCGCTGCCGAGAACCACCGAGCTAGGGTTAGGAGGGCCGAAACTCGAACGTTTTTGCGCGGAGGATGTGGATGAAGAGCCTCTGGTGCCGTTTTTCTGCTCAGTAGGGTGCTGTCCGCAAGACTTTGCTGACTTCCGATCGAGACCGAGGTGGCGGCGGTGCACGATTCTATTTTTGCTCGAGGGAGAAGCAACGCCGGTGTGCGTCGGTTATGTGAGCAAAAGACCACGTTAGTGAGGTGATGAGAGTCCCAATCTGGTCTCCAGCGCAATGGAGGAAGCAGGAGGTGGCTTCTATATTGTACTTGGTGGCACCCGTGGAGTGTTCGACTGATTTGAGTGCAACAGAAACAGAAGCCTTCGGTTGCAAGTCAAGCACTTCACTGACTAGTGGGGTCCACCCTATTTTTTCCCTCAAAAGATCTTCTTCAGGTTAATCACCCTCAATCTGATTATTTCTAAAGTTTAAAAGTGGTTTGTACTTTGAATTAACCGAATTCAGTTTGAATTTGTTTGTCAAATTTGAATTCAGTTTGATTTTGGAAATGCTCCTATTCAACTCCTTTTCAGCCCACCCTAAATCAGAAGGTTGCCATTCAAATTTTTCCTCAATTTCAAATGTATGAGGTTTCATGTGAGAGGGAGAAGTAGCGCTCGGGGTTGCGGTTTTATGAGCCAAAGATCACACCGGGACTACTCAATACCACGAGCTGGTCGCCAGCGCGATGGAAGCAGCGAGGAGGTGGATTTCTACGGTGCACTCCGTGGCGCTCGCTGCAGCCTCGGGGGTGGGTTCGAGTAGAAACAGAGGAAGAAGGCTTCGGGTGTAAGTCTAAGTGTCCCAATGAAAAGTGGGTCCGCCAACTTTCCCTCTCCTTATCCTCCCACAAATTATCTCCACTTTGGCAGGTGATCAATTCAAATATGTATAATTCAATTTTTGGATCCATTTGGATAATTTATCACCCTTCATCCACATTCAAATCCAAATTTGAATTCCCCTGCAATTCAAGATTCTCTTTGAATGGAATAGCAAAGCATCTCCAACTTCCTTCAAACTTTGCATTCCCGCTAAATTGGACCTGAGGAATTCAAATGCAAAATCTGATTTTTAAGTTGGCCACTGCAAATAGGAATTTTCGAACCACAGTTGGTATTTCTATTTTGATATGACCACCTTTGAATTTAAGTGAACAAATTGAGTTCAACATCGGAATTTAAACTTCCTGAGAGCTTTACACATGGTGTTTAATTCAACCTTGGCTTAACACGTTTCACATGAATATGAGAGCTTGTTTGGTTGGACACCCATGTGCATCATCACGTGTATAAAGTTTTTGTAAGTCTCATTTTCATGCATTCCAACATAATGATATTAAACCCTCTGTTGCCTGGGATTTTTACAGTATTCTCTTATGCAAAAACTCAGATGAGCGCCTTGGACGTTTTTGTCGCCTTGCGGGTCTCCGCATGAGCATCTCGGGGTGCCCAGCTCAGGTGGGCGGTCGCCTTGTATCGTGAACTAGTGCTTGTAGAGGCGTGCATTCATGTAGCGGCGCCAAGTTACCAGCCGTGTCGCAGGAGGTACGTATATGTCAACGGCGCCGCTGCTGAGCCTGTAAAGTGTGGACCGATATAGTAGCTCGGTTCGCGTGCGGTGCATCGAGCTTTGGCACGAAGAGCAGGTCAACCGTCCTTGTCCCTGCTTCACGAGAACTAGCTGCCGCCTTTCTGAAACTCAGACGAATCCAAGAGTCCCCACTGGGACTGGGAGGACGCAACGCCGACGCAGATCATCTCAGTGTTATTATTGTGACTGAATAGTGGCCGATCACGGCGAAGTTAACCGCTAATAAGACGCAGATATTTGTTTTTTGAGAGAGTAGAAGGCGGAGATATTAGTGGTCTGGAAGCCACAATAAGCATTGACAGGTTATGGGCCGATCCGTCATTCACCTTGCCAGGCCGCGGGCTCGACCTCGACGTCATCCGCAGCGGAGGTTTAGGCCTGTTTTGGATGGCAGCAAAATTCTTAATCCAACGAATTTTTTTCATGTGAAATGGAACTTTTTCGACGAAATTTCTATGCTTTTTTGTGAAATTCACACGTTCCAGCTAACAAGGGAGGCTTTGGAGATTGTAGTTCCCGCTATGATTGCTGAGGAATCACGAACTTGAGGATTTATGACATCTGGCCGTACGGGACAGACGGGCGCATGGCATCATAACGCGCGAGTGAGGCACACCCACGCTTTGCTGATGTGCAACGGCAACGAAACGCAACAAGTGTCAAATGCCGATTGGTAGGTCTGAAACGTCATTAGCCTAAACTAATTCATAATGATTCATTAGTAGCCTAAATCTAGACGGCACGGTAGAGGATCACATGTGCTGATGTCGTCCTTTTAGAGCATGTACTAACAGATGTACAGTGCTAACACCAAAATGCATAACAGCATTGCTACGTTTATTTTAGTAATACAGCAACAAGAACAACAAAACCTTTTATCATAAATACGTTGGATAACCTAGACATGAACCTCAATAATTTTGTTTTTTACAGAAAAGTAAAGTAAAAGAGTGAAACAGATATAAGAGTAATAAAATATAATAAAAACTAAGATTCTGCCACCTGAATTAATAACAAAGGATTTTTTATATTAGAATAACAAACTAGGTTTCGTCTCTCTCACCACTTGCGTTGTCATCGCAATTTACTCTATCCTGAGTGTCAGCATGCACCGACAATCGTGAGATAGAGTTTCTATAACCACTCGTTCTTGCAGTTTTGCTCTGTGAGGGGGTAAATAAGATTTCTGGGTAGTACTCTACGCGACTGCTCGTGTTTTGACGGGTTGTCTGTCGTCCAAGTCAGACAGTGCTGCCTATCACCATCCTCATCATCGCCCGCTTGGATCGTTCTTATTCATCAACACTACAACAAACATTTATAGGGATTCCTCCAACTACAGAATGATACACACAATTAATATGTATTTCATATATTATTATTATTATTGATATGCCTGTAGTTGTACGTGTGTTGCTATTGTGAGTACTATTTTTGTCGTGTATTATTTTTCAGAATTAATAGGTAAATCGCTTAAACTTCTGCAAAGTAGACTACAAAGTATAGAGGGCATCTCAGTAACCCATCATGTCCGCACTTCGGTTTGTTCGAGGAATCAAAGTTCCGGACAAAACAAATACTGGTCGGCTGGATCCTTCCCTTTATGATCAACTCGATGTCTATAAGCGTGCTTCTCCAACATCAATGTGGAGCTACTGTGGGACGTACAAAATGCTACGCATTCCATTCCATCTAAAAAGAGTGGCCCCGACGCGCGCATGCGGAGCTGAAGTGGACGCGCTCGTCGTTGACGACGAAAACAATAATGGCAACACTAGCGCCCACACCACGCAACCCGCCGCGTCGAGCACTGCACTTTTTAATGCATAGGTACCAAGTGGAGAAAGCAACAAAGCCGGACCAAGTTGCGACGGCACGTCTGACTCTCCGGCCCATTCGTCATTCCATTTCCATCTATCCAAAACTGGTGGTTTGGAAAATAAATAAACAAGAAGAACAAAAAGGGGAAAAAAAACTGTACAGTCCCAGTGCGGGCCGTGTCACTGCCACTCCCGCGTGTCGCAGGGTTCGCACCCTTCCAGGGCGACGTCGGCGATCTGTACCCCGGCGTCGTACACCCGGCCGGCCTCCCACCAGCGCGGCAGCACCTCCCGCTCCGCCCACACCCACTTGCCGTCGTAGCCGCCGGTCACCACCAGCCTGAACTGCAGCGGCCCCGCCGGCGCCTGGCTCGTGCTCCACGCCAGCCCGTGGTCCCGCGTCATGAACCGCCAGCTCGACGAACCCACCTGGTCAGAGAGCACACACCACGCAGCGTCAGGCACCGCACGCTCTCCTTCCCGTGGATTTGAAATCGACATGCACGCGCTCTTCGGACGTTGCCTGCTGTCCTCACCACGGTTTTGATGCAAACTTGTTTGGGAAAAAAAGAAGCAGAGGAATTGGTTTACCGTTGCGACGTCGACGGCGACGATGTCAGTCTGGCCACCCTGGTACAGGAATCTGATGGCCAGGTCGCTCGGCGGCCGGCTCCTCTCCTCGACGCGGATGGACAGGTTGCGGTTCGGGTACTGGCACAGCACCCTGCACGCGTATCGAAATTGATGAGTCGTTTCTCTCTCTCAAAAAGAAATTGATGAGTCGTTATTCTTCCGAGGGAAACAGAAGAAGAAAAAAACTGTCACGAGACAGCGCTGTGCAGCCGGGGTGCTGACAAAGAAGCTTCCGCACGAGTGCACGACCGACACCGTACTTTCCGCACGGCACCCAAGCGCGCGAGCACAGCGAGTGGACAAGGAAGCAGGCAGTCTGAGCAGCGTTCCAAGGGCGCATGCATGTCGGATTGGAATTCACGGGGAAGGAGCGCGAGGGGTGCCTGACCTCTTGTACTCGACGTCGACGACGCGCCGCAGCCTTAGCCGGCTGGCGGCCTCGCCGGCGGGGGCCATGGCCGCGTACGCCGCGCCGCTCAGCGCCAGGCTGTCCGCGCGGTTCGCCGCCTGGCCCGTCACCACCACCCGCGCGCCGGCGGCGCCGCAGAGCTCGGCGTCCGTGGACCGCACCTGGAAGCACGCGCCGCAGCCGACGCCGCCCCTGTACAGCGCGGGGCCCACCGCGGCGGCGTGGAGATCGCCGCCGGCCAAAGACGCGGCCATGGAGGCGCCGTACCCGCACGAATCGGCTGCACGTACATTAGTTCCGATCAGCAACCGAGAAAATCAACCGATACACTCTACGAACGGAACCAGTAAATCGGCGGATATCACGCTTGCGTACCGTTGAGGGCGAGCGAGAAGGGCTCGTAGGTCGCCTTGGACCGGCGCACGCAGCGGTCGCAGCCATGAGCCGGAGACAACGACAGCACGACGCAGAAGAGAAAGAGCAGGAGAAAACAGCAGGAAAAGGTGGCGGCTGCCATGCATTCGATCGAGAGTTAGACAGACGTGATCGAGATGAAGTGGTTTAACTGGGAGAACAGAACGCGGGGGCGCCCGTCATTTATGCCTCACCACACGCCGTCGCAGATTTTGCTATAGCACACCTATAACTGCAGCTGGTAGTTCCAAACTCCGAAAACGGAAACTTGGAGCGGCTGCAGGAGGAGCAGGACGCAGAATGTTTTGGACACGCAGAGAGAGGGCGGGCGAAGCAGCCGTGAAGGCGCACAGTTGGGCGGCCACCGACCGCCTACCCCTGGACAGTGTGCCGCGTCGTCAGCGAAGTGGGATGAACTCTTGGCAGCGGCAGCGTTACACGTGGACGCGGTACATTACATCTGCTGCTTACTAAATCCGTCAGCGATGATGTTGGAGCTGAGGAGCGACGAACAAACACACAAGAACACAACTAACACTACTACAAAAACCATTATCACAATCGTCTCATTTTTTGACCCTGGTGGTCCATAAAAAATGTGTCTGTTAGATCGAATGAATTAATAGCCATCTATGATGAATAAACATCACAGATGGCTCGCAACGGTAAACCGCCTATGTAAACATATCAATTTTCACAGGCGGACCGTGGAGTACGAGCTGGCTGCAATATTGGCCAATAATACAGGCGGCTGAAGCGACTGGGAGTAGGAGCCACCTGCAATATTGGTCATTAATACTGAGGGTAACACACCTTTAAATTCAATTTGAAACCGCATTAATACAGACTGCTGAAGCAACCGGGAGTAGGAGCCGCCTGCAATATTGACTGAGGCAAGGTCCGGGGCTGACATGTGTCCCTTGGCTCTGAGCCGCCTCTCCGCTGAGGTGAGGTCCGGGGCAGCCACGTGACCCCTGGCTCCAGCCGCCTCCGTGCTAAGGACAGCTCCAGAGCAGACACGTGCCCCGAACTTTTGTCCAGCCTCCCCGCTGAGGTGAGGTCCGAAGCTGCCACGTGTCCCCTGGCTCCGAGCCGCCTCCCCGCTAAGGTGAGGTCCGGAGCTGCCACGTGTCCCCTGGTACCAACCCGTCGATAAGAGCTCCAAAGTCGCCACGTGCCCCACGATCCTCGTGGGCCATGGTTCAACGAAGTCAAGAAGGAGGTGTGCCGTCAGGATTCGCATTCAAGTCTCGCGGCTTCCCCAGAAGCATGGCGCACAGCACACGCATCCGTCCCTTGCCCGTTCGCCATTACGGTGACAAGACAGGACGACAAGGCGTGACAATAGTACGGTGCCGCCTAACGGCACGAAGCCGCCCAAGCAGGGTGAGAAGACGCGGCAACAAGATGACGTCTTCATCATCACTTGACACATGGTCAGGGGCGCTCAGCGCGCCGGGTGACGGGACATAACTCTCCCACCGTCCACTCTACTAAGAGGGCGAAGCCCTAGATTTTGTATAGGGTTCACTTAGCTCTTGGCCACCTGTTGGGCCACAGGACACATTGTAACCACCATGGTCTTGGCCAATAAAAGGACCGGGGTGACCATCCGGTAGAGGGTTCCCGATTCCACATCCTTGAACACCAAGCACTCACGCACAAGCACACACGTGGACGTAGGGTATTACGCTGTGGCGGCCCGAACCACGTAAATCTCTGTGTTCATCCACTCCCTCGAGCCTAGGTTGCGAAGGGCGCCAAGCCCCGCCAAGCCCCCTCTAGAAAAAAGAACCTCGCCAGCTGCTTCCGAGCAGGCCGGGAGGAGTGTTGCAGCTCACATTCCGACATTTGGTGCGTCAGGTAGGGGGGCTTTCCGCGCTCTTTCACGCGACCATGGTGAACATCACTTCTCATGGCGAGCCTTCTCGCCCACCTCGCCATCGTCTCCAGACGAAAGACGACGAAGCTACCTCCCGCTCCAGGGCGGGCAGGTCTGGCCAAGCCGGCGGTCAGAAGACCGGCGTGCCACCGGCGCCCTGAGCGCCCAAATCCGGCCGAACCGGCGACCAGAACACTGAAGCCCCTAAGGCGCCCGTGGCGCCCAGGTCAGGACGGGCCGGCAACCGCACGGACGGTGCGTCGTCGGTGCTCACACCGCTAGGGGCCGCTTTCTCTCGTCCACCCTCTTCTCTGACAATGGCGACAACACCGCCACGGCCGAGCCCAAAGAGTGTGCTGGCTGCAGCATGCGCTCTGCTCAACAACCCTCCGGGTGAGGGTGCCACCCCCGAGGCGGCAGAGCAGTGGCGGCATGACGTCGACCATCTCATCGCTGCTGCCATGAACTCTACTGCTTATAGGTGACAGCCGGCTGAACCCTCGTTGGCCTAGTCGCGTAGGTCGACGGTGGCCCATGTGGTCGCAGCTCCGCGCGTGACGGCCACGCTCGACCTCAGGGACGAGTTGAACCGTCGCTTCACAAGCGAGAATGGTCGCACCACCATCGAGCGACGCCGCAAGAGGCGTCGCAACCTCGAAGGAGGGTACCGCTTTCCGAGCGCCGTACCGACGGGCCGCACTCTGTCTACCCCTGCCTCTCCGGGGGCAGTAGGAGGCTGCATGGTGCTCGCCTCGCATCTTCATATGGTGGTCTGGCCACCCAAGTTCCGGCCCCACCCGCCGGAAAAATACGACGGGACAGTCAATCCCGCCGAGTTCCTGCAGATCTACTCCACCTCCATCCTAGCTGCAGGAGGGGATGAGGCCGTCATGGCTAACTACTTCTCTATGGACCTGACCCGGCACAACCCGATCATGGCTTATGAACCTTCCCCCAGGATCCATCACGTCCTGGGAAGAGTTGTACTGGAGATTCACGGCCAACTTTGGGAGTTCCTACACGCGCCCCGACACTGAGCTTGACCTCCATGCCATGCTTCAGCGTGATGGGGAGTCGCTGCGGTCCTTCATTCAGCGGTTCTCCTAGGTCAGGAACACCGTCCCTCACATCTCCAATGCCTCTGTCGTCGTCGCCTTCTGGCAAGGTGTAAGCGACAAGAAGATGCTTCAGAAGTTAGCCACGCACGACGTGCAAGACGTCTCCGAGCTCTTCAGCCTGGCCAAAAAATGTGCCAGAGTGGTGGAAGGCCGAGACTCGCACTCGCGACCTGCCTCCACGGAAGGGAGTGCCGGAGAGGCTGCTGCATCGCGCAGCGGCAAGAAGAACAAGAACGGAGGCAGGAACAAGCCTCTGGCCGGGGCACCCAATGCAGCTCTAGCAGCGGCCGGTGGGGGCCGAGCCCCACGCCCAGACAAGCGTCCGTGACTGTCGTCTACTGGCGACGATGGCCAGTGGTGCCCGGTGCATAACACCGGCAGCCGCGGCGCTAACGACTGCCGCGAGATCAAGAAGCTCGCGGAACGCTTCCGTGAGCTGCAACAGCAGCGGGCGCGCCAAGACGGTGCACCCTCCTGCCAGTGGGAGGGCAAAAAAAGGCCAAACCTGAGGCCGACACTGAGCAGGGTATGGGGTATCAAGACGCCGAGAGGGTGTTGAAAGCCGTCTACGGCCATTCTGACTCCGACTCCAGCGATGACAGCGAGCAGCACAAGACGCTCGACGCCTAACCAGGCGCCCTCATCCGTCGTGTGACAAGGGAAACACCCTCTTACATTGGTGTAGAGGGTCGAGGCTGTCCTCCCTCTGGAACACACCAAGGGCTCACCCAACATCTGTGACGCCCTCGATTCCGTAGAACATAGAACCGAGAACTGATGCATATGTGTGCCTAGGATGTTCATCACACATACACATATAATCCACAAACTGAATTCAGAATATATATAACCACGAATAACAGGGTTTATTACAATGTTTCATGAGTCTTAGACTCATTTTAGCAGCGGAAGTCTTTATTCTAGTAGCGGAAGTCTTCTAACTATTGCGGAAGCAACTAAGCAGTAGCAGCGGCTCCATCTCTACTCCATCCCCATAGGCAAGTTGACGGGGAATCACACTCCTAGTACTCCATGTTGTCATCATAGTACTCCCCTCCTGTTGCTGATGATGTATGATAATGCAAGTTTTAGTACATGATGTACTCAGCAAGTGTTGGAAAATATGATATGTAGCTCACAACAAGGAAGGTATAAAAAGGCTCATTGCAGAAAGCAAAGTTTATTTCTCAAAACACGATAAAAACAACAACTCAGCTTTAAGTGAATGTAATCCCATCATGTATTTAAACATTAACATACCTCCATCATGATTCATCCCTTTTCATGTCTCAACAAGACATTAATCTTTCTCAACTTTGCTCATGAATACCATCTCGTATTCACTACTATTTCATCTCATATTCAATTCCTGTCTCATTCCGAGAGCAAATCTCGTTGCCATGACTCAGCAGTCATGCAACCAATTTCATTACCCGGACTCAACAGTCCCGAAAACCAAACCCAAATACCAAACCATAACCAAACCAAAACCCATGACCTCCCAATAACCATCCCCTCTAATCATGTGAGTTGTCCAGGCGCTCGTGACCGTAAGCTCGGCTATCATGATAGTTTTAGACTCTGTAGAGTTTGTACCTCTTTACCCACAAGTTTGTGATCTCGTCACCCGTCGGCGACTGCAGAACCTCCATTATACCACTACACAACCATCGGTGTATGGCCAAGAGATCACAAAATAGCCTTTACAAAGGGGCTACTAGATGTATGGACTCACTAAGGTTTCACCGGCAGACTAGAATCTCCAATTCTCCCACCCACGGGCCCCCTCTTGTGCCATGCAGTTCCCAGGGCAGTCCTCACTCGACTCCCATTCCCAGCGCCTTCCACGTTCCATAACAATCTAGTAACTTACCTAATTAGTCAGCTAAGTCGCACCCATATTTGGCCTTGTGGTGGCACTGTTATCCTGCCATGGCTGGCATGGACCGGTCCTTAGATCTACAACAAGTAACCACCATCTCATACTACCTCATCCACAAACCAAGCTTGCCTAGATCCCCCTCCGATTCATGTTCATTAACAACATCATTTTATCATTATTCTTACGAGTGCAGTTAGCTAGACACATCTATCTCGCTTCCCATATCCCATGGACTCGGCGAAGCATAAAAGCAAAAACCATACCCGACTCATTAACTTTCCCGGTGACAAGGGTGGTTAACAAAACTAGTAAACTCCTATGAAAGGGTTTCCCATCACGTTGATTCAAGCACACACACCTTTTCGCAAACAAAACAGTTTTTTTCCAAAACATGGGATCAATATGGTCAAGGGGCACTTGCCTTGTTCTTGCGGTTCCTGTTGCTCAAATTCTTGTTGTTGTAGTCTGTCATAGGTAGCTCCCTGAGCTTGTCCTTCTAATTACGATCACACACATACAAGATTCACAACAATCAATATCATGCACAAACTCTACTTTAGTATGCAATGATGCATATGCATGTTAATCCTATGGTGTTGTTTTATTAGATCAGTTTGTACGTGTTCTTGCATGGCTTGCATGTTTTACGATGAGCAAAGGTGTAAACACCAATTGTGGACGTGGTGATGATCTTGACTCAAGATCTAGATCAAACCGATCAACACGTGATCTTTCCACGAAAAAGCTTCTGTTTGAAAGGATCGAAGAACAGATGCAAAGAAAACGTGATGATGTTGTAAGGTGGTATTGGAGACCTACCTTACTTCCTTCAGGTCCTTCCTCCTAGCAAGAACAGATAGTCGGCTCTCCTCTGGCGATGGCAATCGCGATCCAGGCTCGTCGGTGGTCTCTCCGGCGGTTGTACTCTGGCAAAGGGGTTTACTCGGCGAGCAGGGGGCTAGGGCTCTAAGTTGTCGGCTCAGAAGGTGGAAAAGAAGTTCGTGGTTGCGGCCAAAGGTTTTCGTTTCTATTTATAAGAGGAAATGAAGAGTCCTATTCTGATCGGAATTTGAATAAGAGTCCTATTCGGATTATCTTTGAATCTTAACAACTTATCTCTTGCTGATTTGGTGCGGTAGCAACGTGGAATTCGTGTCGGTTTCCTCAGTACCGGGGATTCCCACGCATACAGAAGAAAAACCGCTTCAAATCTCGTTACCTTCACGGCGGTGAGCTCCGGAAGCTCCACGTGTCCTACGGGGGCCTGGCTCCCCTTTTCCGTAGAGGCGAGCTCCGGTTGTGTCGCGTGTCAGGCGGGTGAGACCTCCGTCTCCTCAGAGGCGAGCTCCGCATGCGCCACGTGTCCTGGCGGGCGGGAACCTCCCCTCTTTCCAGAGACGAGCTCCGCGTGCGCCACGTGCCTGGTGGGTCGGGACCTCCCCTCTCAACAGAGGCGAGTTCCGCGTACGCCACGTGTCAGTGCCAAACCTCCCCTCTCTTCGAAGGTGAGCTCCGTGAGTGCCACTGTCAGTTCTTGACCTCCCTCACTCTGGAGGCAAGCTCCGAGAATGCCACATGTCAAGTAGCGCCAATCTTCCTTACTTCTTGAAGATGAGTTCCGAGGTCGACACATGTCTAATAGTGACGGACCTCCCGGAGGTGAGCTCCGGAGGTGATACGTGTCCGATAGTGTGGTACCTCCCGGAGATGAACTCCGGAGGTGACACCTGTCCAGTAGGACCGGACCTCTCGTAGGTTAGCTCCGAGAGCGACACGTGTCCCGCACGGCGGGTCCTCTCTTTTCCGCAGTGGCTAGCTCCGAAAGCGACACGTGTCCTGTGGGCTGACCTCGCTCCTCCGTAGAGGCTAGCTCCGGGGGGCAACACGTGTCCGACGGAGGTCGGACCTCTCCCCCTTTGCGGGGATGAGCCCCGAGCCTGCCACGTAGCCAGTTTAGCAGCGAACCTCTCCCCCTTTGCGGGGATGAGCTCCGAAGGTGCCACGTGGCCAGCGGGCCACGAGAATTATCTTCGGCGCTCTTGGTGAACTGGAATTTGCTCTTTTTGGCTATCTTTCTGATATTTTCTCTATTTCTACTTATTTTAAAATGTTTTATCTATATAAAACATGAATACATGCAGAAATAAAAAATGAGGGTGTCACAAATCTACCCCCTTAAATTGAATCCTGCCCTCGAGATTCAATAGTAGAGAATAGATGAGGGAATTCTACTATGAGGTCTTCTTCACGCTCCCATGTGGCTGGTATGGCATCTTTATTTTGCCCCTCGCTCGATCTCTCGGATCTTGCTCTCAACCACTATGGCTTTGTCAACTAACTTCTGGAAGCTCGCATAGTCATTGTTGAGGAGCTGAACCTGGATCTCATTGTTCAACCCTCTCATGAACAAGTACTGCTTCCTCTGGCCCGAGTTGACATCTTCAGAGGCGTACCGTGACAGCTGCGTGAACTTGTTGAGGTACTCATTCACGCTCTTCTGTCCTTGGCGGAGACCTTCAAATTCTTGCCTCTTGAGCATCATGACACCAGCAGGGATGTAATGAGAGTGGAAACTCTCCTTGAACTCAGTCCAAGTAACAGTCTCCGGGTTGTCATGAGCATTGCAAAGGGCATCCCACCAGTCAACGGCTGCTCCCATGAATTAGTGCGATGCAAAGAGAACCTTCTCTCTGTCATTGCACTGAACTATGGCAAGCTTCTTCTCCATGGACTTCAACCAGTCATCGGCCTCCATGGGATCATTAGCTTAAGCAAAGGTGGGTGGTCGAGTCCTCATGAACTCTCCCAGCCTGTTGTGAGCCAGCGGTGGTGGCGGTGGTGCCGGAACAGGGTTGTTATTGTTGGCTTGCAACTGACCCAAAGTTTGGATCACGGTTTGCATAAGCTGATTCTGCATAGCCATCAACCGTTCCAAGTTGTTTGCACCAGCTCCGGGGTTGTCATTCTCAGGAACTTCGACGTGGTCCTCTTCTTGGTTGACACGGACGTTCCTCCCTTGACGGCTGGCGTTTCCTCTCACCATCTGTGAGAGAGTGTTGGGTAGAGTAGAGGTGAGAAGGTTAGATGGGCCCCCCTAACTATATGCATCAAGGTGGATGGACTGTATATCGTCCAATAGGAGGATGTGAACAAGTGCCAAAGCATCTCACACCTCTCTACTATGTGTGTATATGGACAACGCTGAAACGTCCCACAACTCACACTAAGCACTCAAGCACAAACAATCATCACAAAAGTTTCACACGACTCCTATTCAAGGATTATCCAATGGGAGTCCTATAGTCAAGGTGGTTCCAATGCCAATCTATGCATTTTACCTAAGCTTGCATCCTACGGTCAGCGTGGCTTCTAATACCAATCTGTTACTAGGGGTGCGTCCTACAATCAACGTGGCAGCTACCAATCTATGAGCAATCTAGGCTTGTGACCTACAGTCAACCGTGGTAGCTATACCAATCTGTGACTAGGCATGGCAGCTCTAATATCAATCGGTGACCTATCTAGGTGTGTGACCTACCGTCAACGTGGCTCTGATACCAATCTATGACGCCCTCAATTCTGTAGAACACAGAACCGAGAACTGATGCGTATGTGTGCCCAGGATGTTCATCACACATACACATATAATCCACAAACTGAATTCAGAATATATATAACCACGGATAACTGGGTTTATTACAATGTTTCATGAGTCTTGGACTCATTTTAGCTGCGGAAGGCTTTATTCTAGCAGCGGAAGTCTTCTAACTATTGCGGAAGCAACTAAGCAGCAGCAGCGGCTCCATCTCTACTCCATCCCCACAGGCAAGTTGACGGGGAATCACACTCCTAGTACTCCACGTGGTCTTCATAGTACTCCCCTCCTGTTGCTGATGATGTATGATAATGCAAGTTTGAGTAAATGATGTACTCAGCAAGTGTTGGAAAATATGATATGTAGCTCACAACAAGGAAGGCATAAAAATGCTCATTGCAGAAATCAAAGTTTATTTCTCAAAACACGATAAAAACAACAACTCAGCTTTAAGTGAATGTAATCCCAGCATGTATTTAAACATTGGAGAGATTGTTTGGGAGCTCTAGTTGGTAGGCTACTTCTCCTCGCTTGTCCAAAATCTTAAATGGTCCGATGTAGCGAGGTGCTAGCTTGCCTTTGATGTTGAAACGTCGTTGGCCTCGGATAGGCGATACCTTAAGGTATACGAAGTCTCCCACTTCAAAGGTCAACTTCCTACGCCTTTTGTCCGCATAGCCTTTCTGTCGTGATCGGGAAGCCTTTAAGTTCTCCCGTATCGTTTGGACCTGCTTTTCGGCTTCTTGTAGTACTTCGGGTCCAAACACCTGGTTCTCTCCAGTCTCGTTCCGGGATAGTGGCTTTCTACACCGTCTACCATATAAGGCTTCGAAAGGCGACATTTTTAAGCTAGCTTGATAGCTGTTGTTATAGGAAAACTCGGCATACGGTAAACTCCTATCCCAACTACGCCCATGTTTCAAGGCGCAAGCTCCTCAACATGTCCTCCAAAATTTGGTTCGTCCTTTCGGTTTGTCCATCTGTTTGTGGGTGGTAGGCGGAACTGAAATCCAGTCGTGTACCCATGGCTTTCTGCAGCTTCCTCCAGAATCTAGAGGTAAACTGAGAACCTCGATCTGAGACTATCCTCTTCGGAACTCTGTGTCGGCACACGATCTGCTCCATGTACAACTCTGCCAATTGTGCAACGTTATAACTGGTCTTTACCGGAAGAAAAATGGGCAGTTTTTGTAAAAGCCCAAGAAAAGGGACTTGCAAAAACTTTTCTTCACCTCACAACACCACAGTTTTTATTGTGGACACCTTAGGAAATGTTGTGAAGAGCATGTAACCTCCATCAAAAGAATGATTAGAGGGGAAAGCCTTCACTTTCACAAAGTAGGGTTTCTACACATGAACATGAGAGGTTGATCTCACCCCTAGAATTTAAAAAGTCTTGGGAAGGTTCAGTCCAAAGCTCATGCAAATTCAACACTTTTTGAGGCACTTTTGGGTTATTTCAAAAAGAGGCCAATTTGAATGTAAATGCAAATTGCAGCAACTTTCATCACCCAAATTCAAAAGTTAGCTCCATATCTATACTCAGCACATTTTTCTGAGTAAACCCACCAATTTTCATCTCCATTGGAGCTCATATTGTCAAGAGCTAAATTTGCAAGAATTCAAAAACTGAATTTGAATTTCAGTTTAAATATGAAGCAAATTTAACCAAACAAAGTTTGAAATTGAGAACTCAAATTCAAACCAATACTTGGAGGCTAAGTCTCTCATTAAATGGAGAGTAGCTGAGATATTTGCAGCAGAATTTGGAAAAAGAGATTAGGGGGAGAGGGGGGCCCACAAGTCAGTGGGGGGACTGTTCTCCAAACCAAGCGTGGCCTGTTCTCCCCGACGCCGGTCGAACACAGGCTGCCAGCTCCTGCTCCCGCGCCCGAGAGGGAGGGACACCGCACGAGCCAGCGCGCCGTGGAGGACCGACTGCAGCGGCGGTAACACGCGCGGCCACGTGAAGATCATCACTGCTCCCGTGCCTCGTGCTGACCGACCCGACTGCCGCCGATCGACTTCCCGTGAGGATTCGGCCGAGCTCTCGCGTGCAGAACCCCCCCTAGCCAAAAACCACACCAGCTACTCGCCCTCTACCTCCTCCGGCCGAAGACAATCGAGTTTAGCTGCCCAGAACCTAGCCCGGAGACTATCGGCGGTGACCGAGAAGAACAGTCGGCACGGGCTCACCGTGGGCAGCTCGAACCGAGGCTTTCCTAGCCGAGCTAGGCCACTCGGAGACGCGCTGGATAGTCACACTGCTACTAGCCAAGCCACAGCCCCGACGGTGGACCATCGAGCGTCAATTTGACGTTTTTCTCCCGGCACATCCACTCGGACCTCCAGGTAAGAATCCATCGAATTCATCCTTAATCTTCGTTCTTAGGCCACCAAATCGTGCACACCGGACCTAGACTGGCTAGCATTCAATTTCTCTTCGCAACCCTAGCTAGAAAACTGACATAGTTCGGGGTATTTCATGTCGTTCCACGCTCAAACGCGCGGCAGGAGTCGGGCGCACGGTGAGAACTCCTCTGGAGGTGTTGCCATGCGCTGGCCTTTACTTGCCGGGTTTTCCTAGCACCCACTGGTGCTCTAGAACGGATGGGCTGAGTCGTTGGCAGGCTAGGACCACCGGGCGACGATGTCGATCGTTCCCCGAGGCCGCCGCACGCTGCCGGCACCGTTCCGATCCTCTAGCGCCTAAACCGAGCCCACAAACATGTTTTCTGACCCCATAAACCCCCAGGCGGAGAGCCTCCGGCCGGGAGACGGCCGGAGACACTCAGCCGGTGAGGCGCCGCCTCGGTCCGGCGAGGTTAGCGCGCGCGCGGGAAGGAGGGCTCGGAGGAAGAAGAAGGGTGGGGCAGGCCCACCAGTCAGTGAGGGCGAGTTTAAAACGGGATCGAATATGGCCAGGATTCCATGTGGCTGTGCACAGGAAAACCCAGTAACCCTGTGTGTTCTCGCTTCTCACTGGCTGCGATTTAAAGAGTGGGCCCAGGTTATTTTCCAATAGTAAAACAATTCCAGTTTCCACTCAAACTTTAGAAATCCATAACCTTTGCTAGGAAGCTCCAAATTTAGTGATTCAAATTGGGTTGGATTCATCTTGCCTAGCTCTGTCCAGATATACAACCCAATTTGTATGAAACCCATTAATTAATTCTGGAAAATTCTTTAAAACTTTTCAGCAAAAGAATTTTAGAGGGAGTTTGGTTCATCCAAAAATCCCCAAATTTTGCCAGAATGTTCTTTAGGACATTAGTAAACCCCTGTAAAAGTTTCAGACCATTTGGAGTTGATTTGGTCAGAGCAATTCAAATTGGAAGGTGCTGTGTTCATTTGAATACAGCAACATTTTCAGAGAATTTCCAAAACTTGGAAATTCAGTTCTGGGCAATTCTTAACCCCAAAAATGTTAGAAAAATTCAGGCAAACTCTATGAGCTATAATTGAAATTGTTGTTCATTAAGTTGAGCATGAACAGGGGTATTACCTCAGAATAAAATTCTTCCTTGCTGATTTGCCAAGAGAATTATTATGAGCAAACCACTCCATGAAAAGTGCTAATGTGTGGTCCAGAGAGTTTTCTTGTGACAAGGAACTCACACAAAAATTCTCAGCTCCATTGGACCTCTAGATCACCCCTGTCCTGTTTAACCACTTAAGGGATTAAGGTGGAAAAGGGGGGAAAACCACTTAGCATTTAACCATGTGATTAAGTCCAAGCCAAACCACCAACACCAGTTCATCTTTAAATTCTTAAACAAAGTTCCAGGTGTTAGAGGCTGGTTATTAGAACTAATAGTAGGAGTCTTACTTTAAGACTCACATTTGCATCTAAATTAACATGTAGTATTTCATTGACGTGTAGCCGTTGAAGAAGAGACTCCGGAAGTGCTGGACTTCCTTCTTCCGGACGAGGAACTAACTACTGACCAGCAGCAACAAGGCAAGCCCCGGTTTGCATTAACCTTTTTATAAGTTTTCTTTTGTTTACATGAGTCATGTGAAGTATGATTGTGCATTAGGTGTAGGATGAATGGAACCCCACTTGCATAACCAAAGGTTCCTAAAAGAGTGAGGGTAGTGTCTAAGACCTCGAGTCTACCGGCTATGCTTAATGAGTCATAGGACTTCGGTACAAGTCGAGTAGTTGGAATCTACTCGCGAGATAGGCTTGGGACACACGGGTTCGGTTGAGTGATGTGCGATCACTATAGTAATGAAAATGAGACTAGGCAGGGGCTAGGGCGCAGCAAGAGGGAGTCTTGTGTGCGCAGCCCTGCCCGTGTCGATTGAGGACCGATCCGTGTGCGGCCCTGCTGAACAAGTATTGAATGTACCGAAGGCATATCGGATATATGGGCCCCGATAAACCGATGTAGCCTAAACCTCCGGGCGTCGAGGCATAGCACACCGATTTATAGGTGTAGGTTGAGGGCAGCAAGGTGGAAATCTGCCAACGGGCATAGAGAGATGCTCCGTGTGGGGAACCTCCTGCTCGTTTCGGTGCGACCGGTTCGACGCTTGGGCTGTTGGGTGAAAGGTTGTCCCGTACGGCATCGAGTGAGCGTGCTGTGCAGCTCCACGGGTGGGCGTACGTGACGTGATCTTTGGGTTTTCCCTGCAGGTGTATATCGAGTCGATTCGCCGTCCCTCGCGGTGACGAGTACCGCTTGTTCACTGCGTCGTAACGTAGACTAATGGATGAAATATGTTGATTCAATGATGCTGATTGATATAATTGTATTGCTACATGTGTGCCACCAAATACTGCTTACTAAATTTCAGATTTCATGAACTGTTAACTTGTTGCTAAAAGATGAACTAAGGATGAACTTGTAGGCGTGTCGTTTTGGCTGAAATGTTACTAACCTATGTCTTGGTATACCTCATGTAGAGTTTCATGCGTAGGTGAGTCGGTTAAGCCTTGCTGAGCCTTCGTGCTCATGGTTGCTGCTTAAGTGTTTTTCAGGTGAAGAGCCACCCACGGACTCGGAGTACGAGTCCACCGGCGAGGGTTACCCTCCGTCGGGGACCACGGCTGAGTGGGAGCCGTACGCGCCGCGCTGAGCTGAGGAGTGCAGCTAGTGTGGGTTGCCCTAGGGCTGGGCAACCAACTTTTGCTAAATAGGCGGGTGTGAGTTGTATAGTGTAGACTTCCGCTGTGTAATATAAACAATAGTGTACTGAAGTTTGTACCTGTTTGTACAGTTTCAGTTGTTTTTCCCATGTAATATATTATGTTCTTATGACGTGTGCTGTCGGGTGTCGCATCGCGTGGCACCACCCTCTGCGATCCTGGATGAGCGGATTCCGGTCCGCCACAGCCTGGTATCAGAGCTGCAGTGGGGATAGCACAGTACTTAAGGACCGCATTATGGGAAAACATAGGTTACGGTGAGGAATCGGTAGTTACCCAAGTAAGGACTATATTAGCATAGTTACTTAAAGTGGCAAATACTAACCTATGTGTTATAATTCTGAATTTCAATTATGTAACGACGCACCTACACTCTGGTAAGTATGGTAAGGAACGCCACCGAAAGCGGTTCAATTTCGGTTAGCTCCCCCTGACGAGGAACGTGGTTCAGGGATTGATCTCACAGCTTGGTGTGAGACGTTAATATGAACCTCTTGGACTCTTCATGTCCCTGAGTTCATATGAAACGCTGATCTCTAGCGTGCATTAGGCAAGTAAGTGGAGACCCCAGCGCGTGGTCAGTAACGCGAGAGTGTGTTCGTCTGGAAATAGCTCAGGAGGACATATGCAGCGCTTGCCATCGGCGTGCCCTGCAGGGCAGTAGGTGGTATCTGTTGGGTTGATAACATTCCCAACCGTGACGACCCGTTCATGACATACTCGGGTTCCCCGTCGTGTGGTGTTGAAACACGATCACGTGCCTTGAGACGTGACTTATCTCAAGGACGGCCGTATGGAAATGATACAGGCGTTTGTATTTACTTTCAAATATGGAACTGCCTGAAATGAATAACCATTGAGTGAACCATTATTGTGTGGTCTTCTGCAGGTACTAACCACGTATGTATCCGTGTAGAAAACGTGTGCGAGAGACCGTTTAGTGCCACACTTGAGACGTATATGCCGGTATGATCCGGTTAGGATTTTCTTTTGTGAGGAACGTAGTACCGAAATATTGTAGGCATATGCATGAAAATAATAATAACAAGGAATTAAAAATCTATAGGTTCCACATTTAGGACCCTGGTTGGGTATAAGAATGGGATAGTGATGAGTGTAGTTCCAAAAAGATTGAAAAACAGAGTGCTCGGTTTTGGGACAGCAAGTTTGCTGATCCTCAACAGGGCATAACTCACAGGTCTTTTAGCCGAGAGAGGTGTGCTATATAGTTCTGGAAAGTTATTGAAGTACCCTACAACTTTGTTGTAGATTTCCAGAGCTGAAACTCACCGTAAGATGGCTTAAATCCCAGAGGAATGTAAACTGTCCAGAAACCGGACAGAGTTAAACATTCTCTGGACTGTTCTGTTTTTCAAACATAACTCCCAGTAGAAAAATCTAAAATTGTCATATAATACATCCTTAGAAAGAGTAGAAGACATCCCCGTAGTCCGGGAGTATCCCGACGTGTTCCCGGACGATCTTCCGGGCATGCCACCTGAGCGGGATGTCGAGTTCAAGATCGAGCTCGCACCCGGGACTACGCCCATATCACGGAGACCATACAAGATGGCTCCAAATCAGCTGGCGGAACTGAAAGAACAGCTCAATGATCTGTTGAGCAAGGGTTTCATTAGGCCGAGTTCCTCGCCTTGGGGATGCTCGGCGCTATTTGTAAAGAAGAAGGATGAAACCCTGAGGCTGTGTGTGGATTACCGGCCGCTCAACGCCGTCATCATCAAGAATAAGTACCCACTGCCCCGTATTGACATCTTGTTTGACCAACTTGTGGGGGCAAGTGTATTCTCAAAGATGGACCTTCGCTCTGGATATCACCAGATCAAGATCCGGGCGGAGGATATCCCGAAGACGGCGTTCTCGACGAGATACGGCTTATACGAATATCTAGTCATGTCCTTTGGTCTCACAAATGCTCCAGCCCATTTCATGTATCTCATGAACTCGGTGTTCATGCCGGAGCTGGACAAGTTCGTGGTAGTGTTCATCGACGATATCTTGGTTTACTCCAAGACGGAAGCCGAACATGCCGAACACTTGCGGATCGTTCTTCAACGATTGCGAGACCATAAACTCTACGCCAAGTTCAGTAAATGTGAATTTTGGATCAGCCAAGTGCCATTCTTGGAACATATCATCTCAGCTGAAGGCATTGCGGTTGACCCAAGCAAAATAGAGCAAGTGCTGAAATGGAAAGCTCCCACTTCAGTTCATGAAGTCAGAAGTTTCCTCGGGTTAGCGGGATACTACCGGAGATTCATTCCAAGCTTCTCCAAGCTCGCTAAGCCGATGACAGAGTTGCTGAAGAAAGGGACGAAATATGTTTGGAACACGGCGTGTGAAGGAGCGTTCCGAACACTGGTGAAGCATCTCACAACAGCCCCGGTGTTAGCTCAGCCGGATACAACAAAGCCCTTCGACGTGTATTGTGACGCGTCCGGTATTGGGCTTGGCTGCGTGTTGATGCAGGAAGGACGTGTGGTCGCATATGGCTCACGCCAACTTCAGAACCATGAGCAGCATTATCCTACTCATGACCTTGAGCTTGCTGCAGTGGTTTTGGCGTTGAAAATGTGGAGGCACTATCTCCTGGGGAACTTGGTGCATCTCTACACCGACCACAAGAGCTTGAAATACATTTTCACCCAGAAGGAGCTGAACATGAGGCAGAGGAGGTGGTTAGAACTGATCAAATATTATGAGATTGAGATCCATTACCACCCCGGCAAGGCGAATGTGGTTGCCGACGCGCTGAGTCGGAAATCACATGTCCATCACCTCACCATTACACCGGTGGAGGAGGAAGAGCTAAGTTTATACTTGGTTCCTTATGGATTGCTGTACAACCTTGCCCTCATCCCTACTATTAGGGAGGACATCATTGCAGCTCAGAAAACGGATAAAGGCATGGCACATCTCCGGAGACGGATAGACAATGGAGAAATTAAATGTTTCCGGAAAGATGATGAGGGGACGCTGTGGTTCAATGACCGCATAGTCGTACCCCGAGATATGGAGTTGAGGAAAAAGATCCTCGATGAAGCTCACTTGTCTAAATACTCCATTCATCCGGGCAGCAACAAAATGTACCAAGATTTGAAAAAGAAATTTTGGTGGACACGGATGAAGCGGGAGGTAGCTAAGTACGTATCCGAGTGCGATACGTGTAGACGAGTGAAAGCTGATCACATGAAGAAATCAGGGCTGTTGCAACCCCTGAAGATTCCGGCATGGAAATGGGAAGATGTGAGCATGGATTTCATTGTGGGATTACCCCTAACAGCCAACAAGCATGATTCCATATGGGTAATCGTTGATCGGTTAACCAATACGGCTCACTTCATTCCGGTGAATACACGTTACAATGCCGGCAAATATGCGGAGCTATACATAGCGAAGATTCTATGCCTATACGGGGTACCCAAGACCATTGTCTCAGATCGAGGCGCATTGTTTGTATCTCGCTTTTGGGAGCAGCTACACACTGCATTGGGTACTAAGTTGATCAGGAGCTCCGCCTATCACCCTCAGACAGATGGCCAGACAGAGAGGGTGAATCAAGTCCTAGAAGACATGTTGAGAGCATGTGCCATCCACCATGGTAGGAACTGGGATGATCACCTACCATTGGCGGAATTCTCGTACAACAACGGCTATCAGGCGAGTATCAAAATGGCACCTTACGAAGCTCTCTATGGTCGTAAATGCCGCACCCCATTAAATTGGTGCGAGTCCGGTGAAAGGGTCACATTCGGGGTTGATGTGGTGAACGACGCCGAGGAGCGCGTTCGGACAATTCAAGCCAATTTGAAGGCCGCTCAATCCCGACAAAAGAGCTACGCTGATAAGAGGCGTAGACCGTTGCACTTTGATGTTGGGGAACACGTGTACCTCCGCGTGTCTCCAATGAAGGGTGTGCACCGGTTCGGTGTGAAGGGGAAGCTCGCTCCCCGTTTTATTGGACCCTACGCTATCACCGAGAAGTGTGGACCAGCGGCGTATCGATTGGAACTACCGGCATCTCTGGCTGGTGTCCACGATGTTTTCCATGTTTCGCAACTGTGAAAATGCTTGAAGCATACAGCTGATGTTCCTATCGAATACATTGGCGAGTTGAAACCGGATTTAACATATGATGAGTATCCGGTGGCCATTCTTGAGGAGAAAGCCCGAACCACGCGTAGCAGAACGTTGTGGTTCTACAAAATACTCTGGAGTAACCACACCGCCGAAGAAGCGACGTGGGAGAGCGAGGAGTTCCTTCACTCAAATTACCCGGAGTTCATAGCTTCTCAACACGGGTAAGTCCCTATTACATCGCTATCTCTTCTTTTATAATCTCGGGACGAGATTCTTTTAAGGGGGGAGGGATGTAAAAGCCCAAGAAAAGGGACTTGCAAAAACTTTTCTTCACCTCACAACACCACAGTTTTTATTGTGGACACCTTAGGAAATGTTGTGAAGAGCATGTAACCTCCATCAAAAGAATGATTAGAGGGGAAAGCCTTCACTTTCACAAAGTAGGGTTTCTACACATGAACATGAGAGGTTGATCTCACCCCTAGAATTTAAAAAGTCTTGGGAAGGTTCAGTCCAAAGCTCATGCAAATTCAACACTTTTTGAGGCACTTTTGGGTTATTTCAAAAAGAGGCCAATTTGAATGTAAATGCAAATTGCAGCAACTTTCATCACCCAAATTTAAAAGTTAGCTCCATATCTATACTCAGCACATTTTTCTGAGTAAACCCACCAATTTTCATCTCCATTGGAGCTCATATTGTCAAGAGCTAAATTTGCAAGAATTCAAAAACTGAATTTGAATTTCAGTTTAAATATGAAGCAAATTTAACCAAACAAAGTTTGAAATTGAGAACTCAAATTCAAACCAATACTTGGAGGCTAAGTCTCTCATTAAATGGAGAGTAGCTGAGATATTTGCAGCAGAATTTGGAAAAAGAGATTAGGGGGAGAGGGGGCCCACAAGTCAGTGGGGGGACTGTTCTCCAAACCAAGCGTGGCCTGTTCTCCCCGACGCCGGTCGAACACAGGCTGCCAGCTCCTGCTCCCGCGCCCGAGAGGGAGGGACACCGCACGAGCCAGCGCGCCGTGGAGGACCGACTGCAGCGGCGGTAACACGCGCGGCCACGTGAAGATCATCACTGCTCCCGTGCCTCGCGCTGACCGACCCGACTGCCGCCGATCGACTTCCCGTGAGGATTCGGCCGAGCTCTCGCGTGCAGCACCCCCCCTAGCCAAAAACCACACCAGCTACTCGCCCTCTACCTCCTCCGGCCGAAGACAATCGAGTTTAGCTGCCCAGAACCTAGCCCGGAGACTATCGGCGGTGACCGAGAAGAACAGTCGGCACGGGCTCACCGTGGGCAGCTCGAACCCAAGGCTTTCCTAGCCGAGCTAGGCCACTCGGAGACGCGCCGGATAGTCACGCTGCTACTAGCCAAGCCACAGCCCCGACGGTGGACCATCGAGCGTCAATTTGACGTTTTTCTCCCGGCACATCCACTCGGACCTCCGGGTAAGAATCCATCGAATTCATCCTTAATCTTCGTTCTTAGGCCACCAAATCGTGCACACCGGACCTAGACTGGCTAGCGTTCAATTTCTCTTCGCAACCCTAGCTAGAAAACTGACACAGTTCGGGGTATTTCATGTCGTTCCACGCTCAAACGCGCGGCAGGAGTCGGGCGCACGGTGAGAACTCCTCTGGAGGTGTTGCCATGCGCTGGCCTTTACTTGCCGGGTTTCCCTAGCACCCACTGGTGCTCTAGAACGGATGGGCTGAGTCGTTGGCAGGCTAGGACCACCGGGCGACGATGCCGATCGTTCCCCGAGGCCGCCGCACGCTGCCGGCACCGTTCCGATCCTCTAGCGCCTAAACCGAGCCCACAAACATGTTTTCCGACCCCATAAACCCCCAGGCGGCGAGCCTCCGGCCGGGAGACGGCCGGAGACACTCAGCCGGTGAGGCGCCGCCTCGGTCCGGCGAGGTTAGCGCGCGCACGGGAAGGAGGGCTCGGAGGAAGAAGAAGGGTGGGGCAGGCCCACCAGTCAGTGAGGGCGAGTTTAAAACGGGATCGAATATGGCCAGGATTCCATGTGGCTGTGCACAGGAAAACCCAGTAACCCTGTGTGTTCTCGCTTCTCACTGGCTGCGATTTAAAGAGTGGGCCCAGGTTATTTTCCAATAGTAAAACAATTCCAGTTTCCACTCAAACTTTAGAAATCCATAACCTTTGCTAGGAAGCTCCAAATTTAGTGATTTAAATTGGGCTGGATTCATCTTGCCTAGCTCTGTCCAGATATACAACCCACTTTGTATGAAACCCATTAATTAATTCTGGAAAATTCTTTAAAGCTTTTCAGCAAAAGAATTTTAGAGGGAGTTTGGTTCATCCAAAAATCCCCAAATTTTGCCAGAATGTTCTTTAGGACATTAGTAAACCCCTGTAAAAGTTTCAGGCCATTTGGAGTTGATTTGGTCAGAGCAATTCAAATTGGAAGGTGCTGTGTTCATTTGAATACAGCAACATTTTCAGAGAATTTCCAAAACTTAGAAATTCAGTTCTGGGCAATTCTTAACCCCAAAAATGTTAGAAAAATTCAGGCAAACTCTATGAGCTATAATTGAAATTGTAGTTCATTAAGTTGAGCATTAACAGGGGTATTACCTCAGAATAAAATTCTTCCTTGCTGATTTGCCAAGAGAATTATTCTGAGCAAACCACTCCATGAAAAGTGCTAATGTTTGGTCCAGAGAGTTTTCTTGTGACAAGGAACTCACACAAAAATTCTCAGCTCCATTGGACCTCTAGATCACCCCTGTCCTGTTTAACCACTTAAGGGATTAAGGTGGAAAAGGGGGGAAAACCACTTAGCATTTAACCATGTGATTAAGTCCAAGCCAAACCACCAACACCAGTTCATCTTTAAATTCTTAAACAAAGTTCCAGGTGTTAGAGGCTGGTTATTAGAACTAATAGTAGGAGTCTTACTCTAAGACTCACATTTGCATCTAAATTAACATGTAGTATTTCATTGACGTGTAGCCGTTGAAGAAGAGACTCCGGAAGTGCTGGACTTCCTTCTTCCGGACGAGGAACTAACTACTGACCAGCAGCAACAAGGCAAGCCCCGGTTTGCATTAACCTTTTTATAAGTTTTCTTTTGTTTACATGAGTCATGTGAAGTATGATTGTGCATTAGGTGTAGGATGAATGGAACCCCACTTGCATAACCAAAGGTTCCTAAAAGAGTGAGGGTAGTGTCTAAGACCTCGAGTCTACCGGCTATGCTTAATGAGTCATAGGACTTCGGTACAAGTCGAGTAGTTGGAATCTACTCGCGAGATAGGCTTGGGACACACGGGTTCGGTTGAGTGATGTGCGATCACTATAGTAATGAAAATGAGACTAGGCAGGGGCTAGGGCGCAGCAAGAGGGAGTCTTGTGTGCGCAGCCCTGCCCATGTCGATTGAGGACTGATCCGTGTGCGGCCCTGCTGAACAAGTATTGAATGTACCGAAGGCATATCGTATATATGGGCCCCGATAAACCGATGTAGCCTAAACCTCCGGGCGTCGAGGCATAGCACACCGATTTATAGGTGTAGGTTGAGGGCAGCAAGGTGTAAATCTGCCAACGGGCATAGAGAGATGCTCCGTGTGGGGAACCTCCTCCTCGTTTCGGTGCGACCGGTTCGACGCTTGGGCTGTTGGGTGAAAGGTTGTCCCGTACGGCATCGAGTGAGCGTGCTGTGCAGCTCCACGGGTGGGCGTACGTGACGTGATCTTTGGGTTTTCCCTGCAGGTGTATATCGAGTCGATTCGCCGTCCCTCGCGGTGACGAGTACCGCTTGTTCACTGCGTCGTAACGTAGACTAATGGATGAAATATGTTGATTCAATGATGCTGATTGATATAATTGTATTGCTACATGTGTGCCACCAAATACTGCTTACTAAATTTCGGATTTCATGAACTGTTAACTTGTTGCTAAAAGATGAACTAAGGATGAACTTGTAGGCGTGTCGTTTTGGCTGAAATGTTACTAACCTATGTCTTGGTATACCTCATGTAGAGTTTCATGCGTAGGTGAGTCGGTTAAGCCTTGCTGAGCCTTCGTGCTCATGGTTGCTGCTTAAGTGTTTTTCAGGTGAAGAGCCACCCACGGACTCGGAGTACGAGTCCACCGGCGAGGGTTACCCTCCGTCGGGGACCACGGCTGAGTGGGAGCCGTACGCGCCGCGCTGAGCTGAGGAGTGCAGCTAGTGTGGGTTGCCCTAGGGCTGGGCAACCAACTTTTGCTAAATAGGCGGGCGTGAGTTGTATAGTGTAGACTTCCGCTGTGTAATATAAACAATAGTGTACTGAAGTTTGTACCTGTTTGTACAGTTTCAGTTGTTTTTCCCATGTAATATATTATGTTCTTATGACGTGTGCTGTCGGGTGTCGCATCGCGTGGCACCACCCTCTGCGATCCTGGATGAGCGGATTCCGGTCCGCCACAGTTTTCGTCAATCGGTCCACAATGACCCAGATGAAGTTGCATCCCGACTGAGTACGTGGTAATCCAACGATGAAGTCCATACTGATGTCCTCCCATTTCCATTCGGGTATTCTCAAAGGTTGCAACAATCCAGCGGGTTTTTGATGTTCGGCCTTTACCCGTTGGCATGTGTCGCATAGGGCAACGTATTCGGCTATATCCCTCTTCATACCATCCCACCAATAACAAGTTTTCAAGTCCTGGTACATTTTGGTGCTTCCTGGATGTATGGAATAGGGTGAATCATGTGCCTCCTTCAATATCATGTCGCGGAGGTGTCTTATGTTCGGCACACAAATCCCTTTCCCTAGCCAAAGCGTACCCTTTTCATCCTCCTTGAAATCCTTCTCTATTCCTTGTCGGATTCTTTCCTTGATCTCTTTGATCTCCTCGTCCGTTGCTTGGCCCTCTCTTATTTCTTGCTCCAATGGGGAGTGGATCTCCATTATATCCACGTTATTCAAGAATCCAAGGTGTAACCGTTCGAACTCCTTCCGTAGTTTGGGTGGTAGCTCCCGAACCGTGAGTTGGTGACATGCTCCCTTTCTGCTCAATGCGTCCGCTACTACATTGGCCCTCCCGGGGTGGTAGTTGATTCCCACATCATAATCCTTGATGAGTTCTAACCATCGACGTTGTCTCAAATTCAAGTCCGTTTGTGTAAATATGTACTTGAGGCTTTTATGATCCGTATAGATCTCACATCGATGTCCAAGGATATAATGTCTCCAAATCTTCAATGCATGCACCACTGCTGCTAATTCCAAGTCGTGCGTAGGATAGTTAAGCTCGTGCTTCTTTAATTGTCGTGAGGCATAGGCTACCACTTGTCCTTCCTGCATGAGTACACACCCGAGCCCTTGTGTGGATGCGTCACAATATATGTGAAAGCTCTTGCTTACGTCTGGCAATACCAGAACTGGTGTTGTGGTTAGCCTTTTCTTGAGTTCCTCAAAACTTTCTTGGCAGGCTTGTGTCCATTGAAAGGTTTTTCCCTTCATTAGCAACTCCGTCATAGGTTTTGCTATCTTAGAGAAGTCTTTAATGAAGCGCCGATAGTATCCTGCCATCCCAAGGAAACTCCGAATATCCCTCACGCTCTTCGGTTGGTCCCACTTCAGAACATCTCTCACCTTTCCAGGATCAACCGATACCCCTTCCTTGGAGATAATGTGGCCTAGGAAAGATATTTCCTTTGGCCAAAATTGACACTTGTTGAGCTTGGCATACAATTGATGCTCACGCACTTCTGCAGGGTCAATCTCAGATGTTCTTCATGCTCCTCCTCACTTTTTGAATACACCATAATGTCATCGATGAAAACCACGACGAACTCGTCCAAGTACTCCATGAAAACCTTGTTCATAAGGTACATGAAGTATGCGGGTGCATTCGTCAATCCAAAAGACATAACGGTATATTCATATGAACCATACCGTGTTCGAAAGGCTGTCTTAGGTATATCAGAGGGCTTAATCTTCAGCTGGAAGTATCCCGACCGAAGATCAATCTTGGAGAATACTCTGGCTCCTTTCATTTGATTGAACATGTCCTCTATACAGGGCAGAGGGTATTTATTCTTGATTGTCACCTCGTTGAGAGACCTGTAGTCCACGCACATTCTTTGGGTTCCATCCTTCTTGTCCACGAAGAGTACCGGAGCTCCCCATGGTGACGAGCTTGGACGGATAAAACCCTTCTCCAACTGTTCTTGAATTTGCTTCTTGAGTTCAACTAGCTCGTTGACGGGCATCCTATATGGTCTCTTAGCTATAGGTGCAGTTTTGGATACCAAATCTATGGAAAACTCGATGTCCCGATCAGGGGGCATTCCTGAAAGCTCTTTCAGGAACACGTCCAAAAATTCCTGAACCACTGGAATGCTGTCCAATGTTGTTCTTCAACGTGGTTCAAATTTGCCCGTTCGGTTGTTTGTTGGTCTGACTCAAACTCGACACGAATACCGTGTTCGTTTGTCAACTGCACGCTCCTTTCAGCACATTGGATTACTCCATTGTGCTTGCTTAACCAATCCATTCCGAGTATGATGTCAATCCCGTGGGAGTCCAAGACAATAAGGTTTGCAAGGAAGTCTACCCCCTTATTTTAAGGCTTACTTTAGGACATACTATATTAGTCCTCATTTCTCCTCCGGGAGAATTAACTAACATAGCATATTCTAAGTGGGATACGGGTAGTTGATGTTTGGCAACATATTTGGATGATATGAAGGAATGCGATGCTCCGGAATCAAATAAAATGGTGGCTGGGTTGGAGTTGGCAAGGAACATACCGATTGCGACGTCCTCAGCCTGTTGTGCTTCTTCAGCAGTGACATGGTTCACGTGGCCACGAGCATAGTTCTGCGGTCCAAGTTTCCCTTGGTTGTCCCCTCTGTCTGGTTGCTGGTTCTGCTTGGGCATGTTACCTTGCTGTCCAGGGCCTCTCCTCGGGCACTGGTTAGCGAAGTGGCCTACTTCCCCGCATGCAAAGCATGCCCTGTTGCCTACGGCAGCAGGTACGTTGGGGCGGGGGTTTTGAACAGGGGCACCATTGTTAGGTCGGGGCGCTGGAGGCATGGGAACACGAGGTGCTGGTGCAACGAAGTGTTGCTGTGGTGGCTGACCAGGGCGGTACGCAGGAGTGGTCGATCCATACTGCGGGGCAGGGGGCATGTACCTAGGTCGTACGTTGCTCCCTTGGGGCTGGTATGGCATCTTCCTCTTGCACTCTCGCTCGATCTCTCGGATCTTGTTTTCAACCACAATAATCTTGTCAACCAACTTCTGGAAGCTTACGTAGTCATTGTTGAGGAGCTGAACCTGGATCTCATTGTTCAACCCTCTCATGAACAGGTACTGCTTCCTCTGGTCTGAGTTGAAATCTTCGGGGGCGTACCGGGACAGTTGTATGAACTTGTTGAGATACTCGTTCACACTCTTCTGTCCTTGGCGGAGACCTTCAAACTCCTGCCTCTTGAGCATCATTATACCAGCAGGGATGTAGTGAGAGCGGAAACTTTCCTTGAACTCAGTCCAAGTGATTGTCTCCGGGTTGGCATGGGCGTTGCTCAAGGCATCCCACCAGTCAGCAGCGGCTCCCGTAAGTTGGTGCGATGCGAAGAGAACCTTCTCTCGTTCATTGCAATGAAGAATAGCGAGCTTCTTCTCCATGGATTTCAACCAATCATCGGCCTCCATGGGATCGCTTGCTTGAGAAAAGGTGGGTGGTCGAGTCCTCATGAACTCTCCCAACCTGTTATGAGCCGGCGGTGGTGGTGGCGGTGGTGCCGGAACGGGGTTTTGGTTGGCCTGCAACTGACCCAAAGTTTGGACCATGGTTTGTATAAGCTGGTTTTGCATGGCCATCAACCTTTCCAGATGGTTTTCACCAGCTCCGGGATTAGCAGGAACTCCCTCGTGGTCATCCTCCTGGACGTTCCTTCGGCTGGCGTTTCCTCTCACCATCTGTGAGAGAGAACGAAATAGAATAGAAGGTTAGATGGTTAGGTAGGTCCCTTTAACTATATGCATCAAGGTGAGTTAGACTATATATATTAGACCATATGAGGATGTGATCAAGTGCCGAAGCGTTTCACACCTCTTTCTTCTTACGTATGGATATGGACAACGTCTTTGAGACGTCCCACAACTCACATTAAGCACATAATCACACACAATCATTGCAAGGGCTCATACAACTCCTATTCAAGGATGGTTTCCTATACCAAGGTGGTTTCAAGGCCAGTCTAAAGCTATTCACCCTAGGATGCTTCCTTTGGTCAGCGTGGCTTAGCTACCTGTGACTTCTATTTAGGGGTGTAACTTGCTGTTAACCCGTGGCTCTAATATCAATCTAAGATTTCTATCTAGGCGTGTAACCTACTGTCAACCCGTGGCTCTGATACCAATCTGTGACGCCCTCAATTCTGTGGGAAAACCATGGAACCGAGAACTAATGCATATGTGTGCCTAGGATGTTCATCACACATACACATACGTTCCACAAACTGAATTCAGATTATATATCACCACGAATAACAGAATTTATTACAATACCTCATGAGTCTTGGACTCATGCTCTCAGCGGAAGTCTTATTTCTATGCAGCGGAAGTCTTATTTTCATGCAGAAGCAAAAACTAATGCGGAAGCAAAACTAAGCAGAAGTGGCTCCATCTCTACTCCTTCCACAGGCAAGGTTGAGAACAGATCACACGCCATAGTGCTCCACTTGGTCTTCATAATAGCCTTCTGTTGCTGTTGATGACGAAATAATAATGCAAGTTTGAGTACAATGATGTACTCAGCAAGTGCGGGAAAACACATGATATGCAGCTCATAAACAAGGTAGGTATAAAAGGCTTATTTGCAGGAAAGCAGATTTGTAGAATCATGATAAAACAACAACTTAACTTTAGATGTAATCCCAACATGTATTAAATTACCAACATACCTCCATCACTTCCCGTGTTCCATCCGAACATTAACCAATCCTTTATTCATACTCACGAATACCTCCTCGTATTCGCTACCATCTCACCTCGTAATTCAACCTCGTCTCACACCGAGACCAATCTCATGTCATGTCCCAACAGTCATGCAACCATCTCATCACCCAGACTCAACTGTCCCAACAACTAAACCATAACCAAATTCATACCTAAATCCATAACCAAAGCTTTCCCTATAACCATCCCAACTAATCATGGCAGTTTAGCCAGGTGCTCGTGACCGTAAGCTCGGCTATCATGATAGTTTTAGACTCTGTAGAGTTTGCACCTCTTTACCCACAAGTTTGTGATTTCGTCACCCGTCGGCGACTGCAGAACCTCCATTATACCAGTACACATCTGTCGGTGTATGGTCAAGAGATCACAAAATAGCCTTTACAAAGGGGTTACTAGATGTATGGACTCACTAAGATTTCACCGGCAGGCTAGAATCTCCAATTCTCCCACCCACGGGCCCCCTCTTGTGCCATGCAGTTCCCAGGGCAGTCCTCACTCGACTCCCATTCCCCGTGCCTTCCACAGTCCATAACACTCTAGCAACTTGCCTAATTACTCAGCTAAGCCGCACCCATACTTGGCCTTGTGGTGACACTGTTATCCTGGCATGTGCATGCATGAACCGGTCCTTAGATCTACGGCAAGTAAAACCACCATCTCATGCTACCTCATTCACAAACCCAGGCTTGTCTAGATCTCCCTCCGATCCATGTTCATTAACATCATCAGTTTCTCATTACCATTACGAGTGCAGTTAGCTAGACATATCTATCTCGCTTCCCAATCCCATAGACTCAGCGAAGCATAAAGCAAAAACCATACCCGACTAAACTTCTTAGACGACAAGGGTGGTTTAACCAATACTAGTAAACTCCTATAAAAAAGGTTTCCCATCATGTTTGACTCAGCACACACACCTTTTTGCAAAACAAAACAGTTTTATCCAAAACATAGGATCAATATGGTCAAGGAGCACTTGCCTTGTCCTTGCGGTTCCGGTTGTTCTTGGATCTCAAAACCTGGTTGCTGCAGTTCGTCGTAGACAGCTCCCTGAGCTTGTCCTGCTAGGTAGGATCACGTGCATACAGGATTCACAGCAATCAATATTTATGCACAAATCTTAAACTAGATGTGATGATGCATATGCATGCTATGATTGGTTTTATTAGATTGATCCGTACGTGTTCTTGCATGGCATTGTAGGGACAGGGGTGTTTGGATCAAAGGTGGACGTGGCGATGATTTTGTCTTTAGATCAAACTGATCATCAAGTGATCTGCCCACGAGAAGGCTTCTGTTCAAAAGGAATTGAAGAACAGATGCAAAGAGATGAACACAATGATATTGAAGTCCTACCTCTCGTTCTTCTTGACTTCAAGGTCCTCCTCAGACCGCTCGGTTCTCCTCCGATGATCTCCCTTGTTGCGCTTCAGCGATGGTTTGCTCGGCGAGTTAGGGCTAGGGCTCTAAGTCGTCGGCTCAGGAGTCGAAAGAGAAGTTTGTGGTTTCGGCCAGAGGTTTTGGGTTCAATTTATAGTCGGAAAGAGAAAAGTCCTAATCTGATTGTATCTCGAATAAGAGTCTTATTCAGATCTTTGTTGGATCCTAACATCTTATCTTTAGTAACATCGTGGAATTTAGATCGGTTTCTGTTGCGTACCGGTATCTTTTACGTGTAAAAACCGCTCCAGAACTCGTTACCTCCGTGATGATGAGCTCCGGAAGCTCCACGTGTCCTCTGGGGCCTGGTATCTCCTCGTCTGCAGAGACAAGCTCCGGTTGTGCCGCGTGTCACGAGCGAGACCTCCCCCTCCTTCGGAGGTGAGCTCCGCGCACGCCACGTGTTGGCGCCGGTCTTCCCTCTCTTCCCTCCTCAGGAACATGCCCCAAGGTCGACACGTGTCCAGGAACAACAGACCTCCCGGAGATAAGCTCCGGTGGCGACACGTGTTTCGATAGATCCGGACTTCTCTGAGATGGGCTCTGAGATCGACACATACCCCGCGCGACTGGTCCTCTGATTTCCGCGAGGACTAGCTCCGAGGATGACACGTGTCTTGCGGAAATGCCTTTGCTTCTTCTGCAGAGGCTAGCTCCATGGGCAACACGTGTCCCACAGGGTCGGACCTCTTTTCAATTGCGGAGGTGACCCCCGAGCCTGCCACGTAGACAATTTAGCGGCGGGACTCTCCCAACTTCTCGGGAACGAGCTCCGAACACGCCGCGTGGCCAGCGGCCGTGGTAAGTTGTCTTCGGCGCTCTCGGAGGGCTTTATTGGCTATTCTTTGATAATTCTCTCTGTTCCTATTTTTCATTAAAATGTTTCCTCTTCATAGAATATGAACATATGCTGACACCCGAGGCGAGGGTGTCACAGATGGATCCCTGGTAGGGGTGGCCCTTGAGTTGGGGCGCACCTACCACTAGATAAGGTAGGACGCCAGCATCGGGCCCCCTAGGAGACCTCCCGGTCATGGACGCCCCGAAGCCGCTCCTCCAGGCGCATCTGCTCTGCCTCATAGGCAGCCAGACAGTCGTAGAGCTTCTTCTCCCTCGTTTCTGCCGCCTCCTCCCAACGAACAAGAGTTTCTCGGAGCTCCGTTAGGGCTGCAATACGTGCATCGGCGGAGGCATGGAGGCATGAACAGCATGGAGGTTCTCCGCATTCCTTTGGAGGGCTGCGATGACAGCCTCTGTCTCCTGTAGAACCTCCTCCCAAGCCTCAAGCCGCTCCTCCCGAGCCCGAGCCTTCGCCCTGGCGGACTGGACCCGCGCCTTCAGCAGGTTGTTCCCAGTCCTAGAGGCGCTCCCGCTCACCCACTCTTTCTCAAGTGCGTCCTACATCTGGTCCAGGCTAGAGCGGACGACCCTTGCAGCCCTGGGGACCGGGACAGCCTTCGACATCATCAGGCGAGGTACTGCCTCGACACCCTCTGGCTCTTCGCCAACTGGAGGGGTTGCCACCATGGCAACTTGCGAAGGGAGAGGAGGAGGGCTAGCAGCCCTCCCAGTAGAAGCCGCACTGCTACCAGAGGCTCCCGCGCCCGCCGGTTAGCTGGCCTCAGGAGACCGGTTCTCGACATACGGAGCTGCCTAAGGCATAGGCTCAGGCGTCGCCGCTGATGTTGGAGCTTCACCGGACAGGGAGCTCCAGCTCCCGGACTAGGGATGTCAATCCCACCCACGGGTTCGGGTCCCCATCGGGTTTGGCACCCGACGAGTGTGAATGCGGGTTGAAATTTTCACCCACGGGTGTGACCCGCATCTGACCCGATATATTGTTGGTGCGGGTTTATTTTTCCACCGGCGGATGCCCGGCGGGTGCCCGAAAATGGACCGTTGTGGCATTGTTTGCAGCCCAGCCCATTATTTACCGATAGATAACCCTAGCCGCTCGCCCATCTTTCACTCTCATCCCCCAACCTCGGCTCTCGGTCTTGGCTCTCCCGAGTCCCGACCCCGCCACCTGCCCGCATTGGCGCCACCGCCCGCCAGGACCCCGCCACCTGCCCGCGCACTGCTACCCGCCAGGACCCCGCCGCCGCCCGCCAGATCGCTAGGAGCCTAGGACTTCGCCGTCTGCCTGCCTTGGCGCCGCTGCTAGGAGCCATGACCCCGCAGCCTCCCGCCAAGACCCCGCCGCCGCCTCGCTCACCAGGACCCCGCCACCGCCAGTGGCCTACCGCTCCCGTCGAAGCCGAGGGTCACCACGCCATCCGCCGCCTAGTCCCGCACCGCCGCACCTGAGGCCCCGACCGGCCGACCCTTGCATTGCTCAGTGCCTCGGTCCTCACCGCCTCCTTTTCCAGTTTTCCCGAGCTGTCCCCTACCGGCACCGCCTGGTCTCGGCCCCAATCCACTGCTCGACCGGCTGCTTATCCTTGTCCCAGTGTCCTCCCGTCCCTCCTCCGGTGTCATGATGATTGAAGATTGATGATTCTGTTTTTATGTTATCTATTATGTTCTTAAAATAAATCACTTCAACTACGATACTAAGTTATTGTAAATTTCTTTGCTGCTGTTCAAATATTCAAAAGTTATCAGTTTTGGAATATTTTTGTTAGACCCGACGGGCACCCGAAACCTGCCCAAAATCCGTTGGGTACGGGTTCGGGTGTCAATTTCGACCCGCGGGTGCGGGTTTGAGTTTCACATTTCACATGCGAAATTTTTCATTTTGGGTGGATTTTTGCTCTACCCGACCCGAATCCGACCCATTGCCATCCCTATCCTGGATTGCTGCGGTGGGGGAGGAGCAGAGGTGCTCTGCTGACGAGCACTACAAAAAGAAGCACCAAGCGTCAACTATGCCATCCAACGGCTCAGTACACAGCCCATCGAGGTTGAGCCGTACCTGGAGGCCTGGATGTTCCACTCTGCACGGAGCTTCTTGTGCGGGGGGCTCGAGCCACTCGCTCCCGTCGATGTCAGGGTCACCTCCGCTGGCTTCGGAGCTGGCGGAGCCTCGGGGGTCTTCTCCGACAAAGACACCACATCAGGAGCCTTCCCTGCCGAGGACCCCGATGCCGAAGATGCGCCCTGAGCTGGGGCGGCCCTCGATGGCTGAGAAGCTGATGACGTTGCTGGGGACTGCCTTGAAGCTACAGCAGCTTGTCGGTCAGCGGGATCCTTGCACAGCGGATCTTCCCGTCGAACGTGGCCGACTGCCAGCCGAGCAGGCGCCTCACGATAGCGGTGTCGCCATCGCTTCTGAGCCTGGATGAACGGAGGCCAGAAGATATGGTGGCGAGTAAAGGTTGTGAGCATTGGGGAGCAGAGGCTTCGAGCATGCAGAAGGAAGGCTTCGAGCACGCTGGGGAACCGTCCTTCTCTGGAAGGATTCCCTTTATATGTCCGCAACCTCAGGCAGGGCGCAGGCATGACGTTTGGGTTTCCATTGAGCCACGCCGCGGGTCACCTGCCTCCCCCAATGATGGGTAGGACCCAGGTCCACCCGTCAGACAATGGGGGCCAGGTGGGTAACTCCATGGGAACTTCTGGCGGTTCCCGGAAAAGCGGCGTGGTGGAGCTATGGCGGTCGACCCAAAAGCTGCCGCAGTAAACGCCCTAGGGCAACCCCTCGAGCATTGCCATGACCTGCAAGTTAGGAGCGGGCACACGTCCACTACGCCGATGACGTTCTGCCGCTTCGGCTGATGAATACGCTCACTATACCAAGGACTAGCCCACTACGTGAAAATCTCGCCACCGCTTCGGTTTCCAAAGCACAGGTTCAAAGAAACCATGCGGGAGAGATAGGGTCCCCACCCGCGGGCTCGACTCCCCCCACCCCCTCAAGATGGGCTTGGCAGCAACTGTCAGTATCCTGCAGACCGGGTACCCTCGCATAGTGGGTAAAATATAGCCTGGGCCTCGCCCCCCCCTGAGGCGGGCCCCAGCGTGAGCCATGTGCCCTTGGCCCATGGTCAGCCCTGGGGCTGCCACGTGCACATGAGCTCCGGAGCTGACACGTGCCCTAGGCTCCGGACCTGGTGGACAGTGGAGTAGGAGCTACCTGCAATATTGGTCATTAATACAGGCGGCTGAAGCGACAGGGAGTAGGAGCCGCCTGCAATATTGACCATTAATACCGAGGGTAACGTGCCTTTGAATTTAATTCGAAACCGCATTAATACAGACGGCTGAAGCGACCAGGAGTAGGAGCCGCCCGCAATATTGGCCATTAATACCGAGGGGAACACGCCTTTGACACCAATTCGAAGCCATCAAACATCGCAACCCGGTATACATCAACCACATTTAGCGTTAAACAAAAAGACAACAAACAATTCAATAATCGATAACAAACATTCATCACCAAACACACATTCATTAAAAATTAAATTTTTACAAACAACAAAAGAAAACAACATACGATCGCCTAGTCCTTCGGTGGCGGAGGAACCCCGCACTTGTCGGTGATAGCCTCCACCAACTTCCTGCTGCCTTCCACCCCAAGCACCTTACCGACTGTCTCCCGCATCGCGTCAAGACGATCGGCCACTGCGCTTAACCCGAAGAGGTAGTGGGCTATGGTGTCCATTCCAGTACATTCTGGAAGGCAATTGTCAGTGTCCTGTAGACCGCGTACCCCCGTGTAGTGGGTAAAAGACAGTCTGGGCCCCACCTCCTTGCTGAGGCGGGCCCCAGCGTGAGCCATGTGCCCTTGGCCCTATGGCCAGCCTTGGGGCTGCTACGTGCACATGAGCTTCGGAGCTGACACGTGCGCTGGGCTCCGGCCCGAGCCTCCCCGCTGTGGTGAGGTCCGGGGCTGACACATGTCCCCTTGGCTCCGAGTCGCCTCCTCGATGGGGTGAGATCCGGGGCTGCCACATGTCCCCTGGCTCCGAGCCGCCTCCCTGCTGAGGACAGCTCCGGAGCAGACACGTGCCCTGGGCTCCGGCCCGAGCCTCCTCGCTGAGGTGAGGTCCGGAGCTGCCACGTGTCCCCTGGCTCCGAGCCGCCTCCCCACTAAGGTGAGGTCCGGAGCTGCCACGTGCCCCCTAGTACCAAGCCCGTCGATAAGAGCTCCAGAGCCACCACATGCCCCATGATCCGTCGTGGCCACGGGTCGACAAAGTCAAGAAGGAAATGCACCGTCAGGCTTCGCATTCAAGGCTCTTACCTTCCTCAGAAGCATGGCGCACATCACACGCATCCGTCCCTTGCCCGTTCGCCATTACGGTGACAAGACAGGATGACAAGGCATGATAGCAGTACAAGGCCGCCCAACGACACGAAGCCGCCCAAGCAGGGCAAGAAGACGAGTCGACGATACGACATCTTCATCATCACCTAACACGCGGTCAAGGACGCTCAACGCGCCGGGCGGCTGGACTTAACTCTCTTGCCGTCCACTTTACTCAGAGGGTGAAGCCCTAGATTATGTATAGGGTTCCTTAGCTCTGGGGCCACCTGTTGGGCCCCAGGCCACATTGTAACCACCCCGGCCTTGGCCTATAAAAGGACCAGGGTGACCATCCGGTAGAGGGCTCCCGATTCCGCATCCCTGAAGACACAAGCACTCACGCACAAGCAATAGAACAAGCACACCCGTGGACATAGAGTATTACGCTCCGGTGGCCTGAACCACGTAAATCTCTGTGTTCATTCGCTCCCTCGAGCCCTGGTTGCAAAGGGTAGCAAGCCCCCTACGGAAAAAAGAACCTCGCGGACTGCTTCCGAGCAGGCCGTGAGGAGTGTCGCAGCTCACACTCCGACAACGACCAAGACCCAGAAGATCCATGGCTTCAGATGTATTGTTAAATAAATCCTTCGCCATCTGACGGCGCAACGTTGATAGGTCGTCATCCTCCTGTACCCTGAGGGCAACCAAACTCTGCACTAGGAAATAAACTTTCCTAAGAAGGTGCACTCTCTCTTCCGTCCAGGAAGGCGGCGGAGGTGCGGTTGGAGCCGGCGACGGAGGCGCAGTTGAAGCCGGGGACGGAGGCGCGGTTGGAGCCGGGGAGGGAGGTGTGGTTGGAGCCGGGGATGGAGGCGGGGTGTGACGCCCTCAATTCGGTGGAAAAACCACGGAACCGAGAACTAATGCATATGTGTGCCCAAGATGTTCGTCACACATACACATACGTTCCACAAACTGAATTCAGATTATATATTACCACGAATAACAGAGTTTATTACAATACCTCATGAGTCTTGGACTCATGCTCACAGCAGAAGTCTTATTTCTACGCAGCGGAAGTCTTTATTCTAATGCGGAAGCAATTTAGCTAATGCAGAAACAAATCTAAGCAGAAGTGGATCAATCTCTAATCCTTCCACAGGCAAGGTTGAGAATAGATCACACGTCCTAATGCTCCACTTGGTCTTCATAGTAGTCTTCTCCTGCTGCTGATGAGGAGATAATAATGCAAGTTTGAGTACAATGATGTACTCAGCAAGTGCGGGAAAACACATGATATGCAGCTCATAAACAAGGTAGGTATAAAAAGGCTCATTTGCAGAAAAGAAGATTTATAAAACCATGATAAAACAGCTACTTAACTTTAGACGAATGTAATCCCAGCATGTATTAAATTACCAACATACCTCCATCGCTTTCCATGTTCCACCCGAACATTAACCAACCTCATTCTTACTCACGAATACATCCTCGTATTCGCTACCATCTCACGAATACCTTCACGTATTCGCTACCATCTCATCTTATAAACAACTTTGTCTCACACCGAGACCCATCTCGTTGCCATGACTCAACAGTCATGCAACCATCTTATCACCCGGACTCATCAGTCCCAAACCAAACCATAACATAATCAATAACTATAACCAAGAACCTTCCCAATAACCATCCCAACTAATCATGGCAGTTTAGCCAGGCGCTCGTGACCGTAAGCTCGGCTATCATGATAGTTTTAGACTCTGCAGAGTTTGCACCTCTTTACCCACAAGTTTGTGATTTCGTCACCCGTCGGCGACTGCAGAACCTCTATTATACCAGTACACAACCATCGGTGTATGGTCAAGAGATCACAAAATAGCCTTTACAAAGGGGTTACTAGACGTATGGACTCACTAAGGTTTCACCGGCAGGCTAGAATCTCTAATTCTCCCACCCACGGGCCCCCTTTTGTGCCATGCAGTTCCCAGGGCAGTCCTCACTCGACTCCCAATCCCCGCGCCTTCCACAGTCCATAACACTCTAGCAACTTACCTAATTACTCAGCTAAGCCGCACCCATACTTGGCCTTGTGGTGGCACTGTTATCCTGGCATGTGCATGGATGAACTGGTCCTTAGATCTACGGCAAGTAAACCACCATCTCATGCTACCTCATTCACAAACCCAGGCTTGCCTAGATCTCCCTCCGATCCATGTTCATTAACATCATCAGTTTCTCATTATCATTACGAGTGCAGTTAGCTAGACACATCTATCTCGCTTCCCAATCCCATAGACTCAGCGAAGCATAAAGCAAAAACCATACCCGACTCATAAACTTCCCAGGCGACAAGGGTGGTTTAACCAAAGCTAATAATCTCCTATAAAAGGGTTTCCCATCATGTTTGACTCAGTACGCACACCTTTTCGCAAAACAAAACAGTTTTACCCAAAACATAGGATCAATATGGTCAAGGCGCACTTGCCTTGTTCTTGCGGTTCCGGTTGTTCTTGAATCCCAAAACCTTGTTGTTGCAGCTCGTCGTAGACAGCTCCCTGAGCTTGTCCTGCTTACGTTCCTCTCGGTCTTCGAGGTCCTACTCAGACCGCTGGGCTTTCCTCCAGTGATCTTCCTTGCCGCGCTCCGGCGATGGCTTTCTTGGCGAGTTGGGGTTAGGGCTCTAAGTCGTCGGCTCAGGAGTTGGAAAAGAAGTTTGTGGTTTTCGGCCAGGGGTTCTGGGTTCTATTTATAATCGGGAAGAGAAGAGTCCTAATCTGATTGTATCCCGAATAAGAGTCTTATTCAGATCGTCGTTGGATCCTATCATCTTATATTTAGTTGTTTTGGTGCGGTAACATTGTGGAATTCAGGTCAGTTTCCTTTACCTACCGGTATTCTTACGCGTAACAGCCGCTCCAGAACTCGTTACCTTCGCGGCGATGAGCTCTGGAGGCTCCACGTTTCCTTCCAAGGCCTGGTATCCCCTTCTCCGCAGAGACGAGCTCCGGTCGTGCCGCGTATCAACGAGCGAGACCTCCCCCTCCTTTGGAGGTGAGCTCCGCGCACGCCTCGTGTTGGTGCCAGTGTTTCCTCTCTTCTTTCTTCAGGGACATGCCCCGAGGTCGACACGTGTCCAGCAGTGACAGACCTCCCGGAGATAAGCTCTGGTGGCGACACATGTCCGATAGAACCGGACCTCTTGGAGGTGAGCTCCGAGATCGACACGTATCCCGTGTGACTGGTCCTCTGATTTCCGTAATGACTAGCTCGGAAGGTGACATGTGTCCTGCGGAAATGCCTTTGCTTCTTCCGCAGAGGAGAGCTCCGAGAGCAACACGTGTCCCCCAGGGTCGGACCTCTTCCCTTTTGCGGAGATGAGTCCCGAACCTGCCACATAGCTATTTTAGCGACGGACCTCTCCCCACCTCGCAGGGACGAGCTCCAAACACGCCACGTGGCCAGCGGGCCGCGGAAGTTGTATTCGGCGCTTTCTGAGAGCTGGATTCGGCTCTTGTTGGCTATCTTTTTGATATTTTTCTCTGTTCCTACTTTTCTTAAAATGTTTTCTCTTCATAAAGCATGAACATATGCTGACACCCGAGATGAGGGTGTCACAAATCTACCCCTCTTAAATTGAATCTCACCCTCGAGATTCATTAGTAGTAAATAGATGGGGAAATTCTGCCTTGATATCCTCTTCATGCTCCCATGTGGCTTCAGCTTCTGTGTGATGGCTCCATTGTACCTTGCACCATCAAATCACCTTGTTCCGGGTGACCCTTTCCTTTACGTCCAAGATTCGGACAGGGTGTTCCGCATAAGTCAGGTCCTTTTGAAGTTCAAGCTCTCCCATTGATACTTGTTCCTCTGGTACTCTGAAGCACTTCTTGAGCTGGGATACATGAAACACGTCATGTACTTCGGAGAGGTGGGTCGGGAGCTCTAGTTGATAGGCTACTTCTTCTCGCTTGTCCAAAATCTTAAATGGTCCAATGTAGCGAGGTGCTAGCTTGCCTTTGACGTTAAAACATCGTTGGCCTCGGATAGGCGACACCTTAAGATATACGAAGTCTCCTACTTCGAAGGTCAACTTCCTACGCCTATTGTCCGCATAGCCTTTCTTTCGTGACTGAGCAGCCTTTAAGTTCTCCCGTACCGTTTGGACTTGCTTTTCAGCTTCTTGTAGCACTTCGGGTCCAAACACCTGGTTCTCTCCGGTCTCGTTCCAGAACAGTGGCGTTCTACACCGTCTACCATATAATGCTTCGAAAGGCGACATCTTCAAACTAGCTTGATAGCTGTTGTTATAGGAGAACTCGGCATACGGTAAACTCCTATCCCAACTATGCCTACGTTTCAAGGCACAAGCTCTCAACATGTCCTCCAAAATTTGGTTTGTCCTTTCGGTTTGCCCATCAGTTTGTGGGTGATAGGCGGAGCTAAAGTCCAGTCGTGTACCCATGGCTTTCTGCAGCTTCCTCCAGAACCTAGAGGTAAACTGAGAACCTCGATCTGATACTATCCTCTTCGGGACTCCTTGACGGCACACGATCTGTTCCATGTACAACTCGGCTAATTGTGCAACATTGTAACAGGCCTTTACAGGGAGAAAATGGGCGGTTTTCGTCAATCAATCCACGATAACCCAGATGGAGTCATAACCCGGCTGAGTACGTGGCAATCCGAGGATGAAATCCATACTGATGTCCTCCCACTTCCATTCGGGTATCTTCAAGGGTTGCAATAATCCAGCGGGTCTTTGATGTTCGGCCTTCACCCGTTGGCATGTGTCGCATAGGGCAACGTATTCGGCTACATCCCTCTTCATACCATCCCACCAATAACAAGTTTTCAAGTCCTTGTACATTTTGGTGCTTCCGGGATGTATATAATAGGGTGAATCTTGTGCCTCCTTTAATATCATGTCGCGGAGGTGTTTTATGTTAGGCACACAAATCCTTTTTCCTAGCCAAAGCGTACCCTTCTCATCCTCCCTGAAATCCTTCTCTATTCCTTGTCGGATTCTTTCCTTGATCTCCTTGATCCCCTCATCTGTTGCTTGGCCCTTTCTTATCCCTTGCTCCAATGAGGAGTGGATCTCCATTATTTCCATGTTGTTCAAGAAACCGAGGTGTAACCGTTCGAACTCCTTACGTAGTTCGGGTGGTAGTTCCCGAATCGTGAGTTGGTGACATGCTCCCTTTCTGCTCAATGCATCAGCTACCACGTTGGCCTTCCCGGGGTGATAGTTAATTCCAACATCGTAATCCTTGATGAGTTCCAACCATCGACGTTGCCTCAAATTCAAGTCCGTTTGTGTGAATATGTACTTGAGGCTTTTATGGTCCGTATAGATCTCACATCGATGACCAAGGATATAATGTCTCCAAATCTTCAATGCATGCACCATTGCTGCTAACTCCAAGTCATGTGTAGGATAATTAAGCTCGTGCTTCTTTAATTGTCGTGAGGCATAGGCTACCACTTGTCCTTGTTGCATGAGCACACATCCAAGCCCCTGTCTGGATGCGTCACAATATATGTCAAAGCTCTTGCTTACGTCTGGCAATACAAGAATTGGTGCTGTGGTTAGCCTTTTCTTGAGTTCCTCAAAACTTTCTTGGCATGCTGGTGTCCATTGAAAGACCTTTCCCTTCATTAGCAATTCCGTCATAGGTTTCGCTATCTTAGAGAAGTCTTTAATGAAGCGTCGATAGTATCCAGCCATCCCAAGAAAACTCCGAATATCCCTCAGGCTCTGCGGTTGATCTCACTTCAGAACATATCTTACTTTTCCGGGATCAACCAATACTCCCTCCTTGGAGATAATGTGGCCTAGGAAAGATATTTCCTTTAGCCAAAATTGACACTTGTTAAGCTTGGCATACAATTGATCCTCATGCAATTTCTGCAAGGTCAATCTCAAATGTTCTTCATGCTCCTCCTCACTCTTTGAATACACCATAATGTCGTCGATGAAAACCACGACGAACTTGTCCAAGTACTCCATGAAAACCTTGTTCATAAGGTACATGAAGTATGCAGGTGCATTTGTCTACCCAAAAGACATGACGGTATATTCATACGAACCATACCGTGTTCGAAAGGCTGTCTTGGGTATATCGGAGGGCTTAATCTTCAGCTGGTAGTATCCCGACCGAAGATCAATCTTGGAGAACACTCGGGCTCCTTTGATTTGGTCGAATAGGTCCTCTATACGAGGCAGAGGGTACTTGTTCTTGATTGTTACCTCGTTGAGAGACCTATAATCTACGCATATCCTTTGGGTTCCATCTTTCTTGTCTACGAAGAGCACCGGAGCTCCCCATGGTGACGAGCTTGGGCGGATAAAACCCTTTTCCAACTGTTCTTGAATTTGCTTCTTGAGTTCTACTAGCTCATTGACGGGCATCCTATAGGGTCTCTTGGCTATGGGCGCAGTTCCGGGCACCAAATCTATGGCAAACTCAATGTCCCGGTCAGGTGGCATACCTGAAAGCTCTTCCGGGAACACGTCCGAAAATTCCTGAACCACTGGAATGTTGTCCAATGTTGTACCTTCGACGTGGTTCAAAATTGCCCGTTCGGTTGTTTGCTGGGCTGACTCAAACTCGACACGAATACCGTGCTCTTTTGTCAACTGCACGCTCCTTTCAGCACATTGGATTACTCCATTGTGCTTGCTTAACCAATCCATTCCGAGTATGATGTCAATCCCTTGGGAGTCCAAGACAATAAGGTTTGCAAGGAAGTCTACCCCCTTATTTTAAGGCTTACTTTAGGACATACTATATTAGTCCTCATTTCTCCTCCGGGAGAATTTACTAACATAGCACATTCTAAGTGGGATATGGGTAGATGATGCTTGGCAACATATTTGGATGATATGAAGGAATGTGATGCTCCAGAATCAAATAAGATGGTGGCTGGGTTGGAGTTGGCAAGGAACATACCAATTGCGACGTCCTAAGCCTGTTGTGCTTCCTCGGTAGTGACATGGTTCACGTGGCCGCGAGCATAATTCTGCTGTCCACGGTTCCCTTGATTGTCTCCTACGTTCGGTCGCGGGTTCTGCTTGGGCATGTTACCTTGCTGTCCAGGGCCTCTCCTCGGACACTGGTTCGCGAAGTGTCCTACTTCCCCGCATGCAAAGCATGCCCTGTTGCCTACGGTAGCAGGTATGTTGGGGCGGGGGTTTTGAACAGGGGCGCCATTGTTAGGTAGGGGCGCAGGAGGCATGGGCATGCGAGGTGCCGGAGCAACGAGTTGTTGCTGTGGTGGCTGGCCAAGGCGGTATGCAGGAGTGGTCGATCCATACTGCGGTGCTGCCGGGGGCATGTACCGAGGTCATACGTTGCTCCCTTGGGGCTGGTATGTCATCTTCCTCTTGCACTCTCGCTCGATCTCTCGGATCTTGTTTTCAACCACTATGGCCTTGTCAACCAGCTTCTGGAAGCTTACGTAATCATTGTTGAGGAGCTGAACCTAGATCTCATTGTTCAACCCTCTCATGAACAGGTACTGCTTCCTCTGATCTGAGTTGACATCTTCGGGGGCATACCGGGACAGTTGTATGAACTTGTTGAGATACTCATTCACACTTTTCTGTCCTTGGCGGAGACCTTCGAACTCCTACCTTTTGAGCATCATTACACCAGCAGGGATGTAGTGAGAGCGGAAACTTTCCTTGAACTCAGTCCAAGTGATTGTCTCCGGGTTGGCATGAGCATTGCTCAGGGCATCCCACCAGTCAGCAGCGGCTCCCATAAGTTGGTGCGACGCGAAGAGAACCTTCTCTCGGTCATTGCACTGAACAATGGCAAGCTTTTTCTCCATGGATTTTAACCAATCATTGGCCTCCATGGGATCACTAGCTTGAGCAAAGTGGGTGGTCGAGTCCTCATGAACTCTCCCAACCTGTTATGAGCCGGCGGTGGTGGTGGCGGTGGTGCCGGAACTTGGTTTTGGTTGGCCTGCAACTGACCCAAAGTTTGGATCATGGTTTGCATAAGCTGGTTTTGCATGGCCATCAACCTTTCCAGATGGTTTTCGCCAGCTCCCGGGTTAGCAGGAACTTCATCATGATCATCCTCTTGGTTGTCACGGACGTTCCTTCGGCCGGCGTTTCCTCTCACCATCTGTGAGAGAGGTCAAAATAGAATAGAATGTTAGAAGGTTAAGTAGGTCCCTTCAACTATATGCATCAAGGTGAGTTGGACTATATATATATTAGCCCATATGAGGATGTGAACAAGTGACGAAGCATCTCACACCTCTTTTCTTCTTACGTGTGGATATGAACAACGTTTGAGACGTCCCACAACTCACACTAAGCACACAATCACAAATAATCATCACAAGGGCCCACACAACTCCTATTCAAGGATGGTTCCCTATGCCAAGGTGGTTTCAAGGCCAATCTAAGCTATTCACCCTAGGATGCTTCCTTTGGTCAGCGTGGCTTAGCTACCAGTCTGGTCTAATACCAATACATGACTCCTATTTATGGTGTAACTTGCTGTTAACCCGTGGCTCTAATATCAATCTAAGGTTTCTATCTAGGCGTGTAACCTACTGTCAACCCGTGGCTCTGATACCAATCTGTGACGCCCTCAATTCGGCGGAAAAACCACGGAACCGAGAACTAATGCATATGTGTGCCCAGGATGTTCGTCACACATACACATACGTTCCACAAACTGAATTCAGATTATATATTACCACGAATAACAGAGTTTATTACAATACCTCATGAGTCTTGGACTCATGCTCACAGCGGAAGTCTTATTTCTATGCAGCGGAAGTCTTTATTCTAATGCGGAAGCAATTTAGCTAATGCGGAAACAAATCTAAGCAGAAGTGGCTCCATCTCTACTCCTTCCACAGGCAAGGTTGAGAATAGATCACACGTCCTAATGCTCCACTTGGTCTTCATAGTAGTCTTCTCCTGCTGCTGATGAGGAGATAATAATGCAAGTTTGAGTACAATGATGTACTCAGCAAGTGCGGGAAAACACATGATATGCAGCTCATAAACAAGGTAGGTATAAAAAGGCTCATTTGCAGAAAAGCAGATTTATAAAACCATGATAAAACAGCAACTTAACTTTAGACGAATGTAATCCCAGCATGTATTAAATTACCAACATACCTCCATCGCTTTCCATGTTCTACCCGAATATTAACCAACCTCATTCTTACTCACGAATACCTCCTCATATTCGCTACCATCTCATGAATACCTTCATGTATTCGCTACCATCTCATCTTATAAACAACTTTATCTCACACCGAGACCCATCTTGTTGCCATGACTCAACAGTCATGCAACCATCTTATCACCCGGACTCATCAGTCCCAAACCAAACCATAACATAATCAATAACTATAACCAAGAACCTTCCCAATAACCATCCCAACTAATCATGGCAGTTTAGCCAGGCTCTCGTGACTGTAAGCTCGGCTATCATGATAGTTTTAGATTCTGCAGAGTTTGCACCTCTTTACCCACAAGTTTGTGATTTCGTCACCGGTCAGCGACTGCAGAACCTCCATTATACCAGTACACAACCGTCGGTGTATGGTCAAGAGATCACAAAATAGCCTTTACAAAGGGGTTACTAGACGTATGGACTCACTAAGGTTTCACCGGCAGGCTAGAATCTCCAATTCTCCCACCCACGGGCCCCCTCTTGTGCCATGCAGTTCCCAGGGCAGTCCTCACTCGACTCCCATTCCCCGCGCCTTCCACAGTCCATAACACTCTAGCAATTTATCTAATTACTCAGCCAAGCCGCACCCATACTTGACCTTGTGGTGGCACTGTTATCCTAGCATGTGCATGCATGAACCGGTCCTTAGATCTACGGCAAGTAAACCACCATCTCATGCCACCTCATTCACAAACCCAGGCTTGCCTAGATCTTCCTCCGATCCATGTTCATTAACATCATCAGTTTCTCATTATCATTACGAGTGCAGTTAGCTAGACACATCTATCTCACTTCCCAATCCCATAGACTCAGCGAAGCATAAAGAAAAAACCATACCCGACTCATAAACTTCCCAGGCGACAAGGGTGGTTTAACCAAAGCTAATAAACTCCTATAAAAGGGTTTCCCATCATGTTTGACTCAGTACGCACACCTTTTCGCAAAACAAAACAGTTTTACCCAAAACATAGGATCAATATGGTCAAGGAGCACATGCCTTGTTCTTGCGGTTCCGGTTGTTCTTGAATCCCAAAACCTTGTTGTTGCAGCTCGTCATAGACAGCTCCCCGAGCTTGTCCTGCTTACGTTCCTCTCGGTCTTCGAGGTCCTCCTCAGACCGCTGGGCTTTCCTCCAGTGATCTTCCTTGCCGCGCTCCAACGATGGCTTTCTCAGCGAGTTGGGGTTAGGGCTCTAAGTCATTGGCTCAGGAGTTGGAAAAGAAGTTTGTGGTTTTCGGCCAGGGGTCTTGGGTTCTATTTATAATCGGGAAGAGAAGAGTCCTAATCTTATTGTATCCCGAATAAGAGTCTTATTCAGATCGTCGCTGGATCCTATCATCTTATCTTTAGTTGTTTTGGTGCGGTAACGTTGTGGAATTCAGGTCGGTTTCCTTTACGTACCGGTATTCTTACGCGTAACAGCCGCTCCAGAACTCGTTACCTTCGCGGCGATGAGCTCCGAAGGCTCCACGTGTCCTTCCGGGGCCTGGTATCCCCTTCTCCGCAGAGACGAGCTCCGGTCATGCCTCGTGTCAACGAGCGAGACCTCCCCCTCCTTTGGAGGTGAGCTCCACGCACGCCTCGTGTTGGCGCCGATGTTTCCTCTCTTCTTTCTTTAGGGACATGCCCCGAGGTCGACACGTGTCCAGCAGCGACAGACCTCCCGGAGATAAGCTCCGGTGGCGACACGTGTCCGATAGAACCGGACCTCTTGGAGGTGAGCTCCGAGATCGACACGTATCCCGTGTGACTGGTCCTCTGATTTCCGTGATGACTAGCTCCGAAGGTGACATGTGTCATGCGGAAATGCCTTTGCTTCTTCCGCAGAGGAGAGCTCCGAGAGCAACACGTGTCCCCCAGGGTCGGACCTCTCCCCTTTTGTGGAGATGAGTCCCGAACCTGCCTCGTAGCAATTTTAGCGGAGGACCTCTCCCCACCTCGCAAGGACGAGGTCTGAACACGCCACGTGGCCAGCGGGCCGCGGAAGTTGTATTCGGCGCTTTCTGAGAGCTGGATTCGGCTCTTATTGGCTATCTTTTTGATATTTTCTCTGTTCCTACTTTTCTTAAAATGTTTTCTCTTCATAAAGCATGAACATATGCTGGCACTCGAGATGAGGGTGTCACACGGGGCGAGTGGAGAGCATGGTCGGGAGCGCTTCATCGGTGTTGCCATTGAGACTAGGGCTACGGTGCGGCGAGGAAGACGAAGACTAGAGGGAAGAGGAAGACTGTGATGGTGGTGCAGACTGCAGAGAATAGGAAGGTGCAAGTTATAATGGTGCAGAAAAGAAGAGGTTGGATCGCTTCAAATTCTGCTCACGAATGGCAACGACCGCACGATAGAGACGGACCGTGGAGTAGGAGCCGCTTGCAATGTTATCCATTAATCCAAGCAGCTGATGCGACCGGGCTCAGTTTAGTTCAACAGCAGGGCACTACAAGTGTTTTTATAGCATATACTACACAATCCACACCAGCAGCCACTTGCCTGCAATCACTCCGGCCGTTACTCGCTGAGCTTATCCGGAGACATCCACCTAACTCGGCCTTCAAAGGACTCCTGCATACAGCACAAACTGACTCACACGAACGACCAGGTACTCCTGCATGCAGCTGCTCTCTTTGCTCCCCGGCGCCCCGCCGCTCCAATCCGTGTCGTGAAAAATGGTCAACAGCAAAGAGACGCGCCATAACCTGCTCTACACTCCAGTGAAAACCCTTCCTCGTTTCATTCCCTACCGAGGAAGAATTTCTCTGTTTACCACAAGTGTGTTATAAAACCGAGCTGATCAAGTCTCCAAAATTCGTGGTGTTTAGTCCATCACAGCTTATGCCGAGTGAAACACACGTTCTAGACTCCCCTACGATCATCTAGGATCAACAAGCACCAAAAAACATTGATTGTAGGCTCTGTTCTTCAAATTTTTTGGGCCGCCGCCGAAATTTTCCCAAGGTCGCCGGCGAGCTCGTACTTGTACCACATTGGACACTATTTGGATTCATATCGGCGATCAGTGTTCTACCACGGAGCTGTAGGAAGAAGAACCGAACGATTTGAGCCATTGGTGTGTGAGTTTGACTTCGCCAGAGTTGCACCAACGACGTTGCCCGTCACGGGCGGGTTTTCGGTGACCGGTGGCCGTCACCGACACCACAAACGAGTTTCCCGTGGTCCCAAACTAAGTAGCGGCCAGTTTTAGCCCTGGTGAAGGACGGGAACCCTGGTCCATCAAAGCTCACCGGAGAGCGCCGCCGCTCGGGTGCCGCCAGCGCGAGGTTGAAGAAAACCTGTGGTCTCCGTTGTCAGCGATTTGAATTTTTCCTTTTATTTCTAGTTTTTCATCAAACTTCAAACCCTCATAACGTTCTGTAGGAAAGACCAAACATCCTCAAATAAATTTCGTTAGACTCCTCTTGATTAGCACTATCCAGAGATGTATCATAATTGGTATGAAAATCCCTGGATTTAGCTCATTAATTCCTTTAAATTAAATCTTAGAAAAATAATTCCAGGAGTTATGATAAATAGAAAATTCTCAATTTTGGCTAGAATGTCCATCATAAATCCCCTGATATCCAGATAAAATTTCAGCATAATTGGACTTGATTTGGTGGGTCTAATGTTGTTCAAATTGCCTAGGTCCCTGAAAAATTAGAAAAACAACAGAAACTATTTTTCAGATTTTTGTCCAAACTTAGGTATTCAATATCTTCCTGTAGGAAGCTTCAAATTTAGGTAAAACAATCCTCAGGGACTCAGGGAATTCTGAAGTTTCTGAAAAGTCAAAGTTCATCAGAGTTTAAGTCATATAAAAGTTAATTAGCTCATTATAGCTATTTTTATACATGAACACCTAAATATGTGCATTATTTTCATGTCGTTTAGTTGTTGAGCTCGAGGAGACACTGGAGGCCTTGGAAGTCATTCCTCTGGATACTGACCCCACTGACCTTCAGCAACAAGGCAAGCCCCGGTTTGCATTTAAAAATTTTTATTGAGTTTTTGATTTATAAACACCTAGATTGATGTATGTATGTGCATTAGGTCTAGAGTGATTGGAACTCTAATTGCATAACCAGCTTATCCTAAAGAGAGTGAGGGTAGTGTCTAAGTCCCCGAGTAGAATATGCCATGCTTAATGTTTTTTAGGCTTCGGTACAAGTCGGGTAGTTAGAATCTACTCGCGAGTATAGGATTCGCCACATATGGCATTGGTTTGAGATGTGAGATAACTCTAGTAATAAAAATGAGACTAGGCAGGGGCATAGGACGCAGCAAGAGGAAGTCTTGTGTGTGTAGCCCTGCCCGTGTCGATTGAGGACCGATCTGTGTGCGTCCCCGCTGAACAACTTTTAATGTACCGAAGGCATATCGGATATATGGGGTCTCATAAACTGATGTAACCTATACCTCTGGGCGTCGAGGCATAGCACACCGATTTATAGGTGTAGATTGAGGGCAGCAAGGTGGAAATCCGCTAATGGGCATAGAGAGATGCTCCGTTTAGGGAACCTCTTGCTCGTTTGTGTGTGACCGGTTCGACGTTTGGGCTGTTTGGTGAAAGGTTGTTCCATACGACATCGGTTGAGCATACCGTTACAGCTCTGAGGATGGGCGTACGTGACATGCTATTCGAGTATCCCTATAGGTGTGTATCGAGTCAATTCGTCGTCTCTCGTGGTCATGAGTACCACTTGTTCACTGTGTCGTGACATAGTAAATATGTGGGATGAATGTGATGAATTACTACTGTTATGAATAAATTGTATTGCAACATGTGTGCCACCAAATATTGCTCACTAAATTTCAGATTTGTGAACCTTTAACTTGTGAATAAAATATAAAGTAAGGATGAACTTGTAGGCGTGTCCGTTGCTGAAAATGTTTATCCTACCTTTGGTATGACTTGCATGTAGAGTTTCTTGTCTAGGAGACTCGGATAAGTCTTGCTGAGCCATCGTGCTCACGGTTGCTGCTATGAGTGTTTGCCGGTGAGGACTACCCCACTGAGATGGAGTACGGGTTCACCGGGGAGGTTTATCCTCCTTTGGAAACTACGGCCGAGTGGGAGCCGTGCGCGCCACCCTGAAGCTAGAGTGTAGCTAGTGTGGGTTGTCCGTAGGTCTGGAAAATCGACTTTTGCTAGTTAGGAATAGGCGTGAGTTGTATAGTTAAATTTCCGCTACATTTAAACTCTGTAAATTAGATGTAAACTAAAGTTTTGTACTACTTTTGTATAAATTTAGTAAGTTGGAATGTAATACTATGTTTTCCTTATCATGTGTGATGTCAGGTGTCGTATCGTGCGGCATCACCCTCTGTGATCCTGGATTGTACGGATTCTGGTCCGTGATAGGCTGGTATCAGAGCTGCTTAGGGGATAGCACACTAAATAAGTACAGTATTATGGGAAACTTAGGATTATGGTGAGGAGTCGCTAGTATGCCCAAATAAGGACTATAGTAGTATAGTTACTTAAAGTGGCATGACTAACTTACTTGTTATATTTCTGTATTTGGATTACGTAACAATGCACCTATGCTTAGGTAAAAGGTAAGGTACGCCACCGAAAGCGGTCAATTTTGGTTAGCTCCCTTGTGCGAGGAACGTAGCATGAGATGTTCCGTTCGGTGATGAACGGAAAGTGAATATGTTTTCTAAGACTCTTTATGTGGTTATAACTAGCCTCCAGTGCGCAAACCCAGGGGCAAGAGGAGGAGACCTCATCGTGTGGTTTATAACACAAAGTATGTGCTCTAGGACTTTTTATGTTCTATGGGACATACGAGAACGCTGGTCCACCGGTGTGCTTAATTGCAAAGATGCGGAGCCCTCCGTCGGGTGGTGAATAACCCGGCCATGTACCTTGAGACGTGACTTCACCCAATGACGGCTGTATGGCAATGATACAGACATATGTATTTCATTTCAACTATGGACCTGCCTGAAATGAAAAACTATCTGAGTGGGTCATTATTGAGTGTTCTTATGTAGGGCTAACCACATTGCATATCTCGTGTTGTACACGTTTGTGAGAGACCGTTTTTAGTGCCACGGTTGAGTCGCATATGTCGGTATAATCCGGTTAGGATTTTCCATTTTGTGAGGAACATAGTACCGACATTTAAGAATCATGATTGCATTAAAACAACTTTGAAAAGGAACTAATATAACTATTTTCAGTTCCTAGGAATCTGGTTCTGATGAGAAATTCATAAATTGGGTAGTTCAGCCCAAGAGACTTGAAAAAGAGTGCTCTGTTTCTGGCAGGAACTTTGCTGGACTTTGATAGAGCATAACTCACAAGTTATTTAGACAATGGAGGTGTGGGATATAGTTCTGTAAAGGGGTTTAAGTGATCTGCAACTTTGTTGTAGACTTCCATAACAGAATGACAAATCAAACTGGTTGAAATTCCGGATGAGTGCAAACTGTTCAGAACCAGGACAGACTCAAAACTCTCTCTGGACTGTTCTGTTTTTCAATCATAACTTTCGGTAAAAAATCCAAAATAGTCATAGGATACCTTTTTGGAAAGGTTAGGAGATGTGTTACATCTTTGCGATCCGAACGAATCATTCTTTCTACAGAGGTCAATCTTTGCCTATTAGGCAAGAATTCAAAGTTTTTACAGTTGCAGTACCGAATTCAGTGAAATTTTGAGTTGAAAACGGCAACATTCAAAGGAGGTGCTGTTGAAATTCTTCCAGGAATTCTGTCCAATTTGAATTATCATAACTTTTTATCCAGAGCTGATCTGGGGGCAAATAAATACTTGTTAGAAAGCTACTGAAGTTAACCTTAACTTTGGCATCAACTTGAGTTATGAAAATTCCAAGTACTAGATCAAAATCTGGAATAAGTAGAAACTGGTCATTTCTAGGCAGAGAAATGCAGTGGAACTCATTTGGGTGATTGTTGTACCAATGGGGGTTTTATTACACCCACTGGTGTATGGCATACTCATGAGTTATTATCTTCAAGTAGTAAGAGATTTGAGAATTTTACATACTCAAAGTCTTTTTACTAGTGACCATGTTTGTCTCATATTAAGATAAAAGGGTAGTATACGTGATGACGAAGCGATATTAACGTCTCGTAGTGACCAAATATAGTTGAGATGAATTTCCAGAGAGGGAGTCCATCAATTTGGATTTTCACTATTGTGTACTTGGTCTGGTAATGGTGTAGCTTGCATAAAGTTATTACATTATCCATATACGAGATGTATCGCATTTTTAGCGTCATTATGCTTTACTACTATTTTATGGACTGCATGGAGTATGCTTTGTGGCTGATTTGCATGTCGTCATGGTTACAGGATGGTTCGTACCCGAGCCACACACGAGGTCGGTGGTTTGAGTCAACAAGGAGGTGATAACTCCCAGCCAGCTGCCTACGATGACACCCCGCAGCAACAACCACCGCCTCCACCTCCGCTTACGTTGGCGGATGTGATCTCGGCGCTGGTTGGCTCTCATGAGGAGCAGGCTGACCTGCTCCGCACGATAGTCCAGAATATGTCCCAGGTGGGGACACGTCAAGAAAGGGGGCCTCGTGAGCCTCACATGAGCTCGTACTTGGATTTCATGAGTACGCATTCTCTAGTGTTCACCGAAGCTGCGGAACCTCTGGAGGCCGACAACTGGCTGCGGACCATAGAGTCCAAGTTCAGGCTGCTCCAATGTACAGGACAGAAAAAGACTCTCTTCGCGGCGCAGCAACTGCACGGTGCCGCTGGTGCGTGGTGGGCAAATCATCTTGCCTCACTACCTGCCGGCCACGCCGTTGAGTGGCAAGAATTCCGTGAGGCATTCCGTGCCTATCACATACCTCCCGGTATGATGAAGAGGAAATTCCAAGAGTTCTTGAAATTTAAACAAGGCGGGAGGAGTGCCCATGAATACTCCCAGGCCTTCAACCATCTGGCACAATACGCGTCGGACTACATCTCCTCAGAGGAGAGGAAGCGCAAGCACTTCTATCGGGATCTGAATCCCGAGATGAAGACACATCCCGCACAGTGCAATCGCGGCAACTTCAACGACCTCGTCAATGCCACGATTCTCCATGAGGATGCTCAGCGAGAGCTCGTTTCTGAGCAGAGGAAACGAAGCGCTCCGCAGAACAGCGAGAGTGGAGCTCCCCAAAAATACTGAATGGTGTATCGGACACCATCCGGTCAATAGTGGCATCCACCGGCACGACCACAGGAGTTTGGGGGTCATTCATATCAACCATCTCCATTCCGACCGCCGATGCCACCACCGCGACCGCAGCAGCAGTAGCAGCAGATGGTACCCCATACATTTCCACAACAACAAAGCGCACCGGGATTCCGTCCACCGGTCAGCGGAGGACCGCCTCGCTACACATGCTTCACGTGTAGCTAATTCGGCCATTTCTCCAAGGACTGCCCACAGGGGCAGCAAGGCAGCGGGCAAGCCCAATATCAGGGCAGTGCTCGGGGCCAACCACCGGCCAAGAAGAGAGGTCAGTGACCCGGCTACGTTCATTACCTCGACAATGAGAACGTACCAGAAGGGGATACCGTACTGGCGGGTACGTTCACCATCAACGATCGCGCAATCATTGTTTTATTTGAATCTGGTGCAATCCATCGTTTCATAAGTGCATCATATGTGGTCAAGCATCAACTGCGTCTTCCCTACCAACTGCTCATATATTATTTGCTCACCGAGAGGGAATATTTCAGCAACTACGATGATTCCAAAAGCACCACTGTGCTTGGGCGGGAAGATATATCCCACTACTATGATTATCGTCGAGGGACAGAAAATTGATGCAATGTTAGGAATGTCATGGCTAAGCTACCATGGCGCTGTCCCGGAAACTCTATCACAGACGGTTCATCTGAATTCTCCACTTCGCCGTCCGCATTCAATCTTATTAGACAGCCCTGTCCCAGAAGTTTCAGCAGATTATCATACTGAAACTCCCAAGTTGGAGGACATCCCCATAGTTCGAGAATACTCTGATGTGTTCCCGGATGATCTATCGGGCATGCCACCTGAATGGTATGTGGAGTTCAAGATTGAACTTGCACCCGGGACAACACCAATATCGCGGAGACCGTATAAGATGGCCCCGAATGAGCTGGCTGAATTGAAAGAACAGCTAAATGACTTGTTGAGTAAAGGTTTTATTCGACCGAGTTCCTCACCATGGGGATGCTCGGCACTGTTTGTGAAGAAGAAAGATGAAACCTTGAGGTTGTGTGTTGATTATCGACTGCTCAACACCATCACCATCAAGAACAAATATCCACTGCCCCACATTAATATCATGTTCGTTCAACTTGTGGGTGCAAGTGTGTTTTCAAAGATGGATCTACGCTCCGGATATCATCAAATAAAAATCCAGGTGGAGGATATCCCGAAGACGGCATTGTCGATGAGATATGTATTATATGAATATCCCATCATGTATTTTGATCTCACCAACGCCCCGACACATTTGATGTACCTCATGAACTCAGTGTTCATGCAGGGTTGGACAAGTTCACGGTGGTGTTCATATACGACATCTTGGTTTATTCCAACTCTGAAGAAGAACATGCCAAACACTTGCATATCGTCCTTCAACGATTGCGAGACCATAAACTATATGCCAAGTTCAGCAAATGCGAGTTGTGGATTAGCCAAGTGCCATTTTTCAGCGGAAGGCATTGCAGTTGATCCAAGCAAGATTGAGCAGGTGATGAAATGGAAAGCCCCCACTTCTGTCCATGAAGTCAGAAGCTTCCTCGGTTTAGCGGGATACTATCGGAGGTTCATTCTGAGTTTCTCCAAGCTTGCTAAACCGATGATTGAATTATTGAAGAAGGAGACGACATATGTTTGGAGCTCAGCATGTGAAGGAGCGTTCCAAGCATTGGTGAAGCATCACACAACAGCCCCGGTCTTAGCTCAACTGGATACTACCAAGCCCTTTGACGTATATTGTGACGCGTCCGGTATTGGACTTGGCTGCGTGTTGATGCAAGAAGGACGGGTGGTCGCCTATGGTTCATGTCAACTTCGAAACCACGAGCAGCACTATACGACTCATGATCTTGAGCTCGCTGCTGTGGTATTGGCGTTGAAGATGTGGAGACACTATATCCTTGGAAACTTGGTGCATCTCTACACTAACCACAAGAGCTTAAAGTATATCTTCACCCAGAAGGAGCTGAATATGAGGCAAAGGAGATGGATAGAATTAATCAAAGATTATGAGATCGAGATTCATTACCACCCCGGCAAGGCAAATGTGGTTGCGGACGTACTGAGTCGGAAATCACATGTCCATAACCTTACTATTACACCGATAGAAGAAGAAGAACCGAGTTTATACTTGGTTCCATATGGATCACTCTACAACCTTGCTCACATCCCTACTGTTAGGGAGGATATCATTGCAGTTCAGAATATGTACAAAGGCATGACACATCTCCTGAAGCGAGTGGATAGTGGAGATATCAAATGTTTCCGGAAGGATGAAGAGGGGATGCTATGGTTCAACGACCGTATAGTCGTACCCCGGGATATGGAGCTAAGAAAAAAGATCTTAGATGAAGCTCACTTGTCTAAATTTTCCATTCATCCGGGCAGCAACAAAATGTACCAAGATTTGAAGAGTAAATTTTGGTGGACACGGATGAAGCGAGAAATTGCAAAGTATGTACCCGAATGTGATACGTGTAGGCGAGTGATGGCTGACCATATGAGGAAATCAGGGCTGCTCCAACCACTGAAAATTTCAGCATGGAAATGGGAAGATATGAGCATGGATTTTATTGTGGGATTGCCCATGACTTTTCACAAGCATGATTCCATTTTGGTAATCGTTGAACGGTTAACAAAGTCAGCTCACTTCATTCCCGTGCATACAAATTACCATGCTAGCAAATATGCCGAGTTGTACGTTGCAGAAATCTTGCGCTTGCACGGAGTACCCAAGACAATAATCTCAGATCGAGGTGCACTGTTCGTGGCTCGTTTCTGGGAACAGTTGCACACTTCTTTGGGTACCAATCTGATTAGAAGCTCCGCATATCAACCTTAGACAGATGGACAAACTGAGAGGGTGAATCAAGTTTTAGAAGACATGCTGAGAGCCTGTGTCATCCACCGCGGTAACAATTGAGATGATCATCTACCGTTGACGGAATTCTCGTATAATAACGGCTATCAAGCGAGTATCAAGATGGCACCCTATGAGGCTCTCTACGGCCGCAAATGTCGCACGCTGTTGAATTGGTGTGAATCCGGTGAAAGGGTCACGTTCGGGATTGATCTAGTGAATGACGCCGAAGAGCGAGTTCGGATGATTCAAGCAAAATTGAAAACCGACCAATCCCGACAGAAAAGTTACGCTGATAAGAGGCGTAGGACGCTGCATTTCAATATCGGAGAACATGTTTATCTCTGTGTGTCTCCGATGAAGGGCGTGCACCAATTCGGCGTGAAGGGGAAACTCGCTCCCCGCTTTATCGGACCCTATGCAGTCACCGAAAAATGTGGACCAGTGGCATATAGACTGGAACTACCGGCATTTCTCGCTGGTGTCCATGATATTTTCGATGTCTCACAACTTTGAAAACGTCTGATGTATACGACTGTTGTTCCCACTGAAGACATTGGCGAGTTGCAACCGGATTTAACTTACGCTGAATATCCGGTTGAAATTATTGATGAGAACACTAGGACCACGCATAATATAACGCTATGGTTCTACAAGATCTTGTGGGGCAACCACACCACTAAAGAAGCGACGTGGGAGAGCGAAGATTTCCTTCGCTCAAATTATCCGGATTTCTTAGCATCTCATCTCGGGTAATTCCTCTCATACCTTCGTCTCTACTTTTGTAATCTCGGGAGGAGATTCTTTTAAGGGGGAGGGATGTGAAAGTCCACATCTACACCTTTAGTTCAGTACACAAAATTGGGGAGACATTCAAATTTTCAAATGCATTTGCAGCTAGCCATACCCTAGTATCACTACTGCAAATTCAAACTGAATTTTTCCCAAAGTGTGGCAATTTGCATATTGGATTTCACCAATGGGATCAGCACATTTGAATTAGCACCCCTGCCAAATTTCATCCAATTTGGACTTTGGTTGCTATGAGTTTGAATCAATGGAGGGGGAATTCAAATGCCATATGCAGTTCAAATTTCATCATTCAAAAATGAATTATTTTGAATTCAAACTGAGCTCATGACTTGGTGGTTAAGTCTACAATTAAATTGTGAGTAGATGAGAAAATATCACTGGAAACTGAAAAAAAATGAACAGGGGAGAAGTGGACATATGTCAGCCACAGAGAACAACAACCACCTCTATTTCTTCGGCTGAGAACCGAGCGCACGCCACCTAGGGATAGAACCCCCCCCCCCCCCCCCCCCCCGATGAAGCAAGTGCCAGCTTTTGCTCGGCTGATCATTAGGCCGGGTGAAGGGATCACCACAAACCCTACCACATGAACGGGCTTCTCACTCGTGCCCAACACCCCCTCGCTCAGCTCCAAAGGTTTTGCCGCCACCGGTTTGCTCTCTCTACTCCTCCCCGGCGCCCCGCTGCTCCAAGCCGTGTCATGAGAAACGGTCAACAGCAAAGAGACGCGACATAACCTGGTCTACACTCCGATGAAAACCCTTTCTCATTTCGTTCCCTACCGAGGAAGAATTTCTCTATTTACCGCAAGTGTGTTCATAGAACCGAGCTGATCGAGTTTCCAAAATTCGTGGTGTTTAGTCCATCACAGCTTATGCCGAGTGAAACACACGTTCTAGACTTTCCTACGATCATCTAGGATCAACAAGCACTATAGGTGGCCATATGGGCCGGGCCTAAAGGGCCGGCTTGAAAGCCCGGCAAAAAAGCACAGACCGAACCCGGCACGGCCTGAAATAGACAGGCCCGGGCCCGCCAGAAGCACGCACCGGGCCGTGCTTGGGCTCCACCTCAGGCCCGTCGGGCTGACCCGGCATGGCCCGTTTATGGGCGGCCCGGCAGGCCCGGTGTCGAAGTGTTTTCCTGCGACACTTCCCCCGGTCTGCTCGGAAGCAGCCCGCAGAGGTTCTTTTTGTAAAATCCCCAAAAGATGCTAGAAAGAAATTCAGCACATGCACACTTAGGAAAAATGAGGGGAATTAAAACTTAGAATTATAACGGTGTGAGTTCAAAGTGATGATTTAAACTTCCCAAAAACTTCCAAACATGGATATCTAAATTCATAACTTGAGTCTCCATAATCCAAATATTAGGCCTCTCAAATTTTAGCTCATTTGGAGGGGTTCTACTATTTGTTGGGAATTAAAAGATGAAGCCCTCGAATCTGAATTTAAATTTCAGTTTCAAATTTCAACTTCCTCAAATTGCAAAATTGGTTCCACAAATGTGTTCTCCACATTTCAATTAGCATCCATACAAAAATTCAGATTATTTGAGTTTGGTTTGCTATACTTTTGGAACAATGCAAAAGGGAATATGCAAATTTCAATTCAAATTCAAAGAGCCAAATACATTTCAAATTCCACACCAGAATCCAGTCCATTTGAATTTAGAAAATTCAAACCATGACTTGGTGTGGAAGGATAGCTTTTAATTGTGAGTAGCTGTGGTAAAATATCAGTGGAAAAAATGAATAAGAAATGAGGGGGTGGGACCCAGCAGTCAGCCACACAAATTGCCTTAACCGACACTGTTTTCACCTCGGCACGCCACCGAGCGGCTGCACGATCTGCCGGCCAATGATGTTCCCTCCACCTCGACTGTTTTCTCCACGTACTCAGCCTCCACTGAGCGCCCTCGACATTCCACCTCGTCTCTCCAGCGTGTTCCCTAGCCGCTCCGCTCTCCCGTCCGAACTTCTGCTGAAACGTTCACCCGGCAGAAGAAATTCTTCGGCTCATCGATGCCTGGTGAGCTCGGCGTGCTTCTCGCGTGACTGAGCCATGGGAAAGCCGCAGAAATGTCACACCCGGTTTCTCCGAAGAACAACCGAGTGAATATCACATGTATGCCAGGATCATTTTCTCATACATGTGATGACAAATAGTGAAGCATCATTTATTACAAGCCAGGTGTCGAATATAAATAAGTCTTACATAGCATATGTCTCGATGGACGATAATAAGTTCATAACAAGTAAATAAAATAGCAGCGGAATATTATTCTTGTGGGCTCCCTTACAGGCGTTGCCCGGGGGACTCCATGAACCTAGAAACCTTCTTCGGGTTCAAAGTCTTGATCATTAAACACCACTTCATTATCTTGACCTGAGCAGCAATATAAACCAACAAATATGCAAGGTTGAGTACCGATGGTACTCAGCAAGTGTGGGAAAGTTATGTCATGCATGGCTAGAGCAAGGAGAGGTTGAACTCATGGTTAAAGCACTACGCAATTAATACCTATCACCTTATCTTATTAAGCACCTACATTACTACACAGGTGAAATGGTCCCAATCTCCCATCCCATCATCATAATCAAATAACCATAACATCATTTCCAATGTTAAGCTCCCCGTTTAACATCCACAACCTCCAAGGTCATCATATTCTAATCATGAATAAGTCCAAGCCGCTCTTGACCGTGAGCACGGCTGTCATGACAGTTTTGACTCTGCAGAGTTTGCACCACTGTACCCACATGTAGTGATTTCATCCCCCGTTGCCGGGTGGACTAAAAGAACCTCCATTATGCCAGTGGCCACGAACCACATACACACTTCCCAGGTGTGTAGCCAGGAGATCACTACGAAGCCTTTACAAAGGGATTCCCGACGAGCGTGGGCCCACTGAGGTTTCACCCCTAACAGCATACAAGAGGCTCCAACCCCGCTGCAGTGGCCCCCTCTTGAGCCTTGCGGTTCATATGGTAGTCCAGCTGACACCTATTCCTCGCACCATCCAACACACCCATACTACGTCGGGGATACACCCAATTAATTGGCCAAGCTGCCCCATCTCAGCATGTGGTTGGCACGGTAAAGCCAGGTTACATGCTCCATGAACCGGTCCTTAGGATCCAGGCAAGTACTAAACACAAACCCGAGTCTCGTGCACCTAGCACCAACCAAAACATCCAACTTGCCTTGATCCCTACCTCTACATAACTCACAATATCTCATTCAAGAGTATGGTAAAATAAATTGATGATCTCATATCCCAAATATCCCATTCTAAGCATGGCTAAGCATATGCATAATAATAAATGACATGATAAAATGAATCCCAACCCAAGCTACAAGGAAACAAGGTAATGCATTTCTAGGGAAACATCCTAGCATGGGTATCATATTTTCAATTGACAATGCAAATAATTCTATCTACACATCCTAGTATAGGAACAAAGTGGTCAAGGACACTTGCCTTCTTCCTGCTGCTCTGGGAATGGGTAGTCCTGATCTTGGAAAGGAAGAACTTGCTCTGGAGCAGGTTCTACATCATATCATCACACACAGCAAAAGAAAACAACAATCCATAAGACATAGTTCACACTTCCACTTCATACAAACCACACATTCCCATTTATGAAAGCCATTCCCATTCCTATGTGTTGTGGTTACTCTATGTGTGTTGATTGTTGGGCTTACATGCACTTTTAAACATGTGCATATGATTTCTACTTTTGTATTCATATTTATGTTGCATACTATATATGAGTTTCCAATTTAAATAAATTCCTTATATTCAATTGATACACCTTTTAGCTACCAAGTGTGCATGGAGGGTATTTTCCTATTCCAAATGTGTCTTCAAACCTTCTACCAACTCTAAACTGAATTCTTTGGATTTTGGAAACTTCATTTATCATTTTCTAGTTATTCATACCTAGCTTGCTTTATTTTCAGATTTATTTCCTATGCCTAAATGTGAACTTTATTATGAAAATAGTAAGACACCTCATCTAAACAGAATAGGTTTTGGTTCTAAAATATTAAATAATATATTTTTGAACTTCTCCTCTGATGTGAACTATTTTACATTTATTTTACTAATTTTCAGAATCATTCTCTACTTAAAAATGTGTCCCTATAACTAATAAATGTGAATAATCAATTAGACAGATTCATTTCAGCCAAAAATCTATTTTTATCTCACTCCAAAGTTTTCCAAGTACTAGGAAAGTTTTTAATTTGAATTTACAATGTGTTTGTCCCATCTTTTAAATTTTAAACACTAAACACATATTCAAATTCCTAAATTTAATATCACATAGGGTTAAAAGTAAACTCACCCCACTACAGGGTCTATTATATTATTTTAAGAATTTCCAGGGGTCTAACTACACATAACAGAGGGGTTTTCCTAATTTTTATTAAGTCCAGGGGCTAAAACTGATTTTTAAATGAATTTACATGATTTTCTGAAGTTCCAGGGGCTAGATCAGAAGTTTTCGGGGCTAGCTCGTATTTTCCGAGAACCCCAGGGGGTAGCGCGTAAGAATTCCGGCCTTTATAACGTGGGGCTGACGTGGACCGTCCGATTTAAAACAGACGGCTGAGATTATAACGTCGAACCGGTACGCGGGGATTTAAATTCTACCGTGTGATTTAAAATCGACGGCGCACAAGCGGCCACGTCGCTCTGATCGAGCGCGGGCGGCGCTGCCCGGCGGCACACGGCGGCGGGAGGCGGCGATCTCGCCGGAGAGTTTCGGATCTTCGTCAATTCTTCCTAGAACTATGATTTTATGGCATAGATCGGTAGAGGGGAGGTCGGGGATCTCACCTCGGGGGTTTTCTTGAGCTCGGAGGTCCTGGAAAGCGGTCGGCGACGAGGTCCGAGGTGAATTCACGGCGAGGCTCATCGGCGCTGTGTTTGAAGCGCAAACCACCGAGTTTTCTGCACCTGCGCGGTTCCCCGGAGGCGGTGGATCAAGATCAGCGCGTTAGATGAGAAATCCCGAGCGAAGATCGAGCGAAATTGGCCGGAGAAACTCGGGTTCTCACTGGGAAGAAAAACAGACGATCGCGGGTGAAAATCGGGAAGATGCCGGTGTTTATATAGCCGGGGGAGGGTGGCGTTTGGTTGTGATCGAGTTTGCGTCGTCCAGGAACGAAATTCGGCTGGTATACGCGAGGATCCGGGGCGGTTTCGATTCGGAGGTGAGAAGAGTCCGGCCGGCCGAGCGCGGGCGCGAGGAGGAAGAAGGGTTGGCGGGCCCCGCGTGTCAGTGGGAAAGAGGGGAGGGCGCGCGGCTGCGGGCAGGCACGGGAATAAATGGGTCGGCTGGTGGGTTTCGGCCCACTGGCCGGGGGTTTATTTTTTTGCTTTTCTTTTTCATTTCTGTTTTGAGTTTAATTTGAATTCTAGTTTGAATTTGAATTTTTGCAACACATGCAATACGTCCAAAAATTTTAAATTCCCCTCTTAACAGGATTTTGGGGTGTTACAGCTCTACCCCCTTAAAAGAAATCTCGTCCTCGAGATTGGTGGTTCTAAGAAAACAATTCCGGAAATTGTGCCTTAAGCTCATCTTCTCGCTCCCAGGTGGCTTCTTCTTCCGAGTGATGCTTCCACTGCACCTTACACATCTGGATTCTTTTATTTCTTGTGAGGCGTTCCATTGTTTCCAAAATCTTGGATAGTTGCTCGGCATACGACAAATCCTCAGCTACGTCAACCTCATTCATGGGTAACACCTCTTCAGTCGTTCTCAGACATTTCTTGAGCTGACACATGGAATACATCGTGCACATCCGATAGGCGAGCCGGTAATTCTAGTTGATACGCCACTTCGCCTTTCCTCTCCAGAACTTGAAAGGGTCCGATGTATCGATGTGACAACTTCCCTTTCACCTTGAACCGACGAAGTCCTCGGATAGGGGACACCTTGAGATAGACATAGTCTCCCACGTTGAAAATGAGCTCTCTTCTCCGTACATCGGCATAGCTCTTTTGTTGTGTCTGTGCTATCCTCAAGTTGTTGCGAATTTCCCTCACTTTCGCCTCGGCTTCTTGTAGTACTTCGGGACCAAACACTTTACTTTCCCCTGTTTGGTTCCAAAATAGGGGAGTTCTGCACTTCCTCCCATACAAAGCTTCGAACGGTGACATCTTCATACTAGCTTGATAGCTGTTGTTATAGGAGAATTCCGCATACGATAAGTTCTTGTCCCAACTCCGATTGTTTTTGAGTGCACACGCCCTCAGCATATCCTCAAGAATCTGATTGGTTCTTTCCGTCTGCCCGTCAGTTTGGGGATGATAGGCAGAACTAAAGTTCAGAGGGTTCCCATGGTTTCGTGCAACTTTTGCCAGAACCTCGAGGTGAACTGTGTCCCTCGATCCGACACTATCTTCTTCGGCACTCCATGGTAACACACGATCTTTGACATGTACAATTCTGCCAATTTGGATCCGCTGTAGCTTTCTTTCACGGGGATGAAATGAGCTACCTTGGTTAGCCTGTCGATGATGACCCATATTGAATCATATCCTGATTGGGTCCTAGGAAATCCCACTATGAAATCCATACCGATTACTTCCCATTTCCATTCAGGCACTTTGAGTGGTTGCAATAATCCCGCGGGTCGTTGATGTTCTGCTTTCACCAACTGGCATGTGTCACATAGGGCAACATGTTCCGCGACATCTCGCTTCATGCCATACCACCAATACCTGCTCTTGAGGTCCTGGTACATCTTCGTACTCCCAGGATGAATGGAATAGTTAGAATCGTGAGCCTCCTTCAAAATCAATTCACGGATCTTCTTTACTTCTGGCACACAGATTCTTTCCCGTGCCACACCGTTCCCTGTTCATCCTCTCTGAAACCAGGGGCCTTATTTTCCTTGATGAGTTGCCTAATTTCTTGTATCTTCTCGTCATTCTTTTGACCCTCGTGTATTTCTCGCTCTAGTGTGGAGTCCACTTCCATGGCGATGGCTTCACCACTATTCACAAGGCATAGATTGAGCCTTATAACCTCGTCCTTCAATTCTGCAGGCATGTCCTTAAAGCTCAACTTATTGACCTGCACTTTCCGACTTAAAGCATCTGTCACGACGTTTGCTTTCCCAGGATGATAGTTGATGCCCACATCAAAGTCATTGATTAGTTCTAACCATCTCCTTTGTCTGAGGTTGAGATCTGGCTGTGTGAAAATGTACTTTAAACTCTTATGATCCGTATATATCTCTGTCCTCTTCCCCATCAAGTAGTGCCGCCAAATTTTCAACGCGTGTACCACTGCGGCTAGTTCTAGGTCATGTGTAGGATAGTTCTTCTCGTGCTTCCGGAGCTGCCGGGATGCATAAGCCACGACATGCCCTTCTTGCATGAGAACACATCCCAACCCGTTTCCAGAGGCATCGCGGTACACCGTAAAGTTCTTCTGCATATCTAGCATAACTAGCACTGGGGCTGTTGTCAATATTTTCTTTAACTCCTGAAAACTCGTCTTGCACTGCGGCGTTCATGTGAATGTGATTCCCTTCTCCAACAGTTTGGTGAGGGGTCTCGAGATCTTAGAGAATCCCTCAATAAACCGTCGATAGTATCCTGCCAATCCCAAGAAACTTCAAACTTCCCCGACATTTTCAGGGGTCTTCCACTTCTGTATATCCTCGATTTTGGCGGGATCCATGGAGATTCCTCCCTTCGAGATGATATGTCCTAAGAAGGGAACTCTCTTCAGCCAAAACTCACACTTGCTCAACTTGGCATATAGTTGGTGTTCTCTCAGCCTCTGCAACACCAACCTTAGATGTTTCTCATGTTCCTCTTCATCTTTGGAGAAAACGAGAATGTCATCTATGAAAACCACCACAAATTTGTCCAGATATTCCATGAATACCTTGTTCATGAGATACATGAAGTATGCCGGGGCATTCATTAGCCCGAAAGGCATGACGGTGTATTCATACAATCCGTACCGAGATACGAAAGCTGTCTTTGGAATATCTGCTTGCCTTATCTTAAGTTGGTGGTATCCCGACCTGAGATCAATTTTCGAGAACACACAAGCTCCCCTCAACTGATCAAACAAGTCTTCAATACGGGGTAATGGGTACTTGTTCTTGATGGTTACCTCATTCAAGGCACGGTAGTCCACGCATAACCTTTGGGTTCCGTCCTTCTTGGGTACAAATATCACTGGAGCTCCCCAAGGTGAGGAACTAGGACGAATATACCCCTTCTCCGTCAATTCTCTCAAATGATCCTTGAGTTCTCCCAGCTGCTTGGAGTCCATCCGATAAGGTCTCTTGTATATTGGGGCTGTTCCAGGCACTAGCTCAATTGCGAATTCCACTTCACGATCAGGAGGCATACCTGGCAACTCCTCCGGAAAAACATCTGGATATTCCCTGATGGTCCTGATCTCCTCCACTTTCACCTCAACTTGATTTAATTTAATGTCCCTCCTAGGCTCTTGTATTGTTATAAACTTTACTCTTGTGCCACTAGGGTGAGTTAGTTCCACCGTTCTGGTCGAACAATGGATGATTCCTTTATGTTTGGTCAACCAATCCATACCCAAGATAATATCTATCCCTTGTGAATCTATCACTATGAGGTTAGCAGTAAATACTACCCCATTAATGTCTAGGTTCACTTTGGGACACACTTGTCTTGTCCTTATTTCTCCACCTGGAGAGTTTACTGCTAGCATATGGTCCATTCATGTTGTTGCTAGGTCATGCTTCTTAACAAACCCTTGGGCAATGAACGAGTGGGTAGCACCAGAATCAAACAACAGGGTTGCAATGTGTAAATTGGCAGGAAACTTACCAACTACCACGTCGGGTGCCTCTTGCGCCTCCTCCATGGTGACGTGGTTCACCCGTCCTCTCATTACATTCTGCTATTGCGGCTGCGCGGGCTTCTTCTTTGGGCACTTATGGGCGGAGTGCCCCACTTCACCACAGCTAAAACATTGCACCCCAACCTTAGGTGCCTGGCCTTTGTTGTCTTGTGGTTGGTTTGGGGGTCCTTGCACTGCTGGTCGAGGTTGATATGTAGGGCGAGGCTGCTGTACGAACTGACGTTGTGGCTGTATTGGTGCTGCCGGAGGCCTGTAGTTCGGGTTGTACCCTCTTGGTGCTGAGTAGGGTACCGCAGCACGGTTCGTCTGCCCTGCGGGTTGCTGCATTAGACGTGGGCGGGTGTTGCTCCCGAAGGCTTGGTGTGACCACCCGGCCTTCCTCTTGTTTCCATTTTCCAAGGCCTTCAGCTTCCTTTCTACCACAAATGTTCTGTCCACCATCTTTTGGAAGCTTTAATACTCGTTGGAGGACATTGCACATTGCATTTCTGCGGTAAGTCCTTCCACAAAACAATCCTGTTTCTGCTCATCAGTCTCTATGTCCCGTGGGGCATAACGGGAGAGTTGAGTAAATTTAGTGAGGTATTCCCTCACAGTCATGTTTCCTTGCTGCAACCCCAAGAACTCCTTCCTCTTGTTTTTGAGTTCACCCCTTGGTATGTAATGGTTGCGGAAGCTACGCTTGAACTCTTCCCTAGTGATGTTCTCAGGGTCATGATGGGCGGCCACGTAGGCGGTCCACCAATCAGCAGCAGGTCCATGCAATTGATGAGAGGCAAACAGCACCCTCTCATACCCTTGGCACTGTATGATCCTCATCTTGCTCTCATTGGTCTTTAGCCAGTCATCTGCCTCTAGAGGTTCAGCAGCACTTGCAAACTTCGGAGGTTGAGTTCCTAGAAACTCACTCAACCTTGGTTTGGCGTGGTGCAGCTTGTGGAGGTGGAACTTGATGCAAGTTGGCCACCACTTGAGTCAGGTTCTAGATGAGCTGATTTTGATTTTCAAGCATTTGGTGGATGGGATCAACTCCCTCACGGCGCCCACCCCTGTCTTGGCTCCCAGAAAGATGAGGGTTGCCGGCCTCATCGTTGTTGTTGGCAGGGTTGACAGCACGACCCTTTCCTCTTCTGGCCATCTAGCATGATCAACCAAATGTTAATTTAAAGCATTACGTATTATCTTACTACTTTCACTTGTTTTTACTTTGAAGTGTTGAGGCTTTGTTAAACTTTCTGAGGGTTCATGTCTCACACAAAAATAAATGCACTATTATTTCATGTGGGTTCACACACCAAAGCAAAACAATCTGAAGACGAGGCTGTGGACAATTGCTCATGGCTTCCACAAATCACGTCACACACCAAGCATTTACACACCATTAACTAAGGTAACGACTCGACTATTCGACATCTTGCTAACTAAGGGAAAGACTCTACACTACTCGTATCCCTGAGCTGGCTCCTTGGGATCTTCCTCATTATTGCGGCTGCCTTCTGACTCTGCTTTGGGTGGGGAGGCTGCTGGTGGAGAAGTGCGACGACGCCTGATCGCCCGGCGATCTGGGGAGTCAGGAGTCCATGTATCATTCATGGTGACACACAGTTCATTCCTATCTCCTCTTTCTCTCGCCCTCAAGCAGGCTCGAAGCAACGCCTCGGTTTCCTTCAGGGTGTCCTGAACATCCTGAAGCTCCTGCTGACACTCCTGCAGTCGAGTGCTGAGCATAGCAGCATCCTCCAAGCACAAGTCTATGTGCTCATGGGAAGTCCCTTGCTGCACTGGCGGGTACTTATACTCCGTTGTACCACTCTCGCGCTGGAGGACATACATGTACTCAGTTCTGTCCAGGTGTCGACGATAGATGTGACTCTGGCAGGTGATGGCGTCCCAGGAAACATCCTTCTCCTCATCGACCTGTGTCGCTCGACAAGCTGGAGAGCGGTGGATCTTGAGCAGCTGATTTTCGTGGATAATCCTCATCTCTGAACTCCATTCTTCCCTCTTCTCACGGATGGTCCTGGTGGAGCTATAGTGTATGATTAGCTTGCCCGTATTGCCGACGGCTTGGAGCATACGTCGAAGACGGCGCAACAAGCCTCCTACTGCCAATCCGTAGGAAAGGTACGTCACCGGACGACTCTCCTCTCTTTGGGCAAGGGTAACTATGGGAACTCTCCCTCCTGTGGACTTGCGAGCGGTGCGAATCATGCGAACCATCTAAAACAGAAAGCATTTAAACTTAGGTTAGATAAACTTTTAAACAAAAATCCTATTTTGAATGAAAGTTGGGGTAAGATGAAGAAAGTGACTCCATTAAATAACACTTTTCAACACACACCTTGTAAAATAGTTTTTAAGAAAATAGGGCCCTTAAATACATCCATTTCTACCTAGGTCCACGTTCTTACGGGCAACCTTGGCTCTGATACCACTTCTGTCACACCCGGTTTCTCCGAAGAACAACCGAGTGAATATCACATGTATGCCAGGATCATTTTCATACATGTGATGACAAATAGTGAAGCATCATTTATTACAAGCCAAGTGTCGAATATAAATAAGTCTTACGTAGCATATGTCTCGATGGACGATAATAGTTCATAACAAGTAAATAAAATAGCAGCGGAATATTATTCTTGTGGGCTCCGTTACAGGCGTTGCCCGGGGGACTCCATGAACCTAGAAACCTTCTTCGGGTCCAAAGTCTTGATCATTAAACACCACTTCATTATCTTGACCTGAGCAGCAATATAAACCAACAAATATGCAAGGTTGAGTACCGATGGTACTCAGCAAGTCTGGGAAAGTTATGTCATGCATGGCTAGAGCAAGGAGAGGTTGAACTCATGGTTAAAGCACTACGCAATTAATACCTATCGGGAAAGTTATGTCATGCATGGCTAGAGCAAGGAGAGGTTGAACTCATGGTTAAAGCACTACGCAGTTAATATCTATCACCTTAGCTTATTAAGCACCTACATTACTACACAGGTGAAATGGTCCCAATCTCCCATCCTATCATTGTAGGATCGAAGAGCACGTGAAAAGCTACTAGAGGGGGGTGAATGGTAGATTAAAACTTTTCGCAGCGGAAACAATAAAAACCCCTCAGCAAAAAATCAATCGGTTAAAGAAACTGTGTGTGCAAATGTTTTCAAACGTGTTCAACCGTGACAAATTAAGTAGAGAGGTAGAGAATCAAGTCACGGATCTAATGCAACAAGAATCACTTGAAAACACGCAGTAAAACTTGAGATACGATCAAAACATTAAACGAAGATCAATCTGTTCTACCCGATATAAAACAGATCTGCAACGCTGCAAAGAAACTCTTGTATCTCAAAAACTACAGATCCGAAGCTCGTGAAAATTTCACAGATGATAGATAATTGAGTTGTAAAGACAACCCAAAAAGAATCACGTCAATCGGATCTGTAAAACTCGAGTTATGAACGAAACACCGAAGCAACGTCGGTCTGTCCAGAAACTCGGCGAGAAAGACTTGACGAAAAACAAGTCGGACGAACAAGACACGAAAGCTCCTCGAAACTATGAACTTTATTCAATAGAAACACAAGAGGAACAGCCCAAAGTCGTGCACCACGAGCTCTGGCCTCCCTTGCTTATATAACCAGCTCTATGGCCAATCCAATTCAAACTAGGACTCCTACTCCTACTTGGATTCAAACTGTAACTTTCCAATACTGCTCAAGACTCTTCTATACGCAGATAGAAGCAATCTTAAGACTTCCAAACACCTTAGGAACGTCCCAAACATTCCTAAAACAACTCAAATTCGTGACCCACACGAAATCCTATCATAACCAACTCAAAACTTTCCATATTTGAGTCAAACATGACTCAGCCGCAGCCCGAGTCCATAACCTAGTCGGTTGGACCTTTCCGACCAGTTCTTTACGTCCACTTCTCTTCATCACGCCTTGGAACAATGTTGCCACGTCCATGCACTCCTTGCACACGTGCAAACACCTTCCAACGACGTACACACAACCTTCATATGCACTGCCCTTGATCCAAACATGTTGCGCGACCTCCCGATCAACTCAACCACATCTCCTCCCGAACTTGGTTGTTGGAACCTCATCTCCTCCCTGAGACTAGTCCAAGGATCCCGTCACCAGCCATGTCTTGAAATCAAGCAACACCTGCACATGAATAAACAACCAATTCTTCCAAGCACAAGTCCTCGACTTGACTCACGTTAGTTCGAAAACCACAACACCTTACATGAGCACGTCACATAAGCATGTTGCAAACCATATCAAATGATAACAGCCATAACCACCAAAACACACCAAAAACTTAGTAAATTAATACTAAGCAAACCTTCCCATAAAGCAAGTTTGAAACATTGCGAGTTAAAAGCAAAAACAAGATGCTGCAGTTCTACGAGTTGAACTTCACGGGAGCTCCCTAAAAACAAGCTCCGGACGTCACAGAAGCTCTCCGGACCTTGCAGGAGCTCTCCGGACCTTGCGTCGGACCTTGCCAACACTTGGCGGACCTAACAAAGAACTTGTCGGACCTTGCCACAGAAGAATGTTTTGGCAATATTCAAAACTTTGAATGTTAATGCTAACTTTTATCCTAATTGCCAATGTATTCAGCACACATAGGTCTCACAATCTCCCCCTTGATGAATGCATTGGCAACACCAACTAAAATCCGAACATTGGCTTATGAAAAGTTTTGAAAAGCTTTGAAAACTCATTTCTCCCCCTTTATTAATTTCTCCCCATTTTTTAAAATCAGAGAAGGAAGAAAGTGTATAACATATGCAAAGTGTAAAAAAAATCTCTCCTTATACATATTTCTCCCCCTTTGACAATGTATTCAGCAAGGTTCAAAAGAGAAATTTTTAAATGTTATGAGCATATTATAACATATACATACAAAACAAAGCTCATCCAAGTCATACTATCAGGTTACTTACACTATCACATCAATGAGATACATAAAGTAGTGTAAGCCATGCTAGAGATCAAATGTATTTTTCAGTTTAAGCAAGTCATGATCTCCCTTACTCAACTATTTCAAAACCTGAAAACATGACACTTGTTGCTGCATTTTTATTATTCATAATCATTTAAGGCACAAAGTTGATCATATGATATTTACAAGAGATTATATGTCGCATCAGCCTTATTCTAACCAACCAAGCCAAGCCTATGTCATTTGACAATCAGAAGCTTAAGGACATGGTTTTAGTCATACATAATTCCTTCCAAGTTCATATCTTAGTGCAATGATAAGCAATCTCAAAAGAAGAAGTGCGATGCATGCATATTCTCTTGATCTTTTCTCAATTTTTTATTTGAAAACTCAACATGTGAGCTGATCACTTGATTAATTTTTTATGATTAAAAGCACTTGTGAGCACGCAACAAGTTTAAAACAGCAAGAAAGTTCGATCATGACCAGATTTAGTGTAAGTAATTATTCCAATTACTAGTCATGGCAAAAACTACAAAATGTATAACATGAGTAATGTAGTAAGAACTTTCATCCTGTAAAAGGAATCACAAAGTCATATATGTATGAAATACTATGCTCATATTATTTTAGTTTCAGATTCACACAGACTTTCAAAGTTTCAAAAACTCCCCCTCAATTTAAGCCATGAGGATGCATAACCCCTATTTCACTACGAATGAAACAAAAACGAGTGAAATCCAAAGGTTTTGTAAAAATATCAGCCAATTGTTGTTCGGTATCGACATGGTGAAGCACAATGTTTCCTTTTTCAACATTATCACGAAGAAAGTGATACCTAATGTCAATGTGCTTAGTTCTAGAGTGTTTCACGGGGTTTTTAGCAATACAAATTGCATTAGTGTTATCACAAAACAGTGGAACACTATCTAAATCAACCCCATAGTCCTTAAGTGTTTGAACAATCCAAAGAATTTGTGAGCAAGCGCTAGCCGCAGCTACATATTCAGATTTGGCCGTGGATTATGCAACTGAACTTTGTTTTCTAGAGGACCAAGCAACAAGTGAATTACCAAGAAAATGACAAGCACCCGAAGTACTTTTCCTATCAATCCTACAACTCCCAAAATCAGCATCCGAAAAAGCTTTCAAAGAAACGGTTGAGGAAGAAGGAAGAAAAATGCCAAATTCTTGAGTTCCATGTAGGTACCTGAGAATCCTTTTGATGGCTTAGCGATGTGAAGCATGTGGAGAAGCTTGAAAACGTGCACAAAGACATACGCTGAATTGTATGTCCGGTCTTGACACCGTGAGATACAAAAGTGATCCAATCATACTTCTGTATTCTTTTTTATCGACCGGGTCACCATCTTCGTCAAGTTCAAGTGTTGTTGCTGTTCCCATTGGTGTCCGAAGAGGCTTGCATTTGTCCATGTTGAAGCGCTTAAGAAGGTCCTTTGTATACTTAGTTTGATGCACAAAAGTTCCTTCTTTTGTTTGCTTGATTTGCAGCCCCAAAAAGTATGTGAGTTCTCCCATCATACTCATCTCAAATTTTGAACTCATCATAGCTGAAAACTTGGACACGAGATCATGAGAAGCACAACCAAAGATAATATCATCCACATACACTTGAACGAATAATGAGTCATTGCCATGCTTAAGTACAAAAAGAGTTTTATCAACCTTGCCCATGGTAAACCCCTTTTCAAGTAACAATGTTTTTAACCTATCATACCATGCTCTAGGGGCTTGTTTTAGACCGTACAAGGCTTTGGACAGTTTGTAAACATGATTAGGAAAATTTGGATTTTCAAAATCCGGTGGCTTCTTAACATAAACCTCCTCCTCTATGTAGCCATTAAGAAAAGCACTTTTAACATCCATTTGATATAACTTGAAACCTTTAGATGCAGCAAATGCTAATAAAATTCTTATAGCTTCTAATCTAGCAACAGGAGCAAATGTTTCATCAAAATCTAGACCTTCAATTTGAGTGAAACCTTGAGCAACCAACCTAGCTTTATTCCTAACCACAACCCCATCCTCACTTTGCTTATTTTTAAATACCCATTTAGTTCCAATTAATGTGTGACCTTGAGGTGGAGGTACAAGTTTCCAAACATTATTTCTTTCAAAATTTTCTAACTCTTCTTGCATGGCATTAATCCAAGATTCATTAGTGAGTGCTGTGATATATCCTTGGGTTCAAAATAAGCAACAAAAGCAGAATGAGCATGAGAGTTTGGATCGCAAAACCTGGACCGAGTGACTCGTTCATGCAAGCTTCCAATGATTTGTTGTGGAGGATGACTTTTGAGTACTCGGAGGGGAGTAGACACTTCACAAGCACCTTCATCTTCATGTTCGGACCTTTGATTAGGAGAGCTTGCTGATTGAGGAAGGTCCGAACCAGTAGTAGTGACTGTTGGTGCTGGTTGTGGTGCAAAATCAGCAGCTTGATCGTTATTTACTTCTGAGTTTTCGGGCAGCAGCACCACTTCTTCATCTTCTTCAATAAAAATACTCTCCCCCTGCGGATATGGATCCGGACCTGCAATATCAGAGCTAGTACTTGGGCTAGCTTCGTCAAAAGAAACCTCGCAAGTCTCCACAATTTTGTTAGTGTCAAGTAAAAGCACACGGTAGCCTCTAGTATGAGATGGATAACCAAGAAACATGCCATCAACAGATCTAGCTTCAAATTTATCAAGATTACCATGTTTCTTAACAAAGCATTTGCAACTAAAAACCCTAAAGTGTGTAACACTAGGCCTATGTCCAAACCGGAGCTCATATGGGGTTTTTCCAAGCTTAGCACGCAAGAAAACACGATTTGAGACATAACAAGCAGTTGCAATTGCATCAGCCCAAAATTTCCTAGGAGTTTGATATTCATCAAGCATAGTCCTAGCCATCTCAACTAAGGTCCTGTTCTTTCTTTCTACGACACCATTTTGTTGTGGTACATAGGGTGAAGAGTATTGATGATCTATTCCATTTTCAGCACAAAAGTGATCAAAGGATTGGTTTTAAAATTCAGTTCCGTTATCACTTCTAATCGCTTTTAATGATCTTGGGTGATCAATAGATAATCTAAGAAATAAAGTTCTAAAATGACTAAAAGCTTCATTCTTAGATGCCATAAAATAAACCCAAGAATATCTGGAATAATCATCAACAATCACAAGCACATACCATTTACCTCCGAAGGATTGAACACGTGCCGGACCTACTGTGTCAAGATGTAAAAGTTGTCCCGGTTCAGCTGTCATGGTCATTGTGAGAGGAGCATGTGAACCTGCAACAAACTTAGCATGTCTACAAGAAGAGCACACAATATCATTGTCCTTTTTAAGCTTCGGCAGCCCACGTATGCGATCGAGAGCACTAACACGAGTGAGATGATCAAAGCCTATGTGACCAAGTCTACGATGCCAAAAATATAGATCCTTTGTATCATTAGCAACTAGACACCGATGCTTAGAAGTTGACAAATCAAAATCAGCTTTAAGAACTCTTCCAAACCTAAAGCTCACCTTTTGAATCTACAACCTTGCAGCAATTTTTAGCAAAGCTAACCTCTAGATTTTCATCTAGCAATTGTGAAACCGAAAGCAAGTTGTATTTCAAATTTTTAACAAGTGCCACATCTTTCAAAGTGTAGAGATTGTTTACTCTAACCGAACCTTTAGCAATTATGGGAGTAGAAGAGTTATCGGTGAAAGTAACATTTTCTACACGTGACACAAAAGAGAGAGAGGAGAACCATTCTTTGTTACCGGTCATGTGGCGTGAGCAACCTGAATCCACAATCCAAATGTTCTCTTTCCTCAAACGTGAAACCTACACAGCAGCACAATACGTCGATGACTCAATACTGGGGTTAGTTAAAAGACTTTTAGGAATCCAGTACTGAGTCACACGACGTCCAGCAGGAATATCACGCGAAAGCTGAGAAGGTACAGCAGGTTTATGAGCCAAACATCGAAAATTTTTGTTCTCAACTACTGACTTAGAAGATGTGTTATTTGTAGCACAAAAAACAGTAGGTCCGGGAGCAAGTTTTTGACTCATTACAGCAGGTTGCAAGCTCCGAACATTCGGTCTAGCAGATTTTGCTTGGTTGTTATGTGATCTAGCAAGTATTCTTTGTTTCTTATCGTGTTTAGCTAGTCTATAACAAAAATCCATGACATGACCATCTCTACCACAGTAGGTACAATGAAAAATAACCTTATTATCATGTCTAGATGAGCAAGCAACACGTTTATTAGAACCCGAATGGGACAGTACTCCTGCAGATTTGAAAATCACCTCTTTTTGTCTAGGAGCTGTTTGAATCAAACCGCTTCCTAATGACTTTACAACTTTAGGTGGGTGTGCCTTAGCATGAGCATGAGAATTAAAACATAAACCAGTTTTATCATTACAAGACTTGGAAGAATTCAGCAGCAAGTTTAGGTTCTTATTTGCATTAGAAAACCGATCTAGTGTCCTATGCATGTCATCAAGTTTATTGGACAGATCAAAGCAGTTTTCACATGAAGTTTTTTCTTTTAGTTTGCAATTTGAACAATATTTAACTTCATGCACACGTAAAGCATTGTTCAAAATAGAAATCTCATTCATAGCATCATTTAGTTTCTTATTCAGATCATCACATGAAGAACAATGCAAATCAATTGTAGAACAACAAGCATCTTTCAAATTTTTATCATTAAGTGCAGCAAGCTCTTTGTTCTTTTCAATTTCAAGTTCAAGTTTATCAAGTGTAGATGCGTGTGCACTTCTTAAAGAGGATAATTGTTCATAAATCAAATCACATGAGGAACAAGAATCATCACTAGGAATCAAAGTTTTTAAACGATTAATTTCAGATTCTAGTGATTCAATTTTAACAGCATTGTTCCTAAGTTTTTTATCCTTTTTATTTAATATAACAGTGGCACGAGAAATAGCATCACACATTTCTTTGCAAGTGGGACATACCTCTTCATCGTCGCTGTTGTGTTCTGCCTCCTCGGAGCTTGAACTTGACTTGCTCGCCATGCAACACATATTTGCCATAGCTTCTTCATCTTCATCACTACCGGTGTCCACATCACTTGAGCTGAAATCTTGAAGTGCAGAGATCATACTATGCACTATGTTGCGCATTGATAAATCTTTCTTCTTATTATTATTTGCAAACGATTTCTTCAGCCTTGTTTGCTTTTCTTCACGTGAAGTCGGACCTGAAAGGTTAGGGCACTCCGTACGAAAATGTCCTGTCTTACCACATTCAAAACATCGTTGAGGTCCGGAGCTTCCTCTCCTTCTAGTTCTCACATTTTGCAATGCTTTTGAGAACCGGGTAGAGATAAGTGCAAGCTCCTCCTCTGGAAACTCTTCAATCTGTTCAAGGGTTAGAGAGGACAGCAAAGAGAGTGCACCACTAGATGATGATTGACTAGAACTAGACATGTCACGTTGCGAAACAAATGCAATAGACTTGTTGGGGTTTTTACGTGAGATGATGTCAATTTCATGAGTTTTCAATTTAGAATAAAGCACATCTAAAGTAAGAGAACTCATGACAGTAGATTCACGAATAGATGTAACTTTCATCTCCCAAATTGACATATCTAATGCTCCTAACAATTGTCTAGCATTTTCAGCATCTGAAAAGTTAACATTGACACTACGCAAGTTGCTGAGAATTTTATTAAAGCGAGCAAAAAGGTCGTCAATTGACTCACCGGGTTGCATCTCAAAACGCATGTATTCTTTCTTGAACATATGTTGCATTACCTCCTTGATCGTATTGGATCCTTCATGGTAGTCACAAAGAGCTTTCCAAACATCATATGCAGATCGGAGGTGTGCAACACGGTCGAAGTCACTTTGAGTCAATCCTTGGATGATCAAGTTGCGAGCCTTGTTGTTGTTGTCAACATCTCTCATGTTCGCAGCCGTAACTTGATCGTTGGGTGGTACATCGAAGTTCTGGTAGACCTTTTCCCATATGGCGAAGCCTTGCGCCTGTATGTAGGCCTCCATCCGCGCCTTCCAAACCTGAAAATTGATGCCATTGAACACACAAGGTTTTGCGGAGTACTTCTCCATGATGGTTAGTCAAAACACGTGCAAATCACAAAGATTAGAGCACCTTGGCTCTTATACCAATTGTAGGATCGAAGAGCACGTGAAAAGCTACCAGAGGGGGTGAATGGTAGATTAAAACTTTTCGCAGCGGAAACAACAAAAACCCCTCAGCAAAAAATCAATCGGTTAAAGAAACCGTGTGTGCAAATGTTTTAAAACGTGTTCAACCGTGACAAATCAAGTAGAGAGGTAGAGAATCAAGTCACGGATCTAATGCAACAAGAATCACTTGAAAACATGCAGTAAAACTTGAGATACGATCAAAACATTAAACGAAGATCAATCTGTTCTACCCGATATAAAACAGATCTGCAACGCTGCAAAGAAACTCGTGTATCTCAAAAACTACAGATCCGAAGCTCGTGAAAATTTCACAGATGATAGATAATTGAGTTGTGAAGACAACCCAAAAAGAATCACATCAATCGGATCTGTAAAACTCGAGTTATGAACGAAACACCGATGCAACATCGGTCTGTCCAGAAACTCGGCGAGAAAGACTTGACGAAAAACAAGTCGGACGAACAAGGCACAAAAGCTCCTCGAAACTATGAACTTTATTCAATAGAAACACAAGAGGAACATCCCAAAGTCGTGCACCACGAGCTCTGACCTCCCTTGCTTATATAACCAGCTCTATGGCCAATCCAATTCAAACTAGGACTCCTACTCCTACTTGGATTCAAACTGTAACTTTCCAATACTGCTCAAGACTCTTCTATACGCAGATAGAAGCAATCTTAAGACTTCCAAACACCTTAGGAACGTCCCAAATATTCCTAAAACAACTCAAATTCGTGACCCACACGAAATCCTATCATAACCAACTCAAAACTTTCCATATTTGAGTCAAACATGACTCAGCCGCAGCCTGAGTCCATAACCTAGTCGGTTGGACCTTTCCGACCAATTCTTTACGTCCACTTCTATTCATTACGCCTTGGAACAATGTTGCCACGTCCATGCACTCCTTGCACACGTGCAAACACCTTCCAACGACGTACACGCAACCTTCATATGCACTGCCCTTGATCCAAACATGCTGCGCGACCTCCCGATCAACTCAACCACAGCTCCTCCCAAACTTGGTTGTTGGAACCTCATCTCCTCCCTGAGACTAGTCCAAGGATCCCGTCACCAGCCATGTCTTGAACTCAAGCAACACCTGCACATGAATAAACAACCAATTCTTCCGAGCACAAGTCCTCGACTTGACTCACGTTAGTTCAAAAACCACAACACCTTACATGAGCACGTCACATAAGCATGTTGCAAACCATATCAAATGATAACAGCCATAACCACCAAAACAAACCAAAAACTTAGCAAATTAATACTAAGCAAACCTTCCCATAAAGCAAGTTTGAAACATTGCGAGTTAAAAGCAAAAACAAGACGCTGCAGTTCTACGAGTTGAACTTCACGGGAGCTCCCTAAAAACAAGCTCCGGACGTCACAGAAGCTCTCCGGACCTTGCAGGAGCTCTCCGGACCTTGCGTCGGACCTTGCCAACACTTGTCGGACCTAACAAAGAACTTGTCGGACCTTGCCACAGAAGAATGTTTTGGCAATATTCAAAACTTTGAATGTTAATGCTAACTTTTATCCTAATTGCCAATGTATTCAGCACACATAGGTCTCACAATCATCATAATCAAATAACCATAACATCATTTCCAATGTTAAGCTCCCCGCTTAACATCCACAACCTCCAAGGTCATCATATTCTAATCATGAATAAGTCCAAGCCGCTCTGTGAGCACGACTGTCATGACAGTTTTGACTCTGCAAAGTTTGCACCACTGTACCCACATGTAGTGATTTCATCTCCCGTTGCCGGGTGGACTAAAAGAACCTCCATTATGCCAGTGGCCACGAACCACATACACACTTCCCAGGTGTGTAGCCAGGAGATCACTATGAAGCCTTTACAAAGGGATTCCCAACGAGCGTGGGCCCACTGAGGTTTCACCCCTAACAGCATACAAGAGGCTCCAACCCCGCTGCAGTGGCCCCCCTCTTGAGCCTTGCGGTTCATATGGTAGTCCAGCTGACACCTATTCCCCGCACCATCCAACACACCCATACTACGCCGGGGATACACCTAATTAATTGGCCAAGCTGCCCCATCTCAGCATGTGGTTGGCACGGTAAAGCCAGGTTACATGCTCCATGAACCGATCCTTAGGATCCAGGCAAGTACTAAACACAAACCCGAGTCTCGTGCACCCAGCACCAACCAAAACATCCAACTTGCCTTGATCCCTATCTCTACATAACTCACAATATCTCATTCAAGAGTATGGTAAAATAAACTGATGATCTCATATCCCAAATATCCCATTCTAAGCATGGCTAAGCATATGCATAATAATAAATGACATGATAAAATGAATCCCAACCCAAGCTACAAGGAAACAAGGTAATGCAATTCTTGGGAAACATCCTAGCATGGGTTTCATATTTTCAATTGACAATGTAAATAATTCTATCTACACATCCTAGTATAGGATCAAAGTGGTCAAGGACACTTGCCTTCTTCCTGCTGCTCTGGGAATGGGTAGTCCTGATCTTGGAAAGGAAGAACTTGCTCTGGAGCAGGTTCTACATCATACCATCACACACAGCAAAAGAAAACAACAATCCATAAGACATAGTTCACACTTCCACTTCATACAAAACCACACATTCCCATTTATGAAAGCCATTCCCATTCCTATGTGTTGTGGTTACTCTATGTGTGTTGATTTTTGGGCTTACATGCACTTTTAAACATGTGCATATGATTTCTACTTTTGTATTCATATTTATGTTGCATACTATATATGAGTTTCCAATTTAAATAAATTCCTTATATTCGATTGATACACCTTTTAGCTACCAAGTGTGCATGGAGGGTATTTTCCTATTCCAAATGTGTCTTCAGACCTTTTACCAACCCTAAACTGAATTCCTTGGATTTTGGAAACTTCATTTATCATTTTCTAGTTATTCATACCTAGCTTGCTTTATTTTCAGATTTATTTCCTATGCCTAAATGTGAACTTTATTATGAAAATAGTAAGACACCTCATCTAAACAGAATAGGTTTTGGGTCTAAAATATTAAATAATATATTTTTGAACTTCTCCTCTGATGTGAACTATTTTACATTTATTTTACTAATTTTCAGAATTATTCTCTGCTTAAAAATGTGTCCCTATAACTAATAAATGTGAATAATCAATTAGACAGATTCATTTCAGCCAAAAATTTATTTCTATCTCACTCCAAAGTTTTCCAAGTACTAGGAAAGTTTTTAATTTGAATTTACAATGTGTTTGTCCCATCTTTTAAATTTTAAACACTAAACACATATTCAAATTCCTAAATTTAATATCACATAGGGTTAAAAGTAAACTCACCCCACTACAGGGTCTATTATATTATTTTAAGAATTTCCAGGGGTCTAACTACACATAACAGAGGGGTTTTCCTAATTTTTATTAAGTCCAGGGGCTAAAACTGATTTTTAAATGAATTTACATGATTTTCTGAAGTTCCAGGGGCTAGATCAGAAGTTTCTAGGGCTAGCTCGTATTTTCCAAGAACCCCAGGGGGTAGCGCGTAAGAATTCCGGCCTTTATAACGCGGGGCTGACGTGGACCGTCTGATTTAAAACAGACGGCTGAGATTATAACGTCGAACCGGTATGCGGGGATTTAAATTCTACCGTGCGATTTAAAATAGACGGCGCACAAGCGGCCACGTCGCCTCTGATCGAGCGCGGGCGGCGCTGCCCGGCGGCGCACGGCGGCGGGAGGCGGCGATCTCGCCGGAGAGTTTCGGATCTTCATCAATTCTTCCTAGAACTGTGATTTTATGGCATAGATCGGTAGAGGGGAGGTCGGGGATCTCACCTCGGAGGTTTTCTTGAGCTCGGAGGTCCTGGAAAGCGGTCGGCGACGAGGTCCGAGGTGAATTCACGGTGAGGCTCGTCGGCGCTGTGTTTGAAGCGCAAACCACCGAGTTTTCTGCACCTGCGCGGTTCCCCGGAGGCGGTGGATCAAGATCAGAGCGTTAGATGAGAAATCCCGAGCGAAGATCGAGCGAAATTGGCCGGAGAAACTCGGGTTCTCACCGGGAAGAAAAACAGCCGATCGCGGGTGAAATTCGGGAAGATGCCGGTGTTTATATAGCCGGGGGAGGGCGGCGTTCGGTTGTGATCGAGTTTGCGTCGTCCAGGAACGAAATTCGGCTGGGATACGCGAGGATCCGGGGCGGTTTCGATTCGGAGGTGAGAAGAGTCCGGCCGGCCGAGCGCGGGCGCGAGGAGGAAGAAGGGTTGGCGGGCCCCACGTGTCAGTGCGAAAGAGGGGAGGGCGCGCGGCTGCGGGCTGGCACGGGAATAAATGGGCTGGCTGGTGGGTTTCGGCCCACTGGCCGGGGGGTTTATTTTTTTCCTTTTCTTTTTCTTTTTAATTTCTGTTTTGAGTTTAATTTGAATTCCAGTTTGAATTTGAATTTTTGCAACACATGCAATACGTCCAAAAATTTTTAAATTCCCCTCTTAACAGGATTTTGGGGTGTTACAAGAAAGTCTCCCTTCTTCTTTCCGATGCCCTAAGAAGATGCTAGCACCATCGGTTGGCTCCCGCGAGTTAGGTTTTCTTTCGGATATCTAGTGTTGATCGCTTCTGCGCCGCACCGTCGCCTGACGGATTGACAGCCTCTCCAGCTTGAACAAAAGGTTCCTGAGGTGCGTTAGGAACCCTTCTTCCTTCCCTCCAACGAGCTCCTGCTTCCTTAGCTCCGGCGCCGAGTAATTTGAAGTTTGACGCCGGCGGTTCTTTAGAAAACCGAGAACTCTTGGGGGAAATTCATCGTGCTCCGAGTAGCTCCATGGTAGATGAGCTTAGGGTAGCTTCTTCACACGCTTGCGCACCCTTCCGAAGACCTAACAGTTTAAATGATCAAGTAGAGGTACCGGACACCGAGTTTTTGTCGCTGCCTCCGTTTTGCGGGCTCGGGTCGCCGGTGAGGTCCCATCTCCGATGGTTTTCATGGAGAACGAGCTATAGGTAACGGTCGTCCATGCCCCACTGGTGCTTTTGGAGCAAACCCTAGCCCGAATGACCCATTGTTGAGTGAGAACGAGGTGGCCGAAGTGGAACACGACATGGTCGCCGGTGCGAGCACTGTTCTGGTCATTGTCATCCCTCCCCAACCCCACCGTCATGTTCAGCACGGCGTAAAACTAACAGGCGGCAAGTTTGGTGAATCTTGGACCACGAGAACCCAGTTCCGGCGAGCCTCGCCTGAGTGCGCCACCGCGGGGAGCGCGGGCTGCGCGAGGTAGACGAAGGAGGCCAGGTCCCACCGGTCAGCCTATGTCTCCACGCGGGGATCGGCTTGTGGTACAGGATCGGATGCGGCTGCGTGGGGGAAAAACCCATAGGCCTCGGTGTGGCCGCGAGCTCAGTGGCCGATTTAAATTGTGGGACCCACAACCAGAGTTTAAAATTTTCCCGGATTTCAGATTTAGGTCAAACTTTGAAACCCCATAACTTTTAGTAGGAATGTCCAAAATTGGTGAAACAAATTTTGTTGGATTCCTATAAGTCAGTAATTTGTAGAAACGCAGGGAATTTGATCTAAACATCTCTGGAATTTCCTCCAAAATTCATAAAATTTAAATATTTGGGAATTAATTCCAGAAGATCCCTGTTATGAAATTTCCTCAAATTTGGCCAGAAGATTCTTCATAACATTAGTGATCTCCTGTAAAAATTTGAGCCTCAGTGGACTCATTTGCTAGGGTAAATTGTCTTCCCAAGTTCAGCCTTCATTTAAAAATTTCAAACCAAACAGAAACTTTTAAGTAACTTTGCCCAACTTCAAAAATTCATTTCTCCCTGTAGGTAGCTCCAAAAATTGTGAAATAAATTTTGTTAGAATCATAGAGACCTGCTCTAATTATATATTCCACGGTTAGCCATGTCAAAACTTCAAATTTGGGATCAAAATTCAGAGAAGCCTTGTACTTGTGGGAATTTTGGAGACCACAAGGTTGAATGAAATTTCTCCAAATTTTGCTCAGATCATCCTTAGAGAGTCTAGTATCCACTAGAAAAATCCCAAAGCCAATTAAGGAACCTAAATAGCAGTAGCTATGAATAGAAGTTTAATTCTTATACTTCATTAGCACTTATACATATATTTTGCTACATTTCATATAGTGATCGAAGTTGAAGACACGCCTGAGCCGTTGGATGTCCTCCCACCAGATGCTAACTTTCCTTTTGACTCACAACCAGGCAAGCCCCGGTTTCATTTAGTTACCTTTTGCAAAGTTTTCATTCACATCACTTATGTCTACGTTGAAATGCTTGCATTAGAGGTAAGGTGATTGAAACCCACTTGCATGACCTTTAAATCCTATGGAGGGTTGGGTAGTTTACAACTTGATGAGTAGAGAATGCCATGCTAATGTTCTTAGGATCTCGATAGAAGTCGAGTGGTTGGAATCTACTCGCCAGATAGGAATTTTATCATACGGTATGGAAAAGAGTAGAGAATGACTTAAAAATGTGAAACTGAGACCCAGCAGAGGGGATAGGATGCAGTGAGCGGAGGTCTCACGTGCGTAGCCCTGTTGGTGTCCATTGAGGACCGAACCGTGTGCGGACGTGCTGGACAAATTTGAACAGTACCGGATGCATACTGGCATATGGGAACCAGGAAACCGATGTAATTGGTTAACCTGGGTGCCGAGGCTTACCTAACCGTTTTATAGGAGTGGGTTGAGGGTAGCATGGTGTAAATCTGCCGGTGGGAACAGACACGCTCCACGTGGGGACCTCCTGCCCGTTACGAATGGACCAGTTTGGCATTTGGGTTTCCTCTGAAAGGTTGTTGCATACAATAGAGTAAGAAGGTGTGAAGCACCACACTTCTGAAAGTGGATGTATGTGACGTGTTATCCGGGTGTCTACTGATTGCAATCACCGTCCCTCGCGATTATTTGAGTACCTCTTGGTCACCGTGCTATGACGTAGTAAGAAGTGAAATAAGCCAGATGAATATGCTGCATTGAACTATTAATATCTTGAAACCATGTATGCTGTAGATGTAGAGCTCATTAAAGTTTATCTTCCATTTTGGGCATAACCACATCGGAGGAAAGCGTTTCTTGTTTGATTGTGGACTTCCGATGTGAGGGCTGCCTAAGGCACATTAAACTGCGGCTATAAAACTGAAAGTAAGGATTAACATGTAGGCGTGTTTTTTTGCAATGTACTTTTTCCTATATTACAAATCCTTGCATGTAGAGTTTCATGGTTAGGAGTGTCGGTAAAGTCTTGCTGAGCCATCATGCTCACGGTTGCACTATTTGAGCTGTTGCAGGTGAGAGTTATGAGGAAGGGTCCGAGGACGAGGCGATGCCCCCGTCGGGGTACACGGCTGAGCTGGAGCCCTGCACGCTGCCGTGGTGGTCATGTAAGTGTTGCTAGTGTGTAGCGTCCCCGGGCTGGACAGCTACACTTTTGCTTAGGTAGTACGAGTGTGTAGTAAGAATAATACTTTCGCTGTATAATTAAGTTTGTAAAAGACTTTCGCTGTTTCTATGTAAAATAAAACTTTGTATGTTGTTCTTAATCTTTTCTGGTGTGCTGTTAGGTTCCGCATCACACGGCACCACCCTCTGCGATCCTGGAGTGGGAGAACCACGGGGTGGTCCCTACAGTCGTGGTATCAGAACCGCATTCAGAATAGCACGCTCGAAAAGAGCCTATTTTGAAAACCTAGAAGTAGTCGAGTGAGGATTAGTCTCTATGCCCACATAAGGTCTATGACAGTAGTAGATATTAAGGTAGAAAATGTAGGATCGAAGTACACGTGTAAAGCTACCAGAGGGGGGTGAATGGTAGATAAAAACTTTTCAGCGGAAGCAACAAAACACCCTTCAGCAGAAAACCGATCTGTTAAAGAAACCGTGTGTGCAACTAATCTAAACGTGTTCAACTGTGACAAAACTAGTATATATTGTAGAGAATCAAGTCACGAAGACGTCACAACAAGAATCATGAAAATCCATCGAGAGAAACTCAAGTTACGATCGAAAGATCGAACAAAGGTCAATCTGTTCTACACGAGAAAAACAGTTCTAGAATACTGCAAAGAAACTCGTGTAAATCAGAAACCACAAATTAGATGACTGTGAAATTTTCACAGATGATATATAATCAAGTTGTGAAGACAACCCAAAAAGAATCACATCAATTGGATCTTTAAAACTCGAGTTATGATAAAACCACCGAAGCAAGGTAGTGCTGAACAGAAACTCGACGAGAAGAACTTGTCTGAAACAAGTCGGACGAACAAGGCAAAAAAGTTCCTTTAGAATACGAACGTTATATCAGAACACAAGAGGAACAGCCCCAAAGTCGTGTACCCAAGAGCCTTGAGCTCTCTTGCTTATATAACCAGCCCTAAGGCCAACCCAATTAAAACTAGGACTCCTACTCCTACTTGGATTCAAACTGTAACTTTCCAATACTGCTCAAGACTCTTCTACACGCAGATAGAAGCAATCTTAAGGTTTCCAAACACCTTAGTAACGTCCCAAACATTCCTAAAACAACTCAAATTCGTGACCCACACGAAATCCTATCGTAACTAACTCAAAACTTTCCATATTTGAGTCAAACACGACTCAGCCGCAGCCTAAGTCCATAACCTAGTCGGTTGAACCTTTCCGACCAATTATTTACGTCCACATCTCTTCATAATGCCTTGGAACCATACAGCCACGTCCATCCACTCCTTGCACATGTGCAAACATCTTCCAACGACGTCCAAGATACTTTCATATGCATTGTTCTTGATTCAAACATACTGTGCAACCTCCCGATCAACTCAACCATAATTCCTCCCGAACTTGGTTGTTGAACCTCATCTTCTCCCTAAGACTAGTTCAATGGATCCCGTCACCAGCCATGTCTTGAACTCAAGCAACACCTGCACATGAATAAACAACCAATACTTCCGAGCACAAGTCCTCGACTTGACTCTCGTTAGTTCCGAAACTACAACATCTTACGTGAGCACCTCACATAAGCATGTTGTAAACCATAGCAAAATGATATCAGCCATAACCACCAAAACACACCAAAAACTTAGTAAAATAATACTAAGCAAACTTTCTATAAGAGTAAAGCAAGTTCGAAACATTGCAAGTTAAAAGCAGAACCATTGCAATCAAGCTCCGAACCTTACCAAAGCAGACCGAAGCTTACCAAAGCTAGTCGGACCTAGCACCGGAGCTTACTAAAGCTTAGTCGGACCTAGCAAAGAACTTACCTAAGCTAGTCGGACCTAGCACCGGAGCTAGCAAAAACAAGTCGGACCTAGCCAAAATAAGTCAGACCTAGACAAAGCAAGTTGTACCTTACGTCGGACCTATCGTCAGACCTTGTTAAAAAATGTTTTGGTGGTATTGAAAACTTTTATCGTCAAAGCCAATGTATTCAACACACATAGGTCTAACAATCTCCCCCTTGATGAATGCATTGGCAACACCACTTAAAATCCGAACATTGGCTTACTCACATGAAAAGTTTTGAAAACAATTTCTCCCCCTTTGTAAATCAGAAATAAAATGAGAAGAAAAACAAAAATACCAAAAATTCTCCCCCTGAGAAGAATCGTGCCAAAAACACTTGTGAATGTGTGCAATGTGTGATCAATTTCTCCCCCTTTGACAATGTATTCAGCAAGGTACAAAAGAGAAATTTTAATTTGTTATGAGCACATTATAACATATACATATAAAACAAAGCTCATCCAAATCATACTATGAAGTAACTTACACTATCACATCAATGAGATACATAAAGTAGTGTAAGCCATGCTAGAGATCAAGTGTAATTTTCAATTTAAGCAAGTCATGATCTCACAAACTTAACTATTTCAGGAGCTGTGGAAAACACTATCTAGATCATGACTTGCTTTTGAGAATATGCTCAAGAGAATATGCATGCATCGCACTTCTTCTTTTGAGATGGCTTATCATTGCACTTAGATATGAACTTGAAAAGAGTTGTGTATGACTAAAACCATGTCCTTAAGCTTCTGACTGTCAAATGACATAGGCTTGGCTTGGTTGGTTAGAATAAAGCTGATGCTGCATATAATCTCTTGCAAATGTCATAAGATTAAAATTTGTGCTTTAAATGATAAATAAAATGCAGCAACAAGTGTAATTTTCAATTCTGTGGAAAACCACGGAACCGAGAACTAATGCATATGTGTGCCCAGGATGTTCATCACACATACACATATATTCTACAAACTGAATTCAGATTATATATTACCACGAATAACGGAGTTTATTACAATATCTCATGAGTCTTGGAACTCATGCTCACAGCGGAAGTCTTATTTCTATGCAGCGGAAGTCTTTATTCTAATACGGAAGCCATTTAACTAATGCGGAAGCAAATCTAAACAGCGATGACTTCATCTCTATTCCATTCCCACAGGCAAGGTTAAGAACAGATCACAAGCCTTAATGCTCCACTTGGTCTTCATAGTAGTCTTCTCCTGCTGCTGATGATGAAGTAACAATGCAAGTTTGAGTACAATGATGTACTCAGCAAGTGCGGGAAAATATGATATGAAGCTCATAGCAAGGTAGGTATAAAAAGGCTCATTTGCAGAAAAGCAAAGTTATTTATCAAAAGCACGATAAAACAACAACTTATCTTTAAGTGAATGTAATCCCAACATGTATTAAAATACCAATCATACCTCCGTCATGTTCATAACCAGTCATCAATCAATCTCATTCTCGCTCACGAATACCTCCTCGTATTCGCTACCATTTCACCTCATAAAACAACTTCATCTCCCACCGAGACCAATCTTGTTGCCACGACTCAATAGTCATGCAACCCATCTTATCACCCGGACTCAACAGTCCCAAAACCAAACCATCCCAATAACCACATCCAATAACCATCCCAAAAACCATCCCAATAACCACATCCAATAACCATCCCAACTAATCATGGCAGATGGCCAGGCAATCATGGCAGTTGGCTCGGCTATCATGATAGTTTTAAGAACTCTGCAGAGTTTGCACCTCTTTACCCACAAGTTTGTGATTTCGCCACCCGTCGGCGACTGCAGAACCTCCATTATACCAGTACACGACCGTCGGTGTATGGCCAATAGATCACAAAATAGCCTTTACAAAGGGGTTACTAGATGTATGGACTCACTAAGGTTTCACCGGCAGGCTAGAATCTCCAATTCTCCCACCCACGGGCCCCCTCTTGTGCCATGCAGTTCCCAGGACAGTCCTCACTGGACTCCCATTCCCCGGGCCTTCCACAGTCCATAACAATCTAGCAACTTACCTAATTACTCAGCTAAGCCGCACCCATACTTGGCCTTGTGGTGGCACTGCTATCCTGGCAAGAGCATGCATGAACCGGTCCTTAGATCTACGGCAAGTAAACCACCATCTCATGCTACCTCATTCACAAACCCAGGCTTGCCTAGATCTCCCCCCGATCCATGTTCATTAGCATCAATTTTCCTTAGTGTCATTATGAGTGCAATTAGCTAGACACATCTATCTCGCTTCCTAATCCCATGGACTCAGCGAAGCATAAAAGTAAAAACCATACCCGACTCGTAAACATCCCTGGTGACAAGGGTGGTTTAACCAAAGCTAGTAAACTCCTATAAAAGGGTTTCCCATCATGTTTGACTCAGCACACACACCTTTTCGCAAAACAAAACAGTTTTACCCAAAACATAGGATCAATATGGTCAAGGAGCACTTGCCTTGTTCTTGCGGTTCCGGTGGCTCTTGGATCTCAAAACCTTGTTGTTGCAGCTCGTCGTAGACAGCTCCCTGAGCTTGTCTTGCTATACAGGATCGTGCACATACAAGATTCATAACAATCAATATCATGCATAAACTTTAACTAGATGCGATGATGCATATGCATGCTATCCTATGATCAGCTTTATCGGATCGGTTTTGTTCGTGTTCTTGCATGGCTTTATGATAAAACAGAGATGTTCAAATCAGATGTGGATGTGGCGATGACCTTGTCTTTAGATCAACCCAATCAACAAGTGATCTGTCCAAGAGAAGGCTTCTGTTCGAAAGGAATCGAAGAACAGATGCAAAGAAAACACAACGATGTTGTAAGGTGGTATTGGAGACCTACCTTACGTCCTCCTCAGTCTCGGGTCCTTCTCAGATCGTTGGGCTCTCTTCCGGCGATCTTCTTTGCTGAACTCCGGCGATGGCTTTCTCAGCGAGTTGAGGCTAGGGCTCTAAGTCATCGGCTTAGGAGTTGGAAAAGAAGTTCGTGGTTTCGGCCAGAGGTTCTGGGTCTTATTTATAATCGGGAAGAGAAGAGTCCTAATCTGATTGGACTTTGATTTAAGAGTTCTATTCAGATTGTCGTCGAATCTTAATCTTATATCTAGTCGATTTGGTGCGGTATCATTGTGGAATCTGGGTCGGTTTCTTCTTCGTACCGGTATTTCTACGCGTACAGAATCCAAAAACCGCTCTAGAACTCGTTACCTCCTCGGTGATGAGCTCCGGAAGCTCCACGTGTCCATCGGGGCCCCGGTCTCTCCTCTTCAGTAGAGACGAGCTCCGGTGGTGCCGCGTGTCAAGCGAGTGAGACCTCACTCTCCTTTGGAGGTGAGCTCCGCGTGCGCCACGTATCCTACCGGTCGGGACCTCCTTTCTTATTCGGAGGTGGCTCCGCACACGCCACTTGTCAGTGCCGGACCTTTCCTCTCTCTGGAGGTAGCTCCAGCGCCAGACTTCCTTTCCTCTCAGAGACGAGCTCCGAGGTTAACACGTGTCCAACAGTGGTGGACCTCCCGGAGATAAGCTCCGGTGGCGACACGTGTCCGATAGAACCGGACCTCTCGGAGGTGAGCTCCGAGATCGACACGTATCCCGCGCGACTGGTCCTCTGTCTTCCGTGGTGACTAGCTCTGAAGGTGACATGCGTCCTGCGGAAAATGCCTTTGCTTCTTTTGCAGAGGCTAGCTCTGATGGCAACACGTGTCCTACAGGGTCGGACCTCTCCCCCTTTTGCGGAGATGAGCCCCGAGCCTGCCACGTAGCCAGTTTAGCGGTGGACCTCTCCTCATTTCGCAGGGATGAGCTCCGAACACGCCACGTGGCCAGCGGGCCGCGGTAAGTTGTCTTCGGCGCTCTCGGTGAACTGGATTCGGCTCTTATTGGCTATCCTTTTGATATTTTTCTCTGTTCCTACTTTTTCTTAAAATGTTTTCTCTTCATAAAACATGAATATATGCTGACACCAGGAATGAGGGTGTCACAAATCTACCCCCCTTAAATTGAATCTCGCCCTCGAGATTCGTTAGTAGAGAACAGATAAGGAAATTCTGCCTTGATGTCTTCTTCACGCTCCCATGTGGCTTCAGCTTCGGTGTGATGGCTCCATGTTACCTTGCACCATCGAATTACTTTGTTCCTGGTGACCCTTTCCTTTACGTCCAAAATTCGGACAGGGTGCTCCGTATAGGTCAGGTCTTCTTGAATTTCAAGCTCTTCCATTGATATTTGCTCCTCCAGTACTCTCAAGAACTTCTTGAGCTGGGATACATGAAACACGTCATGTACATCGGAGAGGTGCGTTGGGAGATCTAGTTGATAGGCTACTTCTCCTCGCTTATCCAAAATCTTAAATGGTCCGATGTAGCGAGGTACTAGCTTGCCTTTGACGTTGAAACGTCGTTGGCCTTGGATAGGCGATACCTTAAGGTATACGAAGTCTCCTACTTCGAAAGTCAACTTCCTTCGCCTATCGTCCGCATAGCCTTTCTGTCGTGGTTGAGCGGCCTTTAAGTTCTCCCGAATCGTTTGGACTTGTTTTTCAGCTTCTTATAGCACTTTGGGTCCAAACACCTGGTTCTCTCCGGTCTCGCTCCAAAACAGCGGTGTTCTACACCGTCTACCGTACAACGCTTCGAAAGGCGACATCTTCAAGCTAGCTTGATAGCTGTTGTTATAGGAGAATTCGGCGTACGGTAAACTCCTATCCCAAGTACGCCCACGTTTCAAGGCGTAAGCTCTCAACATGTCCTCCAGAATTTGGTTTGTCCTTTCGGTTTGCCCATCGGTTTGTGGGTGATAGGTGGAGCAGAAATCCAGTCGTGTACCCATAGCTTTCTGCAGCTTCCTCCAGAACCTAGAGGTAAACTGAGAACCTCGATCTGAGACTATCCTTCTCGGGACTCCATGATGGCACACGATCTGCTCCATGTACAACTCGGCTAATTGTGCAACGTTGTAATTGGCCCTTATAGGGAGAAAATGGGTGATTTTCGTCAATCGGTCCACGATAACCCAGATGGAGTCATAACCCGACTGAGTACGTGGCAATCCGACGATGAAATCCATACTGATGTCCTCCCACTTCCACTCGGGTACCTTCAAGGGTTGCAACAATCCAGTGGGTCTTTGATGTTCGGCCTTCACCCGTTGGCATGTGTCGCATAGGGCAACGTATTCGGCTATATCCCTTTTCATACCATCCCACCAATAACAAGTTTTCAAGTCCTTGTACATTTTGGTACTTCCGGGATGTATGGAATAGGGTGAATCATGTGCCTCCTTCAATATCATGTCGCAGAGGTGCTTCACGTTAGGCACACAAACCCTTCTTCCTAGCCAAAGCGTACCCTTCTCATCTTCTTTGAAATCCTTCTCTATTCCTTGTCGGATCCTTTCCTTGATCTCCTTGATCTCCTGATCCGTTGTTTGGCCATCTCTTATCTCTTGCTCTAATGAAGAGTGGATCTCCATCATTTCCATGTTATTCAAGAATCCGAGGTGTAACCGTTCGAACTCCTTACGTAGTTCGGGTGATAGCTCCCTAACCGTGAGTTGGTGACATGCTCCCTTTCGCCTCAATGCATCAGCTACTACATTGGCCTTCCCGGGGTGGTAGTTGATTCCAACATCGTAATACTTGATGAGTTCCAACCATCGACGTTGCCTCAAATTCAGGTCCGTTTGTGTAAATATGTACTTGAGGCTTTTATGATCCGTATATATCTCACATCGATGACCAAGGATATAATGTCTCCAAATCTTTAATGCATGCACTACTGCTGCTAGCTCCAAGTCATGTGTAGGATAATTGAGCTCGTGCTTCTTTAATTGTCGTGAGGCATAGGCTACCACTAGTCCTTCTTGCATGAGCACACATCCGAGCCCCTGTCTGGATGCGTCACAATATATGTCAAAGCTCTTGCTTACGTTCGGCAAAACAAAAACCGGTGCTGTGGTTAGCCTTTTCTTGAGTTCCTCAAAACTTCCTTGGCATGCTGGTGTCCATTGAAAGGCTTTTCCCTTCGTTAGCAACTCCGTCATGGACTTTGCTATCTTAGAGAAGTCTTTAATGAAGCGTCGGTAGTATCCAGCCATCCCAAGAAAACTCCGAATATCCCTCATGTTTTGCGGTTGGTCCCACTTCAGAACATCCCTCACTTTTCCGGGATCAACCGATACCCCTTCTTCGGAGATAATGTGGCCTAGGAACGATATTTCCTTTAGCCAAAATTGACACTTGTTAAGCTTGGCATACAATTGATGCTCACGCATTTTCTGCAAGGTCAATTTCAAATGTTCTTCATGCTCCTCCTCACTTTTTGAATACACCATAATGTCGTCGATGAAGACCACGACGAACTTATCCAAGTACTCCATGAAAACCTTGTTCATGAGGTACAGGAAGTATGCGGGTGCATTTGTTAACCCAAAAGACATGACGGTATACTCATACTAACCATACCATGTTCGAAAGGCAGTCTTGGGTATATCGGAGGGCTTTATCTTCAGTTGGAAGTATCCCGACCGAAGATCAATCTTGGAGAACACTCGAGCTCCTTTCATTTGGTCGAATAGGTCCTCTATTCGGGGCAGAGGGTATTTGTTCTTGATTGTTACCTCGTTGAGAGACCTATAGTCCATGCACATCCTTTGGGTCCCATCCTTCTTGTCTACGAAGAGCACGGGGGCTTCCCATGATGACGAGCTTGGGCGTATAAAACCCTTTTCCAGCTGCTCTTGAATTTGCTTCTTGAGTTCCACTAGTTCATTGACAGGCATCCTATAGGGTCTCTTGGCTATGGGTGCAGTTCCAGGTACTAAATCAATGGCAAACTCAATGTCCCGATCAGGGGGCATACCTGGAAGCTCTTCTGGAAATACGTCCGGAAATTCTTGAACTACTGGAATGCTGTCCAATGTTGCTCCTTCAACGTGGTTCAAAATTGCCTTTTCAGTAGTTTGTTGGGTTGAATCAAACTCGACACGGATGTCGTGCTCATTTGTTAATTGCACATTTCTTTCAGCACATTCGATTACCCCGTTGTGCTTGCTTAACGAATCCATTCCGAGTATTATGTCAATCCCTTGGGAATCCAAGACAATAAGGTTGGCAAGGAAGTCTATCCCCTTATTTTAAGGCTTACTTTCGGACATACTATATTCGTCCTCATCTCTCCTCCGGGAGAATTAACTAACATAGCACATTTTAGATGTGATATGGGTAGATTCTGCTTGGCAGCATACTTGGATGATATGAAGGAATGTGATGCTCCAGAATCAAATAAGATGGTGGCTGGGTTGGAGTTGGCAAGGAACATACCAATTACGACGTCCTCAGCCTGTTGTGCTTCCTCAGCAGAGACATGGTTCACGTTGCCGCGAGCATAGTTCTGCTGTCCAGGGTTCCCTTGATTGTCCCCTCCGTTTGGTCGCGGGTTCTGTTTGGGCACGTTGCCTTGCTGTCCAGGGCCTCTCCTCGGGCACTAGTTCGCGAAGTGTCTTATTTCCCCGCATGCAAAGCATGCCCTGTTGCCTATGGCAGCAGGTACGTTGGGGCGGGGGTTTTGAACAGGGGTTCCCATGTTGGGTCGGGGCACAAGAGGCATAGGTACGCGAGGTGCTGGTGCAACGGGTCGTTGCTGTGGTGGCTGACTAGGGCGGTATGCAGGAGTGGTCGATCCATACTGCGGTGCAGCTGGGGGCATGTACCGAGGTCGTACGTTGCTCCCTTGAGGCTGGTATGGCATCTTCCTCTTGCACTCTAGCTCGATCTCTCGGATCTTGTTTTCAACCACTATAGCCTTGTCAACCAGCTTCTGAAAGCTTGCGTAGTCATTGTTGAGGAGCTGAACCTGGATCTTGTTGTTCAACCCTCTCATGAACAGGTATTGCTTCCTCTGGTCTGAGTTGACATCCTCGGGGGCATACCGGGATAGTTGTGTGAACTTGTTGAGGTACTCATTCAAACTTCTCTGTCCTTGGCGGAGACCTTCGAACTCCTGTCTCTTGAGCATCATTACACCAGCAGGGATGTAATGAGAGCGGAAACTTTCCTTGAACTCAGTCCAAGTGATCGTCTCCGGATCGACATGAGCATTGCTCAGGGCATCCCACCAGTCAGCGGCGGCTCCCGTAAGTTGGTGCGACGCAAAGAGAACCTTCTCTCGGTCATTGCACTGTACTATGGAAAGCTTCTTCTCCATGGATTTCAACCAGTCGTCGGCTTCCATGGGGTCGTTGGCTTGAGCAAAGGTGGGTGGTCGAGTCCTCATGAACTCTCCCAGCCTGTTATGAGCCGGCGGTGGTGGTTGCGGTGGTGCCGGAACAGGGTTGTTGTTGTTGGCCTGCAATTGACCCAAAGTTTGGATCATAGTTTGCATAAGTTGATTCTGCATGGCCATCAACCATTCCAGGTGATTCTCGCCAGCTCTGGGGTTAACAGGAACTTCATCGTGACCATCCTCTTGGTTGTCACAGGCGTTCCTTCGGCCGACGTTTCCTCTCACCATCTGTGGGAGAGAACAAAATAGAATAGAAGGTTAGAAGATTAGGTAGATCCCCTATATGCATCAAGGTGGGTTGGACTATATATATTAGCCCATATGAAGATGTGAACAAGTGCCGAAACATTTCACACCTCTTCCTACTAATGTGTGGATATGGACAACGTTTTGAGACGTCCCACAACTCACACTAAGCACACATTTCACAACAATCATTACAAGGGCTCACACAACTCCTATTCAAGACTGGTTTCCTATGTCAAGGTAGTTTCAAGGCCAATCTAAGCGTCCTAGGATGCTTCCTTGGGTCAGCGTGGCTTAGCTACCAATCTGTGTCCAATACCAATCTGTGATTGTATCTAGGTGTGTAACCTATTGTCAACCCGTGGCTCTAATATCAATCTATGATCTCTATCTAGGCGTGTAACCTACTGTCAACCCGTGGCTCTGATACCAAATCTGTGACGCCCTCAATTCTGTGGAAAACCACGGAACCGAGAACTAATGCATATGTGTGCCCAATTGTTCATCACACATACACATATATTCCACAAACTGAATTCAGATTATATATTACCACGAATAACAGAGTTTATTACAATATCTCATGAGTCTTGGAACTCATGCTCATAGCGGAAGTCTTATTTCTATGCAGCGGAAGTCTTTATTCTAATGCGGAAGCCATTTAACTAATGCGGAAGCAAATCTAAGCAGCGATGACTCCATCTCTATTCCATTCCCACAGGCAAGGTTGAGAACAGGTCACACGCCTTAATGCTCCACTTGGTCTTCATAGTAGTCTTCTCCTGCTGCTGATGATGAAGTAATAATGCAAGTTTGAGTACAATGATGTACTCAGCAAATTCGGGAAAATATGATATGAAGCTCATAGCAAGGTAGGAATAAAAAGCCTCATTTGCAGAAAAGCAAAGTTATTTATCAAAAGCACGATAAAACAGCGACTTATCTTTAAGTGAATGTAATCCCAACATGTATTAAAATACCAATCATACCTCCGTCATGTTCATAACCAGTCATCAATCAACCTCATTCTCGCTCACGAATACCTCCTTGTATTCGCTACCATTTCACCTCATAAAACAACTTCATCTCCCACCGAGACCAACCATGTTGTCACGACTCAATAGTCATGCAACCCATCTTATCACCCAAACTCAACAGTCCCAAAACCAAACCATAACCAAAAACCATCCCAATAACCACATCCAATAACCATCCCAATAACCACATCCAATAACCATCCCAAAAACCATCCCAATAACCACATCCAATAACCATCCCAAAAACCATCCCAACTAATCATGGCAGTTGGCCAGACGCTCGTGACCGTAAGCTCGGCTATCATGATAGTTTTAAGAACTCTGCAGAGTTTGCACCTCTTTACCCACACGTTTGTGATTTTGTCACCCGTCGGCGACTACCGAACCTCCATTATACCAGTACACAACCGTCGGTGTATGGCCAAGAGATCACAAAATAGCCTTTACAAAGGGGTTACTAGATGTATGGACTCACTAAGGTTTCACCGGCAGGCTAGAATCTCCAATTCTCCCACCCACGGGCCCCCTCTTGTGCCATGCAGTTCCTAGGGCAGTCCTCACTCGACTCCCATTCCCCGCGCCTTCCACAGTCCATAACAATCTTACAACTTACCTAATTACTCAGCTAAGCCGCACCCATACTTGGCCTTGTGGTGGCACTGTTATCCTGGCATGTGCATGCATGAACCAGTCCTTAGATCTACGGCAAGTAAACCACCATCTCATGCTACCTCATTCACAAACCCAGGCTTGCCTAGATCTCCCTCCGATCCATGTTCATTAACATCAATTTTCCTTAATGTCATTATGAGTGCAGTTAGCTAGACACATCTATCTCGCTTCCTAATCCCATGGACTCAGCGAAGCATAAAAGTAAAAACCATACCCGACTCGTAAACATCCCTAGCGACAAGGGTGGTTTAACCAAAGCTAGTAAACTCCTATAAAAGGGTTTCCCATCATGTTTGACTTAGCACACACACCTTTTCGCAAAACAAAACAGTTTTACCTAAAACATAGGATCAATATGGTCAAGGAGCACTTGCCTTGTTCTTACGGTTCCGGTGGCTCTTGGATCTCAAAACCTTGTTGTTGCAGCTCGTCCTAGACAGCTCCCTGAGCTTGTCCTGCTATACAGGATCGCGCACATACAAGATTCATAACAATCAATATCATGCACAAACTTTAACTAGATGCGATGATGCATATGCATGCTATCCTATGATCAGCTTTATCGGATCGGTTTTGTTCGTGTTCTTGCATGGCTTTATGATAAAACAGAGATGTTCGAATCAGATGTGGACGTGGCGATGACCTTGTCTTTAGATCAACCCGATCAACAAGTGATCTGTCCAAGAGAAGGCTTCTGTTCGAAAGGAATCGAAGAATAGATGCAAAGAAAACACAATGATGTTGTAAGGTGGTATTGGAGACCTACCTTATGTCCTCCTCGGTCTCGGGTCCTTCTCAGATCATTAGGCTCTCTTCCGGCGATCTTCTTTGCTGAACTCCGGCGATGGCTTTCTCGGCGAGTTGAGGCTAGGGCTCTAAGTCGTCGGCTTAGGAGTTTGAAAAGAAGTTCGTGGTTTCGGCTAGAGGTTATGTGTATTATTTATAATCGGGAAGAGAAGAGTCCTAATCTGATTGGACTTCGATTTAAGAGTTCTATTCAGATTGTCGTCGAATCTTAATCTTATATCTAGTCGATTTGATGCGGTATCATTGTGGAATCCGGGTCGGTTTCTTCTCCGTACCGGTATTTCTACGCGTACAGGATCCAAAAACCGCTCCAGAACTCGTTATCTCCTCGGTGATGAGCTCCGGAAGCTCCACGTGTCCATCAGGGCCCCGGTCTCTCCTCTTCCATAGAGACGAGCTCCGGTGGTGCCGCGTGTCAAGCGAGTGAGACCTCCCTCTCCTTTGGAGGTGAGCTCCACGTTCGCCACGTATCCTGGCGGTCGGGACCTCCTCTCTTATTTGGAGGTAGCTCCGCACACGCCACGTGTCAGTGCCGGACCTTTCCTCTCTCTGGAGGTAGCCCCGCGCCAGACCTTTCCTCTCTCCGGAGGTAGCTCCAGCGTCAGACTTCCTTTCCTCTTAGAGACGAGCTCCGAGGTTAACACGTGTCCAACAGTGATGGACCTCCCGGAGATAAGCTCCGGTGGCGACACGTGTCCGATAGAACCGGACCTCTCGGAGGTGAGCTCCGAGATCGACACGTATCTCGCGTGACTGGTCCTCTGTCTTCCGTGGTGACTAGCTCCGAAGGTGACATGCGTCTTGCGGAAAATGCCTTTGCTTCTTCCGCAGAGGCTAGCTCCGGGGGCAACACGTGTCCCACAGGGCCGGACCTCTCCCCCTTTGCGGAGATATGCCCCGAGCCTGCCACGTAGCCAGTTTAGCGGTGGACCTCTCCTCATTTCGCAGGGATGAGCTCCGAACATGCCACGTGGCCAGCGGCCGCGGTAAGTTGTCTTCGGCGCTCTCGGTGAACTGGATTCGGCTCTTATTGGCTATCCTTTTGATATTTTTCTCTGTTCCTACTTTTTCTTAAAATGTTTTCTGTTCATGAAACATGAATATATACTGACACCAGGAATGAGGGTGTCACAGTCCCTAAGCTTTTTATCCTTTTTCTTAACAATAATAGCGGCACGAGAAATAGCATCACACATTTCTTCACAAGTAGGACATACCTCTTCGTTGTCACTGTTGTGTTCTGCATCCTCCATACTTGATTTTGATTTGCCCGCCATGAAGCACAAGTTTGCCAGATCATCTTCATCTTCATCACTTCCAATGTCTACATCACTCGAGCCAAGTTCTTGAAGTGCGGTGATGAAACTGTTTATCAGTTTGCGTCCTATAAAACCTTCTTTTTCTTGTTGATGTTGCCAAAAGAGGACTTGACTTTATTCTGCTTTTCATCAGGGTTAGAAGGACCTGAAAGGTTAGGGCAATCTGTATGAAAGTGTCCTGTCTTACCACATTCAAAGCATCGTTGAGGTTCGGAGCTTCCTCTCCTTCTAGTTCTCATATTTTGCAATGCTTTTGAGAACCTAGTAGAAAGAAGTACTAGCTCCTCCTCTGAAACTCCTCAATCTGTTCCAGGGTTAGTGAAGACAGCAAAGCAAGTGTATTGCCAGATGATTGGCTGGAGCTAGGCATATCACGTTGTGAGACAAATGCAATAGTCTTATTTGGGTTCTTACGTGATATAATGTCAATTTCATGAGTTTTTAGCTTAGAATAAAGCACATCTAATGTAAGAGTACTCATGACAGTGAATTCACGTATGGATGTTACTTTCATCTCCCAAATTGACATGTCTAATGCACTTAGTAATTGCCTAGCATTTTCCGCATCTGAAAAGTTAACATTGACGCTACGCAAGTTGCTGAGAATTTTATTAAAACAAGCAAAGAGGTCATCAATAGACTCACCGGGTTGCATCTCAAAGCGCATGTATTCTTTCTTGAACATATCCTGTCTTACCTCCTTGATCGTGTTGGATCCTTCATGGTAGTCACAAAGTGCTCTCCACAAATCGTACGCGGATCGGAGGTGTGCAACACGGTCGAAGTCGCTCTGAGTTAGTCCTTGTATGATCAAGTTTCGAGCCTTGTTGTTGTTGTCGACATCTCTCATGTTTGTAGCCGTGACTTGATCGTTTGAAGGCACATCGTAAGGCTTGTACACCTTTTACCATATTACAAAGACTTGCGCCTGGATGAAAGCTTCCATGCGTGCCTTCCAAACCTGAAAATCAATACCACTAAATACACAAGGTTTGGCGGAGTATTTCTCCATGATGATTAGTCAAAACACGTGCAAATCACAAAGATTAGAGCAACCTGGCTCTAATACCAATTGTAGGATCGAAGTACACGTGTAAAGCTACCAGAGGGGGGTGAATGGTAGATAAAAACTTTTCAGCGGAAGCAACAAAACACCCCTCAGCAGAAAACTGATCTGTTAAAGAAACCGTCTGTGCGACTAATCTAAACGTGTTCAACTGTGACAAAACTAGTATAGATTGTAGAGAATCAAGTCACGAAGACGTCACAACAAGAATCATGAAAATCCGTTGAGAGAAACTCAAGTTACGATCGAAAGATCGAACAAAGGTCAATCTGTTCTACGCGAGAAAAACAGTTCTGGAATACTGCAAAGAAACTCGTGTAAATCAAAAACCACAAATTAAATGACCGTGAAATTTTCACAGATGATAGATAATCAAGGTACAAAAGTTCCTTTAGAATATGAATTTTATTTATCAAAACACAAGAGGAACAGCCCCAAAGTCGTGTACCCACGAGCCTTGGACTCCCTTGCTTATATAACCAGCCCTAAGGCCAACCCAATTCAAACTAGGACTCCTACTCCTACATGGATTCAAACTGTAACTTTCCAATACTGCTCAAGACTCTTCTACACGCAGATAGAAGCAATCTTAAGACTTCCAAACACCTTAGTAACGTCCCAAACATTCCTAAAACAACTCAAATTCGTGACCCACACGAAATCCTATCATAACCAACTCAAAACTTTTCATATTTGAGTCAAACACGACTCAGCCGCAGCCTGAGTCCATAACCTAGTCGGTTGAACCTTTCTGTGACACCCTCATTCCTGGTGTCAGCATATATTCATGTTTCATGAAGAGAAAACATTTTAAGAAAAAGTAGGAACAGAGAAAAATATCAAAAGGATAGCCAATAAGAGCCGAATCCAGTTCATCGAGAGCGCCGAAGACAACTTACCGCGGCCCGCTGGCCACGTGGCGTGTTCGGAGCTCATCCCTGCGAAATGAGGAGAGGTCCACTGCTAAACTGGCTACGTGGCAGGCTCGGGGTTCATCTCTGCAAAAGGGGGAGAGGTCCGACCCTGTGGGACACGTGTTGCCCCGGAGCTAGCCTCTGCAGAAGAAGCAAAGGCATTTTCCGCAGGACGCATGTCACCTTCAGAGCTAGTCACCACAGAAGACAGAGGACCAGTCGCGCGGGATACGTGTCGATCTCGGAGCTCACCTCCGAGAGGTCCGGTTCTATCGGACACGTGTCGCCACCAGAGATTATCTCCGGGAGGTCCACCACTATTGGACACGTGTTAACCTCGGAGCTCGTCTCTGAGAGGAAAGGAAGTCTGGCGCTGGAGCTACCTCCAGAGAGAGGAAAGATCCGGCACTGACACGTGGCGTGTGCGGAGCCACCTCCGAATAAGAGAGGAGGTCCTGACCACCAGGATACGTGGCGCACGCGGAGCTTACCTCCAAAGGAGAGGGAGGTCTCACTCGCTTGACACGCGGCACCACCGGAGCTCGTCTCTACGGAAGAGGAGAGACCGGGCCCCGATGGACACGTGGAGCTTCCGGAGCTCATCACCGAGGAGATAACGAGTTCTGGAGCGGTTTTTGGATTCTGTACGGGTAGAAATACCGGTACGGACAAGAAACCGACCCGGATTCCACAATGATACCGCACCAAATCGACTAGATATAAGATTAAGATTCGACGACAATCTGAATAGAACTCTTAAATCGAAGTCCAATCAGATTAGGACTCTTCTCTTCCCGATTATAAATAATACACAGAACCTCTAGCCGAAACCACGAACTTCTTTTCAAAATCCTAAGCCAACGACTTAGAGCCCTAGCCTCAACTCGCCGAGAAAGCCATCGCCGGAGTTCAGCAAAAAAGATCGCCAGAAGAGAGCCTAATGATCTGAGAAGGACCCGAGACCGAGGAGGACGTAAGGTAGGTCTCCAATACCACCTTACAACATCATTGTGTTTTCTTTGCATCTATTCTTCGATTCCTTTCGAACAGAAGCCTTCTCTTGGACAGATCACTTGTTGATCGGGTTGATCTAAAGACAAGGTCATCGCCACGTCCACATCTGATTCGAACATCTCTGTTTTATCATAAAGCCATGCAAGAACACGAACAAAACCGATCCGATAAAGCTGATCATAGGATAGCATGCATATGCATCATCGCATCTAGTTAAAGTTTGTGCATGATATTGATTGTTATGAATCTTGTATGTGCGCGATCCTGTATAGAAGGACAAGCTCAGGGTGTCTACAACGAGCTGCAACAACAAGGTTTTGAGATCCAAGAGCCACCGGAACCGCAAGAACAAGGCAAGTGCTCCTTGACCATATTGATCCTATGTTTTGGGTAAAACTGTTTTGTTTTGGAAAAGGTGTATGTGCTGAGTCAAACATGATGGGAAACCCTTTTATAGGAGTTTACTAGCTTTGATTAAACCACCCTTGTCGCCAGGGATGTTTACGAGTCGGGTATGGTTTTTACTTTTATGCTTCGCTGAGTCCATGGGATTAGGAAGCGAGATAGATGTGTCTAGCTAACTGCACTCATAATGACACTAAGGAAAATTGATGTTAATAAACATGGATCGGAGGGAGATCTAGGCAAGCCTGGGTTTGTGAATTAGGTAGCATGAGATGGTGGTTTACTTGCCGTAGATCTAAGAACCGGTTCATGCATGCACATGCCAGGATAACAGTGCCACCACAAGGCCAAGTATGGGTGAGGCTTAGCTGAGTAATTAGGTAAGTTTCTAGATTGTTATGGACTGTGGAAGGCGCAGGGAATGGGAGTCGAGTGAGGACTGCCCTGGGAACTGCATGGCACAAGAGGGGGCCCGTGGGTGGGAGAATTGGAGATTCTAGCCTGCCGGTGAAACCTTAGTGAGTCCATACATCTAGTAACCCCTTTGTAAAGGCTATTTTGTGATCTCTTGGCCATACACCGACGGTTGTGTACTAGTATAATGGAGGTTCTGCAGTCGCCGACGGGTGACGAAATCACAAACTTGTGGGTAAAGAGGTGCAAACTCTACAGAGTTCTTAAAACTATCATGATAGCCGAGCTTACGGTCACGAGCGTCTGGCCAACTGCCATGATTAGTTGGGATGGTTATTGGATGTGGTTATTGGGATGGTTTTTGGGATGGTTATTGGATGTGGTTATTGGGATGGTTTTTGGGATGGTTATTGGATGTGGTTATTGGGATGGTTTTCGGTTATGGTTTGGTTTTGGGACTGTTGAGTCTGGGTGATAAGATGGGTTGCATGACTATTGAGTCGTGGCAACAAGGTTGGTCTCGGTGGGAGATGAAGTTGTTTTATGAGGTGAAATGGTAGCGAATACGAGGAGGTATTCGTGAGCGAGAATGAGGTTGATTGATGACTGGTTATGAACATGACGGAGGTATGATTGGTATTTTAATACATGTTGGGATTACATTCACTTAAAGATAAGTCGCTGTTTTATCGTGTTTTTGATAAATAACTTTGCTTTTCTACAAATGAGCCTTTTTATACCTACCTTGCTATGAGCTTCATATCATATTTTCCCGCACTTGCTGAGTACATCATTGTACTCAAACTTGCATTATTACTTCATCATCAGCAGCAGGAGAAGACTACTATGAAGACCAAGTGGAGCATTAGGCGTGTGATCTGTTCTCAACCTTGCCTGTGGGAATGGAATAGAGATGGAGTCATCGCTGCTTAGATTTGCTTCCGCATTAGAATAAAGACTTCCGCTGCATAGAAATAAGACTTCCGCTGTGAGCATGAGTTCCAAGACTCATGAGATATTGTAATAAACTCTGTTATTTGTGGTAATATATAATCTGAATTCAGTTTGTGGAATATATGTGTATATGTGATGAACAATTGGGCACACATATGCATTAGTTCTCGGTTCCGTGGTTTTCCACAGAATTGAGGACGTCACACTTTCCGACCAATTCTTTACGTCCACATCTCTTCATCATACCTTGGAACCATGCAGCCACGTCCATGCACTCCTTGCACACATGCAAACATCTTCCAACGACGTCCAAGATACCTTCATATGTATTGTTCTTGATTCAAACATACTGCGCAACCTCCCGATCAACTCAACCACAATTCCTCCCGAACTTGGTTGTTGAACCTTATCTTCTCCCTAAGACTAGTTCAATGGATCCCGTCACCAGCCATGTCTTGAACTCAAGCAACACCTGCACATGAATAAACAACCAATACTTCCGAGCACAAGTCCTCGACTTGACTCTCGTTAGTTCCGAAACTACAACATCTTACATGAGCACCTCACATAAGCATGTTGTAAACCATAGCAAAATGATATCAGCCATACCCACCAAAACACACCAAAAATTAGTAAAATAATACTAAGCAAACTTTCCATAAGAGTAAAGCAAGTTCGAAACATTGCAAGTTAAAAGCAGAACCATTGCAATCAAGCTCCGAACCTTACCAAAGCTAACTGGACCTTGAACCGGAGCTTACCAAAGCTAGTCGGACCTAGCACCGGAGCTTACTAAAGCTTAGTCGGGCCTAGCAAGGAACTTACCGAAGCTAGTCGGACCTAGCACCGGAGCTAGCAAAAACAAGTCGGACCTAGCCAAAATAAGTCAGACCTAGACAAAGCAAGTCGGACCTTACGTCGGACCTATCGTCGGACCTTGTTAAAAAATGTTTTGGTAGTATTCAAAACTTTTATCATCAAAGCCAATGTATTCAACACACATAGATCTCACTGAAAAGCTAACTTATGTGTTATACGTTCTGTAACGATGCTCCGACGTCAGGTAAGAGGTATGGTATGCCACCGCAGGCGGATCAATTGCGGTAAGCTCACCATACGAGCAATGATATGGAACGGTTTACCGTGGCTTGGCACGGTAGTTCATATGAGTCTCTGAACCTCTCCATGGTTCTGAGAGCATATGAAAACACTGATCTCAAGCGTGCTTTAGGCAAAAGTGAGAATACCCCATCGTGTGGTAAGCAACACGATAGTATGCAGCTCTTGAACGTTCAATGTTCAAAGGGCCATACGCAGCGCTCGCCATTGGCGTGGCTCAATGGTCATGAGGCAGTAGGTGGTATGAAAAAAAGGATATTTTCAAAGAAAAGAGTCAAATTTGAGTTTAGGATTCCATTTAGGGGTTATTAAACTCCCATATTGAACTGAGAGTCAATTGGGAGTGTAGATTCATTTCCAAAGACTTAGGAGCAACCTCCCCTGTTTCAGCAGAATTTTTGCTGAACTTAAACAGGGTATAACTTATGATTGGTTGAACCAATGGAGGTGTGTGATACTATTCTGGAAAGGTTTTGAAGTATTCTACAACTTTTCTGTAGAACTCCAGAGCAAAATCTCCCTCCAAATGGATTAAAATCTCAGATGAGTATGCACTGTCCAGAAACAGGCAGACCAAAAATGCTCTCTGGAATTTTCTGTATTTTGACCCTAATTTCTTGTAGAAAAATTTCTAAGAGTCAAGTAATATACCGTTTGAAAGTGTAGGAAATGTGCTGCAACTTTGTACTTCAGTGGTTTCCTAGGTTGGGGGCAGAAATAGTTGGAATTTTGTGAACAAAACAGCCACTTGCAAAAGAAGGTGCTGTCAAAATTCCTGAGAAAATCTGTCAAATTGTAAAAATCATAACTCATAAACTAGAAAGGCTATGTATGTAAATAAATACAATATGGATTCCTTTTTGAGTCTACTACAACTTTGTTGTTGAACTCTAGTCCACGTTTTGCCTCCAAAGTGGCCAAAACAATTAAATTCTTCAAACTGGTCTGCTGGACCAGAGGCTAGAAAGGAAAACCATGTTTGAAGTTTCAATCAAAACACTTGGTTTTACATTTTGCTTAGGATAGGAATCGCGCTAGGGGATGATTCGGTTGGGATAACTGATTCGGTAGGGATAACTGATCATGCGGATAGCCTTGCCATACCAATCATTACCCGGTATGGAGGGAAAAAGCATCCAATTGTATATTCCTTACTCCTGGATTCGATTAGGCTGGTTTAAAAGAGAAACCCACCCTTTCTTCTAAAGCCGAAACCTTTTAATGGGCTGTTGTAAAACAGTGAGTTGGAGTCGAAAATAGTATGCATTCAACATATAACTTCGAGCTAGGACATGTTTGGGTCCAGTACAATAGCGAGGCTTTACGCATGCTAACGCATTTAACATCCCGTGGCGACCCATGATGGTTGAAATGAACTTTTAATCCATAAAGTTCATTACTTTGGAACTCAATTAAGGTGACATGGTCCAGGGATGTATATGTTGTATAAAGTTTATACTTTATCCATATGTGTGAATGTTATGCGTATAAATTGTTAATTCTAGCACTACTATTGTATAGACTGGATGAAGTAAACAAACATGTGCTGATCGTTTGAATGGTATGAATGCAGAATGGTGCGTACACGGTCCACACAAGAGGAGGGGGTCCAAGTCAGGTTCGTGGCGATGAGTCTCCACCTACGGAGCAAATCACGACGCAGCAACAACCACCTCCTCCATCACAAGAACTTCCAAGAAATCTTGCGGAGTTTCACGCCGCAGTACTCGGCTCGCGCGACGAGTAAACCGAGTTGCTGCGGATGCTGGTGCAGCAGAATGCGTCCCGTCAGGGAGGAAGCCAAGACAATGGGCAATGCCAGCCCCAACAGAGTTCATATTCGGACTTCCTGGCGACCCATCCACCGGTCTTTACGGAGGCCGAAGAGCCTTTGGAGGCGGAAAGCTTCATCCGCATTATTGAGGCAAAGTTCGGTTTACTACGGTGCACCGAACACCAGAAGGCGCTGTATGCAGCGCAACAGCTTCAAGAGGAAGCCGGTACATGGTGGGCAAACTACATCGCCTCATTACCGGCTGGTCATGCCGTCACTTGGGCAGAGTTCCGGGAGGCGTTTCACACCTATCATATACCTCCCGGTGTTATGGAGAGAAAGCTCCAGGAGTTTCTGGAGCTGAACAAGGCGAGATGAGTGCTCATGAGTACTCCAGAGCATTCAACCGGCTGGCACAGTATGCGCCAGAATATGTGGGAACGGAGGAACAGAAGCGAAACACGTTCTTCCGGGGCCTGAATTCCAAAATGAAGATCCATCTCGCCCAGAGCAACCGTGGCACATTCAACGACCTTGTCAATGCTGTGATTGTACAAGAAAATGCTCAGCGTGAGCGCGGTTCTGATAATAGGAGACGCAGCATGCTGGCAGGCAGCAGTGGTGGGGCACCACAAAAGTACCGCGTGGTGTATCGCTCACCATCCGGTCAAAGATGGCAACCGTGGCACATTCAACGACCTTGTCAATGCTGTGATTGTACAAGAAAATGCTCAGCGCGAGCGCGGTTCTGATAATAGGAGACGCAGCATGCTGGCAGGCAGCAGTGGTGGGGCACCACAAAAGTACCGCGTGGTGTATCGCTCACCATCCGGTCAAAGATGGCAGCGACCGGCGCGACCGCCTCAGTTTCACGGTCGTCAATTTATTGCTCCAAGCTTCCAACCGTTGTATCCACCACAGCAACAGCAGCAGCAAAGGATGGTCCCGCGTGCACCAGGATTCAGTCCTCAATTCAGAGGGACCCCGACACCCTACACGTGCTTCACGTGTGGACGTGTCGGGCATATTGCCAAGGACTGCCCCGAGCAGCGACTGGGCAGGGGTGCAGCACCGTATCAGGGTGCAAATCAGCCCCGCAACCAGCCCAAGAAACCAGCACCAAAACCCGGCAACGTCCACCACTTAGCCATCGAATAGGTGCCGGAAGGCGAACCCGTCCTTGCGGGTACGTGTTCTTATTTAGATCATCCCGTAGTCATACTTTTTGACTCCGGTGCCACCCATAATTTCATAACCCAATCTTATCTTATTAAATATCAATTGCCTATCATTCCCACAAATAGTTCATACTTAATTTGCTCTCCGGGTGGGAAAATAACAGCTGATAGGATGGTCTATAGAGCACCATTGCAATTGGGTGGGAATCTATACCCAACTTCTCTAATTATGTTAGAGAGTCAAAAACTCGATGTCATTTTAGGAATGTCATGGCTACATTGCCATGGTGCTGTTCTTGACATCATTCCACGTTTGGTTCGTTTAAACTCTCCACTCATGAACCACATATCCTCATTCTTGACCGTTCGGTTCAAGAAGTCCCAGCCACATATAACACGGAAGCCACAAAACTTGAGGATATTCGTGTGGTACGTGAATGCCCGGACGTATTTCCGGATGATCTTACGGGAATGCCACCCGAAAGGGATGTCGAGTTCAAGATCGAACTTGCACCCAGGACGACACCGATATCACAGAGACCATACAAGATGGCTCCGAATGAGCTAGCTGAACTGAAGGAGCAGCTCAATGATCTGATGAATAAGGGTTTCATTCGACCAAGTTCCTCGCTCTGGGGATGCTCGGCGCTGTTTGTGAAAAAGAAGGATGAAACCTTGAGGTTGTGTGTGGATTATCGACCTCTCAACGCCGTCACCATCAAAAATAAATATCCACTGCCCCGCATCGATATTCTATTCGATCAACTTGTCAGTGCGAGTGTATTTTCGAAGATGGATCTTCGCTCTGGATATCATCGAATAAAGATATGAGCGGAGGATAAAACGAAGACGGCCTTCTCGACGAGATATGGGTTGTATGAATATCTCATCATGTCTTTTGGTCTCACCAACGCCCCAGCACATTTCATGTACCTCATGAACTCAGTGTTCATGCCGGAGTTGGACAAGTTCGTAGTGGTGTTTATCGATGACATCTTGGTTTATTCCAAGTCTGAAGAAGAACACACCGAACACTTGCATATCGTGCTTCAACGATTGAGGGACCATAAGCTTTATGCCAAGTTCAGCAAGTGCGAGTTTTAGATCAGCCAAATGCCTTTTCTTGGTCATATTATTTCTACGGAAGGCATTGCAGTTGATCCAAGCAAGATTGAGCAAGATCTGAAATGGAAATCCCCCACATCTGTCCATGAAGTCAGAAGTTTCCTCGGTTTAGCGGGCTATTATCGGAGTTTCATCCCCAGCTTCTCCAAGCTTGCTAAACCGATGACTGAATTGTTGTAGAAGGGGATCAAATATATTTGGAACTCAGCATGTGAAGGAGCTTTCCAAGCATTGGTGAAGCATATTACAACAGCCCGGGTGTTAGCTCAACCGGATACGACCAAGTCCTTCGACGTATATTGTGATGTGTCCGGTATCGGGCTTGGCTGTATTGATGCAAGGAGGAAGAGTGGTCGCCTATGACTCATGTCAACTTCGTAACCACGAGCAGCACTATCCAACTCATGATCTTGAGCTTGCTGCTGTGGTGTTGGCATTGAAAATGTGGAGGCACTATTTACTTGGGAACTTAGTGCATCTCTACACTGACCACAAAAGCTTGAAGTATATATTCACTCAAAAGGAGTTGAATATGCGGCAGCGGAGATGGCTAGAACTGATCAAACACTATGAGGTCGAGATTCACTACCATCCCGGTAAGGCGAACATGGTTGCCGACGCCTTAAGCCGCAAATCTCACGTCAACCATCTGTCCATCACTCCATTTGAAGAGGAAGAGCCGAGTTTATACTTGGTTCCATATGGGGCATTATATAATCTTGCTCTCGTCCCTACCCTATGAAAGGAGATTATGAAAGCTTAGGAGAAAGACGTGGGAATGTCGCACATTCGGAGAAGAATGAAGAATGGTGAAATGAAATGCTTCCGAAGGGATGAACACGGTACTTTATGGTTTAAAGACCGTATAGTGGTACCCCGTGACACGAAGCTTCAGAAGAAAATCTTGGACGAAGCTCATTTGTCCAAGTATTCTATTCATCCGGGCAGCAACAAGATGTACCAAGATCTGAAAACCAGGTTTTGGCGGATGCGGATGAAGAGAGAAATCACAAAGTACGTATTTGAATGCGATACGTGTCGGCGTGTGAAAGCCGACCATATGCGTAAAGCTAGACCGCTGCAACCATTGAATATTCCGGCATGGAAGTGGGAGGATATCAGCATGGACTTCATAGTCGGGTTACGTCTCACCTCCCACAAACATGATTCGATTTGGGTGATAGTCAATCGACTAACAAGGTCGTCTCATTTTATTCCCGTACATACAAATTACGTGGCCAAGCAATATGTGGAGTTGTATATTGCAAGGATCTTGTGCTTGCATGGTGTTCCCCGCTCCATTATTTCAGATCGTGGTGCGCTGTTTGTTGCTCGGTTTTGGGAACAGTTGCACGCGTCTTTGGGGACCAAACTGATCCGAAGCTCCATGTATCACCCGCAGATGGATGGTCAAACTGAACAGGTGAATCAAGTGCTTGAAGATATTCTACGCGCTTGTGCCATCCACCACGGTAAAAACTGGGACGATCATTTGTTGTTGGCGGAGTTTTGATATAACAATGGATATCAAGCTAGCATCAAGATGGCTCTGTATGAAGCTCTCTACGGCCGGAAATGTCACACACCACTCAACTGGTGTGAGTCCGGCGAGCGAGTTATCTACGGCATTGAACTTGTGAATGAGGCGGAAGAATGAGTGCGAGTAATACAAGCTAACCTCAAGGCTTCTCATCTCGTCAGAAGAGCTATGCGGATAAAAGACGCCGTCCTCTCCACTTCGACATCGGGGACCATGTTTATGTCCGTGTGTCTCCGATGAAGAGAGTTCATCGTTTCGGAGTGAAGGGCAAACTTGCTCCGCGATTCATCGGTCCGTTCGCCAACATTGAAAAATGTGGACCCGTGGCCTATTGCTTGGAGTTACCGGCATCACTCGTGGGAATTCACAATGTCTTCCACATCTCTCAGCTGAGGAAATGCCTCAAACCCTCGGCTGAAATCCGCACCGAAGACATAGAAGTTCTTCAACCAGACCTCACATACTGGGAGTATCCGATCCGGATTATCGATGAAAAGACTTGCGCCACAAGAAACCGGACCTTATGGTTTTATAAGGTCTTTAGAATAACCATACCGCTAATGAGGCGACATGGGAAAGCGAGGACTATCTACAAGCAAATTATCCGTACTTGCTATCATCGTATACCCGGTAAAGTTTTCCCCACTTTGCTTTTCTTTTGGAATATCGAGACGAGATTCTTTTTAAGGGGGGGAGGGATGTAAAATCCCCAAAAGACGCTAGAAAGAAATTCAGCACATGCACACTTAGGAAAAATGAGGGAAATTAAAACTTTGAATTATAACGGTGTGAGTTCAAAGTGATGATTCAGACTTCCCAAAAACTTCCAAACATGGAGATCTAAATTCATAACTTGAGTCTCCATAATCCAAATATTAGGTCTCTCAAATTTCAGCTCATTTGGAGGAGTTCTACTATTTGTTGGGAACTAAAAGAGGAAGCACTTGAATCTGAATTTCAGAGTTTAAATTGTGGGGCCCACAACCAGAGTTTAAATGTTTCCCGAATTTCAGATTTAGGTCAAACTTTGAAACCCCATAACTTTTAGTAGGAATGTCCAAAATTGGTGAAACAAATTTTGTTGGACTCCCCTCAGTCATTACTTTGCAGAAATGCAGGGAATTTGATCTGAAGATCTCTGGAATTTTCTCCAAAATTCGTCAAAGTTAAATATTTGGGATTAATTCCAGAAGATCCCTCTTATGGAATATCGTCAAATCATAACATTAGTGATCTCCTGTAAAAATTTGATCCTCAGTGGACTTTTTTTGCTAGGTTAAATTGTCTTCCCAAGTTCAGCCTTCATTTAAAAATTTCAAACCAAACAGAAACTTTTCAGCAACTTTGCCCAATTTCAAAATTCATTTCTCCCTGTAGGTAGCTCCGAAAATTGTGAAACAAATTTTGTTTGAATCATAGAGAGCTGCTCTAATTAGATATTCCACGGTTAGCCATGTCAAAACTTCAGATTCGGGATCGAAATTCAGAGAAGCCTTGTATTTGTGAGAATTTTGGAGACCACAAAGTTCAATGAAATCTCTCCAAATTTTGCTCAGATCATCCTTAGAGAGTCTAGTATCCACTGGAAAAATACCAAAGCCAATTAAGGAACCTAAATGCAGTAGCTTTGAATAGAAGTTTAATTCTTATACTTCATTAGCACTTATACATATATTTTGCTACATTTCATATAGTGAACGAAGTTGAGGACACGCCGGAGCCGTTGGACGTCCTCCCACCAGACGCTAACTTTCCTTTTGACTCGCAACCAGGCAAGCCCCAGTTTGCATTTAATTACCTTTTGCAAAGTTTTCATTTGTATCACTTATGTCTAGGTTGAAATGTTTGCATTAGAGTTAAGGTGATTGAAACCCACTTGCATGACCTTTAAATCATATGGAGGGTTGGGTAGTTTACAACTTGACGAGTAGAGAATACCATGCTAATATTCTTACCATCTTGGTAGAAGTCGAGTGGTTGGAATCTACTCGCGAGATAGGAATTTTATCACATGGTATGGAAAAGAATAGAGAATGGCTTAAAAATGTGAAACTGAGACCCAGCAGGGGGGATAGGATGCAGTGAGCGGAGGTCTCACGTGCGTAGCCCTGTTGGTGTCGATTGAGGACCGAGCCGTGTGCGGACCTGCTGGACAAGTTTAAACAGTACCGGATGCATACTGACATATGGGAACCAGGAAACCGATGTAATTGGTTAATCTGGTTGCCGAGGCTTACCCAACCGTTTATAGGAGTGGGTCGAGGGTAGCAAGGTGTAAATCTGCCGATGGGCACAGACACGCTCCACGCGGGGACCTCCTGCCCGTTACGGATGGATCGATTCGGCATTTGGGTTTCCTTTGAAAGGTTGTTGCATACAACAGAGTAGGAAGGTGTGAAGCACCACACTTCTGAAAGTGGGTGTATGTGACGTGTTCTCCGGGTGTCTACTGATTGCAATCACCGTCCCTCGCTATTATTTGAGTACCACTTGTTCACTGTGCTGTGACGTAGTAAGAAGTGAAAGAAGCCAGATGGATATGCTGCATTGAACTATTAATGTCTTGAAACCATGTATGTTGTAGATGTAGAGCTCATTAAAGTTTATCTTCCACTTTGGGCATAACCACATCAAAGGAAAGCATTTCTTGTTTGATTGTGGACTTCCGATGTGAGGGCTGCCTAAGGAACATTAAACTACGGCTATAAAACTGAAATTAAGGATTAACATGTAGGCGTGTCTTTGTTGCAATGTCCTTTTTCCTATATTACAAATCCCTGCATGTAGAGTTTCATGATTAGGAGTGTCGGTTAAGTCTTGCTAAACCATCGTGCTCACGGTTGCAATATTTGAGCTGTTGCAGGTAAGAGTTATGAGGAATGGTCCGAGGACGAGGCGATGCCTCCGTCGGGGTACACGGCCGAGCTGGAGCCGTGCACGCCGCCATGATGGTCATGTGAGTGTTGCTAGTGTTTAGCGTCCCCGGGCTGGACGGCTGCACTTTTGCTTAGGTAGTACGAGTGTGTAGTAAGAATAATACTTCCGCTGTATAATTAAGTTTGTAAAATACTTCCACTGTTCTATGTAAAATAAAAGTTTGTATGTTGTTCTTAATCTTTTCTAGTGTGTTGTTTGGTGCCGCATCGCACGGCACCACCCTCTGCGATCCCTAAGTGGGAGAAGCACGAGGTGGTCCCCATACTTTTCGAGGAGGGGCTAGTGGTTTTCGGAGGTCGGAGCACAACGGCGAGAGGAACACGAGGATTTACGTGGTTCGGGCCGCCGGAGCGTAATACCCTACATCCACGGTGTGATTGTTGTATTGCTTGCGCGTATTAGTGTGTGAGAGAGTGAGTTGGCTGGGTTGCGAACCGGAGTGTGAACCCTTTGCCCGGAGGCTGCCCCGATCCTTTTATAGCCCAAGGCCGGGGCAGTTACAATGTGACCCGGGGCCTGACAGTGGCCCCGTAGCTATCTGTACCCTATACATGAGCTAGGGTATTTACACCTATATGTATTGTCGCTGTCCGAGGAGTTAAGGCACGCCGCTTGACACGTCGGGCGCCTCTGACCGGGTAGCCAGTGATGATGAACTCCCCATCTTGTCGCCAAGTCCTCGCTCCACAGAGCAGCTCTGTGCCGTTGGGCGGCACTATTTTGTTGTCACGCCTCGTTGCCCTGTCTCGTCACCGTAAAGGTGAACAGGCGGAGGACGGAGGCGCGCGTCGCGAGCCATGCTTCTGGGGAAGGCGCGTGCCTTGAGTGCATGGCGTAGCAGCGCACCTTCCTCTCTACTCCTTGGCTATCTGCCCGTTGCTTGTCGGTGCGGCGTCCGGGTGGCTGGCCCCCGGGACACATGTCGCCACCGGAGCTGTCCAGCAGAGTAGCGAGGGGTCTGGAGTCGTTGGCCACGTGGTAGCACCGGAGCCCTCCCATGCTGGAGGTTGAGCCCGGAGCCGTAGGACATGTGGCACCTCCGGATCTCTCTCTCTGACGAGGGGCGCGGCTCAGATGTTCCGTACACGTGGCAGTTTTGGAGCCTTCCTCAGCCGGAGGTAAGGCCCAAAGGCCGAAGACACGTGGCAGCTCCGGACCTCCCCCCAGCAGGGAGGTTCGGACCTCACCCCAGGGCGGACCATGGGGCCCAGGGCACGTGGCTTATGTGGGGGCCCACCTCAGCAGGAAGGCAGGGCCCAGGCTGTCCTTCTCCCACTACGTGGGAGTACCCGGTCTGTAGGGTACCCACACCCGACAAAGCGGCCCGGTGGCCCAAAGGATGGTCCTGGCCCGGACAGCCCGTTTTCTGGTCATATATATTCTCACCGAAACCCTAAGAGCTCATTCGGTCATTCCTCCATCCCATTCCCCCGCTGCGCCACATCGACCCGGTCCCCTCGACTCCTCCGACGGTTCACCCCCGCCCCGCACCTGGCGTCCATTGACTGATCCCCGCCGGTCGGCGCCGTCGCGTCGACGCCACCCAGCCTCCCTGGCTCCCCCTTCGTCCCTCCCCACTTCTTGGCTTCTCGCCGCCCGTCTAGATCTCTCGCTCCCCTACGACTCCAGCCCGCCGTCTAGTACAGTCCCGAGTGGTCGAGCCGCCTCCGGGCTCCGGCGGTCTGGCTGACCCCAGACCGGTGGCCCTGTGCCCTCGCCTGTCCGCCCGCCGGATCTAGGTGCCCCCGCATGGGCGCGCGGCCACCCCGGGCCCCCGGCTGTGGAGTGTTGTGCCGCTTGCCGTCGGATCTCGCTGCCACATTGCCGATTGCCCCAAGGCCCCAGTGGCCCGCCCTCGCGGAGTGTTGGCGTCGATGCTTTGCTCATCGGTGCCCCCCACGCCATGACCGCAGCAGGAGAGGGAACCGGCTCCATCAACGAAGATCTTCGACTGCAGGGTGTTGCCGGTGATGACAACGACGCCGATGTTGCCACAGGTGTCGATGCTTTGGCTCTGCTCATGCCGCTGCAGCCGCTGCTTCGGCCTCCTCGCCAGCGGCCAGTCCGTCGACGAGCACCACTGGCAAGAAGCAGTGGTCATGTACTTCGGATGTATGGGATGATATGGAAGAGTTGTCCAATAGCGTCAAAGGTAAGAAAGTAAGGTATGGAGCTCACTGCAAACATTGCGAAACTACTTTGAGTGCTAGATCTTGTGCTGGTACGAATCATCTACTTCGTCATGTTGCATCATGTAAAAGAAAGCGTTTAGCTTCCTCTTCTGCAACTCAATCTCAATTAATTTCGGTAGTGATGGTGTAGTTCGTAATTTTCAATATGATCAAGAGGTTGCAAGAACTGAACTTGTGAAGTTGATTGCTAGATTAGATTTACCACTGTCAATTGGTTCCACTAGTGCTTTTGAGGATTATATTCGGACTGCACATAACCCTAGCTTTAAAAAAGTGTCTCGACAATCAACTACTAGAGATCTTGAAAATTATTTTAAATCTAAGAGAACAACTGTAATTAAGATGTTGAATACTGCCAATTGTGTTTGTTTAACATCAGATATTTGGTCTGGTAATGCTAAGGAAGATTATCTGAGTGTTTGGTTTCATTTTGTTACTAGTGAGTGGGACTTAGAAAAAAGGATTGTTAGTATGAGGCTGATTGACTGTTCTCATTCTGGAAGTAACATAGCTGACCGTATTTCTTCTGTTGTTTCTAAATTTTACATGACTGATAAGGTTCTCTCTATAACCCTTGATAATGCATCTGCAATTCCCGTGCTATACAACATTTGTCTCCTCAGTTGTCTTCATATGTTGGTTCTACACTCTTGCATCAACGTTGTGCATGTCATATAATAAATCTCATTGTTAAATCTGGACTCAAATGGTGCGGCCCCAACGGCCTTGTCGAGACAGGATCACGCTGAGGGGTGCTGCGTTGCACAGCACCGGATAACACACATCAAAGATACAAAGCAGAAGCAAAGTTTTATTACATAAACAGTTTTATGAACATTTGTACAACAAAATATGTTCAGTCTACACTCACGGGCGTAGACTACGCATCGAGTTCACGTTCAGCCCGTGAACGTGTCCCCGCTAGCACGCACACACACCAATACGGCGGCGTGCACGACTCCCACTCGACGGGGTTCCCCTTCTGGGGATCTGTCTCTGCCTCGGGAGTCCCTTCCTCATAAACCCCTGCAAAAGCTTCAAACACAAGCAGTGAGCATGATGGCTCAGCAAGACTGCGCCGTCTCTCCTATACATGAAACTTCTACATGATGGGTATAGGGTACTTGAGGTAAATAATTTGCAAAGGACCCGCCTAATTATTTGAACCTTACTTTCAATGTTTTAGTAGCAGGTTGTGGAGAACCTTACGCTAAGGCACATGAGAGAGCCGCAATCACACAAGAAACGCATTTCTCTCATGTACTTTGCCCAAAGTTAAAAAGAACTTTAATTAGCTCTATACTACAACAAGGCATTAACAAGCAAAGTATATCCTTCAATTCAGCAAACTTTTAACATGTATCTAGCCTGTTCTTTCTATGTCACGGTACAGTGAACAAGTGGTACTCACTGACCGCGAGGGACAGCGATTATAATCGACTTACACCTGCAGGGTTACCCGAATAACCAGTCACGTACGCCCATACTCGATGTTGCCTACAGCAACCATCACGGACGTCGTACACAACCACCTTTCACCCGTCAACTAAATGTTGAACCGGTCCAATCGTCCCGAGCAAGAGGTCTCTGTGCACGCATCCACAGTGCCGCCAGCCGATTTACACCTCGAGCTCTCAACCTACCCTCTGAACGACCAGCTATGCCTCAACACCCAGCTACCCGAGTTACATCGGTTTCCCGGTTCCCATATAGCCAGTAGGTCTTCGGTACTGTTCTAGCTTGTTCAACAGGCCCGCACACGGCTCGGTCTCAATCGACACAAGCGGAGCTATAGCACCCAGGCCCCAAAGTCCTGCTGCCCTTACTCTCCACTCGGTCTCATTTTTTTTGCCATGTGTTTCATTTGCTATATTTACCCGAGCGATGTTCCTCTAGCCTATTCTCGCGAGTAGTTCCAACTACTCGACTTGTACCGAATCCTACACTGTCTTAACATTGCAGTAGCTAGCGAGGTTTTCAAACCTAATCCCAACCCAGGTTTTTCTTGGCTATGCATTTGGGTTTCAAACAAGACTCTAATGCAAGAAGTAAGTGGGTGCTCAAAGTAAGTTCTCAAAACAGTAAAAATTTGTAAAAAGATTAATGCAAACCAGAGCTTGCCTTGCTGCTCTTGGTCATAGGCTAGCTGTTCTTCTGGAGTGACGAATTCTAAGACTTCGGGTTCCTCCTCAACCTTAGCGACTACATGAGAGAACATATACATGTATCAATTTGAATGCATTTAAAGTGAAGTTTAAACTTGTGAGGACTATAAGTCTCACTAGACTGACCCAATCCCTCTGAAATTTTTACTGTGGTTTGGATACAACATAAAAAGAGATTTGGCCAAGTTTCATTTGCAGAAAAGCTCATTTGAGCTCTCCACAAATAATTATGTCCTTGACCTTAATTGGAGCTCTTAGGGTGTTCTAGGGATTTTCATGGAGCAAGCCATGACTTTCTGAAAACTAGGTTTTCAGAGGGTTCTAATACATTGGTCTCACTTAATTTGAAGGTTCCTAGCTAAATATATGAGCTAAAGAATTTCAGAGAAATTCTGAAAATGTTTCTGGATATTTACTATTTTCTCTGGAACAGTTTTGTTAATCACACCATTAGGTGGATCAAATGAGCTCAAATGGATCTGAAATTTTTGTGGTAGCTCAGGGATATTTTGGTGAACATCCCAGCAAAATTTCAGGATTTTCCTCCAAAGGGTTCTCCAGTTAAAATTCCAAACAGTTTAAATTTTGAAGAATTAATTCTGGAGAACTAAGGATTTTCATGAAGTGAAACTTGATTTGTTGAAAAGTACTCAGAGAGCTGAATTCAAAAAAATTTGGTTCACTCGATTTGGAGTTTCCTAGCCAAAGTTATGTGGGTTTGAAGTTTGAACTAAATCTGAAAATCAGGGAAATGTTTAAATTGCTGCGCGTGGGACCGGGGCTACATGTCCACTTCTCAGCGGTCGACACATGGGGCTACGGAATCTTTCGCGCACAGCCGCACCCGATCCGGTGCCACAGCTAATCCTGGGTTTTTAAAATATCGGCTGTTGACATGTGGGACCGGGAGCTTCGTCTACCTCCGGCCTCCCGCGCTCAGCCGCCCCCCCCCTTCGCCAGAGTGCTCGCCGGAGGGCTTCTGCCGTGTGCCAAACTTCACAATCTTGGCCGCCTCTGCCTAATTCTACCTGGGGAACACGATGCTGGGCTCAGCTCGTCGTGACAGTCACCGGAACACGGCCGGCGATGAGCGGCGGCTTCGGAAGAACTTCGGCCGTGTCGGCCGGACTTCCTAGCACCCCCAACCGATCGAGCAAAAGGCTAGAGAGCATCAGGGGACCCTAGGGAAGCTCGGCATGGGCTCGAAGCAGCTCAGAATAGGCTATAGGTAAGCTCTCACCGTGCACCCGACGCTTCCCGAATAAGCCGCCGTTGGCAAGCTTGGAAATACGCCACGTACAGGGGTTCTCATGCTAGGTGGTGTGAAGTCAACTTGTGTGCCACTAAGTCTAGTTCGTGTAGGAACAGTTTGATATTCTCTAAACCATTATGGAGTGAGAATTTGGCGGATCCGCACCCGAAGGTCGGTCTGCGCCAAGTGAAAGGGGAAACTGAAATTCGTCGCCGGTGATCAAACACTCGGGCTGTGGTTCGGGGGTGAGCAGCACCAGTCTCTAACGGTTCCGAGGATGCCTTAGCTTGGGGTGTGACACTCTCCCGTTTGGGCTGTCCACGGGAGCCCGAGGTGCGGCGGACTTAGGTCACCGGGAAAAACTTTTGGTATGAGCAAGATCATCAGAGTTCAGCTAATTTCCTACGACGGGGAAGGAGGAGGCGGAGAGTCTCTAGTACCGTTTTGCAGCTTTGAGGGAGTGGGGCGGCTGTGATCACGAGCTCTCCGATCAGTTTCCGATAGCACGGTGGCGAGGCGATGCTTTCTTGCGCAAGAATGAAGAAATGATCGGGGGTGCCTCGGTTCGGCTCAGCTGCGAGGATAAGAGAGAGGGGTGAGGCGGTGAGTGATCGGGGCGGCAACCATCTGCTGTCCTGATCGATTCTTGCCGTGGCGGCAGCCCGAGCCGGCGCAATAAACCGGGTTGAACCCCTCAGTCAGTTCCTTTGGCTATTGAGGCTGACATGTGGGTCCCACCCGAGGTTTAACCTCTGAAATTAAATTTTCCCCACTGCTCTAAACAGTAGAGACCTAAATACCCTCTCATTTTTGAATTATCAACCACAAGCCCATTTGAAGTTGATAGAATTCAAATTGTGAAGTGTTTGAATTAATTTTCAGCACATATGCAGTTTGAAATTCAAATTGAGTTTGAATTTGCTAAACTTAGCTCATGTCAAGATCAACTCCAAATGGAGTGAAAATTGATGTGTGAGCTCACAAAGTTGTGCTGAGTATGAATATGCCTCGCAATTTTGAACTTATGGGATGGAAGTAGTTTGAATTTGAATTTGGGTTCAAACTAACCCCTTTCTAGCTATACCCAAAAATACCCCGAAAATGTTTTGGATTTGGGTGAATTTTGGCATGAGCATTCCTAACAAGGTGTTGGAGTTTTTCATATGCTCAGCCCTTAGATGATGCATGTGGGAAATGCCACTTTTGCATTTTGTGAGTTTATTCTCTAATAACCATGTTAATGGTGTTTACTTGCTGTTCAAATGTGTTCACAAAGTTTCTTCAAATGAAGTGTGTGTGTGGTGATGAACACTTTTAATATGTGCCAAAAACTTAGTCCCTTACATCAAACGTATTAAAACATATTTAGAAGATTTTAGAACAGCCATATCTTTTTTAAACCCTTCTAATCAAAGAATTGCTTCTTACAAAGCATTTTGTTTATCTATGGGAGTCCGTTCTCGGAAGTTTGGATTAGACATGGATGTTAGGTGGAATGCGACATACCTTATGCTTAAACATATTGTACCATATAAAGATACCTTCTCTGTTTTTATTCATACTCACTATCAAGGCACATTTTTGACTGATGATCATTGGTACATTGCTCACAATATGTTAAATTTTTTAGAGTTGTTTTACTTATCCACAATAACTCTATCTGGTGCTTACTACCCCACTTCTCCATTGATGATGCATACTATACTTGAACTTGCTAACCATTTAAACCAATATGAAAATGATCATATATTCAGACATGTTGTGGTTCCAATGAAGTCGAAATTTCTTAAATATTGGCCTGACATACCACTATTATACTCTTTTACTTTCATTTTAGACCCTAGAGCCAAATTAACAGGTTTTTTACCAATGCTCTTCAATTGTTGTCTCAGTTGCTTAATTGTGATTATGCTTCATATTACAACACCGTTGAACCTAAATTATCTAACTTGTTTTCTAAATATGAGAGTAAATTTGGTTCACTCAGATTGCATATATCTACCCCAGGTAGCACATCAGCAGGTAAGCAGGTGAGTTCTTGGAACCGAATATATGGTAGAGGTCCTACTGGTTCTGGTTCTGCTGGTACTACAACTACAAGTTCTACTCCTTCAGTCACTTGCAATGTTTCTGAATTAGCTTCATACTTAGATTCGGATTTTGTTTCTGAATTTGATTATTCCTTTAATTTTCTAACTTGGTGGCATCACCACAAAAGAACTTACCCTGTTCTGTCTATTTTGGCTAAGGACTTAATGATTGTGCCAGTTTCTACTATTTTCTCCGAATCTGCTTTTAGCTTGTGTGGCAGGTTAATCGAGGAGCATCGTCGGAGTCTTACTCCAGAGCGTGTGGAAATATTGTTCTTGCTTAAGGACTGAGAGCAAGGCGATGCTCGCCAACAACACAACATGGTGAATCAAGAGCTATAAGAGAACATGGACAATTTATATCTTGATGATTGATGAAGATTGACTGACTGTTCTTTTATTTGCCTGTGGGACAGTGCCACAGTGGGAGTCTGTTTCTATCTGGGATTGTTACTAACTGTTATTGTTTATTTCTTCTGCACATTTGAACTATGGGTCACTAAAAGAGTTGGTTGTACTCTTTTTTCCTTTAGGGTTTTGTCCCCATGTAGTTGATATGGGGTTTTACCTAAAGGTTTTTAATGAGGCAGCCAATTGTAATTTGTAATAAAGCTCTTTTAAGCATGGTCATCAGAATAAATCTTGATTATCTCTATTCTCTGTTTCTATTTATTAAACAACAGTTGTTTTGTGGACCGAGCTCGGGCTGTCCCGGCACGCCCAGCCCACAAAATATGTAGGCGGTCCGTGCTCGGGCCTGGCCTTTGGCCCATCGTGCCGTCCCGGCCCGGCACACTGGTTTCATGGGCCATGCCGGACCTTCAGTTTCCAAGCCCGAGCCTGGCCGGGTTCGGGCTGGGTCGGCTCGGCATGACCCGTTGGCCACCTTTAACAAGCACCGAAAAACATCGATTATAGGCTCTATTCTTCAAAAATTTCAGGCCGCCGCCGGAATTTGCCCTAGGTCGGCGGTGAGCTCGTACTTGCACCACGTTTGGGCACTATTTGAATTAATATCGGTGATCAGTGTTCTACCACGGAGCTGTAGGAAGAAGAACCGAACGATTTGAGCCATTGGTGTGCGAGTTTGACATCGCCGGAGTTGCACCGACGCCTTCACCCGTCGCAGGCGGGTTTCTGGTGACCGTGGCCGTCGCCGACACCACAAACGAGTTTCTCGTGGTCCCAAACTCACTAGCGGCCAGTTTTAGCCCCGGGGAAGAATGGGAACCCCAGTCTGACAAAGCTCACTGGAGAGCGCCGCCGCTCGGGTGCCGCCAGCGCGAGGTTGAAGAAAACCCGTGGGCCCCGCTGTCAGCGATTTGAATTTTTCCTTTTATTTTCAGTTTTTCCTCAAACTTCAAACCCTCATAACTTTCTGTAGGAAAGTCCAAAAATCCTCAAATAAATTTCGTTAGAATCCTCTTGATGAGCATTATCCAGAGGTGTATCATAATTGGTACAAAAATCCCTGGATTTAGCTCATTAATTCCATTAAGTTGAATCTAGAAAATTAATTCCAGGAGTTCCGCTAAATAGAAAATTCTGAATTTTGGCTAGAATGTCCATCATAAATCCCCTGATCTCCAGTTAAAATCTCCTAGCTGCCACTCTGACGATCCCCTAGGCCTGTAACCACCGCCATTAGACTCCTCACATCGTGTAGATCACCAGCAAGCAATCAATTAGGGAATGCAAGGAAAATTTCCGGGCGCTGGCTAGCCGCCGGCGACCCTCTGTTGCTCCGGTAGCCACCCTGCACATGTGGCACACACGTGGCGCATAAGTGGATGAACATGTCATCTTTTTCGTACACATGGCCATTAGGTCAGCGGCACATCACCTAGGACTAACTGCTGCCTACGTGGCAATAGATGTGGCAGCCACCTCATCAGGTTGCTTCTGTGGCAGTCCAATCACTCGCCACATGAATGCCACATCATCCTAGTCCGCACTACTTCTGATATAAATCCCTCTATGGACCTGTTTCACATTAACCAGAGGCACAAAAGCCCCTGTCACCCATGGCCCACTTGTCAGCCTCTGTGCATACAAAGAAATTACTAGTTACCGATAATTACACTAACTCATTTAGCTAACTAACAAAGACTAGAAGAAGTTCGTGTTAGCTTCCCAACTAATGACATCACCCCTGTTCAAGCCATAAATAAAATATACCTCGTACCAGAACTTCTATAAGATTCCCTATAATCACACTACTAAAGTTTTGTTCGGATTCCCTAGAGTTCTTTTAGATTTGACGCTCGTGCAAATTATGTGCTATAGCAAACGAGAAAGTCAACGAGGAATCTGAAGATCCGGACTACGAAGAGTTTCTAGAAGCCTTTGAAGGCAATCTGTAACTCCTTGATCACGATTACTCCTACGATTTTGCAAAATAGTCTTAATAGCCCGTTTTTACCATGCATGCTTTCCGTGTCTACTTTAAATACTGTTGTAGGTAATGCCCACTTAACTAGTGGAAGTGTCACTATGTAAGTAGTTTGACCGACGCGATAGTTTATAACTTCGTGATGATGATTTGATATTGATGGTGGTTACTTGGTCTTCAGTAACGTGCCTTGATGACATCAGCTAGCCGTTACACTAGCAAGTAGCGTACTATCTCTCATCATCTAAGGCCAGGATATTTTCATAGTGACAGTCACGTGATTGACATGTGAAGTACCACAGACCCATCTTGACCTTGATAACTTATCCTCCTTGATGCCTTAAGGACCCGTCATCACACTATAATGTGATAATGTGTGTGCTCCCTTGAAAGTAGAATGCTTAGGGAACCCTGCGATGTTCGCATCGTAACTCACTGCAACTATTCATCGGATTTGCGAAAAAGTGTTGAAAGGTGTCTTGGTGGTGTGAGTTAGGAAGTGGGTTGAGGGGATTATGTCGTACAACTAGTGTTAGGAGAAGTGGGGGAAGGAATGGTTGAGGCGGGATATGGTGATTCAGTAGTCGTCTGCTTCGGTGTAGTCCACCTGCCGTGGACTTGATGGAGCCGCCTCACCAACATAAGAAATGGTTCATATGACCTCATCATAGTGATTTCGTACAACCATAGAACATGTATGGGCAGGAGCAGGACTCCCTCTACCTTCTTAGTGACTTCCGCATGAGCCACTTGGTGGCCAGTAGGGCACGGGAGGCCAGGAAAAGACACGGGGGTGTGATTACCCGTGATACGGCTAGGAGAGTAATTGCCCAAATAGCCCCTGGGTGCATCCCGAGGTGTAATTATGGGGTTATTCGGGGAAGAAAAGGTGAACATTATGCTACTCCCTTGCTAGGAGTGTATGCACGGTCTTGACACACTGTGTTCTGAGCTCCTGTTGATTAGTCTTAGTATGTTTACTTGATGTAGATTGGGTGGCAGTACCTGTCGTGTTTTGGATACTAGGGCAGTGTGTCGGAGCTAGTAGGGCCATGGGGCTCGAACACTCAAATAAAATTTAGGGAACTGGCGGGATGGAGTTCAACTCCTCCAGGTCACACCAACTAAAATCATAACTCAGTTACCCCCTTTTGCTTTGCAAACCCCTTTCAAAAGAGATCATGCATGAATGCTTTTTGGCAACTCTATATGGCCACGTCTTGCTACAGCCCCTTGAATGAAACACTTCCCCTTGAGTAGTGTTAGTGTAGAAGTCCCAAACATGTATATGAATACACCAAGGTTTAAATTCATTTGTGTGGCAAAGGAATGAAAAATGGGACTTGCTAAAACTTTTCTTCATGCAAAGTGATACATGGATGATCATCCAAAACGAGGCTCACATTTTTGTTTGAAGGTGTTGAACCAATAAGGATTTAAATACCTCTTTGCATGAAAGTTTAAAAATCAGACTTTAAATTCAAAGTTCACATAAATGGTGGTCAAAAACTTTGAATACTCATGCAGCCATATAGTTTGGAAATTGTGGAAAAAGTTAGAGGACAAACTTGTCATTTGAAGGGTGGGCTCAAAAAGGAATTATTTGGAAGCATTTTCAACTTCCAACCAAATTCAAATTTGCTATGCAAATTCAAACTGAATTTGGTGAATTCAAATGCTAGCCCACTTTTCAAATTCAAAACCTTTGAATGGATGTAGATTGACTTGAGGAGATCTTTTGGGGAGGAAAATATGGGGTGGGACCCACAAGTCATTGAGATGTAATTTGTGACTTACACACTAAGTTTTAGCCTCTGTTTTCAACTCCACGAGGGGCTTCTCACTCGGGCGCCACCGAGGAGGTTGTCGAGCCACCTCCTGCTCCCTTCTCCCACGCGCTGGCGCCCAGGGGGCTGTATCACTCGTTGCCTCGGCGTGATCTACTCCCCTGACCGAAGCAAAGCTCTTTTGCTTTCTCCTCCTCGCGAGAAACACGACCACAGAGCCTCCTCACCCTCCGCTCCTTGGTGCTCTTCCGGGAAGCCAAAGAAACTCGTGCCACCTTCCACCCTGAGCTGCTAAACGGCACCACGAGTCCATTTCCCACCTCCCCGACACCCAAACCGATGAGCTTCGGCCTCAGTTCCCCGGGAATAGCTTTCTCAGCGGCGACCTAAAGAAGAACGGTGATCGGCTTCACGTGGACAGCGTTCCACAGAAGCTTTCACGCCCGATCAAGCATGACCATGGGAGCACGCTACTGTGGTGCTGCTCTCAACCGAAGCTCGAGCCAAACCATGGAGAGTAGCCGACGAATTTGAAGTTTTTTGCTCCGGCGGGTGCAAACCGAACGTCCGGTACGAAATCTTCAAATTCCCTCTCTCCAATTATTCTTAGGTTGTCAAACTTTACACATAGAAGCTGGACTAGCCGGCGATCATCTTTCCTTTAGCAACCGTCGCATGAAAACACCTCGGGGCGGCGTATTCCGAGCTCTTCCGAGGGTGTTCTTCGTGGAACTAATCGGTCGCACGGTGAAACCCCCTTTGCCTCCCTTTCCGAGCTAGTTTGAGGCCTTGTCGAGCTTCCTAGTCATGCCCTGGTGCTGTAGAGCGTTTTAGTCAACGTGTTGGCGGGCTAGAACCCACGGCCGACGGCGCCGAAGGGCACCCGAGGCCGCCACACGTCGCCGGGGTATTTCCGGTCACCGGCAGCCCTAGCAAACCCCACAGGTGTATTTCTCAACGTCACAAACCCCCTGGCGGCAAATCTCAGCTCAGGCGGTGGCCGAAAACGGCGAGCCGACGAGCTCCGGTTGCGGTTCCGGCGAGGGAGGCGGCGCGCGCGCGAAACAGGGGCGGGTGGAAGAAGAAGGTGCGGGCCCTGGCTGTCAGCGACTCAGTATCTAAATTCGGGATCAGATGTGGCTCGGGGATCTGCTGTGTCTGCGCACCAAAACACTGTGAACCGGTGTGGCTGAGTTTTGATTGGCTGGAGTTTAAATAGCGGGCCCAGTTGAATTTCAGTAAGAAAAACAATTCCAGAGTGGGTTCCAACTTTGGAAAATCATATCTTTGTGTAAGAATCTCCAAATTGAGTGACTCCACTTGGGTTGGATTCCTTTTACAAATATATATCCAAATATAAACTCAGTTTTGTATGAAAGTCAATATTAAGTTCTGGAAAATTCTTTGAAGGTTTTCTGAAAAAGAATTATTGAGGGAGTTTGGTTTATCCAAAAATACTCAAACTTTTCCAGAATATTCTTTAGCATATTTTTGATCTTCTAGCAAAATTTCAGCTCATTTGAAGATCATTTGAGTAGGAATTTGCTAAATACAAACTGTTGTGTTCATAAGAGTCCAGCAACATTTCCAGAAAATGTTGTCCACTTGTAAAATCTATTCTAGTCAATTCATAGCTTCAAAAATCATAGGAAAGTTTAGTAAATCTCTCTGAGACATACTTAAAATTGTAGTTCCCTAAATTGGGTATGAAAATGCACAGTACTTCAGAATTAATTCTTTTGGGTAGAAATGCTTAAGGGATTGTTCTGGAGGAACTACTCAAGGAAAAGGTCTGAATTTTGGACCAAATGACTCTCATGTGACCAGGAACTCACATGTAAATTATCATCTCAAGGTGAGCCCTAGAACTCCCTGTGCTTGTTCTCCATGCTTACGTATGTGGGAAATACATAAAGACTCTTGGGAGAATTATGGAGAGCACAATTGTATTCCACATTAGCTGCAATTTGGCAAGCTAAATCTCTAGGTAGTATAGAACCTGCTGTGAAAGTTTTGAAGCCATTGGAGTTCTTGTTCTTCAGTTGCATTCAAATCTTTTCAGCTCATCTCTTATGTTTATTAGGGAAAATTAGTGTATAGCTAAAACATTAAGACCAAGTTGATTCATTCCTATTTCTTTGCACAACAGAGGCAAACCAAGCCATTCTTGGCTTTTCCACACAACCTCTATTCCTAAGAAATCAAGTCTTAACTTCTTTCCATTGCATTCTATAAAAATTGTGCATATACATTTCATTAGGATTCACGACGAAGGGGATTCTAAGGAGCGATTCATTGAAGTGGATCAAACTCCAAAGAATCAAGAGTTGATCAGCAAGGATCATTAACTGCTTATATACTACTACCCTGCAAAACAGTCAAGCTCTGGTTTGCATTTAATATCTTTTAAGTTAGTACTTTGTATTCATTTTCGGTTAAGATATGAAATGTGCATTAGGTCTAGTTGTTTGATACTCCTCTTGCATGACCAAATGAACCCATGGAGTATTGGGTAGGTGTCTTTCACCGTGTAGAACTGCCATGCTTAAGTAAGGTTCAGTAGAAGTCGAGTGGTGAGATGCTACTCGCATGATCAGGAACAACAGGGGCATACGGGATTGGTTCAAAAAATGTGTAGCAAGTTAAAGTTGAGACCGGAAGGTTGTAGGGGCAGAAGGACATAGGGGTTTGGGTGCTATAGACCTGTCTGTGTCGGTCAAGGACCAATCCGTATGCGTCTGTTGAACAAGTTTGAGTTGTGTATCGGACTCATGCTGGATATATGGGACCCAGTAAACTGATGTACCTCGGGAAGCTTGCGTTGAGCCTTTTCAGGTCGCCTCAGACGAGACGGCCGGTGTGCAGTATGTGGGTAACATTCTCATGACATCTCGTGTCGGTAGGTGCACCATGAGAGTGGCTACTGTACGGGGTGATTTGATCAATTCAACAGGGGTGAAACGGGGGAAAGGCTGCCACGTACGACGTCAGTGATGGTTGCTGTAGGCAATGTCGAGTACGGGCGTACTTGTCGTGTAGTCTGGGTGTTATTGATTTGAATTACCGTCGCTCGCGGAATGGACCGAGCATACTTGTTCTTACAGTCGTGACGTAGTAAGAACTTGCATGAGAAAGGAACTAATCACATTGGTTGAACTTTATACTATCTTTGTGATGTATCTTTGATGAATAGCTAGTGCAAATTCGATTCTTTTATGCCGTAGGCAAATTACATCGGGGGAAAGCGTTTCTTATTTGATTGTGGACTCCCGATGTGGCGTGTCCAAGGTTACTTAAATTGCTGCAAATAATACCTGAAAGTAAGGATTCATATTTAGGTGAATTTATTATGCATTATGTCATCCTACTTTATGTTCATAACCTCATGTAGAGTTTCATGGCTAGGGTGACGGTTAAGTCTTGCTGAGCGTTATGCTCACGGATGCTATCCGAGTCGTTTTGCAGGATTGACTTCATGCATATGAGAAGGGGTGCCAATGGGACTTGAGAACCTCCGAGTGGTTACTCAAGAGCATCCTCGCCGCTGCGGTTTATCTTCATATTGCTAGTAAGAAACGTCCGCGGGCTGGACTGTTTCTTTGTTGCTAAGTTAGAAATGAGTCGTGAGAGTTATAGTCTTCCGCTGTAGCTTATTTTGAGATAAGTATTTATAAAATACTCTTGTACGCTTCCGCAAATAATTTATGTAATTTGATGTGTTTTCTCGACCCGTGTGCTGTTGGGTGCCGCATATCACGGCACCACCCGACGAGGTCCTGTCTGGGGCGTTGCTCGACGGCGGTCCCCCACAGTTAGGGCTTGTTGGTTACCTTTCGTACTCACTCTTGCTTACTTCACAACCATCAGAGGATAAAGAGGAAAGGGACAAAGAAGGCGAAGCGCAAATCGATGACGAGTAGGTCTAGTCCTACGCTCAAGGCTGCCTGCGGGCTGGGTGTCGCCCCTTCTGTTGTTGTTCAACTTTGCCTTTCTGTTTGTGGTGGCCCTGCGAGGCCTACGGATTGTAATCTAGGACTTGCTTGTAAGACCATAATAGTTCTGTTGAGAATAATTTGATGTATGGAACTCGATACATTCTGTTGTGCGTACCAACTATGATATAAGGATTGGTACGAGATGCACAAGTGCGCCCTAGGAATGATGGGTCCTGACACCAGTCCTTTTTTATCCTACGGACTAGTTGATAGTTGATAAATTTTAACTTTTAGGTGCATCAGACAAAAGAGCTAATGAATGGACTAATTGTTAGCTCATCATCCAGCTAACTGTTAATCCATCAGCTGGATAACAAGAGATAACTCAGACTAGAAGGACGACCTACCCAACATTTTCACTAAACACATGTTGACTGGATCTTGGAACTTGGGAACCACACTACGACCATGCTGCGTTTTGAGCTGTATTCACCGATAAGTAATTACGAGGAGCTTAAATAGTTTGAGTGGCATCGCATTGGCACGCGGCGGTGGACTCTCGTGACGCTGGGCTTCACACAGTGAAAACTACGACCACCAGCCAGCCCATCATGCCGGAGACGACGTCCGTGGCACTCGATTACCTCCCGGATCCTGACTTCTCCCCCCGCTGATGCGCTTTCAAGCCTGCCATCACGCGACGGATAGTGTCAACCGCCGCCCGTTAACGCGTAACGCGCTCCGCCGCTCCCCCCATTACTACTGCTGGAGCTCGACGCTTGTGCACCCCACTCCTGCAGCGCCCTGAATGCAGCAGCGGCCCTGGCTCCGGAATGCTCTCCAGTCTCCATCCCACTGGCTTCTTCAGTCAGACGTTGAATGATGCGTTGACGTCAACGGCAACCACACGCAGCGTATGGCGCCCCATGCCCCGATGCGTTGACTCGTCATGCGAAGCCGGGGCTCGCCGCGCCGGCTGCCGTTTCGGCGCGTCGACGAGTCCTGCGCGCGCCCTCTCGGTGCCCCGTGCGGCCCGTGCGGTTTTCTCATAAGTTGGGGCTGCGCGCGGCACATCTGCCCTTCTATTTTTTTCAATACAAATATAAACACTTATAAATATGTACGAGAACTGATCTGTAGGAGCACACAACCTAACGCTATAATCACTTCTGAAAGACTAGATTAATTGATTTTGAGATTTACAAAGTCACTTCAGACATGTCGTTATTGATGGAGACATTATCTTGAAAAAATAATTAGCCTTAAATACAATACGACTTCAATCCAGATTAAATTGGTCCCATCGTAGTAAACCTAACTGATCGTGTACCAACACTTAGTACAAAGGCTTTGTTGTTTGTAGTAAATCTAACTGACAGTTTGCGTTCCTGCTCTTCCTGTTGGCTCGCTGCATGCTCAGCGGCGTGGCGACACCGGCCGTACTCGTGGGCTACGCTGGCGCAAAGCCGCGCGCGGGCCGGTCGTGGCCGGCGATTGCCGTGTCACCCCTCACCGCCCTCTCCCACACCGGCTTTGCTTTCGCGTTTGCCCGGAAGGAAGGAATCCCCTGCCGTCGACGTCGACACGGTCAGAGATGGCTGCGGCTATGCTTTCAAAAAAGGAAAAAAGAACGGGCGGCGGTTGCTACCGTACAACAGTTATACTGTCATCCCGGGGGGGGGGGGGGGGGGGGGTCAGAGTTAGCAGTGATATCTAGCAGGCTGCCCGTCAGAAATAGGAGCATGTTGTCTTAACCGACAGAATATTAGTTGCCTTTTACATGCAAATGGAAAGGAGTTACATTGGGCCAATCAGAGAGGCGACCCGTTTCATGCCTCTGATGGAGAGACATGAGCACTCTTCAGACCTGAGTATCGTCATCTTAGTGCCTGCCTAGAGGCAAGGTGTTTCTCCGAAACCGTCCAGAGCACGACGTGTTTCCTTTGAATTCGCAGCCTGAAATTTCATGGTACGCACGCCAATGTTCCCAACATGGAAAACATGAAACGTAGGCGCTTGAAAACTCACTAATCAATACTAACGATAAACCTTGCTATTCCTACTCTAGCTTAATGTCGGTCACATAGATCACAGAACAACATCCATACAGGAAAGACTAATTCGATCCTCTGGTTGAAAAAGAACTTGATCGAAAAAGGAGCGATGTTACTAAAGTGCAAGAAGAAAGTGTAATTTCCTTTTACGAAAATGGCAGGAGCACTACCCTTCATTAAGGATTGAAAATCCATTTACAAAGTATTATAATATGAAATTTCAGGCTTCTTATACCTGGACTATTCACCAACTTGTACATGTCAGCCTCTTCCTATGCGTGCCATGAGACCTGCAGTCGATCAAACCTTTGATTCTGAAAATTATAGGATTCGACTTCTTCCAAACGATACATCAGACTTGTAGGATTGCTCCAGCTTGCTGACTCCACCGCTTCTCTGTTTTGTTTTCCATGCCATGATTTCCTGGAACCAGTCAGCCACTCCACCCTCTCGTCTGTTGCATGACACTCATCGTTAGCCAGGAAGACAAAAGCTCAAAACTTCCTTTGCAAAATTGCATTGTATCACTAGGTAAATTGATTTTCCCCGTACAAAATGAATAGGCAGCAGACAAGCACATGCTCCACCCATACTTGGTAGTTTGCCTGCCGTCAGGAGTTTTTGATGCATAGTAATCCAATCAATCTGGATCACCTTCTATTCAGCCATGCTCTCCATGATATTTGGATTTGAAAGGTTGAAGAGACCTAATAATCTGTCCTGTAGGCAGATTTTGATGTGTATAGACAGATGACCGTCAATCTCTAATGTAGTGAATCCTTTCTATCAGTGTGCGGCATGATACTTTGCCATTCTGAAACTCCTTGCCCCCCCCCCCCCACTTTTGAATCTGGTCAGCATGTCATATAGATGCAGCCAGATAACAGAAGTATGAATGATCTGGATCTAGGATGCTCGGCCATGGCCACAATATAAAGAAAGGGCAGCCCGGTGCATGTAGCTCCCGCTTGCGCAGGGTACAGAGAAAGAGAAGGGTCCGAACCACTTGGGTCTTTTATACGCAGTCTTTCTCTGTATTTTGTTAAGAGGCTGTTTTCAGGACCTGAACCTGTGACCTCATGGTCACAAGGCAACAGCTTTACCGCTGCGCCAGGTCTCCCCTTCCCATGGACACAATATGGTATTGCAAAAATTTACATATCCATGGCGGAAATAATTGTTTACCCCATCAGATTCTATAACAAAAATTAAATATGATCAGTCTGCTTTAATAAATTTCCCTGCATCGAAGAAAATACGTCCATCAGTCCTGATTAAACCAAAACTAGTATTTTATTGTGTTTTCAGGACTGCATGAATCAGTTGCATGCATCCTAAAATCGGGCAAGAAAATGCTTACATGATATGTCATGGTAAAACATTTTGAGGTTTCCGCCAAAGTATCATTATCACTCTCTGTTAGAGGAATTTATCATACTTCTGTAGAGCTCAAAACTTCATTCTGGGCTGAAACCTTCAACATGAAATAGATTAATCACCGACGATTCCAACTAATTCATCTTGCTCAGATGCACTCTCCTCTTCTTCAAGCTCAGCGAAAGAAGCTGAATCAGGCTCATATCCAGAAAGTTTCATCTCAACAATCAAATCATTCAACATCTCATACAGCTCTCTCGACCTCGGATGTACTTTATCTCCTACAAGGAAACCATGCACCTCGCTCTGCACCTCAATCCAGCTACAACCAGGTTCCTTCTTAAGCCGTCCCTGTCTCATCAGCCGTCTTGTTCTTGAAACATCAGCCCATTTCCCTGATTCAGCATATACATTTGAGAGAAGAATGTAAACTGATGAATCATCTGGATCCAACCGTAGAACATTTTTAGCAGCAAGCTCCGCCACTTCAATATCTTGACGAATCTTGCAAATGCTCAGTAGAGTCTTCCATATGACCGCATCTGCTTCAAAAGGCATTTGGCTGATAAGTTCCAGAGCTTCCTGTGGTCCCTTAGAGTGTCCTAGTATATCTACCATGCAAGCAAAGTGTTCCAGTTGTGGTTCCAATTTGTAGTGGGTGGTCATCAGATGGAAGTAGCAGCATCCATCATCTAGCAGCCCAACATGGCTGCAAGCTCGAAGAACCGCAACGAAAGTCGCATGGTTAGGCATAACACACTCTTTTTGCATCCTCTCAAACATCTTTAGTGCTTCCAATCCTTGACCATGGAGCGCATAGCCACATATCATAGCATTCCATGACACAAAATCCCGTTTCTGTGCCCTCTCAAACATTTGCAGCGAATCTGGCATATTCCCACACTTGGCATACATGTCTACAAGAGTACTAGATATATATTCATCTCCGAGCATTTCTTGCTTGATAATCTGACCATGGATCTGTTTTCCCAGCTCGATTGTAGCCAGATTGGCACAAGTATCAAGAACGGTAGCGTAGGTAAAATGATCAGGAACTAGTCCCGTATCTAACATCTTTGAGAATAATTTCTGTGCTTCTTCACTCTGCCTGTTGAGTGAAAATCCTGATATGATGGCGTTCCACGAAACAAGTTCTTGTCTTCCAATTCTGTCATGAAGTTTCCGAGCCTCTGTAATTATGCCACACTTGCAATACATATCAACAATAATGCTTGCTACGAAAGCATCTGAACCAAGCCCCGACTTGATAACTTTATCATGAACCATCAATCCATATTCCAAAGATTGTAAACTTGCACAAGCCTTAAGAACACTACCATATGTGAAATCATCAGGTTTCATACCGCAGCGCAGCATTTCATTAAAATAACCTATAGTATCCTCATAGCGCTCGTTTTGCTCAAGAGCCGCAATAATAGCGTTCCAAGAGACGGAATCCCTTTGCTCCATCTCCTGGAATATAAGGTATGCTTCTGCCAATCCTTTGCACTTCCCATAAAGATCCAGAACAGCATTTCTGACACAAACATCCACATCAAAACCTGATTTAATTGCTAAGCAGTGGATTTGCAACCCTTGAATATACCCTTTCACCTCAGCACAAGCACTAAAAACACCAGATAAGCTGACTACATCAAAACCAATGCCAGATCTGGTCATGAACTGAAACAGTTCCATAGCTTCAGCTCCTAGTCCTGCACGCACAAGCCCAACCATCATGGCATTGCATGTCTCCACAGTATGGCTGGGCAAACCAAGGAATGCCCTTCTAGCATCAACCAAGCTATTAGCCTTAGCATACACGTCAACAATGGCTGTCCCCACAACACGGTCAGAATTAAACTTATTCTTTATGGCATGTGCGTGTAATTGCTTTGCAGTGCTCAGGCATGACATTGCCGCACAAGATCTGAAGACACTGGCATAAGCCGGTTGGCTCACCCCAAGTCCCAACCTCTGCATCTCTGCAAATAACTCCAGCCCGCGCGTGTACTGCTTATTCTGAACACATCCAGCGAGAGCTGCACCCCACGAGACCCAGTTCCTCTCAGCCATTCCATAAAAGAAGCGCAGGGCGACTTCTAAACTCCTGCACTTACCATACATGTCGACAAGAGCACTTCCACTTCTGACATCAACCTCTAAACCCGTCTTTACCGCCAATGCATGGATTTGAACACCGAGCGCCAAGTCCTCTAGGCCACCGCATGCCTTCAGCAGGACAGCAAACGTCGTCCGGTCGGGAGCAACACCACAGTGCGACATCTCAAGAAACAGGCCGACTGACTCCCGGAACATGCCGCGCTGGCAGTAGCTTGAGACGAGCGTGTTCCACGACACGACGTCCGGGTCCGGCATCGCATCGAACAGAGCGAGCGCGGCGTCGACGTCCTCCGCGTGCGAGTACGCCGTGAGCATGGTGTTCCACGAGACCGTGTCCTGGCGGGGCATTGCGTCGAACACCCTGCGCGCGCTGCCGGCGCCCGCGCACCGTGCGTACATCTGGAGGAGGCAGTTGGCGACGAAGGCGGTGGGGACGAACCCGGACACGAGCATGCGCGCGTGCGCGGCTCGGCCCGCGGCGAGTAACGCGCGGCCGCCGTGGGCGCAGAGCTGGAAGAGTTGGGAGAAGGTGGCGTTGGCGAGGGCCCCCGCCTGCGCGTGGGACGGCCGCGACATCGGGGCATCCGGGATCGCGCGGAGCCGGAGTGGAGGTCATGTGCTAATGGCTGGAGGCGACGCGGCTGGCGACGGAGGCGAGGGAGCTGCCGCTGCCACGCCACCGCGACATTGACGAGCACAACCTCAACCTCAACCTTGCTCGCAGGGGTTTGCTCTTGGGCCGCCTGAGGTTTCGACATGCTACGGCCCTTACCATCCTATGGGCCAGTTTTCTACTCCATGACCCAGCCCAAGCTTCAAGCCGAGCCACAACAAACAAAGGACCGATACGAGTAGCTAGGCGACACGATCCATTTGTTAGGAGGGCCCAAATATCACACTATCTACCTTAACATTTCAAGCAGAATTGCAAACGAACCAATCAACCACCGCCATCGTCTTGTCGTCCTCTCCAAATTGTTTATTGTAGTCGACACTTCCCCTGGACATGCTCTGGGCAGCCCACGGAGGTTCTTTTCGGAGGGGCTAGACACTTGCGGAGAGCTTCAGCGTTAGGGACGAGTGAGGGAGAAGCTTGACACGGGGAGTTTTACGTGGTTCAGGCCGTCGGAGCGTAAAACCCTACGTCCATGGTGAGCAGAGGTGCTCGCTGTATTGCTTGCTGCTCAGAACCGGAGTCCTGAGCTTGAGGGTGAGTGATGTTTAGAGTGCGAGTTCACAGAGTTCGAACCCTTGCTAACGTTGCCTACCCGAGCCTTTTATAGTCCAAGGCTCGAGCGGATTATAAGGTGGGTATGGGACCCGACAGGTGGTCCCGGGGAGATTGCCTGTCATCTACCGTATCTGCAGTTATGTCGATAGTTGTCTCTGACGAGGGCTTCCGAGTCCTCGTTCTGCCGCCCTGCCCATGCCGCAAGCTAGTCGTAGTGGTTGATGATGGCAGGGGTGGTAGGAGATGTCATGTTGCTGTGTTTATTGGCGGGCAGGCTCTGACACGGCGTGCCAGTCTGCGATGTGAATGGACGTAACGACACCTGACAGAGGCGTGCTCCGCGTCTCCACGTCTTGGGAAGGCGCGGGCCTTGAATACCTTGTACGGGCAAGATATGGCGTGTCTTTACGCCTGCTGCCTACCACGTGGGGGCAGGTAGCGTTGCTCTGCTGGCCACATGGCGGGCTCGGAGCTCTGAGGTCCGGCCCCGCGGGACACGTGGAGCCTTCGGAGCTCTCCCCGCGGAGGGGGGGAGATCCGGCTGCTGCTGGCCACGTGGCGGGCCCGGAGCTCTCCTCTGAGGAGAGGGAGGTCTGGCCCCGCGGGACACGTGGATCCTTCGGAGCTCTCCCCGCGGAGGGGGGAGGTCCGGCTGTTGCTGGCCACGTGGCGGGTCCGGAGCTCTCCTCTGAGGAAAGGGAGGTCCGGCCCCGCTGGACACATGGCGCCTTCGGAGCTCGCCCTACGGAGAAGGGCGAGGTCCTTAGGCATTTTCCCCTATGCGCGGGGGTACCCTATATCGAGGGTACCGACAGTGGCCCCCGGGCCCATCTCGGGGGAGATAGCGAGCTCGAGGTGGGGCCTCCGTCTCTTCCATTCCACGCACCTTCTCTAAGTCCCGCATTGACCGTTGCTGGAGCACGAACAATCACGGGATCGTGGGAGCGTGAGCCCACTTGATGGTTGCTTTTACTGCGGCGGTTCCCAAGGCCGCCACTTCTGCACGTTGCGGCGCTTTTTTCGGGAACCGCCGAAGCGCCTTGTCGGCTCGTCTCCTTGGGAGACTGACTTCTTGGTCCATCGCTTCAGCTGGACCACTTGGGTCCACTTGTCATCGACGCTTGGTCTTGGAGCCGAAGCGGTTGCCCAAGCGGCGTATTCGAAGAGTTTCGAAATGCTTTGAATCAAAGCTGGGAAGTTTTCAAAAGGGGATCTTACCCACATTGCGGCTTCCCTTCGCACTCCCCAGCGCTTTGCACCTTCCGTGAGTTCTTGCGCCTTTGTCTTCTGCCATGGATTCCAACCCGCCTCCAGAGAAGAAGCGCGCTCGATCTCCTCCGGTGGCAGTGTTTGCGCCGAGTCAGGGATCCAGGGTGCCTGCACGCCCTGCTTCTGGAGATGGCGCCCCGTCCGGTGGCGACCCCAAGAGGTCTCGGGCTTATCATCCCGATGGGACTCCTCTTGAGCGACGACAGGCTGAAGGTTCCCGGGCGTCGCGTCCTCCCTCCTCAGGCGGTGGAGTCTCCAAGGAAACTGCTGATGCGTTGAGGAAGGCTTGAGGTGGTGGAGTCTCCAAGGAAACTGCTGACGCGCCGAGGAGGGCTTCAGGCGGTGGAGTCTCCAAGGAGACTGTTGATGTGTCGAGGGGAGCTTCAGGAGCATCCCCTGCTCCGTCAGTCCGGGCGACTGCGGAGCAGCCGTCGTCGGCGACGGCGGGCTCTAGTGATCCTACCCCGGCTCGGAAGCCAGGGTTCAGGGCCCGTTGGAGAACTCGCGTTTCTCGGTCGTCCCCGACTGATGGGGAGTCTGCGCCACAGCGCTCGGAAGCCGAGACGGTTGTCGCGGCCCCCAAGCCAGTGCAGGTTCCTCCTGTACCAGGCGGCCTAGCTTCTATGGCAGCGTCGACTCCCTCTTCTCGTCCCTCCCCACCGGCTCAGGAGCCCACTGTCGGTGAGGGTTCGGCGGGTCTGGCTGTCAAAGTCACGACGTCGGCTTCTCCTGACCGGCGCCTCATCCCGGTTGCCGGCGCGTCGTCTTCTGTTGAAGACGACGTGATGGAGGAAGTCGGGGGCGCCGCTCCGGCCTCTGCTGCCCCACTACCCCTGGGAGACGCTCTAGTGCTCGCCCAGATGAGCGTCCGGCAGGTCTTAGCCGCACTCGGTCGCGAGCGAGAGGAGCATGTGGTTGAGAGGGATCGCCTCCTCATCTGGGGGAACCTTTTGCAGCAGCGGACCGCGAAGGTCAAGGGGGAGCTCGACTCCAGGCGGGAGTCGCTTGATATCATGGAGGCGCTCCTCGACCGAAAGAAGTAGGATGTCGACCGTCTGGACTCCGGGACGCGGCGGCTCCACAGGGAGGCCCTTGAGGCGCATGCCCGGGCTGAGGAGAACTTCTCCGCCCTGGAGGAGGTGCGGCAGAGGCTCGCGCGCCATGAGCGCGCCATTGCGGATCAGGAGCGCTCCGTAGCGGCGGAGGTGGAGAGAGTCGCCGCGCGGCTGACGGCGGGCGAGGGCGACCTGCGAGCCCGGGCTACGGAGCTAGAGGCCCGGAAGGCAGACCTTGCCACGAGGGAGGAGCAGGTCTCCTGGGAGCGACAGGCGATCCTGGATCGGGAGCTGGCTGCCGACTTCCGGGCTTCGGAGTTGGAGCGCCTTGCCCGGAAACTCCGCCTTCGGGAAAGCTCTCTGGCGGCCAGGGAGAAGGAATTCTTCAAGGGGAGCCACGACGCCTTGCTGGCAGCCCGCCGCGAGGTAGAGGAGCTCTTGGCCTAGCGCTCTTCCGAGGCCCGTGCAGTCTCGAGCTTCATCAACCAGGCAGGGTCCGCCCTGGTCCCCCTTGGCTTCATCCCGGTGAAGACGGCAGCCCCTGCACTGAAGGTGGCCGAGGTGATCCCTGCGCTCGAGTCAATCGACGCCAAGCTGAGCATGCTAGATGCTGTGGTGGCCGGCGAGCTCGAGGCAGAGGGACGGGGCCTGGCCGTGGAGGTTGCCACGCACGTGTTGGCATGCTTCAGGAGCCGGGACCTTTCCTTCTCACTGGAGCCAGCGATACAGGGCCCTGCCGCGGAGCGGGAGGAAACCGCCAGGGCTAAAGTTGGGGACGTGGCCGCCCTTGTAGCCTCTAGGTTCCGGCGCGAGCCAGGGGGGACCTAGGACTTGTATCTCCCCCCTTTTCTTTTTTATCGATTCTGTAGTCCAGCTCATGGAGCCATGAATAAATAGACTCTTGTGACTTTTTGTGTCTGTTGCTCTTGTCTCCCTTTTGGTTTTGCCTAGTCGAGCCCTTAGCTCTGCAAGGTACTCAGAGGCCTTCTCCAATCTCGAAGCTCTGCATAGACACCTTCCCCGGGTCCTTATTGTATTAAGGGCCCCGGAGGTCTCCGAAACTCGCCCCATGAGAATGGGGAGGTTCGGATCTACCGACCACGTGGCGGGCCCGGAGCTCCCCTCTGAGGAGAGGGTGGTCCGTCCCGTGGTACACGTGGAGCCTTCGGAGCTCTCCCCACGGAGGGGGGAGGTCCGGCTTCTGCCGGCCACGTGGCGGGCCCGGAGCTCCTTCCGTGGAGAGGGGAGCTCCGGCCCCGCTGGAAACGTGGGGCCTTCGGGACTCGTCCCTACGGAAGGGGCGAAACCCGGATCCTCCGGTCTTGCGCTGGAGTAGTCGATAGCCCCTTGCTCCCCCCTTCGTGCGATCCTCGTAGCTAGAACCTAGAGGTCCTGCACACAGGTAGAGGAAGCGTAATTCTCCTCGGGGGGTTCTCCTCTCCCCGTCTCTTAGTCTTATTCAACTTACGGTCCTAGTCCGATATACGGGGCTTGGGCAATTCTGTGCGCGAGGCACCGGGGCTCCTGCTCCCTCCGAGGTCAGGGTACGGCTGTCCGGCCTCTAGTACCGGACCGTACGCCGGGGAAGCAGAGTGTACAGGCTTTGGGTACGGAACCAGGCAAAGCGGTTGTACTCCCGTGGACCTCCGGAGGGCAGGATGCGCACGCTTTGGGTACAGAGCCGGCTAAGCGGGATACGCACCCTGGACCCCCCATGCATGGCTCAGGCCTTTCCTGGAGGTGACCAACTAGCACCGCAACACCTGACTGGGGGAGGCCCGAGAGGCTCTCTGACCATCGGCAGGTGCCTCAAGCGCGACCGCCTTCGGTAGGATAGCAAATGCTGACTATGGATGAGAGCGGGAAAGGGGAGCTAAATGTACGGTGAGCATACATAGAAAGTGCGGTCATAAAAGTTAATGCGTAATTTAAATGAGCACATAAGTGAGAGTGAGGTAGAACAGGTTTCTGTGTAAATGCCCATAGGAGGGAGGCATGCTATACATGGAGGCAACGACCCGCCCCATTAAGAAGGGAAGCAAGACTCTACGCGCTTAGGGTCGGAACCAGGCCAAGCTGGACGTAGTCTTGGACCGTCCCCTGAGGCTTAGCTGCTCCGAGCGTTGTTCCTGGACTCTATGGGATTTATTACAGAAAGGTAAAGGCCTGTTCCACTAATGCTCAGGGGGTAGAACTTACTGTGATGTTCCATGCTCCAAGGGTCCAGGGACGGATCCCATCCTTGGTTGAAAGGCGTGTGTACCTGGGACGACAACTTTCGTGAATCGGAAGGGACCTTCCCGGCTGGGGGAGAGTTTATAGGTCCTTCGCGGGAAAGTGTGTGCCGCGGCACCAGGTTGCCTTCTCGCAGGTCCCTGACGCGCTTGGTCCTTTGGCGGTAGTGCTAGAGCACCAGTCGGGCCGTGCGTTGTGGGGTGTTACCTGCTCTCGTGCCTCGCCGACGAGGTAGATATCTTCACGCTGGAGCAGGTCCAGCGCGGCTTTCCCGGGAGCCCCGGGGTACCTTCCCCTTCTGGCTAAGGCCGTCAAGAGGCAGGAGGTCCCGAACTCTTCTCGGGAGACCCAAGATGTCTTTCCCCTTCTGGCTAAGGCCGTCAAGGGGTTGACAGATCCTGGGCGGCCCCCGGGAGGTGAGGCCGAGGCACAAAGACGTGCACTCGGGTGGAGCTGGCCCGGTTCTGCACCGTCGGGGCTGGTGCTTGGGCTGCTGCAACTGCCTGGAGCTTCTCCAAGGCTGATATCGCAGCAGTGCAGTCTCCACTGATCTTTCGGGGCAGCCGTAGTTGGCTACTGCCCCGGCTCGTTGTCACTGGAGCTAGAGTCCTCACCGTTGTGCATCGTCTTTATGGCACGCTGAGGCTCCTGAAACCCCACTTGGTGCCCGACGTTGTCTGGGGCGTCAACCTTCTGCTTGCCCTCCCTTTGACGGAAGGGCGGGGCATCAGCTCGCAGCTGCCTCCCTTTGCGGAAGCGCTCTGCGAGCCTCTGGATGTCTCGGCACTCAGCAACAGTATGGTAGGTGGTGTCGTGCACGTGGCACAGTTCACCTTGATCTCCCTCTGGAGCTGGTGACTGTCGCTGCCTTTTGTCGGGGCGTGGCCCCCGAGCCCCACTGGGTGCTGCTGCGGCAGCAACGGGAGCCGCAGCCGGTGGTTTCATCTTGCCACCGCTCCGGTTCTTCATCTTCTTGCTGCCTCCATAGGAAGCAGCGCTAGATCCGGGCTGTCCTTCTGACTCGGAGGCTGGCAGAGAGTGCCAGTTCCGCCCTTCGGCTGCCCTGGCGCATTTGTCCGCCAGGCTGAAGAGCTCTGAGACGTCGCGAACCTCTCTGGTCGCGAGCTTCTCAAGCATCTTCTCGTCCCGGACACCCTGCCGGAACGCCACCACCACAGAAGCACTTTGGATGTGCGGGATGGTGTTGCGTACATGGGAGAACCGTTGTATGAAAGAGCGCAGCGTCTCTCCAGGTTGTTGCTGGATGGCGTGGAGGTCAAGCTCCGTGCCAGGCCGGGTGTAGGAGCTGTCGAAGTTGGCAGTGAACTACCAGCAGAGTTCTCCCCAAGAGGTTATGGAACCCTGGGGGAGGTTCATGAGCCAAGACCGGGCTGCGCTGGTCAAGGCGACAGGGAAGTAGTTGGCCATGATGGCCTCGTCCCCTCGTGCAGCAAGGACGGCGGTGGAGTAGATCTGGAGGAACTCCGTCGGGTTGACGCTGCCGTCGTACTTCTCGGGCAGGTGCGACCGAAACTTGCGCGGCCACCTCGCGAAGCGAAGGTGTGGCGCCAGGGCCGCACATCCTGCTCCTATTGCTGCAGGCGTTGGTGCCGCGAACGCTTGGTTCGCTGCTGGCACTGTGTACGTATGGGCAAGGCTGCACCATAGACCGGGGGCACCGTTTGCAGGGCATATGGCTGGGGCATATGCTACGTGGCGTATGCCTGGGGCAGAGATTGCGTGGCGAAAGTCTGCGCCTCAGGCAGGGTTGAGGCAGACGTCATGTTGTCGCCGGCCTCTTGGTTGTGACGCATTTCTCGTCGTCGCTCGAGGAACACTCGGGCATCTTGGCCCAAGTGGCATCGTTCCAGCTCCGTCCTCAGGTCCCTCGATGGGAGCCTGGTGGAGCGGGAATCCGCCGTCTGCTCGTCAACCGTTGGCGTGCGCATCAGCGACACAGTCGGTTGGCCGGAACGTCGTCCCCGCCAAAGTCAAGGGTTTGCGGCGGCGACGACGAGACGGTCTACCTCGCGAATCCACAGCTGGGTCGCTGACTGAGGCACGTCCCCAGTAGGTGGATTGCGCAGTATTGCTCTTACTGCTGCTAGCGCGCCCCCTTGGGGGACGCTCAGCGCTGTAGAGGATCTCACGCTCGCTGGAGCCTGCGTTGCCGGAGTCGGCGCTGCCGGAGTCGGCTGCTGGCTTCCAGCTTGCGCCGACACACTCCGTCCAGAGTGTGTCGAGACGTAGTCCCCGCTAGTCACGGTTCGTCGTGAACGCGGGGGAGGAGAGCTTGCCGCTGAAGGAAGCTTGGTCATCTTCGTCGGCAAAAGCTCGTCGCGCAAGGGAAAAGCCCCCTACCTGGCGCGCCAAATGTCGAAGTGTGTAGTCGACACTTCCCCCGGACCTGCTCTGGGCACCCCGCGGAGGTTCTTTTTCGGAAGGGCTAGACACTTGAGAGCTTCATCGTTAGGGACGAGTGAGGGAGAAGCTTGACACGGGGAGTTTTACGTGGTTCAGGCCGCCGGAGCGTAAAACCCTACGTCCACGGCGAGCAGAGGTGCTCGCTGTATTGCTTGCTGCTCAGAACCGAAGTCCTAAGCTTGAGGGTGAGTGATGTCTAGAGTACGAGTTTACAGAGTTCGAACCCTTGCTAACGTTGCCTACCCGAGCCTTTTATAGTCCAAGGCTCGAGCGGCTTACAAGGTGGGTCTGGGACCCGACAGGTGGTCCCGGGGAGATTGCCTGCCATCTACCGTATCTGCAGTTATGCCGGTAGTTGTCTATGGCGAGGGCTTCCGAGTCCTCGTTCTGCCGCCCTGCCCATGCCGCAAGCTACTCGTAGTGGTTGATGATGGCAGGGGCGGTAGGAGATGTCTTGTTGCTGTGTTTATTGGCGGGCAGGCTCTGACACGGCGCGCCAGTCTGCGATATGACTGGACGCAACGGCACCTGACAGAGGCGTGCTCCGCGTTTCCGCGTCTTGGGAAGGCGCAGGCCTTGAATACCTTGTACGGGCAAGGTATGGCGCGTCTTTACGCCTGCTGCCTACCGCGCAGGGACAGGCAGCGTTGCTCTACTCGCCACGTGGCGGGCCCGGAGCTCTACTCTGAGGAGAGGGAGGTCCGGCCCTGCGGGACACGTGGAGCCTTCAGAGCTCTCCCCGCGGAGGGAGGAGGTCCGGCTGCTGCTGGCCACGTGGCAGGCCCGGAGCTCTCCTCTGAGGAGAGGGAGATCTGGCCCCGCGGGACACGTGGAGCCTTCGGAGCTCTCCCCGCGGAGGGGGGATGTCGAAGTGTGCGGTCGACACTTCCCCCGGGCCTGCACTGGGCAGCCCGCGGAGGTTCTTTTTTCGGAGGGGCTAGTTCCTGGCGGAGAGCTTGCGCGGATGGAACGAGTTAGTAAGAGCTTGACACGGCGAGTTTTACGTGGTTCAGGCCGCCGGAGCGTAAAACCCTACGTCCATGGCGAGCTATGGAGCTCGCTGTATTGCTTGCTGCTCAGGGCCGGAGGCCTGAGCTTGGGGGTGAGTTACAGCTTGAGAGTGTATGGCTAGCGTATGAGTTGCAAAATGTGAACCCTTGCTATCGACGCCTACCCGAGCCTTTTATAGTCCAAGACTCGGGCGGCTTACAAGGGGAGCCGGGGCCCGACAGGTGGCCCCGGGAAGATTGTCTATTATCTACCGTATCTGCAGTTATGCCGGTAGTTGTCTCTGGTCGAAGGCTTCTGAGTCTTCATCTTGCCGCCCTGCCCATGCCGCATGCCAGTCGTAGCGGTTGATGACGGCGCAGGCGGCATGGGTTGTCTTGTCGCGGTGTTTATTGGCTGACAGTTTCTGACACCGCGCGTCAGTCTGTGATGCGACTGGGCGCAACGGCACCTGACAGACGCGTGCTCCGTGTTTCCGCGTCTTGGGAAGACGCGGGCCTTGAATACCTTGTACGGGCAAGATATGGGACGTATTTACGCCCGCTGCCTATCACTCGGGGCAGGCAGCGTCGCTCTGCTGCCATGTGGCGGGCCCGGAGCCCTTCTCAGAGAAGAGAAGGGTCAGTCCCGCGGGGCACGTGGAGCCTCCGGACCTCTCTCCGCAGAGGGAGAGGCTCGGCTTCTGCTGGCCACGTGGCAGGCCCGGAGCTCTCCTCTAAGGAGAGGGAGGTCCGGCCCCGCTGGACACGCGGCGCTTCGGACCTCTCTCCCGTGGAGGGGGAGGTCCGGCTTCTGTATGCCACGTGGCGGGCCCGGAGCTCTCCTCTGAGGAGAGGGAGGTCCGGCCCCGCCGGACGCGTGGCGCCTTCGGAGCTCTCCCTGCGGAGAAGGGCGAGTTCCTTAGGCATTTTACCCTGTGCGCAGGGGTACCCCATATCTTAGGTACCGATAGTGGCCCCCGGGCCCATCTCGGGGGAGATAGCGAGCCCGAGGTGGGACCTCCGTCTCTTCCGGTCCGCGCACTTTCTCTAAGTCCCGAATTGACCGCTGCCGGAGCACGAACAGCCACGGGATCGTGGGAGCGTGCGCTCACTTGATGGTTGCTTTTACTGCGGCGGTTCCCAAGACTGCCACCTTTGCGGCGCTTTCTTCGGGAACCGCTGAAGTGCCTCGCCAGCTCATCTTCTCAGGAGACTGACTCCTTGACCCACCGCTTCAGTTGGGCGGCTAGGGCCCTCCCGTCATCGGCATTCGGTCTAGGAACCGAAGCGGTTGCCGGTGCGGGATATTCGAAGAGTTCCGAATCGCTTGGAATTGCACCGGGAAGCTTTTTAGAGGGGGTCTTACCCACATTGCAGCTTCCCTTCGCACTTCTCAGCGTTTCTTCTTGGACTCTTGTGATTTTGCTCTCTTGCCTTTGAGTTCTCCCTTGCCATGGCTTCCAACCCGCTGCCAGAGAAGAAACGCGCTCGATCTCCTCCAGCAACGGCGTCGGTGCCAAGTCGGGATTCTGGGATGCCTGACACTCCCTCCGGTGGCGACTCGAAGAGGCCCCGGGTTGATGCGCTGGGGGAAGCCTCTGGGGCGTCCCTTGTTCCGCCAGTCCAAGCGACTGCGGAGCGGCCGTCGGCGACGGTAGCGGGCTCTGGAAGTCCTACCCCGGCTCGGAAGTCGGGGTTCAGAGCCCGCTGGAGTGTCCGCGCTTCCCGGCCTTCCCCGTCTTGCGGGGAATCTGTGCCGCTGCGCTCGGAGCCAGGGGCAACTGCCGCGGCCCCCAGGCCAGCGCGAACTTCTCCTGTTCCGGTGTGCCCGGTTTCCGCGGCGGCGTCGTCTCTTCCTGCCGAGACGGCCACCGCGGCCCCCGAGCCATCGCAGGTTGACCCTGCACTAGGCGGCGTGGCCTCTTCTCCAGCACCGCCTTCCCCGGCTCGTCCCTCTCCTCAGGTCAAGGAGCCAGAAGCTGAAGAGAGCCCGGCTGGCCTGGCTGCTAGAGCCACGGAGCCAGCTTCTCCTGATCGGCGTCTCGTCTCGGCTGCTGGTGCGTCGGCTCTTCCTGAGGACGAGGTAATGAAGGAGGTCGGGGGGACTGCCCCAGCCTCTGTTGCTCCATTGCCTCTGGTGGACGCCTTCGCGCTTGCCGAGTCGAGCGTCCGGCAGGTCTTGGCTGCACTAGGGCGCGAGCGGGAGGAGTATACGGTTGAACGGGACCGCCTCCTCATCTGGGGGAACCTTTTGCAGGAGAGGACCGCGAAGGTTAAGAGTGAGCTCGACTCCAGGCGGGAGTTGCTCGACTTCAGGGAAGCGCTCGTCGACCGGATGAAGCGGGCTGTCGACCGCATGGACACCCAATCGTGGCGGATCAACAGGGAGGCCCTGGAGGCACACGCCCGGGCCGAAGAGAGCCTCTCTGCTGCTATGGAGATACGGCAGCGGTTTGAGCGCCGTGAACTCGCCGTTGAGGAACGGGAGCGTTCCATGGCAGCTGAGGCGGAGAGGGTCGCCGCGCAGCTGGCTGCGGGCGAGGATGACCTTCGAGCTCGGATGGAGGAGCTAGAGATCCTGAAAGCAGACCTTGACTTGAGGGAGGAACAGGTCTCCCGTGATCGCCGGGCGGTCTTGGACCGGGAGCTGACCGCCGACTTCAAGGCCGCTGAGTTGGAGCGGCTCGCCAAGACTCTCCACCTTCGGGAGAGCTCCCTGGCGGCCAAGGAGAAGGAATTCTCCGAGAGGAACCTGGAGGCTCTGCAGGCGGCCCGCCGCGAGGTGGAGGAGCTCTCAGCCTTGCGGTCCTCCGAGGCTCTTGCGGTCTCAAGCTTCATGGATCGAGCGGGGTCCGCCTTGATCCCTCTTGGCTTCAGTCCGGTGAGGGCCGCGACTCCCGCATTGAAGGTGGCGGAGGTGATCCCTGCGTTGGAGTCGATCGGCGCCAAGATGGACAGACTCGACTCGGTGGTCGCCAGCGAGCTTGAGGCCGAGGGCCGCGGCTTAGCTTTGGAGGTCGCCTCGCATGTGCTGGCATGCTTCAAGAGCCGCGATCCCTCTTTTTCGCTAGAGCCAGCGAGAGAGGGCCCAGCCGCGGAGCGGGAGGAAGCTGCCAGGGCTGAAGTCGAGGATGTGGCCACCCTTGTAGCCGCAAGGTTCCGGCGATAGACGGGGGGTCCTTAGGACTTGTTTCTCCCTTTTTATCGAGTCTGTAGTCCAGCTCATGGAGCCTTGCTTAATTTGACTCTCTTGGATACTTGTGTCTGTGATGCTTTTTCTCTCCTTCTTGGCTTTGCCTGGCTGAGTCCTTAGCTCCGCAAGGTACTCAGAGGCCATTTCCAATCTCGGAGCTTTGCACAGACACCCTCCCCGGGTCCTAACCGTGTTAGGGGCCCCCGGAGGTCTCCAGATCTCGCCCTATGGGGAGCTCCAGATCTGCCTGCCACGTGGCGAGTCCGGAGCTCCGTCCATGTTGGACACGTAGGGCTTTCGGAGCCCTCCCACCGAGGGGGAGGTCCGGCTTCCGCCCACCACGTGGCGAGCCCGGAGCCCTCCTCAAGGGAGGAGAGAGTTCCGGGCCCGCTGGACACGTGGGGCCCCCGGGTCCCGCCCCTGCTGGAGGGGCAGGTCCCGGTCCTTCCAGTCCCAGGCCGGAGTAGCTGGTAGCTCCTTCCCCCCCGCTTCATGCAGTCCATGTTGCCGTAACCTGGAGGTCCTGCACACAGGCAGAGGAAACGTAATTCTCCTCGGGGGGTCCTCCCCTCCCGTCTCCTAGTCTTATCCGTCTTACGACCCTGATCCGCTATACGGGGCCTGGGCAATTCTGTGCACGAGGCGCCGGAGCTCCGGCTCCCTACGAGGTCCGGGTACGGCCGTCCGATCCCTAGTACCGGGCCATGCGCTGGGGAAGCAGAGTGCACGCGCTTTGGGTTCATGACCAGGCAAAGCGGACGTACTCCCCTGGACCTCCGGAGGGCAGGATGCGCATGCTTTGGGCTCTGAGCCAGCTAAGCTGGATACGCACCCTGGACCCCCCATGCACAACGCTAGCCTTTCCTGGAGGTAACCAACTGGCACCGCAACACCTGACTGGGGGAGGCCCGAGAGACTCACTCGGCCATCGGCAGGTGCCTCAAGCGCAGCCGCCTTCGGTACGATAGCAAATGCCGACTATGGATGAGCGCAGGAGAGGGGGAGCTAGATGTACGATGAACATACAGAGATAGTGCGATTATAAAAATTAATGCATAATTTAAATGAGCGCATGAGAGAGAGCTAAGTAGAACAGGGCTCTGTATTCGTACCCATAGGTGGAATTCTGGCTGTACAGGGAGGCAATGTTACGCCTTGTCTTCAAGGGAAGCAAGACTCTACGCGCTTAGGGTCGGAACCAGGCTAAACTGGACGTAGTCCTATACCGTCCCTTGAGACTTAGCTGCCCCAAGCGCTGTTCCTAAATTCTATGGGATCTTTTACAGAAGGGAATAACCCTGTGTACTGATGCTCAGGAAGTAGGACTTACAGTGTTGCTCCATGGCAAGGATTTTTGGGAACGGATCCCACTCTCGGTTGAAAGGCATGTGTACCTGGGGCGGCAGCTTTCGTGATTCGGAAGGGACCTTCCCTGCTGGGGGAGAGCTTATGGGTCCTTCTTGGAATAGAGCGTGCCACTTCACCAGGTTGCCCTCCTGCAGGCCCCCGACGCGTTTGGTTCTTTGGCGGTAGTGCTTAGAGCATTAGCCGAGACCGTGCGTTGTGGGGTGTTCGCTGCAGCCGAGTCTTGTCGATGAGGTTGTAATCTTCGCGCTGGATCAGGTCCTGCGCGGCTTCTCCTGGGGGCCCCCGGGGAGTTCTCCCCTTCTGGCTAAGGCCTTCAAGGGGTAGGTATGCCCGGGCTCGTCTTGGATGACCTAAGGCATCTTCCCCTTCTGGCAAGGCCTTCAAGGGGTTGACAGACCTTAGGCGGCCCCCGAGAGGTATGTTCGAGGCACGGAGGCGCGCCGCAGTTGGCTAACGCCCTGGCCTGTCACCGTCGGAACTGGAGTCCTCACCGTCATGCACTGTCTTTATGACACGCTGAGGCTCCTGGAACCCCACCTGGTGGGTAGCAGTGACTGGGGCATCGACCTTCTGTTTGCCATCCCTCTGAGGGTAGGGCGGCGCTTCAGCCCTCTGCTGTCTCCCTTTGCGGAAGCGCTCTGCGAGCCTCTGGATCTCCCAGCACTCGGCAGCAGTATGGTTGCAGGTGCCATGCACGGGGCATAGCCCGCCTTGGCCACTGTCTGGGGCCGGTGATTGCCGCTGCCTTTTGTCAGGGCGTGGCCCCCGAGCTCCACTGGTCGTCGCTGCTGCGGCGACGGGGGCCGTGAATGGTGACTTCATCTTGCCACCCCCCCGGTTCTTGGTCTTCTTGCCACCCCCATAGGCAGCAGCACCGGACCCGGGTTGTCCTCCTGACTCGGAGGTCGGCAGAGCGTGCCAGTTCCGCCCTTCAGCTGCTCTGGCGCACTTGTCCGCCAGGCTGAAGAGCTCTGAGACGTCGCGGACCTCTCTGGTCGCGAGCTTCTCAAGCATTTTCTCGTCCCGGACACCCTGTCGGAACGCCACCACCACTGAGGCACTTTGGATATGCGGGATGGTGTTGCGTACCTGAGAGAACCGCTGGATGAAAGAGCGCAGCGACTCTCCAGGTTGTTGCTTGACGGCGTGGAGGTCAAGCTCCGTGCCGGGACGGGTGTAGGAGCTGCCAAAGTTGGCGACGAACTGCCGGCAGAGCTCACCCCAGGAGGTTATGGACCCCTGAGGTAGATTCATGAGCCAAGACTGAGCTGGGCCGGTCAAGGCGACGGGGAAGTAGTTGGCCATGACAGCCTCGTCCCCTCCTGCAGCAAGTACGGCGGTGGAGTAGATCTGGAGGAACTCCGCTGGGTTGACGCTGCCGTCGTACTTCTCGGGCAGGTGCGGGCGAAACTTGCGTGGCCACCTTGCGAAGCGAAGGTGGGGTGCAAGGGCCGCACATCCTGCACCTGCTGCTGCAGGTACTGGCGCTGCGAACATTTGGTTCGCACCTGGCACCGCGTATCCCGGCATGGGCAAGGCTGCACCATAGGCCGGGGCCGCTACTTGCGGCGCATATAGCTGTGGCATATGCTACGCGGCATATGCCTGAGGCAGGGCTCGCGTGGCGAAGGCCTGCCCTTCTGGTTGTGTCGAGGCCGACGACATGCTGTCGCCTGCCTCATGGCTGCGACGCCTCTCTCGGCGTCGCTCGAGGTACACCCGGGCGTCCTGGCCCAAGTGGCACCGTTCCAGTTTCCTTCGCAGGTCCGTCGACATGAGCCTGGAGGAGCTGGAATCCGCCGTCAGCCCGTCAACCGTGGGTGTGCGCGTCAGCGACACAGCCGGTTGTTCTGGGCGCCGTCCTCGCCGAAACCGAGGGTTCGCGGCGGCGACGACGAGGCGGTCCACCTCACGGACCCATTGCTGGGTCGCTGAATGGGGCGCATCCCCCGCAGGTGGGTTGCGCAGCAGCGCTCTTGCTGCAGCTAGCGCACCTCCATGGTGTACGCTCAGCGCTGCAGAAGATCTCACACTGGTCTGGGCCTGCATAGCCGGAGTCGGCGTTGCCGGAGTCGGCTGCTGGCTACCAGCTTGTGCCGACAAACTCCGTCCTGAGTGTGTCGACATGTACTCCCCAGTGGTCACGGTTCGCCGTGAACGCAGAGGGGGAGAGTTTGCCGCTGAAGGAAGCTTGGTCATCTTCGTCGGCGGAAACTCGTCGCGCTAGGAGAAAAGCCCCCTACCTGGCGCGCCAAATGTCGAAGTGTGCGGTCGACACTTCCCCCGGGCCTGCACTGGGCAGCCCGCGGAGGTTCTTTTTTCGGAGGGGCTAGTTCCTAGCGGAGAGCTTGCGCGGATGGAACGAGTTAGTAAGAGCTTGACACGGCGAGTTTTACGTGGTTCAGGCCGCCGGAGCGTAAAACCCTATGTCCATGGCGAGCTATGGAGCTCGCTGTATTGCTTGCTGCTCAGGGCCGGAGGCCTTAGCTTGGGGGTGAGTTACAGCTTGAGAGTGTATGGCTAGCGTATGAGTTGCAAAATGCGAACCCTTGCTATCGACGCCTACCCGAGCCTTTTATAGTCCAAGACTCGGGCGGCTTACAAGGGGAGCCGGGGCCCGACAGGTGGCCCCGGGAAGATTGTCTATTATCTACCGTATCTGCAGTTATGCCGGTAGTTGTCTCTGGTCGAAGGCTTCTGAGTCTTCATCTTGCCGCCCTGCCCATGCCGCATGCCAGTCGTAGCGGTTGATGACGGCGCAGGCGGCATGGGTTGTCTTGTCGCGGTGTTTATTGGCTGACAGGTTCTGACATCGCGCGTCAGTCTGTGATGCGACTGGGCGCAACGGCACCTGACAGACGCGTGCTCCGTGTTTCCGCGTCTTGGGAAGACGCGGGCCTTGAATACCTTGTACGGGCAAGGTATGGGGCGTATTTACGCCCGCTGCCTATCACTCGGGGCAGGCAGCGTCGCTCTGCTGCCACGTGGCGGGCCCGGAGCCCTTCTCAGAGAAGAGAAGGGTCAGTCCCGCGGGGCACGTGGAGCCTCCGGACCTCTCTCCGCGGAGGGAGAGGCTCGACTTCTGCTGGCCACGTGACGGGCCCGGAGCTCTCCTCTAAGGAGAGGGAGGTCCGGCCCCGCTGGACACGCGGCGCTTTCGGACCTCTCTCCCGCGGAGGGGGAGGTCCGGCTTCTGTATGCCACGTGGCGGGCCCGGAGCTCTCCTCTGAGGAGAGGGAGGTCCGGCCCCACCGGACGCGTGGCGCCTTCGGAGCTCTCCCTGCGGAGAAGGGCGAGTTCCTTAGGCATTTTACCCTGTGCGCGGAGGTACCCCATATCTCAGGTACCGACAGGGGAGGTCCGGCTGCTGCTGGCCACGTGGCGGGTCCGGAGCTCTCCTTTGAGGAGAGGGAGGTCCGGGTCCGCTGGACACGTGACGCCTTCGGAGCTCTCCCTGCGGAGAAGGGCGAGATTTTTAGTCATTTTCCCCTGTGCGCGGTGTATTTCATATTGAGGGTACCGACACTTATGATGGCATTTAGGCAGCACAAATGAAGAGCTGCCCCGTATGTTCCTTCGGAGTACCACCCGCATATGCCAACGGGATCAGCGGGGCCGTTCCAGAAATGGGAAGATTGGAGCTTCCACGTCATTGCCAGCAGCGCAGGGCTACCCGGGCCACGCCGGCCATCACGCACCCGGTCCACACCGCCACGCCGGCTCCACCATACAGACACACACCTCCACGTCACACGACGCATCAAGGCCGTCCGTCACCCCAACCCCTCGAGGCGCAACCCCTTCCGCCGTCAAGTCCTTCTCACGTCACACTCTTCGTTCTCCTCTCGCAAGTCGCAAGAAGAGGAGGCCGGAGGGAGGGAGAGAGAAAAAAAAAGACGCAGTACCCAATCTTCTCACGCGGACACGCCAGAACCCAATCGGAGCCGTGGCCGCCGACGCGGCCGGATCGGGGCTTAAGTTTTGTCGGCATGTCGGGCGGCGGAGAGGGCGCCGGAAGCGGCGACGAGGGCGGGTCCCCGCCCGCTGACGCGGCAACGCTGCACATCCGGTGCGCGAACGGCTCCAAGTTCACGGTGCAGGCCGACCTGGGCGCCACGGTGGGGGCGTTCAAGGAGATCGTGGCCGGGAGCTGCGACGTGCCGGCGCCGCAGCAGCGCCTGATCTACAAGGGCCGCATCCTCAAGGACGAGCAAACCCTAGAAAGCTACGGTGCGTGGCAGGACGATTCATACGCAAAATAGCTTGCGATCCGGTCTCGTCTAGCGGAATCGGACGGTACAGAGCATGGATTTTGCGGCGTGGTAGTGAGTCCGCGCGGTTGGGGGTGACTGTGCAATGCCTGTTTGTGTGTCAGTACTCAGTAGCGTATTGATGGTTGCTGGATTCTGCATTTGGTTTCTCTGTTCTATGCATGCTAGCTTGTAGTAGATTTATCGCATATCGTGCCTGACCGCTAACTTGTACACGTGTGATTGGGAGTCTAACGTGTCGTAGGTAACGCATACTGCAAATATTGATAATGTTGATCACTTATTGTATCAGTAGGCGACGAAGGCGGGAACGTCTCTTGTCGTGACTCACATGTAGATCGGTTCTTTATGAACCTGCATTTGATACTGTTGGTTGTGCATGTAACCGTTGTATATTGATGAGTAAAAACAGTTGCTACCCTTGGACAAGTTGGGAAGTCAAGTGAATCTTGGTATCTTAGCTTGCGGTTGCCATGTGGGAGTTTACGTTACTATTGTTAGTAAACTTCGCTGTAGTACACTTGATTCTCCAAAAAAGGCAACGGTTTCATATTTCATAAAGTATCAAATGACATGGGACTGAGTAGATTTTAGATAACCTGTTAATTCACTATATTTTGATGCTGCAGCGGAATCATACTGAAGCAACCTTTCCTGTTTAAATGCAGAGATGTTTCCTGACAGAGATTGTAATTTCATTATGTTTCTGTGAAGTTCTAGGATTACCTGAAGTTATTTAGTGTGATGGTCATTGGAACCATCATCAGTAGAATTCAATGTACATCTGTCGCATTCCTTGCAGTCTGTCGGTTGCTCAAGTGCTGTTTGTAGTAATTTTAAATGAGGGGGTCAATATCACCTACACTCTTTTCTCCTTTGAGTAACCCTGCCATATATGTTAAATTAATGTTAACTGCATACTGAACAACATGACTTTCAATTATAATTAGATGCGGTGTTAGTGCTATATATATTGAAGGGCAGGCCTGACGCAGTGGTAGAGTCTCTCCACTTGTGTCCTGGAGGTCCTGGGTTCGAATCAGCCTCCTTGCAAAATAAGCAAGGGGAAGGCTGCCTAGAAATTCCCTTCCCCAGGCCCCACAAAGTGTGGGAGCTTTCAGCACTGGGTATACCCTTTGTTAGTGCTATATATTATTATGATTTTCAGGTTCACAGTGCAGTGACCCTTTTTGCATCTCTATTTGTATTGCCAAAATGCATTCTGTATGCATTCTTACACGGAAATCACTGCATATGTTTACGTTACATTCTCTTTCTTTCTATATTAACATTGACATACTGTTTCGGTTTTGGATTTATTAAGCATTTTTAATAACTCACTACTCATGCTTCTTGTATTCTGCAGGGGTTGAGACCGATCACACAATTCACTTGGTGCGTGGTGTTGCCCAGCCAGCTACATCAGGTACACCTGCTGCTGCTAGCCCCAATGCTTCAACTACTAGCAGTGGCCCAGCAGGTGGCCTTGGAAACTTATTTCCAGGTATTGGTGCTCCAAGATCTGGCAGGCCATCGGGTATATTTGGGCCAGGATTTCCAGAACTAGATCAAGTTGAGCAGCATTTAAGCCAGAACCCCAACTTAATGAGGGAAATAATGAATATGCCAGCGATGCGGAATCTCATGAATAACCCTGAGTTGATACGTAATATGATCATGAACAATCCACAATTGCGTGAGATCATGGATCATAATCCAGACCTTGCCCATGTGCTCAATGACCCAAGTGTCCTCCGCCAGACCCTTGAAGCAGCTAGAAATCCTGAAATAATGAGAGAGATGATGCGGAACACAGACAGAGCTATGAGCAACATTGAATCTTCTCCTGAAGGTTTCAATATGCTTCGACGCATGTATGAAACTGTACAAGAGCCTTTCCTAAACGCAACTACAATAGGCGGAGAAAACAACTCAGTTTCAAACCCATTTGCAGCTCTTCTCGCCAATCAGGGGTCTAACCAATCCAGTCAACCGGCAACAAACGCTTCAACTGCTAGCTCAGAGTCGACAACAGGAATCCCTGCTCCAAACACTAATCCACTTCCAAATCCATGGAGCACCAATAGTAAGTTTAATATGTCCTGTAGTTTTGAATATTTACATGCCTTTGTGTTGGTAGTTAACTGGTTATATACTTATATCATTATCTGCCTACTTAAATCAGCAGCTGGGAATGCACAAGGAGCAGCACGATCAGGTCCTGCTGCCAATGCAAGAACTGGTGGCGTAGGACAAGGATTGTTGGGTTCACCGGATTTGAGTAGTTTGCTAGGTGGTCTTGCTGGCAATGCAGGGACTGGTGCTGGTTCTGGTGGGCTAGGAGGATTGGGCTCACTGGGTTTGGAGAATATGCTTGGTGGTTCACCTGATGCTTCTCTTTTGAGTCAGATGTTGCAAAATCCTGCAATGATGCAGATAATGCAAAGTGTTATGTCTGACCCACAAACCATGAACCAGGTCCAGTATGTTTTTAACTTGTGCCAACTTTGTCTTGTATGGCTATTTTAATATTAACATCAGGTTGTTCCTTAATTTCCTCTTCTCCACAGTTGCTTAACTTCAATCCAAATACCCGTAACCTGATGGAATCAAACACTCAGCTGAGGGAAATGTTCCAAAATCCAGAATTTCTTCGCCAGTTAACATCTCCAGAGATGCTGCAGGTACTTTATGATATGAGCCTTTATAGTCCCGTCTCTTACTAAGAATAATTTATCATTTTCCTTCTTTCAGCAATTACTCTCATTCCAGCAGACTTTATTAGGACAGCTTGGTCAACATCAACCCAGCCAGTGAGTATCTTTGGCTGAACAGTACCTAAATTTTATCCATCGTATCGTTTATTCTCTGCATATCTATATGAAACAGAAATTGTGCATTGCTATTGTTATGTTTTTTGAGTCCCATCTAAATTTTCTTATTTGATTCAGGGGTGGCAACCAAGGAGGCAGTGTCACAGGTAATATTCTCATTTACTTTCATATTTGTTTTTTACTTGGAGCAGTATAGATGTCAGGAAGATCTGACTTTATTGAATGGCCCTTTTGTGTGCTTCACTTGTGCAGCCGCAACTTCACTGCCTTACATGTGGTGCCTGATTGACTCTGTATTCCTTGATTTTCCAGTCCTGCTATCAGTTGTTAGGCTATAAATTTAGTCTGGTTATTATTGCTAAACTGCTTTGGTGCAGAGCATAAAACATAAATCTCTTATTAACAGTTATCCCAGCAGTCGCTTGAATGAGTAAATATCAGGTAATGCATGAATATCTGGAAATGGAAATCATTTGTGTATGACTAAATAACTGTTGCATGCTTATGGATGTGATTACTGGGAACCATGCGGAACTCTTTTAAGTGAATGTTAATTGTTGAACATGCCTGAGCTACTTCTGCATCTGCTTCATGCCATCCTTATAGTGTAATGAACATTTAAATTCATTGCGACTGACATCAAGTGAGTTATCCTTTCTTGAGCAGTGTTAGATGTGCAGCTGTGCACTACATCAAGTCCTTACTATGTAATGATGGAAATTTCTCCCTAGTTGAGTAGTGACAATGAAACATTTACAGGTATGCGAGGAAACGCTAGTCTGGACACCTTGATGAGCATGCTGAGTGGGCTTGGTTCAGGAGGCGGCTTGGATGTGCCAAATATTTCCAATGGTTAGTTTACACAACCAAATGGATCGTGTGTGCTCACACTGAGCCCTATTTCTTGGTTTGAAGCGACTGATTATATTCTTAACCTTGCCCAAATTTTCAGTGCCACCGGAGGAGCTCTATGCAACACAGCTTACTCAGCTCCGAGAAATGGGTTTCATTGATACCGCTGAGAACATTCAAGCCCTGGTCGCTACTGCTGGGAATGTAAATGCTGCAGTGGAGCGCCTTCTTGGGAATCTGAGCCAGTAGTGAAAACGAGCCAGGCACTGCTTGGTCATCATTTCACACATCCTCGAGTGTTTTGGCATGATGTTTTCCTAGCCTTAACCCCCAAATTCGAAAGGCAGTGTCCATAGCCCGAAGAAGAAAATAAACAAGAAATCAATCAACCAATAACTTTCGCTCTCATACATGGTCGTGTCTTTGTGTTTTAAAGTGTTTTATTTTGCATTTCGGATTAATGTACATGTACATATTGTCGGAATGTTACCGCATAGAATATTCTCTAGTCTTTCAACTAGGATTGAATCTGACCCATGTATCTGATGGTTCTCTCTGGTCAGTATTGATGCTTTCTCGTGTTGATTGGGGTGGTATCCGGATCGTCGACATGTTTGCTTCATGAGGCCTTGCTTGGTTTCTACCTGGGGAAGTGCAAGGCAGCTTTCTCAGGCAACCAAAGCGGAGCATTAGGCCCTGTTTAGTAGCTTCTGCGTTAGCTTTTTCACAAATAAGCGCTAAACAGTTAGCTTCTGTAGAAATTATTTCTTTTCAGAATGAAATAAAACCAGAATATAATTTTAAGTTGCTGTTTACTAGTTTTTTTGAGCAAACTGATTTTAACAAGTTTAAAAATACTGGAAGGTCATCCTGCCATATCCTGGGTTACACTGCAGCGAATGCAAATGTTCTTTTTCTTTTTGCATGATCCTGCATTCCTTCTCGCCCAGATGCTTCGGCCCCGGCCGGTAATTCCGATGGCGAGGCCGTGGGTGGGAAATGTGGGATCGGTTGCTGTGCTCGTGCTATAAGCTCTTGAGCTGGTCCAGTGCCCCAGTCCCAATAGTCTCCTCTCATTCTCTTTTTTTTTCCTGGTCGGATCTCCTAGCGAGAAAACGAACCCTCTCGACGAAGAGGATTGCCGACAGGTGGGCCCCAATCTACAGAGACACCAGCAAAAACAGAGAGGCCATTCGCTCCTCCTCTCGCGCGCGCCGCAAGCCATCGACCAGCTCAAGGCTTAAACCCTAGACGGAGCCACCCCGCCGCCGACGCCATGGACACCCTCAAGCGAAAGGCCACGGACGGCCCCGCCGCCGTTAACAACTGTCACGTATGGTGCCACGCAGGATGCTACGGTGGCGGGAGTTTAGTTCCTTTATTTGTATTCTGTTTAAACTGTGTGAAGGAGTGCATGAGTGAACCACGGGGCAGGCACCAGTTGGCTATATGATGTAAGCCAGATGCTGTTGGTCAAACACTGAAGAAACATTTCCCAACCGAACTCTGTCTCTGTCCCCTACCTGTTTTCCTCCTCTCGTTCTCGTGCCTCTATTCGTCGCCGATCGATCGCGTAGCGCGCTCACGCCCCGGGGACGACGACCCAACAGCCAAGGGCAGTTACAACTTGTACCAGAGCCCGGATCATCCTCGGCGGTGGAGGAAGGGGGTGATCTCGACCTCGAACCGTAAAATAGAGAGTGGCGGCGGGTGAATTCCGGTTGGTTCGGGTCAAGATTGGACGTGACGGCGCCGGTGAAACCCTCGGCGCAGACAAAGCTCGTGCAGTAGGTGATGGGGGAGTTTGCGAAGGAAGATGAGGAGAGATGGGTGAAGGTCGCGGCGGCGCTGGACGACATCACCAAGCGGCTAAACTCGGCCGATGCGGTGCATAAGCAATTGCTGGCGGTGTCGGAACAAGCGAGTAAGGAGCGCGATCTCTTGTTTCGTCAGGTGGAGGATACGACGAAGAGGATCGTGGATCTGACGCTGTCGAGGGCGGAGGACGACATGGATCGCGTGTTGGAGGTTCATTCTCTGCGGATGCAGGGAGAGGAGTAGAGCTGGGGTTTGACAGGGGACGTGGAATCATCGGGGAACCGCCACACATGGGTCGAGCTCGAGGGTACCGCGCCGAGACGGTGGAGCAAGGCCGACGCAGAGGGAAGATAGGAGGTATTGATCGCTCGTTGATGAAATTGTCCTTTCCCATGTTTAATGGAGAGAGCCCGACCATATGGATCGACAAGTGTGTGGATTATTTCACCATATTCGGCGTGCATGAGGCGCTGTGGGTTCGTGGCATCCTGCATATGGAGGGCGCTGCCTCTCGTTGGTTGCAGGTATTCAAGATGACGAATGGGCTGGGGTCATGGCATAGGTTCACGCATGCGGTGAAGCACAAATCTGGGCCATATGAATACCCGAAGGCCAAGCATGAACTTCTGCACCTTCGACAACAAGGGAGCTAGAAGAGTACATTACTGACTTCGATGAGCTTCGGTATGCCACAGCAGTTCACAACCTGGAGTTGGATGAGACATTCTTCGTAACACAGTTCATGAAAGGCCTGAAGCTGGTGTTAGAGTATTGTAAGTCTTCTGGGCCCCTCCTACGTGAGGCCTCCTGCGTGAGGTAGGCCCATCCCATAGTCAAGGCACCAGCCCCTAGGGTCTCCCCCAAGCCGCTGGCCTCTCCTTTAGGGTTTCCCCCTAGCCGCCGCCCCCCCCAGGGGTCCTCATCCCTATATATTGTACCCCATGGTGGCCTGGATATAAACACACAATTCGGAGGCATTTCCTCTCTTCTATCATGGTAATCAGAGCCTGATTTTTTTCGCTTCCGCTCATATCTAGCTGCAACCGCCGGTGTTCTGCCCGTGTGATCAGCATGGATGATGACTCAGAGGCGACTGCCCTCCGTACCCGGCTAGAGGCGATCATGAAGGAGGCCGAGGACGCTGAGGCGCAGGCTGCCGCCGCCCGTCGCCGTGTCCAGGCCGCCCGCCTCCTCCTCGCTGAAGAGGAGTCCAAGGCTTCCGCCTTGAGCAGATGGCTGCTACGACCCGTCAGCGCATACCTTCGTCATATTCCTTGCCCATCCATACCGTCGTCTCTGCAGCTCCTTCGACCTACGAAGATACGGTCGTCGCCGGCCTTTACCTTCAGGCAACCGCGATACTCAACGTTCACCAATTGGTGAACATCGTCCTCGACTCCTCCTCCACCAATTACGCCAGTTGGCGTGATCTCATGGAGCAGGCCTTTCACCGTTACGCCCTGATCGATCATGTCGCAGACGATGGCCCGTCCAATGATCCGGGGTGGATCCGGATGGATAGCATCGTCCTAAATTGGATCAGCAACTCCATCTCGACGGATCTTCATCAAGTGGTCCAGGAATGCGGCTGCACGGCGCGCCACCTCTGGCTCGCCATCGAGAAGCAGTTTCTTGGTAATCGTGAACAACGTATTCTTCACCTTGATGCTGCCTTTTCCAATTTTGTCCAGGGTGACCTCTCAGTTAATGAATACTGCCGCAAATTCAAGGCCATGGCTGCTGGCCTGGCCGACCTTGGTGCCCTTGTTGAAGACCATATTATCGTCCTCAACATTCTTCGGGGACTGAACCAACGCTTTGAGCACGTTGGCTCCATCATTTGGCGCTACTCACCGTTTCCGAACTTCCTCAAAGTTCGGGATGATCTACTACTGGAGGAGATCCACATGGACAGTACCGAACCTTCGACTGCCCTGACGACGCTCTACATCAATGCCGCGTCTGCGACAACCAAGCCACCGACATCCACATCGTCTCAGTCACCCAATGGTGGGAACAGTGGCAGCGGTGGTAACAAGAACAAGAACAAAAACCGCAAGAACAACAACGGTGTGGTGGTCATGGTGGCTCCTCCGGTCAGACCACCTCCCTTGTTGTTCCCGACGACAGGACCAGCATACCTTGGCCGACCTACGGCCACCCATGGCAGGGGCACATGACTATGTACCCCGGCCCCATACCTACTGGACAGCAGCGTCTACAGGCCTTCATGGCCACTCCGGGCCTCTACGGGCCTCCCAGTCCAATGTCTGGACCACAGCAGCAGCTGTCGTACCAGCAGACCACCCCAGCCTCGAGCTGGCATCCCTGGATCGGTGCAGTATGGGACCAGCAGTCGATGGCTAACTCCTTCAGCACCATGGTGCTCCAACCACCCCCAACCTCGGTCCAGGACTGGGTGGTAGACTCCGGCGCCACACACCACACCACTCCGTCAGTTGGTAATATTTCCACTCTTCGTCCTTTGACCTCATCTACTCTTTCATCTATCATTGTAGGTAATGGCTCATCTCTTCCGATCACCTCAGTAGGCAACTCGGTTCTTCCTAGGCCATTTTACCTAAACAATATTTTGCTTGCCCCTAATAAGGTTCAAAGTCTCCTTTCTGTTCGTCGTTTTACAACTGATAATTGGTGCTCAATAGAATTTGACCCTTTTGGTTTGTCTGTGAAGGATCTCACAACCAAGAACGTGATCGTCAGGTCGAATAGCACCGATCCGTTGTATAGGATGCGTGTTCCAGGGTCAATCACTCCATCTTCCAGTGCTGCAGCCAAGCTTGCTAACCATCCTCAAGCTTTTACCGTTGTTACTGCAACCAAGTGGCACCGTCGTCTTGGTCATCCCGGCCCTGACGCTTTATCTAGTCTATCTAGATCTTGCTTAATCCAGTGCACCAGTAATAAACATGAATTTGTCATGCATGTCAGTTAGAAAATCACATCAGGTTACCCTTTTGTAGCTCATCGCGTCGTGCGGGACATGCCTTTGATTTAATACATCTTGATCTTTGGACATCTCCTGTGATTAGTGTGTCGGGTTACAAGTATTACTTGGTCATTCTTGATGATTTCACTCATCACTTGTGGACTTGCCCTCTGAAACGTAAATTTGATACCTTTACCACATTATCACATTTCTTTGCCTATGTGTCTACTCAGTTCAGCAGGAAGGTCAAGGCCATCCATTTTGACAACGGGCGTGATTTTGACAACTCTCCCACCCGGACCTTCCTCCTGTCACATGGCACACAGCTCCGGATGTCGTGTCCATACACATCCCAGCAAAATGATAAAGCTGAACGTATCATTCGTTCCATTAATAATTTCATCCGTACTTCGCTTATTCAGGCTTCCCTTCCTGGGCGCTATTGGGCTGAAGGACTGCACACCGCCACGCTCCTCCCGAATCGTCTTCCGACAAAAGCCATTCAGGTGGTGTGTCCGCACATCGCTCTCTTTGGTTCCGCACCCTCTTATGAGCATCTCCGGGTTTTTGGTTGTGCATGTTACCCTAACACTGCTGTAACTGCACCTCATAAGCTCGCTCCTCGATCCACCCGGTGTGTCTTCCTGGGTTACTCATCTGATCACAACGGATATCGCTGCCTTGGTCTCTCCACAAACCGCTTGATCGTCTCTCGACATGTGGTTTTTGATGAGGACACCTTCCCCCTCGCTGCCTCGCCCAATCTAACTGACCTCGATTTTCTTTGTGAGTTTGGTTCCACGGTTTCTACCACTGGCACCCGACTCACCACTGCAGGTACCACGACACCCTCCCAGCCAGCTCCGGAGGATACCCTAGACTGTGAGCCTTTTGTGGTTCCCCTTCCCGCTCCGGCAGTCCCTCCGGGATTTCTGCCCCGAGCGACACAGATGGCCGCACCACGTACGACACCGACCGTCGCACCGAGTGCGGCCCCAGCCGCCTCTCCACGTGCGGCCCCGACTTCCCCGGCTGCACCATGCGCGGATCCAACCGCCACTACAGCAACCCCTCCTCAGCGACCTCCTGCAAGAGGAGCGGATGTGATGGTGCCTGTTACGCCCGTGGAGAACCCTCACCGGATGGTCACACCGGCGAAGTCTGGATTCTGAGTGGTACCTGATCGCCTCGTCCTCACTGCCACGACTTCGTCTCCGACACCGTCTCCAATCCCGTCTTCCATCCGCGCCGCCCTTGCTGATCCCAATTGGCGTGCGGCTATGGAGGATGAGTATGAGGCCCTGCTGAGTAATGGGACATGGGACCTTGTCCCACGACCTCAAAACACCAACATCGTTACAGGAAAATGGGTCTTCACGCACAAGTTCCATGCTGACGGGACTTTCGATCGATACAAAGCTCGCTGGGTTCTTCGAGGTTTCACCCAGAGACCCAGTGTTAACTTCGACGAAACCTTCAGCCTGGTTGTAAAACCGGCCACTGTGCGCATGGTGCTCGCCGCTGCTGTCTCCCACGGCTGGCCGATTCAGCAACTTGATGTGAAGAACGCCTTCCTTCATGGCACCCTCATTGAGACGGTCTACAGCTGCCAACCCACAGGTTTCGTCGATCCAGCTCATCTCGACAAGGTGTGTCGTTTGCGCAAGTCATTGTATGGGCTTAAGCAGGCACCCCGGGCCTGGTACAGCCGGTTTTTTAGCTATCTGACCACATTGGGATTCATGGAAGCCAAGTCCGACACCTCTTTATTCATCTTCCATCGCGGAACAGAGATGGTATATCTTTTAGTATATGTTGATGATATCATCTTGACTGCTTCCAGTACGGAGCTTTTGCGCATCACTATTTCCGCTCTTCAGCGGGAATTCGCCATGAAGGACCTTGGGCCTCTCCATCACTTCCTCGGTATCAGCGTCGAGCGTCGTCCAGACGGCTTATTCCTCCACCAGCGCACCTATACGCTGGACATCCTCAAGCGGGCAGTCATGCTGGACTGCAAGCCATGCACGACTCCAGTCGACCTCCAGGCAAAGCTGGCTGATGATTCAGGGCCTCCCGTTGCAGACGCTTCTGGTTTTCGGAGCATTGCTGGAGCCCTACAGTACCTGACGTTCACGCGACCCGACATCGCGTATGCTGTACAACAGATCTTCTTGCACATGCATGATCCACTGGAGCCCCACCTGACGGCCATGAAGCACATCTTGCGCTACGTTCGTGGGACCCCTGACTTCGGCTTGTTGCTGCGGCGCTCGGTCAGCTCCGACCTGGTCGTCTACACCGATGCTGACTAGGCTGGCTGCCCTGATACTCGTCGCTCCACGTCAGGCTATGCCGTCTTCCTCGGGGACAACCTGGTCTCTTGGTCTGCCAAGCGGCAGACGGTCGTATCCCGCTCCAGCGCTGAAGCAGAGTATTGTGTTGTCACCAATGGTACCGCAGAAGCTACTTGGTTGCGCCAGCTCTTGAATGAGCTCCAGATTCCACCATCACGCTACACCCTCGTCTATTGCGATAACATCAGCGCCGTGTACCTCTCCACCAACCCCGTTCAGCATCAGCGCACAAAACATGTGGAGATTGATCTTCATTTCATCCGAGAGAAGGTGGCAATTGGACAAGTCTGCGTCCTCCATGTCCCGACGACATCACAGTTCGCCGACATCTTCACAAAAGGTCCCCCTTCTTCGATGTTTAATGAGTTTAGATCCAGTCTCAACATCTGCGGAGGCTGAGTTGTGACTGCGGGGGGTGTTAAAGTATTGTAAGTCTTCTGGGCCCCTCCTGCGTGAGGCCTCCAGCGTGAGGTAGGCCCACCCTATAGTCAAGGCACCAGCCCCTAGGGTTTCCCCCTAGCTGCCGGCCCCTCCTTTAGGGTTTTCCCATAACCGCCGGCCCCCCAGGGGTCCTCATCCCTATATATTATGCCCCATGGTGGCCTAAACATAAACACACAATTTCGAGGCATTTCCTCTCTTCTATCAGCTGGAGTTGAGAAACCCGGTGCAGTCACAAGTGCCAACCACTGTGAGTCAAGTGATTCTGTTATCTTGACTGCAACACGATATTGAGGATAGCAGCAAACCCAAGGTACTACGGCAACAAACACAGTTTCGGGGAGTTGCTCAGATGAAAGGGGATGGAAGGCAATCTGACAACTTCAAGTCGGGCATTCAAGGGGGGGGGGGGGGGGGCAGTCGAAGGAGCGGCAACTACGCGGGTACCATAGACTGAATGGGCTATGTTATATTTGCGGCGAGAAATATGAGCCAAGTCATATGCAGCGTTGCCCGAAGCATGTGCCTATGCAGCTGAATACTCTGACTGCGGAAGACCTCACAATGGTCCTCACTGACGAAGTTTTGGACAAGCTACAAACAGAGGATAAAGCATCGGAAGAATGTTTGCAACTGTCAGTTAATGCAATGGCGGGCACTGAAGGTGTTGAGTGCTTGCGACTCCATGCTTTAGTCCATAACCAAGTGTTCTTACTGCTCATTGATTTGGGGAGTTCTACGTCATTTATAAACAAGGCATTCGTAGAGAGAGCTGGTTTAATACGCGGAAGTGCGGGTCAGTTTCAGTCAAGGTGGCAAATGGGGACACTCTTGTGACTGACAGTATGGTTCCGGCTGTAGAATGGTGGTGTGACGGTGCAACATTCTCCACAGACATGCGAGTGTTGTCACTAGGGGCATATGATGGAATATTGGGTTTGACTGGCTTTGGCAGTTCAGTCCGATGTTGTGCCATTGGGACAAAAGTGTTTGGAGTTCCCCTACAAAGGAAATAACATTAAATTACGTGAAGTTCAAGCCCCCTCTCAAACGACGCTGGCAGAAATATCTCATTCACAATTGGAGAAGTCGATACTAGGAAATGAGGTTTGGTCATTTGCCATAGTGGAGAATGGAGTTTCATCGTCAGACTCCCTGGGTATTCAGTCTGACAATCTGGCACTAACTTCCTTACTTCAAAAATTCAGTGATGTGTTTGAAGAACCTAAGTGCTTGCCACCACATCGAGACTTTGATCAAGTCATTCCATTGATTCCAGGAACTATTCTGGTGAACGCCAAGCCTTATCGATATATTCCCCTCTACATAAAGACGAGATCGAAAAACAAGTGAAGAGTCTGCTAGAAGCAGGGCTCATTGAGCATAGCACGACTCCGTTTGCCTCGCCCGTGCTGTTGGTACAGAAGAAAGACGGATCATGGCGATTATGTGTTGATTATTGTAAGTTGAATGACCTTACAATCAAAAATCGGTTTCCACTATCACTGATCGATGAATTATTGGACGAACTAGCCGGTGCGAAATTCTTCAGTTGTCTGGACATGAGAGCTGGTTACCATCAGGTCCGAATGAAGCCCGTGGAAGAATTCAAAACCGCTTTCAAAACGCATAGTGGGCATTTCCAATTCAAAGTAATGCCACTTGGACTCACAAACGGGCCAGCAACGTTTCAATGTGCTATGAACATCATTTTGACCCCTTTCTATGCAAGTGTGTTGGTATTCTTGGATGATATCCTAATATATAGCTTTGACCTCCAGCAGCACTTGAGGCACATTGAGTTAGTCCTATCCAAATTACGGGAGCATCATTTTTACATCAAACTTTCCAAGTGCAGCTTTGTCAAATCTTCACTTAACTATCTCAGGCATGTTATATCTGCAGGAGGTGTGGCTACTGATCCACAGAAGACTAAAGCAATGGAAGACTGGACATTGCCAACATCAGTCACGAATTACGAGCCTTCTTAGGACTGACGGGTTATTATCGTAAGTTCGTCCGGGGTTATGGAATCGTAGCTCGACCCTTAACTCAGCTGCTCAATAAGAAGAACTTTATTTGGACATCGGAGGCATCTGCTGTTAGTACTTCAGCTTTGTTTGATCATGTTTTAATTTGGACTTTATTTGATTTGGGTTTAGCAAATAAAGGGATCGGTGGCGAGCCAGGGATCTGTCCTGAGCCGCACACCCGGTCGTGCGTGCATGGCGCATGCAACGGCATGGCTGTTGTGCGCCCGGGTCTTCACGCGTGACGTGCGGCATGCGCTGAGCGGGAAGACTGCGCAAGCCGTTTGTTCATTTTTCGTTATATGAATCAGAAGGAGCAAATAACAGGTGGAATGTCAGGCCACCAGAAAAACTGATCCAGCCCGTGAGATTAATTCTCCACATCGTGTGTGTGTGCTCTAGCTCCTGCGATCTTTCTCTCATCAATCTGGCATCAGAGCGAGGTTTTGGCATTAGGCGACACGATTAAGCCATCCGGGACGCACTCATGCCTCACCGACGATCATCTTCTCCGCGACGCCGTTTTCGTCTGGAGGACGAAATGCCAACGGGTGGAAGCGGCGGGAGAACAGGCGGCATCGGCACAGGCGGGTCGGGAGGACTCGTCATTCATCGGGTGACCAAGGAGATCAGCAGCAGTGGGACGTTTCCGACGCTCACGAAGAGCAACTACCACGACTGGGCGGCGTTGATGTGGGTCATGCTTCAGGCAAGGGGCCTGTGGCTCGCCGTGAGTGTCGGCACCAACGATTACACGGAGGACCAGATGGCGTTGGAGGTGATCACCAAGGCGGTTCCACCGGAGTTGATGGGGACCATTGCGAACAAGGCGTCGGCGAAGATCGCGTGGGATCATCTCCAGCTCCGAAATGTTGGTGCGGATCGGGTGCGTAAGGCGCGCGCCGGCACGCTTCGCCGGGAATTTGACTCACTCGAGTTCCGCGATGGGGAATCGGTCGAAGACTTCGGCGTGCGCATTAGGAGGCTGACGACTCAACTGGCATCACTAGGTAACCCCTACACCGAAGAGGAGATCGTTCGCAAGTTCTTGCAAGCTGTGTCACCCAAGTTCGAACAGATTGCAGTTTCCATCGAAACCTTACTTGATCTGAATGAGATGACGGTGGATGAGTTGATTGGACGGCTCAAGGCTGCAGAGGAGAGAACAAGCGGCGATACCAGCGGTGACACACAGGCCAAGTTGAACCTGACAGAGGATGAGTTGATCGCTCGCATCTCATCCCGTCTGAAGATCGCGGCGCCAGGGAACTCGAAATCGAAGGAACCATCGTCAAACAAGCGCGGTCGTGGTCGAGGCTGCGGTCATGGCAGGGGCACCGATAGCCGTGGCGGCAACAACAGTGGCGGCCGTGGCAACGACAGCTCATGACGTGGTGGATGCACCGTCGCAGGAGACGAGTGCCGCTACTGCGGCAGGAAAGGGCACTGGGCCCGGGAGTGTAAGAAGAAGAAAAGGGATGAGCAGGCACACGCATCCCAGGTGGAGGATGAGGGAGAAACGGCCATGTTCATGGCCACGGCGACTCATGAAGTTAAAGAAGCAGCGCCGAACCCTACTGAAGTCCACCTCAACGAAGACAGGCTCTTCGTCCAGCTCGGCGAAAAGGGGACTGCGGGCACCACTCGGTGGATCATGGACTCGGGAGCGAAGAACCACATGAGTGGGGAGCGCTCCGCGTTCTCGGACCTGGACAACAAGATTCATGGGTCGGTCCGATTCGGTGATGGGTCCGTGGCCGCGATTGAGGGCAAGGGGACGGTGCTTCTATGATGCAAGAATGGTGACCACAAGATGCTTGACGGGGTTTATCACATCCCGCGACTCACGGCCAACATCGTGAGTCTCGGCCAATTGGAGGAAGATGGATATCGGATCCTGATCCACGGTGGGTACCTCAGGGTCTGGGACGTGGCCGGGAACCTGATGGCGAAGGTATAACACACCCACAACCGGCTGTATGTGCTCAAGATCGACGTCGTGCAACCAGTATGCTTGGCAGGCGTGTCACAGAGGGGGCATGGAAATGGCACGCCAGGTATGGCCATTTGAATTTTCGCGCGCTGCGGAAACTTGCACAAGAGGGCATGGTTGAAGGACTGCCACACATTGAGCACGTGGACGAGATCTGCGACAGCTGCCTTGCCGGGAAACAGCGGTGCCTGTCATTCCCGTGCAAGGCTAAGTATCGTGCAACCAGGAAGCTCGAGTTAGTTCATGGAGATCTCTGTGGGCCGGTGACACCTGCAACGCCCCACCGGCAACAAGTATTTCTTCCTCCTCTTCGACGACTTAAGCCGCTATATTTGGCTAGTGCTGCTGAAGAGCAAGGACGAGGCCGCAAAAGCGTTCATGGGATTCCAGGAACGAGCCGAGGCTGAAGCCGGAACAAAGGTGGACACGCTGCGCACCGATCGTGGCGGCGAGTTCACGGCGCGTGCATTCGTCGAGCACTGCTTGAAAGAAGGAATCCAGCGACACTTGACTGCCCCATACACGCCTCAACATAACGGGGTGGTCGAGAGGAGGAACCAGTCGGTGATGGGAATGGCAAGGAGTATGCTCAAGGCGATGGGAATGCCGAACTGGTTCTGGGGGGAGGCGGTTATCACTGCCGTTTTCCTTCTGAACAGGTCACCTACACAGAGTGTTGACGGACGAACCCCGTTCGAAGTATGGTATGGGACCAAGCCACCAGTTCACTACTTTTGTACTTTTGGTTGTGTCGCTCACGTGAAGCAGGGGAACCGGCATCTCACCAAGCTTGAAGATCGGAGCTCACCAATGGTGTTCGTGGGCTACGAACCGGGGTCCAAGGCCTGGCGTTTCTACAACCCAGTGACCCGGCGCGTGTGTGTGTCACGCGACGCTGTATTTGAAGAAGACAAGCCTTGGTGCTGGAGTACCGAAGAACTGGGTGATGGGGATCCGTTCAAGGTTGAGTACGTGGTGGCCGGTACCACACAGCGTATTGCTGGGAACACGCCGGAACATGCTGTTCTGGAACCAGAGTCGCAGTCGACACCAAGTACCGTGGTGATACCCACGTGCGGGCCTGAGCCATGCACGCCATCCTCTCAAGTTATGCGAGCAGGAAGACCATCAATCTCACCGCCGAGTGAGGACCCTGACTTGGACGCGGATGCTGATGACGCGCCACTCAGGCTTAGGATGCTGGACAGCATCTTCAGGGCGCCCCCCCCCCCCCCCCCCGGTGTAGTTGACCCGGTTCTGCCAGAAGGACCAGTGTCGGCTGAAGAGGCACTCAAGATCAAGGAATGGCACATGGCAATGCTGGAAGAATTGGTCTTGATTGAAGAAAATCGAACCTGGTCACTTGTGGACCTGCCGCAGGAACAGAAAGCGATTGGGTTGAAGTGGGTGTTTAAACACAAAAGTGACGAACATGGCAACATCATCAAGCATAAGGCCCGACTCGTCGCAAAGGGGTAGGTACAACGCCAAGGAATTGGTTTTGAGGAGGTGTTCGTGCCGGTGGCAAGGATGGAGTCTGTCCGGATCGTGCTAGCAGTAGTGGCACACTTCGGATGGCCAGTCCACCATATGGACGTGAAGTCGGCCTTCTTGAACGGAGACCTTACGGAGGTGGTGTTCGTGGCACAGCCACCTGGTTTCATAGCAGAGGGACACGAGAACAAGGTGCTCAAACTTCATAAGGCACTGTATGGATTGCGCCAAGCTCCCTGGGCATGGAACTCCAAGCTCGACACAAACCTGAAGAAACTGGGATTTGAGCGATGCAAGACAGAGCACGGGCTCTACACTCGGACTGCTGGTGGGTCAAGGTTGATCATCGGAGTCTAGGTCGATGATCTTCTGATTGTTGGGGAGTCCATGGTTGAAATAAATCAGTTCAAGGCAGAAATGAAGCTAGCTTTCCGCATGAGTGATCTAGGAAGCTTGTCTTACTATGAGCTGTGCCAGAGTGCATATGCTGCGAAGCTGCTCTACAAAACTGAGATGGGCAAGTGCAATGGGAGTGCGACACTGATGGAGCCACATCTGCAACTGTCCAGGAGAAGCACGTCACCACCAGTGGATGCCACACTGTACCAAAGTGTGATCGGGAGCCTAAGGTATTTGATGCATACACGCCCTGATCTTACTTTCAGTGTTGGGTATCTTAGTCATTTCATGGAAGAGCCACGGCAAGAACATATGATGGCACTAAAGCGCGCACTCCGGTATGTGGCGATAACTATGTCCTATGGACTTCTGTACATGCGGGGTGAAGGAAGGCTTAATTTGCTGGGATACAGTGACAGTGACCTCACAGGTGACGTCAATGACCGGAGAAGCACAACGGGTGTGATTTTCTTTCTTGGGAGGAGTCCAGTGAGTTGGCTGTCGCAGAAGCAGAAGGCTGTGGCGAAGTCGTCGTGCGAAGCAGAATACATGGCCAACGCGGCGGCCGCTGGTCAAGCTATCTGGCTCAGGCGCCTTCTGGAGGAGGTGACAGGAATCAGCGTTCCAGCTCCGACTATCAAGATCGACAACACGGCGGCAATTGCTCTCGCGAAGAATCCTGTTCTCCATGATCGAAGTAAGCACATTGACGTAAAATTTCATTTTACTCGGGAATGTGTTGAGCGGGGTGACATTGATCTGGAACACGTTGGAATGAGTGATCAACTAGCAGACGTTCTGACCAAGCCACTGGGAAGAGTGAGATTCCAGGAACTCCGCGATCGGATCGGAGTTATCATGGTACCGGTGATCAAACAACAGAAGTAGGGGGAGATTGTTAGTACTTCAGCTTTGTTTGATCATGTTTTAACTTGGACTTTATTTGATTTGGGTTTAGCAAATAAAGGGATCGGTGGCGAGCCAGGGATCTGTCCTGAGCCGCACACCCGGTCGTGCGTGCATGGCACATGCAACGGCATGGCTGTTGTGCGCCCGGGTCTTCACGCGTGACGTGCGGCGTGCGCTGAGCGGGAAGACCGCGCAAGCCGTTTGTTCATTTTTCGTTATATGAATCAGAAGGAGCAAATAACAGGTGGAATGTCAGGCCACCAGAAAAACTGATCCAGCCCGTGAGATTAATTCTCCACATCGTGTGTGTGTGCTCTAGCTCCTGCGATCTTTCTCTCATCATCTGCTGCCTTTTGTCAGTTAAAGAAGGCTATGTTGGCTGCACCCGTTTTAGCTCTCCTGGATTTTTCTGTCCAGTTCACGGTTGAAACCGATGCATGTGATGATGGTTTGGGCGCTGTGCTGATGCAACGAGATCGTCCGGTGGCCTTTCTCAGTAAACCGCTCAGTGTTAAGCACCAGCAGCTTTCGATATATGAAAAGGATTTTTTAGCTTTGCTTATGGCCGTTGAACGATGGCGGCAGTACCCACAACGTGGTGAGGTCATTATCCGCACTGACCACAGAAGTCTTAGCTTCTTGGGCGAGCAGAATCTTCAGACGGACCTGCAAAAACGCGCCATGGCTGAATTGATGGGCCTCCAATTCAAAATTATATATCGCAAAGGCAAAGAAAACAAAGCAGCCGATGCATTGTCCCGGGTTGCACATCTGATGCCCATCACTTCAGTTTCTGAAGCTTAACCTTGGTGGATACAGGAAGTCCTCAATTCTTATGCCTTGGACAAGAGTATTCAGAACATGCTGACAAAGCTCGCAGTGGCAAGCCCTGATGCTGAAGGATTTTCCCTGCACAATGGACTCATCCGTAAAGGTGATCAAATACTTATTGGCCCTAACAGTGCTTCGCGTTCAAAAATTATCTGTCTTTCATGTTGGTGCAATCGGCGGCCACTCCGGCAAGCTTGCTACATATCATCGTGTCAAACGGAGATTTTATTGGAAGGGCCTCAAAGCTGACGTTGTCGACTTTGTCGGACAATGTTCTATGTGCCAACATATCAAGACCGATAGAACCCACCCGGCAGGCTTACTTCAGCCATTGCCTCTGCCCAAAGGAGCATGGAAGGAAATCACCATGGACTTTGTGGAGGGGTAACCGAAGTCCGATGGTTATGACACTATCATGGTGGTCATTAATCGCTTCTCGAAGTATGCTCATTTTCTTCCACTGAAGCATCCCTTCTCTGCAACGCAAGTGGCACAAGCTCTTCTGGACAACGTGGTAAAACTCCACGGTTTGCCGAAGACTATGTTATCCAATCGTGATAAAATCCTTTTTCAAAAAGCCGGTGCTGAGCCGGTTTCATTATAAGTAAGAGGAGAATTACATGTATAGGTGTACATAGAAAGAGAGGGTTGCTTAGGGAGATTCTAAGCTAATCAAGACAACTAGTCTGCTAGTTAGAGTTTACAATAGCTAGCCTAGCAGCAACATGTTTTGCCCCGGCGGCACACCACAATGAGATTTCGTCCTTGAGGGCACTAATAATGGCGGCAGTGGATCATTCCACTCCTTGAAAAACTCTCTCATTTCGCTCCTTCCATATCGCCCATACGACAGCGATGGTCACCGATCGAGATCCTTTAGCTTTGTTTGTGCGCTCTTCTTGTATCATGTGGTAGAACCATTCGACGACTGAGGTCTCCAGTCTCCAGTTTGACGGGTGCAAGGTCGGTTCCACTAGCCAGTTGCTTACCAGTGCCCATATTTCCCGAGCCACCGCGCACTCAACAAAGATGTGCAAGGTTGTTTCCAAGTTGCGGTAACAGAGGATGCAGAAGTAGTTATTCGGCCACCTTCGTCGTTGAAGGCGATCTGCAGTCCATATTCTATTTTGTAGAGCAAGCAAAAGGAAAAGTTTGCACTTCGGCGGAGCCCAAATGTTCCAGACCACTGCCGGATTGAGGGATAGGAGAGTACCTTCAAATTGCATCCGATATGCTGATCGAACAGAAAAGTCCCCTGATGCAGAGCATGTCCATGTAATTTCATCATGTGCTGCATCTGTTAGCTGAATTTGCATCTCATCAATGAGCACCCACAATTGTACGTACTGGAGAACGAGGTCTATTGTGGGGATGGGGAGTAAATCATGAATCCAATTGTCACTGTTTAGAGCGTCTGCCACTGATCTCCCTTTTCCCCTGCTCTTTCGGAATAAGGCTAGAAACATGGACGGCGGTGACTTGCCATGGAGCCAACTCGACTGCCAAAAGAGTGTTGTCCGACCACTATGAACTGTGACTCGCGTGGCCACAGTGAACAAGGCCTTGTCGACTGAATCTACCGGCAATCCCATGCCTTGCCATGATCGGCTTGGGCTCGCCCAACTGAGCCATAACCAGCGAAGGCGCAAAGCTCTACTAAAGCATTCCAAACCAGTGACCCCGAGACCTCCACGGTCAAGTGGCTTGCAGACGACGTTCCAGTTTACTTTGCATTTCCCACCGGTGAGTTGTTGGCCGCCTGCCCAAAGAAATCGGCGCCTGATCTTGTCGAAAGCTTTGAAGAATTTTTTGGGAGGCTTCAGGGACGTCAGAAGATAAGTAGGTAACGAGCCCAACATTGTTTGAACTAACTCCTTGCGCCCTCCAAAGCTGAGCAGACCCCGCTGCCACCCTGCGAGCTTGTCATGGGCACGATCTAGAATTCCTTGCACGTGCACAAGCCCGAGACGACCAAGGGTGATCGGCAAGCCCAGGTAAGTGATAGGAAAATTAACTTGCTGCCCAAAAAAATTGCAGAGAACACTGTCAAGATCGATTCCTTGGCAACTAATGGGTGCCACAGAACTCTTGCTGACATTGATGTGCAGACCAGTGGCTTTCCCAAAACGGTGCAGGAGGCTTAGTGCTGTGTCGACATCAGACTTGTTGGGGTTTAAGAAAAGCACAACATCATCCGCGTATAACGATATGCGTAGTCCCATGTGCCGTCCTCTTAGCGGGGTGAGTGAGCCACGCTCCGTGGCCAGATTAAAAATGCGCTGCAGCGAATCAATTGCTAGGATGAACAGGTATGGAGAAATTGGATCACCTTGACGCAGTCCCCGATGATGTCCGATGCTAGGTCCTTGTACTCCATTTAGCCAAACAGATGATGACGCGGTTGCGAATAGCAAAGACAGCCAGTCCCTCCATGTACTCGGAAAGCCTCGAGCCTCCATGAGCTCGATTAAATACTCCCAAAAGACTGAATCAAAGGCCTTTGAGATGTCAAGTTTCATCAAGAGGATTGGCCTTTTCGTTCGATGGTAAGCTCGGGCCATATTCTTGACAGCCAAGAAGTTGTCATGGATACTTCGTTTCTTAATGAAAGCACTTTGTGCCGTTGCAACGAGACTATCAATTTCTCTTGCTAGGCATTGGGCCAGTACCTTTGTGATCAGTTTGGCGAATGAGTGCACCAAGCTGATGGGACGAAAATCACCTGGAGTTTCTGCCACTTCTTTCTTTGGTAGGAGAGTGATCACAGCCCGATTCAACTTAGGCAGCGGTCCGGCATCTAGACTATGGAAGCACTGGAAGGCCGCCATGACATCATTTTTTATCACTGGCCAATATCTCTTAAAGAATCCCCCGGTGAACCCATCGGGGCCGGGTGCCTTCTCTGTAGGCGTCGCACATATTGCTGCCCAGACTTCCTCTTCCAGAAAAGGGGCATCGAGGTCACTGCCTTGGACACATGGTAGGTCTAGTTCATCCCAGTCAAGAGTCCGCTGCCTTTGCTGCCTAGAACCGATCAGCCACTTGAAATGCTCGGTCAGAACATCTTCCTTCTCCGTACGTGACCAAATGTATTCACCCTCCTCATTCTTAAGACATGGGATGAAATTTTTATGGGACCGTGCATTTGCTTTGATGTGAAAAAATTTGGTACATGCATCACCAGCCCGCAGCCATGTTACTCTTCACGCCTGCCTTTTGCGTGATCGCTCAATAGCCGCCAGACCGAGGACCCGTATTTTGAGCTCTTTTCTTTGCTGAAATTCTTCTTCCGATAGTTGTCTCTCATCTTGTGCCAAGTCAAGGCGATGAATAACTTCATTAGCAATGTGCAACTGCATCCTTGCGTCCCCAAACAAGCCATGGCTCCATCTTCTGAGCGCCTTTGCTGTCCTTTGCAGTTTGCGATGAAGAATGTTCATGGGAGATACCTCTCGTACATCCTCAGCCCAAGCAACTTCAACCACTTCCATGAATCCAGGAACTTTTAACCAAAAATTCTCGAATTTGAAATGAGGCCGCCTGACCGGTCTGTCCTGGGGAGAGAGCAGAATCGGGCAATGATCAGAGACAGAGGAGAAAAGTGCGTGCAGGCCATAACCACCATATAGAAAATCCCACTCTTTGTTGCAAAAAGCTCAATCCAAGCGTACAAGTGTTGGATTACATTGCTCATTGCTCCAAGTGAACTTCCTGTTGGGCAATGCAATCTCCAACAGTTCGGCATCATCAAGAACCCATCGAAAGGAGCCCATAAGACGTCTGTTTAAATTAAGGTTGTTTTTATCCTTGCCCTCATAGATGAGGTTGAAATTACCAATGCATAGCCACGGGGTTCCGGACACAGGTCTGCAACAAAGGAGCTTGTCGGTACCCTCGATATGGGGTACCCCCGCACACAAGGGAAAATGCCTAAGGATCTCGCCCTTCTCTGCAGGGAGAGCTCCGAAGGCACCACGTGTCTCGCAGGGCCGGACCTCCCTCTCCTCAGAGGAGAGCTCCGGGCACGCCACGTGGCCGACAGAAGCCAGACCTCCCCCTCCGCGGGGAGAGGTCCGAAGGCTCCACGTGTCCCGTGGGGCCGGACCTCCCTCTCCTCAGAGGAGAGCTCCAGGCCCGCCACGTGGCCAGCAGGACGGCGCTGCATGCCCCCGCACGGTAGGAAGCAGGTGTAAAGACACACCATACCTTGCCCGTACAAGGTATTCAAGGCCCGCGCCTTCCCAAGACGCGAATACGCGGAGCACGCCTTTGTCAGGTGTCGTTGCACCCAGTCGCATCGCAGACTGGCACACCATGTCAGATCCTGCCAGCCAATAAACACAACGACAAGACATCCCCTGCCGCCCCCGCCGTTATCAACCACTACGACTAGCTTGCAGCATGGGCAGGGCGGCAGAACGAAGACTCGGAAGCCTTCGCTAGAGACAACTACCGATATAACTGCAGATACGATAGTCGGCAGGCAATCTCCACGGGACCACCTATCGGGTTCCGGGCCCCCCCTTGTAAGCCGCTCGAGCCTTGTACTATAAAAGGCTCGGGTAGGCAACGTTAGAAAGGGTTCGCACTCCAGCAACTCGCACCCGAGGCATCACTCACCCTCAAGCTCAGAACTCCGGTTCTGAGCAACAGGCAATACAGCGAGCACCTCTGCTCACTGTGGACGTAGGGCTTTACGCTCCGGCGGCCTGAACCACGTAAAACTCGCCGTGTCAAGCTTCTCCCTCACTCGTCCCTTACGCTGAAGCTCTCCGCAAGCGACTAGCCCCTCCGAAAAAGAACCTCCGTGGGCTGCCCAGAGCAGGTCCAGGGGAAGTGTCGACCACACACTTCGACATTTGGCGCACTAGGTAGGGGGCTTTTCCCTTGCGCGATGAGTTTCTGCCGACGAAGATGATGAAACTTCCTTCAGCGGCAAGCTCTCCTCCCCCACGTTCATGACGGACCGTGACTAGCGGGGAATACGTGTCGACACACTCGGGACGGAGTGTGTAGGCGCAAGCTGGAAGCCAGCAGCCGACTCCGGCAACGCCGACACCGGCAATGCAGGCTCCAGCTAGCGTGAGATCTTCTGCAGCGTTGAGCTTTCCCCACGGGGGCGCGCTAGCTGCAGCAAGAGCGCTACTGCGCAATCCACCTGCTGGGGACGCGCCTCAGGCAGCGACCCAGCAGTGGATTCGTGAAGTAGACCGTCTTGTCGTCGCCACTGCAAACCCTCAACTTCGGCGGGGATGACGCTCCGGCCAACCGGCTGTGTCGCTGACGCGCACGCCAACGGTTGACGGGTAGACGGCGGACTCCAGCTCCACCAGGCTCCCATCGACGGACCTGAGGACAGAGCTGGAACGATGCCACTTGGGCCAAGATGCCCGGATGTTCCTCGAGCGATGACGAGAAAGGCGTCGCAACCAAGAGGCCGGTGACAACATGACGTCAGCCTCGACTCTGCCTGAGGCGCAGACCTTCGCCACACGATCTCTGCCCCAGGCATACGCCACGCAGCATATGCCACAGCCATATGCCCTGCAAACGGCGCCCCCGGTCTATGGTGCAGCCTTGCCCATACCGGGGTACACAGTGCCAACAGCGAACCAAGCGTTCGCGGCACCAACCCCTGCGGCAATAGGAGCAGGATGTGCGGCCCTGGCGCCCCACCTTCGCTTCGCGAGGTGGCCGCGTAAGTTTTGGTCGCACCTGCCCGAGAAGTATGACGGCAGCGTCAACCCGGCGGAGTTCCTCCAGATCTACTCCACTGCCGTCCTTGCCGCAGGAGGGGATGAGGCCGTAATGGCCAACTACTTCACCGTCGCCTTGACCGGCCCAGCCCGGTCCTGGCTCATGAACCTCCCCCAGGGTTCCATAACTTCCTGGGGGGAGCTCTGCCGGCAGTTCACCGCTAACTTCGGCAGTTCCTACACCCGGCCTGGCACGGAGCTCGATCTCCACGCCATCCAGCAACAACCTAGGGAATCGCTGCGCTCTTTCATCCAGCGGTTCTCCCAGGTACGGAACACCATCCCACATATCCAAAGTGCTTCTGTGGTGGTGGCGTTGCGGCAAGGCGTTCGGGACAAGAAGATGCTCGAGAAGCTCACGACCAGAGAAGTCTGCGACGTCTCGAAGCTCTTCAGCCTGGCGGACAAGTGCGCCAGAGCAGCAGAAGGGCGGAACTGGCACTCTCTGCCAGCCTCTGAGTCAGGAGGGCAGCCAGGATCTGGCGCCGCTTCCTATGGAAGCGGCAAGAAGATCATGAACCGGGGCGGTGGCAAGATGAAACCGCCGGCCACGGCTCCCGTTGCCGCAGCAGCGGCACCCAGTGGGGCTCGGGGGCCGTGCCCTGACAAGAGGCAGCGACAGTCACCAGCTCCAGATGGTGACCAAGGCGAGCTATGCCCCGTGCACGGCACCAGTTACCATACTGCTGCCGAGTGCCGGGAGATCTAGAAGCTCGCGGAGCGCTTCCGGAAAGGGGAGCAGATTCGAACTGATGCCCCACCCTACCGTCAAAGGGAGGGCAAGCAGAAGGTCGATGCCCCAGACAACGTCGACCAACAGGTGGAGTTCCAGGAGCCTCAGCGCACCGTGAAGGCGGTGCGCAACCATGAGGACTCCAGCTCCAGTGATGACGAGCGCCGGAAGATGCTCTACGTCATCTATGGTGGGTCCGCTGACCCCTCGGTTAAGACCCTGCGCCGAGCGGTAGCGTCGGTGGCTCCCCTCCCGAGTGCCGCGCCGCACCTCAAGTGGATGGGAACCCCCATTAGCTTCGATGCCACCGACTGCCACAGGAACATGGCTGGGGCCGGCCATCTACCGCTCTTGGTGGCTCCCACCATCGCCAACGTGAGGATATACCACGTTTTCGTGGATGGTGGGGCTGGACTGAACCTCATCAGTCGCGCAGCTTTCCAGAAGCTGCAGATCCCGATGGCCAAGCTCGCCCCATCGAGCCCGTTCTCAGGGGTAGGGCCGGGACAGGTCATTCCCTACGGCAGCATCAGCCTTCCGGTGACCTTTGGGGCACCGGATAGCTATCGGACAGAGTACATTCTGTTCGATGTGGCGAAGATCGATCTCCCCTTCAACGCCATAATTGGCAGGCCAACCCTGTACCGATTCGTGGCAGTAGCCCACTACGGCTACCTCGTCTTGAAGATGCCTACACCAACAGGCGTCCTCAGGATTCGTGGAGACCGCACTGCCGCAGTGTCAGCCTTGGAAAAACTCCAAGCGCTTGCAACAGCTAGAGCACCAGCCCCTGGCAGTGCAGAACCAGATCGGCTCCACCCGAGTGCACGCCACCGTGCCTCTACCGCAGCACCCCGTGTGCAACCCCTCGACGAGGGCGACGTCCTTCTGAAGCTCGTCCAAATTGGCGCCGATACCACCCAGACCACCCGGGTAGCCGGGGGCCTGGATAGCAAATAGGAAGGCGCGCTCGTCACCTTCCTCCGGCACAACGTCGACGTGTTTGCATGGCAGCCGTCGCAGATGCCAGGGATCCCTAGGGAGGTGATCGAGCACCACTTGAAGGTCTTCCTCGACGCCCGGCCAGTCCAACAGAAGCCCCGCAAGCAGTCCTTCGAGCGGCAAAACTTTATCCGGGAAGAAACCAAGAAGTTGCTGGACGCTGGCTTCATACGGGAAGTCCACCACCCCCGGTGGTTGGCGAACCCCGTTATTGTCCCGATGGCCGGCGAGAAGCTCCGGATGTGCATCGACTACACCAGTCTCAATAAGGCATGTCCCAAAGATCCATTTCCTCTCCCTAGAATAGATCAAATAGTAGACTCGACATCGGGCTGTGATATGCTGTGCTTCCTAGACGCCTACTTGGGTTTCCACCAGATCCCTATGTCTAGAGAAGATGAAGAGCACACCTCCTTCATCACAGTAGACGGCCTGTACTGTTATGTCTCTATGCCTTATGGCCTAAAGAACGTTCTCCCCACCTTCGTACGTGCAATGCACAAAACCTTCGGGGAGTTGATAAGAGACTTAGTTGAGGTGTATGTCGATGACATCGTTGTTAAGGTCAGGCAGAGTTCATCCCTATTAGATAACCTGGCCTTAGTCTTTGACAAACTGCGCTCTACACGTACCAAGCTGAACCCCGACAAGTGTGTGTTTGGCGTATCCTCTGGAAAACTCTTAGGATTCCTGGTCTCACATCGAGGAATTGAGACTAACCCAGAGAAGATCAAGGACATCGAATTGATGCAGCCCCCCGCCCGCATCAAAGAAGTCCAGAAACTCACGGGATGCCTAGCCGCGCTGAGTTGGTTTATACCGAGGCTAGCAGAGTGAGCTCTCCCCTTCTTTAAGCTCCTGCGCAAATCCGGCCCATTTGCTTGGACCGACGAAGCAGAAGAAGCTTTCTAGGAGTTGAAGCAACTCCTGACGACCCTACCCATCATGGTAGCCCCCGAGCTCGAAGAGCATTTGTTGCTCTACATCGCGGCGACAACTAAAGTGGTGAGTATGGTCCTCATCGTAGAGCGGTCGAACCTCTCGTCGCCACAGCCTGCTCCGGCAGCAGGAGACAGGCGCCAGGAAACCCTAGAGGTCCAGTGACGATCTCCCGGACCTCCAAGACAACCCCCCGGAGGTCCAAGACGGACCCCCGGACCTCCGTGACAACCTCCCGGAGGACCAACGGACAGAACCTCCCGAAAGTCCAACAGGACCTCCCGGAGGCCCAACGGGACCTCTCGGAGCTCCCAAAAAATCAGCGGGACCTCCCAGAGGTCCAAGGCGGCTTGGGAGCCTTCGAGTGTCAGCTCCCGGCAGCCTCCCTGGACCCACCCACCTCCCGTAGGCCTGAGCCCATGGATGAAGACATCTCTGCCCTGGGAGGGAGGGTCCGGACCATCCAGAGGCCTGTCTACTACATCAGCGAGGTCCTCCATGACGCCAAGACAAGGTACCTAGAGGTCCATAAGCTGTTGTATGCAAGGCTCGTGGCGTCCAGGAAGCTCCGCCACTACTTCCAAGCCCACCGGGTCTCGGTGGTCACCTCCTATCCGCTGAAGGCTATCCTTCACAGCCCCCACGTGACTGGCAATGTCGCTAAATGGGCAGTGGAACTGGCGGAGTTTGAGCTGGATTTCCTTCCTCGCCATGCAGTCAAGAGCCAAGCCCTGGCTGACTTCGTGGCTGAGTGGATGCCAACAAAGGCTGACCCAGGGGGCCATGAAGACAGTGAACCAAAGCACCGAGCTCCGGTCTTCACCGGGCCTCACTGGACGCTCTTCTTCGACGGCTCCTCACGAAAGCAGGGGGCCGGTGCCGGCGTACTGCTTCTCATGCCATCTGGGGAGCAGTTTGGGTATATGGTGCGTCTCAATTTCAAGGCAACCAACAACATGGCAGAGTATGAAGCACTCATCTTTGGCCTAAAGACAGCCCTGTCTCTGGGCGCTCGCCAGTTGTTGGCACAGGGCGACTCCCAGCTAGTTATCAAGCAAGTTAAGGGTGAATGCTCCTGCAATGACCCACAACTAGCTGCTTACCTGCTCCACGTGCAGATGTTGGAGAAAGACTTCCTCGCCTTGGACCTGCGCCACGTACCGCGTGCTGGCAATGCCACAGCTGACGACCTCTCAACGAAGGCCTCCACTGGAGCCCCTGTGCCCGAAGGAGTCTTCGAGAGGACGTTGCTGTGGCCCACAAACTGGCCCGCTGAGCCGGGCGAAGGGGGCTGGACCAGCACCTCGAAGCTGGCGGTCCCGGCGGCCCTGCAGCCATGGACGCCGCCAAGGATCGTAAGCGTCACTGGGGACTCCGTGCAACCCAGCGCTCAAGATCCAGAAGCTCAAGTCAGACCCGATGCATGGATCACGGAGATCCGGGACTACTTGAAAGACAACATCCTCCCTGATGAACGTGTATCCGCTGAACGGATCGTGCGCATGGCTAAGAGATACGCGCTGGTAGAAGGGGATCTCTACCGGCGTGGCACCAACCACGTCCTATTGCGGTGCATAACCCAGGGGGAAGGCTACGACTTGCTCGATCAGATCCATGGAGGCGAATGTGGGAGTCACTCTTCCTCACGCACGCTTGTCGGTAAAGCCTTCCGGCATGGCTTCTACTGGCCGACAGCACTCCAGGATGCCGTCAAGTTGGTCGAGAGCTGCAAGGCGTGCCAGTTCCACGCCAAGCAGATCCATACACCGGCTCAGGCGGTACAGATGATCCCGCCCTCATGGCCGTTTACCGTATGGGGGTTGGACATTATGGGGGTTGGACATCCTGGGACCATTCCCCAGAGCCGTCGGTGGATTTCGGTACCTCTATGTCGCCATCGACAAGTTCACCAAGTGGCCGAAAGCCACACCAGTCGTCACCATCAACAAGCAATCCGCAGTAAAGTTCATCAGGTCGATCGTCTGCCGGTTCGGGATCCCGAACAGAATCATCACCGACAACGGGACCCAGTTCACCAGCGCAGCGTTCCAAGACTACTGCGAAGACCTCGGCATCCAGGTGTGCTATGCCTCTATTGCTCACCCAAAGAGCAATGGGCAAGTCGAGAGGGCCAACACCGAGATTCTTCGGGGCCTCAAGACCCGCACCTATGCCAGCCTGAAGAAACATGGTGCCAATTGGGTGGATGAGCTTCCGAGCACACTATGGGCTAACCGGACATCCCAAAGCCGGGCCATCGGAGAGACACCCTTCTTCATGGTGTATGGGGCCGAAGTTGTGCTTCCCCCAGAGATCACCATGAAGTCTCACCGTGTCCGAGCTTACGACGAAGCCGCGCAGGACAACCTCCGGCGTGGAGACATCGACCTCGTCGATGAGGTCCGACTGCATGCAGCACTCCATAACGCACGGTACAGAGAAGCGCTCCGCCGCTACCACCAGAGGTCTGTGCGTGTCCAGGAGCTGCAGGAAGGCGACCTGGTGCTGCGGCGCATACTTTCTCGCGAAGGAACCCACAAACTCTCCCCTAGTTGGGAAGGTCCCTTCCGAGTCACAAAAGTGTGCCGTCCCGGGTGCGTACGCCTTTCCACCGAGGACGGGGACCCGCTCCCGCACCCTTGGAACATAGAGCATCTCCGTAAGTTCTATCCCTAGGGCAATAGTAGGATAACTTCTTCCTTTTGTAATAGATTCCATAGAGCCCAGGAACAGCGCTCGGAGCCGCTAAGTCTCAGGGGACGGTCCAGGACTACGTTCAGCTTCGCCTGGTTCCGACCACAAGCGCGTAGAGTCTTGCTTCCCTTTTTAATGGGACGGGTCGTGGCCTCCATGTTTAGTCTGCCTTCCTCCTATGGAAATTTATGTGAAAAGAAACCTGTCCTACTTTGCTTTTCCCTTGTGCTCATTTAAATTACGTATTAAATTTTTATGACCGCACTTCTGGCATATGCTCACCATGCGCTCAGCTCCCTCTTCTCATTCTCACCTTTAGTCGGCATTTGCTGCCCTACCAAAGGCGGTTGCGTTGGAGGTACCTGCCGATGGCCAGGGGGCCCCGAGCACCATACAAGTGGATGGGGACCGTAAGCCAAATAAGACTATGAGATAGGGGAGGGGGAACCCCCAAGGAGAATTACATTTCCCTTACTTGTGTGCAGGACCTCTCGGACTCAGCTCCCCGCAGGAGTATGGTAGGAGCACCCAATCAATGGGACACACCTACGAGGGGGCCGCTACGGGATCGCGCAAGACCGGAACTTCAAGGTAAGACCAAAGAATTCGGACCTCGCCACCTCCGCAGGGGCAAGCCCCGGAGGCCCCACGTGTCCAGCGGGGCCGGACCTCCCTCTCCTCAGGGGGGGTGCTCCGGGTCCACCACGTAGCCGGAAGAGACCGAACCCCCCCCCCTCGAGGGGAGAGCTCCGAAGGCTCCACGTGTTCTGCGGGGTCGGACCTCCCTCTCCTCAGAGGAGAGCTCCGGGCCCGCCACGTGGCTAGCAGGTCCGGACCTCCCCATTCTCATGGGGCGGATCCTGGAGACCTCCGGGGCCCTTAATACAGTAAGGACCCGGGGAAGATGTTTGTGCAGAGCTTCGGGATTGGTCAAGGCCTCTGAGTACTTTGCGGAGCTAAGGGCTCGGCTAGGTAAAACCAAGAAGAAGACTAAAGCACACAGACGCAGAAGATAACAAGAGTCTATTCACACAAGGCTCCATGAGCTGGGCTACAGATTCAACAAAAATAAAAAAGAAGGAGAAGGAGGTACAGGGCCTTTTAGCCACGGGGGCAGATGCCTAAGAGTCCCCGGACTCCCGTTGGAACCTAGAGGCCACAAGGGCAGCCACGTCCTCATCCTCGGCCCTGGCAGCTCCCTCCCGCTCGGCAATGGGCCCTAGACGGACTTGCTCCAGAGAGAAGGAAGGGTCCTGACTCCGGAAGCACGCCAGTATGTGTGTAGCGACCTCCTTCGCCAGGCCCCGTCCCTCCACCTCAAGCTCATCGGCGATCACCGCTTCGAGCCGGCCCAGCTTGCCGCCGATGGACTCAAGTGCCGGGATTGCCTCTCACATCTCCTGCGCTGGAGCCTCCGTCCGCACCGGGCTGAAACCAAGAGGAACCAAGGCGGAACCCGCCTCGGTAATAAAGCCCCAAACCATCTGGGCCTCGGCAGACCGCGAAGACTGAAGCTTCTCTACCTCTTGGTGAGCCGCCAGCTCGCGATCCATCGTCGCCTGGCGCTCCCGGGAGGATTGCTCCTCCCTCGCAGCGGCAGCCGACTCGCGGAGCTCCAGCTCCTCAGCCCGAGCCCTCAGCTCGCCCTCTCTGGCCTTCAGCCGTGCGGCGATCTTCTCCTCCTCGGCCGCTGCAGCACGTTCCCGATCGGCGACGGCGCACTCTCGACGAGCTACCTGCAGCCGCAGCTCCTCCGCGGCAGCAGAGCGCGCTTCGGCCTTGGCTTCAACCTGGGCCGGGGCTTCGCGGTAGGAAGCACGGAGCCGCCGGGTCTCTGAGTCCAGGCGACTGATGGCTTTCTTCTGAGCGTTGAGCAGAGCACTCATGGCCTCAAGTCTCAACTGCCTCGAGTCAAGCTCCGCCTTAGCCTCCTGGGTCCGCTGTTGCAGGAGGTGCTCCCAGCTACGAAGGCGTTCCCTCTCTCCGGCCAGCCCCCCCCCCCCCCCCCCCCGCTCCCGCTCAAAGGCGACCTTGAACTGTCGGGCGCTGGTCTGGACACGCCCTAGGGCATCCCACATGGGCGCCGGGACAGCGGGGATAGGAGTCGTGCCCCTGACCTCCCCTGTCACGTCTAAGACCGGCGGAGGTGCTGGTGCGTCAGTAACCGGAGCAAGACGTTGTCCTGAGGGAACCAGGGAGCCAGCAACTGCACCTACAGCGGCCCTTCTAGCCTCAGCACCGGACTTCCGGGCTGGTGAAGGAGGGCGAACAGGCGCGACCGCAGCCACTGCAGAGGGCGAACCCGCTGGCACAAAGGAAGCCCCCGCCGACTTGGGGGCCATTGGAACCATCGTGGTTCCCAGATGCTGTGGCACGGAGCCTCCGCCAACCGGAGATGGTCGGGTGATAGGCCCACCCCCGGCAGCCGGTCGGTTCCTGCGGGGAAAGAAAGCTCTCAGGCCAAGAAAGGAGACGAGAACGCTACTCCTACAAGCCAGAAAGAGCAACACTTACTGGGCGGCATGAGCGCTCCAACGGGCTTGTAGCCCCGGCCTTTGGGCCGCAGTTGAACCGCCAGGACTTGCGGCTGGGACGGTCGCGGGCTGTGGCGTCTGGACCCCCGGCACACTCCCCGGTGTCGCCCCACCGGCGTCCATCCTAGAAGCCCCTCCGCCTGAGGAAGGATGGCGGCACACTTGTGGTTCTTCGGCCTGCCGCTGTCCGGGAAGAGACCCGCTAGAGTGGGACACCCGGGGTCTCTTCGGGTCGCCACTCGATGGACCAGCGCCTCCGGGAGATGAGTGCAAGGGTGCGCCGGCTCCCTAACGAGGCGCACGCGACGCCCTCGGAGGAGACCGGGCGCGTTTCTTTTCCGGCTGGCCGAGGGCCGGCTCCTTCCCATTCCCCTTGTCGGTGGCTTGAGTTCCATCGGCCCTTGGGGCGGGTTGGGCAGCGAAAGACGACTCGCACTCTGATCCGGAGCGCTCGGTTCCCGAGATCGAGATGCCCCGGAAGGTATCCCCGACATGACGGACGGTGATCCCGATGTCGTCGAGGTTCGGCATCTTCCGCAGCAGCTCTGACCTCCTATGCGGCTCTAAGAAGAGGGGAGTGGCAGAGGACGGGAAGGCGGGGTCACCACTGGGGATGAAGTCGCCGCTCACCTTGCCCACTATCTCGTACAGCTCCTCATCGGAAGGATCAGAGTCGAGACCCCTCTCCAACCTGGTACAGTCCTGCTCACTAGTGTAGTACCATGCTGGGCGGCTGCGCTGTTGCAAGGGCGCAATGCGGCGCGACATGAAGTCTATTAGCACCATCAGGGACGTTAGCCCCTCGTTGGCAAGGAACCGGATCCGCTCCAAGACCGGTGCGTACTCTTGCTCCAACTCTGGAACCTCCTCCCAGAAGCGGCGCTCGGTGGTTGGGCCAACGGTTGGGAGCTGCAGGCGATCGTGCTTGTCGGTCTGCACGACCACCCAGCTCTCCCTCCAGTTTTCCCACCTCGACGCACTGAAAGGTAGAAGGTACCCACAGACCTTTGGGTCCTTGCAGCGATGCTGGAAATAGTACGCTCCCATCTAGGTCTTCGAGCCGCGCCCGGTCGTCCGCAACACAAAGAAGTAGCGGATGAGTGTCACTGAAGCGTGCACCCCCACAAACATCTCACAGAAATGGACGAAGACAACAGCCATTGCGAAGGAGTTGGGAGAGAGGTGGTGGAGCTGGAGACCATACGTCTCCAGCAATGTGACGAAGAAGGAAGAAATTGGCGGGATGAACCCCGCCCGGGCGTAAGCAGTAAAGAAGATCATCTCCCCCTTTTCCAGGAGCAGGGGGAGAGATCCCCGGCGGAGCTGGCGTTTCTGTTCCTCCGTGTGCCAGCCCAGCAGCCTGCACACTGGCCCAAGCTCGGCGAAACGAACGAGACGCGTCGGGAGCAGGTTGGAAGCCATGGCGGGGGAGAGCTCAAGGACAGGAAGACAAAGGCGCAAGAGTTCAAGGAAAGTGCAAGCGCTGGAAAGTGCGAAGGGAAGCCGCGATGCGGGTAAGATCCCCTTTTAAAACTTTCCAGGAACGATTCGAAGCAATTCAAAACTCTTCGAATACACCCCTTGGGCAACCACTTCGGCTCCAAGACCGAGCGCCGATGACAGGTGGACCCAAGCCGTCCAGCTGAAGCGGTGGGTCAAGGAGTCAGTCTCCCAAGAAGACGAGCCGGCAAGGCGCTTCGGCGGTTCCCGAAGAAAGCGCCGCAACATGCAGAAGTGGCAGCATTGGGAACCGCCGCAGTAAAAGCAATCATCAAGTGGGCGCACGCTCCCACGATCCCGCGACTATTCGTGCTTCGGCGACCGTTAATGCGGGACTTAGAGGAAGTGCGCGGAACAGAAGAGACGGAGGCCCCACCTCGGGCTCGCTATCTCCCCCGAGATGGGCCCGGGGGCCACTGTCGGTACCCTCGATATGGGGTACCCCCGCGCACAAGGGAAAATGCCTAAGGATCTCGCCCTTCTCCACAGGGAGAGCTCCGAAGGCGCCACGTGTCCAGCGGGGCCGGACCTCCCTCTCCTCAGAGGAGAGCTCCGGGCCCGCCACGTGGCCAGCAGCAGACGGACCTCCCCTCTCCGTGGGGAGAGCTCCGAAGGCGCCACGTGTCTCGCGGGGCCGGACCTCCCTCTCCTCAGAGGGGAGCTCCGAGCCCGCCACGTGGCCGACAGAAGCCGGACCTCCCCCTCCGCGGGGAGTGGTCCGAAGGCTCCACGTGTCTCGCGGGGCCATACCTCCCTCTCCTCAGAGGAGAGCTCCGGGCCCGCCACGTGGCCAGCAGGACGGCACTGCCTGCCCCTGCGCGGTAGGCAGCAGGTGTAAAGACACACCATACCTTGCCCGTACAAGGTATTCAAGGCCCGCGCCTTCCCAAGACGCGAATACGCGGAGCACGTCTTTGTCAGGTGCCGTTGCGCCCAGTCGCATCGCAGACTGGCGCACCATGTCAGATCCTGCCAGCCAATAAACACAGCGACAAGACATCCCCTGCCGCCCCGCCATCATCAACCACTACGACTAGCTTGCAGCATGGGCAGGGCGGCAGAACGAAGACTCGGAAGCCTTCGCTAGAGACAACTACCGACATAACTGCAGATACGATAGTCGGCAGGCAATCTCCCCGGGACCACCTGTCGGGTCCCGGGCCCCCCTTGTAAGTCGCGGGCCCCCCTTGTAAGTCGCTCGAGCCTTGGACTATAAAAGGCTCGGGTAGGCAACGTTAGCAAGGGTTCGCACTCCAGCAACTCGCACCCGAGGCATCACTCACTCTCAAGCTCAGAACTCCGGTTCTGAGCAACAGGCAATACAGCGAGCACCTCTGCTCACCGTGGACGTAGGGTTTTACGCTCCGGCGGCCTGAACCACGTAAAACTCGCCGTGTCAAGCTTCTCCCTCACTCGTCCCTTACGCTGAAGCTCTCCGCAAGCGACTAGCCCCTCTGAAAAAGAACCTCCGTGGGCTGCCTAGAGCAGGTCCGGGGGAAGTGTCGACCACACACTTCGACGGAGCTCTTGGAGGAAACTTGATTTATCGGCGTCTCCTTCTGGGCCATATACCACAGTAAGTGTAGAAGAGATATTTGGCAGCCGCTGAGTGATGATCATTGTCAGCGAGTACACTCCCCGTACTGGATTGGAGGCCACAATGAAGTCCGGATTCCATGCTAGCACTAATCCACCTTTGGTGCCATCCGCCGGAAGATAATGGAAAGAAAAGACCGGTCCTAAAATTTCTGCAGCAAGACGATCATCTAGCTGCTGCAATTTCGTTTCTTGGAGGCAGATGACACTAGGCTTTGCATTAGCTGTGAGTTCCCGGACTGCAAGACGATGAGCCGGCATGTTGAGCCCCCTCACGTTCCAACTCAATACTGTAAATTCAGACACCATGATTGACGATGAGAAACAGCAACACTTGCAGGCTGAGTGAGCACTTCCAACATACGGACTGGCAAAACACAACCATAGATCATCCAGCGTGCCTCCAAGCAAGTCCCCAAAACAAGGCCACCCCAGATCTTAACTCTGAAAGCAATTGAGGAAATTGAAGACATACAAACAACATCAATCCCCTGAACTGATGGGGCTGGGCAGGAAAGCAGATACACGGTCAACATGGGGGCACTAAGCATCTGCTGCCTGCGTTGCCAACTCTTCTTTAACTAATGTCTCAGTAGCTCTAGAGATGCTGCTGTTAGCCAGGCTGGTGAGGGTCCGAATCGCCTCAATCGCTTTTGCCGGCAATGGCTTCTTATACAGAGCGGCATACTTCTTCAGTATTTCATCAGTGATGGGGTCCTCCGAGCCAACCAAGTCAAGTTGGCGTATCAGCCGCTGGGTCGCCCGTTGTGCCACTGGGATAAAGGATTGCTGCTTTGCTTGACGCGCACTGCGGCTTGAAGGTTCTGCTGAGGAAGAACGAGCACGTGGTGTTCGTTTCCGTGGCGCTGGAAGCGGCAGCTGGGCGGTAGGCAAGGATTTAAACGCGCTGTCCACAAAACGGCCCAGCTCTCCCTGGCCCGGTTGGGTCTCGATGACTGGAGCATCCTGACTTGGGCTATCGCTCACCCGGTCTGGCTGCGGCTGCTGCTGAGGCCCATGTGGCCTGACCGATATTGCATCAGATCGTGGCCCTAGATGACCTGACGCTATACCAATGTCCATGGCTACAGGGTCTGCATTCTCGAAGACCGCGGCAAGGCAGGCAGTACCCAGAGTGTCGGGCGATAGGCCATGCACGCAGCAATGCATGAGCTGGTACTCGTGAAGCATTGGGTCAAAGTTAAGCTCAGAATGGCAACTGCCCTTGGAGGAGGCTTTTGGACCGAGCCCCTCTAGGCATGCCGTAAGGGGGTCTTCCTCTAACCACAGCTGACCCTGGTTGGGCCTGCCGTATGCAGGCCACGAAAGCGCCCTGCCTTTTGGCTCTAGAGGCTCTCCCTCCTTTGGTGTGTCAGGGCCATCTGGAGCTGAGCAGCGAGCTCGCTGTCCCGATGGGAACTGCGAACGATGACGCTCCCACCCGTCGTCCTGCCGGCGAGGAGGATCCCACGCTCGGAGCCGAACCAGGGAGCGTGACATAGGACGGCTTCGGACGCGCCCCTCAGCACCCTTGCTCTCCTTGGTGGTATGACGTCGTCCAGGATCTGCATGCCCGAAAAATGGGCTGCCATGCGAACCTGACGAGCGGAAGGAGTGTCGGTCATCGATCAGCTGACCCCTAGCATTGATATTGGCGCGACGGTCACGCCACAGCGGACTGTCCAGACAACCACCATGGCGATCATGGCGCCAACGCCTCTCTGAACGGTGGCAGGGATCCATCGGGCTGGGTCGGGCGAGCGGTGGTGCCCTGTGAGCCAGGCAATCCTGAGGAAAGCTCGCCACGAAGTGCTCGTCCCGGGACATCATCATCTTCCTTCCCACCGCCTCCGCGTACGAGAGAGACGGAAATGTGAGCCGACTGTGAATGGACGAGGCTGGGAAGGTAAGGCGTGAGCGGATGCTGGGGCAATCAGTGGTGTGGCTGTCTTGAGAGGGTGCGGTACAGGCTCAAGCAAAGTGACCACTACCCCAACAGTTTACACACCTTCGTGGCTCACGACACTGAGCAAGGCAATGATCTGAAGGCTTTGAAGAGTCTTCTAAAGGCAAACGGAGAGCTCCAGTGACGAGAGGTGACCACAGCACGCTCATTCCTATGAATTGATGCCTCTGCCGCTGAGGATGTGGCGGCCAGGTACTTTCCACGCTTTGAATCCTTCAGGTGCCTGGTTTGTGAAAGGGGCCATGAAGACGAAGACCGACGTGACTGCCCAGCTAATGCGTTCAACGGGATGGGATCGCTTTTCCTGCGCCGACGATTCTTGTTTTCCACCCATTGCCATTTGGAAGGAGCGATGGCCGATGCTGGATCTCCGGCGACATCAACAGCAGTACCACCGTAATTGCGGTCCGGGACCAGCAACACTGATTTCAGCCGGGGAGGTGCTCTCGGACTGCTCGCCTCAGACATGACTGGCTGCTGCAAGGGAAGTTTCACCAGGCCTTCACTGTTGGGAACCATCGCCAGGCGGGTAGTAATGACGGCTGGCTGTTGCAAGGCAAGATCCGCTGGTTCATCACTGCTCCCATCTTCTGCACCGCTCAGACCCGTTGCCAGGCTGGGAGTTATAGCGCACGGCGAGGCAGGCGACGCCTCCATGCTCAGGGCCTGCGAGGAGAGACCAAAAGCTCCATCTTCGTCTTCAATGGAGCCCCAGTCCAGCAGTTCCTCGCCCTCAGGGCTGTTATCACCGGACGGGAACCTATCTGGCGAGCTAGGCAGTGAGCTGCCTTGCCGCAGAATTCTTGGGGGTGGCGGTGGCGCCTCCTGAGATATCTCTAGCAATCTTGGGGGAAGAGGAGGAACAGATGGGCGCTAGGGCCACAGCAGCCGTTAGCGAAGCAATGATGACTCCTGTGGCTGGGAATGCTACAGGCGACGGGGACAGGGGCAGAGGCGAGGGGGGGCTATGGTTGTGCACGTGGACGATGTGGTGGTGGACGCCGGGGCCGCAGTGGCCTCCGGCGGCGGAGGGGGAGGTCTCTCGCGCTCACTCATCCGTGATAAAATCCTCACAAGTGTTGTTTGGCGCTAGTTGTTTCAATTAATGGGTGTTCAATTGTTGCGGACGACGGCCTACCATCCCCAAACCGATTGTCAAAGTGAGCACCTAAATCAGAGCCTGGAAATGTATCTGCGTTCTATGGTCCATAACACACCTCATCAGTGGAAGAAATGTATCTCCCTTGCTGTTTCTCTTGGATGTTCTCCATTTCATGCCTTATACGGTTACTATCCTGATATTATGGCTGTACCTGTCATTCCTTGACACTGAAGCTTCTGTGGCCGAATTGCTGAAAACTCGGCTGACCGTTTAACCTTGCTCAAAGAGAATTTGGCTCAAGCCCAGAATCGCATGAAACAGTTTGCTGATAACAAGCGGCTTGACAGAAAGTTTCAGTTAGGTGAATTGGTGTTGCTTCGTATACAACCATATGCACAAATGTCCCTCGTCAACAGGCCATGCTCCAAGCTTGCATTCAAATATTTTGGCCCGTACAAGGTGATTGAACGCATCGGGAATGTCAAAGTGTAGCAGTCGACACTTCCCCCGGGCCTGCACTGGGCAGCCCGCGGAGGTTCTTTTTCGGAGGGGCTAGTCCCCCGCGGAGAGCTTAAGCGTAGTGGGACGAAGGAAACAGATGAACACCGGGGTTTTTTACGTGGTTCAGGCCGCCGGAGCGTAAAACCCTACGTCCACGGTGAGCAGAGGTGCTCGTTGTATTGCTTGGTGCTCAGAACCGGAGTTCTGAGCTTGAGGATGAGCTGAGTGCTAGAATGCTGAATCAGGGTGCTAACCCGCGTGAGTGCGAACCCAACAGAGTCCGAACCCCTTGTAACGTTGCCTACCCGAGCCTTTTATAGTCCAAGGCTCGGGTGGCTTAGAAGGTGGGCTCGGGGCCCGACAGGTGGTCCCGGGGAGATTGCCTGCCATCTACCGTATCCTGCAGTTACGCTGGTAGCTGTCTCTGGTGAGGGCTTCTGAGTCTTCGTCTTGCCGCCCTGCCCACGCCGCAAGCTAGGCGTAGTGGTTGATGACGGCGGGGGCGGCAGGGGATGTCTTGTCGCTGTGTTTATTGGTGTACAACCTCTGATGCGGCGTGTCAGTCTTCACTGTGACGTGACTGGGCACAACGGCACCTGATAGCGGCGTGCTCCACGTCTCCGCGTCTTGGGAAGGCGCGGGTCTTTAATACCTTGTACGGACAAGGTATGACGCATCTTTACTCTTGCTGCCTACCGTGCGGGGGCAGGTAGTGCTGTTCTGCTGGCCACGTGGCGGGCTCGGAGCTCTACTCTGAGGAGAGGGAGGTCCTGCCCCACTGGACACGTGGAGCCTTCGGAGCTCTCCCCGCGGAGGGGGGAGGTCCGGCTCTGCTGGCCACATGGCGGGCTCGGAGCTCTCCTCTCAGGAGAGGGAGGTCCGGCCTCGCTGGACACGTGGAGCCTTCGAAGCTCTCCCCGCGGAGGGGGGAGGTCTGGCTCTGCTGGCCACGTGGCGGTCCCAGAGCTCTCCTCTGAGGAGAGAGAGGTCCGGCCCTGCTGGACACGTGGAGCCTTCGGAGCTCTCCCTGCGGAGAAGGGAGGTCCGGCTCTGCCGGCCACGTGGCGGGCCCAGAGCCCTCCTCTGAGGAGAGGGAGGTCCGGCCCCGCAGGACACGTTGGGCTTTCGGAGCTTGCCCCTGCGGAAGGGGCAAAGTCCTTAGGCAATTTTCCCTGTGCGCGGGGGTACCCCATATTGAGGGTACCGACAGTGGCCCCGGGCCCATTTCGAGCCCAAGGTGGGGCCTCCGTCTCTTCTACTTCACGCACCTTCTCGAAGACCCGCTTTGACCATTGCTGGAGCACGAACATTCGTGTGATCATGGGGGCGTGAGCCCTGCTTGATGGTTGCTTTTACTGCGGCGGTTCCCAAGGCTGCCGCTACTGCACGTCGCAGCGCCTTGTTAGGAACCGCTAGGTTCTCAGCCTGGGGGGCTGACTGCCTGGTCCACCGCTTCCGCAGGATGACCTGGGCCTACTTGTCATTGACTCCAGGGCATGTAGATGAAGCGGTTGCCCCAAGCAGCGTATTTGAAGAGTTTTGAATCGCTTCGAATCGCATCTGGGAAGTTTAAAAGGGGATCTCATCTGCATCGCAGGCTTCCCTTCGCACCTCCCCACGCCTGAGCCCTCCTTGTTTCTCCGAGCTCTTGTGTTTTCGCCGCCAATGGCTTCCAACCTGTCTCCGCCGAGCTTCTCCCGATCAGAAGACCTTAGATCGGTGCGTAAGTTGCTAGGGTGGCATTCAGTGGAGAAGCGGCGCTGCCTCCGGCGAGGGATTCTCCTCCTGCGTCTGAGGGCAGGGGAGATTGTCTTTTTTACCGCCTATGGCTTGGCAGGGTTCGTCCCGCCAATCTCTTCGTTCTTCGTGACATTACTGTAGACGTACGGTCTCCAGCTTCATCACGTCTCCCCCAACTCCGTTGCCATGGCTGCCATCTTCGTGCACTTCTGCGAAATGTTCGTAGGAGTGCACGCCTCGATATGCTCTTCCGCCACTTCTTCGTGCCACGGACGACCGGTCGCGGATCGAGGAACCAGCTGGGGGCATACTACTTCCAGCATCGCTGCAAGGACCCGAAGGTCTCCGGGTACCTTCTGCCCTTCAGTGCGGCGAGGTGGGAAGGCTGGAGGGACCACTGGGTGATCGTGAAGACTGATGAGCATGATTGCCTCCAGTTGCCAACCGCCAACCACCGAGCGTCGCCTCTAGGAAGAGAGCCCAGTGATGGAGCCCGAATACGCGCCAATCTTAACGCGGATCCGGTCCCTGGCGGAGCAGGGATTGGCATCTCTGATGGTGTTGGAAAACTTCCTGGGGCGGCGCATTGCCCCGCTGCAGCAGCGCATCCGGCCGGTGTGGTACTTCAGCGGCATCCACGACGGCATCACGGTGGACAGGGGCTTGGACTCAGTTCCTTCCGAGGAAGAACTGAGGGAGATATTGTCGTTCGTCAGCGGCGACCTCCTCAACGTCAACTCTCTTATGTTGCCAGCTTCCTGCCCCCCTCTCTCCATGGAGCCGTTGTTGAGGGCGAGGCTGTTGCGGGAGCTGCTTACGCTGGACGATATTGGCATCGCTGTTCGTTAGGTCGGGGACACCTTCCGGGGAATCTTGATTCCCGGGGTTGACCGCTCCGGAGCGGAACACGAGGCATCAGCCGACGCCCAACCCGCGCCGATGGTCGATGGAGCCCGGACCGCCGACGAGGGGAAGGACCCAGCCTCTGGGTTGCCGGAGAAGAAGCGCGCCCCGTCCCCTCCGAGGGTGCCACTTGCGCCAAGCCAGGGGATCGGAGTTCCCCCGGACTCACCTTCGGGAGGCATTGGTTCGTCGGGCGGCGACCCCAAGAGGCCTCGGGTCTTCCGTTCCGATGGGACTCCCCTCGGGCAACGGCGGTCCGAGGAACCCCGGGCGGAGGGTCCGGATGCACCCCCTGTTTCGCTAGCCCGGGTACCTCCGGTGCAGGTCCCGTCGGCGCCAGGCCTCGGCGGTCCTACCCCAGCTCGGAAGCCGGGGCTCCATGCCCGCTGGAGTGTCCGAGTTCCTCGGTAAGCTCGTACTCACCGGATCTCAACACTTGCTCATTTCTTTTTCTCTTGTCCTGAGGGGCCCCCACGCTTGCAGAGGCTCACCAGCTGCCGGGAACACGTCTGTTCCCGGCCTTCTCCGGCTAGCAGAGGTGCTGGGTCGTAACGTCCAGAGGCTGTGGCGGCTTTTTCGGCCCCCGAGTCAGTGCGGGTGCCTCCATCTCCTATGCTGGTTGGACCAGTTCCTGCAACGGCAGCGGCGGCGCCCTCTCCTCCTCGTTCATCTGTCCGAAGGTCAGCGGCTATCGACGCCATGGAGGAGCTGCGGCTGCAGTTGGCGCGTCGCGAGTGCGCCGTTGCAGATCGGGAGCGAGCCGTGGCCGCCGAGGAGAAGAAGGTCGCCAAGTGGCTGGAGGCTTGCGAGGGCGACCTGAAGGCCCGGGCCGATGAGCTGGAGCTTCGGGAGACAACTCTGGCCGAGAGGGAGGAGCAGGCCTCCCGGGAGCGCTAGGTGGTGGAGGAACTCAAGGCTTCGCGGTCCGTCGAGGCTAAGGCGGTCTGGAGCTTTGTTGGCGAAGCGGAGTCCGCTCTGGAGCCCCTCAGTTTCAGTCCCGTGAGGCCGGGGGCTTCGGAGCAGGGGGTGACCGATGCGCTCCCGGCGCTCAAGGCTATCGGCGCTAAGCTGGGGCGGCTCGAGACTGTGGTTGCCGACGAGCTCGAGGCCGAGGGGAGGAACTTGGCGAAGGAGGTTGCCATGCATGTGCTGGCATGCTTCCGAAGCTAGGATCCCTCCCTCTCCCTGGAGCCGGTGAGGCAGGGCCCCGTCGTCGAGCGGGAGGAAGCCGTCAGGGCCAGAGTTGGGGACATGGCCGCCCTTGTAGCGTCTAGGTTCCAGCGGGAGTCCGAGGACTCCTAGGCGCTCGTCCTTGTAGTCGAAGGGCTTTGTATCTTTTGTTTTTGTTGAGTCTGTAGTCCAGCTCATGGAGCTTTGATGAATGAATAGACTCTTGTTTTTTTGTGTGTCTGTGTTCTTTTATCTTCTTCATGGCTTGGCCCGCCCGAGTCCTTAGCTCCGCAAGGACTTCAGGAGGTCTTCACCGATCTTGAAGTCTTGTACAGACACCTTCCTCGGGTCCTTGTTGTGATAAGGGCCCGAGGGGTCTTCAGAGCTCGCCCCGTGAGGACGGGTGAGGTTCGGATCTGCTAGCCACATGGCGGGCCTGGAGCTCCTTTGAGGAGAGAGTTGCCCGGCCCCGTGGGACACGTGGAGCCCTCGTAGCTTTCCCCTGCGTAGGGGGCGAGGCCCGGCTCTGCCGGCCACATGGCGGGCCCGGAGCTATCCTCTGAGGAGAGGGGGGCCTCGGCCCCGCTGGACACGTGGGGCCTTCAGAACCCGCCCCTGCGAAGGGGGCGAGGTTCGGATCCTTCGGTCTTGCGTTGGAGTAGTCAGGAGCTCCGGTCTCTCTTCGCGCGGTCCCCGTAGTGGCCCCCTGGTAGGTGTGGCCAATGGATTAGGCACACCTACCATACTCCTGCGGGGGAGCTAAGGCGAGGAGGTCTTGCACACGAGTAAGGGAACCGTAATTCTCCTTGGGGGCTCTCCCCTCCCTATCTCATAGTCTTATTTGGCTTATGATCCTGGTCCAGTATACGGGGCTTGGGCAATTCAGTGCGCCCGGCGCCGAAGGTCTGGCTCCCTCCGAGGTCAGGGTACGACCGTCCGGCTCCTAGTACTGGACCGTTACGCTGGGGAGGCAGAGTGCACTAGCTTTCGATACGGAACCAGGCAAAGCAAGTTGTACTCCCCTGGACCTCCGAAGGGCAGGGCGCGCATGCTTTGGGTCGGAACCCGGCAAAGCAGGCTACGCACCCCGGACCCCTCATGCACAGCGCAGGCTTTTCCTAGAGGTGACCAACTAGCATCGCAACACCTGACTGGGGGAGGCCCGAGAGGTCCCCTGGCCATCGGCAGGTACCTCAAGCACGACCGTCTTTGGTAGGATAGCAAATGCCGACTAGGGATGAGAGTGGGAAAGGAGAACTAAGTGTACGGTGAGCATACACGTAAAGTGCGATCATAAAAATTAATGCGTAATTTAAATGAGCACAAGGGTAAGAGTGTGGCAGGACAAACTTCTTTCTATATAAATACACATAGGAGGAAGGCAGGCTAAACATGGAGACCACGACCCGCCCCATTAAGAAGGGAAGCAAGACTCTACGCGCTTAGGGTCGAAACCAGGCCAAGCTGAAACGTAGTCCTGGACTGTCCCCTGGGACTTAGCTGCTCCGAGCGTTGTTCCTGGACTCTATGGAATTTATTACAGAAAGAAAAAAAATTGTCCTACTACTGCTCTAGGGATAGAACTTACGGAGGTGTTATATGTTCCAAGGGTTCGGGAGCGGATCCCCATCCTCGGTGGAAAGGCGTACGCACCCGGGGCGGCAAACTTTTGTGACTCGGAAGGGACCTTCCCAGCTGGGGGAGAGCTTGTTGGTCCCTTCGCGAGAAAGTATGCGCCGCAACACCAGGTCGCCTTCTTGGAGCTCCCGAATACGCACGGTCCTTGGGTGGCAGCACCGGAGCGCCTGCAGGTATCGTGCGTTGCGGAGCGTTGCATGTAATCGAGCCTCGTCGACGAGGTCGATGTCTTCACGCCGGAGGTTGTCCTGCGTGGCTTCATCGTAAGCTCGGACACGGAGAGACCCCATGGTGATTTCTGGGGGAAGCACAGCTTTGGCCCCGTACACCATGAAGAAAGGAGTCTCCCCGGTGGCCCGGCTTTGGGATGTCCGGTTAGCCCATAGTGTGCTTGGAAGCTCATCCACCCACTTGGCACCATGTTTCTTCAAGCCGGCATAGGTGCGAGTCTTGAGGCCCCGAAGAATCTCGGCGTTGGCCCTCTCGACTTGCCCATTGCTCTTTGGGTGAGCAACGGAGGCATAGCACACCTGGATGCCGAGGTCTTCGCAGTAGTCTTGGAACTCTGCGCTGGTGAACTGGATCCCGTTGTTGGTGATGATTCTGTTCGGGACCCCGAACCTATAGACGATCGACTTGATGAACTTGACCACGGATTGCTTGTTGATGGTGATGACGGGTGTAGCTTCTGGCCACTTGGTGAACTTGTCAATGGCGACGTAGAGGTACCGGAATCCCCCGACGGCTTTGGGGAATGGCCCCAGGATGTCCAACCCCCATACCGTGAACGGCCACGAGGGCGGGATCATCTGTACCGGCTGAGCCGGTGTGTGGATCTGCTTGGCATGAAACTGGCACACCTTGCAGCTCTTGACCAGCTTGACGGCATCCCGGAGTGCTGTCGGCCAGTAGAAGCCATGCCGGAAGGCTTTGCCGACGAGCGTGCGTGAGGAAGAGTGACTCCCACATTCGCCTCCATGGATCTCAGCGAGCAAGTCGGATCCTTCCCCCTGGGTTATGCACCGCAATAGGATGTGGTTGGCGCCACGCCGGTAGAGATCCCCTTCTACCAGCGTGTATCTTTTAGCCACGCGCACGATCCGTTCAGCGGATACACATTCATCAGGGAGGATATTGTCTTCAAGTAGTCCCGGATCTCTGTGATCCATGCATCGGGTCTGACTTGAGCTTCTGGATCTTGAGCGCTGGGTAGCACGGAGTCCCCAGTGACGCTTACGATCCTTGGTGGCGTCCATGGTAGCAGGGCCACCAGGACCGCCAGCTTCGACGTGTTGGTCCCGCCTCCTTCGCCCGGCTCGGCAGGCCGGGCTGTGGGCCGCAGCAACGTCCTCTCGAAGACTCCTTCGGGCACCAGGGCTCCGGTGGAGGCCTTCATTGAGAGGTCGTCAGACGCGGCATTGTCGGCGCGCAGTACATGGCGCAGGTCCAAGGTGAGGAAGTCTTTCTCCAGCATCTGCACATGGAGCAGATAGGCAGCTAGTTGCGGGTCATTACAGGAGCATTCACCCTTGACTTGCTTGATGACTAGCTGGGAGTCGCCCTGCGCTAACAACTGGCGAGCGCCAAGAGACAGGGCTCTCTTTAGGCCAAAGATGAGGGCTTCATACTTTGTCATGTTGTTGGTTGCCTTGAAACTGAGATGCACCATGTACCCAAACTGCTCCTCCGATGGCATGAGAAGCAGTACGCCGGCACCGGCCCCCTGCTTTCGTGAGGAGCCATCGAAGAAGAGCGTCTAGTGAGGCCCGGTGAAGACCGGAGCTCGGGGCTTTGGTTCACCGTCTTCGTGGCCCCCTGGGTTGGTTGGCGATGGCGTCCAGTCGGCCATGAAGTCAGCCAATGCTTGGCTCTTGACCGCGTGTCAAGATAGGAAGTCCAGCTCGAACTCCGCCAACTCCACTGCCCACTTAGCAACGTTGCCGGTCGCGTTGAGGCTGTGAAGGATGGCCTTCAGCAGGTAGGAGGTGACCACCGAGATCCGGTGGGCCTGGAAGTAGTGGCGGAGCTTCCTGGACGCCACGAGTACTGCATACAGCAGCTTGTGGACCTCTAGGTACCTTGTCTTGGTGTCATGGAGGACTTCGCTGATGTAGTAGACAGGCCTCTGGATGGTCCAGACCCTCCCCCCTGGGCCTGAGACGCCTTCCTCCATTGGCTCAACCCGACAGGAGGTAGACGGGTCCGGGGGAGCCTCCGGGAGCTGGGACCCGAGGGCTTCTAGGCCGTCCTGGACCTCCGGGAGGTCCCGTTGCACTTCCGGGTGGTCGTCCTAGACCTTCGGGAGGTCGTCTTGCTCTTCTAGGAGGTCACTTTGGACCTCCGGGAGGTTATCTTGGAGCTCCGGGAGGTCCCGCTGGGCCTCCGGGAGGTCACCTTGGAGCTCCGGGAGGTCGTCTTGAGCCTCCGGGAGGTCACCTTGGAGCTCCGGGAGGTTGTCTTGAGCCTCCGGGGTCTCCTAGTGCTTGGTTTTTGCTACCGGAGCAGGTTGCGGCGATGAGGGGTCCGGCCGCTTTGCGACGAGGACCATGCTCACCACCTCTGTTGTCGCCGCGATGTAGAGCAGCAAGTGCTCTCTGGGCTCGGGGGCTACCATGATGGGTAGGGTCATCAGGAGCTGCTTCAACTCCTGGAATGCTTCTTCTGCTTCGTCGGTCCAAGCAAAAGGATCGGATTTGCGCAGGAGCTTAAAGAAGGGAAGTGCCCGCTCTGCTAGCCTCGGTATAAACCGACTCAGCGCGGCTAAGCATCCCGTGAGTTTCTAGACATCCTTGACACAGGCGGGGGGCCGCATCAGGTCGATGGCCTTGATCTTCTCTGGGTTGGCTTCGATCCCTCGGTGTGAGACCAGGAACCCTAAGAGCTTCCCAGAGGATACACCGAACACACATTTATCTGGGTTCAGCTTAGTGCGCGTGGAGCATAGTTTGTCAAAGACTAGAGCTAGGTTATCTAACAAGGATGAGCTCTGCCTGACTTTGACAACGATGTCATCGACATACACCTCAACTAAGTCTCTTATTAGCTCTCCAAAGGTTTTGTGCATAGCACACACGAAGGTGGGAAGAGCGTCCTTTAGGCCATAAGGCATAGAGACATAACAATACAGGTCGTCTACTGTGATAAAAGAAGTGTGTTCTTCATCTTCTCTAGACATAGGGATTTGGTGAAAACCTAAGTAGGCGTCTACGAAGCACAACAAATCACAGCCTGATGTAGAGTCTACTATTTGATCTATTCTAGGGAGAGGGAATGGATCTTTGGGACATGCCTTATTGAGACTCGTGTAGTCGATGCACATCCGGAGCTTCCCGCCGGCCTTTGGGACGACGACGGGGTTCGCCAACCACCGGGGGTGGTGGACTTCCCGTATGAAGCCAGCGTCCAACAGCTTCTTGATTTCTTCACGGATGAAGTTCTGCCGCTCGATGGACTGCTTGCGGAGCTTCTGTTGGATTGGTCGGGCGTTGGGGAAGATCTTCAGATGGTGCTCGATCACCTCCCTAGGGATTCCTGGCATCTGCGATGGTTGCCATGCAAACACGTCAACATTGTGCCGGAGGAAGGTGATGAGCGCGCCTTCCTATTTGCTGTCCAGGCCCCCGGCTACTCGGGTGGTCTGGGTAGCATCGGCGCCAACTTGGACGACCTTTAGGGGGACGTCGTCCTCATCGAGGGGTTGCACACGGGGTGCTAAGGTCGAGGCATGGTGGCGTGCACTCGGGTGGTGCTGACTCGGTTCCGCACCGCCAGGAGCTGGTGCTCGGGCTGCTGCAAGTGCTTTGAGCTTCTCCATGGCTGACACTGCAGCAGTGCGGTCTCCACGGATCTTGAGGACGACTGTTGGTGTAGGCATCTTCAAAACGAGGTAGCCGTAGTGGGCTACCGCCATGAACCGGTACAGGGTTGGCCTGCCGATGATGGCGTTGAAAGGGAGGATGATCTCCGCCACATCGAATAGAATATATTCTGTCCGGTAGCTATCCGGTGTCCCGAAGGTGACCGGAAGGCTGATGTTGCCGTAGGGGACAACTTGTCCCGGCCCTACCCCTGAGAACGGGCTCGAGGGGGTGAGCTGGCCATCGGGATTTGCAGCTTCTGGAAAGCTGCGCGGCTGATTTGGTTCAGGCCGGCCCCGCCATCTACCAGAACGTGGTACATCTTCACGTTGGCGATGGTGGGGGCTACCAAGAGCGGTAGCTGCCCGACCCCAGCCATGTTCTTGGGGCAGTCGGTGGCGTCGAAGCTGATGGGGGTCCCCATCCACTTGAGGTGCGGCGCTGCGCTTGGGACAGGAGCCACCGACGCCACTGATTGGCGCAGAGTCTTGACTGCACTTCGAGACGAGGGGTCAGAGGACCCACCATAGATGACATAGAGCACTTTCCGGCGCTCATCGTCGCTGGAGCTGGAGCCCTCGTGGTCGTGCACCACCTTTACAGTGCGCTGGGGCTCCTGGAACTCCATCTGGTGGTCGATGTTGTCCCGGGCGTTGACCTTCTACCTACACTCCCTCTGACGGAAGGGAGGGGCGTCCGCACGCGGTTGCTTCCCCTTGCGGAAGCGCTCCGCGAGCTTCTGGATTTCCCGGCACTCAGCAGCAGTGTGGCTGCTGGTGTTGTGCACGGGGCACGGCTCGCCGTGGTCACCGTATGGGGACGGTGACTATCGCGGCCTCTTGTAGGGACAAGGCCCCCGAGCTCCGGTGGGTGCTGCAGCTGCAGCAACGGGATCTTCAGTCAGCAGCATGATCTTGTCGCCAACCTTCTTGACCTTCTTGCCGCTCCCGTGGGGAGCAGTGCTTGGTCTGGGTTGTCCTCCGACTTCAGAGGCTGGCTGTGAGTGCCAGTTGCGCCCTTCTGCTGTCCTGGGCACTTGTCCGCCAGGCTGAAGAGCTCTGAGACATCGCGCACTTCTCTGGTCGCGAGCTTCTCGAGCATCTTCTTGTCTCTTACACCCTGCCAGAACGCCACCACCACAGAAGCATTTTGGATATGGGGAATGGTGTTCTGTACCTGGGAGAACTGCTGGATGAAAAAGCGCAGCGACTCTCCAGGTTGTTGTTGGATGGCGTGGAGGTCGAGCTCCGTGCCAGGCCGGGTGTAGGAGCTACCGAAGTTCGCAGTAAACTGCTGGTAGAGCTCTCCCCAGGAGGTTATGGAACCTTGGGGGAGATTCATGAGCCAAGACTGTGCTGGGCCGGTCAAGGAGACGGGGAAGTAGTTGGCCATGATGGCCTCATCCCCTCCTGCGGCAAGGATGGAGGTGGAGTAGATCTAGAGGAACTCCGCAGGGTTGACGCTACCGTTGTACTTCTCTGGCAGGTGTGGCCGGAACTTGCGTGGCCACTTCGCGAAGCGAAGGTGTGGCGCCAAAGCTGCACACCCTGCTCCTGTTGCTGCAGGTGTCGGTGCCGTGAGCGCTTGGTCCGCTGTTGGCACCGTGTACCCCGGCATGGGCAAAGGTGCGCCATAAACCAGGGGTACCATTTGCAGGGCATATGGATGAGGCATATGTTGCGTGGCGTATGCATGGGGCAGATATCGCGTAGCGAATGTTTGCGGCCCAGGCTGGGTCGAGGCGGTCGACATGCTGTCGCCGGCCTCTTGGTTGCGACGCCTTTCTCGCCGTCGCTTGATGGCCACGCAGGCATCTTCGCCCAGGTGACGTCGTTCCAGCTCCGACCTCAGGTCCGCCGATGGGAGCCTGGTGGAGCGGGAGTCTGCCGTCTGCCCGTCAACCGCTCGCGTACGCGACAGCGACACATCCGGTTGACTGGGGCGTCGTCCCCGCCGGAGCTGAGGGTTGGCGGCGGCGGCGACGAGACGGTCTACGTCGCGAATCCACTGCTGGGTCGCTGCCTGAGGCGCGTCCCTAGCAGGTGGATTGCGCAGTAGCGCTCGTGCTGCAGCTAGTGCGCTCCTATGGGAGACACTTGGCGCTGCAGCAGACCTTGGGCTTGCTGGAGTCCGTGTTGCCAAAGTCGGTTGCTAACTTCCAGCTTGCCCCGACACACTCCGTCCCGAGTGTGTCGAGACGTAGTCCCCGCTGATCACCGTTCGTCGGGAACGTGGGCGAGGAGAGCTTGCCACTGAAGGAAGCTTCATCATCTTCATCGGTGTAAGCTCGTCGCGCAAGGAAAAAGCCCCCTACCTAGCGCGCCAAATGTCGAAGTGTAGCAGTCGACACTTCCCCCAGGCCTGCACTGGGCAGCCTGCGGAGGTTCTTTTTCGGAGGGGCTAGTCCCCCCCGGAGAGCTTAAGCGTAGTGGGACGAAGGAAACAGATGAACACCGGGGTTTTTACGTGGTTCAGGCCGCTGGAGCGTAAAACCCTACGTCCACGGTGAGCAGAGGTGCTCGTTGTATTGCTTGGTGCTCAGAACCGGAGTTCTAAGCTTGAGGATGAGCTGAGTGCTAGAATGCTGAATCAGGGTGCTAACTCGTGTGAGTGCGAGCCCAACAGAGTCCGAACCCCTTGTAACGTTGCCTACCCGAGCCTTTTATAGTCCAAGGCTCGGGTGGCTTACAAGGTGGGCCCGGGACTCGACAGGTGGTCCCGGGGAGATTGCCTGCCATCTACCGTATCCTGTAGTTACGCCGGTAGCTGTCTCTAGCGAGGGCTTCTGAGTCTTCGTCTTGCCGCCTTGCCCACGCCGCAAGCTAGGGTAGTGGTTGATGACGGCAGGGGATGTCTTGTCGCTGTGTTTATTGGTGTACAGCCTCTGACGCGGCGTGCCAGTCTTTACTGCGACGTGACTGGGCACAACGGCACCTGACAGCGGCGTGCTCCACGTCTCCGCGTCTTCGGAAGGTGCGGGTCTTGAATACCTTGTACGGACAAGGTATGGCACATCTTTACTCTTGCTGCCTACCGCGCGGGGGCATGTAGTGCTGTTCTGCTGGCCACGTGGTGGGCCCGGAGCTCTCCTCTGAGGAGAGGGAGGTCCGGCCCCGCTGGACACGTGGAGCCTTCAGAGCTCTCCCCGCGGAGGGGGGAGGTACGACTCTGCTGGCCACGTGGCGGGCCCGGAGCTCTCCTCTGAGGAGAGGGAGGTCCGGCCCCGCTGGACACGTGGAGCCTTCGGAGCTCTCCCCGCGGAGGGGGGAGGTCCGGCTCTGCTGGCCACGTGGCGGGCCCGGAGCTCTCCACTGAGGAGAGGGAGGTCCGACCCTGCTGGACACGTGGAGCCTTCAGAGCTCTCCCTGCGAAGAAGGGAGGTCCGGCTCTGCCGGCCACGTGGCGGGCCCAGAGCCCTCCTCTGAGGAGAGGGAGGTTCGGCCTCGCAGGACACATGGGGCTTTCGGAGCTTGCCCGTGCGGAAGGGGCAAAGTCCTTAGGCGATTTTCCCTGTGCGCGGGGTACCCCATATTGAGGGTACCGACAGGAAAGGTGACATATGGATTGGAACTTCCTGCTTCTGCTCAGATTCACAATGTTTTTCATGTGTCGCAATTGAAGGCGTATACACTGAACTACAGTCCGGTGTTCTCTGATTTGCCGACTCCGATCGATCTGGGGAGTATTCGGCTACGGCCAATGTAGATTGTGGACCGCCATCTCGTGAAGAAAGGGAGCCATGCCATTCCACAGGTTCGCATTCCTTGGTCCATCGGCTCGTCGCAGGAGGAGACATGGGAGGACTGGAACATTGTGGTGCAGCGTTCTCCGGAGCTGGTGACTTGGGGTCAAGCGCATTCTCAAGGCGGGGGAGGTGTAACGGTCGGTGCCACGGTGGCGGAAGTTTAGTTCCTTTATTTGTATTCTGTTTAAACTGTGTTAAGAAGTGCATGAGTGAGCCACGCGGAAGTAGGGATGAAAACGAATCGGATATTTTCCGATCCGTCCGCAACCGTTTTCGAAGATATCCGATCCATATCCATTTTGATCGGATTTTTTTTTGGATACGGATATGGATTCAGATATTTTAAATCGGATATCGGAGCGGATATGGTTTTCGTTAGAATCCGTCCGTTTTGTCAGATATCCATATTAGGTCGGATATATCCGAACAATATCCGAGATATATTCGACCCAACAAATTCAATTGGGTCCGCAGCCAGCCATAGCCCACAGGCCAGAGGCCACAGTCACCTTCGCTATGGCCCTACCCGGCTACCCCGAGGCCCGAGCCCGAGCGGAGTCCTCCTCTATCTCCAGTCTTGCCTCCGACCTAGGGTTTACCAGTTTGCCATTGCCACTGGCCACAGCGCCGCCGCCGGCCAAGCGCCCCAGCCGCCATCCCCGAGCCCCCGGCGGCCGCCGCCCCCGAACCATGTATGAATTTGATGTGGATGTACTTTGAATTAAATGTATGAACTATGAATTATATGTTACTTGTGAATTATTTTTCCGAAATAAATATCCGAATTCCGTCCGATATCCATATTTTTCCGATCCGATGAATCCATTTTCGATACATCTGACATATCCGATACCATATCCGTTTCTGACAATATCCGATCCAATCCATTTCTAAAATTTTTAATATAGATATGGATACGAAAAAATATTTTATCCATCCATATCCGTCCATTTTCATCCCTAGGCGGAAGGCGCCGGTTGGCTATATGATGTAAGCCGGTCGAACACTGAAGAAACATTTCCCAACCGAACTCTCTCTGTCCCCTACCTGTCTTTCTCCTCTCGTTCTCGTTCTCGCTCCTCTGTTCGTCGCCGATCGATCGCGTAGCGCGCTGACGCCCCGGGGACGGCGACCCGGCGGCCAAGGGCTGTTACAGACTCCCCTCTCAAGGCGCCGCGGACCGAGCCCATTCCCAGCCCCGCCCCCGTGGCCACCCTCACCGCTGCGGAGCCCGTCGCCTGCGTGCATGACGTCTCCTACTCCGATGGCTACGACCCGTCAGCTCCGCCTCCCGCGTGCCCGCTGGCGGCGCCGAGCGCTCTGAGCCCGCCAAGACGTTCCCGTTCGAGCTCGGCCCCTTCCAATCCGAGGCCATACGCTGCCTCGACAACGGCGAGTCAGTGATGGTACGTTCTCCGAATTCGTCTTGCGTTCTTCTCGATAAGTTGCATCAGTCTTCTAGCTCCAACATATCTTGGTGTCCATTTTGTTTTTCTTATTGTAGCCCCCCATGGATTAGGATAGGAACATTCTCGAATTAGGTCCAATTTTGTTTTTAATTCTAGCGCCCCATGGAATAGGAATATAAACCTTCTCAAATTAGGTTCACTTAACGCAGTGTTATTTTTTTACCCCCTCCCAACTTCCTTAAGATTTTTTTGCCACATAATGTGTTTTTCATTGTCTTAAATTTTCCACTGCTCACCTATCCACTACTGTTCTCCCTGATTAGTATATGCATGATTGATGATTGCAAATATGCCTCTCCTATGAGCTGTATGGTATCTGACTATAGTTCATAGGAAAACGATCATTTGTTAAAATACAAATGCTTTGTTGCTTTATATGTACGGACAAACCATCTCTCTGTTGTCAATTCAGTTCTTCGTTTATCTGTTCTGCTTTCTTGGGGTATCCAGGTTTCAGCACATACATCAGCAGTTGTGAGTTGCCATAGCAATGTCATTACGCAATCAGTTAGGACTCGATACGGTTAATGGTAAAACCAGAAGTCAAACTAATCCACACTGAATTAACTGATAATTACAGTTATTTTCCAATCCACAGTTATGAAATTATTGTTATTTGATTATCGTTTTGGTTTCTAACTCGTATTAACCGCATTACCAAATTAACCGCATGATCTGGCCCACTCCCCATAGGGCCCGACAGCAGCCCAACCTGACTCCCCAGTTTCCCACCCGTCCGGGTCCTGCCGTTCCTTAACGGCTCATCCCCCACCCCCATCCCCATTCGATCCGGCCATTCATCCTCCTCCCCACCCCGCCGGCCAATCCCGACGCCCACGCCGGCAGGAGGTGTGCATGTTCCCCACCTCTGCACCCCCTCCCTCCTCCTGGATCGATGGATTACCTGCAGTTTGGTGGGATTGTGCTAGGGTTCGGCCCTGCGCGCGCGTTGGCGGTAACAACCGCTTAGCTGTGCGTTTCATCTAATTGTCGCGTGCTAGTGCATTGGATTGAGTATTTGACGTTTTTCTCTGCAGTTCCTATTGGTGCTTACCAGTAATTCAGAGAATAGATTTCGCTTGTGTATGTATTCATGCACTAAACGTGAAATGTCTGGTTTATTTCGCCTGTTTGCGCCACCTTTTGGACTGGTGTTCTGATGAACCCAACGGGTGCGGGGGACGCCCTATCTTTCGATGAGAGATGTTGGTAATGAACGAATTTGGTGGAGGCCGACGTTGGCTGCCCGACTACCACAACCAGAATGGTGTGGCGCCTTGAGCGATAGTTACACCGTCTCCTGGTAACTACGATTTGGGTGGAGGTCAACGTTGTGCTACCCGACTACAACAACCACAAGGATGCTGCGCCTTAGCGATAGTTACACCGGCTCCTGTTGTTGTTGTACTTGCCGTGCCAAGAACAACCTTGAACCTGCAAGCAATCAAAGAACAAGTAAGAACAAGATAACAAGCAAACACTCACGGGTGTGAAAAAGTTGGGGTTCTGATTCAAGTAATCGGAAGGTCTCGTCTACACTTGCGTTACAAGGAAGTAGCAATGGCTAAACTTACAGAAAACAAAACCCGCCCTGTCAAGGAGCTCTTGGACTACTTAAATAGGGGAGGGAAGAGGGAAATTCGTCCAACAACAAAGGTAGGACGTGATCTCCCTTATTCCCTTCCTTTTTCTGTGATAGACTACCATTTAATAGGGAAAGAAAGAGGGAAACCCATCCAGCAGCAAGGCAGGATATGATTTCCTCTATTTCTTTCCTTATTATAGCACATCTATCTTTAAATGGGGGAAGAAAGAGGGAATTTCGTCCAGCAGCAAAGTTGGACGAGATTTTCCTTATTCCTTTTCTTATTTGTCTAAATCTCTCTTTATTACATGGCCCCAGCCTCAAGATTTCCCCTCGGGTGGAGCAGCCTTTATTGCATTAATCCCTCCATCCCTCCTAGCTGGATCAATTCCCAAGCACCTAATAATAACAAGGTCATAACAAGGCTTTAATAGGTCCCCATTTGAAGGATAATTACTTTGAACAGCCAGGAATGAATTCACCAGATAATTAAGTTGACGTGCACGAGCGCGTGTCATTGGACCTTGATTAGCTGAAAGTGGTGAATGGGCTGGTGTTGTGGTTGTATCAACGGTAGCGATGTCCGCATCATGTTCATGAACATGAACCATGGCACCATGCTGCTGATTGAATTGAGTTTGTGCGAATCTGGTACATATAACAGTAATCTTCCCTTAGTTCTGGTTTATGCTACTTGGTTCCATATAATTGGTGCTTGCACGCAGCTTTCAGTTGGTTCCATATAATTGGTTCCATATAATTTTAGCTCTGCAATGCTAATCGGTACTTACTAGTTCAGAAATTTCTTTTGCTGGTGTGGTGTATATATTCACATGCCAAATGTGAATTGTTTGGTTTAGTTGTCCTGTTTGCGCTACACTGGTGATTATAAATCATGCCCCTGATTGAATGAGTCCGTGCTCCCACTTAATTTGTATCTGTGTGAGACTGTCATTGTGATGAAGGGCAGACCTGACATAGTGGTAATTTGTCTCCACTTGTGTCTTGAGGTCTTGGATTCGAATCTCTGCAAAAACAAGGATAAGACTGTCTAGAAATAACTCTTCTCCAGATCCCATAATGTGTGGGAACCTTTGGCATTGGGTACACCCTTTTTTTTGAGACTGTCATTGTGATGCACTGATAAATGTATGCATGTTTCATGTTTATGATATTACATATAGTTTGATAACACTAATGAAACTACATATTCGAGGAGTTCCACCCGTTGATGCTAGTGCGATCACTAAATTCCCGGAATTGTTCCACTTTCATCGTTCTTGTCATTGCTCCACTTTCTTCATAGAAGTCAATGACCATGTTGTGTTGCACATGATTTCACCATGCTCCACAGCATTGAGATGTCCAGGTTCAAGCTCCTGCGGGTGGATGATTTGAGTCCCACTGAGCGGCCACAACTAACATGTATGATCACTTTTTAATGCAAGAATTAATTATTATTTCTTGCTTTTATCCTTTAGGATCTACATATGTGCTTATTTGTTGCATATATCATCATGATTCCCACAGTTTTTATGGAGCTTTTCTAAATGCTGTATCAGACATTGAAACAGAAGTTCTCTGCTGTGAATCATTAATTGTTGAACTTTACAAAATAATATTGGAGCAATGATTTATCTTGATAGGAAGAAGAAACAAATAATCGGTCCTTTATAAATTTGTTTGTGATTCATTAGAAAATGAGCAGCCGCATATGTATTATTATCAGAATGTGCCTGTCGGTACCCTGCAGACAGGGTACCCCGCGTAGTGGATAAAAAACAACCTAGGCCCCGCCTTTCCGGCTTAGGCGGGCCCCAACGTAAGCCACGTGCCCTAGGCCCCATGGGCAGTCCCGAGGTTGCCGCGTGCCTTTAGGCCCTGAGCCTGACTAACGACCGAGGGTGGCTCAGGAGCCGCCACATGTCCGGAGGTGCCACGTGTCCTGCGGCTCTGGGTCCGACCTCCAGCATGTGAGGGCTCCGGTGCTGCCACGTGAGCAACGACTCCGTGTGTACCTTCCCCCCCCGAGGAAGGCCCCGATGTGGGCTGATCTGCCCCTGGCCCAGGGCGGCCAGAACTGGGCCAAGTGGGCTGGTCAGCCCTGGCCCAGGCCGAGCCCCCTTTCTAGAAGGAATCTGAGTTTAATCTTCTTAGAGATAGACTAAAAGATCCTTTTGTAATAGATTAGGACTCTTGTAGGGGGGGCTATATATACAAGCCAAAAGCACCCCAAATTGTGAGAGAGATCAATACAGAAAAGTTCCTCCAGTTTTCTGCCCTAGCCGCCTCTCTCTCCCCCTTTGCAGCCGCCGCCCCCCTCTTTCATCCAAGTCGGCGCCTCCCTCCTCAAGAACCCTAGCCGCCACCTGAACCTAGGGTTCCAGCCGCCTCCCAGGTCTTCTCCACCGCCGCCGGCTGCTGTTCCAGCCGTCCCTCAAGGCTGCTGCTCCAGCTGCTGCCTAGGGCATCATCTTCCCCAAGGTGCTGCCTCCCCCTTCAACCCTAGCCACCACCAGGTTTGGTTCAGCACCATCAAAGACTGAGTTCAGATTGATCTGCTAGTGCAGATCAGTTTGTACAGCAAGAACAGAGAAGTTTTGGGGCTAGAATTGCAACATTCGTGGTATCAGAGCCGATTTCAACCCTAGGCTGTGTTGCAATTCCGGCGCTGAAACTACCTCTGTTCTTGCTGAACAAGCTGATCTGCCCTAGCAGATCAATCTGTCTTCCCTGAAGACAGACCAGAAAAATCTTCAGCCAACAACAGAGGAATAACAACAACTGTTTAGGGAAACAGAACAGCCGCATGCTTGATTCAGCTTCTGCTCCTGCGCTGGACAGAGCAGAACAGAGAGTCACGCCAGGTTCTGTTCCAGCAGAACAGAACAGGGGAGATCAGGACCCGCCGGATCTGTTCTGGTGTTGAAGAGACGCAGAATAGAGGTGGAAACAGGGGCGGCGGCTGGTTCTAGCCCCTGGTGGCGGCTAGGGCTGCAGAGGGAGGCGGCGGCTAGGGCAGGAGCTGGGCGGCGGCTAGGGCAGAGGCTAGGCCGGCGGCTAGGGCAGGAGGGAGAGAGGCGGCTAGGGTTAGAAAAGTGGAGGAAAATTTTCTGTATTGATCTCTCTCACAATTTGGGGTGTTTTTGGCTTGTATATATAGCCCCCCCCCCTTACAAGAGTCCTAATCTGTTACAAAGGATCTTTTAATCTATCTCTAAGAAGATTAAACTCAAAAACCTTCTAGAAAGGGGCCCCGGCCTGGGCCAGGGCTGACCAGCCCACTTGGCCCAGTTCTGGCCGCCCTGGGCCAGGGAGGGGCCGGCCTGGGCCAGGGGCAGATCAGCCCACATTCTCCTCCTGATCCTGCCACTGGCCCATGTCTAGAATCCCGATCCTTCTTCTCATCTCCACGAACTTCTGTCTTCCAAGAGCCTTGGTCAAGATGTCCGCCATCTGGTCTTGAGTGGAGATTTGCTCAAGCACAATAGTACCGCTGTCCACACACTCCCGTATGTAGTGGTACTTGACGTCGATGTGCTTGCTCCTGTCATGGTGTACCGGGTTCTTGCTCAAGTCTATAGCTGACTTGTTATCAACCCGCAGCACCGGCGCCTTCGATTTTTCAGCTAAGTCCTCCATCAGCCGTGCCATCCATACACCTTGACATGCTCCTTGAGCTGCTGCGATGTACTCTGCTTCACACGAGGATAAGGCCACCACCTTCTGCTTGCTGGACTGCCATGAAACGGGGCTGTTTCCAAGACAAAACAGCACCCCGCTCGTGCTCTTCCGGTCCTCCATGTCTCCCGCAAAGTCGTTGTCCGAGTAGCCAATCAACTCCATGTTGCCTCCTTTTGGATAGAAGACTCCGAAGTGGATCGTACCCGCTATATAGCGTACGATTCGCTTGACTGCGGCAAAGTGATCTTCTCTTGGCTCCTCCAAAAACCGACTCACGTACCCAACCGAGTAGGCGAGGTCAGGGCGTGTGTTCACCAGATATCGCAGCCCTCCAACCAAGATCCTATAGTCCGTTGCATGCACCAACGGGCTATCACTTGTCTTACAAAGCTTGAGGCCTTGCTCCATGGGAAATGCACAGGGATTGCATCCTTCCAGGCCAGCTTTAGAGACAAGTTTGGAAGCGTAGGCCGCCTGCCCAACGCTTATCCCTGCATCAGTTTGCCGCACCTCCAGGCCAAGATAATATGACAAGAGACCCAGGTCGCTCATCTTGAACCTCTTCATCATCTCCCCTTTGAACTTCTTGAGATCGCCTCCTCCTGTGATCACAAGATCGTCGACGTACACGCCGACGATGAACTTCTCATCTTCAGCCCCACGGAAATAAATCCCGTGCTCGCTCGTACTCTTCTGGAAACCAAGCGATAGCAAGCTATCGTTGAGCTTGGCATTCCAGGCCCTGGGCGCCTGACGAAGTCCATATAAAGCTTTCTTGAGCCGATACACCTTGTGTTCGGCTCCGTCGATGATGAAGCCAGCGGGTTGGGAGACGTACACCTCCTCCATCAAGTCGCCGTTCAGGAAGGCGCTCTTCACGTCCATGTGGTGTACCTCCCACCCCTTGTGTGTAGCAACTGCAAGGAGCAAGCGAATAGATTCGAGACGAGCTACAGGAGCAAATACCTCGTCAAAGTCTATTCCTTGCCGTTGGACATAACCTTTTGCCACCAGTCGAGCCTTGTGCTTCACCACCTCCCCATGCTCGTCCTTCTTCACCTTAAACACCCATTTGAGGCCAATGGGCTTGTGTCCTGCAGGAAGATCAACAAGTTGCCAAGTCTTGTTTTCTTCTATGGACTCCATCTCCTCGAGCATGGCCCGTTTCCAGCACGGGTGTTCCTCAGCATCGGCGAAGGACGTGGGCTCCTCCGCGGTGGTGAACATAAGCTCCCCCTCCTCCAAGCTTGGTGGGCGCTCAGCCCGACCAGGAGGGGTGAGGGTTCCCAGCACGTTGCGCATCGTGCGGAACCGAAGTGCAGCGTTGTCGTCGTGGTAGGCGTCGACGTTGCTGCCGACGTCCGTCGGCGGCGTGGCGAAGCGGATGGGCCGTGGAGGATTCCGGGGCGTGACGAAGGTGCTGGAATCTTCAAGTCCGGAATCCCCCGCTGCTGCTGACCCCCGTGCAGGACTGTCCCAGCCCTGATTTGCGCTGGACAGTCCCTGCAGGGGCCCTTTGGGCGACGCTGCAGGTGCTGGACCCTCTCCAGCAGGTCTGGAGGCTGGCGTAGGAACTCCTAGGGTCTGTACAGACCTTTCTGTGCCCCTCCTGGACACTGCAGGGGTGCTGTTCGGCCCCTCCGGACCCTGCAGCACCTCTCCGGGTGCTGAAACAGCAGGTCCAGCACCTGCTGGACCTAAGGAGTCGACGTGGAAGGTGGTGTAGTCCTCTTCTCCTGCTCCTTCTCCCCAGTCCCACTTGGCCGCCTCGTCGAATATCACGTCACGTGATATGTGTGTACGCCCATCAGCCGGATTATACATCCGATATCCCTTCGTCCCTGCAGCATAGCCAAGAAAAATCATCGGAGTACTCCGGTCTTCCAACTTTTTCAGGTGGGGGTGCGTGTTCTTGACATGCCCCACGCACCCAAAAGTTCAGAAATAATTGACGGTTGGTCGCTCTCCATGCCAAGCTTCATATGGCGTCTTCCCGTCAAGGCCGCGGGTAGGGGATCGATTCAGGATATAGACAGCCGTGATAACTGCCTCACCCCAAAATATCCCGGGCATACCCTTCGCCTTCAACATGCTCCTCGCCATGCCGACCACCGTCTGGTTGCGCCGCTCCACAACCCCGTTTTGCTGCGGCGTATACGGGGCTGTGAGCTGACGTTGTACTCCGTGCTGAGCGCAGTACTCGCCGAACTCCTGTGAGGTGAACTCCCCTCCGCGATCAGTACGGAGTAGCTTCAGCCTCCTCCCGGACTCTAATTCAGCTGTCGCCTTGAATTGCTGAATTAAGTCGGGCGCCTTGTCCTTGGTTGCTAGAAGATAGAGCCACATATAGCGGCTCATGTCATCCACAAGCAACAAGAACATCTTCTTGCCACCTGGAGTCGTCGGCGTGATAGGCCCGCAGATGTCGCCGTGGACAAGGTCGAGCGCGCCCTCCGCGTGCCACCGAGCTTGCTTGGGGAAGCTGGAGCGCCTCTGCTTTCCGACCAAGCAAGCTTCACACAATTGATCGACATGATCAATTTGCGGAAGCCCGAGCACCATCTCCTCTCGTGCCAACTTCCGAAGCGCCTGGAAGCCGACGTGTCCGTAGCGTTCGTGCCAACGCCACGCAACATCATCACGCCTCGCGGTTAGGCAAACCGGACGTGTGATGTTGAGCCTGATGGAGTACAGCTTGCTGTCGTCGCGCTGAACTCGTGTGAGGAGACGCTGCTGCTCATCCCGTATGTGCATCACTCCTCCTTGCACCGTGATGCTGTAGCCATCCTCATCCAGCTGGCCGACGCTGATGAGGTTGGTGGTGAGGCGTGGGATGAGGTAGACGCCGGTGAGCCTCCTGTGCTCGCCCGTCTTGGCGGCGAATAGAACCGTACCCTTCCCCTGGATACGCACGACGGAATTATCGCCAAACTTGATGGTTCCGACGATGTTTTCGTCGAGCTTGGAGAAGACGGCGCGCGAACCCGTCATGTGGTTGGTCGCGCCCGTGTCGAGGTACCAACGAGTGTCGTCAAAGTCATCGTCGTTGCTGCGGTGAGCGAAGACACGTCCCTCCACTATCTCCAGTGGGCGCATAGGACGTTCCTGTACAGGCTCCTCCTGTACTGAGGCCACCCTTGTCATAAACAAGGCGCCCTCCTCCTCCGCCTTTGCCACGAAAGCCTGCTGCTGCGGCTCCTCCTTAGGCTTCGACCGACACTCCCTGGCCCAGTGGCCCTTCTTCCCGCACTTCCTGCACTGGTCCCGCGGAATATCCTTCCCGGAACCTCCCTTCTTGCCTCCGTTCTTCTTGGGCGGGCCCTTTCGGCCGCCCCTCTTAGAAGAACCCGCGGACTGGGTAGACCGCTCCTCCTTCCGCTGTGCCTCCCACTCCTCCCGAGTGAGGTACAGCTGGCCATTGTGTACTCCTCCCTTCCGCTGCGTCGAGTCGAAAGCGTTCTCAGCCGCCCTGAGACGCCCCGTCACCTCCGACAAGGTGAGGGTCGACACGTCCAGCAGTGTCGTGATCGCCACCACGATCTGTTGGAAGCGTTCTGGAACGCTTCGCAGGAGCTTCTCCACGGCCCTCTCTTCTCCTATCTCCTCCCCTAGCGACGCAAGCCGTGATAGCATGCCGCTCAGGCGGAGGGAGAAGTCCTCCACGCTTTCGCCATCCTTGAAGACAACGTCTTCAAACTCCTTCCGGAGTTGCTGCGCCGTCGTCTTCTTCACGCGGTCGGCCCCGACCCGCATGATGGCGATCGTGTCCCTGCCTCCTTCGCCGTCCTCTTTTCTCTGATCGTCGTGATCATCTCCGGCGGGACAGCGCTGACCAAGATGTCAAGCGCCATCATGTCTTCCTGCTCGCTCACGTTCCCCTCCTCCACGGCCTTCTAAAGCAACCGCGCCTTCAGCTTGATCTTCATCATGACAGCCCACTCCGCGTAGTTGGTCTTGGTGAGCTCGGGGAACCCTGTCCCGGTGTTCACCTCACGAGCTGCTGGTGAGGGTGTGCCATGGCTGATGGCGCTGCCGCTGCTTGTAGGTGTAGACGACATCTTGAAGAATTCAGCCTAGGGTTGAAACCGGCTTTGATACCACGAATGTTGCAATTCCGGCGCTGAAACTACCTCTGTTCTTGCTGAACAAGCTGATCTGCCCTAGCAGATCAATCTGTCTTCCCTGAAGACAGACCAGAAAAATCTTCAGCCAACAACAGAGGAATAACAGCAACTGTTTAGGGAAACAGAACAGCCGCAGGCTTGATTCAGCTTCTGCTCCTGCGCTGGACAGAGCAGAACAGAGAGTCACGCCAGGTTCTGTTCCAGCAGAACAGAACAGGGGAGATCAGGACCCGCCGGATCTGTTCTGGTGTTGAAGAGACGCAGAATAGAGGTGGAAACAGGGGCGGCGGCTGGTTCTAGCCCCTGGTGGCGGCTAGGGCTGCAGAGGGAGGCGGCGGCTAGGGCAGGAGCTGGGCGGCGGCTAGGGCAGAGGCTAGGCCGGCGGCTAGGGCAGGAGGGAGAGAGGCGGCTAGGGTTAGAAAAGTGGAGGAAAATTTTCTGTATTGATCTCTCTCACAATTTGGGGTGTTTTTGGCTTGTATATATAGCCCCCCCCTTACAAGAGTCCTAATCTGTTACAAAGGATCTTTTAATCTATCTCTAAGAAGATTAAACTCAAAAACCTTCTAGAAAGGGGCCCCGGCCTGGGCCAGGGCTGACCAGCCCACTTGGCCCAGTTCTGGCCGCCCTGGGCCAGGGAGGGGCCGGCCTGGGCCAGGGGCAGATCAGCCCATAGGCTGAATTCTGCAAGATGTCGTCTACACCTACAAGCAGCGACAGCGCCATCAGCCATGGCACACCCTCACCGGCAGCTCGTGAGGTGAACACCGGGACGGGGTTCCCCATCTCACCAAGACCAACTACGTGGAGTGGGCTGTCATGATGAAGATCAAGCTGAAGGCACGACTGCTTTGGAAGGCCGTGGAGGAGGGGAACATGAGTGAGCAGGAAGACATGATGGCGCTTGACATCTTGGTCAGCGCTGTCCCGCCGGAGATGATCACGACGATAGAAGAAAAGAGGACGACGAAGGAGGCATGGGACACGATCGCCATCATGCGGGTCGGGGCCGACCACGTGAGGAAGACAACAACACAACAACTCCGGAAGGAGTTCGAAGACACTGTCTTCAAGGATGGCAAAAGCGTGGAGGACTTCTCCCTCCGCCTGAGCGGCATGCTATCACGGCTTGCCTCGCTAGGGGAGGAGATAGGAGAAGAGAGGGCCGTGGAGAAGCTCCTGCGAAGCGTTCCAGAACGCTTCCAACAGATCGTGGTGGCGATCACGACACTGCTGGACGTGTCGACCCTCACCTTGTCGGAGGTGACGGGGCGTCTCAGCGCGGCTGAGAACGCCTTCGACTCGACGCAGCGGAAGGGAGGAGTACACAACGGCCAGCTGCACCTCACTCGGGAGGAGTGGGAGGCACAACGAAAGGAGGAGCAGTCTACCCAGTCCGCAGGTTCTTCTAAGAGGAGCGGCTGAAAGGGCCCGCCCAAGAAGAACGGAGGCAAGAAGGGAGGTTCCGGGAAGGATATTCCGTGGGACCAGTGCAGGAAGTGCGGGAAGAAGGGCCACTGGGCCAGGGAGTGTCAGTCGAAGCCTAAGGAGGAGCCGCAGCAGCAGGCTTTTGTGGCAAAGGCGGAGGAGGAGGGCGCCTTGACAAGGGTGGCCTCGGTACAGGAGGAGCCTGTACAGGAACGTCCTATGCGCCCACTAGAGATAGTGGAGGGACGTGTCTTCGCTCACCGCAGCAACGATGATGACTTTGACGACACTCGTTAGTACCTCGACACGGGCGCGACCAACCACATGACGGGTTCACGCGCCGTCTTCTTTGAGCTCGACGAAAACGTCGTCGAAACCATCAAGTTCAGCGATAATTCCGTCGTGCGTATCCAGGGGAAGGGTACGGTCCTATTCGCCGCCAAGACGGGTGAGCACAGGAGGCTCACCGACGTCTACCTCATCCCACGCCTCACCACCAACCTCATCAGCGTCGACCAGCTGGATGAGGATGGCTACAGCATCACGGTGCAAGGAGGAGTGATGCACATACGAGATGAGCAGCAGCGTCTCCTCACACGAGTTCAGCGTGACGACAGCAAGCTGTACTCCGTCAGGCTCAACATCACACGTCCGGTTTGCCTAACTGCGAGGCATGATGATGTTGCGTGGCGTTGGCACGAACGCTATGGACACGTCGGCTTCCAGACGCTTCGGAAGTTGGCACGAGAGGAGATGGTGCTCGGGCTTCCGCAAATTGATCATGTCGATCCATTGTGCGAAGCTTGCTTGGTCGGGAAGCAGAGCGCTCCAGCTTCCCCAAGCAAGCTCGGCGGCACGCGAAGGGCGCACTCGACCTTGTCCATGGCGACATCTGTGGGCCTATCACGCCGACGACTCCAGGCGGCAAGAAGATGTTCTTGTTGCTAGTGGATGACATGAGCCACTATATGTGGCTCTATCTTCTAGCAACCAAGGACAAGGCGCCCGACTTAATTCAGCAATTCAAGGCGACAACTGAATTAGAGTCTGGGAGGAGGCTGAAGCTACTCCGTACTGATCGCGGAGGGGAGTTCACCTCACAGGAGTTCGGCGAGTACTGCGCTCAGCACGGAGTACAACGTCAGCTCACAGCCCCGTATACGCCACAGCAAAACGGGGTTGTGGAGCGGCGCAACCATACGATGGTCGGCATGGCGAGGAGCATGTTGAAGGCGAAGGGTATTGCCCGGGATATTTTGGGGTGAGGCAGTTATCACAACTGTCTATATCTTGAATCGATCCCCTACCCGCAGCCTCGACGGGAAGACGCCATATGAAGCTTGGACGCCATATGAAGCTTGGCATGGAGAGCGACTGGCCGTCAATTATTTCCGAACTTTTGGGTGTGTGGGGCATGTTAAGAACACGCGCCCCCACCTGAAAAAGTTGGAAGACCGGAGTACTCCGATGATTTTTCTTGGCTATGCTGCAGGGACGAAGGGCTATCGGATGTATAATCTGGCTGATGGGCGTAGACACGTATCACGTGATGTGATATTCGACGAGGCGGCCAAGTGGGACTGGGGAGAAGGAGCAGGAGAAGAGGACTACACCACCTTCTGGACCTGCTGTTTCAGCACCCGGAGAGGTGCTGCAGGGTCCGGAGGGGCCAAACAGGACCCCTGCAGTGCCCAGGAGGGGCACAGAAGGGTCTGTACAAACCCTAGGAGTTCCTGCGCCAGCCTCCAGACCTGCTGGAGAGAGTCCAGCACCTGCAGCGTCGCCCCAAGGGCCCCTGCAGGGGCTGTCCGGCGCAAATCAGGGCTGGGACAGTCCTGCACGGGGGTCAGCAGCAGTGGGGGGTTCCGGACTTGAAGATTCCAGCACCTTCGTCACGCCCCGGAATCCTCCACGGCCCATCTGCTTCGCCTCACCGCTGTCGGACCCCGGCAGCAATGTTGTCGACGCCTACTACGACGACGGCGTGAAACTACGGTTCCGCACGATGCGCAACATACTCGGAACCCTCACCCCTCCTGGTCGGGCTGAGCGCCCACCAAGCTTGGAGGAGGGGGAGCTTATGTTCACCACCGCGGAGGAGCCCACGTCCTTCGCCGATGCTGAGGAACACCTGGTTGGAGACGGGCCATGCTCGAGGAGATGGAGTCCATAGAAGAAAACAAGACTTGGCAACTTGTTGATCTTCCTGCAGGACACAAGCCCATTGGCCTCAAATGGGTGTTTAAGGTGAAGAAGGACGAGCATGGGGAGGTGGTGAAGCACAAGGCTCGATTGGTGGCAAAAGGCTATGTCCAACGGCAAGGAATAAATTTTGACGAGGTATTTGCTCCTGTAGCTCGTCTCGAATCTGTTTGCTTGCTCCTTGTAGTTGCTGCACACAAGGGGTGGGAGGTACACCACATGGACGTGAAGAGCGCCTTCCTGAACGGCGACTTGATGGAGGAGGTGTACGTCTCCCAACCCGCTGGCTTCATCATCGACGGAGCCGAACACAAGGTGTATCGGCTCAAGAAAGCTTTATATGGACTTCGTCAGGCCCCAGGGCCTGGAATGCCAAGCTCAACGATAGCTTGCTATCGCTTGGTTTCCAGAAGAGTACGAGCGATCACGGGATCTATTTTCGTGGAGCTAAAGATGAGAAGCTCATCATTGGCGTGTACGTCGACGATCTTGTGATCACAGGTGGAGGCGTCCTCAAGAAGTTCAAGGGGGAGATGATGAAGAGGTTCAAGATGAGCGACTTGGGTCTCTTATCATATTATCTTGGTCTAGAGGTGCGGCAAACTGATGCAGGGATAAGCGTTGGGCAGACGGCCTACGCTTCCAAACTTGTCACTAAAGCTGGCCTAGAAGGATGCAATCCCTGTACATTCCCCTTGGAGCAAGGCCTCAAGCTTTACAAGACAAGTGATAGCCCGTTGGTGCATGCAACAGACTATAGGAGCTTGGTTGGAGGGCTGCGATACTTGGTGAACACACGTCCCGATCTTGCCTACTCGGTCGGGTACGTGAATCGGTTTCTGGAGGAGCCCAAGGAGGATCACTTTGCCGTAGTCAAACGCATTGTACGCTCTTGTTCTTCGGGTCCTTCAGGGCCTGAATGAGCGCTATTGTCACCTACGGACGTGGCTACTCCGATTGGAGCCACTACCTACCTTCGAGAAGGTATGGTCTGATCTTAAACTTGAGGAGATCACTACAGGAGGCTCTACTGGCTCCGGACCTGCCACAGCCTTCTATGGCTCCGGGCAGTCGCCCCGTCCACCCTTACCAGCTGCTGGTGGACCATCGTCACGACCACCTTCTACTCCTACCTGTACAGGAGGTGGAAACCGTCGTCGTCGAGGAAAGAACGGCGGCCGTGGTGGCAGCAGTGCAGGCAGCAACCCCACGGCTTCGACTACTGGTGGTAGTGGTGGTACCGGCCAGGGAGGCGCACCCTGGCCCACACCCTACAACCCGTGGACTGGCCAGATCTACATGTGGCCTGGACCGTCCCCGGGTTCTCAGCCTCCACGACCACCACGTCCCCAGCCGGCGTTCGCGGCAACCCGGGCTACAGTGGACTAGCCCACAGTGCTGGTGCTCCGCCAGCTCAGGCATATGGTGGGCCTGGATACTCTTCTGGTGGACAGTCAGCCCCGACCTACGGAGGCACTGACTACCCCGTTGGGAACTCGGAGCCATCGGCACCTCTTCAGGAGCCACCGTCAACGTGGGATCGACAGTCGCTTGCTTCCTCCTTCAGCACCATGCACCTTACTCCACCAGGTGCCGACTGGGTAGTTGATTCCGGAGCATCATATCATACCATTCCTAATCCCGGTATACTCTCTTCCACCCACCCTCCCAATCCCTCTTTTCCTTCATCTATCGTTGTTGGGAATGGGTCCGTTCTTCCGGTCACCTCAGTAGGTGATTCCGGTCTTCTGGGTACTTTCCAGCTTAAAAACATTCTTGTTGCTCCGGATATCATTCAAAACTTACTTTCTGTTCGCCGTTTTACCACTGTCAACAATGTTTCCATTGAATTTGATCCTTTTGGTTTGTCTGTGAAGGATCTTTCCACCCGGCGACCTCTTTTCCGATGTGATAGCTCGGGGCCCCTATACACACTTCGGCTTCCTACTTCCGTTGCATCACCGCCATTTGCTTTGACTACGATAGCTTCATCCACCATCCGGCATCGCCGGCTTGGCCACCCTGGTGCAAATGCTATGTCGAAGCTGTTCAATAGCTCAGTTATCTCGTGTTCTAGGGGTACACATGATTCTCTATGTCATGCCTGTCAGCTTGGTCGCCATGTTCGCCTCCCTTTTCCCACCTCTGTGACTCATGTTGAGCACCCATTTGATCTTATACATTGTGATTTGTGGACATCTCCCATTTCCAGCATATCGGGCTTTAATTATTATTTGGTGATAATTGATGATTTTTCTCATTTTTCCTGGACTTTTCCATTACGATTGAAGTCTGAGACTTTCGTTACTCTTTCTCACTTCTTCGTTTGGATTTCTACTCAGTTTCGGAGCACCATTCGAGCTGTCCAGTGCGATAACGGACGCGAGTTTGATAACTCCGCGTTTCGTAATTTTCTCTCCGCACATGGGGTACAGCTACGCATGTCTTGTCCGTATACCTCTCCTCAAAACGGCAAGGCAGAGCGCATGATTCGCACCATCAATGATGTCATACGCTCCCTGATGTTCCAGGCATCTATTCCAGCCCGATACTGGGTGGAGGCTCTTCATACTGCCACACTTCTGATTAATCGTCTTCCCACTAAGGCGATTCGTGCCTCCACCCCCTACTTTGCTCTATATGGCACTAATCCTCTTTATTAGAGGGATAAATCTGGACTGAATGGGATGAATCCATCATGAGGGTACAGGGTCCATTATATAGAGGGATTAAGTGAGGGGAAATGACTAAATCACCCCTAACCCTAATCCCTCACTAATGACTAATATGCCCCTGTGACACACACATAATCACAGTGTCTAACACCCCCCCGCAGTCACAACATCTAGCCACTGCAGATGTTGAGACTGGACCGAAACTCGGAGAACAGCGACGACGGGAGGCCCTTCGTGAAGATGTCAGCGAACTGCGTCGTCGTCGGGACATGGTGTACCCGAATCTCGCCGCGTGCAACCCGCTCACGAACAAAGTGGAGGTCGATCTCCACATGTTTTGTGCGCTGATGCTGGACCGGGTTGGTGGAGAGGTACACGGCGCTGACGTTGTCGCAGTAGATGAGGGTGCTCCTGGCGACGGAAGTGTGGAGCTCCTGAAGCAACTGCTGGAGCCAGGAGGCCTCAGCTACGCCGTTAGCCACGGCGCGATACTCCGCCTCAGCACTCGAACGCGACACCACGGGCTGTCGCTTCGAGGACCAGGAGACGAGGTTACCGCCCAGGAAGACGGCATACCCAGAAGTAGAACGTCGTGTGTCCGGGCAGCCAGCCCAGTCAGCATCGGTGTACACGACCAGCTCGGAGGCCGTGTCACGTCGAAGGAGGAGGCCGTAGTCGAGAGTACCTCGTAGGTACCGAAGAATCCGCTTCACAGCGGTGAGGTGCGGCTCCCTCGGGTCATGCATATGGAGGCACACCTGCTAAACTGCATACGAGATATCCGGCCTGGTGAAGGTGAGGTACTGAAGAGCACCTGCAAGACTCCTGTAAGTAGTGGGGTCAGAGACGGGTGTCCCGTCGGTAGCGGAGAGCTTCGCCTGAGTATCCACTGGAGTGGAGCAAGGCTTGCACTCGGTCATGCCTGCTCGCTGGAGGATATCCAGGCAGTACTGTCGCTGGTGAAGGAATAAGCCGCCTGGTCGGTCCTCGACCGCAATGCCCAGGAAGTGGTGAAGACGGCCCAGGTCCTTCATAGCGAACTCCTGCTGTAAAGCAGAAATGGTGCGCCGAAGCAGAGCCGGACTAGACGCTGTTAGTACAATGTCATCGACGTACAGTAGGAGGTAGGCAGTGTCACTGCCACGTCGATAGACAAACAGCGAAGTGTCTGACTTAGCTTCGACGAACCCCTGTGAGACCAAGAAGGAGGCGAACCGGCTATACCAGGCTCGCGGTGCCTGCTTCAATCCGTATAGGGATTTGTTCAGCTTACAGACCATGTCTGGGTGAGCTGAATCAACAAACCCTGCCGGCTGACTGCAGTACACCGTCTCGGTCAATGTACCGTGGAGGAAGGCATTCTTGACGTCCAACTGGTGGACAGGCCAAGAACGTGAGAGAGCCAGCGATAGAACGGTACGAACCGTCGCCGGCTTTACCACCGGGCTGAAGGTCTCGTCGTAGTCGACTCCAGGGCGCTGAGTGAAACCCCGGAGTACCCACCGAGCCTTGTACCTCTCCAAGGTACCGTCCGCCTTCTTCTTGTGCGTGAACACCCACTTGCCCGTGACAACATTGCCACGACCAGGACGGGGAACCAGGTCCCAGGTCCGGTTGGCAAGCAGAGCCTCATACTCTTCCTCCATAGTGTGGCGCCAGTGAGGGTCGGCGAGGGCGCTACGCACGGAAGTAGGTATGGGTGATATCGAAGAAGAGTCGGTCGGTGGAGAAGTAGTCGACGAGAAGGCAGCTCCGGTGAAGCGCTCAACTGGACGAAGACACCCGGATGCACGTCGAGTCACCATCGGGTGGACGTGACCAGGATCCCTGTGGAGAAGAGGAGGGTTGTACACCGGGCGCTCGGGTACAACGACCTTCTCTCGTCTCGGAGCCACACGTGGTGCAGCTGGAGTAGGGCCGCCCCCCCGTGCTCGTCGCTGATAGGCAAGTACGGGGTCAGCGAAGCGAGAAGTCGTCGTCGGTGCTGCTCCTGGTGCGTCTGGTGACGTCGGGCTTGCTGCAGGTGATGTCGGGGAAGCTGAGGCTGTGCGTGGCGCAGTAGTCGACGTCGGGGACGCAGAGGCCGCGCTTGGCGCAGCAGGCGTCGTCGGGGACACCGGCGCCGCGCGTGCTGCAGTGGGTGACGTCGGGGGCGCCGAGGCCGCGCGTGGCGCAGCCGGTGGCGTCAGGGACGTCGGTGCCGCGCGTGGCGCACCTGGTGGCGTCAGGGACGCCGGTGCCGCGCGTGGCGCAGCAAGTGGCGTCAGGGACGCCGGGGCCACGTAAGGCACAACAGGTGGCGTGGAAGACGCCGAAGTCGTGCGTGGCGTAGCGGGTGGGTAACCTGCAAGAGGTAACCGACAAGGTCGCTGTACAGGAGCGGCCTCGGGGTCAGTAGAGAAGAGAGAATCCAACTCGGTGACGGAGTCAGAGGACGGGGTGGAAAAGGGAAAGGAAGACTCGTCGAAGACGACGTGTCGGGAGATCAAGATACGACGTGTGGTGGGGTCAAGGCACCTGTACCCTTTATGGTCAGGGGAGTACCCAAGAAAAACACACTGAGTCGAACGAGGCGCAAGCTTATGGGGAGCTGTGGCAGAGAGGTTCGGGTAGCAAGCGCACCCGAAGACCCGAAGATGGTCGTAAAGAGGGTGGGTGCCGAACAAAGCGAAGTGAGGGGTGGGAGCACTAATCGCCTTAGTAGGAAGGCGATTAATGAGGTAGGTGGCAGTGTGAAGCGCCTCCGCCCAGTAGCGAGCAGGGGTAGAAGTCTGAAACATCAGGGAGCGCATGACATCGTTGGTGGTCCGAATCATGCGCTCAGCCTTGCCGTTCTGGGGGGAAGTGTACGGACATGACATGCGTAACTGAACACCGCGAGACAGCAGAAAGTCACGGAACGCAGAGTTGTCAAACTCGCGCCCGTTGTCGCACTGGACCGCACGAATCGTGCGCCCAAACTGGGTGGACACCCAAGCGAAGAAGTGAGAAAGAGTACCGAAAGTATCAGACTTCTGTCGCAAGGAAAAAGTCCACGAATAGTGCGAAAAATCATCCACGACCACCAAGTAATACTTGCATCCAGAGACACTAAGAACAGGTGAAGTCCAAAGATCACAATGAATCAAATCAAATGTGTGCTCGACACGAGTGACAGAGTGCGGAAAAGGAAGTCGAACATGGCGACCCAACTGACAAGCATGGCAAAGAGACTCATGAGTACCCCGAGTACACGAAATCGCTGAACTACCAGACAACTTCGACATAGCATCAACACCGGGGTGGCCAAGCCGACGATGCCAAATGGTCGAAGATGCTGTCGTAGTCAGGGCAAGAGGCGGAGCGGAAGCAGGAAGACGCATCGTGTACAGAGGACCCGTACTATCACAGCGAAAAAGAAAGCGTCGAGTAGTAAGATCCTTCACAGTTACACCATAAGGATCAAACTCAAGGGAAACATGGTTGTCAGTAGTAAAACGACGAACGGAAAGAAGATGTTGAATGATGTCAGGGGCAACAAGAACATCTCGTAGCTGAAACGAATCCGGCGAACCCGAGTCACCTACTGAGGTGACTGGGAGAGTCGACCCATTCCCAACAACGATAGATGAAGGATCAGAGGGACGGGAAGGTCGGGTAGAGGAGAGGATACCGACGTCAGGGGTGGTGTGGTAGGAGGCACCGGAGTCTACCACCCAGTCAGGGCCAGACGGCGTGAGACCCCGCAGGTAGACCGACGGTGTTGAACGGGTCGCGACATGCCCCGGCGGTGGTGGCGCCGGGAAGGAAGACAACACGCGTGGACCCTCGACGGTCGTGCCAAGCGAGTAGGCAACAGCCGATCCAGGTACACCAGTCGATGTCGGCTGAGGAGCACCTCCTAGAGCGGTGTCTGGATGGGCGGTGGGGGCCAGATGTGGCTGTGCGGTGGCCCAGGGTGGTGATGCGGCGGCATCTGGCCAGGGGGCAGTGGCGGCCGCGCCAGCCCTCCCCGAGGCGGCGGCGAGCAGCGCGACTGGGGCGCTGGCGGCGGCGGTGCCAGCGGCCCGGCGCGCAGATCTGGCGGCAGCCCAGGGCGCTGCGGCCCAGGGCGCAGCTGCGCGGGCTGGAGACGCGCCAGCAGCGGCGGCGGCTGCGCCAGGCGGCGCGAAAACATGGGCGAGGGGCGCAGCTGTGGCGGTCCCAGCCCTGGGCGCCGCGGCGTGGTTGGGAGCAGCGGAGGCGAATGGGGCGGCGGCAGCAGCAGACCAGGAGGCGGCGTTGGCCATGCCAGCCCCTCCAGAGGCGGCGGCTGCAGGCCAAGGGGCGGCAGACCAGGGGGCAGCGGCAGCCACGCCAGCCCCTCTGGAGGCGACGGCGGCTCCCCCGTGCGCGCGCCGATTGGGCAGGAATTCGGGCGGCGGCGGCGGCGCAGATCCAGCAGCGCCCGCAGTGGTCCAGGGCACGGCAGCGTGGTGCCTTGCGGTAGAGCCGGCGGCTGCACCGGCGGGCGCGGCCCAGGGCGCGATGGCGGCGGCGTGAGGCGCGGTGGCCCTGGGCGCGGCGGCGTGGGCGTGGGGCACGATGGCGTGGGCAGGCGGCGTGCCAGCGGGGGCAGCGGCGGCTCCGGCGGGCGGCGCGCCGGCAAAGGCGGCGGCGGCAGCGGCGGCGCAGGGCCGCTGCAGCGGCGGCGGCTGGGCCGGCGGCGGCTGGGCAGGGCCGCTGCAGCGGCGGCGCAGGGCTGCTGTAGCGGCGGCGCTGTGGAGGGGCTGTGGCGGCGGCGGCTGCACAGCCATCAGGGGAAGAGGATTAGGGTTAAGCCCTAATCCTTGATTACCTAGCTGATACCATGTTAAGCTACTATGCACCGACCAGTTGACCCCAAAAGCTTAAGCTGATGAGGAAGGGTGGACAATTCACTTATATTTCAACACTCCCCCTCACGTGCAGTCTCTCTTGGGCCGCAAACGTGGAATAGGAGTCGGCTGCAATTTATTTTAATAAATTGCGCCCGCCAGGATTTGAACTCGAGACCTCTGGCTCTGATACCATATTAGAGGGATAAATCTGGACTGAATGGGATGAATCCATCATGAGGGTACAGGGTCCATTATATAGAGGGATTAAGTGAGGGGAAATGACTAAATCACCCCTAACCCTAATCCCTCACTAATGACTAATATGCCCCTGTGACACACACATAATCACAGTGTCTAACACTCTTTATGATCACCTTCGAGTTTTTGGATGCGCTTGCTACCCTAATCTTTCCGCCACCGCCCCACATAAGCTTGCGCCCCGCTTGACACAGTGTGTTTTTCTCGGGTATTCCCTTGATCATAAGGGTTACCGGTGCTTAGATCTCACTACCCACCGTCTTTTGATCTTTCGGCACGTCGTCTTCGACGAGTCATCTTTTCCTTTCTCCACCACCTCTTCCGATTTCACCACAGAGCTGGACTCCCTTTTTCCTACTGACCCCGAGGCTGCCTCCCAGCTGCCTTGGCCTATTTCTTCTGCAGGATCGACACGAGCTACGCCTCAAGTGCCCTCGACACTGACTGCTGCACCTCGTGTGGCATCGACGTCTCCGGCGTCACCCGCTGCACCCCGTGTGGCATCGACGCCTCCGACATCACCTGCTGTGCCACGCGCGGCCTCGGCTTCCCCGACGCCACCTACTGTACCTCAGGTGCCCCCGGCGTCACCAGCTGTACCACGTACGGCATCAACACCTGCGGCGTCACCAACTGCCTCCCCAATGTCACCTGCAGCGAGCACGACACCACCAGCCGCGCCACACGCGGCACCGACGATGACTTCTCGCTTTGCTGACCCCACACTTGTCTACTAGCGACGAGCGCGGGGAGAGGCTCCTGCTCCAGCGATGCCACGCGCGGCCTCGAGACCCACTCTTGTCTACCCACGACGAGAGAAGATGGTTGTACCTGAGCGGCCGGTGTACAACCCCCCTCTCCTTCATAGGGATCCTGGTCACGTCCACCCGATGGTGACTCGACGTGCGTCCGGGAGTCTTCGACCAGTTGAGCGGTTCGATGGTGCCGCTTTCTCGTCGACGACATCTCCACCGACCGAGCCTTCTTCGATCTCGCCCATACCTACTTTCGTGCGTAGCGCCCTCGCCGATCCTAACTGGCGCCGCGCTATGGAGGAAGAGTATGAGGCCCTGCTTGCCAACCGGACCTGGGACCTGGTTCCCCGTCCTGGTCGTGGCAATGTTGTCACGGGCAAGTGGGTATTCACGCGTAAGAAGAAGGCGGATGGCATCTTGGAGAGATACAAGGCTCGTTGGGTGCTCCGGGGTTTCACTCAGCGCCCTGGAGTCGACTACGACGAGACTTTCAGCCCGGTGGTGAAGCCGGCGATAGTTCGTACCGTACTGTCGCTAGCTCTCTCACGTTCTTGGCCTGTGCACCAGCTGGACGTCAAGAACGCCTTCCTCCACGGTACACTGACCGAGACGGTGTACTGCAGTCAGCCAGCAGGATTTGTAGATTCAGCTCACCCAGACATGGTCTGTAAGCTGAACAAATCGCTGTACGGACTGAAGCAGGCACCACGAGCCTGGTATAGCCAGTTCGCCTCCTTCTTGGTTTCACAGGGGTTTGTTGAAGCCAAGTCGGACACTTCGCTGTTTGTCTATCGACGGGGCAGTGACACATCTTACCTCCTACTGTACGTCGATGACATTGTATTGACAGCATCTAGTCCGGCTCTGCTTCGGCGAACCATCTCTGCTTTACAGCAGGAGTTCGCTATGAAGGACCTGGGCCGTCTCCACCACTTCCTGGGTATTACGGTCGAGGACCGACAAGGCGGCCCATTCCTTCACCAGCGACAGTACTGCCTGGATATCCTCCAGCGAGCGGGCATGGCTCATTGCAAGCCGTGCTCCACTCCAGTGGATACCCAGGCGAAGCTCTCCGCTACCGACAGGACACCCGTCTCTGACCCCACTTCTTACAGGAGTTTTGTAGGTGCTCTTCAGTACCTCACCTTCACCAGACCGGATATCTCATATGCGGTTCAGCAAGTGTGCCTCCACATGCATGACCCGAGGGAACCGCACCTCACCGCTGTCAAGCGGATTCTTTGGTATCTACGAGGCACCCTCGACTACGGCCTCCTTCTTCGGCGTGACACGACCTCCGAGCTTGTTGTGTACACTGACGCCGACTGGGCAGGCTGCCCGGACACACGGCGCTCTACTTCTGGGTACGCCGTCTTCCTGGGCGGCAACCTCGTCTCCTGGTCCTCGAAGCGACAGCCCGTGGTGTCGCGCTCGAGTGCTGAGGCGGAGTATCGCGCTGTGGCTAACGGCGTGGCTGAGGCCTCCTGGCTTCAGCAGCTACTTCAGGAGCTCCACACTCCCGTTATCAAGAGCACCCTCATCTACTGCGACAACGTCAGTGTCATGTACCTCTCCACCAACCCGGTCCAACATCAGCGCACGAAGCATGTGGAGATCGACCTTCATTTTGTTCGTGAGCGGGTTGCACGGAGCGAGGTTCGGGTACACCACGTCCCGACGACGACGCAGTTCGCCGACATCTTCACGAAGGGCCTCCCGTTGTCGCTGTTCTCCGAGTTTCGGTCTAGTCTCTGTTGGATATAATCCCGTTTTTCTAGAATAATTGGTGTTAGAGATTGAGTCCTAGTCCAATAAGAGTAGGAGTCTAGGTAGTATTAGATTAGGACTCTGTAATTTGGGGCTATATATACAGCCCCCCATTGAGAATAGAAGAAGAGATTAGAGGAAATTAATCTCCGGATTTCCAACATTTGGTATCAGAGCTAGGATTTTAGATCTGCCCCCGGGAGGACGAACTCTCGGGGGTGGCCAACAATGCAGATCTGGGAGGGAAGCAAGGTCGAGCTGAGGTAGGAGGGACCCAGGTCGTCGGCGCTCAGCCTCGCTGCGGCGCGGTAGCGCGGTCAGGCACAACCGCACGCGGGAGGCGGCGGTGACCCTGGTCGCCGGTGCGGTGCCGAAGAGCAGACAACGCAGGAAGGGGACGATTGTACCTCAAGAAGGTCGATTCCAGGGAGCAAAGCTTTGGATCGGGCGCTCGCGGGGCGGATCTCATCAGGGACCGAGTGGATCCAGGCGCAGATCCGGCGGGCGGGCGACGGCCAGCAGCGCGAGGGCGGCCAGCGCGGGCGCTAGCGACCGCGCGCGCGGCCAGCGCGCGGGCGCGACGAGCGCGGCTAGGGCGCGCGCAGCGCGAGCACGGCTAGCGGGCGGGCGCGACGAGCGCGGCCAGGGCGCTAGCGGCGTGCGCGGCAGCACAAGCGCAGCCAGGATCGGGCCCGCGCGGCAACGGGCGGCGGTTCGAGCCGGATCCAAAGGAGGAGGTGGCTGCTGTTCTATGAGAGTGAAGGCTGCTAGGGTTTCTCAAAGAGGAGGAAGAAGAGGCAGCGGCGCTCACAAGGTAGAGGCGTCCTCGGCGGCGGCTGTGCTAGCGCGGAGCTGCTGACGCCCGGCAGCAAGAAGCTGTTGTGGCGGCTGCTAACGCTGAAAGAGCAGCTGGCGGCTGGGCAGAGCAAAGAGGTGGCGGCAGCTCTGCCTTGGAGCACGGCGGCGAGCACAGGAAGCTGGCGGCTGGCTTGGAGAGAGATGCTGCTAGGGTTTGGGAGATAGAGTGGGCCGGCTGGGCTGACCTGGGCCAACAAAGGCCTAGTGTGCTCAGCTGGGCCGGCTTGGCTGAGGTGGGCCAGAGGAAGTCAAGTTCTAGCCCACGATCAATGAGGTGTCTGCAGAACATGGCACATGGTTCGAAGTTCAAGCCAACGGAGGACGAGCTGATGCTTCACTTTCTTCGGCCACAGCTGCGTGGTTTTCCACTGCGTGAGGCGGGCATTGTGATAGAAGCAGACTTCTATGATGTGACACCGTGGGACCTCTTGGCAAACTACGGCCTACGCGACTTGGGATACTTCTTCACGTTACGCATGCAGAGCAAGCCTCGAGTACAGCGGTCCGGTGGCGGTGGCATCTGGAAGCATAGCGCGACCAAGTGTGCACAGTCAATTTCCAACATGGGAGTTGTGGTGCAATGGCGTATGGTCAAGTTTTGCTTCTACATCCGCGGAGAACTCGGGAAGCGTCGTAGCACGGGATGGATCTTGGAGGAGTACGAGATCACTGACCCGAGGTGCTATCGCCACGACGATGAAGATGACGAAGAAGAATATTGGGTGCTCTGTTGCGTGAGGAAAAGCAGGCCAATGCGAGGTGTGCTCGAGATGAAGATGTGACCATCTCGATTATGTGGTCGGAATGAAGATGCGTCCATTCCGAGATCATATGCAGGATGAAGATGAGTCCATCCCGAGGTTGAAGATGTGACCAACCTGAATGCGTGTGCAGGATGAAGATGAGCCCATCCTGGGTTGAAGATGTGACCAACCCGAATTTGTGTGCAGGATGAAGATGCGGCCATCCTGGGGATGAAGACGTGCCCATCCCAAAATTGAGTTGTGCAGGGTGTAGATGTGACCATCCTGGGGGTGCAGTTGTGTCCATCCCGAAAGTGTGTTTAGGGTGGAAGTGTGTCTCCATCCTAATTAGTGTGAGTGTGATCTAGAAAAACGAGATTAGGGGGTGATTGTTGGATATAATCCCGTTTTTCTAGAATAATTGGTGTTAGAGATTGAGTCCTAGTCCAATAAGAGTAGGAGTCTAGGTAGTATTAGATTAGGACTCTGTAATTTGGGGCTATATATACAGCCCCCCATTGAGAATAGAAGAAGAGATTAGAGGAAATTAATCCCCGGATTTCCAACAGTCTCAACATCTGCAGTGGCTAGATGTTGTGACTGCGGGGGGGTGTTAGACACTGTAATTAAGGGTGTATCACAGGGGCATATTAGTCATTAGAGAAGGATTAGAGTTAGGGGTAGTTTAGTATTTTCTCCCCTCCTAATCCCTCTATATAATCAGACCTGTACCCAACATTTGATTATCATCTAATACAGCTATCATTAGCCCTCTTTCAGTAGGGTATTATGCTCCGGCGGTCCGAACCACGTAAATCCCGGTTGTCGAAGTGTGTGATCGACACTTTCCCTGGACTTGCTCTGGGCAGCCCGCGGAGGTTCTTTTTCGGAGGGGCTAGTCGCTTACGGAGAGCTTAAGCGTTAGGGACGAGTGAGGGAGAAGCTTGACACGGCGAGTTTTACGTGGTTTAGGCCGCCGGAGCGTAAAACCCTACGTCCACGGTGAGCAGAGGTGCTTGCTGTGCTGGAATAAGTCTTGTAGTCCTTTGGTCTTTGGTCCCCTAGTCCCTTGTACCCTAGTCCGCACTTTAGTCCTTGGTCCTTGGTCCTTGTTGTACTCTAGTCCTTTGGTCTTTGTGGCCCCAATTAGGACAGCATCTAAGGACACTAGGACAGCATATTAAGGACACTAGGACAGCATCTTAGTGTCAGCCAAGGACAACATACTAACAAGCATCTAAGCATCTTAGACTAGCATCTTTGTGGCATATGCTTGGCTGCCATGGCAGCTATAAATATGTAGCCTCAACCCCTTGGGTTGGCATGGCATTGTGTGAGAAATAGACAAGAAAATTGCCCCAACTCCTAGTGTCATCCTCTCTTCCAATGAGAGTAAGAATTCAACTACTAACATCTGGTATCAGAGCCGTTCTATCCTGCAGCTTAAACATCTCCTGCTCATCCCCTTCCCGCACCTCTCTCTGTCCGCAACCGACAACAGGAACACCGGCTGTTCCAGCTCATTCCTCTCCTGCACAGACGAGCAGCATCTTGTCTTCCACACACAACAGCCCTTCCCCACTAGTGCGCCAGGTCCGACGGACAGTCTCAGCGCTCGGTCGCCTCGAGCGCGCGGCAGACGGAGGTCGCCGCGGCAGAGGAGCGCGAGCGAGCGGCGGCAGAGACTGCGGCGACGGCGGCAATGGCGGCAAGGTTGGCGGCGGCGGAACTGGCAGCAGCAAGGGCGGAAGTGGAAGCAGCGGCGGAGGCGGCTGTAGCGCGTGCGGCGGCAGCGGAGCTGGAGGCTCTGCGCGGCAGTAGCTCCAGCAGCTCTGTCGACGGCGGCGTCGACGATGAGCTCAGGCCGGTGAGGGAGGCGGCGCGAGCACGAGAGGTGCAGCGAGCAGCCGCGCGCCCCCATGGGCGCGACATCCGCAGCCCAGACGGGCGCGGACGCGCTGGTGGTGCTCCCGACGGCGGCGGCTGGGTCGATAGAGAACGCGGCCATTACAGGCGGCGCGGTTCTCACTCCCCGGACAGGTACCATGGACACCACGGGGTCCAGGGCATTGTCAGGGACGTCGGTCTCGGCGGTATGTGGCCTACCCTCACCAAGACCAACTACGTCGAGTGGGCCGCGGTGATGAGGGTACGGCTCTAGGTGCGACACATGTGGGAAGCAGTTCAGTACGGCGACGTCGACTACTACGAGGATCGACGGGCGTTGGATGCCCTCATTGCTGCAGTCCCGCCTGAGATGCAGTTCTCGCTTTCCAAGAAGCGGACTGCTAAGGAGGCATGGGATGCCATCGCTGCGGCACGCATCGGCAGCGACCGCGCTCGCAAGTCCACACTGCAGGCGCTTCGCAAGGAGTGGGAGAACCTGGCCTTTAAGCCAGGTGAGGACGTTGATGACTTTGCTCTCCGTCTCAACACTTTGTTGCAGAAGTTGGTGCAGTTCGGTGACGACACCTACAACGAAGAGAGAGCTGTCGAGAAGCTCCTTCGGTGCATCCCCGAGAAATACAAGCAGATCGCTTGCTCGATCGAGTCTCTGCTGGACCTCTCCACGATGTCGATCGAAGAGGCGATAGGTCGCCTCAAGGTCGTCGACAGCGACGAACCACAACCTCTCTCGGGGCCTATCACCATTGGCGGGAAGCTTCATCTCACTCGCGAGCAGTGGGAGGCTGGCCAGGGTGACCGGAAGAAGGGGGAGTCCTCTTCCTCGACAGGCGGCCGCAAGCGCGGCAAGTCGCGCAAGGGGCGCGGAGGTACCCAGGCCGGGGCACACGGACGTATCGAGGGTGGCGCCCGCGGAGGCGCCCAGGGCGGCACCGTCGGCAACCACAAGTCGACACGAGACGACACCTGCCACAACTGTGGCAAGCTTGGTCATTGGGCCAGGGAGTGTCGACAACCATGACGTGGCCAGGCCCACGTGGCACAAGTGGAGAAGGAGGCCCACGTGGCACAGGTAGAGGAGGAGCCAGCTTTGCTTCTGGCACACGGAAGCATCAAGCCACCTCTAGTGGCATCGACAGCAGCGGCTCTCCTTCATCTTAATGAGCCAAGAGCACACGCTTTCCTCGGCGACGGCTCCAGCAACGACAAGACTGACGGGTGGTGCCTCGACACCAGCGCCACCCATCACATGACCGGTCGACGGGAGTTCTTCGTTGAGCTTGACTCCAATGTCCGAGGCTTTGTCAAGTTTGGTGACGCCTCCGGCGTGGAGATCAAGGGTGTCGGCTCCGTCATCCTCACCGCCGAGTTTGGTGAGCACAGGCTGCTCGTCGAAGTCTACTACATCCCCGCGTTGAGAAACTCCATCATCAGCTTGGGACAGCTGGATGAGAACGGTTCGCGCGTGGAGATTAACGACGGAGTCATGAGAATTTGGGATCGCCATCGTCGCCTTCTTGCCAAGGTAACTAGAGGCACCAATCGACTCTATGTCCTTCACGTGCAGGTAACACAGCCTGTCTGCCTTGCCACTCGTTGGGACGACGAGGCATCGCAGTGGCACGAGCGCTTTGGGCATCTTCACTTCGAGGCCCTAAAGCAGCTCAGTGCCAAGGAGATGGTGCGAGGCATGCCATGCCTTGACCACGTGGAGCAGCTCTGCGATGTCTGCGTATTGACGAAGCAGAGGCAACTTCCTTTTCCCCAGCAGTCGAGCTTTCGAGCTAAGGAACGGCTCGAGCTCGTTCACGGGGACTTGTGTGGCCCGGTGACACCAGCTACACCAGGAGGACGACGCTACTTCCCGCTGCTCGTCGACGACCTCTCCCGCTACATGTGGGTCGTGGTCCTTGGCAACAAGGGAGAGGCTGCGAACGCCATCAAGCGCGCGCAGGCCATTGCGGAGGCGAAGTGCGGCCGCAAGTTGCGTGTGCTGCGCACCGACAACGGCGGCGAATTCACGGCGGCTGAATTCGCGTCGTATTGCGCGGATGAGGGTGTTCAGCGCCACTACTCCGCGCCCTACAGCCCGCAGCAGAACGGCGTCGTCGAGCGGCGCAACCAGACGGTTGTGGGGATGGCTCGGGCCCTCCTCAAGCAGAGGGGCATGCCGGCTATCTTCTGGGGAGAGGCGGTGGTGACGGCTGTCTACATCCTCAACCGCTCGCCCACCAAGGCTCTCAACGGCAGGACGCCGTACGAGGCTTGGTATGGGCGCAAGCCGGCGGTCTCTCATCTACGGGTCTTCGGCTGCCTCGCGTTCGCCAAGGAGCTTGGCCACATCGGCAAGCTCGACGACAGGAGCACTCCGGGGGTGTTCATCGGCTACGCGGAGGGCTCGAAGGCCTACCGCATTCTCGACCCAGAGACACAGCGTGTGCGCACGACGCGCGACGTTGTGTTCAACGAAGGGCGAGGATGGGCATGGGACAAGGTGGTGGACGACGGTTCGACCTCGACGCCCGACGACTTCACCGTCGACTACGTCTACTTCAAGGGAGTTGGGGGAGTAGGCAACTCTTCTCCACCGAGCGTGTCTACCCCAGCCCCCGACCGTCCACCTCTACCTCCGCCGGCGACCCCACACACTCCAGCACCGACGGCCACTTCTCCGGGCACACCCACTCCGTCCCCAGCTCGTGTCGAGCACGACCCAGTGGAGTTTGTTACTCCGCTCTCCCACGACGAGGAGCGCCTTGACGGGTGCTACGACGGCGAGCAGTTGCGGTATCGCAAGATGGAGAACATTCTCGGCAACCAGCCGGTGCCGGGACTGGCCCCTCACGATCTGGATGATCAAGATCTGGAGGCGCAGTTGCACCTTGCGTGCGATGACGGCGAGCCTCGGTCTTTTGCGGAGGCTGAGAAACACGCGGCATGGCGTGCTGCGATGCAGTCGGAGATGGACGCGGTTGAGATGAACCGCACTTGGGAGCTTGCTGATCTCCCTCGCAGTCACCGTGCGATCACCCTTAAGTGGGTGTTCAAGTTGAAGAGGGATGAAGCCGGCGCCATCGTCAAGCACAAGGCTCGCTTGGTGGCACGCGGCTTCGTGCAGCAGGAGGGCATCGACTTCGACGATGCTTTTGCCCCCGTGGCACGGATGGAATCCGTGCGACTCCTTGCACTTGCTGCCCAAGAAGGCTGGCGTGTCCAACACATGGACGTCAAGTCGGCGTTCCTCAACGGCGACTTGAAGGAGGAGGTCTACTTATACCAGCCGCCGGGGTTTATGGTCCCTGGCAAGGAGGGCAAGGTGTTGCGCCTGCGCAAGGCCCTCTATGGCTTGCGTCAGGCACCAAGGGCGTGGAATGCCAAGTTGGATTCCACGCTCAAGAGGATGGGCTTCGGGCAATGCCCGCACGCGGCGGCCATCTACCGGCGGGGCAATGGAGGAAACACCCTGCTGGTGGGTGTCTACGTCGACGACTTGGTGATCACCGGCACCAAGATTTCGGAGGTGGCAGCGTTCAAGGAAGAGATGAAAGCCACCTTCCAGATGAGTGACCTGGGATCTCTCTCCTACCTTGGGATTGAGGTGCACCAGGCCGACTCCGGGATCACACTTCGACAGACCGCCTACGCCAAGCGCATTGTTGAGCTAGCTGGGCTCACAAACTGCAACCCAGCTCTCACTCCGATGGAGGAGAGGCTGAAGCTGAGCCGTGACAGCACGGCGGAGGAGGTGGACGCTACGCAGTACCAGCGTCTTGTGGGGAGCCTTCGCTACCTCACCCACACACGACCGGACTTGGCATTCTCCGTCGGCTACGTTAGTCGGTTCCTGCAACGACCGACGACGGATCAACAGCAGGTTGTGAAGAGGATCATCCGCTATGTTGCGGGGACTCTCGATCACGACCTCCACTACCCGAGGTGTCCTGGGGAGGCACACCTTGTCGGGTACAGCGATAGTGACCACGCCGGCGACATCGACACCAGCAAGAGCACGAGTGTGATCCTCTTCTTCTTCGGCAAGTGCCTCGTTAGCTGGCAGTCGGTCAAGCAGCAGGTGGTGGCCCTGTCCAGCTGCGAGGCCGAGTACATAGCAGCCTCCACCGCTTCGACTCAGGCGCTCTGGCTTAGTCGACTGCTTGGTGATCTCCTCAGCAGAGACACTGGAGCGGTCGAACTCAGGGTGGACAACGTGTCCGCTCTGGCCCTGGCAAAGAATCCCGTTTTCCATGAACGGAGCAAGCACATCCGGGTGAGGTACCACTTCATCCGAAAATGCTTGGAGGAAGGGAGCATCAAGGCGAACTACATCAACACCAATGACCAGCTTGCGGACCTGCTCACGAAGCTTCTTGGGAGGCTCAAGTTCATTGAACTTCGCACCAAGATCGGGATGGTCCAACCCTCTTAGAAGACGACGTACAAGACTTAGGGGGAGAATGCTGGAATAAGTTTGTAGTCCTTTGGTCTTTGGTCCCCTAGTCCCTTGTACCCTAGTCCGCACTTTAGTCCTTGGTCCTTGGTCCTTGTTGTACTCTAGTCCTTTGGTCTTTGTGGCCCCAATTAGGACAGCATCTAAGGACACTAGGACAGCATATTAAGGACACTAGGACAGCATCTTAGTGTCAGCCAAGGACAGCATACTAACAAGCATCTAAGCATCTTAGACTAGCATCTTTGTGGCATATGCTTGGCTGCCATGGCAGCTATAAATATGTAGCCTCAACCCCTTGGGTTGGCATGGCATTGTGTGAGAAATAGACAAGAAAATTGCCCCAACTCCTAGTGTCATCCTCTCTTCCAATGAGAGTAAGAATTCAACTACTAACACGCTGTATTGCTTGTTGCTCAGAACCGGAGTCCTGAGCTTGAGGGTGAGTAATGCCTAGGATGCGAGTTCACAGAGTTCGAACCCCTTGCTAACGTTGCCTACCCGAGCCTTTTATAGTCCAAGGCTCGAGCGGCTTACAAGGGGGGCTGGAACCCGACAGGTGGTCCCGGGGAGATTTCTTGCCATCTACCGTATCTGCAGTTATGCCGGTAGTTGTCTCTAGCGAAGGCTTCCGAGTCTTCGTTCTGCCGCCCTGCCCATGCCGCAAGCTAGTCGTAGTGGTTGATGACGGCAGGGGCGGCAGGGGATGTCTTGTCGTTGTGTTTATTGGCGGACAGGCTCTGACACGGCGCGCTAGTCTGTGATGCGACTAGCCGCAACGACACCTGACAGAGGCGTGCTTCGCGTCTTCGCGTCTTGGGAAGGCGTGGGCCTTGAATACCTTGTACGGGCAAGGTATGGTGCGTCTTTACACCTGCTGCCTACCGCGCGGGGGCAGGCAGCGCCGTCCTGCTGGCCACGTGGCGGGCCCGGAGCTCTCCTCTGAGGAGAGGGAGGTCCGACCCCGCGGGACACGTGGAGCCTTCAGAGCTCCCCCCGCGGAGGGGGGGGGGGGAAGGTCCGGCTTCTGCCAGCCACGTGGCGGGCCTGGAGCTCTCCTCTGAGGAGAGGGAGGTCCGGCCCCGCGGGACACGTGGAGCCTTCGGAGCTCTCCCCGCGGAGGGGGGAGGTCCAGCTCAGGTGGCCACGTGGCGAGTCCGGAGCTCTCCTCTGAGGAGAGGGAGGTCCGGCCCCGCTAGACACGTGGCGCCTTCGGAGCTCTCCCTGCGGAGAAGGGCGAGGTCCTTAGGCATTTTCCCCTGTGCGTGGGGGTACCCCGTATCGAGGGTACCGACACCGGTGTTCACCCTCGCCGTCGTGCTCCGACCTTCTAGCGCCACTAGCCCCTCCGAAAAAAGAACCTTTGCGGGCTGCTTCCGAGCAGACCGGGGGAAGTGTCGCAGGAAAACACTTCGACATTTGGCGCGCCAGGTAGGGGGCTTTTGGTTCTAGAAGCTGTTCGTGAAGCCCACAATGGTGAACATCCAATCTGTCAGAGGATCTTCCCGCCCTTCGCGCAGCCAGTGGCAGAGGAAGAAGGAAGCGTCCTCTGGCCCCAGAGCGGGACCGTCTGCGCCGACGCTAGTCCCTACGGCGACAGTGCCAGTTCCCTCCTGGCAGCCTTCAGTTGCGACGGTGTCACAAGCGCCGACTGAAGCCAGCCCGGAGAGCGCGCTGTTGGCAGCCCGCGCGCTCCTTCACAACCCCCGTGCGCGGGAGCTTCAGCAGTGGCGCAACGACATCGACCACCTAGTCGCCGCCGTGCTTAACTCGCCGTGCCATCGGAGACGGCGGCCAGAAACGGTGCAGCTACCACCCTGTGCCCTAACAAGGGATTACAGGATGAAGACAATCCACTCGACGGCGACGTCCAGGCTCCCCACCATAGATCTCAGGGGCGAGCTGGACCGCCGCTGCCGGCAGAAAGAAGATGGCCGCGTCACCATCGAGCGACAGCACTAATGGCGTCGTAGTCTCGGGGAGGAGTATGGTACCCAGGTACCATGCGCCCCGTCTACGTGGGCCAGAGTCCCGTCTCCCCAGGCTCAGTGGGAGGCTGCATGGCTCTGACCCCACACCTTCGTATGATGGTGTGGTCGCGCAAGTTCGGCCGCACTTGCCAGAGAATTTCGACGGGACAGTCAACCTCGTCGATTTCCTACAGATCTACTCCACTGCCATCCTAGCTACAAGAGGGGATGAGGTCGTTATGGCCAATTACTTCCCTGTAGCCTTGACCGGGTCAGCCCGGTCATGGCTCATGAACTTGCCCCAGGAGTCTGTAACCTCCTGGGAAGAGTTGTGCCGTCAGTTTACGGCCAACTTCGAGAGTTCCTACACCCGACCGGGTTCGGAGGCCGACCTCCACGCTCTGCAGCAGCAACAGGGAGAGTCGCTGCGCTCCTTCATCCAACGTTTCTTCCAGGTTAGGAACACCATCCCCCGCATCTCCAACGCCTCCGTCGTCGTCACCTTCCAACAGGGCGTCCGTGACAAGAAGGTGCTCGAGAAGTTGGCCACGTACGACGTGCATGACGTCTCCGAGCTCTTCAGCTTGGCAGACACTGCAGCAGCAGTAGCAGCTACAGGGGGTCGGAGGCCGCGCACCGACAAGCGCCCGCGACAGCCGTCCGACAGTGGCGATGGCGTCCAGAGGTGCTCGGTCCACGACACCAACCGGCACAACGCTAGTGAGTGTCGGGAGATCCAGAGGCTGGCGGAGCGCTTCCGGGAGCTCCGGCAGCAGCGCCAAGATGGTGCACCCTTCCGCCAGCGGGAGGGGAAGCAAAAGGCTGACCCAGAGGTCAGCACCGACCAGGAGATGGTGTTTTAAGACGCCAAGCGGGCGTTGAAGGTCATCTATGACCAAGGAGAGAGCTTCGACTCTGACCACAGCGAGCGACGCAAGATGCTCCACACCTAACTGGGCATTCTCCACTTCGTCGTGCGACAAGGGCTCACTTGACGCCCAGACATACGGCGAAGGGTAGGCAGCTCGAAGTAAGGCTACCTGGAGCGTTGGCCAATGCTCTCTCGAGGAGGGGTGACAAGCCTCCCCTAGCTGGGAGGGTCCCTCCCGACCAGTACAAGCATGCCACCTCAGGTACTTCGCCTGGCTGCAGGGGGTGGGTATCTCTACCCAGATCACAGGACATAGGACACCTCAGTAAGTTCTACCCTTAGTGCAGTGGTAGGATATTTCTTCTTTTTCTCTTTCTTGAAAGGGTGTCATAGAGACTAGGAACAGTGCTTAGAACAGCTAAATTCCCGGAAGGGTCCAACTACTCTTGTTATCCGGGGCGGGTCGTTGTCTTCTTACACGGCCTGTTGCCTCCTATTGCCCGAAGGAAGCCAGAAACAAGGAAAAGGTGTATCCTGTCTTGTGCGCTCTATGTACAGTCTATGCTAGCTTATGCATATCAACTATAGACGACATGTCCGGAGCCGCTCTACACACTTGTCCAAGAACCCGTGTCGCTGGAAGGTTTCCTCGCCGAAAGGTTAACGCCAGCGGGAGGTCCAGTGTGTAGCCTGCTATGACTGGTACCGCACCCATAGCGTACACTTCCTGCCTCCTCAGCGCGACAACTGAGTACTCAGGAGCCAGAAAGAGCACGGCTACGGACAAGAGGAGTAACCGGACCCCGACCATCGTCTCAATACCCTTCTCGTGTTTTCTTTCCATACCGCTCCGGCCGTGTGACCAGTCACTTTTTCTGTGTTCCACCGTAGCAAGAGTTGTGCCATCCTCCCGTAGGCGGGTCTGCTTGAGGTAGCTGTGACGTACCGGGATCAGGTGGTTGTCTCATTGCTCGGGGGCCTTATGGTGCCGAATGGCCCTCCCTTGAAAGGCTTATGCCAGTGGGGGGTCCAGGGTGTGTAGCCTGCTATGACTGATATCGCACCCAGCGTACGCATCCTACCTCCTCAGCGCTACGGCTCAGTAACGGGGAATCAGATGGTTCATACCCCTGAGCAAGGTTACAACCACATCCTGGACGACCACATCGAATTACCCAAGCCCCGTAGCTCGGCTGAGGACTGTAAGTCACAGTAATGCTACCAAACGAGGAAAAGTGACCAGAGGGCACGACTACTCCTTTTTTCTACCATGCTTGCAGGTCCGAATGGGTCCGTGGCGTCCCGGATCCCTCGGGAGGTCCGACGCTAACGCCCTGCCTCATTCAGTCTACTTGGTCGGTGTGCCCCCACTAAGTGGCCACACCTACCATGGGGCCATCACGGTGAACCATGCGGGCAGGACGTCGGACCATTCCAGCAACGAACAGAAGGCCCGGAGCGCCAACTACGACAAGCTGAAGACAAGCGCTGAGCTCCCTTCGGGTCCTTGCGCCGCCAGGGACCCGGAAGGAGTTGTAGCCATACTGCCAGAGCGCCCTGGGTCTTTACGCTGCTAAGGGTTCGGAGGAACAAGCTTGGACGCTGGCAAAGTGCTACCCACGTCAGCTAAGTCGTTCTGGACCTTTGCGCTCCCTTATCCTACCTTATATACGTCTACATTTTTACAGCTTTCCTTTCAAGCTTGCGTATACTTTTGCGCACCCCACGACGTGTACATAGTTGGTTTTCTCTGTCTCGCTCTTGGCGAAAGTTGTGCTGTCCAGCTACTAGGCGGAAATGCCTGAGGTACCTGTATTATCTCTGGACCCTCTGGTTACCTTCCTGCTTGGGTCCGGTGGTGCCAGGCGGACGTCTCCCCTCTTCGGAGTGTCTGGCCAGCGGGGGGTCTAGGGTGTGTAGCCTGGTTAGACTGGTCCTGCGCCCTAAGCGTGCGCATCCTGCCTCTGCCATCGCAGCACCCAAGTGCGGGGGGCCCGGTTGGTACACCACACCGGGAAAGACGGTAACCAGGGTCCAGACGCTACTACACTGAATTGCCCAGGTCTCGTAGCTTAGCAGAGGACCATAAACTATAATGGGGCCATTGAGCAGGGAAAATATAACTACACGGCACGGTTACCTCTTTCTCCTAGCGTTTGTGCAGGCCACAGGGCTTCGGTCTGAAGGTTGATCCTGGGGCACCAACTTTCCCAGGGGGCCACTCTCGGACCCCCAAAGCTGGCGCCTCCTGAGGGCTCCGGAGCTCAAGTCTAGTACTATCGCTCACCTGCTGGGGGGCCGCCATAACTGGTCGAGCCGAGCAAGACGGCCGGACCCCGGCAACACGCGAGAGGAAGCGGGTACGCATCTACGGCAAGCAACAAGGAAACATCGACCACTTTGGCAACTCAAGCAGCCTCCGGTCCTTGCGGCATCAAGGACTAGGGGGTCTCGTGGAAGCTGAAAGCCCTACCAGACCCTGCACCAAGTGACTGATGAATGGAAGACCAACAAGAGGAATTTTTCACTCATCAAAACAAGAGTACAAGTCAAGATAATGAAAGACTTAGAAACAGAGATACCTTCATTGATAATAAAGTTTTGGTGTACAAAAGGGGATACAAGGCAGCTAAAGAACTCAACAGCTACAAGTCGAGTAGGTCTTCTGCTCTGTGGCTTGCTTGGTTGTCCCCCGAGCTGATCTTTATGCAGTAAGACGGTCACCTACTGTTAGACCGAGGTCGGCGGCGATGTACGCTGGACCGAGGCAACGATGACATCCAGTGTTGCATGGGCCAAATGCCACCAGGTCGCCAGCAAATGCATGATGGACCGAGGCAACAGTGACATCCTTTGTCGAGTGGGCAAAATCGCCATCTATGCCAGATTTTGCTGTCTACCACAATACTTGGAGGAGGGCTTGATCACTCTGGACCTAACCTTCCCCCGGTACATGCAGGCAACCCCTCTCGACGCTGGTGTAGGGGTTCACGGTGAGTCGAGGGCCCTGTCCCCGACGGCCTCCCCTACCGTCGGCACGCTATCAGGATGGCTTGTGCCTCTATCCAAGGCTGTCAAGGGGAGGGATGCGTCAGAGACCCTCACCGGAGGTCGCACACACACGAACATCTCGCAGAAGTAGACGAAGACGGCAGCCAGTGAGGAAGCATCTGGTAGGCGAGAGCGTCTGGAAGAAGCGACTTCCAGCGCGCAAGATGAGAACAAAGGCCACATGGTGAGGAGGGGTGTCGTCTTCGTCTACTTCTGCGAGATGTTCGTGTGTGTGCGGCCTTCGGTGAGGGTCTCTAACGCATCCCTCCCCTTGACGGTCTTGGATAGAGGCACAAGCCATCCTGATAGCGTGCCGGCGGTAGAGGAGGCCCTGCCTTTGCGGCTTAGGCAATGCCCCAGCGTAAGCCACGCGCCCTGGGCCCCATGGTCAGTCCCGGAGTTGTCGCGTGCCTTCAGGCCCTGAGTCTGACTAACGGCTGAGGGTGGCTCAGGAGCTGCCACGTGTTCGATGGTGCCAGACCCGATCTTCCGCTAGGGAGGGCTCCGGTGCTACCATGTGTCCGGAACCTCCGAGCCACATCCTCCGCTAGAGAGAGCTCCGGAGGAGCCACGTGTCCTGCGGCTTCGGGTCCGACCTCCAGCATGGGAGGGCTTCGGTGCTGCCACGTGGGCAACAACTCCGGGTGTACACCCCCCCCCCCCCCCCCCCCCCGAGGAAGGCCCCGGATGTGCCACGTGTCCTGCAGCCCCAGGCCCGACCTCTAGCATGGGAGGGCTTCTGTGCTGCCACGTGCCCAACAACTCCGGACCACCCGCTACTCCGCAAGACAGCTTCCGTGGAAGACGCGTGTCCCGGGGGCCACCCGCCTGAACGTCACACCAATGAGCAACGGGCAGATGGCCAAGGAGTAAAGAGGAGGGTACGCTGTCAGGCCGAGCATTCAAGGCCCGCGCCTTCCCCAGAAGGATGGTGCACGACGCACGCCTCCGTTTCCCGTCTGCGCACCATTACGGTGAAAGACAGGGCAGCGAGGCGTGACGGCACAACAGTGCCACCCAACGGCGCAGAGCCGCCTAGCAGAGCGAGGCGACACGGCGACAAGACGGGAACTTCATCATCACCGGCCGCCCGGTCAGAGGCGCCCGACGTGACAGGCGTCACGCCTTAACTCCACCGACAGTGACAATGCATATAGCTGTAAATGCCTATAGCTTATGTATAGGATGCAGATAGCCACGGGGCCACCTGTCGGGCCCCGGGCCACCTTGTAACTGCCCCGTCCTTGGGCTATAAAAGGACCGGGGCAGCCTCCGGGCAAAGGGTTCTGAACCCTGACTGACTTACACACTCATACGCGCAAGCAATACAACGAACACACCCGTGGACGTAGGATATTACGCTTCGGCGGCCCAAACCACGTAAATCCCGGTGTTCACCCTCGCCGTCATGCTCCAACCTTCTAGCGCCACTAGCCCCTCCAATAAATGAACCTCCGCGGGCTGCTTCCCAGCAGACCGGGGGAAGTGTCGCAGGAAAACACTTTGACAGTGCTCCTAATTAACACGGAATAATTTTTTTTCTTTGCTGATGTGACAATTCTCATGCTCGTATATTTGAATTGACTATCCTGCTTGCTTTATCCATTGCTGCTGTGTCGGTCACCAGCTTCTAATAACATATTCTTTCTTTACTTATTTAGTATAGTGATGACAAAAATATCAGAGAAGGCACGACCATTGCCCATGAACACGGGTAATTCTTTCACCTAGCTGTCTTTTGAATTTGTTTTTTAAGTACGAGTATGGTGGGTGCCTTTATCTTCTCTATATGATTGATTTATTTGGTGGAGGAAGCACCATCTATTAGATATTTTTGTGGATATAACAGCTTTTAAGAATTTCTGAATGGTGTAAATATTAGCATAGCACTTGTAAACTAGATCTACTTAGATTTATCAGTACATATATACATTGTCCCCCATGATGCTTATGATGATACTATTTTGACATGATGGTCGAACCAATTTCCATTTCATTTTAGATTTTTTAATTCCTGAAAGCATGATAGTCCTGCTCTTGAGTATCATGTGTGAATTGCAAGAAAAACATGTCATTAGGTCTATAGGATCAAAGAGAAATATTAAAGAATGATTTGCTCTTAAAATTAGAATATTTTAATCATAAGGTGTTTTAACATATAGGTAAGCTAAGATTTATAGTAGTTTAAAAATAGGCAATTTATAATAATGGTTTCGTTCCAGGTCTGATAAGGAGATTGAGGACCCTTTGCTAACGGATGGATTTGGAAACTTAACACAGTGGAGGTTGAGTGATCTTAACAAAGCATTTGCCAAGCATCTAGAGGATAAAATGAATGAACCAAAGACTACAGAAAAGAAGCAGTCAAAACTAGAAAAGCTGAAGTGGCACAATGATCGTATGGAACTATACATGAAGGCTTCTCTAAAGAAGTATAATAATGACGAAAACCTTAATGAAGTTTGTATTCTCTTTTCATTCCAATTTGGAGCCTCTGGAAGCCTTTTATGCTAATTTGATATTTTTCCTAGGATTTGCGCTTTAAGTTTGTGAAATGTCTAAATGAAAGCTTAAATGTTGAAGGATGCTACAAGATGCATCGATATTTTAACTTTGAAGCTATGCAGTCAGATACCTCAATTTCCTTGTTTTTTGCTGAAGTAATCCCAGATGGTGAGGACTGTGATGTGACCTGCTGCAAGCTTTTAGGCGATGATGACAATGGTATGATTGCTAGTTACACTATTAATTATTATATTGGCTACGCTACACAATGTATTTATTAGTTTTGTGATTGTTTATTATTTAGGAGTTTATGGGTTGGTATGGTGTTTTGTGGAGTAAACTTATCGATCATATCTTTCCATATGTGATGCTTTTATAAGCTAATTTTTTAGTAATTCATAAAATTACTCAATTCATTCTTTACAGTCCTTTTGCAGGAAGGTGTTTTGGTTGTAATGACCAAGGTGATCTTGACTTGAAGCATCCGGCTTCTGATAATGTTTATCTAGGTGGGCATGTGGATTGCATGTTTCCATTTCTTATTGACACCGAGAGTTAGGTAGTTGTCCACTTCAATCAATATTTTGGTATGTATTGTTATTTGCTACTTGCTTCAATCACGAGTAATCAATATTTAGATTTCTACTCAGCCCCACAGTTCACACATTCCAAAAGTATTTATTATTGTGTTTTTGTTACCTAGCTGAGGGGAGGTTTCATAATATTAATCTCTCGTGTTCCGTACCTTCAGGATGACAGTGATTGAGTGTTGGAGAATTTAGAGCAGAAAACATTCACTCTCTGGCCATGTCACCTGAACACTGTTGCCAAGACACATCAAGACTGTCTGCTGTTTCTGTCGCGTGTTATATAACATCAGATTTCCTTTTATACTTGTTTCATTCTCTCATTTTTACATTGTACTAGCGTTCTGTTGTGAAGACTAGTACGAATCTCCTTAGATTTGAATCTCTTCATGGAAATACCATTCAGTGAGTTTAATTCCTGGAATTGTAGCGAATTTGTTGACGTAGCTTATTCCCGTGTTATGGTTCTGCTTCAGTGTTTTCTTGTATTCTCATTTCCTATGTACCTTTGCAACTGAAGATGGTCACGCCGTTAATCCCCACCCCCACCCCATGAAAAATTGCATCATCGTATTTACATAGCCTTTTTTTAAGGGAAAACAGCAGGGGAGATCCCTACTGTTATGAAGATTGCATTAAACAATCAAAAATATGTACAAAAGGAAGGTTACATCATGAGAAAAATTAAGTCAGATTAAACAACCACTCTAAGAAAGATGATCTAACACTAAATCTATGTGTTTACAGTTGACACTCGTCTCAAAAGTGACTTTTCCAAGAATGAAAACAAGGAATAATCTCCGGAAAATCCACTACAGGAAAAAGACAAATTTACGACATCAAAGTTATTAACGGCGGTACTGTCGTTAATAAAAATATTCACGACGGTGTACAATGGCCGTCGTAAATAATATCCTTATTTCACGACGGTTGACCTAGACCGTCGTGAATAATCACATTATTCACGACGATAAGACTTGACCGTCGTGAATAAGTTGCTTATTCACGATAGGGCCAACTACGTCGTAAATACCATCTTATTTACGATGGCCAGGTCCCTGGCTGTCGTAAATAAGGGGTATATGCCCGTCCGTGCCGGGGTCGGCGCGGACACCCGTTCTGCCGCCGCCATCCCCGCTCGCCGCCGCCCCCGCACGCCGCCACTGCCCGGCCTCCCCCGCCGCCCCGGCCTCCCCCGACCAGCGTGTGACACCCCCATCTTGAGTGTCAGCATATGTTCATGCTTTATGAAGAGGAAAACGTTTTAAGAAAAGAAGGAACAGAAAAAATATCAAAAGGATAGCCAATAAGAGCCGAACCCAGCTCCCAGAAAGCGCCGACTTACTGCGTCCGCTGACCACGTGGCAGGTTCGGGACTCGTCTCCGCAAAGGGGAGAGGTCCGATCCTGTGGGACACGTGTTGCCCAAGGAGCTAGCCTCTGCGCAAGAAGCAAAAGCATTTCCGCAAAGACACGTGTCATACTCGGAGCTAGTCCTCGCGGAAATCAGAGGACCAATCGCGCGGGATACGTGTCGATCTCGGAGCCCACCTCCGAGAGGTCCTGTTCTATTGGACATGCGTCGTCACCGGAGCTTATCTCCGGGAGGTCTGTCGATGCTGGACACGTGTCGACCTCGGGGCATGTCCCTGAAGAAAGAAGAGAGGAAAGACCGGCGCCAACACGTGGCGTGCGAGGAGCTCACCTCCAAAGGAGGGGGAGGTCTCGGTCGATTGACAGGCGGCACAACTGGAGCTCGTCTCTGCGGAGAAGGAGATACCAGGCCCCGGAAGGACACGTGGAGCCTCTGGAGCTCATCGCTGCGAAGGTAACGAGTTCTAGAGCGGCTGTTACGCGTAAGAATACCGGTACGTAAAGGAAACCGATCTGAATTCCACAACGTTACCGCACCAAATCAACTAAAGATAAGATGATAGGATCCAACGACGATCTGAATAAGACTCTTATTCGGGATACAATCAGATTAGGACTCTTCTCTTTTCGATTACAAATAGAACCCAGAACCTCTGGCCGAAACCACAAACTTCTTTTCCAACTTCTGAGCCGACGACTTAGAGCCCTAGCCCTAACTCGCCGAGTAAACCATCGCCGAAGCGCAACAAGGATGATCGCTGGAGGAAAGCACAGCGGTTTGAGGAGGACCTCGAAGGCCAAAAGGAACATAAGATAGGCCCCAATACCGCCTTACGATATCGTTGTGTTTTCTTTGCATCTGTTCTTTGATTCCTTACGAACAGAAGCCTTCTCGTGGATAGATCACTTGATGATCAGGTTGATCTAAAGACAAGATCATCGCCACGTCCACCTTTGATCCGAACACCTCTGTCCATGCAAGCCATGCAAAAACACGAACAGACCAATCTAATAAAATTAATCATAGGATAGCATGCATGTGCATCATCGCATCTAGTTTAAGGTTTGTGCATGATATTGATTGTTGTGAATCTTGTATGCACGTGATCCTACCTAGCAGAACAAGCTCGGGGAGCTGTCTACGACGAACTGCAGCAACCAGGTTTTGAGATTCAAGAACAACCGGAACCGCAAGAACAAGGCAAGTGCTCCTTGACCATATTGATCCTATGTTTTGGGTAAAACTGTTTTGTTTTGCGAAAAGGTGTGTGTGCTGAGTCAAACATGATGGGAAGCCCTTTTATAGGAGTTTACTAGTTTTGGTTGAACCACCCTTGTCGCCTGGGAAGTTTATGAGTCGGCTATGGTTTTTGCTTTATGCTTCGCTGAGTCCATGGGATTGGGAAGCGAGATAGATGTGTCTAGCTAACTGCACTCGTAATGATAATGAGAAACTGATGTTAATAATGAACGTGGATTAGAGGGAGATCTAGACAAGACTGGGTTTGTGAATGAGCTAGCATGAGATAGTGGTTTACTTGCTATAGATCTAAGGACCGGTTCATGCATGCACATGCCAGGATAACAGTGCCACCACAAGGCCAAGTATGGGTGCGGCTTAGCTGAGTAATTAGGTAAGTTGCTAGAGTGTTATGGACTGTGGAAGGCGCGGGGAATGGGAGTCGAGTGAGGACTGACCTGGGAACTGCATGGCACAAGAGGGGGCCCATGGGTGGGAAAATTGGAGATTCTAGCCTGCCGGTGAAACCTTAGTGAGTCCATACATCTAGTAACCCCTTTGTAAAGGCTATTTTGTGATCTCTTGACCGTACACCGACGGTCGTGTACTGGTATAATAGAGGTTCTGCAGTCACCGACGGGTGACGAAATCACAAACTTGTGGGTAAAGAGGTGCAAACTCTGCAGAGTCTAAAACTATCATGATAGCCGAGCTTACGGTCACGAGCACCTGGCTAAACTGCCATGATTAGTTGGGATGATTATTGGGAAGGTTATTGGTTAAGGTTATTGGTTTGGTTATGGTTTGGTTGTTGGGGCTGTTGAGTCTGGGTGATAAGATGGTTGCATGACTGTTGAGTCATGGCAACGAGTTTGGTCTCGGTGTGAGACGAAGTTGTTTGAAGATGGTAGCGAATACGGGGAGGTATTCGTGAGATGGTAGCAAATACGAGGAGGTATTCGTGAGTAAGAATGAACATGGAAAGCGATGGAGGTATGTTGGTAATTTAATACATGCTGGGATTACATTCATCTAAAGTTAAGTTGCTGTTTTATCGTGGTTTTATAAATTTGCTTTTCTGCAAATAAGCCTTTTATACCTACCTTGTTTATGAGCTGCATATCATGTGTTTTCCCGCACTTGCTGAGTACATCATTGTACTCAAACTTGCATTATTATTTCATCATCAGCAGCAGGAGAAGCCTACTATGAAGACCAAGTTGAGCATTATGGCGTGTGATCTGTTCTCAACCTTGCTTGTGGAGGGAGTAGAGATGGAGCCACTTCTGCTTAGATTTGCTTCCGCATTAGCTAAATTGCTTCCGCTTTAGAATAAAGACTTCCGCTGTGAGCATGAGTCCAAGATTCATGAGGTATTGTAATAAACTCTGTTATTCGTGGTAATATAAAATCTGAATTTAGTTTGTGGAACGTATGTGTATGTGTGATGAACATCCTGGGCACACATATGCATTAGTTCTCGGTTCCGTGGTTTTCCCACAGAATTGAGGGTGTCACAGATTGGTATCAGAGCCACGGGTTGACAGTAGGTTACACGCCTAGATAGAAACCTTAGATTGATAATAGAGCCAAGGGTTAACAGCAAGTTACAGCCCTAAATAGGAGTCATAGGTAGCTAAGCCACGCTGACCAAAGGAATCGTCTTAGGGTAAATAGCTTAGATTGACCTTTAAACCCACCTTGGCATAGGGAACCATCCTTGAATAGGAGTTGTGTGGGCCCTTGTGATGATTATTTGTGATTGTGTGCTTAGTGTTTGTTGTGGGACGTCTCAAAACATTGTCCATATCCACACGTAAGAAGAAAGAGGTGTGAGATGTCTCGGCACTTGCTCACATCCTCATATGGGATAATATATACATAGTCCAACTCACCTTGATGCATATAGTTGGAGGGAATCTACCTAACCTTCTAACACCCTATTCTATTTCGATCTCTCTCACAGATGGTGAGAGGAAACGCTGGCCGAAGGAACGTCCAGGAGGATGACCATGATGAAGTTCTTGCTAACCCAGGAACTGGCGAAAACCATCTGGAGAGGTTGATGACCACGCAAAACCAGCTTATGCAAACCATGATCCAAACCTTGGGTCAGTTGTAGGCCAACCAAAACCCCGTTTCGGCACCGCCGCCACCACCACCGCTGGCTCATAACAGGTTGGGAGAGTTCATGAGGACTCGACCACCCACCTTTGCTCAAGCTAGTGATCCCATGGAGGCCGATGATTGGTTAAAATCCATGGAGAAAAAGCTTGCCATTGTTCAGTGCAATGACCGAGAGAAGGTTCTCTTCGCATCGCACCAACTTACGGGAGCCGCTGCTGACTGGTGGGATGCCCTGAGCAACGCTCATGCCGACCCGGAGACACTCACTTGGACTGAGTTCAAGGAAAGTTTCCGCTCTTACTACATCCCTGCTGGTGTAATGATGCTAAAAAGGCAGGAGTTCGAAGGTCTCCGCCAAGGACAGAAAAGTGTGAATGAATATTTCAACAAGTTCATACAACTGTCCCAGTATGCCCCCAAAGATGTCAACTCAGCTCAGAGGAAGCAGTACCTGTTCATGAGAGGGTTGAACAATGAGATCCAGGTTCAGCTCCTCAACAATGACTACGTAAGTTTCCAGAAGCTGGTTGACAAGGCCATAGTGGTTGAAAACAAGATCCGAGAGATCGAGCGAGAGTGCAAGAGGAAGATGCCATACCAGCCCCATGGGAGCAACGTACAACCTAGGTACATGCCCCTGCACCGCAGTATGGATCGACCACTCCTACGTACCGCCCTGGTCAGCCACCACAGCAACAATTTGTTGCACCGGCACCTCGTGTGCCCATGCCTCCTGCGCCCCGACCTAACAATGGCGCCCCTGTTCAAAACCCCCGCCCCAACGCACCTGCTGCCGTAGGCAACAGGGCATGCTTTGCATGCGGGGAGGTAGGCCACTTCGCGAACCAGTGCCCGAGGAGAGACCCTGGACAGCAAGGTAACGTGCCCAAGCAGAACCCGCGACCGAACGGAGGAGACAATCAAGGGAACCGTGGACAGCAGAACTATGCTCGCGGCCACGTGAACCATGTCACTACCGAGGAAGCACAACAGGCTGAGGACGTCGTAATTGGTATGTTCTTTGCCAACTCCAACCCAGCCACCATCTTATTTGATTCTGAAGCATCGCATTCCTTCATATCATCCAAATACGTTGCCAAACATCATCTACCCGTATCCCACTTAGAATGTGCTATGTTAGTTAATTCTCCCGGAGGAGAAATGAGGACTAATATAGTATGTCCTAGAGTAAGCCTTAAAATAAGGGGGGTATACTTCCTTGCCAACCTTATTGTCTTGGACTCCCAAGGGATTGACATCATACTCGGAATGGATTGGCTAAGCAAGCACACGGAGTAATCCAATGTGTTGAGAGAAGCGTGAAGTTGACAAACGAGCACGGTATTCGTGTCGAGTTTGAGTCAGCCCAGCAAACAACCGAACGGGCGAATTTGAACCACATCGAAGGAATAACATTGGACAGTATTCCGGTGGTTCAAGAGTTTTCAGACGTGTTCCTGGAAGAGCTTCCAGGTATGCCACCTGACCGGGACATTGAGTTTGCCATTGATTTGGTACCCGGAACTGCACCCATAGCCAAAAGACCTTATAGGATGCCCGTCCATGAGCTAGTTGAACTCAAGAAGCAAATCCAAGAACAGTTGGAAAAGGGTTTTATCCGTCCAAGCTCGTCACCATGGGGAGCTCCGGTGCTCTTCGTAGACAAGAAGGATGGAACCCAAAGGATGTGCGTGGACTATAGGTCTCTCAACGAGGTAACAATCAAGAACAAATACCCTCTGCCCCGTATAGAGGACCTGTTCGACCAAATGAAAGGAGCCCGAGTGTTATCCAAGATTGATCTTCGGTCGGTATACTTCTAGATGAAGATTAAGCCCTCCGATATACCCAAGACAGCCTTTCGGACACGGTATGGTTCGTATGAATATACCGTCATGTCTTTTGGGTTGACAAATGCACCCGCATACTTCATGTACCTTATGAACAAGGTCTTCATGGAGTACCTGGACAAGTTCGTCGTGGTTTTCATCGACGACATTATGGTGTATTCAAAAATTGAGGAGGAGCATGAAGAACATGTGAGATTGACCTTGCAGAAGTTGCGTGAGCATCAATTGTATGCCAAGCTCAACAAGTGTCAATTTTGGTTAAAGGAAATATCTTTCCTAGGCCACATTATCTCCGAGGAAGGGGTATCGGTTGATCCTGGAAAGGTGAGAGATATTCTGAAGTGGGACCAACCGAAGAGCGTGAGGGATATTCGGAGTTTCCTTGGGATGGCAGGATACTATCGGCGTTTCATTAAAGACTTCTCTAAGATAGCAAAACCTATGACAAAGTTGCTAATGAAGGGAAAGGTCTTTCAATGGACACCAGCCTGCCAAGTAAGTTTTGAGGAACTCAAGAAAAGGCTAACCACAGCACCGGTTCTGGTATTGCCAGACGTAAGCAAGAGCTTTGACATATATTGCGACGCATCCAGACAGGGGCTCGGATGTGTGCTCATGCAGGATGGACAAGTGGTAGCCTATGCCTCACGGCAATTAAAGAAACATGAGCTTAATTATCCTACACATGACTTGGAGTTAGCAGTAGTAGTGCATGCATTGAAGATTTGGAGACATTATATCCTTGGTCATCGGTGTGAGATCTATACGGATCATAAAATCCTCAAGTACATATTCACACAAACGGACTTGAATTTGAGGCAACATCGATGATTAGAGCTTATCAAGGATTATGATGTTGGAATCAACTACCACCTCGGGAAGGCCAATGTAGTAGCTGACGCATTAAGCAGAAAGGGAGCATGTCACCAACTCACGGTTCGGGAGCTACCACCCGAACTACGTAAGGAGTTCGAACGGTTACACCTCGGATTCTTGAATAACATGGAAATAATAGAGATCCACTCCTCATTGGAACAAGAAATAAGAGAGGGCCAAGCAACGGACGAGGAGATCAAGGAGATCAAGGAAAGAATCCGACAAGGAATAGAGTAGGATTTCAAGGAGGATGAAAAGGGTACACTTTGGCTAGGAAAAAGGATTTGCGTGCCGAACATAAGACATCTCCGCGACATGATATTGAAGGAGGCACATGATTCCCCCTATTACATACATCCCGGATGCACCAAAATGTACAGGGACTTGAAAACTTGTTATTGGTGGGATGGTATGAAGAGGGATATAGCTGAATACGTTGCCCTATGCAACACATGCCAACGGGTGAAGGCCGAACATCAAAAACCCGCTGGATTGTTGCAACCTTTGAAAATACCCGAATGGAAGTGGGAGGACATCAGTATGGATTTCATCGTCGGATTGCCACGTACTCAGTCGGGATACGACTCCATCTGGGTCATTGTGGACCAATCAACAAAAACCTCCCATTTTCTCCCTGTAAAGACCAGTTACAACGTTGCACAATTGGCAGAGTTGTACATGGAACAGATCGTGTGCCGTCATGGAGTCCCGAAGAGGATAGTCTCAGATTGAGGTTCTCAGTTTACCTCTAGGTTCTGGAGGAAGCTGCAGAAAGCCATGGGTACACGACTGGATTTCAGCTCCGCCTATCACCCACAAACTGATGGGCAAACGGAAAGGACAAACCAAATTCTGGAAGACATGTTGAGAGCTTGCGCCTTAAAACGTGGGCGTAGTTGGAATAGGAGTTTACGGTATGCCGAATTCTCCTATAACAACAGCTATCAAGCTAGCTTGAAGATGTCGCCTTTCGAAGCATTATATGGTAGGCGGTGTAGAACGCCACTGTTCTAGAACGAGATCGGAGAGAACCAGGTGTTTGGACCAGAAGTGCTACAAGAAGCTGAAAAGCAAGTCCAAACAGTACGGGAGAACTTAAAGGTTGCTCAGTCATGACAGAAAGGCTATGCGGACAATAGGCGTAGGAAGTTGACCTTCGAAGTAGGAGACTTCGTATATCTTAAGGTGTCGCCTATCCGAGGCCAACGACGTTTTAACGTCAAAGGCAAGCTAGCACCTCGCTACATCGGATCATTTAAGATTCTGGATAAGCGAGGAGAAGTAGCCTATCAACTAGAGCTCCCAACCCACCTCTCCGACGTACATGATGTGTTTCATGTATCCCAGCTCAAGAAGTGCTTGAGAGCACCAGAGGAACAAGTATCAATGGGAGAGCTTGAACTTCAAAAGGATCTGACTTATGCGGAACACCCTGTCCGAATCTTGGACGTAAAGGAAAGGGTCACCCGGAACAAGGTGATTCGATGGTGCAAGGTACAATGGAGCCATCACACCGAAGCTGAAGCCACATGGGAGCGTGAAGAGGATATCAAGGCAGAATTTCCCCATCTATTTTCTACTAACGAATCTCGAGGGCGAGATTCAATTTAAGGGGGGGTAGATTTGTGACACCCTCATCTTGAGTGTCAGCATATGTTCATGCTTTATGAAGAGGAAAACATTTTAAGAAAAGAAGGAACAGATAAAATATCAAAAGGATAGCCAATAAGAGCTGAACCTAGCTCCCAGAAAGCACCGAAGACAACTTACCGCAGCCGCTGACCACGTGGCAGGTTCGGGACTCATCTCCGCAAAGGGAAGAGATCCGATCCTGTGGGACACGTGTTGCCCACGGAGCTAGCCTCTGCGGAAGAAGCAAAGGCAATTCCGCAAAGACACGTGTCATCCTCAGAGCTAGTCTTCACGGAAATCAGAGGACCAGTCACGCGGGATACGTGTCGATCTCGGAGCCCACCTCCGAGAGGTCCTGTTCTATTGGACACGCGTCGTCACCGGAGCTTATCTCCGGAAGGTCTGTCGCTGCTGGACACGTGTCGACCTCGGGGCATGTCCCTGAAGAAAGAAGAGAGGAAAGACCGGCGCCAACACGTGGTGTGCGAGGAGCTCACCTCCAAAGGAGGGGGGAGGTCTCAGTCGATTGACACGCGGCACAACTGGAGCTCGTCTCTGCGGAGAAGGAGATACCAGGCCCCGGAAGAACACGTGGAGCCTCCGGAGCTCATCGCCGCGAAGGTAACGAGTTCTGGAGCGGCTGTTACGCGTAAGAATACCGGTACGTAAAGGAAACCGATCTGAATTCCACAACGTTACCGCACCAAATCAACTAAAGATAAGATGATAGGATCCAACGACGATCTGAATAAGACTCTTATTCGGGATACAATCAGATTAGGACTCTTCTCTTCCCGATTATAAATAGAACCCAGAACCTCTGGCCGAAACCACAAACTTCTTTTCCAACTCCTGAGCCGACGACTTAGAGCCCTAGCCCTAACTCGCCGAGTAAACCATCGCCGAAGCGCAACAAGGAAGATCGCTGGAGGAAAGCACAGCGGTCTGAGGAGGACCTCGAAGGCCGAAAGGAACGTAAGGTAGGCCCCAATACCGCCTTACGATATCGTTGTGTTTTCTTTGCATCTGTTCTTTGATTCCTTATGAACAGAAGCCTTCTCGTGGATAGATCACTTGATGATCAGGTTGATCTAAAGACAAGATCATCTCCACGTCCACCTTTGATCCGAACACCTCTGTCCATGCAAGCCATGCAAAAACATGAACAGACCAATCTAATAAAATTAATCATAGGATAGCATGCATGTGCATCATCGCATCTAGTTTAAGGTTTGTGCATGATATTGATTGCTGTGAATCTTGTATGCACGTGATCCTACCTAGCAGAACAAGCTCGGGGAGCTGTCTACGACGAACTGCAGCAACCAGGTTTTGAGATTCAAGAACAACCGAAACCGCAAGAACAAGGCAAGTGCTCCTTGACCATATTGATCCTATGTTTTATGTAAAATTGTTTTGTTTTGCGAATAGGTGTGTGTGCTGAGTCAAACATGATGGGAAGTCCTTTTGTAGGAGTTTACTAGTTTTGGTTGAACCACCCTTTTTGCCTGGGAAGTTTATGAGTCGGGTATGGTTTTTGCTTTATGCTTCGCTGAGTCCATGGGATTAGGAAGCGAGATAGATGTGTCTAGCTAACTGCACTCGTAATGATAATGAGAAATTGATGTTAATAATGAACGTGGATCGGAGGTAGATCTAGGCAAGACTGGGTTTATGAATGAGGTAGCATGAGATGGTGGTTTACTTGCCATAGATCTAAGGACTGGTTCATGCATGCACATGCCAGGATAACAATGCCACCACAAGGCCAAGTATGGGTGCGGCTTAGCTGAGTAATTAGGTAAGTTACTAAAGTGTTATGGACCGTGGAAGGCGTGGGGAATGAGAGTCGAGTGAGGACTGCCCTGGGAACTGCATGGCACAAGATGGGGCCCGTGGGTGGGAGAATTGGAGATTCTAGCCTGCCGGTGAAACCTTAGTGAGTCCATACATCTAGTAACCCCTTTGTAAAGGCTATTTTGTGATCTTTTGACCATACATCGACGATCGTGTACTGGTATAATGGAGGTTCTGCAGTCGCAGACGGGTGACGAAATCACAAACTTGTGGGTAAAGAGGTGCAAACTCTGCAGAGTCTAAAACTATCATGATAGCCGAGCTTACGGTCACGAGCACCTGGCTAAACTACCATGATTAGTTGGGATGGTTATTGGGAAGGTTATTGGTTAAGGTTATTGGTTTGGTTATGGTTTGGTTGTTGGGACTGTTGAGTCCGGGTGATAAGATGGTTGCATGACTGTTGAGTCATGGCAACGAGTTTGGTCTCGGTGTGAGACAAAGTTGTTTTAAGATGGTAGCGAATACGGGGAGGTATTCGTGAGATGGTAGCAAATACGAGGAGGTATTCGTGAGTAAGAATGAACATGGAAAGCGATGGAGGTATGTTGGTAATTTAATACATGCTGGGGTTACATTCATCTAAAGTTAAGTTGCTGTTTTATCATGGTTTTATAAATCTGCTTTTCTACAAATAAGCCTTTTTATACCTACCTTGTTTATGAGCTGCATATCATGTGTTTTCCCGCACTTGCTGAGTACATCATTGTACTCAAACTTGCATTATTATTTCATCAGCAGCAGCAGGAGAAGCCTACTATGAAGACCAAGTTGAGCATTATGGCGTGTGATCTGTTCTCAACCTTGCCTGTGGAGGGAGTAGAGATGGAGCCACTTCTGCTTAGATTTCCTTCCGCATTAGCTAAATTGCTTCCGCTTTAGAATAAAGAGTTCCGCCGTGAGCATGAGTCCAAGAATCATGAGGTATTGTAATAAACTCTGTTATTCATGGTAATATATAATTTGAATTCAGTTTGTGGAACGTATGTGTATGTGTGATGAACATCCTGGGCACACATATGCATTAGTTCTCGGTTCCGTGGTTTTCCCACAGAATTGAGGGCGTCACACAGCGCCCCGGCCCCCCGTGTCACCCCCGGCCGCCCCGGGCAATCCGCGACCGCATCCGTGCCGTCCCTGACCTCCCCACGTCGCCATCGTCTTCATCCGCGCCGTCCCCGGCTTCCCCGCGCCACGCCACCTCCAAAAACGAGTAAGTTAGAAAATTAGTTTGCGAATTATTAGTTTAGCTGTAAATTATTTAGTTTATGCTTAAATTATGTAGTTATTTAATTAGTTTAGTTTACAATTAGTTTAATTTAGTTTGTAATTAGGTTAGTTTAGTTTGTAATTATTTTAAATTAAATAGTTTAGTTAAGTTTGTAATTATGTTTTAATTAGTTTAGTTTAGTTTAATTAGTTTAATTTAGATGATTAATTTGTTAATTAATCACTTACTTAGTTTGTAGTTAGTTTTTAATCAGTTTGTTTTTAGTTTGTAATTAGTTTGTTTAACTAGTTTGTAATTGTTTTATTAGTTTTTTATTGTTCAATTAGTTTCGTAAGTTAATTAGTTTGAAGTATTTAAGTGTTTATTTAGTTTTGAAATGTTCAATTAGTTTTTAATTAGTTAATAAATTGATTATGACTAGTTAATCATTATACATATATTAACGGGTTTCGGGCCGACCCGGCACGGCCTGACCTGCACGGCACGGCCCGACCGGGCACGGCACGGCCCGACCCGGTATGCCCAACCCGGCATGACCCAACCTGGCAGCACGGCACGGCCCGACCCCGGCACACAGCCCAACCCCCGGCACGGCACGACCCGACCCGTCACGGCCCGACCCAGCACAGCACGACCCGACCCGGCACGACGCGACCCTGCACGGTCCGACCCGTCACGGCCTGACCCGGCACGACCCAACCCGGCAGCACGACACGGCCCAACCCCTGGCACGGCATGGCCTGACGACCCGACATGGCCTGACCCTGCACGGTTCGACCCGACACGACACAACACGGCCCGACCCTGCATGGCCCGACCCGGCATAGGCCCTTTGAACTTTCAACTCTGACCATCTTGACCCGGCATAGGCTCTTTGAAATTCCCAGATGGTTATGTTGCTAGCGTGAGACGAGCTGTGAATGTGAAGACGGGAAAGCTCAGTGGGTTGAAAAGTCATGATTATCACATAATTATAGAAAGACTTTTGCCGGTTATATTTCGGGGCTACCTTGACGATGCAGTGTGGAAGGTGTTAGTCGAGCTGAGCTATTTTTATAAATAGTTTTGTGCTAAAGAAATTGTAAAGGAGATGATGGAGAAGTTGGAAAAGGAGATACCAGTTTTGGTATGTAAGATGGAAAAAGTTTTCGCTACAGAGTTCTTCAACCCAATGCAACACCTCCTAATTCATATTCCATATGAAGCTAAAGTGGGTGGCCCTGTTCAATATAGGTGGATGTAACACATTGAAAGAGCACTCAGGTGTCTTAAACCAATGGTTCGCAATAGAGCAAGGGTTGAAGGATGCATAGCCAAAGTATTTACATTTTAGGAGATAGGCTACTTCTCAGAAGTTTACTTTGGAGAGCAACACAATGTTATGCTCCTAAGTTGCATTACAATGTCGATGAAGCACCCCCTCTTAGCGACCTCTCTATTTTTTAAATGAGAGGCACCACCGTTGGTAGTAGCATGAGCTAGAACGCCACAACAGAAGAAAAGATGGCTGCTTTGCTCTACATGTACGCTAATATGGACGGGATGGACAAATATTTTTAGTAAGTGTTTGTTCACCATCTACACTAATTGGTACTAGTTTCCCATACATATATTCTAATTATTATTTTTCATTATATACAGTGAGTTTGATCGCTAAAATTAGAAATCTAAGCATCAACCTACGAGCATGCAAGTAGAAACGATGCGATATTATGGGCTAAATAAAGGGCCTAACTTTCAATCTTGGTTTAGAGATCATGTAACGTTTTCTTGTCTTTACTCTCATGTGACTTTCAAGTATTGCACGATATAGTCTTCTAACGTCGATATTTTGGACAGTGCAAAAAAGATGCCGGTGTCCATGAGGACTTGCGTCAACTGTCCTACGGATCCATTAAAGTTAGAAGTTAATGTCGTTATGACGTCAATGATTTCTGATTCCGCTCAACTGAATTTGAAGCTCTCCGTCCTCTCGCAGCAACTTGTAATACCGGTGTTATTACTTCGGTCGTTGACGTCGAAGGATGAGAAACTAATTATTATGGGATCCTAAAAAAATCCATGAATTCAGTTTTGCGGGGAATAAGGAGCTTAAAGTAGTCTTCTTTGACTGCAAATGGTTTGACAAAACAATAATGAAACTCGACATAACCAATTTGGCATGCTAGAAGTCAAACACAACGAGCCAGACTCTTCCGGTGACCACTCCTCCGGTGACCACTCTTTCGTGATACAAGTCTATAATATGGTTAATAAAAATGATGTATATCAATATGTTTTTCCAGGCACGGTACCGTTTGGAGGACGAGGGCGAGGTGCACTACGCCAGAGACGTGTTCCACAAGAACGCCCGGAAGCTCGTTACGCAGTCGCTATCAAACGCAAGAATTCAAGCGACGAGAGCGTACATGAAGCTGCATCCGGAAGAGGGTGACCTGGGGGCATTCAGGAACGTGGCTCCCAAATATTTGATGGCGGAGCAGTACACAGAGGTAAATTGTAAAATATTCTTTTAAATGTGGAAGAAACACAATTGGTTAAAGGTTATATAACCTAATAATAAATGTAATCAAGGTCGGTGTAGCCTGGTTAGACGGCCGCCTGAAGGACTACCGTATTCTGTGTGCTCTGTGGGCGAGTCAGGGGTTCCAGGAACTCTCTAGGACCCGCTGAAAGAGCAGAGGGATGGATGGAAATCACACGTTTGGTGCGTACGGCTACTTACGTCTGGCTAAACGCATGGTTAGTATGATTACTATTTTTTTCAAATATGTTTAAACTATTCATTGTACTAACAAATATATATAGGAGCGCGTGACCGGTCAGGAGCCGACTCCGATTCAGGTCTAGAAGAGGAGTCACAGGGGAAGTGACCCATCATAGCCTGACCAACTGTGTTTTCAGGCGGCGTCAGAAGCGCTTGTGAGTTGTTTTGTATTTGTATTAGTTTTCTAAAATAGTTTTTATGATATTATCTTTTCGTATTTGTAGGCAAGGTATGGGAAGGAGGCAGAGCGACTTCACAGTGAAGGTTTCGATTCGGCGAGCACGCTAATCGTCTTAGAAGCCGCGTATGCAACCGGAGGCGGGAAACCTCACGGACGGTGGGTTCTCTAATTTTTGTTAATGTCAATGAATTTGAGATACAAAAATTTAATAATCTTTCTTCTTTTGTAGGTTCGCCATCTTCGATAGAGTTGTCGACTCGAGGGAGGCACGGCCTTCCTCGAGTTGCTCTTCATCGTGATAGACCAGAGCGAGGCAGGCTAGTTCCCTGGAGATCTAAAGTGTTCGGGAGGAGCTCCGCAGGACACGGGAGGAGCTCCGGCTAGAAAGGGAGCGTCAAGCCGCGGATAAGAGGGCTCGGGACGAGTATCAAGACTCGTTCATGTTACAGATGCAAGAAGCAATGTAGGTATGTACTGGTCCTTTGACTTAATATTTCTAACGTATCAATGATAGTTATGTGATAATGTTTTATGTTCACAGGCTATGGCGGCAGGGCAGCCGGCCGTCTTCCCATAGTGGCATCCCCCACAGGAGCCACAGGCCCCTTTTACCGGAGCAGAGGTACAAATTTACTCAAACTTAAACAACATAGCCACATTTGATAAAGTTCACCAGATTTCTTAGAATATCACCAAACTTAGTCAAACATAGACAATTCTAGTTTAACTTGATCAATTATAGGTTATAGTAAGATAACTTAGGCAAACTTGCATTTTTAAACTTATAACTTGTCTAACTATACTTATACATAACAGTGCTCCGCGACCGAGACTCACACGCCATCGCCGCAGCTACTAGGAGGACGAAGGCTTGAGGACGACTTCCCGGGTTCTAGAGGTAGCGGATGTGATAGTGCGTAGGGTGGTATGTGTCTCTAGTGTTCATGAATTACTATTATGTTCCCGTCGTTAATAGTACCAAGCTTATTTACAACGGGGCCATCGTGAATAAAGTGGAGTACTCACGACGGCCCCGCGTGAATAAATCCCCCGCGCCACGTGGCAGCCGGGGAGCTTCACGAAGGGACTATTAAGCCGTCGCGAATAAGCTTATTTATGACGGGAGCCGTTGTTAACAACCTTATTAACGACTAATTATCGGTGACGGCCGAAAACCGTCGTGAATAAGGCTACCCCGTCATGAATACATGACGGTTTATGTGAGGGACGCCGCCTGCCGCCAACGCGATGGGGTCGGCACCGCTCTCCCGGGAATCGCACTGGGTGGTGCTGTGTGATGTGGCACCCAACAGCATACATGAAAAGATGGTATGAACATATGAAACCATTTTATTACTCAAGATAAGATCTTTTACAACATAATGTACACACGCAGCAAAATTTAAAACTGGAAACTACTCACTCTCGACCCTAACTACGCCGAATAAAAGTTGTTCAGCCCGTAAACGCTTCCTACTAGCTTCACCAAAGAAAGGCAGCGGCTAGGTTTCTGATGAGTTGAACGAACCGTGAGGTTCATCGTTTCACCGAACAACCCTCTTCATAACAGACATCCTGCTACCTGCAAAAATAACTCAGAAGCAACCGTGAGCACTAAGGATCAGCAAGTCTTAACCGTCAATGCTAAACATGTAACTCTACATGCAGGGGTAGTAAGATAGTAGGAACATGAATTTGCAAAAGGAAACTTGACTAAAGTTGATCCTTATATTCAGATTCTTATAGCCTTCATTTTAGTGGTCCTCACGCCTCACAACACCGAAAGTCCACAATCAAACAAGAAATGCTTACCCCAATGTTGCTAGCCTAAGGTGGAAATAAACTTTAGTTGGCGCTATATATAATTTAGTCAAGGTTCTAATACAATGATTAATCCATGAACATCGAGTTAAGAGACTTAGTTCCGCTTCTTACTACGTCACGGTGAATTGGGCAAGTATGCTCAATCCTCTTCCGCGAGCGTTGGTGATTCGAATCAATAACAAACTGAAATACACAACACATACACCCGCCTCGGAAGACTCTCTCAAGAGCTCTTTCTTACGTTGTATGCAGCAACCTTTCACGCGACACCCCGACATAGAAAAACATTTCGCACCGAGCAGGATGATCCTCTACGCGGACACGTTGAAGTTACCCGCTAAAGGATTTACACCTCCCGCCTTCTCAACGCCATTCCCACGTGAAGGATGAGTTTTCTATATCATGGTCCATCGAGTTACATCGGTTTCATGGGTCCCATACCCCACTATATATCCGGTACAACTCAATCTTGTCCAGTAGGGCCACATACGCGTGGTCCTTAACCGATACGGACGGGGCTAAACCCAACCTCCACATTGGCCCTACCATCCCGGCCCAGGCCCAATGTGGTCTCAAGCATTGTCACACCCATCGCAGGTCGAGACCAATCTTGAGCACTCCATCCTACAGGAACTCCCCGTCCCCATCTCATTTTTAATGAGGGTGCTCTTATCATCAACCTCTCGCGAGTATCTCCATTACTTGACCTTTCTCGCGAGTAACTCCATTACTCGACCTTTCTCGCGAGTAGCTTTTTACTACTCGACTTCTACCGAGCTAGCTACAACATTAGCCTAGCATCTAAGACGAGGCGAAGCCTGCACTAAACCTTCTACTCAGGGATGTAATAACCATGCAAGTGGGTTTCAATCATCCTAGACATAATGCACAATATCAAATCTAATAACCATGAGGTGAAGTAAAGCAAAATTTAAAACAGTAAATATATGCAAACTGGGGCTTGCCTTGTTCAACGGTTTTGTTATAAGCTAGGAGTTAGTCTTCCTCCGGAGAATTCGCCAAACTCGTCACGAGATGGAGATCTTCGCTGCGGATTTGAGTCCTCGTCGAACGTCGACGTCACGTGAGCTATTAAGATGCTTTATGCACATGTATTCGAAAACAATTTAGAAAATGATTCAAAGCTGTTGTACAAGTTAACTCACACATAAGAGGGATAAACAACAGCAAGGTTTCTGTTGTTGGATCTATAATCTTAGAGATGATGAAAGCTAGGTGAAAAGGAGGCACTATTAATCACCATGTGATTAAGTCCAATATATGAACACTTAAACCTAAAAGATGGTAGCTCACGTTCTAGAGGTCCAATGAAGCTGAAAATTTAACCACATATTCTATGGAAGGTATTTAGGCAGTATGAAAAAATTGAGCTCATTAAATGACTCAAGGTAATCACAATAATTCCTTATGTGATTTTTACTAATCTGCCTTTACCTCCTAGGTCATGAGTACATAGGAAATGGTTTTACCATTTTTGGAGTTTTCTACATGGAGATATGGATTTTGCAAGCTGGGGAAAAATCTCTGAAAAAGGTCTCTGTTATTTTTCCTATTTTTCAGAGACATAAAGTATTGACACCACATTTGGCCAAGCAAATTAGGTCCAATGCCACTGAATTTTTTATTGGGATTCAAGTATATTTGGGAGGATCTCCTGCCCAAATTTGAGAATTTTCCAATACACATAACTCCTGGAATAAATCCTACAAGTTTTTCCTTCTATGAATCATGCGACAAATCCATGGATTTTAATAAACATTGGGATACATCCCTGGATAGTACTCTCTGAGAGGAATCCAACAAAATTTATTTGATAATTTTTGGACACTCCTACACAAAGTTATGGCTCTTCAAAGTTTGAACTATTCTCTGAAAATCCTAAAAATGTTTAAACCTTGCCCGTGGGTCCCACCCGTCATCCTTCATCTTAAACCTCGTGCCAAACAGAGCCAGTGGCGACGCCCTCCGGCGAGGGTTGCCGGAATGGCCTTCCCGGCCACCTCCCGACCCCCTGCTCGCCGCCCCCCCTCCCCCCATTATTTGGCCCGCTGAGCTCATCTAGAGGGTCGCTGGCGGTCAAAGCTCACCGGCAACAGCGGGAGTTAGGGTTCCGGCGAGGTCGGGGAGGCACATTTCTGCACGAAACGATCGATTCTTGGGCTCTAAAGCACCGGTGGGAGATGTAGAAGATAGACATGGAGTCTAAACAGGCGGTGGAACTCTCCAAACCCATCGGCACCGTGCGGCCGACGTGCTCCGGCGGTGCGCCATAGACAAGACTTGGATTTTATCACTCTACACCCCATCTCTAGGTCTAAAACCGATGGAGCAAGTGCGTTAGCTATTGAGGAAGCTCTGTGCAAAGTTTGAAGCCTTAACGACTCGAATTGACGACGAATTTCGCAAATCCTTACCTCGGTGTCGGTTTGTGCTTCCCGGGAGGAAAACTCAAAATTCTTCCTCTGTGATCAATGGCTAGGGCTGAGATTCGGGCGTGAGCAGCTCCGGTCGTGGGTGCACCGATGGAGTGGCTCACTTGAGCTTGATCTTCCTTGGTTCGGGCTGTCCACAGTGACCGAGTTCGGGTTCTCTTCGGTGTTCACTCGGGAGCAGCGGCACTTTGCCGTTTTTAGGTGCAAACAAGCATGGGACAGTGGAGGAAAGGTGCTAGCCGTCTAGAGCACGCGTGTGCGCTGCTCTTTGCTATGGGGAGCTTGAGCAACCGGTGCTCGGTTGGTGGCTGGCGATCGGGCACAGAGCAGCGGCGAGGGCGGCTGTTCTTTGCGTGCGGGAGAAGAACAGAGAGGCCGAGTGAGCGAGAGAGAAAGCAATTTTGGTTGTGCAGCGTACGTGGGATGGATAGGGGTGAGCACCGAAGGGAAAATCAGCCAGGCAAGCAGCTCGCCGGCCACGCTCTGCTCGGTAGCACGCGCTAAGCAACCGAGCAAGTCAGTTTGTGTTATGTGTGTATGACATGTGGGCCCTCACACCTCAAATATCTCCCCCATCTGTGCTTTAAAATTCCCGCACCGCCTTCGTCCAAATTCCACCAAAATTGGACGTCGACCAAACAATTTATGAGGAATTTGAATCTAAAATCAGATTTCAAAATTGAGCATGTTTGGTTCAGTTTTTCAAATTCTAATTTGAATTTGAACTCTCCATCATTTATTCATCGGAATAAATAGTATATGAATCCCAAAAGACTCCAAATTTGAAACTTAGGCTCTCGAATACATAAGGAATGCATGGGTGGTCTCACATATAAGCCTTTGAACAATCTGAACATGGATCCTTTCAAAAGAATGCAAATTGTGTTTAAATTTCCCTCCATCTTTTACTCATAAAAGATGTGCACATGAGTTTGATTTGGAGAGTAAATTTCACTCCTCAGGTTAGCCTATGCTAATCAAGAGTTGAAGAAATTTTTTAACTCCCTCACATTTCTATTTTTGTGTTCATCATTTCATGTGACAAAACTCAAGCTATTCCTTGGCCTTAACTTTGTTTCATAAGTTGAAATCAAACTTTACAAAAGTCAGGACTGTTACAGTTTAGCCTTTATTAGCGACGGTTTTCAGCCGTCGTTAATTGATTATATTCCTGTAGTGATATATTGATTTCTTTGCTTTCATATAGCCCAACATGCAATGATTATTAGGATATACATACGAGCCTTGTCTTGGTACCATACGAGCTGCTGACCAAACGTATGGGGAAAATATGCAAAGGGCAAACCCATGGAGGTCTACAATTCTGATAACTAATGCTCGTGGCTTCTAGACCATGGTGGCACGCCGTGCTTGCTAATGTTTGCTACACGGGAAGAAAGCAGTCCGATCACAAATTCTATATTTTCATTGTCTATAGCTGTCATATGGGGCATTCATTATAGTAGGCGTCCGCTTGATAAGTCAGGAAAGAAACAATAGTTTTTAAAGAATAAGATTGTTTAGAGTCAGTCTGAAATAATTCTGTTACAGATAGAGTCTGTTATAGCAGGAGTTCAATTGTTTATGTGGGAGAACAATCGTCGATTGATTCGTTGCTGTCGATGACCTTGAGGTGGCCTATCGCCTCTTCGATCGACATCATGGAGAGGTCCAGCAGAGACTCGATAGAGCGAGCGATCTGCTTGTACTTCTCGGGAATGCAACGAAAGAGCTTCTCGACGGCTTTCTCCTTGTTTTAGGTGTCATCGCCAAACTAAACCATCTTCTGTAGTAGTGTGTTGAGACGGAGAGCAAAGTCATCAACATCCTCACCTTGTTTGAAGGTCAGGTTCTCCCACTCCTTGCGGAGTGCCTGCAGTGTGGTCTTGCGGGCGCAGTCGCTGCTGATGCATGCCGCAGCGATGGCATCCCGGGCCTCCTTGGCAGTCCGCTTATTGGAAAGCAAGAACTACATCTCGGGCGGTACTGTAGCAATGAGAGCATCCAACGCACGTCGATCCTCATAGTAGTCGACGTCGCCGTACCGGACTGCTTCCCACATGTGCCGCACTTGGAGCCGTATCCTCATCACCGCGGCCCACTCGACGTAGTTGGTCCTGGTGAGGGTAGGCCACCCACCACCAGGACCAACGTCCCTGACAATGGCCTGGATCCCGTGGTGACCATGGTACCTGTTCGGGGAGGGAGAGTTGCGCCGCCTGTAAATGCCTCGATCTCCGTCGACCCAACCACCCCCGCCGGGAGCGTCGCCGGCGTGTCCGCGCCCGTCTGGGCTGCAGCCGCCGCGCTCATGGGGGTGCGCGGCTGCCCACTGTGACGTCTGTGGTCGTGCTACCTCCCTCGCCAGCCTGGGGTCTTCATTGGTGCCGCCGTCGATAGAATGAGAGCCTCTGTCGCTACCGCCACGCAGAGCCTCAAGCTCTGTTGCAGCCGCACGCGCTGCATCGCAGCCGCTGCTGCTTCTACTTCTGCCTTCGCTGCTAGTTCCGCCGCTGCCAGCCTCGCTGCCCTCGCTGCAGCCTCTGCCGCGCGCTCGAAGCGACCGAGTGCTGAGACTGTCCTTCGGACATGGCGCGCTAGTGGGGGAGTGCTGTGTGGGGAATAGGCTTTCTCAGACAAGCTGTTGCTCATCTATGTAGAAGAGGAGGAATGAGTTGAAACAACCGGTGTTATTGCTGCCGGCTGAAGACGAAGAGAGGCGTGGGAAGGAGATGAGCAGGAGATGTCTAGGCTACAGGATAGAACGGCTCTGATACCACTTGTTAGTATCTGAAGTATTACTCTCATGGAGAGGATGACAGTAAGAGTTGGGAAAAATTTTCTTGTTTCATTCCACACACAATGTCATACCCAACCTAAGGGTTGGGGTTACATATTTATAGCTGAGGCAGCCAAGCATATACCTAGATGCTAGTCGAAGATGCTGTCCTACCAAAGGACTAATATGCTGTCTTGAGATGTTTTCCTCTTGGTCTAAGATGCTGTCCTACCAAAGGACTAGTATGCTGTTCTAACAAGGACTGATATGCTGTCCTCTTCGTCTAAGATGCTATCCTAACAAGGACTAAGATGCTATCCTACCAAAGGACTAATATGCTGTCCTAACAGGACTGAGATGCTGTCCTAACTAGGGGTCACACAGACCAAGAGTACAAAATTTATTACATCATTCTCCCCCTAAGTCTTGTGCGTTGTCTCGTGGGAGAGTTGGACCATCCCGATCCTAGAGCAAAGCTCAAGGAACGTGATCCTCCCAAGGGGCTTGGTGAGCAGGTCTGCAAGCTGGGCCTTGGTGTTGATGTAGCACACCTTGATGCTCCCTTCATCCAAGCAGCCTCGGAGAAAGTGGTACCTTACCCGGATGTGCTTGCTCCGTTCATGAAAGACGGGGTTCTTTGCTAGAGCCAGAGCGGACTTGTTGTCCATCCTGAGTTCCATCGCTCTAGCGTCTTTGCCGAGGAGATCACCAAGCAGTCGAACAAGCCAGAGCGCCTGAGTCGAAGCGGTAGAGGCCGCTATGTACTCGGCCTCACAGCTGGACGGGGCCACCACCTGCTGCTTGACCAACTGCCAGCTAATGAGGCACTTGTCGAGTAAGAAGAGAATCCCGCTCGTGCTCTTGCTAGTGTCGATGTCGCCGGCGTGGTCGCTATACCCGACAAGATGTGCCACCCCAGGGACTCGGGTAGTAGAGGCCGTGGTCGAGAGTTACCGCAACGTAGCGGATGATCCTCTTCACAGCCTGCTGGTGCTCCGTCATCGGTCGCTGCATGAACTGACTAACGTAGCCGACAGAGAATGCCAAGTTCGGCCGTGTGCGGGCGAGGTAGCGAAGGCTCCCCACAAGACGCCGATACTACGTGGCGTCCACCTCATCCGTCGTGCTGTTGCGGCTCAACTTCAGTCTCTCCTCCATGGGAGTGAGAGTTGGGTTGTAGTCTGTGAGCCCAGCCAGCTCAACAATGCGCTTGGCATAGGCAGTCTGTCGAAGCATAATCCCAGAGTTGGCCTGGTGCACCTCGATCCCCAGGTAGAAGGAGAGAGATCCCAGGTCACTGATTTGGAAGGTGGCTTTCATCGCTTCCTTGAACGCAGCCACCTTCACATCCTTGGTGCCGGTGATCACCAAGTTGTCGACGTAGACACCCACCAGTAGGGCATTTCCTCCATTTCCCCGCCGGTAGATGGTCGCCTCGTGCGGGCTTTGCTCGAAGCCTATCCCCTTAAGCGTGGAGTCCAACTTGGCATTCCATGCCCTTGGTGCCTGCTGCAGGCCATAGCGGGCCTTGCGCATATGCAACACCTTGCCCTCTTTGCCAGGAATCATAAATCCCGACGGCTGGTGCACATAGACCTCCTCCTTTAAATCGCCGTTAAGAAACGCCAACTTGACATCCATGTGCTGAACCCGCCAGCCTCCCTGAGCAGCCAACGCAAGGAGGAGTCGCACAGATTCCATCCGCGCCACGGGCGCGAAGGCATCGTCGAAGTCGATCCCCTCCTATTGCATGAAACCGCGTGCCACCAAGTGAGCCTTGTGACGATAGCGCTGACTTCATCCCTCTTCAGCTTGAACACCCACTTAAGGGTGATCGCGCCGTAACCATGATGGAGGTCAGTAAGCTCATAGGTGCGGTTGTTCTCAATCGTGTCCATCTCCGACTGCATCACGGCACGCCATGCCGCGTGTCTCTCAGTCTCCACAAAAGAACGAGTCTCGCCATCGTCGCACGCAAGATGCAACTGCGCCTCCAGATCGCAAGGGACCAGTCCCGGCATCGACTGGTCGCCGAGAAGATCCTCCATCATACGATACCACAACGCCTCGCCGTCGTGGTACGCGTCGATGCGCTCCTCGTCGTGGGAGAGCGGAGTAACGAACTCCACCGGTTTGTGCTCGACACGAGCTGGTGTCGGAGTGGACGTACCCGGAGGGATGACCGTCGGTGCTGGAGTGCGTCGGGTCGCCGTCTGTGGTGGTGGAGAGGTCGTCGCAGCCGATATCGTGACTGGGAGCGTGGCGCTGAAGTCGGTGGAGAAGAGCTGCCTACTCCCCCAGTTCCCTTGAAGTGGACATACTCGACGATGAAGTTGTCGTATGTTGGAGTCGAGCCGCCGTCTACCGCCTTGTCCCATGCCCATCCTCGCCCTTCATTGAACACTACATCACGTGTCGTGCGAACGTGATGTGTTCCTGGGTCGAGAATGTGGTAGGCCTTCGAGCCCTCCGTGTAGCCGATGTACACCCTTGGAGTGCTCCTGTCGTCGAGCTTGCTGATGTGGCCAAACTCCTTGGCAAACACAAGGCAGCCGAAGACCCGTAGGTGAGAGACTTTCGGCTTGCGTCCATGCCAAGCCTCGTACGGCGTCCTGCCGTTGAGAGCCTAGGTGGGCGAGCGATTGAGGATGTAGACCGTCATCACCACCGCCTCTCCCCAGAAGATAGTCGGCATTCCCCTCTGCTTGAGGAGGGCCCGAGCCATCCCACAACCGTATGGTTGCATCGCTCGACGACGCCGTTCTGCTGCGGGCTGTACGGTGCAGAGTAGTGGCGCTGAACACCCTCATCCGTGCAGTACGACGCGAATTCAGTCGCCGTGAATTCGCTGCCGTTGTCGGTGCTCAGCACACGCAGCTTTCGGCCGCACTCTGCCTCCGCAATGGTCTGCGCGCGCCTGATGGCATTCGCAGCCTCTCCCTTGCTGCCGAGGACCATCACCCACATGTAGCGGGAGAGGTCATCGACAAGCAGTAGGAAGTAGCGTCGTCCTCCCGGTGTAGCCGATGTCACCGGGCCACACAAGTCCCCGTGCATGAGGTCGAGGTGCTCCTTGGCTCGGAAGCTCGAGTGCTGGGGAAAAGGGAGTCGCCTGTGCTTTTTCACTATGCAGACATCGCAGAACTGCTCCACATGGTCAAGGCACGGCAGGCCCCGTACCATCTCCTTGGCACTGAGGTGCTACAGGGCCTTGAAGTGAAGGTGCCCAAAGCGCTCATGCCACTGCCACGCCTCATCATCCCGACGAGTAGCAAGGCAGAGAGGTTGTGCTACCTGCACGTTAAGGACGTAGAGTTGATTGGTGCCTCTAGTTACCTTGGCAAGAAGGCGACGATGGCGATCCCAAATCCTCATGACTCTTTCCTTGATCTCCACGCGCGAACAGTTCTCATCCAGCTGGCCCAGGCTGATGATAGAGTTCCTCAATGCGGGGATGTAGTAGACTCCGACGAGCAGCCTCTGCTCACCAGACTTGGTGGTGAGGATGACGGAGCCGACGCCCTTGATCTCCACACCAGAGGCGTCCCCAAACTTGACGGAGCCTCGGACATTGGGGTCGAACTCAGTGAAGAACTCCCGTCGACCAGTCATGTGATGGGTGGCGCCGGTGTCGAGGCACCACCCGTTAGTCTTGTCATTGCTAGAGCCGTCACCAAGAAAGGCGTGTGCTCTCGGCTCATCGATGTGGAGGAGAGCCGCTGCGGACGATGCCACTGGAGGTGGCTCGATACTTGCATGCACCAGGAGCAGAGCCGGCTCCTCCTTCTCCACCTATGCGACGTGGGCCTGGTCGCGTTGTTGCTGCCGACACTCCCTGGCCCGATGACCAAGCTTGCCACAGTTGTGGTAGGTGTCGTCTCGTGCTGGCTTTTGGTTGCCAATGGCGCCTCCATGGGTGCCACCCTCGGCACGTCTCTACGCCCGTCTTGGGCACCTCCACGCCCCTTGCTTGGCTTGCCGCGCTTGCGGCCGCCTTTTGAGGAGAAGGGCTCCCCCTTCTTCCCGTCACCTTGGCAGGCCTCCCACTGCTCCCGAGTGAGATGTAGCTTCCCGCCAATGGTGATAGGCCCCGAGAGAGGCTGAGATTCATTGCTGTCGATGACCTTGAGGCGGCCTATCGCCTCTTCGATCGACATCATGGAGAGGTCCAGCAGAGACTCGATCGAGCGAGCGATCTGCTTGTACTTCTCGGGGATGCAACGAAAGAGCTTCTTGACGGCTTTCACCTCGTTTTAGGTGTCGTCGCCAAACTAAACCATCTTCTGTAGTAGTGTGTTGAGACGGAGAGCAAAGTCATCAACATCCTCACCTTATTTGAAGGCTCCCACTCCTTGCGGAGTGCCTGCAGTGTGGTCTTGCGGGCGCAGTCGCTGCTGATGCGTGCCGCAGCGATGGCATCCCGGGCCTCCTTGGCAGTCCGCTTATTGGAAAGCAAGAACTACATCTCGGGTGGTACTGTAGCAATGAGAGCATCCAACGCACGTCGATCCTCGTAGTAGTCGACGTCACCGTACCGGACTGCTTCCCACATGTGCCGCACTTGGAGCCGTATCCTCATCACCGCGGCCCACTCGACGTAGTTGGTCCTGGTGAGGGTAGGCCACCCACCGCCAGGACCAACGTCCCTAACAATGGCCTGGATCCCGTGGTGACCATGGTACCTGTTCGGGGAGGGAGAGTTGCGCCGCCTGTAAATGCGTCGATCTCCGTCGACCCAACCACCCCCGCCGGGAGCGTCGCCGCCGTGTCCGCGCCCGTCTGGGCTGCAGCCGCCGCGCTCATGGGGGTGCGCGGCTGCCCACTGTGACGTCTGTGGTCGTGCTACCTCCCTCGCCAGCCTGGTGTCTTCGTTGGTGCCGCCGTCGATAGAATGAGAGCCTCTGTCGCTACCGCCACGCAGAGCCTCAAGCTCTGTTGCAGCTGCACGCGCTGCATCGCAGCCGCTGCTGCTTCTACTTCCGCCTTCGCTGCCAGTTCCGCCGCTGCCAGCCTCGCCGCCCTCGCTGCAGCCTCTGCCGCGCACTCGAAGCGACAGAGTGCTGAGACTGTCCTTCGGACATGGCGCGCTAGTGGGGGAGTGTTGTGTGGGGAATAGGCTTTCTCAGACAAGCTGTTGCTCATCTATGTAGAAGAGGAGGAATGAGTTGAAACAACCGGTGTTATTGCTGCTGGCTGAAGACGAAGAGAGGCGTGGGAAGGAGATGAGCAGGAGATGTCTAGGCTACAGGATAGAACGGCTCTGATACCACTTGTTAGTATCTGAAGTATTACTCTCATGGAGAGGATGACAGTAAGAGTTGGGAAAAATTTCCTTGTTTCATTCCACACACAATGTCATACCCAACATAAGGGTTGGGGTTACATATTTATAGCTGAGGCAGCCAAGCATATACCTAGATGCTAGTCGAAGATGCTGTCCTACCAAAGGACTAATATGCTGTCTTGAGATGTTGTCCTCTTGGTCTAAGATGCTGTCCTACCAAAGGACTAATATGCTATCCTAATAAGGACTGATATGCTGTCCTCTATGTCTAAGATGTTGTCCTAACAAGGACTAAGATGTTGTCCTACCAAAGGACTAATATGCTGTCCTAACAAGGACTGAGATGCTGTCCTAACTAGGGGCCACACAGACCAAGAGTACAAGACTTATTCCATCACTTTGTACGACGGTGATTTACCGGGTTCTTGGACAGATAAACTGCAGAGATATTGTCGCAGTACATTATTGTTGCCTTGGGAATGTCGACACGCAGTTCTTGGAGCAGTTGTCGTATCCAGCAGCACTCGGCCATTGTGTTGGCAACGGCCCTGTATTCAGACTCGGCATTGGACCGTGATACTGTAGTTTGATGCTTCGACGACCAAGAAATGAGTGAGTCACCGAGATAGATACAATACCTCGAGGTTGAACGTCGGATATCCGGGCATCCGGCCCAGTCTGCATCAGAGTACGCCGTTAGAGATGTGCTTGAGGATGAGTGTAACTGCAACCCATGAAAGATGGTGTCCTTGATGTATCTCAGGATGCCCTTGACGAGACTCCAATGGACATCGCGCGGCGCATGCATGTGAAGGCAGACTTGGTTTACAGCATACGCGATGTCAGGACGGGTGAGAGTCAAGTACTGGATAGCACCTGTGATACTTTTGTAGAATGTTGCATCATCCGCAGGTCTCCCGTCCGCGGCCGAGCTCTTGGGCTTGGTGTCGACGAGTGTAGGGGCCGGTTTGCAATTCAGCATCCCAACACGTTGTAGAATGTCCTTGATTTAGGAAGAAGTCTTCATTTGTCCTACAGACTTGAATACCAAGGAAGTAATGCAGGGGCCTCATATCTTTCATGGCAAACTTCTGGCTGAGCTGCTTGACGATCTGCTGCAACAAAGAAGAAAAGGAGGTAGCGAGGACAATGTCGTCGACATATAATAGTAAATATGCCATCGCAGCTCCCTGATGAAGGACAAATAGAGGTATCTGATATCGAACTCTTGACCCCGATGTTGTGTACCGCACCGGCGAATGTTTGGAACCATGCCCAAGGCGCTTGTTTAAGTCCGTAGAGAGACTTAGACAGAAGACATACATGATCGGAATGATCAGAGTCAACGAAGCCAGTTGGTTGGGCGCAGTAGACACGTTCTAACAGTTCGCCGTGTAAGAAAGTATTCTTCACGTATGGACCGGCCATCGTCTTGATGCCGCGAGATGGAGCACCGTGCGGATCGTCGTTGGTTTGACGACAGGGGAGAAGGTTTGATCGAAGTCGATCACCTGTCGTTAGTGGAAACTGTGAACGTCCCATCGAGCTTTGCGACGCGCCACGCTGCCATCGCATGAACTTTATTCTTGAAAAGCCATTTGCGGAGATGACGTTGATGCCTGGAGGTCGAGGAACGAGGGTCCATGTGTTGTTGGCGCGTAGTGCTTCGTTCTCCTCTTGCATGGCAGCCAGTCACGCAGGATTTTACACGCACTGATGTGGGCGGGGGCGTGGATTGAGAAGTAGTCGTTGCTGCATACTTGAGATTTGGAAGCCGGATCCCGTCTTTAGCTCTCTTGTGATCATATGATGTTGAGTAGGTTGCCGAGGGGGGTGCATGCAGCAACGAAGAAGTATCTGGTGCATGGCGGTGTAGACGTGACAGATCTTCTTGTGCCGTTGGTGCAGCATGTACAGAGGCTCGGGGTCCCTCAATATCCTGCGATCTTGGCGCAAGACTCGGAGCCGCAGTGCCGTTAGTTGAAGTAGATGAGCCTCGTTCTGTTGCAGCTCGAGACGCGGCCGAAGCGTGGGCCGTTGGAATGGATGAAGATGACCCGACGTGGACGCCTGACGTGGGTGCCGTTTGAGCGACCCCTGGAGTCACGCGTTCGCCCGTTGAACAAACTGGGACTCCACTTGCCGCAGGACTCGCGCTGGGCCCGCGGAGAAGTTGAATCTCACGGTCTAGGTCCGTGCATCCCGGGGGTGCTGCATCTCGACGTGCACCAGGGGTACGTACCACTTGCCGGCACACCTGTGGCCGCACGAAGACCGGGTAAGGTCAGGTGAACTTGCAGCCTGAGTAGATGAGGCTTCGACTGGTTGTAGCTAGGGGTGATAAAATGAACTGATAATAAAGAGGGCCAGATCAGATTAGGACCATGCCAAATTCATATTCATTTTTGAACTAAATTGTAATAAGGGCTGAAAAATTATGAAACGGCCCGTGGGCTGAGGCCCATTACCAGGCCTCAGTTAGGAGTCACTGAAAGGAAAAATGTTCTCGTTGAAAATAACGTGATGAGAAGTTAGAACAGGATGAGTAGATGGGTTATAGCAGCGATACCCTTTTGTTTCAGGTGGGTACCCTAGAAAAATGCATGGTACAGATCGAGGTGCGAGTTTGTGGGGGGCATGGTGGAGGGATGTGTTTCGAAAACACAGGCACCCAAAAACTCGCAAGTGATCATATGAGGGTGGTGTGCCGAGCAATATTTCGTGAGGTGTGATTTGTTGCGAACACGACAAGGGCGACAATTTAGAAGATATGTAGCAGTGGCTAGGGCGTCGGGCCAGAATGTAGGAGGCGCGGCGGCACGGAGTAATAAGGTGCGCATGCTGTCGTTCAAGGTGCGAATGATCCGCTCGGCACGACCATTTTGCTGCGAGGTGTAGAGGCAGGTGAGGCGCATCGCAATGCCATGACGAGCTAGGAAAGACCGTGCGGCATGGTTGTCAAACTCTTTGCCGTTGTCAATTTGGATAGAGGTGATCGGCATGCGAAACTGAGTTTGGATAAAAGCGTGGAAGGTGATGAGCGAAGCTAGAACACCAGATTTGTAGCGAAGTGGAAAGGTCCATGCAAAATGCGAAAAATCATCGAGCATCACCAAATAATATTTGAACCCCTAGTTGCTTGGAATAGGAGATGTCCATACATCGCAGTGTAACAATTGAAAGGAAAATCACTACAGGAATCCGAACAATAGACGACGGCCGGAAACTGTCGTCAATAAGAGCACTACCGTCGTCAATAACTTATTGACGACGGTAAAACTTTGTAGACGACGGTTTTCGGCTGTCGTCAATTATTAGTCGTCAATAACTTTATTGACGACGAATCTTATTGACGACAACTAAATTTAGTTGTCGTCAATAAGCTAGCTTATTGACGATAGCTAGGATATGAACCGTCGTCAGTAACGATGGCTTATTGACGACGGTTTCTGGTACCTGGCCGTCGTCAATAACAATGGCTTATTGACGACAGCTAAATCAGGCTGTCGTCAATAAGCTAGAGCAGAGTATTGACGACGATCATGATTTGAACCGTCGTCAGTAACCATGGCTTATTGACGACGGTTTCTACTTGGCCGTCGTCAATAACAGTGGCTTATTGACGACGGTTTCTACTTGGCCGTCGTCAATAACAATGGCTTATTGACGACGGTTTCTGGTACCTGGCTGTCGTCAATACTAATGGCATATTGATGACGGCCAAGTACCAGAAACCGTCGTCAATAAGCTTTCCAATTTTTTTTTAAAAAAAACAGAAAATCCTGCCATGGCTTCGAGGCCAGCCCTGTCTCGATGGCCAGATCACAGGCAATCAAAATATACATCACAGGCAGGCACAAAAACACTATACGCACGTCACACTACCCTACGCTACCCCGACCGCTGCCACCGGAGTCCAGAAAGTCGTCATGCGCTCGTCCAAACGCTGGTTGCTGAGGGGATGGAGTTTCCTGAGCCCGCGTCGCCGTTCCTTATGATGTACATGTATAATTAGACAAATTAGAAGTTCACAAATGTGTATATGATTAAATAAACTCATTACAAGTTAGAATTGAGCAAGTTAGCTAGATTTGGCTATGTTTGAGTAAGTTTGCTCATATTTTACTAAGTTTGAGAAGTATGGACTAGTAGTGTTTGTGTTTGAGCTAGTTCAAATAGTTTTGGCTATGTTTGAGTAAGTTTGGTCATATTTGACTATAGTTGAGTAAGTTGTACCATATTTTACTCAGTTTTAGGATGTTTAACTAGTTTTCTCTAAGTTTAAGTAAGTTTGATCAAATTCAACTAAATTTGAGCAAGTTTAACTAGTTGCAGCTGTTATGAGAAATTTTGTACCTGTGCTCCTGACGTCGGCCCCTGTGGTAGCTGTATCGGTGGCGGCGCCCACTGAGGAAATACAACATGCTGTCCTGTGGCCATAGCCTGCAAATATGAAGTAAATTATTATACATGTTATTTATATATTAGAAACGTTGAGTACAATGATATGAACTTTACCTGCATGGCAGCTTGCAACTGTAGCATGTATGAGTGTTGATACTCGTCCCTAGCCCGGAGCTCGGCTGCCTGCCTCTCGTTCCCGAGCCTCAGCGCTTCCTGCGTCCTCTGGAGCTCCTCCTGGACACTCTGGAGCTCCAGATTGCGGCTGCCACGCCTGCTGGATCCACCCTACGATGAAGAGGCCCTCGAGTAAGACCGCGCCTCCCTCGAGTCTACTACTCCATCGAAGATGGCCAACCTACACAACGAAGTAAGAGTATTAAAGTTTCGTGTCTCGAAGTTCATGAAAGTAAAAGAAAAACAAAAGAACTCACCGGCCGTGAGGTTTACCGCCACCGCTTGCATAGGCGGCTTCTGGTACGATCGGCGAGTTCTGCCAATCGTAATCGTCGCCTCGAAGCCTCCGCACCTCCTCCCCATACTTTTCCTGAAAATACAGAAAATTAAAGTCATCAGAAGTTTTAAAGAGAATACAATTAAGTCAACTAAAGAACTCACCAACGTCTCCATCGTTGTCTGAGAAGACAGCTGATCAGGCTGCGAGGGGTCACTTCCCATGTGACCCCTCCTCCACACCTGGATAGCGGTCGGCTCCTGACCGATCTCACGCTCCTATCGATACGTGTTAGCACAATGATAGCGATAGAAATTGACTAGAATATAATTCGAGTATCACTTACCATCCGTTTAGCAAGGCGTACGTAGCCGTCCCCGCCAAGACGGTGTTTCTCCTCCGTCCCTCGACTCTGTCGGTGGGTCATCGACACGGCTTGGAAGCCCTGGCTCGCCCAACGAGCACACATGGAACTGTAGGCGTCCGGACAGGACTCAAGCCATGGTACGCTGACCTGCACACATTTGTTGTTGGATGAAAACATTGATGAAAATTGGATAATGAAGCAAAGTAAAATAAAGAATTTACCTCTGCGTACTGTGCCTCCATCAAGTACTTGTCCGCCACATCCCTAAACTGCCCCGGCTCACTCTCGTCCGGATGCAACTTATAGTACTCCTTCGTAGCCTGAATGCGAGCCGTTGAAATCGACTGCGTCAGGAGCTTCCTAGTGTTGTTGTTGAAGACCAGGCGAGCGTGATTCAGCTGGGCCTCGTCCTCCAAACGGTCTACAAGAAGAAATATACAAGTTAATGTATTTAACATATAATAGGTTCACATTTAACGAATAGACGATTTACTTACCATGAATTCATGCCACACATGCTCCTGGTGGTTGCCGTAGGTAATGTCATGGACCGTAGCGTAATCGTCCCCAGACGTAGCAGCCCGTCTGTTCACTAGACCGGGATAGTGACAACGGATGAGCTGGCCCAGGACAACGTTGACCTGGCGGTGGCGTCCTTGACCCATGAACGAGTCATCAGCCCAAGACCTAATACACGATTCTCAATTAGTACATATATAAGTGTTAAAATATCTAAATTAATTTGTTATAGATTTACTTACCTATCGCCAACCGGACGAATAACGACCCGATCTTCTGGTCGTGCAGGAACCGAAGGAGGAGCCAAGTAGTGGCTCCTCCTGTAACGCCGCTGTGGAGCCGGCTCCACATCAAGCTCTGTGGAAGGCTCCGAAGCAGGGTCTGAAGCCTGCGGTGCCGGAACCTGAAGAGGATCCGAAGCAGGATCTGTAACAGGCTCCGAAACCTGTGGTGTCCGAAGAGGACCCCTGGCCTCTGTCTCCTCAGACGTAGAGTCGTCCTAAAAATTTGAAGATTGGTAATATAGATTTAAGAAAGTTATTTATATAATTTATGTAATTTAATATTCTTTACCTGTCGTGACCGCTCTCGTGACCCCTGGCCTCTGTCGAGGCCCAACAGCTGAGACAGTCTACCATTGCTAGACTGACAGCCCTGGAAAACAGAGTCTGCTCTCGGGGGCAGAAAGCCCCGCGTACCCCGTCGTCTACTGCTCGACGACATCCTGATGAAAGGAAATTTGATAATGAATTTAAAGGAAAATATAGAAGACGAAAGAAGAGATGAAGGAAACGTTACTTGTACTCAATTTCAAAATTCATCAGTATCACGATCATGTACTCTACTTCGTAAACCGGATCATCGATCTTTTGTCGTGGTTGTTCGCCGTTTTCGTTTTTTCACATTATGAGTCTGTACATCTTGTGCATCTCCAACTAATTCATCGAGTCGTAGACCAGGCTCAACGACAAAAGAATCCGTCAACTCTTCTTCTTGGTAAACAACATCAACCTCATCAATGTAACCAGTATTTTCCGGTGTATATAACCGCTCATGAGGATTCACCTTTTGTACAACCCACCATGCACTAAGTTTTTCGTATGGATATTGTAGATAGTACACTTGTTCGACTTTGTGTTCAAGGACAAAGGTGTCGTAGCCTCGTAGTCGGTCCTTGTGTTTGACTTCTACCATGCCAAATTGGTTTTGTCGAGTTCCATTGTTATTATCAAACCAATCGCAGTTAAAGAAGACTACTTTAAGGTCTTTACTCTCGGCAAAACTAAATTCTAGGATTTTGTTTATGATTCCATAGAAATTAGTTTCACGTCCTTCGGCATCGGCGGCCCTCGTCACAACTCCGGTGTTTGATGTTGCCCTTAGAGGACGTTGAGCTTCAAATTGAGTTGAACGAAATCAGAACCCATTGACATTATATCGACTAAAGAGTTTAACTTTAATGGATCCGTTGGACAGTTGTCACAAATCTTCAAGAACACCGGCTTGTGTCTTGCACTGTCCAACATATGAAGTAAGAAGACTATTTTATGCTATGAACATAATTACTAAGAGGAACAAGACAAGGAAAATGTTACATGATTTCGAAACCAGGTTTGGAAGTTAGGTCCTCCATTTACTCCATAATGTCGCATTGTTTGTATTTGCTTGCTAGTAGGTTGCTGCTTAGACTTCCAATTTTGTCGATCGAACTCACTAAATAAGGACAAAACAGAATTATTAGCGTAGATGTATAACACACCATGCAAATTAGTATAGATGTTGAACAACCACTTACTGAAAAAAATTGTCCATCCCATCTATGTTAGCGTACATGTATAACAAAGCAGCTGTCTTTTCATCTGTTGAATCATCATAGCTCGTGCCACTACCAATAGTGGTGCCTCTCATTTGAAAAAGTGAGAGTTCGCTACAAGAGGTTGCTTCAGCCATATTGTACCGCAACACCGATGCATTAACATTGTGTTCTTCTGCAAAGTAGACACTTGAAAAGTATCCCATCTCCTGAAGTGTAAATGCTTCGGCGATGCATCCTTCAACCCTTGCCCTATTACGAACCATCGGTTTTAGACATTTGAGTGCTCTTTCAATGTGGTACATCCACCTATATTGAACAGGGCCGCCTACTTTAGCTTCATATGGAAGATGGATTAGAAGGTGTTGCATTGGATTGAAGAACCCTGGAGGAAATACTTTTTCCATCTTACATAAAAGCACGGGTATCTCTTTTTCCAACTTCTCCATCATCTCCCTTTTGATTTCTTTAGCACAAAGCTGTCTATAAAAATAGCTAAGCTCGGCTAACACCTTCCACACCTCATCGTCAAGATAGCCTCAAAACATAACCGGCAGAAGTCTTTCCATGATTATGTGATAATCATGGCTCTTCAAACCAGTAAGATTTCCAGTCTTAACATTAACGACTCTTCTCAGGCTAGCAGCATAACCGTCTAGGAACTTCAACTGTTTCAACCACTTGAAGACTTCTTTCTTTTCTTTTGGTCGAAGGCAGAAAGAAGCTTGTGGTTTTCCACCAGCTTCGGAGAGCTCAAGACTTGGTCAGTTACAAACCTCTGCCAAATCCTTCCGAGCTTTTATATTGTCTTTTGTTTTGCCCGTCATATCCAAGCACGTGCTTATGATGCATTCGCCCATGTTACGTTCCTGGTGCATGACATCAATGTTATGCATTAGAATTAAAGACTTCATATACGGTAACTCCCATAGTGCACATATATGAGTCCAATTGTGATCCTCTCCGTAACCAACAAAATATCCAGGACGACCTTCATCTGGCACTAGATTGTTGAGCTGTTTAACAATTTCCGACCCGTTCAGACGTTGTGGTGGTCCCTTTTTTACAATGGTACCCTTCCTGAAGGCATTTCTCTGTTGCCTAAACACGTGATTTGGCGGTAACCAACGTCCATGACAATCAAAGTAGCATATCTTGCCACCATGACTTAGACGAAAACAATCCATGTTCGAAGCACATATTGGACATGTCAATCGACCATGAGTGCTCCAGCCAGAAAACATGCCGTAAGTTGGAAAATCATGAACAGACCACAAGTACGCAGCTCGAAGGTTAAATTTCTGTTTTCTATAACAGTCGTACGCTTCGACTCCTGTCCATAACATTTTCAACTCTTCAATCAATGGCTGCATCATCACGTTTAGTCGTGAACCAGGATGATCCGGTCCAGGTACAATAAGGCATAGGAACATGAACTCATACTTCACACAAAGCGATGGTGGTAAGTTGTACGGAATAGCGAACACGGGCCAACAAGAGTATGGTGTGGCGTTTGTACTAAACGGTGAGAAGCCATCTGTCGCCAACCCAAAGCGAATATTTCTCGCATCATTGGTGAAATCTGGATCGAAGCGGTCAAGCGCCTTCCATGCCTCACCGTCCGACGGGTGCACCATCAATGCTGTTGTTCTCACGTACACCTTCTTTATGCCACCTCATGTGTCTAGCTGTTTTTTTAGATAGAAACAAACGCTTGAACCTAGGTGTGACAGGCAAGTACGAAGTTGCTTTTGTAAGACTTGAGTCATTATTTTTGAACCGTCGTCATTAACAACTTTGACAAATCTCGCTTTACCACATTTTAAGCACTTGTTCTCGTTGGCATGCTCTCTCCAAAAGAGCATGCAATTTTCTAGACACATATCAATCTTCTCATATTTCATACCCAGACCAGAAATCAACTTCTTAGACTGATACATATCTTTAGGCACTTTATGTGGTTGTGGAAGGATATCGCTGATCAATTTGATGAGATCGTTGTAGCAGTTATTGGAGAAGAAATATTTAGACTTAATGGCCATAAATCTAGTCATGAAAGTAAGGAGCGTCACTTCGGTGTGTTCATGCAACGGCTCTTCTGAAGCTTTGAGAAGCGTGAAAAACGCTTCAACCTCCGTTGTAGAAGGATCCTCCATCAATTCAGGATTTATGACATCAAGAATCTCGTCCATCCTATGGACCCCCGTGTTGTCATCCTAATCTGAAACTTGTAAGGGTGTCTCACCGTGAAAGGTCCACACCTCATAATCTTGCATGAAACCGTATCGACATAAGTGAAACGCCAAATTCACTTTATCCCAACACTTTGCACCTTGACATTTCGTACATGGGCACCGCACCTTATCGATATTTGACAATGAAAAAGCTCGATCTACAAAAGCATCTGTCTTTGCGAACCACTCATCCGAGTGACCACCAGAACTGTTCTTCCAACCGGTATACATCCAACTACGATCCCCACCCATGTTTGAATCTACAGTTTAATGTCAAGGAAATTATAGTTACTTTATAATTTATTTATGTCACGACCCTACATCTATTGGAAAGGATAGGTCCTAAACCCACCCAAGAGTGATCGAGTGGAGCGTGCTCATGAGGAGACGCGTGGTATGGATCCGAACGAAATTTCGGCAGCATAACCCCGCTGTTCTCCACTGCACTCCCGAAAATGGTGCAATAGAGAACAACAGGGTTATGCCGTCAAAATCTCGTCTAGATCTAAACCCGCGTCTCATCACATGCCACGCCCCCTCGGTCACTCCCAGACTGTCCAAAAAGGGACAATTCCGAACGTACACGCCTCACATGCGTAACACATGTGAGACGGGCCCGTTCGAAACGGGTGACGCATGTTGTATAGGTTTACGTCAATCTTTCGTTTTTGAGTCATTTAAAAGAGAGAGAGGAAAGAACGAGAGAGAAGGAAAGAACGAGAGACAAAGAAGTGGGTTAGCCGTCCTAAGTTATGCCCCGTTGGGGCCTGCCATTATCTTACGACGCCTAGGGTTAGCCGCCGTACGTTATGCCCCGTCGTAAGTGGGTCAAAGATGAAACCGCACCGTCGGGGCCCGCCATCCAAGCGCGGGAGCTTGCCGTCCTCCGTGCCTGTCTCGACTAATACATTACCAATAAATGGGCCGTGACAGACCCTAAATGGGTCGTGTCAGGCCGGACCGGGCCGAAACCCATTTATTTACATATAGTAACTAATCACGCAATCAATCAAAGTATTATTTAAACAATAATCAATTACAATACTAATTAAACGACGACTGTTGGAGTTGCGAACTCGATTAAACAATATTAATTATTTACAAGGAATCGTGATTTGTGAACTCGATTAATTTTTGGCTGCTTGGGGATGGATAGCCCACAGCAGGGGTGGATGGTTACAGAGGAGAAGTATAGTCAAACGTCAATATTTATTTATTTTCTTTTCCGAACGGTAAGCCACTTCTTCCCACCGCTAACTTCAAGGTAAAATTCAGGTTACTTACACCGCAATCAAAAACTCTTAGCACGTGCAACTTCATCAATAAAAGAAAATTAGTAACTAAAGTAGCTGAAAAGAAATGGAAGCTTTGAAGGAAAATGGGACTTGAGCACCAAAAAAAAACATTGACAAGAATGTACAGAAACATCGAGGAACTAAATGGAAATTCCTTGTGTCCCTGTAGTCTTATTTCAATGACAGTGAGTGTGTTCTGGTTCCGAATGTGTCATTAACAGAGGATTGTTCAAAATCTGCAGAAGTTTGCCCACTGAAGACTGAGATAACGATACATATGGAAGAAAGCCAATTAATTGCTAGACATGATGAAGTGACTATCTTCACATACTGTCAGCTTGCAGATGCTACTAAAAACTTCAGGCAGGATTGTCTCCTGGGGCGAGGAGGATTTGGTTGCGTGTACAGAGCAACTCTTAGTGGTGGGCAGGTCTGCAACTGCTGGTTGTGCTTCTCAATTTTTTTAGTTATGCTGTGACAAAACCTACACTGAATATGACGCTAATATGAAACCTTTATCTTGGTGATGGCAATGTAAGTGTCAAGAGCTCCTTTGTATTTTCTATGTATGTCTAATTCTACTATCACAATTTCTCCATGACAGGTTGTTGCGGTGAAACAGCTTGATCTAGACGGGCTTCAGGGGAAGAGGGAATTTCTTGTGGAGGTTCTGATGCTCAGCCTACTGCACCACCCTAATCTAGTGAATTTGTTTGGATACTGCTTTGATGGCAATCAGCGCTTGCTCGTCTATGAGTATATGCCATTGGGATCACTAGAGGACCATCTGCATGGTTAGTAGGCCTGATGGTTAGTTTTAATGTTTTATTTTTGAAATGTATGTACCCACCACATCAGAAGCAACGGAAGATCCTAGCTGCAATTTGTAGCGTTGTCATAATTTGTAGGATTGTAGGACCTTAGTTTTCAGTATCGTATGGAAAGGAAAAGAAATTGTGCCACCAGTTCAGTCGTAGTTTGGGTCTATACCAAAGCCTTTTGGCTTATTTGTCTGCTGCCACTAGTTCATATCATTAATTTTCTCCCCTTAAAGAATGTCCAAGTACTTGAATTTGGCAAGAAACTATTCTAGATTGTGAAATGCTGTACTAATTTAACTCCAACAGTGAGTTTAATTAATACAAAAAATGAAATAATGAATATGAAGCTGTTCAAGAGTCGGCCACAGGAGGGGGGCGGGGGGAGTGCCGGAGGGGGAGGGGCGGCGGCGGCCGACGGGGCCGTACGGCCGACGACGGCCGGCGGGCCATCGGTGGCCAGCGCGCGGTGGAGGGGAGGGGGGAGGGAGGTGGCGTACTCGTTGGTCGGCGGCGACGGCGAGGTCGGCGACCGGCGGCGGCGGCGGGGACCGGCGGCGGCGGCGGGGACCGGCGGCGGCGGCGGCTGGGACCGGCGGGGAGGGCGGCGGCACTGTGGCCGCCTCCCGGCTCGTGTACGGGTTATATGTCCGGTTATTGACGACGGTGCCAGTTCACCGTCGTCAATAACTCCTCGGGCGGGCCCGAATTAAGTTAAAGACGACGGACACCGTCGTCAATAATTTATTGACGATGGTTCTCGTTCAGCCGTCATCAATAACTGCGTTATTGACGACGGTGCTAGGTCACCTTCGTCAATAACTCCTCGGGTGGGCCTGAATTAAGTTAAAGACGATGGACACCGTCATCAATAAATTATTGACGACGGTACTTGTTCACCCCTCGTCAATAGCATTAAAGACGACGGCCCCATCGATAATAAATTTGGCCGTCGTCAATGATCGTTTCTCCTGTAGTGAATGTGGACATGCTACTAGAAGACGGGAGCGGCAGCCGTACATGCTTGCCAAGCTGACAGACGACACAAGTGTGATTGTCGGCCTTGGTGCACTAGAAGTCAAAGGATGACAGCACGCGCTGCAACTGTTCGTGGCCTGGATGTCCCAATCTTGCATGCCAGAGTGGAGACCTAAGCATGGCCACGAGAGAGTGATGACTCTTTTTATTGTATGTTGGTTGGTGGAATGAGTAGAGGTCGCCGGTGGAATCACAACAGAGCAGAGTCGCCCCTGCAGATCCTTAATGGAAAAACTAAGAGGGTCAAATACAACAGCAACATTGTTATCTCGTGTCAGCGCAGGAACGGATATTAAATTTTCAACCAAATTAGGAGACATGAGAACATTATTCAGGTGTAAGGTGGATGCAGGAGTAGAAATATATAGTAGCATGTCCGATGCCATGAACCGGCAAAGATGCACTATTACCCACAATGATGGATGATGAGGATGGAGGAGGTGTGGATGAAGAGAGGATACCGGGGTTATGGATCATATGCGAGCTTGCACCGGTGTCAAGCACCCAATCATTGCCCGAATATTGGCTTGGTGGTGGTAGACCATGCAACGCAGTGAGCAAGACTGGTGGTGGTGCCGTGGCAGGTTGCAGGCTTTGATGATGCATGTTGGGGAAGCTTGCCGAGTCAGTTGCATGGAGCGCCTGTTGATTGGGGAAGCCTGGACGAGGTCCAAGGAGTCCAGAGGTCGGCGGACGCTAAAGTGGCATTTGCCACGCTTGGATGACACCAGTCCAAGGACGGTACGTTGTGCCCCAGCCAGGGCGAGGTGCGCCAGCGCTGCCGTTGACAGGCGCGCTGTTGTTGTTGCCGGCCGCTGGCGCTTGGCCGGAGCGGCCGTTGTTTTATCGTTGTTGACGTAGGCGATCACCACCGTTGCGGTTGTTTGATTGCTGCGGAGCCGAAGGAGATGCAGCAGCTTGTGGCATGGACGATGAAGGGGAATTGGTGGTCGACTTGCCCGTTGCCAAGAGAGCCGTATTGTCTTCCATCTTGGCGGTGTGCGCCTGGCGATTCTCGTCTCGCAGGAGAATCTCGTACAAACAGAAACGTCCGGAGTGGCTTGGATGCAGTGAGGACGGAGATCACATGACTGAATTTCAAAGACAGTCCACGGAGTGCATTGATTACCATCGCAGAGTTGGGATGTATGACATCACGTTGTAGGTCGGCGAGCTCCTTTAGACGACTGAAATAGTCAGCGATGCTGAGGTCGCCTTGATAGAGCCCGTGGAACTCTTGCAGCGCATAGACAGTACGCTGATTGGCGTTGTCGAGGAAGAGACCTCGAATAGCCAACCATAGCACGTACGCCGTCGGGCGCAGCACCCGGATCATCTTCATAACATTCGGCGTGATGGAGTTGTAGAGCCATGACACAATGCATTGATTGACTTGAAGCCAGTCTGCATTGTGTCACATGCTCTGGGCATCGACAGTGCCGTCGGCGTGATCCATGAGGCGGAATCGCTCCAGATGGAAAAGTTCAACTCGTCGTAGTGCAGGACGATGGGAACATGTGTACGGATGTTCACATGTTGGATGGACGTGGCAAGGATGGAAGTAGGCGCAGTGGAGTCAGCAAAAGGATTAGAGGTGGGAGAGGCAGACGAGCCAGCAAGGGATGACGTTGGGCTCGTGGCCATGTCAGAGATGCGGAAAGGTGTAGATGGAAAGAATTAGGCTGATACGATGAGAGAGAACAATCGTCGATTGATTCCATTCATCAAGCACATATTTATACACGAGTTCCGGCGAGCAGCGCCGGAAGCCAAGGCCTGAGCGGATAGCTACGTTGGTTACAGGAGATGCGAATATCCTGCATATCCTGGACGTGACCGAGCCGTGAGGAACGGCCATGCATGCCGTGATGTGATCAGCCATGCATGCGCGAATGACTCGGCGAATCAGTTAGCAGCAGCCGCCATCTACAGACTTCCTACAGTTTAGAGTCTGAAGTGCAAAATAATTCTATTATAGATAGAGTCTGTAATAGCAGGAGTTCAATCTCCTTAATGAGAGTCGGTTTGGAGTTTATCTACTATTAGAGTCCCATAGTATTAAGAGTCAGATTGTACTCTATATATACTGAGCAAATTAAGGAATAAAGAGTCAGTTTTAGTTGAGAAAAATACTAATATATGGGGGTTCTGTTGGTTGCGGCAACATGGCGCCGACTTCAAGTCTTCCTGTTCGGCGACAGAGATCAAGACCACGGGTTCCTCATCCCTACTACCTGCGTTCAAGTAAGAGGGCTAGATCATTTCGTGACAACTGCCCTGATAACTTGCAGTATCAAGCAAAAACCAAAGCAAGTCGTTGTCGTGTAAGTGCCAGTACGTTTGGTTGACTTCATTCACAGCTGTAGAGTCCAGCAGTCCACGGCCATCTCTGGATATCCATACCAGCAATTGGTAAAAAATACGCCCGTATATAACACTCCGTGTTTCAGAGACTCAGAAATTTGAAATCTTGAGGAAAATCCAAAATATGAATTTAAATTTGAATTCAACTCAAATCAATTCAAGCAAGCTCAAATTTTAAAAAAATTATATTCAAATCATCTAAGATAAGTTCTCGAAACAAACTGGAGCCAAGAGTCTCACAAAGAATTGTTTATGTATTTTCCCTGATTTAACCAGTTAATTAAAGAGAGAAATTAGAATTAAACTGTAAGGGCCCAAGTTTTTCATTTGCTAAAAAGTGTTCATCACACCACACCTCACCTCATTTGAGGAAATTATATGAACACATTTGAAGAGCAAGTAACCACCTTCAAGAAATTTATTAGGAGGTAAACTCACAAAATACAAAAGTGGGATTTCCCACATGCATCATACAGGGGCTGAGCATGTGTTTAATTCCTAAACCTTGTTAGGAATGCTCATGCCAAATTTCACCGAAATCCAAAACCTTTTGAGGTACTTTTGGGTACAATTGGAAAAAGGCTACTTTGAACTTAAATTCAAATTCAAACTCCTTTCATCACATGAATTCAAAGGTGGGATTCATATTCACACTCAACACATTTTTGTGTGAGCTCACACACCAATTTTCACTCCATTTGGAGTTGATCTTGACATGAGCTAATCTAAGCAAATTCAAACCCAATTTGAATTTCAAATTGCATATGTGCTGTAAAGTTATTCTAAACACTTCACACTTTGAATTATTCAAATCCAAATGGACATTTGGTGAATTATTCAAATGTACAAGGGCAGTGGAAAATTTAAGTTTTGAGGTTAAAACTAGGGAGTGGGGCCCTCCTGTCAGCCTCTCACTTGAGCAAACTGACTGAAGAACAAGGGCCCGGTTTCTCGGGCTGCAGCAGCGAGCGCCACCGAGGGGGTCGACCGAGCCACCTCCTGATTGCTCGAGGCGACGCTGGCAACCAACTCGTGAGTCCTAGTAGCTCCTCGGGCGATCTTTTCCCTCACAGCACGAGCTCCCGAGGCCGCACTCTCTCCCCGAGCGAAAACAGAGCCGCTCACACCGCCTCTACCTCGGTTCCGATCGGGAAACCGGCAAACCTCGCGCACAACCTCTCTCCGAGCTGTAAAACAACACTGGTTGCTCGTCCTACACTTCCACAGCACGCAAGCGCTCCATCTTCGAGCTTTCCGACCCTAGAACCGGTGCTACTCGCGGCAACCGAAAGTGACCGCCACGAGGTGCTCTCGTGGACAGCACGACTGGGTGGTTTTCACGCCCAAGCGAGGACGCTCAGAGGGGCGCTAGACCACAGCGCTGCTTCTGCCCAACCGGTTGATCCAGCCGTGGATCATCGCCGACGAATTCGTTGAAGTTCTTCCGGCGCGCACAAACGGATGTTCCGGTACGGGAACTCCAAATTCTTCCTCCCTATTCGTTGTTAGATCACCAAATCTTGCACACAGGGGCTGGACTAGGTGGCAAACATTTTCTTTTTAGCGACCCTAGCTTGAAACCGAATCGCAGCGGGGTATTTCGAGCTCTCCCAAGCATGCACATGTCGGCATGAAGCGGGCGCACGGTGACAACCTAGTTGGAGCCATTCCCGAGCGAGTTTAAGGCCATGTCGATGATCCTCGAGGTCCACTGGTGCTTTAGAGCCGTAGCCGAGCTTTTGGCAGGCTAGGTCGGTCGGCCGACGGTGCCGAAGGTGTACCGAAGCCGCCGCACGGTGTTCCGGCCGCCAGTAGCTCTAGCTCGTGCCACAGACGGGTTCCTCGCCCTCTCAAACTCACAGGCGGCGAGAACTAGGCCGAGAGGTGGCCAGAGAAGCAATATTTGTTTAGCCCCGGCGAGGGGGCGGCGCGGGCGCGGGAGGTTGAAGAAGAACTGTGCGTGGGACCCATGTGCAGTCTTTTAAACTTTTCCCCCGATTTTCAGATTTAGTTCAACTTCAAACCCACATAACTTTGGCTAGGAAACTCCAAATTGAGTGAACCAAATTTTGTGGGATTTAGATCTCTGAGAACTTTCCGAAAAATCAAGTTTAACTCTATGAAAATCTTTATTTCTCTAGAATTAATTCTTGAAATTTTAAAATGTTTAGAATTTTAAGTGGAAAATCCTGTAGAGAAAAATTCTGAAATTTGGCCAGGATGTTCCTTGTAAAATCCCGGACCTACCATAAAAATTTCAGATCTATCCGAGCTCATTTTGTCCACTTAATGTTGTGATTAATGAAACTGTTCCAGAGAAAATAAAAAATGTCCAGAAACATTTTTCAGATTTTCTCTGAACTTGTTTAGCTCATATCTGTTGCTAGGAATCTTCAATTTAGATGAAACCAATTCCATTAGAAACTATTGAAAATATAGTTTCCATAAAATCATGGATTGCTCCATGAAAATCGTTAGAACACCCTAAGAGCTCCAATTAAGGCCAAATACACATTTATTTGTGCAGGGCTCAAATGGGCATTGCTGCAAATGAAATTTGGCCAAGTCTCTGTGTAGGTTGTATCCAAGCCACAGGAAAAATTTCAGAGTCATTGGGCCTGTCTAGTTATATTTATAGACTTTTCAATATCAACTTCAAACTCATATGCTTTTAAATTGACACGCATATATGATTATCTCATGTAGTCGCTAAGGTTGAAGAGGAGCCTGAGGTGTTGGATTTCATCACTCCGGAGGAACAGCTAGCTTACGACCAGCAGCAAGTCAAGCTCCGGTTTGCATTAGCCGTTTCATAAACTTTGTTGTTTTGAGAACTTACATTGAGTATCCATTTCAATTATGCATTAGAGTCTTATTTGAAAACCCAATTACATAGCCAAGAGAACCAGGGTTCTGGGCTTAGGTTTTTAAACCTCGAGTAGCAACTGCAATGCTAAATTAGTGTAGGATTCAGTATAAGTCGAGTAGTTGGAACTATTCACGAGAATAGGCTAGAGGTACACCACTCGGTTATAGGTAGCAAATGGAACACATGCCATAGCTCCCCTTGTGTCGATTGAGGACCGAGCCATGTGTGGGCCTGTTGAACAAGCTAGAACAGTACCAAAGACCTATCGGATATATGGGAACTGGGAAACTGATGTAATTCAGGTAGCGATCTGTTGATGCATTGCTTGTTGTCCACAGGGTAGGTTGAGAGCATGAGGTGTAAATCGACTGGCGGCACTGCGTAAGCGCGCGCAGAGACCTCTTGCTCGGGACGATAGGACCGGTTCGACACTTGGCTGACAGATGAAAGGTGGTTGCGTACGACGTCCGTGGTGGTTGCTGTAGGCAACATCGAGTACGGGCATACGTGATGGGTTATTCCGGTAACCCTGCAGGTGTAAAATGATTATAATCATCGTCCCTCACGGTCAGTGAGTACCACTTGTTCACTGTACTGTGACGTAGAAAGAACAGGCTAGTGTAATGTTAAAAGGTTGTTGATTGAAAGATGTACTTTGGTTGCTAATGATTCGTTGTAGTTTAGAGCTAACTAAAGTTCCTTTCAACCATAGGAAAAGCACATGAGAATAATGCATTTCTTGTTTGATTGCGGCTCTCTTATGTGTATTAGCACGAGGTTCTCCACAACTTGTTGCTAAAAACATGAAAGTAAGGTTCAACTATTTAGGCGTGTCCTTTGCAACTTATATTCTATTATACACTGCAAACCCAACATGTAGAGTTTCATGTGTAGGTAAGACGGGTTAGTCTTGCTGAGCCATCGTGCTCACTGCTTGTGTTTGAAGCATTTGCAGGGTGGTATGAGGAGGAGGAGACGGACCCCCAATAGGGCAACAACGTCGAGTGGGAGCCGTGCACGCCGCCGTGTTAGTGTGCATGTATGCTAGTGGCAACACGTTCACGGGCTAAACGTGAACTCTTTTGCTTAGTCTACGCCCCTGAGTGTAGACTTGACGTATTTTCGGTGTTATTATGTTTATAATCACTTTTTTGTAATAAAACTTTGCTTCCGCTTTGTACCTTTTACGTGTGTTATCCGGTGCTGTGCAACGCAGCACCCCTCAGCGTGATCCGGGCTAGTCAAGACCGTTAGGTCCTCTCAGCGTGGTATCAGAGCTCGCTTGAGGTTTAACGCACTTCAAAAGGTTATTTTTCAAAAAACTCGGTGAGGAACGAGTTAGTAGCCCATATAAGTATGTTATTAGTGTATAGCAAGTGGCAAACACTAACCTAATTGCTTATATCGGAAAATCATGCATCTCGGGTGTGACACCCTCATCTCGGGTGTCTGCATATGTTCATGTTTTATGAAGAAGAAAAATTTTATGAAAAGAAGGAACAGAGACAAATATCAAAAGGATAGCCAATAAAGCTCTCAGAGAGCACCGAAGGCAACTTCCACGGCCAGCAGACCACGTGGCGTGTTCGGAGCTCATCCCCGAGAAGTTGGGAGAGGTCCGCCGCTAAACTGGCTACGTGGCAGGCTCGGGGGTTACCTCCGCAATTGGAAAGAGGTCCGACCCTGTGGGACACGTGTTGCCCACAGAGCTAGCCTCTGCGGAAGAAGCAAAGGCATTTTTCGTAGAACACATGTCACCTTCGGAGCTAGTCCTCGCGGAAGTCAGAGGACCATTCGCACGGGATACGTGTTGATCTCGGAACCCATCTCCGAGAAGTCCGGGTCTATCGAACACGTGTCGCCACCGGAGTTTATCTCCGGGAGGTCCGTCGCTGCTGGACACGTGTCAACCTCGGGGCATGTCCCTGGAGAAAGAAGAGAGGAAAGACCGGCGCCAACACGTGGCGTGTGCGGAGCTCACCTCCAAAGTAGGGGGGGGGGGAGGTCTCGGTCTATTGACACCTGGCACAACCGGAGCTCATCATCGCGGAGGTAACGAGTTCTAGAGCGGTTTTTACGCGTAAGGATACCGGTACGCAACAGAAACCGATCTAAATTCCACGATGTTACTAAAGATAAGACTTTAGGATCCAACAAAGATCTGAATAAGACTCTTATTCGGGATACAATCAGATTAGGACTTTTTGTTTCCCGATTATAAATAGAACCCAAAACCTCTGGCCGAAACCACAAACCTCTCTTAGAGCCCTAGCCCTAACTCGCCGAGTAAACCATCGTCGAAGCGCAACAAGGAAGATCACCGGAGGAAAGCACAGCGGTCTGAGGAGGACCTCGAAGGCCGAAAGGAACGTAAGGTAGGCCCCAATACCGCCTTACGATATCATTGTGTTTCTTTGCATCTGTTCTTTGATTCCTTTCGAACAGAAGCCTTCTCATGGGCAGATCACTTGATGATCAGTTTGATCTAAAGACAAGATCATTGCCACGTCCACCCTTGATCCGAACACCTTTGTCCATACAAGCCATGCAAGAACACGTACAGATCAATCTAATAAAACTAATCATGAGATAGCATGCATATGCATCCTCGCATTAGGTTTGTACATGATATTGATTGCTGTGAATCTTGTATGCACGTGATCCTACCTAGCAGGACAAGCTCAGGGAGCTGTCTACGACGAACTGCAGCAACCAGGTTTTGAGAATCAAGAACCCCTGGAACCGCAAGAACAAGACAAGTGCTCCTTGACCATATTGATCCTATGTTTTGGGTAAAACTGTTTTGTTTTGCGAAAAGGTGTGCGTACTGAGTCAAACATGATGGGAAGCCCTTTTATAGGAGTTTACTAGTTTTGATTAAACAACCCTTGTCGCCTGGGAAGTTTATGAGTCGGGTATGGTTTTTGCTTATGCTTCGCTGAGTCTATGGGATTGGGAAGCGAGATAGATGTGTCTAGCTAACTGCACTCGTATTGATAATGAGAAACTGATGTTAATAATGAATATGGATCGGAGGGAGATCTAGGCAAGCCTGGGTTTGTGAATGAGGTAGCATGAGATGGTGGTTTTGCTTGCCGTAGATCTAAGGACAGGTTCATGCATGCACATGCCAGGATAACAGTGCCACCACAAGGCCAAGTATGGGTGCGGCTTAGCTGAGTAATTAGGTAAGTTGCTAGAGTGTTATGGACTGTGGAAGGCGCGGGGAATGGGAGTCGAGTGAGGACTGCCCTGGGAACTGCATGGCACAAGAGGGGGCCCGTGGGTGGGAGAATTGGAGATTCTAGCCTGCCGGTGAAACCTTAGTGAGTCCATACATCTAGTAACCCCTTTGTAAAGGCTATTTTGTGATCTCTTGACCATACACTGACGAATGTGTACTGGTATAATGGAGGTTCTGCAGTCGCCGACGGGTGACGAAATCATAAACTTGTGGGTAAAGAGGTGCAAACTCTACAGAGTCTAAAACTATCATGATAGCCGAGCTTACGGTCACGAGCACCTAGCTAAACTGCCATGATTAGTTGGGATGGTTATTGGTTATGGTTATTGGTTTGGTTTGGGACTGTTGAGTCCGAGAGATAAGATGGTTGCATGACTGATGGGTCATGACATGAGATTGGTCTCGGTGCGAGACGAGGTTGTTTTATGAGGTGAGATGGTAGCGAATATGAGGAGGTATTCGTGAGTATGAATAAAGAATTGGTTAATGTTCGGATGGAACACGGGAAGTGATGGAGGTATGTTAGTAATTCAATACATGCTGGGATTACATCTAAAGTTAAGTTGTTGTTTTATCATGGTTTTATAAATCTGCTTTTCTGCAAATAAGCCTTTTTATGCCTACCTTGTTTATGAGCTGCATATCATGTGTTTTCCCGCACTTGCTGAGTACATCATTGTACTCAAACTTGCATTATTACTTCATCATCAGTAGCAGGAGAAGCCTACTATGAATATCAAGTGGAGCATTATGGCGTGTGATCTGTTCTCAACCTTGCCCGTGGAGGGAGTAGAGATGGAGCCACTTCTGCTTAGATTTGCTTCCGCATTAGCTAAATTGCTTCCGCTTTAGAATAAAGACTTCCGCTGCATAGAAATAAGACTTCCGCTGTGAGCATGAGTCCAAGACTCATGAGGTGTTGTAATAAACTCTCTTATTCGTGGTAATATATAATCTGAATTCAGTTTGTGGAACGTATGTGTATGTGTGATGAACATCGTGGGCACACATATGCATTAGTTCTCGGTTCCGTGGTTTTCCCCACAGAATTGAGGGCGCCACAGATTGGTATCAGAGCCACGGGTTGACAGTAGGTTACATGCCCAGATAGAAACCCTAGATTGGTAATTGAGCCACGGGTTAACAGCGAGTTACACCCCTAATTAGGAGTCACAGGTAGCTAAGCCACGCTGACCAAAGGAAGCGTCCTAGAGTGAATAGCTTAGATTGGCTTTAAAACCACCTTGGCATAGGAAACCATCCTTGAATAGGAGTTGTATGAGCCCTTGCAATGATTGTGTGTGATTATGTGCTTAGTGTGAGTTGTGGGACGTCTCAAAAACGTTGTCCATATCCATACGTCAGAAGAAAGAGATGTGAAATGCTTTGGCACTTGATCACATCCTCATAAGGGCTAATACATATAGTCCAACTCACCTTGATGCATATAGTGGAAGGGACCTACCTAACCTTCTAACCTTCTATTCTATTTCGTTCTCTCTCACAGATGGTGAGAGGAAACGCCAGCCGAAGGAACGTCCAGGAGGATGACCACGAGGAAGTTCCTGCTAACCCCGGAGCTGGTGAAAACCACCTGGAACGGCTGCTGGCTATGCAAAACCAGCTTATGCAAATCATGATCCAAACTTCGGGTCAGTTGCAGGCCAACCAAAACCCCATTCCGGCACCACCGCCACCACCACCACCGGCTCATAACAGGTTGGGAGAGTTCATGAGGACTCGACCACCCACCTTTGCTCAAGCTAGTGATCCCATGGAGGCCGATGATTGGTTAAAATCCATAGAGAAAAAGCTTACCATTGTTCAGTGCAATGACCGAGAGAAGGTTCTCTTCGCGTCGCACCAACTTATGGGAGCCGCTGCTGATTGGTGGAATGCCCTGAGCAACACTCATGCCGATCCAGAGACAATCACTTGGACTGAGTTCAAGGAAAGTTTCCGCTCCCATTACATCCCTGTTGGTGTAATGATGCTCAAGAGGCAGGAGTTTGAAGGTCTCCGCCAAGGACAGAAGAGTGTGAACGAGTATCTCAACAAGTTCATACAACTGTCCCGGTACGCCCCCAAAGATGTCAACTCAGACCAGAGGAAGCAGTACCTGTTCATGAGAGGGTTGAACAATGAGATCCAGGTTCAGCTCCTCAACAATGACTACGTAAGCTTCAAGAAGCTGGTTGACAAGGCTGTTGTGGTTGAAAACAAGATCCGAGAGATCGAGCGAGAGTGCAAGAGGAAGATGCCATACCAGCCCCAAGGGAGCAACGTACGACCTAGGTACATGCCCCCTGCACCGCAGTATGGATCGACCACTCCTGCGTACCGCCCTAGTCAGCCACCATAGCAACAATTCGTTGCATCGGCACCTCGTGTGCCCATGCCTCCTGCGCCCCGACCTAACAATGGCGCCCCTGTTCAAAACCCCCACCCAACGTACCTGCTGCCGTAGGCAACAGGGCATGCTTTGCATGCGGGGAAGTAGGACACTTCGCTAACCAGTGCCCGAGGAGAGGCCCTGAACAGCAAGGTAACGTGCCCAAGCAGAACCAACGACCAAACGGAGGGGACAACCAAGGGAACCGTGGACCGCAGAACTACGCTCGTGGCCACGTAAACCATGTCACTGCTGAGGAAGCACAACAGGTTGAGGACGTCACAATTGGTATGTTCCTTGCCAACTCCAACCCAGCCACCATTTTATTTGATTCCGGAGCATCGCATTCCTTCATATCATCCAAATATGTTGCCAAACATCATCTACCAGTATCCCACTTAGAATGTGCTATGTTAGTTAATTCTCCCGGAGGAGAAATGAGGACTAATATAGTATGTCCTAAAGTAAGCCTTAAAATAAGGGGGGTAGACTTCCTTGCCAACCTTATTGTCTTGGACTCCCACGAGATTGACATCATACTCGGGATGGATTGGCTAAGCAAACACAACGGAGTAATCCAATGTGCTGAGAGGAGCGTGCAGTTGACAAACGAACACGGTATTCGTGTCGAGTTTGAGTCAGCCCAGCAAACAACCGAACGGGAAAATTTGAACCACGTCGAAGGAACAACATTGGACAGCATTCCAGTGGTTCAGGAATTTTCGGACGTGTTTCCGGAAGAGCTTCCAGGTATGCCACCTAACCGGGACATCGAGTTTGCCATAGATTTGGTACCCGGAACTGCACCCATAGCCAAAAGACCCTATAGGATGCCCGTCAACGAGCTAGTTGAACTCAAGAAGCAAATTCAAGAACAGTTGAAAAAGGGTTTTATCCGACCAAGCTCGTCAGCATGGGGAGCTCCGGTGCTCTTCGTAGACAAGAAGGATGGAACCCAAAGGATGTGCGTGGACTATAGGTCTCCCAACGAGGTAACAATCAAGAACAAATACCCTCTGCCCCGTATAAAGGACCTATTCGACCAAATGAAGGGAGCCCGAGTATTCTCCAAGATTGATCTTCGGTCAGGATACTTCCAGCTGAAGATTAAGCCCTCTGACATACCTAAGACAGCCTTTCGGGCACGGTATGGTTCATATGAATATACCGTTATGTCCTTTGGATTGACGAATGCACCCACATACTTCATGTACCTTATGAACAAGGTTTTCATAGAGTACTTGGACAAGTTCGTCGTGGTTTTCATCGACGACATTATGGTGTATTCAAAAAGTGAGGAGGAGCATGAAGAACATCTGAGATTGACCTTGCAGAAGTTGCGTGAGCATCAATTGTATGCCAAGCTCAACAAGTGTCAATTCTGGCTAAAGGAAATATATTTCGTAGGCCACATTATCTCCAAGGAAGGGGTTTCGGTTGATCCTGGAAAGGTGAGAGATGTTCTGAAGTGGGACCAACCGAAGAGCGTGAGGGATATTCGGAGTTCCCTTGGGATGGCAGGATACTATCGGCGCTGCATCAAAGACTTCTCTAGGATAGCAAAACCTATGACGGAGTTGCTAATGAAGGGAAAAGTCTTTCAATGGACATCAGCTTGCCAAGAAAGTTTCGAGGAACTCAAGGAAAGGCTAACCACAACACCAGTTCTGGTATTACCAGACGTAAGCAAGAGCTTTGACATATATTGTGACGCGTCCAGACAAGGACTCGGATGTGTGCTCATGCAGGAAGGACAAGTGGTAGCCTATGCCTCACGACAATTAAATAAGCACGAGCTTAACTATCCTACGCATGATTTGGAGTTAGCAGCAGTGGTGCATGCATTGAAGATTTGGAGACATTATATCCTTGGTCATCGATGTGAGATCTATACGGATCATAAAAGCCTCAAGTACATATTCACACAAACGGACTTGAATTTGAGGCAACGTCGATGGTTAGAACTCATCAAGGATTATGATGTCGGAATCAACTACCACCCCGGAAAGGCCAATGTAGTAGCTGATGCATTGAGCCGAAAGGGAGCATGTCACCAACTCACGATTTGGGAGCTACCACCCGAACTACGTAAGGAGTTTGAACGGTTACACCTCGGATTCTTGAATAACATGGAAATAATAGAGATCCACTCCTCATTGGAGCAACAAATAAGAGAGGGCCAAGCAACGGACGAGGAGATCAAGGAGATCAAGGAAAGAATCCGACAAGGAATAGAGAAGGATTTCAAGGAGGATGAAAAGGGTACGCTTTGGCTAGGAAAAAGGATTTGTGTGCCGAACGTAAGACACCTCCACGACATGATATTGAAGGAGGCACATGATTCCCCCTATTCCATACATCCCGGAAGCACCAAAATGTACAAGGACTTGAAAACTTGTTATTGGTGGGATGGTATGAAGAGGGATATAACCGAATACGTTGCCTTATGCGACACATGCCCACGGGTAAAGGCCGAACATCAAAAACCCGCTGGATTGTTGCAACCTTTGAGAATACCCGAATGGAAGTGGGAGGACATCAGTATGGACTTCATCGTCGGATTACCACGTACTCAGTCGGGATACGACTCCATCTGGGTCATTGTGGACCGGTTGACGAAAACCACCCATTTTCTTCCGGTAAAGACCAGTTACAACGTTGCACAATTGGCAGAGTTGTACATGGAGCAGATCGTGTGCCGTCACGGAGTTCCGAAGAGGATAGTCTCGGATCGAGGTTCTCAGTTTATCTCTAGATTCTGGAGGAAGCTGCAGAGAGTCATGGGTACACGACTGGATTTTAGCTCCGCCTACCATCCACAAACAAATGGACAAACCGAAAGGACAAACCAAATTTTGGAGGACATGTTGATAGCTTGCGCCTTGAAATGTGGGCGTAGTTGGGATAGGAGTTTACCGTATGCCGAATTCTCTTATAACAACAGCTATCAAGCTAGCTTGAAGATGTCGCCTTTCGAAGCCTTATATGGTAGACGGTGTAGAACGCCACTGTTCTGAAATGAGATTGGAGAGAACCAGGTGTTTGGGCCCGAAGTACTACAAGAAGCTGAAAAGCAGGTCCAAACGATACGGGAGAACTTAAAGGCTGCTTAGTCACGACAGAAAAGCTATGCGGACAATAGGCGTAGGAAGTTGACCTTTGAAGTAGGAGACTTCGTATACCTTAAGGTATCGCCTATCTGAGGCCAACGACGTTTCAACGTCAAAGGCAAGCTATCACCTCGCTACATCGGACCATTTAAGATTTTGGACAAGCGAGGAGAAGTAGCCTACCAACTAGAGCTCCCAAACCACCTCTCCGACGTACATGACGTGTTTCATGTATCCCAGCTCAAGAAGTGCTTGAGAGTACCAGAGGAACAAGTGTCGATGGGAGAGCTTGAACTTCAAGAGGACCTGACTTACGCAGAACACCCTGTCCGAATCTTGGATGTAAAGGAAAGGGTCACCCGAAACAAGGTGATTCGATGGTGCAAGGTACAATGGAGCCATCACACCGAAGCTGAAGCCACATGGGAGCGTGAAGAGGATATCAAGGCAGAATTCCCCCATCTATTTCCTACTAACGAATCTCGAGGGCGAGATTCAATTTAAGGGGGGTAGATTTGTGACACCCTCATCTCGGGTGTCAGCATATGTTCATGTTTTATGAAGAAGAAAACATTTTAAGAAAAGAAGGAACAGGGACAAATATCAAAAGGATAGCCAATAAAGCTCTCAGAGAGCACCGAAGGCAACTTCCACGGCCAGCAGACCACGTGGCGTGTTCGGAGCTCATCCCTGAGAAGTTGGAGAGGTCCGCCGCTAAACTGTGTAGGATCGAAGAGCACGTGAAAAGCTACCAGAGGGGGGGTGAATGGTAGATTAAAACTTTTTTCAGCGGAAACAACAAAAACCCCTCAGCAAAAATCAATCGGTTAAAGAAACCGTGTGTGCAAGTGTTTTCAAACGTGTTTAACCGTGACAAATCAAGTAGAGAGGTAGATAATCAAGTCACGGATCTAATGCAACAAGAATCACTTGAAAACACGAAGTAAAACTTGAGATACGATCAAAACATTAAACGAAGATCAATCTGTTCTACCCGATATAAAACAGATCTGCAACGCTGCAAAGAAACTTGTGTATCTCAAAAACTACAGATCCTAAGCTCGTGAAAATTTCACAGATGATAGATAATTGAGTTGTGAAGACAACCCAAAATGAATCACGTCAATCGGATCTGTAAAACTCGAGTTATGAACGAAACACCGAAGCAACATCAGTCTGTCCAGAAACTCGGCGAGAAAGACTTGACGAAAAATAAGTCGGACGAACAAGGCACAAAAACTCCTCGAAACTATGAACTTTATTCAATAGAAACACAAGAGGAACAGCCCAAAGTTCTCTACCCACGAGATCTCTGGCCTCCCTTGCTTTTATAGCCAGCCCTCAGGCTAAACAATCCAATCTAGTACTCCTACTCCTAATTGGACTCGTATCCTAACTTACCATAAGTGCTCAGGACTCTCCTATTCGCAGATAGAAGCAATCGTGAGACTTCCAAACACCTTAGGAACGTCCTAAACATTCCTAAAACAACTCAACTTCATGCATAGCACGAAATCCTATCATAACCAATTCAAATCTTCCATATTTGAGCCATATCCGACTCAGCCTCAGCCTGAGTACGCAATCCATCCGGTTGGACCTTTCCGACCAATTCTTTACGTCCACTTCTCTTCACCACGCCTTGGAACAATGTTGCCACGTCCATGCACTCCTTGAACACGTGCAAACACCTTCCAACGACGTACACGCAACCTTCATATGCACTGCCCTTGATCCAAACATGCTGCGCGACCTCCCGATCAACTCAACCACAGCTCCTCCCGAACTTGGTCGTTGGAACCTCATCTCCTCCCTGAGACTAGTCCAAGGATCCTGTCACCAGCCATGTCTTGAACTCAAGCAACACCTGCACATGAATAAAAAACCAATTCTTCCGAGCACAAGTCCTCGACTTGACTCACGTTAGTTCGAAAACCACAACACCTTACATGAGCACGTCACATAAGCATGTTGCAAACCATATCAAATGATAACAGCCATAACCACCAAAACACACCAAAAACTTAGCAAATTAATACTAAGCAAACCTTCCCATAAAGCAAGTTTGAAACATTGCGAGTTAAAAGCAAAAACAAGACTCTGCAGTTCTACGAGTTGAACTTCACGAGAGCTCCCTAAAACAAGCTCCGGACCTCACAGAAGAATGTTTTGGCAATATTCAAAACTATGAATGTTAATGTTAACTTTTATCCTAATTGCCAATGTATTCAGCACACATAGGTCTCACAATCTCCCCCTTGATGAATGCATTGGCAACACCAATTAAAATCCGAACATTGGCTTATGAAAAGTTTTGAAAACTCATTTCTCCCCCTTTATTAATTTCTCCCCATTTTTTAAAATCAGAGGAGGAAGAAAGTGTATAACATATGCAAAGTGTAAAAAAAATCTCTCCTTACATATTTCTCCCCCTTTGAAAATGTATTCAGCAAGGTTCAAAAGAGAAATTTTTAAATGTTATGAGCATATTATAACATATACATACAAAACAAAGCTCATCCAAGTCATACTATAAGGTTACTTACACTATCACATCAATGAGATACATAAAGTAGTGTAAGCCATGCTAGAGATCAAATGTATTTTTCAGTTTAAGCAAGTCATGATCTCCCTTACTCAATTATTTCAAAACCTGAAAACATGACACTTGTTGCTGCATTTTTATTATTCATAATCATTTAAGGCAAAAAGTTGATCATATGATATTTGCAAGAGATTATATGCCGCATCAGCCTTATTCTAACCAACCAAGCCAAGTCTATGTCATTTGACAATCAGAGGCTTAAGGACATGGTTTTAGTCATACACAATTCCTTCCAAGTTCATATCTTAGTGCAATGATAAGCAATCTCAAAAGAAGAAGTGCGATGCATGCATATTCTCTTGATCTTTTCTCAAATTTTTATTTGAAAACTCAACATGTGAGCTGATCACTTGATTAATTTTTTTATGATTAAAAGCACTTGTGAGCACGCAACAAGTTCAAAACAGCAAGAAAGTTCAATCATGACCAGATTTAGTGTAAGTAATTATTCCAATTACTAGTCATGGCAAAAACTACAAAATGTATAACATGAGTAATGTAGTAAGAACTTTCAGCCTGTAAAAGGAATCACAAAGTCATATATGTATGAAATACTATGCTCATATTATTTTAGTTTCAGATTCAAACATAGACTTTCAAAGTTTCAAACCCCCCCTCAATTTAAGCCATGAGGATGCATAACCCCTATTTCACTAGAATGAAACAAAAACGAGTGAAATCCAAAGGTTTTGTAAAAATATCAGCCAATTGTTGTTTGGTATCGACATGGTGAAGCACAATGTTTCCTTTTTCAACATTATCACGAAGAAAGTGATACCTAATGTCAATGTGCTTAGTTCTAGAGTGTTTCACGGGGTTTTTAGCAATACAAATTGCACTAGTGTTATCACAAAACAGTGGAACACTATCTAAATCAACCCCATAGTCCTTAAGTGTTTGAACAATCCAAAGAATTTGTGAGCAAGCTCTAGCCGCAGCTACATATTCAGATTCGGCCGTGGATTGTGCAACTGAACTTTGTTTTCTAGAGGACCAAGCAACAAGTGAATTACCAAGAAAATGACAAGCACCCGAAGTACTTTTCTTATCAATCCTACAACCCCCAAAATCAGCATCCGAAAAATCTTTCAAAGAAACGGTTGAGGAAGAAGGAAGAAAAATGCCAAATTCTTGAGTTCCATGTAGGTACCTGAGAATCCTTTTGATGGCTTGGCGATGTGAAGCACGTGGAGAAGCTTGAAAACGTGCACAAAGACATACGCTGAATTGTATGTCCGTTCTTGACGCCGTGAGATACAAAAGTGATCCAATCATACTTCTGTATTCTTTTTTATCGACCGGGTCACCATCTTCGTCAAGTTCAAGTGTTGTTGCTGTTCCCATTGGTGTCCGAAGAGGCTTGCATTTGTCCATGTTGAAGCGCTTAAGAAGGTCCTTTGTATACTTAGTTTGATGCACAAAAGTTCCTTCTTTTGTTTGCTTGATTTGCAACCCCAAAAAGTATGTGAGTTCTCCCATCATACTCATCTCAAATTCTAAACTCATCATAGCTGAAAACTTGGACACGAGATCATGAGAAGCACAACCAAAGATAATATCATCCACATACACTTGAACGAATAATGAGTCATTGCCATGCTTAAGTACAAAAAGAGTTTTATCAAACTTGCCCATGGTAAACCCCTTTTCAAGTAAGAATGTTTTTAACCTATCATACCATGCTCTAGGGGTTTGTTTTAGACCGTACAAGGCTTTGGACAGTTTGTAAACATGATTAGGAAAATTTAGATTTTCAAAACTCGGTGGCTGCTTAACATAAACCTCCTCCTCTATGTAGCCATTAAGAAAAGCACTTTTAACATCCATTTGATATAACTTGAAACCTTTAGATGCAGCAAATGCTAATAAAATTCTTATAGCTTCTAATCTAGCAACAGGAGAAAATGTTTCATCAAAATCTAGACCTTCAATTTGAGTGAAGCCTTGAGCAACCAACCTAGCTTTATTCCTAACCACAACCCCATCCTCACTTTGCTTATTTTTAAATACCCATTTAGTTCCAATTAATGTGTGACCTTGAGGTGGAGGTACAAGTTTCCAAACATTATTTCTTTCAAAAATTTCTAACTCTTCTTGCATGGCATTAATCCAAGATTCATTAGTGAGTGCGTATGATATATCCTTGGGTTCAAAAGAAGCAACAAAAGCAGAATGAGCATGAGAGTTTGGATCGCAAAAACTGGACCGAGTGACTCGTTCATGCAAGCTTTCAATGATTTGTTGTGGAGGATGACTTTTGAGTACTCGGAGGGGAGTAGACACTTCACAAGCACCTTCTTCTTCATGTTCGAACCTTTGATTAGGAGAGCTTGTTGATTGAGGAAGGTCCGAACCAGCAGTAGTGACTGTTGGTGCTGGTTGTGGTGCAAAATCAGCAGCTTGATCGTTATTTACTTCCGAGTTTTCGGGCAGCAGAACCACTTCTTCATCTTCTTCAATAAAAATACCCTCCCCCTGCGGATATGGATCCAGACCTGCAATATCAGAGCTAGTACTTGGGCTAGCTTCATCAAAAGAAACCTCGCAAGTCTCCACAATTTTGTTAGTGTCAAGTAAAAGCACACAGTAGCCTCTAGTATGAGATGGATAACCAAGAAACATGCCGTCAACAGATCTAGCTTCAAATTTATCAAGATTACCATGTTTCTTAACAAAGCATTTGCATCCAAAAACCCTAAAGTGTGTAACACTAGGCCTATGTCCAAACCGGAGCTCATATGGGGTTTTTCCAAGCTTAGCACGCAAGAAAACACGATTTGAGACATAACAAGCGGTTGCAATTGCATCAGCCCAAAATTTCCTAGGAGTTTGATATTCATCACGCATAGTCCTAGCCATCTCAACTAAGGTCCTGTTCTTTCTTTCTACGACACCATTTTGTTGTGGTACATAGGGTGAAGAGTATTGATGATCTATTCCATTTTCAGCACAAAAGTGATCAAAGGATTGGTTTTTAAATTCAGTTCCGTTATCACTTCTAATTGCTTTTAATGATCCTGGGTGATCAATAGATAATATAAGAAATATAGTTCTAAAATGACTAAAAGCTTCATTCTTAGATGCCATAAAATAAACCCAAGAATATCTGGAATAATCATCAACAATCACAAGCACATACCATTTACCTCCGAAGGATTGAACACGTGCCGGACCTACTGTGTCAAGATGTAAAAGTTGTCCCGGTTCAGCTGTCATGGTCATTGTGAGAGGAGCATGTGAACCTGCAACAAACTTAGCATGTATACAAGAAGAGCACACAATATCATTGTCCTTTTTAAGCTTCGGCAGCCCACGTATGCGATCGAGAGCACTAACATGAGTGAGATGATCAAAGCCTATGTGACCAAGTCTACGATGCCAAAAATATAGATCCTTTGTATCATTAGCAACTAGACACCGATGCTTAGAAGTTGACAAATCAAAATCAGCTTTAAAAACTCTTCCAAACCTAGACATGTTAAACAAAAGCTCACCTTTTGAATCTACAACCTTGCAGCAATTTTTAGCAAAGCTAACCTCTAGATTTTCATCTAGCAATTGTGAAACCGAAAGCAAGTTGTATTTCAAATTTTTAACAAGTGCCACATCTTTCAAAGTGTAGAGATTGTTTACTCTAACCGAACCTTTAGCAATTATGGGAGTAGAAGAGTTATCGGCGAAAGTAACATTTTCTACACGTGACACAAAAGAGAGAGAGGAGAACCATTCTTTGTTACCGGTCATGTGGCGTGAGCAACCTGAATCCACAATCCAAATGTTCTCCTTCCTCAAACGTGAAATCTACACAGCAGCACAATACGTCGATGACTCAATACTGAGGTTAGTTAAAAGACTTTTAGGAATCCAGTACTGAGTCACACGACATCCAGCAGGAATAACACGTGAAAGCTGAGAAGGTACAGCAGGTTTATGAGCCAAACATCGAAAATTTTTGTTCCCAACTACTGACTTAGAAGATGTGTTATATGTAGCACAAAAAACAGTAGGTCCGGGAGCAAGTTTTTGACTCATTACAGCAGGTTGCAAGCTCCGAACCTTCGGTCTAGCATATTTCGCTTGGTTGTTATGTGATCTAGCAAGTATTCTTTGTTTCTTATCGTGTTTAGCTAGTCTATAACAAAAATCCATGACATGACCATCTCTACCACAGTAGGTACAATGAAAAATAACCTTATTATCATGTCTAGATGAGCAAGCAACACGTTTATTAGAACCCGAATGGGACAGTACTCCTGCAGATTTGAAAATCACCTCTTTTTGTCTAGGAGCTGTTTGAATCAAACCGCTTCGTAATGACTTTACAACTTTAGGTGGGTGTGCCTTAGCATGAGCATGAGAATTAAAACCTAAACCAGTTTTATCATTACAAGACTTGGAAGAATTCAGCAGCAAGTTTATGTTCTTATTTGCATTAGAAAACCGATCTAGTGTCCTATGCATGTCATCAAGTTTATTGGACAGATCAAAGCAGTTTTCACATGAAGTTTTTCCTTTTAGTTTGTAATTTGAACAATATTTAACTTCATGCACACGTAAAGCATTGTTCAAAATAGAAATCTCATTCATAGCATCATTTAGTTTCTTATTCAGATCATCACATGAAGAACAATACAAATCAATTATAGAACAACAAGCATCTTTCAAATTTTTATCATTAAGTGCAGCAAGCTCTTTGTTCTTTTCAATTTCAAGTTCAAGTTTATCAAGTGTAGATGCGTGTGCACTTCTTAAAGAGGATAATTGTTCATAAATCAAATCACATGAGGAACAAGAATCATCACTAGGAATCAAAGTTTTTAAACGATTAATTTCAGATTCTAGTGATTCAATTTTAACAGCATTGTTCCTAAGTTTTTTATCCTTTTTCTTTAATATAACAGTGGCACGAGAAATAGCATCACACATTTCTTCGCAAGTGGGACATACCTCTTCATCGTCGCTGTTGTATTCTGCCTCCTCGGAGCTTGAACTTGACTTGCTCGCCATGCAGCACATATTTGCCATAGCTTCTTCATCTTCATCACTACCGGTGTCCACATCACTTGAGCCGAAATCTTGAAGTGCAGAGATCATACTATGCACTATGTTGCGCATTGATAAATCTTTCTTCTTCTTATTCTTTGCAAACGATTTCTTCGGCCTTGTTTGCTTTTCTTCACGTGAAGTCGGACCTGAAAGGTTAGGGCACTCCGTACGAAAATGTCCTGTCTTACCACATTCAAAACATCGTTGAGGTCCGGAGCTTCCTCTCCTTCTAGTTCTCACATTTTGCAGTGCTTTTGAGAACAGAGTAGAGATGAGTGCAAGCTCCTCCTCTGGAAACTCTTCAATCTGTTCAAGGGTTAGAGATGACAGCAAAGAGAGTGCACCACTAGATGATGATTGACTAGAACTAGACATGTCACGTTGCGAAACAAATGCAATAGACTTGTTGGGGTTTTTACGTGAGATGATGTCAATTTCATGAGTTTTCAATTTAGAATAAAGCACGTCTAAAGTAAGAGAACTCATGACAGTAGATTCACGAATAGATGTAACTTTCATCTCCCAAATTGACATATCTAATGCTCCTAACAATTGTCTAGCATTTTCAGCATCTGAAAAGTTAACATTGACACTACGCAAGTTGCTGAGAATTTTATTAAAGCGAGCAAAAAGGTCGTCAATTGACTCACCGGGTTGCATCTCAAAACACATGTATTATTTCTTGAACATATCTTGCCTTACCTCCTTGATCGTATTGGATCCTTCATGGTAGTCACAAAGAGCTTTCCAAACATCATATGCAGATCGGAGGTGTGCAACACGGTCGAAGTCGCTTTGAGTCAATCCTTGGATGATCAAGTTGCGAGCCTTGTTGTTGTTGTCAACATCTTCATGTTCGCAGCCGTAACTTGATCGTTGGGTGGTACATCGAAGTTCCGGTAGACCTTTTCCCATATGGCAAAGCCTTGCGCTTGTATGTAGGCCTCCATCTGCGCCTTCCAAACCTGAAAATCGATGAAATTGAACACACAAGGTTTTGCGAAGTACTTCTCCATGATGGTTAGTCAAAACACGTGCAAATCATAAAGATTAGAGCACCTTGGCTCTGATACCAATTGTAGGATCGAAGAGCACGTGAAAAGCTACCAGAGGGGGGGTGAATGGTAGATTAAAACTTTTCGCAGCGGAAACAACAAAAACCCCTCAGCAAAAATCAATCGGTTAAAGAAACCGTGTGTGCAAGTGTTTTCAAACGTGTTCAACCATGACAAATCAAGTAGAGAGGTATAAAATCAAGTCATGGATCTAATGCAACAAGGATCACTTGAAAACATGAAGTAAAACTTGAGATACGATCAAAACATTAAACGAAGATCAATCTGTTCTACCCGATATAAAACAGATCTGCAATGCTGCAAAGAAATTCGTGTATCTCAAAAACTACAGATCCGAAGCTCGTGAAAATTTCACATATGATAGATAATTGAGTTGTTAAGACAACCCAAAAAGAATCACGTCAATCGGATCTGTAAACCTCGAGTTATGAATGAAACACCGAAGCAACGTCAGTCTGTCCAGAAACTCGGCGAGAAAGACTTGACGAAAAACAAGTCGGACGAACAAGCCCCAAAAACTCCTCGAAACTATGAACTTTATTCAATAGAAACACAATAGGAACAGCCCAAAGTTCTCTACCCACGAGAGCTCTGGCCTCCCTTGCTTTTATAGCCAGCCCTCAGGCTAAACAATCCAATCTAGGACTCCTACTCCTAATTAGACTCGTACCCTAACTTACCATAACTGCTCAGGATTCTCCTATTCGCAGATAGAAGCAATCGTGAGACTTCCAAACACCTTAGGAACGTCCTAAACATTCCTAAAACAACTCAACTTCGTGCCTAGCATGAAATCCTATCATAACCAACTCAAATCTTCCATATTTGAGCCATATCCGACTCAGCCTCAGCCTGAGCACGCAATCCAGCCGGTTGGACCTTTCCGACCAATTCTTTACGTCCACTTCTCTTCATCACGCCTTGGAACAATGTTTCCACGCCCATGCACTCCTTGCACACGTGCAAACACCTTCCAACGACGTACACGCAACCTTCATATGTACTGCCCTTGATCCAAACATACTGCGCGACCTCCCGATCAACTCAACCACAGCTCCTCCCGAACTTGGTTGTTGGAACCTCATCTCCTCCCTGAGACTAGTCCAAGGATCCCGTCACCAGCCATGTCTTGAACTCAAGCAACACCTGCACATGAATAAACAACCAATTCTTCCGAGCACAAGTCCTCGACTTGACTCACGTTCGTTCGAAAACCACAACACCTTACATGAGCACGTCACATAAGCATGTTGCAAACCATATCAAATGATAACAGCCATAACCACCAAAACACACCAAAAACTTAGCAAATTAATACTAAGCAAACCTTCCCATAAAGCAAGTTTGAAACATTGCGAGTTAAAAGCAAAAATAAGACTCTGCAGTTCTACGAGTTGAACTTCACGGGAGCTCCCTAAAAACAAGCTCCGGACCTCACAGAAGAATGTTTTGGCAATATTCAAAACTTTGAATGTTAATGCTAACTTTTATCCTAATTGCCTCAGCACACATAGGTCTCACAAACTGGCTACGTAGCAGGCTCGGGGGTTACCTCCGCAATTGGAAAGAGGTCCGACCCTGTGGGACACGTGTTGCCCACGGAGCTAGCCTCTGCGGAAGAAGCAAAGGCATTTTTCGTAGAACACATGTCACCTTCGGAGCTAGTCCTCGCGGAAGTGAGAGGACCAGTCGCACGGGATACGTGTTGATCTCGGAACCCATCTCCGAGAAGTCCGGGTCGATCGAACACGTGTCGCCATCGGAGCTTATCTCCGGGAGGTCCGTCGCTGCTGGACACGTGTCAACCTCGGGGCATGTCCCTGGAGAAAGAAGAGAGGAAAGACCGGCGCCAACACGTGGCGTGTGCGGAGCTCACCTCGAAAGGAGGGGGGGAGGTCTCGGTCGATTGACACGTGGCACAACCGGAGCTCATCATCGCGGAGGTAACGAGTTCTGGAGCGGTTTTTACGCGTAAGGATACCGGTACGCAACAGAAACCGATCTAAATTCCACAATGTTACTAAAGATAAGACGTTAGGATCCAACAAAGATCTGAATAAGACTCTTATTCGGGATACAATCAGATTAGGACTCTTCGTTTCCCGATTATAAATAGAACCCAAAACCTCTGGCCGAAACCACAAACCTCTCTTAGAGCCCTAGCCCTAACTCGCCGAGTAAACCATCGCCGAAGCGCAACAAGGAAGATCACCGGAGGAAAGCACAGCGGTCTGAGGAGGACCTCGAAGGCCGAAAGGAACGTAAGGTAGGCCCCAATACCGCCTTACGATATCATTGTGTTTCTTTGCATCTGTTCTTTGATTCCTTTGGAACAGAAGCCTTCTCGTGGGCAGATCACTTGATGATCAGTTTGATCTAAAGACAAGATCATTGCCACGTCCACCCTTGATCCGAACACCTTTGTCCATACAAGCCATGCAAGAACACGTACAGATCAATCTAATAAAACTAATCATGAGATAGCATGCATATGCATCCTCGCATTAGGTTTGTACATTATATTGATTGCTGTGAATCTTGTATGCACGTGATCCTACCTAGCAGGACAAGCTCAGGGAGCTGTCTACGACGAACTGCAGCAACCAGGTTTTGAGAATCAAGAACCCCCGGAACCGCAAGAACAAGGCAAGTGCTCCTTGACCATATTGATCCTATGTTTTGGGTAAAACTGTTTTGTTTTGCGAAAAGGTGTGCGTACTGAGTCAAACATGATGGGAAGCCCTTTTATAGGAGTTTACTAGTTTTGATTAAACCACCATTGTGGCCTGGGAAGTTTATGAGTCGGGTATGGTTTTTGCTTATGCTTCGCTGAGTCTATGGGATTGGGAAGCGAGATAGATGTGTCTAGCTAACTGCACTCATATTGATAATGAGAAACTGATGTTAATAATGAATATGGATCGGAGGGAGATCTAGGCAATCCTGGTTTTGTGAATGAGGTAGCATGAGATGGTGGTTTTGCTTGCCGTAGATCTAAGGACCGGTTCATGCATGCACATGCCAGGATAACAGTGCCACCACAAGGCCAAGTATGGGTGCGGCTTAGCTGAGTAATTAGGTAAGTTGCTAGAGTGTTATGGACTGTGGAAGGCGCGGGGAATGGGAGTCGAGTGAGGACTGCCCTGGGAACTGCATGGCACAAGAGGGGGCCCGTGGGTGGAAGAATTGGAGATTCTAGCCTGCCGGTGAAACCTTAGTGAGTCATACATCTAGTAACCCCTTTGTAAAGGCTATTTTGTGATCTCTTGACCATGCACTGACGGATGTGTACTGGTATAATGGAGGTTCTGCAGTCGCCAACGGGTGACGAAATCACAAACTTGTGGGTAAAGAGGTGCAAACTCTGTAGAGTCTAAGACTATCATGATAGCCGAGCTTACGGTCACGAGCACCTGGCTAAACTGCCATGATTAGTTGGGATGGTTATTAGGATGGTTATTGGTTAATGTTATTGGTTATGGTTATTGGTTTGGTTATGGTTTGGTTTGGGACTGTTGAGTCCGAGAGATAAGATGGTTGCATGACTGATGGGTCATGACATGAGATTGGTCTCGGTGCGAGACGAGGTTGTTTTATGAGGTGAGATGGTCGCGAATACGAGGAGGTATTCGTGAGTATGAATAAAGGATTGGTTAATGTTCGGATGGAACACGGGAAGTGATGGAGGTATGTTAGTAATTCAATACATGCTGGGATTACATCTAAAGTTAAGTTGTTGTTTTATCATGGTTTTATAAATCTGCTTTTCTGCAAATAAGCCTTTTTATGCCTACCTTGTTTATGAGCTGCATATCATGTGTTTTCCAGCACTTGCTGAGTACATCATTGTACTCAAACTTGCATTATTACTTCATCATCAGCAGCAGGAGAAGCCTACTATGAAGATCAAGTGGAGCATTATGGCGTGTGATCTGTTCTCAACCTTGCCTGTGGAGCGAGTAGAGATGGAGCCACTTCTGCTTAGATTTGCTTCCGCATTAGCTAAATTGCTTCCGCTTTAGAATAAAGACTTCCGCTGCATAGAAATAAGACTTTTGCTGTGAGCATGAGTCCAAGACTCATGAGGTGTTGTAATAAACTCTGTTATTCGTGGTAATATATAATCTGAATTCAGTTTGTGGAACGTATGTGTATGTGTGATGAACATCCTGGGCACACATATGCATTAGTTCTCGGTTCCGTGGTTTTCACCACAGAATTGAGGGCGCCACATCGGGACGTCATATGTCTTTGGGGTGCATGTAAACGCTGCCCACCAGTGCACATAAGCTTAAGGGTGGAGCCTCACTGGTGGCAGGTAACCCAGCCGACTTTAGTATCCTCTACGACTCTTCATGTCGTTTGGGGTATTCGAGCAACGCCCTTCCCTGGCATGCTACGGGCAAGTTTGGGAGACCCCATCACGTGGTTACTGATGTGAATACATAGCTCAAGGCGTGTTTGGCTTGAGAACAACCGTGCGAGTGATGACGGGCGGTTGTATGGACTGTATTGGGACCAGGTCCGGTGTGAAGCCAAGCTTGATGATTGTGTGGTGTAATTGCAGATAGTCTAACCACGGATCCGTAGATGCGTAGCACACGTGTGCGAGAGACGTTTAGTGCCACTGAATTAACGAAGCCGGCTAAGTCCGGTATAGGTTTTCTTTGTGAGGAACGTAGTACCGACATGAACTGGGTGACGCTTCAACGTCACACCCCACTAAATGATCAACATCATTATAAAACTTGAAGGTTTTGATCCAGAGCACTAAAACTTTGATTTAACTCCTTTCCTTAATCAGGATGTTCAAAGTAAACAAGTTTTCAACTTATAGGATGCTAAGGATAGAGTCCCCTGTTTTCAGCTGAAATAATGCTGAAGTTACACAGAGGTTAGAGGTCGAGTTCTTTCGATGTTGGAATCATATGATACATTTCGGGGAAGCTTTGGAAGAGCTTTACAACTTCTCTATTGATGTCCAGAGGTGTTTCATCCCGCAGCCGGTCGAAAAATGCAGTAGAGTTGAAACTGTCCAGAAAACAGGGCAGAGCAAATAGTCTCTGTAACTCTCTGTAAATTGAGCATAACTTCCTGCATAAAAACCCCAAAAATAGAAAATGAGGTAGTTATGAAAATTTCATTAGATAAGTTACAACTTTGTAAAAGAAAGTTGTGTCAAATTCGAGGCAGAATTAACTGGAATTCTCGGATCAAATCAGTACCTCAAGCAGGGAGGTGCTGCCCAATTTTCTCCAGAAATTCTGTCGACTTCGACATCTCATAACTTTTGCACCAGGAGTTATATGAGGGCAAATACATTGTGGAAAGCTATTGAAGTTAACTTTAACTTTGATGTTGAGCTCCAGAACTGGTTTTGCGTTTAGCAGGGTCTAAATCAGATTAAAAGGAAACTGGTCAAGGCTGTCAGTTTGGGCAGCAGACCAGCAATCAAATTTGCTCTAAGTTTGAATTGTGTTTCCATGTTTTATGAGTTCAATGACATGTTTTATGTTATAACTCAATGATTTACTCTTGAAATTTATATTTGACCTTTTTCAAATATGTTTCTACAGATGGCAGAGGGTAAACAACTGGAGAATGGGTGGGTGGTATCTCACTGTTCTCAACGCAGCGGTTACCCGGAACTGTTGAAGCTAATGCTTCAATATTTCGGGTATGTGGAGACGCCGTGTTACCTCGCCAAGGAAGAAGGCGAGGAGTGGAATAAGACATGGACTGTCCATGTCGATGTTCCAGCAGAACTTACACCACCGGGTTGGGTACCGTTCACCATCACGGTGAAAGGGAGACAACCGGAGGAGATGTGGCAGGTGGCAGCCCACGACACCGTGTCACGTTTCTGCCAACTACACGTGAGAGCTATGGAGGGCACTCCATACGTGCTTGTCCCCATGGAGGGGCGAGCTAATCACGCATGGAGGGAGAGGTACGTTGTGGCAACTGATCCGAGTTGCCCAAGGTACAATCCAGCGGAGGCGAACCTCAGCCTCCAGTTGATGGCAGGGAAGACCGTGATGGACAGCCAAGCTGTCCATACAGCTCGACTTGCTGTGGAGATCAAGGAGAGAACCAGCCGCCGAGACCATTTCGAGAGTGCTCACAGCGCACTCCGTAATGTGCTCATTCCGACGATCAAGTGACTGAATGAACAACACAATCAGTTGTGTCGTCTGAAGAAGGTGAAGAAGAAAAGCCGTGTCGACATCACGGCTCTGCAGCAGCAAGTACATGCCTTGACCCAGAAGAACGAGGTCCTTACTCAAGAGCGTAATGTCGCTATTGAGGAGGGGCAGGGCTGGGAAGAAGACTACAACCAGGCCATAGACGAGGTGCATGCTTTGTAAGACCTCGTACCTCCGGTAGTGGGCCTACCGATGGTAGGTGCAGTACCCGTGGTTTTGGTTATCCCAGTGATGCCGGAACCTGAACCCGAAGAGGAGGTCATGGACCCTGAGCCACCAGCAGAGATAGCAAAGGAGGACGACCCACAGGAGTTCGAGTTCTACTCCGAGTAGTGAGTTTACCGTTGCCAAGTAGAGCAGCGAGGGTGGTGTGTAGAAACTTTTGTAACAGGTGACATGTCGTGTAGACATTAGCATGTGTATAGGTAGTGACGACAAGAGCACGACTTCTCGGGGATCTGAGAATAATGTATCTTGTATAAAGTTTATGCTTTATCAATATATGTGAATGTTGTGCAAGTTTATTCATGTGTCACTGCAATACCTACTCTTTTCTATGGAGTTTTAAGAATGACATGTGCTGATCGTTGCTGTTTTAAATTTCATAATGACTCGTACACGTGCCAACACTGAGGTTGGGTGGGTCAAGTCAGGGGGGAGAGGCCTCCCAACAGCCCTCTGAGACTTCCTCGGGACAGCAACAGCAGCAACAGCAACAACCGCCACCACCACCGCCAATGGTCACGTTGGCTGATATTGTTGCGGCCATGGCGGGCTCGCACCAGCAGCACACCGAACTGCTGCAAACGCTGATTGCAAATACTTCTCGACCAGAGAGGCGCCAAGACTGAGAGGAGCGTCAACAAAGCTCCTACTGGGACTTTTTGGCTCCTCATCCTCCGGTATTCTCAAGGGCGGATGAACCCCTCGATGCGGACAACTGGCTCCGCACGATGGAGATGAAGTTCAGGCTGCTCCAAGTTAGTGAGCAGTGGAAGACTCAGTTCGCGGCCCAGCAATTTCAAGGGTCCGCGAGCGCTTGGTGGGCAAACTTCTGTGCCTCGCAACCCACTGAGCGAGTGCTGATCTGGGCGTAGTTCCGGATGGCCTTCAGGGCCTGTCACATACCGCTGGGTATGATGAAGAGGAAGACACAAGAATTCCTCCACCTGCAGCAAGGCAGCAGGAACGCGCTGGAGTACTCCAGGGCGTTCAATGATCTTGCGCTTACGCTTCCTATCACGCTGATACTGACGAGAAGCAGCAGGATCACTTTTACCAGGGGCTGAATCTGCTCCTGAAGGACAAGCTGGCAATGTTCAATCGCGACAGCCTCAATGACATTATTGATGCTGCGATTGTACAAGAGGACTCCAGCAAGGAGTTAGCGGCGGCGGAGAAGAAGTAAAGCACGCCACAAAGCAGCAGAGAGGGAGGTGGTCCTCCCCAAAAATATCGGATGGTGTATCACTCACCATCTGGACAACGCTGGCAGCCACCGATGCAATTTCACAGTCAGCCGTATTCCCCACCAGCGTTCTGACCAGCATTTCCAGCACCTCGGCAGCAACAACAACAGCAGAGGGCGATGCCACATGCGTTTGCACCTCAGAAGCGCATGCCAGGATTTCGTCCTCCAAGTACAGGCCAGACATCGACTGCATGCTTCAAATGCGGTCGCCAAGGGCACTTCGCCAACAACTGCCCCGAGAGGCAAGGCGGCGGAGTGACACCACAATTTTCGGGGAGTAATCAGCCCTGGAACCCCATTAATGCACGGCGGGCAAACCCTAAGCCCGGCACCGTCCACCAACTTGCCATAGAGGACGTGCCAGAGGGAGAAACCATCCTTGCGGGTATGTTCCAACTCCACAAGCACCCCGCCATAGTTTTATTTGATTCAGGCGCTACGCATAATTTCATTAGCCAAGATTTTATTGCTAAATACAGCTTGCAAATACTACCCACCAAAAGTCCTTACTTGATTTGTTCACCGGGTGGGAAAATTTCAGCAAGCACGATGGTTTCGAAAGCGCCATTATGCTTAGCAGGTAGAGTATACCCTACGTCTCTCATAGATTTAGAGGGACAAAAGGTCGATGTCATCTTAGTGATGTCGTGGTTAACCCGCCATGGTGCTGTTTTAGACACCGTTCTCTGAATCGTGCATCTACACCCAGAAATGCACGAGTCTCATTCATTATTTCTAGACAGTCCAGAAATAAATCTTCCAAGTGTATATCTGTAAAGGTCCCAAAAATTTTTAATACAAAGGGCCTGAAGTTTGAACACCATTTGGTTTCAAGTTTATGAAAATTTGGACTTGTTTAGATTTTTCCACATGTGATGACACACATGAGTGTCCCACCACTCTAGCCTAGGATCAATTGAGTGTTGGGGGACAAAGTTAATTTAAAACCCATGTGCAAGCTCTCATGTGCAAGGGGGAATGAAATTCAGATTTTAAACTGAAATTGTTCAACTCAAATTTCAAATGAGGGCAACAATAGGAATGGAAACTGTTGTGCTCAAAACGTCATTTGCAGCAGCCAAACCAAAAATCAGGTTTCATATTTGAATTCCTTAGGTCCAAATTAATGGGTATGCAAACTCTCATGAATTTTTGAAGATATTTGCTATCCATTTTTCCAAATGGACTTAAATGTACAATGAATTCTAATACATATTTGAATTTGGATGAAATTTGCCCAATTATCCAAATGCAGTTTAGTTTTTCAACTCCACACAAATGAATTTCATCATTTGCAAATTTTTGATATATTTTGGAGAGATAAGGGGGAGAGTGGGACCCACTTGTCATATGCCCAAAAAGATCTGTGTTCAGTCTTCACTTCTCCACTCGATAGTCACCGAGACTTCACTGAATGACACTGGGACACACCCGAAGGTTCACCATGCGCCACTGATTGCAAACGAGGGACACCTCCTCTCTGCCACTCGGTGTGGCGACCTGCTCTAGCGCTCTTATCCGCTTCAGCGTGAGTGTTTTGCCCACAGAACCGATGAACCGTGCTCTGTTTCTTCCTCACGCACGACTGAACGCCACACACCGCCACCACCTTCGAGCAAGCGGAAGCCGGTCCATGTGATCGCGAACAGAGAATCATGAGCGGCAAAATGGCACCATGGCGTCTCCCTCTTCCTCCTCGACGTGCCACCAACCGGTGTTCGGCCTCCCTACCCCGAGAACGCCGTGTACGCGCGACGGCCGAACAAGAACCGATGAGAAGGCTCCCGTGGAAAGCTCAACGTAGTGCTTGTCATGGCCAAGTAACGGCGCCCTTGGACGCGCCAAGGCACTGTGCTACCCTCCTCACAAGCTCAAGTCATGCCGTGGACGACCGAGAGCAAATTCGGGGATTTTGCTCCGGCGGGCACAAACCTACCTTCCGGTACGGTACTCTCAAATTCGATCTCATTTCTCGTTCTTAGGTCGCCAAATCTTGCACATGGTACCTAAAGTAGTCGGCGATCATTTTCTATTCACAACCCTAGCTTGGAAACGCACGTAGATTGCACAAATTCTAGGTTTTCCGAGCTCAAACGTGGCGGAGGTCTCAGGTGCATGGTGACAACCTAGTTGGAACCGTTCCCGCGCAAGTTTGAGGCCACGTCGATCATCCTCGAGGTCCACTGTTGCTGTAGAGCCGTTTTACCGAGCTCTTGGCGGGCTAGGTCGGCCGGACGACGCCGCCGAAGGTGAGCCGAGCCGCTGCGCCGTCGTGAGAGGGGTTAGGGACCTCGCCGGCCCGGGAAAGCTTCACCAAGATGCTCAGCGCGTGATTTTAGGACCTGGCGGCGAGCAAAGGCTCGGGAGGAAGTCGGGAGACCGAGTTCAGTGGAGCTCCGGCGACCTAGCGGCACACGTGCGAGGGGAGTTGGGAGGAAGAAGAAGGAAGCCGGTCCCACATGTCAGCGGCTGGAAATTTAAAATCTGGATTCTCTGTGGCCCCGGATCATTCTGTGGCTGTGTGGTTTCACTCTGTGACTCCGTGTGTCTTCGGCTGAGAACACACCACGTGGCTCGGGACCCAATAGCAGACATTTAAACATTTCTAGGAATTCCAGATTTCAGTTCAAACTTTGAACCACCACAACTTTGTGTAGGAGTGTCAAAACATTGTCAAATAAATTTTTTTGAATTCCTCTCAGTGAATAATATCCAGGGGTGCAGCCCAATATTTATGAAAATCCCTGGATTTGGCTCATTAATTCATATAAGGAAAATCGTGTAGGAATTTTTCCAGGAGTTATGAGTATTGGAAAATTCCCAAATTTGGGAAGGAGAACCTTACAAATATACTTGAACTCCAGCTAAAATTTCAGAGGCATTGGACCTCTTTTGCTTGGTCAAATTAGGTGTTAATTCTTTATGTCTCTGAAAATTGGAAAAATAGAACAGAGCCCATTTTCAGCTTCTCCCCAATTCTTGTAAAAATCATATCATTGTGTAGAAACCTCCAAATTTAGTGATTCAAGTTGGGTTAGATTCCGATTGAAAGACTCTATCCAAATATGCAACCCAACTTGTATGAAAGTCAATAATTAATTCTGGAAAATTCTTTGAATCTTTTCAGTAAAAGAATTTTATAGGGAGTTTGGTAAATTCAAAATTCCTAATTTTTTTCCAGAATATTCCTTAGCATATTATTGACATTATAGAAAATTTTCATCTCATTTTAAGTTTAATTGAGTAGGAATCTTCTGAGTGCAATCTGCTGTACTCTAAATTGTCCAGAAACTTTTTCAGAAAATGATCCCACCTTGTAAAATCAGTTCTGGGCAATTCATAGCTCCAAAAATCATAGGCCAATTCATCCATGCTCTATAAACTAAAATTGAAATTTTAGTTCACTGAGTTTGACATGAACATGTGAGTTACTTCAGGATTAATTTCTTTTTGCTTAATTGCTTAGGGAATTGTTCTGAATAAACCACTCAATGAAAAGTGTAAATTTTCTGTCCAGAACAATTTCATATGACCAGTAACTCACATGTAAATTTTCAGCTCAAGTTGAGCCTTAGATCTCCCTGTCCTTGTTCTCCATTCTTATGGATGTGAGAAAAACCTAGGGATTAATGTGGGAATTGTGGGAGACACAATTTCTTTCCACTTTAGCTGCAATTTGGCAATATAAGTCCCTGTGTAGTTATGACTTCCTGTAAAAATTTAGAAGTTATTGGATATCAGGATCTGTGGTTATACCCAAATTATGTTAGCTCAACTTATATGTTCAATAGGAACTTAACTAGGGATGTAATGAAACATCTAAGGCAGATTTAGTTCCTTTGATTTATTTGCACAACAGAGGCAACAACATCATCCTAGCATATCCACACAGCCTCTGTTCTTAAGAATTTTAAATCTCTTAAGTCTTTAAATTGCATTATAAAATATTATACATATACATGTCGATAGGGTTCACGACGATGGACTTCGGCAGAGTCGTCACTTGACGTGTGGATCAGTTGAGCAAATTCAGAAGGATCAAGGGATCGAAGATCACTAACTTCTATTATATACTAGTACCCTACAAAACAGGCAATCTCCTGTTTGCATTAACTACTTTATAAATTTTACTGTTTTGAGAACTTACTTTGAGTACCCACTTTATTTATGCATTAGAGTCTTGTTTGAAAACCCAAATGCATAGCCAAGAAAACTCTGGTTTGGGCTTAGGTTTTTAAACCTCGATTAGCTAATGCAATGCTAAGATAGTGTAGGATTCGTTACAATTTGAGTAGTTGGAACTGCTCGTCAGAATAGGCTAGAGGCACACTACTCGGGTCAAGATAGCAAATGAAACACATGACAAGAAAAATGAGACCGAGTGGAGAGTAAGGGCAGTAGGACTTTGGGGCCTGGGTGCCATAGCTCCACTTGTGTCAATTAAGGACCGAGCCGTGTGCGGGCCTGTTGAACAAGCTAGAACAACACCGAAGACCTACTGGATATATGGGAACCCGAAAGCCGATGTAATTTGGGTAGCTGGGTGTTGAGGCATTGCTTGTCGTCCAAAGGGTAGATTGAGAGATTGAGGTATAAATCGGCTGGCGGCACTGCGGATGCGCGCGCAGAGACCTCTTGCTCGGGACGATAGGACCGGTTCAACATTTGGCTAACGGATGAAAGGTGGTTGCGTACGACGTCCGTGATGGTAGCTGTAGGCAACATCGAGTACGGGCGTACGTGACGGGTTATTTGGGTAACCCTGCAGATGTAAATCGATTATAATCGTCATCCCTCGCGGTCAGTGAGTACCACTTATTCACTGTACCGTGATGTAAAAAGAACATGATAGTTCCATGTTAAAATGTTGCTGATCGAATGATGGACTTTGATTATTAATGATTTGCTGTAGTTCAGAGCTAATTAAAGTTACTTTGGAAATGCATTTCTTGTTTGATTGAGGCTCTCTTATGTGTCTTAGCGTGAGGCTCTCCAAAATTTGCTGCTAAAACTTGAAAGTAAGAGCCAACTAAATAGGTGTGTCTTTTGCAACTTACCTTCCTATTACACATTGCAATTCTAGCATGTAGAGTTACATGTTTAGGTGAAACGGGTCAGACTCGCTGAGCCTATGTGCTCATGCTTGCTATATGAGTGGTTTTGCAGGTTAACATCAGTGCATATGAGAAGGTTGTACGGTGAGACTCAGAGACTTCCGAGTCGTTTTACACATGGAGGACCCAACCGTTGCAGTTGTCTTCCTGTTGCTAGCGAGAAGAGTTCGCGGGTTGGACATCTTCTCGAGTGCTTAGTAGTTATTCAATGTGAGATGATTATGTTCTTCCGCTGTAGTTATTTGATATAAATTATTTACAAAGAACATTTATAAACTTCCGCTTTTGATTTATGTAATACATGTTTCCTTATATGCGTGCTGTTGGGTGTCGCGTATCACGACACCACCCAATGCGATTCCCAAGCGAGCGGCACGGCCCCGTGATCGGGGCGGGCCTCTGTCAGCATGGTATCAGAGCCGTATTGGTAATAGTGCACGGAATAAGGATCGTATTATGATAAAAACTTAGGATACGGTGAGAAAACGGTACTAGGCCCACATAAGGACTACTATATTAGCCTAATATGAAGGTGACAATCTAACTTATGTGTTATATCGGAAAATCATGCATCTCGGGACTTCATATGTCTTGGGGGGTGCATGTAAGCGCTGTCCACCAGTGCGCACAAGCTAAAGGGTGGAGCCTCACGGGTGGCAGGTAATCCGGCCAGCTTTAGTATCCTCTACGACTCTTCATGTCGTTTGGGGTATTCGAGCAACACCCTTCTCTGGCGTGCTACGGGCAAGTATGGGAGACCCCGTCACGTGGTTAGTAACGTGAAAACGTAGCTCAAGGCGTGATTGGCTTGAGAACACCTGTGCAAGTGATGACGGACGGATGTATGAAACTGTATTGGGGCCGGGTTCGGTGTGTTGCCGGACCTGATGATTGTATGTAACTTATGCAGGTGCTAACCATGAAACTGTAGTCCGAGTAGAACACGTTTGCGAGTGACCATTTTAGTGCCACCTAAGGACACGGATCTGCCGGTATAATCCAGTTAGGAATTTCTTTTATGAGGCTACGTAGTACCGTCATATGTCTTACGGTGCATCGCCACTGTACTACACTTTATAACTTCTTTCCTATGAAGAAATCATTCATGACTAACTTTCAACTAAGAATGGAAGTTGTAAAACACACCGACCGACCTAGCCCGCCAAAAGCTCGGCTAAACGGCTATAAAGCACCAGTGGGTACTAGGGTAGATCGGCACACCATCAGTTGAGCTCAGAACCGTCTCCAAAGTAGTTCTCACCTGCGCCCGCTTCGTGCCGACATGTGCGCGCTCGGAAAACTCGAAATACGTCGCTCCGAGTCAGTTTCAAGCTAGGGTTGCTAAAAAGAAAATGATCTCTGGCTAGTCCATCCCCTGTGTGCAAGATTTGGTGATCTAACAACGAATAGGGAATGAGAATTTTGAGATTTCGTACCAGTTACTTGGTTTGCAGCAGCCGGAGCAAAAACCTCGGATTAGCGCTCGGTTGCCCACTGTTTGATCATCCGGTTGGGGAGAAGCAGTGCTGGGGTCTGGCGTGTCCCTAGGGATGCTTGCTCAGCTGTGAAACCCTCTGATGTGGGCTGTCCATGTGTGCCCGATCACCGGTTGGTTTAGGTCGCCGCGAAGAAGCAGCGTTCTCGGTGAGGGAAGCTGGAGCTTGCTAGTTTTTGCGCCGAGGAGGTAAAGGACGAGCGTGCCGTGCCGTTTTGCAGCTCGGAGGGGTGTTTCACGCTCGGTTTGGTGGGTTCCCATTGATCGACCGAAGTGCGGCGCTCGGTTCTGTGTTTGCTCGTGAGGAGGAGGCAAAGCACGAGTTGCTCGGTCTGTGGAGGAGAAGATCACGTCGAGAGCTGAGGAAACACACAAGCTGGTCGCCAGCACGGGGGAAACAACGGGGGCGTGGCTCGGCTGCAGCTCGGTGGCGCCCTGTGAATGCTCCTCGGTTGAGTTCGACACTGAACAGAGACTACTTCGGGTGCAAGTCACAATTAGCTCAATGACATGTGGGGTCCACACATTCTCCTCCCCAAAAGATCTTCTCATTTAATTTCTTAAATTCAAAAGTTCTGAAATTGAAAAGTGGGCTAGCAATTGAATTCGCCGAATTCAGTTTGAATTTGCATTGCAAATTTGAATTTAGTTTGAATTTGAAAATGCTCATATTTAATTCCTTTTTAGCCCACCCTAAAATCAAAAGTTTGCTACCATGAATTTCCTCAAATTAAAATGTATGAGGTTTCATGTGTATTTAAAAGTTCGGCCATAATTTGCGCTGAACTTTAAATTTGAAAATCCGATTTTTAATCTTTCATGCAAATGAGTATTTCCTCCATGGTGTTTAAGTCCATATTGGTTCAACACATTCAAATGAACATATGTCCTCTTTTTGATGAACATCATCTCATGTAGAAAAGTTTTTATAAGTCCCATTTTCATGAATTAGAAACACATAGCCATTCAAGCCTAGGTCTATTTTATATATAATTTTTGAGAGTTTTACATGCACCCCCTTCCCGCTCCTGGATCGATGGATTACCTGCAGTTTGGTGGGATTGTGCTAGGGTTCGGGCCTGCGCTCGCATTCTTTAATGGGCGGTAACTGCCGTTAGGTGCACGTTCCATCTAATTGGCACGTGCTAGTGCATTGGATTGAGTTATTGAGATTTTTGCTCTGCAGTTCCGATTGGTACTTACCACTAATTGGGAGAATTGGTTTCACTTGTGTATGTATTCATGCACGAAACGTGAAATTTTTGGTTTATTTAGCCTGTTTGCGCCACCATTTGGATTGGTGTTCATGGACATGAACCATGCTGCTGATTAAATTGAGTTTGTACGAATCTGGAGTATATAACAGTAATGTTCCCTTAGTTCTGGTCTGTGCTACTTGGTTCCATATAATTGGTGCTTGCACGCAGCTTTCAGTTGAATACATACTAGTTCAGAAATTTGTGCTACTTAGTTCTGGTTTTAGCTCTGCAATGCCAATCGTACTTACTAGTTCAGAAATTTTTTTACTGGTGTGGTGTATATAACATGCAAATGTGAATTTTCTGGTCTAATTGTCCTGTTTGCGCTACATTGGTGATTATGAATCATGTCCCTGATTGAACAAGTCCGTGCTCCCACTTAATTTGTACCTGTGTGAGACTGTCATTGTGATGCACTAATGAATGTATGCATGTTTCGTGTTTATGATATTACATATAGTTTGATAACGCTAATGAAACTACATATTCACGACGCCGCCAATCCCGACCCACGCCGCCTCCACGCCCACGCCAGCAGGAGGTATGCATATTCCCCACCTCTGCACCCACTTCCAGCTCCTGGATCGATGGATCACCTGCAGTTTGGTGGGATTGTGCTAGGGTTCAAGCCTGCGCGTGCATTCGTTAATGGGCGGTAACAGCCGCTTAGATGCGCATTCCATCTAATTGGCACATGCTAGTGCATTGGAATGAGTTGTTGACGTTTTTTCTCTGCAGTTATGATTGACACTTACCAGTAATTCAGAGAATTGGTTTCGCTTGTGTATGTATTCATGCACTAAACGTGAAATGTCTGGTTTATTTCGCCTGTTTGCGCCACCTTTTGGACTGGTGTTCATGAACATGAACCATGGCACCATGCTGCTGATTGAATTGAGTTTGTGTGAATCTGGAACATATAACAGTAATCTTCCCTTAGTTCTGGTTTATGCTACTTGGTTCCATATAATTGGTGCTTGCACGCAGATTTCGGTTGGTTCCATATAATTTTAGCTCTGCAATGCTAATCGGTACTTACTAGTTCAGAAATTTCTTTTGCTGGTGTGGTGTATATATTCACATGCCAAATGTGAATTGTTTGGTTTAGTTGTCCTGTTTGCGCTACACTGGTGATTATAAATCATGCCCCTGATTGAATGAGTCCGTGCTCCCACTTAATTTGTATCTGTGTGAGACTGTGATTGTGATGAAGGGCAGACCTGACATAGTGGTAATTTGTCTCCACTTGTGTCTTGAGGTCTTGGATTCGAACCAGTCTCTCTGCAAAAACAAGGGTAAGACTGTCTAGAAATAACTCTTCTCCAGACCCCATAATGTGTGGGAACCTTTGGCACTGGGTACACCCTTTTTTTTGAGACTGTCATTGTGATGCACTGATAAATGTATGCATGTTTCATTTTATGATATTACATATAGTTTGATAACACTAATGAAACTACATATTCGAGGAGTTCCATCCGTTGATGCTAGTGCGATCACTAAATTCCCGGAATTGTTCCACTTTCATCGTTCTTGTCATTGCTCCACTTTCTTCATAGAAGTCAATGACCATGTTGTGTTGCACATGATTTCACCAGGCTCCACAGCATTGAGATGTCCAGGTTCAAGCTCCTGCGGGTGGATGATTTGAGTCCCACTGAGCGGCCACAACTAACAGGTATGATCACTTTTTAATGCAAGAATTAATTATTATTTCTTGCTTTTATCCTTTAGGATCTACATATGTGCTTATTTGTTGCATATATCATCATGATTCCCACAGTTTTTATGGAGCTTTTCTAAATGCTGTATCAGGCATTGAAACAGAAGTTTTCTGCTGTGAATCATTAATTGTTGAACTTTACAAAATAATATTGGAGCAATGATTTATCTTGATAGGAAGAAGAAACAAATAATCGGTCCTTTATAAATTTGTTTGTCTGTGATTCATTAGAAAATGAGCAGCCGCATATGTATTATTATCAGAATGTGCCTGTCGGTACCCTGCAGACAGGGAACCCCGCGTAGTGGATAAAAAACAACCTGGGCCCCGCCTTTCCGGCTTAGGCGGGCCCCAACGTAAGCCACGTGCCCTAGGCCCCATGGGCAGTCCCGGGGTTGCCGCGTGCCTTCAGGCCCTGAGCCTGACTAACGGCCGAGGGTGGCTCAGGAGCCGCCACATGTCCGGTGGTGCCGGACCCGATCTTCCGCCAGGGAGGGCTCCGGCGCTGCCACGTGCCCGGAACCTCCGAGCCACACCCTTCGCCAGAGAGAGCTTCGAAGGTGCCACGTGTCCTGCGGCTCTGGGTCCGACCTCCAACATGGGAGGGCTCTGGTGCTGCCACGTGAGCAACGACTCCGGGTGTACCTTCCCCCCCCCCCCCCCCCCCGAGGAAGGCCCCGGTGTGGGCTGATCTGCCCCTGGCCCAGGGCGGCCAGAACTGGGCCAAGTGGGTTGGTCAGCCCTGGCCCAGGCCGGGCCCCCTTTCTAGAAGGAATCTGAGTTTAATTGTCTTAGAGATAGACTAAAAGATCCTTTTGTAATAGATTAGGGCTCTTGTAAGGGGGGGGGCTATATATACAAGCCAAAAACAGCCCAAATTGTGAGAGAGATCAATACAGAAAAGTTCCTCTAGTTTTCTGCCCTAGCCGCCTCTCTCTCCCCCTTTGCAGCCGCCGCCCCCCTCTTTCATCCAGGTCGGCGCCTCCCTCCTCAAGAACCCTAGCCGCCACCTGAACCTAGGGTTCCAGCCGCCTCCCAGGTCTTCTCCACCGCCGCTGGCTGCTGTTCCAGCCGTCCCTCAAGGCTGCTGCTCCAGCTGCTACCTAGGGAATTATCTTCCCCAAGCTGCTGCCTCCCCCTTCAACCCTAGCCACCACCAGGTTTGGTTCAGCACCATCAAAGACTGAGTTCAGATTGATCTGCTAGTGCAGATCAGTTTGTACAGCAAGAACAGAGAAGTTTTGGGGCTGAAATTGCAACATTCGTGGTATCAGAGCCGGTTTTAACCCTAGGCTGAATTCTGCAAGATGTCGTCTACACCTACAAGCAGCGGCAGCGCCATCAGCCATGGCACACCCTCACCGGCAGCTCGTGAGGTGAACACTGTGACGGGGTTCCCCATGCTCACCAAGACTAACTACGCGGAGTGGGCTGTCATGATGAAGATCAAGCTGAAGGCACGACTGCTTTGGAAGGCCGTGGAGGAGGGGAACGTGAGTGAGCAGGAAGACATGATGGCGCTTGACATCTTGGTCAGCGCTGTCCCGTCGGAGATGATCACAACGATAGGAGAAAAGAGTACGGCGAAGGAGGCATGGGACACGATCGCCATCATGCGGGTCGGGGCCGACCGCGTGAGGAAGACAACAGCACAACTCCGGAAGGAGTTCGAAGACACTGTCTTCAAGGATGGCGAAAGCGTGGAGGACTTATCCCTCCGCCTGAGCGGCATGCTATCACGGCTTGCGTCGCTAGGGGAGGAGATAGGAGAAGAGAGGGCCGTGGAGAAGCTCCTGCGAAGCGTTCCAGAACGCTTCCAACAGATCGTGGTGGCGATCACGACACTGCTGGACGTGTCGACCCTCACCTTGTCGGAGGTGACGGGGCGTCTCAGGGCGGCTGAGAACGCCTTCGACTCGACGCATACTGTACCTCACTCGGGAGGAGTGGGAGGCACAGCGGAAGGAGGAGCAGTCTACCCAGTCCGCAGGTTCTTCTAAGAGGAGCGGCCGAAAGGGCCCGCCCAAGAAGAACGGAGGCAAGAAGGGAGGTTCCGAGAAGGATATTCCACGGGACCAGTGCGGGAAGAAGGGCCACTGGGCCAGGGAGTGTCGGTCGAAGCCTAAGGAGGAGCCGCAGCAGCAGGCTTTTGTGGCAAAGGCGTAGGAGGAGGGCGCCTTGTTTATGACAAGGGTGGCCTCAGTACAGGAGGAGCCTGTACAGGAACGTCCTATGCGCACACTGGAGATAGTGGAGGGGACGTGTCTTCGCTCACCGCAGCAACGATGATGACTTTGACGACACTCGTTGGTACCTCGACACGGGCGCGACCAACCACATGACGGGTTCACGCACCGTCTTCTCCGAGCTCGACGAAAACGTCATCGGAACCATCAAGTTCAGCGATAATTCCGTCGTGCGTATCCAGGGGAAGGGTACGGTCCTATTCGCCGCCAAGACGGGTGAGCACAGGAGGCTCACCGGCGTCTACCTCATCCCACGCCTCACCACCAACCTCATCAGCGTCGGCCAGCTGGATGAGGATGGCTACAACATCACGATGCAAGGAGGAGTGATGCACATACGGGATGAGCAGCAGCGTCTCCTCACACGAGTTCAGCACGACGACAGCAAGCTGTACTCCGTCAGGCTCAACATCACACGTCCGGTTTGCCTAACTGCGAGGCATGATGATGTTGCGTGGCGTTGGCACAAACACTATAGACACGTCGGCTTCCAGGCGCTTCAGAAGTTGGCACGAGAGGAGATGGTGCTCGGGCTTCCGCAAATTGATCATGTCGATCAATTGTGCGAAGCTTGCTTGGTCGGGAACCAGAGGCGCTCCAACTTCCCCAAGCAAGCTCGGCGGCACGCGGAGGGCGCGCTCGACCTTGTCCATGGCGACATCTGTGGGCCTATCACGCCGACGACTCCAGGTGGCAAGAAGATGTTCTTGTTGCTAGTGGATGACTTGAGCTGCTATATGTGGCTCTATCTTCTAGCAACCAAGGACAAGGCGCCGGACCTAATTCAACAATTCAAGGCGACAGTTGAATTAGAGTCTGGAGGAGGCTGAAGCTACTCCGTACTGATCGCAGAGGGGAGTTCACCTCACAGGAGTTCGGCGAGTACCGTGCTCAGCACGGAGTACAACGTCAGCTCACAGCCCCGTATACGCCACAGCAAAATGGGGTTGTGGAGCGGCGCAACCAGACAGTGGTCGGCATGGCGAGGAGCATGTTGAAGGCGAAGGGTATGCCCGGGATATTTTGGGGTGAGGCAATTATCACAACTGTCTATATCTTGAATCGATCCCCTACCCGCGGCCTCGACGGGAAGACGCCATATGAAGCTTGGCATGGAGAGCGACCGGCCGTCAATTATTTCTGAACTTTTGGGTGTGTGGGGCATGTTAAGAACACGCGCCCCCACCTGAAAAAGTTGGAAGACCGGAGTACTCCGATGATTTTTCTTGGCTATGCTGCAGGGACGAAGGGCTATCGGATGTATAATCCGGCTGATGGGCGCACACACATATCACGTGACGTGATATTCGACGAGGCGGCCAAGTGGGACTGGGGAGAAGGAGCAGGAAAAGAGGACTACACCACCTTCCACGTCGACTCCTTAGGTCCAGCAGGTGCTGGATCTGCTGTTTCAGCACCCGGAGAGGTGCTGCAGGGTCTGGAGGGGCCGAACAGCACCCCTGCAGTGCCCAGGAGGGGCACAGAAGGGTCTGTACAGACCCTAGGAGTTCCTGCGCCAGCCTCCAGACCCGCTGGAGAGAGTCCAGCACCTGCAGGGTCGCCCCAAGGGCCCCTGCAGGGGCTGTCCGGCGCAAATCAGGGCTGGGACAGTCCAGCAGTGGGGGGTTCCGGACTTGAAGATTCCAGCACCTTCGTCACGCCCCGGAATCCTCCACGGCCCATCTGCTTCGCCTCACCGCTGTCGGCCCCGGCAGCAATGTTGTCGACGCCTACTACGACGACGGCGCGAAACTACGGTTCCGCATGATGCGCAACATACTCGGAACCCTCACCCCTCCTGGTCGGGCTGAGCGCCCACCAAGCTTGGAGGAGGGGAAGCTTATGTTCACCACCGCGGAGGAGCCCACGTCCTTCGCCGATGCTGAGGAACACCCGTGCTGGAGACGGGCCATGCTCGAGGAGATGGAGTCCATAGAAGAAAACAAGACTTGGCAACTTGTTGATCTTCCTGCAGGACACAAGCCCATTGGCCTCTGTCGGTACCCTCAATACCGGGTACCCCCGCGCATAGGGTAAAACTTCCTAAGGACCTAGCTCCCTCTACAAGGGCGAGGTTTGAAGGCGCCACGTGTCCAGCGGAGCCGGAGCTCCCCTCCCCATGGAGGATAGCTCCGAGCCTGCCACGTGGCCCAGGAGGCCGGACCTCACCCCCTCTGTAGGGGCGAGCTCCGAAGGCGCCACGCGTCCAGCGGGGCCGGAGCTCCCCTCCCCTCGGAGGATAGCTCCGGGCCTGCCACGTGGCCCAGGAGGCCGGACCTCGCCCCCTCTGCAAGGGCGAGCTCCGAAGGCGCCACGTGTCCGGCAGGGCCGGGGCTCTCCTCTCCTCAAAGGATAGCTCCGAGCCTGCCACGTGGCCCGGAAGACCGGACCTCGCCCCCTCCGCGGGGGTGAGCTCCGAAGGCTCCACGTGCCTAGCGGAGCCGGAGCTCCCCCTCTCCTTAGAGGAGAGCTCCGGGTCCGACACGTGGCCAGCAGAGCAGTGCTGCCGCCCGGCGCGGTAGACAGCGGGAGTAAAGGCGCGCCATGCCTTTACCGTACAAAGAATTCAAGACCCGTGCCTTCCCGAGACGAAGAGGCGCAGCGCACGCCTGTCAGGAGGCGCTGTGACCAGTCACAGTCAGGAGAGACGCACAGTGTCTGAAGCTGCAGGCCATTGAAGGCAGCGACAAGACCGAACAAGACATGCCCTGCCGCCCCTGCCATCGCCAACGACTACACGCTACACTTAGCCTGCGGCATGGGCAGGGCGGCAGGACGAGGACTTCGACGCCAGTGCCAAGACATAATAGCTGGTAGGAAATCACCCCGGGGCCACCTGTCGGGTCCCGGGCCCACCTTGTAAGCCGCTCGAGCCTTGGACTATAAAAGGCTCGGGTAGGCAACGTTAGCAAGGGTTGGCACTCCAGCCATCCGCACCCTGGGGTTCGCACTCCAGCAACTCGCACCCTAGACATCACTCACCCTCAAGCTCAGGACTCCGGTTCTGAGCAGCAAGCAATACAGCGAGCACCTCTGCTCACCGTGGACGTAGGGTTTTGCGCTCCGGCGGCCTGAACCACGTAAAACTCGCCGTGCCAAGCTTCTCCCTCACTCGTCCCTAACACTTAAGCTCTCCACAAGCGACTAGCCCCTCCGAAAAAAAACCTCCGCGGGCTGCCCAGAGCAGGTCCGGGGGAAGTGTCGACCACACACTTCGACATTTGGCGCGCCAGGTAGGGGGCTTTTCCCTTGCGCGACGAGCTTTTGCCGACGAAGATGACGAAGCTTCCTTCAGCGGCAAGCTCTCCTCCCCCGCGTTCACGACGGACCGTGACTAGCGGGGAATACGTGTCGACACACTCAGGACGGAGTGTGTCGGCGCAAGCTGGAAGCCAGCAGCCGACTCCGGCAACACCGACTCCGGCAATGCAGGCTCCAGCTAGCGTGAGATCTTCTGCAGCGCTGAGCGTTCCCCACGGGGGCGCGCTAGCTGCAGCAAGAGCGCTACTGCAAAATCCACCTGCTGGGGACGCGCCTCAGGCAGCGACCCAGCAGTGGATCCGCGAAGTAGACCGTCTTGTCGTCGCCGCCGCAAACCCTCGACTTCAGCGGGGACGACGCCCTGGCCAACCGGCTGTGTCGCTGACGCGCACGCCAACGGTTGACGGGCAGACGGCGGACTCCAGCTCCACTAGGGTCCCATCGACGGACCTGAGGACAGAGCTGGAACAATGCCACTTGGGCCAAGATGCCCGGGTGTTCCTCGAGCGACGACGAGGAAGGCGTCGCAACCAAGAGGCCAGCGACAGCATGACATCAGCCTCGACCCTGCCTGAGGCGCAGACCTTAGCCACGCGATCTCTGCCCCAGGCATACGCCACACAGCATATGCCACAGCCATATGCCCTGCAAGCGGCGCCCCCGGTCTATGGTTCAGCCTTGCCCATACCGGGGTACACAGTGCCAGCTCCGAACCAAGCGTTCGTGGCACCAACGCCTGCAGCAACCGGAGCAGGATGTGCGGCCCTAGCGCCCCACCTTCCCTTCGCGAGGTGGCCGCGCAAGTTTCGGCCGCACCCGCCCGAGAAGTACGACGGCAGCGTCAACCCGGCGGAGTTCCTCCAGATCGACTCCACTGCCGTCCTTACCGCACGAGGGGATGAGGCCGTCATGGCCAACTACTTCCCCATTGCCTTGACCGGCCCAGCCCGGTCTTGGCTCATGAACCTTCCCCAGGGTTCCATAACCTCCTGGGGAGAGCTCTGCCGGCAGTTCACTGCTAACTTCGGCAGCTCCTACACCCGACCTGGCACGGAGCTCGACCTCCACGCCATCCAACAACAACCTGGAGAGACGCTATGCTCCTTCATCCAGCGGTTCTCCCAGGTACGCAACACCATCCCGCACATTCAAAGTGCTTCTGTGGAGGTGGCGTTCTGGCAGGGTGTCCGGGACGAGAAGATGCTCGAGAAGTTGGCCACCAGGGAGGTGCAAGATATCTCGGAGCTCTTCAGCCTGGCGGACAAGTGCGCCAGAGCAGAAGACGGGCGTCATAGGCACTCACTGCCAGCCTCTGAAGCCGGAAGACAGCCCGAAGACGGCAGAGTTCAAGCTGAGCTCCCGACCACGTCAAACAGTCAAGAGCCAAGCACCGACTGACTACGTGGTCAGGTGGACACCACCACCAAGAATCCCAGGGGGGCCCCTAAAGATGGAGAACCAGAGCCCTGAGCATCGGTCTTCACCGAGCCCCACTGGATGTCCTACCTCGACGTCATGCTGCTCCTCATGCCAACGCGGGAGCGGTTTGGGTACCTTGGACCTGTGCCATGTACCGCACGCCGACGACACCGTCGCCAACAACCTGACAGCGAAGGTCTCTGTGGCGGACCGAGATCCGCTCATCCAGGATCGCAGAGGGTGGTGCCGCGCGATGCGACACCCGACAGTACACGTCATAAGAACACATTATATTACATGGGAAAATAAACTGAACTGTACAAAGTAGTACAAACTCCAGTTACAAAATATTATTTGTCTTACACAGCGGAAGTCTACACTATACAACTCACGCCCGCCTATCTAGCAAAAGTCGGCTGCCCAGCCCTAGGGCAACCCACACTAGCTGCACTCTTCAGCTCAGCGCGGCGTGTACGGCTCCCACTCAGCCGTGGTCCCCGACGGAGGGTATCCCTCGCCGGTGGGCTCGTACTCCGAGCCCGTGGGTGGCTCCTCACCTGAAAAACACTTAAGCAGCAACCGTGAGCACGAAGGCTCAGCAAGGCTTAACTGACTCACCTAAGCATGAAACTCTACATGCGGTGTACCATGACATGGGATAGCAATGTTGCAGCAAATGGACACGCCTACAAGTTCATCCTTAGTTCATGTTTTAGCAACAAGTTAACAGTTCAGGAAGCTGAAATTTAGTAAGCGATATTTGGTGGCAAACAGGTAGCAATACAATGTTATATCATATCAGCAGTATTGAATCACCATATTTCATACATTAGTCTATGTCACGACTCAGTGACCAAGTGGTACTCTTCACCGCGAGGGACGGCGAATCGACTCGATATACACCTGCAGGGAAACCCAAAGAGCACGTCACGTACGCCCATCCGTGGAGCTGCACAGCACGCTCACTCGATGTCGTACGGGACAACCTTTCACCCAACAGCCCAAACGTCGAACCGGTCGCACCGAAACGGGCAGGAGGTTCCCCACACGGAGCATCTCTCTATGCCCGTTGGCAGATTTCCACCTTGCTGCCCTCAACCTACACCTATAAATCGGTGTGCTATGCCTCGACGCCCGGAGGTTTAGGCTACATCGGTTTATCGGGGCCCATATATCCGATATGCCTTCGGTACGTTCAAACTTGATCAGCGTGGGCCGCACACGGATCGGTCCTCAATCGACACGGACAGGGCTGCACACACAAGACTCCCTCTTGTTGCGCCCTAGCCCCTGCCTAGTCTCATTTTCATTACTAATGTGATCTCACATCACTCAACCGAACCCGTGTGTCTCAAGCCTAAACTCGCGAGTAGATTCCAACTACTCGACTTGTACCGAAGTCCTATAAATCATTAAGCATAGCCTGGCTACTCAAGGTCTTAGACACTACCCTCACTCTTTCAGGAACCTTTGGCTATGCAAGTGGGGTTCCATTCATCCTACACCTAATGCACAATCATACTTCACATGACTCATGTAAACAAAGTAAAACTTATAAAAGGGTTAATGCAAACCGGGGCTTGCCTTGTTGCTGCTGGTCAGGAGTCAGTTCTTCCTCTGGAAGCAGGAAGTCGAGAACCTCCGGAGCTTCCTCGCCTTCAGCGACTACACGTTATTGAAAGACTACATGTAAATTTAAATGCAAAGTGCATACAAGTTTGTTGTAAGGTTATTGCTATTAGTTCTAATAACCAGTTCCAACAACTGGAACTCTGTTTAAGAATTTAAAGATGAACTGGTGTTGGTGGTTTGGCTTAGACTTAATCACATGGTTAAATGCTAAGTGGTCTTCCCCCCTTTTCCATATTAATTCCTCAAGTGGTTAAACAGGACAGGGGTGATCCAGAGCTCCAATGGAGCTGAGAATTTTTGTGTGAGTTTCTTATCACAAGAAAACTCTCTGTACCAAACACTAGCAGTTTTCATGGAGTGGTTTGCCCAGAATAATTCTCTTAGCAAATAAGCAAAGAAGAATTAATTCTGAGATAATATCCCTGTTCATGCCCAACTTAGTGAACTACAATTTCCATTATAGCTCATAGAGTATGCATGAATTTTCCTAGCATTTTCGGAGCTAAGACTTGCCCAGAACTGAATTTCCAAGTTTTGGAAATTCTCTGAAAATGTTTCTGTATTCAAATGAACACAGCATCTTCAAATTTGAATTGTTCTGACCAAATCAACTCCAAATGGTCTGAAACTTTTACAGGGGTTTACTAATGTACTAAATAACATTATGGTAAAATTTGGGGATTTTTGGATGCACCAAACTCCCTCTAAAATTCTTTTTTCTGAAAAGCTTTAAAGAATTTTACAGAATTAATTATTGGGTTTCAGATTTGGATTGTACTCAGAATTCTGAGTTCAGAAAAATTTGGTTCATCGCATTTGGAGTTTCCTAGCCAAAGTTCTATGCCTTTGAAGTTTGAACTAAAACTGGAAATTCCAAAAATGTTTAAATCCTGCGGGTGGGACCCACTCCTCGAGCCGGCCCACTCAGAATGCGGCCACACCGCGGCCCACGGGGTTTTTACCCGCGCTGCCGCACCGAATCCCGGCCGCAAACCGATCCCCGTGCGAGGTCAGAGGCTGACCGGTGGACCTGCCCCCCCCCTTCGTCTACCTCGCGCTCTCCCGCAGCGCCTGCGGCGACGCCTCGCCGGAGCGCTCGCTGCCGGCCGTTTCACTGCCCGAACTTCGACGGAAATTGCCGCCTGTGCCTAACTCGTTTCGGAGAACACACTAGTGCCCTCACCGGAGCTTGACAACGGCCGGAACAGGGCTCCCGACGGCAACAGCGGCCGGAAGCTCACCGATGACGTCAAACTCAGCATCCCCTGCACCTTTTTCGATGCGGTTTGCTCAGGGAGCCCCGCTGACACCCACTGATCACGGATATGGGCACCGATCTCTGTGGAAACAGCTGCAACTACGACCTCACCGGTGACCTAGACCGGAAATCGGCGCCGATGCAAAAAGCTCAAAGAACATCGCCCATACTCGATGAAACTCGTTGATTTCTGATCTCAGAGACACGTGGGCGAGTCTAGATCACGTCTTTAGCTCGGCCTAAGGAGTGGTGGCCTACTTGCTGCGAATTTCCGGATTTCGCATGGTTCGGTTCTAAACACCCCGACACACTAATCCCCCAAATTCTTTGCCGACCGTGCGAGAGAGGGGGCGAGGTCAGTATGGTGGTGATCAGTACCTCGAGGCGGTTCTTTCTTGTGTTGCTTGCCGGGCACGAGAGTGCCTGGGTTGCTCGGACGCCGGTGACCAGAGAGCGGCGAAGAACAAGTTTGCGCGCGGGGCGATTGTGGGAGGGGGAACGCCGGGACAGACGGGGCACCGTGAAAACAGCCGAGCGAGCATCGCGCTGGCGTGGTGACTCCGCGCTTTCACCGTGCGGTGGCCGCGTTGGGACGGGGTTGACCCCGTGCGTTGTCGCCCGCGGGGGTGTTTGACCTCGGGCCTGACTCGGTTTGGTTCTCAGGGTGGCTGACCAGTGGGCCCTCTTCTCCCCTCTAATTCTTTCACCCCTTTCTTTTATAAATATCCCAGCTACTGAGAATTGAATGGGAGACTTAGCCCCCAAGTATTGGTTTCAATTTGGGTTCTCAAATTTAACTTTGTTGGGTTAAATTGCTTCACGTTTAAACTGAAATTCAAATTCAGTTTTGAATTATTGTAAATTTAGCTCCCGACAAGATGAACTCCAATAGGGATGAAAATTGGTGGGCTAACTCAGAAAAATGTGCTGAGTTTGAATATGAAGCTAACTTTTGAATTTGAGTGATGAAAGTTGCTGCAGTTTGAATTTGCATTGAAATTGGCCTCCTTTTCAAATACCTCCAAAAGTGCCTCAAAAAGTGTTGGGTTTGTATGAAATTTGGCTTGAACCCTCCCAAGACTTTTTAAGTCCTAGGGGTGAGCTCAACCTCTCATGTTCATGTGTAGAAATCCTACTTTGTGAAAGTGAAAGCTTTCCCCTCTAATTACCCTTTTGATGGAAGTTACTTGCTCTTCACACTTTTTCCTAAGATATCCACAATAAAAACTGTGGTGTTGTGAGGTGAAGAAATTTTTTTTGCAAGTCCCTTTTCTTGGGCTTTTACATCCCTCCCCCCTTAAAAGAATCTCGTCCCGAGATTACAAAAGAAGAGATAGCGATGTAATAGGGACTTACCCGTGTTGAGACGTCATGAACTCCGGGTAATTTGAGCGAAGGAATTCCTCGCTCTCCCACGTCGCTTCTTCGGCGGTGTGGTTGCTCCAGAGTATTTTGTAGAACCACAACGTTCTGCTACGCGTGGTCCTGGCTTTCTCATCAAGAATTTCCACCAGATACTCCTCATATGTTAAATCCGGTTTCAGCTCGCCGATGTCTTCGGTAGGAACAGCAGCTGTATGCTTCAAACATTTTCGCAGTTGCGAAACATGGAAAACATCATGGACACCAGCCAGGGATGCCGGTAGCTCCGATCTATACGCTGCTGGTCCACACTTCTCGGTGATAGCATAGGGTCCAATAAAACGGGGAGCGAGCTTCCCCTTCACACCGAACCGGTGCACGCCCTTCATCGGAGACACGCGGAGGTACACGTGTTCACCGACGCCGAAGTGCAACGGTCTACGCCTCTTATCAGCGTAGCTCTTCTGCCAGGATTGAGCGGCCTTCAAGTTAGCTTGAATCGTCCGAACGCGCTCTTCGGCGTCGTTCACCACATCAACCCCGAATGTGACCCTTTCACCGGACTCACACCAGTTTAATGGGGTGCGGCATTTACGACCGTAGAGAGCTTCGTAGGGTGCCATATTGATACTCGCCTGATAACCGTTGTTGTACGAGAATTCCGCCAATGGTAGGTGATCATCCCAGTTCCTACCATGGTGGATGGCACATGCTCTCAACATGTCCTCTAATACTTGGTTCACCCTCTCTGTTTGCCCATCTGTCTGAGGGTGATAAGCGGAGCTCCTGATCAACTTAGTACCCAATGCAGCATGTAACTGCTCCCAAAAGCGAGATACAAATAATGCACCTCGATCTGAGACGATGGTCTTGGGTACCCCGTATAGGCATAGAATCTTTGCTATATACAGCTCCACATATTTGTTGGCATGGAAATGTGTATGCACGGGGATGAAGTGAGCTGACTTGGTTAGTCGGTCAACGATCACCCAAATGGAATCATGTTTGTTGGATGTTAAGGGTAATCCCACAATGAAATCCATGCTCACATCTTCCCATTTCCATGCTGGAATTTTCAGGGGTTGCAGCAGCCCTGATTTCCTCATATGATCAGCCTTCACTCGTCTACACGTATCACACTCGGATACGTACTTAGCTACCTCCCGCTTCATCCGTGTTCACCAAAATTTCTTTTTCAAATCTTGGTACATTTTGTTGCTGCCCGGATGAATGGAGTACTTGGACAAGTGAGCTTCATCGAGGATCTTCTTTCTCAACTCCATATCCCGGGGTATGACTATGCGGTCATTAAACCATAGCGTCCCCTCCTCATCTTTCCGGAAACATTTGATCTCTCCATTGTCTATCCGTCTCCGGAGATGTGCCATGCCTTTATCATCTTTCTGAGCTGCAATGATGTCCTCCCTGACGGTAGGGATGAGGGCAAGGTTGTACAGCGATCCATAAGGAACCAAGTATAAACTCGGCTCTTCCTCCTCCACCGGTGTAATGGTGAGGTGATGGACATGTGATTTCCGACTTAGCGCGTCGGCAACCACATTCGCCTTGCCGGGGTGGTAATGGATCTCAATCTCATAATCTTTGATCAGCTCTAACCACCTCCTTTGCCTCATGTTCAGCTCCTTCTGGGTGAAAATATATTTTAAGCTCTTGTGGTCGGTGTAGAGATGCACCAAGTTCCCCAGGAGATAGTGCCTCCACATTTTCAGCGCCAAAACCACTGCAGCAAGCTCAAGATCATGAGTGGGATAATGCTGCTCATGGTTCCGAAGTTGGCGTGAGCCATAAGCAACCACACGTCCTTCCTGCATCAACACGCAGCCAAGCCCAATACCGGACGCGTCACAATACACGTCGAAGGGCTTTGTTGTATCCGGCTGAGCTAAGACCGGGGCTGTGGTGAGATGCTTCACCAATGTTTGGAATGCTCCTTCACACGCTGTGTTCCAAACATATTTCGTTCCCTTCTTCAGCAATTCTGTCATCGGCTTAGCGAGCTTGGAGAAACTTGGAATGAATCTCCGGTAGTATCCCGCTAACCCGAGGAAGCTTCTGACTTCTTGAACTGAAGTGGGAGCTTTCCATTTCAGCACTTGCTCTATTTTGCTTGGGTCAACCGCAATGCCTTCTGCTGAGATGATATGTCCCAAGAATGGCACTTGGCTGATCCAAAACTCGCATTTACTGAACTTGGCGTAGAGCTTGTGGTCTCGCAATCGTTGAAGAACGATCCGTAAGTGTTCGGCATGTTCGGCTTCTGTCTTGGACTAAACCAAGATATCGTTGATGAACACTACCACGAACTTGTCCAGCTCCGGCATGAACACTGAGTTCATGAGATACATGAAATGGGCTGGAGCGTTTGTGAGACCAAAGGACATGACGAGATATTCATATAATCCGTATCTCATCGAGAAGGTCATCTTCGGGATATCCTCCGCCCGGATCTTGATCTAATGATATCCAGAGCGAAGGTCCATCTTGGAGAATACACTTGCACCCACAAGTTGATCAAACAATATGTCGATGCGGGGCAGTGGATACTTATTCTTGATGGTGACGGAGTTGAGCGGCCGGTAATCCACACACAGCCTCAGGGTTTCATCCTTCTTCTTTACAAACAGCGCCGAGCATCCCCAAGGCGAGGAACTCGGCCTAATGAAACCCTTACTCAACAGATCATTGAGCTGTTCCTTCAGTTCAGCCAACTCATTTGGAGCCATTTTATATGGTCTCCGTGATATGGGCGTAGTCCCGGGTGCAAGTTCAATCTTGAACTCGACATCCCGCTCAGGTGGCATACCCGGAAGATCATCCGGAAACACTTCGGGGTACTCCCGGACTACCGGGATGTCTTCTAACTTGAGAGCTTCAGCATTATTAATTGCTAAAACTTCCCGGACTGGCGTGTCTAACACCATGGAATGCGGACGGTGGAATGGAGAATTTAAGTGAACCGTCCGTGTCCGAGTCTCTAGGACAGCGCCATGGTATCGTAGCCATGACATCCCTAAGATTGCATCAATCTTTTGTCCCATTAGGATTATCAAGGTGGTGGGATATAGTTTCCCACCTAAGCACAGAGGTGCTTTTGGAATCATCATATTAGCTGAAATCTTCCCTCCCGGTGAGCAGATCATATAAGTGCAGTCGGTTGGGAAGACTTGCATTTGATGCTTAGCTACATAGGATGCACTTATAAAGCTGTGGGTTGCACCAGAATCAAACAATATGACGATGGCTTGATGGTTGAGAGTAAACGTACCCGCCAGCATGTTGTCTCCCTCCGGGGCGTCCTCATTGTCGAGGTTGCGGACGCCCCCAGTACGCTGACCAACCTTCTTCACCGGAGGTCGGCCTCGAGCACCGCCCTGGAACTGGGCTTGCCCGCTGCTCTGCTGCCCCTGGGGACAGTCCTTCGTGAAGTGGCCCACCTGGCCACACGTGAAGCAGGTGAAACGGGGCGGTCCCCCGCTGATCGGTGGACGGAAACCCGGGGCGCGTTGTGGCGGTGGAAACGCCCGGGGTACCGTCTGCTGCTGCTGTTGCTGATGCTGTCTTGGTGGTGGCATCGGCGGACGGAACGGAGGTGACTGAAAAGGACGTCCTCCGAATCGTTGAGGTCGTGCCGGTGGATGCCACTGCTGCCCGGATGGTGTCCGATACACCATACGGTACTTCTGAGGCGCGCCACCACCGCTGCTAGGTGGAGCGCTGCGCTTCCTCTGCTCAGCTGCCAACTCTCGCTGAGCATCCTCTTGCATAATCGCGGCGTTGACTAGGTCATTGAAAGTGCCGCGATTCCACTGATAGAAATGTTCCCGTTTCTTCTCTTCAGTGGAGATGTAGTCTGACGCATACTGCGCCAGATGATTGAAGGCACAGGAGTAGTCAAGGGCACTCCTCCCGCCCTGCTTCAGCTTCAAGATTTCTTGGAACTTCCTCTTCATTATTCCGGGAGGGATGTGGTAGACGGAACGCCTCCCGGAACTCTTGCCATTCCACGGCATGGCCAGCCGGACGTGAGGCGACATAGTTCGCCCACCATGCACCAGCGGAACCGTGAAGCTGCTGTGCTGCGAACAGGGTCTTCTGCCGCTCCGTGCATTGGAGCAGCCCAAACTTGGACTCGATGGTCCGCAGCCAGTTGTCCGCCTCCAGTGGTTCTTCGGCTTCGATGAACACTGGAGGGCGCGTACTCATGAAGTCTGAGTACGACACTTCACAGGGCTCACGAGGCCCTCTGTCTTGACGCCCCCCCCCCCCCCCCCCCCCCGCCTGGGACGTATTCTGCACGATTGTGCGGAGCAGGTCGGTCTGCTCCTCACGACCTCCCACCAGTGCCGCTATCACATCCGCTAGAGTAAGCGGAGGCGGCTGTGGTGGCTGCTGCTGCGGGGTGCTGTCGTAGGCCGGTGGCTGGGATTCATCACCTCCCTGTTGGCTAGAGCGACCAACCTCGTGCGTGGTCCTAGTACGAACCATCAGACCAAACACAAGCTAGTTTAATCCAACTTGATGAACCTCCTCTTTGGAAGCTTACCATAACTAGGTTTGGTCACTACGAGATATTACTATCGCTTTGTCATCACGTATACCACCCTTAGGGTACAACACCCTCTCCAATGAGTTCAACTGTCATTCTTCTGTCAGAATGACCAGTTTCTACCTATTCCAAGTTTTGATCTGGTTCTGGGCATTTTCATGACTCAAATTGAATACCAAAGTTAAAGTTAACTTCAGTATCTTTCCAACGAGTATTCATTTGCCTCCAGATCAGCTCTGGTTAAAAAGTTATGCTAATTCAAAGTCAGCAGAATTTCTGGAAGAATTTTAATAGCACCTCCTTTGGAAGTTGCTGTTTTCCATCCGAGTTTCTACTGAAATCTGTGCTGAAATTTCAGGAACTTTGAATTGCAAAGATTTCACACATCTTCTACTCTTTCTAAGGAGGTATCATATGAAAATTTTTGGTTTTGCTGCTGGGAGTTATCATGGAAAAACAGAACAGTCCAGGGAATGTTTCACTCTGTCCTGGTTCTGGACAGTTTACATTCCTCTGGGATTTAAGCCATCTTAAGGTGAGTTTCAGCTCTGGAAGTCTACAACAATGTTGTAGAGTACTTCAATACCTTTCCAGAACTATATATCACACCTCTCTCGGCTAAAATACCTGTGAGTTGTGCTCTGTTGAAGTTCGGCAACCTTGCTGCCCAAAACAGAGCACTCTGCTTTTCATACTTTTGGCTATACTGCTCCACTATCCCATTCTTATACCCAACCAGGGTCCTAAATGTTGAACCTATAGATTTTAATTCTTTGTTGTCATTATTCTCATGCATATGCCTACAATATCTCGGTACTACGTTCCTCACAAAAGAAAATCCTAACCGGATTATACCGGCATATACGTCTCAAATGTGGCACTAAACGGTCTCTCGCACACGTTTACTACACGGATACTTACGTGGTTAGTACCTGCAGAAGACCACACAATAGTGGTGCACTCAAGGGTTTTGTTTCCATTTCAGGCAGTACCATATTTAAAAGTAAATACAAACGCCCGTATCATTGTCATACGGCCACCCTTGAGCTAAGTCACGTCTCAAGGCACATGATCGTGTTTCAACACCACACGACGGGGAACCCGAGTAGGTCATGAACGGGTCGTCATGGTTGGGAATGTTATCAACCCAACAGATACCACCTACTGCTCGGCAGGGCACGCCGATGGCAAGCGCTGCGTATGTCCTCCTGGGCTATTTCCAGACGAACACACTCTCGCGTTACTGACCAAGCGATGGGGTCTCCACTTACTTGCCTAATGCAGGCTAGGGATCAGCGTTTCATATGAACTCAGGAACATGAAGAGTCCAAGAGTTTCATATTGACATCTCACACCAAGCTGTGAGATCAATCCCTGAACCACGTTCCTCGTCAGGGGGAGCTAACCGAAATTGAACCGCTTTCGGTGGCGTTCCTTACCATACTTACCAGAGCGTAGGTGCGTCGTTCCATAATTGAAATTCAGAATTATAACACATAAGTTAGTCTTTGCCACTTTAACTAACTATGCTAGTATAGTCCTTACTTGGGCAACTACCGAATCCTCACCGTATACCTAAGTTTTTCCCATAATGCAGTCCTTAAGTACTGTGCTATCCCCACTGCAGCTCTGATACCAGGCTGTGGTGGACCGAGATCCGCTCATCCAGGATCGCAGAGGGTGGTGCCGCGTGATGCGACACCCGACAGCACACGTCATAAGAACAAATTATATTACATGGGAAAACAAACTGAACTGTACAAAGTAGTACAAACTCCAGTTACTAAATATTATTTGTCTTACACAGCGGAAGTCTACACTATACAACTCACGCCTGCCTATCTAGCAAAAGTCGGCTGCCCAGCCCTAGGGCAACCCACACTAGCTGCACTCTTCAGCTCAGCGCGGCGTGTACGGCTCCCACTCAGCCGTGGTCCCCGACGGAGGGTATCCCTCGCCGGTGGGCTCGTACTCCGAGCCCGTGGGTGGCTCCCCACCTCAAAACACTTAAGCAGCAACCGTGAGCACGAAGGCTCAACAAGGCTTAACCGACTCGCCTAAGCATGAAACTCTACATGCGGTGTACCATGACATGGGATAGCAATGTTGCAGCAAATGGACACGCCTACAAGTTCATCCTTAGTTCATGTTTTAGCAACAAGTTAACAGTTCAGGAAGCTGAAATTTAGTAAGCGATATTTGGTGGCAAACAGGTAGCAATACAATGTTATATCATATCAGCAGTATTGAATCACCATATTTCATACATTAGTCTACGTCACGACTCAGTGACCAAGTGGTACTCTTCACCGTGAGGGATGGCGAATCGACTCGATATACACCTGCAGGGAAACCCAAAGAGCACGTCACGTACGCCCATCCGTGGAGCTGCACAGCACGCTCACTCGATGTTGTACGGGACAACCTTTCACCCAACAGCCCAAACGTCGAACCGGTCACACCGAAACGGGCAGGAGGTTCCCCACACAGAGCATCTCTCTATGCCCGTTGGCAGATTTCCACCTTGCTGCCCTCAACCTACACCTATAAATCGGTGTGCTATGCCTCGACGCCCGGAGGTTTAGGCTACATCGGTTTATCGGGGCCCATATATCCGATATGCCTTCGGTACGTTCAAACTTGATCAGCGTGGGCCGCACACGGATCGGTCCTCAATCGACACGGACAGGGCTGCGCACACAAGACTCCCTCTTGTTGCGCCCTAGCCCCTGCCTAGTCTCATTTTCATTACTAATGTGATCTCACATCACTCAACCGAACCCGTGTGTCCCAAGCCTAAACTCGCGAGTAGATTCCAACTACTCGACTTGTACCGAAGTCCTATAAATCATTAAGCATAGCCTGGCTACTCGAGGTCTTAGACACTACCCTCACTCTTTTAGGAACCTTTGGCTATGCAAGTGGGGTTCCATTCATCCTACACCTAATGCACAATCATACTTCACATGACTCATGTAAACAAAGTAAAACTTATAAAAGGGTTAATACAAACCGGGGCTTGCCTTGTTGCTGCTGGTCAGGAGTCAGTTCTTCCTCTGGAAGCAGGAAGTCGAGAACCTCCGGAGCTTCCTCGCCTTCAGCGACTACACGTTATTGAAAGACTACATGTAAATTTAAATGCAAAGTGCATACAAGTTTGTTGTAAGGTTATTGCTATTAGTTCTAATAACCAGTTCCAACAACTGGAACTCTGTTTAAGAATTTAAAGATGAACTGGTGTTGGTGGTTTGGCTTAGACTTAATCACATGGTTAAATGCTAAGTGGTCTTCCCCCCCTTTTCCATATTAATTCCTCAAGTGGTTAAACAGGACAGGGGTGATCCAGAGCTCCAATGGAGCTGAGAATTTTTGTGTGAGTTTCTTATCACAAGAAAACTCTCTGGACCAAACACTAGCACTTTTCATGGAGCGGTTTGCCCAGAATAATCCTCTTAGCAAATAAGCAAAGAAGAATTAATTCTGAGATAATATCCCTGTTCATGCCCAACTTAGTGAACTACAATTTCAATTATAGCTCATAGAGTATGCATGAATTTTCCTAGCATTTGTGGAGCTAAGACTTGCCCAGAACTGAATTTCCAAGTTTTGGAAATTCTCTGAAAATGTTTCTGTATTCAAATGAACACATCATCTTCAAATTTGAATTGTTCTGACCAAATCAACTCCAAATGGTCTGAAACTTTTACAGGGGTTTACTAATGTACTAAAGAACATTCTGGTAGAATTTGGGGATTTTTGGATGCACCAAACTCTCTCTAAAATTCTTTTGCTGAAAAGATTTAAAGAATTTTCCGGAATTAATTAATGGGTTTCATGCAAATTGGGTTTCAGATTTGGATTGTACTCATAATTCTGAGTTCAGCAAAATTTGGTTCATCGCATTTGGAGTTTCCTAGCCAAAGTTCTATGCCTTTGACGTTTGAACTAAAACTGGAAATTCCAAAAATGTTTAAATCCTGCGGGTGGGACCCACTCCTCAAGCCAGCCCACTCAGAATGCGGCCACACCACGGCCCACGGGGTTTTTACCCACGCTGCCGCACCGAATTCCGGCCGCAAACCGATCCCCCTGCGAGGTCAGAGGCTGACCGGTGGACCCGCCCCCCCCCCTCGTCTACCTCGCGCTCTCCCGCAGCGCCCGCGGCGGCGGCTAGCCGGAGCGCTCGCCGCCGGACGTTTCACTGCCCGAACAGCGACGGAAATTGCCGCCTGTGCCTAACTCGACTCGAGAACACACTGGTGCCCTCACCGGAGCTTGACAACGGCCGGAACAGGGCTCCCGACGGCAACAGTGGCCGGAAGCTCACCGGCGACGTCGAACTCAGCATCCCCTGCACATTTTTCGATGCGGTTTGCTCGGGGAGCTCCGCTGACACCCTCTGATCACGGATATGGGCACCGATCTCTGTGGAAACAGCTGCAACTACGACCTCACCGGTGACCTAGACCGGAAATCGGCGCCGATGCAAAAATCTCGAAGAACATCGCCCATACTCGATGAAACTCGTTGATTTCTGATCTCAGAGACGCGTGGGCGAGTCTAGATCACGTCTTTAGCTCGGACTAAGGAGTGGCGGCCTACTTGCTGCGAATTTCCGGATTTCGCATGGTTCGGTTCTAAACACCCCGACACACTAATCCCCCAAATTCTTTGCCGACCGTGCGAGAGAGGGGGCAAGGTCAGTACGGTGGTGATCAGTACCTCGAGGCGGTTCTTTCTTGTGTTGCTTGCCGGGCACGTGAGTTCCTGGGTTGCTTGGACGCTGGCGACCAGAGAGCGGCGAAGAACAAGTTTGCGCGCGGGGGCGATTGTGGGAGGGGGAACGCTGGGACAGCCGGGGCACCGTGAAAACAGCCGAGCGAGCGTCGCGCTGGCGTGGTGACTCCGCGCTTTCACCGTGCGGTGGCCGCGTTGGGACGGGGTCGACCCCGTGCGTTGTTGCCCGCGGGGGTGTTCGATCTCGGGCCTGACTCGGTTTGGTTCTCAGGGTGGCTGACCAGTGGGCCCTCTTCTCCCCTATAATTCTTTCTCCCCCTTTCTTTTGTAAATATCCCAGCTACTGAGAATTGAATGGGAGACTTAGCCCCCAAGTATTGGTTTCAATTTGGGTTCTCAAATTTAACTTAGTTGGGTTAAATTGCTTCACGTTTAAACTGGAATTCAAATTCAGTTTTGAATTATTGCAAATTTAGCTCCCAACAAGATGAACTCCAATAGGGATGAAAATTGGTGGGCTAACTCAGAAAAATGTGCTGAGTTTGAATATGAAGCTAACTTTTGAATTTGAGTGATGAAAGTTGCTGCAATTTGAATTTGCATTCAAATTGGCCTCCTTTTCAAATACCTCCAAAAGTGCCTCAAAAAGTGTTGGGTTTGTATGAAATTTGGCTTGAACCCTCCCAAGACTTTTTAAGTCCTAGGGGTGAGCTCAACCTCTCATGTTCATGTGTAGAAATCCTACTTTGTGAAAGTGAAAGCTTTCCCCTCTAATTACCCTTTTGATGGAGGTTACTTGCTCTTCACACTTTTTCCTAAGATATCCACAATAAGACTGTGGTGTTGTGAGGTGAAGAAAAATTTTTGCAAGTCCCTTTTCTTGGGCTTTTACAGTCTCCACCGGAGCCCCGGAGCTCCAAGGAGCCTTCAAAGGGACGTTGTCGGGACTCACAGCCCGGAGTGCCGACCGGGCGAAGGGGGCGAGATCAGCACCTCGAAGCTGGCGGTCCCGGCGGCCATGCAGCCATGGTGACAGCCAAAGGATCGTATGCGCCTTGGGGACTCCGTGCTACCCAGCGCCCAAGATCCAGAAGCTCAAGTAGTCCCGATGCATGGACCACGGAGGTCCGGGACTCCTTGAAGGACATCCTTCCTGATGAACGTGCATTCGCTGAACGGATTGTGCTGATGGCTAAGTGCTACGCGCTGGTATCTTTACTGGCGTGGTGCCACGGCATCCTATTGCGGTGCATAACCCAGGAGGAAGGCTGCGACCAGCTCGCAGTAGTCCACGGAGGCGAGTGCTGGGAACGCTCATCGTCCCGCACGCTGGTCGGTTAAGCCATCCGGCATGGCTCCTACTGACCGAGAGCCACCTGGACGCCGTCAAACCGGTTAGGAGATGCAATGCGTGCCAGGTCCACGCCGAGCAGACCCACACAACCGGTGCAGACGCCGCACCCAGAGCCGTCGGGGGATACCGTCTCCTCTATGTCGAGGGCCAGCCGGACTTCCCAGGGCCGGGTCACGGGAATTACCCTTCTACATGGTATGCGAGATCGCCATGGGGGTCCCCCCGTGTCCGAGCGTACGACAAAGCCACGCATGACCCGCTCTGCGTGAGACATCTACCTCGTCGTCGAGGCAAGATGGCAAGCCACGTTCCGGATCGCACGGAACCGGCGGGCCTCAGCGCTACCACCGCCGTTCCATGCATGGGAGCCCAGGACAGGCGCTCCGACGCTACCCCAGTAAGTTCACCATGCTTACTTAGGTGTTTATTTAAATTACACATTAATTTATATGATCACCTCCCCACGCTCTAGACATTGTGCATCCATTCTACACTCGGTTCCTCTTTCCTGCTCTCATGCATAGTCGATATTTGCCATCCTGCCGAAGGCGGTAGTGCTTGGGGTACCTGCCAGAGGCCCGGGGGCCTTTTGGACCTCCCCCTGTAAGTGTACTGTACCGCCAGTTGGTCTCCTTCGAGAAAAGACCTACGCTAGACCGGGGGGTCAGGAGCCTTGCTTTGCCCGGTCCTGCACCTAAAGCATGCACACTCTGCCCCCCAGCGCTACGGTCTGAGTACTAGGGGGCCGGACGGTTACACCCTGACTAGGGCTGGGGGCCAGACCTCTGGGACCAAGTGCACTGGATTACCCAAGCCCCGTATTCCGGCCGGGGACAGTAAGCCAAATGAGACTAAGGGACAGGAAAGGGAGGACCTCTGAGCAGTACCGGACTCCGCCTCCACAGCTGGGCCGAGCTCCGATGCCAGCCCCCGCCCACCTTTCAGAGGTGAGCCCTGACGTCGGACCTCACGCCCTCCGTGGGCCTGAGCTCCGATGACTTCCGGACCTCCGCCCCCACAGCTGGGCCGAGCTCCGAGGCCAGCCCTCGCCCTCCTTTCAGAGGCGAGCGCTGATGCCGGACCTCACGCCCTTCGCTTGCCTGAGCTCCGATGACCTCCGGACCTCACGCCCTTCGCTGGCCTGAGCTCCGATGACTTCCGGACCTCCGCCCCCACAGCTGGGCCGAGCTCCGAGGCCAGCCCTCGCCCTCCTTTCAGAGGCGAGCGCTGATGCCGGACCTCACGCCCTTCGCCGGCCTGAGCTCCGATGACCTCCGGACCTCACGCCCTTCGTGGGCCTGAGCTCCGATGACTTCCGGACCTCCGCCCCCACAGCTGGGCCGAGCTCCGATGCCAGCCCTCGCCCTCCTTTCAGAGGCGAGCCCTGATACCGGACCTCACGCCCTTCGTGGGCCTGAGCTCCGATGACTTTCAGACCTCCGCCCCCACAGCTGGGCCGAGCTCCGATGCCAGCCCTCGCCCTCCTTTCAGAGGCGAGCCCTGATGCCGGACCTCACGCCCTTCATGGGCCTGAGCTCCGATGACTTCTGGACCTCCGCCCCCACAGCTGGGCCGAGCTCCGATGCCGCCCTCGCCCTCATTTCAGAGGCGAGCCTGTTAGTAGTTGAATTCTTACTCTCATTGGAAGAGAGGATGACACTAGGAGTTGGGGCAATTTTCTTGTCTATTTCTCACACAATGCCATGCCAACCCAAGGGGTTGAGGCTACATATTTATAGCTGCCATGGCAGCCAAGCATATGCCACAAAGATGCTAGTCTAAGATGCTTAGATGCTGTCCTAATATGCTGTCCTTGGCTGACACTAAGATGCTGTCCTAGTGTCCTTAATATGCTGCCCAAGTGTCCTTAGATGCTGTACTAATTGGGGCCACAAAGACCAAAGGACTAGAGTACAACAAAGTCCAAGGACTAAAGTGCAACAAACTAACGGACTAGGGTACAAGGGACTAGGGGACCAAAGACCGAAGGACTACAAGACTTATTCCAGCATTCTCCCCCTAAGTCTTGTACGTCGTCTTCTGAGAGGGTTGGACCATCCCGATCTTGGTGCAAAGTTCAATGAACTTGAGCCTCCCAAGGGGCTTCGTGAGCAGGTCCGCAAGCTGGTCATTGGTGTTGATGTAGTTCGCCTTGATGTTCCCTTCCTCCAAGCATTTTCGGATGAAGTGTTACCTCACCCAGATGTGCTTGCTCCGTTCATGGAAAACGGGATTCTTTGCCAGGGCCAGAGCGGACACGTTGTCCACCCTGAGTTCGACCACTCCAATCTCTGCTGAGGAGATCACCAAGCAGTCGACTAGGCCAGAGCGCCTGAGTCGAAGCGGTGGAGGCCACTATGTACTCGGCCTCGCAGCTGGACAGGGCCACCACCTGCTGCTTGACCGACTGCCAGCTAACGAGGCACTTGCCGAAGAAGAAGAGGATCCCGCTGGTGCTCTTGCTGGTGTCGATGTCGCCGGCGTGGTCGCTATCGCTGTACCCAACAAGGTGTGCTTCCCCAGGACACCTCGGGTAGTGGAGGCCGTGATCGAGAGTCCCCGCAACATAGCGTATGATCCTCTTCACAACCTGCTGGTGATCCATCATCGGTCGTTGCAGGAACCGACTAACTAGCCGACGGAGAATACCAAGTCCGGCCGTGTGTGGGTGAGGTAGCGAAGGCTCCCCACAAGACGCCGGTACTGCGTAGTGTCCACCTCCTCCGCCGTGCTGTCGCGGCTCAGCTTCAGCCTCTCCTCCATCGGAGTGAGAGCTGGGTTGCAGTTTGTGAGCCCAGCTAGCTCAACAATGCGCTTGGCGTAGGCGGTCTGTCGAAGTGTGATCCCGGAGTCGGCCTGGTGCACCTCAATCCCAAGGTAGAAGGAGAGAGATCCCAGGTCACTCATCTGGAAGGTGGCTTTCATCTCTTCCTTGAACGCTGCCACCTCCGCATCCTTGGTGCCGGTGATCACCAAGTCATCGACGTAGACACCCACCAGTAGGGTGTTTCCTCCATTGCCTCGCCGGTAGATGGCTGCCGCGTGCGGGCATTGCCCGAAGCCCATCCTCTTGAGCGTGTAATCCAACTTGGCATTTCATGCCCTTGGTGCCTGACGCAAGCCATAGAGGGCCTTGCGCAGGCGCAACACGTTGCCCTCCTTGCCAGGGAGCACAAACCCCGGCGGCTGGTGTACGTAGACCTCCTCCTTCAAGTCACCGTTGAGGAACGCCGATTTGACGTCCATGTGCTGGACACGCCAGCCTTCTTGGGCAGCGAGTGCAAGAAGGAATCGCACGGATTCCATCCGTGCCACGGGGGCAAAAGCATCGTCGAAGTCGATCCCCTCCTGCTGTACGAAGCTGCGTGCCACCAAGCGAGCCTTGTGCTTGACGATGGCGCCGGCTTCATCCCTCTTCAACTTGAACACCCACTTAAGGGTTATCACACGGTGACCGCGAGGGAGATCAGCAAGCTCCCAAGTGCGGTTCGTCTCAACCGCGTCCATCTCCGACTGCATCACAGCACGCCATGCCGCGTGTTTCTCGGCCTCCGCAAAAGACCGAGGCTCGCCGTCATCGCACGCAAGGTGCAACTGCGCCTCCAGATCTTGATCATCCAGATCGTGAGTGGCCAGTCCCGGCACCGGCTGGTTGCCGAGAATGTTCTCCATCTTGCGATACCGCAACTGCTCGCCGTCGTAGCACCCGTCGAGGTGCTCCTCGTCGTGGGAGAGCGGAGTAACAAACTCCACTGGGTCGTGCTCGACACGAGCTGGGGATGGAGTGGGCGTGCCCGGAGGAGTGGCCGTCGGTGCTGGAGTGCGTGGGGTCGCCGGTTGAGGTGGAGGTCGACGGTGGGGGCTGGGGTAGACACGCTCGGTGGAGAAGAGTTGCCTACTCCCCCAACTCCCTTGAAGTGGACGTAGTCGACGATGAAGTCGTCGTGCGTCGAGGTCAAACCGTCGTCCACCGCCTTGTCCCATGCCCATCCTCACCCTTCGTTGAACACAACGTCGCGCGTCGTGCGCACATGCTGTGTCTCTGGGTCGAGAATGCGGTAGGCCTTCGAGCCCTCCGCGTAGCCGATGAACACCCCCGGAATGCTCCTGTCATCGAGCTTGCTGATGTGGCCAAGCTCCTTGGCAAACGCGAGGCAGCCAAAGACCCATAGATGAGAGACCGCCGGCTTGCGCCCATACCAAGCCTCGTACGGCGTCCTGCCGTTGAGAGCCTTGGTGGGCGAGCGGTTGAGGATGTAGAAAGCCGTCACCACCGCCTCTCCCCAGAAGATAGCCGGCATTCCCCTCTGCTTGAGGAGGGCCCGAGCCATCCTCACAACCGTCTGGTTGCGCCGCTCGACGACGCCGTTCTGCTGCGGGCTGTAGGACGCGGAGTAGTGGCGCTGAACACCCTCATCCGCGCAATACGACGCGAATTCATCCGCCGTGAATTCGCCGCCGTTGTCAGTGCGCAACACACGCAGCTTGCGGCAGCACTCCGCCTCCGCAATGGCCTGCGCGCGCCTGATGGCGTTCGCAGCCTCTCCCTTGCTGCCAAGGACCACAACCCACATGTAGCGGGAGAGGTCGTCGACGAGCAACAGGAAGTAGCGTCGTCCTCCTGGTGTAGCTGGTGTCACCGGGCCACACAAGTCCCCGTGAACGAGCTCGAGCCGTTCCTTAGCTCGAAAGCTCGACTGCTGGGGAAAAGGAAGCCGCCTCTGCTTCGTCAATACGCAGACGTCGCAGAGCTGCTCCACGTGGTCAAGGTAAGGTATGCCTCACACCATCTCCTTGGCACTGAGCTGCTTTAGGGCCTCGAAGTGAAGATGCCCAAAGCGCTCGTGCCACTGCCATGCCTCGTCGTCCCGACGAGTGGCAAGGCAGACAGGTTGTGCTACCTGCACGTGAAGGACATAGAGTCGATTGGTGCCTCTAGTTACCTTGGCAAGAAGGCGACGATGGCGATCCCAAATCCTCATGACTCTGTCCTTAATCTCCACGCGTGAACCGTTCTCATCCAGCTGTCCCAGGCTGATGATGGAGTTTCTCAACGCGGGGATGTATTAGACTCCGACGAGCAGCCTGTGCTCACCAGACTCGGCGGTGAGGATGACGGAGCCGACACCCTTGATCTCCACGCCGGAGGCGTCACGAAACTTGACAGAGCCTCGGACATTGGAGTCAAGCTCAACGAAGAACTCCCGTTGACCGGTCATGTGATGGGTGGCGCCGGTGTGGAGGCACCACCCGTCAGTCTTGTCGTTGCTGGAGCCGTCGCCGAGGAAAGTGTGTGCTTTTGGCTCATCAAGATGAAGGAGGTCCGCTGATGTCGATGCCACAAGAGGTGGCTTGATGCTTCCGTGTGCCAGAAGCAAAGCTGGCTCCTCCTCTACCTGTGCCACGTGGGCCTCCTTCTCCACTTGTGCCACGTGGGCCTGGCCACGTCGTGGCTGTCGACACTCCCTGGCCCGATGACCAAGCTTGCCACAGTTGTGGCAGGTGTCGTCTCGTGTCGGCTTGTGGTTGCCGACGGTGCCGCCCTGGGCGCCTCCGCGGGCGCCACCCTCGGTACGTCCACGTGCCCCGGCCTGGGTACCTCCGCGCCCCTTGCGCGACTTGCCGCGCTTGTGGCCGCCTTTCGAGGAAGAGGACTCCCCCTTCTTCAGGTCACCCTAGCCAGCCTCCCACTGCTCGCGAGTGAGATGAAGCTTCCCGCCAATGGTGATAGGCCCCGAGAGAGGTTGTGGTTCGTCGCTGTCGGTGACCTTGAGGCGACCTATCGCCTCTTCAATCGACATCGTGGAGAGGTCCAGCAGAGACTCGATCGAGCGAGCGATCTACTTGTACTTCATGGGGATGCACCGAAGGAGCTTCTCGACAGCTCTCTCTTCGTTGTAGGTGTCGTCGCCGAACTGCACCAACTTCTGCAACAAAGTGTTGAGACGGAGAGCAAAGTCATCAACGTCCTCACCTGGCTTAAAGGCCAGGTTCTCCCACTCCTTGCGAAGCGCCTGCAGTGTGGACTTGCGGGCGCGGTCGCTGCCGATGTGTGCCGCAGCGATGGCATCCCATGCCTCCTTAGCAGTCCGCTTCTTGGAAAGCGAGAACTGCATCTCAGGCGGGACTGCAGCAATGAGGGCATCCAACGCCCGTCGATCCTCGTAGTAGTCGATGTCGCCGTACTGAACTGCTTCCCACATGTGTCGCACCTAGAGCCGTACCCTCATCACCGCGGCCCACTCGACGTAGTTGGTCTTGGTGAGGGTAGGCCACACACCGCCGGGACCGACGTCCCTGGCAATGGCCTGGACCCCGTGGTGTCCATGGTACCTGTCTGGAGAGGGAGAACCGCGCCGCCTGTAGTGGCCGCATACTCCGTCGACCCAGCCGCTGCCGCCGGGAGCGCCACCAGCGCGTCGGCGCCCGTACGGGCTGCGGTTGTCGCGCCCATGGGGGCGCGCGGCTGCTCGCTGCACCTCTCGTGCTCGCGCCGCCTCCCTCACCGGCCTGAGCTCATCGTCGACGCCGCCGTCGACAGAGCTGCTGGAGCTACTGCCACGCAGAGCCTCCAGCTCCACTGCCGCCGCACGCGCTACAGCCGCCGCCGCCGCTGCTTCCACTTCCGCCCTCGCTGCTGCCAGTTCTGCCGCTGCCAACCTTGCCGCCATTGCCGCCATCGCCGCAGTCTCTGCCGCCGCTCGCTCGCGCTCCTCTGCCGCGGCGACCTCCATCTGCCGTGCGCTCGAGGCGACCGAGCGCTGAGACTGTCCGTCGGACATGGCACACTAGTGGGGGGAGGGCTGTTGTGTGTGGAAGACAAGCTGCTGCTCGTCTGTGCAGGAGAGAAATGAGCTGGAACAGCCGGTGTTCCTGCTGCCGGTTGTGGACAGAGAGGTGCGGGAAGGGGGTGAGCAGGAGATGTTTAAGCTGCAGGATAGAACGGCTCTGATACCAGATGTTAGTAGTTGAATTCTTACTCTCATTGGAAGAGAGGATGACACTAGGAGTTGGGGCAATTTTCTTGTCTATTTCTCACACAATGCCATGCCAACCCAAGGGGTTGAGGTTACATATTTGTAGCTGCCATGGCAGCCAAGCATATGCCACAAAGATGCTAGTCTAAGATGCTTAGATGCTGTCCTAATATGCTGTCCTTGGCTGACACTAAGATGCTGTCCTAGTGTCCTTAATATGCTGTCCTAGTGTTCTTAGATGCTGACCTAATTGGGGCCACAAAGACCAAAGGACTAGAGTACAACAAAGACCAAGGACTAAAGTGCAACAAACTAAAGGACTAGGGTACAAGGGACTAGGGGACCAAAGACCAAAGGACTACAAGACTTATTCCAGCAGAGCCCTGATGTATGACCTCACGCCCTTCGTGGGCCTGAGCTCCGATGACTTCCGGACCTCCGCCCCCACAGCCGGGCCGAGCTCCGATGCCAGCCCTCGCCCTCCTTTCAGAGGCGAGCCCTGATGCCGGACCTCACGCCCTTCGTGGGCCTGAGCTCCGATGACTTCCGGACCTCCGCCCCAACAGCCGGGCCGAGCTCCAATGCCAGCCCTCGCCCTCCTTTCAGTGGCGAGCCCTGATGCCGGACCTCACGCCCTCCGTGGGCCTGAGCTCCGATGACTTCCGGACCTCTGCCCCCACAGCTGGGCCGAGCTCCAATGCCAGCCCTCGCTCTCTTCTCAGAGGCGAGCCCTGATGCCGGACCTCATGCCCTCCGTGGGCCTGAGCTCCGATGACTTCCCGGACCACCCCTCTTCTCAAAGGCGAGCTCCGAAGCCGGACCTCCCCCTTTCACAAGGGCTGAGCTCCGATGCCAGGCTTCACCCTCTCCTCAGAGGCTGAACTCCGAAGCCGTCAAGACCCTGCCAGCACAGGGAGTACTCAAGACTAGAAAGTGCGCAGGTAGGAGAAGGCCCCACCTCGGGCTCGTTACCTCCCCCGAGGTGAGCCCGGAGGCCACTGTTGGTACCCTCAATACCGGGTACCCCCGCGCACAGTGTAAAACTTCCTAAGGACCTCGCTCCCTCTACAGAGCGAGGTTTGAAGGCGCCACGTGTCCAGCAGAGCCGGAGCTCCCCTCCCCACGGAGGATAGCTCCGAGCCTGCCACGTGGCCCAGGAGGCCGGACCTCACCCCCTCTGCAGGGGCGAGCTCCGAAGGTGCCACGTGTCCAGCAGGGCAGGAGCTCCCCTCCCCTCGGAGGATAGCTCCGGGCCTGCCACGTGGCCCAGGAGGCCGGACCTCGCCCCCTCCGCAAGGGCGAGCTCCAAAGGCGCCACGTGTCCGGCAGGGCCGAGGCTCTCCTCTCCTCAAAGGATAGCTCCGAGCCTGCCACGTGGCCCGGAAGACCGGACCTCGCCCCCTCCGCGGGGGTGAGCTCCGAAGGCTCCACGTGCCCAGCGGAGCCGGAGCTCCCCCTCTCCTCAGAGGAGAGCTCCGGGTCCGACACGTGGCCAGCAGAGCAGTGCTGCCGCCCGGCGCGGTAGGCAGCGGGAGTAAAGGCGTGTCATGCCTTTACCGTACAAAGCATTCAAGGCCCGCGCCTTCCCGAGACGAAGAGGCGCAGCGCACGCCTGTCAGGAGGCGCTGTGACCAGTCATAGTCAGGACAGGCGTACAGTGTCTGAAGCTGCAGGCAATTGAAGGCAGCGACAAGACCGGACAAGACATGCCCTGCCGCCCCTGCCATCGCCAACGACTACACGCTACACTTAGCCTGCGGCATGGGAAGGGCGGCAGGACGAGGACTTCGACGCCAGCGCCAAGACATAATAGCTGGTAGGAAATCACCCCGGGGCCACCTGTCAGGTCCCGGGCCCACCTTGTAAGCCGCTCGAGTCTTGGACTATAAAAGGCTCGGGTAGGCAACGTTAGTAAGGGTTGGCACTCCAGCCATCCGCACCCTGGGGTTCACACTCCAGCAACTCGCACCCTAGACATCACTCACCCTCAAGCTCAGGACTCCGGTTCTGAGCAGCAAGCAATACAGCGAGCACCTCTGCTCACCGTGGACGTAGGGTTTTACGCTCCGGTGGCCTGAACCACGTAAAACTCTCTGTGCCAAGCTTCTCCCTCACTCGTCCCTAATGCTTAAGCTCTCCGCAAGCGACTAGCCCCTCCAAAAAAGAACCTCCGCGGGCTGCCCAGAGCAGGTCCGGGGGAAGTGTCGACCACACACTTCGACAACCTCAAATGGGTGTTTAAGGTGAAGAAGGACGAGCATGGGGAGGTGGTGAAGCACAAGGCTCGATTGGTGGCAAAAGGCTATGTCCAACGGCAAGGAATAGATTTTGACGAGGTATTTGCTCCTGTAGCTCGTCTCAAATCTGTTCGCTTGCTCCTTGTAGTTGATGCACACAAGGGGTGGGAGGTACACCACATTGACGTGAAGAGCGCCTTCGTGAACGGCGACTTGATGGAGGAGTTGTACATCTCCCAACCCGCTGGCTTCATCATCGACAGAGCCGAACAAAAGGTGTATCGGCTCAAGAAAGCTTTATATGGACTTCGTCAGGCGCCCAGGGCCTGGAATGCCAAGCTCAACGATAGCTTGCTATCGCTTGGTTTCCAGAAGAGTACGAGCGAGCACGGGATCTATTTCCGTGGAGCTAAAGATGAGAAGCTCATCGTTGGCGTGTATGTCGATGATCTTGTGATCACAGGAGGAGGCGTCCTCAAGAAGTTCAAGGGGGAGATGATGAAGAGGTTCAAGATGAGCGACTTGGGTCTCTTATCATATTATCTTGGTCTAGAGGCGCGGCAAACTGATGCAGGGATAAGCGTTGGGCAGGCGGCCTACGCTTCCAAACTTGTCACTAAAGCTGGCCTGGAAGGATGCAATCCCTGTGCATTCCCCTTGGAGCAAGGCCTCAAGCTTTACAAGACAAGTGATAGCCCGTTGGTGCATGCAACAGACTATAGGAGCTTGGTAGGAGGGCTGCGATACTTGGTGAACACACGTCCCAATCTTGCCTACTCGGTCAGGTACGTGAGTCGGTTTTTGGAGGAGCCCAAGGAGGATCACTTTGCTGCAGTCAAACGCATTGTACGCTACATAGCGGGTACAATCAACTATGGAGTCTTCTATGCAAGAGGAGGAGACATGGAGCTTATTGGATACTCGGATAGTGACTATGCGGGAGACGTGGAGGACCGCAAGAGCACAAGTGGGGTGTTGTTTTGTCTTGGAAACAACCCCGTTTCGTGGCAGTCCTGCAAGCAGAAGGTGGTGGCCTTGTCCTCATGTGAAGCAGAGTATATCACAGCAGTTAAGGGGCATGTCAAGGTGTATGGATGGCACGGCTGATGGAGGACTTAGCTGAAAAATCGAAGGCGCCGGTGCTGCGGGTTGATAACAAGTCAGCTATAGACTTGAGCAAAAACCCGGTACATCATGACAGGAGCAAGCACATCGACGTCAAGTACCACTACATACGGGAGTGTGTGGACAACGGTACTATTCTGCGCAAATCTCCACTTAAGACCAGATGGCAGACATCTTGACCAAGGCTCTTGGAAGACAGAAGTTCGTGGAGATGAGGAGAAGGATCAGAATCCTAGACGTGGGCCAGTGTCAGGATCAGGAGGAGAATGTGGGCTGATCTGCCCCTGGCCCAGGGCGGCCAGAACTGGGCCAAGTGGGCTGGTCAGCCCTGGCCCAGGCCGGGCCCCCTTTCTAGAAGGAATCTGAGTTTAATCTTCTTAGAGATAGACTAAAAGATCCTTTTGTAATAGATTAAGACTCTTGTAAGGGGGGGCTATATATACAAGCCAAAAACACCCCAAATTGTGAGAGAGATCAATACAGAAAAGTTCCTCCAGTTTTCTGCCCTAGCCGCCTCTCTCTCCCCCTTTGCAGCCGCCGCCCCCCTCTTTCATCCAGGTCGGCGCCTCCCTCCTCAAGAACCCTAGCCGCCACCTGAACCTAGGGTTCCAGCCACCTCCCAGGTCTTCTCCACCGCCGCCGGCTGCTGTTCCAGCCGTCCCTCAACGCTGCTGCTCCAGCTGCTGCCTAGGGCATCATCTTCCCCAAGCTGTTGCCTCCCCCTTCAACCCTAGCCTCTACCAGGTTTGGTTCAGCACCATCAAAAACTGAGTTCAGATTGATCTGCTAGTGCAGATCAGTTTGTACAGCAAGAACAGAGAAGTTTTGGGGCTGGAATTGCAACACCCGGATGTGCCACGTGTCCCGCGGCCTCGGGCCCAACCTCCAGCATGGGAGGTCTTCGGTGCTGCCACGTGCCCAACAATTCCGGACCACCCACTACTCCGCAAGACAACTCCCGTGGAAGACGCATGTCCCGGGGGCCATCCGCCCGGACGTCACTCCGACGAGCAACGGGCAGATGACCAAGGAGTAAAGAGGAAGGTACGCTGTCAGGCCGAGCATTCAAGGCTCGCGCCTTCCCCAGAAGCATGGTGCACGACGCACGCCTCCGTTCCCCGTCTGCGCACCATTACGGTGAAAGACAGGGCGGCGAGGCGTGACGACACAAAAGTGTCGCCCAATGTCGCAGAGCCGCCTAGCAGAGCGAGGAGACGTGGCGACGACGTGAACTTCATCATCACCGGTCGCCCGGTCACAGGCGCCCGGCATGACAGGCAGCACGCCTTAACTCCACCGACTGTGACAATGCATATAGATGTAAATGACTATAGCTTATGTATAGGATGCAAATAGCCGTGGGGCCACCTGTCGGGCCCCGGGCCACCTTGTAACCGCCACGGCCTTGGGCTATAAAAGGACCGGGACAGCCTCCGGGCAAAGGGTTCTGAACCCCGACTGACTCACACACTCATACGCGCAAGCAATACAACAAACACACCCGTGGACGTAGGTGTTAGACACTGTAATTAAGGGTGTATCGCAGGGGCATATTAGTCATTAGAGAAGGATTAGGGTTAGGGGTAGTTTAGTCTTTTCTCCCCTCCTAATCCCTCTATATAATCAGACCTGTACCCAACATTTGATTATCATCTAATACAGCTATCATTAGCCCTCTTTCATGGTATCATTAGCTAGGAATAATTAGGATTAGGGCTAAACCTAATCCTAATGGCCCAGCCGCCCCGGCCGCAGCCCTGGGCGCACGCCGCCGCCTTCACCCCACCTTGGGCCGCCGCCGCCGCCGCCACATCCGGATTCGGGGCCGCTGCGCCCTGGATCGGGGCGGCTCCGCCCGGATTCGGGCCGCCCCCACCCGGATGGGGGCCGCGTGTGCACGGGGGGGGGGGGGGGGGGGGGCGGGGTGGGGGGGGAGGGGCCGCCACCGCCCCTGGGGGGTCCGTCGCCCCCCTGGAGGGGCCGCTGCCCTCTGGTCCGCTGGTTTTGGAGGCACTGCAGCCTCTGTAGGGGGCGCCGCCTCCTCTAGGGGGGCCGCAGCCCCCAGGCCTCTCGCTGCTGGAGGTGCTGCCGCCCCTCTTTCTCGAAAACCGGTCCAGCTGCCGGTGGACCCCTCGTCGGTACCACCAGCAACCCCACCACTGCTTTCACCTTCATGGCAGGTACTTCCGTGCTACGGACTCGACCGGCCTCGACATCAACGGGAGCACCACGGCGATCCCGCCGATCCCGTTCCCAGCCGCCGGTGTTACTGCTTAGAACACAGCTTCTTCCTACGGCACTGACACTGCGGATACCTCTGACATCGCCGCAGCACTGGCCGCCTCTCGCGAATGCGAGCGGGCACTCGCCCTTGCCCTAGAGCAGGATCGTGCCTCCGTGGCGTCACTATCCCACCAACTCGAGGAGAGTGCCCGCCGATCGACGAGTGCTATCCAAGAGCCTCCCTCGGACGCTGGTGCATACTCGACTTCACTTGTGGCCGCTCTTCATCCGCAGGCTGCAGGGATTCAGAACATCCGGACGCTCGTGCCGGTTGTTGTCAGCTCCGAGTCCACCTCATATGCCCGGTGGCGTGATATTGTGCTCCTCACGCTGAGGCGCTACTGCCTCGATGACCACGTCCTCCAGGACGAGTCTTCAGTATAGGTGTCCTGGATCAGCATGGACAGCCTGGTACTATCCTGGATCCTTGGCTCCCTGACAGAGGAGCTACAGGACATCGTCAGGCAGCGTGGTGGCGGCACTGCTCGACAGGCCTGGCTAGTCCTCAAGCAACAGTTTCTAGGGAACCGCGCGACTCGAGCCCTCCACATCAGCACTCGGTTCTAGAACATCGTCCGGGGTGATCGTTCTATCTCCACCTACTGTCGGGAGATGAAGGGCATGGCGGATGCCTTACGTGACCTTGGTGAGCTGGTCACCGACAGCGCTCTTGTTCTTCAGGTCCTTCAAGGCCTGAATGAGCGCTATTGTCACCTACGGACGTGGCTACTCTGATTGGAGCCACTACCTACCTTCGAGAAGGTATGGTCTGATCTTGAACTTGGGGAGATCACTGCAGGAGGCTCTACTGGCTACGGACCTGCCACAGCCTTCTATGGCTCCAGGCAGTCGCCCCGTCCACCCTTACCAGCTGTTGGTGGACCATCGTGTCACGACCACCTTCTACTCCTACCAGTACAGGAGGTGGAAACCGTCGTCGCCGAGGAAAGAACGGCGGCCGTGGTGGTAGCAGTGCAGGCAGCAACCCCACGGCTTCGACTACTGGTGGTAGTGCTGGTACCGGCCAGGGAGGCGCACCCTGGCCCACACCCTACAACCCGTGGACTGGCCAGATCTACATGTGGCCTGGACCGTCACCGGGTTCTCAGCCTCCACGACCACCACGTCCCCAGCCGGCGTTCGCGGCAACCCCGGGCTACAGTGGACTAGCCCACAGTGCTGGTGCTCCGCCAGCTCAGGCATATGGTGGGCCTGGATACTCTTTTAGCGGACAGTCAGCCCCGACCTACGGAGGCACTGACTACCCCGTTGGGAACTCGGAGCCATCGGCACCTCTTTAGGAGCCACCGTCGACGTGGGATCGACAGTTGCTTGCTTCCTCCTTCAGCACTATGCACCTTACTCCACCAGGTGCCGACTGGGTAGTTGATTCCGGAGCATCATATCATACCACTCCTAATCCCGGTATACTCTCTTCCACCCACCCTCCCAATCCCTCTTTTCCTTCATCTATCGTTGTTGGGAATGGGTCCGTTCTTCCGGTCATCTCAGTTGGTGATTCCGGTCTTCCGGGTACTTTCCAGCTTAAAAACATTCTTGTTGCTCTGGATATCATTCAAAACTTACTTTCTATTCGCCGTTTTACCACTGACAACAATGTTTCCATTGATTTTGATCGTTTTGGTTTGTTTGTGAAGGATCTTTCCACCCGACGACCTCTTTTCCGATGTGATAGCTCGGGGCCCCTATACACACTTCGGCTTCCTACTTCCGCTGCATCACCGCCATTTGCTTTGACTACGACAGCTTCATCCACCATCTGGCATCGCCGGCTTGGCCACCCTGGTGCAGATGCTATGTCGAAGCTGCTCAGTAGCTCAGTTATCTCGTGTTCTAGGGGTACACATGATTCTCTATGTCATGCCTGTCAGCTTGGTCGCCATGTTCGCCTCCCTTTTCGCACCTCTGTGACTCATGTTGAGCACCCATTCGATCTTATACATTGTGATTTGTGGACATCTCCCATTTCCAGCATATCGGGCTTTAATTATTATTTGGTGATAATTGATGATTTTTCTCATTTTTCCTGGACTTTTCCATTACGATTGAAGTCTGAGACTTTCGTTACTCTTTCTCACTTCTTCGTTTGGATTTCTACTCAGTTTCGGAGCACCATTCGAGCTGTCCAGTGCGATAACGGACGCGAGTTTGATAACTCCGCGTTTCGTAATTTTCTCTCCGCACATGGGGTACAGCTACGCATGTCTTGTCCGTATACCTCTCCTCAAAACGGCAAGGAAGAGCGCATGATTCGCACCATCAATGATGTCATACGCTCCCTGATGTTCCAGGCATCTATTCCAGCCCGATACTGGGTGGAGGCTCTTCATACTGCCACACTTCTGATTAATCGTCTTCCCACCAAGGCGATTCGTGACTCCACCCCCTACTTTGCTCTATATGGCACTAATCCTCTTTATGATCACCTTCGAATTTTCGGATGCGCTTGCTACCCTAATCTTTCCGCCACCGCCCCACATAAGCTTGCGCCCGGCTCGACACGGTGTGTTTTTCTCGGGTATTCCCTTGATCATAAGGGTTACCGGTGCTTAGATCTCACTACTCACCGTCTTTTGATCTCTCGGCACGTCGTCTTCGACGAGCCATCTTTTCCTTTCTCCACCACCTCTTCCGATTCCACCACAGAGCTCGACTCCCTTTTTTGTACTGACCCCGAGGCTGCCTCCCAGCTGCCTTGGCCTATTTCTTCTGCAGGATCGACACGAGCTACGTCTCAGGTGCCCTCGACACCGACTGCTGCACCTCGTGTGGCATCAACGTCTCCGGCGTCACCCGCTGCACCCCGTGTGGCATCGACGCCTCCGACATCACCTTCTGCGCCACGCGCGGCCTCGGCTTCCCCGACGCCACCTACTGTACCTCAGGTGCCCCCGGCGTCACCAGCTGTACCACGTACGGCATCAGCACCTGCAGCGTCACCAGCTGCCTCCCCGACGTCACCTGCAGCGAGCACGACGCCACCAGCCGCGCCACACGCGGCACCGACGACGACTTCTCGCTTTGCTGACCCCGCACTTGTCTACCAGCGACGAGTGCGGGGAGAGGCTCCTGCTCCAGCGACGCCACGCGCGGCCTCGAGACCCACTCTCGTCTACCCATGACGAGAGAAGATGGTTGTACCCGAGCGGCTGGTGTACAACCCCCCTCTCCTTCATAGGGATCCTGGTCACGTCCACCCGATGGTGACTCGACGTGCGTCCGGGAGTCTTCGACCAGTTGAGCGGTTCGACAGTGCCGCTTTCTCGTCGATGACATCTCCACCGACCAAGCCTTCTTCAATCTCGCCCATACCTACTTCCGTGCGTGGCGCCCTCGCCGACCCTAACTGGCGCCGCGCTATGGAGGAAGGGTATGAGGCCCTGCTTGCCAACCGGACCTGGGACCTGGTTTCCCGTCCTGGTTGTGGCAATGTTGTCACGGGCAAGTGGGTATTCACGCATAAGAAGGCGGATGAAACCTTGGAGAGATACAAGGCTCGTTGGGTGCTCCGGGGTTTCACTCAGCGCCCTGGAGCCGACTACGATGAGACTTTCAGCCCGGTGGTGAAGCCGGCGACAGTTCGTACCATACTGTCGCTAGCTCTCTCACGTTCTTGGCCTGTCACCAGCTGGACGTCAAGAACGCCTTCCTCCACGGGACACTGACCGAGACGGTGTACTGCAGTCAGCCGGCAGGATTTGTAGATTCAGCTCACCTAGACATGGTCTGTAAGCTGAACAAATCCCTGTACGGACTGAAGCAGGCACCACGAGCATGGTATAGCCGGTTTGCCTCCTTCTTGGTTTCACAGGGGTTTGTTGAAGCCAAGTCGGACACTTTGCTGTTTGTCTATCGACGGGGCAGTGACACAGCTTACCTCCTACTGTACATCGATGACATTGTACTGACAACATCTAGTCCGGCTCTGCTTCGGCGAACCATCTCTGCTTTACAGCAGGAGTTCGCTATGAAGGACCTGGGTTGTCTCCACCACTTCCTGGTTATTACGGTCGAGGACCGACAAGGCGGCCTATTCCTTCACCAGCGACAGTACTGCTTGGATATCCTCCAGCGAGCGGGCATGGCTGATTGCAAGCCGTGCTCCACTCCAGTGGATACCCAGGCGAAGCTCTCCGCTACCGACGGGACACCCGTCTCTGACCCCACTTCTTACAGGAGTCTTTCAGGTGCTCTTCAGTACCTCACCTTCACCAGGCCGGATATCTCATATGCGGTTCAGCAGGTGTGCCTCCACATGCATGACCCGAGGGAACCGCACCTCACCGCTGTCAAGCGGATTCTTCGGTATCTATGAGGCACCCTCGACTACGGCCTCCTTCTTCAGCGTGACACGGCCTCCGAGCTGGTCGTGTACACTGAAGCCGACTGGGCAGGCTGCCCGGACACACGACGCTCTACTTCTGGGTACGCCGTCTTCCTGGGCGGCAACCTCGTCTCCTGGTCCTCGAAGCGACAGCCCGTGGTGTCGCGCTCGAGTGCTGAGGCGGAGTATCGCGCCGTGGCTAACGGTGTGGCTGAGGCCTCCTGGCTTCAGCAGCTACTTCAGGAGCTCCACACTCCCGTCATCAAGAGCACCCTCATCTACTGCGACAACGTCAGCGCCATGTACCTCTCCACCAACCCGGTCCAGCATCAGCGCACGAAGCATGTGGAGATCAACCTTCATTTTGTTCGTGAGCGGGTTGTATGGGGCGAGGTTCGGGTACACCACGTCCCGACGACGACGCAGTTCGCCGACATCTTCACGAAGGGCCTCCCGTTGTCGCTGTTCTCCGAGTTTCGGTCCAGTCTCAACATCTGCAGTGGCTAAATGTTGTGACTGCGGGGGGGGGGGGGGTGTTAGACACTGTAATTAAGAGTGTATCACAGGGGCATATTAGTCATTAGAGAAGGATTAGGGTTAGGGGTAGTTTAGTCTTTTCTCCCCTCCTAATCCCTCTATATAATCAGACCTGTACCCAACATTTGATTATCATCTAATACAGCTATCATTAGCCCTCTTTCAGTAGGGTATTATGCTTCGGCGGTCCAAACCACGTAAATCCCGGTGTTCACCCTCGCCGTCGTGCTTCGACCTTCTAGCGCCACTAGCCCCTCCGAAAAAAGAACCTTTGCGGGCTGCTTCCGAGCAGACCGGGGGAAGTGTCGCAGGAAAACACTTCGACATTTGGCGCGCCAGGTAGGAGGCTTTTGGTTCTAGAAGCTGTTCGTGAAGCCCACAATGGTGAAAATCCAATCTGTCGGAGGATCTTGCCGCCCTTCGCGCCGCCAGTGGAAGAGGAAGCAGGAAGCGTCCTCTGGCACCAGAGTGGGACCGTCTGCGCCGATGCTAGTCCCTACGGCGACAGTGCCAGTTCCCTCCTGGCAGCCTTCGGTTGCGACGGCGTCGCAAGCGCCGACTGAAGCCAGCCCGGAGAGCGCGCTGTTGGCAGCCCGTGCGCTCCTTCACAACCCCCGTGCGCGGGAGCTTCAGCAGTGGTGCAACGACATCGACCACCTAGTCGCCGCCGCGCTTAACTCGCCGTGCCACTGGAGACGGCGGCCAGAAACGGTGCAGCTACCACCCTGTACCCTAACAAGGGATTACAGGACGGAGACAACCCACTCGACGGCGACGTCCAGTCTCCCCACCACAGATCTCAGGGGCGAGCTGGACCGCCGCCGCCGGCAGAAAGAAGATGGCCGCGTCACCATCGAGCGACAGCGCTAATGGCGTCGTAGCCTCGGGGAGGAGTATGGTACCCCAGGTACCATGCGCCCCGTCTACGTGGGCCAGAGCCCCGTCTCCCCAGGCTCAGTGGGAGGCTGCATGGCTCTGGCCCCACACCTTCGTATGACTGTGTGGTCGCGCAAGTTTCGGCCGCACTTGCCAGAGAAGTTCGACGGGACAGTCAACCCCGTCGATTTTCTGCAGATCTACTCCACCGCCATCCTAGCTGCAGGAGGAGATGAGGCCGTTATGGCCAATTACTTCCCTGTAGCCTTGACCGGGTCAGCCCGGTCATGGCTCATGAACTTGCCCCAGGAGTCTGTAACCTCCTGGGAAGAGTTGTGCCGTCAGTTTACGGCCAACTTCGAGAGTTCCTACATCCAACCGGGTTCGGAGGCCGACCTCCACGCCCTGCAGCAGCAACAGGGAGAGTCGCTGCGCTCCTTCATTCAATGTTTCTTCCAGGTTAGGAACACCATCCCCCGCATCTCCAACGCCTCCATTGTCGTCACCTTCCAACAGGGCGTCCGTGACAAGAAGATGCTCGAGAAGTTGGCCACGTACGATGTGCATGACGTCTCCGAGCTCTTCAGCTTGGCAGACACTGCAGGGGGTCGGAGGCCGCGCACCGACAAGTGCCCGAGACAGCCGTCCGACAGTGACAATGGCGCCCAGAGGTGCTCGGTCCACGACACCAACCGGCACAGCGCCAGTGAGTGCCGGGAGATCCAGAGGCTGGCGGAGCGCTTCCGGGAGCTCCGGCAGCAGCGCCAAGATGGTGCACCCTTCCGCCAGCGGGAGGGGAAGCAAAAGGCTGACCCATAGGTCAACACCGACCAGGAGATGGTGTTCCAAGACGCCAAGCGGGTGTTGAAGGTCATCTATGACCAAGGAGAGAGCTTCGACTCTGACCACAGCGAGCGACGCAAGATGCTCCACACCTAACTAGGCATTCTCCACTTCGTCGTGCGACAAGGGCTCACTTGACGCCCAGACATACGGCGAAGGGTAGCAGCTCGAAGTAAGGCTACCTGGAGCCTTGGCCAATGCTCTCTCGAGGAGGGGTGACAGGCCTCCCCTAGCTAGGAGGGTCCCTCCCGACCAGTACAAGCATGCCGCCCCAGGTACTTCGCCTGGCTGCAGGGGGTGGGTATCTCTACCAAGATCACAGGACATAGGACACCTCAGTAAGTTCTATCCTTAGTGCAGTGGTAGGATATTTCTTCTTTTTCTCTTTCTTGAAAGGGTGTCATAGAGACTAGGAACAGTGCTTAGAACAGCTAAAGTCCCAGAAGGGTCCAACTACTCTTGTTATCCGGGGCGGGTCGTAGTCTTCTTACACGGCCTGTTGCCTCCTATTGCCCGAAGGAAGCCAGAAACAAGAAAAAAGTGTATCCTGTCTTGTGCGCTCTATGTACAGTCTATGCTAGATTATGCATATCAACTATAGACGACATGTCCGGAGCCGCTCTACACACTTGTCCAAGAACCCGTGTCACTGGAAGGTTTCCTCGCCGAAAGGTTAACGCCAGCGGGAGGTCCAGTGTGTAGCCTGCTATGACTGGTACCGCACCCATAGCGTACACTTCCTGCCTCCTCAGCGCGACGACTGAGTACTCGGGGGCCAGAAAGAGCACGGTTACGGACAAGAGGAGTAACCGGACCCCGACCATCGTCTCAATACCCTTCTCGTGTTTTCTTTCCATACCGCTCCGGCCTTGTGACCAGTCACTTTTTCTGTGTTCCACCGTAGCAGGAGCTGTGCCATCCTCCCGTAGGCGGGTCTGCTTGAGGTAGCTGTGACGTACCGGGATCAGGTGGTTGTCTCATTGCTCGGGGGCCTTATGGTGTCGAATGGCCCTCCCTTGAAAGGCATATGCCAGTGGGGGGTCCAGAGTGTGTAGTCTGCTATGACTGGTATCGCACCCAGCGTACGCATCCTACCTCCTCAGTGCTACGGCTCAGTAACGGGGAATCAGACGGCTCATACCCCCGAGCAAGGTTACAACCACATCCTGGACGACCACATCGAATTACCCAAGCCCCGTAGCTCGGCTGAGGACTGTAAGTCACAGTAATGCTACCAAACGAGGAAAAGTGACCAGAGGGCACGACTACTCCTTTTTTCTACCATGCTTGCAGGTCCGAATGGGTCCGTGGCGTCCCGGATCCCTCGGGAGGTCCGACGCTAACGCCCTGCCTCATTCAGTCTACTTGGTAGGTGTGCCCCCACTAAGTGTCCACACCTACTATGGGGCCATCACGGTGAACCATGCGGGCAGGACGTCGGACCATTCCAGCAACGAACAGAAGGCCCGGAGTGCCAGCTACGACAAGCTGAAGACAAGTGCTGAGCTCCCTTCGGGTCCTTGCGCCGCCAGGGACCCGGAAGGAGTGGTAGCCATACTGCCAGAGCGCCCTGGGTCTTTACGCTGCTAAGGGTTCGGAGGAACAAGCTTGGACGCTGGCAAAGTGCTACCCACGTCAGCTAAGTCGTTCTGGACCTTTGCGCTCCCTTATCCTACCTTATATACGTCTACATTTTTACAGCTTTCCTTTCAAGCTCGCGTATACTTTTGCGCACGCCACGACGTGTACATAGTTGGTTTTCTCTGTCTCGCTCTTGGCCAAAGTTGTGCTGTCCAGCTACTAGGCGGAAATGCCTGAGGCACCTGTATTATCTATGGACCCTCTGGTTACCTTCCTACTTGGGTCCGGTGGTGCCAGGCGGACGTCTCCCCTCTTCGGAGTGTCTGGCCAGCAGGGGGTCTAGGGTGTGTAGCCTGGTTAGACTGGTCCTACGCCCTAAGCGTGCGCATCCTGCCTCTGCCATCGCAGCACCCAAGTGCGGGGGGCCCGGTTGGTACACCACACCGGGAAAGACGGTAACCAGGGTCCGGACGCTACAACACTGAATTGCCCAGGTCCCGTAGCTTAGCAGAGGACCATAAACCATAATGGGGCCATTGAGCAGGGAAAATATAACTACACGGCACGGTTACCTCTTTCTCCTAGCGTTTGTGCAGGCCACAGGGCTTCGGTCTGAAGTGTTGATCCTGGGGCACCAGCTTTCCCAGGGGGCCACTCTCAGACCCCCAAAGCTGGCGCCTCCTGAGGGCTCCGGAGCTCAAGTCTAGTACTATCGCTCACCTGCTGGGGGGCCGCCATAACTGGTCGAGCCGAGCAAGACGGACGGACCCCGGCAACACGCGAGAGGAAGCGGGTACGCATCTACGGCAAGCAACAAGGAAACATCGGCCACTTTGGCAACTCAAGCAGCCTCCGGTCCTTGCGGCATCAAGGACCAGGGGGTCTCGTGGAAGCTGAAAGCCCTACCAGACCCTGCACCAAGTGACTGATGAATGGAAGACCAACAAGAGGAATTTTTCACTCATCAAAACAATAGTACAAGTCAAGATAATGAAAGACTTGAAACAGAGATACCTTCATTGATAATAGAGTTTTGGTGTAGAAAAGGGGATACAAGGCAGCTAAAGAACTCAGCAGCTCCAAGTCCAGTAGGTCTTCTGCTCCGTGGCTTGCTTGGTTGTCCCCCGAGCCGATCTTTATGCAGTAAGACGGTCACCTTCTGTTAGACCGAGGTCGGCGGCGATGTACGCTGGACCGAGGCAACGATGACATCCAGTGTTGCATGGGCCAAACGCCACCAGGTCGCCAGCAATGCATGCTGGACCGAGGCAACAGTGACATTCTTTGTCGAGTGGGCAAAATCATCATCTATGGCAGGTTTTGCTGTCTACCACAATACTTGGAGCAAGGCTTGATCACTCTGGACCTAACCTTCCCCTGGTACAGGCAGGCAACCCCTCTCGACGCTGGTGTAGGGGTTCATGGTGAGTCAAGGGCCCTGTCCCCTACGGCCTTCCCTACCGTCGGCACACTATCAGGATGGCTTGTGCCTCTATCCAAGGCTATCAAGGGGAGGGATGCGTCAGAGTCCCTCACCAGAGAGCGCACACACACAAAAATCTCGCAGAAGTAGACGAAGACGGCAGCCAGTGAGGAAGCATCTGGTAGGCGAGAGCGCCTGGAAGCAGCGACTTCCAGCGCACAAGAGGAGAACAAAGGCCACATGGTGAGGAGGGATGCCATCTTCGTCTACTTCCACGAGATGTTCGTGTGTGTGCGGCCTCCGGTGAGGGTCTCTAACACACCCCTCCCCTTGACGATCTTGGATAGAGGCACAAGCCATCTTGATAGCGTGTCGGCGGTAGAGGAGGCCCCGCCTTTTCGGCTTAGGCATCCCCAGCGTAAGCCACGTGCCCTGGGCCCCATGGGCAGTCCCGGGGTTGTCGCGTGCCTTCAGGCCCTGAGTCTGACTAACGGCCGAGGGTGGCTCAGGAGCCGCCACGTGTCCGATGGTGCCGGACCCGATCTTCCGCTAGAGAGGGCTCCGGTGCTACCATGTGTCCGGAACCTCCGAGCCACACCCTCCGCTAGAGAGAGCTCCGGAGGTGCCACGTGTCCTGCGGCTTCGGGTCCGACCTCCAGCATGGGAGGGCTTCGGTGCTGCCACGTGGGCAACGACTCCGGGTGTAAGGCCCCGGATGTGCCACGTGTCCTGTGGCCCCAGGCCCGACCTCCAGCATGGGAGGGCTCCTGTGCCGCCACGTGCCCAACAACTCCGGACCACCCGCTACTCCGTAAGACAGCTCCCGTGGAAGACGCGTGTCCCGGGGGCCACCCGCCCGAACGTCACACCAACGAGCAACGGGCAGATGGCCAAGGAGTAAAGAGGAAGGTATGCTGTCAGGCCGAGCATTCAAGCCCCGCGCCTTCTCCAGAAGCATGGCGCACGACGCATGCCTCTGTTCCCCGTCTGCGCACCATTACGGTGAAAGACAGGGCGGCAAGCCGTGACGGCACAACAGTGCCGCCCAACGGCGCAGAGCCGCCTAGCAGAGCGAGGAGACACGGCCACAAGACAGGAACTTCATCATCACCAGCCGCCCGGTCAGAGGCGCCCGACGTGACAGGCGTCACGCCTTAACTCCACCGACAGTGACAATGCATATAGTTGTAAATGCCTATAGCTTATGTATAGGATGCAGATAGCCACGGGGCCACCTGTCGGACCCCAGGCCACCTTGTAACTGCCCCGGCCTTGGGCTATAAAAGGACCGGGGCAGCCACCGGGCAAAGGGTTCTGAACCCTGACTGACTTACACACTCATACGCGCAAGCAATACAGCGAACACACCCGTGGACGTAGAATATTACGCTTCGGCGGCCCAAACCACGTAAATCCCGATGTTCACCCTCGCCGTCGTGCTCTGACCTTCTAGCGCCACTAGCCCCTCCAATAAATGAACCTCCACGGGCTTCTTCCTAGCAGACCGGGGGAAGTGTCGCAGGAAAACACTTCGACAGTGCTCCTAATTAACACGGAATAATTTTTTTCTTTGCTGATGTGACAATTCTCATGCTCGTATATTTGAATTGACTATCATGCTTGCTTTATCCATTGCTGCTGTGTCGGTCACCAGCTTCTAATAACATATTCTTTCTTTACTTATTTAGTATAGTGATGACAAAAATATCAGAGAAGGCACGACCATTGTCCATGAACACAGGTAATTCTTTCAACTAGCTGTCTTTTGAATTTGTTTTTTAAGTACGAGTATGGTGGGTGCCTTTATCTTCTCTATATGATTGATTTATTTGGTGGAGGAAGCACCATCTATTAGATATTTTTGTGGATATAACAGCTTTTAAGAATTTCTGAATGGTGTAAATATTAGCATAGCACTTGCAAACTAGATCTACTTAGATTTATCAGTACATATATACATTGTCCCCCATGATGCTTATGATGATACTATTTTGACATGATGGTCGAATCAATTTCTATTTCATTTTACAACAACAACAACAACAACAACAACAACAACCAAGCCTTTATCCCAAGCATGTTCGGGTCGGCTAGACATGAAACCCAATATCAATGAAGTAAAAGAGAGGAAGAGATATAAAAACAAGAAAAAAGAAAAAGGAAAAGAAAAAAAAAGGAAAAAAAAAGAGAAAACAAGAAAATAAAAAAGAAAAAGAAATAAGACTAAGGTTCTGGCACATGAATCGCTACTTTCCATGCGGTCCTATCATAAGCTAAGTCTCTGGGTACATTCCAATCTCTTAAATCTCGTTTTACCGCCTCCTCCCAGGTCAACCTTGGTCGTCCTCTACCCCTCCTAATATTTTCTCTACCTTTTAAAATCTCACTGTTAATCGGTGCTTCTAGAGGCCTCCGCTGGATATGTCCAAACCACCTAAGTCGATGTTGGACTAACTTCTCTTCAATCGGCGCCACCCCTACCTTATCACGAATCGCCTCATTCCTTATTCGATCTCTTCTCGTGTGCCCGCACATCCACCGTAGCATGCGCATCTCCGCGACACTCATTTGTTGAACATGTTGCCGTTTAGTTGGCCAACATTCCGCCCCATAGAGCATCGCGGGTCTGATCACCGTACTATAGAACTTTCCTTTTAGCTTTTGTGGGACTTTCCTATCACATAGGATTCCAGAGGCTTGTCGCCATTTGATCCACCCTACCTTGATCCTGTGGCAAACATCCTCATCAATATCGCCATTGCTTTGTAACATTGATCCTAAGTATCGGAAAGAGTCCCTTCTAGGTACTATTTGTCCTTGTAGACTAACATTTCCCTCTTCACGAGCAACACCACTAAAGTCACACCTCATATACTCGGTCTTGGTCCTGCTAAGTCTAAACCCCTTGAACTCTAAGGTTTGTCTCCATAACTCTAATTTCTTATCAACACCATCCCTAGTTTCATCTACCAGCACTACATCATCGGCAAAGAGCATGCACCAAGGGATATCCCCCTGTATATCCTTCGACACCTCATCCATCACCAAGGAAAATATGTATGGGCTCAAAGCTGATCCTTGATGTAGGCCTACCGTGATAGGAAATGCATCAGTCTCACTATCACTTACGCGCACACTTGTCTTAACATTATTGTACATATCCTTGATAAGGGTAATGTACTTTGTTGGCACTTTATGTTTCTCTAGTGCCCACCACATGACTGACCTTGATATCTTGTCATACGCCATCTCCAAGTCAATGAACACCATATGCAGGTGCTTCTTCTGCTCCCTATATCTCTCCGTAAGGTGACGAAGCAAGAAAATCGCCTCCATTGTAGACCTCCTAGGCATAAAACCAAACTGGTTTTTAGTGACATTGGTCACTTTCCTCAGGCGGTGTTCAATCACTCTCTCCCAAAGCTTCATAGTATGACTCATAAGCTTAATCCCTCGATAATTAGTACAACTTTGAATATCTCCTTTATTTTTGAAGATAGGTACTAATATTCTTTTCCTCCATTCTTCAGGCATCTTGTTTGACTAAAAAATATGGTTGAATAGCTTTATGAGCCATACTATTGCCACGTCCCCAAGGCATCTCCACACCTCAATAGGGACATCATCACGGCCGAGAGCTTTTCCTCCTTTCATCCTTTTTAAGGCCTCCTTAACCTCAAACTCTTGTATCCTCTGCACGAACTGCCTGTTGGAGTTATCAAAGGAGTCATCCAACTCAACCGTAGTGTTCCCATTCCCATCATTGAATAGCCCATTAAAGTAATCCCGCCATCTATTCTTAATCTCTTTATCCTTCACTAGAATGCGGTCAGTCTCAAGTCTCATCTTTGATGCATTTGACTTGATTGAAATCCCTCATCTTTCTCTCGCGGATTTTTGCTATCTTGTATATGTCCTTTTCACCTTCTTTTGTCTCTAGTCTCTCATATAACTCATCATAGGTCTATCCTCTTGCCTTACTCACAGCCCGCCTTGCATTTTTCTTGGCCTCTTTGTACTTAAGCATGTTGCTTGCGCTTCTATCATTATGCCAACTCTTGAAACACTCCTTCTCCTTAATGGTTTTTTTACATCCTCATTCCACCACCAAGTGTCTTTATTTACAAGTTTCCTTCCTTTTGTCACACCGAACACCTCACTAGTTACCTTCCTAATGCAAGTTGCCATCTTCACCCACATACTATCTGCATCTCCATTTTCTGTCTAGGGTCCTTCTGTGATCACCCTATTTTTAAAGGGTTCTTGTGATTCTCCTTTCAACTTCCAGCACTTTGTTTTTGTGATTTTGACACCTTTGTCCCGCAAAGAACATGTATGGAAGCGAAAGTCAACTACCACAAGCTTATGTTGTGTCACAACACACTCCCCGGGGATCACCTTACAATCTAGACACTCCCGTCTATCCATTCTCCTAGTGAGGACAAAGTCAATCTGGCTAGAGTGTTGGCCACTACTAAAGGTCACTAGGTGAGATTGCCTCTTCCTAAAGAGGGTGTTAGCTACCAACAGATCATAGGCTACGACAAAGTCTAGGATGTCCTTACCCTCTTGATTTCTATCGCCGCATCCAAAGCCTCCATGTACTCCCTCAAATCCTAGGTTAGTTGCACCCACATGACCATTGAGATCTCCTCCTATGAGGAGTTTCTCGGTTATTGGTACACTACTAACCATATCCTCCAAGTCCTCCCAAAATTGCCTCTTAGCACTCATGTTGAGCCCAACTTGTGGAGCATAAGCACTAATGACATTCAAGACAATGTCCCCAATTACTATCTTGATTAAGATGATCCTATCCCCTCGTCTTTGAACATCCACTACTCCATCCTTAAGACTCTTATCTATTAGAACGCCTACGCCATTTCTAGTCCCAGCCGATCCAGAATACCAAAGCTTGAAACCGGTATTCTCGACTTCTCTTTCCTTTTGACCCGCCCATCTAGTCTCTTGTACACAAAGGATATTTACTCGTCTCCTAATGGCAACATCTACAAACTCACGTAGCTTCCCCGTGAAGGATCCTATATTCCAACTACCCACCCAAAATCTATATTCCTCGGCTAGCTTCCTTATGCTTTGCACCCGTCGAGTAAGATGCAAAGACCATTGCTCACTTATCACTACATCCGGGCGATGATGTAGCGCGCCACTAAGGTGGTGACGATCTGGCCCTTGCTCATTTAACACCATATCCGGGTTCAGATATGGCGCGCCACTAAGGCAGTGGCGACCCGGCCCTTGCCCACTTAACACCATACCCGGGTTCCGATATGGCGCGTCGCTAAGAGGGTTACGCCCCAACGAATTTTTATTGGGTTTCATTTCCATGAGAATGGCTAAGTGTAGTTGTTGGCTCGCCAAGCCTATCACAACCCCTCTTTCTTTACCCGGGCTTGGGACCGGCTATGTTATTACAACATAGGCGGAGTTAATTTCCATTTCATTTTAGATTTTTTTAATTCCTGAAAGCATGATAGTCCTGCTCTTGAGTATCATGTGTGAATTGCAAGAAAAACATGTCATTAGGTCTATAGGATCAAAGAGAAATATTAAAGAATGATTTGCTCTTAAAATTAGAATATTTTAATCGTAAGGTGTTTTAACATATAGGTAAGCTAAGACTTATAGTAGTTTAAAAATAGGCAATTTATAATAATGGTTTCGTTCCAGGTCTGATAAGGAGATTGAGGACCCTTTGCTAACGGATGGATTTGGAAACTTAACACAGTGGAGGTTGAGTGATCTTAACAAAGCATTTGCCAAGCATCTAGAGGATAAAATGAATGAACCAAACACTACAGAAAAGAAGCAGTCAAAACTAGAAAAGCTGAAGTGGCACAATGATCGTATGGAACTATACATGAAGGCTTCTCTAAAGAAGTATAATAATGACGAAAACCTTAATGAAGTTGTATTCTCTTTTCATTCCAATTTGGAGCCTCCTCTGGAAGCCTTTTATGCTAATTTGATATTTTTCCTAGGATTTGCGCTTTAAGTTTGTGAAATGTCTAAATGAAAGCTTAAATGTTGAAGGATGCTACAAGATGCATCGATATTTTAACTTTGAAGCCATGCAGTCAGATACCTCAATTTCCTTGTTTTTTGCTGAAGTAATCCCAGATGGTGAGGATTGTGATGTGACCTACTGCAAGCTTTTAGGCGATGATGACAATGGTATGATTGCTAGTTACACTATTAATTATTATATTGGCTACGCTACACAATGTATTTATTAGTTTATGTGATTGTTTATTATTTAGGAGTTTATGGGTTGGTATGGTGTTTTGTGGAGTAAACTTATCGATCATATCTTTCCATATGTGATGCTTTTATAAGCTAATTTTTTAGTAATTCATAAAATTACTCAATTCATTCTTTACAGTCTTTTTGCAGGAAGGTGTTTTGGTTGTAATAACCAAGGTGATCTTGACTTGAAGCATCCGGCTTCTGATAATGTTTATCTCGGTGGGCATGTGGATTGCATGTTTCCATTTCTTATTGACACCGAGAGTGAGGTAGTTGTCCACTTCAATCAATATTTTGGTATGTATTGTTATTTGCTACTTGCTTCAATCACCAGTAATCGATATTTAGATTTCTACTCAGCCCCACAGTTCACACATTCCATAATATTAATCTCTCGTGTTCCGTACCTTCAGGATGACAGTGATTGAGTGTTGGAGATTTTAGAGCAGAAAACATTCACTCTCTTGCCATGTCACCTGAACACTGTTGCCAAGACACATCAAGACTGTCTGCTGTTTCTGTCGCGTGTTATATAACATCAGATTTCCTTTTATACTTGTTTCATTCTCTCATTTTTACATTGTACTAGCGTTCTGTTGTGAAGACTAGTACGAATCTCCTTAGATTTGAATCTCTTCATGGAAATACCATTCAGTGAGTTTAATTCCTGGAATTGTAGCGAATTTGTTGACGTATCTTATTCCCGTGTTATGGTTCTGCTTCAGTGTTTTCTTGTATTCTCATTTCCTATGTACCTTTGCAACTGAAGATGGTCACGCCGTTAATCCCCACCCCCACCCCATGAAAAATTGCATCATCGTATTTACATAGCCTTTTTTTAAGGGAAAACACCAGGGGAGATCCCTACTGTTATGAAGATTGCATTAAACAATCAAAAATATGTACAAAAGGAAGGTTACATCATGAGAAAAAATAAGTCAGATTAAACAACCACTCTAAGAAAGATGATGTAACACTAAATCTATGTGTTTACAGTTGACACTCGTCTCAAAAGTGACTTTTCCAAAAATGAAAACAAGGAATAATCTGCCTGAAAATCCACTCCAGGAAAAAGACAAATTTACGACGCCAAAGTTATTAACGGCGGTACCGTCATTAATAAAAATGTTCACGACGGTGTACAACGGCCGTCGTAAATAATGTCCTTATTCACGACGGTTGACCTAGACCGCCGTGAATAATCACATTATTCACGACGGTAAGACTTGACCGTCGTGAATAAGTTGCTTATTCACGATAGGGCCAACTACCGTCGTAAATACCACCTTATTTACGATAGCCAGGTCCCTGGCTGTCGTAAATAAGGGGTATATGCCCGCCCGTGTCGGTGTCGGCGCGGGCACCCATTCTGCCGCCGCCACCCCCGCGCGCCGCCGCCGCCGCCCCCGCACGCCGCCACTGCCCGGCCTCCCCTGCATTCTCGCGCGCCGCCGCGCCGCAACCGCCCTGGCCTCCCCCGCCGCCGCCCCGTCCTCCCCCGGCCCGCGCGCCGGCGCCCCGGCCTCCCCCGGCCAGCGCCCCGACCCCCCGCGTCACCCCCGGCCGCCCCGGGCAATCCTCGACCGCATTCGTGCCGTCCCTGACCTCCCCACGTCGCCATCGTCTTCATCCGCGCCGTCCCCGGCTTCCCCGCGCCACGCCACCTCCAAAAACAAGTAAGTTAGAAAATTAGTTTGCGAATTATTAGTTTAGTTGTAAATTATTTAGTTTATGCTTAAATTATGTAGTCATTTAATTAGTTTAGTTATTTAGTTTAATTAGTTATTTAGTTTATTTTGTAATTAGTTTAATTTAGTTTGTAATTAGGTTAGTTTAATTAGTTTAGTTTGTAATTATTTTAAATTAAACAGGTTAGTTAAGTTTGTAATTATGTTTTAATTAGTTTAGTTTAGTTTAATTAGTTTAATTCAGATGATTAATTTGTTAATTAATCACTTAGTTAGTTTGTAGTTAGTTTTTAATTAGTTTGTTTTTAGTTTGTAATTAGTTTGTTTAACTAGTTTGTAATTGTTTAATTAGTTTTTTATTGTTCAATTAGTTTCGTAAGTTAATTAGTTTGAAGTATTTAAGTGTTTATTTAGTTTTGAAATGTTCAATTAGTTTTGAATTAGTTAATAAATTGATTATGAGTGTTTAATTATTATACATATATTAACGGGTTTCGGGCCGACCCGGCACGGCCCGACCGGGCACGGCACGACCCAACACGGCACCACGGCACGGCCCGACCCCGGCACACGGCCCAACCCCCGGCACGGCACGACCCGACCCGTCACGGCCCGACCCGGCACGGCACGGCCCGACCCGGCACAACACGACCCGACCCGGCATGGCGCGACCCTGCACGGTCCGACCCGGCACGGCACGACCCGATTCGGCACGACCCAACCAGGCAGCACGACACGGCCCAACCCGTGGCACGGCATGGCCCGACGACCCGGCATGGCCCGACCCTGCACGGTTCTACCCGGCACGACACGACACGGCCCAACCCTACATGGCCCGACCCGGCAAAGGCCCTTTGAACTTTCAACTCTGACCATCTTGACCCGGCATAGGCTCTTTGAAATTCCTAGATGGTTATGCTTCTAGCCTGAGACAAGCTGTGAATGTGAAGACGGGAAAGCTCACTGGGTTGAAAAGTCATGATTATCACATAATCATAGAAAGACTTTTGCCGGTTATATTTCGGGGCTATCTTGACGATGCAGTGTGGAAGGTGTTAGTCGAGCTGAGCTATTTTTATAAATAGCTTTGTGCTAAAGAAATCAGAAAAGAGATGATGGAGAAGTTGGAAAAGGAGATACCAGTTTTGGTATGTAAGATGGAGAAAGTTTTCGCTCCAGAGTTCTTCAACCCAATGCAACACCTCCTAATTCATCTTCCATGTGAAGCTAAAGTGGGTGGCCCTGTTCAATATAGGTGGATGTAACACATTGAAAGAGCACTCAGGTGTCTTAAACCAATGATTCGCAATGGAGCAAGGGTTGAAGGATGCATCACCAAAGTATTTAGATTTCAAGAGATAGGCTACTTCTCAGAAGTTTACTTTGGAGAGTAACACAATGTAATGCTCCTACGTTGCGTTACAATGTCGATGAAGCACCCCCTCTTAGCGACCTCTCTATTTTTTAAATGAGAGGCACCACTGTTGGTAGTAGCATGAGCTACGACGCCACAACAGAAGAAAAGATGGCTGCTTTGCTCTATATGTACGCTAATATGGACGGGATGGACAAATATTTTTAGTAAGTGTTTGTTCATCATCTATACTAATTGGTACTAGTTTCCCATACATATATTCTAATTGTTATTTTTCATTATATATACAGTGAGTTTGATCGCTAAAATTAGAAATCTAAGCATCAACCTACGAGCAAGCAAGTAGAAATGATGCGACATTATGGGCTAAATAAAGGGCCTAACTTTCAATCTTGGTTTAGAGATCATGTAACGTTTTCTTGTCTTTATTCTCATGTGACTTTCGAGTATTGCACGATATAGTCTTCTAACGTCCATATTTTGGACAGTGCAAAAAAGATGTCGGTGTCCATGAGGACTTGCGTCAACTGTCCTACGGATCCATTAAAGTTAGAAGTTACGGTCGTTATGACGTCAATGATTTCTGATTCCGCTCAACTGAATTTGAAGCTCTCCGTCCTCTCGCAGCAACTTGTAATACCGCTGTTATTACTACGGCCGTTGACGCCGAAGGATGAGAAACTAATTATTATGGGATCATAAAAAAAATCCATGAATTCAGTTTTGTGGGGAATAAGGAGCTTAAAGTAGTCTTCTTTGACTGCGAATGGTTTGAAAAAACAATAATAGAACTCGACAGAACCAATTTGGTATGATGGAAGTCAAACACAACGAGCCAGACTCTTCCGGTGACCACTCCTCCGGTGACCACTCTTTCGTGATACAAGTCTATAATATGGTTAATAAAAATGATGTATATAAATATATTTTTCCAGGCACAATACCATTTGGAGGACGAGGGCGAGGTGGACTACGCCAGAGCCGTGTTCCACAAGAACGCCCAGAAGCTCGTTACGCAGTCGCTATCAAATGTAAGAATTCAAGCGACGAGAGCGTACATGAAGCTGCATCCGGAAGAGGGTGACCTGGGGGCATTCAGGAACGTGGCTCCCAAATATTTGACGGCGGAACAGTACGCAGAGGTAAATTGTAAAATATTTTTTAAAATGTGGAAGAAACACAACTGGTTAAAGTTTATATAACCTAATAATAAATGTATGCAGGTCGGTGTAGCCTGGTTAGACGGCCGCCCGAAGGACTACCGTGTCCTGTGTGCTCTGTGGGCGAGTCAGGGGTTTCAGGAACTCTCTAGGACCCACCGAAAGAGCAGAGGGATGGATGGGAACCACACGTTTGGTGCGTACGGCTACTTACGTCTGGCTAAACGCATGGTAAGTATGATTACTATTGTTTTCAAATATATTTAAACTATTCGATGTACTAACAAATATATATAGGAGCGCGCGACCGGTCAGGAGCCGACTCTGATTCAGGTCTGGAAGAGGAGTCACATGGGAAGTGACCCATCACAGCCTGACCAACTGTGTTTTCAAGCGGCGTCAGAAGCGCTGGTGAGTTGTTTGTATTTGTATTGAGTTTTCTAAAATAGTTTTTATGATATTATCTTTTCGTATTTGTAGGCAAGGTATGGGAAGGAGGCAGAGCGACTTCACAGTGAAGGTTTCGATTGGCAGAGCACGCTAATTGTCTCAGAAGCCGCATATGCAACCGGAGGCAGGAGACCTCACGGACGGTGGTTTCTCTAATTTTTGTTAATGTCAATGAATTTGAGATACAAAAATTTAATAATCTTTCTTCTTTTGTAGGTTCGCCATCTCCGATAGAGTTGTCGACTTGAGGGAGGCACGACCTTCCTCGAGTTGCTCTTCATCGTGATAGACCGGAGCGAGGCAGGCTAGTTCCCTGGAGCTCTAAAGTGTTCGGGAGGAGCTCCGCAGGACACGGAAGGAGCTCCGGCTAGAAAGGGAGCGTCAAGCCGCGGATAAGAGGGCTCGGGACTAGTATCAAGCCTCGTTCATGCTACAGATGCAAGCAGCAATGTAGGTATGTACTGGTCCTTTGACTTAATATTTCTAACATATCAATGATGGTTATGTGATAATATTTTATGTTCACAGGCTATGGCGGCAGGGCAGCCGACCATCTTCCCACAGTGGCATCCCCCGCAGGAGCCACATGCCCCATTTACCAGAGCAGAGGTACAAATTTACTCGAACTTAAACAACATAGCCACATTTGATAAAGTTCACCAGATTTCTTAGAATATCACCAAACTTAGTCAAACATAGACAATTCTAGTTTAACTTGATCAATTATAGGTTATAGTAAGATAACTTAGGCAAACTTGCATTTTTAAACTCATAACTTGTCTAACTATACTTATACATAACAGTCCTCCGCGACCGAGACTCACACGCCATCGCCGCAGCTACTAGGAGGACGAAGGCTCGAGGACGACTTCCCGGGTTCTAGAGGTAGCGGATGTGATAGTGCGTAGGGTGGTATGTGTCTCTAGTGTTCATGAATTACTATTATGTTTATAATGTTGTGACTTCCTGTGTGAGCTGGCCATCGAGCCAGGGCTGGCCCCGAAGCCAGGTTAGAATTTTATCATTTTTTTAAAAAATACCAACCTTATTTACGATGGTTTTCTGGTCACGACCGTCGTAAATAAGCCATAATTATTTACGATGGCCTGCCCCGTCGTTAATAGTACCAAGCTTATTTACAACGGGGCCATCGTGAATAAAGTGGAGTATTCACGACGGCCCCGTCGTGAATAAATCTCCCGCGCCACGTGGCAGCCGGGGAGCTTATTCACGACGGGACTATTAAGCCGTCGTGAATAAGCTTATTTATGACGGAAGCCGTTGTTAACAACCTTATTAACGATTAATTATCGATGACGGCCGAAAACCATCGTGAATAAGGCTACCCCATCATGAATACACGACGGTTTATGTGAGGGACGCCGCCTGCCGCCGACGCGACGGGGTCGGCACCGCTCGCCCGGGAATCGCACTGGGTGGTGCTGTGTGATGCGGCACCCAACAACATGCACGAAAAGACGGTATGAACATATGAAACCATTTTATTACTCAAGATAAGATCTTTTACAACATAATGTACACACGCAGCAGAATTTAAAACTGGACAACTACTCACTCTCGACCCTAACTACGCCGAATAAAAGTTGTTCAGCCCGTGAACGCTTCCTACTAGCTTCACCAAAGAAAGGCAGCGGCTAGGTTTCTGATGAGTTGAACGAACCGTGAGGTTCATCGTTTCACCGAACAACCCTCTTCATAACAGGCATCCTGCTACCTGCAAAAATAACTCAGAAGCAACCGTGAGCACTAAGGATCAGCAAGTCTTAACCGTCAATGCTAAACATGTAACTCTACATGCAGGGGTAGTAAAATAGTAGGAACATGAATTTGCAAACGGAAACTTGACTAAAGTTGATCCTTATATTCAGATTCTTATAGCCTTCATTTTAGTGGTCCTCACGCCTTACAACACCGAAAGTCCACAATCAAACAAGAAATGCTTACCCCAATGTTGCTAGCCTAAGGTGGAAATGAACTTTAGTTGGCGCTATATCTAATTTAGTCAAGGTTCTAATACAATGATTAATCCATGAACATCAAGTTAAGAGACTTAGTTCCGCTTCTTACTACGTCACGGCGAAGTGGGCAAGTATGCTCAATCCTCTTCCGTGAGCGACGGTGATTCGAATCAATAACAAACTGAAATACACAACACATACACCCGTCTCGAAAGACTCTCTCAAGAGCTCTTTCTTACGTTGTATGCAGCAACCTTTCACACGACACCCTGACATAGAAAAACATTTTGCACCGAGCAGGATGATCCTCTACGCGGACACGTCGAAGTTACCCGCTAAAGGATTTACACCTCCCGCCTTCTCAACGCCATTCCCACATGAAGGATGAGTTTCTATATCATGGTCCATCGAGTTACATCGGTTTCATGGGTCCCATACCCCACTATATATCCGGTACAACTCAATCTTGTCCAGAAGGGCCACATACGCGTGGTCCTTAACCGATACGGACGGGGCTAAACCCAACCTCCACATTGGCCTTACCATCCCGGCCCAGGCCCAATGTGGTCTCAAGCATTGTCACACCCATCGCAGGTCGAGACCAATCTTGAGCGCTCCATCCTACAGAAACTCCCCGTCCCCATCTCAGTTTTAATGAGGGTGCTCTTATCATCAACCTCTCGCGAGTATCTCCATTACTCGACCTTTCTCGCGAGTAACTCCATTACTCGACCTTTCTCGCGAGTAGCTTTTTACTAGTCGACTTCTACCGAGCTAGCTACAACATTAGCCTAGCATCTATGACGAGGCGAAGCCTGCACTAAACCTTCTACTCAGGGATGTAACAGCCATGCAAGTGGGTTTCAATCATCCTAGACATAATGCACAATATCAAATCTAATAACCATGAGGTGAAGTAAAGCAAAATTTAAAACGGTAAATATATGCAAACTGGGGCTTGCCTTGTTCAACGGTTTTGTTATAAGCTAGGAGTTAGTCTTCCTCCAGAGAATCTGCCAAACTCATCACGAGATGGAGATCCTCGCTGCAGAGTTGAGTCCTCGTCGAACGTCGACGTCACGTGAGCTATTAAGATGCTTTATGCACATGTATTCAAAAACAATTTAGAAAATGATTCAAAGCTATTGTACAAGTTAACTCACACATAAGAGGGATAAACAACAGAAAGGTTTCTGTTGTTGGATCTATAATCTTAGAGATGATGAAAGCTAGGTGAAAAGGAGGCACTATTAATCACCATGTGATTAAGTCCAATATATGAACACTTAAACCTAAAAGATGGTAGCTCACGTTCTATAGGTCCAATGAAGCTGAAAATTTAACCACAGCTTTTATGGAAGGTATTTAGGTAGTGTGCAAAAATTGAGCTCATTAAATGACTCAAGGTGATCACAATAATTCCTTATGTTATTTTTACTAATCTGCCTTTACCTCCTAGGTCTTAAGCTTTCCTATGCTGAAAAGTAGACTTTTTATGAAATACAAAATATCATGAGTACATACGAAATGGTTTTACCATTTTTGGAGTTTCCTACATGGAGATATGGATTTTACAAGATGGGGAAAAATCTCTGAAAAAGGTCTATGTTATTTTTCCTATTTTTCAGAGAAATAAAGTATTGACACCACATTTGGCCAAGCAAATTAGGTCCAATGCCTATGAATTTTTTATTGGGATTCAAGTATATTTGGGAGGATCTCCTGCCCAAATTTGAGAATTTTCCAATACACATAACTCCTAGAATAAATCCTACAAATTTTTCCTTCTATGAATTATGCGACAAATCCATGGATTTTAATAAACATTGGGATGCATCACTGGAGAGTACTCTCTTAGAGGAATCCAACAAAATTTATTTGACAATTTTTGGACACTCCTACACAAAATTATGGCTCTTCAAAGTTTGAACTATTCTCTGAAAATCCTAAAAATGTTTAAACCTTGCCCGTGGGCCCCACCTGTCATCCCTCATCTTAAACCTCACGCCAAACAGAGCCAGTGGCGGCGCCCTCCAGCGAGGGTTGCCGAAATGGCCTTCCCGGCCACCTCCCGACCCCCTGCTCGCCGCCCCCCATTATTTGGCCCGCTGAGCTCATCTAGAGGGTCGCGACGGTCGAAGCTCACCGGAAACACGCGCGTACTGGCAACAGCGGGAGTTAGGGTTCCGGCGAGGTCGGGGAGGCGCATTTCTTCACCAAACAATCGATTCTTGGGCTCTAAAGCACCGGTGGGAGGTGTAGAAGATAGACATGGAGTCTAAACAGGCGGTGGAACTCTCCAAACCCATCGGCACCGTGCGGCCGACGTGCTCCGGCGGAGCGCCATAGACAAGACTTGGATTTTATCACTCTACACCCTATCTCTAGGTCTAAAACCGATGGACCAAGTGCGCTAGCTATTGAGGAAGCTCTGTGCAAAGTTTGAAGCCTTAACAACTCGAATTGATGACGAATTTCGAAAATCCTTACCTCGGTGTCGGTTTGTGCCTCCCGGGAGGAAAACTCAAAATTCATCCTCTGTGATCAATGGCTAGGGCTGATATTCGGGCGTGGGCAGTTCCGGTCGTGGGTGCACCGATGGAGTGGCTCACTTGAGCTTGATCTTCCTTGGTTCGGGCTGTCCACGGTGACCGTGTTCGGGTTCTCTTCGGTGTTCACTCGGGAGCAGCGGCACTTTGCTGTTTTTAGGTGCAAACAAGCATGGGACAGTGGAGGAAAGGTGCTAGCCGGCTGGAGCACGCGTGTGCGCTGCTCTTTGCTATGGGGAGCTCGAACAACCGGTGCTCGGATGGTGGCTGGCGATCGGGCATAGAGCAGCGGCGAGGGCGGCTGTTCTTTGCGTGCGGGAGAAGAACAGAGAGGCTGAGTGAGCGAGAGAGAAAGCAATTTTGGTTGTGCAGCGTATGTGGGATGGATAGGGGCGAGCACCGAAGGGAAAATCAGCCAGGCAAGCAGCTCGCCGGCCACGCTCTGCTCGGTGGCACACGCTAAGCAACCGAGCAAGTCAGTTTGTGTTATGTGTGTATGACATGTGGGCCCTCACACCTCAAATATCTCCCCCATCTGTGCTTTAAAATTCCCGCACCGCCTTCGTCCAAATTCCATGAAAATTGGACGTCGACCAAACAATTTACGAGGAATTTGAATCTAAAATCTGATTTCAAAATTGAGCATGTTTGGTTCAGTTTTTCAAATTCAAATTTGAATTTGAACTCTCCCTCATTTATTCATCGGAATAAATAGTATATGAACCCTAAAAGTCTCCAAATTTGAAACTTAGGCTCTCGAATACATAAGGAATGCATGGGTGGTCTCACATATAAGCCTTTGGACAATCTGAACATGGATCCTTTCAAAAGAATGCAAATTGTGTTTAAATTTCCCTCCATCTTTTACTCATAAAAGATGTGCACATGAGTTTGATTTGGAGAGTAAATTTCACTCCTCATGTTAGCCCATGCTAATCAAGAGTTGAAGAAAATTTTTAACTCCCTCACATTTTTATTTTTGTGTTCATCATTTCATGTGACACAACTCAAGCTATTCCTTGGCCTTAACTTTGTTTCATAAGTTGAAATCAAACTTTACAAAAGTCAGGACTGTTACAGTTTAGCCTTTATTAGTGACGGTTTTCGGCCGTCGTTAATTGATTATATTCCCATAGTGATATATTGATTTCTTTGCTTTCATATAGCCCAACATGCAATGATTATTAGGATATACATACGAGCCTTGTCTTGGTACCATACGAGCTGCTGACCAAACGTATGGGGAAAATATGCAAAGGGCAAACCCATGGAGGTCTACAATTCTGATAACTAATGCTCGTGGCTTCTAGACCATGGTGGCACGCCGTGCTTGCTAATGTTTGCTACACGGGAAGAAAGCAGTCCGATCACAAATTCTATATTTTCATTGTCTAGAGCTGTCATATGGGGCATTCATTATAGTAGGCGTCCGCATGATAAGTCAGTAAAGAAACAATAGTTTTTAAAGAATAAGATTGTTTAGAGTCAGTCTGAAATAATTCTGTTACAGATAGAGTCTGTTATAGCAGGAGTTCAATTGTTTATGTGGGAGAACAATCGTCGATTGATTCCATTCATCAACCACATATTTATACACATGTTCCGGCGAGCAGCGCCGGAAGCCAAGGCCTGAGCGGATAGCTACGTTGGTTACAGGAGATGCGAATATCCTGGACGTGACCGAGCCGTGAGCAACGGCCATGCATGCAGTGATGTGATCAGCCATGCATGCGCGAGTGACTCGGCCAATCAGTTAGCAGCAGCCGCGATCTACAGCCTTCCTACACCCCGCCTCAATTTATGTTACATTAGGAATGATACATAAGCTGGTGCGGAAGTCTTCGAAGACTTTTGTAGGCAGGCCTTTCATCATTGATGTCCGTGAATTGAAGGTTTGTGGGGACGTGCTTGACACGAAGCTGACCCATCGCCACCTTTTCTCGGACAAAATGGATGTCGAGCTCGATGTGCTTTGTGTTACTATCTGAAGTATTACTCTCATGGAGAGAATGACACTAAGAGTTAGAAATTTTGTTCTTGTTTCATTCCACATACAATGTCATACCCAACCTAGGGGTTAGGGTTACATATTTATAGCTGAGACGGTCAAGCATATACCTAGATGCTAGTCTAAGATGTTGTCCTACCAAAGGGCTAATATTCTATCCTAACAAGGACTGAGATGCTGTCCTGAGATGTTGTCCTCTTGGTCTAAAATGATGTCCTACCAAAGGACTAGTATGTTGTTCTAACAAGGACTGATATGCGGTCCTCTTGGTCTAAGATGCTATCCTAACAAGGACTAAGATGTTGTCCTACCAAAGGACTAATATACTGTCCTAACAGGACTGAGATGCTGTCCTAACTAGGGGTCACACAGACCAAGAGTACAAAATTTATTCCATCATTCTCCCCCTAAGTCTTGTGCGTTGTCTTGTGGGAGAGTTGGACCATCCCGATCCTAGAGCAAAGCTCAAGGAACGTGATCCTCCCAAGGGGCTTGGTGAGCAGGTATGCAAGCTGGTCTTGGTGTTGATGTAGCACGCCTTGATGCTCCCTTCCTCCAAGCAGCCTCGGAGAAAGTGGTACCTTACCCGGATGTGCTTGCTCCGTTCATGAAAGACGGGGTTCTTTGCTAAAGCCAGAGCGGACTTGTTGTCCACCCTGAGTTCCATCGCTCTGGTGTCTTTGCCGAGGAGATCACCAAGCAGTCAAACAAGCCAGAGCGCCTGAGTCGAAGCGGCAGAGGCCGCTATGTACTCGGCCTCACAGTTGGACAGGGCCACCACCTGCTGCTTGACCGACTGCTAGCTAATGAGGCACTTGCCGAGTAAGAAGAGAATCCCGCTCGTGCTCTTGCTAGTGTCGATGTCACCGGCGTGGTCGCTGTACCCGACAAGGTGTGCCACCCCAGGGACTCGGGTAGTAGAGGCCGTGGTCGAGAGTTCCCGCAACGTAGCGGATGATCCTCTTCACGGCCTGCTGGTGCTCCATCGTCGGTCGCTGCATGAACCGACTAACGTAGCCAACAGAGAATGCCAAGTCCGGCCGTGTGCGGGCGAGGTAGCGAAGGCTCCCCACAAGACGCCGATACTGCGTGGCGTCCACCTCCTCCGTCATGCTGTTGCGGCTCAACTTCAGTCTCTCCTCCATGGGAGTGAGAGCTGGGTTGTAGTCTGTAAGCCCAGCCAGCTCAACAATGCGCTTGGCATAGGCAGTCTGTCGAAGCATAATCACGGAGTCGGCCTGGTGCACCTCGATCCCTAGGTAGAAGGAGAGAGATCACAGGTCACTCATCTGGAAGGTGGCTTTCATCGCTTCCTTGAATGCTGCCACCTTCGCATCCTTGGTGCCGGTGATCACCAAGTTATCGACGTAGACACCCACCAGTAGGGTATTTTCTCCATTTCCCCGCCAGTAGATGGTCGCCGTGCGTGCTTTGATCGAAGCCTATCCCCTTGAGCGTGGAGTCCAACTTAGCATTCCACGACCTAGGTGCCTGCTGCAGGCCATAGCGGTCCTTGCGCATACGCAACACCTTGCCCTCTTTGCCAGGAATCGTAAATCCCGGCGGCTGGTGCACATAGACCTCCTCCTTTAAATCAACGTTAAGAAACGCCAACTTGACATCCATGTGCTGAACCCGCCAGCCTCCCTGAGCAGCCAAAGCAAGGAGGAATCGCACAGATTCCATCCGCGCCACGGGCGCGAAGGCATCGTCGAAGTTGATCCCCTCCTGTTGCACGAAACCGCATGCCACCAAGTGAGCCTTGTGCTTGACGATGGCGCTGACTTCATCCCTCTTCAGCTTGAACACCCACTTAAGGGTAATCGCGCGGTGACCATGAGGGAGGTCAGTAAGCTCCTAGGTGTGGTTGTTCTCAATCGCGTCCATCTCCGACTGCATCAAGGCACGCCATGCCGCGTGTCTCTCAGTCTCCGCAAAAGAATGAGGCTCGCCATCATCGCACGCAAGATGCAACTGCGCCTCCAGATCGCAAGGGACCAGTCCTGGCACCGACTGGATGCTGAGAAGATCCTCCATCATACGATACCACAACGCCTCGCCGTCGTGATACACGTCGATGCGCTCCTCGTCGTGGGAGAGCGGAGTAACAAACTCCACCGGTTTGTGCTCGACACGAGCTGGTGTCGGAGTGGACGTACCCGGAGGGATGACCGTTGGTGCTGGAGTGCGTGGGGTCACCGGCTGTGGTGGTGGAGAGGTCGTCGCAGCCGATGTCGTGACTGGGAGTGTGGCGGTGAAGTCGGTGGAGAAGAGCTGCCTACTCTCCCAGTTCCCTTGAAGTGGACATACTCGACGATGAAGTTGTCGTATGTTGGAGTCGAGCCGTCGTCTACTGCCTTGTCCCATGCCCATCCTCGCCCTTCATTGAACACTACATCACGTGTCGTGCGAACGTGATGTGTTCCTGGGTCGAGAATGTGGTAGGCCTTCGAGCCCTCTGTGTAGCCGATGAACACCCGTGGAGTGCTCCTGTCATCGAGCTTGCTGATATGGCCAAACTCCTTGGCGAACACAAGGCAGCCGAAGACCCATAGGTCAGAGACTATCGGCTTGCGCCCATGCCAAGACTCGTACCACGTCCTGCCGTTGAGAGCCTTGGTGGGCGAGCGGTTGAGGATGTAGACCGCCATCACCACCGCCTCTCCCAAGAAGATAGCCGGCATTCCCCTCTGCTTGAGGAGGGCCTAAGCCATCCCACAACCGTATGGTTGCATCGCTCGACGACGTCGTTCTGCTATGGGCTGTACGGCGCAGAGTAGTGGCGCTGAACACCCTCATCCGTGCAGTACGACGCGAATTCAGCCGCCGTGAATTCGCTGCCGTTGTCAGTGCGCAGCACACGCAGCTTTCGGCCGCACTCCGCCTACGCAATGGCCTGCACGCGCCTGATGGCGTTCGCAGCCTCTCCCTTGCTGCCGAGGACCATCACCCACATGTAGCGGGAGAGGTCATCGACAAGCAGTAGGAAGTAATGTCATCCTCCCGGTGTAGCCGGTGTCACCGGGCCACACAAGTCCCCGTGCACAAGGTCGAGGCGCTCCTTGGCTCGGAAGCTTGACTGCTGCAGAAAGGGGAGTCGCTTGTGCTTTTTCACTATGCAGACATCGCAGAACTGCTCCACATGGTCAAGGCACGGCAGGCCCCGTACCATCTCCTTGGCACTGAGCCGCTTCAGGGCCTTGAAGTGAAGGTGCCCAAAGCGCTCATGCCACTGCCACGCCTCATCATCCCGACGAGTAGCAAGGCAGAGAGGTTGTGCTACCTGCACGTTAAGGACGTAGAGTCGATTGGTGCCTCTGGTTACCTTGGCAAGAAGGCGACGATGGCGATCCCGAATCCTCATGACTCTGTCCTTGATCTCCACGCGCGAACCGTTCTCATCCAGCTGGCCCAGGCTGATGATAGAGTTCCTCAACACGGGGATGTAGTAGACTCCGACGAGCAGCCTCTGCTCAACAGACTTGGCAGTGAGGATGACAGAGCCGACGCCCTTGATCTCCACACCAGAGGCGTCCCCAAACTTGACGGAGCCTCGGACATTGGGGTCGAACTCAGTGGAGAACTCCCGTCGACCAGTCATGTGATGGGTGGCGCCGGTGTCGAGGCACCGCCCATCAGTCTTGTCGTTGCTGGAGCCGTCACCGAGAAAGGCGTGTGCTCTCGGCTCATCGATGTGGAGGAGAGCCGCTGCGGCCGATGCCACTAGAGGTGGCTCGATACTTGCGTGCGCCAGGAGCAGAGCCGGCTCCTCCTCCTCCACCTGTGCGACGTGGGCTTGGTCACGTTGTTGCTGCCGACACTCCCTGGCCCCAATGACCAAGCTTGCCACAGTTGTGGTAGGTGTCGTCTCGTGCTGGCTTCCGGTTGTCGGTGGTGCCTCCCTGGGCGCCTCCGTGGGCGCCACCCTCGGCACGTCTCTACGCCCGTCTTGGGCACCTCCACGCCCCTTTCTTGGCTTGCCGCGCTTGCGGCCGCCTTTGAGTAGGAGGGCTCCCCCTTCTTCCCGTCACCTTGGCAGGCCTCCCACTGCTCCCGAGTGAGATGTAGCTTCCCGCCAATGTTGATAGGCCCCGAGAGAGGCTGAGATTCGTTGCTGTCGATGACCTTGAGGCGGCCTATCGCCTCTTCGATCGACATCATAGAGAGGTCCAGCAGAGACTCGATCGAGCGAGTGATCTGCTTGTACTTCTCGGGGATGCAACGGAAGAGCTTCTCGATGGCTTTCTCCTCGTTGTAGGTGTCGTCGCCGAACTAAACCATCTTCTGTAGTAGTGTGTTGAGACGGAGAGCAAAGTCATCAACATCCTCACCTTGTTTGAAGGTCAGGTTCTCCCACTCCTTGCGGAGTGCCTGCAGTGTGGTCTTGCGGGCGCGGTCGCTGCTGATGCATGCCGCAGCGATGGCGTCCCAGGCCTCCTTGGCAGTCCGCTTATTGGAAAGCGAGAACTACATCTCGGGTGGTACTGTAGCAAGGAGAGCATCCAACGCACTTCGATCCTCGTAGTAGTCGACGTCGCCGTACCGGACTGCTTCCCACATGTGCCGCACTTGGAGCCGTATCCTCATCACCGCGGCCCACTCGACGTAGTTGGTCCTGGTGAGGGTAGGCCACCCACCACCGGGACCAACATCCCTGACAATGGCCTGGATCCCGTGGTGACCATGGTACCTGTTCGGGGAGGGAGAGTTGCGCCGTCTGTAAATGCCTCGATCTCCATCGACCCAACCACCCCCGCCGTGAGCGTCGCCGGTGTGTCCGTGCCCGTTTGGGCTGCAGCCGCCGCGCTCATGGGGGTGCGCAGCTGCCCACTATGGCGTCTGTGGTCGTGCTACCTCCCTCCCCAGCCTGAGGTCTTCGTTGGTGCCGCCGTCGATAGAATGAGAGCCTCTGTCGCTACCGCCACGCAGAGCCTCAAGCTCTGTTGCAGCCGCACGTGCTGCATCCACAGCTGCTGCTTCTTCTACTTCCGCCTTCGCTGCCAGTTCCGCCGCTGCCAGCCTCGCGGCCCTCGCCGCCCTCGCTGCAGCCTCTGCCGCTGCTCGCTCGCGTTCTTCTGCCATGGTGACCTCGGCCTCCTGCCGATGCCGCGCGCTCGAAGCGACCGAGTGCTGAGACTGTCCTTCGGACATGGCGCACTAGTGGGGGAGTGCTGTGTGGGGAAGAGGCTTTCTCAGACAAGCTGTTGCTCGTCTATGTAGAAGAGGAGGAATGAGTTGAAACAACCGGTGTTATTGCTGCCGGCTGAAGACGAAGAGAGGCGTGGGAAGGAGATGAGCAGGAGATGTCTAGGCTACAGGATAGAACGGCTCTGATACCACTTGTTAGTATCTGAAGTATTATTCTCATGGAGAGGATGACAATAAGAGTTGGGAAAAATTTTCTTGTTTCATTCCACACACAATGCCATACCCAACCTAAGGGTTGGGGTTACATATTTATAGCTGAGGCAGCCAAGCATATACCTAGATGCTAGTCGAAGATGTTGTCCTACCAAAGGACTAATATGCTGTTCTGAGATGTTGTCCTCTTGGTCTAAGATGTTGTCCTACCAAAGGACTAATATGCTATCCTAACAAGGACTGATATGCTGTCCTCTATGTCTAAGATGTTGTCCTAACAAGGACTAAGATGTTGTCCTACCAAAGGACTAATATGCTGTCCTAACAAGAACTGAGATGCTGTCCTAACTAGGAGCCACACAGACCAAGAGTACAAGACTTATTCCATCACTTTGTACGACGGTGATTTACTGGGTTCTTGGACAGATAAACTGCAGAGATATTGTCGCAGTACATTATTGTCGCCTTGGGAATGTCGACACACAGTTCTTGGAGCAGTTGTCATATCCAGCAGCACTCGGCCATTGTGTTGGCAACGGCCCTGTATTCAGACTCGGCACTGGACCGTGATACTGTAGTTTGATGCTTCGACGACCAAGAAATGAGTGAGTCACTGAGATAGATACAATACCCCGAGGTTGAACATCGGATATCCGGGCATCCGGCCCAGTCTGCATCAGAGTACGCCGTTAGAGATGTGCTTGAGGATGAGTGTAACTGCAACCCATGAGAGATGGTGCCCTTGATGTATCTCAGGATGCCCTTGACAAGACTCCAATGGACATCGCGCGGCGCATGCATGTGAAGGCAGACTTGGTTCACAGCATACGCGATGTCAGGAAGTGTGAGAGTCAAGTACTGGAGAGCACCTGTGATACTTTTGTAGAATGTTGCATAATCCACAGGTCTCCCATCCGCGGCCAAGCTCTTGGGCTTGGTGTCGACGGGTGTAGGTGTCAGTTTGCAATTCAGCATCCCAGCACGTTGTAGAATATCCTTGATTTAGGAAGAAGTCTTCATTTGTCCTACGGACTTGAATACCAAGGAAGTAATGCAGGGGCCTCATATCTTTCATGGCAAACTTCTGGCTGAGCTGCTTGACGATCTGCTGCAACAAAGAAGAAAAGGAGGTAGCGAGGACAATGTCGTCGACATATAATAGTAAATATGCCATCGCAGCTCCCTGATGAAGGACAAATAGAGGTATCTGATATCGAACTCTTGACCCCGATGTTGTGTACCGCACCGGCGAATGTTTGGAACCATGCCCAAGGCGCCTGTTTAAGTCCGTAGAGAGACTTAGACAGAAGACATACATGATCGGAATGATCAGAGTCAACGAAGCCAGTCGGTTGGGCGCAGTAGACACGTTCTAACAGTTCGCCGTGTAAGAAAGCATTCTTGACGTATGGACCGGCCATCTTCTTGATGCCGCGAGATGGAGCACCGTGTGGATCGTCGTTGGTTTGACGACAGGGAAGAAGGTTTGATCGAAGTCGATCCCCTGTCGTTGGTGGAAACTGTGAACGTCCCATCGAGCTTTGCGACGCGCCAGGCTGCCATCGCATGAACTTTATTCTTGAAAAGCCACTTGCCGGAGATGACGTTGACGCCTGGAGGTCGAGGAACGAGGGTCCATGTGTTGTTGGCGCGTAGTGCTTCGTACTCCTATTGCATGGCAGCCAGCCACCCAGGATTTTACACACACTGATGTGGGCGGGGGCGTGGATTGAGAAGTAGTCGTTACTGCATACTTGAGATTTGGAAGCCGGATCCCGTCTTTAGCTCTCTTGTGATCATATGATGTTGAGTAGGTTGCCGAGGGGGTGCATGCAGCAACGAAGAAGTATCTGGTGCATGGCGGTGTAGACGTAACAGATCTTCTTGTGCCGTTGGTGCAGCATGTACAGAGGCTCGGGGTCCCTCAATATCCTGCGATCTTGGCGCAAGACTCGGAGCCGCAGCGCCGTTAGTTGAAGTAGATGAGCCTCGTTCTGTTGCAGCTCGAGACGCGGCCGAAGCGTGGGCCGTTGGAATGGATGAAGATGACCCGACGTGGACGCCTGACGTGGGTGCCGTTTGAGCGACCCCGGGAGTCACGCGTTCGCCCGTTGAACAAACTGGGACTCCACTTGCCGCAGGACTCGCGCTGGGCCCGCGGAGAAGTTGAATCTCACGGTCTAGGTCCGTGCATCCCGGGGGTGCTGCATCTCGACGTGCACCAGGGGTACGTACCACTTGGCGGCACACCTGTGGTCGCACGAAGACCGGGTAAGGTCAGGTGAACTTGCAGCCTGAGTAGATGAGGCTTCGACTGGTTGTAGCTAGGGGTGATAAAATGAACTGATAATAAAGAGGGCCAGATCAGATTAGGACCATGCCAAATTCATATTCATTTTTGAACTAAATTATAATAAGAGCTGAAAAAATTATGAAACGGCCCGTGGGCTGAGGCCCATTACCAGGCCTCAGTTAGGAGTCACTGAAAGGAAAAATGTTCTCGTTGAAAATAACGTGATGAGAAGTTAGAACACGATGAGTAGATGGGTTATAGCAGCGATACCCTTTTGTTTCAGGTGGGTACCCTAGAAAAATGCATGGTACAGATCGAGGTGCGAGTTTGTGGGGCATGGTGGAGGGATGTGCTTTGAAAACATAGGCACCCGAAAACTCGCAAGTGATCATATGAGGGTGGTGTGCCAAGCAATATTTCGTGAGGTGTGATTTGTTGCGAACACGACAAGGGCGACAATTTAGAAGATATGTAGCAGTGGCTAGGGCGTCGGGCCAGAATGTAGGAGGCGCGGCGGCATGGAGTAATAAGGTGTGCATGCTGTCGTTCAAGGTGCGAATGATCCGCTCAGCACGACCATTTTGCTGCGAGGTGTAGAGGCAGGTGAGGCGCATCACAATGCCATGACGAGCTAGGAAAGACCGTGTGGCATGGTTGTCAAACTCTTTGCCTTTGTCAATTTGGATAGAGGTGATCGGCATGCGAAAGTGAGTTTGGACAAAAGCGTGGAAGGTGATGAGCGAAGCTAGAACACCAGATTTGTAGCGAAGTGGAAAGGTCCATGCAAAATGCGAAAAATCATCGAGCATCACCAAATAATATTTGAACCCCGAGTTGCTTGGAATAGGAGAAGTCCATACATCACAGTGTAACAATTGAAAGGGAAATCACTACAGGAATCCGGACAATAGACGACGGTCAGAAACTGTCGTCAATAAGAGCACTACCGTCGTCAATAACTTATTAACGACGGTAAAACTTTATAGACGACGGTTTTTGGCTGTCGTCAATTATTAGTCGTCAATAACTTTATTGACGACGGTAACCGTCGTCAATAATCTTATTGACGACAGCTAAATTTAGTTGTCATCAATAAGCTAGCTTATTGACGATAGCTAGGATATGAACAGTCGTCAGTAACGATGGTTTATTGACGACGGTTTCTGGTACCTGGCCGTCGTCAATAACAATGGCTTATTGACGACAGCTAAATCATGTTGTCGTCAATAAGCTAGAGCAGAGTATTGACGACGGCCGTGATCTGAACCGTCGTCAGTAACCATGGCTTATTGACAACGGTTTTTACTTGGCCGTCATCAATAAGCCACTGCTTATTGACGATGGTTTCTACTTGCCCGTCGTCAATAACAATGGCTTATTGACGACGGTTTCTGGTACCTGGCCGTTGTCAATGCTAATGGCATATTGACGACGGCCAAGTACCAGAAACCGTCATCAATAAGTTTTCCATTTAAAAAAAAACAGAAAATCCTTCCCTGGCTTCGAGGCCAGCCCTGGATCGATGGCCAGATCACAGGCAATCAAAATATACATCACAGGCAGGCACAAAAACACTATACGCACGCCACACTACCCTACGCTACCCCGACCGCTGCCACCGGAGTTCAAGAAGTCGTCGTGCGCTAGTCCAAACGCCGGTTGCAGAGGGGATGGAGTTTCCTGAGCCCGCGTCGCCGATCCTTATGATGTACATATATAGTTAGACAAATTAGAAGTTCACAAATGTGTATATGATTAAATAAACTCATTACAAGTTAGAATTGAGCAAGTTAGCTAGATTTGGCTATGTTTGAGTAAGTTTGCTCATATTTTACTAAGTTTGAGAAGTATGGACTAGTAGTGTTTGTGTTTGAGCTAGTTCAAATAGTTTTGGCTATGTTTGAGTAAGTTTGGTCATATTTGACTATAGTTGAGTAATTTGTACCATATTTTACTCAGTTTGAGGATGTTTAACTAGTTTTCTCTAAGTTTAAGTAAGTTTGATCAAATTCAACTAAATTTGAGCAAGTTTAACTAGTTGCAGCTATTATGAGAAATTTTGTACCTGTGCTCCTGACGTCGGCCCCTGTGGTAGCTGTATCGGTGGCGACACCCACTGAGGAAAGACAACAGGCTGTCCTGTGGCCATAGCCTGCAAATATGAAGTAAATTATTATACATGTTATTTATATATTAGAAACGTTGAGTACAATGATCTGAACTTTACCTGCATGGCAGCTTGCAGCTGTAGCATGTACGAGTGTTGATACTCGTCCCTAGCCCGGAGCTCGGCTGCCTGCCTCTCGTTCGCGAGCCTCAGCGCTTCCTACGTCCTTTGGAACTCCTCCTGGACACTCCAGATCGCGGCTGCCACGCCTGCTGGATCCACCCTGCGATGAAGAGGCCCTCGAGTAAGACCGCGCCTCCCTCGAGTCTACTACTCCATCGAAGATGGCCAACCTACACAACAAAGTAAGAGTATTAAAGTTTCATGTCTCGAAGTTCATGAAAGTAAATGAAAAACAACAGAACTCACCGGCCGTGAGGTTTACCGCCACCGCTTGCATAGGCGGCTTCAGGTACGATCGGCGAGTTCTGCCAATCATAATCGTCGTTTCGAAGCCTCCGCACCTCCTCCCCATACTTTTCCTGAAAATACAAAAAATTAAAGTCATCAGAAGTTTTAAAGAGAATACAATTAAGTCAACTAAAGAACTCACCAACGTCTCCATCGTTGTCTGAGAAGACAGATGATCAGGCTGTGAGGGGTCACTTCCCATGTGACCCCTCCTCCACAACTGGATAGCGGTCGGCTCCTGACCAATCTCACGCTCCTATCGATACGTGTTAGCACAATGATAGCAATAGAAATTAACTAGAATATAATTCGAGTATCACTTACCATCCGTTTAGCAAGGCGTACGTAGCCGTCCCCACCAAGACGGTGTTTCTTGTCTGTCCCTCGACTCTGTCGGCGGGTCATCGACACGGCTTGGAAGCCCTGGCTCGCCCAACGAACACACAGGGAACTATAGGCGTCCGGACAGGACTCAAGCCCCGGTACGCTGACCTGCACACATTTGTTGTTGGATGAAAACATTGATGAAAATTAGATAATGAAGCAAAGTAAAATAAAGAATTTACCTCTGCGTATTGTGCCTCCGTCAAGTACTTGTCCGCCACATCCCTAAACTGCCCCGGCTCACTCACGTCCGGATGCAACGTATAGTACGCCTTCGTAGCCTGAATGCGAGCCGTTGAAATCGACTGCGTCAGGAGCTTCCTAGCGTTGTTGTTGAAGACCAGGCGAGCGTGATCCAGCTGGGCCTCGTCCTCCAAACGGTAATATTTCTATAAGAAGAAATATACAAGTTAATATATTTAACACATAATAGGTTCGCATTTAACGAATAGACGATTTACTTACCATGAATTCATGCCACACATGCTCCTGGTGGTTGCCGTAGGTAATGTTCTGGGCCGTAGCGTAATCGTCCCAAGACGTAGCAGCCCGTCCGTTCACTAGACCGGGGTAGTGACAACGGATGAGCTGGCCCAGGACAGTGTTGACCTAGCGGTGGCGTCCTTGACCCGTGAACGAGTCATCGGCCCAAGACCTAATACACGATTCTCAATTAGTACATATATAAGTGTTAAAATATCTAAATTGATTTGTTATAGATTTACTTACCTATCACCAACCGGACGAATAACGATCCGATCTTCTGGTCGTGCAGGAACCGGAGGAGGAGCCACGTAGTGGCTCCTCCTGTAACGCCGCTGTGGAGCCGACTCCACATCAAACTCTGTGGAAGGCTCCGAAGCAGGGTCTGAAGCCTGCGGTGTCGGAACCTGAAGAGGATCCGAAGCAGGATCTGTAACAGGCTCCGAAACCTGTGGTGTCTGAAGAGGACCCCTGGCCTCTGTCTCCTCAGACGTAGAGTCGTCCTAAAAATTTAAAGATTGGTAATATAGATTTAAGAAAGTTATTTATATAATTTATGTAATTTAATATTCTTTACTGTCGTGACCGCTCTCGTGACCCCTGACCTCTGTCGAGGCCCAACAGCTGAGACAGTCTACCATTGCTAGACTGACAGCCCTGGAAAACGGAGTCTGCTCTCGGGGGCAGAAAGCCCCGCGTCCCCCGTCGTCTACTGCTCGACGACATCCTGATGAAAGGAAATTTGATAATAAATTTAAAGGAAAATATAGAAGACGAAAGAAGAGATGAAGGAAACGTTACTTGTACTCAATTTCAAAATTCATCAGTATCACGATCATGTACTCTACTTCGTAAACCGGACCATCGATCTTTTGTCGTGGTTGTTCGCCGTTTTCGTTTTTTCACATTATGAGTCTGTACATCTTGTGCATCTCTAACTAATTCATCGAGTCATAGACCAGGCTCAACGACAAAAGAATCCGGCAACTCTTCTTCTTGGTAAACAACATCAGCCTCATCAATGTAACCAGTATTGTCCGGTGTATATAACCGTTCATGAGGATTCACCTTTTGTACAACCCACCATGCACTAAGTTTTTCGCATGGATATTGTAGATAGTACACTTGTTCGACTTGGTGTGCAAGGACAAAGGTATCGTAGCCTCGTAGTCGGTCCTTGTGTTTGACTTCTACCATGCCAAATTGGTTTTGTCGAGTTCCATTGTTATTATCAAACCAATCGCAGTCAAAGAAGACTACTTTAAGGTCTTTACTCTCGGCAAAACTAAATTCTAGGATTTTGTTTATGATTCCATAGAAATTAGTTTCACGTCCTTCGGCATCGGCGACCCTCATCACAACTCCGGTGTTTGATGTTGCCCTTAGAGGACGTTGAGCTTCAAATTGAGTTGAACGAAATCGGAACCCATTGACATCATGTCGACCAAAGAGTTTAACTTTAATGGATCCGTTGGACAGTTGTCGCAAGTCTTCATGAACACCGGCTTGTGTTTTGCACTGTCCAACATATGAAGTAAGAAGACTATTTTATGCTATGAACATAATTACTAAGAGGAACAAGACAAGGAAAACGTTACATGATCTCGAAACCAGGTTTGGAAGTTAGGTCCTCCATTTACTCCATAATGTCGCATTGTTTGTATTTGCTTGCTAGTAGGTTGCTGCTTAGACTTCCAATTTTGTCGATCGAACTCACTAAATAAGGATAAAACAGAATTATTAGCGTAGATGTATAACACACCACGCAAATTAGTATAGATGTTGAACAACCACTTACTGAAAAAAATTGTCCATCCCATCTATGTTAGCGTACATGTATAACAAAGCAGCTGTCTTTTCATCTGTTGAAGCATCATAGCTCGTGCCACTACCAATAGTGGTGCCTCTCGTTTGAAAAAGTGAGAGTTCGCTACAAGAGGTTGCTTCAGCCATATTGTACCGCAACACCGATGCATTAACATTGTGTTCTTCTGCAAAGTAGACACTTGAAAAGTATCCTATCTCCTGAAGTGTAAATGCTTCGGCGATGCATCCTTCAACCTTTGCCCTATTACGAACCATCGGTTTTAGACATCTGAGTGCTCTTTCAATGTGGTACATCCACCTATATTGAACAGGGCCGCCTACTTTAGCTTCATATGGAAGATGGATTAGAAGGTGTTGCATTGGATTGAAGAACCCTGGAGGAAATACTTTTTCCATCTTACATAAAAACACGGGTATCTCTTTTTCCAACTTCTCCATCATCTCCCTTTTGATTTCTTTAGCACAAAGCTGTCTATAAAAATAGCTAAGCTCGGCTAACACCTTCCACACCTCATCGTCAAGATAGCCTCGAAACATAACCGGTAGAAGTCTTTCCATGATTATGTGATAATCATGGCTCTTCAAACCAGTAAGATTTCCAGTCTTAACATTAACGACTCTTCTCAGGCTAGCAGCATCACCGTCTGGAAACTTCAACTGTTTCAACCACTTGAAGACTTCTTTCTTTTCTTTTGGTCGAAGGCAGAAAGAAGCTCGTGGTTTGCCACCAGCTTCGGAGAGCTAAAGACTTGGTCGGTTACAAACCTCTGTCAAATCCTTCCGAGCTTTTATATTGTCTTTTGTTTTGCCCGTCATATCCAAGCACGTGCTTATGATGCATTCGCCCATGTTACGTTCCTGGTGCATGACATCAATGTTATGTATTAGAATTAAAGACTTCATATACGGTAACTCCCATAGTGCACATGTATGAGTTCAATTGTGATCCTCTCCGTAACCAACAAAATATCTAGGACGACCTTCATCTGGCACTAGATTGTTGAGTTGTTTAACAATTTCTGATCCGTTCAGACATTGTGGTGGTCCCTTTTTTACAATGGTACCCTTCCTGAAGGCATTTCTCTGTTGCCTAAACACGTGATTTGGCGGTAACCAACGTCCATGACAATCAAAGTAGCATATCTTGCCACCATGACTTAGACGAAAACAATCCGTGTCCGAAGCACATATTGGACATGTCAATCGACCATGAGTGCTCCAGCTAGAAAACATGCCGTAAGTTGGAAAATCATGAACAGACCACAAGTACGCAGCTCGAAGGTTGAATTTCTGTTTTCTATAACAGTCGTACGCTTCGACTCATGTCCATAACATTTTCAACTCTTCAATCAATGGCTGCATCATCACGTTTAGTCGTGAACCAGGATGATCCGGTCCAGGTACAATAAGGCATAGGAACATGAACTCATACTTCATACAAAGCGATGGTGGTAAGTTGTACGGAATAGCGAACACGGGCCAACAAGAGTATGCTGTGGTGTTTGTACTGAACGGTGAGAAGCCATCTGTCGCCAACCCAAAGCGAATATTTCTCGCGTCATTGGCGAAATCTGGATCGAAGCGGTCAAGCGCCTTCCATGCCTCACCGTCCGACGGGTGCACCATCATGCTGTTGTTCTCACGTACACCTTCTTTATGCCACCTCATGTGTCTAGCTGTTTTTTTAGATAGAAACAAACGCTTGAACCTAGGTGTGACAGGCAAGTAGCGAAGCTGCTTCTGTGCGACTTGAGTCATTACTTTTGAACCGTCGTCATTAACAACTTCGACAAATCTCGCTTTACCACATTTTAAGCACTTGTTCTCGTTGGCATGCTCTCTCCAAAAAAGCATGCAATTGTCTAGACACATATCAATCTTCTCATATTTCATACCTAGACCAGAAATCAACTTCTTAGACTGATACATATCTTTAGGCACTTTATGTGGTTGTGGAAGGATATCGCTGATCAATTTGATGAGATCGTTATAGCAGTTATTGGAGAAGAAATATTTAGACTTAATGACCATAAATCTAGTCATGAAAGTAAGGAGCGTCACTTCGGTGTATTCATGCAACGGCTCTTCTGAAGCTTTGAGAAGCGTGAAAAATGCTTCAACCTCCGTTGTAGGAGGATCCTCCATCAATTCAGGATTTATGGCATCAAGCATCTCGTCCATCCTATCGACCCCCGTGTTTTCATCCTCATCTGAAACTTGTAAGGGTTGAGAATATGTCTCACCGTGAAAGGTCCACACCTCATAATCTTGCATGAAACCGTATCGACATAAGTGAAACGCCAAATTCACTTTGTCCCAACACTTTGCACCTTGACATTTCGTACATGGGCACCGCACCTTATCGATATTTGACAATGAAAAAGCTCGATCTACAAAAGCAACTGTCTTTGCGAACCACTCATCCGAGTGACCACCAGAACTGTTCTTCCAACCGGTATACATCCAACTACGATCCCCACCCATGTTTAAATCTACAGTTTAATGTCAAGAAAATTATAGTTACTTTATAATTTATTTATGTCACGACCCTACATCTATTGGAAAGGATAGGTCCTAAACCCACCCAAGAGTGATCGAGCGGAGCGTGCTCATGACGAGACGCGTGGTATGGATCCGAACGAAATTTCGGCAGCATAACCCCGCTGTTCTCCACTGCACGCCCGAAAATGGTGCAGCAGAGAACAACAGGGTTATGCCGTCGAAATCTCGTCTAGATCTAAACCCGCGTCTCATCATATGCCACGCCCCCTTGGTCACTCCCAGACTGTCCAAAAAGGGACAATTCTGAACGTACACGCCTCACATGCGTAACACATGTGAGACGGGCCCGTTCGAAACGGGTGACGCATGTTGTATAGGTTTACGTCAATCTTTCATTTTTGAGTCATTTAAAAGAGAGAGAAGAAAGAACGAGAGAGAAGGAAAGAACGAGAGACAAAGAAGTGGGTCAGCCTTCCTAAGTTATGCCCCGTTGGGGCCTGCCATTATCTTACGACGCCTAGGGTTAGCCGTCGTACGTTATGCCCCGTCGTAAGTGGGTCAAAGATGAAACCGCACCATCGGGGCCCGCCATCCAAGCGCGGGAGCTTGCCATCCTCCGTGCCTGTCTCGACTAATACATTACCAATAAATGGGCCGTGACAGACCCTAAATGGGTCGTGTCAGGCCAGACCGGGCCGAAACCCATTTATTTACATATAGTAACTAATCACGCAATCAATCAAAGTATTATTTAAATAATAATCAATTACAATACTAATTAAACTACGACTGTTGGAGTTGCGAACTCGATTAAACAATATTAATTATTTGCAAGGAATCGTGATTTGCGAACTCGATTAATTTTTGGCTGCTTGGGGATGGATAGCCCACAGCAGGGGTGGATGGTTACAGAGGAGAAGTATAGTCAAACGTCAATATTTATTTATTTTCTTTTCCGAACGGTAAGCCACTTCTTCCCACCGCTAACTTCAAGGTAAAATTCCGGTTACTTACACCGCAATCAAAAACTCTTAGCACGTGCAACTTCATCAATAAAAGAAAATTAGTAACTAAAGTAGCTGAAAAGAAATGGAAGCTTTGAAGGAAAATGGGACTTGAGCACCAAAAAAAAAACATTGACAAGAATGTACAGAAACATCGAGGAACTAAAAGGAAATTCCTTGTGTCCCTGTAGTCTTATTTCAATGACAGTGAGTGTGTTCTGGTTCTGAATGTGTCATTAACAGAGGATTGTTCAAAATCTGCAGAAGTTTGCCCACTGAAGACTGAGATAACGATACATATGGAAGAAAGCCAATTAATTGCTAGACATGATGAAGTGACTATCTTCACATACTGTCAGCTTGCAGATGCTACTAAAAACTTCAGGCAGGATTGTCTCCTGGGGCGAGGAGGATTTGGTTGCGTATACAGAGCAACTCTTAGTGGTGGGCAGGTCTGCAACTGCTGGTTGTGCTTCTCAATTTTTTTAGTTATGCTGTAACAAAACTTACACTGAATATGATGCTAATATGAAACCTTTATCTTGGTGATGGCAATGTAAGTGTCAAGAGCTCCTTTGTATTTTCTATGTATGTCTAATTCTACTATCACAATTTCTCCATGACAGGTTGTTGCGGTGAAACAACTTGATCTAGACGGGCTTCAGGGGAAGAGGGAATTTCTTGTGGAGGTTCTGATGCTCAGCCTACTGCACCACCCTAATCTAGTGAATTTGTTTGGATACTGCATTGATGGCAATCAGCGCTTGCTCGTCTATGAGTATATGCCATTGGGATCACTAGAGGACCATCTGCATGGTTAGTAGGCCTGATGGTTAGCTTTAATGTTTTATTTTTGAAATGTATGTACCCACCACATCAGAAGCAACGGAAGATCCTAGCTGCAATTTGTAGCGTTGTCATAATTTGTAGGATTGTAGGACCTTAGTTTTCAGTATCGTATGGAAAGGAAAAGAAATTGTGCCACCAGTTCAGTCGTAGCTTGGGTCTATACCAAAGCCTTTTGGCTTATTTGTCTGCTGCCACTAGTTCATATCATTAATTTTCTACCCTTAAAGAATGTCCAAGTACTTGAATTTGGCAAGAAACTATTCTAGATTGTGAAATGCTGTACTAATTTAACTCCAACAGTGAGTTTAATTAATACAAAAAATGAAATAAAGAATATGAAGCTGTTCAAGAGTCGGCCGCAGGGGGGGCGGGGGAAGTGCCGGAGGGGGAGGGGCGGCGGCGGCCGACAGGGCCGTACGGCCGGCGGGCCATCGGTGGCCAGCGCGCGGTGGAGGAGGGGAGGGGGGAGGGAGGTGGCGTACTCGTTGGTCGGCGGCGACGGCGAGGTCGGCGGCGACGAGACTGATCGGCGCGAGTCGGGAGGCGGCACTGTGACCGCCTTCCGGCTCGCGTACGGGTTATATGTCCGGTTATTGACGACGGTGCCAGGTCACCGTCGTCAATAACTCCTCGGGCAGGCCCGAATTAGGTTAAAGACGACGGGCACCGTCGTCAATAATTTATTGACGACGGTTCTCGTTCAGCCGTCGTCAATAACTGCGTTATTGACGACGGTGCTAGGTCACCATCGTCAATAACTCCTCGGGTGGGCCTGAATTAAGTTAAAGACGATGGGCACCGTCGTCTATTGACGACGGTACTTGTTCAGCCGTCGTCAATAACTGTGTTATTGACGACGGCTAGATAAAGCCGTCGTCAATAGCATTAAAGACGACGGCCCCGTCGACAATAAATTTGGCCGTCGTCAATGATCGTTTTTCCTGTAGTGAATATGGACATGCTACTAGAAGACGGGAGCGGCAGCCGTACATGCTTGCCAAGCTGACAGACGACGCAAGTGTGATTGTTGGCCTTGGTGCACTGGAAGTCAAAGGATGACAGCACGCGCTGCAACTGTCCGTGGCCTGGATGTCCCAATCTTGCATGCCAGAGTGGAGACCTAAGCATGGCCACGAGAGAGTGATGACTCTTTTTATTGTATGTTGGTTGGTGGAATGAGTAGAGGTCGCCGGTGGAATCACAACAGAGCAGAGTCGTCCCTGCAGATCCTTAATGGAAAAACTAAGAGGGTCAAAGACAACAGCAACATTGTTATCTCGTGTCAGCGCACGAACAGATATTAAATTTTCAACCAAATTGGGAGACATGAGAACATTATTCAGGTGTAAGGTGGATGCAGGAGTAGAAATATATAGTAGCATGTCCGATGCCATGAACCGGCAAAGATGCACCATTACCCACAATGATGGATGATGAGGATGGAGGAGGTGTGGATGAAGAGAGGATACTGGGGTTATGGATCATATGCGAGCTTGCACCGGTGTCAAGCACCCAATCATTGCCCGAATATTGGCTTGGTGGTGGTAGACCATGCAACGCAGTGAGCAAGACTGGTGGTGGTGCCGTGGCAGGTTGCAGGCTTTGATGATGCATGTTGGGGAAGCTTGCCGAGTCAGTTGCATGGAGTGCCTGTTGATTGGGGAAGCCTGGACGAGGTCCAAGGAGTTCAGAGGTCAGCGGACGCTAAAGTGGCATTTGCCACGCTTGGATGACGCCCGTCCAAGGACCGTACGTTGTGCCCCAGCCAGGGCGAGGTGCGCCAGCGCTGCCGTTGATAGGCGCGCTGTTGTTGTTGCCGGCCGCTAGCGCTTGGCCGGAGTGGCCGTTGTTTTATCGTTGTTGACGTAGGCGATCACCACCGTTGCGGTTGTTTGATTGTTGCGGAGTCGAAGGAGATGCAGCAGCTTGTGGCATGGATGATGAAGGGGAATTGGTGGTCGACTTGCCCGTTGCCAAGAGAGCGGTATTGTCTTCCATCTTGGCGGTGTGCGCCTGGCGATTCTCATCTTGCAGGAGAATCTCGTACAAACAGAAACGTCCGGAGTGGCTTGGATGCAGTGAGGACGGAGATCACATGACTGAATTTCGAAGACAGTCCACAGAGTGCATTGATTACCATCACGGAGTCAAAGACGGGATGTATGACATCACGTTGTAGGTCGGCGAGCTCCTTTAGACGACTGAAATAGTCGGCGATGCTGAGGTCGCCTTGATAGAGCCCGTGGAACTCTTGCAGCGCATAGACGGTACGCTGATTGGCGTTGTCGAGGAAGAGACCTCGGATAGCCAACCATAGCACGTACGCCGTCGGGCGCGGCACCCGGATCATCTTCATAACATTCGGCGTGATGGAGTTGTAGAGCCATGACACAATGCATTGATTGACTTGAAGCCAGTCTGCATTGTGTCACATGCTCTGGGCATCGACAGTGCCGTCGACGTGATCCATGAGGCAGAATCGCTCCAGATGAAAAAGTTCAACTCGTCGTAGTGCAGGACGATGGGAACATGTGTACGGATGTTCACATGTTATATGGACGTGGCAAGGATGGAAGTAGGCGCAGTGGAGTCAGCAAAAGGATTAGAGGTGGGAGAGGCAGACGAGCCAGCAAGGGATGACGTTGGGCTCGTGGCCATGTCAGAGATGCGGAAAGGTGTAGATGGAAAGAATTAGGCTGATACGATGAGAGAGAACAATCGTCGATTGATTCCATTCATCAAGCACATATTTATACACGAGTTCCGGCGAGCAGCGCCGGAAGCCAAGGCCTGAGCGGATAGCTACGTTGGTTACAGGAGATGCGAATATCCTGCATATCCTGGACGTGACCGAGCCGTGAGGAACGGCCATGCATGCCGTGATGTGATCAGCCATGCATGCGCGAATGACTCGGCGAATCAGTTAGCAGCAGCCGCCATCTACAGACTTCCTACAGTTTAGAGTCTGAAGTGTAAAATAATTCTATTATAGATAGAGTCTGTAATAGCAGGAGTTCAATCTCCTTAATGAGAGTCGGTTTGGAGTTTATCTACTATTAGAGTCCCATAGTATTAAGTCAGATTGTACTCTATATATACTGAGCAAATTAAGGAATAAAGAGTCAGTTTTAGTTGAGAAAAATACTAATATATGGGGGTCTGTTGGTTGCGGCAACATGGCGCCGACTTCAAGTCTTCCTGTTCGGCGACAGAGATCAAGACCACGGGTTCCTCATCCCTACTACCTGCGTTCAAGTAAGAGGGCTAGATCAGTTCGTGACAACTGCCCTGATAACTTGCAGTATCAAGCAAAAACCAAAGCAAGTCGTCGTGTAAGTGCCAGTACGTTTGGTTGACTTCATTCACAGCTGTAGAGTCCAGCAGTCCACGGCCATCTCTGGATATCCATACCAGCAATTGGTAAAAAATACGCCCGTATATAACACTCCGTATTTCAGAGACTCAGAAATTTGAAATCTTGAGGAAAATCCAAAATATGAATTTAAATTTGAATTCAACTCAAATCAATTCAAGCAACCTCAAATTTTAAAAAATTATATTCAAATCATCTAAGATAAGTTCTCGAAACAAACTGGAGCCAAGAGTCTCACAAAGAATTGTTTATGTATTTTCCCTGATTTAACCAGTTAATTAAAGAGAGAAATTAGAATTAAACTGTAAGGGTCCAAGTTTTTCATTTGCTAAAAAGTGTTCATCACACCACACCTCACCTCATTTGAGGAAATTATATGAACACATTTGAAGAGCAAGTAACCACCTTCAAGAAATTTATTAGAAGGTAAACTCACAAAATGCAAAAGTGGGATTTCCCACATGCATCATACAGGGGCTGAGCATGTGTTTAATTCCTAAACCTTGTTAGGAATGCTCATGCAAAATTTCACCGAAATCCAAAACCTTTTGAGGTACTTTTGGGTACAATTGGAAAAAGGCTAGTTTAAACTTAAATTCAAATTCAAACTCCTTTCATCACATGAATTCAAAGGTGGGATTCATATTCACACTCAGCACATTTTTGTGTGACCTCACACACCAATTTTCACTCCATTTGGAGTTGATCTTGACATGAGCTAATTTAAGCAAATTCAAATCCAATTTGAATTTCAAATTGCATATGTGCTGTAAAGTTATTCTAAACACTTCACACTTTGAATTATTCAAATCCAAATGGACATTTGGTGAATTATTCAAATGTACAAGGGCAGTGGAAAATTTAAGTTTTGAGGTTAAAACTAGGGAGTGGGGCCCTCCTGTCAGCCTCTCACTCGAGCAAACTGACTGAAGAACAAGGGCTCTGTTTCTCGGGCTGCAGCAGCGAGCGTCACCGAGGGGGTCGACCGAGCCACCTCCTGATTGCTCGAGGCGGCGCTGGCGACCAACTCGTGAGTCCTAGTAGCTCCTCGGGCGACCTTTTCCCTCACAGCACGAGCTCCCGAGGCCGCACTCTCTTCCCGAGCGAAAACAGAGCCGCTCACACCGCCTCTACCTCGGTTCCGATCGGGAAACCGGCAAACCTCGCGCACAACTTCTCCCCGAGCTGTAAAACAGCACCGGTTGCTCGTCCTACACTTCCACAGCACGCAAGCGCTCCATCTTTGAGCTTTCTGACCCTAGAACCGGTGCTACTCGCGGCAACCAAAAGTGACCGCCACGAGGTGCTCTCGTGGACAGCACGACTGGGTGGTTTTCACGCCCAAGCGATGATGCTCAGAGGGGCGCTAGACCACAGCGCTGCTTCTGCCCAACCGGTTGATCCAGCCGTGGATCGTCGCCGACGAATTCGGTGAAGTTCTTCCGGCGCGCACAAACGGATGTTCCGGTACGGGAACTCCAAATTCTTCCTCCCTATTCGTTGTTAGATCACCAAATCTTGCACACAGGGGTTGGACTAAGCGGCAAACATTTTCTTTTTAGCGACCCTAGCTTGAAACCGAATAGCAGCGGCATATTTCGAGCTCTCCCAAGCATGCACATGTCGGCATGAAGCGGGCGCACGGTGACAACCTAGTTGGAGCCATTCCCGAGCGAGTTTGAGGCCATGTCGATGATCCTCGAGGTCCACTGGTGCTTTAGAGCCGTAGCCGAGCTTTTGGCAGGCTAGGTCGGTCGGCCGACGGTGCCGAAGGTGTACCGAAGCCGCCGCACACCGCCGACGGTGTTCCGGCCGCCGGTAGCTCTAGCTCGTGCCACAGACGGGTTCCTCGCCCTCCCAAACTCACAGGCGGCGAGAACTAGGCCGAGAGGTGGCCAGAGAAGCAATATTTGTTTAGCCCCGGCGAGGGGGCGGCGCGGGCGCGGGAGGTTGAAGAAGAACTGTGCGTGGGACCCATGTGCAGTCTTTTAAACTTTTCCCCCGATTTTCAGATTTAGTTCAACTTCAAACCCACATAACGTTGGCTAGGAAACTCCAAATTGAGTGAACCAAATTTTGTTGGATTTAGATCTATGAGAACTTTCTGACAAATCAAGTTTAACTCTATGAAAATCTTTATTTCTCTAGAATTAATTCTTGAAATTTTAAAATGTTTAGAATTTTAACTGGAAAATCCTGTAGAGAAAAATTCTGAAATTTGGCCAGGATGTTCCTTGTAAAATCCTGGACCTACCATAAAAATTTCAGATCTATCCGAGCTCATTTTGTCCATTTAATGTTGTGATTAATGAAACTGTTCCAGAGAAAATGAAAAATGTCCAGAAACATTTTTCAGATTTTCTCTGAACTTGTTTAGCTCATATCTGTTGCTAGGAATCTTCAATTTAGATGAAACCAATTCCATTAGAAACTATTGAAAAAATAGTTTCCATAAAGTCATAGATTGCTCCATGAAAATCGTTAGAACACCCTAAGAGCTCCAATTAAGGCCAAATACACATTTATTTTTGCAGGGCTCAAATGGGCATTGCTGCAAATGAAATTTGGCCAAGTCTCTGTGTAGGTTGTATCCAAGCCACAGGAAAAATTTCAGAGTCATTGGGCCTGTCTAGTTATATTTATAGACTTTTCAATATCAACTTCAAACTCATATGCTTTTAAATTGACACGCATATATGATTATCTCATGTAGTCGCTAAGGTTGAAGAGGAGCCTGAGGTGTTGGATTTCATCACTCCGGAGGAACAGCTAGCTTACGACCAGCAGCAAGTCAAGCTCCGGTTTGCATTAGCCGTTTCATAAACTTTGTTGTTTTGAGAACTTACATTGAGTATCCATTTCAATTATGCATTAGAGTCTTATTTGAAAACCCAATTGCATAGCCAAGAGAACCAGGGTTTCGGGCTTAGGTTTTTAAACCTCGAGTAGCAACTGCAATGCTAAATTAGTGTAGGATTCAGTATAAGTCGAGTAGTTGGAACTACTCATGAGAATAGGCTAGAGGTACACCACTCGGTTATAGATAGCAAATGGAACACATGCCATAGCTCCCCTTGTGTCGATTGAGGACTGAACCATGTGTGGGCCTGTTGAACAAGCTAGAACAATACCAAAGACCTATCGGATATATGGGAACTGGGAAACCGATGTAATTCAGGTAGCGATCTGTTGATGCATTGCTTGTTGTCCACAGGGTAGGTTGAGAGCATGAGGTGTAAATCGGCTGGCGGCACTGCGTAAGCGCGCGCAGAGACCTCTTGCTCGGGACGATAGGACCGGTTCGACACTTGGCTGACAGATGAAAGGTGGTTGCGTACGACGTCCGTGGTGGTTGCTGTAGGCAACATCGAGTACGGGCATACGTGATGGGTTATTCCGGTAACCCTGCAGGTGTAAAATGATTATAATCATCGTCCCTCACGATCAGTGAGTACCACTTGTTCGCTGTACCGTGACGTAGAAAGAACATGCTAGTGTAATGTTAAAAGGTTGTTTATTGAAAGATGTACTTTGGTTGCTAATGATTCGTTGTAGTTTAGAGCTAACTAAAGTTCCTTTCAACCTTTGGAAAAGCACATGAGAATAATGCATTTCTTGTTTGATTGCGGCTCTCTTATGTGTATTAGCACGAGGTTCTCCACAACTTGTTACTAAAAACATGAAAGTAAGGTTCAACTATTTAGGCGTGTCCTTTGCAACTTATATTCTATTATACACTGCAAACCCAACATGTAGAGTTTCATGTGTAGGTAAGACGGGTTAGTCTTGCTGAGCCATCGTGCTCACTGCTTGTGTTTGAAGCATTTGCGGGGTGGTATGAGGAGGAGGAGACAGACCCCCAAGAGGGCAACACCGTCGAGTGGGAGCTGTGCACGCCGCCGTGTTAGTGTGCATGTATGCTAGTGGCAACATGTTCACGGGCTAAACGTGAACTCTTTTGCTTAGTCTACACCCCTGAGTGTAGACTTGACGTATTTTGGATGTTATTGTGTTTATAATCACTTTTTTGTAATAAAACTTTGCTTCCGCTTTGTACCTTTTACGTGTGTTATCCGGTGCTGTGCAACGCAGCACCCCTCAGCGTGATCTGGGCTAGTCAAGACCGTTAGGTCCTCTCAGCATGGTATCAGAGCTCGCTTGAGGTTTAACACACTTAAAAAGGTTATTTTTTCAAAAAAACTCGGTGAGGAACGAGTTAGTAGCCCATATAAGGATGTTATTAGTGTATAGAAAGTGGCAAACACTAACCTAATTGCTTATATAGGAAAATCATGCATCTCGGGACGTCATATGTCTTGGGGGTGCATGTAAACGCTGCCCACCAGTGCGCATAAGCTTAAGGGTGGAGCCTCACGGGTGGCAGGTAACCTGGCCGACTTTAGTATCCTCTACGACTCTTCATGTCGTTTGGGGTATTCGAGCAACGCCCTTCCCTGGCGTGCTACGGGCAAGTTTGGGAGACCCCATCACATGGATACTGACGTGAATACATAGCTCAAGGCGTGTTTGGCTTGAGAACAACCGTGCGAGTGATGACGGGCGGTTGTATGGACTGTATTGGGACCAGGTTCGGTGTGAAGCCAAGCTTGACGATTGTGTGGTGTAATTGCATATAGTCTAACCACGGATTGGTATATGCGTAGCACACGTGTGCGAGAGACGTTTAGTGCCACTGAATTAACGAAGCCGGCTAAGTACGGTATAGGTTTTCTTTGTGAGGAACGTAGTACCGACATGAACTGGGTGACGCTTCAACGTCACACCCCACTAAATGATCAACATCATTATAAAACTTGAAGGTTTTGATCCAGAGCACTAAAACTTTGATTTAACTCCTTTCCTTAATCAGGATGTTCAAAGTAAACAAGTTTTCAACTTATAGGATGCTAAGGATAGAGTCCCCTGTTTTCAGCTGAAATAATGCTGAAGTTACACAGAGGTTAGAGGTCGAGTTCTTTCGATGTTGGAATCATATGATACATTTCGGGAAAGCTTTGGAAGAGCTTTACAACTTCTCTATTGATGTCCAGAGGTGTTTCATCCCTCAGCCGGTCGAAAAATGCAGTAGAGTTGAAACTGTCCAGAAAACAGGGCAGAGCAAATACTCTCTGTAACTCTCTGTAAATTGAGCATAACTTCCTGCATAAAAACCCCAAAAATAGAAAATGAGGTAGTTATGAAAATTTCATTAGATAAGTTACAACTTTGTAAAAGAAAGTTGTGTCAAATTCGAGGCAGAATTAACTGGAATTCTCGGATCAAATCTGTACCTCAAGCAGGGAGGTGCTGCCCAATTTTCTCCAGAAATTCTGTCAACTTCGACATCTCATAACTTTTGCACCAGGATTTATATGAGGGCAAATACATTGTGGAAAGCTATTGAAGTTAACTTTAACTTTGATGTTGAGCTCCAGAACTAGTTTTGCCTTTAGCAGGATCTAAATCAGATTAAATGGAAACTGGTCAAGGCTGTCAGTTTGGGCAGCAGACTAGCAATCAAATTTGCTCTAAGTTTGATTTGTGTTTCCATGTTTTATGAGTTCAATGACATGTTTTATGTTATAACTCAATGATTTACTCTTGAAATGAATATTTGACCTTTTTCAAATATGTTTCTACAGATGGCAGAGGGTAAACAACTGGAGAACGGGTGGGTGGTATCTCACTGTTCTCAACGCAGCGGTTATCCGAAACTGTTGAAGCTAATGCTTCAATATTTCGGGTATGTGGAGACGCCGTGTTACCTCGCCAAGGAAGAATGCGAGGAGTGGAATAAGACATGGACTGTCCATGTCGATGTTCCAGCAGGATTTACGCCACCGGGTTGGGTACCGTTCACCGTCACGGTGAAAGGGAGACAACCGGAGGAGATGTGGCAGGTGGCAGCCCACGACACTGTGTCACGTTTCTGACAACTACATGTGAGGGCTATGGAGGGCACTCCATACGCGCTTGTCCCCATGGAGGGGCGAGTTAATCACGCGTGGAGGGAGAGGTACATTGTGGCAACTGATCCGAGTTGCCCAAGGTACAATCCAGCGGAGGCGAACCTCAGCCTCCAGTTGATGGCAGGGAAGACCGTGATGGACAGCCAAGCTGTCCATACAGCTCGACTTGCTGTGGAGATCAAGGAGAGAACCAGCCGCCGAGACCATTTCGAGAGTGCTCACAGCGCACTCCATAATGTGCTCATTCCGACGATCAAGTGACTGAATGAACAACACAATCAGTTGCGTCGTCTGAAGAAGGTGAAGAAGAAAAGCCATGTCGACATCACGGCTCTGCAGCAGCAAGTACATGCCTTGACCCAGAAGAACGAGGTCCTTACTCAAGAGCGTAATGTCGCTATTGAGGAGGGGCAGGGCTGGGAAGAAGACTACAACCAGGCCATGGACGAAGTGCATGCTTTGTAAGACCTCGTACCTCCGGTAGTGGGCCTACCGATGGTAGGTGCAGTACCCGTGGTTTTGGTTATCCCGGTGATGCCAGAACCTGAACCCGAAGAGGAGGTCATGGACCCTGAGCCACCAGCAGAGATAGCGAAGGAGGACGACCCACAGGAGCTCGAGTTCTACTCCGAGTAGTGAGTTTACCGTTGCCAAGTAGAGCAGCGAGGGTGGTGTGTAGAAACTTTTGTAACAGGTGACATGTCGTGTAGACAGTAGCATGTGTATAGGTAGTAACGACAAGAGCACGACTTCTCGGGGATCTGAGAATAATGTATCTTGTATAAAGTTTATGCTTTATCAATATATGTGAATGTTGTGCAAGTTTATTCATGTGTCACTGCAATACCTACTGTTTTCTATGGAGTTTTAAGAATGACATGTGCTGATCGTTGCTGCTTTAAATTTCAGAATGACTCGTACACGTGCCAACACTGAGGTTGGGTGGGTCAAGTCAGGGGGGAGAGGCCTCCCAACAGCCTTCTGAGACTTCCTCGGGACAGCAACAACAGCAACAGCAACAACCGCCACCACCACCGCCAATGGTCACGTTTGCTGATGTTGTTGCGGCCATGGCGGGCTCGCACCAGCAGCACACCGAACTGCTGCAAACGCTGATTGCAAATACGTCTCGACCAGAGAGGCGCCAAGACCGAGAGGAGCGTCAACAAAGCTCCTACTGGGACTTTTTGGCTCCTCATCCTCCGGTATTCTCAAGGGCGGATGAACCCCTCGATGCGGACAACTGGCTCCGCACGATGGAGATGAAGTTCGGGCTGCTCCAAGTTAGTGAGCAGTGGAAGACTCAGTTCGCGGCCCAGCAATTTCAAGGGTCCGCGAGCGCTTGGTGGGCAAACTTCTGTGCCTCGCAACCCACTGAGCGAGTGCTGATCTGGGCGTAGTTCCGGATGGCCTTCAGGGCCTGTCACATACCGCTGGGTATGATGAAGAGGAAGACACAAGAATTCCTCCACCTGCAGCAAGGCAGCAGGAACGCGCTGGAGTACTCCAGGGCGTTCAATGATCTCGCGCTGTACGCTTCCTATCACGCTGATACTGACGAGAAGCAGCGGTATCACTTTTACCAGGGGCTGAATCCGCTCCTGAAGGACAAGCTGGCAATGTTCAATCGCGGCAGCCTCAATGACATTATTGATGCTGCGATTGTACAAGAGGACTCCAGCAAGGAGTTAGCGGCGGCGGAGAAGAAGTGAAGCACGCCGCAAAGCAGCGGAGAGGGAGGTGGTCCTCCCCAAAAATATCGGATGGTGTATCACTCACCATCTGGACAATGCTGGCGGCAGCCACCGATGCAATTTCGCAGTCATCCATATTCCCCACCAGCGTTCTGACCAGCATTTCTAGCACCTCGGCAGCAACAACAACAGCAGAGGGCGATGCCACGTGCGTTTGCACCTCAGCAGCGCATGCCGGGATCTCGTCCTCCATGTACAGGCCAGACATCGACTGCATGCTTCAAATGCGGTCGCCAAGGGCACTTCGCCAACAACTGCCCCGAGAGGCAAGGCGGCGGAGTGGCACCACAATTTTCGGGGAGGAATCAGCCCCGGAACCCCATTAATACACGGCGGGCAAACCCTAAGCCCGGCACCGTCCACCAACTTGCCATAGAGGACGTGCCAGAGGGAGAAACCATCCTTGCGGGTATGTTCCAACTGCACAAGCACCCCGCCATAGTTTTATTTGATTCAGGCGCTACGCATAATTTCATTAGCCAAGCTTTTATTGCTAAATACAGCTTGCAAATACTACCCAACCAAAAGTCCTTACTTGATTTGTTCACCGGGTGGGAAAATTTCAGCTAAAATTTCAGAGGCATTGGACCTCTTTTGCTTGGTCAAATTAGGTGTTAATTCTTTATGTCTCTGAAAATTGGAAAAATAGAACAGAGCCCATTTTCAGCTTCTCCCCAATTCTTGTAAAAATCATATAATTGTGTAGAAACCTCCAAATTTAGTGATTCAAGTTGCGTTAGATTCAGATTGAAAGACTCTATCCAAATATGCAACCCAATTTGTATGAAAGTAAATAATTAATTCTGGAAAATTCTTTGAATCTTTTCAGTAAAAGAATTTATAGGGAGTTTGGTAAATTCAAAATTCCTAAATTTTTCCAGAATATTCCTTAGCATATTATTGACATTCTAGAAAATCGTCATCTCATTTTAAGTTGAATTGAGTAGGAATCTTCTGAGTGCAATCTATTGTACTCTAAATTGTCCAGAAATTTTGCAGAAAATGATCCCACCTTGTAAAAACAGTTCTGGGCAATTCATAGCTCCAAAAATCATAGGCCAATTCAGCCATGCTCTATAAACTAAAATTGAAATTTTAGTTCACTGAGTTTGACATGAACATGTGAGTTACTTTAGGATTAATTTCTTTTTGCTTAATTGCTTAGGGAATTGTTCTGAATAAACCACTCAATGAAAAGTGTAAATTTTCTGTCCAGAACAATTTCATGTGACCAGTAACTCACATGTAAATTTTCAGCTCAAGTTGAGCCTTAGATCTCCCTGTCCTTGTTCTCCATTCTTATGGATGTGAGAAAAACCTAGGGATTAATGTGGAAATTGTGGGAGACACAATTTCTTTCCACTTTAGCTGCAATTTGGCACTATAAGTCCCTGTGTAGTTATGACTTCCTGTAAAAATTTAGAAGTTATTGGATATCAGGATCTGTGGTTATACCCAACTTATGTTAGCTCAACTTATATGTTCAAGAGGAACTTAGCTAGGGATGTAATGAAACATCTAAGGCAGATTTAGTTCCTTTGATTTATTTGCACAACAGAGGCAACAACATCATCCTAGCGTATCCACACAGCCTCTGTTCTTAAGAAGTTTAAATCTCTTCAGTCTTTAAATTGCATTATAAAATATTATACATATACATGTCGATAGGGTTCATGACGATGGACTTCGGCAGAGTCGTCACTTGACGTGTGGATCAGTTGAGCAAATTCAGAAGGATCAAGGGATCGAAGATCACTAACTTCTATTATATACTACTACCCTGCAAAACAGGCAAGCTCCGGTTTGCATTAACCACTTTATAAATTTTACTGTTTTGAGAAATTACTTTGAGTACCCACTTTATTTATGCATTAGAGTATTGTTTGAAAACCCAAATGCATAGCCAAGAAAACTCTGGTTTGTGCTTAGGTTTTTAAACCTCGATTAGCTAATGCAATGCTAAGATAGTGTAGGATTCGGTACAATTCGAGTAGTTGGAACTGCTCGTGAGAATAGGCTAGAGGCACACTACTCGGGTCAAGATAGCAAATGAAACACATGGCAAGAAAAATGAGACCGAGTGGAGAGTAAGGGCAGTAGGACTTTGGGGCCTGGGTGCCATAGCTCCACTTGTGTCAATTAAGGACCGAGCCATGTGCGGGCCTGTTGAACAAGCTAGAACAACACCGAAGACCTACCGGATATATGGGAACCCGAAAGCCGATGTAATTTGGGTAGCTGGGTGTTGAGGCATTGCTTGTCGTCCAAAGGGTAGATTGAGAGATTGAGGTATAAATCGGCTGGCGGCACTGCGGATGCGCGCGCAGAGACCTCTTGCTCGGGACGATAGGACCGGTTCAACATTTGGCTAACGGATGAAAGGTGGTTGCGTACGACATCCGTGATGGTTGCTGTAGGCAACATCTAGTACGGGTGTACGTGACGGGTTATTCAGGTAACCCTGCAGATGTAAATCGATTATAATCGTCATCCCTCGCGGTCAGTGAGTACCACTTATTCACTGTACCGTGATGTAAAAAGAACAGGATAGTTCCATGTTAAAATGTTGCTGATCGAATGATGGACTTTGATTGTTAATGATTTGCTGTAGTTCAGAGCTAATTAAAGTTACTTTGGAAATGCATTTCTTGTTTGATTGAGGCTCTCTTATGTGTCTTAGTGTGAGGCTCTCCAAAATTTGCTGCTAAAACTTGAAAGTAAGAGCCAACTAAATAGGTGTGTCTTTTGCAACTTACCTTCCTACTACACATTGCAATTCTAGCATGTAGAGTTACATGTTTAGGAGAGACAGGTCAGACTTGCTGAGCCTATGTGCTCATGCTTGCTATATGAGTGGTTTTGCAGGTTAACATCGGTGCATATGAGAAGGTTGTACGGTGAGACTCAGAGACTTCCGAGTCGTTTTACACATGGAGGACCCAACCGTTGCAGTTGTCCTCCTGTTGCTAGCGAGAAGAGTCTCCGGGTTGGACATCTTCTCGAGTGCTTAGTAGTTATTCAACGTGAGATGATTATGTTCTTCCGCTGTAGTTATTTGATGTAAATTATTTACAAAGAACATTTATAAACTTCCGCTTTTGATTTATGTAATACATGTTTCCTTATATGCGTGCTGTTGGGTGTCGCGTATCTCAAGGCGTCACGTGGTTAGTAACGTGAAAACGTAGCTCAAGGCGTGATTGGCTTGAGAACACGTGTGCAAGTGATGACGGACGGGTGTATGAAACTGTATTGGGGCCGGATTCGGTGTGTTGCCGGACCTGATGATTGTATGTAACTTATGCAGGTGCTAACCATGAAACTGTAGTCCGAGTAGAACACGTTTGCGAGTGACCATTTTAGTGCCACCTAAGGATACGGATCTGCCGGTATAATCCAGTTAGGAATTTCTTTTATGAGGCTACATAGTACCGTCATATGTCTTACGGTGCATCGCCACCGTACTACACTTTATAACTTCTTTCCTATGAAGAAATCATTCATGACTAACTTTCAACTAAGAATGGAAGTTGTAAAACACACCGACCGACCTAGCCCACCAAAAGCTCGGCTAAACGGCTATAAAGCACCAGTGGGTACTAGGGTAGATCGGCACGCCATCAGTTGAGCTCAGAAACGTCTCCAAAGTAGTTCTCACCTGCGCCCGCTTCGTGCCGACATGTGCGCGCTCGGAAAACTCAAAATACGTTGCTCCGAGTCGGTTTCAAGCTAGGGTTGCTAAAAAGAAAATGATCTCTGTCTAGTCCATCTCCTGTGTGCAAGATTTGGTGATCTAACAACGAATAGGGAATGAGAATTTTGAGATTTCGTACCAGTTACTTGGTTTGCAGCAGCCGGAGCAAAAACCTCGGATTAGCACTCGGTTGCCCACTGTTTGATCATCCGGTTGGGGAGAAGCAGTGCTGGGGTCTGGCGTGTCCCTAGGGATGCTTGCTCGGCTGTGAAACCCTTTGATGTGGGCTGTCCATGTGTGCCCGATCACCGGTTGGTTTAGGTCGCCGCGAAGAAGCGGCGTTCTCAGTGAGGGAACCTGGAGCTTGCTAGTTTTCGCGCCTAGGAGGTAAAGGACGAGCGTGCTATGCCGTTTTGCAGCTCGGAGGGGTGTTTCACGCTCGGTTTGGTGGGTTCCCGTTGATCGACCGAAGTGCGGCGCTCGGTTCTGTGTTTGCTCGTGAGGAGGAGGCAAACCACGAGTTGCTCGGTCTGTGGAGGAGAAGATCACGTCGAGAGCTGAGGAAACACACAAGCTGGTCGCCAGCACAGGGGAAACAACGGGGGCGTGGCTCGGCTGCAGCTCGGTGGCGCCCTGTGAATGCTCCTCGGTTGAGTTCGACACTGAACAGAGACTACTTCGGGTGCAAGTCACAATTAGCTCAATGACATGTGGGGTCCACCCATTCTCCTCCCCAAAAGATCTTCTCATTTAATTTCTTAAATTCAAAAGTTCTGAAATTGAAAAGTGGTCTAGCAATTGAATTCGCCGAATTCAGTTTGAATTTGCATTGCAAATTTGAATTTAGTTTGAATTTGAAAATGCTAATATTTAATTCCTTTTTAGCCCACCCTAAAATCAAAAGTTTGCTACCATGAATTTCCTCAAATTAAAATGTATGAGGTTTCATGTGTATTTAAAAGTTCGGCCATAATTTGCGGTGAACTTTAAATTTGAAAATCTGATTTTTAATCTTTCATGCAAATGAGTATTTCCTCCATGGTGTTTAAGTCCATATTGGTTCAACACATTCAAATGAACATATGTGCCTCTTTTTGATGAACATCCTCTCATGTAGAAAAGTTTTTGTAAGTCCCATTTTCATGAATTAGAAACACATAGCCATTCAACCCTAGGTTTATTTTATATATAATTTTTGAGACTTTTACATGCACCCCCTTCCCGCTCCTGGATCGATGGATTACCTGCAGTTTGGTGGGATTGTGCTAGGGTTCGGGCCTGCGCTCGCATTCTTTAATGGGCGGTAACTGCCGTTAGGTGCACGTTCCATCTAATTGGCACGTGCTAGTGCATTGGATTGAGTTATTGAGATTTTTGCTCTGCAGTTCCGATTGGTACTTACCACTAATTGGGAGAATTGGTTTCACTTGTGTATGTATCCATGCACGAAACGTGAAATTTTTGGTTTATTTAGCCTGTTTGCGCCACCATTTGGATTGGTGTTCATGGACATGAACCATGCTGCTGATTAAATTGAGTTTGTACGAATCTGGAGTATATAACAGTAATGTTCCCTTAGTTCTGGTCTGTGCTACTTGGTTCCATATAATTGGTGCTTGCACGCAGCTTTCAGTTGAATACATACTAGTTCAGAAATTTGTGCTACTTAGTTCTGGTTTTAGCGTTGGATGCTTGAGTAAGGCTTCCGTAAGGCGACGGGGCGTCCGTAAGGCGTCCTGGGGCATCCTTGAGGTGAGGTTGGGACGACGCCTTATCTCATTGGGTAGGTAAGTCCTCAGCTCAGCCCAATGACAGATGAATACTCGGGTTAGGTCGAGAGTGCTGCCTCGGTAGCTCACGGCGGCAGTGGCTGCGGGATCTCAAAGCGGCAGCAAGAGTAGGGGAAGGCGGCGCCTGCCAGACCTCGGGTTATGTTGGGCTTTTAGTCTATTGTCTTGGTTTATGTTGAACTACTTCTATTTGCTATTGCCCCTTTTATCCTCATCTATTTAGAATTTGGGATTATATTCCTACATTTTTCTATGTTTATATATTATTAAGGTGTCGCCTCGCCTTACGTCTTATCGCTTAAAGGGTAAAAAGGAGTTTAGTCGCCTTATGCCGCCTTACCGCCTTAATAACTACGATGATACAACAACAACAACAACAACAACAACAACAACAACAACAACAACAACAACAACAACAACAACAACAACAACAACAAAGTCTTTGCCCCAGGCACCTTGGGGTAGTCTAGACATGAAACTCAACAATTTTTGTATTTTTTAATAAAGTGAAAGAGAGGAAGAGATATATGAGTAGCGAAAAAACTAAGATTCTGGCACGTAAATTGCTAGTTTCCATGCAGTTCTATCATGAGCTAAGTTTCTAGATACATTCTAATCTCTCAAGTCTCATTTTACCGCCTCCTCCCAAGTCAACTTTGGTCACCCTATACCCCTCCTAATATTTTCCCTACATCTTAAAATGCCACATCTAACAGTGCTTCTAAAGGTCTCCGCTGGATATGTCCAAACCATCTCTTAATAACTATGATGATGCTTCAAATTAATACAAAATTTTAACTCATGTACTCAAAACATTTGTTCTTAGAGGCCACGGCTATTTCTGGAGGGATCATCCCTTACTAAAGAAGATTCTCTGAATAAAGTCTCTACATTTGTGATAAAATTTCTCGTCTCTTTACCCATTTTCCTTTACCTTTATTGTTTATGTTTTCGTATGTGCTTTGTGCCTATTCCCACCAAAAGTTAGATATCAAGAGTGGCAACAGAAATGCTCTGTGGTTGCGATGGTTGTGTTTTACCTTTCTAAACGCTTTTAGCTGATTCATAAAAGCTTGAATGTTGTTAGGTATTATCCCTAACTGGATAGATTTGGAAACTTAACACAGTGGAGGTTGAGTGATCTTAGTAAAGCATTTGTCAAGCATCTAGAGGATAAAATGAATGAACCAAAGACTACAGAAAAGAAGCAGACAAAAACAAAAAAGCTGAAGTGGCACAATGATCTTATGGAACTATACATGAAGGCTTCTCTAAAGAAGTATAATAATAAAGAAGACCTTGATGAAGTTTGTATTCTTTTTTCATTTCAATTTGGAGTCTCCTCTGGAAGCCTTTTATGCTAATTTGATGACTTTTCCCTAGGATTGGGCTTTAAGTTTGTGAAAGGTCCAAAAGAAACCTTCATTGTTGAAGGATGCTACAAGACGTATCGACATTTCAACTTTGAAGCTATGCAGTCAGATACCTCAATTTCCTTGTTTTTTTGCTGAAGTAATCCCAGATGGAGAGGACTGTGACGTGACCTGCTGCAAGCTTTTAGGTGATAGTGACAATGGTATGATTGACAGTTACACTATTAATAATCATATTGGCAACACTATACAATGTATTTATTAGTTTATGTGATTGTTTATCATTTAGGTGTTTATGGTTTGGTATAGTGTTTTGTGGAGTAAATGTAACAGCCCTAACTTTTGTAAAGTTTGATGTCAGCTCATAAAACAAAGTTAAGGCAACAAAAGACTATAATTGTGTCACATGAAATGATGAACACATAAATGGACATGTGAGGGAGTTAATTTTCTCTAGCCCATGCTCAACACATGTTAACCTAGGGGAAATAATTACACTCCTAAAACTCTAACTCATGTGCACCTCCTCTATGAGTAGAGTGGAGGGAATTTAAACGCAATTTGAATCTTTTGAAAGGATTTCTATTCAGATTGTCCAAAGTCCTATATGTGAGATCATAGATTCATCTCTCATATATTCAAGAGCCTAAGTTTCAAATTTGGAGAATTTTAGGTTTCATATACTATTTATTCTGAGAATTAAATGAGGGCACGTTCAAATTCAAACTTGAATTTGAATTTTGAACCAAACAAACTCAATTTCAAAATCTGATTTCAGATTTGAGTTCCTCATAATTCTTTTGACCAATCCTCCAAGTTTGATCAAATTCGGAGCTCGTTTGCTATTTTATCCGGAACCGGAGGATAAGAGGGGGAACATGGGGCCCACATGTCAGTAGACTTCAACCCGAAGTCTTCTCTGTATCACGCGGGCAGCGCACTCGCGCCACCTCCCGTGGACTAAGCCAGCTCCTGCTTGCTCGACTTCCCCTCATCCTGATCCCCAGCGAGTGCCACAAGGCTAATTTGCCTCTCCTAGCTCGATCTCAGCCTCAGTGTTCTGCTCCCGTGGGCTTTTCTCCCGAGCAGACAGAACCAGCCGCTCTCTGCTTTCTCTGATCGACAGAGACAACCAAGCACTCTTTGCCCCAGCTTCCAACAGCAAAAAGCTTCGCCCCTGAGTGCTCTAGCCGGCTGTCAACTTCCCTCCGCCGTCCCGAGCTCACCGGCGCCCAGAAACAGAAAAGTTTCTGCTGCTCCCGTGTTGCACGTCGGAGGACCGAAACTGATCACCGTGGCTAGCCCAAACCAGGAGGTATCACGCCCAAGCAAGACACCCCATCTGTGCACCAACAAGTCTAGTTTCTCACCTCCAAAGCTCAGCCCTGGCCATTGATCACAGAGGGAGAATTTCAAGTTTTTCTCCCGGGCGGCAGAAACGGACCTTGAGCTCACGTGACGTCGACGTTCGACGAGGATTCGACTCTACAGCGAGGATCTCCATCTCGTGACGAGTTTGGCGGATTCTCCGGAGGAAGACTAACTTCTAGCTTCTAACAAAACCGTTGAGCAAGGCAAGCCCCGGTTTGCATATCGTTACCGTTTTAAATTTTGCTTTACTTCACCTCATGTGTATTTAGAGTTGATATTGTGCATTATGTCTAGGATGACTGAAACCCACTTGCATGCCTATTACATCCCTGATTAGAAGGTTTAGTGTAGGCTTTGCCTCGTTGTAGATGCTAGGCTAATGTTTTAGCTAGCTCGGTAGAAGTCGAGTAGTAAAAAGCTACTCGCGAGAAAGTTCGAGTAATGGAGTTGCTCGCGAGAGATAGATGAGAAGAGCACCCTCATGAATATGAGATGGGGACGGGGATGTTCCTGTAGGATGGAGCGCTCAAGGTTGGTCTCGACCTGCGATGGGTGTGACAATGCTTGAGACCACATTTGGCCTGGACCGGGATGGTAAGGCAAATGTGGAGGTTGGTTGTAGCCCCATCCGTGTCGGTTAAGGACCGTATGTATGCGGCCCTGCTGGGCAAGATTGAGCTGTACCGGATATATAGTGGGGTATGGGACCCATGAAACCGATGTAACTCGATGGACCGTGATATAGAAACTCATCCTTCGCGTGGGAATGGCGTTGAGAAGGCGTGAGGTGTAAATCCTTTAGCGGGCAACTTCGACGTGTCCGCGTAGAGGACCATCCTGCTCGGCGCGAAGCGTTTTTCTATGTCAGGGTGTCATGTGAAAGGTTGCTGCATACAACGTAAGAAAGAGCTCTTGAGAGAGTCTTTCGAGGCGGGTGTATGTGTCGTGTATTCCGGGTTGTTATTGATTCGAATCACCGTCGCTCGCGGAAGAGGATTGAGCATACTTGCCCACTGCGCCGTGACTTAGTAAGAAGATGAACTAAGTCTCTTAACTTGTTGTTTGTGGATTAATCACTGTATTGGAACCTTGACTGAAGTAGATATAGAGCCAACTAAATTTCATTTCCACCTTAGGCTAGCAACATCGGGATAAGCGTTTCTTGTTTGATTGTGGACTTCCGATGTTGTGAGGCGTGAGGACCACTAAAATGAAGGCTAAAAGAATCTGAATATAAGGATCAAGTTTAGTCAAGCTGCATTTTGCAAATTCCTATGCCTACTGTCTTACTACCCCTGCATGTAGAGTTGCATGTTTAGGATTGACGGGTAAGTCTTGTTGAGCCTTAGTGCTCACGGTTGCTTCTAAGTTGTTTTGCAGGTGGCAGGATGCCTGCTATGAAGAGGGTTGTTCGGTGAGACGACGAACCTCACGGTTCGTTCAACTCATTGGAAACCTAGCCGCTGCCTTACTTTGGTGAAGCTAGTAGGAAGCGTTCACGGGCTGAACGACTTCTCTTCGGCGTAGTTAGGGTCGAGAGAGTAGATTGTCCAGCTAGTTTTAATTTCCGCTGCGTGTGTACATTATGTTGTAAAAGAAATTATCTTGAGTAATAAAATGGTTCTGTTATGTTTTTATCGTCTCTTTTCGTGCTTGCTGTTGGGTGCCGCATCGCACGGCACCACCCACTGCGATTCCCGGGCCGGGCGCTCACAGACGTGGTATCAGAGCCGCATTGGGGATAGCACGCTTGAAAAGAGCATATTTTCAAAAACTTAGAGGTATACGAGTGATGAACGTATAGTATGCCCACATAAGGAGTATTATTAGTATAGTTACTTAAGGTGGCAAGCGAACAGTGTGTTACTCTTCAGTATTTTAAATTCAGTAACGACGCACCTACGTGGAGGTAAGAATGGTAAGGAACGCCACCGAAAGCGGATCAATTTCGGTTAGCTCACCCATACGAGGAAAGTAGTGTGAGATGTCCCGTTCAGCAATGGACAGGAAGTGAATATGTTTTCTAAGACTCTTCAGGTCTTAGAGACATATGAATGGCACTAGCCTCCAGTGCGCAAACCCAGGGGCAAGAGGAGGAGACCCCATCATGTGGTTTGTAACACGAAGTGTGTTCTCTAGGACTCTTCATGTCCTATGTGGCATACGAAAGCGCTGTTCCACCGGTGTGCTTTATTGCAAAGGTGTGGAGCCCCCGTCGGGTGGTGAATAACCCGATCATGTACCTTGAGACGTGGCTTGACTCAAGGACGACCCGTATGGCAATGATACGGGACGTATGTTTTTACTATGATATGGACCTGCCTGAAATGATAAACCAATGTGGGCATCATTATTGAGTGATTTTCTGCAGGTAGATTAACCACGTTAGAACATGTCGTTTAGAAAACGTTTGTGAGTGATCGTTTTAGGGCCACCATTTGAAACGTATATGCCGGTATAACGCCGGTTAGGATTTTAATTTGGTGAGGAAACGTAGTACCATGACATGTTTTGAACTGCATGGAAAAGAAGGTTTAAAAAAAGGAGTAAATTTGGAGTCTAGGATTCTATTAGGGGGTAATGAACTCCTATATTGAACTAAGAGTCAATTGGGAGTATAGATTCATTCACCAAGACTTAGGAATAACCTCCCCTGTTTTCGGCTGAATATTTGCTGAAGTTGAACAGGACATAACTTTTGTTTGGTTGAACCAATGGAGGTGAGGGATACAGTTCTGGAAAGCTATTGAAGTGTTCTACAACTCTTCAGTAGAACTCCAGATCAGAATCACCCTTCAAATGGATGAAATTCTCAGATGAGTGTGAACTGTCCAAAAACAGGGCATACACACATTGCTCTCTGGAAATTTCTGTATTTCAATCATAACTTTCTGTAGAAAATTTTCTAAGGGTCAAGTAATACACCGTTGGAAAGATTGTGATATATGCTATGACTTCGTAGTTCAAAGTTTCTCCAGAATTGGAGTTTAATTTTATGAAATCTTGCGGACCAAACAGCCACTTTCAAAGGAGGTGCTGTCAAAATTGTTCCAGATTTCTGTTAACTTTGAAATATCACAACTTTTGATCCAGAACTTATATGAAGGCAAATGAATACTCGTTGGAAATATATTGAAGTTAACTATAACTTTAATATTCAACTTGAGACATGAAATTGCCATTTTCATATTTAAATTCTGGGGTTAAGACCAATTTGTAATTCTGAACAGAGTAGTGCTTATTGCCATTTAGCTTGGGACTTGTTGTGGACAGAGATGTCTTAGACCTCTCTAAGCTCTGTAACATGTTCTCGAGTTATTTTTCAGTTTGTCCTACTGTTGGGATTAAGGGTTGGACAACCTTGCTCACGTTTGATAGATTTCAGCACTGTCGAAACCCTGGTTAGATTGTGTAGTGCTGCAATATTGATGTGATGCTTTTACGGTTATGTTTTCAATTCAAGTTGAGTTTAAACTTTGAATTTTAACCGTAAATTGCTCACTCTTGCAGCATGGATCGTGCTCATTCCAGGAGTGAGGTTGGTGAGTCGAGTCACGGCGAAAATAATTCGCCACGACAAGAAGTGCCGACATCATCAACTGGATTGGCGGGAATCTTGGCAAAGATGGCTGAGTCTCTGGATCTGTTGGTGCGACAAAGCATACGACAGGAGACACTACAGAAAAATCCCCCGCCAAGCACTTATCTGGATTTTCTAGCAAGACAACATCCGGTTTTCTCGGAAGTGAAAGAACCGTTGGCGTCGGCTCATTGGCTCCAATGTATTGAAGCCAAGTTTGATATGCTTGAGTGCGATGAATATCAGAAGACTCTATTTGCCGCTCAACAACTCCACGGAGCCGCTGGAGCCTGGTGGGCGGAGTACATCGCTACTCTTCCTGAAGGTCATCAAGTGACGTGGGATGAATTCCGGGTTGTTTTCCGGGCACGTCACATTTGTTCGGGAATTCTTCGAACAAAGTATCAAGATATTCTGGAGATAAAGCAAGGAGAAAGGAGTGCGTACGAGTACTTCAAGGAGTTTGAAGACTTGATGCAATACGCAACTCATATGGTTGACTCGGAAGCGTTGAAGTGCGAGTATTTCTTCCGAGGTTTGAATGTCGAACTTCAGGAACAAGTGACTTTGTTCAATAACGGTATTTACAATGAGTTGGTAAATGCCGCTATCATTAAAGAAGACATGCATATCCGATGTGAAGTGGAGTTGAAAAGGAGTATACCGCCGGACAGTGATATCGAGGTTCCTCCGAACTATCGAGTGCGGTATTACTCGCCAGTTAGGCAACAAACTCAGCCAGTGGTGCAACTCTCACAACCACGGCTGGAATTGATCACTTATAAGCCTCCACCTCAACAGCAGCGGTCAGAAATTATTCGTGCAACCCTACCGCAACCAGCTACGCACGATTTATCTCCACCTCGTGTTAGTAGAGAGCTGAGGATTTCTGCAGCACGAAACCATCGTGGAGCTGAGCAGAGCCACACTTGTGTGTCGTCTCATCAATGCTCAGATCAGCACCGTGAACCTTCAAAGAAGAATCTTTCGAAAGCTGGTAGGGTTAATTACACTACTATTGAGGACATTGCAAAAGGCGAACCAGTTTTAGCGGGCATGTTCAAGTTACATGAACAGCCCACTTTTATTTTGTTTGATTCCGGAGCCACCCACAATTTTATTAGCAGAGACTATGTGCTGAAGAATAATCTTCCATTTAGCACAGTTAAGCATCCGTTTCATATCAGCTCACCCGGAGGCAAGATATCAATAGATGAAATGGTCTCACGGGCACCTTTATGTTTGGGTGGAAACATCTATCCTGCGAGCCTTATCATACTCAAAGGCCAAAGGATCGATATTATCTTGGGGATGTCATGGTTGACACATTATGGAGCTATCTTTGACATCAGCTCTCGGACTGTCCAACTGAATTCCCCAATACACGATTGCAACACATTGAAACTTGTGGATCCATCACAACAAGTTGCAGCAGTGCATCAGATTGAAGCTCCTAAAATTGAGGATATTCCAGTGGTATGTGAATATCCAGATGTGTTTCCCGAAGACTTGCCGGGCATGCCACCCGAACGTGATGTAGAGTTCAAGATTGAACTATCACCGGGAACAACACCTATTTCTCGGCGACCATATAAAATGGCACCGAAGGAGCTAGCAGAATTGAAGGAGCAGCTTAATGACCTCATGGACAAAGGTTTTATACGCCCAAGTTCATCACCTTGGGGCTGTTCGCACTCTTCGTGAAGAAGAAGGACGAGACTTTGAGACTATGCGTAGATTATCGTCCACTGAATGCTGTCACTATCAAAAATAAGTATCCACTACCACGCATCGATATTTTGTTTGATCAACTAGTGGGTGCTAAGGTATTCTCCAAGATGGATCTTCGGTCCGGGTATCACCAGATAAAGATCCGGGCAGAAGATGTACCTAAGACGGCGTTCTCAACAAGATATGGTCTTTATGAATATCTTGTCATGTCCTTTGGGTTGACCAATGCTCCGGCTCACTTTATGTATCTCATGAACTCTGTGTTCATGCCGGAGTTAGACAAGTTCGTCGTGGTTTTCATCGACGACATCTTGGTCTATTCAAAGTCAGAAGAAGAACACGCTGAACATTTGCGTATTGTACTCCAACGCTTGAGAGATCACAAACTTTATGCAAAGTTCAGTAAATGTGAGTTTTGGATCAGCAAAGTGCCGTTTCTTGGGCATATAATTTCAGCGGAAGGCATTGCTGTGGACCCAAGTAAAATCGAGCAAGTGCTGAATTGGAAATCTCCAACATCTGTTCATGAAGTGAGGAGTTTCCTAGGTTTAGCGGGCTATTACAGGAGATTCATTCCAAACTTCTCCAAAGTTGCTAAACCTATGATGGAGCTGTTGAAGAAAAGCACCAAGTATGATTGGAGCAATTCATGCGAACAGACTTTTCAAACTTTAGTGAAGTATCTCACTACAGCTCCAGTTTTGGCCCAGCCGGACACTACGAAGCCGTTTCATGTTTATTGTGATGCATCCGGCATCGGTTTGGGTTGTGTGTTGATGCAAGAAGGACGTGTGGTCGCGTATGGATCCCGACAACTCAGGGGTCATGAGCAGAATTACCCGACGCACGACCTTGAACTAGCTGCAGTGGTCTTAGCATTGAAAATGTGGAGACATTATCTACTAGGCAATCTAGTACATCTCTACACTGACCACAAAAGCTTGAAGTACATCTTCACACAGAAGGAACTGAATATGAGGCAGCGAAGATGGCTCGAATTGATCAAGGACTATGAACTTGAAATTCATTACCATCCGGGCAAAGCGAATGTGGTTGCCGACGCACTTAGTCGGAAAGCCCATGTTCACCATTTAGCCATGGCTGCACATGAAGAAGGAGAACCAAGCCTGCGCTTAGTTCCCTACGGATCGCTGTTCAACCTCGCTCTTATTCCTACAATCCGAGATGAGATTGTAGAGACTCAGAAGAGAGACAGGGGTATGTCTCATATCCGGAGGAGAGTGGACAGTGGTGAATTGAAGATGTTCCGTGACACGACCCCCTTGGTCCTGTCGAGCCAGGATCACGCTGAGGGGTGCTGCGTTGCACAGCACCGTATAACACACGTCAAAGGTACAAAGCGGAAGCGGAAGTTTTATTACATAAACAAGTTTATGAACATGTTTACATCAAAATAAGTTTAGTCTACACTCGCGGGCGTAGACTAAGCATCAAGTGCACGTTCAGCCCTCGAACGTGTCCTTGCTAGCACACACGCACACTAACTCTGCGGCGTGCACGACTCCCACTCGACGGGGTTCCCCTCCTGGGGTTCCGTCTCCTCTTCGGGAGTCCCTTCCTCATAGAACCCTGCAAAAGCTTCAAACACAAGCAGTGAGCACGAAGGCTCAGCAAGTCTGACCCGTCTCACCTAAACATGGAACTTATACATGAGGGTAATGGGTTGCATGAGGTAAAAATCATTTGCAAGGACTCGCCTAATTAGTGGAACCTTACTTTCAAGTTTTAGCAGCAGGTTGTGGAGAACCTTACGCTAAGGCACATGAGAGAGCCGCAATCAAACAAGAAACGCATTTCTCTCATGTACTTTGCCCAAAGTTGAAAAGAACTTTAATTAGCTCTAAGCTACAGCATATCATTAACAATCAATGTCCAGCTTTCAATCAGCAACATTTTAACATGTAACTAGCATGTTCTTTCTACGTCACGGTACAGTGAACAAGTGGTACTCACTGACCGCGAGGGACGGCGATTATAATCGATTTACACCTGCAGGGTTACCCGAACAACCCGTCACGTACGCCCGTACTCGATGCTGCCTACAACAACCATCACGGACGCCGTACGCGACTACCTTTCACCCGTCAGCCAAATATTGAACCGGTCCCATCGTCCCGAGCAAGAGGTCCCTGCACGCGCATCTCTGTGCCGCCAGCTGATTTACACCTCGAGCTCTCAACCTACCCTCTGAACGACGGGCAATGCCTCAATACCCAGCTACCCGAGTTACATCAGTTTCCCGGTTCCCATATAGCCGGTAGGTCTTCGGTACTGTTCTAGCTTGTTCAACAGGCCCACACACGGCTCGGTCCTCAATCGACACAAGCGGAGCTACAGCACACAGGCCCCAAAGTCCTGCTGCCCTTACTCTCCGCTCGGTCTCATTTTCTTGCCATGTGTATCATGTGCTATCTCTACCCGAGCAATGTGCCTCTAGCCTATTCTCGCGAGTAGTTCCAACTACTCGACTTGTACCGAATCCTACTCTATTCTAGCAATGCAGTGGCTAACGAGGTTTGCAATCCTAAACCCAACCCATGGTTTTCTTGGCTATGCAGTTGGGTTTCCAATCAAGACTCTAATGCAAAGAACAATATTCAAAGATGTGCTCAAAACAATAAACATTTGAAAAAAGGTTAATGCAAAGCGGGGCTTGCCTTGCTGCTCTTGGTCGTAGGCTAGCTGTTCCTCCGGAGTAACGAAGTCTAGGACTTCGGGTTCCTCCTCGACCTTAGCGACTACATGATAGAACAATACATGTATTAATTTAATGCACTTGTATTAAGTTTGAAGTTGTGAAGTCTATGACCTTTGCTAGACAGACCTAAAGACTGTGAAACTTTTACTGTGGCTTGGTTACAACCTAAACAGAGACTTGGCCAAGTTTTAGTTGCAGCAAAGCTCAATTGAGCCCTCCACAATTAATTATGTCCTTGACCTTAATTAAAGGCCTTTAGGGAGTTCTAAGGATTTTCATGAAACAAACTATGACTTTCTGAAAACTAGATTTTCAGAGGGTTATAATGGAGTTGGTCTCACTTAATTTGGAAGTCTCTAACCAAAGATATGAGCTAAACAATTTCAGAGAAAATTCTGAAAATGTTTCTGAACATTTTCTATTTTCTCTGGAACAGTTTTACTAATCACACCATTAGGTGGACTAAATGAGCTCAAATGGATCTGAAATTTTTATGGTAGTTCAAGGATATTGTGGTGAACATCTCAGCAAAATTTCAGGATTTTTCTCCAAAGGATTCTCCAGTTAAAATTCCTAACAGTTTAAATTTTAAGGAATTAATCCTGGAGAATTAAGGAATTTCATGAAGTGAAACTTGATTTTCTGGAAAGTACTCAGAGAGCTGAATCCAGCAAAATTTAGTTCACTCAATTTGGAGCTTTCTAGCCAAAGTTATAAGGATTTGAAGTTTGAAGGAAATCTGAAAATCGGGAAAAAGTTTAAACTCGCGCGTGGGCCCAGGGGACACGCGTCGCACGCCGAGGCGACGGCACACCGTGGCCCACCACGATTTTACGCGCCAGCACACCCGATCCCGGCCGCAGCCGGATCCCGATTCAAAATATCGGCCGCTGACAGCTGGGGTCCACCCCCTTCTTCAACCTCGCGACACCCGCGCTCCGCCGCCCAGGGACCTCGCCGGAGAGCTCGCCGCCGGCTGCTGTACAGCTCCAAACTTCTTGATTCTGGCCGCCCCTGCCTACTTTTACTTGGGGAACAGGATCCGAGGGTCAGCTGCTCATGACAACGGCCGGAGCATGGTCGGCGACGAGCCGCCATATCGGAACGACTTCGGCCATGTCGGCTGACTCTCCTAGTACCTCAGCTACTTGAGAAATCGGTCGGGGAGCATCAGTGGACCTCAGAGAAGGTCGACATGAACTCGAGGCAGCTCGGGGAAGGCCTGAAATAGGTCCTCACCGTGCGCCCGATACCCCCCGTTCGTTCCGCCATTAGTAGACCTTGAATTACGCCGGGCACAGAGGTCCTCCGGCCCAGAGTTGTGAAGGCAACTTGTGCGTTACCGTGTCTAGCTCGTGTGGGAGTGGCCTGAGGCCCTCTAATCCTTTCTAGAGCACGAATTAAACAGAATCGTACCCGAAGGTCGTTCTGCACACAGAAAGGGGAAAAATGGAAATTCGCCGCCGGTGAGCAACCACTCGAGCTGTGGCTCGGGGATGAGCAGCACCGGTCACCTGCGCGTCCAAGGGTGCCTTGGCTCGGGCATGACAACGCCCAGGTTGGGCTGTCCACGAGAGCCCGAGGTGCGGCGGTTTCCAGTTCCGATTTTTATCTTTCGGCACAGCCGATAGCACTCGGTTTCAATCGACTTCTAGCAATGGGGAGGATGGAGGAAGGTCTCTAGTACCTTGCTGGGACCCTGGAGTGGAAGGAGGGAGCTGCGATCGGCCTGATCGGGAGCTCGAGCGGCGGTGATGGCAATGGAAAAACGGCCGAGTATGCCGGCAGCTCGGGGGATGAATGATCGGAGCACGCCGGGGAGAGAATAAATAGCCCGGCGGCTGGTCTCCGGCTTGGGGCGCGCAGCAGGAGCTGGCGCCGGCTGCCCCCCTTCGGTGGCGCGCGCACACAGCAGCCGGGAACCGACTGAACTGTGGTTCAGTCGGTTTGTTTTGAGGCAGAGGCTGACATGTGGGTCCCACCCCTCTTTTAACCTCTGAAATTTACTCCTAACAGCTGTGGTAAACAGTGAACCCTATTCTACCCTTGGCAATTCAAATTATTCACCCAAGAGCCATTTGAATTGATCAAAGTTCAAATAAGGTGTGGTTTGAATGAATTTCAGCACAAGTTCAGTTTGAAATTCAAATAAAGTTTGAATTTCTCCCCCTTAGCTCATGTCAAGATCAACTCCAAATGGAGTGAAAATTGGTGTGTGAGCTCACAAAAATGTGCTGGGCAAGAATATGCCTTCCACTTTCAAATTCATGGTATAAAAACAGTTTGAATTTGAATATGTTTTCAAACTGCCCCCTTCCTATCTATACCCAAGATGACCTCAAAAAGGTTTTGAATTTGGGTGAAACTTGGCATGGACATCCTTAGCAAAGTGTAGGAGTTTTTCCTATGTCCAGCCCATTTATATCACATGTGGGAAATACCACTTTTGCAATGTGTAAGTTTGTTCTCTAATGAGCATGTTGATAATTGTTACTTGCTCTTCATTTGTGTTCATCATTCTTCCTCAAATGAGGTGTGTGGTGTGGTGATGAACACTGCAAATGAGTGTCAAAAACTGAGGCCCTTACATTCCTCCCCCCTTAAAAGAATCTCGTCCCGAGATTATAAGGTGAAAATGAGAGAGAGGACGGTGGAAAATTACCGGATATGCGACGTGAGAAAGTCGGGGTAGTTAGTGCGAAGGAATTCCTCGCTCTCCCATGTCGCCTCGTCCATGGAGTGATTACTCCACAGAACCTTGTAGAACCACAACGTACGGTTGCGTGTGGTTCGGGCCTTCTCATCAATAATCTGCACCGGTTCCTCCCGATAGGTGAGATCCGGTTGCAGTTCTTCAATGTCTTCCAGCTGAACGGTAGTGGATAGCTTGAGACACTCCCTCAGCTGGGAAATGTGAAAGACGTCGTGCACACCGGAAAGTGCTTCTGGTAATTTCAGCCGGTATGCCACCGATCCACATCTTTCGGTAATCTGGAATGGACCGATGAATCGGGGTGCCAACTTTCCTCTCACCCCAAATCTGTTTACGCCCTTCATTGGAGACACCCGTAGATATACGTGATCTCCAACTTCGAATTGTAACGGACGCCTTCTCCGGTCCGCATACTGTTTCTGTCGGGATTGAGCAGCTCTTAGGTTCGCTTGAATCAGTCGAACCTTTTCTTCCGCGTTGTTGACAAGGTCAATCCCGAAGGTAACCCTCTCGCCGGACTCACACCAGTTCAATGGCGTGCGGCATTTTCTTCCGTATAGCGCCTCGTAGGGCGCCATCTTGATGCTGGCTTGGTACCCATTGTTGTACGAGAACTCGGCTAACGGCAAGTGATCATCCCAATTCTTGCCGTGGTCGATAGCGCAAGCTCGTAGCATGTCTTCTAGGATTTGATTTACCCGCTCAGTTTGCCCATCTGTCTGCGGGTGGTAGGCTGAACTACGGATCAGCTTCGTCCCCAAGGCAGCGTGTAGCTGCTCCCAAAAACGGGACACAAATAAAGTGCCCCGGTCCGATATGATGGTACGGGGTACGCCGTATAAGCATAAGATCCGTGAGATGTATAGTTCAGCGTACTTCTTGGCGTTGTAGTTGGTGTTGACCGGGATGAAATGGGCAACTTTAGTGAGCCGATCGACGATCACCCACACAGAATCATGTTTCTGTAAGGTGGTGGGTAAACCGACGACGAAATCCATGCTCACGTCCTCCCACTTCCAGGAAGGAACGCCCAGTGGTTGCAGCAGTCCCGGTTTCCGCATGTGGTCTGCCTTCACCCTTCGACATGTATCACACTCGGACACGTATTTTGCAGTCTCTCGCTTCATCCGTGTCCACCAAAACTTTCTCCTGAGTCCTTGATACATTTTGTTGCTGCCGGGGTGAATAGAAAATTTTGATAAGTGAGCCTCATCAAATATTTTCTTCCGTAACTCCGGGTTTCGGGGTACGACGATCCGGTCCTTGAACCATAGGACGCCGTCTCCGTCCTTCCAGAAACATTTCAACTCCCCACTGTCTACACGTCTCCGCAAATGCGACATGCCCTTGTCATTCTTCTGGGCTGCCGCTATCTCTTCACGGATGGTGGGTATCAAAGCTAGGTTGTAGAGAGCTCCGTGTGGAATCACATGTAGTGGTGGTTCGCTCTCTTCCAACGGTGTGATGGTCAGATTATTGACGTGTGACTTGCGGCTCAGCGCATCTGCCACAACGTTTGCCTTGCCCGGATGATAATGGATCTCTATCTCATAATCCTTTATCAGTTCTAACCATCTTCGTTGCCTCATGTTCAGCTCCTTCTGAGTGAATATGTACTTGAGGCTTTTGTGGTCGGTATATAAATGTACGAGGTTACCGAGTAGGTAGTGCCTCCACATCTTCAGTGCAAGTACCACGGCAGCGAGCTCCAAGTCGTGAGTTGGATAATTTTGCTCGTGGTTCCTAAGCTGCCGTGATCCATACGCGACCACTCTTCGGTCTTGCATCAGCACACATCCGAGCCCAATGCCGGATGCATCGCAGTACACATCGAACGGTTTTGTTGTGTCTGGCTGCGCCAAAACCGGTGCTGATGTCAGGTGCTTAACTAAAGCCTTGAATGCTGCTTCACATGCTGGACTCCAAACATATTTGGTAGCTTTCTTCAGCAGCTCTGTCATTGGCTTGGCAATCTTCGAGAAGTTCGGAATGAACCTCCGATAATATCCCGCGAATCCGAGGAAACTCCGTACCTCATGAACAGTTCTCGGGGATTTCCAATTCAGCACTTGCGTGATCTTGCTCGGGTCCACAGCGATACCCTCCGCTGAGATGATATGCCCGAGGAAAGGCACTTGCGATATCCAAAACTCGCATTTGCTGAACTTTGCGTATAACTTGTGATCCCGCAGCCGTTGCAAGACTATACGCAGATGTTTCTTGTGATCTTCCTCCGACTTAGAGTATACTAGGATGTCGTCGATGAAGACCACGACAAACTTGTCCAGCTCCGGCATGAACACCGAGTTCATTAAGTACATGAAGTGAGCTGGAGTATTGGTGAGGCCAAAGGACATGACCAGGTACTCATAAAGTCCGTACCTTGTCGAGAAAGCTGTCTTTGGAATGTCCTCCGCCCTTATCTTAATCTGATGGTACCCGGATCTTAAATCCATCTTGGAAAAGATCTTTGCTTCGACCAACTGATCAAACAACATGTCGATCCGTGGCAACGGGTACTTGTTCTTGATGGTTACGGCATTTAATGGACGGTAGTCCACGCAAAGCCGCAACGTTTCATCCTTCTTTTTGACAAATAATGCCGAACAGCCCCATGGCGAGGAGCTCGGCCTAATAAAACCCTTCTCCAGAAGGTCCGTGAGCTGAGTCTTCAGTTCAGCCAACTCCTTGGGCGCCATCTTGTATGGCCTTCGGGACATTGGCATGGTTCCTGGTGCAAGTTCAATCTTGAACTCCACCTCTCTATCGGGTGGCATCCCCGGCAAATCATCCGGGAATACATCAGGGAACTTTCGGACCACTGGAATGTCTTCCAATCTGATGGTTGTGGCTTGATAGACACTTGGAAGTTTTATTTCTGGACTGTCCAGAAATAATGAGTGAGAACCGTGCACTCCTGAGTTTAAGTGCACGACTCGAAGGACGGTGTCTAAAACAGCGCCGTGGCGGGTTAACCACGACATCCCTAGGATGACATCGACCTTCTGCCCCTCTAAGATAATGAGAGACGTGGGGTACACTCTACCCGCTAAGCATAATGGTGCTTTGGAGACCATTACGCTTGCTGAAATCTTCCCACCCGGTGAACAAATTAAATATGGACTATCGGTGGGTAGTATTGGCAAGCTGTGTTTAGCAATGAAAGCTTGGCTAATAAAATTATGCGTGGCGCCTGAATCAAATAGTACTATAGCGGGATGTTGGTGGAGTTGGAACATACCCGCAAGGATGGGCTCGCCCTCCGGCACGTCCTCAATGGCAAGCTGGTGGACAGTGCCGGGCCTAGGGTTTGCCCGCCGCGCATTAGTAGGGTTCCGGGGTTGATTCCTCCCCGGAAACTGTGGTGCCACTCCGCCGCCTTGCCTCTCCGGGCAACTGCTCGCGAAGTGTCCTGGACGACCACACTTGTAACATGTGGCCGCTGCTGGTGGAGTACTCGGGGGACGAAAGCCCGGCATGCGTTGCGGAGGTGCAAACGCACGCGGCATCGCCCGCTGCTGCTGCTGTTGTTGCGGTGGTACTGGCAGTGCCGGCCGGAATGCCGGTGAAGAGTACGGCCGACTGCGGAACGGCATCGACCGCTGTGGTGGCTGCCAGCGTGGACCTGATGGTGGGCGATTCACCATCCGAAACTTCTGAGAAGGACCGCCTCCTTCTCCGCTGCTCTGCGGCGCGCTTCGCTTTCGCTCTGCCGCCGCCAACTCCTTGCCGGAGTCCTCCTGAACAATCGCAGCATCAATTATATCGTTGAGGCTGCCGCGATTGAACATCGCCAGCTTGTCCTTCAGGAGCGGGTTAAGCCCCTGGTAAAAGTGGTCCCGCCGCTTCTCGTCCGTATCTGCGTGATACGACGCGTAGAGCGCGAGATCGTTGAACGCCCTGGAATATTCCAGCGCGTTCCGGCTCCCTTGTTGCAGGTGTAGGAACTCCTGCGTCTTCCTCTTCCTCAGACCTGGCGGTATATGATATGCCCTGAAGGCCGTCCGAAACTCCGCCCAGGTCATCACTCGGTCGGTGGGCTGTGAAGCACAGAAGTTGGCCCACCACGCGCTCGCGGATCCTTGGAGCTGCTGGACCGCGAACTGAGTCTTGCTCTGCTCGCTGATTTGGAGCAGCCCGAACTTCATCTCTATGGCGCGGAGCCAGTTGTCCGCGTCAAGTGGTTCATCCGCCCTTGAGAATACAGGGGGATGAGTCGCCAGGAAGTCGGAGTAGGAGCTCTGTTGGCGCTCCTCACGATCTTGACGTCTCTCTGGGCGAGACGTATTCGCAATTAACGTTTGCAGCAGCTCTGTGTGCTGCTGATGTGAACCCGCCATTGCCGCGACAATGTCGGCCAATGTAACCGTTGGCAGTGGCGGTGGCGGTGTTTGCTGTTGCTGTTGCTGCTGCTGTCCCGAGGAGTCCTCGGGAGGCGGTTGGGAGGTCTCTCCCCCTTGGCTAGTACCTCCAACATCAGGGTTGGCACGAGTACGCGTCATTCTGAAATTCAGCACAGCAGCAATTAGCACATGTCTTACTCAAAATTCCATAAACAGCAGTAGGTATTGAAGCGACGCATGATTAACTTGCACAACATTCACATATATTGATAAAGCATAAACTTTATACAAGATACATCATTCTCGGATCTCCGAGAAGTCGTGCTCATGTCGTCACTACCTATACATACGCTACTGTCTACATGACATGTCACCGATTACAAAAGTTGGGTTACGCTACCCTAGCTGCCCTACTTGGCAACCGTAACCCCCTACTCGGAGTAGAATTCGACCTCCTGTGGGTCGTCCTCCTCCGGTACTTCTGCTGGTGGCTCTGGATCTACCACCTCTTCTCCCATTCCGGGTTCTCCCATTGCTGGAAGACCCAAGACTACCGGTACGCCCAATACCGGGGGCACGAGGTCCTGCAATGCATGCACCTCGTCCATAGCCTGGTTGTAGTCCTCTTCCCAGCCTTGTCCTTCCTCAATAGCGTCGTCCCGTTCTTGAGCAAGGTCCTCATTCTGCTGGGTTAGGGTCTGCACCAGCTCTTGCAACGCCGCGATGTCAACACGGCCCTTCTTCTTTGCCTTCTTCAGACGACGCAACTGATTGTGTTGTTCATTCAGTCGCTTGATCGTCGGAAGGAGCACATTGCGGAGTGCACTGTGAGCACTCTCAAAATGATCTCCACGGCTTGTGCTCTCCTTGAGCTTGGTGGCGAGATGCTCCGTATGAACAGCTTGGCTGTCCATCACAGCGTTTCCCGCCCTCATTTGGAGACTAAGATTTGCCTCCGCGGGGTTGTACCTTGGGCAAGTCGGGTCTGTTGCCTCCAGGTACCTCTCTTCCCACACATGCTGAGCTCGCCCCTCCACCGGAACAAGTGCGTATGGTGTGCCCTTCATAGCCTGCACGTGTAGTTGGCAGAAGCGTGACATGGTGTCACGGGCTGCCACTTGCCACATCCCTTCCGGTTGTCTTCCTCTCACCGTGACGGTGAATGGCACCCAACCGGGTGGCGTAGGTCCTGCGGGAACCTCGACATGGATCATCCACGTCTTGCTCCCCTCTTCGCCTTCCTCCTTGGCGAAGTATTGCGGCATCTGGTTGTACCCGAAATATTGGAGCATTTGCCACAATGCTTCCGGGTAGCCGCTACGGTCAGAACAGTGGGAAACTACCCACCCGTTCTCCAACCGTTTATCTGCTGCCATCTGTAAAAATATATTTGAGAAATGTCAAATATTTATTTAAACAGTAAACCATTGAGTTATAACATAAGATATGTCATTGAACCCATAACACTTGGAAACATAGTTCAAATTTTTAAATAAATTTGACTGCTGATCTGCTGTTACCATGACAGCCCTGACCAGTTTCCATATCAATCTGATTTAGGCCAGATTAAAAGCAAAACCAGTCCTGGAGCTCAACATCAAAGTTAAAGTTAACTTCAATAGCTTTCCAGAAAGTATTTGGTTGGCCTATGATCTGTCCTGGTTCAAAAGTTATGAGATGTCAAAGTTAGCAGAATTTCTGGGAAACAATTGGACAGCACCTCCCTGCCTTAGGTACCGATTTGATCCAAGAATCCCAGTTAATTCTGTTCCTAATCTGAAAAACTTTCTGTTACAAAGTTGTAACCCATCTCATAAGCTTTCCAGAAGTACCTCATTCCCTATTTTTGGATTTTTAAGCAGGAAGTTATGCTTAACTTACAGAGAGTCTTTGCTCTGTCCTGTTTTCTGGACAGTTTCAACTCGACTGCATTTTTCGAGTGGTTAAGGGATGAAACACCTCTGGACCTCAACAGAAGAGTCGTAAAGCTCTTCCAACGCTTTCCAGAAATGTATCATACGACCCCAACCTCGAAAGAACTCAACCTCTAACCTCTGATTAACTTCAGCCTTGATTCAGCTGAAAACAGAGTGCTCTGTCCTTAACATCCTATAAGTTGAAAACTTATTAGCTTTGAATATCCTGTTCAAGGGAAGGAGTTACATCAAGTTTTACTACTTTGGATCAAAACCTTCCAGTTTTTAAATGAAGTTGTTCATTTAATTGAATGTGACGTCGAGGCGTCACCAGATTATGTCGGTACTACGTCCTCACAAAGGAAAAACCTATACCGGACTTAGCCGGCTTCGTTAGTTTAGTGGCACTACTCGTCACTCGCACACGGATGCTACACGTCTACCGTTTCGTGGTAAGGCTACCTGCAGAAACTCAAACAATCATCAGACTCGGCTGCACACCGAGCCCGGAATACATATAGTTAGTACACCCGGCCGTCATCACTCGCCCGGATGTTCTCAAGCCAACCACGCCTTGAGTTACGTGTTCACGTTTCAGACCACGTGACGGGGTCTCCCATATTGCACCACGCACGCCAGGGACAGACGTTGCTCGAATACCCCAAACGACATGAAGAGTCGTAGAGGATACTAAAGCGGGTCGGGTTACCTGCCACCCGTGGGGCTCCACCCTTCAGCTTGTGCGCACTGGTGGACAGCGCTTACGTGCACCCCCCAAGACATGAACGTCCCGAGATGCACGATTTTCCGACATAACAAATAGGTTAATAAGCCACTTTATATATACTAATAACATCCTTATACGGGCTACTAACTCGTTCCTCACTGGATTTTTTTGAAAAAGAAGACCTTTGTACTGTGTTAAACCTCAAGCGAGCTCTGATACCATGCTGACACGACCCCCTTGGTCCTGTCGAGCCAGGATCACGCTGAGGGGTGCTGCGTTGCACAGCACCGTATAACACACGTCAAAGGTACAAAGCGGAAGCGGAAGTTTTATTACATAAACAAGTTTATGAACATGTTTACATCAAAATAAGTTTAGTCTACACTCGCGGTCGTAGACTAAGCATCAAGTGCACGTTCAGCCCTCGAACGTGTCCTTGCTAGCACACACGCACACTAACTCTGCGGCGTGCACGACTCCCACTCGACGGGGTTCCCCTCCTGGGGTTCCGTCTCCTCTTCGGGAGTCCCTTCCTCATAGAACCCTGCAAAAGCTTCAAACACAAGCAGTGAGCACGAAGGCTCAGCAAGTCTGACCCGTCTCACCTAAACATGGAACTTCTACATGATGGTAATGGGTTGCATGAGATAAAAATCATTTGCAAGGACTCGCCTAATTAGTGGAACCTTACTTTCAAGTTTTAGCAGCAGGTTGTGGAGAACCTTACGCTAAGGCACATGAGAGAGCCGCAATCAAACAAGAAACGCATTTCTCTCATGTACTTTGCCCAAAGTTGAAAAGAACTTTAATTAGCTCTAAGCTACAGCATATCATTAACAATCAATGTCCAGCTTTCAATCAGCAACATTTTAACATGTAACTAGCATGTTCTTTCTACGTCACGGTACAGTGAACAAGTGGTACTCACTGACCGCGAGGGACGGCGATTATAATCGATTTACACCTGCAGGGTTACCCGAACAACCCGTCACGTACGCCCGTACTCGATGCTGCCTACAACAACCATCACGGACGCCGTACGCGACTACCTTTCACCCGTCAGCCAAATATTGAACCGGTCCCATCGTCCCGAGCAAGAGGTCCCTGCACGCGCATCTCTGTGCCGCCAGCTGATTTACACCTCGAGCTCTCAACCTACCCTCTGAACGACGGGCAATGCCTCAATACCCAGCTACCCGAGTTACATCAGTTTCCCGGTTCCCATATAGCCGGTAGGTCTTCGGTACTGTTCTAGCTTGTTCAACAGGCCCGCACACGGCTCGGTCCTCAATCGACACAAGCGGAGCTACAGCACACAGGCCCCAAAGTCCTGCTGCCCTTACTCTCCGCTCGGTCTCATTTTCTTGCCATGTGTATCATGTGCTATCTCTACCCGAGCAATGTGCCTATAGCCTATTCTCGCGAGTAGTTCCAACTACTCGACTTGTACCGAATCCTACTCTATTCTAGCAATGCAGTGGCTAACGAGGTTTGCAATCCTAAACCCAACCCATGGTTTTCTTGGCTATGCAGTTGGGTTTCCAATCAAGACTCTAATGCAAAGAACAATATTCAAAGATGTGCTCAAAACAATAAACATTTGTAAAAAGGTTAATGCAAACCGGGGCTTGCCTTGCTGCTCTTGGTCGTAGGCTAGCTGTTCCTCCGGAGTAACGAAGTCTAGGACTTCGGGTTCCTCCTCGACCTTAGCGACTACATGATAGAACAATACATGTATTAATTTAATGCACTTGTATTAAGTTTGAAGTTGTGAAGTCTATGACCTTTGCTAGACAGACCTAAAGACTGTGAAACTTTTAATGTGGCTTGGTTACAACCTAAACAGAGACTTGGCCAAGTTTTAGTTGCAGCAAAGCTCAATTGAGCCCTCCACAATTAATTATGTCCTTGACCTTAATTAAAGGCCTTTAGGGAGTTCTAAGGATTTTCATGAAACAAACTATGACTTTCTGAAAACTAGATTTTCAGAGGGTTATAATGGAGTTGGTCTCACTTAATTTGGAAGTCTCTAACCAAAGATATGAGCTAAACAATTTCAGAGAAAATTCTGAAAATGTTTCTGAACATTTTCTATTTTCTCTGGAACAGTTTTACTAATCACACCATTAGGTGGACTAAATGAGCTCAAATGGATCTGAAATTTTTATGGTGGTTCAAGGATATTTTGGTGAACATCTCAGCAAAATTTCAGGATTTTTCTCCAAAGGATTCTCCAGTTAAAATTCCTAACAGTTTAAACTTTAAGGAATTAATCCTGGAGAATTAAGGAATTTCATGAAGTGAAACTTGATTTTCTGTAAAGTACTCAGAGAGCTGAATCCAGCAAAATTTAGTTCACTCAATTTGGAGCTTTCTAGCCAAAGTTATAAGGATTTGAAGTTTGAAGGAAATCTGAAAATCGGGAAAAAGTTTAAACTCGCGCGTGGGCCCAGGGGACACGCGTCGCACGCCGAGGCGACGGCACACCGCGGCCCACCACGATTTTACGCGCCAGCACACCCGATCCCGGCCACAGCCGGATCCCGATTCAAAATATCGGCCGCTGACAGCTGGGGTCCACCCCCTTCTTCAACCTCGCGACACCCGCGCTCCGCCGCCGAGGGACCTCGCCGGAGAGCTCGCCGCCGGCTGCTGTACAGCTCCAAACTTCTTGATTCTGGCCGCCCCTGCCTACTTTTACTTGGGGAACAGGATCCGAGGGTCAGCTGCTCATGACAACGGCCGGAGCATGGTCGGCGACGAGCCGCCATATCGGAACGACTTCGGCCATGTCGGCTGACTCTCCTAGTACCTCAGCTACTTGAGAAATCGGTCGGGGAGCATCAGTGGACCTCAGAGAAGGTCGACATGAACTCGAGGCAGCTCGGGGAAGGCCTGAAATAGGTCCTCACCGTGCGCCCGATACCCCCCGTTCGTTCCGCCATTAGTAGACCTTGAATTACGCCGGGCACAGAGGTCCTCCGGCCCAGAGTTGTGAAGGCAACTTGTGCGTTACCGTGTCTAGCTCGTGTGGGAGTGGCCTGAGGCCCTCTAATCCTTTCTAGAGCACGAATTAAACAGAATCGTACCCGAAGGTCGTTCTGCACACAGAAAGGGGAAAATGGAAATTCGCCGCCGGTGAGCAACCACTCGAGCTGTGGCTCGGGGATGAGCAGCACCGGTCACCTGCGCGTCCAAGGGTGCCTTGGCTCGGGCATGACAACGCCCAGGTTGGGCTGTCCACGAGAGCCCGAGGTGCGGCGGTTTCCAGTTCCGATTTTTATCTTTCGGCACAGCCGATAGCACTCGGTTTCAATCGACTTCTAGCAATGGGGAGGATGGAGGAAGGTCTCTAGTACCTTGCTGGGACCCTGGAGTGGAAGGAGGGAGCTGCGATCGGCCTGATCGGGAGCTCGAGCGGCGGTGATGGCAGTGGAAAAACGGCCGAGTATGCCGGCAGCTCGGGGGATGAATGATCGGAGCACGCCGGGGAGAGAATAAATAGCCCGGCGGCTGGTCTCCGGCTTGGGGCGCGCAGCAGGAGCTGGCGCCGGCTGCCCCCCTTCGGTGGCGCGCGCACACAGCAGCCGGGAACCGACTGAACTGTGGTTCAGTCGGTTTGTTTTGAGGCAGAGGCTGACATGTGGGTCCCACCCCTCTTTTAACCTCTGAAATTTACTCCTAACAGCTGTGGTAAACAGTGAACCCTATTCTACCCTTGGCAATTCAAATTATTCACCCAAGAGCCATTTGAATTGATCAAAGTTCAAATAAGGTGTGGTTTGAATGAATTTCAGCACAAGTTCAGTTTGAAATTCAAATAAAGTTTGAATTTCTCCCCCTTAGCTCATGTCAAGATCAACTCCAAATGGAGTGAAAATTGGTGTGTGAGCTCACAAAAATGTGCTGGGCAAGAATATGCCTTCCACTTTCAAATTCATGGTATAAAAACAGTTTGAATTTGAATATGTTTTCAAACTGCCCCCTTCCTATCTATACCCAAGATGACCTCAAAAAGGTTTTGAATTTGGGTGAAACTTGGCATGGACATCCTTAGCAAAGTGTAGGAGTTTTTCCTATGTCCAGCCCATTTATATCACATGTGGGAAATACCACTTTTGCAATGTGTAAGTTTGTTCTCTAATGAGCATGTTGATAATTGTTACTTGCTCTTCATTTGTGTTCATCATTCTTCCTCAAATGAGGTGTGTGGTGTGGTGATGAACACTGCAAATGAGTGTCAAAAACTGAGGCCCTTACATTCCGCAAGGATGAAGATGGTACTCTATGGTTTAACAACCGTATAGTTGTACCCCGGAACATGAAATTGCGAAAGAAGATACTGGATGAAGCACATTTATCCAAGTACTCCATTCATCCGGGAAGCAATAAGATGTACCAGGACTTGAAATCTAAGTTCTGGTGGACACGGATGAAAAGAGAGATTGCGAAGTACGTATCCGAGTGTGATACGTGTCGGCGGGTTAATGACGACCATATGAGGAAAGCCGGACCACTTCATCCGCTGAAGGTTCCAGCATGGAAGTGGGAAGACATAAGTATGGACTTCATCGTCGGTTTACCCATGACCAGCAACAAGCATGATTCTATTTGGGTAATCGTCGATCGTTTGACCAAGACAGCACATTTTATTCCAGTCCATACCAAATATGTGGCAAAGAAGTATGCGGAGCTGTTCATCTCGAGGATCGTGTGTTTACACGGGGTTCCTCGCACCATCGTGTCTGATCGAGGTGCGTTGTTGGTATCCAGATTTTGGGAGCAACTGCATGCTTCCTTGGGAACCAAATTAATTCGGAGTTCAGCGTATCATCCGCAAACTGATGGTCAAACGGAGAGAGTCAATCAGATTCTGGAGGATATGCTATGGGCATGTGTCATCAGTCATGGAAAGAATTGGGATGACCATCTACCGTTAGCAGAATTCTCATATAATAACGGTTATGAATCCAGCATCAAGATGGCCCCGTATGAAGCTCTTTATGGCCGGAAGTGCCGCACACCACTGAATTGGTGTGAGTCCAGCGAGAGAGTGGTCTACGGGATTGATCTTGTGAATGAAGCCGAGGAACGAGTGCGAGTGATCCAAGCCAATTTAAAGGCTGCTCAATCTCGGCAGAAAAGCTATGCAGACAAAAGACGTCGACCTCTTCACTTTGACATCGGGGACCACATTTATTTTCGTGTCTCTCCGATGAAAGGAGTTCATCGTTTCGGAGTGAAGGGAAAGCTTGCTCCGCGATTCATCAGGCCGTTTGCTGTCACTGAGATATGCGGACCCGTGGCCTATCGTCTGGAGCTACCGACGTCACTTTCGGGTATTCACAATGTTTTCCACGTCTCTCAACTGCGGAAATGTCTTAAGTACCCAACCGCAGTTCATATGGAGAACATTGAGGATCTTCAACCGGATCTCACTTATTCTGAGTATCCGATACAGATTATTGACGAGAAGACTCGCGCCACAAGAAATCGGACATTGCGATTTTACAAAGTCTTGTGGAGCAACCACACAGCTGATGAAGCCACGTGGGAAAGCGAGGAATTTCTACGTTTAAATTTTCCAGACTTGTTTGTACCATATGTCCAGTAGTCATTCTCCCTTCTTCTTTCTTTTTGTAATCTCGGGACGAGATTCTTTTAAGGGGGGAGGAATGTAACAGCCCTAACTTTTGTAAAGTTTGATGTCAGCTCATAAAACAAAGTTAAGGCAACAAAAGACTATAATTGTGTCACATGAAATGATGAACACATAAATGGACATGTGAGGGAGTTAATTTTCTCTAGCCCATGCTCAACACACGTTAACCTAGGGGAAATAATTACACTCCTAAAACTCTAACTCATGTGCACCTCCTCTATGAGTAGAGTGGAGGGAATTTAAATGCAATTTGAATCTTTTGAAAGGATTTCTATTCAGATTGTCCAAAGTCCTATATGTGAGATCATAGATTCATCTCTCATATATTCAAGAGCCTAAGTTTCAAATTTGGAGAATTTTAGGTTTCATATACTATTTATTCCGAGAATTAAATGAGGGCACGTTCAAATTCAAACTTGAATTTGAATTTTGAACCAAACAAACTCAATTTCAAAATCTGATTTCAGATTTGAGTTCCTCATAATTCTTTTGACCAATCCTCCAAGTTTGATCAAATTCGGAGCTCGTTTGCTATTTTATCCGGAACCGGAGGATAAGAGGGGGAACATGGGGCCCACATGTCAGTAGACTTCAACCCGAAGTCTTCTCTGTATCACGCGGGCAGCGCACTCGCGCCACCTCCCGTGGACTAAGCCAGCTCCTGCTTGCTCGACTTCCCCTCATCCTGATCCCCAGCGAGTGCCACAAGGCTAATTTGCCTCTCCTAGCTCGATCTCAGCCTCAGTGTTCTGCTCCCGTGGGCTTTTCTCCCGAGCAGACAGAACCAGCCGCTCTCTGCTTTCTCTGATCGACAGAGACAACCAAGCACTCTTTGCCCCAGCTTCCAACAGCAAAAAGCTTCGCCCCTGAGTGCTCTAGCCGGCTGTCAACTTCCCTCCGCCGTCCCGAGCTCACCGGCGCCCAGAAACAGAAAAGTTTCTGCTGCTCCCGCGTTGCACGTCGGAGGACCGAAACTGATCACCGTGGCTAGCCCAAACCAGGAGGTATCACGCCCAAGCAAGACACCCCATCTGTGCACCAACAAGTCTAGTTTCTCACCTCCAAATCTCAGCCCTGGCCATTGATCACAGAGGGAGAATTTCAAGTTTTTCTCCCGGGCGGCAGAAACGGACCTTGAGCTCACGTGACGTCGACGTTCGACGAGGATTCGACTCTACAGCGAGGATCTCCATCTCGTGACGAGTTTGGCGGATTCTCCGGAGGAAGACTAACTTCTAGCTTCTAACAAAACCGTTGAGCAAGGCAAGCCCCGGTTTGCATATCGTTACCGTTTTAAATTTTGCTTTACTTCACCTCATGTGTATTTAGAGTTGATATTGTGCATTATGTCTAGGATGACTGAAACCCACTTGCATGCCTATTACATCCCTGATTAGAAGGTTTAGTGTAGGCTTTGCCTCGTTGTAGATGCTAGGCTAATGTTTTAGCTAGCTCGGTAGAAGTCGAGTAGTAAAAAGCTACTCGCGAGAAAGTTCGAGTAATGGAGTTGCTCGCGAGAGATAGATGAGAAGAGCACCCTCATGAATATGAGATGGGGACGGGGATGTTCCTGTAGGATGGAGCGCTCAAGGTTGGTCTCGACCTGCGATGGGTGTGACAATGCTTGAGACCACATTTGGCCTGGACCGGGATGGTAAGGCAAATGTGGAGGTTGGTTGTAGCCCCGTCCGTGTCGGTTAAGGACCGTATGTATGCGGCCCTGCTGGACAAGATTGAGCTGTACCGGATATATAGTGGGGTATGGGACCCATGAAACCGATGTAACTCGATGGACCGTGATATAGAAACTCATCCTTCACGTGGGAATGGCGTTGAGAAGGCGGGAGGTGTAAATCCTTTAGCGGGCAACTTCGACGTGTCCGCGTAGAGGACCATCCTGCTCGGCGCGAAGCGTTTTTCTATGTCGGGGTGTCATGTGAAAGGTTGCTGCATACAACGTAAGAAAGAGCTCTTGAGAGAGTCTTTCGAGGCGGGTGTATGTGTCGTGTATTCCGGGTTATTATTGATTCGAATCACCGTCGCTCGCGGAAGAGGATTGAGCATACTTGCCCACTGCGCCGTGACTTAGTAAGAAGATGAACTAAGTCTCTTAACTTGTTGTTTGTGGATTAATCACTGTATTGGAACCTTGACTGAAGTAGATATAGAGCCAACTAAATTTCATTTCCACCTTAGGCTAGCAACATCGGGATAAGCGTTTCTTGTTTGATTGTGGACTTCCGATGTTGTGAGGCGTGGGGACCACTAAAATGAAGGCTAAAAGAATCTGAATATAAGGATCAAGTTTAGTCAAGCTGCATTTTGCAAATTCCTATGCCTACTGTCTTACTACCCCTGCATGTAGAGTTGCATGTTTAGGATTGACGGGTAAGTCTTGTTGAGCCTTAGTGCTCACGGTTGCTTCTAAGTTGTTTTGCAGGTAGCAGGATGCCTGCTATGAAGAGGGTTGTTCGGTGAGACGACGAACCTCATGGTTCGTTCAACTCATCGGAAACCTAGCCGCTGCCTTACTTTGGTGAAGCTAGTAGGAAGCGTTCACGGGCTGAACGACTTCTCTTCGGCGTAGTTAGGGTCGAGAGTGAGTAGATTGTCCAGCTAGTTTTAATTTCCGCTGCTTGTGTACATTATGTTGTAAAAGAAATTATCTTGAGTAACAAAATGGTTCCGTTATGTTTTTATCGTCTCTTTTCGTGCTTGCTGTTGGGTGCCGCATCGCACGGCACCACCCACTGCGATTCCGGGCCGGGCGCTCACAGTAAACTTACCAAACATATCTTTCTATATGTGATGCTCTTATAAGCTAATTTTTAGTAATGCATAAAAGTACACAATTCATTCTTTACAATCCTTTTGCAGGAAGATGTTTTGGTTGTAATAACCAAGGTCATTTGGACTTGAAGCATCCGGCTTCTCATAATGTTTATCTTGGTGGGCATGTGGATTGCATGTTTCCATTTCTTATTGACATGGACAATGAGGTAGTAGTCACTTCAATCAATATTTTGTCTGTATTGTTATTTTGCTACTTTCTCCAATCGTTATTTTGACAGTAACCCCCCCCTCCCCCCAGTCCACACATTCCAAAAGTATTTATTGTTCTTGTGTTTTTGTTACCTTGCGGGCAGGACATTTCATAATATTTAACCTCTCGTGTTTCGTACCTCCACGGTGACGGTGATTGAGCGTGGGAGATTTCTGGGCAGAGAACATTCACTCTCTGGCCAAGTCACCTGAACACCATTGCCAAGACACGAACGCTCTGTGTCTCTGCTGTTTCTGTCGTGTTGTGATAATCCTTGTGTGGGTGTGTATGTTTGCATGTTTGCTTGATATTTCTGCATGAGTCGCTGCATGGCTGAGGTACTCGGTTAGTTTGCATGGAGCTCGTTCCGGTGCACGTTCGCTGGCAGGAGCGCGTCGTGTGCGGCGTGGCCGTGAGAGTAGAGTGGACGTTGAGTCAGTTGTAATTTTCGTTTTAGATGCATGCAAGAGTCCCCAGGGAGCCGCCCAGTTGGTTGCAGCTCCAGAACACCTTCTCGTTGCCTTTTCCTGAATATCTAACGTGAGAACGAGCGAGTCTTCCCCGATCTTGTGAGTGCACCACGACATCGCCGGAGAGTTGATTGTGGTTCATCCGAGAGCCAACTCCAACAAGTGGCATCAGAGCCTGGCGAGAGGGGGGACTCGATCGTGTAAGGGCCCAAGTTTTTCAATTGCTAAAAAGTGTTCATTACACTACACTCACCTCATTTGAGGACATGATATGAATACATTTGTAGAGCAAGTAAACACCATCAAGAAACTCATTAGCAGATAAACTCACAAAAATGCAAAAGTGGTATTTCCCACATGCATCATATAGGGGCTGAGCATATTAATAACTTCTAAACCTTGTTAGAAATGCTCATGCCAAATTTCACCCAAATCCAAAACCTTTTGAGGTATTTTTGGGTACAACTAGAAAAAGGCTAGTTTGAACTTAAATTCAAATTCAAACTTCTTTCATCCCATGAATTCAAAAGTGGGATTCATATTCACACTCAGCACATTTTTGTGAGCTCACACACCAATTTTCACTCTATTTGAAGTTGATCTTGGCATGAGATATTTTGGCTAAATTCAAATCAAATTTGACTTTCAGTTCACACTTGCTACAAATTCAATCAAACCAATTCCACAATTTGATCATTTTACAAACCAAATCCCAATTTGGTGATTGAGAAAATGGACAGGGGTATTAGGGTCCCTACTGTTTAGAGCAGTGGAGAAATTCAATTTTGTGGGACAAAAATGGAAAAGTGGGACCCACTGTAAGTGTAATAGCTGAGTGAACCGACTCCACTGCTGCTCACCCAGGTTCCTGCGCGCGCTACTGAGACCGCCACGGCGAGCAGCCGACGCCATCTCCTGTTCTCGGGACCTGGCCGATGGGAGGACGCCCCAGCGTCTTATCACGGCGCCTGAGGGGGTCAAAGATCGTTTCTCCACGTCTCGCCACTCGCTTGCACCGAAAACCAGCGCAACGCTCGCCGCTCTCGCGTCCGATCCACCCTCACTGTCGACACGCCAAAAACCGACATTTCCACCCCGAGCTGAGGTCATAAACGGCACCGCCGAACTTCACTCGAGTGCTCCAGCCCTCAGCTGCTCGTCGTCAGCTCCCCTCGAGCTTTCCCGAGCCAATTTTCCACTCCCCTGTTCACCCCGAAGTGCCTCAGACTTGACAGCGTCGCCCGGACAGCTCCGAGCTTCTCCGGTGCAACCAACTGCTCTCTGAGGTTAGCATCGAGGTCTAGGAGCTCCTCCCGAACTCCCTAGCTCCCTCTTAGCGCCGGCTAGCCGTAATTTTAGGTTTTCTGAGGATGGCCGTATATAACCGAAGCCCACCGAAACTTAAAATTCCTTTAGCATGGTTGATCATGCCCAAAACTGGTCGAGCTATAGCAACAAGGGTCCTTCACGACCACCCTGACCAAAAACTACGAAGAAACATCCATCCGTTGGGCGGAGCAACGCAAACTCGCCGCCGCCGGCCAAAATGGCTCTGGTCGCCGTTGAGCTCATAGCTCTGGTCGTTTTCCGCGGGATTTGAGTGCACCATCACCTTCCTCGAGCTCCAGTGGTGCTTTACGGCCGCTTTAGGCATCGAGGTAAGCATGGGACGTGTTGGTCATCGTCGGTGCCACACCACCGATCGCCGCCGCCGATGCCGACCGGTTTTCCGTCGATGGCTTCCTGCACAACCTTGTCCGAACCCTAGGTCTTGGTCTGAGGAGCATGTAGCGCGAGAGATCACCGGAAATGGTCCACCGTAGCCGGAGAACGGACCATGCCAGGGCCTCTGTTCGTCGGTGCTCGGGCGCCGGCGGGAGGTTGAAGACGACACTGTGCGGTGAGCCCGGTTGTCAGCCGTTTAAACATTTCCTGATTTTCAGTTTCTAGTTCAAACTTCAAACACACATAATTTTGGCTAGGGAACTCCAAATCGAGTGAACCAAATTTTGTTGGATTCAGATCTATGAGTACTTTCCAACAAATCAAGTTTCACTTCATGAAAACCTGTATTTCTCCAGCATTAATTCTTCAAAGTTTAAAATGTTTAGAATTTTAACTGGAGAACCTTTTAGTGGAAAATTCTGAAATTTTGCCAGGATGTTTATCATATTATCCTTAAGCTATCATAAAAATTTCAGATCTATTTGAGCTCATTTGATCCACCTAATGGTTTGATTAATGAAACTGTTCCAGAGAAAATGAAAAATGTCCAGAAACATTTTTCAGATTTTCTCTGAACTTGTTTAGCTCATATCTTTTGCTATGAATTTTCAAATTAGGTGAAACCAATCCCATTAGAACCCTTTGAAGATCTAGTTTCCAGAAAGTCATGGCTTGCTCCATGAAAATCCTTAGAACACCCTAATAGCTCCAATTAAGGCCAAATACATATTTATTTGTGGAGGGCTCAAATGAGCTTTTCTGCAAATGAAATTTGGCCAAGTTTCTGTGTAGGTTGGATACAAACCACAGTAAAAATTTCAGAGTCATTGGGCCTGTCTAGCAGTACTTAAAGTCTTAATAATATCAACTTCAAATTCAAATGCATTTAAATTGACACGCATACATATTTATATTGTGTAGTCCCTAAGGTTGAAGAAGAGTCGGAGGTGTTGGATTTCATCACCCCGGAGGAACAGCTAGCATATGACCAGCAGCAGCAAGGCAATCTCTGGTTTGCATTAGCTGTTTTATAAATTTTATTGTTTTGAGAACTTACTTTGAGTACTCACTTCGATTATGCATTAGAGTCTTGTTTGAAAACCAAATGCATAGCCATGAAAACCCTGGTTTTGGGGAGGTTTTTAAACCTCGAGTAGCCACTGCAATGCTAAACTAGTGTAGGATTCAGTACAAATCGACTAGTTGGAACTGCTCGCGAGAATAGGCTAGCGGCACACCACTCGGTTAGAGATAGCAAATGGAACACATGGCAAGTAAAATGAGACCGAGCGCAGAGTAAGGGCAGCAGGACTTTGGGGCCTGGGTGCCATAGCTTTGCTTGTGTTGATTGAGGATCGAGCCGTGTGCGGGCCTGTTGAACAAGCTAGAATAACACCGAAGACCTACCGGATATATGGGAACCGGGAAACCGATGTAATTCGGGTAGCTAGGTGTTGAGGCATAGCTTGTCGTCTAGAGGGTAGGTTGAGAGCTTGAGGTGTAAATTGGCTGCCGGCACTGCGGATTCGCGCGCAGATACCTCTTGCTCGGGATGATGGGATCGGTTCAACATTTGGATGACGGATGAAAGGTGGTTGCGTACGACGTCCATGATGGTTGTTGTAGGCAACATCGAGTACGGGCGTACATGACGGGTTATTCGGGCAACCCTGCAGGTGTAAATCGATTATAATCACCGCCGCTTGTGGTCAGTGAGTACCACTTGTTCACTGTACCGTGACGTAGAAAGAACAGGCTAGAGTCATGTTAAAAAGTTGCTGATTGAAAGACATGAGAGAAGTGATCTGTTGTAGATAGAGCTAATTAAAGTTCTTTTCAACCTTGGGAAAAGCACATGAGATAAATGTGATTCTTGTTTGATTGAGGCTCTCTTATGTGCCTTAGCACGAGGTTCTTCCACAACTTGTGCTAAAAACTTGAAAGTAAGGTACAACTATTTAGGCGTGTCCTTTGCAACTTTCATTCCATTATACAATGTAACCCAGCATGTAGAGTTCCATGTATAGGAAAGACAGGTGAGTCTTGTTGGACCATCATGCTCACTGTTTGTGTTTGAAGCTTTTGCAGGGTGCTATGAGGAGACTCCCGAGGAGGAGACAGACCCCCCAGAGGGAAACCCTGTCGAGTGGGAGTCATGCATGCCACCGTGTTAGTGTGTGTGCGTGCTAGTGAGAACACGTTCACAGGCTGAACGTGAACTATTTTGCTTAGTCTACGCCCGTGAGTGTAGACGTGACTTATTTTGTTGTAAACATGTTCAAAAATAGTTTATTATAATAAAACTTTTGCTTCCGCTTTCTACCTTTTACGTGTGTTATCCGGTGCTGTGCAACGCAGCACCCCTCAGCGTGATCCGGGCTAGTCGAGGCCGTGTGGACCTCACAGATCGTGGCGCGTTTCCGCCGCTGGAATCGAGATCACGATCTTGAATTCGCACTCATGGCGGGAGGCAAGACCGACGGGGAAAGCAGCTCCAAGGACGGCAGTGGCGGCAGCATCGTCATCCAGCGCGTCGTCCGGGAGGTGTCCGGTGGAAGCAGCTACCCTGTTCTCACAAAGACCAACTACACCAAATGGGCACTTCTCATGAAGGTGAAGCTGAAGGCACGGGCGCTCTGGTCCGCCGTGGAGAAGAAGGTGTTGATCCGCAGGACGACATGCTGGCATTCGACAGGCTGTGCAGCGCGGTCCCGTCAGAAATGGTGTCGGTGATTGCTGAGAAGGAGATGGCGAAAGAGGCCTGGGACGCCATCAAGACCATGCGCGTCGGAGATGACCGCGTGAATAAGGCTAGTGCCCAACATCTGCGCTGGCAGTTCGAGGCAGCAGCGTTCAAGGATGGGGAGACCGTAGAGGAATTCTCGTTGCGTTTGAGTGGGATGGCGGCGACCCTGGCCACGTTGGGTGAGTCAGTCGAGGAGACGATGGTGGTGCAGAAGCTGTTCTGCAGTGTACCACAATGTTTCCGCGAAATTGTGCTGGCCATCGAAACCCTTCTCGATGTGTCAACTCTCACCTTGGTGGATGCAACAGGGAGGTTGAAGGCAGTTGAGAACTTGTTCGAGACGCCACCGGCAATGTTGCAGCAAGATGAGAAATTGTATTTGTCAGAGAAGGAGTGGGATTCCAGATGCAAGAAGCGAGAGACCGATAATCGATTTAGTCGTGGAGGAGCTACTGGTTCACGTGGTCATGGAGGAGGAAGACGTGGACGTGGTCATAGTTGTAGCGGAGGCAGGGATTCTACTTCAACTGGGACCCCTGGGAGCTCAAATCATCCAAGTGGTCATGAATGTCGGAGGTGTGGCAAACTAGGCCAGTGGGCGAGGGATTGCAAGGTGAAGCTGAGTAAGGAGCAGGCTCATCATGACAAAGAATAGGAAGAAGCTTCCCTTCTGGTGATGAAATCACCACCGGTCACCCCGGTATTTCAAGTATCTCCTTCGGAAAATGAAGTCAGGGTCCAGCTGCATGAAGAAAAGGCATTGGTGCATCTTGGAGATGAGGAGGAACGTGACGAGAGGGCCTGGGTCATGGACACGGGGGTAACAAATCACATGACGGGCTCTCGGGCAGCGTTCATCAAGCTAGACACTGAGGTGATTGGGTCGGATCGATTTGGTGATGATTCAGTTGCACAGATTGAAGGTGTAAAATCCCCAAAAATGGTAGCAGGAAATTCAGCATGTTTACACTTAGGAAAAATGAGGGGAATTAAAACTTTGAGACGTGGCTTGACTCAAGGACGATCCGTATGGCAATGATATGGTTCGTATGTTTTTACTATGATATGGAACTGCCTGAAATATCAAAAACCCTTGTGTGCACCATTATTGTGTGTTCTTCTGCAGGTACATTAACCACGTTAGCACATGACGTGTAGAAATCATTTGTGAGTGACACCTTTAGTTCCACCATTTAACACATATATGCCAGAATACCGGCTTAGAATTTTTCTTTGGTGAGGAAACGTAGTACCGAGATACGTTATTAGTTGCATAAAAGTATATTTTCAAAGAAAAGATTCAAAATGAAGTTTAGGATTCCATTTATGGGTTATTGACTTGTAAAAGCCCTAACTTTTGTAAAGTTTGATGTCAACTCAGGAAACAAAGTTAAGGTGATAAAAGACTATAATTGTGTCACATGAAATGATGAACACATAAATGGACATGTGAGGGAGTTAAAAATTTTCTCTAGCCCATGCTCAACACATGTTAACCTTGGGGAAAGAATTACACTCCCAAAAACTCTAACTCATGTGCACCCTTTTCTATGAGGAGAGTGGAGGAAATTTAAACACCATTTTGAATCTTTTGAAAGGATTTCTATTCAGATTGTCCAAAGGCCTATATGTGAGATCATAGATGCATTTCTCATGTATTCAAGAGCCTAAGTTTCAAATTTGGAGAATTTTAGGTTTCATATACTATTTATTCTGAGGATTAAATGAGGGCACATTCAAATTCAAACTTGAATTTGAATTTTGAACCAAACAAACTCAATTTTGAAATCTGATTCCAGATTCATGTTCCTCGTAATTCTTTTGACCTATCCTCCAAGTTTGATCAAATTTGGAGCTCATTTGCTATTTTAAATCGAATTGAGGGATAAGAAGCAAAATTGTGGCTGTGGACCCCACCGGTCAGTCTCATAAAAAATGCAACCGACTCCAGCAACAGCAGCAGCTCGGTGCCGGCCACCCCCGATGCCACCTCTTGCTGGCTCGTCATTTTGCTCGTTCTGATTACCACAGCGAGTGCCACAACCCTCTTTTGCCTCTCCCAGCTCGAGCTCATCCTCGGTGGTCTGCTCCCGTGCGTTTTGCTCACGAGAACAACACAGCAGCTGCTCTGTTCTTCTCCTCGTCACACAGCCACCACCAGAGCCCGGTTGCTCGAGCTCTTCACAGCAAAACGCTGTGCCCACCAGTGCTCTAGCCGTCCAGCCCTTTTCCTCCCCTGTCCCGAGCTTGTTTGCACCGGAAAACAGCAGGTTGCTGCAGCTTCTGTGTGGAACACCGAAAAACCGAACTGGTCGCCGTGGCCAGCCCAAACCAGGAGTGATCACGCCCAAGCAAGCCACCCCATCGGTGCACCTGCAAGTCTAGTTGCTCACCTCTGAAGCTCAGCCCTAGCCATTGATCACAGAGGGAGAATTTCAAGATTTTCTCCCGGGCGGAAGAAACTGACCTTGAGGTAAGGAATTGCAAAATTCGTCCTCAAATCGTGTTTGTTGTGTTTCAAACTTCACACAAAGGATGTTAACTGCCTAGAACACCTACTCCATTGATTTTAGACCAAGCAATTGAGTGTAGAGCGAGGAATCAAGTTCTTTTTGAGGGTATACCGCTGGACCATATCGAGCGCACGGTGCCGATAGGTTTGGAGCTCTCCCCGGCTTGTTTAGACCTCATGTCGGTCTTCTATACGATCCTCTGGTGCTTTAGAGCCCAAGAACCGACCATTTGGTGGAGAATTCACCGTGCACGACCTCGCCGGAGCCCTAGGGTTTGCTGTTGCCGGTGCGCCCTGTTTTTCGGCGAGTTTCAGCCGCCGGCGACCTCACCAAAGTGTTCTGTTCAGCGTAGGGGGAAATGGGGGGGGGGGGCGGCCAGCAGGAGGTCTGGAGGTGGCTGGGAAGTGCCTTTCCGGCGACCTCGCCGGAGGGAGCCGCAACTGCTCTGTTTGGCACGAGGCTGAAGGTTAGGGATGATGAGTGGGACCCACTGTCAGTATTTAAACATTTTCCAGATTTTCCTAATTCAGTTTAAACTTTGGAGAGCCATAACTTTGTGTAGGGACCTCCACAAATTGTGAAATAAATTTTGTTGGATTCCTCTCAAATAGTACTATCCAAAGGTGCAGCCCAATATTCATGAAAATCTCTGTATTTGGCTCATTAATTCATTTAAGGAACAATTTGTAGGAATTTTTACAGGAGTTCTGTTTATTGGAAAATTCCCAAATTTGGGCAGGACATTCTTCCAATAATCCTTGAACTCCAGTAAAATTTTCAGAGGCATGGGACTCTATTTGCTTGCCCAAATGTTGTTTGAATCCTCTATGTCTCTGAAAAATGGGAAAATGAACAGAGACATTTTCAGACTTTTAACCAAGTTTGGAAAATCCATATCTCTGTGTAGGAAGCTCCAAAAATGGTGGAACCAAGTCCTATGGACTCATGAGACTCTCAAGTTTCTGAAAAACCAAATTTGGAGCATGACAAGACATTATAATTGCCATAGGATTTCAGAGAAGCCAAATAGTAAGAAAATTCCCTAGGCCACATATTCCATCAACATTGTCTGAAATTTTGCAAGCCATACCTATGTATGATCTAAGGAAAACTGTAAAAATTTCAGAGCAAGTTGAGATCATATTCTCAAGTTTTCTGCCAATTATGTCCAGCTTCATATTTATGTCCAATAGCTATTTCTTTGAACTTTATTCCAAAGACCTCCATTGATCCAAAATGATTCTTTCTCTGTCCAACACATAACCAGAACCCAAATCTCGAGTCTTAGTTGGTTCAAATCATTCTTAAGTCATAACACACATTTGTTTTATAATTCATATACTCGCAACATAAAACTGTGCATATTCATGTCGGTAGGAAATACGACGAAGGAGTTCGACGAAAATCTCAACTTGGAGCAACAAGTTGAAGCCTTACTCGTCGCAAATCTACTGACTTAAAAGTAGAAATAAACCTGCAGCAACATAAGGCAAGCCCCGGTTTGCATTTAACAGCTTTTAGTTATATTTTACTTTGTATCACTTTTATTGGTCTAGTATGTATTGTGCATTAGGTCAAGGTGATTGATACTCCAAATGCATGACCCACAAACCCTTGGAGTTAAAGGGTAGAATAGGTTACCTTCGTGTAGCTTCGGCTAGGCTTAAGTTGTATAGGATCCGGTACAAGTCGGGTAATTGGAAACTACTCGCGAGTTTAGGATGTTGGTTCAGCGGGGTATGGTTCTAGAGAATGAAAGTTCTGGAATGAAAAATGAGACCGAGCAGAGAGTAGGATCAGCAGGACGTTGGGCTTGTGTGGCTATAGCTCTGTTTGTGTCGGTTAAGGACCGATGCGTATGCCGCCCTGCTGAGCAAGTTTGAACAGTACCGAATGCATACTGGAATTATGAGGTCCAGGAAACCGATGTAACTCGGATACTCTTGTGTCGAAACTTATACGGCCGTCCTTTGGGGGTTGGTGTCAGAGGTGTAAACCCGCTAGCGGAGCAACTTTGACGTGTTCCGTGTAGTGGCCCTTCTGATTGGTCGGCGGAACTGGTTCGGCATTGGATTGACAGGTGAAAGGTTGCTGCATACAACGTAAGAAAGAGCTCGCGTGAGTCTTTCGAGGCGGGTGTATGTGTCGTGTATTCCAGGTGTGTCCTGATTGCAATCACCGTCCCGCGCGGTTATATGAGTACCACTTGTTCACTGTGTTGTGACGTAGTAATAATTTCCAGATAAAGTGAGATGAATCATTGCTGATGTGAAGTTCTTAAATTCATTGTATTGCCAACCATGTATGCTATAGTTGTAGAGCTCACTAAGTTTATATTCCACTTTGGGCATCACCACATCGGAGGAAAGTGTTTCTTGTTTGATTGTGGACTTCCGATGTGAGGGTTGCCTAAGGCATAATAATCTGCTGCTATTAAACTGAAAATAAGGATTAACATGTAGGCGTGTCGTTATTGCATCATCCTTTCCCTATGTTAGTAATCCCTGCATGTAGAGTTTCATGGTTTAGGAGTGTCGGTTAAGTCTTGCTGAGCCATCGTGCTCACGGTTGCATTATTAGTGTTTTGTAGGTTATAAAATTTGCTATGAAGATGGTTGTTCGGTGAGCCATCAGAGACTCACCGGAGACCCTGCTGCTGCACTCATCTTTGTGGAAGCTAGTAAGAAGCGTCCGCGAGCTGGACGTCTTCTCTTTTGCATAGTTTGGACCGAGAGTAAGTGTGTATGTATATTCCGCTGCGTGTACCTTCGTGGTACATTATTTTGTAAATGACACTATCTTGAGAAATAAAAGACTTTGTACTATATGGTTCTTTTCGTGTATGCTGTTGGGTGCCGCATCGCACGATACCACCCAATGTGTATCCTAGAGTGTGGATCCCGGAAGGGGTTCCCCACAGGCGTGGTATCAGAGCCGCATTGGGAATAGCATGCTTGAAAAGAGCTTATTTTCGAAAACTTAGAAGTATACGAGTGAGGAACGTGTAGTATGCCCACATAAGGAAGATTAGTAGCATAGTTACTTAAGGTGGCAAACTAACAGTGTGTTAATATTTAATATTTTAATTCTGTAACGACGCACCAACATAGAGATAAGAGGTAAGGTACGCCACCGCAGACGGATCAGTTGCAGCAACTTGCCATACGAGTAATAGTATGGAATGGTATACCGTGGCTTGGCACGGTAGTTAATATGAGTCTCTGAACCTCTCTATGGTTCTGAGAGCATAGGGAAACGCTGATCTGTAGCGTGCTTTAGGCAAAAGTGAGAATACCCCATCGTGTGGTAAGCAACACGATAGTATGCAACTCTTGAACGTTCAATGTTCAAAGGGCCATACGCAGCGCTCGCCATCGGCGTGCCTCAACGGTCATGAGGCAGTAGGTGGTATCCGTTGGGTTGATAACATTTCCAACTGTGACGACCCTTTTTACGCTCTACTCGGGTTCCCCGTCGTGTGGTGTGAAAACACGACCATGTACCTTGAGACGTGGTTTGACTCAAGGACGGCCCGTATGGAAATAACACGGGGCGTATGTTTTTACTATGATATGGACCTGCCTGAAATGGAAAAACCTTTGTGTGCATCACTATTGATTGTTTTTCTGCAGGTACCTTAACCTCATTATAAAGAAAACGTTTGTGAGTGATCGTTTTAGTGCCACCACTTGAAACATATATGCCAGTATGATGCCAGTTAGGATTTTGATTTGGTGAGAAAACGTAGTACGTGAAATGTTCTTAACTGCATGAAAAAGAGAGTTTTCAAAGAAAAGAGTAAATTTGGAGTCTAGGATTCCATTAGGGGTTAATGAACTGCAGAATTTTTGCTGAACTTGAACAGGACATAACTTTTGATTGGTTGAACCAATGGAGGTGAAGGATACATTTCTGGAAATATTTTCAAGTCTCCTATAACGTTTCTGTAGAACTCCAGAACAGAATCTCCCTCCAAATAGATGAAAATCTCAGATGAGTGTTAACTGTCCAGAAACAGGGCAGACCAAAAATACTCTCTGGAATTTTCTGTATTCGACCATAACTTCTTGTAGAAAAATTTATAAAGGTCATGTAAGACACCGTTGGAAAGTTTGTGATATGTGCTACGATTTTGTAGTTCAAAGTTTCTACAGATTTGGGGTAGAACTTTATGAAATCTTGCGGACAAAACAGACACTTTCAGAGGAGGTGCTGTCAAAATTGTTCCAGATATCTGTCAACTTTGAAATATCATAACTCCTGATCCAGAAATGATATGAAGGCAAATAAATACTAGTTGTAAAGATATTGAGGTTATCAAAAACTTTAATATTCAACTTGAGACATGAAACCGCCATTTTCATAATCAAATTCTGGGATTAAAGTCCAAGGGTCATACTGAACAGAGCATTGCTCATTGCCCATGTAACTTAGAACTTGTTGTGGACATGAAGGTTTTTATACTTCTCTAAGTTCCATGACATATTCATTAGTCACTTTCATCATTCCTTACTGTTGATTTAAGTGTTTGACAAACTTCAACAATCATTGGTTATATTTCGGAATTGTCAAAAACCTTGTTTCCTTCATATATGCTGCACAGTTGATGTGATGCTTTTGTGGTTAATAATTTTCAAGTTAAAGCTGAGTACACTCTTGGATAATAACCATAAATTGCTCGCTCTTGCAGTATGGATCATACTCATTCCGAGTATGAGGTTGGTTGTTCCAGTCAGGATGGAAATGATTTGTTGCAGCGACGATCACCGCCATCATCAACCGGACTGGCGGAGGTGTTGGGAAGAATGGCTGAGTCTCTTGAGTTGTTGGTGCAGCAAGGCATCCGACAGGAGACCTCCCAGCAAAACTCCACACTGAATACGTATCTGGATTTTCTAGCAAGACAACCACCTGTATTCTCGGAAGCTAAAGAAGCCTTGGAGGCAGATCATTGGCTCCGGGTTATTGAAACTAAATTGAGAATGTTCCAGTGTGATGAATATGAGAAGGCTTTATTTGCTGCTCAGCAACTTCATGGATCCGCTGGGGCTTGGTGGTCGCTAAGATCGCTGAAGGCCATCATGTGACGTGGACGGAGTTTCGTGATGCTTTCCGTGCACGTCATATCTGTGAGGGCATCGTCAAACCCAGAATTGAAGAGTTCTATGGACTCAAACAAGAAGGCATGATTGTCATGAAGTACTTTACAGAATTTAACCGTTTAGTACAATATGCATCCGCTTATATGCATAACGAGATGATGAAGTGTCATTACTTCTTCCGAGGCCTCGATGTGAAGCTTCGGACAAAAGTGGCACAATGCAATAAAGAGAATTATAGCGAGTTAGTCGATGCCGCTATGATTCAAGAAAAAGCTGAACTCGAGCATAAGGAAAGTAAAAGGAAGAGAAAATTATCACTGGCAAGTACGGGTGATTATCATCAAGAACAACCAGTGATATATTGCTTACCATCCGGGGTGTAAATTCAGTCCTTTGATGGGCCACCCCAGATCCAATACTGTTCATATTCACCTATGGATGTTCAGCCACTGCTGCAACAGCAGCAAATGAGTATTGGTGCACCCTCACCTCAGCAAAGTGCACAAGTATTTCAACCACTTCCGTATGGTGAAGATCCTGAGCTCGCATCATACGACACTCGTAGCGATGTAGAGCATATTCCTCAAAAGTTTCCTGTGACCAAGCCAAGCAGCAGTAACATATCATCGCAAGCTGCAAAGAAATTCCATGGTCAGCCAAGGAGGACAGCACTGAAAGTAGGAAATATAAACTATATGGCAGTTGAAGACGTTCCCGTAGGAGAACCCGTGTTCGCGGGTATGTTCAGCCTATGTGGTCAGTCCACATTCGTGTTGTTCGACTCGGGTGCTACACATGATTTTATCAGCAAAGATTATGTGATTAAGCACCAAATACCCTCAACCACCTTGGCCGCATCATATCATATTAATTCACTGGGAGGTAGTAGGACAGCGGGCAGAATTGTTGCTCGAGCGCCTATATGTTTGGATGGGCGGATATATCCTACTACGCTCATCATTCTAGAAGACTTGCGGATTGACATAATCTTGGGAATGGCTTGGTTGACGCATCACCAAGCTATCTTTGATATTAATTCACGAATGGTGCAGCTGAATTGACAGAAGCACGAGCAACACACGTTGATTCTGAGAAATGTTGCACCGGAAGTCACTGCTGTCCACACTGTTGAAGCTAAGAAACTGGAGGATATTCTAGTGGTCCGGGAATATTCGGATGTGTTTCCTAAGGATCTACCGGGCATGCCGCCCGAACACAAAGTGGAGTTCAAAATTGAACTAGCGCCGGGAACCACACCCGTCTCTCGGAGGCCGTATAAAATGCCACCGAAGGAACTTGCGGAGCTGAAGGAGCAGCTGAATGATTTGTTAAGCAAAGGCTTCATTCGACTCAGTTCATCACCATGGGGATGCTCCGCGCTGTTCGTCAAGAAAAAGGATGAGACTTTAAGGCTATGTGTGGACTATCGTCCACTCAATGCCGTAACGATCAAGAACAAGTATCTAGTACCCCGTATCGATATGCTTTTCGATCAACTAGTGGGTGCTAAGGTATTCTCCAAGATGGGTCTTCGGTCCCGGTATCACCAGATAAAAATCCGGGCAGAAGACGTACCTAAGACGGCGTTCTCGACAAGATATGGTCTTTATGAATATCTTGTCATGTCTTTTGGGTTGACCAATGCTCCGACTCATTTTATGTATCTCATGAACTCTGTGTTCATGCCGGAGTTAGAAAAGTTTGTCGTGGTTTTGATCGATGACATCTTGGTCTATTCAAAGTCAGAAGAAGAACACGCTGAACATTTACGTATTGTACTCCAACGCTTGAGGGATCACAAGCTATATGCAAAGTTCAGTAAATGTGAGTTTTGGATCAGCAAAGTGCCGTTTCTTGGGCATATTATTTCAGCGGAAGGCATCGCTGTGGACCCAAGTAAAATCGAGCAAGTGCTGAATTGGAAATCTCCAACATTTGTTCATGAAGTGAGGAGTTTCCTAGGTTTAGCGGGTTATTACCGGAGATTCATTCCAAACTTCTCCAAAGTTACTAAACCTATGACGGAGCTGTTGAAGAAAAGCACCAAATATGATTGGAGCAATTCATGCGAACAAGCTTTTCAAACTTTAGTGAAGTATCTCACTACAGCTCCAGTTTTGGCCCAGCCGGACACCACGAAGCCGTTTGATGTTTATCCCGATAACTCAGGGGTCATGAGCAGAATTACCCGACGCACGACCTTGAACTAGCTGCAGTGGTCTTAGCATTGAAAATGTGGAGACATTATCTACTAGGCAATCTAGTACACCTCTACACTGACCACAAAAGCTTGAAGTACATCTTCACACAGAAGGAACTGAATATGAGGCAGCGAAGATGGCTCGAATTGATCAAGGACTATGAACTTGGAATTCATTACCATCCGGGCAAAGCGAATGTGGTTGCCAACACACTTAGTCGGAAAGCCCACGTTCACCATTTAGCCATGGCTGCAGATGGAGAAAGAGAACCAAACCTGCGCTTAGTTCCCTACGGATCGCTGTTCAACCTCGCTCTTATTCCTACAGTCCGAGATGAGATTGTAGAGGCTCAGAAGCGACACAGGGGTATGTCTCACATCTAGAGGAGAGTGGACAGTGGTGAGTTGAAGATGTTCCGCAAAGATGAAGAGGGTACTCTATGGTTTAACAACCGCATAGTGGTACCCCGAAACATGAAATTGCGGAGGAAGATACTGGATAAAGCGCATTTATCCAAGTACTCCATTCATCCGGGAAACAATAAGATGTACCAGGACTTGAAATCTAAGTTCTAGTGGACACGGATGAAAAGAGAGATTGCGAAGTACGTATCCGAGGTGATATGTGTCGGCGGGTTAAAGCCGACCATATGAGGAAAGCCGGACCGATTCAACCACTGAAGGTTCCATCATGGAAGTGGGAAGACATAAGTATGGACTTCATCGTCGGTTTACCCATGACCAGCAACAAGCATGATTCTATTTGGGTAATCGTCGATCGTTTGACCAAGACAACACATTTTATTCTAGTCCATACCAAATATGTGGCAAAGAAGTATGCGGAGCTGTTCATCTCGAGAATCGTGTGTTTACATAGGGTTCCCCGCACCATCGTTTCTGATCGAGGTGCGTTATTCGTATCCAGATTTTGGAAGCAACTGCATGCTTCCTTGGGAACCAAGTTAATTCGGAGTTCAGCGTATCATCCGCAAATTGATGGTCAAATGGAGAGAATAAATCAGATTCTGGAGGATATGCTACGGGCATATGTCATCAATCATGGGAAGAATTGGGATGACCATCTACCGTTAGCAGAATTCTCATATAATAACGGTTATCAATCCAGCATCAAGATGGCCCCGTATGAAGCTCTTTATGGCCGGAAGTGCCGCACACCACTGAATTGGTGTGAGTCCGGCGAGAGAGTAGTCTACGGGATTGATATTGTGAATGAAGCCGACGAACGAGTGCGAGTGATTCAAGCCAATTTAAAGGCTGCTCAATCGCGGCAGAAGACTTATGCAGACAAAAGACGTCGACCTCTTCACTTCAACATCGGGGACCATGTTTATCTTCGTGTCTCTCTGATGAAAGGGGTTCATCGGTTCGGAGTGAAGGGAAAGCTTGCTCCGCGATTCATCGGGCCATTTGCTGTCACTGAGATATGCGGACCCGTGGCCTATCGTCTAGAGTTACCGACGTCACTTTCGGGTATTCACAATGTTTTCAACGTCTCTATGCTGCGGAAATGTCTTAAGTACCCAACCGCAGTTCATATGGAGAACATTGAGGATCTTCAACCAAATCTCACCTATTCTGAGTATCTGATACAGATTATCGACGAGAAGACTCGCGCCACAAGAAATCGGACATTGCGATTTTACAAAGTCTTGTGGAGCAACCACACTGCTGATGAAGCCACGTGGGAAAGCGAGGAATTTCTCCATTTAAATTTTCCCAACTTGTTTGTACCATATGTCCAGTAGTCATTCTCCCTGCTTCTTTCTTTATGTAATTTCGGGACGAGATTCTTTTAAGGGGAAGGAATGTAACAGCCCTAACTTTTGTAAAGTTTGATGTCAACTCATGAAACAAAGTTAAGGTGATAAAAGACTATAATTGTGTCACATGAAATGATGAACACGTAAATGGACATGTGAGGGAGTTAAAAAATTTCTCTAGCCCATGCTCAACACATGTTAACCTTGGGGAAAGAATTACACTCCCAAAAACTCTAACTCATGTGCACCCTTTTCTATGAGGAGACTGGAGGAAATTTAAACACCATTTTGAATCTTTTGAAAGGATTCCTATTCAGATTATCCAAAGGCCTATATGTGAGATCATAGATGCATTTCTCATGTATTCAAGAGCCTAAGTTTCAAATTTGGAGAATTTTAGGTTTCATATACTATTTATTCCGAGGATTAAATGAGGGCACGTTTAAATTCAAACTTGAATTTGAATTTTGAACCAAACAAACTCAATTTTGAAATCTGATTCCAGATTCGTGTTCCTCGTAATTCTTTTGACCTATCCTCCCAGTTTGATCAAATTTGGAGCTCATTTGCTTAAATCGAATTGAGGGATAAGAAGCAAAATTGTGGCTGTGGACCCCACCGGTCAGTCTCACAAAAATGCAACCGAATCCAGCAACAGAAGCAGCTCGGTGCCGGCCACCACCGATGCCACCTCTCGCTGGCTCGTCATTTTGCTCGTTCTGATCACCACAGCGAGTGCCAAAACCCTCTTTTGCGTCTCCCAGCTCGAGCTCATCCTCGGTGGTCTGCTCCCGTGCGTTTTGCTCCCGAGAACAACACAGCAGCTGCTCTGTTCTTCTCCCCGTCACACAGCCACCACCGGAGCCCGGTTGCTCGAGCTCTTCACAGAAAAAAGCTGTGCCCACCAGTGCTCTAGCCGGCCAGCCCTTTTCCTCCCCTGTCCTGAGCTTGTTTGCACCAGAAAACAGCAAGTTGCTGCAGCTTCTGTGTGGAACACCGGAAAACCGAACTGGTCGCCGTGGCCAGCCCAAACCAGGAGTGATCACACCCAAGCAAGACACCCCATTGGTGCACCTACAAGTCTAGTTGCTCACCTCCGAAGCTCAGCCCTAGCCATTGATCACAGAGGGAGAATTTCAAGATTTTCTCCCGGGCGGTAGAAACTGACCTTGAGGTAAGGAATTGCAAAATTCATCCTCAAATTGTGTTTGTTGTGTTTCAAACTTCACACAAAGGATGTTAACTGCCTAGAACACCTCCTCCATTGATTTTACACCAAGAAATTGAGTGTAGAGCGAGGAATCCGAGTTCTTTTCGAGGGTATACTGCTGGACCATATCGGGCGCACGGTGCCGATAGGTTTGGAGCTCTCCCCGGCTTGTTTAGACCTCATGTAGATATTCTATACGATCCCCTGGTGCTTTAGAGCCAAGGAACCGACCATTAGGTGGAGAATTCACCGTGCACGACCTCGCCAGAACCCTAGGGTTTGCTGTTGCCGGTGCGCCCTGTTTTCCGGCGAGTTTCAGCCGCCGGCGACCTCACCAACGTGTTCATCGTAGGGGGAAATGGGGGGGGGGGGGGGGGCGGCAAAAGCAGGGGGTCCGGAGGTGGCTGGGAAGTGCCTTTCCGGTGACCTCGCCGGAGGGAGCCGCCACTGCTCTGTTTAGCGCGAGGCTGAAAGTTAGGGATGACGAGTGGGACCCACTGTTGGTATTTAAACATTTTCCAGATTTTCCTAATTCAGTTCAAACTTTGGAGAGCCATAACTTTGTGTAGGGACCTCCAAAATTGTGAAATAAATTTTGTTGGATTCCTCTCAAAGAGTACTATCCAGCGGTGCAGCCCAATATTTATGAAAATCTCTGTATTTGGCTCATTAATTTATTTTAAAAAAATTATAGGAATTTTTACAGGAGTTCTGTTTATTGGAAAATTCCCAAATTTGGGCAGGACATTCTTCCAATAATCCTTGAACTCCAGTAAAATTTTCAGAGGCGTGGGACTCCATTTGCTTGGCCAAATATTGTTTGAATCCTCTATGTGTCTGAAAAATGGGAAAATGGACAGAGACATTTTCAGACTTTTAACCATGTTTGGAAAATCCATATCTCTGTGTAGGAAGCTCCAAAAATGGTGAAACCAAGTCCTATGGACTCATGAGACTCTCAACTTTCTGAAAAAACCAAATTTGGAGCATGACAAGACACTATAACTGCCATAGGATTTCATAGAAGCCAAATAGTAAGAAAATTCCCTAGGCCACATCTTCCATCAACTTTGTCTGAAATTTTGCAAGCCATACCTCTGTATGATCTATGGACAACTGTAAAAATTTCAGAGCAAGTTGAGATCATCTTCTCCAGTTTTCTGCCAATTATGTCCAGCTTCATATTTATGTCCAATAGCTATTTCTTTGAACTTTATTCCAAAGACCTCCATTGATCCAAAATGATTCTTTCTCCGTCCAACACATAACCAGAACCCAAATCTCGAGTCTTAGTTGGTTTAAATCATTTTTAAGTCATAACACACATTTGTTTTATAATTCATATACTCGCAACATAAAACTGTGCATATTCATGTCGGTAGGAAATACGACGAAGGAGTTCGACGAAAAACTCAACTCGGAGCAACAAGTTGAAGCCTTACTCGTCACAAATCTACTGATTTAAAAGTAGAAATAAACCTGCAGCATCATAAGGCAAGCCCCGGTTTGCATTTAACAACTTTTAGTTATATTTTACTTTGTATCACTTTTATTGGTCTAGTATGTATTGTGCATTAGGTCAAGGTGATTGATACTCCAAATGCATGACCCACAAACCCTTGGAGTTAAAGGGTAGAATAGGTTACCTTCGTGTAGCTTCGGCTAGGCTTAAGTTGTATAGGATCCGGTACAAGTCGGGTAGTTGGAAGCTACTCGCGAGTTTAGGATGTTGGTTCAGCGGCGTATGATTCTACAGAATGAAAGTTTTGGAATGAAAAATGAGACCGAGCAGAGAGTAGGAGCAGCAGGACGTTGGGCTTGTGTGGCTATAGCTCTGTTTGTGTCAGTTAAGGACCGATGCGTATGCCGCCCTGCTGAGCAAGTTTGAACAGTACCGAATGCATACTGGAATTATGGGGTCCAGGAAACCGATGTAACTCGGGTACTCTCCTGTCGAAACTTATACGACCGTCCTTTGGGGGTTGGTGTCAGAGGTGTAAACCCGCTAGCGGAGCAACTTCGACGTGTTCCGTGTAGTGGCCCTTCTGATGGGTCGGCGGAACTGGTTCGGCATTGTAGTGACGGGTGAAAGGTTGCTGCATACAACGTAAGAAAGAGCTTGCGTGAGTCTTTCGAGGTGGGTGTATGTGTCATGTATTCCGGGTGTGTCCTGATTGCAATCACCGTCCCTCGCGGTTATATGAGTACCACTTGTTCACTTTGTTGTGACGTAGTAATAATTTCCAGATAAAGTGAGATGAATCATTGTTGATGTGAAGTTCTTAAACTCATTGTATTGCCAACCATGTATGCTATAGTTGTAGAGCTCACTAAGTTTATATTCCACTTTGGGCATCACCACATCGGAGAAAAGTGTTTCTTATTTGATTGTGGACTTCCGATGTGAGGGCTGCCTAAGGCATAATAATCTGCTGCTATTAAACTGAAAATAAGGATTAACATGTAGACGTGTCGTTATTGCATCATCCTTTCCCTATGTTAGTAATCTCTGCATGTAGAGTTTCATGGTTTAGGAGTGTCGGTTAAGTCTTGCTGAGCCATCGTGCTCACGGTTACATTATTAGTGTTTTGCAGGTTATAAAATTTGCTATGAAGATGGTTGTTCGGTGAGCCATCAGAGACTCACCGGAGACCCTGTTGCTGCACTCATCTTTGTGTAAGCTAGTAAGAAGCGTCCGCGGGCTGGACGTCTTCACTTTTTCATAGTTTGGACCGAGAGTAAGTGTGTATGTATATTCCGCTGTGTGTACCTTCGTGGTACATTATTTTGTAAATGACACTATCTTGAGAAATAAAAAACTTTGTACTTTATGGTTCTTTTCGTGTATGATGTTGGGTGCCGCATCGCACGGCACCACCCAATGTGTATCCTAGAGTGTGGATCCCAGAAGGGGTTCCCCACAGGCGTGGTATCAGAGCCGCATTGGGAATAGCACGCATGAAAAGAGCTTATTTTCGAAAACATAGAAGTATACGAGTGAGGAACGTGTAGTATGCCCACATGAGGACTATTAGTAGCATAGTTACTTAAGGTGGCAAGCTAACAGTGTGTTAATATTCAGTATTTCAATTCTGTAACGACGCACCTACGTGGAGGTAAGAGGTAAGGTATGCCACCACAGGTGGATCAATTGCGGTAACTCGCCATACGAGTAATAGTATGGAATGGTATACCGTGGCTTGGCACGGTAGTTAATATGAGTCTCTGAACCTCTCTATGGTTCCGAGAGCATATCAAAATGCTGATCTCCAGCGTGTTTTAGGCAAAAGTGAGAATACCCCATCGTGTGGTAAGCAACACGATAGTATGCAACTCTTGAACGTTCAATGTTCAAAGGGCCATACGCAGCGCTCGCCATCGGTGTGCCTCAACTGTCATGAGGCAGTAGGTGGTATCCGTTGGGTTGATAACATTCCCAACTGTGACGACCCGTTAGCTCTCTACTCGGATTCCCCGTCGTGTGGTGTGAAAACACGACCATGTACCTTGAGATGTGGCTTGACTCAAGGATGGCCTGTATGGCAATGATACGGGGCGTATGTTTTTACTATGATATGGACCTGCCTGAAATGGAAAAACCTTTGTGTGCATCACTATTGATTGTTTTTCTGCAGGTACCTTAACCACATTATAACATTGCATTTTAGAAAACGTTTGTGAGTGATCATTTTAGTGCCACCACTTGAAACGTATATGCTGGTATGACGCCGGTTAGGATTTTGATTTGGTGAGGAAACGTAGTACCGTGAAATGTTCTTAACTGCATGAAAAAGAGAGTTTTCAAAGAAAAGAGTAAATTTGGAGTCTAGGATTCCATTAGGGGTTAATGCAACTCCTATATTGAACTAAGAGTCAATTGGGAGTATAGTTTCCATTTCAAACCATTAGAAACAACCTCCCCTGTTTTCAGCAGAATTTTTGCTGAACTTGAACAGAGCATAACTTTTGATTGGTTGAACCGATGGAGGTGAAGGATACATTTCTGGATATATTTTCAAGTCTTTTCTGTAGAACTCCAGAACAGAATCTCCCTCCAAATAGATGAAAATCTCAGATGAGTGTTAACTGTCCAGAAACAGGGCAGACCAAAAATACTCTCTGGAATTTTCTGTATTCAACCATAACTTCTTGTAGAAAAATTTCTAAAGGTCATGTAAGACACCGTTGGAAAGTTTGTGATATGTGCTACGAATTTGTAGTCCAAAGTTTATACAGATTTGGGGTAGAACTTTATGAAATCTTACGGACAAAACAGATACTTTCAGAGGAGGTGCTGTCAAAATTGTTCCAGATCTCTGTCAACTTTGAAATATCATAACTCCTGATCCAGAAATTATATGAAGGTAAATAAATACTCGTTGGCAATATATTGAAGTTATCAAAAACTTTGATATTCAATTTGAGACATGAAACAGCCATTTTCATAATCAAATTCTGGGATGAAGGTCCAAGGGTCATACTGAACAGAGCATTGCTCATTGCCCATGTAACTTAGGACTTGTTGTGGACATGAAGGTTTTTATACTTCTCTAAATTCCATGACATATTCATTAGTCATCTTTCATCATTCCTTGCTGTTGATTTAAGTGCTTGACAAACTTCAACAATCATTGGTTATATTTCAGAATTGTCAAAAACCTTGTTTCCTTCATATATGCTGCACAGTTGATGTGATGCTTTTGCGGTTAATAATTTTCAAGTTAAAGCTGAGTACACTCTTGGATATTAACCGTAAATTGCTCGCTCTTGCAGTATGGATCATACTCATTCCGGGTATGTGGTTGGTGGTTCCAGTCGGGATGGAAATGATTCATTGCAGCGACGATCACCGCCATCATCAACCGGACTGGCGGAGGTGTTGGGAAGAATGGCTGAGTCTCTTGAGTTGTTGGTGCAGCAAGGCATCCGACAGGAGACCTCCCAGCAAAACTCCACACTGAATACGTATCTGGATTTTCTAGCAAGACAACCACCTGTATTCTCGGAAGCTAAAGAAGCCTTGGAGGCAGATCATTGGCTCCGGGTTATTGAAACTAAATTGAGAATGTTCCAGTGTGATGAATATGAGAAGGCTTTATTTGCTGCTCAGCAACTTCATGGATCCGCTGGGGCTTGGTGGTCGCTAAGATCGCTGAAGGCCATCATGTGACGTGGACGGAGTTTCGTGATGCTTTCCGTGCACGTCATATCTGTGAGGGCATCGTCAAACCCAGAATTGAAGAGTTCTATGGACTCAAACAAGAAGGCATGATTGTCATGAAGTACTTTACAGAATTTAACCGTTTAGTACAATATGCATCCGCTTATATGCATAACGAGATGATGAAGTGTCATTACTTCTTCCGAGGCCTCGATGTGAAGCTTCGGACAAAAGTGGCACAATGCAATAAAGAGAATTATAGCGAGTTAGTCGATGCCGCTATGATTCAAGAAAAAGCTGAACTCGAGCATAAGGAAAGTAAAAGGAAGAGAAAATTATCACTGGCAAGTACGGGTGATTATCATCAAGAACAACCAGTGATATATTGCTTACCATCCGGGGTGTAAATTCAGTCCTTTGATGGGCCACCCCAGATCCAATACTGTTCATATTCACCTATGGATGTTCAGCCACTGCTGCAACAGCAGCAAATGAGTATTGGTGCACCCTCACCTCAGCAAAGTGCACAAGTATTTCAACCACTTCCGTATGGTGAAGATCCTGAGCTCGCATCATACGACACTCGTAGCGATGTAGAGCATATTCCTCAAAAGTTTCCTGTGACCAAGCCAAGCAGCAGTAACATATCATCGCAAGCTGCAAAGAAATTCCATGGTCAGCCAAGGAGGACAGCACTGAAAGTAGGAAATATAAACTATATGGCAGTTGAAGACGTTCCCGTAGGAGAACCCGTGTTCGCGGGTATGTTCAGCCTATGTGGTCAGTCCACATTCGTGTTGTTCGACTCGGGTGCTACACATGATTTTATCAGCAAAGATTATGTGATTAAGCACCAAATACCCTCAACCACCTTGGCCGCATCATATCATATTAATTCACTGGGAGGTAGTAGGACAGCGGGCAGAATTGTTGCTCGAGCGCCTATATGTTTGGATGGGCGGATATATCCTACTACGCTCATCATTCTAGAAGACTTGCGGATTGACATAATCTTGGGAATGGCTTGGTTGACGCATCACCAAGCTATCTTTGATATTAATTCACGAATGGTGCAGCTGAATTGACAGAAGCACGAGCAACACACGTTGATTCTGAGAAATGTTGCACCGGAAGTCACTGCTGTCCACACTGTTGAAGCTAAGAAACTGGAGGATATTCTAGTGGTCCGGGAATATTCGGATGTGTTTCCTAAGGATCTACCGGGCATGCCGCCCGAACACAAAGTGGAGTTCAAAATTGAACTAGCGCCGGGAACCACACCCGTCTCTCGGAGGCCGTATAAAATGCCACCGAAGGAACTTGCGGAGCTGAAGGAGCAGCTGAATGATTTGTTAAGCAAAGGCTTCATTCGACTCAGTTCATCACCATGGGGATGCTCCGCGCTGTTCGTCAAGAAAAAGGATGAGACTTTAAGGCTATGTGTGGACTATCGTCCACTCAATGCCGTAACGATCAAGAACAAGTATCTAGTACCCCGTATCGATATGCTTTTCGATCAACTAGTGGGTGCTAAGGTATTCTCCAAGATGGGTCTTCGGTCCCGGTATCACCAGATAAAAATCCGGGCAGAAGACGTACCTAAGACGGCGTTCTCGACAAGATATGGTCTTTATGAATATCTTGTCATGTCTTTTGGGTTGACCAATGTTCAAAGGGCCATACGCAGCGCTCGCCATCGGTGTGCCTCAACTGTCATGAGGCAGTAGGTGGTATCCGTTGGGTTGATAACATTCCCAACTGTGACGACCCGTTAGCTCTCTACTCGGATTCCCCGTCGTGTGGTGTGAAAACACGACCATGTACCTTGAGATGTGGCTTGACTCAAGGATGGCCTGTATGGCAATGATACGGGGCGTATGTTTTTACTATGATATGGACCTGCCTGAAATGGAAAAACCTTTGTGTGCATCACTATTGATTGTTTTTCTGCAGGTACCTTAACCACATTATAACATTGCATTTTAGAAAACGTTTGTGAGTGATCATTTTAGTGCCACCACTTGAAACGTATATGCTGGTATGACGCCGGTTAGGATTTTGATTTGGTGAGGAAACGTAGTACCGTGAAATGTTCTTAACTGCATGAAAAAGAGAGTTTTCAAAGAAAAGAGTAAATTTGGAGTCTAGGATTCCATTAGGGGTTAATGCAACTCCTATATTGAACTAAGAGTCAATTGGGAGTATAGTTTCCATTTCAAACCATTAGAAACAACCTCCCCTGTTTTCAGCAGAATTTTTGCTGAACTTGAACAGAGCATAACTTTTGATTGGTTGAACCGATGGAGGTGAAGGATACATTTCTGGATATATTTTCAAGTCTTTTCTGTAGAACTCCAGAACAGAATCTCCCTCCAAATAGATGAAAATCTCAGATGAGTGTTAACTGTCCAGAAACAGGGCAGACCAAAAATACTCTCTGGAATTTTCTGTATTCAACCATAACTTCTTGTAGAAAAATTTCTAAAGGTCATGTAAGACACCGTTGGAAAGTTTGTGATATGTGCTACGAATTTGTAGTCCAAAGTTTATACAGATTTGGGGTAGAACTTTATGAAATCTTACGGACAAAACAGATACTTTCAGAGGAGGTGCTGTCAAAATTGTTCCAGATCTCTGTCAACTTTGAAATATCATAACTCCTGATCCAGAAATTATATGAAGGTAAATAAATACTCGTTGGCAATATATTGAAGTTATCAAAAACTTTGATATTCAATTTGAGACATGAAACAGCCATTTTCATAATCAAATTCTGGGATGAAGGTCCAAGGGTCATACTGAACAGAGCATTGCTCATTGCCCATGTAACTTAGGACTTGTTGTGGACATGAAGGTTTTTATACTTCTCTAAATTCCATGACATATTCATTAGTCATCTTTCATCATTCCTTGCTGTTGATTTAAGTGCTTGACAAACTTCAACAATCATTGGTTATATTTCAGAATTGTCAAAAACCTTGTTTCCTTCATATATGCTGCACAGTTGATGTGATGCTTTTGCGGTTAATAATTTTCAAGTTAAAGCTGAGTACACTCTTGGATATTAACCGTAAATTGCTCGCTCTTGCAGTATGGATCATACTCATTCCGGGTATGTGGTTGGTGGTTCCAGTCGGGATGGAAATGATTCATTGCAGCGACGATCACCGCCATCATCAACCGGACTGGCGGAGGTGTTGGGAAGAATGGCTGTCTCTTGAGTTGTTGGTGCAGCAAGGCATCCGACAAGAGACCTCCCAGCAAAACCCCACACTGAATACGTATCTGGATTTTCTAGCAAGACAACCACCTGTATTCTCGGAAGCTAAAGAAGCCTTGGAGGCAGATCATTGGCTCTGTGTTATTGAAACTAAATTTGGAATGCTCCAGGGTGATGAATATGAGAAGGATTTATTTGCCGCTCAGCAACTTCATGGATCTGCTGGGGCTTGGTGGTCTGAATATCTTGCTAAGATCGCTGAAGGCCATCGCGTGACGTGGATGGGGTTTCGTGATGCTTTCCGTGCACGTCATATCTGTGAGGGCATCGTCAAAACCAGAATTGAAGAGTTCTATGAACTCAAATAAGAAGGCATGAGTGTCATGAAGTACTTTACGGAATTTAACCATTTAGTACAATATGCATCCGCTTATGTGCATAACGAGATGATGAAGTGTCATTACTTCTTCCGAGGCCTCGATGTGAAGCTTCGGACAAAAGTGGAAGCTACTCGCGAGTTTAGGATGTTGGTTCAGCGGGGTATGATTCTAGAGAATGAAAGTTCTGGAATGAAAAATGACACTGAGCATAGAGTAGGAGAAGCAGGACGTTGGGCCTGTGTGGCTATAGCTCTGTTTGTGTCGGTTAAGGACCGATGCATATGCCACCCTGCTGAGCAAGTTTGAACAGTACCGAATGCATACTGGAATGATGGGGTCCAAGAAACCGATGTAACTCAGGCACTCTCGTGTCGAAACTTAAACGGCCGTCCTTTGGAGGTTGGTGTCAGAGGTGTAAACCCGCTAGCGGAGCAACTTCGACGTGTTCCGTGTAGTGGCCCTTCTGATGGGTCGGCGGAACTGGTTCGGCATTGGAGTGACGGGTGAAAGGTTGCTGCATACAACGTAAGAAAGAGCTCGCGTGAGTCTTTCGAGGCGGGTGTATGTGTCGTTATTCCGGGTGTGTGCTGATTGCAATCACCGTCCCTCGCAGTTATATGAGTACCACTTGTTCACTGTGTTGTGACGTAGTAATAATTTCCAGATAAAGTGAGATGAATCATTGTTGATGTGAAGTTCTTAAATTCATTGTATTGCCAACCATGTATGCTATAGTTGTAGAGCTCACTAAGTTTATATTCCACTTTGCGCATCATCACATTGGAGGAAAGCGTTTCTTGGTTCATTGTAGACTTCTGATGTGAGGGCTGCCTAAGGCATAATAATCTGCTGCTATTAAACTGAAAATAAGGATTAACATGTAGTTGCATCATCCTTTCCCTATGTTAGTAATCCCTGCATGTAGAGTTTCATGGTTTAGGAGTGTCGGTTAAGTCTTGCTGAGCCATCGTGCTCACGGTTGCATTATTAGTGTTTTGCAGGTTATAAAATTTGCTACGAAGATGGTTGTTCGGTGAGCCATCAGAGACTCACCGGAGACCCTGCCGCTGCACTCATCTTTGTGGAAGCTAGTAAGAAGCGTCCGCGGGCTGGACGTCTTCTCTTTTGCATAGTTTGGACCGAGAGTAAGTGTGTATGTATATTCCGCTGCGTGTAACTTCGTGGTACATTATTTTGTAAAGGACACTATCTTGAGAAATAAAAGACTTTGTACTTTATGGTTCTTTTCATGTATGTTGTTGGGTACCGCATCGCACCGCACCACCCAATGTGTATCCCAGAGTGTGGATCCCAGAAGGGCTTCCCCACATGACTCCCATATTGAACTAAGGGTAAATTGGGAGTGTAGATCCAATTCTAAAGACTTAGGAACAACCTCCCCTGTTTCGGCAAAAAATTGTTGATGAACTTAAACAGGGTATAACATAGGATTGGTTGAACCAATGGAGGTGTGTGATACTATTGTGGAAAGTTTCTGAAGTCTTCTACAACTTTTCTGTAGAACTCCAGAACAAAATCTCCCTCCAAATGGATGAAAATATAAGATGAGTAGGCACTGTCTAGAAACAAGGCAGTCCAAAAATGCTCTCTGGATTTTTTTGTATTTCGATCACAACTTTCTGTAGAAAAATTCTAAGAGCCAAGTAAAATACCGGAGGAAAGTGTAGGAAATGTGCTACAACTTTGTAGTTCGGTGTTTTCCTAGATTTGGGGCAGAATTAGTAGGAATTTTGTGAACAAAACAGCCACTTCCAAGGAGGTGCTGTTAAAATTCCTGAGAAAGTTCTGTCAACTTGTAAAAATCACAACTCATAAACTAGGAAGGATATGGAGGCAAATAAATACAATATGGATTCCTTTTTGAGTCTACTACAACTTTTTTGTTGAACTCTAGTCCAGATTTTGCCTCCAAGGTGGTCAAAAACAGTTGAATTATCCAGACTGGTCAGCTGGACCAGAAGCTGGACAAAGAACACCATGTTGAAGTTTTTCAACCAAAACACTTAGTTTCACATTTCGATATCCAGCGGCTGTTGTAAAACAGCGAGTTGGAGTCAAAAAGTTTATGCATTCGACATATCACTTCGAGCTAGGACATGTTTGGGTCCAGTACAATAGTGAGGAATTACGCATGCTAACGCACTTAACATCCCGTGGCGACCCACGATGGTCGAAATGAACTTTTAATCCATAAAGTTCATTACTTTGGAACTCGATCATGGGACATGGTCCAGGGATGTATATGTTGTATAAAGTTTATACTTTATCCATATGTGTGAATGTTATGCGTATTATTTATTCCATTCTCGTACTAGTATTGTATAGACTGGATGAAGTAATCAAACATGTGCTGATCGTTTGAATGGTATGGATGCAGAATGGTGCGTACACGGTCAACGCAAGAGGAGGGAGTTCCAAGTCAGGTTCATGGTGATGAGTCTCCACCTCCGGAGCAAACCACGACGCAGCAGTAACCACCTCCTCCACCGCCAGAACTTCCACTAAATCTTGCGGAGGTTCTCGCCGTAGTACTCGGCTCACGCGACGAGCAAACTGAGCTGCTGCGGATGCTGGTGCAACAAAATTCGTCCCATCCAGGAGGACGCCAAGACAATGGGCAACGCCAGCCCCAACAAAGTTCATATTCGGACTTCCTGGTGACCCATCCACCGGTCTTTACGGAGGTCGAAGAGTTTTGGAGGCGGACAGCTTCATCCGCACTCTTGAGGCGAAGTTCGGTTTCCTACGGTGCACTGAACACCAGAAGGCGTTGTACACAGTGCAACAGCTTCAAGGGGAAGACGGTACCTAGTGGGCGAACTACACCGCCTCCTTACTGGCTGTCCATGCCATCACATGGATGGAGTTCCGGGAGGCGTTTTGCGCCTATCATATACCTCCCGGTGTTATGGAGAGGAAGCTCCAGAAGTTTCTGGAGCTGAAACAAGGCGAGAGGAGTGCTCATGAGTACTCCAGATCATTCAACCGGCTGGCGCAGTATGCGCCAGGATTTGTGGGGACGGAGGAAGAGAAGCGAAACGCGTCTTCCAGGGCCTGAATTCTAAAATGAAGGTCCATCTCGCCCAAAGCAATCGCGGCACTTTCAACGACCTTGTTAATGCCGCGATTTTACAAGAAAATGCTCAGCGCGAGCGCGGTTCTGACAAGAGGAAACGCAGCGCACTGGCAAGCAGCAGTGGTAGGGCGCCACAAAAATACCGTGTGGTGTATCGCTCACCATCCGGTCAGAGATGGCAGCCACTGGCGCGACCGCCTCAGTTTCGCGGTCGACAATATAATACGCCAAGTTTCCGACCATTGTATCCACCACAGCAACAGCAACAGCAACAGCAAAGGATGGTCCTGCGTGCGCCTCCGTTTCAACCGCGTGCACCGGGACTCCGTCCTCAATTCAGAGGGACCCCGACACCTTACATGTGCTTCACGTGTGGTCGTGTCGGGCATATTGCGAAGGACTGCCCCGAGCAGCGACAGGGCAGGGGTGCAGCACCGTATCAGGGTGCAAATCAGCCCTGCAATCAGCCCAAGAAACCAGCACCAAAACCCGGCAACATCCACCACTTAGCCATCAAAGACGTGCCGGAAGGCGAACCCGTCCTCGCGGGTACGTTTTCTTATTTAGATCATCCCGTGGTCATACTTTTTGACTCCGGTGCCACCCATAATTTCACAAGTCAATCTTATGTTATTAAATATCAATTTCCTATCATTCCCACAAATAGTTCATACTTGATATGCTCTCCGGGTGGGAAAATAACAGCTGATAGGATGGTCTATAGAGCACCATTACAATTGGGTGGGAATCTATATCCGACTTCTCTAATTATGTTAGAGAGTCAAAAACTTGATGTCATCTTAGGAATGTCATGGCTACATCGCCATGATGCTGTTCTTGACACCATTCCACGTGTGGTTCATTTAAACTCTCCACTTCATGAACCACATGTTCTCATTCTTGACCGTTCGGTTCAAGAAGCTCCAGCCACATATAACACGGAAGCCACAAAACTTGAGGATATTCATGTGGTCCGTCAATACCTGGATGTCTTTCCGGATGATCTACCGGGCATGCCACCCGAAAGGGATGTCGAGTTCAAGATTGAATTTGTACCTGGGACGACCCCGATATCACGGAGACCTACAAGATGACTCCGAATGAGCTAGCTGAATTGAAAGAGCAGCTCAATGATTTAATGAAGAAGGGTTTTATTCCACCGAGTTCCTCGCCATGGGGATGCTTGGCGCTGTTTGTGAAGAAGAAGGATGAAACCTTGAGGTTGTGTGTGGACTACCGACCTCTCAACGCCATCACCATCAAGAATAAATATCCACTGCCCCGCATCGATATTCTCTTCGATCAACTTGTGGGTGCGAGTGTATTTTCGAAGATGGATCTTCGCTCCGAATATCATCAAATCAGGATCCGAGCGGAGGACATTCTGAAGATGTCCTTCTTGACAAGATATGGGCTGTATGAATACCTCGTCATGTCCTTTGGTCCCACCAACGCCCCGGCACATTTCATGTATCTCATGAACTCAGTGTTCATGCCGGAGTTGGACAAGTTCGTGGTGGTGTTTATTGACGACATCTTGGTTTATTCCAAGTCTGAAGAAGAACACGCCGAACACCTGCATATCATGTTTCAACAATTGCGAGACCATAAGCTTTATGCCAAGTTCAGCAAGTGCGAGTTTTGGATCAGTCAAGTGCCATTTCTTGGTCATATTATTTCTGCGGAAGGCATTGCAGTTGATCCAAGCAAATCGAACAAGTGCTGAAATGGAAGTCCCCCACATCTGTCCATGAAGTCAGGAGCTTTCTCGGGTTAGCGGGATATTATCAGAGATTCATACCGAACTTCTCCAAGCTTGCTAAGCTGATGACGGATTTGTTGAAGAAGGGGATCAAATATGTTTGGAGCTCAGCATGTGAAGGAGCTTTCCAAGCATTGGTGAAGCATCTTACAACAGCCCCGGTGTTAGCTCAACCGGATACGACCAAGCCCTTTGATGTATATTATGATGTGTCCGGTATCGGGCTTGGCTGTGTATTGATGCAAGGAGGAAGAGTGGTCTCTTATGGCGCACGTCAACTTCATAACCACGAGAAGCACCCGACTCATGATATTGAGCTTGCTGCTGTGGTGTTGGCATTCAAAATGTGGTGGCACTATTTACTGGGGAACTTAGTGCATCTCTACACCGACCACAAGAGTCTGAAATATATATTCACTCAAAAAAAGTTGAATATGCGGCAACGGAGATGGCTAGAGATGATCAAAGACTATGAGATCGAGATTCACTACCATCCCGGTAAGGCAAATGTGGTTGCTGATGCCTTAAGCCGCAAATCTCACGTCAACCATCTATCCATCACCCCCTTGAAGAGGAGGAGCCGAGTTTGTACTTAGTTCCAGGGCATTATATAATCTTGCTCTCGTTCCTACCATACGAGAGGAGATTATGGAATCTCAGAAGAAAGACGTGGGAATGTCGCACATTCAGAGAAGAATGAAGAATGGAAAAATGAAATTCTTATGAAGGGATGAACACGACACTCTATGGTTTAAAGACCGTATAGTGGTACCCCGTGACATGAAGCTTCGGAAGAAAATCTTGGACGAAGCTCATTTGTCCAAGTATTCTATTCATCCGGGCAGCAACAAGATGTACCAAGATCTGAAAACCAGGTTTTAGTGGACATGGATGAAAAGAGAAATCGTGAAGTACGTATCCGAATGTGATACGTGTCGGCGTGTGAAAGCCGACCATATGCGTAAAGCCAGACAGCTGCAACCATTGAACATGCTGGCGTGGAAGTGGGAGGATATTAGCATGGACTTCATAGTTGGTTTACCTCTCACTCTCACAAGCATGACTCGATTTGGGTGATAGTCGATCGAGTAACCATGTTGGCTCATTTTATCCCCGTACATACAAAGTACGTGGCCAAGAAATATGTGAAGTTGTATATCGCAAGGATCTTGTGCTTGCACGGTGTTCCCCGCACAATTACTTCAGATTGTGGTGCGCTGTTCGCCGCTCGGTTTTGGGAACAGCTGCACGCGTCATGGGGGACCAAACTGATCCGAAGCTCCACATATCACCCGCAGACGGATCGTCAAACTGAGCGGATGAATCAAGTGCTTCAAGACATTCTACGCGCTTGTGCCATCCACCACGTCAAAAATTGGGATGATCATTTGCCGTTGGCGGATTTTTCTTACAACAATGGCTATCAAGCTAGCATCAAGATGGCGCCGTATGAAGCTCTCTACGGCTGGAAATGCCGCACACCCCTCAACTGGTGCGAGTCCGACGAGCGAGTTATCTATGGCATTGAACTTGTGAATGAGGTTGAAGAACGAGTGCGAGTAATACAAGCCAACCTCAAGGCTGCTCAATCTCGTCAGAAGAGCTATGTGGATAAAAGACGCCGTCCTCTCCACTTCGACATCAGAGACCTGGTTTATGTCCGTGTGTCTCCGATGAAGGGAGTTCATCATTTCGGAGTGAAGGGCAAACTTGCGTCACGATTCATTGGTCTGTTCGCCGTCATTGAAAAATGCGGACTCGTGGCCTATCGCCTGGAGTTACTGGCGTCGCTCGTGGGAATTCACAATGTCTTCCACATCTCTCAGCTGATGAAGTGCCTCAAACCCTCGGCTGAAATCCGCACTGAAGACATAGAAGTTCTTCAACCGGACCTCTCATATGCAGAATATCCAGTCTGGATTATCGATGAAAAGACTCGCGCCACAAGAAACCGGACTTTATGGTTTTACATGTTCTTGTGGAGTAACTATACCGCTGATGAGGCGACATGGGAAAGCGAGGACTATCTACGAGCAAATTATCCGGACTTGCTATCATCGTATACCCGGTGAAGTTTCGCCACTTTGCTTTTCTTTTGGAACCTCGAGACGAGATTGTTTTTAAGGGGGGATGTAAAATCCCCAAAATGATAGCAGGAAATTCAGCACGTTTACACTTAGGAAAAATGAGGGGAATTAAAAATTTGAATTATAACGGTGTGAGTTCAAAGTAAGGATTCAAACTTCCCAAAAACTTCCAAACATGGAGATCTGAATGCATAACTTGGATCTTCACATGTCAAATATTCAATCTTCCAAATTTCAGCTCATTTGGAGGGGTTCTAATATTTGTTTGGGATTAAAAGAGGAAACCCTCGAATATGAATTTAAATTTCAGTTTCAAATCCCAACTTCCTCAATTTGCAAATTTGGTTTCACAAATGTGTTCTCCACATTTGAATTAGCAGCCATGCCAAAATTCAGAAATAATTGAGTTGGTTTTCTATGTTTTTGGAACAATGCAAAAGGGAAGATTCAAATTCCAATTCAATTTCAAATAACCAAAATCAGTTCAAATTCCACACTAGAATTCAAATCCTTGGAATTCAAATATTCAAACCATGACTTTGAGGTGAAGCAAAGCTTTTAATTGTGAGTAGCTGTGGAAAAAGATCACTGGAAAATTTTGATTTAGAAATGAGGGGATGGGGTCCACATGTCAGCCACTCACAGAATCAAACCGACCCTGTTTTGCCTTCGGTCGAGCAGCGAGGGAACGCCAGCGCCGGCTGCAACCCGCTCCTGAGGACTCCACGATGCCACCTCCTGTTTTCTCGGCCGCTTGATCATCTCCACACACCACAGCTGCAGCACTGAAGTTCTCTTTTGCCTCTCTCGCTCGCTCACCGCTCCCTCCGCTCTCTCCCGTGAAGAACACGCACCGGCGCTGCGCTCTCTGTTCGGTTTGCCCACAACCGGCCGAACTCCGGTTGCTCGAGCTCCCAACGCAAGAAAGCAGTGCCACGACATGCTCTATTGATCTACCATATCCACACCATGGTTGCTTGCTCGTAGTAGCCGTAAACGGACGATTGTTGCCGAGTGCCGAAGTGAACCGGCGGAGCACCGTTCAGCCTCACCATCGCCAGCACGCTACGGCCTTCGTCATCTCTGGTTCCCTGTACAAAAAAGGTGCGCGTGACAGCCTAGATGGTGTAGCCAAAAACAGTTCATTAGGTTCCGCCGGTAGCTAGAATTTTGGGTTTTACCAAACCCTAGTTTATAGAGACAACCCTCGGTATACGATCAAATTCGTTGTGCAGGGGTAGCTAGAGCTCATTCTGGTCTAGGAGAAGCTTTGCTAGATCGCTACTGTCCTTCTCGCTCAAACGGTGCTCAAAACCATCAAGGACCGGAGGAGTTCTTTGAGTTTTGTTGCCGCCGTTGTTTTGCGGGCTCGGGTCACCGGTGAGGTCCCATCTCCGGTGGTTTTCATGGAGAACGGGCTATAGGTCAGGGTCGTCCATGCCTCACTGGTGCTTTTGGAGCAAACCCTAGCTTGATTGACCCACTGCCGAGTGAGAACGAGGTCACCGAAGTGGAGTTCGACATGTCGGTGCGAGCACTGTTCCGGCTGTTGCCATCCTTCCCCGACCCCACCATCGTGTTCAGCACGGTGTAAAACTCACAGGCGGCAAGTTTGATGAAGTTTGGACCACGGAAACCCTGTCCCGGCGAGCCTCGTCGGAGTGCGCCGCCGTGGGAAGCACGAGGTAGACGAAGGAGGGCCGTGTCCCACCGGTCAGCCTCTGTCTCCGAGTGGAGATCGGTGTGTGGCACCGGATCGGGTGCAGCTGCGCGGGAAATAACCCTGTGGCCTCGGTGTTGCCGCCATCTGAGTGGATAGCGCCACGGGTAGGGCCCACAACCAGAGTTTAAACATTTTCTCATTTTTTTAGATTTAGTGCAAACTTCAAATGACCATAACTTTCAGTAGGAATGTCCAAAATTTGTAAACAAATTTTGTTGGATTCCTCTCAGTCAGTACTTTGCAGAAATGCAAATAATTTGATCTGAAGATCTCTGGAATTTTCTCAAAAATTCATCAAAAGTAAATCTTTGGGAATTAATTCCAGAAGATCCCTGTTATGAAATTCCCTCAAATTTGGCCAGAACATTCTGCGTGATATTAGAGATCTTCTGTAAAAGTTTGAGCTTCATTTTTGTCCATTTGCTTGGCTAAATTTCCTTCCAAAGTTCAGCCTTTATTTGGAAATTCATATTCTAAACAGAAACTTTTCAGAACTCCTGTCCAACTTCAAATTTTCATATCTCTCTGTTGATAGCTCCAAAAATGGTGAAACAATTTTTTTAGAACCATGTGCACTTACCCTAATTATATATTCCACTGTTAGCCTGTCAAAACTTCAGATTTGAGATCAAAATTCAGAGAAGCCTTGTACTTGTGGGAATTTTGGAGACCACAAAGTGCAATGAAATTTCTCCAAACTTTGCTCAGATCATCTTTATAGGATCTAGTATCCACTGGAAAAATCCCAAAGCCAATTAAGGAACCTAAATAGCAGTAGTTATGAATAGAAGTGTAATTCTTATACTTCATTAGCACTTATACATATATTTTACTACATTTCGTATAGTGACCGAAGTTGAGGACGCACCGGAGCCGTTGGACGTCCTCCCACCAGACACTGACTTTCCGTTTAACTTGCAACCAGGCAAGCCCCGGTTTGCATTTAAGTACTTTTCTAAAGTTTTCATTTGTATCATTATGTTTAGTGTGTAATGCTTACATTAGAGTTAGGGTGATTGAAACCCCACTTGCATAACCTTTTAAATCCTATGAAGGGTTGGATAGTTTACAAACTCGACGAGTAGAGAATGTCATGCTAATGTTCTTAGGATCTCGGTAGAAGTCGAGTGGTTGGAATCTACTCACGAGATAGGTATTTATTCACACGGTATGGAAAGAGGTAGATAATGGCTTAAGATTGTGAAACTGAGATCCAGCAGGGGGATAGGTTGCAGTGAGCATAGGTCTCACGTGCGTAGCCCTGTTGGTGTCAATTGAGGACCGAACCGTGTGCGGCCCTGCTGGACAAGTTTGAATAGTACCGGATGCATACTGGCATATGGGAACCAGGAAACCGATGTAGTTGGTTAACCTGGGTGCCGAGGCTTACCCAACCGTTTTATAGGAGTGGGTTGAGGGTAGCAAGGTGTAAACCTACCGGTGGGCACAGACACGGTCCACGCGGGAACCTCCTGCCTGTTACGGATGGACCGGTTCAGCATTTGGGTTGCCTTTGAAAGGTTGTTGCATACAACAAAGTAGGAAGGTGTGAAGCACCACACTTCTGAAAGTGGGTGTATGTGACTGTTATCTGGGTGTCTTCTGATTGCAATCACCGTCCATCGTGGTTATTTGAGTACCGCTTGTTCACTGCGCTGTGACGTAGTAAGAAGTGAAAAAAGCCAAATGAATATGCTGCATTGAACTATTAATGTCTTGAAACCCTGTATGCTGTAGTTGTAGAGCTAATTAAGTTTATCTTCCACTTTGGGCATCACCACATCGGAGGAAAGTGTTTGTTGTGGAGGAAAGCGTTTCTTGTTTGATTGTGGACTTCCGATGTGAGGGCTGCCTAAGGCTCATTAAACTGCTGCTATAAAACCGAAAGTAAGGATTAACATATAGGCGTGTCTTTATTCAATGTCTTTCTCCCATATTACTAATCCCTGCTTATAGAGTTCCATGATTAGGGTGTCGGTTAAGCCTTGCTGAGCCATCATGCTCACGGTTGCAATATTTAAGCTATGTGCAGGTGAGAGTTATGAGGATGGGTCCGAGGACGAGGCGATGCCCCTGTCAGGGTACACGGCCGAGCTGGAGCCCTGCATGCCGCCGTGATGTCCGGTTGTATGTTGCTAGCGTGTAGCATCCCCGGGCTGGACAACTGCACTTTTGCATAGCTAGGCTGAGAATTCAGCTATTAATAAGACTTCCGCTGTATAATTAAGTTTATAAAAGACTTCTGCTGTTTCTATGTAAAATAAAAGTTTGTATGTTGTTCTTAATCTTTTTTTGTGTGCTGTTGGGTGCCGCATCACAGGGCACCACCCTCTGCGATCCCGGATTGGGTGAACCATGGGGTGGTCCCCACAGAAGGGCGAGGAACCGTGATGTTCCTGTGCAGGACTGGAGAGCTGCGTACATTCTCACGGGTGTATTATATTCCTCGGTTGACAACAAACATAATCAGCATTGGTCAACTTGATGAAGCTGTATATCAGGTCGACATCAAGGAGGGTTTGATGAGGATACGTGAACCCGGTGGAAGGCTACTAGCAAAGGTGTTGAGGGGAGAGAATCGAATATGTTCCTTGCAAGTGAAACTGAGGGAAGCAATGTGCATGACAGTGAAAGGAAGTGAAGAAGATTGGAGGTGGCATGCTCTTCTTTGTAAAAGTCCCAAAAACGTGAATGCAAAGGAACGTGCGATTGAACGTCATCGTGTTTCTGGTTCATGAAAAATGAGACTTACAAAAACTTTCTCACATGTGATGGTATGCATGAGGTGCAACCACATGGGTTCAAGCATGCCTTTGAACGTGTTGGACCAAGGTGAAGTTAAGCTCATGTGTAATCATGCATGTGGATGAGAAAGAATGGAGATAAGGTCTTTAGACTCAAAGCCTCAGCTCAGATTGCCACCAAACTTTTGAACACACATGGAGCCTCATACATTTGAAATTGAGGAGAATATGGTGGCAACTTTCGGATTTGAGGGTGAGCCAAAAAAGGGAATGGACTATGATCATGTTGAGTTCATGCTGAATTCAAACATGCTAAGACAAGGGAATGACTTGAGTTATGTCACATAAAATGATAAACTCAAACATGGACATGTGGGAAGAGTTAAAATCTTCTTTAACTCCTGTTGAACACATGTTAACCCGGGAAAGGATTTCACTCCCAAAAAGCTAACTCATATGCACATTCTCTATGAGTAGAGGGGAGGGAAGTTTAAACCCCATTTTTGAACCCTTGCAAAGCATTCATGGTCAGATGGTCCAAAAGCAAATATATGAGATGACCATTGCAGTCCTCAGGTATTAAAGAGCTTAAGTTCCAAAATTGCAGAATGTTTGAGCTCATATACCATTTGTTCAAAGCCTTGTTTGAGATCACCTCGAATTCAAATTTGAGGGGCATAGCCAAACTGAACTTGTGAGGTTCAGCTTGGGACCAAGCTTGATCCAGCATAGGCCAAAAGCAAACCAAAGGGTTTCACCCAAATTCAAATGGGTCATTACCAAAGAGGGCTTAAATATTCAGTTTGAATTAAATGTTTCACTTCAAGAAAAAGAAGGCCATTTCCAAATAGGAATTCAAACTGTTGTTTGAAAATTTGTATTTGCAATGGCCAACTCAAGGATCAGAAGGCATATTTGAATTCCTCAGGTCCAAATTATGAGGTAGCCGTTTGAGCAAATTTGGAGGTGCTTTGATATGAATATCAAAGGAACTTGTAAATTTCATCCAAATGTGAGTTTAAATTTGAAACTGAGGCACAATTTGTCAAATTAGCAAATGGCTTTTGAATTTGAGCTCCATATGAGTAAACTTTGCATATGCCAAAAATTTGGATATTTAGGAGAGGGGATGAGTGGGACCCAAGTGTCATAGAGAGGGAGAAAACTTAACCCACAAGTTTTGCTGTCTCTGTTCAAACGCATTCGGTAGACTGAATAACCGGTTCCCCGTTTTCGCTCGAAGGACCGAGCACGCGCGCGCGCCACCGAAGCAACGCGACCGCCAGCTCCCGATCTGCTTCAACGTCGGTTCCCCCGCGCCCTTATCGGTCTCCCACCGAGTGCACACCTCACAGCACCGAGCCCACGTCCGAGCCACGCCCCCCCTCCTCGCCACAGCGCCGTTTCCAGGGGATTTTGCCGCTGCCGCGGCGACACGCTTGGGCTCCTGTCATCAACCCTCTCCCCGAGCCGTGAACGCCCGGACAAGCTCAGAAGAAGCGTCGCCCACGCTCCCTGAAGCCGTCAAAGCATGTTCCGAGGGTGCAGCGGGCTGCAATCGCCTCGGCGAGCCAGTTCTTCCCCGGCGGACCGACCTCGGCGACTTCACTTCAAATCAAGCCTCTCCGGTGTTTCATGCCCAACAAAGCCACGAATAAGGTTGGTTACCACCTCTCCTTGCTGTCCACCGAGTTCAGGATCATTTCATAGGACCACCTGGCCGGAATTTGAGTTTTACTCACGGCGGGTTCTTCGGGTTGCCGGCTCCAAACCGGGAAATTCTCCCCCGAGGTGTGAAAGCTCCCGGTTGTGTTCTGGGGTCATGATCCTTAGCTTCCTACAGACCTCCTCGACCAAACAGAGCACGATTCCATCAACCCTAGCCAAAGAAAGCCCAGTTTTTCCTTTGTCGCCGCAAAAACCGCCTCGGGCGCACGGTGACGGCATAGCTAGCGGCCTCTCCAAGCAAAATTGGGCACACGTCGATGAGCTACACCTTCCACTGATGCTGTAGCGCTAATCCTTCGTGTTTTTGGCGAGCTAGAACGGCAGCGCTACGTCGCTGAAGCTCGGTTGAGCCGCCACACCGTCGTGTGCTCGGTTAGGGCCGACGTCGGGGCGGGGAAACCCTCTCCCCATGTTCAGCGCACGAAATTAGGGGCTGACGGCAAGTTTGAGCCCGAGAAGTGAACGGAAGACCGGGTTCCGAAGTTCTCCGGCGAGCCCCGGCGGCGGGGGTCGCGCGGGAGCCGGAGGAAGACGAAGGAGGGGACGGCCCCACTCGTCAGCGGCTAGGTTTACGCGTGCGAGATTTTCTGTGGCCTCTGATCAGTCTGTGACAATGCGGGAACGGGTCTGTGGCCCCGTGTGGCTCAGTTCCAGCGGCTGACACGTGTAGGGTGGACCCACAGTCAGAGTTTGAATATTTCCCGATTAGTTTGAATTTCCAGTTTTGGTTCAAACTTTAGAAACTCATAACTTTTGCTAGGGAGCTCCAAATTTAGTGATTCAAATTGGGTTGGATTCAGGATGAAAAACTCTATCCAAATATGCAACCCAATTTGCAGAAAACCAATAGGAAATTCTGGAAAATTCTTTAAAGCTTTTCAGAAAAAGAATTTTTGAGGGAGTTTGGTTCATCCAAAAATCTCCAAATTTTTCCAGGATAGTCTTTAGGCTATTAGGAAACTCCTGTAAAAGTTTCAGCTCATTTGGAGTTGATTTAGTTAGGCTAATTCTGATTTCAAGTTTCTGTAATCCAATGAATACAGAAACATTTTCAGGGAATTTCCAAAACTTGGAAATTCAGTTCTGGGCATTCCTTAGCTCCAAAACTCCTAGGAAAATTCATCCATGCTCCCTAAGCTATGTATGAAATTGTAGTTCACTTGTATTTGCATGAAAGTGCAAATTTATTCAAATTAATTCCTTTTTGCCTAAATGCTTAGGGAATTGTTCTGGGTGATCCACTTAGTGAAATATTCTGAATTTTGGTCCAGAGGACTTTCTTGTGACAAGGAACTCACAAGAAAATTTCCAGCTCCATTGGAGCCCTGGATCAGTAGTGTTCTGTTCAACCAATTAGGTGATCACCACCCAAGTGATGAACCTCACTTCTCACTTGATGATAGTTCTTAGACACAAACCCAAACCACTAGCACCAGTGTCATTTTAAATTCTTAAACAGAGTTCCAGTTTTGAACTTGTCCTTAGCACTTGTTAGCAAATGTTTTACAATTAAATATATATGCATGATCATAACGTGTAGTGCTTAAACGTGGAAGAGTGGAGGAAAGGTGAAACTTGGATCAAGGAGCAGGAAGACCAGTGATTAAGATTCCAGTCATCATCAGCAACTAACTTCATCTTATCTGACTTTAGTCACTGCAAAACCAAGGCAAGCCCCGGTTTGCATTTAAGTTATTTTCTCAAGTTTTTACGTTGTTCACTACTATGGGTCTAAGTTTGTATGTGCATTAGGTCAAGGTTGTTTTACACTCCAAATGCATGACCAAATGAACCCTGGAGTTGGGGGTAGATAAGGGTCACCACTGTAGAAGAATGTCGTGCTAAATAGCTTAGGACATCCGGTAGAAGTCGAGTAGTTGGAATCTACTCGCTAGTTATAGACGGGAGTACCTGGGTGTAGATGGAAAAAGAGGGCAAACTAAAGTTTACATTTCCAAAGATGAGACCGGGCAGGATGGTTAGGCAGCGACAAGACGAGATCTTGGTCGAGTAGCTCTGCCCGTGTCGATTAAGGACCGATGCGTGTGTGACACCCAGGAGCAGGTATTGAGTTGTGTACCGGATGCTTACTGACATATGGGAACCAGGAAACCGATGTACCAAGTTCACTGGATTGTGGAGGCATACCACATCGTCTTGTTAGACCTATGAGCCCGAGACGGCGCGACCGGTTCTACAGTCTAGTGTCCTGCGAAAGGTGGCCACATACGACATAATGAAGGACGCCAGAGTTGGGTCTTCAGAGGCGGGCGTATGTGTCGAGTTATCCGGGTAGTGTTTGATTCGAATCACCGTCCATCGCGGTTATTGATTACCTCTTGCTCCCTGTGTTGTGACATAGTAATCAAGTTGTGTGGAAATAGTTTGCAAAGTTTTAAATGCTGTTATGATAATTGTAAATTGCATGAAAACCATGTTTGAAGTAGAGATAGAGCAAACTAAAGTTATTTTCCACCTTGGGACAAGTAACATTGGAACGAAGCGTTTCTTGTTTGATTGTGGAGTTCCAATGTTGCTGGGTGCAAGGTCACTACTACTATGGCTAAAAATCTGAAAGTTAAGGATGAACTCGTAGGCGAGTCTTTTCACAAATGATAGGCTTAAGTCTTAGGTTACGTTCATGTAGAATCTCATGCTTTAGGAGAGACGGTTAAGTCTTGCTGAGCCTTTGTGCTCACTCTTGCTATATAAGTGGTTTTGCAGGTAAACATCGACGCTATAAAGAAGGTTATCCGGTGAGACTCGGGAACTTCCGAGACATGTCACACTTGGAGAACCTAGCCGCCGCCATGTCTTTGTGTTGCTAGCGAGAGGAGTCCGCGGGCTGGACCTCTTCTCGAGTGCTTCTTAGATATTCAACGTGAGCTGGTTATAGACTTCCGTTGTAGCTATTTTATGTAAATTATTTACAAAGAACATTTGTAAGCTTCCGCTTTGATTTATGTAATACATTGTTCCTTATATGTGTGATGTTGGGTGCCGCATAACATGTCACCATCCAATGCGATTCCCGGGCAAGATGCCCCGTCCCCGTGACGTGATAGGGGCGGCGGGGTCCCGTCAGTCTTGGGCACATTAACATGGCAGCAGTAGAGAAAATGGCCAGAGAGGACATGGTGCATGGCTTGCCAGCCGTTGGACATCTAGATCATCTCTGTGAGGCGTGTCTCGCTGGAAAGCAAAAGAGAACGCCATTTCCAGAGGAAGCATAGTACCGAGCACAACGTGTTCTGGAACTTGTACACGGTGATCTGTGTGGTCCAATCGCACCGGAGACGCCAAGGGGAAGTAAGTATTTTCTGCTACTAGTTGATGATAAGAGCAGGTACATGTGGGTTAAGCCATTGCCATCAAAAGATCTTGCTGCCGAGGCTATCAAGCAGTTCAAGGTACGTGCAGAATTTGAATCCAGGGAGAAGTTAGGTGCACTTAGGATAGATAGAGGGGGAGAATTCACCTCGACTGAATTTTCTGAATATTGTGCCATGAGAGGACTACATCGTCAGCTTAAAACTCCATATAGCCCACAACAAAATGGTGTTGTGGAACGAAGGAATGGCACAGTAGTTGCCACAGCCCGGAGTATGTTGAAAGCAAAGGGACTACCGGGATGGTTTTGGGGTGAGGCAGTGATGACTGCCGATTATGTGCTGAACTGGTGCCCTACGAAGAGTGTCGAGGGAATGACACCGTTTGAAGCTTGGCACAGGAGGAAACCGTCAATTCATCATCTGGGGGTCTTTGGATGCATTGTGTACGTGAGGAACACAGTCCCACATCTCAAGAAGTTGGATGACCGGGGTCATAAGATGATTTTCATCGGGTATGAAGATGGGTCAAAAGCATACCAAGTATATGATCCATCAACCGGGAAAGTGCATGTGAGTAGAGATGTTGTGTTTGATGAACAAGCCAGGTGGGACTGGGGGGATGACTCTGATCAGCATCTAGATGGAAGGAGAGAGGATGATGCGTTCTCCATCGAGTACTACACTGATGAAGGAGGAGTACCATTGCAAGCTGAAAATGTTGTTGAAGAAGTGGGAGATGGACAGCAAGAAAATGAAGCTCAGTACTCACCACTGGTTGGGAACTTTGGTGATGGTGCAGTACGGCAGGAGGATGAAATTGAGTTTGTCACCCATCCCAGCAACTATCAAGAACATCTTGATACTGATGAGGATGATATAGCACCACTGAGATTCAGGAGACTCGGACCGCTTGCTCAGATCACACCGCGTGCCTTGATGACCAAAAACGCGACAAGTTCAGAAGAGCCAGCATCCTTCGCTGAGGCAGAACGACATCCAAGCTGGACAAAGGCAATGGCAGATGAAATGGAGTCAATTGAGGACAACAACACTTGGACATTGGTTGATCTTCCTCAAGGCCGAAGGGTGATTGGTCTGAAATGGGTTTGCAAGGTAAAAAGAGATAAAAAAGGAGCTGTGGTACGACACAAGGCTCGTCTAGGTTGTGAAGGGGTATGCTCAAAGGCAAGGAATTGACTATGATGAGGTATTTGCCCCGGTGGTATGTTTAGACACTATTAGACTTCTCATTGCCTTGGCTGCGCATGAAGGATGGGAAGTGCATCACATGGACGTGAAATCCGCGTTTCTGAACGGGGATCTTCGGGAAGAAGTCTACGTCGAGCAACCACTTGGTTTTATAAAGGTTGGAGACGAGCACAAAGTCTACAAGCTGAAAAAGGCGTTCTATGGACTGCATCAGGCACCGAGGACCTGGAATGCAAAGTTAGATGGCACGTTGTTGGCTTTTGGATTCAGGAGGAGTCCATCTGAGCCTGCTATCTATACTAGAAAAGGTGGTGAAGCACAGTTAGTGGTTGGAGTGAACGTTGATGATCTGATAATCACCGGGACAAGTATTGAAGATGTGGTCCAGTTCAAGAAAGAGATGGCAAGCACCTTCAAAATGAGTGATCTGGGATTGTTGCGGTATTACCTGGGAATAGAGGTTCATCAACACAAAGATGGGATCTTTGTTAGCCAAAATGCATATGCCACAAAGATCATTGAGAAGAGCGGGATGACCAAATGCAACACATGTCCCGTACCCATGATGTCTCGAGTTAAATTGAGTAAAACCAGCACGGAAGACTTGGTTGATGCTACTCATTATCGAAGTCTTGTAGGGAGTCTCAGGTATCTAGTTAACACAAGTCCAGATCTTGCTTTTTCAGTTGGGTGTGTTAGTATGTTCCTAGAAGAACCGAGGAAAGATCATCTAGGAGCTGTCAAGCATATACTCAGATATGTGGAAGGGACTAAGAACTGTGGAGTTTGGTTCGGTAAGGGAAAAGGAGAAATGGAGCTGACGGGGTATAGTGACAATGACTATGCTGGGGACATTGACACGAGAAAGAGTACAACCGGAGTGATGTACTTCTTGAGTGAGAGTCCGATCACGTGGCAGTCCATGAAACAGAAGGTTGTGGCACAATCAAGCTGTGAAGCTGAGTATATAGCTGCTGCCAATGCTACGTGTCAAAGGATATGGCTTGCAAGATTGTTAGGGGAGATTCGGGGGACTGATCAATGTGTTCCGAAGTTGAAGGTGGATAACAGATCAGCGATAGTACTGATCAAAAACCCGGTTCTTCATGGTCAAAGCAAGCACATAGAGGTGAAGTATCATTTGGTTAGGGAATGTGCTGAGAAGGGGCAAATAGAGGTTGAATTTGTCAGAAGTGAAGAACAACTCAGTGACATTCTTACAAAGGCTTTGGGAGGAGTCAAGTTTCAAGAGTTGAGATCAAAGCTGGGACTCATAGACGTCGAAGCTCTACACAGCAAGGATTAGGAGGATAATGTTGTGATAATCCTTGTGCGGGTGTGTATGTTTGCATGTTTGCTTGATATTTCTGCATGAGTCGCTGCATGGCCGAGGTACTCGGTTAGTTTGCATGAAGCTCATTCCGGTGCACGTTCGCTGGCAGGAGCGCGTCGTGTGCGGCGTGGCCACGAGAGTAGAGTGGACGCTGAGTCAGTTGTAATTTTCGTTTTAGATGCATGCAAGAGTCCCAAGGAGCCGCCCAGTTGGTTGCAGCTCCAGAACACCTTCTCGTTGCCTTTTCCCGAATATCTAACGTGAGAACGAGCGAGTCTTCCCCGATCTTGTGAGTGCACCATATGCATGACGTCGCCGGAGAGTTGATCATGGTTCGTCCGAGAGCCAACTCCAACATGTAGGGTTATATATCAACAAATCTGGTCAGTTTCCCTTTGTACTTGTTTCATTCTCTAAATTCTATATTATACTAGCGTTCTGTTGTGAAAACTATATGAATCTCCTTAGATTTGAATCTTCGGTGAGTTAATTCCTGGAATTGTAGCGATTTCGTTAATGTATCTTATTACTTCCATATTGTGGCCACTCCATGAAAAATTCCATCATCACTTTTACATAGCCTTGTCTTGGTACCAGACGAGCTGCAGACCGAATGTATGGGGGAAAACATGCAAACATATGGTGGTCTATGATTCTGATAACTGATGCCCGTGGCTTCTGTACCATGGTGGCACGCCGTTCTTGCTACGCAGGATGAAGGCTGTCCGAGCACAAATTCTATATATTCCGTGTCTACAACCCTGAGTATTCAGTAACCTGCAGTAGCAAGCAAAAACCACAGCAAGTCTGTAAGTGCCAGTACGTCTGGCTGACTTCATTCACCGCTGTAAAGTTCAGCAACCCACCGTCATCTCTGTCCACGACTCTGGTCGCTCGGGCAATAGCTTTCGTTCCTGTAATGTTCAGTTTTCCAGATTGACAAGCTTGCCGATTTGATCCAAGGAAATTCAGGGCTAAAAAACCGATCCACCAGATAGGGGATCAAGTCATCAAGGTATCTACTGCAAGCACTAAGTAGCAAGTGCAAGTCCTACTTAATGCGTAATATATACTCAGGCGTATATGTGCCCCTCATCAAGGCCCATAACCAGCTTTACAAGGGTTGGATCCCCTCCGCTGGCCATGTTCCTGTCAGGTGTGGAGGCGAGAAGCCGAGAACCCAACCCCAAATTCTTCCTAGGGCAGTCTTCTGATAGTAAACCGAACCCCAAATCTTCCGGATCCAGTCACAAAGCTACCAACAAATCAATAAAGCCAAGATTAACAACGCCTTCAAGTCACCACAAGAAAGCAAACAAGAGACGACTGATCCCACTCTCTCCACATGAACCAGCACAGCCACCTGATGACCTGAAACCTTACCCAAATAATCTCGCTGCCAATGCTCAACTATACTGGCCTGGCCAATGTACTAACTACATGTACAATTGCAATCATGATTCACCTAGTCTCAGTGAGTTTCTAGATACCGGTCACCTAGTCATCACCGTCGTTGCCACCTGCCCGTGCTGTGGTTGAATTGGTGCCAGGTGGAGTGGCGCCTAACATGAACAGTAGCAATGCACGTCCAACTTCAACCATATTAAAATAACATATCATAATACATTAGACATATCGATCTGTAACCAGATGGACCGATGTTGATGTTGTCATGTTGGTGTTGACGTACACTGACAACGATGGACGCAGATAGGGATAAAGACGGTGATGAGCAGCACTATCCGACATGGACAAAAGACGATCCGTGATGAATAACGCGAGCAACCACATAAAACGCTACTCAAAAAACCTTATCCGTTCTCTCCCGATGCAATGCAAGATTGCAAGAGGGAGTGGTTTCGGAGACCCGCTTTCCCGATCGTTAGTGCACGCCAACGCTCGAGATGTAGTAGAATATGGTGGCAGCGCGAGTAGCCAGAGAGGCAAAACTAGATCATGATGATCCTTTTGTTATATATCTGGTGAATACGGCACACCCCTTTATTTATAGCATATCAGAAATCCCTATCGTGTATGAAAATCCATTTACTACGCTTGAGTCAGTTACAATAACATCCAATTTGAATAATAAAAATAATGATTGACTTGGCACAAGGAGGAGGAGCGCACGTTTACCGGTTCTCGTCTCACTCACTTTAAAAATGATAGGATACCTCCACCTATAAGTGAGTATCACAATCCTTTCACTCTCCACGTGGTACTACAATTTAGCACCCGCATATTGCCATACGCGAACCTTTGAGATTTATTAGTAAATTTGTTTGGGACTAATTCTAACAATCCCCTACCAAATCTCGATGTCATTTGGAGATTTGTCCTTCTCGTTACTTGGATATCGGATGATCCGGAAATTTTTTATGCATTACTCAAAATTTAGCTTATAAAAGCATCACATATATAAAGATATGTTTGGTAAGTTTACTCCACAAAACACTATACCAAAACATAAACACCTGTGACCTCATGGTCACAAGGCAACAACTTTTCCAGATCATCCGATATTGGTTTCAAAAGGCCTACGCTCAAGAAATGCTGGAAATGGTACGGGTGTTGAGTTGCAATCCTTGTGACACACCCATGGAGCATAGATCACATTTTAGCATGTATGATGGAAGCAATCTTGTCAATGCAAGTAAATTTAGAAGCATCGTTGGCTGCCTCAGGTACTTGGTCAACACTAGACTTGATATTACCTTCTTTGTTGGTTTGGCCAGCAGATATATGTAGGCACCCTTTGAAATGCATTGGGCTGCTATCAAACGCATGTTGAGGTATATAGCAATGCATGCCCAACTGCAACCATATTAAAATAACATATCATAATACACTAGACATACCGATCTGTAACTAGATGGATCGATGTTGATGTTGGCATGTTGGTGTTGATGTACACTGACGATGATGGACGCAGATAGGGATAAAGACGGCAATGAGCAGCACTACCCGACATGGACAAAAGATGACCCAATGATGAATAACGCGAGCAATCACATAGAGCGCCACTCATAAAACTGAAAGTGCATATAGGTCCCCGTGTGGGTTTTGGAGGATTGATGACGAACAATTAAAGTGCTAATGAATTTAAATGAGCATGTGTGCAGATAGGTTAGATGGCAATAAGAGATTGAGGTCTTTTCAAAAAGGGAAATGGAGAAGACGGCATGAAGCTACACAATAGAGTTAGGGTTTCTATTTTTCTTGAGTGTAGGAACGCCGCACTATTAAGAGGGACACGACATGCAACAAAGAAAAGCAAGCTCAATCCCACGAAAACAACCCTTAGTGTAGAAGAGGGTTGTTAGGTCAAAAACCTCAGACATGTCAGAGAGATTCGAAAAAGTACTCTCTGTATATACTCGGAAATGTCCGAAGGTTTCGGAGAAGTACCTTCTGTTTAGGGTCGGACATATCTGAAGTGGAGTTTGGACATATCCAAAGTCTAGAGTTTCCAAAATTCCCTAAGTCCAGAAGGTCGGACATGTCAGAGAAGTTCGGAGATGTACCTTCTGTAAAGGGTCGGACATATCCGAAGAAATTCGGACATGTCCAAAGTCTAGGGTTTCTAGAATTTCCTAAGTCCAGAAGGTCGGACATGTCAGAGGAGTTCGAAGATGCACCTTTTGTTTAGGGTCGGACATATCGGAAGAAATTCGGACATGTCCCAAGTCTAGGGTTTCTGAAATTTCCTAAGTCTAGAAGGTCGGACATGTCAGAGGAGTGGAGTTGTACCTTCTGTTTAGGGTCGGACTTATCCTAAGTGGAGTTCAGACATGTCCGAAGTCTGAGAATATCCGAAGACTGGTTCGAATATGTTAGCTCGGACATGTCCGAAGTGGAATCAATGGGACAATCTATCAGTTGAGGACGTCATTTTAATGTTAATGGTCCCCAACCTTGGACATGTCCGAAGTGGAGTTCGGACATGTCCGAACTTTAGTGGTTGGCAACAGTCATATTTTAGGGAGCACTATAAAAGGAGGGATCTCGTCCCCATTTGAAGGGTGATCAACCCTAGAGCTTTCATAAGTGTTCTTGAGCATTCTTAGACCTCTCTCACACCCTCTAGCTTTTATTCTTGAATCTTATGAGGATTTGAGGCCTTGTGGGGAGATTCAAGGAGAAGAGATCCTAGGGTTGAGCTTGCTAAGTTGCACACCGTCAAGCTGCGTGGTTTGTGTTTATTACTCTTGGAGCTTTGTTCCTAGGCGGCTAGGTGTCGCCCGGCGACTCCGAACTTATGGTGAGACTCGGAAAGTTTGTAATCATTTTTAAGTTGATAGTGGAACAACCAAGTTTGATATTTGTGATCACTTGGTAAGGGTTAGGGTTGAAAGAGGGTGTGAGACATCTCAACGGAGACTTAATTTCCTATGTGAAATCGAACTTCGGTAAACAAATCCTCGTGTTCACTTGTGATCATTTAATTGTTGTTTAATTTTAATATCATTGCTCTTACTTGTGATTGATCAAAACCCTAGCATTCAACTACTGTAGTATTTAATTCATCAAGGTTGCTTAGTAGATTGCTAGACCAGTTTAAGAGCTACTTCTAGACCACATTGACTATACACTTGACCTAGAACTGGTTAGTTTTATTTCCGCTGCGACTGACTTCGGACAAGTCTTATTTTATCGGACTTATCCGGAAATTTCGAACTTATCCGAACCTGACAGAGCAAGTCAGTTCATAATTATGTTTTAAATTTTAATTAGCATATTCACCTCCCCTCTAGCCAACTTTCAAAAACCTTATTCGCGCTCTCTGGATGCCATGCAGGATCGCAAGAGGGAGTAGTTCCGGAGACCCGCTTTCCCGATCGTTGGTGCACGCCAACGCTTGGTATGGAGTAGAACATGATGGCAGCACAACTAGCTAGAGAGGCAAAAACTAGATTGTGGTGATCCATTTTGTTATATATCTGGTGAATATTGCACGCCTCTTTATTTATAGCATATCAGATATCCCTATCGTGTATGAAAATCCATTTCCTATGCTTGAGTAAGTTACAATAACATCCAATTTGAATAATAAAAATAAAGGTGACTTGGCACAAGGAGGAGCCCACGTTTACCAGTTCTCTTCTCACCCACTTCAAAAATGCTAGAATAGCTCCACCTGTAAGTGACTATCACTCTCCTTTCACTCTCTACATGGTACTAAAATTTAGCACCCACATCTTGCCATACGTGAACCTTTGAGACTTATTAGTGAATTTGTTTGGGCCTAGTTCTAACAATCCCCCACCAAATCTCAATGTCATTTGGAGATTTATCCTTCTCGTTACTTGGACATCAGATGATCCGAAAAAAAATTATGCATTACTTAAAATTTAGCTTATAAAAGCATCACATATATAAAGATATGTTTGGTAAGTTTACTCCACAAAACAATATACCAAAACATAAACACCCGTGACCTCATGGTTACAAGGCAACAACTTTTCCAGATCATCCGATATCGGTCTCAATAGGCCTACGCTATAAAAATGTTGGAAATGGCACGGATGTTGAATTACAATCCTTGTGACACACCCATGGAGCATAGATCACAATTTAGCATATCTGATGGAAGCAATCTTGTCAATGCAAGTAAATTTAGAAGCATCATCGGCTGCCTCAGGTACTTGGTCAATACTAGACCTGATATTACCTTCTTTGTTAGTTTGGCCAGCAGATATATGCAGGCACCCTCTGAAATGCATTGGGTTGCTGTCAAACGCATATTGAGGTATATGAAAGAAGAATACAAACTCATCAAGGTTTTCTTCATTATTATACTTCTTTAGAGAAGCCTTTATGTATAGTTCTAAAAGATCATTGTGCCGCATCAGCCTTTCTGTTTATGTCTGCTTCTTTTCTGTAGTCTTTGGTTCATTCATTTTATCCTCTAGATGCTTGACAAATGCTTTGCTAAGATCACTCAACCTCCACTGTGTTTAGTTTCCAAATCCATTTGTTAGGAAAGGGTCCCCAATCTCTTCACTGGACCTGGAATGAAACCATTGTTATAAGTTGCCTATTTTAAACTATTATAAGTCTTAGCTTACCTATATGTTATATGACCTTACGTAATAAGATATTCTAATTTTCAGAGCAAATCATTATTTAATATTTCCCCCTGATACTATAGACCGAATGACATGTCTTTCTCACAATTCACACATAATACTCAAGAGCAGTTTGTGTCTACCATGCTTTCAGGAATGAAAAAAAAACTAAAAAATAGAATGGAAATTGGTCTGAGCATCATGAAAAAAATAATATTATTATTAGCATCATGACAATATATATATGTACTGACAAATCTAAGTATATCTAGTTTACAAGTGCTATGCTAATTAGATTTACATTATTCAGAAATTCGTAAAAGTTGTTATATCCAGAAAAAATCTAATAGATGGTGCTTGCTCAACCAAATCAATCAATCATACTGAGAAGATAAAAGCACCAACCATACTCATACTTATAACACAAGTTCAAAAGACAATTAGGTGAAAGAATTACCCATGTTCATAGTTATTAAGGCATCGCTTAAACTCTAAGGCGACCTTTGAGCCCAAGCGGCCCCGTCACCTTGGATGCCTGAGTAAGACGTCCATAAGGTGATGGGGCATCCTTAAGGCATCCTGGAGCGTCCTTAAGGCGACGCCTTACTCCATGTCCAGTTTATCTCAGCCTAAATATTGAGAGTTTGAGACAAACTTGAGAGATAGGATCATAGGACTATTATCTAGTATTATAGCAAACAAGCACTACTATCTATTAGTTATGCTTGACTTGGTTTATGTTGAACTACCTCCATTTGCTAATTACTACTGTTATTCTTATCTATTTGGAATTCGGGACTGTACTGGTGGCTGATTTTCACCATTAAAATATGTTAAGATGCGCTCGAAATACTTCACATATCTTTGCAATATTTCTAACATATTCAGACCAACAAACTTAGATATAAAAAATAGATTTGAATAGTATTGAAGGTCACTCACAATCTGACTTTGGAGAATAAGCCCTTTTTCATCAACACATCTTTTCTGATTATAGTATTCAATGCACTCCTCAGTGGTAGGAAGGAATTTTTTATTACAAAAAAAAATACAAGTATTCCTACATTTTTCTATATTTATATATTTGTAAGGCGTTGCCTCGCCTTACCCATTATCGCTTAAAAGGTAAAAAGGGGTATGTCTCCTTATGTCGCCTTATCACCTTAATAACTATGCCCATGTTCATGAGCGATGTTTGGGCCTTCACTGATGATTTTCTCATCACTATAATTAAATATTAAAAAACGTATTATCAGAAGCTGTTATATACCAAAAAAATCTAATAGATGGTGCTTCCTCCACCAAATCGATCATACAGACAAGATAAAAGCACCCACCATACTCGTACAGTCGTACTTATAGCACAACTTCAAAAGACAATTAGGTGAAAGAATTACCCGTGCTCATGAGCCATGGTAGCGCCTTCACTGATAATTTTCTCGTCGCTATCATCAAATAAGTAAAATTAATATGTTATCAGAAGCTTCTATATATAAAAAAATAATAGTTGGCGCTTCCTCCACCAAATCAATCAATCATGCAGAGAAGACAAAGGCACCCACCATACTCGTATTTATAACACAAATTCAAAAGACAATTAGGTGAAAGAATTATCTGTGTTCACGAGCGATGGTAGCACCTTCACTGATAATTTTCTCATCACTATCATCAAATAAGTGAAAAAGAATATGTTATCAGAATCTGTTATATCCAGAAAAATCTAATAGACGGTGCTTCCTCCACCAAATTAATCAGTGATACAGAGAAGATAAAGGCACCCACCGTACTCGTACTTATAACACAATTCCAAAGAAAATTAGGTGAAAGGATTACCCGTGTTCATGAGCCATCGTAGCGCCTTCACTGATAATCACTATCATCAAATAAGTGAAAAGAATATGTTATCAGAAGCTGGTGACCGACACAGCAGCAATGGATGAAGCAGCCAGGATAGCCAATTCAAATATACGAGCATGAGAATTCTCACATCGGCACAGAAAATACTCCACATTAATTAGGAGTACATTCTGATAATAATCGATACTGCTGCTCGTTTTCTAATCAGTCACAGACAAGCGAAAAATAAATAACCAAATATTTATTTCCTCTTCCTATAAAGATAGATCATTGGTCCAATATTATTTCGTACAGTTCAACAATTAATGATTCAGAGCAGAAAATTTCTGTTTCAATGTCTGATACAGCACACAATTTACAAAATCTCCATAAAAATTGTGGGAGTCATGATGTTTTATCCAACAAACAAGCACATAAATAGATCCTAAACGATAAAAGCAAGAAAAAGTAATTAATTCTTGCACTAAAAGTGACCATACAAGTCAGTTGTGCCCGCCTCAGTGGGACTCAAATCATCCACCTGCAGAAGCTTGAACCTGGACATCTCAATGCCGTGGAGCCTGATGAAATCATGTGCAACACAACACGGACATTGACTTCTATGAAGAAAATGGACCAATTACAAAAATCGATGAAAGTGAAACAAATTCCAGGGATTTAGTGCATATAGCAAATTCAATATGCTATCCAGATTATACTTAACCTAAGTCAGAAACCAAATGGATAATACCTAACAATATTCAAGCTTTTGTGGATCAGCTATAAACCAAATAGAAAATTAAAACACAACTACCACATGCACAAAGCATTTCTTTTGCCATTCTTGATGCTGGAATAAGTCTTGTAGTCTTTTGGTCTTTGGTCCCTTAGTCTCTTGTACCCTAATCCTTTAGTTTATTGCACTTTAGTCCTTGGTCCTTGTTGTACTCTAGTCCTTTGGTCTTTGTGGCCCCAATTAGGACAGCATCTAAGGACACTAGGACGGCATATTAAGAACACTAGGACAGCATCTTAGTGTCAGCCAAAGACAGCATATTAGGACAGCATCTAAGCATCTTAGACTAGCATCTTTGTGACATATGCTTGGCTGCCATGGCAGCTATAAATATGTAGCCTCAACCCCTTGGGTTGGTATGGCATTGTGTGAGAAAAAGACAAGAAAATTGCACCAACTCCTAGTGTCATCCTCTCTTCCAATGAGAGTAAGAATTTAACTACTAACACTTGATATCTAACTTTTGGTGGAAATAGGCACAAAGCACATACGAAAACATAAACAATAAAGGTAAACAGGCGAGAAATTTTATCACGAATTCCGAGACCTTACTCTGGAGAGTTTTCTCTAGTAAGGAACTATCTCTCAGGTAATAGCTGTGGCCTGTAAGAACAAACACTGTGATCAGTTTTTACAAGTAGAAGAATGTGAAGTGGTCCCAGCCTTTCAGAAAATTGCGGCTCGCTCCCCTGCCTCTAGTACCTCCCCTGGCCAGGTGCGGTGGTGCCTGTGTTAGGAAATCTGCGGTCCGCTACTCTAGCAATTCTGCCGCGTCACTCAGAAAACATGCGAGTACAGAGGTCATAGATCATACGCAACGCAGCGAAACATAGTGTTAGACACTGTAATTAGGGGTATGACACAGGGGTATATTAGTCATTAGAGAGGGATTAGGGTTAGGGGTAGTTTAGTCTTTTCTCCCCTCCTAATCCCTCTATATAATCACACCTGTACTCCAGATTTTCCATCATCTCAATACAATTATCATTAGCCCTCTTTCATGGTATCATTAGCTAGGAATAATCAGGATTAGGGCTAACCCTAATCCTAATGGGCCAGCCGCCGCCGCAGCCCTGGGCGCACGCCGCTGCCACCCCACCCTGGGCCAGAACCACCGTCGCCCTGAGCAGCCGCCCGCCGCCGCCAGCCGCCGGATCTGGGCTGCGCACGCAGGGGGGGGGGGGGGGGCGCCGCCTCCTCAGGAGGACAGCGCGCGGAGGCCGGAGCCGCCGCCACCCCACCCTGGACGCGGGGAGGGGCCGCCGCCGCCACCACCTCCGGATCCGGGGCCGCCGCGCCCTGGATCGGGGCGGCTCCGCCCGGATTCGGGCCGCCCCCACCCGGATGGGAGCCGTGCGCGCACGCGGGGGGGGGGGGGGGGGGGGGGGGGGGGGGGGGGGGCGTCACCGCCCCTTTCTGGGCCGCCGCCGCCCCTGGGTGCTCCGCCCCTGGGGGGTCCGCCGGCCCCCCTGGAGGGAGCGCCGCCCCCTGGCCTGCCTGGGCCGCCGCCGCCCCTGGGGGGGTCCGCCAGCCCCACTGGAGGGGGCGCCACCCTCTGGACTGCTGAAACTGGAGGAACAGCAGCCTCTGGAGGGGGCGCCGCCTTCTTAGGAGGAGCCACAGCCCCCAGGCCCCTCGCTGCTGGTTCTGCAGCCGCCCCCTCCTTCTCGAGAACCGGTCCAGCCGCCGGTGAACCCCTCGTCGGTACCTCCAGCAGCCTCGCCACTGCTGTTACCTTCATGGCAGGTACCTCCGCGCTACGGGACGCCACCGGCCTCGACATCGACGGGAGCACCACGGCGATCCCGCCGATTCCGTTCCCAGCCGCCGGTACTACTGTGGAGAACACAGCTTCTTCCTACGGCACCGACACTGCGGAGACATCTGACATCGTCGCAGCACTGGCCGCCTCTCGCGAGCGCGAGCGGGCACTCGCCCTTGCCCTAGAGCAGGAGCGTGCCTCCGTGGCATCACTATCCCACCAACTTGAGGAGAGTGCTCGCCGATCAACGAGTGCTGTCCATGAGCCTCCCTCGGACGCTGGTACGTACTCGACTTCGCTTGTGGCCGCTCTTCATGCACAGGCCGCATGGATTCAGAACATCCGGACGCTCGTGCCGATTATTCTCAGTTCCGAGTCCACCTCATATGCCCGGTGGCGTGATATGGTGCTCCTCACGCTAAGGCGCTACTGCCTCGATGACCACGTCCTCCAGGATGAGTCTTCAGTACAGGTGTCCTGGATCAGCATGGACAGCCTGGTACTATCCTGGATCCTTGGCTCCCTGACAGAGGAGCTACAGGACATCGTCAGGCAGCGCGGTGGCGGTACTGCTCGACAGGCCTGGCTAGTCCTCGAGCAATGGTTTCTAGGGAACCGTGCGACTCGAGCCCTCCACATCAGCACTCGGTTCCAGAACACCGTCCAGGGTGATCGTTCCATCTCCACCTATTGTCGGGAGATGAAGGGCATGGCGGATGCCCTACGTGACCTTGGTGAGCCGGTCACCGACAGCGCTCTTGTCCTTCGGGTCCTTCAGGGCCTGAACAAGCGCTATTGTCACCTACGGACATGGCTACTTCGACTGGAGCCACTACCTACCTTCGAGAAGGTATGGTCTGATCTTGAACTTGAAGAGATCACTGCAGGAGGCTCTACTGGCTCTGGATCTGCCACAGCTTTCTATGGCTCCTGGCAGTTCCCTCGTCCACCCTTACCAGCGGCTGGTGGACCGCCGTCACGTCCACCTTCTACTCCTACCAGTACAGGAGGTGGAAACCGTCGTCGCCGAGGAAAGAACGGCGGCCGTGGTGGCAGCAGTGCAGGCAGCACCCCCACGGCTTCGACTACTGGAAGTAGTGGTGGTACCGGCCAGGGAGGTGCACCCTGGCCCACACCCTACAACTCGTGGACAGGCCAGATCTACATGTGGCCTGGACCGTCCCCAGGTTCTCAGCCTCCACGACCACCGCGTCCTCAGCCGGCGTTCACGGCTACCCCCGGCTATAGTGGACCAGCCCACAGTGCTGGTAGGCCGACAGCTCAGGCCTATAGTGGGCCTGGATACTCTTCAGGAGGGCAGTCAGCCCCGACCTACGGAGGCACTGACTACCCTGTTGGGAACTCGGAGCCATCGGCACCCCTTCAGGAGCCACCGTCGACGTGGGATCGACGGTCGCTTGCTTCCTCCTTCAGCACCATGCACCTTACACCACCTGGTGCCGACTGGGTAGTTGATTCCGGAGCATCATACCATACCACTCCTAATTCCGGTATACTCTCTTCCACCCATCCTCCCAATCCCTCTTTTCCTTCATCTATCGTTGTTGGAAATGGGTCCGTTCTTTCGGTCACCTCATTAGGTGATTCCGGTATCCCGGGTACTTTCCAGCTTAAAAACATTCTTGTTGCTCCGGATATCATTCAGAACTTACTTTCTGTTCGCCGTTTTACCACTGACAACAATGTTTCCATTGAATTTGATCCTTTTGGTTTGTCTGTGAAGGATCTTTCCACCCGACGACCTCTTTTCGGATGTGATAGCTCGGGACCCCTATACACACTTCGGCTTCCTACTTCCGCTGCATCACCGCCATTTGCTTTGACTACGACAACTTCATCTACCATCTGGCATCGCCGGCTTGGCCACCCTGGTGCAGATGCTATGTCGAAGCTGTCCAGTAGCTCAGTTATCTCGTGTTCTAGGGGTACACATGACTCCCTATGTCATGCCTGTCAACTTGGTCGCCATATTCGCCTCCCTTTTCCCACATCTGTAACTCATGTTGAGCACTCATTCGATCTTATACATTGTGATTTGTGGACATCTCCCATTTCCAGTATATCGGGCTTTAATTACTATTTGGTGATAATTGATGATTTTTCTCACTTCTCCTGGACTTTTCCATTACGATTGAAGTATGAAACTTTCGTCACTCTTTCTCACTTCTTCGTTTGGATTTCTACTCAATTCGGGCGTACCATTCGAGCTGTCTAGTGCGATAACAGACGAGAGTTTGATAACTCTGCGTTTCGTAATTTTCTCTCCGCACATGGGGTACAGCTACGCATGTCTTGTCCGTATACCTCTCCTCAAAACGGCAAGGCAGAGCGCATGATTCGCACCATTAATGATGTCATACGCTCTCTGATGTTCCAGGCATCTATTCCAGCCCGATACTGGGTGGAGGCTCTTCACACCGCCACACTTCTGATCAATCGTCTTCCCACCAAAGCGATTCGTGCCTCCACCCCCTACTTTGCTCTATATGGCACGAATCCTCTTTATGATCACCTTCGAGTTTTCGGATGCGCTTGCTACCGTAATCTTTCCACCACCGCCCCACATAAGCTTGCGCCCCGCTCGACACGGTGTGTTTTTCTCGGGTATTCCCTTGATCATAAGGGTTACCGATGCTTAGATCTCACTACCCACCGTCTTTGGATCTCTCGACACGTCGTCTTCGACGAGTCATCTTTTCCTTTTTCCACCACCTCTTCTGATTCCACCACAGAGCTGGACTCCCTTTTTCCTACTGACCCCGAGGCTGCCTCCCAGTTGCCTTGGCCTATTTCTTCTGCAGGATCGACACGAGCTACGTCCCAGACGCCCTCGACACCGATTGTTGCACCTCGTGTGGCATCGATGTCTCAGGCGTCACCCGCTGCACCCCGTGTGGCATCGACGCCTCCGACGTCACCTGTTGCGCCACGCGTGGCCTCGGCTTCCCCGACACCATCTACTGTACCCCAGGTGCCCTTGGCGTCTCCAGCTGTACCACGTACGGCACCAGCGGCATCACCAGCTACCTCCCCGACGTCACCTACAGCGAGCACGACGCCACCAGCCGCGCCACGCGCGGCACCGACGACGTCTTCTCGTTTTGCTGACCCCGCACTTGTCTACTAGCGACGAGCGCGGCGAGAGGCTCCTGCTCCGACGACGCCACGCGCGGCATCGAGACCCACTCTCGTCTATCCACGACGAGAGAAATGGTTGTACCCGACCGGCCGGTGTACAACCGCCCTCTACTTCAGAGGGATCCTGGTCACGTCCACCCGATGGTGACTCGACGTGCGTCCGGGGGTCTTCGACCAGTGGAGCGGTTCGATAGTGCCGCTTTCTCGTCGACGACAACTCTACCGACCGAGCCTTCTTCGATCTCGCCCATACCTACTTCCGTGCGTAGCGCCCTCGCCGACCCTAACTGGCTCCGCGCTATGGAGGAAGAGTATGAGGCCTTGCTTGCCAACCGGACCTGGGACCTGGTTCCCCGTCCTGGTCGTGGCAATGTTGTCACAGGCAAGTGGATATTCACGCATAAGAAGAAGGTGGATGGCACCTTGGAGAGATACAAGGCTCGTTGGGTACTCCGGGGCTTCACTCAGCGCCCTGGAGTTGACTACGATGAGACTTTCAGCCCGGTGGTGAAGCCGGCGACAGTTCGTACCGTACTGTCGCTAGCTCTCTCACGTTCTTGGCCTGTCCACCAGTTGGATGTCAAGAACGCCTTCCTCCACGGTACACTGACCGAGACGGTGTACTGCAGTCAGCCGGCAGGATTTGTAGATTCAGCTCACCCAGACATGGTCTGTAAGCTGAACAAATCCCTGTACGGACTGAAGCAGGCACCGCGAGCCTGGTACAGCCGGTTCGCCTCTTTCTTGGTCTCACTGGGGTTTGTTGAAGCTAAGTCGGACACTTCGCTGTTTGTCTATCGACGGGGCAGTGACACAGCTTACCTCTTACTGTACGTCGATGACATTGTACTAACAGCATCTAGTCTGACTCTGCTTCAGCGAACCATTTCTGCCTTACAGCAAGAGTTTGCTATGAAGGACCTGGGCCGTCTCCACCACTTTCTGGGTATTACGGTCGAGGACCGACCAGACGGCCTATTCCTTCACCAGCGACAGTACTGTCTGGATATCCTCCAGCGGGCGAGCATGGCTGATTGCAAGCCGTGCTCCACTCCAGTGGATACTCAGGCGAAGCTCTCCGCCACCGACAGGACACCCGTCTCTGACCCCACTTCTTACAGGAGTCTTGCAGGTGCTCTCCAGTACCTAACCTTCACCAGGCCAGATATCTCATATGCGGTCCAGCAGGTATGCCTCCACATGCATGACCCGAGGGAACCGCATCTCACCGCTGTCAAGCGGATTCTTCGGTACCTACGAGGCACCCTCGACTACGGCCTCCTTCTTCGGCGTGACACGGCCTCCGAGCTGGTCGTGTACACAGACGCTGACTGGGCAGGCTGCCCGGACACACGACGCTCTACTTCTGGGTACGGCGTCTTCCTAGGCGGCAACCTTGTCTCCTGGTCCTCGAAGCGACCGCCCGTAGTGTCGCGCTCGAGTGCCGAGGCGGAGTATCGCGCCGTGGCTAACGGCGTAGCTGAGGCCTCCTGGCTTCAGCAGCTACTTCAGGAGCTCCACACTCCCGTCATCAAAAGCACCCTCATCTACTGCGACAACGTCAGCGACATGTACCTCTCCACCAACCCGGTCCAGCATCAGCGCACGAAGCATGTGGAGATTGACCTTCATTTTGTTCGTGAGCGGGTAGCACGGGGCGAGGTTCGGGTACACCATGTCCCGACGACGACGCAGTTCGCCGACATCTTCACGAAGGGCCTCCCGTCGTCGCTGTTCTCCGAGTTTCGGTCCAGTCTCAACATCTGCAGCGGCTAGATGTTGTGACTGCGGGGGGTGTTAGACACTGTAATTAGGGGTGTGACACAGGGGTATATTAGTCATTAGAGAGGGATTAGGGTTAGGGGTAGTTTAGTCTTTTCTCCCCTCCTAATCCCTCTATATAATCACACCTGTACTCCAGCTTTTCCATCATCTCAATACAATTATCATTAGCCCTCTTTCACATAGACGCGCGTCAGTGTAGGGGAAGTAGATTGCCACGTTCATTTCTTCCACATCCTCGTCATAGCAGCAGGTAGACGATCACGTTCGTCGTGGTCGATTGGCGCAACAGTAGCAGCAGCGCCTCCACGGAGTCCACACGTACGGGGAGGAACGCCATGCGCCGGTGTGCTAGCACCGCGCGTGCGGCAAGGGTCTCGACGCGAGGCCTGCGAGGGGTGGCGGCTAGGGCTGTCACGTGGTGGAGTAATTATCCTCTAACTCTACCTCTCGTATTTATAGGCGTACTAATGAGTTTTTAGATCGCAGGCCCATTAGTACCCTAAATGCTTATGGATCAAATATCCAACAGGCCTTAACCAGAATTGTTATGATTGCCTCTTGGGCATATCACCAACAATCTCCCACTTGCACTAGTGACAATTATCTAGCTAAGTTTTTCGATATTCCAACCCCTTAAGTGTGTGACCCGTTAGGTTCATGTGCAGTCAGTTGTGAATGGAAACCGTTTCTAACCACAAGTCAATAGAGGTACCTAGCAGGACATACTGACTCCTGAATGTACATAAACATCATATCGACCGAACCTAGATACATTCACATGCTAATCCCTTTGCCTCACGATACCAGTCAAGCTCAAGGCGAGATGCGTGCCATCCTTGTGATAGCTCGGCCTTCACTCGATCAAATAGTGGATTCATTCCATGACTAGCTTTTAGTCATTGTGATTAACCTTTAATCACCTTGGCATGACCATGCACTTTCAAATCCAACTATCTCGAGGGACCGAGCAGGGCAGCACCCAATGAGGGGTGTGAGTCTCGCTTGGAACCCTGCATGCCGCTGGGTTTTGATGTGGTGCTAGTGTGAAGCATCCGCGGACAGGATGGCTTCATTATGCTTAGCGTAGCCTATAGTCCATGAGTGTATTCTATCTTCCGCTACAATGTATACTTGTACATTATTTGTAAAATGAGACAATAATATGTATGATAGACATATATTGTTGTGCATGTCTGCTTTTCGGATGTGTGTTGTTGGGTGCCGCATCGCACGACACCACCCAATGTGATTCCTGGACTGTCGGGACGGTGGTCCCCACAACCATGCTTGAAGACATCTCCATGAATATAAAATAAGCTAATACATCTAATAGCTACCAAATAAATTACATGAGAGATCAAGCATCACAAGTCGACACGCAGGTCGTTATACAATTATATGACAACCTCAACCCGGTTGTGTTAAATTTACAACACGCAGACTGCATGAATATTACACACAGTTCATCATATCACAATACGCCCATACCATTCACATCATTCCCTGCAAATACGAGTTAAGTGTAGAACGGTTTCTAGCGCAAAACGATATTATGTAATCGCTATAGCACCTTGAACACCAAACGAAATTACATAGATCGCATCAATGAAATCACTATGGAAATCTCATCGGATTGATCAAATCAACCCAAATCCGAGCCATTCAGAATGCCAAAATTTTCAATGTGACTGGTTATTTATGAGAAGATCGCGACTCATTACCGTGGTCTGTTGGCTCAATCTGTTAGCTATGTACGTTATTAGCCCCGATGGTGATTCCAGCCGGTAGGGACAGATTGCGCACACAACATAGAAAGAGCATGAACTGACCCTTTAGTCATATACGGTCGCAATCTACTCTAACCAATTCCGATCCCCAAAAACCGTGCAATAATAATTCATCGTATGAACGTGTCTGCAGTCACTACTACAACAAGTTTCATCTCAGACGGTTTAAGTTTCCGTCTGTGAAAACTCTTTATCACAGGCGGTTTGTAACGTAAGATGATCCGCCTATAAAGACTCTTTATCACAAGTGGTTTGTAACGTAAGATGATCCGCATGTGTAGCTCCATTATCACAGGTGGTTCTTTACTAGTAGATCGTATATCTACTAACAAGATTCAGACAAAAAACTACGCAAGTCGGCCCTGATGCCACTGTTAGGAAATGGTCCGCTACTCTAGCAATTCTACCACGTCACCCAGGAAACATGCGAGTACAGAAGTCATAGATCTTTACCACTAGATGTGCAGCGCAGCGGAATGTAGACGCGCGTTGGTGTAGGGGAAGTAGACTGCCATGTTCGTCTCTTCCACGTCCTCATCACAGCAGCAGGTAGAATCACGTTCGTCGTGGCCGATCAGCGCAGCAATAGCAGCAGCGCCTCCACGGAGTCCACACGTACGGGGAGGAATGTCGTGCGCCGGTGTGCTAGCACCGCGCGCGGGGCAAGGATCTCGACGTGAGGTCTGCGAGTGGTGGCGGCTAGGGCTGTCACGTGCTGGAGTAATTAGCCCCTAACCCTACACCTCGTATTTATAGCCGTACTAATGGGCTTTTAGATCGCAGGCCCATTAGTACCCTAAATGCTTTTGGATCAAATATCCAACAGGACTTAACCCGAATTGTTATGATTGCCTCTTGGGTATATCACCGACAGCCTGACCCCAATGATTAGGGTCAGCCTCTCTGAGTCTAAGGCTCAAAGCATCCCTTGCTGCGATCCCGACTTTTACTTTTTTTTTCCTTTCAAAAAATGACCAGTTTTGTGAGTAACAAAAGTGATCACGCTAGCATCAACGGATGGAACTCCTTGAATATGTAGTTTCATCAGCGTTATCAAACTATATGTAATATCATAAACACGAAACATGCATACATTCATTAGTGCGTCACAATGACAGTCTCACATAGATACAAATTAAGTGGGAGCACGGACTCGTTCAATCAGGGGCATGATTCATAATCACCAGTGTAGCGCAAACAGGACAACTAAACCAGACGATTCACATTTGGCATGTTATATACACCACACCAGTAAAATATAATTCTGAACTAGTAGTACGATTTGCATTGCAGAGCTAAAACTAGAACTAAGTAGCACAAATTTCTGAACTAGTATGTATTCAACTTAAAGCTGTGTGCAAGCACCAATTATATGGAACCAAGTATCACAGACCAGAACTAAGGGAAGATTACTGTTATATACTCCATATTCGTACAAACTCAATTTAATCAGCAGCATGGCTCATGTCCATGAACACCAATCCAAATGGTGGCGCAAACAGGCTAAATAAACAAAAAATTTCACGTTTCGTGCATGAATACATACACAAGTGAAACCAATTCTCCCAATTAGTGGTAAGTACCAATCGGAACTGCAGAGCAAAAATCTCAACAACTCAATCCAATGCACTAGCACGTGCCAATTAGATGGAACGCGCACCTAACGGCAGTTACCGCCCATTAACGAACGCGCGCGCAGGCCGGAACCCTAGCACAATCCCACCAAACTGCAGGTACTCCATCGATCCAGGAGCGGGAAGGGGGTGCAGAGGTGGGGAATATGCATACCTCCTGCCGGCATGGGCGTGGCGGCGGCGTGGGTGTCGGGGTTGGCGGAGTCGTGCGGAGGAGGATGAATGGCCGAATCGAATGGGGTGGGTATTGGGGATGAGCCGTTAGGTAACGGCCGGACCCGGACGTGTGGAAAACTGGGACTCGGTTGGGCTGCTTTCGGGCCCTGTGGGAAGTGGGCCAGATCATGCGGTTAATTTAGTAGTGCTGTTAATACTGAGTTCGAAACCGAAACGATAATTGAAAATCAAACCAGAATAATTTCATAATCGAAGATTGAATTAACCGTAATCCTCAGTTAACTCAGGCGTGGTTTAGTTTGATGTTCTGGATTTACAGTTAATCTTGTCGAGCCCTACCTATTGCCCCTATTACCGGGTGCGATGATACTCGACTTCAACCATTGGAGTCGACTGCTTGGTTCAAAGCGCCCCCTAGCTGCGATCCTGATTCTTTAGTTTTTTTCTTTCAAAAAGTAATAAGTTTTTACAAGTAAAAAAGTGACCGCACTAATAACAATAGATGGAACTCCTCCACGTAATTTTGTAATAGTGCTTATCAAACTTTATGTATAATAAAGTTTATTTTAGAAAAATTGGTCATGGTTATGGGTGCTAACAAGCACATACACCCAAGCCCTAAATCGAACTTAGAAACAACCGTAGGTGCATTAGGATTTGCATCGTTTAGCGTGAATAGGAGATCAGTTCGCAGTACAATACATAGGACAATAGTCTTCATTTGAGAGCGTATATATACAACAACAACTTCACCGTGCGTTGTGGAGATTATGAGACTTTTAAGTCAGGTATCCCAGAAAGAAAGAAAAAGGGGAAAAAAAGAAAGAAAGAAGTTACGAGAACCATATTAGGCACAAACTTACTGAGATTAGGTTCTTCATCAGCCATTGTGACAGGTACCATGATTGTCAAATGTTTGTTTACTCCGCCTCTTTGAAGCAGAAAAGTTCTTATCCGCTGTACAACACTACAGGAATCCACCAAATTTACAACGTCCATATTAATCTACGACGGCTAACCCTACAACCATCGTAAATAAGTTTATTTACGAGGCTTGGCCGTCGTAAATAAAATCATGTTTACGACGGACAAGGTCGAGCCGTCGTAAATACCACCTTATTTACGATAGCTCTGGTCTGGCCGTCGTAAATAGCCGTTATATACCCGCGGGCTCGGGGTCGACGCGGGCATTCACGCAAGCGCCGACCCCGAGGCCGCCGCTGCCGCCACGCCAGCCCCAACCGCCCCCACACACGCCGCCGCCCCGGCCCCGGCCAGCAGCAGAGCGCCGCCCCGGTCGGCCCCTGCCGCCGCCCCGGCCCCCGTCGCCGCCCCAGCCCGTCGCCCCGGCACCTCCATGCCCTTGGCCGCCGCATCCCTTGACCCCGGCGGTTCCGGTGCCCTCCCACGACACCGACGGCCTCCGGCGCTCCTCCCCGACTCGGCGTCCCGCTTCCCCGCCCCCGGCCCGGAGCTTCCGCGCCATCGAGCACGCGCAGTCGTTGAGAAGTTAGTTATTTAATTTTGTTGATAATTGGATTTAGTTTAGTTAATTTAGTTATTAAGTATTATTGTTTAATTTATGCAAATTGTTTTATTAGTGTTAGATTGAATTTAGTTTAGTTATAAATTGTTTAGTTTATGAATTTTGTTTAATATAGTTATCAATTCTTTGTATTAGTTTTAGATTTAATTTAGTTTAGTTGTAAATTGTTGAGTTTATGAATTTTATTTAATTTAGCTGTAATTTGTTTGTATTAGTTTTAGATTTAATTTTATTTAGTTGTAAATTGTTTAGTTTTAATTTTTTGTTTAATTTATTTGTAATTTGTTATAATTTATTTAGTTTTAGATTGAATTTAGCTTCTCTCCCGCCCACCTGCACCTCCGCCACCACAACCGCCCCTGCCCGCCCCCGTCGCGTCGCCGGCCGTCCCGCCGCGCCACTGCCCCCGACCTCCTCCACGCCGCCCGTCGCCGCCCCCACACCCCGCGCCTCTGCCACCCGGTGTCTCCGCCCAGCTGCCACCGGCCTCCTCCACGCCGCCCGTCGCCGCCCCCCGCACCCTGCGCCTCTGCCGCCCCGTGTCGCTGCCCGGCTGCCCCAGGCCTCCTCCGCCCGGCCGCCCCTGCCCACCCCCTCCGCATCGCTGACCGCCCCACCGCGCCGCCACCCCCGGCCTCCTCCACGCCGCCACCCTGGCACCGCCGCGCCGCCGCCCCCGGCCTCCTACACGCCGCTCGCCGCCACCTCTGTCGCCCCGCGTCGCAGCCCGACTGCCCCCGACCTCCTCCACCAGCCCTCCGTTGACCCACTGTCTATATATTTGCTTCATTTCATTATTTAGTTAAATATTATGTATAAAATTAAGTATTTATTATATGGTCTCATGACGGTTAGCTATATATATACACCGTCGTGAGAGCATGTGTAAGATATGTTATTTACGACGGATCCGGAACGGGTTGTCGCGTCGTGACGGCGGCGGAAGCCGGAAGGCCCCGAACCTCCAAGCTTCAAGCACCCAAGGACGGGAAGAGACGCTCGACCAGAGTCGTTGGTCCGGGCTCGGGCCCGATTAACCTCCCTCCAACGCTCGACCGCTCATCCGTCGTGACCCGTCGCAAAAGGGTACAAGGACCACCCAACGACCCGTGTCCGGTGCCCGAGCCCCTGAAAGGGCGGCGGGCTTTGGCTTCATCCTTCTCCCGTTGTTCTTAAGATCTCGGACATGCGGAAGGATTAGGCCACGAAACTAATTACTATGGGATCATTAACAAATCGTTGAATTTAGTTCTGCCAGAAATAAGAAATTTCAAGTCGTCTTCTTTGATCGTGATTGGTTTGACAACAATCATGACACACGACAAAACGAATTTGGCATGGTAGAAGTCAAACACAATGAACGACTACGAGGATACGGTACATTTGTTTTTGCACATCAAGTGGAGCAAGTGTATTATTTACTTTATCCATATCAAAAGCTTAATGTTTGGTGGGTGGTACATAAAGTGAATCCTCGTGAGTGGTTATTTACTCCAAGAGATGATGACTACCATGATATCAATGATGTTTACGAGGATTATCAAGAACAAGAGTTGCTAGACTCGTTTTTCGTCGAGTTTGGTGTTGAACTCGATCACTTGGTTAGAGATGCTGATGATGTAGAGACTTATGATATGCGCAAACGAAAACAGAAATAAATTACGAAACAAGATTGATGGTCTGGTTTAAGGAGTAGAGTTCGTGATGTCGATGAATTCTGAAGCTAACTCCAAGTAACTTTTTTTTTACTAAATTATCATGACTTTGTATATTTTCTTAGCATATTTATCAATTACTCCTTACAACAGAATGTCATCAGAGAAGGGAAAAGGGAAGGGGGCTAGGGGCTTCCTAGGGAGGCACGGGACACACATTTTAGGGGCAGTTTGTCAGGTGAGAGCAAACACTCTCAGCTGTTGAGACAAGTCACGGACCTAGCGGACAGACCTGTGGCCTTACAACGCGCATAGGTACATTTTCATTCAGAATTATGTTATTTTATATATCACTTAGCAATTAACTATTCTTATCAATACTTCAATTTTACAGACAGAGTAAGGGGATAGGGCGCCGCCACAGTCTTCGGGGTTGCCCATAGCTGCTGCGGAGGCGCCTAGCTTGGATCCTTCGGGCTCCAGTGGTGAGCAACCTTCCGGGTTACCAGACATGGTTCCAGAGTTGAGGCGGCGGACGAGGAGGACGCACTTTGTGTCTCCTTCTCCAGTTCCTACAGAGCGGATCACTATTCGCCCAGTCCGACACACGTAAGCAAACTATCACATAATATTCAACTTTTAGGTTCTTTTGTTTGTGGATATATTAATAAGTTCACTAAATCCTTGCAGCTCCTGGTACGACTGCTTGTTCACGGGTCAGGGGCACCATAGACAGGTGTCCGGTTGCATCAGGTCTTTAGTGCGTCTGCACTATCTCGGTGTGATCGACGGGGTCCTTGCGACGTCGTGGGACGACTACGCTCGTGTCTCTCACGAGGCGCACAGAAACCTTCAGGGGGCTGTGTGGGCGGATTTTATGGTAAGTATGCTCAATAAAATTTTATAAATTTGTATTCTTCAACTTGATTAAATTGTTAATGCATATCTCTTCAGTATTTGTTTTCTTATAGCTGAGGTACCGTCTAGAGGACACGAGCCATAGTATGTTGGACCATACTAGAGACGTGTTCAACAGAAACGCACGAAAGCTTGTAACACAAGCATTATCGTACGCTCGTATTCAAGCCGTGAACGAGTACCTCAAGCGGCACCAGGAGTAGTAGTTGGGGCCGTTTAGGAGGGCCTCAGACACATACTTGACAGAGGAGCAGTACGCGGAGGTAAGTTGTTTGTGTTAAATTATTTCAATACTTAGTTATGTAAATGGTATTTAAATGATATAATAAATATGTGCAGGTCAGTATTTCCTGCCTAGAGGGTCGGCCTGAAGCATACTGAGCTCTCTGTCAGATGTGGGCTAGTGATGCTTTCATCACTAAGTCCACGAGGGCTCGTGGATGCAGAGGTTCCGACTCAAAGCATTCCTATGGCCCTGATGGCCATATGCGTTTGGCTAAATGCATGGTAAGAATAATAACCGTTCTTTGTATGTCTTCATAATATAATTAGCATACTAACACATGTCTACAGGAGCGCAAGACCGGTCAGGTACCGACCGACACTCAAGTCTGGAAGCGAGGTCATAAGGACCCATCCTAGCCTGGGAAGTGCAGTCAGGTCACGGCCGATCGACTGGTAAGTTATCAAAACTTATCGATTCAATTGTTACTATTTTGTTGTTACTAATACGTGATTTTACTCCTTTTAGGAAAAGTATGGGCGAGAGGCCGTGAGGATACACGGGGAAGGGTATGATTGGGAAAACGCGCTAATCGCCCTTCAGGCCGTTTACGCTAGCGGAGGCGGGAAGCACATGGACGGTTAGTTGGTCATTTTATTTATTTCTTTAAAATCTTGCTTCTTCTAATTATTATTCTTTTATTCTTTTGTAGGTTTACCATTTTCGATGGAGTTGTCGACTCGAGGGTAGCGCGACCTTTGATCGTCACTCCATCAATCGAGGGTTCCTCCATCGGACATACAAGTCCTCGTCTCTCCCAAAGCGAGATAGAGAAGCTCCATAGGGAGAGAGACGAGATCTGAAGAGAGAGGGAGGAGCTCCAGAGGGAGAGGGATCTAGCCGGGGCTGCACAGGAGCAGCAGCCCGCCTACATGGCAAACTACATGGCTCAGATGCAGGCGGCGATGGAGGTAAGTAATTAAATACAAATTAATTTAAATTTATATCATTGCATTAGTATATTTGTTTTAATATTTTGCAATTACAAGCCTTAGCTCGACAAAGTGGGTAGCAGATCCCGATCCCGACATGACAGCCATCAGAGTTGGCCCCGCCACAAGTGTCCCCACCACATGGACATTCAGATATCCAGATAATGTGTTTTTTATTTGCTATTTTCTAATCTAAGAAAAACTTAGTGTAGTTTATGAGAGAGAGTGAGAGTGAGAGTGGGCAGAGGGAGGGAGTGAGAGTAAGAGATAGTGGGAGAGAGGGGGAGGAAGAGAGAGAGAGTGAGAGTGAAAAGGGAAAGAGGGAGGGAGAGAGAGACGTACTGGTAGAGAGAGGGGTGAGAGAGAGAGCGAGTCGTAGAGAGAGGGCGAGGGAGAGGGCGAGGGAGAAAGTGAGAGTGCGGGGGAGGGAGAGAGGGGGAGTGAGAGTAGGAGATAGTGGTAGAGAGGGGATGGAGAGGGGGAGAGAGTGAGAGTGAAAAGGGAAAGAGGGAGGCAGAGAGAGACGGAGTGGTAGAGAGAGAGGGAGTCGTAGAGAGAGGGCGAGGGAGAGGGCGAGGGCTAAAGTGAGAGGTACATGGGAGGGAGAGAGAGGGAATGAGATTAGGGGAGAGAGTCGTAGAAGCTCAAACTCACTTTATCTATTTATTTGCATTGCAGAGATCGGCAACGGAGGCTCAAACTCCACCGCCACAGCGGAGACGGATTATTCGGCTCCGGAGCAAGTGGAAGGGGTAGTGTTTAGCGAGCGAATCACTTTTTTGTTTAATGTTTAGGATGTTTTATATTTTGGATGTGTATATAAACTGTTCTGTAAGCTGACCATCGTGTCAGGTTATTCTAATTCTGTTTTTTAATTTAAAACCTTATTTACAACGACCGGCTATACAGGGTCGTCGTAAGTTAACCTACTTAACTTAGGACGGCCAGGGTCCAGGCTGTCATAAGTAAGGTGTCGAGCCCACCACGTGGCACGGCCATGGGCGACGGCCCATTGTTTATGACAGCTAGGAACAACCGTCGTAAGTTATTTATTTACGACGGTCACCGTCGTAAATAATATTATTTACAATCAATAACTGGAAACGGCGAGAAACCGTCGTAAATAACCAAAAACCGTCGTAAGTTAGTTATTTACGACGGTTTTCCCTAATTTACGACGGTTCCTGACCGTCGTAAACTTGCTGGATTCCTAAAGTGCAAATAAAGTAGAGAATATGCACATGACTACTATAAAAGACCATGCATGCCTTTGCTGTTGTACTTCGACTCCTGTAGTAAAACGTATCTGACTAGTAATTATTGATCTCTGGTTGAAATGCTAGAACAAAATAAAACACCTGGAAATTGGGTGGTTGCCGTTGGAGCACTGACTGATTAAACTTGTTAGAAACTTAAATGATTGCTTTGCTAAACAGTGAAAACGCTAGCACATGATGGGTACGATCTCTGCTACCCAACTGAAGGGGGTAGGGGGGAATGCGGTTAGATATTTCCCGAATATCTGATATCGGTTTTGAAAGTTTTGGATCAGTTTCTGTTTTATCTGAAATTCGTAAAATTCGGTCATTAATAGGAAATGCACATTCAGTAATCGAAACTGAAACTATAGGCAGATTTTCAATCAAATTATCAAAATTTTGTATTTATTCAAAAATCTAAGGTCAATATCCAATTACATTCCTAAACAGCCCAGCAAACCTTGGCCCCTATCCCTCGCTCAACCATAACCTCAGTCAAGTACTCAAGCCCGTGCTCAAGCGAACCGTCCCTGAACCAGCCATCATCCAGTGACCCCGTGCCATTAGCCGTCGCAGTCGCCTCCGGTTCGCATTCACACATCCAGTCGATGAAGATTTTGTAACTTTCTGTAGCTAGCGCTAGATTTGGTTTTTCACGATAATGTTTTTAGAACATATGTTATACATAAGAGGTAGGACTAGCTTTTGTGAAGGGTAGGGAGGCGGTGATTATGTGAGGACCCGACGGTCCGACAACTAAGGATCACGCTGAGGGATGCTACGGTATACATCACTGAATAACACACATAAAAAGCGTTAAGCGGAAGCGAAATTTTATTACAGAAACTTGTTTATGAACATCATTACATCAAAATATCGTTAAGTCTACACTCGCGGGCGTAGACTAAGCAAAATGTCTCACGTTTAGCCCGTGAACATGATCCCACTAGCACACTCGCATACACTAACTTGGTGGTGTGCACGGCTCCCACTCGACGTTGGTTCCCTCTTGGGGGTTCGTCTCCTCCTCGGAAGCCTCCTCCTCATAGCACCCTGCAAACGCTTCAAACATAAGCAGTGAGCACGATGGCTCAGCAAGACTGACCCGTCTCACCTAAGCATAAAACTCTACATGCTGGGTTTGCAGTGTATAATAGGAAATTATGTTGCAAAAGACACGCCTAATTAGTTGACTCTTACTTTCAAGTCTTAGCCCCAAGTTAGTGGGAAACCTTGAGCTAAGACGCATAAGAAATCCGCAATCAAACAAGAAACGCATTTCTCTTATGTGCTTTGCCTAAGGTTGAAAAGAACTTTAATTGGCTCTAAACTAAAATATTTCATTAACAAACAATGTAAAGCTTTCAACCAGCAACATTTTATCATCACAACAAGCCTGTACGTCACGGTATAGTGAACAAGTGGTACTCACTGACAGCGAGGGATGGCGATTATAATCGATTTACACCTGCAGGGTTACCTGAATAACCCGTCACGTACGCCCGTACTCGATGATGCCTATAGCAACCATCACGGACGTCGTACGCAACCACCTTTCATCCGTTAGCCAAGTGTTGAACCGGTCTTATCGTCCTGAGTAGGAGGTCTCTACGTGGAGCATCCTTGGTGCCCGCTAGCCCATTTACACCTCGCTGCTCTCAACCTACCCTCTAGACGACAAGCAATGCCTGTGACGGACTGAAATCCGTATGTCTAGGATCTCAGAGGGTGGTGCCGCTTGATGCGACAACCAACAACACACATCATAAGGCAACCATTGCATTACATCGAAAACAAACTGAATATGTACAAAGATGGTACAAACCTTCAATTTACCACTAATTACAGAGTTACTACAGTGGAAGATAATTTGTGCAACTCACGCCCACCTAACTAACAAAAGTTGGTTGCCCGGCCCTACGGACAACCCACACTGGCGCCACTCATCAGCTTAGTGCGGTGTGTACGGCTCCCATTCAGCCGTGGTCCCCGATGGAGGGAAGCCCTCGCCGGTGGACTCGTACCCCGAGTCCGTGGGGTACTCCTCACCTGCAAACACTTATAGCAGCAAGTGTGAGCACGATGGCTCAGCAAGTCTTGACCAACTCCCTGTACATGAAACTTTACATGCAGGTCATACGCAGATAGGATGGTAAATTGCAGCAATTGGACACACCTATAAGTTCATCCTTAATTCATCTTTTAGCCACAAGTTAACGGTTCATGAATCTGACATTTAGTAAGCAATATTTGGTGGCACGCATGTAGCCATACAATTTATTCATATCAGCAGTGTTGAATCACAACATTTCATATATTAACCTACGTCAAGACGCAGTGAACAAGCGGTACTCATAACCGTGAGGGACGGTGAATCGACTCAATATACACCTGCAGGGATACCCAAATAGCACGTCACGTATGCCCACACGCGGAGCTGCACACAGCACGCTCCCTCCCTCCGTGTCGTACAGAACAACCTTTCACCAAACAGCCCAAACGTCGAACCGGTCGCACCCAAACGAACAGGAGGTTCCCTACATGGCGCATCAATCTATGCCCGTTAGCGGATTTCCACCTTTCTGCCCTCAACCTACACCTATAAATCGGTGCGTTATGCCTCGACGCCCGGAGGTATAGGCTACATCAGTTTATCGGAGCCCATATATCCGATATGCCTTCGATACATTCGAACTTGTTCAGCGGGGCCGCACACGGATTTTGTAGAACCACGGCGTTTGGTTACGCGTGGTCCGAGCCTTCTCATCAATAATCACCACCGGATATTCAGAATAAGTCAAATCCGGTTGTAGCTCCCCAATGTCTTCGGTGGGAACAGTAGCCGTATACTTCAGAAATTTTCGAAGTTGTGAAACATGGAAAACGTCGTGAACACCAGTGAGAGACGCTGGTAGTTCTAGTCGATACGCCACTGGTCCACACTTCTTGGTGATAGCACAGGGTCCAATAAATCGGGGAGCGAGTTTCCCCTTCACGCCGAGTCGATGCACGCCTTTCATCGGAGATACACGGGTTCCCCAACGTCGAAGTGCAGCGGCCTACGGCTCTTATCAACGTAACTTTTCTGTCGGGATTGGGCGACCTTCAAGTTGGCTTGAATAATCTGAACGCGCTCTTCGGCGTCGTTCACCAAATCAATCCCGAACGTGACCCTTTCACCGGACTCGCACCAGTTCAATGGGGTGCGACATTTGCGACCGTAGAGAGCCTCATATGGTGCCATCTTGATACTCGCTTGATAGCGATTGTTGTACGAGAATTCCACCAACGGTAGATGATCATCCCAATTTCTACCGTAGTGGATGGCACACGCTCTCAACATGTCTTCTAATACTTGATTCACCCTCTCAGTTTGCTCATCTGTCTGAGGGTGATAGGCGGAGCTTCTAATCAGCTTAGTACCCAAAGCAGCATGCAACTGCTCCTAGAACCGATCCACGAACTGTGCCCCTCGATCTGAGATTATGGTCTTGGGTACCCCATGCAAGCATAAGATTCTTGCAATGTACAACTCCGCATACTTGCTGGCATGGTGACGTGTATGCACGGGAATGAAGTGAGCCAACTTGGTTAATCGGTCAACGATTACCCAAATGGAATCATCTTTGTTGGAAGTCAGGGGTAATCCCACAATGAAATCCATGCTCACATCTTCCCACTTCCATGCTGGAATTTTCAGGGGTTGTAACAGCCCTGATTTTCTCATGTGATCCGCCTTCACTCGCCTACATGTATCACACTCGGATATGTACTTGGCAACTTCCCGCTTCATCCGTGTCCACCAAAATTTACTCTTCAAATCTTGGTACATTTTGTTGCTGCCTGGATGAATATAGAACTTAGACAAGTGAGCTTCATCAAGGACCTTCTTTGTCAGCTCCATATTCCGGAGTACGACTATGCGGTTATTGTACCATAGCGTCCCCTCATCATCCTTCCTGAAACATATGATACCCCCGCTGTCTATCCGTCTCCGGAGATGTGCCATGCCCTTGTCAACTTTATGAGCTGCAATAATATCCTCCCTAATGGTAGGGATGAGAGCAAGGTTGTAGAGTGATCCATATGGAACCAACTATAAACTCGTCTCTTCCTCTTCCATCGGTGTAATGGTGAGGTTATCGACATGTGATTTCCGACTCAGCACATCGGCAATCACATTCGCCTTGCCGGGGTGGTAATGAATCTCAATCTCATAGTCTTTGATTAATTCTAACCACCTCCTTTGCCTCATATTCAGCTCCTTCTAGGTGAAGATATACTTTAAGCTCTTGTGGTCGGTGTAGAGATGCACCAAATTTTCTAGGAGATAGTGCCTCCACATTTTCAGCACCAAAACCACAGCAGCGAGCTCAAGATCATGAGTCAGATAGTGCTGCTCGTGGTTTCGAAGTTGGCGTGAGCAATACACGATCACACGTCCTTCTTGCATCAACACGCAGACGAGCCCGATACCAGACACATGACAATACACGTCAAAGGGCTTGGTCGTATCCAGTTGAGCTAAGATCGGGGCTGTTGATGCTTCACCAATGCTCGGAACGCTCCTTCACATGCTGAGTTCCAAACATATTTTGGTCCCTTCTTCAATTATTCTGTCATCGGCTTAGCAAGCTTAGAGAAGCTTGGAATGAATCTCCAGTAATATCCCACTAAACCGAGGAAGCTTCTGACTTCATGGACAGAAGTGGGGGCTTTCCATTTCAGCACTTGTTCAATATTGCTTGGGTCAACTGCAATGCCTTCCGCTGAGATGAAATGTCCCAAAAATGGCACTTGGCTGATCCGAACCTCGCATTTGCTGAACTTGGCATAGAGCTTATGGTCCCGCAATCATTGAAGGACGATTCGCAAGTGTTCGGCGTGTTCTGCTTCTGACTTGGAGTAAATCAAGATATCATCAACGAACACCATAACGAACTTGTCCTGCTCCGGCATGAACACCGAGTTCATGAGGTTCATGAAATGTGCCGGAGCGTTGGTGAGACCAAAAGACATGACGAGATATTCATATAGGCCATATCTCGTCGAGAAGGCCGTCTTCGGGATATCCTCCGCCCAGATTTTTATTTGATGATACCCGGAGCGAAGGTCCATCTTAGAGAACACACTTGCACCCACAAGCTGATCAAACAGGATGTCAATGCCTGGCAGTGGATATTTGTTCTTGATGGTGATGGCGTTGAGCTGCCGGTAATCCACACACAGCCTCAAGGTTTCATCCTTATTCTTAACGAACAGCGCCGAGCATCCCCAAGGCAAGGAACTCGGCCTAATGAAACCCTTGCTCAACAAGTCATTGAGCTGTTCTTTCAACTCAGCCAGCTCATTCGGAGCCATTTTGTACGGTCTCCGCAATATTGATGTAGTCCCTGGTGCAAGTTCAATCTTGAACTCCACATACCGTTCAGGTGGCATGCCCGGAAGATCATCCGGGAACACGTCGGGGTACTTTCGGACTACGGGGATGTTCTCTAGCTTGGGAGCTTCAGTATTTTAGGCGGCTGAAACTTCCGGGACTGGATTGTCTAGTATGACAGAATGCGGACGATGGAGTGGGGAGTTGAGATGAACCATCCGTGCCAAAGTTTCTAGGACAACGCCATGGTAACTTAGCCATGACATCCCTAAGATTGCATCAATCTTCTGCCCCACAAGAATAATGTTAGGGCCCGATCCCGATCACGAGGCCGTGCCGCTCGCTCGGGAATCACATTGGGTGGTGCCGTGCGATGCGGCACCCAACAACACACATAATAAAGCATCATATTACATAAATCATGTGGAATCTTACAAAGTGTAAGTTTTACAAATACTTCTCAAAATAATCTACAGCGGAAGACTATTATAACTCACGTCTCATACCTATGCTAAGCAACAAAGAAGGTGTCCAGCCCGCGAACCCTTCTCGCTAGCAACACTATCACAATAGCAGCGGCAGGGGTTTCCATGAGTTCACCACTCGGAGAGCTCCGGGTCTCATCGGACACCTGTACATATCAGCGTACAGTTATTACCTGCAAAACAACTTATGCAATATCCGTGAGCATGAAGCTCAGCAAGACTTAACCGTCTCCCTAGTCATGAAACTCTACATGCTGGTAATAGAGGGCTGAATATAGCAGTTTGCACAAAGTATGCTCTTGAGCTAAAGGAGAGTCCTTACTTCAAGTTTTAAGTAACTTTTATAGCCCTCGCGCAATTTACGTCGAAACTCCACAATCAAACAAGAAATGCTTCATCTCGATGTCACTTGCCCGAGGTGAAAGTAACTTTAGTGAGCTACCCTAGACTCATACAGACCTTGCGCCATTACCGTCGAGACTCCACAATCAAACAAGAAACACTTTGCCTCGACGCTACTAGCCCAAGGTGGAAAATAAATTTAGTGAAAGTGTTGATCATTCCTCATCTCCATTATGAGGATTACTCACAAAGCATATTAAATGTTTCCCAGTTTATTACTACGTCACGACGCAGAGAACAAGTATGATCGGTCCATTCCGCGAGCGACGGTGATTGCAATAAAAAACACCCGGCTGACACGACACGTACGCCCGTACTCGACGTTGCACACAACAACCGCCACTGACATCATACGTGGCAACCTTTCACACGACACCCAAATGTCGAACCGGTCCCACCGAATGGGATTAAGTCTCTCTACGGCAAACCCTCGTAGAGCCGACTTCTCTATCCTTTCAGCATCGGCATCAGAAGGTGAGGTATGCCTCGACACCCAGGTTAACATGTTACATCGGTTTCCTGGGTTCCATATAGCCAATATGCATCCGGTACACAACTCAAACTTGTCCAACAGGCCGCACACAAGAACGGGCCTTAATCGACTCAGACATAGACTAGGTTCACAGGACCACGTCCTTGATCCTTCCATCCACTGCCCGGTCTCCATTCCCAACTATGAGGATCAATTCCCAACTCTTCCGATTGATCCCCCTTAACCCCGTTTCACGGGTAGGAAACTGCCCACTCGAGTTTTGCTTCTTTTTATCCACTTTTGTTAATTTGAGATCAGCAGTTATAATCAATTTATAACCTAATCTACATTATACTCCAAGGTTTTCTGGGTCATGCATTTGAAGTGTCATACCACCTAGACTTAATACAATAAATAAAATGCTAGACGTATAATGTGAATACAAATAAAAACTTGTAAGTTTTGATGCAAACCGGGGCTTGCCTGTGTTTTGCAGGGGACTTATATATATGATGATTCAGTTAGTGAAGATCACTTGGCTTGATCAAGTGATGTCCTCCTTCCTTGATCTCCACTCCGATGACTTCAAGTCCTTCACGTAGATGCTACACGTAATGAATATGCATATGGATTTAATTGAAAATATTCTGCTAACAAATTCTAATGACAAGTTTAAAAACTGGAACTCAGTTTAAGAATTTAAAATGACACTGGTTCTAGTGGTTTGGGTTTGGGGTTAAGCACTGTGATCCAATGGAGCTGAAAATTTTCTGGTGAGTTCCTTGTCACAAGAAATTAATCTGGACCATAATTTAGAAATTTTCAATGAGTAGATTACTCAGAACAATTTCCTAAGCATTTAGGAAAAAGGAAATTAGTTCTGAACAAACTTGCACCTTCATGCAAATTAAAGTGAACTACACTTTCAAACATAGCTCAGGGAGCATGCATGAATTTTCCTAGGATTTTTGGAGCTAAGAATTTGCTACAACTGAATTTCCAAGTTTTGGACATTTTCTGAAATTGTTTCTGTATCCATTTGAACACAGAAATTTGAAATCAGAATTCTCCTAATAAAACTAACCCAAAATGAGCTGAAACTTTTACAGGAGTACACTAATGTCCTAAAGAATATTCTGGAAAAATTTGAGAATTTTTTGATGAACCAAACTCCCTCTAAAATTCTTTCGCTAAAAAGATATAAAGAATTTTCCAGAATTAAATAATGAGTTTCATACAAATTGGGTTGCATATTTCGATAGAGCTATGCAATATGAATCCATCTCAATTTGAATCACTAAATTTTGAGCTTCCTAGAAAAAGTTATGAGGTTCTAAAGTTTGGGGAAAATTCTGGAATTCAAATAAACTGGAAAAGTTTAAATCCTGCGAGTGAGTCCAGGGGGAACCACGTGTCACTTGCCGGGGTAAGCCACACGGGGCCACTGGACTCTTCCCGCGCAGCCACAATAGATCCCAGCGCCGCATCTGATCAGAAACTCAAATCCCTGTCGCTGACACGCGGGACCCGCTGGTTCTTCTTCAACCTCCGGCCACCCGCGCCCGCGCGCCGCCGGGCTCGCCGGAGTTCGATGGATTTCAGTCTCCCGGCCATCCCCCGAGCCCTTCCTCGCCGCTAGGGCCTAAAGCCACATGCTGAACACGCTGGAACAACTTTCCCCGACCGGGGGTGGCTCGAACCCAGCCGGCGACGGTGCAACGGCTCGGCTCACCTTCGGTAGCGTCGGCCAGCTAGCCTAGACTGCTAGAAGCTTGGTGAAACGGCGCCACAGCACCAGTGAAAATGAGGATGCTCGACCTATCCTCAAAATTGCTCGGGACCGGCGGCTAATGGTGTCTCACCGTGCAACCGAGACCTCCTCCGCATTTGAGCCCGAAAAACCTAGAATTTAGGCAGTCTACGTGCATTTCCCAGCTAGGGTTGTGAAGAACAAACGATCGCCGACTACTGGCGGTCCCGTGTGCCAAATTTGGTGACCTAAGAGCAAAAATAGAGATCGAATTTTAGGTTACCATGCCGGAAGGTCGGTTTGTGCCTGCCGGAGGAAAATTCCCAAATTCGCTCTCGGTCGTCCACGACAGGTCTTGAGCTTCGGAGGTGAGCACCCCAGGGTTCTAGCGCTTCCAAGGGTGCTCTTGCTCGGGCATGACAGGCTCCCTGCCGCGCTGCCCACGTGCGACCTCTTCGTCGGTTCTTGTCGGCCGCCGTGCGGACATGGCTTTCCCAGGGTAGGGAGGCCAAACACCGGTCGATGACACATCGAGGATGGAGAGGGAGATGCCCTGGTGCCATTTTTTCGCTCTGCCGAGGCTTGCACGCGATGAAACGCCGGCTACACGGTTGATCGGTGGTGGCGGCAGTGAGCGGTGCTGTTCTCGGGCGTGGGCACGAAGCAAAGACAGCAGGGTTTCATCTTGTGCGCGAGAGGATCATGCCGGGGCTAAAGAAATACCCAAGCAACTCGCCAGCATGATGAAACGTCGGGGCGTAGCTGCTGCGTGGAAAACTCGGCGGCGCCCTCTGCCGCCTCGGTTACTCGTGAGGAGATAACGCAGAGCCAACAGCTCGGGGTAGTGAGGAGAGGATCACAACGAGGGAACAGAGAACCATACGCACGGTGCCAGCACGAGGAAATTTCAACGAGGAGGTGGCGCGGTGACCTGCTTGGTGTGGCGCCCAGAGAGAACTCCTCGGTGGAGTGAAAGACATAGGGGAAAACTTAGGGTGCAAGTCTAAATAGCCCTATGACATGTGGGTCCCACTGTCCCCCTTATCCCCTCTCATTTTTCTCACAACTCCACACTTTGGCAAATGCTGGAAATAAAATGGTGAGAATTCAAACCTGTATTGTGTTTGGATAATTTGGACAAGTTTCATCCAAATTGTATATTTGAATTCCTTGCAAATTTAAGTCCATTTGGAAAATGGATGGCAAATATCTCCAAGAATTCATGAGACTTTGCCTACCCCCTAATTTGGAACTAAGGAATTCAAATATGAAATCTGATATTTGATTTGGCTGCTGCAAATGATATTTTCAACACAACAGTTTCAAAATCATTGTGTCACTCTCATTTGAATTTTTGAGTTGAACAAGTTGTTCCAAAATCTGACTTTAGCTTTCTCACACATATGGGAACTTCCCACCTTGGTTTTTGATCCCTCTTGGGTTCCAAGTCTTCAAATAAATATTTGAGCTTGTGTGAAGAAAGCTCTCATGTGTATTGTCACATGTGAAAAAGCTTAGACAAGTCCCATTTTTCATACATAGGAAACCAACTTGGTGCAAACAAGAGTTTCTTTGTATTCATATTTTTGGGACCTTTACAAATAATCATAGTAGTGGGATATATCTTCCCACCAAAGCATAGTGGTGCTTTCGGAATCATCATATTTGCTAAAATCTTCCCTCTCGGCGAGCAGATCATATAAGAGCACTCGGTTGGAAAGACTTCCAGTTGATGCTTAACCACATGTGATGCACTTATGAAGTTGTGGGTTGCACCAGAATCAAATTAAATGATGATTGCTTGATCGTTGAGAGTGAACGTACCCGCCAGCACATTTTCTCCCTCCAGGGCGTCCTCATTGTCGAGGTTGCGAACGCCCCCAGTTCGCTGACCTCCCTTCTTAACCGGGGGTCGGCATCAAGCACCGCCCTGATATTGGGCTTGCCCGCTGCTTTGCTGCCCCTGAGGACAGTCCTTCGAGAAATGACCCGCCTGGCCACATGTGTTGCATTTGTAGCGAGGCGGTCCTCCGCTGATTGGCGGACGGAATCCTGGGGCGCGTTGTGGCAGTGGGAACGCCCGGGGTACCATCTGCTGCTGCTGCTGTTGCGGTCGCGGTGGAGGCATCGGCGGTCGGAATGGGGGTGGCTGAAAAGAATGATCCCCAAACTGCTGAGGTCACGCCGGTGGATGCCATTGCTGACCGGATGGTGTCCGATACACCATGCGGTATTTTTGAGGAGCTCCACCCCCGCTGCTTGGTGGAGCATTTCACTTTTGCTGCTCAGCCGCCAGTTCCCGCTGAGCATCCTCTTGCATAATCGCGGCGTTGACGAGGTCGTTGAAAGTGCCGTGATTGCATTGCACAAGATGCGTCTTCATCTCGGGATTTAACCCCCGATAGAATTGCTCTCGCTTCCTCTCCTCGGTGGAGACATAATCCGACGCATACTGCGCCAAATGGTTGAACGCACGGGAGTAGTCATCGGCACTCCTCCCGCCTTGCTTCAGCTCCAAGAATTCTTGGAACTTTCTCTTCATTATCCCGGGAGGTATATGATAGGCGCGGAATGCCTCCCGGAATCCTTGCCATTCGACGGCGTGGCCAGCAGGTAGTGAGGCGACATAGTTCGCCCACCACGCACCGGCGGCACCGTGAAGCTTCTGCGCCGCGAAGAGAATCTTCTGCCGTTTCGGTGAACACCGGAGGATGCGTACTCATGAAATCCGAGTACGTCGTGATGTGGGGCTCATGAGGCCCCCTCTCTTGATGCCCCCCTTGCCTGGGACGTCTGCACAATCGTGCGGAGCAGGTCGGTCTGCTCCTCATGAGAGCCCACCAACGCCGAGATCACATCCGCTAGTGTTAGCGGAGGCGGCGGTGGTGGTTGTAGCTGCGGGGTGTTGTCGTAGGCAGGTGGCTGGGAGTCATCACCCCCCTGCTGACTAGAGCCCCCGACTTCATGCGTAGCCCGAGTATGAACCATCTACAACCATACGACAATAAAATCAGTCCCACAGCACACTCCATGCAGTCCAATAAAATATGAGTAAAACATAATGACAGTAAACATGCGATACATCTCGTACATGGATAATGTAATAACTTTGCACAAGCTACACCATTACCAGACCAAATACAAACTAGCGAAATCCAAGTTGATGGAGTTCCTCTTTGGAAGTTCATCTCAACTAGATTTGGTCACTACGAGACGTTAATATCGCGGGGTCATTATGTATACTACCCTTTATCCTCAATACGACACAAACATGGTCTCTAGCAAAAGAACTTGAGTAAGACATATACTCAAATCTTTCACTAGTTGAAGATAACAACTCATGAGTATGTTCTACCCCAATGGAAGTAATAAAACCCCAGTAGATACAACAATCTCTCAACTGAGTTCCACTGTTCATGCTTCTGCCCAGAACGAGCAGTTTCTACTTATCCCAGATTTTGACCTGGTACCTGGCATTTTCATAACTCAAGTTGAATACCAAAGTTAAAGTTAACTTCATTATATTTCCAACGTGTATTTATTTTCCCTCAGATCAGTTCTGGTTAAAAAGTTATGATAATTCAAATTCAACAGAATTTCTGGAAGAATTTCAACAACACCTCCTTTGGAAGTTGCTGTTTCTAACTCTAAATTCCACTGAACTCCGCGCTGCAACTGCACAAACTTTGAATTACAAAAATTTAATATATCTCCTAAACTTTCCAAAAATATATAATATGATAATTTTTTATTTTTCTACAAGAAGTTATGCTTGAAAAAAAGAACAGTCCAGAGAGAGTCTTGCCTCTGTCCTGTTTCTGGACAGTTTACAATCATCTGGACTTTCAGCCAATTTGATGTGTGATTCTGTTCTGGAAGTCTACAACAAAGATGTAGAGAACTTAAACCTATTTCCATAAATATATCCCACACCTACATTGGCTAACTAACCTGGGAGTTATGCTCTGTTAAAGTCCAGAAAACTTGCTGCCAAAACAGAGCACTCTGTTTTTCAATCCCTTTGAGCTAAACTAATCAACTGTTGAATTTTTCTACCCACCCAGGGTCCTGAATATTGAAACTTGGTTATTTTAGTTCCTTGTTAACCTTATCTTTAATGCAATTGCTTATTACATGTCAGTACTACGTTCCTCACAAAAAGGAAAATCCTAACCAAATTATACCGGCATATACGTCTCAATTGTGACACTAAACAGTCTCTCGCACATGTGTACTACACGGGATACATACCTGGTTAGTACCTGCAGAAGAACACTCAATAGTGATACACTCAAAGGTTGTTGTCATTTCAGGCAGGTCCATATTTGAAAGTAAATACATACGCCCGTATCATTGCCATACGGCCGTCATTGAGTTAAGCCACGTCTCAAGGTACGTGATCATGTTTTCACACCACACGACAGGGAACTCGAGTAGAACGCGAACGGGTCATCACGGTTGGGAATTTTATCAACCCAACAGATACCACCTACTGCACTGCAGGGCACGCCGATGGCAAGCGCTGCAGATGTCCTCCTAGGCTATTTCCAGAAGAACACACTATCGTGTTACCAACCACAGGATGGGGTTTCCACTTTCTTGCCTAATGCACGCCAGGGACTAGCGTTTCATATGAACTCAGGAACATGAAGAGTCCAAGAGTTTCGTATTAACGTCCCACACCAAGCTGTGAGACATTCTTGAACCACATTCCTCGTCAAGGGAGCTAACTGAAATTGAATCGCTTTCGGTGGCGTTCTTACCATTTTTACCTGAGCGTAGGTGCGTCGTTACATAATCAAAATTCAGAATTATAACACATATGTTAGTCATGCCACTTTAAGTAACTACCCTAATATAGTCATTATTTGGGCATACTAGCGAATCCTCAACGTAATCCTAAGTTTTCCCGTAATACGGTCCTTATTTTAGTGTTATCCCCTAAGCAGCTCTGATGCCAGCCTGTGACGGACAAAAATCCGTACGTCCAGGATCTCAGAGGCAACCATTGTATTACAATAAAAAAAACTGAATATGTACAAAGGTGGTACAAACCTTCAGTTTACCACTAATTACAGAGTCACTACAGTGGAAGATAATTTGTACAACTCACGCCACCTAACTAGCAAAAGTTGGTTGCCCGGCCCTACGGACAACCCACACTGGCTCCACTGATCAGCTCAGCGCGGTGTGTACGGGTCCCACTCAGCCGTGGTCCCCGACAGAGGGTAGCCCTCGCCGGTGGACTCGTACCCCGAGTCCGTGGGGTACTCCTCACCTGCAAACACTTATAGCAGCAACCATGAGCACGATGGCTCAGCAAGTCTTAACCAACTCCCTATACATGAAACTTTACATGCAGGTCATACGCAGATAGGATGGTAAATTGCAGCAAATGGACACACCTATAAGTTTATCCTTAATTCATCTTTTAGCTACAAGTTAACGGTTCATGAATCTGAAATTTAGTAAGCAACATTTGGTGGCACACATGTAGCCATACAATTTATTCATATCAGCAGTATTGAATCACAACATTTCATATGTTAACCTACGTCACGATGCAGTGAACAAGCGGTACTCATAACCGTGAGGGATGTTGAATCGACTCGATATGCACCTGCAGGGATACCCGAATAGCACGTCACGTATGCCCACACGCGGAGCTGCACACAGCACGCTCCCTCCGTGTCGTACGGAACAACCTTTCACCAAACAGCCCAAAAGTCACCCAAACGGACAGGAGGTTCCCTACACGGAGCATCTCTCTATGCCTGTTAGCGGATTTCCACCTTGCTGCCCTCAACCTACACCTATAAATCGGTGCGTTATGCCTCGACGCCCGGAGGTATAGGCTACATCAGTTTATCGGAGCCCATATATCCGATATGCCTTCGGTACATTCAAACTTGTTTAGCGAGGCTGCACACGGATCGGTCTTAAATTGACACGGACAGGGCTATGCACACAAGACTTCTTCTTGCTGCATCCTAGCCCCTGTCTAGTCTCTATTTATTCTTTCTAAAAGTTTTGTCACAACTCAAACCAATCCCGTGTGTTCCGAATCCTATACTCGCGAGTAGATTCCAACTACTCGACTTGTACCGAAGTCTATACACATTAAGCAGAGCATAAACTACTTGAGGACTTAAACACTACCCTCACTCTTGTTGGCATGATCTGGCTATGCATTTGGGGTTTCATCCATCCTACACCTAATGCACACACATACCTCACACTAAGTGTATATAAAGCAAAACTTTATAAAACTTGTTAAATGCAAACCAGGGCTTGCCTTGTTGCTGCTGGTCAGATGTTAGTGCCTCATCTGGAAGTAGGAAGTCCAACACTTCCGGGGTCTCCTCGCCTTCAGCGACTACACGTGAGCAATGTACGATATGTCAATTTAAATGCAATGTGTTAAATTGAATATATAAAGACTATAACTCTAGATAGACATCCCATTTGGCTCTGAAATTTTTATGGTGCCTTGGTAAGGACTTAACCAGATACTTGACCACATTTCATTTGAATCAAAGCTTATTTGAGCTCTGCACAAATAAAAGTCTAATTAGTCATTATTAGAGCTTCTAAGGATTTCCAGGGATTTTCATGGATCAAACCATTACTTTATGGAAACTAGATTTTGAGATGATTCTAATGGAGTTGGTTTCATGTCATTTGAAGTATCCTAGAAGAAGTTATGCGCTAATCAAGATTTGAGAAAATCTAAAAAAAATGTTTCTGTACATTTTTCTATTTTCTCAGGGCAGTTCACTTAATCACACCATTAGGGGGATTAAATGAACTTGGATGGATCTGAAAATTTTCCTGTGACTTAAGGATTTTCAAATGAACATCCCAGCAAAATTTCAGAATTTTCCATAAAGGGAATCTCCAGATAAAATTCCCAACATTTTAAAGTTTAGGGAATTAATTATGGAATAATAATAAGTTTCATGAGCTTAAACTGGTTTTGCTGGATAGTACTCGAAGATCTGAATCCAACAAAACTTGGTTCACTATATTTGCAGCTTCCTAGCAAAAGTTATAGGCATTTGATGTTTGAACAAATGTTTGAAATTCAAAGAAAAGTTTAAACCGGCTGATTGGCCCCAGGGCTACGTGTCCGCTCTACAACAGAACCAAACGGGGGTCCGCTTAATCTCCCGCGTAGCCGCATGAAAACCCGGTGCCACAGAAGATCCGACGTGGTTTTAACAGAGATTGACACGTGGGGCCCGTGAATCTTCGTCTTCCTCGCGTTCCCGCGGCCTACCGCCGCCCCCCTCGCCGGAGCACTCGCCGGAAGAGGGTTCACGTGTACGGAACTCGACCAAACTCGCCGCCTCCACCTAAAATTGTTCGGGGAACCTGTTGCTGACCTTGTCGCCAGCCGGCGATCACCAGAAATGGTCGTGCGACGGCGACAGTCAACGTGGCAAGTTCGACAAGGTCGGGATGGCGCTGTAGAGCCTCAAAACCTCATCTGTTGGCTCCTATAGCACAGCCATGACCTGAGGAGTAATGAACCAGACTCTGATCTTGCTAAAGGTGGAGGCAAATAGGACTTCACCGTGCGACCTAGGTCTAAATTGCCGGCCACTAGAAAAACTCGAAGAGTCGAGCCTATACTCAACATTTCTTAGTGATTTTTGATCCTAGGTGGCCGTGGGGAGGTCTAGAACACGTGTGTAGCTTGGCATATGCCGTGGGGGATTAATCACTAAGAATTTTAGAGTTTCGGCCGGTTCGGTTCTTTGGACCCCGAAAAGGTAACCGGGGAAATTCTCCCGCTTCGAGGCATGAGAGAAGGAGAGGTTGGCACGGGTGTGTTAAGCACCTTCAGGCGGTCGACTTTTCTGTAGGGCGTCGGCCACGAAACTACTTAGAACAGCGGCGCACCGTGGAATCGAGAGGGCAGCCAGAGATAGTTTCTTCGCGCGCGGGAGCGGAGAGGGGTGGCACGAGCTGGGAGAGAAAGAGGCTACGACTTGTGCAGCGTATGGGTGATAGGTGTGAGTGTGAGCTGATCCAGAGCAACGCTTGCGCGCATGGGTTCGACGGTGAGGCGGCAGCGCGCTGGCGCGCTCTCGGTACAGCCCGAAGAAACAGAGGCGGTTCCCTCAGTTTGGGAGACTGGCCTGTGGGCCCTCTTTCCCTCTTATTTTCTCTCTTTTTATTTTCACTGTAAAGATCTCAGCTACTCACAATTTAAGTGTATACTTCACACACAAGTAATGATTTGAATTTGAAATCCCCAAACTGGAGTTTTTTTTTTGCCAATTTTGATTCCCATTTGAATTTGAAATTCAAATTCAGTTTTGAATTAATGCAAATTTAGCTCCCGACAAGATGAACCGCAATGGGGATGAAAATTGGTGGACTAACTCAGGAAAATGTGCTGAGTTTGAATATGAAGTCAACTTTTGAATCCAAGTGATGAAAGTAGCTAAAATTTGAATTTGCATTCAAATTGGCCCTTTTTACAAATGTTTCCAAAAATGGCTCAAAATGGCTTGGATCTGCATGAAACTTGGCATGAGCACTCCTAAGAATATTTAGGGCCTAAGGGTGAGCTCAGCCTCTCATGTTTATGTGCAAGAGTTCCTATTTTTGAAGTTAGGGGTTTTTCCTCTAATCAACCTCTTGATGGTGTTTTCTTGCTCTTCACAAATGTTCATAAACTATCCACCAAATGAGCTGTGGCGTGGTGATGTGATGAACATTTTAGCAAGTCAATTCTTGGGCTTTTACAATGCCTCAACTGATCCCTACCCGAATTACATCGGTTTCCCGCTTCCCATATATCCGGTAGGTCTTCAGTATTGTTCTAGCTTGTTCAACAGGCCCGCACACGGCTCGGTCCTTAATCAACACAAGCAGAGCTATGGCACCCAGGCCCCAAAGTCCTGCTGCCCTTACTCTCCGCGCGATCTCATTTTCTTGCCATGTGATTCATTGTCTATCTTTCTAACCAAGCGGTGTGCCTCTAGCCTATTCTCGCGAGTAGTTCCAACTACTCGACTTGTACAGAATCCTATACCATTTTAGCATTGCAGTGGCTACTCAAGGTTTGAATCCTAAGCCCACAACTCCTGGTTCTCTTGGCTATGCATTTGGGTTTCCAATCAAGACTCTAATGCACAATTGTAGGAAAGACATAAAGTAAGTGACCAAAACACATAATACTTTATAAACGGTTAATGCAAACCAGAGCTTGCCTTGCTGCTGGTCGTTTACTAATTGTTCTTCCGGAGTAATGAAGTCCAGAACCTCCGGGCCTTCTTCGATTTTAGCGACTACACGAAATGAAAATATAATGCGTGTCAAATTTGAATGCAATTGAGTTAGTTTGATAATCTACTGACTATAAGTAAAGCTAGACAGTCCTTTTGCCCCTGAAATTTTTACTGAGGTTTGGTGACAACCTAAACAGGGACTTGGCCAAATTTCATTTGAAGCAAAGCTCATTTGAGCCCTACACAAATAAATGTGTATTTGGACATATTTAGAGCTCTTATGGCTTTCTAGGGATTTTCATGGAGCAAGCCATGACTTTTTGGAAACTAGTTCAGGGGGTTCTAATGGAAATTATTTCATCTAATTTGGAGAACCTTAGCAAAATATATGAGCTACACAAGTTCAGAGACAACAACAACAACCAAGCCTTTATCCCAAGCATGTTGGGGGTCCGGTAGACATAAAACCCAATAATTATATATATATGTATATATATATATATATTTTAATGAAGTAAAAGATAGGAAGAGATATAAGAGTAACAAGAAAAAGAAAAAAAGACTAAGATTCTGGCACATGAATTGCTACTTTCCATGCGGTCCTATCATGAGGTAAGTCTCTGGATATATTCCAAACTCTCAAATCTCGTTTTATCGCCTTCTCCCAGGTCAACCTTGGTCGTCCTCTACCCTTCTAATATTTTCTCTACCTCTTAAAATCCCACTGTTAACCGGTGCTTCTAGAGGTCTCCGCTGGATATGTCCAAACCACCTTAGTCGATGTTGGACTAACTTCTCTTCAATCGATACCACCCTTACCCATCACGAATCGCCTCATTCCTTATTCGGTCTCTTCTCGTGTGCCCGCACATCCACCGTAGCATGCGCATCTCTGCGACACTCATTTGTTGGACATGTTGCCGTTTAGTCGGCCAACATTCTACCCCATATAGCATCGCGGGTCTGATCACCATCCTATAAAACTTCCCTTTTAGCTTTTGTGGGACCTTCCTATAACATAGGATTGCAGAGGCTTGTCGCCATTTCATCCACCCTACCTTGATCCTGTGGCAAACATCCTCGTCAATATCGCCATTGCTTTGTAACATTGATCCCAAGTATCGGAAAGAGTCCCTTCTAGGTACTATTTGTCCTTGTAGACTAGCATTTCCCTCTTCACGACCAACACCACTAAAGTCACACCTCATATACTCGGTCTTGGTCCTACTAAGTCTAAACCCCTTGGACTCTAAGGTTTGTCTCCATAACTCTAATTTTTTATCAACACCATCCCTAGTTTCATATACTAGCACTGCATCATCGGCAAAGAGCATGCACCAAGGGATATCCCCTTGTATATCCTTCGACACCTCATCCATCACCAAGGAAAAGATGTATGGGCTCAAAGATGATCCTTGATGTAGTCCTACCGTGATAGGAAATGCATCAGTCTCACTATCACTTACGCGCACACTTGTCCTAACATTATTGTACATATCCTTGATAAGGGTAATGTACTTTGTTGGCACTTTATGTTTCTCTAGTGACCACCACATGACTGACCTTGGTATCTTGTCGTACGCCTTCTCCAAGTCATTGAACACCATATGTAGGTCCTTCTTCTGCTCCCTATATCTCTCCATATGCTGAAGAAGCAAAAAAATCGCCTCCATAGTAGACCTCCCAGGCAGAAAACCAAACTGGTTTTTAGTGACATTGGTCACTTTCCTTAGACGGTGTTCAGTCACTCTCTCCCAAAGCTTCATAGTATGATTCATAAGCTTAATCCCTCGATAATTAGTACAACCTTGAATATCTCCTTTTTTTTGAAGATAGGTACTAATATACTTTTCCTCCATTCTCTAGGCATCTTGTTTGACTTAAAAATGTGGTTGAATAGCTTTGTGAGCCATACTAGTGCCACATCCTCAAGGCATCTCCACACCTCAATAGGGATATCATCAAGGCCAAGGGCCTTTCCTCCTTTCATTCTTTTTAAGGCCTCCTTAACCTCAAACTCTTGTATCCTCCGCACGAACCGCCTGTTGGAGTCATCAAAGGAGTCATCCAACTCAACCATAGTGCTCCATTCCCATCTTGGAATTGCCCATTAAAGTAATCCTTCCATCTATTCTTAATCTCTTCATCCTTCACTAGAATGCGGTCAGTCTCATCTTTGATGCATTTAACTTGATTTAAATCCCTCATCTTTCTCTTGCGAATTTTTGCTATCTTGTATATATCCTTTTCACCTTCTTTTGTCTCTAGTCTCTCATATAACTCATCATAGGCCTGTCCTCTTGCTTTACTCACAGCCCGCCTTACATTTTTCTTGGCCTCTTTGTACTTAAGCATGTTGCTTGCGCTTCTATCATGATGCCAACTCTTGTAACACTCTTTTTTCTCCATAATGGCCTTTTGTACATCCTCATTCCACCACCAAGTGTCTTTATCTACAAGTTTCTTTCCTTCTGTCACACTGAACACTGACGCGGCCCCACGGCCTTGTCGAGCCAGGATCACGCTGAGGGGTGCTGCGTTGCACAACACCGGATAACACACATAAAAGATACAAAGCGGAAGCAAAGTTTTATTACATAAACCAGTTTATGAACATTTTTACAACAAAATAGTTTGGTCTACACTCACGGGCGTAGAATATGCATCGAGTTCACGTTCAGCCCGTGAACGTGTCCCCGCTAGCACGCACACACACTAACACGGCGGCGTGCACGACTCCTACTCGACGGGGTTTCCCTCTTGGGGTTCCATCTCTTCCTCGGGAGTCCCTTCCTAATAAACCCCTGCAAAAGCTTCAAACACAAGCAGTGAGCACGATGGCTCAGCAAGTCTGACCCGTCTCTCCTATACATGAAACTTCTACATGAATGGTTTTAGGGTACATAAGGTAAAATAAGTTACAAAGGACTCGCCTAATTATTGGAACCTTACTTTGAAGTTTTAGCAGCAGGTTGTGGAAAACCTTACACTAAGGCACATGAGAGAGCCGCAATCAAACAAGAAACGCATTTCTCTCATGTACTTTGCCCAAAGTTGAAAAGAACTTTAATTAGCACTAAACTACAACAAGACATTAACAAGCAAAGTATATCTTTCAAACCAGCAAACTTTTAACATGTATCTAGCCTGTTCTTTCTACGTCATGGTACAGTGAACAAGTGGTACTCACTGACCGTGAGGGACGACGATTATAATCGATTTACACCTGTAGGGTTACCCAAATAACCCGTCACGTACGCCCGTACTCGATGTTGCCTACAGAAACCATCACGGACGTCATACGCAACCACCTTTCACCCGTCAGCCAAATGTTGAACCGGTCCGATCTTCCCGAGCAAGAGGTCTCTGCGCGCGCATCTGCAGTGCCGCCAGCCGATTTACACCTTGAGCTCTCAACCTACCCTCTGAACGACCAGCTATGCCACAACACTCAGCTACCCGATTTACATCGGTTTCCCGGTTCCCATATAGCCGGTAGGTCTTCGGTACTGTTCTAGCTTGTTCAACAGGCCCACACACGGCTCGGTTCTCAATCGACACAAGCTGAGCTATGGCACCCAGGCCGTAAAGTCCTGCTGCCGTTACTCTACGCTCGGTCTCATTTTTATTGCCATGTGTTTCATTTGCTACCTTTACCCGAACAATGTGCCTCTAGCCTATTCTCGCGAGTAGTTCCAACTACTCGACTTGTACCAAATCCTACACTATCTTAGCATTGCAGTATCTGACGAGGTTTTCAACCTAATCCCAATCCAGGGTTTTCTTGGCTATGCATTTGGGTTTCATACAAGACTCTAATGCAAGAATTAAGTGGGTGCTCAAAGTAAGTTCTCAAAACAATAAAAATTTGTAAAAAGGGTTATTGCAAACCGGAGCGTGTCTTGCTGCTCTTGGTCGTAGGCTAGCTGTTCCTCCGGAGTAACAAAGTCTAAGACTTCGGGTTCCTCCTCAACCTTAGCGACTACATATGAATAATACAAATATGTGTCAATTTAAATATATTTGTATTGAAGTTAAACTTGTGAGAGTTATAAGTCTCGCTAGACAGACCCAATGACTCTGAAATTTTTACTGTGGTTTGGATACAACCTAAACAGAGACTTGGCCAAGTTTCATTTGCAGCAAAGCTCATTTGAGCCCCCCACAAATAATTATGTACTTGGCCTTACTTGGATGCTCCTAGGATTTTCTAGGGATTTTCATGGAACAAGCCATGACTTTCTGAAAACAAGATTTTCAGAGGGTTCTAATAGAGTTGGTCTCACTTAATTTGAAGATTCTTAGCTAAATATATGAGCTAATCAATTTCAGAGAAATTCTGAAAATGTTTCTAGACATTTTCTATTTTCTCTGGAACAGTTTTATTAATCACACCATTAGGTGGAATAAATGAGTTCAAATGGATCTGAAATTTTTATGGTAGCTCTGGGATATTTTGGTGAACATCCTAGCAAAAGTTCAGAATTTTCCCCCAAAGGGTTCTCCAGTTAAAATTCTAAACAGTTTAAAATTTGAAGAATTAATTCTGGAGAACTAAGGATTTTCATGAATTTAAACTTGATTTTTTGGAAAGTACTCAGATAGCTGAATCCAACAAAATTTGGTTCACTCAATTTTGAGTTTCCTAACCAAAGTTATGTGGGTTTAAAGTTTGAACTAAATCTGAAAATTGGGGAAATGTTTAAATCATTGCACGTGGGGCCGGGCTACTTGTCAACCTCTCAGCGGTCGACACACGGGGCTACGGATTCTTTTACGCACAGCCACACCCGATCCGGTGCCACAGCTAATCCCAGGCTTAAAATATCGACCGCTGACACGTGGGACCAGGGGCTTCGTCTACTTTCGGCCTCCCGCGCTCGGCCGCTGCGAACCCTCGCCGGAGTGCTCTCCGGTGGCCTCTGCCGTGTGCCAAACTCCATGCTCTTGGCCGCCTCTGCCTAGTTCCACCCGGGGAACACGATGGTGGGCTCAGCTCGTTGTGACAATCACAAGAACACGGCCGGCGACGAGCGGCGGCTTCGGAAGAACTTCGGCCGCATCGACCGGGCTTCTGAGCCTCACAAACGATCGAGCAAAAGGCCGTAGAGCATCAGTGGACCCTAGGGAAGCTCGGCATGGGCTCGAGACTGCTCGGGAGAGGTCCTAGGTAAGCTCTCACCGTGCGCCCGACGGCTTCCGCCATTAGCGCTGGTAGAAAAGCTAGAACTGGCCGGTCTACCAAGGTTTTGCTTGCCAAGGCTGTGAAGGAAAGTTGATCGCTACCAAGCCTAGCTCGTGTAGGAGAAGCTTGAGGATATCTAAACAACTATGGAGCGAGAATTTATCGGATCCGTACCCAAAGGTCGGTCTGCACCGAATGAAAGGGAAAACTGAAATTCGTCGCCGGTGATCAAACACTCGGGCTGTGGTTCGGGGGTGAGCAGCACCAGACTCTAACACGTCCGAGGACGCCTTAGCTTGGGCATGACACCCTCCCATTTGGGATGTCCACGGGAGCACGAGGTGCGACGAACTTAGGTCACCGGGAAAAACTTTCGGTATGGGCAAGATCATCCGAATTTGGTTAATTCCTACGACGGGGAAGGAAGAGGAGAGTCTCTAGTACCGCTTTGCAGCTTGGAGGGAGTGGAGCGGCTGTGATCACTGCTTCTCTGATCAACTCCGAGCGAGCGGCGGTGAGGCGATGTTTTTCTTGCGCGAGAGCGAAGAAACGATCGGTAATGCCTCGGTTTGGCTCAGCTGCGGGGATAAGAGGGAGGGTGAGGCGGTTCAGTGGTCGGGGGCGGCAACCAGCTGCTGTCCTGACCGATCCTCGCCGTGGCGGCAGCCTGAGCCGGCGCAAGAAACCAGGCTGAGTTTCTCAGTCGTTTGATTTGGCTATTGAGGCTGACATGTGGGTCCCACCCAAGTTTTAACCTCTGAAATCAACTCTCCTCTACTGCTCCAAACAGTAATCCCTCTAATACCCTCTAGAATTTGAATTATCTACCAAATGCCCATTTGGATTTGATAGAATTCAAATTGTAAAGTGTTTGAATTAATTTTCAGCACATATGAAGTTTGAAATTCAAATGGAGTTTGAATTTGCTAAACTTAGCTCATGTCAAGATTAACTCCAAATGCAGTGAAAATTGGTGTGTGAGCTCACAAAAATGTGCTGAGTAAGAATATGCCTCCCACTTCTGAACTTATGGGATGGAAGTAGTTTGAATTTGAATTTGAGTTCAAACTACCCTATTTCTAGTTATACCCAAAAAGACCTCAAAAAGGTTTTGGATTTAGGTGAAATTTGGCATGGGCATTCCTAGCAAGGTGTAGGAGTTTTTCATATGCTCAGCCCCTATATGATGCATGTGGGAAATACCACTTTTGCATTTTGTGAGTTTATCATCTAATGACCACTTTTCCTTCGCTCTCCCATGTCGTTTCATCTACGGAGTGATTACTCCATAGAACTTTGTAGAACCACAACATACGGTTGCGTGTGGTTCGGGTCTTTTCATCAAGGATCTGAACCGGTTCCTCCTGATACGCGAGATCTGGTTTCAGTTCTTCTATATCCTCCAGCTGAATGGTAGGTGATAGCTTAATACACTTCCTCAGCTGGGAAATATGAAAGACGTCGTGCACACCCGAAAGTGCTTCTGGTAATTTCAGCCGGTATGCTATTGATACATATCTTTCTGTAATCTGAAATGGACCTACGAATTGGGGTACCAACTTTTTCCTCCACGTTGTTGACAAGGTCAATCCCGAAGGTGACCCTTTCGCCAGACTCACACCAGTTTAGTGGTGTGCAGCATTTTGTTCCGTATAGCGCCTCGTAAGGCACCATCTTGATGCTGGCTTGGTACCCATTGTTGTACGAGAACTCGGCCAACGGTAAGTGATCATACCAATTCTTACCGTGGTTGATAGCGCAAGCTCGTAGCATATCTTATAAAATCTGATTTACCCGCTCGGTTTGCCCATCCGTCTGCGGGTGGTATGCTGAACTACGGATCAGCTTCGTCCTCAACGCAGCGTGTAGCTGCTCCCAAAAACGGGACACAAATAAAGTGCCCCGATCCGATATGATGGTACGGGGTACGCCGTACAAGCATAGGATCCATGAGATGTGCAATTCAGCATACTTCTTGGCGTTGTAGTTGGTGTTGACCGGGATGAAATGGGCAACTTTGATGAGCCGGTCGATGATCACCCACACAGAATCATGCTTCTGAAAAGTGGTGGGTAAACCGACGATGAAGTCCATGCTCACATCTTGCCACTTCCAGGCAGGAACGCCCAGTGGTTGTAGCAGTCCTGGTTTTCTCATGTGGTCTGCTTTCACCCTTCGACATGTATCACACTCGGACATGTACTTTGCGATCTCCGGCTTCATCCGTGTCCACCAAAGCTTATTTCTGAGTTCTTGATACATTTTGTTGCTGCGGGGGTGAATAGAAAACTTTGACAAGTGAGCCTCATCAAAGATTTTCTTCCATAACTCTGGGTTATGGGGTACGACGATCAAGTCCTTGAACCATAGGACGCCGTCTCCGTCATTCTGGAAACATTTCAGCTCTGCACTGTCTACACGTCTCCGCAAATGCGACATGCCCTTGTCATGTTTCTGATCTGCCGCTATATCTTCACGGATGGTGGGGTCAAAGTTAAGTTGTAGAGAGCTCCATGTGGAATCACATGCAATGGTGGCTCGCTCTCTTCCAATGGGGTGATGGTCAGATTGTTGACGTGTGACTTGCGACACAGCGCATCTGCCACTACGTTTGCCTTGCCGGGGTGATAATGGATCTCTATTTCGTCATCCTTTATCAACTCCAACCATCTTTGCTGCCTCATGTTCAGCTCTTTCTGAGTGAATATGTACTTGAGCCTTTTGTGGTCGGTATAAATGCATGAGGTTACCGAGTAGGTAGTGCCTCCACATTTTAAGTGCGAGCACCACGGCAGCGAGCTCCAAGTCATGAGTTGGATAATTCTGCTCATGGTTTCTAAGCTGCCGTGATCCATAAGCGACCACCCTTCGGTCTTGCATCAGCACACATCCGAGCCCAATGCCGGATGCATTGCAGTACACATCGAATGGTTTTGTTGTGTCTGGCTGCGCCAAAACCGGTGCTGATGTTAGGTGCTTCACTAATGCCTGCTTCACATGCTGGACTCCAAACTTATTTGGTAGCCTTCTTCAGCAGCTCTGTCATAGGCTTGGCAATCTTCGAGAAGTTTGGAATGAACCTCCGATAATATCCCCCGAGTCCGAGGAAACTCCGTACCTCGTGAGCAGTTCTCGTGGACTTCCAATTCAGCACTTGTGTGATTTTACTCGGGTCTACAGCGACGCCCTCCGCTGAGATAATATGTACTAGAAAAGGCACTTGCGATATCCAGAATTCGCACTTGCTGAATTTCGCATATAGCTTGTGATCCCGCAGCCGTTGCAAGACTATACGCAGATGCTTCGTGTGTTCTTCCTCCGACTTGGAATATACCTATATGTCGTCGATGAAGACCACGACAAACTTGTCGAGCTCTGAAATGAATACCGAATTCATCAAGTACATGAAATGAGCTGGAGCGTTGGTGAGGCCGAAGGACATGACCAGGTACTCATAAAGTCCGTACCTCGTCGAGAAAGCCGTCTTCGGAACATCCTCAGCCCGTGTCTTAATCTGGTGGTACCTGGATCTTAAGTCCATCTTGGAAAAGATCTTTGCTTCGACCAGCTGATCAAACAACATGTCAATCCGTGGCAACGGGTACTTGTTCTTGATGGTTACGGCGTTTAGTGGATGATAGTCCACGCAAAGCCGCAACGTCTCATCTTTCTTCTTTACGAATAATGCCAAACAGCCCCATGGCGAGGAGCTCGGCCTAATAAAACCCTTCTCCAGCAGGTCTGTTAACTGCGTCTTCAGTTCAGCCAATTACTTGGGCGCCATCTTGTATGGCCTTCAGGATATTGGCACAGTTCCCGGTGCAAGTTCAATCTTGAACTCCACCTCTCGGTCGGGCGGCATCCCCGGTAAATCATCCGGGAACACGTCAGGGAACTCACGGACTACCGGAATATCTTCCAATCTGATAGTTGTGGATTGATACACACTTGGAAGTTTTATTTCTGGACTATCCAGAAATAAAGAGTGAGCCTCGTGCACTTCTGATTTCAAATGCACGACCCGGAGGACGGTGTCTAAAACAGCGCCGTGGCGGGTTAACCACAACATCCCTAGGTTGACATCGACCTTTTGTCCCTCTAGAACTATGAGAGACGTAGGGTATACTCTACCCTCTAAGCATAATGGCGCTTTTGGAACCATCATGCTTGCTGAAATTCTCCCACTCGGTGAACAAATCAAGTATGGACTGTCGGTGGGTAGTATTTGCAAGCTGTATTTAGCAATAAAAGCTTGGCTAAAGAAGCTATGCATGGCGCCTGAATCAAATAATACTATGGCGGGATGTTGGTGGAGTTGGAACATACCCGCAAGGATTGGCTCTCCCTCCGGCACGTCCTCTATGGCAAGTTGGTGGATGGTGCCGGGCCTAGGGTTTGCCCGCCGTGCATTAGTGGGGTTCCGGGGCTGATTCCTCCCAGGAAGCTGTGGTGCAACTCCGCCGTCTTGCCTCTCAGGACAATTGTTGGCGAAGTGTCCTGGGTGACCACATTTGTAGCATGTGGCTGCTGCTTGACCGGTACTTGGGGGACGAAAGCCCGGCATGCGCTGCTGAGGTGCATACGCACGTGGCATCGCCCGCTGCTGCTGTTGTTGCTGCGGAGGTGGTACTGGCAGTGCCGGCCTGAATGCCGGTGGAGAATATGGCCGACTGCGGAATGGCATCGGCCTCTGGGGTGGCTGCCAGCATGGACCCGATGGTGGGCGATTCACCATCCAGTATTTTTGAGAAGGACAACCTCCTTCTCCGCTTCTTTGTGGTGCGCTTCGCTTCCTCTCCGCCACCGCTAACTCCTTGCCGGAGTCCTCCTGAACAATCACAGCATCAATAATGTCATTGAGGCTGCCGCGATTGAACATCGCCAGCTTGTCCTTCAGGAGCGGGTTAAGCCCCTGGTAGAAATGATCCCGCCGCTTCTCATCCGTATCAGCATGATACGAAGCGTAGATCATTGAACACCTTGGAATATTCCAGTGCGTTCCTGCTTCCTTGTTGCAGGCGTAGGAACTCCTGCGTCTTCCTCTTCATGATACCCGACGGTATGTGATAGGCCCTGAAGGCCGTCCTGAACCCCGCCCAGGTCATAACTCGCTCGGTGGGTTGCGAGGCGCAGAAATTCGCCCACCAAGCGCTCGCGGATCCCTGAAGCTGTTGGACCGTGAATTGAGACTTGCGCTGCTTACTCACTTGGAGCAGCCCGAACTTCATCTCCATCGTGCGGAGCCAGTTGGCCACATCGATGGGTTCATCTGCCCTTGAGAATACCGGGGGATGAGTAGCCAGAAAGTCGGAGTAGGAGCTTTGTTGGCGCTCCTCGCGATCTTGACGCCTCTCTGGTCAAGACGTATTCACAATAAGGGTTTGCAGCAACTCGGTGTGCTGCTGATGAGAACCCGCCATTGCTGCCACGATGTCAGCCACCATTGGCGGTGGCAGTTGTTGCTGTTGCTGCTGTTGCTGTCCCGAGGAATCCTCGGGAGGCTGTTGGGAGGTCTCTCCCCCCTGACTGGAACCTCCAACATCCAGGTTGGCACGAGTGCAAGTCATTCTGAAATTCAAAACAACAGCGATCAGCACATGTCATACTTAAAATTCCATATGAAACAGTAGGTGTTGAAGTGACACATTAATAATTTGCACAATATTCACATATATTGATAAAGTATATACTTTATACAAGATACATTATTCTCGGGCCTCCGAGAAGTTGTGCTCATGTCGTCACTACCTATACATACTACTGTCTACACGACATGTCACCGATTACAAAAGTGTTTTTCTTACACCACCCTCGCTGCCCTACTTGCAACGGTAACCCACTATTCGGAGTAGAACTCGACCTCCTGTGGGTCGTCCTCCTCCGCTACCTCTGCTGGTGGCTCCGGGTCCATGACCTCCTCTTCCGGTTCAGGTTCTCCCATTGCTGGAAGACCCAAAACCACAGGTACGGCACCCACCATTTATATGCCCATTACCGGAGGTACGAGGTCCTGCAACGCGTGCACCTCGTCCATGGCCTGCTTGTAGTCTTCTTCCCAGCCTTGCCCCTCCTCAATAGCGTCATCCCGCTCTTGAGTGAGGACCTCATTCTGCTGGGTCAGGGCCTGCACTTGCTGTTGCAAAGCCGTTATGTCGATGCGGCTTTTCTTTCTCGACTTCTTCATACTATGCAACTGATTGTGTTGCTCATTCAGTCGCTTTATCGTCGGAAGGAGCACTGTCGAAATGTGCCATCGACACTTAACCCGGGCCTGTCTCAGGAGCAACCCGCGGAGGTTCTTTTTCGGAGGGGCTAGTTCTCTCGGGAGGTCACGTTGGTTGTGAGAGGATTGACACAAGGATTTTTACGTGGTTCGGGCCGCCGGAGCGTAACACCCTACGCCCACGGGAGCTGTATTGCTCGGAGCTTAGAACCGGACTTCTAAGCTCGGTGATCTGGATGAGCTGAGTTGCCTACTTTCCAAACCCTCGAACCTCGAACGCTTGAACCGAACCCCTTGCAACGTTGCCAACCTAAGTCTTTTATACTTCAAGGCTCAGACGGCTTACAAGGTGGGCCCCGGGGCCCGACAGGTGGCCCCGGGGAGATTTCCTGCCATCTACCATATCTTGCAGTGAATGCTAGTAGTTGTCTTTGGCAATGGCTTCTTAGTCATCGTTCTGTCGTCCTGCCCGTGCCGCAAGCTAGGCGTAGTGGTTGATGATGGCAGGGACGGCAGGGCATGTCTTGTCGCCGTATCTATTGGTCAACAGCTTCTGACATGGTGTGCTTGCCTTAACTGTGACGTGACTGGTCACAGTGCCATCTGACAGGGGCGTGCGCCACGTCTCCGCGTCTTGGGAAGGCGCGGGCCTTGAATGTATTGATCGGACAAGGCATGGCGTGACTTTACTCCTGCTGCATACCGAGCCGGGGTGGGCAGCACAGCGCGTGGCGCCTTCGGAGCTCACCCCTGCGGAGGAGGTGAGGTCCGGCACTGCTGGCCACATGGCTGGCCCGTGGCTCGCCCCTGAGGAGAGGGGAGGCCCGGCCCCGCTGGACACGTGGCGCCTTCGGAGCTCACCCCTGTGGAGGGGGTGAGGTCCGGCACTGCTGGCCACGTGGCAAGCCCGGGGCTCGCCTCTGAGGATAGGGGAGGCCTGACCCTGCTGGACACATGGCGCCTTCGGAGCTCACCCCTGCGGAGGGGGTGAGGTCCGGTGTAAAGGTCCCAAAATATGCATACAAAGAAACTCTTGTTTGCACAAAGTTGGTTTCACATGTATGAAAAATGGGACGTGTTAAAACTTTTCTTTCCACATGTGATAATACACATGAGAGCCTTCTTCACACAAGTTCAAATATTTATTTGAAGACTTGGGACCCAAGAGGGATCTAAAACTAAGGTGGGAAGTTCCCATATGAGTGAGGAAGCTAAAGTTAGATTTTGAGAACAAATTGTTCCACTCAAAAATTCAAATGAGTAACACAATGGTTTTCAAACTGCTGTATTAAAAACCTCATTTGCAGCAGCCAAAGAAAATATCAGAGTTCATATTTGAATTCCTTAGGTCCAAATTAGGGGGTAGGCAAAGTCTCATGAATTTTGGGAGATATTTGCTATCCATTTTCCAAATGGACTTAAATTGCAATGAATTCAAATATACATTTGAATTTGGATGAAACTTGTCCAAATGTCCACAAACATTTCAGATTTGAATTCTCACCATTGATTTCCAGCATTTGCCAAAGTGTGGAGATATTTGTGAGAAAAATGTGAGGGGATAAGAAGGGGCAGTGGGACCCACATGTCATAGAGGCAGCCAAAAAACTTGCAGTTGAAATTCAGAGCAAAGCCTCTGTTTTTCCTTCTCACCGAGCAGGGCTGCAGCCGTGTGACACCGAGGGGCACCGGGAGCCACCTCCTGCTCGTCCCTCTCGCACTGGCTAGCTGCTTTTCTCCCCTTCTTATCACCTCAGCCCGTGCTTCTCTGATCACAACACCAGAACCGGTTCAGTTTCTTCGTTCCCTCACGCACGCCACAGAGAAAACGTCCCACGCGTTTCTGCTCTCGGCTACTCGACGCCGATCACCTCCAGCCACGTTGGTGCCAGAGGGAACCGCCCAGGAGCTGCACCGTTCTCTCCTCGACGTGTTACACCGATCCCCAGCTCACCTCCGGCCTTCCTCTGCTGTGACCGAGCCAGTTTTCTTCCGGCAGAACCGAGCAACGACACACTCCCGCTGCTACACATCGACTGGTTGCCACAGCACCTCTCCAACAAGCTCAAGAGGCCACAGAGGTGCGCCAGAAGGTACTGATCCTCACCCCGTCGTCCCCTTGCTCTCCCCCGACGCCGCCTCGCCGGAATTCGTTTTTTGGCACCGGCGCACGTATAGAACAGACCGTGTTTAATTCTTGAAATTCTCCCAAACCGATGGATCATACCTCCTACAATTCAAACAACAGCAACTAGATGCCCCAGCGCCCTCCCACACTGAAGCACAAAGCAAACCGACCCTCCTATGCCCCGGGCGACGAGAAATCGCCGGCGGCGGCCAAAACTGCCACAGTCCACGGTGACGACTAGGTTGCAGCCATTTTCTGCACGATTTGATATCCGTTCCATGTTCGTAGAACCATATGGATGCTGTAGGGTATCGTAGCTCGCCGGGAGAAGCCTTGGACACGCTGGAACGCGTCCATGCCGAGCTCCCGAGCCGCCCCGCCGGTGCCGACCCACCTACAGCCGTTTTCATGCGGGGAAACCTTGCCCGGCAGCTGAGCCATGTTCCAAGGAGCATGTAGGGCGAAACCGGAGCTCATTTGGTGGAGAAATGAGCGAGAACGAGCCATGCCACGCTTTCTGCCGGTGTGCACCCGCAGGCTCTGGCGGGAGGTTGAAGAAGCACCTGACCCATGGGCCCACGTATGACTGTTCTGTTTAAAATCAAACAGAAAGTTGTTCAAACTTGTAAAATGCATAACTTGGTGTAGAAAGCTCCAAAAATAGTGAGATAATTTTTTTAGATTTCTATAAGAGAGTACTATCCATGGGTACAGCCCAATATTTATGAAAATCCCTGGTTTTTGCTCATTAATTCATATAATGAAACTATTGTAGGAATTTTTCCAGGAGCTCTGTGTATTGGAAAATTCCCAAATTTTGGAAGGAGATTCCCCCAAACATGCCTGAACTCCAGTAAAATTTTCAGAAGCATTGGACCTCATTTGCTTGGCAAAATGTTGTGTTAATTCCTTATGTCTCTGAAAATTGGAAAATAAACAGAGTTCAATTTCAGAATTTTTGCCCAAACTTTAGAACCTCATAACTCTTCCTAGGAAGCCCCCAAATTTAGTGATTCAAATTGGGTTGGATTCATATTGAATAGCTCTGTCCAAATCTACAACCCAATTTGTATGAAATTCATTATTTAATTCTGGAAAATTCTTTAAAGCTTTTAAGCAAAAGAATTTGTGAGGGAGTTTGGCTCATCCAAAAATCCTAAATTTTTTCCAGAATACTATTTGGGATGTTAGTGAACCCTGTAAAGGTTTCAGCTCAATGGGAGTTGATTTTTTCAGGGCAATTCAGATTTGAAGATGCTGTGTTCAATTGAATACAGAAACATTTTCAGAGAATTTCCAAAACTTGGAAATTAAGTTCTGGGCAAATCTTAGCTCCAAAAATGTTAGGAAAATTCATGCAAACTCTATGAGCTATAATTGAAATTGTAGTTCACTAAGTTTGGCATGAACATGGGTGCGATCTCAGAATTAATTATTCTTTGCTTAACTGCTTAGAAAATTATTCTGAACAAGCCACTGAATGAAAAAGTGCTAATTTTTGGTCCAGAGGACTTTCTTGTGACAAGGAGCTCACATGAAAATTCTCAGCCCCATTGGAGCTCTGGATCACCCCTGCTCTGTTTAACCTCTTCGGGTGATCAATATAGAAGAGGGGGAAACCACTTAGCAGTAATCATGTGCTTAGATCCAAACCCAAAACCCTAGCACCAGTGTCATTTTAAATTATTAAACAGAGTTCCATTTTTGAAACTTATTGTTGAAACTGGTAGCAAAATCTTTACAATTAAATCCATATACATATTCATTACGTGTAGCATCTACGTGAAGGACTTGAAGTCACCGGAGGGGAGATCAAGGAAGGAGGACAACACTTGATCAAGCCGAGTGATCTTCACTAACTGAATCTGCTTATATATATAAGTCCCCTGCAAAACAAAGGCAAGCCCCGGTTTGCATCAAATTTACAAGTTTTTATTTGTATTCACTTCATACGTCTAGCATTTCATTTATTTCATTACGTCCAGATGGTATGAAACTCCAAATGCATGACCAGAAAACCCTGGAGTCTAATGTAGGATATGTTATCAATTTATCATAACTGCTGATCTCAACAAAAGTGGATTAAAAGAGGCATAACTCGAGTGGGCAGATTCCTACTCGTGAAACGGGGTTAAGGGGGATCAATCGGAAGAGTTAGGAATTGATCCCTATAGTTGGAAATGGAGACCGGGCAGTGGATGGAAGGTCAAGGACATGGTCCTGTGAGCCTAGTCTATGTCTGAGTCGATTAAGGCCCGTTCTCGTGTGCGGCCCCGCTGGACAAGTTTGAGATGTGTACCGGATGCATACTGGCTATATGGGACCCAGGAAACCGATGTAACATGTTAACCTGGGTGTCGAGGCATACCTCACCATCTGATGCCGATGCTGAAAGGATAGAGAAGTCGGCTCTACGAGGGTTTGCCGTAGAGAGACTTAATCCCAGTCGGTGGGACCGGTTCGGCATTTAGGTGTCATGTAAAAGGTTGCCACGTACGGCGTCAGTGACGGTTGCTGTGTGCAACGTCGAGTACGGGCGTACGTGTCGTGTCAGCCGGGTGTTTTTGATTGCAATCACCGTCGCTCGCGGTAGTGAGCATACTTGTACACTGAGTCGTGACGTAGTAATAAACTGGGATACGTTTAATATGCTTCGTGAGTAATCCTCATAATGGAGATGAGGAACGATCAACACTTCACTAAATTTAATTTCCACCTTGGGCTAGTAGCGTCGAGGCGAAGCATTTCTTGTTTGATTGTGGAGTCTCGACGTTAATGGCATAAGGTCTGTATGAGTCTAGAATAGCCCACTAAAGTTACTTTCACCTCAGGCAAGTGACATCGAGATAAAGCGTTTCTTATTTGATTGTGGAGTCTCGATGTGAATTGCGCGAGGGCTATAAAAGTTGCTTAAAACTGGAAGTAAGGACTCTCCTTTAGCTCAAGTCTTTACTTTGTGCAAACTGCTATAATCAGCCCTCTAATTTCATCATGTAGAGTTTCATGACTAGGGTGACGGGTCGGTCTTGCTGAGCTTCATGCTCACGGATACTGCATAAGTTGTTTTGCAGGTAATAACTGTAGGCTTATATGTACGGGTGCCCGATGAGACTCGGAACTCCCCAAGTGGTGAACTCATGGCAACCCCTGCCGCTGCTACTGTGATAGTGTTGCTAGTGAGAAGGGTCCGCGGGCTGGACACCTTCTCTGTTGCTTAGCATAGGTATGAGCCGTGAGTTGTAATAGTCTTCCGCTGTAGAGTATTTTGGAAAGTGTTTGTAAGACTTACACTTTGTAAGCCCCGCATGATTTATGTAATATGATGCTTTATTATGTGTGCTGTTGGGTGCCGCATCGCACGGCACCACCCAATGCGATTCCCGGGCAAGGTGCCCCGTTCCCGTGAGTGATCGATCAGAGCCGCGTTGGTAATAGAGCATGGAATAAGGATCGTATTAGACAAAAACTTAGGATACGGTGAGGAAATGGTATTAGGCCCACATAAGGACTATAGTAGTATAGTTACTTAAAGTGGCAGGACTAACATATTTGTTATAATACTGAATTTTGATTATGTAACGACGCATCTACGCTTAGGTTAGCATGGTAAGGAACGCCACCGAAAGTGGTTCAATTTCGGTTAGCTCCCCTGACGAGGAAAGTGGTTCAGGGCTAGATCCCACAGCTTGGTGTGAGATGTTAATATGAAACCCTTGGACTCTCCATGTTCCTGAGTTCATATGAAACGCTGATCTCTAGCGTGCATTAGGAAAGTAAGTGGAGACCCCATCGTGTGGTCAGTAACGCGATAGTGTGTTCGTCTAGAAATAGCCCAGGAGGACATACGCAGCGCTTGCCATCGGCGTGCCCTGCAGGGCAGTAGGTGGTATCCGTTGGGTTGATGACATTCCCAACCGTGAAGACCCGTTCATGATATACTCGGGTTCCCCGTCGTGTGGTGTTGAAACACGATCACGTACCTTGAGACGTGACTTAACTCAAGGACGGCCGTATGACAATGATACGGGCGTTTGTATTTACTTTCAATTATAGAACTGCCTGAAATGAGATAAACTTTGAGTGCACCACTATTGAGTGATCTTCTGCAGGTACTAACCACGTACGTATCCCGTGTAGTACACATGTGCGAGAGACCGTCTTAGTGCCACTGATCATACGTATATGCCGGTATAAGCCGGTTTAGGATTTTCTTTTGAGAGGGAACGTAGTACCGACATTGCTCTTGCGGTGCATCGACACCGTACCACACATAATAACCTCTTCCCTATGAAGAAATGATTCATGAGCTAACTTTCAACTAAAAATGGAAGTTTGAAACAAATATTAGTTACTGAACTCTTATTTTGAACTAAGATTCAAATGAGAGAGTGTCTAGGTTTCAAAGATATTCAAAAACAGAGTGCTCTATTTCTGGCAGGAATTCTTGCTGGACTTTAACAGAGCATAACTCTGAGGAGCTTGATCCAATTAAGGTGTATGATAAATTTCTGGGAAGATTTTCAAGTGCTCTACAACTTTCTTGTAGACCTCCAGAGCAAAATCATAAGTTAAGTTGGTGAAAAGTCCAGTTGAAGGCAAACTGTTCAGAACCAGGGCAGCAGCAAAACCTCTCTGGACCTTTCTGTTTTTAAGCCATAACTTCCTGTAGAAAAACCCCTAAGGAGCCCATGATACACCGTTGGAAAGGTTATGAGATATCCAACATTGTTGTAGTTCAAAGGTTGTTCAGATTCTCATTGTAATTGCATATACAACTGTGATAAAGTCAGCCACATACAAAGGAGATGCTGGCAAATTTTATCCAGGAATTCTGTCAACTTTGGGAAATCATAACTACTGATCCAGAAATGATATGGAGGCATTTGGATACTCGTTGGAAAGATATTGGAGTTAACTTTAACTTTGATATTCAACTTGAGTTATGCAAATGCTTCTAAACAGATCAAGATCTGGGTTAGGACAGAAGAGTCTGTTCTGCACAGCAAAGAGAACGGCTGAAGGAGCAACTAAGTGAATTCAAGAGCAAATGTGTTATACAACCAAGCTCATGACCTTGGTATTGCTCTGTGCTGTGTAGTAGGAAGAAGGATGAAACACTACGGCTTAGTGTTAATTTTCGTCCGCTTAACATTGGGACAATCAAGGACAAGTACCCGTTACCACAGATCGGCTTATTGTTTGATCAGTTGGTCAAAGCAAGGATCTTTTTCAGGATGGAATTAGGATCAGGGTACAATCAGATTGAGATAATGGCCGAGGCTCTTCTGAAGACAGTTTTTCGGCGAGGTACGAAGTTTATAAGTACCTGTCATATTCCTTGGCCTTACCAACACTCCAGCTCAGTTCATGTACGTAAAGAACTCGGTATTCATGCCGGAGCTGGACATGTTTGTCGTGGTCTTCATCGACGACCTACTGGTTTATTCCAAGCCGGAGGAAGCACACGAGAAGCAACTGCGTATAGTCTTGCAACGGCTGCGGGATCACAAGCTATACGTGAAATTCAGCAAGTGCAAATTTTAGATATCACAAGTACTTTGTCTCGGACATATCATCTCAGCGAAGGGCATCTCTATGAGCCCGAGTAATATCGCACCTGTGCTGCATTGGAAGTCCCCGAGAATTACTCACGAGATACGGAGTTTCCTCAGACTCGCGGGATATTATCGGAAGTCCATTTCGAACTTCTCGAAGATTGCCAAGCCTATGACATAGCTGCTGAAGAAGGCTACCAAAAGAGTTTGGAGTCCAACATGTAAAGCAGCGTTCAAGGCATTAGTGAAACACTTAACATCAGCACCGGTTATGGCGCGGCCAAACACAACAAGACCATTCGCTGGGTACTGTGATGCATCCGGCTTTGGGCTAGGATGTATGCTGATGCAAGACCGAAGTGTGGTCGTGTATGGATCACGGCAACTTAGGAATCATGAGCAACACTATCCGACTCATGACTTAGGACTCGCTGCCGTGGTACTCGCACTCAAAATGTGGAGGTACTACCTACTCGGTAACCTCGTGCATTTATATACCGACCACAAGTGCCTCAAGTACATATTCACTTGGAAGGAGTGAAGCATGAGGCAACAAAGATGGTTGGAGTTGATAAAGGATTACGGAATAGAGATCCATTATCACCTCGGCAAGGATAACGTGGGCAAATGCGGGAGTCGCGAGTCACACGTTCGTAATCCAACCATCACCCATTGGAAGAGAGCAAGCCACCATTACGGATGGTTCCCCTTAGAGCTCTCTACAATTTAGCTTTCATCCCCACCATCCGTGAAGAAAAGGTGGCAGCCCAGAAACGTGATAGGGGCATGTCACATTTGCAGAGATGTATAGACAGTGGGGGAAACTGAAGTATTTCCGGAAAGACGGAGACGGCGTCCTGTGATTACGGACAAAATCGTCGTACCCCGTAACCCGGAGTTAAAGGAGAAAGATTTTTGACGAGGCTCACTTGTCATAGTTTCTATCCATCTCGATTCGTTGGTCCATTCCAGGTTATGGAAAGATGTAGACCCGTTGCATACCGGCTGGAAGTATCACCGGTGTGTACGACATCTTCCACATTTCTCAGCTGAGGAAGTGCCTCAAGTGTTCAATCACCATTCAGCTGGGGAATATCGAAGGACTGAAGCCAGATCTCACACATCAGGAGGGACTGGCTCAGAGCATCGACATAATGGACCGAACACCACACGACCATACGTTGTGGTTCTATAAAGTTTAGGGAGTGCTTACTCCAAGGTTGAAGCGACATGGGAGAGCGAAGGATTTCTTCGTGTCAATCATCCCAACCCTTGACGTCGCACAACCTATAATTTTTCACCGTCCTCCCTCTCGTTTTTACCTTAATCTTGGGACGAGATTCTTTTAAGGGGGGAGGATTGTAAAGGTCCCAAAATATGCATACAAAGAAACTCTTGTTTGCACAAAGTTGGTTTCACATGTATGAAAAATGGGACTTGTTAAAACTTTTCTTTCCACATGTGATAATACACATGAGAGCCTTCTTCACACAAGTTCAAATATTTATTTGAAGACTTGGGACCCAAGAGGGATCTAAAACTAAGGTGGGAAGTTCCCATATGAGTGAGGAAGCTAAAGTTAGATTTTGAGAACAAATTGTTCCACTCAGAAATTCAAATGAGTAACACAATGGTTCTCAAACTGTTGTATTAAAAACCTCATTTGCAGCAGCCAAAGCAAATATCAGAGTTCATATTTGAATTTCTTATGTCCAAATTAGGGGGTAGGCAAAGTCTCATGAATTTTGGGAGATATTTGCTATCCATTTTCCAAATGGACTTAAATTGCAATGAATTCAAATATACATTTGAATTTGGATGAAACTTGTCCAAATGTCCACAAACATTTCAGATTTGAATTCTCACCATTGATTTCCAGCATTTGCCAAAGTGTGGAGATATTTGTGAGAAAAATGAGAGGGGATAAGAAGGGGCAGTGGGACCCACATGTCATAGAGGCAGCCAAAAAACTTGCAGTTGAAATTCAGAGCAAAGCCTCTGTTTTTCCTTCTCACCGAGCAGGGCTGCAGCCGTGTGACACCGAGGGGCACCGGGAGCCACCTCCTGCTCGTCCCTCTCACGCTGGTTAGCTGCTTTTCTCCCCTTCTTATCACCTCAGCCCGTGCTTCTCTGATCACAACACCAGAACTGGTTCAGTTTCTTCGTTCTCTCACGCACGCCACAGAGAAGACGTCCCACGGCGTTTCTGCTCTCGGCTACTCGACGTCGATCACCTCCAGCCACGTTGGTTCCAGGAGAACCGCCCAGGAGCTGCACCGTCCTCTCCTTGACGTGTTACACCGATCCCCAGCTCACCTCCGGCCTTCCTCTGCTGTGACCGAGCCAGTTTTCTCCCGGCAGAACCGAGCAACGACACACTCCCGCTGCTACACATCGACTGGCTGCCACAGAGCCTCTCCGGCAAGCTCAAGAGGCCACAGAGGTGCGCCAGAAGGTACTGATCCTCATCGCGTCGTCCCCTTGCTCTCCCCCGACGCCGGCTCGCCGGAATTCGATTTTTGGCACCGGCGCACGTATAGAACAGACCGTGTTTAATTCTTGAAATTCTCCCAAACCGATGGATCATACCTCCTACAATTCAAACCACAGCAACTAGATGCCCCAATGCCCTCCCACACCGAAGCACGAAGCAAACCGACCCTCCTATGCCCCGGGCGACGAGAAATCGCCGGCGGCGGCCAAAACTGCCACGGTCCACGGTGACGACTAGGTTGCAGCCATTTTCTGCACGATTTGATCTCCGTTCCATGTTCGTAGAACCATAGGGATGCTGTAGGGCATCGTAGCTCGCCGGGAGAAGCCTTGTACACACTGGAACGCGTCCATGCCGAGCTCCCGAGCCGCCCCGCCGGTGCCGACCCACATACAGCCGTTTTCATGCGGGGAAACCTTGCCCGGCAGCTGAGCCATGTTCCAAGGAGCATGTAGGGCGAAACCGGAGCTCATTTGGTGGAGAAATGAGCGAGAACGAGCCATGCCACGCTTTCTGCCGGCGTGCACCCGCGGGCTCTGGCGGGAGGTTGAAGAAGCACCTGACCCGTGGGCCCCACGTGTGACTGTTCTGTTTAAAATCAAACAGAGAGTTGTTCAACTTGTAAAATGCATAACTTGGTGTAGAAAGCTCCAGAAATAGTGAGATAAATTTTGTTGGATTCCTTTAAGAGAGTACTATCCAGGGGTACAGCCCAATATTTATGAAAATCCCTGGTTTTTGCTCATTAATTCATATAAAGGAACAATTGTAGGAATTTTTCCAGGAGCTCTGTGTATTGGAAAATTCCCAAATTTGGGAAGGAGATTCCAACAAAAATGCCTGAACTCCAGTAAAATTTTCAGAAGCATTGGACCTCATTTGCTTGGCCAAATGTGGTGTTAATTCCTTATGTCTCTGAAAATTGGAAAATAAACAGAGTTCAATTTCAGAATTTTTCCCCAAACTTTAGAATCTCATAACTCTTGCTAGGAAGCCCCCAAATTTAGTGATTCAAATTGGGTTGGATTCATATTGAATAGTTCTGTCCAAATCTACAACCCAATTTGTATGAAATTCATTATTTAATTCTGGAAAATTCTTTAAAGCTTTTCAGCAAAAGAATTCGTGAGGGAGTTTGGCTCATCCAAAAATCCTCAAATTTTGCCAGAATACTATTTGGGATGTTAGTGAACCCCTGTAAAAGTTTAAGCTCAATGGGAGTTGATTTGTTCAGGGCAATTCAGATTTGAAGTTGCTGTGTTCAATTGAATACAGAAACATTTTCAGAGAATTTCCAAAACTTGGAAATTCAGTTCTGGGCAAATCTTAGCTCCAAAAATGTTAGGAAAATTCATGCAAACTATATGAGCTATAATTGAAATTGTAGTTCACTAAGTTTGGCATGAACATGGGTGTGATCTCAGAATTAATTATTCTTTGCTTAATTGCTTAGAAAATTGTTCTGAACAAACCACTGAATGAAAAAGTGCTAATTTCTGGTCCAGAGGACTTTCTTGTGACAAGGAGCTCACATGAAAATTCTCAGCTCCATTGGAGCTCTGGATCACCCCTGCTCTGTTTAACCTCTTCGGGTGATCAATATAGAAGAGGGGGAAACCACTTAGCACTAATCATGTGCTTAGATCCAAACCCAAAACCCTAGCACCAGTGTCATTTTAAATTATTAAACAGGGTTCCATTTTTGAAACTTGTTGTTGAAACTGGTAGTAAAATCTTTACAATTAAATCCATATGCATATTCATTACGTGTAGCATCTACGTGAAGGACTTGAAGTCACCGGAGGGGAGATCAAGGAAGGAGGACAGCACTTGATCAAGCCGAGTGATCTTAACTAACTGAATCTGCTTATATATATAAGTCCCCTGCAAAACTAAGGCAAGCCCCGGTTTGCATCAAATTTACAAGTTTTTATTTGTATTCACTTCATACGTCTAGCATTTTTTTTATTTCATTACGTCCAGATGGCATGAAACTCCAAATGCATGACCAGAAAACCCTGGAGTCTAATGTAGGATATGTTATCAATTAATTATAACTGCTGATCTCAACAAAAGTGGATTAAAAGAGGCATAACTCGAGTGGGCAGATTCCTACTCGTGAAACGGGGTTAAGGGGGATCAATCGGAAGAGTTAGGAATTGATCCCTATAGTTGGAAATGGAGACCGGGCAGTGGATGGAAGGTCAAGGACGTGGTCCTGTGAGCCTAGTCTATGTCTGAGTCGATTAAGGCCCGTTCTCGTGTGCGGCCCCGCTGGACAAGTTTGAGATGTGTACCGGATGCATACTGGCTATATGGGACCCAGGAAACCGATGTAACATGTTAACCTGGGTGTCGAGGCATACCTCACCGTCTGATGCCGATGCTGAAAGGATAGAGAAGTCGGCTCTACGAGGGTTTGCCGTAGAGAGACTTAATCCCAGTCGGTGGGACCGGTTCGGCATTTAGGTGTCATGTAAAAGGTTGCCACGTATGGCGTCAGTGACGGTTGCTGTGTGCAACGTCGAGTACGGGCGTACGTGTCGTGTCAGCCGGGTGTTTTTGATTGCAATCACCGTCGCTCGCGGTAGTGAGCATACTTGTACACTGAGTCGTGACGTAGTAATAAACTGGGATACGTTTAATATGCTTCGTGAGTAATCCTCATAATGGAGATGAGGAACGATCAACACTTCACTAAATTTAATTTCCACCTTGGGCTAGTAGCGTCGAGGCGAAGCATTTCTTGTTTGATTGTGGAGTCTCGACGTTAATGGCATAAGGTCTGTATGAGTCTAGAATAGCCCACTAAAGTTACTTTCACCTCAGGCAAGTGACATCGAGATAAAGTGTTTCTTATTTGATTGTGGAGTCTCGATGTGAATTGCGCGAGGGCTATAAAAGTTGCTTAAAACTGGAAGTAAGGACTCTCCTTTAGCTCAAGTCTTTACTTTGTGCAAACTGCTATAATCAGCCCTCTAATTTCATCATGTAGAGTTTCATGACTAGGGTGACGGGTCAGTCTTGCTGAGCTTCGTGCTCACGGATACTGCATAAGTTGTTTTGCAGGTAATAACTGTAGGCTGATATGTACGGGTGCCCGATGAGACTCGGAACTCCCCAAGTGGTGAACTCATGGCAACCCCTGCCGCTGCTACTGTGATAGTGTTGCTAGTGAGAAGGGTCCGCGGGCTGGACACCTTCTCTGTTGCTTAGCATAGGTATGAGCCGTGAGTTATAATAGTCTTCCGCTGTAGAGTATTTTGGAAAGTGTTTGTAAGACTTACACTTTGTAAGCCCCGCATGATTTATGTAATATGATGCTTTATTATGTGTGCTGTTAGGTGCCTCATCGCACGGCACCACCCAATGCGATTCCCGGGCAAGGTGTCCCGTTCCCGTGAGTGATCGGGAGGGTGGGCCCTCACATCCGGCACTGCTGGCAATGTGGCAGGCCCGGGGCTCGCCTCTGAGGAGAGGGTAGGCCCGGCCCTGCTGGACATGTGGCGCCTTCGGAGCTTACCCCTACGGAGGGGGCGAGGTCCGGCTCTGCTGGCCGTGTGGCAGGCCCGGGGCTCGCCTCTGATGAGAGGGGAGGCCCGGCCCTGCTGGGCACGTGGCGCCTTTGGAGCTCACCCCTGCGAAGGGTGTGAGGTCCGACACTGCTGGCCACGTGGCAGGCCCGGGGCTCGCCTCTGAGGAGAGGGGTGGCCCGGCCCTGCTGGACACGTGGCGCTTCGGAGCTCACCCCTGCAGAGGGAGTGAGGTCCTTAGGCGGTTTTCCTCCTGTGCACGGGGGTACCTGGTACTGAGGGTACCGACAGTGGCCCCGGGCCCACCTCAGCTGAGATAACGATCCCGTGGGTGGGGCCTTCTCCTTTTCTACTCCGTGCACTTTCTTTGAAACTCCTTTAGGCCGTTGCAAGAGCAGCACAGCCCAACCGCGCCATGGCTGCAGGGTCGCCAAGAACCGCCAGACGGTGCTGAACCGAGAGCTTGCTGCCGACTTTCTGGTGTCAGAATTGGAGAGCCTTACCTGGGACCTCCAGCTCCTGGAGAACGACCTGGCGGCCAAGGAGAGGAGGTTCGCTGAGGGAATACTTGGCGCCCTGCTGGTGGCTCGTCAGGAGGTGGAGCAGCTCCGGGCTTGCAGACCGTCGAGGCTCAGGGAGCCTGTGTCTTTGTTGGCTAGGCGGAGTCTGCTCTAGTGCCTCTCGGCTTTAGCCACGTGAGGACGGGGGCACCGGTGCAAGAGACGGCCCAGGCGCTCCCGACACTCGAGTCCATTGGCGCCAAGCTGGAGAGGCTGGAAGCTGTGATCGGCGATGAGCTCGAGGTCGAGGGGAGGGGCTTGGACTCCTCCATCTCTCTAGAGAAGGTGGTGCGGGGCCCCGTCACCGAGCGGGAGGAGATCGCCAGGGCCGGAGTCGGAGACGTCGCCGCCCTTAGCTCCGTAAGGACCCCGGGAGGTCTCCACCGATCCCGAAGCTTTTTTTTACACAGACACCTCCCTTGGGCCCTTGTTCTCATAAGGACCCAAGGGGTCTTGAGTTGGAGTCTGGAGCTCTGGTCTTGAGAAGTCTTGGGACTTCAATACAACTAGGTGCTCTGGCTTTCCCTTGTGTAGTCCCCGTAGTGGCCCCCTAGTAGGTGTGGCCAATGCATTGGGCACACCTACCACATTCCTGCAGGGGAGCCAAGGCCAGGGCTCCCTGACCGTCCGGAGCACGCCGGTGTTGGAGCTCCGGCGCCGGAGGTCCGGGAGGCCTCTCAGGAGGTCCTGCATACGAGTAGGGAAACAATAATTCTGCCCAGAGGTCCTCCCTTCCCTGTCTCTTAGTCTTATTTGGCTTACAACCTGGGCCGGTATACGGGGCTTGGGTAATTCAGTGCAGTCGGTACCGGAGGTCCGACTCCCTCCTTGGTCAGGGTGTAACCGTCCGACCCCTAGTACTTAGACCGTAGCGCTGGGGAGGCAGAGTGCGCACGCTTTGGGTGCAGGACCAGGCAAAGCAGGCTGCACACCCTGTACCTCCCGCTTTGGCGTAGGTCTTTCCTGGAGGAGACCAACTGGCGTCACAGTACCCTAACAAGGGGAGGTCCAAGAGGCCCCCAGGCCTTTGGCAGGTACCTCAAGCACAGCCGCCTTCGGCAGGATGGCAAATGCCGACTAGGCATGAGAGTGGGAAAGGAGAGCCGAGTATACGATGAACGTACACTGTCTTGAGCATGGGAAGGTGATCATAAAAATTAATGCGCAATTTAAATGAACACATAAGTAAGCGTGGTAGGACAAGGTTCTTTTCATTCATATAAGTCCATAGGAGGAAAACAGGCCGTACATGGAGCCAACGACCCACCCCATTGTGAAGGGGGGCAGGGCCTACGCGCTTAGGGTACGGGACCAAGCTAAGCCGGACGTAGTCCTGGACCACCCCCTGGGGCTTAGTTGCTCCGAGCGCTGCTCCTGGTCTCTATGGAATCTGTTTTAGAAAAAAAAAGAAAAAACCTGTTACCACTGCTTTAAGGGTAGAACTTATGGAGGATGGTAGCGCCGGAGCGCCTGCCGGTACCGTACGTTTCGGAGCGTTGATTGCCATCTTGCCTTATCGACGAGGTTGATGTCCTCACGCCAAAGCTGGTCCTGCGTGGCTTCGTCGTAAGCTCGGACACGGGGGGACCCCATGGTGACCTCTGGGGGAAGCACGGCTTTGGCCCCGTATACCATGAAGAAGGGTGTTTCCCTGTGGCCCGGCTCTGGGATGTACGGTTGAGGAACCGGTATCCCTCGACGGCTCTGGGGAAGGGCCCCAGGATGTCCAACCCTCATACCGTGAACGGCCACGAGGGTGGATCATCTGCAGCGTCTGCGCCGGTGTGTGGATCTGCTCGGCATGGAACTGCCATGCCTTGCATCTCTTAACCAGCTTGACAGCGACCAGGAGGGCTGTCGGCCAGTAGAAGCCATGCCGGAAGGCTTTACCGACCAACGTGCGGGAAGATGCTCGTTTCCCGCACTCGCCTCAGTGGATTTCTACGAGCAGGTCGCAGCCTTCCTCCTAGGTTATGCACCACAATACGATGCCATTAGCGCCACGCCGGTAGAGATCCCCTTCTACCAGCATGTATCTCTTAGCCATCCGCACAATCCGTTCAGCAGATGCATGTTCATCAGGAAGGATGTTGTCTTTCAAGTAGTCTCGGACCTCCGTGATCCATGCATCGGGGCTTACTTGAGATTCTGGATCTTGGGCGCTGGGTAGCACGGAGTCCCCAGTGGCGCATATGATCCTTGCCGGGCACCATTGCTGCAGGGCCGCCGAGACCGCCAGCTTCGAGGTGCTGGTATCGCCCCCTTCGCCCGGTTCGGCAGGCCGGGCTGTGGGTCACGGCAACGTCATTTCAAAGGCTCCTTCGGGCACCGGGGCTCCGGTGGAGGCCTTCGTTGACAGGTCATCAGCGATGGTGTTGTCGGCTCGTGGTACATGGCACATGTCCAAGGCTTCAAAGTCCTTCTCCAGTATCTACACGTAGAGCAGATAGGCAGCTAATTGTGGGTAGTTGCAAGAGCATTCACCCTTGACTTGCTTGATGATTAGATGGGAGTCACCCTTGACCAACAACTGGCGAACGCTGAGAGACAATGCCGTCTTCAGGCCGAAGATAAGAGCTTCATACTCGGCCATGTTGTTGGTTGCCTTGAAGTTGAGGTGCACCATGTACTTGAACTGCTCCCCCATCGGTTTGAGGAGCAGTACACCGGCTTCGGCCCCCTGCTTCCGCGAGGAGCCTTCGAAGTAGAGCGTCCAGTGAGGCTCGATGAAGACCGGTGCCCGGGGCTCCGGTTCTCCACCTTCAGGGCCCCCCTAGGTTGCTTGGTGATGGCGTCCACTCAGCCACGAAGTCAGCTAGTGCTTGGCTCTTGACTGCATGACGTGGTAGGGAGTCCAGCTCGAACTCCGCCAGCTCCGGGCCGCCCTCCTGCTCCGGAGGCTGCCTGTGAGTGCCAGTTACGCCCTTCTGCTGCTCTGGCGCTCGTCTGCCAGACTGAAGAGCTCCGAGACGTCTCACACCTCCATGGTGGCCAACTTCTCGAGCATCTTCTTGTCCCTAACACCCTGTAAAATTCAGCCACAACTGATGCATTCATGATGTGGGGGATGGTGTTCCGTACCTGGGAGAATCGCTGGATGAAGGAGCGCAGTGATTCCCCCGGTTGCTGTCGCACAGCGTGGAGGTCCAGCTCCATGCCGGGACACGTGTAGGAGCTGCCGAAGTTCGCCGTGAACTGTCGGCATAGCCCCCCCCTCCCCCCCAGGAAGTTATGGAACCCTGGAGCAGGTTCATGAGCCATGACCATGTCGGGCCGGTCAAGGCTATGGGGAAGTAGGTCGCCATGATGGCCTCATCCCCTCCTGCCACGAGGATGGCAGTAGAGTAGATCTGCAGGAACTCTGCAGGGTTGACGCTTTGGTCGTACTCCTCCGACAGGTGTGGCCGGAACTTGCGTGGCCACACTGCGAAGCGGAGGTGTGGCGCCAGGGCCGCACACCCCGTCCCTGCTGCTGCAGATCCTGGTGCCGCGAACCCTCGGTCCGCTGCTGGCACGGTGTACCCCGGCATGGGCAATGGTGCACCATATACCGGGGGTGCCGACTGCAAGGCATATGGCTGCTGCATATGCTGCGTGGCGTATGCCTGGGGCAGAGGTCACATGGCGAACGTCTGGGGCCCAGGCTGGGTCGAGGCAGTCGACATGCTATAGTCGGCCTCGTGGTTGCGACACCTTTCCCGCTGTCGCTCGATGGTCACGCGACCATCTTCCCTCAAGTGACGTTGCTCCAGCTCTGTCCTCAGGTCCGCCGTTGGGAGCCTAGTAGAACGGGAGTCTCCCCTCTGCATGTCAACCGTTGGTATGTGCGACAGCGACACATCTGGTTGACCGGGGCGTCGTCCCCGTCGCAGCGGAGGGTTGAAGGCAGCAGCGACGAGGTGGTCGATGTCGCGGATCCACTGCTGGGCGGTCCCCTGGGAAGCATCCACAGCAGGCAGATTGTGTAGGAGCGCTCGTGCGGTACCTAGTGCACTTGCTTGAGTAGCACTCTGCGCCGCAGCAGATCTTGTGATTGTAGGAGTCCGCGTTGTTGGAGTCTGACGTGGGCTCCCAACCTGTCCCGACACACTCCTCCCTGAGCGTGTCGAGACATGATCCTCACTGGTCATCGTTCACCGGGAATGAGGGCGCGAAGAGCCAGTCGCTGAAGGAAGCTTGGTCATCTTCGTTGGCGCAGACCTGTCTCGAGAGAAAAAAGCCCCCTACCTGGCGCGCCAAATACCGAAGTGTGCCGTCGACACTTCCCCCGGGCCTGCTTCAGGAGCAACCCGCGAAGGTTCTTTTTCGGAGGGGCTAGTTCTCTCGGGAGGTCACGTTGGTTGTGAGAGGATTGGCACAAGGATTTTTACGTGGTTCGGGCCACCGGAGCGTAACACCCTACGTCCACGGGAGCTGTATTGCTCGGAGCTTAGAACCGGAGTTCTAAGCTCGGTGATCTGGATGAGCTGAGTTGCCTACTTTTCAAACCCTCGAACCTCGTACGCTCGAACCTCGAACGCTCGAACCGAACCCTTTGCAACGTTCCCAACCCGAGTCTTTTATACTTCAAGGCTCGGGCGGCTTACAAGGTTGGCCCCGGGGCCCGAAAGGTGGCCCCGGGGAGATTTCCTGCCATCTACCATATCTTGCAGTGAATGCTGGTAGTTGTCTCTGGCAATGGCTTCTTAGTCATCGTTCTGCGGTCCTGCCCGTGCCGCAAGCTAGGCGTAGTGGTTTATGATGGCAGGGACGGCAGGGCATGTCTTGTCGCCGTATGTATTGGTCAATAGCTTCTGACATGGTGTGCTTGCCTTAACTTTGACGCGACTGGTCATAGTGCCATCTGACAGGGGCGTGCACCGCGTCTTGGGAAGTCGTGGGCCTTGAATGTCTTGATTGGACAAGGCATGGAGTGCCTTTACTCCTGCTGCCTACCGAGCCGGGGTGGGCAGCACGGCGCGTGGCGCCTTCGGAGCTCACCCCTGCGGAGGAGGTGAGGTCCGACACTGCTGGCCACGTGGCTGGCCTGTGGCTCGCCTCTGAGGAGAGAGGCCCAGCCCAGCTGGACACGTGGCACCTTCGGAGCTCACCCCTGCGGAGGGGGTGAGGTCCGGCACTGCTGGCCACGTGGCAGGCCCGGGGCTCGCCTCTGAGGAGAGGGGAGGCCCGACTCTGCTGGACACGTGGCACCTTCGGAGCTCACCCCTGCGGAGGGGGTGAGGTCCGGCACTGCTGGCCACGTGGCAGGCCCGGGGCTCACCTCTGAGGAGAGGGGAGGCCCGGCCCTGCTGGACACATGGCGCCTTCGGAGCTCACCGCTGCAGGGGGGGTGAGGTCCAGCACTGCTTGCCACGTGGCAGGCCCAGGGCTCGCCTCTGAGGAGAGGGGAGGCCCGGCCCTGCTGGACACGTGGCGCCTTCGGAGCTCACCCCTGCGGAGGGGGTGAGGTCCAGCACTGCTGGCCACGTGGCAGACCCGGGGCTCGCCTCTGAGGAGAGGGGTGGCCCGGCCCTGCTGGACACTTGGCGCCTTCGGAGCTCACCCCTGCGGAGGGGGCGAGGTCCTTAGGCGGTTTTCCTCCTGTGCACGAGGGTACCTGATACTGAGGGTACCGACCTTCGGAGCTCACCCCTGCGGAGGGGGTGAGGTCCGGCACTGCTGGCCATGTGTCAGGCCCGGGGCTCGCCTCTGAGGAGAGGGGAGGCCTGGCCCTGCTGGACACGTGGCTCCTTCGGAGCTCACCCCTGCGGAGGGGGCGAGGTCCGGCTCTGCTGGCCGCGTGGCAGGCCCGGGGCTCGCCTCTGAGGAGAGGGGAGGCCCGGCCCTGCTGGACACGTGGCGCCTTCGGAGCTCACCCTTGCGGAGGGGGTGAGGTCCGGCACTGCTGGCGCTGTGGCAGGCCCGGGGCTCGCCTCTGAGGAGAGGGGAGGCCCGGCCCTGCTGGACACGTGGCGCCTTCGGAGCTCACCCCTGCGGAGGGGGTGAGGTCCGGCACTGCTGGCCACGTGGAAGGCCCGGGGCTCGCGTCTTAGGAGAGGGGTGACCTGGCCCTGCTGGACACATGGTGCCTTCGGAGCTCACCCCTGCGGAGGGGGCGAGGTCCTTAGGCGGTTTTCCTCCTGTGCGCGGGGGTACCTGGTACTGAGGGTACCGACAAGCACATTGCAGAGTGCGTTGTGAGCACTCTCGAAATGGTCTCCATGGCTGGTACTTTCCTTGAGCTTTGCAGCAAGACAATCCGTATGAACAGCTTGGCTGTCCATCATGGCTTTTCCTGCCCTCAACTGGAGGCTGAGGTTCGCCTCTGCGGGGTTGTGAAACCCGGATCTGTTGCCTCCATGTACCTTCCCCCCGACACATGATTAGCTCGTCCCTCCACCGGAACAAGCGCGTATGGAGTGCCCTCCATTGCTCTCACGTGTAGTTGGCAGAAACACGACATGGTGTCGCGGGCTTCCACTTGCCACATTTCCTCCGGCTGTCTACCTCTCACCGTGACGGTGAACGGCACCCAACCGGGTGGCGTGGGTCCTGCAGGAACATTGACATGGATGGTCCACGTCTTATTCCCCTCCTCGCCTTCTTCCTTGGCGAGATACTGCGGTGTCTCCACATACCCAAAATATTGAAGCATTTGCTTCAATACTTCCGGATAACCGCTGCGGTGAGAACAGTGGGATACCACCCATCCGTTCTCCAATCGTCTATCCGCTGCCATCTGTAGAAATATATTTGAGAAATGTCAAATATTTATTTGCACAGTAAACCATTGAGTTATAACATAAACCATGTCATTGAACTCATAAAAACTGGAAACATAGTTCAAACTTTAAACAAATTTGACTGCTGATCTGCTGTCCAAGATGACAGCCCTGACCAGTTTCCATTTCAACCTGATTTAGACCATGCGAAAAGCAAAACCAATTCTGGAGCTCAACATCAAAGTTAAATTTAACTTCAAAAGATTTCCAGAAAGTATTTGCTTGTCCTAAGATATGTACTGGTTCAAAAGTTATGAGATTTCAAAGTTGACAGAATTTCTAGAGAAAATTCAACAGCACCTCCTTGCTTGAGGTACTGATTTGATCCAAGAATTCCAGTTAATTATAAACCTAATTTGACAAAAATTTCTGTTACAAAGTTGTAACCCATCTCATGAAATTTTCAGAACTACCTCAGTTTCTATTTTTGGATTTTTATGCAGGAATTTATGCTCAATTTACAGAGAGTTACAGAGAGTGTTTGCTCTGCCCTGTTTTCTGGACAGTTTAAACTCTACTGCAATTTTCGATTGGTTAAGGGATGAAACACCTCTGGACATCAACATAAAAGTTGTAAAGCTCTTCCAAAGCTTTCCATAAATGTATCATATGACCCCAACCTCGAAATAACTCAACCTATAACCTCTGATTAACTTCAGCCTTATTTCAGCTGAAAACAGGGGGCTCTGTCCTTAGTATCCTATAAATTAAAAACTTGTTAACTTTGAATGTCCTGGTTAAGGGGAGGAGTTACATAAAAATTTTAGTGCTCTAGGTTGAAACATTTAAGTTTTACAATGAAGTTGCTCATTTAGTGGGGTGTGACGTCGAAGCGTCACAAGTTCATGTCGGTACTATGTTCCTCACAAAGAAAAATCTATACCGGACTTAGCCGGCTTCGTTAGTTCAGTGGCACTAAACGTATCTCGCACACGAATGCTACAAGTATACCGTTTCGTGGTTAGACTACCTGCAAATAAATCACACAATCATCAGACTCGATTGCACACCGATCCCGGTATCCATACAGTTCATACACCCGGCCGTCATCACTCGCCCGGATGTGCTCAAGCCAAACACGCTTTGAGCTACGTGTTCACGTTACTGACCACGTGACGGGGTCTCCCAAACTTGCCCAAAGCACGCCAGGGAATGTCGTTGCTCAAATACCCCAAACGACATGAAGAGTCGTAGAGGATATTAAAGCGGGTCGGGTTACCTGCCACCCGTGGGGCTCCACCCTTCAGCTTGTGCGCACTGGTGGACAGCGCTTACGTGCACCGCCCAAGACATAAAGCGTCCCGAGATGAACGATTTTCCAACATAAGCAATTAGATTAGTATGCCACTTTCTATACACTAATAACATCCTTATATGGGTACTAACTCGTTCCTCACCGATTTTTTGAAAAAAGATGACCTTTGTAGTGCGTTAAACCTCAAGCGAGCTCTGATACCATGCTGACGCGGCCCCACGGCCTTGTCGAGCCAGGATCACGCTGAGGGGTGCTGCGTTGCACAACACCAGATAACGCACATCAAAGATACAAAGCGGAAGCTAAGTTTTATTACATAAACCAATTTATGAACATTTTTACAACAAAATAGTTCGGTCTACACTCACGGGCATAGACTACGCATCGAGTTCACGTTCAGCCCGTGAACGTGTCCCCGCTAGCGCACACACACACTAACACGGCGGCGTGCACGACTCCTATTCGACGGGGTTTCCCTCTTGGGGTTCCGTCTCTTCCTCGGGAGTCCCTTCCTAATAAACCCCTGCAAAAGCTTCAAACACAAGCAGTGAGCACGATGGCTCCGCAAGTCTGACCCGTCTCTCCTATACATGAAACTTCTACATGAATGGTTTTAGGGTACATAAGGTAAAATAAGTTGCAAAGGACTCGTCTAATTATTGGAACCTTACTTTCAAGTTTTAGCAGCAGATTGTGGAAAACCTTACGCTAAGGCACATGAGAGAGCCGCAATCAAACAAGAAACACATTTCTCTCATGTACTTTGCCCAAAGTAGAAAGGAACTTTAATTAGCACTAAACTACAACAAGACATTAACAAGCAAAGTATATCTTTCAAATCAGCAAACTTTTAACATGTATGTAGCCTGTTCTTTGTACGTCAGTGAACAAGTGGTACTCACTGACCGCGAGGGACGGCGATTATGATTGATTTACACCTGCAGGGTTACCCGAATAACCTGTCACGTACGCCCGTACTTGATGTTGCCTATAGCAACCATCACGGACGTTGTACACAACCACCTTTCACCCGTCAGCTAAATATTGAACCGGTCTGGTCGTCCCGAGCAAGAGGTCTCTGCGCGTGCATCCGCAGTGCCACCAGTCGATTTACACCTCAAGCTCTCAACCTACCCTCTGAACGACCAGCTATGCCTCAACACCCAGCTACCCGAGTTACATCGGTTTCCCGGTTCCCATATAGCCGGTAGGTCTTTGGTACTGTTCTAGCTTGTTCAACAGGCCAGCACACGGCTCGGTCCTCAATCTACACAAGCGGAGCTATGGCACCCAGGCCCCAAAGTCCTGCTGCCCTTACTCTCTGCTCGGTCTTATTTTTATTGCCATGTGTTTCATTTGCTACCTTTACCCGAACAATGTGCCTCTAGCCTATTCTCGCGAGTGGTTCCAACTACTCGACTTGTACCGAATCCTACACTATCTTAGCATTGCAGTAGCTTACGATGTTTTTCAACCTAATCCCAACCCAGGGTTTTCTTGGCTATGCATTTGGGTTTCAAACGAGACTCTAATGCAAGAATTAAGTGGGTGCTCAAAGTAAGTTCTCAAAACAATAAAAATTTGTAAAAAGGGTTAATGCAAACCGTAGCTTGCCTTGCTGCTCTTTGTCATAGGCTAGCTGTTCCTCCGGAGTAACGAAGTCTAAGACTTCGGGTTCCTCCTCAACCTTAGCGACTACATATGAATAATACAAATATGTGTCAATTTAAATGCATTTATATTGAAGTTAAACTTGTGAGAGTTATAAGTCTTGCTAGACAGACCCAATGACTCTGAAATTTTTACTGTGGTTTAGATACAACCTAAACAGAGACTTGGCCAAGTTTTATTTGCAGGAAAGCTCATTTGAGTCCTACACAAATAATTATGTACTTGGCTTTACTTGGATGCTCCTAGGGTGTTCTAGGGATTTTCATGGAACAAGCCATGACTTTCTGAAAACTAGATTTTCAGAGGTTCTAATAGAGTTGGTCTCACTTAATTTTAAGATTCCTAGCTAAAGATATGAGCTAAACAATTTCAGAGAAATTCTGAAAATGTTTCTGGACATTTTCTATTTTCTCTGGAACAGTTTTATTAATCACACCATTAGGTGGATCAAATTAGCTCAAATGGATCTGAAATTTTTATGTAGCGCAGGTATATTTTGGTGAATATCCTTGCAAAATTTCAGAATTTTCCCCCAAAGGATTCTCCAGTTAAAATTCTAAACAGTTTATATTTTGAAGAATTAATTCTCTAGAACTACGGATTTTCGTGAAGTGAAACTTGATTTGTTGGAAAATACTCAGAGTGCTGAATCCAACAAAATTTGGTTCACTCGATTTGGAGTTTTCTATACAAAGTTATGTGGATTTGAAGTTTGAACTAAATCTAAAAATCGGGGAAATGTTTAAATCGCTGCGCGTGGGGCTGGGCTACGTGTCAACCTCTCAGCGGTCGACACATGGGGCTACGGAGTCTTTCGCACGCAGCCGCATCCGATCCAGTGCCATAGCTAATCCCAGGTTTAAAATATCGGCCGCTGACACGTGGGACCGGGGGCTTCATCTACCTCCGGCCTCCCGCGCTCGGCCGCCGCGAACCCTCGCCGGAGTGCTCGCCGGTGGCCTCTGCCGTGTGCCAAACTGACACGACCCCACGGTCTTGTCGAGCCAGGATCACGCTGAGGGGTGCTGCGTTGCACAACACCGTATAACACACGTCAAAGGTACAAAGCGGAAGCGAAATTTTATTACATAAACAGGTTTATGAACATGTTTACATCAAAATAAGTTCAGTCTACACTCGCGGGCGTAGACTACGCATCAAGTCCATGTTCAGCCCTTGAACGTGTCCTTTCTAGCACACACGCACACTAACTCTGCGGCGTGCACGACTCCCACTCGACGGGGTTCCCCTCCTGGGGTTCCGTCTCCTCTTCGGGAGTCCCTTCCTCATAGAACCCTGCAAAAGCTTCAAACACAAGCAGTGAGCACGAAGGCTCAGCAAGTCTGACCCGTCTCACCTAAACAGGGAACTTCTACATGAGGGGTGATGGGTACATGAGATAAAATCATTTGCAAAGGACTCGCCTAATTAGTGGAACCTTACTTTCAAGTTTTAGCAGCAGGTGGTGGAGAACCTTACGCTAAAGCACATGAGAGAGCCGCAATCAAACAAGAAACACATTTCTCTCATGTACTTTGCCAAAGTTGAAAAGAACTTTAGTTAGCTCTGGACTACAGCAAATCATTAGCAATCAAGTTCATCTTTCAATCAGCAACATTTTAACATGCAACTAGCCTGTTCTTTCTATGTCACGGTACAGTGAACAAGTGGTACTCACTGACCGCGAGGGACGGCGATTATAATCGATTTACACCGGCAGGGTTACCCGAATAATCCGTCACGTACGCCCGTACTCGATGTTGCCTACAACAACCATCACGGACGCCGTACGCAACCACCTTTCGCCCGTCAGCCAAATATTGAACCGGTCCCATCGTCCCGAGCAAGAGGTCTCTGCACTTGCATCTCCGTGCCGCCAGCCGATTTACACCTCAAGCTCTCAACCTACCCTCTGAACGACAGGCAATGCCTCAATACCCAGCTACCCGAGTTACATCGGTTTCCCGGTTCCCATATAGCCGGTAGGTCTTCGGTACTGTTCTAGCTTGTTCAACAGGCCCGCACACGGCTCGGTCCTCAATCGACACAAGCGGAGCTACAGCACACAGGCCCCAAAGTCCTGCTGCCCTTACTCTCCGCTCGGTCTCATCTTTCTTGCCATGTGTATCATGTTCTATCTCTACCCGAGTCGAGTGCCTCTAGCCTATGCTCGCGAGTAGTTCCAACTACTCGACTTGTACTGAATCCTACACTATCTTAGCATTGCAGTAGCTAACGGGGTTTGCAATCCTAAACCCAACCCATGGTGTTCTTGGCTATGCACTTGGGTTTCCAAACAAGACTCTAATGCAAGGAATAATAGTATTCAAGTATGTGCTCAAAACAATAAAAATTCATAAAAAGGTTAATGCAAACCGGGGCTTGCCTTGCTGCTATTGGTCGTAGGCTAGCTGTTCCTCCGGAGTAATAAAGTCTAGGACTTCGGGTTCCTCCTCGACCTTAGCGACTACATGATAGCAGAAGTACATGTATCAATTTAAATGCATTTGTATTAAGTTTAAAGTTGTGAAGTCTATAACTCTCACTAGACAGACCCAATGACTGTGAAACTTTTACTGTGGCTTGGTTACAACCTAAACAGAGACTTGGTCAAGTTTTAGTTGCAGCAAAGCTCTTTTGAGCCCTCCACAATTAATTATGCACTTGACCTTAATTGAAGGCTTTTAGGGTGTTCTAAGGGTTTTCATGAAACAAACTATGACCTTCTGAAAACTAGATTTTCAGAGGGTTCTAATGGAGTTGGTCTCACTTAATTTGAAGGTTCCTAGCTGAAGATATGAGCTAAACCATTTCAGAGAAAATTCTGAGAATGTTTCTGAACATTTTCTATTTTCATTGGAACAGTTCCATTAATCACACCATTAGGTGGATCAAATGAGCTCAAATGGATCTGAAATTTTTATGGTAGTTCAGGGATATTTTGGTGAACATCCCAGCAAATTTTCAGGATTTTCCTCCAAAGGATTCTCCAGATAAAATTCCAAACATTTTAAATTTTGAGGAATTAATTCTGAAGAAATAAGGATTTTCATGAAGTGAAACTTGATTCGCTGGAAAGTACTCAGAGAGCTGAATCCAGCAAAATTTGGTTCACTTGATTTGGAGCTTTATAACCAAAGTTATGAGGATTTGAAGTTTGAAGGAAATCTGAAAATCGGGGAAAAGTTTAAACTTGCGGGTGGGCCCGGGGACATGCGTCGCACGCCGAGGCGACAGCACACCGCGGCCCACAAGGTTTTTGCGCGCCAGCATACCCGATCCCGGCCGCAGCCCGATCCCGATTTAAAATATCGGTCACTGACAGCTGGGGTCCACCCCATTCTTCAACCTCCCGCCGCCCGTGCTCTGCCACCGAGGGACCTCGCCGGAGAGCTCGCCGGCAGCTTCTGTGGAGGTTCAAACTTTACGATCTTGGCCGCCCCTGCCTACTTTCACACGGGGAACATGATTCTGGGGTCAGCTCGTCATGACAACGGCCGGTACATGGTCGGCGACGAGCCGCCACCTCGGAAAGACTTCGGCCATGTCGGCTGACCTCCCTAGCACCTCAACTACGCGAGCAATCGGTCGGGAAGCATCAGTGGACCTCAGGGAAGGTCGACATGATCTTGAGGCAGCTCGGGGAAGGCCCGGAGTAGGTCCTCACCGTGCGCCCGATGCCTCCCGTTTGTTCCGCCGTCGGTAAACTTCGAATTTCGCCGGGTACAGAGGTCCTCCAGCCAAAGGTTGTGAAGGCAACTTGTGCGTTACCGTGTCTAGTTTGTGCGAGAGCTCATTGAGGCCCTCTAATCCTTTCTAGAGTACGAATTCGACGGAACCGCACCCGAAGGTCGGTCTGCACACAGAAAGGTGAAAACTGGAAATTCGCCGCCAGTGAGCAAACACTCGGGCTGTGGCTCGGGGGTGAGCAGCACCGGTCACCAGCGCATCCAAGGGTGCCTTGGCTCGGGCGTGACAACGCCCCAGTCGGGCTGTCCACGGGAGCCTGAGGTGCGGCGGTTTTAAGTCACCGAATTGATCTTTCGGTATAGCCGAGATCAATCGGTTTCAGCTGAGTTTTAGCAACGGGGAGGAAGAAGAAGAGTTCCTAGTACCTTGCCGTAGCTCGAGAGGGGACGGGAAGGCTGTGATCGGCGCTCTCTGATCGATTCCGAGCTGCGGAAGGAGTTTGCCGGCGCTGAGTTCTTGCGGGGGAAGAAACTGGCGAGGCTTCGGCCGAGGAGGGGGGGGAAACGCCTTAAGAAGGCCCTGAACCGCCTCACGCCCGCGCGTGGCCAAGCAGCTGCTGGCGCGGCGGCTCCCCTCGATGGCGATCGCAGCGGCGGCTCGGCGACCCGAGTGAGAAAAGTCTCAGTCGGTTGATTCTCCTCTGTGGCTGACATGTGGGACCCACCCAGGGTTTTAACCTCTGAAATTCACTCCTAATCACTGTTGTAAACAGTGAGCCCCAAAATACCCCTGGGTATTCAAATTATTCACCCATGAGCCATTTGAATTGAGTAGAATTCAAATTGGGTTTGGTTTGAATGAATTTCAGCACAAGTTCAGTTTTGAATTCAAATAAAGTTTGAATTTGCCCCACTTAGCTCATGTCAAGATCAACTCCAAATGGAGTGAAAATTGGTGTGTGAGCTCACAAAAATGTGCTGAGTAAGAATATGCCTCCCACTTTTAAATTCATGGGATAAAAACAGTTTGAATTTGAATATGGTTTCAAACTGCCCTCTTTCTAGCTATACCCAAAATGACCTCAAAAAGGTTTTGAATTTGGGTGAAACTTGGCATGGACATCCTTAGCAATGTGTAGGAGTTTTCATATGTCCAGCCCTTCTATATCACATGTGGGAAATACCACTTTTACAATATGTGAGTTTGTTCTCTAATGAGCATGTTGGTGGTGGTTACTTGCTCTTCATTTGTGTTCAGCAACTTACTTCAAATAAGGTGTGTGGTGTGGTGATGAACACTTCAAATAGGTGTCAAAAACTGAGGCCCTTACATTCCTCCCCCTTAAAAGAATCTCGTCCCGAGATTATAAGGTGAAAATGAGAGAGAGGACGGTGGAAAATTACCGGATATGCGATGTGAAAAAGTCGGGGTAGTTGGCGCGAAGAAATCCTTCGCTCTCCCATGTCGCTTCATCCACAGAGTGATTACTCCATAGAACCTTGTAGAACCACAACGTACGGTTGCGTGTGGTTCGGGCCTTTTCATCGATAATCTGCACCGGTTCCTCCCGATAGGTGAGATCCGGTTGCAGTTCTTCAATATCTTCCAGCTGAACGGTAGTTGATAGCTTAAGACACTTCCTCAGCTGGGCAATGTGAAAGACGTCGTGCACACCGGAAAGTGCTTTTGGTAATTGTAGCCGGTATGCCACTGATCCACATCTTTCGATAATCTGAAATGGACCGATGAATCGGGGTGCCAACTTCCCTCTCACCCCGAATCTGTTTACGCCCTTCATTGGAGACACACGTAGATATACGTGATCCCCAACTTCGAATTGCAATGGGCGTCTTCTCCGGTCCGCATACTGTTTCTGACGGGATTGAGCGGCTTTTAGGTTCGCTTGAATCAGTCGAACCTTTTCTTCCGCGTTGTTGACGAGGTCAATCCCGAAGGTAACCCTTTCGCCAGACTCACACCAGTTCAATGTTGTGCGACATTTTCTCCCGTATAGCGCCTCATAAGGTGCCATCTTGATGCTGGATTGGTACCCATTATTGTACGAGAACTCGGCTAACGGCAAGTGATCATCCCAATTCTTGCCATGGTTGATAGCGCAAGCTCGTAGCATGTCTTCTAGGATCTGATTTACCTGCTCGGTTTGCCCATCTGTTTGCGGGTGGTATGCTGAACTACGGATCAGTTTCTTCCCCAAGGCATCGTGCAGCTGCTCCCAAAAACGGGACACAAATAAAGTGCCCGGATCCGATATGATGGTACGGAGTACGCCGTACAAGCATAGGATTCGTGAGATGTACAGTTCAGCGTACTTCTTGGCATTGTAGTTGGTGTTGACCAGGATGAAATGGGCAACTTTGGTGAGCCGATCGACGATCACCCACACAGAATCATGTTTCTGCAAGGTGGTGGGTAAACCGACGATGAAGTCCATGCTCACATCCTCCCACTTCCAGGCAGGAATGCCCAGTGGTTGCAGCAGTCCCGGTTTCCGCATATGGTCTGCCTTCACCCTTCGACATGTATCACACTCGGACACGTATTTTGCAGTTTCACGCTTCATCCGTGTCCATCAAAACTTGCTTCTGAGTTCTTGATACATTTTGTTGCTGCCGGGGTGAATAGAAAACCTTGACAAGTGAGCCTCATCAAAGATCTTCTTCCGTAATTCCGGGTTACGAGGTACGACGATCCGGTCCTTGATCCATAGGACGCCGTCTCCGTCCTTCCGGAAACATTTCAGCTCCCCACTGTCTACGCGTCTCTACAAATGCGACATGCCCTTGTCATGTTTCTGAGCTGCCGCTATATCTTCACGGATGGTGGGGATCAAAGCTAGGTTGTAGAGAGCTCCATGTGGAATTACATGTAGTGGTGGTTCGCTCTCTTCCAACGGTGTGATGGTCAGATTGTTGACGTGTGACTTGCGGCTCAGCGCATCTTCCACTACGTTTGCCTTGCCCAGATGATAATGGATCTCCATTTCGTAATCATTTATCAATTCTAACCATCTTCGTTGCCTCATGTTCAGCTCCTTCTGAGTGAATATGTACTTGAGGCTTTTGTGGTCGGTATATAGGTGTACGAGGTTACCAAGTAGGTAGTGCCTCCACATCTTCAGTGCAAGTACCATGGCAGCGAGCTCCAAATCGTGTGTTGGATAATTCTGCTCATGGTCTCTAAGCTGCCGTGATCCATATGCGACCACTCTTCGGTCTTGCATCAGCACACATCCGAGCCCAATGCCGGATGCATCGCAGTACACATCGAACGGTTTTGTTGTGTCCGGCTGCGCCAAAACCGGTGCTGATGTCAGGTGCTTGACTAAAGCCTTGAATGCTGCTTCACATGCTGGACTCCAAACATATTTGGTAGCCTTCTTCAGCAGCTCTGTCATTGGCTTGGCAATCTTCGAGAAGTTCGGAGTGAACCTCCTATAATATCCCGCGAGTCTGAGGAAACTCCGTACCTCGTGAACAGTTCTCGGGGATTTCCAATTCAGCACTTGAGTGATCTTGCTCGGGTCCACAGCGATACCCTCCGCTGAGATGATATGCCCGAGGAAAGGCACTTGCGATATCCAGAACTCGCATTTGCTGAATTTCACGTATAACTTGTGATCCCGCAGCCGTTGCAAGACTATACGCAGGTGTTTCTTATGATCTTCCTCCGACTTGGAATATACCAGGATGTCGTCGATGAAGACCACGACAAACTTGTCCAGCTCCGGCATGAATACCAAGTTCACCAAGTACATGAAGTGAGCTGGAGCATTGGTGAGACCGACGGACATGACCAGGTACTCATAAAGTCCGTACCTCGTCGAGAAAGCTGTCTTTGGAATGTCTTCCGCCCTTATATTAATCTGATGGTACCCGGATCTTAAGTCCATCTTGGAAAAGATCTTCGCTTCGACCAACTGATCAAACAACATGTCGATCCGTGGCAACGGGTACTTGTTTTTGATGGTTACGGCATTTAATGGACGATAGTCCACGCAAAGCCGCAACGTCTCATCCTTCTTCTTTACAAATAATGCCGAACAGCCCCATGGTGAGGAGCTCGGCCTAATAAAACCCTTCTCCAGAAGGTCCGTGAGCTGAGTCTTCAGTTCAGACAACTCCTTGGGCGCCATCTTGTACGGCCTTCGGGATATTGGCATGGTTCCCGGTGCAAGTTCAATCTTGAACTCCACCTCTCTATCGGGCGGCATCCCCGGTAAATCTTCCCGGAACACGTCAGGGAACTCTCGGACCACTGGAATATCTTCCAATCTGATGGTTGTGGCTTGATAGACACTTGGAAGTTTTATTTCTGGACTGTCCAGAAATAATGAGTGAGACCCGTGCACTTCTGAGTTTAAATGCACGACTCAAAGGACGGTGTCTAAAACAGCGCCGTGGCGGGTTAACCACGACATCCCTAGGATGACATCGACCTTTTGTCCCTCTAAGATAGTGAGAGACGTGGGATACACTCTACCCGCTAGGCATAATGGTGCTTCGGAAACCATTACGCTTGCTGAAATCTTCCCACCCAGTGAACAAACTAAATATGGACTATCGGTGGGTAGTATTGGCAAGCTGTATTTAGCAATGAAAGCTTGGCTAATAAAATTATGCGTGGCGCCTGAATCAAACAGTACTATAGCGGGATGCTGGTGGAGTTGGAACATACCCGCAAGGATTGGCTCGCCCTCCGGCACGTCCTCTATGGCAAGCTGGTGGACGGTGCCGGGCCTAGGGTTTGCCCGTCGCGCATTAGTAGGGTTCCGGGGTTGATTCCTCCCTGGAAACTGCGGTGCCACTCTGCCGCCTTGCCTCTCCGGACAACTGCTCGCGAAGTGTCCTGGATGACCACAGTTGTAACATGTGGCCGCTGCTGGTGTAGTACTCGGGGGACAAAAGCCCGGCATGCGCTGCTGAGGTGCATACGCACGCGGCATCGCCCGCTGCTGCTGTTGTTGCGGAGATGGTACTGGCAGTGCCGGCCTGAATGCCGGTGAAGCGTATGGCCGATTGCAGAACGGCATCGACCGCTGTGGTGGCTGCCAGCATTGACCTGATGGTGGGCGATTCACCATCCGAAACTTCTGAGAAGGACCGCCTCCTTCTCCGCTGCTCTGCGGCGCGCTTCGCTTCCTCTCCGCCGCCGCTAACTCCTTGCGGAGTCCTCCTGAACAATCGCAGCATCAATGATGTCGTTGAGGCTGCCGCGATTGAACATCGCCAACTTGTCCTTCAGGAGCGGGTTAAGCCCCTGGTAAAAGTGGTCCCGCCGCTTCTCGTCAGTATCTGCGTGATACGACGCGTAGAGCACGAGATCATTGAACACTCTGGAGTATTCCAGCGCGTTCCGGCTCCCTTGCTGCAGGTGTAAGAACTCCTGCGTCTTCCTCTTCATCAAACCTGGCGGTATATGATAGGCCCTGAAGGCCGTCCGAAACTCCGTCCAGGTCATCACTCGGTCGGTGGGCTATGAAGCACAGAAGTAGACCCACCACGCGCTCGTGGATCCTTGGATCTGCTGGACCGCGAACTGAGTCTTGCGCTGCTCGCTTATCTGGAGCAGCCCGAACTTCATCTCTATTGTGCGGAGCCAATTGTCCACGTCAAGAGGTTCATCCGCCCTTGAGAATACTGGGGGATGAGTCGCCAGGAAGTCGGAGTAGGAGCTCTGTTGACGCTCCTCACGGTCTTGACGTCTCTCTGGGCGAGACGTATTAGTGATAAGCGTTTGCAGCAACTCCGTGTGCTGCTGATGTGAACCCGCCATTGCTGCGACGATGTCGGCCAATGTAACCGTTGGCAGTGGTGGTGGCGGTGTCTGCTGTTGCTGCCCTGAGGAGTCCTCGGGAGGCTGTTGGGAGGTCTCTCCCCCTTGACTAGTACCCCCAAAATCAGGGTTGGCACGAGTACGCGTCATTCTGAAATTCAAAACAGCAGCGATTAGCACATGTCTTACTTAAAATTCCGTATGTAACAGTAGGTATTGAAGTGACACATGATTAATTTGCACAACATTCACATATATTGATAAAGCATAAACTTTATACAAGATATATTATTCTCGAGTCTCCGAGAAGTCGTGCTCATGTCGTCACTACCTATACATAAGCTACTGTCTACACGACAAGTCACCGATTACAAAATTTGGGCTACACTACCCTAGCTGCCCTACATGGCAACTGTAACCCTCTACTCGGAGTAGAACTCGACCTCCTGTGGGTCGTCCTTCTCCGGTACCTCTGCTGGTGGCTCTGGATCTACCACCTCTTCTCCCATCCCGGGTTCTCCCATTGCTGGAAGACCCAAGGCCACCGGTATGCCCAATACCGGAGGTACGAGGTCCTGCAAAGCATGCACCTCGTCCATGGCCTGGTTGTAATCTTCTTCCCAGCCTTGCCCTTCCTCAATAGCGTCGTCCCGCTCTTGAGTAAGTTCCTCGTTCTGCTGGGTCAGATTCTGTACCAGTTCTTGCAACGCCGCGATGTCGACACGGCTCTTCTTCTTTGCCTTCTTCAGACGATGCAACTGATTGTGTTGTTCATTCAGTCGCTTGATCGTCGGAAGGAGCACATTGCGGAGTGCGCTGTGAGCACTCTCGAAATGGTCTCCATGGCTCGTGCTCTCCTTGAGCTTCGTGGCGAGATGCTCCGTATGAACAGCTTGGCTGTCCATCACGGCGTTTCCCGCCCTCATCTGGAGGCTAAGGTTTGCCTCCGCGGGGTTGTACCTTGGGCAACTCGGGTCCGTTGCCTCCAGGTACCTCTCTTCCCACACATGCTGAGCCCGTCCCTCCACCGGAACGAGCGCGTATGGAGTGCTCTCCATAAACTGCACGTGTAGTTGGCAGAAACGTGACATGGTGTCACGGGCTGCCACTTGCCACATCCCTTCCGGCTGTCTACCTCTCACCGTGACGGTGAACGGTACCCTACCGGGTGGTGTAGGTCCGCAGGGATTTCGACATGGATTGACCACGTCTTATTCCCCTCTTTGCCTTCTTCCTTGGCGAAGTACTGCGGCATCTGGTTGTACCCGAAATATTGGAGCATTTGCCACAATGCTTCCGGGTAGCCGCTACGGTGAGAACAGTGGGACACCACCCACCTGTTCTCCAACTGTTTATCTGCTGTCATCTGTAAAAATATATTTGAGAAATGTCAAATATTTATTTAAACAGTAAACCATTGAGTTATAACATAAGACATGTCATTGAACCCATAAAACTTGGAAACATAGTTCAAATTTTTAAACAAATTTGACTGCTGATCTGCTGTTCACATGACAGCCCTGATCAGTTTCCATCTCAACCTGATTTAGGCCATGTTAAAGGCAAAACTAGTTCTGGAGCTCAACATCAAAGTTAAAGCTAACTTCAATAGCTTTCGAGAAAATATTTGCTTGGCCTAAGACCTGTCCTGGTTCGAATGTTATGAGATGTCAAAGTTAACAGAATTTCTGGAGAAAATTGGACAGCACCTCCCTGCTTTAGGCACTGATTTGATCCAAGAATTCCAGTTAATTCTGCTCCCAATCTGACAAAACCTTCTGTTACAAAGTTGTAACCCATATCATAAGCTTTCCAGAACTACCTCATTTTCTATTTTTTGATTTTTATGCAGGAAGTTATACTCAATTTACAGAGAGTTTACAGAGAGTCTTTGCTCTGTCCTGTTTTCTGGACAGTTTCAACTCTACTGCATTTTTCGAGTGGTTAAGGGATGAAACACCTCTGGACCTCAACATAAGAGTTGTAAAGCTCTTCCAAAGCTTTCCAGAAATATATCATATGACCTCAACATCGAAAGAACTCAACCTCTAACCTCTGATCAACTTCAGCCTTAATTCAGCTGAAAACAGAGTCCTCTGTCCTTAACACCCTATAAGTTGAAAACTTGTTAACTTTGAATATACTGTTCAAGGGAAGGAGTTACATCAAGTTTTACTACTTTAGATCAAAACCTTCAAGTTTTAAATGAAGTTGTTCATTTAATGGTGTGACGTCGATGCATCACCAAAGCATGGCAGTACTACGTCCTCACAAAGAAAAACCTATACCGGACTTAGCCGGCTTCGTTAATTCAGTGGCACTAAACGTCACTCGCACTTGGATACTACACGTCTACCATTTCGTGGTTAGGCTACCTGCAGAAACTCAAACAATCATCAGACTCGGCTGCACACCGAGCCCGGAATCCATACAGTTCGTACACCTGGCCGTCATCACTCGCCCGGGTGTTCTCAAGCCAAACACACCTTGAGTTACGTGTTCACGTTTCAGACCACGTGACGGGGTCTCCCAAGTTGCACCACGCATGCCAGGGATAGACGTTGCTCGAATATTCCAAACGACATGAAGAGTCGTAGAGGACATTAAAGCGGGTCGGGTTACCTGCCACCCGTGGGGCTCCACCCTTCAGCATGTGCGCACTGGTGGACAGCGCTTACGTGTACCCCCCAATACATAAACGTCCCGAGATACACGATTTTCCGACATAGACAATTAGGTTAGTATGCCACTTTCTATATGCTAATAACATCCTTATACGGGCTATTAATTTGTTCCTCACTGGATTTTTTTTGACAAAGATGACCTTTGTAGTGCGTTAAACCTCAAGCGGGCTCTGATACCAGCGCTGACACGACCCCACGGTATTGTCGAGCCAGGATCATGCTGAGGGGTGCTGCGTTGCACAGCACCGTATAACACACGTCAAAGGTACAAAGCGGAAGCGAAATTTTATTACATAAACAGGTTTATGAACATGTTTACATCAAAATAAGTTCAGTCTACACTCGCGGGGGTAGACTACGCATCAAGTCCACGTTCAGCCCTTGAATGTGTCCTCGCTAGCACACATGCACACTAACTCTACGGCGTGCACGACTCCCACTCGACGGGGTTCCCCTCCTGGGGTTCCGTCTCCTCTTCGGGAGTCCGTTCCTCATAGAACCCTGCAAAAGCTTCAAACACAAGCAGTGAGCACGAAGGCTCGGCAAGTCTGACCCGTCTCACCTAAACATGGAACTTCTACATGAGGGGTTATGGGTACATGAGATAAAATCATTTGCAAAGGACTCGCCTAATTAGTGGAGCCTTACTTTCAAGTTTTAGCAGCAGGTGGTGGAGAACCTTACGCTAAGGCACATGAGAGAGCCGCAATCAAACAAGAAACACATTTCTCTCATGTACTTTGCCCAAAGTTGAAAAGAACTTTAGTTAGCTCTGTACTGCAGCAAATCATTAGCAATCAAGTTCATCTTTCAATCAGCAACATTTTAACATGCAACTAGCCTGTTCTTTCTACGTCACGGTACAGTGAACAAGTGGTACTCACTGACCGCGAGGGACGGTGATTATAATCGATTTACACCTGCAGGGTTACCCGAATAACCCGTCACGTACGCTCATACTCGATGTTGCCTACAACAACCATCACGGACGCCGTACGCAACCACCTTTCGCCCATCAGCCAAATATTGAACCGGTCCCATCGTCCTGAGCAAGAGGTCTCTGCACGCGCATCTCCGTGCCGCCAGCCGATTTACACCTCAAGCTCTCAACCTACCCCCTGAACGACGGGCAATGCCTCAATACCCAGCTACCCGAGTTACATCGGTTTCCCGGTTCCCATATAGCCGGTAGGTCTTCGGTACTGTTCTAGCTTGTTCAACAGGCCCGCACACGGCTCGGTCCTCAATCGACACAAGTGGAGCTACAGCACACAGGCCCCAAAGTCCTTCTGCCCTTACTCTCCGCTCGGTCACATCTTTCTTGCCATGTGTATCATGTGCTATCTCTACCCGAGTCGAGTGCCTGTAGCCTATGCTCGCGAGTAGTTCCAACTACTCGACTTGTACTGAATCCTACACTATCTTAGCATTGCAGTAGCTAATGGGGTTTGCAATCCTAAACCCAACCCCATGGTTTTCTTGGCTATGCAATTGGGTTTCCAAACAAGACTCTAATGCAAGGAATAATAGTATTCAAGTATGTGCTCAAAACAATAAAAATTCATAAAAAGGTTAATGCAAACCGGGGCTTGCCTTGCTGCTCTTGGTCGTAGGCTAGCTGTTCCTCCGGATTAATGAAGTCTAGGACTTCGGGTTCCTCCTCGACCTTAGCGACTACATGATAGCAGAAGTACATGTATCAATTTAAATGCATTTGTATTAAGTTTGAAGTTGTGAAGTCTATAATTCTCACTAGACAGACCCAATGACTGTGAAACTTTTACTGTGGCTTGGGTTGTAGCAAAGCTCATTTGAGCCCTCCACAATTAATTATGCACTTGACCTTAATTGAAGGCTTTTAGGGTGTTCTAAGGGTTTTCATGAAACAAACTATGACTTTCTGAAAACTAGATTTTCAGAGCGTTCTAATGGAGTTGGTCTCACTTAATTTGAAGGTTCCTAGCTGAAGATATGAGCTAAACCATTTCAGAGAAAATTCTGAGAATGTTTCTGAACATTTTCTATTTTCTTTGGAACAGTTCCATTAATCACACCATTAGGTGGATCAAATGAGCTCAAATGGATCTGAAATTTTTATGGTAGTTCAGGGATATTTTGGTGAACATCCCAGCAAAATTTCAGGATTTTCCTCCAAAGGATTCTCCAGTTAAAATTCCAAACAGTTTAACTTTGAGGAATTAATTCTGTAGAAATAAGGATTTTCATGAAGTGAAACTTGATTTGCTGGAAAGTACTCAGAAAGCTGAATCCAGCACAATTTGGTTCACTCAATTTGGAGCTTTCTAGCCAAAGTTATGAGGATTTGAAATTTGAAGGAAATCTGAAAATCGGGGGAAAAGTTTAAACTTGCGGGTAGGCCCCGGGGACACGCGTCGCACGCCGAGGCGACAGCACACCGCGGCCCACAAGGTTTTTGCGCGCCAGCACACCCGATCCCGGCCGCAGCCCGATCCTGATTTAAAATATCGGTCGCTGACAGCTGTGGTCCACCCCCTTCTTCAACCTCCCGCCGCCCGCGCTCTGCCGCCGAGGGACCTCGCCGGAGAGCTCGCCGGCAGCTTCTTTGGAGCTTCAAAATTCACAATCTTGGCCGCCCCTGCCTACTTTCACACGGGGAACAGGATTCTGGGGTCATCTCGTCATGACAACGGCCGGTACATGGTCGGCGACGAGCCGCCACCTCGGAAAGACTTCGGCCATGTCGGCTGACCTCCCTAGCACCTCAACTACGCGAGCAATCGGTCGGGAAGCATCAGTGGACCTCAGGGAAGGTAGACATGAGCTTGAGGCAGCTCGGGGAAGGCACGGAGTAGGTCCTCATCGTGCGCCCGATGCCTTCCGTTTGTTCCGGCGTCGGTAAACTTCGAATTTTGCCGGGTACAGAGGTCCTCCGGCCAAAGGTTGTGAAGGAAACTTGTGCGTTACCGTGTCTAGTTCGTGTGAGAGCGGATTGAGGCCCTCTAATCCTTTCTAGAGTACGAATTCGACGGAACCGCACCCGAAGGTTGGTCTGCACACAGAAAGGGGAAAACTGGAAATTCGCCGCCGGTGAGCAAACACTCGGGCTGTGGCTCGGAGGTGAGCAGCACCGGTCACTAGAGCGTCCAAGGGTGCCTTGGATCGGGCGTGACAACACCCCGGTCGGGCTGTCCACCGGAGCCCGTGGTGCGGCGGTTTTAAGTCACCAAATTGATCTTTCGGTATAGCCGAGATCAATCGGTTTCAGCTGAGTTTTAGCAATGGGGAGGAAGGAGAAGAGTTCCTAGTACCTTGCCGTAGATCGAGAGGGGACGGGAAGGCTGTGATCGGCGCTCTCCGATCGATTCCGAGCTGCGGAAGGAGTTTGCCGGTGCTGAGTTCTTGCGGGGGAAGAAACTGGCGAGGCTTCGGCCGAGGAGGGGGGGAAACGCCTTAAGAAGGCCCTGAACCGCCTCACGCCCGCGCGTGGACAAGCAGCTGCTGGTGCGGCGGCTCCAACTTGGCATGGACATCCTTAGCAATGTGTAGGAGTTTTCATATGTCCAGCCCTTCTATATCACATGTGGGAAATACCACTTTTGCAATATGTGAGTTTGTTCTCTAATGAGCATGTTGATGGTGGTTACATGCTCTTCATTTGTGTTCATCAACTTACTTCAAATGAGGTGTGTGGTGTGGTGATGAACACTTCAAATAGGTGTAAAAAACTGAGGCCCTTACATTCCTCCCCCCTTAAAAGAATCTCGTCCCAAAAAGACCCCAAAAAGGTTTTGGATTTGGGTGAAATTTGGCATGGACATTCCTAGCAAGGTGTAGGAGTTTTTCATATGCCCAGCCCCTATGTCATGCATGTGGGAAATGCCACTTTTGCATTTTGTGAGTTTATTCTCTAATGACCATGTTGATGGTGTTTACTTGCTATTCAAATGTGTTCATCAAGTTTCCTCAGATGAGGTGTGTGTGGTGTGATGAACACTTTGGATGTGTGCCAAAAACTTAGGCCCTTACAAACACCTCACTAGCTACCTTCCTAATGCAAGTTGCCATCTTCACTCACATACTATCTGCATCTCCATTTTCTGCCTAGGGTCCTCCTGTGATCACCCTATTTTTATAGGATTTTTGTGATTCTCCTTTCAACTTCCACCACTTTGTTCTTGTGATTTTGACACCTTTGTCCCGTAGAGAACATGTATGGAAGCAAAAGTCAACTACCACAATCTTATGTTGTTTCACAACACACTCTCCGGGGATCACCTCACAATCTGGACACTACCGTCTATCCCTTTTCCTAGTGAGAACAAAGTCAATCTGGCTAGAGTGTTGGGCACTACTAAAGGTCACTAGGTGACATTGCCTCTTCCTAAAGAGGGTGTTATCTACCAACAAATCATAGGCTACGGCAAAGTCTAGGATGTCCTTACCCTCTTGATTTCTATCACCGCATCCAAAGCCTCCATGTACTCCCTCAAATCCTACGTTAGTTGCACCCACATGACCATTGAGATCTCCTCCTATGAGGAGTTTCTCGGTTATTGGTACACTACAAACCATATCCTCCAAGTCCTCCCAAAATTGCCTCTTAGCACTCATGATGAGCCCAACTTGTGGGGCATAAACACTAATGACGTTCAAGACAATGTCACCAATTACTATCTTGACTAAGATGATCCTATCCCCTCGTCTTCGAACATCCACTACTCCATCCTTAAGACTCTTATCTATTAGAACACCTACGCCATTACTAGTCCTAGCCAATCTAGAATACCAAAGCTTGAAACCAGTATTCTCGACTTCTCTCACCTTTTGACCCGCCCATCTAGTTGTAAAAGCCCAAGAAAAGGGACATGCAAAAGTGATCATTTTCATCACCTCACAACACCACAGCTCATCTTGTGGATATCTTGTGAACACTTGTGAAGAGCAAGTAACCACCATTAAAAGGGTGATTAGAGGGAAAAGCCCTAACTTCCAAAAAGTAGGATTTCTATGCGTAGCATGAAAGGTTTAGCTCACCCGTAGACCCTAAATAGTCTTGGGAAGGCTCAGGCCAAATTTCATGCAAACCCAATACTTTTTAAGGCACTTTTGGAGACATTTGTACAATGGGCCAATTTGAATGCAAATTCAAATTGCAGCAACTTTCCTCACTTGAATTCAAAAGTTGACTTCATATTCAAACTCAGCACATTTTTCTGAGTTAGTCCACCAATTTTCATCCCCATTGGACTTCATCTTGTCGGGAGCTAAATTTGCATTAATTCAAAACTGAATTTGAATTTCAAATTCAACTGTGACGCAAATTCAGCCAAACCAATTTCAATTTGGTAAATTCAAATTTACTCACTGACTTGGTGGCTAAGTTTACCATTTAAGTGAGTAGATGGGATATTTGCAGCTAGGATTGGAAAAGAAATAGAGAGGGGAGTGAGGGGCCCACAGGTCAGTGGGAGAGCAAAGTCACACCGGAGCAGTGCCTGTTTCTCACCGATGTCGATCGAGCGCAGCACGCCACCTCCTGTTCCCGCGCCCGAGTGAAGAGGACACCGCACAGCCAGGCCGCGCCTTGGGAGCACCAGCTGCAGCGGTCATAGCACGCGCAGCCACGTGAATCCCTTCACTGCTCACGTCGCCCTCGCGCTGAACCAAACAGACCGCCGCCGCTCGACTTCAATCGAGAATTCAGAAAAACCTTCATGTACAGTGCCTCTCCTAGCCGAAAACCACACCAGATGCTCGTTCTCTACTTCCTCGGCCCAAAGACATTCGAGTTTTGGCCTCCTAAACCTAGCTCGGCAGCTCTTGGCGGTGACTGAGAAAAACAGCCGACACCGGCTCACCATGGACAGCTCGGACCGAAGACTTTCATGGCCGAGCTAGGTCACTCTGAGACGCGCCGGATCGTCGCGCTGCTCCTCGCCAAGTCGCAGCTCAAACGGTGGATCATCGAGATTCAATTTGACGTTTTTCTCCCGGCGCATACACTTGAACCTCCGGGTAAGAATCCATCGAATTCATCCACAATTTTCGTCCTTAGGCCAACAAATTATGCACACGCGAACTAGACTTGCTAGCAGTCGATTTTCCTTCACAGCTCTAGCTAGGAACCAACATTGTGCGAGGTATTTCATGTCCTTCTGAGCTCAAATGGCACCCCAACTCTCGGGCGCACGGTGAAAGTATGGTAGCCGTTGTTTCTACGCTTGCTTACATCCTTGCCGAGTTTCCCTAGCTGTCAATGGTTCTCTAGAGCTGATCACTCGGGCGGTTTGTGGTTAGAACCACCGGCCGACGGCGCCGGACCACTTCCGAGGCCGCCACACGTCACCGGCATGTTTCCGGTTCCCTAGCGCCCACGCAGACACCACCCAACGGTTCCCCTTGGCTGCAAACCCAGAGGCGGCGAGCTTCAGGCCGAGAGTCGGCCGGAAACACCGACCCGGCGAGCTCCGGTGAAGGTTCTACGAGGTAGCAACGCGGGGGCGGGAAATAAACTGAGGAACACCAGATCGGCTGTGGCACCGGGATCTCGTGTGGCTACGCGGGAGACTCTGCGGACCCCGGTGTGGTTTGGCTGCGGTGCTGACACGTAGCCCGGGAACCCCACCAGCCGGTTTAAATTTTATTTGAATTTTCAGATTTAGTTCAAATTTCAATTGCATATAACTTATGCTAGGGAGCTCCAAATTTAGTGAACTAAATTTTGCTGGATTCAGCTTTTTGAGTACTTTCTGCCAACACAAATTTCAGCTCATGAAACTTAATGGTTTTCCAGAATTAATTCCCTAAAATTTAAATTGTTAGGAATTTTATCTGGAGAATTACTTTATGAAAAATTCTGAAATTTGTCTGGGAGGTTCATTGGAAAATCCTTGAGTCACAGTAAAATTTTCAGACCCATCCAAGTTCATTTAGTCCCCCTAATGGTGTGATTAAATGAACTGCCCAGAGAAAATAGAAAAATATACATAAACATTTTTCAGATTTTCTCAATTCTTGTTTAGGGCATAACTTCATCTAGGATTCTTCAAATGACATGAAGCCAATTCCATTAGAACCATATCGAATTCTAGTTTCCAGAAAGTAGCGTTTGGAGCCATGAAAACCCCTGGAATTCCTTAGAGGCTCTAATATTGACCAAATAGGCTTTTATTTGTACAAGGCTCAAATGAACTTTGTTTCAAATGAAACATGGTCAAGACTCTGGCTAGGACCCTACCAAGCCACCATAAAAATTTCAGATCCAAAAGGGAGGACTAGCTAGAGTTATGGTAATTACTTATTCAGTTCTAAACATTGCATGTAAATTGACATATAGTATACCATTTAAGTGTAGTTGCTGAAGGCGAGGAGACCCCAGAAGTACTCGACTTCCTTCTTCCGGATGAAGCCTTAACATCTGACCAGAAGCAACAAGGCAAGCCCCGGTTTACATTAAACCATTTTACAAAGTTTTGCTTTGTCATATACTTGGTATGAGGTTTATGGATGTGCATTAGGTGTAGGGTGGATGTAACCCAAGTGCATAACCAGAATTTTCCTATAAGAGTGAGGGTAGTGTCTAAGGCCTGGAGTAGACAGGCTATGCTTAATGATTCATAGAACTTCGGTACAAGTCGAGTACTTGGAATCTACTCGCGAGTTAGGCTTGGGACACACGGGATTGGTTCGAGTGATGTGAGATAACTTTAGTAATGAGACTAGGCAGGGGCTGGGGCGCAGCAAGAGGAAGTCTTGTGTGTGCAGCCCTGTCTGTGTCGATTGAGGACCGATCCGTGTGTGGCCTTGCTGACCAAGTATTGAACGTACCGAAGGGATATCGGATATATGGGCCCCGATAAACCGATGTAACTTAAACCTCCGGGCGTCGAGGCATAGCACACCGATTTATAGGTGTAGGTTGAGGGCAGCAAGGTGGAAATCTGCTAACGGGCATAGAGAGATGCTCTGTGTAGAGAACCTCCTGTCTGTTTCGGTGCGACCGGTTCGACGTTTGGGCTGTTCAGTGAAAGGTTGTCCCATACGACATCGAGTGAGCGTGCTGTGCAGCTCCACGGGTGGGCGTACGTGACGTGCTATTCGGGTATCCCTGCAGGTGTATATCGAGTCGATTCACCGTCCCTCGCGGTGATGAGTACCACTTGTTCACTGCATCGTAACGTAGATAAATTATGGAATGTTATGATTCAATTCTGCTGATATGTATAATTGTATTGCTACATGTGTGCCACCAAATATTGCTCACTAAATTTCATCTTTATGAACTGTTAACTTGTGGCTAAAACGTGAACTAAGGATGAACTTATAGGCGTGTCCGTTTGCTGAAATTTACCATCCCATGTTCGTGTAAACTGCATGTAGAGTTTCATGCCTAGGTGAGTCGGTTAAGTCTTGTTGAGCCATCGTGCTCATGGTTGCTGCTTAAGTGTCTTTTAGGTGAGGAGTATCCCACGGACTCAGGCTACGAGTCCACCGGCGAGGGCTGCCCTCCGTCAGGGACCACAGTTGAGTGGGAACCGTACACACCGCTCTGAGCTGGAGGAGTGCAGCTAGTGTGGGTTGCCCTAGGGCTGGGCAACTGACTTTTGCTAGGTAGATGGGTGTGAGTTGTACAAACTTAGCTTCCGCTGTTGTAATATAAACACTAGTTTGTAACTGAAGTATTATACTACTTTGTACATTTCAGTTGGTTTTCTATGTAATACAATATCGTTCTTGTGATGTGTGCTGTCGGGTGTCTCATCGTGTGGCACCACCCTCTGCGATCTTGGATAAGAGGATTCCGGTCCGCCACAGGCTGGTATCAGAGCGGCATTGGGGATAGCACATTAATTAAGGACTATATTACAGGAAAACTTAGGTTTACGGTGAGGATTCGTTAGTATGCCCAAGTAAGGACTATAGTAGCATAGTTACTTAAAGTGGCGAGACTAACATATGTGTTATAATTCTGAATTTTAATTATTTAACGACGCACCTACGCTCATGTAAAAATGGTAAGGCACTCCACCGAAAGCGGTTCAATTTCGGTTAGCTCCCCTGACGAGGAATATGGTTCGGGGATAGGTCTCACAAGTTGGTGTGAGACGTCAATATGAAACTCTTGGACTCTTCATGTTCCTGAGTTCATATGAAACGCTGATCCCTAGCATGCATTAGGCAAGTAAGTGGAGACCCCATCGTGTGGTCAGTAACGCGATAGTGCGTTCGTCTGGAAATAGCCCAGGAGGACATACGCAGCGCTTGCCATCGGCATGCCCTGCAGGGCAGTAGGTGGTATCTGTTGGGTTGATAAAATTTCCAACCGTGACGACCCGTTCGCGCTCTACTCGGGTTCCCCGTGGTGTGGTGTTAAAACACGATCACGTATCTTGAGACGTGGCATAACTCAAGGACGGTCATATGGCAATGATACGGGCGTTTGTATTTACTTTGAAATATAGAACTGCCTGAAATGAAAATAACCTTTGAGTGCATCATTATTGTGTGTTCTTCTGCAGGTACTAACCACGTATGTATTCCGTGTAGTATACGTGTGCGAGAGCCCGTTTAGTGCCACAATTGAAACGTATATGCCGGTATAATCCGGTTAGGATTTTCTTTTTGTGAGGAACGTAGTACCGACATATCATAAACATGTGCATGAAAGATAATGATAAAAAGGAACTAAAATCACCAAGTTTCAACATTTAGGACCCTGTTTGGGTGGAAAAATTTGATAGTTGATCAGTGTAGTTCCAAAGGATTGAAAAACAGAGTGCTCTGTTTTGGGCAGCAAGTTTGCTGAACTTTGACAGAGCATAACTCACAGATTATTTAGACAATGGAGGTGTGGGATATAGTTCTGGAAAGGTTAAGTAGTCTACAACTTTGTTGTATACGTCCAGAGCTGAATCACACCTTAAACGGGCTGAAATCCCAGATGATTGTAAACTGTCCAGAACCAGGACAGATTCAAAACACTCTCTGGACTGTTCTGTTTTTCAAGCATAACTTCCTGTAAAAAAAATCAAAAAATTTCATATCATACATCTGTGGAAAGGGTAGGAGATGTGTTACCTCTTTGTAATTCAAAGTTTCTGAAATTTCAGCACAGAACTCAGTGGAAACCAGAGTTGAAAACAGCAACTTCCAAAGGAGGTGCTGTTGAAATTCTTCCAGAAATTCTGTTGACTTTGAATTACCATAACTTTTAAACCAGAACTTATATGAGGGCAAATAAGTACTCGTTGGAAAGATACTGAAGTTAACTTTAACTTTGGTATTCAGCTCGAGTCATGAAAATGCCCAGAACCAGATCAAAATCTGGGATATGTAGAAACTGGTCGTTCGGGCAGAGGGATGATCATCTACCATTGGCGGAATTCTCGTGCAACAATGGCTATCAAGCAAGTATCAAGATGGCACCCTATGAAGATATCTATGGTCGTAAATGCCGCACCCCATTAAACTGGTGCGAGTCCGGTGAAAGGTTCACGTTCGGGGTTGATGTGGTGAACGACGCCGAAGAGCGTGTTCAGATGATTCAAGCCAACTTGAAGGCCGCTCAATCCCGACAGAAAAGCTACGCTGATAAGAGGCGTAGGCCGCTGCACTTTGACGTCGGGGAGCACGTGCACCTCCGTGTATCCCCGATAAAGGGCGTGCACCGATTCGGCGTGAAGGGGAAACTCGCTCCCCGATTCATTGGACCCTATACTATCACCGAGAAGTGTGGACCAGCGGCGTATAGACTGGAGCTACCAGCATCTCTTGCTGGTGTGCATGACGTTTTCCATGTTTCACAACTGCGAAAATGTCTGAATTATACGGCTGCTGTTTCCACCGAAGACGTCGGCGAGCTGCAACCGGATTTGACGTATGCTGAATATCCGGTGGCAATTATTGAGGAGAAGGCTCGAACGACGCGTAGCCAAACGCTGTGGTTCTACAAGATACTCTGGAGTAACCACACCGCCGAAGAAGAAACGTGGGAGAGCGAGGAATTTCTTCGCTTAAATTACACGGAATTCATGGCGTCTCATTGCGGGTGAGTTCCTATTACATCGCTGTCTCTTCTTTTGTAATCTCGGGACGAGATTCTTTTAAGGGGGGAGGGATGTAAAAGCCCAAGAAAAGGGACTTGCAAAAGTGATCATTTTCATCACCTCACAACACCACAGCTGATCTTGTGGATATCTTGTGAACACTTGTGAAGAGCAAGTAACCACCATTAAAAGGGTGATTAGAGGGGAAAGCCCTAACTTCCAAAAAGTGGGATTTCTATACATAAGCATGAAAGGTTTAGCTCAGCCATAGACCCTAAATAGTCTTGGGAAGGCTCAGGCCAAATTTCATGCAAATCCAATACTTTTTGAGGCACTTTTGGAGACATTTGTACAATGGGCCAATTTGAATGCAAATTCAAATTGCAGTAACTTTCCTCACTTAAATTCAAAAGTTGACTTCATATTCAAACTCAGCACATTTTTCTGAGTTAGTCCACCAATTTTCATCCCCATTGGACTTCATCTTGTTGGGAGCTAAATTTGCATTAATTCAAAACTGGATTTGAATTTCAAATTCAACTGTGAAGCAAATTCAGCCAAACCAATTTCAATTTGGTAAATTCAAATTTACTCACTGACTTGGTGGCTAAGTTTACCATTTAAGTGAGTAGATGGGATATTTGCAGCTAGGATTGGAAAAGAAATAGAGAGGGGAGTGAGGGGCCCACAGGTCAGTGGGAGAGCAAAGTCACACCGGAGCAGTGCCTGTTTCTCACCGATGTCGATCGAACGCAGCACGCCACCTCGTGTTACCGCACCCAAGTGAAGAGGACACCGCACAGCCGGGCCGCGCCGTGGGAGCACCAGCTGCAGCGGTCATAGCACATGCAGCCACGTGAATCCCTTCACTGCTCACGTCGCCCTCGCGCTGAACCGAACAGACCGCCGCCGCTCGACTTCAATCGAGAATTTGGCAAAACCTTCATGTACAGTGCCTCTCCTAGCTGAAAACCACACCAGCTGCTCGTTCTCTACTTCCTCGGCCCAAAGACATTCGAGTTTTGGCCTCCTAAACCTAGCTCGGCAGCTCTTGGCGGTGACTGAGAAAAACAGCCGACACCGGCTCACCGTGGACAGCTCGGACCGAAGACTTTCACGGCCGAGCTAGGTCACTCTGAGACACACCGAATCGTCGCGCTGCTCCTCGCCAAGTCGCAGCTCAAACGGTGGATCATCGAGCTTCAATTTGACGTTTTTCTCCCGGTGCATACACTTGAACCTCCGGGTAAGTATCCGTCGAACTCATCCATAATTTTCGTCCTTAGGCCACCAAATTATGCACACGCGAACTAGACTTGCTAGCGGTCGATTTTCCTTCACAGCTCTAGCTAGGAACCAACGGTGTGCGAGGTATTTCATGTCCTTCTGAGCTCAAATGGCACCCCAACTCTCGGGCGCACGGTGAAAGTATGGTAGCCGTTGTTCCTGCACTTGCTTACATCCTTCCCGAGTTTCCCTAGCTGCCAAGGGTGCTCTAGAGATGATCACTCGGGCGGTTTGTGGGCTAGAACCACCGGCCTATGGCGCCGGACCACTCCCGAGGCCGCCACACGTCGCCGGCATGTTTCCGGTTCCCTAGCGCCCACGCAGACACCACCCAACGGTTCCCCGTGGCTGCAAAGCCAGAGGCGGCGAGCTTCAGGCTGAGAGTCAGCCGGAAACACCGACCCGGTGAGCTCCGGTGAAGGTCCGACGAGGTAGCAACGCGGGGACGGGAAATAAACCGAGGAGGAAGAAGACTCGGTGGGTCCCGCGTGTCAGCGACCAATAGTTTAAACTTTGGATCGGCTGTGGCACCGGGATCTCGTGCGGCTACGCGGGAGACTCTGCGGACCCCCGTGTGGTTTGGCTGCGGTGCTGACACGTAGCCTGGGGACCTCACCAGCCAGTTTAAATTTTATTTGAATTTTCAGATTTAGTTCAAACTTCAATTGCATATAACTTTTGCTAGGGAGCTACACATTTAGTGAACTAAATTTTGCTGGATTCATCTTTTTGAGTACTTTCCAGAAACTCAAATTTTAGCTCATGAAACTTAAAGGTTTTCCAGAATTAATTCCCTAAATTTTAAAATGTTAGGAATTTTATCTGGAGAATTACTTTATGAAAAATTCTGAAATTTGGCTGGGAGGTTCATTGGAAAATTCTTGAGTCACAGTAAAATTTTCAGACCAATCCAAGTTAATTTGGTCCCCCTAATGGTGTGATTAAGTGAACTGCCCAGAGAAAATAGAAAAATATACAGAAACATTTTTCAGATTTTCTCAATTCTTGTTTAGGGCATAACTTCATCTAGGATTCTTCAAAGGACATGAAACCAATTCCATTAGAACCATCTCGAGTTCTAGTTTCCAGAAAGTAATGGTTGATGCCATGAAAACCCCTGGAATTCCTTAGAGGCTCTAATATTGAACAATAGGCTTTTATTTGTACAAGGCTCAAATGAATTTTGTTTCAAATGAAATTTCGTCAAGACTCTGGTTAGGACCCTACAAAGCCACCATAAAAATTTCATAGCCAAAAGGGAAGGATAGCTAGAGTTATGGTAATTACTTATTCAGTTCTAAACATTGGATGTAAATTGACATATAGTATATCATTTACGTGTAGTCGCTGAAGGCGAGGAGACCCCGGAAGTACTCGACTTCCTTCTTCCGGACGAAGACTTAACATCTGACCAGCAGCAACAAGGCAAGCCCTGGTTTACATTAAATCATTTTACAAAGTTTTGCTTTGTTATATACTTGGTATGAGGTTTATGGATGTGCATTAGGTGTAGGGTGGATGTAACCCAAGTGCATAACCAGAATTTTCCTATAAGAGTGAGGGTAGTGTCTAAGACCTCGAGTAGACAGGCTATGCTTAATGATTCATAGAACTTCGGTACAAGTCGAGTAGTTGGAATCTACTCGCGAGTTAGGCTTGGGACACACGAGATTAGTTCGAGTGATGTGAGATCACTTTAGCAATAAAAATGAGACTAGGCAGGGGCTAGGGCGCCGCAAGAGGAAGTCTTGTGTGCGCAGCCCTGTCCATGTCAATTGAGGACCGATCCGTGTGCGGCCCTGCTGAACAAGTATTGAACGTACCGAAGGCATATCGGATATATGTGCCCCAATAAACCGACGTAACTTAAACCTCCGGGCGTCGAGGCATAGCACACCGATTTATAGGTGTAGGTTGAGGGCAGAAAGGTGGAAATCTGCTAACGGGCATAGAGAGATGCTCCGTGTAGGGAATCTCCTGTCCGTTTCGGTGCGACCGATTCGACGTTTGAGCTGTTGGGTGAAAGGTTGTCCCGTACGACATCGAGTGAGCGTGCTGTGCAGCTCCACGGGTGGGCGTACATGACGTGCTATTCGGGTATCCCTGCAGGTGTATATCGAGTCGATTCACCGTCCCTCGTGGTGATGAGTACTGCTTGTTCACTGTGTCGTAACGTAGATAAATTATGGAATGTTATGATTCAATTCTGCTGATATGTATAATTGTATTGGTACATGTGTGCCACCAAATATTGCTCACTAAATTTCATCTTCATGAACTGTAAACTTGTGGCTAAAGCGTGAACTATGGATGGACTTGTAGGCTTGTCCGTTTGCTGAAATTTACCATCCCATGTTCGTGTAAACTGCATGTAGAGTTTCATGCCTAGGTGAGTCGGTTAAAGCTTGTTGAGCCATCGTGCTCATGGTTGCTGCTTAAGTGTTTTTCAGGTGAGGAGTATCCCACGGACTCGGGCTACGAGTCCACCGGCGAGGGCTGCCCTCCGTCGGGGACCACGGTTGAGTGGGAACCGTACACGCCGCGCTGAGCTGGAGGAGTGCAGCTAGTGTGGGTTGCACTAGGGCTGGGCAACTGACTTTTGCTAGGTAGATGGGCGTGAGTTGTACAAACTTAGCTTCTGCTGTTGTAATATAAACACTAGTTTGTAACTGAAGTATTGTACTACTTTGTATATTTCAGTTGGTTTTCTATGTAATACAATATCGTTCTTATGATGTGTGCTGTCGGGTGTCGCCTCATGTGGCACCACCCTCTGCGATCCTGGATAAGCGGATTCCGGTCCGCCACACTAGTCTTTTGTACACAAAGGATATTTACTCATCTCCTAATGGCAACATCTACTAGCTCACGTAGCTTCCCCCTCAAGGATCCTACATTCCAACTACCCACCCAAAATCTATGTTCCTCGGCTAGCTTCCTTACGCTTTGCACCCGTTGAGTAAGATGCAAAGACCCTTGCTCACTTATCACTACATCCGGGCAATGATGTAACGCGCCACTAATGTGGTGGCGATCCGGCCTTGCCCATTTAACACCATATCCGGGTTCCGATATGGCACGCCACTAAGGTGGTGGCCATCCGGCCTTTGCCCACTTAACTCCGTACCAGGGTTCTGATATGGCGTGTGTAAAAGCCCAAGAAAAGGGACTTGCAAAAACTTTTTATCACCACACAACACCACAGCTTTGTTGTGGATAGATTGTGAAAAAGTTTGAAGAGCAAGTAACCTCCATCAAAAGAGTGGTTAGAGGGGAAAGCCTACACTTTCACAAAGGGGGAAAAGTTTACACATGACACATGAGAGGGTGATTCAAAACTGTTACATTCAAACTCATGGTTGCAGCATCTAAAACAAGGATCAAAGTGAATAATTGGATTCCTCAGGTCCAAATTAGAGGGGAGGCAGAGTTTCAATATTTTTTGAAAAGGTTTGCTACCCATTTTTCCAAAAAGGATACAAATATGCAAAGAATTCAAATATACATTTGAATTTGAGGGAAATTTGCCAAACCATACCAATGTAGCTCAGTTTGAGACTCCCAACATTTGAATTCATCATTTGTCAAGTTTTGGAGATCTTTTGAGAGGTGGGGGAGAACTGACAAGTGGGTCCCACATGTCACTTTGGAGGATCAAATGGCACAAAAGTCAACAGCCTTAGTGGCCAAGTATTGCACTCGGAACAGAGCCGAGGCTCCACGGTGACACCCCGAGAAACGCCGGGCGCCACCTCCTGCTCTTCCCCTCACGCGCTGGCGAGGTCCTTGTGGGGGCGCCGTAGAAACCCAGCCGTGCCCCAGCTCGCCACGACCACGAGCCGATCGTGTTTTGCCTCCTTCTTCCGAGCAGCGCCACACCGAGCTCAGTTCTTCCGCCGACGCCGCTCCTCCAATTCTCCCCTGCACACCGACGTCTGCTCGGCCTTTGCCCGAGCTCCCAACACAGAAAGGGAGCGCCTGTGTGTGCTCTAGCTAACCATCCCACCACCTCGCGGTGTTAGAACCGCACTCGACCACAAATTGACGATCGCCACTGAGAACTCAGGCCACCGGCGGAACCGCAACCGGCTCACCGTGGGCAGCGCTCCACAGCCATTTTCACCGTTCCTCTCCTGCACAAAAAAGGTGCGCCATTCTCTCTAGATTGTGTAGGTGCAAGCCGTTTAGCAGTTGATTCACCGGGTGAAGAGTATTTCCAATTCTTCCAAAACGTAGTGTGTTCGGGTAGAGCGCGGTCTACCCCAAAATTCCTGCTACTCGTTTAGCTATTGGCCGCGCAGGCTTGTCAGCACCTTCCTCACTCCCTAGCGGCCCTCCTCGACCAGGAATCAAGGGAAATGACCCAGAAATGGCCGGGTTTGGGTTGTTTTTCGGGCCGCCATAGAATAATAGCTCGGTTCACCGTGGAGCTCTAGGTTGCCGACCGTTTCATGGGGTTTGGCGGCCATTTCCGTCACCCCCGAGCTCCCACGGTGCTCTCCGACCCTTTGCCGATCATTTTGATGCATTGTAACGCATTCCCGACCACGTCGGAGCCCTAACCGCCGCTGTCACCGTCGGAAGCCCTGTTCCGGTGAGCTACGGCTGCCGGCGACACCACCGACGAGTTCAGTGCCACGAATTACGGGGGGGGGGGCGACGAGTCTGAGATCGGGAGACGGCAAGGAAAGCAGTTCCGGCGACACTCACCGGAGTGCGCCGCCGCGGACCCCTGTTTGGCGCGAGGAAGGAGAAAACTGCCGGGTGGGACCCACTGGCAGACATTTAAACATTTTGAAATGTGCAGTTTGTAGTTCAAACTTTGGAGGACCACAATTTGGGGTAGGAGAATCCAAAAATTATGAAACAAATTTTGTTGGATTCCTCTAACAGAGTACAATCCAAATCTGAAGCCCAATTTGTATGAAACCCTTTAATTAATTCTGGAAAATTCATTAAAACTTTTCAGCAAAAGAATTTTAGAGGGAATTTGGTTCATCCAAAAATCCCCAAATTTTGCCAGAGTGTTCTTTAGGACATTAGTGGACCCCTGTAAATGTTTCAGACCATTTGGAGTTGATTTGGTAAGAGCAATTCAAATGTGAAGGTGCTGTGTTCATTTGAATACAGAAACATTTTCAGAGAATTTCCAAAACTTGGAAATTCAGTTCTGGGAAAATCTTAGCTCCAAAAATACTAGGAAAATTCATGCAAACTCTATGAGCTATAATTGAAATTGTAGTTCACTAAGTTGGGCATGAACAGGGGTATTACCTCAGAATTAATTCTTCTTTGCTTATTTGCTAAGAGAATTATTCTGAGCAAACCGTTCCATGAAAAGTGCTAGTGTTTGGTCCAGAGAGTTTTCTTGTGATAAGGAACTCACACAAAAATTCTCAGCTCCATTGGAGCTAGGGATCACCCCTGTCCTGTTTAACCACTTGAGGGATTAATATGGAAAAGGGGGAAAACCACTTAGCATTTAACCATGTGATTAAGTCTAAGCCAAACCACCAACACCCAGTTCATTTTTAAATTATTGAACAGAGTTCCAGTTTTTAGAGGCTGGTTATTAGAACTAATAGCAGAAGTATTACCCTAAACTCACATTGCATTTAAATTAACATGTAGTCTTTCAATAACGTGTAGTCGCTGAAGGCGAGGAAGCTCCGGAGGTTCTCGACTTCCTGCTTCCAGAGGAAGAACTGACCACTGACCAGCAGCAACAAGGCAAGCCCCGGTTTGCATTAACCTTTTTATAAGTTTTACTTTGTTTACATGTGTCATATGAAGTATGATTGTGCATTAGGTATAGGATGGATGGAACCCCACTTGCATAACCAGAATTTTTCCCTAAGAGTGAGGGTAGTGTCTAAGACCTCGAGTAGACAGGCTATGCTTAATGAGTCATAGGACTTCGGTACAAGTCGAGTAGTTGGAATCTACTCGCGAGATAGGCATTGGGACACACGGGTATGGTTGAGTGATGTGAGATCACTTTAGTAATGAAAATGAGACTAGGCAGGGGCTAGGGTGCATCAAGAGGAAGTCTTGTGTGCGCAGCCTTGCCCGTGTCGATTGAGGACCGATCCGTGTACGGCCCTGCTGAACAAGTATTGAACGTACCGAAGGCATATCGGATATATGGGCCCCGATAAACCGATGTAGCCTAAACCTCCGGGCATCGAGGCATAGCACACCGATTTATAGGTGTAGGTTGAGGGCAGCAAGGTGGAAATCTGCCAACGGGCATAGATAGATGCTCCGTGTGGGGAACCTCCTGCTCGTTTCGGTGCGACCGGTTCGACGTTTGGGCTGTTGGGTGAAAGGTTGTCCCGTACGACATCGAGTGAGCGTGCTGTGCAGCTCCACGGGTGGGCGTACGTGACGTGCTCTTTGGGTTTCCCTGCAGGTGTATATCGAGTCGATTCGCCGTCCCTCACGATGACGAGTACTGCTTGTTCACTGCATCGTAACGTAGACTAATGAATGAAATGTTATGATTCCATATTGCTGTTATGATATAATTGTATTGCTACATGTGTGCCACCAAATATTGCCCACTAAATTTCAGCTTCATGAACCGTTAACTTGTTGCTAAAAGATGAACTAAGGATGAACTTGTAGGCGTGTCCATTTGCTGCAACATTGCTATCCTAAGTCATGGTACACCTCATGTAGAGTTTCATGGTTAGGTGAGTCGGTTAAGCCTTGCTGAGCCTTCGTGCTCACGGTTGCTGCTTAAGTGTTTTTCAGGTGAGGAGCCACCCACGGACTCGGAGTACGAGTCCACCGGCGAGGGTTACCCTCCGTCGGGGACCACGGCTGAGTGGGAGCCGTACACGCCGCGCTGAGCTGAGACGTGCAGCTAGTGTGGGTTGCCCTAGGGCTGGGCAACCGTCTTTTGCTAGATAGGCGGGCGCGAGTTGTACAAAGAAACTTCCGCTGTGTAATAAAGACCCTAGTTTGTAACTGAGAAGTGTACTACTTTGTACATTCGGTTTGTTTTCCCATGTAATATAATGTGTTCTTATGACGTGTGCTGTCGGGTGTCGCATCGCGCGGCACCACCCTCTGCGATCCTGGATGAGCGGATTCCGGTCCGCCACAGCCTGGAATCAGAGCTGCAGTGGGGATAGCACAGTACTTAAGGACTGCATTATGAGAAAAACCTAGGTATACGGTGAGGATTCAGTAGTTGCCCAAGTAAGGACTATACTAGCATAGTTACTTAAAGTGGCAAAGACTATCTTATGTGTTATAATTCTGAATTTCAATTATGTAATGACGCACCTACGCTCTGGTAAGTTGGTAAGGAACGCCACCGAAAGCGGTTCAATTTCGGTTAGCTCCCCCTGACGAGGAATGTGGTTCAGGGATTGATCTCACAGCTTGGTGTGAGATGTCAATATGAAACTCTTTGACTCTTCATGTTCCTGAGTTCATATGAAACGCTTATCCCTAGCGTGCAGTAGGCAAGTAAGTGGAGACCCCATCGCGTGGTCAGTAACGCGAAAGTGTGTTCGTCTGGAAATAGCCCAGGAGGACATACGCAGCGCTTGCCATCGGCGTGCCCTGCAGGGCAGTAGGTGGTATCTGTTGGGTTGATAACATTCCCAACCGTGACGACCCGTTCATGACATACTCGGGTTCCCCGTCGTGTGGTGTTGAAACACGATCACGTGCCTTGAGACGTGACTTAGCTCAAGGACAGCCGTATGACAATGATACGGGCGTTTGTATTTACTTTTAAATATGGTACTGCCTGAAATGGAAACAAAACCCTTGAGTGCACTACTATTGTGTGGTCTTCTGCAGGTACTAACAACGTAAGTATCCGTGTAGTAAAACGTGTGCGAGAGACCGTTTAGTGCCACATTTGAGACGTATATGCCGGTATAATCCGGCTAGGTTTTTCTTTTGTGAGGAACGTAGTACCGAGATATTGTAGGCATATGCATGAAAACAATGATAACAAAGAATTAAAATCTATAGGTTCAACAATTAGGACCATGGTTGGGTAGACAAATTGAAAAGGGATGAGTGTAGTTCCAAAAGACTGAAAAACAGAGTGCTCTGTTTTGGACAGCAAGTTTGCTGATCTTCAACAGGGCATAACTCACGGATCCTTTAGCCCAGAGAGGTGTGCTATATAGTTCTGGAAAGGTATTGAAGTACTATACAACTTTGTTTTAGACTTCCAGAGCTGAAACTCATCTTAAGATGGCTTAAATCCCAGAGGAATGTAAACTGTCCAGAACCAGGGCAGAGTAAAACATTCTCTGAACTGTTCTGTTTGTCAAACATAAATCCCAGTAGAAAAATTTAAAATTTTCATATGATACGTCCTTAGAAAGAGTAGAAGATGTGTGACATCTTTGCAATTCAAAGTTTCTGAAATTTCAGCACAGATTTCAGTGGAAACCAGGGTTGAAAACAGCCACTTCCAGGGGAGGTGCTGTTAAAATTCTTCCAGAAATTCTGCTGATTTTGAATTAACACAACTTTTTAACCAAAGCTGATCTGGGGCAAATGAATACTCGATGGAAATATACTGAAGTTAACTTTAACTTTGGTGTTCAGCTCGAGTCATGAAAATGCCCAGAACCAGATCAAAATTTGGATTAGGTAGAAACTGGTCATTCTGACAGAAGAATGACAGTTGAACTCGTTGAAGAGGGTGTTGTACCCTAAGGGTGGTATACATGATGACAACGCGATAGTAATGTCTCGTAGTGACAAAACCTAGTTATGGTGAGCTTCCAAAGAGGAGGTTCATCAAGTTGGATTAAACTAGCTTGTGTTTGGTCTGGTAATGGTGTAGCTTGTGCAAAGTTATTACATTATCTACATACGAGATGTATCACATGAATTATTGTCATTGTGTTTTACGCCTATTTTTATTGGACTGCATGCAATTTGTTGCGGGACTGATGTTATTGTCGTATGGTTGCAGATGGTTCGCACTAGGACCACGCACGAGGTTGGTGGCTCTAGCCAAGGTGGAGGCGATGACTCCCAGCCACCGGCCTACGACAGCACCCCGCAGCAGCAACCACCACCGCCGCCTCCGCTTACTCTAGCGGATGTGATTGTGGCACTGGTGGGAGGTCGTGAGGAGCAGATCGACCTGCTCTGCACGATCGTGCAGAATACGTCCCAGGCGGGGGGACATCAAGATAGAGGGACTCGTGAGCCCCGGGAAGTGTCGTACTCGGATTTCATGAGTACGCACCCTCCAGTGTTCACCGAAGCCGAAGAACCACTGGAGGCGGACAACTGGCTGCGGACCATCGAGTCCAAGTTCGGGCTGCTCCAATGTACGGAGCGGCAGAAGACTCTGTTCGCAGCGCAACAACTCCACGGTGCCGCTGGTGCGTGGTGGGTGAATTATGTCGCCTCACGTCCGGCTGGCCATGCCGTGGAATGGCAAGAGTTCCGGGAGGCGTTCCGCGCCTACCACATTCCTCCCGGGATCATGAAGAGGAAGTTCCAAGAATTTTTGGAACTGAAGCAGGGCGGGAGGAGTGCCCACGACTACTCCCGTGCCTTCAACCATCTGGCGCAGTACGCGTCAGATTATATCTCCACCGAGGAGAAGAAGCGAGAACACTTCTATCGGGGGTTACACCCCGAAATGAAGACGCACCTCGTTCAGTGGAATCGCGGCACGTTCAACGACCTAGTCAATGCCGTGATCATGCAAGAGGATGCTCAGCGGGAGTTGGCAGCTGAGCAGAGGAAGTGCAGCGCTCCACCTAGCAGCGGTGGGAGTGGCGCTCCCCAGAAGTACCGTATGGTGTATCGGACACCATCCGGGCAGCAGTGGCAACCACCGGCGCGGCCTCAGCAGTTCGGGGGACGTCCCTTTCAGGCACCTCCGTTCCGTCCGCCGATGCCGCCACCAAGGCAGCAGGAGCAGCAGTAGCAGACGGTACCACGGGCGTTTCCACCGCCACCACGTGCCCCGGAATTCCGTCCACCGATCAGCGGGGGACCGCCCCGTTTCACCTGCTTCACGTGTGGCCAGGCGGGCCACTTCGCGAAGGACTGTCCCCAGGGGCAGCAGAGCAGCGGGCAAGCCCAGTTCCAGGGCGGTGCTCGAGGCCAACCTCCGGTGAAGAAGGTTGGTCAGCGGACTGGGGGTGTCCGCAACCTCGACAATGAGGACGCCCCAGAGGGAGACAACGTGCTGGCGGGTACGTTTACTCTCAACAATCAAGCCATCGTCATATTATTTGATTCTGGTGCAACCCACAGCTTTATAAGTGCATCCTATGTGGCTAAGCATCAAATGCAAGTCTTCCCAACCGACTGCACTTATATGATCTGCTCGGGAGGGAAGATTTCAGCTAATATGATGATTCCAAAGGCACCTCTGTGCTTAGGTATGAAACTATATCCCACCACCTTGATAATCCTTATGGGACAAAAGATTGATGGAATCTTAGGGATGTCATGGCTACAATACCATGGCGCTGTCCTAGAGACTCAGACACGGACGGTTCACTTAAATTCTCCACTCCACCGTCCGCATTCCATGGTGTTAGACATGCCAGTCCGCGAAGTTTTAGCAATTAATAACGCTGAAGCTCTCAAGTTAGAAGACATCCCCGTAGTCCGGGAGTACCCCGACGTGTTCCCGGATGATCTTCCGGGCATGCCACCTGAGCGGGATGTCGAGTTCAAGATCGAGCTCGCACCCGGGACTACGCCCATATCACGGAGACCATACAAGATGGCTCCAAATGAGCTGGCTGAACTGAAAGAACAGCTCAATGATCTGTTGAGCAAGGGTTTCATTAGGCCGAGTTCCTCGCCTTGGGGATGCTCGGCGCTGTTTGTAAAGAAGAAGGATGAAACCCTGAGGCTGTGTGTGGACTACCGGCCGCTCAATGCCATCACCATCAGGAATAAGTACCCACTGCCCCGCATCGACATATTATTTGATCAACTTGTGGGTGCAAGTGTATTCTCCAAGATGGACCTTCACTCTGGATATCACCAGATTAAAATCCGGGTGGAGGATATTCCAAAGACGACCTTCTCGACGAGATATGGACTATATGAATATCTCGTCATGTCCTTTGGTCTCACAAACGCTCCAGCCCATTTCATGTATCTCATGAACTCGGTGTTCATGCCGGAGCTGGACAAGTTTGTGGTAGTGTTCATCGACAATATCTTGGTTTACTCCAAGACAGAAGCCGAACATGCCGAACACTTGAGAATCATTCTTCAACGATTGCGAGACCACAAGCTCTACGCCAAGTTCAGCAAATGCGAGTTTTGGATCAGCCAAGTGCCATTCTTGGGACATATCATCTCAGCGGAAGGCATTGCGGTTGACCCAAGCAAAATAGAGCAAGTGCTGAAATGGAAAGCTCCCACTTCAGTTCATGAAGTCAGAAGCTTCCTCGGGTTAGCGGGATACTATCGGAGATTTATTCCAAGTTTCTCCAAGCTCGCTGAGCCGATGACAGAGTTGCTGAAGAAAGGGACGAAATATGTTTGGAACACGGTGTGTGAATGAGCGTTCCGAGCATTGGTGAAGCATCTCACCACAGCCCCGGTCTTAGCTCAGCCGGATATAACAATGCCCTTCGACGTGTATTGTGACGCGTCCGGTATTGGGCTTGGCTGCGTGTTGATGCAGGAAGGACGTGTGGTCGCATATGGCTCACGCCAACTTCGGAGCCATGAGCAGCATTATCCCACTCATGACCTTGAGCTTGCTGCAGTGGTTTTGGCGCTGAAAATGTGGAGGCACTATCTCCTGGGGAATTTGGTGCATCTCTACACTGACCACAAGAGCTTGAAATACATTCCAGAAGGAGCTGAACATGAGGAAAAGGAGGTGGTTAGAATTAATCAAGGACTATGAAATTGAGATTCACTACCACCCCGGCAAGGCGAATGTGGTTGCCGTCGCGCTGAGTCGGAAATCACATGTCCATCACCTCACCATTACACCGGTGGAGGAGGAAGAGCCAAGTTTATACTTGCTTCCTTATGGATCGCTCTACAACCTTGCCCTCATCCCTACTATTAGGTAGGACATCATTGCAGCTCAGAAGACGGATAAAGGCATGGCACATCTCCGGAGACGGATAGACAATGGAGATATTAAATGTTTCCGGAAGGATGATGAGGGGACGCTGTGGTTCAATGACCGCATAGTCGTACCCCGGAATATGGAGTTGAGAAAGATAATCCTCGATGAAGCTCACTTGTCCAAGTACTCCATTCATCCGGGCAGCAACAAAATGTACCAAGATTTGAAAAAGAAATTTTGGTGGACACGGATGAAGCGGGATGTAACTAAGTACGTATCCGAGTGCGATACGTGTAGACGAGTGAAAGCTGATCACATGAAGAAATCAGGGCTGTTGCAACCCCTGAAGATCCCGGCATGGAAATGGGAAGATGTGAGCATGGATTTCATTGTGGGATTACCCCTAACATCCAACAAGCATGATACCATATGGGTAATCGTTGATCGGTTAACCAAGACGGCTCACTTCATCCCGGTGAATACACGTTACAATGCCGGCAAATATGCGGAGCTATACATAGCGAAGATTCTATGCCTATACGGGGTACCCGAGACCATCGTCTCAGATCGGGGTGCATTATTTGTATCTCGCTTTTGGGAGCAGCTGCACGCTGCATTGGGTACTAAGTTGATCAGGAGCTCCGCTTACCACCCTCAGACAGATGGCCAGACAGAGAGGGTAAATCAAGTTTTGGAAGACATGTTGAGAGCATGTGCCATCCACCATGGTAGGAACTGGGATGATCACCTACCATTGGCGGAATTCTCGTACAACAATGGCTATCAGACGAGCATCAAGATGGCACCCTACGAAGCTCTCTATGGTCGAAAATGCCGCACCCCATTAAATTGGTGCGAGTCCGGTGAAAGGGTCACATTCGGGGTTGATGTGGTGAACGACGCCGAAGAGCATGTTCGGGTGATTCAAGCAAACTTGAAGGCCGCTCAATCCCGGCAGAAGAGCTACGCTGATAAGAGGCGTAGACCGTTGCACTTTGACGTTGGGGAACACGTGTACCTCCGCGTGTCTCCGATGAAGGGCGTGCACCGGTTCGGTGTGAAGGGGAAGCTCGCTCCCCGTTTTATTGGACCCTATGCTATCACCGTGAAGTGTGGACCAGCAGCGTATCGATTGGAGCTACCGGCATCCGTTGCTGGTGTCCATGATGTTTTCCTTGTTTCGAAACTGCGAAAATGTTTAAAGCATACAGCTGATGTTCCTACCAAAGACATCGTTAACCTATGATGAGTATCCGGTGGAAATTCTTGATGAGAAAGCCCGAACCACGCGTAGCAGAACGTTGTGGTTCTACAAAATACTCTGGAGCAACCACACCGCCGAAGAAGCGACGTGGGAGAGCGAGGAATTCCTTCGCTCAAATTACCCAGAATTCATGGCATCTCAGCGCGGGTAAGTCCCTATTACATCGCTATCTCTTCTTTTATAATCTCGGGACGAGATTCTTTTAAGGGGGGGAGGGATGTAAAAGCCCAAGAAAAGGGACATGCAAAAACTTTTTATCACCACACAACACCACAGTTTTGTTGTGGATAGATTGTGAAAAAGTGTGAAGAGCAAGTAACCTCCATCAAAAGAGTGGTTAGAGGGGAAAGCCTACACTTTCACAAAGGGGGAAAAGTTTACACATGACACATGAGAGGGTGATTCAAAACTGTTACATTCAAACTCATGGTTGCAGCATCTAAAACAAGGATCAAAGTGCATAATTGGATTCCTCAGGTCCAAATTAGTGGGGAGGCAGAGTTTCAATAATTTTTGAAAAGGTTTGCTACCCATTTTTCCAAAAAGGATCCAAATATGCAAAGAATTCAAATATACATTTGAATTTGAGGGAAATTTGCCAAACCATACCAATGTAGCTCAGTTTGAGACTCCCAACATTTGAATTCATCATTTGTCAAGTTTTGGAGATCTTTTGAGAGGTGGGGGAGCACTGACAAGTGAGTCCCACATGTCATTGGGGAGGATCAAATGGCACAAAAGTAAACAGCCTTAGTGGCCAAGTATTGCACTCGGAACAGAGCCGAGGCTCCACGGTGACACCCCGAGAAGCGCCACACCGAGCTCGGTTCTTCCCCCGACGCCGCTCCTCCGATTCTCCCCTGCACACCGACGTCTGCTCGGCCTTTGCCCAAGCTCCCAACACAGAAAGGGAGCGCCTGTGTGTGCTCTAGCTAACCATCCCTCCACCTCGCGGTGTTAGCACCGCACTCGACCACAAATCGACGATCGCCACTGAGAACTCAGGCCACCGGCGGAACCGCAACCGGCTCACCGTGGGCAGCGCTCCACAGCTGTTTTGACCGTTCCTCTCCTGCACGAAAAAGGTGCGCCGTGCTCTCTAGATTGTTTAGGTGCAAGCCGTTTAGCGGTTGATTCACCGGGTGAAGAGTATTTCCAATTCTTCCGAAACGTAGTGTGTTCGGGTAGAGCGCGGTCTACCCCAGAATTCCTGCTACTCGTTTAGCTATTGGCCGCGCAGGCTTGTCAGCACCTTCCTCACTCCCTAGCGGCCCTCCTCAACCAGGAATCAAGGGAAATGACCCAGAAATGGCCGGGTTTGGGTTGTTTTTCGGGCCGCCATAGAATAATAGCTCGGTTCACCGTGGAGCTCTAGGTTGCCGACCGTTTCATGGGGTTTGGCGGCCATTTCCGTCACCCCCGAGCTCCCACGGTGCTCTCCAACCCTTTGCCGATAATTTTGATGCATTGTAACACATTCCCGACCACGCCGGAACCCTAACCGCCGTTGTCACCGTCGGGAGCCCTGTTCCGGTGAGCTACGGCCGCCGGCGACACCACCGACGAGTTCAGCGCCACGAATTACGGGGGGGGGGGGGGCGGCGAGTCTGAGATCGGGAGACGGCCGGGAAAGCAGTTCCGGCGACACTCACCGGAGTGCGCCGCCGCGGACCCCTGTTTGGCGCGAGGAAGGAGAAGACTGCCGGGTGGGACCCACTGGCAGACATTTAAACATTTTGAAATGTGCAGTTTGTAGTTCAAACTTTGGAGGACCACAACTTGGGGTAGGAGAATCCAAAAATAATGAAACAAATTTTGTTGGATTCATCTAACAGAGTACAATCCAAATCTGAAGCCCAATTTGTATGAAACCCATTAATTAATTCTGGAAAATTCTTAAAGCTTTTCAGCAAAAGAATTTTAGAGGGAGTTTGGTTCATCCAAAAATCCCCAAATTTTGCCATAGTGTTCTTTAGGACATTAGTGGACCCCTGTAAAAGTTTCAGACCATTTGGAGTTGATTTGGTCAGAGCAATTCAAATGTGAAGGTGCTATGTTCATTTGAATACAGAAACATTTTCACAGAATTTCCAAAACTTGGAAATTCAGTTCTGGGCAAATCTTAGCTCCAAAAATACTAGGAAAATTCATGCAAACTCTATGAGCTATAATTGAAATTGTAGTTCACTAAGTTGGGCATGAACAGTGGTATTACCTCAGAATTAATTCTTCTTTGCTTATTTGCTAAGAGAATTATTCTGAGCAAACCATTCCATGAAAAGTGCTAGTGTTTTGTCCAGAGAGTTTTCTTGTGATAAGGAACTCTCACAAAAATTCTCAGCTCCATTGGAGCTCGGGATCACCCCTGTCCTGTTTAACCACTTGAGGGATTAATATGGAAAAGGGGGAAAACCACTTAGCATTTAACCATGTGATTAAGTCTAAGCAAAACCACCAACACCCAGTTCATTTTTAAATTCTTGAACAGAGTTCCAGTTGTTAGAGGCTGGTTATTAGAACTAATAGCAGAAGTATTACCCTAAACTCACATTGCATTTAAATTAACATGTAGTCTTTCAATAACGTGTAGTCGCTGAAGGCGAGGAAGCTCCGGAGGTTCTCGACTTCCTGCTTACAGAGGAAGAACTGACTACTGACCAGCAGCAACAAGGCAAGCCCCGGTTTGCATTATCCTTTTTATAAGTTTTACTTTGTTTACATGTGTCATATGAAGTATGATTGTGCATTAGGTATAGGATGGATGGAACCCCACTTGCATAACCAGAATTTTTCCCTAAGAGTGAGGGTAGTGTCTAAGACCTCGAGTAGACAGGCTATGCTTAATTAGTCATAGGACTTCGGTACAAGTCGAGTAGTTGGAATCTACTCGCGAGATAGGCATTGGGACACACGGATTTGGTTGAGTGATGTGAGATCACTTTAGTAATGAAAATGAGACTAGGCAGGGGCTAGGGTGCATCAAGAGGAAGTCTTGTGTGCGCAGCCCTGCCCGTGTCGATTGAGGACCGATCCATGTGCGGCCCTGCTGAACAAGTATTGAACGTACCGAAGGCATATCGGATATATGGGCCCCGATAAACCGATGTAGCCTAAACCTCCGGGCGTCGAGGCATAGCACACCGATTTATAGGTGTAGGTTTAGGGCAGCAAGGTGGAAATCTGCCAACGGGCATAGAGAGATGCTCCATGTGGGGAACCTCCTGCTCGTTTCGGTGCGACCGGTTCGACGTTTGGTCTGTTGGGTGAAAGGTTGTCCCGTACGACATCGAGTGAGCGTGCTGTGCAGCTCCACGGGTGGGCGTACGTGACGTGCTCTTTGGGTTTCCCTGCAGGTGTATATCGAGTCGATTCGCTGTCCCTCACGGTGACGAGTACTGCTTGTTCACTGCATCGTAACGTAGACTAATGAATGAAATGTTATGATTCCATATTACTGTTATGATATAATTGTATTGCTACATGTGTGCCACCAAATATTGCCCACTAAATTTCAGCTTCATGAACCGTTAACTTGTTGCTAAAAGATGAACTAAGGATGAACTTGTAGGTGTGTCCATTTGCTGCAACATTGCTATCCTAAGTCATGGTACACCTCATGTAGAGTTTCATGGTTAGGTGAGTCGGTTAAGCCTTGCTGAGCCTTCGTGCTCACGGTTGCTGCTTAAGTGTTTTTCAGGTGAGGAGCCACCCACGGACTCGGAGTACGAGTCCACCGGCGAGGGTTACCCTCCGTCGGGGACCACGGCTGAGTGGGAGCCGTACACGCCGCACTGAGCTGAGACGTGCAGCTAGTGTGGGTTGCCCTAGGGCTGGGCAACCGACTTTTGCTGGATAGGCGGGCGTGAGTTGTACAAAAGAAACTTCCGCTGTGTAATAAAGACCCTAGTTTGTAACTGAGAAGTGTACTACTTTGTACATTCGGTTTGTTTTCCCATGTAATATAATGTGTTCTTATGACGTGTGCTGTCGGGTGTCGCATCACGCGGCACCACCCTCGGCGATCCTGGATGAGCGGATTCCGGTCCGCCACAGCGCGTCGCTAAGAGGGTTACACCCCAATGAATTTCTATTGGGTTTCATTTCCATGAGAATGGCTAAGTGTAGTTGTTGGCTCGCCAAGCCTATCACAAGCCCTCCTCCTTTACCCAGACTTGGGACTGGCTATGTCATTACAACATAGGCGCCTATGTCATTACAAAATCTGAAAAATGTTTCTGGATATTTTTCTTTTTTCTCTAGACCAGTTTCCTTAATCAAACCATTAGGTGGAATAATGAGCTCGGATCGATCTGAAATTTTTAGGTTGACTCAGGGATATTACCAGAAACATCCAGGCAAAATTTCATAATTTTTCATCAAAGTAGTCTCCAGTTAAAATTCCCAACAGTTTCAACTTTGGAGAATTAATTCTGGAGAAATAAGGATTTTCATGGAGTGAAAGTTGTCTTGCTGGAAAGTACTCGGAGAGCTGAATCCAACAAATTTGGTTCACACTATTTGGACAATCATAGCCAAAGTTATGGGCTTCTAAACTTTTGGAGGGAAAACTGGAAAATCAGCTCGATTTGTTTAAATGGCTGACACCCTGGTCCCACAAACCAGTGCCATCTTCAACCTCCCACCGGTGCCCGAGCAGGCACCTGACAGCGGCAGTGGCGCGGTACGTTCTCTGGCTACGGTGGACCATTTTTGGTGATCTTTCGCGCTACACGCTCCTCAGACCAAGCCCTAGCGGCTGGACAAGGTTGTGCAGCACGCCATCGACGGGAAATCGGTCGGCATCGACGGCGGCGATCGGTGGTGCAGCGCCGACAATGACCAACGCGTCCCAAGCTTCTCCTGATGCCCGAAGCGGCCGTAAGCACCACTGGAGCTTGAGGAAGGTGATGGTGCACTCTGACCCTGTGGAAATCGACCGGAGCTATGAGCTCAACGGCGACCCGAGCCATTTTGGCCGGCGGCGGCGACTTTGCGTTGCACAGCTCATCGGATGGAGGGTTATTCGTGGTTTTGGGCCAGGGTGTTCGTGAAGGGTCCTAGTTGCTATAGCCAGACTCTAATCGGAGTTGATCAACCATGCGAGATGAATTTCCCGTTTTGGTTGACTTCGGTTCTATACGGTGATCACCAGAAAACGTAAAATTCCGGCTAGCTGGTGCTAAGAGGGAGCTAGGGGGTTCGGGAGGAGCTACTAGACTTCGATGCTAACCTATGTGATTGGTTGTTCGAGCTTGAGCGGGCGTGATTCGGCCGGGTGATGGAAACTTCCATCGGCGACTTTGTTCTGTCCCGAGGAAGATGATCGCCAGGTACAGCTCGAAGGAAGCCATGAATCAGCTCGGGGCTGCGTCGAGGACGTCGAGGGTTGTTCGGCGATCTCGTTTGCAGCCTCAGCTCGGTGTGAAAGTTTCGGGTTTGGCCGGTCGACGGCGAGAGTGTGAGGTCGGGGTTGCGGCGAGGTTCTCCGGGGTTTCTGTGCGATAAAACGTCAAGACAGTGCCAAAAGGTCTTTGTGACGCCCGGGACTCGGAGATAAGATGCTGGGAAACGTCGGTTGTCGGTCAGAAGCTGGAAGCAGCTGCTGGCGAGGCCTCAGTGCCGCAGCGCCCTCGGACTCGCGCGCAAGAAACCGATCGCCTCAGTGGAGCTCTGTTCACTCGGCTGTGTGACTGACCTGTGGGCCAAAAATTCAAATTTGCCCAAAAAATTGAAGTTTCCTACTGCTCTAAATATTGTGACCACACTGTCCTTGGTAATTTGATAAAACCACATTTTTGGCCCTCTGAATTTGAATGATTCAAAGTGTCAAGTGATTTGATTACAATTGCAACAAATGTGAAGTTTGAAATTCAAACTAAATTTGAATTTGCTATAATTAGCTCATGTCAAGATCAACTCCAAATGGAGTGGAAATTGGTGCGTGAGCTCATAAAAATGTGCTGAGTGTGAATATGAATCCCTCTTTTGAATTCATTGGGTGAAAGGAGTTCGAATTTGAATTTAAGTTCAAACTAGCCTTTTCATGATTGTACCAAAAGTACCTCAAAGAGGTGTGGATTCGGGTGAAATTTGGCATGAGAATTCCTAACAAAGTTTAGGAGTTAATCATATGCTCGGCCCTTATATGATGCATGTGAGAAATACCACTTTTGCATTTTGTGAGTTCATCTCCTAATAAATCTATTTACGGTGTTTACTTTCTCTTCAAATATGTTCATATTTTTACCACAATTGAGCTGAGGTGTGATTGTGATGAACACCCTTAGCATGTGAAAAACTTGGTCCCTTACATTCCTCCCCCCTTAAAAGAATCTCGTCCCGAGATTATAAGGTGAAAATGAGAGAGAGGACGGTGGAAAATTACCGGATGTGTGACGTTAAAAATTCTGGATAATTAGCGCGAAGAAATTCTTCGCGCTCCCATGTTGCTTCATCCTAGGAGTGATTATTCCATAAAACCTTATAGAACCACAACTTACGGTTGCATGTGGTTCTGGATTTCTCATCAATAATCTGAACCGGTTCCTCCCGATATGTGAGATCCGGTTGCGGCTCCTCGATATCTCTCAGCTGAACGGCGGTTGAAAACTTGAGGCACTTCCTCAGCTGAGAAATGTGGAAAATGTCGTGCACACCGGAGAGTGTCGCTGGTATGCAACGGATCCACATTTTTCCAAAACCTGAAGTGGACCGATGAACCGGGGTGCCAACTTTCCTCTGACCCCGAATCTGTCCATGCCCTTCATTGGAGACACGTAGATACACGTGATCCCCAACTTCAAATTGTAGAGGACGTCTTCTACGGTCCGCATAGTGTTTTTGTCGGGATTGGGCGGCTTTTAAGTTCACTTGAATCAGCCGAACTTTTTCTTCCACGTTGTTGACAAGATCAATCCCGAAGGTGACCCTTTCACTAGACGCACACCAATTCAGCGGTGTGCGGCATTTTCTCCCGTATAGTGCCTCATAGGGCACCATTTTGATGCTGGCCTGATATCCATTGTTGTATGAGAACTCGGCTAACGGTAAGTGATCATCCCAATTCTTACAGTGGTTGATAGCACAAGCTCGTAACATGTCTTCTACGATTTGATTTACCCGCTCGGTTTGCCCATCTGTCTGCGGGTGGTATGCTGAACTACGGATCAGCTTCGTACCCAATACAGCATGTAACTGCTCCCAAAAATGAGACACGAATAAAGTGCCAGATGTACAGTTCAGCATACTTCTTGGCGTTGTAGTGTGAAATCCCAAAATTCTAGTAAGTGGAGCTGCAAGTCACACTGAGAAAATGAGGAGGGAATTTATATTTTTGAATACAATGGTGTGAGCTCCAAATGCTAAAGTAAACGTGCAACAATATCCAAACACGGAGACCTAAATCTACCATTTAGTTCTTCACACATCCACGGGTAGCCCGACAAATTTTCAGCTCATTTGGAAAAGATTTCCTATTTGTTGGAATTAAAACGGGAGACAATTTGAATTTGAATTCAAACTTCAGATTCGAATTTTGACTTCACCGAAATTCAAATTTGAGAGCACCATTGTGTTCCTCATATTTCTTTTGGCTTATGCTCCAAGTTTGAATGGAATTGGAAAGAAAAGAAGAGGGGGGAAGTGGGGCCCACTGGTCAGTAGACTTAACCCCGAAGTCAGTCTCCTCTGTTTTTCACTCGGGCAGCCGAATGCAGCGCGCGCCAGCTCCCGACCACGGCGCCCGCCCGCCTCTCCACTGTGCCACCTCCTGCTCGGGGGCTAAGAACACCGAGTGGAGCGACATGATCAACACGCCCGACCCACGTGAACCATTTACTCGCTTCCCACCGTTCCCCCGCACAGCCTGAAGAAAACAGCCGCTGGCCGACGCTCTCGGTTCCCCGGTGATCACGCGCTACAGGCGTTCTCGTGCCCGACAATCTACACAAAAAAGGATCGCTCTAAGGTGCTGAACACAACCGTGCCGACCTCCCTTTCTCTCTTGCACGGTCAGTGGAGAATTTTTCCGTTTATTGCGTCGGTACTTATTGAACCGAGCCTCACAAAAACCAAAAAATCATAGTAATCACTCCACCAAAGCTTGTGCCGAGCTACCAACGTGTTCTAGACAGTCCCACGCTCTTCTAGGATCAAGAACCATCGAATTTCATCAAGTTTGGGCGCTGTTCGTCGAGAATTTTGAGCTGGCACCGATTTTGGCCCTAGGTCGCTGATGAACTTCTATTTGCAGCTACTTTTAAGCTGATTTGAGCTCATGCCGGTAACAAGGGATCCACCACGGTGCTCTAGGAGGAAAAACCAAAGGAAATGATCCACTGTGGAGGAAGTTCGATGGCGCCGAAGTCAAGCCGCCGCCGCCCGTTGCCGAAGGGTTTCCGGTGACCGGGGCCCTCGGTCGAACCCATGGATGCGTTGCCCGTGGTCCAAGAGGGGGAGGCGGCGAGTTTGGAGGCAAGGGAAGGCTGGGAAGGCAGTTTTTGCGGAGCTCGCCGGAGAGTGCCACCGGCCGACTGTTGCCGCGCGCGAGGAAGAAGGAGCTATGGCGTGGGACCCGCGCGCCAGAGTTTAAACTTTTCCTCATTTTCCAGATTTAATTCAAACTACCTTTGCTCATAACTTTTGATAGGAACCTCCAAAAACAATTATGAAATAAATTCTATTGGATTCCTCTCAGTGAGTACTATCTAGGGGTGCATCCCAATTTTTATGAAAATCCCTAGATTTGGCTCATTAATTCATTTAATGAAAATATTGTAGGAAGTATTAAAGGAGTTCTATGTATTGGAAAATTTCCAAATTTGAGAAGAACATTCTTCCAAAAATCCTTGAACTCCAGTAAAAATTTCAGAGGCATTGGACCTCATTTGCTTGGCCAAATGTGGTGTCAATCCTTTATGTCTCTGAAAAATAGGAAAAATAAACAGAGCCATTTTCAGACTTTTACCCAAACTTAATAAATCCATACCTCTGACTAGGAAGCTCAAAATTGGTGAACCAAATTTTGATGGATTCAGATCTGCGAGTACTATCCAGCAAAACAAGTTTCAGCTCATGAAACTTATTCTTTTTCCAGAATTAATTCCCTAAAGTTTAAACTGTTGGGAATTTTATCTCGAAAATTCTTTTATGGAAAATTCTGAAATTTGGCTAGGATGTCCATTTGAAAATCCTTGAGTCACAGGAAAAAATTTCAGATCCATCCAAGTTTATTTAGTCCCCCTAATGGTGTATTTAAGTAAACTGCCCTGAGAAAATAGAAAAATGTACAGAAACATTTTTCAGATTTTCTCAAATCTTTATTAGGGCAGAACTTTCTCTAGGATTCTTCAAATGACATGAAACCAACTTCATTAGAACCATCTAAAACTCTAATTTCCATAAAGTAATGGTTTGATCCATGAAAATGACACGACCCCACGGTCTTGTCGAGCCAGAATCACGCTGAGGGGTGCTGCGTTGCACAACAATGGATAACACACATCAAAGGTACAAAGCGGAAGCAAAGTTTATTACATAAAGAGGTTTATGAACATTTGTACAACAAAATATGTTCAGTCTACACTCACGGGCGTAGACTACGCATCGAGTTCACGTTCAGCCCATGAACGTGTCCCCGCTAGCGCACACACACACTAACACGGCGGCGTGCACGACTCCCACTCGACGGGTTCCCCTCCTAGGGTTCCGTCTCCTCCTCGGGAGTCCCTTCCTCATAGAACCCTGAAAAAGCTTCAAACACAAGCAGTGAGCACGAAGGCTCAGCAAGACTGACTCGTCTCTCCTAAACATGGAACTTCTACATGAGGGGTGATAGGTACAGGAGATAAAACAAGTTGCAAGGACTCACCTAATTAGTGGAACCTTACTTTCAAATTTTAGCAGCAGATTATGGAGAACCTTACGCTAAGGCACATGAGAGAGCCACAATCAAACAAGAAACACATTTCTCTCATGTACTTTTCCCAAAGTTGAAAGGAACTTTAATTAGCTCTAAACTACAGCAAATCATTACAATCAAAGTCCATCTTTCAATCAGCAACATTTTAACATGTAACTAGCCTGTTCTTTCTACGTCACGGTACAGTGAACAAGTGGTACTCACTGACCGTGAGGGACGATGATTATAATCGATTAACACCTGCAGGGTTATCCGAATAACCCGTCACTTACGCCCGTACTCAATGTTTCCTACAGCAACCATCACGGACGCCGTACGCAACCACCTTTCACCCGTTAGCCAAATGTTGAACCGGTCCAATCGTCCCGAGCAAGAGGTCTCTGCACGTGCATCTCAGTGCTGCCAGCCGATTTACACCTCGAGCTCTCAACCTACCCTCTGAACGACCAGCTATGCCTCAACACCCAGCTACCCGAGTTACATCGGTTTCCCGGTTCCCATATAGCCGGTAGGTATTCAGTACTGTTCTAGCGTGTTCAACAGGGCCGCACACGGCTCGGTCCTCAATTGACACAAGCGGAGCTATAGCACACAGGCCCCAAAGTCCTGCTGCCCTTACTCTCCGCTCGGTCTCATTTTTCTTGCCATGTGTATCATGTGCTATCTCTACCCGAGTCGGGTGCCTCTAGCCTATGCTCACGAGTAGTTCAGACTACTCGACTTGTACCGAATCCTACACTATCTTAGCATTGCAGTAGCTAACGGGGTTTTCAATCCTAATCCCAACCCATGGCTTTCTTGGCTATGCATTTGGGTTTTCAAACAAGACTCTAGTGCAAGAAATCATGATACTCAAGTAAGTGCTCAAAACAATAAAACTTTATAAAAAGGTGAATGCAAACCGGAGCTTGCCTTGCTGCTCTTGATCTTAGGCTAGCTGCTCTTCCGGAGTAACGAATTCTATGACTTCGGGTTCCTCCTCGACCTTAGCGACTACATGAGATAATAAATATATGTATCAATTTAAATGCATTTGATAGAAATTTAAACTTGTGAAGTTTATAAGTTTCACTAGACAGACCCAATGAATCTGAAAATTTTACTGTAGTTTGGTTACAACCAAAACAGAGACTTGGCCAAGTTTTAGTTGCAGCAAAGCTCATTTGAGCTCTCCACAAATAATTATGTACTTGACCTTAATTGGAGCTCTTAGGGTGTTCTAGGGATCTTCATGGAGCAAGCCATGACTTTCCGAAAACTAGATTTTTAGAGGGTTCTAATGGAGTTGATCTCACCTAATTTGAAGGTTCCTAGCTAAAGATATGAGCTAAACCATTTCAGAGATATTCTGAAAAATGTTTCTGAGCCTTTTCCGTTTTCTCTGGAACAGTTTCCTTATTCACACCAGTAGGTGGATCAAATGAGCTCAAATAGATCTGAAATTTTTATGATAGCTTAGGGATATTTCGGTGAACATCCTAGCAAAATTTCAGAATTTTCCTCCAAAGGATTCTCCAGTTAAAATTCTAAACAGTCTCAACTTTGAAGAATTAATACTGGAGAATTATGAATTTTTATGAAGTGAAACTTCATTTGCTGGAAAGTACTCAGAGAGCTGAATCTAACAAAATTTGGTTCACTCGATTTGGATGTTCCTAGCCAAAGTTATGAGGGTTTGAAGTTTGAATGAAATATGAAAATCTGAAAAAGTTTAAATCTGCCGGTGGGTCCACGGGGACACGTGTTGGGCCCTGGAGCGACGGCACACTGGGGTCCACGGAGTTTTTGCGTGCCAGAACACCAGATCCGAGCCGCAGACCGATCCCAATTGAAAATCCGAGCCGCTGACAGCCAGGACCCACCCCCTTCGTTTACCTCCCGACTCCCGCGTTCGGCCGCCGCGACGCCTCGCCGGAGAGCTCGCCGGCAGCCTCGGTGGAGCTCCAAACTTCATGATTCTGGCCGTCCCTGCCTCAGTCCACTCAGGGAACACGGTTCTGGGCTCAGTTTGTCATGACAACGGCCGGTACATGGTCGGCGACGAGCGGCGACTTCGGAAGGACTTCGGCCGTGTCGGTCGACCTCCCTAGCACCTCAATCGATCGAGCGAACGGTCGGGGAGCATCAGTGGACCTTAGGGAAGGTCAACATGAGCTTGAAGCAGCTCGGGAGAGGTCCCAAGTAGTCCCTCACCGTGCGCCCGATGCTTCCCGTATGCTCCGCCGACGGCAAACTGCGAAATACGCCATGTACAGGGGTTCTCCGGCTAAAGGTTGTGAAGGCAACTTGTGCGCTACCAGGTCTAGTCTGTGTAGGAGCGGATTGATACTCTCTAACCCTTCCTAGAGTGTGAATTTGCCAGAACCGCACCCGAAGGTCGGTCTGTACCGAGAAAGGGGAAAACTGGAAATTCACCGCCGTCGATCAAGCACTCGGGCTGTGGCTCGGGGGTGAGCAGCACCGGTCACCAACGCGTCCGCATCGAGGGGTTCATCCGCCCTTGAGAATACCGGGGGATGAGTTGCTAGGAAGTCGGAATAGGATCTCTGTTGGCGCTCCTCACGATCTTGACGCCTCTCTAGTCGAGACGTATTGGCAATAAGAGTTTGCAGCAACTCCGTGTGCTGCTGATGAGAACCCACCATTGCCGCAACGATGTCGGCCAATGTAACCGTTGGCGGTGGCGGTGTTTGCTGTTGCCGTTGCTGCTGTTGCTGCTGCTGTCCCGAGGAGTCCTTGGGAGGCTGTTGGGAGGTTTCTCCCCCTTGACTAGAACCCCCAACGTCCGGGTTGGCACGAGTACGAGTCATTCTGAAATTTAAAACAGCAGCGGTCAGCACATGTCATACTTAAAAGTTCCAAATGAAACAGTAGGTATTGAAGTGACGCATGAATAATTTCCACAACATTCACATATATTGATAAAGCATAAACTTTATACAAGATACATTATTCTCGGGTCTCTGAGAGGTCGTGCTCATGTCGTCACTATCTATACATACGCTACTGCCTACACGACATGTCACCGATTACAAAAGTTTGGGTTACACTACTCTTGCTGCCCTACTTGGAAACCGTAACCCCCTACTCAGAGTAGAACTCGACCTCCTACGGGTCGTCCTCCTCCGGTACCTCTGCTGGTGGCTCTGGATCTACAACCTCCTCTCCCATCTCAGGTTCTCCCATTTCCGGAAGACCCAAGACCACCGGTATGCCCAATACCGGAGGTACGAGGTCCTGCAATGCATGCACCTCGTCCATGGCTTGGTTGTAGTCTTCTTCCCAGCCTTGCCCTTCCTCAATAGCGTCGTCTCGCTCTTGAGTAAGGTCTCCGTTCTGCTGGGTTAGAGTCTGCACCAGTTCTTGCAACACCGCAATGTCGACACGGCTCTTCTTCTTCTTGTTCGCCTTCTTCAGACGATGCAACTGATTATGCTGTTTGTTCAGTCGCTTGATCGTCGGAAGGAGCACATTGCGGAGTGCACTGTGAGAACTCTCGAAATGGTCTCCACGGCTTGCGCTCTCTTTGAGCTTTGCGGCGAGATGCTCCGTATGAACAGCTTGGCTCTCCATCACGGCCTTTCCCGCCCTCATTTGGAGGCTGAGGTTTGCCTCCGCGGGGTTGTACCTTGGGCAACCCGGATCGGTTGCCTCCCTGTACCTCCCTTCCCACACATGATTCGCCCGTCCCTCCACCGGAACGAGCGCGTATGTAGTGCCCTCCATTGCTCTCACGTGTAGCTGGCAGAAACGTGACATGGTGTCACGGGCTGCCACTTGTCACATTCCCTCGGGTTGTCTACCTCTCACCGTGATGGTGAACGGCGCCCAACCGGGTGGCGTAGGTCCTGCAGGAACCTCGACACGGATTGTCCACGTCTTGTTCCCCTCCTCGCCTTCTTCCTTGGCGAAGTACTGTGGCATCTGGTTGTACCCGAAATATTGAAGCATCTGCCTCAACGCTTCTGGATAGCCGCTGTGGTGAGAACAGTGGGACACCAGCCAACCGTTCTCCAACTGTTTATCCGCTGTCATCTGTAGAAACGTATTTGAGAAATGTCAAATACTTATTTGAACAGTAAACCAGTGAGTTATAACATCAAACACATGTCATTGAACCCAGAAAATTTGGAAACATAGTTCAAACTTAAACAAATTTGACTGCTGATCTGCTGTCAAACATGACAGCCCTGACCAGTTTCTGTTTCAACCTGATTTAGGCCATGCTAAAGGCAAAACTAATTCTGGAGCTCAACATCAAAGTTAAATCTAACTTCAATAGATTTCCAAAAAGTATTTTCTTGGCCTGATATCTTTCCTGGTTCAAAAGTTATGAAATGTCAAAGTTAACAGAATTTCTGGAGAAAATTGGACAGTACCTCCCTGCTTTAGGTACTGATTTGATCCAAGAACCCCAGTTAATTCTGCTCCAAATCTGACAAAACTTTCTGTTACAAAGTTGTAGCCCATCTCACAAGCTTTCCAGAACTACCTCATTTTCTATTTTTAGATTTTTATTCAGGAAGTTATGCTCAATTTACAGAGAGTTTACAGAGAGTGTTTGCTCTGCCCTGTTTTCTGGACAATTTCAACTATACTGCATTTTTCGATTGGTTAAGGGATGAAACACCTCTGGACCTCAACAGAAAAGTTGTAAATATCTTATAAAGATTTCCAGAAATGTATCATATGACCCCAACCTCGAAAGAACTCAACCTCTAACCTCTGATTAACTTCAGCTTTAATTCAGCTGAAAACAGAGGACTCTGTCCTTAGTATCCTATAAGTTAAAAACTTATTATCTTTGAATATCCTGTTTAAGGGAAGGAGTTACATCAAGTTTTTAATGCTATAGATTAAAACATTCAAGTTTTACAATGAAGTTGTTCATTTAGTGGAGTGTGGCGTCGATGCGTCACCAAAGCATGTCGGTACTACGTCCTCACAAAGAAAAACCTATACCGGACTTAGTCGGCTTCGTTAGTTCAGTGGCACTAAACGTCACTCGCACACGGATGCTACACGTCTACCGTTTCGTGTTTAGAGTACCTGCAAATAACTCAAGCAATCATCAGACTTGGCTGCACACCGAGCCCGGTATCCGTACAGTTCGTACACCCGGCCGTCATCACTCGCCTGGATGTTCTCAAGCCAAACACGCCTTGAGCTACGTGTTCACGTTACTGACCACGTGACGGGGTCTCCCAAATTGCGCCACACATGCCAGGGACAGACGTTGCTCGAATACCCCAAACGACATGAAGAGTCGTAGAGGATACTAAAGCGGGTCGGGTTACCTGCCACCCTTGGGGCTCCACCCTTCAGCTTGTGCGCACTGGTGGACAGCGCTTACGTGCACCCCCCAAGACATAAAGCGTCCCGAGATGCACGATTTTCGGACATAAGCAAATAGGTTAGTATGCTACTTTCTATACACTAATAACATCCTTATATGGGCTATTAACATGCAACTAGCCTGTTCTTTCTACGTCACGGTACAGTGAACAAGTGGTACTCATTGACCGCGAGGGACGGCGATTATAATCGATTTACACCTGCAGGGTTACCCGAATAACCCATCACGTACGCCAGTACTCAATGTTGCCTACAGCAACCATCACGGACGCCGTACGCAACCACCTTTCACCCGTTAGCCAAATGTTGAACCGGTCCAATCGTCCCGAGCAAGAGGTCTCTGCACGCGCATCTCAGTGCCGCCAGCCGATTTACACCTCGAGCTCTCAACCTACCCTCTGAACGACCAGCTATGCCTCAACACCCAGCTACCCGAGTTACATCGGTTTCCCGGTTCCCATATAGCCGGTAGGTATTTGGTACTGTTCTAGCTTGTTCAACAGGGCCGCACACGGCTTGGTCCTCAATCGACACAAGCGGAGCTATAGCACACAGGCCCCAAAGTCCTGCTGCCCTTACTCTCCTCTCGGTCTCATTTTTCTTGCCATGTGTATCATGTGCTATCTCTACCCGAGTCGGGTGCCTCTAGCCTATGCTCGCGAGTAGTTCCAACTACTTGACTTGTACCGAATCCTACACTATCTTAGCATTGCAGTAGCTAACGGGGTTTTCAATCGTAATCCCAACCCATGGCTTTCTTGGCTATGCATTTGGGTTTTCAAACAAGACTCCAGTGCAAGAAATCATGATAGTCAAGTAAGTGCTCAAAACAATAAAACTTTATAAAAAGGTGAATGCAAACCGGATCTTGCCTTGCTGCTCTTGATCGTAGGCTAGCTGCTCTTCCGGAGTAACGAGGTCTAGGACTTTGGGTTCCTCCTCGACCTTAGCGACTACATGAGATAATAAATATATGTATTAATTTAAATGTATTTGATTGAAATTTAAACTTGTGAAGTTTATAAGTTTCACTAAACAGACCCAATGACTCTGAATTTTTTTACTGTAGTTTGGATACAACCTAAACAAAGACTTGGCCAAGTTTTAGTTGCAGCAAAGCTCATTTGAGCTCTCCACAAATAATTATGTACTTGACCTAAATTGGAGCTCTTAGGGTGTTCTAAGGATTTTCATGGAGCAAGCCATGACTTTCCAAAAAGTAGATTTTTAGAGGGTTCTAATGGAGTTGATATCACCTAATTTGAAGGTTCCTAGCTAAAGATATGAGCTAAACCATTTCAGAGATATTCTGAAAAATGTTTCTGAGCCTTTTCCATTTTCTCTGGAACAGTTTCCTTATTCACACCAGTAGGTGGATCAAATGAGCTCAAATGGATCTGAAATTTTTATGGTAGCTTAGGGATATTTTGGTGAACATCGCAGTAAAAGTTCAGATTTTCCCTCAAAGGATTCTCCAGTTAAAATTCTAAACACTCTCAATTTTGAAGAATTAATACTGGAGAATTAAGGATTTTCATGAAGTGAAACTTCATTTGCTGGAAAGTACTCAGAGAGCTGAATCCAACAAAATTTGGATCACTTGATTTGGATGTTCCTAGCCAAAGTTATGAGGGTTTGAAGTTTGAATGAAATCTGAAAATTGGGAAAAGTTTAAATCTGCCGGTGGGTCCACGGGGACACGTGTTGGGCGCTGGAGCGACGGCACACCGGGATCCACGGAGTTTTTGCGCGCCAGCACACCAGATCCAAGCCGCAGACCGATCCCAATTTAAAATCCGAGCCGCTGACAGCCGGGAGCCACCCCCTTCGTCTACCTCCCGACTCCCGCGTTCGGCCGCCGCGACGCCTCGCCGGAGAGCTTGCGGGCAGCCTCGGTGGTGCTACAAACTTCATGATTCTGGCCGTCCCTGCCTAAGTCCACTCAGGGAACACGGTTCTGGGCTCAGTTCGTCATGACAACGGCCGGTACATGGTCGGCGACGAGTGGTGACTTCGGAAGGACTTCGGCCGTGTCGGCCGACCTCCCTAGCACCTCAATCGATTGAGCGAACGGTCGGGGAGCATCAGTGGACCTTAGGGAAGGTCGACATGAGCTCAAAGCAGCTCGGGACAGGTCCGAAGTAGTCCCTCACCGTGCGCCCGATGCTTCCCGTATGCTCCGCCGACAGCAAACTGTGAAATACGCCGTGTACAGGGGTTCTCCGGCTAAAGGTTGTGAAGGCAACTTGTGCGCTAGCAGGTCTAGTCTGTATAGGAGCGGATTGAGACTCTCTAACCCTTCCTAGAGTGTGAATTTGCCAGAACCGCACCCGAAGGTCAGTCTGTACCGAGAGAGGGGAAAACTGGAAATTCACCGCCGTCGATTAAGCACTCGGGCTGTGGCTCGGGGGTGAGCAGCACCGGTCACCAACGCGTCCGGAGACGCCTTAGCTTGGGTGTGACAACCTCCCGGTTGGGCTGTCCACGGGAGCCCGAAGTGCGGCGGCTTTAGGTATCTGCATGGAACTCTCAGTATAGCCGAGATCAACTGGTTTTTGCGGATTTCTAACAATGGGGAAGAAGAATGAAGGTTCCTAATACTTTGTCGTAGCTATGGAGGGATCGGGGAGGCTGTGATCGTGGCTCTCCGATCAGTTCCGAGGGGCGGAGGGAAGAATCCGGTTCTGTGTGCTTGCGAGGGGAAAATGGCGAGGGGGGGCTTCGGCCGAGGAGTGGGGCGCCTTAAGAAGGGCTCCGAACCGACTTGTGCCCACGCGTGGCCAAGCAGCTGGTGGCGCAGCGGCCTCCCTCGGTGGCAATCGCTGCTGAAGCCTGAGGACCCGAGTGAGAAAGTCTTCAGTCGATTGAATCACTTCAGTGGCTGACATATGAGTCCCACTCCCTTTTAACCCCTGTACTTAACTCCATATTACTGTTGTAAACAGTAATCCCCACAATGCCCATGGTGATTTGAATTATTCACCCCTGAGCCATTTGAATTGGTTAGAATTCAAATTGGGTCTGGTTTGACTAAATTTCAGCACATGTTCAGTTTGAAATTCAAATAAACTTTGAATTTGCTACACTTAGCTCATGTCAAGATCAACTCCAAATGGAGTGAAAATTGGTGCGTGAGCTCACAAAAATGTGCTGAGTAAGAATATGCCTCCCACTTTTGAATTCATGGGATAAAAACAGATTGAATTGGAATTTGAGTTCAACTACCCTCTTTCTAGCTATACCCAAAAGTACCTCAACAAGGTTTTGAATTTGGGTGAAACTTGGCATGGACATTACTAGCAATGTGCAGGAGTTTTTCATATGTCCAGCCCCTAGATGATGCATGTGGGAAATACCACTTTTGCATTTTGTGAGTTTATTCTCTAATGAGCATGTTGATAATGGTTACTTGCTCTTCAAGTGTGTTCATCAACTTCCTTCAAATGAAGTGTGTGTGTGTGGTGATGAACACTTTGAATGTGTCAAAAACTGAGGCGTTTACAGAAACCCCTGGAAATCCATAGAAGCTCTAGTAATGACCAATTAGACTTTTATTGGTGCAGAGCTCAAATAAGCTTTGATTCAAATGAAATTTGGTCAAGTGTCTGGTTAGGTCCTTACCAAGCCACCATAAAAATTTCATAGCCAAATGGGATATCTAGCTATAGTTATGGTCTTTACATATTAAATCTCACACATTGCATTTAAATTGACATTTCATTAATGGGCTTACGTGTAGTCGCTGAAGGCGAGGAGACCCCGGAAGTGTTGGACTTCCTACTTCTGGACGAGATGCTAACATCTGACCAGTAGCAACAAGGCAAGCCCCGGTTTGCATTTAACAAGTTTTATAAAGTTTTGCTTTCTATACATTTAGCTTGAGGTATATATGTGCATTAGTTGTAGGATGGATGAAACCCAAATGCATAGCCAGATTATTCCAACAAGAGTGAGGGTAGCGTCTAAGTCCTTGCATAGTTCATGCTGTGCTTAATGTTAATAGGCTTCGGTACAAGTCGATTAGTTGGAATCTACTTCCGAGTATAGGTTTCGGGACACACGGGATTGGTTTGAGTGATGTGAGATCACTGTAGTAAGAAAATGAGACTAGGCAGGGGCTAGGGCGCAGTAAGAGGAAGTCTTGTGGGCGCAGCCCTGTCTGTGTCGATTGAGGACCGATCCGTGTGCGGCCCACGCTGATCAAGTTTGAACGTACCGAAGGCATATCGGATATATGGGCCTCGATAAACTGATGTAACCTATACCTCCGGGCGTCGAGGCATAGCGCACAGATTTATAGGTGTAGGTTGATGGCAGCAAGGTGGAAATCCGCTAACGGGCGTAGAGAGATGCTCCGTGTTGGGAACCTCCTGTCCGTTTGTGTGCGACCGGTTCGATGTTTGGGCTGTTTGGTGAAAGGTTGTCCCATACGACATCGAGTGAGTGTGCTGTGCAACTCCATGGGTGTGCGTACGTGACGTGCTCTTCGGGTATCCTGCAGGTGTATATCGAGTCGAGTCGCCGTCCCTCGTGGTGATGAGTACCACTTGGTCACTGAGTCGTGACGTCGGTTAACTTATGAAATGATGTGATCCAATATTGCTGTTATGAATAACTTGTATTGCTACATGTGTGCCACCAAATATTACCCACTAAATTTCAGATTCGTGAACTGTTAATTTGTGGCTAAAATATGAACTAAGGATGAACTTGTAGGCGTGTCCTTTGCTGCAATTTACTATCTTATGTTGGTTATGTTCTGCATGTAGAGTTTCATGTGTAGGAGCGTCGGTTAAGACTTGCTGATCCATCATGCTCACGGTTGCTTCTATGAGTGTTTGCAGGTGAGGATTACCCCACGGACTCGGGGTACGAGTCCACCGGCGAGGGCTACCCTCCGTCGGGGACCACGGCTGAGTGGGAACCATACACGCCGCGCTGAGCTGATATGTGGAGCTAGTGTGGGTTGTCCGTAGGGCTGGACAACCGACTTTTGCTAGTTAGGTCGGCGTGAGTTGTATAAATTTATCTTGCACTGTAGTAACTCTATAAGTAGTTGTAAACTGAAGGTTTGTACTACCTTTTGTACATATTCAGTTTGTTTCCAATGTAATACAATGGTTGCCTTATGATGTGTGCTGTCAGGTATCGCATCGTGCGGCACCACCCTGTGGGATCCTGGGCGTACGGGCTTCGGTCCGTCACAGGATGGTATCAGAGCTGCTTAGGGGATAGCGCACTAAATAAGGACAGTATTACAGGAAAACTTAGGATTACAGTGAGGAATCGCTAGTATGCCCAAATAAGGACTATAGTAGTATAGTTACTTAAAGTGGCATGACTAACATACTTGTTATAATTCTGAATTTTGATTGTGTAAAGATGCACCTACGCTCAGGTAAGCATGGTAAGGAATGCCACCGAAAGCGGTTCAATTTCGGTTAGCTCTCCTGACGAGGAAAGTGGTTCAGGGATAGGTCTCACAGCTTGGTGTGAAATGTCAATATGAAACTATTGAACTCTTCATGTTCCTGAGTTCATATGAAATGCTGGTCCCTGGCATGCATTAGGCAATAAAGTGGAAACCCCATCGTGACGACCCATTCGTGATCTACTCGGGTTCCCCGTCGTGTGGTGTGAAAACACGATCACGTACCTTGAGACGTGGCTTAACTCAAGGACGGCCGTATGGCAATGATACGGGCGTATGTATTTACTTTCAAATATGAACCTGCCTGAAATGACAACAACCTTTGAGTGCATCACTATTGAGTGTTCTTCTGCAGGTACTAACCACGTATGTATCCCGTGTAGTACACGTGTGTGAGAGACCGTTTAGTGCCACAATTGAGACGTATATGCCGGTGTAATCCGGTTAGGATTTTCCTTTTTGTGAGGAACATAGTACCGACATGTAATAAGCATTTGCATTGAAAATAATGGTAACAAGAAACTAAGATAACCAAGTTTCAATATTTAGGACCCTGGTTGGGTAGAAAAATTCAACAGTTGATTAGTTTAGCTCAAAGGGGTGGAAAAACAGAGTGCTCTCTTTTGGCAGCAAGGTTGCTGAACTTTAACAGAGCATAACTCACAGGTTACTTCGCCAATGGGGGTGTGGAATATAGTTCTGGAAAGTAGTTGAAGTGCTCTACAACTTTGTTGTAGACTTCCAGAGCAGAATCACATCTTAAACTGGTTGAAATTCCAGATGATTGTAAACTGTCCAGAACCAGGACAGATTCAAAAACTCTCTGGACTGTTCTGTTTTTCAAGCATAACTTCGTGTAGAAAAATATAAAATTATCATATGATACATTTTTGGAAAGGTTAGGTGATGTGTTACATCTTTGTAATTCAAAGTTGCTGCAGTTGAAGTAAAGAATTCAGTGGAATTTAGAATTGAAAACAGCAACTTCCAAAGGAGGTGCTGTTGAAAATCTTCCAGATATTCTGTTGACTTTGAATTATGATAACTTTTTATCCAGAGCTGATATGGGGGCAAATAAATACTTTTTGGAAATATACTGAAGTTAACTTTAACTTTGGTATTCAACTTGAGTCATGAAAATGCAAACAACCAGGTCAAAATCTGGGATATGTAGAAACTGGTCATTCTGGGAAGAGGGATGGACAGTTGAACTCATGTGAGCGATTGTTGTACCCTAGGGGGTTTGATTACTTCCAATAGGGTAGAACATACTCATGAGTTGTTATATTCATCTAAAAAGATTTGAGTATATTTTCTACTCAAGTTTCTTTTGCTAGAGACCATGTTTGTGTTGTATTGAAGATAAAGGGTAGTATACGTGATGACAAAGGGATATTAACGTCTTGTAGTGACCAAATCTAGTTGAGATGAACTTCCAAAGAGGAAGTACGTCAATTTGGATCTCACTAATGTATATTTGGTCTGGTAATGGTGTAGCTTGTGCAAAGTTATTACATTATCCATGTATGAGATGTATCGCATTTTTACTGTCATTATGTTTTACTCCTATTTTATGGACCGCATGAAGTATGTTGTGGGACTGATTTTATTGTCGTATGGTTGCAGATGGTTCATACTCGGGCCATGCATGAGGTCGGTGGCTCTAGTCAGCAAGGGGGTGATGACTCCCAGCCACCTACCTACGACAACACCCCGCAGCAACAACCACCACCGCCGCCTCCGCTTACACTAGTGGATGTGATCTCGGCATTGGTGGGCTCTCGTGAGGAGCAGACCGACCTGCCACATACGATCGTGCAAAATACGTCCCAGGTGGGGGGCGTCAAGAGAGGGAGCCTCATGAGCCCCACACTACGACGTACTTGGATTTCATGAGTACGCATCCTCCGGTGTTCACCGAAGCGGTAGAGCCACTGGAGGCATACAACTGGCTGCGGACGATCGAGTCCAAGTTCGGGCTGCTCCAATGCACGGAGCGGCAGAAGACTCTCTTCGCAGCGCAGCAGCTTCATGGTGCTGCCAGTGCGTGGTGGGCAAACTATGTCACCTCACTACCTGCTGGCCACGCCGTCGAATGGCAAGAAATCCGGGAGGCGTTCCACGCCTATCATATACCTCCCGGGATAATGAAGAGGAAGTTCCAAGAATTTTTGGAGCTGAAGCAAGGTGGGAGGAGTGCCCACGACTACTTCCGTGCGTTCAACCATCTGGTGCAGTATGCATCGGATTATGTCTCCACCAAGGAGAGGAAGCGAGAACAATTCTATCAGGGGTTAAATTCCGAGATGAAGATGCATCTCGTGCAATGCAATCGTGGTGCCTTCTACGGACCTCGTCAATGCCGCGATTATGCAAGAGGATGCTCAGTGGGAACTGGCGGCTGAGCAGCGAAAGCGAAGCGCTCCACCAAGCAGTGGGGGTGGAGCTCCTCAAAAATACCGCATGGTGTATCGGACACCATCCGGTCAGCAATGGCATCCTCTGGCACGACCTCAGCAGTTTGGGGGTCGTTCGTTTCATCCACCACCGTTCCGACCGCCGATGCCACCACCGTGACCGCAACAGCAGCAGAAGCAGATGGTACCCCGGGCGTTTCCACTGCCACAACGCGCCCCAGGATTCCGTCCGCCGGTCAGCGGAGGACCGCCTCGCTACACATGCTACACGTGTGGCCAGGCGGGTCATTTCTCGAAGGACTGTCCTCAGGGGAAGCAAAGAAGCGGGCAAGCCCAATATCAGGGCGGTGCTCGAGGCCGGCCCCCGGTCAAGAAGGGAGGTCAGCAAACCAGGGGCATTCGCAACCTCGACAATGAGGACACATCGGAGGGAGAAAACGTGCTGGCGGGTACGTTCACTCTCAACGATCAAGCAATCATCATTTTTTTTGATTCTGGTGCAACCCACAACTTCATAAGTGCATCATATGTGGTTAAGCATCAACTGGAAGTCTTTCCAACCGAGTGCTCTTATATGATCTGCTCGCCGGGAGGGAAGATTTCAGCAAATATGATGATTCCAAAAGCACACTGTGCTTAGGTGGGAAGATATATCCCACTACTATGATTATTCTTGAGGAGCAGAAGATTGATGCAATCTTAGGTATGTCATGGATAAGTTACCATGGCGCTGTCCTAGAAACTTTGGCACGGACGGTTCATCTCAACTCTCCACTCCACTCTCCGCAGTCCCTCATACTAGACAATCCAGTCCCGGAAGTTTTAGCCGCCTATCATACTGAAGCTCCCAACTTAGAGGACATCCCCGTAGTCCCAGAGTATCCCGACGTGTTCCCGGATGATCTTCTGGGCATGCCACCAGAACGGGATGTGGAGCTCAAGATAGAACTTGCACCCGGGACTACTCCCATATCACGGAGACTGTACAAAATGGCTCCGAACGAGCTGGCTGAGTTGAAAGAACAGCTCAATGATTTGTTGAGCAAGGGTTTCGCTGTTTGTCAAGAAGAAGGATGAAACCTTGAGGCTATGTGTGGATTACCGGCCTCTCAACACCGTCACCATCAAGAACAAATATCCGCTGCCCCGCATTGACATCTTATTCGATCAACTTGTGGGTGTAAGTGTGTTTTCAAAGATGGACCTTCGCTCCGGGTATCATCAAATAAAGATCCAGGCAGAGGATATCCCGAAGATGGCATTCTCGACGAGATATGGACTATATGAATATCTCGTCATGTCTACTCGGTGTTCATGCCGGAGCTGGACAAGTTCGTTGTGGTGTTCATTGATGATATCTTGGTTTACTCCAAGTAAGAAGCAGAACATGCCGAACACTTGCGAATCGTCCTTCAACGCTTACGGGATCATAAGCTCTATGCCAAGTTCAGCAAATGCGAGTTTCGGATCAGCCAAGTGCCATTTTTGGGACATATCATCTCAGCAGAAGGATTGCGGTTGACCCAAGCAAAATTGAACAAGTGCTGAAATGAAAAGCCCCCACTTCTGTCCATGAAGTCAGAAGCTTCCTCGGTTTAGCGGGATATTACTGGAGATTCGTTCCAAGCTTCTCCAAGCTTGCTAAGCCGATGACATAATTATTGAAGAAGGGAATAAAATATGTTTGGAACTCAGCATGTGAAGGAGCGTTCCAAGCATTGGTGAAGCATCTCACAACAGCCCCGGTCTTAGCTCAACCGGATACGACCAAGCCCTTCGACGTGTATTGTGATGCGTCCGGTATCGGGCTTGGCTGCGTGTTGATGCAAGAAGGACATGTGGTCACGTATGGCTCACGCCAACTCTGAAACCACGAGCAACACTATCCGACTCATGATCTTGAGCTCGCTGCTGTGGTTTTGGCGCTGAAAATGTGGAGGCACTATCTCCTGGGGAATTTGGTGAATCTCTACACTGACCACAAGAGCTTAAAATATATCTTCACCCAGAAGGAGCTGAATATGAGGCAAAGGAGGTGGTTAGAATTAATCAAAGACTATGAGAATGAGATTCATTACCACCCCGGCAAGGCGAATGTGGTTGCCGACACGCTGAGTCGGAAATCACATGTCCATAACCTCACCATTACACCGATGGAAGAGGAAGAGCCGAGTTTATACTTGGTTACATATGGATCACTCTACAACCTTGCTCTCATTCCTACCATTAGGGAGGATATTACTGCAGCTCAGAAAGTTGACAAGGGCATGGCACATCTCCGGAGACGGATAGACATCGGGGATATCAAATGTTTCCAGAAAGACAATGAGGGGACGCTATGGTTCAATGACCGCATAGTCGTACCCCAGAATATGGAGCTGAGAAAGAAGATCCTTGATGAAGCTAACTTGTCTAAATTCTCCATTCATCCGGGCAGCAACAAAATGTACCAATATTTGAAAAGAAAATTTTGGTGGACACGGATGAAGCAGGAGGTTGCAAAGTACGTATACGAGTGTGATACATGTAGACGAGTGAAGGCGGATCACATGAGGAAATCAGGGCTGCTGCAACCCCTGAAAATTCCAGCATGGGAGTGGGAAGATGTGAGCATGGATTTCATTGTCGGATTACCTCTGACTTCCAACAAACATGATTCATTTTGGGTAATCGTTGACCGGTTAACCAAGTCGGCTCACTTTATTCCCGTGCATACACATTTCCATGCCAGCAGGTATGCGGAGTTGTACATTGCAAGAATTTTATGCTTGCATGGAGTACCCAACACGATAATCTCAGATCGAGGGGCACTGTTCGTGGCTCGTTTCTGGGAGCAGTTGCACGCTGCTTTGGGTACTAAGCTGATTAGAAGCTCTGCCTATCACCCTCAGACAGATGGGCAAACTGAGAGGGTGAACCAAGTATTAGAAGACATGTTGAGAGCGTGTGCCATCCACCACTGTAGAAATTGGGATGATCATCTACCATTGGCGGAATTCTCGTACAACAACGGCTATCAAGCAAGTATCAAGATGGCACCATATGAGGCTCTCTACGGTCACAAATGTCGCACCCTATTGAACTGGTGCAAGTCCGGTAAAAGGGTCACGTTCGGGATTGATTTGGTGTACAACGCTGAAGAGTGCGTTCGGATTATTCAAGCCAACTTGAAGGCCGCCCAATCCCGACAGAAAAGTTACGCTGATAAGACTATAAGAGGCGTAGGCCACTACACTTCGATGTCAGGGAACACGTGTACCTCCGTGTATCTCCGATGAAAGGCGTACACCGATTCGGCGTGAAGGGGAAACTCGCTCCCCGATTTATTGGACCCTATGCTATCACCGAGAAGTGTGGACCAGTGGCGTATCGACTAGAACTACCAGCGTCTCTCGCTGGTGTTCATGACGTTTTTCATGTTTCACAACTCCGGAAATGTCTGAAGTATACGGCTACTGTTCCCACCGACCACATTGGCGAGCTACAACCGGATTTGACTTATGCTGAATATCCGGTGGCGATTATTGATGAGAAGGCCCGGACCACGTGTGATCAAACACTGTGGTTCTACAAGATATTGTGGAGCAACCACACCACTGAGGAAGCAACGTGGGAGAGCAAGAAGTTCCTTCGCTCAAACTACCCGGACTTCTTGGCATCTCATCATGGGTAATTCCTCTCACATCTTTGTCTCTTCTTTTGTAATCTCGGGACGAGATTCTTTTTAAGGTGGGAGGGATGTGAAATCCCAAAGTTCTAGCAAGTGGAGCTGCAAGTCCCAGGAGAAAATGAGGAGGGAATTTAAATTTTTGAATACAACGGTGTGAGCTCCAAATGCTAAAGTAAACGAGCAACAATGTCCAAACATGGAGACCTAAATCTACCATTTGGTTCTTCACACATCCACGGGTAGCCCGGAAAATTTTCAGCTCATTTTGAAAAGATTTCCTATTTGTTGGAATTAAAATGGGAGACAATTTGAATTTGAATTCAAACTTCAGTTTCAAATTCCGACCACTGAAATTCAAATTTGAGAGCACCATTGTGTTCCTCATATTCCTTTTGTCTTATCCTCCAAGTTTGATCAAATTTGGGGTTTGTTTGCTAGTTCAAATGGAATTGGAAAGAAAAGAAGAGGGGAGAAGTGGGGCCCACTGGTCAGTAGACTTAACTCCGAAGTCAGTCTCCTCTGTTTTTCACTCGGGCAGCCGAACGCAGCGCGCGCCAGCTCCCGACCACGGCACCGGCCCGCCTCCCACTGTGCCACCTGCTCGGGGGCTAAGAACACCGAGTGAAGCGACGTGGTCAACACGCCCCGGCCCACGTGAACCATTTCCTCGTTTCCCACCGTTCCCCCACACAACCCGAAGAAAACAGCTGCTGCCCAATGCTCTCGGTTCCCCGGTGATCACTCGCTACAGGCATTCTCGTGCCCGAGAATCTACACAAAAATGGATCGCTCTAAGGTGCTGAACACAACCGTGCCGACCACCCTTTCTCTCTTGCACGATCAGTGGAGAATTTTGCCGTTTATTGCGTCGGTACTTATTGAACCGAGCCTCAGAAAAACCAAAAAATCATAGTAATCACTCCACCAAATCTTGTGCCGAGCTACCAACGTGTTCTAGACATTCCCACTCTCCTCTAGGATCAAGAACCATCAAATTTCATCGAGTTTTGGCGCTGTTCTTTGAGAATTTCGAGCCGGCACCGATTTTGGCCCTAGGTCGCCGATGAACTCCTATTTGCAGCTACTTTTGAGCTGATTTGAGCTCATGCCGGTAACAAGGGATCCACCACGGTGCTCTAGGAAGAAAAAACAAAGGAAATGATCCACTGTGGAGGGAGTTCAATGGCGCCGAAGTCAAGCCGCCGCCGCCGTGTGACACCCGGTTCAGAAATTAGAACCAAGTGAATGCATATGTGTGCCCAGGATGTTCATCACACATACACATGTAATCCACAAACTGAATTCAGAATATAACCACGAATAAATAGTGTTTAAGTACTTTATTACAATGACTCAATGTCTCACTCATGATTGTCTATCTTATTCTTGCAGGGAAGTCTCTAAACGACGGCAGAAACAACTAAACAGCAGCAGGCTCCATCTTCAACTCCACAGGCATGTTGATGGTAGTTCGCACGCCTAGTACTCCACATGGTCCTCAAAGTACTCATCTCCTGTAGCTGATGTTTATGTGGTAATGCAAGGGTGAGTACATGTCCTACTCAGCAAGTGCGGGAAAAGTATGACATGTGGCTTACAACAAGGTAGGAAATAAAAATGCTCATTGCAGCAAGCAAATTTTATTTCACAAACATGATAAAAACAGCAATTAAGTCTAGATGAATTTAATCTCAATATATATCCAAGTAAAACAGCAACATTCATTCATCATAAATCACCTTTTCTCAAGTCTTAACCAGCCATTAATCTTTCTCAAGTTCAACTCATACTCATAAATATTCATAACCATCTCATATTCTCATAACCAAAACCAAACTCATTTTCATGACTCGAAACAGTCCTGAAACCAATCCCAATGACCATACCATAACCATACCGAATATCCATCCCAAGTTTTCCCTCTAATCATGTGAGTTGGCCAGGTGCTTGTGACTGGAAGCACGGCTATCATGATAGTTTTACACTCTGCAGAGGAGGCACCACTTTACCCACAAGTTCGTGATTTCGTCACCCGTCGGCGACTGCAGAACCTCCATTATACCAGTACACATCCGTCGGTGTATGGCCAAGAGATCACAAAATGATCTTTACAAAGGGGCTACTGGATGTATGGACCCACTGAGGTTTCACCGGCAGGCTCGAATCACCATTCTCCCACCCACAGGCCCCCTCTTGTGCCATGCAGTTCCCAGGGCAGTCCATCGCGACTCCCATTCCCCGCGCCATCCACGGTCCATAACAATCTAGCAAAACACCTAATTAGTCAGCTAAGCCGCATCCATATTTGGCCTTGTGGTGGCACTGTTTTCCTAGCATGTGCTGGCATGAACCGGTCCTTAGATCTACGGCAAGTAAACCACCATCTCATTCAGAAACATTCACGAACCAAGATTGCCTAGATCTCTCCGATTCCATGCTCATTAACATCATCAAGTTCTCATCATCATTATTCATATGAGTGCAGTAGCTAGACATGTTTTAATTCAGCTTCCTGTATCCCGTAGATTAAGCGAAGCAAAAAGGATAAACGACCATACCCGACTCATCAACTTTCCTGGCGACAAGGATGGTTAACAAAACTAGTAAACTCCTATAAAAGGGTGTCCCATCAAGTTGACTCAAGCATACACATTTTCGCAAACAAAACAGCTTCAAAACATGGGATCAATATGGTCAAGGGGCACTTGCCTTGCTCCCGTGGCTCTTGTTGCTCAAGCGTCTCGAAGTCTTGGTGCTGTAGTTCTTCGTAGATGGCTTCTTGAGCTTTTCCTTCTACTCACGACCACACACATACAAAATTTACAGCAATCAAACATCATGCACAAACTTTACTCAAGATGTAATGGGGTAGATGAATGCAAATCCTATGATTCTGTTTTATTAAACCAGTTTGTACGTGTTCTTGCATGTTTTAGTGGGATTTCATGGGGTTTTATGATGAACAAGGGTGTAGGGATCAAGTGTGGACGTGGTGATGATCTTGACTCAAGATCTAGATCAATTTCACCATCAAAAAACCGATCAAAACGCGATCTGTCCACACGTAAAAGTTTCTGCTCGAAGGGGGCGAAGAAAACGGATGCGTAGAAATAGCGGCGACGTCGTAAGATGGGTAATGGAGACCTACCTCACTTCCTTTTGGTGGCAGGGCCTTCCTCCTAGCAATGGCAGCAGTGGGGAATTTTTCTATGGAAGATTAGGGCAGGACAGATCGTTGGGCTTCTTCTCCGGCGACGACGGGGCTCGACGGCGGCCAAATTCTGGCACGGGGGGGGGGGGGGAAGTTGGCGACTTGGCAGCAAGGAAGGGGATTGGCAGCAGGGGGGGTGGCCAAAATAGAGAGGGGTCGGCCGAGGGGGTGGGGGTTATATTTATAAGGGGGAAAAGGAGAGTCCTACTCCAATCGGAGCTCAAATAAGAGTCCTATTCAATTTTTTTGGATCTTAACAAACTTATCTCTTGTGGTGCACCAGCCTTGGGGATTTTATCCCCAAAATATGGGGAAAAATCCCCTTTTTGGGAATTGGGGAATTTAGAAATTTTGGGGGAAATTTGGGGAAATTTGGGAATGGCTCATTTCAGTTATCTTTTTCCCATTCCTCACCATTTCGATGTCACTTGCTCCATTTCTACATTCCCCTGTCCATTTCTATGTCCCATTCTCCATTTCTACATTCCCCTCTCCATTTCTATGTCCCATTCTCCATCTCTACATTCCCCTCTCCATTTCTATGCCCCATTCTCCATTTCTACATTCCCCTCTCCATTTCTATGTCCCATTCTCCATTTCTATATTACCTTCTCCATTTCTGTGGTTTTTTCTCCATTTCTATGGTTCCTTCCTCCATTTCTATTGTTCTTTCTCCATTTCTATGGTTCCTTTCTCCATTTTCTATGGTTCATTCTCTATTTCTATAGTTCTTTCTCCATTTCTACTTCTTTTAGAATGTTTCTCTACATGAAAAATGTATGCAATGCACGGAAATGAATTTGAGGGTGTTACAAACCTACTCCCCTTAAACTGAATCTCGCCCTCGAGATTCGACAGAATAGAGAATAGATAGGGAATTCTGCCTTGAGGTCTTCCTCACGCTCCCATGTCGTTTCAGCTTCCGTGTGATGGCTCCACTGTACCTTGCACCAACGGATCACTTTGTTCCTCGTGACCCTTTCCTTCACGTCAAAATTTTGACGGGGTGCTCCACGTAGGTCAGATCCTCTTGAAGCTCGAGATCATCCATCGGTACTTGTTGTTTCGGTACTCTTAAGCACTTCTTGAGTTGGGATACGTGAAACACGTCGTGTACATCGGAGAGGCGCGTTGGCAGCTCTAGTTGATAGGCTACTTCTCCTCGCTTGCCCAAAATCTTAAATGGCCCAATGTAGCGAGGTGCTAATTTGCCCTTGACGTTAAACCGTCGTTGGCCTCGGATAGGCGATACCTTAAGATACACGAAGTCTCCTACTTCGAAGGTCAATTTTCTTCGCCTATTGTCCGCATAACCTTTTTGTCGTGACTGAGCAGCCTTCAAATTTTCTCATATCGTTTGGACTTGCTTCTCAGTGTCTTGCAGCACTTCGGGTCCAAAACTTGGCTCTCTCCGGTCTCATTCTAGAACAGCGGCGTTCTACACCTTCTACCATACAATGCTTCGAAAGGTGACATCTTCAAGCTGGCTTGGTAGCTGTTGTTGTATGAGAATTCAGCATACGGCAAGCTCCTGTCCCAACTACGCCCATGTTTCAAGGCGCAAGCTCTCAACATGTCTTCCAAAATTTGATTTGTCCTCTCAGTTTGTCCGTCGGTTTGCGGGTGATAAGCGGAGCTGAAATTCAGTTGTGTACCCATGGCTTCGTGCAGCTTCTTCCAGAACATAGAGGTAAATTGAGAACCCTGATCTGAAACTATCCTCTTTGGAACTCCATGGCGACACATGATTTGCTCCATATACAGCTCGGCTAGTTGTGTGATGCGGTACTTGGTTCTAACAGGAAGGAAATGGGCCGTTTTCATCAATCGGTCCACGGTAACCCAAATAGAGTCGTAACCCGATTGAGTACGTGGCAATCCGATGATGAAATCCATGCTGATGTCTTCCCACTTCCACTCGGGTACTTTTAATGGCTGCAACAGTCCAACGGGTCTTTGATGTTCGGTCTTCACCCGTTGGCACGTATCGCATAAGGCAACATATTCAGCTTTGTCCCTTTTCATACCATCCCACCAATAGCAAGTTTTCAGGTCCTTGTACATCTTTGTACAGCCGGGGTGTATGGAATAAGGTCAGCCATGTGCCTCATTTAATATCATGTCGCGGATGTGCTTCACGTTAGGCACACAAATCCTTTTCCCTAACCAAAGCGTGCCTTTCTCGTCTTCCTTGAAATCAATTTCTATGCCTTGTTGGATTCTTTCCTTGATTTCCTCATCCGTTGCTTGGCCATCTCGTATCTCTTGTTCTAGCAAGAAGTTCAGTTCTATCACCTCCATCTCATTCAAGAACCCAAGATGTAACCATTCGAACTCCTTGCGCAGCTCGGGTGGCAGCTCCCGAACCATGAGTTGGTGACATGCTCCTTTTTGGCTCAACGCATCAGCTACTATATTGGCCTTTCCGGGGTGATAGTTGATTCCAACATCATGATCCTTGATGAGTTCCAACCATCGACGTTGCCTCAAATTCAGATCCGTTTGCGTGAATATATACTTGAGGCTTTTGTGATCCGTATAGATCTCACATCGATGACCAAGGATATAATGCCTCCAAACCATCAAGGCATGTACCACGGCTGCAAGTTCCAAGTCATGTGTGGGGTAATTCAGTTCATGTTTCTTTAGTTATCTTGACGCATAAGCTACCACTTATCCTTCTTGCATGAGCACACATCTAAGCCCCTGTCTTGATGCGTCACAATATATGTTGAAGCTTTTGCTCACGTCCGGCAATACAAAAAACCGGCGATGTGGTTAGTCTTTTCTTGAGCTCCTCAAAGCTTTCTTGGAACACTGGTGTCCACTGAAATGCTTTTCCCCTCATTAGCAATTCAGTCATAGGCTTCACTATTTTGGAGAAATCCTTGATGAACCGGCGGTAGTATCCAGCCATCCCAAGGAAACTCCGAATATCTCTCACATTCTGCGGTTGGTTCCACTTTAAAACATGTCCCACTTTTCCGGGATCAACCGATACTCCTCCCTCGGAGATGATGTGGCCTAGGAATGATATATCCTTTAGCCAAAATTGACACTTGTTGAACTTGGCATATAATTGATGCTCTCGCAGTTTCTGCAACGTCAACCTCAAGTGGTCTTCGTGTTCTTCCTCGCTCTTCGAATACACCATGATATCGTCAATGAAAACCACGACAAACTTATACAAGTACTCCATGAAGACCTTATTCATGAGGTACATAAAGTATGCAGGTGCATTCGTTAACCCAAAAGACATAACGGTATATTCATACGAACCATACCGTGTTCGAAATGCAGTTTTGGGTATGTCAGAGGTCTTAATCTTCAGCTGGAAGTATCCCGACCAAAGATCAATCTTGGAGAAAATTCAGGCACCTTTCATTTGGTCGAACAGGTCCTCTCTACGGGGCAGCGGGTATTTATTCTTGATCGTCACTTTGTTGAGAGATCTATAGTCCACACACATCCTTTGGGTTCCATCTTTCTTGTCCACGAGGAGCACGGGGGCTCCCCACGGTGACAAGCTTGGGCGTATAAAAACCTTATCTAGCTGCTTCTGAATTTGCTTCTTGAGCTCCACTAATTCATTAGCAGGCACCCTATATGGCCTTTTCGCTATAGGTGCAGTTCTGGGTACTAAATCAATGACAAATTCAATGTCCCGGTAAGGTGGCATACCTGGAAGTTCTTCCGAGAACACATCTGATTATTCTTGAACTATCGGAATGCTTTTCAATGTCGCTTCTTCGATGTGGTTCAGCACTGCCTTCTCGGTTGCAGGTTGGGCTGCCTTGAACTCAATACAAGTACGTTCACTTGTCAACTGAACAATCTTCTCAGCACATTGAATCACTCTGTTGTGCTTGCTTAGCCAATTCATTCAAAGTATTATGTCAATCCCTTGAGAATCCAACACAATAAGGTTGGCAAGAAAGTCTACCCTCCTTATTTTAAGGCTTACTTTCAGATAGAATTCAGAATTGAAAGAAGTGATTTCCCAACTATATGCATCAAGGTGTATGAACTAAGCAACTTCTTTCATTAACATCAGCCTATATGAGGATGTGAACAAGTGCCGAAGCATCTCACATCTCTCTACTATGTGTGGATGTGGACTTTCGCCGAAGCGTCCTACAACTCACATCAGCACATAAACACAAGCAATCATCAAAAAAATTCAGCACACCACTCTTATTCAAGCTACTACGATCTTAACGTTCCTATTACAGCTTTATTCAATGGAAACCTAAACTTAATCGTGAGAACCGGTGCTGTTCTCGCCGTGTGACGGGGGTGTTCCGTACATGGGCGCACGCCATGGTGAGTCGGCAGTCCATGTAGGGTTAGATGACGCTGGTGCTCCATTTGCTCCCGCGTTGGCACGAGTCTCCTCTTGTTTCTCCAGCAAATACAGCTTCTTGCGGAGGTAACGGATCTCTTCTTGTACGCTTGTGTAGCGGTTTCCTAACTCCATGAGCAACCTCTGAGACTTATCAGCCGCTTGTGGGCTGGAAAGAGCTGTTACATGGGGTCCAGTGATCTCCCTTGTATCACTCTTCCGATATGGGTGCAGCTCAAAAGTTGTGTCCTCAAGCTGCCCACGGAAGGCGTAGCACATTCCGGTGAGTGCTTCCCATGCAGCATCATCGATAGCTTCTGCCCTTGTAGCTCTCCATGTGGGTGTGAAGTGCCGTGTGACAACCCTACCGTTAGATAGGATGGTTACATCAGCCTTCCACTCTTCATGTCCGAGACGAGGGACTTTCTTGAGAAGATATTCTGGATATAAGCTGCAGCAATCCAGAAATTCTTTGATCTCCCTAGATATGTGTCCTCCTTCCATTCCGTCAGACTGAAATTCTTGAACTTAATGGTTGGCCCATTCATCACCTTTATTATTGGTCTCAGCAAGGGGTGGCTCCTCCTCGGGTTCATCTCTTCCCAACATAGCTTCATGAAGATCCACGGGGTGTAAGCCCGCATGAAACTCCTCCTGAGGTGCGTACCAATGCCGTTCTTGTGGATTATCCTCCATATCGTCTTCGAATGGTTCCACCTCTTCCGGATCCTCTTCCTCATGCATATAGCTATTGACTTCATCTTCATCACGAGGTTCCGTCTTCACTTCCTCCCAATACGGTCCATCGGACACCTCAATGGGGTTAAGAGCACTCCCACGTGGTGGTGGACGAGTTCTTATGCGTGCTGTGCTCCTTGTCACCGGCATCTATAAATAAGATATGAGAAACTTTAGAGAAGGAAGAAATAACTCTCAAAACTTCAGAAACAATGGAGCAAGAAAGCAAAGGTGTTGTCCAAAAGAAGAGAAAAGAGGTGCTGAAAATAGCACTTTGTGGTGGCTGAATTGATAAGTAAGGTGCAGCAGCAAGCAATTTTCGAAAATAACAGTTTAGAGGAGTGTGGCTATGTGTTTTAGAGTGTCCATTCTACCTAGGCTTGCGTCCTACGGTCAACGTGGCTCTGATGCCAATCTGTGACACCCGGTTCCGAAATTAGAACCAAGTGAATGCATATGTGTCCCCAGGATGTTCATCACACATACACAAGTAATCCACAAACTGAATTCAGAATATAACCATGAATAAATAGTATTTAAGTACTTTATTACAATGACTCAATGTCTCACTCATGATTGTCTATCTTATTCTTGCAGCGGAAGTCTCTAAACGACAGCGGAAACAACTAAACAGCAGCAGGCTCCATCTTCAACTCCACAAGCATGTTGACGGTAGTTCGCACGCCTAGTACTCCACATGGTCCTCGAAGTACTCATCTCCTGTAGCTGATGTTTATGTGGTAATGCAAGGGTGAGTACATGTCGTACTCAGCAAGTGCGGGAAAAGTATGACATGTGTCTTACAACAAGGTAGGAAATAAAAAGGCTCATTGCAGCAAGCAAATTTTATTTCACAAACATGATAAAAACAGCAATTAAGTCTAGATGAATTTAATCCCAATATATATCTAAGTAAAACATCAACATTCTTTCATCATAAATCACCTTTTCTCAAGTCTCAACCAGCCATTAATCTTTCTCAAGTTCAACTCATACTCATAAATATTCATAACCATCTCATATTCTCATAACCGAAACCAAACTCATTTTCATGACTTGAAAAAGTCCCAAAACCAATCCCAATGACCATACCACAACCATACCGAATATCCATCCCAAGTTTTCCCTCTAATCATGTGAGTTGGCTAGGTGCTTGTGACCGGAAGCACGGCTATCATGATAGTTTTACACTCTGCAGAGGTGGCATCACTTTACCCACAAGTCCGTGATTTCGTCACCCGTCGGCGACTGCAAAAGCTCCATTATACCAGTACACAACCGTCGGTGTATGGCCAAGACATCACAAAATAGCCTTTACAAAGGGGCTACTAGATGTATGGACTCACTGAGGTTTCACCGGCAGGCTCGAATCACCATTTCCCCACCCACGGGCCCCCTCTTGTGCCATGCAGTTCCCAGGGCAGTCCCTCTCGACTCCCATTCCCGCGCCATCCATGGTCCATAACAATCTAGCAACACACCTAATTAGTCAGCTAAGCCGCACCCATATTTGGCCTTGTGGTGGTACTGTTTTCCTGGCATGTGCTGGCATGAACCGGTCCTTAGATCTACGGCAAGTAAACCACCATCTCATTCAGCAACATCCATGAACCAAGCTTGCCTAGATCTCCCCGATTCCATACTCATTACCATCATCAAGTTCTCATCATCATTATTCATATGAGTGCAGTAGCTAGACATGTTTTAATTCAGCTTCTCGTATCCCATAGATTAAGTGAAGCAAAAAGGATAAACAACCATACCCGGCTCATCAACTTTCCCGGTGACAAGGATGGTTAACAAAACTAGTAAGCTCCTATAAAAGGGTGTCCCATCAAGTTGACTCAAGCATACACATTTTTGCAAACAAAACAGTTTCAAAACATGGGATCAATATGGTCAAGGGGCACTTGCCTTGCTCCCGTGGCTCTTGTTGCTCAAGCGTCTTGAAGTCTTGGTGCTGAAGTTCTTCGTAGATGGCTTCTTGAGCTTGTCCTTCTACTCACGACCATGAACATACAAAATTTACAGCAATCAAACATCATGCACAAACTTTACTCAAGATGCAATGGGGTAGATGAATGCAAATCCTATGGTTCGGTTTTATTAAACCAGTTTGTACGTGTTCTTGCATGTTTTAATAGGCTTTCATGGGGTTTTATGATGAACAAGGGTGTAGGGATCAAGTGTGGACGTGGTGATGATCTTGACTCAAGATCTAGATCAATTCCACTGTCAAAAACCAATCAAGACGTGATCTGTCCACACGTAAAAGTTTCTGCTCGAAGGGGGTGAAGAAAACAGATGCTTAGAAACAGCTGCGACGTTGTAAGATGGGTAATGGAGACCTACCTCACTTCCTTTTGGTGGCAGGGCCTTCCTCCTAGCAATGGCAGCAGTGGGGAATTTTTCTATGGAATTTTGTGAACAAAACAGCCACTTGTAAAGGAAGTGCTGTCAAAAATTCCTGAGAAAATTCTGTCAACTTGTAGAGTTCATAACTCACATACTAGGAAGGCTATGGAGGCAAATAAATACAATCTGGATTTCTTTTTGAGTCTACTACAACTTTGTTGTTGAACTCTAGTCCAGAATTTGCCTCCAAGGTGGCCAAAACAGTTAAATTTCTCCAACTGGTCTGCTGGACCAGAAGCGGACAGTGAACACCATGTTGAGGTGTTTCAATTAAAACACTTAGTTTCACCTTTCGTTATCCAGTGGCTGTTGTAAAACAGCGAGTGGAGTCGAAACGTTTATGCGTTCGACATATCACTTCGAGCGGGTACATGTTTGGGTCCAGTACAATAGTGAGGAGTACACATGTTAACACACTTAATATCCCGTGGCGACCCACGATGGTCAAAATGAACTTTTAATCCCTAAAGTTCATTACTTTGGAACCTGATCTTGTGACATGGTCCGAGGATGTATATGTTGTATAAAGTTGATACTTTATCCATATCTGTGATTGTTATGCGTTTTTTCTATTCCATTCTCGCATTACTATTGTATAGACTGGATGAAATAAACCAACATGTGCTGATCATTTGAATGGTATGAATGCAGAATGGTGCGTACACGGTCCACGCAAGAGGAGGGAGGTCTGAGTCAGGTTCGTGGTGATGAGTCTCCACCTCCGGAGCAAACCACGACGCAGCAGCATCCACCTCCTCCACCGCCAGAACTTCCAAGAAATTTTGCGGAGGTTCTCGCTGCAGTGCTCGGCTCGCGTGATGAGCAAACCGAGTTGCTGCGGATGCTGGTGCAGCAGAATGCGTCCCATCTAGGAGGACACCAAGACAATGGGCAACACCAGCCCCAAGAAAGTTATTATTCAGAATTCCTGGCGACCCATCCACAGGTCTTCACGGAGGCCGAAGAACCTTTGGAGGCGGACAGCTTTATCCGCACTCTAGAGGCGAAGTTCGGGCTGCTATGCTGCACCGAACACCAGAAGGCGCTGTACGCAGCGCAACAGCTTCAAGGAGAAGCCGGTACATGGTGGGCGAACTACATCGCCTCATTACCGGCTGGCCATGCCGTCACATGGACAGAGTTCCGGGAGGCGTTCTGCGCCTATCACATACCTCCCGGTGTTATGGAAAGGAAGCTCCAGGAGTTCCTGGCGCTGAAGCAAGGCGAGAGGAGTGCTCATGAGTACTCTAGGTCATTCAACCGACTGGCACAGTATGCGCCAGGATTTGTGAGAACAGAGGAAGACAAGTAAAACGCGTTCTTCCGGGGCCTGAATTCCAAGATGAAGGTCCATCTTGCCCAAAGAAATCGCGGCACATTCAACGACCTTGTTAATGCCGTGATTCTACAAGAGAATGCTCAGCGCGAGCGCGGTTATGATAAGAGGAAACGCAGCGTGCTGATGAGCAGCAGTGGTGGGGTGCCACAAAAATACCGCGTGGTGTATCGCTCACCATCCGGTCAGAGATGGCAGCCACCGGCGCGACCGCCTCAGTTCCGTGGTCGACAATATAATGCGCCAGGCTTCCGACCGTCGTATCCACCACTGCAACAGCAGCAGCAAAGGATGGTCCCGCGTGCGCCTCAGTTTCAACCGCGTGCACCGGGATTCCGTCCTCAAGTCGGAGGGATCCCAACACCTTACACGTGCTTCACGTGTGGCCGTGTCGGGCATATTTCGAGGGACTGCCCCTAGCCGCGACAGGGCAGGGGTGCAGCACCGTATCATGGTGCTAATCAGCCCCATAATCAGCCCAAGAAACCAGCACCAAAACCCAGCAACGTCCACCACTTAGCCAGCGAAGATGTGCCGGAAGGCGAACCCGTCCTCACAGGTACGTTTTCTTACTCAGGTCATCCCGTAGTCATACTTTTTGACTCCGGTGCCACCCATAATTTCATAATTCAATCTTATGTTATTAAGTATCAATTGCCTATCATTCCCACAAATAGTTCATACTTGATATGCTCTCCATGTGGGAAAATAACAGCTGATAGGATGGTCTAGAGAGCACCATTACAATTGGGTGGGAATCTATATACGACTTCTCTAATCATGTTAGAGAGTCAGGAACTTGATGTCATTTTAGGAATGTCATGATACATTACCATGGTTCTGTACTTGACATCATTCCACGTGTGGTTCGTATAAACTCTCCACTTCATGAACCACATGTTCTTATTCTTGACCATTCGGTTCAAGAAGCTCCATCAACATATAACACGGAAGCCACAGAACTTGAGGATAGCTGTGTGATCCGTGAATATCCGGATGTCTTTCCAGATGATCTTCCGGGCATGCCACCCGAAAGAGATGTCGAGTTCAAGATTGAACTTGTACCTGGGACGACGCCGATATCATGGAGACCGTACAAGATGGCTCCGAATGAGCTGGCTGAACTGAAGGAGCAGCTCAACGATTTAATGAAGAAGGGTTTCATTCGATCGAGTTCCTCGCCATGGGGATGCTCGGCGCTGTTTGTGAAGAAGAAGGATGAAACCTTGAGGTTGTGTGTGGACTACCGACCTCTCAACGCCGTCACCATCAAGAATAAATATCCACTGCTCCGCATCGATATTCTCTTCGATCAACTTGTGGGTGTGAGTGTATTTTCAAAGATGGATCTTCGCTCTGGATATCACCAAATCAAGATCCGAGCGGAAGATATTCCAAAAATGGCCTTCTCGACGAGATACGGATTGTATGAATACCTCGTCATGTCCTTTAGTTCACCAACTCCGTGGCACATTTCATGTATCTCATGAACTCAGTTATCATGCCGGAGTTGGACAAGTTTGTTGTGGTGTTCATAGACGACATCTTGGTTTATTCCAAGTCTAAAGAGGAACACGCCAAACACCTGCATATCGTGCTTCAATGATTGCGAGACCATAAGCTTTATACCAAGTTCAGCAAGTGCGAGTTTTGGATCAGCCAAGTGCCATTTCTTGGTCATATAATTTCTGCAGAAGGCATTGCAGTTGATCCAAGCAAAATAGAACAAATGCTGAAATGGAATTCCCCCACATCAGTCCACGAAGTTAGGAGTTTCTTCTGGTTAGCAGGATATTATCTGATATTCATACCGAACTTCTCCAAGCTTGCTAAGCCGATGACTGAACTGTTGAAGAAGGGGATCAAATATGTTTGGAGCTCAGCTTGTGAAGAAGCTTTCCAAGCATTAGTGAAGCATCTTACAACAGCCCCGGTGTTAGCTCAACCGGATACAACCAAGCCTTTTGATGTATACTGTGATGCGTCCGGTATCGGGCTTGGCTGTGTATTGATGCAAGGAGGAAGAGTGGTCGCCTATGGCTCACGTCAACTTCGTAACCACGAGCAGCACTATCCGACTCATGATCTTGAGCTTGCTGCTGTGGTGTTTGCCTTGAAAATGTGGAGACACTATTTATTCAGAAACTTAGTGCATCCCTACACCGACCACAAGAGTTTGAAATATATATTCACTCAAAAGGAGTTGAATATGCGGCAACGGAGATGGCTAGAATGGCAAAGACTATGAGATCGAGATTCACTACTATCACGGAAAGGCAAACGTGGTTGCCGATGCCTTAAGCCGCAAATCTCATGTCAACAATCTGTCCATCACCCCAATTGAAGAGGAGGAGCCGAGTTTGTACTTGGTTCCACATGGGGCATTATAGAATCTTGCTCTCATCCCGACCATACGAGAGGAGATTATGGAAGCTCAGAAGAAAGATATGGGGATGTCGCACATTCAGAGAAGAATGAAGAATGGCAAAATTAAATGCTTCCGAAGGATGAACACGACACTCTATGGTTTAAAGACCGTATAGTGGTGACCCGTGACATGAAGCTTTGGAAGAAAATCTTGGACGAAGCTCATTTGTCCAAGTATTCTATTCATCCGGGCAGCAACAAGATGTACCAGGATCTGAAAACCAGGTTTTGGTGGACACGGATGAAAAGAGAAATTGCAAAGTACGTATCCGAATGTGATACGTGTCGGTGGGTGAAAGCCGGCCATATGCGTAAAGCCGGACAGCTGCAACCATTGAACATTCCGGCGTGGAAGTGGGAGGATATCAGCATGGACTTCATAGTCGGGTTACCTCTCACATCTCACAAGCATGATCGATTTGGGTGATAGTCGATCGACTAACCAAGTCGGCTCATTTTATTCCAGTACATACAAGTTACGTGGCCAAGCAATATGCGGAGCTGTATATTGCAAGGATATTGTGCTTGCACGGTGTTCCCCGCTCCATTATTTCAGATCGCGGTGCGCTGTTCGTTGCTCGGTTTTGGGAACAGCTGCACGCGTCATTAAGGACCAAACTGATCCGAGGTTCCGCGTATCACCCACAGACGGATGGTCAAACTGAACGGGTGAACCAAGTGCTGGAAGACATGCTACGCGCTTGTGCCATCCACCACGGCAAAAATTGGGATGATCATTTGCCACTGGCGGAGGTTTCTTACAACAATGGCTATCAAGCTAGCATCAAGATGGCACCGTATGAAGCTCTCTACGGCCGGAAATGTCGCACACCCCTCAACTGGTGCGGGTCCGGTGAGCGAGTTATCTACGGCATTGAACTTGTGAATGAGGCTGAAGAACGAGTGCGAGTAATACAAGCCAATCTCAAGGCTGTTCAATCTCGTCAGAAGACCTATGCGGATAAAAGACGCCATCCTCTTCACTTTGACATCGGGGACCATGTTTATGTCCGTGTGTCTCCGATGAAGGGAGTTTATCGTTTCGGAGTGAAGGGCAAACTTGCGCCCGCGGTTCATTGGTCCGTTTGCCGTCATTGAAAAATGCGGACCCGTGGCCTATCGCCTGGATTTACCGGCATCGCTCGCAGGAATTCACAATGTCTTACATATCTCTCAGCTGAGGAAGTGCCTCAAACCCTCGGCTAAAATCCACACAGAAGACATAGAAGTTCTTCAACCGGACCTCACGTACACGGAGTATCCGATCTGGATTATCGATAAAAAGACTCGCGCCACAAGAAACCGGACCTTATGGTTCTACAAGGTCTTGTGGAGCAACCATACCGCTGATGAGGCAACATGGGAAAGCGAGAAATATCTATGAACTAATTATCCAGACTTGCTATCATCATATACCCGGTAAAGTTTCCCCACTTTGCATTTCTTTTGGAATCTCGGGACGAGATTCCTTTTAAGCGGGGAGGGATGTAAAACCCCCAAAAAGTGGTAGCAAGAAAAATTTATCTCATGTACACTTAGGAAAAATGAGGGGAATTAAAACTTTGAATTATAACGGTGTAAGTTCAAAGTGGTGATTCAACTTCCCAAAACTTCCAAATATGGAGACCTAAATGCATATCTTGGATCTTCATATTTTCCAAATATTCAACCCAAATTTCAGCTCATTTGGAGGAGTTTTAGTATTTGTTTGGGATTAAAAGAGGAAGCCCTCTAATCTGAATTTGAATTTCAGTTTCAAATTCCAGTTTCCTCAATTTGCAAATTTGGTTCCACAAATGAGTTCTCCACATTTGAATTAGCAGCCATGCCAAAAATCAGAAACTTTGGAGTTGGTTTGCTATGTTTTTGGAACAATACAAAAGGGAGAATTCAAATTCCATTTCAAATTCAAATGACCAAACACAATTCAGACTTCACACCAGAATTCAAATCATTTTGGATTCAACTTTTCAAACCATGACTTGGGGTGGAAGTATGGACTTTAATTCTGAGTAGCTGGGGGAAAAATATCAGTGGAAATTGGATAAAAAATTAGAGGTGGTGGGACCCCTTTGTCAGCCACACAAATGTGTTATCGCCTCTGCTGACTTCGGTCGAACACCGAGCGGCTGCCAGCTCTCGGTTGCAACCCGCTCCCGAGAGAGCACCGCGCCACCTATTGCTGCCTGAATTTCGCTCGGCTGGATCACTGCAAAGAGTGCACCGGAGCTACTTCGCTTTCCCCCTCAGCTCATGGTTGCGCCTCAGCTGCTTCCTTCGTGCAGAACACAGCCGCCGGTTCTTCTCCGATCACACCACAGCAACCGAGCTCGATTGCTCGAGCTCCCAACAGCAAAGATCTGCACCCACCAGTGCTCTAGCCGGCCAGCCCTTCTCCTCCCCTGTCCCGAGCTTGTTTGCACCGGGAAAACAGCAAAGGTGCTGCGGTTCTCGGGTAAACGCTGAAAAACCGAGCGAGGTCACCGTGGCCAGCTCACACCGAGCAATATCACGCCAAAGCAAGCCAGCCCCTCGGTGCACCCTCGACCCTAGCTGCTTGTCACACCCGGTTTTCCATAAGGAACACCCGAGCGTATTATCACATGTATGCCAGGATCAGTTGATTCATACATGTGCCGACAAGAGTGCAATATCATTATATTACAAGCCAAGTTCAACGTACAACATAATATTACATCATAGTACATGAAATACCAACTAAGAGTATCATTACACTATAACACAACAGCGGAAGACTACAGCGTGGATGCTCCCGTTCCACAGGCGTTGCCCGGGGGTTACGCCAACCTAGAACAATTCCTCGGGATCAAAGTCCTCCTCATCAAAGTCTATATCTTCATTTGCACCTGAGCATCATATGATATCCAACAAAAGCAAGTTTGAGTACCAAAGGTACTCAGCAAGTGTAGGAAAGAATGTTATGAAGGCTAATAGCAAGGAAAGGCTAACATGGTTAAGCACTATGCATTAATCCTAAGCCTTAGCTTTGATTAGCAACCTATATTACTAAGTGATAATCCCACCATTATCATAATTAAGTCATTAATATTAGGTTACACCACCCAACAACCTCTTTCGACCCACATCCATGTCTCTCTAATCATGGACAAGTCCAAGCCGCTCTTGACCGTGAGCACGGCTGTCATGAAAGTTTGGTTCTCTGCAGAGATTGTACCACTTTACCCACAAGTAGTGATTTCATCCCCTGTTGCCAGGTGGACTAAGAACCTCCCTGATATCCGTGGTTGCAGGCCACATTACACACTTCCTTTGGTGTGTGATCAGGAGATCACTACATGGCCTTTACAAAGGGTCTACCGGCAAGTATAAGCCCACTGAGGTTTCACCGCTGTAGTTCCTGGGAGTAAACCCTCCCCTACAGAAGCATCCTCTTGAGCCTTGCAGTTCCCAGGGCAGTCAAAAATGGACTCCTATTCCCCGCACCATCCGAACACTCATACTATACCGGCAAACACCTAATTAATTGGCCAAGCTGCCCCATCTCAGTCTTTTGGTGGCACTGTAAAGCCGGGTTAACTGTTCCATGAACCGGTCCTTAGAATCTAAGACAGGCACTAACTCATTCCCGAGTCTCGTGCACGAAGCACCAACCAAAACAACCAGCCTGTCTAGATTCCTAATACCATGACACACTCTTGTGTCTTTCATATAATTCCACAAGACGAGTACATCAATGTTTCATTCATTCTCTAAGTTCTAAGCATGCTTGGCTAAGTACATAAAATAATAACCAACAAATATCAAATAAGTCCCTCCATGGTTCAACAAGGAATGATAAAGGAATATAACTAGGGAAACAACCTAATTTAGGTTTCATATTGATGACATCATGCAAGCATTCTAACTAATCACCCTAGAATAGGAACAAAGTGGTCAAGGAACACTTGCCTTTGAATGAAGGGTGATTCACTTCAAATTCTTGCCCTTGAAGATTTGGAAGTAGTTCTTGATTTGGTTCTAGCCATTCATATGTACACACAAAACAATGCCAAACATGCCATAAGAATCTTAGCAATGCATTTCAATCATATATATTTGATTATACACCTACACTTATTGATTTCATGTCATTTTATGTGGTTTGAAATGAAAATAAGTTTCAATTGGGCACCTATATCCTTCTACTTTATCTTCGTTGTAGCCAAACACTCATTTTCTAGTTTTATAGTGATACTAATAATTTCTAGAATTTTATGTGTATATATGTTAATTTTTATAATTAAATAAATCATGAAAGTCATTATTGTAATCATTTTCAGAACTTATATTACTATTTTTATACTTTTCAGAACCTATTTGTGTATTAGGACAGTTTTCAAGATTCTTCTTTATTATATAATATTTTTATCTATTTTTCAGTATTTATTTAATACTTAAAAATGCATTTTCAGCCATTTAAATAATTATTCTGGACTACAGAAACTTCAAATGCATAATAACATAAAAACAGAATAATATTGTGCTGTTTGATAAATTTCTACAATTTTTATATTATTTTGTTTAAATTTTCAGAATTAATTTGTCATTATATAATTAATTTCAGTCTTTGGAACTAATTACTTTTAATTTCAGATTTAATATTCTGGTCAGAATGTTTAAACAGGAATTTTAATAAGTTTCTAACATTTTTCAGAAATCATTTAACCTAATTTGAGTAATTACAGAATTAAATTCAAATTTTAAAACTGATTTGGGCCAATTTGTAATAGTTACAACTTTTCTAGGGTTCAAAATGAAATTACAGAACTGTTTGATTAATTTGCAAATCACACAGGGGCTAATTGGTTATTTTAAACTGAATTTCCTAATTTCTAATAAGCCTAGGGTTAATTCTGCAAGAATCAGGGGCTATCTCATACTTATTCAAATCTCCAGGGACTAAAGCGTTAAAATCCCAATGGTTATAACTAAATTGAATGTGGGCCGTTGGATCTGAGATCAACGGCCCGGATTTTAAATAACCGAACCGGTATGCAACTTCTAATCTTAACCATTCACGCTAATTGGACGCTCCCGATTGCGCCACGTCGCCCTAACCTCGTCTCTCTCGCGTCCGGTGGCCGCGCAATCGCCGGCGGTGGCCGGAACTCTCGATTTTCCTGATTTCTCCACCAATTCTTGATCTACTTGCACCAGAAGAGAGAGGAGAGGGTGGGGAACTCACGTAGGAGAGTTTTGGAGACCGGATTTGGCCAGAGATGCGTGATCGACAGCGACAGTGGGAAAACTCCGGCGATCTTCGTCGGGGTGATCTTCCAGGCGATGACCTCGGGTGATTTTCGTCGGGAATCACTCCTGGGGTCCTTGTGACGACGTAGGGAGCCTCGGAACCAAGAATTCGAGCGTGTTTTCGAAGAATTGGAGAAAGGGGTGGTTTTTCCGATCGGGAGGGAATGGGGCGGTTTCTACGGGCGTTTGTTGGGGCGGTTGCTGGGGCGTCGGTTGGTGAAGAGGCGCGCAAAATTGGCCGGAACCGAGCCATATGGTTCACATGTGATAATAGAAGAGAGAGGAAGGCGGTTGCTGCCGTGAGGGGGATGGGACTGACGTGTGGGACCATCAGGCAGTGAGGGAAGGAAGAGAGGGAAGGGGTTTTTGCCTCATGTGCTGAAATTTCGGTTGTTACAATTCTACCCCCTTAAGAAAAATCTCATCCCCGAGATTCGGGTTACAAAAGAAAAAGATTGGGGAATTTTGACTGAAGTTCGTCTTCTCTTTCCCATGTAGCTTCTGCTTCTGAATGATGTTTCCACTAAACCTTACACATGCAAACTATTTTGTTTCTTGTAACCTTTTCCATTGTGTCAAGAATTTTGACGGGGTACTCGGTATATGAAAGATCTTCTTGTATATCCAACTCATCCATTGGTAGTTGCTCTTCTGGTGTTCTCAAACACTTCTTGAGTTGTGATACGTGGAACACATCGTGTACATCTGATAACCGAAAGGGTAACTCCAACTGATATGCTACCTCTCCTTTGCGTTCCAGTATCTTGAATGGTCCGATATACCAAGGTGCTAGCTTCCCTCTTACTTTAAATCTCTTTAGTCCACACATGGGTTACACTTTGAGATACACATAGTCTCCCACTTCGAATACTAGTTCTCTTCGCCTTGTGTCCGCATAACTGTTTTGTCTTGTTTGAGCTATCTTTAGATTGTTGCGAATTTCTCTTACTTTCTTTTCTGCATCTTTTAATACTTCAGGTCCAAACACCTTATTCTCACCTATTTGATCCCAAAATAATGGAGTTCTACATCTTGTTCCATATAAAGGCTCAAATGGGGACATCTTCATACTTGCTTGGTAGCTATTATTGTAGGAGAATTCTGCATATGGCAAATTCTTATCCCAACTCCTACTATTTTTGAGTGCACAAGCCCTGAGCATATCTTCAAGAATCTGGTTGGTCCTTTCGGTCTGCCCATCAGTTTGTGGATGATATGCAGAACTGAAATTTAATCGAGTTCCCATGGACTCATGTAAATTCTGCCAAAATCTTGAAGTGAACTGTGTACCTCTATCTGATACTATCTTTTTGGGTATACCATGTAGGCAGACTATTCTCGACATATACAGTTGTGCTAGTTTGGAACCGTTATAATTTTCCTTCACTGGAATAAAGTGAGCAACTTTGGTCAATCTATCCACTATCACCCATATTGAGTCATACCCTGTTTGTGTCCTGGGCAAACCCACTATGAAGTCCATCCCAATTTCTTCCCACTTCCATTCAGGTATCTTTAGTGGTTGTAATAGCCCTGCAGGCATTTGGTGTTCTGCTTTGACTAGCTGACATGTGTCACACAATGCCACATGCTCTGCAATATCTCTTTTCATTCCATACCAACAATACCTTGTCTTAAGATCATGATACATCTTTGTACTTCCAGGATGGATAGAATAATCTGAATCATGAGCTTCTTTCAAAATTAACTTCTTTAATTCCTTTATATCTGGCACACATATTCTTTTACCATGCCATACAATACCATGCTCATCTTCTCTAAATCCCGGGGCTTTGTTTTCTTTGATCAACTCCCTGATTTCTTTGATCTTTTCATCGTTCTTTTGACCTTTTCGTATATCTTGTTCTAGAGTTCAGTCAACTTCCATTGCTATGGCTTCTGTATGATTTACCAAGCATAAGTTGAGTTTTGCGAACTCTTCACGAAGTTGGGGTTGCAGATCTCTTATTCTTAACATGTTAACATGTGTCTTTCTGCTTAAGGCATCTGCAACCACATTAGCTTTTCCAGGATGGTAATTGATTCCCACATCAAAATCGTTATTGAACTCCAACCATCTTCTTTGCTGAAGGTTAAGATCTGGTTGAGTGAAGATATACTTCAAACTCTTATGATCAGTATAGATCTCAGTTCTTTTACCCAGTAGGTAATGTCTCCATAACTTCAATGCATGTACAACTGCGGCCAATTCTAGGTCATGGGTAGGATAGTTCTTCTCATGCTTCCTAAGTTGTCGGGAAGCATAGGCAATAACATGTCCTTCTTGCATAAGCACACATCCTAACCCTTGTCCTGAAGCATCACAATATACAGAGAATGATTTCTCCATATTGGGCATAACCAAGACTGGGGCAATTGTTAACTTCTTCTTTAATTCTTGAAAGCTTGATTCGCACTCTTGAGACCATACAAAAGCAGCTCCTTTTTCCGACATCTTTGTGAGTGGCTTGGCTATTTTTGAAAATCCTTCGATGAACCTTCGGTAATAGCCTGCCAATCCTAAGAAGCTTCGGATTTCACCGACATTCTCTAGTGTCTTCCACTTTTGAACACCAGATATCTTTTCTGGATCTACTGATATTCCTCCTTCGGAGATAATATGTCCCAGAAAAGCAACTTTCTTAAGCCAAAATTCACATTTACTGAATTTGGCATAAAGTTGGTTTTCTCTTAGTTTTTTTAATACTATTCTCAGATGCTCTTCATGTTCTTTCTCATTCTTTGAGTATATGAGGATATCATCAATGAACACTACTACAAACTTGTCCAAATATTTCATGAATACCTTATTCATAAGGCACATGAAATATGCCGGAGCATTTGTTAATCCAAAAGGCATAACCGTATATTCATACAGTCCATACCTAGAAACAAATGTTGTCTTCGGAATATCTGATTCTCTTATCTTCAGTTGATGATATTCGGAACGGAGGTCAATCTTGGAGAATACACATGCACCTCTTAATTGATCAAACAAGTCCTTAATACGAGGTAAAGGATACTTGTTTTTTATCGTCACCTCATTGAGGGCACGGTAATCTACACACAACCTCTTAGTCCCATCCTTCTTTGGTACAAATATCACCGGAGCTTCCCAGGGTGAGGAACTAGGGCGGATATACCCTTTCTTTGATAACTCTCGGATATGATCCTTGAGTTCTGCTAGCTGTTGGGTATCCATCCGGTATGATCTTTTATATATGGGAGCAGTACCATGTACTAATTCTATAATGAATTCTACTTCTCGATCCGGTGGCATACCTGGTAACTCCTCGGGAAATACATCTGGAAATTCATTGGCAACCTTTATATCCTCAATAACTACTTCGGTCTTGTTGAGTTGAACATTTCCAGAAGGTACTTGAATAGATGTGAACTCAACCTTTGTTCCATCCGTATGTTTTAGTTCCACCGTGCTCGTTGAACAATGTATAACTCCTTTATACTTGGTTAACCAGTCCATCCCCAAGATGATATCTATCCCTTGTGATTCTATCACAATGAGATTTGCAAGGAATTCTACTCCATTAACTCCTATCTTTATTTTGGGACATACTTGTTTTGTCTTTATTTCTCCTCCAGGAGAATTCACTACTAACACTCGATTCATAGATGTAATTGATAATTTGTGCTTGGTTATGAATTCCTTGGCTATGAATGAGTGTGTTGCACCAGAGTCAAACAAAATTGTAGCAGGATAAGTATTGGCAGAGAACATACCAATCACCACATCTAGTGCCTCTTGTGCTTCCTCCATGGTCACATGATTCACTTTACCACACACAAGATTCTGTTGCTGAGGTGGCTTCTTGTTGGGGCACTGGTTGGCATAGTGTCCCGTTTCTCCACAGTTGTAGCATTGCCCTGTGACCTTGTTCATTGGTGCTTTTTTGCCTTGTTGTGCATTTGGAGGATTTGACCATGCAGGACGAGGTTGAAAGGCAGGACGTTGTTGCTGCACTTGTTGTCGCTGCTGTTGTGGTTGAAAGGTTGGATTCCTAGCAGCAGGGTTGTAGTTCCTCTGAAACTGATTAGGAGCTATAGGTCGGTTCATTGTCCCCGTAGGCGGTGATGAGAAACGGGGGCCGACTGTTGCTGCTAGAAGACTGTCCTTGCCAATTCATTTTCCTCTTTCGCTCCTCCACTAACTTCTGTCTTTTTCTTTCCACTATGAAAGCCTTGTTGATGAGCTTTTGAAAACTTTCATAGTCACTTGAAGACATGGCATACTGTATTTCTGAGTTCAAGCCCTCAATGAAACAGTCTTGTTTCTTTTCATCCGTGTCTATGTCCCCCGGAGCATAGCGAGATAACTGTGCGAACTTAGTAAGATATTCTCGCACGGACATGCTACCTTGCTTCAGGTTGAGGAACTCCTTCCGCTTGTTTTTTATTTCTCCTGCTGTAACATAGTGATTGCGGAAGGCGAGTTTGAACTCATTCCATGAGATACTTTCTGGATCCTCATGAGCTTCTTTGTATGTCGTCCACCAGTCCGCTGCAGATCCATATAGTTGGTGAGAAGCAAAGAGTACCCTCTCACACTCTGGGCATTGTATGATCTGCAACTTGTTCTCAATATTCTTGAGCCAATCATCAGCTTCTAATGACTCTATAGCATTGTCGAACCTTGGTGGTTGGGTGCTTAGAAATTCATTCAACTTGGGTTGACGTGGTGCATTCTGAATTTGTGGTTGAGGTTGTTGCATGTTGGCCACCACTTGTGTCAAGTTTTGAATGAGTTGGTTTTGCATGTTCATCATCTGTTGTATCACCACTCCATCAGCTCTGCGTGCAACTCGTGGCTGCCATCCAGGTAAAGGAAACTTTGCAGCCTCATCGTTGTTGTTCCCTTCGTTGCGTCTCCTTCTTCCTGCCATCTATTGTGAAAGACTATGTTTAAACTTAATGTATAAATGTTCTCTTAAGTGTATTACGTTGTGTATTTATTTCATAAGTTCTACACAAGAGTTACAAAAGTTTCTACTTCCTTCATTAAATGATCAGGGTTGAAGCAAACTAAGCATTTATATTCCTTAATAGATATGTACATACACTAACGAGGTTGTGAACATAAGCCTACGGCCTTCACAACTCCCGTTCATATACTAACAACACATTACATCATCAACCTAAACAAGTACACTAATCGATCATTACACACTAGTCAATACAATACCATACATACGTACTATACGAGCCATTACATGAGCAAGGACACCTATCCTAGTTGTCCCTTAGGTTCTGTGCATCCTCCTGTGGGTTCCCGCCATCACCATCAGGAGTGCTAGCCTCTGACTCAGCTGTGGAGGCCTCAGGTGGTGGTGAAGCATGAGGGTGTTTGGCTGCCCTACGGTCTGGAGAGTCCAGAGTCCAAGTGTCTCCATCTGAAGCATAGAGATCACTCACTTCTCCATCCCTCATCCTTATCAGTCCACGCATTATGGCCTCCGTCTTCTTCAAAAGGTCACGTACGTCTTAAAGCTCCTGTTGGCAGTTCTGTAGCCTGGTGCTGACGTCAACTCCTACCTTGAGGCTCATCTCCATCTGCACTATGTTGCAACTTTCATGGATTTGCTCGTAGTTGAACACTGCACTTCCACTTTGTCGCCGAGGGGTGTACATGTATTGAGTCCCCTCAAGGCGGCCACGGTTGGTGTAGCTCTGGCAAGTGATTGCCTCCCAAGTGGCGTCCTTCTCAGCCTCTGCCATGGTAGACCTCCATGCTGGCGAATTGTGGATCTTGAGCAGCTTGTTCTCATAGTAGATCCTCGCCTGCGACTTCCACTCCTCGCGTTCTGCGTGAGAAACTCGAGTGGTGTCGTACTCCACCTCTAGCTTGCCGGTGTAACCAGCACAGCGAAGGAGGTGTCTAAGGCGATCCACCATGCCTCTAGTAGACTCCTCGTGGGTCTGGTAGGTGGTGGGGTTGTCCACATCCTCGACAGTGCGTTCAGCCAGCTGTTGTTGAGGAACTCGTCCTCCGGTGGACTTACGGACCGTAAGACGTGTGCGTGCCATCTGTTTCAAGAAAAATTTAAAATGTGTTAGAAAATAAACAATAATATAATTTTGAGTATAGATGAGGTTAGACAACATATATATATAATTTAAATAATCCTCCTTCTAACAAAATATTTAGTAAATAGTTTTTAATAAAATAGTGATGTCTATCCCGTCCATTTCTAACTAGGTTTGCGTCCTACGGGCAACCTTGGATCTGATACCACTTTGTCACACCCGGTTTTCCATAAGGAACACCCGAGCGTATTATCACATGTATGCCAGGATCAGTTGATTCATACATGTGCCGACAAGAGTGCAATATCATTATATTACAAGCCAAGTTCAACGTACAACAAAATATTACATCATAGTACATGAAATACCAACTAAGAGTATCATTACACTATAACACAACAGCGGAAGACTACAGCGTGGATGCTCCCGTTCCACAGGCGTTGCCCGGGGGTTACGCCAACCTAGAACAATTCCTCGGGATCGAAGTCCTCCTCATCAGAGTCTATATCTTCATTTGCACCTGAGCATCATATGATATCCAACAAAAGTAAGTTTGAGTACTAAAGGTACTTAGCAAGTGTAGGAAAGAATGTTATGAAGGCTAATAGCAAGGAAAGGCTAACATGGTTAAGCACTATGCATTAATCCTAAGCCTTAGCTTTGATTAGCAACCTATCTTACTAAGTGATAATCCCACCATTATCATAATTAAGTCATTAATGTTAGGTTACACCACCCAACAACCTCTTTCGACCCACATCCATGTCTCTCTAATCATGGACAAGTCCAAGCCGCTCTTGACCGTGAGCACGACTGTCATGACAGTTTGGTTCTCTGCAGAGATTGTACCACTTTACCCACAAGTAGTGATTTCATCCCCTGTTGCCAGGTGGACTAAGAACCTCCCTGATATCCGTGGTTGCAAGCCACATTACACACTTCCTTTGGTGTGCGATCAGGAGATCACTACATGGCCTTTACAAAGGGTCTACCGACAAGTATAAGCCCACTGAGGTTTCACCGCTGTAGTTCCTGGGAGTAAACACTCCCCTACAGAAGCCCCCTCTTGAGCCTTGCAGTTCCCAGGGCAGTAAAAAACGAACTCCTATTCCCCGCACCATCCAAACACTCATACTATACCGGAAAACACCTAATTAATTGGCCAAGCTGCCCCATCTCAGTCTTGTGGTGGCACTGTAAAGCCGGGTTAACTGTTCCATGAACCGGTCCTTAGAATCTAAGACAGGCACTAACTCATTCCCGAGTCTCATGCACGAAGCACCAACCAAAACAACCAGCCTGTCTAGATTCCTAATACCATGACACACTCTTGTGTCTTTCATATAATTCCACAAGACGAGTACATCAATGTTTCATTCATTCTCTAAGTTCTAAGCATGCTTGGCTAAGTACATAGAATAATAACCAACAAATATCAAATAAGTCCCTCCATGGTTCAACAAGGAATGATAAAGGAATATAACTAGAGAAATAACCTAATTTAGGTTTCATATTGATGACATCATGCAAGCATTCTAACTAATCACCCTAGAATAGGAACAAAGTGGTCAAGGAACACTTGCCTTTGAATGAAGGGTGATTCACTTCAAATTCTTGCCCTTGAAGATTTGGAAGTAGTTCTTGATTTGGTTCTAGCCATTCATATGCACACACAAAACAATGCCAAATATGCCATAAGAATCTTAGCAATGCATTTCAATCATATATATTTGATTATACACCTACACTTATTGATTTCATGTCATTTTATGTGGTTTAAAATGAAAATAAGTGTGACGCTCTCAATTCTGTGGGAGAACCACGGAACCGAGAACTAATGCATATGTGTGCCCAGGATGTTCATCACACATACACATACGTTCCACAAACTGAATTCAGATATATATAACCACAAATAACAGAGTTTATTACAACGTCTCCTGAGTCTTGAACTCATGCTTACAGCGGAAATCTTAATTCTAATGCGGAAGCAAAAACTAATGCGGAAGCAAAACTAAGCAGAAGTGGCTCCATCTCTAATCCCTCCACAGGCAAGGTTGAGAATAAATCACACGCCATAATGCTCTACTCGGTCTTCATAGTAGCCTTCTCTTGCTGTTGATGAAGAAATAATAATGCAAGTTTGAGTACAATGATGTACTCAGCAAGTGCGGGAAAACACATGATATGCAGCTCATAACAAGGTAGGCATAAAAGGCTTATTTGCAGAAAAGCAGATTTATAAGACCATGATAAAACAGCGACTTAACTTTAGATGAACGTAATCCCAGCATGTATTAAATTACCAACATACCTCCATTACTTCCCGTGTTCCATCCGAACATTAAACAATCCTTTATTCATACTCACGAATACCTCCTCGTATTCGCTACCATCTCATCTCACAAATCAACCTCGTCTCACGCTGAGACCAATCCCATGTCATGACCCAACAGTCATGCAACATCTCATCTCCCGGACTCAACAGTCCCAAAGCAAACCATAACCAATAACCATAACCAAGAACCTTCCCAATAACCATTCCAATAACCATCCCAGTAACCATCCCATCTAATCATGGCAGTTTAGCCAGGTGCTCATGACCGTAAGCTCGGCTATCATGACAGTTTTAATAACTCTGCAGAGTTTGCACCTCTTTACCCACAAGTTTGTGATTTCGTCACCCGTCGGCGACTGCAGAACCTCCATTATACCAGTTCACAACCGTCGGTGTATGGTCAAGGGATCACAAAATAGCCTTTACAAAGGGGTTACTAGATGTATGGACTCACTAAGGTTTCACCGGTAGGCTAGAATCTCCAATTCTCCCACCCACGGGCCCCCTCTTGTGCCATGCAGTTCCCAGGGCAGTCCTCACTCGACTCCCATTCCCCGCGCCTTCCACAGTCCATAACACTTTAGCAACTTACCTAATTACTCAGCTAAGCCGCACCCATACTTGGCCTTGTGGTGGCACTGTTATCCTGGCATGTGCATGCATGAACCGGTCCGTAGATCTACGGCAAGCAAAACCACCATCTCATGCTACCTCATTAACAAACCCAGGCTTGCCTAGATCCCCCTCCGATCCATGTCCATTATTAACATCAGTTTCTCATTATCATTACGAGTGCAGTTAGCTAGACACATCTATCTCGCTTCCCAATCCCATGGACTCAGCGAAGCATAAAACAAAAACCATACCCGACTCATAAAATTCCCAGGCGACAAGGGTGGTTTAACCAAACTAGTAAACTCCTATAAAAAGGTTTCCCATCATTTTTTTGACTCAGCACACACACCTTTTCGCAAAACAAAATAGTTTTACCCAAAACATAGGATCAACATGGTCAAGGAGCACTTGCCTTGTACTTGCGGTTCCGGTTGTTCTTGGATCTCAAAACCTTGTTGCTGCAGCTCGTCGTAGACAGCTTCCTGTGCTTGTCCTGCTATGTAGGATTCAGGTGCATACAAGATTCACAGCAATCAATATCATGCGCAAACCTTAAACTAGATGCGATGATGCACATGCATAATATCCTATGATTTTTATTAGATTGGTGTGCTCTTGCATGGCTTGCATGGACAGAGGTGTTCGGATCAAAGGTGGTCGTGGCGATGATCTTGTCTTTAGATCAAACTGATCATCGAGTGATCTGCCCATGAGAAAGCTTCTGTTCGAAAGGAATTGAAGAACAGATGCAAGAGATGAACACCATGATGTCGTAAGGTGGTATTGAAGTCCTACCTCACGCTCTTCTTGTCTTCGAGGTCCTCCTCAGACCGCTTGGTTCTTCTCCGATGATCTCCCTTGTTGCGCTTCGGCGATGTTTTGCTTGGCGAGTTAGGGCTAGGGTTCTAAGTCGTCGTCTTAGGAGTTGAAAGAGAAGTTCGTGGTTTCGGCCAGAGGTTTCGGGTTCTATTTATAATCGGGAAGAGAAGAGTCCTAATCTGATTGGATCCCGAATAAGAGTCTTATTCAGATCTTTGTTAGATCCTGACGTCTTATCTTCGGTAACATCGTGGAGTTTAGATCGGTTTTCGTTGCGTACCGGTATCTTCACACGTAAAAACCGCTCCAGACTCGTTACATCCGCGGTGATGAGCTCCGGAAGCTCCACGTGTCCTTCCGAGCCTGGTATCTCTTCTCCCGCAGAGACGAGCTCCGGTTGTGCCGCGTGTCACGAGCGAGACCTCCCTCTTCTTTGGAGACGAGCTCCGCGCACGCCACGTGTGGGTGCCGGTCTTTCCGCTCTCCTTTCCTCAGGGACATGCCCCGAGGTCAACACGTGTTTAGCTGCGACGGACCTTCCGGTGATAAGCTCCGGTGGCGACACGTGTTCGATAGATCCGGACTTCTCTGAGATGAGCTCCGAGATTGACACGTATCCCGGCGACGGGTCCTCTGATTTCTGCGAGGACTAGCTCCGAGGATGACATGTGTCCTACAAAAAATGCCTTTGCTTCTTCCGCAGAGGCTAGCTCCGTGGGCAACACGTGTCCCACAGGGTCAAACCTTTTTCCAATTGCGGAGGTGACCCCCGAGCCTGACACGTAGCTAGTTTAACGGCGGACCTCTCCCAAATTTCTCGGGGATGAGCTCCGAACACGCCACGTGGCCTGCTGTCTGCGGAAGTTGCCTTCGGTGTTCTCGGAGAGCTTTATTGGCTATCCTTTTGATACTTGTCTCTGTTCCTTTTTTTCTAAAAATGTTTTTCTTCTTCATAAAACATGAACATATGCTGACACCCGAGATGAGGGTGTCACAAATCTACCCCCTTAAATTGAATCTCGTCCTCGAGATTCGTTAGTAGGAAATAGATGGGGAAATTCTGCCTTAATATCCTCTTCACGCTCCCATGTGGCTTCAGCTTCAGTGTGATGGTTCCATTGTACCTTGCACCATCGAATCACCTTGTTTCGGGTGACCCTTTCCTTTACGTCCAAGATTCGGACAGGGTGTTTTGCGTAAGTCAGGTCCTCTTGAAGTTCAAGTTCTCCCATCGACACTTGTTCCTCTGGCATTCTCAAGCACTTCTTGAGCTGGGATACATGAAACACGTCATGTACGTCGGAGAGATGGTTTGGGAGCTCTAGTTGATAGGCTACTTCTCCTCGCTTGTCCAAAATCTTAAATGGTCCGATGTAGCGAGGCGCTAGTTTGCCTTTGACGTTAAAACGTCGTTGGACTCGGATAGGTGATACCTTAAGGTATACGAAGTCTCCTACTTCAAAGGTCAACTTCCTACGCCTATTGTCCGCATAGTCTTTCTGTCGTGACTGAGCAGCCTTTAAGTTTTCCCATATCGTTTGGACTTGCTTTTCAGCCTCTTGTAGTACTTCGGGTCCAAACACCTGGTTCTCTCCAGTCTCGTTCCAGAACAGTGGCGTTCTACACCGTCTACCATATAATGCTTCGAAAGGCGACATCTTCAAGCTAGCTTGATAGCTGTTGTTATAGGAGAACTCGGCATACGGTAAACTCCTATCCCAACTACGCCCACGTTTCAAGGCGCAAGCTCTCAGCATGTCCTCCAAAATTTGGTTCGTCCTCTCGGTTTGCCCATCTGTTTGTGGGTGATAGGCGGAGCTAAAATCTAGTCGTGTACCCATGGCTTTCTGCAGCTTCCTCCAGAATCTGGAGGTAAACTGAGAACCTCGATCTGAGACTATCCTCTTCGGAACTCCATGACGGCACACGATCTGCTCCATGTACAACTCTGCCAACTGTGTAACGTTGTAACTGGTCTTTACCGGAAGAAAATGGGCGGTTTTCGTCAATCGGTCCATAATGACCCAGATGGAGTCGTATCCTGACTGAGTTCGTGGCAATCCGATAATGAAGTCCATACTGATGTCCTCCCATTTCCATTCAGGTATTTTCAAAGGTTGCAACAATGCAGCGGGTTTTTGATGTTCGGCTTTTACCCGTTGGCATGTGTCGCATAGGGCAACGTATTCGGCTATATCCCTCTTCATACCATCCCACCAATAGCAAGTTTTCAAGTCCTTGTACATTTTGGTGCTCCCTGGATGTATGGAATAGGGTGAATCATGTGCCTCCTTCAATATCATGTCGCGAAGGTGTCTTATGTTTGGCACACAAATCCTTTTTCCTAGCCAAAGCGTACCCTTTTCATCCTCCTTGAAATCCTTCTCTATCCCTTGTCGGATTCTTTCCTTGATCTCCTTGATCCCCTCGTCCGTTGCTTGTCCCTTTCTTATTTCTTGCTCCAATGAGGAGTGGATATCCATTATTTCCATGTTATTCAAGAATCCGAGGTCTAACCGTTCGAACTCCTTACGTAGTTCGGGTGGTAGCTCCCGAACCGTGAGTTGGTGGCATGCTCCCTTTCTGCTCAATGCGTCAGCTACATCATTGGCCTTCCCGGGGTGGTAGTTGATTCCTACATCATAATCCTTAATGAGTTCTAACCATCGACGTTGCCTCAAATTCAAGTCCGTTTGTGTAAATATGTACTTGAGGCTTTTATGATCCGTATAGATCTCACATCGATGACCAAGGATATAATGTCTCCAAATCTTCAACGCATGCACCACTGCTGCTAACTCCAAATCATGCGTAGGATAATTAAGCTCATGCTTCTTTAATTGTCATGAGGCATAGGCTACCACTTGTCTTTCCTGCATGAGTACACATCCGAGCCCTTGTCTGGATGCGTCACAATATATGTCAAAGCTCTTGCTTACGTCTGGCAATACCAGAACTGGTGCCGTGGTTAGCCTTTTCTTGAGCTCCTCAAAACTTTCTTGGCAGGCTTGTGTCCATTGAAAGACCTTTCCCTTCATTAACAACTCCGTCATAGGTTTTGCTATCTTAGAGAAGTTTTTAATGAAGCGCCGATAGTATCCTGCCATCCCAAGGAAACTTCGAATATCACTCACGCTCTTTGGTTGGTCCAATTTTAGAACATCTCTCACCTTTCCAGGATCAACCGATACCCCTTCCTTGGAGATGATGTGGCCTAGGAAAGATATTTCCTTTAGCCGAAATTGACACTTGTTGAGCTTGGCATACAACTGATGCTCTCGCAACTTCTGCAAGGTCAATCTCAGATGTTCTTCATGCTCCTCCTCACTTTTTGAATACACCATAATGTCGTCGATGAAAACCACGACGAACTTGTCCAAGTACTCCATGAAAACCTTATTCATAAGGTACATGAAGTATGCGGGTGCATTCGTCAATCCAAAAGACATAACGGTATATTCATATGAACCATACCGCGTCCGAAAGGCTGTCTTAGGTATATCGGAGGGCTTAATCTTCAGCTGGAAATATCCCGACCGAAGATCAATCTTGGAGAACACTTGGGCTCCTTTCATTTGATCGAACAGGTCCTCTATACGAGGCAGAGGGTATTTATTCTTGATTGTTACCTTGTTGAGAGACCTGTAGTCCACGCACATTCTTTGGGTTCCGTCCTTCTTGTCCACGAAGAGTATCGGGGCTCCCCATGGTGACGAACTTGGACGGATAAAACCCTTCTCCACCTGTTCTTGAATTTGCTTCTTTAGTTCAACTAACTCGTTGACGGGCATCCTATATGGTCTCTTAGCCATGGGTGCAGTTCTAGGTACCAAATCTATGGCAAACTCGATGTCCCGGTGAGGTGGCATACCTGGAAGTTCTTCCGGGAACACATCCGAAAATTCCTGAACCACTGGAATGTTGTCCAATGCTACTCCTTCAACATGGTTCAAATCCGCCCGTTTGGTTGCTTGCTGGGCTGACTCAAACTTGACACGGATACCGTGTTCGTTTGTCAACTGCGCGCTTCTCTCAGCGCATTGGATTACTCCATTGTGCTTGCTTAACCAGTCCATTCCGAGTATGATGTCAATTCCGTGGGAGTCCAAGACAATAAGGTTGGCAAGGAAGTCTACCCCCCTTATTTTAAGGCTTACTTTAGGACTTAGTCCTCATTTCTCCTCCGGGAGAATTAACTAACATAGCACATTCTAGGTGGGATACGGGTAGATGATGTTTGGCAACATATTCGGATGATATGAAGGAATGTGATGCTCCAGAATCAAATAAAATGGTGGCTGGGTTGGAGTTGGCAAGGAACATACCAATTGCGACGTCCTCAGCCTGTTGTGCTTCCTCAGTAGTGACATGATTAACGTGGCCACGAGCATAGTTCAGCGGTCCACGGTTCCCTTGGTTGTCTCCTCCGTTTGGTCGCTGGTTCTGCTTGAGCACGTTTCCTTGCTGTCCAGGGCCTCTCTTCGGGCACTGGTTAGCGAAGTGGCCTACTTCCCCGCATGCAAAGCATGCCCTGTTGCCTACGGCAGCAGGTACGTTGGGGCGGGGGTTTTGAACAGGGGCGCCATTGTTAGGCCGGAGCGCAGGAGGCATGGGCACACAAGGTGCCGGTGCAACGAACCGTTGCTGTGGTGGCTGACCAGGGCGGTTCATGGGAGTGGCCGATCCATACTGCGGTGCAGGGGGCATGTACCTAAGTCGTACGTTGCTCCCTTGGGGCTGGTACGGCATCTTCCTTTTGCACTCTCGCTCGATCTCTCGGATCTTGTTTTCCACCACAATAGCCTTATCAACCAGCTTCTGGAAGCTTACGTAGTCATTGTTGAGGAGCTGAACTTGGATCTCATTGTTCAACCCTCTCATGAACAGATACTGCTTCCTCTGATCTGAGTTGACATCTTCGGGGGCATACCGGGACAGTTGTATGAACTTGTTGAGATATTCATTCACACTATTCTGTCCTTGGCGGAGACCTTCAAACTCCTGCCTCTTGAGCATCATTACGCCAACAGGGATGTAGTGGGAGCGGAAACTTTCCTTGAACTCAGTCCAAGTGATTGTCTCCGGGTTGGCATGGGCGTTGCTCAAGGCATCCCACCAGTCAGCAGCTGCTCCCATCAGTTGGTGCGACACAAAGAGAACCTTCTCTCGGTCGTTGCACTGTACAATGGCAAGCTTCTTCTCCATGGATTTCAACCAGTCATCGGCCTCCATTGGATCGCTTGCTTGAGCAAAGGTGGGTGGTCGAGTCCTCATGAACTCTCCCAACCTGTTATGAGCCGGCGGTGGTGGTGGCGGTGGTGCCGGAACGGGGTGTTGGTTGGCCTGCAACTGACCCAAAGTTTGGATCATGGTTTGCATAAGCTGGTTTTGCATGGCCATCAACCTTTCTAGGTTGTTTTCGCCAGCTCCGGGGTTAGCAGGAACTTCCTCGTGGTCATCTTCCTGGACGTTCCTTCGGCTGGCGTTTCCTCTCACCATCTGTGAGAGAGAACGAAATAGAATAGAAGGTTAGGTAGGTCCTTTCAACTATATGCATCAAGGTGAGTTGGACTATATATATTAGCCCTTATGAGGATGTGAGTAAGTGCCGAAACATCTCACACCTCCTTCTTCTTACGTGTGGATATGGACAACGTTTTTGAGACGTCCCACAACTCACACTAAGCACATATAAATAATCATCACAAGGGCCCACTCAACTCCTATTCAAGGATGGTTTCCTATGTCAAGGTGGTTTTAAAGGTCAATCTAAGCTATTCACCCTAGGGTGCTTGTAGCTCCTTCTTGGGGGTTAACCCGTAGTTTTATTATCTATCTAAGGCTTTCTATCTAGGCGTGTAACCTACTGTCAACCCGTGGCTCTGATACCAATCTGTGACGCCCTCAATTCTGTGGGAGAACCACGGAACCGAGAACTAATGCATATGTGTGCCCAGGATGTTCATCACACATACACATACGTTCCACAAACTGAATTCAAATATATATAACCACGAATAACAGAGTTTATTACAACGTCTCCTGAGTCTTGGACTCATGCTTACAGCGGAAATCTTAATTCTAATGCGGAAGCAAAAACTAATGTGGAAGCAAAACTAAGCAGAAGTGGCTCCATCTCTAATCCCTCCACAGGCAAGGTTGAGAATAAATCACACGCCATAATGCTCTACTCGGTCTTCATAGTAGCCTTCTCTTGCTGTTGATGAAGAAATAATAATGCAAGTTTGAGTACAATGATGTACTCAGCAAGTGCGGGAAAACACATGATATGCAGCTCATAACAAGGTAGGCATAAAAGGCTTATTTGCAGAAAAGCAGATTTATAAGACCATGATAAAACAGCGACTTAACTTTAGATGAACGTAATCCCAGCATGTATTAAATTACCAACATACCTCCATTACTTCCCGTGTTCCATCCGAACTTTAACCAATCCTTTATTCATACTCACGAATACCTCCTCGTATTCGCTACCATCTCATCTCACAAATCAACCTCGTCTCACGCCGAGACCAATCCCATGTCATGACCCAACAGTCATGCAACATCTCATCTCCCGGACTCAACAGTCCCAAACCAAACCATAACCAATAACCATAACCAAGAACCTTCCCAATAACCATTCCAATAACCATCCCAGTAACCATCCCATCTAATCATGGCAGTTTAGCCAGGTGCTCGTGACCGTAAGCTCGGCTATCATGATAGTTTTAATAACTCTGCAGAGTTTGCACCTCTTTACCCACAAGTTTGTGATTTCGTCACCCGTCGGCGACTGCAGAACCTCCATTATACCAGTACACAACCGTCGGTGTATGGTCAAGAGATCACAAAATAGCCTTTACAAAGGGGTTACTAGATGTATGGACTCACTAAGGTTTCACCGGCAGGCTAGAATCTCCAATTCTCCCACCCACGGGCCCCCTCTTGTGCCATGCAGTTCCCAGGGCAGTCCTCACTCGACTCCCATTCCCCGCGCCTTCCACAGTCCATAACACTCTAGCAACTTACCTAGTTACTCAGCTAAGCCGCACCCATACTTGGCCTTGTGGTGGCACTGTTATCCTGGCATGTGCATGCATGAACAGGTCCCTAGATCTACGGCAAGCAAAACCACCATCTCATGCTACCTCATTCACAAACCCAGGCTTGCCTAGACCCCCCTCCGATCCATGTCCATTATTAACATCAGTTTTTCATTATCATTACGAGTGCAGTTAGCTAGACACATCTATCTCGCTTCCCAATCCCATGGACTCAGCGAAGCATAAAACAAAAACCATACCCGACTCATAAAATTCCCAGGCGACAAGGGTGGTTTAACCAAACTAGTAAACTCCTATAAAAAGGTTTCCCATCATTTTTTTGACTCAGGACACACACCTTTTCGCAAAACAAAATAGTTTTACCCAAAACATAGGATCAACATGGTCAAGGAGCACTTGCCTTGTACTTGCGGTTCCGGTTGTTCTTGGATCTCAAAACCTTGTTGCTGCAGCTCATCGTAGACAGCTTCCTGAGCTTGTCCTGCTATGTAGGATTCAGGTGCATACAAGATTCACAGCAATCAATATCATGCGCAAACCTTAAACTAGATGCGATGATGCACATGCATAATATCCTATGATTTTTATTAGATTGGTGTGCTCTTGCATGGCTTGCATGGACAGAGGTGTTCGGATCAAAGGTGGTCGTGGAGATGATCTTGTCTTTAAATCAAACTGATCATCGAGTGATCTGCCCATGAGAAAGCTTCTGTTCAAAAGGAATTGAAGAACAGATGCAAGAGATGAACACCATGATGTCGTAAGGTGGTATTGAAGTCCTACCTCACGCTCTTCTTGTCTTCGAGGTCCTCCTCAGACCACTTGGTTCTTCTCCGATGATCTCCCTTGTTGTGCTTCGGCGATTTTTTGCTCGGCGAGTTAGGGCTAGGGTTCTAAGTCGTCGGCTCAGGAGTTGAAAGAGAAGTTCGTGGTTTCGGCCAGAGGTTTTGGGTTCTATTTATAATCGGGAAGAGAAGAGTCCTAATCTATTGGATCCTGAATAAGAGTCTTATTCAGATCTTTGTTAGATCCTGACGTCTTATCTTCGGTAACATCGTGGAGTTTAGATCGGTTTTTGTTGCGTACCGATATCTTCACGCGTAAAAACCGCTCCAGACTCGTTACCTCCGCGGTGATGAGCTCCGGAAGCTCCACGTGTCCTTCCGAGCCTGGTATCTCTTCTCCCGCAGAGACGAGCTCCGGTTGTGCCGCGTGTCACGAGCGAGACCTCCCTCTTCTTCGGAGACGAGCTCCGCGCACGCCACGTGTGGGTGCCGGTCTTTCCGCTCTCCTTTCCTCAGGGACATGCCCCGAGGTAGACACGTGTTTAGCTGCGACGGACCTTCCGGTGATAAGCTCCGGTGGCGACACATGTTCGATAGATCCGGACTTCTCTGAGATGAGCTCTGAGATTGACACGTATCCCGGCGACGGGTCCTCTGATTTCCGCGAGGACTAGCTCCGAGGATGACATGTGTCCTACGAAAAATGCCTTTGCTTCTTCCGCAGAGGCTAGCTCCGTGGGCAACACGTGTCCCGCAGGGTCGAACCTTTTTCCAATTGCGGAGGTGACCCCGAGCCTGACACGTAGCTAGTTTAATGGCGGACCTCTCCCAAATTTCTCGGGGATGAGCTCCGAACGCGCCACGTGGCCTGCTGTCTGCGGAAGTTTCCTTCGGTGTTCTCGGAGAGCTTTATTGGCTATCCTTTTGATACTTGTCTCTGTTCCTTTTTTTCTAAAAATGTTTTTCTTCTTCATAAAACATGAACATATGCTGACACCCGAGATGAGGGTGTCACAATAAGTTTCAATTGGGCCCCTATATCCTTCTACTTTATCTTTGTTGTAGCCAAACACTCATTTTCTAATTTTATAGTGATACTAATAATTTCTAGAATTTTATGTGTATATATGTTACTTTTTATAATTAAATAAATCATGAAAGTCATTATTGTAATAATTTTCAGAACTTATATTACTATTTTTATACTTTTGAGGACCTATTTGTGTATTTAGGACAGTTTTGAAGATTCTTCTTTATTATATAATAATTTTATCTATTTTTCAGTATTTATTTAATACTTAAAAATACATTTTCAGCCATTTAAATAATTATTCTGGACTACAGAAACTTCAAATGCATAATAACATAAAAACAGAATAATATTGTGCTGTTTAATAAATTTCTACAATTTTTATATTATTTTGTTTAAATTTTCAGAATTAATTTGTCATTATATAATTAATTTCAGTCTTTGGAACTAATTACTTTTAATTTCAGATTTAATATTCTGGTCAGATTGTTTAAACAGGAATTTTAATAAGTTTCTAACATTTTTCAGAAATCATTTAACCTAATTTGAGTAATTACGGAATTAAATTCAAATTTTAAAACTGATTTGGGCCAATTTGTAATAGTTACAACTTTTCTAGGGTTCAACTTGAAACTACAGAACTGTTTGATTAATTTGCAAATCACACAGGGGCTAATTGGTTATTTTAAACTGAATTTCCTAATTTCTAATAAGACTAGGGTTAATTCTGCAAGAATCAGGGGCTATCTCATACTTATTCAAATCTCCAGGGACTAAAGCGTTAAAATCCCAACGGTTATAACTAAATTGAATGTGGGCCGTTGGATCTGAGATCAACGGCCCGGATTTTAAATAACCGAACCAGTATGCAACTTCTAATCTTAATCGTTCACGCTAATTGGACGCTCCCGATTGCGCCACGTCGCCCTAACCTCGTCTCTCTCGCGTCCAGCGGCCGCACAGTCGCTGGCGAGCGGCGGCGGTGGCCGGAACTCTCGGTTTTCCTGATTTCTCCACCAATTCTTGATCTACTTGCACCTGAAGAGAGACGAGAGGGTGGGGAACTCACCTAGGAGAGTTTTGGAGACCGGATTTGGCCGGAGATGCGTGATCGACGGCGACAGTGGGAAAACTCCGGCGATCTTCGTCGGGGTGATCTTCCAGGCGATGACCTCGGGTGATTTTCGTCGGGAATCACTCCTGGGGTCCTTGTGACGACGTAGGGAGCCTCAGAACCAAGAATTCGACCGTGTTTTCAAAGAATTGGAGAAAGGGGTGGTTTTTTCGATCGGGAGGGAATGGGGCGGTTTCTGCGGGGGTTTCGGCCGGGGTTGGGGGCTGGTTTTATAGAGGAGGGGCTGGCGGCGGTTGCTGGGGCATCGGTTGGTGAAGAGGCGCGCAAAATTAGCCGGAACCGAGCCATATGGTTCACATGTGATAATAGAAGAGAGAGGAAGGCGGTTGCTGCCGTGAGGGGGATGGGACTGACGTGTGGGACCATCAGGCAGTGAGGGAAGGAAGAGAGGGAAGGGATTTTTGCCTCATGTGCTGAAAATTCGGTTGTTGCACTGCTCGAGCCCAAATCTCAGCCCTAGCCATTGATCACAGAAGGAGAATTTCGAGTTTTTCTCCCGGGCGGTACAAACCGACCCCAAGGTAGGAATTTGCCAAATTCTTCGTTAATTCGTATTCTTATTGATTCAAACTTCGCAAAAAGCTTCCTAACTACTTGGCGCACTTCCTCCATCGATTTTAGACCTAGATATTGGGTGTAGAGGGAGAATTTCCGTGTTTTGATCATGGCGCACCACCGGACCCCATCGGACGCACGGTGCCGATGGGTTTGCAGTGCTCCCCGATCCGTTCAGACTCCATGTCGAGCTTCTACACCGTCCACCGATGCTCTAGAGCCAAAAACCCAATAATTTGGTGAAGGCATGGGCCGCCGTGACCTCGCCGGAGACCTAGGTTTCACTGTTGCCGGTGCGCGGTGATTTCCGGTGAGCTACGGCCGTCGACGACCCTCCCAGAGAGTTCAGCGGGTTGTAACAGGGGGCAGCGGCGACTAGGAGGCCAGGAGGTGGCCGGGAAATGGCTTCCGGTGACCCTTGCCGGAGCAAGCCACCGGGTCCTCTGTTTTGGCGTGAGGTAGAAGACAAGAACTAGAGAGTGGGACCCACAGGCAGTGTTTAAACTTTTTCCAGATTTTCCTATTCTAGTGCAAACTTTGAAGAGCCATAACTTTGTGTAGGAGCCTCCAAAAATTTTCAAACCAATTTTTTTGGAATTCTCATGAGGAGTACTTCTCAGAGGAACAAATTGCTTGCTATGAAAATGCCCAGGAATTTCTGTAGAAATGTTTATATTAAATCATTTGGAGATTTATTTCAGGAGCAGTTCTTTATGAAACATTCCCAAATCTGGGCAGCTAATCATTTTCATAGTTACTGATCTCCAGTAAAAATTTGAGCTCCATTGGAGTTCATTTGCTAGGCTAAATTGCCTTCTAAAGTTCAGCCTTTATTTGAAAATTCAAATTTAAACATAAACTTTTCAGAACTTCTATCCAAATTAAAAAATTCATATCTCTCTGTTGGTAGCTCCAAAAATGGTGAAACAAATTTTGTTAGAACCATGGAAACCTACCCTAATCAGATCTTCAACTGTTAGTCATGTCAAAGCTCCTGATTTGGGCTCAAAATTCAGAGAAGCCTTGTACTTGTAGGAATTTTGGTTACTACATTGTGGAATGACATTTCTCCAAATTTTGCTCAGATCATCCTTAGAGAGTCTAGTATCCACTGTTAAAATACCAAAACCAATTAAGGGAACTAAATAAGAGTAGCTCTAAATAAAAGTGTACGTCTTATATAAAACTTGCACTTATGCATGTATTTTGCTACATTTCATAATAGTGACCGAAGTTGAGGATGCACCGGAGCCGTTGGACGTCCTCCCACCATAAGCTGACTTATCATTTAACTCGCAACCAGGCAAGCCCCGGTTTGCATTTAAGTACTTTTGCAAATTCTTTATTTCTATCACTTATGTCTAGGGTGAATGCTTGCATTAGAGTTAGGGTGATTGAAACCCCACTTGCATAACCATTCAAATCCTATGGAGGGTTGGGTAGTTTACAGACTCGACAAGTAGAGAATGTCGTGCTAATATGCTTAGGATCTCGGTAGAAATCGAGTAGTTGGAATCTACTCGCGAGATAAGGTTTTATCACACGGTTTGGTCAGAGTAGAAAATGGCTTAAGAGTGGTGAAAATGAGACCCAGCAGGGGGCATAGGATGCAGTGAGCGGAGGTCTCACGTGCGTAGCCCTGTTGGTGTCGATTGAGGACCGAGTCGTGTGCGAGCCTGATGAACAAGTATTGAACAGTACCGGATGGCATACTGACATAAGCAGGAAACCGGTGTTATTGGTTAACCTGGGTGCCGAGGCTTACCCAACCGTAAATAGGAGTGGGTTGAGGGTAGCAAGGTGTAAATCTGCCGGTGGGCACAGTCACGCTCCACGCGGGGACCTCCTGCCCATTACGGATGGACCGGTTCGGCCTTTGGGTTTCCTTTGAAAGGTTGTTGCATACAACAGAGTAGGAAGGGGTGTGGAATCACGCTTCTGAAAGTGAGTGTATGTGACGTGTTGTCCAGGTGTCTCCTGATTGCAATCACCGTCCCTCGTGGTTATTTGAGTACAGCTTGTTCACTGTTCTGTGGCGTAGTAAGAAAGGAAAGAAGCCAAATGAATGATAATATGCTGTGATGAAGTATTATTGTTTTATAAACCATGTCTGCTGTAGATGTAGAGCTAATTAAGTTTATTTTCCGCTTTGGGCATCACCACATCTGAGGAAAGTGTTTCTTGTTTGATCGTGGAGTTCCGATGTGAGGGCTGCCTAAAGCACATGAATCTGTTGCTAAAACACTGAAAGTAAGGATCAACTTATAGGCGTGTCTTTGTTGCAAAGTCCTTTTTCCTATCTTACACATCCTTGCATGTAAAGTTCCATGCCTAGGGTTGTCGGTTAAGCCTTGCTGAGCCATCATGCTCACGGTTGCAATATTTTGAGCTATGTGCAGGTGAGAGTTATGAGGAAGGTTCCGAGGACGAGGCGATGCCCCCGTTGGGGTACGCGGCCGAGCTGGATCCCTGCACGCCGCCGTGATCTCTGTTTGAATGCTGCTAGTGTGTAGCGTCCCCGGGCTGGACGGCTGCACTTTTGCTTAGTTAGGATGAGAGGCTATCTATGTATAATACTTCCGCTGTTAATTAAGTTTTGTAAAAAGACTTCTGCTGTTTTATATCAAATAAAAGTTAGTATGTTGTTCTTAAATCTTTTCGTGTGTTCTGTTGGGTGCCTCATCGCACGGCACCACCCTCTGCGATCCCGGAGTGGGTGAACCACGGGGTGGTCCCCACACTCTTGTGGTGCGGCAGCCTTGGGGATTTTATCCTCAAAATATGGGGAAAATTCCCCTTTTTGGGAATTGGGGAATTTATAAATTTTGGGGGAAATTTACGGAAATTTGGGAATGGCTCATTTCAGCTATCTTTTTCCCATTCCTCATCATTTCTATGTCACTTGCTCCATTTCTACATTCCCCTCTCCATTTCTATGTCCAATTCTCCATTTCTACATTCCCCTCTCCATTTCTATGTCCCATTCTCCATTTCTACATTGCCCTCTCCATTTCTATGTCCCATCCTCCATTTCTACATTCCCCTCTCCATTTCTATGTCCCATTCTCCATTTCTACATTGCCCTTCTCCATTTCTATGCCCCATTCTCAATTTCTATATTCCCTTCTCCATTTCTGTGGTTTTTTCTCCATTTCTATGGTTCCTTCCTCCATTTCTATGGTTCTCTCTCCATTTCTATGGTTCCTTTCTCCATTTCTATGGTTCTTTCTCCATTTCTATAGTTCTTTCTCCATTTCTACTTCTTTTATAATGTTTCTCTACATGAAAAATGTATGCAATGCATGGAAATGAATTTGAGGGTGTTACACACCGCCCGTTGCCAAAGGGTTTCCGGTGACCGGGGCCCTCGGTCGACCCCATGGATGCGTTGCCCGTGGTCCAAAAGGGGGAGGTGGCGAGTTTGGGGGCAAGGGAAGGCCGGGAAGGCAGTTTTTGTGGAGCTCGGCGGAGAGCGCCACTGGCCGACTGTATCCGCACGCGAGGAAGGAGCTGTGGCATGGGGCCCGCGTGCCAGAGTTTAAACTTTTCCCCATTTTCCAGATTTAGTTTAAACTTCCCTTGCTCATAACTTTTGATAGGAACCTCCAAAAAAATTGTGAAATAAATTCCATTGGATTCCTCTCAGTGAGTACTATCTAGGTGTGCATCCCAATTTTTATGGAAATACCTAGATTTGGCTCATTAATTCATTTGAAGAAAATCTTGTAGGAATTATTACAGGAGTTGTATGTATTGGAAAATTCCCAAATTTGGGCAGGACATTCTTCCAAAAATCCTTGAACTCCAGTAAAAAAGTCAGAGGCATTGGACCTACTTTGCTTGACCAAATGTGGTGTCAATCTTTTATGTCTCTGAAAAATAGGAAAAATAACCAGAGCCATTTTCAGACTTTTACCCAAACTTAATAAATCCATATCACTGACTAGGAAGCTCCAAATTGGGTGAACCAAATATTGTTGGATTCATCTCTGCGAGTACTACAAAACAAGTTTCAGCTCATGAAACTTACTCTTTTCCAGAATTAATTCCCTTAAATTTAAACTATTGGGAATTTTATCTGGAAAATTCTTTTATGGAAAATTCTGAAATTTGGCTAGGATGTTCATTTGAAAATCCTTGAGTCACGGGAAAAATTTCAGATCCATCCAAGTTCATTTAGTCCCCCTAATGGTGTGATTAAGTGGCCTGCCCTGAGAAAATAGAAAAATGTACAGAAACATTTTTCAGATTTTCTCAAATCTTGATTAGGGCAGAACTTTCTCTAGGATTCTTCAAATGACATGAAACCAACTTCATTAGAACCATCTAAAACTATAGTTTCCAGAAAGTAATGGTTTGATCCATGAAAACCCCTGGAAATCTATAGAAGCTCTAGTAATGACCAATTAGACTTTTATTTGCGCAGAGCTCAAGTAAGCTTTGATTCAAATGAAATTTAATCAAGTCTCCGGTTAGGTCCTTACCAAGCCACCATAAAAATTTCAGAGCCAAATGGGATATCTAGCTAGAGTTATGGTTTTTACATATTAAATCTCACACATTGCATTTAAATTGACATTTCGTTAATGGGCTTACGTGTAGTCGCTGAAGGCGAGAAGACCCCGGAAGTGTTGGACTTCCTACTTCCGGACGAGACGCTAGCATCTGACCAGCAGCAACAAGGCAATCCCCGGTTTGCGTTTAACAAGTTTTATAAAGTTTTGCTTTCTATACATTTAGCTTGAGGTATATATGTGCATTAGGTGTAGGATGGATGAAACCCAAATGCATAGCCAGATTATTCCAAAAAGAGTGAGGGTAATGTCTACGTCCTTGTGTAGTTCATGCTGTGCTTAATGTTAATAGGCTTCTGTACAAGTCGAGTAGTTGGAATCTACTTGCGAGTATAGGTTTCGGGACACACGGGATTGGTTCGAGTGATGTGAGATCACTGTAGTAAGAAAATGAGACTAGGCAGGGGCTAGGGCGCAGCAAGAGGAAGTCTTGTGGACGCAGCCCTATCCGTGTCGATTGAGGACCGATCCATGTGCGGCCCATGCTGATCAAGTTTGAATGTACCGAAGGCATATCGGATATATGATGAGCCCCGATAAACTGATGTAACCTATACCTCCAGGCGTCGAGGCATAACGCACCGATTTTATAGGTGTAGGTTGAGGGCAGCAAGGTGGAAATCCGCTAACGGGCATAGAGAGATGCTCGTGTTGGGTACCTCCTATCTGTTTGGGTGCGACCGGTTCGATGTTTGGCTGTTTGGTGAAAGGTTGTCCCGTACGACATCGAGTGAGCGTGCTGAGCAGCTCCACGGGTGGGCGTACGTGACATGCTCTTTGGGTATCCCTGCAAGTGTATATTGAGTCTATTCACCATCCCTTGCATTGATGAGTACCACTTGGTCACTGAGTCGTGACGTAGGTTAACTTATGAAATGATGTGATATGATATTGCTGTTATAAATAACTTGCATTGCTACATGTGTGCCACCAAATATTGCTCACTAAATTTCAGATTCCTGAACTGTTAATTTGTGGCTAAAATATGAACTAAGGATGAACTTGTAGGCGTGTCCTTTGCTGCAATTTACTGTCCTATGTTGGTTATGTTCTGCATGTAGAGTTTCATGTGTAGGAGCGTCGGTTAAGACTTGCTGAGCCATCGTGCTCACGGTTGCTGCTATGAGTGTTTGCAGGTGAGGATTATCCGGACTAAGGGTACGAGTCCACCGGCGAGGGCTACCCTCCGTCGGGGACTACGGCTGAGTGGGAGCCGTACACGCCACGCTGAGCGGATGTGTGGAGCTAGTGTGGGTTGTCCATAGGGCTGGACAACCGACTTTTGCTAGTTAGGTGGGTGTGAGTTGTATAAATTTATGTTCCGCTGTAGTAACTCTGTAAGTAGTTGTAAACTGAAGGTTTATACTACCTTTTGTACATATTCAGTTTGTTTCCAATGTAATACAATGGTTGCCTTATGATGTGTGCTGTCAGGTGTCGCATCGTGTGTCACCACCCTCTGAGATCCTGGGCGTACGGGCTTCGGTCCGTCACATGTAGTTGGTATCGACCGGGATAAAATGGGCAACCATCGTGAGCCGGTTGACGATCAACCACACTGACTCATGTTTCTGAAATGTAGTGGGTAAACCGACGATAAAATCCATGCTCACGTCCTCCCACTTTCAGGCAGGGATGCCTAACGGTTGCAACAGTCCCGATTTCTTTATGTGGTCGGCCTTCACCCTTCGTCATGTATCACACTCGGACACGTATTTAGCGATCTCCCGCTTCATCCGTGTCCATCAAAATTTGCCCTTGAGTTCCTGATACATCTTGTTGCTGCCAGGGTGAATAGAAAACTTTGACAAGTGAGCCTCGTCAAAAATTTTCTTCCTCAATTCTGGGTTACGGGGTACGACGATCCTGTCCTTGAACCACAGAACGCCGTCTTCGTCTTTCTGAAAACATTTCAATTCCCCAATATCTACACGTCTCCATAAATGCGACATGCCCTTGTCATGTTTCTAGGCTATCGCTACCTCTTCACAGATGGTGGGGATAAGAGCTAGGTTGTAGAGAGCTCCATGGGGAACCACATACAAAGGTGGTTCACTCTCTTCAAATGGGGTGATGGTCAGATTACTTACGTGTGACTTGCGACTCAGCACATCCGCCACCACGTTCGCTTTGCCGGGGTGATAATGCATTTCTATTTCATAATCTTTTATCAGCTCTAACCATCTCCTTTGCCTCATGTTCAACTCCTTCTGAGTGAATATGTACTTGAGGCTCTTGTGGTCGGTATATAAACGTACGAGGTTACCGAGTAGGTAGTGCCTCCACATCTTGAGTGAGAGTACCACAGCAGCGAGTTCTAAGTATGAGTGGGATTGTTTTGCTCATGATTCCGGAGCTGCCGTGATCCATATGCGACCACCCTTCGGTCTTGCAGCAGCACACATCCGAGCCCAATGCCGGATGCATCACAGTACACATCGAACGGTTTTGTTGTGTCTGGCTGCACCAAAACCAGTGCTGATGTTAGGTGCTTCACTAAAGCCTTGAATGCTGCTTTACATGCTGGACTCCAAACATATTTGGTAGCCTTCTTCAGAAGCTCGGTCATAGGCTTGGCAATCTTCGAGAAGTTCGTAATGAACGTATGATAATGTCCCTCGAGTCCAAGGAGACTCCGTACCTCATGAACAGAGCTCGGGGACTTCCAATTCAGAACTTGTGTAATCTTGCTCAGGTCTACAGCGATGCCCTCTGCTGAGATAATATGCCCAAGGAAAGGTACCTGCGATATCCAGAATTCGCACTTGCTGAATTTCGCGTATAGCTTGTGATCTCGCAGCCATTGCAAGACTATACGCAGGTGCTTCGCGTGTTCTTCCTCAGACTTGGAATAAACCAGGATGTTGTCGATGAAGTCCGCGACAAACTTGTCCAGCTCCAGCATGAATACCGAGTTCATCAAATACATGAAATGAGCTGGAGCGTTGGTGAGGCTGAAGGACATGACAAGGTACTCATAAAGTCCGTACCTCGTCGAGAAAGCTGTCTTCGGAATCTCCTCAGCCAGTATCTTAATCTGATGGTACCCTGATCTTAAATCCATCTTGGAAAAGATCTTTGCTTCGACCAACTGATCAAACAACATGTCGATCCGTGGTAACGGGTACTTGTTCTTGATCGTAACGGCGTTTAGTGGACGATAGTCCACACAAATCCGCAATGTTTCATCTTTCTTCTTCACAAATAATGCCGAACAGCCCCACGGCGAGGAGCTCGGCCTAATAAAACCCTTTTCCAGCAAGTCCTTCAAATGCGTTTTCAATTCCGCCAATTCCTTTGGCGCCATCTTATATGGCCTTCGGGATATTGGCATTGTTCCCGGTGCAAGTTCGATCTTGAACGCCACCTCGCGTTCGGGCGGCATACTCGGTAAATCATCTGGGTACATGTCAGGGAACTCACGGACTACTGGAATATCTTCCAATCTGATGGTGGTGGATTGGTAAATAATAATAAATGAGACTCGTGCATTTCTGGGTGCAAATGCATGATTCGTAGGACAGTGTCTAAAACAGCACCGTGGTGGGTTAACCACGACATCCCTATAATGACATCGACCTTTTGTCCCTCTAATGCTATGAGAGACGTAGGGTATACTCTACCCCCTAAGCATAATGGCGCTTTTTGAACCATCATGCTTGCTCAAATTTTACCACCCGGGGAACAAATCAAGTAAGGACTTTTGGTGGGTAGTATTTGCAAACTGTGCTCAACAATATAAGCTTGGCTAATAAAATTATGCGCGGCACCGGAATCAAATAAAACTATGTCGGAATGTTTGTGGAGTTGTCCATACCAGCAAGTATGAGTTCTCCTTCCGGCACATCCTCTATGGCGAGTTGGTGGACGGTGCTGGGGTTAGTGTTTGCCCGCCGTGCATTAATGGGATTCCGGGGCTGATTCCTCCCCAGAAACTGTGGTGCCATTCCGCTGCCTTGCTTCCCAGGGCAGTTAGTGGCGAAGTGCCCCTGGTGACCATACTTGAAACATGTGGTCGATGGCTGGCCGGTGCTTGGGGGATGAAAGCCCGTCATGCGCTTTTGAGGTGCAAACATACGCGGCATTTCCCACTGCTTCTGTTGTTTCTGCGGAGGTGCTGGTAATGCCGGTCGGAACGCCGGCTATGGATACGGACGATTGCAGAATTGCATCGGTCGCTGCGGTGGCTGCCAGTGTTGACCCGATGAGCGATACACCATCCGATATTTCTGGGGAGGACCATTTCCCTCTCCGCTGCTTTGCGGCATGCTGCGCTTCTTCTCCGCTGCTGCCAACTCCTTGCCGGAGTCCTCTTGTACAATGGCAGCATCAATCATTTTGTTGAGGCTGCCACGATTGAACATCACCAGCTTGTCCTTCAGGAGCAGATTTAGCCCCTGGTAAAAGTAGTCCCACCTCTTCTCATCCGTATCGGCGTGATAGGAAGCATAGAGGGCGAGATCATTGAACACACGGCATATACCAGTGCGTTCCTGTTTCCCTGCTGCAGGTAGAGGAATTCTTGGGTCTTCCTCTTCATAAGACCTGGTGGTATATGATAGGATCTGAAGGCTGTCTGGAACTCCGCCCAAGTTAGCACTTGCTCGGTGGGTTGAGAGGCGCAGAACATTGCCCACCAAGCGCTCGCGGACCCCTGAAGTTGCTGGGCCGTGAACTGTGTCTTCCGCTGCTCACTAACTTGGAGCAGCCCTAATTTCATCTCCATCGTGTGGAGCTAGTTGTCCGCATCAATGGGTTCATCCGCCCTTGAGAATACCGGGGGATGCGTCACTAGAAAATCCGAGTAAGAACTTTGTTGTCGTTCTTCCCGGTCTTGACACCTCTCTTGTCAAGATGTATTTGCAATCAATGTTTGCAGCAACTCGGTGTGCTGCTGTGCGAGCCCGCCATGACCGCAACTATATCTGCCAATGTGACCGTTGGCGGTGGTGGTGGCTGTGGTTGCTGCTGCTGCTGCTGTCCCGAGGAAGTCTCGGGAGGCTGTTGGGAGGCATCTCCCCCCTGACTTGAACCCCCAACCTCAGGGTTGGCACGAGTACGAGTCATTCTGAAATTCAAAACAGCAACGGTCAGCACATGTTATTCTTAAAATTCCATGGAAAAACAGTAGGTACTGCAGTGACACATTGAGAAAAATGGCACAACACTCACATATATTGATAAAAAAACTTTATACAAGATACATGATTCTCGAGTAAAAATTACAGCCACTTTTGACCACCCGAGGTGTTGTGCTGATGTTGTCACTACATACTCATGCGCTTCTGTCTTTCTAATAACATGTCTCTGTTACAAAAGCTACCATCCGTAGAAAAATATTTAAAAAGGTCAAATATTCATTTCTACAGTAAATCAGTGAGTTATAACATAAAACATGTCATTTAACTCATAAAATTTGGAAACATAAATCAAACCTAGAACAAATTTGATTTCTGGTCTGCCGTCCAAACTGACAGCACTGACCAGTTTCCCTTCTACCCAGTTTTAGACCATGCTAATGGCAAAACCAGTTCTGGAGTTCAACATAAAGTTAAAGTTAACTTCAATATATTTCCAGAATGTATTCGTATGCCCTCAGATCTATCCTGGTTCAAAAGTTATAAGATGTAAAAGTTGACAGAATTTCTGGACAGAATTGGACAGCACCTCCGTGCTTGAGGTGCTGATTTGATCCAAGAATTCCAGTTAATTCCATACATAATTTGACAAAACTTTATGTTACAAAATTGTAACCTATCACATTAACGTTTCAGAACTACCTCATTTTATATTTTTGGATTTTTATTCAGAAAGTTATGCTCATTTTACAGAGAGTTACAGAGAGTATTTGCTCTGTCCTGTTTTCTGGACAGTTTCAACTCTACTGCATTTTTCGACCAGTTAAGGGATGAAACACCTCTGTCCATCAATATAAAAGATTTAAATCTCTTCTAGAGATTTCCATAAATGTATCATACGACCCCAACATCAAAAGAACTCGACCTCTACCTCTGTACAACTTCAGCATTATTCCAGCTGAAAGCAGAGGACTCTGTTCCTAATCTTACATAAGTTGAAAACTAGCTTACTTTGAAAATCCTGATTAAGGGAAGGAATTAAATTAAAGTTTCAGTGCCCTGGATCAAAATTTTCAACTTTTACAATGAATTTATTTATTTAGTGGAGTGTGACGTCGAAGCGTCACCACAGACATGCCAGTACTACGTTCCTCACAAAGAAATCTAAACTAGACTTAGCCGGCTTCGTTAATTCAGTAGCACTAAATGACTCTCGCACATGGATGCTACTCGTCTACCGATTCATGGTTAGACTACCTTCAATGAACTCATCAGCGGATTCAGCTGCACACTGAACCCAGACCCAATACAGTTCCATACACCCGTCCGTCGTCACTCACACGGGTGTTCTCAAGCCAAACACGCCTTGAGCTACGTGTTCACGTTACCAACCACGTGACGTGGTATCCACCTACTTTCCCGTAGAATGCCGGGGACTGGCGTTACTCGAATACCCCAAACCACATGAAGAGTCATAGAGGATACTAAAGCTGGCCGGGTTACCTGCCACCCATGAGGCTCCACCCTTAAGCTTGTGCGCACTGGTGGACAACACTTACATACACCCCCAAGACATAAAGAGTCCCGAGATGCATGATTTTCTGACATAGCAAATAGGTTAGTTTTGCCACTTTCTATACACTAATAACATCCTTATATGGGCTAATAACTCGTCCCTCACTGAGCTTTTGAAAATTTAACCTTTTTTAGTGTGACAATCCTTAACGATGCTCTGATGCCACGCTGTGAGGACCCGACGGTCCCGACAAGCCAGGATCTCTCTGAGGGGTGTTGTGAGACTAAGCAAAAGGTCTCACGTTCATCCCATGAACGTGATCCCACTAGCACACACGCATACACTAACTTGGCGGCATGTACGGCTCCCACTCGACGTTGGTTCCCTCTTGGGGGTTCGTCTCCTCCTCAGAAGCCTCCTCATAGCACCCTACAAACGCTTCAAACACAAGCAGTGAGCACGTTGGCTCAGCAAGACTGACCCGTCTCACCTAAACATGAAACTCTACATTCTAGGTTTGCAGTGTATAATAGGAAAATATGTTGCAAAAGACACGCCTAATTAGTTGACTCTTACTTTCAAGTTTTAGCCTCAAGTTAGTGAGGAACCTTGAGCTAAGACGCATAAGAAATCCGCAATCAAACCAGAAACGCATTTCTCTTATGTGCTTTGCCTAAGGTTGAAAAGAATTTTAATTGGCTCTAAACTAAAGCATTTCACTAACAATGTAAAGCTTTCAACCAGCAACATTTTATCATGACAACTAGCTTGTTCTTTCTACGTTACAGTGAACAAGTGGTACTCACTGACCGCGAGGGACGGCGATTATAATCGATTTACACCTGCAGGGTTACCCGAATAACCCTTCACGTACGCCCGTACTCGATGATGCCTACAGCAACCATCACGGACGTCATACGCAACCACCTTTCATCCGTTAGCCAAGTGTTGAACAGGTCTCTATGCGGAGCATCCTCGGTGTCCGCTAGCCCATTTACACCTCACTGCTCTCAACCTACCCTCTAGACGACAATCAATGCCTCAACAGATTGCTACCAGAATTACATCGGTTTCCCGGTTCCCATATATCCGGTAGGTCTTCGGTACTGTTCTAGCTTGTTCAACAGGCCCGCACACGGCTCGGTCCTCAATCGACAGAAGCAGGGCTATGGCACCCAGTCTCCAAAGTCCTGCCCTTACTCTCCGTGTGGTCTCATTTTCTTGCCATGTGATTCATTGTCTATCTTTCTAACCGAGTGGTATGCCTCTAGCCTATTCTCGTGAGTAGTTCCAATTACTCGACTTGTACCGAATCCTATACCATTTTAGCATTGCAGTGGCTACTCGAGGTTTGAATCCTAAGCCCAAAACCCCTGGTTTTCTTGGGTATGCATTTGGATTTCCAATCAGGACTCTAATGCTCCATTGTAGGAAAGGCATAAAGTAAGTGAGCAAAACATATGACTTTATAAACGTATCTGTATCCTGCGAACTGGGTACCCCCACATAGTGGATAGAAAGCACCTGGACCCTGCCTTCCCGGCTTAGGCGGGCCCCAGCGTAAGCCACGCGCCCCGGGCCCGATGGACATACCCGGGATTGCCGCGTGTCTTCAGGCCCTGAGCCTGAAGACCGGCCGAGGGTGGCTCAGGAACCGTCACGTGTCTGGTGGTGCCGGACCCCATCTTCCGTCAAGAAGGGCTCCGGCGCGGCCGCGTGCCCAAGCTTCTGAGCCGCACCTTCTGCTGGAGAGAGCTCCGGGGGTGCCACGTGTCCTGCGGCTCCGGGTCCGACCTCCAACATGGGAGGGCTCCGGTGCAGCCACAAGGACAACAGCTCTGAGAATACCTCCCCCCCACCCCCCCCCCCCCCCCCCGAGGAAGACCCCGTATGTGCCACGTGGCCTGCGGCCCGGACCCGACCTCCAGTATGGGAGGGCTCTGGGGTTGCCACGTGCCCAACAACTCCGGACTACCCGGTACTCCGCAAGACAGCTCCAGCAGAGGCGCGTGTCTCGGGGGCTAGTCGCCCGGGCGTCATACCGACGAGCAACGGGCAGATGGCCAAGGAGTAAAGAAGAAGGTACGCTATCAGGTTGGGCATTCAAGGCTCGCGCCTTCCCCAGAAGCATGGTGCACGGTGCACGCCTCCGTTCCCCGTCTGCGCACCATTACGGTGAAAGACAGGGCGGCGAGGCGTGATAGCACAACAGTGCCGCCCAACGGCATAGAGCCGCCGAGCAGAACGATGAGACACGGCGACAATACGGGAACTTCATCATCACTGGCCGCCCGGACAAAGGCACCCGGCGTGACATGCGACACGCCTTAACTCCACTGACAGTGACAATGCATATAGCTGAAAATGCCTATATCTTATGGATAGGATGCAGATAGCCACGGGGCCACCTGTCGGGCCCCGGGCCACTTTGTAACTGCTCCAGCCTTGGGCTATAAAAGGACCGGGTCAGCCTCCGGGTAAGGGGTTCATGACCCAGCCAACTCACACACTAATATGCACGAGCAATACAACAAGCACTCCCGTGGACGTAGGGTTTTACGCTCTGGTGGCCCGAACCATGTAAATCCTTGTGTTCCTCTGGCCATTGTGCTCTGACCCTTGAGATCAAATAGCCCCACCAGAAAAAGAACCTTCGCGGGCTGTTCAGGCAGACTAGGGGAAGTGTCGCAGGGAAACACTTCGACATTTGGCGCGCCAGTAGGGGACTTTTTGGTTCTTGAAGCAGTTTGTGAAGCCCATAATGGTGAACATCTAGTCTTACGGAGGTTCTTCCCACCCCTCGCGTCGCCAGCGGCAGAGTGAGCAGGAAGTGTCCTCTGGTCCTAGAGCGGGACCGCCTGCACTGTTGCCTCCTGGCAGCCTTCAGTGGCAACGGCGACGGCGTCGCAAGCGCCGACTGAAGCCAGCCCAGAGAGTGTGCTGTTGGCAGCCCGTGCACTCCTCCATAACCCCCAAGCGCGGGAGCTTCCCCGTCCGCTGTCGAACAATGGTGCAACGATGTCGACCACCTGGTCGTTGCCGCGCTTTACTCGCCGTGTCACCGGAGGCGGCGGCCAGGGACGGAGCAGCTACCGCCCCGTAACCTAACAAGGGATTACAAGACGGTGACCACTCGCTCAACGGCAACGTCCAGTCTCCCCACTAAAGACCTCAGTGGTGAGCTGGACCGCCACCACCGTCAGAAGGAAGATGGCCGCGTCACCATCTAGCGATAGCGCGAGTGGCGTCGTAGCCTCGGGGACGAGTATGGTACCTCGAGTACCATGCGCCCCGTCTGCGCGAGTCAGAACTCCATCTCCCCAGGCTCAGTGGGAGGCTGCATGGCTCTGGCCCCACACCTTCGTATGGCGGTGTGGCCACACAAGTTCCGGCTGCACTTGCCGGAGAAGTTCAACGGAACACTCAACCCCATCGAGTTCCTGCAGATATACTCCACCGCCATCCTAGCTGCAGGAGGGGATGAGGCCATCTTGGTTAACTACTTCCCCGTGGCCTTGACCGGGTCAGCCCGGTCATGGCTCATGAACTTGCCCCAGGAGTCAGTAACCTCCTGCGAAGAGTTGTGCCGTCAGTTTACGGCCAACTTCGGGAGTTCCTACATCCGGCCGGGCTCGGAGGCCGACCTCCACGCCCTGCAACAGCAACAGGGAGAGTTGTTGTGCTCCTTCATCTAGTGTTTCTCCCAGGTTAGGAACACCACCCCCCGCATCTCCAACGCCTCCGTCGTCCTTGCCTTTCAAGAGGGCGTCCATGACAAGAAGATGCTCGAGAAGTTGTCCACACACAACGTGCAGGACGTCTCAAAGCTCTTCAGCTTGGCGGACAAGTGTGCCAGGGCCACAGAGGTCCGTAACTGGCACAGACCGCCCAGCAAAGGGGGAGAGCCCGCCAGGAAGGGCCCTGGTGGCAGAAAAAAGAAGGCCGGCGGCAAGGACAAGCCACTGGCTGGAGCCCACACTATAGCAGCAGTAGCGGTCGCAGGGGGCCGGGGCCAAGCGCCGACAAGTGCCCACGACAGCCGTCCGGTAGCGATGACGGCTATCAGAGGTGCCCTGTCCACGGCACCAACCAGCACAGCGCCAATGAGTGCCAAGAAATCCAGAGGCTGGCGGAGCGCTTCCGTGAGCTCCGACAGCAACACCAGGACGGTGCACCCTTCCACCAGCGGGAGGGCAAGCAAAAGGCTGACCCAGAGGTCAGCACAGACCAGGAGATGGAGTTCCAAGACGCCAAGCGGGCGTTAAAGGTCATCTATGACCCAGATGAGAACTCTGACTCTTACCACAATGAGCGACGCAAGATGCTTCACGCCTGACCAGGTGTTCCCCCACTTTGCTGTGCGACAAGGGCTCACCCGACGCCCAGGCACACAGCGAGGAGTAGGCAGCTCAAGAGAGGGCTGCCTGGAGCCCCGGCCAGTGGGTGACAAGCCTTTTCTCTGACCAGTACAAGCATGCCGCTCCAGGTGTGTCCGCCTTGCTGCAGGGGATGGGTACCTCTACCGAGACCACAGGCCATAGGACACCTTTGTAAGTTCTACCCTTAAGGTAGCAGTAGAATTGTTTTTCTTTTTCTCTTTCTTGTAAGGGTAACATAGAGACTAGGAACAGAGCTTAGAACAGCTAAAGTCCCAGAAGGCTCCAGTCACTCTTGGTACCCGGGGCGAGTCGTTGTCTTCTTACACCGCCTGTTGCCTCCTATTGCCCAAAGGAAGCCAGAAATAGGAAAAAATGTACCCTGTCCTGTGCACTCCATCACAGTTTATGTTGGCTCATGCATAGTAACTATAAACGGCATGTCTAGAACCTTCCCTACACACTAGTGCTACACATTTGTGGAGGAATGGATTCCGTCTCCATACCATCCAGGGGGTCAAGACCACGGTGGCCCGGAGCCAGAGCCCCAGTTTTCACCGGACCCCACTAAGCACTCTGCTGTGACAGCCCTATCGTGAGCGAGGTGCCTAAGCGGGGGTCCTGCTCATCTCCTAGTCAGGAGAGCAGTTCAAGTACATGGTGCATCTTGAATTCAAAGCTACTAACAGCATCGCAAAGTACGAAGCCCTCATATATGTCTTGAGTATTGCCCTTTCTCTAGTAATGCAGCAGATGCTAGTTAAAAGGCGACTCCCAACTCGCCATCAAACTAGTCGACAGTGAGTATTCCTGCAATGACCCACAACTAGCTGCCTACTTTATCCGTGTGCAATAGGTAGAGAAGGGATTACATGCTTTGGAGTAGCGCCATATACCCCGGGCCAACAACGCGGTGGCAAACAGCCTTTCAATAAAAGGCTCTGCATGGGCTCCGGTCCCTGAGGGCACCTTTGAAAGGAAGCTACCACGTCATACAGCCTAGCCTGCCAAACCAGGCAAAGGGGGTGAGCCTAGCACCTCGAAGCTGGCATTCCCGGTGGCCCTGCAACCATGGCGCTCGCCAAGGATTGTATGCGTCACCGGGGACTCTGTGCATCCCGGCGCCCAAGATTCAGAAGCTCAAGTAGGTCCTGATGCATGGATCACAGAGGTCCGGACCTACTTGAAGGACAAAATCCTTCCCGATGAACGTGTAACCGCTGAACTGATCATTCGTGTGGCTAAAAGATAACACTGGTAAACGGATATCTCTACAGGCATGGCGCCGACAGCGTTCTATTGCGGTGCATAACCTAGGAGGAGGGCTGCGAGCTATTAGCAAAGATCAGTGAGGGTGAGTGCGGCAACCATGCTTCATTCCACACGCTGGCCGGTAAAGCCTTCCGGCATGGCTTCTACTGGCCGATAGCCCTCCTGGACGCTGTCGAGTTGGTCAAGAGATGCAAGGCGTATCAGTTCCACGCCAAGCAGATCCACACACTGGTGCAGACGCTGCAAATGATCCTGCCCTCATGACCATTCGAGGCATGATGGCTGGGCATCGCGGCGCTACGACTCAGTGCTGGGGAACCAGCTGGCTCATGCCCCTGAGCAAGGTCTCGACCGCATCCTGGACGACCACATCGCCCGAGCCCGGACCGTCTCAATAGGTCTGTGGTGTCCCGGACCCTCGGGAGGCCCGATGCTAACACCCTGACTCATCCAGTCGACTTGGTAGGTGCGCCCCCCACTAAGTGGACACACCTACCAGGGGGCCATCACGGTAAACCACATGGGCAGAGCATCAGACCACTCCAGCAACAAGCAGAACACTCAGGGCGCCGACTACGACAAGCTGAAGACAAGGGTCGAACTCCCCTAGGGTCTTCGTGTTGCCAGTGGTCCAGAAGGAGTGGTAGCCACACTGCCCGGGCGCTCTGGGTCCTTACGCCACTAAGGTGTAAAAACCCAAGGAAAGCGACTTGCAAAAGTGATCATTTTCATCACCTCACAACACCACAGCTCATCTTGTGGATATCCTGTGAACACTTGTGAAGAGCAAGTAACCACCATCAAAAGGGTGATTAGAGGGGAAAGTCCTAACTTCCAAAAAGTGGGATTTTTACACATGAACATGATAGGTTGAGCTCACCCCTAGACCTTAAATAGTCTTGGGAAGGCTCAGGACAAATTTCATGCAAATCCAATAGTTTTTGAGGCACTTTTGGAGGCATTTGAAAAAGAGGCCAATTTGAATGTAAATTCAAATTGCAGCCACTTTCATCACTCAAATTCAAAAGTTGACTTCATATTCAAACTCGGCACATTTTTCTGAGTTAGTCCACCAATTTTCATCCCCATTGGACTTCATCTTGTCGGGAGCTAAATTTGCATTAATTCAAAACTGAATTTGAATTTCAGTTCAAATGTGAAGCAAATTTAGCCAAACCAATTTCAAATTTAGGAAATCAAATTCAAACAATGACTTGGAGGCTAAGTCTCACATTCAATTGGGAGTAGCTGAGGGGGCCCGACCTCGATCACGGGGTTGTGCCGCCTCGCCCGGGGATCGCATTGGGTGGTGCCGTGTTATGCGGCACCCAACAGCACACATATAAGGAACAATGTATTACATAAATCAAAGCCGAAGCTTACAATTGTTCTTCGTAAGTAATTTACATAAAATAGCTACAGCGGAAGTCTATAAACAGCTCACGTTGATTATCTAAGAAGCACTCGAGAAGGGGTCCAGCCCGCGGACTCCTCTCGCTAGCAACACGAAGACACGGCAGTGGCTAGGTTCTCCAAGTGTGACATGACTCGGAAGTTTCCGAGTCTCACCGGACAACCTTCTTTATAGCGTCGATGCTTACCTGCAAAACCACTTATATAGGAAGAGTGAGCACAAAGGCTCAGCAAGACTTAACCGTCTCTCCTAAGACATGAAACTCTACATGAAAGTAACCTAAGACTTAAGCCTGTCATTTGTGAAAAGACTCGCCTACAAGTTCATCCTTAACTTTCAGATTTTAGCCATATTAGTAGTGACCTTGCACCCAGCAACATTGGAACTCCACAATCAAACAAGAAACGCTTCATTACAATGTTACCTGTCCCAAGGTGAAAAATAGCTTTAGTTTGCTCTATCTCTACTTCAAACATGGTTTTCATGCAATTTATAATTAGCATAACAGCATTTAAAACTTTTGCAAACTATTACCACACAACTTGATTACTACGTCACAGCGCAGTGAGCAAGCGATACTCATAACCGCGAGGGACGGTGATTCGAATCGAACACTACCCGGTTAACTCGACACATACGCCCGTCTCTGAAGACCCAACTCTGGCGTCCTTCATTACGTCGTATGTGGCAACCTTTCTCAGGCCACTAAACTGTAGTACCGTTCGCGCCGTCTCGGGCTCATAGGTCTAACGAGACGATGTGGTATGCCTCTACAATCTAGTGAACCTGGTACATCGGTTTCCTGGTTCCCATATATCAGTAAGCATCCGGTACACAACTCAATACTTGCTCCCACACATACTCTTCGGTCCTTGACCAACACGGGCAGAGGTACCCGACCAAGACCTCGTCTTGTCGCTACCTAACTCTCCTGCCCTGTCTCATCTTTAGAAACGTAAACTTTAGTTTGCCTCTCTTTCCACACCCCACTTATGTGATCCTAAAACAAAGCTCGCGAGTAGATTCTAACTACTCGTCTTCTACCGGATGTCCTAGCCTATTTAGCACGGCCTTATTCTACGATGATGACCCAATTCTACCCTTGACCTCAGGGTTCATGTTTGGTTATGCAAGTGGATTATCAAACTTCCTTGACCTAATGCACATACAAACTTTGACCAATAGTAGTGAACAAAGGAAAACTTGAAAAACAACTTAAGTGCAAACCGGGGCTTGCCTTGGTTTTGTAGGTAACTAAAGTCAGATAAGATGAAGTTAGTTTCTGATGATGACTTGAAGCTTAATCCCTGCCTTCTTGCTCCTTGATGAAATCTTCACTTATCCACGTTTAACCACTACACGTTATGAATATGTATACATGTTTAATTATAAAACTTTTTGCTAACAAATGCTAAAGCCAAGTTTAAAACTGGAACTCTGTTCAAGAATTTAAAATGACACTGGGGGTGGTAGTTTGGGTGTGTGTCTAAGCATTATCATGACGTGAGAAGTGAGGTTCATCACTTGGGTGGTGAGCATCTAATTGGTTGAACAGAACACTACTGATCCAGGGCTCCAATGGAGCTGGAAATTTTTTTGTGAGTTCCATGTCACAAGAAGGTCCTCTGGACCAAAATTCAGAATGTTTCACCAAGTAGATCACACAGAATAATTCCCTAAGCATTTAGGCAAAAAGGAATTAATTCTGAATAAATTTGCACTTTCATGCAAATTCAAGTGAACTACAATTTCAAGCATAGTTCAGAGAGTATTCTTGAATTTTCCTAGGATTTTTGGAGCTAAGGAATGCCCAGAACTGAATTTCCAAGTTTTGGAAATTCTCTTAAAATGTTTCTGTATTCATTTGAATACAGAAACTTGGAATTACAATTACCCTAACTAAATCAACTCCAAATGAGCTGAAACTTTTACAGGAGTCTCCTAATATCCTAAAGAATATCCTGGCAAGATTTAGGGAATTTTGGATGAACCAAACCCCTCTAAAATTCTTTTGCTAAAAAGTTTAAAGAATTCTCCAGAATTTTCTATTGCTTTTCATGCAAATTGGGTTGCATCTTTTGATATAGCTTTTCATCCTGAATCCAACCCAGTTTGAATCACTAAATTTGGAGCTTCCTAGCAAAAGTTATGAGGTTCTAAAGTTTGAACTAAATCTGGAATTCAAATTAATTCGGGAAATATTCAAACTCTGACGGTGGGTCCACCCTACACGTGTCGGTTGCCAGAGCTAAGCCACACGGGGCCACAGACTACTTCCCGCACTGTCGCAAAGGATCCCGGGGCCACAGCTGATCGGGGATTTGATTTTTCCGCCACTGACACGTGGGACCCGCCGGTCACCTTCTTGCCCGGGCCGTTTCCTTTTTCCCGCGCCGCCCCCTCACCGTAAATTCGTCGGGGCTCGCCGGAGTCGGATTCCCGGCCGTCTCCCGGCTCGGTACTCGCCGCCTGGGGGTTTTCAGGGGCGAGCAACTCATCTACGGGGTCAGCACAAGCTATAGGCGCTCGGAACTAGGTCGGCGACGTGCGCACCCTTCGGTGAAGCTTCGGCGCCGTGGTCCGAGCATCCTAGCCCGCCAAAGGGTCGGAGAATTTGCTCTAAAGCATCAGGGAGTCATGGGGGGTGCTCGGCTTTGGCTCAAACTGGATCGGTAACGGCTCGAGATGGGGTCTCACCGTGCGCCCGGCGGTTCCCGCCATGATCGCCGCTCGAAAAGCTCGAAATTAGCTGTAACCACGGGGTTTCTAGCTAGGATTGTGGAGGGGATCGGGTCGCTAGCCAGTCTAGTTTATTTGTGCATGTTTTGATGAGCTAAGAACGAACAACAAATAAGAATTTTGGGTTTTCATACCGGATCATCGGTCTGGGGCCGCCGGCGAAGTTTTCCAGAATTCTCGCTCGGTGGTTCACGGATTTGCTTGAGGTTTGGAGGTGAGCAGCACGGGGCCGCAGCGCATCCGGGGACGCCGACACTTGGTCGTGACAGGCGCTAGACTCAGCTGTCCACGGAAGCTCTCTCCTCGGTTCCCTTTCGGCTGCCGCGCGAACACGGCGCCCTGGCGGCAGAGAGGACCAATCTCGGTCGCTTCTGTGGCGGGGAGAAGAAGAGTGGACGCGCTGTGTAGTAGCTCGGAGGGAGGCTGTGCGCGGGGTTAATATGCATCCCCGGTCAGAACCAAGGCGGCGGCGAGCTCGACGTTTACCGAGCGCGAGGAGAAGAAGAGAAACAGCGTTGGCTCGGTTCAGAGAGAAGGGATCACGCCGAGGCAGGGGGGTAAGCTGGTCGCCAGCGCGTGAGGGCAGGGGTGAGGCGGTTGCTTCGGTGTAACCACGGTGTCGCCCGGTGAGGTGAGCTGCGTTCGTGTCTGACCGAGAGTAAAACTTAGGCAGTAAGTTTGCTCTCCCCTCTCAATGACAACTGGGGCCCACAGCTCCCCTCAGCACCAAAAGATCTCCAACTTTTGACACCTTGCAAATTCAGCTGTGAGGGGTCCAAATTCAAAAGCCAATTTGCCATTTGACAATTTGTGCCACAGTTTCAAGTTTAAATTCAAATTTGGAATCAATTTACAAGTTCCTTTGATTTTCATATCAAAGTCTCTCCAAATTTGCTCAAAACTTGGCTCCCTCATAATTTGGATCTGAGGAATTCAAATATGTCCTCTGATCTTTGAGTTGGCTATTGCAAATATACTTTTTCAAACAACAGTTTGAATTTTCTCTTTTGAACATGCCCTCCTTCCTTTTTGAAGTGCACCTCTTAATTCAAACTGAATTCAAAGTTTTATTGCACATGCCAACACTTTCATGAGTAACACAAAAGTTTTTTTTAAGTCCCCTTTCTTGTATATAAACTCCACTTTATTCATAGCTCAAGTTTTCTATTCACAAGTTTCAGGACTTTTACATTCCTCCCCCCATAAAAAGAATCTTGTCCCGAGATTCAAGATTAAGGACAAGGTGGAGAGGACTACTACATATAAGCCTCTAACAACTCTGGATGATTGCGCTGCAAATACTCCTCGCTTTTCGATGTGGCTTCGTCGGACGTGTGATTTTCTCATAGCACCTTGAAAAATCGCAGCATCCGGTTTCTGGTCTCGCGAGTCTTTTCATCAATTATCTGGGTTGGTCGCTCAACATAAGTGAGGTCCGGCTTCAAATCTGCTATGTATCCCGTGAGAACCTCCGTTGGAACTTTTAAACACTTCCGCAACTGAGATATGTGGAAGACGTTATGAACTCCGGCTAAGGTTGCCGTTAGCTCCAAACGGTATGCCACGGGTCCACACCTTTCAATGACAATGAAGGGACCGATAAAACGTGGAGCTAATTTTCCTTTCACTTCAAATCGGTGAATGCCCTTCATTGGAGATACGCGGAGGTATACGTGGTTCCCAACATGGAAATCCAGAGGACGACGTCTCCTATCCGCATAGCTCTTTTGTCTGGACTGAGCGGCTTTCAGATTTGCTTGAATAAGCCTTACCCGCTCTTCAGCTACATTTACGAGGTCAATCCCGTAAATCACTCTCTCGCCAGATTCACACCAGTTCAAGGGTGTGCGGCACTTCCGGCCATAGAGAGCTTCATAAGGCGCCATTTTGATACTTGATTGATACCCGTTGTTATATGAGAACTCTGCCAACGGTAAGTGATCATCCCAGCTCTTACCGTGATGAATGGCACATGCTCTCAGCATATCTTCAAGTATTTGATTCACCCTCTCAGTTTGCCCGTCGGTTTGAGGGTGATACGCGGAGCTTCGAATCAATTTAGTTCCTAAGGATGTGTGTAGCTGTTCCCAGAAGCGGGACACGAACAGCGATCCTCTGTCGGAGACAATGGTACGGGGAACTCCATACAAGCAAAAGATTCGTGCTATGTACAACTCCGCATACGTCTTGGCGCTGTATTTGGTACGCACCGGAATGAAGCGTGCTGATTTGGTTAACCGATCCACGATTACCCAAATCGAATCATGCTTATTAGCCGTGAGAGGTAGTCCAACGATGAAGTCCATACTAATGTCCTCCCACTTCCATGCCGGAACGCTTAACGGTTGTAAGGTTCCCGCTTTCTTCATGTGGTCGGTTTTAACTCGCCGACACGTATCACATTCTGATACGTATTTAGCAACCTCCCTCTTCATCTGGGTCCACCAAAATTTGGTCTTCAGCTCTTGGTACATCTTGTTGCTGCCCCGATGAATAGAAAATTTGGATAAGTGAGCCTCATCCAAAATTTTCTTCCGCAGCCTCATATCACGGGGTACGACTATCCGGTTCTTGAACCATAGGGTGTCTTCATCATCTAACCGGAAACATTTCATCTCCCCGTCCTTCAATCTCCTTCTGATATGAGCCATGCCCTTGTCTTTCTTTTGAGCTTCCATGACCTCCTCTCTTATTGTAGGTATGAGAGCCAGATTATGTAAAGCTCCATATGGAACCAAGTAGAGACTTGGTTCTTCCTCTTCTATTGGCGCAATGGTTAGGTTATGAATATGAGACTTCCGGCTGAGTGCATCAGCAACCACATTTGCCTTGCCCGGATGATAATGAATTTCAATCTCATAGTCCTTGATCAGCTCCAACCATCGCCATTGTCGCATATTCAACTCTTTCTGAGTGAATATGTATTTCAAACTTTTGTGGTCGGTGTAGAGATGAACCAGATTTCCCAATAGGTAATGTCTCCACATCTTCAAAGCTAATACCACGGCAGCAAGCTCGAGATCATGAGTTGGATAATGTTGCTCATGATTCCATAATTGTCGTGATCCATATGCGACCACGCGTCCTCCTTGCATGAGTACACAACCAAGTCCGATGCCGGACGCATCACAATAAACATCAAATGGCTCCGGTTGAGCTAGAACCGGCCTGTTGTGAGGTGTTTCACCAACGCTTGAAAAGCTTCCTCACATGGCTTGCTCCAATCATATTTGATGCCCTTCTTCAGTAGCTCCGTCATAGGTTTGGAGATTTTTGAGAAGCTCAGGATGAACCTCCGGTAATATCCCGCCAAACCCAAGAAGCTACGAACTTCATGGACTGATGTTGGAGACTTCCATTTCAGCACTTGATCAATCTTGCTTGGATCAACAGCAACGCCTTCCGCTGAAATAATATGTCCAAGAAACGGCACTTAGTTGATCCAGAATTCACATTTACTAAACTTTGCATAGAGCTTGTGATCTCTCAAGCGTTGAAGCACGATATGCAAATGTTTAGCGTGTTCCTCTTCAGATTTGGAATAGACCAAGATGTCGTCGTGTAATACCACGACGAACTGATCCAGCTCCGGCATGAACACCGAGTTCATAAGATACATAAAGTGAGCCGGAGCATTGGTCAACCCAAATGACATGACAAGATACTCATAGAGTCCATATCTTGTCGAGAATGCTGTTTTCGGGACATCTTCCGCGCGGATCTTGATTAGATGATATCCCGACCTTAAGTCCATCTTAGAGAAGACTTTAGCACCCACTAGCTGATCGAAGAGGATATCAATTCTTGGTAGTGGATACTTGTTCTTTATTGTCACAGCATTTAAAGGATGATAATCGACGCATAGCCTCAGCGTCTCATCCTTCTTTTTCACAAACAAAGCTGAGCAACCCCACGGTGATGAACTTGGACGAATAAACCCCTTGTCCATCAGATATTTGAGTTGTTCCTTCAGCTCGGCTAATTCATTCGGAACCATTTTGTATGGTCTCCGAGAGATCGGCGTGGTTCCCGGTATCAACTCTATTTTGAATTCCACCTCGCGCTCAGGTGGTAAGCCTGGAAGATCTTCGGGAAATACGTCTCGATATTCACGTACTACTGGAATGTCTTCTAGCTTGCAGGCCTCGGCATTACATACTTCCGGGTCTTTGGAAACCGCTTTGCCGAGATACAAGGTTTGACGCCCGTGAAGTGGAGAGTCCAAGTGAACACTCCTGTTCTCGATGTCCAGAACAGCCTTATGGAAAGTCAACCATGATATTCCCAATATGGCATTGATTCCCTGGTCTTCAAGAATGATGAGGGTGGTAGGATAAATTTTTTCACCCAAGCAAAGTGGTGCTCGAGAGACGGCTTCATTAGTTGATATGTCTCCACCTGGTGAGTGAATAAGGTAAGAGCCTTTTGTGATAGTGGTGGAGATCTGATCCCGGATTACCGTTGCCCGGCTAATGAAGTTATGTGTTGCACCAGAGTCGAATAAAATGACAACCGGCTTGTCATTTAAGGTGAACCTGCCGGCCAGAACAGGTCCTCCCTTTGGCAGATCATCAACTGACACATAATTAACTGTCCCCACCTTGGACATCGCTTTTCTTTGCTGCCCAAGATCACTCTGTGGAACTGGACACGCAGACACAACGTTGCTGCTCGGTTCAGTTGCTTCATTGACGTTGAGCTCGTTGTCAACATGAAATGGGACAGCACTTGGTTCAGCTGAGAAATCACCTTGTTCATCTTCAACCTCTTGAGGGTAATAATATTCTAGTGCACCTTGTTGATACTGAGGTGCGTAAGAAACAAGTTGCTGCTGCGGTGGAGGTTAATAAGACCTCTGTGGAGTAGAAGAGTCGTCACACTCTCAGAATGATTGCACCTCTTGTGGAATCTCTCGACCGGAAGGTGAACGGATCACCAACCGATACTTCTGAGGTAGATGATTGTCTTCATTCTGTGATGAGTCCCTCTCCCTCTTTTCTTTGAGGTAGAGGTTGGAATAATATTCTTGAGCGATAGCACAGCTCACAAACTCATCAAAATTCTCTTGGCTAACTTTAGCCAATTCACATCGCAGCCTAGCGGTCAGCCCTCGGTAGAAATTATAACCCTTCAAAGATGGTGATTTCACATAGTCAGGGACATATTGAGCTAAGCGATTGAGTTCCTTCGCATACTCAATAACACTCATGTCCCCTTGCTTCAGACTCCAGAATTCATCCAGACTGGTTTGCATTATGCCCGCAGGGATGAAACGAGCATGAAATACAGTCTGGAACTCCGCCCATGTGACACGATGCCCGGCTGGTTGCACAGCAAGGTATTCTGCCCACCATGCTACAGCAAAGCCGTGAATCTGTTGAGCGGCATATAGAGTCTTCGAGAATTCATCACATTGGATCAACCCAAACTTGGACTCAATGACACGTAACCAGTGATTTGCTTCACAATGGTCAGCCGCCTCAGAGAATACCGGCGGTTGTGTCGCCAAGAAATCCAGGTACGTGCTCTGGGTTGGCATGTGACATTGAGCTTCTCGATCTATGCCTTGCTGAACTAGAGTTTGGAGAGTTTCATTCATCTTCGCCATAATTTCAGCCAATCCGGTTGGCAATGGCTCTTGTGATGAAGTGGAGTCATTCCCACCTCAACTTGAACCTCCAATCTCCATTTGAGAGTGTGCGCGTACCATACTGCGAGAAACAAAATTTTGAGTCAATCAAAATTCTATCTCCGTAGTAAGTAAAGATAAGTAAAACATGAATATGTCATGAACTTTATGAAAGCATAACCACATTCATGTTTAAACAAATCTTAAGTACGCTAAACTAATCAGCGGAACTACCCTGACCAGTTCACACAAACTCCAAATTTTACTCAAGTTATCAACAGATTCTTGACTTGAGTTCAATACCAAAGTTTTAGTAAACATCAGTAGCTTTCCAACAAGTACTCATAGGCTCCTTAAAGATTTTTCTACAGGAAGTTATGGCTTAAAAACAGAAAGGTCCAGAGAGGTTTTTGCTACTGTCCTGGTTTTGAACAGTTTGCCTTCCACTGGACTTTTCACCCACTTAACGTATGATTTTGCTCTGGAGGTCTACAAGGAAGTTGTAGAACACTTGAAAATCTTTCAAGAACTGTATCATACACCTTATTTGGGTCAAGTTACTCAGAGTTATGCTCTGTTAAAGTCCAACAAGAATTTCTGCCAGAAACAGAGCACTCTATTTTTGAAAACTTTGACACCTAGTTATACTCTCATTTGAGTCTTAGCTCAAAATAAGAGTTCAGTAACTGATATTTGTTTCAAACTTCCATTTTTAGTTGAAATTTAGTTCATGAATCATTTCTTAATAGGGAAGAGGTTATTAAGTGTAGTACGATGTCGATGCACCGTAAGAACATGTCGGTACTACGTTGCCTCACCAAAGAAAATCCTACGCCGGATCATACCGGCATATACGTATTAGCAGTGGCACTAAGACGGTCTCTCGCACACGTATACTACACGGGATACGTACGTGGTTAGTACCTGTAGAAGAACACTCAATAGTGGTGCACTCAAAGGTTGTTTCATTTCAGGCAGTTCCATATTTGAAAGTAAATACAAACGCCCGTGTCATTGTCATACGGCCGTCCTTGAGTTAAGTCACGTCTCAAGGCACGTGATCATGTTTCAACACCACACGACGGGGAACCCGAGTATGTCATGAACGGGTCGTCACGGTTGGGAACGTTATCAACCCAACGGACACCACCTACTGCCCTGCAGGGCACGCCGATGGCAAGCGCTGCGTATGTCCTCCTGGGCTACTTCCAGATGAACACACTATCGCGTTACTGACCACACGATGGGGTCTCCACTTACTTGCCTAATGCACGCTAGGGATCAGCATTTCATATGAACTCAGGAACATGAAGAGTCCAAGAGTCTCATATTAACATCTCACACCAAGCTGTGAGATCTAACCCTGAACCACTTTTCTCGTCAGGGGAGCTAACCGAAATTGAACCGCTTTCGGTGGCGTTCCTTACCATGTTTACCTGAGCGTAGGTGTGTCGTTACATAATGAAAATTCAGAATTAAAACACATATGTTAGTCTTGCCACTTTAAGTAACTACACTACTATGGTCCTTATGTGGGCCTAATATCGTTTCCTCACCGTATCCTAAGTTTTTGTCGTAATACCATCCTTATTCCGTGCGCTATTACCAATGCGGCTCTGATACCACACTGAGGGGGCCCGACCTTGATCACGGGGTCGTGCCGCCTCGCCCGGGGATCGCATTGGGTGGTGCCGTGTTATGCGGCACCCAACAGCACAAATATAAGGAACAATGTATTACATAAATCAAAGCGGAAGCTTACAATTGTTCTTCGTAAATAATTTACATAAAATAGCTACATCGGAAGTCTATAAACAGCTCACGTTGATTATCTAAGAAGCACTCGAGAAGGGGTCCAGCCCGCGGACTCCTCTCGCTAGCAACACGAAGACACGGCAGCGGCTAGGTTCTCCAAGTGTGACATGACTCGGAAATTTCCGAGTCTCACCGAACAACCTTCTTTATAGCGTCGATGCTTACCTGCAAAACCACTTATATAGCAAGAGTGAGCACAAATGCTCAGCAAGACTTAACCGTCTCTCCTAAGACATGAAACTCTACATGAAAGTAACCTAAGACTTAAGCCTGTCATTTGCAAAAAGACTCGCCTACAAGTTCATCCTTAACTTTCAGATTTTAGCCATATTAGTAGTGACCTTGCGCCCAGCAACATTGGAACTCCACAATCAAACAAGAAACGCTTCATTCCAATGTTACCTGTCCCAAGGTGAAAAATAGCTTTAGCTTGCTCTATCTCTACTTCAAACATGGTTTTCATGCAATTTATAATTAGCATAACAGCATTTAAAACTTTTGCAAACTATTACCACACAACTTGATTACTACGTCACAGCGCAGTGAGCAAGCGGTACTCATAACCGCGAGGGACGGTGATTCGAATCAAACACTACCCGGATAACTCGACAGATACGCCCGCCTCTGAAGACCCAACTCTGCCGTCCATCATTACGTCGTATGTGGCAACCTTTCTCAGGCCACTAAACTGTAGAACCGGTCGTGCCGTCTCGGGCTCATAGGTCTAACGTGACGATGTGGTATGCCTCTACAATCTAGTAAACCTGGTACATCGGTTTCCTTGTTCCCATATATCAGTAAGCATCCGGTACACAACTCAATACTTGCTCCCAGGGTCGCATACGCTTCGGTCCTTGACCGACATGGGCAGAGCTACTCGACCAAGACCTCGTCTTGTCGCTACCTAACTCTCCTGCCCGGTCTCATCTTTAGAAACGTAAACTTTAGTTTGCCTCTCTTTCCACACCCCACTTATGTGATCCTAAAACAAAGCTCGCGAGTAGATTCCAACTACTCGTCTTCTACCAGATGTCCTAGCCTATTTAGCACGGCCTTGTTCTATGACGATGACCCAATTCTACCCTTGACCTCAGGGTTCATGTTTGGTTATGCAAGTGGAGTATCAAACTTCCTTGACCTAATGCACATACAAACTTTGACCAATAGTAGTGAACAAAGGAAAACTTGAAAAACAACTTAAGTGAAAATCGGGGCTTGCCTTGGTTTTGTAGGTAACTAAAGTCAGATAAGATGAAGTGATGATGACTTGAAGATTAATCCCTGCCTTCTTGCTCCTTGATCAAATCTTCACTTATCCACATTTAACCACTACACGTTATGAATATGTATACATGTTCAATTATAAAACTTTTTGCTAACAAATGCTAAAGCCAAGTTTAAAACTGGAACTCTGTTCAAGAATTTAAAATGACACTGGGGGTGGTGGTTTGGGTGTGTGTCTAAGCATTATAATGAAGTGAGAAGTGAGGTCCATCACTTGGGTGGTGAGCACCTAATTGGTTGAACAACACTACTGATCCAGGGCTCCAATGGAGCTGGAAATTTTTTTGTGAGTTCCTTGTCACAAAAAGGTCCTCTGGACCAAAATTCAGAATGTTTTACCAAGTAGATCACCCAGAATAATTCCCTAAGCATTTAGGCGAAAAGGAATTAATTCTGAACAATTTTGCACTTTCATGCAAATTCAAGTGAACTACAATTTCAAGCATAGTTCAGAGAGTATGCCGGAATTTTCCTAGGATTTTTGGAGCTAAGGAATGCCCAGGACTGAATTTCCAAGTTTTGGAAATTCTCTGAAAATGTTTCTGTATTCATTTGAATACAGAAACTTGGAATTACAATTACCCTAACTAAATCAACTCCAAATGAGCTGAAACTTTTACAGGAGTCTCCTAATATCCTAAAGAATATCCTGGCAAGATTTAGGGAATTTTGGATGAACCAAACTCCCTCTAAAATTCTTTTGCTGAAAAGTTTAAAGAATTCTCCAGAATTTTCTATTGGTTTTCATGCAAATTGGGTTGCATCTTTGGATAGAATTTGGAGCTTTATAGCAAAAGTTATGAGGTTCTAAAGTTTGAACTAAATATGGAATTCAAATTAATTTGGGAAATATTCAAACTCTGACGGTGGGTCCACCCTACACGTGTCGGCTGCCGGAGCTAAGCCACACGGGGCCACAGACTACTTCCCGCGCTGTCGCAAAGGATCCCGGGGCCACAGCTGATCGGGGATTTGATTTTTCCGCCACTGACACGTGGGACCCGCCGGTCGCCTTCTTCCCCAGGCCGTTTCCTTTTTCCCGCGTCGCCCCCTCACCGGAAATTCGTCGGGGCTCGCCGGAGTCGGCTTCCCGGCCGTCTCCCGGCTTGGTACTCGCCGCCTGGGGGTTTTCAGGGGCGAGCAACTCATCTACGGGGTCAGCACAAGCTATAGGCGCTCGGAACTAGGTCGGCGGCGTGCGCACCCTTCGGTGAAGCTTCGGCGCCGTGGTCCGAGCATACTAGCCCGCCAAAGGGTCGGAGAATTTGCTCTAAAGCCTCAGGGAGTCATGGGGGTGCTCGGCTTTGGCTCAAACTGGATCGGTAACGGCTCGAGATGGGGTCTCACCGTGCGCCTGGCGGTTCCCGCCATGTTCGCCACTCGAAAAGCTCGAAATTAGCTGTAACCACGGGGTTTCTAGCTAGGGTTGTGGAAGGGATCGGGTCGCTAGCCAGTCTAGTTTATTTGTGCATGATTTGATGAGCTAAGAACGAACAACAAATAAGAATTTCGGGTTTTCATACCGGATCATCGGTCTGGGGCCGCCGGCGAAGTTTTCCCGAATTCTCGCTCGGTGGTTCACGGATTTGCTTGAGGTTTGGAGGTGAGCAGCATGGGGCCACAGCACGTCCGGGGACGCCAGCACTTGGTCATGACAGGCGCTAGACTCAGCTGTCCACGGAAGCTCTCTCCTCGGTTCCCTTTCGGCTGCCGCGCGAACACGGCGCCCTGGCGGCAGAGAGGACCAATCTCGGTGGCTTCTGTGGCGGGGAGAAGAAGAGTGGGCGCGTTGTGTTGCTCAGTAGCTCGGAGGGAGGCTGTGCGCGGGGTTAATATGCATCCCCGGTCAGAACCGAGGCGGCGGCGAGCTCGACGTTTACCGAGCGCGAGGAGAAGAAGAGAAATAGCGTTGGCTCGGTTCAGAGAGAAGGGATCACGCCGAGGCAGGGGGGTAAGCTGGTCGCCAGCGCGCGAGGGCGGGGGTGAGGCGGTTTCTTCGGTGTAACCGCGGTGTCGCCCGGTGAGGTGAGCTGCGTTCGTGTCTGACTGAGAGTAAAACTTAGGCAGTAAGTTTGCTCTCCCCTCTCAATGACAACTGGGGCCCACAGCTCCCCTCAGCACCAAAAGATCTCCAACTTTTGACACCTTGCAAATTCAGCTGTGAGGGGTCCAAATTCAAAAGCCAATTTGCCATTCGACAATTTGTGCCACAGTTTCAAGTTTAAATTCAAATTTGGAATCAATTTACAAGTTCCTTTGATATTCATATCAAAGTCTCTCCAAATTTGCTCAAAACTTGGCTCCCTCATAATTTGGATCTGAGGAATTCAAATATGTCCTCTGATCTTTGAGTTGGCTATTGCAAATATACTTTTTCAAACAACAGTTTGAATTTTCTCTTTTGAACATGCCCTCCTTCCTTTTTGAGGTGCACCTCTTAATTCAAACTGAATTCAATGTTTTATTGCACATGCCAACACTTTCATGAGTAACACAAAAGTTTTTTTTAAGTCCCCTTTCTTGTATATAAACTCCACTTTATTCATAGCTCAAGTTTTCTATTCACAAGTTTCGGGACTTTTACAGTAGCTGGGATATTTCCAGCGAAAACAGAGATGAAAAATTAGAAGAGAATTAGAGGGGAGGGACCCACTTGTCAGTAGCCTTCACACTGAAGTTTTCTATGATTCAATAAGGGTAAAAATAAGGGTTGATCTTTGTCGCTCGGCCGAAGCTGCACGCGCCAGCCAGCCCCAACGTCGGCGCCCGACCGACTTGCCATCGCCACCTCCTGCTCGAGGGAAACACTGAGTGCAGCACGTGATCAGTACGCTGTGCCACGTGAATCTTCACTCTCTTCTCCACCGTGTCCGAAAGCCGAACTCACGCCAGCGCCGACCTCCTCTGCTCTCCGGTGTCCGAGAGCAAGAAGCCGTTTCACGCCTGACGAGCTACACGAAAAGGGTCTGCTCCAAGGTGCTTGATACGCTCGTGCCGACCGCCCCTGCTCTCGTGCTTCGCCCGGGTAGAATTTGTCCGGTTAGTCATTCGGGGTTCCAAGGACCGAATCATTCAAAACTCGGAAATTCGTAATGGGTAGTTCACTACTGAGGATTTCGAGCTACACAAACGGTGTGCACTTGTCCACGACCACCTAGGATCAAAAACCAGCGAAAACCATGGACTAGGGTTGCTGTTCTTTGAAATTTCCCGGCCACGGCCGTTTTAGCCCTAGGTCGACGGTGAGGTCATAGTTGCGGCCGTTTTCACGAGGATCAGTGCTCATATCTGTGATCAGCAAGTCTCAGCGGAGCTCTCCGAGCAAACCGTGTCAAAAAAGGTGCAGAGGACACCGAGTTCAATGTCGCCGAGGAGCTCCCGGCCACTGTCACCGTCGAGAGCACTATTCCGGCCGTCGCCGAGCTCCGGGGAGTGCACCACCGTGTTTCCCAGGCAGAAATATGCACAGGCAGCAAGTCTCATCGAAGGTCGGGCAGCAGAATGCCCGGCGGCGAGCTCTCCGGTGAAGGGGGCGGCAGGGAGCCGCGGGAGCGCGAGGTAGACGAAGCCCCGCGGGCCCCATGTGTCAGCCTCTGTTTAAACAGCGCCGGATCTGCTGTGGCACCGGGATCTCGTGCGACTGCACGGGAGACTCTGCGGACCCCCGTGTGGTTTGGTTAAGGTGCTGACACGTAGCCCGGGGACCCCACCAGCCGGTTTAAACTTTATTTGAATTTTCAGATTTGGTTCAAACTTCAAATGCACCTAACGTCTGCTAGGAAGCTCCAAATTCAGTGAACCAAATTTTGCTGAACTACGCTTTTTGAGTACTTTACAGAAACACAAGTTTCAGCTCATGAAACTTAATAGTTTTCCAGAATTAATTCCCTAAATTTTAAACTGTTGGGAATTTTATCTGGAGAATTACTTTATGAAAAATTCTGAAATTTGGCTGGGAGGTTCATTGGAAAATCCTTGAGTCACAGTAAAATTTTCGGACCCATCAAAGTTCATTTAGTCAACCTAATGGTGTGATTAAGTGAACTGCACTGAGAAAATAGAAAAATGTACAGAAACATTTTTCAGATTTTCTCAATTCTTGTTTAGGGCATAACTTCATCTAGAATTCTTCAAATGACATGAAACCAATTCCATTAGAACCATATCAAATTCTAGTTTCCACAAAGTAATGGTTGGAACCATGAAAATCCCTGGAATTCCTTAGAGGCTCTACTAATGACCAAATAGGCTTTTATTTGTACAAAGCTCAAATGAACTTTGTTTCAAATGAAATTTGGTCAAGACTCTGGTTAGGACCCTACCAATCCACCATAAAAATTTTAGAACCAAAGGGGAGGGCTAGCCCTGGTTTACATTAAACCATTTTACAAAGTTTTGCTTTGTTATATACTTGGTATGAGGTTTATGGATGTGCATTAGGTGTAGGGTGGATGTAACCCAAGTGCATAACCAGAATTTTCCTATAAGAGTGAGGGTAGTGTCTAAGGCCTCGAGTAGACAGGCTATGCTTAATGATTCATAGAACTTCGGTACAAGTCGAGTAGTTGGAATCTACTCGCGAGTTAGGCTTGGGAGACACGGGATTGGTTCGAGTGATGTGAGATCACTTTAGTAATGAAAATGAGACTAGGCAGGGGCTAGGGCGCAGCAAGAGGAAGTCTTGTGTGCACAGCCCTGTCTTTGTCGATTGAGGACCGATCCGTGTGCGGCCCTGCTGAACAAGTATTGAACGTACCGAAGGCATATCGGATATATGGGCCCCGATAAACCGATGTAACCTATACCTCCGGACGTCGAGGCATAACACACTGATTTATAGGTGTAGGCTGAGGGCAGCAAGGTGGAAATCTGCTAACGGGCATAGAGAGATGCTCCGTATAGGGAACCTCCTGCTCGTTTCGGTGCGACCGGTTTCATGTTTGGGCCGTTGGGTGAAAGGTTTGTGGGGACCACCCCGTGGTTCACCCACTCCAAGATCGCATAGGGTGGTGCCGTGCGATGCGGCACCCAACAGCACACACGAAAAGAATTAAGAACAACATACAAACTTTTATTTGATATAAAACAGCGGAAGTATTTTACAAAACATAATTATACAGCGGAAGTATTCTTTATTAACACTCTCTCATTCTAACTAAGTAAAAGTGTAGCTGTCCAGCCCGGGGGCGCTACACACTAGCAGCGTGGAACCGGAGATCACGGCGGCGTGCAGGGCTCCAGCTCGGCCGTGTACCCCGACGGGGGCATTGCCTCATCCTCAGACCTCTCCTCATAGCTCTCACCTGCATACAGCTCAAATATTGCAACCGTGAGCACGATGGCTCAACAAGGCTTAACCGACTAGCCTAGGCATGGAACTCTACATGCAGGGATGTGTAAGATAGGAATAAGGACTTTGCAACAAAGACACGCCTATAAGTTGATCCTTACTTTCCGTTTTATAGCAGCAGATTCATGTGCCTCAGGCAGCCCTCACATCGGAAGTACACAATCAAACAAGAAACGCTTTCCTCCGATGTGGTGATGCCCAAAGCAGAAAATAAACTGAATTAGCTCTACATCTACAGCAGACATGGTTTCCAAAACATTAATATATCATCACAGCATATTATCATTCATCTGGCTTACTTCGCTTCTTACTACGTCACAGAACAGTGAACAAGCGGTACTCAAATAACCGCGAGGGACAGTGATTGCAATCAGGAGACACCCGGACAACACGTTGCATACACCCACTTTCAGAAGCGTGATTCCACACCCCTTCCTACTCTGTTGTATGCAACAACCTTTCAAAGGCAAACCAAATGCCGAACCGGTCCATCCGTAACGGGCAGGAGGTCCCCGCGTGGAGCGTGACTGTGCCCACCGGTGTAAAAGCCCAAGAAAAGGGACTTGCAAAAACTTTTCTTCACCTCACAACACCACAGTTTTATTGTGGACATCTTAGAAAATATTGTGAAGAGCGAGTAACCTCCATCAAAAGAGTAATTAGAGGGGAAAGCCTTCACTTTCACAAAGTAGGGTTTATACACATATGATCACACATGAGAGGGTGATTCAAAACTGTTGCATTCCAATTCATGATTGCAGCAGCTAAAACAAGGATCAAAGTGCATAATTGGATTCCTCAGGTCCAAATTAGTGGGGAGGCAAAGTTTCAAAATTTTTTGAAAAGATTTGCTACCCATTTTTCCAAAAAGGATCCAAATATGCCAAGAATTCAAATATACATTTGAATTTGAGGTAAATTTGCCAAACCATACCAATGTAGCTCAGTTTGAGATTTCCAACATGTGAATTCATCTTTTGTCAAGTTTTGGAGATCTTTTGAGAGGTGGTAGAGCACTGACCAGTGGGGCCCACATGTCATTGGGTGAAATAGACTTAGCCCCCAAGTCTTCTCTCTGTTTCTCAGTCAACCGAGCGCAGCCAGCTGCCGCGCGCGCACCGCCGGCCGAACGGCCACCTCCTGGTTCCCGTCGCTCGTGCTGGCAGCCGGGAAACGGCGCGCCCTCTCCTCTACGTGACCCCTCGCCAAGCCACCGAAGACGTACGCGTGCTTCTTTGCAAAACAGCGAGCCCCCGCTCTGCTCGGTCACCGATGCCGCTCCCCCGATCCTCCCCTGCACGCCGACGTCCGCTCGGCCTTTGCCGGAGCTCCCAACACAGAAAGGGAGCGCCGGTGTGTGCTCTAGCTAGCCATCTCACCACCCCGCGGTGTTAGCACCGCACTCGACCACAAATCGACGATCGCCACTGAGAGCTCAGGCCACCGGCGGAAAGGCGAGGACTGCTCCCCGTGGACAGCACGCCACGGCCAGTTTCACCGCCGGACTCCTACACGAAAAAGGTGCGCCGTGCTCTCTAGATCGTGTAGATGCAAGCCGAATAGCGGTTGAACCACCGGATGAAGAGTATTTCCAGTTCTTCCGAAACGTAGTGCATTCGGGTAGAGCGCGGTCTACCCCAAAATTCCTGCTACTCGTTTAGCTATTGGCCGCGCAGGCTTGCCAACACCTTCCTCACTCCCTAGCGGCCCACCTCGACCAAGAATCAAGGGAAATGACCCAGAAATGGCTGGGTTTAGGTTGTTTTTCGGGGCGCCATAGAATAACAGCTCGGTTCACCGTGGAGCTCTAGGTTGCCGACCTTTTCATGGGGTTTGGCGGCCATTTCCATCAGCCTTGAGCTCCCGTGGTGCTCTCCGACCCTTTGCCAATCATTTTGATGCGTTGTAATGCATTCTCGACCACGCCGGAACCCTAACCGCCGCTGTCACCGTCGGGAGCCCTGTTCCGGTGAGCTACGGCCGCCGGCGACGCCACCGACGAGTTCAGCGACGTGAGTTAGGGCGGGGCGGCTTGTTTGGGGCCGGGAGACGGCCGGGAAAGCAGTTCCGGCGACGCTCGCCGGAGTGCGCCGCCGCGGGCCCCTGTTTGGCGCGAGGAAGGAGAAGACTGCTGGGTGGGACCCACCGGCGGACATTTAAACATTTTGAAATGTCCAGTTTGTAGTTCAAACTTTGGAGGACCACAACTTGGGTTAGGAGAATCCAAAAATTATGAAACAAATTTTGTTGGATTCCTCTAACAGAGTACAAGCCAAATCTGAAACCCAATTTTTATGAAACCCATTAATTAATTCTGGAAAAGTCTTTAAAGCTTTTCAGCAAAAGAATTTTAGAGGGGTTTGGTTCATCCAAATATCCCAAATTTTGCCAGAATGTTCTTTAGGACATTAGTGAACACCTGTAAAAGTTTCAGACCATTTGGAGTTGATTTGGTCAGAGCAATTCAAATTGGAAGGTGCTGTGTTCATTTGAACACAGAAACATTTTCAGAGAATTTCCCAAAACTTGGAAATTCAGTCCTGGGCAAATCTTAACTCCAAAAATGCTAGGAAAATTCATGCAAACTCTATGAGCTATAATTGAAATTTTAGATCATTAAGTTGGGCATGAACAGGGGTATTACCTCAGAATAAATTCTTCTTTGCTGATTTGCCAAGAGAATTATTCTGAGCAAACCATTCCATGAAAAGTGCTAAGGTTTGGTCCAGAGAGTTTTCTTGTGACAAGGAACTCACAGAAAAATTCTCAGCTCCATTGGAGCTCTAGATCACCCCTGTCCTGCTTAACCACTTAAGGGATTAATATGGAAAAGGGGGAAAACCACCTAGCATTTAACCATGTGATTAAGTCCAAGCCAAACCCCCAACACCAGTTCATCTTTAAATTCTTAAACAAAGTTCCAGGTGTTAGAGGCTGGTTTTTAGAACTAATAGTAGAAGTCTTACTCTAAAACTCACATTTGCATCTAAATTAACATGTAGTATTTCATTAACGTGTAGCCGTTGAAGAACAGACTCCGGAAGTGCTGGACTTCCTTCTTCCGGACGAAGACTTAACCCCTGACCAGCAGCAACAAGTCAAGTCCCGGTTTGCATTAACCTTTTTATAAGTTTTATTTTGTTTACACGTATCATATAAGGTATGATTGTGCATCAGGTGTAGGATGGATGGAACCCCACTTGCATAACCAGAAATTTTCCCTAAGAGTGAGGGTAGTGTCTAAGATCTCGAGTAGACAGGCTATGCTTAATAATTCATAGGGCTTCGGTACAAGTCGAGTAGTTGGAATCTACTCGCGAGATAGGCTTGGGACACACGGGTTCGGTTGAGTGACGTGAGACTAGGCAGGGGCTAGGGCGCAGCAAGAGGGAGTCTTGTGTGCGCAGCCCTGTCCGTGTCAATTGAAGACCGATCCGTGTGCGGCCCACGCTGATCAAGTTTGAACGTACCGAAGGCATATCGGATATATGGGCCCCGATAAACCGATGTAGCCTAAACCTCCGGGCGTCGAGGCATAGCACACCGATTTATAGGTGTAGGTTGAGGGCAGCAAGGTGGAAATCTACCAACGGGCATAGAGAGATGCTCCGTGTGGGGAACCTCCTGCTCGTTTCGGTGCGACCGGTTCGACGTTTGGGCTGTTGGGTGAAAGGTTGTCCCGTACGACATCGAGTGAGCGTGCTGTGCAGCTCCATGGGTGGGCGTACGTGACATGCTCTTTGGGTTTCCCTGCAGGTGTATATCGAGTCGATTCGCCGTCCCTCGCGGTGAAGAGTACCACTTGGTCACTGAGTCGTGACGTAGATTAATGGATGAAACCTGTTGATTCAATATTTCTGGTTGATATAATTGTATTGCTACATGGGTGCCACCAAATACTGCTTACTAAATTTCAGATTTCATGAACTGTTAACTTGTTGCTAAAAGATGAACTAAGGATGAACTTGTAGGCGTGTCCTTTTGCTGAAATGTTACTATCCTATGTCCATTGTACCCCTCATGTAGAGTTTCATGCTTAGGTGAGTCAGTTAAGCCTTGCTGAGCCTTCGTGCTCACGGTTGCTGCTTGAGTGTTTTTCAGGTGAGGAGCCACCCATGGACTCGGAGTACGAGTCCACCGGCGAGGGTTACCCTCCGTCGGGGACCACGGCTGAGTGGGAGCCGTACACGCCGTGCTGAGCTGAGGAGTGTAGCTAGTGTGGGTTGCCCTAGGGCTGGGCAACCATTTTTGCTAGATAGGCGGACGTGAGTTGTATAGTGTAGACTTCCGCTGTGTAATATAAACAAATGTTGTAACTGAAGTTTGTACCTGTTTGTACAGTTTCAGTTGTTTTTCCCATGTAATCTATTATGTTCTTATGACGTGTGCTGTCGGGTGTCGCATCGCGCGGCACCACCCTCTGCGATCCTGGATGAGCGGATTCCGGTCCGCCACAGCCTGGTATCAGAGCTGCAGTGGGGATAGCACAGTACTTAAGGACTGCATTATGGGAAAACATAGATTACGGTGAGGAATCGGTAGTTGCCCAAGTAAGGACTATACTAGTATAGTTAATTAATGTGGCAAAGACTAACTTATGTGTTATAATTCTGAATTTCAATTATGTAACGACGCACCTACGCTCTGGTAAGTATGGTAAGGAACGCCACCGAAAGCGGTTCAATTTCGGTTAGCTCCCCCTGACGAGGAACGTGGTTCAGGGACTGATCTCACAGCTTGGTGTGAGACGTTAATATGAAACTCTTGAACTCTTCATGTTCCTGAGTTCATATGAAACGCTGATCCCTAGCGTGCATTAGGCAAGTAAGTGGAGACCCCATCGCGTGGTCAGTAACGCGAGAGTGTGTTCGTCTGGAAATAGTCCAGGAGGACATACGCAGTGCTTGCCATCGGCGTGCCCTGCAGGGCAGTAGGTGGTATCTGTTGGGTTGATAACATTCCCAACCGTGACGACCCGTTCATGACATACTCGGGTTCCCCGTCGTGTGGTGTTGAAACACGATCACGTAGCTTGAGACGTGACCTAACTCAAGGACGGCCGTATGGAAATGATACGGGCGTTTGTATTTACTTTTAAATATGGTACTGCCTGAAATGGAAATAAAACCCTTGAGTGCACCGCTATTGTGTGGTCTTCTGCAGGTACTAACCACGTATGTATCCGTGTAGTAAACGTGTGCGAGAGACCGTTTAGTGCCACATTTGAGACGTATATGCCGATATAATCCGGGTAGGATTTTCTTTTGTGAGGAATGTAGTACCGAGATATTGTAGGCATATGCATGGAAATATTGATAACGAGGAACTAAAATCATTAGGTTCAACAATTAAGACCCTGGTTGGGTATAAGAAGGGGATAGGGGAGTAGGATAGCCAACGGGGCTGAAAAACAGAGTGCTCTGTTTTGGACAGCAAGTTTGCTGATCTTCAACAGGGCATAACTCAAAGGTTGTTTAGCCCAGGGAGGTGTGCTATATAGTTCTGGAAAGGAATTGAAGTACTCTACAACTTTGTTGTAGACTTCCAGAGCTGAAACCCACCTTAAGATGGCTTAAATTCCAGAGGAATGTAAACTGTCCAGAACCAGGACAGAGTAAAACATTCTCGGAGCTGTTCTGTTTTTCAAACATAACTCCCAGGTGAAAAATCAAAATTAGTATATAATACATCCTTAGAAAGAGTAGAAGATGTGTGACATCTTTGCAATTCAAAGTTCCTGAAATTTCAGCACAGAATTTAGTGGAAATCAGGGTTGAAAACAGCCACTTCCAAGGGAGGTGCTGTTAAAATTCTTCCAGAAATTATGCTGACTTTGAATTAGCATAACTTTTTAACCAAAGCTGATCTGGGGGCAAATGAGTACTCGTTGGAAATATACTGAAGTTAACTTTAACTTTGGTATTCAACTTGAGTCATGAAAATGCCCAGAACCAGATCAAAACTTGGAATAGGTAGAAACTGGTCATTCTGACGGAAGAATGACAGTTGAACTCATTGGAGAGGGTGTTGTACCCTAAGGGTGGTATATGTGATGACAACGCGATAGTAATGTCTCGTGGTGGCCAAACCTAGTTATGGTGAGCTTCCAAAGTGGAGGTTCATCAAGTGGATTAAACTAGCTTGTGTTTGGTCTGGTAATGGTGTAGCTTGTGCAAAGTTATTACACCATCTACTTACGAGATGTATCACATGTTTTCATTGTCATTATGTTTTACACCTATTTCATTTAGACTGCATGCACTCTGTTGCGGGACTGATGTTATTGTCGTATGGTTGCAGATGGTTCGCACTAGGACCACGCACGAGGTTGGTGTCTCTAGCCAAGGTGGAGGCGATGACTCCCAGCCACCGGCCTACGACAGCACCCCGCAGCAGCAGCCACCACCGCCGCCTCCGCTTACTCTAGCGGATGTGATAGCGGCACTGGTGGGAGGTCGTGAGGAGCAGACCGACCTGCTCCGCACGATCGTGCAGAATACGTCCCAGGCAGGGGGACGTCAAGAGCGAGGGCCTCGTGAGCCCCGCGAAGTGTCGTACTCGGATTTCATGAGTACGCACCCTCCAGTGTTCACCGAAGCTGAAGAACCACTGGAGGCTGACAACTGGCTGCGGACCATTGAGTCCAAGTTTAGGCTGCTCCAGTGTACGGAGCGGCAGAAGACCCTGTTCACAGCACAGCAGCTCCACGGTGCCGCTGGTGCGTGGTGGGCGAATTATGTCGCCTCACGTCCGGCTGGCCATGCCGTGGAATGGCAAGAGTTCTGGGAGGCGTTCTGCGCCTATCACATCCCTCCCGGAATAATGAAGAGGAAGTTCCAAGAATTTTTGGAACTGAAGCAGGGCGGGAGGAGTGCCCACGACTACTCCCGTGCCTTCAACCATCTGGCGCAGTATGCGTCAGACTGCATCTCCACGGAGGAGAAGAAGAGGGAGCACTTCTATCGGGGGTTACACCCCAAAATGAAAACCCACCTCGTACAGTGGAACCGCGGCACATTCAACGACCTAGTCAATGCCGCAATCATGCAAGAGGACGCTCAGCGGGAGTTAGCAGCTGAGCAGAGGAAGCGCAGCGCTCCACCTAGCAGCGGTGGTGGCGCGCCCCCGAAGTACCGTATGGTGTATCGGACACCATCCGGGCAGCAGTGGCGTCCACCGGCGCGACCTCAACAGTTCAGGGGACGTTCGTTCCAAGCACCCCCGTTCCGTCCGCCGATGCCACCACCAAGACAGCAGCAGCAGCAGACGGTACCCCGGGCGTTTCAACCGCCACAACGCGCCCCGGGTTTCCGTCCACCGATCAGCGGGGGACCGCCCCGTTTCACCTGCTTCACGTGTGGCCAGGCGGGCCACTTCGCGAAGGACTGTCCCCAGGGGCAGCAGAGCAGCGGGCAAGCCCAGTTCCAGGGCGGTGCTCGAGGCCGACCTCCGGTGAAGAAGGTTGGTCAGCGGACTGGGGGCGTCCGCAACCTCGACAATGAGGACGCCCCAGAGGGAGATAACGTGCTGGCGGGTACGTTTACTCTCAACCATCAAGCCATCGTCATACTTTTTGATTCTGGTGCAACCCACAGCTTTATAAGTGCATCCTATGTGGCTAAGCATCAAATGCAAGTCTTCCCAACCGACGGCACGTATATGATTTGCTCACCGGGAGGGAAGATTTCAGCTAATATGATGATTCCAAAGGCACCTCTGTGCTTAGGTGGGAAACTATATCCCACCACCTTGATAATCTTTATGGGACAAAAGATTGATGCAATCTTAGGGATGTCATGGCTACAATACCATGGCGCTGTCCTAGAGACTCGGACACGGACGGTTCACTTAAATTCTTCATTCCACCATCCGCATTCCATGGTGTTAGACATGCCAGTCCGGGAAGTTTTAGCAATTAATAATGCTGAAGCTCTCAAGTTAGAAGACATCCCCGTAGTCCGGGAGTATCCTGACGTGTTCCCGGATGATCTTCCGGGCATGCCACCTGAGCGGGATGTCGAGTTCAAGATTGAGCTCGCACCCGGGACTACGCCCATATCACGGAGACCATACAAAATGGCTCCCAATGAGCTGGCTGAACTGAAAGAACAGCTCAATGATCTGTTGAGCAAGGGTTTCATTAGGCCAAGTTCCTCGCCTTGGGGATGCTCGGCGCTATTCGTGAAGAAGAAGGATGAGACCCTGAGGCTGTGTGTGGATTACCGGCCGCTCAACGCCGTCACCATCAAGAATAAGTACCCACTGCCCCGCATCGACATATTGTTTGATCAACTTGTGGGTGCAAGTGTGTTCTCCAAGATGGACCTTCGCTCTGGATATCACCAGATAAAGATCCGGGCGGAGGATATCCCGAAGACGGCCTTCTCAACGAGATATGGATTATATGAATATCTCGTCATGTCCTTTGGTCTCACAAATGCTCCAGCCCATTTCATGTATCTCATGAACTCAGTGTTCATGCCGGAGCTGGACAAGTTCGTGGTAGTGTTCATCGACGATATCTTGGTTTACTCCAAGACAGAAGCCGAACATGCCAAACACTTGGGGATCGTTCTTCAACGATTGCGAGACCACAAGCTTTACGCCAAGTTCAGCAAATGCGAATTTTGGATCAGCCAAGTGCCATTCTTGGGACATATCATCTCAGCTGAAGGCATTGCGGTTGACCCAAGTAAAATAGAGCAAGTGTTGAAATGGAAAGCTCCCACTTCAGTTCATGAAATCAGAAGCTTCCTCGGGTTAGCAGGATACTACCGGAGGTTCATTCCAAGCTTCTCCAAGCTCGCTAAGCCGATGACAGAGTTGCTGAAGAAAGGGACGAAATATGTTTGGAACACGGCGTGTGAAGGAGCGTTCCGAACATTGGTGAAGCATCTCACAACAGCCCAGGTGTTAGCTCAGCCGGATACAACAAAGCCCTTCGACGTGTATTGTGACGCGTCCGGTATTGGGCTCGGCTGCGTGTTGATGCAGGAAGGACGTGTGGTCGCTTATGGCTCACGCCAACTTCGGAACCATGAGCAGCATTATCCCACTCATGACCTTGAGCTTGCTGCAGTGGTTTTGGCGCTGAAAATTTGGAGGCACTATCTCCTGGGGAATTTGGTGCATCTCTACACCGACCACAAGAGCTTGAAATACATTTTCACCCAGAAGGAGCTGAACATGAGGCAGAGGAGGTGGTTAGAACTGATCAAAGATTATGAGATTGAGATCCATTACCACCCCGGCAAGGCGAATGTGGTTGCCGACGCGCTGAGTCGGAAATCACATGTCCATCACCTCACCATTACACCGGTGGAGGAGGAAGAGCCAAGTTTATACTTGGTTCCTTATGGATCGCTGTACAACCATGCCCTCGTCCCTACCATCAGGGAGGACATCATTGCAGCTCAGAAAAATGATAAAGGCATGGCACATCTCCGGAGACGGATTGACAATGGGGAGATCAAAGGTTTCCGGAAAGATGATGAGGGGACGCTGTGGTTTAATGACCGCATAGTCGTACCCCTGGATATGGAGTTGAGAAAGAAGATCCTCGATGAAGCTCACTTGTCCAAGTACTCCATTCATACGTGCAGCAACAAAATGTACCAAGATTTGGAAAAGAAATTTTGGTGGACACGGATGAAGCGGGAGGTAGCTAAGTACGTATCCGAGTGTGATACGTGTAGACGAGTGAAGGCTGATCATATGAAGAAATCAGGGCTGCTGCAACCCCTGAAGATTCCAGCATGGAAATGGGAAGATATGAGCATGGATTTCATCGTGGGATTACCCTTAACATCCAACAAACATGATTCCATTTGGGTGATTGTTAACCGACTGAACAAGTCAGCTCATTTCATCCCCGTACATACACATTTCCATGCCAACCGATATGCGGAGTTATACATTGCCAGGATTCTATGCCTGCATGGTGTACCCAAGACCATAGTCTCAGACCGAGGTGCATTGTTTGTATCTTGCTTTTGGGAGCAGTTGCACGCTGCCTTGGGTACTAAACTGATTAGGAGCTCCGCCTACCACCCTCAGACAGATGGCCAGACAGAGAGGGTGAATCGAGTTCTGGAGGACATGTTGAGAGCATGTGCCATCCACCATGGTAGGAACTGGGATAATCACCTACCATTGGCGGAATTCTCGTACAACAACGGCTATCAGGCGAGTATCAAGATGGCACCCTACGAAGCTGTCTACGGTCGTAAATGCCGCACCCCACTAAATTGGTGCGAGTCCGGTGAAAGGGTCACATTCGGGGTTGATGTGGTGAACGACGCCGAAGAGCGCGTTCGGACCATTCAAGCCAATTTGAAGGCCGCTCAATCCCGACAGAAGAGCTACGCTGATAAGAGGCGTAGACCGTTGCACTTTGACGTCGGGGAACACGTGTACCTCCGCGTGTCTCCAATGAAGGGCGTGCACCGGTTCGGTGTGAAGGGGAAGCTCGCTCCCCGTTTTATTGGACCCTACGCTATCACCGAGAAGTGTGGACCAGCGGCGTATCGATTGGAACTACCGGCATCCCTTGCGGGTGTCCATGATGTTTTCCATGTTTCGCAACTGCGAAAATGTTTGAAGCATACAGCTGCTGTTCCTACCGAAGACATCGGCGAGTTGAAACCGGATTTAACATATGATGAGTATCCGGTGGCCATTCTTGATGAGAAAGCCCGAACCACGCGTAGCAGAACGTTGTGGTTCTACAAAATACTCTGGAGTAACCACACCGCCGAAGAAGCGACGTGGGAGAGCGAGGAGTTCCTTCGCTCAAATTACCCGGAGTTTATGGCTTCTCAACACGGGTAAGTCCCTACTACATCGCTATCTCTTCTTTTGTAATCTCGGGACGAGATTCTTTTAAGGGGGGAGGGATGTAAAAGCCCAAGAAAAGGGACTTGCAAAAACTTTTCTTCACCTCACAACACCACAGTTTTATTGTGGACATCTTAGAAAATATTGTGAAGAGCGAGTAACCTCCATCAAAAGAGTAATTAGAGGGGAAAGCCTTCACTTTCACAAAGTAGGGTTTATACACATATGTTCACACATGAGAGGGTGATTCAAAACTGTTGCATTCCAATTCATGATTGCAGCAGCTAAAACAAGGATCAAAGTGCATAATTGGATTCCTCAGGTCCAAATTAGTGGGGAGGCAAAGTTTCAAAAATTTTTGAAAAGATTTGCTACCCATTTTTCCAAAAAGGATCCAAATATGCCAAGAATTCAAATATACATTTGAATTTGAGGTAAATTTGCCAAACCATACCAATGTAGCTCAGTTTGAGATTTCCAACATGTGAATTCATCTTTTGTCAAGTTTTGGAGATCTTTTGAGAGGTGGTAGAGCACTGACCAGTGGGGCCCACATGTCATTGGGTGAAATAGACTTAGCCCCCAAGTCTTCTCTCTGTTTCTCAGTCAACCGAGCGCAGCCAGCTGCCGCGCGCGCACCGCCGGCCGAACGGCCACCTCCTGGTTCCCGTCGCTCGCGCTGGCAGCCGGGAAACGGCGCGCCCTCTCCTCTACGTGACCCCCTCGCCAAGCCACCGAAGACGTACGCGTGCTTCTTTGCAAAACAGCGAGCCCCCGCTCTGCTCGGTCACCGACGCCGCTCCCCCGATCCTCCCCTGCACGCCGACGTCCGCTCGGCCTTTGCCCGAGCTCCCAACACAGAAAGGGAGCGCCGGTGTGTGCTATAGCTAGCCATCTCACCACCCTGCGGTGTTAGCACCGCACTCGACCACAAATCGACGATCGCCACTGAGAGCTCAGGCCACCGGCGGAAAGGCGAGGACTGCTCCCCGTGGACAGCACGCCACGGCCAGTTTCACCGCCGGACTCCTACAGGAAAAAGGTGCGCCGTGCTCTCTAGATCGTGTAGATGCAAGCCGAATAGCGGTTGAACCACCGGATGAAGAGTATTTCCAGTTCTTCCGAAACGTAGTGCATTCGGGTAGAGCGCGGTCTACCCCAAAATTCCTGCTACTCGTTTAGCTATTGGCCGCGCAGGCTTGCCAACACCTTCCTCACTCCCTAGCGGCCCTCCTCGACCAAGAATCAAGGGAAATGACCCAGAAATGGCCGGGTTTAGGTTGTTTTTCGGGCCGCCATAGAATAACAGCTCGGTTCACCGTGGAGCTCTAGGTTGCCGACCTTTTCATGGGGTTTGGCGGCCATTTCCATCACCCTCGAGCTCCCGTGGTGCTCTCCGACCCTTTGCCAATCATTTTGATGCGTTGTAACGCATTCCCGACCACACCGGAACCCTAACCGCCGCTGTCACCGTCGGGAGCCCTGTTCCGGTGAGCTACGGCCGCCGGCGACGCCACCGACGAGTTCAGCGACGTGAGTTAGGGCGGGGCGGCAAGTTTGGGGCCGCGAGACGGCCAGGAAAGCAGTTCCGGCGACGCTCGCTGGAGTGCACCGCCGCGGGCCCCTGTTTGGCGCGAGGAAGGAGAAGACTGCCGGGTGGGACCCACCGGCAGACATTTAAACATTTTGAAATGTCCAGTTTGTAGTTCAAACTTTGGAGGACCACAACTTGGGTTAGGAGAATCCAAAAATTATGAAAATTTTTTTGTTGGATTCCTCTAACAGAGTACAAGCCAAATCTGAAACCCAATTTTTATGAAACCCATTGATTAATTCTGGAAGTCTTTAAAGCTTTTCAGCAAAATAATTTTAGAGGGAGTTTGGTTCATCCAAAAATCCCCAAATTTTGCCAGAATGTTCTTTAGGACATTAGTGAACACCTGTAAAAGTTTCAGACCATTTGGAGTTGATTTGGTCAGAGCAATTCAAATTGGAAGGTGCTGTGTTCATTTGAACACAGAAACATTTTCAGAGAATTTCCCGAAACTTGGAAATTCAGTCCTGGGCAAATCTTAACTCCAAAAATGCTAGGAAAATTCATGCAAACTCTATGAACTATAATTGAAATTGTAGTTCATTAAGTTGGGCATGAACAGGGGTATTACCTCAGAATAAATTCTTCTTTGCTGATTTGCCAAGAGAATTATTCTGAGCAAACCATTCCATGAAAAGTGCTAAGGTTTGGTCCAGAGAGTTTCTTGTGACAAGGAACTCACACGAAAATTCTCAGCTCCATTGGAGCTCTAGATCACCCCTGTCCTGCTTAACCACTTAAGGGATTAATATGGAAAAGGGGGAAAACCACTTAGCATTTAACCATGTGATTAAGTCCAAGCCAAACCCCCAACACCAGTTCATCTTTAAATTCTTAAACAAAGTTCCAGGTGTTAGAGGCTGGTTATTAGAACTAATAGTAGAAGTCTTACTCTAAAACTCACATTTGCATCTAAATTAACATGTAGTATTTCATTAACGTGTAGCAGTTGAAGAAGAGACTCCGGAAGTGCTGGACTTCCTTCTTCCGGACGAAGACTTAACCCCTGACCAGCAGCAACAAGGCAAGCCCCGGTTTGCATTAACCTTTTTATAAGTTTTATTTTGTTTACACGTGTCATATAAGGTATGATTGTGCATCAGGTGTAGGATGGATGGAACCCCACTTGCATAACCAGAAATTTTCCCTAAGAGTGAGGGTAGTGTCTAAGATCTCGAGTAGACAGGCTATGCTTAATAATTCATAGGGCTTCTGTACAAGTCGAGTAGTTGGAATCTACTCGCGAGATAGGCTTGGGACACACGGGTTCGGTTGAGTGACGTGAGATCATTTTAGTAATGAAAATGAGACTAGGCAGGGGCTAGGGCACAGCAAGAGGGAGTCTTGTGTGCGCAGCCCTGTCCGTGTCGATTGAGGACCGATCAGTGTGCGGCCCACGCTGATCAAGTTTGAACGTACCGAAGGCATATCGGATATATGGGCCCCGATAAACCGATGTAGCCTAAACCTCCGGGCGTCGAGGCATAGCACACCGATTTATAGGTGTAGGTTGAGGGCAGCAAGGTGGAAATCTGCCAATGGGCATAGAGAGATGCTCCGTGTGGGGAACCTCCTGCTCGTTTCGGTGCGACCGGTTCGACGTTTGGGCTGTTGGGTGAAATGTTGTCCCGTACGACATCGAGTGAGCGTGCTGTGCAGCTCCACGGGTGGGCGTACGTGACGTGCTCTTTGGGTTTCCCTGCAGGTGTATATCGAATCGATTCGCCGTCCCTCGCGGTGAAGAGTACCACTTGGTCACTGAGTCGTGACGTAGATTAATGGATGAAACCTGTTGATTCAATATTGCTGGTTGATATAATTGTATTGCTACATGGGTGCCACCAAATACTGCTTACTAAATTTCAGATTTCATGAACTGTTAACTTGTTGCTAAAAGATGAACTAAGGATGAACTTGTAGGCGTGTCCTTTTGCTGAAATGTTACTATCCTATGTCCATTGTACCCCTCATGTAGAGTTTCATGCTTAGGTGAGTCGGTTAAGCCTTGCTGAGCCTTCGTGCTCACGGTTGCTGCTTGAGTGTTTTTCAGGTGAGGAGCCACCCACGGACTCGGAGTACGAATCCACCGGCGAGGGTTACCCTCCGTCGGGGACCACGGCTGAGTGGGAGCCGTACACGCCGCGCTGAGCTGAGGAGTGTAGCTAGTGTGGGTTGCCCTAGGGCTGGGCAACCACTTTTGCTAGATAGGCGGGCGTGAGTTGTATAGTGTAGACTTCTGCTGTGTAATATAAACAAATGTTGTAACTGAAGTTTGTACCTGTTTGTACAGTTTCAGTTGTTTTTCCCATGTAATCTATTATGTTCTTATGACGTGTGCTGTCGGGTGTCGCATCGCGCGGCACCACCCTCTGCGATCGTGGATGAGCGGATTCCGGTCCCCCACAGCCGGCAGATTTACACCTTGCTACCCTCAACCTACTCCTATTTACGGTTGGGTAAGCCTCGACACCCAGGTTAACCAATTACATCAGTTTCCTGCTTATGTTAGTATGCCATCCGGTACTGTTCGATACTTGTTCAGCAGGCCCGCACACAACTCGGCCCTCAATCGACACCAACAGGGATACGCACGTGAGGCCTCCGCTCACTGCTTCCTATCCCCCCTGCTGGGTCTCATTTTCTCCACTCTTAAGCCATTTTCTATTCTGACCAAACCGTTTGATAAAGCCTTACCTCGCGAGTAGATTCCAACTACTCAACTTCTACCGAGATCCTAAGCATATTAGCATGGCATTCTCTACTCATCGAGTCTTTAAACTACCCAACTCTCCGTAGGATTCAAAATGTTATGCAAGTGGGGTTTCAATCACCCTAACTCTAATGCAAACATTCACCCTAGACATAAGTGATACAAATAAAGAATTTGCAAAAGTACTTAAATGCAAACCGGGGCTTGCCTGGTTGCGAGTCAAACGGGAAGTTAACTTCAGGTGGGAGGACGTCCAAGGGCTCCGGTGCGTCCTCAACTTCGGTCACTATTATGAAATGTAGCAAAATACATGTATAAGTATTAAGGACTAATAAGAATTACACTTCTATTCATTGCTACTACTATTTAGGATCCTTAATTGGCTTTGGGATTTTTACAGTGGATACTAGACTCTCTAAGGATGATCTGAGCAAAATTTGGAGAAATGTCATTGCACATTGTGGTCTACAAAATTCCCACAAGCACAAGGCTTCTCTGAATTTTGAGCCCAAATAAGGAGCTTTGACATAGCTAACAGTGGAAGCCCTGATTAGGGTAAGTCTCCATGGTTCTAACAAAAAAATTTTCACCATTTTGGGAGCTACCAACAGAGATATATGAATTTTTGAAGTTGGATAGAAGTTCTGAAAAAGTTTCTGTTTAAATTTGAATTTCCAAATAAAGGCTGAACTTTGAAGGCAATTTAGCCTAGCAAATGAACTCCAATGAAGCCCAAATTTCTCCTGGATCAGTTACTATGAAAAGGATTTGCTGCCCAAATTTGGGAATGTTTCATAAAGAATTGCTCCTGTAATAAATCTCTAAGGGATTTAATAAAAACAATTCTACAGAAATTCCTGGGCATTTTCATAGCAAACAATTTGTTTATCTGTGAAGTACTCCTCATGAGGATTCCAACAAAATTGGTCTCATCCGTTTTGGAGTTTTCTACACAAAGTTATGGGTCTCCAAAGTTTGAACTGAATTAGTAAAATCTGGAAATGTTTAAATCCTGGCTGTGGGCCCCACCCATCAGCCCTTTCTTCTACCTCGCGCCAAAACAGAGGCAGCGGCATTGCTCCGGCGAGGGTGGCGGGAAAGGCTTCCCCGGCCATCTCCCGAGCCCAAACTGGCCTCGCCCCTGTTTTCAAGTACGCTGAACACTCTGGTAGGGTCGCCGGCGGCCGACTCTCCCCGGAAACCACCGCGCACCGGCAACAGTGAGACCTATGTCTCCGTCGATGTCGCGGCGGCCCATTCCTTCACCAAATGATCAGGATTTTGGCTCTAGAGCATCAGTGAACGGTGTAGAAGCTCGACGTGTAGTCTAAACTGATCGGGGAGCGCTGCAAACCCATCGGCACCGTGCGCCCAATGGGGTTCGGCGGTGCGCCATGATCAAGACACGGAAATTTTCCCTCTACACCCCATATCTAGGTCTCAAATCGATGGAGGAAGTGCGCCAAGTAGTTAGGAAGCTTTGTGTACAGTTTAGATCAACAGGAACACGAATTAACGAAGAATTTGACAGATTCCTACCTCGGGGTCGGTCTGTACCGCCCGGGAGAAAATCTTGAAATTCTTCTCCTGTGATCAACGTCTAGGGCTGAGCTTTGGGCTCGAGCAGCTAGGGTCAAGGATGCACCGAGGGGCTGACTCGTTTTGGCGTGATCTTGCTCGGTGTGAGCTGTCCACGGTGACCTCTCTCGGTTTTTCAGTGTCCACCCGAGAACCACGGCAATTTTGCTGTTTTCCCGGTGCAATCAAGCTCGGGACAGGGAAGGAGAAGGGCTGGCCGGCTAGAGCACTGGTGGGCACAGCTCTTCGCTGTTGGGAGCTCGGGCAACCGAGCTCGGTGGCTGTGGTGTGATCGGGAGAGAAACTGCCGGTGGTGTTCGGTGTGAATGAAGCAGCTGTGGCGCAACACGAGCTGAGGGGGAAGAGAAATAGAGCTGGGGCACTCGGGCGGCTGCTCTGATCGCCCACGCGCGCGCCGACGTCGGGGGCAGAGAGAACCAGCTCGGTGGAGACTCAGGCGCGGGTAGCAGCCGAGCGCTGGTGCGCTGTGATCATCCAAGGGGAAAAACAGGTCGGTTTGTTCCTTTGTGTGGCTGACAATTGGGTCCCACCACCTCCAATTTTCATCCAAATTCCCACTGATATTTCCTCCCCAGCTACTCAACATTTAAAGCTATACATTCACACCAAGTCATGGTTTAAACTTGCTGAATTCAAATGATTTGAATTCTGGTGTGAAGTTTGAATTGTGTTGGGTCATTTGGATTTGAAATGAATTTGAATTCTCCCCTTTGCCTTGCTCCAAAAACATAGCAAACCAGGCCCAAAATTTCTGATTTTTGGCATGGCTGTTAATTCAAATGTGGAGAACACATTTGTTGAACCAAATTTGCAAATTGAGGGGTTGGAATTTGAAACTGAATTTGAAATTCAGATTAGAGGGTTTCCCCTTTTAATCCCAAACAAATATTTAAAACTCCTCCAAATGAGCTGAAATTTGGAAGGTTTAATATTTGAAATATGAAGACCCACGTTATGAATTTAGATCCCCATGTTTGAAAGTTTTGGGAAGTTTGAATCCTCACTTTGAACCTATACCGTTATAAGTCAAAGTTTTAATTCCCCTCATTTTTCCTAAGTGTACATGAGCTGAAAATTCTTGCTACCTCTTCTTTGGGGATTTTACATCCCTCCCCCCTTAAAAAGAATCTCGTCCCAAGATTCAAAAAGAAATGCAAAGTGGGGGAAACATTACCAGGTATACGATGATAGCAAGTCCGGATAATATGTTTGTAGATACTCCTTGCTTTCCCACGTCGCCTCATCAGCGGTATGGTTACTCCACAAGACCTTGTAGAACCATAGGGTCCGGTTTCTTGTGGTGCGAGTCTTTTCATCGGTAATCCGGATTGGATACTCCGTGTACGTGAGGTCCGGTTGAAGAACTTCTATGTATTCAGTGCGGATTTCAGCGGAGGGTTTGAGGCACTTCCTCAGCTGAGAGATGTGGAAAACATTGTGAATTCCTGCGAGTGACGCTGGTAATTCCAGGCGATAGGCCACGGGTCCGCATTTTTCAATGACGGCAAACGGACCAATGAACCACGGCGCAAGTTTACCCTTCACTCCAAAATGATGGACTCCCTTCATCGGAGACACATGGACATAAACATGGTCTCCGATGTCAAAGTGGAGAGGGCGGCGTCTTTTGTCCGCATAGCTCTTCTGACGAGATTGAGCAGCCTTGAGATTGGCTTGGATTACTCGCACTCATTCTTCAGCTCCTTCACAAGTTCAATGCCGTAGATAACTCGCTCGCCGTACTCGCACCAGTTGACGGGTGTGCGACATTTCTGGCTGTAGAGAGCTTCATACGGCGCCATCTTGATGCTAGCTTCATAGCCATTGTTGTAAGAAAACTCCGCCAGCGGCAAATGATCGTCCCAATTCTTGCCGTGGTGGATGGCACAAGCGCGTAGCATGTCTTCCAGCACTTGATTCACCCGTTCAGTTTGACCATCTGTCTGCGGGTGATATGCGGAACTTCGAATCAGTTTGGTCCCCAATGATGCGTGCAGCTGTTCCCAGAACCAAGCGATGAACAGCGCACCGCGATCTGAAATAATGGAGCGGGGAACACCGTGCAAGCATAAAATTCTTGCAATATACAGCTCCGCATTTTGCTTGGCCACGTAATTTGTATGTACTGGAATAAAATGAGCCGACTTGGTTAGTCGATCGACTATCACCGAAATTGAGTCATGCTTGTGAGACGTGAGAGGTAACCCGACTATGAAATCCATGCTGATATCCTCCCACTTCCATGCCAGAATGTTCAATGGCTGTAGCTGTCCAGCTTTACGCATATGGTCAGCTTTCACCCGCCAACACGTATCTTCGGATACGTACTTTGCGATTTCTCTTTCCATCCGTGTCCACCAAAACCTAGTTTTAAGATCCTGGTACATCTTGTTGCTGCCCGGATGAATAGAATACTTGGACAAATGAGCCTCGTCCAAGATTTTCTTCCGAAGCTTCATGTCACGGGGTACCACTATATGGTCTTTAAACCATAGCGTCCCGTGTTCATCCCTTCGGAAGAATTTCATTTCACCCTTCTTCATTCTTCTCCGAATGTGCTACATTCCCATGTCTTTCTTCTGAGCTTCCATAATCTCCTCTCGTATGGTAGGGACGGAGCAAGATTAGATAATGTCCCATGTGGAACCAAGTACAGACTCGGCTCCTCCTCTTCAAGTGGGGTGATGGACAGATTGTTGACATGAGATTTGCGGCTTAAGGCGTCGGCAACCACGTTTGCCTTACCGGGATGGTAGTGAATCTCGATCTCATAGTCTTTGATCAGTTCTATCCATCTCCTTTGCCGCATATTCAACTCCTTCTGAGTGAATATATACTTCAAACTCTTGTGGTAGGTGTAGAGGTGCACTAAGTTCCCAAGCAAATAGTGCCTCCACATTTTCAACGGCAACACCACAGAAGCAAGCTCAAGATCATGAGTCAGGTAGTGCTGCTCGTGGTTACGAAGTTGACGTGAGCCATAAGTGACCACTCTTCCTCCTTGCATCAATACACAGCCAAGCCCGATGCCAGACGCATCACAAAATACGTCGAAGGGCTTGGTTGTATCCGGTTGAGCTAACACCAGGGCTGTTGTAAGATGCTTCACTAATGCTTGGAAAGCTTCTTCACAAGCTGAGCTCCAAACATATTTGATCCCCTTCTTCAACAGTTCAGTCATCGGCCTAGGAAGCTTGGAGAAATTCGGTATGAATCTCCGGTAATATCCAGCTAACCTGAGGAAACTCCTGACTTCGTGGACTGATGTGGGGGATTTCCATTTCAGCACTTGTTCGATTTTGCTTGGATCAACTGCAATGCCTTCTGCAGAAATAATATGATCAAGAAATGGCACTTGGCTGATCCAAAACTCGCACTTGCTGAACTTGGCATAAAGTTTATGGTCTCGCAATCATTGAAGCACGATATGCAGATGTTTGGCGTGTTCCTCTTCAGACTTGGAGTAAACCAAGATGTCGTCTATGAACACCACCACAAATTTGTCCAACTTCGGCATGAACACTGAGTTCATGAGATACATGAAGTGTGCCGGGGCGTTGGTGAGACCAAAGGACATGACGAGGTATTCATACAATCCGTATCTCGTCGAGAAGGCCGTCTTCAGAATATCCTCCGCTCGGATCTTGATTTGGTGATATCCAGAGTGAAGATCCATCTTTGAAAATACACTCGCACCCACAAGTTGATCGAAGAGAATATCGATGCGGGGCAGTGGATATTTATTCTTGATGGTAATGGCGTTGAGAGATCGGTAGTCCACACACAACCTCAAGGTTTCATCCTTCTTCTTCACAAACAGCGCCGAGCATCCCCATGGCGAGGAGCTCGGGCGAATGAAACCCTTCGTCATTAAATCATTGAGCTGCTCCTTCAGTTCAGCTAGCTCATTTGGAGCCATCTTGTACGGTCTCCATGATATCGGCGTCGTCCCAGGTACAAGTTCAATCTTGAACTCGACATCTCTTTCGGGTGGCATGCCCGGAAGATCATCCGGAAAGACATCCGGGTATTCACGGACCACACGGATATCCTCAAGTTTTGTGGTTTCCATGTTATATGTGGCTGGAGCTTCTTGAACCGAACGGTCAAGAATAAGAACATGTGGTTCATGAAGTGGAGAGTTTAAACGAACCACATGTGGAATGATGTCAAGAACAGCACCATGGCGATGTAGCCATGACATTCCTAAATTGACATCAAGTTTTTGACTCTCTAACATAATTAGAGAAGTCGGATATAGATTCCCACCCAATTGTAATGGTGCTCTATAGACCATTCTATCAGCTATTATTTTCCCACCCGGAGAGCATATCAAGTATGAACTATTTGTGGGAACGATAGGCAATTGATATCTATTAACATAAAACTGACTTATGAAATTATGGGTGGCACCGGAGTCAAAAAGTATGACTACGGGATGATCTAAGTAAGAAAACGTACCCGTGAGGACGGGTTCGCCTTCCGGCACGTCTTCGATGTCTAAGTGGTCGACGTTGCCGGATTTTGGTGCTGGTTTCTTGAGCTGATTACGGGGCTGATTAGCACCCTGGTACGGTGCTGCAACTCTGCCCTGTCGCGGCTCGGGGCAGTCCCTCGAAATATGCCTGACAAAGCCACACGTGAAGCACATGTAAGGTGTCGGGGTCCCACCGACTTGAGGATGGAATCCTCGTGCACGCTGTTGAAACTGAGGCGCACACGGGACCATCCTTTGCTGCTTGTGTTGCTGTGGTGGATACGTCGGTCGGAAGCGCGGCGCATTATATTGCCGACCGCGGAACTGAGGCGGTCGTGCCGGTGGCTGCCATCTCTGACCGGATGGTGAGCGATACACCACGCGCTATTTTTGTGGTGCTCCACCACTGCTGCTCGTCAGCGCGCTGCGTTTCCTCTTATCAGAACCGCGCTCGCGCTGAGCATTCTCTTGTAAAATCGCGGCATTAACAAGGTCGTTGAATGTGCCGTGATTGCTTTGGGCGAGATGGACCTTCACCTTGGAATTCAGGCCCCGGAAGAACGCGTTGCGCTTGTCGTCTTCCGTTCTCACAAATCCTGACGCATACTGCGCCAGCCGGTTGAATAACCTGTTGTACTCATGAGCACTCCTCTCGCCTTGCTGTAGCGCCAGGAACTCCTGGAGCTTCCTTTCCATAACACCGGGAGGTATATGGTAGGCGCGGAACGCCTCCCGGAACTCCGCCCATGTGACGGCATGTCCAGCCGATAATGAGGCGATGTAGTTTGCCCACCATGTACCGGCTTCTTCTTGAAGCTGTTGCGCTGCATACAGCGCCTTCTAGTGTTCAGTGCATCGTGGCAGCCCGAACTTCGCCTCTAGAGTGCGGATAAAGCTGTCCGCCTCTAAAGGCTCTTCGGCCTCCATGAAGACCGGTGGATTGGTCGCCAGGAATTCTGAATAAGAACTTTGTTTGGGCTGGCGTTGCCCATTTTCTTAGCGTCCTCCCTGATGGGACGCATTCTGCTGGACTAGCATTCGCAGCAACTCGGTTTGCTCATCGCGCGAGCCGAGCACTGCGGCGAGAACCTCCGCAAGATTTCTTGGAAGTTCTGGCGGTGGAGGAGGTGGTTGTTGCTGCGTCGTGGTTTGCTCCGGAGGTGGAGACTCATCACCACGAACCTGACTTGGACCTCCCTCCTCTTGCGTAGCCCGTGTACGCACCATTCCGCATTCATATTATTTAAATGATCAGCACATGTTGGTTTATTGTATCTAGTTTATTCAATAGTAGTGCGAGAAATGGAATAAATAATGTGTATAACAATCATACATATGGATAAAGTATAAACTTTATGCAACATATACATCCCTTGACCCTGTCACACGATCGAGTTCCAAAGTATTGAACTTTATGGATTAAAAGTTCATTTTGACCATCGTTGGTCGCCACGGGATGTTAAGTGTGTTAGCATGCGTAATTCCTCGCTATTGTACTGGACCCTAACATGTCCTCGCTCGAAATGATAATTCAAATGCATCCACTTTTCGACTTCACTCACTGTTTTACAACAGCCACTGGACGTCGAATTGTGAAATTAAGTGTTTTGGTTGAAACACCTCAACATGGGGTTCACTGTCCAGCTTCTGGTCCAGCTGACAAGTCTGGATAATTCAACAGTTTTGACCACTTTAGAAGCAAAATATGGACTAGAGTTCAACAACACAGTTGTAGTAGACTCAACCAGGAATCCATATTGTATTTATTTGCCTCTCTGTCCTTCCTAATTTACGAGTTATGACTTCTAAAGGTTGACAGAATTTTCTTAGGAATTTTGACAGCACCTTCTTTGCAAGTGGCTGTTTTATTCACAAAGTTCCAACTAAGATTTCTTCAATCTTGGGAAACACTGAACTACAAAGTTGTAGCACATTTCCTATACTTTCCAAAGATGTCTTACTTGACTCTTATAAATTTTTCTACAAAAAATTGTGGTCGAAATACAGAAAATTCCAGAGAGTATTTTGGTCTGCCCTGTTTCTGGACAATGCCTACTCATCTGAGATTTTCATCCAGCTGGAGGGATATATTGTTCTGTAACTCTACAGAAAAGTTGTAGAGGACTTCAAAACCTTTCCAGAATGGTATCCCACACTTCCATTGGTTCAACCAATCCTAAGTTATGCTCTGCTTATGCTCAGCACAATTTCTGCCGAAAACAGGGGAGGTTGTTCCTAAGCCTTTGAAATTGAATCTATACTCCCAATTGACTCTTGGTTCAATATAGGAGTTTACTAACCCCTAAATGGAATCCTAAACTTCATTTTGACTCTTTTCTTTAAAAGTATCTTTTTATGCAGTCTCGGTACTACGTTTCCTCACCAAAGAAAAATCCTAAGCCGGTATTCCGGCATATGTGTGTCAAATGGTGGAACTAAGAACGTCACTCACATACAGTTTCTAAACGTCATGCACTAACGTGGTTAATGTACCTGCAAAAGAACACACAATAATGGTGCACACAAAAGTGTTTTTACATTTCAGACAGTTCCATATCATAATAAAAACATACGGTCCGTATCATTGCCATACGGATCGTCCTTGAGTCAAGCCACGTCTCAAGGTACATGGTCGTGTTTCTATACCACACGACGGGGAACCCAAGTAGAGCATGAACGGGTCATCATGGTTTGGAATTTTATCAACCCAACAGATACCACCTACTGCCTCATGACCGTGGAGGCACGCCGATGGCGAGCGCTGCGTATGACCCTTTGAACATTGACCGTTCAAGAGTTACATACTATCCTGTTGCTTACCACACGATGGGGTATTCTCACTTTTGCCTAAAGCACGCTGGAGATCAGTGTTTTCATATGCCCTCAGAACCATGAAGAGGTTCAGAGACTCATATTCACTACCGTGCCAAGCCACGGTATATCCTTCCATACTATTACTTGTATGGTGAGTTACCGCAATTGATCCGCCTGAGGTGGCATACCTTACCTCTTACCTGACGTCGGAGCGTCGTTACAGAATGTATAACACATAAGTTAGCTTTTCCACCTTAGTATCTACTACTATCATAGACCTTATGTGGGCTTAATGACTAATCCTCACTCGACTACTCCTAAGTTTTCAAAAATAGGCTCTTTTCGAGCGTGCTATTCCCAATACGGCTCTGATACCACGACTGTGGGGACCACCCCGTGGTTCACCCACTCCAGGATCGCATAGGGTGGTGCCGTGTGATGCGGCACCCAACAGCACACACGAAAAGAATTAAGAACAGCATACAAACTTTTATTTGATATAAAACAGCGGAAGTCTTTTACAAAACACAATTATACAGCGGAAGTATTCTTTATTAACACTCTCTCATTCTAACTAAGCAAAAGTGTAGCTGTCCAGCCTGGGGGCGCTACACACTAGCAGCATGGAACCGGAGATCATGGCGGCGTGCAGGGCTCCAGCTCGGCCGTGTACCCCGACGGGGGCATCGCCTCGTCCTCAGACCCCTCCTCATAGCTCTCACCTGTATACAGCTCAAATATTGCAACCGTGAGCATGATGGCTCAGCAAGCCTTAACCGACTAGCCTAGGCATGGAACTCTACATGCAGGGATGTGTAAGATAGGAAAAAGGACTTCACAACAAAGACACGCCTATAAGTTGATCCTTACTTTCTGTTTTATAGCAGCATATTCATGTGCCTCAGGCAGCCCTCACATCAGAAGTCCATAATCAAACAAGAAACGCTTTCCTCTGATGTGGTGATGCCCAAGGCGGAAAATAAACTTAATTAGCTCTACATCTAGAGCAGACATGGTTTCCAAAACATTAATATATCATCACACCATATTATCATTCATCTGGCTTACTTCACTTCTTACTACGTCACAGAACAGTGAACAAGCGGTACTCAAATAACCGCGAGGGACGGTGATTGCAATCAGGAGACACCCGGACAACACGTTGCATACACCCACTTTCAGAAGTGTGATTCCACACCCCTTCCTACTCTGTTGTATGCAACAACCTTTCAAAGGCAACCCAAATGCCGAACCGGTCCATCCGTAACGGGCAAGAAGACCCCGCGTGGAGCGTGACCGTGCCTACCGGCAGATTTACACCTTGATACCCTCAACCCACTCCTATTTATGGTTGGGTAAGCCTCAACACCCAGGTTAACCAATTACATCGGTTTCCTGCTTATGTCAGTATGCCATCCGGTACTGTTCGATACTTGTTCAGCAGGCCCGCACACAACTCGGTCCTCAATCGACACCAACAGGGCTACGCACGTGAGGCCTCCGCTCACTGCTTCCTATCCCCCATGCTGGGTCTCATTTTCTCCACTCTTAAGCCATTTTCTATTCTGACCAAACCGTGTGATAAAGCCTTACCTCACGAGTAGATTCCAACTACTCGACTTCTACCGAGATCCTAAGCATATTAGCATGGCATTCTCTACTCTTCGAGTCTGTAAACTACCCAATTCTCCATAGGATTCAAAAGGTTATGCAAGTGGGGTTTCAATCACCCTAACTCTAATGCAAACATTCACCCCAGACATAAGTGATACAAATAAAGAATTGGCAAAAGTACTTAAATGCAAACCGGGGCTTGCCTGGTTGCGAGTCAAACGGGGAGTTAACTTCAGGTGGGAGGACGTCCAAGGGCTCCGGTGCGTCCTCAACTTCGGCCACTATTATGAAATGTAGCAAAATACATGTATAAGTATTAAGGACTAATAAGAATTACACTTCGATTCATTGCTACTATTATTTAGGATCCTTAATTGGCTTTGGGATTTTTACAGTGGATACTACTCTCTAAGGATGATCTGAGCAAAATTTGGAGAAATGTCATTGCACATTGTGGTCTACAAAATTCCCACAAGCACAAGGCTTCTCTGAATTTTGAGCCCAAATCAGGAGCTTTGACATAGCTAACAGTGGAAGCTCTGATTAGGGTAAGTCTCCATGGTTCTAACAGAATTTGTTTCAACATTTTGGAGCTACCAACAGAGCTCTGTTTTCAAGTACGCTGAACACTCTGGTAGAGTCACCGGCGGCCAACTCTCCCCGGAAACCACCGCGCACCGGCAACAGTGAGACCTAGGTCTCCGGCGATGTCGCAGCGGCCCATTTCTTCACCAAATGATCGGGATTTTGGCTCTAGAGCATCAGTGAACGGTGTAGAAGCTTGACATGTAGTCTAAACTGATCATGGAGCGCTGCAAACCCTTCTGCACCGTGCGCCCGATGGGGTTCGGCGGTGCGCCATGATCAAGACGCGGAAATTCTCCCTCTACACTCCATATCTAGGTCTAAAATCGATGGAGGAAGTGCGCCAAGTAGTTAGGAAGCTTTGTGTACAGTTTGGATCAACAAGAACACGAATTAACGAAGAATTTGACAAATTCCTACCTCGGGGTCGGTCTGTACCGCCCGGAAGAAAATCCTGAAATTCTTCTGCTGTGATCAACGTCTAGGGCTTAGATTTGGGCTCGAGCAGCTGGGGTCGAGGATGCACCAAGGGGCTGACTCGTTTTGGCGTGATCTGCTTGGTGTGAGCTATCCACGGCGACCTCTCTCGGTTTTTCAGTGTCCACCCGAGAACCACGGCAATTTTGCTGTTTTCCTGGTGCAATCAAGCTCGGGACAGGGAAGGAGAAGGGCTGGTCGGCTAGAGAACTGCTGGGCGCAGCTCTTCGCTGTTGGGAGCTCTGGCAACCGAGCTCGGTGGCTGTAGTGTGATCGGGAGAGAAACTGCCGGTGGTGTTCGGTGTGAATGAAGCAGCTGCGGCGCAACACGAGCTGAGGGGGAAGAGAAATAGGGCTGGGGCACTCGGGCGGCTGCTCTGATCGCCCACGCGCGTGCCGACGTCGGGGGCAGCGAGAACCAGCTCGGTGGAGCCTCGGGCGTGGGTAGCAGCCGAGCGCTGGCGCACTGTGATCGTCCGAGGGGAAAAACAGGTCGGTTTGTTCCTTTGTGTGGCTGACAATTGGGTCCCACCACCTCCAATTTTCATCAAAATTCCCACTGATATTTCATCCCCAGCTACTCAACATTTAAGCTATACTTTCACACCAAGTCATGGTTTAAATTTGCTGAATTCAAATGATTTGAATTCTGGTATGAAGTTTGAATTGTGTTGGGTCTTTTGGATTTGAAATGAATTTGAATTCTCCCCTTTGTCTTGCTCCAAAAACATAGCAAACCAGGCCCAAAATTTCTGATTTTTGGCATGGCTATTAATTCAAATGTGGAGAACACATTTGTGGAACCAAATTTGCAAATTGAGGGGATTGGAATTTGAAACTGAATTTGAAATTCAGATTAGAGGGTTTCCTCTTTTAATCCCAAACAAATCTTTAAAACTCCTCCAAATGAGTTGAAATTTGGAAGGTTGAATATTTGAAATATGAAGACCCAAGTTATGAATTTAGATCTCCATGTTTGAAAGTTTTAGGAAGTTTGAATCCTCACTTTGAACCTATACCGTTATAAGTCAAAGTTTTATTCCCCTCATTTTTCCTAAGTGTACCTGAGCTGAAAATTCTTGCTACCACTTTTTTGGAGATTTTACAAGGTTGTCCCGTACGGCATCGAGTGAGCGTGCTGTGTAGCTCCACGGGTGGGCGTACGTGACGTGCTCTTTGGGTATCCCTGCAGGTGTATATCGAGTCGATTCGCCGTCCCTCGCGGTGTTGAGTACCGCTGGTTCACTGCGTCATAACATAGATAAACTATGAAATGTTATGATTCAATTCTTCTGATATGTATAATTGTATTGCTACATGTGTGCCACCAAATATTGCTTACTAAATTTCAAATTCATGAACTGTTAACTTGTGGCTAAAAGATGAAATAAGGATGAACTTGTAGGCGTGTCCATTTGCTGCTAATTACCACCCCATATCCGTTGTACACTACATGTAGAGTTTCATGCCTAGTTGAGTCGGTTAAGTCTTGTTGAGCCCTCGTGCTCACGGTTGCTTCTATAAGTGTTTTTCAGGTGAGGAACATCCCACGAACTCGGGTTACGAGTCCACCGGCGAGGGCTAACCTCCGTCGGGGACCACGGCTGAGTGGGAGCCGTACACGCCGCGCTGAGCTGAGGAGTGCAGCTAGTGTGGGTTGCCCTAGGGCTGGGCAACCGACTTTTGCTAGGTAGACGGACGTGAGTTGTACAAACTTAGTTTCCGCTGCTGTAATATAAACACTAGTTTGTAACTGAAGTATTGTACTACTTTGTACATTACAGTTGGTTTTCTATGTAATACAATGTTTCCTTATGATGTGTGCTGTCGGGTGTCGCATCGTGCGGCACCACCCGCTGCGATCCTGGATGAGCGGATCCCGGTCCGCCACAGGCTGGTATCAGAGCCGCATTGGGGATAGCACACTAATTAAGGACTGTATTACGGGAAAACTTAGGTTTACGGTGAGGATTCGCTTGATTGCCCAAGTAAGGACTATAGTAGCATAGTTACTTAAAGTGGCAAGACTAACATATGTGTTATAATTCTGAATTTTGATTCTGTAATGACGCAACTACGCTCAGGTAAGAATGGTAAGGCACGCCACCGAAAGAGGTTCAATTTCGGTTAGCTCCCCAGACGAGGAATGTGGTTCAGGGATAGGTCTCACAGCTTGGTGTGAGACTTCAATATGAAACTCTTGGACTCTTCATGTTCCTGAGTTCATATGAAACGCTGATCCCTAGCGTGCATTAGGCAAGTAAGTGGAGACCCCATCGTGTGGTCAGTAACGTGATAGTGTGTTCGTCTAGAAATAGCCCAGGAGGACATACGCAGCGCTTGCCATCGGCGTGCCCTGCAGGGCAGTAGGTGGTATCTGTCGGGTTGATAAAATTCCCAACCATGACGACCCGTTCGCGCTCTACTCGGGTTCCCCGTCGTGTGGTGTTAAAACACGATCACGTACCTTGAGACGTGGCTTAACTCAAGGACGACCGTATGGCAATGATACGGCCGTTTGTATTTACTTACAAATATGGACCTGCCTGAAATGAAAATAACCTTTGAGTGCATCATTATTGGGTGTTCTTCTGTAGGTACTAACCACGTATGTATCCCGTGTAGTATACGTGTGCGAGAGCCTGTTTAGTGCCACAATTGAGACGTATATGCCGGTATAATCCGGTTAGGATTTTCTTTTTCTGAGGAACGTAATACCGACATATCATAGGCATGTGCATGAAAGATAATGATAACGAGGAACTAAAATCACCAAGTTTAAAAAATTAGGACCCTGGTTGGGTAGAGAAGTTCAATAGTTGATCAGTGTAGTCAAAGGGATTGAAAAATAGAGTGCTCTGTTTTGGGCAGCAAGTCTGCTGAACTTTGACAGAGCATAACTCACAGATTATTTTGCCTATGGGGGTGTGGGATATAGTTCTGGAGAGGTGTTTAATCACTCTACAACTTTGTTGTGGACTCCCAGAGCTGAATCACACCTTAAGATGGCTTAAATTCCATAGGAATGTAAACTGTCCAGAACCAGGACAGATTCAAAACACTCTCTGGACTGTTCTGTTTTTCAAGCATAACTTCCTGTAGAAAATTTAAATTTTTCATATCATACATCTTTGGAAAGGGTAGGAGATGTGTTACATCTTTGTAATTCAAAGGTTCTGCAATTACAGCACGGAATTGAGCTGAAATTAGAGTTGAAAACAGCAACTTCCAAAGGAGGTGCTGTTGAAATTCTTTTAGAAATTTATGTTGACTTTGCATTTCCATAACATGCAAACCAGAACTGATATGAGGGAAAATAAATACTCGTTGAAAAGATACTGAAGTTAACTTTAACTTTGGTATGCAGCTTGAGTCATGAAAATGCCCAGCATCAGATCAAAATCTAGGATATGTAGAAACTGATCATTCTGGCAGAGGGATGACAGTTGAACTCATTTGAGAGATTGTTGTACCCTAGGGGGTTTAAGGACTTCCAATGGGGTAGGACATACTCATGAGCGGCTATCTTCAACTAGTGAAAGATTTGAGTATATGTCTTGCTCAAGTTTCTTTTGCTATAGACCATGTTTGTGTCGTATTGAAGATAAAAGGGTAGTATACGTGATGACAAAGCGATTTTAACGTCTCGTAGTGACCAAACCTAGTTGCGATGAACTTCCAAAGAGGAAGTCCGTCAAGTTGGATTTAACTAGTGTGTATTTGGTCTGGTAATTGTGTAGCTTGTGCAAAGTTATTACATTATCTGTATACGAGATGTATCGCATGTTTTACTGTCATTATGTTTTACGCCTATTTTATTGGATTGCATAACGTATGTTGCGGGACTGATGTTTATTGTCGTATGGTTGCAGATGGTTCGCACTCGGACCACGCATGAGATTGGTGGCTCTAGCTAGCAGGGGGGTGATGACTCCCAGCCACCTGCCTACGACAGCACCCTGCAGTAACAACCACCACCGCCGCCTCCGCTTATGCTAGCGGATGTGAACGCGGCCCTGGTGGGTAATCTTGAGGAGCTGACCGACCTGCTCTGCACGATCATGCAGAATACGTCCCAGGCGGGGGGGGGGGGGGGGGGGGGCGGGGGCGTCAAGAGAGGGGGCCTCGTGAGCCCCATGTTGTGACGTACTAGGATTTCATGAGTATGCACCCTATGGTGTTCGCAGAAGCAGCAGAACCCCTGGAGGCCAACAACTGGCTGCGGACAATCGAGTCCAAGTTCGGGCTGCTCCAATGTACGGAGCGGCAAAAGACTCTGTTCGCGGCGCAGAAGCTTCACGGTGCTGCTGGTGCGTGGTGGGTGAATTATGTCGCCTCACGTCCGGCTGGCCATGCCGTGGAGTGGGAAGAATTCCGGGAGGCATTCCGCGCCTACCATATCCCTCCCGGGATAATGAAGCGGAAGTTCCAAGAGTTCTTGGAGCTGAAGCAGGGCGGGAGGAGTGGCCATGACTATTCCCGTGCCTTCAACCATCTGGGGCAATATGCGTCGGATTACGTCTCCACCGAGGAGAAGAAGCGGTAGCACTTCTATTGGGGGTTACACCCCGAGATGAAGACGCATCTCATCCAATGCAATCGTGGCACCTTTAACGATCTTGTTAATGCCACGATCATGCAAGAAGACACTCAGCGAGAATTGGCGGCTGAGCAGCGAAAGCGCAGCACTCCACGCAGCAGTGGGTGTGGAGCTCCCCAAAAATACCGCATGGTGTATCGGACACCATCCGGTCAGCAGTGGCATCCACCGGCGCGACCTCAACAGTTCGGGGGTCGTTCTTTCCAGTCACCCCCGTTCTGACCGCCAATGCCACTACCGTGACTGCAACAACAGCAGCAGATGGCACCCCGGGCGTTTCCACCGCCACAACGTGCCCCAGGTTTCCGTCCACAGATCAGCGGAGGACCGCCTCGCTACACTTGCTTTACGTGTGGCCAGACGGGCCATTTCTCGAAGGACTGTCCCCAGGGGCAGCAAAGCAGCGGGCAAGCCCAGTTCCAGGGCGGTGCTGGAGGCCGACCCCTGGTCAAGAAGGTTGGTCAGTGAAATGGGGGCGTTCGCAACCTCGTCAATGAGGACGCCCCAGAGGGAGACAACGTGCTGATGGGTACGTTCACTCTCAACGATCAAGCAATCATCATATTATTTGATTCAGGTGCAACCCACAACTTCATAAGTGCATCATATTTGGTTAAGCATCAACTGGAAGCCTTTCCAACCAAGTGTCCTTATATGATCTGCTCACCGGGAGGAAAGATTTCAGCAACTATGATAATTCCGAAAGCACCACTGTGCTTAGGTGGGGAGATATATCCCACCACTATGATTATTCTTGAGGGGCAGAGGATTGATGCAATCTTAGGGATGTCATGGCTAAGCTACCATGGCGCTGTCGTAGAAATGTTATCACGGATGGTTCACCTTAACTCCCCACTACACCGTCCGCAGTCCCTCATATTAGACAATCCAGTCTGGGAAGTTTCAGCAATTAATAATATTGAAGCTCTCAAGTTAGAGGACATCCCCGTAGTCTGGGAATATCCCGACGTGTTTCTGGATGATCTTCCGGGCATGCCACCTAAGCGGGATGTCGAGTTCAAGATTGAGCTTGCACACGGGACTACTCCTATCTCACGGAGACCATACAAAATGGCTCCGAACGAGCTGGCTGAATTGAAATAGCAGCTCAAAGATCTGTTGAGCCAAGGTTTCATTAGGCCGAATTCCTCGCCTTGGGGATGCTCAGCGCTGTTCGTAAAGAAGAAGGATGAAACCTTGAGGCTGTGTGTGGATTACCGGCCACTCAACGCCGTCACCATCAAGAAAAAATACCCACTGCCCCGCATTGACATCCTGTTTGATAAGCTTGTGGGTGCAAGTGTGTTCTCCAAGATGGACCTTCGCTCTAGATATCATCAAATAAAAATCCGGGCGGAGGATATCCCTAAGACGGCCTTCTCGACGAGATATGGCCTATATGAATATCTCGTCATGTCTTTTGGTCTCACTAATGCTCCGGCACATTTCATGTATCTCATGAACTCGGTGTTCATGCCGGAGCTGTACAAGTTCATTGTGGTGTTCATCGATGATATCTTGGTTTACTCCAAGACAGAAGCAGAACACGCCGAACACTTGAGGATCGTTCTTCAACGACTGCGGGACCACAAGCTATATGCCAAGTTCAGCAAATGTGAATTTTGGATCAACCAAGTGCCATTCTTGGGACATATCATCTCGGCGGAAGGCATTGCGGTTGACCCAAGCAAAATTGAGCAACTGCTGAAATGGAAAGCTCTCACTTTAGTCCATGAAGTCAGAAGTTTCCTCGGCTTAGCGGTATACTATTGGAGAATCATTCCAAGCTTCTCCAACCTTGCTAAGCCGATGACAGAATTATTGAAGAAGGGAACAAGATATGTGTGGAACGCGGCATGTGAAGGAGCGTTCCAAGCATTAGCGAAGCATCTCACAACAGCCCCGAGCTTAGCTCAACCAGATACAACGAAGCCCTTCGACGTGTATTGTGATGCGTCCGGTATCGGGTTCGGCTGCGTGTTGATGCAGGAAGGACGTGTAGTCACATATGGCTCACGCCAACTTTGGAACCATGAGTAGCACTATCCGACTCATGATCTTGAGCTCACTGCTGTGGTTTTGGCGCTGAAAATGTGGAGGCACTATCTCCTGGGGAAATTGGTGCATCTCTACACCGACCACAAGAGCTTGAAGTATATTTTCACCCAGAAGGAGCTGAATATAAGGCAAAGGAGGTGGTTAGAACTAATCAAAGACTATGATATTGAGATTCATTACCACCCCGGCAAGGCGAATGTGGTTGCCAATGCGCTGAGTCGGAAATCACATGTCCATAACTTCACCATTACACCGGTGGAGGAGGAAGAGCCGAGTTTATACTTGGTTCCTTATGGATCACTCTACAACCTTGCCCTCATCCCTACTATTAGGGAGGAGATCATTGCAGCTTAGAAAGTTGATAAGGGCATGGCACATCTCCGGAGACGGATATACAACGGGGAAATCAAATGTTTCCGGAAGGATGATGAGGGGACATTATGGTTCAATGACCGCATAGTCGTACCCCGGAATATGGAGCTGAGGAACAAGATTCTTGATGAAGCTCACTTGTCTAAATACTCCATTCATCCGGGCAGCAACAAAATGTACCAAGATTTGAAAAAGAAATTTTGGTGGACACGGATGAAGCGGGAAGTGGCTAAGTACGTATCCGAATGTGATACGTGTAGGCGAGTGAAGGCTGATCATATGAGGAAATCAGGGCTGCTGCAACCCCTGAAAATCCCTGCTTGGAAGTGGGAAGATGTGAGCATGGATTTCATTGTGGGATTACCACTGACTTCCAACAAGCATGATTCAATTTGGGTGATCGTTGACCGATTAACCAAGTCGGCTCACTTCATTCCTGTGCATACACGTTACAATGCCAGCAAATATGCGGAGCTGTACATAGCGAGAATTCTATGCTTACATGGGGTACCCAAGACCATAGTCTCGGATCGAGGTGCATTATTCGTGTCTCTCTTTTGGGAGCAGTTGCACGCTGCATCGGGTACTAAGCTGATTAGAAGCTCCGCCTATCACCCTCAGACAGACGGTCAAACAGAGAGGGTGAACCAAGTACTAGAAGACATGTTGAGAGCGTGTGCCATCCACCACGGTAGAAACTGGGATGAGCATCTACCATTGGCGGAATTCTCGTACAATAACGGCTATCAAGCGAGTATCAAGATGGCACCCTATGAGGCTCTCTATGGTCGCAAATGCCGCACCCCAATGAACTGGTGCGAGTACGGTGAGAGGGTCACATTCGGGGTTGATGTGGTGAACAACGCCGAAGAGCGCGTTTGGATGATTCAAGCCAACTTGAAGGCCGCTCAATCCCGGCAGATAAGCTACGCTGATAAGAGGCGTAGGCCACAGCACTTTGATGTCAGGGAACACGTGTATCTCCGTGTATCTCCGATGAAGGGAGTGCACCGATGCGGCGTGAAGGGGAAACTCGCTCCCCGATTCATTGGACCCTATGCCATCACCGAGAAGTGTGGACCAGTGGCGTATAGACTGGAACTGCCGGCATCTCTTGCTGGTGTTCACGACATTTTCCATGTTTCACAATTGCGAAAATGTCTGAAGCATACGGCTGCTGTTCCCACTGAAGACATCGGCGAGCTGCAACCGGATTTGACGTATGATGAATATCCGGAGGAAATTATTGATGAGAAGGCTCGGACCACACGTAGCCGAACGTTGTGGTTCTACAAGATACTCTGGAGCAACCACACTGCCGAAGAAGCAACGTGGGAGAGCGAGGAATTTCTTCGCTCAAACTACCCGGAGTTCATGGCGTCTCAGCACGGGTAAGTTTCTATTACATCGCCATCTCTTCTTTTGTAATCTCGGGACGAGATTCTTTTAAGGGGGGAGGGATGTAAAAGCCCAAGAAAAGGGACTTGCAAAAGTGATCATTTTCATCACCTCACAACACCACAACTCATCTTGTGGATATCCTGTGAACACTTGTGAAGAGCAAGTAACCACCATCAAAAGGGTGATTAGAGGGGAAAGACCTAACTTCCAAAAAGTGGGATTTTTACACATGAACATGATAGTTTGAGCTCACCCCTAGACCTTAAATAGCCTTGGGAAGGCTCAGGCCAAATTTCATGCAAATCCAATACTTTTTGAGGCATTTTTGGAGGCATTTGAAAAAGAGGCCAATTTGAATGTAAATTCAAATTGCAGCCATTTTCATTACTTGAATTCAAAAGTTGACTTCATATTCAAACTCAGCACATTATTCTGAGTTAGTCCACCAATTTTCATCCCCATTGGACTTCATCTTGTCGGGAGCTAAATTTGCATTAATTCAAAACTGAATTTGAATTTCAGTTCAAATGTGAAGCAAATTTAGCCAAACCAATTTCAAATTTAGGAAATCAACTTCAAACAATGACTTGGAGGCTAAGTCCAACATTCAATTGGGAGTAGCTGGGATATTGTGATATCCCGACTCCCGACTTAATAGGATTGATAGAGTACTCATACCACCAAGGTATACCTTCTTTTCCGGAAGCCCACCTGCAAAGGACTCTGGGGTTAAGCGTGCTTGGCCCGGAGGAATTTGGGGATGGGTGACCGACCGGAAAGTTTTCCCGGGTGCGCACGAGTGAGGACAAAGTGCGCAGAAAAGACGAGTGGTGGTATGTGGGGCCAGTCTATGATCCTAGAGAGCCATCACAAATGGTATCAGAGCCGACCCTCGCAGTTTCACGGGTGCGTACGGGTCAGTGACAAGGATACGGTAGCGTACGGGTCAGGGACGCAGGTACGTAGGTATGACGCGTGGGTCCTCTATGTGGGACACAGTATGGTACGTATGCTGCTAACCAGACGTACGGTATGTGTATGCCAGTACTGAACGTATGGACGTGGCTAAGAGGGGACGTTCCTGTCTTGATGTTGACCGACAAGGACGTCGGTCTTCTAAGGGGGGTGGATTGTGTGATATCCCGTCCCGGCTTAATAGGATTGATAGAGTACTCATACCACCAAGGTATACCTTCTTTTCCGGAAGCCCACCTGCAAAGGACTCCGGGGTTAAGCGTGCTTTGCCCAGAGGAATTTGGGGATGGGTGACCGACCAGAAAGTTTTCCCGGGTGCGCACGAGTGAGGACAAAGTGCGCAGAAAAGATGAGTGGTGGTATGTGGGGCCAGTCTATGATCCTAGAGAGCCATCACAAATAGTTTGAATGAAAATTGGGGTAAGTTGACTCATTAAGTAACACTTTTCAACACACACCTTGTAAAAATAGTTTTTAATAAAATAAGGCCCTTAAATACGTCCATTTCTACCTAGGTCCACGTTCCTACGGGCAACCTTGGCTCTGATACCACCTCTGTCATACCCGGTTTTTCCGAAGAACAACCAAGTGAATATCACATGTATGCCAGGATCATTTTCTCATACATGTGATGACAAATAGTGAAGCATCATTTATTACAAGCCAGGTGTCGAATATAAATAAGTCTTACATCGCAAATGTCTCGATGGACAATAATAAGTTCATCACAAGTAAATAAACTAGCAGCGGAATATTATTCTTTGAGGGCTCCGTCACAGGCGTTGCCCGGGGGTCTCCATGAACCTAGAAACCATCTTCGGGTCTAAAGTCTTGGTCATTATACACCACCTCATTATCTTGACCTGAGCAGCAATATAAACCAACAAATATGCAAGGTTGAGTACCGATGGTACTCAGCAAGTGTGGGAAAGTTATGTCATGCATGGCTAGAACAAGGGGAGGTTGAACTCATGGTTCAAGCACTACGTAATTAATACCTACCACCTTAGCTTATTAAGCACCTACATTACTACACAGGTGAAATGGTCCCAATCTCCCATCCCATCATCATAACCAAATAACCATAACATCATTTTCAAATGTTAAGCTCCCCGCTTAACATCCACAACTTCCAAAAACCATCACTCCTCTAATCATGAATAAGTCCAAGCCGCTCTTGACCGTGAGCACGGCAGTCATGACAGTTTTGACTCTGCAGAGTTTGTACCACTGTACCCACAGGTAGTGATTCCATCCCCCGTTGCCGGGTGGACTAAAAGAACCTCCATTATGCCAGTGGCTATGAACCACATTCACACTTCCCAGGTGTGTAGCCAGGAGATCACTACGAAGCTTTTACAAAGGGATTCCCGACGAGCGTGGGCCCACTGAGGTTTTACCCCTAACAGCATACAAGAGGCTCCAACCTCGCTGCAGTGGCCCCCTCTTGAGCCTTGCGGTTCATATGGTAGTCCAGCTGACACCTATTCCCCGCACTATCCAACACACCCATACTACGCCGGGGATACACCTAATTAATTGGCCAAGCTGCCCCATCTCAGCATGTGGTTGGCACTGTAGAGCCAGGTTACATGCTCCATGAACCGGTCCTTAGGATCCAGGCAAGTACTTAAACACAAACCCGAGTCTCGTGCACCCAGCACACAACCAAAACATCCAACTTGCCTTGATCCCTACCTCTACACAACTCACAATATCTCATTCAAGAGTATGGTAAAATAAACTGATGATCTCATATCCCAAATATCCCATTCTAAGCATGGCTAAGCATATGCATAATAGTAAATGACATGATAAAATAAGTCCCAACCCAAGCTACAAGGAAACAAGGTGATGCAACTCTAGGGAAACTTCCTAGCATGGGTTTCATATTTAACTTGACAATGCAAATAATTCTATCTACACATCCTAGCATAGGATCAAAGTGGTCAAGGACACTTGCCTCCTTCTTGCTGCCCTTGAAATGGGTAGTCCTGATCTTGGAAAGGAAAAACTTGCTCTTGAGCAGGTTCTACATCATACCATCACACATAGCAAAAGAAAAACAACAATCCATAAGACATAGTTCACACTTCCACTTCATACAAACCACACATTCACATTCATGAAAGTAATTCACCATTATATGTGTTGTGGTTACTCTATGTGTGTTGATTTGTGGCTTTCATGCACTTTTAATCATGTGTATATGATTCCTACTTTTGTGTTCACATTTATACTTACCTACAATATATATATGAGTTTCCAATTAAATAAATTCCTTATATTCAACTACTACACCTTTTTTTTTACTACCAAGTATGTATGAAAGGTATTTTTCTTCTCCATATGTGCCTTCATAATTTCTACCAACCCTAAACTGAATTCTTTGGATTTTAGAAACTTCATTTATCATTTACTAGTTGCTATATTTTCAGATTTATTTTCCTATGCATAAATGTGTACTTTATTATGAAAATAATAATACACATCATCTAAACAGAATAGGTTCTGGTCCTAAATAATTTAATAACATATTTTGACCTTTGCCTCTGATGTAAACTATTTCACAATTATTTTCCATATTTTCTAAAACTATTCATTACTTAAAAATGTGTCCCTAAATGTGAATAATAAATTAAACAGATTCATTTCAGCCCAAAATATATTTTTATCTCACTCCAAAGTTTTCTAAATACTGAGAAAGTCTTTAATTAAATTTTGACAATAGGTTTGTCCCACTTTTTAATTTTTAAACACTAGCCACATATTCAATTTCCTAAATTAAATACTAAACAGGGCTAAAAAGGTAAACTCACCCCACTACAGGGTCTATAATATTATTTTCAGAATTTCCAGGGGTATAGCTACACTTATCAGAGGAGTTTTTCCTAATTTTTATTAAGTCCAGGGGCTAAAACTGATCTTTAAATGAATTTACATGATTTTCTGAAGTTCCAGGGGCTAGATCAGAAGTTTCCGGGGCTAGCTCTTATTTCCCGAGAACCCCAGGGGGTAGCACGTAAGATTTCCAGTCTTTATAACGCGGGGCTGACGTGGACCATCCGATTTTAAACCGACGGCTGAGATTATAACGTCGAACCGGTACGCGGGGATTTAAACCCTACCGTGCGATTTAAAATAAACGGCGCACAAGTGGCCACGTCGCTCTGATCGAGCGCGGGCGGCGCTGCCGGCGGCGCACGGCGGCGGGAAGCGGCGATCTCGCCGGAAACTTTCGGATCTTCGGGAATTCTTCCTAGAACTGTGATTTTATGGCATAGATCGGTAGAGGGAAGGTCGGGGATCTCACCTCGGGGGTTTTCTTGAGCTCGGAGGTCCTGGAAAGTGATCGGCGACGAGGTCCGAGGTGAAACCACGGCGAGGCTCGTCGGCGCTGTGTTTACACCGCAAGTCACCGAGTTTTCTGCACCTGCAAGGTTCCCCGGAGGCGGTGGATCAAGACCAGCGAGTTAGATCGGAATTTCCGAGCTTAGATCGGCCAGAATTCGCCGGAGAAGTCTCGGTTCTTACCGGAGGAAAATCGGCGGATCGCGTGGGAAAAACAGAACGAGGCCGGGGTTTTTACAGACGGGGGAGGGAGGCTGGTTGGTTTAGATCGAGTTTTGCGTCGCCCCCGAGCGGAATTCGGCTGGGATTCGCAGAAATCCCGATCGGTTTTGATTCGGGTGAGAGAGAGTCCGGCGCGGGCGCGAGGTAGACGATGAACAGGTGGGCCCTGCCTGTCAGTGTGAGGAAGCGGCGTGCGCGGCTGCGGGCTGGCGCGGCGCTGGTTGGGCCGTCTGGTGGGTTTCGGCCCACTGGCCGGTTTTTTTCTGTTTTCTCTTTTTCTTTTTCTATTTCTTTTCTGATTTGATTTTAATTTGAATTCTAGTTTGAATTTGAATTTTCGCAAAACATGCAACATGTCCAAAAAATTTTAAATTCCCCTCTTAACATGATTTAGGGTCTTAACAATATTTTTGGGGTGTTACAGATATTTTCAGTGAAAACAGAGATGAAAAATTAGAAGAGAATTAGAGGGGAGGGACCCACTTGTCAGTAGCCTTCACACTGAAGTTTTCTTCGGGTTGATCTTTTCCCCTCGACAGAAGCTGCGCGCGCCAGCCAGCACCAACATCGGCGCCCGACCAACTTGCCATTGCCACCTCCTGCTCAAGGGAAACACTGAGTGCAGCACGTGATCAGTACGCTGTGCCACATGAATCTTCACTCTCTTCTCCACCGTCTCCTTCGCGCACCGAAAGCCGAACTCGCGCCAGCGCCGACCTCCTCTGCTCCCCGGTGTCCGAGAGAAAGAAGCCATTTCACGCCCGATGAGCTACACGAAAAAGGTCCGCTCCAAGGTGCTTGACACGCTCGTGCCGACCGCCCCTCCTCTCGTGCTTCGCCGGGGTAGAATTTGTCCGGTTAGTCATTCGGGGTTCCAAGGACTGAATCGTTCAAAACTCAGAAATTCATAATGGGTAGTTCACCACAGAGGATTCCGAGCTACACACACGGTCTGCACTTGTCCACGGCCACCTAGGATCAAAAACCAGTGAAAATCATGGACTAGGGTTTCTGTTCTTCGAAATTTCCCGGTCACGGCTGTTTTTGCCCTAGGTCGACGGTGAGGTTATAGTTGCGGCCGTTTTCACGGGGATCAGTGCTCATATCTGTGATCAGCAAGTCTCAGCGGAGCTCTCCGAGCAAACCGCATCGAAAAAGGTGCAGAGGACACCGAGTTCAATGTCGCCGAGGAGCTCCCGGCCGCTGTCACCGTCGCGAGCACTATTCCGGCCGTCGCCGAGCTCCAGGGAGTGCACTACCGTGTTTCCCAGGCAGAAATATGCACAGGCGGCAAGTCTCGTCGAAGGTCGGGCAGCAGAACGTCCGGAGGCGAGTGTAGGGGACCCCAGGACCTCGTCGGGTGGTGCCGTGTTATGCGGCACCCAACAGCACACGGGTCAATGAACACACATCATATTACATAAATAGTTTAGCGGAAGCATACAAGAATGTTTTACAAATAGTTATATCAGAGTAAACTACAGTGGAAGACTATCACTCTCACGAATCATATCTAAACTAGCAACAAAGAAACGGTCCAGCCCGCGGACGTTTTTTACTAGCAACACGAAGATCAATCTGCAGCGGCGAGGATGCTCTTTGAGTACGCACTCGGAGGTTCCCGAGTCTCATCGGCATCCCTTCTCATAAGCATCGAGTCAATTACCTGCAAAACAACTCGGATAGCATCCGTGAGCATAACGCTCAGCAAGACTTAACCGTCACCCTAAACATGAAACTCTAAGTGAGGTTATGAACCTAACATAGGATGGCATAAGCATAATTAAACTCGCCTAAAAGTGAATCCTTACTTTCAGGTATTAATTGCAGCATTTTAAGTAACCCTGGGCACGCCACATCGGGAGTCCACAATCAAACAAGAAACGGTTTCCCCCGATGTAAGTTGCTCATGGCATGAAAGAATCGAGTTTGTACTAGCCTATTCATCAAGATCCAATACAAAGGTAGAATGATACTTCAAGTCAATATGATTAGTTCCTTTCTCATGCAAGTTCTTACTACGTCACGACTGTGAGAACAAGTATGCTCGGTCCATTCCGCGAGCGACGGTGATTCGAATCAATAACACCCGGATTACACGACACGTACGCCCGTACTCGACGTTGCCTACAACAACCATCACTGACGTCATACGTGGCAGCCTTTCCCCCGTCTCACCCCCGCTGAATCGATCAAGTCGCCCCGTACAGTAGCTACTCTCATGGTGCACCTACCGACATGAGATGTCATGAGAATATTCCCCACATACTGCACACCGGCCGTCCGCCTGAGGCGACACGAAAAGTCCCAACGACAGCTTCCCGAGGTACATCGGTTTACTGGGTCCCATATAGCCAGCATGAGTCCGGTACACAACTCAAACATGTTCAACAGGGCCGCATACGGATCGGTCCTTGACCGACACGGACAGGTCTATAGCACTCTGGCCCCTATGTCCTGCTGCCCCTACAACCTTCCGGTCTCAACTTTAACCTGCTACTTCATTTATGAACCAATCCCGTATGCCCCTGTTGTTCCTGAAACTGCGAGTAGCATCTCACCACTCGAGTTCTACCGAACCGTACTTAAGCATGGCAGTTCTACACGGTGAAAGACACCTACCCAATACTCCATGGGTCATTTGGTTATGCAGGAGGGGTATCAAACACTAGACCTAATGCACAGTTCATATCTTGACCGAAGGTGAATACAAAAAAACTTAATAGCTGTTAAATGCAAACCGGAGCTTGCCTGTTTTGCAGGGTAGTCGTATATAATCAGTTAGTGTCCTTGCAGATCCACCCTTGACTCTCCGGAGCTTGATCCACTTCGATGAATCACTCCTTTGAGTCCCTTTTGTTGTGGTTCCTATTGAAATGCATATGCACATGTTTTATAGAATGTAATGGAAAGAAGTTATAGAATTAATCTCTTAGGAACAGAGATTGTGTGGAAAAGCCAAGCATGGCTTGGTTTGCCTCTGTTGTGCAAAGAACAGAAATAAACTAATTTGTCCTAAAGGCTTTAGCTATACACTAATCATGTTCCCTAATGAACATAATAGATAAGCTGAAAGGATTTGAGTGCAACTGAAGAACAAGAACTCCAATGGCCTCAAAACTTTTACAGCAGGTTCTATACTACCTAAGGATTTAGCTTGCCAAATTACAGCTAATGTGGAGTCATATTGTGTCCTCCCTAATTCTCACAATATCTCTTATGTATTCCCACATATACACAAGTGTGGAGAATAAGAACAGGGAGTTCAAGGACTCATCTTGGGCTGATAATTTACATATGAGTTCTTGATCACATGAGAGTAACCTGGTCCAAAATTCAGCCCTTTTACTTGAGTAGTTCTCCCAGAACAATTCTTTAAGCATTTGTACTCAAAAGAATTAATTCTGTAGTAATGTGCATTTTCATGCCCAATTAAGTGAACTACGATTCCAAGTATGTCTCATAGAGCTTGCCTAAATTTTCCTATGATTTTTGGAGCTATGGATTGCTCAGAACAGATTTTTGAATTGGGAAACATTTTCTGAAAATGTTTCTGGACTCTTTTGAACACAGTAGTTTGCATTTAGCAAATTCTTACTCAAATGATCTTCAAATGAGCTGCAAATTAGCTAGTAGGTCACTACTATGCTATAGAATATTCTGGTAAAATTTGGGAATTTTTGGATAAACCAAACTCCCTCAATAATTGTTTTGCAGAAAAACTTCCAAGAATTTTCCAGCATATAATATTAACTTTCATGCAAATCTGAGTTCATATTTTGATAGAACTCGGAGAAATGAATCCAACCCAAGTGGAATCACTCAAATTGGAGATTTCTACCAGGAGATATGAATTTCCAAAGTTTGAGCCAACTCTGGAATTGTTTTCCTACAGAAAATCCGGTTGGACCCACTGTTTCGAATTCCAGCCAATATAAGCGAAGCCACACCGGGCCACAGTATCTCAGCGCGCCAACACACGGGATCCCGGCCACACCCGATCCCGGGTTTAAATTTTCTGCTGCTGACAGACGGGGCCCATGCCTCGTCTTCTTCCTCCGGCTCTCTCCCCATGCCCGCGCTGCCCCTCGCCGGCCCGACGCCGGAGCTCGCCGGCTCGCCGTTTCCGGCCACCTCCTGAGCTGAAACGCGCCGCCAGGGAGTTTGTGACACCGAGGAACATGGCTGTGGGGTTTGCTAGGGCTGCCAACGACCGGAACATGGCCGGCGACGTACGACAGCTACTGTGGGGGTTCGGCGGCGTTGCCTGGGGTATCCAGCCCGCCATAACCTGTGCCGACGAGCCCTACAGCACCAGTGGATGATCGCAAGGCTCGGCATGGCCCCTAAATGGATTGGGAACAGCCGCAAGTCGGTCGTCACCGTGCGCCCGATTTGGTCCGCTGGAGAAGTGCTCGGTAGACCTCAAAATACGTCGCCCCAAAGGGTTTTCATGCGACGGATGCTAAAGAGAATATGATCACCGGCTATCCCACCTCCTACGTGCAAAGTTTGATGAGCTAAGAACGAACAGAAGCGGAGAATTTTGGATTCCCGTACCGGATGCGTGGGTTGAAGCCGCCGGAGCAAAACTTCGAAATTCGTCGGCGATGCTTCACGGTATGGCCTGAGCTTGGGCTAAGAGCAGCACTGCACCCGTGCGCGCCCGTAGCTGCGATCGCTCGGCCGTGAAACCCCCTGTGGAGGGCTGTCCACGAGCGCCCGATCACTTTCTCGGATTAGGTCGCCGCGGCGGCGGTCGTTCTCGGGCACCGGAGGCCGCAGCTCACTTGCTCGTGGGTCAAGGAGGTGGAGGTTAAGCTCGTTGGAGTGTTTAGCAGCTCAGGGGAGGAGGAGGCCCGGTGGTTTTGCCGATCTTCCGATCGGACAGAGAGCGGAGGGGGAGAATGGCTGCCGTTCGTGCGCTCGCGAGGGGGGGAAGCACAACTGAGCCTTTTGCTCGGCTGAGGGGACGTGAGCACAGGGATCAGCACGAGGGCACCGCCTCGGTGGTCAGCGCATGGGGGAAGGCAGAAGGAGGTGGCGCCGGTAAGCACCTCGGTGGCTCCCGTGAGCTGTTCGGGGAAATCTCCCACTGAGGCTAAGACTTAGGGTGCAAGGCTCCTCTTTTAGCTCTATGACATGTGGGTCCCACTCCACATTTCCTCCCCAAATATCTTCTCAAGCTGATCCTCTTAATTCCCACAATTCTGAGTTTTAAAATGTGGTTTAGAATTTGAATCCTTCCAATTCAATTTGAATTTGCTTGCCAAATTTGAATTTGGTTGAAGTTTGCAAATTCTTCTCTTTAACTCCTTTTTGAGCCCACCCTACAAATAGAAAGTTGGTGATCAAACTCCTCCCTATAATTCCAACTATGTGGCTGCATTTTTAATCAAAGTCCTTGGTCACTACATGTGTCAACTTTGAATTTCAAATCTGATTTTTAAACTTACATGCAAAGAGGTATTTAACTCCTTATTGGTTCAACACTTTTAAATAAAAATGTGAGCCTCATTTTGGATGGTCATCCATGCATTACTTTGCATGAAGAAAAGTTTTAGCAAGTCCCATTTTTCATGTCTTTGCCACATATATGAACTCAAACCTTGGTTTTTTATTCATACACATTTTTGGGACTTTTACATTCCTCCCCTTTAAAAGAATCTCGTCCCGAGATTACAAAAGAGGAACGAGACGGGAGAGGTAGTTACAAACTGTACAACGCTAAAAATTCCGGATAGTTGGTGCGGAGGCAATCTTCATTTTCCCACGTCGCCTCTTCCGCGGTATGATTACTCCACAGCACCTTGAAAAATCTGATCGTCCGGTTCCGGGTTACCCGGGTCTTTTCATCTAGAATCTGAACCGGTCGCTCGGTGTAGGTCAGGTCCGGTTTCAATTCATCGATGTCCTCGGTGCGAACAGCAGCGGTGAATTTGAGGCACTTCCGCAGCTGTGAAACATGAAATACATCATGAACACCCGCTAGACTTGCCGGTAACTCCAGCCGGTAGGCTACGGGTCCGCACTTCTCCGTGATAGCAAAAGGACCAATAAAACGGGGAGCGAGTTTCCCATTTACACCGAACCGGTGAATTCCCTTCGTCGGAGATACACGAAGATACACGTGCTCTCCAACGTCAAAATGTAATGGCCTACGCCTTTGATCAGCGTAGCTCTTCTGTCGGGATTGTGCAGCCTTTAAATTCTCTTGTATCAACCAAACTCGGTCTTCGGCTTCGTTGACAAGATCGATCCCAAACAGAACTCTTTTGCCGGACTCACACCAATTCAGTGGTGTGCGACACTTCCGGCCGTAGAGAGCTTCATTACTTGAATTCAAAAGTTGACTTCATATTCAAACTCAGCACATTTTTCTGAGTTAGTCCACCAATTTTCATCCCCATTGGACTTCATCTTGTCGGGAGCTAAATTTGCATTAATTCAAAACTGAATTTGAATTTCAGTTCAAATGTGAAGCAAATTTAGCCAAACCAATTTCAAATTTAGGAAATCAACTTCAAACAATGACTTGGAGGCTAAGTCCCACATTCAATTGGGAGTAGCTGGGATATTGTGATATCCCGACTCCCGACTTAATAGGATTGATAGAGTACTCATACCACCAAGGTATACCTTCTTTTCCGGAAGCCCACCTGCAAAGGACACCGGGGTTAAGCGTGCTTGGCACGGAGGAATTTGGGGATGGGTGACCGACCGGAAAGTTTTCCCGGGTGCGCACGAGTGAGGACAAAGTGCGCAGAAAAGACGAGTGGTGGTATGTGGGGCCAGTCTATGATCCTAGAGAGCCATCACAAATGGTATCAGAGCCGACCCTCGCAGTTTCACGGGTGCGTACGGGTCAGTGACAAGGATACGGTAGCGTACGGGTCAGGGACGCAGGTACGTAGGCATGACACGTGGGTCCTCTATGTGGGACACGGTATGGTACGTATGCTGCTAACCGGACGTACGGTATGTGTATGCCAGTACTGAACGTATGGACGTGGCTAAGAGGGGACGTTCCTGTCTTGATGTTGACCGACGAGGACGTCGGTCTTCTAAGGGGGGTGGATTGTGTGATATCCCGACTCCCGGCTTAATAGGATTGATAGAGTACTCATACCACCAAGGTATACCTTCTTTTCCGGAAGCCCACCTGCAAAGGACTCCGGGGTTAAGCGTGCTTGGCCCGGAGGAATTTGGGGATGGGTGACCGACCGGAAAGTTTTCCCGGGTGCGCACGAGTAAGGACAAAGTGCGCAGAAAAGACGAGTGGTGGTATGTGGGGCCAGTCTATGATCCTAGAGAGCCATCACAAATAGTTTGAATGAAAATTGGGGTAAGATGACTCATTAAGTAACACTTTTCAACACACACCTTGTAAAAATAGTTTTTAAGAAAATAAGGCCCTTAAATACGTCCATTTCTACCTAGGTCCACGTTCCTACGGGCAACCTTGGCTCTGATACCACCTCTGTCATACCCGGTTTTTCCGAAGAGCAACCAAGTGAATATCACATGTATGCCAGGATCATTTTCTCATACATGTGATGACAAATAGTGAAGCATCATTTATTACAAGCCAGGTGTCAAATATAAATAAGTCTTACATCGCAAATGTCTCGATGGACAATAATAAGTTCATCACAAGTAAATAAACTAGCAGCGGAATATTATTCTTTGAGGGCTCCGTCACAGGCGTTGCCCGGGGGTCTCCATGAACCTAGAAACCTTCTTCGGGTCCAAAGTCTTGGTCATTATACACCACCTCATTATCTTGACCTGAGCAGCAATATAAACCAACAAATATGCAAGGTTGAGTACCGATGGTACTCAGCAAGTGTGGGAAAGTTATGTCATGCATGGCTAGAACAAGGGGAGGTTGAACTCATGGTAAAAGCACTACACAATTAATACCTACCACCTTAGCTTATTAAGCACCTACATTACTACACAGGTGAAATGGTCCCAATCTCCCATCCCATCATCATAACCAAATAACCATAACATCATTTTCAAATGTTAAGCTCCCCGCTTAACATCCACAACTTCCAAAAACCATCACTCCTCTAATCATGAATAAGTCCAAGCCGCTCTTGACCGTGAGCACGGCAGTCATGACAGTTTTGACTCTGCAGAGTTTGTACCACTGTACCCACATGTAGTGATTTAATCCCTCGTTGCCGGGTGGACTAAAAGAACCTCCATTATGCCAGTGGCTATGAACCACATTCACACTTCCCAGGTGTGTAGCCAGGAGATCACTACGAAGCCTTTACAAAGGGATTCCCGACGAGCGTGGGCCCACTGAGGTTTTACCCCTAACAGCATACAAGAGGCTCCAACCCCGCTGCAGTGGCCCGCTCTTGAGCCTTGCGGTTCATATGGTAGTCCAGCTGACACCTATTCCCCGCACCATCCAACACACCCATACTACGCCGGGGATACACCTAATTAATTGGCCAAGCTGCCCCATCTCAGCATGTGGTTGGCACTGTAAAGCCAGGTTACATGCTCCATGGACCGGTCCTTAGGATCCAGGCAAGTACTTAAACACAAATCCGAGTCTCGTGCACCCAGCACACAACCAAAACATCCAACTTGCCTTGATCCCTACCTCTACACAACTCACAATATCTCATTCAAGAGTATGGTAAAATAAACTGATGATCTCATATCCCAAATATCCCATTCTAAGCATGGCTAAGCATATGCATAATAGTAAATGACATGATAAAATAAATCCCAACCCAAGCTACAAGGAAACAAGGTGATGCAACTCTAGGGAAACTTCCTAGCATGGGTTTCATATTTAACTTGAAAATGCAAATAATTCTATCTACACATCCTAGCATAGGATCAAAGTGGTCAAGGACACTTGCCTCCTTCTTGCTGCCCTTGAAATGGGTAGTCCTGATCTTGGAAAGGAAAAACTTGCTCTTGAGCAGGTTCTACATCATACCATCACACATAGCAAAAGAAAAACAACAATCCATAAGACATAGTTCACACTTCCACTTCATACAAACCACACATTCACATTCATGAAAGTAATTCACCATTATATGTGTTGTGGTTACTCTATGTGTGTTGATTTGTGGCTTTCATGCACTTTTAATCATGTGTATATGATTCCTACTTTTGTGTTCACATTTATACTTACCTACTATATATATTAGTTTCCAATTAAATAAATTCCTTATATTCAACTACTACACCTTTTTTTACTACCAAGTATGTACGAAAGGTATTTTTCTTCTCCATATGTGCCTTCAGAATTTCTACCAACCCTAAACTGAATTCTTTGGATTTTAGAAACTTCATTTATCATTTACTAGTTGCTATATTTTCAGATTTATTTTCCTATGCATAAATGTGTACTTTATTATGAAAATAGTAATACACATCATCTAAACAGAATAGGTTCTGGTCCTAAATAATTTAATAACATATTTTGACCTTTGCCTCTGATGTAAACTATTTCACAATTATTTTCCATATTTTCTAAAACTATTCATTACTTAAAAATGTGTCCCTAAATGTGAATAATAAATTAAACAGATTCATTTCAGCCCAAAATATATTTTTATCTCACTCCAAAGTTTTCTAAATACTGAGAAAGTCTTTAATTAAATTTTGACAATAGGTTTGTCCCACTTTTTAATTTTTAAACACTAGCCACATATTCAATTTCCTAAATTAAATACTAAACAGGGCTAAAAAGGTAAACTCACCCCACTACAGGGTCTATAATATTATTTTCAGAATTTCAAGGGGTATAGCTACACTTATCAGAGGAGTTTTTCCTAATTTTTATTAAGTCCAGGGGCTAAAACTGATTTTTAAATGAATTTACATGATTTTCTGAAGTTCCAGGGGCTAGATCAGAAGTTTCCGGGGCTAGCTCTTATTTCCCGAGAACCCCAGGGGGTAGCACGTAAGATTTCCATTCTTTATAACGCGGGGCTGACGTGGACCGTCCGATTTTAAACCGACGGCTGAGATTATAACGTTGAACCGGTACGCGGGGATTTAAACCCTACCGTGCGATTTAAAATAAACGGCGCACAAGCGGCCACGTCGCTCTGATCGAGCGCGGGCGGCGCTGCCGGCGGCGCACGGCAGCGGGAAGCGGCGATCTCGCCGGAAACTTTCGGATCTTCGGGAATTCTTCCTAGAACTGTGATTTTATGGCATAGATCGGTAGAGGGGAGGTCGGGGATCTCACCTCGGGGGTTTTCTTGAGCTCGGAGGTCCTGGAAAGTGATCGGCGACGAGGTCCAAGGTGAAACCACGGCGAGGCTCGTCGGCGCTGTGTTTACACTGCAAGTCACCGAGTTTTCTGCACCTGCAAGGTTCCCCGGAGGCGGTGGATCAAGACCAGTGAGTTAGATCGGAATTTCCGAGCTTAGATCGGCCAGAATTCGCCGGAGAAGTCTCGGTTCTCACCAGAGGAAAATCGGCGGATCGCGTGGGACCGGGGTTTTTACAGACGGGGGAGGGAGGCTGGTTGGTTTAGATCGAGTTTGCGTCGCCCCCGAGCGGAATTCGGCTGGGATTCGCAGAAATCCCGATCGGTTTTGATTCGGGTGAGAGAGAGTCCGGCGCGGGCGCGAGGTAGACGATGAACAGGTGGGCCCCGCCTGTCAGTGTGAGGAAGCGGCGCGCGCGGCTGCGGGCTGGCGCGGCGCTGGTTGGGCCGGCTGGTGGGTTTCGGCCCACTGGCCGGTTTTTTTATGTTTTCTCTTTTTCTTTTTCTACTTCTTTTCTGATTTGAGTTTAATTTGAATTCCAGTTTGAATTTGAATTTTTGCAAAACATGCAACACGTCCAAAAAATTTTGAATTCCCCTCTTAACATGATTTAGGGTCTTTAACAATATTTTTGGGGTGTTACAACTCTACCCCCCTTAAAAGAAATCTCGTCCTCGAGATTGGTGTTTCTAAGAAAACAATTCTAGAAATTGTGTCTTGAGCTCATCTTCCCGCTCCCAGGTGGCTTCCTCTTCTGAATGATGCTTCCATTGCACCTTGCACATCCGGATTCTTTTATTTCTGGTGAGGCGTTCCATTGTCTCCAAAATCTTGTATGGTTGCTCGGCATAAGACAAATCCTCAGCTACGTCCACTTCATTCATGGGTAACACCTCTTCAGGCGTCCTCAGGCATTTCTTGAGTTGTGACACATGGAATACATCGTGCACATCCGATAGACGAGCCGGTAATTCTAGTTGATACGCCACTTCGTCTTTCCTTTCCAGAACTTGAAAGGGTCCGATGTATCGAGGTGACAACTTCCCTTTCACCTTGAACCGACGAAGTCCTCTGATAGGGGACACCTTGAGATAGACATAGTCTCCCACGTTGAAAACGAGCTCTCTCCTTCGTACATCGGCATAGCTCTTTTGGCGTGTCTGTGCTATCCTCAAATTGTTGCGAATCTCCCTCACCTTCGCCTCGGCTTCTTGGAGTACTTCTGGACCAAACACTTTACTTTCCCCTGTTTGGTTCCAAAATAGGGGAGTTCTGCACTTCCTCCCGTACAAAGCTTCAAACGATGACATCTTCATACTAGCTTGATAGCTGTTGTTATAGAAAAACTCCGCATACGGTAAGTTCTTGTCCCAACTCCGATTGTTTTTGAGTGCACATGCCCTCAGCATATCTTCAAGGATCTGATTGGTTCTCTCCGTCTGCCCGTCGGTTTGGGGATGATAGGCAGAACTAAAGTTCAGATGGGTTCCCATGGTTTCATGCAACTTCTGCCAGAACCTTGAGGTGAACTGTGTCCCTCGATCCGACACAATCTTCTTTGGCACTCCATGGTAACACACGATCCTTGACATGTACAACTCTGCCAATTTGGATCCGCTGTAGCTTTCCTTCATGGGGATGAAGTGAGCTACCTTGGTTAGCCTATCAATGATGACCCATATCGAATCATATCCTGATTGGGTCCTAGGCAATCCCACGATGAAATCCATGCTGATTTCTTCCCATTTCCATTCAGGCACTTTGAGTGGTTGCAATAATCCCGCGGGTCGTTGATGTTCTGCTTTTACCAACTGACACGTGTCACATACGGCAACATGTTCCGCGACATCTCGCTTCATGCCATACCACCAATACCTGCTCTTGAGATCCTGGTACATCTTCGTACTCCCAGGATGAATGGAATAGTCAGAATCGTGAGCTTCCCTTAAAATCAATTCACGGATCTTCTTCATTTCAGGCACACAGATTCTTTTCCCGTGCCACACCGTTCCTTGTTCATCCTCTCTAAAACCCGAAGCTTTATTTTCCTTGATGAGTTGTCTGATCTCTTGTATCTTCTCATCATTCTTTTGACCCTCGCGTATGTCTCGCTCTAGTGTGGAGTCCACTTCCATGGCGATGGCTTCACCACTATTTACTAGGCATAGATTGAGCCTCATAACCTCGTCCTTCAATTCTGCAGGTATGTCCTTCACGCTCAACTTATTGACCTGCACTTTCCGACTCAAAGCATCGGCCACGACGTTTGCTTTTCCGGGATGATAGTTGATGCCCACATCAAAGTCATTGATTAGCTCTAACCATCTCCTTTGTCTGAGGTTGAGATCTGGCTGTGTGAAAATGTACTTCGAACTCTTATGATCCGTATATATCTCTGTCCTCTTCCCCATCAAATAGTGTCGCCAAATTTTCAACGCGTGTACCACTGCGGCTAGTTCTAGGTCATGTGTAGGATAGTTTTTCTCGTGCTTCCGAAGCTGCCGGGATGCATATGCCACGACATGCCCTCCTTGCAGAGAACACATCCCAACCCATTTCCAGAGGCATCGCGGTACACTGTGAAATTCTTCTGCATATCCGGCATAACCAACACTGGGGCTGTTGTCAATCTTTTCTTTAGCTCCTGAAAACTCGTCTCGCACTGTGGCGTCCATGTGAATGTGATTCCCTTCTCCAACAGTTTGGTGAGAGGTCTCGAGATCTTGGAGAATCCCTCAATAAACCGTCGATAGTATCCAGCCAATCCCAAGAAGCTTCGAACCTCCCCGACATTTTCAGAGGTCTTCCACTTCTGGATATCCTCGATTTTGGTGGGATCTACGGAGATTCCTCCCTCCGAGATTATATGTCCTAAGAAGGGAACTTTCTTCAGCCAAAACTCACACTTGCTCAATTTGGCATATAGTTGGTGTTCTCTCAGCCTCTGCAACACCAACCTTAGATGTTTCTCATGTTCTTCTTCATCTTTGGAGAAGACGAGAATGTCATCTATGAAAACCACCACAAATTTGTCAAGATATTCCATGAATACCTTGTTCATGAGGTACATGAAGTATGCCGGGGCATTAGTTAGCCCGAAAGGCATGACAGTGTATTCATACAGTCCGTACCGAGATACGAAAGCTGTCTTGGGAATATCAGATTGACTTATCTTGAGTTGGTGGTATCCCGACCTGAGATCAATTTTCGAGAACACACAAGATCCCCTCAACTGATCAAACAAGTCTTCAATGCGGGGTAACGGATACTTGTTCTTGATGGTTACCTCATTCAAGGCACGGTAATCCACGCATAACCTTTGGGTTCCGTCCTTCTTGGGCACAAATATCACCAGAGCTCCCCATGGTGAGGAATCTAGGGCGAATATACCCCTTCTCCATCAATTCTCTCAAATGATCCTTGAGTTCTTCTAGCTGCTTGGAGTCCATCCGATAAGGTCTCTTGTATATCGGGGATGTTCCAGGCATTAGCTCGATTGCAAATTCCATTTCACAATCGGGAGGCATACCTGGCAACTCCTCCGGAAAAACATCTGGATATTCCCTGATGATCCTGATGTCCTCCACTTTCACCTCAACTTGATTTAATTTAATGTCCCTCCTAGGCTCATGTATTGTTATGAACTTTACTCTTGTGCCACTAGGGTGAGTTAGTTCCACCGTTCTGGTCGAACAATGGATAATCCCTTTATGTTTGGTCAACCAATCCATACCCAATATAATATCTATCCCTTGTGAATCTATCACTATGAGGTTAGCAGTAAATACTACCCCATTAATGTCTAGGTTCACCTTTGGACACACTTGTCTTGTCCTTATTTCTCCACCTGGAGAGTTTACGGCTAGCATATGGTTCATTTGTGTTGTTGCTAGGTCATGCTTCTTAACAAACCCTTGAGCAATGAACGAGTGGGTAGCACCAGAATCAAACAGCAGGGTTGCAATGTGTAAATTGGCAGGAAACTTACCAACTACCACGTCGGGTGCCTCTTTTGCTTCCTCCATAGTGACATGGTTCACCCGTCCTCTCATTACATTCTGCTGTTGTGTCTGTGCGGGCTTCTTCTTTGGGCATTTATGGGCGTAGTGCCCCACTTCACCGCAGCTAAAACATTGCACCCCAACCTTAGGTGCCTGGCCTTTGTTGTCTTGGGGTTGGTTTGGGGGTCCTTGCACTGCTGGTCGAGGTGGATATGCAGGGCGAGGCTGCTGACGTTGTGGCTGTATTGGTGCTGCCGGAGGCCTGTAGTTCGGGTTGTACCCTCTTGGTGCTGAGTAGGGTACCGCAGCACGGTTCGTCTGCCCTGCTGGTTGCTGCATCAGACGGGGGCGGGTGTTGCTACCCGAGGCTTGATGTGAACAACCGGCCTTCCTCTTATTCTCATTTTCCAAGGCCTTCAGCTTCCTTTCTACCACAAACGCTCTGTCCACCATCTTTTGGAAGCTTTCATACTCATTTGAGGACATTGCACACTGCATTTCTGTGGTAAGTCCTTCCACGAAACAATCTTGTTTCTGCTCATCAGTCTCTATGTCCCGTGGGGCATAACGGGATAGTTGAGTAAATTTAGTGAGGTATTCCCTCACCGTCATGTTTCCCTGCTGCAGTCCCAAAAACTCCTTCCTCTTGTTATTGAGTTCACCTCTTGGGATGTAATGGTTGCGGAAGCTACGCTTGAACTCTTCCCAAGTGATGTTCTCAGGGTCATGATGGGCGGCCACGTAGGCGGTCCACCAATCAGCAGCAGGTCCATGCAATTGATGAGAGGCAAACAGCACCCTCTCATACCCTTGGCACTGTATGATCCTCATCTTGCTCTCAATGGTCTTAAGCCAATCATCTGCCTCCAGAGGTTCAGCAGCACTTGCAAACTTTGGAGGTTGAGTTCCTAGAAACTCACTCAACCTTGGTTGGCGTGGTGCAGCTTGTGGAGGTGGAACTTGATGCAAGTTGGCCACCACTTGAGTCAAGTTCTGGATGAGCTGATTTTGATTCTCCAGCATTTGGTGGAGGGGATCAACTCCTTCACGGCGACCACCCCGGTCCTGGCCTCCAGAAAGATGAGGGTTGCATGCCTCATCGTTGTTGTTGGCGGGGTTGGCAGCACGTCCTTTCCTCTTCCGGCCATCTGGCAGAATCAACCAATGTTAATTTGAAAGCATTTAGTATCATCTTACTACTTTCATTTGTTTGTACTTTGAAGTGTTGGGGCTTTGTTATACTTTTCTGAGGGTTCATTTCTCACACAAAAATAAATGCAATATTATTTCATGTGGGTTCACACACCAAAGCAAAACAATCAAAAGACGAGGCTGTGGATAATTGCTCATGGCTTCCACAACTCACGTCACACACCAAGCATTATCACACCATTAACTTAACAACTCGACTATTCGACATCTTGCTAACTAAGGGAAGGACTCTACACTACTCGTTTTCTTGAGCTGGCTCCTCGGGATCTTCCTCATCATTTCGGCTTCCTTCTGACTCTGCTTTGGGTGGGGAGGCTGCTGGTGGAGAAGTGCGACGACGCCTTATCGCCCGACGATCTGGGGAGTCAGGAGTCCATATATCATTCATGGTGACACACAGTTCATTCCCATCTCCTCTTTCTCCCGCCCTTAAGCAGGCTCGCAGCAACGCCTCCGTTTCCTTCAGGGTGTCCCGGACATCATGAAGCTCTTGTTGACACTCCTGCAGTCGAGTGCTGAGCATAGCAGCATCTTCCAAGCACAAGTCCATGTGCTCATGGGAAGTCCCTTGCTGCACCGGCGGGTACATGTACTCTATGGTACCACTCTCACGCTGGAGGACATACATGTACTCAGTCCTGTCCAGGTGGCGACGATAGATGTGACTCTGGCAGGTGATGGCCTCCCAGGTGACATCTTTCTCCGCATCGACCTGTGTCGCTCTACAAGCTGGAGAGCGGTGGATCTTAAGCAGCCGATTTTCGTGTATAATCCTCATCTCCGAACTCCATTCTTCCCTCTTCTCACGGATGGTCCTGGTGGAGTTATAGTGGATGATTAACTTGCCCGTATTGCCGGCGGCTTCGAGCATACGTCGAAGACGGCGCAACAAGCCTCCTACTGCCAATCCGTAGGAAAGGTACGTCACCGGACGGCTCTCCTCTTTCTCGGCAAGGGCAACTACGGGAACTCTCCCTCCTGTGGACTTGCGAGCGGTGTGAATCATGCGGACCATCTAAAACAAAAAGCATTTAAACTTAGGTTAGATAAACTTTTAAACAAAAATCCTATTTTGAATGAAAATTGGGGTAAGATGACTCATTAAGTAACACTTTTCAACACACACCTTGTAAAAATAGTTTTTAAGAAAATAAGGCCCTTAAATACGTCCATTTCTACCTAGGTCCACGTTCCTACGGGCAACCTTGGCTCTGATACCACCTCTGTCACACCCGGTTTTTCCAAAGAACAACCAAGTGAATATCACATGTATGCCAGAATCATTTTCTCATACATGTTATGACAAATAGTGAAGCATCATTTATTACAAGCCAGGTGTCGAATATAAATAAGTGTTACATCGCAAATGTCTCGATGGACAATAATAAGTTCATCACAAGTAAATAAACTAGCAGCGCAATATTATTCTTTGAGGGCTCCGTCACAGGCGTTGCCCGGGGGTCTCCATGAACCTAGAAACCTTCTTCGGGTCCAAAGTCTTGGTCACTATACACCACCTCATTATCTTGACCTGAGCAGCAATATAAACCAACAAATATGCAAGGTTGAGTACCGATGGTACTCAGCAAATGTGGGAAAGTTATGTCATGCATGGCTAGAACAAGGGGAGGTTGAACTCATGGTTAAAGCACTACGCAATTAATACCTACCACCTTAGCTTATTAAGCACCTACATTACTACACAGGTGAAATGGTCCCAATCTCCCATCCCATCATCATAACCAAATAACCATAACATCATTTTCAAATGTTAAACTCCCCGCTTAACATCCACAACTTCCAAAAACCATCACTCCTCTAATCATGAATAAGTCCAAGCCGCTCTTGACCGTGAGCACGGCAGTCATGACAGTTTTGACTCTGCAGAGTTTGTACCACTGTACCCACATGTAGTGATTTCATCCCCTGTTGCCGGGTGGGCTAAAAGAACCTCCATTATGCCAGTGGCTATGAACCACATTCACACTTCCCAGGTATGTAGCCAGGAGATCACTACGAAGCCTTTACAAAGGGATTCCCGACGAGCGTGGGCCCACTGAGGTTTTACCCCTAACAGCATACAAGAGCCTCCAACCCCGCTGCAGTGGCCCCCTCTTGAGCCTTGCGGTTCATATGGTAGTCCAGCTGACACATATTCCCCGCACCATCCAACACACCCATACTACGCCGGGGATACACCTAATTAATTGGCCAAGCTGCCCCATCTCAGCATGTGGTTGGCACTGTAAAGCCAGGTTACATGCTCCATGGACCGGTCCTTAGGATCCAGGCAAGTACTTAAACACAAACCCGAGTCTCGTGCACCCAGCACACAACCAAAACATCCAACTTGCCTAGATCCCTACCTCTACACAACTCACAATATCTCATTCAAGAGTATGGTAAAATAAACTGATGATCTCATATCCCAAATATCCCATTCTAAGCATGGCTAAGCATATGCATAATAGTAAATGACATGATAAAATAAATCCCAACCCAAGCTACAAGGAAACAAGGTGATGCAACTCTAGGGAAACTTCCTAGCATGGGTTTCACATTTAACTTGACAATGCAAATAATTCTATCTACACATCCTAGCATAGGATCAAAGTGGTCAAGGACACTTGCCTCCTTCTTGCTGCCCTTGAAATGGGTAGTCCTGATCTTGGAAAGGAAAAACTTGCTCTTGAGCAGGTTCTACATCATACCATCACACATAGCAAAAGAAAAACAACAATCCATAAGACATAGTTCACACTTCCACTTCATACAAACCACACATTCACATTCATGAAAGTAATTCACCATTATATGTGTTGTGGTTACTCTATGTGTGTTGATTTGTGGCTTTCATGCACTTTTAATCATGTGTATATGATTCCTACTTTTGTGTTCACATTTATACTTACCTACTATATATATATGAGTTTCCAATTAAATAAATTCCTTATATTCAACTACTACACCTTTTTTTACTACCAAGTATGTATGAAAGGTATTTTTCTTCTCCATATGTGCCTTCAGAATTTCTACCAACCCTAAACTGAATTCTTTGGATTTTAGAAACTTCATTTATCATTTACTAGTTGCTATATTTTCAGATTTATTTTCCTATGCATAAATGTGTACTTTATTATGAAAATAGTAATACACATCATCTAAACAGAATAGGTTCTGGTTCTAAATAATTTAATAACATATTTTGACCTTTGCCTACTTAAAAATGTGTCCCTAAATGTGAATAATAAATTAAACAGATTCATTTCAGCCCAAAATATATTTTTATCTCACTCCAAAGTTTTCTAAATACTGAGAAAGTCTTTAATTAAATTTTGACAATAGGTTTGTCCCACTTTTTAATTTTTAAACACTAGCCACATATTCAATTTCCTAAATTAAATACTAAACAGGGCTAAAAAGGTAAACTCACCCCACTACAGGGTCTATAATATTATTTTCAGAATTTTCCAGGGGTATAGCTACACTTATCAGAGGGGTTTTTCCTAATTTTTATTAAGTCCTGGGGCTAAAACTGATTTTTAAATGAATTTACATGATTTTCTGAAGTTCCAGGGGCTAGATCAGAAGTTTCCGGGGCTAGCTCTTATTTCCCGAGAACCCTAGGGGGTTGCACGTAAGATTTCCAGTCTTTATAACGCGGGGCTGACGTGGACCGTCCGATTTTAAACCGACGGCTGAGATTATAACGTCGAACCGGTACGCGGGGATTTAAACCCTACCGTGCGATTTAAAATAAACGGCGCACAAGCGGCCACGTCGCTCTGATCGAGCGCGGGCGGCGCTGCCGGCGGCGCATGGCGGCAGGAAGCGGCGATCTCGCTGGAAACTTTCGGATCTTCGGGAATTCTTCCTAGAACTGTGATTTTATGGCATAGATCGGTAGAGGGGAGGTCGGGGATCTCACCTCGGGGGGTTTTCTTGAGCTCGGAGGTCCTGGAAAGTGATCGGCGACGAGGTCTGAGGTGAAACCACGGCGAGGCTCGTCGGCGCTGTGTTTACACCGCAAGTCACCGAGTTTTCTGCACCTGCATGGTTCCCCGGAGGCGGTGGATCAAGACCAGCGAGTTAGATCGGAATTTCCGAGCTTAGATCGGCCAGAATTCGCCGGAGAAGTCTCGGTTCTCACCGGAGGAAAATCGGCGGATCACGTGGGAAAAACAGAACGAGGCCGGGGTTTTTATAGACGGGGGAGGGCGGCTTGTTGGTTTAGATCGAGTTTTGCGTCGCCCCCGAGCGGAATTCGGCTGGGATTCGCAGAAATCCCGATCGGTTTTGATTCGGGTGAGAGAGAGTCCGGCGCGGGCGCGAGGTAGACGATGAACAGGTGGGCCCCGCCTGTCAGTGTGAGGAAGTGGCGCGCGCGGCTGCGGGCTGGCGCGGCGCTGGTTGGGCCGGCTGGTGGGTTTCGGCCCACTGGCCGGTTTTTTTCTGTTTTCTCTTTTTCTTTTTCTATTTCTTTTCTGATTTGAGTTTAATTTGAATTCCAGTTTGAATTTGAATTTTCGCAAAACATGCAACACGTCCAAAAATTTTTAAATTCCCCTCTTAACATGATTTAGGGTCTTAACAATATTTTTGGGGTGTTACAGATATTTTCAGTGAAAACAGAGATGAAAAATTAGAAGAGAATTAGAGGGGAGGGACCCACTTGTCAGTAGCCTTCACACTGAAGTTTTCTTCGGGTTGATCTTTTTCCCTCGACAGAAGCTGCGCGCGCCAGCCAGCACCAACATCGGTGCCCAACCAACTTGCCATTGCCACCTCCTGCTCAAGGGAAACACTGAGTGCAGCACGTGATCAGTACGCTGTGCCACATGAATCTTCACTCTCTTCTCCACCGTCTCCTTCGCGCACCGAAAGCCGAACTCGCGCCAGCGCCGACCTCCTCTGCTCCCCGGTGTCCGAGAGCAAGAAGCCATTTCACGCCCAATGAGCTACACGAAAAAGGTCCGCTCCAAGGTGCTTGACACGCTCGTGCCGACCGCCCCTCCTCTCGTGCTTCGCCGGGGTAGAATTTGTCCGGTTAGTCATTCGGGGTTCCAAGGACTGAATCGTTCAAAACTCGGAAATTCATAATGGGTAGTTCACCACAGAGGATTCCGAGCTACACACACGGTCTGCACTTGTCCACGGCCACCTAGGATCAAAAACCAGCGAAAATCATGGACTAGGGTTTCTGTTCTTCGAAATTTCCCGGTCACAGCTGTTTTTGCCCTAGGTCGACGGTGAGGTTATAGTTGCGGCCGTTTTCACGGGGATCAGTGCTCATATCTGTGATCAGCAAGTCTCAGCGGAGCTCTCCGAGCAAACCGCATCGAAAAAGGTGCAAAGGACACCGAGTTCAATGTCGCCGAGGAGCTCCCGGCCGCTGTCACCGTCGCGAGCACTATTCCGGCCGTCGCCGAGCTCCAGGGAGTGCACTACCCTGTTTCCCAGGCAGAAATATGCACAGGCGGCAAGTCTCGTCGAAGGTCGGGAAGCAGAACGCCCGGCGGCGAGTGTAGGGGACCCCAGGACCTCGTCGGATGGTGCCGTGTTATGCGGCATCCAACAGCACACGGGTCGATGAACACACATCATATTACATAAATAGTTTAGCGGAAGCGTACAAGAATGTTTTACAAATAGTTATATCAGAGTAAACTACAGCGGAAGACTATCACTCTCACGAATCATATCTAAACTAGCAACAAAGAAACGGTCCAGCCCGCGGACGTTTCTTACTAGCAACACGATGATCAATCTGCAGCGGCGAGGATGCTCTTTGAGTACGCACTCGGAGGTTCCCGAGTCTCATCGGCATCCCTTCTCATAAGCATCGAGTCAATTACCTGCAAAACAACTCGGATAGCATCCGTGAGCATAACGCTCAGCAAGACTTAACCGTCACCCTAAACATGAAACTCTAAGTGAGGTTATGAACCTAACATAGGATGGCATAAGCATAATTAAACTCACCTAAAAGTTAATCCTTACTTTCAGGTATTAATTGCAGCATTTTAAGTAACCCTGGGCACGCCACATCGGGAGTCCACAATCAAACAAGAAACGGTTTCCCCCGATGTAAGTTGCTCATGGCATGAAAGAATCGAGTTTGCACTAGCCTATTCATCAAGATCCAATACAAAGGTAGAATGATACTTCAAGTCAATATGATTAGTTCCTTTCTCATGCAAGTTCTTACTACGTCACGACTGTGAGAACAAGTATGCTCGGTCCATTCCGCGAGCGACGGTGATTCGAATCAATAACACCCGGACTACACGACACGTACGCCCGTAATCGACGTTGCCTACAACAACCATCACTGACATCGTACGTGGCAGCCTTTCCCCCGTCTCACCCCCGCTGAATCGATCAAGTCGCCCCGTACAGTAGCTACTCTCATGGTGCACCTACCGACATGAGATGTCATGAGAATATTCCCCACATACTGCACACCGGCCGTCCGCCTGAGGCGACACGAAAAGTCCCAACGACAGCTTCCCCAGGTACATCGGTTTACTGGGTCCCATATAGCCAGCATGAGTCCGGTACACAACTCAAACTTGTTCAACAGGGCCGCATACGGATCGGTCCTTGACCGACACGGACAGGTCTATAGCACTCAGGCCCCTATGTCCTGCTGCCCCTACAACCTTCCGGTCTCAACTTTAACCTGCTAGTTCATTTATGAACCAATCCCGTATGCCCCTGTTGTTCCTGAAACTGCGAGTAGCATCTCACCACTCTACTTCTTCCGAACCGTATTTAAGCATGGCAGTTCTACACGGTGAAAGACACCTACCCTATACTCCATGGGTCATTTGGTTATGCAGGAGGGGTATCAAACACTAGACCTAATGCACAGTTCATATCTGTACCGAAGGTGAATACAAAATAAAAACTTAATAGCTGTTAAATGCAAACCGGAGCTTGCCTTTTTTGCAGGGTAGTCGTATATAATCAGTTAGTGTCCTTGCAGATCCACCCTTGACTCTCCGGAGCTTGATCCACTTCGATGAATCACTCCTTTGAGTCCCTTTCGTTGTGGTTCCTATTGAAATGCATATGCACATGTTTTATAGAATGTAATGGAAAGAAGTTATAGAATTAATTTCTTACGAACAGAGGTTGTGTGGAAAAGCCAAGCATGGCTTGGTTTGCCTCTGTTGTGCAAAGAACAGAAATAAACTAATTTGTCCTAAAGGCTTTAGCTATACATTAATCATGTTCCCTAATGAACATAATAGATAAGCTGAAAGGATTTGAGTGCAACTGAAGAACAAGAACTCCAATGGCCTCAAAACTTTTACAGCAGGTTCTATACTACCTAAGGATTTAGCTTGCCAAATTACAGCTAATGTGGAGTCATATTGTGTCCTCCCTAATTCTCACAATATCTCTTATGTATTCCCACATATACACAAGTATGGAGAATAAGAACAGGGAGTTCAAGGACTCATCTTGGGCTGATAATTTACATATGAGTTCTTGATCACATGAGAGTAACCTGGTCCAAAATTCATCCCTTTTACTTGAGTAGTTCTCCTAGAACAATTCTTTAAGCATTTGTACTCAAAAGAATTAATTCTGTAGTAATGTGCATTTTCATGCCCAATTAAGTGAACTACAATTCCAAGTATGTCTCAGAGAGCTTGCCTAAATTTTCCTATGATTTTTGGAGCTATGGATTGCTCAGAACAGATTTTTGAATTGGGAAACATTTTCTGAAAATGTTTCTGGACTCTTTTGAACACAGTAGTTTGCATTTAGCAAATTCTTACTCAAATGATCTTCAAATGAGCTGAAAATTTGCTAGTAGGTCACTACTACGCTATAGAATATTCTGGTAAAATTTGGGAATTTTTGGATAAACCAAACTCCCTCAATAATTCCTTTGCAGAAAACCTTCCATGAATTTTCCAGCATATAATATTAACTTTCATGCAAATCTGATTTCATATTTGCATAGAACTCGGAGAAATGAATCCAACCCAAGTGGAATCACTTGGAGATTTCTACCAGGAGATATGAATTTCCAAAGATTGAGCCAACTCTAGAATTGTTTTCCTACAGAAAATCCGGTTGGACCCACTGTTTCGAATTCCAGCCAATAGAAGCGAAGCCACACCAGGCCACAGTATCTCAGCGCGCCAACACACGGGATCCCGGCCACACCCAATCCCGGGTTTAAATTTTCTGCTGCTGACAGACGGGGCCCACGCCTCGTCTTCTTCCTCCGGCTCTCTCCCCGTGCCCGCGCTGCCCCTCGCCGGCCCGACGCCGGAGCTCGGCGGCTCGCCGTTTCCGGCCACCGCCTGAGCTGAAACTCGCCGCCAGAGAGTTTGTGACACCGAGGAACACGGCTGTGGGGTTTGCTAGGGCTGCCAACGACCAGAACATGGCCGGCGACGTGCAACAGCTACTGTGGGGGTTCGGCGGCGTTGCTTGGGGTATCCAGCCCGCCAAAACCTGTGCCGACGAGCCCTACAGAACCAGTGGATGATCGCAAGGCTCGGCATGGCCCCTAAATGGCTCGGGAACAGCCGCAAGTCGGTCGTCACCGTGCACCCGATTTGGTCCGCCGGAGAAGTGCTCGGTAGACCTCAAAATACGTCGCCCCAAAGGGTTTTCATGCGACGGATGTAAAGAGAATATGATCGCCGGCTAGTCCACCTCCTACGTGCAAAGTTTGATGAGCTAAGAACGAATAGAAGCGGAAAATTTTGGATTCCCGTACCGGATGCTTGGGTTGAAGCCGCCGGAGCAAAACTTTGAAATTCTCCGGCTATGCTTCACGGTATGGCCTGAGCTTGGGCTGAGAGCAGCACCGCACCCGTGCGCGTCTGTAGCTGTGATCGCTCGTCCATGAAACCCCCTGTGGAGGGATGTCCACGAGCGCCCGATCACTTTCTCGGATTAGGTCGCCGCGGCGGCGGTCGTTCTTGGGCACCGGAGGCCGCAGCTCACTTGCTCGTGGGTCAGGGAGGTGGAGGTTGAGCTCGTGGGAATGTTTAGTATCTCGGGGGAGGAGGAGGCGCGGTGGTTTTGCCGATCTTCCGATCGGACCGAGAGCGGAGGGGGAGAACGGCTGCCGTTCGTGCACTCGCGAGGGGGGGAAGCACAACTGAGCCTTTTGCTCGGCTGAGGGGACGTGAGCACAGGGATCAGCACGAGGTCACCGCCTCGGTGGTCAGCGCATGGGGGGAAGGCAGCAGGAGGTGGCGCCGGTAAGCACCTCGGTGGCTCCCGTGAGCTGTTCGGGGAAATCTCCCACTAAGGCTAAGACTTAGGGTGCAAGGCGCCTCCTTTAGCTCTATGACATGTGGGTCCCACTACACATTTCCTCCCCAAATATCTTCTCAAGCTGATCCTCTTAATTCCCACAATTCTGAGTTTTAAAATGTGGTTTAGAATTTGAATCCTTCCAATTCAGTTTGAATTTGCTTGCCAAATTTGAATTTGGTTGAAGTTTGCAAATTCTTCTCTTTAACTCCTTTTTGAGCCCACCCTACAAATAGAAAGATGGTGATCAAACTCCTCCCTATAATTCCAACTATGTGGCTGCATTTTTAATCAAAGTCCTTGGTCACTACATGTGTGAACTATGAATTTCAAATCTGATTTTTAAACTTACATGCAAATAGATATTTAACTCCTTATTGGTTCAACACTTTTAAATAAAAATGTGAACCTCATTTTGGATGGTCATCCATGTATTACTTTGCATGAAGAAAAGTTTTAGCAAGTCCCATTTTTCATGTCTTTGCCACATATATGAACTCAAACCTTGGTTTTTTATTCATACACATTTTTGGGACTTTTACAGCGAGCTCTCCGGCAAAGGGGGCGGCGGGGAGCTGCGGGAGCGCGAGGTAGACGAAGCCCCGCGGGCCCCATGTGTCAGCCTCTGTTTAAAAAGCGCCGGATCTGCTGTGGCACCGGGATCTCGTGCGACTGCGCGGGAGACTCTGCGGACCCCCGTGTGGTTTGGCTGCGGTGCCGACACGTAGCCCGGGGACCCCACCAGTCGGTTTAAACTTTATTTGAATTTTCAGATTTGGTTCAAACTTCAAATGCACATAACGTATGCTAGGAAGCTCCAAATTCAGTGAACCAAATTTTGCTGAACTCCGCTTTTTGAGTACTTTCCAGAAACAAAAGTTTCAGCTCATGAACTTAATAGTTTTCCAGAATTAATTCCCTAAATTTGAAACTGTTGGGAATTTTATCTGGAGAATTACTTTATGAAAAATCTGAAATTTGTCTGGGAGGTTCATTGGAAAATCCTTGAGTCACAGTAAAATTTTCAGACCCATCCAAGTTCATTATTCGCCCTAATGGTGTGATTAAGTGAACTGCCCTGAGAAAATAGAAAAATGTACAGAAACATTTTTCAGATTTTCTCAATTCTTGTTTAGGGCATAACTTCATCTAGAATTCTTCAAATGACATGAAACCAATTCCATTAGAACCATCTCAAATTCTAGTTTCCAGAAAGTAATGGTTGGAGCCATGAAAATCCCTGGAATTCCTTAGAGGCTCTACTAATGTCCAAATAGGCTTTTATTTGTATAAAGCTCAAATGAACTTTGTTTCAAATGAAACTTGGTCAAGTCTCTGGTTAGGACCCTACCAAGCCACCATAAAAGTTTCAGAACCAAAGGGGAGGGCTAGCTGGAGTTATAGTCTTTACATATTCAATTTTAAATGTTGCATTTAAATTGACATATAGCATATGGCTTACGTGTAGTCGCTGAAGGCGTGGAGACTCCAGAAGTGCTCGACTTCCTTCTTCCGGATGAAGCCCTAACAACTGACCAGCAGCAACAAGGCAAGCCTCGGTTTATATTAAACCATTTTACAAAGTTTTGCTTTGTTATATACTTGGTATGAGGTTTATGGATGTGCATTAGGTGTAGGGTGGATGTAACCCAAGTGCATAACCAGAATTTGCCTGTAAGAGTGAGGGTAGTGTCTAAGGCCTCGAGTAGACAGGCTATGCTTAATGATTCATAGAACTTCGGTACAAGTCGAGTAGTTGGAATCTACTCGCGAGTTAGGCCTGGGATACACGGGATTGGTTCGAGTGATGTGAGATCACTTTAGTAATGAAAATGAGACTAGGCAGGGGCTATGGCGCAGCAAGAGGAAGTCATTTGTGCGCAGCCCTGTCCATGTCGATTGAGGACCGATCCGTGTGCGGCCCTGCTGAACAAATATTGAACGTACCGAAGGCATATGGGATATATGGGCCCCGATAAACCGATGTAACCTATACCTCCGGGCATCGAGGCATAACGCACCGATTTATATGTGTAGGCTGAGGGCAGCAAGGTGGAAATCTGCTAACGGGCATAGAGAGATGCTACGTGTAGGGAACCTCCTGCTCGTTTCAGTGTGACCGGTTTGACGTTTGGGCTGTTGGGTGAAAGGTTGTCCCGTACGGCATCGAGTGAGCGTGCTGTGCAGCTCCACGGGTGGACATACGTGACGTGCTCTTTGGGTATCCCTGCAGGTGTATATCGAGTCGATTCACCGTCCCTGACGGTGATGAGTACCACTTGTTCACTGCATCATAACGTAGATAAACTATGAAATGTTATGATTCAATTCTGCTGATATGTATAATTGTATTGCTACATGTGTGCCACCAAATATTGCTTACTAAATTTCAAATTCATGAACTGTTAACTTGTAGCTAAAAGATAAATACTACCCAATGTCCGTTGTACATTACATGTAGAGTTTCATGCCTATGTGAGTCGGTTAAGTCTTGTTGAGCCCTCGTGCTCGCGGTTGCTGCTATAAGTGTTTTTCAGGTGAGGAGCATCCCACGGACTCAGGTTACGAGTCCACCGGCGAGGGCTACCCTCCGTCGGGGACCACGGCTGAGTGGGAGCCATACACGCTGCGCTGAGCTGAGGAGTGCAGCTAGTGTGGGTTGCCCTAGGGCTGGGCAACCGACTTTTGCTAGGTAGACGGGCGTGAGTTGTACAAACTTAGTTTCCGCTGCTGTAATATAAACACTAGTTTGTAACTGAAGTATTGTACTACTTTGTACGTTTCAGTTGGTTTTCTATGTAATACAATGTTTCCTTATGATGTGTGCTGTCGGGTGTCGCATCGTGCGGCACCAGCCGCTGCGATCCTGGATGAGCGGATCCCGGTCCGCCACATAAGGGTCCGGAGGAACAAGCTTGGGACATTGGCAAAATACTGCCCGCGTCAGCTAAGTCAATCTAGACCTTTGCGCTCCCTTACCAATACAGATTTCCTTTCAAACTTGCGTATATTTTTGCGTACCCCTCGACGTGTACATAGTTGCGTTTATCTGTCTCCCTTGGCCAATGTCCTGCTACAAGGCGGAAATGCCTGAGGCACCTGTATTGTCTCCAGACCCTCTGGGCTACCTTCCTGTCTAGGTCCGGTGATGATGGAAGGACGCCTCCCCTCTTCAGAGTGTCTAGCCAGCGGGGGGTTTAGGGTGTGTAGCCTGCTTAGACTGGCCCTGCGCCCTAAGCATGCGCGTCCTGCCTCTGTCAGCACAGCACCCAAGTGAGGGGGGCCCGGACGGCACACCACCCCGGGAAAGGTGGTAACCGGGGTCCTGACGCTATTACACCGAATTGCCCAGGCCCCGTAGCTTAGCAGAGGACCATAAGCGATAATGGGGCCATCGAGCAGAGAAAATGCAACTACAAGGCACGATTATCCTTTTCTTTTAGTGTCTGTGCAACCCATAGGGCTCCGGTCCGTGGGGCCGTAACCCCAACTCTCTTAAGGGCCACTCTCGGACCCCCAAAAGCTGGCGCCTCCCGAAGGCTCCGGAGCCTGTATCTTACACTGGCACCCGTATGCCAGGGGGGTCATCGTGACTGGTCAAAGTAAGCAAGTCGCCCGGACCCTGGCAACTTGTAAAAGAGAACGGGTACGCATCTACAGCAGGCAACAAGGAAACGTTAACTGCTTTGGTGAGCTAAGAAACCCTCCGGTCCTTGCGGCATCAAGGATCAAAGGGCCTCACAGAAGCTAAAAATGGTTCTGCCTACCGGACCCAGCGCCGAGCGATTGATGGAAGGAAGATCAACATAACGACTTTTTTATTCATCAACATAGAAATACAAGACAAGACAATAGAGGGCTTGAAACAGAGTTACTTTCATTGATAATAGGGTCTGGCATACAAAAGGGGATACAAGACAACTAAGGGAACTCAGCAACTGCAGATCGAGTAGTCTTCTGCTCCGAGGCCTGCTTGGTTGTCCCCCAAGCTGATCTAGGTATGGTAAGACGGTCACCTGCTGTTAGACCAAGGGCGGCAGCAATGTGCGCTGGACCGAGGCAATGGTGACATCCGATGTTGTGGGGGTCAAACGCCAACAGGTCGACAGCAATGCATGCTGGACCAAGGCGACAGTAACATCCAGTACCGGGTGGGCAAAATCACCATATATGGCAGATTTTGTTGTCTACCACAGAACCAGGAGGAAGGCCTGATCACTCTGGACTTAGCCTTCCTCCGGTACCGGCAGGCAGTCCTCCTGCGGTAGAGCGCCTAGAGGACGTGCTCCACCCGACACTATTGTTGGGGCTCACTGCGGGTCGAAGATTCTGTCCCCGATGGCCTCCCCTACCGTCGGCACACCATCAGGATGGCTTGTGCCTCTATCCAAGACCATCAAGGAGAGGGATCCGTCAGAGACCCTCACTGGAGGCTGCTGTGACACCCGGTTCCAAAAATACAACCAAGTGAATGCATATGTGTGCCTAGGATGTTCATCACACATACACATGTAATCCACAAACTGAATTCAGAATATAACCACGAATAAATAGTGTTTAAGTACTTTATTACAATAACTCAATGTCTCACTCATGAATCTCTAACTTATCCTTGCAGTGGAAGACTCTAAATGACAGCAGAAAATGGCTAAGATAGCAGGCTCCAACTTGAACTGCAGAGGCATGTTGACGGTAGTTCGCATGCCTAGTACTCCACATGGTCCTCGAACAACTCATCTCCTGTAGCTGATGTATATGTGGTAATGCAAGGGTGAGTACATGTTGTACTCAGCAAGTGCGGGAAAAGTATGACATGTAGCTTTCAACAAGGTAGGGAATAAAAAGGCTCATTGGAGCAAGCAATTTTTTTTTCACAGACATGGTAAAAACAACAACTATCTCTAGGTGAATTAAATCCCAATATAACCAAGTAAAACAGCAACATTCTTTCATCAATATTCCTTCACCATAATTCACCATTTATCAAGTCTCGACCAGCCATTAATATTTCTCAAGTTCATCTCATGCGCATAAGTATTCATAACCATCTCATATTCATATAACCAAAACCAAACTCAATGTCATGACTCAAAACAGTCCCAAAACCAATCCCAATGACCATACCATAACAATACCGAATAAACATCCCAAATTTTTCCCTCTAATCATGGAAGTTGGCCAGGTACTTGTGACCGGAAGCACGGCTATCATGATAGTTTTACACTCTGCAGAGGTGGTGCCACTTTACCCACAAGTTCGTGATTTCATCACCCGTCGGTGACTCCGGAACCTCCATTATACCAGTACACAACCGTCGGTGTATGGCCAGGAGATCACAAAATACGTTTACAAAGGGGGCTACTCGATGTATTGATGAGGACATCACAACAGTGGATACTCACATTGATCACTACAGGAATCCGGACAATAGACGACAGCCAGAAACCGTCGTCAATAAGAACATTACCGTCGTCAATACTTATTGACGACTTTATTGACAACGGTAACCGTCGTCAATAATCTTATTGACGACAGCTAAATCTAGCTGTCGTCAATAAGCTAGCTTATTGACGACAGCTAGATGAACCGTCTTCAGTAACGATGGCTTATTGAAGATGGTTTCTGGTACCTGGCCATCGTCAATAACAATGGCTTATTGACGACAGCTAAATCAGGCTGTCGTCAATAAGCTAGAGAGTATTGATGACGGCCAGGATTTGAACCGTCATCAGTAACCATGGCTTATTGATGATGGTTTCTACTTGGCTGTCGTCAATAACAATGGCTTATTGACGACAGTTTGTACTGGGCCGTCGTCAATAACAATGGCTTATTGACGATGGTTTCTGGTACTTGGCCGTCGTCAATTCAATAATCTTTCCAATTTTTTTTTAAAAAAAACAGAAAATCCTGCCCTGGATTCGAGGCCAGCCCTGGCTCAATGGCCAGATCACAGGCAATCAAAATATACATCACAGGCAGGCACAAAAACACTATACGCACGCCACACTACCCTACGCTACCCCGACCGCTGCCACCGGAGTCCAGGAAGTCGTCGTGCGCTCGTCCAAACGTTGGTTGCTGAGGGGATGGAGTTTCCTGAGCCCGCGTTGCCGATCCCTATGATGTACATGTATAGTTAGACAAATTAGAAGTTCACAAATGTGTATATGATTAAATAAACTCATTACAGGTTAGAATTGAGCAAGTTAGCTATATTTGGTTATGTTTGAGTAAGTTTGCTCATATTTTACTAAGTTTGAGAAGTATGGACTAGTAGTGTTTGTGTTTGAGCTAGTTCAAATAGTTTTGGCTATGTTTGAGTAAGTTTGGTCATATTTGACTATAGTTGAGTAAGTTGTACCATATTTTACTCAGTTTGAGGATGTTTAACTAGTTTTCTCTAAGTTTAAGTAAGTTTGATCAAATTCAACTAAATTTGAGCAAGTTTAACTAGTTGCAGCTATTATGAGAAATTTTGTACCTGTGCTCCTGACGTCGGCCCCTGTGGTAGCTGTATCGGTGGCGGCGCCCACTGAGGAAAGACAACAGGCTGTCCTGTGGCCATAGCCTGCAAATATGAAGTAAATTATTATACATGTCATTTATATATTAGAAACATTGAGTACAATGATCTGAACTTACCTGCATGGCAGCTTGCAGCTACAGCATGTACGAGTGTTGATACTCGTCCCTAGCCCGGAGCTCGGCTGCCTGCCTCTCGTTCGCGAGCCTCAGCGCTTCCTGCGTCCTCTGGAGCTCCTCCTGGACACTCTGGAGCTCCAGATCGCGGCTGCCACGCCTGCTGGATCCACCCTGCAATGAAGAGGCCCTCGAGTAAGACCGCGCCTCCCTCGAATCTACTACTCCATCGAAGATGGCCAACCTACACAACGAAGTAAGAGTATTAAAGTTTCGTGTCTCGAAGTTCATGAAAGTAAATGAAAAACAACAGAACTCACCGGCCATGAGGTTTACCTCCACCGCTTGCATAGGCGGCTTCAGGTACGATCGGCGAGTTCTGCCAATCGTAATCGTCGCCTCGAAGCCTCCGCACCTCCTCCCCATACTTTTCCTGAAAATACAGAAAATTAAAGTCATCAGAAGTTTTAAAGAGAATACAATTAAGTCAACTAATGAACTCACCAACGTCTCCGTCGCTGTCTGAGAAGACAGCTGATCAGGCTGCGAGGGGTCACTTCCCATGTGACCCCTCCTCCACACCTGGACAGCGGTCGGCTCCTGACCGATCTCGCGCTCCTATTGGTACGTGTTAGCACAATGATAGCGACAGAATTAACTAGAATATAATTCGAGTATCACTTACCATCCGTTTAGCAAGACGTACGTAGCCGTCCCCGCCAAGACGGTGTTTCCCATCCATCCCTCGACTCTGTCGGCGGGTCATCGACACGCCTTGGAAGCCCTGGCTCGCCCAACGAGCACACACGGAACTGTAGGCGTCCGGACAGGACTCAAGCCACGGTACGCTGACCTGCACACATTTGTTGTTGGATGAAAACATTGATGAAAATTGGATAATGAAGCAAAGTAAAATAAAGAATTTAACTCTGCGTATTGTGCCTCCGTCAAGTACTTGTTCGCCACATCCCTAAACTGCCCCGACTCACCCTCGTCCGGACGCAACTTATAGTACGCCTTCGTAGCCTGAATGCGAGCCGTTGAAATCGACTGCGTCAGGAGCTTCCTAGCGTTGTTGTTGAAGACCAGGCGAGCGTGATCTAGCTGGGCCTTGTCCTCCAAACGGTAATATTTCTACAAGAAGAAATATACAAGTTAATGTATTTAACATATAATAGGTTCATATTTAACAAATAGACGATTTACTTACCATGAATTCATGCCACACATGCTCCTGGTGGTTGCCGTAGGTAATGTCCTGGGCCGTAGCGTAATCGTCCCAAGACGTAGCAGCCCGTCCGTTCACTAGACCGGGGTAGTGACAACGGATGAGCTGGCCAGGACAGCGTTGACCTGGCGGTGGCGTCCTTGATCCGTAAACGAGTCATCGGCCCAAGAACTAATACACGATTCTCAATTAGTACATATATAAGTGTTAAAATATCTAAATTGATTTGTTATAGATTTACTTACCTATCACCAACCGGACGAATAACGACCCGGTCTTCTGGCCATGCAGGAACCGGAGGTAGTGGCTCCTCCTGTAATGCCGCTGTGGAGCAGGCTCCACATCAAGCTCTGTGGAAGGCTCCGAAGCAAGGTCTGAAGCCTGCGGTGCCGGAACCTGAAGAGGATCCGAAGAAGGATCTGTAACAGGCTCCGAAACCTGTGGTGTCTTAAGAGGACCCCTGGCCTGTGTCTCCTCAGACGTAGAGTCGTCCTAAAAATTTGAAGATTGGTAATATAGATTTAAGAAAGTTATTTATATAATTTATGTAATTTAATATTCTTTACCTGTCGTGACCGCTCTCGTGACCCCTGGCCTCTGTCGAGGCCCAACAGCTGAGACAGTCTACCATTGCTAGACTGACAACCCTGGAAAACGGAGTCTGCTCTCGGGGGCAGAAAGCCCCGCGTCCCCCGTCGTCTACTGCTCGACGACATCCTGATGAAAGGAAATTTGATAATGAATTTAAAGGAAAATATAGAAGACGGAAGAAGAGATGAAGGAAACGTTACTTGTACTCAATTTCAAAATTCATCAGTATCACAATCATGTACTCTACTTCGTAAACCGGACCATCGATCTTTTGTCGTGGTTGTTCGCCATTTTCGTTTTTTTCACATTATGAGTCTGTACATCTTGTGCATATCCAACTAATTCATCGAGTCGTAGACCAGGCTCAACGACAAAAGAATCCGGCAACTCTTCTTCTTGGTAAACAACATCAGCCTCATCAATGTAACCAGTATTGTCCGGTGTATATAACCGCTCACGAGGATTCACCTTTTGTACAACCCACCATGCACTAAGTTTTTTGCATGGATATTGTAGATAGTACACTTGTTCGACTTGGTGTGCAAGGACAAAGGTGTCGTAGCCTCGTAGTCGGTCCTTGTGTTTGACTTCTACCATGCCAAATTGGTTTTGTCGAGTTCCATTGTTATTATCAAACCAATCGCAGTCAAAGAAGACTACTTTAAGGTCTTTACTCCCGGCAAAACTAAATTCTAGGATTTTGTTTATGATCCCATAGAAATCAGTTTCATGTCCTTTGGCATCGGCGGCCCTCGTCACAACTCCGGTGTTTGATGTTGCCCTTAGAGGACATTGAGCTTCAAATTGAGTTGAACAAAATCGGAACCCATTGACATCATATCCACCAAAGAGTTTAACTTTAATGGATCCGTTGGACAGTTGTCGCAAATCTTCATGAACACCGGCTTGTGTCTTGCACTATCCAACATATGAAGTAAGAAGACTATTTTATGCTATGAACATAATTACTAAGAGGAACAAGACAAGGAAAACGTTACATGATTTCGAAACCAGGTTTGGAAGTTAGGTCCTCCATTTACTCCATAATGTCGCATTGTTTGTATTTGCTTGCTAGTAGGTTGCTGCTTAGACTTCCAATTTTGTCGATCGAACTCACTAAATAAGGACAAAACAGAATTATTAGCGTAGATGTATAACACACCACGCAAATTACTATAGATGTTGAACAACCACTTACTGAAAAAAAATTGTCCATCCCATCTATGTTAGCGTACATGTATAACAAAACAGCTGTCTTTTCATCTGTTGAAGCATCATAGCTCGTGCCACTACCAACAATGGTGCCTCTCGTTTGAAAAAGTGAGAGTTCGCTACAAGAGGTTGCTTCAGCCATATTGTACCGCAACACCGATGCATTAACATTGTGTTCTTCTACAAAGTAGACACTTGAAAAGTATCCTATCTCCTGAAGTGTAAATGCTTCAGCGATGCATCCTTCAACCCTTGCCCTATTACGAACCATCAGTTTTAGACATCTGAGTGCTCTTTCAATGTGGTACATCCACCTATATTGAACAGGGCCGCCTACTTTAGCTTCATATGGAAGATGGATTAGAAGGTGTTGCATTGGATTGAAGAACCCTAGAGGAAATACTTTTTCCATCTTACATAAAAGCACGGGTATCTCTTTTTCCATCTTCTCCATCATCTCCCTTTTGATTTCTTTAGCACAAAGCTGTCTATAAAAATAGCTAAGCTCGGCTAACACCTTCCACACCTCATCGTCAAGATAGCCTCGAAACATAACCGGCAGAAGTCTTTCCATGATTATGTGATAATCATGGCTCTTCAAACCAGTAACATTTCTAGTTTTAACATTAACGGCTCTTCTCAGGCTAGCATCATAACCGTCTGGGAACTTCAACTGTTTCAACCACTTGAAGACTTCTTTCTTTTCTTTTGGCCAAAGGCAGAAAGAAGCTCGTAGTTTGCCACCAGCTTCGGAGAGCTCAAGACTTGGTCGGTTACAAACCTCTACCAAATCCTTCCGAGCTTTTATATTGTCTTTTGTTTTGCCCATCATATCCAAGCACGTGCTTATGATGCATTCGCCCATGTTATGTTTCTGGTGCATGACATCAATATTATGCATTAGAATTAAAGACTTCATATATGGTAACTCCCATAGTGCACATATATGAGTCCAATTGTGATCCTCTCCATAACTAACAAAATATCCAGGATGACCTTCATCTGGCACTGGATTGTTGAGCTGTTTAACAATTTCTGACCCGTTCAGACGTTGTGGTGGTCCCTTTTTTACAATGGTACCCTTCCTGAAGGCATTTCTCGGTTGCCTAAACACGTGATTTGGCGGTAACCAACGTATATGACAATCAAAGTAGCATATCTTGCCACCATGACTTAGACGAAAACAATCCGTGTCCGAAGCACATATTGGACATGTCAATCGACCATGAGTGCTCCAGCCAGAAAACATGTCGTAAGCTGGAACATCATGAAGAGACCACAAGTACGCAGCTCAAAGGTTGAATTTCTGTTTTCTATAACAGTCGTACGCTTCGACTCCTATCCATAACATTTTGAACTCTTCAATCAATGGCTGCATCATCACGTTCAGTCGTGAACCAGGATGATCCGGTCCAGGTACAATAAGGCATAGGAACATGAACTCATACTTCATACAAAGCGATGGTGGTAAGTTGTACGGAATAGCGAACACAGGCCAACAAGAGTATGGTGTGGCGTTTGTACTAAACGGTGAGAAGCCATCTGTCGCCAACCCAAAGCGAATATTTCTCGCGGCATTGGCGAAATCTGGATCGAAGCGGTCAAGCGCCTTCCATGCCTCACCGTCCGACGGGTGCACCATCATGCTGTTGTTCTCACGTACACCTTCTTTATGCCACCTCATGTGTCTAGCTGTTTTTTTAGATAGAAACAAACGCTTGAACCTAGGTGTGACAGGAAAGTAGCGAATCTGCTTCTGTGCGACTTGAGTCATTACTTTTGAACCATCGTCATTAACAACTTCGACAAATCTCGCTTTACCACATTTTAAGCACTTGTTCTCGTTGGCATGCTCTCTCCAAAAAAGCATGCAATTGTCTAGACACATATCAATCTTCTCATATTTCATACCTAGACCAGAAATCAACTTCTTAGACTGATACATATCTTTAGGCACTTTGTGTGGTTGTGGAAGGATATCGCTGATCAATTTGATGAGATTGTTGTAGCAGTTATTGGAGAAGAAATACTTATACTTAATGGCCATAAATCTACTCATGAAAGTAAGGGGCGTCACTTCGGTGTGTTCATGCAACGGCTCTTCTGAAGCTTTGAGAAGCGTGAAAAACGCTTCAACCTCCGTTGTAGGAGGATCCTCCATCAATTCAGGATTTATGGCATCAAGCATCTCGTCCATCCTATCGACCCCCGTGTTGTCATCCTCATCTGAAACTTGTAAGTGTTGAGAAGATGTCTCACCGTGAAAGGTCCACACCTCATAATCTTGCATGAAACCGTATCGACATAAGTGAAACGCCAAATTCACTTTGTCCCAACACTTTGCACCTTGACATTTCGTACATGGGCACCGCACCTTATCGAGATTTGACATTGAAAAAGCTCGATCTACAAAAGCATCTGTCTTTGCGAACCACTCATCAGAGTGACCACCAGAACTGTTCTTCCAACCAGTATACATCCAACTACGATCCTCACCCATGTTTTAATCTGCAGTTTAATGTCAAGGAAATTATAGTTACTTTATAATTTATTTATGTCACGGCCCTACATCTATTGGAAAGGATAGGTCCTAAACCCACCCAAGAGTGATCGAGCGGAGCGTGCTCATGACGAGACGATGCACAATGACCAACCATACCGATATGTACCGGTCAAAGAGTTTGCCGAATCTTTTCACTCTTGGTAGATCTATGAAAAACGAACTAGCCGTACCATTTGAAAAAAGCAGGAGCCATCCAGCTGCACTGACAACGCGTGGTATGGATCCAAACGAAATTTCGGCAGCATAACCCCGCTGTTCTCCACTGCACGTCTGAAAACGGTGCAAAAGAGAACAACAGGGTTATGCCGTCAAAATCTCATCTAGATCTAAACCCGCGTCTCATCACATGCCACGCCCCCTCGGTCACTCCCAGGCTGTCCAAAAAGGGACAATTCCGAACGTACACGCCTGACATGCGTAACACATGTGAGACGGGTCCGTTCAAAACGGGTGATGCATGTTGTATAGGTTTACGTCAATCTTTCGTTTTTGAGTCATTTAAAAGAGAGAGAGGAAAGAACGAGAGAGAAGGAAAGAACGAGAGACAAAGAAGTGGGTCAGCCGTCCTAAGTTATGCCCCGTTGGGGCCTGCCATTATCTTACAATGCCTAGTGTTAGCCGTCGTACGTTATGCCCCGTCGTAAGTGGGTCAAAGATGAAACCGCACCGTCGGGGCCCGCCGTCCAAGCGCAGGAGCTTGCCGTCCTCCGTGCCTCTCTCGACTAATACATTACCAATAAATGGGCCGTGACGGACCCTAAATGGGTCGTGTCAGGCCAGACCGGGCCGAAACCCATTTATTTACGTATAGTAACTAATCACGCAATCAATCAAAGTATTATTTAAATAATAATCAATTACAATACTAATTAAACAATTAATCAACTAAGGTCGGGCGGTGCGGCAGGGCGGGGCTTGGATCGGGGAAGGGCGGCACAGCAGGGCAGGGCGCGGCGAGTGGCGGCGGCCGAGGCACGGCCAGGGCTCGGCACGACCAGGGGCGGCCGGGCGGGGCTTGGGGCAGTACATCAGCGGCTGCGGCGGGGCGCCGGCGGATTCAGCGAGCGCTTCATTATTAATTAAGACATTTTAAGAAGCATTATGTTTTCACACGTAGTTCCTGGAGTTTGTACTACTGCTGATGCAACCTACATGACTGGAGGAAGAGAGCATTCAAGAAACAACTCCAGGGACTTTGAGGAAATAGATGAAGAAGCGGGTGTAAGTCTAATAGCATGGTGCTTTCTTCTTACTATAAGTCTGATTAATAACTTTGTTAACATTACAAAGATGCAGCATCTGTCTAATTAACATGACATTCCTACCTACTCCCTCCGTTTCGAATTATTTAACGCTGGCTAGTTCAATTTTGAACTAACCAGCGTCAAATAATTCAAAATGGAGGGAGTACAAGATCACTTGCATAAGACATTTCTATGACCTGTAGAAAAAGATGACTTGTGCTTTGGTCATAAACCTACTGAACAACTGTTCAATGAATAAACAACAATAATTGCATCATTCTGTTACTTCTGTATCTGCTTGAAATCTAAGTCACTCCATCGAAATTGAAACAAGAACATTTCACACAAAGAAGTTTCCTGACAAAGTCCTATTTGCTTCATGTATATTAGCATGATAAAGCATCAAAGTGGACAACCAATGTTTATGTGACATAGTGAAGCTTACTTTCTGCAAAAACTATACATCAGCTGCCCTTATGTTTCTCAGATTATGGAGGAATGCAGTTCAAGAAAACCAGCAGTTAAAAGACTTATGGAGGATGAGCTAGGAAAGGTAAAACAGTTGAAGATCCCAAATGATGAGGTTCAAAGAATATTTGCTGATTTTGGACATGGTGTCTATCTGGACAAAAGTGCAACTCAGAACAGCAAATCAAAAGGACACCAAAATCAGAGCACAAGCATAAGTGTGGCTTCTACATCTGGGCCTTTGGATCCCAGTGGTTCCAAATGCATGAAAGAATCAGAAGAAAATGAACTTGAACTTGCCTTGGCAGATTTCTTGGGACAAATCCATCGGTACCACAATGAGTGGCCACATAAAAATTGCAAGAATAAGAGTGAACTGTGCACTGAGCTGAAGTTCCTAATTAAAATGAAGCTTAACGAATTAAATAATCCTCCTCATAGTGGTGCTCTATCTTCTTCTTCTACCACTTGCAGCAGCAGCTCAACCCTTTCGTCTTCAATTCCACGCGCGAACCAGTTTCATCTCGATCGGCCTCCCCACCTGACCCTTCCAGGCACCAGCTATCCTCCCATCATCGCTTCTTCGATAAGTGAGCGGCCTCGCTTCGCTCAAAACATCTCATCGCAAACTAGTTACTGCAGCAGCGGGAAGGGGTGATCATCGTGGCAAGTAGGCAGGGACGATGCTGCAGAGAAAGAAGGCTGCGGACGGCAGGGTGGGCATGGGAGATCAGTCCCGGATGTGTTTGGCGCTGTCGCTGTCCATGCAAGTCGCGGTCACCGGGACGGGGACGGAGGGTTTGGAGAGGCCAGACGGGGGGAGGACGGCGAGGCCGGCCGGCCGGTCGCCGGCGGCGCGGCCGGGGGGCGAGGCAAGAGGGGGAGAGGCCGGAGGGGGACTTACCTCGGGCGGCGGCGGTGGGGACCGGCGGCAATCGGCGGCGGCGGCGGCGGGGACCGGAGGCGGGGAGGGCGGCGGCGACGAGACCTCGGCGCGAGTCGGGAGGCGGCACTGGCCGCCTCCCGGCTTGCGTACAGGTATATGTCCCGTTATTGATGACGGTGACTGGTCACCGTCGTCAATAACTCCTCAGGTGGGACCAAATTAAGTTAAAGACGACGGGCACCGTCGTCAGTAATTTATTGACGATGGTACTCGTTCAGCTGTCGTCAATAACTGTGTTATTGACGACGGTGCTAGGTCACCATCGTCAATAACTCCTCGGGTGGGCCCGAATTAAGTTAAAGACGACGGGCACCGTCGTCAATTATTTATTGACGACGGTACTTGTTCAGCCGTCATCAATAACTGTGTTATTGATGACGGTCGTAGGTCACCGTCGTCAATAACTCCTCGGGTGGGCCCGAATTAAGTTAAAGACGACAGGCACCGTCGTCAATAAATTATTGACGACAGTACTCGTTTAGCCGTCGTCAATAACTGTGTTATTGACGACAGCTAGACAAAGCAGTCATCAATAACATTAAAGACGACGGCCCGTCGACAATAAATTTGGCCGTCGTCAATGATCGTTTTTCCTGTAGTGGATATACAAGGACCAATCACAAGAGCACGAGCACGGTTACTAAATCAGCAGGTGAACTCGTTACTAACTTCCTACCCATGTGATTTTGAGAATGGATTGCTATTGAATGATTTAATTGGTATTAGGAACCATGGACATGATCAACAAGTAAAGGGAGGAGGATTTGGGGACGTGGAGAACCAGATGGGACGTCCACAAGTTGATGGAAACAGTCACCAACTCGGACTCGTGTTCAACTCGGAGTCCAAGTGCAGTCCATCTTAAAACGGACGCCCAGGATGCATACGGACTCCGTTTTCGACGTTCTACATATGCATGGAAATATGAGAAGATAAAATTTCCAATGGTTCTTGTACCACATTAAAATTCGCCTGGAGTCATTGGGAGTTGTCGAAACAAGTCGAATTCAGAGTTCTGTCCGGTGCTGCACCACCGTATTGGGCTTTTGGGCCTTGTATCCCGTATGAGTCCATTAGGGACGCGTTCAAGGGTCTTATGGCCAAACCCTAGCCTTTAAATACTGTAGCCGCCAGCCAAATTTGTGGGTTTTGCTTAGATAAACAGCCACCGTTCTACGGTTTTTGTGAAACCCCAACTTCATGATTTTCAGATCACGTCTTCTACGTTCTTGCTCGTGTTCTCGGTTGCACCTGCAGGGATTAGACTTCTTGGCGAGGTCAAGCATGTGCTACAAGGTTTATAACCAATGGAGCAGTGGTGTAGTGATTGCAGAGGTGTTCGAACTGCTCAAGTGCCGCGGATCATCAACGTCGAGTTCTCCACCTCAATCGACCTACCTTTCGGAAGATCGGGCCTAAACCACTCATCATTTGGTATCAGATTTCAGGTTGACCGTGAGGTACTTTGATTTCCCACTAGATTAGTTTTTGTTTTTCATACCTAGAATCCACAGAAAAAGCCACAAAAAATCATATTGTGTTTACTGATTCCTAGACCATAGTGCCTGCAAGTTTCATTTTTCAGTTTGCATTGTTGAGTTTGCATTCGTGTGGTCGATTCTTGTTGCTGGTTTAGCACTGTGTTTTTGGGTCGTAGTTATCATTTTTCTTCCTTGTTTTTCTTGCTGCTCACCTATTCCACAATCCATAAACAACAAACCGAGCCAACAAGATCATCGGTTTGCCCTAGCTAGCCGCCTTGCGTGAACTCCCGCATCGCCAGCCCTAGAACAGGTGACAGACCATTTTGCCAGTCCTCCTTGATTCATCACACAACATCCCATCATTCGTCGTTGCTAAATTCCAATTTTTTTTCACATCCTATTGTGAGATCTTTTTCAAAACAGAGGTTGAATCAACATAAAAAACAGTAAATCGGGTAGCCTACCTTAAAACGGTCATAACTTTTGCATACGAACTCGAAATCAGGCGATTTTTTTTTTCAAATTGATCTACTCAACATTTCGCAACCGATTTTCCACAGCTTCACCGTGTTCGGTGAAATTTGTTTGGCCAAATTCACCTTGGAAGATAGACTATCCGGCCTCCGAAGTTTCAGCCCTAATTTTAAAGAATCTTCCTGATTTTCTATAGGCCACATCTTACATCCAATTGAGCTGCAAAGTTGTGTGCTTTCTATTTTCGTGCTCTTGAGTAAACAAAAAATATCAGAAAAATATTAAAAAAAGAAAAAAAATTAGTGAAGAGAGGACAGATATTAAAGCATTGGCAACCCACACTTGAAAACAGTTGGCCTATACACTTGTGTTGTACTTGTTGGTTATATCTTCCTGATTTTCTATTTGCCTTTCTACTGCCTTGTATTGTCCTAGGCCTAGAACACTTGTTAACAAGCAACAGTTCATACATTGAATACTTATTCAACTTTGTTTGTTGTTAATGATTTTTTTTCTTATTAGCCACCATATTGTGCCATCCAAGCTCCACTTTTCCTCTTGAGCAGAACAGGTACCTTTGCAATCACTCCACGCTTCATTGTTTCTCACCGTCCACCGTTTACCACCTGCTGTGTCGGTAAGAACACTTGTAAGAACGTGGTAAGACGCTTTAGAGAGAGAGAGAGAGAGATTGTTTCCTTCCTTCCACTTTTCACATTGCCACTGTCCTTTGTAGTTGATAGGGATAACATATTTTTGTTGTTTTTGTTTACTACTAACAATGGCATAAGATAAAAGGGATGATGAATGTGTTCAACATGCTGAGTTGCGTGACATGATGAGGGAAATGACATATATGTTCACCAAAACCCAAGCATCGACAGAGGCGTCATTGACGACCTTGAATCGCCAACTTGCTGATCTTGTTGTTCGGATGGATACTCTTGAGGCACGGCTGCCTCTTGCTGAAGATCATTAAGATGGTGCTTATAATATGGAAGATCATAACAATCAACCATGACTTTCACTTTATCTAAGAGGTATGGGAGGTAACAATCGTTATAATTACAATGATCGTCATAACAATTTTAATCGCCCTCTTGATGATCCTTTTGCTAAAGTCAAATTTACTATACCCTATTTTTCTGGTGCTTATGATGCTGAGGCATATCTTGAGGGAGATGAAAGTAGAGCAGAAATTTAATGCCCACCTTGTTCCTGAACAACATAGAGTTCGTCAAGCCACTAGTGAGTTTAAGGATTTTGCTATCATATGGTGGAATGAACTTGTTAAAATTAGAACTGATCCTCCAACATGGGATAGATTAAAGGAAGCTATGCGTGTTCGTTTTGTTCCTCCTTTTTTTCAGCGGGACCTTCACAAAAAATTGCAGCGCTTAGACCAAGGTAACATGTCCGTAGAGGAGTATTATCAAGAGTTACAAAAGGGTATGTTGCGCTGTGGAGTAGTAGAGGACATGGATGATAAAATAGCTCGTTTTTATGGGGGTTGAGGCGTGAAATTCAGGACAATGTTGATTATAAGGAATATGATACTGTTAACAGATTATTTCAGCTGGCTATGTTGGCAGAAAAAGAATTGCAGGGCCGCCAACAGCAGCAGAACCAACGCACGAGGAGCACCTTTACACCGCGTTCGACATCTACACCATCAAAAACAGCACCATCTTCGAGTTTTCCTACTGCCACTACACCATCCAATGGTGGCCAACTGTAAGGGCCTCAGTTTTTGACACATGTTTGAGGTGTTCATCACCACACACACACCTCAATTGAAGCAAGTTGATAAACACATTTGAAGAGCATGTAACCACCATCAACATGCTCATTAGGGAACAAACTCACATATTGCAAAAGTGGAATGTCCAACATGTAATATATAGGGGCTGGGCATATGAAAAACTGCTACACATTGCTAGGAATGTCCATGCCAAGTTTCACCCAAAATTCAAAACCTTTTTAGGTCATTTTGTGCATAGCTAGAAAGAGGGCAGTTTGAAACTACATTCAAATTCAAACTATTTTTATCCCATGAATTCAAAAGTGGGAGGCATATTCGTACTCAGCACATTTTTGTGAGCTCACACACCAATTTTCACTCCATATGGAGTTGATCTTGACATGAGCTAAGTGGGGCAAATTCAAACTTTATTTGAATTTTAAACTGAACATGTGCTGAAATTCATTCAAACCAAACCCCATTTGAATTCTAATCAATTCAAATGGCTCATGGGTGAATAATTTGAATCACCATGGGCATTTTGGGACTTACTGTTTACAACATGACACGACCCCCTTGGTCCTGTCGAGCCAGGATCACGCTGAGGGGTGCTGCGTTGCACAGCACCGTATAACACACGTCAAAGGTACAAAGCGGAAGCGAAATTTTATTACATAAACAAGTTACGAACATGTTTACATCAAAATAAGTTCAGTCTACACTCGCGGGCGTAGACTAAGCATGAAGTGCACGTTCAGCCCTTGAACGTGCCCTTGCTAGCACACACGCACACTAACTCTGCGGCGTGCACGACTCCCACTCGACGGGGTTCCCCTCCTGGGGTTCCGTCTCCTCTTCGGGAGTCCCTTCCTCATAGAACCCTGCAAAAGCTTCAAACACAAGCAGTGAGCACGAAGGCTCAGCAAGTCTGACCCGTCTCACCTAAACATGGAACTTCTACATGAGGGTAATGGGTTACATGAGGTAAAAATCATTTGCAAGGACTCGCCTAATTAGTAGAACCTTACTTCCAAGTTTTAGCAGCAGGTTGTGGAGAACCTTACACTAAGGTACATGAGAGAGCCGCAATCAGACAAGAAACGCATTTCTCTCATGTACTTTTCCCAAAGTTGAAATGAACTTTAGTTAGCTCTAAACTACAGCAAGTCATTAGCAATCAAGTCCATCTTTCAATCAGCAGCATTTTAACATGTAACTAGCCTGTTCTTTCTACGTCACGGTACAGTGAACAAGTGGTACTCACTGACCGCGAGGGACGGCGATTATAATCGATTTACACCTGCAGGGTTACCCGAAAAACCCGTCACGTACGCCCGTACTCGATGTTGCCTACAACAACCATCACGGACGCCGTACGCAACTACCTTTCACCCGTCAGCCAAATATTGAACCGGTCCCATCGTCCCGAGCAAGAGGTCTCTGCACGCGCATCTCCGTGCCGCTAGCCGGTTTACACCTCAAGCTCTCAACCTACCCTCTGAACGACGGGCAATGCCTCAATAACCAGATACCCGAGTTACATCAGTTTCCCGGTTCCCATATAGCCGGTAGGTCTTCGGTACTGTTCTAGCTTGTTCAACAGGCCCGCACACGGCTCGGTCCTCAATCGACACAAGCGGAGCTACAGCACACAGGCCCCAAAGTCCTGCTGCCCTTACTCTCCGCTCGGTCTCATTTTCTTGCCATGTGTATCATGTGCTATCTCTACCCGAGCAATGTGCCTCTAGCCTATTCTCGCGAGTAGTTCCAACTACTCGACTTGTACCGAATCCTACTCTACCTTAGCATTGCAGTAGCTAACGGGGTTTGCAATCCTAAACCCAACCCGTGGGTTTCTTGGCTATGCAGTTGGATTTCCAAACAAGACTCTAATGCACAGAACAAAGGAAACAAGTATGTGCTCAAAACAATAAAAACTTGTAAAAAGGTTAATGCAAACCGGAGCTTGCCTTGCTGCTCTTGGTCGTAGGCTAGCTGTTCCTCCGGAGTAACAAAGTCTAGGACTTCGGGTTCCTCCTCGACCTTAGCGACTAGATGATATAAGAAACATATGTATCAATTTAAATGCATTTGTATTAACTTTGAAGTTGTGAAGTCCATAACCCTTGCTAGACAGACCTAATGACTGTGAAACTTTTACTGTGGCTTGGTTACAACCTAAACAGAGACTTGGTCAAGTTTTAGTTGCAGCAAAGCTCATTTGAGCCCTCCACAATTAATTATGTCCTTGACCTTAATTGGAACTCTTAGGGTGTTCTAGGAATCTTCATGAAGCCAACTATGACTTTCTGAAAACTAGATTTTCAGAGGGTTCTAATGGAGTTGGTCTCACTTAATTTGAAGGTTTCTAGCTAAAGTTATGAGCTAAACAATTTCGGAGAAAATTCTGAAAATGTTTCTGAACATTTTCTATTTTCTCTGGAACAGTTTCACTAATCACACCATTAGGTGGATCAGATGAGCTCAAATGGATCTGCAATTTTTATGGTAGTTCAGGGGTATTTTGATGAACATCCCAGCAAAATTTCAGGATTTTCCTCTAAAGGATTCTCCAGTTAAAATTCCTAACAGTTTAAACTTTGAGGAATTAATTCTAGAGAATTAAGGGTTTTTGTGAAGTGAAACTTGATTTGCTGGAAAGTACTCGGAGAGCTGAATCCAGCAAAATTTGGTTCACTCAATTTGGAGCTTTCTAGCCAAAGTTATGAGGATTTGAAGTTTGATGAAAATCTGAAACTCGGGGAAAAGTTTAAACTCGCGCGTGGGCCCAGGGGACACGCGTCGCGCGCCTAGGCGATGGCACATCGCGGCCCACAAGGATTTTGCACGCCAGCACACCCGATCCCGGCCGCAGCCGGATCCCGATTCAAAATATCTCCCGCTGACAGCTGGGGTCCACCCCCTTCTTCAACCTCGCGACACCCGCGCCCCGCCGCCGGCTGCTGTACAGCTCCAAACTTCTCGATTCTGGCCGCCCCTGCCTACTTTTACTCGGGGAACAGGATTCTAGGGTCAGCTGCTCATGACAATGGCCGGAGCATGGTCGGCGATGAGCCGCCACCTCGGAATGACTTCGGCCATGTCGGCTGACTTCTCTAGCACCTCAGCTACTTGGGAAATCGGTCGGGGAGCATCAGTGGACGTCAGAGAAGGTTGACATGAGCTCGAGGCAGCTCGGGGAAGGCCCGAAATAGGTCCTCACCGTGCGCCCGATGCCGCCCGTGCATTCCGCCATTGGTAGACCTCAAATTACGCCGGGTACAGGGGTTCTCCGGCCTAGAGTTGTGAAGGCAACTTGTGCGTTACTGTGTCTAGCTTGTGTGAGAGCGGTTTGAGCCCCTCTAATCCTTTCTAGAGCACGAATTAAACAGAATCGTACCCGAAGGTCGTTCTGCACACAGAAAGGGGAAAAGTGGAAATTTGCCGCTGGTGAGCAACCACTCGAGCTGTGGCTCGGGGATGAGCAGCACCGGTCACCCGCGCGTCCAAGGGTGCCTTGGCTCGGGCGTGACAACACCCTGGTTGGGCAGTCCACGAGAGCCCGAGGTGCGGCGGTTCCAAGTTCCGAGTTTGATCTTTCGGCACAGCCGATATCAATCGGTTTCAACCGAATTCTAGCAACGGGGAGGACGGAGGAAGGTCTCTAGTACCTTGCTGGGGCTCTGGAGTGGACGGAGGAAGCTGCGATCGGCGTTCTCCGATCAAGTCCGAGCTGCGGAAGTTTTCGGTCGGCGCTGAGTTCTTGCGGGGAAGAACGGCGGTACCTCGGCCGAGGAGGGGGGGCAGGCGCCTTAAGAAGGCTCTGCACCGCCTCACGCCCGCGCGTGGGCAAGCAGCTGGTGGCGCGGCGGCTGGCCTCGGTGGCGATCACCGCTGCGGCTCGGCGACCCGGGTGAAAAAGTCTCAGTCGGTTTGATCTGAGCAGTGGCTGACATGTGGGTCCCACCTCCAGTTTTAACCTCTGAAATTTACTCCTAATCACTGTTGTAAACAGTGAACCCCGTACTACCCTTGGCAATTCAAATTATTCACCCATGAACCATTTGAATTGATCAAAGTTCAAATGAGGTTTGGTTTGAATGAATTTCAGCACAAGTTCAGTTTGAAATTCAAATAAAGTTTGAATCTCTCCCCCTTAGCTCATGTCAAGATCAACTCCAAATGGAGTGAAAATTGGTGTGTGAGCTCACAAAAATGTGCTGAGTAAGAATATGCCTTCCGCTTTTAAATTCATGGGATAAAAACAGTTTGAATTTGAATATGGTTTCAAACTGCCCTCTTCCTATTATACCCAAAATGACCTCAAAAAGGTTTTGAATTTGGGTGAAACTTGGCATGGACATCCTTAGCAAAGTGTAGGAGTTTTCATATGTCCAGCCCATCTATATCACATGTGGGAAATACCACTTTTGCAATGTGTAAGTTTGTTCTCTAATGAGCATGTTGATAATTGTTACTTGCTCTTCATTTGAGTTCATCATTCTTCCTCAAATGAGGTGTGTGGTGTGGTGATGAACACTGCAAATGTGTGTCAAAAACTGAGGCCCTTACACAACAATGATGAGGAGTTAATTTCAGAGGTTAAACTTGAGTGTGGGACCCACATGCCATAGAGATAAGGGGGAGACTTGCACCCAAAGTCACAGCCTCGGTGGGAAATTCCACCGAGCAGCTGCCGGCTGTGCCAGCGAGAAGCAACCGGCGCCACCAGCTGCTTCTCCCACCGCGCGCTGGCGTCCCAGGTGGCCTGCTCGTGCCCCCACGCGACCGTCACCGCCTCGGCCGAGTGAAGACCGGGTGCCTTCTTATCCCCGCGGGCGACACCGGGCGGCGCCATTCTTTTTCTCCCCGAGCTCTCGATCGATCGGGAAAACCCAGCAAACGATCGCCCCTTTCCACCCCTGAGCTGCTAGACAGCACCCTGAGATCGCACTCCACCTCCCCAACGACAAAAACCCCGAGCTCCGACCTCCCTTGCCCGAGCACGATCGCCACAGCGGTGACCTAACCTCAGCCGAAGGGCAGGCGCTCGTGGACAGCGTTCCACAGGAGCTTTCACGGTCCAGCAAGAGCGGCAGCAGGAGCGTGCAACAACCGTGTTGCTCTCCTCCAAGTTTGGAAACAAACCGTGAAGAATCCACTGCGAATTTCCAGCTTTTGCTCCGGCGGCATTAAACCGAGCTTCCGGTACGGATTCTTCGAATTCTCGCTATATAATCCTTCTTTAGTTATCAAATCTTGCACATAGGCGCTGGACTAGCCGGCGATCAGTTTCCTTTCGGCATCCGTGGCTTGAAACCGACTAGGAGTGACGAATTTTGAGCTTGATCGAGGGCGTTCATGGCGGGCACGATCGGTCACACGGTGCCGACCGACTTGCCGCCATCCTTGAACCCTTTTGACACCTTGTCGAGCTTCCTAGAGGTGTACTGATGCTGTAGAATCGATTGTTCGAGGTTTTGGCGGGTTAGAACCCACGGCCGACGGCGCCGAACCTCAACTGAGGCCGCCACACGTCGCCGGGCTATTTCCGGTCACCGCCAGCTCAAACTGACCCCACAGACGTGCTCCTCGACGTCGACAACCCCCTGGCGGCGAGTTTCAGACCATGTGATGGCCCGTAGAGGCAAGCCGGCGAGCTTCGGGTTTGCTCCGGCGAGGGGAGGCGGCGCGGGCGCGAGGGCGCGTCGGGAGGAAGATGAAGCTGGCTGGCCCACGCGTCAGCGGCTTAAAAATTTAAATCGGGATCGGGTGTGGCTGGGATCCGTTGTGCTGGTGCGCAGGAACCCCGCAGACCACGGTGTGCCGACGCCTCAGTGTGCGACACGTGTCCCCAGGTTCCACCCGCAAGTTTAAACTTTTCCACGAATTTCAGATTCCATTCAAACTTCAAATCCTAATAACTTTTGCTAGGAAGCTCCAAATCGAGTGAACCAAATTTTGTTGGATTCAGCTCTCTGAGCACTTTCTAGCAAATCAAGTGTCACTTCATAAAAATCCTTAATTCTCCATAATTAATTCCTCAAAGTTTAAACTGGTTGGAATTTTAACTGGAGAATCTTTTGGAGGAAAATTCTGAAATTTTGCTGGGATGTTCACCAAAATATACCTGAACTACCAAAAAATTTTCAGATCCATTTGAGCTGATTTGATCCACCTAATGGTGTGATTTGTGAAACTGTTCCAGAGAAAATAGAAAATGTTCAGAAACATTTTTAGAATTTTTCCTGAAATTGTTTAGCTCATATCTTTAGCTAGAAACCTTCAAATTAAGTGAGACCAACTCCATTAGAACCCTCTGAAAATCTAGTGTTCAGAAATTCATGGCTTGTTCCATGAAAATTCCTAGAAGACCCTAAGAGTTCCAATTAAGGTCAAGGACATAATTAATTGTGGAGGGCTCAAATGAGCTTTGCTGCAACTAAAACTTGACCAAGTCTCTGTTTAGGTTGTAGCCAAGCCACAGTAAAAGTTTCACAACCTTTGGGTCTGTCTAGGAGACTTAGGAGATCCACAAGTTTAAGAGTCAATTCAAATGCATTAATTTAATCCATGTACTTTTTATATCATGTAGTCGCTAAGGTCGAGGAGGAACCCGAAGTCCTAGACTTCGTTACTCCGGAGGAGCAGCTAGCCTATGACCAAGAGCAGCAAGGCAAGCTCTGGTTTGCATTAACCTTTTTTACAAATTTTTATTGTTTTGAGCACTTACTTGAGTATTATGATACCTTGCATTAGAGTCTTGTTTGGAAACCCAATTGCATAGCCAAGAAAACCATGGGTTGGGTTTAGGATTGCAAACCCATTTAGCTACTGCCATGCTAAGATAGTGTAGGATTCGGTACAAGTCGAGTAGTTGGAACTACTCGCGAGCATAAGCTAGAGGCACTCGACTCGGGTAGAGATAGCACATGATACACATGGCAAGAAAAATGAGACCGAGCGGAGGGTAAGGGCAGCAGGACTTTGGGGCCTGTGTGCTGTAGCTCCGCTTGTGTCGATTGAGGACCGAGCCGTGTGCGGGCCTGTTGAACAAGCTATAACAGTACCGAAGACCTACCGGCTATATGGGAACCGGGAAACCGATGTAACCCGGGTAGCTGGGTATTGAGGCATTGCCCGTCGTTCAGAGGGTAGGTTGAGAGATTGAGGTGTAAATCGGCTGGCGGCACTGAGATGCTCGTGCAGAGACCTCTTGCTCGGGACGATGGGACCGGTTCAATATTTGGTTGATGGGTGAAAGGTGGTTGCGTACAGCGTCCGTGATGGTTGCTGTAGGCAACATCGAGTACGGGTGTACGTGACGGGTTGTTCGGGTAACCCTGCAGGTGTAAATTGATTATAATCGCCGTCCCTCGCGGTCAGTGAGTACCACTTGTTTACTGTACCGTGACGTAAAAAGAACAGGCTAGTTACATGTTAAAATGTTGCTGATTGAAAGATGAACTTTGCTTGTAATGATTTGCTGTAGTCTAGAGCTGACTAAAGTTCTTTTCAAATTTGGGCAAAGTACAAGAGAGAAATGCGTTTCTTGTTTGATTGCGGCTCTCTCATGGGCCTTAGCGTAAGGTTCTCCACAATCTGCTGCTAAAACTTGAAAGTAAGGTTCCAATAATTAGGCGAGTCCTTTGCAAATTGTTTTATCTCATGTACCCATCACCCCTCATGTAGAAGTTCCATGTTTAGGAGAGACGGGTAAGTCTTGCTGAGCCTTCATGCTCACTGCTTGTGTTTGAAGCTTTTGCAGGGTTCTATGAGGAAGGGACTCTAGAAGAGGAGACGGAACCTCAGGAGGGGAACCCCGTCGAGTGGGAGTCGTGCACACCGCCGTGTTAGTGTGCGTGTGTGCTGGCAAGGACACGTTCACGGGCTGAACGTGAACTTGGTGCGTAGTCTACGCCCGTGAGTGTAGACTGGACCTATTTTGATGTAAAAATGTTCATAAACCGCTTTATGTAATAAAAGTTTTGCTTCCGCTTTGTACCTTTGATGTGTGTTATTCGGTGCTGTGCAACGCAGCACCCCTCAGCGTGATCCTGGCTCGACAAGACCGTGGGGTTGTGTCAGCGTTGGTATCAGAGCTCGCTTGAGGTTTAACGCACTAAAAGGTCATCTTTTCCAAAAATCCAGTGAGGAACGAGTTAGTAGCCCGTATAAGGATGTTATTAGTGTATAGAAGGTGGCATACTAAACTATTTGACTATGTCGGAAAATCGTGCATCTCGGGACGTTTATGTATTGAGGGGTGCACGTAAGCGCTGTCCACCAGTGCGCACAAGCTGAAGGGTGGAGCCCCACGGGTGGCAGGTAACCCGACCCGCTTTGATATCCTCTACGACTCTTCATGTTGTTTGGGGTATTCGAGCAACGTCTGTCCCTGGCTTGCGTGGTTCAACTTGGGAGACCCCGTCACGTGGTCTGAAACGTGAACACGTAACTCAAGGCGTGTTTGGCTTGAGAACATCCGGGCGAGTAATGACGGCCGGATGTACGAACTGTATGGATACCGGGCTCGGTGTGCAGCCGAGTCTGACGATTGTTTGAGTTTCTGCAGGTAGTCTAACCACGAAATGGTAGACGTGTAGCATCCGTGTGCCAGTGACGTTTAGTTCCACTGAACTAACAAAACCGGCTAAGTCCGGTATAGGTTTTTTCTTTGTGAGGACGTAGTACCGACATGCTCTGGTGACGCATCGACGTCACACCCCACTAAATGAATAACTTCATTGTAAAACTTGAAGGTTTTTAATCCAAAGCAGTAAAACTTGCTGTAAACTCTTCCCTTAATCAGGATATTCAAAGTTAACAAGTTTTCAACTATAGGTTGTTAAGGACAGAGCACTCTATTTTCAGCTGAATCAAGGCTGAAGTTAATCAGAGGTTAGAGGTTGAGTTCTTTCTAGGTTGGGGTCATATGATACATTTCTGGAAAGCTTTGGAAGAGTTTTACATCTCTTCTGTGGAGTACCAGAGGTGTCTCATCCCTTAACCAATCGAAAAATGCGGTAGAGTTGGAACTGTCCAGAAAACAGGGCAGAGCAAAGACTCTCTGTAAACCCTCTGTAAATTGAGCATAACTTCCTGCATAAAAATCCAAAAATAGAAAATGAGATAGTTCGAGAAAGCTTATGAGATGGGTTACAACTTTGTAACAGAAAGTATTGTCAGATTGGGAGCAGAATTAACTGGAATTCTTGGATCAAATCAGTACCTAAAGCAGGGAGGTGCTCTCAATTTTCTCCAGAAATTCTGTTAACTTTGACATCTCATAACTTTTGAACCAGGACAGATCTTAGGCCAGGCAAATACTTTCTGGAAAGCTATTGAAGTTATCTTTAACTTTGATGTTGATCTTCAGAATTGGTTTTGCTTTAACATGGCCTAAATCAGGTTGAAATGGAAACTTGTCAGGGCTGTCATGTTGGACAGTAGATCAGCAGTCAAATTTGTTTAAATTTGAACTATGTTTCCAAGTTTTATGGGTTCAATTACATGTATTATGTTATAACTCAATGGTTTACTGTTTAAATAAATATTTGACATTTCTCAAATATATTTTCACAGATGACATCAGATAAGCAGCTGGAGAACGGGTGGGTGGTGTCCCACTGTTCTCACCGCAGCGGCTATCCGGAAGCATTGAGGCATATGCTTCAATATTTCGGGTACAACCAGATGCCGCAGTACTTCGCCAAGGAAGAAGGCGAAGAGGGGAACAAGACGTGGACAATCCATGTCGATGTCCCTGCAGGACCTACGCCACCCGGTTGGGTGCCGTTCACCGTCACGGTGAGAGGTAGACAACCGGAAGGGATGTGGCAAGTGGCAGCCCGTGACACCATGTCACGTTTCTGCCAACTACACGTGCAGGCTATGGAGGGCACTCCATACGCGCTTGTTCCGGTGGAGGGACGGGCTCAGCATGTGTGGGAAGGGAGGTACCGGGAGGCAGCCGATCCGGGTTGCCCAAGGTACAGCCCCGCGGAGGCAAACCTCAGCCTCCAATTGAAAGCAGGGAAGACCGTGATGGACAGCCAAGCTGTTCTTACGGATTGTCTTGCTACAAAGCTCAAGGAGAGCACGAGCCGTAGAGACCACTTCGATAGTGCTCACAGCGCACTCTGCAATGTGCTCCTTCCGACGATCAAGCGACTGAATGAACAGCATAATCAGTTGCATCGTCTGAAGAAGGCAAAGAAGAAAAGCCGTGTCGACATCGCGGCGTTGCAAGAGCTGGTGCAGACTCTAACCCAGCAGAATGAGGACCTTGCTCAAGAGCGGGACGACACTATTGAGGGAGGCTAAGGCTGGGAAGAGGACTACAACTAGGCCATGGACGAGGTGCATTTATTGCAGGACCTCGTACCTCCGGTATTGGGCATACCGGTGGTCTTGGGCCTTCCAGCAATGGGAGAACCCGAGATGGGAGAAGAGGTGGTAGATCCAGAGCCACCAGCAGAGGTACCGGAGGAGGACGACCCACAGGAGGTCGAGTTCTACTCCGAGTTGGGGGTTACAGTTGCCAAGTAGGGCAGCTAGAGTAGTGTAACCCAACTTTTGTAATCGGTGACATGTCGTGTAGGCAGTAGCGTATGTATAGGTAGTGACGACATGAGCACGACTTCTCGGAGACCCGAGAATAATGTATCTTGTATAAATTTTATGCTTTATCGATATATGTGAATGTTGTGCAAATTATTCATGTGTCACTTCAATACCTACTTTGCATATGGAATTTTAAGTATGACATGTGCTAATCGCTGCTGTTTTGAATTTCAGAATGACTTGTACTCGTGCCAACCCGGACGTTGGGGGTACTAGCCAAGGGGGAGAGACCTCCCAACCGCCTCCCGAGGACTCCTCAGGACAGCAGCAGCAACAGCAAACACCGCCACCGCCACTGCCAACGGTCACATTGGCCGACATCATCGCGGCAATGGCGGGTTCACATCAGCAGCACATGGAGTTGCTGCAAACTCTTATCGCTAATACGTCTCGCCCAGAGAGACGTCAAGACCGTGAGGAGCGTCAACAGAGCTCCTACTCCGACTTCCTGGCGACTCATCCCCCTGTATTCTCAAGGGCGGATGAACCTCTTGACGCGGACAACTGGCTCCGCGCGATAGAGATGAAGTTCGGGCTGCTCCAGATAAGTGAGCAGCGCAAGACTCAGTTCGCGGTCCAGCAGCTCCAAGGATCCGCGAGCGCCTGGTGGGCAAACTTCTGTGCTTCACAGCCCACCGACCGAGTTATGACCTGGGCGGAGTTCCGGACGGCCTTCAGGGCCTATCACATACCGCCAGGTTTGATGAAGAGGAAGACGCAGGAATTCTTACACCTGCAACAAGGGAGCCGGAACGCGCTGGAATACTCCAGGGTGTTCAACGATCTCGCGCTCTACGCGTCGTATCACGCAGATACCGACAAGAAGCGGCGGGACCACTTTTACCAGGGGCTTAACCCGCTCCTGAAGGACAAATTGGCGATGTTCAATCGCAGCAGCCTCAACGACATCATTGATGCTGCGATTGTCCAGGAGGACTCCGGCAAGAGTTGGCAGCGGCGGAGATAAAGCGAAGCGCGCCGCAAAGCAGCGGAGAAGGAGGTGGTCCTTCTCAGAAGTTTCGGATGGTGAATCACCCGCCATCAGGTCCACGCTGGCAGCCACCACAGAGGTCGATGCCGTTCCGCAGTCGGCCGTACTCTTCACCGGCATTCAAGCCGGCACTGCCAGTACCACTTCCGCAACAACAACAGCAGCAGCGGATGATGCCGCGTGCGTATGCACCTCAGCAACGCATGCTGGGCTTTCGTCCCCCGAGCACTACACCAGCAGCGGCCACATGTTACAAGTGTGGTCGTCCAGGACACTTCGCCAGCAGTTGCCCAGAGAGGCAAGGCGGCGGAGTTGCACCACCGTTTCCGGGGAGGAATCAACCCTGGAACCCTACTAATGCGCGGTGGGCAAACCCTAGGCCCGGCACCGTCCACCAACTTGCCATAGAGGACGTGCCGGAGGGTGAGCCAATCCTTGCGGGTATGTTCCAACTCCACCAGCATCCTCCTATAGTATTATTTGATTCAGGCGCCACACATAATTTTATTAGCCAAGCTTTCATTGCTAAACACAGCTTGCAAATATTACCCACCGATAGTCCATATTTAATTTGTTCACCGGGTGGGAAGATTTCACCAAGCGTAATGGTTTCCAAAGAACCATTATGCTTAGCGGGTAGAGTGTACCCAACGTCTCTCATCATTTTAGAGGGACAAAAGGTCGATGTCATCCTAGGGATGTCGTGGTTAACCCGCCACGGCGCTGTTTTAGACACCGTCCTTCGAGTCGTGCACTTGAACTCAGAAGTGCATGGAGCTCACTCCTTATTTCTGGACAGTCCAGAAATAAAACTTACAAGTATCTATCAATCCACAACCATCAGATTGGAAGATATTCCAGTGGTCCAAGAGTTCCCTGACGTGTTCCCGGATGATTTACCGGGGATGCCTCCTGATAGAGAGGTGGAGTTTAAGTTTGAACTTGCACCGGGAACCATGCCAATATCCCAAAGGCCGTACAAGATGGCGCCAAAGGAATTGGCTGAATTGAAGACCCAGCTAACGGACCTGCTGGAGAAGGGTTTTATTAGCCGAGTTCCTCACCATGGGGCTGTTCGGCATTATTTGTGAAAAAGAAGGATGAGACGTTGCGGCTTTGCGTGGACTATCGTCCATTAAATGCCGTAACCATCAAGAACAAGTACCCGTTGCCACGGATCGACATGTTGTTTGATCAGTTGGTTGAGGCAAAGATCTTTTCCAAGATGGACTTAAGATCCGGGTACCATCAGATTAAGATAAGGGCTGAGGACATTCTGAAGATGGCTTTCTCGACGAGGTACGGACTTTATGAGTACCTGGTCATGTCCTTCGGCCTCACCAACGCTCCAGCTCACTTCATGTATCTAATGAACTCGGTATTAATGCCGGAGCTGGACAAGTTTGTCGTGGTCTTCATTGACGACATACTGGTATATTCCAAGTCAGAGGAAGATCACAAGAAGCATCTACGTATAGTCTTGCAACGGCTGCGGGATCACAAGCTATACACGAAATTCAGCAAATGCGAGTTCTGGATATCCCAAGTGCCTTTCCTCGGGCATATCATCTCAGCGGAGGGTATCGCTGTAGACCCGAGCAAGATCACTCAAGTGCTGAATTGGAAATCCCTGAGGACTGTTCACGAGGTACGGAGTTTCCTCGGACTCGCGGGATATTATCGGAGGTTCATTCCGAACTTCCCAAAGATTGCCAAGCCTATGACGGAGCTGCTGAAGAAGGCTACCAATATGTTTGGAGTCCAGCGTGTGAAGCAGCATTCAAGGCTTTAGTCAAGCACCTAACATCAGCACCGGTTTTGGCGCAGCCAGACACAACAAAACCGTTCGATGTGTACTGCGATGCATCCGGCATTGGTGTAACACCCCAAAACCTGTTAAGAGGGGAATTTAAAAATTTTTGGACGTATTGCATGTGATGCAGAAATTCAAATTCAAATTGGAATTCAAATTCAACTCAAAACAGAAAAGAAAAAGAAAAAGAAAAAAAACAAAACCCCCCCGGCCAGTGGGCCGAAACCCACCAGCCGGCCCACCTTACCCCCGCGCCAGCCCGCAGCCGCGCGCCCCTTTTCCCTCTCACTGACATGCGGGGCCCGCCGTCGTCTTCCTCCTCGCGCGCGCGCTCGTCCGATCCCGGGACTCCTCTCTCTCCCGAATCAAAACTACCCCCGGAAACCCGCGACTCCAGCCGAATTCTGGTCCCGGACGACTCAAACTCGATTTAAACAAACACGCCGCTCTCCCCCGTCTATATAAACGCCGGCATCGTCCCGTTTTTCCCCCACGATCGGCTGTTTTTCCTCCCGGTGAGAACCGAAGCTCCGATCACCGTTTTCTCTCGATCTCTGCTCAGATTTTCCGATCTAACGCGCCGATCGTGTTCCACCGCCTCCGGGGAATCACGCAGGTGCAGAAAACTCGGTGGTTTGTGCTCTAGGCACAGCTCCGACGAGCACCGCAGCGGTTCCACCTCGGACCTCGACGCCGACCGCCTTCCAGGACCTCCGAGCTCAAGAAAAACACCGAGGTGAGATCCCCGACCTCCCCTCTACCGATCTATGCCATGAAATCTCAGTTTTAGGAAGAATAGACGAATATCCGAAGTTTTCCGGCGAGATCGCCGCCTCCCGCCACCGCGCGCCGCCGGGCAGCGCCGCCCGCGCTCGGTCAAAGCGACGTGGCCGCTTATGCGCCGTCTATTTTAAATCGCACGGTGGAGTTAAAACCCGCGCGTACCGGTTCGACGATCTAATCTGAGCTGTATGTTTTAAATCGGACGGTCCACATTAGCCCCACATTATAAAGGCCAGGATTCTTACGCGCTACCCCCTGGGGATCTCGGAAAATACGAGCTAGCCCCGGAAACTTCTGATCTAGCTCCTGGAACTTCAGAAATTCATGTAAATTCATTTAAAAGTCAGTTTTAGCCCCTGGACTTAATAAAAATTAGGAAAACCCCTCTGATATGTGTAGCTAGACCCCTGGAAATTTATGAAATAATATAATAGACCCTGTAGTGAGGTGAGTTTACCTTTTTAACCCTATATGACATTAAATTTAGAAATTTGGATATGTAATTCAGATTTAAATTTAAAAGGGTGAGACAAACACATTGTAAATTTAAATTTAAACTCTCCTAGCACTTGGAAAACTTTAGAATGATTTAAAAATAGATTTTTTAGCTGAAATGAATCTGTCTAGTTGATTGTTCATATTTATTAGTTATAGAAACATATTTTAGGCTAGGAAATAATTCTGAAAATTGGAAAAATGAATTTAAATTAGTTCACATCAGAGGAGAAGTTCCAAAATATATTATTTAATATTTTAGATCAGAACCTATTCTTTTTAGATGATATGCCCTACTATTTAATATTAAAACTCACTTTTAGGCATAGAAAATAAATCTGGAAAATATAGGAAAATAGGAATGCATAACTAGAAAATGATAAATGAAGTCTTCAAATCCAAAGACTTCAGTTTAGGATTTGGTAGAAGATCTGAAAACCCATTTGGAGTAGGAAATTACCTTCCATGCAAACTTGGTAGCTAAAGAGGGTATTAAAGAATTTGTTTAAATTAAAAGTGCATGTAGGCCAAAAATCAACACAAATAGAGTAACCACAACCCAGAAATGTGAATGACTTTCATTGGTGTGAATGTGTGGTTTGTATGAAGTGAAAGTGTGAACTATGTCGTATGGATTGTTGTTTTCTTTTGCTATGTGTGTTGGCATGAGTAGAACCTGCCCCAGAGCAAGTTCTTCCCTTCCAAGACCAAGACTTTCCATTCCCAGAGCAGCAGGAAGAAGGCAAGTGTCCTTGACCACTTTGGTCCTATGCTAGGATGTGTAGATAGAATTATTTGCATTGTCAATTGAAATATGAAACCCATGCTAGGAAGTTTCCCTAGAATTGCATTACCTTGTTTCCTTGTATGCTTGGGTTGGGATTTATTTTATCATGTCATTTATTTATATGCTTATGCTTAGCCATGCTTAGAATGGGATAATGGGAATATGAGATCATCAAATTATTTACCTTACTCTTGAATGAGATATTATGAGTTATGTAGAGGTAGGGATCGAGGCAAGTTGGATGATTTGGTTGGTGCTGGGTGCACGAGACTCGGGTTTGTGTTTAGTACTTGCCTGGATCCTAAGGACCGGTTCATGGAGCATGTAACCTGGCTTTACCGTGCCAACCACATGCTGAGGGTGGGCAGCTTGTCCAATTAATTAGGTGTATCCCCGGCGTAGTATGGGTGTGTTGGATGGTGCGGGGAATAGGTGTCAGCTGGACTACCATACGAACCGCAAGGCTCAAGAGGGGGCCACTGCAGCGGGGTTGGAGCCTCTTGTATGCTGTTAGGGGTGAAACCTCAGTGGGCCCACGCTTGTCAGTTATCGCTTTGTAAAGGCTTCTTAGTGATCTCCTGGCTACACACCTGGAAAGTGTGAATGTGGTTCGTAGCCACTGGCATAATGGAGGTTCTTTTAGTCCACCCGGCAACAGGGGATGAAATCACTACATGTGGGTACAGTGGTGCAAACTCTACAGAGTCAAAACTGTCATGACAGCTGTGCTCACGGTCAAGAGCGGCTTGGACTTATTCATGATTAGAGGATGATGACTTTGGAAGTTGTGGATGTTAAGTGGGGAGCTTAACATTGGAATTGATGTTATGGTTATTTGATTATGATGATGGGATGGGAGATTGGGACCATTTCACCTGTGTAGTAATGTAGGTGCTTAAAAAGCTAAGGTGGTAGGCAATAATTGCGTAGTGCTTTAACCATGAGTTCAACCTCTCCTTGTTCTAGCCATGCATGACATAATCTTTCCCACACTTGCTGAGTCCCAACGGTACTCAACCTTGCATATTTGTTGGTTTAAATTGCTGCTCAGGTCAAGGGGATGATGTGGTGTTTAATGATCAAGACTTCGGACCCGAAGAAGGATTCTAGGTTCATGGAGTCCCCCGGGCAACGCCTGTAACGGAGCCCACAAGGATAACATTCCGCTGCTATTTTATTTACTTGTTATGAACTTATTATCGTCCATCGAGACATATGCTATGTAAGACTTATTTATATTCGACACCTGGCTTGTAATAAATGATGCTTCACTATTTGTCATCACATGTATGAGAAAATGATCCTGGCATACATGTGATATTCACTCGGTTGTTCTTCGGAGAAACCGGGTGTGACAGAAGTGGTATCAGAGCCAAGGTTGCCCGTAGGAACGTGGACCTAGGTAGAAATGGACGTATTTAAGGACCCTATTTTCTTAAAAAAACTATTTTACAAGGTGTGGGTTAAAAGGTGTTATTTAATGGGGTCACTTTCTTCATCTTATCCCAACTTTTATTCAAAATAGGATTTGTGTTTAAAATTTTATCTAACTTAAGTTTAAATGCTTTATGTTTTAGATGGTTCGCATGATCCGCACCGCTCGCAAGTCCACCGGAGGGAGAGTTCCCGTAGTTGCCATTGCCCTGAGAGAGGAGGACCATCCGGTGACATACCTCTCCTACGGGTTGGCAGTAGGAGGCCTGTTGCGCCGTCTTCGACGCATGCTCCAAGCCGCTGGCAATACGGGCAAGCTAATCATACACTACAGCTCCACCCCGACCATCCGTGAGAAGCGGGAAGAATGGAGTTCAGAAATGAGGATTATCCATGAAAACCAGCTGCTTAAGATCCACCGCTCTCCAGCTTGTCGAGCGACACAGGTCGATGCGGAGAAGGATATCACCTGGGAGGCCATCACCTGCCAGAGTCACATCTACCGTCGCCACCTAGACAGGACTGAGTACATGTATGTCCTCCAGCGTTAGAGTGGTACAACGGAGTACAAGTACCCGCCAGTGCAGCAGGGGACTTCCCATGAGCACATGGACTTGTGCTTGGAGGATACTGCTATGCTCAGCACTCGACTGCAGGAGTGTCAACAGGAGCTTCAGGATGTACGTGACACCCTGAAGGAAACTGAAGCGTTGCTTCGAGCCAGCTTGAGGGCGAGAGAAAGAGGAGATGGGAATGAACTGTGTGTCACCGTGAATGACACATGGACTCCTGACTCTCCAGATCGCCGGGCGAGCAGGCGTCGCCGCACTTCTCCACTAGCAGCTTCCCCACCCAAAGCGGAGTCAGAGGGCAGCCGCAATAACGAGGAAGATCCCGAGGAGCCAGCTCAGTGATACGAGTAGTGTAGAGTCCTTCCCTTAGTTTAGCAGGATGTCGAGTAGTCGAGTCGTTACCTTAGTTAATGGTGTGTTAATGCTTGGTGTGTGACGTGAGTTGTGGAAGCCATGGGCGTTTGTCCACAACCTCGTCTTCAGGTTGTTTTGCTTTGGTGTGTGAACCCATATGAATTAAGAGTGCATTTATGTTCGCGTAAGACATGAAATCCTTAGAAAATATAAATGAAATAAGTTCTCAAAATCTTAAAGTTTAAACAAGCAAAAACTGGTAAGTTAATACGTAATGCTTTAAATTAACATCTGGTTAATCATGATAGATGGCCGGAAGAGGAAAGGGCGTGGTGCCAACCCGGCCAACAACAACGATGAGGCCGGCAACCCTCATCTTTCTGGAGGACAAGACAGGGGTGGTCGCTGTGAAGGAGTTGATCCCATCCACCAAATGCTTGAAAATCAAAATCAGCTCATCCAGAACCTCCACAAGCTACACCACGCCAACCACGGTTGAGCGAGTTTCTAGGGACTCAACCCCCAAAGTTTGCAAGTGCTGCTAAACCTCTAGAGGCAGACGATTGGCTAAAGACCATTGAGGGCAAGATGAGGATCATACAATGCCAAGGGTATCAGAGGGTGCTGTTTGCCTCTCACCAATTGCATGGACCTGCTGCTGATTGGTGGACCGGTTATGTGGCCGCCCATCATGATCCTGAGAACATCACTTGGGAAGAGTTCAAGCGTAGCTTCCGCAACCATTACATACCAAGGGGTGAACTTAAAAACAAGAGAAAGGAGTTCTTGGGGCTGCAGCAAGGAAACATGACGGTGAGGGAATACCTCACTAAATTCACCCAACTATCCCGTTATGCACCACGGGACATATAGACTGATGAGCAGAAACAGGACTGCTTTATGAAAGGACTTACAGCGGAAATGCAGTGTGCAATGTCCTCCAACGAGTATGAAAGTTTCCAAAAGATGGTGGACAGGGCATTTGTTGTAGAAAGGAAGCTGAAGGCCTTGGAAAATGAAAACAAGAGGAAGGAGGGATGGTCACAGCAAGCCTCGGGTAGCAACACCCGCCCACGTCTGATGCAGCAACCCGCAGGGCAGACGAGCCGTGCTGCGGTACCCTACTACGCACCGAGAGGGTACAACCCGAACTTCAGGCCTCCGTCAGCACCAACACATCCACAACATCAGTTTGTACAGCAGCCTCGCCCCGCATATCAACCTCGACCAGCAGTACAAGGACCCCCGAACCAACCCCAAGACAACAAAGGCCAGGCACCTAAGGTCGGGGTGCAATGCTTTAACTGTGGTGAAGTGGGGCACTGCGCCCATAAGTGCCCAAAGAAGAAGCCCGTGCAGCCGCAACAGCAGAATGTGATGCGAGGACGGGTGAACCACGTGACCATGGAGGAAGCGCAAGAGGCACCCGACGTGGTAGTTGGTAAGTTTCCTGCCAATTTACACATTGCAACCCCGTTGTTTGATTCTGGTGCTACCCACTCGTTCATTGCCCAAGGGTTTGTTAAGAAGCATGATCTAGCAACAACACAAATAAACCATATGCTAGCCGTAAACTCTCCAGGTGGAGAAATAAGGACAAGACAAGTGTGTCCCAAGGTGAATCTAGATATTAATGGGGCAGTATTTACTGCCAACCTCATAGTGATAGATTCACAAGGGATAGATATTATTTTGGGTATGGATTGGTTGACCAAACATAAAGGAATCATCCATTGTTCGACCAGAACGGTGGAACTAACTCACCCTAGTGGCACAAGAGTAAAGTTCATAACAATCCAAGAGCCTAGGAGGGACATTAAATTAAATCAAGTTGAGGTGGAAGTGCAGGAGATCAGGATCATCAGGGAATATCCAGATGTTTTTCTAGAGGAGTTGCCAGGTATGCCTCCTGATCGTGAAGTGGAATTCGCGATTGAGCTAGTGCATGGAACCGCTCCGATATACAAGAGACCTTATCGGATGGACTCCAAGCAGCTGGGAGAACTCAAGGATCATTTAACAGAATTGACAGGGAAGGGGTACATTCGTCCTAGTTCCTCACCATGGGGAGCTCTAGTGATATTTGTGCTCAAGAAGGACAGAACCCAAAGGTTGTGCGTGGACTACCGTGCGTTGAATGAGGTGACCATCAAGAACAAGTACCCATTACCCCGCATTGAAGACTTGTTTGATCAGTTGAGGGGAGCTTGTGTGTTCTCGAAAATTGATCTCAGGTCGGGATACCACCAACTTAAGATAAGGCAAACTGATATTCCCAAGACAGCTTTCGTATCTCGGTACGGACTGTATGAATACACCGTCATGCCTTTCGGGCTAACTAATGCCCCGGCATACTTCATGTACCTCATGAACAAGGTATTCATGGAATATCTGGATAAATTTGTGATAGTTTTCATAGATGACATTCTCGTCTTCTCCAAAGATGAAGAAGAACATGAGAAACATCTAAGGTTGGTGTTGCAGAAGCTGAGAGAACACCAACTATATGCCAAGTTGAGCAAGTGTGAGTTTTGGCTGAAGAGAGTTCCCTCCTTAGGACATATAATCTCGGAGGGAGGAATCTCCGTAGATCCCGCCAAGATCAAGGATGTACAGAAGTGGAAGACCCCTGAGAATGTCGGGGAAGTTTGAAGCTTCTTAGGATTGGCCGGGTATTATCGACGGTCTATTGAGGGGTTCTCCAAGATTTTGAGACCCCTGACCAAACTGTTGGAGAAGGGAATCACATTCACATGGACGCCGCAGTGCGAGACGAGTTTTCAAGAGCTAAAGAAAAGATTGACAACAACCCCAGTGCTAGTTATGCCACATATGCAGAAGAACATTTCGGTGTACTGCGATGCCTCTGGACACGTGTTGGGATGTGTTCTCATGCAAGAGGGACATGTCGTGGCTTATGCATCCCGACAGCTCCGGAAACACGAGAAGAACTATCCTACACATGACCTAGAACTAGCCGCAGTGGTACACGCGTTGAAAATTTGGCGGCACTACTTGATGGGGAAGAGGACAGATATATATACGGATCATAAGAGCTTAAAGTACATTTTCACACAGCCAGATCTCAACCTCAGAAAAGGAGATGGTTAGAGCTAATCAACGACTTTGATGTGGGCATCAACTACCATCCTGGATAAGCGAACGTCGTGGCGATGCTCTAAGCCGGAAAGTGCAGGTCAATAGGTTGAGCTTGAAGGACATGCCTACAGAATTGAAGGAAGAGGTTATAAAACTCAATCTATGCCTGGTGAATAGTGGTGAGGCCATCGCCATGGAAGTAGACTCCACATTAGAGAAAGACATCCGAAATGGTCAGAAGAATGACGAGAAGATACAAGAGATTAGAGAACTCATCAAGGAAAATAAAGCCCCTGGTTTCAGAAAGGATGAACAAGGTACGATGTGGCACGGGAAAAGAATCTGTGTGCCTGAAGTAAAGGAGATCCGTGAATTGATTTTGAAGGAGGCTCATGATTCCGACTATTCCATTCATCCTGGGAGTACGAAGATGTACCAGGACCTCAAGAGCAGGTATTGGTGGTATGGCATGAAGCGAGATGTCGCGGAACATGTTGCCCTATGTGACACATGTCAGTTGGTGAAAGCGTAACATCAACGACCCGCGGGATTATTGCAACCACTCAAAGTGCCTGAATGGAAATGGGAAGAAATAGGTATGGACTTCATAGTGGGACTACCTAGGACCCAATCGGGATATGATTCAATATGGGTCATCATCGACAGGCTAACCAAGGTAGCTCATTTCATCCCCGTGAAAGAAAGCTATAGCGGATCCAAATTGGCAGAATTGTACATGTCAAGGATCGTGTGTTTCCATGGAGTGCCAAAGAAGATAGTGACAGATCGAGGGGCACAGTTCACCTCAAGGTTTTGGCAGAAGTTACATGAAACCATGGGAACCCATCTGAATTTTAGTTCTGCCTATCATCCCCAAACTGACGGGCAGACGGAAAGAACCAATCAGATCCTTGAGGATATGCTGAGAGCGTGTGCCCTCAAAAACAATCGGAGTTGGGATAAGAACTTACCGTATGCGGAGTTCTCCTATAACAACAACTATCAGGCTAGTATGAAGATGTCACCATTTGAGGCTTTGTATGGGAGGAAGTGCAGAACTCCACTATTTTGGAACCAAACAGGGGAAAGTAAAGTGTTTGGACCCGAGGTACTACAAGAAGCCGAGGCGAAAGTGAGGGAAATCCGCAACAACTTGAGGATAGGACAGACACGACAAAAGAGCTATGTCGATGTACGGAGAAGAGAGCTCGTTTTCAACGTGGGGGACTATGTCTATCTCAAGGTGTCCCCTATCCGAAGACTTCGTCGGTTCAAGGTGAAAGGGAAGTTATCACCTCGATACATCGGACCCTTTCAAGTTCTAGAGAGGAAAGGCAAAGTGGCATATCAACTAGAACTGTCGGCTCACCTATTGGATGTGCATGATGTATTCCATGTGTCACAGCTCAAGAAATGTCTAAGGACGCCTGAAGAGATGTTACCCATGAATGAGGTTGACGTAGCCGAGGATCTGTCTTATGCCGAGCAACCGGTCAAGGTTTTGGAGACAATGGAACGCCTCACAAGAAATAAAAGAATCCGGATGTGCAAGGTGCAGTGGAAGCATCACTCGGAAGAGGAAGCCACATGGGAGCGAGAAGACGAGCTTAAGGCACAGTTCCCTACTATTTAATATTAAAACTCACTTTTAGGTATAGAAAATAAATCTGGAAAATATAGGAAAATAGGAATGCATAACTAGAAAATGATAAATGAAGTCTTCAAATCCAAAGACTTCAGTTTAGGATTTGGTAGAAGATCTGAAAACCCATTTGGAGTAGGAAATTACCTTCCATGCAAACTTGGTAGCTAAAGAGGGTATTAAAGAATTTGTTTAAATTGGAAATTCATATATAGTGTGCAATCAGAAATCTGAATACAAAAGTTAGAAATAATATACATATGCTTAAAAGTGCATGTAGGCCAAAAATCAACACACATAGAGTAACCACAACCCTTAGAAATGTGAATGACCTTCATAGGTGTGAATGTGTGGTTTGTATGAAGTGAACTATGTCTTATGGATTGTTGTTTTCTTTTGTTATGTGTGTTGGCATGAGTAGAACCTGCCCCAGAGCAAGTTCTTCCCTTCCAAGACCAAGACTTTCCATTCCCAGAGCAGCAGGAAGAAGGCAAGTGTCCTTGATCACTTTGATCCTATGCAAGGATGTGTAGATAGAATTATTTGCATTGTCAATTGAAATATGAAACCCATGCTAGGAAGTTTCCCTAGAATTGCATTACCTTGTTTCCTTGTATGCTTGGGTTGGGATTTATTTTATCAAGTCATTTATTTATATGCTTATGCTTAGCCATGCTTAGAATGGGATAATGGGAATATGAGATCATCAAATTATTTGCCTTACTCTTGAATGAGATATTATGTAGAGGTAGGGATCGAGGCAAGTTGGATGATTTAGTTGGTGCTGGGTGCACGAGACTCGGGTTTGTGTTTAGTACTTGCCTGGATCCTAAGGACCGGTTCATGGAGCATGTAACCTGGCTTTACCGTGCCAACCACATGCTGAGATGGGGCAGCTTGGCCAATTAATTAGGTATATCCCTGGTGTAGTATGGGTGTGTTGGATGGTGGAATAGGTGTCAGCTGGACTACCATATGAACCGCAAGGCTCAAGAGGGGGCCACTGCAGCGGGGTTGGAGCCTTTTGTATGCTGTTAGGGGTGAAACCTCAGTGGGCCCACGCTCGTCGGGAATCCCTTTGTAAAGGCTTCGTAGTGATCTCCTAGCTACACACCTGGGAAGTGTGAATGTGGTTCGTAGCCACTGGCATAATGGAGGTTCTTTTAGTCCACCCGGCAACAGGGGATGAAATCACTACATGTGGGTATAGTGGTGCAAACTCTGCAGAGTCAAAACTGTCATGACAGTCGTTCTCACGGTCAAGAGCGGCTTGGACTTATTCATGATTTGAGGATGATGACTTTGGAAGTTATGGATGTTAAGCGGGGAGCTTAACATTGGAATTGATGTTATGGTTATTTGATTATGATGATGGGATGGGAGATTGGGACCATTTCACCTGTGTAGTAATGTAGGTGCTTAAAAGCTAAGGTGGTAGGCAATAATTTCGTAGTGCTTTAACCATGAGTTCAACCTCTCCTTGTTCTAGCCATGCATGACATAGTCTTTCCCACACTTGCTGAGTACCAACGGTACTCAACCTTGCATATTTGTTGGTTTAAATTGCTGCTCAGGTCAAGGGGATGATGTGGTGTTTAATGATCAAGACTTCGGACCCGAAGAAGGATTCTAGGTTCATGGAGTCCCCCGGGCAACGCCTGTAACAGAGCCCACAAGAATAACATTCCGCTGCTATTTTATTTACTTGTTATGAACTTATTATCGTCCATCGAGACATATGCTATGTAAGACTTATTTATATTCGACACCTGGCTTGTAATAAATGATGCTTCACTATTTGTCATCACATGTATGAGAAAATGATCCTGGCATACATGTGATATTCACCCGGTTGTTCTTCGGAGAAACCGGGTGTGATAATTGGAATCGGATGTGTGCTGATGCATGACTGAAGAGTGGTTGCGTGTGGGTCACGGCAGCTTAGAAACCATGAGCAAAATTATCCAACTCACGACTTGGAGGTTGCTGCCGTGGTACTTGCACTGAAAATGTGGAGGCACTACCTACTCGGTAACCTCATACATTTATATACCGACCACAAGAGCCTCAGGTACATATTCACTCAGAAGGAGCTAAACATGAGGCAGCAAAGATGGTTAGAATTGATAAAGGATTACGAAATAGAGATCCATTATCATCCGGGCAAAGCAAATGTAGTGGCGGATGCGCTGAGCCGCAAGTCACACGTCAACAATCTGACCATCACACCGTTGGAAGAGAGCGAACCACCATTGCATGTGATTCCACATGGAGCTCTCTACAACCTAGCTTTGATCCCCACCATCCGTGAAGAGATAGCGGCAGCCCAGAAGAATGACAAGGGCATGTCACATTTGCGGAGACGTGTAGACAGTGGGGAGCTGAAATGTTTCTGGAAGGACGGAGACAGCGTCCTATGGTTCAAGGACCGGATCGTCGTACCACGTAACCCGGAGTTACGGAAGAAAATTTTTGATGAGGCTCACTTATCAAAATTTTCTATTCACCCCGGCAGCAACAAAATGTATCAAGAACTCAGAAGCAAGTTTTGGTGGACACGAATGAAGCGGGAAATCGCAAAGTACGTGTCCGAGTGCGATACATGTCGAAGGGTGAAAGCAGACCATATGCGGAAACCGGGACTGCTACAACCACTGGGCGTTCCTGCCTGGAAATCGGAGGACGTGAGCATGGACTTCATCGTCTGTTTACCCACCACTTTTCAGAAGCATGATTCTGTGTGGGTGATCGTCGATCGGCTCACAAAAGTTGCCCATTTCATCCCGGTCCACACCAACTACAACGCCAAGAAGTACGCTTAACTGTACATCTCACGGATCCTATGCTTGTACGGCATACCCCGTACCCTCATATTTGATCAGGGCACTTTATTTGTGTCCCGTTTTTGGGAGCAGCTACACGCTGCCTTAGGGACGAAGTTGATCCGTAGTTCAGCGTACCACCCGTAGACGGATGGGCAAACCGAGCGGGTAAATCAAATCCTAGAAGACATGCTACGAGCTTGCGCTATCAACCACGGCAAGAATTGGGATGATCACTTGCTGTTAGCCGAGTTCTCGTACAACAATGGGTACCAAGCCAGCATTAAGATGGTGCCCTACGAGGCGCTATACGGAAGAAAATGCCGCACACCATTGAATTGGTGTGAGTCTGGCGAAAGGGTTACCTTCGGGATTGACCTTGTCAACAACGCGGAAGAAAAGGTTCGACTGATTCAACGGACCTAAAAGCCGCCCAATCCCGGCAGAAACAGTATGTGGACCGGAGAAGACGCCCATTACAATTCGAAATCGGGGATCACGTATATCTACGTGTGTCTCCAATGAAAGGCGTAAACAGATTCGGGGTGAGAGGAAAGTTGGCACCACGCTTCATCGGTCCATTCCAGATTACCGAAAGATGTGGATCAGTGGCATACCGGCTAAAATTACCCGAAACACTTTCCGGTGTGCACGACGTCTTTCACATTTCCCAGCTGAGGAAGTGTCTTAAGCTATCAACTACCGTTCAGCTGGAGGACATTGAAGAACTGCAACCGGATCTCATCTATCGGGAGGAACCGGTTCAGATCATTGACGAAAAGGCCCGAACCACACGCAACCGCACGTTGTGGTTCTACAAAGTTCTATGGAGTAATGACTCCATGGACGAGGCGACATGGGAGAGCGAAGGATTTCTTCGCGCTAACTACCCCAACTTTTTCACGTCGCATATCCGGTAATTTTTCCACCATCCTCTCTCTCTCATTTTCACCTTATAATCTCGGGACGAGATTATTTTAAGGGGGGAGGAATTTAAGGGCCTCAGTTTTTGACATATGTTTGAGGTGTTCATCACCACACACCTCAACTGAAGCAAGTTGATAAACACATTTGAAGAGCAAGTAACTACCATCAACATGCTCATTAGGGAACAAACTCACATATTGCAAAAGTGGTACGTCCCACATGTAATATATAGGGGCTGGGCATATGAAAACTCCTACACATTGCTAGGAATGTCCATGCCAAGTTTCACCCAAAATTCAAAACCTTTTGAGGTCATTTTGTGCATAGCTAGAAAGAGGGCAGTTTGAAACTACATTCAAATTCAAACTATTTTTATCCCATGAATTCAAAAGTGGGAGGCATATCCGTACTCAGCACATTTTTGTGAGCTCACACACCAATTTTCACTCCATTTGGAGTTGATCTTGACATGAGCTAAGTTGGGCAAATTCAAACTTTATTTGAATTTTAAACTGAACATGTGCTGAAATTCATTCAAACCAAACCCCATTTGAATTCTAATCAATTCAAATGGCTCATGGGTGAATAATTTGAATCACCATGGGCATTTTGGGACTTGCTGTTTACAACAGTGATGAGGAGTTAATTTCAGAGGTTAAACTTGAGTGTGGGACCCACATGTCATAGAGATAAGGGGGGAGACTTGCACCCAAAGTCACAGCCTCGGTGGGAAATTCCACCGAGCAGCTGCCGGCTGTGCCACCGAGAAGCAACCGGCGCCACCAGCTGCTTCTCCCACCGTGCGCTGGCGTCCCAGGCGGCCTGCTCGCGCCCCCACACGACCGTCACCGCCTCGGCCGAGTGAAGACCGGGTGCCTTCTTATCCCCGTGGGCGACACCGGGCGGTGCCATTGTTTTTCTCCCCGAGCTCTCCGTCGATCGGGAAAACCCAGCAAACGATCGCCCCTTTCTGTCTCTGAGCTGCTAGACAGCACCCTGAGATCGCACTCCACCTCCCCAACGACAAAAACCCCGAGCTCCGACCTCCCTTGCCCGAGCACGATCGCCACAGCGGCGACCTAACCTCAGCCGAAGGTCAGGCGCTCGTGGACAGCGTTCCACAGGAGCTTTCACGGTCCAGCAAGAGCGGCAGCAGGAGTGCACAACAACCGTGTTGCTCTCCTCCAAGTTTGGAAACAAACCGTGAAGAATCCACTGCGAATTTCTAGCTTTTGCTCCGGTGGCCTTAAACCGAGCTTCCGGTATGGATTCTTCGAATTCTCGCTCTATAATCCTTCTTTAGTTATCAAATCTTGCACATAGGCGCTGGACTTGCCGGCGATCAGTTTCCTTTTCAGCATCCGTGGCATGAAACCGACTAGGAGTGACGAATTTTGAGCGCGATCGAGGGTGTTCATGGCGGGCACGATCGGTCACACGGTGCTGACCAACTTGCCGCCATCCTTGAACCCTTTTGACACCTTGTCGAGCTTCCTAGAGGTGTACTGATGCTGTAGAACCGATTGTTCGAGGTTTTGGCGGGTTAGAACCCACGGCCGACGACGCCAAACCTCAACCGAGGCCGCCGCACGTCGCCGGGATATTTCCGGTCACCGCCAGCACGAACTGACCCCACAGACATGCTCCTCGACGTGATGGCCGGCAGCGGCAAGCCGGCGAGCTTCGGGTTTGCTCCGGCGAGGGGAGGCGGCGCGGGCGCGAGGGCGCGTCGGGAGGAAGACGAAGCCGGCTGTCCCACGCGTCAGCGGCTTAAAAATTTAAATTGGGATCGGGTGTGGCTGGGATCCGTTGTGCTGGCGTGCAGGAACCCCGCAGACCACGGTGTGCCGACGCCTCAGTGTGCGACGCATGTCCCCGGGGTCCACCGCAAGTTTAAACTTTTCCCCGAATTTCAGATTCCATTCAAACTTCAAATCCTAATAACTTTGGCTAGGAAGCTCCAAATCGAGTGAACCAAATTTTGTTGGATTCATCTATCTGAGCACTTACCAGCAAATCAAGTTTCACTTCATAAAAATCCTTAATTCTCCAGAATTAATTCCTCAAATTTTAAACTGGTTGGAATTTTAATCGGAGAATCCTTTGGAGGAAAATTCTGATTTTGCTGGGATGTTCACCAAAATATCCCTGAACTACCATAAAAATATCAGATCCATTTGATCTCATTTGATCCACCTAATGGTGTGATTAGTGAAACTGTTCCAGAGAAAATAGAAAATGTTCAGAAACATTTTCAGAATTTTTCCTGAAATTGTTTAGCTCATATCTTTAGCTAGAAACCTTCAAATTAAGTGAGACCAACTCCATTAGAACCCTCTGAAAATCTAGTGTTCAGAAAGTCATGGCTTGTTCCATGAAAATTCCTAGAAGACCCTAAGAGTTCCAATTAAGGTCAAGGACATAATTAATTGTGGAGGGCTCTAATGAGCTTTGCTGCAACTAAAACTTGACCAAGCCTCTGTTTAGTTTGTAGCCAAGCCACAGTAAAATTTTCACAACCTTTGGGTCTGTCTAGTGAGACTTAGGAGATCCACAAGTTTAAGAGTCAATTCAAATGCATTAATTTAATCCATGTACTTTTTATATCATGTAGTCGCTAAGGTCGAGGAGGAACCCAAAGTCCTAGACTTCGTTACTCCGGAGGAGCAGCTAGCCTACGACCAAGAGCAGCAAGGCAAGCTCCGGTTTGCATTAACCTTTTAAAATTTTTTATTGTTTTGAGCACTTACTTGAGTATTATTATTCCTTGCATTAGAGTCTTGTTTGGAAACCCAATTGCATAGCCAAGAAAACTATGGGTTGGGTTTAGGATTGCAAACCCCGTTAGCTACTGCCATGCTAAGATAGTGTAGGATTCGGTACCAGTCGAGTAGTTGGAACTACTGGCGAGCATAGGCTAGAGGCACTCGACTCGGGTAGAGATAGCACATGATACACATGGCAAGAAAAATGAGACCGAGCGGAGGGTAAGGGCAGCAGGACTTTGGGGCCTGTGTGCTGTAGCTCCGCTTGTGTCAATTGAGGACCGAGCCGTGTGCGGGCCTGTTGAACAAGCTAGAACAGTACCGAAGACCTACCGGCTATATGGGAACCGGAAAACCAATGTAACCCGGGTAGCTGGGTACTGAAGCATTGCCCGTCGTTCAGAGGGTAGGTTGAGAGCTTGAGGTGTAAATCGGCTGGCGGCACTGAGGTGCGCGTGCAGAGACCTCTTGCTTGGGACGATGGGACCGGTTCAATATTTGGCTGATGGGTGAAAGGTGGTTGCGTACGGCGTCCGTGATGCTTGCTGCAGGCAACATCGAGTACGGGCGTACGTGACGGGTTGTTCGGGTAACCCTGCAGATGTAAATCGATTATAATCGCCGTCCCTCGCGGTCAGTGAGTACCACTTGTTCAATGTACCGTGACATAGAAAGAATAGGCTAGTTACATGTTAAAATGTTGCTGATTGAAAGATGGACTTTGCTTGTAATGATTTGCTGTAGTCTAGAGCTGACTAAAGTTCTTTTCAACTTTGGGCAAAGTACAAGAGGGAAATGCGTTTCTTGTTTGATTGTGGCTCTCTCATGTGCCTTAGCGTAAGGTTCTCCACAACCTGCTGCTAAAACTTGAAAGTAAGGTTCCAATAATTAGGCGAGTCCTTTGCAAATTGTTTTATCTCATGTACCCATCACCCCTCATGTAGAAGTTCCATTTTTAGGAGAGACGGGTAAGTCTTGCTGAGCCTTCGTGCTCACTACTTGTGTTTGAAGCTTTTGCAGGGATCTATGAGGAAGGTACTCCCGAAGAGGAGACGGAACCCCAGGAGGGGAACCCCGTGGAGTGGAAGTCGTGCACGCCGCCGTGTTATTGTGCGTGTTTGCTGGCAAGGACACGTTCACGGGCTGAACGTGAACTTGATGCATAGTCTACGCCCGTGAGTGTAGACTGGACCTATTTTGATGTAAAAATGTTCATAAACTGTATTATGTAATAAAAGTTTTGCTTCCGCTTTGTACCTTTGATGTGTGTTATTCGGTGCTGTGCAACGCAGCACCCCTCAGCATGATCCTGGCTCGACAAGACCGTGGGGTCGTATCACCAACAAACTTCATCTACTGCTCCATTTCCTCGCGCACCGGAGGGCAGCAAGACGACACCATTCAAGCCTACGTCTTCCACTCCTTCCACGAGTCGAACTTCCAACATTAAGTGTCACCGCTGCCAGGGAGTTGGTCATGTGATGAAAGATTGCCCTAGCAAACGAGCATACATAGCACGAGATGATGGCGGGTATGATAGTACTTCGAATGTTGAAGATGAATATTCTCTTGCTACTAACGTTGCAGGACCAAAAGATGACCACTATAGCACGGATGAAGAGGTACTTGGTACTGCAGCAACGGAAAATTATAGAAGCATAATTGTGCTGCGTGCTTTGAGCTTCAAAGTTGAGGCGGATGACAAGCTACAGTGACACAATCTTTTTCACATGTTTCTCATCGTCAAGGACTGCCGTGTGCACACTATAATTGATGGAGGCAGTTGCAATAACTTGGTGAACACGGATGTGGTCAAGAAACTTGGGTTGACAACAAGAGCACACCCTCATCCATACCACATTCAGTGGTTCAACAAGAGCGGTAAGGTTAGGGTAACACAAACAGCGAGAGTACATTTTTCGATTGGTTCTTACCATGATTTTGCCGATTTTGATGTCGTACCTATGGATGCTTGTTCTCTTTTGTTGGGACGTCCTTGGGAATTTGATATGGATGCTATTCATCATGGTAGAACTAATAAATATACTCCGATGCATAAAGGAAAGAAAATCACTTTGCTTCCTATGACTCCTGATGAAATTGTACATTGGGAGAAAAGTAAAACACGTGATAATAAGGCAAAAAAATCACTAGAATCTGAAAAACAGCAAGTAATTAAGTCAAAATCACCTTCGCTGCTCACAACTAAATCTGACCTTGCTGATTTATTTAATACCAAGGGGGTGTACTATGCTTTAGTATGCAAAGAAGCCATGTTTTCTCTTCATGAAGTGTCCATTGCATTGCCCCCTGCTTTTGCTAACCTTTTGCAGGATTTTGCGGATGTGTTTCCCCCTAAGATACCCCCTGGATTACCACCTATGAGGGGCATTGAACATAAGATCGACTTGATTCTAGGGGCAAGTTTGCCAAATCGTGTGGCGTACAGGGCGAATCCGGAAGAGACAAGGGAAATTCAGCGACAAGTTCAAGATCTTTTGAACCGCGGTTATATTCGTGAAAGCCTTAGTCCTTGTTCTATTCCTGTTCTTTTGGTTCCTAAGAAAGATGGTAGCTGGCGCATGTGTGTTGATTGTAGAGCGATTAATAACATCACCATTTGATATTGTTATCATATTCCTCGCTTAGATGACATGCTTGATTAATTGAGTGGTGCTATTATTTTCACAAAAATTGACTTGCGTAGTGGTTACCACCAAATTAGAATGACATTAGGAGATGAATGGAAAACTGCATTTAAAACCAAGTTTGGACTTTATGAGTGGTTAGTCATGCCTTTTGGTTTAACTAATGCACCTAGCACTTTTATGCGATTAATGAACGAGGTTTTACGCGCTTTTATTGGAAAATTTGTGGTGGTTCACTTCGATGATATCCTCATTTACAGCAAGTCATATGACGAACATATTAATCATTTACGTGCTGTTTTCAGTGTCTTGAGATATGCACGTTTGTTTGGTAACCTCGAAAAGTGCGTCTTTTGCACCAATTGAGTTTCGTTTCTTGGATATGTCATTTCATCGCAGGGAATTGAGATGGAGGAGGCAAAAATTGTGGCGATCACTAGCTGGCCAACTCCATCGACCGTCATGCAGGTGCATAGTTTTCTTGGTCTTGCAGGTTTTTATCGACGCTTTTTGCAGGATTTCAGCACCATTGCAGCACCTCTCCATGAACTGATGAAGAAGGGAGTGCAGTTTCGATGGGGCGAACAGCAGAAACAAGCTTTTGATGTTCTCAAATCAAAGCTTACACAAGCACCATTGCTACAACTTCCAGATTTTGACAAGACATTTGAGCTAGAATGTGATGCAAGCGGCATTGGTATTGGAGGTGTTCTCATACAAGGAGGTAAACCCGTTGCATTTTTTAGTGAAAAATTTCATGGTCCTTCTCTGAATTATTTCACTTATGATAATGAATTGTATGCCTTAGTGCGAGTTCTACAAACTTGGCAACATTACCTGTGGTCTAAGGAGTTCGTTATACATTCCAATCATGAATCTTTGAAGTATCTTAAGTGTCAAACCAATCTGAATAAACGACATGCTAAATGGATTGAGTTCATAGAATCATTTCCATACATCATTAAGCATAAGAAAGGGAAGGAGAATGTTATTGCAGATGCATTATCTAGACGTTACACCATGCTCTCCCAACTTGATCATAAAATATTTGGTTTGGAAACAATAAAAAGATTATATTCTACTGATTTGGACTTCAAAGATGACTTTGAAAATTGTAGAGAAGGAAGAACTTGGAATAAATATGTACTACGGGAGGGCCTCCTCTACCGTGCTAACAAGCTATGTGTTCTTGCTAGTTCCATTCGCCTATTACTTTTGCAGGAAGCTCATGGAGGAGGTTTGATGGGACATTTTGGAGTGAATAAAACTGAGGACGTGATGGCCACACACTTCTTTTGGCCAAAGATGAGACATGATGTCGAGCGCTATGTGTCACGATGCACTACTTGCAATAAAGCTAAGTCTCGACTTAACCCACATGGTCTTTATATGCCTCTTCCTGTTCCTAGTGTACCTTGGCAGGATATTTTCCTGGATTTTGTTTTGGGATTTCCTAAGACTAAGAGGGGGAGGGATAGTATTTTTGTGGTTGTTGATCATTTCTCCAAAATGGCACATTTTATACCTTGTCATAAGAATGATAATGCCTCACACATTGCTGATTTGTTTATGACGGAAATTATTCGTTTACATGGTGTACCAAATACCATTGTTTCTGATCGTGATGCAAAATTTTTAAGTCATTTTTGGAGAACTTTGTGGTATAAATTGGGAACCAAGCTGCTGTTTTCAACCACATGTCACACACAAACCGATGGACAAACTGAGGTAGTAAATCGTACTCTATCCACTATGTTGCGGCTGTTTTAAAAACAAATTTAAAGGGTTGGGAGGATTGTTTACCACATATAGAATTTGCTTACAACAGGTCAGTTCACTCTACTATAAAGGTAAGTCCATTCTACGTAGTGTATGGTTTCAATCCCCGTGCTCCTATTGATTTATTACCTTTGCCTCCTTCTGAAACTATAAATTTGGATGCTACACAACGATCTGAATTCATTCTTAAGATGCATGAAACTACAAAGAAAAATATTGAAAGGATGAATGAGAAGTATAGAATTTCTGGCAGTAAAGGTAGAAAAGAAGTAAAATTTGAACCAGGGGACTTAGTATGGATACATTTGAAAAAAGAACAATTCCCTCACTTGAGAAAATCTAAACTTATGCCACGAGCTGCTGGTCCTTTTAAGATTGTTGAAAAGATCAATGACAATGCATATAAGCTTGAGTTGCCTCCCGATTTTGGGGTTAGTACCACATTTAACATTTCAAATTTACGACCATACTTGGGGGAAGAAGATGATCTTGAGCCGAGGACGACTCCGATTCAAGAGGGGGAGGATGATGAGGACATCACAATAGTGGATACTCACATTGATATACAAGGACCAATCACAAGAGCACGAGCACGGTTATTAAATCAGCAGGTGAACTCGTTCCTAACTTCCTACCCATGTGATTTTGAGAATGGATTGCTATTGAATGATTTAATTGGTATTAGGAACCATGGACATGATCAACAAGTAAAGGGAGGAGGATTTGGGGACGTGGAAAACCAGATGGGACGTCCACAAGTTGATGGAAACAGTCACCAACTCGGACTCGAGTTCAACTCGGAGTCCAAGTGCAGTCCATCTTAAAATGGACGCCCAGGATGCATACGGACTCCGTTTTTGACGTTCTACATATGCATGGAAAGATGAGAAGATAAAATTTCCAATGATTCTTGTACCACATTAAAATTCACCAGGAGTCATTGGGAGTTGTCGAAACAAGTCGAATTCAGAGTTCTGTCCGGTGCTGCACCACCGTATTGGGCTTTTGGGCCTTGTATCCCGTATGAGTCCATTAGGGACGCGTTCAAGGGTCTTATGGCCGAACCCTAGCCTTTAAGTACTGTAGCCGCTGATGAAATTCATGGGTTTTGCTTAGATAAACAGCCGCCATTCTACGATTTTTGTGAAACTCCAACTTCGTGATTTTCAGATCATGTCTTCTACGTTCTTGCTCGTGTTCTCGGTTGCACCTGCAGGGATTAGCCTTCTTGGCGAGGTCAAGGGTGTGCTGCATGGTTAATAACCAACAGAGCAGTGGTGTAGTGATTGCAGGGGTGTTCGAACTGCTCGAGTGCCGTGGATCATCAACGTCGAGTTCCCCACCTCAATCGACCTACCTTTCGGAAGATCGGGCCTAAACCACTCATCATGTATGGACTCACTGAGGTCTCACCGGCAGGCTCGAATCATCATTCTCTCACCCACAGGCCCCCTCTTGTGCCATGCAGTTCCTAGGGCAGTCCTCCTCAACTCCCATTCTCCGCGCCATCCACGGTCCATAACAAACTAGTAACACACCTAATTAATCAGCTAAGCGGCACCCATACTTGGCCTTGTGATGGCACTATTTTCCTGGTATATTCTCCCATGAACCGGTCCTTAGATCTACAGCAAGCACCACCATCTCATCCAGCAACACTCACGAACCAAGCTTGCCTAGATCTCCCCGATTCCATGCCCATTAACATCATCAAGATCTCATCATCATTATTCATATGAGTGCAGTGGCTAGACATGTTTTATTTCAGCCTTCCGTATCCCGTGAATTAAGCGAAGCAAAAAGGAAAAACGACCATACCCGACTCATCAACTTTCCTGGTGACAAAGATGGTTAACAAAACAAGTAAACTCCTATAAAATGGTGTCCCATAAAGATGACTCAAGCGTACGAATTTTCGCAAACAAAACAGTTTCAAAACATGGGATCAATAAGGTCAAGGGGCACTTGCCTTGCTCCCGTGGCTCTTGTTGTTCGATTGTCTCAAAGTCTTGGTCCTGTAGATCCTTATAGATGGCCTCTTGAGCTTGTCCTTCTACTCACGACCACACACATACAAAATTTACAGCAATCAATCATCATGCACAAACTTTACTCAAGATGCAATGCGGTAGATGAATGCAAATCCTATGGTGCTGTTTTATTAATCCAGTTTGTACGTGTTCTTGCATGTTTTAATGGGCTTTCATGGGGTTTTATGATGAACAAGAGTGTAGAGATAAAGTGTGGACGTGGTGATTATCTTGACTCAAGATCTAGATCAATTCCTGTAAGTGCATCTAGGATATCCCTTGTGGGTTTTGGCTAATTGATGACAAACATATGAGATCCTAATGAAACTATTAAGATGATTGCAGGATAAACAAAGTGAACTGGCTCGGCACACACAAAAAGGTGAAAAATAGAGTGGTGCCCGAAAAGGAAGACTCTAGTGGAATTTAGAAGAGCAAAGTAGATATAAATGTATAGGGTATGTGTGAGAGACACATCCCAAGAGCTCATGACTTTGCGTAAGGGTAAGGGCTAATAATCAACTAAAATCCACTGAACACCGGACTAGTCCGTCCATGGACCGGACTAGTCCGGTCAGCTTACTGGAACTCAACCGGACAAGTCCGGTTTTGGACCGGACTAGTCCGTTCATGTCTCTGTTGTCCTCTTTAGAGGACTGCGGACTAGTCGATCCAAGCGACAGGACTAGTCCGTTGAAGTTTCTGGAACCCCATTTCACATAGCACCGGACAAGTCCGGTTTGTGGACCGGACTAGTCCGGTTAACCAACTGGAAGTAGACCGGACAAGTCCGATCATATACCGGACTAGTCCGGTAGTAGGGTTAACAACGGTAACTTCTTTGGAAACCCTATAAAAAGAGGTCCTTCGTTGTTTCTAAGAAGACACACGACTCATACTGTCAAAAACAAAAACCCTAGCGCCGCCACCTGTCCCAAGAGCCCAAAAACAAGTCTCCCCATACATCTAAGGTGCAGAAAGGTGAAGATCAATCAAATACTTGGATTTGGGATTGGGAGATCGTCGTTCCTTCGTTGTGAGCTCTTGGGGTTTGATCTCTCTACACTCATATTCTGCATTGTAATCTTTTTGAGTGTATTTGATCAACTTCTCATTGTAATTCTTGTGGGAGCCCTCAACGTGTGAGGTTGCCCCACAAACACGGTGATTACACTTGATAGTGAAGTCAAGTCGGCCTGTGTGGTGACTTGAAGAGTGAAAGGGTTGGGAACCCGGCTCTGTGTGAGCTTCCTCAACGAGGACGTAGATCTCTTGGTGAGATCGAACCTCGGTAAAAATTTGTGTCTTTTGTCTCTTATTTATTTTGAAGGGGGGCCTTGGCGCAGCGGTAAAGCTGTTGCCTTGTGACCATGAGGTCACGGGTTCGAGTCCTGGAAACAGCCTCTTGCAGAAATGCAGGGAAAGGCTGCGTACAAAAGACCCAAATGGGTCGGACCCTTCCCCGGACCCTGCGCAAGCGGGAGCTACATGCACCGGGCTGCCCTTTTTTTTGTCTCTTATTTATTTTACATTTTGATACATTAGATCACTAGTTTGCTAGTCATCATTTGAGTTACTTATAAGTTTGCACGTGCATCTATACAATAAATTAATTTATAAAAACTGTTGTTCTCATTCCGCTGCTGAAAGATTAAATTTTTGAAACACACTTAATTAACTCACATAATTCAGCACACCGGACTAGTCCGCCCACACAATCGGACTAGTCCGGTCAATCAAGTTTCTGATAATTTTATTAAGTGTGCAGGAATCTTTTAAAGGGCTATTCACCCCCTCTAGGCCACATTCAATTGGTATCAGAGCCAAGTTCTCCACCAACGAGACTCACATCTCGGAGAGATGAATGGCCTCTGAGAAGAACAACGATATCCCGAAGACGAACAACAACGATGAGGAGCAAGAAGCCAAAGCCTTCGATGTGCTGAAAGAAAGTCCACATGACGATGATGAAGTGAGACAGCTAAAGACATTACTGAAAAAGAAGTTAATGGCACAAAAGGGAAAAGAGGAAGAAAAGACGATGGGGAGTGGTCATCACGACTACTCCCTGTATCCTTACAACTACAACCGTCTCAATTCAAATAATCATTATCTCTCTATTCCTATGGGAAGACCCCCACAGTTTGACGGAAGTGACTACACCATGTGGAAGTACAACATGAAGATGCATCTAATATCCTTGAATCCCAGCCTTTGGCATATTGTCTGCACAGGAATAGATATCCCAGACACGGATGAAGAACTCACTCCGGAACAAGAACAAGAGATTCATAGAAATGCACAAGCCGTTGCAGTAATCACATCGTCACTGAGCAGAGAAGAATTCACCAAGATCGACGGACTAAAAAGTGCAAAAGAAATCTGGGATACACTCAAAACTGCTCATGAAGGAAATAGGTCTGTACGTGAAGCCAAAATTGAGATGCTAGAAGGAGAATTGGGGAGATTTGCTATTGAAGAAGGCGAATCACCTCAAGACATGTACAATCGGATGAAGGCACTCATCAACAAAATCCGTGCCTATGGAAGTCAGAAATGGACTGATCACGAGGTGGTCAAAAGGATGATAAGAGCCTTCATGCCAAGAAACGTCACACTTTGCTCAATGATTAGAGAAAGCCCCGGGTTTCAGAAAATGACTCCCGATGAGTTATTGGGAAAGATCATTAATCATGAAATGATGGAGAAAGAGGCTCAATACGTCAAAGACTTAGCCGAGCTCACCTCTTCTAAAAAGAAAGAAGTTGCTCTCAAAGCAACTTGCAGACCCAAACTCAAAGAAACTCATGAAGACCAATACAATGGAGATACAAGCGACGAGAGCACCAATCTTGATGACGAAGAAATGGTACTCTTCATAAAAAAGTTCAAACGCATGATGAAGAGAAGACACGGCAACAATTCACATGAAAGCAAAAGAAAGGATAAAGGAAAATCCAAGGCTCGACGCACTTGCTACAACTGCGGAGAGTATGGTCACTTCATGGTGGACTGTACTTATGAAGAAAACAAAAAGAAGAAGGAAACAAGATCTCAAGAAAAGAAAAATTTCAGAAAAAGAAGACAAGCCCATCAAGCTCACATTGGGAAGGAGTGGGACTCAAACGACGAGTCCTCCTCCGATGAAGAAGAAGAGATGGCCTCTTTCACAGTCAAAAAACCAACTATGAGAGCCACACTCTTTCCGAACATGGGAGGACGGGACATGAACAACCACACTTGTCTTATTGCTAAGGAAGGCAAGAAAAAGGTTCGACTTACTCCTCCTGTGCTAAATTCCTCCATTGATGACTTTGATAGCTCTAGTGATAATGAAGAATTGTTTAGAGGGCTAAGTAAAATTGCTTTAAAGAAAATGGAAATGTTGTCAAACGAAATCTTTGAAAAGGAGGAACTTGTCAACCGACAAGAAGATATGCTCATCCGTGAGAGGAAGAGATATCAAGAAGTTGAAAAACTTCTTGAGATTGAGAGAGAGAGAAGAATGAGTCACTTGAGTTAGAGCTAGCCTTGAGTAAGGAATCTTACTCAAAGTTAGAGGACTCGAACATTGCAATTAAGGAAGAACTTGCTAACTTGTCAAAAGTTAACAAAATCCTTGAGGTGCAAGTTGAGTCGCTCAAACAAAGTGACTCCTCTTCCTCCAAGAGCTCTTCCTCCAAAGACATGAGCTCGACAACAGTAAGAACATGCACTTGCTCTAGTAAGAAGAATGTAATTTCTAATGCTTCAACCCCACATGACATGCATTCTTCTCAAAACAACATCTTTGATAAGGAGAAGATCAAATATGCACTAAGTGCATATATGATCACTAGACCTCCCAATGTCAAAGATGGTCTTGGCTTTGACAGGAACAAACACATGTCTACTTCTAATCATGCTAAGAATAGAATCATTTTTGTTAAAGAAAAATCCCATGAATCCGAGCTACAAACACTGTTCCATACATTTGATGCTTCTTATGTTCTCATGAAAAACAAGTATGGAAAAGTCAATGCTAAATATACAGGGCCACGCCACAAGAACTTAAAAACTTGTGTGTGGGTGCCCAAGACTCTTGTGACTAACCTGAGAGGACCCAAGCAAGCTTGGGTACCTATAACCCAGAAATAATTCTATTTTGCAGGCTTACTCCTCCGGCGGATCTAAGTGGGTGCTAGATAGCGGATGCACAAATCATATGACCGGAGAGAGAGGTATGTCTGTGGAATACGAGTGCAACAAGGATCCAAGTGAAGGTATATACTTTGGAGACAACAGCCAAGGAAAGGTCCTTGGTAGTGGTAACATTGAAATATCCTCTCAACACACCTTATCTAATGTTTTACACGTAGACTCTCTAGATTATAATCTTTTATCAATATCTCAACTATGCGACAAAGGTTACAACTGTTTATTCACTAATGAGGGTGTGACCGTCTTTAGAAGAAGCGATGGCTCGATTGCATTCAAGAGATTGTTGAAGGGAAAGCTTTATCTTGTTGACTTCAACAAAGATAAAGCCGAACTCAACACTTGCTTGGTTGCAAAGACCAACATAGGATGGCTGTGGCATAGATGGCTAGCCCATGTTGGAATGAGAAATCTGCAGAAACTTCTAAAAGGTGGTCACATCCGTGGTCTTAAGGATGTGGTTTTTGAAAAAGACAGGCCGTGCAGCGCTTGTCAAGCAGGAAAACAGGTTGGAGCACCACACCCCGGCAAGAATGTGATGACCACCGCTAGACCGCTGGAACTTCTCCACATGGATCTCTTTGGTCCAATTGCGTACATCAGCATCGGCGGTAACAAATACGATTTAGTAATTGTTGATGATTTTTCAAGATTTACCTGGGTATTTTTCTTGTATGATAAATCAGAAACTCAGGGAATCCTCAAGAAGTTCTTGAAAAGAGCTCAGAATGAATTCTCATCAACCGTAAAGAATATCAGAAGTGACAATGGGACAGAATTCAAGAACACCCAAGTTGAAGAATATCTCAATGAAGAAGGTATAAAGCATGAATTCTCAGCACCCTACTCTCCTCAACAGAACGGGGTGGCCGAAAGGAAGAACAGAACATTGATCAAAATGGCGAGAACAATGTTGGATGAATACAAGACGTCAGACTGATTTTGGGCAGAAGCGGTGAACACCGCTTGTCATGCCACAAATCGGTTGTACCTTCATCAACTACTGAAGAAAACTCCATATGAACTTCTCACGGGTAAAAAGCATAATGTTTCTTATTTCAAAGTTTTTGGTTGCAAATGTTTTATTCTGAACAAGAAACCAAGGGCCTCGAAGTTTGCTTCGAAGTCCGATGAAGGATTCTTGCTCGGATATGAATCGAATGCCTACGCCTATCGTGTCTTCAACAAGGTGTCCGGCCTTGTTGAAGTAGCACGTGACGTAGTGTTCGATGAAACTAACGGCTCACAAGTGGAGCAAGTCGATAAGTGTATGCTAGATAAGGAGGAAGCTCCATGTGAAGCGCAGAAGAAAATGGCACTTGGTGATTTCCTACCACGAGAGGAAACACAAGACGAATTTCAACAAGGAAGCAATGATCAAGGGGGAGCTCCTACACAAGATCAGGTTGAGGAAGGTCAAGAAGATCAAGATGATCATGGAAGCAATGATCTAGGGGGAGACATGACACATGAAGACAATGAAGAACAAGCAACTATACAAATTCCACATCCAAGAGTACATCAGTGTGTGCAAAGGGACCATCCTGTCAACAATATCATTGGAGATATTGCTAAGAGAGTAACTACTAGATCTCAAATTGCAAATTTTTGTGAACACTATTCGTGTCTTTTCTGGAGCCATACAGGGTAGAAGAAGCCTTAAGGGATCCAGACTGGGTGATTGCGATGTAAGAGGAGCTGAACAACTTCAAAAGAAATGAAGTGTGGGAGCTGGTGGAAAGACCAAGGGCGAACATCGTTGGAACCAAATGGGTCTTTCGGAACAAGCAAGATGAACATGGAGTAGTGACAAGAAATAAAGCGAGGTTGGTGGCCAAAGGTTCTTCTCAGGTGGAAGGTTTGGACTTCGATGAAACTTTCGCTCCTATAGCTAGACTTGAGTCCATTCGCATTTTATTGGCATATGCTACTCACCATAATTTTAAGTTGTATCAAATGGACGTCAAGAGTGCCTTCCTCAATGGCCCGATAAAGGAGGAAGTCTATGTGGAGCAGCCACCGGGGTTCGAAGATCAGGAGTATCCCAACCATGTTTATAAACTGCGTAAGGCTCTCTATGGCCTCAAACAGGCCCCTCGGGCATGGTATGAATGCCTTAGAGATTTTCTGACTCAAAATGGATTCAAAATTGGTAAAGCTGACTATACACTCTTTACTAAACATTTTGATGATCATTTATTCGTATGTCAAATTTATGTAGATGACATTATCTTTGGATCCACTAACAAGTCTTTCTGTGAAGAATTTAGCAAAATAATGACAGACAGGTTCGAGATGTCAATGATGGGTGAATTGAAGTTCTTCTTGGGATTTCAAGTGAAGCAACTGAGAGAAGGTACATTTATAAGCCAAACTAAATATAGACAAGACATTTTCAAGAAATTCAATATGGACAAAGCCAAGCCCATCAAGACACCCATGGCCATCAACGGACATCTCGACCTCAATGAAGACGGTCCAAATGTGGACCAAAAGGTATATCGGTCCATGATTGGCTCCTTACTTTATTTATGTGCATCTAGGCCAGATATTATGCTTAGTGTTTGCATGTGTGCAAGGTTTCAAGCCGCACCTAAAGAGTGTCACTTAATTGCTGTAAAAAGAATCCTAAGGTACCTTGTGCACACACCCAACTTGGGCCTTTGGTATCCCAAAGGATCCAAGTTTAACCTGATAGGGTATTCCGACGCCGACTATGCAGGATGCAATGTCGATAGAAAGAGCACGTCAGGGACTTGTCAATTTCTTGGTAGGTCCCTAGTTTCTTGGTCATCTAAAAAGCAGAACTCCATTGCTCTTTCCACAGCGGAAGCGGAGTATGTTGCAGCCGGTAGTTATTGTGCGCAACTACTTTGGATGCGACAGACTCTTAGGGACTACGACTACAATTTAACTCATATCCCGCTTCTATGCAATAATGAAAGTGCTATAAAAATTGCACACAACCCTGTAGAGCACTCAAGAACTAAGCACAGAGACATCCGTCATCACTTTCCTAGAGATCACTCATTAAAAGGTGACATTGCTATTTCACATGTTAGGACTGAAAAACAACTTGCGGATATTTTTACCAAACCATTAGATGAGAAAAGGTTTTGTGAACTAAGAAATGAGCTGAACATTCTTGACTCTCGAAATGTGGCTTGAAACATTGCATACCTGGTTGCAACTCAAACTGTTCCTTTGTATTATCAAAATGCTCCTTGTCCCCTTTTCCACTCAGAAAACTATTTTAATGAAGAAATCTTGTGGATTATGACCATTGTTTGATTGCTGATTGCCTACTTGTCGTAATCACCAAGACTACTTGCAAAATTATTGTCCTTGGATCACAATTAATTATCTATATATGTATCAAGTCTGTTGGAAACGGACTAGTCCGATTTCCAACCGGACTAGTCCGGACAGACAACAACTAGGTTAACTCAGGGGTACCGGACTAGTCCGCTACCATGACCGGACTAGTCCTGTCAGTCGCATATAGAAGCACTTGGCCGGACCAGACCTCTCCCTCACCCCTCATTAGACTTGCTCTCCCACTCCTCTTCCAAACCCTAGCCCCCAAAGTGATTTTCGGGTTGAACCCTCAAAACCGAGATTTTCTCCGTGGGAAATTCTCCCCTTGACGAGTGGTTTCTCTCCTCCAGATTCATCCGGACTGATTTCCACTTCTTCGACGAGAATCTTCAAATCTTGGTAATTTCCCCCCTTAAACCAAAATCTCAACTTTTCTAGTTCTAGCTAGATTTCTTTGATTTCAAAAGGATGTACATTGCCTCAATAGATGTATTCCTACCATTTTCCTACCCTTTTGTCCTTAGATAGGAGATTTGATTCAAATGAAACATTAGGGTTCCTATGTCAGGCCGGACTAGTCCGTGGCTCAGATGCGGACAAGTCCGGTCCACCGGACTAGTCCGCACTCTGAAACCGGACAAGTCCGGTCTCTGACAGTTGAACCCCTACGTTCCCATTTGAAGTCGATAATGAGTCCATCTGTATCTAATCCTTGAACTCCTTATCAGGCATCATGTCTTCAGGCTCAGATGACAGCTCTTTTCACATTGATGAAGACGTTCAACGCGAGAAAGTGAGGAGGACCAAGGAGAGAGTTATGAAGAGGAGACATGACGTCAATGCTCACTCTCCACCCTCCGACGACAATCTACCTAAGAAGAGGAAAGTCATTGGCAAAAGGCCTCTAAAGAAAAATGCTGCTGAGGGCTCGTCAGGGCCAAAAAGAGTTCTCAATAAAGGGAAGGGACTTGCTAGTGGTACCCTTGGGCCCTTAAAGATGAAAAACCCTATTCACCGCAACAGGCAGCCTTCGAGTGAGGATTTCACTGGAAAAGGGGGTGAGCTAGCTGATAATTTCAGGAAGATTCAAGTGTATGACCGATATAAACAGTGTTCTGATCCAAGGTTCTGGAGCAACTTCCATGCAGATTACTACGAGCATGTGTACATGAAGATAGAAAATCCTGTAGTAGAAAGTCAATGGCTAAATGTTGAATACCTGAAGTCAAAGAGGTATCCTGCTTTCCGTGAGATGGTGGAGGCGTTAGAGAGGCACGGTCTGACGGACTTGCTATCCTTTGAGTATGACTGGAACAATGAAATCATCACCCAGTTTTACTCCACTCTCTACTTTGCTCGTGATGATGGAGACAACCTTACTTGGATGACTCATGGTTCAAGATATAGTGTCACTTATGATGAATTTGCTAGGATTCTTCACCTCCAACACAATTAGGATCATGAACTGGTCATTCATAATCTGAAACCCCTGGAGAAGGAGGAGCTTGAATTTCTCTATGACACAAGGATGATATATGTTCCTCCCACCATCAAATATCTAAAGCCCTTCTTTGTGGTCCTCAATAGAGTCTTGAAAAAGACCATAGCTCCGAAGGATTGAGATGCGGGAACTATACAAGGGACCTTGAGGACTCTCATGAAGGTCATTAGTTGAAGGAGACCATTCAATATCTTTGAGTATATCTACAACGACATCGTGAACATCTCAATCCCCCCAATAGGTCCTGTGGATATGCACCGTATATCATGTACATGATTGAGAAAGTGACGGGACTCGAGTTCGTCAAGGATGTCAAACATACGGGGTTGAAGCCGCAAAAACCCACCGAGTACACTCTTCCCCCGGCTCCAACTGCCCCGTCCTCTCCACCAGTGGAGAGGAGATCAAAGCAAGCTTATGATGCCACTAGATCTGCAGCTGCTCCTCCAGGATCTCCACCTGCCCAAGAATCATCCAGTGGCATCCTCAAGGTGCTCTCCTCCATCTTTTCCTGCTGCCGTAAGATCGAAGACAGGCAGCGCAAAGAAAAGCTTGCAGGGAAGAAACATCAACAGTACGTCAATGCCAATATCAAGTCTATCTGTGCAAAGCTTGAGATTGAGCCCGTTGGATCACCGCCCGCCTCCAAGGACTCAGAGGAAGATCCTGCTCCCATGGATGCTGAAGTTAGTGAAGATGAAGATCAGGCTGAGACTGACGGAGGAGGCAGCGATGAGTGATTCCCCTCAATTTTTCCCTTTTTGGTGCCTTGATGCCAAAGGGGGAGAGATTGAGATTAGGAGAGATTGAGATTAGATTTGGACTTGAACTATCTTGTAATAGTTATTAAGATCTCTTGTGATCAAGGACATGTACCTATTTCAAAGGACTTGTAATGCACTATTTCTTTTCTTATGTGTGATGCACTATGCTCTCATGCACTACTTATATGTTCACTATTGTTTGTCTTTAATTTATCACATTTTGTTTATCACACACCTGTGAGGCACCCCACCATAAGGTGTGTGCATATGTGAGAAGCTTTTTGTGAATTCTTTATTATTCTCATATGTGCACACCTTATGAAAATCAACTTTTTACTCTCAATTGTGATATCTCAAATAGTTGTCATCAATCACCAAAAAGGGGGGAGATTGTAAGTGCATCTAGGATATCCCTTGTGGGTTTTGGCTAATTGATGACGAACATATGAGATCCTAATGAAACTATTAAGATGATTGCAGGATAAACAAAGTGAACTGGCTCGGCACACACAAAAAGGTGAAAAATAGAGTGGTGCCCGAAAAGGAAGACTCTAGTGGAATTTAGAAGAGCAAAGTAGATATAAATGTATAGGGTATGTGTGAGAGACACATCCCAAGAGCTCATGACTTTGCGTAAGGGTAAGGGCTAATAATCAACTAAAATCCACTGAACACCGGACTAGTCCGTCTATGGACCGGACTAGTCCGGTCAGCTTACTGGAACTCAACTGGACAAGTCCAGTTTTGGACCGGACTAGTCCGGTCATGTCTCTGTTGTCCTCTTTAGAGGACTGCGGACTAGTCGATCCAAGTGACAGGACTAGTCTGCTGAAGTTTCTGGAACCCCATTTCACATAGCACAGGACAAGTCCGGTTTGTGGACCGGACTAGTCTTGTTAACCAACTGGAAGTAGACCGAACAAGTCCGATCATATACCGGACTAGTCCGGTAGTAGGGTTAACAACGGTAACTTCTTTGGAAACCCTATAAAAAGAGGTCCTTCGTTGTTTCTAAGAAGACACACGACTCATACTGTCAAAAACAAAAACCCTAGCGCCACCACCTGTTCCAAGAGCCCAAAAACAAGTCTCCCCATACATCTAAGGTGCAAAAAGGTGAAGATCAATCAAATACATGGATTTGGGATTGGGAGATCGTCGTTCCTTCCTTGTGAGCTCTTGGGGTTTGATCTCTATACACTCATATTCTGCATTGTAATCTTTTTGAGTGTATTTGATCAACTTCTCATTGTAATTCTTGTGGGAGCCCTCAACGTGTGAGGTTGCCCCCACAAACACGGTGATTACACTTGATAGTGAAGTCAAGTCGGCCTGTGTGGTGACTTGAAGAGGGAAAGGGTTGGGAACCCGGCTCTGTGTGAGCTTCCTCAACGAGGACGTAGATCTCTTGGTGAGATCGAACCTCGGTAAAAATTTGTGTCTTTTGTCTCTTATTTATTTTACATTTTGATACATTAGATCACTAGTTTGCTAGTCATCATTTGAGTTACTTATAAGTTTGCACGTGCATCCATACAATAAATTAATTTATAAAAACTGTTGTTCTCATTCCGCTGCTGAAAGATTAAATTTTTGAAACACACTTAATTAACTCACATAATTCAGCACACCGGACTAGTCCGCCCACACAACTGGACTAGTCCGGTCAATCAAGTTTCTGATAATTTAATTAAGTGTGCAGAAATCTTTTAAAGGCCTATTCACCCCCCCTCTAGGACACATTCAATTCCACCGTCAAAAATCGATCAAAACACGATCTGTCCACACGTAAAAGTTTCTGCTCGAAGGGGGCGAAGAAAACGGATGGTAGCAACAGCGGCGACGTCGTAAGATGGGTAATGTTGACCTACCTCACTTACATTTTGTGGCAGGGCATTCTTCCTAGCAATGGCAGCTGTGGGGAATTTTTTTATGGAAGATTAGGGCAGGACAGATCGTCAGGCTTCTTCTCCGGCGATGGCGGGGCTCGACGGAGCTCGACGGCGGCCAAATTCTGGCAAGGGGGGGGGGAACTTGGCGACTTGGCAGCAAGGAAGGGTGCTTGGCAGCAGGGGGGCGACCAAAAGAGAGGGGGGTCGGCCAAGGGGTGGGGGTTATATTTATAAGGGGGGAAAGGAGAGACCTACTCCAATTGGAGCTCAAATAAGAGTCCTATTCAATTTTTTTGGATCTTAGCAAACTTATCTTTTGTGGTGCGGCAGCCTTGGGGATTTTATCCCCAAAATGTGGGGGAAATTCCCCTTTTGGGAATTGGGGAATTTAGAAATTTTGGAGGAAATTTGGGAATGACTCATTTCAGCTATCTTTTTTCCATTCCTCACCATTTCTATGTCACTTGCTCCATTTCTACATTCCCATCTCCATTTCTATGTCCCATTCTTCATTTCTACATTCCCCTATCCATTTCTATGTCCTATTCTCCATTTCTACATTCCCCTCTCCATTTCTATGTCTCATTCTCCATTTCTACATTGCCCTTCTCCATTTCTATGCCCCATTCTCCATTTCTATATTCCCTTCTCCATTTCTATGGTTTTTCCTCCATTTCTATGGTTCCTTCCTCCATTTCTATGGTTCTTTCTCCATTTCTATGGTTCCTCCCTCCATTTCTATGGTTCTTTCTCCATTTCTATGGTTCTTTTCTCCAATTCTATGGTTCTTTTTCCATTTCTATAGTTCTTTCTCCATTTCTATAGATCTTTCTCCATTTCTACTTCATTTATAATGTTTCTCTACATGAAAAATGTATGCAATGCATGGAAATGAATTTGAGGGTGTTACAAACCTACCCCTCTTAACTGAATCTCGCCCTCGAGATTCGATAGAGTGTAGAATAGATGAGGGAATTCTGCCTTGAGATCTTTCTCACGCTCCCATGTAGTTTCGGCTTCCGTGTGATGGCTCCACTGTACCTTGCACCAACGGATCACTTTGTTCCTCGTGACCCTTTCCTTCACGTCCAAAATTTTACCGGGGTGCTCCGCGTAGGTCAGATCCTCTTGAAGCTCGAGCTCATCCATCGGTACTTGTTCTTCCGGTACTCTTAAGCACTTCTTGAGTTGGAATATGTGAAACACGTCGTGCAAGTCAGAGAGGTGCGTTGGCAGCCCTAGTTGATAGGCTACTTCTCCTTGCTTGCCCAAATTTTTGAATGGCCCGATGTAGCGAGGTGCTAACTTGCCTTTGACGATGAACCGTCGTTGGCCTCGGATAGGCGATACCTTAAGATACACGAAGTCTCCCACTTTGAAGGTTAATCTTTTTCTCCTATTGTCCGCATAACCTTTTTGTCGTGACTGATCAGCCTTCAAGTTTTCTCGTATCATTTGGACTTGCTGCTCGGCGTCTTGCAGCACTTCGGGTCCAAACACTTGGCTTTCTCCGGTGTCATTCCAGAACAGCGGCGTTTACACCGTCTACCATACAATGCTTCGAAAGTTGACATCTTCAAGCTGCCTTGATAGCTGTTGTTGTATGAGAATTCAGCATACAGCAAGCTCCTATCCCAACTACGCCCATGTTTCAAGGTGCAAGCTCTCAACATGTCTTCCAAAATTTGGTTTGTCCTCTCAGTTTGCCCGTCGGTTTGCAGGTGATAAGCGGAGCTGAAATTCAGTCGTGTACCCATGGCTTCATGCAGCTTCTTACAGAACCTAGAGGTAAATTGAGAACCCCGATCTGAAACTATCCTTTTTGGAACTCCATGGTGACACACGATTTGCTCCATATACAGCTCGGCTAGTTGTGCGACGCGGTGCGTGGTTCTAACAGGAAGGAAATGGGCTGTTTTCGTCAACCGGTCCACAATAACCCAAATAGAGTCGTAACCCGATTGAGTACATGGAAATCCGACGATGAAATCCATGCTGATGTCTTCCCACTTCCACTCGGGTACTTTCAATGGCTGCAACAGTCCAGCGGATCTTTGATGTTCGGCCTTCACCCGTTGGCACGTATCGCATAAGGCAACATATTCAGCTATGTCCCTTTTCATACCATCCCACAAATAGCAAGTTTTCAGGTCCTTGTACATCTTTGTACAGCCGGGGTGTATGGAATAAGGTGAGTCATGTGCCTCCTTTAATATTGTGTCGCGGATGTGCTTCATGTTAGGCACACAAATCCTTTTCCCTAACCAAAGCATGCCTTTCTCATCTTCCTTGAAATCCTTTTCTATGCCTTGTCGGATTCTTTCCTTGATTCCCTTGATTTCCTCATCCGTTGCTTGGCCATCTCGTATCTCTTGTTCCGACGAGGAGTTCAGTTCCATCACCTCCATCTCGTTCAAGAACACGATATGTAACAGTTCGAACTCTTTGCGCAGCTCGGGTGGCAGCTCCCGAACTGTGAGTTGGTGATATGCTCCCTTTCGGCTCAATGCATCAGCTACTACGTTGGCCTTTCTGGGATGATGGTTGATTCCAATATCATAATCCTTGATGAGTTCCAACCATCGATGTTGCCTCAAATTCAGATCCGTTTGCGTGAATATATACTTGAGGCTTTTGTGATCCGTATAGATCTCACATCAGTGGCCAAGGATATAATGCCTCCAAATCTTCAAGGCATGTACCACGGCTGCAAGTTCCAGGTCGTGTGTAGGGTAATTCAGCTCATGTTTCTTTAATTGCCTCTATGCATAGGCTACCACTTTTCCTCCTTGCATGAGCACACATCCAAGCCCTTGTCTTGATGCGTCACAATATATGTCAAAGATCTTGCTCACGTCCGGCAATACCAAAACCGGCGCTGTGATTAACCTCTTCTTTAGCTCCTCAAAGCTTTCTTGACATGCTGGTGTCCACTGAAATACTTTCCCCTTCATTAGCAATTCAGTCATAGGGTTCGCTATTTTGGAGAAATCCTTGATTAACCGGCGGTAGTATCCAGCCATCCCAAGGAAACTCCGAATATCTCTCACATTCTGTGGTTGATTCACTTCAAAACATCTCCCACTTTTCTGGGATCAACCGACACTCCTCCTTCGGAGATAATGTGGCCTAGGAACGATATCTCCTTTAGCCAAAATTGACACTTGCTGAACTTGACATACAACTGATGCTCTTGCAGTTTCTGCAATGTTAACCTCAAGTGTTCTTCGTGTTCTTCCCCGCTCTTTGAATACACCATGATATCATCGATGAAAACCATGACGAACTTGTCCAAGTACTCCATGAAGACCTTATTCATGAGGTACATAAAGGATGCGGGTGCATTCGTTAACCCAAAAGACATAACGTTATACTCATACGAACCATACCGTGTTCGAAATGCAGTCTTGGGTATATCGGAGGGCTTAATCTCTAGCTGGAAGTATCCCAACCGAAGATCAATCTTGAAGAAAATTTGGGCACCTTTCATTTGATCGAATAAGTCCTCTATGTGGGGCAGCGGGTATTTATTCTTGATCGTCACTTCGTTGAGAGACCTATAGTCCACATACATCCTTTGGGTCCCATCTTTCTTGTCCACGAAGAGCACGGGGGCTCCCCACGGTGACGAGCTTGGGCATATAAAACCCCTTTCTAGCTGCTCCTGAATTTTCTTCTTGAGCTCCACTAATTCATTAGCAGACATCCTATATGGCCTCTTTGCTATAGGTACAATTCCGGGTACTAAATCAATGGCAAATTCAATGTCCCGGTCAGATGGCATACCTGGAAGTTCTTCAGAGAAAACATCTGATTATTCTTAAAACACTGGAATGCTTTCCAATGTCGCTTCTTTGATTTGGTTCAGCACTGCCTTCTCGGTTGTAGGTTGGGCTGCCTCGAACTCAATACGAGTACCGTGCTCACTCGTCAACTGCACGATCCTCTGATCACATTGAATCATTATGTTGTGCTTGCATAACCAGTGTAAAGGTCCCAAAAATTGTGAATACAAAGAAACTCTTGTTTACAAAAGTTGGTTTCATATGTATGAAATTTGGGACTGGTTAAAACTTTTTCCCCACATGTGATAACACACATGAGGGTTTTCTTCACACAAGTTCAAATGTTTATTTGGAAACTTGGAAACCAAGAGGGGTCAAAAATTAAGATGGGAAGTTCCCATGTGTGTGAGAAAACTAAAGTCAGATTTGGGACAAACTTGTTTAAACTCAAAATTCAAATGAGAGCTACACAATGGAATTCAAAACTGTTGTGCTGAAAATCTCATTTGCAGTAGTCAACTTTAAAATCAGATTTCATATTTGGATTCCTTGGGTCCAAACTAGGGGGTGTGCAAAGTTTCATTATTTATGGGAATGATTTGCAACCCATTTTTCAAAATGGACTTTAAATAACAAAGAATTCAAATGCATATTTGAATTTGGATGAAACTTGCCCAATTGTCCAAATGTCTCTCAGATTTGAACTCCCACAATTTGATTTCACCAATTGCAAATTTTGGGAGATATTTAGGAGAGGGATAAGGAGGGACTGGACTGTGGGTCCCACCTGTCATTGAGGGAGAGGAATTTGCAAAGATCATCAGAGGAGCAGCTCTGTTTTGCTTCTCACGTGCGATCGACAGCGAGCAACTGACGCCAGCGCCACCGCTCTGTCGACTGCCCCTCGACCGAACCGCCTCAGCTGAGGCTTTTATACCCCTGTCGTGCTCCCTTTCTCCCTCGACACCGAGGCCTCAACGCTGTTCTTCCCTCCCTCACGCGAGAAACAACCGAGCACTGCCGCCATGATCCGATCGATCAGCCACACCGGTAGCTCGTGTGCGAGCCTCAGCTGATCGGCCAAACAGACCGCACAGACTCTCCTCCAACGTCCTCGCGCCACTCCAATGTGAGCTCCACCTCCAGAGACCGAGAACGGCCGGTTCCCGAGGCGGCCGACCCCATCGGCGACGAAGTGCTCTCGTGGACAGCTCCACAGAGAGGCTTCACGACCAAGCAAGAGGGCCCTGGGATGCGCAGGAGCTCCATGCAGCTTCCACCCGAAGCACAGAGCTTGTCTCTGCCTCTGGCCGATGAATTTCGGGGATTCACTCCGGCCGGTGTAAACCGACCTTCAGGTATGATTCTGCAAAATTCCCGATTGATTTTTGTTTAGACACCACGAAACTTCACACACACGGGCTAGACTTGAGAGCGCACCAGTTTTCTTTTGAAACCTCGCATGAAACACACTGTGCACGATGCAATTTCAATCTTTCTGAAGGCGGCTATGGCGGGAAGGTGCGGGTGCACGGTGCGGGGTGGGTTAGGGACTTCGCCGATCCATAGAACTCATTCCATCGTGTTCCTCGGGATAAATAAGGGCCTGGCGGCGAGTTTCAGCGTCAGGGGTGGCCGGACGATTGAATTCGAGGCTGCTCCGGCGAACTCCGGTGGCGGGGTGCGCGGGAGCAAGAGGTTGAAGACGAACTCATCGGGCCCACCTGTCAGCGACTCAGGAGAGAGGTGCCAGATTCTCTGTGGCGCTGGATCGACTGTGACAGCGCGGGAAACAACCCTGTGACCCCGTGTGGCACTCTCTCGGCAGCACACACGTGTACCCTGGTTGCACCGTCAGTTTAAACTTTTCCCGGATTTATTCAAATTCCAGATTTGTCCCCATACTTTAGAAGAGCATAACTTTTGTTAGGAACCTCCAAATTTAGTGATTCAAATTGGGTTAGATTCTGTAACACCCCAAAACCTGTTAAGAGGGGAATTTAAAAAATTTTGGACGTATTGCATGTGGTGCAGAAATTCAAATTCAAATTGGAATTCAAATTCAACTCAAAACAGAAAAGAAAAAGAAAAATAAAAAATAAAACCCCCCGGCCAGTGGGCCAAAACCCACCAGCCGGCCCACCTTACCGCCGCGCCAGCCCGCAGATGCGCACCCCTTTTCCCTCTCATTGACACGCGGGGATCGCCATCGTCTTCCTCCTCGCGCGTGCGCTCGGCCGATCCCGGGACTCCTCTCTCTCCCGAATCAAAACTACCCCCGGAAACCCGCGACTCCAGCCGAATTCTGGTCCCGGACAACTCAAACTCGATCTAAACAAACACGCCGACCTCCCCTCTACCGATCTATGCCATGAAATCCCAGTTTTAGGAAGAATAGAAGAAGATCCGAAGTTTTCCGGCAAGATCGCCGCCTCCCGCCGCCGCGCACCGCCGGGCAGCGCCGCCCGCGCTCGGTCAGAGCGACGTGGCCGTTTATGCGCCGTCTATTTTAAATCGCACGGTGGAGTTAAAACCCGCGCGTACCGGTTCGGCGATCTAATCTGAGCCGTCTGTTTTAAATCGGACGGTCCACATTAGCCCCGCATTATAAAGGACGGGATTCTTACGCGCTACCCCCTGGGGATCTCGGAAAATACGAGCTAGCCCCGGAAACTTCTGATCTAGCCCCTAGAACTTTAGAAATTCATGTAAATTCATTTAAAAATCAGTTTTAGCCCCTGGACTTAATAAAAATTAGGAAAACCCCTCTGATATGTGTAGCTAGACCCCTGGAAATTTATGAAATAATATAATAGACCCTGTAGTGAGGTAAGTTTACCTTTTTAACCGTATATGACATTAAATTTAGAAATTTGGATATGTAATTCAGATTTAAATTTAAAAGGGTGAGACAAACACATTGTAAATTTAAATTTGAACTCTCCTAGCACTTGGAAAACTTTAGAATGAGTTAAAAATATATTTTTTAGCTGAAATGAATCTGTCTAGTCGATTGTTCATATTTATTAGGTATAGAAACATATTTTAGGCTAGGAAATAATTCTGAAAATTGGAAAATGAATTTAAATTAGTTCACATCAGAGGAGAAGTTCCAAAATATATTATTTAATATTTTAGATCAGAACCTATTCTGTTTAGATGATATGCCCTACTATTTAATATTAAAACTCACTTTTAGGCATAGAAAATAAATCTAGAAAATATAGGAAAATAGGAATGCATAACTAGAAAATGATAAATGAAGTCTTCAAATCCAAAGACTTCAGTTTAGGATTTGGTAGAAGATCTGAAAACCCATTTGGAGTAGGAAATTACCTTCCATGCAGACTTGGTAGCTAAAGAGGGTATTAAAGAATTTGTTTAAATTGGAAATTCATATATAGTGTGCAAACAGAAATCTGAATACAAAAGTTAGAAATAATATACATATGTTTAAAAGCGCATGTAGGCCAAAAATCAACACACATAGAGTAACCACAACCCTTAGAAATGTGAATGACTTTCATAGGTGTGAATGTATGGTTTGTATGAAGTGAAAGTGTGAACTATGTCTTATGTATTGTCGTTTTCTTTTGCTATGTGTGTTGGCATGAGTAGAACATGCCCCGGAGCAAGTTCTTCCCTTCCAAGACCAAGAGTTTCCATTCCCAGAGCAGCAGGAAGAAGGCAAGTGTCCTTGACCACTTTGATCCTATGCTAGGATGTGTCGATAGAATTATTTGCATTGTCAATTGAAATATGAAACACATGCTAGGATGTTTCCCTAGAATTGCATTACCTTGTTTCCTTGTATGCTTGGGTTGGGATTTATTTTATCATGTCATTTATTTATATGCTTATGCTTAGCCATGCTTAGAATGGGATAATGGGAATATGAGATCATCAAATTATTTACCTTACTGTTGAATGAGATATTATGAGTTATGTAGAGGTAGGGATCGAAGCAAGTTGGATGATTTGGTTGGTGTTGGGTGCACGAGACTCGGGTTTGTGTTTAGTACTTGCCTGGATCCTAAGGACCGGTTCATGGAGCATGTAACCTGGCTTTACCGTGCCAACCACATGCTGAGATGGGGCAGCTTGGCCAATTAATTAGGTGTATCCCCGGCGTAGTATGGGTGTGTTGGATGGTGCGGGGAATAGGCGTCAGCTGGACTACCATATGAACCGCAAGGCTCAAGAGGGGGCCACTGCAGCGGGGTTGGAGCCTCTTGTATGCTGTTAGGGGTGAAACAACAGTGGGCCCACGCTCGTTAGGAATCCCTTTGTAAAGGCTTCGTAGTGATCTCCTGGCTACACACCTGGGAAGTGTGAATGTGGTTCGTAGCCACTGGCATAATGGAGGTTCTTTTAGTCCACCCGACAACGGGGGATGAAATCACTACATGTGGGTACAGTGGTGCAAACTCTGCAAAGTAAAAACTGTCATGACAGCCGTGCTCACGGTCAAGAGCGGCTTGGACTTATTCATGATTAGAGGATGATGACTTTGGAAGTTGTGGATGTTAAGTGGGGAGCTTAACATTGGAATTGATGTTATGGTTATTTGATTATGATGATGGGATTGGAGATTGGGACCATTTCACCTGTGTAGTAATGTAGGTGCTTAAAAAGCTAAGGTGGTAGGAAATAATTGCATAGTGCTTTAACCATGAGTTCAACCTCTCCTTGTTCTAGCCATGCATGACATAATCTTTCCCACACTTGCTGAGTACCAACGGTACTCAACCTTGCATATTTGTTGGTTTAAATTGCTGCTCAGGTCAAGGGGATGATGTGGTGTTTAATGATCAAGACTTCGGACCCGAAGAAGGATTCTAGGTTCATGGAGTCCCCCGGGCAACGCCTGTAACGGAGCCCACAAGAATAACAATCCGCTGCTATTTTATTTACTTGTTATGAACTTATTATCGTCCATCGAGACATATGCTATGTAAGACTGATTTATATTCGACACCTGGCTTGTAATAAATGATGCTTCACTATTTGTCATCACATGTATGAGAAAATGATCCTGGCATACATGTGATAGTCACTCGGTTGTTCTTCGGAAAAACCGGGTGTGACAGAAGTGGTATCAGAGACAAGGTTGCCCGTAGGAACGTGGACCTAGGTAGAAATGGACGTATTTAAGGACCCTATTTTCTTAAAAAACTATTTTACAAGGTGTGGGTTGAAAGGTGTTATTTAATGGGGTCACTTTCTTCATCTTATCCCAACTTTCATTCAAAATAGGATTTGTGTTTAAAATTTTATCTAACTTAAGTTTAAATGCTTTATGTTTTAGATCGTCCGCATGATCCGCACCGCTCGCAAGTCCACCGGAGGGAGAGTTCCCGTAGTTGTCATTGCCCTGAGAGACGAGGACCGTCCGGTGACGTACCTCTCCTACGGGTTGGCAGTAGGAGGCCTGTTGCGCCGTCTTCGACGCATGCTCCAAGCCGCTGGCAATACGGGCAAGCTAATCATACACTACAGCTCCACCCGGACCATCCGTGAGAAGCGGGAAGAATGGAGTTCAGAAATGAGGATTATCCATGAAAACCAGCTGCTTAAGATCCACCGCTCTCCAGCTTGTCGAGCGACACAGGTCGATGCGGAGAAGGATGTCACCTGGGAGGCCATCAGCTGCCGGAGTCACATCTACCATCGCCACCTGGACAGGACTGAGTACATGTATGTCCTCCAGCGTGAGAGTGGTACAACGGAGTACAAGTACCCGCCAGTGCAGCAGGGGACTTCTCATGAGCACATGGACTTGTGCTTGGAGGATGCTGCTATGCTCAGCACTCGACTGCAGGAGTGTCAACAGGAGCTTCAGGATGTACGTGACACCCTGAAGGAGACTGAGGCGTTGCTTCGAGCCAGCTTGAGGGCGAGAGAAAGAGGAGATGGGAATGAACTGTGTGTCACCGTGAATGACACATGGACTCCTGACTCCCCAGATCGCCGGGCAAGCAGGCGTCGCCGCACTTCTCCACCAGCAGCTTCCCCACCCAAAGCGGAGTTAGAGGGCAGCCGCAATAACGAGGAAGATCCAGAGGAGCCTGCTCAGTGATACGAGTAGTGTAGAGTCCTTCCCTTAGTTTAGCAGGATGTCGAGTAGTCGAGTCGTTACCTTAGTTAATGGTGTGTTAATGCTTGGTGTGTGACGTGAGTTGTGGAAGCCATGGGCGTTTGTCCACAACCTCGTCTTCAGGTGGTTTTGCTTTGGTGTGTGAACCCATATGAATTAAGAGTGTATTTATGTTCGCGTAAGACATGAAATCCTCAGAAAATATAAATGAAATAAGTTCTCAAAATATTAAAGTTTAAACAAGCAAAAACTGGTAAGTTAATACGTAATGCTTTAAATTAACATCTGGTTAATCATGATAGATGGCCGGAAGAGGAAAGGGTCGTGGTGCCAACCCCGCCAACAACAACGATGAGGCCGGCAACCCTCATCTTTCTGGAGGACAAGACAGGGGTGGTCGCCGTGAAGGAGTTGATCCCATCCACCAAATGCTTGAAAATCAGAATCAGCTCATCCAGAACCTAACTCAAGTGGTGGCCAACTTGCACCAAGCTCCACCTCCACAAGCTACACCACGCCAACCACGGTTGAGCGAGTTTCTAGGGACTCAACCCCCAAAGTTTGCAAGTTCTGCTGAACCTCCTGAGGCAGACGATTGGCTAAAGACCATTGAGAGCAAGACGAGGATCATACAATGCCAAGGGTATGAGAGGGTGCTGTTTGCCTCTCACCAATTGCATGGACTTGCTGCTGATTGGTGGACCGCTTACGTGGCCGCCCATCATGACCCTGAGAACATCACTTGGGAAGAGTTCAAGCGTAGCCTCCGCAACCATTACATACCAAGGGGTGAACTTAAAAACAAGAGAAAGGAGTTCTTGGGGCTGCAGCAAGGAAACATGATGGTGAGGGAATACCTCACTAAATTCACCCAACTATCCCGTTATGCACCACGGGACATAGAGACTGATGAGCAGAAACAGGACTGCTTTGTGGAAGGACTTACAGCGGAAATGCAGTGTGCAGTGTCCTCCAACGAGTATGAAAGTTTCCAAAAGATGGTGGACACGGCATTTGTTGTAGAAAGGAAGCTGAAGGCCTTGGAAAATGAAAACAAGAGGATGGCGGGATGGTCACACCAAGCCTCGGGTAGCAACACCCGCCCACGTCTGATGCAGCAACCCGCAGGGCAGACGAGCCGTGCTGCGGTACCCTACTCCGCACCGAGAGGGTACAACCCGAACTTCAGGCCTCCGTCAGCACCAACACAGCCACAACGTCAGTTTGTACAGCAGCCTCGCCCCGCATATCAACCTCGACCAGCAGTACAAGGACCCCCGAACCAACCCCAAGACAACAAAGGCCAGGCACCTAAGGTCGGGGTGCAATGCTTTAACTGTGGTGAAGTGGGGCACTACGCCCATAAGTGCCAAAAGAAGAAGCCCGTGCAGCCGCAACAGCAGAATGTGATGCGAGGACGGGTGAACCACGTGAACATGGAGGAAGCGCAAGAGGCACCCGACATGGTAGTTGGTAAGTTTCCTGCCAATTTACACATTGCAACCCTGTTGTTCGATTCTGGTGCTACCCACTCGTTCATTGCCCAAGGGTTTGTTAAGAAGCATGATCTAGCAACAACACAAATGAACCATATGCTAGCCGTAAACTCTCCAGGTGGAGAAATAAGGACAAGACAAGTGTGTCCCAAGGTGAATCTAGACATTAATGGGGTAGTATTTACTGCCAACCTCATAGTGATAGATTCACAAGGGATAGATATTATTTTGGGTATGGATTGCTTGACCAAACATAAAGGAATCATCCATTGTTCGACCAGAACGGTGGAACTAACTCACCCTAGTGGCACAAGAGTAAAGTTCATAACAATCCAAGAGCCTAGGAGGGACATTAAATTAAATCAAGTTGAGGTGGAAGTGGAGGAGATTAGGATCATCAGGGAATATCTAGATGTTTTTCCGGAGGAGTTGCCATGTATGCCTCCTGATCGTGAAGCGGAATTCGCGATTGAGCTAGTGCCTGGAACCACTCTGATATACAAGAGACCTTATCGGATGGACTCCAAGCAGCTGGGAGAACTCAAGGATCATTTAAGAGAATTGACAGGGAAGGGGTACATTTGTCCTAGTTCCTCACCATGGGGAGCTCCAGTGATATTTGTGCCCAAGAAGGACGGAACCCAAAGGCTGTGCGTGGACTACCGTGCGTTGAATGAGGTGACCATCAAGAACAAGTACCCATTACCCCGCATTGAAGACTTGTTTGATCAGTTGAGGGGAGCTTGTGTGTTCTCGAAAATTGATCTCAGGTCAGGATACCACCAACTTAAGATAAGGCAAACTGATATTCCCAAGACAGCTTTCGTATCTCGGTACGGACTGTATGAATACACCGTCATGCCTTTCGGGCTAACTAATGCCCTGGCATACTTCATGTACCTCATGAACAAGGTATTCATGGAATATCTGAATAAATTTGTGGTGGTTTTCATAGATGACATTCTCGTCTTCTCCAAAGATGAAGAAGAACATGAGAAACATCTAAGGTTGGTGTTGCAGAAGCTGAGAGAACACCAACTATATGCCAAGTTGAGCAAGTGTAAGTTTTGGCTGAAGAGAGTTCCCTTCTTAGGACATATAATCTCGGAGGGAGGAATCTCCGTAGATCCCGCCAAGATCGAGGATGTACAGAAGTGGAAGACCCCTGAGAATGTCGGGAAAGTTCGAAGCTTCTTAGGATTGGCCGGGTATTATCGACGGTTTATTGAGGGATTCTCCAAGATTTCGAGACCCCTCACCAAACTGTTGGAGAAGGGAATCACATTCACATGGACGCCGCAGTGCGAGACGAGTTTTCAAGAGCTAAAGAAAAGATTGACAACAGCTCCCGTGCTAGTTATGCCAGATATGCAGAAGAACTTTTCGATGTACTGCGATGCCTCTGGACACGGGTTGGGATGTGTTCTCATGCAAGAGGGGCATGTCGTGGCATATGCATCCCGGCAGCTCGGGAAACACGAGAAGAACTATCCTACACATGACCTAGAAATAGCCGTAGTGGTACACGCGTTGAAAATTTGGCGGCACTACTTGATGGGGAAGAGGACAGAGATATATACGGATCATAAGAGCTTAAAGTACATTTTCACACAGCCAGATCTCAACCTCAGACAAAGGAGATGGTTAGAGCTAATCAACGACTTTGATGTGGGCATCAACTATCATCCTGGGAAAGCGAACGTCGTGGCGGATGCTCTAAGCCGGAAAGTGCAGGTCAATAGGTTGAGCTTGAAGGACATGCCTACAGAATTGAAGGAAGAGGTTATAAAACTCAATCTATGCCTGGTGAATAGTGGTGAGGCCATCGCCATGGAAGTAGACTCCACATTAGAGAAAGACATCCGAAATGGTCAGAAGAATGACGAGAAGATACAAGAGATTAGAGAACTCATCAAGGAAAATAAAGCCCCTGGTTTCAGAGAGGATGAACAGGGTACGGTGTGGCACGGGAAAAGAGTCTGTGTGCCTGAAGTAAAGGAGATCCGTGAATTGATTTTGAAGGAGGCTCATGATTCCGACTATTCCGTTCATCCTAGGAGTACGAAGATGTACCAGGACCTCAAGAGCAGGTATTGGTGGTATGGCATGAAGCGAGATGTCACGGAACATGTTGCCCTATGTGACACATGTCAGTTGGTGAAAGCGGAACATCAACGACCCACAGGATTATTGCAACCACTCAAAGTGCCTGAATGGAAATGGGAAGAAATAGGTATGGACTTCATAGTGGGACTACCCAGGACCCAATCGGGATATGATTCGATATGGGTCATCATCGACAGGCTAACCAAGGTAGCTCATTTCATACCCGTGAAAGAAAGCTATAGCGGATCCAAATTGGCAGAATTGTACATGTCAAGGATCGTGTGTTTCCATGGAGTGCCAAAGAAGATAGTGTCAGATCGAGGGACACAGTTCACCTCAAGGTTCTGGCAGAAGTTACATGAAACCATGGGAACCCATCTGAATTTTAGTTCTGCCTATCATCCCCAAACTGACGGGCAGATGGAAAGAACCAATCAGATCCTTGAGGATATGCTGAGAGCGTGTGCACTCAAAAACAATTGGAGTTGGGATAAGAACTTACCGTATGCGGAGTTCTCCTATAACAACAACTATCAGGCTAGTATGAATATGTCACCATTTGAGGCTTTATATGGGAGGAAGTGTAGAACTCCACTATTTTAGAACCAAACAGGGGAAAGTAAAGTGTTTGGACCCGAGGTACTACAAGAAGCTGAGGCAAAAATGAGGGAAATCCGCAACAACTTGAGGATAGCACAGACACGACAAAAGAGCTATGACGATGTACGGAGTAGAGAGCTCGTTTTCAACGTGGGGGACTATGTCTATCTTAAGGTGTCCCCTATCCGAGGACTTTGTCGGTTCAAGGTGAAAGGGAAGTTATCACCTCGATACATCGGACCCTTTCAAGTTCTGGAGAGGAAAGGTGAAGTGGCATATCAACTAGAACTGCCGGCTCGCCTATCAGATGTGCACGATGTATTCCATGTGTCACAGCTCAAGAAATGTATAAGGACGCCTGAAGAGATGTTACCCATGAATGAGGTTGACGTAGCCGAGGATCTGTCTTATGCCGAGGAACTGGTCAAGGTATTGGAGACAATGGAACGCCTCACAAGAAATAAAAGAATCCGAATGTGCAAGGTGCAGTGGAAGCATCACTCGGAAGAGGAAGCCACATGGGAGCGAGAAGACGAGCTTATAGCACAGTTTCCGGAATTGTTTTCTTAGAACCACCAATCTCGAGGACGAGATTTCTTCTAGGGGGGTAGAGCTGTAACACCCCAAAACCTGTTAAGAGGGGAATTTAAAAATTTTTGGACATATTGCATGTGGTGCAGAAATTCAAATTGGAATTCAAATTCAACTCAAGAAAGAAAAGAAAAAGAAAAAGAAAAAACAAAACCCCCCGGCCAATGGGCCGAAACCCACCAGCTGGCGCACCTTACCCCCGCGCCAGCCCGCAGCCGTGCGCCCCTTTTCCCCCTCACTGACACGCGGGGCCCGCCGTCGTCTTCCTCCTCGCGCGCGCTCGGCCGATCCCGGGACTCCTCTCTCTCCCGAATCAAAACTACCCCCGGAAACCTGCGACTCCAGCCGAATTCTGGTCCCGGACGACTCAAACTCGATCTAAACAAACACGCTGACCTCCCCTCTACCGATCTATGCCATGAAATCCCAGTTTTAGGAAGAACAGACGAAGATCCGAAGTTTTCCGGCGAGATCGCTGCCTCCCGCCGCCGCGCGCCGCCGGGCAGCACCGCCCGCGCTCGGTCAGAGCGACGTGGCCGCTTATGCGCCGTATATTTTAAATCGCACGGTGGAGTTAAAACCCGCGCGTACCGGTTCGGTGATCTAATCTGAGCCGTCTGTTTTAAATCGGATGGTCCACATCAGCCCCGCATTATAAAGGCCGGGATTCTTACGTGCTACCCCCTGGGGATCTCAGAAAATACGAGCTAGCCCCGGAAACTTCTGATCTAGCCCCTGGAACTTCAGAAGTTCATGTAAATTCATTTAAAAATCAGTTTTAGCCCCTGGACTTAATAAAAATTAGGAAAACCCCTCTGATATGTGTAGCTAGACCCCTGGAAATTTATGAAATAATGTAATAGACCCTGTAGTGAGGTGAGTTTACCTTTTTAACCCTATATGACAATAAATTTAGAAATTTGGATATGTAATTCAGATTTAAAATTAAAAGGGTGAGACAAACACATTGTAAATTTAAATTTAAACTCTCCTAGCACTTAGAAAACTTTAGAATGAGTTCAAAATAGATTTTTTTCTGAAATGAATCTGTCTAGTTGATTGTTCATATTTATTAGTTATAGAAACATATTTTTGGCTAGGAAATAATTCTGAAAATTAGAAAAATGAATTTAAATTAGTTCACATCAGAGGAGAAGTTCCAAAATATATTATTTAATATTTTAGATCAGAACCTATTTTGTTTAGATGATATGCCTACTATTTAATATTAAAACTCACTTTTAGGCATAGAAAATAAATCTGGAAAATATAGGAAAATAGGAATGCATAACTAGAAAATGATAAATGAAGTCTTCAAATCCAAAGACTTCAGTTTAGGATTTGGTAGAAGATCTGAAAACCCATTTGGAGTAGGAAATTACCTTCCATGCAAACTTGGTAGCTAAAGAGGGTATTAAAGAATTTGTTTAAATTGGAAATTCATATATAGTGTGCAAACAGAAATCTGAATACAAAAGTTAGAAATAATATACATATGTTTAAAAGTGCATGTAGGCCAAAAATCAACACACATATTGTAACCACAACCCTTAGAAATGTGAATGACTTTCATAGGTGTGAATGTGTGGTTTGTATGAAGTGAAAGTGTGAACTATGTCTTATGGATTGTTGTTTTCTTTTGCTATGTGTGTTGGCATGAGTAGAACCTGCCCCAGAGCAAGTTCTTCCCTTCCAAGACCAAGACTTTCCATTCCCATAGCAGCAGGAAGAAGGCAAGTGTCCTTGACCACTTTGATCCTATGCTAGGATGTGTAGATAGAATTATTTGCATTGTCAATTGAAATATGAAACCCATGCTAGGAAGTTTCCCTAGAATTGCATTACCTTGTTTCCTTGTATGCTTGGGTTGGGATTTATTTTATCATGTCATTTATTTATATGCTTTTGCTTAGCCATGCTTAGAATGGGATAATGGGAATATGAGATCATCAAATTATTTACCTTACTCTTGAACGAGATACTATGAGTTATGTAGAGGTAGGGATCGAGGCAAGTTGGATGATTTGGTTGGTGCTGGGTGCACGAGACTCGGGTTTGTGTTTAGTACTTGCCTTGATCCTAAGGACCGGTTCATGGAGCATGTAACCTAGCTTTACCGTGCCAACCACATGCTGAGATGGGGCAGCTTGGCCAATTAATTAGGTGTATCCCCGGCGTAGTATGGGTGTGTTGGATGGTGCGGGGAATAGGTGTCAGCTGGACTACCATATGAACCGCAAGGCTCAAGAGGGGGCCACTGCAGCGGGGTTGGAGCCTCTTGTATGCTGTTAGGGGTGAAACCTCAGTGGGCCCACGCTCATCGGGAATCCCTTTGTAAAGGCTTCGTAGTGATCTCCTGGCTACACACCTGGGAAATGTGAATGTGGTTCGTAGCCACTGGCATAATGGAGGTTCTTTTAGTCCACCCGGCAACGGGGGATGAAATCACTACATGTGAGTACAGTGGTGCAAACTCTACAGAGTCAAAACTGTCATGACAGCCATGCTCACGGTCAAGAGCGGCTTGGACTTATTCATGATTAGAGGATGATGACTTTGGAAGTTGTGGATGTTAAGAGGGGAGCTTAACATTGGAATTGATGTTATGGTTATTTGATTATGATGATGGGATGGGAGATTGGGACCACTTCACCTGTGTAGTAATGTAGGTGCTTAAAAAGCTAAGGTGGTAGGCAAAAATTGCGTAGTGCTTTAACCATGAGTTCAACCTCTCCTTGTTCTAGCCATGCATGACATAATCTTTCCCACACATGCTGAGTACCAACGGTACTCAACCTTGCATATTTGTTGGTTTAAATTGCTGCTCAGGTCAAGGGGATGATGTGGTGTTTAATGATCAAGACTTCGGACCCGAAGAAGGATTCTAGGTTCATGGAGTCCCCCGGGCAACGCCTGTAACGGAGCCCAAAAGAATAACATTCCGCTGCTATTTTATTTACTTGTTATGAACTTATTATCGTCCATCGAGACATATGCTATGTAAAACTTATTTATATTCGACACCTGGCTTGTAATAAATGATGCTTCACTATTTGTCATCACATGTATGAGAAAATGATCCTGGCATACATGTGATATTCACTCGGTTGTTCTTCGGAGAAACCGGGTGTGACAGATTCCGATTGACAAACTCTATCCAAATATGCAACCCAATTTGTATGAAAGTCTTTATTTAATTCTGGAAAATTCTTTAAAGATTTTCAGCAAAAGAATTTTAGAGGGAGTTTGGTTTATCCAAAAGTCCTCAAATTTTGCCAGAATATTCTTTAAGGTTTTCTCAGACTCCTGTAAAAGTTTCATCTCATTTAGAGTTGATTTGATCAGGTTAATTCAGATTATAAGTTGCTGTGTTCATTTGAATACAGAGACATTTTCAGAGAATTTCCAAAACTTGTAAATTCAGTTCTGGGCAATTCTTAGCTCCAAAAATCCTAGGATAATTCATGCAAGCTCTATGAACTATAATTGAAATTGTGGTTCACTAAGTTTGACATGAACATTGGTGTTACCTCAGAATAAATTCTTCTTTGCTTAATTTCTTAGAAAATTGTTCTGAATAAACCACTCAATGAAAAGTGCTAATTTTTGGTCCAGATAACTTTCTTGTGATAAGGAACTCACATGAAAAATTTCAGCTCCATTGGAGCTCTGGATCACCACTGTTATGTGTAACCTTTTAAGGGGATCAACACTTAAGTGGGAGAAGCACTCAACATTTGATCATAGTGTTTAAACCCAACCCAAACCACTAGCACTAGTGTCATTTTAAATTCTTAAACAGAGTTCCAGTTTTAAAACTTTTATTAGATCTTATTAGCAAAAGCTTTTGAATTAAATACATATGCATGATCATATCGTGTAACATCTACGGGAAGAACGTTAGAAGGACTCGAAGTGAAGATCAAGGAGGGAGGAAAGCGAGTTATCAAGCCCCAAGTGATCATCACTAACTGATTATATTCCTAGTCACCTGAAAAACAGGCAAGCCTCGGTTTGCATTTGAAAAGTTTTACAAAGCATTTTCATTTTTAGAGATCATAGCTTTGCATCGCTGATTGCATTAAGTCTAGTTGATATTGAAAACCCCACTTGCATGATCAGAAATACCTAAGAGAGAGAGGGTAGAATAGCACCTCCTCGAGTGGATTTGGCTACGCTAATGTTAGTAGGAAAGGTCCGGTAGAAGTCGAGTAGTTGGAATCTACTCGCGAGTTTAGGGCTGGTTTATTCGGGGCGGGTCAAGAATAAAAATGATGAGGAAAGTTCACCCGAAAGAAATAGAGACCGGGCAGGGAGGTTTAGATGCAGGAGGTTGCGGACCGTGCATGCATAGCCCTGCCTGTGTCGGTTAAGGCCCGTCCGTGCTTGGCTCTGTTGGACAAGTTTGAGTTGTGTACCGGGCACATACTGGCTATATGGGACCCAGGAAACTGATGTACCTTGGGAGATCCATAGTGGAACTTTTCCAGCTGCCTTAGGCTTTCGGCGTCAGGGTAGCAGGAGGTAACTCGCTTAAGAACATATCACTTTGGGTATGTACCTTGAGGGAGCTTGCGTACTCGGGGCAGTTGGACTGCGTCCAATGTGGAAGATCTTGGGAAAGGTGGCCGCGTACAATGTCAGTCGAGGTTGCTGCCGGCAACTCGGAGTACAGGTATACGTGTCATGTAGTCCGGGCGTGTACTGATTCGAATCACCGTCGCTCGCGGTCATATGAGCATACTTTCCCTCTGCGTCTTGACGTAGTAACAACTGGAACTGGTTATCTTTTGAACTTGATAAGGCTGTGCTGTAACTTGTATTGCAACCATGATTGAATTAGAGATAGGCTCATTAAACTTTACTTTCACTTTGTGCAAGGAGCATTGCAACAAAGCGTTTCTTGTTTGATTGTGGAGTTGCGATGCTTTTCGGCTCAAGGTCTGTACAATGAGGCTTAAAATCTGAAAGTTAAAGATTAATTTTAGGCGAGTCCTTTATGCAAATCTAGCCAACCCAATTGCAACCTTCGTGCAGGTAGAGTTTCTTGTTTAGGAGAGACGGGTCAGACATGCTGAGCCTATGTGCTCACGCTTGCTATATAAGTGGTTTTTGCAGGTTAACATCGATGCTAAGATGGAGGTTGTCCGGTGAGACTCAGAGACTTCGGAGTCAGGTAAAACATGGAGAACCCAGCCGCTGCTGCTTGTCTTCGTGTTGCTAGCGAGAGGAGTCCGCGGGCTGGACTTCATCTCGAGTGCTCTTAGTTATTCGACATGAGTTGTTATAGACTTCCGCTGTAGCTATTTGATGTAAATTATTTACAAAGAAAAATTTGTAAGCTTCCGCTATTGTTTTATGTAATACATTGTTCCTTGTATGTGTGCTGTTGGGTGCCGCACAACACGGCACCACCCAATGCGATTCCTGGGCAAGTGCCCCGTCCCCGTGACTAAACGGGCGGCGTCGGGCCGTGTCAGCATGGTATCAGAGCCACATTGGTAATAGCACACGGAATAAGGAAGGTATTACGACAAAAATTTAGGTTACGGTGAGGATACGGTACTAGGCCCACATAAGGATTACTATTAGCTTAATATGATGGTGGCAAACTAACTTATTTGTTATGTCGGGAAATCGTGCATCTCGGGACGCTTCATGTCTTGGGGGGTGCATGTAAGCGCTGTCCACCAGTGCGCACAAGCTAAAGGGTGGAGCCCCACGGGTGGCAGGTAATCCGACTCGCTTTAGTATCCTCTACGACTCTTCATGTCGTTTGGGGTACTCGAGCAACGCCCTTCCCTGGCGTGCTGTGGGCAAGTTTGGGAAACCCCGTCACGTGGTTAGTAACGTGAACACGTAGCTCAAGGCGTGTTTGGCTTGAGAACACCCGTGCGAGTGATGACGGACGGGTGTGAGAACTCTATGGATACCGGGTTCGGTGTGCAGCCGGACCTGACGATTGAGTGTGACTTATGCAGGATTAACCACGAAACCGTAGTATGAATAGAACACGTTTGCGAGTGACCGTTTAGTGCCACCAAAGATACAAATATGCCGGTATAATCCGGTTAGGATTTTCTTTTGGTGAGGCTACGTAGTACCGACATGCTTCTTACGGCGCATCGACGCCGTACTACACTTTATAACTCCTTTCCTTTGAAGAAATGACTCATGAACTAACTTTCAACTAAAAATGGAAGTTTGAAACAAATATTAGTTATTGAACTCTTATTTTGAGCTAAGATTCAAATGAGAGGAAGCCTAGGCTTCAAAGATTTTAAAAACAGAGTGCTCTGTTTTCGGCAGGAATTCTTGCTGGACTTTAACAAAGCATAACTCTGGGTAGCTTGACCCAATCAAGGTGTATGATACAGTTCTGGAAATAGTTTCAAGTGATCTACATCCTATTTGTAGAGCTCCAGAGCAAAATCACACGCTAAATGGGTAGAAAGTTCAGAGGAAGGTAAACTGTCCAGAACCAGGACAGCAGCAAAACCGCTCTTGACCTTTCTGTTTTTAAGCCATAACTTTCTGTAGAAAAATCCTTAAGAAGCATATGATACACCGATGGAAAGGTTATGAATTGTGCCACATTTTTGTAGTTCAAAGTTTGTTCAGATTCTTATTGTATTTACATATACAATTGTGATAAAATCAGCCACGCACAAAGGAGGTGCTGGCAATTTTTATCCAGGAATTCTGTCAAATTTGGAAAATCGTAACTTTTAATCCGTAGATGATATGGAGGCATATGAGTACTCGTTGGAAAGATACTGAAGTTAGATTTAACTTTGGTATTCGACTTGAGTTATGAAAATGATCTTAACTAGATCAAAATCTGGAGCACCTGTGAAAGATGGAGACCACCTGTACGATCAACTCCTCAGACATTGATTGCTGGTCAAGTTCTACAACTTGCACCACCTCCACAGCCGCAGCATCAGACGGTAGTTTGTGCTCCATCGCTGCAGCCATGTGTACCTAGCATCCCACTGCAAGTCAACGAAGAACTGGAGAGACATCCGTGTTTCACTTGTAGGAGTATGGGCCATTATGCTAGACATTGTCCGGAGGGAACTAGAGGCTGCGGGTCATCATATTTACAACAATACGACCCGTACCTCAATCTGCAGATAGGAGGGCAGATAAGGGGCAACATTCACTATACTGTGATCGATGATGTTCCAGAAGGAGAAGCCGCTTTAGCAGGGATATTTTCTCTGAATCAACTACCGGTTTTGATTCTCTTTGATTCCGGTGCCACACACAATTTCATTAGCCAATCTTTCGTGGCTCAACATCAGCTCCAAATAGTTTATACAAAGAGGCAATACCTCATATCTTCGCTCGGGGGCAGCAGTACCGCAAGCGAGGTTGTCTCCCGAGCACCTCTTTGTTTGGGAGGAAAAATATACCCTACGACCCTCATTATTCTTGAAGGTCTGAAGATCGACATCATTTTGGGGATGTCGTGGTTGAATTACCACCAGGCGGTTCTTAACATCAGCTCCAGGACCGTTGAGCTCAACTCCCCACAGCATGGTCTTCATATATTAATTCTGGGCGCCAGACGGCAACAGATTGCAACAGTGAACCACACGGAAGCTGTTAAGATAGAGGACATTCCGGTGGTACGTGAGTATCCGGATGTATTTCCCGTTGATTTACCGGACATGCTGCCCGAGCGAGACGTTGAGTTCAAGATTGAGCTTATACCGGGAACCACACCGATATCACGAAGGCCGTACAAGATGGCACCCAATGAACTGGCAGAATTGAAGACACAGCTGAATGACCTAATGAGCATGGGCTTTATACGACCAAGCTCGTCACCTTGGGGTTGTTCAGCATTGTTTGTCAAAAAGAAGGACGAAACACTACGGCTTTGTGTTGATTATCGTCCTTTGAACGCCGTTACCATCAAGAACAAGTATCCACTACCTCGCATTGATACGCTCTTCGATCAATTAGTGGGTGCGAAGGTATTTTCGAATATGGATCTTCGGTCCGGATATCACCAGATTAAAATCCGGGCAGAAGATATTCCGAAGACGGCATTCTCAACGAGATACGGACTGTATGAGTATCTCGTTATGTCTTTTGGTTTGACCAATGCCCCGACACACTTTATGTACCTGATGAATTCAGTGTTCATGCCGGAGTTGGATAAATTCGTCGTTGTCTTCATCGACGATATCTTGGTGTACTCCAAGTCAGAGGAAGAACATGCTGAACATCTGCATATTGTGCTACAAAGATTGCGAGATCATCAGCTCTATGCAAAATTCAGGAAGTGCGAATTCTGGATTAATCAAGTACCTTTTCTCGGACACATCATTTCAGCGGAGGGCATCACTGTAGATCCGAGTAAGATTATCCAAGTGCAGAAATGGGAGTCACCAAAGTCAGTGCATGAAATCCGTAGCTTCCTCGGTTTAGCGGGTTATTACCGGAGGTTCATTCGGGGTTTCTCCAAGATTGCTAAACCGATGACGGAATTATTAAAGAAGAATACCAGATTTATGTGGGGTGCTGTGTGTGAACAAGCTTTCAAGACTTTAGTGAAGCATCTCACAACAGCCCCAGTTCTTGCTCAGCCGGATACGACGAAGCCATTCGACGTGTAGTGCGATGCATCTGGCATCGGTCTTGGCTGCGTGCTGATGCAAGAAAGACGAGTGGTCGCTTATGGATCTCGTCAACTCAGAAATCACGAGCAGCATTATCCAACTCATGATCTTGAGTTAGCTGCCGTGGTCCTCGCCTTGAAGATGTGGAGGCATTACTTGCTCGGAAATCTTGTACACCTCTATACCGACCACAAGAGCTTGAAGTACATCTTCACTCAGAAATAATTGAACATGAGGCAACGAAGATGGCTAGAGCTCATTAAATACTATGAACTTGAGATTCATTATCATGCAGTAAAGGCGAATGTGGTCGCCGATGCACTCAGTCGTAAGGTGCATATCCATCACCTAACTATTGCTGAAATGGATGATGAAGAACCAAGCCTCCATGTCATCCTGTATGGAGCTCTCTATAATCTCGCTCTCATTCCTACCATCCGAGAGGAGATCATTGAAGCTCAACTAAAAGACAAGGGTATGTCTCACATACGGCGAAGATTAGACAACGGAGAAATGAAGTGCTTCCGGAAGGACGATGAAGGTACTTTGTGGTTCAACGACCAGATTGTAATACCCCAGGATATGGGACTACGGAAGAAAATCTTGGATTAAGATCATTTGTCCAAGTTTTCCATTCATCCGGGCAGTAATAAAATGTACCAAGATCTCTGGAAGAAGTTTTGGTGGACACGTATGAAACATGAAGTTGCAAAGTACATTTCAGAGTGTGATACATGTCGAAGAGTCAAGGCCGACCATGTGAAGAAGTCAGGCCTGTTGCAGCCATTGCAAGTACCGGCATGGAAGTGGGAAGACTTGAGTATGTACTTCATCGTCGGGTTGCCGATGACCTCCCACAACCATGATTGGATTTGGGTAATCATGGACCGGTTAACCAAATCAGCACACTTCATCCCGGTGCATACTAGGTATAATGCAAAGCTGTATGCAGAGCTGTACATAGCACCGATCTTGTGCTTACATGGAGTTCCCCGCACCATTGTGACAGATAGAGGGTCGCTGTTCGTAGCCCGTTTCTGGGAACAGCTACACGCATCCTTGGGGACGAAGATGATTAGAAGCTCTGCGTATCACCCTCAAACTGATGGGCAAACTGAGAGGGTGAATCAAATACTGGAAGATATGCTAAGAGCATGTGCCATCCACCACTGTAAGAACTGGGATAATCACTTACCATTGGCAGAGTTCTCATACAACAATGGATATCAGACGAGCATCAAAATGGCACCATATGAAGCTCTATACGGCCGGAAGTGCCGTACGTCATTGAACTGGTGTGAGTCCGGTGAACGAGTAACGTTCAGGGTTGATCTTGTCAATGAAGCCAAAGAGAGAGTTCGGATAATACAACAGAACCTCAAGGCTGCCCAATCTCGTCAAAAGAGCTACACGGACCAGAGGCGTCGACTGCTGCATTTCGACGTCGGAGAGCACGTGTATCTTTGTGTGTCTCCGATGGAAGGGATTCATTGGTTCGGTGTCAAGGGGAAACTTGCTTCCCGATTCATCGGTCCGTTTACCATTACGGAGAAGTGCGGGACTGTAGCCTACCGGCTGGAACTACCGGCAAGCCTTGCCGGTATTCACGACATATTTCACGTGTCCCAGCTGCGGAAGTGTCTCAAGTTTACCGCTGCTGCCCGCACCGAAGACATCGACGAGTTGAAGCCGGATCTCACCTATGTCGAGCAACCTATACAGATTATCGACGAAAGGACCCGGATCACCCGAAACCGGACTTTGAGGTTTTACAAAGTCCCGTGGAGTAATCATAACCCAGAAGAGGAGACGTGGGTAACCGAAGATTACATCCACAAGAACTATCCGAAGCTTTTGTCATAAACTTTGTAATTACCTCCCGTCTCGTTCTTCTTTTGTAATCTCGGGACGAGATTCCTTTTTAAGGGGGGAGGAATGTAAAGGTCCCAAAAATTGTGAATACAAAGAAACTCTTGTTTACAAAAGTTGGTTTCATATGTATGAAATTTGGGACTGGTTAAAACTTTTTCCCACCATGTGATAACACACATGAGGGTTTTCTTCACACAAGTTCAAATGTTTATTTGGAAACTTGGAACCCAAGAGGGGTCAAAAATTAAGATGGGAAGTTCCCATGTGTGTGAGAAAACTAAAGTCAGATTTGGGACAAACTTGTTCAAACTCAAAATTCAAATGAGAGCAACACAATGGAATTCAAAACTGTTGTGCTGAAAATCTCATTTGCAGCAGTCAACATTAAAATCAGATTTCATATTTGGATTCCTTGGGTCCAAATTAGGGGGTCTGCAAAGTTTCGTGATTTATGGGAATGATTTGCAACCCATTTTTCAAAATGGACTTTAAATAACAAAGAATTCAAATGCATATTTGAATTTGGATGAAACTTGCCCAATTGTCCAAATGTCTCTCAGATTTGAACTCCCACAATTTGATTTCACCAATTGCAAATTTTGGGAGATATTTAGAAGAGGGATAAGGAGGGACTGTACTGTGGGTCCCACCTGTCATTGAGGGAGAGGAATTTGCAAAGATCATCAGAGGAGCAGCTCTGTTTTGCTTCTCACGTGCGATCGACAACGAGCGACCGACGCCAGCGCCACCACTCGGTCGACCGCCCCTCGACCGAACCGCCTCAGCTGAGGCTTTTATACCCGTGTCGTGCTCCCTTTCTCCCTCGACACCGAGGCCTCAACGCTGTTCTTCCCTCCCTCACGCGAGAAACAACCGAGCACTGCCGCCGTGATCCGATCAATCAGCCACACCGGTAGCTCGTGTGCGAGCCTCAGCTAATCGGCCAAACAAACCCCACAGACTCTCCTCCGACGTCCTCGCGCCACTCCAATGTGAGCTCCACCTCCAGAGACCGAGAACGGCTGGTTCCCGAGGCGGCCGCACCCATCGGCGACGAGGTGCTCTCGTGGACAGCTCCACAGAGAGGCTTTCACGACCAAGCAAGAGGGCCCTGGGACGCGCAGGAGCTCCATGCAGCTTCCACCCGAAGCACAGAGCTTGTCTCCGCCTCTGGCCGACGAATTTCGGGGATTCACTCCGGCCGGTGTAAAATGACCTTCGGGTATGATTCTGTGAAATTCCCGATTGATTTTTGTTTAGACACCACGAAACTTCGCACACACGGGCTAGACTTGAGAGCGCACCAGTTTTCTTTTGAAACCTCGCATGAAACACACTGTGCACGATGCAATTTCAATCTTTCCAAAGGCGGCTATGGCGGGAAGGTGCGGGTGCACGGTGAACCCTAACTTGGAGCCATTCCCGAGCCCATGTGCGACCATGCCTAGCTTTGCCAACCTTCTTGGTGCTGTAGAGCCTATCCAGGGAGCTTTCGACGGGCTAAAGCGTCGGGGCGACGTCGCCGGACTCCCTCAGAGACGTTGCACCGGTGCGGGGTGGGTTAGGGGCTTCGCCGATCCATAGAACTCATTCCATCGTGTTCCTCGGGTTAAATAAGGGCCTGGCGGTGAGTTTCAGCGTCAGGGGTGGCCGGACGATTGAATCCGAGGCTGCTCCGGCGAACTCCGGCGGCGGGGTGCGCGGGAGCGAGAGGTTGAAGACGAACTCATCGGGCCCGCCTGTCAGCGACTCGGGAGAGAGGTGCCGGATTCTCTGTGGTGCTGGATCGACTGTGACAGCGCGGGAAACAACCCTGTGACCCCGTGTGGCACTCTCTCGGCAGCAGACACGGGTACCCTGGTCCCACCGTCAGTTTAAACTTTTCCCGGATTTATTCAAATTCCAGATTTGTCCCCATACTTTAGAAGAGCATAACTTTTGCTAGGAACCACCAAATTTAGTGATTCAAATTGGGTTAGATTCAGATTGACAAACTCTATCCAAATATGCAACCCAATTTGTATGAAAGTCTTTATTTAATTCTGGAAAATTCTTTAAAGCTTTTCAGCAAACGAATTTTAGAGGGAGTTCCTCAAATTTTGCCAGAATATTCTTTAAGGTTTTATCAGACTCCTGTAAAAGTTTCAGCTCATTTAGAGTTGATTTGATCAGGGTAATTCAGATTGTAAGTTGCTGTGTTCATTTGAATACATAGACATTTTCAGAGAATTTCCAAAACTTGTAAATTCAGTTCTGGGCAATTCTTAGCTCCAAATATTCTAGGAAAATTCATGCAAGCTCTATGAACTATAATTGAAATTGTGGTTCACTAAGTTTGACATGAACATAGGTGTTACCTCAGAATAAATTCTTCTTTGCTTAATTGCTTAGAAAATTGTTCTGAATAAACCACTCGATGAAAAGTGCTAATTTTTGGTCCAGATAACTTTCTTGTGGTAAGCAACTCACATGAAAAGTTTCAGGTCCATTGGAGTTCTGGATCACCACTGTTATGTGTAACCTCTTAAGGGGATCAACACTTAAGTGGGAGAAGCACTCAACATTTGATCATAGTGTTTAAACCCAACCCAAACCACTAGCACCAGTGTCATTTTAAATTCTTAACAGAGTTTCAGTTTTAAAACTGTCATTAGATATTATTAGCAAAAGCTTTTGAATTAAATACATATGCATGATCATATCGTGTAGCATCTACCGGAAGAACGTGAGAAAGACTTGAAGTGAAGATCAAGGAGGGAGGAAAGCGAGTTATCAAGCCCCAAGTGATCATCACTAACTGATTATATTCCTAGTCACCTGCAAAACAGGCAAGCCCCGGTTTGCATTTGAACAGTTTTACAAAGCATTTTCATTTTTAGAGATCATAGCTTTGCATCGCTGATTGCATTAAGTCTAGTTCATATTGAAAACCCCACTTTCATGATCAGAAATACCTAAGAGAGAAAGGGTAGAATAGCACCTTCTCGAGTGGATTTGTCTACGCTAATGTTAGTAGGAAAGGTCCGGTAGAAGTCGAGTAGTTGGAATCTACTCGCGAGTTTAGGGCTGGTTTATTCGGGGCGGGTCAAGAATAAAAATGATGAGGAAAGTTCACCCGAAAGAAATAGAGACCGGGCAGGGAGGTTTAGATGTAGCAGGTTGCGGACCATGCGTGCATAGCCCTGCCTGTGTCGGTTAAGGCCCGTCCGTTCTTGGCCCTGTTGTACAAATTTGAGTTGTGTACCGGGCACATACTGGCTATATGGGACCTAGGAAACTGATGTACCTTGGGAGATCCATAGTGGAACTTTTCCAACTGCCTTAGGCTTTTGGCATTAGGGTAGCAGGAGGTAACTCCCTTAAGAACATACCACTGCGGGTATGTACCTTGAGGGAGCTTGCATACTCAGGGCAGTTGGACTGCGTCCAATGTGGAAGATCTTGGGAAAGGTGGCCGCGTGCAACGTCAGTCGAGGTTGCTGCCGGCAACTCAGAGTACGGGTGTGCGTGCCATGTAGTCCGGGCGTGTACTGATTCGAATCACCGTCGCTCGCGGTTATATGAGCATACTTGCCCTCTGCGTCTTGACATAGTAACAACTGGAACTGGTTATCTTTTGAACTTGATAAGGCTGTGCTGTAACTTGTATTGCAACCATGATTGAATTAGAGATAGGCTCACTAAACTTTACTTTCACTTTGTGCAAGGAGCATCGCAACAAAGCGTTTCTTGTTTGATTGTGGAGTTGCGATGCTTTTTGGCTCAAGGTCTGTACAATGAGGCTTAAAATCTGAAAGTTAAGGATCAATTTTAGGTGAGTCCTTTATGCAAATCTAGCCAACCCAATTGCAACCTTCGTGCAGGTAGAGTTTCTTCTTTAGGAGAGACGGGTCAGACTTGCTGAGCCTTTGTGCTCACGCTTGCTATATAAGTGGTTTTGCAGGTTAACATCGATGCTAAGATGGAGGTTGTCCGGTGAAATTCGGAGACTTCCGAGTCAGGTAACACATGGAGAACCCAGCCCTGCTGCTTGTCTTCGTGTTGCTAGCAAGAGGAGTCCGCGGGCTGGACTTCATCTCGAGTGCTCTTAGTTATTCGACGTGAGTTGTTATAGACTTCCGCTGTAGATATTTGATGTAAATTATTTAAAAAGAAAAATTTGTAAGCTTCCGCTATTGTTTTGTGTAATACATTGTTCCTTGTATGTGTGCTGTTGGGTGCCGCACAACACGGCACCACCGAATGCGATTCCCGGGCAAGTGCCCCGTCCCCGTGACTAAATGGGCGTCGGGCCGTGTCAACCAGTCCACTCCAAGTATTATGTCAATCCCTTGGGAATCTAAGACAATAAGGTTGGCGAGAAAGTCTACCCCCCTTATTTTAATGCTTGCTCTCGGAATAGAATTCAGAATTGAAAGAAGTGATTTCCCAACTATATGCATCAAGGTGTATAAACTAAGTATCTTCTTTTATTAATTTCTGCCTATATGAGGATGTGAACACGCGCCGAGGCATCTCACATCTCTCTACTATGTGTGGATATGGACATTCGCTGAAGTGTGCCACAACTCACACAAAGCACACAAACACAAGCAATCATCACAAAAGTTCAGCACAGTACTCTTATTCAAGCTACTACGATCTAAATGTTCCTATTACAGCTTTATTCAATGGAAACCTAAACTTAATCGTGAGAACCGGTGCTGTTCTCGCCGTGTGATGGGGGTGGTCAATAAATGGGCGCACGCCATGGTGAGTCGGCAGTCCATGTAGGGCTAGATGACGCTGCTTCTCCATTCGTTCCCGCGTTGGCACGAGTCTCCTCTTGTTTCTCCAGCAAATACAGCTTCTTGCGGAGGTAATGGATCTCTTCTTGTGCACTTGCGTAGCTGTTTCCTAACTCCACGAGCAACCTATGAGACTTGTCAGCAGCTTGTGGGTTGGAAAGAGCTGTTACATGGGGTCCAATGATCTCCCTTGTATCACTCTTCCGATACGGGTGCAGCTCAAAAGTAGTGTTCTCAAGCTGCTCACGGAAGGCGTAGCACAGTCTGGTGAGTGCATCCCATGGAGAATCATCAATAGCTTCTGCCCTTGTAGCTCTCCATGTGGGCGCGAAATGCCGGGTGACAACCCTACCGTTAGATAGGATGGTTACGTCAGCCTTCCACTCTTCATGTCTGAGACGAGGGACTTTCTTAAGAAGATATTCTGGATATAAGCTGCAGCAATCCAGAAATTCTTTGAGCTCCCTAGATATGTGTCTTCCTTCCAGTCCGTCGGACCGAAATTCTTGAACAGAATGGTTGGCCCATTCATCACCTTCATTATTGGTCTCAGCAAGGGGTGGCTCCTCCTCGGGTTCATCTTCTCCCGTCATAGCTTCATGAGGCTCCACGGGGTGTAAGTCCGCGTGAAACTCCTCCTGAGGTGCGTACCAATGCCGTTCTTGTGGATCATCCTCCATATCGTCTTCGAATTGTTCCACCTCTTCCGGGTCCTCTTCCTCATGCATAGAGCTATTGAGTTCCTCTTCATCATGAGGTTCCGTCTTCACCTCCTCCCAATATGGTCCATCGGACACCTCAATGGGGTTAAGTGCACTCCCACGTGGTGGTGGACGAGTACTTATGCGTGCCGTGCTCCTGATCACCGACATCTATGTGACGCCCTCAATTCTGTGTAAAACCACGGAACGGAGAACTGATGCATATGTGTGCCCAGGATGTTCATCACACATATACACATCATCCACAAACTGAATTTCAGAATATATATAACCATGAATAACAATGTTTATTACAATGTCTCATGAGTCTTGGACTCATGCTCACAGCGGAAGTCTTAATCTAACAGCGGAAGTCATTATTCTGGCAGCGGAAGTCTTCTAACTAATGCTGAAGCAATTCTAAGCAGCAGTGGCTCCATTTCTACTCCATCCCCACAGGCAAGGTTGAGGACAGATTACACGCCTAATGCTCCACTTGGACTTCATAGTAATCTTCTCCTGTTGCAGATGATGAAATAATAATGCAAGTTTGAGTTTAATGGTGTACTCAGCAAGGGAGGGAAAATATGATATGTAGCTCACAACAAGGTAGGTATAAAAAGGCTCATGGCAGAAAAGCAAAGTTATTTATCAAAATCATGATAAAACAACAACTTATCTTTAAGCGAATGTAATCCCAACATGTACTAAAATACCAATCATACCTCCATTATGTTCATTACCTTCCATGTCCCAACCAGACATCAATCAACCTCATTCTTGCTCACGAATACCTCCTCGTATTTGCTACCATCTCACGAATACTATCTCGTATTCGCTACCATTTCATCTCATAAAAATTTCGTCTCACACCGTCCAACCTCGTTGCCATGACTCAACAGTCATAAAACCCATCCCATCACCCGGACTCAACAGTCCCGTAAACCAAAAACCAAACCTTCCAAAACCATAACCAATAACCATATCCAATAACCATCCCAACTAATCATGGAAGTTGGCCAGGCGCTCGTGACCGTAAGCTCGGCTATCATGATAGTTTTAGACTCTGCAGAGTTTGCACCTCTTTACCCACAAGTTTGTGATTTCGTTACCCGTCGGCGACTGCAGAACCTCCATTATACCAGTACACAACCGTCGGTGTATGGCCAAGAGATCACAAAATAGCCTTTACAAAGGGGTTACTAGATGTATGGACTCACTAAGGTTTCACCGGCAGGCTAGAATCTCCAATTCTCCCACCCACGGGCCTCCTCTTGTGCCATGCAGTTCCCAGGGCAGTCCTCACTCGACTACCATTCCCCGCGCCTTCCACGGTCCATAACAATCTAGCAACTTACCTAATTACTCAGCTAAGCCGCACCCATACTTGGCCTTGTGGTGGCACTGTTATCCTGGCATGTGCTCGCATGAACCGGTCCTTAGATCTATGGCAAGTTAACCACCATCTCATGCTACCTCATTCACAAATCCAGTCTTGCCTAGATCTCCCTCTGATCCATGTTCATTAACAATATTAGTTTCTCATTATCGTTACGAGTGCAGTTAGCTAGACACATCTATCTCGCTTCCCAATCCCATGGACTCAGCGAAGCATAAAGCAAAAACCATACCCGGCTCATAAACTTCCCTGGCGACAAGGGTGGTTTAACTAAAACTAGTAAACTCCTATAAAAGGGTTTCCCATCATGTTTGACTCAGCACACACACACCTTTTCGCAAAACAAAACAGTTTCCCAAAACATAGGATCAATATGGTCAAGGGGCACTTGCCTTGTTCTTGTGGTTCCGGTTGCTCTTGGATCTCGAAACCTTGTTGTTGCAGCTCGTCGTAGACAGCTCCATGAGCTTGTCTTTCTATACAGGATCACACACATACCAGATCCACAACAAAAAATATCATGCATAAACTTTAACAAGATGCGATGATGCATATGCATGCTATCCTATAATCAGTTTTTATTAGATCGGTTTGCATGTGTTCTTGCATGGTTTGCATGGATTTTATGATGAACAGAGGCGTTCGGATCAAATGTGGACGTGGCGATGACCTTGCCTTTAGATCTAGATCAAACCGATCAGCAAGTGATCTGTCCACGAAAAAGCTTCTGTTCGAAAGGAATCTAAGAACAGATGCAAAGAAAACGCGATGATGTCGTAAGGTGGTATTGGAGACCTACTTACGCTCTTCTTGGTCTCGGGTCCTTCTCTTAGCAAGACAGATCATTGGGACTCTCTTCCGGCGATCTTCCTCGACTGAACTCCGGCGATGGGTTTACTTCGGCGAGTTGGGGGCTAGGGCTCTAAGTCGTCGGCTCAGGAGGTGGAAAAGAAGTTCGTGGTTTCGGCCTAAGGATATGGGTTCTATTTATAATCGGGAGAAGAAGAGTCCTAATCTGATTGTATTTCAAATAAGAGTCCTATTCAAATTGTCGTTGAATCTTAACAACTTATCTTTTGTTGATTTGGTGCGGTAACTTTGTGAAATTCATGTCGGTTTCCTCTCCGTACCGGTATTTCCACGCGTACAGAATCCAAAACCGCTCCATAACTCGTTACCTCCGCGGTGATGAGCTCCAAAAGCTCCACGTGTCCATCAGGGGCTTGGTCTCCCCTTTCCGCAAAGACGAGCTCCGGTTGTGCCGTGTGTCAAGCGAGCGAGACCTCCCTCTCCTTCAGAGGTGAGCTCCGTGTGTGCCACGTATCCTGGCGGTCGGGACCTCCTCTCTATTCGGAGGTGGCTCCGCGCATGCCACGTGTCAGTGCCGGACCTTCCCTCTCTTCTCAGAGATGAGCTCCGAGGTTAACACGTGTCCAACAGTGACGGACCTCCCGGAGATAAGCTCCGACGGTGACACGTGTCCAATAGAACCAGACCTCTCGGAGGTGAGCTCCGAGATCGACACGTATCCCGCGCGACTGGTCCTCTGATATCCGCGGTAAATAGCTCCTAAGGAGACACGTGTCCTGCGGGACTGGCCTCACTTCTCCGTAGAGGCTAGCTCCGGGGCAACACGTGTCCCATGGGGTCGGACCTCTCCCCCTTTGCGGGGATGAGCTCCAAAGGCGCCACGTGGCTAGCGGGCCGCGAGAGTTGTCTTCGGCACTCTTGGTGAACTGGATTTTTGTTCTTTTTGGCTATCTTTTTAGTTCTTTCTCCATCCCCACTTCTTTTTGAAATGTTTTCTCTACATGAAACATGAATACATGCAGAAACCAAAAATTAGGGTGTCACAAATCTACCCCCTTAAATTGAATCTCGCCCTCGAGATTCGTTAGTAGAGAATAGATGAGGGAATTCTGCCTTGATGTATTCTTCATGCTCCCATGTGGCTTCAGCTTCGGTGTGATGGCTCCATTGTACCTTGCACCATCAGATCACTTTGTTCCTTGTGACCCTTTCCCTTACGTCCAAAATTCGGACAGGGTGTTCCGCATAAGTCAGGTCCTCTTGAAGTTCAAGCTCTTCCATTGGTACTTGCTCCTCGGGTACTCTCAAGCACTTATTGAGCTGGGATACATGAAACACGTCATGTACGTCGGAGAAATATGTTGGGGGCTCTAGTTGATAGGCTACTTCTCTTCGCTTATCCAAAATCTTAAATGGTCCGATGTAGCGAGGTGCTAGCATGCCTTTGATGTTGAAACGTCGTTGGCCACGGATAGGTGATACCTTAAGGTATACGAAGTCTCCTACTTCGAAAGTCAACTTCCTTCGCCTATTGTCCGCATAGCCTTTCTGTCGTGACTGAGCAGCCTTTAAGTTCTCCCGTATTGTTTGGACTTGTTTTTCAGCTTCTTGTAGCACTTCGGATCGAAACACCTGGTTCTCTCTGGTTTTGTTCCAAAACAGCGGCGTTCTACACCGCCTACCATACAATGCTTCGAAAGGCGACATCTTCAAGCTAGCTTGATAGCTGTTGTTATAGGAGAATTTGGCGTACGGTAAACTCCTATCCCAACTACGCCCATGTTTCAAGGCGCAAGATCTCAACATGTCCTCCAAAATTTGGTTTGTCCTTTCGGTTTGTCCATCGGTTTGTGGGTGATAGGCGGAGCTGGAATCCAGTCGTGTACCCGTAGCTTTCTGCAGCTTCCTCCAAAATCTAGAGGTAAACTGAGAACCCCGATCTGAGACTATCCTCCTCAGGACTCCATGACGGCACACGATCTGCTCCATGTACAACTCAGCTAATTGTGCAACGTTGTACTTGGCCCTTACAGGGATAAAATGGGCTGTTTTCAATAATCGGTCCACGATAACCCAGATGGAGTCGTAACCCGACTGAGTGCATGGCAATCCGACGATGAAATCCATACTGATGTCCTCCCACTACCACTCGGGTACCTTCAAGGGTTGCAACAATCCAGCGGGTCTTTGACGTTCGGCCTTCACCCGTTGGCATGTGTCGCATAGGGCAACGTATTCGGCTATATCCCTTTTCATACCATCCCACCAATAACAAGTCTTCAAGTCCTTGTACATTTTGGTACTTCCGGGATGTATGGAATATGGTGAATCATGTGCCTCTTTTAATATCATGTTGTGGATGTGCTTTACGTTAGGCACACAAATCCTTTTTCCTAGCCAAAGCGTACCCTTCCCATCTTCTTTGAAATCCTTCTCTATTCCTTGTCGGATCCTTTCCTTGATCTTCTTGATTTCCTCATCCGTTACCTGGCCATCTCTTATCTCTTGCTCTAATGAAGAGTGGATCTCCATCACTTCCATCTTGTTCAAGAATCCAAGGCGTAACCGTTCGAACTCCTTACGTAGTTTGGGTGGTAGCTCCCGAACCGTGAGTTGGTGACATGCTCCATTCCGGCTCAATGCATCAGCTACTACATTGGCCCTTCCAGGGTGGTAGTTGATTCCAACATCGTAATCCTTGATAAGTTCCAACCATCGACGTTGCCTCAAATTCAAGTCCGTTTGTGTAAATATGTACTTGAGACTTTTATGATCCATATAGATCTCACATCGATGACCAAGGATATAATGTCTCCAAATCTTCAATGCATGCACTACTGCTGCTAGCTCCAAGTCATGTGTAGGATAATTAAGCTCGTGCTTCTTTAATTGTCGTGAGGCATACGCTACCACTTGTCCTTCTTGCATGAGCACACATTCGAGCCCCTGTCTGGATGCATCACAATTAATGTCAAAGCTCTTGCTCACGTCCGGCAATACCAAAACCGGCGCTGTGGTTAGCCTTTTCTTGAGTTCCTCAAAACTTTCTTGGCATGCTGGTGTCCATTGGAAGGCTTTTCCCTTCGTTAGCAACTCTGTCATAGGCTTTGCTATCTTAGAGAAGTCCTTAATGAAGCGTCAGTAGTATCCAGCCATCCGAAGAAAACTCCGAATATCCGTCACGTTTTGCGGTTGGTTCCACTTCAGAACATCTCCCACTTTTCCGGGATCAACCAATACTCCTTCCTTGGAGATAATGCGGCCTAGGAACAATATCTCCTTTAGCCAAAACTGACACTTGTTAAGCTTGACATACAATTGATGCTCACGCATTTTCTGCAAGGTCAATTTCAAATGTTCTTCATGCTCCTCCTCACTTTTTGAATACACCATAATGTCGTCGATGAAAACCACGACAAACTTATCCAAGTACTCCATGAAAACCTTGTTCATAAGGTACATGAAGTATGCGGGTGCATTTGTTAACCCAAAAGAAATGACGGTATATTCATATGAACCATACCGTGTCCGAAAGGCAGTCTTGGGTATATTGGAGGGCTTAATCTTCAGCTGGAAGTATCCTGACCGAAGATCAATCTTGGAGAACACTCGGGCTCCTTTCATTTGGTCGAATAGGTCCTCTATACGGGGTAGAGGGTATTTGTTCTTGATTGTCACCTTGTTGAGAGACCTATAGTCCACACACATCCTTTGGGTCCCATCCTTCTTGTCCACGAAGAGCACAGGAGCTCCCCATGGTGACGAGCTTGGACGTATAAAACCCTTCTCCAACTGCTCCTGAATTTGCTTCTTGAGTTCCACTAGTTCATTGAAGGGCATCCTATAGGGTCTCTTTGCTATGGGTGCAGTTCCGGGTACCAAATCAATGGCAAACTCAATGTCCCGGTCAGGTGGCATACCTGGAAGCTCCTCTAGAAACACGTCCGAGAATTCCTGAACCACTGGAATGTTGTCCAATGTTGCTCCTTCGACATGGTTCAAAATTGTCCTTTCGGTTGTTTGTTGGGCTGACTCAAACTCGACACGGATACCGTGCTCGTTTGTCAACAGCACGCTCCTTTTAGCACATTGGATTACTCCGTTGTGCTTGCTTAACCAATCCATCCCGAGTATTATGTCAAGCCCTTTGGAATCCAAGACAATGAGGTTGGCAAGGAAGTCTACCCCCCTTATTTTAAGGCTTACATTCGGACATACTATATTAGTCCTCATCTCTCCACCGGGAGAATTAACTAACATAGCACATTTTAAGTGTGATATGGGTAGATTATGCTTGGCAACATACTTGGATGATATGAAGGAATGCAATGCTCCAGAATCAAATGAGATGGTGGCTGGGTTAGAGTTGGCAAGAAACATGCCAATTACAATGTCCTCAGCCGGTTGTGCTTCCTCAGAAGAGACATGGTTCACGTTGCCGCGAGCATAGTTCTGCTGTCCACGGTTTCCTTGATCGTCCCCTCCGTTCGGTCACGGGTTCTGCTTGGGCACAATGCCTTGCTGCCCAGGGCCTCTCCTCGGGCACTGGCTTGCGAAGTGTCATGTTTCCCCGCATGCAAAGCATGCCCTGTTGCCTACGGCAGCAGGTACGTTGGGGCGGGGGTTTTGAACAGGAGCGCCCATGTTGGGTCAGGGCATAGGAGGCAAGGGCACACGAGGTGCTTGTGCAACGGGTCGTTGCTGTGGTGGCTGACTAGGGCGGTATGCAGGAGCGGTCGATCCATACTGTGGTTCGGCCGGGGGCATGTACCGAGGTCGTACGTTGCCCCCTTGGGGCTGGTATGGCATCTTCCCCTTGCACTCTCGCTCGATCTCTCGGATCTTGCTTTCAACCAATATAGCCTTGTCAACCAGCTTCTGGAAGCTCACGTAGTCATTGTTGAGGAGCTGAACCTAGATCTCATTGTTCAACCCTCTCATGAACAGGTATTGCTTCCTCTGATCTGAGTTGACATCTTCGGGGGCATACCGGGACAGTTGCGTGAACTTGTTGAGATACTCATTCACGCTTCTTTGTCCTTGGCGGAGACCTTCAAACTCCTGTCTTTTGAGCATCATTACACCGGCAGGGATGTAATGAGAGCGGAAACTCTCCTTGAACTCAGTCCAAGTGATCGTCTCCGGTTCGACATGAGCGTTACATAGGGCATTCCACCAGTCAGCGGCAGCTCCCATGAGTTGGTGCGACGCAAAAAGAACCTTCTCTCGGTCATTGCACTGCACTATGGCAAGCTTCTTCTCCATGGATTTCAACCAGTTGTCGGCCTCCATGGGATCGTTAGCTTGAGCAAAGGTGGATGGTCGGCTCCTCATGAACTCACCAAGTCTGTTATGAGCCGGCGGTGGTGGTGACGGTGGTGCTGGAACAGGGTTGTTGTTGTTGGCCTGCAACTGACCCAAAGTTTGGATCATGGTTTGCATAAGTTGATTCTGCATGGCCATCAACCGTTCCAGGTTGTTCTCACCAGCTCCAGGGTTAACAGGAACTTCATCGTGGCCATCCTCTTGGTTGTCACGGACGTTCCTTCGGCCGGCGTTTCCTCTCACCATCTGGAAGAGAGAATGAAATAGAATAGAAGGTTAGAAGGTTAGGTAGATCCCCTTAACTATATGCATTAAGGTGGGTTGGAATATATATATTAGCCCATATGAGGATGTGAACAAGTGCCGAGGCATCTCACACCTTTTTCTACTTATGTGTGGATATGGACAACGCTTTGAGACGTCCCACAACTCACACTAAACACATAATCACAAATAATCATCACAAGGGCTCACACAACTCCTATTCAAGGCTTGTTCAATGGGGGTCCTATACGGCTTAGGGTGTTGCCAATCTGTAATCCAACTATGGCCTTTCCTAGGCTTGCATCCTATGGTCAGCGTGGCTTAGCAACTGTAACACCCAAAAATCCTGTTAAGAGGGGAATTTAAAATTTTTTGGACGTATTGCATGTGGTGCAAAAATTCAAATTCAAACTGGAATTCAAATTAAACTCAAAACTGAAATGAAAAAGAAAAAGAAAAAGAAAAAAATAAACCTCCCCGGTCAGTGGGCTGAAACCCACCAGCCGGCCCACCCAACCCCCACGCCAGCCCGCAGCCGCGCGCCTGCGCACCTCTCGCAGACAGGCGGGACCCACCTGTCATCCCCGACCTCCCGATCGCGCCGACCCCGGACTGTTCCCCGCGCGCTCGCGATCGTAACCGACCGGATTTCTGCCCGACTCCCGGTCCCAGAAGACTCCAGCTCGATCTAAACAAACCCGCCGCCCTTCCCCGGCTATATAAACCCCGGTATCTCCCTGTTTCCCCCACGATCCGCCGTTTTTCCTTCCGGTGAGAACCCGAGTTTCTCCGGCCAATTTCGCTCGATCTTCGCTCGGGATTTCTGATCTAACTCACTGATCTTGATCCACCGCCTCCCGGGAACCACACAGGTGCAGAAAACTCGGTGGTTTGCGCTTCAAACACAGCGCCGACGAGCTTCGCCGTGAATTCACCTCGGACCTCATCGTCGACCGCTTTCCAGGACCTCCAAGCTCAAGGAAACCCCCGAGGTGAGATCCCCGACCTCCCCTCTACCGATCTATGCCATAAAATCACAGTTTTAGGAAGAATTGACGAAGATCCGAAGCTCTCCGGCGAGATCGCCACCTCCTGCCGCCGTGCGCCGCCAGGCAGCGCCGCCCGCGCTCGATCAGAGCGACGTGAACGCTTGTGCGCCGTCTATTTTAAATCGCACGGTAGAATTTAAATCCGCGCGTACCGGTTCAACGTTATAATCTCAGCCGTCTGTTTTAAATCGGACGGTCCACGTCAGCCCCGTGTTATAAAGGCCAGGATTCTTACGCGCTACCCCCTGGGGTTCTCGGAAAATACGAGCTAGCCCCGGAAACTTCTGATCTAGCCCCTGGAACTTCAGAAAATCATGTAAATTCATTTAAAAATTAGTTTTAGCCCCTGGACTTAATAAAAATTAGGAAAACCCCTCTGTTATGTGTAGTTAAACCCCTGGAAATTCTTAAAATAATATAGACCCTGTAGTGGGGTGAGTTTACCTTTTAAACCCTATGTGATATTAAATTTAGGAATTTGAATATGTGATTAGTATTTAAAATTTAAAATATGGGACAAACACATTGTAAATTCAAATTAAAAACTTTCCTAGTACTTGGAAAACTTTGGAGTGAGATAAAAATAGATTTTTGGCTGAAATGAATCTGTCTAATTGGATTATTCACATTTATTAGTTATAGGGACACATTTTTAAGTAGAGAATAATTCTTAAAATTAGTAAAATAAATTTAAAATAGTTCACATCGGAGGAGAAGTTCAAAAATATATTATTTAATATTTTAGACCCAAAACCTATTCTGTTTAGATGAGGTGTCTTACTATTTTCATAATGAAGTTCACATTTAGGCATAGGAAATAAATCTGAAAATATAGCAAGCTAGGTATGAATAACTAGAAAATGATAAATGAAGTTTCCAAAATCCAAAGAATTCAGTTTAGGGTTGGTAGAAGGTCTGAAGACACATTTGGAGTAGGAAAATACCTTCCATGCATACTTGGTAGCTAAAATGTGTATCCATTGAATATAAGGAATTTATTTAAATTGGAAACTCATATATCGTATGCAAACATAAATATGAATACAAAAGTAGAAATCATATGCACATGTTTAAAAGTGCATGAAAGCCAATATCAACACACATAGAGTAACCACAACACAAAGAAATGTGAATGGCTTTCATAAATGTGAATGTGTGGTTTGTATGAAGTGGAAGTGTGAACTATGTCTTATGGATTGTTGTTTTCTTTTGCTATGTGTGATGGTATGAGTAGAACCTGCTCCAGAGCATGTTCTTCCTTTCCAAGACCAGGACTACCCATTTCCAGAGCAGCAAGAAGAAGGCAAGTGTCCTTGAACACTTTGATCCTATACTAGGATGTGTAGATAGAACTATTTGCACTGTCAATTGAAAATATGAAACCCATGCTAGGATGTTTCCCTAGAATTGCATGACCTTGTTTCCTTGTAGCTTGGGTTGGGATTTATTTTATCATGTCATTTATTATTATGCATATGCTTAGCCATGCTTAGAATGGGATATTTGGGATATGAGATCATCAGTTTATTTTACCATACTCTTGAATGAGATATTATGAGTTATGTAGAGGTAGGGATCAAGGCAATTTGGATGATTTGGTTGGTGCTAGGTGCACGAGACTCGGGTTTGTGTTTAGTACTTGCCTGGATCCTAAGGACCGGTTCATGGAGCATGTAACCTGGCTTTACCGTGCCAACCACATGCTGAGATGGGGCAGCTTGGCCAATTAATTAGGTGTATCCCCGGCGTAGTATGGGTGTGTTGGATGGTGCGGGGAATAGGTGTCACCTGGACTACCATATGAACCGCAAGGCTCAAGAGGGGGCCACTGCAGCGGGGTTGGAGCCTCTTGTATGCTGTTAGGGGTGAAACCTCAGTGGGCCCAAGCTCGTCGGGAATCCCTTTGTAAAGGCTTCGTAGTGATCTCCTGGCTACACACCTGGGAAGTGTGAATGTGGTTCGTAGCCACTGGCATAATGGAGGTTCTTTTAGTCTACCCGGCAACGGGGGATGAAATCATTACATGTGGGTACAGTGGTGCAAACTCTGCAGAGTCAAAACTGTCATGACAGCCGTGCTCACGGTCAAGAGCGGCTTGGACTTATTCATGATTAGAGGAGTGATGGTTTTGGAAATTATGGATGTTAAGCGGGAAGCTTAACATTGGAAATGATGTCATGGTTATTTGATTATGATGATGGGATAGGAGAATGGGACCATTTCACCTGTGTAGTAATGTAGGTGCTTAATAAGCTAAGGTGGTAGGCAATAATTGCGTAGTGCTTTAACCATGAGTTCAACCTCTTCTTGTTCAAGCCATGCATGACATAATCTTTCCACACTTGCTGAGTACCATCAGTACTCAACCTTGCATATTTGTTGGTTTAAATTGCTGCTCAGGTCAAGAGAATAATGTGGTGTTTAGTGATCAAGACTTTGTACCCGAGGAAGGTTTCTAGGTCCATGGAGTCCCCCGGGCAACGCCTATGACGGAGCCCACGAGAATAATTATTCCGCTGCTAGTTTATTTACTTGTGATGAACTTATTATTGTCCATCGAGACATTTGCCATGTAAACTTATTTATATTCGACACCTGGCTTGTAATAAATGATGCTTCACTATTTGTCATCACATGTATGAGAAAATGATCCTGGCATACATGTGATATTCACTTGGTTGTTCTTCGAAAAAACCGGGTGTGACAGAAGTGGCATCAGAGCCAAGGTTGCCCGTAGGAACGTGGACCTAGGTAGAAATGGACGTATTTAAGGACCCTATTTTCTTAAAAACTATTTTACATGGTGTGGGTTGAAAAGTGTTATTCAAGGGGGTCACTTTCTTCACCTTACCCAAACTTTTATTCAAAATAGGATTTTTGTCTAAAATTTTATCTAACTTAAGTTTAAATGCTTTCTGTTTTAGATGGTTGGCATGATTCGCACCGCTCGCAAGTCCACCGGAGGGAGAGTTCCCGTAGTTGCCCTTGCCCAAAGAGAGGAGAGCCGTCTGATGACGTACCTTTCCTACGGATTGGCAGTAGGAGGCTTGCTGCGCCGTCTTCGACGCATGCTCCAAGCTGCCGGCAATACGGGCAAGCTAATCATACACTATAGCTCCACCAGGACCATCCGTGAGAAGAGGGAAGAATGGAGTTCAGAGATGAGGATTATCCACGAAAATCAGTTGCTCATGATCCACCGCTCTCCAGCTTGTCGAGCGACACAGGTCGATGCGGAGAAGGATGTCACCTGGGAGGCCATCACCTGCCAGAGTCACATCTATCGTCGACACCTGGACAGAACTGAGTACATGTATGTCCTCTAGCGCGAGAGTGGTACAACGGAGTATAAGTACCCGCCAGTGCAGCAAGGGACTTCCCATGAGCACATGGACTTGTGTTTGGAGGATGCTGCTATGCTCAGCACTCGACTGCAGGAGTGTCAGCAGGAGCTTCAGGATGTCGGGACACCCTGAAGGAAACCGAGGCGTTGCTTCGAGCCTGCTTGAGGGCGAGAGAAAGAGGAGATGGGAATGAACTTTGTGTCACCGTGAATGATACATGGACTCCTGACTCCCCAGATCGCCGGGCGATCAGGCGTCGTCGCACTTCTCCACCAGCAGCCTCCCCACCCAAAGCAGAGTCAGAAGGCAGTTGCAATAATGAGGAAGATCCCGAGGAGCCAGCTCCGTGATACGAGTAGTGTAGAGTCCTTCCTTTAGTTTAGCAGGATGCCGAGTAGTCGAGTCGTTACCTTAGTTAATGGTGTGTTAGTGCTTGGTGTGTGACGTGAGTTGTGGAAGCCATGAGCAATTGTCCACAGCTTTGTCTTTAGGTTGTTTTGCTTTGGTGTGCGAACCCACATGAAGTAATAGTGCATTTATTTTTGTGTGAGATATGAACCCTTAGAAAAGTATAACAAAGCCTCAACACTTCAAAGTACAAACAAGTGAAAGTAGTAAGATAATACGTAATGCTTTAAATTAACATTTGGTTGATCATGCTAGATGGCCGCAAGAGGAAAAGGTCGTGCTGCCAACCCTGCCAACAACAACGACGAGGCCTGAAACCCTCATCTTTCTGGGAGCCAAGACAGGGGTGGACAGAGCATTTGTGGTAGAAAGGAAGCTGAAGGCCTTGGAAAATGAAAACAAGAGGAAGGCCGGGTGGTCACACCAAGTCTCAGGGAGCAACACCCGCCCACGTCTGATGCAGCAACCCGCAGGGCAGACGAACCGTGCTGCGGTACCCTACTCAGCACCAAGAGGGTACAACCCGAGCTACAGGCCTCCAGCAGCACCAATACAGCCACAACGTCAGTTCGTACAGCAGCCTCGCCCTACATATCAACCTCGACCAGCAGTGCAAGGATCCCCAAACCAACCCCAAGACAACAAAGGCCAGACACCTAAGGTTGGGGTGCAATGTTTTAACTGTGGTGAAGTGGGGCACTACGCCCATAAGTGCCCAAAGAAGAAGCCCGCGCAGACGCAACAGCAGAATGTAATGAGAGGACGGGTGAACCACGTCACCATGGAGGAGGCGCAAGAGGCACCCGACGTGGTAGTTGGTAAGTTTCCTGCCAATTTACACATTGCAACCCTGTTGTTTGATTCTGGTGCTACCCACTCGTTCATTGCCCAAGGGTTTGTTAAGAAGCATGACCTAGCAACAACACAAATGAACCATATGCTAGCAGTAAACTCTCACGGTGGAGAAATAAGGACAAGACAAGTGTGTCCCAAGGTGAATCTAGACATTAATGGGGTGGTATTCACTGCCAACCTCATAGTGATAGATTCACAAAGGATAGATATTATTTTGGGCATGGATTGGTTGACCAAACATAAGGGAATTATCCATTGTTCGACCAGAACGGTGGAACTAACTCACCCTAGTGGCACGAGAGTAAAGTTCATAACAATACAAGAGCCTAGGAGGGACATTAAATTAAATCAAGTTGAGGTGAAAGTGGAGGAGATCAGGATCATCAGGGAATATCCAGATGTTTTTCCGGAGGAGTTGCCAGGTATGCCTCCCGATCGTGAAGTGGAATTCGCAATTGAGCTAGTGCCTGGAACAGCCCCGAAATACAAGAGACCGTATCGGATGGACTCCAAGCAGCTAGGAGAACTCAAGGATCATTTGAGAGAATTGACGGAGAAGGTGTATATTCGTCCTAGTTCCTCACCATGGGGAGCTCCAGTGATATTTGTGCCCAAGAAGGACGGAACCCAAAGGTTATGCGTAGACTACCGTGCCTTGAATGAGGTAACCATCAAGAACAAGTATCCCTTATCCCGCATTGAAGACTTGTTTGATCAATTGAGGGGAGCTTGTGTGTTCTCAAAAATTGATCTCAGGTCGGGATACCACCAACTTAAGATAAGGCAAGCCGATATTCCAAAGACAGCTTTTGTATCTCGGTACGGACTGTATGAGTACACCGTCATGCCTTTCGTGCTAACTAATGCCCCGGCATACTTCATGTATCTCATGAACAAGGTATTCATGGAATATCTGGACAAATTTGTGGTGGTTTTCATAGATGACATTCTCGTCTTCTCCAAGGATGAAGAGGAACATGAGAAACATCTAAGGTTGGTGTTGCAGAAGCTGAGAGAACACCAACTATATGCCAAGTTGAGCAAGTGTGAGTTTTGGCTGAAGAGAGTTCCCTTCTTAGGACATATAATCTCGGAGGGAGGAATCTCCGTAGATCCTGCCAAAATCGAGGATATACAGAAGTGGAAGACCCTTGAAAATGTCGGGGAAGTTCGAAGCTTCTTTGGATTGGCTGGATACTATCGACGGTTTAATGAGGGATTCTCTAAGATCTCGAGACCCCTCACCAAACTGTTGGAGAAGGGAATCACATTCACATGGACGCCGTAGTGCGAAACGAGTTTTCAGGAGCTAATGAAAAGATTGACAACAGCCCCAGTGCTAGTTATGTCAGATATGCAGAAGAACTTTTCGGTGTACTGCGATGCCTCTGGAAACGGGTTGGGATGTGTTCTCATGCAAGAAGGGCATGTCGTGGCTTATGCGTCCCAGCAGATCTGGAAACACGAGAAGAACTATCCTACACATGACCTGGAACTAGCCGCAGTGGTACACGCATTGAAAATTTGGCTGCACTACTTGATGGGGAAGAGGACAGAGATATATACGGATCATAAGAGTTTGAAGTACATTTTCACACAGCCAGATCTCAACCTCAGACAAAAAAGATGGTTAGAGCTAATCAATGACTTTGATGTGGGCATCAACTATCATCCTGGGAAAGCAAACGTCGTCGCAGATGCTTTAAGTCGGAAAGTGCAGGTCAATAAGTTGAGCTTGAAGGACATGCCTGCAGAATTGAAGGACGAGGTTATAAGGCTCAATCTATGCCTGGTGAATAGTGGTGAAGCTATTTCCATGGAAGTGGACTCCACACTAGAGCGAGACATACGCGAGGGTCAAAAGAAGGACGAGAAGATACAAGAAATCAGACAACTCATCAAGGAAAATAAAGCCCCTGGTTTCAGAGAGGATGAACAAGGTACGGTGTGGCACGAAAAAAGAATATGTGTGCCTGAAGTCAAGGAGATACGAGAATTGATTTTGAAGGAGGCTCACGATTCCGACTATTCCATTCATCCTGGGAGTACGAAGATGTACCAGGACCTCAAGAGCATGTATTGGTGGTATGGCATGAAGCGAGATGTCGCGGAACATATTGCCCTATGTGACACATGTCAGTTGGTGAAAGCATAACATCAACGATCCGTGGGATTATTGCAACCACTCAAAGTGCCTGAATGGAAATGGGAAGAAATCGGTATGGATTTCATAGTGGGATTGCCTAGGACCCAATCAGGATATGATTCAATATGGGTCATCATCGACATGCTAACAAGGTAGCTCATTTCATCCCCGTGAAAGAAAGCTACAACGGATTCAAGTTGGCAGAATTGTACATGTCAAGGATCGTGTGTTACCATGGAGTGCCGAAGAAGATAGTGTCGGATCGAGGGACACAGTTCACCTCAAGATTCTGGCAGAAGCTGCATGAAACCATGGGAACCCATATGAACTTTAGTTCTGCCTATCATCCCCAAACTGACGGGCAGACGGAAAGAACCAACCAGATTCTTGAGGATATGCTGAGAGCGTGTGCACTCAAAAACAATCGGAGTTGGGATAAGAACTTATCGTATGCGGAGTTTTCCTATAACAACAGCTATCAGGCTAGTATTAAGATGTCACCGTTTGAAGCTTTGTACGGGAGGAAGTGTAGAACTCCACTATTTTGGAACCAAACGAGGGAAAGCAAAGTGTTGGGACCCAAAGTACTACAAGAAGCCGAGGCAAAAGTGAGGGAAATTCGCAACAACTTGAGGATAGCACAGACACGACAAAAGAGCTATGCCGATGTACGAAGAAGTGAGCTCGTTTTCAACGTGGGGGACTATGTCTATCTCAAGGTGTCCCCTATCCGTGGACTTCGTCGGTTCAAGGTGAAAGGGAAATTATCGCCTCGATACATCCGACCCTTTCAAGTTCTGGAGAGGAAAGGCGAAGTGGCGTATCAACTAGAATTACCGGCTCAACTATCGGATGTGCACGATGTATTCCATGTGTCACAGTTCAAGAAATGTCTGAGAACGCCTGAAGAGGTGTTACCCATGAATGAGGTTGACGTAGCTGAGGATTTGTCTTATGCCGAGCAACCATCCAAGATTTTGGAAACAATGGAACGCCTCACAAGAAATAAAAGAATTCGGATGTGCAAGGTGCAGTGGAAGCATCACTCGGAAGAGGAAGCCACCTGGGAGCGAGAAGATGAGCTTGAGGCACAATTTCCGGAATTGTTTTCTTAGAACCACCAATCTCGAGGACGAGATTTCTTTTAAGGGGGGTAGAGCTGTAACACCCCAAAATCCTGTTAAGAGGGGAATTTAAAAATTTTTGGACGTATTGCATGTGGTGCAAAAATTCAAATTCAAACTAGAATTCAAATTAAACTCAAAACAGAAATGAAAAAGAAAAAGAAAAAGAAAAAAATAAACCTCCCCGGCCAGTGGGCCGAAACCCACCAGCCGGCCCACCCAACCCCGCGCCAGCCCGCAGCCGCGCGCCCGCGCACCTCTCGCAGACAGGCGGGACCCACCTGTCATCCCCAACCTCCCGATCGCGCCGACCCCGGACTGTTCCCCGTGCGCCCGCGATCGTAACCGACCGGATTTCCGCCCGACTCCCGGTCCCAGAAGACTCCAGCTCGATCTAAACAAACCCGCCGCCCTTCCCCGGCTATATAAACCCCGGCATCTCCCCGTTTTTCCCCCACGATCCGCCGTTTTTCCTTCCGGTGAGAACCCGAGTTTCTCCGTCCAATTTCGCTCGATCTACGCTCAGGATTTCTGATCTAACTCGGTGATCTTGATCCACCGCCTCCTGGGAACCGCGCAAGTGCAGAAAACTCGGTGGTTTGCGCTTCAAACACAGCGCCAACGAGCTTCGCCGTGAATTCACCTCGGACCTCATCGCCAACCGCTTTCCAGGACCTCCGAGCTCAAGGAAACCCCCGAGGTGAGATCCCCGACCTCCCCTCTACCGATCTATGCCATAAAATCACAGTTTTAGGAAGAATTGACGAAGATCCGAAGCTCTCCGGCGAGATCGCCGCCTCCCGCCGCCGTGCGCCGCCAGGCAGCGCCGCCCGCGCTCGATCAGAGCGACGTGGCCGCTTGTGCGCCGTCTATTTTTAATCGCACGGTAGAATTTAAATCCCCGCGTACCGGTTCGACGTTATAATCTCAGCCGTCTGTTTTGAATCGGACGGTCCACGTCAGCCCCGCGTTATAAAGGCCGGGATCCTTATGCGCTACCCCCTGGGGTTCTTGGAAAATACGAGCTAGCCCCGGAAACTTCTGATCTAGCCCCTGGAACTTCAGAAAATCATGTAAATTCATTTAAAAATCAGTTTTAGCCCCTGGACTTAATAAAAATTAGGAAAACCCCTCTGTTATGTGTAGTTAGACCCCTGGAAATTCTTAAAATAATATAATAGACCCTGTAGTGGGGTGAGTTTACCTTTTAAACCCTATGTGATATTAAATTTAGGAATTTGAATATGTGATTAGTATTTAAAATTTAAAAGATGGGACAAACACATTGTAAATTCAAATTAAAAACTTTCCTAGTACTTGGAAAACTTTGGAGTGTGATAAAAATAGATTTTTGGCTGAAATGAATCTGTCTAATTGAATTATTCACATTTATTAGTTATAGGGACACATTTTTAATTAGAGAATAATTCTGAAAATTAGTAAAATAAATGTAAAATAGTTCACATCAGAGGATAAGTTCAAAAATATATTATTTAATATTTTAGACCCAAAACCTATTCTGTTTAGATGAGGTGTCTTACGATTTTCATAATGCAGTTCACATTTAGGCATAGGAAATAAATCTGAAAATATAGCAAGCTAGGTATGAATAACTAGAAAATGATAAATGAAGTTTCCAAAATCCAAAGATTCAGTTTAGTGTTGGTAGAAGGTCTGAAGACACATTTGGAGTAGGAAAATACCTTCATGCATACTTGGTAGCTAAAATGTGTATCCATTGAATATAAGGAATTTATTTAAATTGGAAACTCATATATAGTATGCAAACATCAATATGAATACAAAAGTAGAAATCATATGGACATGTTTAAAAGTGCATGAACGCCAAAATCAACACACATAGAGTAACCACAACACATAGAAATGTGAATGGCTTTCATAAATGTGAATGTGTGGTTTGTATGAAGTGGAAGTGTGAACTATGCCTTATGGATTGTTGTTTTCTTTTGCTATGTGTGATGGTATGAGTAGAACCTGCTCCAGAGCAAGTTCTTCATTTCCAAGACCAGGACTACCCATTTCCAGAACAGCAAGAAGAAGGCAAGTGTCCTTGACCACTTTGATCCTATACTAGGATGTGTAGATAGAACTATTTGCATTGCCAATTGAAAATATGAAACCCATGCTAGGATGTTTCCCTAGAATTGCATGACCTTGTTTCCTTGTAGCTTGGGTTGGGATTTATTTTATCATGTCATTTATTATTATGCATATGCTTAGCCATGCTTAGAATGGGATATTTGGGATATGAGATCATCAGTTTATTTTACCATACTCTTGAATGAGATATTATGAGTTATGTAGAGGTAGGGATCAAGGCAAGTTGGATGATTTGGTTGGTGCTGGGTGCACGAGACTCGGGTTTGTGTTTAGTACTTGCCTGGATCCTAAGGACCGGTTCATGGAGCATGTAACCTGGCTTTACCGTGCCAACTACATGCTGAGATGGGGCAGCTTGGCCAATTAATTAGGTGTATCCCTGGCGTAGTATGGGTGTGTTGGATAGTGCGGGGAATAGGTGTCAGCTGGACTACCATATGAACCGCAAGGCTCAAGAGGGGGCCACTGCAGCGGGGCTGGAGCCTCTTGTATGCTGTTAGGGGTGAAACCTCAGTGGGCCCACGCTCGTCGGGAATCCCTTTGTAAAGGCTTCGTAGTGATCTCTTGGCTACACACCTGGGAAGTGTGAATGTGGTTCGTAGCCATTGGCATAATGGAGGTTCTTTTAGTCTACCCGGCAACGGGGGATGAAATCACTACATGTGGGTATAGTGGTGCGAACTCTGCAGAGTCAAAACTGTCATGACAGCCGTGCTCACGGTCAAGAGCGGCTTGGACTTATTCATGATTAGAGGAGTGATGGTTTTGGAAATTATGGATGTTAAGCGGGAAGCTTAACATTGGAAATGATGTCATGGTTATTTGATTATGATGATGGGATAGGAGATTGGGACCATTTCACCTGTGTAGTAATGTAGGTGCTTAATAAGCTAAGGTGGTAGGCAATAATTGCGTAGTGCTTTAACCATGAGTTCAACCTCTTCTTGTTCAAGCCATGCATGACATAATCTTTCCACACTTGCTGAGTACCATCGGTACTCAACCTTGCATATTTGTTGGTTTAAATTGCTGCTCAGGTCAAGAGAATAATGTGGTATTTAGTGATCAAGACTTTGGACCCGAGGAAGGTTTCTAGGTTCATGGAGTCCCCCGGGCAACGCCTGTGATGGAGCCCACGAGAATAATTATTCCGCTGCTAGTTTATTTACTTGTGATGAACTTATTATTGTCCATCGAGACATTTGCTATGTAAGACTTATTTATATTCGACACCTGGCTTGTAATAAATAATGCTTCACTATTTGTCATCACATGTATGAGAAAATGATCCTGGCATACATGTGATATTCACTTGGTTGTTCTTCGGAAAAACCGGGTGTGACAGCAACCAATCTGTGTAGGATACTAATCTGTAATCTATCTAAGCATGTAACCTACTGTCAACCCGTGGCTCTGATACCAATCTGTGACGCCCTCAATTTTGTGGAAAACCACGGAATTGAGAACTGATGCATATGTGTGCCCAGGATGTTCATCACACATATACACATCATCCACAAACTGAATTTCAGAATATATATAACCATGAATAACAGAGTTTATTACAATGTCTCATGAGTCTTGGACTCATGCTCACAGCGGAAGTCTTTATTCTGGCAGCGGAAGTCTTCTAACTAATGCCCAAGCAATTCTAAGCAGCAGTGGCTCCATCTCTACTCCATCCCCACAGGCAAGGTTGAGGGCAGATTACACGCCTAATGCTCCACTTGGTCTTCATAGTAATCTTATCCTGTTGCTGATGATGAAATAATAATGCAAGTCTGAGTACAATGGTGTACTCAGCAAGTGCGGGAAAATATGATATGTAGCTCACAACAAGGTAGGTATAAAAAGGCTCATTGCAGAAAAGCAAAGTTATTTATCAAAACCATGATAAAACAGCAACTTATCTTTGCGAATGTAATCCCAACATGTACTAAAATACCAATCATACCTCCATTATTTTCATTACCTTCCATGTCCCAACCAGACATCAATCAACCTCATTCTTGCTCACGAATACCTCATCGTATTCACTACCATCTCATGAACACCATCTCGTATTCGCTACCATTTCATCTCATAAACAATTCGTCTCACACCATCCAACCTCGTTGCCATGACTCAACAGTCATGCAACCCATCTCATCACCCGGACTCAACAGTCCCGTAAACCAAAAATCAAACCTTCCAAAACCATAACCAATAACCATATCCAATAACCATCCCAACTAATCATGGAAGTTGGCCAAGCGCTCGTGACCGTAAGCTCGGCTATCATGATAGTTTTAGACTCTGCAGAGTTTGCACCTCTTTATCCACAAGTTTGTGATTTCATCACCCGTCGGCGACTGCAGAACCTCCATTATACCAGTACACAACCGTCGGTGTATGGCCAAGAGATCACAAAATAGCCTTTACAAAGGGGTTACTAGATGTATGGACTCACTAAGGTTTCACCGGCAGGCTAGAATATCCAATTCTCTCACCCACGGGCCCCCTCTTGTGCCATGCAGTTCCCGGGGCAGTCCTCACTCGACTCCTATTCCCCGCGCCTTCCACGGTCCATAACAATCTAGCAACTTACCTAATTACTCAGCTAAGCCGCACCCATACTTGGCCTTGTGGTGGCACTGTTATCCTGGCATGTGCTCGCATGAACCGGTCCTTAGATCTACGGCAAGTAAACCACCATCTCATGCTACCTCTTTCACAAACCCAGTCTTGCCTAGATCTCCCTCCAATCCATGTTCATTAACAACATCAGTTTCTCATTATCGTTACGAGTGTAGTTAGCTAGACACATCTATCTCGCTTCCCAATCCCATGGACTCAGCGAAGCATAAAGCAAAAACCATACCCGACTGATAAACTTCCCTGGCGACAAGGGTGGTTTAACCAAAACTAGTAAACTCCTATAAAAGGGTTTCCCATCATGTTTGACTTAGCACACACACACCTTTTCGCAAAACAAAACAGTTTCCCAAAACATAGGATCAATATGGTCAAGGGGCACTTGCCTTGTTCTTGTGGTTCCGGTTGCTCTTGGATCTCGAAACCTTTTGTTGCAGCTCGTCGTAGACAGCTCCCTGAGCTTGTCCTTCTATACAGGATCACGCACATACAAGATCCACAACAATCAATATCATGCATAAACTTTAACCAGATGCGATGATGCATATGCATGCTATCCTATAATCAGTTTTTTTTAGATCGGTTTGCACGTGTTCTTGCATGGTTTGCATGGATTTTATGATGAACAGAGGTGTTCGGATCAAATGTGGACGTGGCGATGACCTTGCCTTTAGATCTAGATCAAACCGATCAGCAAGTGATTTGTCCATGAAAAAGCTTCTGTTTGAAAGGAATCTAAGAACAGATGCAAAGAAAACGCGATGATGTCGTAAGGTGGTATTGGAGACCTACCTTACGCTCTTCTTGGTCTTGGGTCCTTCTCTTAGCAAGACAGATCGTTGGGACTCTCTTCCGACGATCTTCCTCGACTGAACTCCAGTGATGGGTTTACTTCGGCGAGTTGGGAGCTAGGGCTCTAAGTCGTCGGCTCAGGAGGTGGAAAAGAAGTTCGCGGTTTCAGTCAAAGGTTCTGGGTTCTATTTATAATCGGGAGAAGAAGAGTCCTAATCTGATTGTATTTCGAAAAAGAGTCCTATTCAAACTGTCGTTGAATCTTAACAATTTATCTTTTGTTAATTTGGTGCGGTAACTTTGTGGAATTCATGTCGGTTTCCTCTCCGTACCGGTATTTCCACTCGTACAGAATCCAAAACCGCTCCAGAACACGTTACCTCCGCGGTGATGAGCTCTGAAAGCTCCACGTGTCCATCGGGAGCTTGGTCTCCCCTTCCCGCAAAGACGAGCTCCGGTTGTGCCGCTTGTCAAGCGAGCGAGACCTCCCTCTCCTTCGGAGGTGAGCTCTGCGTGCGCCACATATCCTGGCGGTCGGGACCTCCCCTCTATTCAGAGGTGGCTCTACGCATGCCACATGTCAGTGCCGGACCTTCCCTCTCTTCTCAGAGACGAGCTCCGAGGTTAACACGTGTCCAACAGTGACAGACCTCCCGGAGATAAGCTCCGACGGTGACACGTGTCCAATAGAACCGGACCTCTTGGAGGTGAGCTCCGAGATCGACACGTATCCCGCGCGACTGGTCCTCTGATTTACGCGGTGAATAGCTCCTAAGGTGACACGTGTCCTGCGGGACTGGCCTCGCTTCTCCATAGACGCTAGCTCCGGGGCAACACGTGTCCCACGGGGTCGGACCTCTCCCCCTTTGCGGGGATGAGCTCCGAAGGTGCCACGTGGTCAGTGGGCCGCGAGAGTTGTCTTCAGCACTCTTAGTGAACTGGATGTTTGCTCTTTTTGGCTATCTTTTTAAGTTCTTTCTCCGTCCCCACTTCTTTTTGAAATGTTTTCTCTACATGAAACATGAATACATGCAGAAACCAAAAATAAGGGTGTCACAATCTAAGACAAGAGAAGCTTTAGAGAAGGGAGAAATAACTCCAAAACTTCAGAAGCTATGGAGCATGAAAGCAAAACTGTTGCTGTCCAAAAGAAGAGAAAAGAGGGGCTGGAAATAGCACTTTGCGGTGACTGAATTGACAAGTAAAGTGCAGCAGCAAGCAATTTTCGAAAATAGCAGTTTAGAGGGGTGTGCCTATGTGTTTTAGAGTGTCCATTCTACCTAGGCTTGTGTCCTATGGTCAACGTGGCTCTGATACCAATCTGTGACACCCGGTTCCGAAAATAGAACCAAGTGAATGCATATGTGTGCCCAGGATGTTCATCACACATACACATGTAATCCACAAAACTGAATTCAGAATATAACCACGAATAAATAGTGTTTAAGTACTTTATTACAATAACTCAATGTCTCACTCATGAATCTCTAACTTATTCTTGCAGTGGAAGACTCTAAATGACAGCGGAAAATGGCTAAGACAGCAGGCTCCAACTTCAACTCCACAGGCATGTTGACGGTAGTTCGCACGCCTAGTACTCCACATGGTCCTCGAAGAACTCATCTCCTGTAGCTGATGTATATGTGGAAATGCAAGGGTGATTACATGTCGAACTCAGCAAGTGCGGGGAAAGTATGACATGTAGCTTTCAACAAGGTAGGGAATAAAAAGGCTCATTGGGGCAAGCAAATTTTATTTCACAAACATGGTAAAAACAGCAACTATCTCTAGGTGAACTAAATCCCAATATAACCAAGTAAAACAGCAACATTCTTTCATCAATATTCCTTCACCATAATTCACCATTTATCAAGTCTCAACCAGCCATTAATCTTTCTCAAGTTCATCTCATGCGCATAAATATTCATAACCATCTCATATTCATATAACCGAAACCAAACTCAATGTCATGACTCAAAACAGTCCCAAAACCAATCCCAATGACCATACCATAACCATACCGAATAAACATCCCAAGTTTTTCCCTCTAATCATGGAAGTTGGCCAGGTGCTTGTGACCGGAAGCACGGCTATCATGATAGTTTTACACTCTGCAGAGGTGGCACCACTTAACCCACAAGTCATCCAGCAACATTCACGAACCAAGCTTGCCTAGATCTCCCTGATTCCATGCCCATTAACATCATCAAGATCTCATCATCATTATTCATATGAGTGCAGTGGCTAGACATGTTTTACTTCAGCTTCTCGTATCCCATGAATTAAGTGAAGCAAAAAGGAAAAACGACCATACCCGACCCATCAACTTTCTCGGCGACAAGGATGGTTCACAAAACTAGTAAAATCCTATAAAAGGGTGTCCCTTTAAGATGACTCAAGCGTACGAGTTTTCGCAAACAAAACAGTTTCAAAACATGGGATCAATATGGTCAAGGGGCACTTGCCTTGCTCCCGTGGCTCTTGTTGTTCAAGCGTCTTAAACTCTTGGTGCTGTAAATCCTCGTAGATGGCCTCTTGAGCTTGTCCTTCTACTCACGACCACACACATACAAAATTTACAGCAATCAATCGTCATGCTCAAACTTTACTCAAGATGCAATGGGGTAGATGAATGCAAATCCTATGGTGTTGTTTTATTAATCCAGTTTGTACGTGTTCTTGCATGTTTTAATGGGCTTTCATGGGGTTTTATGATGAACAAGAGCGTAGAGATCAAGTGTGGACGTTGTGATGATCTTGACTCAAGATCTAGATCAATTCCACCATCAAAAATTGATCAAAACACGATCTGTCCACACATAAAAGTTTCTGCTCGAAGGGGGCGAAGAAAACGGATGCGTAGAAACAGTGGCAACATCGTAAGATGGGTAATGGTTACCTACCTCACTTCCTTTTGGTGGCAGGGCCTTCTTCCTAGCAATGACAGCAGTGGGGAATTTTTCTATGGAAGATTAGGGCAGGACAGATCGTCGGGCTTCTTCTCCGGTGATGGCGGGGCTCGATGGAGCTCGACGACGGCCGAATTCCGGCAAGGGGGGGGACTTGGTGACTTGGCAGCAAGGGAGGGGGCTTGGCAGCAGGGGGGTGACCAAAAGAGAGGGGGGTCGGCCAAGGGGGTGGGGTTATATTTATAAGGGGAAATAGGAGAGTCCTACTCCAATTGGAGCTCAAATAAGAGTCCTATTCAATTTTTTTGGATCTTAACAAACTTATCTCTTGTGGTGTGGCAGCCTTGGGGATCTTATCCCCAAATGTGGGGAAAATTCCCCTTTTTGGGAATTGGGAATTTAGAAATTTTGGGGGAAATTTGGGAATGGCTTATTTCAGCTATCTTTTTCCCATTCCTCACCATTTCTATGTCATTTGCTCCATTTCTACATTCCCCTCTCCATTTCTATGTCCCATTCTCCATTTCTACATTCCCCTCTCCATTTCTATGTCCCATTCTCCATTTCTACATTCCCCTCTCCATTTCTATGTCCCATTCTCCATTTCTACCATTTCTATGCCCCATTCTGCATTTCTATATTCCCTTCTCCATTTCTGTGGTTTTTTCTCAATTTCTATGGTTCCTTCCTCCATTTCTATGGTTCTTTCTCCATTTCTATGGTTCCTCCCTCCATTTCTATGGTTCTTTCTCCATTTCTATGGTCCTTTTCTCCATTTCTATGGTTCTTTCTCCATTTCTATAGATCGTTCTTCATTTCTACTTCTTTTATAATGTTTCTCTACATGAAAAATGTATGAATGCATGGCAATTAATTTGAGGGTGTTACAGCCGCACACACACACAAACATCTCGCAGAAGTGGACGGAGACGGCTACCAGTGAGGGAGTATCTGGTGGGCGAGAGCATCTGAAGCGGCGACTTCTAGCACGCAAGACGAGAGCAAAGGCCACATGGTGAGGAAGGGTGCCGACCCACACCGCAACGCCTCCTTTTATACCCGTCCTAGGCCTCAGGCAGCGCAACAGGCACGGCGATTGGGTCACCACTGCTGCACGCCGTGGGCTATTCGCCTCCCCTAGCGATGGGCTGGACTCAGGTTGACCCGTCAGCCACTGGGGGTCTGGAGGATAACCCCTCGGGAACGTCCGGCGGTTCCTGAGAAGAGCGGTGCGACCGACTCATCGGCTGCCGTAGTGAATAACCCTGGGAGACCCCTCCAGCACGTCGCCCTAGCACTCGCCAATGATAGGTAGGGCCCTAGGCCACCAGTCAGGCACTAGCGGGACAGGCGAGTATGAACTCAGGAACGTCTGGCAGTTCTCGAGGGAAGCGGCGCGGCACCCTGACGGTTCACGAGCGCTCACAGTAATTGCCCCGAGGCAACCCCATGGCTGCCACGCCGTGACCGTTCAAGTCAGAGTGCACACGACGAGGCGCTGCCGCTTTGACCGAGTGCGCCCATTACACCGGGGACGAATAACCTCTTCGTCCCCCAGGTATGGCCGCTCGCCTACTATAAGGGCCCAAGTTTTGCATATACTAGAAGTGCTCATCACACCACACTGACCTCATTTGAGGAGATCTTATGAACACATTTGAAGAGCAAGTAAACACCATCAAGAAAGTAGTTAGATGATAAACTCACAAAATGCAAAAGTGGTATTTCCCACATGCATCATATAGGGGCTGAGCACATGTTTAACTCATACACTTAGTTAGGAATGCTCATGCCAAATTTCACCCAAATCCAAAACCTTTTGAGGTATGTTTGGGAATAATTAGAAAAAGGCTAGTTTGAACTAAAATTCAAATTCAAACTCCATTCACCCCAAGAATTCAAAAGTGGGATTCATATTAACACTCAGCACATTTTTGTGAGCTCACACACCAATTTTCACTCCATTTGGAGTTAATCTTGACATGAGCTATTTTGTCTAAATTCAAATCAAATTTGAATTTCAGTTAACCTTTGCTGCAAATTTGATCAAGTCATATCACACATTGAATTTTCAAACTCAACTGGCCATTTTGTGGTTTGATCAAATTTCAAAGGGTATGAGGGTCACCAATATTAAGAGCAGTGGAAAATTGAAGTGTAGAGGTTAAAAACTGAGGAGTGGGACCCTCCTGTCAGTCACCCGAGTGATCAACCGACTGAAGAGCCGGCACTCGGTTTATCGGGCTGTTGCAGCACGCGCCACCGAGCCACAGCGCCGGCCAGCACCTTCTTCACTCGTGCCCCGCTGGAGCTGTCGCTCGGCGCCCTTATCACTCCCCGAGCAGCCCAAAGGCGAGTTCGTCACCGCTCTTATGCGCTTACTTGTCCTCTGTTCTGCTCCCGCGAAGAACCCCACCACCGCTCGCTCTTGGTGTCGCCCGATTGTACACCGCAATCAAGCTTCCGTTGAGCGATCTCTCCACAGCAAAAACGTTCGCCACAGCGTTCTCTTGCGTGCTACCTCGTCCACTCCGGTATTGTTGGCTGCTGTTGGCCACCAATTGAGGAACAGCGCTGCACGTCCGAAGTACCCTGGCGGAACCGAAAACGGCTCACCGTGGACAGCGCGCTGCAGCCACCCTCACCTCCATCTCCCTACACAAGAAAGGTGTGTCGTCATGCGTAGAAGGTGTAGCCGAAAGCCGTTTGGCAAATTATCAACCATAGACTGAGAATTTCCAAGTATACCAAAAGCTAGTTCATTTAGCACGAGCTCAATTTATACTGAAATTCGGATTCCACGTAATCTTGTTGGTCGAGCTCATTGGTCAGTAGGTTCTACACATGCTAGCACACACCCTCAAGGAAGATGTGGAGGAAACTGTCGAGAATCGGCCATAAAATGGCCATTTTCCTCGCCGCCGACGCAAACCACCTCGGCTCACCGTCGAGAGTATGTTTGCCGGCAGTTATAGCTTCCAAAATGTTTCAGTTCATGTTCCTCGTGCTCCACTGAAGCTCTCCAAGCAATTCCCGACTGTTTTGGGGCCGTGTAGCGCGAGAACAACCTCGCCGGAACCCTAGGTTCCGCTGTTGCCGGTGCGCGCACGTTTCCGGGCATCGCTGGCCACCGGCGACCCTCAAGATGAGCTCAGCATGGGAAAGTATGTGGGGGCGGCAAGTTTCGGGCCAAGAGGTGGCCGGGAACTCTGTCCTGGCGAGCCTCGCCGAAAACAGCCGCCATCGGTCGCGTTTGGCGCGAGGAAGAAGAAAGCCGGACGCGTGGGACCCACCGGTAGAGATTTAAACATTTCCCGATTTTCAGTTTCTAGTTCAAACTTCAAAGCCACATAACTTTGGCTAGGAAACTCCAAATCGAGTGAACCAAATTTTATAGGATTCAGCTCTCTGAGTACCTTTCAACAAAGCAAGTTTCACTCTATGAAAATCTTTAGTTTTCCAGAATTAATTGTTCAAAGTTTAAACTGTTTAGAATTTAACTGGAGAACCCTTTAGTGAAAAAAATTCTGAAATTTGGCTAGAATGTTCTTGGTAATATACCTGAGGTACCATAAAAAATTTCAGATCCATTTGAGCTCATTTGATCCACCTAATGGTGTGATTAATGAAACTGTTCCAGAGAAAACGAAACATGTCTAGAAACATTTTTCAGATTTTCTCTGAACTTGTTAGCTCATATATTTTGCTAGGAATCTTCAAATTAGGTGAAACCAATTCCATTAGAACCCTTTGAAAATCTAGTTTCCAGAAAGTCATGGCTTGCTCCATGAAAAATCCTTAGAACACCCTAAGAGCTCCAAGTAAGGCTAAAATACATATTTATTTGTGCAGGGCACAAATGAGCTTTGCTTCAGATGAAATTTGGCCAAGTCTCTTTTTTGGTTGTATACAAACCACAGTAAAAATTTCAGAGTCATTGGGCCTGTCTAGCTGTACTTATAGTCTTAACACTATAACATCAAACTAATATGCATTTAAATTGACACGCATATATGTTACCTCATTTAGTCGCTAAGGTTGAAGAGGAGCCGGAGGTGTTGGATTTCATCACCCCGGAGTAACAGCTAGCTTACGACCAGCAGCAAGGCAAGCTCCGGTTTGCATTAGCCGTTTTAAAATTTTATTGTTTTGAGAACTTACATTGAGTATCCACTTCAATTGTGCATTAGAGTCTTGTTTGAAAACCCAATTGCATAACCAAGAGAACCAAGGTTTTGGGCTTAGGTTTTAAACCTCGAGTAGCCACTGCAATGCTAAGATAGTGTAGGATGCGGTACAAGTCGACTAGTTGGAACTACTCACGAGAATAGACTAGAGGCACACTACTCGGTTAGAAAGATTGCAAATGATTCACATGGCAGAAAAATGAGACCGAGCGGAGAGTAAGGGCAGCAGGACTTTGAGGCCTGGGTGCCATAGCTCTGCTTGTGTCGATTGAGGACCGAGCCGTGTGCGGGCCTATTGAACAAGCTAGAACAGTACCGAAGACCTACCGGATATATGGGAACCGGGAAACCGATGTAATTCGGGTAGCGATCTGTTGAGGCATAGCATGTCGTCCAGAGGGTAGGTTGAGAGCATGAGGTGTAAATTGGCTGGCGGCACTGCAGATGCGCGCGCAGAGACCTCTTGCTTGGGACGATAGGACCGGTTCAACACTTGGCTGACAGATGAAAGGTGGTTGCGTACGACGTCCGTGGTGGTTGCTGTAGGCAACATCGAGTACGGGCGTACGTGACGGATTATTCGTGTAACGCTGTAGGTGTAAATCGATTATAATCGCCGTCCCTCGTGGTCAGTGAGTACCACTTGTTCACTGTACCGTGACATAGAAAGAACAGGCTAGTGTCATGTTAAAAGGTTGCTGATTGAAAGATGCACTTTGATTGCTAATGATTTGTTGTAGTTCAGAGCTAATTAAAGTTCTTTTCAACCTTGGGCAAAGCACATGAGAGAAATGCATTTCTTGTTTGATTACGGCTCTCTTATGTGTATTTGCACGAGGTTCTCCACAACTGGTGCTAAAAACTTGAAAGTAAGTTTCAACTACTTAGGCGTGTCATTTGCAACTTACATTCCATTGTACCCTACAAACCCAGCATGTAGAGTTTCATGTGTAGGTAAGTCGGGTTAGTCTTGCTGAGACATCGTGCTCACTGCTTGTGTTTGAAGCGTTTGTAGGGTGCTATGAGGAGGAGGCTCCCGAGGAGGAGACGGACTCCCAAGAGGGCAACACCGTCGAGTGGGAGCCGTGCACGCCGCTGTGTTAGTGTGCGTGTGTGCTAGCGGGAATAGTTTCACGGGCTGAACATGAACTCTTTTGCTTAGTCTGCGCCCATGAGTGTAGACTTGACGTATTTTGATGTAATTATGTTTATAAACTCTTTTATGTAATAAAACTTTTGCTCCCACTTTGTACATTTTTGTGTGTGTTATCCGGTGTTGTGCAACGCAGCACCCCTCAGTGTGGTATCAGAGCTCGCTTGAGGTTTAAAGCACTTAAAAAGGTCATCTTTTCAAAAACTCGGTGAGGATTGATTTAGTAGCCCATATAAGGATGTTATTAGTTATAGCAAGTGGCAATACTAACCTATTTGCTTATGTCGGAAAATCATGCATCTCAGGACGTCATATGTCTTGGGGGTGCATGTAAGCGCTGTCCACCAGTGCGCACATGCTTAAGGGTGGAGCCTCACGGGTGGCAGGTAACCCGAAAAGTTTTAGTATCCTCTACGACTCTTCATATCTTTTGGGGTATTCGAGCAGCGCCCTTCCGTGGTGTGCTACGGGAAAGTATGAGAGACCCCTTCACGTGGTTAGTAACGTGAACACGTAGCTCAAGGCATGTTTATCTTGAGAACAACTATGCGAGTGATGATGGACGGTTGTATGGACTGTATTGGGACCGGGTTCAGTGTGCAGCCGAACCTGACGATTGTATGATTTATTTGCAGGTAGTCTAACCACGGATCGGTAGACGAGTAGTATACGTGTGCGAGAGATGTTTAGTGCCACTGAACTAACGAGGCCGGCTAAGTCCGGTATAGGCTTTTCTTTGTGAGGAACGTAGTACCGGCATGAACTGGTGACGCTTCGATGTCACACCCCACTAAATGATAAACATAATTGTAAAACTTGAAGGTTTTGGTCCCAAGCACTAAAATATTGATTTAAATTGTTCCCTCAATCAGGATATTCAATGTAAACAAATTTTCAACTTATAGGATATTAAGGACAGAGTCCTCTGTTTTCAGCTGAAAGAATGCTGAAGTTATACAGAGGTTAGTGGTCGAGTTATTTCGAGGTTGGGGTCATATGATACAATTCTGGAAATCTTTGGAATAGATTTACAACTTTTCTATTGATGTCCAGAGGTGTTTCATCCCTCAACTGGTCAAAAAACGAAGTAGATTTGAAACTGTCCAGAAAACAGAGCAGAGCAAATACTCTCTGTAACTCTCTGTAAATTGAGCATAACATCCTGCATAAAAATCCAAAAATAGAAAATGAGGTAGTTATGAAAATTTAATGAGATAAGTTACAACTTTGTAACAGAAAGTTTTGTCAAATTCGATGTAGAGTTAACTGGAATTCTTGGATCAAATCAGTACCTCAAGCAGGGGGGTGCTGTCCAATTTTCTCCAGAAATTCTGTCAACTTTGACATCTCATAACTTTTGAATTAGGACAGATCTGAGGCCAAACAAATACATTCTTGAAATCTATTGAAGTTAATTTTAACTTTGATGTTGAGCTCCAGAACTGGTTTTGCCTTTAGCATGGTCTAAAGCAGGTTGAAAGAAAACTGGTCAGGGCTGTCAGTTTGGGCAGCAGACCAGCAATCTAATTTGTTCTAAGTTTGATTTGTGTTTCCATGTTTTATGAGTTCAATGACATGTTTTATGTTATAACTCAATGATATACAGTGGGAATGAATATTTGACCTTTTTTAAATAGGCTTCTACAGATGGCAGAGGATAAACAACTGGAGAACGGGTGGGTGGTATCCCACTGTTCTCAACGCAGCGGTTATCCAGAACTGTTGAAGCTAATGCTTCAATATTTTGGTTGCGTGGAGATGCCGCGTTACCTCCTCAAGGAAAAGGGTGAGGAGGGGAACAAGACATGGACCATACATGTCGAAGTTCCAGCAGGACCTACGCCACCCGGTTGGGCACCGTTCACCGTCACAGTGAAAGGTAGACAACCGGAGGAGATGTGGCAGGTGGAAGCCCGCGACACCATGTCGCGTTTCTGTCAGCTACACGTGAGAGCGATGGAGGGCACTCCATATGCACTTGTTGCAGTGGAGGGGTGATCTAATCACGTGTGGAGGGAGAGGCACTTTGAGGCAACGAATCCGAGTTGCCCAAGGTACAATCCAGCGGAGGCAAACCTCAGCCTCCATTTTGCGGCAGGAAAGACTGTGATGGATAGCCAAGCTGTCCATACAGAGCGGCTTGCCATGGAAATCAAGGAGAGTACCAGCCGCTGAGACAATTTCGAGAGTGCTCACAGTGCACTCTGTAATGTGCTCCTTCTGACGATTAAGCGACTGAATGAGCAACACAATCAGTTGCGTCGTCTGAAACAGGCCAAGAAGAAAAGCTGTGTCAACATCATGGCTTTGCAGCAGCAGATGTAGGCCTTGACCCAGCAGAACGAGGTCCTTATTCAAGAGCATGATGACGCTATTGAGGAGGGGCAGGGCTGGGAAGAAGACTACAACCAGGCCATGGACGAGGTGCATGCTTTGCAAGACCTCGTACCTCTGGTAGTGATCCTACTGATGGTAGGTGCAGTACCAGTGGTTTTGGGTATCCCGGCGATGCCGTAACCTGAACCCGAAGAGGAGGTCATGGACCCTGAACCACCAGCAGAGGTAGCAGAGGAGGACGACCCACAGGAGGTCAAGTTCTACTCCGAGTCGTGAGTTTACCGTTGCCAAGTAGGGCAGCGAGGGTGGTGTGTAGAAACTTTTGTAACAGGTAACATGTCGTGTAGACAGTAGTATGTGTATAGGTAGTGACGACATGAGCACGACTTCTCGGGGATCCGAGAATAATGTATCTTGTATAAAGTTTAGCTTTATCAATATATGTGAACGTTGTGCAATCTTATTCATGTGTCACTGCCATATCTACTGTTTTCCATAGAATTTTAGGAATGACATGTGCTGATCGTTTCTGTTTTAAAATTCAGAATGACTCGTACACGTGCCAACACGGAGGTTTGTGGGTCTATTCAGGGGGGAGAGGCCTCCCAACAGCCTCCGGAGACTTTCTCGGGACAGCAACAGCAACGACCGCCACCACCACCACCAATGGTCACGTTGGCTGATATTGTTGCGTCCATGGCGGGCTCGCATCAGCAGCACACGGAGCTGCTGCAAACTCTAATTGCCAATACGTCTCGACTAGAGAGGCGTCAAGACCGGGAAGAACGACAGCAAAGTTCTTACTCGGATTTCCTGGCTACTCATCCCCCAGTATTCTCAAGGGCGGATGAACCACTCGATGCGGACAACTGGCTCCGCATGATGGAGATGAAGTTCGGGCTGCTCCAAGTTAGTGAGCAGCGGAAGACGCAGTTCGTGGCCCAACAACTTCAGGGGTCCGCTAGCGCTTGGTGGGAAAATTTTTGTGCCTCACAACCCACCGAGCGGGTACTGACCTGAGCGGAGTTCCGGATGGCCTTCAGGGCCTATCACATACCGCCAGGTCTGATGAAAAGGAAGACACAGGAGTTCCTTCGCCTGCAGCAAGGCAGCAGGAACGCGCTGCAGTACTCCAGGGCGTTCAATGATCTCGCGCTCTACGCCTCCTATCACGCCAATACTGACGAGAAGCAGCGGGATCACTTTTACCAGGGGATGAATCAGCTCCTGAAACACAAGCTGGCAATGTTCAATCGCGGCAGCCTCAATGACATTATTGATGCTGCGATTGTGCAAGAGGACTCCGGCAAGGAGTTAGCAGCGGCGGAGAAAAAGCGAAGTGTGCCGCAAAGCAGCGGAGAGGGAGGTGGTCCTCCCAAAAATACCGAATGGTGTATCGCTCACCATCGGGTCAACGCTGGCAGCCACCGCAGCGACCGATGCAATTCCACAATCGGCTGTATTCACCACCAGCGTTCCGGCCAGCATTACCAGCAACAACAGCAGCAGCGGACAATGCCGTGTGCGTTTGCACCTTAGCAGCGCATGCCGGGCTTTTGTCCTCCAAGAACGGGCCAGCCATCAACCGCATGCTTCAAATGTGGTCGCCAAGGGAACTTCGCCAACAACTGCCCCGAGAGGCAAGGCGGCGGAGTGGCACCACAATTTCCCGGAGAGGAATCAGCCCCAGAACCCCATTAATGTGTGGCGGGCAAACCCTAAGCCCGGCACCGTCCACCAAATCGCCATAGAGGACGTGCCGGAGGGAGAACCAATCCTTGCGTGTATGTTCCAACTCCACCAGCATCCCGCCATAGTTTTATTTGATTCAGGTTCCACACATAGTTTCATTAGTCAACCTTTTATTCCTAAATACGGCTTGCAAATACTACCCACCAAAAGTCCTTACGTGATTTCTTCACCGGGTGGGAAAATTTCAGCAAGCATGATGGTTTCGAAAGCACCATTATGATTAGGGGGTAGATATACCCTACGTCTCTCATAGCTTTATAGGGACAAAAGGTCGAGGTCATCCTAGGGATGTCGTGGTTAACCGCCACGGCACTGTTTTAGACACCGTCCTACGAGTCATGCATCTACACTCAGAAATGCACGAGTTGCATTCATTATTTCTGGACAGTCCAGAAATAAAGCTTCCAAGTGTATACCAATCCACCACTATCAGATTGGAAGACATTCCAGTAGTACGTGAGTTCCCCGACGTATTCCCGGATGATTTACCGGGGATGCCGGCCGACCGAGAAGTGGAGTTCAAGATTAAACTTGCACCGGGAACTATGCCAATATCCAAAATTCCGTACAAAATGGTGCCAAATGAGTTGGCAGAATTGAAAACGCAGTTGACGGACCTGCTGGATAAGGGGTTTATTAGGCCGAGCTCCTCGCCATGGGGATGTTCGGCATTATTTGTGAAGAAGAAAGATGAGACGTTGCGGCTTTGTGTGGACTATCGTCCACTAAACGCTGTGACTATCAAGAACAAGTACCCGTTGCCACAGACATGTTGTTTGATCAGTTGGTTGAAGCAAAGATCTTTTCCAAAATGGACATAAGATCTGGGTACCATCAGATTAAGATACGGGCCAAGGATATCCTGAAGACGGCTTTCTCGACGAGGTACGGGCTTTATGAGTACCTGGTCATGTCCTTCGGCCTCATCAACGCTCCAGCTCACTTCATGTACTTGATGAACTCGGTATTCATGCCGGAGCTGGACAAGTTTGTCGTGGTCTTCATCGATGACATATTGGTATATTCTAAGTCGGAGGAAGAACACGCGAAGCATCTGCGTATAGTCTTGCAAAGGCTGGGGGGATCATAAGCTATACGCGAAATTCAGCAAATGTGAATTCTGGATATTGCAAGTGCCTTTTGTCGGTCATATTATCTCAGCGGAGGGCATCGCTGTAGACCCGGGCAAGATTACTCAAGTGCTGAATTGGAAGTCCCCGAGGTCCGTTCACGAGGTACGGAGTTTCCTCAGACTCACGGGATATTATCGGAGGTTCTTTCTGAACTTCTCGAAGATTGCCAAGCCTATGATATAGCTGCTGAAGAAGGCTACCAAATATGTTTGAGTCCAGCATGTGAAGCAGCGTTCAAGGCATTAGTGAAGCACCTAACATCAGCACCGGTTTTGGCGCAGCCAGACACAACAAAACCATTCGATGTGTACTACGATGCATCCGGCATTGGGCTCGGATGTGTGCTGATGCAAGACCGAAGGGTGGTCGCGTATGGATCACGGAAGCTCAGGAATCATGAGAAAAACTATCCAACTCATGACTTAGAGCTTGCTGCCGTGGTACTCGCACTCAAAATGCGGAGGCACTACTACTCGTTAACCGCATACATTTATATACCGACCACAAGAGCCTCAAGTACATACTCAGAAGGAGTTGAACATGAGGCAGCGAAGATGGTTGGAGTTGATAAAGGATTACGAAATAGAGATCCATTATCACCCCGACAAGGAAAACATGGTGGCTGATGCGCTGAGTCGCAAGTCACACGTTCATAATCTGACCATCACTCCGTTGGAAGAGAGCGAGCCACCATTACATGTGATTCCACATGGAGCTCTCTACAATTTAGCTCTTATCTCCACCATCCGTGAAGAGATAGCGGCAGCCCAAAAACATGACAAGGGCATGTCACATTTGCGGAGCTGTGTAAACAATGGGGAATTAAAATGTTTCCGGAAAGACAGAGACGGTGTCCTGTGGTTCAAGGACAGGATCGTCGTACCCCGTAACCCGGAGTTACGTAAGAAATTTTTGACGAGGCTCACTTGTCAAAGTTTTCTATTTATCCTGGAAGCAACAAGATGTATCAAGAACTCAGAAGTAAGTTTTGGTGGACACGAATGAAGCGGGAGATCGCAAAATACGTGTCCGAGTTTGATACATGCCGGAGGGTGAAAGCAGACCACATGAAGAAACTGGGATTATTACAACCGCTTGGCATTCCTTCCTGGAAGTGGGAGGATGTGAGCATGGACATCATCGTCGGTTTACCCACCACATTTTAGAAACATGATTCCATGTGGGTGATCGTCGACCGATTCACCAAAGTTGCCCATTTTATCCCGGTCAACACCAATTACAACGCCAAGAAGTATGCTGAATTGTACATCTCAGGGATCTTTTGTTTATATGGCGTACCCCATACTATCATCTCGGATCGGGGCACTTTATTTGTGTCTCATTTTTGGGAGCAGTTACATGCTGCTTTGGGGACGAAGCTGATTCGTAGTTCAGCCTACCACCCTCAGACGGATGGGCAAACCGAGCGGGTGAATCAAATATTAGAAGATATGCTACGAGCTTGTGCTATAAACCACGGTAAGAACTGGGATGATCACTTACAGTTAGCTGAGTTCTCGTACAACAATGGGTACCAAGCCAGCATCAAAATGGTGCCCTACGAGGCGCTATATGGGAGAAAATGTCGCACGCCGCTGAATTGGTGTGAGTCTGGCGAAAGGGTCACCTTCGGGATTGATCTTGTCAACAATGCGGAAGAACAGGTTCGGCTGATTCAAGAAAACTTAAAAGCCGCCCAATCCCGACAAAAACAGTATGCGGACTGGAGAAGACGTCCTTTGCAATTTGAAGTCGGGGATCACGTGTATCTACGTGTGTCTCCAAGGAAGGGCGTCAACAGATTCGGGGTGAGAGGAAGTTGGCACCCCGATTTATCGGTCCATTCCAGATTGTGGAAAGATGTGGATCAGTTGCATACCGGTTGGAATTACCAGTGATACTCTCCTGTGTGCATGACGTCTTTCACATTGCGACACCCAGTTCCGAAAATAGAACCAAGTTAATGCATATGTGTGCCCAGGATGTTCATCACACATACACATGTAATCCACAAACTGAATTCAGAATATAACCACAAATAAATAGTGTTTAAGTACTTTATTACAATGACTCGAAGTCTCACTCATGAATCTCTAACTTATTCTTGCAGCGGAAGTCTCTAAAAGACAGCAGAAATAACTAAATAGCAGCAATCTCCATCTTCAACTCCAAAGGCATGTTGACGGTAGTTCGCACGCCTAGTACTCCACATGATCCTCGAAGTACTCTTCTCCTGTTGCTGAAGTTTATGTGATAATGCAAGGGTGAGTACATGTCGTACTCAGCAAGTGCGGGAAAAGTATGACATGTAGCTTTCACATGGTATGGAAACAAAAAGGCTCATTGCAGCAAGCAAATTTTATTTCACAAACATGATAAAAACAGCAACTATTTCTAGGTGAGTTAAAGCCCAATATATCCAAGTAAATCAGCAACATTCTATCATCATAATTCACCATTTATCATGTTTCAACCGACCATTAATCTTTCTCAAGTTCATCTCATGCTCATAAATATTCATATCCATCTCATATTCATATAACAAAAACCAAACTCATTGTCATGACTCAAAACAGTCCCAAAACCAATCCCAATGACCATACCATAACCATACCGAATAACCATCCCAAGTTTTTCCTCTAATCATGGAAGTTGGCCAGGTGCTTGTGACCGGAAGCACGGCTATCATGATAGTTTTACACTCTGCAGAGGTGGCACCACTATACCCACAAGTTCGTGATTTCGTCAACCGTCGGCAACTGCAGAACCTCCATTATACCAGTACACAACCGTCGGTGTATGGCCAAGAGATCACAAAATAGCCTTTACAAGGGGCTACTAGATGTATGGACTCACTGAGGATTCACCGGCAGGCTCGAATCACCATTCTCCCACCCACAGGCCCCCTCTTGTGCCATGCAGTTCCCAGGGCAGTCCTCTCTCGACTCCCATTCTCCGCGCCATCCACGGTCCATAATAAGCTAGCAACACACCTAATTAATCAGCTAAGCCGCACCCGTACTTGGCCTTGTGGTGGCACTATTTTCCTGGCATATTCTCGCATGAACCGGTCCTTAGATCTATGGCAAGTACCACCATCTCATCCAGCAACATTCACAAACCAAGCTTGCCTAGATCTCCCCGATTCCATGCACATTAACATCATCAAGATCTCATCCTCATTATTCATATGAGTGCAGTAGCTAAACATGTTTTGTTTCAGCTTCCCGTATCCCCTGGATTAAGCGAAGCAAAAAGGAAAAACGACCATACCCGACTCATCAACTTTCCCGGCGACAAGGATGGTTAACAAAAATAGTAAACTCCTATAAAAGGGTGTCCTATCAAGTTGACTCAAGCCTACGAGTTTTCGCAAACAAAACAGTTTCAAAACATGGGATCAATATGGTCAAGGGGCACTTGCCTTGCTCCCATGGTTCTTGTTATTCGAGCGTCTTGAAGTCTTGGTGCTGTAGATCCTTGTAGATGGCCTCTTGAGCTTGTCCTTCTACTCACTATCACGCACATATAAAATTTACAGCAATCAATCATCATGCACAAACTTTACTCAAGATGCAATGGGGTAGATGAATGCAAATCCTATGGTGCATTTTTATTAAACCAGTTTGTATGTGTTCTTGCATGTTTTAATGGGCTTTCATGGGGTTTTATGATGAACAAGGGTGCTGGGATGAATTGTGGACGTGGTAATGATCTTGACTCAAGATCTAGATCAATTCCACCGTCAAAAACCGATCAAAACGTGATCTGTCCACACGAAAAAGTTTCTGTTCGAAGGTGGCGAAGAAAACAGATGCGTAGAAACAGCGACGACGTCGTAAGATGGGTAACAAAGACCCACATTACTTCCCTTTGATGGCAGGGCCTTCCTCCTAGCAATGGCAGCAGCGGGGAATTTTTCTATGGAATATTAGGGCAGGACAGATCGTCGGCTCTTTTCCGGCGACGGCGAGGCGCGGGGCTCGACGGCGGGGCTCACCGGCAGGGCTCGACGGCGGGGCTCGACGGCGGGGCTCACCGGTGGGGCTCGCCGGTGGGGCTCACCGGCGACTGAACTCCGGCGTGGGGGGGTGGGTCCAACTCGGCGAGTTGGGGGCTAGGGCCTCCAAGTTGCCGACTTGGGGGGGAAGGGGGGGATGCAGCCAAGGGGGGGTGGTTAGGGTTCTATTGATAAGGGGGGAGGGAGGAGAATCCTAATCCAATTGGAGCAAAATGCTAACAAACTTTTCCCCAAATAATTTGTTGCGGCAGCAATGTGGGGAAATTCCCCTTTTTTGAGGAATTTGGAGATTTGTGGGAAAATTTGGGGAAATTGGAATTGGCTCATTTCAGCTATCTTTTTCCCATTCCTCACCATTTCTATGTCACCTACTCCATTTCTACATTCCCCTCTCCATTTCTATGTCCCACTCTCCATTTCTATATGCCCTTTTCCATTTCCGTGGTTCCTTACTCCATTTCTATGGTCCTTTCTCCATTTCTATGGTTCTTTCTCCATTTCTATGATTCTTTTCTCCATTTCTATGGTTCCTTCTCCATTTCTATGGTTCTTTTTCCATTTCCATAGTTCTTTCTCCATTTCTACTTCTTTTATAATGTTTCTCTATATGAAAAATGTATGCAATGCATGGAAATGAATTTGAGGGTGTTACAAACCTACCCCCCTTAAACTGAATATCGCCCTCGATATCTGATAGAGTGGAGAATAGATGAGGGAATTCTGCCTTGAGGTCTTCCTCACGCTCCCATGTAGTTTCGGCTTCCATGTGATGACTCCACTGTACCTTGTACCAACGGATCACTTTGTTCCTCGTGACCCTTTCCTTCACGTCCAAAATTTTTACGGGGTGCTCCGCGTAGGTCAGATCCTCTTGAAGCTCGAGGTCATCCATCGGTACTTGTTGTTCCGGTACTCTTAAGTACTTCTTTAGTTGGGACACGTGAAACACGTCGTGTACATCGGAGAGGTGCATTGGAAGCTCTAGTTGATAGGTTGCTTCTCCTCGCTTGCCCAAAATCTTGAATGGTCCGATGTAGCGAGGTGTTAACTTACCCTTGACGTTGAACCGTCGTTGGTCTCGGATAGGCGATACTTTAAGATACACAAAGTCTCCCACTTTGAAGGTCAATTTTCTTTGCCTATTGTCCGCATAACCTATTTGTCGTGACTGAGCAGCCTTCAAGTTTTCTCGTATCGTTTGGACTTGCTTCTCGGCCTCTTGCAGCACTTCGGGTCCAAACACTTGACTCTCTCCGGTCTCATTTCAGAACAGCGGCGTTCTACACCTTCTACCGTACAATGCTTCGAAAGGTGACATCTTCAAGCTTGCTTGGTAGCTGTTGTTGTATGAGAATTCAGCGTACGGCAGGCTCCTATCCCAACAATGCCCATGTTTCAAGGCGCAAGCTCTCAACATGTCTTCCAAAATCTGATTTGTCCTCTCAGTTTGCCCGTCGGTTTGCGGGTGATAAGCGGAGCTGAAATTCAGTCATGTACCCATGGCTTCATGCAGCTTCTTCCGGAACCTAGAGGTAAATTGAGAATCCTGATCTGAAACTATCCTCTTCGGAACTCCATGGCGACGCACGATTTGCTCCATATACAGCTCGGCTAGTTGTGCAACGTTGTACTTGGTTTTAACAGGAAGGAAATGGGCTGTTTTTGTCAATCGGTCCACGATAACCCAAATAGAGTCGTAACCCGATTGAGTAGGTAGCAATCCGACGATGAAATCCATGCTGATGTCTTCCCATTTCCACTCAGGTACTTTCAATGGCTGTAACAGTCCAGTGGGTCTTTGATGTTCGGCCTTCACCCGTTTGCACGTGTCGCATGAGGCAACATATTCAGCTATGTCCCTTTTCATACCATCCCACCAATAGCAAGTTTTTAGGTCCTTGTACATCTTTGTACAGCCGGGATGTATGGAATAAGGTGATTAATGTGCCTCCTTTAATATCGTACCACGGATGTGCTTCACGTTAGGCACACAAATCCTTTTCCCTAACCAAAGCGTGCCTTTCTCGTCTTCCCTGAAATCCTTTTCTATGCCTTATTGGATTCTTTCCTTGACTTCCTTGATTCTCTCATCCATTGCTTGGCCATCTCGTATCTCTTAATCCAGCGAAGAGTTGAGTTCTATCACTTCCATCTCGTTCAAGAACCCGAGATGTAACCATTCGAACTCCTTGTGCAGCTCAGGTGGCAGCTCCCGAACCGTGAGTTGGTGACATGCTCCCTTTCGGCTCAACTCATCAGCTACTACATTGGCCTTTCCGGGGTGATAGTTGATTCCAACATCATAATCCTTGATGAGTTCCAACCATTGATGTTGCCTCAAATTCAGATCCTTTTGCGTGAATATATACTTGAGGCTTTTGTGATCCATATAGATCTCACATCAGTGGCCAAGGATATAATGCCTCCAAATCTTCAAGGCATGTACCACGGCTGCATGTTCCAAGTCTTGTGTGGGGTAATTCAGCTCATGTTTCTTTAGTTGTCTCGACGCATTGGCAGCCACTTGTCCTTCTTGCATGAGCACACATCCAAGCCCTTGTCCTGATCCGTCACAATATATGTCGAAGCTCTTGCTCACGTCCGGCAATACCAAAACCCGCGCTGTGGTTAACCTCTTCTTTAGCTCCTCAAAGCTTTCTTGACACGCTGGTGTCCACTGAAATGCTTTTCCCTTCATTAGCAATTCAGTCATAGGCTTCCCTATTTTGGAGAAATCCTTGATTAACCGGCGGTAGTATCCAGTCATTCCAATGAAACTCAGAATATCTCTCATATTCCGCGGTTGGTTCCACTTTAAAACGTCTCCCACTTTTCCGGGATCAACCGATACTCCTCCCTCGGAGATGATGTGACCTAGGAACGATATCTCCTTTAGCCAAAATTGACACTTGCTGAACTTGGCATACAATTGATGCTCTCGCAGTTTCTGCAACGTCAACCTCAAGTGTTCTTCGTGTTCTTCCTCGCTCTTTTGAATACACCATGATATCGTCGAGGAAAACCACGATGAACTTGTCCATAAAGTATGTGGCTGCATTCGTTAACCCAAAAGACATAACGGTATATTCATACGAACCATACCATGTTTGAAATGCAGTTTTGGGTATGTCAGAGGGCTTAATCTTCAGCTGGAAGTATCCCGACCGAAGATAAATCTTGAAGAAAATTCGGGTACCTTTCATTCTGTCGAACAGGTCCTCTATACGGAGCAGCGGGTATTTATTCTTGATCGTCACTTCATTGAGAGACCTATAATCCACACACATCCTTTCGATCCCATCCTTCTTGTCTACGAAGAGGATGGGGCACCCCATGGTGACGAGCTTGGGCGTATAAAACCCTTTTCTAGCTGCTCCTGAATTTGCTTCTTGAGCTCCACTAGTTCATTAGTGGACATCCTATACATACTCTTCGCTATAGGTGGAGTTCCAGGTACTAAATCAATGGCAAATTCAATGTCTCGGTTAGGTGGCATACCTGGAAGTTCTTCCGGGAACACATCTGAATATTCTTGAACCACCAGAATGCTTTCCAATGTCGCTTCTTTGATGTGGTTCAGCACTGCCTTATCGGTTGCCGGTTGGGCTGCCTTGAACTCAATACGAGTACTGTGCTTACTCGTCAACGGCACGATCCTCTGAGCGCATTGAATCACGCCGTTGTGCTTTCTTAACCAATCCATTCATAGTATTATGTCAATCCCTCGGGAATCCAATATGATAAGGTTGGCAAGAAAGTCTACCCCCCTTATTTTAAGACTTGCTTTCGAACATACTATATGCATCAAGGTATATGAACTAAGCAACTTATTTTATTAATTTCAGCCTATATGAGGATGTGAACAAGTGACGAAGCATCTCACACCTCTCTACTTTGTGTGGATATGAACATTTGCCGAATCGTTCTACAACTCACACAAAGCACACAAACATAAGTAATCATCACAAAAATTCAGCACACCAATCTTATTCAAGCTACTACAATCTAAGTGTTCCTATCACAGCTTTATCCAATGGAAACCTAAACTTAATCGTGTGAACCGGTGCTGTTCTCGCCGTGTGATGGGGGTGGTCCATATATGGGCGCACGCCATGGTGAGTCGGCAGTCCATGTAGGGTTAGCACTACAGGAAAAACAATCATTGACGACGGCCAAATTTATTGTCGACGGGGCCGTCGTCTTTAATGTTATTGACGACGGCTTTATCTAGCCGTCGTCAATAACTTAGTTATTGATGACGGCTAGACGAGAAGAGTCGTCAATAAATTATTGACGATGGTGGCCGTCGTCTTTAACTAAATTCGGGCCCACCCGAGGAGTTATTGACGACGGTGACCTAGTACCGTCGTCAACAAGTCCTTATTGACGACAGTTTCCTAGCACCGTCGTCAATAACGGGGTATATAACCCGTGCGCGAGCCGGGAGGCGGCCAGTGCCGCCTCCCGACTCGCACCGGTCGCCGCCGCCTGTCGCCGCCGTCCCGGTCGCTGGCGCCCGTCCCCGCCACCGCCGCCGCCCGTCTCCGGCCGAGGTAAGTTCCCTCCCCCTCCCCTCCGTCCTCCCCGGCTTTTGTGTCCTACAAAACCAGGCACATTACACTTCTCTACTTCGATGGCGACCCTCCCAAAAGATACAGATGTGGCATCCTTTCCTGTCTATTACCTCTTGAGTGGTATATTGATGTAATTGTCTGCGGGCGGAACCTAACTTCTGTCCATTTATAGATTTTTTTGAGTCGAATTTGTATAGTGCTTGATGACCAAAGTTGCAAACCCAGTTTGTCCATGCTCGAGATTTCATATCGAAAGAACCAATTGACTGTACCCAGGATAAATAAATCACGATTAGTCACTGCAGATTGAGGGGGGACATATCTTTGGTTCATTGGAGAAAATAGAAGCCATCGTTGCTTAGCACAAATGATCAGCCATTAGCCTTTGTTCCTTTCAATGACCAATCAATGCACCATCCTATATGTATGCCTTTGTCCAATTAGCAGGATATCATTTTTAAGTAGCAAAGCAAAGTTATCACCTTCACAAAGGACGCACTTCAAAGGCTTGCCAACATTTTTCATCCATATATTATTTTTTGCATTATTTGCAGTTTAAAGTAAGGTTGCATGCATTTAGCTAATTCAATAAGGTGCACCTCAGAGGAAATTTGCATTCTAGCTTGCTGTTTAGTAAAGCTGAATTCTGCATTGACCAGGTGACCTATAATTTTTTCTAACTAGAGGATCTAGAATATTTAAAATAAGCATTAACATGCATGACTAAACCTTGGAATGTGTATCTGTAATGAGCAAGCATACTCATATTAATTATATTGCATTTATCATGACAGTTACATTGGAATCATAATTTTGTTATTTATAGAAGAGTTAAAAGAACATTCACATTAATCGATCCCTACAAATTTGGCCAGGAGGAATATTTATGCTAGTTATTTACAATTTAGTTTTTTAGAATATTGATGCAGAATTAAGTTGCATGGTCCTGTCATGAATTGGCAGCAAAAGGCAAAAGAAAGTGATCATCATCAAATCCATAAATTAGGTAATACATAAGGGACAGGTATAAAAAGGTACATGATATTCTTGATATTTCATATACAAATTGGGGACGGATGGCTTACCAGATCAGTAGATGGTGCTATGAACACTACATGCCCAACCAGGTTTAGTCCTGGCCGCCCACAGCTTCCTAAATAAAAGCTAGTTCCCCAATGTAGTTCTAAGAAAACAAAGATTCATATATACCAGTAAGATGCATTTCTGGATCCAAAAATATCCATATTGTATCTTGGAAAATTGACCCTGGAGCAACAAGCACTCAAGAAAATAACTCTTGAGCATTTAACTGCCGAACATTAGTCGTAGAATGTCTTTCACAGTATATGCGTTCAGTGGTTCTGTGGAGCCAATTGAGTTTTTGCGTCCACATGCAGCCAACAAAAACTTTTGCTGGATGCTGCAACTGGGAAATTAATAACACAACTGTTTAGGATCTGTAAAAATCTCACTTGTTGAAAACCACTACTGACTCGAGTGCAATTTAATCATCAATAATAACTCCGACATGTCCAATTTTCTTGTGACTGGGAAAGCAAACGGCATTCTCCCACAGGCCCATTTTGCAGGACAATCACACCATGCACCTTTACTTTCCAGAAAGAAGATAGACTACTAGAGGCAGCTGACAGCAGCATCAGCCAATGCACTGACGCGTCTCTTCATCCTATAAAACACCCTCCTTCCTCCACTTTCCCTCTCCCCTCTCCACTGGGAAGCGAGAGAGAATCCAGCATACCAACTTACATGCTCAAGTGGAGATTGAGGTGTCAAAGTAAAGGAAGAAGAGGGATGAGGTTTGCGCATCGCCCCGCCCCGCCGCAGAGCGACCGCCCCACGCCCCGCCCTGCCCCGCCCTGCCGCAGCCGCTGCCGTCCTGCCCCAAGCCCCGCCCGGCCGCCCCTGCTCGCGCCGAGCCCCGGCCGCGCCTCGGCCGCCGCCGCTCGCCGCGTCCTGCCCCGAGCCCCGCCCTGCTGTGCCGCCCGGCCCCGCCCAAGCCCCGCCCTGCTGCGCTGTCCGACCTTAGTTGATTAATTGTTTAATAAGTATTGTAATTGATTATTGTTTAATTAATACTTTGATTGATTGTGTGATTAGTTACTATATGTAAACAAATGGGTTTCGGCCCGGTCCGGCCTGACACGACCCATTTAGAGTCTGTCACGGCCCATTTAGTGATAATGTATTAGTTGAGACAGGCACGGAGGACGGCAAGCTCCCGCGCGTGGACGGCAGGCCCCGACGGTGCAGTTTCATCTTTGAACCACTTACGACGGGGCATAACGTACGACGGCTAAGCCTAAAGGCGTCGTAAGATAATGGCAGGCCCCAACAGGGCATAACTTAGGACGGCTGACCCACTTCTTTGTCTCTCGTTCTTTCCTTCTCTCTCGTTCTTTCCTCTCTCTCTTTTAAATGACTCAAAAACGAAAGATTGACATAAACCTATCCAACATGCGTCACCCGTTTCGAACAGGCCCTTCTCACATGTGTTACGCATGTGAGGCGTGTACGTTCGGAATTGTCCCTTTTTGGACAGCCTGGGAGTGACCGAGGGGGCGTGGCATGTGATGGAACGCAGGTTTAGATCTAGACGAGATTTCGACGGCATAACCCTGTTGTTCTCTGCTGCACCATTTTCGGGCGTGCAGTGGAGAACAGCGGGGTTATGCTGCCGAAATTTCGTTCGGATCCATACCACGCGTCTCGTCATGAGCACGCTCCGCTCGATCACTCTTGGGTGGGTTTAGGACCTATCCTTTCCAATAGATGTAGGGTCGTGACATAAATAAATTATAAAGTAACTATAATTTCCTTGACATTAAACTGCAGATTCAAACATGGGTGAGGATCGTAGTTGGATGTATACCGGTTGGAAGAACAGTTCTGGTGGTCACTCAGATGAGTGGTTCGCAAAGACAGATGCTTTTGTAGATCAAGCTTTTTCATTGTCAAATATCGATAAGGTGCGGTGCCCATGTACGAAATGTCAAGGTGCAAAGTGGTGGGACAAAGTGAATTTGGCGTTTCACTTATGTCGATACGGTTTCATGCAAGATTATGAGGTGTGGACCTTTCACAGTGAGACATCTTCTCAACCCTTACAAGTTTCAGATGAGGATGACAACACGGGGGTCGATAGGATGGACGAGATGCTTGATGCCATAAATCCTGAATTGATGGAGGATCCTCCTACAACGGAGGTTGAAGCGTTTTTCACGCTTCTCAAAGCTTCAGAAGAACCGTTGCATGAACACACCGAAGTGACGCTCCTTACTTTCATGACTAGATTTATGGCCATTAAGTCTAAGTATTTCTTCTCCAATAATTGCTACAACGATCTCATCAAATTGATCAGCGATATCCTTCCACAACCACATAAAGTGACTAAAGATATGTATCAGTGTAAGAAGTTGATTTCTGGTCTAGGTATGAAATATGAGAAGATTGATATGTGTCTAAACAATTGCATGCTTTTTTGGAGAGAGCATGCCAACGAGAACAAGTGCTTAAAATGTGGTAAAGCGAGATTTGTCGAAGTTGTTAATGATGTCGGTTCAAAAGTAATGACTCAAGTCGCACAGAAGCAGCTTCGCTACTTGCCTGTCACACCTAGGTTCAAGTGTTTGTTTCTATCTAAAAAAACAGCTAGACACATGAGGTGGCATAAAGAAGGTGTACGTGAGAACAACAGCATGATGGTGCACCCGTCGGACGGTGAGGCATGGAAGGCGCTTGACCGCTTCGATCTAGATTTCGCCAATGACGCGAGAAATGTTCGCTTTGTGTTGGCGACAGATGGCTTCTCACCGTTTCGTACAAACGCCACACCATACTCTTGTTGGCCCGTGTTTGCTATTCCGTACAACTTACCACCATCGCTTTGTATGAAGTATGAGTTCATGTTCCTATGCCTTATTGTACCTAGACCGGATCATCCTGGTTCACAACTGAACGTGATGATGCAGCCATTGATTGAATAGTTCAAAATGTTATGGACAGGAGTCAAAGCGTACGACTGTTATAGAAAACAGAAATTCAACCTTCGAGCTGCGTACTTGTGGTCTGTTCATGATTTTCCAGCTTACGGCATGTTTTCTAGCTGGAGCACTCATGGTCGATTGACATGTCCAATATGCGCTTCGGACACGGATTGTTTTCGTCTAAGTCATGGTGGCAAGATATGCTACTTTGATTGTCATAGACGTTGGTTACCGCCAAATCACGTGTTTAGGCAACAGAGAAATGCCTTCAGGAAGGGTACCATTGTAAAAAAGGGACCACCACAATGTCTGAACGGGTCGGAAATTGTTAAACAGCTCAACAATCTAGTGCCAGATGAAGGTCGTCCTGGATATTTTGTTGGTTACGGAGAGAATCACAATTGGACTCATATATCTGCACTATGGGAGTTACCGTATATGAAGTCTTTAATTCTAATGCATAACATTGATGTCATGCATCAGGAACGTAACATGGGCGAATGCATCATAAGCACGTGCTTGGATATGACGGGCAAAACAAAAGACAATATAAAAGCTCGGAAGGATTTGGCAGAGGTTTGTAACCGACCAAGTCTTGAGCTCTCTGAAGCTGGTGGCAAACCACGAGCTTCTTTCTGCCTTCGACCAAAAGAAAAGAAAGAAGTCTTCAAGTGGTTGAAACATGGAAGTTCCCAGACGGTTATGCTGCTAGCCTGAGAAGAGCCGTTAATGTTAAGACTGGAAATCTTACTGGTTTGAAGAGCCATGATCATCACATAATCATGGAAAGACTTCTGCCGGCTATGTTTCGAGGCTATCTTGACGATGAGGTGTGGAAGGTGTTAGCCGAGCTTAGCTATTTTTATAGACAGCTTTGTGCTAAAGAAATCAAAAGGGAGATGATGGAGAAGTTGGAAAAAGAGATACTTGTGCTTTTATGTAAGGTGGAAAAAGTATTTCCTCCAGGGTTCTTCAATCCAATGCAACACCTTCTAATCCATCTTCCATATGAAGCTAAAGTAGGCGGCCCTGTTCAATATAGGTGGATGTACCACATTGAAAGAGCACTCAGATGTCTAAAACCGATGGTTCGTAATAGGGCAAGGGTTGAAGGATGCATCGCCGAAGCATTTATACTTCAGGAGATAGGATACTTTTCAAGTGTCTACTTTGCAGAAGAACACAATGTTAATGCATCGGTGTTGCGGTACAATATGGCTGAAGCAACCTCTTGTAGCGAACTCTCACTTTTTCAAACGAGAGGCACCACTGTTGGTAGTGGCTCAAGCTATGATGCTTCAGCAGATGAAAAGACAGCTGCTTTGTTATTCATGTACGCTAACATAGATGGGATGGACAATTTTTTTCAGTAAGTGGTTGTTCAACATCTATACTAATTTGCGTGGTGTGTTATACATCTACGCTAATAATTTTGTTTTGTCCTTATTTAGTGAGTTCGATCGACAAAATTGGAAGTCTAAGCAGCAACCTACTAGCAAGCAAATACAAACAATGCGATATTATGGAGTAAATGGAGGACCTAACTTCCAAACCTGGTTTTGAAATCATGTAATGTTTTCCTTGTCTTGTTCCTCTTAGTAATTATGTTCATAGCATAAAATAGTCTTCTTACTTCATATGTTGGACAGTGCAAGACACAAGCCGGCGTTCATGAAGATTTGCGACAACTGTCCAACAGATCCATTAAAGTTAAACTCTTTGGTCGATATGATGTCAATGGGTTCCGATTTCGTTCAACTCAATTTGAAGCTCAACGTCCTCTAAGGGCAACATCAAACACCGGAGTTGTGATGAGGGCCGCCGATGCCGAAGGACGTGAAACTAATTTCTATGGGATCATAAACAAAATCCTAGAATTTAGTTTTGTCGGGAGTAAAGACCTTAAAATAGTCTTATTTGACTGCGATTGGTTTGATAATAACAATGGAACTCAACAAAACCAATTTGGCATGGTAGAAGTCAAACACAAGGACCGACTACGAGGCTACGACACCTTTGTCCTTGCACACCAAGTCGAACAAGTGTACTATCTACAATATCCATGCGAAAAACTTAGTGCATGGTGGGTTGTACAAAAGGTGAATCCTCGTGAGCGGTTATATACACCGGACAATACTAGTTACATTGATGAGGCTGATGTTGTTTACCAAGAAGAAGAGTTGCCGGATTCTTTTGTCGTTGAGCCTGGTCTACGACTCGATGAATTAGTTGGAGATGCACAAGATGTACAAACTCATAATGTGAAAAAACGAAAACGGCAAACAACCACGACAAAAGATCAATGGTCCGGTTTACGAAGTAGAGTACATGATCGTGATACTGATGAATTTTGAAATTGAGTACAAGTAACGTTTCCTTCATCTCTTCTTTCGTCTTCTATATTTTCCTTTAAATTCATTATCAAATTTCCTTTCATCAGGATGTAGTCGAGCAGTAGACGACGGGGGATGCGGGGCTTTCTGCCCCCGAGAGCAGACTCCGTTTTCCAGGGCTGTCAGTCTAGCAATGGTAGACTGTCTCAGCTGTTGGGCCTCGACAGAGGCCAGGGGTCACGAGAGCGGTCACGACAGGTAAAGAATATTAAATTACATAAATTATATAAATAACTTTCTTAAATCTATGTTACCAATCTTCAAATTTTTAGGACGACTCTACGTCTGAGGAGATAGAGGCCAGGGGTCCTCTTCACACACCACAGGTTTCGGAGCCTGTTACAGATCCTGCTTCAGATGCTCTTCAAGTTCTGGCACCGCAGGCTTCAGACCCTGCTTCAGAGCCTTTCACAAAGCCTGATGTGGAGCCGGCTCCACAGCGGCGTTACAGGTCCTCCTCCGGTTCCTGCACGCCTAGAAGATCGGGTCGGTATTCGTCCGGTTGGCGATAGGTAAGTAAATCTATAACAAATCAATTTAGATATTTTAACACTTATATATGTACTAATTGAGAATCGTGTATTAGGTCTTGGGCCGATGACTCATTCACGGGTCAAGGACGCCACCGCCAGGTCAACACTGTCCTGGGCCAGCTCATCCGTTGTCACTACCTAGCTCTAGTGAACGGACGGGCTGCTACGTCTTGGGACGATTACGCTACGGCTCAGGACATTACCTATGGAAACCACCAGGAGCATGTGTGGCATGAATTCATGATAAGTAAATCGTCTATTCGTTAAATGCAAACCTATTATATGTTAAATACATTAACTTGTATATTTCTTCTTGTAAAAATATTACCGTTTGGAGGACAAGGCCCAGCTGGATCACGCTCGCCTGGTCTTCAACAATAACGCTGGGAAGCTCCTGACGCAGTCGATTTTAACAGCTCGCATTCAGGCTACGAAGGTGTACTATAAGTTGCATCCGGATGAGGGTGAGTCGGGGCAGTTTAGGGATGTGGCGGACAAGTACTTGACGGAGGCACAGTACGTAGAGGTAAATTCTTTATTTTACTTTGCTTCATTATCCAATTTTCATCAATGTTTTCATCCAACAACAAATGTGTGCAGGTCAGCGTACCGTGGCTTGAGTCCTGTCCGGACGCCTACAGTTCCCTATGTGCTCATTGGGCGAGCCAGGGCTTCCAAGGCGTGTCGATGACCCGCCGACAGAGTCGAGGGACGGATGGGAAACACCGTCTTGGCGGGGACGGCTACGTACGCCTTGCTAAACGGATGGTAAGTGATACTCGAGTTATATTATAGTGAATTTCTATCGGTATCATTGTGCTAACATGTATTGATAGGAGCGCGAGATCGGTCAGGAGCCGACCGCTATCCAGGTGTGGAGGAGGGGTCACAATGGAAGTGACCCCTCGCAGCCTGATCAGCTGTCTTCTCAGACAGCGACGGAGACGTTGGTGAGCTCTTCAGTTGACTTAATTGTATTCTCTTTAAAACTTTTGATGACTTTAATTTTCTGTATTTTCAGGAAAAGTATGGGGAGGAGGTGCAGAGGCTTCGAGGCCACGATTACGATTGGCAGAACTCGCCGATCGTACCTGAAGCCGCCTATGCAAGTGGTGGCGGTAAACCTCACGGCCGGTGAGTTCTGTTGTTTATCATTTACTTTTATGAACTTCGAGACACGAAACTTTAATACTCTTACTTCGTTGTGTAGGTTGGCCATCTTCGATGGAGTAGTAGACTCAAGGGAGGTGCGGTCTTACTCGAGGGCCTCTTCATCGCAGGGTGGATCCAGCAGGCGTGGCAGCCGCGATCTAGAGCTCCAGAGTGTCCAGGAGGAGCTCCAGAGGACGCAGGAAGTGCTGAGGCTCGCGAACGAGAGGCAGGCAGCCGAGCTCTGGGCTAGAGACGAGTATCAACACTCGTACATGCTACAGCTGCAAGCTGCCATGCAGGTAAGTTCAGATAATTGTACTCAACGTTTCTAATATATAAATGACATGTATAATAATTTACTTCATATTTGTAGGCTATGGCCACAGGACAGCCTGTTGTCTTTCCTCAGTGGGCGCCGCCACCGATACAGCTACCACAGGGGCCGACGTCAGGAGCACAGGTACAAAATTTCTCATAATAGCTGCAACTAGTTAAACTTGCTCAAATTTAGTTGAATTTGATCAAACTTACTTAAACTTAGAGAAAATTAGTTAAACATCCTCAAACTGAGTAAAATATGGTACAACTTACTCAACTATAGTAAAATATGACCAAACTTACTCAAACATAGCCAAAACTATTTGAACTAGCTCAAACACAAACACTACTAGTCCATACTTCTCAAACTTAGTAAAATATGAGCAAACTTACTCAAACATAGCCAAATCTAGCTAACTTGCTCAATTCTAACTTGTAATGAGTTTATTTAATCATATACACATTTGTGAACTTCTAATTTGTCTAACTATACATGTACATCCCCTCAGCAACCAGCGTTTGGACGAGCGCATGACGACTTCCTGGACTCCGGTGGCAGCGGTCGGGGTAGCGTAGGGTAGTGTGGCGTGCGTATAGTGTTTTTGTGCCTGCCTGTGATGTATATTTTGATTGCCTATGATCTGGCCATCGAGCCAGGGCTGGCCTCGAAGCCAGGGCAGGATTTTCTATTTTTTAAAAAAAAATTGGAAAGCTTATTGACGACGGTTTCTGGTACTTGGCCGTCGTCAATAAGCCATTAGTATTGACGACGGCCAGGTACCAGAAACCGTCGTCAATAAGCCATTGTTATTGACGACGGCCAAGTAGAAACCGTCATCAATAATCCATGGTTACTGACGACGGTTCAAATCCTGGCCGTCGTCAATACTCTGCTCTAGCTTATTGACGACAGCCTGATTTAGCTGTCGTCAATAAGCCATTGTTATTGACGACGGCCAGGTACCAGAAACCGTCTTCAATAAGCCATCGTTACTGACAATGGTTCATATCCTAGCTGTCGTCAATAAGGTTATTGACGACAACTAGATTTAGCTGTCATCAATAAGATTATTGACGACGGTTACCGTCGTCAATAAAGTTATTGACGACTAATAATTGACGACAACCGAAAACCGGCGTCTATAAAGTTTTACCTGTTCTTATTGACGACGGTTTCTGGCCGTCGTCTATTGTCCGGATTCCTGTAGTGTAGATGACGCTGGTGCTCCATTTGATCCCGCGTTGGCACGAGTCTCCTCTTGTTTCTCCAGCAAATATAGCTTCTTGCGGAGGTAACGGATCTCTTCTTGTGTGCTTGCGTAGCAGTTTCCTAACTCCACGAGCAACCTCTGAGACTTGTCAGCAGCTTGTGGGTTGGAAAGAGCTGTTACATGGGGCCCAATGATCTCCCTTTTACCACTCTTCCGATACGGGTGCAGCTCAAAAGTTGTGTCCTCAAGCTATCCACGGAAGACGTAGCACAGTCCGGTGAGTGCATCCCATGCAGCATCATCGATAGCTTCTGCCCTTGTAGCTCTCCATGTGGGTGTGAAGTGCCGAGTGACAACCCTACCGTTAGATAGGATGGCTACATCAGCCTTCCACTCTTCATGTCCACGACGAGGGACTTTCTTGAGGAGATATTCCGGGTATAGCTGCAGCAATCCAGAAATTCCTTGAGCTCCCTAGATATGTGTCCTCCTTCCATTCCGTCAGACCGAAATTCTTGAACTGAATGGTTGGCCCATTCATCACCTTCATTATTGGTCTCAGCAAGGGGTGGCTCCTCCTCGGGTTCATCTCCTTCCGTCATAGCTTCATGAGGCTCCACCGGGTGTAAGCCCGCGTAAAACTCCTCCTGAGGTGCGTACCAATGCTGTTCTTGTGGATCATCTTCCATGTCATCTTCGGATGGTTCCACCTCTTCCGGATCCTCTTCCTCATGCATATACTATTGACTTCATCTTCATCACGAGGTTCCGTCTTCACTTCCTCCCAATATGGTCCATCGGACACCTCAATGGGGTTAAGAGCACTCCCACGTGGTGGTGGACGAGTTCTTATGCGTGCTGTGCTCCTGGTGACCGGCATATATAAATAAGACATGAGAACTTTAGAGAAGGAAGACATAACTCCAAAACTTCAGAAACTATGGAGCAAGGAAGAAAAAGTGTTGCTGTCCAAAAGAAGAGAAAAGGAGGGGCTGGAAATAGCACTTTGCGGTGACTGAGTTGACAAGAAAAATGCAGCAGCAAGCAATTTTCGAAAATAGCGGTTTAGAGGGGTGTGCCTATGTGTTTTAGAGTGTCCATTCTACCTAGGCTTGCGTCCTACGGTCAACGTGGCTCTGGTACCAATCTGTGACACCCGGTTCCGAAAATAGAACCAAGTTAATGCATATGTGTGCCCAGGATGTTCATCACACATACACATGTAATCCACAAACTGAATTCAGAATATAACCACGAATAAATAGTGTTTAAGTACTTTATTACAATAACTCAATGTCTCACTCATGAATCTCTAACTTATTCTTGCAGTGGAAGACTCTAAATGACAGCGGAAAATGGTTAAGACAGCAGGCTCCAACTTCAACTCCACAGGCATGTTGACGGTAGTTCGCACGCCTAGTACTCCACATGATTCTCGAAGTACTCTTCTCCTGTTGCTGATGTTTATATGATAATGCAAGGGTGAGTACATGTCGTACTCAGCAAGTGCGGGAAAAGTATGACATGTAGCTTTCAACAAGGTATGGAAACAAAAAGGCTCATTGCAGCAAGCAAATTTTATTTCACAAACATAATAAAAACAACAACTATTTCTAGGTGAGTTAAAGCCCAATATATCCAAGTAAATCAGAAACATTCTATCATCATTATTCACCATTTATCATGCTTCAACCGACCACTAATCTTTCTCAAGTTCATCTCATGCTCATAAATATTCATATCCATCTCATATTCATATAACCAGAACCAAACTCATTGTCATGACTCAAAACAGTCCCAAAACAAATCCCAATGACCACACCATAACCATACCGAATAACCATCCCAAGTTTTCCCTCTAATCATGGAAGTTGGCCAGGTGCTTGTGACCGGAAGCACGGCTATCATGATAGTTTTACATTCTGCAGAGGTGGCACCACTTTACCCATAAGTTCGTGATTTCGTCACCCGTCGGCGACTGCAGAACCTCCATTATACCAGTACACAACCGTCGGTGTATGGCCAAGAGATCACAAAATAGCCTTTACAAAGGGGCTACTAGATGTATGAACTCACTGAGGTTTCACCGGCAGGCTCGAATCACCATTCTCCCACCCACGGGCCCCCTCTTATGCCATGCAGTTCCCAGGGCAGTCCTCTCTTGACTCCCGTTCCCCGCGCCATCCACGGTCCATAACAAGCTAGCAACACACCTAATTAATCAGCTAAGACACACCCATACTTGGCCTTGCGGTGGCACTATTTTCCTGGCATATTCTCGCATGAACCGGTCCTTAGATCTACGGCAAGTACCACCATCTCATCCAGCAACATTCACAAACCAAGCTTGCCTACATCTCCCCGATTCCATGCCCATTAACATCATCAAGATCTCATCCTCATTATTCATATGAGTGCACTAGCTAAACATGTTTTATTTCAGCTTCCCGTATCCCGTGGATTAAGCGAAGCAAAAAGGAAAAACGACCATACCCGACTCATCAACTTTCCCGGCGACAAGGATGGTTAACAAAACTAGTAAACTCCTATAAAAGGGTGTCCCATCAAGTTGACTCAAGCCTACGAGTTTTCACAAACAAAACAGTTTCAAAACATGGGATCAATATGTTCAAGGGGCACTTGCCTTGCTCCCATGGTTCTTGTTGTTCGAGCGTCTCAAAGTCTTGGTTCTGTACATCCTCGTAGATGGCCTCTTGAGCTTGTCCTTCTACTCACGATCACGCACATACAAAATTTACAGCAATCAATCATCATGCACAAACTTTACTCAAGATGCAATGGGGTAGATGAATGCAAATCCTATGGTGCAGTTTTATTAAACCAGTTTGTATGTGTTCTTGCATGTTTTAATGGGCTTTCATGGGGTTTTATGATGAACAAGGGTGCTGGGATGAAGTGTGGACGTGGAGATGATCTTGACTCAAGATCTAGATCAATTCCACGATCAAAAACTGATCAAAACGTGATCTGTCCATACGAAAAAGTTTCTGTTCGAAGGGGGCAAAGAAAACGGTTGCGTAGAAACAGCGACGACGTCGTAAGATGGGTAACGAAGACCTACCTCACTCCCCTTTGATGGCAGGGCCTTCCTCCTAGCAATGGCAGCAGCGGGGAATTTTTCTATGGAATATTAGGCCAGGACAGATCGTCGGCTCTTTTCCTGCGACGGCGAGGCGTGACGGGGCTCCTCGGCAGGGCTCGACGATGGGGCTCGACGGCGGGGCTTGACGGCGGGGCTCATCGGCAGGGCTCACCGGTGGGGCTCGCGGGCGGGGCTCACCGGCGACTGAACTCCGGCAAGGGGGGGTCCAACTCGGCGAGTTGGGGGCTAGGGCCTCCAAGTCGCCGACTTGGGGGGGGAGGGGAGGGGGGCTGCCGCCAAGGGGAGGGGTTTGGGTTCTATTTATAAGAGGGGAGGGGGGAGAATCCTAATCCAATTGAAGCAAAATCCTAACAAACTTTTCCCCAAATAATTTGGTGCGGAAGCAATGTGGGGAAAATTCCCCAAATGTGGGGAATTGGGGAATTTGGAGATTTGGGGGAAAATTTGGGGAAATTGGAATTGGCTCATTTCAGCTATCTTTTTCCCATTCCTCACCATTTCTATGTCACTTACTCCATTTCTACATTCACTCTCCATTTCTATGTCCCACTCTCCATTTCTATATGCCCTTCTCCATTTCTATGGTTCCTTCCTCCATTTCTATGGTCCTTTCTCCATTTCTATGGTTGTTTCTCCATTTCTATAGTTCTTTTCTCCGTTTCTATGGTTCCTTCTCCATTTCTATGGTTCTTTTTCCATTTCCATAGTTCTTTCTCCATTTCTACTTCTTTTATAATGTTCCTCTACATGAAAAATGTATGCAATGCATGGAGATGAATTTGAGGGTGTTACACACATTTCTCAGCTGATGAAGTGCCTCAAGCTTTGCACCACTGTTCAGCTGGGAGATATTGAAGAACTGAAACCGGATCTCACTTATCGGGAGGAACCGGTTCAGATTATTGATGAGAAGGCCCGAACCACACGCAACCGTATGTTGTGGTTCTACAAAGTTCTATGGAGTAATCACTTCGTAGATGAAGCGACATGGGAGAGCAAAGGCTTTATTCGCGCTAACTACCCCGACTTTTTTAACGTCACACATCCCGTAATTTTCCACCGTCCTCTCTCTCATTTTTACCTTACAATCTCGGGATGAGATTCTTTTAAGGGTGGGGGGGAGGAATGTAAGGGCCCAAGTTTTGCATATACTAAAAGTGTTCATCACACCATACTCACCTCATTTGAGGAGATCTTATGAACACCTTTGAAGAGAAAGTAAACATCATGAAGAAAGTCATTAGATGATAAACTCACAAAATGCAAAAGTGGTATTTCCCACATGCATCATATAGGGCTGATACATGTTTAACTCATAAACTTGATTAGGAATGCTCATGCCAAATTTCACCGAAATCTAAAACCTTTTGAGGTATGTTTGGGAATAATTAGAAAAGGCTAGTTTGAACTTAAATTCAAATTCAAACTCCTTTCACCCCATGAATTAAAAAGTGGGATTCATATTAACACTCAGCACATTTTTGTGAGCTCACACACCAATTTTCACTCCATTATGAGTTAATCTTGACATGACCTATTTTGGCTCAATTCAAATCAAATTTGAATTTCAGTTAACCTTTGCTGCAAATTTGATCAAATCGAATCACACCTCAAATTATTCAAACTCAACTGGCCATTTTGTGGTTTGATCAAATTTCAAAGGGCATGAGGGTCACCAATATTAAGAGCAGTGGAAAATTGAAGTATAGAGGTTAAAAACTGAGGAGTGGGAGCCTCCTGTCAGTCACCCGAGTGATCAACAGATTGAAGAGCCGGCGCTCGGTTTATCGGGCTGTTGCAGCGCGCGCCACCGAGCCACAGCGCCGGCCACCACCTGCTTCACTCGCACCCCGCTGGAGCTGCCGCTCGGCGCCCTTATCACTCCTCGAGCAGCCCAAAGGTGAGTTCGTCACCGCTCTCACGCGCTTACTCGTCCTCTGTTCTGCTCCCGCGAAGAACACCACCACCGCCCGCTCTCAGTGTCGCCCGATCGCAGACCGCGACCAAGATTCGGTTGAGCGAGCTCTCCACAGCAAAAACGATCGCCACAGCGTGCTCTTGCGTGCTACCTCGTCCACTCTGGCACTGTTGGCTGCTGTTGGCCACCAATTGAAGAACAGCGCCTCACGTCCGAAGTACCCCGGCGGAACCGAAAGCGGCTCACCATGGACAGCACGCTGCGGCCATCCTCACCTCCATCTCCCTACACAAGAAAGGTGTGTTGTCATGCGTAGAAGATGTAGCCAAAATCCGTTTGGCAAATTATCAACCATAGAATGTGAATTTCCAAGTATACCAAAAGCTAGTTCATTTCCGAGCTCAATTTATACTGAAATTCAGATTTCTCCTAACCTTGTCGGTCAAGCTCGTTGGTCAGTAGGTTCTACACATGCTAGCGCACACTCTCGAGGAAGAAGCAGAGAAAACCGTCGAGGGTCATCTGTGAAATGGCTGTTTTCCTCGCCGCGAACACAAACCATCTCGGCTCACCATCGAGAATATGTTTTGTAACACCCTCAATTTCACTACCATGCATTGCATACATTTTTCATGTAGAGAAGCATTTAAAAAGAAGTAGAAATGGAGAAAGGAAAAAAGAAATGGAGAAAGAACCATAGAAATGGAGAAAGAACCATAGAAATGGACAAAAGAACCATGGAAATGGAGAAAGGAACATAGAAATGGAGAGAAATGGAAATAAGATAGCTAAATTGAGCCATCCCAAATTTCCCCAAATTTCCCAAAATTCCCCAAAATTTCCCAAATTCCCCTAGGGGTAATTTCCCCCACATTTGGGGGGAATTTCCCCCAAATTGGCCGCAGCCTTGAGGGGGGGGGGTAACCCTAGGACTCTTTGGTTGAGTCCCATCTTGCTAGGACTCTCCTTCTCCCCCCCCCCCTTATAAATACAACCCCCAGCCCCCCCCTTATTCCTTTGGCTGCCGCCCCCCTGCTCCCCCAACTCGCCGAGTTGTCCCCTGCCCCCCCAACTCGCCGAGTCCCCCCCCCCCTTGCCAGAGTTTGGCCGCCGTCGAGCCCCGCCGTCGAGCTCCGTCACGCCTCGCCATCGCCGGGGAAGAAGCCTGACATTCTGCCCTACCATAATTCTCTGCAGAAAAACCCCCCGCTGCTGCCATTGCTAGGAGTGAGACCCTGCTGCAAGGAGGATGTGAGGTAGGTCTTCACTACCCCTCTTACGACATCGCTGCTGTTTTTATGCACCTGTTTTCTTCGCCCCTTCAAGCAGAAACTTTTGGTGTGTGGACAGATCATGTTTTGGTCGATTTTTGACGGTGGAATTGATCTAGATCTTGTGTCAAGATCATCACCACGTCCACACTTGATCCCAGCACCCTTGTTTATTATAAAACCCCATGAAATCCTATTAAAACATGCAAGAACACGTACAAACTGGTTCTATAAAACTGCACTATAGGATTTGCATTCATCTACCCCATTGCATCTTGAGTAAAGTTTGTGCATGATGATTGATTGCTGTAAATTTTGTATGTGTGTGGTCGTGAGTAGAAGGACAAGCTCAAGAGGCCGTCTACGAGGAGCTACAGCACCAATACTTCGAGACACTTGAGCAACACGAACCACGGGAGCAAGGCAAGTGCCCCTTGACCATATTGATCCCATGTTTTTGAAACTGTTTTGTTTGCGAAAATTCATATGCTTGAGTCAACTTGATGGGACACCCTTTTATAGGAGTTTACTAGTTTTGTCAGCCATCCTTGTCGCCAGGAAAGTTGATGAGTCGGGTATCGTCGTTTTTCCTTTTTGCTTTGCTTAATTAACAGGATACGGGAAGCTGGTATAAAAAATGGTTAGCTACTGTACTCATAAGATTTTACATGATGAGAACTTGATAATGTTAATGAGCATGGAATCGGGGAGATCTAGGCAAGCTTGGTTCGTGGATGTTCCTGAATGAGATGGTGGTTTATTTGCCATAGATCTAAGGACTGGTTCATGCGAGCACATGCTAAGAAAACAGTGCCACCACAAGGCCAAATATGGGTGCGGCTTAGCTGACTAATTAGGTGTGTTGCTAGCGTGTTATGGACCATTGGATGGCGCGGGGAATGGGAATCGATAGGGACTGCCCTGGGAACTGCATGGCACAGGAGGGGGCCCGTGGGTGGGAGAATGGAGATTCAAGCCTGCTGGTGAAACCTCAGTGGGTCCGTACATTCTATTAGCCCCTTTGTAAAGGCCATTTTGTGATATCTTGACCATACACCGACGGTTGTGTACTGGTATAATGGAGGTTCTTTCTAGTCGCCGACAGATGACGAAATCACAAACTTGTGGGTGAAGTGGTGCCACCTCTGTAGAGTGTAAAACTATCATGATAGCCGTGCTTCCGGTTACAAGCACCTGGCCAACTTCCATGATTAGAGGCAAAACTTGGGATGTTTATTCGGTATGGTTATTGTATGGTCATTGGGATTGGTTTTGGGACTGTTTTGAGTCATGACAATGAATTTGGTTTTGGTTATATGAACATGAGATGGTTATGAATATTTATGAGTATGAGATGAACTTGAGAAAGATTATTGGCTGGTTGAAGCATGATAAATGGTGAAATATGATGAAAGAATGTTGCTGAATTACTTGGTTATGTTGGTATTAAACTCTAGAAAGTAGTTGCTGTTTTTACCATGTTTGTGAAACAAAATTTGCTTGCTGCAATGAGCCTTTTTATTTCCTACCTTGTTGTAAGCTCCATGTCATACTTTTCTCGCACTTGCTGAGTACGACATGTACTCACCCTTGCAGTCCCACATATACATCAGCTACAGGAGAAGAGTACTTCGAGGAACATGTGGAGTACTAGGCGTGCACACTACAGTCAGCATGCCTGTGGAGTTGAAGTTGGAGCCTGCTGTTTTAGTTATTTTCCACTGTCGTTTAGAGTCTTCCGCTGCTAAATAAGTTAGATATTCATGAGAGAGACATTGAGTCAATGAAATAAAGTACTTAAACATTATTCGTACGTGGTTATATTCTGAATTTCAGTTTGTGGAATGCATGTGTATGTGTGATGAACATCCTGGGCACACATATGCATTCACTTCGTTCATTTTCGGAACCGGGTGTCACAAATTGACATCAGAGCCACGTTGACCGTAGGACGCAAGCCTAGGAACACCCCTCTAAACTTTTATTTTCAAAAATTGCTTGCTGCTACACTTTAATTGTCAATTCAGCCACCGCAAAGTGCTATTTTTGGCCCCTCTTTTTCTCTTCTTTTGGACAGCAACACTTTTATTTTCTTGCTTCATAGCTTCTTAAGTTTTGGAGTTATTTCTTCCTTGTCTAAAGTTTCTCATGTCTTATTTGATGCCGGTGATTAGGAGCACAGCACGCATAAGGACTCGTCCACCACCACGTGGGAGTGCACTTAACCCCATTGAGGTGTCCGGTGGTTCATATTGGGAGGAGGTGAAGATGGAACCTCATGATGAATATGATGTCAATAGCTCTATGCATGAGGAAGAGGTCCCGGAAGAGGTGGAACCATTCGAAGACGACATGGAATATGATCCACAAGAACGGCATTGGTACGCACATCAGGAGGAGTTTCACGCGGGCTTACACCCCGTGGAGCCTCATAAAGCTATGTCGGAAGGAGATGAAACAAAAGAGGAGCCACCCCTTGCTGAGGCCAAGAATGAAAATGATGAATAGGCCAACCGTTCAGTTCAAGAATTCCGGTCCGACGGAATGGAAGGAGGACACATATCCAAGGAGCTCAAAGAATTTCTGGATTACTGCAGCTTATACCCGGAATACCTTCTCAAGAAAGTCCCTCGTCTCGGACATGAAGAGTGGGAGGCTGAGGTAACCATACTATCTAACGTTAGGATTGTCACATGGCACTTCGCACCCACATGGAGAGCTACAAGGGCAGAAGCTATTGATGATGCCGCATGGGATGCACTCACCGGACTGTGCTACGCCTTCCGTGAGCAGCTTGAGAACACTACTTTTGAGCTGCACCCGTATCGGAAGAGTGGTACAAGGGAGATCATTGTAGCCCTTGGAGGAGCTCTTTCCAACCCACAAGCTGCTGACAAGTCTCAGAGGTTGCTCGTGGAGATAGGAAACTGCTATGCAAGCGCACAAAAAGAGATCCGTTACCTCTGCAAGAAGCTGTATTTGCTGGAGAAACAAGAGGAGACTCGTGCCAACGCGACAGCAAATGGAGCACCAGCGTCATCTATCCCTACATGGACTGCCGACTCACCATGGAGTGCGCCCATATATGGACCACCCCCGTCACACGGCGAGAACAGCACCGGTTCTCACGATTAAGTTTAGGTTTCCATTGAATAAATCTGTGATAGGAACGTTTAGATCGTAGTAGCTTGAATAAGAGTGGTGTGCTGAAATTTTTGTGATGATTGCTTGTTTTGTGTGCTGATGTGAGTTGTGGGATGCTTCGGCGAATGTCCACATCCACACATAGTGGAGAGATGTGAGATGCTTCGGCATGTGTTCACATCCTCATATAGACTGAAATTAATAAAAGAAGTTGCTTAGTTCATACACCTTGATGCATATAGTTGGGGATCATTCTAAATTTCTATTTCCTACTCTACTCTCTCACAGATGGTGAGGGAAAACTCCAACCACCAAAGGAGGAATGCTCATGGTAACAACAAACCACAAGAGGATGGTAATGTTGAAGTTTCTGAAAATGCCAACCCCGCGGTTGATGCAAGCAACCTTGAACAGTTGATGACTATGCAAAACCAGCTAATGCAGACGATGATAGTTGGGACAGCTGAAGGCCAACAACAACAACAATCCTAACCCCGTTCCTGCACCCCCACCGCCGCCACCACCACCACCGCTGGCTCACAACAGATTGGGAGAGTTCATGAGGACTAGGCGGCCTACTTTTGCACAAGCCAATGATCCTGTGGAGGCTTATGATTGGCTGAAGTCTATGGAAAATAAGCTTGCTATTGTTCAGTGCAATGATCGGGAGAATGTTCTCTTCGCATCGCACCAACTCATTGGAGCAGCCGCTGATTGGTGGGACGCTCTTTGCAATGCTCATGTCAACCAGGAGACTATCACTTGGGCGGAATTCAAGGAGAGTTTCCGCTCTCACTATGTCCCTGCAGGAGTCATGATGCTTAAAAGGCAAGAGTTTGAAGGTATCCGCCAAGGAAGGAAGAGCGTGAATGAGTACCTCAACAAGTTCACGCAGCTGTCAAGGTATGCTCCAGAAGATGTCAACTCGGATCAAAGGAAGCAGTACTTGTTCATGACAGGATTGAACAATGAAATTCAAGTTCAGCTGCTCAACAATGACTATGCAAACTTCCAAAAGCTCGTTGACAAAGCTATAGTGGTCGAGAGCAAGATCCGTGAGATTGAGCAAGAGGGCAAGAGGAAGATGCCATATAAAGGACAGCCACAAGGGAGCAATGTACGTCCCCGTTTCATGCCACCAGCTGCACCACATTATGGCTCGTCCACTTATACTTTCCGCCCTTAAAATCCACCCCGCTCTAATCAGCCACCGCAGCAACGTCCTGTTATGCAAGCACTCTGTGTGCCTATGCCTCCTACGCCCCATCCCAACATGGGTGTCTATGCTCAAAACCAGCCTCGCCCCAACATTCCTGCTGTTATGGGCAACAAGGCATGTTTTTCATGCGTAGAGGCGGGACACTTTGCAAGTCAGTGCCCGAAGAAAGGCCTTGGACAGCCGAGCAACACACTGAAACAAAACCTGAGGCCAAATGGAGGGGCTAATCAAGGTAACCATGGACAGCAGAACTATGCTCGTGGCAATGTGAATCACGTCTCCGCTGAGGAAGCACAACAAGCTGAGGACGTCGTGATTGGTATGTTTCTCGCCAACGCAAACCCAGCCAATATTTTATTTTATTCCAGAGCATCGCATTCATTCATCTCATCCAAGTATATTGCCAAGTATAACCTGCCCATATCTCATATGAAACAAACTATGTTGGTTAATTCTCCCGGTGGAGAGATGAGGACTAATATAGTATGTCCGAAAGTAAGCCTTAAAATAAGGGGGTAGACTTTCTTGCCAACCCTATTGTCTTGGATTCCCAAGGGATTGATATAATACTTAGAATGGACTGGTTAAGCAAGTACAACGGAATGATCCAATGTGCTCAGAGGATCGTGCAGTTGACGAGTGAGCACGGTACTCGTATTGAGTTCGAAGCAGCTCAACCTACAACTGAGGAGGCAGTGCTGAACCACATCGAAGAAGTGACATTGGAAAGCATTCCAGTGGTTCAAGAATATTCATATGTGTTCCTGGAAGAACTTCCAGGTATGCTACCTGACCGGGACATTGAATTTGCCATTGATTTAGTACCTGGAACTGCACCAATAGCGATGAGGCCGTATAGGATGCCTGCTAATGAATTAGTGGAGCTCAAGAAGCAAATTCAGGAGCAGCTAGAAAAGGGTTTTATACGCCTAAGCTCGTCACTGTGGGGAGCCCGCGTGCTCTTCGTAGACAAGAAAGATGGGACCCAAAGGATGTGTGTGGACTATAGGTCTCTCAACGAAGTGACGATCAAGAATAAATACCCGCTGCCACGCATAGAAGACTTATTCGATCCAATGAAAGGTGCCCAAATTTTCTCCAAGATTGATATTCGGTCGAGATACTTCCAGCTGAAGATTAAGCCCTCCGACATACCCAAGACTGCATTTCGAACACCGGTATGGTTCGTATGAATCTACCGTTATGTCTTTTGGGTTAACGAATGCACCCGCATACTTTATGTACCTCATGAATAAGGTCTTCATGGAGTACTTGGACAAGTTCGTTGTGGTTTTCATTGACGATATCATGGTATATTCAAAGAACAAGGAAGAACATGAGAAACACTTGAGATTGACATTGCAGAAACTGCCAGAGGATCAATTATATGCTAAGTTCAGCAAGTGTCAATTTTGGCTAAAGGAGATATCATTCTTAGGCCACATTATCTCGGAAGGAGGAGTATCGGTTGATCCTGGAAAAGTGAGAGATGTTTTAAAGTGGAACCAACAGCAGAATGTGAGGGATATTCGGAGTTTCCTTGGGATGGCTTGATACTAGCGATGGTTCATCAAGGATTTCTCTAAAATAGCGAAGCCTATGACGGAATTGTTGATAAAGGGAAAAGCATTTCAGTGGACACAAGCGTGTCAAGACAGCTTTGAGGAGCTCAAGAAGAGATTAACAACAGCGCCGGTTTTGGTATTGCTGGACGTGAGCAAGAGTTTTGATATATATTGTGACGCATCAAGGGCTTGGATGTGTGCTCATGCAAGGAGGACAAGTGGTAGACTATGCATCGAGACAACTAAAGAAACATGAGCTGAATTACCCCACACACGACCTGGAACTTGCAGCTGTGGTACATGCCTTGAAGATTTGGAGGCATTATATCCTTGGCCATTGATGTGAGATTTATACGGATCACAAAAGCCTCAAGTATATATTCATGCAAACGGATCTGAATTTGAGGCAATGTCGATGGTTGGAACTCATCAAGGATTATGATGTTGGAATCAACTATCACACAGGAAAGGTCAATGTAGTAGCTGATGCGTTGAGCCGAAAAGGAGCATGTCATCAACTCACGGTTTGGGAGCTGCCACCCGAGCTGCGTAAGGAGTTTGAATGGTTACATCTCGGGTTCTTGAGCGAGATAGAGGTGATAGAACTGAACTCAACGCTGGAACAAGAGATACGAGATGGCCAAACAACGGATGAGGAAATCAAGGAAATCATGGAAAGAATCCGACAAGGCATAGAAAAGGATTTCAAGGAAGACGAGAAAGGCACGCTTTAGTTAGGGAAAAGGATTTGTGTGCCTAATGCGAAGCACATCCGCGACACGATACTTAAGGAGGCACATGACTCACCTTATTCCATACATCCCGGCTGTATAAAGATGTACAAAGACCTGAAAACATGCTATTGGTGGGATGGTATGAAAAGGGATATTGCTGAATATGTCACCTTATGCGACACGTGCCAACGAGTGAAGGCCGAACATCAAATACCCGCTGGATTGTTGCAGCCATTGAAAGTACCCGAGTGGAAGTGGGAGGACATCAGCATGGATTTCATAGTCGGTTTGCCGCGTACTCAGTCCGGCTATGACTCTATTTGGGTTATCGTGGATCGATTGACGAAAACAGCTCATTTCCTTCCTTTTAGAACCAAGTACACCATCGCACAACTAGCTGAGCTGTATATGGAGCAAATCGTGTGTCATCATGGAGTTCCGATGAGGATAGTTTCAGATCGAGGTTCTCAATTTACCTCTAGGTTCTAGAAGAAGCTGCATGAAGCCATGGGTATACAATTGAATTTCAGCTCTGCATATCACCTGCAAACCGACGGGCAAACTGAGAGAACAAATCAGATTTTGGAAGACATGTTGAGAGCTTGCTCCTTGAAACATGGGTGTAGTTGGGATAAGAGCTTGCCATATGCTGAATTCTCATACAACAACAGTTACCAAGCCAGCTTGAAGATGTCACCCTTCGAAGCATTGTATGGTAGATGGTGTAGAACACCGCTGTTCTGGAATGAGACCGGAGAAAGCCAAGTATTTGGACCTGAAGTGCTGCAAGACGCTGAAAAACAAGTCCAAATAATATGTGAAAATCTGAAGGCCTCTCAGTCTTGACAGAAGGGTTATGCGGACAATAGGCGAAGAAGATTGACCTTCAAAGTGGGAGATTTCATGTATCTTAAGGTATCGCCTATCCGAGACCAATGACGGTTCAATGTCAAAGGCAAGTTAGCACCTCGCTACATCGGGCCATTCAAGATTTTGGGCAAGCGAGGAGAGGTAGCCTATCAACTAGAGCTGCCAACGCACCTCTCTGACGTGCACGACGTATGCCACATATCCCAACTCAAGAAGTGCTTAAGAGTACCGGAAGAACAGTACCAATGGATGAGCTAGAGCTTCAAGAGGATCTGACCTACACGGAACACCCCGTCAAAATCCTGGACATGAAGGAAAGGTTCACGATGAACAAAGTAATCCGTTGGTGCAAGGTACAATGGAGCCATCACATGGAAGCCGAAACTACATGGGAATGTGAGGAAGATCTCAAGGCGGAATTCGCCCATCTTTTCTCCACTCTATCGAATCTCGAGGGAGAGATTCATTTTAAGGGGGGTAGGTTTGTAACCCCCTCAGTTTCACTACCATGCATTGCATACATTTTTCATGTAGAGAAGCATTTAAAAAGAAGTAGAAATGGAGAAAGGAATATAGAAATGGAGAAAGAACCATAGAAATGGAGAAAGAACCATAGAAATGGAGAAAAGAATCATGGAAATGGGAAAGGAACATAGAAACGGAGAGAAATGGAAATAAGATAGCTAAATTGAGCCATCCCAAATTTCCTCAAAATTTCCCAAATTCTCCTACGGTGAATTTACCCCACCATTTGGGGGGAATTTTTCCCCAAAATTTGCCGCAGCCTTGAGGGGGGGAACCCTAGGACTCTTTGCTTCAGTCCCATCTTGCTAGGACTCTCCTTTTTTCCCCTTATAAATACAACCCCCCAGCCCCCCTATTCCTTTGGCCGCCGCCCCCCCTGCTCCCTCCAACTCGCCAAGTTGCCCCCTGCCCCCCCCCCCAACTTGCCGAGTTGCCCCCCCATTGCCGGAGTTTGGCCGCCGTCGAGCCCCGCCGTTGAGACCTGCCGCCGAGCCCCGTCACGCCTCGCCGTCGCCGGAGAAGAAGCCCGACATTCTACCCTACCATAATTCTCCGCAGAAAAAATCTCCCGCTGCTGCCATTGCTAGGAGGGAGGCTATGCTGCAAAGAGGAAGTGAGGTAGGTCTTCATTACCCCTCTTACGACGTCGCTGCTGTTTTTACGCACCCGTTTTCTTCGGCCCTTCGAGCAAAAACTTTTGGCGTGTGGACAGATCATGTTTTGGTCGATTTTTTACGGTGGAATCGATCTACATCTTGTGTCAAGATCATCACCACGTCCACACTTGATCTCAGCACCCTTGTTCATCATAAAACCCCATGGAAGCCCATTAAAACATGCAAGAACACGTACAAACTGGTTCTATAAAACTGCACTATAGGATTTGCATTCATATACCACATGCATCTTGAGTAAAGTTTGTGCATGATGATTGATTGCTGCAAATTTCGTATGTGCGTGGTTGTGAGTAGAAGGACAAGCTCAAGAGGCCGTCTACGAGGAGCTACAGCACCAAGACTTTGAGATACTTGAGCAACACGAACGACGGGAGCAAGGCAAGTGTCCCTTGACCATATTGATCCCATGTTTTTGAAACTATTTTGTTTGCGAAAATTCATATGCTTGAGTCAACTTGATGGGACACTCTTTTATAGGAGTTTACTAGTTTTGTCAACCATCCTTGTCACCGGGAAAGTTGATGAGTCGGGTATGGTTGTTTTTCCTTTTTGCTCCGCTTATTAACGGGATACGGGAAGCTGAAATAAAACATGGTTACCTACTGCACTCATAAGATTTTACATGATGAGAACTTGATAATGTTAATGAGCATGGAATCGGGGAGATCTAGGCAAGCTTGGTTCGTGGATGTTGTTGAATGAGATGGTGGTTTACTTGCCATAGATCTAAGAACCGGTTCATGCGAGCACATGCCAGAAAAACAGTGCCACCACAAGGCCAAATATGGGTGTGGCTTAGCTGACTAATTAGGAGTGTTGCTAGCGTGTTATGGACCGATGGATGGCGCGGGGAATGGGAGTCGAGAGGGACTGCCCTGGGAACTGCAAGGAACAAGAGTGGGCCTGTGGGTGGGAGAATGGAGATCCGAGCCTGCCGGTGAAACCTCAGTGGGTCCTTACATTCTATTAGCCCCTTTGTAAAGGCTATCTTGTGATCTCTTGACCATACACCGACGGTTGTGTACTGCTACAGTGGAGTTTCTTTCTAGTCGCCGACGGGTGACAAAATTACAAACTTGTGGGTAAAGTGGTGCCTTCTCTGCAAAATGTAAAACTATCATGATAGCCGTGCTTCCGGTTACAAGCACATGGCAATCTTCCATGATTAGAGGCAAAACTTGGGATGTTTATTTGGTATGGTATGATATGGTCATTGGGATTGGTTTTGGGACTGTTTTGAGTCATGACAATGAATTTGGTTTCAGTTATATGAACATGAGATGGTTATGAATATTTATGAGTGTGAGATGAGCTTGAGAAAGATTATTGGCTGTTTTAAGCATGATAAATGGTGAAATACGATGAAAGAATGCTGCTGAATTACTTGGTTATGTTGGGATTAAACTCATCTAGAAAATAGTTGCTGTTTCTACCATGTTTGTGAAACAAAATTTGCTTGCTGCAATGAGCCTTTTTATTTCCTACCTTGTTGTAAGCTCCATGTCATACTTTTCTCGCACTTGCTGAGTAGAACATGTACTCACCCTTGCAGTCCCACATATACATCAGCTACAGGAGAAGAGTACTTCGAGGAACATGTGGAGTACCAGGCGTGCACACTACCGTCAACATGCCTGTGGAGTTGAAGTTGGAGCCTGCTGTTTTAGTTATTTTCCACTGTCATTTAGAGTCTTCCGCTGCTAAATAAGTTAGATATTCATGAGTGAGACATTGAGTCAATGAAATAAAGTACTTAAACATTATTCGTACGTGGTTATATTCTGAATTTCAGTTTGTGGAATGCATGTGTATGTGTGATGAACATCCTGGGCACACATATGCATTCACTTATTTCATTTTCGGAACTGGGTGTCACAAATTGACATCAGAGCCACGTTGACCGTAGGACGCAAGCCTAGGAACACCCCTCTAAACTGTTATTTTCAAAAATTGCTTGCTGCTACACTTTACTTATCAATTCAGCCACCACAAAGTGCTATTTTTGGCCCCTCTTTTACTCTTCTTTTGGACAGCAACACTTTTGTTTTCTTGCTTCATAGCTTCTTAAGTTTTGGAGTTATTTCTTCCTTCTCTAAAGTTTCGCATGTCTTATTTATAGATGCCAGTGATTAGGAGCACAGCACGCATAAGGACTCGTCCACCACCACGTAGGATTGCACTTAACCCGATTGAGGTGTCTGATGGTTCATATTGGGAGGAGGTGAAGATGGAACCTCATGATGAATATGATGTCAATAGCTCTATGCAGGAGGAAGAGGTCCCGGAAGAGGTGGAACCATTTGAAGACGACATGGAAGATGATCCACAAGAACGGCATTGGTACACACTTCAGGAGGAGTTTCACGCGGGCTTACACCCCGTGGAGCCTCATGAAGCTATGACGGAAAGAGATGAATCCAAAGAGGAGCCACCCCTTGCAGAGGCCAAGAACAAAAATGATGAATGGGCCAACCGTTCAGTTCAAGAATTACGGTGCGGTGGAATGGAAGGAGGACACATATCCAAGGAGCTCAAAGAATTTCTAGATTATTGCAGCTTATACCCGGAATACTGTCTCAAGAAAGTCCCTCGTCTGACATGAAGAGTGGAAGGCTGAGGTAACCATCCTATCTAACGGTAGGGTTGTCATACGGCACTTCGCACCCACATGGAGAGCTACAAGGGCAGAAGCTATTGATGATGCCGCATGGGATGCACTCACCGGACTGTGCTACGCCTTCCCTGAGCAGTTTGAGAACACTACTTTTGAGCTGCACCCGTATCGGAAGAGTGGTACAAGGGAGATCATTGGAACCCATGGAGGAGCTCTTTCCAACCCAAAAGCTGCTGACAAGTCTCATAGGTTGCTCGTGGAGTTAGGAAACCGCTATGCAAGCGCACAAGAAGAGATCCGTTACCTCCGCAAGAAGCTGTATTTGCTGGAGAAACAAGAGGAGACTCGTGCCAACGCAGGAGCAGCAGCGTCATCTATCCCTACATGGACTGCCGACTGTGCGCCCGTATATGGACCACCCCCGTCACACGGCGAGAACAGCACCGGTTCCCACGATTAAGTTTAGGTTTCCATTGAATAAATCTGTGATAGGAACGTTTAGATCGTAGTAGCTTGAATAAGAGTGGTGTGCTGAAATTTTTGTGATGGTTGCTTGGTTTATGTGCTGATGTGAGTTGTGGGATGCTTTGGCGAATGTTCACATCCACACATAGTGGAGAGATGTGAGATGCTTCGGCACGTGTTCACATCCTCATATAGGCTGAAATTAATAAAAGAAGTTGCTTAGTTCATACACCTTGATGCATATAGTTGGGGATCATTCTAAATTTCTATTTCCTACTCTACTCTCTCACAGATGGTGAGGGAAAACTCCAACCGCCAAAGGAGGAACGCTCATGGTAACAACGAACCACAAGAGGATGGCAATGTTGAAGTTTCTGAAAATGCCAACCCCGCGGCTGATGCAAGCAACCTTGAACGGTTGATGGCTATGCAAAACTAGCTAATGCAAACGATGATACAGATGTTGGGACAGCTGCAGGCCAACAACAACAACAATCCTAACCCTGTTCCTGCACCCCCACCGCCGCCACCGCCACCACCGCCGGCTCACAACAGATTGGGAGAGTTCATGAGGACTAGGCGGCCTACTTTTGCACAAGCCAATGATCCTATGGAGGCTGATGATTGGCTGAAGTCTATGGAAAAGAAGCTTGCTATTGTTCAGTGCAATGACCGGGAGAAAGTTCTCTTTGCATCGCACCAACTCATGGGAGCAGCCGCTGATTGGTGGGACGCTCTTTGCAATGCTCATGTCAACCAGGAGACTATCACTTGGGCGGAATTCAAGGAGAGTTTCTGCTCTCACTATGTCCCTGCAGGAGTCATGATGCTTAAAAGGCAAGAGTTTGAAGGTCTCCGCCAAGGAAGGAAGAGCGTGAATGAGTACCTCAACAAGTTCATGCAGCTGTAAAAGTATGCTCCGGAAGATGTCAACTCGGATCAAAGGAAGCAGTACTTGTTCATGAGAGGATTGAACAATGAAATTCAAGTTCAGCTGCTCAACAATGACTATGCAAACTTCCAAAAGCTCGTTGGCAAATCTATAGTGGTTGAGAGCAAGATCTGTGAGATTGAGCAAGAGGGCAAGAGGAAGATGCCATATCAAGGACAGCCCCAAGGGAGCAATGTACGTCCCCGTTTCATGCCACCAGCTGCACCACATTATGGCTCGTCCACTTCTACTTTCCGCCCTTCAAATCCACCCCGCTCTAATCAGCCACCGCAGCAACATACTGTTATGCAAGCACCCTGTGTGCCTATGCCTCCTGCACCCCGTCCCAACATGGGTGTCTATGCTCAAAACCAGCCTCGCCCCTTGCATTTCCACATATACATCAGCTACAGGAGAAGAGTACTTCAAGGGATATGTGGAGTACTAGGCGTCCGCACTACCATCAACATGTCTGTGGAGTTGAAGTTGGAGCCTGCTGTTTTAGTTATTTTCCGCTGTCGTTTAGAGTCTTCCGCTGCTAAATAAGTTAGATATTCATGAGTGAGACATTGAGTCAATGTAATAAAGTACTTAAACATTATTCGTACGTGGTTATATTCTGAATTTCAGTTTGTGGAATGCATGTGTATGTGTGATAAACATCCTGGGCACACATATGGGTTCGCTTGGTTCATTTTCGGAACCGGATGTGACATATTTGCCGGCTGTTCTAGCTTCCAAAATGTTTCATTTCATGTTCCTCGTGCTCCACTAAATCTCTCCGAGCAATTACCGACCATTTTGGGGCCGTGTAGTGCGAGACCGACCTCGCCGGAACCCTAGGTTCCGCTGTTGCCGGTGCGTGCACGTTTCCGGGCATCGCCGGCTGCCGGCGACCCTCAAGATGAGCTCAGCGTGGGAAAGTACATGGGGGCGGCTTGTTTCGGGCCGAGAGGTGGCCGGGAACTCAGTTCCGGTGAGCCTCGCCGGATATCGCCGCCGACGGGCGTGTTTTGCGCGAGGAAGAAGAAAGCCGGACGCGTGGAACCCACCGGCAGAGATTTAAACATTTCCCACTATTTTCAGTTTCTAGTTCAAACTTCAAACCCATATAACTTTGGCTAGGAAACTCCAAATCGAGTGAACCAAATTTTGTTGGATTCAGCTCTCTTAGTAACTTCCAACAAATCAAGTTTCAATCTACGAAAATCTTTAGTTCTCCAGAATTAATTCTTCAAAATTTAAACTGTTTAGAAATTTAACTGGAGAACCCTTTAGTGAAAAAATTCTGAAATTTGGCCAGGATGTTCTTGGTAATATCCCTGATATACCATAAAAATTTCAGATCCATTTGAGCTCATTTGATCCACCTAATGGTGTGATTAATGAAACTGTTCCAGAGAAAATGAAAAATGTCCAGAAACATTTTACAGATTTTCTCTGAACTTGTTTAGCTTATATATTTTGCTAGTAAACTTCAAATTAGGTGAAACCAATTCCATTAGAACCCTTTGAAAATCTAGAAAAGCATGGCTTGCTCCATGGAAATCATTAGAACACCCTAAGAGCTCCAAGTAAGGACAAAATACACATTTATTTGTGCAGGGTTCAAATGAGCTTTGCTTCAGATAAAATTTGGCCAAGTCTCTGTTTATGTTGTATCCAAACCACAGTAAAAAATTTCAGAGTCAGTGGGCCTGTCTAGCTGTACTTATAGTCTTAACAATATTAACTTCAAACTAATATGGATTTAAAATTGACACGCATATGTGTTACCTCATGTAGTCGCTAAGGTTGAAAAGGAGCCGGAGGTGTTGGATTTCATCAGCCCGGAGGAACAGCTAGCTTACGACCAGCAGCAAGGCAAGCTCCGGTTTGCATTAGCCGTTTTAAAAATTTGTTGTTTTGAGAACTTACATTGAGTATCCACTTCAATTGTGCATTAGATACTTGTTTGAAAACCCAATTGCATAGCCAACAGAACCAAGGTTTTGGGCTTAGGTTTTAAACCTCGAGTAGCCAATGCAATGCTAGGATTGTGTAGGATGCGGTACAAGTCGAGTAGTTGGAACTACTTGTGAGAATAGGCTAGAGGCACAGTACTCGGTAAGAAAGATAGCAAATGATTCACATGGCAGAAAAATGAGACCGAGCGGAGAGTAAGGGCAGCAGGACTTTGGGGCCTGGGTGCCATAGCTCCGCTTGTGTCGATTAAGGACCGAGCCGTATGCGGGCCTGTTGAACAAGCTAGAACAGTACCGATGACCTACCAGATATATGGGAACCTGTAAAAGCCCAAGAAAGTGACTTGCAAAAAATGTTCATCACCTCAAAACACCACAGATGTTGTGATGGACATCTCATGAACACTTGTGAAGAGCAAGTAAACACCATCAAAAGGGTGATTAGAGGGGAAATCCCTAACTTCAAAAAGTGGGATTTCTACACATAAATGTGAGAAGTTGAGCTCACCCCTAGACCTTATATATTCTTGGGAAGGCTCATGCTAAATTTCATGCAAACCCAATACTTTTTAAGGCACTCTTGGGGGTCGCTGGTGAGGTCCGGTTCGCCGGCTGTTTCGGCCCCAACCGAGGTCATGCCGAACTTCCCGAGGCTTCCCTGAATATGGTGACACGATTAGCGCGCGAAGGGGGTGGTTAGGAGGACGTGAACACGTTGCCGACGTTGCACAGAGACATAGCGCTCGTCGCGGCGAGCTACGGTGGTTAGCCGGCGGCGGCATGGTGTCCAGCGTGTTCAGCATCCGAAGTTACGTGGGGGCGGCAAGTCTCACCGTCGCCGGCGAGCTAGATCGCTGGGAACGCCGACATCGCCGGAGCTCCGGCAGCTCGGGGCAGCGGCGTCAGGAGGTAGACGAAGGTGCGGGTCCCAAGTGTTAGCCGCTGAGCTAAACGCGCGTGCGGTTAGTTTAAATTAAACAGGCGGGCCCGCTGTGAGTCTTCGGTTAAGCGCGGGAGGCGATTTTCTGTAGGAAAATAATTCAGGGATCAGCCCAAACATTAGAAATTCATAACTTTGGTTAGAAGTGTCCAAATCCAGTGAACCAAATTTTGTTGAATTCATCTTTTTGAGTACTTTCCAGCAAAACAAGTTTCATCTCATGAAACTAAATAGTGTTCCAGAATTAATTCCCTATAGTTTAAACTGCTGGGAATTGTATCTGGAGAACTACTTTATGAAAAATTCTGAAATTTGGCTGGGAGGTTCATTGGAAAATTCTTGAGTCACAGTAAAATTTTCAGACCCATCCAAGTTCATTTAGTACCCCTAATGGTGTCATCAAGTGAACTGCCCTGAGAAAATAAAAAAAATGTACAGAAACATTTTTAGATTTTCTCAAGTCTTGTTTAGGGCATAACTTCATCTAGATTTCTTCAAATGATATGAAACCAATTCCATTAGAACCATCTCAAATTCTAGTTTCCAGAAAGTAATGTTTGGAGCCATGAAAACCCCTGGAATTCCTTAGAGGCGCTACTAATGACCAAATAGGCTTTAACCTGTACAAAGCTCAAATGAACCTTGTTACAAATGCAACTTGGTCAAGACTCTGGTTACGACCCTACCAAGCCACCATAAAAATTTCAGAACCAAAGGGAAGGGCTAGCTAGAGTTATAGTCTTTACGTATTCAATTTCAAACGTTGCATTTAAATTGACATATAGCATATGGCTTACGTGTAGTCGCTGAAGGCGAGGAAACTCCGGAGGTGCTCGATTTCCTTCTTCCGGATGAAGCCCTAACCACTGACCAGCAGCAACAACGCAAGCCCCAGTTTATATTAAACCAGTTTACAAAGGTTTGCTTTGTTGTATACTTGGTATGAGGTTTATGGATGTGCATTAGGTGTAGGGTGGATGTAACCCAAGTGCATAACCAAAATTTTCCTATAAGAGTGAGGGTAGTGTCTAAGGCCTCGAGTAGACAGGCTATGCTTAATGATTCATAGAACTTCGGTACAAGTTGAGTAGCTGGAATCTACTCGCGAGTTAGGCTTGGGACACATGGGATTGGTTCGAGTGATGTGAGATCACTTTAGTAATGAAAATGAGACTAGGCAGGGGCTATGGCACAGCAAGAGGAAGTCTTGTGTGCGCAGACCTGCCCGTGTAGATTGAGGACCGATCAGTGTGCGGCCCATGCTGATCAAGTTTGAACGTACCGAAGGCATATTGGATATATGGGCCCCAGTAAACTGATGTATCCTAAACCTCCGGGCGTTGAGGCATAATGCACCGATTTATAGGTGTAGGTTGAGGGCACCAAGGTGGAAATCTGCTAACGGGCATAGAGAGATGCTCCGTGTAGGGAACCTCCTGCCCGTTTCGGTGCGACCGGTTCGATGTTTGGGCTGTTGGGTGAAAGGTTGTCCCGTACGACATCGTGTGAGCGTGCTGTGCAGCTCCACGGGTGGGCGTACGTGACGTGCTCTTCGGGTATCCCTGCAGGTGTATATCGAGTCGATTCGCCGTCCTTCGCGGTGATGAGTACCACTTGGTCACCGAGTCATGACGTAGGTTAGAAATATGAACTGTGATGATTCAATATTGCTGTTATGATAAAATATTGCTCACTAAATTTCATATTCATGAACTGTTAACTTGTGGCTAAAAGATGAACTAAGGAGGAACTTGTAGGCATGTCTATTTGCTGAAATTTACCATCCCATGTTCGTGTAAACTGCATGTAGAGTTTCATGCCTAGGTGAGTCGGTTAAGTCTTGTTGAGCCATCGTGCTCACGGTTGCTGCTATAAGTGTTTTTCAGGTGAGGAGTATCCCACGGACTCGGGTTACGAGTCCACTGGCGAGGGCTACCCTCCGTCGGGGATCACGACTGAGTGGGAGCCATACACGCCGCGCTGAGCTGAGGAGTGCAGCTAGTGTGGGTTGCCCTAGGGCTGGGCAACCAACTTTTGCTAGATAGGTGGCGTGAGTTGTATAAACTTATCTTCCGCTTTTGTAATCCAAATACTAGTTTGTAACTGAAGTCTTGTACTAGTTTGTACATATTCAGTTGGTTTTCTACGTAATACAATATCCTTCTTATGATGTGTGCTGTCGGGTGTCGCATCGTGCGGCACCACCCTCTACGGTCCTGGATGAGCGGATTCCGGTCCGCCACAGGCTGGTATCACAGCCGCATTGGGGATAGCACGCTAAATAAGGACTGTATTACGGGAAAACTTAGTTTTACGGTGAGGATTCGGTAGTTTGCCCAAGTAAGGACTATATTAGCATAGTTACTTAAAGTGGCAAGACTAACATATGTGTTATAATTCTGAATTTTGATTATGCAACAACGCGCCTAGGCCCAGGTAAAATGGTAAGGAAAGCCACCGAAAGCGGTTCAATTTTGGTTAGCTCTCCTGATGAGGAATGTGATTCAGGGATAGGTCTCACAGCTTGGTGTGAGACGTTAATATGAAACTCTTGGACTCTTCATGTTCCTGAGTTCATATGAAACGCTGATTCCTAGCATGTAGTAGGCAAGCAAGTGGAGACCCCATCGCGTGGTCAGTAACGCGAGAATGTGTTCATCTGGAAAAGCCCAGGAGGACATACGCAGCGCTTGCCATCGGCGTGCCCTGCAGGGCAGTAGGTGGTATCTGTTGGGGTGATAAAATTTGCAACCGTGACGACCCGTTCGCGCTCTACTCGGGTTCCCCGTCGTGTGGTGTTAAAACACGATCACATACCTTGAGACGTGGCTTAACTCAAGGACAGCCGTATGGCAATGATACGGGTGTTTGTATTTACGTTCAAATATGGACCTGCCTGAAATGAAAATAACCTTTGAGTGCATCATTATTGGGTGGTATTCTGCAGGTACTAACCACGTATGTATCCCGTGTAGTATACGTGTGCGAGAGCCCGTTTAGTGCCACAATTGAGACGTATATGCCGGTATAATCCGGTTAGGATTTTCTTTTTGTGAGGAACGTAGTACCGACATATCATAGGAATGTGCATGAAAGATAATGATAACAAGGAACTAAAATCATCAAGTTTCAAAAATTAGGACCCTGGATGGGTATAGAAGTTCAATAGTTGATCAGTGTAGTCAAAGGGATTGAAAAACAGAGTGCTCTGTTTTGGGCAGCAAGTCTGCTGAACTTTGACGGAGCATAACTCACAGATTATTTAGCCTATGGAGGTGTGGGATATAGTTGTGGAGAGATGTTCAAGTACTCTACAACTTTGTTGTAGACTCCCAGAGCTGAATCACAATATAAGATAGCTTAAATTCCAGAGGACTGTAAACTGTCCAGAACCAGGACAGGTTTAAAATACTCTCTGGACTGTTCTGTGTTTCAAGAATAACTTCATATAGGAAAATCTAAAATTATCATATGATACATTTTTGGAAAGGGTAGGAGATGTGTTGAACCTTTGTAATTCAAAGTTTCTGAAATTTTACCACGAAATTCAGTGGAAACTAATGTTGAAAACAGCAACTTCCAAAGGAGGTGCTGTTGAAATTCTTCCAGAAATTCTGTTGACTTTGAATTATCATAACTTTTTAACCAGAGCTGATCTGCGGGCAAATAAATACTCTTTGGAAAGATACTGAAGTTAAATTTAACTTTGGTATTTAGCTTAATTCATGAAAATGCCCAGAACCGGATCAAAATCTGGGACATGTAGAAACTGGTCATTCAGGCAGAGGGATGACAGTTGAACTCATTTGAGAGATTGTTATACCCCAGGGGGTTTGAGTACTTCCAATGGGGTAGAACATACTCATGAGTGTTTATCTTCAACTAGTGAAATAATTGGGTACATGCCTTACTCAAGTTTCTTTTGCTAGAGACCATGTTTGTGTCGTATTGAAGATAAAAGGGTAGTATATGTGATGACAAAGCGATATTAACATCTCGTAATGACAAAACCTAGTTGTGATGAACTTCCAAAGAGGAAGTCCGTCAAGTTTGATTTAACTAGCTTGTATTTGGTCTGGTAATGGTGTAGCTTGTGCAAAGTTATTAACTTATCTGTATACGAGATGTATCACATGTTTTACTGTCATTATGTTTTATGCCTATTTTATTGGATTGCATGAAGCATGTTGCGGGACTGATGTTTATTGTCGTATGGTTGCAGATGATTCACACTCGGACCACGCATGAGATTGGTGGCTCTAGCCAGCAAGGGGGTGATGACTCCCAGCCACCTGCCTACGACAGCACCCCGCAGCAACAACCACCACCGCCGCCTCCGCTTACGCTAGCGGATGTGATCGCGGCCCTGGTGGGGAATCATGAGGAGCAGACCGATCTGCTCCGCGCGATCGTGCAGAATACGTCCCAGGCGGGGGGCGTCAAGAGAGGGGGCCTCATGAGCCCCATGTTGTGACGTACTCAGACTTCATGAGTACGCACCCTCCGGTGTTCACTGAAGCAGCAGAACCCCTGGAAGCCGACAACTGGCTGAAGACAATTGAGTCCAAATTCCGGCTGCTCCAATATACGGAGCGGCAGATGACTCTGTTCGTGGCGCAGCAGATTCATGGTGCCGCTGGTGCGTGGTGGGCGAACTATGTCACCTCACTGCCGGCTGGCCATGCCGTGGAGTGGGAAGAATTCCGGGAGGCATTCCGCGCCTACCATATCCCTCCCGGGATAATGAAGCGGAAGTTCCAAGAGTTCTTCGAGCTGAAGCAGGGCGGGAGGAGTGCCCACGACTACTCCCGTGCCTTCAACCATCTGGCGCAATATGCGTCGGATTACGTTTCCACCGAGGAGAAGAAGCGAGAGCACTTCTATCGGGGGTTACACCCCGAGATGAAGATGCATCTCATCCAATGCAATCGCGGCACCTTCAACGATCTCGTTAATGCCGCGATCATGCAAGAAGATGCTCAGCGGGAGTTGGCGGTTGAGCAGCGAAAGCGCAGCACTCCACCCAGCAGTGGGGGTGGAGCTCCTCAGAAATACCGTATGGTGTATCGGACACCATCCAGTCAGCAGTGGCATCCACCGGCGCGACCTCCGTAGTTCGGGGGTCGTTCTTTTCAGCCACCCTCGTTCCGACCGCCGATGCCACCACCGCGACCACAACAGCAGCAGCAGATGGTGCCCCGGGCGTTTCCACCGCCACAACGCGCCCCGGGATTCTGTCCACCGATCAGCGGAGGACCGCCTCGGTACACTTGCTTTACGTGTGGCCAGGCAGGCCATTTCTCGAAGGACTGTCCCCAGGGGCAGCAGAGCAGCGGGCAAGCCCGGTTCCAGGGCGGTGCTTGAGGCCGACCTCCGGTTAAGAAAGTTGGTCAGCGAACTGGGGGCGTTCGCAACCTCGACAATGACACCCCAGAGGGAGACAACGTGCTGGCGGGTACGTTCACACTCAACGATCACGCAATCATCATATTATTTGATTCCGGTGCAACCCACAGTTTCATAAGTTCATCCTATGTGGCTAAGCATCAAATGCAAGTCTTCCGAACCGACTGCTCCTATATGATCTGCTCACCGGGAGGGAAGATTTCAGCAAATATGATGATTCCAAAAGAACCTCTGTGCTTAGGTGGGAAGATATATCCCACCACCTTGATAATCCTTACGGGACAAAAGATTGATGCAATCTTAGAGATGTCATGGTTACGCTACAATGGTGCTGTCCTGGATACTCGGACACGGACGGTTCATTTGAATTCTCCATTCCACCGTCCGCATTCCATGGTGTTAGACAATCCTGTCCAGGAGGTTTCAGCAATTAATAATACTGAGGCTCTCAAGTTAGAGGACATCCCCGTAGTCCAGGAATACCCCGACGTGTTTCCGGATGATCATCCGGGCATGCCATCTGAGCGGGATGTCGAGTTCAAGATTGAGTTTGCACCCGGGACTACTCCTATCTCACGGAGACCATACAAAATGGCTCCGAACGAGCTGGCTGAATTGAAAGAGCAGCTCAATGATCTGTTGAGCAAAGGTTTCATTAGACCGAGTGCCTCGCCTTGGGGATGCTCGGCGCTGCTTGTAAAGAAGAAGGATGAAACCTTGAGGCTGTGTGTTGATTACCGGCCGCTCAACGCCGTCACCATCAAGAACAAATACCCACTGCCTCATATTGACATCCTGTTTGATCAGCTTGTGGGTGCAAGTGTGTTCTCCAAGATGGACCTTCGCTCAGGGTATCATCAAATAAAAATCCGGGCGGAGGATATCCCGAAGACGGCCTTCTCGACGAGATATGGCTTATAGGAATATCTCGTCATGTCTTTTGGTCTCACCAATGCTCCAACACATTTCATGTATCTCATGAACTCGGTGTTCATGCCGGAGCTGGACAAGTTCAATGATATCTTGGTTTACTCCAAGATAGAAGCAGAACACGCCGAACACTTGAGAATCGTTCTTCAACGATTGCGGGACCATAAGCTATATGCCAAGTTCAGCAAATGTGAGTTTTGGATCAGCCAAGTGCCATTTTTGGGACATATCATCTCAGCGGAAGGCATTGCGGTTGACCCAAGCAAAATTGAGCAAGTGCTGAAATGGAAAGCCCCTACTTCTGTTCATGAAGTCAGAAGCTTCCTCGTCTTAGCGGGATATTACCGGAGATTCATTCCCAGCTTCTCCAAGCTGGCTAAGCCGATGACAGAATTATTGAAGAAGGGAACAAAATATGTTTGGAACACGGCATGTGAAGGAGCGTTCCAAGCATTAGTGAAGCATCTCACAACAGCCCCGGTCTTAGCTCAACCGGATACAACTAAGCCCTTTGACATATATTGTGATGCGTCTGGTATCGGTCTCGGCTGTGTATTGATGCAGAAAGGACGTGTGGTCGCATATGGTTCACGCCAACTTCGAAACCATGAGCAGCATTATCCGACTTATGATCTTCAGCTTGCTGCTGTGGTTTTGGCGCTGAAAATGTGGAGGCACTATCTCCTGGGGAATTTGATGCATCTCTACACCGACCACAAGAGTTTGAATTATATCTTCACCCAAAAAGAGCTGAATATGAGGCAAAGGAGGTGGTTAGAACTAATCAAACACTACGAGATTGAGATTCATTACCACCCCGGCAAGGCGAATGTGGTTGCCGACGCGCTGAGTCAGAAATCACATGTTCATAACCTCACCATTACACCGGTGGAGGAGGAAGAGCCGAGTTTATCCTTGGTTCCTTATGGATCGCTCTACAACCTTGCCCTCATTCCTACCATTAGAGAGGAGATCATTGCAGCTCAGAAGGTTGACAAGGGTATGGCACATCTCCGAAGACGGATAGACAACGGGGAAATCAAATGTTTCCGGAAAGATAATGAGGGGACGTTGTGGTTCAATGACCGCATAGTCGTACCCCAGAACATGGAGCTGAGAAAGAAGATCCTTGATAAAGCTCACTTGTCTAAATTCTCCATTCATCCGGACAGCAACAAAAATACCAAGATTTGAAAAAGAAATTTTGGTGGACATGGATGAAACGGGAAGTGGCTAAGTACGTATCCGAGTGTGATACGTGTAGACGAGTGAAAGCGGACCATATGAGGAAATCAGGGCTGCTGCAACCCCTGAAAATACCGGCATGGAAATGGGAAGATGTGAGCATGTATTTCTTTGTGGGATTACTCCTGACTTCCAACAAGAATGATTCCATTTGAGTAATTGTTGACCGGTTAACCAAGTCAGCTCACTTTATTCCCGTGCATACACATTTCCATGCAAGCAGATATGCGGAGTTGTATATTGCAAGAATCCTATGCTTGCATGGAGTACCCAAGACCATAGTCTCAGACCGAGGGGCACTATTTGTATCTCGTTTCTGGGAGCAGTTGCACGCTGCTTTAGGCACTAAGCTGATTAGAAGCTCCGCCTATCACCCTCAAACAGATGGACAGACTGAGAGGGTGAACCAAGTACTAGAAGACATGTTGAGAGCGTGTGCCATCCACCACGGTAGAAACTGGGATGATCATCTACCATTGGCGGAATTCTCGTACAACAATGGCTACCAAGCGAGTATCAAGATGGCACCCTATGAGGCTCTCTACGGTCGCAAATGCCACACCCCATTAAACTGGTGCGAGTCCGGTGAGAGGGTCACGTTCGGGGTTGATGTGGTGAACGACGCCGAAGAGTGCGTTCGGATGATTCAAGCCAACTTGAAGGCCGCTCAATCCCGGCAGAAAAGCTACGCTGATAAGAGGCGTAGGCCGCTGCACTTTGACGTCGGGGAGCACGTGTATCTCCGTGTATCTCTGATGAAGGGCGTGCACCGATTCGGCGTGAAAGGGAAGCTCGCCCCCAGATTTATTGGACCTTATGCTATCACCAAGAAGTGTGGGCCAGTGGCGTATAGACTGGAGCTACCAGCATCTCTCGCTGGTGTTCATGACGTTTTCCATGTTTCACAACTACGGAAATGTCTGAAGTATACGGCTGCTGTTCCCACCGAAGACATTGGCGAGTTGCAACCAGATTTAACGTATGTGGAAAATCCGGTGGCAATTCTTGATGAGAAGGCTCGGACCACACGTAGCCAAACAATGTGGTTCTACAAGATACTGTGGAGCAACCACACCGCTGAAGAAGCGACGTGGAAGTGCAAGGAATTTCTTCGCTCAAACTACCCGGAGTTCATGGCGTCTCAACACGGGTGAGTTTCTATCACATCGCTGTCTCTTCTTTTATAATCTCGGGACGAGATTCTTTTAAGGGGGGAGGGATGTCAAAGCCCAAGAAAGTGACTTGCAAAAAATGTTCATCACCTCACAACACCACAGCTCTTGTGATGGATATCTCATGAACACTTGTGGAGAGCAAGTAAAAACCATCAAAAGGGTGATTATAGGGGAAAGCCCTAACTTCAAAAAGTGGGATTTCTACACATAAATGTGAGAGGTTGAGCTCACCCCTAGACCTTATATATTCTTGGGAAGGCTCACGCCAAATTTCATGCAAATCCAATACTTTTTTAGGCACTTTTGGAGACATTTCGAAAAAGGGCCAATTTGAATGCAAATTCAAATTGCAGCCACTTTCATCACTTGAATTTAAAAGTTGACTTCATATTCAAACTCAGCACATTTTTCTGAGTTAGTCCACCAATTTTCATCCTCATTTGAGTTCAGCCTGGCAGGAGCTAATGTGAGCAAATTCAAACTGAATTTGAACTTCAGCCTCACATATGCTCCAATTCCTCCAAACCTAAGGTTAATTTGAATCATTCAAATTCAGAGACCCAAACATGTTGTTTGATCAAATTACCAGGGACAAGGGGGTCACGCAAATTAAGAGCAGTAAGAAGTTAATTTTGGAGGACAATTTTGGAGCCTGTGGGGCCCTCCTGTCAGCCACACTGGAGTGCAAACCGACTGAACTTGGTGTACTCGGTTCCCACGCGTGCAGTGAGAAGGGGGCGCGGTGACTTCGCGCCAAAGGCCACCGAGCGGCGCCGGCCAGCTCCTGCTTCGGTGTGGGAGGTGGCTCAACAGGTGTTGCGCCCTCCACTGCCTTCGGTTGGCTATAAAAGGCACGAGATCAGCCGGCCAGCTACTCTTTCGTGCACTTCAGTAAACAGCCACCTAGCCGCCCGAGTTCCGATCCCGTGCAAACCAAGCTGTGATCGTTCCCTGCCCTCGACGTCCATAGAAAAGCGGAGCGCTAGCTCGTCCTCAAGCTCACCGCGCAAACCGTTCCAAGGTCCGACCTTTGTGCGCAAAGAATTTCCCAGTTTAGGATTGGGAGCTAATTTTGGGACCCGGTTAGAATTAGGAGAAATTCGGGAGGATCGTCGTGTGAGAGGGCATACAGAGCTGAGAAATGGCACCTAGAGGTTCTTGCGCCCCTCCTCGATCAAAAACCGAAAAGAAGGCACTGCCGGAACCATAGGTTCACCGAGGAACAGCTCGGCGGAAGAGGGGGTCACCGGTGAGGTCCGGTTCTCCGGCTGTTTCGGCCCCAACCGAGGTCATGCCGAGCTTCCCGAAGCTTCCTTGAACGTGGTGACGCGATTAGCGTGCGAAGGGGGTGGTTAGGAGGACGGGAACAGGTTGCCGACGTTGCACAGAGACATAGCGCTTGTCGCCGGCAAGCTACGGCAGTTAGCCGGCGGCGGCATGGTGTCCAGCATGTTCAGTGTCCGAAGTTACGTGGGGCGGCAAGTCTCACCGTCGCCGGCGAGCTAGATCGCCGGGAACGCTGACCTCGCCGGAGCTCCGGCAGCTCGGGGCAGCAGCGTCGGGAGGTAGACGAAGTCGTGGGTCCCACATGTCAGCCGCTGAGCTAAATGCGCATGCGCGGTTAGTTTAAATTAAACAGGCGGGCCCCGCTGTCAGTCTCCGGTTAAGCGCGGGAGGCAATTTTCTGTTGGAAAATAATTCAGGGATCAGCCCAAACTTTAGAAATTCATAACTTTGGTTAGAAGTGTCCAAATCTAGTGAACCAAATTTTGTTGAATTCATCTTTTTGAGTAATTACCCGCAAAACAAGTTTCAGCTCATGAAACCAAATAGTGTTCCAGAATTAATTCCCTAAAATTTAAACTGTTGGGAATTTTATCTGGAGAACTACTTTATGAAAAATTCTGAAATTTGGCTGGGAGGTTCATTGGAAAATCCTTGAGTCACAGTAAAATTTTCAGACCCATCCAAGTTCATTTAGTCCCCATAAATGTGTGATTAAGTGAACTGCCCTGAGAAAATAGAAAAATGTACAGAAACATTTTTCAGATTTTCTCAAATCTTGTTTAGGGCATAACTTCATCTAGAATTCTTCAAATGACATGAAACCAATTCCATTAGAACCATATCAAATTATAATTTCCAGAAAGTAATGTTTGGAGCCATGAAAACCCCTGGAATTCCTTAGAGGCTCTACTAATGACCAAATAGGCTTTAATTTGTACAAAGCACAAATGAACCTTGTTTCAAATGAAACTTGGTCAGGACTCTGGTTAGGACCCTACCAAGCAAACATAAAAATTTCAGAACCAAAGGGAAGGGCTAGCCAGAGTTATAGTATTTACGTATTCAATTTCAAACGTTGCATTTAAATTGACATATAGCATATGGCTTACGTGTAGTCGCTGAAGTCAAGGAAACTCCGGAGGTGCTCGATTTCCTTCTTCCGGACGAAGCCCTAACCACTGACCAGCAGCAACAAGGCAAGCCCTGGATTACATTAAACCAGTTTACAAGGTTTTGCTTTGTTGTATACTTGGAATGAGGTTTATGGATGTGCATTAGGTGTAGGGTGGATGTAACCCAAGTGCATAACCAGAATTTTCCTATAAGAGTGAGGGGAGTGTCTAAGGCCTCGAGTAGACAGGCTATGCTTAATGATTCATAGAACTTCGGTACAAGTCGAGTAGTTGGAATCTACTCGCGAGTTAGGCTCGGGACACACGGGATTGGTTCGAGTGATGTGAGATCACTTTAGTAATGAAAATGAGACTAGGCAGGGGCTACGGCACAGCAAGAGGAAGTCTTGTGTGCGCAGCCCTGTCCGTGTCGATTGAGAACCGATCCGTGTGCGGCCCACGCTAATCAGGTTTGAACGTATCAAAGGCATATCGGATATATGAGCCCCGGTAAACCGATGCATCCTAAATCTCCGGGCGTCGAGGCATAACACACCGATTTATAGGTGTAGGTTGAGGGCAGCAACGTGGAAATATGCTAACAGGCATAGAGAGATGCTCCGTGTAGGGAACCTCCTGCCCATTTCGGTGCGACCGGTTTGATGTTTGGGCTGTTAGGTGAAAGGTTGTCCCGTACGACATCGAGTGAGCGTGCTGTGCAGCTCCACGGGTGGGCGTACGTGACGTGCTCTTCTGGTATCGCTGCAGGTGTATATCGAGACGATTCGCCGTCCCTCACGGTGATGAGTATCACTTGGTCACTGAGTCATGACATAGGTTAAAATATGAACTGTGATGATTCAATATTGCTGTTATGATAAAATTGTATTGCTACATGTGTGCCACATAATATTGCTCACTAAATTTCATATTCGTGAACTGTTAACTTGTGGCTAAAAGATGAACTAAGGAGGAACTTGTAGGCGTGTCTATTTTCTGAAATTTACCATCCCATGTTCGTGTAAACTGCATGTAGAGTTTCATGCCTAGGTGAGTCGGTTAAGTCTTGTTGAGCCATCATGCTCACGGTTGCTGCTATAAGTGTTTTTCAGGTTAGGAGTATCCCACGGACTTGGGTTACGAGTCCACCAGCGAGGGCTACCCTCCGTCTTGGGACGACGGCTGAGTGGGAGCCGTACACGCCGCGCTGAGCTGAGGAGTGCAGCTAGTGTGGGTTGTCCTAGGGCTGGGCAACCAACTTTTGCTAGATAGGTGGTGTGAGTTGTATAAACTTAGTTTCCGCTTTTGTAATCTAAATACTAGTTTGTAACTGAAGTCTTGTACTAGTTTTTACATATTCAGTTGGTTTTCTATGTAATACAATATCGTTCTTATGATGTGTGCTGTCGGGTGTCGCATCGTGCGGCACCACCCTCTGCGATCCTGGATGAGCGGATTCCGGTCCGCCACAGAACCAGGAAACCGATGTAATTCGGGTAGCGATCTGTTGAGACATAGCTTGTCGTCCTGAGGGTAGGTTGAGAGCATGAGGTGTAAATCGGCTGGCGGCACTGTGGATGCGCACGCAGAGACCTCTTGCTCGGGATGATAGGACCGGTTCAACACTTGGCTGACGGATGAAAGGTGGTTGCGTACAACGTCTGTGGTGGCTGCTGTAGGCAACATCGAGTACGGGCGTACGTGACGGGTTATTCGGGTAACCCTGCAGGTGTAAATCAATTATAATCGCCATCCTCGCGGTCAGTGAGTACCACTTGTTCACTGTACCATGATGTAGAAAGAACAGGCTAGTGTCATGTTAAAAGGTTGCTGATTGAAAGATGTACTTTGATTTCTAATGATTTGTTGTAGTTTAGAGCTAATTAAAGTTCTTTTCAACCTTGTGCAAAGCACATGAGAGAAATGTGTTTCTTGTTTCTTTGTGGCTCTCTTATGTGTATTAACACGAGGTTCTCCACAACTGGTGCTAAAAACTTGAAAGTAAGGTTCAACTACTTAAGCGTGTCCTTTGCAACTTACATTACATTATACACTGCAAACCCAGTAAGTAGAGTTTCATGTGTAGGTAAGTCGGGTGAGTCTTGCTGACCCATCATGCTCACTGCTTGTGTTTGAAGCGTTTGCAGGGTGCTATGAGGAGGAGGCTCCCGAGGAGGAGAAGGACCCCAAGAGGGTAACACCGTCAGGTGTGAGTTGTGCACGCCGCCGTGTTAGTGTGCGTGTGTGCTAGTGGGAACATGTTCACGGGATGAACGTGAACTCTTTTGCTTAGTCTATGCCTGTGAGTGTAGACTTGACGTATTTTGAAGTAATTATGTTTATAAACTCTTTTATGTAATAAAACTTTTGCTTCCGCTTTGTACCTTTTTGTGTGTGTTATCCGGTGCTCTGCAACGCAGCACCCTCAGCGTGATCCGGGCTAGTCGAGACCGTTGGGTCCTTGCACCCACTACGCGGGAATCTCACCACCACTCTGATTCCCAAAAATTACAAGTCCAAAACCACCACGCGGGAGAGATAGGGGCTCCACCTGTGGGCTCAATACCTCCCCCGAGATGGGCCTGGGGGCCACTGTCGGTACCCTGCGAACTGGGTACCCCTGCATAGTGGATAGAAAGCATCTGGGCCCCGCCTTCCCGGCTTAGACGGGGCCCAGCGTAAGCCACGTTCCCTGGGCCCGATGGGAAGACCTGGGATTGCCGCGTGTCTTCAGGCCCTGAGCCTGAAGACCGGCCGAGGGTGGCTCAGGAACCATCACGTGTCTAGTGGTGCCGGACCTCATCTTCCATCAAGAAGGGCTCCGGCGCTGCCGCGTGCCTGGAGCCTCCGAGCCGCACCTTCTGCCGGAGAGAGCTCCGGGGGTGCCACATGGCCTGCGGCTCCGGGTCCGACCACCAGCATGGGAGGGCTCCGGTGCGGCCACAAGGACAACAGCTCCAAGAATACCTTCCCCCCTGAGGAAGGACCCGGATGTGCCACGTGGCCTACGGCCCAGACCCGACCTCTAGTATTGGAGGGCTCCAGGGCTGCCATGTGCCCAACAACTCCGGACCACCCACTACTCCGCAAGACAGCTCCAGCGGAGGCGCGTGTCCCGGGGGCCAGCCGCCCGGGCGTCACAACGACGGGCAATGGGCAGATGGCCAAGGAGTAAAGAAGAAGGTATGCTGTCAGGTCAGGCATTCAAGGCTCGCGCCTTCCCTAGAAGCATGGTGCACGGCGCACGCCTCTGTTCCTCGTCTGCGCACCATTACGGTGAAAGACAGGGCGGCGAGGCGTGACGGCACAACAGTGCCGCCCAACGGCACAGATCCGCCGAGCAGAGCGATGAGACATGGCGACAAGATGGGAACTTCTTCATCACCGGCCGCCCAGACAGAGGCGCCCGGCGTGACAGGCAGCACGCCTTAACTCCACTGACAGTGACAATGCATATAGCTGTAAATGCCTATAGCTTATGGATAGGATGCAGATAGCCACGGGGCCACCTGTCGGGCCCCGGGCCACCTTGTAACTTCCCTGGCCTTGGGCTATGAAAGGACCGGCGCAGCCTCCAGGCAAGGGGTTCGCGACCCAGCTAACTCGCACACTGATACGCCTGAGCAATACAACAAGCACTCCCGTGGACGTAGGGTTTTATGCTCCGGCGGCCCGAACCACGTAAATCCTCATGTTCCTCTGGCCATTGTGCTCTGACCTTTGAGATCCACTAGCCCCACCGAAAATAGAACCTCCGCGGGCTGCTCAGGCAGACCGGGGGAAGTGTCGCAGGGAAACACTTCGACAAAACGGTTAATGCAAACTGGAGCTTGCCTTGCTGCTAGTCGTTAACTAATTGTTCTTCCGGAGTAATGAAGTCCAGAACCTCCGGGTCTTCTTCGATTTTAGCAACTACACGAAATAAAATTACAATGCGTGTCAAATTTGAATGCAATTGAGTTAGTTTGATAATGTACAGACTATAAGTAAATCTAGACAGTCCTTTTGCCTCTGAAATTTTTTACTGAGGTTTGGTGACAACCTAAACAGGGACTTGGCCAAATTTCAATTAAGGCAAAGCTCATTTGAACCCTGCACAAATAAATGTGTATTTGGCCATATTTAGAGCTCTTATGGCTTTCTAGAGGTTTTCATGGAGCAAGCCATGACTTTTTGGAAACTAAAGTTTTATAGGGTTCTTATGGAATTGGTTTCATCTAATTTGGAGAATCCTAGGAAAAGATATGAGCTACACAAGTTCAGAGAAAATCTGAAAAATGTTTCTGGACATTTTTCTTTTTCTCTGGACCAGATTCCTTAATCACACCATTAGGTGGACTAAATGAGCTCGGATGGATCTGAAATTTTTAGGGTGACTCAGCGATATTACCAAGAAAATCCTGGCAAAATTTCAGAATTTTGGATCAAAGGAATCTCCAGTTAAAATTCCCAACAGTTTTAACTTTGGAGAATTAATTATGGAGAAATAAGGGTTTTCATGGAGTGAAACTTGTTTTGATGGAAAGTACACAGAGAGCTGAATGCAACAAATTTGGGTTCACTCGATTTGGACAGTCCTAGCCAAAGTTAAGGGCTTCTAAACTTTTGGAGGGAAAACTGGAAAATCAGCTCGATTTGTTTAGACGGCTGACACCCGGGGCCCACAAACCAGTGCCGTCTTCAACCTCCCGCCGGTGCCCGAGCGCGCGCCGTACAGAGGCAGTGGCGCAGCCCATTCTCCGGCTATGGTGGACCATTTTCAGTGATCTTTCGCGCTACACGCTCCTCAGACCAAGCCCTAGCGGCCGGACAAGGTTGTGCAGCACGCCATCGACGGGAAACAGGTCGGCATCGACGGCGGCGATTGGTGGTGCGGCGCCGACAATGACCAACGCGCCCCAAGCTTCTCCCGATGCTCGAAGCGGCCGTAAAGCACCACTAGAGCTTGAGGAAGGTGATGGTGCACTCAAACCCCGTGGAAAAAACGACCGGAGCTATGAGCTCAACGGCGACCCGAGCCATTTTGGCCGGCGGCGGTGAGTTTGCGTTGCACAGCTCATCGGATGGAGGGTTCTTCGTGGTTTTGGGCCAGGGTGTTCGTGAAGGGTCCTAGTTGCTATGGCCAGACTCTAATTGGAGTTGATCAACCATGCGCGATGAATTTTCCGTTTTGGTTGACTTCGGTTCTATACGGTGATCGCCTGAAAACGTCAAATTCTGGATAGCCGACGCTAAGCGGGAGCTAGGGGGTTCGGGAGGAGCTACTAGACTTCGATGCTAACCTATGTGATTGGTTGTTCGAGATTGAACGTACGTGGATCGGCCGGGCGATGGAAACTTCTTCCGGTGACTTTGTTCTGTCTCGAGAAGATGATCGTCGGGTACAGCTCGAAGGAAGCCGTGAATCAGCTCGGGGCTGCGTCGAGGACGTCGAGGGTTGTTCGGCGATCTCATTTGCGGCCTCAGCTCGGTGTGAAAGCTTCGGGTTTTGCCGATCGACAGCGAGGGTGTGAGGTCGGAGTTGTGGCGAGGTTCTCCTAGTGAGGACAAAGTCAATCTGGATAGAGTGTTGGGCACTACTAAAGGTCACTAGGTGAGATTACCTCTTCCTAAAGAGGGTGTTAGCTACCAACGAATCATAGGCTACGGCAAAGTCTAGGATGTCCTTACCCTCTTGATTTCTATCGCCGTATCCAAAGCCTCCATGTACTCACTCAAATCCTACGCTAGTTGCACCCACATGACCATTGAGATCTCCTATGAGGAGTTTCTTGGTTATCAGTACACTACAAACCATATCCTTCAAGTCCTCCCAAAATTGCCTTTTAGCAATGAGCCCAACTTGTGGGGCATAAGCACTAATGACGTTCAAGACAATGTCCCCAATTACAATCTTGATTAAGATGATCTATCCCCTCGTCTTCGAACATCCACTACTCCATCCTTAAGACTCTTATCTATTAGAACACCTACGCCATTCCTAGTCCCAGCCGATCCAGAATACCAAAGCTTGAAACCGGTATTCTCAACTTCTCTCGCCTTTTGACCCGCCCATCTAGTCTCTTGTACACAAAGGATATTTAGTCGTCTCCTAATGGCAACATCTAGTAGCTCATGTAGCTTCCACGTCAAGGATTCTACATTCCAACTACCCACCTGAAATCTATGTTCCTCGGCTAGCTTCCTTACGCTTTGCACTCGTCGAGTAAGATGCAAAGATCCTTGCTCACTTATCACTACATCCGGGCGAACTGTTGGGAAAGTTTGCTGGAAACTGTTGGGAAAGTTTTGCTGGAAAGGACTAAGAGAACTGAATCCAACAAATTTTGGTTCACTCAATTTGGACAATCCTAGCCAAAGTTATGGGTTTCTAAACATTTGGAGGGAAAACTGGAAAATCTGCTCGATTTGTTTAAACGGCAGACACCTGGGGCCCACAAACCAGTGTCGTCTACAACCTCCCACCGGCGCCCGAGCGTGCACCGGACAGAAGCAGTGGAGCGGTCCGTTTTCCGGCTACGGTGGACCATTTTCGGTGATCTTTCGCGCTATACACTCCTCAGACCAAGCCCTAGCGGCCATACAAGGTTGTGCAGCACGCCATCGACGGGAAACCGGTGGGCATCGAAGGTGGCGATCGGTGGTGTGGTGCCGACAATGACCAACACGTCCCAAGCTTCTCCCGATGCCCAAAGCAGCCATAAAGCACCACTGGAGCTCGAGGAAGGTGATGGTGCACTCAAACCCCACGGAAATAGACAGGAGCTACGAGCTCAACTGCAATCCGAGCCATTTTGGCCGGCGGCGGCGAGTTTGCATTGCAAGCTCATCGGATGGAGGGTTCTTTGTGGTTTTGGGCTAGGGTGTTCGTGAGGGGTCCTAGTTGCTATAGCCAGACTCTAATCGGAGTGGATCAACCATGCGAGATGAATTTCCTGTTTTGGTTGACTTCGGTTCTATACGGTGATCGCCTGGAAAACGTAAAATTCCGGCTAGCCGGCGCTAAGTGGGAGCTAGGGGATTCGGGAGGAGCTACTAGACTTTGATGCTATCGGTTTTTCGAGCTCGAACGGGCGTGGTTCAGCCGGGCGATGGAAACTTCCACCGGCGACTTTGTTCTGTCCCGAGGAAGATGATCGCCGGGTACAGCTCGAAGGAAGCCGTGAATCAGCTCGGGGATGCATTGAGGATGTCGAGGGTTGTTCGGCGATCTCATTTGCAGCCTCAGCTTGGTGTGAAAGCGTTGGTTTTGGCCGGTCGACGGCGAGGGTGTGAGGTCGGGGTTGCGCTCGAGGTTCTCCGGGGTTTCTGTGCGATAAAATGTCGAGACAGTGGCGAAATGGCTTTGTGACGCCCGGGACTCAGAGATAAGATTATGGGAAACGTCGGCCGTTGGTCAGGAGCTGGAAGCAACTGCTGGTGAGGCCTCAGCGCCGTGGCGCCCTCGGGCTCGCGCGCAAGAAACCGAGCGCCTCGGTGGAGCTCTGTTCACTCGGCTGTGTTACTGACCTGTGGGCCCAAAATTCAAATTTGTCCCACAAAATTGAAGTTTCCTACTGCTCTAAATATTGTGACCACACTGTCCTTGATAATTTGATAAAACCACATTTTTGGCACTCTGAATTTGAATGATCCAAAGTGTCTAGTGATTTGATTACAATTGCAACAAATGTGAAGTTTGAAATTCAAACTAAATTTGAATTTGCTATAATTAGCTCATGTCAGGATCAACTCCAAATGGAGTGGAAATTGGTGTGTGAGCTCATAAAAATGTGCTGAGTGTGAATATGAATCCCTATTTTGAATTCCGATCCCTATTTAGTAGGAATTGTTTGAAACTAAGGAGGTTGAATTTAAGTTCAAACTAGCCTTTTAATGATTGTACCTAAAAGTACCTCAAAGAGGTGTGGATTTGGGTGAAATTCGGCGTGAGCATTCGTAACAAAGTTTTGGAGTTAATCATATGCTCAGCCCCTATACGATGCATATTGAAACTGGCCATCATAAATAAGAGCTTAGCCATCCTAAATAAGAACGTTGTCGTAGTGAAGGCCCCCAGCCTCCCCGCACCACGTCACCAAGAAAAACAAGCAACTTTTTATATTTGTTGTTCAATTTATGTAAATTATTTGTATCAGTTTAAAATTGAATATAGATTAGTTGTAAGTTATTTAGTTTGTAAATTTAGTTGTAATTTGTTGTTTATTGTTTGTATTATATGTAAATTATTTAGTTTGGTTGTAAAGTTCAGTCGGCGGCGGGAGGACGCCAGGGAGGCTCGCCTTGCCTGGCCGGCCGCTGCCGCCACCTACATCCGCCGCTGACGATGCCTGGCCGCGCGCCTCCGTTGCTGCATGGGTGCCGCCGGCCCCACGCGCCACCTGGTGCCACCGCTGCCGCCTGGTGCCGCCGCCGCCTTGTGTCGCCACCTCTGCTGACTTTTGTCGCTGCTGCCACGCCGTCGCGCCAGACTTCCTGCCCGCCGCCGCGCTTGGAGAGGATAGAGAAGGGGTGGGGAAGAGAATGTGTAGGGTTAGGGTTAAATTACAGTTTTATATAACCCATATGAATTGTGGACTCTCATATCTCATCCAACGGTTCGTGGTGATTGGGCTCCTCAGCCTGGGCAGTGCAGTTAGGTCACGGCCGATCAACTGGTAAGTTATCAAAATCCATCAATTCAATTGTTACTAATACTATTGTTGTTACTAATATGCATTTTACTGCTTTTAGGAAAAGTATGGGCGGGAGGCTGTTAGGATACACGGGGAAGGGTACGATTTGGAAAACGCCCCAATTAACCCTCAAGCCGTGTATGCTAGCAGAGGCGGGAAGGCACATGGATGGTTAGTTGGTTATTTTGTTCTCTCTTTACAATCGTGCTTGAAGGTAGTTGTCGATATTCGATGGAGTTGTCGACTTAAAGGTAGTGCGACCTTCGATCGTCACTCCATCGACCAAGAGTTCCTCCATCGGCCAGACAAGTCATCGTCTCTCCAGAGCGAGGTAGAGGAGCTCCATAGGGGGAGAGAGAGGGATGTAGCCCGGGCCGCACAGGAGCAACAGGCCGCCTATGTGGCAAACTACATGGCTCAGATGCAGGCGGCGATGGAGGTAAGTAATTCAATATAATTTAATTTAAATTCATATCATTACATTACTATCTATGTTCTAATATTTTGCAATTACATGCCTTAGATCTACAGAGTGGGCAGCAGATCCTGATCCCTAGGTGGCACCCGTCAGAGTTGACCCCGCCACAGGTGCCCCCACCACATGGACATTCAGATATCCAGGTAATGTGTTTTTATTTTCTGTTTTCTAATCTAAGAAAAACTTAGTGTGGTAGAGGGGAGAGAGTGAGAGTGAGTGAGGGGGGAGAGGGAGGGAGTGAGAGTGAGAGATAGTGGTAGAGAGAGGGGGAGGGAGAGGGCAGGGGAGAAAGTGAGAGTGTGGGGGAGGGAGAGGGAGAGAGGGTGAGAGTGAGGGTGCGGGGGAGAGGGAGGGAGAGAGAGACAGAGTGGTAGAGAGGTTGTGGTAGAGAGAGGGGGTGATAAGGAGAGGGATAAAAAATCAGTGATTTGGAAGCTCAAACTCACTCTAACTATTTATTTGCATTGCAGGGATCGGTGACGGAGGCTCAAACTCCACCGCCACAGCTGGCGGCACCGGGAGCAGGACGCGGAGACGGATTCTTCGGCCCCGGAGCGAGTGGAAGGGGTAGTGTTTATCCCCATGTTGTTTTATATTTTGGATGATTATATGGTGTGTGAATCAGAAATCTTCTTGTGTATATGAATATCTGTTCTGTGAGTTGGCCATCGTGCAAGGGTAGATGTTTTCTGTTTTTTAAAAAAATTAAAAACCTTAATTACGATGGCCAGCTATACAGGCTGTCGTAAGTTTACCTACTTAACTTACGACGGCCTGAGGTCCAGGCCGTCGTAAGTTAGGTGCCCAACCCGTCACGTGGCACGTGCCTGGGCGACGGCCCTTATATATGACGGCTAGGAACGACCGGCATAAATAAGTTATTTACGACGTTGACTGTCGTAATTAACATTATTTACGACCAATTAATGGAAATGGCCTGAAACTGTCGTAAATAACCAAAAACCGTTGTAAATAAGTTATTTACGACGGTTTTCTGTTATTTATGACGGTTTTGGCCGTTGTAAATTGATCGGTTTCCTGTAGTGTTAGTTCAGATTAAACATTGATCCAGCTACTTTAATTAAACTTTATGTATGAACTATGTGTGTATGTAAGCACAAATGATATTTTAGCATTGGTTTTTAGTTGAGCCTTGATTTGCATGTCATTTTTAGTTTGTCATAGTTACCGTTGTGAAAGATGCTATTGTGGTTTGTTTTATCATTAGAATGAATGATGAAACAGTGATTTGCAGCGTTATTTTCAAAATAAATTTCCAGCTCTTTCTGATATTGACATGTTTCCATTCTGATGTATCTGTTTTTGATATTTCCAAAATATTTGATATCATAACTATTCTTTATGTTATCATTTCTTACTTCAATTTTGAAATTAGTATACGGAAATAAAAATGATTTGACCATTTTTACCCTTTCATCGCTAATTGAGATTGAGAGTCTAACTTGGCCCCGCCAATTTGACGCACTTTTCCTGAGCCCCGAGAATTAACAAGGAATTGCGGCGATTGTGTTTCCCGCACCAATCCCTGGATCAATAGTTGGTACGCACAACAAATGTATCGAGTTCCATGCATAAAATTATTCTCAACAGGACCATTATGGTCTTATAAGCAAGTATTAGGTTACAATCCGTGGGCCTCGTAGGGCCATTGAAAATAGAGAGACAAAGTCGAAAAACAGCGGAATGAGTGACACCCAGCCCCTCAGGCAGCCTTGAGCGTTAGACCTACTCGCATCGATTCGTGCTTCGCCTTCTTCGTCCCTTTCTTCTTCAGCCTCTGAGGGTTGTGAAGTAAGCAAGAGTGAGTACCGTAGGTACTCAGCAAGCCGTAACACTACTCAAAGGGAAGTGTTTCATGCAAGGGGTTGTAGCAAGTAATGGCTATACGACTTAGAGTTGCCAAAAAAACATTCATGCAGGGTCTTTTGAAAGAGGTTTGCAAAGCAAAGGGAGTAACTGAGTCATGATTTTAGTTGGTGGGACCTGGGGGAGTTGAAATCCATCCCGCCAGTTCCCTAAGTTTTATTTGAGTGTTCGAGCCCCATGGTCCTACTAGCTCCGGCACACTGCCATGATATCCAAAGCACGACAAGTACTTCCACCCAAACTACATCAAGGAAACATACTAAGACTAATCAACAGGAACTCAGAACATAGTGTGTCAAGACCGTGGCAACGGTTATCTGGATGTTAACACTCTGCAGAGGTTGTACACTTTACCCACAGGTCATGCACTTCTAGGAAGGGAGTAGCGTAACGTTCGCCTCTTCTTCCCCGAGTAACCCCACAATCATACCTCGAGATGCACCCAGGGGCTATTTGGGCAATTACTCTCCCGCCGGATCACGGGTAATGACTCCCCCGTGTCTTTTCCTGATCTCCGTGCCCTACTGGCCGCCAGGTGGCTCAGGTGGAAGTCACCAAGAAGGTAGAGAGAGTCCTGCCCATACAGGTTCTGTGGTTGTACGAGATCACTATGATTAGGTCATATGAACCGGTCCTTATGATGGTGAGGTGGCTCCATCAAATCCACGGCAGGTGGACTAATATGAAGCACATGTCTACTCAATCACCATATCCCGCCTCAACCATTCCTTTCCCACTCACTTAACACCACTTGTTGGCATAATTCCCCCATCCCACTTTCTAACTCACACCACCAAGACACCTTTTAAAACTTTTCGCAAATCGGATGGATAGTTGCAGTAAATTGCGATGTGAACATCGCAGGGGGTCCCTAAGCATTCTACTTTCAAAGGAGCACACACATCATCACATTATAGTGCGATGACGGGACCTTAAGTTATAAAGGAGGTAAGTCATCAAGGTCAATGAGGTTTCCGTAATACTTCACATGTCATTCATGTGACTGTCACCATGCTAGTATTCTGCCCTTGATTGATAAGAGATGGCATGCTACTTGCTAGTGTAACGGCTAGCTGATGACATCGAGCTACGTCATTTGAAGAGCAAGTAACCACCATCACCACGAAGTTATAAAATTATCACGTTGTTCAGACCACTTACGTAGTGACACTACCACTAATCAAGTGGGTCTTAGCTACAAAAATATTTTAAAATAGCTGTGGAAAACATGCATGGTAAAAATAGGCTATTACTATTTTGCAAAATCATAGGAACAATCATGATCAAGGGGTTAGAGCTTGCCTTCAAAGGCTTCTAGAAATTCCTCGTATTCCGGGTCTTTGAGTTCCTCGTCAGCTTCCTCGTTTGCTATTGTACGCAATTCGCACGAATCAGCGTTGAATCCAAAAAAAACTACAAGAAATCCAAATAAATACTTAGTAGTGTGGCTGTAGGGAGTCTTATAGAAGTTTTGTTCAAGGTATACTTTATTTGTGGCTTGAATGGGGGATTTCGTCACTTGGGTAGTTAAACACAAGCTTACCCGAGATTCCCCCCCCCCCTAGCTAACCTAATGGGTTAATATCTGTAACAGCCCTAACTTTTGTAATGTTACATTTCACTTTATGAAGCAAAGTTGAGGAGAAGGAAAACAATTGTGTCACATGAAATAATGAAACACAAAAATGGACATGTGAGAGTTAAAAAATTTCATTAACTCATGCTTAGCACCTGTTAACATGAGCAGGGAACTTCACTCCCTAATTTGAATTCATGTCAATCATCACTATGAAGAGGATGGAGGGAAATTTAAACACAATTTGAATCTTTTAAAAAGGATTCAGTTCAGATTGTCCAAATGCATACAAGTAAATTCACCAATGTATTCCCCATGTATCAAAGAGCCTCTGGTCCAAATTTGGACATTTTTGGAGCTCATATACCATTTATCCAAAGGAATAATTGAGAGCACATTCAAATTAAAATTTGAATTTGAATTCTGAACTAAACAAGCTCAATTTCAAAATCTGATTTCAGATTCGAGTTCCTCATAATTTTTCTGGCCTACCCTACAAATTCGGTGAGATTTGTACAACAAAAGGAGTGGTAATCTCAAAGCAAAGGAAGGAGATAATTGTGGGTGGGTGGACCCCATTTGTCGGCCACCCACATAGCTAACCGCCTCTGTTTTCTCTCCCTCGCTCGAGCGCTCGACAGCACGCCGGCCGAACCCGTTCCCGATGCTTGCCCGGCGCCAGCTCCTGCTTCTCGACCGTGTGCTCGCCCTTATCACGCTACAGAAACGGAACCGAAGTTTGCTTCCTTTACCTCGCTCCCTCGGTTGCTAGTCTTCCGCGAAGAACGGCTGCCCAGCCGCTTCTCTGTTTTCCTGATCAACCACACCGACCGAGCCTCGGATGATCGAGCTCCCCACACACAAAAGCAGCGCACATGTGTGCTCTAACCATCTACCATCTCTACTCCTCGGTCCTTTGCTCGTTTGCGCCTGAAGATTCGGAGTTGTAGCCGTGCACCCGAGTGAAACAAGGTGAAAGCTTTTCGGTCTCCATGGATAGCCCACACCGAGGAGGATCAAGATTAAACAAGCCAATCTATCGGTTCACCGGCAAATGGAGCTGCTCCTCCCCAAATCTTAGTCCTACCCGTGGCTTGTCGTGCGAAAATTTGGAGTTTTTCTCCCGGGTGGCGCAACTCAACCCCGAGGTAGGGATTCGGGAAATTCACGTTCAATTCTCATTGTTAGTGATTCAAACTTCGCACATAAGTTCTTAACTAGCTAGCACACGTTCTCCTTCAAAGCTAGGCCGAGAAATTGGGTGTATAGGGAGAAAATCCTATTTTTGTCCATGGCCAACCGTCAAACCTCGTCGGCCGAACGTTAACGACGTAGTTCGAGGGCTCCCCGGCCCTGTTGGCTTCCATTTCTAGCTTCCTCACGCTCCCCTGGTGCTTTAGAGCCCAAAAACTGATTGTTTGAAGTATAAATGAGGTATCCCCAGCTCGCCGGAACCCTAGACGCCACTTTCACCGGTTCTCGAGCGTTTCCGGCCATCACCGGTGGCCGGCGACCCTCCAAACGAGTTCAACGTTGTGAAATATTGGCGAGGTGAGATTTGGCCCGGGAGCTGACCGGGAAGTCCATTCCAGCGAACCTCACCGGAGGGCGCCGCCACCCAAGCACATGGGCACAAGGAGAAGGAACTGTGGGTGGGACCCACAGGCAGGGTTTTAAACTTTTCTCTGATTTTCAGATTTCGGTTGAAACTTCCAATGGCCATAACTTGGTTTAGAATTGTCCAAAAATTCCCAAATAAATTGTATTGGATTCCTCTCAGTGATTAGTATCTAGGGGTGCATCCCAAAATTTATGAAAATCCCTGGATTTCGCTCATTAATTCCTTGATTTAAAATATGAGGGAATTAATTACAGGAGTTATGTTATTTGGAAAATTCCCAATTTTGGGCAGAACCTTCCTCCAAATATACTTGAACTCCAGTAAAAATTTCAGAGTCATTGGATCTCATTTGCTTGGCCACATGATGTCCCAATTCTTTATATTTCTGAAAAATAGGAAAAAGAACAGAGGCATTTTTCAGCATTTTACCCAAATTTGTAAAATCCATATATCCATGTAGGTAACTTCAAAAATGGTAAAATAAATTCCTATGGACTCAGGACATTGTGTAATTCACAAAAGCCCACTTTCCATCATAGGAAAGCTCAAGAACTAGGAGGTAAATGCAGAATAGTTAAAACCACATAATGAATGATTGTGATCGCATTGAGCCATTCCATGAGCTCAAATTTTGCACACTGCCTACATACCTTCCCTTGAAGCTGTGGTTAAATTTTCAGATTCATTGGACCTATGGAACTTGAGCTAGCTTTCTTTAGGTCTAAGTGTTCCTATAAGAACTTAATCACATGGTGATTAATATTACCTTCATTTCACTTAGAATTTTCTTCTCTAAGGTTGTAGATCCAACAACAGAAACCTTGCTGCTGTTTTCCCCTTTTTAGTCGTTGTTATTTTTTACAACATCTTTAAAGCATTTTCTAAGTTGCTTTTGAAATATATGTGCATTTACATCCATAGCTCACGTGATGTTGACACTCGACGAGGAGATCAACTCAGAGTTGAGGATCTCCCTCTCGTGACGGACTTGGCGGATTCTCCAGAGGTTCATAGTGTAAAGGTCCCAAAATCTTGAATACAAATGAACTGAAGTTTGAACACCGTTTGGTTTCAAGTTTATAAAAATTGGGACTTGTTTAAATTTTTCCACATGTGATGATACACATGAGTGTCCCACCACTCTAGCCAAGGATCGTTTGAGTGTTTGGGGACAAAGTTACTTTAAAACCCATGTCTAAGCTCTCATGTGCAAGAGGGAGTAAAAATCAGATTTTGAACATAAATTGTTCAATTAAAATTCAAATGAGGGCAACCCAATAGTAATGCAAACTGTTGTGTTCAAACTCTCATTTGCAGCAGCTAAATTAAAAATCAGATTTCAAATTTGAATTCCTTAGGTCCAAATTAGTGGGTATGAAAATTTTCATGAATTTTGGAGATGTTTTGCTATCCATTTTCCAAATGGACTTTAAATTGCATAGGAATTCAAATTACAAATTTGAATTTGGATGAAACTTGCCTAATTATCCAAATGCAGTTCAGATTTAAACTCCAAACAATTAATTGGTCATTTGTAAAATTTGGAGATATTTTAGAGGGGATAAGAAGGGGCTGACTTGTGGGACCTACATCTCATTTGGTGGGGCAGTAGACTTGCAACTGAAGTTACTCCTCTGTTTCACTCTAGCAGACTGAAGCTTCACAGCTCGACACCGAGACAAGCCGTGAACCATCTCCTCACCGTTTCTCTCGTGCTGGAACCCCCCTCGGTGATCTTTTCACCTCTAGCCGTGTTCCTTTTTGCCCACAACACCGAAGACTCGCTTTGTTTCTTCTCTCTCGCGCACACAAACTGAAAACATCACCGCCACCTCAGTTGATCGGAAGTCGACCGTTCTCACGCGTGCAAAGCCTCAAGTAGTAGCAAAATGGGACCATGGATCCCTCCACGACCTCCTCGGACCACAGCCGACCAGTTCTTGGCCTTCCTCACGCGGGAACAATTTCTTCTTGCGGCAGCCGAGAGCAACCGAAGGAGGGTGCTCTCGTGGACAGCTTCACCCGGAGCTTCTCATGCCTGAGCAAGACCACCTTTGGACGCACCAATATCTCACGCTGCTCACCTCCAAAGCTTGGATCGAGTGGTGGATCACCGCCGGCGAATTTCCGATTCTTTGTCTGGTCGGTGCAAAACAACCTTCGGGTAAGAAATTCCAAATTCCCGTTCAATTCTTGCTTAGAGCCCACAAAACTGCACACACACGAGCTAAACTCGATGGTGAACAACTTTACTTCGCAACCCTAGCGTGAAAACGTCTGTAGCCGGACTATTTCGAGGTTTTCCAACGGCTACCGTAGCGGGGAGCCTCGGGCGTACGGTGAGAAGTATTTTAGAGCCATTTCCGATACCTTTTGAAACCATGTCGAGCTTCTATGAACTCCACTGTTGCTGTAGCACCAATTCACCGGGGTTTCGGTGGGCTAGAAGGGCCGGGCGATGTCGCCGTACTTCGGTGCGAGCCGCTGGACATCGCGCACTAGGGTAGAGGCCTTGCCGGCTCGGGGAAACCTCACCAACGTGCTCAGCGCATCGGAATAAGGGCTGGAGGCGAGCAGGAGCTCGGGAAGAGGCCGGGAGAGTGAGCTCCGGCGAGGGGGCCGGCGCAGGCGCGCGGGAGCGGAGTGAGGTTGAAGAAGCACCCGGTTCCACGCGTCAGCGGCAGTGGCGAAAGGGGCTGGATCTTCTGTGGCGCCGGATCAACGTGTGACAACACGCGAAAGATTATGTAACCTCATGTGTCCTTCTCCCAGAACGTGCCACGTCACACCAGACCCCACCGTCAGAATTTAAAATTTTTTCCCCGGTTTAATTTGAATTCCAGATTTCCTTCAAACTTTGGAATAGCATAACTTTTGCTAGGAAACTCCAAATTTAGTGATTCAAACTGGGTTAGATTCAGATTGAAAAAATATATCCAAATATGCAACCCAATTTGTATGAAAGTAAATAATTAATTCTGGAAAATTCTTTGAACTTTTCAGTAAAAGAATTTTAGAGGGAGTTTGGTTCCTCCAAAAATCCTCAAATTTTGCCAGAATAATCCTTATGATGTTATTGAACTACTCTAAAATTTTCGGCTCATTTTCTGAGTGGGAGAATTCATATTTCAATTTGCTGTGTTCAAATGAGTACAGAAACTTTTCAGAAAAAGTCCCAAACTTGAAAATTTAGTTCTGGGCAATTATTAGCTCCAACAATCCTAGGAAAATTCATGCAGGCTCCATGAACTATAAGTAAAATTGTAGTTCACTATGTTTGACATGAACATGTGAGCTACTTCAGAATTAATTCCTTTTTGCTTAATTGCTTAAGGAATTGTTCTGAATAAACCACTCAGTGAAAAGTGCTAAATTTTGGTCCAGAATATTTTAATGTGACCAGGAACTCACATGCAAATTTCCAGCTCAAGTTGAGCCTTGGATCATCCTGTACTTGTTCTCCAATATTATGTATGTGAGAAAACATAGGGATTAGAGTGGGAATTATGGGAGACACAATTTCCTTCCACTTTAGCTGCAATTTGGCAAGTCCCTGTGGAGTATAGGAGTTCCTGTAAAATTTTCAGAATCATTGGAGTTCAGGTTCTCCAGTTTTCTTCACATTAGTTCAGCTCATCTTATATGTTCATTAGGAAACTTAGTTAATTTATAACTAAACTCCTAGGGCAAATTTAGTTAAGCCTTGATGATTCTTTGCACCACAGAGGCAGCAAAGCCATTCTTGGAATTTCCACACAGCCTCTCTTCTTAAGAAGTTCGAGTCTTTAATTCTTTACATTGCATTATAAAAACTTATGCCTATACATGTCGATAGCTCACGACGACGGACTTCGACGGAGTCATCCCTTGAGGTGTAGATCAGTTGAGCAAATTCGGAAGGATCAAGGGATAGAAGATCACTAACTGCTATTGTATATTACTCCCCTGTAAAACAGGCAAGCTCCGGTTTGCATTAACCGTTTATAAAGTTTTATGTTTTGCTCACTTACTTTATGTCTTTCCTACAATTGTGCATTAGAGTCTTGAATGGAAACCCAAATGCATAGCCAAGAGAACCAGAGGTTTTGGGCTTAGGTTTTAAACCTCGAGTAGCCACAACAATGCTAAACTGGTATAGGACTCAGTACAAGTCGAGTAGTTGGAACTACTCGTGAGAATAGGCTAGAGGCACACAACTCGGTTAGAAAGATAGAAAATGATTCACATGTCAAGAAAAAATGAGACCGAGCGGAGAGTAAGGGCAGTACGACTTTGGGGCTTGGGTGCCATAGCTCCACTTGTGTCGATTGAGGACCGAACCGTGTGCGGGCCTGTTGAACAAGCTAGAACAGTACCGAAGACCTACTGGATATATGGGAACCGGGAAACCGATGTAATTCGGGTAGCGATCTGTTGAGGCATTGCTTGTCGTCCAGAGGGTAGGTTGAGAGCAGCGAGGTGTAAATCGGCTGGCGGGCACTGTGGATGCTCCGCACAGAGACCTCCTGCTCGGGATGATAGGACCGGTTCAACACTTGGCTGACGGATGAAAGGTGGTTGCGTAAGACGCCCGTGGTGGTTGCTGTAGGTAAATTCGAGTACGGGCGTACGTGACGGGTTATTCGGGTAACCCTGCAGGTGTAAATCGATTATAATCACCGTCCCTCGCTTTCATTATACCATGACGTAGAAAGAATAGGCTAGTGTCATGATAAAAGTTGATGGTTGAAAGCTTTACGTTGGTTGTTAATGAAATGCTTTAGTTTAGAGCAAATTAAAGTTCCTTTCAACCTTAGGCAAAACACATAAGAGGAATGTGTTTATTGTTTGATTGCAAACTTCTTATGTGTCTTAGCACGAGGTTTTCTGACAACTTGCTGCTAAAATTTGAAAGTAAGAGTCAACTAATTAGGTGAGTCTTATGCAAAGTAATTTCCTATTATACACTGCAAATCTAGCATGTGGAGTTACATGTTTAGGTGAGACGGGTCAGTCTTGCTGAGCCAATATGCTCATGCTTGCTATATCAGTGGTTTTGCAGGTTAACATCGATTCTTATCAGGAGGTTATCTAGTGAGACTCGGAGACTTCTGAGTCGTTTTACACATGGAGAACCCGGCCGCTGCCATATGACTTCGTGTTCCTAGCGAGAAGAGTCCGCGGGCTGGACATCTTCTCAAGTGCTTAGTATATATTAAACGTGAGATAAACTAGTCTTCCGCTGTAGTTATTTGATGTAAATCGTAATCACCATCCCTCACGGTCAGTGAGTACCACTTGTTCACTGTACCGTGACGTAGAAAGAACAGGCTAGATTCATGTTAAAAGTTTGCTGATTTGAAGGATGGACCTTGATTGCTAATGAAGTGTTGTAGTTTAGACTTATTAAAGTTCTTTCCAACCTTGGGCAAAGCACATGAGAGAAATGTGTTTCTTGTTTGATTGCGGCTCTCTTATGTGCCTTAGCGTGAGGTTCTCCACAACTGCTGCTAAAACTTGAAAGTATGGTTCAACTATTTAGGCGAGTCCTTTGCAACTTACATTCCCATTTACACTGTAATCCAACATGTAGAAGTTTCATGCATAGGGAAGACGGGTGAGTCTGAGCCATCGTTCTCACTGCTTGTGTTTCAAGCTTTTGCAGGGTACTATGAGGAGGAGACTCCCGAAGAGGAGACGGGCCCCCAAGAGGGCAACCCCGTCGAAGGGGAGTCGGGCACGCCGCCGTGTTAGTGTATGTGTGCGTGCTAGAGGGAACACATTCACGGGCTCAACGTGAACTCTATGCTTAGTCTATGCCCGTGAGTGTGGACTGAACATTTTTTGTTGTAAACATGTCTATAAACTATTTTATGTAATAAAACTTTGCTTCCACTTTGTACTCTTTATGTGTGTTATCCGGTGTTGTGCAACGCGTCACCCCTCAGCGTGTTCCTGGCTCATCGAGGCTGTGAGGCCCTCACAGCATGGTATCAGAGCTAGCTTGAGGTTTAACACACTAAAAAGGTCATCTTTTTCAAAAACTCGGTGAGGAACGAGTAAGTAGCCCATATAAGGATGTTATTAGTGTATAGAAAGTGTCAATACTAACCTATTTGCTTATATCAGAAAATCATGCATCTCGGGACGTCATATGTCTTGGGGGGCGCATGTAAGCGCTGTCCACCAGTGCGCACAAGCTAAAGGGTGGAGCCTCACGGGTGGCAAGTAACCCGACCAGCTTTAGTATCCTCTATGACTCTTCATGTCATTTGGGGTATTCAAGCAACGCCCTTCCCTGGCATGCTACGAGCAAGTTTGGGAGACCCCGTCACATGGTTAGTAACGTGAACACGTAGCTCAAGGCGTGATTGGCTTGAGAACAACCATGCGAGTGATGATGTACGGTTGTATGGATTGTATTGGGACCGAGTTCGGTGTGCAGCTGAGCCCGACAATTGTGTGAGTTATTTGCAGGTAGTATAACCATTACCGCTGTAGACGAGTAGCACACGTGTGCAAGAGACGTTTAGTGCCACTGAACTAGTGAAAATCCAGCTAAGTCCAGTATAGGTTTTTTCTTTGTGAGGAACATAGTACCCGCATGAACTGGTGACGCTTCAACATTTCGGGTACGTGGAAAAGCCGCAGTACCTCACCAAGGAAGAAGGTGAGGAGGGGAACAGGAAATGGACCATCCACGTCGATGTTCCAGCAGGACCTACGCCACCCGGTTGGGCACCGTTCACCGTCACGGTGAGAGGCTAGGTTGGATGCTCAAGGTTTCACACAAGTTGAAGGTCTAGATTTTGATGAAACTTTTGCTCCTGTTGCTAGATTAGAATCCATAAGAGTTTTGTTAGCTTTTGCTGCATCTAAAGGTTTTAAGCTATATCAAATGGATGTTAAAAGTGCTTTTCTTAATGGCTACATAGATGAGGAGGTTTATGTCAAACAACCACCTGGTTTTGAAAATCCAAATTTTTCTAATCATGTTTACAAACTGTCCAAATCCTTGTATGGTCTCAAACAAGCCCCTAGAGCATGGTATGATAGGTTAAAAACATTCTTACTTGAAAAGGGGTTTACCATGGGCAAGGTTGATAAAACTTTTTTGTGCTTAAGCATGGCAATGACTCATTATTCGTTCAAGTGTATGTGGATGGTATTATCTTTTGTTGTGCTTCTCATGATCTTGTGTCCAAGTTTTCAGCTATGATGAGTTCAGAATTTGGGATGAGTATGATGGGAGAACTCACGTACTTTTTGGGGCTGCAAATCAAGCAAACCAAGGAGGGTACCTTTGTGCATCAAACAAAGTATACAAAAGATCTCCTAAGGCGCTTCAACATGGACAAAAGCAAGCCTCTTTGGACACCAATGGTAACAGCAACAACACTTGAACTTGATGAAGATTGTGATCCCGTTGATCAAAAAGAATATAGAAGCATGATCGGATCACTTTTGTATCTCACGGCATTAAGACCGGACATACAATTCAGCGTATGTCTTTGTGCACGGTTTCAAGCCTCCCCACGTGCTTCACATCGTCAAGCCGTCAAAAGGATTCTCAGGTACATACATGGAACTCAAGAATTTGGCATTTTTCTTCCTTCTTCCTCAACCGTTACTTTGAAAGCTTTTTCCGATGCTGATTTTGGGGGTTGTAGGATTGATAGGAAAAGTACTTTTGGTTCTTGTCATTTTCTTGGTAATTCACTTGTTGCCTGGTCCACTAGAAAACAAAGTTCAGTTGCACAATCCACAGCCAAATCTGAATATGTAGCTGCCTCTAGTGCTTGCTCACAAATTCTTTGGATTGTTCAAACACCTAAGGACTATGGGGTTGATCTAGATAGTGTTCCACTGTTTTTTGATAACACTAGTGCCATTTGCATTGCTAAAAACCCCGTGCAACATTCGAGAACTAAGCACATTGACATTAGGTATCACTTTCTCCGTGATAATGTCGAAAAAGGGAACATTGTGCTTCACCATGGAGATACCGAACAACAATTGGCTGACATTTTTACAAAACCTTTGGATTTCACTCGTTTTTGTTACATTCATAGTGAAATAGGGGTTATGCATCCTCATGGCTTAAATTGAGGGAGAATTTTGAAACTTGGGAAGTCTATGTGTGAATCTGAAATTAAAATAATATGAGCATAGTATTTCATGCATATATGACTTTGTGATTCCTTTTTCATGCTGAAAGTTCTTACTACATTACTCGTGTTATACATTTTATAGTTTTTACCATGTCTAGTAATTGGAATAATTACTTACACTAAATCTGGTCATGGTCAAACTTTTTTGCTGTTTTAAACTTGTTGCATGCTCACAGGTGCTTTTAATCATAAAGAATTAATCAAGTAATCAACTCGCATATTGAGTTTTTATGTTCAAATAAAAAAATGAAAAAAGATCAAGAGAATATGCATGCATCGCACTTGTTCTTTTGAGATGGCTTATCATTGCACTTAGATATGAACTTGAAAAGAGTTGTGTATGACTAAAACTATATCCTTAAGCTTCTGACTGTCAAATGACATAGGCTTGGCTTGGTTGGTTAGAATAAGGCTGATGCTGCATATAATCTCTTGCAAATGTCATAAGATCAAAATTTGTGCTTTAAATGATAAATAAAATGCAGCAACAAGTGTCATGCTTTCAGGTCTTGAAATAGTTAAGTTTGTGAGATCATGACTTTCTTAAATTGAAAATTACACTTGATCTCTAGCATGGCTTACACTACTTTATGTATCTCATTGATGTGATAGTGTAAATTACTTGATAGTATGATTTGGATGAGCTTTGTTTTATATGTATATGTTATAATGTGCTCATAACGAATTAAAATTTCTCTTTTGTACCTTGCTGAATACATTGTCAATGGGGGAGAAATTGATCACACATTGCACACATTCACAAGTGTTTTGGCACGATTCTTCTCAGGGGGAGAATTTTTGGTATTTTTGTTTTTCTTCTCATTTAATTTCTGATTTACAAAGGGGGAGAAATTGTTTTCAATACTTTTCGTGTGAATAAGCCAATGTTCGGATTTTAAGTGGTGTTGCCAATGCATTCATCAAGGGGGAGATTGTGAGACCTATGTGTGCTGAATACATTAGCTTTGACGATAAAAGCTTTGAATACTACCAAAACACCTTTTTAACAAGGTCCGACGATAGGTCCGACATAAGGTCCGACTTGCTTTGTCTAGGTCTGACTTATTTTGGCTAGGTCTGACTTGTTTTTGCTAGCTCCGGTGCTAGGTCCGACTAGCTTTGGTAAGTTCCGTGCTAGGTCCGACTAAGCTTTAGTATGCTCTGGCGCTAGGTCCGACTAGCTTTGGTAAGCTCCGGTTCAAGGTCCGGTTAGCTTTGGTAAGGTTCGGAGCTTGATTGCAATGGTTCTGCTTTTAACTTGCAATGTTTCGAACTTGCTTTACTCTTGTGGAAAGTTTGCTTAGTATTATTTTACTAAGTTTTTGGTGTGTTTGGTGGTTATGGCTGATATCATTTTGCTATGGTTTACAACATGCTTATGTGAGGTGTTCACGTTAGATGTTGTAGTTTCGGGACTAACGAGAGTCAAGTCGAGGACTTGTGCTTGGAAGTATTGGTTGTTTATTCATGTGCAGGTGTTGCTTGAGTTCAAGACATGTCTGGTGACAGGATCCATTGAACTAGTGTTAGGGAGAAGATGAGGTTCAACAACCAAGTTCGGGAGGAATTGTGGTTGAGTTGATCGGGAGGTTGTGCAGTATGTTTGAATCAAGAACAATGCATATGAAGGTATCTTGGACATCGTTGGAAGATGTTTGCACATGTGCAAGGAGTGCATGGATGTGGCTGCATGGTTCCAAGGCGTGATGAAGAGATGTGGACGTAAAGAATTTGTCGGAAAGGTCCAGTTGACTAGGTTATGGACTCAGGCTGCGGCTTAGTCGTGTTTGACTCAAATATGGAAAGTTTTGAGTTGGTTATGATAGGATTTCGTGTGGGACATGAAGTTGAGTTGTTTTAGGAATGTTTGGGACGTTCCTAAGGTGTTTGGAAGTCTTAAGATTGCTTCCATCTGCGTATAGAAGAGTCTTGAGCAGTATTGGAAAGTTACAATTTGAATCCAAGTAGGAGTAGGAGTCCTAGTTTGAGTTGAGCTGGCCTTAGGGCTGGTTGTATAAGCAAGGGGGGCCAGAGCTCGCGGTGCACGACTTTGGGGCTGTTCCTCTTGTGTTTTGATAAATAAAATTCGTATTCTAAAGGAACTTTTGTGCCTTGTTCGTCCGACTTGTTTCGGACAAGTTTTTCTCGTCGAGTTTCTGTTCAGCACTACCTTGCTTCGGTGGTTTTACATAACTCGAGTTTTAGAGATCCAATTGATTTGATTCTTTTTGGGTTGTCTTCAAAACTTGATTATCTATCATCTGTGAAAATTTCACATTCACTGAATTTGTGGTTTATGATCTACACGAGTTTCTTTGCAGTATTCCAGAACTGTTTTGTCGCGTAGGACAGATTAACCTTTGTTCGATCTTTCGATCGTAACTTGAGTTTCTCTCAACGGATTTTCATGATTCTTGTTGTGACGTCTTCGTGACTTGATTCTCTACAATATATTTTAGTTTTGTCACAGTTGAACACGTTTATATTAGTCGCACACACGGTTTCTTTAACAGATCGGTTTTCTGCTGAGGGGTGTTTTGTTGCTTCCGCTGAAAAGTTTTTATCTACCATTCACCCCCCCTCTGGTAGCTTTACACGTGTACTTCGATCCTAGAATGTGTACTGCGATACATCCAGCATTGGGCTTGGATGTGTGCTGATGCAAGGCCGATGGGTGGTCGCATATGGATCACGGCAGCTCAGGAATCATGAGCAAAACTATCCAACTCATAACTTAGAACTCACTGTCGTGGTACTCGCACTCAAAATGTGGAGGCACTACCTACTCGGTAACCTCGTACATTTATATACTGAACACAAAAGCGTCATGTACATATTCACTCAGAAGGAGTTGAACATGAGGCAGAGAACATGGTTAGAACTGATAAAAGATTATGAAATAGAGATCCATTATCACCCCGGCAAGGCGAACGTGGTGGTGGATGCGCTGAGTCGCAAGTCGCACGTACATAATATGACCATCGCCCCGTTGGAAGAGAGTGAACCACCTTAGTATGTGGTTCCCCATGGATCTCTCTACAACATAGCTCTTATCCCCACCATCCGTAAAGAGATAGCGGCAGCCCAGAAACATGACAAGGGTATGTCGCATTTGCGGAGACGTGTAGACAATGGGGAACTGAAATGTTTCTAGAAAGACGGAGACGGTGTGCTGTGGTTCAAGGACAGGATCGTCATACCCCATAGCCTGGAATTGAGGAAGGAAATTTTTTACGAGGCTCACTTGTCAAAGTTTTCTATTCACCCTGGTGGCAACAAGATGTATCAAGAACTCAGAGGCAAATTTTGGTGGACATGTATGAAGCGGGAGATCGTGAAATACGTGTCCGAATGTGATACATGCCAGAGGGTACAGGCTGACCACATGAAGAAACCGGAACTGTTGCAACCGCTCGGCATTCCTACCTGGAAGTGGGAGGATGTGAGCATTGATTTCTTCATCGGTTTACCCACTACATTTCAGAAACTTGATTCAGTGTGGGTCATCGGCGACCGGCTCACAAAGGTTATCCCGTTCAATACCAACTACAATGCCAAGAAGTATGCTGAACTGTACATCTCATGGATACTTTGCTTATACGGCGTACCCCGCACTATTACCTCGGATCAGGGCACTTTATTTGTGTCTCGTTTTGGGGAGAAATTACATGCTTCCTTGGGTACGAAGGTAATCCATAGTTCAGCGTACCACCCGCAGACGGATGGCAAACCGAGCGGGTGAATCAAATTCTAGAAGACATGTTACAGGCTTTTTCTATTAATCACGGTAAGAATTGGGATGATCACTTACAGTTAGCTGAGTTTTCATACAATAATCGGTACCAATTCAGCATCAAGATGGCGCCCTATGAGGAGCTATACGGAAGAAATTTCCGCACACCATTGAATTGGTGTGAATCCGACGGAAGGGTCACCTTCGGGATTGATCTAGTCAACAATGCGGAGGAAAAAGTTCGGCTTATTCAAGCGAACTTAAAAGCCGCCCAATCCCGACAAAAACAATATGCGGACCGGAGACGGCGTCCTTTACAATTTGAAGTCAGGGATCATGTGTATCTACGTGTGTCTCCAATGAAGGATGTGAACAGATTCGGGGTTAGAGGAAAGTTGGCACCCCAATTCATCAGTCCATTCCAGGTTCTGGAAAGATGTGGATCCGTTGCATACCGGCTAGAATTACCAGCGACACTCTCCGGTGTGCACGACATCTTCCACATTTCTCAGCTGAGAAAGTGCCTCAATTTTTCAACCCCCGTTCAGCTGGGAGATATTGAGGAACTGAAACCGGATCTCACGTATCGGGAGGGTCCAATTCAGATCATCAACAAAAAGGACCGAACCACACACAACCGAACGTTGTGGTTCTACAAAGTGTTATGGAGTAATCACTCCAAGGATGAAGCGACATGGGGGAGTGAAGGATTTCTTCACGCCAACAATCTGAAATTTTGACGTCACACATCCGATAATTTTTTCTATCATCCTCTTTCTCATTTTTACCTTAAAATCTCGGGACAGCATTCTTTTGAGGGAGGAGGAATGTAAAGGTCCCAAAATCTTGAATACAAATGAATTGTTTGTAAAACCCTCAATTTCGTATCCATGCATGCATACATATTTCATATAGAGAAACATTTTAAATAAAGTAGAACGGGAGAAAGATAGCTAAAAAAGAGCCAATTCCAATTCACCAAGGAGCAACGTCGACACTTCCTGCGGCCTGCTGGCCACGTGGCGTCTTCGGAGCGCATCCCTGTGGACGGGGTGAGGTCCGGCAATGCTGGCCATGTGGCAGGCTCGGAGCTTGCCTCTGAGGATGGGGTGAGGTCTGGCCCCGCTTGATACATGTTGCCTTCGGAGCTAGTCTCTGCGGAGAAGCGAGGCTCAGCCCCGCGGGACACGTGGCGCTTTTGGAGCTCACCCCTGCGGAAGGGATGAGGTCCGGCTCCGCCAGACACGTGTCACCCTTGGAGCTCGTCTCCGAGGGGTCCGACACTGTTGGACACGTATCACCCTCGGAGCTCGCTTCCGAGAGGTCCGATACTATTGGACACGTGTCATCCTAGGAGCTCACCTCCGAGGAGAAGGGAGGTCTGACACTACGGGACATGTGTCATCCTCGGAGCACACCTCCGAAGGGAACGGAGGTCCGACATTACGGGACATGTGTCAACCTCGGAGCTCGTCTCTGAGGAGAAAGGAAGTCCGGCGCTACTGGAAACGTGGCACTCTCGGAGCTCGCCTCTGAGGAGAGGGGAGGTCCGGCACTGACATGTGGCGCACACGGAGCTCGCCTCTGAGGAGAGGGGAGGTCCCGCCCGCCACACACGTGGCGCATGTGGAGCTCGCCTCTGAGGAGAGGGGAGGTTCCGCCCGCCAGACACATGGCGCACACGGAGCTCGCCCCTGAGAGAGAGGGAGGTCCCGCCCGCCAGACACGCAGCGCACCCGGAGCCCACCGCTGAGGAAAAGGGAGGCCCGGCCCCCGCTGAACACGTGGCGTCTCCAGAGCTCACCACTGCGGACATGCGAGATCGTTAAGTGGTTTTTCTCCTGTGCATGCAGGAATACCCGGTACTGAGGAAACTGATACGATTTCCACGTTGCTACCGCACCAAATCAATTGGAGATAAGTTGTTAAGATCCAAAACAAGTTGAATAGGACTCTTATTTGAAATCCAATCAGAGTAGGACTCCTCCTTATTCTTTTATTAATAGAACTCGAAAACCCTCTTGGCCATAACACCTTTTCCCGAGTTGACAACTTAGAGGCCCTAGCCCCCAACTCGCCGAGTTAACCCCCTTCGCAGGAGTTAAGCCACCGGTGAGACCGCTGATGAGCCCCGTCACGATCACCGTCACCGGAAGAGAGCCGACGATCTGTCCTGCTGCCATTGCTAGGAGGAAGGCCGAGGTAGGTCCTCGTTACCACGTTACGACATCATCACGGTTTCTACGCATCTGTTTCTTCGAATAGAAGCTTTTTCCGTGTGGACAGATCACGTGCTGATCGGTTTTTTGACGGTGGAATTGATCTAGATCTTGAGTCAAGATCATCACCACGTCCAGACTTGATCCTTAGACCCTTGTTCACCATAAAACCCCATGCAAGCCATTAAAACATGCAAGAAACCGTACAAACTGGTTTAATAAAACAGCATCATAAGATTTGCACCATTGCATCTTGAGTAAGAGTTGTGCATGATGATTGATTGCTGTAAATCTTGTATGTGCGTGATCGTGAGTAGAAGGACAAACTCAGGAAGCCATCTACAAAGGACTACAGCACCAAGACTTCGAGACACGTGAGCAACAAAAGCCACATGAACAAGGCAAGTTCCCCTTGACCATATTGATCCCATGTTTTGGAAACTGTTTTGTTTGTGAAAACATGTATGTTTGAGTCAACTTGATGGGAAACCCTTTTATAGAAGTTTACTAGTTTTGTTAACCATCCTTGTCGCCGGGAAAGTTGATGAGTCGGGTATGCTCGTTTTCCTTTTTGCTTCGCTTAAGCTACGGGATACGAGAAGGCGAAGTAGAACATGTCTAAGTACTGCACTCATATGAATAATGATGACGAAAACTTGATGATGATAATGAGCATAGAATTGGGGGAGATCTAGGCAAGCTTGGTTCGTGGATGTGGTAGAATGAGATGGTGGTTTACTTGCCGTAGATCTAAGGACCGGTTCATGCCAGCATATGCCAAGAAAATAGTGCCACCACAAGGCCAAATATGGGTGCGGCTTAGCTGACTAATTAGGTAAGTTGCTAGATTGTTATGAACCGTGGAAGGCGTGGGGAATGGGAGTCGAGAGAGGACTGCCCTGGGAACTTCATGGCACAAGAGGGGGCCTGTAGGTGGGAGAATGATGATTCGAGCCTGCTGGTGAAACCTTAGTGAGTCCATACATCTAGTAGCCTCTTTGTAAAGGCTATTTTGTGATCTCTTGGCCATACACCGACGGTTGTGTACTGGTATAATGGAGGTTCTGCAATCGCCGCGGGTGACGAAATCACAAACTTGTGGGTAAAGTGGTGCCACCTCTTAAGAGTGTAAAACTATCATGGTAGCCGTGCTTACGGACACAAGCGCCTGGCCAACTCACATGATTAGATGGGATGGTTATCGGGATGGTTATTGGTATGGTTATGGTATGGTCTTGGGATTGGTTTCAGGACTGTTGAGTCTTGGTAATGAGATTTATTTTGGGACTGTTGAGTCTTGGCAATGAGTTTGGTCTCGGTTATATGAACATGAGATGGTTATGAGCATGAGATAAACTTGAGAAAGATCAATGGCTGGTTGAGACTTGAGAAAAGGTGACTTATGATGAAAGAATATTGAGGCTTGATAAATATGATGGAGGTATGTTGCTGTTTTATTTGGATATATGTTGGGATTAAATTCACTTAAAGATAGTTGTTGTTTTTATCATGTTTGTGAAATAAACTTTGCTTTCTGCAATGAGCCTTTTTATTCCCTATCTTGCTGTAAGCTACATGTCATACTTTTCCTGCACTTGCTGAGTATGACATGTACTCACCCTTGCATTATCATACAATCATCAGCAACAGAAGAAGAGTACTTCGAAGATCATGTGGAGTACTAGGCGTGCGAACTACCGTCAACTTGCCTGTGGAGTTGGAGATGGAGCTGCTGCTGTTTAGTTGCTTCCGCTATCTTTTAGAGACATCCGCTGCTAGAATAAGTTAGAGACTTCCGCTGCAAGAATAAGTTAGAGATTGATGTAATAAAGTACTTAAACCCTATTATTCGTGGTTATATTCTGAATTCAGTTAGTGGAATACATGTGTATGTGTGATGAACATCCCGGGCACACATATGCATTAGCTGGGTTTCGTGTTTTACGGTACCGGAGTCACAGATTGGTATCAGAGCCACGTTGACCGTAGGAAGCAAGCCTAGGTAAAATGCACAGATTGGCATCAGAACCACATTGACCGTAGGATGCAAGCCTAGGTAGAATGGACACCCTAAAACACACAGGAACACCATTCTAAACTTCTATTTTCGAAAATTGCTTGCTGCTGCACTTCCTTGTCAATTCAGCCACCGCAAGGTGCTATCTTCAACCCCTCCTTGTCTCTTCTTTTGGACATCCACACCTTTGCTTTCTTGCTCCATAACTTCTGAAGTTTTGGAGTTATTTCTTCCTTCTCAAAGTTTTCTCATGTCCCATTTATAGATGGCGCTGGTGTTCCCGATCAACGCCATCTAACCATACATGGACTGCCAACTCACTATGGCGTGCGCCCATGCATGGACCACCCCCGTGACATGGCGGGAACAGCACCAGTTCCCATGATTAAGTTTAGGAATCCCATTGAATAAGCTTGAATAGGAGTGGTGTGACTTTTGTGATAATTGCTTGTGTTTGAGTTCTTAGTGTGAGTTGTGGGATGCTTCAGCGTTATCCACATCCACACATAGTAGAGAGATGTGAGGTGTTAAGGCACTTGTTCACATCCTCATTAATAAAAGAAGTTAATTAGTTCATAACCCTTGATGCATATAGTTGGGGGATCAATCTAAACTTCTAACTTCTATTCCACTCAACTCTCTCTCACAGATGGTGAGAGAAAATGCCAGCCGTCAAAGGAAGAATGTTCGTTGCAACCATGAACCACAAGAGGATGGCCACGATGAAGTTCCTGAGAATGCTAACCCCGGGGCTGGTGCAAACAACCTTGAATGGTTGATGGCTATGCAGAATTAGCTCATGCAAACTATGATCCAAACTTTGGGTCAGCTGCAAGCCAACAACAACCACAATCCTAACCCTATTCCTGCACCACCGCCACCACCACCGCCAGGTCACAACAGACTGGGAGAGTTCATGAGGACTCGACCGCCCACTTTTGCACAAGCTAATGATCCCATGGAGGCTTATGATTGGTTGAAATCCATGGAGAAGAAGCTTGCCATTGTTCAGTGCAATGATCGGGAGAAAGTTCTCTTCGCATCGCACCAACTTATGGGAGCAGCCGCTGACTGGTGGGACGCTCTTTGCAATGCTCATGTCAACCAGGAGACTATCACTTGGACTGAGTTCAAGGAGAGTTTCCGTTCTCATTATGTCCCTGCTGGAGTCATGATGCTCAAAAGGCAAGAGTTCGAAGATCTCTGCCAAGGAAAGAAGAGCGTGAATGAGTACCTCAACAAGTTCACGCAGCTTTCTAGGTATGCCCCGAGGATGTCAACTTGGATCAAAGGAAGCAATACTTGTTCATGAAAGGGTTGAACAATGAGATCCAAGTTCAACTGCTCAACAATGACTATGCAAACTTCCAAAAGCTAGTTGACAAAGCTATAGTGGTTGAGAGAAAGATCCGTGAGATCGAGCAAGAGGGCAAGAGAAAGATGCCATACCAGCAACAAGGGAGCAATGTACATCCCCGTTTCATGCCCCTAGCTGCACCACAGTATGGCTCGTCCATTTCTACTTTTCGCCCTAATCAACCACCACAGCAACGTCCTGCTATGCAAGCACCTCATGTGCCTTTGCCTTCTGCGCCCCATCCCAACATGGGCGCATATGCTCAAAACCACACTCCCCCCAATGTTCCTGCTGTCTTGGGCAATAAGGCATGCTTTTCATGCAGAGAGATGGGACACTTTGCAAGTCAGTGCCCGAGGAAAGGCCTTGGACAGCCGACCAACGCGCCCAAGCAGAACCCACGGCCGAACGGAGGAGTTAATCAAGGTAACCGTGGGCAGCAGAGCTATGCTCGTGGCAACGTGAATCATGTCTCCGCTGAGGAGGCGCAACAGGCTGAGGACGTCTTGATTGGTATGTTCCTTGCTGACTCCAACCCAGCTACTGTTTTATTTGACTCGGGAGCATCGCATTCATTCATATCATCCAAGTATGTTGCCAAGTATAACCTGCCCATATCACACATGAAATATACTATGTTGGTTAATTCTCCCGGTGGAGAGATGAGGACTAATATAGTATGTCCGAAAGTAAACCTTAAAATAAGGGGGGTAGACTTCCTTTCCAACCTTATTGTCTTGGATTCTCAAGGGCTTGATATAATACTTTGAATGCATTGGTTAAGCAAGCACAACGGAGTGATCCAATGTGCTGAGTGGAGCGTGCAGTTGACGAATGAGCACGGTACTCGTATTGAGTTCGAGTCAGCCCAACCGGCAACCGAGAAGGCAACGTTGAACCACGTCGAAGAAGCAACATTTGAAAGCATTCCGGTGGTTCAAGAATTTTTGGACGTGTTCCCGGAAGAACTTCCAGGTATGCCACCTGACCGGGACATTGAGTTTGCCATTGATTTGGTACCCGGAACTGCACCTATAGCAAAGAGGTCATATAGGATGCCCGTTAATGAACTAGTGGAACTTAAGAAGCAAATTCAGGAGCAGCTAGAAAAGGGTTTTATACGCCCGAGCGCGTCACCATGGGGAGCCCCCGTGCTCTTCGTAGACAAGAAGGATGGGACCTAAAGGATGTGTGGACTATAGGTCTCACAATGAGGTGACGATCAAGAATAAATACCCGCTGCCCCGTATAGAGGACCTGTTCGACCAAATGAAAGGTGCCCGAGTTTTCTCCAAGGTTGATCTTCGGTCGGGATACTTCCAGCTGAAGATTAAGCCCTCCGACATACCCAAGACTGCCTTTCAAACACGGTATGGTTCGTATGAATATATCGTTATGTCTTTTGGATTAACGAATGCACCCGCATACTTCATGTACCTCATGAATAAGGTCTTCATGGAGTACTTGGACAAGTTCGTCGTGGTTTTCATCGACGATATCATGGTGTATTCAAAAAGCGAGGAAGAACATGAAGAAAATTTGAGATTGACATTGCAGAAACTGGGAGAGCATCAATTGTATGCCAAGCTCAGCAAGTGTCAATTTTGGCTAAAGGAGATATCGTTCCTAGGCCACATCATCTCTAAGGAAGGAGTATCGGTTGATCCCGGAAAAGTGGGAGATGTTCTGAAGTGGAACCAACCGCAGAACGTGAGGGATATTCGGAGTTTCCTTGGGATGGCTGAATACTATCGCTGGTTCATCATGGATTTCTCCAAAATAGCGAAGCCTATGACTGAATTGCTAATGAAGAGAAAAGCATTTCAGTGGACACAAGCGTGTCAACAAAGCTTTGAGGAGCTCAAGAAAAGGCTAACCACAGCGCCAGTTTTGGTATTGCCGGACATGAGCAAGAATTTTGACATATATTGTGACGCATCAAGACAAGGGTTTGGATGTGTGCTCATGCAAGAAGGACAAGTGGTAGCCTACGCGTCGAGACAATTAAAGAAACACGAGCTGAATTACCCCACACATGATTTGGAACTTGCAGCCGTGGTGCATGCATTAAAGATTTGGAGACATTATATCCTTGGCCACCGATGGGAGATCTATACGGATCGCAAAAGCCTCAAGTACATATTCATGCAAACGGATTTGAATTTGAGGCAACGTCGATGGTTGGAACTCATCAAGGATTATGATGTTGGAATCAACTACCACCCCGGAAAGGCCAACGTAGTAGCTGATGTGTTGAGCTGAAAGGGAGCATGTCACCAACTCACGGTTTGGGAGCTACCTCCCGAGCTGCGCAAGGAGTTCGAACGGTTACATCTCGGGTTCTTGAATGAGATGGAAGTGATGGAACTCCATTCTTTGCTGGAACAAGAGATAAGAGATGGACAAGCAATGGAGAGGAAATCAAGGAAAGAATCCAATGACGCATAGAAAAGGATTTCAAGGAAGACGAGAAAGGCATGCTTTGGTTAGGGAAAAGGATTTGTGTGCCTAACGTGAAGCACATCCGCGACACGATACTAAAAGAGGCACATGACTCACCTTATTCCATACATCCCGGCAGTACAAAGATGTACAAGGAACTGAAAACTTGTTATTGGTGGGATGGTATGAAAAGGGACATAGCTGAGTATGTTGCCCTATGCGACACGTGCCAACAGGTGAAGGCCAAACATCAAAGACCCGCTAGACTGTTGCAACCATTGAAAGTACCCGAGTGGAAGTGGGAAGACATCAGCATGGATTTCATCGTCGGATTACCACATACTCGGTCGGGTTACGACTCCATCAGGGTTATTGTGGACCGATTGATGAAAACCGCCCATTTCCTTTCGGTTAGAACCACGTACCGCGTCACAGAACTAGCCGAGCTGTACATGGAGCAAATCGTGTGTCGTCATGGAGTTCCGAAGAGGATAGTTTCAGATCGGGGTACCCAATATACCTCTAGGTTCTTGAAGAAGTTGCATGAAACTATGGGTACACGACTGGATTTTAGCTCCGCTTATCACCCGCAAACTGACGGGCAAACTGAGAGGACAAATCAAATTTTGGAAGATATGTTGAGAGCCTGCACCTTGAAACATGGGCGTAGTTGGGATAGGAGTTTGCCGTATGCCGAGTTCTCATACAATAACAGCTATCAAGACAGCTTGAAGATGTCACCTTTCAAAGCGTTGTATGGTAGACGGTGTAGAACGCCGAGACCGGAGAGAACCAAGTGTTTGGACCCGAAGTGCTGCAAGACGCCGAGAAGCAAGTCCAAACAATATGGGAGAACTTGAAGGCTGCTCAGTCATGACAAAAATGTTATGCGGACAATAGGCGGAAAAAGTTGACCTTCGAAGTAGGAGACTTCGTGTACCTTAAGGTATCGCCTATCTGTGGCCAACGACGTTTCAACGTCAAAGGCAAGTTAGCACCTCTCTACATCGGGCCATTTAAGATTTTGAGCAAGCGAGGAGAGGTAGCTTATCAACTAGAGCTCCCAACGCACCTCTCCGACGTGCATGACGTGTTTCACGTATCCCAACTCAAGATGTGCTTGAGAGTATCAGAAGAACAAGTACCAATGGATGAGCTCGAGCTTCAAGAGGACCTGACCTATGTAGAGCACCCTGTCCGAATTTTGGACGTGAAGGAAAGGGTCACGAGGAACAAAGTGATCCGATGGTGCAAGGTACAGTGGAGCCATCACACGGAAGCCGATGCTACATGGGAGCGTGAGGAAGACCTCAAGGCAGAATTCCCTCATCTATTCTCTACTCTATCGAATCTCGAGGGCGAGATTCAGTTTAAGGGGGGGTAGAGTTGTAACACCCTCGATTTCGTATCCATGCATGCATACATATTTCATATAGATAAACATTTTAAATAAAGTAGAACGGGAGAAAGATAGCTAAAAAGAGCCAATTCCAATTCACCACGGAGCACCATCGACACTTCCCGCGGCCTGCTAGCCACGTGGCGTCTTCGGAGCTCATCCCTGCGGAGGGGGTGAGGACCGGCAATGCTGGCCACGTGGCAGGCTCGTTGAGGTCTGGCCCCGCTGGACACGTGTTGCCTTCGGAGCTAGTCTCTGCGGAGAAGCAAGGCTCAGCCCCGCGGGACACGTGGCGCTTTTGGAGCTCACCCCTGCGGAAGGGATGAGGTCCGGCTCCGCCAGACACGTGTCACCCTCGGAGCTCGTCTGTGAGAGGTCCGACACTGTTGGACACGTGTCACCCTTGGAGCTCATCTCCGAGAGGTACGACACTGTTGGACACATGTCACCCTCGGAGCTCGCCTCCGAGAGGTCCGACACTGCTAGACACATGTCATCCTCAAAGCTCACCTCCGAGGAGAATAGAGGTCCAACACTACGGGACTCGTGTCATCCTCGGAGCACACCTCCAAAGAGAAGGGAGGTCCGACACTACGGGACACGTGTCGACCTCGGAGCTCTTCTTTGAGGAGAAAGGAAGTCCGACACTACTGGACACGTGGCACTCTTGGAGCTCGCATCTGAGGAGATGGGAGGTCTGACACTGATACATGGCGCACGCGGAGCTCGCCTCTGGGGAGAGGAGAGGTCCCGCCCACCAGACGCGTGGCACACGCGGAGCTCGCCTCTGAGGAGAGGGGAGGTCCCGCCCGCCAGACACGTGGCGCACACGGAGCTCGCCCCTTAGGGAGAGGGAGGTCCCGCCCGCCAGACACGTAGCGCACCCGGAGTCCGTCCCTGAGGAAAAAGGAGGCCCGGCCCCCACTGGACACGTGGCGTCTCCCGAGCTCACCAATGCGTAGATACGAGATCCTTAAGCGGCTTTTCTCCTGTGCACGCGGTAATACCCGGTACTGAGGAAACCGACACGGTTTCCACATTGCTAACGCACCAAATAAATTGGAGATAAGTTGTTAAGACCCAAAACAAATTGAATAGGACTCTTATTTTGAAATCCAATCAGAGTAGGACTCTTCCTTATTCTTTTATAAATAGAACCCGAAAACCCCCTTGGCCGTAACACCTTTTCCCGAGTCGACAACTTAGAGGCCCCAGCCCCCAACTCGCCGAGTTAACCCCCTTCGCCGGAGTTAAGCCACCGGTGAGACCGTCGATGAGTCCCGTCACGATCGCTGTCATCGGAAGAGAACCGACGATCTGTGCTGCTGCCATTGCTAGGAGGAAGGCCAAGGTAGGTCTTCGTTACCACCTTACGACATCATCGCGGTTTCTACGCATCTATTTCTTCGAACAGAAGCTTTTTCCGTGTGGACAGATCATGTGTTGATCGGTTTTTTGATGGTGGAATTGATCTAGATCTTGAGTCAAGATCATCACCACGTCCACACTTGATCATTACACCCTTGTTCACCATAAAACCCCATGCAAGCCATTAAAAAAATGCAAAAAACTGTACAAACTGGTTTAATAAAACAGCATCATAAGATTTGCACCATTGCATCTTGAGTAAGAGTTGTGCATGATGATTGATTGCTGTAAATCTTGTATGTGCATGATTGTGAGTAGAAGGACAAACTCAGGAAGCCATCTACGAAGGACTACAGCACCAAGACTTCGAGACATGTGAGCAACAAAAGCCACAGGAACAAGGCAAGTGCCCCTTGACCATATTGATCCCATGTTTTGGAAACTGTTTTGTTTGCGAAAACATGTATGTTTGAGTCAACTTGATGGGAAACCCTTTTATAGATGTTTACTAGTTTTGTTAACCATCCTTGTCGACGGCAAAGTTGATGAGTCGGGTATGGTCGTTTTCCTTTTTGCTTCGCTTAAGCTACGGGATACGGGAAGGCGAAGTAGAACATGTCTAATTACTGCACTCATATGAATAATGATGATGAAAACTTGATGATGATAATGAGCATAGAATCGGGGGAGATCTAGGCAAGCTTGGTTCGTGGATGTGGACGAATGAGATGGTGGTTTACTTGCCGTAGATCTAAGGACCGGTTCATGCCAACACATGCCAGGAAAACAGTGCCACCACAAGGCCAAATATGGGTGCGGCTTAGCTGACTAATTAGGTAAGTTGCTAGATTGGTATGGACCATGGAAGGTGCGGGGAATGGGAGTCGAGAGAGGACTGCCCTGGGAACTGCATGGCTCAAGAGGGGGCACGTAGGTGGGAGAATGGTGATTCGAGCCTTCTGGTGAAACCTTAGTGAGTCCATACATCTAGTAGCCCCTTCGTAAATGCTATTTTGTGATCTCTTGGCCATACACCGATGGTTGTATACTGGTATAATGGAGGTTCTGTAGTCGCCGACGGGTGACGAAATCACGAACTTGTGGGTAAAGTGGTGCCACCTCTGCAGAGTGTAAAACTATCATGATAGCTGTGCTTCCGGTCACAAGCACCTGGCCAACTTCCATGATTAGAGGGAAATCTTGGGATGGTTATTCGGTATGGTTATGGTATGGTCATTGGGATTGGTTTTGGGACTGTTTTGAGTCATGAAAGTGAGTTTGGTTTCGATTATATGAATATGAGATGGTTATGAATATTTATGAGCATGAGATGAATTTGAGAAAGAGTAATGGCTGGATGAGACTTGATAAATAGTGCATTATGATGAAAGAATGTTGCTGATTTACTTGGATATATTGGGCTTTAACTCACCTAGAAATAGATGCTGTTTTTATCATGTTTGTGAAATAAAATTTGCTTGCTGCAACGAGCCTTTTTATTCCTACCTTGTTGTAAGCTACATGTCATACTTTTCACGCACTTGCTGAGTACGACATGTACTCACCCTTGCATTATCATACAATCATCAGCAAAAGGAGAAGAGTACTTCGAAGATCATGTGGAGTACTAGGCGTGTGAACTACCGTCAACTTGCCTGTGGGGTTGGAGATGGAGCCACTGATGTTTAGTTGCTTCTGCTATCTTTTAGAGACTTCTGCTGCTAGAATAAGTTAGAGACTTCCGCTGCAAGAATAAGTTAGAGATTGATGTAATAAAGTACTTAAACCCTATTATTCATGGTTATATTCTGAATTCAGTTTGTGGAATACATGTGTATGTGTGATGAACATCCTGGGCACACATATGCATTAGCTGGGTTCCGTGTTTTACGGGACCGGGCGTCACATGAAGTTTGAACACCGTTTGGTTTCAAGTTTATAAAAATTGGGACTTTTTTAAATTTTTCCACATATGATGATACACATGAGTGTCCCACCACTCTAACCAAGGATCATTTGAGTGTTTGGGGGACAAAGTTACTTAAAAACCATGTGTAACCTCTCATGTGCAAGGGGGATTAAAAATCAGATTTTCAACTTAAATTCTTCAATTCAAATTTCAAATGAGGGCAACCCAATAGTAATGCAAACTGTTGTGTTCAAACTCTCATTTGCAGCAGCTAAATTAAAAATTAGATTTCATATTTGAATTTCTAAGGTCCAAATTAGTGGGTATGCAAAGTTTCATGAATTTTGGAGATGTTTTACTATCCATTTTCCAAATGGACTTTAAATTGCATAGCAATTCAAATTACAAAATTGAATTTGGATGAAACTTGCCCAATTATCCAAATGCAGTTCAGATTTCAACTCCAAACAATTGAATTGGTCATTTGTCAAATTTGGAGATATTTTAGAGGGATAAGGAGGGGCTGACTTGTGGGACCTACATGTCATTGGGTGGGGCAGTAGACTAGCAACTGAAGTTACTCCTATGTTTCACTCGAGCAGACCGAAGCTTCACAGCTCGACACCGAGACAAGCCGTGAGCCATCTCCTCGCCATTTCTCTCGAGCTGGCACCCCCCTCGGCGATCTTTTCACCTCTAGCCTTGTTTGTTTTTGCCCACAAGACTGAAGACCCGCTGTGTTTCCTCTCTCTCACGCACACAAACTGAAAACATTGCCGTCACCTCGGTTGATCGGAAGTCGACCGTACTCACGCGTTCGAAGCTTCAAGTAGTAGCAAAACGGCACCACGGATCCCTCCACGACCTCCTCGGACCACAGCCGACCGGTTCTTGGCCTCCCTCACGTGGGAACAATTTCTTCTTGCGGCGGCCGAGAGCAACCGAAGGAGGGTGCTCTCGTGCACAGCTTCACCCGGAGCTTCTCACGCCCGAGCAAGACCACCTTTGGACGCGCCAAGATCTCACACTGCTCACCTCCAAAGCTTGGCTCGAGTGGTGGATCACCGCCGGCGAATTTCCGATTCTTCGTCCGACCGGCGCAAAACAACCATCGGGTAAGGAAATTCCAAATTCCTGATCAATTCTTGCTTACAGCCCACAAAACTGCACACACACACGAGCTAGACTCGATGGTGAACAACTGAACTTTGCATCCCTAGCGTGAAAGCATCTGTAGCCGGACTATTTCGAGGTTTTCCAACGACGACCGTAGCGGGGAGCCTCGGGCGCACGTTGAGAAGTACTTTAGAGCCATTTCTGATCCCTTTTGAACCCATGTCAAGCTTCTACGGGCTCTACCGGTGCTGTAGCACCGATTCACCGGGGTTTTAGCGGGCTAGAAGGGCCGGGCGACGTCGCCAAACTTCGGTGCGAGCCGCCGCACGTTGCACACTAGGGTAGAGGCCTTGCCGGCCTGGGGAAACCTAACCAACGTGCTCAGTGCATCGGAATAAGGGCTGGCGGCAAGCAGGAGCTCGGGAGGAGGCCGGGAGAGTGAGCTCCAGCGAGGGGCGCGGCGCGGGCGCGCAGGAGCGGAGTGAGGTTGAAGAAGCGCCTGGTCCCACGCGTCAGCCGCAGAGGTGAAAGGGGCTGGATCTTCTGTGGCGCCGGATCAACGTGTGACAACACTCTAAAGATTCTGTAACCCCGTGTGTCCTTCTCCCAGAACGTGCCACGTCACCCCGGATCCCACCGTCAGAATTTAAATTTTTTCCCCGATTTAATTTGAAGTCCAGGTTTCCTTCAAATTTTGGAAGAGCATAACTTTTTCTAGGAAACTCCAAATTTAGTGATTCAAATTGGGTTAGATTCAAATTGAATAACTCTATCCAAATATGCAACCCAATTTGTATGAAAGTCAATAATTAATTCTGGAAAATATTTCGAATCTTTTTAGTAAAAGAATTTTGGAGGGAGCTTGGTTCATCCAAAAATCCTCAAATTTTGCCACAATATTCCTTAGGATGTTATTGAACTCATGCAAAATTTTCAGATCATTTAGAGTTGATTTGAGTGTGAGAATTCATATTTCAATTCTCTGTGTTCAAATGAATACAGAAACTTTTCAGAAAAAGTCCCAAACTTGAAAATTCAGTTCTGGGCAATTCTTAGCTCCAAAAATCCTAGGAAAATTCATGCAGGCTCTATGAACTATAATTAAATTTTAGTTCACTAAGTTGACATGAACATGTATGGGCTCAAGTTTTTGCACACATTCAAAGTGACCATCACACCACACACACCTCATTTGAGGAAGGATTATGAACACATTTGAAGAGCAAGTAAACACCATCAACATGGTCATTAGATGATAAACTCACAAAATGCAAAAGTGGTATTTCCCACATGCATCATGTAGGGGCTGAGCATATGAAAAACTTCTACACCTTGCTAGGAATGCTCATGCCAAATTTCACCCAAATCCAAAACCATTTTGAGGTATTTTTGGGCATAATTGGAAAGAGGCTAGGTTGAACTTAAATTCAAACTCAAACTCCTTTTATTCCATGAATTCAAGTGGGATTCATATTCACACTCAGCACATTTTTGTGAGCTCACCCACCAATCTTCACTTCATTTGGAGTTAATCTTGACATGAGCTATTGTGGCAAAATTCAAATCAAATTTGAATTTCAGATTCACATTTGCTGCAAATTTGATAAGATCAAATCACACTTTGAATTATTCAAAGTCAATTGGCCATTTTAAAGTTTGATCAACTCGCAAGGGGTATTAAGGTCCCTACTGTTTACAACAGCGGAGGAAGTTAATTTATGAGGTTAAAAATGAGGGGTGGGACCCTCCTGTCAGCCTCCTAGTTGATCAACCGACTGAAGAATATCGGTTCCTCAGTTTCCCGGGCCGGTGCTGCGATCGCCACCGAGCCAACACCGGCGCCAGCAGCTGCTTCCGGTGTTTCCCTGTGCTGGCACGCTCACCCGGTCCTTATCTCCAAAGCCGAGCGCAACAGTCTGAGTTCTTCACCTTCATCACCACTCACGAGCTCGATCACCAGCTCCCGTGAAAACATACCTGAACACCGCCACTCTCCATTTCTGATCGCCCACGCCAGCCAAGCCTTGGTTGCTTGAACTGTCCACATGAAGAAGCTTCGCCCACACGTGCTCTACCGTGCTATCACCACCCCTCCAACGTTCTTAGCTCGTGTTGCTCACAAAGCAACGATCGCCGCTGAGCACCAAAGAGAAACCGGCGGAAGTCGTTTCGGTCCACCGTGGACAGCGAGCTACAAGCCTCTTCACCGCCACTTCTCTACACGAAAGAGGTGCGCTTGCATGTCCTGATAACATAGCCGGTGGCCGTTTATCGTTTGCTAGCACCGGTAGCACAAATTTTACCGTTTACCGAAACATAGTTCACTCGGGGAAGGCTCGGTCTCAACCAAAATTCTGGCTAACCGATCAACCAAAGACCGAACAAGCTTTCTAGCACATTCCTCACGTCATACCGGTCATCCTCAAAGAAGAATCAACTGAAACCATAGAGGATCGGCTTTGTTAGAGCTGTTTTTCTCACCGTCGGCAAAAAATCACCTCGGCTCACTGACGAGGATGTAGTTGCCGACGTTTTCAGCCCCAAAGCGTCTTCATTTCATGTTCTACACACGCCACTGACGCTCTAGGGCTAAATAACTGAAGCTTTAGTGGGGAAATGAGGGTTTCCGACGTCACCGGAACCCTAACCTCCAGTGCCACCGTCGCGCACCCCTTTCCGGCGATCCTCGGCCGCTGGTGACCCTACCAATGAGCTCAGCGGGTCTGAATATGGGGGGCGGCGAGTAGGTGGTCGGGAGGTGGCCGGGAAACTGATTCTGGTGACCCTCGCCGGAGGGCGCCGCCGGGGGACTTTATTGGTGCAAGGTTGAAGAAGCTCTGCATCATGGGGCCCACCGGCAGGGATTTCAACATTTACTGAATTTCAGTTTCTAGTTCAAACTTCAAACCCACATAACTTTGGCTAGGAGACTCCAAATCGAGTGAACCAAAATTTGTTGGATTCATCTCTATGAGTACTTCCAAAAAATCAAGTTTAACTTTATAAAAATCCTTATTTCTTCAGAATTAATTCTTCAAATTTTAAAATGTTTAGAATTTTAACTGGAGAACCCTTTGGAGGAAAATTCTGAAATTTGGCCAGGATATTCACCATAATATCCTTGAGCTACCATAAAATTTTCAGATCCATTTGAGCTCATTTGATCCACCTAATGGCGTAACTAATCAAACTGTTCCAGAGAAAATGAAAAATGTCCAGAAACATTTTCAGATTTTTTCTGAAATTGTTTAGCTCATATCTTCGGCTAGGAGTCTTCAAATTAAGTGAAACCAACTCCATTAGAACCCTCTGAAAATCTAGTTTTCATAAATTCATGGTTTGCTCCATGAAAATCCCTAGAACATCCTAAGAGCTCCAATTAAGGCCAAATACACAATTATTTGTGGAGGGCTCAAATGAGCTTTGCTGCAAATGAAATTTGGCCAAATCTGTTTAGGTTGTATCCAAACCACAGTAAAAATTTCAGAGTCATTGGGCCTGTCTAGAAATACATATAGTCTTAACAAATTCAACTTCCAATTCAAATGCATTCAAGTTGACATATACATATGTTTATCTCATGTAGTCGCTAAGGTTGAGGATGAGCCAGAAGTCTTAGACTTCATAACTCCGGAGGAACAGCTAGCCCACGACCAACAGCAGCAAGGTAAGCTTCGGTTTGCATTAGCCTTTTTTTAATGTTACTGTTTTGAGAACTTCTTTTGAGTACCCACTTCAATTAAGCATTAGAATCTTGTTTGAAAACCAAAATGCATAGCCAAGAAAACCCTAGGTTGGGATTAGGTTTGTAAACCTCAATTAGCTACTGCAATTTTAAGATAGTGTAGGATTTAGTACAAGTCGAGTAGTTGGAACTGCTCGCGAGAATAGGCTAGAGGCACACTACTCGGGTAAAGATAGCAAATGGAACACATGGCAAGAAAAATGAGGCCGAGCGGAGACTAAGGGCAGCAGGACTTTGGGCCTGGGTGTCATAGCTCCGCTTGTGTCGATTGAGGACTGAGCCGTGTGCGTACCTGTTGAACAAGCTAGAACAGTACCGAAGACCTACCAGATATATGGGAACCGGGAAACCGATGTAATTCGGGTAGCTGGGTGTTGAGGCATAGCTGGTCGTTCAGAGGGTAGGTTGAGAGCTTGAGGTGTAAATCGGCTGGCGGTACTACGGATGCGCGCGCAGAGACCTCTTGCTTGGGACAATTGGACCGGCTCAACATTTGGCTGACGGATGAAAGGTGGTTGCGTACGACATCTGTGATGGTTGCTGTAGGCAACATCGAGTACGGGCGTACGTGACGAGTTATTCGGGTAACTCTGCAGGTGTAAATCGATTATAATCACCGTCCCTCGCGGTCAGTGAGTACCACTTGTTCACTGTACCGTGACGTAGAAAGAACAGGCTAGATACATGTTAAAATGTTGCTGATTGAAAGATGGACTTTGATTGTTAATGATTTGCTGTAGTCTAGAGCTAACTAAAGTTCTTTTCAACTTTGGGCAAAGTACATGAGAGAAATGTGTTTCTTGTTTGATTGCGGCTCTCTCATGTGCCTTAGCATGAAGTTCTCCACAACCTGCTGCTAAAATTGGAAAGTAAGGTTCCACTAAGTAGGCGAGTCCTTTGCAACTTACTTTACCTCATGCACCTATCCCCCTCATGTAGAAGTTTCATGTTTAGGAGAGACGGGTCAGTCTTGCTGAGCCTTCGTGCTCACTGCTTGTGTTTGAAGCTTTTGCAGGGTTCTATGAGGAAGGGACTCCCGAGGAGGAGACGGAACCCCAGGAGGGGAACCCCGTTGAGTGGGAGTCGTGCACGCCGCCGTGTTAGTGTGCGTGCGTGCTAGCAAGGACACGTTCACGGACTGAATGTGAACTTGATGCGTAGTCTACGCCCGTGAGTGTAGACTGAACATATTTTGTTGTAAAAATGTTCATGAACCTGTTTATGTAATAAAACTTTGCTTCCGCTTTGTACCTTTGATGTGTGTTATCCGGTGCTGTGCAACGCAGCACCCCTCAGCGTGATCCTGGCTCGACAAGACCGTGGGGTCGTGTCAGCGTTGGTATCAGAGCTCGCTTGAGGTTTAACGCACTACAAAGGTCATCTTTTTCAAAAATGCAGTGAGGAACGAGTTAGTAGCCCATATAAGGATGTTATTAGTGTATAGAAAGTGGCATATTAACCTATTTGATTATGTCGGAAAATCATGCATTTCGGGACGTTTATGTCTTTGGAGGTGCACGTAAGCGCTGTCCACCAGTGCGCACAAGCTGAAGGGTGGAGCCCCACGGGTGGCAGGTAACCCAACCCGCTTTTATATCCTCTACGACTCTTCATGTCGTTTGGGGTATTCGAGCCACGTCTGTCCCTGGCGTGCTTCGGGCAATTTGGGAGACCCCGTCACGTGGTCAGTAACATGAACACGTAGCTCAAGGCGTGTTTGGCTTGAGAACATCCGGGCGAGTGATGACGGCCGGGTGTACGAATTGTATAGATACCGGGCTCAGTGTGCAGCCGAGTCTAACGATTGTTTGAGTTTTCTGCAGGTAGTCTAACCACGAAACGGTAGATGTGTAGCGTCCGTGTGGGAGTGACGTTTAGTTCCACTGAACTAACGAAGCCGGCTAAGTCCGGTATAGGTTTTTCTTTTGTGAGGCAACGTAGTACCGTCATATGTCTTACAGTGCATCGCCACCGTACTACACTTTTTACCTTCTTTCCTATGAAGAAATTATTCATGACTAACTTTAAACAAAAAAATAGAATTTGGAAAACATATATTAGTTACTGAACTCTTCATTTGAACTAAGTTTCAAAGGGGAGAATTGATAGGTTTCTATGTTTCTCAAAAACAGAGTGCTCTGTTCTGGCAGAAATTTTTGCTGGACTTTGATAGAGCATAACTCTGAGAAGATTGACCCAATGGATGTGTATGATACAGTTCTGGAAATATTTTTAAGTGCTCTACAACCTATTTGTAGAACTCCAGAGCAAAATCACACACCAAATTGGTTGAATGTCCAGTTGAATGCAAACTGTTCAAAAAACAGGACAGATGCAAATCTTCCTGGATGTTTCTGTATAACACTTATAACTTTCTGTAGAAAAATCTCTAAGGGTCATATGATACACCGTTAGAAAGGGTATGAGATAGGCAACATTGTTGTAGTTCAAAGTTTGTTCAGATTCCTATTGTATTTGCATATACAACTGCGATAAAACCAGCCACATACAAAGGAGATGCTGGCAAATTTTATCCAGGAATTCTGTCAACTTTGAAAAATCATAACTTTTGATCCAAAAGTGATATAGAGGCATGTGAATACTAGTTGGAAATATATTGGAGTTAACTTTAACTTTTATATTCAACTTGAGTTATGAAAATGCTTCTAACTGGATCAAAATCTAGATTTAGTGCATCAAGGTCTGTTCTGTACAGAGGAGGAAAATGAGTGATATCGTGCAGGCTAGTACAAGTTATGTGCCCCAAAAGTACCGGTTGGTGTTCCGAACGCCATTCAGTGAAATGGAGGCCCCTGTATGATTAACTCCTTAGAGGTTGATTGCTGGTCAAGTACCACAACTTGCACCACCTCCAGAGCAGCAGCATCAGACGGTGGTTTGTGCTCCATCGCTACAGCTATATGTATCTAGCTCCAACCACAAGTTAGAGAAGAGCCGGAGAGACATCCGTGCTTCATTTGTGGTCGGATGGGCCATTATGCTAGGTATTGTATGGAGGGAATTCAAGGTTGCGGATCATCATACTTTCAATGATCACACCCGTACCTATATCCGCAGAAAAGAGGGCAGACAAGGGGCAACATTCACTACACAGTGAGTTATGATGTTCCAGAAGGAGAAGCCGTGTTATCAGAGATGTTTCTCTAAATCGGCTACCGGTATTAATTCTCTTGGACTTAGGTGCCACACCTAGATTTGTTAGTCAATCTTTTGTGGCTCAACATCAGCTCCAAACCACTTTTACAAAGAGGCAATACCTCATATCTTCGCCATGGCAGCATTACAATAAGTGATGTTGTTTTTCCGAGCACCTCTTTGTTTGCGGGTTAGACTATAACCCAAGACCCTCCTTACTCTTGGGGTCTGAAGATCGACATTATTCTGGGGATGTCGTGGTTGAATTACCACAAAGCGGTTCACAACATCAGTTTTCAAACCGTTGAGCTCAAACTCCCCACGGCACGGTCTTCATACATTAGTTCTGAGCGCCAGTCGGCAACAGATTGCAATATTGAACCACTCGGAAGCTGTTAAAATAGAGGGTAGTCCGGTGGTACATAAATTTTAGGAGGTGTTTCCCAATTGTTTACTGGGCATACCACCCGAACGGGACGTAGAGTTCAAGATGGAACTTGCGCCAGGAACGCCACTGAGTTCACGGAGGCCGTACAAAATGGCACCCAATGAATAGGCAGAGTGGAAGACACCGCTAAATAACCCTATGAGCAAAGGTTTTATACGACTGAGTCGTCACCTGGGAGTTATTCAGCATTGTTTGCAAAGGAGAAGCACGAAAAACTACAACTTTGTGTAGTGCTCGTCTGCTTAACACTGTGACAATCAAGAACTAGTACCCGTTACCACAGATCGACATATTGTTGGATCAGTTGGTCAAGGCAAAGATCTTTTCCCAGATAGACTTAAGATCCGGGTACCATCAGATTGAGATACGGGCTAAAGCTATTCCAAAGACAGCTTTTCGAGAAGATACGGGCTTTACGAGTACCTTGTCATGTTCCTTGGTCTCACCAACGCTCCAGCTCAGTTCATGTATTTGATGAACTCGGTATTCATGCCGGAGCTGGAAAAGTTTGTCGTGGCCTTCATCGACGAACTACTGGTTTATTCCATGTCGGAGGAAGAACACAAGAAGCACCTGTGTATAGTCTTGCAAAGGCTGCGGGATCACAAGCTATACGAGAAATTCAGCAAGTGCGAATTCTAGATATCTTAAGTACTTTTTCTCGGTCATATCATCTCAGCGAAGGGAATCGCTGTAGACCCGAGTAAGATCACACCAGGGCTGTATTGAAAGTCCCCGAGGTTTATTCACGAGGTACGAAATTTCCTCGGACTCGTGGGATATTATCGGAGGTTCATTCCGAACTTCTCGAAGATTGCCAAGCCTATGACGGAGCTGCTGAAGAAGGCTACAAAATATGTTTGGAGTCCAGCATGTGAAGCAGCATTCAAGGCTTTAGTCAAGCACCTGACATCAGCACCGGTTTTGGCGCAGCCAGACACAACAAAACCGTTCGATGTGTACTGCGATGCATCCGGCATTGGGCTCGGATGTGTGCTGATGCAAGACCGGAGAGTGGTCGCGTATGGGTCACGGCAGCTTAGAAACCATGAGCAGAATTATCCAACTCACGACTTGGAGCTCGCTGCCGTGGTACTCGCACTCAAAATGTGGAGGCACTACCTACTCGGTAACCTCGTACATTTATATACCGACCACAAAAGCCTCAAGTACATATTCACTCAGAAGGAGCTGAACATGAGGAAGTGTAGGTGGTTAGAATTGATAAAGGATTAAGAAATAGAGATCCATTATCACCCGGGCAAGGCAAACGTAGTGGCGGATGCGCTGAGCCGCAAGTCACACGTCAATAATCTGACCATCACACCGTTGGAAGAGAGAGAACCACCACTGCATGTGATTCCACATGGGGCTCTCTACATCTTAGCTTTGATCCCCACCATCCGTGAAGAGATTGCGGCTGCTCAGAAACATGACAAGGGCATGTCGCATTTGCGGAGACGTATTGACAGTGGGGAGTTGAAATGATTCCGGAAAGACGGAGACGACATCCTGAGATTGAAGGACAAAATTGTCGTACCCCGTAACCTGGAATTTAGTAAATTTTTGGACGGGGTTCACTTGTCAGAGTTTCTATTCACCCCGATTCATCGGTCCATTTCAGGTTTTGAGAAGATGTGGCTCCGTTGCATACCGGCTGGAATTACCAACAATATTCTCCGGTGTGTACGGCATCTTCTATAATTCCCAGCTGAGGAAGTGTCTCAAGTGTTTAACCACCACTCAGCTGGGGAATATCGAGGAACTGAAACCAGATCTCACATATCAGGAGGGACTGGTTCAAATCATCGACATAAAGGACCGAACCACATGCGACCATACGTTGTGGTTCTATAAAGTTTTATGGAGTTGTTACTCCAAGGTGGAAGCGACGTGGGAGAGCGAGGGATTTCTTTGCGCCAATTATCCCGAGTTTGACGTCACACATACTATAAGTTTTCCATCATCCTCTCATTTTTACCTTATAATCTTGGGACGAGATTCTTTTAAAGGGGGGGAATGTAAAGGTCCCAAAATATGAATACGAAAAAACTCTTGTTTGCACAAAGTTGGTTTCATATGTATGAAAATTTGGACTTGTTTAAATTTTTCCACATATGATGACACACATGAGTGTCCAACCACTCTAGACTAGGATTAATTGAGTGTTGGGGGACAAAGTTATTTTAGAACCCATGTGTAAGCTCTCATGTGCAAGGGGAAATGGGATCCAGATTTTTAAACTCAAATTTCAAATGAGGGCAACAATAGGAGTGCAAACTGTTGTGATCAAAACCTCATTTGCAGCAGCCAACCAAAAGATCAGGTTTCATATTTGAATTCTTTAGGTCCAAATTAGGGGGTAGGCAATGTTTCAGGAATTTTTGAAGATATTTGCTACCCATTTTTCCAAATAAACCTAAATGTACAATGAATTCAAATACATAATTGAACTTGGATGAATTGTGCCCAATTATCCAAAGGAAGTTCAGTTTTTAACTCCACATGATTGCATTTCCTCATTTGCAAACTGTGGAGATATTTTGGGAGAGTTTGATTTCAGCTTATAAAACAAAGTTAAGGCATAGAAATTTCTTGATCATGTGTCACATGAACTAATGAACCCCAAAATGGTCATTTGAGGGAGTTAAAAATCTTCTTTAGCCCATGCTTAACACAATTTAACATGAGGAAAGAAATTCACTCCACCAATCTCATTCATGTGAACATCTTTTGTGAATAGAAGATGAGGGAGATTTAAACACAAATTTGAATCATTTAAAAGGATTCATGATCAGATTGTCTAAATGCATTCGAGTGGATTCACCAATGCATTCCTCAAGTGTTCAAGAGTTTCAGTTCCAAGTTTGGAGAATTCTGGAGCTCATCTACCATTTATTCGAAGGAGTATTTGTGAGCACATTCAAATTCAAATTTGAATTTGGAAACTGAGCCAGATGTGCTCAATTTTGAGATCAGATTTCATATTCAAATTCCTCACATTATGTTTGGCCTCTCCTCCAAAATTGGTGAGATTTGGACAATGTTTATGTGGGAATCTTAAAGCACAGTGAAGGAAAAGTGGGGAGAGGTGGGCCCCATCTGTCAGCCTCTCAACAACGGGCACCGCCTCTGTTTTTTCCTCGGTCGAGCGCGCGCTCGACAGCGCGCTGGCGCCCGGCGTTGCCGACTTTCTCCAGCGCCAGCTCCTGCTTGCCGCTCGTTGCTCGGTCTAATCGACTCCACAGCCGGTGCACCGAAGGCAATTCGTTTCCTTCTTCCGTTCTCGCTTCAGCAGTTCGCCCCATGACCACCGCCTCGGCCGCTATCGGTCTCCCGATCGCCAGCCACCACCGCGCCTCAGCCGCTCAAGCTTCCAACACAGAAAAGGCACTCAAGGGCATGCACAAGTTGTTCACCGTCGCACCTCGGAGTTGGGAGCTGCTATTCGGCGTGACTTGAGGTTTGGCGCCAAGAATCGAAGCTCACGGTGGAACCCCGATCGGCTCACCGTTGACATCGAGCTACAGACCTTTTCACCGCTCCCCCTCCACACAAGAAAGGTGTGTCATCTCCCCTAGCTCGTGTAGTTGCAAGCCGTATAACGATTCATCAACCGAGTGAGGAGAATTTCCAGTTTTCCCGAAACGTAGTGTATCCAGGTAGAACTCGGTCTACCCCGAAATTCGAGTTGCTCGGGTAACTACTGCCTGAGCAAGCTTGCAAACATCTTCCTCACATCCTAGCGCTCCCCATCGACCAAGAATCGGGCTAAATGACCCAGAAACGACCGAGTTCTTGCGGTTTTTCGGGCCGCCATGGAAGAACACCTCAGATCTCCGTGGAACCCTAGGTTGCCGGCCGTTTCACTGGTGTTAGGGCCCATGTATAGCTTCTACCAGTTTCCCTGATGCTCTAGAGCCTGAGATATGATCATTTGGTGAAGAAACGTCGGAACCCGACCTCGCCGGAGTCTTAACCGTCTCTGTGACCGGTGCGGGCTAGTTTCCGGTGAGTCTTGGCCGCCGGCGACCCTTTAACTGAGTTCAGCACCGAAAGTTATGGGGGGGCGGCGAACTTGAGGTCGGGAGGTGACTGAAAACTGGGTTCCGGCAAACCTCACCGGAGGACGCCGCCGCTCGGGCCTCTGGCGTGAGGTTGAAGAAAACGGCTGACGGGTAGGACCCACAGTCAGCGTTTAAACATTTTTGGATTTCCAGTTTTCAGTTCAACCTTCGAAGAGCCATAACTTTGTGTAGGGATGTCCATAAATTGTGAAACAAATTTTGTTAGATTCCTCTCTAAGAGTACTGTCCAGGGGTGCAGCCCAATTTTTATGAAAATCCATGGAGTTGGCTCATTAATTCATATAACGAAAATCTTGTGGGATTTATTCTAGGAGTTATATGTGTTGGAAAATTCCCAAATTTGGGAAGAAGGTTATTCCAAAAATACTTGAACTCCAGTAAAAATTTTCAGAGGTATTGGACCTAATTTGCTTGGTCAAATGTGATGCTAATTCCTTATGTCTCTAAAAATTGGAAAATAGAACAGAGCTCAGTTTCAGATTTTCCCCAATTCATGTAAAACTCATATCTTTGTGTAGAAACCTCCAAATTTAGTGATTCAAATTGGGTTAGATTCAGGTTGACAAACTATATCCAAATATTCAACCCACTTTGTATGAAAGCCTTTAGTTAGTTCTGGAAAAATTCTTTAAAGCTTTTCAGCAAAAGAATTTTAGAGGGAGTTTGGTTTATCCAAAAATCTTCAAATTTTGCCAGGATATTCTTTATGGTGTGACTAGACTCCTGTAAAAGTTTCAGCTCATTTAGAGTTAGTTGATTTGATCTGGAAAATTTCAGATTTTAAGTTGCTGTGTTCAAATGAATACAGAAACAATTCAGAGAATTTCCAAAACTTGGAAATTCAATTATGGGCAATTCTTAGCTCCAAAAACCCTAGGAAAATTTATGCAGAGTATATGAACTATAATTGAAATTGTAGTTCACTAAGTTGGGCATGAACATGTGAGTTAATTTCAGAATTAATTTCTTGGTGCTTAATTGCTTAGGGAATTGTTCTGAATAAAACACTCAATGAAAAGTGTTCATTTTTGGTCCAGAGCACTTTCATGTGACAAGGAATTCACATGCAAATTTTAAGATCAAATTGAGCCTTGAGTCTTCCTGTCCTTGTCCTCCTTTCTATTGGATGTGAAGAACAACATGGGGGTTAGTGTGGAAATTGTGGGAGACACAATGTCCTTTCACTTTAGCTGCAATTTAGCAAGCTAAGTCCCTGTGTAATATATGACTTCCTGTAAAAATTTCGAAGTCATTGGAGATCAGGATCTTTAGTTATGTCCAAATCATTAGAGCTCATTCTATATGTCCTTAGACACTTAGCTAGAGATGTAATGAAACATCTAAGGTAGATTTAGTTTCTTTGAATTCTTTGCACAACAGAGGCAACAACTTCATTCTAGGATCTCTGCACAGCCTCTGTTCTTAAGAAGTTTTAATCCTTAAGTCTTTAAAGTACATTATAAAATACCGTGCATTTACATGTCGCTAGGGTTCACGATGAAGGACTTCGACGGAGCCATCCCTTGACGTGTGGATCAGTTGAGCAAGTTCAGAAAGATCAAGGGATTGAAGATCACTAACTTCTATTATATACTACTACCCTACAAAGCAGGCAAGCCCCGGTTTGCATTAACCTTTTTACAAACTTTTATTGTTTTGAGAACTTACTTTGAATACCATTATTCCTTGCATTAGAGTCTGTTTGGAAACCCAAATGCATAACCAATAAAACCATGGGTTGGAATTAGGATTGAAAACCATGTTAGCTATTGCAATGCTAAGATAGTGTAGGATTCGGTACAAGTCAAGTAGTTGGAACTACTCGTGAGGATAGGCTAGAGGCACTCAACTCGGGTAGAGATAGCACATGAAACACATGGCAAGAAAATTAGACCGAGCAGAGGGTAAGGGCAGCAGGACTTTGGGGGCCTGGGTGCTATAGCTCCGCTTGTGTCGATTGAGGACCGAGCCGTGTGCGGGCCTGTTGAACAAGCTAGAACAGTACCAAAGACCTACCGGCTATATGGGAACTGGGAAACCGATGTAACTCGGGTAGATGGGTGTTGAGGCATAGCTGGTCGTTCAGAGGGTAGGTTGAGAGCTTGAGGTGTAAATTGGCTTGAGGCACTAAGATGCGCGTGCAGAGATTTCTTGCTCGAGACGATTGGATCGGTTCAACATTTGGCTGACGGGTGAAAGGTAGTTGCATACGACGTCCGTGATGGTTGTTGTAGGCAACATCGAGTACGGGTGTACGTGACGGGTTATTCGGGTAACCCTGCAGGTGTAAATCGATTATAATCGCCGTCCCTCGTGGTCAGTGAGTATCACTTGTTCACTGTACCGTGACGTAGAAAGAACAGGCTAGAACATGTCAAAATGTTGCTGATTGAAAGATGGACTTTGATTGTTAATGATTTTCTATAGTCTAGAGCTAACTAAAGTTCTTTTCAACTTTGGGCAAAGTACATGAGAGAAATGTGTTTCTTGTTTGATTGCGGCTCAATCATGTGCCTTAGCGTGAAGTTCTCCACAACCTGATGCTAAAACTTGAAAGTAAGGTTCCACTAAGTAGGCGAGTCCTTTGCAACTTACTTTACCTCATGCACCTATCCCCCTCATGTAGATGTTTCATGTTTAGGAGAGACGGGTCAGTCTTGCTGAGCCTTCGTGCTCACTGCTTGTGTTTGAAGCTTTTGCAGGGTTCTATGAGGAAGGGACTCCCGAGGAGGAGACGGAACCCTAGGAGGGGAACCCCGTCGAGTAGGAGTCGTGCACGCCGCCGTGTTAGTGTGCGTGCGTGCTAGCAAGGACAGTTCACGGGCTGAACGTGAACTTGATGCATAGTCTACGCCTGTGAGTGTAGACTGAACATATTTTGTTGTAAAAATGTTCATAGACCTGTTTATGTAATAAAACTTTGCTTCCGCTTTGTACCTTTGATGTGTGTTATCCGGTGCTGTGCAACGCAGCACCCCTCAGCGTGATCCTGGCTCGACAAGACCGTGGGGTCGTGGCATGCCATTGCTAGGAGGAAGGCCCTGCCACCAAAAGGAAGTGAGGTAGGTCCCCATTACCCGTCTTACGATGTCACCGTTGTTTCTACGCATCCGTTTTCTTCGCCCCCTTCAAGCAGAAACTTTTACGTGTGGACAGATCGTGTTTTGGTCGATTTTTGATGGTGGAACTGATCTAAATCTTGAGTCAAGATCATCACAACGTCCACACTTCATCCCAGCACCATTGTTCATCATAAAACTCCATGAAAGCCCGTTAAAACATGCAAAAACACGTACAAACTGGATTAATAAAATAACACCATAGGATTTGCATTCATCTACCCCATTGCATCTTGAGTAAAGTTTGTGCATGATGTTTGATTGCTGTAAATTTTGTATGTGCGTGATCGTGAGTAGAAGAACAAGCTCAAGAAGCCATCTATGAGGGACTACAGCACCAAGACTTCGAGACACTCGAACAACAAGAACCACGGGAGCAAGGCAAGTGCCCCTTGTGTAAAATCCCCAAAAGTGGTAGCAAGAAAATTCTGCTCATGTGCACTTATGAAAAATGAGGAGAATTAAAACTTTGAATTATAATGGGGTAAGTTCAAAGTGAGGGTTTAGACTTCCCAAAACTTCCAAACATGGGGATCTAAATGCACAGCTTGGATCTTCATAGTCCAAATATTCACCCTTCCAAATTTCTGCTCATTTGGAGGAGTTTCAATATTTGTTTGGGATTAAAAGGAAGAGCCCTCTAATCTGAATTTCAAGTTCAGTTTCAAATTCCAATTCCATCAATTTGAAAATTGGGTTTCACAAATGTGTTCTCCACCTTTGAATGAGCAGCCATGCCAAAAATTGAAAATTTTGGAACTGGTTTGCTATATTTTTGAGGCAATACAAAGTGGAGAATTCAAACTCATTTTCAAATTCAAATGATCAAACCACATTCAAATTCTACACCAGAATTCAAACCATTTGAATTCTGCAAATTCAAACTTAACTTTGAGGTGAAGTAAAGCATTCAATTTGGAGTAGCTGTGGTGAAAATATCAGTAGAAAAGTTAATTAAATTGAGAGGGGGTGGGACCCACTAGTCAGCCACCCAGAGAAGAACTTTCTGTTTACCTCGGTTGCTCACCAGCATGACAGCTCCTGCAGCATACTCCCGCTCAAAGCTCCACCGAGCTGCTTGCTGCAGCGTGCTCCCGAAGGCAACTCAGGCGTGGGTTATCCAGAGTTGAAGCAGCCCGATTGAGTTCTTTTCTCCACGCTACACCGAGGAACCCTCAGCCTCTCAGCGCTCACGAGCAACACACCGTGCGTCCACCCCTGTGCTTGTCATTCAGCAGCCCTCCAGCCCTCCCAGCAGTGGTTTATCGCCCCAGGAGGTGCACCAGCGACCCCTCAACGTGTTCCACCGCTCCTCAGCTCATCCCCGAGCTCCCCTCGCAGTGCCCAAGCTGTTCTTCACCGGGAGAACACAGAGCACGCTGTACCTCGCTGCACCTCGTCTTCCGGCCGCTCCAACGCCTCTCCCGCACGTCCAACACCTCCCTAAGGTGCGCCAAGGTGTGTAGATCATGCTACCGCAGTCCCCTTGCCCTTCCCCATCACTGTCTCGCCGGAATTTAGGTTTTGGCGCCGGTACACGTGAAGAACCGACCCACACCAAAACTGGAAATTCGTCCAACGTGGTTGATCATCGGTTCTACAATTCAAGCCACAGAAACTAGTGATCCTAGCGCCCTCCCACACCAAATACCGCAGCAAACCATCGACCACACACCCCGGGCGACAAGAAATCACTGGCGGAGGCAAAAACGGGTCGGTCCTCCGGTGAACCATATGTTCCGGCTATTTGCTGCAAGGTTTAGCCTGCGTTCCATGTTCCCCGATAATTGGTGATGCTTTAGGGCAAGGTAGCTCACCGGGAGAAGCTTCGGACGCGCCGGAAAGCGTTGATGCCGAGCTTCCGAGCCGCCCCACCGGTGCCGGCCTGTTTTCGGCCGTTTTCATGCGTGGAAACCTTGCCCGGCAGCTGCGCCATGTTCCCAGGAGCATGTAGGGCGAAACCGGAGCTAATTTGGTGGAGAAATGAGGGAGAACGAGCCATGCCACGATTTGAACTGGTGTGCACGCGCGCCTCTGGCGGGAGGTTGAAGAAGGACCTGACCAGTGGGCCCCCTGTTAAGTCTCTGTGTAGATTTTAAACAGAGAGCTATCACAGTTTGAAAAATTCATAACTTTGTGTAGACAGTTCCAAAAAGGGTGAGACAAATTTTATCTGAATCCTTAGGAGGAGTACTTTACAGAGGAACAAATTTCATGCTATGAAAATGCCCAGGAATTTCTGTAGAATTGTTTTTAGTAAATCCTTTAGGGATTTATTACAGGAGCAATTCTTTATGAAATATTCCCAAATTTGGGCAGCTAGTCCTTTTCATAGTGCCTGACCTCCAGTAAAAATTTTAGGATTTCTGGAGCTTATTTAGAGGGCTTAATCAGTAGGTTATCTCAGGATTAAATAAATTAGCTAAAAATCATAGAATTGATTTCCAGAAAATGGTTCAACCTTCATACCTCCATAACTTTCTGTAGGGATGTCCAAAATTGGTGAAAAAAAAATTTGTTGGGTTTATCTCAGTCAGTAATTTGCAGAAATGCAAAGAAATTGATCTGAAGATCTCTGGATATTTCTCCAAGATTCATCAAAGTTAATTCTTTGGGAATTTAGTCCAGAATATCTCTGTTATGGAATTTCTTCAAATTTGGCCAGGAAGTTCCTCATGACATTACTGATCTCCAGTAAAAATTTGAGCTTCATTGGGGTTCATTTTCTAGGTCAAATTACCTTCCCAAATTCAGCCTTTATTTGGAAATTCAAATTTAAACAGAAATTGTTCAGCACTCCTGTCCAAACTTCAAAAATTCATATCTCTCTGATGGTAGCTCCAAAAATGGTGAAACAAATTTTGTTAGAACCATGGAGACTTACCCTAATCAGATCTTCCATTTCTAGCTATATCAAAGCTCCTGATTTTGGCTCGAAATTCAGATAAGCATTGTACTTGTAGGAATTTTAAAGACTACATTATGCAATGATATATCTCCAAATTTGGCTCAAATCATCCTTATAGGGCCTAGTATCCACTGTAAAATTCCCAAAGCCAATTAAGGATCCTAAATAGCAATAGCTATGAATAGTAGTTCAATTCTTATAAATCCTTAATACTTATACATCTATTTTGCTACATTTCATTTAGTGACCAAAGTTGAGGACGCACCGGAGCCTTTGGATGTCCTGCCACCTGAAGTTGACTTCCCATCTAACTCGCAACCAGGCAAGCCCCGGTTTGCACTTAAGTACCTTTTATAAAATTCTTTAATTGTATCACTTATGCCTAGGGTGAATGTTTGCATTAGAGTTAAGGTGTTTGAAACCCCACTTGCATAACCTTTTCAATCCTATGAAGGCTTGGGTAGATTACAAAGCCGACGAGTAGACAAGGCCCCCCTAATATGCTTAGGACCTCGGTAGAAGTCGAGTAGTTGGAATCTACTCGCGAGGTAAGGTTTATCACACGGTTTGGTCAGAATAGAAAATGGCTTAAAAGTGGAGAAAATGAGACCCAGCAGGGGAGATAGGAAGCAGTGAGCGGAGGTCTCACGTTCGTAGCCCTGTTGGTGTCGATTGAGAACCGAGTCGTGTGCCGGCCTGCTGAACAAGTATCGAACAGTACCGGATGGCATACTGACATAAGCAGGAAACCGATGTAAATGGTTAACCTGGGTGCCGAGGCTTACCCAACCGTAAATAGGAGTGGGTTGAGGGTAGCAAGGTGTAAATCTGCCGGTGGGCACAGTCACGCTCCACGCGGGGACCTCCTGCCCATTACGGATGGACCGGTTCGGCATTTGGATTGCCTTTGAAAGGTTGTTGCATACAACAGAGTAGGAAGGGGTGTGGAATCACGCTTCTGAAAGTGGGCGTATGCAACGTGTTGTCCGGGTGTCTCCTGATTGCAATCACCGTCCCTCGCGGTTTTTTGAGTACTGCTTGTTCACTGTTTCGTGACGTAGTAAGAAGTGAAGTAAGCCAGTTGAATGATAATATGCTGTGATGATAGATTAATGTTTTGGAAACCATGTCTGCTGTAGATGTAGAGCTAATTAAGTTTACTTTCCGCTTTGGGCATCACCACATCGGAGGAAAGCGTTTCTTGTTTGATTGTGGACTTCCGATGTGAGGGCTGCCTATGGCACATGAATTTGCTGCTATAAAACTGAAAGTAAGGATCAACTTATAGGCGTGTCTTTGTCGCAAATTCCTTTTTCCTATCATACACCTCCCTGCATGTAGAGTTCCATGCCTAGGCTAGACGGTTAAGCCTTGCTGAGCCATCGTGCTCACGGTTGCAATATTTGAGCTGTATGCAGGTGAGAGCTATGAGGAGGGTTCCGAGGATGAGGCGATGCCCCCGTCAGGGTACATGGCCGAGATGGAGCCCTGCACGCCGCCGTGATCTCCGGTTTCATGCTGCTAGCGTGTAGCGTCCCCGGGCTGGACGGCTGCACTTTTGCATAGTTAGGATGAGAGGCTACTATTGTACATTACTTCCGCTGTATAGTTATATTTTGTAAAAGACTTCCGTTGTTTTATATCAAATAAAAGTTTGTATGTTGTTCTTTAATCTTTTCGTGTGTGCTGTTGGGTGCCGCATCGCACAACACCACCCTATGCGATCCTGGAGTGGGTGAATCACGGGGTGGTCCCCACAGGCGTGGTATCAGAGCCGCATTGGGAATAGCACGCTCGAGAAGAGCCTATTTTTGAAAACTTAGAAGTAGTCGAGTGAGGATTAGTCTTTAAGCCCGCATAAGGTCTATGATAGTAGTAGTTACTAAGGTGGAAAAGCTAAATTATGTGTTATACATTCTGTAACGACGCTCCGACGTCAGGTAAGAGATAAGGTACGCCACCGCAGGCGGATCAATTGCTGTAACTCCCCATACGAATAATAGTATGGAAGGTTATACCGTGGCTTGGCACAGTAGTTAATATGAGTCTCTGAACCTCTCCATGGTTCTGAGAGCATATGAAAACGCTGATCTCCAGCGTGCTTTAGGCAAAAGTGAGAATACCCCATCGTGTGGTAAGCAACACGATAGTATGCAACTCTTGAATGTTCAATGTTCAAAGGGCCATACGCAGCGCTCGCCATCAGCATGCCTCAACGGTCATGAGGCAGTAGGTGGTATCCGTTGGGTTGATAAAATTCCCAACCGTGACGACCCGTTCGCGCTCTACTCGGGTTCCCCGTCGTGTGGTGTGAAAACACGACCATGTACCTTGAGACGTGGCTTGACTCAAGGACGATCCGTATGGCAATGATACAGACCGTATGTTTTTAATATGATATGGAACTGCCTGTAATGTTAAAAACCTTTGTGTGCACCATTATTGTGTGTTCTTCTGCAGGTACATTAACCACGTTAGTGCATGACGTGTAGAAACCGTTTGTGAGTGACGTCTTTAGTTCCACCATGTGACACGTATATGCCAGAATACCGGTTTAGGATTTTTCTTTGGTGAGGAAACGTAGTACCGACTGCATAAAAGTTTATTTTCAAAGAAAAGAATCACAATGAAGTATAGGAATTCATTTAGGGGTTAGTAAACTCCTATATTGAACTAAGAGTCAATTGGGAGTATAGGTTCAATCTCAAAAGCTTAGCAACAATCTCCCCTGTTTTTGGCAGAAATTTCTCTGAACTTGAACAGGGCATAACTTAAGATTGGTTGAACCAATGGAGGTGTGGGATACCATTCTGGAAAGGTTTAGAAGTCCTCTACAACTTTTCTGTAGAGCTCCAGAACAAAATCTCCCTCCAAACGGATGAAAATCTCAGATGAGTAGGTACTGTCCAGAAACAGGGCAGACCAAATGCTCTCTGGAATTTTCCGTATTTTGACCAAAACACTTAGTTTCACCGTTCGACGTCCAGTGGCTGTTGTAAAACAGTGAGTTGGAGTCGAAGGGTTTATGCATTTGACACATCACTTCGAGTTAGTACATGTTTGGGTCCAATACAATAGCGAGGAATTACGCATGCTAACACACTTAACATCCCGTGGTGACCCCGATGGTCGAAATGAACTTTTAAACCCATAAAGTTCAATACTTTGGAACTCCATCGTGTGACACGGTCCAAGGATGTATATGTTGCATAAAGTTTATACTTTATCCATATGTGTGATTGTTATGCGCATTGTTTATCCCATTTCGCACTACTATTGTATAGACTGGATGAAATAAACCAACATGCGCTGATCGTTTGAATGGTCTGAATGCAGAATGGAGCGGACACGTTCAACGCAAGTGGAGGGAGGTCCGAGTCAAGTTCGTGGTGATGAGTCTCCACCTCCGGAGCAAACCACGACGCAGCAGCAACCACCTCCTCCACCGCCAGAACTCCCAAGGAACCTGGCGGAGGTTCTCGCCGCAGTGCTCGGCTCGCGCGACGAGCAAACCGAGTTGCTGCGGATGCTAGTCCAGCAAAATGCGTCCCATCAGGGAGGATGCCAAGACAATGGGCAACGCCAGCCCCAACAAAGTTCATATTCAGAATTCATGGCGACCCATCCACCGGTCTTCACGGAGGCCGAAGAACCTTTGGAGGCGGACAGCTTTATCCGCACTCTGGAGGCGAAGTTCGGGCTGCTGCGATGCACCGAACATCAGAAGGCGCTGTATGCAGCGCAACAGCTTCAAGGAGAAGCCGGTACCTGGTGGGCGAACTACACCGCCTCCTTACCGGCTGGCCATGCCGTCACATGGACGGAGTTCCGGGAGGCGTTCCGCGCCTATCACATACCTCCCGATGTGATGGAAATGAAGCTCCAGGAGTTCCTGGCGCTACGACAAGGTGAGAGGAGTGCTCATGAGTACTCCAGGTTATTCAACCGGCTGGCGCAGTATGCGCCAGGATTTATGGGCACGGAAGACAACAAGCGCAATGCGTTCTTCCGGGGCCTGAATTCAAAGATGAAGGTCCATCTCGCCCAGAGCAATCGCGGCACATTCAACGATCTAGTTAATGCCGCGATTCTACAAGAAAATGCTCAGCGCGAGCGCGGTTCTGACAAGAGGAAAGGCAGCGCGCTGACGAGCAGCAGTGGTGGAACGCCACAGAAATACCGCGTGGTATATCGCTCACCATCCGGTCAGAGATGGCAGCCACCGGCGCGACCGCCTCAGTTTCACGGTCGGCAATATAATGCGCCTGGCTTTCGACCGACATATCCATCACAGCAACAGCAGCAGCAAAGGATGGTCCCGCGTGCGCCTCAGTTTCAACAGCGTGCACCGAGATTCCGTCCTCAAGTCGGTGGGACCCCGACACCTTACACGTGCTACACGTGTGGCCGTGTCGGGCACATTTGAAGAGACTGCCCCGAGCCGCGACAGGGCAGGGGTGCAGCACCATATCAGGGTGCTAATCAGCCCCGCAATCAGCCCAAGAAACCAGCACCAAAACCTGGCAACGTCCACCACTTAGCTATCGAAGACGTACCGGAAGGCGAACCCGTCCTCGCGGGTACGTTCTCTTACCTGGATCATCCCGTAGTCATACTTTTTGACTTCGGTGCCACCCATAATTTCATAAGTCAGTCTTATGTTATTAAATATCAACTGCCTATCATTCCCACAAATAATTCATATTTGATATGTTCTCCGGGTGGGAAAATAACAGCTGATAGAATGGTCTATAGAGCACCATTACAGTTGGGTTGGAATCTATATCCGACTTCTCTAATCATGTTAGAGAGTCAAAAACTTGATGTCATTTTAGGAATGTCATGGCTACATCGCCATGGTGCTGTTCTTGACATCATTCCACGTGTGGTTCGTTTAAACTCTCCACTTCATGAACCACATGTTCTTATTCTTGACCGTTTGGTTCAAGAAACCCCAGCCACATATAACACGGAAGCCACGAAACTTGAGGATATTCGTGTGGTCCGTGAATACCTGGATGTCTTTCTGGATGATCTTCCGGGCATGCCACCCGAAAGAGATGTCGAGTTCAAGATTGAACTCGTACCTGGGACGACACCAATCTCACGGAGACCATATAAGATGGCTCCGAATGAACTGGCTGAACTAAAGGAGCAGCTCAACGATTTGATGAAGAAGGGTTTCATTCGACCGAGTTCCTCGCCATGGGGATGCTCGGCGCTGTTTGTGAAGAAGAAGGATGAAACCTTGAGGTTGTGTGTGGACTACCGACCTCTCAACGCCGTCAGCATCAAGAATAAATATCCACTGCCCCGCATCGATATTCTCTTTGATCAACTTGTGGGTGCGAGTGTATTTTCCAAGATGGATCTTCGCTCCGGATATCATCAAATCAAGATCCGAGCGGAGGATATCCCAAAGACGGCCTTCTCGACGAGATATGGGTTGTATGAATACCTCGTCATGTCCTTTGGTCTCACCAACGCCCCGGCACACTTCATGTATCTCATGAACTAAGTGTTCATGCCGGAGTTGGACAAGTTTGTGGTGGTGTTCATAGACGACATCTTGGTTTACTCCAAGACTGAAGAAGAACACGCCAAACACTTGCATATCGTACTTCAGCGATTAAGAGACCATAAGATTTATGCTAAGTTCAGCAAGTGCGAGTTTTGGATCAGCCAAGTGCCATTCCTTGGTCATATCATTTCGGCAGAAGGCATTGCAGTTGATCCAAGCAAAATCGAACAAGTGCTGAAATGGAAGTCCCCCACATCAGTCCATGAAGTCAGAAGTTTCCTCGGGTTAGCAGGATATTACCGGAGATTCATACCGAACTTCTCCAAGCTTGCTAAGCCGATGACTGAACTGTTGAAGAAGGGGATCAAATATGTTTGGAGCTCAGCTTGCGAAGAAGCTTTCCAAGCATTAGTGAAGCATCTTACAACAGCCCCGGTGTTAGCTCAACCGGATACAACCAAGCCCTTTGATGTATATTGTGATGCGTCTGGTATCGGGCTTGGCTGTGTATTGATGCAAGGAGGCAGAGTGGTCGCCTATGGCTCACGTCAACTTCGTAACTATGAGCAGCACTATCCGACTCATGATCTTGAGCTCGCTGCTGTGGTATTGGCCTTGAAGATGTGGAGGCACTATTTGCTTGGGAACTTAGTGCACCTCTACACCGACCACAAAAGTCTGAAATATATATTCACTCAAAAGGAGTTGAATATGCGGCAACGGAGATGGCTAGAACTGATCAAAGACTATGAGATCGAGATTCACTACCATCCCGGGAAGGCAAACGTGGTTGCCGATGCCTTAAGCCGCAAATCTCATGTCAACAGTCTGTCCATCACCCCACTTGAAGAGGAGGAGCCGAGTCTGTACTTGGTTCCATATGGGGCATTGTATAATCTTGCTCTCGTCCCTACAATACGAGAGGAGATTATGGAAGCGCAGAAGAAAGACGTGGGAATGTCGCACATTCAGAGAAGGATGAAGAATGGCGAAATGAAATGCTTCCGAAGAGATGATAACGGTACACTATGGTTTAAAGACCGTATAGTGGTACCCCGCGACATGAAGCTTCGGAGGAAAATATTGGACGAAGCTCATTTGTCCTAGTATTCTATTCATCCGGGCAGCAACAAGATGTACCAAGATCTGAAAACAAGGTTTTGGTGGACGCGGATGAAAAGAGAAATCGCAAAGTACGTATCCGAATGTGATACGTGTCGGCGGGTGAAAGCCGACCATATGCGTAAAGCCGGACAGCTGCAACCGTTGAACATTCCGGCGTGGAAGTGGGAGGATATCAGCATGGACTTCATAGTCGGATTACCTCTCACGTCTCACAAACATGACTCGATTTGGGTGATAGTCGATCGACTAACCAAGTCGGCTCATTTCATTCCTGTACATACCAGTTACGTGGCCAAGCAATATGCGGAGCTTTATATTGCAATAATCTTATGCTCGCACGGTGTTCCCCGCTCCATTATTTCAGATCGCGGTGTGCTGTTTGTCTCTCGGTTTTGGGAACAGCTGCACGCATCATTGGGGACCAAACTGATCCGAAGCTCCGCGTATCACCCGCAGAGAGATGGTCAAACTGAACGGGTGAATCAAGTGCTTGAAGACATGCTACGCGCTTGTGCCATTCACCACGGCAAGAATTGGGATGATCATTTGCCGTTGGCGGAGTTTTCTTACAACAATGGCTATCAAGCTAGCATCAAGATGGCGCCGTATGAAGCTCTCTATGGCCGGAAATGTCGCACACCTCTCAACTGGTGTGAGTCCGGCGAGCGAGTCACCTACGGCATTGAACTGGTGAATGAAGCTGAAGAACGAGTGCGAGTGATACAAGCCAACCTCAAGGCTGCTCAATCTCGTCAGAAAAGCTATGCGGATAAAAGACGCCGTCCTCTCCACTTCAACATCGGGGACCATGTGTATGTCCGTGTGTCTCCGATGAAAGGAGTTCACCGTTTCGGAGTGAAGGGTAAACTTGCACCGTGGTTCATTGGTCCATTCACCGTTATTGAAAAATGCGGACCCGTGGCCTATCGCCTAGATTTACCGGCGTCGCTCGCAGGCATTCACAACGTCTTCCACATCTCTCAGCTGAGGAAATGCCTCAAACCCTCAGCTGAAATCCGCACTGAAGACATAGAAGTTCTTCAACCGGACCTCACGTACACGGAGTATCCAATCCGGATCATCGATGAAAAGACTCGTGCCACAAGAAACCGGACCTTATGGTTCTACAAGGTCTTGTGGAGTAACCATACCGCTGATGAGGCGACATGGGAAAGCGAGGATTATCTACGAGCGTATTATCCGGACATGCTATCATCATATACCCGGTAAGGTTTTCCCCACTTTACTTTTCCTTTGGAATCTCGGGACGAGATTCTTTTTAAGGGGGGAGGGATGTAAAATCCCCAAAAGTGGTAGCAAGAAAATTCTGCTCATGTGCACTTATGAAAAATGAGGAGAATTAAAACTTTGAATTATAATGGGGTAAGTTCAAAGTGAGGGTTTAGACTTCCCAAAACTTCCAAACATGGGGGTCTAAATGCACAGCTTGGATCTTCATAGTCCAAATATTCACCCTTCCAAATTTCAGCTCATTTGGAGGAGTTTCAATATTTGTTTGGGATTAAAAGGAAGAGCCCTCTAATCTGAATTTCAAATTCAGTTTCAAATTCCAATTCCCACAATTTGAAAATTGGGTTTCACAAATGTGTTCTCCACCTTTGAATGAGCAGCCATGCCAAAAATTGAAAATTTTGGAACTGGTTTGCTATATTTTTGAGGCAATACAAAGTGGAGAATTCAAACTCATTTTCAAATTCAAATGATCAAACCACATTCAAATTCTACACCAGAATTCAAACCATTTGAATTCTGCAAATTCAAACTTAACTTTGAGGTGAAGTAAAGCATTCAATTTGGAGTAGCTGTGGTGAAAATATCAGTAGAAAAGTTAATTAAACTGAGAGGGGGTGGGACCCACTAGTCAGCCATCCAGAGAAGAACTTTCTGTTTACCTCGGTTGCTCACCAGCATGCCAGCTCCTGCAGCGTACTCCCGCTCGAAGCTCCACCGAGCTGCTTGCTGCAGCGTGCTCCCGAAGGCAACTCAGGCGTGGGTTATCCAGAGTTGAAGCAGCCCGATTGAGTTCTTTTCTCCACGCTACACCGAGGAACCCTCAGCCTCTCAGCGCTCACGAGCAACACACCGTGCGTCCACCCCTGTGCTTGTCATTCAGCAGCCCTCCAGCCCTCCCGGCAGTGGTTTATCGCCCCAGGAGGTGCGCCAGCGACCCCTCAACGTGTTCCACCACTCCTCAGCTCATCCCCGAGCTCCCCTCGCAGTGCCCAAGCTGTTCTTCACCGGGAGAACACAGAGCACGCTGTACCTCGCTGCATCTCGTCTTCCGGCCGCTCCAACGCCTCTCCCGCACGTCCAACACTTCCCTAAGGTGCGCCAAGGTGTGTAGATCATGCTACCGCAGTCCCCTTGCCCTTCCCCATCACTGTCTCGCCGGAATTTAGGTTTTGGCGCCGGTACACGTGAAGAACCGACCCACACCAAAACTTGAAATTCGTCCAACGTGGTTGATCATCGGTTCTACAATTCAAGCCACAGAAACTAGTGATCCTAGCGCCCTCCCATGCCAAATACCGCAGCAAACCATCGACCACACGCGCCGGGCGACAAGAAATCACTGGCGGAGGCAAAAACGGGTCGGTCCTCCGGTGAACCCTATGTTCCGGCCATTTGCTGCAAGGTTTAGCCTGCGTTCCATGTTCCCCGATCATTGGTGATGCTTTAGGGAAAGGTAGCTCGCCGGGAGAAGCTTCGTACGCACCGGAACGCGTTGATGCCGAGCTCCCGAGCCGCCCCACCGGTGCCGGCCTGTTTTCGGCCGTTTTCATGCGTGGAAACCTTGCCCGGCAGCTGCGCCATGTTCCCAGGAGCATGTAGGGCGAAACCGGAGCTAATTTGGTGGAGAAATGAGGGAGAACGAGCCATGCCATGATTTGAACTGGTGTGCACGTGCGCCTCTGGCGGGAGGTTGAAGAAGGACCTGACCAGTGGGCCCCCTGTTAAGTCTCTGTGTAGATTTTAAACAGAGAGCTATCACAGTTTGAAAAATTCATAACTTTGTGTAGACAGTTCCAAAAAGGGTGAGACAAATTTTGTCTGAATCCTTAGGAGGAGTAATTTACAGAGGAACAAATTGCATGCTATGAAAATACCCAGGAATTTCTGTAGAATTGTTTTTAGTAAATCCTTTAGGGATTTATTACAGGAGCAATTCTTTATGAAATATTCCCAAATTTGGGCAGCTAGTCCTTTTCATAGTGCCTGACCTCCAGTAAAAATTTTAGGGTTTCTGGAGCTTATTTAGAGGGCTTAATCAGTAGGTTATCTCAGGATTAAATAAATTAGCTAAAAATCATAGAATTGATTTCCAGAAAATGGTTCAACCTTCATACCTCCATAACTTTCTGTAGGGATGTCCAAAATTGGTGAAACAAATTTTGTTGGGTTTATCTCAGTCAGTACTTTGCAGAAATGCAAAGAAATTGATCTGAAGATCTCTGGATATTTCTCCAAGATTCATCAAAGTTAAATCTTTGGGGACTTGGTCCAGAATATCTCTGTTATGGAATTTCTTCAAATTTGGCCAGGAAGTTCCTCATGACATTACTGATCTCAAGTAAAAATTTGAGATTCATTGGAGTTCATTTTCTAGGTCAAATTACCTTCCCAAATTCAGCCTTTATTTGGAAATTCAAATTTAAACAGAAATTGTTCAGCACTCCTGTCCAAACTTCAAAAATTCATATCTCTCTGATGGTAGCTCCAAAAATGGTGAAACAAATTTTGTTAGAACCATGGAGACTTACCCTAATCAGATCTTCCATTTCTAGCTATATCAAAGCTCCTGATGTGGGCTCGAAATTCAGATAAGCATTGTACTTGTAGGAATTTTAAAGACTACATTATGCAATGATATATCTCCAAATTTGGCTCAAATCATCCTTATAGGGCCTAGTATCCACTGTAAAATTCCCAAAGCCAATTAAGGATCCTAAATAGCAATAGCCATGAATAGTAGTTCAATTCTTATAAATCCTTAATACTTATACATCTATTTTGCTACATTTCATTTAGTGACCGAAGTTGAGGACGCACCAGAGCCTTTGGACGTCCTGCCACCTGAAGTTGACTTCCCATCTAACTCGCAACCAGGCAAGCCCCGGTTTGCACTTAAGTACCTTTTATAAAATTCTTTAATTATATCACTTATGTCTAGGGTGAATGTTTGCATTAGAGTTAAGGTGTTTGAAACCCCACTTGCATAACCTTTTCAATCCTATGAAGGCTTGGGTAGATTACAAATCCGACGAGTAGACAAGGCCCCGCTAATATGCTTAGGACCTCGGTAGAAGTCGAGTAGTTGGAATCTACTCGCGAGGTAAGGTTTACCACACGGTTTGGTCAGAATAGAAAATGGCTTAAAAGTGGAGAAAATGAGACCCAGCAGGGGAGATAGGAAGCAGTGAGCGGAGGTCTCACGTGCATAGCCCTGTTGGTGTCGATTGAGGACCAAGTCGTGTGCAGGCCTGTTGAACAAGTATCGAACAGTGCCGGATGGCATACTGACATAAGCAGGAAACCGATGTAAATGGTTAACCTGGGTGCCGAGGCTTACCCAACCGTAAATAGGAGTGGGTTGAGGGTAGCAAGGTGTAAATCTGCCGGTGGGCACAGTCACGCTCCACGCGGGGACCTCCTGCCCGTTACGGATGGACCGGTTCAGCATTTGGATTGCCTTTGAAAGGTTGTTGCATACAACAGAGTAGGAAGGGGTGTGGAATCACGCTTCTGAAAGTGGGTGTATGCAACGTGTTGTCCGGGTGTCTCCTGATTGCAATCACCGTCCCTCGCGGTTATTTGAGTACCGCTTGTTCACTGTTTCGTGACGTAGTAAGAAGTGAAGTAAGCCAGTTGAATGATAATATGCTGTGATGATAGATTAATGTTTTGGAAACCATGTCTGCTGTAGATGTAGAGCTAATTAAGTTTACTTTCCGCTCTGAGCATCACCACATCGGAGGAAAGCGTTTCTTGTTTGATTGTGGACTTCCGATGTGAGGGCTGCCTATGGCACATGAATTTGCTGCTATAAAACTGAAAGTAAGGATCAACTTATAGGCGTGTCTTTGTCGCAAATTCCTTTTTCCTATCATACACCTCCCTGCATGTAGAGTTCCATGCCTAGGCTAGACGGTTAAGCCTTGCTGAGCCATCGTGCTCACGGTTGCAATATTTGAGCTGTATGCAGGTGAGAGCTATGAGGAGGGTTCCGAGGACGAGGTGATGCCCCCGTCAGGGTACACGGCCGAGATGGAGCCCTGCACGCTGCCGTGATCTCCGGTTTCATGCTGCTAGCGTGTATTGTCCCCGGGCTGGACGGCTGCACTTTTGCATAGTTAGGATGAGAGGCTACTATTGTACATTACTTCCGCTGTATAGTTATATTTTGTAAAAGACTTCCGCTGTTTTATATCAAATAAAAGTTTGTATGTTGTTCTTTAATCTTTTCGTGTGTGCTGTTGGGTGCCGCATCGCACGACACCACCCTATGCGATCCTGGAGTGGGTGAACCACGGGGTGGTCCCCACACCTTGACCATATTGATCCCATGTTTTGAAACTGTTTTGTTTGCGAAAACGTGTGTGCTTGAGTCAACGTGATGGGACACCCTTTAATAGGAGTTTACTAGTTTCGTTAGCCATCCTTGTTGTCGGGAAAGTTGATGAGTTGGGTATGGTCGTTTTTCCTTTTTGCTTCGCTTAATCTACGGGATACGGGAAGCTGAATTAAAACGTGTCTAGCTACTGCACTCATATGAATAATAATGATGAGATCTTGAGAATGTTATTGGGCATGGAATCGGGGAGATCTAGGCAAGCTTGGTTCGTGAATGTTGCTGGATGAGATGGTGGTGCTTGCCGTAGATCTAAGGACAGGTTCATGCGAGAATATTGTAAGGGCCTCAGTTTTTGACACATGTTTGAGGTGTTCATCACCACACACACACCTCAATTGAAGCAAGTTGATAAACACATTTGAAGAGCAAGTAACCACCATCAACATGCTCATTAGGGAACAAACTCACATATTGCAAAAGTGGTATGTCCCACATGTAATATATAGGGGCTGGGCATATGAAAAACTCCTACACATTGCTAGGAATGTCCATGCCAAGTTTCACCCAAAATTCAAAACCTTTTGAGGTCATTTTGTGCATAGCTAGAAAGAGGGCAGTTTGAAACTACATTCAAATTCAAACTATTTTTATCCCATGAATTGAAAAGTGGGAGGCATATTCTTACTCAGCACATTTTTGTGAGCTCACACACCAATTTTCACTCCATTTGGAGTTGATCTTGACATGAGCTAAGTGGGGCAAATTCAAACTTTATTTGAATTTTAAACTGAACATGTGCTGAAATTCATTCAAACCAAACCCCATTTAAATTCTAATCAATTCAAATGGCTCATGGGTGAATAATTTGAATCACCATGGGCATTTGGGGACTTACTGTTTACAACAGTGATGAGGAGTTAATTTCAGAGGTTAAACTTGAGTGTGGGACCCACATGTCATAGAGATAAGGGGGGGGGAGATGCACCCAAAGTCACAGCCTCGGTGGGAAATTCCACCGAGCAGCTGCCGGCTGTGCCACCGAGAAGCAACCGGCGCCACCAGCTGCTTCTCCCACCACGCGCTGGAGCCCCAGGCGGCCTGCTCGGGCCCCTACACGACTGTCACCGCCTCGGCCGAGTGAAGACCGGGTGCCTTCTTATCCCCGCGGGCGACACCGGGCGGCGCCATTCTTTTTCTCTCCGAGCTCTCGTTCGATCAGGAAAACCCAGCAAACGATCGCCCCTTTCCGTCCCTGAGCTGCTAGACAGCACCCTGAGATCGCACTCCACCTCCCCAACGACAAAAACCCCGAGCTCCGACCTCCCTTGCCCGAGCACGATCGCCACAGCGGTGACCTAACCTCAGCCGAAGGTCAGGCGCTCGTGGACAGCGTTCCACAGGAGCTTTCACAGTCCAGCAAGAGCGGCAGCAGGAGTGCGCAACAACCATGTTGCTATCCTCCAAGTTTGGAAACAAACCGTGAAGAATCCACTGCGAATTTCCAGCTTTTGCTCCGGCAGTCTTAAACCGAGCTTCAGGTACGGATTCTTCGAATTATCGCTCTATAATCCTTCTTTAGTTATCAAATCTTGCACATAGGCGCTGGACTAGCCGGCGATCAGTTTCCTTTCGGCATCCGTGGCATGAAACCGACTAGGAGTGATGAATTTTGAGCTCGATCGAGGGCGTTCATGGCGGGCACGATCGGTCACACGGTACCGACCGACTTGCCGCCATCCTTGAACCCTTTTGACACCTTGCCGAGCTTCCTAGAGGTGTACTGATGCTGTAGAACCGATTTCTTGTGGTTTTGGCGGGTTAGAACCCACGGCCGACGGCGCCGAACCTCAACCGAGGCCGCCGCACGTCGCCGGGCTATTTCCGGTCACCGCCAGCTCGAACTGACCCCACAGACGTGCTCCTCGACGTCGACAACCCCCTGGCGGCGAGTTTCAGACCATGTGATGGCCGGCAGCGGCAAGCCGGCGAGTTTCGGGTTTGCTCCGGCGAGGGGAGGCGGCGCGGGCGCGAGGGCGCGTCGGGAGGAAGACGAAGCCGGCTGGCCCACACGTCAGCGGCTTAAAAATTTAAATCGGGATCGGGTGTGGCTGGGATCCCTTGTGCTGGCGCGCAGGAACCCCGCAGACCACGGTGTGCCGACGCCTCAGTGTGCGACGTGTGTCCCCGGGGTCCACCCGCAAGTTTAAACTTTTCCCCGAATTTCAGATTCCATTCAAACTTCAAATCCTCATAACTTTGGCTAGGAAGCTCCAAATCGAGTGAATCAAATTTTGTTGGATTCAGCTCTCTGAGCACTTTCCAGCAAATCAAGTTTCACTTCATAAAAATCCTTAATTCTCCAGAATTAATTCCTCAAAGTTTAAACTGGTTGGAATTTAACTGGAGAATCCTTTGGAGGAAAATTCTGAAATTTTGCTGGGATGTTCACCAAAATATACCTGAACTACCATAAAAAATTCAGATCCATTTGAGCTCATTTGATCCACCTAATGGTGTGATTAGTGAAACTGTTCCAGAGAAAATAGAAAATGTTCAGAAACATTTTCAGAATTTTTCCTGAAATTGTTTAGCTCATATCTTTAGCTAGAAACCTTCAAATTAAGTGAGACCAACTCCATTAGAACCCTCTGAAAATGTAGTGTTCAGAAAGTCATGGCTTGTTCCATGAAAATCCCTAGAAGACCCTAAGAGTTCCAATTAAGGTCAAGGACATAATTAATTGTGTAGGGCTCAAATGAGCTTTGCTGCAACTAAGACTTGACCAAGTCTCTGTTTAGGTTGTAGCCAAGCCACAGTAAAAGTTTCACAACCTTTGGGTCTGTCTAGTGAGACTTAGGAGATCCACAAGTTTAAGAGTCAATTCAAATGCATTAATTTAATCCATGTACTTTTTATATCATGTAGTCGCTAAGGTCGAGGAGGAACCCGAAGTCCTAGACTTCGTTACTCCGGAGGAGCAGCTAGCCTACGACCAAGAGCAGCAAGGCAAGCTCCGGTTTGCATTAACCTTTTTACAAATTTTTATTGTTTTGAGCACTGACTTGAGTATTATTATTCCTTGCATTAGAGTCTTGTTTGGAAACCCAATTGCATAGCCAAGAAAACCATGGGTTGGGTTTAGGATTGCAAACCCCGTTAGCTACTGCCATGCTAAGATAGTGTAGGATTCGGTACAAGTCGATTAGTTGGAACTACTCGCGAGCATAGGCTAGAGGCACTCGACTCGGGTAGAGATAGCACATGATACACATGGCAAGAAAAATGAGACTGAGCGGAGGGTAAGGGCAGCAGGACTTTGGGGCCTGTGTGCTGTAGCTCCGCTTGTGTCGATTGAGGACCGGGCCGTGTGCGGGCCTGTTGAACAAGCTAGAACAGTACCGAAGACCTACCGGCTATATGGGAACCGGGAAACCGATGTAACCCGGGTAGCTGGGTATTGAGGCATTGCCCGTCGTTCAGAGGGTAGGTTGAGAGCTTGAGGTGTAAATCGGCTGGCGGCACTGAGATGCGCGTGCAGAGACCTCTTGCTCGGGACGATGGGACCGGTTCAATATTTGGCTGACGGGTGAAAGGTGGTTGCGTACGGCGTCCGTGATGGTTGCTGTAGGCAACATCGAGTACGGGCGTACGTGAAGGGTTGTTCGGGTAACCCTGCAGGTGTAAATCGATTATAATCGCCGTCCCTCGCGGTCAGTGAGTACCACTTGTTCACTGTACCGTAACATAGAAAGAATTGGCTAGTTACATGTTAAAATGTTGCTGATTGAAAGATGGACTTTGCTTGTAATGATTTTCTGTAGTCTAGAGCTGACTAAAGTTCTTGTCAACTTTGGGCAAAGTACATGAGAGAAAGTGTTTCTTGTTTGATTGCGGCTCTCTCATGTGCCTTAGCGTAAGGTTCTCCACAACCTGCTGCTAAAACTTGAAAGTAAGGTTCCAATAATTAGGCGACTCTTTTGCAAATTGTTTTATCTCATGTACCCATCACCCCTCATGTAGAAGTTCCATGTTTAGGAGAGACGGGTAAGTCTTGCTGAGCCTTCGTGCTCACTGCTTGTGTTTGAAGCTTTTGCAGGGTTCTATGAGGAAGGGACTCCCGAAGAGGAGACGGAACCCCGTCGAGTGGGAGTTGTGCACGCCGCCGTGTTAGTGTGCGTGTGTGCTGGCAAGGACACGTTCACGGGCTGAACATGAACTTGATGCGTAGTCTACATCTGTGAGTGTAGACTGGACCTATTTTGATGTAAAAATGTTCATAAACCGCTTTATGTAATAAAAGTTTTGCTTCCGCTTTGTACCTTTGATGTGTGTTATTCGGTGCTGTGCAACGCAGCACCCCTCAGCGTGATCCTGGCTCGACAAGACCGTGGGGTCGTGTCAGCAATGGTATCAGAGCTCACTTGAGGTTTAACGCACTAAAAGGTCATCTTTTCCAAAAATCCAGTGAGGAACGAGTTAGTAGCCCGTATAAGGATGTTATTAGTGTATAGAAGGTGGCATACTAAACTATTTGACTATGTCGGAAAATCGTGCATCTCGGGACATTTATGTCTTGGGGGGTGCACGTAAGCGCTGTCCACCAGTGCGCACAAGTTGAAGGGTGGAGCCCCACGGGTGGCAGGTAACCCGACCCGCTTTGATATCCTCTACGACTCTTCATGTCGTTTGGGGTATTCGAGCAACGTCTGTCCCTGGCGTGCGTGGTGCAACTTGGGAGACCCCGTCACGTGGTCTGAAACGTGAACATGTAACTCAAGGCGTGTTTGGATTGAGAACATCAGGGCGAGTAATGACGGCCGGGTGTACGAACTGTATGGATACCGGGCTCGGTGTGCAGCCATGTCTGACGATTGTTTGAGTTTCTGCAGGTAGTCTAACCACGAAACGCTAGACGTGTAGCATCCGTGTGCGAGTGATGTTTAGTGCCATTGAACTAACGAAACCGGCTAAGTCCGGTATAGGTTTTTTCTTTGTGAGGACGTAGTACCGACATGCTCTAGTGACGCATCGACGTCACACCCCACTAAATGAATAACTTCATTGTAAAACTTGAAGGTTTTTAATGCAAAGCAGTAAAACTTGCTGTAACCTCTTCCCTTAATCAGGATATTCAAAGTTAACAAGTTTTCAACTTATAGGTTGTTAAGGACAGAGCACTCTATTTTCAGCTGAATCAAGGCTGAAGTTAATCAGAGGTTATAGGTTGAGTTCTTTCGAGGTTGGGGTCATATGATACATTTCTGGAAAGCTTTGGAAGAGTTTTACAACTCTTCTGTGGAGGTCCAGAGGTGTCTCATCCCTTAACCAATCTAAAAATGCAGTAGAGTTGAAACTGTCCAGAAAACAGGGCAGAGCAAAGACTCTCTGTAAACTCTCTGTAAATTGAGCATAACTTCCTGCATAAAAATCCAAAAATAGAAAATGAGATAGTTCTAGAAAGCTCATGAGATGGGTTACAACTTTGTAACAGAAAGTTTTGTCAGATTGGGAGCAGAATTAACTGGAATTCTTGGATCAAAACAGTACCTAAAGCAGGGAGGTGCTGTCCAATTTTCTCCAGAAATTCTGTTAACTTTGACATCTCATAACTTTTGAACCAGGACAGCTCTTAGGCCAAGCAAATACTTTCTGGAAAGCTATTGAACTTAGCTTTAACTTTGATGTTGAGCTCCAGAATTGGTTTTGCTTTAACATGGCCTAAATCAGGTTGAAATGGAAACTGGTCAGGGCTGTCATGTTGGACAGTAGATCAGCAGTCAAATTTGTTTAAATTTGAACTATGTTTCCAAGTTTTATAGGTTCAATGACATGTCTTATGTTATAACTCAATGGTTTACTGTTTATATAAATATTTGACATTTCTCAAATATATTTTCACAGATGACAGCAGATAAGCAGCTGGAGAACGGGTGGGTGGTGTCCCACTGTTCTCACCGCAGCGGCTATCCGGAAGCATTTAGGCATATGCTTCAATATTTCGGATACAACCAGATGCCGCAGTACTTCTCCAAGGAAGAAGGTGAAGAGGGGAACAAGACGTGGACAATCCATGTTGAAGTCCCTGCAGGACCTACACCACCCGGTTGGGTGCCGTTCACCGTCACGGTGAGAGGTAGACAACCGGAAGGGATGTGGCAAGTGGCAGCCCGTGACACCATGTCACGTTTCTGCCAACTACACGTGCAGGCTATGGAGGGCACTCCATACGCGCTTGTTCCGGTGGAGGGACGGGCTCAGCATGTGTCGGAAGGGAGGTACCGGGAGGCAGCCGATCCGGGTTGCCCAAGGTACAGCCCCGCGGAGGCAAACCTCAGCCTCCAATTGAAAGCAGGGAAGACCGTGATGGACAACCAAGCTGTTCATACGGATTGTCTTGCTACAAATCTCAAGGAGAGCACAAGCCGTGGAGACCACTTCGAGAGTTCTCACAGCGCACTCCGCAATGTGCTCCTTCCGACGATCAAGCGACTGAATGAACAGCATAATCAGTTGCATCGTCTGAAGAAGGCGAAGAAGAAAAGCTGTGTCAACATCGCGGTGTTGCAAGAGCTGGTGCAGACTCTAACCCAGCAGAATGAGGACTTTGCTCAAGAGCGGGACGACGCTATTGAGGAAGGGCAAGGCTGGGAAGAGGACTACAACCAGGCCATGGACGAGGTGCATGCATTGCAGGACCTCGTACCTCCGGTATTGGGCATACCGGTGGTCTTGGGCCTTCCAGCAATGGGAGAACCCGAGATGGGAGAAGAGGTGGTAGATCCAGAGCCACCAGCAGAGGTACCGGAGGAGGACGACCCACAGGAGGTCGAGTTCTACTCCGAGTAGGGCGTTACAGTTGCCAAGTAGGGCAGCTAGAGTAGTGTAACCCAACTTTTGTAATCGGTGACATGTCGTGTAGGCAGTAGCATATGTATAGGTAGTGACGACATGAGCACGACTTCTCGGAGACCCGAGAATAATGTATCTTGTATAAAGTTTATGCTTTATCAATATATGTGAATGTTGTGCAAATTATTCCTGTGTCACTTCAATATCTACTGTTGCATATGGAACTTTAAGTATGACATGTGCTAATCGCTGCTGTTTTGAATTTCAGAATGACTCGTACTCGTGCCAACCCGGACGTTGGGGGTACTAGCCAAGGGGGAGAGACCTCCCAACTGCCTCCCGAGGACTCCTCGGGACAGCAGCAGCAACAGCAACAGCAAACACCGCCACCGCCACTGCCAACGGTTACATTGGCCAACATCGTCACGGCAATGGCGGGTTCACATCAGCAGCACACGGAGTTGCTGCAAACTCTTATCGCTAATACGTCTCGCCTAGAGAGACGTCAAGACCGTGAGGAGCGTCAACAGAGCTCCTACTCCGACTTCCTGGTGACTCATCCCCCTGTATTCTCAAGGGCGGATAAACCTCTTGATGCGGACAACTGGCTCCGCGCGATAGAGATGAAGTTCGGGCTTCTCCAGATAAGTGAGCAGCGCAAGACTCAGTTCACGGTCCAGCAGCTCCAAGGATCCGCGAGCGCCTGGTGGGCAAACTTCTGTGCTTCACAGCCTACCGACCGAGTTATAACCTGAGCGGAGTTCCGGACGGCCTTCAGGGCCTATCACATACCGCCAGGTTTGATGAAGAGGAAGACGCAGGAATTCTTACACCTGCAACAAGGGAGCCGGAACGCGCTGGAATACTCCAGGGCCTTCAACGATCTCACGCTCTACGCGTCGTATCACGCAGATACCGACGAGAAGCGGCAGGACCACTTTTACCAGGGGCTTAACCCGCTCCTGAAGGACAAATTGGCGATGTTCAATCGCGGCAGCCTCAACGACATCATTGATGCTGCGATTGTCCAGGAGGACTCCGGCAAGGAGTTGGCGGTGGCGGAGAAAAAGTGAAGCGTGCCGCAAAGCAGCGGAGAAGGAGGTGGTCCTTCTCAGATGTTTCAAATGGTGAATCGCCCACCATCAGGTCCACGCTGGCAGCCGCCACAGAGGTCGATGCCATTCCGCAGTCGGCCATACTATTCACCGGCATTCAAGCCGGCACTACCAGTACCACTTCCGCTACAACAACAGCAGCAGTGGACGATGCCGCATGCGTATGCACCTCAGCAATGCATGCTGGGCTTTCGTCCCCCGAGCACTACACCAGCAGCGGCCACATGTTACAAGTGTGGTCGTCCAGGACACTTCGCCAGCAGTTGTCCAGAGAGGCAAGGCGGCGGAGTTGCACCACCGTTTCCGCGGAGGAATCAACCGCGGAACCCTACTAATGCGCGGCGGGCAAACCCTAGGCCCGGCACCGTCCAACAACTTGCCATAGAGGACGTGCCGGAGGGTGAGCCAATCCTTGCGGGTATGTTCCAACTCCACCAGCATCGCGCTATAGTATTATTTGATTCAGGCGCCACGCATAATTTTATTAGCCAAGCTTTCATTGCTAAACACAGCTTGCAAATATTACCGACCGATAATCCATATTAAATTTGTTCACCGGGTGGGAAGATTTCAGCAAGCGTAATGGTTTCCAAAGCACCATTATGCTTAGCGGGTAGAGTGTACCCCATGTCTCTCATCATTTTAGAGGGACAAAAGGTCGATGTCATCCTAGGGATGTCATGGTTAACCCGCCACGGCGCTGTTTTAGACACCGTCCTTCGAGTCATGCACTTGAACTCAGAAGTGCATGGAGCTCACTCCTTATTTCTGGACAGTCCAGAAATAAAACTTACAAGTGTCTATCAATCCACGACCATCAGATTGGAAGATATTCCAGTGGTCCAAGAGTTCCCTGACGTGTTCCCGGATGATTTACCGGGGATGCCGCCTGATAGAGAGGTGGAGTTCAAGATTGAACTTGCACCAGGAACCATGCCAATATCCCGAAGGCCGTACAAGATGGCGCCCAAGGAATTGGCTGAATTGAAGATCCAGCTAACGGACATGCTGGAGAAGGGTTTTATTAGGCCGAGTTCCTCGCCATGGGGCTGTTCGGCATTATTTGTGAAAAAGAAGGATGAGATGTTGCGGCTTTGCGTGGACTATCGTCCATTAAATGCCGTAACCATCAAGAACAAGTACCTGTTGCCACGGATCGACATGTTGTTTGATCAGTTGGTCGAAGCAAAGATCTTTTCCAAGATGGACTTAATATCCGGGTACCATCAGATTAAGATAAGGGCCGAGGACATTCCGAAGACGGCTTTCTCGACGAGGTACGGACTTTATGAGTACCTGGTCATGTCCTTCAGCCTCACCAACGCTCCAGCTCACTTCATGTATCTAATGAACTCGGTATTCATGCCGGAGCTGGACAAGTTTATCATGGTCTTCATTGACGATATACTGGTATATTCCAAGTCAGAGGAAGATCACAAGAAGCATCTACGTATAGTCTTGCAACGGCTGCGGGATCACAAGCTATACGCGAAATTCAGCAAATGCGAGTTCTGGATATCGCAAGTGCCTTTCCTCGGGCATATCATCTCAGTGGAGGGTATCGCTGTAGACCCGAGCAAGATCACTCAAGTGCTGAATTGGAAATCCCCGAGGACTGTTCACGAGGTATGGAGTTTCCTCGGACTCGCGGGATATTATCGGAGGTTCATTCCGAACTTCTCGAAGATTGCGAAGCCTATGACGGAGCTGCTGAAGAAGGCTACCAAATATGTTTGGAGTCCAGCGTGCGAAGCAGCATTCAAGGCTTTAGTCAAGCACCTAACATCAGCACCAGTTTTGGCGCAGCCAGACACAACAAAACCGTTCGATGTGTACTGCGATGCATACGGCATTGGACTCGGATGTGTGCTAATGCAAGACCGAAGAGTGGTCGCGTATGGGTCACGGCAGCTTAGGAACCATGAGTAAAATTATCCAACTCACGACTTGGAGCTCGCTGCCGTGGTACTTGCACTGAAAATGTGGAGGCACTACCTACTCGGTAACCTCGTACATTTATATACCGACCACAAGAGCCTCAAGTACATATTCACTCAGAAGGAGCTAAACATGAGGCAGCGAAGATGGTTAGAATTGATAAAGGATTACGAAATAGAGATCCATTTTCATCCGGGAAAAGCAAACGTAGTGGCAGATGCGCTGAGCCACAAGTCACACATCAACAATCTGACCATCACACCGTTGGAAGAGAGCGAACCACCATTGCATGTGATTCCACACGGAGCGCTCTACAACCTAGCTTTGATCCCCACCATCTGTGAAGAGATAGAGGCAGCCCAGAAGAATGACAAGGGCATCTGACATTTGCGGAGACGTGTAGACAGTGGGGAGCTTAAATGTTTCCGGAAGGACGGAGACGGCGTCCTATGGTTCAAGGACTGGATCGTCGTACCCCGTAACCCGGAGTTACAGAAGAAAATTTTTGATGAGTCTCACTTATCAAAATTTTCTATTCACCCCGGCAGCAACAAAATGTATCAAGAACTCAGAAGCAAGTTTTGGTGGACACGGATGAAGCGGGAAATCACAAAGTACGTGTCCGAGTGCGATACATGTCGAAGGGTGAAAGCAGACCATATGCGGCAACCGGGACTGCTACAACCACTGGGCGTTCCTGCCTGGAAATGGGAGGACGTGAGCATGGACTTCATCGTCGGTTTACCCACCACTTTTCAGAAGCATGATTCTGTGTGGGTGATCGTCGATCGGCTTACCAAAGTTGCTCATTTCATCCCGGTCCACACCAACTACAACGCCAGGAAGTACGCTGAACTGTACATCTGACGGATCCTATGCTTGTACGACGTACCCCGTACCCTCATATCGGATCGGGGCACTTTATTTGTGTCCCGTTTTTGGGAGCAGCTACACGCTGCCTTGGGAACAAAGTTGATCTGTAGTTCAGTGTACCACCTGCAGACAGATGGGCAAACCGAGCGGGTAAATCAAATCCTAGAAGACATGCTACGAGCTTGCGCTATCAACCACGGCAAGAATTGGGATGATCACTTGCCGTTAGCCGAGTTCTCGTACAACAATGGGTACCAAGCCAGCATTAAGATGGCGCCCTACGAGGCGCTATATGGAAGAAAATGCCGCACACCATTGAATTGGTGTGAGTCTGGCAAAAGGGTTACCTTCGGGATTGACCTTGTCAACAACGCGGAAGAAAAGGTTCGACTGATTCAAGCGAACCTAAAAGCTGCCCAATCCCGGCAGAAACAGTATGCGGACTGGAGAAGACGCCCATTACAATTCGAAATCGGGGATCACGTATATCTACGTGTGTCTCCAATGAAAGGCGTAAACAGATTCGGGGTGAGAGGAAAGTTGGCACCCCGATTCATCGGTCCATTCCAGATTACCGAAAGATGTGGATCAGTGGCATACCGGCTAAAATTACCGGAAGCACTTTCCGGTGTGCACGATGTCTTTCACATTGCCCAGCTGAGGAAGTGTCTTAAGCTATAAACTACCGTTCAGCTGGAGGACATTGAAGAACTGCAACCGGATCTCACCTATCGGGAGGAACCGGTTCAGATCATTGACGAAAAGGCCCGAACCACACGCAACCTCATGTTGTGGTTCTACAAAGTTCTATGGAGTAATCACTCCATGGACGAGGTGACATGGGAGAGCGAAGGATTTCTTCGTGCTAACTACCCCGACTTTTTCACGTCGCATATCCGGTAATTTTTCCACCATCCTCTCTCTCTCATTTTCACCTTATAATCTTGGGACATGATTCTTTTAAGGGGGGGGGAATGTAAGGGCCTCAGTTTTTGACACATGTTTGAGGTGTTCATCACCACACAGACACCTCAATTGAAGCAAGTTGATAAACACATTTGAAGAGCAAGTAACCACCATCAACATGCTCATCAGGGAACAAACTCACATATTGCAAAAGTGGTATGTCCCACATGTAATATATAGGGGCTGGGCATATGAAAAACTCCTACACATTGCTAGGAATGTCCATGCCAAGTTTCACCCAAAATTCAAAACATTTTGAGGTCATTTTGTGCATAGCTAGAAAGAGGGCAGTTTGAAACTACATTCAAATTTAAACTATTTTTATCCCATGAATTGAAAAGTGGGAGGCATATTCTTACTCAGCACATTTTTGTGAGCTCACACACCAATTTTCACTCCATTTGGAGTTGATCTTGACATGAGCTAAGTGGGGCAAATTCAAACTTTATTTGAATTTTAAACTGAACATGTGCTGAAATTCATTCAAACCAAACCCCATTTGAATTCTAATCAATTCAAATGGCTCATGGGTGAATAATTTGAATCACCATGGGCATTTTGAGACTTACTGTTTACAACAGTGATGAGGAGTTAATTTCAGAGGTTAAACTTGAGTGTGGGACCCACATGTCATAGAGATAAGGGTGGGGGGGGGGAGACATGCACCCAAAGTCACAGCCTCGGTGGGAAATTCCACCGAGCAGCTGCCGGCTGTGCCACCGAGAAGCAACCGGCGCCACCAGCTGCTTCTCCCACCACGCACTGGCGTCCCAGGCGGCCTGCTCGCGCCCCCACGCGACGGTCACCGCCTCGGCCGAGTGAAGACCGGGTGCCTTATCCCCGCGGGCGACACCGGGCGGCGCCATTCTTTTTCTCCCCGAGCTCTCGGTTGATCGGGAAAATCCAGCAAACGATCGCCCCTTTCCGTCCCTGAGCTGCTAGACAGCACCCTGAGATCGCACTCCACTTCCCCAACAACAAAAACCCCGAGCTCCGACCTCCCTTGCCCGAGCACGATCGCCACAGCGGCGACCTAACCTCAGCCGAAGGTCAGGCGCTCGTGGACAGTGTTCCACAGGAGCTTTCACGTTCCAGCAAGACCGGCAGCAGGAGCGCGCAACAACCGTGTTGCTCTCCTCCAAGTTTGGAAACAAACCGTGAAGAATCCACTGCGAATTTCCAGCTTTTGCTCCAGCGGCCTTAAACCGAGCTTCCGGTACGGATTCTTCGAATTCTCGCTCTATAATACTTCTTTAGTTATCAAATCTTGCACACAGGCGCTGGACTAGCCGGCGATCAGTTTCCTTTCGGCATCCGTGGCATGAAACCGACTAGGAGTGACGAATTTTGAGCTCGATCGAGGGCGTTCATGGCGGGCACGATCGGTCACACGGTGCCGACCGAATTGCCGCCATCCTTGAACCCTTTTGACACCTTGTCGAGCTTCCTAGAGGTGTACTGATGCTGTAGAACCGATTGCTCGAGGTTTTGGCGGGTTAGAACCCATGGCCGTCGGCGCCGAACCTCAACCGAGGCCGCCGCACGTCGCCGGGCTATTTCCGGTCACCGCCAGCTCGAACTGACCCGACAGACATGCTCCTCGACGTCGACAACCCCCTGGCGGCGAGTTTCAGACCATGTGATGGCCGGCAGCGGCAAGCCGGCGAGCTTCGGGTTTGCTCCGGCGAGGGGAGGCGGCGCGGGCGCGAGGGCGCGTCGGGAGGAAGACGAAGCCGGCTGGCCCACGTGTCAGCGGCTTAAAAAATTAAATCGGGATCGGGTGCGGCTGGGATCCGTTGTGCTGGCGTGCAGGAACCCCGCAGACCACGGTGTTCCGACGCCTCAGTGTGCGACGCGTGTCCCCGGGGTCCACCCGCAAGTTTAAACTTTTCCCCGAATTTCAGCTTCCATTCAAACTTCAAATCCTCATAACTTTGGCTAGGAAGCTCCAAATCGAGTGAACCAAATTTTGTTGGATTAAGATCTCTGAGAACTTTCCAGCAAATCAAGTTTCACTTCATAAAAATCCTTAATTCTCAACAAATAATTCCTCAAAGTTTAAACTGGTTGGAATTTTAACTGGAGAATCCTTTGGAGGAATATTCTGAAATTTCGCTGGGATGTTCACCAAAATATCCCTGAACTACCATAAAAATTTCAGATCCATTTGAGCTCATTTGATCCACCTAATTGTGTGATTAGTGAAACTGTTCTAGAGAAAATAGAAAATGTTCAGAAACATTTTCAGAATTTTTCCTGAAATTGTTTAGCTCATATATTTAGCTAGAAACCTTCAAATTAAGTGAGACCAACTCCATTAGAACCCTCTGAAAATATAGTGTTCAGAAAGTCATGGCTTGTTCCATGAAAATCCCTAGAAGACCCTAAGAGTTCCAATTAAGGTCAAGGACATAATTAATTGTGGAGGGCTCAAATGAGCTTTGCTGCAACTAAAACTCGACCAAGTCTCTGTTTAGGTTGTGGCCAAGCCACAGTAAAAGTTTCACAACCTTTGGGTCTGTCTATTGAGACTTAGGAGATCCACAAGTTTAAGAGTCAATTCAAATGCATTAATTTAATCCATGTACTTTTTATATCATGTAGTCGCTAAGGTCGAGGAGGAACCCGAAGTCGTAGACTTCGTTACTCCGGAGGAGCAGCTAGCCTACGACCAAGAGCAGCAAGGCAAGCTCCGGTTTGCATTAACCTTTTTACAAATTTTTATTGTTTTGAGCACTTACTTGAGTATTATTATTCCTTGCATTAGAGTCTTGTTTGGAAACCCAATTGCATAGCCAAGAAAACCATGGGTTGGGTTTAGGATTGCAAACCCCGTTAACTACTGCCATGCTAAGATAGTGTAGGATTCAGTACAAGTCGAGTAGTTGGAACTACTCGCGAGCATAGGCTAGAGGCACTCGACTCGGGTAGAGATAGCACATGATACACATGGCAAGAAAAATGAGACCGAGCGGAGGGTAAGGGCAGCAGGACTTTGAGGCCTGTGTACTGTAGCTCCGCTTGTGTCGATTGAGGACCGAGCCATGTGCGGGCCTGTTGAACAAGCTAGAACAGTACCGAAGACCTACCGGATATATGGGAACCGGGAAACCGATGTAACCCGGGTAGCTGGGTATTGAGGCATTGCCCGTCGTTCAGAGGGTAGGTTGAGAGCTTGAGGTGTAAATCGGCTGGCGGCACTGAGATGCGCGTGCAGAGACCTCTTGCTCGGGACGATGGGACCGGTTCAATATTTGGCTGACGGGTGAAAGGTGGTTGCGTACGGCGTCCGTGATTGTTGCTGTAGGCAACATCGAGTACAGGCGTACATGACGGGTTGTTCGGGTAACCCTGCAGGTGTAAATCGATTATAATCACCGTCCCTCGCGGTCAGTGAGTACCACTTGTTCACTGTACCGTGACGTAGAAAGAACAGGCTAGTTACATGTTAAAATGTTGCTGATTGAAAGATGGACTTTGCTTGTAATGATTTGCTGTAGTCTAGAGCTGACTAAAGTTCTTTTCAACTTTGGGCAAAGTACATGAGAGAAATGCGTTTCTTGTTTGATTGCGGCTATCTCATGTGCCTTAGCGTAAGGTTCTCCACAACCTGCTGCTAAAACTTGAAAGTAAGGTTCCAATAATTAGATGAGTCCTTTGCAAATTGTTTTATCTCATGTACCCATCACCCCTCATGTAGAAGTTCCATGTTTAGGAGAGACGGGTAAGTCTTGCTGAGCCTTCGTGCTCACTGCTTGTGTTTGAAGCTTTTGTAGGGTTCTATGAGGAAGGGACTCCCGAAGAGGAGACGGAACCCCAGGAGGGGAACCCCGTCGAGTGGGAGTCGTGCACACCGCCGTGTTAGTGTGTGTGTGTGCTGGCAAGGACACGTTCATGGGCTGAACGTGAACTTGATGCGTAGTCTACGCCCGTGAGTGTAGACTGGACCTATTTTGATGTAAAAATGTTCATAAACCGCTTTATGTAATAAAAGTTTTGCTTTCGCTTTGTACCTTCGATGTGTGTTATTCGGTGCTGTGCAACGCAGCACCCCTTCACGTGATCCTGGCTCGACAAGACCGTGGGGTCGTGTCAAATATGCCAGGAAAACAGTGCCACCACAAGGCCAAGTATGGGTGTGGCTTAGCTGATTAATTAGGAGTGTTGCTAGCTTGTTATGGACCGTGGATGGCGCAGGGAATGGGAGTCGAGAGAGGACTGCCCTGGGAACTGCATCTCACAAGAGGGGGCCCGTGGGTGGGAGAATGGTGATTCGAGCCTGCCGGTGAAACCTCAGTGAGTCCGTACATCTAGTAGCCCCTTTGTAAAGCCTATTTTGTGATCTCTTGGCCATACACCGACGGTTGTGTACTGGTATAATGGAGGTTCTGCAGTCGCCGACGGGTGACGAAATCACGAAGTTGTGGGTAAAGTGGTGCCACCTCTACAGAGTGTAAAACTATCATGATAGCTGTGCTTCCGGTCACAAGCACCTGGCCAACTTCCATGATTAGAGGGAAATCTTGGGATGGTTATTCGGTATGGTTATGGTATGGTCATTGGGATTGGTTTTGGGACTGTTTTGAGTCATGAAAGTGAGTTTGGTCTCGATTATATGAATATGAGATGGTTATGAATATTTATGAGCATGAGATGAATTTGAGAAGGAGTAATGGCTGGATGAGACTTGATAAATGGTGCATTATGATGAAAGAATGTTGCTGATTTACTTGGATATATTGGGCTTTAACTCACCTAGAAATAGATGCTGTTTTTATCATGTTTGTGAAATAAAATTTGCTTGCTGCAATGAGCCTCTTTATTCCTACCTTGTTGTAAGCTACATGTCATACTTTTCACGCACTTTGCTGAGTACGACATGTACTCACCCTTGCATTATCACATAAACATCAGCAACAGGAGATGAGTACTTCGAGGACCATGTGGAGTACTAGGCATGCGAACTACCGTCAACATGTCTGTGGAGTCGAAGATGGAGCCTGCTGTCTTTAGTCACTTTCCGCTGTCATTTAGAGTCTTCTGCTGCAAGAATAAGATAGACATTCATGAGTGAGACATTGAGTCATTGTAATAAAGTACTTAAACCCTATTTATTCGTGGTTATATTCTGAATTCCGTGTGTGGATTACATGTGTATGTGTGATGAACATCCTGGGCACACATATGCATTCACTGGGTTCTGTTTTCAGAACCGGGTGTCACACTACTGAGAAGAGCATCCTCAAAGAAAGTGAGATGGGGACAGGGAGTTCCTGTAGGATGGAACGCTCAAGGTTGTCTCGACCCGATGGGTGTGACAATGCTTGGGACAACATTAGGCCTGGGCCGGTTATGGTAAGGCAAATGTGGAGGTTGTTTATTAGCCCCGTCCGTGTCGGTTAAGGACCGCACCGTATGCAGCCCTGCTGGACAAGTTTGAGCTATACCGGATATATAGTGGGGTATGGGACCCATGAAACCGATGTAACTCGATGGACCATGGCGTAGAAACTCATCCTTCGTCTGGGAATGGCGTTGAGAAGGCGGGAGGTGTAAATCCTTTAGCGGGCAACTTCAACGTGTCCACGTAGAGGACCATCCTGCTCGGGGTGAAGCATTTTTCTATGTCGGGGTGTCGGGTGAAAGATTGCTGCATACAATGTAAGAAAGAGATCTTGTGTGAGTCTTTCGAGACGGGTGTATGTGTCGTGAATTAAGGGTTGTTATTGATTTGAATCACCGTTGCTCGCGGTTAAGGATTGAGCATACTTGCCCACTGCGCTCTGACGTAGTAAGAAGAGGAACTAAGTCTCTTAAGATGTTGTTCATGGCTTAATCATTGTATTGAAACCTTGACTGACGTAGAGATAGTGCAAACTAAATTTCTATTCCACCTTTGGCTAGCAACATTGGAATAAGCGTTTATTGTTTGATTGTGGACTTCCGTTACTGTGATGCGTGAGGACCATTAAAACTTACTGCTATAAGAATCTGAATATAAGGATCAAGGTTAGCCAAGCTTCATTTTGCAAATTCATATTCCTATCTTCTTACAACTCCTGCATGTAGAGTTACATGTTTAGGATTGACGGTTAAGACTTGTTGAGCCTTAGTGCTCACGGTTTCTTCATAGTTGTTTTTGCAGGTAGCAGGATGCCTGCTATGAAGAAGGTTGTTTGGTGAGACATCGGACCTCACAGTTCATATAAGTCACCGGAAACCTAGCCGCTGCCTTACTTTGGTGAAGCTAGTAGAAAGCATTCGCGGGCTGAACGACTTCTCTTCAGCGTAGTTAGGGCCGAGAGTGAGTACATGTGTAGTTTTAAATTCCACTGCGTATGTACATCTTTGTACAGTATGTTGTAAAGGACCTTATCGTGAGAAATAAAGTGTTTCCTATGTTCTTACGTCTTTTCGTGCATGCTGTTGGGTGCCGCATCGCAAGGCACCACCCAATGTAAATTCCTGGAGCGCGGATCCCGGAAGGGGGCCCCGCAATACCTTTATTAAAATTAAGATTTTCTTGAGTTCATTTGGGTCACTTGTACTTGGCGGTGGTCTACGCGACGTGGAGAGACAAGTGGTCATGGTGTGTGGTTGGGGTGGTTGCTGGAGTGTCGCCAGCGGTTCACCGGAGTGGGCAGAGGTGGCGGCGTTAGTTGAGCTCACGGTCTCGCGCGTCTTCCCTTGGTTAAGCGTGTCGGGCACGTGTGTGAGGGTCCGTGGGTGAGCGTGGCAGGCTCGGCCAGACCGGAGGGTGCCCCACAGCGGCCGGTGATAGCGCATGGCGGAGGTGGCCAACGGCGCGCAGTGCGAGCTCCCTACAAACCCCTAGTGCAAGTTCTACCGGGCGGTGAAGCTCAATGAGTTGCTAGGGACACTTAGGAAGGGGAGAGGGGGAAGGGAGGAGGCTCACTGAGGATGAATCGGATTTCGCCAGCGTTGGTGAAGAAAGTTAGGGAGAGAGAGCGGGGCGGCCTCGGGCTCCTGCTCCAACCGGTGAGTAGAGCGGTGCTCGGGGTTTTTTGCTCGAGCACAGTGGGCAGGGGGTGCTTATATAGCGTGGCGAGGCGGTGGCAGGAAGTCGACGCGCGGAAGGAGCCTCGCGAGTGGCGATTGATAAGGCGGCCAGTAATCCGGGGAACAGAGGCGGTGGGGGCTCTGACTGCGGCATTTCGGGCATTTAAGACACGGCGTGGGCGAAAGGCGGTGCCGGCAGTTTTTCTTGCGGTGGCGCAGGTGAGGGAGGCCGGCCAAACTCGCGCTCGCGCGATTCAGCAGCTACGGCAGCCTATTTTCGAAAACTGTAGGTATACGAGTGAGAAACATATAGTATGCCCACATAAGGACTATTATTAGCACAGTTACTTAAGGTGGCAAGCTGACAGTGTGTTATTCTTTAGTATTTCAATTCTGTAACAACGCACCTACGTGGAGGTAATAAGGGTAAGGAACGCCACCGAAAGCGGATCAATTTCGGTTAGCTCACCCATACGAGGAAAGTAGTGTGGGATGTCCCATTCAGAAATGGACGGGAAGTGAATATGTTTTCTAAGACTCTTCATGTTTTAGAGACATATGAACCTGCACTAGACTCCAGTGCGCAAAGCCAGGGGCAAGAGGAGACCCCATCGTTTGGTTAGTAACACGAAGTATGTTCTCTAGGACTTTTCATGTCCTATGAGGCATATGAAAGCGCTGTTCCACCGGTGTGCTTAATTGCAAAGGTGTGGAGCCCTCTGTCGGGTGGTGAATAACCCGACCATGTACCTTGAGACGTGGCCTGACTCAAGGACGACCCGTATGGCAATGATACGGGGCGTATGTTTTTACTATGATATGGACCTGTCTGAGATGTTAAAACCTTGTGTGCCTCACTATTGAGTGATTTTATGCAGGTACCTTGACCACGTTAGAACATTCCGTTTAGAAAACGTTTGTGAGTGACCATTCTAGTGCCACCACGTGAGACGTATATGCCAGTATATCGCCGTTTTAGGATTTTTGACTTGGTGAGGAAACGTAGTGCCAAGATATGTTCTTAACTGTATGAAAAGGAAGTTTTCATAGAAAAGAGTCAATTTGGAGTTTAGGATTCATATAGGGTTTATTAAACTCCTATATTGAACTAAGAGTCAATTGGGAGTATAGTTTCATTCTAAAAGACGTAGAAACAACCCTCCCTGTTTTCGGCTGAATTTTGCTGAAATTGAACAGGACATAACTTTTGTTTGGTTGAATCAACGTAGGGGTGTGATTCATGTATGCAAAGGTTTTGAAATCTTCTACAACTTTTCTGTGGAAGTCCAGAACATAATCAACCTCCACATGGATGAAAATCTCAGATGAGTGTGAACTGTCCAAAAACAGGGCAGACAAGAAAATACTCTCTGGAATTTTTTGTATTTCGATCATAACTTCCTGTAGAAAATTTTCTAAGGCTCAAGTAAGACACCGTTGGAAATCTTATGATATGTGCTATGACTTTGTAGTTTAAAGTTTCTCCATATTTGGGACAGAACTAATTTTAATCTTGTGGACAAAACAGCCACTTACAAAGGAGGTGCTGTCAAAATTGTTCCAGATTCCTGTCAACTTTGAAATATCATAACTTTTGATCCAAAACTGATATGAAGGCAACTGAATACTCGTTGGAAAGATATTGAAGTTATCTGTAACTTTGGTATTCAACTTGAGACATAAAACTGCAATTTTCATATTCAAATTCTGGTATTAAGGACAACTGGTCATTCTGAACAGAGTATTGGCCATTGCACATTTAATTAGGACTTGTTTTGGACAGAATGTTTTATGTTTCTCTAAGTTCCATAGCAGGTTCTTTAGTTATCATGCATTTTTCCGCTGTTGGTATTAATGGTTGGACAAAATTTCTCAAATTTTGTAGATTTCGGAATTGTCGAAACCCGGGTTAGCTTGGGTAGTGCTCCAATATTGATGTGATGCTTTTACGGTTAATGTTTTCAATTCAAGTTGAGATATAACATTCAATTTTAACCGTAAATTGCTCACTATTGCAGTATGGATCACCCTCATTCCAGGGGTGAGGTTGGTGAGTCGAGTCATGGCAGGAATAATGCGCCACAACACCAAGTGCCGACATCATCAACCGAATTGGCAAAAATTTTGGGAAAGATGGCTGAATCTCTTGATTTGTTGGTGCAACAAAGCATACGACAAGAGAAACTACAGCGTAATCCCCCGCCAAGTACTTATTCGGCTTTCCTGGCGAGACAACCACCAGTTTTCTTGGAAGCGAAAGACCCATTGGAATCGGCTCATTGGCTCCAAGGTATTGAAGCCAAGTTTGATATGCTTGAGTGCGATGAATTTCAAAAGACTCTATGTGCCGCTCAACAACTCCACGGAGCCGCTGGAGCATGGTGGGCGGAGTATATCGCCAATCTTCCTGAAGGTCATCGTGTGACGTGGGAGGAATTTTGAAATGTTTTCTGGGCACATCACATTTGTTCAGGGATTCTTCAAACTAAGTATCAAGACTTTCTGGAGTTAAAGCAAGGAGAAAGGAGTGCATATGAGTATTTCAAGGAGTTTGAATACTTGATGCAGTACGCCACTCATACTGTAGACTCAAAAACTATGAAGTGTGTTTTTTCTCCCGAGGCTTGAATGTTGAACTTAAGGAACAAGTGGTTTTGTTCAATAATGGTATTTACAATGAGTTGCTAAATGCGGCTATTATCAAAGAAGACATGCATCTCCGTTGTAAAGCGGAGCTCAAAAGGAGTATACCGCCATACAGTGATAATGTGGTTCTTCCGAACTATCGAGTGTGGTATTACTCGCCAGTCAGGCAAGAAATTCAGCCTGTGGTGCAACTCTCACAATCACAGCTGAAGTTAATCACTTATGAGCCTCCACTTCAAAAACAACAGTCAGAAGTTACTCATACAATCCTACCACAACCAGTGGTGCAGGGATTACCTCCACCTCGTGTTAGTAGAAAGCTGAGGATTTCTGTAGCATGAGACCGTCGTGGAGCTAAGCAGAGCGACAATCATGTGCCCTCTCACAAATGCTCAGATAAGCACCTTGAACATTCAAAGAAAGTTGTTTCAAAAGTTGGCAGGGTTAACTATGCTTCTATTGAAGACATTTCGGAAGGCAAACCAGTTTTAGCGGGAATGTTCACCTTACATGAACAACCCACTTTCGTGTTGTTTGATTCCAGTGCCACCCACAATTTTATTAGCAGAGACTTTGTGCTGAAGAATCATCTTTCATTCAGCACGGTTAAACATCCATTTCATATCAGCTCACCCGGAGGCAAGATATCAACTGATGAAATGGTCTCTCGGGCACCTTTGTGTTTGGGTGGAAACATACTCAAGGGCCAAAGAATTGATGTTATCTTGGGGATGTCATGGTTGACACATTATGGAGCTATCTTTGACATCAGCTCTTGGACTGTTCAACTGAATTCTCCAATACACGGTTGCAACGCATTGAATCTTGTGGATCCATGACAATGAGTTGAAGCAGTGTATCAGATTGAAGCTCCTAAAATTGAGGATATCCCAGTGGTATGTGAATATCCAGACATGTTTCCCAATGATTTACCGGGCATGCCACCCGAACATGATGTGGAGTTCAAGATTGAACTAGCACTGGGAACCAAACCAATTTCTCAGCTACCATATAAAATGGCACCAAAGGGGCTAGAAGAATTGAAGGAGCAGCTGAATGACCTCATGGACAAAGGTTTTATACGCCCAAGTTCATCACCTTGGAGCTGTTCCGCTCTGTTTGTCAAGAAGAAGGACGAGACATTGAGACTATGCGTACATTATCGTCCATTGAATGTTGTCACCATAAAGAATAAGTATCCACTACCGCGCATCGATATTTTGTTCGATCAACTAGTGGGTGCAAAGGTATTCTCCAAGATGGATCTTCGGTCCAGGTATCACCAGAAGAAATCCACGCAGAAGATGTACCAAAGACGGCGTTCTCGAGAAGATATTGGCTTTATGAATATCTTGTCATGTCTTTTGGATTGACTAATGCTCCGGCTCACTTTATGTATCTTATGAACTTTGTGTTCATGCCGGAGCTAGACAAATTCGTTATGGTTTTCATCGATGATATATTGGTTTATTCAAAATCAGAAGAAGAACATGCTGAACACGCTGATCACAAACTATATGGAAAGTTCAGTAAATGTGAGTTTTGGATTAGCAAAGTGCCATTTCTTGGATATATTATTTCAGCGGAAGGCATCACTGTGGATCCAAGTAAAATCAAGCAAGTGCTGAATTAGAAATCTCCAACCTCTGTTCATGAAGTGAGGAGTTTCCTAGGTTTAGCAGGTTATTACCGGAGATTCATTCCAAACTTCTCCAAAGTCGCTAAACCTATGACGGAGCTGCTGAAGAAAAACACCAACTATGATTGGAGCCAATCATGTGAACAAGCTTTTCAAACTTTAGTGAAGCATCTCACCACAGCTCCAGTTTTGGCTCAGCCGGACATAACAAAACCGTTTGATGTTTATTGTGATGCATCCGGCATCGGTCTTGATTGTGTGATGATGCAAGAAGGATGTGTGGTCACGTATGGATCCCGACAACTCAGGGGTCATGAGAAGAATGACCCGACGCACGACCTTGAACTAGCTGCAGTGGTCCTTGCATTGAAAATATGGAGACATTATTTACTAGGCAATCTAGTATATCTCTACACTGAATATGAGGCAGCGAAGATGGCTAGAATTAATCAAGGATTATGAACTTGAGATTCATTACCATCCGGGCAAAGTGAATGTGGTTGCCGACGCACTTAGTCGGAAAGCCCACGTTCACCATTTAGCCATGGCTGCAGCTGACGAAGGAGAACCAAGCCTACGCTTAGTTCCCTACGGATCGCTGTTCAATATCGTTCTCATTCCTACAATCCGAGATGAGATTGTAGAGGCTCTGAAGAAAGACAGGGGTATGTCTCACATCTGGAGAAGAGTAGACAGCGGTGAATTGAAGATGTTCCGCAAGGATGAAGAGGGTACTCTCTGGTTTAACAACCAAATAGTTGTACCCCGGAATATGAAATTGCGGAGGAAAATATTTGATGAAGCTCAATCATCCAAGTACTTTCTTGCTCTCTTATCCTCGCGCCCAAGCCTCCACAAGACGGTTTCATCGGTGCCCCGACGCTTTCTCGCACAGAAATCCCACTACACCTCACCGCACACCCGAGCTCACCCCCTCACCATCGACCGGTCAAACCAGTTGCTGTCACACCGAGCTGAGTCCCCAAACGAGATCGCCGACCCTTCCTCGACGTCCCCGTACCGGTTCCAGCTCGTGATAGGCTCCGTGCCACCGCCATCTTCTTCATCGACCCCGAGCGAAGTCACCGGCGGAAGTTTACATCGCCCGGCGGAACCAAGACTGTTCAAGCCCGAAAAATCGATCACGGAGGTTAGCCACCAACCCTAGTCCCCTCTCCTAGGCCCAGTCGAGCTAGTTCAATGCCGGTGAGCCGGAATTTCAATTTTGCTCTCGGCCACTGTGTAGAACAGAGAACCAAAAGCGGAAATTCATCTCAATCACTTGATCACTGGAGTTTCTGGTCTAGCTAGATCTAGAGTAGCACCCAACAATTACCTAGGCCGAATTCTAGCAAGGATGATCCATCCGGTGAGCTCAGCGCCGTGCTTTCGCCGCCGCCAGTGAAAATTCTTCGGGTCACCGGTGAGGTCTACCTTCTCGGCGATCTCCGGCCAAGAGGAGGGCAGGGTTATCTTCCTCGTGGTTCTGTACGACCCTTCGGTTGGTCGTGTTCGCTGCCGAGATTCGTGCTCACCGTTGGACCCGAACCAAATTCCGCCGCTGTCGTCGCCGATGAGGTTGCCGGCGATGCCGAGGTGCACGGGGTTGTCCGGCGTGTGCACCACGGTCTGAGGAAGGTGTAGGAGGAATCCATTTGAGAAATTATCCGGTGTCGGCCGAGAACAGCGCGCGCCACTGCCTCTGTTCATCGCGCGCTCGGGCGCCGGCGAGAGGTTGAAGACGACACTGTTCGGTGGGCCCCGGTTGGCAGTAGTTTAAACAATTCGAGTTGATTTTACTGTTTTCCCTCCAAAATTTTAGAAGCCCATAACTTTGGCTAGGAGTGTCCAAATCGAGTGAACCAAATTTTGTTGGATTCAGCTCTCTGGGTACTTTACAGAAAAACATGTTTCACTCCATGAAACCTATTTTTTCCAGAATTAATTCTCCAAATTTTAATCTGTTGGGAATTTTAACTGGATATCCCTTTGGTGGGAAATTATGAAATTTTACCAGGATGTTCCTTGTAATATCCCTGAGTCACCATAAAAATTTCAGATCCATCCGAGCTCATTTAGTCCACCTGATGGTGTGATTAAGTAAACTGGTTTAGAGAAAAAGAAAAATATCCAGAAACATTTTTCAGAATTTCTCTGAACTTCTTTAGCTCATATATTTTGCTAGGATTCTCCAAATTAGATGAAACCAATTTCATTAGAGCCCTCTGAAACTTTAGTTTCCAAAAAGTCATGGCTTGCTCCATGAAAATCTCTAGAAAACCATAGAGCCCTAATTATGGCCAAAACACATTTATTTGTGCAGGGCTCAAATGAGCTTTGCTTCAAATGAAATTTGGCAAGTCCCTGTTTAGGTTGTCCCCAAACCACAGTAAAAATTTCAGAGTGAAAGGAGATGTCTAGCTATACTACTAGTCTTCACCATCTCAATTCAATACAAATGCATTTAAATTTGACACGCATCGCATTTTCATTTCGTGTAGTCACTAAGGTCGAAGAAGACCCGGAGGTTCTAGACTTTATTACTCCAGAAGAACAATTAGTCAATGACCAGCAGCAAGGCAAGCTACAGTTTGCATTAATCTGTTTTAAAGTCTTATGTTTTGATCACTTACCTTATGCATTTCCTACTATGTGCATTAGAGTTTTGATTGGAAACCGACTTTCATATCCAGAAGAACCAGGGATTTTGGGGTTTAGGATTTGAACCTCGAGTAGCTACTACAACAACAAGAACCAAGCCTTTATCCCAAGCATGTTGGGGTCGGCTAGACATGAAACCCAATAATTATATATATATATATATATATATTTCAATGAAGTAAAAAAGAGGAAGAGATATAAGAGTAACAAGAAAAAAGAAAGAAAAAAAGACTAATATTCTTGCACATGAATTGCTACTTTCCATGCGGTCCTATCATGAGCTAAGTCTCTGGATACATTCCAACCTCTCAAATCTCATTTTACTGCCTCCTCCCAGGTGAACCTTGGTCGTCCTCTACCCCTCCTAATATTTTCTCTACCTCTTAAAATCCCACTGTTAACCGGTGCTTCTGGAGGTCTTCGCTGGATATGTCCAAACCACCTTAGTCGATGTTGGACTAACTTCTCTTCAATCGGCGCCACCCCTACCCTATCACGAATTGCCTCATTCCTTATTCGGTCTCTTCTTGTATGCTCGCACATCTACCGTAGCATGCGCATCTCTGCGACGTTCTACATGTTGCCGTTTAGTTGGCTAACATTCCGCCCCATATAGCATCGTGGGTCTAATAACCGTCCTATAGAACTTCGCTTTTAGCTTTTGTGGGACCTTCCTATCACATAGTATACCAGAGGCTTGTCACCATTTCATCCACCCTACCTTGATCCTGTGGCAAACATCCTCATCAATATCGCCATTGCTTTGTAACATTGATCCTAAGTATCGGAAAGAGTCCCATCTAGGTATTATTTATCCTTGTAGACTAACATTTCCCTCTTCACGACTAACACCACTAAAGTTACACTTCATATACTCGGTCTTGGTCCTACTAAGTCTAAACCCCTTAGACTCCAAGGTTTGTCTCCATAACTCTAAGTTCTTATCAACACCATCTACCAGCACTACATCATCGGCAAAGAGCATGCTGCGAGGACCCGATGGTCTCGACTAGCCCGGATCATGCTGAGGGGTGCTGCGTTACACAGCACCGGATAACACATAAAAAGGTACAAAGCGGAAGCAAAAGTTTTATTATATAAAAGCGTTTATGAATATGTTTACAACAAAATACGTCAAGTCTACACTCACGGGCGTAGACTAAGCAAAAGAGTTCATGTTCAGCCCGTGAACGTGTTCCGACTAGCACACACGCACACTAACACGGCGGCGTGCACGGCTCCCACTCGATGGTGCTTCCCTCTTGGGGGTCCATCTCCTCCTCGGGAGCCTCCTCCTCATAGCACCCTGCAAACGCTTCAAACAGAAGCAGTGAGCACGATGGCTCAGCAAGACTGACCCGTCTTGCCTAAACATGTAACTGTACATGTTAAAATTGCAGTGTATAATAGGAAAATAAGTTGCAAAAGACACACCTATTTAGTTGGCTCTTACTTTCAAGTTTTCGCAGCAAGTGTGTGGAAAACCTCGTGCTAAGTCACATAAGAAAGACGCAATCAAATAAGAAACACATTTCTCTTATGTGTTTTGCCTAAGGTCGAAAAGAACTTTAATTTGCTCTAAACTAAAGCAATTCATTAACAAACAAAGTAAAGCTTTTTCAATCAGCAATATTTTAACATGACACAAGCCTGTTCTTTCTACGTCATGGTACAGTGAAGAAGTGGTACTCACTGACCACGAGGGACGGTGATTATAATCGATTTACACCTGCAGGGTTACCCGAATAACCCGTCACGTACGCCCATACTCGTTGTTGCCTACAGCAACCATCACGGATGTCGTACGCAACCACCTTTCATCCGTCAGCCAAGTGTTGAACCGGTCCTATTATCCTAAGCAAGAGGTCTCTGCACGGCGCATCTACAGTGCCCACTAGCCGATTTACACCTCATGCTCTCAACCTACCCTCTGGACGACAAGCAATGCCTCAACAGATCGCTACCGGAATTACATCGGTTTCCCGGTTCCCATTTATCCGGTAGGTCATCGGTACTGTTCTAGATTGTTCAACAGGCCCACACACGGCTCGGTCCTCAATCGACACAAGCGGAGCTATGGCACCCAGGCCCCAAAGTCCTGCTGCCCTTACTCTCCGCTCGGTCTCATTTTTCTTGCCATGTGATTCATTTGCTATCACTAACCGACTGGTGTGCCTCTAGCCTATTCTCACGAGTAGTTCCAACTACTCGACTTGTACCGAATCCTACACTAATTTAGCATTGCAGTGGCTACTCGAGGTTTAAAACCTAAGCCCAAAACCCTGGTTCTCTTGGCCATGCAGTTGTGTTTTTAGACAAGATTCTAATGCACATTTGAAGGGAATACATAAAGTATGTTCTCAAAACAATAAAATTTATGAAACGGCTAATGCAAACCAGAGCTTGCCTTGCTGCTGGTCATAAGCTAGCTGTTCCTCCGGAGTTATGAAGTCTAAAACCTCCGGCTCCTCTTCAACTTTAGCGAGTGCACGAAAGAACATATAATGCGTGTCAATTTAAATGCATTTGAATTTGAAGTTAATATTGTGAAGTCAATAGGTATAGCTAGACAGTCCTAATGACTCTGAAATTTGTACAGTGGTTTGGATACAACCTAAACAGAGACTTGGCCAAATTTCATTAAATCAAAGCTCATTTGAGCCCTGCACAAATAAATGTGTATTTGGCCCTAATTAAATTAGAGCTCTTAGGGTGTTCTAAGGATTTTCATGGAGCAAGCCATGACTTTCTGGAAACTAGATTTTGGACAAATTTTGGTAGAATTCGGACAAAGGCGGTGTGGGAATATTAAAGCACAGATGGGGAGATATTTGGGGCGCTGTGGCCCACATGTCATACACACACTCAAACAAACCACTTCTGTTTTTCTCCCGGTGCAATGCGCGTGCGGCAGCTCCCGGCAGCCGACCTCGTCCGATAATCTCCGGTGCCACCTCCTGTTGCTGAGCCGTTGCACGGTCTGATCTTCACACAGAGAGTTCACCGAAGCCAATCCGCCTCTTCCTCCCCGTTCTGTCTCGCCCTCGGTGGCTTGCTCCCGCGAAGCACCCAGCCGCCGCTCTCTGTTTCTCCCGATCACGCCTTAGCAACCCCGCGCGGAGGATCAAGTTCCCCACAGCAAAAAGCATCACCAACACGTGCTTTAGCAGCTTCCAGTGCCAACCCCCGGTTCTCCCCGCTCCTTTGCGCGCGTGAGTTTGAACATTCGGCTGCGCCGTGTTGAACACCAAAAAACATGAGCTCGGTCACCGTGGACAGCCCGAACCGAGGAAGATCAAGCTCAAGAGAGCCACTCCATTGGTGCACCCACGACCGGAGCTGCTCACGCCCGAATATCAGCCCTAGTCATTGATCACAGAGCGAGAATTTGGAGGTTTCCTCCCGGGCTGCGCAACCCACCCCCGAGGTAGAGAATTGCGAAATTTGTCTTCAATTCTTGTTGATAGTATTTCAAACTTCGCACAGAGCTTCCTCACTAGCTAGTGCACCTCCTCAATCGATTTTAGACCGAGAGATGGGGTGTAGAGGGAGAAATTCCACGTTTTGTCTATGGCGCACCGCTGGACCCCGTCGGCCGCACGGTGCCGATGTGTTTGGAGAGCTCCACGGTGCGTTTAGCCTCCATGTCCATCTTCTACACCTTCCCCTGGTGCTCTAGATCCTGAGAGCTGATCATTTGGTGAAGAAATGAAGGATCCCGACCTCGCCGGAACCCTAACTTACGCTGTCACCGTGGCGGGCACGTTTCCGGTGATCTTCGGCCACCGGCGACCCTCTAGATGAGTTCAGCATGGTGGATTAGGGGGGGGGGGGGGGGCGAGACTTGGCTCGGGAGGCAGCCGGGGAAGGCCCTTCCGGCGACCCTCGCAAGAGGGCGCCGCCGCTCTCCTATTTTTGGCACGAGGTTGAAGAAGGGCGCTGACATGTGGGACCCGCGGCAGTGTTTAAACATTTTTTACGATTTAGCAGTTTCTGTTTAAACTTTGAAGAGCCATAACTTTGTGTAGGAGTGTCCGAAAATTCCCAAATAAAATTTGTTGGATTCGTCTAAGAGAGTACTATCCTGGGTGCAGCCCAATATTTATGAAAATCCCAATTTGGCTCATTAATTCATATAATGAAAAGCTGGTAGGATTTATTTCAGGAGCTCTGTTACCTGGAAAAATCCCAATTTTGCGCAAGAGATCATTCCAAATGTACTTGAGCTCCAGTAAAAATTTCATAGGCATTGGACCTCATTTGCTTGGCCAAATGTGGTGTCAATCCTTTATGTCTCTGAAAAATGGGAAAAATGAACAGAGACATTTTCAGACTTTTACCCAAGCTTGTAAAGTTCATAGCTCCATGTAGGAAAATCCAAAAATGGTGAAACCAATTCCTGTGGACTCATGACATTTTTTTAATTCACAAAAAGTCTACTTTGCAGCATAGGAAAGCTTAAGACCTAGGAGGTAAAGGCAGATTAGCAAAACTCACATAAGAAATTATTGTGATCACATGGAGCTATGTCATGAGCTCAATTTTTGCACACTACCTAAATACCTTTCCTTGAAGCTATGGTTAAATTTTCAGCTTCATTGGACCCCTGGTTCTCGAGCTACCATTATTTAGGTTTAAGGTTCATATGAGGACTTAATCACATGGTGATTAATTTTACCTCCCTTTTCACTTAGCATCTTTTTCACTAAGGCTATAGATCCAACAACAGAAACCCTGCTGTTGTTCTTCCCTCTTAGTTATAATTAACTTGAACAACAGCTTTGAAACAGTTTCTAAATTGCTTTTGAATATATGTACATAATCATCTCAATAGCTCACGTGACGTCGACGTTCGACGAGGACTCAACTCCGCAGCGAGGATCTCCATCTCCTAATGAGTTTGACGGATTCTCCGGAGGAAGACTAACTCCTAGCTTGTAACAAAACCGTTGAGCAAGGCAAGCCCCGGTTTGCATATAATTAACGTTTTAAATTTTGCTTTACTTCACCTCATGTTTATTAGACTTGATATTGTGCATTATGTCTAGGATGTTTGAAACCCACTTGCATGGATATTACATCCCTGAGTAGAAGGTTTAGTGTAGGTTTTGCCTCGTCGTAGATGCTAGGCTAATGTTGTAGCTAGCTCGGTAGAAGTCGAGTAGTAAAAAGCTACTCGCGAGAAAGGTCGAGTAATGGAGTTACTCACGAGAGGTTGATGATAAGAGCACCCTCATGAAAATGAGATGGGGACGGGGAAGTTCCTGTAGGATGGAGCGCTCAAGGTTGGTCTCTACCTGCGATGGGTGTGACAATGCTTGAGACCACATTGGGCCTAGGCCGGGACGGTAAGGCAAATGTGGAGGTTGGTTGTAGCCCCGCCCGTATCGGTTAAGGACCGCGAATATGCGGGCCTGCTGGACAAGATTGAGCTGTACCGGATATATAGTGGGATATGGGACCCATGAAACCGATGTAACTTGATGGACCATGATATAGAAACTCATCCTTCGCGTGGGAATGGCGTTGAGAAGGCGGGAGGTGTAAATCCTTTAGCGTGCAACTTCGACGTGTCCGCGTAGAGGACCATCCTGCTCGGCGCGAAACGTTTTTCTATGTCGGGGTGTCGTGTGAAAGGTTGCTGCATACAACGTAAGAAAGAGCTCTTGAGAGAGTCTTTTGAGGCAGGTGTATGTGTCCTGTATTCCGGGTTGTTATTAATTCGAATCACCATCGCTCGGGGAAGAGGATTGAGCATACTTGCCCACTGCATCGTCTCGTAGTAAGAAGAGGAACTAGGTCTCTTAACAAGTTGTTTATGACTTAATCATTGTATTGGAACCTTGACAGAAGTAGATATAGTGCCAACTAAAGTTCATTTCCACCTTAGGCTAGCAACATCAGAATAAGCATTTCTTGTTTGATTGTGGACTTCCGGTGTTGTGAGGCGTGAGGACCACTAAAAGGAATGCTATGAGAATCTGAATATAAGGATCAAGTCTAGTCAAGCTTCTTTATGCAAATTCATGTTCCTACAGTCTTACTACCCCTGCATGTAGAGTTACATGTACAGGATTGACGGTTAAGACTTGCTGAGACTTAGGGCTCACGGTTGCTTCTGAGTTGTTTTTGCAGGTAGCAGGATGCCTGCTATGAAGAGGGTTGTTCGGTGAGACGATGAACATCATGGGTCGTTTAACTCACCGGAAACCAAGCCGCTGCCTTACTTTGGTGAAGCTAGTAGGAAGCGTTCACGGGCTGAACGACTTCTATTCGGCGTAGTTAGGGTCGAGAGTGAGTAGATGTCCAGCTTCTAAATTCCGCTGCGTATGTATATTATGTTGTAAAAGAGATTATGTTGAGTAATAAATGGTTCCATATGTTCTTACTGTATTTTCGTGCATGCTGTTGGGTGCTGCATCGCACGGCACCACCCAATGCGATTCCCGGGCGAGTGGCGCCGTCCCCGTCGGGGGAGCATCGCCCTCACAGCAGCGCTGTGGTCTACCGCCCCTCTGAGCGTCCTTGCCTGGGCATGAAAACCACCCAGTCGGGCTGTCCATGAGAGCACCTCGTGGTGGTCACTTTCGGTTGCCGCGAGCACCGCCGGTTATAGGGGGGAAAGCTGAAAAATGGATCGCTTGCATGCTGTGGAAGTATACGACAAGCAACCGGTGCGGTTTTACAGCTTGGGGGAGATTGTGTGCGCGAGGTTTTCCGGTTTCCCAATCGGAACCAAGGTAGCGGCAGGGTGAGCGGCTCTGTTTTTGCTCGGGGAGAGAATGCAGCCTCGGGAGCTCGTGCTGTGAGGAAAAAGATCGCCCGAGGAGCTCCTATGACTCACGAGCTGGTCGCCAGCGCCGCCTCGAGCAATCAGGAGGTGGCTCGGTCGATCTCCTCGGTGGCGCTCGCTGCTGCAGCCCGAGAAACCGAGCGCCGGCTCTTCAATCGGTTCGATCAAGTGAGAGCCTGACAGTGGGTCCCACCATTTGAATTTGTCCTCACAAATTCAATTTCTACACTGTTGCAAATTTGTGAGACCATCCTGTCCTCTAAAATTTGATCAATCACAATTTTGGGATTTGGTTTGTGAAATCATCAAATTGTAGATTTGGTTTGAATTAATTTGTACCAAATGTGAACTGAAACTCAAATTTGATTTGAATTTAGCTAAAATAGCTCATGTCAAGATCAACTCCAAATGGAGTGAAAATTGGGGTGTGAGCTCACAAAAATGTGCTGAGTGCGAATATGAATCCCACTTTTGAATTCATGGGATGAAAGGAGTTTGAATTTAAATTTAAGTTCAAAGTAGCCTTTTACTAATTGTACCCAAAAGTACCTCCAAAGGTTTTGGATTTGGGTGAAATTTGGCATGAGCATTCCTAACAAAGTTTAGGAGTTAAACATATGCCAGCCCCAATATGATGCATGTGGGAAATACCACTTTTGTATTTTGTGGGTTTATCTCCTAATGAATCTATTGATGGTGGTTACTTGCTCTTCAAACATGTTCACATGATTTCCACAAATGAGGTGAGGTGTGGTGCGATGAACACTTTTAGCAAATGAAAAACTTGGGCCCTTACACATGCACCGTGGGATATCACCTTGTATATCCTTCGACACCTCATCCATCACCAAGGAAAAGATGTATGGGCTCAAAGCTGATCCTTGATGTAGTCCTACCGTGATAGGAAATGCATCAGTCTCACAATCACTTACGCGCACACTTGTCCCAACATTATTGTACATATCCTTGATAGGGGTAATGTACTTTGTTGGCACTTTATGTTTCTCTAACGCCCACCACATGAATGACCTTAGTATCTTGTCGTACGCCTTCTCCAAGTCAATGAACACCATATGTAGGTCCTTCTTCTGCTCCCTATATCTCTCCATAAGCTGACGAAACAAAAAAATCGCATCCATAGTAGACCTCCCATGCATAAAACCAAACTGGTTTTTAGTGACATTTGTCACTTTCCTCAGGCGGTGTTCAATCAATCTCTCCAAAAGCTTTATAGTATGACTCATAAGATTAATCCCTCGATAATTAGTACTTAAATAGTATAGGATTTGGTACAAGTCGAGTAGTTGGAACTACTCACGAGAATAGGCTAGAGGCACACCACTCGGTTAGAGAGATAGATAATGAATCACATGGCATAAAAATGAGACCGAGCGGAGAGTAAGGGCAGCAGGACTTTGGGGCCTGGGTGCCATAGCTCTGCTTATGTCGATTGAGGACCGAGCCGTGTGCGGGCCTTTTGAATAAGCTAGAACAGTACCGAAGACCTACCGGCAATATGGGAACCAAGAAACCGATGTAATTCGGGTAGCGATATGTTGAGGCATTGCTTGTCGTCCAGAGGGTAGGTGGAGAGCAGCGAGGTGTAAATCGGCTTGCGGGCACCGAGGATGCTCCACGTAGAGACCTCCTGTTCGGGACAATAGGACAGGTTCAACACTTGGCTAACGGATGAAAGGTGATTGCGTACGACGTCCGTGATGGTTTCTGTAGGCAACATCGAGTACGGTCGTACATGACGGGTTATTCGGGTAACCCTGCAGGTGTAAATCGATTATAATCACCATCCGTCATTGTCAGTGAGTACCACTTGTTCACTGTACCGTGACGTAGAAAGAACAGGCTAGTTGACATGATAAAGTTGCTGGTTGAAATCTTTACGTTGATTGTTAATGAAATAATTTAGTTTAGAGCAAATCAAAGTTCTTTTCAACCTTAGGCAAAGCACATAAGAGAAATGCATTTCTTGTTTCATTGTGGATTTCTTATGTGTCTTAGCACAAGGTTCTCCACTAACTTGACGCTAAAACTTGAAAGTAAGAGTCAACTAATTAGATGTATCTTATGCAACATACTTTCCTATTATACACTGCAAATCCAGAATGTAGAGTTACATGTTTAGGTAAGATGGGTCAGTCTTGCTGAGCCATCGTGCTCACTGCTTGTAGTCGAAGTGTTTGCAGGGTTCTATGAGGAGGAGGCTCCCAAGGAGGAGACGGACCCTCAAGAGGGAACCACCGTTGAATGGGAGCCGTGCACACCCCCGTGTTAGTATGTGCATGTGTGCTAGTGGGATCACGTTCACGGACTGAACGTGGGACCTTTTGCTTAGTCTACGCCCGTGAGTGTAGACTTTAACAATATTTTGATGTAAGTATGTTCATAAACAAGTTTATGTAATAAAAAGTTAGCTTTTGCTTATTGCCTTTTTCGTGTGTTATCCGGTGCTGTCCATCGCAGCACCCCTCAGCGAGGTCCTGGATTGTCGGGACCATCGGGTCCTCGCAATTTGGCATCAGAGCATCGTTGAGGTTTAACGCACTTAAAAAGGTTAAATTTTCAAAAACTCGATGAGGAACGAGTTATTAGCCCATATGAGGATGTTATTAGTGTATAGAAAGTGGCAATACTAACCTATTTGATATCTTGGAAAATCATGCATCACGGGACTTCTTATTTCTTGGGGGTGCATGTAAGCGCTGTCAACCAGTGCGCACAAGCCTAACGGTGGAGTCTCACGGGTGGCAGGTAACCCGGCCAGCATTGGTACCCTCTACGACTCTTCATGTCGTTTGGGGTATTCGAGCAACGCCAGTCCCCGTCGTGCTACGGGCAAGTAGGTGGAGACCCCGTCACATGGTTGGTAACGTGAACATGTAGCTCAAGGCGTGTTTGGCTTGAGAACACCCGTGCGAGTGACGACGGACGGGTGTATGAAACTGTTATGGGCCCGGGTTCATTGTGCAGCTGAGCCCGATGATTGTGTGAGTTTATGCAGGTAGGCTAACCACGGATTGGTAGACGAGTAGAACATGTGTGTGAGATATGTTTAGAGCCACTGAATTAACGAAGTCAGCTAAGTCCGGTATAGGTTTTCTTAGTGAGGAACGTAGTACCGGCATGACTGTGGTGATGCTTCGATGTCACACTCCACTAAATGAGTACCTTCATTGTAAAAATTGAAAGTTTTGATCCAGAGCACTAAAATATTGATTTAACTCCTTCCCTTGATAAGGGTTTCCAAATTAAGCAAGTTTCAACTTATGTAATATTAGGAACAGAGTCCTCTGTTTTCAGCTTAAATAATGCTGAAGTTGTACATTGGTTAGAGGTCGAGTTCTTTCGATGTTGGGGTCGTATGATACATTTCTATAAATCTTTTGAAGAGCTTTAAAACTTTTCTATTGATGTCCATAGGTGTTTTGTAAAATCCCCAAAAGATGCTAGAAAGAAATTCAGCACATGCACACTTAGAAAAAAAGAGGGGAATTAAAACTTTGAATTATAACGGTGTGAGTTCAAAGTGATGATTCAAACTTCCCAAAAACTTTCAAACATGGAGATATAAATTCATAACTTAAGTCTCCATAATCCAAATATTAGGCCTCTCAAATTTCAGCTCATTTGGAGGGGTTCTACTATTTGTTTGGAATTAAAAGAGGAAGCCCTTGAATCTGAATTTAAATTTCAGTTTCAAATTTCAACTTTCTCAACTTGCAAAGTTGGTCCCACAAATGTGTTCTCCGCATTTGAATTGGCATCCATACAAAGATTCAGATTATTTGAGTTTGGTTTGCTATACTTTTGGAACAATGCAAAAGGGAAGATGCAAATTCCAATTCAAATTCAAAGAGCAAAATACATTTCAAATTCCACACCAGAATTCAGTCCATTTGAATTTCAAAAAATGAAACCATGACTTGATGTGGAAGGATAGCTTTTAATTGTGAGTAGCTGTGGAAAAATATGAGTGGAGAAATTGAGTAAGAAATGAGGGGGTGGAACCCAGCAGTCAGCCACACAAATTGCCTTAACCGACTCTGTTTTCACCTCGGCGCGCCACTGAGCGGCTGCACGATCGGCCGGCCGACGACGTGCCCTCCACCTCGACTGTTTTCTCCACGTACTCAGCCTCCACTGAGCGCCCTCGACACTCCACCTCGTCTGTCCAGTGTGTTCCCTAGCTGCTCCCCTCTCCCGTCTGAACTTCCGCTGAAACGTTCACCCGGCAGAAGAAATTCTTCGGCTCATCGACGCCCGGCAAGCTCCGCGTGCTTCTTGCGTGACTGAGCCACGGGAAAGCCACGAAAAGTCTCCCTTCTGCTTTCCGAAGCTGTAAGAAGACGCTAGCACGTCGGTTGGCTCCCGTGAACTAGGTTTTCTTTCGGACATCCGGTGTTGATCGCTTCTGCAGCGCACCGTCGCCCGACGGATTGACAGCGTCTCCAGCTCGAACAAAAGGTTCCTGAGGTGCGTTAGGAACCCTTCTTCTTTCCCTCCAACGAGCTCCTGCTTCCTTAACTCCGGCGCTGAGTAATTTGAAGTTTGGCGCCGGCGGTTCTTTAGAAAACTGAGAACTCTTCGGGGAAATTCATCGTGCTCCGAGTAGCTCCACGGTAGATGAGCTTAGGGTAGCTTCTTCACATGCTTGCGCACCCATCCGAAGACCTAACAGTTCAAATGAATAAGTAGAGGTACCGGATACCGAGTTTTTGTCGACACCGCCGTTTTGCGGACTTGGATCACCGGTGAGGTCCCATCTCCGGTGGTTTTCATGGAGAACAGGCTATAGGCCGCGGTCGTCCATGCCTCACTGGTGCTTTTGGAGCAAACCCTAGCCTGAATGACCCATTGCCGAGTGATAACGAGGTCGCTGAAGTGGAACTCGACATGGCCACCGGTGCGAGCACTGTTCCAGTCATTGTCATCCCTCCCCGACCCCACCATCATGTTCAGCACGGTGTAAAACTCACATGCGGCAAGTTTGGTGAAGCTTGGACCACAGGAACCCAGTTCCGGCGAGCCTCGCCGGAGTGCGCCGCTGCAGGGAGCGCGGACTGCACGAGGTAGACGAAGGAGGCCGGGTCCCACCGGTCAGCCTCTGTCTCCACGCGGGGGATCGGCTTGTGGCACAGAATCGGGTGCAAGCTGCGCGGGGAAAACCCCATAGGCCTCGGTGTGGCTGCGAGCTCAGTGGCCGCTTTAAATTATGGGGGCCCACAACCAGAGTTTAAATTTATCCTAAATTTCAAATTTAGGTCAAATTTTGAAACCCCATAACTTTTAGTAGGAATGTCCAAAATTGGTGAAACAAATTTTGTTGGATTCCTCTGTCAGTACTTTGCAGAAATACAGGTAATTTGATCTGAGGAACTATGGAATTTTCTCCAAAATTCAAGAAAGTTAAATTTTCAGGAATTAATTCCAGAAGATCCCTGTTATGGAATTTCCTCAAATTTGTCCAGAATATCTTCATAACATTAGTGATCTCCTGTAGAAACTTGAGCCTCAGTGGACTTCATTTGCTAGGCTAAATTTTCTTCCCAAGTTCAGCCTTCATTTAAAAATTTCAAACCAAACAGAAACTTTTCAGCAACTTTGCCCAACTTCAAATTTTCATTTCTCCCTGTAGATAGCTCCAAAAATTGTGAAACAAAATTTGCTAGAATCATAGAGACTGGCTCTAATTAGATCTTCCATGGTAAGCTATGTCACAACTTCAGATTTGGGATCAAAATTCAGAGAAGCCTTGTACTTGTGGGAATTTTGGAGACCACAAGGTTCAATGAAATTTCTCCAAATTTTGCTCAGATCATCCTTAGAGAGTCTAGTATCCACTGGAAAAATCCCAAAGCCAATTAAGGAACCTAAATAGCAGTAGCTATGAATAGAAGTTTAATTCTTATACTTCATTAGCACTTATACATATATTTTGCTACATTTCATATAGTGACCGAAGTTGGGGACATGCCGGAGCCAATGGACGTCCTCCCACCAGACGCTAACTTTCCTTTTGACTCGCAACCAGGCAAGCCCCGGTTTGCATTTAATTACCTTTTGCAAAGTTTTCATTTGTATCACTTATGTCTTGGTTGAAATGCTTGCATTAGAGTTAAGGTAATTGAAACCCACTTGCATGACCTTTAAATCCTATGGAGGGTTGGGTAGTTTACAACTTGACGAGTAGAGAATGCCATGCTAATGTTCTTAGGATGTCGGTAGAAGTAAAGTGGTTGGAATCTACCCGCGAGATAGGAATTTTATCACATGGTTGTAACAGCCCTAACTTTTGTAAAGTTGTATTTCACTTTATGAAGCAAAGTTAAGGAGAAGAATTGGGGCATTATGTGTCACATGAAATATTGAACCCAAAAATGGACATGTGGGGGAGTTAAAAAATTTCTTTAGCTCATACTAAACACATGTTAACCTAGGGGAAAGAATTTCACTCCCAAAAATCTAACTCATGTGCGCATTCTCTATGAGTAGAGTGGAGGGAATTTAAGGACAATTTGAATTCTTTTGAAAGGATTCATGTTCAGATTGTCTAAATGCATCCGTGTTAATTGACAATGCATTCCCTAGGTATCGATGAGCTCATAATTCAAATTTGGATATTTTTGGAGCTCGTCTACTATTTATTCAAAGGGTTTAATGAGGGAACGTTCAAATTCAAACTTGAATTTGAATTTTGAACCGAACAAACTAAATTTCAAAATCTGATTTCAGATCCGAGTTCCTCATAATTCTTTTAGCCTACTCTCCAAGTTTGATGATATTTGAACAAGGTTTGTGTGGGAATCTCAAAGAACAGGGAATAGAAAAGAAATGAGGTGCTGTGGCCCACTTGTCAGTCTCCCGAATTGAGCACCGCCTCTATTCTTTCTTCCCTCGGCTGAGCGTGCACCAACAGCTCAGTGCAGCTGTTCCCGATGAATTGCCGGTGCCACCTCCTGCTCTTCGGGTCAGTTTACCTCGATGTTTATCTCCCACGAAGGCTGCACAATCGAACTTCTACTCCTCTCGCTCTCTCACGCGACGCTCTCTGTTTCTCTCCCGCGAAGAACACAGCACGGCCGCGCTCTGTTTTTCCCACCGCACACCGCCATCGAGCCTTGGTTGCTCGAGCTTTCCACATGAAAAAGCATCACACACACGTTCTCTAGCCGTCTACCCTCTCCACGCCGCGGTTCTCTGCTCGTTGCACTCGAAACTTCGGAGTTGTAGCCGGGTCTGAGGTGAACACCGGGAAAAACCAGCTACGGCTCCCGTGGGCAGCCCGAACCAAGAAGGATCATGCTCGAACAAGCAACTCCCTCGGTGCACCAGCGACATGAGCTGCTCCTCCCTGAAGATCAGATCTAGCCATTGACCATAGTGCAAGAATTCAGGAATTTTCTTCCGGGCGGCGCAACTCGACCCCGAGGTATTGATTCGGGAAATTCACGTTCAATTCTTTTTGTTAGTGATTCAAACTTCACACATAAATTCTTAACTAGTTAGCGCACGTTCACCATCGATTTTAGACCGAGAGATGGGGTGTAGAGAGAGAAAATCCAATTTTTGTCTAGGGCACACCTTCGGACACCGTCGGCCGCACGGTGCTGACATGGTTGGAGAGCTCCCCGGCCGGTTTGGTTGCCATTTCCACCTTCTACACCTTCCCCTGGTGCTCTAGAGCCAAAAACCCGATGAATTGGTGAAGACTTGAGCCTCCCCGACCTCGCCGGAACCCTAATCGGAGCTGTGACCGGTGCGCACGGTATTCCAGCGATCGCCGGCCGTCGGCGACCCTCTAACCGAGTTAAGCGTCTCCAGTTAGGGGGGGGGGCGGCGAGTTCTAGCTCCGGGGGTGGCCGGGAAGGCAATTCCGGTGACCCTCGCCGGAGGGCGCCGCCGCCGGGTCTGTTGGCGCGAGGTTGATGACGCTCTAACACGTGGGGCCGGCAGCATTTAAACGTTTTGAGGATTTTTGCTATTTCGGTTCAAACTTTGAACAGCCAAAGTTTCCAAAAGTTGTCAAATAAATTTTGTTGGATTCCTCTCAGAGAGGACTATCCAAGGATGCAGCCCAATATTTATGAAAATCCCTTGATTTGGCTCATTAATTAATTCATATAAGTAAAATTTTGTAGGATTAATTTAAGGAGTTCTGTTATTTGGAAAATTCCCAATTTTCGGAAGGAGATCCTTCTAAATATACTTTAACTATAGTAAAAAAATTCAGAGTCATTGGACCTCATTTGCTTGGTCAAATGATGTGTCAATCCTTTATGTCTCTGAAAAATAGGAAAAATAACAGAGACCTTTTTCAGAGATTTTATCCAAACTTGTAAAATCCATATCTCCATGTAGGAAACTCCAAAAATGGTAAAAACAATTCCTATGGACTCAGGACATTTTGTACTTCACAGAAAGTCTACTTTGCAGCATAGGAAAACTTAAGATCTACGAGGTAAAGGCAGATTAGCTAAAACCACCTCAAGAATTGTTGTGATCACATGGAACCATTTCATGAGCTCAAATTGTGCACACTGCCTACATACCTTTCCTTGAATCCATGGTTAAATTTCCAGCTTAATTGGACCTCTGGTTCTCGAGCTACCATTATTTAGGTCTATGGTTCATATGAGGACTTAATCACATGGTGATTAATTTTACCTCCCTTGTCACTTAGCATTCTTCCTCTCTAAGGTTGTAGATCCAACAACAGAAACCTTGCTGTTGTGTATCCCCCTTGTGTGAGTTAACTTGTACAACATCTTTGAAAGAGTTTCTAAATTGCTTTTGAATACATGTGCATAATAATCTTAATAGCTCACGTGACATCGACGTTCGACGAGGACTCAACTCCGCAGCGAGGATCTCCATCTCGTGACGAGTTTGGCGGATTCTACGGAGGAAAATTAACTTCATAGAATAACAAAACTGTCCAGCAAGGCAAGTCCCGGTTTGCATATAATTACCGTATTTAAATTTTGCTTTACCTTCACCTCATGTTTATTAGACTTGATATTGTGCATTATGTCTAGGATGCTTGAAACCACTTGCATGGCTAATACATCCCTGAGTAGAAGGTTTAGTGTAGACTTTGCCTCATCGTAGATGCTAGGCTAATGTTGTAGCTAGCTCAGTAGAAGTTGAGTAGTAAAAAGCTACTCGCGAGATAGGTCGAGTAACGGAGTTACTCGTGAGAGGTTGATGATAAGAGCACCCTCATGAAAAATAAGATGGGGACGGGGAGTTCCTGTAGGATGGAGTACTCAAGGTTATCTCGACCTGCGATGGGTGTGACAATTCTTTAGACCACATTGGGCCTGGGTCGGGATGATAAGGCAAATGTGGAGGTTGGGTTTAGCCCCATCCGTATCGGTTAAGGACCGCACATATGTGGCCCTGCTGGACAAGATTGAGTTGTACCGGATATATAGTGGAGTATGGGACCCATGAAACCGATGTAACTCGATGGACAATGATATAGAAACTCATCCTTCACGTAGGAATGGCGTTTAGAAGGCGGGTGGTGTAAATCCTTTAGCGGGCAACTTCGACGTGTCCGCATAGAGGACCATCCTGCTCGGCGCGAAACATTTTTCTATGTCGGGGTGTCATGTGAAAGGTTGCTGCATACAACATAAGAAAGAGCTCTTGTGAGAGTCTTTCGAGGCGGGTGTATGTGTCGTGTATTACGGGTTGTTATTGATTCGAATCACCATCACTCGCAGAAGAGGATTGAGCATACTTGCCCACTGCGTCGTGACGTAGTAAGAAGAGGAACTAAGTCTCTTAACATATTGCTAATGGCTGAATCATTGTATTGGAACCGTGACTGAAGTAGATATAGTGCCAACTAAGTTTCTATTCCACCTTAGGCTAGCAACGTCGGGATAAGTGTTTCTTGTTTGATTGTTGACTTCCGGTGTTGTGAGGCGTGAGGACCACTAAAATGAATGCTATGAGAATCTGAATATAAGGATCAAGTTTAGTCAAGCTTCTTTATGCAAATTCATGTTCCTACTGTCTTACTACCCCTGCATGTAGAGTTACATGTTTAGGATTGACGGTTAAGACTTGCTGAGCCTTAGTGCTCACGGTTGCTTCTGAGTTGTTTTTGCAGGTAGCAGGATGCCTGCTATGAAAAGGGTTGTTCGGTGAGATGATGAACCTCATGGTTCGTTTAACTCACCGGAAACCTAGCCGCTGCCTTACATTGGTGGAGCTAGTAGGAAGCGTTCACGGGCTGAACGACTTCTCTTTGGTGTACTTAGGGTCGAGAGTGAGTAGATGTCCAGCTTTTAAATTCCACTGCGTGTGTACATTATGTTGTAAAAGAGCTTATTTTGAGTAATAAAAAAGGTTTCATATGTTCTTACCGTCTTTTCGTGCATGCTGTTGGGTGCCGCATCGCATGGCACCACCCAGTGCGATTCCCGGGCAAGCGGCACGACCCCGTCGAGGGCCGGGCTGCCACAGCGTGGTATCAGAGCCGCATTGGGAATAGCACGCATAAAAAGAGTCTAGTTTCGAAAACTTAGAAGTATACAAGTGAGGAACGTATAGTATGCCCATACAAGGACTATGTTAGCATAGTTACTTAAGGTGGCAAGCTGACCTTTTGTTACTCTTCAGTATTTCAATTCTGTAACGACGCACCTACGTGGGGGTAAGAATGGTAAGGAATGCCACCGAAAGAGGATCAATTCCGGTTAGCTCCCCCATACGAGGAAAGTAGTGTGGGATGTTGTAGGTGATGCTGCAGAAGCTCTTCTGTGGCACAATTACCGACGACTCCATCACCCAGCCAGCGAGCTGCCAGCCCGTCTACCTCAACCCGTAGGCACGGTCGAGGCTGTTGAGGGAACTGCTGACACTGTACAACATTGATGTCGCAGTGTGTCAGATTGGGGATCCCTCGTGGGGCATAGAGATCCCCAGAACAGATGGCGCCGGTGGTCCGTCAGGACCTGCGCTAGACTCGCTCCCAGGCAGGGGGAGGGAGTCGGCAGGGAGACTCGAGTCTGCGGCGTGCACCCGTTCGCCACCAAAGGATGCCCCAGAGACCAGCAGGGCGTCGAAGAGGAAGCTGGTCCGTGCTGACGGAAGATTCGTCTCCAGCCACCAAGTGAGGGGTTCCCAGGCTTTCTGTGGTCCCGCACCGAGCCCGGCGGCTGGCGCCGGTGGCAGCTCTGCAGCCGCCACTGCCGGAGCAGTCCCGGCGGCCACGGGAAGGGCTTATGGTGCTGCTGGGGTTCCAAGGCAGACCCCAGCAATGTCATCGGCTTCTCAGCCATCGAGGGCCACCCCAACTCAGGGCGCATCTTCGACGTCAGGGTCCCCAGCAGGGAAGGCTCCTGAAGTGGTGTCTTTGTCGACAGAGACCCCCGAGGCTCTGCTAGCTCCGAAGCCAGCAGAGGCGACCTCGACATTGGGGGGGTGACTGGCTCGAGCCCCCCACGTAAGATTCTCCGCATGGAGTGGAACTTCCAAGCCTCCAGGTACGGCTGAGCTTTACGAGGTTGTGTCCTGAGCTTCTGGACGCCGTAGTTGACACCTGGTACTCGTTTTTGTAGGGCTTCCCAGCAAGGCACCTCCGCTCCTCCTCCACTACAGCAGTCTGAGAGCCGGAGCTTCCTATCCACCGAAGCTCCAACATCGGCGGCGGTGCCGGAGCCTATGCCTGAAGTAGCTCCGGATGTCGACACCCGGGCCCCCGAGGCCAGCCAACAGGTGGGCGTGGACGGCTCTGGTGGCGGTGCGGCTGCTACTGGATGGCTCGCTAGCCCTCCTCCTCCCCCTTTGCAAGTTTCCATGTTGGCAACCCCACTGGTGTCCAAAGAGCCAGAGGGTGCCAAGGCGCTGCCTCGCCTGATGATGCCGAAGGCCGTCCCGGTCCCTAGTGCCGCAAGGGCCGTCCGCTCTAGTCTGGACCAGATGCAAGACGCACTCGAGCAAGAGTGAGGCGAACTGAGGTTCGAGCGGGAGCGCCTCCAGGACTGGGATGACCTGCTGAAGGCACGGGTCCAGTTCGCCAGGGCAAAAGCTCAGGCTCGGGGGGAGCAGCTTGACGCTCAGGAGATGGTGCTGGAGAAGAAAGAGGCATCCGTCGCGGCCCTTCAAAGGTATGCGGAGAACTTCCACGCCGAGGCCGTGAGCCTCCATGCTTCCACTGATGCATGTCTCGTAGCCCTGACGGAACTCCAAGAGACACTTGTCCGTATGTAGGAGGCGGTGGGGCAAAGGAGAGGGAGCTCTCCGACCGTCTGGAAGCCTATGAGGCGGAGCAGATGCGTCTGGAGGAGCGACTTAAGGACGTCAACGGGCGGGAGGCCTCTGCTGCATCCAAGGAGTCTGACCTGGAGGAGCGGGCTGCACGGCTGGGCACCAGGGAGCAGGCCCTGGTTGTTCTGGAGCAGGGACTAGCCGCTCGAGAATAGGAGCTGGCGAGGAAGAGTTCGACGGAGGAGAAGGCTTCTTCCACCAAGGAGGTCAAAGATCTCCGAGCTTATCGTGCTGCTGAGGCACAGAAGGTCTGGGACTTCCTCGCCGTGCAGCGGCGGCCCTGGAATCCTTCGGATTCAGCCCCTTGCGCCCCGGAGCACTACAGGAATCCAGACAATAGACGACGGCCGGAAACCATCGTCAATAAGGACACTACCGTCGTCAATAAGTTATTGACGACGGTAAAACTTTATAGACGACGGTTTTCGGCTGTCGTCAATTATTAGTCGTCAATAAATTTATTAACGACGGTAACCGTCGTCAATAATCTTTTTGACAACAGCTAAATCTAGCTGTCGTCAATAAACTTATTGACGACAGCTATGATAGGAACCGTCGTCAGTTACGATGGCTTATTGAAGACGGTTTCTGGTACCTGGCCGTCGTCAATAACAATGGCTTATTGACGACAGCTAAATCAGGCTGTCGTCAATAAGCTTATTGACGACGGCCAGGATTTCAACCATCGTCAGTAACCGTGGCTTATTGACGACGGTTTACACTAGGCCGTCGTCAATAACAATTGCTTATTGACGACGGTTTCTGGTACCTGGCCGTCGTCAATACTAATGGCTTATTGACGACGGCCAAGTACCAGAAACCGTCGTCAATAAGCTTTCCAATTTTTTTTAGAAAAAACAGAAAATCCTGCCCTGGCTTCGAGGCCAGCCCTGGCTCGATGGCCAGATCACAGGCAATCAAAATATACATCACAGAATTGCATAAAAACACTATACGCACGCCACACTACCCTACGCTACCCCGACCGCTGCCACTGGAGTCCAGGAAGTCGTCGTGCGCTCGTCCAAACGCTGGTTGCTGAGGGGATGGAGTTTCTTGAGCCCGCGTCGCTGATCCCTATGATGTACATGTATAGTTAGACAAATTAGAAGTTCACAAATGTGTATATGATTAAATAAACTCATTACAAGTTAAAATTGAGCAAGTTAGCTAGATTTGGCTATGTTTGAGTAAGTTTGCTCATATTTTACTAAGTTTGAGAAGTATGGACTAGTAGTGTTTGTGTTTGAGCTAGTTCAAATAGTTTTGGCTATGTTTGAGTAAGTTTGGTCATATTTGACTATAATTGAGTAAGTTGTACCATATTTTACTCAGTTTGAGGATGTTTAACTAGTTTTCTCTAAGTTTAAGTAAGTTTGATCAAATTCAACTAAATTTGAGCAAATTTAACTAGTTGCAGCTATTATGAGAAATTTTGTACCTGTGCTCCTGACGTCGGCCCCTGTGGTAGCTGTATCGGTGGCGGCGCCCACTGAGGAAAGACAACGGGCTGTCCTGTGGCCATAGCCTGCAAATATGAAGTAAATTATTATACATGTCATTTATATATTAGAAACGTTGAGTACAATGATCTGAACTTACCTGCATGGCAGCTTGCAGCTGTAGCATGTACGAGTGTTGATACTCGTTCCTAGCCCGAAGCTCGGCTGCCTGCCTCTCGTTCGCGAGCCTCAGCGCTTCCTGCGTCCTCTGGAGCTCCTCTTGGACATTCTGGAGCTCCAGATCATGGCTGCCACGCCTGCTGGATCCACCCTGCGATGAAGAGGCCCTTGAGTAAGACCGCGCCTCCCTCGAGTCTACTACTCCATCGAAGATGGCCAACCTACACAACAAAGTAAGAGTATTAAAGTTTCGTGTCTCGAAGTTAATGAAAGTAAATGAAAACAACAGAACTGTTCTTCCAACCGGTATACATCCAACTACGATCCTCACCCATGTTTGAATCTGCAGTTTAATGTCAAGGAAATTATAGTTACTTTATAATTTATTTATGTCACGGCCCTACATCTATTGGAAAGGATAGGTCCTAAACCCACCCAAGAGTGATCGAGCGGAGCGTGCTCATGACGAGACGCGTGGTATGGATCCGAATGAAATTTTGGCAGCATAACCCCGCTGTTCTCCACTGCACACCCAAAAATGGTGCAGCAGAGAACAACAGGGTTATGCCGTCGAAATCTTGTCTAGACCTAAACCCGCGTTTCATCACATGCCACGCCCCCTCGGTCACTCCCAGGCTGTCCAAAAAGGGACAATTCCGAACGTACACGCCTCACATGCGTAACACATGTGAGACGGGCCCGTTCGAAACGGGTGACGCATGTTGTATAGGTTTACGTCAATCTTTCGTTTTTGAGTCATTTAAAAGAGAGAGAGGAAAGAACGAGAGAGAAGGAAAGAACGAGAGACAAAGAAGTGGGTCAGCCATCCTAAGTTATGTCCCGTTGGGGCCTGCCATTATCTTACGACGCCTTTAGGGTTAGCCGTCGTACGTTATGCCCCGTCGTAAGTGGGTCAAAGATGAAACCGCAACGTCGGGGGCCGCCGTCCACGCGCGGGAGCTTGCCGTCCTCCGTGCCTGTCTCGACTAATACATTACCACTAAATGAGCCGTGACAGACCCTAAATGGGTCGTGTCAGGCCGGACCGGGCCGAAACCCATTTATTTACATATAGTAACTAATCACACAATCAATCAAAGTATTAATTAAACAATAATCAATTACAATACTAATTAAACAATTAATCAACTAAGGTCGGACAGCGCGGCAGGGCGGGGCTTGGGGCGGGGCCGGGCGGCACAGCAAGGCGGGGCTCGGGGCGTCACGCGTCGAGCGGTGGCGGCCGAGGCGCGGCCGGGGCTCGGCGCGAGCAGGGGCGGCCGGGCGGGGCTTGGGGCGGGACGGCAGCGGCTGCAGCAGGGCGGGGCGGGGCGTGGGGCGGTCGCTCTGCGGCGGGGCGGGGCGATGCGCAAACCTCATCCATCTTCTTCCTTTACTTTGACACCTCAGTCTCCGATTGGCACGGGCGGCGATGGCGAGGAGGGGAGTGTCGTACGTGTCGGTGGCACAGCTGGTGTCCCTTGCTAGCGACCCCAGCGTTGCCATCGTCAACGTCAGGGACGAGGAGAGGAGCTACGACGGCCACATCGTGGGCTCGCACCTCTACGCCAGCGACACCTTCGCCGACCGGATGCCCGACCTGACCCAGGCCACGGAGGCCAAGGAAACCCTCGTCTTCCACTGCTTCTGTGCGAATTGGTTAAAGCAAAGATTGGGCCCATCTAGGTAACTTGTGGTATAACACATTCTATGCTCAACTGAAATAATCTATAGTATATCACATTTTTCGCGATAAGAAAGAAATTTTCAGAAAGGTTGCCTGTGCCATGAGAAGAATTATGAAGTCTTGCACTAAGATCTTTCAATATGCATTACTAATAATTAGTGGGCTCTGCGCGTGGAAGATGCCTCCTCACGCTTGCATGCTCTAGTGGTCACAGAAACGTAAAGGAGTCACCCACTCTATCGTTAGCTCAACAGTGGAAGTTATAATTAAGCTAACACTCATCATTTGGAAAGTTAAAAATCAAGATCTAAAGAAAATCTCCATAAAGTAAAAAGTAGCAGGCATTCCTGGGACAGCAGTAACGAGGCAAAGTGCTAGTTAGGATTTCTGGAGATGTCAGATGTACACAAAAAGAGAAGTGATATCAGCTGAACAAATGAATATGCTAAATATCCACAGAGAAAATTATCTTTTGGTCCTACTGCGTTCTTGAAAATAACTTATAAAGAGCCTTCCTTTGGTATGATTTAACCCTCACTAATAGTTGTATTGACAGAAATCAAAACGTCACACACGTTATTCTGTACCATTGAATCAAACTGAAAGTGGGGCGGGCAGTGGGATAGCCTGCACACCACCACTCTGACCGCAATATTATTTAGCAGGATCAGCGGGCTCCAACAGGATTATAAAAGCTGCCCGCTAGAGTTTAGTGGGCTTTGCAGTAAGATACAAATTCATTTGTGGGTGCCGCAGGTATTACAAAGCAAGCAACGTTACTTCAAAAACGCAAACTCTAATCCAAATTCACATGTTATAACTTTAGTAAAACTAACATTTTCTTAAAGATTCCTCACCAGATATTCTGGTTCTCATGTGGAACGACCATTGGTTAAACACACATGTATCTTCAGTAATAAAATCATACGTATCTCCAGTAATAAAAACACATATATCCCTGACAATCAAAGGCATATGTATCTTCAGCAATAAAAAAAACCCGTATATCAAATCTGTCCTATCCTAAGCTCGAGTTACAACTCACAACATTATCAAATCAAAATGACACCATGTCACTGTTTATTCCTGCAGCTCTCGCAGTTTCACAGTGTGAATGTCAATGTTTCTTTACCTGTTAGCAAGTGTTTTGCCACATCAGTTTTGCTAGGGACTGAAATGGAACTGGCCACGAGACCACACATGGTTGAGTTGATCGCTCCATACAGTTCTAGGCTCTAAACAGAGCGCCCCTGTCTCTCTTTTCCTCAGCGTTCCAGCGTCTAAGCCTAGAACTGTTAGAGAGGAAATTCGCAAGCTAAAATAAGTAGCTGTCCTCTGTGTCTGGAACACATATTTCCCCGGGATCTGATGAGCGTTCGAGGAACAGCTGCTTGGCTCACTGAGCACGCAAGCAACTCTCTCCAGCCATTGGCGCGCGCTAACGATGGTAGCAGACAGTGAGCCGGAACGAACCAGTGGCCGGGGCCGGGCCGGCCGGTGGCCGGTGGCGCGGCCCCGACAAAATCCGGGGAGAGGCCGGAGGGGAGGGGGAGGGGACTTACCTCGGCCGGAGACGGGCGGCGGCGGTGGCGGGGACGGGCGGCGGCGACCGGGACGGCGGCGACGGGCGGCGGCGGTGGCGGGGACGGGCGGCGGCGACCGGTGCGAGTCGGGAGGCGGCACTGGCCGCCTCCCGGCTCGCGCACGGGTTATATACCCCATTATTGATGACGGTGCTAGGAAACTGTCGTCAATAAGGACTTGTTGACGACGGTACTAGGTCACCGTCGTCAATAACTTCTCGGGTGGGCCCGAATTTAGTTAAAGACGATGGCCAGCGTCGTCAATAATTTATTGACGATAAGTTATTGACGACGGCTAGATAAAGCCGTCGTCAATAACATTAAAGACGACGGCCCCGTCGACAATAAATTTGGCCGTCGTCAATGATCGTTTTTCCTGTAGTGGAGGGCCGGTCCAGGAGGTGAGCCAGGTGCTCCCTGCCCTGGACTCAGCAAGAGAGAAGCTCCTGACGCTGGAGAGTATCGTGGGGGAGCATCTGGAGGCCGAAGGCAAGGCCCTGGCTCAGATGGTGGCAGGGCATGTGCTCTCCTGTCTTCAGAGCTCTGACCCCAGCATCTCCCTGGAACCCGTGGTGCAGGGCCACAGTGCAGAGCTGTCGGAGGCGGCGAAGTCTTCCGTGGAGGAAGCCGCCCGACTTGTATCTGCTAGGTTCCAGCGCGGGTAGCTCCTAGGTCTCCCGCCTGCTTTGTATCCTCTTGTGTATGCCGGAGCTCTACTGTTATCAATACTTTTTGTTTAAGTCTTATGTTACCTTGAGTTGTTGATGTAGACTTCGGACCCTTGACAGCGCAAAGGTCCGGAATAACTTAGCCGATGTGGGTAGCTCTTTGTCGATGCCCCGAGCTTGTTCCTCTATGTCCTTAGCAGCATAAAGACCCAGGGTGCTCCGGCAGTGTGGCTACCACTCCTTCCGGATCCTCGGCGGCGCAAGGACCCAACGGAAGTTCGGCCCCTGTCTTCAGCTTGTCGTAGCTAGTACTCCGAGTCTTCTGCTTGCTGCTGCAGTGGTCCGACGTCCTGCCCGCGTGGTTCACCGTGATGGCCCCCTGGTAGGTGTGGCCCTGGTGTTGGGGCACACCTACCACTAGATGAGTCAGGGCGTCTGCATTGGGCCCCCTGGGGGGTCCAGAATGCCAGGGACCTGTGCGGACCTACAGTCATGGCAGGAAAATGGAGTAGTCATGCTCACTGGTCACTATTCCTTGTTTGGTAGCTTTGTTGTGGCTTACAATCCTTAGCTAAGCTGCGGGGCTTGGGTAATTCGATGCGGGTCACCCGGGTTATGGTTAAATCCATGCCCAGAGGTATGAGCTATCCGGTTCCCGGGTACCGAGCCGTAGCGCTGGAGAGGCAGGGTACGCACGCTTAGGGTACGGAACCAGGCATAGCAGACGTCGCCCCTGGATCTCCCTCGGGCATAAGCTTTTCGGGGGAGGGCCGTTAGGCGCCATAAGGCCCCCAGGCAATGAGTTAACCAAAGATCCCTGAAGCTACGATCGAGACTTTGCTCGAGGGTATGAGCCGTCCAGCTCCCCGGTACCGAGTTGTAGCGCTCGAGAGGTAGGGTACCGACGCTAAGGGTACGGAACCAGGCATAGCAGGCTACACCCCTGGACCTCTGCTGGCGTAAGCTTTTTGGGGGAGGCACCATTCGGTGCCATAAGGCCCCTGAGCAATGAGACGACCGCAGGATCCCCTAGTACGCCACAGGTACTTCAAGCAGACCTGCCAGTACAAGGATATCATAGCTCTTGCTACGGTTGGACACAAGAAAAGGTGATTGGCAAAACGGCCGGGGCAGTATGGAAAGAAAGCACGAAAAGTATGGGGGCAATGTCCAGGGTCTGGTTACTTCTCTTTCCCATAGGCGTGTTCTTTCTGGCCCCCAAGTACTCAGTTGTAGCGCTAGGGTGGCAGGATGTGCACGCTAAAGGTACGGAACTAGGCATAGCAGGCTACACACCCTGGACCTCCCGCGGGCGTTAACCTTTCAGCGAGGAGGCCTTCCAGCGGCACGGGGCCTAGGTCAAGTGTGTAGGACAGGCTTCAGACATGCGTTTTACAGTTGATATGCATGAGCTAGCACAAACTGTAAATAAAGTGCGCGGGGTAGGATAAACTTTTCTTATTTGTGGCTTCCATCTGGTAATAGGAGGCAACAGGCTGTTTAAGAAGGCAGTGACCTGCCCCGGATGACAAGAGTAGTTGGATCCCTCCGGGACTTGGCTGTTCTAAGCGCTGTTCCTAGACACTATGACGCCCTTACAAGAAAGAGAAAAAGAAAAAAAAATCCTACCACTGCGCTAAGGGTAGAACTTACAGAGGTGTTCTATATCCTGTGGTCTGGGTAGAGATACCCATCCCCTGCAGCCAGGCGGGCGCACCTGGAGCGGCATACATGTACTGGTCGGGAGGGACCCTGCCAGCTGGGGGGAGGGTTTGTCACCCCTTCTCGAGAAAGCATTGGCCGAGTCACCAGGTGACCCTACCTTGGGCTGCCTACTCTGAGCATACCATTGTCGGAGCTTTTTGCGGTGTAGCGCATTTTGAGCAGCCTCTAGCCATGTCGCCTCGTCCACGAGGTCGATTTCTTCATGCAGGAGCTGATCTTGCGCGGCTTCGCCGTATGTCCGAACATTGGGTGAGCCCTTGGGGTGTTCTGGAGGGAGAGCGGCCTCGACCCCCTACACCATTGTAAGAGGGTGTTTTCCCTTGTCGCACGACGGATGAGGGGGAATGCCTGGTTAGGTGTGGAGCCTCTTGCGTCGCTCGCTGTAATCGCTGGAGTCATAGTCAGAGTGGTCTTAGACGGATTTCAATGCCCTCTCAGTGTCTTGGTACTCCATACCCTGCTCTGTGTCGGCCTCAGGTTTGTCCTTTTGTTTACCCTCCCGCTGGCAGGAGGGTGCGCCGTCTAGGCGCGATCGCTGCTGTTGCAGCTCTCGGAAGCGTTCCGCGAGCTTCCTGATCTCGCGGCAGTCCCTAGCGCCGCGGCTGCCAGTGTTGTGCACCGGGCACCACTAGCTGTTGTCGCCGGCGGATGACGGCCGTGGGCACTTGTCAGGGCGCGGGGCTCGGCCCCCACCAGCCGCTGCTAGAGCAGCAGTGGATGCCCGGTCAGAGGCTTGTCCCTGCCTCCGGTCTTGTTCTTTTTTTCTACCGCGTGAAGCAGCAGCCTCTCCGGCACTCCCTGCCGCGGAGGCGGGTCACGAGTGTCAATCTCGGCCTTCCACCACCCTGGCACATTTTTCGGCCAGACTGAAGAGCTCGGAGACGTCTTGCACGTCATGCAAGGCTAACTTCTTGAGCATCTTCTTGTTGCGGACGCCTTGCTAGAAGGCGACAACGACGGAGGCATTGGAGATGCGGGGGATGGTGTTCCTAAACCTGGGAAAACCGCTGGATGAAGGATCACAGCGACTCCCTGTCTCGCTGTCGCACGGCGTGGAGGTCAAGCTCGGTGCCGGGTCGCGCGTAGGAACTCCCAAAGTTGGTTGTCAATCTCTAGCACAACTCTTCCCAGGACGAGATGGATCCTGGGGGAAGGTTCATAAGCCATGACCGGGTTGTGCCGGTCAGATCCACGGGGAAGTAGTTGGCCATGACGGCCTCATCCCCTCCTGCAGCTAGGATGGAGGTGGAGTAGATCTGCAGGAACGCGGCGGGATTGATTGTCCCGTCCTATTTTTCTGGCAAGTGGGGCCGGAACTTGGGTGGCCATACCACCATACGAAGGTGCGGGGCGAGTGCCATGCAGCCTCCTACTGCCCCCAGAGAGGCAGGGGTAGGCAGAGCGCGGCCCACCGGTACGGTGCTCAGAGAGCGGTACCCCCCATCGAGGTTGCGTCGCCTCTCGTGGCATCACTCAATGGTGGTGCGACCATCCTCACTCGCGAGGCGACGGTTCAACTCGACCCTGAGGTCAGGTGAGGCAGTCGCGTGCAGAGCTTCTACCCCATGAGCTACCATCAGTGTACACGACTGGGCTAGCGAGGGCTCATCCGGCTGTATCCTGTAGGCAGGAGAGTTCATGGCAGCGGCAACGAGATGGTCGTCGTCATGTCGCCACTGCTCCGCCGCCTCGGGGGTGGCACCCTCACCCGGAGGGTTGTGGAGGAGAGCGTGTGCTGCGGCCAGCACACTCTCTGGGCTCGGCCATGGTAGTGTTGTCGCCACTACCGGGGAAGTGGGTGGCCAAGAGAAAGCGACCACCGGCGGTGTAAACACCAACGGCACACCATCCGCATGGTTGCCAGTCCATCCCTACCTGGGCGCCATGGGCGCCTCAGGGGCTCCAGCGTTCCGGTTGCCGGTTCGGCCGGATTTAGGCACTGGGGCCGCTGGTGGCACGCCGGTCATCTCACCGCCGGCCTGACCAGAACTGCCCGCCCTAGAGCGGGAGGTAGCTTTATCGTCTCCTGTCTGGAGACGACGGCGAGGTGGGCGAGAAGGCTCACCATGAGAAGTGTCGTTCATCATGGTCGTGAGGAGAGCGCGTAAAACCCCCCTTCCTGGCACGCCAAATGTCGGAGTGTGAGATGCGACACTCCTTCCGGCCTGCTCAGAAGCAGCCCGCGAGGTTGTTTTTTCCCGGAGGGGGCTTGGCGCCCTTCGCGACCTGGGCTCGAGGGAACGGATGAACATGAGGATTTATGTGGTTTGGGCCACCGGATCATAATACTCTATGTCCACAGGTGTGCTTGTTTTATTGCTTGAGCACTTGTGCGTGGTGTGATCTTGAGTGTGGGGAAGTGAAACCCCTTGCGGGGGTGGTCACCCTAGTCCTTTTATAGTTCAAGGCCAGGGTGGTTACAATGAGGCATGGGGCCCGACAGGTGGCCCCAAAGATTTGAGTGTCCTATACACGACCTAGGGCTTCGTCCTCTGAGTAGAGTGGTCAGTGGGGGAGTTAAGTCCCTCCATCCGGTGCGCTGAGGGCCCCTGACCGCTTGTCAGGTAATGATGAAGACGCGTCTTGTCACCGCGTCTCCTCGCCCTTCTTTGGCAGCTGCGTGCCGTTGGGCGGCACCGTTCCGCTATCACGCCTCGCCGTCCTGTCTTGTCACTGTTATGGCGAACAGGCAAGGGACGAAAGTGTGTGCTGTGTGCCATGCTTCTGGGGAGGCGGGAGCCTCGAATGCGAAGCCTGACAGTGCACTTTCTTCTTGACTTCGCCGACCCACGGCCCACGATGGATCACGAGGTGAGTGGCGGCTCTGGATCCCTTATCGACGGGCTTGGTGTCTCGGGACACGTGGCAACTCCGGACCTCACCTCAGCAGGGAGGCCTGGACCGGAGCAGGGGCACATGTCAGCTCCGGAGCTGTCCTAAGCGGGGAGGCGGCTTGGAGCCAGTGGGCACGTGGCAGCTCCGGACCTCACCTCAGCAGAAAGGCTCTGACCGGAGCCCAAGGAACATGCCAGCACCGTAGCTGTCCTCAGCGGGGAGGTGGCTCGAAGCCAAAGGACGTGTCAGATCCGGACATCACCTCACCCGAGAGGTTTAGGCCGGAGCCAGGGACACGCGCTAGCCCCGGTGCTGTCCTCCTCGGGGAGGTGACCTAGAGCCGGGGACACGTGGCTGCTCCGGACCTCACCTCAGCAGGGAGGCTCAGGTCGGAGCCCAGGGCACGCGTCAGCTCCGGAGCTCAGGTGGACGCGGTAGCCCTAGGTTTGACCATGGGCCCCAAGGTACGTGGTTTATGTGGGGGCCCGCCTTAGCAGGGAGGATGGGCCCAGGCTGTCTTTTACCCACTATGAGGGGGTAACCGGTCTGCAGAGCACCAACAGTGGCCCCCAGGCCCATCTCAGGGGAGGCAGTGAGCCCGCAGGTGGGGCCCCCATCTCTCCCACGTAGTGGTTTTGAGCCTGTGCTTTGGATACTGAACAGTGGCGAGACTTTTGCATAGTGGACGAGTGGTTGTACCTGGAAGACGAAAAGGCTGCATGTCCTTAGCGTAATGGGCGTACTCGCCGGTCAAAGTGGGAGCACATCGCCGACGTAGTGGACGCGTGCTCGTCCTTGACTTGTGGGTCGGGGCGACGTGCTCGAAGGGTTGCCCCGGGGCAGTTACTGCGGCAGCCTTTGAGTTGGCCGCTGCAGCTCCACCATGCCGCTTTTCCCGGGAACCGCCGGACGTTCCCGAGAAGTTACCCGCCTAGCCCCCAGTGTCTGATGGGTGGACTTGGCTCCTACTCATAATTGGTGGATGCAGGTAACTCGCGACACGGAGCAATGGAAATCCAAACGCCGCTCCTATTGCCCTGCCATAGGTCGCGGACGTATAAAGAGAACCCTTCAGGAAAAGGACAGTTCCCTTCCGCCTTTTGCAATCTTCGCCTTCCTTCTGCGCGCTGGAAGCCTCTGCTCCCCAGCGCTCACAACCTTTCTTGGCCACCATGTCTTCCGGCCTCCGTTCATCCAGGCTCAGGAGCGATGGTGACATCGCTATCATGAGTCGCCTGCTCGACTGGCAATCAGCCACGTTCGATGGAAAGATCCGCCGCGGGAGGGTCCTGCTGACCGACATGCGACCCGGCCAGGTGGTACTCCATACGCGCTTGTTTCGGTGGAGGATGAGCTAATCACGTGTGGTGGGAGCAGTACTTTGCGGTGACGATCCGAGTTGCCCATGGTACATACCAGCGGAGGAGAACCTCAGCCTCCAACTGACGGTAGGAAAGAACGTGATCGACAGCCAAGCTGTTCATATGGCTCCACTTCCCGGGGAGTTCAAGTAGAGCACCAGCCACCGTGACCATTTCGAGAGAGCTCACAACGCACTCCATAATGTGCTTCTTCCGACGATTAAGCGACTAAATGAGCAGCATAATCAGTTGTGTCATCTGAAGAAGGCGGGGAAGAAAATCCATGTCAACATCACGGCTTTGCAGAAGCAGATATAGGCTATGACGCAGCAAAACGAGGTCCTCACTCAAGAGCGTGATGATGCTATTGAGGAGGGGCAGAACTGGAAGATGGACTACAACCAGGCTATCGACGAGGTGTATGCGTTGCAGGACCTCGTACCTCCGGTAGTGGGCCTACCAATGGTAGGTGCCGTACCCGTGGTTCTCGGTATTCCGGTGATGCCGGAACCCGAACTTGAAGAGGAGGTCATGGACCCTGAGCCACCGGCAGAACCAGGGGAGGAGGAAGACCCGCAGGAGGTCAACTTCTACTCCAACTAGGGAGTTTACCATTGCCGAGTAGGGCAGCGAGGGTGGTGTGTAAATAATATTTGTAACAGCGACATGTCGTGTAAACAGTAGCGTGTGTAGATGTAGTGACGACATGAGCATGACTTTTCGAAGTTCCGAGAATAATGTATCTTGTATAAAGTTTTTGCTTTATCAATATATGTGAATGGTGTGTGAATTTCTCAATGCGTCACTACATTACCTACTGATCTTATGGAATTTTGAGTATGACATGTGCTGACCGTTGCTGTTTTAAATTTCAGAATGACTTGCACTCGTGCCAACCCTGAGGTTGGGGGTTCCAGTCAGGGGGGAGAGGCCTCCCAACGGCCTCCAGAGACTTCCTTGGGACAGAAGCAGCAGCAACCACATCAACCACCACCGCCAACGATCACGTTGAAAGATATAGTTGCAGCCATGGCGGGTTCGCACCAGCAGCACACTGAGTTTCTGTGCACCCTTATCGAGAATACGTCTCATCCAGAGAGGCGTCAAGATCGGGAAGAACAACAGTAGAGTTCTTACTCGGATTTTCTCGGGACGCATCCCCCGGTATTCTCAAGGGTGGATGAGCCCATCAATGCGGACAACTGGCTCCGCATGATGGAGATGAAATTTGGGCTGCTCTGTGTTAGGGAGCAGCAGAAGACACAATTCATGGCCCAACAACATATGGGGTCCGCAAGCGCTTGGTGGGCGAACTTCTACGCTTCTCAACCCACCGATCAGGTATTGACTTGGGCGGAATTCCGGACGGCCTTCAGGGTCTATCATATACCGCCAGGTCTTATGAAGAGGAAGACGCAAGAATTTCTCCACCTGCAGCAAGGAAACAGGAACGTGCTGGAGTATGCTGGGGTGTTCAATGATCTCGCCCTCTATGATTCCTACCATGCCGATACGGATGAGAAGAGGCGGGATTTCTTTTACCAGGGGCTAAATCCGCTCCTGAAGGACAAGCTTGCAATGTTTAATCACGGCAGCCTCAACAAGATAATTGACGCTGCGACTATTGAAGAAGACACGGGCAAGGAGTTGGCTGCAGCAGAAAAGAAGCGAAGCATGCCGCAGAGCAGCGGAGAGGGAGGTGGTCCTCCCCAAAAATACCGGATGGTGTATCGTACATCATCAGGTCAATGCTGGCAGCCACCGCAGCGACTAATGCAGTTCCGCAATCGACCGTATCCACAGCCGGCGTTCCGACCGGCACTACCCGCACCTCCGCAGCAACAACAGCAGCAGCATGTGATGCCGCGTGCGTTTGCACCTCAGCAGCACATGCCGGGCTTTCGTCCCCCAAGCATCGGCTAGCCACCGTACACATGTTTCAAGTGCGGTCGCCAGGGGCACTTTGCCAATAATTGCCCCGAGAAGCAAGGCAGCGGAGTGGAACCACATTTTCCGGGGAGGAATCAGCCCCGGAATCCCATGAATGCATGGTGGGCAAACCCAAGGCTTGCATTGTTCACCAACTCGCCATAGAGGATGTACCGTAGGGAGAACCCATTCTTGCGGGTATGTTTCAGCTCCACAAACATCCTGCCATAGTTTTATTTGATTCGGGTGCCACGCATAATTTCATTAGCCAAGCTTATATTGCTAAGCACAGTTTGCAAATAATACCCACTGAGAGTCCATATTTGATTTGTTCACCGGGTGGTAAAATTTCAGCAAGCATGATGGTTCGAAAAGCATCATTGTGCCTAGGGGGTAGAGTGTACCCTACGTCTTACATGGCTTTAGAGGGACAAAAGGTCGATGTCATCTTAGGGATGTCATGGTTAACCCACCACGGCGCTGTTTTAGACACCGTTCTACGACTCGTGCATTTGCACCCAGAAATGCACGAGTCTCATTCTTTATTTCTGGACAGTCCAGAAATAAAACTTCCAACCGTATACCAATCCACCACCATCAGATTGGTAGATATTCCAGTAGTCTGTGGGTTTCCCGACGTATTCCCGGATGATTTACCTGGTATGCCGCCCGACCGGGAGGTGGAGTTCAAGATCGAACTTGCACCGGGAGCAATACCAATATCCAAAAGGCCGTACAAGATGGCATCGAAGGAGTTGGCAGAACTTAAAACGCAGTTGACGGACCTGCTGGAAAAGGGGTTTATTAGGCCGAGCTCCTCACCGTGGGGCTGTTCGGCATTATTTGTGAAGAAGAAAGATGAAATATTGTGGCTTTGTGTGGACTATCGTCCACTAAACGCCGTAACAATCAAGAACAAGTACCCATTGCCACAGATCGACATGTTGTCTGATCAGTTGGTCGAAGCAAAGATCTTCTCCAATATGGATTTAAGATCAGGGTACCATCAGATTAAGATACTGGCTGAGGACATCCCGAAGACGACTTTCTCGACGAGGTACAAACTTTATGAGTACCTGGTCATGTCCTTCGGCCTCACCAACGCTCCAGCTCATTTCATGTACTTGATGAACTCAGTATTCATGCCAGAGCTGGACAAGTTTGTCGTGGTCTTCATCGACGACATCCTGGTTTATTTGAAGTCGGAGGAAGAACACGTGAAGCACCTGCGTATAGTCTTGGAACGGCTGCAAGATTACAAGCTATACACAAAATTTGGTAAGTGCGAAGTCTGGATATCGCAAGTACCTTGGGCATATTATTTCAGCGGAGGGCATCACTGTAGACCCGAGCAAGATTACACAAGTGCTGAATTGGAAGTCCCTGAGGTCTGTCCACGAGGTGTGAAGTTTCCTTGGACTCGCAGGATATTATCGGAGGTTCATTCCAAACTTCTCAAAGATTGCCAAGCCTATGACCGAACTGCTGAAGAAGGCTACCAAATATGTTTGGAGTCCAGCATGTGAAGCGGCATTCAAGGCTTTAGTGAAGCACCTAGAACCAGCACCAGTTTTGGTGCAGCCAGACACAACAAAACCATTCGATGTGTACTCCAATGCATCCAGCATTTGGCTTGGATGTGTGCTGATGCAAGACCGACGCGTGGTCGCATATGAATCATGGCAGCTCCGGAATCATGAGCAAAACTATCCAACTCATGACTTAGAACTTGCTTCCGTGGTACTAGCTCTCATGATGTAGAGGCACTACCTACTTGGTAACCTCGTACATTTATATACCGACCACAAGAGCCTCAAGTACATCTTCACTCAGAAGGAGTTGAACATGAGGCAGCGAAGATGGTTGGAGTTGATAAAGATTACAAAATAGAGATAGATTATCATCCCGGCAAGGCAAACGTGGTGGCGGATGCGCTGAGTCGCAAGTCACATGTACATAATCTGACCATCACACCGGTTGAAGACAGTGAACCACCCTTGTATGTGGTTCCCCATGGAGCTCACTACAACCTAGATCTTATCCCCACCATCCATGAAGAGATAGTGGCAGCCCAGAAACATGGCAAGGGTATGTCGCATTTGCATAGACATGTAGACAGTGGGGAGCTGAAGTTTTTCTGAAAGGACGGAGACAGCGTTGTGTGGTTCAAAAACAGGATCATCGTACCCCGTAAACCGGAGTTACAGAAGAAAATCTTTGATGAGGCACACTTGTCAAAGTTTTCTATTCACCCCGGCAGCAACAAGATGTATCAGGAGCTCAAGGGTAAATTTTGGTGGACACGGATGAAGCGAGAGATCGCTAAATATGTGTACGAGCGTGATACATGTCGGAGAGTGAAAGCTGATCATATGAAGAAACCGGGACTATTGCAACCCTTAGGCATTCCTGCCTGGAAGTGGGAGGACGTGAGCATGGACTTCAACGTTGGTTTACCCACCACATTTCAGAAACATGATTCTGTGTGGGTGATCGTCAACAGGCTCACGAGATCTGCCCATTTTATCCCGGTCAATACCAACTACAACGCCAACAAGTATGTTGAGCTGTACATCTCACGGATCCTGTGTTTACATGGTGTACCCCGCACTATCATCTCGGATCGGGGCACTTTATTTGTGTCTCGTTTTTGGGATCAGTTGCATGCTGCCTTGGATACAAAACTGATCCGTAGTCCAGCGTACCACCTGCAGATGGATGGGCAAACCGAGCAGGTAAATCAAATCCTAGAAGACATGTTATGAGCTTGTGCTATTAACCACGGTAAGAATTGGGATGATCACTTACCGTTAGCCGAGTTCTCGTACATTATTGGGTACCAGGCCAGCATTAAGATGGCACCCTACGAGGCGCTATACGGGAGGAAATGCCGCACACCGCTGAATTGGTGTGAATCCGGCGAAAGGGTCACCTTCGGGATTGATCTTGTCAACAACGCGAAAGAAAAAGTTTGGCTTATTCAAACGAACTTAAAAGCCGCCCAATCCCAAAAAAATCAATATGCGGACCGGAGAAGACGCCCTCTACAATTTGAGATCGGAGATCACATGTATCTACGTGTATCTCCGATGAAGGGCATGAACAGGTTCGGGGTCAGAGGAAAGTTAGTACCCCGATTCATTGGTCCGTTCTAGGTTCTGGAAGGATGTGGATCCGTTGCATACTAGCTGGAATTACCAGCGACACTCTCCAGTGTGCACGACATCTTCCACATTTCTAAGCTGAGGAAGTGCCTCAAGTTTTCAACCACCGTTCAGCTGGGAGATATCGAGGAACTGAAACCGGATCTCATGTATTGGGAGGAACCGGTTCAGATCATTGATGAGAAGGCCTGAACCACACGCAACCAAACGTTTTGGTTCTATAAAGTTTTATGGAGTAATCACTCCAAGGATGAGGCGACATGGGAGAGCGAAGGATTTCTTCGCGCCAAGTACCCAGACTTTTTAACGTTGCACATCCAGTAACTTTCTGCCATCCTCTCTCTCATTTTTACCTAATAATCTCGGGACGGGATTCTTTTATGGGGGAGGAATGTATGGGTCCAAGTTTTTCACTTGCTAAAAGTGTACATCACCCCACACACCTCAGCTCAATTGTGGTAAACTTATGAACACATTTGAAGAGCATGTAACCACCATCAATTGATAAATAGATGATGAACTAACAAAATGCAAAAGTGGTATTTCCCACATGAATCATATAGGGGCTGAGCACATTATCAACTCCTAAACTTTGTTAGGAATGCTCATGCCAAATTTCACAAAAATTCAAAACCTTTTGAGCTACTTTTGGATACAATAATCAAAAGGCTAGTTTGAACTTAAATTTAAATTCAAACTCCTTTCATCCAATGAATTCAAATGAGGGATTCATATCCACATTCAGCACATTTTTATGAGATCACATACCAATTCTCAATCCATTTGGAGTTGATCTTGAATGAGCTATTTTGAGAAAATTCAAACCAAATTTGAATTTCAACTTCATATGTGCTGCAAATTCATCCAAACCAATTGATACTTTGAATCATTCAAATTCAAATGATGATTGGGTAGTTTGATCAAAGATCAAAGGGCAGAAGGGGCACACAAATTTGAAACAGTGGACAAATTCAATTTTGGAGGACAAAAATCAAAAGTGGGGTCCTCTGTCAGTCTCACAGCCTATTGAACCGACTGAAGCCGCTGTTCTCGGTTTCTTGCACGCAGCAGCGCTGGCGCCACGGCGAGGGCGTATCTGCCAGCAGCTGCTTGCTGCCCCTGGCCACCGAGCAGATTCCTCGATCTCTTATCCTCGCGCCCAATCCTCCACAAGACAGTTTCATCGGTGCCCCGATGCCTTCTCGCACAGAAACCCCGCTACACCTCGCCGCACACCCAAGCTCACCCCCTCACCATCGACGGGTCAAACCAGTGTCTGTCACGCCGAGCTGAGTCCGCAAACGAGATAGAAGACACTTTCTCGACGTCCTCGTACCGGTTCCAGCTCGCGATCGACTTACTCTGATCCGTGCCACCACCATCTCCTTCCTCGACCCCGAGCGAAGTCGCCGACGGAAGTTTGCATCACCTGGCGGAACCAAGACTGTTCAAGCCCGAAAAATCGATCACAGAGGTTAGCCACCAACCCTAGTCCCCTCTCCTAGGCCCAGTCGAGCTAGTTCAACGCCGGTGAGCCGGAATTTCAATTTTGCTCTCGGTCACCGTGTAGACAGAGAAAACCAAAACCGGAAATTCACCTGAATCACTTGATCACCGGAGTTTCTGGTCTAGCACCCAACGATCGCCTAGGCCAAATTCTAGCAAGGATGATCCATCCGGTGAGCTCAGTGTCTTGTTTTCGCCGCCGCCGGCGAAAATGTTTCGGGTCACCGGTGAGGTCTACCTTCCCGGCGATCTCCGGCCAAGAGGAGAGCAGGGTTAGCTTCCTCATGTCGCCGCCTTCGGTCGGTCGTGTTCGCTGCCGATATACATGCTCACCGTCAGACCCGAACCAAATTCCGCCACCATCGTCGCCGATGAGGTTGCCGGCGATGCCAAGGTGCACGGGGTTGTCCGGCGTGTGTACCATGGTCTGAGGAAGGTGTAGGAGGAATCCGTTTGAGAAATTATCCGGTATCGGCTGAGAACAGCGCGCACCACTGCCTCTGTTCGTCGCGCGCTCGGGCGCCGGCGAGAGGTTGAAGACGACACTGTTTGGTGGGCCCCAGGTGGCAGTAGTTTAAACAATTAGAGTTGATTTCCCGTTTTTCCTCCAAAACTTTAGAAGCCCATAACTTTGGCTAGGAGTGCCCAAATCGAGTGAACCAAATTTTGTTGGATTTAGCTCTCTGATTAATTTCCAGCCAAACATGTTTCGATCCATGAAACCCATTATTTTTCAAGAATTAATTCTCCAAAATTTAAATTGTTGGGAATTTTAACTGGTGTTACATTTGGTGTAAAATTCTGTAATTTTGCCAGGATGTTCCTTGTAATATTCCTGAGTCACCATGAAAATGTTAGATCCATCCGAGCTCATTTAGTCTAGCTGATGGTGTGATTAAGTAAACTGGTTCATAGAAAAAGAAAAATGTCCAGAAACATTTTTCAGAATATCTCTGAACTTCTTTAGCTCGTATCTTTTGCTAGGATTCTTCAAATTAGATGAAACCAATTCCATTAGAACCCTCTGAAACTATAGTTTCGAAAAAGTCATGGCTTGCTCCATGAAAATCCATAGAAAACCTAAGAGCCCTAATTATTGCCAAACATACATTTATTTGTGCAGGGCTCATATGAGTTTTGCTTCAAATGAAATTCGGCCAAGTCCCTGTTTAGGTTGTCACCAAACCACAGTAAAAATTTAAGAGTGAAAGGGGATGTCTATCTATAGTATTAGTCTTCACCATCTCAATTCAATACAAATGCATTTAAATTTGACACGCATCGTATTTCCATTTCGTGTAGTCACTAAGGTCAAAGAAAACCCAGAGGTTCTGGACTTCATTACTCCGGAAGAACAATTAGTCAACGACCAGCAGCAAGGCAAGCTCCGGTTTGCATTAACCTATTTTAAAGTCTTATGCTTTGATCACTTACCTTCTGCATTTTCTACTATGTGCATTAGTTTTGATTGGAAACCCACTTGCATAGCCAAGAGAACCAGGGATTTTGGGGTTTAGGTGACACGACCCCATTGGTCCTGTCGAGCCAGGATCACGCTGAGGGGTGCTGCGTTGCACAGCACCGTATAACACACGTCAAAGGTGCAAAGCGGAAGCGGAAGTTTTATTACATAAACAAGTTTATGAACATGTTTACATCAAAATAAGTTCAGTCTACACTCACGGGCGTAGACTAAGCATCAAGTGCACGTTCAGCCCTCGAACGTGTCCTTGCTAGCACACACGCACACTAACTCTGCGGCGTGCACGACTCCCACTCGACGGGGTTCCCCTCCTGGGGTTCCGTCTCATCTTCGGGAGTCCCTTCCTCATAGAACCCTGCAAAAGCTTCAAACACAAGCAGTGAGCACGAAGGCTCAGCAAGTCTGACCCGTCTCACCTAAACATGGAACTTCTACATGAGGGTAATGGGTTGCATGAGGTAAAAATCATTTGCAAGGACTCGCCTAATTAGTAGAACCTTACTTTCAAGTTTTAGCAGCAGGTTGTGGAGAACCTTACGCTAGGGCACATGAGAGAGCCGCAATCAAACAAGAAACGCATTTCTCTCATGTACTCTGCCCAAAGTTGAAAAGAACTTTAGTTAGCTCTAAGCTACAGCATATCATTAACCATCAATGTCCAGCTTTCAATCAGCAACATTTTAACATGTGACTAGCCTGTTCTTTCTACTTCACGGTACAGTGAACAAGTGGTACTCACTGACCACGAGGGACGGCGATTATAATCGATTTACACCTGCAGGGTTACCCGAACAACCCGTCACGTACGCCCGTACTCGATGTTGCCTACAACAACCATCACGGACGCCGTACGCTACTACCTTTCACCCGTTAGCCAAATATTGAACCGGTCCCATCGTCCCGAGCAAGAGGTCTCTGCACACGCATCTCCGTGCCGCCAGCCGATTTACACCTCAAGCTCTCAACCTACCCTCTGAACGACGGGCAATGCCTCAATAACCAGCTACCCGAGTTACATCAGTTTCCCGGTTCCCATATAGCCGGTAGGTCTTCGGTACTGTTCTAGCTTGTTCAACAGGCCCGCACATGGCTCGGTCCTCAACCGACACAAGCGGAGCTACAGCACACAGGCCCCAAAGTCCTGCTGCCCTTACTCTCCGCTCGGTCTCATTTTCTTGCCATGTGTATCATGTGCTATCTCTACCCGAGCAATGTGCCTCTAGCCTATTCTCGCGAGTAGTTCCAACTACTCGACTTGTACCGAATCCTACTCTATCCTAGCAATGCAGTGGCTAACGGGGTTTGCAATCCTAAACCCCAACCCATGGTTTTCTTGGCTATGCAGTGGGGTTTCCAAACAAGACTCTAATGCACAGAATAAAGGAAACAAGTATGTGCTCAAAACAATAAAAATTTGTAAAATGGTTAATGCAAACCGGAGCTTGCCTTGCTGCTCTTGGTCGTAGGCTAGCTGTTCCTCCGGAGTAACGAAGTCTAGGACTTCGGGTTCCTCCTCGACCTTAGCGACTACATGATAAGAGCAATGTATGTATTAATTTAAATGCATTTGTATTATCTTTGAAGTTGTGAAGTCTATAACCTTTGCTAGACAGACCGAATGACTGTGAAACTTTTACTGTGGCTTGGTTACAACCTAAACAGAGACTTGGTCAAGTTTTAGTTGCAGCAAAGCTCATTTGAGCCCGTCACAATTAATTATGTCCTTGACCTTAATTGGAACTCTTAGGGTGTTCTAGGAATTTTCATGAGACAAACTATGACTGTCTGAAAACTAGATTTTCATAGGGTTCTAATGGAGTTGGTCTCACTTAATTTGGAAGTCCCTAACTAAAGATATGAGCTAAACAATTTCAGAGAAAATTCTGTAAATGTTTCTGAACATTTTCTATTTTCTCTGGAACAGTTTCACTAATCACACCATTAGGTGGATTAAATGAGCTCAAATGGATCTGAAATTTTTATGGTAGTCCAGGGATATTTTGGTGAATATCCCAGCAAAATTTCAGGATTTTCCTCCACAGGATGCTCCAGTTAAAATTCCTAACAGTTCAAACTTTGAGGAATTAATTATGGAAAATTAAGGGTTTTCATGAAGTGAAACTTGATTTGCTGGAAAGTACTCGGAGATCTGAATCCAGCAAAATTTGGTTCACTCAATTTGGAGCTTTCTAGCCAAAGTTATAAGGATTTGAAGTTTGAACTGAAACTAAAATTCGGGAAAAAGTTTAAACTCTGGCTTGTGGGCCCCGCACACAGTGCGTCGTCTCCGTCCTCGCGCCAACTGCGCGGCGGCGGCGTTCTCCGGCGACCCTCGCCGGAACTGAGTTCCCGGCCACCCCCCGGCCCGAAACTTGCCGCCTGCCCCTTCACTGACCCCCTGGACTCGATGGTGGGGTCGCCGGCCGCCGGCGATGACCGGAAACCCGTGCGCACCGATGACAGCACCTGCTAGGGTTCCGGTGAGGTCGGTCCCGCTCTCCCGTGCACCAAATCAACCGGAAATCGGTCGGAGAGCATCAGTAGAGCATGGGAAACACGAACCAGGGCTGGGTGGAAGCTAGAAATGCCGGCAACTAGGCTCTCGACGGTGAGCCGAGGTGTTCAGCCATGGCGGCGGGGAAAACAGCCATATCATGGCCGATTCTCGATGGTTTTCTCTAATTCCAGTTCGAGCGTGGGCGCTATCGTGCGTAGAAGCTACTAGGTAACGAGCTCGTCCAACCCTCGTGCATAGAGCACGAATTTCACCCGAAGGTGAGCTCGGTCCTTATGAACTGATCAAGAGTAAATTTGGAAATTCTCGGCCGAGGGTTGATCAATCGCCAAACGGCTTTCGGCTACTCCATCTACATACAATCACGCACCTTTCTTGTGTAGAGAATAGGACGTGACAACGGCTGTGCTGTCCACGAGAGCCCGATCGGCGGCGATGCTTGGTTCGCCGGAGAAATGGTTCGGTACAGCTCGAGGACGCTTGCTCACTGGCCAACACGGCGTCTAGGAGGTTGCTCACGATCTCTTGGTGCCGTTTTGCTGTGGAGGAGGCGGTGCTCGCGAGTGATCGGGCTTGATCAAACGTGAGCTCAGGCGGCGGCGATGGCAGTGGAAGAACCGGTCGTGCACGTCGGCAGCTCGGGGAATGGGCGACTGAAGCACGCCGGGGAGGGGATAAGTAGCCCGGCGACTGGTCTCCGGCTTGGGGCGCGCAGCAGGAGCTGGCGCCGACTGCCCCCTCGGTGGCGCGCGCACACTGCACCCGGGAACCGATGGAGCTGCGTTTCAGTCGGTTTGTGATGAAGTAGAGGCTGACATGTGGGTCCCACCCCCCATTTTAACCTCTGAAATTTACTCCTAATCACTGTTGTAAACAGTGAACCGCATACTACCCTTGGCAATTCAAATTATTCACCCATGAGCCATTTGAATTGATCCAAGTTCAAATGAGGTTTGGTTTGAATGAATTTCAGCACAAGTTCAGTTTGAAATTCAAATAAAGTTTGAATTTCTCCCCCTTAGCTCATGTCAAGATCAACTCCAAATGGAGTGAAAATTGGTGTGTGAGCTCTCAAAAATGTGCTGAGTAAGAATATGCCTTCCACTTTTAAATTCATGGGATAAAAACAGTTTGAATCTGAATATGGTTTCAAACTGTCCTCTTCCTAACTATACCCAAACTGACCTCAAAAAGGTTTTGAATTTGGGTGAAACTTGGCATGGACATCCTTAGCAAATTGTAGGAGTTTTCATATGTCCATCCCATCTATATCACATGTGGGAAATACCACTTTTGCAATGTGTAAGTTTGTTCTCTAATGAGCATGTTGATAATTGTTACTTGCTCTTCATTTGTGTTCATCATTCTTCCTCAAATGAGGTGTGTGGTGTGGTGATGAACACTGCAAATGTGTGTCAAAAACTGAGGCCCTTACATTCCTCCCCCCTTAAAAGAATCTCGTCCCGAGATTATAAGGTGAAAATGAGAGAGAGGACGGTGGAAAAATTACCGGATATGCGACGTGAAAAAGTCGGGGTAGTTAGTGCGAAGGAATTCTTTGCTCTCCCATGTCGCTTCGTCCATGGAGTGATTACTCCATAGAACCTTGTAGAACCACAACGTACGGTTGCGTGTGGTTCGGGCCTTTTCATCAATAATCTGCACCGGTTCCTCCCGATAGGTGAGATCCGGTTGTAGTTCTTCAATGTCTTCCAGCTGAACGGTAGTTGATAGCTTGAGACACTTCCTCAGCTGGGAAATATGAAAGATGTCGTGCACACCGGAAAGTGCTTCTGGTAATTTCAGCCGGTATGCCACTGATCCACATCTTTCGGTAATCTGAAATGGACCGATGAATCGGGGTGCCAACTTTCCTCTCACCCCAAATCTGTTTACGCCCTTCATTGGAGACACCCGTAGATATACGTGATCTCCAACTTCGAATTGTAATGGGCGCTTTCTCCGGTCCGCATACTGTTTCTGACGGGATTGAGCGGCTTTTAGGTTCGCTTGAATTAGTCGAACCTTTTCTTCCGCGTTGTTGACAAGGTCAATCCCGAAGGTAACCCTTTCGCCAGACTCACACCAGTTCAATGGTGTGCGGCATTTTCTTCCGTATAGCGCCTGGTAGGGCGCCATCTTGATGCTGGCTTGGTACCCATTGTTGTACGAGAACTCGGCTAACGGCAAGTGATCATCCCAATTCTTGCCGTGGTTGATAGCGCAAGCTCGTAGCATGTCTTCTAGGATTTGATTTACCCGCTCGGTTTGCCCATCCGTCTGCGGGTGGTAGGCTGAACTACGGATCAGCTTTGTCCCCAAAGCAGCGTGTAGCTGCTCCCAAAAACGGGACACAAATAAAGTGCCCCGGTCCGATATGATGGTACGGGGTACGCCGTATAAGCATAGGATCCGTGAGATGTACAGTTCAGCGTACTTCTTGGCGTTGTAGTTGGTGTTGACCGGGATGAAATGGGCCACTTTGGTGAGCCGATCGACGATCACCCACACCAAATCATGTTTCTGTAAGGTGGTGGGTAAACCGACGACGAAATCCATGCTCACGTCCTCCCACTTCCAGGCAGGAATGCCCAGTGGTTGCAGAAGTCCCGGTTTCCGCATATGATCTGCCTTCACCCTTCAACATGTATCGCACTCGGACACGTATTTTGCAACCTCTCGCTTCATCCGTGTCCACCAAAACTTTCTTCTGAGTTCTTGATACATTTTGTTGCTGCCGGGGTGAATAGAAAACTTTGATAAGTGAGCCTCATCAAAGATTTTCTTCCGTAACTCCGGGTTTCGGGGTACGACGATCCGGTTCTTGAACCGTAGGACGCCGTCTCCGTCCTTCCGGAAACATTTCAACTCCCCACTGTCTATACGTCTCCGCAAATGTGACATGCCCTCGTCATTCTTCTGGGCTGCCGCTATCTCTTCACGGATGGTGGGGATCAAAGCTAGGTTGTAGAGAGCTCCGTGTGGGATCACATGGAGTGGTGGTTCGCTCTCTTCCAACGGTGTGATGGTCAGATTATTGACGTGTGACTTGCGGCTCAGCGCATCTGCCACTACGTTTGCTTTGCCCGGATGATAATGGATCTCTATCTCGTAATCCTTTATCAGTTCTAACCATCTTCGTTGCCTCATGTTCAGCTCCTTCTGAGTGAATATGTACTTGAGGCTTTTGTGGTTGGTATATAAATGTACGAGGTTACCGAGTAGGTAGTGCCTCCACATTTTTAGTGCAAGTACCACGGCAGCGAGCTCCAAGTCGTGAGTTGGATAATTTTGCTCATGGTTCCTAAGCTGCCGTGATCCATACGCGACCACTCTTCGGTCTTGCATCAGCACACATCCGAGCCCAATGCCGGATGCATCGCAGTACACATCGAACGGTTTTGTTGTGTCTGGCTGCGCCAAAACCGGTGCTGATGTCAGGTGCTTGACTAAAGCCTTGAATGCTGCTTCACATGTTGGACTCCAAACATATTTGGTAGCCTTCTTCAGCAGCTCTGTCATTGGCTTGGCAATCTTCGAGAAGTTCGGGATGAACCTCCGATAATATCCCGCGAGTCCGAGGAAACTCCGTACCTCATGAACAGTTCTCGGGGATCTCCAATTCAGCACTTGTGATCTTGCTCGGGTCCACAGCGATACCTTCCGCTGAGATGATATGCCCGAGGAAAGGCACCTGCGATATCCAAAACTCACATTTGCTGAATTTTGCGTATAACTTGTGATCTCGCAGCCGTTGCAAAACTATACGCAGATGTTTCTTGTGATCTTCCTCTGACTTGGAATATACCAGGATGTCGTCGATGAATACCACGACAAACTTGTCCAGCTCCGGCATGAATACCGAGTTCATTAAGTACATGAAGTGAGCTGGAGCATTGGTGAGGCCGAAGGACATGACCAGGTACTCATAAAGTCCGTACCTTGTCGAAAAAGCTGTCTTTGGAATGTCCTCCACCCTTATCTTAATCTGATGGTACCCGGATCTTAAATCCATCTTGGAAAAGATCTTTGCTTCGACCAACTGATCAAACAACATGTCGATCCGTGGCAACGGGTACTTGTTTTTGATGGTTACAGCATTTAATGGACGGTAGTCCACGCAAAGCCGCAACGTTTCATCCTTTTTCTTGACAAATAATGCCGAACAGCCCCATGGCGAGGAGCTCGGCCTAATAAAACCCTTCTCCAGAAGATCCGTGAGCTGAGTCTTCAGTTCAGCCAACTCCTTGGGCGCCATCTTGTACGGCCTTCGGGATATTGGCATGGTTCCCGGTGCAAGTTCAATATTGAACTCCACCTCTCTATCGGGTGGCATTCCCGGCAAATCGTCTGGGAATACATCAGGGAACTCTCGGACCACCGGAATATCTTCCAATCTGATGGTCGTGGCTTGATAGACACTTGGAAGTTTTATTTCTGGACTGTCCAGAAATAATGAGTGAGAACCGTGCACCTCTGAGTTTAAGTGCACGACTCGAAGGACGGTGTCTAAAACAGCGCCGTGGCGGGTTAACCACGACATCCCTAGGATGACATCGACCTTCTGTCCCTCTAAGATAATGAGAGACATGGGGTACACTCTACCCGCGAAGCATAATGGTGCTTTGGAGACCATTACGCTTGCTGAAATCTTCCCACCCGGTGAACAAATTAAATATGGACTATCGCTGGGTAGTATTGGCAAACTGTGTTTAGCAATGAAAGCTTGGCTAATAAAATTATGCGTGGCGCCTGAATCAAACAGTACTATAGCGGGATGCTGGTGGAGTTGGAACATACCCGCAAGAATTGGCTCGCCCTCCGGCACGTCCTCAATGGCAAGTTGGTGGACAGTGCCGGGCCTGGGGTTTGCCCGCCGCGCATTAGTAGGGTTCCGGGGTTGATTCCTCCACGGAAACTGTGGTGCCACTCCGCCGCCTTGCCTCTCCGGGCAACTGCTCGCGAAGTGTCCTGGACGACCACACTTGTAACATGTGGCCGCTGCTGGTGGAGTACCCGGTGGACGAAAGCCCGGCATGCGTTGCTGAGGTGCAAACGCACGCGGCATCGCCCGTTGCTGTTGTTGTGGTTGCGGTGGTGCTGGCAGTGCCGGCCGGAATGCCGGTGAAGAGTACGGCCGACTGCGGAACGGCATCGACCGCTGTGGTGGCTGCCAGCGTGGACCTGATGGTGGGCGATTCACCATCCGAAACTTCTGAGAAGGACCGCCTCCTTCTCCGCTGCTCTGCGGCGCGCTTCGCTTTCGCTCTGCCGCCGCCAACTCCTTGCCGGAGTCCTCCTGAACAATCGCAGCATCAATGATGTCGTTGAGGCTGCCGCGATTGAACATCGCCAACTTGTCCTTCAGAAGCGGGTTAAGCCCCTGGTAAAAATGGTCCCGCCGCTTCTCGTCGGTATCAGCATGATACAACGCATATAGCGCGAGATCGTTAAACGCCCTGGAGTATTCCAGCGCGTTCCGGCTCCCTTGTTGCAGGTGTAGGAACTCCTGCGTCTTCCTCTTCATCAGACCGGGCGGTATATGATAGGCCCTGAAGGCTGTCCGGAACTCCGCCCAGGTCATCACTCGGTCGGTGGGCTGTGAAGCACAGAAGTTGGCCCACCACGCGCTCGCGGATCCTTGGAGCTGCTGGACCGCGAACTGAGTCTTGCGCTGCTCACTGATTTGGAGCAGCCCGAACTTCATCTCTATGGCGTGGAGCCAGTTGTCCGCGTCAAGTGGTTCATCCGCCCTTGAGAATACAGGGGGATGAGTCGCCAGGAAGTCGGAGTAGGAGCTCTGTTGGTGCTCCTCACGATCTTGACGTCTCTCTGGGCGAGACGTATTGGCGATGAGAGTCTGCAGCAACTCTGTGTGCTGCTGATGCGAGCCCGCCATTGCCGCGACAATGTCGGCCAACGTAACCGTTGGTAGTGGCGGTGGCGGTGTTTGCTGTTGCTGTTGCTGCTGCTGTCCCGAGGAGTCCTCGGGAGGTGGTTGGGAGGTCTCTCCCCCTTGACTGGTACCCCCAACGTCAGGGTTGGCACGAGTACGCGTCATTCTGAAATTCAAAACAGCAGCAATTAGCACATGTCTTACTAAAAATTCCATACGCAACAGTAGGTATTAAAGTGACACATGATCAATTTGCACAACATTCACATATATTGATAAAGCATAAACTTTATACAAGATACATTATTCTTGGATCTCCGAGAAGTCGTGCTCATGTCGTCACTACCTATACATACGCTACTGTCTACACGACATGTCACCGATTACAAAAGTTGGGTTACGCTACCCTAGCTGCCCTACTTGGCAACCGTAACCCCCTACTCAGAGTAGAACTCGACCTCCTGTGGGTCGTCCTCCGCCGGTACCTCTGCTGGTGGCTCGGGGTCTACCACCTTTTCTCCCATTCCAGGTTCTCCCATGGCTGGAAGACCCAAGACTACCGGTACGCCCAGTACCGGGGGCACGAGGTCCTGCAAGGCATGCACCTCGTCCATAGCTTGGTTGTAGTCCTCTTCCCAGCCTTGGCCTTCCTCGATAGCGTCGTCCCGCTCCTGAGCAAGGTCCTCATTCTGCTGGGTTAGGGTCTGCACCAGCTCTTGCAACACCGCGATGTCAACACGGCTCTTCTTCTTTGCCTTCTTCAGACGACGCAACTGATTGTGTTGTTCATTCAGTCGCTTGATCGTCGGAAGGAGCACATTGCGGAGTGCACTGTGAGCACTCTCGAAATGATATCCACGGCTTGTGCTCTCCTTGAGCTTGGTGGCGATATGCTCCGTATGAACAGCTTGGTTGTCCATCACAGCGTTTCCCGCCCTCATTTGGAGGCTGAGATTTGCCTCCGTGGGGTTGTACCTTGGGCAACTCGGGTCTGTTGCCTCCAGGTACCTCTCTTCCCACACATGCTGAGGTCGTCCCTCCACCGGAACGAGTGCGTATGGTGTGCCCTCCATAGCCTGCACGTGCAGTTGGCAGAAACGTGACATAGTGTTACGGGCTGCCACTTGCCACATCCCTTCCGGTTGTCTTCCTCTCACCGTGACAGTGAATGGCACCCAACCGGGTGGCGTAGGTCCTGCGAAAACCTCGACATGGATCGTCCACGTTTTGTTCCCCTCTTCGCCTTCTTCCTTGGCGAAGTATTGCGGCATCTGGTTGTACCCGAAATATTGGAGCATTTGCCACAATGCTTCCGGGTAGCCGCTATGGTCAGAACAGTGGGAAACTACCCACCCGTTTTCCAACTGTTTATCTGCTGCCATCTGTAAAAATATATTTGAGAAATGTCAAATATTTATTTAAACAGTAAACCATTGAGTTATAACATAAGATATGTCATTGAACCCATAACACTTGGAAACATAGTTCAAATTTTTAAACAAATTTGACTGCTGATCTGCTGTTCCCATGACAGCCCTGACCAGTTTCCATATCAACCTGATTTAGGCCATGTTAAAAGCAAAACCAATTCTGGAGCTCAACATCGAAGTTAAAGTTAACTTCAATAGCTTTCCATAAAGTATTTGGTTGGCCTAAGATCTGTCCTGGTTCAAAAGTTATGAGATGTCGAAGTTAACAGAATTTCTGGGAAAATTGGACAGCACCTCCCTGCCTTAGGTACTGATTTGATCCAAGAACCCCAGTTACTTCTGTTCCTAATCTGACAAAACTTTCTGTTACAAAGTTGTAAACCATCTCATAAAATTTCCAGAACTACCTCATTTTCTATTTTTGGATTTTTAAGCAGGAAGTTATGCTTAATTTACAGAGAGTTTACAGAGAGTTTACAGAGAGTCTTTACTCTGTCCTGTTTTCTGGACAGTTTCAACTCTACTGCATTTTTCGAGTGGTTAAGGGATGAAACACTGCTGGACCTCAACAGAAGAGTTGTAAAGCTCTTCCAATGCTTTCTAGAAATGTATCATACGACCCCAACCTCGAAAGAACTCAACCTCTAACCTCTGATTAACTCCAGCCTTGATTCGGCTGAAAACAGAGTGCTCTGTCCTTAACAACCTATAAGTCGAAAACTTGTTAACTTTGAATATCCTGTACAAGGGAAGGAGTTACATCAAGTTTTACTACTTTGGATCAAAACTTTCAAGTTTTACAATGAAGTTGTTCATTTAGTGGGGTGTGACATCGATGCGTCACCAAATTATGTCGGTACTACGTCCTCACAAAGGAAAAACCTATACCGGGCTTAGCCGGCTTCGTTAGTTCAGTGGCACTACTCGTCACTCGCACACGGATGCTACACGTCTACCGTTTCGTGGTAAGGCTACCTGCAGAAACTCAAACAATCATCAGACTCGGCTGCACACCGAGCCCGGAATCCATACAGTTGGTACACCCGGCCGTCATCACTCGCCCGGATGTTCTCAAGCCAAACACGCCTTGAGTTACGTGTTCACGTTTCAGACCACGTGACGGGGTCTCCCAAATTGCACCACGCACGCCAGGGACAGACGTTGCTCGAATACCCCAAACGACATGAAGAGTCGTATAGGATACTAAAGCGGGTCGGGTTACCTGCCACCCGTGGGGCTCCACCCTTCAGCTTGTGCGCACTGGTGGACAGCGCTTACGTGCACCCCCCAAGACATGAACGTCCCGAGATGCACGATTTTCCGACATAACAAATAGGTTAATATGCCACGTTCTATATGCTAATAACATCCTTATACGGGCTACTAACTCGTTCCTCACTGGATTTTTGAAAAAGAAGACCTTTGTACTGTGTTAAACCTCAAGCGAGCTCTGATACCACGCTGACACGACCCCATTGGTCCTGTCAAGCCAGGATCACGTTGAGGGGTGCTGCGTTGCACAGCACCGTATAAAACACGTCAAAGGTGCAAAGCGGAAGCGGAAGTTTTATTACATAAACAAGTTTATGAACATGTTTACATCAAAATAAGTTCAGTCTACACTCGCGGGCGTAGACTAAGCATCAAGTGCACGTTCAGCCCTCGAACGTGTCCTTGCTAGCACACACGCACACTAACTCTGCGGCGTGCACGACTCCCACTCGACGGGGTTCCCCTCCTGGGGTTCCGTCTCATCTTCGGGAGTCCCTTCCTCATAGAACCCTGCAAAAGCTTCAAACACAAGCAGTGAGCACGAAGGCTCAGCTAGTCTGACCCGTCTCACCTAAACATGGAACTTCTACATGAGGGTAATGGGTTGCATGAGGTAAAAATCATTTGCAAGGACTCGCCTAATTAGTAGAACCTTACTTTCAAGTTTTAGCAGCAGGTTGTGGAGAACCTTACGCTAGGGCACATGAGAGAGCCGCAATCAAACAAGAAACGCATTTCTCTCATGTACTCTGCCCAAAGTTGAAAATAACTTTAGTTAGCTCTAAGCTACAGCATATCATTAACCATCAATGTCCAGCTTTCAATCAGCAACATTTTAACATGTGACTAGCCTGTTCTTTCTACGTCACGGTACAGTGAACAAGTGGTACTCACTGACCGCGAGGGACGGCGATTATAATCGATTTACACCTGCAGGGTTACCCGAACAACCCGTCACGTACGCCCGTACTCGATGTTGCCTACAACAACCATCACGGACGCCGTACGCGACTACCTTTCACCCGTTAGCCAAATATTGAACCGGTGCCATCGTCCCGAGCAAGAGGTCTCTACACGCGCATCTCCGTGCCGCCAGCCGATTTACACCTCAAGCTCTCAACCTACCCTCTGAACGACGGGCAATGCCTCAATAACCAGCTACCCGAGTTACATCAGTTTCCCGGTTCCCATATAGCCGGTAGGTCTTCGGTACTGTTCTAGCTTGTTCAACAGGCCCGCACACGGCTCGGTCCTCAACCGACACAAGCGGAGCTACAGCACACAGGCCCCAAAGTCCTGCTGCCCTTACTCTCCGCTCGGTCTCATTTTCTTGCCATGTGTATCATGTGCTATCTCTACCCGAGCAATGTGCCTCTATCCTATTCTCGCGAGTAGTTCCAACTACTCGACTTGTACCGAATCCTACTCTATCCTAGCAATGCAGTGGCTAACGGGGTTTGCAATCCTAAACCCCAACCCATGGTTTTCTTGGCTATGCAGTGGGGTTTCCAAACAAGACTCTAATGCACAGAATAAAGGAAACAAGTATGTGCTCAAAACAATAAAAATTTGTAAAATGGTTAATGCAAACCGGAGCTTGCCTTGCTGCTCTTGGTCGTAGGCTAGCTGTTCCTCCGGAGTAACGAAGTCTAGGACTTCGGGTTCCTCCTCGACCTTAGCGACTACATGACAAGAGCAATGTATGTATTAATTTAAATGCATTTGTATTATCTTTGAAGTTGTGAAGTCTATAACCTTTGCTAGACAGACCTAATGACTGTGAAACTTTTACTGTGGCTTGGTTACAACCTAAACAGAGACTTGGTCAAGTTTTAGTTGCAGCAAAGCTCATTTGAGCCCTCCACAATTAATTATGTCCTTGACCTTAATTGGAACTCTTAGGGTGTTCTAGGAATTTCCATGAGACAAACTATGACTGTATGAAAACTATATTTTCAGAGGGTTCTAATGGAGTTGGTCTCACTTAATTTGGAAGTCCCTAACTAAAGATATGAGCTAAACAATTTCAGAGAAAATTCTGTAAATGTTTCTGAACATTTTCTATTTTCTCTGGAACAGTTTCACTAATCACACCATTAGGTGGATTAAATGAGCTCAAATGGATCTGAAATTTTTATGGTAGTCCAGGGATATTTTGGTGAATATCCCAGCAAAATTTCAGGATTTTCCTCCACAGGATTCTCCAGTTAAAATTCCTAACAGTTCAAACTTTGAGGAATTAATTCTGGAAAAATAAGGGTTTTCATGAAGTGAAACTTTATTTGCTGGAAAGTACTCAGAGAGCTGAATCCAGCAAAATTTGGTTCACTCAATTTGGAGCTTTCTAGCCAAAGTTATAAGGATTTGAAGTTTGAACTGAAACTAAAATTCGGGAAAAAGTTTAAACTCTGGCTTGTGGGCCCCGCACACAGTGCGTCGTCTCCCTCCTCGCGCCAACTGCGCGGCGGCGGCGTTCTCCGGCGACCCTCGCCGGAAATGAGTTCCCGGCCACCCCCCGGCCCGAAACTTGCCGCCTGCCCCTTCACTGACCCCCTGGACTCGATGGTGGGGTCGCCGGCCGCCGGCGATGACCGGAAACCCGTGCGCACCGATGACAGCACCTGCTAGGATTCCGGTGAGGTTGGTCCCGCTCTCCCGTGCACCAAATCGACCGGAAATCAGTCAGAGAGCATCAGTAGAGCATGGGAAACACGAACCAGGGCTGGGTGGAAGCTAGAAATGCCGGCAACTAGGCTCTCGACGGTGAGCCAAGGTGTTCAGCCATGGCGGCGGGGAAAACAGCCATATCATGGCCGATTCTCGATGGTTTTCTCTAATTACAGTTCGAGCGTGGGCGCTATCGTGCGTAGAAGCTACTAGGTAACGAGCTCGTCCAACCCTCGTGCATAGAGCACGAATTTCACCCGAAGGTGAGCTCGGTCCTTATGAACTGATCAAGAGTAAATTTGGAAATTCTCGGCCGAGGGTTGATCAATCGCCAAACGGCTTTCGGCTACTCCATCTACATACAATCACGCACCTTTCTTGTGTAGAGAAGAGGACGTGACAACGGCTGTGCTGTGCTGTCCACGAGAGCCCGATCGGCGGAGATGCTTGGTTCGCCGGAGAAATGGTTCGGTACAGCTCGAGGACGCTTGCTCACTGGCCAACACGGCGTCTAGGAGGTTGCTCACGATCTCTTGGTGCCGTTTTGCTGTGGAGGAGGCGGTGCTCGCGAGTGATCGGGCTTGATCAAACGTGAGCTCAGGCGGCGGCGATGGCAGTGGAAGAACCGGTCGTGCACGTCGGCAGCTCGGGGAATGGGCGACTGAAGCACGCCGGGGAGGGGATAAGTAGCCCGGCGACTGGTCTCCGGCTTGGGGCGCGCAGCAGGAGCTGGCGCCGGCTGCCCCCTCGGTGGCGCGCGCACACTGCACCCGGGAACCGATGGAGCTGCGTTTCAGTCGGTTTGTGTTGAAGTAGAGGCTGACATGTGGGTCCCACCCCCCATTTTAACCTCTGAAATTTACTCCTAATCACTGTTGTAAACAGTGAACCCCATACTACCCTTGGCAATTCAAATTATTCACCCATGAGCCATTTGAATTGATCCAAGTTCAAATGAGGTTTGGTTTGAATGAATTTCAGCACAAGTTCAGTTTGAAATTCAAATAAAGTTTGAATTTCTCCCCCTTAGCTCATGTCAAGATCAACTCCAAATGGAGTGAAAATTGGTGTGTGAGCTCTCAAAAATGTGCTGAGTAAGAATATGCCTTCCACTTTTAAATTCATGGGATAAAAACAGTTTGAATTTGAATATGGTTTCAAACTGTCCTCTTCCTAACTATACCCAAACTGACCTCAAAAAGGTTTTGAATTTCGGTGAAACTTGGCATGGACATCCTTAGCAAAGTGTAGGAGTTTTCATATGTCCAGCCCATCTATATCACATGTGGGAAATACCACTTTTGCAATGTGTAAATTTGTTCTCTAATGAGCATGTTGATAATTGTTACTTGCTCTTCATTTGTGTTCATCATTCTTCCTCAAATGAGGTGTGTGGTGTGGTGATGAACACTGCAAATGTGTGTCAAAAACTGAGGCCCTTACAGTAGGATTTGAACCTCGAGTAGCTACTGCAATGCTTAAAAGGTATAGGATTCGGTACAAGTCGAGTAGTTGGAACTACTCGAGAGAATAGGCTAGAGGCACACCACTCGGTTAGAGAGATAGACAATGAATCACATGGCACAAAAATGAGACCAAGCGGAGAGTAAGGGCAGCAGGACTTTGGGGTCTGGGTGCCATAGCTCTGCTTGTGTCGATTGAGGACCGAGCCGTGTGCGGGCCTGTTGAACAAGCTAGAACAGTACCGAAGACCTACCAGCTATATGGGAACCGGGAAACCGATGTAATTCGGGTAGTGATATGTTGAGGCGTTGCCTGTCATCTAGAGGGTAGGTTGAGAGCAGCGAGGTGTAAATCGACTAGCGGGCACCAAGGATGCTCCGTGTAGAGACCTCCTGCTCGGGACGATAGGACCGGTTCAACACTTGGCTAACGTATGAAAGGTGGTTGCGTACGACGTCCGTGATGGTTGTTGTAGGCAACATCGAGTATGGGCGTACATGACGGGTTATTCGGTAACCCTGCAGGTGTAAATCGATTATAATCACCGTCCCTCGCGGTCAGTGAGTACCACTTATTCACTGTACCATGACGTAAAAAGAACAGGCTAGTTTTCATGATAAAAGTTGCTGGTTGAAAGCTTTACGTTGGTTGTTAATGAAATACTTTAGTTTAGAACAAATCAAAGTTCTTTTCAACCATAGGCAAAGCACATAAGAGAAATGCATTTCTTGTTTGATTGCGGATTTCTTATGTGTCTTAGCACAAGGTTTTCCACTAACTTGAGGCTAAAACTGGAGAGTAAGAGTCAACTAATTAGGTGTGTCCTTTGCAACATACTTTCCTATTATACACTGCAAACCAAGCATGTAGAGTTTCATGTTTAGGTGAGACGGATCAGTGTTAGTGTGTGCGTGTGTGCTAGTGGGATCACATTCACGGGCTGAACGTGGGACCTTTTGCTTAGTCTACGCCCGTAATTGTATTCTTTAACGATATTTTGATGTAACTATGTTGATAAACAAGTTTATGTAATAAAAATTTAGCTTCCGCTTATTGCCTTTTTCGTGTGTTATCTGGTGCTGTCCATCGCAGCACCCCTCAGCGAGATCCTGGATTGTCGGGACCATTGGGTCCTCGCATTAGTGCTCACGGTTGCTTCGTAGTTATTTTTGCAGGTAGCAGGATGCCTGCTATGAAGAAGGTTGTTCGGTGAGACATCGGACCTCACGGTTCGTATAAGTCACTGGAAACCTAGCCGCTGCCTTACTTTGGTGAAGCTAGTAGTAAGCATTCACGGGTTGAACGACTTCTCTTCAGCGTAGTTAGGGCCGAGAGTGGGTACATGTACAGTTTTAAATTCCGCTGCGTATGTACATCTTTGTACAGTATGTTGTAAAGGACCTTATCTTGAGAAATAAAGCATTTCCTATGTTCTTACGTCTTTTTGTGCATGCTGTTGGGTGCCGCATCGCACGACACCACACAATGCGATTCTTAGAGCACGGATCCTGAAAGGGGGCCCACAATACCTTTATTAAAATTAAGATTTTTCTTGAGTTCATTTGGGTCACTTTTGCTTCCTACTATACTTTAATAGTCGATTCCTATTTTAGGTAATTTTCTGAAATTTTCTGCACTTAAAAGTGTATTTTAAAGAGCCTTGGGTACACTAGGGTGTGGCTATAGCATTTCCCTGTGCAGCCCTATTGGCTGACAGGTGGGCCAGGTATTCTGTGTGTGTGTCTCTAGTGCACATAAACCGGGTCTATCGAGCCGTCTTCCCTTGATCCCTATGGGCCAGGATGAGGTGGCGGCTGACTAGGATGACACATGGGGAAGGCAGCTGATGTGTGCTGCCACCTAGGCGACGCGTGGCACCACGTCGGCTTGGAGGGGTGACATGGTGTCCGGCCGGCGAGGCTCACCGCCGGCTAGCCGTAGTTGCGACTTTTTCTTCGCGTCGTCTAGCGGATTACTTGGTGGTGGTCTACGCGACGTGGGGAGACAAGTGGTCGTGGTGTGTGGCTGGGGTGGTCGCTGGAGCATCGCCAACAGTTTGTCAGAGTGGGCAGAGGTGGCGGCGTTAGTTGAGCTCACGGTCGCGCGCATCTTCCCTTGGTTCAGCGTGTCAGGCGCGTGTGCAAGGGTCCGTGGGTGAGCGTGGCAAGCTCGGCCGGACTGGGGGTGCCCCAGGGCGGTTGGTGATGGCGTGCGGCGGAGGTGGCCAACAGCGCGCGGTGAGAGCTCTCTACAAACCCTAGTGCAAGTTCTAGCGGGCGGTGAAGCTCAGTGAGGTGCTAGGGACGCTTGGGAAGGGGAGAGGGGGAAGGGAGGAGTCTCACCGAGGATGAATCGGAGCTCACCGGCTTTGGGGAAGAAAGTGAGGGAGAGAGAGCGTGGCGGCATCGGGTTCCTGCTCCAACCGGTGAGTAGAGCGGTGCTCGGGGTTTTTCGCTCGAGCACAGCGGGCAGGGGGGTGCTTATATAGCGTGGTGAGGCGGTGGCTGGAAGCCGGCTCAAGGGAGGCACCTCGCGAACAGCGATTGATGAAGGCTGTCAGGAATCCAGGGAAGAGAGGCGATGGGGCTCTGAACGCAGCATTTCGGGCATTGAAGACGTGGCGTGGGCGAACGGCGGTGCCGACGGTTTTTCTGGCGGTGGCGCGGGCGAGGGCGGCCGGCCAAACTCGCGCTCGCACGATTCAGCAGCTATGGCAGCCGGGATTCCTGCAGCATAACCATGGTGACCCAGAAACGAAGGAGGGGGGCGTGCGGCACGGCCGACGGGATGGCGAGGCAGCGACTCGACCTGGTGCCGGCACGATTTCCGGAAGAGGCGGCAGCGGCCAAAGGTTGAATATGGGGGCAGTGGTGGCTTGGGCCGCGCTGGGCCGGGCCGGAGAAGAAGGGATGGGCTGCGCGCTAGGGGAAGGGTTGGGCCGGCCTGGAAGGGGGTTCAGCCCTCTTTTTCTTTTTTTGTTTTCTTTTTCTCTTTCTTGTTGTTTTGATTTCGAATTTTAATTTAAATCAAACTTTTCATTCCTTTGAATTTGTGACTGTTACAATGATCCTGCACTGAGAAAGATGCCACGCCATCGAGGAGTTGTGACAAATCGAAACTGAAAGATGGCCCTCGGCAACACAGGCAAAAGATACCGGGAAGGACCAAGAGGAGCGGTAGCACGTATCGACAGGGGAAAATATTGTTGGAACGGAACATGCACTGCAATCAACTCTGATGCTCAGATCACTAGTCTCGCCAGAGGATGGTGTTGCTCCTCACAAAGCAGAGCAGAACAGACTGTGGGAACCTTGGCAATGCTTATGCAAGTAGCACTCCACATTTTTTATCAGTGCTATAAATAGTTCTTCATAATACCCACACACGATGCACATGATACCCATGACACGATCTTCACACCCCGAACCGGCGATCCTCGATCAGCGCTTAACTAAATGGCTTTTCCTAGATACTCTTAAACAACATGTAAGCGTGCAATAAGACTCGACTAACTAATGTAGTGATGCAGCAAGATTATCTGAAAGCTGAACAATATTCAGATGTTGTCGAGCTTCCACAAATTTCACTCTTGGAATAGCCTTTGTCTAACATATCTGCAAGCTGTTCACCTGTGCCGGTGTGACCCAATTCCACCTTCCCTGCTTCAACACAATCTCGAATGTAATGAAACATTGTGTCTATATGTTTCACCCTATCATGGAATTTTGGATTCTTGCTTAGTTTAATGGCCCCCTTGTTATCCACCCAAAGCTTGAACTTTCTTGGCCCCTCTTCCAGTATTTCAGCTAGCAGTGTACTGATCCAAATTCCTTGACACACGCCAGTTGTGGCTGCTATATACTCAGCCTCACACGATGACAAAGCTACCACTCGCTGCTTATTGGAACTCCAGTTCACCAGATTTCCTCAAAGAAAATAAGCAACTCCGGTGGTACTTTTCTGCCATATATGTCTCCTGTAAGATCACTGTCACTGAAACCAATAATTTCCAATGATTTTCCTTCAGTGTACCTGCATCCAAGATTACTAGTTCCTGCTATATACCTCAATATGCGTTTGACAGCAGCCCAATGCATTTCAGAGGGTGCTTGGATATATCTGCTGGCCAAACCAACAAAGAAGGTAATATCAAGTCAGTATTGACCAAGTATCTGAGGCAGCCAATGATGCTTCTAAGTTTATTTGCATTGACAAGATTGCTTCCATCAGACATGCTAAAATGTGATCTATGCTCCATGGGTGTGTCACAAGGATTGCAACTCAACGTCCCTGCCATTTCCAGCATTTTTAAAGCATAGGCCTTTTGAAACCGATACCGGATGATCTGGAAAAGTTGTTGCCTTTTGACCATGAGGTCACAGGCGTTTATGTTTTGGTATAGTGTTTTGTGGAGTAAACTTACCAAACATATCTTTATATATGTGATGCTTCTATAAGCTAAATTTTGAGTAATGCATAAAAAATTTTGGATCATCCGATATCCAAGTAACGAGAAGGACAAATCTCCAAATGACATTGAGATTTGGTGGGGGATTGTTAGAATTAGTCACGAACAAATTTACTAATAAATCTCAAAGGTTCACGTATGGCAATATGTGGGTGCTAAAGTTTAGTACCACGTAGGGAGTGAAAGGATTGTGATACTCACTTATAGGTGGAGGTATTCTAGCATTTTTGGAGTGAGTGAGAAGAGAACTGGTAAACTTGCGCTCCTCCTCCTTGTGCCAAGTCAATCATTATTTTTATTATTCAAATTGGATGTTATTGTAACTGACTCAAGCGTAGGAAATGGATTTTCATACACGATAGGGATTTCTGATATGCTATAAATAAAGGGGTATGCCGTATTCACCAGATATATGTAAAAGCCCAAGAAAAGGGACATGCAAAAGTGATCATTTTCATCACCTCACAACACCACAGCTCATCTTGTGGATATCTTGTGAACACTTGTGAAGAGCAAGTAACCACCATCAAAAGGGTGATTAGAGGGGAAAACCCTAACTTCCAAAAAGTGGGATTTTTACATATGAACATGATAGGTTGAGCTCACCCCTAGACCTTAAATAGTCTTGGGAAGGCTCAGGCCAAATTTCATGCAAACCCAATACTTTTTGAGGCACTTTTGGAGGCATTTGAAAAAGAGGCCAATTTGAATGTAAATTCAAATTGCAGCCACTTTCATCACTTGAATTTCAAAGTTGACTTCATATTCAAACTCAGCACATTTTTCTGAGTTAGTCCACCAATTTTCATCCCCATTGGACTTCATCTTGTCGGGAGCTAAATTTGCATTAATTCAAAACTTAATTTGAAAATGTGAAGCAAATCTAGCCAAACCAATTTCAAATTTAGGAAATCAAATTCAAACAATGACTTGGAGGCTAAGTCTCACATTCAATTGGGAGTAGCTGGGATATTTTCAGTGAAAACAGAGATGAAAAAAATAGAAGAGAATTAGAGGGGAGGGACCCACTTGTCAGTAGCCTTCACACTGAAGTTTTCTTCGGGTTGATCTTTTTCGCTCGGCCGAAGCTGCGCGCGCCAGCCAGCCCCGATGTCGGCGCCCAACCGACTTGCCATTGCCACCTCCTGCTCGAGGGAAACACTGAGTGCAGCACGTGATCAGTATGCTGTGCCACGTGAATCTTCACTCTCTTCTCCACCGTCTCCTTCGCGCACCGAAAGCCAAACTCGCGCCAGCACCGACCTTCTCTGCTCCCCGGCGTCCAAGAGCAAGAAGCCATTTCGCGCCCGACGAGCTACATGAAAAAGGTCCGCTCCAAGGTGCTTGACACGCTCGTGCCGACCACCCCTCCTCTCGTGCTTCGCCGAGGTAGAATTTGTCCGGTTAGTCATTCGGGGTTCCAAGGACCGAATCGTTCAAAACTCAGAAATTCATAATGGGTAGTTCAACACAGAGGATTCCGAGCTACACACACGGTCTGCACTTGTCCACGGCCACTTAGGATCAAAAACCAGCGAAAACCATGGACTAGGGTTGCTGTTCTTCGAAATTTCCCTGTCACGGCCGTTTTAGCCCTAGGTCGACGGTGAGTCATAGTTGGGGCCGTTTTCACGGGGATCAGTGCTCATATCTGTGATCAGCAAGTCTCAACAGAGCTCTCTGAGCAAACCGCGTCGAAAAAGGTGCAGAGGACACCGAGTTCGACGTCGCCGAGGAGCTCCCGGCCGCTGTCACCGTCGCGAGCACTATTCCGGCCGTCGCCGAGCTCCAGGGAGTGCACCACCGTGTTCCCAGGCAGAAATATGCACAGGCGGCAAGTCTCGTTGAAGGTCGGGCAGCAGAACGCCCGGCGGCGAGCTCTCCAGAGAAGGGGGCGGCGTGGAGCCGCGGGAGCGCGAGGTAGACGAAGCCCCGTGGGCCCCATGTGTCAGCCTCTGTTTAAACAGCGCCGGATCTGCTGTGGCACCGGGATCTCGTGCGACTGCACGGGAGACTCTGCAGACCCCCGTGTGGTTTGGCTGCGGTGCTGACACGTAGCCCGGGGACCCCACCAGCCGGTTTAAACTTTATTTGAATTTTCAGATTTTGTTCAAACTTCAAATGCACATAACTTATGCTAGGAAGATCCAAATTCAGTGAACCAAATTTTGCTGAACTCCACTTTTTGAGTACTTTCCAGCAACACACGTTTCAGCTCATGAAACTTAATAGTTTTCCAGAATTAATTCCCTAAAGTTTAAACAGTTGGGAATTTTATCTGGAGAATTACTTTATGAAAAATTCTTAAATTTGGCTGGGAGGTTCAATGGAAAATCCTTGAGTCACAGTAAAATTTTCAGACCCATCCAAGTTCATTTAGTCCCCCTAATGGTGTGATTAAGTGAACTGCCCTGAGAAAATAGAAAAATATACAGAAACATTTTTCAGATTTTCTCAATTCTTGTTTAGGGCATAACTTCATATAGAATTCTTCAAATGACATGAAACCAATTCCATTAGAACCATCTCAAATTCTAGTTTCCAGAAAGTAATGGTTGGAGCCATGAAAATCCCTGGAATTCCTTAGAGGCTCTACAAATGACCAAATAGGCTTTTATTTGTACAAAGCTCAAATGAACTTTGTTTCAAATGAAACTTGGTCAAGACTCTGGTTAGGACCCTACCAAGCCACCATAAAAATTTCAGAACCAAAGGGGAGGGTAGCTGGAGTTATAGTCTTTACATATTCAATTTCAAACATTGCATTTAAGTTGACATATAGCATATGGCTTACGTGTAGTCGCTGAAGGCGAGGAGACTCCGGAAGTGCTCGACTTCCTTCTTCCGGACGATGCCCTAACAACTGACCAGCAGCAACAAGGCAAGCCCCGGTTTACATTAAACCATTTTACAAAGTTTTGCTTTGTTATATACTTGGTATGAGGTTTATGGATGTGCATTAGGTGTAGGGTGGATGTAACCCAAGTGCATAACCAGAATTTCCTATAAGAGTGAGGGTAGTGTCTAAGGCCTCGAGTAGACAGGCTATGCTTAATGATTCATGGAACTTCGGTACAAGTCGAGTAGTTGGAATCTACTCGAGAGTTAGGCTTGGGACACACGGGATTGGTTCGAGTGATGTGAGATCACTTTAGTAATGAAAATGAGACTAGGCAGGGGCTAGGGCACAGCAAGAGGAAGTCTTGTATGCACAGCCTTGTCCGTGTCATATGAGGGCCGATCCGTGTGCGACCCTGCTGAACAAATATTGAACGTACTGAAGGCATATCAGATATATGGGCCCCGATAAACCGATGTAACCTATACCTCCGGGCGTCGAGGCATAACGCACCGATTTATAGGTGTAGGCTGAGGTCAGCAAGGTGGAAATCTGCTAATGGGCATAGAGAGATGCAATGTATAGGGAACCTCCTGCTCGTTTCGGTGCGACCGGTTCGATGTTTGGGCTGTTGGATGAAAGGTTGTCCCGTACGGCATCGAGTGAGCGTGTTGTGCAGGTCCACGGGTGGGCGTACGTGACGTGCTCTTTGGGTATCCCTGCAGGTGTATATCGAGTCGATTCGCCGTCCCTCGCGGTGATGAGTACCGCTTGTTCACTGTGTCGTAACATAGATAAACTATGGAATGTTATGATTCAATTCTGCTGATATGTATAATTGTATTGCTACATGTGTGCCACCAAATATTGCTTACTAAATTTCAAATTCATGAACTGTTAACTTGTGGCTAAAAGATGAAATAAGGATGAACTTGTAGGTTGTGTTCATTTGCTGCTAATTACCACCCCATGTCCATTGCACACTACATGTAGCATTTCATGCCTAGGTGAGTCGGTTAAGTCTTGTTGAGCCCTCGTGCTCACGGTTGCTGCTATAAGTGTTTTTCAGGTGAGGAGCATCCCACGGACTCGGGTTATGAGTCCACCGGCACGGGCTACCCTCCGTCGGGGACCATGGCTGAGTAGGAGCCGTACACGCCATGCTGAGCTGAGGAGTGCAGCTAGTGTGGGTTGCCCTAGGCCTGGGCAACCCACTTTTGCTAGGTAGACAGGCGTGAGTTGTACAAACTTAGTTTCCGCTGCTGTAATATAAACACTAGTTTGTAACTGAAGTATTGTAGTACTTTGTACATTTCAGTTGGTTTTCCATGTAATACAATGTTTCCTTATGATGTGTGCTGTCGGGTGTCGCATCGTGCGGCACCACCCGCTGCGATCCTGGATGAGCGGATCCCGGTCCGCCACAATATATAATAAAACGGATCACCATGATCTAGTTTTTGCCTCTCTGGCTACTCGCGCTGCCACCACATTCTACTACATCTCGAGCGTTGGCGTGCACTAACGATCGGGAAAGCGGGTCTCCGGAACCACTCCCTCTTGCAATCCTGCATTGCATCGGGAGAGCACGAATAAGGTTTTTTGAGTAGCGCTTTATGTGATTGCTCGCATTATTCATCACGGATCATCTTTTGTCCATGTCGGATAGTGCTGCTCATCGCCGTCTTTATCCCCATCTGCGTCCATCGTCGTTAGTGTACGTCAGCACCAACATGACAACATAAACATCGGTCCATCTAGTTACAGATCGGTATGTCTAATATATTATGATATCTTATTTTAATATGGTTGCAGTTGGACGTGTATTGCTACTGTTCATGTTAGGCGCCACCCCACCTGGCACCAATTCAACCGCAGCACGGCAGGTGGAAACGATGGTGATGACTAGGTGACGGGGGTCTAGAAAATCACTGGACTAGGTGAATCATGATTGCAATTGTACATGTAGTTAGTACATTGGCCAGGCCAGTATAGTTGATCATTGGCAGCGAGATTATTTGAGTAAGGTTTCAGGTAATCAGGTGGCTGTGTTGGTTCATGTGGAGAGAGTGGGATCAGTCGTCTATTGTTTGCTTTCTTGTGGTGACTTGAAGGTGTTGTTAAGCTTGGCTTTTATCGATTTGTTGGTAGCTTTGTGACTGGATCTTGAAGAATTTAGGTTGGGTTTTGCGAGGACCCGACGGTCCCGACAAGCTAGGATCTCGCTGAGGGGTGCTGCGTTGGACGGAACCGGATAACACACATAAAAGGCGATAAGCGGAAGCTAAATTTTATTACATAAACTTGTTTATCAACATAGTTACATCAAAATAACATTGTAGTCTACACTCGCAGGCGTAGACTAAGCAAAAAAGTTCACGTTCATCCTGTGAACGTGTTCCTACTAGCACACACGCACACTAACACGGTGGCGTGCATGGATCCCACTCGACGGTGTTTCCCTCTTGAGGGTCCATGTCCTCCTCGGGAGCCTCCTCCTCATAGAACCCTGCAAATGCTTCAAACTAAAGCAGTGAGCATGATGGCTCAGCGAGACTGATCCGTCTCACCTAAACATGAAACTCTACATGCTTGGTTTGCAGTGTATAATAGGAAAGTATGTTGCAAAAGACACACCTAATTAGTTGACTCTTACTCTCAAGTTTTAGCCTCAAGTTAGTGGGGAACCTTGTGCCAAGACACATAAGAAATCAGCAATCAAACAAGAAACGAATTTCTCTTATGTGCATTGCTTAAGGTTGAAAAGAACTTTGATTTTCTCTAAACTAAAGCATTTCATTAACAAACAACGTAAAGCTTTCAACCAGCAACTTTTATCATGACAACTAGTCTGTTCTTCTTACGTCACGGTACAGTGAACAAGTGGTACCCACTGACCATGAGGGACGGTGATTATAATCGATTTACACCTGCAGGGTTACCCGAATAACCCTTCACATACACCCATACTCGATGTTGCCTACAGCAACCATCACGGACGTTGTACGCAACCACCTTTCATCCGTTAGCCAAGTGTTGAACCGGTCCTATTGTCCCGAGCAGGAGGTCTCTACGTGGAGCATCCTTGGTGCCCGCTAGCCGATTTACACCTCGCTGCTCTCAACCTACCCTTTGGACGACAAGCAATGCCTCAACATATCGCTACCCGAATTACATCAGTTTCCCGGTTCCCATATAGACGGTAGGTCTTCGGTACTATTCTAGCTTGTTCAATAGGTACGCACACGGCTCGGTACTCAATCGACACAATCAGAGCTACGGCACCCAGGGCCGAAAGTCCTGCTGCCCTTACTCTCTGCTCGGTCTCATTTTCTTGCCATGTGATTCATTGTCTATCTTTCTTACCGAGTAGTGTGCCTCTAGCCTATTCTCGCGAGTAGTTCCAATTAGTCGACTTGTACCAAATCCTATATCATTTTAGCATCCCAGTGGCTACTCAATGTTTGAATCCTAAGCCCAAAACCCCTGGTTCTCTTGGCTATGCATTTGGGTTTCCAATCAAAACTCTAATGCACATTTATAGGAAAGGCATAAAGTAAGTGAGCAAAACATAAGACTTTATAAAAGGGTTAATGCAAACCAGATCTTGCCTTGCTGTTGGTCATCGACTAAATGTCCTTCCGGAGTAATAAAGTCCTGAACCTCCAGGCCTTCTTTTATTTTAGCGACTACACGAAATGAAAATACGATGTGTGTCAAATTTAAATGCATTTAAACTGAATTGAGATGGGGAAGACTATAAGTATAGCTAGAAAGTCTTTTTGACCCTAAAATTTTTACTGTGGTTTGGTGACAACCTAAAAAGAGACTTGGCCAAATTTCATTTGAAGCAAAGCTCATTTGTGCCCTGCACAAATAAAGTTGTATTTGACCATAATTAGAGCTCTTATGGTTTTCTAGTGATTTTAATGGAACAAGTCATGACTTTTTGGAAACTAGATTTTCTTGGGGTTATAATGGAATTGGTTTCATATAATTTTAAGAAGTCTAGCAAAAGATATGAGCTAAACAAGTTCAGAGAAATTCTGAAAATTGTTTCTGGACATTTTTCTTTTTCTCTAGACCAGTTTCCTTAATCACACCATTAGGTGGAATAAATGAACTCGGATGGATCTGAAATTTTTATGGCAACTCAGGGATATTACTTGTAACATCCTGGCAAAATTTCAGAATTTTCCAACAAAGGGATCTCCAGTTAAAAATCCCAACAATTTAAATTATCCAACAAAATTTGATTCATTCGATTTGGACATTCCTAGCAAAAGTTATGCGTGTTTGAAGTTGGAACTCAAAACTAAAAATCAGGGAAATGTTTAAAAAACTGCATGTGGGTCCCACGCACAGTGCCTATATGATGCATGTGGGAAATACCACTTTTGAATTTTGTGAGTTCATCTCTAATCACTCTATTGACGGTGGTTACTTGCTCTTCAAATATGTTCATGTAATTACCACAAATGAACTGAGGTGCGGGTGGTGAACACCTTTAGCAAGTGAAAAACTTGGGCCCTGACATTCCTCCCCCTTAAAAGAATCTCGTCCTGAGATTATAAGGTAGAAATGAGAGACGGGATGGTGGAAAATTATCGGATGTGCGACGTTAAAAATTAAGGATAGTTTGCGCGAAGAAACTCCTCGCTTTCCCATGTCGCTTCATCCTTTGAGTGATTACTCCATAATATCTTATAGAACCACAACGTATGGTTACGTGTGGTTCAGGCCTTCTCAACAATGATCTGGACCGGTTCCTCCTGATACGTGAGATCCGGTTTCAGTTCCTCGATATCCCCCAGCTGAACGGTGGTTAAAACCTTGAGGCACTTCCTCAGCTGAGAAATGTTGAAGATGTCGTGCACACAGGAGAGTGTCGCTGGTAATTCTAGCCGGTATGCAGCGGATCCACATCTTTCCAGAACCTGGAATGGACCGATGAATTGGGGTGCCAACTTTCCTATGACCCCAAATCTGTTCACGCCCTTCATCGAAGACACACGTAGATACACGTGATCCCCGACCTCGAATTGTAGAGGGCGTCTTCTGCGGTCCGCATATTGCTTTTGTCGGGAGGGCAGCTTTCAAGTTCGCTTGAATAAGTCAAACTTTCTCTTCCGCATTGTGGACAAGATCAGTCCCGAAGGTGACCCTCTTGCCAAGCTCACACCAATTCAGCGGTGTGCGGCATTTTCTTCCATATAGCACCTCGTAAGGTGCCATCTTGATGCTGGCCTGGTAACCATTATTGTACGAGAACTAGGCTTCGGTAAGTGATCATCCCAATTCTTAACATGGTTGGTAGCACAAGCTCGTAACATGTCCTCCAGGATTTGATTTACCCGCTCGGTTTGCCCATCCGTCTGCGGGTGGTACACTGAACTTCGGATCAGCTTCGTACCCAAGGCAGCATGTAGCTGTTCCCAAAAATGAGACACAAATAAAGTGCCCCAATCCGAGATAATAGTGCAGGGTACGCCGTGTTAGCACAGAATCCGTGAGATGTACAACTCAGCATACTTCTTGGCGTTGTAGTTTGTATTGACCGGGATAAAACGGGCAACCTTTGTGAGCCGTTCGACGATCACCCACACTGAATCATGTTTCTGAAATGTAGTGGGTAAACCGACGATGAAATACATGCTCACATCCTCCCACTTCCAGGAAGGAATGCCTAGCGGTTGTAACAATCCCGGTTTCTTCATGTGGTCAGCCTTAACCCTCCAGCATGTATCACACTCGGACACGTATTTAGCAATCTCCCGCTTCATCCGTGTCCACCAAAATTTGCCCCTGAGTTCTTGGTACATCTTGTTGTTGCCAGGGTGAATAGAAAACTTTGACACGTGAGCCTCGTCAAAAAAAAAATTCCTTAATTCCGGGTTACGGGGTACGACTATCCTGTTTTTGAACCACAGGACGCCATCTCCGTACTTCCGGAAACACTTCAGCTCCCCACTGTCTGCACGCCTCCGCAAATGTGAAATACCCTTCTCATGTTTCTAGGCTTCCGCTATCTCTTCACGGATGGTGGGGATAAGTTCTAGGTTGTAGAGAGCTCCATGGGGAACCACATACAATGGTGCCTCGCTCTCTTCCAACGGGGTGATGGTCAGATTATGAACGTGTGACTTGCGACTCAGCGCATCCGGCACCACGTTTGCCTTGCCGGGGTGATAATGGATCTCTATTTCATAATCATTTGTCAGTTCCAACCATCTTTGCTGCCTCATGTTCAACTCCTTCTGAGTGAATATGTACTTGAGGAATTTTGTGGATGGTATATAAATGTACGAGGTTACCGAGTAGGTAGTGCCTCCATATCTTGAGAGCTAGTACTACGGCAGCAAGTTCTAAGTCATGAGTTGGATAGTTTTGCTCATGATTCCGGAGCTGCCGTGATCCATACGCGAGCACTCTTCGGTCTTGTATCAGCACACATCCGAGCCCAATGCCGGATGCATTGCAGTACACATCGAATGGTTTTGTTGTGTCTGGCTGTGCCAAAACCAGTGCTGACGTTAGGTGTTTCACTAAAGCCTTGAATGCTGCTTCACATACTGGACAACAAACATATTTGTTAGCCTTCTTCAGCAACTCGTTCATAGGCTTGGCAATCTTCGAGAAGTTCGGAATGAACCTCCGATAATATCCCGCGAGTCCGAGGAAACTTCATACCTCGTGGACAGACCTCGGGGATTTCCAATTCAGCACTTGTGTAATCTTGCTCGGGTCTACAGAGATGCCCTCCGCTGAGATAATATGCTCGAGGAAAGGTACTTGCGATATCCAAAATTCGCACTTGCTTAATTTTGCGTATAGCTTGTGATCTCGCAGCCGTTGCAAGACCATACGCAGGTGCTGCGCGTGTTCTTCCTCCGACTTGGAATAAACCAGAATGTCATCGATAAAGACCACAACAAACTTATCCAGCTCTGGCATGAATACCGAGTTCATCAAGTACATGAAATGAGCTGGAGCGTTAATGAGAACGAAGGACATGACAAGGTACTCATAAAGCCCTTACCTCATCGAGAAAGCTGTCTTTAGAATATCCTCAGCCCGTATTTTAATCTGGTGGTACCCTGATCTTAAGTCCATCTTGGAGAAGATCTTTGCTTCGACCAACTAATCAAAAAACATGTCGATCCGTGGCAACGGGTACTTGTTCTTGATTGTAACGGCATTTAGTGGACAATAGTCCATGCAAAGCCGCAATGTTTCATATTTCTTCTTCACAAATAGTGCCGAACAGCCCCATGGTGAGGAGCTCGGTCTAATAAACCCATTTTCCAGCAGGTCCGTCAACTGCTTTTTCAATTCTGCCAACTCTATTGGTGCCATCTTATACGGTCTTCTGGATATTGGCATAGTTCCTGGTGCAAGCTCAATCTTGAACTCCACCTCCCGATCAGGCGGCATACCCGGTAAATCATCCGAGAATACGTCGAGAAACTCACGGACTACTGGAATATCTTCCAATCTGATAGTGGTGGATTGGTATAGAGCTGGAAGTTTTATTTCTGGACTGTCCAGAAATAATGAATGAGACTCGAACATTTCTGGGTGCAAATGCACGACTCATAGGATGGTTTCTAAAACAGCGCCGTGGCGGGTTAACCACGACATCCCTAAGATGACATCGACCTTTTATCCCTCTAAAGCTATGAGAGACGTAGGGTATACTCTACCCCCTAAGCACAATGGTGCTTTTTGAACCATCATGCTTGCTGAAATGTTACCACCCAGTGAACAAATCAAATATGGACTCTTAGTGGGTAGTATTTACAAATTGTGGTTAGCAACATAAGCTTGGATAATGAAATTATGCGTGGCACCCGAATCAATTAAAACTATGGCGGGATGTTTGTGGAGTTGGAACATACCTGCAAGAATGGGTTCTCCCTTCGGCACGTCATCTATGGCGAGTTGGTGGACTGTGCTGGGCTTAGGGTTTTCCCACCATGCATTTACGGGATTCCAGGGCCGATTCCTCCCCAGAAACTGTGGTGCCACCCCGCTGCCTTGCTTCTCGGGGCAGTTGTTGGCGAAATGCCCCTGGTGACCGCACTTGAAGCACGTGTACGGTGGCTGGCCTGTGCTTGGGGGGGGGGGGGGGGGGCGAAAGCCCGGCATGCGCTGCTGAGGTGTAAATGTACGTGGAATCGCCCGCTGCTGCTGTTGTTGCTGCAGAGGTGCTGGTAGTGCCGGTCGGAACGCCGGCTGTGAACACGGCCGATTGCGGAACTGCATCGGTCATTGCGGTGGCTGCCATCGTTGCCCGATGGTGAGCGATACACCATCCTACATTTTTGGGGAGGACCACCTCCCTCTCTGCTGCTCTGCAGCGTGCTGCGCTTCTTTTCCGCCACAGCCAACTCCTTGTCGGAGTCCTCCTGTACAATCGCAGCATCAATCATTTCGTTGAGCCTGCTGCGATTGAACATCGCCAGCTTGTCCTTCAGGAGCGGATTCAGCCCCTGGTAAAAGTGGTCCCGCCTCTTCTCATCGGTATCAGCATGATACGACGCATAGAGGGCGAGATCGTTGAACACCCGGGCATACTCCAGTGCGTTCTAGTTTCCTTGTTGCAGGTGGAGGAATTTATGTGTCTTCCTCTTCTTAAGACCCGGCGGTATGTGATAGGCCCTGAAGGCCGTCCGGAATTCCACCCAGGTCAGCACTCGCTCGGTGGGTTGAGAGGAGCAGAAATTCACCCACCAAGCTCTCGTGGACCCCATAAGTTGCTGGTCCGCAAACTGTGTCTTCCGCTTCTCACTAACTTGGAGCAGCCCGAATTTCATCTCCATCGTGTGGAGCCAGTTGTCTGCATCGATGGGCTCATCCGCCCGCGAGAATTCTGGGGGATGGGTAGTGAGGAAATCCGAGTAGGAACTCTACTGCCGTTCCTCTCGGTCTTGACGCCTCTATAGTCGAGACGTATTCAGTGTTTGCAGCAACTCGGTGTGCTGCTGGTGCGAGCCCGCCATGGCCGCAACTATGTCTGCCAACGTGACCGTTGGCAGTGGTGGTGGCTGTGGTTGCTGCTGCTGCTGCTATCCTGAGGAAGTCCCGGGAGGCTGTTGGGAGGCCTCTCCCCCCTGACTGGAATCCCCAACCTCAGGGTTGGCACGAGTACGAGTCATTCTGAAATTCAAAATAGCAACGGTCAGCAAAATGTGATTCTTAAAATTCCATGAAAAAACAGCAGGTATTGCAGTGACACATGAATAAAGTCGCACAACATTCACATATATTGATAAAGCATAAACTTTATACAAGATACACTATTCTCGGACCTCCGAGAAGTCATGCTCATATCGTCACTACATATACACATGCTACTATCTACACAACATTGTCTCTGTTACAAAAGTTATTACACACCACCCTTGCTGCCCTACTCAACAACGGTAAACTCACTACTCGGAGTAGAATTCGACCTCCTGCAGGTCTTCCTCCTCCGCTGGTTCTGCTGGTGTCTTAGGGTCCATGACCTCCTCTTCGGGTTCAGGTTCCTGTATCACCGGAATACTGAGAACCATGGGTACGCACCTACCATCGATTGGCCCACTACCTAAGGTACGAGGTCCTGCAAAAGCATGCACCTCATCCATGGCCTGGTTGTAGTCCATCTCCCAGTTCTGCCCTTCCTCAATCGCGTCATCACGCTATTGAGTTAGGATCTCAATTTGCTGGGTCAAAGCCTGGACTTGTTGCTGTAAACCCGTGATGTTGACACGGCTTTTCTTCCCCACCTTCTTCAGATGACGCAACTGATTATGCTGCTCATTCAGTCGCTTGATCGTCGGAAGGAACACATTATGGAGTGCGTTGTAGGCACTCTTGAAATGGTCACGGTGGCTGGTGCTCTCCTTGAGCTCCACGGCAAGTCGAACCGTATGGACAGCTTGGCTGTCCATCATGTTCTTCCCTGCCGTCAAATGGAGGGTAAGGTTCGCTTCTGCTGGATTGTACCTTGGGCAACTCAGATCAGTTGCCGCAAAGTACCTCTGCCACCACACGTGGTTAGCTCGTACCTCCACCAGAACAAGCGCGTATGGAGTGCCCTCCATAGCCCTCACGTGTAGTTGGCAGAAGCGTGACATGGTGTCGCGAGCTGCCACTTGCCACAAGTCTTCCGGTTGTCTCCCTTTCAACGTGACGGTGAACGGTGCCCAACCCGGTGGCGTAGGTCCTGTTGGAACATCGACATGAACAGTCCATGTCTTGTTCCCCTCCTCGCCTTCTTCCTTGGCAAGGAATCGCGGCGTCTCCACATATCCGAAATATTGAAGCAATAGCCTCAATAAATCTGGATACCCGCTGCTTTGAGAACAATGGGATACCACTGATCCGTTCTCTAATTGTTTACCCTCTGCCATCTGTAGAAACATATTTGAAAAAGGTCAAACATTACTTTCAACAATAAATCAGTGAGTTATAACATAAAACATGTCATTGAACTCATAAAACTTGGAAATATAAATCAAACTTAGAACAAAGTTGATTTCTGGTCTGCAGTACAAAATGACAGTACTGACCAGTTTCCCTTCTACCCAGATTTAGACCATGTTAAGGGCAAAATCGGTTCTGGAGCTCAACATCAAAGTTAAAATGTATTTGCATGCCCTCAGATCTGTCCTGATTCAAAAGTTATGAGACGTCAAAGTCAACAGAATTTCTGGAGAAAATTGGGCAGACCTCCCTGCTTGAGGTACTGACTTGATCCAAGAATCCCAGTTAATTATATACCGAATTTGACAAAACTTTCTGTTACAAAGTTATAACATGTCTCATGAACTTTTCGTAACTGCCTCATTTTCTAATTTTTTGATTTTTATGCAGGAAGTTATGCTCATTTTACAGAGCGTTACAGAGAGTAATTGCTCTGCCCTGTTTTCTGGACAGTTTAAACTCTACTGAGTTTTTAGACCATTTAAGAGATGAAACACCTCTGGACATCAATCAAAAAGTTTTAAAGCTCTTCCAAAGCTTTCCAGAAATGTATCATACGACCCCAACATCGAAAGAACTCGACCTCTAACCTCTGTGTAACTTCAGCATTATTTCAGCTGGAAGTATAGGACTCTTTTCCTAGTCTTACATAAGTTAAAACTTGCCTAATTTGGAAATCTTGAATAAGGGAAGGAGTTAAATCAAGATTTTAGTGCTCTGGATCAAAATTTTCAACTTTTACAACGATGTTGATCATTTAGTGGACTATGACGTCGAAGCATCACCCAAATCATGCTAGTACTACGTTCCTTACAAAGAAACCTATACTGGACTTAGCCGGCTTCGTTAATTCAGTAGCACTAAATGACTCTCGCACACGGATGCTACTCGTCTACCGATTCATGGTTAGAATACATGCAATAAACTCACACAATCATTGGCTTCAGCTGCACACTGAACCCGGGCCTAATACAGTTCCATACACCCGTCCGTCGTCACTCCCACGGGTGTTCTCAAGCCAAACACGCCTTGAGCTACGTGTTCACGTTACCAACCACGTGACGGGATCTCCACCTACTTCCCCGTAGCACGCCGGGGACTGGCATTGCTCGAATACCCCAAATGACATGAAGAGTCGTAGAGGACACTAAAGCTGGCCGGATTACCTGCCACCCGTGAGGCTCCACCCTTAAGCTTGTGTGCAGTGATGGACAACGCTTACATAAACTTCCCAAGACATAAAGAGTCTCGAGATGCATGATTTACCAACATAGCAAATAGGTTAGTGTTGCCACTTTCTATACAATAATAACATCCTTACATGGGCTAATAACTCGTTTCTCACTGAGCTTTTGAAAATTTAACCTTTTTAAGTGCGTTAATCCTTAACGATGCTCTGATGCCACGCTGCAAGGACTCGACGTCCCAACAAGCCAGGATCTCGCTGAGGGGTGCTGCGTTGGATAGCACCATATAACACACATAAAAGGCGATAACCGAAAGCTAAATTTTATTACATAAACTTGTTCATCAAAATCGTTACATCAAAATAACGTTGTAGTCTACACTCGCGGGCGTAGACTAAGCAAAAAGGTTCACGTTCAGCCCGTGAACGTGTTCCTACTAGCACGCACGCTGTGACACCCTCAATTCTGTGGAAAACCACGGAACCGAGAACTAATGCATATGTGTGCCCAGGATGTTCATCACACATACACATACGTTCCACAAACTGAATTCAGATTATATATTACCACGAATAGCAGAGTTTATTACAACACCTCATGAGTCTTGGACTCATGCTCACAGCGGAAGTCTTAATTCTATGCAGCGGAAGTCCTTATTTAAATGCGGAAGCAAAAAAAACTAATGCGGAAGCAAAACTAAGCAGAAGTGGCTCCATCTCTACTCCCTCCACAGGCAAGGTTGAGAACAGATCACACGCCATAATGCTCTACTCGGTCTTCATAGTAGTCTTCTCTTGCTGTTGATGAAGAAATAATAATGCAAGTTTGAGCACAATGATGTACTCAGCATGTGCGGGAATAACACATGATATGCAGCTCATAAAACAAGGTAGGTACAAAAGGCTTATTTGCAGAAAAGCAGATTTATAAAACCGTGATAAAACAGCAACTTAACTTTAGATGAATGTAGTCCCAGCATGTGTTAAATTACCAACATACCTCCATCACTTCCCGTGTTCCATCCGAACATTAACCAATCCTTTACTCATACTCACGAATACCTCCTCGTATTCGCTACCATCTCATCTCATAAAACAACCTCGTCTCGCACCGAGACCAATCTCATGTCATGACCCATCAGTCATGCAAACATCTCATCATCCGGACTCATTTTCCATTTTCCTTCTTGTTTATCAATCACCAATCAAGACAAACCGGGCAAGTTCCAAACCAAACCATAACCATAACCAAGAACCTTCACAATAACCATTCCAATAACCATCCCAGTAACCATCCCATCTAATCATGGCAGTTTAGCCAGGTGCTCGTGTCCGTAAGCTCGGCTATCATGATAGTTTTAGACTCTGCAGAGTTTGCACCTCTTTACCCACAAGTTTGTGATTTCGTCACCCGTCGGCGACTGCAGAACCTCCATTATACCAGTACACAACCGTCGGTGTATGGTCAAGAGATCACAAAATAGCCTTTACAAAGGGGTTACTAGATGTATGGACTCACTAAGGTTTCACCGGCAGGCTAGAATCTCCAATTCTCCCACCCACGGGCCCTCTCTTGTGCCATGCAGTTCCCAGGACAGTCCTCACTCGACTCCCATTCCCCGCGCCTTCCACAGTCCATAACACTGTAGCAACTTACCTAATTACTCGGCTAAGCCGCACCCATACTTGGCCTTGTGGTGGCACTGTTATCCTGGCATGTGCATGCATGAACCGGTCCTTAGATCTACGGCAAGCAAAACCACCATCTCGCGCTACCTCATTCACAAACCCAGGCTTGCCTAGATCTCCCTCCGATCCATGTCCATTATTAACATCAGTTTTCTCATTATCATTACGAGTGCAGTTAGCTAGACACATCTATCTCGCGTCCCAATCCCATGGACTCAGCGAAGCATAAAGCAAAAACCATACCTGACTCATAAACTCCCCAGGCGACAAGGGTGGTTTAATCAAAACTAGTAAACTCTTATAAAAGGGATTTTCCATCATGTTTGACTTAGTACGCACACCTTTTCATAAAACAAAACAGTTTTACCCAAAACATAGGATCAACATGGTCAAGGAGCACTTGCCTTGTTCCTGCGGTTCCGGTTGTTCTTGATTCTCAAAACCTTGTTGCTGCAGCTCGTCGTAGACAACTTCCTGAGCTTGTCCTGCTATGTAGGATTCACGTGCATACAAGATTCACAACAATCAATATCATGCGCAAACCCTAAACTAGATGCGATGATGCACATGCATGCTATCCTATGATTTTTATTAGATTGGTGTGCTCTTGCATGGCTTGCATGGACAGAGGTGTTCGGATCAAAGGTGATCGTGGCGATGATCTTGTCTTTAGATCAAACTGATCATCGAGTGATCTGCCCACGAGAAAGCTTCTGTTCGAAAGGAATCAAAGAACAGACGCAAAGAGATGAACAACATGATGTCGTAAGGTGGTATTGAAGTCCTACCTCACGCTCTTCTTGTCTTCGGGGTCCTCCTCAGACCGCTTGGTTCTCCTCCGATGATCTCCCTTGTTGTGCTTTGGCGATGTTTTGCTCGGCGAGTTAGGGCTAGGGCTCTAAGTCGTCGGCTCAGGAGTTGAAAGAGAAGTTCGTGGTTTCGGCCATAGGTTTTGGGTTCTATTTATAATCAGGAAGAGAAGAGTCCTAATCTGATTGGATACGAATAAGAGTCTTACTCAAATTTCTGTTAGATCTTGATGTCTTATCTTCGGTAATATTGTGGAGTTTAGATCGGTTTCCGTTGCGTACCGGTATCTTCACGCGTAAAAACCGCTCCAGACTTGTTACCTCCGTGGTGAAGAGCTCCGGAAGCTCCACGTGTCCTTCCGAGCCTGGTATCTCTTCTCCCGCAGAGACGAGCTCCAGTTGTGCCGCGTGTCACGAGCGAGACCTCCCTCTTCTTCGGAGGTGAGCTCCACGCACGCCACGTGTTGGCGCCGGTCTTCCCCCTCTTCTTTCCTCAGGGACATGCCCCGAGGTCGACACGTGTTTAGCTGCGATGGACCTTCCGGAGATAAGCTCTGGTGGCGACACGTGTTCAATAGATCCGGACTTCTCTGAGATGAGCTCCGAGATTAACACGTATCCCGGTGATGGGTCCTCTGATTTCCGCGAGGACTAGCTCCGAGGATGACATGTGCCCTACGAAAAATGCCTTTGCTTCTTCCGCCGAGGCTAGCTCCGTGGGCAACACGAGCCCCACAGGGTCGAACCTTTTTCCAACTGCGGAGGTGACCCCCGAGCCTGCCACGTAGCTAGTTCAGCAGCGGACCTCTCCCAATTTCTCGGGGGTGAGCTCCGAACACGCCACGTGGTCTAGTTGCCTTCGGTGTTCTCGGAGAGCTTTATTGGCTATCCTTTTGATGCTTGTCTCTGTTCCTTCTTTTCTTAAAATGTTTTTCTTCTTCATAAAACATGAACATATGCTGACACCCGAGATGAGGGTGTCACAAATCTACCCCCCTTAAATTGAATCTCGTGCTCAAGATTCGTTAGTAGGAAATAGATGGGTAAATTCTGCCTTGATATCCTCTTCACGTTCCCATGTGGCTTCGGCTTCAGTGTGATGGCTCCATTGTACTTTGCACCATCGAATCACTTTGTTTCGGGTGACCCTTTCCTTTACGTCCAAGATTCGGACAGGGTGTTCTGCGTAAGTCAGGTCCTCTTGAAGTTCAAGTTCTCCCATCGACACTTGTTCCACTAGCATTCTCAAGCACTTCTTGAGCTGGGATACATGAAACACGTCATGTACGTCGGAGAGATGGTTTGGGAGCTCTAGTTGGTAAGCTACTTCTCCTCGCTTGTTCAAAATCTTAAATGGTCCGATGTAGCGAGGCGCTAGTTTGCCTTCGACGTTAAAACGTCGTTGGCCTCGGATAGGCGATACCTTAAGGTATACGAAGTCTCCTACTTCAAAGGTCAACTTTCTATGCCTATTGTCCGTATAGCCTTTCTGTCGTGACTGAGCAGCCTTTAAGTTCTCCCATATTGTTTGGACCTGCTTTTCAGCATCTTGTAGTACTTCGGGTCCAAACACCTGGTTCTCTCCAGTCTCGTTCCAGAACAGTGGCGTTCTGCACCGTCTGCCATATAAGGCTTCGAAAGGCGACATCTTCAAGCTAGCTTGATAGCTGTTGTTATAGGAGAACTCGGCATACGGTAAACTCCTATCCCAACTACGCCCACGTTTCAAGGCGCAAGCTCTCAGCATGTCCTCCAAAATTTGGTTCGTCCTCTCGGTTTGCCCATCTGTTTGTGGGTGATAGGCGGAGCTAAAATCCAGTCGTGTACCCATGGCTTTCTGCAGCTTCCTCCAGAATCTAGAGGTAAACTGAGAACCTCGATCTGAGACTATCCTCTTCGGAACTCCATGACGGCACACGATCTGCTCCATGTACAACTCTGCCAATTGTGCAACACTGTAACTGGTCTTTACCGGAAGAAAATGGGCGGTTTTCGTCAACCGGTCCACAATGACCCAGATGGAGTTGTATCCCGACTGAGTTCGGGGCAACCCAACAATAAAGTCCATACTGATGTCCTCCCATTTCCATTCAGGTATTTTCAATGGTTGCAACAATCCAGCGGGTTTTTGATGTTCGGCTTTCACCCGTTGGCATGTGTCGCATAGGGCAACGTATTCGGCTATATCCCTTTTCATACCATCCCACCAATAGCAAGTTTTCAAGTCCTTGTACATTTTGGTGCTCCCTGGATGTATGGAATAGGGCGAATCATGTGCCCCCTTCAATATCATGTCGCGAAGGTGTCTTATGTTTGACACACAAATCCTTTTTCCTAGCCAAAGCGTACCCTTTTCATCCTCCTTGAAATCCTTCTCTATCCCTTGTCGGATTCTTTCCTTGATCTCCTCGTCCGTTGCTTGGCCCTCTCTTATTTCTTGCTCCAATGGGGTGTGGATCTTTATTATCTCCACGCTATTCAAGAATCCGAGGTGTAACCGTTCGAACTCCTTACGTAGTTCGGGTGGTAGCTCCCGAACCGTGAGTTGGTGGCATGCTCCCTTTCTGCTCAATGCATCAGCTACTATATTGGCCTTCCCGGGGTGGTAGTTGATTCCTACATCATAATCCTTGATGAGTTCTAACCATCGACGTTGCCTCAAATTCAAGTCCGTTTGTGTAAATATGTACTTGAGGCTTTTATGATCCGTATAGATCTCACATCGATGACCAAGGATATAATGTCTCCAAATCTTCAATGCATGCACCACTGCTGCTAACTCCAAGTCGTGCGTAGGATAGTTAAGCTCGTGCTTCTTTAATTGTCGTGAGGCATAGGCTACCACTTGTCCTTCCTGCATGAGTACACACCCGAGCCCTTGTCTGGATGCGTCACAATATATGTCAAAGCTCTTGCTTACGTCTGGCAATACCAGAACTGGTGCTGTGGTTAGCCTTCTCTTGAGTTCCTCAAAACTTTCTTGGCAGGCTTGTGTCCATTGAAAGACTTTTCCCTTCATTAATAGCTCCGTCATAGATTTTGCTATCTTAGAGAAGTCTTTAATGAAGCGACGATAGTATCCTGCCATCCCAAGGAAACTTCGAATATCCCTCACGCTCTTCGGTTGATCCCACTTTAGAACATCTCTGACCATTCCAGGATCAACCGATACCCCTTCCTTGGAGATGATGTGGCCTAGGAAAGATATTTCCTTAAGCCAAAATTGACACTTGTTGAGCTTGGCATACAATTGATGCTCGCGCAGCTTCTGCAAGGTCAATCTCAGATGTTCTTCATGCTCCTCCTTACTTTGTGAATACACCATAATGTCATCGATGAAAACCACGACAAACTTGTCCATGTACTCCATGAAAACCTTATTCATAAGGTACATGAAGTATGCGGGTGCATTCGTCAATTCAAAAGACATAACGGTATATTCATATGAACCATACCGCGTCCGAAAGGCTGTCTTAGGTATATCGGAGGGCTTAATCTTCAGCTGGAAATATCCCGACCGAAGATCAATCTTGGAGAACACTTGGGCTCCTTTCATTTGATCGAACAGGTCCTCTATACGGGGCAGAGGGTATTTATTCTTGATTGTTACCTCGTTGAGAGACCTGTAGTCCACGCACATTCTTTAGGTTCCGTCCTTCTTGTCCACGAAAAGTACCGGGGCTCCCCATGGTGACGAACTTGGACGGATAAAACCCTTCTCCAACTGTTCTTGAATTTGCTTCTTGAGTTCAACTAACTCGTTGATGGTCATCCTATATGGTCTCTTAGCTATGGGTGCAGTTCCAGGTACCAAATCTATGGCAAACTCAATGTCCCGGTCAGGTGGCATACCTGGAAGTTCTTCCGGGAACACATCCGAAAATTCCTGAACCACTGGAATGTTGTCCAATGCTACTCCTTCAACATGGTTCAAATCCGCTCGTTCGGTTGCTTGCTGGGCTGACTCAAACTCGACACGGATACCGTGTTCGTTTGTCAACTGCACGCTTCTCTTAGCGCATCGGATTACTCCATTGTGCTTGCTTAACCAGTCCATTCCGAGTATGATGTCAATTCCGTGGGAGTCCAAGACAATAAGGTTGGCAAGGAAGTCTACCCCCCTTATTTTAAGGCTTACTTTAGGACATACTATATTAGTCCTCATTTCTCCTCCGGGGGAATTAACTAACATAGCACATTCTAGGTGGGATACGGGTAGATGATGTTTGGCAACATATTCGGATGATATGAAGGAATATGATGCTCCGGAATCAAATAAAATGGTGGCTGGGTTGGAGTTGGCAAGGAACATACCAATTGCGACGTCCTCAGCCTGTTGTGCTTCGTCAACAGTGACATGGTTAACGTGGCCACGAGCATAGTTCTGCGGTCCACGGTTCCCTTGGTTGTCCCCTCCGTTTGGTCGCTGGTTCTGCTTGGGCACGTTACCTTGCTGTCCAAGGCCTCGCTTCGGGCACTGGTTAGCAAAGTGGCCTACTTCCCCGCATGCAAAGCATGCCCTGTTGCCTACGGCAGCAGGTACGTTGGGGCGGGGTTTTTGAACAGGAGCGCCATTGTTAGGCCGGGGCGCAGGAGGCATGGGCACTCGAGGTGCCGGTGCAACGAACCGTTGCTGTGGTGGCTGACCAGGGCGGTTCGTAGGAGTGGTCGATCCATACTGCGGTGCAGGGGGCATGTATCTAGGTCGTACGTTGCTCCCTTGGGGCTGGTATGGCATCTTCCTTTTGCACTCGCGCTCGATCTCTCGGATCTTGTTTTCCACCACAATAGCCTTATCAACTAGCTTCTGGAAGCTTACGTAGTCATTGTTGAGGAGCTGAACTTGGATCTCATTGTTCAACCCTCTCATGAACAGGTACTGCTTCCTCTTATCTGAGTTGATATCTTCGGGGGCATACCAGGACAATTGTACGAACTTGTTGAGATATTCGTTCACACTTTTCTGCCCTTGGCGGAGACTTTCAAACTCCTGCCTCTTGAGCATCATTACGCCAACAGGGATATAGTGGGAGCGGAAACTTTCCTTGAACTCAGTCCAAGTGATTGTCTCCGGGTTGGCATGGGCGTTGCTCAAGGCATCCCACCAGTCAGCAGCTGCTCCCATCAGTTGGTGCGACGCAAAGAGAACCTTCTCTCGGTCGTTGCACTGTACAATGGCAAGCTTCTTCTCCATGGATTTCAACCAGTCATCGGCCTCCATTGGATTGCTTGCTTGAGCAAAGGTGGGCGGTCGAGTCCTCATGAACTCTCCCAACCTGTTATGAGCCGGCGGTGGTGGTGGCGGTGGCGCCGGAACGGGGTTTTGGTTGGCCCGTAACTGATCCAAAGTTTGGATCATGGTTTGCATAAGCTGGTTTTTCATGGCCATCAACCTTTCTAGGTTGTTTTCGCCAGCTCCGGGGTTAGCAGGAACTTTCTCGTGGTCATCTTCCTGGACGTTCCTTCGGCTGGCATTTCCTCTCACCATCTGTGAGAGAGAACGAAATAGAATGGAAGGTTAGAAGTTTAGGTAGGTCCTTTCAACTATATGCATCAAGGTGAGTTGGACTATATATATTATCCCTTATGAGGATGTGAGCAAGTGCCGAAACATCTCACACCTCTTCCTTCTTATGTGTGAATATGGACAACGTTTTTGAGACGTCCCACAACTCACACTAAGCACATATTCACAAATAATCATTACAAGGGCCCACTCAACTCCTATTCAAGGATGGTTTCCTATGTCAAGGTGGTTTTAAAGGCCAATCTAGGCTATTCACCCTAGGGCGCTTCCTTTGGTCAGCGTGGCTTAGCTACCTGTGACTTCTATTTAGGGTGTAACTTGCTGTTAACTCGTGGCTCTAATATCAATCTAAGGTTTCTATCTAGGCGTGTAATCTGCTGTCAACCCGTGGCTCTGATACCAATCTGTGGCGCCCTCAATTCTGTGGAAAACCACGGAACCGAGAACTAATGCATATGTGTGCCCAGGATGTTCATCACACATACACATACGTTCCACAAACTGAATTCAGATTATATATTACCACGAATAACAGAGTTTATTACAACACCTCATGAGTCTTGGACTCATGCTCACAGCGGAAGTTTTAATTCTATGCAGCGGAAGTCCTTATTTAAATGCGGAAGCAAAAAAAACTAATGCGGAAGCAAAACTAAGCAGAAGTGGCTCCATCTCTACTCCCTCCACAGGCAAGGTTGAGAACAGATCACACGCCATAATGCTCTACTCGGTCTTCATAGTAGTCTTCTCTTGCTGTTGATGAAGAAATAATAATGCAAGTTTGAGCACAATGATGTACTCAGCAAGTGCGGGAATAACACATGATATGCAGCTCATAAAACAAGGTAGGTAGAAAAGGCTTATTTGCAGAAAAGCAGATTTATAAAACCGTGATAAAACAGCAACTTAACTTTAGATGAATGTAGTCCCAGCATGTGTTAAATTACCAACATACCTCCATCACTTCCCGTGTTCCATCCGAACATTAACCAATCCTTTACTCATACTCACGAATACCTCCTCGTATTCGCTACCATCTCATCTCATAAAACAATCTCGTCTCGCACCGAGACCAATCTCATGTCATGACCCATCAGTCATGCAAACATCTCATCATCCGGACTCAACAGTTCCAAACCAAACCATAACCATAACCATAACCAAGAACCTTCCGAATAACCATTCCAATAACCATCCCAGTAACCATCCCATCTAATCATGGCAGTTTAGCTAGGTGCTCGTGTCCGTAAGCTCCCTATCATGATAGTTTTAGACTCTGCAGAGTTTGCACCTCTTTACCCACAAGTTTGTGATTTCGTCACCCGTAGGCGACTGCAGAACCTCCATTATACCAGTACACAACCGTCGGTGTATGGTCAAGAGATCACAAAATAGCCTTTACAAAGGGGTTACTAGATGTATGGACTCACTAAGGTTTCACCGGCAGGCTAGAATCTCCAATTCTCCCACCCACGGGCCCCCTCTTGTGCCATGCAGTTCCCAGGGCAGTCCTCACTCGACTCCCATTCCCCGCGCCTTCCACAGTCCATAACACTCTAGCAACTTACCTAATTACTCAGCTAAGCCGCACCCATACTTGGCCTTGTGGTGGCACTGTTATCCTGGCATGTGCATGCATGAACCGGTCCTTAGATCTATGGCAAGCAAAACCACCATCTCGCGCTACCTCATTCACAAACCCAGGCTTGCCTAGATCTCCCTCCGATCCATGTCCATTATTAACATCAGTTTTCTCATTATCATTACGAGTGCAGTTAGCTAGACACATCTATCTCGCGTCCCAATCCCATGGACTCAGTGAAGCATAAAGCAAAAACCATACCCGACTCATAAACTCCCCAGGCGACAAGGGTGGTTTAATCAAAACTTGTAAAATCCTGTAAAAGGGATTTTCCATCATGTTTGACTCAGTACGCACACCTTTTCGCAAAACAAAACAGTTTTATCCAAAACATAGGATCAACATGGTCAAGGAGCACTTGCCTTGTTCTTGCGGTTCCGGTTGTTCTTGATTCTCAAAACCTTGTTGCTGCAGCTCGTCGTAGACAGCTTCCTGAGCTTGTCCTGCTATGTAGGATTCATGTGCATACAAGATTCACAGCAATCAATATCATGCGCAAACCTTAAACTAGATGCGATGATGCACATGCATGCTATCCTATGATTTTTATTAGATTGGTGTGCTCTTGCATGGCTTGCATGGACAGAGGTGTTCGGATCAAAGGTGGTCGTGGCGATGATCTTGTCTTTAGATCAAACTGATCATCGAGTGATCTGCCCACGAGAAAGCTTCTGTTCGAAAGGAATCGAAGAACAGACGCAAAGAGATGAACAACATGATGTCGTAAGGTGGTATTGAAGTCCTACCTCACGCTCTTCTTGTCTTTGGGGTCTTCCTCAGACCGCTTGGTTCTCCTCCGATGATCTGCCTTGTTGTGCTTCGGCGATGTTTTGCTCGGCGAGTTAGGGCTAGGGCTCTAAGTCGTCAGCTCAGGAGTTGAAAGAGAAGTTCGTGGTTTCGGCCATAGGTTTTGGGTTCTATTTATTATCAGAAAGAGAAGAGTCCTAATCTGATTGGATCCGAATAAGGGTCTTACTCAGATTTCTGTTAGATCTTGACGTCTTATCTTCGGTAATATTGTGGAGTTTAGATCGGTTTCCGTTGCGTACCGGTATCTTCACGCGTAAAAACCGCTCCAGACTCGTTACCTCCGTGGTGAAGAGCTCCGGAAGCTCCACGTGTCCTTCCGAGCCTGGTATTCCTTCTCCCGCAGAGATGAGCTCCAGTTGTGCCGCGTGTCACGAGCGAGACCTCCCTCTTCTTCGGAGGTGAGCTCCGCGCACGCCACGTGTTGGCGCCGGTCTTCCCCCTCTTCTTTCCTCAGGGACATGCCCCGAGGTCGACACGTGTTTAGCTGCGATGGACCTTCTGGAGATAAGCTCCGGTGGCGACACGTGTTCAATAGATCCGGACTTTTCTGAGATGAGCTCCGAGATTGACACGTATCCCGGCGACGGGTCCTCTGATTTCCACGAGGACTAGCTCCGAGGATGACATGTGTCCTACGAAAAAATGCCTTTGCTTCTTCCGCAGAGGCTAGCTCCGTGGGCAACACGTGTCCCACAGGGTCGAACCTTTTTCCAACTGCAGAGGTGACCCCCGAGCCTGCCACGTAGCTAGTTCAGCAGCGGACCTCTCCCAATTTCTCGGGGGTGAGCTCCGAACACGCCACGTGGTCTAGTTGCCTTCGTTGTTCTCGGAGAGCTTTATTGGCTATCCTTTTGATGCTTGTCTCTGTTCCTTCTTTTCTTAAAATGTTTTTCTTCTTCATAAAACATGAACATATGCTGACACCCGAGATGAGGGTGTCACACACGCACACTAACATGGCAGCGTGCATGGCTCCCACTCGACGTTGTTTCCCTCTTGAGGGTCCGTCTCCTCCTCGGGAGCCTCCTCCTCATAGAACCCTGCAAATGCTTCAAACACAAGCAGTGAGCATGATGGCTCAGCAAGACTGACCCGTCTCATCTAAACACGAAACTCTACATGATGGGTTTGCAGTGTATAATAGGAAAGTATGTTGCAAAATACGTACCTAATTAGTTGACTCTTACTTTCAAGTTTTAGCCTCAAGTTAGTGGGGAACCTTGTGCCAAGAACCATAAGAAATCCACAATTAATCAAGAAATGCTTTTCTTTTATGTGCTTTGCCTAAGGTTGAAAAGAACTTTGATTTGCTCTAAACTAAAGCATTTCATTAACAAACAACGTAAATCTTTCAACTAGCAACTTTATCATGGCAGCATGTTCTTTCTACGTCACGGTCGCCCATACTCGATGTTGCCTACAGCAACCATCACGAACGTCGTATGCAACCACCTTTCATCCATTAGCCAAGTGTTGAACCGGTCCTATCGTCCCGAGCAGGAGGTATCTATGCGGAGCATCCTCGGTGCCCGCTAGATGATTTACACCTCGCTGCTCTCAACCTACCCTCTGGACGATAAGCAATGCCTCAACATATCGCTACCTGAATTACATCGATTTCCCGATTCCCATATAGCCGGTAGGTCTTCGGTACTGTTCTAGCTTGTTCAACAGGCCCGCACACGGCTCAGTCCTAAATCACCACAAGCAGAGCTATGGAACCCAGACCCCAAAGTCCTGCTGCCCTTACTCTCCGCTCGGTCTCATTTTCTTGCCATGTGATTCATTATCTATCTTTCTAACCGAGTAGTGTGCCTCTAGCCTATTCTCGCGAGTAGTTCCAACTACTCGACTTGTACCGAACCCTATACCATTTTACCATTGCAGTGGCTACTTGAGATTTGAATCCTAAGCCCAAAACGCCTGGTTCTCTTGGCTATGCATTTGGGTCTCCAATCAAAACTCTAATGCACATTTGTAGGAAAGGCATAAAGTAAGTGATCAAAAGATAAGACTTTATAAAGGGTTGATGCAAACCGGAGCTTGCCTTGCTGCTGGTCGTCGACTAAATGTTCTTACAGAGTAATAAATTCCATAACCTCCAGGCTTTCTTCGATTTTAGCGACTACACGAAATGAAAATACGGTGCGTATCAAATTTAAATGCATTTGAATTGAATTGAGATGGGGAAGACTATAAGTACAGATAGACAGTCCTTTTGACCCTGAAATTTTTAGTGTGGTTTGGAGACAACCTAAACAGAGACCTGGCCAAATTTCATTAGAAGAAAAGCTCATTTGAGCCCTGCACAAATAAAGGTGCATTTGACCATAATTAGAGCTCTTATGGTTTTTTAGGATTTTTTTATGGAACGAGCCATGACTTTTTGGAAACTAGATTTTCCTAGGGTTCTAGTGGAATTGGTTTCATATAATTTGGAGAATCCTAGCAAAAGATATGAGCTAAACAAGTTCAGAGAAATTCTGAAAAATGTTTCTGGACATTTTTCTTTTTCTCTGGACCAGTTTCCTTAAGCACACCATTAGGTGGACTAAATGAACTCGGATGGATCTGAAATTTTATTGTTACTCAGGGACATTAAAGGAACATCCTGGCAAAATTTCAGAATTTTTCAACAAAGGGATCTCTAGTTAAAATTCCCAACAGTTTAAATTTGGGGAATTAGTTCTGGAGAATTAAAGGTTTTCATGGAGTGAAACTTGTTTTGCTGGAAAGTACTCAGAGAGCTGAATCCAACAAAATTTGATTCATTTGGTTTGGACATTCCTAGCAAAAGTTATGTGTGTTTGAAGTTGGAACTCAAATCTGAAATTCGGGGAAATGTTTAAAACACTGCACGTGGCGGAGCCCTCCAGCGAGGTCCGCCGGAGTCAACCTCCCGTCCATCTCCGGAGCTGAGAGTGGCTGTTCCACCCTAACTCCCGATGCCGAAAAAGCCTAGGAGGTCAGAGTTCGTCGATGGCAACCGGAAACACCCGCGCAATGGCAACCACGGCGGCTAGGGTTCCGGCAAGATAGTTTTCGGGCTAGAAAGCAATAAAAGAGTCGGGTTTTGCTCAGAGAGCATCAGTGGAGCACGAGGAACATGAAAAGCAGAGTATTGGGAGCTGGAAACGCCAGCAAACCTACTCTCGACAGTGAGTCGAGGTGTTTTGGGCAGTGGCGAGGAAAATGGCTTTATCACGGCCTGTCCTCGACAGTTTCATTTGCTTCTTCTTTGAGAGTGAGCGCTAGTGTGTGTAGAAGTTACTGACTAACGAGCTCGACTAGTGAGTGCAAGTGTAATCCAAATTTTGGGTTAAGCTGAGCTCGGGCTAAATGAACTAGGGTTTGGAGTCTATGGAAATTCTAACCCTACGTACGGTTGATCAAATGAGGAACGGTCTTTGGCTACACGTTCTAAGCATCCGGACGCACCTCTTTTGTGTTGAGAAGGGACGGCGACGATGGCTGTGGCGTGCTGTCCACGGTGACCCAAAAACGAGCTGCGCCGGGGCACTTCGGTGCTTGACACCAACAGTCACTTTGCAGCCAACAGGAGCATGAACACACGGGGCTGAGTTGATAGAACGCACGAGCATCCTGTGGCGACTTCCTTCTCTGTTTGGAGCTCGACCAACCGACGATTTGCTCGGGTTGTGCAATCACAAAGAGCCGAGAATGGCGCCAGCAGCTGTTCTTCGCGGGACAGAGCTGAGAGCGAGTGTGTGAGCGAGAGAGAGTGGAAAACTCGGTTTGTGCGGCTCGTGTGGGTGATAAGGACGGACAGAATGTCAACAAGCAGGAGCTGGCGCCGGTGAGCCGTCGGGAACGGGGTCGGCCAGCGCGCTAGCGCGCGTTCGTGCGAAAAAAACAGAGCTGAGGCGGTTCAGTCGATTAGTGTGACTGACAGTGGATCCCAGCCCCAATTTTTGTCCCACTAAATTCAATTTTCCCACTGCTCTAAATATTAGGGACCCTAATACCCTTGGCATTTTGATCAAACCACCCAATGACCATTTGAATCTGAATAATTCAAAATGTGAAATAGTTGGGATGAATTGGCAACACATGTGATGTTGAAACTCAAATTTTGTTTGAATTTGCTCCATTTAGCTCATGTCAAGATCAACTCGTAATGGAGTGGAAATTGATGCGTGAGCTCATAAAAATGTGTTGAGTATGAATATGAATCCCACTTTTGAATTTATAGGATGAAAAGATTTTGAATTTGAATTTAAGTCCAAACTAGCCTTTTAATGATTGTACCCAAAAGTACCTCAAAAGGTTTTGGATTTGGGTGAAATTTGGCATGAGCATTCCTAACAAAGTTTAGGGGTTAATTATGTACTCAGTCCCTATATGATGCATGTGGGAAATACCACTTCTGCATTTTGTGAGTTCATCTCTATCACTCTATTTACAGTGGTTACTTGCTCTTCAAATGTGTTCATGTAATTACCACAAATGAACTGAGTGTGGGTGTGATGAACACCTTTAGCAAGTGAAAAACTTGGGCCCTTGCAGGTTTACTATCAGAAGACTGCCCTAGGAAGAATTTGGGGTTGGCTTCTCGGCTTCTCGCTGTAAAAGCCCAAGGAAAGGGACTTGCAAAAACTTTTTATCACCACACAACACCACAGTTTTGTTGTGGATAGATTGTGAAATATTGTGAAGAGCAAGTAACCTCCATCAAAAGAGTGATTAGAAGGGAAAGCCTTCATTTTCACAAAGTGGGATTTGGACATATGAACATGAGAGATTGAGCTCACCCTAGAACTTTAAAAGTCTTGGAAAGGTTCAGTCCAAGTTTCATGAAAAATCCAACACTTTTGAGGCACTTTTGGGGGTATTTGAAAAAGACGCCAATTTGAATGTAAATTCAAATTGCAGCAACTTTCATCACTCAAATTCAAAAGTTAGCTTCATATTCAAACTCAGCACATTTTTCTGAGTAAGCCCACCAATTTTCATCCTCATTGGAGTTCATCTTGTCGGGAGCCAAATTTGCAATAATTCAAAACTGAATTTGAAATTCAGTTTAAATATGAAGCAAATTTAACCAAACAAAGTTCAAATTTGAGAACTCAAATTCAAACCAAGACTTGGGGGCTAAGTCTCTCATTCAATGTGTAGTTGTTGGGATATTTACAGAAGAATTGGGAAAAGGAGGATTAGGGGGAGAGTGGGCCCACAAGTCAGTGGGAGAACTGTGCCCCAAACCGAGCGTGGCCTGTTTTCTCCCCGACGCCGGTCGAACACCTCGCGCCAGCTCCTGCTCCCGCGCCCGAGAGGGAGGGACACCGCACGAGCCAGCGCGCCGGGGGAAAGACCGACTGCAGCGGTGATACCACGCGCGGCCACGTGAAGATCGGCACTGTTTTCCATTGCCTCGCGCTGAACCGACCGACTGCCGCCGATCGACTTCCCTTGAGAATTCGGCCGAGCTCTCGCGTGCAGCACCTTTCCTAGCCACAAAAACCACACCAGCTACTCGTCCTCGACCTCCTCGGCACGAGAACGGTCGAGCTCGGTCCCTCCCCAACCCTAGCTCCACGTTTCCGAGCAACGCCCGGGAAACCGTCATCACTCGGCTCACGGTGACAGCCCAACAGAGGGCCTTTCATGGCTGAGCAAGGACGGTCTCGGACGCATCAGGGACCGGTGGTGCTCATATCCGAAGCTCAGACCGTGACCTGGACCATAGAGCTCGAATTTGGAGAAAGTTCCCCGGCGGGCACGAAAGGACCTTCCAGCACGGTAATGTCGAATTCACTCGCCACATTGGTTCTTAGGTCATGAAAACTGGCACACAGGACCGTCACTCATCAACGCTCGTTACCCCCTCACGGCCCTGGCTTGAAACCGCACGTAAGCCGGGTATTTCTAGGTTTTATTACGGTAATTGAGACACGGAGGCTCGGGCTCACGATGAGACCTAGGGTAGAGCCCTCTCCGGGTGGTTTCACCACTATTACGAGGTTCCCTAGCACCCACTGGTGTTATAGCACCGATCCATCGATGTTTTGGCGGGCTAAACTGTCCGGGCGATGTGACCGAAGGGTTGCCGAGCCGCAGCACCGTCGCCGGCTAGGTTAGGGCCACCGCCAGCCGGAGCAGTCGGTGCCATCGTGTTCAGCGCATAAAACTAGGCTCTGGCGGCGAGGGAGAGCTCGAGAGTCGGCCGGGCGGCAGGTAACAGCGTGTCTCCGGCGAGCCCGGCGGCGTGCGGGTGCGGGAACGCGAGGAGGAAGACGACCCGCGGGCCCCACGTGTCAGCGACAGAAAGTTTAAAACCCAGATCTACTGCGGCCCCGGGATCAAGTGTGACTGTGCGGGATGGGGATCTGTAGCCCCGTGTGGCTCAGCTTCAGCTGTGACACGTGTGGGCCGGGCCCACGGTCAGAGTTTAAAATTTTCTCCGGATTATTTAAAATTCCAGATTTAGTTCAAACTTTAGAACCCCATAACTTTTGCTAGGAAACTCCAAATTTAGTGATTCAAATTGGTTTGGATTCATCTTGCATAGCTCTATCCAAATATACAACCCAATTTGTATGAAACCTATTATTTAATTCTGGAAAATTCTTTAAAGCTTTTCAGCAAAAGAATTTTAGAGGGAGTTTGGTGCATCCAAAAATCCCCAAATTTTGCCAGAATGTCCTTTAGGATATTAGTGAACCCCTGTAAAAGTTTCAGACCATTTGGTGTTGATTCGGTCACAGCAATTCAAATTTGAAGGTGCTGTGTTCATTTGAATACAGAAACATTTTCAGAGAATTTCCAAAACTTGGAAATTCAGTTCTGGGCAAATCTTAGCTCCGAAAATATTAGGAAAATTTATGCAAGCTCTATGAGCTATAATTGAAATTTTAGTTCACAGTTGGGCATGAACAGGGGTATTACCTCAGAATTAATTCTTCTTTGCTTATTTGCTAATAGAATTATTCTGAGCAAACCACTCCAGGAAAAGTGCTAGTGTTTGGTCCAGAGAGTTTTCTTGTGACAAGGGACTCACACAAAAATTCTCAGCTCCATTGGAGCTCTGGATCACCCCTGTCCTGTTTAACCACTTGAGGGATTAATATGGAAAAGGGGGCAAACCACTTAACACTTAACCATGTGATTAAGTCTAAGCCAAACCACCAACACCAGTTCATCTTTAAATTCTTAAACAGAGTTCCAGGTGTTAGAGACTGGTTATTAGCACTAATAGCAGTAGTATTACAACAAACTTGTTTGCATATTCATTAACATGTAGTATTTCAATAACGTGTAGTCGCTGAAGGCGAGGAAGCTCCGGAGGTTCTGGACTTCCTTCTCCCGGACGAAGAACTAACTACTGACCAGCAGCAACAAGGCAAGCCCCGGTTTGCATTAACCTTTTTATAAGTTTTACTTTGTTTACATGTGTCATATGAAGTATGATTGTGCATTTGGTATAGGATGGATGGAACCCCACTTGCATAACCAGAACTTTTCCCTAAGAGTGAGGGTAGTGTCTAAGACCTCGAGTAGACAGGCTACGCTTAATGATTCATAGGACTTCGGTACAAGTCGAGTAGTCGGAATCTACTCGCGAGATAGGCATTGGGACACACAGGTTCGGTTGAGTGATGTGAGATCACTTTACTAATGAATATGAGACTAGGCAGGGGCTAGGGCGCAGCAAGAGTGAGTCTTGTGTGTGCAGCCCTGCCCGTGTCGATTGAGGATCGATCCGTGTGTGGCCCTGCTGAACAAGTATTGAACGTACCGAAGGCATATCGGATATATGGGCCCCGATAAACCGATGTAGCCTAAACCTCCGGGCGTCGAGGCATAACGCACCGATTTATAGGTGTAGGCTGAGGGCAGCAAGGTGGAAATCTGCCAACGGGCATAGAGAGATGCTCCGTGTGGGGAACCTCCTGCTCGTTTCGGTGCGACCGGTTCGATGTTTGGGCTGTTGGGTGAAAGGTTGTCCCGTATGACATCGAGTGAGCGTGCTGTGCAGCTCCACGGATGGGCGTACGTGACGTGCTCTTTGGGTTTTCCCTGCAGGTGTATAACGAGTCAATTCGCCGTCTCTCGCGGTGACGAGTACCGCTTGTTCACTGCGTCGTAACGTAGACTAATGAATGAAATGTTATGATTCAATATTGCTGTTATGATATAATTGTATTGCTACATGTGTGCCACCAAACATGGCTTACTAAATTTCAGCTTCATGAACTGTTAACTTGTTGCTAAAAGATGAACTAAGGATGAACTTGTAGGCGTGTCCATTTGCTGCAACATTGCTATCCTATGTCATGGTATACCTCATGTAGAGTTTCATGCTTAGGTGAGTCGGTTAAGCCTTGCTGAGCCTTCGTGCTCACGGTTGCTGCTTAAGTGTTTTTCAGGTGAGGAGCCACCCACGGACTCGGAGTACGAGTCCACCGGTGAGGGTTACCCTCCGTCGGGGACCACGGCTGAGTGGGAGCCGTACACGCCGCGCTGAGCTGAGGAGTGCAGCTAGTGTGGGTTGCCCTAGGGCTGGGCAACCACTTTTGCTAGATAGGCGGGCGTGAGTTGTATAAAAGAAACTCCCGCTGTGTAATAAAGTCCCTAGTTTGTAACTGAGAAGTGTACTACTTTGTACATTCAGTTTGTTTTTCCCGTGTAATATAATGTGTTCTTATGACGTGTGCTGTCGGGTGTCGCATCGCGCGGCACCACCCTCTGCGATCCTGGATGAGCGGATTCTGGTCCGCCACAGCCTGGTATCAGAGCTGCATTGGGATAGCACAGTACTTAAGAACCGTATTACGGGAAAACTTAGGCCTACGGTGAGGATTCGGTAGTTGCCCAAGTAAGGACTATATTAGCATAGTTACTTAAAGTGGCAAAGACTAACTTATGTGTTATAATTCTGAATTTCAATTATTTTAACGACGCACCTACGCTTTGGTAATATGGTAAGGAACGCCACCGAAAGCGTTTCAATTTCGGTTAGCTCCCCCTGACGAGGAACGTGGTTCAGGGATTGATCTCACAGCTTGGTGTGAGATGTCAATATGAAACTCTTGGACTCTTCATGTTCCTGAGTTCATATGAAACGCTGATCCCTAGCGTGCATTAGGCAAGTAAGTGGAGATCCCATAGCGTGGTCAGTAACGCGAGAGTGTGTTCGTCTGGAAATAGCCCAGGAGGACATACGCAGCGCTTGCCATCGGCGTGCCCTGCAGGGCAGTAGGTGGTATCTGTTGGGCTGATAACCTTCCCAACCATGACAACCCGTTCATGACATACTCGGGTTCCCCATCGTGTGGTGTTGAAACACGATCACGTACCTTGAGACGTGACCTAACTCAAGGACGGCCGTATGACAATGATACGGGCATTTGTATTTACTTTCAAATATGGAACTGCCTGAAATGAATAACCATTGAGTGCACCATTATTGTGTGGTCTTCTGCAGGTACTAACCGTGTATGTATCCGTGTAGAAAACGTGTGTGAGAGGCCGTTTAGTGCCACACTTGAGACGTATATGCCGGTATGATCCGGTTAGGATTTTCTTTTGTGAGGAACGTAGTACCGAGATATTGTAGGCATATGCATGAAAATAATGTTAACAAGGAATTAAAATCTATAGGTTCAACATTTAGGACCCTGGTTGGGTATAAGAATGGGATAGTGATGAGGGTAGTTTCAAAAAGACTGAAAAACAGAGTGTTCTGTTTTGGACTGCAAGTTTGCTGATCTTCAACAGGGCATAACTCACAGGTCTTTTAGCCCAGAGAGGTGTGCTATATAGTTCTGGTAAGGTATTTAAGTACTCTACAACTTTGTTGTAGACTTCCAGAGCTGAAACTCACCTTGAGATGGCTTAAATCCCAGAGGAATGTAAACTGTCCAGAACCAGGACAGAGTAAAACATTCTCTGGACTGTTCTATTTTTCAAACATAAATCCCAGTAGAAAAATTTAAAAATTTTCATATGATACATCCTTTGAAAGGGGTTAAGATGTGTGACATCTTTGCAATTCAAAGTTTCTGAAGTTTCAGCACAGAGTTCAGTGGAAACTCGAATTGAAAACAGCCACTTCCAAGGGAGGTGCTGTTAAAATTCTTCCAGAAATTCTGCTGACTTTGAATTAGCATAACTTTTTTAACCAAAGCTGATCTGGGGGCAAATGAATACTCGTTGGAAAGATATTGAAGTTAACTTTAACTTTGGTATTCAACTTGAGTCATGAAAATGCCCAGAACCAGATCAAAAGTTGGAATAGGTAGAAACTGGTCATTCTGACAAAAGAATGACAGTTGAACTCATTGGAGAGGGTGTTGGACCCTAAGGGTGAATAGTGATGACAAAGCGGTAGTAATACCTCGTGGTGGCCAAACCTAGTTATGGTGAGCTTCCAAAGTGGAGGTTCATCAAGTTGGATGTAACTAGTTTGTATTCGGATAATGGTGTAGCTTGTGCAAAGTTATTACATTATCTACATACGAGATGCATCGCATGTTTTATCGTCATTATGTTTTTACGCCTATTTTTATTGGACTACATGCAATCTGTCGCGGGACTGATGATTATTGTCGTGTGGTTGCAGATGGTTCGTACTAGGACCACGCACGAGGTTGGTGGCTCTAGCCAACAGGGAGGTGACGACTCCCAGCCACCGGCCTATGACAGCACCCCGCAGCAGCAGCCACCACCGCCGCCTCCGCTTACTCTAGCGGATGTGATAGCGGCACTGGTGGGTGGTCGTGAGGAGCAGACCGACCTGCTCCGCACGATCGTGCAGAATACGTCCCAGTCGGGGGGACGTCAAGACAGAGGGCCTCGTGAGCCCCGTGAAGTGTCGTACTCGGATTTCATGAGTACGCACCCTCCAGTGTTCACCGAAGCTGAAGAACCACTGGAGGCTGACAACTGGCTGCGGACCATCGAGTCCAAGTTTGGGCTGCTCCAATGTACGGAGCGGCAGAAGACCCTGTTCGCAGCACAGCAGCTCCACGGTGCCGCTGGTGCGTGGTGGGCGAATTATGTCGCCTCACGTCCGGCTGGCCATGCCGTGGAATGGCAAGAGTTCCGGGAGGCGTTCCGCGCCTATCACATTCCTCCCGGAATCATGAAGAGGAAGTTCCAAGAATTCTTGGAACTGAAGCAGGGCGGGAGGAGTGCTCATGACTACTCCCGTGCCTTCAACCATCTGGCACAATATGCATCAGACTACATCTCCACCGAGGAGAAGAAGCGGGAGCACTTCTATCGGGGATTACACCTCGAAATGAAGACGCACCTCGTTCAGTGGAATCGCGGCACTTTCAATGACCTAGTCAATGCCACGATTATGCAAGAGGATGCTCAGCGGGAGTTGGCAGCTGAGCAGAGGAAGCGCAGCACTCCACCTAGCAGCGGTGGTGGTGCGCCACAGAAGTACCGTATGGTGTATCGGACACCATCCGGGCAGCAGTGGCATCCACCGGCGCGACCTCAACGGTTCGGGGGACGTTCTTTCCAGTCACCCTCGTTCCGTCCGCCGATGCCACCACCAAGACAGCAACAGCAGCAGCAGACGGTACCCCGGGCGTTTCCACCGCCACAACGCGCCCCGGGATTCCGTCCACCGATCAGCGGGGGACGGCCCCGTTTCACCTGCTTCACGTGTGGCCAGGCGGGCCACTTCGCGAAGGACCGTCCCCAGGGGCAGCAGAGCAGCGGGCAAGCCCAGTTCCAGGGCGGTGCTCGAGGCCGACCTCTGGTGAAGAAGGTTGGTCAGCGGACTGGGGGTGTCCGCAACCTCGACAATGAGGACGCCCCAGAGGGAGACAACGTGCTGGCGGGTACATTTACTCTCAACCATCAAGCCATCGTCATACTTTTTGATTCTGGTGCAACCCACAACTTTATAAGTGCATCGTACGTGGTTAAGCATCAGCTGGAAGCCTTTCCAACCGAGTGTTCATATATGATCTGCTCACTGGGAGGAAAGATTTCAGCAACGATGATGGTTCCAAAGGCACCACTGTGCTTAGGTGGGAAGATATATCCCACCACTTGTGACAGCGCTCTGATGCCATGTGAAACGGCTCAGATACCACGCTGAGACGGCCCCACGGGACCTCGTTGGGTGGTGCCGTGTTATGCGGCACCCAACAGCACACGGGTCGATGAACATACATCATATTACATAAATAGTTTGCGGAAGCGTACAAGAATGTTTTACAAATAAGTATATCAGAGTAAACTACAGCGGAAGACTATCACTCTCACGACTCATATCTAAACTAGCAACAAAGAAACGGTCCAGCCCGCGGACGTTTCTTACTAGCAACACGAAGACAATCGGCAGCGGCGAGGATGCTCTTAGAGTAAGCACTCGGAGGTTCCCGAGTCTCATTGGCACCCCTTCTCATAATCAGCGAGTCAATTACCTGCAAAACAACTCGGATAGCATCCGTGAGCATAACGCTCAGCAAGACTTAACCGTCACCCTAAACATGAAACTCTAAGTGAGGTTATGAACCTAACATAGGATGGCATAAGCATAATTAACTCGCCTAAAAGTGAATCCTTACTTTCAGGTATTAATTGCAGCATTTTAAGTAACCCTGGGCACGCCACATCGGGAGTCCACAATCAAACAAGAAACGCTTTCCCCCGATGTAAATTGCTCATGGCATAAAAGAATCGAGTTTGCACTAGCCTATTCATCAAGCTCCATTACAAGGTAGAATAATACTTCACATCAAGATGATTAGTTCCTTTCTCATGCAAGTTCTTACTACGTCACGACTGTGAGAACAAGTATGCTCGGTCCATTCCGCGAGCGACGGTGATTCGAATCAATAACACCCGGACTACACGACACGTACGCCCGTACTCGACGTTGCCTACAACAACCATCACTGACGTCGTACGTGGCAGCCTTTCCCCCGTTTCACCCCCGCTGAATCGATCAAGTCGCCCCGTACAGTAGCTACTCTCATGGTGCACCTTCCGACGTGAGATGTCATGAGAATATTCCCCACATACTGCACACCGGCCGTCCGCCTGAGGCGACCCGAAAAGTCCCAACGACAGCTTCCCGAGGTACATCGGTTTACTGGGTCCCATATAGCCAGCATGAGTCCGGTACACAACTCAAACTTGTTCAACAGGGCCGCATACGGATCGGTCCTTGACCGACACGGACAGGTCTACAGCACCCAGGCCCCTATGTCCTGCTGCTCCTACAACCTTCCGGTCTCAACTTTTAACTTGCTAATTCAATTACGAACCAATCCCGTATGCCCCTGTTGTCCCTAAATCTGCGAGTAGCATCTCACCACTCGACTTCTACCGAACCGTACTTAAGCATGGCAGTTCTACACGGTGAAAGACACCTACCCAATACTCCATGGGTCATTTGGCTATGCAAGAGGAGTATCAATCACTAGACCTAATGCACAGTTCATATCTTGACCGAAAGTGAGTACAAAATAAAAACTTAACAGCTGTTAAATGCAAACCGGAGCTTGCCTGTTTTGCAGGGTAGTCGTATATAAGCAGTTAGTATCCTTGCAGATCCACCCTTGACTCTCCGGAGCTTGATCCACTTTGATGAATCACTCCTTTGAGTCCCCTTCGTTGTGGTCCCTATTGAAATGCATATGCACATATTTTATAGAATGTAATGGGAAGAAGTTATAGAATTACTTTCTTAAGAACAGAGGTTGTGTGGAAAAGCCAAGCATGGCTTGGTTTGCCTCTGTTGTGCAAAGACCAGAATTAAGCTAACTTGACCTTAAGGCCCTTAGCTATACACTAACCCTTTTCTCTAATGAACATAATAGATAAGCTGAAAAGATTTGAGTGCAACTGAAGAACAAGAACTCCAATGGCCTCAAAACTTTCACAGCAGGTTCTATACTACCTAAGGATTTAACTTGCCAAATTGCAGCTAATGTGGAGTCATATTGTGTCCCCCATAATTCTCACAATATCTCTTATGTATTTTTCCCTTATACATAAGTATGGAGAATAAGAACAGGGAGTTCCAGGACTCATCTTGGGCTGATATTTTACATGTGAGTTCTTGATCACATGAGAGTCATCTGGTCCAAAATTCAGCCCTTTTACTTGGGTAGTTCTCCCAGAACAATTCTTTAAGCATTTGTACTCAATAGAATTAATTCTGTAGTAATGTGCATTTTCATGCCCAACTAAGTGAACTACAGTTCCAAGTATGTCCCATAGAGCTTGCCTAAATTTTCCTATGATTTTTGGAGCTATGGATTGCTCAGAACAGATTTTTGAAGTGGGAAACATTTTCTGAAAATGTTTCTGCACTCTTATGAACACAGCAGATTGTTTTTAGCAAATCCCTACTCAAATGATCTTCAAATGAGCTGAAAATTTGCTATGAGGTCAACAATATTCTAAAGAATATTCTTGCAAAATTTGGGTATTTTTGGATAAACCAAACCCCCTCTATAATTCTTTTTCAGAAAACCTTCCAAGAATTTTCCAGAATTACATAATTCGTTTCATACAAATTGGGTTGTACCTCTGGATAGTACTCTCTTAAAGGAATCCAACAAAATTTATCTCACTATTTTTGGAGCTTCCTACACCAAGTTATGCATTTTACAAGTTTGCACAACTCTCTGTTTGATTTTAAACAGCACAGTCGCGCGTGGGGCCCACGGGTCAGGTGCTTCTTCAACCTCCCGCCAGAGCCCGCGGGTGCACACCAGCAGAAAACTTGGCATGGCTCGTTCTCCCCCATTTCTCCACCAAATGAGCTCCGGTTTCGCCCTACATGCTCCTGGGAACGTGGCGCAGCTGCCGGGCAAGGTTTTCCCGCATGAAAATGGCTGTAGGTGGGTCGGCACCGGTGGGGCGGCTCGGGAGCTCGACATGGACGCGTTCCAGCGTGTCCAAGGCATCTCCCAGCGAGCTATAATGTCCTACAGCATCCCTATGGTTCTAGGAACATGGAACGGGGATCAGATCATGCAGGAAGTGGCTGCAATCTAGTCCTCACCGTGGACCATGGCAGTTTTGGCCGCCGGCGATGATTTCTCGTCGCCCGGGGCCTAGGAGGGTCGGTTTCCTTTGGTTTTCGGCGTGAGAGGGCGCTAGGGCATCTAGTTGCTGTGGTTTGAATTGTAGGAGGTGTGATCAATCCGTTTGGGAGAATTTCCCGAATTAAACACATGCTGTTTTGTACGTGCACCGGTGCCAAAACTCGAATTCCGGCGAGCCGGCGTCGGGGGAGAGCAAGAGGAAGACGGGATGAGGATCAGTACCTCCTGGCGCACCTCTGTGACCTCTTGAGCCTGCCGGAGAGGCGCTGGGCTGGCCGGGAGACAGGGGCAGTGGAGCAGCGCCGATGAGGTGTTCTGCTCTCGGTTTCTTTGCGAGGAGGAGAAAGCAATTGTGCCTTGCTTTGGCCGGGGGGCACGTTATCACGTTGGGGGTGCGGCCAGGACCGACCCCAGGGCGCCAGCGCATGGAAACCGGCAGCAGGAGCTGTCACCGGCAAGCTGCTCGGTGGCGCTCGCGAGCTGCTCGGGAAAAGTCCCCACCGAGAGCAATACTTAGGGAGTAAGTCTCCTCCTTTAGCTCTATGACCTGTGGGTCCCACCCCCCATTTCTTCAGCAAATATCTTCTCAAGCTGATCTTTTCACTCCCCAAAATGCTAAATTTTAAAAAAAGGTGGGCTAGAATTTGAATTCTTCAAATTTAGTTTGAATTTGCAAGACTAAATCTGAATTTGGTTTAGAATTTGCAATTTCCTCTCTTTAGCTCTCCTTTGAGCCCACCCTACAATTGAAAAGTTGGTGATAACCTTTTCCCTAAAAACTCAACTATATGGCTGCATGTTAATTCAAAGTTTTTGGGTCACCATATGTGTGAACTTTGAATTTCAAATCTGAATTTTAAACTTACATGCAAAGAGGTATTTAACTCCTTATTGGTTCAACATTTTTAAATAAAAAGGTGAACCTCATGTTGGATGTTCATCCATGTATTACTTTGCATGAAGAAAAGTTTTAGCAAGTCCCATTTTTCATGTCATTGCCACACATATGAACTCAAACTTTAGTTTTTATTCATACACGTTTTTGGGACTTTTACATTCCTCCCCCCTTAAAAGAATCTCGTCCCGAGATTACAAAAGAGGAACGCGACGGGAGAGGTAATTACAAACTGTACAAAGATAAAAGTTCCGGGTAGTTGGTGCGGAGATAATCTTCACTTTCCCACGTCGCCTCTTCCGCGGTGTGATTACTCCACAGTACCTTGAAAAATCGGATCGTCCGGTTCCGGGTTACCCGGGTCTTTTCATCCAAAATCTGGACCGGTCGCTCGGTGTAGGTCAGGTCCGGTTTCAATTCGTCGATGTCCTCAGTGCGAACAGCAGCGGTGAATTTGAGGCACTTCCGCAGCTGTGAAACATGAAATACATCATGAACACCCGCTAGACTTGCCGGTAATTCCAGCCGGTAGGCTACGGGTCCACACTTCTCCGTGATAGCAAAAGGACCAATAAAACGGGGAGCGAGTTTCCCCTTTACACCGAACCGGTGAATTCCCTTCATCGGGGATACACGAAGATAAACGTGTTCTCCAACGTCAAAATGTAATGGCCTACGCCTTTGATCAGCGTAGCTCTTCTGTCGGGATTGTGCAGCCTTTAAGTTCTCTTGTATCAACCGAACTCGGTCTTCGGCTTCGTTGACAAGATCAATCCCAAACAGAACTCTTTCGCCAGACTAACACCAATTCAGTGGTGTGCGACACTTCCGGCCATAGAGAGCTTCATACGGTGCCATTTTAATACTCGCTTGATAACCGTTGTTGTATGAAAACTCCGCCAGCGGTAGGTGATCGTCCCAATTCCTACCGTGGTGGATGGCACACGCTCTCAACATATCCTCAAGTACTTGATTCACCCTCTCAGTTTGTCCATCGGTTTGAGGGTGATATGCGGAGCTCCTAATCAGCTTAGTGCCCAACGAGGCATGCAGCTGCTCCCAAAACCGAGCAACGAACAACGCACCTCGATCTGAAACGATGGTCTTTGGGACACCATGTGAGCAAATAATTCTGGTGATGAATAACTCCGCATATTGCCTTGCTCGATAATGAGTGTTCACCGGTATGAAATGAGCCGACTTTGTCAACCGGTCGACAATCACCCATATCGAGTCATGCTTCCTGGATGTGAGCGGTAATCCGACGATGAAGTCCATACTCACATCCTCCCATTTCCATGCCGGAATCTTCAAAGGTTGTAGCGGTCCGGCTTTCCGCATATGATCAGCCTTGACCCGTCTACACGTATCGCATTCGGATACGTATTTAGCAACCTCCCTCTTCATCCTCGTCCACCAAAATTTCTGTTTCAAATCTTGGTACATCTTGTTACTTCCGGGATGAATGGAAAACTTTAACAGGTGGGCTTCATCCAAGATTTTCTTCCGGAGTTTCATATTGCGCGGTACCACTATACGGTCGTTAAACCATATTGTACCGTTCTCATCCTTCCGGAAACATTTCACCTCTCCGTTGTCCAGTCTTCTCCGTATGTGAGACATACCTCTGTCTCTTCTTTGAGCCTCAACAATCTCTTCACGGATTGTTGGAATGAGCGCGAGATTATAAAGCGCGCCATACGGAATGACACGGAGGCTTGGTTCTTCGTCTTCTAACTCAGCAGCCGCTAAGTTGTGAACATGGGCCTTCCGACTCAGCGCGTCGGCAACCACGTTGGCTTTTCCCAGGTGATAGTGGATCTCTATTTCATAATCTTTTATGAGCTCCAACCATCTCCGTTGTCTCATATTCAGCTCCTTCTGCGTGAAGATATACTTCAGGCTCTTATGGTCGGTGTAGAGGTGAACAAGATTACCCAGTAGATAATGCCTCCACATCTTTAACGCCAACACCACAGCAGCAAGCTCAAGATCGTGAGTTGGATAATGCTGCTCGTGGTTTCGCAGTTGACGAGACCCATAGGCGACTACACGCCCTTCTTGCATCAGAACGCAGCCGAGACCGATGCCGGATGCATCGCAGTATACATCAAATGGCTTCGTCGTGTCCGGTTGAGCAAGAACCGGAGCCGTTGTGAGATGTTTCACCAAAGTTTTGAATGCGGCTTCACATGCTGCATTCCACATGTATTTAGTGCCCTTCTTCAGCGGCTCCGTCATTGGTTTAGCAATCTTTGAGAAGCTCGGAATAAACCTCCGATAATATCCTGCTAAACCTAGGAAACTTCGGACCTCGTGGACTGATTTGGGAGATTCCCACTTCAGCACTTGTTCAATCTTGCTGGGGTCCACGGCGATACCTTCTGCTGAAATAATATGGCCTAGGAAAGGCACTTGATCAATCCAGAACTCGCACTTACTGAACTTGGCATATAACTGGTGCTCCCTCAACCGTTGTAGCACAGTACGCAGATGTTCAGCGTGCTCTTCTTCCGATTTGGAGTAAACCAATATGTCGTCGATGAATACCACGACGAACTTGCCTAACTCCGGCATGAACACAGAATTCATCAAATACATGAAGTGTGCCGGAGCGTTGGTTAATCCAAATGACATGACGAGGTACTCGTAGAGTCCGTATCTCGTCGAGAAAGCTGTCTTCGGTATGTCCTCCGGTCGGATCTTGATTTGATGATAGCCCGACCGAAGATCCATCTTCGAAAATACCTTTGCACCCACAAGTTGATCAAACAGGATGTCAATGCGGGGCAAAGGATACTTGTTCTTTATTGTGACAGCATTGAGAGGACGGTAATCAACACATAGCCGTAGTGTTTCGTCCTTCTTCTTAACGAACAGCGCTGAGCAACCCCAAGGTGAAGAACTTGGTCGTATGAAACCCTTGCTCATAAGTTCATTCAGTTGCTCTTTCAACTCTGCTAGCTCGTTAGGTGCCATCTTGTAAGGCCTTTGTGAAATAGGCGTCGTTCCCGGCGCCAGTTCAATTTTGAACTCGACGTCCCGTTCGGGCGGCATGCCCGGTAAGTCATCGGGAAATACGTCGGGATAATCACGTACCACCGGAATATCTTCAAGCTTCAGCGCTTCCGTGTGGTAGGCCTTTACCATATCTGGATCTTCGCTGTCTAAAAACAGCGTGTGCTGTCCGTGAATCGGCGAGTCAATCTGGACAGTCCGGTTACCGATATTGAGAACGGCACCGTGACGATTTAACCAAGACATCCCCAATATAATGTCTATCTTCTGCCTATCCAACATAATCAGCGATGTTGGGTATATCTTTCCGCCCAAACACAAAGCTGCTCGGGACACAATCTGATTGGCAGAGATATTTCCTCCAGGTGAACGTATAAGAAAACTCGTTGTGGGAGTATTGGTGGATAATTGGTGCTGATCCACGCATGTTTTGCTGATAAAATTGTGGGTTGCACCTGAATCAAAAAGTACCAATACGGGCACATCCTTGAGAGTAAACATGCCCGCTAACACCGGTGCTCCCTCCGGGACATCCTCAATCGCAAGATGTTGCACACTCCCGGATTGCAATGCTGTTATGTTGACTGGAGCAGGTGGCGGCATACCACCTGAGGATGATGGCTGTCTGGTGTTTACCAACTTCTCCCGACATTCCTGCCTAAAATGCCCAAAACGGTGGCAATAAGAACACGGAGGTTTCCCCGGTTCTTCGTTGACTTGTGGTTGAGAAGTTGAGGCACTTGGCTGCAGCAATGATGCGACAGATGTCATTCGTTGCTGAGGCAAAGGTGTTGCTTCAAGACATGACTCTTGAGCAGGAAATCTGTACGGAGTTGATCTCCCTGGTGCTTGCCATATCTCATCGGATGGTGTGTGATACACCACACGGTATTTACGAGGAACGATTGGTGTGTCTTCTTGCACATCCTCCCGGTCCCTCTTCTCTGCTTGACACTCAAGTGTCGCTTGTTCTTGCAGCAGAGCAGCACTGATCAACTCGGTGTAACTGCCTTGATTGAACAAATCTAACTTCTCTTTTAGTATGGCACTCAAGCCATAGAAAAAGTAGTCACACATTGCAGCTTCGCTCGTCGCATAAGCAGGAGCATATTGTGCCAGAAGGTTGAATCTTCGGACATAATCGAGGACACTCATGTCCCCCTGCTTCAAGTTTCTGAATTCTTGCTGTTGGGCCTTGATAAAACCCATAGGAATGTGACGAGCACGGAATGCTTCACGAAATTCCGTCCATTCCACTTGATGACCTTCCGGAACGGTGGCAAGATAAGCGAACCACCAATTTCCGGCGGCTCCATGGAGCTGTTGAGCTGCAAATGATGTCTTCTGATACTCGTCGCACTCAAACACTCCAAACTTCGACTCCATAACTCGAAGCCACTGATCAGCTTCCACTGGTTCATGGGCTTCCGTGAAGATTGGCGGTTGTGTCGCCAAGAAATCCAAGTAGGCGTTCCGAAGTGGAACGTCCTGTTGTGCACGCTGGAGTAAGCCCTGTTGTACCAAGGCTTGGAGTAGTCTTGTGTTCTCTTGACTTGACTCGACCATCTGAGCCATGACATCCGCCCATACCGTTGATGGCGGTGCCCGTGGTGGAGTCGAGTCATCATCTTCTTGACGAGAACTATCAACCCTACTCGGAGAATGAGTACGCACCATACTGCACAAAGATAATTTTTGAGGGGAGTCAAAACATTATCTCAGCAGTAAGTGAAAGTATGTAAAACATGAACATGCTAAAACTTTATGAAAGCATAACAAAATTTCATGTTTACACATCTTTCTAAAGCCAACATATCCAGTCCCTCATTCGGTACAAAACAGACCTTTCAGTACTTAACCCAGAATTTGATCCAGTTACTAGCATTTTCATAACTCAAGTTGAATACCAAAGTTAAAGTTAACTTCAGTATATTTTCAACGAGTACTCACATGCCCCTAGATCATTTCTGGAACAAAAGTTAGGATTGTTCAAAGTTGACAGAATTTCTGGCTAAAATTTGCCAGCACCTCCTTTGTATGTGGCTGTTTTCATCACAGTTTTACATACAACTGGGGTACAATTCTGAACAAACAATGAACTACAAAATCGTTGCAAATTTCCTAACCTTTCCAACGGTGTATCATATGACCCTTATAAATTTTTCTACAGACTGTGACGGCTAATTTACAGCAACATCCAGAGAAGTCTGCAGCTGCTCTGTTTTCTGAACAGTTTGCATCCATCTGGACGTTCAATCAAGTTGGTGTCGGATTTGGCTCTGGAGTTCTACAGAAAAGTTGTAGAGCACTTAATAAACTTTCCAGAACCGTATCAAACACCTCCATTGGGTCAAACTAATCAGAGTTACGCTCTGTGAAAGTTCGGCAAAACTTCTGCCAGAACAGAGCACTCTGTTTTTGAGATCAAAAGAAGCCTAGTAATTCTCTTCTTTGAAACTTAGTTCAAATGAAGAGTTCAGTAACTAATATGTGCTTTATCACATCCATTTTTAGTTTGAAAGTTAGTCATGAATGATTTCTTCATAGGTAAGAATACTATCCAGTGTAGTACGGTGACGATGCACCGCAAGACATATGACGGTACTACGTTGCCTCACTAAAGAAAAACCTAACCGGATTACACCGGCATACACGTATCATTAGGTGGCACTAAAACGATCACTCGCAAACGGGTTCTACACGCACTAAGGTTTTTCGTGGTTAGTACCTACATAAAACACACTCAATCATCAGGTTCGGCGGCACACCGAACCCGGTATCCATAACAGTTTGTACACCCGGCCGTCATCACTCGCCCAGGTGTTCTCAAGCCAAACACGCCTTGAGCTACGTGTTCACGTTACTGACCACGTGACGGGGTCTCCCAAATTGCACCACGCACGCCAGGGAAGACGTTGCTCGAATACCCCAAACGACATGAAGAGTCGTAGAGGATACTAAAGCGGGTCGGGTTACCTGCCACCCGTGGGGCTCCACCCTTCAGCTTGTGCGCACTGGTGGACAGCGCATACGTACACCCCCCAAGACATAAACCGTCCCGAGATGCACGATTTTCCGACATAACAAATAAGTTAGGTTGCCACCTTCATAATATGCTAATAGTAGTCCTTATTTGGGCCTAGTACCGATATCTCACCGTACCCTAAGTTTGTGACATAATATGATGCTCAATCCGTGCTCTGTTCCCAACGCAGCTCTGATACCATGTGTGACAGCGCTCTGATGCCATGTGAAACGGCTCAGATACCACGCTGAGACGGCCCCACGGGACCTCGTTGGGTGGTGCCGTGTTATGCGGCACCCAACAGCACACGGGTCGATGAACATACATCATATTACATAAATAGTTTGCGGAAGCGTACAAGAATGTTTTACAAATAAGTATATCAGAGTAAACTACAGCGGAAGACTATCACTCTCACGACTCATATCTAAACTAGCAACAAAGAAACGGTCCAGCCCGCGGACGTTTCTTACTAGCAACACGAAGACAATCGGCAGCGGCGAGGATGCTCTTAGAGTAAGCACTCGGAGGTTCCCGAGTCTCATTGGCACCCCTTCTCATAATCAGCGAGTCAATTACCTGCAAAACAACTCGGATAGCATCCGTGAGCATAACGCTCAGCAAGACTTAACCGTCACCCTAAACATGAAACTCTAAGTGAGGTTATGAACCTAACATAGGATGGCATAAGCATAATTAACTCGCCTAAAAGTGAATCCTTACTTTCAGGTATTAATTGCAGCATTTTAAGTAACCCTGGGCACGCCACATCGGGAGTCCACAATCAAACAAGAAACGCTTTCCCCCGATGTAAATTGCTCATGGCATAAAAGAATCGAGTTTGCACTAGCCTATTCATCAAGCTCCATTACAAGGTAGAATAATACTTCACATCAAGATGATTAGTTCCTTTCTCATGCAAGTTCTTACTACGTCACGACTGTGAGAACAAGTATGCTCGGTCCATTCCGCGAGCGACGGTGATTCGAATCAATAACACCCGGACTACACGACACGTACGCCCGTACTCGACGTTGCCTACAACAACCATCACTGACGTCGTACGTGGCAGCCTTTCCCCCGTTTCACCCCCGCTGAATCGATCAAGTCGCCCCGTACAGTAGCTACTCTCATGGTGCACCTTCCGACGTGAGATGTCATGAGAATATTCCCCACATACTGCACACCGGCCGTCCGCCTGAGGCGACCCGAAAAGTCCCAACGACAGCTTCCCGAGGTACATCGGTTTACTGGGTCCCATATAGCCAGCATGAGTCCGGTACACAACTCAAACTTGTTCAACAGGGCCGCATACGGATCGGTCCTTGACCGACACGGACAGGTCTACAGCACCCAGGCCCCTATGTCCTGCTGCTCCTACAACCTTCCGGTCTCAACTTTTAACTTGCTAATTCAATTACGAACCAATCCCGTATGCCCCTGTTGTCCCTAAATCTGCGAGTAGCATCTCACCACTCGACTTCTACCGAACCGTACTTAAGCATGGCAGTTCTACACGGTGAAAGACACCTACCCAATACTCCATGGGTCATTTGGCTATGCAAGAGGAGTATCAATCACTAGACCTAATGCACAGTTCATATCTTGACCGAAAGTGAGTACAAAATAAAAACTTAACAGCTGTTAAATGCAAACCGGAGCTTGCCTGTTTTGCAGGGTAGTCGTATATAAGCAGTTAGTATCCTTGCAGATCCACCCTTGACTCTCCGGAGCTTGATCCACTTTGATGAATCACTCCTTTGAGTCCCCTTCGTTGTGGTCCCTATTGAAATGCATATGCACATATTTTATAGAATGTAATGGGAAGAAGTTATAGAATTACTTTCTTAAGAACAGAGGTTGTGTGGAAAAGCCAAGCATGGCTTGGTTTGCCTCTGTTGTGCAAAGACCAGAATTAAGCTAACTTGACCTTAAGGCCCTTAGCTATACACTAACCCTTTTCTCTAATGAACATAATAGATAAGCTGAAAAGATTTGAGTGCAACTGAAGAACAAGAACTCCAATGGCCTCAAAACTTTCACAGCAGGTTCTATACTACCTAAGGATTTAACTTGCCAAATTGCAGCTAATGTGGAGTCATATTGTGTCCCCCATAATTCTCACAATATCTCTTATGTATTTTTCCCTTATACATAAGTATGGAGAATAAGAACAGGGAGTTCCAGGACTCATCTTGGGCTGATATTTTACATGTGAGTTCTTGATCACATGAGAGTCATCTGGTCCAAAATTCAGCCCTTTTACTTCGGTAGTTCTCCCAGAACAATTCTTTAAGCATTTGTACTCAATAGAATTAATTCTGTAGTAATGTGCATTTTCATGCCCAACTAAGTGAACTACAGTTCCAAGTATGTCCCATAGAGCTTGCCTAAATTTTCCTATGATTTTTGGAGCTATGGATTGCTCAGAACAGATTTTTGAAGTGGGAAACATTTTCTGAAAATGTTTCTGCACTCTTATGAACACAGCAGATTGTTTTTAGCAAATCCCTACTCAAATGATCTTCAAATGAGCTGAAAATTTGCTATGAGGTCAACAATATGCTAAAGAATATTCTGGCAAAATTTGGGTATTTTTGGATAACCCAAACCCCCTCTATAATTCTTTTTCAGAAAACCTTCCAAGAATTTTCCAGAATTACATAATTCGTTTCATACAAATTGGGTTGTACCTCTGGATAGTACTCTCTTAAAGGAATCCAACAAAATTTATCTCACTATTTTTGGAGCTTCCTACACCAAGTTATGCATTTTACAAGTTTGCACAACTCTCTGTTTGATTTTAAACAGCACAGTCGCGCGTGGGGCCCACGGGTCAGGTGCTTCTTCAACCTCCCGCCAGAGCCCGCGGGTGCACACCAGCAGAAAACTTGGCATGGCTCGTTCTCCCCCATTTCTCCACCAAATGAGCTCCGGTTTCGCCCTACATGCTCCTGGGAACGTGGCGCAGCTGCCGGGCAAGGTTTTCCCGCATGAAAATGGCTGTAGGTGGGTCGGCACCGGTGGGGCGGCTCGGGAGCTCGACATGGACGCGTTCCAGCGTGTCCAAGGCATCTCCCAGCGAGCTATAATGTCCTACAGCATCCCTATGGTTCTAGGAACATGGAACGGGGATCAGATCATGCAGGAAGTGGCTGCAATCTAGTCCTCACCGTGGACCATGGCAGTTTTGGCCGCCGGCGATGATTTCTCGTCGCCCGGGGCCTAGGAGGGTCGGTTTCCTTTGGTTTTCGGCGTGAGAGGGCGCTAGGGCATCTAGTTGCTGTGGTTTGAATTGTAGGAGGTGTGATCAATCCGTTTGGGAGAATTTCCCGAATTAAACACATGCTGTTTTGTACGTGCACCGGTGCCAAAACTCGAATTCCGGCGAGCCAGCGTCGGGGGAGAGCAAGAGGAAGACGGGATGAGGATCAGTACCTCCTGGCGCACCTCTGTGACCTCTTGAGCCTGCCGGAGAGGCGCTGGGCTGGCCGGGAGACAGGGGCAGTGGAGCAGCGCCGATGAGGTGTTCTGCTCTCGGTTTCTTTGCGAGGAGGAGAAAGCAATTGTGCCTTGCTTTGGCCGGGGGGCACGTTATCACGTTGGGGGTGCGGCCAGGACCGACCCCAGGGCGCCAGCGCATGGAAACCGGCAGCAGGAGCTGTCACCGGCAAGCTGCTCGGTGGCGCTCGCGAGCTGCTCGGGAAAAGTCCCCATCGAGAGCAATACTTAGGGAGTAAGTCTCCTCCTTTAGCTCTATGACCTGTGGGTCCCACCCCCCATTTCTTCAGCAAATATCTTCTCAAGCTGATCTTTTCACTCCCCAAAATGCTAAATTTTAAAAAAGGTGGGCTAGAATTTGAATTCTTCAAATTTAGTTTGAATTTGCAAGACTAAATCTGAATTTGGTTTAGAATTTGCAATTTCCTCTCTTTAGCTCTCCTTTGAGCCCACCCTACAATTGAAAAGTTGGTGATAACCTTTTCCCTAAAAACTCAACTATATGGCTGCATGTTAATTCAAAGTTTTTGGGTCACCATATGTGTGAACTTTGAATTTCAAATCTGAATTTTAAACTTACATGCAAAGAGGTATTTAACTCCTTATTGGTTCAACATTTTTAAATAAAAAGGTGAACCTCATGTTGGATGTTCATCCATGTATTACTTTGCATGAAGAAAAGTTTTAGCAAGTCCCATTTTTCATGTCATTGCCACACATATGAACTCAAACTTTAGTTTTTATTCATACACGTTTTTGGGACTTTTACACCACTATGATTATCCTAGGGGGGCAAAAGATTGATGCAATCTTGGGAATGTCATGGCTAAGCTACCATGGCGCTGTCCTGGAAACCCTATCATGGACGGTTCACCTCAATTCCCCATTACACCGTCCGCAGTCCCTCCTATTAGATAATCCAGTCCGGGAGGTTTCAGAAATCAACAATACTGAAGCTCTCAAGTTAGAGGACATCCCCGTAGTCCGGGAGTATCCCGATGTGTTCCCAGATGATCTACCAGGCATGCCACCTGAGCGGGATGTCGAGTTCAAGATTGAGCTCGCACCCGGGACTACGCCCATATCACGGAGACCATACAAGATGACTCCAAATGAGCTGGCTGAACTGAAAGAACAGCTCAATGATCTGTTGAGCAAGGGTTTCATTAGGCCGAGTTCCTCACCTTGGGGATGCTCGGCGCTGTTTGTAAAGAAGAAGGATGAAACCCTGAGGCTGTGTGTGGACTACCGGCCACTCAACGCCGTCACCATCAAGAATAAGTACCCACTGCCCCGCATCGACATATTGTTTGATCAACTTGTGGGTGCAAGTGTGTTCTCAAAGATGGACCTTCGCTCTGGATATCACCAGATCAAGATCCGGGCGGAGGATATCCCGAAGACGGCCTTCTCGACGAGATATGGACTATATGAATATCTCGTCATGTCCTTTGGTCTCACAAATGCTCCAGCCCATTTCATGTATCTCATGAACTCGGTGTTCATGCCGGAGCTGGACAAGTTCGTGGTAGTGTTCATCGACGATATATTGGTTTACTCCAAGACAGAAGCCGAACATGCCGAACACTTGAGAATCGTTCTTCAACGGTTGCGGGACCATAAGCTCTACGCCAAGTTCAGCAAATGCGAGTTTTGGATCAGCCTGCCATTCTTGGGACATATCATCTCAGCGGAAGGCATTGCGGTTGACCCAAGCAAAATAGAGCAAGTGCTGAAATGGAAAGCTCCCACTTCAGTTCATGAAGTCAGAAGTTTCCTCGGGTTAGCGGGATACTACCGGAGATTCATTCCAAGTTTCTCCAAGCTCGCTAAGCCGATGACAGAATTGCTGAAGAAAGGGACGAAATATGTTTGGAACACGGCGTGTGAAGGAGCGTTCCAAGCATTGGTGAAGCATCTCACAACAGCCCCGGTATTAGCTCAGCCGGATACAACAAAGCCCTTCGACGTGTATTGTGACGTGTCCGGTATCGGGCTAGGCTGCGTGTTGATGCAGGAAGGACGTGTAGTCTCATATGGCTCACGCCAACTTCGGAACCATGAGAAGCATTATCCCACGCATGATCTTGAGCTTGCTGCAGTGGTTTTGGCGCTGAAAATGTGGAGGCACTATCTCCTGGGGAATCTGGTGCATCTCTACACCGACCACAAGAGCCTAAAATACATTTTCACCCAGAAGGAGCTGAACATGAGGCAACGGAGGTGGCTAGAATTAATCAAAGACTATGAAATTGAGATCCACTACCACCCCGGCAAGGCGAATGTGGTTGCCGACGCGCTGAGTCAGAAATCACATGTCCATCACCTCACCATTGAGACGGCCCCACGGGTCCTCGTCGGGTGGTGCCGTGTTATGCGGCACCCAACAGCACACGGGTCGATGAACATACATCATATTACATAAATAGTTTGCGGAAGCGTACAAGATTGTTTTACAAATAAGTATATCAGAGTAAACTACAGCGGAAGACTATCACTCTCATGACTCATATCTAAACTAGCAACAAAGAAACAGTCCAGCCCGCGGACGTTTCTTACTAGCAACACGAAGACAATCTGCAGCGGCGAGGATGCTCTTAGAGTGAGCACTCGGAGGTTCCCGAGTCTCATCGGCAACCCTTCTCATAATCAGTGAGTCAATTACCTGCAAAACAACTCGGATAGCATCCGTGAGCATAACGCTCAGCAAGACTTAACCTTCACCCTAAACATGAAACTCTAAGTGAGGTTATGAACCTAACATAGGATGGCATAAGCATAATTAACTTGCCTAAAAGTGAATCCTTACTTTCAGTTATTAATTGCAGCATTTTAAGTAACCCTGGGCACGCTACATCGGGAGTCCACAATCAAACAAGAAACGCTTTCCCCCGATGTAAATTGCTCATGGCATAAAAGAATCGAGTTTGCACTAGCCTATTCATCGAGATCCAATACAACACTAGTATAATACTTTACATCAATATGATTAGTTCCTTTCTCATGCAAGTTCTTACTACGTCACGACTGTGAGAACAAGTATGCTCGGTCCATTCCGCGAGTGACGGTGATTCGAATCAATAACACCCGGACTACACGACACGTACGCCCGTACTCGACGTTGCCTACAACAACCATCACTGACGTCGTACGTGGCAGCCTTTCCCCCGTTTCACCCCCGCTGAATCGATCAAGTCGCCCCGTACAGTAGCTACTCTCATGGTGCACCTTTCGACGTGAGATGTCATGAGAATATTCCCCACATACTGCACACCGGCCGTCCGCCTGAGGCGACCCGAAAAGTCCCAACGACAGCTTCCCGAGGTACATCGGTTTACTAGGTCCCATATAGCCAGCATGAGTCCGGTACACAACTCAAACTTGTTCAACAGGGCCGCATACGGATCGGTCCTTGACCGACACGGACAGGTCTACAGCACCCAGGCCCCTATGTCCTGCTGCTCCTACAACCTTCCGGTCTCAACATTAACTTGCTAATTCAATTACGAACCAATCCCGTATGCCCCTGTTGTTCCTAAATCTGCGAGTAGCATCTCACCACTCGACTTCTACCGAACCGTACTTAAGCATGGCAGTTCTACACGGTGAAAGACACCTACCCAATACTCCATGGGTCATTTGGCTATGCAAGAGGAGTATCAATCACTAGACCTAATGCACAGTTCATATCTTGACCGAAAGTGAGTACAAAATAAAAACTTAACAGCTGTTAAATGCAAACCGGAGCTTGCCTGTTTTGCAGGGTAGTCGTATATAACAGTTAGTGTCCTTGCAGATCCACCCTTGACTCTCCGGAGCTTGATCCACTTTGATGAATCACTCCTTTGAGTCTCCTTCGTTGTGGTTCCTATTGAAATGCATATGCACATATTTTATAGAATGTAATGGAAAGAAGTTATAGAATTACTTTCTTAAGAACAGAGGTTGTGTGGAAAAGCCAAGCATGGCTTGGTTTGCCTCTGTTGTGCAAAGAACAGAATTAAACTAATTTGACCTTAAGGCCCTTAGCTATACACTAACCCTTTTCTCTAATGAACATAATAGATAAGCTGAAAAGATTTGAGTGCAACTGAAGAACAAGAACTCCAATGGCCTCAAAACTTTTACAGCAGGTTCTATACTACCTAAGGATTTAGCTTGCCAAATTGCAGCTAATGTGGAGTCAAATTGTGTCCTCCATAATTCTCACCATATCTCTTATGTATTTTTCCCTTATACATAAGTATGGAGAATAAGAACAGGGAGTTCCAGGACTCATCTTGGGCTGATAATTTACATGTGATTTTTTGATCACATGAGAGTCATCTGGTCCAAAATTCAGCCCTTTTACTTGGGTAGTTCTCCCAGAACAATTCTTTAAGCATTTGTATCAATAGAATTAATTCTGTAGTAATGTGCATTTTCATGCCCAACTAAGTGAACTACAATTCCAAGTATGTCCCAGAGAGCTTGCCTAAATTTTCCTATGATTTTTGGAGCTATGGATTGCTCAGAACAGATTTTTGAAGTGGGAAACATTTTCTGAAAATGTTTCTGGACTCTTATGAACACAGCAGATTGTTTTTAGCAAATTCCTACTCAAATGATCTTCAAATGAGCTGAAAATTTGCTATAACGTCAACAATATGCTAAAGAATATTCTGGCAAAATTTGGGTATTTTTGGATAAACCAAACTCCCTCTATAATTCTTTTTCAGAAAACTTTCCAAGAATTTTCCAGAATTAAATAATTCGTTTCATACAAATTGGGTTGTACCTCTGGATAGTACACTCTTAAAGGAATCCAACAAAATTTATCTCACTATTTTTGGAGCTTCCTACACCAAGTTATGCATTTTACAAGTTTGCACAACTCTCTGTTTGATTTTAAACAGCACAGTCGCGCGTGGGGCCCACGGGTCAGGTGCTTCTTCAACCTCCCGCCAGAGCCCGCGGGTGCACACCAGCAGAAAACTTGGTATGGCTCGTTCTCCCTCATTTCTCCACCAAATGAGCTCCGGTTTCGCCCTACATGCTCCTGGGAACGTGGCGCAGCTGCCGGGCAAGGTTTCCCCGCATGAAAACGGCTGTAGGTGGGTCGGCACCGGCGGGGCGGCTCGGGAGCTCGACATGGACGCGTTCCAGCGTGTCCAAGGCATCTCCCGGCGAGCTACGATGTCCTACAGCATCCCTATGGTTCTAGGAACATGGAACGGAGATCAGATCGTGCAGGAAGTGGCTGCAACCCAGTCGTCACCGTGGACCATGGCAGTTTTGGCCGCCGGCGACGATTTCTCGTCGCCCGGGGCATAGGAGGGTCGGTTTCCTTTGGTTTTCGGCGTGGGAGGGCGCTAGGACATCTAGTTGCTGTGGTTTGAATTGTAGGAGGTATGATCAATCGGTTTGGGAGAATTTCCCGAATTAAACACATGCTGTTCTATACGTGCGCCGGTGCCAAAACTCGAATTCCGGCGAGCCGGCGTCGGGGGAGAGCAAGAGGACGACGGGATGAGGATCAGTACCTCCTGGCGCACCTCTGTGACCTCTTGAGCCTGCCGGAGAGGCGCTGGGCTGGCCGGGAGACAGGGGCAGTGGAGCAGCGCCGATGAGGGAAAAACAGCGCCCTGCTGATCTTGAGGAGAGGAAGCAACTGCTGTCGGCTTGGTCCGAGGGGGGAGAGATAACGTTGCTGAAGCGGTGAGAACCGACCCTGGGGCGCCAACGCGTGGAGGCCGGCAGCAGGAGCTGGCACGGCAAGCTCCTCTGTGGCGCTCGCGAGATGTTCGGGAAAATTTCCCACCGAGAGCAAAACTTAGTGAGTAAGTTTCCTCTTTTAGCTCTATGACATGTGGGTCCCACTCCACATGTACCTCCCAAATATCTGTTCAAGCTGATCTTTTCAATCCCCAGAATGCTAAAATTTAAAAAGGTGGGCTAGAATTTGAATTCTTCAAATTCAGTTTGAATTTGCAAGACTAAATCTGAATTTGGTTTAAGTTTGCAAATTCTCCTCTTTAACTCCTTTTTGAGCCCACCCTACAATTGAAAAGTTGGTGATAACCTTTTCCCTAAAAACTCAACTATATGGCTGCATGTTAATTCAAAGTTTTTGGGTCACCATATGTGTGAACTTTGAATTTTCAAATCTGAATTTTAAACTCACATGCAAAGAGGTATTTAACTCCTTATTGGTCCAACACTTTTAAGTAAAAAGGTGAACCTCATGTTGGATGTTCATCCATGTATTACCTTGCATGAAGAAAAGTTTTAGCAAGTCCCATTTTTCATGTCTTTGCCACACATATGAACTCAAACTTTAGTTTTTATTTCATACACGTTTTTGGGACTTTTACATTCCTCCCCCCTTAAAAGAATCTCGTCCCGAGATTATAAAACAGGAACGAGACGGGAGAGGTAATTACAAACTGTACAAAGCTAAAAATTCCGCATAGTTGGTGCGGAGGTAATCTTCACTTTCCCACGTCGCCTCTTCCGTGGTGTGATTACTCCACAGCACCTTGAAGAACCTGATTGTCCGGTTCCGGGTTACCCGGGTCTTTTCATCCAAAATCTGAACCGGTCGCTCGGTGTAGGTCAGGTCCGGTTTCAATTCGTCGATGTCCTCAGTGCGAACAGCAGCGGTGAATTTGAGGCACTTCCGCAGCTGTGAAACATGAAATACATCATGAACACCCGCTAGACTTGCCTGTAATTCCAGCCGGTAGGCTACGGGTCCGCACTTCTCCGTGATAGCAAAAGGACCAATAAAACGGGGAGCGAGCTTCCCCTTTACACCGAACCGGTGAATTCCCTTCATCGGGGATACACGAAGATAAACGTGTTCTCCAACGTCAAAATGTAATGGCCTACGCCTCTGATCCGCGTAGCTCTTCTGTCGGGATTGTGCAGCCTTTAAGTTCTCTTGTATCAACCGAACTCGGTCTTCGGCTTCGTTGACAAGATCAATCCCAAACAGAACTCTTTCACCGGACTCACACCAATTCAGTGGTGTGCGACACTTCCGGCCATAGAGAGCTTCATACGGTGCCATTTTAATACTCGCTTGATAACCGTTGTTGTTGAAAACTCCGCCAGCGGTAGGTGATCGTCCCAATTCCTACCGTGGTGGATGGCACATGCTCTCAACATGTCCTCGAGCACTTGATTCACCCTCTCAGTTTGTCCATCAGTTTGAGGGTGATATGCGGAGCTCCTAATCAACTTGGTGCGCAACGAGGCATGCAGCTGCTCCCAAAATCGAGCAACAAACAGTGCACCTCGATCTGAAATGATGGTCTTTGGAACACCATGTGAACATATAATTCTGGAGATGAATAACTCCGCATATTGTCTTGCTCGATAATGAGTGTTCACCGGTATGAAATGAGCTGATTTCGTCAACCGGTCGACAATCACCCATATCGAGTCATGCTTCCTGGATGTGAGCGGTAATCCTACGATGAAGTCCATACTCACATCCTCCCATTTCCATGCTGGAATCTTCAAAGGTTGTAGCGGTCCGGCTTTCCGCATATGATCAGCCTTGACCCGTCTACACGTATCGCATTCGGATACGTATTTAGCAATCTCCCTCTTCATCCTCGTCCACCAAAATTTCTGTTTCAAATCTTGGTACATCTTGTTACTTCTGGGATGAATGGAAAACTTTGACAGGTGGGCTTTATCCAAGATCTTCTTCCGGAGTTTCATATTGCACGGTACCACTATACGGTTGTTAAACCATATTGTACCGTTCTCATCCTTCCGGAAACATTTCACCTCTCCGTTGTCTAGTCTTCTCCGTATGTGAGACATACCTCTGTCTCTTCTTTGAGCCTCAACAATCTCTTCACGGATTGTTGGAATGAGCGCGAGATTATAAAGCGCGCCATACGGAATGACACGGAGGCTGGGTTCTTCATCTTCCAACTCAGCAACCGCTAAGTTGTGAACGTGGGCTTTCCGACTAAGCGCGTCGGCAACCACGTTGGCTTTTCCCGGGTGATAGTGGATCTCAATTTCATAATCTTTTATGAGCTCCAACCATCTCCGTTGTCTCATATTCAGCTCCTTCTGCGTGAAGATATACTTCAGGCTCTTATGGTCGGTGTAGAGGTGAACAAGATTACCCAGTAGGTAATGCCTCCACATCTTCAATGCCAACACCACTGTAGCAAGCTCAAGATCGTGAGTTGGATAATGCTGCTCGTGGTTTCGCAGTTGACGAGACCCATAGGCGACTACACACCCTTCTTGCATCAGAACGCAGCCGAGACCGATGCCGGATGCATCGCAGTATACATCGAATGGCTTCGTCGTGTCCGGTTGAGCAAGAACTGGAGCCGTTGTGAGATGTTTCACCAAAGTTTTGAATGCGGCTTCACGTGCTGCATTCCACATGTATTTAGTGCCCTTCTTTAGCAGCTCCGTCATTGGTTTAGCAATCTTTGAGAAGCTCGGAATAAACCTCCGATAATACCCCGCTAAACCTAGGAAACTTCGGACCTCGTGGACTGATTTGGGAGGTTCCCACTTCAGCACTTGTTCAATCTTGCTGGGGTCCACGGCAATGCCCTCTGCTGAAATGATATGGCCTAGGAAAGGCACTTGATCAATCCAAAATTCGCACTTGCTGAACTTGGCATATAATTGGTGCTCCCGCAACCGTTGTAGCACAATGCGCAGATGTTCAGCATGCTCTCCTTCAGATTTGGAGTAAACCAATATGTCGTCGATGAATACCACGACGAACTTGTCTAGCTCCGGCATGAATACAGAATTCATCAAATACATAAAGTGTGCCGGAGCGTTGGTTAGCCCAAATGACATGACGAGGTACTCGTAGAGTCCGTATCTCGTCGAGAAAGCTGTCTTCGGTATGTCCTCCGGTCGGATCTTGATTTGATGGTAGCCCGACCGAAGATCCATCTTCGAAAATACCTTTGCACCCACAAGTTGATCAAACAGGATGTCAATGCGGGGCAAAGGATACTTGTTCTTTATTGTGACAGCATTGAGAGGACGGTAATCAACACATAGCCGTAGTGTTTCGTCCTTCTTCTTAACGAACAGTGCTGAGCAACCCCAAGGTGAAGAACTTGGTCGTATGAAACCCTTGCTCATGAGTTCATTCAGTTGCTCTTTCAACTCCGCTAGCTCGTTAGGTGCCATCTTGTAAGGCCTTCGTGAAATAGGCGTCGTTCCCGGCGCCAGTTCAATTTTGAACTCGACGTCCCGTTCGGGTGGCATGCCCGGTAAGTCATTGGGAAATACGTCGGTATAATCACGTACCACCGGAATATCTTCAAGCTTCAGCGCTTCCGTGTGGTAGGCCTCTACCATATCTGGATCTTCGCTGTCTAAAAACAGCGTGTGCTGTCCGTGAATCGGCGAGTCAATCTGGACAGTCCGGTTACCGATATTGAGAACGGCACCGTGACGATTTAACCAAGACATCCCCAATATAATGTCTATCTTCTGCCTATCCAACATAATCAGGGATGTTGGGTATAGTTTTCCGCCCAAACACAAAGCTGCTCGGGACACAATCTGATTGGTAGAGATATTCCCTCCTGGTGAACGTATAAGAAAACTCGTTGTGGGGGTATTGGTTGATAATTGGTGCTGATCCACGCATGTTTTGCTGATAAAATTATGGGTTGCACCGGAATCAAAAAGTATGAGCACGGACACGTCTTTGAGAGTGAACATGCCCGCTAACACCGGTGCTCCCTCCGGGACATCCTCAATAGCCAGATGTTGCACACTCCCGGATTGCAATGCTGTTACATGGACTTGAGCAGGTGGCGGCATACCACCGGACGATGATGGCTGTCTGGTGTTCACCAACTTCTCCCGGCATTCTTGCCTAAAATGCCCTGAACGGTGGCAATAAGAACACGGAGGTTTCCCCGGTTCTTCGTTGACTTGTGGTTGAGAAGTTGATGTACTTGGCTGCAGCAATGATGCAACAGGTATCATTCGTTGCTGCGGTAATGGCGCTGCTTCAAGATAAGATTCTTGAGCAGGAAATCTGTACGGAGTTGATCTCACTGGTGATTGCCATATTTCATCGGATGGTGTGTGATACACCACACGGTATTTGCGAGGAACAACTGGTGTGTCTTCTTGCACATCCTCCCGGTCCCTCTTCTCTGCTTGACACTCAAGTGTTGCTTGTTCTTGCAGCAGAGCAGCACTGATCAACTCGGTGTAACTGCCTTGATTGAACAAAGCTAACTTCTCTTTTAGTATGGCACTCAAGCCATAGAAAAAGTAGTCACACATTGCAGCTTCGCTCGTCGCATAAGCAGGAGCATATTGTGCCAGAAGGTTGAATCGTCTGACATAATCGAGGACACTCATGTCCCCCTGCTTCAATTTTCTGAATTCCTGCTGCTGGGACTTGATAAAACCCATAGGAATGTGACGAGCCCGGAATGCTTCACGAAATTCCGTCCATTCCACCTGATGGCCTTCCGGAACGGTGGCGAGATAAGCAAACCACCAATTTCCGGCGGCTCCATGGAGCTGTTGAGCTGCAAATGATGTCTTCTGGTACTCGTCGCACTCAAACACTCCAAACTTGGACTCCATAACTCGAAGCCACTGATCAGCTTCCACTGGTTCATGGGCTTCCGTGAAGATTGGCGGTTGTGTCGCCAATAAATCCAAGTAGGCGTTCCGAGGTGGAACGTCCGGTTGTGCACGCTGGAGTAAGCCCTGTTGTACCAAGGCTTGGAGTAGTCTTGTGTTCTCTTGACTTGACTCGACCATCTGAGCCATGATATCCGCCCATACCGTTGATGGCGGTGCCCCTGGTGGAGTCGAGTCATCACCGTCTCAATGAGAACCTTCAGTCCTACTCAGAGAATGAGTACGCACCATACTGCAAAAGCATAATTTTGAGGGGAGTCACAACTTGATCTAGCAGTATGTGAAAGTATGTAAAACATGAACATGCTAAAACTTTATGAAAGCATAACAATACTTCATGTTTACATATCTTTCCAAAGCCAACAAAAACAATCCCCATTTTCTGTACAGAACCGACCTTTCTGTACTTAATCCAGATTTGGATCCAGTTACCAGCATTTTCATAACTCAAGTTGAATACCAAAGTTAAAGTTAACTTCAGTATATTTTCAACGAGTACTCACATGCCCCTAGATCATTTCTGGAACAAAAGTTAGGATTGTTCAAAGTTGACAGAATTTCTGGCTAAAATTTGCCAGCACCTCCTTTGTATGTGGCTGTTTTCATCACAGTTTTACATACAATTGGGGTACAATTCTGAACAAACTATGAACTACAAAATCGTTGCAAATTTCCTAACCTTTCCAACGGTGTATCATATGACCCTTATAAATTTTTCTACAGACTGTGACGGCTAATTTACAGCAACATCCAGAGAAGTCTGCAGCTGCTCTGTTTTCTGAACAGTTTGCATTCATCTGGACGTTCAACCAAGTTGGTGTCGGATTTGGCTCTGGAGTTCTACAGAAAAGTTGTAGAGCACTTAATAAACTTTCCAGAACCGTATCAAAAACCTCCATTGGGTCAAACTAATCAGAGTTACGCTCTGTTAAAGTTCGGCAAAACTTCTGCCAGAACAGAGCACTCTGTTTTTGAGATCAAAAGAAGCCTAGTAATTCTCTTCTTTGAAACTTAGTTCAAATGAAGAGTTCAGTAACTAATATGTGCTTTACCACATCCATTTTTAGTTTGGAAGTTAGTCATGAATGATTTCTTCATAGGTAAGAATACTATCCAGTGTTGTACGGTGACGATGCACCGTAAGACATATGACGGTACTACGTTGCCTCACCAAAGAAAAACCTAACCGGATTACACCGGCATACACGTATCATTAGGTGGCACTAAAACGGTCACTCGCAAACGTGTTCTACACGCACTAAGGTTTTTCGTGGTCAGCACCTACATAAGCCACACTCAATCATCAGGTTCGGCTGCACACCGAACCCGGTATCCATAACAGTTTGTACACCCGGCCGTCATCACTCGCCCAGGTGTTCTCAAGCCAAACACGCCTTGAGCTACGTGTTCACGTTACTGACCACGTGACGGGGTCTCCCAAATTGCACCACGCACGCCAGGGAAGACGTTGCTCGAATACCTCAAACGACATGAAGAGTCGTAGAGGATACTAAAGCGGGTCGGGTTACCTGCCACCCGTGGGGCTCCACCCTTCAGCTTGTGCGCACTGGTGGACAGCGCATACGTGCACCCCCCAAGACATAGACGTCCCGAGATGCACGATTTTTCCGACATAACAAATAGGTTAGTTTACCACCTTCCTATTATATGCTAATAGTAGTCCTTATGTGGGCCTAGTACCGTTATCTCACCGTACCCTAAGTTTGTGACATAATATGATGCTCAATCCGTGCTCTGTTCCCAACGCAGCTCTGATACCACGCTGAGACGGCCCCACGGGACCTCGTCGGGTGGTGCCGTGTTATGCGGCACCCAACAGCACACGGGTCGATGAACATACATCATATTACATAAATAGTTTGCGGAAGCGTACAAGATTGTTTTACAAATAAGTATATCAGAGTAAACTACAGCGGAAGACTATCACTCTCATGACTCATATCTAAACTAGCAACAAAGAAACAGTCCAGCCCGCGGACGTTTCTTACTAGCAACACGAAGACAATCTGCAGCGGCGAGGATGCTCTTAGAGTGAGCACTCGGAGGTTCCCGAGTCTCATCGGCAACCCTTCTCATAATCAGCGAGTCAATTACCTGCAAAACAACTCGGATAGCATCCGTGAGCATAACGCTCAGCAAGACTTAACCGTCACCCTAAACATGAAACTCTAAGTGAGGTTATGAACCTAACATAGGATGGCATAAGCATAATTAACTTGCCTAAAAGTGAATCCTTACTTTCAGTTATGAATTGCAGCATTTTAAGTAACCCTGGGCATGCTACATCGGGAGTCCACAATCAAACAAGAAACGCTTTCCCCCGATGTAAATTGCTCATGGCATAAAAGAATCGAGTTTGCACTAGCCTATTCATCGAGATCCAATACAACACTAGTATAATACTTCACATCAATATGATTAGTTCCTTTCTCATGCAAGTTCTTACTACGTCACGACTGTGAGAACAAGTATGCTCGGTCCATTCCGCGAGCGACGGTGATTCGAATCAATAACACCCGGACTACACGACACGTACGCCCGTACTCGACGTTGCCTACAACAACCATCACTGACGTCGTACGTGGCAGCCTTTCCCCCGTTTCACCCCCGCTGAATCGATCAAGTCGCCCCGTACAGTAGCTACTCTCATGGTGCACCTTCCGACGTGAGATGTCATGAGAATATTCCCCACATACTGCACACCGGCCGTCCGCCTGAGGCGACCCGAAAAGTCCCAACGACAGCTTCCCGAGGTACATCGGTTTACTGGGTCCCATATAGCCAGCATGAGTCCGGTACACAACTCAAACTTGTTCAACAGGGCCGCATACGGATCGGTCCTTGACCGACACGGACAGGTCTACAGCACCCAGGCCCCTATGTCCTGCTGCTCCTACAACCTTCCGGTCTCAACATTAACTTGCTAATCAATTACGAACCAATCCCGTATGCCCCTGTTGTTCCTAAATCTGCGAGTAGCATCTCACCACTCGACTTCTACCGAACCGTACTTAAGCATGGCAGTTCTACACGGTGAAAGACACCGACCCAATACTCCATGGGTCATTTGGCTATGCAAGAGGAGTATCAATCACTAGACCTAATGCACAGTTCATATCTTGACCGAAAGTGAGTACAAAATAAAAACTTAACAGCTGTTAAATGCAAACCGGTGCTTGCCTGTTTTGCAGGGTAGTCGTATATAACAGTTAGTGTCCTTGCAGATCTACCCTTGACTCTCCGGAGCTTGATCCACTTTGATGAATCACTCCTTTGAGTCTCCTTCGTTGTGGTTCCTATTGAAATGCATATGCACATATTTTATAGAATGTAATGGAAAGAAGTTATAGAATTACTTTCTTAAGAACAGAGGTTGTGTGGAAAAGCCAAGCATGGCTTGGTTTGCCTCTGTTGTGCAAAGAACAGAATTAAACTAATTTGACCTTAAGGCCCTTAGCTACACACTAACCCTTTTCTCTAATGAACATAATAGATAAGCTGAAAAGATTTGAGTGCAACTGAAGAACAAGAACTCCAATGGCCTCAAAACTTTTACAGCAGGTTATATACTACCTAAGGATTTAGCTTGCCAAATTGCAGCTAATGTGGAGTCAAATTGTGTCCTCCATAATTCTCACCATATCTCTTATGTATTTTTCCCTTATACATAAGTATGGAGAATAAGAACAGGGAGTTCCAGGACTCATCTTGGGCTGATAATTTACATGTGAGTTTTTGATCACATGAGAGTCATCTGGTCCAAAATTCAGCCCTTTTACTTGGGTAGTTCTCCCAGAACAATTCTTTAAGCATTTGTACTCAATAGAATTAATTCTGTAGTAATGTGCATTTTCATGCCCAACTAAGTGAACTACAATTCCAAGTATGTCCCAGAGAGCTTGCCTAAATTGTCCTATGATTTTTGGAGCTATGGATTGCTCAGAACAGATTTTTGAAGTGGGAAACATTTTCTGAAAATGTTTCTGGACTCTTATGAACACAGCAGATTGTTTTTAGCAAATTCCTACTCAAATGATCTTCAAATGAGCTGAAAATTTGCTATAACGTCAACAATATGCTAAAGAATATTCTGGCAAAATTTGGGTATTTTTGGATAAACCAAACTCCCTCTATAATTCTTTTTCGGAAAACCTTCCAAGAATTTTCCAGAATTAAATAATTCGTTTCATACAAATTGGGTTGTACCTCTGGATAGTACACTCTTAAAGGAATCCAACAAAATTTATCTCACTATTTTTGGAGCTTCCTACACCAAGTTATGCATTTTACAAGTTTGCACAACTCTCTGTTTGATTTTAAACAGCACAGTCGCGCGTGGGGCCCACGGGTCAGGTGCTTCTTCAACCTCCCGCCAGAGCCCGCGGGTGCACACCAGCAGAAAACTTGGCATGGCTCGTTCTCCCTCATTTCTCCAGCAAATGAGCTCCGGTTTCGCCCTACATGCTCCTGGGAACGTGGCGCAGCTGCCGGGCAAGGTTTCCCCGCATGAAAACGGCTGTAGGTGGGTCGGCACCGGCGGGGCGGCTCGGGAGCTCGACATGGACGCGTTCCAGCGTGTCCAAGGCATCTCCCGGCGAGCTACAATGTCCTACAGCATCCCTATGGTTCTAGGAACATGGAACGGAGATCAGATCGTGCAGGAAGTGGCTGCAACCCAGTCGTCACCGTGGACCATGGCAGTTTTGGCCGCCGGCGACGATTTCTCGTCGCCCGGGGCATAGGAGGGTCGGTTTCCTTTGGTTTTCGGCGTGGGAGGGCGCTAGGACATCTAGTTGCTGTGGTTTGAATTGTAGGAGGTATGATCAATCGGTTTGGGAGAATTTCCCGAATTAAACACATGCTGTTCTATACGTGCGCCGGTGCCAAAACTCGAATTCCGGCGAGCCGGCGTCGGGGGAGAGCAAGAGGACGACGGGATGAGGATCAGTACCTCCTGGCGCATCTCTGTGACCTCTTGAGCCTGCCGGAGAGGCGCTGGGCTGGCCGGGAGACAGGGGCAGTGGAGCAGCGCCGATGAGGGAAAAACAGCGCCCTGCTGATCGTGAGGAGAGGAAGCAACTGCTGTCGGCTTGGTCCGAGGGGGGAGAGATAACGTTGCTGAAGCGGTGAGAACCGACCCTGGGGCGCCAACGCGTGGAGGCCGGCAGCAGGAGCTGGCACGGCAAGCTCCTCTGTGGCGCTCGCGAGATGTTCGGAAAAATTTCCCACCGAGAGCAAAACTTAGTGAGTAAGTTTCCTCTTTTAGCTCTATGACATGTGGGTCCCACTCTACGTGTACCTTCCAAATATCTGTTCAAGCTGATCTTTTCAATCCCCAGAATGCTAAAATTTAAAAAGGTGGGCTAGAATTTGAATTCTTCAAATTCAGTTTGAATTTGCAAGACTAAATCTGAATTTGGTTTAAGTTTGCAAATTCTCCTCTTTAACTCCTTTTTGAGCCCACCCTACAATTGAAAAGTTGGTGATAACCTTTTCCCTAAAAACTCAACTATATGGCTGCATGTTAATTCAAAGTTTTTGGGTCACCATATGTGTGAACTTTGAATTTTCAAATCTGAATTTTAAACTCACATGCAAAGAGGTATTTAACTCCTTATTGGTCCAACACTTTTAAGTAAAAAGGTGAACCTCATGTTGGATGTTCATCCATGTATTACCTTGCATGAAGAAAAGTTTTAGCAAGTCCCATTTTTCATGTCTTTGCCACACATATGAACTCAAACTTTAGTTTTTATTCATACACGTTTTTGGGACTTTTACAACCATTACACCGGTGGAGGAGGAAGAGCCAAGTTTATACTTGGTTCCTTATGGATCGCTGTACAACCTTGCCCTCATCCCTACCATTAGGGAGGACATCATTGCAGCTCAGAAGACGGATAAAGGCATGGCACATCTCCGGAGACGGATAGACAACGGGGAAATCAAATGTTTCCGGAAGGATGATGAGGGGATGCTGTGGTTCAATGACCGCATAGTCGTACCCTGGGATATGGAGTTGAGAAAGAAGATCCTCGATGAAGCTCACTTGTCCAAGTACTCCATTCATCCGGGCAGCAACAAAATGTACCAAGATTTGAAAAAGAAATTTTGATGGACATGGATGAAGCGGGAGGTAGCTAAGTACATATCCGAGTGCGATACGTGCCGACGAGTGAAAGCTGATCACATGAAGAAATCAGGGCTGCTGCAACCCCTGAAGATTCCGGCATGGAAATGGGAAGATGTGAGCATGGATTTCATTGTGGGATTACCCCTAACATCCAACAAGCGTGATTCCATATGGGTAATCGTTGATCGGTTAACCAAGACGGCTCACTTCATCCCGGTGAATACACGTTACAATGCCGGCAAATATGCGGAGCTATACATAGTGAAGATTCTATGCCTATACGGGGTACCCAAGACCATTGTCTCAGATCGAGGTGCATTATTTGTATCTCGCTTTTGGGAGCAGCTACACGCTGCATTGGGTACTAAGTTGATCAGGAGCTCCGCCTATCACCCTCAGACAGATGGGCAAACAGAGAGGGTGAACCAAGTATTAGAAGACATGTTGAGAGCATATGCCATCCACCATGGTAGGAACTGGGATGATCACCTACCGTTGGCGGAATTCTCGTACAACAACGGTTATCAGGCGAGTATCAAGATGGCACCCTACGAAGCTCTCTACGGTCGCAAATGCCGCACCCCATTAAATTGGTGTGAGTCCGGTGAAAGGGTCACATTCGGGGTTGATGTGGTGAACGACGCCGAAGAGCGCGTTCGGACAATTCAAGCCAATTTGAAGGCCGCTCAATCCCGGCAGAAGAGCTACGCTGATAAGAGGCGTAGGCCGTTGCACTTTGACGTTGGGGAACACATGTACCTCCGCGTGTCTCCGATGAAGGGCGTGCACCGGTTCGGTGTGAAGGGGAAGCTCGCTCCCCGTTTTATTGGACCCTACGCTATCACCGAGAAGTGTGGACCAGCGGCGTATCGATTGGAGTTACCGGCATCCCTTGCTGGTGTCCATGATGTGTTCCATATTTCCCAACTGCGAAAATGTTTGAAGCATACGGCTGCTGTTCCTACCGAAGACATTGGCGAGCTGAAACCGGATTTGACCTATGATGAGTATCCGGTGGAAATTCTTGATGAGAAAGCCCGAACCACGCGTAGCAGAACGTTGTGGTTCTACAAAATACTCTGGAGTAACAACATCGCCGAAGAAGCGACGTGGGAGAGCGAGGAGTTCCTTCGCTCCAATTACCCGGAATTCATGGCTTCTCAACACGGGTAAGTCCCTATTACATCGCTATCTCTTCTTCTATAATCTCGGGACGAGATTCTTTTAAGGGGGGAGGGATGTAAAAGCCCAAGGAAAGGGACTTGCAAAAACTTTTTATCACCACACAACACCACAGTTTTGTTGTGGATAGATTGTGAAATATTGTGAAGAGCAAGTAACCTCCATCAAAAGAGTGATTAGAAGGGAAAGCCTTCATTTTCACAAAGTGGGATTTGGACACATGAACATGAGAGATTGAGCTCACCCTAGAACTTTAAAAGTCTTGGAAAGGTTCAGTCCAAGTTTCATGAAAAATCCAACACTTTTGAGGCACTTTTGAGGGTATTTGAAAAAGAGGCCACTTTGAATGTAAATTCAAATTGCAGCAACTTTCATCACTCAAATTCAAAAGTTAGCTTCATATTCAAACTCAGGACATTTTTCTGAGTAAGCCCACCAATTTTCATCCTCATTGGAGTTCATCTTGTCGGGAGCCAAATTTGCAATAATTCAAAACTGAATTTGAAATTCAGTTTAAATATGAAGCAAATTTAACCAAACAAAGTTTGAATTTTTGAGAACTCAAATTCAAACCAAGACTTGGGGGCTAAGTCTCTCATTCAATGTGAAGTTGTTGGGATATTTACAGAAGAATTGGGAAAAGGAGGATTAGGGGGAGAGTGGGCCCACAAGTCAGTGGGAGAACTGTGCCCCAAACCGAGCGTGGCCTGTTTTCTCCCCGACGCCGGTCGAACACCTCGCGCCAGCTCCTGCTCCCACGCCCGAGAGGGAGGGACACCGCACGAGCCAGCACGCCGGGGGAAAGACCGACTGCAGCGGTGATACCACGCGCGGCCACGTGAAGATTGGCACTGTTTTCCATTGCCTCGCGCTGAACCGACCGACTGCCGCCGATCGACTTCCCGTGAGAATTCGGCCGAGCTCTCGCGTGAAGCACCTTTCCTAGCCACAAAAACCACACCAGCTACTCGTCCTCGACCTCCTCGGCACGAGAACGGTCGAGCTCGGTCCCTCCCCAACCCTAGCTCCACGTTTCCGAGCAACGCCCGGGAAACCGTCACCACTCGGCTCACGGTGACATCCCAACAGAGGGCCTTTCACGGCTGAGCAAGGACGGTCTCGGACGCGTCAGGGACCGGTGGTGCTCATATCCGAAGCTCAGACCGTGACCTGGACCATAGAGCTCGAATTTGGAGAAAGTTCCCCGGCGGGCACGAAAGGACCTTACGGCACGGTAATGTCGAATTCACTCGCCACTTTGGTTCTTAGGTCATTAAAACTGGCACACAGGACCGTCACTCATCAACACTCGTTACCCCCTCACGGCCCTGGCTTGAAACCGCACGTAAGCCGGGTATTTCTAGGTTTTATTACGGTAATTGAGACACGGAGGCTCGGTCTCAAGATGAGACCTAGGGTAGAGCCCTCTCCAGGCGGTTTCACCACTATGACGAGCATCCCTAGCACCCACTGGTGCTATAGCGCCGATCCATCGATGTTTTGGCGGGCTAAACTGTCTGGGCGACGTGACCGAAGGGTTGCCGAGCCGCAGCACCGTCGCCGGCTAGGTTAGGGCCACCGCCAGCCGGAGCAGTCGGTGCCATCGTGTTCAGCGCACGAAACTAGGCTCTGGCGGCGAGGGAGAGCTCGAGATTCGGCTGGGCGGCAGGTAACAGCGTGTCTCCGGCGAGCCTGGCGGCGCGCGGGCGCGGGAACGCGAGGAGGAAGACGACCCGCGGGCCCCACGTGTCAGCGACGGAAAGTTTAAAACCCAGATCTACTGCGGCCCCGGGATCAAGTGTGACTGTGCGGGATGGGGATCTGTAGCCCCGCGTGGCTCAGCTCCAGCTGTGACACGTGTGGGCCGGGCCCACAGTCAGAGTTTAAAATTTTCTCCGGATTATTTAGAATTCCAGATTTAGTTCAAACTTTAGAACTCCATAACTTTTGCTAGGAAACTCTAAATTTAGTGATTCAAATTGGGTTGGATTCATCTTGCATAGCTCTATCCAAATATACAACCCAATTTGTATGAAACCTATTATTTAATTCTGGAAAATTCTTTAAAGCTTTTCAGCAAAAGAATTTTAGATGGAGTTTGGTGCATCCAAAATTCCCCAAATTTTGCCAGAATGTCCTTTAGGATATTAGTGAACCCCTGTAAAAGTTTCAGATCATTTGGAGTTGATTGGGTCACAGCAATTCAAATTTGAAGGTGCTGTGTTCATTTGAATACAGAAACATTTTCAGAGAATTTCCAAAACTTGGAAATTCAGTTTTGGGCAAATCTTAGCTCCAAAAATATTAGGAAAATTCATGCAAACTCTATGATCTATAATTGAAATTTTAGTTCACTAAGTTGGGCATGAACAGGGGTATTACCTCAGAATTACTTCTTCTTTTCTTATTTGCTAAGAGAATTATTCTGAGCAAACCACTCCAGGAAAAGTGCTAGTGTTTGGTCCAGAAAGTTTTCTTGTGACAAGGGACTCACACAAAAATTCTCAGCTCCATTGGAGCTCTGGATCACCCCTGTCCTGTTTAACCACTTGAGGGATTAATATGGAAAAGGGGGCAAACCACTTAACACTTAACCATGTGATTAAGTCTAAGCCAAACCACCAACACCAGTTCATCTTTAAATTCTTAAACAGAGTTCCAGGTGTTAGAGACTGGTTATTAGCACTAATAGCAGTAGTATTACAACAAACTTGTTTGCATATTCATTAACATGTAGTATTTCAATAACGTGTAGTCGCTGAAGGCGAGGAAGCTCCGGAGGTTCTGGACTTCCTTCTCCCGGACGAAGAACTAACTACTGACCAGCAGCAACAAGGCAAGCCCCGGTTTGCATTAACCTTTTTATAAGTTGTACTTTGTTTACATGTGTCATATGAAGTATGATTGTGCATTAGGTATAGGATGGATGGAACCCCACTTGCATAACCAGAACTTTTCCCTAAGAGTGATGGTAGTGTCTAAGACCTCGAGTAGACAGGCTACCCTTAATGATTCATAGGACTTCGGTACAAGTCGAGTAGTCGGAATGTACTCGCGAGATAGGCATTGGGACACACGGGTTCGGTTTAGTGATGTGAGATCACTTTAGTAATGAATATGAGACTAGGCAGGGGCTAGGGCGCAGCAAGAGTGAGTCTTGTGTGCACAGCCCTGCCCGTGTCGATTGAGGACCGATCCGTGTGCGGCCCTGCTGAACAAGTATTGAACGTACCGAAGGCATATCGGATATATGGGCCCCGATAAACCGATGTAGCCTAAACCTCCGGACGTCGAGGCATAACGCACCGATTTATAGGTGTAGGCTGAGGGCAGCAAGGTGGAAATCTGCCAACGGGCATAGAGAGATGCTCCGTGTTGGGAACCTCCTGCTCGTTTCGGTGCGACCGGTTCGATGTTTAGGCTGTTGGGTGAAAGGTTGTCCCGTACGACATCGTGTGAGCGTGCTGTGCAGCTCCACGGATGGGCGTACATGACGTGCTCTTTGGGTTTTCCCTGCAGGTGTATAACGAGTCGATTCGCCGTCCCTCGCGGTGACGAGTACCGCTTGTTCACTGCGTCGTAACGTAGACTAATGAATGAAATGTTATGATTCAATATTGCTGTTATGATATAATTGTATTGCTACATGTGTGCCACCAAACATGGCTTACTAAATTTCAGCTTCATGAACTGTTAACTTGTTGCTAAAAGATGAACTAAGGATGAACTTGTAGGCGTGTCCATTTGCTGCAACATTGCTATCCTATGTCATGGTATACCTCATGTAGAGTTTCATGCTTAGGTGAGTCGGTTAAGCCTTGTTGAGCCTTCGTGCTCACGGTTGCTGCTTAAGTGTTTTTCAGGTGAGGAGCCACCCACGGACTCGGAGTACGAGTCCACCGGCGAGGGTTACCCTCCGTCGGGGACCACGGCTGAGTGGGAGCCGTACACGCCGCGCTGAGCTGAGGAGTGCAGCTAGTGTGGGTTGCCCTAGGGCTGGGCAACCACTTTTGCTAGATAGGCGGGCGTGAGTTGTATAAAAGAAACTTCCGCTGTGTAATAAAGTCCCCAGTTTGTAACTGAGAAGTGTACTACTTTGTACATTCAGTTTGTTTTTCCCGTGTAATATAATGTGTTCTTATGACGTGTGCTGTCGGGTGTCGCATCGCGCGGCACCACCCTCTGCGATCCTGGATGAGCGGATTCCGGTCCGCCACACTCGCCTCCACACCTGACAGGGACATGGCCAGCAGAGGGGATCCAACCCTTGTAAAGCTGGTTATGGGCCTTGATGAGGGTCACATATACGCCTGAGTATATATTAAGTATTAAGTAGGACTTGCACGTGCTTGCAGTAGATACCTTGATGACTTGATCCCCTATCTGGTGGATCGGTTTTTTAGCCCTGAATTTCCTTGGATCAAATCGGCAAGCTTGTCAATCTGGAAAACTGAACATTACAAGAACGAAAGCTATTGCCGGAGCGACCAGAGTCGTGGACAGATATGACGGTGGGTTGCTGAACTTCACAGCGGTGAATGAAGTCAGCCAGACGTACTGGCACTTACAAACTTGCTGTGGTTTTTGCTTGCTACTGCAGGTTACTGAATACTCAGGGTTGTAGACACGGAATATATAGAATTTGTGCACGGACAGCCTTCATCCTGCGTAGCAAGAATTGCGTGCCACCATGGTACAGTAGCCACGAGCATCAGTTATCAGAATCATAGACCACCATATGTTTGCATGTTTCCCCCATACATTCGGTCAGCAGCTCGTCTGGTACCAAGACAATGGTGTTTAACTCCACCGCACATTGCGTAGTTCGTTTCATATCTCATGCATGTTTGTTTCAGATTTCATGCACGTTGGTTTCGCATGCATGTGCATGAGCATGGCCACCGGCTGTGCGCGTCCGTAGGGAGCTCGAGGACGTGAACATCCAGAGCGCGTCTATCGGCCACGTTTTTGGCCACGATGTACCCGCATCGTCCATCTGTTTAAATCAGTAAAATGCATCAGAAAACGCTGCCACTTCTTTGCAGCCAATCTTGGTTCCACGTTCGCCTTCGAGTTTTTAACGTTCCCTCGCCCAGCCAGTGCATCGCGGATACATTCCTCACCAGTGACATTTCGGTGAATCCCAACATTTGGCATCAGAGCCGATCAGTTCCAGGCGAACATATTGAGCCCTCCTGCGTCGCCGCTGCCACGCCGCAATCGTCGCCAGTCCTCGTCGCCACTGCCACAGCGTGAACGCCGTCACCAGGGTGGTCACGAGGTCGTCATCGAGCGTGTCATAGAGAAGTCGACAGCGGGTATCGTCTACCCCATACTCACGCGCACAAACTACACCAAGTGGTCTCTGGTGATGCACGTGAACCTACAAGCGGCTGGACTTTGGGACGTCATCGAGCATGACGACGTCGAGTACCGTGACGACAGGAATGCGCTGGCGACCCTTCTCCGTGCGGTACCGGCAGAGATGCAGGCTGGACTGGCGGTGAAGTCGACCGCTCGAGAGGCGTGGGAGGCGATCCGCAAGTTGCGGATCGGTGGCGACCGGGTCAGGGAAGCCAACGCCGAGAAGCTGCGCCAAGAGTTCAGAGACATCGCCTTCAAGTCTGGTGAGACCATGGAGGAATTCACGACACGACTCATCACCCTGTCTAACCAGCTACGCACCTTCGGCGATGATATCTCCAAAAAGGAGGTTGTCAAGAAACTCCTGCACACCGTTCCTGGCAAGCTGGAGCAAGTTACGATCTCGATTGAGACGCTCCTCGACCTTGACAGCATGTCAATTGAGGAGGCAGCCGGACATCTGCGCGCCGTGGAGCAGTGCAAGAAAACCCCTCCAGCGAAGGACAATGGCGGATGCTTCCTTCTCACAGAGGAGGAGTGGATGGCACGCATGAAGAATCGCGAGGGAACCGGGTCTAACTCGAGCTCCAGGAATGGTGGAGGCAACAGAAGGGGGCGAGGACGCAAGTCTGATGGAGGCAGCAGAGGAAACAAGTCGTCGTCCGGGGCAGGCCGGAATGATGTGTGCTCATACTGCGGCAAGAAAGGACATCGGGCCAGAGAGTGCAGTAAGAAAAAGCGTGACGAGGAGGCACACGTGACCTTTGCCGAGGAGGAAGAACACGGGCTGCTCCTTACCCATGATGTAATACTTGAAGCGGCTCCAATGATCGAGTCTTCCACGGCGCTCGGTTCCTCTGTGCATGAAGCCCCACGTCAGGTTGTGGAGATAAAGGAGCAGCGGCTCTTCGCGGACCTTGAGCCAAAGGGAGAGCGTGACTGTCGATGGTAGGTGCTTGACACCGGTGCAACCAACCAGTGACCGGCTCCAAGGAGCTCTTCGCTGAGCTCGACACCCACATTGTCGGCTCTGTGAAGTTCGGTGATGGCTCCATCACTCGCATAGAAGGACGGGGATCCATTGTCTTTACCTGCAGGAACGGCGAACACCGCACGCTCACTGGGGTGTACTACATCCCGACACTTAAGGTTAGCACAATTAGCCTCGGCCAACTTGATGAGGGAGGGTGCAGCGTGAACATTGGTGGTGGCGCGTTACGCATCTTTGATCAAGATCGACGACTTCTTGCTAAGGCACCACGTGATTCTTCTCGGCTCTATCATCTTGAGCTGAACATTGGGCGTCCAGTGTGCCTAGCGACAAAGAGCACTTAAGCGGCCTGGAAATGGCACGTGCGTTACGGGCACCTGAACTTCACATCTCTGCACAAGTTGGCAAGAAACAAGATGGTGCGTGGATTACCCCCTCTGGACCAGGTGAATCTAGTGTGTGAGGGGTGTCTCATCAGCAAGCAGCGGAGGAATTCATTTCCAACTCAAGCCCGACGGCGAGCAGAACACCCTCTTGATCTCCTGCATGGAGACCTCTGCGGTCCCATCTCGCCGGCAACACCCAACGGTAACAAATATTTTCTGTTACGCGTTGATGATATGAGTCGATATATGTGTCTGCGCCTTCTCTCGAGCAAGGATCAAGCACCGGAGGAGATCAAGAATTTTCAAGCGGCAGTTGAGACTGAGACCAGCTGAAAACTGAAGGTCATCCGCACAGACCGTGGGGGGAGTTCACCTCAGTGGACTTCGGGCAATACTGCGCTGAGTGTGGCGTGGAACGTCACCTGACCGCCCCCTACTCCCCACATAGAACGGGGTGGTTGAAGGTGAAATCAGACTGTAGTCGGCATGGCACGCTGTATGCTCAAGGCTAAAGCTATGCCGGGCTACTTCTGGGATGAGGCCGTGTCGACAGCGGTCTTCATCCTCAATCGCGCACCGACACGTGTGTTAGGATCAGACGACAAGAAAGTGTAGATCGAAATAGAGGAGACACAGATTTTAACGTGGAAAACCCCTCCAATTCGAAGGGGAAAAAACCACAGGCGCCGGCCGGCAAATATCACTATATCAGGAGGTTTACAATCGTGGGAGATTACAATCCTTTTTCATACCTCTCCCGGCGGCTCACAAGGGATATTTATAGGTGACGACTTAGAGTCCTAACCCTATACGATCAATACCGCGGGAGGAACCCCCCCCCCCCCCCCCCCCCCGCACCCCCGGCATCCCGAGCGGGCCTTGGCTGCTGCGCAGCCCACCATATGGGCTGATTTCCTCCACTTCGCTACGGAAATCCTGCCTCTTTTATCTTCATTAGAATTTGGATCATCAATCAACAAACTCCACCTTGAGACAAATTCCTTCTTGTAGCTTTAAAATAGTAATCCTCCATCTCAATGAACAATTCAACTGCCGGTGCCAAAAGCCACTGGGGGCTAGTTAGTAATACTAACCAAGCTCAAACTTAGCAATAGGAACAGATTTTGTCATCATGTCTGCAGGATTATCATGAGTGCTGATTTTGCAAATTTTGATAGTGCCTTGATCAATGGTATCTCACACAAAGTGATACCTGATATCAATATATTTGGTCCTCTCATGAAACATAGCATCTTTGGTACGATATATGGCACTTTGACTATTACAATGTAAGGTGATACAAGACTGAGATCCACAAAGTTCATAATACAGACCTTTCAACCAAATTGCCTCCTTACATGCCTCTGAGATGTCACACCCGGTTTTTCCGAAGAAACAACCAAGTGAATATCACATGTATGCCAGGATCATTTTCTCATACATGTGATGACAAATAGTGAAGCATCATTTATTACAAGCCAGGTGTCGAATATAAATAAGTCTTACATCGCAAATGTCTCAATGGACACTAATGCTTCATCACAAGTAAATAAACTAGCAGCGGAATATTATTCTTTTAGGGCTCCATCACAGGCATTGCCCGGGGGTCTTCATGAACCTAAAAACCTTCCTCGGGTCCAAAGTCTTGGTCATTATACACCACCTCATTATCTTGACCTGAGCAGCAATATAAACCAACAAATATGCAAGGTTGAGTACCAATGGTACTCAGCAAGTGTGGGAAAATTATATCATGCATGGCTAGAACAAGGAGAGGTTGAACTCATGGTTAAAGCACTACGCAATTAATACCTATCACCTTAGCTTATTAAGCACCTTCATTACTACACAGGTGAAATGGTCCAAATCTCCCATCCCATCATCATAATCCAATAACCATAACATCATTTCCAATGTTAAGCTCCCCGCTTAACTTCCAAAACCATCAATCCTCTAATCATGAATAAGTCCAGGCCGCTCTTAACCGTGAGCACGGCTGTCGAGACAGTTTTGACTCTGCAGAGTTTGTACCACTGTACCCACAAGTAGTGATTTCATCCCCCGTTGCCGGGTGGACTAAAAGAACCTCCATTATGCCAGTGGCTACGATCCACATTCACACTTCCCAGGTGTGTAGCCAGGAGATCACTACGAAGCCTTTACAAAGGGATTCCCGACGAGCGTGGGCCCACTGAGGTTTCACCCCTAACAGCATACAAGAGGCTCCAACCCCGCTGCAGTGGCCCCCTCTTGAGCCTTGCGGTTCATATGGTAGTCCAGCTGACACCTACTCCCCGCACCATCCAACACACCCATACTACGCCGGGGATACACCTAATTAATTGGCCAAGCTGCCCCATCTCAGCATGTGGTTGGCACTGTAAAGCCGGGTTACATGCTCCATGAACCGGTCCTTAGGATCCAGACAAGTACTAAACACAAACCCGAGTCTCGTACACCCAGCACACAACCAAAACATCCAACTTGCCTTGATCCCTACCTCTACATAACTCACAATGTCTCATTCAAGAGTATGGTAATATAAACTGATGATCTCATGTCCCAAATATCCCATTCTAAGCATGGCTAAGCATATGCATGGAAATAAATGACATGGTAAAATAAATCCCAACCCAAGCTACAAGGAAACAAGGTAATGCAATTCTAGGGAAACTTTCCTAGCATGGGTTTCATATTTCATTTGACAATGCAAATAATTCTATCTACACATCCAAGCATAGGATCAAAGTGGTCAAGGACACTTGCCTCCTTCTTGCTGCTCTTGAAATGGGTAGTCCTGATCTTGGAAAGGGATAACTTGCTCTTGAACAGGTTCTACTTCATACCATCACACATAGCAAAAGAAAAACAACAATCATAAGACATAGTTCACACTTCTACTTCATACAAACCACACATTCATATTTATAAAAGTTCTTTACCATTATATGTGTTGTGGTTACTTTATGTGTGTTAAGTTGTGGCTTGCATGCACTTTTAACCATGTATATATGATTCCTACTTTTGTGTCCACATTTATACTTGCATACTATTTATATGGGTTTCCAATAAATTTCTTATATTCAGCTACTACACCTTTTTACTACCAAGTATGTAAGAAAAGTATTTTTCTTCTCCATATGTGCCTTCATAATTTCTATCAACCCTAAACTGAATTCTTTGTATTTTAGAAACTCCATTTATCATTTACTAGTTGCTATATTTTCAGATTTATATTCCTATGCATAATTGTGTATTTTATTATGAAATTAGTAATACACATCATCTAAACAGTATAGGTTCTGGTCCTAAATAATTTTAATAACATATTTTAACCTTGGCCTCTGATGTAAACTATTTCATAATTATTTTCCCTATTTTTCTATAACTATTCTTTACTTAAAAATGTGTCCCTATACTAATAAATGTGAATAATAGATGAAACAGATTCATTTCAGCCCAAAAATAGATTTTTATCTCACTCCAAAGTTTTCTAAGTACTGAGAAAGTTTTTAATTAATTTTGACAATTATGTTTGTCCCACTTTTTAATTTTTAAACACTAGTTACATATTCAATTTTCTAAATTAAATACTAAACAGGGCTAAAATAATGAATTCACCCCATTACAGGGTCTATAATATTATTTTCATAATTTCCAGGGGTCTAGCTACACTTATCAGAGGTGTTTTTCCTAATTTTTATTAAGTCCAGGGGCTAAAACTGATTTTTAAATGAATTTACATGATTTTCTGGAGTTCCAGGGGCTAGATCTGAAATTTCCGGGGCTAGCTCTCAATTCCAGAGAACCCCAGGGGGTAGCACGTAAGAATTCCAGTCTTTATAATGCGGGGCTGACGTGGACCGTCCGATTTTAAACCGACGGCTGAGATTATAACATCGAACCGGTACGCGGGGTTTTAAAGTCTACCGTGCGATTTAAAATAAACGGCGCACAAGCGGCCACGTCGCTCTGATCGAGTGCGGGCGGCGCTGCCGGCGGCGCACGGCGGCGGGAAGCGGCGATCTCGCCGGAAAGTTTCGGATCCGCAAGAATTCTACCTAGAACTGTGATCTTATGGCATAGATCGGTAGAGGGGAGGTCGGGGATCTCACCTCGGGGGTTTTCTCGAGCTCGGGGGTCCTGGAAAGTGCTCGGCGGCGAGGTCCGAGGCAAAACCACGGCGAAGCTCGTCGGCGCTGGGTTTACACCGTAACTCTCCGAGTTTTCTGCACCTGCAAAGCTCCCCGGAGGCGGTGGATCAAGACCAGCGAGTTAGATCAGAGTTTCCGAGCTTAGATCGGCCAGAATTCACCGGCGAAGTCTCGGTGCTCACCGGAGTAAAAATCGGCGATCGCGTGGGAAAAACTGATCGGGGCTGGGGTTTTTATAGCCGGGGGAGGGTGGTGGGTCAGTTGTGATCGAGTTTGATTCGTCTGGGTCCAGAATTCAGGCTGAGGGACGCGGTTTCCGGGCGGTTAAGATCGCGCGCGCTCGGGGGGGAAAGTCCGGGCCGCAGACGCTCGGGGTTAGGGATGACAGGCGGGTCCCACCTGTCTGTGAGAGACAGCGCGGCATGCGCAGGGGCGGGCTGGCGCGGGGAAACTGGGCCGGCTGGCGGGTTTCGGCCCACTGGCCGGTTTTTTTCCCGTTTCTCTTTTTCTTTTTCCATTTCTTTTCTGTTTTGAGTATAATTTGAATTCCAGTTTGAATTTGAATTTTTGCAAAACATGCAACACGTCCAAAAATTTTTAAATTCCCCTCTGAACATGGTTTAGAGTTTTGAATCAAAATTTGGGGTGTTACAGCTCTACCCCCCTTAAAAGAAATCTCGTCCTCGAGATTGGTGTTTCTAAGAAAACAATTCCGGAAATTGTGCCTTGAGCTCATCTTCCCGTTCCCAGGTAGCTTCCTCTTCTGAGTGATGCTTCCACTGCACTTTGCACATCCGGATTCTCTTATTTCTGGTGAGGCGTTCCATTGTCTCCAAAACCTTGTATGGTTGCTCGGCATAAGACAAATCTTCAGCTACATCCACTTCATTCATGGGTAACACCTCCTCAGGCGTCCTCAGGCATTTCTTGAGTTGTGACACATGGAATACATCGTGCACATCCGATAGATGAGCCGGTAACTCTAGTTGGTACGCCACTTCGCCTTTTCTTTCCAAAACTTGGAAGGGTCCGATGTATCGAGGTGACAACTTCCCTTTCACCTTGAACCGACGAAGTCCTCTGATAGGGGACACCTTGAGATAAACATAGTCTCCCACGTTGAAAACGAGTTCTCTTCTTCGTACATCAGCATAACTCTTCTGGCGGGTTTGTGCTATCCTCAAGTTGTTGCGAATCTCCCTCACCTTCGCTTCGGCTTTTTGTAGCACTTCTGGACCAAACACTTTACTTTCTCCTGTTTGGTTCCAAAATAGAGGAGTTCTGCACTTTCTTCCATACAAAGCTTCAAACGGTGACATTTTCATACTAGCTTGATAGCTGTTGTTATAGGAAAACTCCGCATACGGTAAGTTCTTGTCCCAACTCCTATTGTTTTTGAGTGCACATGCCCTTAACATATCTTCAAGGATCTGATTGGTTCTCTCCGTCTGCCCGTCAGTTTGGGGATGATAGGCAGAACTAAAGTTCAGATGGGTTCCCATGGTTTCATGCAACTTCTGCCAAAACCTCGAGGTGAACTGTGTCCCTCGATCCGACACAATCTTCGTTGGCACTCCATGGTAACACACGATCCTTGACATGTACAATTCTGCCAATTTGGATCCGCTGTAGCTTTCTTTCACAGGAATGAAATGAGCTACCTTGGTTAGCCGATCAATAATGACCCATATTGAATCATACCCGGATTGGGTCCTAGGCAATCCCACGACAAAATCCATGCTGATTTCTTCCCACTTCCATTCAGGCACTTTGAGTGGTTGCAGTAATCCCGCGGGCCGTTGATGTTCTGCTTTCACCAACTGACATGTGTCACATAGGGCAACATGTTCTGCGACATCTCGCTTCATGCCATACCACCAATACCTGCTCTTGAGGTCCTGGTACATCTTCGTACTCCCAGGATGAATGGAATAGTCAGAATCGTGAGCCTCCTTCAAAATTAATTCACGGATCTCTTTTACTTCTGGCACACAGATCCTTTTCCCGTGCCACACCGTTCCTTGTTCATCCTCTCTAAAACCAGGAGCTTTATTTTCCTTGATGAGCTGTCTGATCTCTTGTATCTTCTCATCATTCTTTTGGCCCTCGCGTATGTCTCACTCGAGTGTGGAGTCCACTTCCATGGCTATGGCTTCACCACTATTTACTAGACATAGATTGAGCCTTATAACCTCGTCCTTTAATTCTGCAGGCATGTCCTTCAAGCTCAACTTATTGACCTGCACTTTCCGACTCAAACCATCGGCCACGACGTTTGCTTTCCCGGGATGATAGTTGATGCCCACATCAAAGTCATTGATTAGCTCTAACCATCTCCTTTGTCTGAGGTTGAGATCTGGCTGTGTGAATATGTACTTCAAACTCTTATGATCCGTATATATCTCTGTCCTCTTCCCCATCAAATAGTGCCGCTAAATTTTCAACGCGTGTACCACTGCAGCTAGTTCTAGGTCATGTGTAGGATAGTTCTTCTCGTGCTTCCGAAGCTGCCGGGATGCATATGCCACGACATGTCCTTCTTGCATGAGAACACATCCCAACCCATTTCCAGAGGCATCGCAGTACACTGTGAAATTCTTCTGCATATCTGGCATAACCAACACTGGGGGTGTTGTCAATCTCTTCTTTAACTCCTGAAAGCTCGTCTCGCACTATGGCGTCCAGGTGAATGTGATTCCCTTCTCCAACAGTTTGGTGAGAGGTCTCGAGATCTTGGAGAATCCCTCAATAAACCGTCGATAGTATCCAGCCAAGCCCAAAAAGCTTCGAACTTCCCCGACATTTTCAGGGGTTTTCCACTTCTGGATATCCTCGATTTTGGCGGGATCTACGGAGATTCCTCCCTCCGAGATTATATGTCCTAAAAAGGGAACTCTCTTCAGCCAAAACTCACACTTGCTCAACTTGGCATATAGTTGGTGTTCTCTCAGCCTCTGTAACACCAACCTTAGATGTTTCTCATGTTCTTCTTCATCTTTGGAGAAGACGAGAATATCATCTATGAAAACCACCACAAATTTGTCCAGATATTCCATGAATACCTTGTTCATGAGGTACATGAAATATGCCGGGGCATTGGTTAGCCCGAAAGGCATGACAGTGTATTCATACAGTCCGTACCGAGATACGAAAGCTGTCTTGGGAATATCAGATTGCCTTATCTTGAGTTGGTGGTATCCCGACCTGAGATCAATTTTCGAGAACACACAAGCTCCCCTCAACTGATCAAACAAGTCTTCAATGCGAGGTAATGGGTACTTGTTCTTGATGGTTACCTCATTCAAGGCACGGTAATCCACGCATAACCTTTGAGTTCTATCTTTCTTAGGCACAAATATCACCGGAGCTCCCCATGGTGAGGAACTAGGGCGAACATACCCCTTCTCCGTCAATTCTCTCAAATGATCCTTGAGCTCTTCTAGCTGCTTGGAGTCCATTCGATAAGGTCTCTTGTATATCGGGGCTGTTCCCGGTACTAGCTCAATTGCGAATTCCACGTCACGGTCGGGAGGCATACCTGGCAATTCCTCCGGAAAAACATCCGGATATTCCCTGATAGTCCTGATTTCCTCAACTTTCACCTCCACTTGATTTAATTTGATGTCCCTCCTAGGCTCGTGTATTGTTATGAACTTTACTCTGGTGCCACTGGGGTGAGTTAATTCCACCGTTCTGGTTGAACAATGGATGATTCCTTTATGTTTGGTCAACCAATCCATACCCAAAATAATATCTATCCCTTGTGAAACTATCACTATGAGGTTAGCCGTAAATACTACCCCATTAATGTCTAGGTTCACTTTGGGACACACTTGTCTTGTCCTTATTTCTCCACCTGGAGAGTTTACCGCTAGCATATGGTTCATTTGTGTGGTTGCTAGGTCATGCTTCTTAACAAACCCTTGAGCAATGAACGAGTGGGTAGCACCAGAATCAAACAGCAGAGTTGCAAGGTGTAAATTGGCAGGAAACTTACCAACTACCACGTCGGGTGCATCTTGTGCTTCCTCCATGGTGACGTGGTTCACCCGTCCTCTCATTACATTCTGCTGTTGTGGCGGCGCAGGCTTCTTCTTTGGGCATTTATGGGCGTAGTGCCCCACTTCACCACAGCTGAAACATTGCACCCCAATCTTAGATGCTTGGCCCTTGTTGTCTTGGGGTTGGTTTGGGGGTCCTTGCACTGCTGGTCGAGGTGGATATGCGGGGCGAGGCTGCTGCACAAACTGACGTTGCGGCTGTGCTGGTGCTGCGGGAGGCCTGTAGTTTGGGTTGTACCCTCTTGGTGCTGAATAGGGTACCGCAGCACGGCTCGTCTGCCCCGTAGGTTGCTGCATCATACGTGGGCGGGTGTTGCTCCCTGAGGCCTGATGTGACCACCCCGCCTTCCTCTTATTCTCATTTTCCAGGGCCTTTAGCTTCCTTTCCACCACAAATGCTCTGTCCACCATCTTTTGAAAGCTTTCATACTCATTGGAGGACATTGCACACTGCATTTCTGCGGTAAGCCCTTCCACGAAACAATCTTGTTTCTGCTCATCAGTCTCTATGTCCCGTGGAGCATAACGGGATAATTGAGTGATTTTAGTGAGGTATTCCCTCACCGTCATGTTTCCCTGCTGCAGTCCCAAAAACTCCTTCCTCTTGTTTTTGAGTTCACCTCTTGGGATGTAGTGGTTGCGGAAGCTATGCTTGAACTCTTCCCAAGTGATGCTCTCAGGGTCATGATGGGCGGCCACGTAGGCGGTCCACCAATCAGCAGCAGATCCATGCAATTGATGAGAGGCAAACAGCACCCTCTCATACCCTTGGTATTGTATTATCCTCATCTTACTTTCAATGGTCTTCAGCCAATCATCTGCCTCCAGAGGTTCAGCAGCACTTGCAAACTTTGGAGGTTGAGTTCCTAGAAACTCACTCAACCTTGGTTGGCGTGGTGCAGCTTGTGTAGGTGGAACTTGATGCAAGTTGGCCACCACTTGAGTCAAGTTCTGGATAAGCTGATTTTGATTCTCCAGCATTTGGTGGAGAGGATCAACTTCTTCACGGCGACCACCCCTGTCCTGGCCTCCAGAAAGATGAGGGTTGCATGCCTCATCATTGTTGTTGGCGGGGTTGGCAGCACGTCCTTTTCCTCTTCCGGCCATCTGGCAGAATCAACAAATGTTAATTTGATATCATTTAGTATCATCTTACTACTTTCCTTTGTTGGTGCTTTGAGGTGTTGAGGCTTTGTTAAAATTTTACGAGGGTTTATATCTCACACCAAATAAATGCACTATTATTTCCTGTGGGTTCACACACCAAAGCAAAACAATCTGAAGACGAGGCTGTGGACAATTGCTCATGGCCTCCACAACTCACGTCACACACCAAGCATTATCACACCATTAACTACGTAACGACTCGACTACTCGACCTCTTGCTAGCTAGGGGAAAGACTCTACACTACTCGTCCTCTTGAGCTGGCTCCTCGGGATCTTCCTCCTCATTTCGGCTACCTTCTGACTCTGCTTTGGGTGGGGAGGCTGCTGGTGGAGAAGTGCGACGACGCCTGATTGCTCGGCGATCCGGGGAGTCAGGAGTCCATGTATCATTCACGGTGACACACAGTTCATTCCCATCTCCTCTTTCTCTCGCCTTTAAGCAAGCTCGCAGCAACGCCTCCGTTTCCTTCAGGGTGTCTCGGACATCCTGAAGCTCTTGTTGACACTCCTGCAATCGAGTGCTGAGCATAGCAGCATCCTCCAAGCACAAGTCCATGTGCTCATGGGAAGTCCCTTGCTGCACCAGTGGGTACTTGTACTCCGTGGTACCACTCTCACGTTGGAGGACATACATGTACTCAGTTTTGTCCAAGTGGCGACGATAGATGTGACTCTGGCAGGTGATGGCCTCCCAGGTGACATCTTTCTCCGCGTCAACTTGTGTTGCTCGACAAGCTGGAGAGTGGTGAATCTTAAGCAGTTGATTCTCGTGTATAATCCTCATCTCCGAACTCCATTCTTCCCTCTTCTCACGGATGGTCCTGGTGGAGTTATAGTGGATGATTAGCTTGCCCGTATTGCCGGCGGCTTCGAGCATACGTCGAAGACGGCGCAACAAATCTCCTACTGCCAATCCGTAGGAAAGGTACGTCACTGGACGACTCTCCTCTCTTTCGGCAAGGGCAACTACGGGAACTCTCCCTCCTGTGGACTTACGAGCGGTGCGAATCATGCGAACCATCTAAAACAAAAAGAATTTAAAATTAGGTTAGATAAATTCTCAAACAAAAATCCTATTTTGAATGAAAGTTGGGGTAAGATGAAGAAAATGACTCCTTTAATAACACTTTTCCACCCACACCTTGGAAAATAGTTTTTAAGAAAATAGGGCCCTTAAATACGTCCATTTCTACCTAGGTCCACGTTCCTACGGGCAACCTTGGCTCTGATACCACCTCTGTCACACCCGGTTTTTCCGAAGAAACAACCAAGTGAATATCACATGTATGCCAGGATTATTTTCTCATACATGTGATGACAAATAGTGAAGCATCATTTATTACAAGCCAGGTGTCGAATATAAATAAGTCTTACATCGCAAATGTCTCAATGGACACTAATGCTTCATCACAAGTAAATAAACTAGCAGCGGAATATTATTCTTTTAGGGCTCCATCACAGGCGTTGCCCGGGGGTCTTCATGAACCTAAAAACCTTCCTCGGGTCCAAAGTCTTGGTCATTATACACCACCTCATTATCTTGACCTGAGCAGCAATAAAAACCAACAAATATGCAAGGTTGAGTACCAATGGTACTCAGCAAGTGTGGGAAAATTATATCATGCATGGCTAGAACAAGGAGAGGTTGAACTCATGGTTAAAGCACTACGCAATTAATACCTATCACCTTAGCTTATTAAGCACCTTCATTACTACACAGGTGAAATGGTCCAAATCTCCCATCCCATCATCATAATCCAATAACCATAACATCATTTCCAATGTTAAGCTCCCCGCTTAACTTCCAAAACCATCAATCCTCTAATCATGAATAAGTCCAGGCCGCTCTTAACCGTGAGCACGGCTGTCAAGACAGTTTTGACTCTGCAGAGTTTGTACCACTATACCCACAAGTAGTGATTTCATCCCCCGTTGCCGGGTGGACTAAAAGAACCTCCATTATGCCAGTGGCTACGATCCACATTCACACTTCCCAGGTGTGTAGCCAGGAGATCACTATGAAGCCTTTACAAAGGGATTCCCGACGAGCGTGGGCCCACTGAGGTTTCACCCCTAACAGCATACAAGAGGCTCCAACCCCGCTGCAGTGGCCCCCTCTTGAGCCTTGCGGTTCATATGGTAGTCCAGCTGACACCTACTCCCCGCACCATCCAACACACCCATACTACGCCGGGGATACACCTAATTAATTGGCCAAGCTGCCCCATCTCAGCATGTGGTTGGCACTGTAAAGCCGGGTTACATGCTCCATGAACCGGTCCTTAGGATCCAGGCAAGTACTAAACACAAACTCGAGTCTCGTACACCCAGCACACAACCAAAACATCCAACTTGCCTTGATCCCTACCTCTACATAACTCACAATGTCTCATTCAAGAGTATGGTAATATAAACTGATGATCTCATGTCCCAAATATCTCATTCTAAGCATGGCTAAGCATATGCATGGAAATAAATGACATGGTAAAATAAATCCCAACCCAAGCTACAAGGAAACAAGGTAATGCAATTCTAGGGAAACTTTCCTAGCATGGGTTTCATATTTCATTTGACAATGCAAATAATTCTATCTACACATCCTAGCATAGGATCAAAGTGGTCAAGGACACTTGCCTCCTTCTTGCTGCTCTTGAAATGGGTAGTCCTGATCTTGGAAAGGGATAACTTGCTCTTGAACAGGTTCTACTTCATACCATCACACATAGCAAAAGAAAAACAACAATCATAAGACATAGTTCACACTTCTACTTCATACAAACCACACATTCATATTTATAAAAGTTCTTTACCATTATATGTGTTGTGGTTACTTTATGTGTGTTAAGTTGTGGCTTGCATGCACTTTTAACCATGTATATATGATTCCTACTTTTGTGTCCACATTTATACTTGCATACTATTTATATGGGTTTCCAATAAATTTCTTATATTCAACTACTACACCTTTTTACTACCAAGTATGTAAGAAAAGTATTTTTCTTCTCCATATGTGCCTTCATAATTTCTATCAACCCTAAACTGAATTCTTTGTATTTTAGAAACTCCATTTATCATTTACTAGTTGCTATATTTTCAGATTTATATTCCTATGCATAATTGTGTATTTTATTATGAAATTAGTAATACACATCATCTAAACAGTATAGGTTCTGGTCCTAAATAATTTTAATAACATATTTTAACCTTGGCCTCTGATGTAAACTATTTCATAATTATTTTCCCTATTTTTCTATAACTATTCTTTACTTAAAAATGTGTCCCTATACTAATAAATGTGAATAATAGATGAAACAGATTCATTTCAGCCCAAAAATAGATTTTTATCTCACTCCAAAGTTTTCTAAGTACTGAGAAAGTTTTTAATTAATTTTGACAATTATGTTTGTCCCACTTTTTAATTTTTAAACACTAGTTACATATTCAATTTTCTAAATTAAATACTAAACAGGGCTAAAATAATGAATTCACCCCATTACAGGGTCTATAATATTATTTTCATAATTTCCAGGGGTCTAGCTACACTTATCAGAGGTGTTTTTCCTAATTTTTATTAAGTCCAGGGGCTAAAACTGATTTTTAAATGAATTTACATGATTTTCTGGAGTTCCAGGGGCTAGATCTGAAATTTCCGGGGCTAGCTCTCAATTCCAGAGAACCCCAGGGGGTAGCACGTAAGAATTCCAGTCTTTATAATGCGGGGCTGACGTGGACCGTCCGATTTTAAACCGACGGCTGAGATTATAACATCGAACCGGTACGCGGGGTTTTAAAGTCTACCGTGTGATTTAAAATAAACGGCGCACAAGCGGCCACGTCGCTCTGATCTAGCGCGGGCGGCGCTGCCGGCGGCGCACGGCGGCGGGAAGCGGCGATCTCGCCGGAAAGTTTCGGATCCGCGAGAATTCTACCTAGAACTGTGATCTTATGGCATAGATCGGTAGAGGGGAGGTCGGGGATCTCACCTCGGGGGTTTTCTCGAGCTCGGGGGTCCTGGAAAGTGCTCGGCGGCGAGGTCCGAGGCAAAACCACGGCGAAGCTCGTCGGCGCTGGGTTTACACCGTAACTCTCCGAGTTTTCTGCACCTGCAAAGCTCCCCGGAGGCGGTGGATCAAGACCAGCGAGTTAGATCAGAGTTTCCCAGCTTAGATCGGCCAGAATTCACCGGCGAGGTCTCGGTGCTCACCGGAGTAAAAATCGGCGATCGCGTGGGAAAAACCGATCGGGGCTGGGGTTTTTATAGCCGGGGGAGGGCGGTGGGTCAGTTGTGATCGAGTTTGATTCGTCTGGGTCCAGAATTCAGGCTGAGGGACGCGGTTTCCGGGCAGTTAAGATCGCGCGCGCTCGGGGGGAAAAGTCCGGGCCGCAGACGCTCGGGGTTAGGGATGACAGGCGGGTCCCACCTGTCTGTGAGAGACAGCGCGGCTCGCGCGGGGGCGGGCTGGCGCGGGGAAACTGGGCCGGCTGGCGGGTTTCGGCCCACTGGCCGGTTTTTTTCCCGTTTCTCTTTTTCTTTTTCCATTTCTTTTCTGTTTTGAGTATAATTTGAATTCCGGTTTGAATTTGAATTTTTGCAAAACATGCAACACGTCCAAAAATTTTTAAATTCCCCTCTGAACATGGTTTAGAGTTTTGAATCAAAATTTGGGGTGTTACATGAGATAGCCATATATTCTGCCTCTGTAGTAGACAAGGCAACTGTAGCTTGTAAACAAGCTTTCCAACTCACAGCACAACCCCCAATAGTGAAAACATATCCTGTGAGAGACCTTCTCTTGTCTAAATCAGCAGCATAATCAGCATCAACATAGCCAATAAGACCATCTCTAGTCCTTCCAAAACACAAACAAGCACTAGAAGAACCACGCAAATACCTAAAAATCCACTGCACTGCCTTCCAGTGTTCTTTGCCAAGGTTAGACATGTATCTGCTAACAACGCTCATAGCATGTGATAAGTCAGGACGTGAGCATACCATAGCATACATGAGACCCAACAGCACTAGAGTATGGAACTTTTGACATATACTCAATTTCATCATCAGTTTCTGCACACTGAGAAATAGACAACTTAAAATGAGGGGCCAACGGTGTACTCACAGGTTTAGCATTATCCATGTTGAAGCGGTGAAGGACCTTTTCAATATAATTTTTCTGACTCAAATAGAGAAGCCCGGATTTTCTATCCCTGATTATCTCCATGCCAAGGATTTTCTTAGCAGCACCAAGATCCTTCATATCAAATGTACTACTCAAGCGTGCCTTTAAAGTAGTCACTTCTTTCTTGCTCTTGGCAGCAATCAACATATCATCAACATATAGCAATAGGTATATGGGTGATCCATCGACAACTTTAATGTATACACAACTGTCAAACTGAGATCTAGCAAAGCCATTTGAAATCATAAAAGAATCAAACCTCTTATACCACTGCCTTGGAGATTGCTTCAAGCCATATAATGACTTCTTCAACTTGCAGACATAGTCTTCTTTTCCAGGGACAATGAACCCCTCAGGCTGGTCCATGTAAATGTCCTCCTCCAAGTCTCCATGTAAAAAAGCGGTTTTCACATCTAGCTGCTCAAGCTCATAATCATGCATAGCAACAATACTGAGGAAAGTACGAATAGAACTGTGCTTTACAACTGGAGAATAGACATCAGTATAATCAATACCTGGAATTTGACTAAATCCTTTAGCAACTAACCTTGCTTTATACCTTGCAGGTTCATTTGGAGTCATTCCTTCTTTTCTTTTATAAATCCACTTGCACTTAACAGGCTTCTTGCTAGTGGGCAAAGGAACAATTTCCCAGGTACCATTTTTCTGAAGTGACTCCATCTCATCATGCATTGCACCAATCCACTTTGTACTATCAGTAGACAAGATAGCTTCTGTATAATTGGAAGGATCATGAACACCTTCAATTTCTTCTGCAACACTCAAGGCAAAAGCAACATTACATTCTTCAATCCACCTTGTTGGGCGAACAATCTCCCTCCGAGGCTGAGCTTCAGCGAGAGACTCCTGTGGTGGCTGCACAATAGGTGAGGAGTGTGTAGTAGGAGACAAATCTTCAGTAGCAGGGTGAACATCAACAACACTTTGACTTGGAGCAGCAACATCATCATTAACTAGCTCCACCTGCATGCTGATAGTCTCAGGTTTCTGGTTATTAGAACTGGTAGCCAAGTCATTTGTGAACATAGTAGACTCATTGAATATAACATTTCTACTATAAAATGCCTGTTTTTCTGTATCCCATAATTTATAAGCTTTGACACCAGTACCATAACCCAAGAAAATGCACTTGATAGCTCTAGGCTCAAGTTTTCCATTATCAACATGTGCATAAGCAGTGCAGCCAAAAACTCTCAATTTAGAGTAGTCACAAGGAGAGCCAGACCATACCTCGATTGGAGTTTTCTTATCAATACTTGTGGAAGGAGAACGGTTTATTAAGTAGCACGCCGTGGAAGCAGCTTCTGCCTAGAATTTTCTGCTTAAACCCGAATTGGAAAGCATACAACGGGCCTTTGAAATTATTGTTCTGTTCATGCGTTCCGCAACACCGTTTTATTGAGGAGTGTATGGAATTGTGTGGTGCCTCACAATTCCTTCCTTCCTGCAATAATATTTAAATGCACTAGAACAGAACTCCATGCCATTATCAGTTCTTAGAATTTTTACCTTCCTTTCTGTTTGCTTTTCAACCATAACCTTCCACTCTTTGGATGACTGAAATGCATCTGATTTATGCTTCAAAAATATGGCCAAACTCGACGTGAGTAATCATCAATAATAGTTAACATGTAACTAGCACCACCATGAGATGTTTTTCGAGAAGGACCCCATAAATCAGCATGCACATAATCAAGAATACCTTTAGTATTATGGATAGCAATATTGAACTTGATTCTTTTATGCTTACCAAACACACAATGCTCACACAAGTCAAGTTATTCTGCCTTGCAACCTTCAAGTAGGCCTCTTTTGCTTAATTCTGCCAAACCAAGTGCACTCATATGCCCGAGACGCATATGCCAAATTTTTGTGGTATTAGACTGATCAGGAGCAACCACGGCATTAGCAGTAAATGTACTACCTCAAAGCACATATAAGTTGGCAGCTTTTAAATCACCTTTCATGACAATGAGAGAACCTTTGGTTACCTTCAAAACTCCACCTTCAGCGGAATATTTGTACCCTTTCACGTCGAGGGTACTAAGAGAGATGAGATTCCTGGACATGGTTGGGACATGCCGTACTTCTGTTAATGTTTGTACAATCCCATCAAACATTCTGATCTGAACAGTACCAATGCCTGTGACCTCACATGCCGTGTTATCACCCATCCTCACGATGCCACCTTTCTGTATAGGCTCATAAACATTAAAAAGATCTCTGTTAGTGCAGACATGATATGAGCAAGCAGAATCAAGTATCCATTGAGCATCTTCAGTGACACATCCAGCAAATGCAATGAGTACGGTATCATTATCAGAATTCTCATCAGAGACAACGGAGGCACTACCGTCAGGCTTACCCTTTTTTCCGTTTCTCGTTTCTTTGTTCTGCAGCTTCCAACAATCATCGATGACATGATTGTCCTTCTTGCAGTACCGGCAGAATTTATCATCTCGTCGTCCCCTGGACTTGGAACGACTTCTTTGATTTTTCTTGCCGTTACCTTATTTCCTGAATTTGATTTCTTTTGTTCACTTCGGCCACGAACATTCAATGCCTCTCTGTTAGAATGACCAGCATCTTCCGAGTTTACCATCTGTTTCATCTTTTCTTTTGCTGTCAAAGACTCATAGACCTCGGCCACGGTTAGAGTATCACGACTATATAGAATAGTATCTCAAAAGTGTGCATATGAAGGTGGAAGGAACAGAGGAGAAGAAGAGCCAGGTCTTCATCTTCAAATTTTACCTCCATTGATAACAGATCAGCAACAATCTCCTTGAACACAGATATGTGAGTGAGAACAGATCCACCTTCCTGCAACTTGTGCATGAACAACTTCATCTTGATGTGCATCTTTCTAGTTAGATCTTTCGACATGCAGATTGATTCTAGCTTCAACCAAACCGCGGCAGCGGTTTGCTCCTCCAAGCACCCCTGCAAAACATTGTTCGAAAGTTGCAGATGGATCTGAGATAAGGCCTTACGATCTTTTCTTTTCTCTTCGGCCGTCCACTCATTTTGGTTCTTCCTGAAACCCTCAAGGGCTTCGTCTAGATCATGATGTGCCAGCACTGCCCACATCTTCACTTGCCACAATGAAAATCTTGTGTCAAAATCCAACAGCGGAAGATCATACTTCATCGTCGTTGATGCCATGTGTCTGGCGGCATGAACCCTAGAACAGGGGATCAAAACTCTGGCTCTGATGCCACTTGTTAGGATCAGACAACAAGAAAGTGTAGATCAAAATAGAGGAGACATAGATTTTAACGTGGAAAACCCCTCCAAGTCGAAGGGGAAAAAAACCACGGGCGCCGGCTGGCAAATATCACTATATCAGAAGGTTTACAATCGTGGGAGATTACAATCCTTTTTCATACCTCTCCCGGCGGCTAACAAGGGATATTTATAGGTGGTGACTTAGAGTCCTAACCCTCCCGGCGATGGGCCTCCGCTTTGCTACGGAAATCCTGCCTCTTTTATCTTCATTAGAATTTGGATCATCAATCAACAACGTGCCCTCAACGGCAAAACACCTTACGAGGCTTGGCATGGGCAAGCTCCTGCTGTGCATTTCTTTCGCACGTTCGGGTGTATCGCCCATGTCAAGAACACGCGGCCGAACCTGAAGAAGCTTGAAGATCGCAGCATCAAAACCATCTTCGCCGGCTATGAAAGTGGTACCAAGGCGTATCGTTGATATGATCCCGTGCGTGAGCGCGTTGTGATCTCACGTGATGTCGTCTTCGACGAAGCGGCCAGATGGAGCTGGGAGTCAGAAGCTGATGGGACATCAGGCAATGGTGAGCCTTTCACCATCGAGTACATCACCGAGGTTATCACTGAGCATGAAGCTGCCCCAGCGTATATGTCACCATCTCAGGCGCCTGCTGCAACGCCACCCGTGATACCCGCAGAGCCAGCAAACGACGGAGGAGTTGAGTTCGTCTCGCCACCACACGAACTCAACGATGAGGATCTCAATGTGGACCTCGACAGTGATGTTCCAATCCGCTTCAGGGCTGTAGATGCTCTTCTCAGTGAAGCATCTCTACCCGGGCTTGCATGCGGGGCGCACGGCACCAAGCTCAACTTCACTTCTGCCGAAGAGCCTACTTCATTCAAGGAAGCAGAGAAGGAGGGACCGTGGCGTGACGCAATGCTTGAGGAGATGTGGGCAATAGAAAGCAACAAGACATGGGAATTGACAGCCTTGCCTGCTGGCCACCATGCGATTGGTCTTAAGTGGGTATACAAGGTGAAACGTAACGAGTTCGGCGACGTTATGCGGTACAAGGCCCGACTCGTGGCAAAGGGCTACGTCCAACGTGTCGGGATAGATATCGACGAGGTCTTCGCACCGGTGGCACGTCTTGAGTCGGTGCGGATGATGCTGGCACTAGCAGCACATGAGCACTGGAAAGTTCATCATATAGACGTAAAGAGTGCATTTCTCAACGGTGAGCTCAAGGAAGAAGTGTATGTCCAGCAACCTCCAGGCTTTATCATTCCCAGCAGCGAACACAAGGTACTCCGTCTTCGCAAAGCACTGTATGGTCTGCGTAAAGCTCCCAGGGCTTGGAACATCAAGCTCAATACAACGCTAGTTCACTCGGTTTTCATAGAAGCAGTATTGAGCATGGGGTGTACACTCGGAACAGCAGGAGTAATGGGCGCCTGATCATCGGCGTCTACGTGGATGATCTGATCATCACTGGAACCAGCGTGAACAGCATTAGATACTTCAATTTGGAGATGCAAAGCAAGTTTCATATGAGTGATCTTGGCCTCCTTTCTTACTATCTCGGTATTGAGGTAACTCAGAAACCCGACGGTATTTTCATTTGTCAATCTGCTTATGTTGAAAAGCTCCTGGATCGGTGTGGACTGAGGGAGTGCAATCCAAGTATGTCTCTAATGGAAAGCAGGCTCAAATTAAGAAAGGCGAGCACTGAGGAAGAGGTGAATGCTTCGTAGTACAGGAGTATCATTGGTGCATTGCGCTATCTGCTTCACACTAGACCCGATCTCTCGTTTGCCATCGGATACCTCAGCAGGTTCAAGGAGGGACCGCGAGGGGATCATATCACTGCAATCAAGCGGGTGCTTCGGTACATTGCTGGAACTCAGAAGTGTTGACTGTACTACACCAGACATGAACCGAAGACTCCAAGTCTTGTTGGCTATAGTGACGCCGACATGGGCGGCGACGTCAACACAAGGAAGAGCACAAGCGGTGTCATTTACTTCTTGAGAGGTAATCCGATTTCTTGGCAGTCATCAAAACAGAAAGTTGTTGCACTCTCATCCTGTGAGGCAGAATATATTGCGGCAGCCACAGCAACATGTCAAGGCATTTGGTTGGCGCGTCTCTTGACGGATATGATCGGTGTGCAGGCTGAAGTACCGGAACTCAAGGTCGACAGTCAACCAGCGATAGCACTGAGCAAGAATCCTGTCTTCCATGATCGAAGCAAACATATTGATGTACGTTATCACTTCATTAGGGACTGCATCGAAGAAGGAAAGATCAAGCTGGTCTACACTTCCACTCAAGATCAGCTGGGGGACGTTCTGACTAAGGCACTGGGGCGTGTTCGTTTTCAGGAGCTCTGCGTCAAGATCGGCGTGGTAACAACAGGCAATTGTGCGCAGGATTAGGGGGGAGAAATGTTGTTTAACTCCACCGCACATTGCGTAGTTCGTTCAGATCTCATGCATGTTTGTTTCAGATTTCATGCACGTTGGTTTCGCATGCATGTGCATGAGCATGGCCACCGGCTGTGCGCGTCCGTAGGGAGCTCGAGGACGTGAACGTCCAGAGAGCGTCTATCGGCCACGTTTTTGGCCACGATGTACCCGCGTCGTCCATCTGTTTAAATCAGCAAAGTGCATCAGAAAATACTGCCACTTCTTTGCAGCAAATCTTGGTTCCACGTTCGCCTTCCAGTTTTTCACATTCTCTCATCCAGCCAGTGCGTCGCAGATATGTTTCTCACCAGTGACACTTCGGTGAATCCCAACAGACAAGACTATGTAAAAGTGATGATGGAATTTTTCATGGAGTGACCACAAAATGGGAATAAGATACGTTAACGGAATCGCTACAATTCCAGGAATTAAGCTCACCGAAGACTCAAATCTAAGGAGATTTATACAGTCTTCACAACAGAACGCTTGTATTATCCGAATATCCAAGATGCAATACCCTACAGATCATATGCATAGACACACCCAAAGTTATAAGCTTCATACCGAATAGAAATCATTCAACCTGAAGTAGGGTATTACATCACCACGGGGGCCTAAACTTGGTTAATCTTTATCTTTTTATTGCAGTTAAGATCACCGATGTGCAGGTAACTCAACTAGCCATTTGATCATATTTATCGATTCTACTTGCCACGAAATACCCGAGACATTACTCAAGATTGATTTACTTATTTATTTTATATCTTTGTTAGAGTTTTATATATAATTCTTTTTTCTTGTAGGAAACCAAGGGTTTTTTCTTCAACTTCATGAGCAGATTCATTGTTAATAATCTAAAATCTCAACCAAAGAGATTTCCTTACGACACGGATTCTTGAAAATCTATAAATTTTTTCAATACAAATTGGAATCTCTTCTTTCTTCCATGTGACACCCTTATTTTTGGGTTCTGCAAGTATTCATGTTTCATGAAGAGAAAACATTTTAAAGGAGAAAAAGAATTAAAAGGATAGTCAAAAGGAACAAGAATCCAGTTCACAGAGAGTGCCGAAGACAACTGCCGCGGTCCACTGGCCACGTGGCGTGCTCGGAGCTCATCCCGACGAATTGGGGAGAGGTCCGCCGCTAAAATGGCTACGTGGCAGGCTCGGGGCTCATCTCCGCAAAGGGGGAGAGGTCCGACCATGTGGGACACGTGTTGCCCCCAGAGCTAGCCTCTGCGGAGAAGCGAAGGCAGTCCCGTAGGACACGTGTCACCTTCGGAGCTAGTCACGGCAGAAATCAGAGGACCAGTCGCGCGGGATACGTGTCGATCTCGGAGCTCACCTCCGAGAGGTCTGGTTCTATTGGACACGTGTCGCCACCGGAGCTCACCTTCGGGAGGTCCGTCACTGTTGGACACGTGTCAACTTCGGAGCTCGTCTATAAGCAGAAAGGAAAGTCCGCCGCAACTTGACGCGTGGCATTCACGGAGCTCGCCTCCGAAGAGAGGGAGGTCCGGAACGGATACGTGGCACACCAGGAGCCACCTCCGAAGAGAAGGAAGGTCCAGCACTGACACGTGGCGTATGCGGAGCCACCTCCGAATAAAAGAGGAGGTCCCGACCGCCAGGATACGTGGCGCACTCGGAGCCCACCTCCGAAGGGGAGGGGAGGTCTCGCTCGCTTGACACGCGGCACAACCGGAGCTCGTCTCTACGGAAAGGAGGAGACCAGGCCCCGGTGGACACGTGGAGCTTCCGGAGCTCATCACCACGAAGGAAACGAGTTCTGGAGCGGTTTTTGGATTCTGTACACGTAGAAATATCGGTACAAAGGAGAAACCGACCTGAATTCCATAATGTTACCGCACCAAATCAACTCAAGATAAGTTGTTAAGATTCAATGATAATCTGAATAGGACTCTTATTCGATATACAATCAGATTAGGACTCTTCTTCTCCCGGTTATAAATAGAACCCAGAATTTTGGCCGAAACCACAAACTTCTTTTTCCAACTCCTGAGCCGACGACTTAGATCCCTAGCCCCCAACTCGCCGAGTAAAACCATCGCCGGAGTTCAGTCGAGGAAGATCGCCGGAAGGGAGCCCAACGATCTGTCTTGCTAAAAGAAGGACCCCGAGACCAAGAAGAACGTAAGGTAGGCCTCCAATACCACCTTACGAAATAATCGTATTTTCTTTGCATCTATTCTCCGATTCCTTTCGAACAGAAGCTTTCTCGTGGGCAGATCACTTGTTGATCGAGTTAATCTAAAAGACAAGATCATCGCCACGTCCACATTTGATCCGAACTCCTCTGTTCATCATAAATCTATGCAAGGACACGTACAAACCGATCTAATAAAACTAATTATAGGATAGCATGCATATGTATAATCACATCTAGTTAAAGTTTGTGCATGATATTGATTGTTGTGGATCTTGTATGTGCGTGATCCTGTATAGCAGGACAAGCTCAGGGATCTGTCTACGACGAGCTGCCACAACAAGGTTTCGAGATCCAAGAGCAATCGGAATCGCAAGAACAAGGCAAGTGCCCCTTGACCATATTGATCCTATGTTTTTGGGAAAACTGTTTTGTTTTGCGAAAAGGTGTGTGTGCTGAGTCAAACATGATGGGAAACCCTTTTATAGGAGTTTACTAGCTTTGGTTAAACCACCCTTGTCGCCAGGGAAGTTTATGAGTCGGGTATGGTTTTTTACTCTTATGCTTCGCTGAGTCCATGGGATTGGGAAGCGAGATAGATGTGTCTAGCTAACTGCACTCGTAATGATAATGAGAAACCGATGTTGTTAATGAACATGGATCGGAGGGAGATCTAGACAAGACTGGGTTTGTGAATGAGGTAGCATGAGATGGTGGTTTACTTGTCGTAGATCTAAGGACCGGTTCATGCGAGCACATGCCAGGATAACAGTGCCACCACAAGGCCAAGTATGGGTGCAGCTTAGCTGACTAATTAGGTAAGTTGCTAGATTGTTATGGACCATGGAAGGCGCGGGGAAGGGGAGTCGAGTGAGGACTGCCCTGAGAACTGCATAGCACAAGAGGGGGCCCGTGGGTGGGAGAATTGGAGATTCTAGCCTGCCAGTGAAACCTTAGTGAGTCCATACATCTAGTCGCCCCTTTGTAAAGGCTATTTTGTGATCTCTTGGCCATACACCGACGGTTGTGTACTGGTATAATGGAGGTTCTGCAGTCGCCGACGGGTGACGAAATCACAAACTTGTGGGTAAAGAGGTGCAAACTCTGTAGAGTCTAAAACTATCATGATAGCCGAGATTATGGTCACGAGCGCGTGGCCAACTTCCATGATTAGTTGGGATGGTTATTGGATATGGTTATTGGTTATGGTTTGGTTTTGGGACTGTTGAGTCCAGGTGATAAGATGGGTTGCATAACTGTTGAGTCATGGCAACAAGGTTGGTCTCGGTGGGAGACAAAGTTGTTTTATGAGATGAAATGGTAGCGAATACGAGATGGTATTCGTGAGACGGTAGCGAATACGAGGAGGTATTCGTGAGCAAGAATGAGATTAATTGATATCTGGTTGTGACATGGAAGGTAATGAACAATGGAGGTATGATTGGTATTTTAATACATGTTGGGATTTCATTCACTTAAAGATGAGTTGCTGCTTTATCATGGTTTTGATAAATAACTTTGCTTTTCTGCAATGAGCCTTTTTATACCTACCTTGTTATGAGATACATATCATATTTTCCCGCACTTGCTGAGTACATCATTGTACTCAAACTTGCATTATTATTTCATCATCAGCAATAGGAGAATATTATTATGAAGACCACGTGGAGCATTAGGCGTGTGATCTGTTCTCAACCTTGCCTGTGGGGATGGAGTAGAGATGGAGCCACTGCTGCCTAGAATTGCTTCCGCATTAGTTAAATTGCTTCTGCATTAGAATAAAGACTTCCGCTGCATAGAAATAAAGACTTCCGCTGTGATCATGAGTCCAAGACTCATGAAACCTTGTAATAAAACTATGTTATTCGTGGTTATATATATTCTGAATTCAGTTTGTGGAACATATGTGTATGTGTGATGAACACCTGGGCACACATATGCATCAGTTTTCGGTTCCGTGGTTTTCCACAAAATTGAGGGCGTCACAGATTGGTATCAGAGCCACGGTTGACGGTGGGTTACACGCCTAAATAGGAAACACAGATTGGTATCAAAAGCCACGGTTGATGGTAGGTTACACACTTAGATAGATCACAGATTGGTATCCATCACAGATAGCTAAGCCACGCTGACCATAGGATGCAAGCCTAGGATGCATAGATTGGCCTTGAAACTACCTTGACATAGGAAACCAGCCTTGAATAGGAGTTGTGTGAGCCCTTGTAATGATTGTTTGTAATTGTGTGCTTAGTGTGAGTTGTGGGACGTCTCAAAGCGTTGTCCATATCCACATATAAGTAGAAAGAGGTGTGATATTCCTCGGCACTTTTTCACATCCTCATATGGGCTAATATATATAGTCCAATCCACCTTGATGCAAATAGTTGAGGGGATCCATCTAACCTTCTAACCTTCTATTCTAATTCGATCTCTCTCACAGATGGTGAGAGGAAACGCCGGCCGAAGGAACGTCTGTGACAACCAAGAGGATGGTCACGATGAAGTTCCTGTTAACCCCGGAGCTGGCGAGAACCACCTGGAACGGTTGATGGCCATGCAGAATCAACTTATGCAAACCATGATCCAAACTTTGGGTCAGTTGCAGGCCAACAACAACAACAACCCCGTTCCGGCACCACCGCCACCACCACTGCCGGCTCATAATAGGCTGGGAGAGTTCATGAGGACTCGACCACCCACCTTTGCTCAAGCTAACGACCCCATGGAGGCCGACAACTGGTTGAAATCCATGGAGAAGAAGCTTGCCATAGTGCAGTGCAATGACCGAGAGAAGGTTCTTTTCACGTCGCACCAACTCATGGGAGCTGCCGCTGACTGGTGGGATGCCCTATGCAACGGTCATGTCAACCCGGAGACAATCACTTGGACTGAGTTCAAGGAGAGTTTTCGCTCTCATTACATCCCTGCTGGTGTAATGATACTCAAAAGACAGGAGTTTTAAGGTCTCCGCCAAGGACAGAGAAGCGTGAATAAGTATCTCAACAAGTTCACACAACTGTCCCGGTATGCCCCCGAAGATGTCAACTCAGACCAGAGGAAGCAATATCTGTTCATGAGAGGGTTGAACAATGAGATCCAGGTTCAGCTCCTCAACAATGACTACGCAAGCTTTCAGAAGCTGGTTGACAAGGCTATAGTAGTCGAAAGCAATATCCGAGAGATCGAGCGAGAGTGAAGAGGAAGATGCCATACCAGCCCCAAGGGAGAAACGTACGACCTCGGTACATGCCCCCATCTGCACCGCAGTATGGATCGACCGCTCCTGCATACCGCCCTACTCAGCCACCACAACAACGACCCGTTGCACCAGCACCTCGTGTGCCCATGCCTCCTGTGCCCCGACCCAACATGGGCGCTCCTGTTCAAAACCCCTGCCCCAACGTACCTGTTACCGTAGGCAACAGGGCATGCTTTGCATGCGGGGAAACAGGACACTTCACGAACCAGTGCCCGAGGAGAGGCCCTGGACAGCAAAACAACGTGCCCAAGCAGAACCCGCGACCAAATGGAGGGGACAATCAAGGAAACCGTGGACAGCAGAACTATGCTCGCGGCAACGTGAACCATGTCTCTGCTGAGGAAGCACAACAGGTTGAGGACGTCGTAATTGGTATGTTCCTTGCCAACTCCAACCCAGCCACCATCTTATTTGATTCTGGAGCATCACATTCCTTCATATCATCCAAGTATATTGCCAAGCATAATCTACCCATATGACACTTAAAATGTGCTATGTTAGTTAATTCTCCCGGTGGAGAGATGAGAACTAATATAGTATGTCCGAAAGTAAGCCTTAAAATAAGGGGGGTAGACTTCCTTGCCAACCTCATTGTCTTGGATTCCCAAGGGATTGACACAATACTCGGGATGGATTGGTTAAGCAAGCACAACGGGGTAATCCAATGTGCTGAAAGAAGCGTGCAGTTGACAAACGAGCACGGTATCCATGTCGAGTTTGAGTCAGCCCAACAAACAATCTTGAACCACGTCGAAGGAGCAACATTGGACAGCATTCCAGTGGTTCAGAAATTCTCGGCGCGTGTTTTCAGAGGAGCTTCCAGGTATGCCACCTGATCGGGACATTAACTTTGCTATTGATTTGGTACCCGGAACTGCACCCATAGCAAAGAGACCCTATAGGATACCCGTCAATGAACTAGTAGAACTCAAGAAGCAAATTCAGGAGCAGTTGGAGAAGGGTTTTATACGTCCAAGCTCGTCACCATGGGGAGCTCCTGTGCTCTTCGTGGACAAGAAGGATGGGACCTAAAGGATGTGTGTGGACTATAGGTCTCTCAATGAGGTAACAATCAAGAACAAATACCCTCTGCCCCGTATAGAGGACCTATTCGACCAAATGAAAGGAGCCCGAGTGTTTTCCAAGATTGATCTTCGGTTGGGATACTTCCAACTGAAGATAAAGCCCTCTGATATACCCAAGATTGCCTTTCGAACACGGTATGGTTTGTATGAATATACCGTCATGTCTTTTGGGTTAATAAATGCACCCGCATACTTCATGTACCTTATGAACAAGGTTTTCATGGAGTACTTGGATAAGTTCGTCGTGGTTTTCATTGACGACATTATGGTGTATTCAAAAAGTGAGGAGGAGCATGAGGAACATTTGAAATTGGCCTTGCAGGAAATGCGTGAGCATCAATTGTATGCCAAGCTTAACAAGTGTCAATTTTGGCTAAAGGAAATATCGTTCCTAGTCCACATTATCTCAGAAGAAGGGGTATCGGTTGATCCCGGAAAAGTGAGAGATGTTCTGAAGTGGGACCAACCGCAAAGCGTGAGGGATATTTGGAGTTTTCTTGGGATGGCTGGACACTACTGACGCTTCATTAAAGACTTCTCTAAGATAGCAAAGCCAATGACGGGGTTGCTAATGAAGGGAAAAGCCTTTCAATGGACACCAGCATGCCAAGAAAGTTTTGAGGAACTCAAGAAAAGGCTAACCACGGCGCCGGTGTTGGTATTGTCGGACGTAAGCAAGACCTTTGACATATATTGTGACGCATCCAGACAGGGGCTCGGATGTGTGCTCATGCAAGAAGGACAAGTGGTAGCCTATGCCTCACGACAATTAAAGAAGCATGAGCTTAATTATCCTACACATGACTTGGAACTAGCAGCAGTAGTGCATGCATTGAAGATTTGAAGACATTATATCCTTGGTCATCGATGTGAGATCTATACGGATCATAAAAGCCTCAAGTACATATTTACACAAACGGACTTGAATTTGAGGCAACGTCGATGGTTGGAACTCATCAAAGATTACGATGTTTGAATCAACTACCACCCTAGGAAGGCCAATGTAGTAGCTGATGCATTGAGTCGGAAGGAAGCATGTCACCAACTCACGGTTCGGGAGCTACCACCCGAACTACGTAAGGAGTTCGAACGGTTACACCTCGGATTCTTGAACAACATGGAAATGATGGAGATCCACTCTTCATTGGAGCAAGAGATAAGAGATGGCCAATCAACGGATGAGGAGATCAAGGAGATCAAGGAAAGGATCCGACAAGGAATAGAGAAGGATTTCAAAGAAGATGAGAAGGGTACGCTTTGGCTAGGAAAAAGGATTTGTGTGCCTAACGTGAAGCACCTCTGCGACATGATATTAAAAGAGGCACATGATTCACCCTATTCCATACATCCCGGAAGTACCAAAATATACAAGGACTTGAATACTTGTTATTGGTGGGATGGTATGAAAAGGGATATAGCCGAATACATTGCCCTATACGACACATGCCAACTGGTGAAGGCCGAACATCAAAGACCCGTTGGATTGTTGCGACCCTTGAAGGTACCCGAATGGAAGTGGGAGGACGTCAGTATGGATTTCATCGTCGGATTGTCACGTACTCAGTCGGGTTATGACTCCATCTGGGTTATCGTGGACTGATTGATGAAAACCGCCCATTTTCTCCCTGTAAGGTCCAAGTACAACATTGCACAACTAGCCGAGTTGTACATGGAGCAGATCGTGTGCCGCCATGGAGTCCCGAGGAGGATAGTCTCCGATCGAGGTTCTCAGTTTACCTCTAGATTTTGGAGGAAGCTGCAGAAAGCTATGGGTACACGACTGGATTTTAGCTCCGCCTGTCACTCACAAACCGATGGGCAAACCGAAAGGACAAACCAAATTTCGGAGGACATGTTGAGAGCTTGCGCCTTGAAACGTGGGCGTAGTTGGGATAGGAGTTTACCATACGTCGAATTCTCCTATAACAATAGCTATCAAGCTAGCTTGAAGATGTCGCCTTTCGAAGCATTATATGGTAGACGGTGTAGAACACCGCTTTTTTGGAACGAAACCGGAGAGAACTAGGTGTTTGGACCCGAAGTGCTACAAGAAGCTGAAAAACAAGTTCAAACGATACGGGAGAACTTAAAGGCTGCTCAGTCACGACAGAAAGGCTATACGGACAGTAGGCGAAGGAAGTTGACTTTCAAAGTAGGAGACTTCGTATATCTTAAGGTATCGCCTATCCGTGGCCAACGACGTTTCAACGTCAAAGGCAAGCTAGCACCTCGCTACATCGGACCATTTAAGATTTTGGACAAGCGAGGAGAAGTGTCTTATCAACTAGAGCTCCCAACATATCTCTCCGACGTACATGACGTGTTTCATGTATCCCAGGTCAAGAAGTGCTTGAGAATACCAGAGGAGCAAATACCAATGGAAGAGCTTGAACTTCAAGAGGACCTGACTTATACAGAGCACCCTGTCCGAATTTTGGACGTAAAGGAAAGGGTCACCAGGAACAAGGTGATCCGATGGTGCAAGGTACAATGGAGCCATCACACCGAAGCTGAAGCCGCATGGGAGCATGAAGAAGACATCAAGGTAGAATTCCCTCATCTGTTCTCTACTACCGAATCTCGAGGGTGAGATTCAATTTAAGGGGGGGTAGATTTGTGACAACCTTATTTTTGGGTTCTGCATGTATTCATGTTTCATGAAGAGAAAACATTTTAAAGGAAGTGGGAACAAAAAAAGAATTAAAAGGATAGTCAAAAGGAACAAGAATTCAGTTCATAGAGAGCGCCGAAGACAACTTCCGCGGTCCACTGGCCACGTGGCGTGCTCGGAGCTCATCCCGACGAATTGGGAAGAGGTCTGCTGCTAAAATGGCTACGTGGCAGGCTCGAGGCTCATCTCCGCAAAGGGGGAGAGGTCCGACCATGTGGGACACGTGTTGCCCCCGGAGCTAGCCTCTGCGGAGAAGCAAAGGCAGCACCGTAGGACACGTGTCACCTTCGGAGCTAGTCACGGCAGAAATCAGAGGACCAGTCGTGTGGGATACGTGTCGATCTCGGAGCTCACCTCCGAGAGGTCCGATTCTATTGGACACGTGTCGCCACCGGAGCTCACCATCGGGAGGTCTGTCACTGTTGGACACGTGTCAACTTCGGAGCTCGTCTATAAGCAGAAAGGAAAGTCCGCCGCAACTTGACGCGTGGCATTCACGGAGCTCGCCTCCGAAGAGAGGGAGGTCCGGAACGGATACGTGGCACACCAGGAGCCACCTCCGAAGAGAAGGAAGGTCCAGCACTGACACGTGGCGTATGCGGAGCCACCTCCGAATAAGAGAGGAGGTCCCGACCGCCAGGATACGTGGCGCACTCGGAGCCCACCGCCGAAGGGGAGGGGAGGTCTCGCTCGCTTGACACGCGGCACAACCGGAGCTCGTCTCTCCGGAAAGGAGGAGACTAGGCCCTGGTGGACACGTGGAGCTTCCGGAGCTCATCACCACGAAGGAAACGAGTTCTGGAGCGGTTTTTGGATTCTGTACGCGTAGAAATATCGGTACGGAGGAGAAACCGACCTGAATTCCACAATGTTACCGCACCAAATCAACTCAAGATAAGTTGTTAAGATTCAACGATAATCTGAATAGGACTCTTATTCGAGATACAATCAGATTAGGACTCTTCTTATCCCGGTTATAAATAGAATCCAGAACCTTTGGCCGAAACCACAAACTTCTTTTTCCAACTCCTGAGCCGATGACTTAGATCCCTAGCCCCCAACTCGCCGAGTAAAACCATCGCCGGAGTTCAGTCGACGAAGATCGCCGGAAGGGAGCCCAATGATCTGTCCTGCTAAAAGAAGGACCCCAAGACCAAGAAGAACATAAGGTAGGCCTCCAATACCACCTTACGACATCATCGTGTTTTCTTTGCATCTGTTCTCCGATTCCTTTCGAACAGAAGCTTTCTCGTGGGCAGATCACTTGTTGATCGGGTTGATCTAAAAGACAAGATCATCGCCACATCACATTTGATCCAAACTCCTCTGTTCGTCATAAAGCTATGCAAGAACACGTATAAACCGATCTAATAAAACTAATTATAGGATAGCATGCATATGCATCATTGCATCTAGTTAAAGTTTGTGCATGATATTGATTGCTGTGGATCTTGTATGTGCGTGATCCTGTATAGCAGGACAAGCTCAGGAAGCTGTCTACGACGAGCTGCAACAACAAGGTTTCGAGATCCAAGAGCAATCGGAACCGCAAGAACAAGGCAAGTGCCCCTTGACCATATTGATCCTATATTTTTGGGGAAACTGTTTTATTTTGCGAAAAGGTGTGTGTGCTGAGTCAAACATGATGGGAAACCCTTTTATAGGAGTTTACTAGCTTTGGTTAAACCACCCTTGTCGCCAGGGAAGTTTATGAGTCGGGTATGGTTTTTTACTCTTATGCTTCGCTGAGTCCCTGCGATTGGGAAGCGAGATAGATGTGTCTAGCTAACTGCACTCGTTATGATAATGAGAAACTGATGTTGTTAATGAACATGGATCGGAGGGAGATCTATACAAGACTGGGTTTGTGAATGAGGTAGCATGAGATGGTGGTTTACTTGTCGTAGATCTAAGGACCGGTTCATGCGAGCACATGCCAGGATAACAGTGCCACCACAAGGCCAAGTATGGGTGCGGCTTAGCTGACTAATTAGGTAAGTTGCTAGATTGTTATGGACCGTGGAAGGCGCGGGGAACGGGAGTCGAGTGAGGACTGCCCTGAGAACTGCATGGCACAAGAGGGCGTGGGTGGGAGAATTGGAGATTCTAGCCTGCCGGTGAAACCTTAGTGAGTCCATACATCTAGTAGCCCCTTTATAAAGTCTATTTTGTGATCTCTTTGCCATACACTGACGGTTGTGTACTGGTATAATAGAGGTTCTGCAGTCGCCGACGGGTGACGAAATCACAAACTTGTGGGTAAAGAGGTGCAAACTCTGTAGAGTCTAAAACTATCATGATAGCCGAGCTTACGGTCACGAGCGTCTGGCCAACTTCCATGATCAGTTGGGATGGTTATTGTATATGGTTATTGGTTATGGTTTGGTTTTGGGACTGTTGAGTCCGGGTGATAAGATGGGTTGCATGACTGTTGAGTCATGGCAACAAGGTTGGTCTCGGTGGGAGACAAAGTTGTTTTATGAGATGAAATGGTAGCGAATACGAGATGGTATTCGTGAGAAGGTAGCGAATACGAGGAGGTATTCGTGAGCAAGAATGAGATTGATTGATGTCTGGTTGTGACATGGAAGGTAATGAACAATGGAGGTATGATTGGTATTTTAATACATGTTGGGATTACATTCACTTAAAGATGAGTTGTTGATTTATCATGGTTTTGATAAATAACTTCGCTTTTCTGCAATGAGCCTTTTTATACCTACCTTGTTATGAGATACATATCATATTTTCCTGCATTTGATGTGTACATCATTGTACTCAAACTTGCATTATTATTTCATCATCAGCAACAGGAGAAGATTATTTTGAAGACCACGTGGAGCATTAGGCGTGTGATCTGTTCTCAACCTTGCATGTGGGGATGGAGTAGAGATGGAGCCACTGCTGCCTAGAATTGCTTCCGCATTAGTTAAATTGCTTCCGCATTAGAATAAAGACTTCCGCTGCATAGAAATAAAGACTTTCGCTTTGAGCATGAGTCCAAGACTCATGAAACCTTGTAATAAAACTCTATTATTCGTGTTTATATATATTCTAAATTCAGTTTGTGAAACATATGTGTATGTGTGATGAACATCCTGTGCACACATATGCATCAGTTCTCGGTTCCGTGGTTTTCCACAGAATTGAGGGCGTCACATTCCAACCTACCACCCCGGTTACACACCCCGGTTACACACTTGAATTGTTTTCTTCTTTCTTCCTACTCAACAGTTTTTCATAGCTCAAAGTAAAATCAGTTTTTTCAAAAATTCACACCTGAATCAAACATGCCCTGATAGCCATAGGCCCTATTTGCATTACAGCAAACTGCCATATTTACGATGGTCTAAACCATCATAATTAATCCCATAAACCATCGTAATTAACTTATTTACTACGGTTATTCCTTATTTACGACGCCGTAACAAGTGGTTGGTCGTCAATAAGCTTATTTACGACGGACTAAACTGGCCATCGTAACTTACTGAGAGGGTGCCAGCTGGCGCCCTCTGGAAGCTTATTTACAACGGCATGTTCCTGTCGTAAATAACACAGGTTTATTTACGACTGCCTAGAGCTGGCAGCCGTAAATAACAAAGGCTTATTTACGACGGCCTGGAGCTCGCCGTCGTAAATAACACATGCTTATTTACAATGATAAATAAGGAATGTAATTTTTTAAAAATAGGAAAATGCTAACCTGGCACGATGGCCAGCTCCAGGCAGGTACAAAAATAAACATATAACATCACAGACAGTTTATAATACAATAATATGAAATACAACAATTGACGCTAGACACTCCCACGTCCGCTACCTCTGGAGCCTGAAATATCGTCCTCACATCGTGCTTCAGGTCCCGGTAGCATAAGCGATGGAGTCTGAGCCTGCGCCGCCGATCTCTGTAAAACATAAGAGATATTATGGCTATGTTTGAGCAATTATGACTAAGTTCAGCTATGTTTAAGAAATTATAGCTAAGTTTGGTTATGTTTGAGCAATTATGTCTAAATTTTGCTATGTTTGAGCAATTATGCTATGTTTGAGCAATTATGGCTATATTTGGCTACGTTTGGGCAATTATGGCTAAGTTTTGCTATGGTTGACTAATTTTGTCCCAGTTTGCTATAGTAATCTAATTTATGATGTTTTAAAGAAATGGTGCTTACCTGTGTCGCAGAAGAAGGCATCTGTGGCTCCGACATCGGCGGGGGCCTTGTGGGAATGGCAATCTGCTGTTCGTTCTGTTGTGCTAAGGCTTGTGATAGAAAATCATTAGCATATTAATAGTAATGAAATGATATAATTGCTTTGTATTTTAAGTTATTACCTGTATTGTCGCTTGTATCGGTGCATTGTAGGTGGCTTGATAGTCTTGAGTGGCCATCAGTAAGGTTGCTTGTTCTGGAACTTCTCCTGTGTTAGGCGTAGCCCCTCCTGGACACTTTAAAGCTCTAGCTCCCTTTGCGACATCCGTTGGCTGGGTCCGGAAGACGAAGACTGTGAGGAGAAGGCCCTCGAAGGTCTTGCCTCGTTCGAGTCAACCACCCATCAAAAATGGCAAAACTATAAAAAAAGATTAAGATTAAGATAATGTAGGTGGAATTGACAGAATGAAAAATAGGTATCATCTCACGGTCCATGCGTTTTACCGCCACCGCTCGCATACACGGCGTTAGCATCGATTGGTGCATTCTGCTAATTGTAATCTTGGTCGTGAATCTTTACCACATCATCCCCATACTTCTCCTACAAATACAAGCAAATACATAAAAACACGTCAGTAGTAATGTTAGTTAAAGGTAAAGCAACATGTTAGTTTGAGGACTCACCAGTCTCGTTGTGGCCACTGGAGTGCATAATTGGTTGGGTTGTGAAGGGTCACTTGACCTGTGACCTCTTTTCCACACCAGAACGTCGCTCGGTCGTTCACCGAGCTTGTTTTCCTGTAAGTACGAGTCAGTAGCATAAATATACTATAAATATAGTGTTGTGTGTATTTTCCTTATTGTTCGTCTAGCCAGAGGTAGATGGCCATCCAGACCATACGTATGACCATCGGTAGAGCCTCTGCACTGTCCCTCTTGGACTTGACGATGAAGTCCTCTCTGGACCACAACCGACAAAGGGCCCGGTAAGCATCCGGACGGTCCTCTAACCAAGAAATCCTCACCTGCAAGCATTTAGTAATTGATTAAAATAACGTTGACATTACAAAATCAAACTCTTACTTAAAACACTATTAGTTAACGTCGGCGTAATGCTCCTCTGTCAAGTATGTGTCGGAGCCGTCTCTAAACGCCGCAAGCTCTTGCTCCTAATGTCTCTTCAAGTAATTTTTTGTTGCTTGAATACGTGCATAGGAGATTGCCTGCGTAACAAGCTTCTGGGCGTTCTTGTTGAAGATGGCTCTAGCGTGGTCAGCATCCGCTGGATCCTCCAAACGGTACTGTCTCTACAAGAAGACAGAAAGATAAGTGTTAAACATTCTAGCAATTGAAGAACTAAATTTAAAATATGTATTAAACATACTAACACAGAAGTCGGCCCACACTGCAGCGTGAGCAGTCTCGTACATCACATCAGTAGCATGAGCGTAATCATCCCATGACTTGTCAGGGACACACTCGTCACCGCTGCCAGGGACCTCACCAGGGTAGTGCAAATGCACGAGGTTCTCTAAGACAGCATTGACCTGTCTCTAATGTCTTCTACCCTCAAAGGTAGTGTCATCCCATCTGTTACAAGAACAATTGTGCATCAAAGAGTTTTAGCACTATGTAATTTTCTAAAGCTACAACATAAGGGCTTCTTACCTATCGCCAACAGGGCGAATAGCAAACAACGTTGCTTCTTCCCTAGTAACTGGAGGAGGAGCCACATAATGGCTCCTCCTAGTCCGTCGCTTTATCTGCGCCTCTGTGTCCTCGGACGACCCGGTAGGGTGGTCCGCCGACCCGGAAGGGTGGCCAGGTGACCCGGACGGGTGGTTAGCTGATTGTGGCGTAGGAGGAGCCTCGGCCTTTGACTCTGACTCTGAAACATCCTGCAATATTATAATAGTTCTAAAAAATATAAATAGATTAATTAATAATATAATGGAATACAATTGTTAAGTCAAATTACCTCGGTCCACTGATAGGCAACAGTGAGGGCACGTGTCTCAACAATTGAGACCGTCTACTCTCTCCAGAGCTATTATCCTTAAAAAGGGTGTCTGCCATGTCTCGTGTGCGATCCATCATGCTCGCACTATTGAGAAACCTCTTCACGACCCTCTTCATCCCCTTACCCTTGTCCGACGACATCCTATTGCGATGATGTTTTGATAAGGATAATTATTATAAAATATTCAACATGAAACAATAAATGAAGAAAATATTACTTGTATTCATTTTTAAAAGTCATCAGAATCTCGCTCATTTACTCTGCTCCTTAAATCAGACCATCAAACTGCTTTAGTGATTGGTTTCCGTTTACGCTTCTCGCGAGTCTGTACATCATCGGCGTCTCCAACTAAGTCATCAAGCTCTTTAATGAGCTCAACGACAAATGAGGTTGGCAGATCATCTTCTTAGTAAACATTATCGAACTCACCAACAGACGTCGGAGTATCATGGTACCCAACATCGCTTAGAGTATATAACCGTTCACGAGGATTGACCTTGTGTACGACCCACCAAGCACTCATCTTCTGGTATAGATAAGGTAGATAATACACTTGCTCAACTTGGTCTGCAAGGACAAAAGAGTCGTACCCTCGCAGCCTTTCGTTATGTTTCACTTCAACCATGTTGGGTTCCATTATGGTTATCAAACCATTCACAATCAAAGAAAACTATTTTAAGTTCCTTATTGCCGGCAAACTTGAATTCGAGGATTTTATTAATGATCTCATAGTAATTTGTTTCCCGTCCTTCAACATCGATTGCTCTCATCACAGCTCCAGTATTAGTCCGCAAGAGGACAAAGAGATTCAAATTGAGTCGAATAGAATCGAAACTCATTGACGTCGTATCGACCGTAGATTCTAACTTTAAATATTCCGTAAGATAATTATCGTAAGTCTTGATGGACATCAGCATCTTTTACACGCTATCCATGATATATAAGAATATTCTGGTACTTGCCTCTGCTGCTGCCTCTGCCGTCGACGCCGCCACCCGCCGCTGAACACCCACCCGTAGCCACCGCCTCACCTCTCCTGCCGCCGCCACCCGCCTCCGCCGTCGATGCCACCACCCGCCGCTACATCGGGCGCCTGGGCCTCCAGGCACCGTTATACAAGCTTGCCAGTCACCTTAGATGCCCGAGTAAGGTGTTCGGTAAGGCGATGGGGCGTCCTTACCATCTTAATAACTATGATACAAACAGCTTACAACTAAAGTGATACTAATTAAAAAGTAAATACGATTTACAACTAAGTAAACATCTAATTAACAAGCAAATGAACTAATACAACTAATTAACTAACAAATTACACTAAATTCATTTTGCAAAACTAATTAACAAACAAATTAATAGACCAATTAAATTTTTTACTTGCAATCCGAATGGGGGCAGCTCGGGGAGGCGACCGGCGGCGCGGGGAAGGCCGGAGGCGGCTCGAAGAAGCGGACGGCGTCGTGGGGGAGGCCGGAGGTGGCTCGGAGAAGCGGCCGGCGGTGAGGGGGAGGCCGGAGGCAGCTCGAGGAGGTCAGGGCCAGCCTCAGCGGCGGTGGGGACGGCGGCACCCAGGCACGCGGAAGGCAGCGGCGACGCCGGGGGGGGGGGGGAGGCGGGGCGGTGGCGACCGGGGCGGCGGAGGAGGGGGACGGCAGCGGGCAGCAGCGGGCGGCTGCTCGAGCGCGGTTGGGCTCAAGGTCGGCCCAGGTCCGCGGGTATATAACCCTTATTTACGACGGCCTAGGTCAGGCCGTCATAAACAAGATTTTATTTACGACTTCCAAATCTGGCCATCGTAATTAATGTTATTTACGACGGGCAACCTAGGACCGTCGTAAATATCCGTGACCGTCGTAAATGGCCGTGTTTCTTGTAGTGTTGGCATAGCTTCTGAACCAACTTTTTCATAAGAATAAGGTAGGGATGTGCCAAACAGCTAGGTTCTCCAACAGCTTATTAGTTTAGCTGATTTTTAGAATTAACTAAAAACAGTAAATAAGCTTAAGATGTTGTTCACGAGATTCTAAGACAAGTTATTTTTTAACAAGTTTAAACTATGCCAAACAGAGCAATAGACTCGACGAAGGCCCATAGTAGAACTCCAACAATTTTATTACCGCAACATATCATACAAACATTTTGCATGGGTGCAATACGTATTATTATCAATCAATGATATGTGCCAGAACCACCACTTCCGTTTTAGGCGCGGTAGCCTGTGCCGAGGGGCAATAGAAGATGCAGTAGCGACGAGAGGGAAAGCCACGACAATCCGCCCAAATGCTGTTGTTCTCTCTGAAGAGCCCTTCCAATACTAGCAAGAGAAGGATGACGGGTGCAGATAGATTCGTTTGTGATGATATGGCTTCATTTTGCTTGGCCCTTTTATTGTTTCTTATTGTTAAAGAAGAATGAGCAGACAGAGAATGAGTGAGAGTCCAGAGCGTCTCAGGGTGGTAATATATATAGAGAAATTTCAGATGAGCAAAGAAATGAATGGGATCCTCCAATAGCAACTATGGTAGGATAGAAATTAATTGTAACATCAATACGGGAGGGTGACGATACAAGGGTCCCTTTGTTTGATTTTCTAGCAGAACAGTTGCTTGATTGTTTTAAGGGAAAAACGAAGCTGCTATTGGTTAATTAGTCGCTTTAAATTAGAGAGGCTTTCAGTGGACCGCAAGTGTCGTCCGGTACAAGATGGTTGGCAGCCTTCCTCTTCTTATTCTCTCTGTTGGCAGCTGATGCTTCACAAACCTCTCGCTTCTCCAATGGCACAACTCCTCACACTCTGTTGGTTTTGTGACTACTTCTGCTCCAGTATGTAAGAATCGATCAAACCGAACGCAAGGTAAAGTATAACGCCGCAAGTACAAACGAAGTTTTCGTAATCAGCCAACCGTCTCTCTGTTTGCTGTTCATGTAAATCCTGTGTTCTGTCGACATGCATGGACGATAACAAGATGAAGAACAGGGCCGCGCCCTTTTGTTCTTGCGTCCAAGTTTTGACAAATTATGCTTCCTCTGGTAACAAATTTGGGCTTTGATAAATTCAGTTCCAGTCAATTTATTTCTCATATAAACTCATAGGCTACAACATAATAGATTTAATCATGACCTGTAGCATTACCACCCTGTTGGTTCCCATCGGGCCTGGCCGCCTGCACCAACGGGCAGACGAAGTAGCAATAGCAACGAGGTGCAGGAAAGCCGCGACATTTGCCGCCGACGTAGTTCCCACTCTCCGCCTCGCAAACATCTATGCATTTGTCAGGATTGAAGCACACCCCCTTGTAGTTTCCGCTAAGTTTTGAGCACAGCCCACTGTAGTAGTCCCCTTTCCCTGTATCAACACGCAAATATGTGTACACGAAGACAGAACACATGAGATGAAGGTCACAGGTAAGTGTTGCGACTTCTCATACATATATAGCTTATGAATTTGTCGCGTACCGTCGCCAGCCGTAACAAGTAGGAGTAGGACGATGGCTGCAAAGAGATTCCTCCACGAAGGCTCCATTGGCTTGAGATTTTCTTTTCTATGTATCGAGGTAGACTGAACAGGGATGACGGATGAGCAAAAGCGTAACCCCCGAGGTGGTAATATATATATCATATGTGGAAGAACAGAAATGATGAGCCATGCATACTCTGAAAATGCTGCGGCAACTGTGGTTGAAAATAATTGTTAGGAACTGTGGTTGAAAATTATTATATTGGCTTTTCCAACAATTAATGCTAGCTGACTATAAGAGTAAAATGAGAGGTTCATTAATTTTTTCAGCTACGTCATACAGGTACACGAACTTTTATTTTATATTTATAGATTCATGAACTTATCCATTTGTATCAATCAGGTTCATAGACTTTCTATTTATATTTATAGGTGAACGGACTATTTAAACGGTGCACTAGATGTCCATCCTTTTTATTGAACATTTAAATCCGAAGTCAACGCCCATCAATTCTTGCTGGGGAGGAGGGGTAGGCTGCAATCACTTTTGTCATGTGTCATGATTCGTTTAGAAGAGGTTGTAGTCATCAATCCCAACATCAACATATCGATGTGAACTACTCTAAGGACTCCTTATCTACTATGGTCTTTGTAATCCATTCTGATGAAAGATAATATACCAGTGTAGAGAGATGAAAGAGTATACAATGTTGCATGCATTGTTAGTTTCGGAAGGGAGCAGTAACAACCCCAATTATTTTCTCTCAGTTGCCCAGCTTAGCTAAACAAAGAGAAATAGAAAAGTGACATGTGGAATGCATATGTCAGAACCACAACAATCTAGGTCACATTGATGGAAAGATATGGACCTGCAGTACATCATTTAAAAGTCCATATGTCTATAACTGTAAAGAGAAAGTTAATGGAATCTAAATGACACAGATGGACAAGTTCATGTATATACAAATGCAAAATAAAAGTTCGTGTATCTGGATAACATAGTTGAACAAGTTCATGTATCTTTGATTTATTTTAAACCCATCGATCATATTGTATTTTTATAGTTAATGCAGATGCACTACACTGTGATTAGAAATCATTAATAGTGTCACTATGACATTGCTTCTTCACTGAACTGCCAACAACCTCACCACAACAACCATCAATGATGATCCCTGGATCAATAACGCATTGATCTGCTATTTAAACCCCCTTCGTAGGCACCTCAATCTCTTCACACACTAAACACACTACTAGCTGAACATCACTTGCTTGCTCTCCTATTGCTAAGCGTGACAGACCATGGCTTTGAAGAACATGCAGGTGGCCTTACCTTTAGCAGGCCAAATTTTGAAACAAAAATAGAAAATCACTCAAAATTAGAACTCTTAAAAATCTTACAACAAACTCTATTTTCAAATGTATGTATGTATGTGTGTCTGTGTGTCAAATACAAATTGATTTACAAAAATGAACATAAAGGTTTTTGTTAGATATTTGGGTCTAAGACCCATTTATTTAAATAATCTAGTCAAGTTAATTCCAAGACATATGTAAAATATTAGGAGTATATTTTATAAAAAGACGATTAAACCAATTTATAAATTGAAATATTGTATATCTATTATGAATGTGTGAGAGGGTTAATGTTGTCCGACACACGCGCGCCTGTCGTGTAGTCAAACCATATCACACAGTGTCACGCTGGTGTGACGCCATGTTTTGATGTTTTTTCGAAAATCAATTCAGCCAAACTAATGACTAGTAACGGACACGTTAAAGGCTGTCATAACGGACTGAATAATGACTAGTAATGGACACGTTAATAGCTGTCATAACGGACCGAATAATGACTAGTAACGGACGTGTTAATGGTCGAGTCATGACGGACCAAATAATGACTAGTAACGAACATGTTAATGGCAGAATCATAATCGTTGAATTAATAAACGTCATAACATGGATTGATAGTATTCATTCTCTCTCATTTATTGACTCCTATATAAGGAGGTCAACCCTTCATGTGATAGACACAAGAAGCAAATCTTCTTTCTTGCTCCTCCACCTATCCTCTGTTGTGTTGCCTCCAAGCATTCCCGACTCTGCTTTCTGCGCGCATAGAAAATAGAGTGAGCAGACCTCCAAAATCGACACTCTCACGAGATTCTTCTGCGGGATATAGAGCGAATACGATTTTTGAGGAACACACTTGTGTGACTGCTCGATCTTCCATTCGTGTCCTTACGCTCGTGTACGACTGCTTAGGGTGTTCGTGCACGTGATCTGCACTGCAACTGATTACACTATTTCGACGATCTTCCTGCACCAAACGAGATCGACTACTTAAAGCAGTCCAACATATCGACTGTTGGGAACGGCGTCGCCGATGCCTTCGACACTGGTCCCGCCTATGGGTACTTTTTTAAAACACATATTTTAGCTTTAGTGATTTTATGTATTACTATTGCTAAAAATGAGAGCATAAGATCGATCATAATCATCACGTTTATAATTTATTTGCATGTCATGTTTTATGATTTAATATGGATTAAACAAAACCGTAAAATTCCTAGTTCTTCAACACGGTGAAACTGACTTGCGAGGCTATAAGATTAGAGGCGACCCTCTCCATTTCCTTCACAGCATCCCACAAAAGCTTCCAAATGTCCAATTGAGCTACTCCGAGCTACAGCCGAGTCCGATTTCCATTTCCCCGCTTTCTTAATAAATAACGGCCAACTTCAATTCTCCCCCGGTGAGCTTCCATTTTTTTTTATCATTTTCTTCCTTAGCACCTCTACGGCTATCCACCATCCTATCTTTAATTACCACACGCATACACGTGTTAGTAAGCACTAAACACCCATGCACGGGAGAGCACCATTGAGCTCGCCGTCGCTCCTCATCGCCAGACACCGTGTGGGAGCTTCCTTGACCAGGTCAAGTGCACAATAGCTTACCTATAAAATGTAAGCATGTGATAGATCGAACTAACACTAAGGAAACCAATCAGTTTACAACGGCCGAAAACCATTGTAAATAAGGGAAAACCATCATAAATAACTTATTTACGATGGTCTTTTTATTGTTTACTATGTTAATTGGTCGTAAACAACGTTAATTATGATGGTAATTAACTAACTTACGATGGCCGTTCCCAGCCGTCGTAAACAAAAAAAGGGATGTCGCCCATGACCGTGCTACGTGGCGTCCTGGGCACCTAACTTACGACGGGTTGGACATGGCCGTCGTAAGTTATGTAGTTTTACTTACGATAGCTTGGACCTGGTCATCGTAAGTTATTTAGGTTAACTTACGACGGTTCTGTATAGTTGGTCGTCATAAATAAGGTTTTTATTTTTTTAAAAACAATAGAAAACAACTATCCTGACACGATGGCCAGCTCATAGAACGGATCATATACACAGCAAGATATATATTCCATGGTAACCATCCAAAATATAACAACAAGTGGATAAACACTATCCCTTTCACTCGTGGATCCACTCGCTCCTCCACCCTCTCCGGAGCCTAAGAATCCGTCTCCGCGCCCTCTTCCCGGTGTTGGTAGCTGTGGCGGTGGAGTTTGAGTCTTCATCACCGATCCCTGCAATGTAAATAAATGGGTAAAGTGAGTTTGAGCTTCTAACTCACTAATTTTTTTACCCCCCCTCTCAGCCCCCCTCACTCTACCACTCCTTCTCTCTCTCTCACCCCCCTCTCTCTACCACTTTGTCTCTCTCCCTCCCTATCCCCCTTACTCTCACTCTATCTCCCTCTCCATCCCCCGCACTCTCACTTTCTCCCTTGCCCTCTCCCTCCCCCCTCTCTACCACTCCCTCTCTCTCTCACCCCCTCTCTCTCTACCACTGTCTCTCTCTCTCTCCCTCCCTCTTTCCTTTTTCACTCTCACTTTCTCTCCCTCTCCTTCCTCTCTCTACCACTATCTCTCAATCACACTCCCTCCTCTCCCCCCTTCACTCCCACTCTCACTCTCTCCCCTCTATCGCACTAAGTTTTTCTTAGAATAGAAAATAGTAAATAAAGAATACATTACCTGGATATCTAAAACTCCATGTGGTGGGGGCACCTGTGGCGGGGCCAACTCTGACGGTTGCCACATAGGGATCGGGATCTGTTGCCCACTCTGTCGAGCTAAGGCTTGTAATTGCAAAATATTAAAACAAAGATATTAATGCAATGATATAAATTTAAATTAAGTTATATTTTAATTACTTACCTCCACCGCCGCCTCCATCTGAGCCATGTGGACGGCATGTTGCTCCTGTGTGGCCCGGGCTAGATCCCTCTCCCTCTGGAGCTCCTCTCTCTCCCTCTGCCTCTGGAGCTCCTCCCTCTCCCTCTCCCTCTGGAGCTCCTCTCTCTCTCCAGATCTTGTCTCTCTCCCTATGGAGATCCTCTATCTCGCTCTGGGAGAGATGACGACTTGTCTGGTCGACAGAGGAACCCTCGGTCGATGGAGTGCCGATCGAAGCTCGCGCTACCCTCGAGTCGACAACTCCATCGAATATGGCAAACCTACAAAAGAATAAAAGAATATTAATTAAAAGAAGCAAGATTTTAAAGAAACAAAGAAAATGACCAACTAACCATCCATGTGCCTTCCCGCCTCTTCTAGCGTACACGGCTTGAGGGTCGATTATTGCATTTTCCCATCGTACCCTTCCCCGTGTATCCTCACGGCCTCCCGCCCATACTTTTCCTAAAAGCAGCAAAATTGCGTATCAGTAACAACAATAGTAATAATTGAATCGATGAGTTTTGATAATTTACAAGTTCATCGGCCGCGACCTAACTGCACTCTCCGGGATGGGATAGGTCCTTATGACCTCGCTTCAAGACTTGAGTGGCGGTCGGTACCTGACCGGTCTCGCGCTCCTGTAGATATGTGTTAGTATGCTAATTATATTATGAAGACATACAAAAAAGGTCATTATTCTTAACATGTGTTTATTCAAATACACATGGCCATCGGGGCAATAGGAGTGCTTGCCGTTAGAACCTCTTCAACCACGAGCCCTCCTAGACTTAGCGATGAAAGCATCGCTAGCCCACATCTGGCAGAGAGCTCGGTATGCTTCGTGCCGACCCTCTAGCTAGGAAATACTGACCTGCACATATTTATTATGTCATTGCATACCATTTACATAACTAAGTATTGAAATAATTGAACACAAACAACTTACCTCCGCGTACTTCTCCTCCTTCAAGTAAGTGTCCGAGGCCCTCCTAAACAGCTCCGACTGGTGCTCCTGGTGCCGCTTGAGGTACTCGTTCACGGCTTGAATATGAGCGTACGACAACGCTAGCGTTACAAGCTTCCGCGCGTTCCTGCTAACACGACTCTAGCATGGTCCAACATGCTCTGGCTCATGTCCTCTAAACGGTAGCTCGGCTATAAGAAAATAAATATTGAAGAGATAGGCATTAAAAATTTAATCAAGTTGAATAAGACTAATTTACAAAATTTTATTAAACTGACTTACCATAAAATCCGCCCACACAGCCCCGTGAAGGTTTTTGTGCGCCTCGTGAGAGACACGAGCATAGTCGTCCCACGACGTTGCAGGGGCCCCATTGATCACAACGAGATAATGCAGACACACTAAAGATCTGATGCAACCGTACACCAGTCTGTGGTGCCTCTAACCCGTGAACGAGCAGTCCATACCAGGAGCTGCAAGAATTTAGTGAACTTATTAATGTACCCACAAACAAAAGAACCTAAAAGTTGAATATTATGTGATAGTTTGCTTACGTGTCTCTGATCGGGCGAATAGTGATCCACTCTATAGGAACCAGAGAAGGAGACACAAAGTGCGTCCTCCTCGTTCGCCGCCTCTGCTCTGGGACCATGTCTGGTGACCCGAAAGGCTGGTCACCGCTGGAGCCTGAAGGCTCCACGCTAGGCGGCTCCACGCTAGGGGTCTCCACGGCAGGCATAGGTGACCCCGAAGGCTATGGAAGCGCGCTAGCCTCTGAATTTGACACAGATGACTTTGAGTCGGATTAAAAATTTGAAGGATTGATAAAAATAGTTAATTAGTAAGTGATATATAGGATAACGTAATTCTAAGGGGAAATTTAACTCCGTGTGCTGTAAGGCCACAGGTCTGACCGCTAGGTCTGGGATGTGTCTCATCAGCTGAGATTGTCTGCTCTCACCTGACGAACTGTCCCTAAAAAGTGTGTCCCGTGCCTGCCTAAGGAAGCCCCTAGCCCCCTTCCCTTGTCCCTTCTGTGACGATATTATGTTGTAAGGAGTAATTGATAAATATGCTAAGAAAATGTACAAAGTTATTATAATTTAGTGAACAAAAAGTCACTCGTAGTCAGTTTCGAAATTCATCGACATCATGAGCCCTGCTCCTTAAACCAGACCATCGATCTTGTTACGTAATTTGTTTTTATTTTCGTTTACGCATATCAGAATTCTCAACATCTTCAGCATCTCCAACCAAGAGATCGAGTTCAACACCAGGCTCAACGGGAAACGAGTCTGGCAACTCTGGTTGTTGATAAACCTCGTCAACGTCATCGATATCATGGTAACCATCATCTCTTACAGTATATAACCTCTCATGGAGATTCACCATATGTACAACCCACCAAGTAATAAACTTTTGACATGGATAAGATAAATAATACACTTGCTCTACTTGGTGTGCAAGAACAAATGTATTGTAACCTCATAGTCGTTCATTGTGTTTGACTTCCACCGTGCCAAATTCGTTTTGTCGTGTTGCATGATTGTTGTCAAACCAATCACAGTCAAAGAATACGACTTGGAGTTCCTTATTCTCGGCAAAAGTAAATTCAAGAATTTTGCTAAAGATCCCATAGTAATTAGTTTCGTGTCCTTGAGAGTCGATTGCCCTCGTCACAACTCCGGTGTTACATGTTGCCGTGAGCGGATGAAGAGCTTCAAATTGAGTTGTACAAAATAAAAACCCGTTGATGTCACATCGTTCATAGCTTCTAACTTTAACCAATCCATTGGACAACTGTAGCAAGTCTTCATGGACATCGGGCTCTTTCACGTACTGTCCAAATTATGAAGTTATAAGAATACTTTATAATACATATTAGTTATAAGAATACTTTATAAATACTTATAAGTTAACGAGAAAACGTTACATATTCTCGGAACCAGGAAAGAAAATTAGGTCATCTATTTATTCCGTCCCGTCGCATCGTTTCTACTTGTTTGCTCATAGGTTGATGCCTATGTGTCCAATTTTGCTTGTGGAACTCACTGGACGGAAAAAAACTTTCATGGATATAAATGTTGCATAATATGCCAATAAGCATCAATGTTAGTATAAAAACTTACTCGAAATATTTGTGCATCCCATCTATATTAGCATACATGTATAAGAAAGCAGTCGTTCTTTCATCTATGATACAGGTGTAGCTCCGGTTACCACCAACAGTAGTGCCACTCATTGCAAAAATAGAGACATCGCTGCAAGGTGGATGTTCATCCATATTGTATCGCATCACCGAAGTATTTACATTTTGTTTCTCTACAAAGTAAACACTTAAAAAGTATCCTACTTCCTTAAAGGTAAATGCTTCGGCGATGCACCCTTCCATCCTTGCCCGGTTGCCAACCATAGGCATCAGATATCCATGTGCTCTTTCAATGTGATACATCCATCTATATTAAACAGGACCGCCCACTTTAGCCTCAAATGGAATATGGATAAGGAGACATTGCATTGGATTGAAGAAACCTGGAGAAAAAATTACATCTTCCATAATAGTACCGGTATCTCCTTCTCCAACTTATTCATCATCTCTAATCGTTATTTCTTTAGCACAAAGTTGTCTATAGAAGTAGCTAAGCTCGGATAACACCTTCCACGGCTCGTTTCAGACTAGCTGCGTAACCATCTAGGAATTTCAAACTTTCCAACCATTTCATGACTTCCTTCTTTTCTTTAGATCAAAGACAAAAAGAAGTGTGTGGCTTACCACCGCTTTCGAAGAGCTCAGGAGTTCGACGGTTATAAAGCTCTGCAATATCCTTTCGAGGCTTTATATTGTCTATTGTTTTGCCCGTCATATTCATGCATTTGCTTATTATACATTCACCCATGTTACGCTTCTAATGCATAACATCAATGTTGTGCATTAAAATCAAGGGCTTCATATACGAAAGCTCTCGTATTCCACATATATGAATCCAATTGTGTTCTTCTCTGTAACCTACAAAATATCAAGGACGACTTTCATCTGCCATTAGTTTGTCCAATATATCAGAAATTTTTGACCCGTTTTGACATTTTCGTGGTCCTTTTGTTACAACTGTGTCCTTTCTAAAGACATTCTTCTGTTGTCAAAACATGTGATTTTGAGGCAACCAACGTCTATGATAATCGAAGTAGCATATTTTGCCTCCATGAGTAAGTCGACAGCAATCCATGTGCAAAGCACATATTGGGCACGTCAAATGAACATACCGCCGGCTGGAAAATCATGGACGGACCATAAGTAAGCAGCCCACAAGTTGAATTTCTGCTTCTTATAACAATGGTACGCTTCGACTCCTGTCTACAACATTTTCAGCTCTTCAATCAGAGGTTTCAACATCACGTTTAGACGTGGCCCAGGATATTCCAGTCCAGGTATGATGAGGCAAAACAATATGAATTCATATTTTATACAAAGAGGGTAGGTTGTATGGAATAACAAAAATGGGCCAACATAAGTATGGCATGGCGTTTGTACTAAACGGCGAGAAGCCATCTGTAGTAAACCCGATGCGAACATTTCTTGCATCACTGGCAAAGTCTGGATCGAAGCGGTCCAGCGCCTTCCATTCCTCACCATCGGACGGGTGCGTCATGACTCCATTGTTCTGACGTACACCATCTTTGTGCCATCTCATGTGTCTGGCCGTTCTTTTTAAATAAACAACCACTTCAATCGCGGTGTCAGTGGTAAGCAACAAAGTTGCTTATGTACGACTCCTGTAATATTATAATAGTTTTAAAAATATAAATAGATTAATTAATAATGTAATGGAATATGATTGTTAAGTCAAATTACCTCGGTCCGCTGATAGGCAATAGTGAGGGCACGTGTCTCAACAACTGAGACTGTCTGCTCTCTCCAGAGCTATTATCCTGAAAAGGGTGTTTGTCACGTCTCGTGTGCGATCCATCATGCTCGCACTACTGGGAAACCTCTTCACAGTCCTCTTCATCCCCTTACCCTTGTCCGACGACATCCTATTGCAACGATGTTTTGATAAGCATAATTATTATAAAATATTCAACATGAAACAATAAGTGAAGAAAACATTACTTGTATTCATTTTTAAAAGTCAACGGAATCTCGCTTATTTACGCTGCTCCTTAAACCAGACCATCGAACTGTTTTAGTGACTGGTTTCCGTTTATGCTTCTCGCGAATCTATACATCATCGGTGTCTCCAACTAAGTCATCGAGCTGTTGAACGAGCTCAAAGACAAATGAGGTTGGCAGATCATCTTCTTGGTAAACATTATCAAACTCACCAATGGATGTCGGAGTATCATGGTACCCAACATCGCTTGGTGTATATAACCTTTCACGAGGATTGACTTTGTGTACGACCCACCAAGCACTCATCTTCTGGCATGGATAAGGTAGATAATACACTTGCTCAACTTGGTCTGCAAGGACAAAGGAGTCGTACCCTCGCAGCCTTTCGTTATGTTTTACTTCAACCATGTTGGGTTCCATTATGGTTATCAAACCATTCACAATCAAAGAAAACTATTTTAAGTTCCTTATTGCTGGCAAACTTAAATTCGATGATTTTAATAATGATCTTATAGTAATTTGTTTTCCGTCCTTCAACATCGATTGCTCTCGTCACAACTCCGGTACTAGTCGTTGTCGTAAGAGGACAAAGAGATTCAAATTGAGCCGAACGGAATCGGAACCCGTTGACATCGTATCGACCGTAGATTCTAACTTTAAATATTCCGTAAGATAGTTATCATAAGTCTAGATGGACGTCACCATCTTTTACACGCTATCCATGATATGAATTTATAAGAATATTCTGCAACCTGCCTCTGCTGCTGCCTCCTCCGCTGACACCGCCACCCGCCGCCGCCCCCCACCCGTCACCACCGCCTCGCCTCTCGTGCCGCCGCCACCCGCCTCCGCCGTCGATGCCACCACCCGCCGCCACATCAGCCTCCTGGGCGTCCAGGCGCTGTTTTACAAGCTTGTCCATCGCCTTAGATGCCCGAGTAAGGCGTTCGTAAGGCGATGGGACGTCTTTAAGGCGTCGCCTTACCGCCTTAATAACTATGATACAAACAACTTACAACTAAAATAATACTAATTAAAAAGTAAATACAATTTACAACTAAATAAACATCTAATTAACAAGTAAACAAACTAATACAACTAATTAACTAACAAATTACACTAAATTCATTTTATGAAACTAATTAACAAACAAATTAAATGACCGATTAATTTTTTTACTTGCAATCCGAATGGGGGCGGCTCGGGGAGGCGGCCGGCGGCACGGGGGAGGCCGGAGGCGGCTCGAGGAAGCGGACGGCGGCGCGGGGGAGGCCGGAGGCGGCTTGGAGAAGCGGCCGGCGGTGCGGGGGAGGCCGGAGCCAGCTCGGGGAGGTCGGGCCGGCCTCGGGCGGCGGTGGGGACGGTGGCACCCGGGCGCAAGGAAGGCAGCGGCGACGCCGGGGGGTGGCGCCACCGGGGGGCAGGAGGCCGGGGCAGTGGCGATCGGGGCGGCGGGGAGGCGGCCGCGGCCCTAGGCGTCTGCTCGAGCGCGGTTGGGCTCGGGGTTGGTTCGGGCCCGCGGGTATATAACCCTTATTTACGACGGCCCGCGGTCTGGCCGTCGTAAATTAGATTATTTACGATGGACAAGCCATGACCTTCGCAAATAAGTTATTATTTACGACGGCCTAGGTCAGACCGTCATAAACAAGCTTTTATTTACGACCGTCATAATTAATGTTATTTACGACGGGCAACGCTAGGACCGTCGTAAATATCCCTGACCGTCGTAAATGGCCGTGTTTCTTGTAGTGTTGGCATAGCTTCTGAACCAACTTTTTCATAAGAATAAGGTAGGGATGTGCCAAACAGCTAGGTTCTCCAACAGCTTATTAGTTCAGCTGATTTTTAGAATTAACTAAAAACAGTAAATAAGCTTAAGATGTTGTTCACGAGATTCTAAGACAAGCTATTTTTTAACAAGTTTAAACTATGCCAAACAGAGCAATAGACTCCACGAAGGCCCATAGTAGAACTCCAACAATTTTATTACCGCAACATATCATACAAACATTTTGCATGGGTGCAATACGTATTATTATCAATCAATGATATGTGCCAGAACCACCACTTCCGTTTTAGGCGCGGTAGCCTGTGCCGAGGGGCAATAGAAGATGCAGTAGCGACGAGAGGGAAAGCCACGACAATCCGCCCAAATGCTGTTGTTCTCTCTGAACAGCCCTTCCAATACTAGCAAGAGAAGGATGACGGGTGCAGATAGATTCGTTTGTGATGATATGGCTTCATTTTGCTTGGCCCTTTTATTGTTTCTTATTGTTAAAGAAGAATGAGCAGACAGAGAATGAGTGAGAGTCCAGAGCGTCTCAGGGTGGTAATATATATAGAGAAATTTCAGATGAGCAAAGAAATGAATGGGATCCTTTTAATAGCAACTATGGTAGGATAGAAATTAATTGTAACATCAATACGGGAGGGTGACGATACAAGGGTCCCTTTGTTTGATTTTCTAGCAGAACAGTTGCTTGATTGTTTTAAGGGAAAAACGAAGCTGCTATTGGTTAATTAGTCGCTTTAAATTAGAGAGGCTTTCAGTGGACCGCAAGTGTCGTCCGGTACAAGATGGTTGGCAGCCTTCCTCTTCTTATTCTCTCTGTTGGCAGCTGATGCTTCACAAACCTCTCGCTTCTCCAATGGCACAACTCCTCACACTCTGTTGGTTTTGTGACTACTTCTGCTCCAGTATGTAAGAATCGATCAAACCGAACGCAAGGTAAAGTATAACGCCGCAAGTACAAACGAAGTTTTCGTAATCAGCCAACCGTCTCTCTGTTTGCTGTTCATGTAAATCCTGTGTGTTCTGTCGACATGCATGGACGATAACAAGATGAAGAACAGGGCCGCGCCCTTTTGTTCTTGCGTCCAAGTTTTGACAAATTATGCTTCCTCTGGTAACAAATTTGGGCTTTGATAAATTCAGTTCCAGTCAATTTATTTCTCATATAAACTCATAGGCTACAACATAATAGATTTAATCATGACCTGTAGCATTACCACCCTGTTGGTTCCCATCGGGCCTGGCCGCCTGCACCAACGGGCAGACGAAGTAGCAATAGCAACGAGGTGCAGGAAAGCCGCGACATTTGCCGCCGACGTAGTTCCCACTCTCCGCCTCGCAAACATCTATGCATTTGTCAGGATTGAAGCACACCCCCTTGTAGTTTCCGCTAAGTTTTGAGCACAGCGCACTGTAGTAGTCCCCTTTCCCTGTATCAACACGCAAATATGTGTACACGAAGACAGAACACATGAGATGAAGGTCACAGGTAAGTGTTGCGACTTCTCATACATATATAGCTTATGAATTTGTCGCGTACCGTCGCCAGCCGTAACAAGTAGGAGTAGGACGATGGCTGCAAAGAGATTCCTCCACGAAGGCTCCATTGGCTTGAGATTTTCTTTTCTATGTGTCGAGGTAGACTGAACAGGGATGACGGATGAGCAAAAGCGTAACCCCCGAGGTGGTAATATATATATCATATGTGGAAGAACAGAAATGATGAGCCATGCATACTCTGAAAATGCTGCGGCAACTGTGGTTGAAAATAATTGTTAGGAACTGTGGTTGAAAATTATTATATTGGCTTTTCCAACAATTAATGCTAGCTGACTATAAGAGTAAAATGAGAGGTTCATGAATTTTTTCAGCTGCGTCATACAGGTACACGAACTTTTGTTTTATATTTATAGGTTCATGAACTTATCTATTTGTATCAATCGGGTTCGTATCCTTTCTATTTATATTTATAGGTGCACCAACTATTTAAACAGTGCACTACATGTCCATCCTTTTTATTGAACATTTAAGTCTGAAGTTAACACCCATCAATTCTTGCGGGGAGGAGGGGTAGGCTGCAATCACTTTTGTCATGTGTCAGGGTTCGTTTAGAAGCGGTTGTAGTCATCAATCCCAACGTCAACATATCGATGCGAACTACTCTAAGAACTCCTTATCTACTATGGTCTTTGTAATCCCATTCTGGTGAAAGATAATATACCGTGTAGAGAGATGAAAGAGTATACAATGTTGCATGCATTGTTAGTTTCGGAAGGGAGCAGTAACGACCCCAATTATTTTCTCTCCGTAGCCCTGCTTAGCTAAACAAAGAGAGATAGTAAAGTGACATGTGGAATGCATATGTTAGAACCAAAACAATCTAGGTCACATTGATGGAAAGATATAGACATGCAGTACATCATTTAAAAGTCCATATGTTTATAACTGTAAAGAGAAAGTTAATGGAATCTAAATGACACAGATGGACAAGTTCATGTATATACAAATGCAAAATAAAAGTTCGTGTATCTGGATAACATAGTTGAACAAGTTCATGTATCTTTGATTTATTTTATTCTATGAATATCAACATGGTGTCACTTAGAGTACTATATGTATGGTCACTATATGAGAGAACCGTAGAAAATATCACATATATAAAGAGCTACATGGTAGCATCCTCATGTTATTTGTCAACATCTACGTATAAACCATCAACCATCGATCATACTGTATTTTTATAGTTAATGCATGTGCACTACACTGTGATTAGAAATCATTAATTGTGTCACTATGACTTGCTTCTTCACTGAACTGCTAACAACCTCACCACAACGACCATCAATGATGATCCCTGGATCAATAACGCATTGATCTGCTATTTAAACCCCCTTCGTAGGCACCTCAATCTCTTCACACACTAAACACACTACTAGCTGAACATCACTTGCTTGGTCTCCTTTTGCTAAGCGTGACAGATCCAGGGCTTTGAAGAACATGCAGGTGGCCTTACCTTTAGCAGGCCAAATTTTGGAACAAAAATAAAAAAATCACTAAAAATTGGAACTCTTAAAATCTTACAACAAACTCTATTTCCAAATGTATGTATGTATGTGTGTGTGGCTGAAATACAAATTGATTTACAAACATGAACATAAAGGTGTGTTAGATATTTGGGTCTAAGACCCATTTATTTAAATAATTTAGTCAAGTTAATTCTAAGGCTTATGTAAAATATTAGGAGTATATTTTATGAAGAGAGGATTAAACCAATTTATGAATTGAAATATTTGATATCTATTATGAATGTGTGAGAGGGTTAATGTTGTCCGACACAGGCACGCATGTCGTGTAGTCAAACCATATCACACAGTCTGGTGTGACGCCCTGTCTTGACGTTTTTTTAAGATCAACTCAGCTAAACTAATGACTAGTAACGGACACGTTAAAGGCTGTCATAACGGACTGAATAATGATTAGTAATGGACACGTTAATAGTTCTCATAACGGACCGAATAATGACTAGTAACAGACACGTTAATGGTTGAGTCATGACATACCAAATAATGACTAGTAACGAATGTGTTAATGGCTGAATCATAATCGCTAAATTGATAAACGTCATAACATGGATTCATGGTATTCATTCTCTCTCATTTCTTGACTCCTATATAAGGAGGTCATCCCTTCATGTGCTAGACACAAGAAGCAAATCTTCTTTCTTGCTCCTCCACCTATCCTCTGTTGTACTACCTTCAAGCATTCCCGACTCTGCTTTCTATGCGCACAGAAAATAGAGTGAGAAGACCTCCAAAATCGACGCTCTCTCGAGATCCTTCCGCGGGATATAGAGCGAATACGATTTTTGCGGAACGCGCTCGTGTGACTGCTCGATCTTCCATTCGTGTCCTTACGCTCGTGTACGACTGCTTAGGGTGTTCGTGCACGTGATCTGCACTGCAACGTGATTGCACTTCTTCGACGATCTTTCTGCACCAAACAAGATCGACTAATTAAAGCAGTCCAACATGTCGACTGTTAGGAACGGCACGCCGGTGCCTTCGGCACTGGTCCCGCCTATGGGTACTTTTTTAAAACTCATATTTTAGCTTTAGTGATTTTGTGTATTACTATTGCTAAAACTGAGAGCATAATATCGATCATAATCATCATGTTTATGATTTATTTACAAGTCATGTTTTATGATTTAATATAAATTAAACAAAACTGTAACATCCCTAGTTCTCTGAAATCGACTTGCGAGGCTATAAAATTAGAGGCGACCCTCTCCATTTCCTTCGCACCATCGCGCAAAAGCTTCCAAATATCCAATTGAGCTACTCTTAGCTACAGACGAGTCCGATTTCCATTTCCCCGCTTTCTTAATAAATAACGGCCAACTTCAATTCTCCCCCATGAGCTTCAATTTTTTATCATTTTCTTCCTATAGCACCTCTAGCGGCTATCCACAATCCTCTCTTTAATTACCACACGCATACACGTGTTAGTAAGCACTAAACACCCATGCGCGGCGGAGCACCAATGAGCTCGCCGCCGCTCCTCATCGCCAGTCACCGTGTGGGAGCTTCCTTGACCAGGTCAAGTGCACAATAGCTTACCTACAAAACGTAAGCATGTGATAGACCGAACTAACGCTACAGGAAACTAATCAATTTACCATGGCCGGAAACTATCGTAAATAAGTTAAACCGTCGTAAATAACTTATTTACAATGTTTTTTGTTGTTTATAATGTTAATTAATCATAAATAACTTTAATTACGACGGTAATTAACTAACTTGCAATGGGCGTTCCCAGCCGTCGTAAATAAAGGATAGTCACCCATGGCCGTGCCACGTGGCGTGCTGGACACCTAACTTACGACGTCTTGGACCTGGCCGTCGTAAGTTATGTAGTTTTACTTACGATAGCTTAACCTAGTCGTCGTAAGTTATTTAGGTTAACTTACGACGTCCCTGTATAGGTGGTCGTCATAAATAAGGTTTTTATTTAAAAAACAGAAAACAACTATTCTGACACGATGGCCAGCTCATAGAACAGTTCATATATACAGCAAGATATATATTCCATGATAACCATCCAAAATATAAAACAAGTGGCTAAACGCTACCCCTCCCACTCGCGGATCCACTCGCTCCTCCACCCTCTCCGCAGCCTAAGAATCCATCTCCGTGCCCCCTTCCCAGTGTTGGTAGCTGTGGCGGTGGAGTTTGAGCCTCCGTCGCCGATCCCTGGAATGCAAATAAATGGATAAAGTGAGTTTGAGCTTCTAACTCACTTATTTCTTTACCCCCCCCCCCAGCCCCCCTCACTCTACCATTCCCTCTCTCTCTCACCCCCTCTCTCTACCACTCTGTCTCTCTCCCTCCCTCTCCCCCCTTACTCACTCTCTCTCCCTCTCCCTCCCCCACACTCTCACTTTCTCCCTCGCCTCTCCCTCCCCCCCCTCTCTATCACTCCATCTCTCTCTTACCCCCTCTGTCTACCACTCTGTCTCTCTTTCCCTCCCTCTTTCCTTTTTCACTCTCACTCTCTCTCTCCCTCTCCCTCCTCTCTCTACCACTATCTCTCAATCACACTCCCTCCCTCCCCCCCCCCATCACTCCCACTCTCACTTTCTCCCCTCTATCGCACTAAGTTTTTCTTAGAATAGAAAATAGCAAATAAAGAACACATTATTTGGATATCTGAAACTCCATGTGGTGGGGGCACCTGTGGCGGGGCCAACTCTGACGGTTGCCACATAGGGATCGGGATCTATTGGTCACTCAATCGAGCTAAGACCTGTAATTGCAAAATATTAAAACAAAGTAATTAATGCACTGATATAAATTTAAATTAAATTATATTTTAATTACTTACCTCTACCGCCGCCTGCATCTTAGCCTTGTAGGCGGCATGTTTCTTCTGTGTGGCCCGGGCTAGATCCCTCTCCCTCTGGAGCTCCTCTCTTTCCCTCTGCCTCTGGAGATCCTCCCTCTCCCTTTGCCTCTGGAGCTCTTTTCTCTCTCTCTCCGGATCTTGTCTCTCTCCCTATGTAGTTCCTCTATCTCGCTCTGGGAGAGACGACGACTTGTGTGGCCCACAGAGGAACCCTCGGTCGATGGAGTGCCAATCGAAAGTTGTGCTACCCTCGAGTCAGCAACTCCATCGAATATGGCAAACCTACAAAAGAATAAAAGAATAATAATTAAAAGAAGCAAGATTTTAAGGAAACAAAGAAAATGACCAACTAACCGTCCATGTGCCTTCCCACCTCTGCTAGCGTACACGGCTTGAGGGCTGATTACCCAATCGTACCCTTCCCCGTGTATCCTCACGAACTCCCGCCCATACTTTTCCTAAAAGCAGCAAAATTGTGTATTAGTAACAACAATAGTAATAATTGAATTGATGAGTTTTGATAATTTACCAGTCCATCGGTCGTGACCTGGCTGGACTCCCCAGGCTGTGATGGGTCTTTATGACCCCGCTTCCAGACTTGAGTGGCGGTCGGTACCTGACAGGTCTCGCGCTCCTGTAGATATGTGTTAGTATGCTAATTATATTATGAAGACATACAAAAAAGGGTTATTATTCTCAACATGCGTTCCAAACACACATGGCCATCGGGGCCATAGGAGTGCTTCCCGTCAGAACCTCTTCAACCACGAGCCCTCCTGGACTTAGCGATGAAAGCATCGCTAGCTCACATCCGGCAGAGAGCTCGGTATGCTTCGGACCGACCCTCTAGCCAGGAAATACTAACCTGCACATATTTATTATGTCATTGACATACCATTTACATAACTAAGTATTGAAATAATTGAATACAAACAACTTACTCCGCATACTTCTTCGTCAAGTAAGTGTCTGAGGCCCTCCTAAACGGCCCCGACTGGTGCTCCTGGTGCCGCTTGAGATACTCGTTCACGGCTTGAATATGAGCGTACGACAACGCTTGCATTACAAGCTTCCATGTGTTCCTGTTGAACACGACTCTAGCATGGTCCAACATGCTCTGGCTCGTGTCCTCTAAACGGTAGCTCAGCTATAAGAAAACATATATTGAAGAGATATGCATTAAAAATTTAATCAAGTTGAAGAATACTAATTTACAAAATTTTATTAAACTGACTTACCATAAAATCCACCCACACAGCCCCGTGAAGATTGTTGTGTGCCTCATGAGAGACACGAGCGTAGTCATCCCACAAAGTTGCAGGGACCCCATTGATCACACCGGGATAATGCAAACGCACTAAAGACCCGATGCAACCGGACACCAATCTTTGGTGCCCCTAACCCGTGAAGGAGCAGTCCATACCAGGAGCTGCAAGAATTTAGTGAACTCATTAATGTACCCACAAACAAAAGAACCTAAAAGTTTAATATTATGTGATAGTTTGCTTACGTGTCTCCGACTGGGCGAATAGCGACCTGCTCTTTAGCAACCGGAGAAGGAGACATAAAGTGCATCCTCCTCGTTCGCCGCCTCTGCTCTAGGACCACGTCTGGTGACCCGGAAGGCTGGTCACCACTGGAGCCGAAGGCTCCACGCTTGGCGGCTCCACGCTAGGCGCCTCCGCGGCAGCCATAGGTGACCCCGAAGGCTGTGGCAGTGCCCTAGCCTCTGAATCCGACTCAGATGACTCTGAGTAAGATTGAAGAATTGAAGTATTGATAAAGTTAGTTAATTAGTAAGTGATATATAAGATAACGTAATTCCCAGGGGAAATTTAACTCTGTGATGTAAGGCCACAGGTCTGCCCGCTAGGTCTAGGACGTGTCTCATTAGCTGAGAGTGTCTGCTCTCACCTGACAAACTGCACCTTAAAAGTGTGTCCTGTGCCTGCCTAAGGAAGCCCCTAGCCCCCTTCCCTTTTCCTTTCTCTGACGACATCCTATTGTAAGGAGTAATTGATAAATATGCTAAGAAAATATACAAAGGTATTAGAATTTAGTGAACAAAAAGTTACTCGTAGCCAGTTTCAAAATTCATCGACATCATGAGCCCTACTCCTTAAACCGGACCATCGATCTTGTTACGTAATTTGTTTCCGTTTTTGTTTACACATATCATAAGTCTCAACATCGTCAGCATCTCCAATCAAGTGATCGAGTTCAACACCAGGCTCGACGGAAAACGAGTCTGGCAACTCTAGTTCTTGATAAACCTCATCAACGTCATCGATATCATGGTAACCATCATCTCTTGAAGTATATAACCACGCACAGGGATTCACCATATGTACAACCCACCAAGTATTAAACTTTTGACATGGATAAGATAAATAATACACTTGCTCCACTTGGTGTGCAAGAATAAATGTATTGTAGCGTCGTAGTCGTTCATTGTGTTTACTTCCACCGTGCCAAATTCGTTTTGTCGTGTTCCATGATTGTTGTCAAACCAATAACAGTCAAAGAATACGACTTGATGTTCGTTTCTCGGCAAAAGTAAACTCAAGGATTTTGCTAAAGATCACAAAGTAATTAGTTTCGCGTCCTTGAGAGTCAATTGACCTCGTCACAACTCCGGTGTTACATGTTGCCGCGAGCGTACGAAGAGGAGTTGTACAAAATCAAAAAACCCGTTGATGTCATATCTGAAAGGTGCCTAGAGGGGAGTGAATAGGCTAATCAAATTTAAAACACAGTTAATTCAACAAAACAGACAGAGTCCGGACTTGTCCGGGTTCAGGTCCGGACTAGTCCGGATCAACGCAATGAAAGTTTAAATTAACGTGTTTCAATGATTCCTAGTACAATTATTTTGATCTAGTGCAAGTAAAAGATGCTAAATACTTATCACAAGATTTTGTAAGGCTAAGAGTGAACAAAACAATTTATGTGATAAAAGTATAGCAAGTAGTGTATGAAACCCTAATATGCAAGATCAACGATGAGCAAGTAAGTAGGTGGACAATAACACGGGAATTTTTCACCGAATTTCAGTTCCACAAAGAAACCTACACCTCCGTTGAGGAGTCCACAAAGGACTAGGTTTCTATCAACCTTTATCCTCACCAAGTGATCACAAAGATCAAACCCGTTTTATCCACTAACAATCACAAGTGTAATACAAACTTCCCGGGTCTCACCACAACTTGGGAGCCACCGAGCAACACCTAGCCGTCTAGGATTCACTTCCAAGAGTAACAAACACAAGTCAACAAGCAAGTAATAAAAATGAATCAAAGAGCTCAATCCCTAGGTGGCCCTAACTCCAAATCACTCACAAACTCTCAACAAAGAATTGATTTTGTGCGCAAGAGGGTGAGAGAGTGGGCTGAAAAAGCTCAAGAATGCTTGTGAAGACTTTTAGAACCGTCAACTTTTGAAATGAGGACCAATGGACTCCTTTTATAGAGTCCCCAAAATGTTACCGTTACCAACCAGCGAAGTCCGGACTAGTCCGGACCTCGACCCTGACAAGTCCGGACATGGGACCCACACTCTGCAGAGTGACGTCCCCTTTAACGGTCACTAAAATTTCAAAAAGATTCTGAGTCCGGACTAGTCCGGACCTCGATCCGGACATGTCCGAAAACATTAGAACCTTCTTTTCCGCATTAACATACGGATAAGTCCGGTTGTTCGGACTAGTCCGGATAGAGTCCGGACCCTAGTCCAGACACATCAGAAACTACTTTCCCATATGCCACACCAGACAAGTCCGGGTCTGGACTAGTCCAGACATAATGTCCGGACAAGTTCGGACACATCAGTACCTCCTTTTCTGTGGGGTACCCCGGACAAGTCCGGGTCCAGAATGTCCGGACAAATCCGGACACATCACTACCTCCTTTTCCGTGGGGTACCTCGGACAAGTCCGGGTGCGGACTAGTCCGGACCTTCTGTCCGGACAAGTCCGAACATGTCTGGATATGTCCTTTTAAACTTCTATACCCTTTCTTTTTAGCTAAACTCTTAGGGTTGAGCTCCAATCATTTTCACACTTACTTGATGTTGTGTTCCTCTTAATAAAATCCTAATTCTATGTATAGGTCTTCAACGCCCTTTCCTTTTTCCTTTTTGGAGGGATACAACTTTCTTTTTCTTTTTCGAATCTGCATACACTCTTTGCAAAACTCATTAACCCAATAGGGAGGCCTAGATGCACTTTCAATCTCCCCCTTTTTGGTGATTGATGGAAAACAATTAAAGTTTTTGAAAAATCATAGATGAAAAGAAATCTTGAACAACCATTTTAGTGTATATGAAGGAACTCCCCCTACTTTTGTGCATATTCATATGATCATGAGCAACGAACACACAAAAAATAGGGTTTTTCATATACACATGGTTGTTCATGGGGTGCCTATTTATGTGATAAGTTAATAATGTGTGATAGGCATGAACATTACACAACAGTTAACTTATTAGGCACAAGGATAATATAGACACATCATAACATTGCAAAGATAAAAATACTCTTACACACCATGTCCTTAAGTATTAAACTTAGTCTTCATCACACAAATACAAGCCAACTTTTAAATGGTCCATTACATAAATGTAGGCCATGTCCAAATAGATAAATAGATAGGTAAATCTACTCTCTTCCCCCCCTTTGGCATCAAAAAACCAAAAAGGAAAAAAGAGAGAAGGGACATCCTATTCCTCATTGTCCTCATCCTCATCGTCCTCCTCGTACTCCCCATCGCTCCCATTCATCAGCTTCGTCGTCATTATCATTGTTGCGAGTGGGAGGTGTGGCGCTCGAAGAGGCTCCACCTCCTCCGAAGAAACCCAGCTCGTCGGGGGTGAGCTCGGTGAAGTCTGGAGTACTCTCTTCGCTATCCTCGGAAATCGCCGGAGAGCCCATAAGTGGAATCTCCAACTTGGCACAAATTGCAGTGATGTTGTCCTTCACGTAGCGACTCTGCCTTTTCCTTGCAGCCTTCTCTTTCTAGACCTTCACACGTGTGTCACGACACATGGTGAATATAGATTTGAGAACCTTGAGAAGACCGCTGGAGGTGCCCGTAGGATCCGGGGAGGATGCAGCCTCTCGTGCGGCCCGAGCAGCCGCTGTCCGCTCCCTCAATGTGGCAGAAGGCACGGGAGCCGGGGCAACCAACTGTGGCTGGAGCTTCCGATGCCTCACATTCTTCACAAGGGTCTTCTTAGTAACCTTCTCAATCATGCACATAACATAGGGTGCATATCCACATGATCGAGAAGGATTGTGAGAGGTAGCGAGGATCTCAAAGTAGATGAAGTCGAAGACATTGAACATTTTGTCTCCCTTGGGCCATTGCATCAAATTCCTCATGTAGGAGTTAATGCTTGTTGCATCACCGTCCTTAGGAGTCAACCTCTTCCTCAGCAAACGGTTGAGCACATTGAAAATGGGGAGAATGCCATGTGCGGAAGGTGGGTTGAATGCATAGGGCTGGTCATACATGAAGTCCAAAGTGTTGTTCATCAATACCTCCTCATTGTGTATATTGAATGGAGCACTCAAGGTTCCTTGCAGCCCTAGGATCTTTGCGAAATCCTTGTATGACACGGTGTATTGCTCACCATGTGTCATCCATGTGATCCTTGATTCTCAATCTCGATGAAAATACACCGTAGTGTAAAATTGAGGATTACTTCATTGTTCCATGGGTATTCCATGCTCATAAGCCTCTTATCCTATGAAACTCGCAAGCTGCCTCAACTTCCTTAAACACAACATTCTCCTTCTTCGCCATATAGTCCCAGTCGACCCACTAAATATCAATCACTGGCTTCTTCTTTGTGAGGTAGACGGTGTGATAGTAATCACAGTGGAAGTCCAACCAAAATCTAGGATCAGCGTCCATCTTCTCATAACAGTAGGTCCCTTCTTCTTGGTCTTTCTAGGACTCCGTAGCATTTCGGCTATAGTTCTTAAAACGGGCCCGGTGATTTGAGTCCTGAATCAGTGCTGACACTTCCAAGGGCCCAATTGGTTCGCCAACACCCAAACCTCTATCACTGCTTCTGCGCCATGACTGGAAAGCTGGCCCCTTGCCCTTGTCAGTGGTGGTCCTAGGAACCTTGGAGACCACGTGTTTGGCTTGAGAAGCCGAAGACTCGGCTTCCGCTCTCTTCTTACTCCTATTTCGTGAATCTCCATTTCCTTTGTCATCCTGGCAATTTCACATGATGGGAATAAGATTCTAGGATCAAAGAATGCAGGAGAATCATGCGAGACTAAATTTTGGGATTCAAATTGACAGAAGTCGGACTAGTTTGGCCAGAGAACCGGACATGTTCGCTCTGTCAGGATCCGGACTAGTCTGGTATCGGGGTTCGGACTAGTCCGGACTCTACAGTTTCAAACCCTAACTTTTGAATCTCGCACAAAATCAAGAAACTACCTAGAAATACTTCAAAATGGCATGGAAGGGGTAGTCTATAGGGCATTCATCATAATTCTTTTGAACTTAATCGAGGGATTCACAAGGATTTGAAGAAAAGGAGGGTTAGGTCAAAAATACCTCAAAAGTGAAGGAGAGGCACAAAATCTTGTGGGGAATCGATACGGACTAGTCCGGACTATTTCCTTTCACTCCAAACTTGAAGATCCACTGATTTCCTCGAAGATTCGGTGGAATGGGAAGAAAAATCACCTTAGGGCGGTTGGAGGGTGTGTGTGCGCTCGAGTGGAGAAGGAAAAGGGAGAAAAGAGGTTCTGTAGCTGGGTAGGGTTTATATATCCCCACACTGGACTTGTACAGACCCTAGTTCGAACAAGTCCGGTTTTTCCAGTGCGGACTTGTCTGGACTAGTCCGGTACTACTCGGACTATTCCACCCTATTTATGTATATATGACATATATATAACTTATAGATTATTTTGGACAGGCTTTCACAAAAATATCAAACAGTTTGACCACCAAGCAATTTATCACACATATCATGATCATATTAAGTCAAAAAAGGGCATATTAAAGCTAAGGTTGAGTATTTTCCACAATTCACTCATTGTATATTTTCTAGCCATCTTATTTTGCAAACCTATTCTAAATCACAGCTGTTGTGCAACACTTCAAGCCACATTCCTAAAGTCTAGGATATTTAGCTCGTTTCTAAGTTCACAAAACCGTTTCTCATCAAGTGGCTTGGTAAATATATCGGCTAGTTGTTTTTTGGTAATAACATGCGAAATGGTTATATCTCCCTTAATTGAGTGATCTCTCAAAAAATGGTGTCAAATATCTATATGTTTGGTCCTAGAGTGCTCATCGGGATTATGGGCAATTTTAATGGCACTCTCGTTGTCACATAAAAGTGGAATATGGTTCCTATTATAACCATAGTCCTTTAGAGTTTGTTTCATCCACAGAAGTTGTGCACAACAACTTCCGGCTGCGATATATTCCGCTTCGGCCGTAGATAATGCAATGAAGTTTTGTTTCTTAGAAGACCACGACACAAGAGACCTTCCTAAGAATTGACAAGTTCCGGATGTACTCTTACTATCAACCTTACATCCGGCACAATCCGCATCGGAGTATCCAATGAGATTAAACTTTGATCCTTTTGAATACCATAGCCCTATATTAGGTGTGTGAACTAGATATCTTAATATTCTTTTAACAGCCCTCAAGTGACATTCTTTCGACGCGGCTTGAAATCTTGCACACATACACACACTAAATATAATATCGGGCCTAGATGCACAAAGATAAAGTAAGGAACCAATCATGGAGCGATATACCTTTTGATCCACGCTAGTTCCATCTTCATTGAAATCTAGATGTCCATTTGTCCCCACGGGTATTTTAATGGGCTTGGCCTTGTCCGCGTCAAACTTCTTGAGTATATCTTGAGTGTACTTCATTTGACTTATGAATGTGTCTTCCTTGAGTTGTTTAACTTGAAAACCTAAGAAGAACTTCAACTCCCCCATCATGGACATCTCAAACCTTTCCTTCATTATTTTACTAAACTCATCACAAAAAGACTTGTTAGTAGAACCAAATATAATGCCATCCACATATATTTGGCATATAAATAAATCATCATCAAAATCCTTTGTGAATTGTGTATAGTCGTCTTTTCCTATCCTAAAACCATTTTTAATAAGAAAATCTCTAAGGCAAGTAAAAGATGCTAAATACTTATCACAATATTTTGTAAGGATAAGAGTGCATAAAACAATTTATGTGATAAAAGTATAGCAAGTAGTGTATGAAACCCTAATATGCAAGATCAACGATGAGCAAGTAAGTAAGTGGACAATGACACGGAAATTTTTCACCGAAGTTCGGTTCCACAAAGGAACCTACATCTCTGTTGAGGAGTCCACAAAGGACTAGGTTTCTTTCAACCTTTATCCTCACCAAGTGATCACAAAGATCAAACTCAGTTTATCCACTAACAATCACAAGTGTAATACAAACTTTCCGGGTCTGACCACAACTTAGGAGCCACCGGGCAACACCTAGCCGTCTAGGATTCACTTCCAAGAGTATCAAACACAAGGCAACAACCAAGTAATGAAAATGAATCAAAGAGCTCAATCCCTAGGTGGTTCTAACTCCAAATCACTCACAAACTCTCAACTTTCACCAAGAATTGATTTTGTGCGCAAGAGGGTGAGAGAGTGTGCCGAAAAAGCTCAAGAATGCTTGTGACAACTTTTAGAATTGTCAGCTTTTGAAATGGGGGCTAGTTGACTCCTTTTATAGAGTCTCTGAAATGTTACCGTTACCAACCACAGAAGTCCGGACTAGTCCGGACCTCGACCTGGACAAGTCCGGACATGGGGCCCACACTCTGTAGAATGATGTCCCCTTCAATAGTCACTAAAATTTCTAAAAGATTCTGAGTCCGGACTAGTCCGGACATCGATCCGAACAAGTCCGGACATGTCCGAAAACATCAGAACCTTCTTTTCCGCATTACCATCCGGATAAGTTCGGCTGTCCGGACTTGTCCGGATAGAGTCCGGACACATCAGAAACTACTTTTCCGTATGCCACACCGGACAAGTCCGGGTCCGGACTAGTCCGGACATAATGTCTGAACAAGTCCAGACACATCAATACCTCCTTTTCCATGGGGTATCCTGGACAAGTCCGGACACATCAGTACCTCCTTTTCCGTGGGGTACCCCGGACAAGTCCGGGTGTAGACTAGTCCGGACCTTCTGTCTGGATAAGTCCGGACATGTCTGGATTTGTCCTTTTAAACTTCTCTACCCTTTCTTTTTAGCTAAACTTTTAGGATTGAGCTCTAATCATTTTCACACTTACTTGATGTTGTGTTCCTCTTAATAGTACGGCATTTTCTATACTCAACAAAAATAAAACCCTCATTCTATGCATAGGTCTTTAACGCCCTTTCCTTTTTCCTTTTTGGAGGGATACAACTTTCTTTTCTTTTTTGAATCTGCATACACTCTTTGCAAAACTCATTAGTTCTTTAATTGTTTTTCATTAATCAGCCAAAACCCACTAGGGAGGCCTAGATGCACTTTCAATATCGTCCATAGCTTCTAACTTTAACCAATACATAGGACAGTTGTCGCAAGTCTTCATAGACGTCGGGCTCTTTCACGCACTGTCCAAATTATGAAGTTATAAGAATACTTTATAATACTTATTAGTTACAAGAATACTTTATAAATACTCATAAGTTAACGAGAAAACGTTACATATTCTCAGAACCAGGAAAGGAAATTAGGTCATCTATTTATTCCGTCCCGTCGCATCATTTCTACTTGTTTGCTCGTAGGTTGATGCCTATGTGTCAAATTTTGCTTGTGGAACTCACTGGACAGGAAAAAACTTTCACGAATATAAATTTGCATAATATGCCGATGAGCATCAATGTTAGGACAAATATTTACTCGAAATATTTGTGCATCCCATCTATATTAGCATACATGTATAGGAAAGCAGTCGTTCTTTCATCTGCGATACAATTGTAGCTCCGGCTACCACCAACAGTAGTGCCCCTCGTTGCAAAAATAGAGACATCGCTGCAAGGTGGATGTTCATCCATACTGTATCGCATCACCGAAGTATTTACATTTTGTTGCTCTACAAAGTAAACACTTAAAAAGTATCCCACTTCCTGAAAGGTAAATGCTTCGGCGATGTACCCTTCCACCCTTGCCCGGTTGCCAACCATTGGTTTCATATATCCAAGTGCTCTTTCACTGTGATACATCCATCTATATTGAACAGGACCGCCTACTTTAGCCTCAAATGGAATATGGATAAGGAGATGCTACATTGGATTGAAGAAACCTGGAGAAAAACTTCACATCTTTCATAATAGTACCGGTATCTCCTTCTCCAACTTATTCATCATCTTTACCGTGATTTCTTTAGCATAAAGCTGTCTATAGAATTAGCTAAGCTCGGCTAACACCTTCCATGGCTCATTTTAGACTAGCTGTGTAACCATCTAGGAATTTCAAACTTTTCAACCATTTCATGACTTATTTCTTTTCTTTAGAACGAAGACGGAAAGAAGCATGTGGCTTACCACCGCTTTTGGAGAGATCAGGAGTTGGACGGTTACAAAGCTCTGCATGATCCTTTTGAGCCTTTATATTGTCTATTGTTTTGCCTCCACGCATTTGCTTATTATACATTCACCCATGTTATGCTTCTAATGCATAACATCAATGTTGTGTATTAAAATCAAGGACTTCATATACGGGAGCTCTCATATTCCACATATATGGGTCCAATTGTTTTACTCTCCGTAACCTACAAAATATCCAGAACGACTTTTATCTGCCATCAGTTTGTCCAACATATCAGAAACTTTTGACCCGTTTTGACGTTTTCGTGGTCCTTTTGTTACAACTGTGTCCTTTCTAAATACATTCTTCTGTTGTCAAAACATGTGATTTCGAGGCAACCAACTTCTATGACAATAGAAGTAGCATATCTTGCCTCCATGAGTAAGTCAAAAGCAATCCGTGTCCGAAGCACATATCGGGCACGTCAAACGACCGTGAGTGCTCCATCCAGAAAATATACCGTCTACTGAAAAATCATGGACGGACCATAAGTAATCAGCCCGCAAGTTGAATTTCTGCTTCTTATAACAATGGTACGCTTCGACTCCTGTCTACAACATTTTCAGCTCTTCAATCATACGTTTCAACATCATGTTTAGACATGACTCAGGATGTTCCAGTCCAGGTATGATGAGGCAAATAAATATGAATTCATACTTCATACAAAGAGGGTAGGTTGCATGGAATAACAAAAACGGGCCAACATGAGTATGGTGTGGCATTTGTACTAAATGGTGAGAAGCCATCTGTAGCCAACCCGATGCGAACATTTCTCGCATCACTGGCAAAGTATGGATTGTAGCGGTCCAGCGCCTTCCATTCCTCACCATCGTACGGGTGCGTCATGATTCCATTGCTCTAACGTACACCATCTTTGTGCCATCTCATGTGTCTGGCTGTTCTTTTTTAAATAACCAACCGCTTCAATCAGGGTGTCAGTGGTAAGTAACGAAGTTGCTTATGTACGAATTATGCCATCACATTATCACCATCATTGTTAACAACTTCGACAAACCTCGAATTACCATATTTTAAACACTTGTTCTATTTTGCATGCTTTTTCCAAAAAAGCATACATTTGTCTAGACACACATCAATCTTTTCATATTTCATACTGAGACCGGACAACAATTTTTTGACAGATACATATCTTTAGGCACTTTGTGAGGTTGTGGCAGCATATCGCTGATCAATTTGATTAGGTCGTTGTAACAGTTGTTGGAAAGAAGTACTTAAACTTAATTTTCATAAGTCTAGTGATGAACATGAGAGTCACTTCTGTGTGTTCATGAAGTGACTCTTCTGAAGCTTTGAGAAGCTTGAAGAACGCTTCTACCTCCATTGTTGGAGGATCCTCCGTAGCCTCTGGTTCAATAGCTTGTAGCATCTCATCCATCCGATCAACCCTCTTATTGTCATCATCCACTTGCACTTCTTGTACGGCTTGAGAAGCTGTCACGCCATGAAAGCTCCACATCTCATAATGTGACATGTAACCATTTTGACACAAGTGTATCGAAATAGTCATTTTATCAAACCACTTTGTGTTTTGGCATTTCGTACATGGGCACCGCACCTTATCAATTGTCGACAACGAAGAAGTGTAAAGGTACCAATAATATTAATAAAAAGAAACTCAAGTTTTATCAAGCATTTGGTTTCATGTGTATGAAAATTGGAAGTTGTTTAAACTTTCACATGTGATGATGCACATGAGAGCTCTCTCTACAAAGCTCATGTTTATTTGCATGCTTGAAACCAAGGTGGATTTAAAACCACAGATTTGAAGTATCATATGCAAGAGAAAGTTGTAAATCAGATTGTGAACTAAATTTGTTCAACTCAAATTTCAAATGAGGGCAACACAATGGAAATGTAAACTGTTGTGTTCAAACTCTCATTTGCAGCAGCTAAATTTAAAATCAGATTTCTTATTGAACTCCATATAGTGGGTATGCAAAGTTTCATGAATTTTTGAAATGTTTTACTATCCATTTTCCAAATGACTTTGGATGAAACTTTCCCAATTATCCAACTACAGTTTGGATTTGAACTTCCCACAATTGAGTTTCATCATTGCCAAATTTTGGAGATATTTTAGAGGATAAGAGGGAGCTGACTTGTGGGACCCACGGGTCAGCCACGGTGAACCAAATATCAGAGAGTTGGGTCACTGTTTCTCCACTCGAAGGCCACCAAGATAGAGGCGAAGCTTCACCCGGGTGACACTGAGACACACCGAGGACACCTCCTCGCGGCCTCAATCGCGCTGGCGAGATGCTTCTCGGCCTCATCACCTCATGTCGTGCTCGTTTTGCCCACGAACAGAGACACCGCAGAAGCTTTCCTCCCTCTCGCGCACACGAACGGAACACACCACCGCCACTTTGGTTGATCGAGCGCCGATCGATTTGCCCCAAACAAAGCCCACTGAGTAGCAAAACCGCAACGTTATTATCTCCTCTACCTCCTCGACGCGCCACCAAGTGAGATCGTCCTCCCCAACCCCGAGAACCCCGTTTTCTCGCGGCGGCCGATAGAAACCGACGGAGGAGGCGCACGTGGCCATCCCTAACCGGGGTGTTTCACGCCCGAGCAAGTACGCTCACGTAAGTGTTAGGAATTCATGCTGCTCACGTCCAAAGATCAAGCCGAACCAGTGATCATCGACGGCGAATTTTAAAGTTTTCCTCCGATCGGTGCAAACCGACCCGCGGGTAAAGAAATTCCAAATTCCCGATCAATTCCTTCTTAGATCCCAAAATACAACACACACACGAGCTAGACTCGATGGTGAACAACTTTTCTTCACAACCCAAGCATGAAACCCCTGTAGACGGCCTATTACGAGCAGTTCGAACGGCGCCAATGGCGGAAGCCATCGGGTGCACGGTGCAACCTTAGTTAGGGACTTTCCTTTGCTTTTTGGATTGCTTGACGACCTTCTCTAGCAACCACCGGTGCTCTAGCGCTTGTAAACCGAAGGTTTGAGGGTTTAGGCTAGCGGGTAGACGCTGCCGAAGCTACACCGAGCCGCCGCACCGTCGCTAGCAGTGGTGGGGTCATCACCGGCGTGGGGCGACCTTTCCAACGTGTTCAGCATGTAATTTTAGAGGTTGGCAGCGAGTGGGAGCTCGGGAGGAGGTCGGGAGGCCGAAGTCCGGTGAGCTCCGGCAAGGGGGGCGGCGCGAGCGCGCGGGAACGGGTGAGAGGTTGAAGAAGCGCCCAGCCCCACCCGTCAGCCTCTGAGTTAAAAGGGGTTGGATTATCTGTGTAAGTGCATCTAGGTATCCCCGTGTGTTTTGGATGATTGATGACGACAAATTAAGAGACTAATGAGCTGAGATGATCATAAGCACAGGACATTTCCAAGGTGGACACCTAAACTCTCAAAAAAAAGGGAAAAAGATGAAGAACGGCGTTGAAGACTCGAAGAGTAGAAATTAGGGTTTCACTTGAGTCCTTAGTAGGCTAGCTGTGTAAAAGTGAGAGTGTGTGTGTCAAGTGCATTGAGATCATAGAAGAGAGCTCAAAGCATTAGAAGTGTCAAATCCTCAGTGGAGAGAGGTAGAGGGGTAAAGTTGGGCTGGGCGGACTTGTCCGAGCCAGAGGCCGGACTAGTCCGGAAGACCCATGGCTTAGTCCGTTTTGGGGCGGACTAAGAGTTCCTGACTGAGTTTGGACTTGTCTATTTTGGGACGGGCTAGTCCGTTTCTCTCTTGGTGAGAGTGTTTTGGGACTAAGTCCTGGTAGACCGGACTTGTCTGCCTCAGTGGTCGGACTGGTCCGGGCTAGCGAGACTTGTCCGTTTTCACACGGACAAAGAGTTCCTGTGTGAGATCGGACTAGTCCGGTGTAAGGTGGACTAGTCTGGACTTTTGGTAGGTGGCAACGGTTGGCTTCGGGACTTCTATAAAAGGAGATGCCCCGACCTTATTTAAACAACTCTGGAACCCTAGTGCCGCCACAGCCTTTCTAGAGCCTCTCCAAGCCTTCTCCATTGCCTACTCACCCTTTTGAATCAAATCCTAAGTGAATTTGGTTGTGTGAGAAGAAGAGAAGGAAGAACTTCGCGTTTAAGGCTCTCGGGGTAATCTCGTGCACTTGGTGTGACATGTGGCTTGTAAGATCGGTGAAGCGTTATAGAAGTGATCATATGGGAGCCTCATATTGTGAGCAGCCCCAAACTTTGTAAGTTCACCCTTGAGATAGTGAAGAACCGGGTTGGCCTTAGTGGCGACTGTGGGGACCACCACGTGGTTCACCCACTCCAGGATCACATAGGGTGGTGTCGTGCGATGCGGCACCCAACAGCACACACGAAAAGATTAAAGAACAACATACAAACTTTTATTTGATATAAAACAGCGGAAGTCTTTTACAAAATATAACTATACAGCGGAAGTAATGTACAATAGTAGCCTCTCATCCTGACTATGCAAAAGTGCAGCCGTCCAGCCCGGGGACGCTACACGCTAGCAGCATGAAACCGGAGATCACGGCGGCGTGCAGGGCTCCATCTTGGTCGTGTACCCTGACGGGGGCATCGCCTCGTCCTCGGAACCCTCCTCATAGCTCTCACCTGCATACAGCTCAAATATTGCAACCGTGAGCACGATGGCTCAGCAAGGCTTAACCGTCTAGCCTAGGCATGGAACTCTACATGCAGGGAGGTGTATGATAGGAAAAAGGAATTTGCGACAAAGACACGCCTATAAGTTGGTCCTTACTTTCAGTTTTATAGCAGCAAATTCATGTGCCATAGGCAGCCCTCACATCAGAAGTCCACAATCAAACAAGAAACGCTTTCCTCCGATGTGGTGATGCCCAAAGCGGAAAGTAAACTTAATTAGCTCTACATCTACAGCAGACATGGTTTCCAAAACATTAATCTATCATCACAGCATATTATCATTCAACTGGCTTACTTCACTTCTTACTATGTCACGAAACAGTGAACAAGCGGTACTCAAATAACCGCGAGGGACGGTGATTGCAATCAGGAGACACCCGGACAACACGTTTCATACACCCACTTTCAGAAGCGTGATTCCACACCCCTTCCTACTCTGTTGTATGCAACAACCTTTCAAAGGCAATCCAAATGCCGAACCGGTCCATCCGTAACGGGCAGGAGGTCCCCGCGTGGAGCGTGACTGTGCCCACCAGCAGATTTACACCTTGCTACCCTCAACCCACTCCTATTTACGGTTGGGTAAGCCTCGGCACCCAGGTTAACCATTTACATCGGTTTCCTGCTTATGTCAGTATGCCATCTGGTACTGTTCGATACTTGTTCAGCAGGCCCGCACACGACTCGGTCCTCAATCGACACCAACAGGGCTACGCACGTGAGACCTCCGCTCACTGCTTCCTATCTCCCCTGCTGGGTCTCATTTTCTCCACTTTTAAGCCATTTTCTATTCTGACCAAACCGTGTGATAAACCTTACCTCGCGAGTAGATTCCAACTACTCGACTTCTACCGAGGTCCTAAGCATATTAGCGGGGCCTTGTCTACTCGTCGGCTTTGTAATCTACCTAAGCCTTCATAGGATTGAAAAGGTTATGCAAGTGGGGTTTCAAACACCTTAACTCTAATGCAAACATTCACCCTAGACATAAGTGATACAATTAAAGAATTTTATAAAAGGTACTTAAGTGCAAACCGGGGCTTGCCTGCTTGCGAGTTAGATGGGAAGTCAACTTCAGGTGGCAGGACGTCCAAAGGCTTCGGTGCGTCCTCAACTTCGGTCACTAAATGAAATGTAGCAAAATAGATGTATAAGTATTAAGGATTCATAAGAATTGAACTACTATTCATAGCTATTGCTATTTAGGATCCTTAATTGGCTTTGGGAATTTTACAGTGGATACTAGGCCCTATAAGGATGATTTGAGCCAAATTTGGAGATATATCATTGCATAATGTAGTCTTTAAAATTCCTACAAGTACCATGCTTATCTGAATTACGAGCCCAAATCAGGAGCTTCGATATAGCTAGAAATGGAAGATCTGATTAGGGTAAGTCTCCATGGTTCTAACAAAATTTGTTTCACCATTTTTGGAGCTACCATCAGAGAGATATGAATTTTTGAAGTTTGGACAGGAGTGCTGAACAATTTCTGTTTAAATTTGAATTTCCAAATAAAGGCTGAATTTGGGAAGGTAATTTGACCTAGAAAATGAACTCCAATGAAGCTCAAATTTTTACTGGAGATCAGTAATGTCATGAGGAACTTCCTGGCCAAATTTGAAGAAATTTCATAACAGAGATATTCTGGACTAAATTCCCAAAGATTTAACTTTGATGAATCTTGGAGAAATATCCAGAGATCTTCAGATCAATTTCTTTGCATTTCTGCAAAGTACTGACTGAGATAAACCCAAAAAAAATTGTTTCACCAATTTTGGACATCCCTACAGAAAGTTATGGAGGTATGAAGGTTGAACCATTTTCTGGAAATCAATTCTATGATTTTTAGCTAATTTATTTGATCCTGAGATAACCTACTGATTAAGCCCTCTAAATAAGCTCCAGAAATCCTAAAATTTTTACTGGAGGTCAGGCACTATGAAAAGGACTAGCTGCCCAAATTTGGGAATATTTCATAAAGAATTGCTCTTGTAATAAATCCCTAAAGGATTTACTAAAAACAATTCTACAGAAATTCCTGGGCATTTTCATAGCATGCAATTTGTTCCTCTGTAAAGTACCCTCCTAAGGATTCAGACAAAATTTGTCTCACCCTTTTTGGAACTGTCTACACAAAGTTATGAATTTTTCAAACTGTGATAGCTCTCTGTTTAAAATCTACACAGAGACTTAACAGGGGGCCCACTGGTCAGGTCCTTCTTCAACCTCCCGCCAGAGGCGCGCGTGCACACCAGTTCAAATCGTGGCATGGCTCGTTCTCCCTCATTTCTCAACCAAATTAGCTCCGGTTTCGTCCTACATGCTCCTGGGAACATGGCGCAGCTGCCGGGCAAGGTTTCCACGCATGAAAACGGCCGAAAACAGGCCGGCACCGGTGGGGCGGCTCGGGAGCTCGGTATCAACGCGTTCCGGCGCGTCCAAAGCTTCTCCCGGCGAGATACCTTTCCCTAAAGCATCACCAATGATCGGGGAACATGGAACGCAGGCTAAACCTTGCAGCAAATGGCCGGAACATAGGGTTCACCGGAGGACCGACCCGTTTTTGCCTCCGCCAGTGATTTCTTGTCGCCCGGGGCGTGTGGTCGATGGTTTGCTGCGGTATTTGGCGTGGGAGGGCGCTAGGATCACTAGTTTCTGTGGCTTGAATTGTAGAACCGATGATCAACCACGTTGGACGAATTTCCAGTTTTGGTGTGGGTCGGTTCTTCACGTGTACCGGCGCCAAAACCTAGATTCCGGCGAGACAGTGATGGGGAAGGGCAAGGGGACTGCGGTAGCATGATCTACACACCTTGGCGCACCTTAGGGAGGTGTTGGACGTGCGGGAGAGGCGTTGGAGCGGCCGGAAGACGAGGTGCAGCGAGGTACAGCGTGCTCTGTGTTCTCCCGGTGAAGAACAGCTTGGGCACTGCGAGGGGAGCTCGGGGATGAGCTGAGGAGCGGTGGAACACGTTGAGGGGTCGCTGGCGCACCTCCTGGGGCGATAAACCACTGCTGGGAGGGCTGGAGGGCTGCTGAATGACAAGCACAGGGGTGGACGCACGGTGTGTTGCTCGTGAGCGCTGAGAGGCTGAGGGTTCCTCGGTGTAGCGTGGAGAAAAGAACTCAATCGGGCTGCTTCAACTCTGGATAACCCACGCCTGAGTTGCCTTCGGGAGCACGCTGCAGCAAGCAGTTCGGTGGAGCTTCGAGCGGGAGTACGCTGCAGGAGCTGGCATGCTGGTGAGCAACCGAGGTAAACAGAAAGTTCTTCTCTGGGTGGCTGACTAGTGGGTCCCACCCCCTCTCAATTTAATTAACTTTTCTACTGATATTTTCACCACAGCTACTCCAAATTGAATGTTTTACTTCACCTCAAAGTTAAGTTTGAATTTGAAGAATTCAAATGGTTTGAATTCTGGTGTAGAATTTGAATGTGGTTTGATCATTTGAATTTAAAAATGAGTTTGAATTCTCCACTTTGTATTGCCTCAAAAATATAGCAAACCAGTTCCAAAATTTTCAATTTTTGGCATGGCTGCTCATTCAAAGGTGGAGAACACATTTGTGAAACCCAATTTTCAAATTGAGGGAATTGGAATTTGAAACTGAATTTGAAATTCAGATTAGAGGGCTCTTCCTTTTAATCCCAAACAAATATTGAAACTCCTCCAAATGAGCTGAAATTTGGAAGGGTGAATATTTGGACTATGAAGATCCAAGCTGTGCATTTAGATCCCCATGTTTGGAAGTTTTGGGAAGTCTAAACCCTCACTTTGAACATACCCCATTATAATTCAAAGTTTTAATTCTCCTCATTTTTCATAAGTGCACATGAGCAGAATTTTCTTGCTACCACTTTTGGGGATTTTACATCCCTCCCCCCTTAAAAAGAATTCGTCCCGAGATTCCAAAGGAAAAGTAAAGTGGGGAAAACCTTACCGGGTATATGATGATAGCAAGTCCGGATAATACGCTCGTAGATAATCCTCGCTTTCCCATGTCGCCTCATCAGCGGTATGGTTACTCCACAAGACCTTGTAGAACCATAAGGTCCGGTTTCTTGTGGCACGAGTCTTTTCATCAATGATCCGGATTGGATACTCCGTGTACGTGAGGTCCGGTTGAAGAACTTCTATGTCTTCAGTGCGGATTTCAGCTGAGGGTTTGAGGCATTTCCTCAGCTGAGAGATGTGGAAGACGTTGTGAATGCCTGCGAGCGACGCCGGTAAATCTAGGCGATAGGCCACGGGTCCACATTTTTCAATAACGGTGAACGGACCAATGAACCGCTGTGCAAGTTTACCCTTCACTCCGAAACGGTGAACTCCTTTCATCGGAGACACACGGACATACACATGGTCCCCGATGTTGAAGTGGAGAGGACGGCGTCTTTTATCCGCATAGCTTTTCTGACGAGATTGAGCAGCCTTGAGGTTGGCTTGTATCACTCGCACTCGTTCTTCAGCTTCATTCACCAGTTCAATGCCGTAGATGACTCGCTCGCCGGACTCACACCAGTTGAGAGGTGTGCGACATTTCCGGCCGTAGAGAGCTTCATACGGCGCCATCTTGATGCTAGCTTGATAGCCATTGTTGTAAGAAAACTCCACCAACGGCAAATGATCGTCCCAATTCTTGCCGTGGTGAATGGCACAAGCGCGTAGCATGTCTTCAAGCACTTGATTCACCCGTTCAGTTTGACCATCTGTCTGCGGGTGATACGCGGAGCTTCGGATCAGTTTGGTCCCCAATGATGCGTGCAGCTGTTCCCAAAACCGAGAGACAAACAGCGCACCGCGATCTGAAATAATGGAGCGGGGAACACCGTGCAAGCATAAGATTCTTGCAATATAAAGCTCCGCATATTGCTTGGCCACGTAACTGGTATGTACGGGAATGAAATGAGCCGACTTGGTTAGTCAATCGACTATCACCCAAATCGAGTCATGTTTGTGAGACGTGAGAGGTAATCCGACTATGAAGTCCATGCTGATATCCTCCCACTTCCACGCCGGAATGTTCAACGGTTGCAGCTGTCCGGCTTTACGCATATGGTCGGCTTTCACCCGCCTACATGTATCACATTCGGATACGTACTTTGCGATTTCTCTTTTCATCCGCTTCCACCAAAACCTTGTTTTCAGATCTTGGTACATCTTGTTGCTGCCCGGATGAATAGAATACTTGGACAAATGAGCTTCGTCCAATATTTTCCTCCGAAGCTTCATGTCGCGGGGTACCACTATACGGTCTTTAAACCATAGTGTACCGTTATCATCTCTTCGGAAGCATTTCATTTCACCATTCTTCATCCTTCTCCAAATGTGCGACATTCCCACGTCTTTCTTCTGCGCTTCCATAATCTCCTCTCGTATTGTAGGGACGAGAGCAAGATTATACAATGCCCCATATGGAACCAAGTACAGACTCGGCTCCTCCTCTTCAAGTGGGGTGATGGACAGACTGTTGACATGGGATTTGCGGCTTAAGGCATCGGCAACCACGTTTGCCTTCCCGGGATGGTAGTGAATCTCGATCTCATAGTCTTTGATCAGTTCTAGCCATCTCCGTTGCCGCATATTCAACTCCTTTTGAGTGAATATATATTTCAGACTTTTGTGGTCGGTGTAGAGGTGCACTAAGTTCCCAAGCAAATAGTGCCTCCACATCTTCAAGGCCAATACCACAGCAGCGAGCTCAAGATCATGAGTCGGATAGTGCTGCTCATGGTTACGAAGTTGACGTGAGCCATAGGCGACCACTCTGCCTCCTTGCATCAATACACAGCCAAGCCCGATACCAGACGCATCACAATATACATCAAAGGGCTTGGTTGTATCCGGTTGAGCTAACACCGGGGCTGTTGTAACATGCTTCACTAATGCTTGGAAAGCTTCTTCGCAAGCTGAGCTCCAAACATATTTGATCCCCTTCTTCAACAGTTCAGTCATCGGCTTAGCAAGCTTGGAGAAGTTCGGTATGAATCTCCGGTAATATCCTGCTAACCCGAGGAAACTTCTGACTTCATGGACTGATGTGGGGGACTTTCATTTCAACACTTGTTCGATTTTGCTTGGATCAACTGCAATTCCTTCTGAAGAAATGATATGACCAAGGAATGGCACTTGGCTGATCCAAAACTCGCACTTGCTGAACTTAACATAAAGCTTATGGTCTCTTAATCGCTGAAGTACAATATGCAAGTGTTTGGCGTGTTCTTCTTCAGTCTTGGAGTAAACCAAGATGTCGTCTATGAACACCACCACAAACTTGTCCAACTCCGGCATGAACACTGAGTTCATGAGATACATGAAGTGTGCCGGGGCGTTGGTGAGACCAAAGGACATGACGAGGTATTCATACAACCCATATCTCGTCGAGAAGGCCGTCTTTGGGATATCCTCCACTCGGATCTTGATTTGATGATATCCGGAGCGAAGATCCATCTTGGAAAATACACTCGCACCCACAAGTTGATCAAAGAGAATAGCGATGCGGGGCAGTGGATATTTATTCTTGATGGTGACGGCGTTGATAGGTCGGTAGTCCACACACAACCTCAAGGTTTCATCCTTCTTCTTCACAAACAGCGCCGAGCATCCCCATGGCGAGGAACTCGGTCGAATGAAACCCTTCTTCATCAAATCGTTGAGCTGCTCCTTTAGTTCAGCCAGCTCATTCGGAGCCATCTTATATGGTCTCCGTGAGATTGGTGTCGTCCCAGGTACGAGTTCAATCTTGAACTCGACATCTCTTTCGGGTGGCACGCCCGGAAGATCATCCGGAAAGACATCCGGGTATTCACGGACCACACGAATATCCTCAAGTTTCGTGGCTTCCGTGTTATATGTGGCTGGGGTTTCTTGAACCAAACGGTCAAGAATAAGAACATGTGGTTCATGAAGTGGAGAGTTTAAACGAACCACACGTGGAATGATGTCAAGAACAGCACCATGGCGATGTAGCCATGACATTCCTAAAATGACATCAAGTTTTTGACTCTCTAACATGATTAGAGAAGTCGGATATAGATTCCCACCCAACTGTAATGGTGCTCTATAGACCATTCTATCAGCTGTTATTTTCCCACCCGGAGAACATATCAAATATGAATTATTTGTGGGAATGATAGGCAGTTGATATTTAATAACATAAGACTGACTTATAAAATTATGGGTGGCACCGGAGTCAAAAAGTATGACTACGGGATGATCCAGGTAAGAGAACGTACCCGCGAGGACGGGTTCGCCTTCCGGTACGTCTTCGATAGCTAAGTGGTGAACGTTGCCGGGTTTTGGTGCTGGTTTCTTGGGCTGATTGTGGGGCTGATTAGCACCCTGATATGGTGCTGCACCCCTGCCCTGTCGCGGCTCGGGGCAGTCTCTTGAAATGTGCCCGACACGGCCACACGTGTAGCACGTGTAAGGTGTCGGGGTCCCACCGACTTGAGGACGGAATCCCGGTACACGCTGTTGAAACTGAGGCACACGCGGGACCATCCTTTGCTGCTGCTGTTGCTGTGATGGATATGTCGGTCGAAAGCCAGGCGCATTATATTGCCGACCGCGAAACTGAGGCGGTCGCGCCGGTGGCTGCCATCTCTGACCGGATGGTGAGCGATATACCACATGGTATTTCTGTGGCGTTCCACCACTGCTGCTCGTCAGCGCGCTGCGTTTCCTCTTGTCAGAACCGCGCTCGCGCTGAGCATTTTCTTGTAGAATCGTGGCATTAACTAGATCGTTGAATGTGCCGCGATTGCTCTGGGCGAGATGGACCTTCATCTTTGAATTCAGGCCCCGGAAGAACGCATTGCGCTTGTTGTCTTCCGTGCCCACAAATCCTGGCGCATACTGCGCCAGCCGGTTGAATAACCTGGAGTACTCATGAGCACTCCTCTCGCCTTGTCGTAGCGCCAGGAACTCCTGGAGCTTCATTTCAATCACACCGGGAGGTATGTGATAGGCGCGGAACGCCTCCCGGAACTCCGTCCATGTGACGGCATGGCCAGCCGGTAAGGAGGCGGTGTAGTTCGCCCACCAGGTACCGGCTTCTCCTTGAAGCTGTTGCGCTGCGTACAGCGCCTTCTGATGTTCGGTGCATCGCAGCAGCCCGAACTTCGCCTCCAGAGTGCGGATAAAGCTGTCCGCCTCCAAAGGTTCTTCGGCCTCCGTGAAGACCGGTGGATGGGTCGCAATGAATTCTGAATATGAACTTTGTTGAGGCTGGCGTTGCCCATTGTCTTGGCATCCTCCCTGATGGGACGCATTTTGCTGGACTAGCATCCGCAGCAACTCGGTTTGCTCGTCGCGCGAGCCGAGCACTGCGGCGAGAACCTCCGCCAGGTTCCTTGGGAGTTCTGGTGGTGGAGGAGGTGGTTGCTGCTGCGTCGTGGTTTGCTCCGGAGGTGGAGACTCATCACCACAAACTTGACTCGGACCTCCCTCCTCTTGCGTTGAACGTGTCCGCACCATTCTGCATTCAGACCATTCAAACGATCAGCGCATGTTGGTTTATTTCATCCAGTCTATACAATAATAGTGCGAGAATGGGATAAATAATGTGCATAACAATCACACATATGGATAAAGTATAAACTTTATGCAACATATACATCCTTAGACCGTGTCATACGATCGAGTTCCAAAGTATTGAACTTTATGGGTTTAAAAGTTCATTTCGACCATCGGGGTCACCACGGGATGTTAAGTGTGTTAGCATGCGTAATTCCTCGCTATTGTATTGGACCCAAACATGTACTAACTCGAAGTGATGTGTCAAATGCATAAACCCTTCGACTCCAACTCGCTGTTTTACAACAGCCACTGGACGTCGAACGGTGAAACTAAGTGTTTTGGTCAAAATACGGAAAATTCCAGAGAGCATTTGGTCTGCCCTGTTTCTGGACAGTATCTAATCATCTGAGATTTTCATCCGTTTGGAGGGAGATTTTGTTCTGGAGCTCTACAGAAAAGTTGTAGAGGACTTCTAAACCTTTCCAGAATGGTATCCCACACCTCCATTGGTTCAACCAATCTTAAGTTATGCCCTGTTCAAGTTCAGAGAAATTTCTGCCAAAAACAGGGGAGATTGTTCCTAAGCTTTTGAGATTGAACCTATACTCCCAATTGACTCTTAGTTCAATATAGGAGTTTACTAACCCCTAAATGAATTCCTATACTTCATTGTGATTCTTTTCTTTGAAAATAAACTTTTATGCAGTCGGTACTACGTTTCCTCACCAAAGAAAAATCCTAAACCGGTATTCCGGCATATACGTGTCACATGGTGGAACTAAAGACGTCACTCACAAACGGTTTATACACGTCATGCACTAATGTGGTTAATGTACCTGCAGAAGAACACACAATAATGGTGCATATAAAGGTTTTTAACATTACAGGCAGTTCCATATCATATTAAAAACATACGGTCTGTATCATTGCCATACGGATCGTCCTTGAGTCAAGCCACGTCTCAAGGTACATGGTCGTGTTTTCACACCACACGACAGGGAACCCGAGTAGAGCGCGAACGGGTCGTCACGGTTGGGAATTTTATCAACCCAACGGATACCACCTACTGCCTCATGACCGTTGAGGCACGCCGATGGCGAGCGCTGCGTATGGCCCTTTGAACATTGAACGTTCAAGAGTTGCATACTATCGTGTTGCTTACCACACGATGGGGTATTCTCACTTTTGCCTAAAGCACGCTGGAGATCAGCGTTTTCATATGCTCTCAGAACCATGGAGAGGTTCAGAGACTCATATTAACTACTGTGCCAAGCCACGGTATAACCTTCCATACTATTACTCGTATGGGGAGTTACCGCAATTGATCCGCCTGCGGTGGCGTACCTTACCTCTTACCTGACGTCGGAGCGTCGTTACAGAATGTATAACACATAAGTTAGCTTTTCCACCTTAGTAACTACTACTATCATAGACTTTATGCGGGCTTAAAGACTAATCCTCACTCGACTACTTCTAAGTTTTCAAAAATAGGCTCTTTTCGAGCGTGCTATTCCCAATGCGGCTCTGATACCACGCCTGTGGGGACCACCCCGTGGTTCACCCACTCCAGGATCGCATAGGGTGGTGTCGTGCGATGCGGCACCCAACAGCACACACGAAAAGATTAAAGAACAACATACAAAATTTTATTTGATATAAAACAGCGGAAGTCTTTTACAAAATATAACTATACAGCGGAAGTAATGTACAATAGTAGCCTCTCATCCTAACTATGCAAAAGTGCAGCCGTCCAGCCCGGGGACGCTACACGCTAGCAGCATGAAACCGGAGATCACGGCGGCGTGCAGGGCTCCATCTTGGTCGTGTACCCTGACGGGGGCATCGCCTCGTCCTCAGAACCCTCCTAATAGCTCTCACCTGCATACAGCTCAAATATTGCAACCGTGAGCACGATGGCTCAGCAAAGCTTAACCGTCTAGCCTAGGCATGGAACTCTACATGCAGGGAGGTGTATGATAGGAAAAAGGAATTTGCGACAAAGACACGCCTATAAGTTGGTCCTTACTTTCAGTTTTATAGCAGCAAATTCATGTGCCATAGGCAGCCCTCACATCAGAAGTCCACAATCAAACAAGAAACGCTTTCCTCCGATGTGGTGATGCCCAAAGCGGAAAGTAAACTTAATTAGCTCTACATCTACAGCAGACATGGTTTCCAAAACATTAATCTATCATCACAGCATATTATCATTCAACTGGCTTACTTCACTTCTTACTACGTCACGAAACAGTGAACAAGCGGTACTCAAATAACCGCGAGGGACGGTGATTGCAATCAGGAGACACCCGGACAACACGTTGCATACACCCACTTTCAGAAGCGTGATTCCACACCCCTTCCTACTCTGTTGTATGCAACAAACTTTCAAAGGCAATCCAAATGCCGAACCGGTCCATCCGTAACGGGCAGGAGGTCCCCGCGTGGAGCGTGACTGTGCCCACCAGCAGATTTACACCTTGCTACCCTCAACCCACTCCTATTTACGGTTGGGTAAGCCTCGGCACCCAGGTTAACCATTTACATCGGTTTCCTGCTTATGTCAGTATGCCATCTGGTACTGTTCGATACTTGTTCAGCAGGCCCGCACACGACTCGGTCCTCAATCGACACCAACAGGGCTACGCACGTGAGACCTCCGCTCACTGCTTCCTATCTCCCCTGTTGGGTCTCATTTTCTCCACTTTTAAGCCATTTTCTATTCTGACCAAACCGTGTGATAAACCTTACCTCGTGAGTAGATTCCAACTACTCGACTTCTACCGAGGTCCTAAGCATATTAGCGGGGCCTTGTCTACTCGTCGGCTTTGTAATCTACCCAAGCCTTCATAGGATTGAAAAGGTTATGCAAGTGGGGTTTCAAACACCTTAACTCTAATGCAAACATTCACCCTAGACATAAGTGATACAATTAAAGAATTTTATAAAAGGTACTTAAGTGCAAACCGGGGCTTGCCTGGTTGCGAGTTAGATGGGAAGTCAACTTCAGGTGGCAGGACGTCCAAAGGCTCCGGTGCGTCCTCAACTTCGGTCACTAAATGAAATGTAGCAAAATAGATGTATAAGTATTAAGGATTTATAAGAATTGAACTACTATTCATAGCTATTGCTATTTAGGATCCTTAATTGGCTTTGGGAATTTTACAGTGGATACTAGGCCCTATAAGGATGATTTGAGCCAAATTTGGAGATATATCATTGCATAATGTAGTCTTTAAAATTCCTACAAGTACCATGCTTATCTGAATTTCGAGCCCAAATCAGGAGCTTCGATATAGCTATAAATGGAAGATCTGATTAGGGTAAGTCTCCATGGTTCTAACAAAATTTGTTTCACCATTTTTAGAGCTACCATCAGAGAGATATGAATTTTTGAAGTTTGGACAGGAGTGCTGAACAATTTCTGTTTAAATTTGAATTTCCAAATAAAGGCTGAATTTGGGAAGGTAATTTGACCTAGAAAATGAACTCCAATGAAGCTCAAATTTTTACTGGATATCAGTAATGTCATGAGGAACTTCCTGGCCAAATTTGAAGAAATTCCATAACAGAGATATTCTGGACTAAATTCCCAAAGATTTAACTTTGATGAATCTTGGAGAAATATCCAGAGATCTTCAGATCAATTTCTTTGCATTTCTGCAAAGTACTGACTGAGATAAACCCAACAAAATTTGTTTCACCAATTTCGGACATCCCTACAGAAAGTTATGGAGGTATGAAGGTTGAACCATTTTCTGGAAATCAATTCTATGATTTTTAGCTAATTTATTTAATCCTGAGATAACCTACTGATTAAGCCCTCTAAATAAGCTCCAGAAATCCTAAAATTTTTACTGGAGGTCAGGCACTATGAAAAGGACTAGCTGCCCAAATTTGGGAATATTTCATAAAGAATTGCTCTTGTAATAAATCCCTAAAGGATTTACTAAAAACAATTCTACAGAAATTCCTGGGCATTTTCGTAGCATGCAATTTGTTCCTCTGTAAAGTACTCCTCCTAAGGATTCAGACAAAATTTGTCTCACCCTTTTTGGAACTGTATACACAAAGTTATGAATTTTTCAAACTGTGATAGCTCTCTGTTTAAAATCTACACAGAGACTTAACAGGGGGCCCACTGGTCAGGTCCTTGTTCGACCTCCCGCCAGAGGCGCGCGTGTACACCAGTTCAAATCATGGCATGGCTCGTTCTCCCTCATTTCTCCACCAAATTAGCTCCGGTTTCACCCTACATGCTCCTGGGAACATGGCGCAGCTGCCGGGCAAGGTTTCCACGCATGAAAACGACCGAAAACAGGCCGGCACCGGTGGGGCGGCTCGGGAGCTCGGCATCAACGCGTTCCGGCGCGTCCAAAGCTTCTCCCGGCGAGATACCTTTCCCTAAAGCATCACCAATGATCGGGGAACATGGAACGCAGGCTAAACCTTGCAGCAAATGGCCAGAACATAGGGTTCACCGGAGGACCGACCCGTTTTTGCCTCCGCCAGTGATTTCTTGTCGCCCGGGGCGTGTGGTCGATGGTTTGCTGCGGTATTTGGCGTGGGAGGGCGCTAGGATCACTAGTTTCTGTGGCTTGAATTGTAGAACCGATGATCAACCACGTTGGACGAATTTCCAGTTTTGGTGTGGGTCGGTTCTTCACGTGTACCGGCGCCAAAACCTAAATTCCGGCGAGACAGTGATGGGGAAGGGCAAGGGGACTGCGGTAGCATGATCTACACACCTTGGCGCACCTTAGGGAGGTGTTGGACGTGCGGGAGAGGCGTTGGAGCGGCCGGAAGACGAGGTGCAGCGAGGTACAGCGTGCTCTGTGTTCTCCCGGTGAAGAACAGCTTGGGCACTGCGAGGGGAGCTCGGGGATGAGCTGAGGAGCGGTGGAACACGTTGAGGGGTCGCTGGCGCACCTCCTGGGGCGATAAACCACTGCTGGGAGGGCTGGAGGGCTGCTGAATGACAAGCACAGGGGTGGACGCACGGTGTGTTGCTCGTGAGCGCTGAGAGGCTGAGGGTTCCTCGGTGTAGCGTGGAGAAAAGAACTCAATCGGGCTGCTTCAACTCTGGATAACCCACGCCTGAGTTGCCTTCGGGAGCACGCTGCAGCAAGCAGCTCGGTGGAGCTTCGAGCGGGAGTACGCTGCAGGAGCTGGCATGCTGGTGAGCAACCGAGGTAAACAGAAAGTTCTTCTCTGGGTGGCTGACTAGTGGGTCCCACCCCCTCTCAATTTAATTAACTTTTCTACTGATATTTTCACCACAGCTACTCCAAATTGAATGCTTTACTTCGCCTCAAAGTTAAGTTTGAATTTGCAGAATTCAAATGGTTTGAATTCTGGTGTAGAATTTGAATGTGGTTTGATCATTTGAATTTGAAAATGAGTTTGAATTCTCCACTTTGTATTGCCTCAAAAATATAGCAAACCAGTTCCAAAATTTTCAATTTTTGGCATGGCTGCTCATTCAAAGGTGGAGAACACATTTGTGAAACCCAATTTTCAAATTAAGGGAATTGGAATTTGAAACTGAATTTGAAATTCAGATTAGAGGGCTCTTCCTTTTAATCCCAAACAAATATTGAAACTCCTCCAAATGAGCTGAAATTTGGAAGGGTGAATATTTGGACTATGAAGATCCAAGCTGTGCATTTAGATCCCCATGTTTGGAAGTTTTGGGAAGTCTAAACCCTCACTTTGAACTTACCCCATTATAATTCAAAGTTTTAATTCTCCTCATTTTTTATAAGTGCACATGAGCAGAATTTTCTTGCTACCACTTTTGGGGATTTTACAGCGACTTGGTAAGGAAAGGGTTGTTAGACCCGGTCCTTTGTAGACTCCTCAGCGGTGACGTAGATCCTAAGTGGAATCGAACCTCGGGAAAAAATCCTCAGTGTCTCTCTTGTAAGTACATTTCTTTGAAGATCAAGATTGCTTAGGGTTTGTTTTAATTATCTCGCGATTAGATTATACATCATCACAATCCTGCAATTCATTTCAATATTCTATCACACTTGTAATATAGGATTGCTAGTTGTTTCATTCACATTTTGTTAAACTAAAATCTGGAGAAAACCCCATAAAAACTAAGTTTTAGGCTTTTGCAGCAATTTGACAAGACTAGTCCGCCATTAAGGAAGACTAGTCCAACCCTTTTAGGTTTTTCAGCAAGCAAACCGGACTAGTCCGCCCCTGAGCCAGACTAGTCCGGCCATTGTGTTCTAATTTCATTTAATAAGTCATTTCTAGCACTTTAGCCTATTCACCCCCCTCTAGGCGATTTCAATTGGTATCAGAGCAGGTCTTTCCATCAAGAGTCTAACCACTCAGAGAGAAGATGGCTGGAGTTGAGGGATACGAGATTCCGCCGACGTAACAAGGCGAAAACACATATGACAAGAAAAAGGACGTTGATGTGATGAAAGATCACTCAAGGGATGATGATGAAGTTCGCCAGCTCAAGGCACGACTTTGTGAGAAGCTAGGTCACTCTAGCAAAGAGAAGAAGAAGCCGAAGGATCAAGAAAGGAGTAGTCAATCGGACTACTCCCAATATCCTTTCAACTATGAACGATTAACTTCTAACAATCATTACTTATCCATTCCTCTTGGCAAACCTCCTCAATTTGATGGAAATGATTACTCAATGTGGAAGCATAACATGAAGATGCATCTAATATCCTTAACCCTAGCTTGTGGCAAATTGTCTTAACAGGTGTTCATCTTCCAAGGAATGAAGAAGACGTTACCCCGGAACAAGCCATTCTACTTCATCACAGTGCTCAAGCAGTTGGGGTCATCACCTCATCCTTGACTCGAGAAGAGTTCAACCGAGTCGATGGATTGGAGGTGGCCAAAGATATATGGGACACACTCAAGACGGTGCATGAAGGAAACCGAGTCATTAGGGAGGCCAAGATCGAGATGATTGAAGGAGAGCTTGGGAGGTTCACCATCATGGATGGTGAGTCCCCTCAAGACATGTACAACCGTCTCAAGGTGCTCGTCAACAAGATCTGATCTTATGGATGCACCCGGTGGACGGATCATGAGGTGGTGAAGAGGATGCTTCGGGCATTCATGCCTTGAAACATTGCTCTTTGCTCCTTGATCCGTGAGAGCCCGGGATATGCTCAAATGACCCTGGAGGAAGTGCTTGGAAGAATCATCAACAATGAGATGGTGGAGAAGGAAGCCAGGTTCTACAGCGACCTCCAAAGACTTGCCTCCTCAAAGAAGAAAGATGTTGCTTTCAAAGCAACACCTCATCACAAGACTTCGAAGCAAGTGATGATGAGGGCCTCGACACCGATGAAGAAGAGGCGCTCTTCATCAACAAATTCAAAAGGATGATGAGAAGAAAGAAGTGGGGCAACCATTATGAGAACAAGAACAAGGAAAGGTCCAAGCCCAAGATGAAAAGATCATGCTACAGCTGTGGTGAATATGGACACTTCACTGTAGATTGTCCATATGAAGAGAGTAAGAGAAGAAATATGGCAAGTCTCAAGAGAAGAAATCCTTCAAGAAGAAGAAGCCATCAGGACACGCTCACCTTGGGAAGGAATGGGACTCAAACAAAGACTCATCCTCTGAGGATGAAGAGAAAGTGACAACACTTGCCATTGGAAGGAGCAAGCTCTTCCCAAACATTAAAAACTTCAAGTCTACATGTCTCATGGCTAAGGAGGGAAGAAGAAAGGTTAAATCTAAACCATCCTCCTCTACTTCTTTACTTGATAGCTTTGATAGTAGCAGTGAAAATAAATCCATGCTTAAGGATCTAAGTAGGAGCACCTTGAAAAAGATGAGATTGCAGTCGAAAGAAATCCTTGAGAAGGATGAACTCATCAACCGTCAAGAAGACATGCTCATCTTTGAAAAGGAGAGATGTCATGAGCTTGAAGAGCTCCTTGAGATTGAAAGGGAAAGAAGCAAGGCACTTGAGCATGAACTCGCTTTGAGCAAGGAAATTTGCTCAAATCTTGAAGACACAATTGTTGTGCTCAAGGATGAAATTGTTAACTTGACAAAAGTCAACAAGATACTTGAAACACAAGTTGAGTCTCTCAAGATCAATGCACCTTCTTCCTCTATGATTTCACCCTCCTCAAAGAAATCTCCCGAAGCAACTCAAACTTGCAAGTGCTCAAACTTAATCCTAAAACTCAAAGATGAACTCAAGTCGGCACAAAACAAGCAGTCACCGAAAGGTGGTATCTTTGATAAGAAAAAAGTGGCATATGCACTCGTGCATATACCAATGTAAGACCTCCATATGTCAAAGATGGTCTTGGCTATTCTCGGGAGTGGAGGCAACATGCTAAAACTCCCAAGAAGGGAAAAGATTTGATTGTATTTGTCAAGGAAGGTTCATCTAACAAAGAAAATGTAAAGAACATTGCAAACTCATCTAACGTGCCTAAAAATAAATCTCATCCTTTGTTCCATGATTTTGATGCCTCATATGTTTTATTGAGAAACAAATTTGGAAATTTCTATGCTAAGTATGTTGGGCCACTTTGCAAGAGTCCAAAACCTTGTGTGTGGGTGCCCAAGTGCCTCTTGACTAACATGAAAGGACCCAAATCCGCTTGGGTACCAAAAGGTAAGGCATAACTCTATTTTGTAGGCATACTCCTCCGGTGGATCAAAATGGGTGCTCGATAGTGGATGCACAAACCATATGACCAAAGAGGGAAGGATGTTTGTTGAATATGAGGAAAATAAAGATCCAAGTGAAGGAATATACTTTGGGGACCATGGCCAAGGGAAAATCTCCTTTAAGGGCGTGCTCAAGAGAAAGCTTTACCTTGTGGATTTCACCATGGATAAAGATCAACCTGACACGTTCTTAATGGCGAAGACCAACATGGGATGGCTCTGGCATAGAAGGCTAGCCTATGTTGGGATGAGGAACATGCAAAAACTTCTCAAGGGAGAACACATTCGAGGCTTGAAAAATGTTGTTTTTGATAAGGACAGGCCATGTAGTGTTTGTCAAGCCGGAAAGAAATTTGGAGTTCAACATCCATTCAAAAATGCCATGACGACTACAAGACCTTTGGAGCTACTTTACATGGACCTCTTCGGTCCAATCGCCTACATAAGCATCGGCGGTAACAAATATGGTCTTGTTGTTGTAGATGATTATTCTCATTTCACTTGGGTGTTCTTTTTGCATGACAAAGGCGAAACTCAAAGTGTGCTCAAGAAATTCTTGAGAAGAGCTCAAAACGGGTTCTCCTTAAGAATCAAGAACATAAGGAGCGATAACGGCACCGAGTTCAAGAATACTCATGTGGAAGAATACTTGGATGAAGAAGGCATCAAGCATGAGTTTTCAGCCCCCTACTCCCCTCAACAAAACGGGGTGGCTGAAAGGAAGAATAGAACTCTTATTGAGATGGCAGGAACCATGCTTGATGAGTACAAGACTTCGGACCGGTTTTGGGTGGAAGCAGTTAACACTGCTTGCCATGCCATAAACCAGTTGTATCTTCATCTACTTTTGAAGAAGACGTCTTACAAACTTCTAACCGATAACAAATCAAACATCTCTTATTTTCGTGTCTTTGGGAGCAAGTGTTATAATCTCAACAAGAAGCCTAGGACTTCTAAGTTTGCTTCAAAGTCCAATGAAGGTTTCTTGCTTGGTTATGACTCAAACACCTACACCTATCGTGTTTTCAACAAAACTTCCGAAATTGTTGAAATAGCGAGAGACGTAGCGTTTGATGAGACTAGCGGCTCCCAAGTGGAGCAAGTTGATCAAGTGTGCTAGATAAAGAAGAGGCTCCACAAGAAGCACTTAAAAGGATGGCACTTGGAGACATTTTTCCTCAAGAACATCCTCAAGACTCAAATGATCATCCAACAAACAAAAATACGTTTCCCTCCCATGATCAAGTTCAAGATAAGCAAGCCCAACCTTAACATGATCAAAATGATCAAAGTCAAGATGGAGGATTGGATCAAGTGGGAGACAAAGAAAAGAGTGACAATGAAGATGAAGATCAAAGAGTTCAACCACCTCATCCAAGAATGCACCAAAGTGTTCAACGGGATCATCCCGTCGACAACATACTAGGAGATATCTCTAAATGGGTGACCACTCGCTCTCGAATGGCTAATTTTTGTGAACATTACTCTTTTGTTTCCTCTTTGGAGCCCCGCAAGGTAGAAGAAGCACTACAAGATCCGGATTGGATGGTGGCCATGCAAGAGGAACTCAACAATTTTGAAATAAATCATGTATGGGAACTTGTGAAGCGACCCAATGCAAATATTGTGGGAACCAAGTGGGTATTCCACAACAAGCAAGACGAGTATGGGGTTGTAACAAGAAACAAGGAGAGACTTGTTGCAAAGGGATATGCACAAGTAGAAGGTTTGGATTATGATGAAACTTTTGCTCCCGTAGCTAGGCTCGAATAAATTTGTATATTGCTTCCTTTTGCTACTCACCATGATTTCAAGCTATACCAAATGGATGTGAAAAGCGCTTTCCTCAATGGTCCGATCAAGGAGGAAGTGCACGTGGAGCAACCACCAGGATTTGAGGACGATTAGTATCCTAACCATGTCTTTAAACTCCGGAAAGCCCTCTATGACCTCAAACAAGCTCCTAGAGCTTGGTATGAGTGTCTTAGAGACTTTCTTATTAAAAATGGTTCTAGGATAGGAAAGGTCGACTATACACTCTTCACTAAGCATTTTAATGATGATTTATTCGTGTGCCAAATATATGTCGATGACATTATATTTGGTTCTACTAACCAACCTTTTGTGATGAGTTTTCAAAGATAATGACCAAAAGGTTCGAGATGTCAATGATGGGGGAATTGAAGTTCTTCCTAGGATTTCAAGTCAAACAACTCAAGGAAGGAATGTTCATAAGTCAAACCAAGTATACTCAAGACATACTCAAGAGGTTCGACATGGACAAAGCCAAACCCATCAAGACTCCCATGGGAACCAACGGACATCTTGAACTTAATGAAGATGGTCCAAGTGTGGACCAAAAGGTATTTCGTTCCATGATAGGTTCTTTGCTTTACCTTTGTGCCTTTAGGCCCGACATAATGCTTAGTGTATGTATGTGTGCACGGTTCCAAGCCGCTCCTAAGGAGTGTCACTTGACGGCCGTTAAGCGGATTCTTAGATATTTGGTTCACACTCCTAACCTAGGACTTTGGTATCCCAAAGGATCCAAGTTCAATCTCATTGGATACTTCGATGCCGATTATGCCGGTTGTAAGGTAGATAGGAAGAGCACGTCAGGGACTTGCCAATTCCTTGGTAGGTCCTTGGTCTCGTGGTCTTCAAAGAAACAAAACTCCATTGTCTTATCCATAGCCGAAGCGGAGTACATCGCAGCCGGGAGTTGTTGTGCACAACTCCTATGGATGCGACAAACTCTTAGGGACTATAGTTACACTTTGCGCCATATTCCACTCCTATGTGACAATGAGAGTGCCATCAAGATTGCTCACAATCTCGTGGAGCATTCTAGAACCAAACATATTGATATCCGTCACCATTTCCTGTGAGATCACTCTATCAAGGGAGATATCGTTATCTCTCATGTTAGGAGTGAGAAGCAATTGCCGGAAATCTTCACAAAACCCCTTGATGAGAAACGCTTTTGTGACCTAAGGAGTGAACTGAATATCCTAGATTCTCGAAACGTTGCTTGAAGTGTGCACATCTGTTTTCAACATACTACCCTAATCTCTCTTACTCTATGAAAACTATGTTCAAAAGGACTCTTTGTCAAATATGGTCATTGTTTGTTTGATGTATGCTTACTGACCATGTTTGCCAAAGATATTTACAAAAACTTGTCCAAAAGGATCATATTCTTGAGCTAAAATTCAAGTTATGTGAATTTCAGCATGTAGCCGGACTAGTCCGCCCATGGGCCGGACAAGTCCAGGATATCTAGGTCAGACTTCGCAGCGGACAAGTCCAAACCGGACTAGTCCGCCATGGAGGTTGGACAAGTCCGGCCCTGGAGAAGTCCAGCTCTGGTCCGCCAACCAGACCTGTCCGGACAACAAGCCGGACTAGTCCGGTCCCTGGGGACTTAACCCGACCCCTTACTCTTCACAGACAAGTCCGCCCTCACACCCTCACTTAAGCCGGAAGTGCCCAAATTGGCAATTTTCGATCTCCTCCACCAAAAATCTTGTCTAATTCACGGATTGGAGCCCTAAGAAGTGCGGAAATCTTTCCCCGTGCTTCGTTGATCAAGTTTCGACTCCAAATTCATCACATTTGAAGATTTCAAGAGGTATTCTTGACCTAACCAAAAATCCTTTCTTTTCTTCATTCTTAGGTCTTTTGCTAGGAACTTCTTCACAAATATTGTTTCTAGTGTCAATGCGATCGTAGCCTAGGAATATTGTGACTTAATTCGAAGTTTTTGCAAAACATTGTTAGGGTTAGAGTTCTTCTTGTATAACCCGGACTAGTCTGGTTTTAGGCGGACTAGTTCGTCCCTTTAACGGATAAGTCCGGTTTACACAGGATAAACTCCAACTTTAGCCATTTTTAGTGAATTCTTTTGCAATATTGCACTTCCTTGACCTCTCATCTCTTATTTCTCAGGAAATATGTCGAGCTCCCACCAAAGCTCTCCCCTTCCAAGTCCCACAGCCGAGGAGGCTCGACAAGCCCTTCATCGGCGCATTGCCGAAGAAAGGGCAGCAAATGAGGCCCAAGCGGCTAAAGAAGCCGTCCGTCGAGAGGCAAGAACAAAGAAGAAGCATGATCTCGACAAGGAGCCACGAATTGCCCAAGCCGTTGAAGAATCCTTGAAGGGTCAACGGAGAAAGAAAAGGGTCGAACGTGAAGCCCAAAGCTCCCAAGCTGCTAGCGCCTCAGAGCCCAAGAGGAAGAGGCTTGTCACCTTGGGAGATAAAGAGCGGGAAAAGGAGAAGGAATCCGAGGGTAGGGTTCCTCGTGATCCGAAGAAGGGCAAGGCTCCACTTCCTGAGGAGCTCAAGAATAAAAAGGCAACTGCCAAAGCACTGAGAAACAGGGCAGGAGGGATAGTAATCAGGGAGAAAGGGCAACCGAAGCCTATCGGCCCCTTGAAGATGGCTGCCCCTGCTAGAGATCCAAACCGGCAGCCCAACAATTCGGCATTTGTATTCAAAGGAAAGGGGGCTGAAAAGGCGAGAAGGCTGAGGATGGAAAACATCTACGACTATGAGAAGCACACAGCCGATTCTAGGTTTTGGTGTGACTTCTACTGCGATTACTACCGCTTGGTGTACCTAAAGATGAAGACCCCAGCTGCCCAGGCTCAATGGATAGATTGGGACTACATGGCCAAAAGGAAGCACAAATCCTTTGATGCAGTGATTGAAGCCATAGAGCGGCATGGAATCAAGGAAATCATGAGCTTGAAATATGATTGGAACATTGAGGTAATTGTACAGTTCTACACCAATGTGTACTTCTCCACCTATGGTGACCGGAAAATCACCTGGATGACTCATGGGGAGCAGTACTCAGTCACCTATGAGAGGTTTGTGCAGATACTTGGTCTGGAGGAGCACTTGGACCATGAGATTATTATTTCCAACTTCAAGGCAGTAGACAGGGACCAGCTTGACTATATGTATCCTACCCATGTCCCCTATGAGGCCGGACTTGCTAGGAACATCAAGCCGTTCTATAGCATCCTCAACGGGATTCTGAGGAGGACCATTGCCCCTAAGGATGGAGATGCAGGGGTAATTCAAGGAAACTTAAGGCATCTCCTCCTCCTGATAGATAGTGAAGAGAAGTTCAACCTTGTTGAGCACATTTATGATGACATCTTCAACATCTCCCACACTCCCAACCGCTCATGTGGGTATGCACCGTATATCATGTGCTTAATTGAGAAGGTGTCGGGGATAGTCTTTGTCAAGGATGTCACTCATCGACCTCTCCGTCCTCAGCTACCCCCCATTGTGCCAGAACCCTCAAGGAGGAAAAATGATCAACCTCCTTCCAGCTCAGCGGCTCCTTCAAGCTCAGCGGCCCCCCCCATCTTCTCCTCCTCCGCAGTCCATGAGCGGATTCTTCAAGTGCTTCAACGTACTTTTTGCCTCTTGTCGGCGTGTGGAGGTCCGGAATCGACGCATGGAGAGGCGTTAGGAGAAGTACCTCAAGGTTGTATGTGATAAGCTTGAGGTACCCATGTCTCCTCCCGAAGAGAGTTATGGAGAACTTACTCCATATCCAGAGTTCACCGCTGATGAGCTCGCCTAGTTCAAGGAAGATGGAAGCTCCTCCAAGGCCGTGCCTCCATCCACCACCGCCGATGAGGAGGAAGAGGATATGGAGGCCACGGAGAGCGATGAGAATGGAGATGAAGAAGACGAAGAAGATGACGAGTAGACTTAGTCGTATCTTCTCACCTCTTTTCCTTTTTTGGTGACTTGATGCCAAAGGGGGAGAGATGGGAAAGGATATCATTTCCTTTTATCATCTTCTAGTCTTGTAATAGATCCTTTGGACATCTATGTTTTGGACATGACTATCTTGTAATAGATCCTTGGACATGGTTATTTATGTTTTATGCATGACTATGTTTTGTGTAACACTACGTGTTGGATTTTATCGTTTATATTTGATCATTGTTGCTCCTTGCTATGCTTATTGCCTTATTACATTTTTTAACACAACACGTAGGCACCCCACCATAACATGTGAATGTATGTCAATTCCCCTCTTTTACCCTTGCAGACATTCAGGGAGAGTTTTGCATACGTACATTTGTTATGAAAATCAATTTTTTACCTCCTATGTTGTAACTTAATGTGTTGACATCAATCATCAAAAAGGGGGAGATTGTAAGTGCATCTAGGTATCCCCGTAGGTTTTGGATGATTGATGATGATAAATTAAGAGACTAATGAGCTGAGATGATCATAAGCACAGGACATTTCCAAGGCGGACACCTAAACTCTCAAAAAAAAGGGAAAAATATGAAGAACGGCGTCGAAGACTCTAGGGTTTCACTTGAGTCTTTAGTAGGCTAGCCGTGTAAAAGTGAGAGTGTGTGTGTCAAGTGCATTGAGATCATAGAAGAGAGCTCAAAGCGTTAGAAGTGTCAAATCCTTAGTGGAGAGATGTAGAGAGGTAAAGTTGGGCTGGCCGGAAGACCCATGGCTTAGTCCGTTTTGGGACGGATTAAGAGTTCCTGACTGAGTTCGGACTTGTCTATTTGGGACGGACTAGTCCGTTTCTCTCTTGGTGAGAGTGTTTTGGGACTAAGTCCTGGTAGACCGGACTTGTCCGCCACAGTGGCCGAACTAGCCCGGGCTAGCCAGACTTGTCCGTTTTCATACGGACAAAGAGTTCCTGTGTGAGATCGGACTAGTCCGATGTAAGGCGGACTAGTCCGAACTCTTGGTAGGTGGCAACGGTTGGCTTCGGGACTTCTATAAAAGGTGAGGCCCTGACCTCATTTAAACAACTCTGGAACCCTAGCGCTGCCACAGCCTTTCTAGAGCCTCTCCAAGCCTTCTCCGTTGCCTACTCACCCTCTTGAATCAAATCCTAAGTGAATTTGGTTGTGTGAGAAGAGGAGAAGGAAGAACTTCGCGTTTAAGGCTCTCAGAGTGATCTTGTGCACTTGGTGTGACCTGTGGCTTGTAAGATCGGTGAATCTTTGTAGAAGTGATCAAGTGGGAGCCTCATATTGTGAGCAGTCCCAAACTTTGTAAGTTCACCCTTGAGATAGTGAAAAACCGGGTTGGCCTTAGTGGCGACTTGGTGAGGAAAGGGTTGTTAGACCCAGTCCTTTGTGGACTCCTCAACGGGGACGTAGATTCCTGAGTGGAATCGAACCTCCGGAAAAAATCCTCAGTGTCTCTCTTGCAAGTACATTTCTTTAAATATCAAGATTGCTTAGGGTTTGTTTTAATTATCTCGCGATTAGAGTATACATCATCACAATCCTGCAATTCATTTCAATATTCTATCACACTTGTAATATAGGATTGCTAGTTGTTTCATTCATATTTTGTTAAACTAAAATCTGGAGAAAACCCCCGTAAAAACTAAGTTTTAGGCTTTTCCAGCAATTTGACCAGACTAGTCCGCCACTAAGGCAGACTAGTCCGGCCCTTTTAGGCTTTTCAGCAAGCAAACCAGACTAGTCCGCCCCTGAGCCAGACTAGTCCGGCCATTGTGTTCTAATTTCATTTAATTAAGTCATTTCTGGCACTTTAGCCTATTCACCCCCCTCTAGGTGATTTCAATCCGCGTCACCGGATCGGTTTGTGGCTGTGCGGATTAAGTTTGCAGCCTTGTGTGTCGTCATCTGAGAACTCGCCACGTCACCCCGTGGGGCACTGTCAGAGATTTGAATTTTTCCTGATTTAATTCAAATTACAGATTTTCCATCAAACTTTAGAAGGCCATATCTTTTGCTAGGAAACTCCAAATTTAGTGATTCAAATTAGTTTAGGTTATGGTTGAAAAATACTATCCAATTATGCAACCCAATTTGTATGAAAACCAATATTTAATTCTGGAAAATTCTTTAAATTTTTTCAGCAAAAGAATCTTAGAGGGAGTTTGGTTCATATAGAAATCCTCATATTTTCCAGAATAATCATTAGGATATTATTGAACTCCTGTAACATTTTAAGCTCATTTAGATTTGATTGGTTAGGAGAATCCAGATTTCAATTTACTGTATTCAAATGAATATAGAAACTTTTTCAGAAAAAGTCCCAAGGTTGTTGATGAGGACATCACAACAGTTGATACTCACATTGATATACAAGGACCAATCACAAGAGGACGAGCACGGTTACTAAATCAGCAGGTGAACTCGTTCCTAACTTCCTACCCATGTGATTTTGAGAATGGATTGCTATTAAATGATTTAATCGTTATTAGAAACCATGGACATGATCAACAAGTAAAGGGAGGAGGATTTGGGGACGTGGAGAATCAGATGGGACGTCCAGAAGTTGATGGAAACAGTCACCAACTCGGACTCGAGTTCAACTCGGAGTCCAGGAGCAGTACATCTTAAAACGGACGCCCAGGATGCATACGGACTCTTTTTTTGACGTTCCACATATGCATGGAAATATGAGAAGATAAAATTTGCAATGGTTCTGGTCCCACATTAAAATTCACCCGGAGTCGTTGGGAGTTGTTGAAACAAGTTGAATTCAGAGTTCTGTCCGGTGTTGCACCACCGTATTGGGCTTTCGGGCCTTGTATTCCGTATGAGTCCATTAGGGACGCGTCTAAGGGTCTTATGGTCGAACCCTAGCCTTTAAATACTGCAGCCGCCGGCCATATTTGGTGGGTTTTGCTTAGATTAAACACTTACGCCGTTCTACAGTTTGTGAGACCCCAATTTCGCAATTTCGGATTGCATCTTCGTCGTTCTTGCTTGTGTTCTCGGTTGCACCTGCAGGGATAGCCTTCTTGGCGAGGTCAAGCGTGTGAAGCACGGTTGATAACCAACGGAGCAGTGGTGTAGTGATTGCAGGGGTGTTCGGGTCTGCTCGAGTTCCTCGGATCATCAACGTCGAGATTTCCACTTCAATCGACCTACCTTTCGGAAGATCGGGTCTAAACAACTCATCAGTTGTAAAATCATTTCTGGGCAATTCTGAGCTCCAAAAAAAATGCTAGGAAAATTCATACAGGCTCTATGAACTATAATTGAAATGGTAGTTCACTAAGTTTGGCATGACCATGTGAGTTACTTCAAAATTAATTCTTTTTTGCTTAATTGCTTAGAGAATTGTTCTGAATCAACCACTCAATGAAAAATGCTAATTTTTGGTCCAGATTAATTTAGTGTGACAAGGAACTCACATGAAAAATTTCAGCTCCATTGGAGCTCGGGATCCTCACTTTTCTGTGTACCCCGTTTTGATGATTAAACCACAAAGTGAGGGAGGCACTTAGCCTTAATCATTTTTGCTTAACCCAAAACCCACCCACTAGCACCAGTGTCATTTTAAATTCTAGAACAGAGTTTCAGTTTCTAACTTGTCATTAGACCTTGTTAGCAAAAGCTTTACAATTAAATACATATGCATGTCATATCGTATAGTCATCGACGTGGGAGATTGTGAAGCAAAAGGGAGTTGGATCAATAAGTAAGGTGATCAAGCCTCAAGTGATCGACGACACTAACTGAATTTACATTCTTAGTCACCTGCAAAACAGGCAAGCCTCGGTTTGCATTCAACCGATTTTATAAAGTCTTTTCATTTTTAGAGATCATAGCTATGAAGTATTGATTGTATTAGGTCTAGATGATATTGAAAACCTAATTGCATGACTATATTTACCTAAGAGAGAAAGGGTAGATTAGCACCTCCTTGAGTGGATTTGGGCTACGCTAAATGTTAGTTTGGAAGGACCGGTAGAAGTTGAGTAGTTGGAATCTACTCGCGAGTTTAGTGCTTGGTTTCATCGGAATGGGTCATGAAATAGAAGTATTGAGAAAAAATCACAAGTGAGAAATTGAGACCGGGCAGGGAGATTGAGATGTAGCAGGTTGCGGACCGTGCGCGCACAGCCCTGCCTGTGTCAGTTAAGGCCCGTCCGTATTAGGCTCTGTTGGACAAGTTTGAGTTGTGTACCGGACGCATACTGGCTATATGGGACCTAGGGAACCGATGTACCTCGTGAGATCCACATTGGAACTTTTCCAATCAGCTTAGGCTTTCGGCGTCAGTACAGCAGGAAGTAACTCGCTCAAGAACATATCACTACGGGTATGTACCTTGAGGGAGATTGCTGTTCCGGGTGATCGTATTTTGTCCGGTGTGGAAGAACTTGGGAAAGGTGGCTGCGTACAACATCAGTCGAGGTTGCTGCTGCCAACTCAGAGTATGGGTGTACGTGTCATGTAGTCCGGGCGTGTACTGATTCGAATCACCGTCGTTCGTGGTCATATGAGCATACTTGCCCACTGCGTCTTGACGTGGTAAGAACTGAAGTGATACTTTGAATTTGATAAGTATTGTGCTCTAAATTGTATTGCAACCATGCTTGAGTTAGAGATAGTGTCAATTAAACTTTACTTCACCTTGTGCAAGAAGCATCGCAACAAAGCGTTTCTTGTTTGATTGTGGAGTTGCGATGCTGCTCGGCTCAAGGTATTTAAAATGAGGCTTAAATTTGAAAGTTAAGGATCAAGTGTAGGTGAGTCCTTTATGCAAATTCAACAACCCTTTTCAATCCGTCGTGCATGTAGTGTTTCTTGTTTAGAGAAGATGGATCAGTCTTGCTGAGCCTGTGTGCTTACGCTTGCTATATGAGTGGTTTTGTAGTTTAACATAGATGCTATGAGGAGGTTGTTCGATGAGACTCGGAGACTTCCGAGTCATTTAACACATGGAGAACCCAGCTGCTGCAGTTGTCTTCATGTTGCTAGCGAGAAGAGCCCGCGAGTTGGACATCTTCTCGAGTGCTTATTAGATAATAAACGTGAGATGAACTAGTCTTCTGCTGTAGATATTTGATGTAAATTATATACAAAGAACACTTGTAAGCTTCCGCTCTTGATTTATGTGATACGGTTTTACTTATATGTGTGTTGTTGGGTGCCACATATCACAGCACCACTCAATGCGATTCCCGTGCGAGCGGCACGGCCCCGTGATCGGGTCCGGGCACCTGTCAAAAAGCTCGATCTACAAAAGCATATGTTTTTGCGAACCATTCATCTGAGTGACCATCTTTCTTGTTCCAACCAGTATACATCCAACTACGGTCTTCACCCATGTTTGAGCCTACAAATTAAAGACATAGAAAATATCGTTAATTTATACTTTACTATATGTCACGACCATATTTCTGTTGGGACAGATAGGTCCTAAACCCACCCAAGAGTGACCGAGAGGAACGTGCTTCTGACGAGACGCCAGGTCCGAATCCAGACAAATTTCGGCAGCATAACCCCGCTGTTCTCCGACTGCACGCTGATAATGGTGCAGCAGAGAACATCAGGGTTACTTTTTCGAAATCTCGTTCAGATTCAGACCCACGTCTCATCATAGGCACGCCCCCTCGGTCATCAATCCTAGGCTGTCCAAAAATGGGCAATTCCGAACCTACCCGGCTCACATGCGTAACGCATGTGAGACGGGCTGGTTTAAAACGGGTGATGCATATTCTAAAGGTTTACATTACTCATTCATTTTTGAGTCATTTACGAGAGAGAGAGAGAGAAATGAAAGAGAGAGGGGGGAAAAGAATAGGGGTGACCATTAAAGCGAGGGTATGCGTCCATGCGACCTAATCTTTTGACATGTCCAGGGTCTCAAGAACAACGAGAGAAGGATGAATCCAAAGCCCGCCGGCCTTTCGGGGGCTTGGCACCAGACATGGGTCATAGGTGTTCCTTGTACCCTTCTGCGATGGGTCACGGCGGAAGAGCAGTCGAGCGTCGGAGGGAGGTCAGTCGGGCGCCGAGCCCGGACCGATAGCTCTCGTCGAGCATCCCTTCGCGTCCTTGGGTGCTCGAAGGTTGGAGGTTCGAGGCCTTCAGGCTCCCGCCGCCGTCGCGATGGAGAGGGTGACGCAGCAACCTGGTCCGGAGCAATCGTAAATAACATATGTTGCATATGCTCTCACGACAGTGTATATATATAGCTAACCGTCATGAGGGCATCTAATAAACACTCAATTTTATACATAATATTCAACTAAATAATCAAATGAAGCAAATAGGTGGTGGGACAGCGGAGGGCTGGGGACGATGCGGAAAAGGGCGTTCGTAGCCTAAACCAGAGAGGAAGAGGAAGTATATGGGCCGCTGGGTTGGGCTGGCCTGTGCAGAGGCACTAGAAAGGTGTGGCTGGCCTGGGCGTGGAGGAGGCCGGGGGCGGCCAGGCGGAGACTCGGGGCGGCAGAGGCACGGTGTAAAAGCCCAAGAAAAGGGTCTTGCAAAAAATTTTCATCACCTCACAACACCATAGTTTTGTGGTGAATATCTTGTGAAGAATTGTGAAGAGCAAGTAACCTCCATCAAAAGGGTATTAGTTCAAACTTTCTACACTTATGATAACACATGAGAGGGTGATTCAAAACTGTTGCATTCAAACTCATGGTTGCAGCAGCCAACACAAGGATCAAAGTGCATATTTGGATTCCTTAGGTCCAAATTAGTGGGGAGGCAAAGTTTCAATAATTTTTGAAAAGGTTTGCTACCCATTTTTCCAAAAAGGATCCAAATGTGCAAAGAATTCAAATATACATTTGAATTTGAGGGAATTTGCCCAACCATACAAATGTATCTCAGCTGGAAACTCCAAACATTTGAATTCATCACTTGCCAAATTTTTGGAGATCTTTTGAGAGGTGGGGGAGAACTGACTAGTGGGACCCACTTGTCATTGGAGGAAACTAAACAATTGCAAAAGTCCTCAGTGAAGCACACGGTCGTAGTTTGATTACCTCCCACGCGAAGTAAACCGAGCAGCCGACGCCTCTGCGTGTGACACCGAGGAGCAGCCGGCAGCCACCTCCTTTGGAATTCCCGTCCGCTGGAAAGCTGCCTAGCGTCTTTGCCCTACTGCCGCGCCTCTGTTATCCCACGGTACCGAAGAACGTCGCTTGTTCCTTTCCCTTCGCGCAAGAAACAGCCCGAGCTGCCAACACCGTCCGCTCGATCGATCGCCACCCTAGCTCGCGTGCAAAGCTTCGGTTGAGCAACCAAACAGCACCATGGGCTCTCCTCCAACATCCCCACACCATTCCTACGTGAGTTTCGCCTCCACACACCGAGGTAAACCAATTTCCCGGCCGGCCGCCATAGAACCGAGAGCCAACCGCGGCGTGTCACGGCCAAGTTAGGCCATTTCTAGAAGCGCACGACGTCCAGGCAACTCACCCCCGAAGCTCAGGATCAACCGTAGATCATCGGCAGAGAAATTTGAGATTTCCCTCCGAACGGTGCAGAGCCACCTTCTGGTAAGAAACCCGTAAATTCCCGATGTATACTTGCTTAGAGCACGTCATACTGCACTCACAGGAGCTAGACTTGACGGCGCCCAAGTTTGCTTCGCAACCCTAGCCTAATTTTGGCTGTAGCCGGCGTATTTCCCGGTTTTCCAACCGCGGTTATGGCGGGAAGGGTCGGGCTCACAGTGACGGCTAGGTTAGAGCTCTCCCCGAGCCATTGCATGACCTTTTCGACCTTCCCTGAGATTCCCTGGTGCTATAGCACCGGTTCAACGGTGTTTTGGCGGGCTAAGCTGGCCGGGCGACGTGACCGAAGGGTTGCCGAGCCGCTGCACCGTCGCCGGCTAGGTTAGACCCACCGCCGGCCGGGGGAGAGGGTGCCAGCATGTTCAGCAGGTGGAACTAGGCTCTGGCGGCAAGGGAGAGCGCGAGAGTTGGCCGGGCGGCAAGTATCAGCGTGTCTCCGGCGAGCCCGGCGGCGCGCGGGCGCGGGAACGCGAGGAAGAAGACGACCCGCGGGCCCCATGTGTCAGTGATGGGGAGTTAAAATACAGATCTACTGCAGCCCCGGGATCAAGTGTGGCTGCGCGGGAAGGGGTCTGTAGCCCCGTGTGGCTCAGCTCCAGCAGTGACACGTGGGTAACGGGCCCACGGTCAGAGTTTAAATGTTTCCCCGATTTATTTAGAATTTCAGATTTAGTTCAAACTTTAGAACCCCATAACTTTTGCTAGGAAGCTCCACATTTAGTGATTCAAATTGGGTTGGATTCATCTTGCCTAGCTCTATCCACTTATACAACCCAATTTGTATGAAACCTATTATTTAATTCTGGAAAAATTCTTTAAAGCTTTTCAGAAGAAGAATTTTAGAGGGAGTTTGGTTCATTCAAAAATCCCCAAATTTTACCAGAGTGTTCTTTAGAATGTTAGTGAACCCCTGTAAAAGTTTTAGACCATTTGGAGTTGATTGTATCAGAGTAATTCAAATTTGAATGTGCTGTGTTCATTTGAATACAGAAACATTTTCAGAGAATTCCCAAAACTTGGAAATTCAGTTCTGGGCAAATCTTAGCTGCAAAAATGCTAGGAAAATTCATGCAGATTCTGTGAGCTATAATGGAAATTGCAGTTCACTAAGTTGGGCATGAACAGGGGTGTTACCTCAGAATTAATTCTTCTTTGCTTATTTGCTAAAAGAATTATTCTGAACAAACCACTCAATGACAAGTGCTAAATTTTGATCCAGAGAGTTGTCTTGTGACAAGGAACTCACACAAAAATTCTCAGCTCCATTGGAGCTCTGGATCACCCCTGTTCTGTGAAACCACTTGAGGGATTAATATAGAAGAGGGGGAAAACCACTTAGCACTTAATCATGTGCTCAGGTCCAAAACCAAACCACTAACCCCCAGTTCCATTTTAAATTCTTGAACAGAGTTCCAGTTGTTAGAAACTGGTTATTAGAACTAATAGCAGCAGCATTACAATAAATTTATATGCATATTCATTAACATATAGTATTTTATTAACGTGTAGTCACTGAAGGCGAGGAGGCTCCGGAAGTACTTGACTTCCTCCTTCCGGAAGAAGAGCTAACTACTGACCAGCAGCAACAAGGCAAGCCCCGGTTTGCATTAACTCTTTTATCAAGTTTTGCTTTGTTCACATAATTAGGGTGATGTGTGAAGGTGCATTAGGTGTAGGATGAATGGAACCCAACGTGCATGACCAGAATCTTTCCCTAAGAGTGAGGGTAGTGTCTAAGACCTCGAGTAGACAGGCTATGCTTAATGATTCATAGGACTTCGGTACAAGTCGAGTAGTTGGAATCTACTCGCGAGATAGGCTTGGGACACACGGGTTCGGTTGAGTGATGTGAGATCACTTTAGTAATGAAAATGAGACTAGGCAGGGGCTAGGGCGCAGCAAGAGGAAGTCTTGTGTGCGCAGCCCTGTCCGTGTCGATTGAGGACCGATCCGTGTGCGGCCCTGCTGAACAAGTATTGAACGTACCGAAGGCATATCGGATATATGGGCCCCGATAAACCGATGTAGCCTAAACCTCCGGGCGTCAAGGCATAGCACACCGATTTATAGGTGTAGGTTGAGGGCAGCAAGGTGGAAATCTGCCAACGGGCATAGAGAGATGCTCCGTGTGGGGAACCTCCTGCTCGTTTCGGTGCGAACGGTTCGACGTTTAGGCGCTTGGGTGCAAGGTTGTCCCGTACGACATCGAGTGAGCGTGCTGTGCAGCTCCACGGGTGGGCGTACGTGACGTGCTCTTTGGGTTTCCCTGTAGGTGTATATCGAGTCAATTCGCCGTCCCTCACGGTGACGAGTACCGCTTGTTCACTGCGTTGTAACGTAGACTAATGTATGAAATGTTATGATTCAATATTGCTGTTATGATATAATTGTATTGCTACATGTGTGCCACCAAATATTGCTTACTAAATTTCAGATTCTCGAACTGTTAATTTTTGACTAAAAGATGAACTAAGGATGAACTTGTAGGCGTGTCCATTTGATGCACCGTTACTATCCCATGTTCTCTGTACCCCTCATGTAGAGTTTCATGCCTAGGTCAGTCGTTTAAGTCTTGTTGATCCCTCGTGCTCACGGTTGCTGCTTAAGTGTTTTTCAGGTGAGGAGACACCCACGGACTCGGAGTACGAGTCCACCGGCGAGGGTTACCCTCCGTCGGGGACCACGGCTGGTGGGAGCCGTACACGCCGCGCTGAGATGAGGAGTGCAGCTAGTGTGGGTTGCCCTAGGGCTGGGAAACTGACTTTTTCTAGTTAGGCGGGCGTGAGTTGTAGAATAGTAGACTTCCGCTGCGTGATAAAGACAATAGTTTGTAACTGAGTAGTGTACTACTTTGTACATTCAGTTTGTTTTCCCATGTAATATAATGTGTCCTTATGACATGTGCTGTCGGGTGTCGCATCGTGTGGCACCACCCTCTGCGATCCTGGATGAGCGGATTCCGGTCCGCCACAGCCTGGTATCAGAGCCGCATTGGGGATAGCACAGTACTTAAGGACTGTATTATGGGAAAACTTAGGTTACGGTGAGGAATCGGTAGTTTGCCCAAGTAAGAACTATATTAGCATAGTTACTTAAAGTGGCAAAGACTAATCTATGTGTTATAATTCTGAATTTTCATTATGTAACGACGCACCTACGCTCTGGTAAGATTGGTAAGGAACGCCACCGAAAGCAGTTCAATTTCGGTTAGCTCCCCTGACGAGGAACGTGGTTCAGGGATAAGTCTCACAGCTTGGTGTGAGACGTCAATATGAAACTCTTGGACTCTTCATGTTCCTGAGTTCATATGAAACACTGATCCCTAGCGTGCATTAGGCAAGTAAGTGGAGACCCCATCGCGTGGTCAGTAACGCGAGAGTGTGTTCGTCTGGAAATAGACCAGGAGGACATACGCAGCGCTTGCCATCGGCGTGCCCTGCAGGGCAGTAGGTGGTATCTGTTGGGTTGATAACATTCCCAACCGTGACGACCCGTTCATGACATACTCGGGTTCCCCGCCGTGTGGTGTTGAAACACGATCACGTACCTTGAGACGTGACCTAACTCAAGGACGGCCGTATGACAATGATACGGGCGTTTGTATTTACTTTTAAATATGATCCTGCCTGAAATGAAAACAACCATTGAGTGCACCATTATTGTGTGGTCTTCTGCAGGTGCTAACCACATATGTATCCGTGTAGTAAACGTGTGCGAGAGACCGTTTAGTGCCACACTTGAGACGTATATGCAGGTATAATCCGGTTAGGATTTTCTTTTGTGAGGAACGTAGTACCGAGATATTGTAGGCATATGCATGAAAATAATGATAACAAGGAATTAAAAATCATTAGGTTTAACATTTAGGACCCTGGTTAGGTAGACAAATTGGATAGTGATGACTGTAGTTCCAAAAGACTGAAAAACAGAGTGCTCTGTTTTGGGCAGCAAGTTTGCTGATCTTCAACAGGGCATAACTCACAGGTCTTTTAGCCCAGTTAGGTGTGGTATATAGTTCTGGAAAGGTATTTAAGTACTCTACAACTTTGTTGTGGACTTCCAGCGCTGAAACGCACCTTGAGATGGCTTAAATCCCAGAGGAATGTAAACTGTCCAGAACCAGGACAGAGTGAAACATTCTCTGGACTGTTCTGTTTTTCAAATCTAACTCCCAGTAGAAAAATATAAAATTTTCATATGATACATCCTTAGAAAGGGTAGAATATGTGATACATCTTTGCAATTCAAAGTTTCTGAAATTTCGGCACAGATTTCAGTGGAAACCAGAGTTGAAAACAGCAACTTCCCAAGGGAGGTGCTGTTGAAATTCTTCCAGAAATTCTGCTGACTTTGAATTACCATAACCTTTTAACCAGAGCTGATCTGAGGGCAAATAAGGACTCGTTGGAAAGATACTGGAGTTAACTTTAACTTTGGTATTCAGCTTGAGTCATGAAGATGCCCAGAACCAGATCAAAATCTCGGATATGTAGAAACTGGTCATTCTGACAGAGGAATGACGGTTGAACTCATGTGAGAGATTGTTGTACCTAGAGGGGGGTTTGAATATTTCCAATGGGGTGGAACATACTCATGAGAGGTTATCTTCAACTAGTGAAAGATTTGAGTATAGGTCTCACTCAAGTTTCTTTTACTAGAGACTATGTTTGTGTCGTATTGAAGATAAAAGGGTAGTATACGTGATGACAACGCGATAGTAATGTCTCGTAGTGACCAAACCTAGTTATGGTGAGCTTCCAAAGAGGAGGTTCATCAAGTTGGATTAAACTAGCTTGTATTTGGTCTGGTAATGGTGTAGCTTGTGCAAAGTTATTACATTATCTACATACGAGATGTATCGCATGTTCTATTGTCATTATGTTTTTACGCCTATTTTATTGGACTGCATGCAATATGTTGCGGGACTGATGTTAATTGTCGTAAGGTTGCAGATGGTTCGCACTAGGACCACGCATGAGGTTGGTGGCTCTAGCCAGCAGGGAGGCGATGACTCCCTGCCACCGGCCCACGACAGCACCCCGCAGCAGCAGCCACCACCGCCGCCTCCGCTTACTCTAGCAGATGTGATAGCGGCACTGGTGGGTGGTCGTGAGGAGCAGACCGACCTGCTCCGCACGATCGTGCAGAATACGTCCCAGGCGGGGGGGGCGTCAAGACAGAGGGCCTCGTGAGCCCCGTGAGGTGTCGTACTCGGATTTCATGAGTACGCACCCTCCAGTGTTCACAGAAGCTGAAGAACCACTCGAGGCCGACAACTGGCTGCGGACCATCGAGTCCAAGTTCGGGCTGCTCCAGTGCACGGAGCGGCAAAAGACTTTGTTCACAGCGCAGCAACTTTATGGTGCCGCTGGTGTGTGGTGGGCGAATTATGTCGCCTCACGTCCGGCTGGCCATACCGTGGAGTGGGAAGAGTTCCGGGAGGCGTTCCGCGCCTACCATATCCCTCCCGGGATCATGAAGAGGAAGTTCCAAGAATTTTTGGAACTAAAGCAGGGCGGGAGGAGTGCCCATGACTACTCTCGTGCTTTCAACCATCTGGCGCAATATGCATCAGACTACATATCCACTGAAGAGAAGAAGCGAGAACATTTCTATCGGGGGTTACACCCCGAGATGAAGACCCATCTCGTTCAGTGGAATCGCGGCACCTTCAACGACCTAGTCAATGACGCGATTATGCAAGAGGACGCTCAGCGGGAGTTGGCAGCTGAGCAGAGGAAGCGCAGCGCTCCACCTAGCAGTGGGGGTGGCGCTCCCCAGAAGTACCGGATGGTGTATCGGACGCCATACGGGCAGCAGTGGCACCCACCGGCGCGACCTCAACGGTTCGGGAGACGTCCTTTTCAGTCACCTCCGTTCCGACCGCCGATGCCACCACCAAGACAGCAGCAGCAGCAGACGGCACCCCGGGAGTTTCCACCGCCACAACGCGCCCCGGGTTTTCGTCCACCGATTAGCGGGGGACCGCCCCGTTTCACCTGCTTCACGTGTGGCCAGGCAGGCCACTTCGCGAAGGACTGTCCCCAGGGGCAGCAGAGCAGAGGGCAAGCCCAATTCCAGGGCGGTGCTCGAGGCCGACCTCCGGTGAAGAAGGTTGGTCAGCGGACTGGGGGCGTTCGCCACCTCGACAACGAGGACGCCCCAGAGGGAGACAACGTGCTGGCGGGTACGTTTACTCTCAACAATCAAGCCATCATCATACTGTTTGATTCTGGTGCAACCCACAGCTTTATAAGTGCATCCTATGTGGCTAAGCATCAAATGCAAGTCTCCCCAACCGACTGCACCTATATGATCTGCTCACCGGGAGGGGAGATCTCAGCAAATATGATGATCCCAAAGGCACCTCTGTGCTTAGGTAGGAAACTATATCCTACCACCTTGATAATCCTTATGGGGCAAAAGATTGATGCAATCTTAGGGATGTCATGGCTACAATACCATGGCGCTGTCCTGGAGACTCGGACACGGACGGTTCATTTAAACTCTCCATTTCACCATCCACATTCCATGGTGTTAGACACGCCAGTCCGAGAAATTTCAGCAATTAATAATGCTGAAGCTCTCCAGTTAGAGGACATCCCCGTAGTCCGGGAGTACCCCGACGTGTTCCCGGATGATCTTCCGGGGATGTCACCTGAGCGGGATGTCGAGTTCAAGATTGAACTTGCACCCGGGACTACGCCCATATCACGGAGACCATACAAGATGGCTCCAAATGAGCTGGCTGAACTGAAAGAACAGCTCAATGATCTGTTGAGCAAAGGTTTCATTAGGCCGAGTTCCTCGCCTTGGGGATGCTCGGTGCTGCTCGTGAAGAAGAAAGATGAAACCTTAAGGCTGTGTGTGGACTACCGGCCGCTCAACGCCGTCACCATCAAGAATAAGTACCCACTGCCCCGCATCGACATATTATTTGATCAACTTGTGGGTGCAAGTGTGTTCTCCAAGATGGGCCTTCGTTCCGGATATCACCAGATAAAGATCCGGGTGGAGGATATCCCGAAGACGGCCTTCTCGACGAGATATGGACTATATGAATATCTCTTCATGTCTTTTGGTCTCACAAACGCTCCAGCCCATTTCATGTATCTCATGAACTCGGTGTTCATGCCGGAGCTGGATAAGTTTGTGGTAGTGTTCATCGACGATATCTTGGTTTACTCCAAGACAGAAGCCGAACATGCCGAACACTTGCGGATCATTCTTCAACGATTGCGAGACCACAAGCTCTACGCTAAGTTCAGTAAATGCGAGTTTTGGATCAGCCAAGTGCCATTCTTGGGACATATCATCTCAGCGGAAGGCATTGCGGTTGACCCAAGCAAAATAGAGCAAGTACTGAAATGGAAAGCTCCCACTTCAGTTCATGAAGTCAGAAGCTTCCTCGGGTTAGCGGGATACTATCGGAGGTTCATTCCAAGCTTCTCCAAGCTCGCTAAGCCGATGACAGAATTGCTGAAGAAAGGGACAAAATATGTTTGGAACACGGCGTGCGAAGGAGCGTTCCAAGCATTGGTGAAGCATCTCACCACCGCCCCGGTCTTAGCTCAGCCGGATACAACGAAGCCCTTCGACGTGTATTGTGACGCGTCCGGTATTGGGCTCGGCTGCGTGTTGATGCAGGAAGGACGTGTGATCGCATATGGCTCCCGCCAACTTCGGAACCATGAGCAGCATTATCCTACTCATGATCTTGAGCTTGCTGCCATGGTGTTGGCACTAAAAATGTGGAGGCACTATCTCCTGGGGAATCTGGTGCATCTCTACACCGACCACAAGAGCTTGAAATACATTTTGACCCAGAAGGAGCAGAACATGAGGCAAAGGAGGTGGTTAGAACTGATCAAAGATTATGAAATTGAGATTCATTACCACCCCGGCAAGGCGAATGTGGTTGCCGACGCGCTGAGTCAGAAATCACATGTCCATCACCTCACCAATACACCGGTGGAGGAGGAAAAGCCAAGTTTATATTTGGTTCCTTATGGATCGCTGTACAACCTTGCCCTCATCCCTACTATTAGGGAGGACATCATTGCAGCTCAGAAGACGGATAAAGGCATGGCACATCTCCGGAGACGGATAGACAATGGAGAGATCAAATGTTTCCGGAAAGATGATGAGGGGACGCTGTGGTTCAATGACCGCATAGTCGTACCCCGGGATATGGAGCTGAGAAAGAAAATCCTCGATGAAGCTCACTTGTCCAAGTACTCCATTTATCCGGGCAGCAACAAAATGTACCAAGATTTGAAAAAGAAATTTTGGTGGACACGGATGAAGCGGGAGGTAGCGAAGTACGTATCCGAGTGCGATATGTGCCGACGAGTGAAAGCTGATCACATGAAGAAATCACGGCTGTTGCAACCCCTGAAGATCCCGGCATGGAAATGGGAAGATGTGAGCATGGATTTCATTGTGGGATTGCCCCTAACTTCCAACAAACATGACTCCATTTGGGTAATCGTCGATCGGTTAACCAAGACGGCTCACTTCATCCCGGTGAATACACGTTACAATGCCGGCAAATATGCGGAGCTGTACATAGCAAAGATTTTGTGCTTATACGGGGTACCCAAGACCATCGTCTCGGATCGAGGTGCATTATTTGTATCTCGCTTTTGGGAGCAGATACACGCTGCATTGGGTACTAAGCTGATCAGGAGCTCCGCCTATCACCCTCAAACAGATGGGCAAACAGAGAGGGTGAACCAAGTATTAGAAGACATGTTGAGAGCATGTGCCATCCACCACGGTAGAAACTGGGATGATCACCTACTGTTGGCGGAATTCTCGTACAACAACGTCTATCAGGCGAGTATCAAGATGGCACCCTACGAAGCTCTCTATGGTCGAAAATGCCGCACCCCATTAAACTGGTGCGAGTCCGGTGAAACCGTCACATTCGGGGTTGATGTGGTGAACGACGCCGAAGAGCGCGTTCGGACGATTCAAGCCAACCTGAAGGCCGCTCAATCCCGGCAGAAGAGCTACGCTGATAAGAGGCGTAGACCGTTGCACTTTGACGTCGGGGAACACGTGTACCTCCGCGTGTCTCCGATGAAGGGTGTGCACTGGTTCGGTGTGAAGGGGAAGCTCGCTCCCTGTTTCATTGGACCCTATGCTATCACCGAGAAGTGTGGACCAGTGGCATATAGACTGGAGCTACCGGCATCTCTTGCTGGTGTCCATGACATTTTCCATGTCTCTCAGCTGAGAAAATGTCTGGAACATACCGCTGCTGTTACTACCGAAGACATCGGCGAGCTGAAACCGGATTTGACATATGATGAGTATCCGGTGGAAATCCTTGATGTGAAAGCCCGGACCACGCGTAGCAGATACTATGGAGCAACCACACCGCCGAAGAAGCGACGTGGGAGAGTGAGGAATTCCTTTGCTCAAATTACCCGGAGTTCATGGCTTCTCAACACAGGTAAGTCCCTACTACATCGCTATCTTTCCTTTTATAATCTCGGGACGAGATTCTTTTAAGGGGGGAGGGATGTAAAAGCCCAAGAAAAGGGACTTGCAAAAACTTTTCATCACCTCACAACACCACATTTTTGTGGTGAATATCTTGTGAAGAATTGTGAAGAGCAAGTAACCTCCATCAAAAGGGTATTAGTTCAAACTTTCTACACTTATGGTAACACATGAGAGGGTGATTCAAAACTGTTGCATTCAAACTCATGGTTGCAGCAGCCAACACAAGGATCAAAGTGCATATTTGGATTCCTTAGGTCCAAATTAGTGGGGAGGCAAAGTTTCAATAATTTTTGAAAAGGTTTGCTACCCATTTTTCCAAAAAGGATCCAAATGTGCAAAGAATTCAAATATACATTTGAATTTGAGGGAGTTTGCCCAACCATACAAATGTAGCTCAGCTGGAAACTCCAAACATTTGAATTCATCACTTGCCAAAATTTTGAAGATCTTTTGAGAGGTGGGGGAGCACTGACTAGTGGGACCCACTTGTCATTGGGGGAAACTAAACAATTGCAAAAGTCCTCAGTGAAGCACACGGTCGTTGTTTGATTACCTCCCACGCGAAGTAAACCGAGCAGCCGACGCCTCTGCGGGTGACACCGAGGAGCAGCCGGCAGCCACCTCCTCTGGAATTCCCGTGCGCTGGAGAGCTGCCTGGCGTCTTTGCCCCACGGCCGCGCCTCTGTTATCCCACGGTACCGAAGAACGTCGCCTGTTCCTTTCCCTTCGCGCAAGAAACAGCCCGAGCTGCCAACGCCGTCCGCTCGATCGATCGCCACCCTAGCTCGCGTGCAAAGCATCGGTTGAGCAACCAAACAGCACCACGGGCTCTCCTCCAACATCCCCACACCATTCCTACGTGAGTTTCGCCTCCACACACCGAGGTAAACCAATTTCCCGGACGGCCACCATAGAAACGAGAGCAAGTACTCTCGTGGACAGCTCCAACTGCGGCGTGTCACGGCCAAGTTAGGCCATTTCTGGAAGCGCACGACGTCCAGGCAACTCACCCCCGAAGCTCAGGACCAACCGTAGATCATCGGCGGAGAAATTTGAGATTCTCCTCTGAACGGTGCAGAGCCACCTTCTGGTAAGAAACCCGTAAATTCCCGATGTATACTTGCTTAGAGCACGTCATACTGCACTCACAGGAGCTAGACTTGACGGCGCCCAAGTTTGCTTCGCAACTCTAGCCTAATTTTGGCTGTAGCCGGCGTATTTCCCGGTTTTCCAACCGCGGTTATGGCGGGAAGGGTCGGGCTCACGGTGATGGCTAGGTTAGAGCTCTCCCCGAGCCATTGCATGACCTAGTCGACCTTCCCTGAGATTTCCTGGTGCTATAGCACCAGTTCAACGGTGTTTTGGCGGGCTAAGCTGGCCGGGCGACGTGACCGAAGGGTTGCCGAGCCGCTGCACCGTCGCCGGCTAGGTTAGAGCCACCACTGGTCGGGGGAGAGGGTGCCAGCATGTTCAGCAGGTGGAACTAGGCCCTGGCGGCGAGGGAGAGTGCGAAAGTTGTCCGGGCGGCAAGTATCAGCGTGTCTCCGGCGAGCCCGGCGGCGCGCTGGCGCGGGAACGCGAGGAAGAAGACGACCCGCGGGCCCCATGTGTCAGCGACGGAGAGTTAAAATACAGATCTACTGCGGCCCCGGGATCAAGTATGGCTGCGCGGGAAGGGGTATGTAGCCCCGTGTGGCTCAGCTCCAGCAGTGACACGTGGGTAACAGGCCCACGGTCAGAGTTTAAATGTTTCTCTGGTTTATTTAGAATTTCAGATTTAGTTCAAACTTTAGAACCCCATAACTTTTGCTAGAGAGCTCCAAATTTAGTGATTCAAATTGGGTTGGATTCATCTTGCCTAGATCTATCCAAATATACAACCCAATTTGTATGAAACCTATTATTTAATTCTGGAAAAATTCTTTAAATCTTTTCAGCAGAAGAATTTTAGAGGGAGTTTGGTTCATCCCAAAATCCCCAAATTTTGCCAGAATGTTCTTTAGGATGTTAGTAAACCCCTGTAAAAGTTTAAGAATATTTGGAGTTGATTTGATCAGAGCAATTCAAATTTGAAGGTGCTGTGTTCATTTGAATACAGAAACATTTTCAGAGAATTCCCAAAACTTGGAAATTCAGTTCTGGGCAAATCTTAGCTGTAAAAATGCTAGGAAAATTCATGCAGACTCTGTGAGCTATAATGGAAATTGTAGTTCACTAAGTTGGGCATGAACAGGGTGTTACCACAGAATTAATTCTTCTTTGCTTATTTGCTAAAAGAATTATTCTGAACAAACCACTCAATGACAAGTGCTAAATTTTGATCCAGAGAGTTGTCTTGTGACAAGGAACTCACACAAAAATTCTCAGCTCCATTGGAGCTCTGGATCACCCAGTTCTGTGGAACCACTTGAGGGATTAATATAGAAGAGGGGGAAAATCACTTAGCACTTAATCATGTGCTCAGGTCCAAACCCAAACCACTAACCCCCAGTTCCATTTTAAATTCTTGAACAGAGTTCCAGTTGTTAGAAACTGGTTATTAGAACTAATAGCAGCAGCATTACAATAAACTTATATGCATATTCATTAACATATAGTATTTTATTAACATGTAGTCGCTGAAGGCGAGGAGGCTCCGGAAGTACTTGACTTCCTCCTTCCGGAAGAAGAGCTAACTACTGACCAGCAGCAACAAGGCAAACCCCGGTTTGCATTAACTCTTTTATCAAGTTTTGCTTTGTTCACATAATTAGGGTGATGTATTAAGGTCCATTAGGTGTAGGATGAATGGAACCCCACGTGCATGACCAGAATCTTTCCCTAAGAGTGAGGGTAGTGTCTAAGACCTCGAGTAGACAGGCTATGCTTAATGATTCATAAGACTTCGGTACAAGTCGAGTAGTTGGAATCTACTCGCGAGATAGGCTTGGGACACACGGGTTCGGTTGAGTGATATGAGATCACTTTAGTAATGAAAATGAGACTAGGCAGGGGCTAGGGCGCAGCAAGAGGAAGTCTTGTGTGCGCAGCCCTGTCCGTGTCGATTGAGGACCGATCCGTGTGCGACCCTGCTGAACAAGTATTGAACGTACCGAAGGCATATCGGATATATGGGCCCTGATAAACCGATGTAGCCTAAACCTCCGGGCGTCGAGGCATAGCACACCGATTTATAGGTGTAGGTTGAGGGCAGCAAGGTGGAAATCTGCCAACGGGCATAGAGAGATGCTCCGTGTGGGGAACCTCCTGCTCGTTTCGGTGCGACCGGTTCGACGTTTGGGCTGTTGGGTGAAAGGTTGTCCCGTATGACATCGAGTGAGTGAAGCGTCCCGACCCATAAGATCGGAACTAAACATGTAATATTATGCCAGAAACAGAGTTCGGTACATAATATTACAACACAAGTAGAACCACAACCATACAGAGCTTTTTTACAACGGCATACACTTTAGTACAACAATAATAAGGACTAACATAAGGATGATTAACGACATAAAAACATGGACAACTAGCTCCTCCTCGTACATGGTTCCACGGTAACACCTTGGGTGTGGATGCGACCCTACTCGAAGTCCTCCGGGTCGAAGTCAGGATCCTTTGAAGATATCAACAACGGTTGAGTACAAAAGTACTCAGCAAGCTCCACCTCGCCCTTCAGGAGGGGAATGAAACAAACATAGATGCAATGCACAACAATAAGAGTGATGCAACCTAATGCAACTAAATGCAACCAAATAACCCATCCAGAGACATTCCTCACCTCATTCTCACAACAGGTGGCTTCCTAGTTGTTAGGACCACACCATAACCTGTCCTATACCGAGGACACGGCCATCCGAATGGGTTCTACACTCTGCAGAGGTTGTACGCTTTACCCACATGCACGGACCATCCACGACAGCCCGTCATAACCGACACCCAGTCGAAACATCACCCAAACCAGTCGTCCCCAACCCAGTGTCATGACTTATCTCAATATCATCTCAATTTTCATAAATGCATCTCTCTTTCTCTCCACCGTGGACGACTGTCGGGCTAGCCACCGGGGTTAGGCTAAGCCCCGCCCATACAGGGTCATGTGGTCGTACTGAAGAAAGTTAGGTGAGATGTCAAAACAACTCGGTCCTTAAGGCTCACCAGGGCAGCCTCCATACTCAAACCACGAGCCTATCATCTTGATAGTACTCACTGTAAGTCTACCACCACGGTAGCGCTTACACCAACACTAACCCTTCTGCCCCGGTCTCAACTCATGCTCTCCCCAACCATGCAACATAAACAAGGCAACATCATCATGCATAATCTCATCCTATCAATATGCTGCAAAAAGAGAAACCTGTATGTTTACACTCTATCACTTGAATAACTCACGCTCAACAATGCAGAGGCCTAATCTACTGGCCACAATGGATGAACCTCACATAGGAGCAATATGATCAAAAGGGGGTGATGGAACTTGCCTTCGCTACTGTCTGCAGCATCGTGCTCTTGGTCACTTGGCTCCCCTGGGTTCTCTTCCGGCACTGGTTCCACACCGCGCACAAGCAAACATACAAACAAAGCAAATATACATCATTCAGACTTGCTTACACTAACCATATTATGATATTAGATGATTTTTATAAGAAGAATCGGATTAAGTGATCCTTTTGTGTGTGGGTGAGATCTTCTCTAAGGCCAATCAAGGGGTTGCTTAGGGTTGGGCTCAAATCAGCAAGAGTAAACGGGGGAGGATGACCAGAGAGTAAGAAATCGAACGCCGAGGTTATGAATCACTCGATTAAGCTGCCGATTTTGGGTAGGAAGTAGAGCAACTTCATGGAAGGGCGGCCATGCCACGGGGTGGTCGCGGCCAAACCCGAGGAGAGGGGGAAGGGGGAATGACTCAGGGAGGAGAGTGGAGGTTGGGGTGCTCACCTTGGCCGTGGCTTGGCAGGGCTCGGCGGGGAGGGTTCCTCGTCGAAGATCGATGTTGGAGGGGGGGAGGAGATGCGAGCGCCGGTGCTCAATGGGGCGGGGGAGAAAGTGAGCCCCTTTTATAGATGAAGGGGGGGAAGGGATAGGGATGGAGGGAGGAGAGGTAGGTGAGGTGTAATTAATGCATGTTCCGGGAGCTTCTCGTGGAGTCGATAAGGATGGGGGGAGATATATGTGAGGGGTGGTTCCGGAAGCTTCTCGTGGAGTGGATAAGGATGGGGGGAGATATGTATATGAGGGGTGGTTTCGGGAGCTTCTCGTGGAGTGGATAAGGATGGGGGAGATATATATGAGGGGTGGTTTCGGGAGCTTCTCGTGGAGTGGATAAGGATGGGGCGAGATATATATGAGCGGTGGTTCCGGAAGCTTCTCGTGGAGTGTATAAGGATGGGGGGAGATATGTATATGAGGGGTTCCGGAAGCTTCTCGTGGAATGGATAAGGATGGGGGGAGATATGTATATGAGGGGTGGCTGCACCAGTTTCGATGAAAGGCATATCTAAAATCGGCCAGTAGTGTGCGTAATTTGTCTGGTGGTTAATTCTATAACCTTGATTTATTAGCTTTACGAAAAATGGGGCGTTACAGACCTACCCCACTTAGGATGAATCTCGTCCTCGAGATTCGAGTGGTCTGCAAAGAGATGGGGGAACTCTGTCCGCAATGCATCTTCTCTTTCCCAAGTAGTTTCGGCCTCCGAGTGTCTGCTCCACTGGACCCGACAAAGTGTGACGGTGTTTCTCCGTGTCCTTCGGGTGACTTTTTCCGGGATCTTTACTGGCACCTCCTGGTAGCGCAGATCATTTTGCAGGTCTAGGGTTTCTTGTGCCACCTGTTCCTCGGGAACCCATAGGCATTTTCTTAGCTGTGACACGTGGAAGACGTTGTGCACACCTGACATTTCTTCGGGTAGCTGAATCTCATATGCTACTGATCCTACCCTTTTTAGGACTGAGAAAGGGCCAATGTACCGTGGTGCCAACTTTCCACGTACTTGGAATCTGCGCGTGCCACGGATAGGAGATACTTTAAGGTACACATGATCTCTAGCTTGGAAACTGAGTGCACGCCTCCTCTTGTCTGCGTAGCTTTTCTGACGTGATTGGGCGGCCTTGAGATTCGCTCGAATCTCCGCTACCTTGTCCTCTGCTGCCAAGATGAAGTCTGGTTGCTCCACAATACGGTCCCCAACTTCTGACCACATGAGCGGGGTCTGACACTTCCTTCCATATAGGGCTTCATACGGTGACATCCCGATGCTGGCCTGATAACTGTTGTTGTATGAGAACTCAGCATACGGTAAACTGTCTTCCCAATCCTTGCCGTAGGTAAGAACAGCGGCCCTCAACATATCTTCCAAGATTTGGTTGATCCTCTCTGTCTGACCATCTGTCTGAGGGTGATATGCTGAACTAAAGTCTAACTTGGTACCAAGTGCCTTTTGAAGACTGCTCCAAAACCTTGACGTAAACTGAGTACCTCGATCTGAGACTATCCTTGAGGGAACTCCATGTAGTTTCACAATACGGTCTATGTACAACTTGGCCAGTTTACTCCCATTGTAGGTAGTGCGCACAGGAATAAAGTGTGCAACTTTAGTCAGACGGTCGACCACTACCCACACGGAGTCATTACCATTCTTGGTCCTTGGTAGGCCAGTGATGAAATCCATTCCTACCTCATCCCATTTCCAAACGGGAATCGGTAAGGGCTGTAATAGGCCACTCGGCTTTTGATGCTCAGCTTTGACCCTTCTACACACATCACAATAAGCCACGAATTTGGCTATGTCACCCTTCATTCCAACCCACCAATATTTCTGCTTAATATCCACGTACATCTTTGTGGCTCCAGGGTGGATAGAGTAGGCAGAGTTATGAGCTTCATCCATGATCGTATCCCGATAGTGACCTTGTGAAGGCACACACAACCGTTTCTTGGACCACAATATTCCATCTCTATCAACTCTAAAGTCTGGTGCCTTGCCTTCACCGGTTTGTTCCTTGATCTTCATTAACTTTTCATCCTCCTGTTGAGCCTTCTTAATCTGGTCATCCAGCACAGGTTGAACACTAAGGTTGTAGTTGTAGGAGTGAGGTACAATACTTAGGTTCAACTTCATCATCTCCTTGCACAGTTGTGGTACTTGAGTCACCAAGTGATGGCAGTATGCTTTCCTGCTAAGAGTGTCTACCACAACATTTGCTTTACCCGGGTGGTAGTGGATCTCCACATCATAATCCTTAATTAGTTCCAACCATCTTCGTTGTCTTAGGTTCAGATCAGGCTGGGTAAAGATATACTTGAGACTCTTGTGATCTATGTAGATTTCACACTTGTTACCGATCAGATAGTGTCTCCAAATCTTAAGAGCATGCACTACCGCAGCCAATTCTAGGTCATGGGTTGGGTAGTTATGCTCGTGCGGCCTTAACTGACAAGAGTCATAGGACACCACTCGTCCTTCTTGCATTAGCACACATCCTAGGCCGTGTCTAGAAGCATCACAATAAATAACAAAGTTCTTGTGAATATCCGGTAAGACTAAGACTGGGGCCGTGGTTAGTCTTCCCTTCAACTCGCGAAAACTCCGCTCACATGCTTCAGTCCACACAAACTTCTTATCCTTCTTTAGTAGTCCCGTCATTGGTCGGGCTAGCTTGGAAAATCCTTCGATGAACCTCCGATAATAACCAGCCATACCCAGAAAACTACGATCTCCGAGACCAAAGTTGGTTACTTCCAAGATGATACAGCTTTGACCTTCTCTGGATCAACTGCACCTCCCTCGGCTGTCAGCACATGCCCAAGGAAGCTAACTTTCTGTAACCAAAACTCACATTTGCCGAACTTGGCATAAAGTTGATGGCTCCTGAGCCGGTCCAAAACAACACGCTGATGTTACGCGTGCTCTGCTTCACTTCGTGAATAGACTAGAATATCGTCGATAAAGACAACGACAAACTTGTCCAACTCTTGCATGAACACCCGGTTCATTAGGTTCATGAAGTAGGCAGGGGCATTGGTTAATCCAAAAGACATCACTGTGAACTCGAACTGACTGTAGCGAGTCACAAATGTCGTCTTAGGTATATCTTCGGGCTTAATCCTCACTTGATGATACCCAGACCTCAAGTCAATCTTTGAGAAAAACTTGGCCCCCTTTAGCTGGTCAAATAGATCATCTATCCGGGGTAGAGGGTATTTATTCTTGATGGTCACCGCATTAAGAGCTCGGTAATCTACACAGAGTCTCTTACTTCCATCCTTTTTCTCTACGAAGAGGACTGGTGCGCCCCATGGTGATGCGCTAGGCCTTATGTACCCTTTCTCTTGCAACTCATCTAACTGTTTCTTTGACTCGGCTAGTTCTGGTGCTGCCATTCTATAAGGCCTCTTGGCTATTAGGGCAGTTCCGGGAACTAGATCAATGGAGAACTCCACTTCTCTTTCTGGCGGCATGCCTGGCAACTCCTCAAGGAACACATCAACATACTCTTTAATCAGTGGCACTTCCTGAGGTGTTTCCGCCTTCAAGTGATTTACTACTGGCTCAGACAAGCTGGAGTTGACATGACATGTGACAGTCTTCCCTTCATGGTTTGTCACTGTCACAGTCCTCTGTGCACAAGCTATACTCCCATTGCACTTGGCTAACCAATCCATACCGAGGATCACATCTATTCCATGGGAGTCAAGCACCACTAGATTAACCAAGAACTCTACCCCACTTAGGTTTAAAGGGATGTTGTTAACTCCTAGGTGGCAAGGTATATAACCTCCCGGTGATCGAGTCATTAAGGGCCTCTTAAGGGCTACCGTAGATATATCATGTGTCTCTACGAAGTGTGATGATATAAAAGAATGCGATGCACCATAATCAAATAGTACTGAAGCCAAAACTGACTGAACCAAGAACTCACCAAGTAGAACTCCTGGTGCTGCATCTGCCTCTTCGGCGTAGACGTGGTTTACTGTGGCCTTTCCAAAGGAGTGTTGAGTCCTTGACGGTGCTCCGCGGCTGCCTCCAGCTGGTTGCCTTGGTCCGTTAACTGAGTTGGAGACGACTGATGGTGCTGGCTTAACCTTGTATGGGCAGTTAACGGCGATATGCCCAGGCTCACGGCAGCTGAAACAGATCCTCTGGCCAACAGTTTGATTGACCCCAGACTGCTGAGGATGGAGTGAGCCATGTGATTTAGCAGGCTGTACCGGTTGCTTGAAAGTGGTGGTTGGTGCTTTATAGGATACACCACTATGAGCCATCTGCCCATAGTAAATAGGTTGTTGGGTCTTCTGCACAAAGTAGGTTGGTTGTTGGGTCCTCTGTAATGAATAGACAGGTTGATTAGTCCTCTGAAGTTTCACCTGCTGGAACCCCTTCTTGTCCTCGAATTTTCTTTTCTTCTCCCGTAGCTCATCCTCTATGTTCTTTTCTGTAGTGATGGCCTTGTTAACCAGGGTACTGAAATCTGGATAAACAGATGCTTCAAGAAATTTCCTGATTTTAGTGTTTAACCCACACAAAAAGGCTTCTTGCTTCTTCTCTTCTGTATCCACAGCGTGGGGGTCATAGCGGGATAACCCGGTAAACTTGTGTAGATACTCCGTCACAGTTAGACCCTTCTGTTTAAGGCTCATAAACTCTTCCCTCTTTAGCTTCATAATGCTACTTGGGATGTGTTGCTCTCTAAACAACTTCACAAACTCGTCCCATATCATGGTCCTGGCATGTGGATGCATCTCTCTGTAGCTGTGCCACCAGGCTAAGGCAGATCCCCTTAGTTGTTGGACTGCAAGCAGAACCTTATCCTGCTCGTTTGCATGCACAACCTCGAGTTTCATCTCAATCTCTCTTAGCCAGTCATCTGCCTCAATAGGGTCCTCAAATCCAGAAAACTTGGACGGGTTCATCCTGTTGAAATCTGCGATCTGGTGATTATTTTGCGGCGCGGGTTGATGATTGTTGAGACCATCAATGTTCCGGGCAGCCAGGGTGTTCGTCAGTAGCTCGAGGAGTCGAGTCTGGCGGTCCAGAATGGCGGTCAGGTCATAGTTAGGTCCTTGGGGATGTGGCCGGACAGGTGCACTCTCCGCTGTCTCATGCTCGTGAGGTGCAGGCGAAATCTCTCGTAGTCCTTGGTCCGCCTCGTGTCCATTAGTGACTCGTCTCGGGCGGCGAGGCATCTGTGACAAGGCAATCGATGGGTTTGGATTTTCTTCCTATTATTATTACTATGGTGCATCATAATTAGTTATGCTTACCGTCTTTTATTATTGTTATTATTATTATTTTTTCTATATTTTTTTCTATTTTACTATGTGTATCTAAACACATATATATAGTTTTATACCACACAATTCACACAAACATCAAACATTGCAAGCAACACACCAAGCATTCATTCATTCATTCGGGCAAGCGGGTACAAGATACATAGCGCATGTCGTCACTGGGTCTATTCCCTTAAGGGTTAGCCGGGGCCTCTGCCTGGCTACTAGGTCCTACATCCTGATCTTCAGGGTCTTCGTTGGTCCCGCGAGGTGAGGTTGGAGGAGTAGGTGGCACAGGCTCACAAATCCTCCTTCGGGGGTTGGATAGGTGATAAACTGGGGTTCCTTCTAGGATAAGTGGCTCCGTCGTTGCACCAGCTTGACGGTCCTTCCGCTTGGCCCGGTCTACAAGGTAGACACCCCTAAGCAGCTGGCTGTGACGGTCGGCCTGCTCCCTAAGGTTCTCCTCGGCCAAGGCGACTCGACTTTCGGCACTGGCAACCCGGGCTTTAGCCTGCGCTAGTGCTAGCTTAGCCTTTCGCCAGCGGGTCTCCAATGTCTCAGCACGCTGGACGAGGGTCTTCACGCGCTGGTTCAGCTGGTCGCACAAGTCGTCCAGGTTCAATAAATAACCGGACATGGCGACAATGGTGGGGTCGTCTTCGGTCGACCCGAGGCCTTCCAAGTTGCGAATCCTCGCTACCCATGCGGGACGACTACGGTCCAGTGGAGGGAAGTACTTCATGGGTGTGGAATCCAAATGCCAGTCAAACATGTGGCAGAGGTACTTCAGAGCTTTGCGGGCCACCAATTGGCACGTATCTTTCATGTGGCATCCAGTGGCGGAGACATTCCATGACTTCATGTCCAGGAACCTCTCACTGGCGCCGATGTGCACAGTGACCTCACAGCTTTCGGTGCCATGCTCCACGAACTCATGTCCCACGTACTCCGGACGGCCTGGAATACCGAGTCGTGTCGTGGCGGCATAGAGCACCTTGGGGAAGCCATCTTCGTTGATGCAGAAGGTGGTGATACGGTCGTCCGCCATCTAGCTTTGAACAGGGCACAAGGATTAGATGGGAGCAAAACCTATCACCAAGGCTCTACGGTCCAGGTTTCCTACAGGCCAACTATTCTACGTCTCCTATGGTCACCTAAGTACTAGGGTACGCATCCTACAGCCAAGTATGGCTCTGATACCACTTGAAGCGTCCCGACCCATAAGATCGGAACTAAACATGTAATATTATGCCAGAAACAGAGTTCGGTACATAATATTACAACACAAGTGGAACCACAACCATACAGAGCTTTTTTACAACGGCATACACTTTAGTACAACAATAATAAGGACTAACATAAGGATGATTAACGACATAAAAACATGGACAACTAGCTCCTCCTCGTACATGGTTCCACGGTAACACCTTGGGTGTGGATGCGACCCTACTCGAAGTCCTCCGGGTCGAAGTCAGGATCCTCTGAAGATATCAACAACGGTTGAGTACAAAAGTACTCAGCAAGCTCCACCTCGCCCTTCGGGAGGGGAATGAAACAAACATAGATGCAATGCACAACAATAAGAGTGATGCAACCTAATGCAACTAAATGCAACCAAATAACCCATCCAGAGACATTCCTCACCTCATTCTCACAACAGGTGGCTTCCTAGTTGTTAGGACCACACCATAACCTGTCCTATACCGAGGACACGGCCGTCCGAACGGGTTCTACACTCTGTAGAGGTTGTACGCTTTACCCACATGCACGGACCATCCACGACAGCCCGTCATAACCGACACCCAGTCGAAACATCACCCAAACCAGTCGTCCCCAACCCAGTGTCATGACTTATCTTAATATCATCTCAATTTTCATAAATGCATCTCTCTTTCTCTCCACCGTGGACGACTGTCGGGCTAGCCACCGGGGTTAGGCTAAGCCCCGCCCATACAGGGTCATGTGGTCGTACTGAAGAAAGTTAGGTGAGATGTCAAAACAACTCGGTCCTAAAGGCTCACCAGGGCAGCCTCCATACTCAAACCACGAGCCTATCATCTTGATAGTACTCACTGTAAGTCTACCACCAAGGTAGCGCCTACACCAACACTAACCCTTCTGCCCCGGTCTCAACTCATGCTCTCCCCAACCATGCAACATAAACAAGGCAACATCATCATGCATAATCTCATCCTATCAATATGCTGCAAAAAGAGAAACCTGTATGTTTACACTCTATCACTCGAATAACTCATGCTCAACAATGCAGAAGCCTAATCTACTGGCCACAATGGATGAACCTCACATAGGAGAAATATGATCAAAAGGGGGTGATGGAACTTGCCTTCGCTACCGTCTGCAGCGTCGTGCTCTTGGTCACTTGGCTCCCCTGGGTTCTCTTCCGGCACTGGTTCTACACCGCGCACAAGCAAACATACAAAAAAAGCAAATATACATCATTCAGACTTGCTTACACTAACCATATTATGATATTAGATGATTTTTATAAGAAGAATCGGATTAAGTGATCCTTTTGTGTGTGGGTGAGATCTTCTCTAAGGCCAATCAAGGGGTTGCTTAGGGTTGGGCTCAAATCAGCAAGATTAAACGGGGGAGGATGACCAGAGAGTAAGAAATCGAACGCCGAGGTTATGAATCACTCGATTAAGTTGCCGATTTTGGGTAGGAAGTAGAGCAACTTCATGGAAGGGCGGCCATGCCACGGGGTGGTCGCGGCCAAACCCGAGGAGAGGGGGAAGGGGGAATGACTCGGGGAGGAGAGTGGAGGTTGGGGTGCTCACCTTGGCCGTGGCTTGGCGGGGCTCGGCGGGGAGGGTTCCTCGTCGGAGATCGATGTTGGAGGGGGGGGAGGAGATGCGAGCGCCGGTGCTCAATGGGGCGGGGGAGAAAGTGAGCCCCTGAGCCCCTTTTATAGATGAAGGGGGGGAAGGGATAGGGATGGAGGGAGGAGAGGTAGGTGAGGTGTAATTAATGCATGTTCCGGGAGCTTCTCGTGAAGTGGATAAGGATGGGGGGAGATATATGTGAGGGGTGGTTCCGGAAGCTTCTCGTGGAGTGGATAAGGATGGGGAGAGAGATGTATATGAGGGGTGGTTTCAGGAGCTTCTCGTGGAGTGGATAAGGATGGGGGAGATATATATGAGGGGTGGTTTCGGGAGCTTCTCGTGGAGTGGATAAGGATGAGGGGAGATATATATGAGGGGTGGTTCTGGAAGATTCTCGTGGAGTGGATAAGGATGGGGGGAGATATGTATATGAGGGGTTCCGGAAGCTTCTCGTGGAATGGATAAGGATAGGGGGAGATATGTATATGAGCGGTGGCTGCACCAGTTTCGATGAAAGGCATATCTAAAATCGGCCAGTAGTGTGCGTAATTTGTCTGGTGGTTAATTCTATAACCCTGATTTATTAGCTTTACAAAAAATGGGGCGTTACAGACCTACCCCACTTAGGATGAATCTCGTCCTCGAGATTCGAGTGGTCTGCAAACAGATGGGGGAACTCTGTCCGCAATGCATCTTCTCTTTCCCAAGTAGCTTCGGCCTCCGAGTGTCTGCTCCACTGGACCCGACAATATGTGACGGTGTTTCTCCGTGTCCTTCGGGTGACTTTTTCCAGGATCTTTACTGGCACCTCCTGGTAGCGCAGATCATTTTGCAGGTCTAGGGTTTCTTGTGCCACCTGTTCCTCGGGAACCCGTAGGCATTTTCTTAGCTGTGACACGTGGAAGACGTTGTGCACACCTAACATTTCTTCGGGTAGCTGAATCTCATACGCTACTGATCCTACCCTTTTTAGGACTGAGAAAGGGCCAATGTACCGTGGTGCCAACTTTCCACGTACTTGGAATCTGCGCGTGCCACGGATAGGAGATACTTTAATGTACACATGATCTCCAGCTTGGAAACTGAGTGCACGCCTCCTCTTGTCTGCATAGCTTTTCTGACGTGATTGGGCGGCCTTGAGATTCGCTCGAATCTCCTCTACCTTGTCCTCTGCTGCCAAGATGAAGTCTGGTTGCTCCACAATACGGTCCCCAACTTCTGACCACATGAGCGGGGTTCAACACTTCCTTCCATATAGGGCTTCATACGGTGACATCCCGATGCTGGCCTGATAACTGTTGTTGTATGAGAACTCGGCATACGGTAAACTGTCTTCCCAATCCTTGCCGTAGGTAAGAACAGCGGCCCTCAACATATCTTCCAAGATTTGGTTGATCCTCTCTGTCTGACCATCTATCTGAGGGTGATATGCTGAACTAAAGTCTAACTTGGTACCAAGTGCCTTTTGAAGACTCCTCCAAAACCTTGACGTAAACTGAGTACCTCGATCTGAGACTATCCTTGAGGGAACTCCATGTAGTTTCACAATACGGTCTATGTACAACTTGGCCAGCTTACTCCCATTGTAGGTAGTGCGCACAGGAATAAAGTGTGCAACTTTAGTCAGACGGTCGACCACTACCCACACGGAGTCATTACCATTCTTGGTCCTTGGTAGGCCAGTGATGAAATCCATTCCTACCTCATCCCATTTCCAAAAGGGAATCGGTAAGGGCTGTAATAGGCCACTCGGCTTTTGATGCTCAGCTTTGACCCTTCTACACACATCACAATAAGCCACGAATTTGGCTATGTCACCCTTCATTCCAACCCACCAATATTTCTGCTTAATATCCACGTACATCTTTATGGCTCCAGGGTAGATAGAGTAGGCAGAGTTATGAGCTTCATCCATGATCGTATCCCGATAGTGACCTTGTGAAGGCACACACAACCGTTTCTTGAACCACAATATTCCATCTCTATCAACTCTAAAGTCTGGTGCCTTGCCTTCACCGGTTTGTTCCTTGATCTTCATTAACTTTTCATCCTCCTGTTGAGCCTTCTTAATTTGGTCATCCAGCACAGGTTGAACACTAAGGTTGTAGTTGTAGGAGTGAGGTACAATACTTAGGTTCAACTTCATCATCTCCTTGCACAGTTGTGGTACTTGAGTCACCAAGTGATGGCAGTATGCTTTCCTGCTAAGAGCGTCTGCCACAACATTTGCTTTACCCGGATGGTAGTGGATCTCCACATCATAATCCTTAATTAGTTCCAACCATCTTCGTTGTCTTAGGTTCAGATCAGGCTGGGTAAAGATATACTTGAGACTCTTGTGATCTGTGTAGATTTCACACTTGTTACCGATCAGATAGTGTCTCCAAATCTTAAGAGCATGCACTACCGCAGCCAATTCTAGGTCATGGGTTGGGTAGTTATGCTCGCGCGGCCTTAACTGACGAGAGGCATAGGACACCACTCGTCCTTCTTGCATTAGCACGCATCCTAGGCCGTGTCTAGATGCATCACAATAAATAACAAAGTTCTTGTGAATATCCAGTAAGACTAAGACTGGGGCCGTAGTTAGTCTTCTCTTCAACTCACGAAAACTCCGCTCACATGCTTCAGTCCACACAAACTTCTTATCCTTCTTTAGTAGTCCCGTCATTGGTCGGGCTAGCTTGGAAAATCCTTCGATGAACCTCCGATAATAACCAGCCATACCCAGAAAACTATGAATCTTCGAGACCGAAGTTGGTTGCTTCCAAGATGATACAGCTTTGACCTTCTCTGGATCAACTGCAACTCACTCGGCTGTCAGCACATGCCCAAGGAAGCTAACTTTCTGTAACCAAAACTCACATTTGCCGAACTTGGCATAAAGTTGATGGCTCCTGAGCCGGTCCAAAACAACACGCAGATGTTGCGCGTGATTTGCTTCACTTCGTGAATAGACTAGAATGTCGTCGATAAAGACAACGACAAACTTGTCCAACTCTTGCATGAACACCCGGTTCATTAGGTTCATGAAGTAGGCAGGGGCATTGGTTAATCCAAAGGACATCACTGTGAACTCGAACTGACCGTAGCGAGTCACAAAAACCGTCTTAGGTATATCTTCGGGCTTAATCCTCACTTGATGATACCCAGACCTCAAGTCAATCTTTGAGAAAAACTTGGCCCCCTTTAGCTGGTCAAATAGATCATCTATCCGGGGTAGAGGGTATTTATTCTTGATGGTCACCGCATTAAGAGCTCGGTAATCTACACAGAGTCTCTTACTTCCATCCTTTTTCTCTACGAAGAGGACTGGTGCGCCCCATGGTGATGCCCTAGGCCTTATGTACCCTTTCTCTTGCAACTCATCTAACTGTTTCTTTGACTCGGCTAGTTCTGGTGTTGCCATTCTATAAGGCCTCTTGGCTATTGGAGCAGTTCCGGGAACTAGATCAATGGAGAACTCCACTTCTCTTTCTGGCGGCATGCCTGGCAACTCCTCAGGGAACACATCAACATACTCTTTAATCACTGGCACTTCCTGAGGTGTTTCCGCCTTCAAGTGATTTACTATTGGCTCAGACAAGCTGGAGTTGACATGACATGTGACAGTCTTGCCTTCATGGTTTGTCACTGTCATAGTCCTCTGTGCACAAGCTATACTCCCATTGCACTTGGCTAACCAATCCATACCGAGGATCACATCTATCCCATGGGAGTCAAGCACTACTAGATTAACCAAGAACTCTACCCCACTTAGGTTTAAAGAGATGTTGTTAACTCCTAGGTGGCAAGGTATATAACCTCCCGGTGATCGAGTCATTAAGGGCCTCTTAAGGGCTACCGTAGATATATCATGTGTCTCTACGAAGTGTGATGATATAAAAGAACGCGATGCACCAGAATCAAATAGTACTGAAGCCAAAACTGACTGAACCAAGAACTCACCAAGTAGAACTCCTGGTGCTGCATCTGCCTCTTCGGCGTAGACGTGGTTTACTGTGGCCTTTCCAAAGGAGTGTTGAGTCCTTGACGGTGCTCCGCGGCTGCCTCCAGCTGGTTGCCTTGATCCGTTAACTGAGTTGGAGACGACTGATGGTGCTGGCTTAACCTTGTAAGGGCAGTTAACGGCGATATGCCTAGGCTCACGGCAGCTGAAACAGATCCTCTGGCCAACAGTTTGATTGACCTCAGACTCCTGAGGATGGAATGAGCCATGTGATTTAGCAGGCTGTACCGGTTGCTTGAAAGTGGTGGTTGGTGCTTTATAGGATACACCACTATGAGCCATCTACCCAGAGTAAATAGGTTGTTGGGTCTTCTGCATAAAGTAGGTTGGTTGTTGGGTCCTCTGTAATGAATAGACAGGTTGATTAGTCCTCTGAAGTTTCACCTGCTGGAACCCCTTCTTGTCCTCGAATTTTCTTTTCTTCTCCCGTAGCTCATCCTCTATGTTCTTTTCTGTAGTGATGGCCTTGTTAACCAGGGTACTGAAATCTGGATAAACAGATGCTTCAAGAAATTTCCTGATTTCAGTGTTTAACCCACGCAAAAAGGCTTCTTGGTTCTTCTCTTCTGTATCCACAGTGTGGGGGTCATAGCGGGATAACCCGGTAAACTTGTGTAGATACTCCGTCACAGTTAGACCCTTCTGTTTAAGGCTCATAAACTCTTCCCTCTTTAGCTTCATAATGCTACTTGGGATGTGTTGCTCTCTAAACAACTTCACAAACTCGTCCCATATCATGGTCCTGGCATGTGGATGCATCTCTCTGTAGTTGTGCCACTAGGCTAAGGCAGATCCCCTTAGTTGTTGGACTGCAAGCAGAACCTTATCCTGCTCGTTTGCATGCACAACCTCGAGTTTCATCTCAATCTCTCTTAGCCAGTCATCTGCCTCAATAGGGTCCTCAGATCCAGAAAACTTGGGCGGGTTCATCCTGTTGAAGTCTGCGATCTGGTGATTGTTTTGCGGCGCGGGCTGATGGTTGTTGAGACCATCATTATTCCGGGCAGCCAGGGTGTTCGTCAGTAGCTCGAGGAGTCGAGTCTGGCGGTCCAGAATGGCGGTCAGGTCATAGTTAGGTGCTTGGGGATGTGGCCGGACAGGTGCACTCTCCGTTGTCTCATGCTCGTGAGGTGCGGGCGAAATCTCTCGTAGTCCTTGGTCCGCCTCGTGTCCATTAGTGACTCGGCTCGGGCGGCGAGGCATCTGTGACAAGGCAATCGATGAGTTCAGATTTTCTTCCTATTATTATTACTATGGTGCATCATAATTAGTTATGCTTACCGTCTTTTATTATTGTTATTATTTTTTTTCTATATTTTTTCTATTTTACTATGTGTATCTAAACACATATATATAGTTTAGACCACACAATTCACACAAACATCAAACACACCAAGCAACACACCAAGCATTCAAACGTAGACTAAGGTATGAAATGTTATGATTCAATATTGCTGTTATGATATAATTGTATTGCTACATGTGTGCCACCAAATATTGCTTACTAAATTTTAGATTCCCGAACTGTTAATTCGTGACTAAAAGATGAACTAAGGATGAACTTGTAGGCGTGTCCATTTGATGCATCGTTACTATCCCATGTTTTCTGTACCCCTCATGTAGAGTTTCATGCCTAGGTGAGTCGGTTAAGTCTTGTTGAGCCCTCGTGCTCACGGTTGCTGCTTAAGTGTTTTTCAGGTGAGGAGCCACCCACGGACTCGGAGTATGAGTCTACCGGCGAGGGTTACCCTCCGTCGGGGACCACGGCTGAGTTGGAGCCGTACACGCCGCGCTGAGCTGAGCAGTGCAGCTAGTGTGGGTTGCCCTAGGGCTGGGCAACCGACTTTTGCTAGGTAGGTGGGCGTGAGTTGTAGAATAGTAGACTTCCGCTGTGTAATAAAGACAATAGTTTGTAACTGAGTAGTGTACTACTTTGTACATTCAGTTTGTTTTCTCATGTAATATAATGTGTCCTTATGACGTGTGCTGTCGGGTGTCGCATCGTGCGGCACCACCCTCTGCGATCTTGGATGAGCGGATTCCGGTCCGCCACACACGGGGCGCAGGGGCGGTGGCGGGCAGCGTGGAGGCGGCCGGGCGGCGGCGCGGCGGGGGCGGGCGGAGGCAGCTGTGGTGGCGGAGACGCGGGTGGGCGGGAGAGATGCTAAATTCAATCTAAAACTAAATAAATTACAACTAAATTAAACAAAATCCATAAACTAAACAATTTACAACTAAATTATATTAAATCTAAAACTAATTCAAACAAATTACAACTAAACTAAACAATTTACAACTAAACTAAATTAAATATAAAACTAATACAAAGAATTTACAACTAAATTAAACAATAATAATTAATAACTAAATTAACTAAACTAAATCTTGTTATCACCAAAATTAAAGAGACTAACTTTCTCGACGGCTGCGACGTCCTCGATGCCGCGGGAGCTTGGGGTCGGGGGCAGGGCAGTGGGACGCCGGGTCGGGGAGGAGCCCGTCGGGCTCGGCTGAGGGCGTCGGGATCGCCGGCGGTGATGGCGGCTGAGGACGGGGAGGCGGGCTGGGGCGGCGGGCGGGGGCCGGCGCGGCTGGGGGCTGGGGCGGGGGCCGGCGCGGGGGTGACGTTGGTGGCGCTTCAGGCGGTGGCGGGCGGGCTCGGGGTCGGGGCGGGCGTAAATGCCCGTGCCGACCCCAGGCCTGCGGGTATATACCGCTAATTTACGACGGTCAGACCAGGCCATCGTAAATAAGGTTCTATTTACGACATCCAAAACAAGCTTTTATTTACGACGGCTAGCGCTCGCCGTCGTAAATAATGTTAATTATGACGGTTGTAGGGTTAGGCGTCATAAATAAATCAGGCCGTGGTAAATTTGCTAGATTCGTGTAGTTTAATTCGATAGAGCCTGAGCGCTCATGTTGACAAATCAATAGTGATCACTGTACGTTCATGTTTTTATAATTTTTTTCTTGAGAAAAACTTATTAGCGTTATGATCGTGGAAACGGCTTGCTACAGAGATTTAATCTTCTAGTTGAAAACTCGTATCTTTTCTAAAATATACTGATCGATCTGTAGTGTTGTTCTCCGTTCCATCTTCTCCCAGGTTTAGACATGAGGATGAACCACGTCTTTGTTGTTCTCCGCCGTTTGTCAAGAACATATTCCTCTCGTCTCATAGGTTTAAGTGTAACGACGAGGGTGATCGTGACCTTTTGCTTGCGTGGAGTAAACGGTTGTTGTAGCAAGTCGTTGTTATTCTGTTACCCATGAAATAAACTCTGGCAACCTACAGAGTAGTGGTTTGCAGTTTCCTTCAAAACTAAATTCAGCCATTTATTATCCATAAATCTTATACTACATATGCCAGAAAATAAGGTTAAATTTAATCGACCATTGATTTTCCTTTGAGATTCTTACGAAGCCATCTTATCTTCTCCTCTCCTCTCACAACTCTAAACCCTTCTCAGCAGCAGCGCACGACTTCATGGGCCAGCGACGCGCGGCGCCGACGTGCGACGGTGACAGGGCGCGGCGTGGCGGCGGCGACACAAATAGGCCGGTGGCGAAGAAGAAAGGTTAGTTCTTTAATTACTATCTGTCAATTTGTAAGAATTATTTTATTTTTAAAATAATCAATCAAATAATTTTATTAATATATAGATCATTGAAATATTGTTACTCTTACTAATTGTAAGGATTAACCGTTAATGATAGTGATTAGCTGTTAATTAATGACACCTGAAATTAAGGCCAATTTCAGGCCCATCCCAGACTTTTTATTATTAGCACGATATCTGCGCCAACACGCAAACACACGAAGAAAACATGAACCAAATTAAGCATCAAACAAGAGGGCCCCCGATGATGAGCGTGCGACTTCTCACATAGGCTGATGCCTTCAGGTACCAGCAGCCACAGCATGCGGGAAGATGACGGATGATGACGGATCCAGAAATGTCACATCTGGTTCTTCGAAGAACGATCGAGTGAATATCACATGTATGCCAGGATCATTTTCTCATACATGTGATGATAAATAGTGAAGCATCATCATATTACAAGTCAAGTGTTTGAATACAAATAAGTCTTACATAGCATACGTCTCAATAGACGATAATAATTTCAAAACATGTAAATAAAACAGCAGCGGAATATAAATCTTGTGGGCTCCGTCACAGACGTTGCCCGAGGGACTCCGTGAATCTAGAATCCTTCCTCGGGACCAAAGTCTTGGTCATTAAACACCACATCATTCTCTTGACTTGAGCAGCAATATAAACCAACAAAAAAGCAAGTTTGAGTACCGTAGGTACTTAGCAAGTGTGGAAAAGTTATGTCATGCATAGCTAGAGCAAGGAGAGGTTGAGCTCATGGTTAAAGTACTACGCAATTAATACCTACCATCTTAGCTTATTAAGCACCTACATTACTACACAGGTGAAATGGCCCCAATACCTCAACCCATCATCAATATCAAGTACACATAGTCTCAACTCCAATGTTAAGCTTCCCGCTTAACATCCTCAACTTCCCAATCCATCATCCTCTAATCATGAATAAGTCCAAGCCGCTCTTGACCGTGAGCACGTCTATCATGACAGTTTTGACTCTGCAGAGTTTGCACCACTGTACCCACATGTAGTGATTTCATCCCCCGTTGCCGGGTGGACTAAAAGAACCTCCATTATGCCAGTGGCCGCGAACCACATTCACACTTCCCATGTGTGTAGCCAGGAGATCACTACGAGGCCTTTACAAAGGGATTCCCGACGAGCGTGGGCCCACTGAGGTTTCACCCCTAACAGCATACAAGAGGCTCCAACCCCGCTGCAGTGGCCCCCTCTTGAGCCTTGCGGTTCATATGGTAGTCCAGCTGACACCTATTCCTCGCACCATCCAAAACACCCATACTACGCCGGGGATATACCTAATTAATTGGTCAAGCTGCCCCATCTCAGCATGTGGTTGGCACTGTAAAGCCAGGTTACATGCTACATGAACCAGTCCTTAGGATCCAGGCAAGTACTAAACACAAACCCGAATCTCGTGCACACAGCACCAACCAAATCATCCAACTTGCCTCGATCCCTACCTATACATAACTCATAATGTCTCATTCAAGAGTAAGGTAAACAAGTTGATGATCTCATATTCCACTTATCCCATTCTAAGCATGGCTAAGCATAAGTATTATGAATAAATGACATAATAAAACAAATCCCAACCTAAGCTACAAAGAAACAAGATAATGCAATTCTAGGGAAACTTCCTAGCATGGGTTTCATATTTCAATTGACAATGCAAATAATTCTATCTACACATCCTAGCATAGGATCAAAGTGGTCAAGGACACTTGCCTTCTTCCTGTTGCTCTGGGAATGGAAAGTCTTGGTCTTGGAAGGGGAGAACTTGCTCTGGGGCAGGTTCTACTCATGCCAATACACATAGCAAAAGAAAACAACAATCCATAAGCCATAGTTCACACTTTCACTCATGCAAACCATACATACATACATATGAAAGTCATTCACATTTCTAAGTGTTGTGGTTACCCTAGATGTGTTGATTTTAGGCCTACATGCATTTTTAAACATATATATATATATTATTTCTAACTTTTGTATTCAGATTTCTATTTGCACACTATATATGAATTTCCAATTTGAACAATTTCTTCATAATTAATTAATACACTTCTTAGCCACAAAGTTTCCATGAAAGAAAGTTTCCTACTCCAAATAGGTTTTAGATCTTCTACAAAATCTTAATTTGAAGTTCTTGAGAATAAAGACCTGATTTAACATCTTCAAATCATGCGTACTTATTTTCCTATATTTTCAGATTTAATTTCTATACCTAAAAGTGAACTTCACTATTAAAATAGTTAGTCATATCATTTAAACAGAATAGGTTCTGATCTAATATGTTCAATAAAATATTTTTGAACTTCCTCTCTGGTGTGAAACAATTTAAGTTTATTTTACTAGTTTTAGAATTATTTCCTAGCCTAAAATGTGTCTCTAGAGATAATAAAAATGAGCAACACTTAGGCAGATTTCATTTCAGCCTAAAATCTATTTTTAACTCATTCTAAAGTTTTCCAAGTGCTAGGAGAGTTTAAATTTGAATTTGCACATGTGTTTGCCTTACCTTTTAAATTTAAATCCTAGTCACATATTCAACTTTCTGAATTTAATATCCTATAGGGTCAAAAATGCAAATCCACCCTACTACAGGGTTTAATTTACTATTTCCTAAATTTTCAGGGGCCTAGTTACACATAGCAGAGGGGGTTTTCCCTAATTTTTATTAAGTCCAGGTGCTAAAACTGAATTTTAAATGAATTTACATGAATTTCTGAAGGTCCAGGGGCTAGATCAGAAGTTTCCAGGGCTAGCTTGTGTTTTCTGAGATCCCCAGGGGGTAGCGCGTAAGAATCCCGGCCTTTATAATGTGGGGCCGACGTGGACCGTCCGATTTAAAATAGACGGCTCAGATTAGATCGCCGAAACGGTACGCGTCGGTTTTATTTCTACCGTGCGATTTAAAATAGACGGCCCTCAAGGGGCCACGTCGCCCTGGCCGGAGCCAGACCGCGCGCGCGGCGGCGCGCGGTGGCGGGGGTGGCGATCTCACCGGCGCAGCCTCGGTTTTTGCCGTTGTGCGTTAGAACTCGCATCTTTTTGCACAGATCAACCGCGGAGGGGTAGGGGATGCTCACCGAGGGGTTTTCCTGCACTCGGAGGCCCTGGAAGTCGGTCGGCGGCGAGCTTCAACGGGGATGGTCTTCGGTGCACGTCGAGGTGGCATTTGGGGCGCAAGACACGTCGTTTCCTTCACCTGCAGGGCTCCCCGGCGGTGGTGGAACGTGATCAGCACGTTAGATCAGGAAATTTGAGCAAGGATCAAAGGAAATCGGCGGTAGAAGCTTAGGTTCTCACCAGAGAGAAAAATGGCTGATCGGGGAGGAAAAAGGGGTGGATTTGGGCGTTTAAATAGACGAGGGAGGACGGCGGTCTGTTGAGATCATATTGGGGGCGTCCGGGACCGGAAATCAGGGCTTGGGAGCGTGGGTTCCGGGGGTTGTTTTGATCGGGCGCGAGAGAGAGTCCGGGGTCGGTTGGGCGCGCGGGAGGAGAGGCATGACACGCAGGACCCGCGTGTCAGTGAGAGGGAGAGAGAGGGGGCGCGGTTTTGGGCTGGCGCTGGGGTCTTGGGCCGGCTGGCGGGTTTCGGCCCACTGGCCGGTTTCGGTTTTCTTTTTCTTTTTCCTTTTCTTTTTCTGTTTTGTTTTGAATTTGAATTCCAGTTTAAATTTGAATTACTTTAGCACATGCGTTACGTCCAAAAAATTTTAAATTCCCCTCTTTGGCAGGTTTTGGGGTGTTACAACTCCACCCCCTTTAAAAGAAATCTCGTCCTCGAGATTGGTGATTCTAGGAAAACAAATCCGGAAACTGTGCCTTAAGATCGTCTTCTCGCTACCATATTGCTTCTGCTTCCGAGTGATGCTTCCACTGCACCTTGCACATCCGGATTCTTTTATTTCTGGTGAGGCGTTCCATTGTCTCCAAAATCTTGACCGGTTGCTCGGCATAAGAAAGATCCTCTCGTACGTCCACCTTATTCATGGGTAACATTTCTTCGGTCGTCCTTAAACATTTCTTGATCTGTGACACGTGGAATACATCGTGCACATCTGATAGGCGAGCCGGTAGTTCTAGTTGGTATGCCACTTCGCCTTTCCTCTCCAGAATTTGGAAGGGTCCGATGTATCGCGGTGATAATTTCCCTTTCACCTTGAACTGACGAAGTCCTCGGATAGGGGACACCTTGATATAGACATAGTCCCCCACGTTGAAAGTAAGCTCTCTTCTTCGTACATCGGCATAACTCTTTTGTCGGGTCTGTGCTATCCTCAAATTGTTGCGAATTTCTCTCACTTTCGCCTCGACTTCTTGTAGTACCTCAGGCCCAAACACTTTACTTTCCTCTGTTTGGTTCCAAAATAGTGGAGTTCTGCACTTCCTCCCATACAAAGCCTCAAATGGTGACATCTTCATACTAGCCCGATAGCTGTTGTTATAGGAGAACTCCGCATACGGTAAGTTCTTATCCCAACTCCTATTGTTCTTGAGCGCACACGCTCTTAGCATATCCTCAAGGATCTGATTGGTTCTTTCCGTCTGCCCGTCAGTCTGGGGGTGATAGGCAGAACTAAAATTTAGATGAGTTCCAATGGTTTCATGTAACTTCTGCCAGAACCTTGAGGTGAACTGTGTCCCTCGATCCGACACTATCTTCTTTGGCACTCCATGGAAACACATGATCCTTGACATGTACAATTCCGCCAATTTGGATCCGCTGTAGTTTTCTTTCACGAGGATGAAATGAGCTACCTTGGTTAGCCTGTCAATGATGACCCATATCGAATCATATCCCGATTGGGTCCTGGGTAGTCCCACTATGAATTCCATACCTATTTCTTCCCATTTCCATTTAGGCACTTTGAGTGGTTGCAATAGTCCCGTGGGTCGTTGATGTTCTGCTTTCACCAACTGACATGTGTCACATAGGGCAACATGTTCCGCGACATCTCGCTTCATGCCATACCACCAATATCTGCTCTTGAGGTCCTGATACATCTTTGTACTCCCAGGATGATAGTTGATGCCCACATCAAAATCGTTGATTAGCTCTAACCATCTCCTTTGTCTGAGGTTGAGATCTGCCTGTGTGAAAATATACTTTAAGCTCTTATGATCTGTATATATCTCTGTCCTCTTCCCCATCAAGTAATGCCGCCAAATCTTCAATGTGTGTACCACTGCGGCTAGCTCTAGGTCATGTGTAGGATAGTTCTTCTCGTGTTTTCGGAGCTGCCGGGACGCATACGCCACGACATGCCCCTCTGGCATGAGAACACATCCCAACCCGTGTCCAGATGCATCGCGGTACACCGAAAATTTCTTCTGCATATCTGGCATAACTAGCACAGGGGCTGTTGTCAATCTTTCCTTCAGTTCTTGAAAACACGTCTCACACTCCGGTGTCCATGTGAATGTGATTCCCTTCTCTAACAATTTGGTGAGGGGTCTCGAAATCTTGGAGAAACCCTCAATGAACTGTCGATAATACCCAGCCAATCCTAAGAAGCTTCGGGTTTCCCCGACATTTTCAGGGGTCTTCCACTTCTGCACATCCTCGATCTTGGCGGGATCTACAGAGATTCCTCCCTCAGAGATTATATGTCTTGAGAAGGGAACTCTCTTCATCCAAAACTCACACTTGCTCAACTTGGCATATAGTTGGTGTTCTCTCAGTTTTTGCAACACCAAACTTAAATGTCCCTCATGTTCTTCTTCATCTTTGGAGAAGACGATAATGTCATCAATGAAAACCACCACAAATTTTCTAGATATTCCATGAATACCTTGTTCATGAGATACATGAAGTATGTCGGGGCATTAGTTAGCCCGAAAGGCATGACGGTGTATTCATACAGCCCGTACCAAGATACGAAAGCTGTCTTTGGAATTTCGGTTTGCCTTATCTTAAGTTGGTGGTATCCCGACCTGAGATCAATTTTTGAGAACACACAAGCTCCCCTCAACTGATCAAATAAGTCTTCAATGCGGGGTAATGGGTACTTGTTCTTGATGGTTACTTCGTTCAACGCACGGTAGTCTACGCATAACCTTTGGGTCCCGTTCTTCTTGGGCACAAATATCACTCGAGCTCCCCATGGTGAGGAACTAGGACGAATGTACCCCTTCTCTGTCAATTCTCTTAAATGTTCCTTGAGTTCTTCCATCTGTTTGGAGTCCATCCGATAAGCCCTCTTGTATATCGGGGCGGTTCCAGGCACTAGTTCAATCGCGAATTCTACTTCACGATCGGGGGGCATACCTGTCAACTCCTCCAGAAAAACGTCTGGATATTCCCGAATAATGCTGATCTCTTTCACTTCCACCTCAACGTGATTGAGTTTAAGGTCCCTCCTAGGTTCTTGTACAGTTATGAACTTCACTCTTGTTCCACTAGGGTGAGTTAGTTCCACCGTTCTTGTCAAACAATGGATGATTCTTTTATGTTTGGTCAACCAATCCATACCCAAAATAATATCTATCCCTTGTGAGTCTATCACTATGAGGTTTGCAGTAAATACTACCTCAGTAATGTCTAGATTCACCTTGGGACACACTTGTCTTGTCCTTATTTCTCCCCCTGGAGAGTTCACTGCTAGCATATGGTTCATTTGTGTTGTTGCTAGATCATGCTTCTTAACAAACACTTGAGCAATGAACGAGTGGGTAGCACCAGAATCGAATAACAGGGTTGCAATGTGTAAATTGGCAGAAAACTTACCAATTACCACGTCAGGTGCCTCTTGCGCTTCCTCCATCGTCACGTGGTTCACCCGTCCTCGCATCACATTCTGCTGTTGTGGCTGCATGGGCTTCTTCTTTGGGCACTTATGGGTGTAGTGCCCCACTTCACCACAGTTGAAGCATTGTACCCCAACTTTAGGTGCCTGACCTTTGTTGTCTTGGGGTTGGTTCGGTGGTCCTTGTCCTACTGGTCGAGGTTGATATGTGGGGCGAGGCTGCTGTACAAACTGACGTTGTGGCTATGCTGGTGCTGACGGAGGCCTGAAATTCGGGTTGTACCCTCTGGGTGCTGAGTAGGGTACCACAGCACGGCTTGTTTGCCCTGCAGGTTGCTGCATCAGACGTGGGCGTGTGTTGCTACCTGAGGCTTGGTGTGACCATCCCGCCTTCCTCTTGTTTTCATTCTCCAAGGCCTTCGGCTTCCTCTCCACGACAAATGCTCTGTCTACCATCTTTTGGAAGCTTTCATACTCGTTGGAGGACATTGCACATTGCATTTCCATAGTAAGTCCTTTCACAAAACAGTCTTGTTTTTGCTCATCAGTTTCGATGTCCCGTGGTGCATAACGTGATAGTTGGGTGAACTTAGTGAGGTATTCCCTCACCGTCATGTTTCCTTGCTGCAGTCCCAAGAACTCCTTCCTCTTGTTTTTGAGTTCACCCCTTGGTATGTAATGGTTGCGGAAACTGCGCTTGAACTCTTCCCAAGTGATGTTCTCGGGGTCATGATGGGCTGCCACGTAAGCGGTCCACCAATCAGCAGAAGGTCCATGCAATTGGTGAGAGGCAAACAGCACCCTCTCATACCCTTGGCATTGTATGATCCTCATCTTGCTCTCAATGGTCTTTAGCCAGTCATCTGCCTCCAGAGGTTCAGCAGCACTTGCAAACTTTGGAGGTTGAGTCCCCAGAAACTCACTCAACCTTGGTTAGCGTGGTGCAGCTTGTGGGGGTGGAGCTTGGTGCAAGTTGGCCACCACTTGAGTTAGACTCTCGATGAGCTGATTCTGATTTTCAAGCATTTGGTGGATAGGATCAGCTCCTTCACGGCGACCACCCCTGTCTTGTCCTCCAGAAAGATGAGGATTGCCGGCCTCATCGTTGTTGTTGGTGGGGTTGGCACCACGACCTTTTCCTCTTCCAGCCATCTATCACGATCAACCAATTGTTAACTTAAAGCATTATGTATTAACTTCCCAAATGGCTTATTTAAACTTAAACTCTTGAGTCCTTAATATATTAAACATTTTCTGAAAATTTCACGTAGATCTTTGGGCGTCACATCTCACACGAAAATAAAGTGCATTATTGATTCATAAGGGTTCACACATCAAAGCAAAGCAGCCTAAAGACGAGGTTGTGGACAAATACCCATGGCTTCCACAACTCACGTCACACAACAAATATTAACACACAAATAACTAAGGTATTGACTCGACTACTCGATAACCTGCTGAAATAAGGGAAAGGACTCTAAATGACTCATATCACTAAGCTGGCTCTTTGGGGTCTTCCTCATTATTGCGGCTGCCCTCTGATTCCGCTTTGGGTGGGGAAGCTGCTGGTGGAGAAGTGCGGCGACGCCTGCTCGCCCGGCGGTCTGGAGAGTCACGAGTCCATGTGTCATTCACGGTGACACACAGTTCATTCACATCTCCTCTTTCTCTCGCCCTCAGGTTGGCGCGAAGCAATGCCTCAGTCTCCTTCAGGGTGTCACGATCATCCTGAAGCTCATGTTGTCACTCCTGCAGTCGATTGCTGAGCATAGCAGCATTCTCCAAGCACAGGTCCATGTGCTCATGGGAAGTCCCCTACTGCACTGGCGGGTACTTGTACTCCGCGGTGCCACTCTCACGCTGGAGGACATACATGTACTCAGTCATGTCCAGGTGGCGTTGGTTGATGTAACTCTGGCAGGTGATGGCCTCCCTGGTGACATCCTTCTCAGCATCAGCCTGAGTCGCCCGACAAGCTGGAGAGCGGTGGATCTTGAGCAGCTGATTTTCATGGATAATCCTCATCTCTGAGCTCCATTCTTCCCGCTTCTCACGGATAGTCCTGGTGGAGCTGTAGTGTATGATCAGCTTGCCCACATTGCCGGCGGCGTGGAGCATACGCCGAAGACGGCGCAACAAGCCTCCTACTGCCAATCCGTAGGAGTGGTACGTCACCGGACGGTTCTCCTCTCTCAGGGCAAGGGCAACTACAGGAACTCTCCCTCCGAGTGGACTTGCGGGCGGTGCGGATCATGCAAACCATATAAAACATAAAGCATTTAAAATTAAGTTAGATAAGAGTTAAACAAAAATTGTATTTTAAATAAAAGTTGGGGTAAGATGAATAAAGTGACCCCATTAAATAACACCTTCCACCCACACCTTTGTAAAAATAGTTTTGAAGAAAATAGGGTCCTTAAATACGTCCATTTCTACCTAGGTCCACGTCCCTACGGGCAACCTTGGCTCTGATACCACTTCTGTCACACCCGGTTTCTCCGAAGAACGACCGAGTGAATATCACATGTATGCCAGGAACATTTTCTCATACATGTGATGACAAATAGTGAAGCATCATCATATTACAAGCCAGGTGTTCGAATATAAATAAGTCTTACATAGCATACGTCTCGATGGACGATAATAAGTTCATAACATGTAAAAAAAACAGCAGCGGAATATAAATCTTGTGGGCTCCGTCACAAGCGTTGCCCGGGGGACTCCATGAACCTAGAATCCCTCCTCGGGACCAAAGTCTTGGTCATTAAACACCACATCATTCTCTTGACCTGAGCAGCAACATAAACCAACAGAAAAGCAAGTTTGAGTACCGTGGGTACTCAGCAAGTGTGGAAAAGTTATGTCATGCATGGCTAGAGCAAGGAGAGGTTGAGCTCATGGTTAAAGCACTACGCAATTAATACCTATCACCTTAGCTTATTAAGCACCTACATTACTACACAGGTGAAATGGCCCCAATCCCTCAACCCATCATCAATATCAAGTACACATAGTCTCAACTTCAATGTTAAGCTTCCCGCTTAACATCCTCAACTTCCCAATCCATCATCCTCTAATCATGAATAAGTCCAAGCCGCTCTTGACCGTGAGCACGGCTGTCATGACAGTTTTGACTCTGCAGAGTTTGCACCACTGTACCCACATGCAGTGATTTCATCCCCCGTTGCCGGGTGGACTAAAAGAACATCCATTATGCCAGTGGCCGCGAACCACATTCACACTTCTCAGGTGTGTAGCCAGGAGATCACTACGAGACCTTTACAAAGGGATTCCTGACGAGAATGGGCCCACTGAGGTTTCACCCCTAACAGCATACAAGAGGCTCGAACCCCGTTGCAGTGGCCCCCTCTTGAGCCTTGCGGTTCATATGGTAGTCTAGCTGACACCTATTCCCCGCACCATCCAAAACATCCATACTACGCCGGGGATACACCTAATTAATTGGCCAAGCTGCCCCATCTCAGCATGTGGTTGGCACTGTAAAGCCAGGTTACACGCTCCATGAACCGGTCCTTAGGATCCAGGCAAGTACTAAACACAAACCCGAATCTCGTGCACCCAGCACCAACCAAATCATCCAACTTGCCTCAATCCCTACCTCTACATAACTCATAATGTGTCATTCAAGAGTAAGGTAAACAAGTTGATGATCTCATATTCCACTTATCCCATTCTAAGCATGGCTAAGCATCAGTATTATGAATAAATGACATAATAAAACAAATCCCAACCCAATCTACAAGGAAACAAGATAATGCAATTCTAGGGAAACTTCCTAGCATGGGTTTCATATTTCAATTGACAATGCAAATAATTCTATCTACACATCCTAGCATAGGATCAAAGTGGTCAAGGACACTTGCCTTCTTCCTGCTGCTCTAGAAATGGAAAGTCTTGGTCTTGGAAGGGGAGAACTTGCTCTGGGGCAGGTTCTACTCATGCCAATACACATAGCAAAAGAAAACAACAATCCATAAGCCATAGTTCACACTTTCACTCATGCAAACCATACATACATACATATGAAAGTCATTCACATTTCTAAGTGTTGTGGTTACCCTAGATGTGTTGATTTTAGGCCTACATGCATTTTTAAACATATATATATTATTTCTAACTTTTGTATTCAGATTTCTATTTGCACACTATATATGAATTTCCAATTTGAACAATTTCTTCATAATTAATTAATACACTTCTTAGCCACAAAGTTTGCATGAAAGAAAGTTTCCTACTCCAAATAGGTTTTAGATCTTCTACAAAATCTTAATTTGAAGTTCTTGAGAATAAAGACCTGATTTAACATCTTCAAATCATGCATACTTATTTTCCTATATTTTTAGATTTAATTTCTATACCTAAAAGTGAACTTTACTATTAAAATAGTTAGTCAAATCATTTAAACAGAATAGGTTCTGATCTAATATGTTCAATAAAATATTTTTGAACTTCCTCTCTGGTGTGAAACAATTTAAGTTTATTTTACTAGTTTTAGAATTATTTTCTAGCCTAAAATGTGTCTCTAGAGATAATAAAAATGAGCAACACTTAGGTAGTTCATTTCAGCCTAAAATCTATTTTTTAACTCATTATAAAGTTTTCCAAGTGCTAGGAGAGTTTAAATTTGAATTTGCACATGTCTTTGCCTTACCTTTTAAATTTAAATCCTAGTCACATATTCAACTTTCTAAATTTAATATCCTATAGGGTCAAAAAGGCAAATCCACCCTACTACAGGGTTTAATTTACTATTTCCTAAATTTTCAGGGGCCTAGTTACACATAATAGAGGGGTTTTTCCTAATTTTTATTAAGTCCACGGGCTAAAACTGATTTTTAAATGAATTTACATGAATTTCTAAAGGTCCAGGGGCTAGATCAGAAGTTTCCGGGGCTATCTCGTGTTTTCCGAGATCCCAGGGGGTAGCGTGTAAGAATCCCGGCCGCGGGGCCGACGTGGACCGTCCGATTTAAAATAGACGACTCAGATTAGATCGCCGAAACGGTACGCGTCGGTTTTATTTCTACCGTGCGATTTAAAATAGACGGCCCTCAAGGGGCCACGTCGCCCTGGCCGGAGCCAGCCCGCGCGCGCGGCGGCGCGCCGCGGCGGGGGTGGCGATCTCGCCGGCGTAGCCTCGGTTTTTTCCGGTGTGCGTTAGAACTCGCATCTTTTTGCACACATCGACCGCGGAGGGGTAGGGGATGCTCACCGAGGAGTTTTCCTGCACTCGGAGGCACTGAAAGTCGGTCGACGGCGAGCTTCAACGGCGATGGTCTTCGGTGCACGTCGAGGTGGCAGTTGGGGCGCAAGACACGTCGTTTCCTTCAGCTGCATAAACTTGCATAAACTGTTGAATAGCAGGAAATGAAGTGTTGCTCCGGAAACTTGCATAAACTGTGGCAGATACTTAAGATAGCCCCTCGAAACGGGCTCTTTTAAGCAGACCGTTAGTACTGGTCCTCTAAAGGTAAAGGCCATGGATTTTGAGTCACGAATGAAAAAAAAAAGATAACTCGGCTTTTTATTGGGAGCAAAATGCCCAAAAAAGTCCGAGAGAAATCCTCCCGTGAAGTTTGAACGTCCAGGTGGCTGCAGCTGCAGTTGTCTTCGAAGCACGCGCAGGGGGAGGATAGGGACAGGGACATTTGCCCGCATGGTCTTGCGGAGGGTCGGGGGGCAACCCGTCACCACCTAGTTTTTAGCGTCCACTTAGGGCTCGTTAGCGTCCACTTAGGGCTCGTTTGGGAAGGCGTGGATCCACGTCCAATCCCGGTCTGTTGTGGAACAAGACCCATGTCGAGGTGACACATCCATTATCGATAAAAACAGCCTTTGGCTACGGCGTGGATGAAATCAGATCTCGCTCAAACCTCCTCATTTCACCGGGAAAAGAAAAATTGCCTGTAGTGGCTGGGAACTAAAATCGTTTTGGTTGTGTAGCTATTGTATTTCGCCGCGTCACCACTCTACTCGACGTTGGTGGCAATTACCATGTCCCCAACCCTACAATGCTCTGATCGCGCTACTGCTCTGATCTAGAAGCGCTCCTTCCCAGCAGCGGCTAAACTATACCCTTCTCGTTGGTGTGCCTGCTCGTCCCCAACAGCAGCAGCGCCGGCGATGCCATTACCTCTGTCATGATGATGGAATGCTCTATCAACGATGTCGAGGCAACCGACTACATATTCGAGGTCACCTGCATGGTGGGCTGCAGAGCCCGAGGTCCAATGCTTGCTGAACTCCAATGCTCAAAGCGTTTGGCAGTCTCAAAAGCTTGGCTTGTGTAGCCGTGTAAGCTCTTGCGTGTTCAAGTGCAAGGCAAGAATGGTAAGCACGCCACATGCTCGACGAAAAGCTTCAATGGCAAGAAATTGTTTCATCATGTTTTTATTTTGCTTTGCTTCTTTTTTTGTAAACTTTGCACTCAATTTTTTGAAACCATATGCGTTGACTCCCATTGGGGTATTTCCATTTCTCAATTTTCTTCTTGCAACCTTTTGCACGGGAACAAATCCCTAATACACCCCAAATGAGTAGGGTGTTAAGATTGATTAGTAGTTAAAACCAACGTGGGTTGGGTGTTCAGGCGTGGATCAACCCAATCCACGCCGGGGTCATGTCTCACGTGGATAGAATCTTCAATTTGCCAAACGAGGCCTTAGGGTGCCGCCTCACCGGCTTCCTAATGCCGGCACGTCGTACGGATCGGATAACGGAGAAAATGTACCATAGAAGCCGCCATAGGAACCAAGAACGGATTGCACCAAACCAGACATTGTTCCATCATCGCTCCCCAAGTGCTCAATGGGCCGGATCTATCCGTCCCTCAGACGCCATGATACGCAACTATCTAATGCTAAGCTGCATGAATACAAACTTGCACGCACAAAAAAAAAAACAAGATCTTCAGAACTTGACCATAGTCTACATGTACTGAAAGATAAGTTCCCAGCAAATGATAATCATCCATTCACAGCAAACGGAGGCAAATCGAGATTTCCCCGTACCCAAAGGAAGGTTCTGATTTGCCTCGCACACGGCTATATGAAGCTAATCCATTCAGACAAGTGGAGTTCTGAAGCAGAGCAGAAGTGATCACTTGTTATAACTCCATTTTTTGCCATAACAGGAATGTCGGTTGATTGCTCGGTTACATTGTGAGCAATCAACAATCGAATTGCAGCCGGTACAAACAAATCGTCGCCTCATCAAAATCATTACCTACATCTCAGAAAATTTTTTGAAATGATTCTACAAAACTTATTCTGAGACCTATATCATTAGCCTTAGAGAGCGGAGCAAAACTTTTAACTGACCAACAACAAAGAACCGGGAATTCATTATACAACATAAGTTGTGGGGGAAAGCATTCTTTAAGAGCTCATGCATTTACGTGTCAAGAGCTCCCTTCAGCATATCTAATCCCTCCATTGAAATGCTTCTTCGTACTCGGAATCTTGGAACCTCAATTCGAGGCGGTGGATCTGCCGAGAAGCATACGACAACTACAGTTAGGTTATCAAAACAGTCCCGTTTCAATGCTTCTTTGACAAGCTCTCGTGAGCATCTTTCTGGGTCATTGTGTTCCATCAGCTCTTTCCTAACCATTGTCACGGCACATTGGCTGCTCATCACATCCCAAAGGCCATCACAGCCTATTATCAAGAACTCATCTTCCTCCGTAAGTCTAACCTCCCGAAATTCTGGTTCCGGAGTAAGAGGGCCTACAGAGCCTTTGGAACCTTTCATGTGCCAATCACCAATCGCCCTTGCTACAGATAGCTGTCCATTGAGATAGCCATCAAAGACAGTGCCACCAAGGTTTTCAATTCTGAGCCTTTCAACATTGCAGCTGGGTTTATGGTCTCTGGAGAGTTCAACAGCTCGGCCTCGCTTTCCTAAAACAGCTCGACAGTCACCGGCATTTGCAACAAGCAAATTCCTGTACCATTTGAATGAGGTAGGTAAGAGCAAACCTTGAGATGCCATAGAACAGAATGAGAACATATCTATAAGACTCAGCAGTATACATGCCATATCTTTTTTTCTTTTTTGATACTTTACAGGTTGTATCTTGAAATTTATCAACCAATAGAGGTCATAAGGCCCCAAGAACAGCTCGGTACAGCAAAGAACCTTATGTGCAGATGTCACATTAAAAGTTGAAGCAATAAATGTGAAGCAACTGTCAGATATTAAGGGTTACAGAAAAAAAGTACATCTACCGACGTGAACATGGAATCAATAATTATCTGCTCTTGTAAAGGACTAAATGATGCAGCTAATAAAAAATTATGTTGTCATGTAATGAATAGAAACTTAATAATGATATCGACTAATCACTAGTAAGTGACAACAAATCACTGAAGCAATCCTTCTGATGTACTGGCATTACAATTTACCTGCCAAATATAACGACCGTCAATGCTGTGGTCCCCGAATTACGGTCAAGGGAATGGGAATCTGCAATGGCATGGTCAGCCTTTAGGAACGCACTTCTAATTGCTTTCTCCATGCCATTGGGGAAGTGGCAATCTTCGGTTATGTACTTCAGTATATTCTTCCGGACAAAACAGGCAGCATCTGTACCACCATGGCCATCAAACACCTAAATATTCCGCAAACAAAATATCAAAAGTGTGAAATGTGAGGAACAGTTAAATTTCATCAAAAAAGGCGATGCAAATTAATTCCTCAATCACAAAAAAATTCATCTGTAGTATGCATTACTAAAAGGTCCAAAACAGAATGAAAAGGAGTATCACAACGTTTTCCCTTTTAGTATATGTGGAACTAACTCCTCCGAGTTCAATCATTTCCACCATCATGAACTCACTACATGACTAATTATGTATCTCCAAAGATAAACTACTACTAGATCAAGTAGCTACTATTGCAACATTATTGCGCCAAACCAAATCATAGAACCATAAAGGCCACGGCAGTACACTTTGCAATCAACCACTGTACCACATATTTTATGTCAACTAGAAATCCAACTTACCCCATAGAAGGCACCGGGTGCAGGGATGCCCGGGCCACACATCCCGAGGTGCTCAATAAGGTTGTCAACACAGACATGTTCATCCTCCATGTAAGATTTGAGCCCAATATCCGCGCAGCTCCCGGATCTAAAAACTGGGAGGAAGCCCGGACATATGTCTCTGGGCGAGACCAAGCTCAGTGTCGCCGAATCCAGCTCCTGCAAGAAAACAAAAGGACTAGTGTCAAAACTGTTTCAGGGCGAACGGCTGCGCAATTAGCTCGAGTGATGGCAAGCGTGATTACAAACTCTGCTGAGGCCGCTGCAATGCGGGCGCTGCTAGCGCAGTGGCGGATGGTCGTGACGTGGTGCCTCGGCGGCTTGCCGTCCACCGGCGTGCTGCCACCGCTGCTATTTCCCGGCCAGGTCTCCGGCTCCACTCCCCCGCTCATGTTCACGGCTGCCCGCTACTCTGTCTGTGACGACTGACGAGAGAAAGCAAAAGCATTTCAGAAACAAAGATGCAAGTTTCGCATTGGCTACCGTCCCCGTAAGGGAAGAATAGTCACACAAAACTGCATATTTTAGTGAGGGTATGTAAAGCCACTCTTTTCAATCCGATTCACAGGAGGCCTCGAAAATAACAGGAAGGAAATCAATGGAACATAACAATATCCAGAATATCAACAGCAAAGAAATGAAATCTGTTCTCGGGCGATGATTTGGATCGATAAAAGGACCGAAATGACACCACCTCCGAAGCTCCGAGTTCCGTGCAAGATTGGATCAGAGAGGGGGGACAGGGCAGGAGCTCTCACCGCCGGGGAAAACTCTCTTCGCCGTAAGGAGACTCCGGATGCAGGGTCGCCGGTGGAGTTGGGCGCGGTCGCCGGAGGCGGAGGAGTTGGTGGGTGGCGACGCGGAAGGAGGCAGGGAGGGAGAGCAGGGTAATAAGGCGTGGATTTTCGGAGGCCGTCGGGGTGGGGAGGGAGAGGCCCGACGGGCGAGCTGGTTTCGGCGCGTGGTGGGTCGTGTGACTTTCCATCCGCGCAGGCTACAGCTGCATCTGTGCGCACGTTTGGACGTGGAGCGTTCAGCGGGCGGGCCCCGCCTCGGCGTCGGCGGTGCGGCCCCGGTGTGCATTCCGTGTCCCTGTCGGGGTCGGTTCTCGCGTTCGTCACATTCGTGTTCCTTTTGCCTTTTTGTTCGGTTCGGTTGATGATTCTTCGTCGCCACCAACGGATGGCCATGTCGGTATGTGGCTTTGGAGAGCAAAATTTGGCGTGGAATCTGTGCATGTGCTTTCGTTTTTTTCTTTGTGCACTTTTCTTTTTGTCCTTTTTTATGAGATTTCTCTTTTCTTTTCTTTTTTGAAGGACGGATGAGACTTTTCTGCCGTGGACGTTTTCAGAATAGATAATCCCACGTCATGATGTTAGTAGTGGTTTGTTGATTTCTGGGCCATACATTTGAATGGACCATATTTATCGGTATGCTGCAACCCAGCATAGTGGGTAAAAGACAGTCTGGGTCTCGCCTCCCTGCTGAGGTGGGCACCAGCATAAGCCACGTGCCCTCGTCCCCATAGTCAGCCCTGGGCTGTCACATGCGCTTGAGCTCCAGAGCTGACACGTGCTCTGGGCTTTGGTCCGAGCCTCCTCGCTGAGGTAAGGTCCGAGTCTGGCACGTGTCCCGTGGCTCCGAGCCACCTCCCCACAGAGGACAGCATCGGAGCTGACACGTGCCCTGGGCTCCAGCCTAAGCCTCCCCGTTGAGGCGGGGTCCGGGGGCTACCACGTGTCCCTTGGCTCTGAGCCGCCTCCCCACTGAGGGCAGGTCCGGTGCTGACACGTGCTCTGGGCTCCGGTCCGAGCCTCCCCGTTGAGGTGAGTTCCGAAGCTGCCACATGTCCCATGGTTCCGAGCTGCCTCCCCGCTGAGGACGGCTCCGGTGCAGACACGTGCCCTGGGCTCCGGTCCGAGCCTCCCCGCTGAGGTGAGATCCGGAGCTGCCAAGTGTCCCCTGCGAGCAAACCCGTTGATAAGAGCTCGAGAGCCGCCACGTGCCCCACGATCCGTCGTGGGCCGTGGGTCGACGAAGTCAAGAAGGAAGTGCGCTGTCAGGCTTTGCATTCAAGGCTCGCGCCTTCCCCAGAACCATGGCGCACTGGGCACGCCTCCGTCCTCTGCATGTTCGTCATTACGGTGACAAAACAAAACGGTAAGGCGTGACAGCAGTACAGTGCCGCCCAACGGCATGATGCCGCCTGTCGAAGTGTGCGGTCGACACTTCCCCCGGGCCTGCACTGGGCAGCCCGCGGAGGTTCTTTTTCGGAGGGGCTAGTTCCTAGCGGAGAGCTTGCGCGGATGGAACGAGTTAGTAAGAGCTTGACACGACGAGTTTTACGTGGTTCAGGCCGCCGGAGTGTAAAACCCTACGTCCACGGCGAGCTATGGAGCTCGTTGTATTGCTTGCTGCTCAGGGGCGGAGGCCTGAGCTTGGGGGTGAGTTACAGCTTGAGAGTGTATGGCTAGCGTATGAGTTGCAAAATGCGAACCCTTGCTATCGACGCCTACCCGAGCCTTTTATAGTCCAAGACTCGGGCGGCTTACAAGGGGAGCCGGGACCCGACAGGTGGTCCCGGGAAGATTGTCTACTATCTACCGTATCTGCAGTTATGCCGGTAGTTGTCTCTGGCCGAAGGCTTCTGAGTGTTCATCTTGCCACCCTGCCCAAGCCGCATGCTAGTCGTAGCGGTTGATGACGGCGCAGGCGGCATGGGTTGTCTTGTCGCAGTGTTTATTGGCTGACAGGTTCTAACACCGCGCGCCAGTCTGTGATGCGACTGGGCGCAACGGCACCTGACAGACGCGTGCTCCGCGTTTCCACGTCTTGGGAAGACGCGGGCCTTGAATACCTTGTACGGGCAAGGTATGGGGCGTATTTACGCCCGCTGCCTATCACTCGGGGCAGGCAGCGTCGCTCTGCTGCCACGTGGCGGGCCCGGAGCCCTTCTCAGAGAAGAGAAGGGTCAGTCCCGCGGGGCACGTGGAGCCTCCAGACCTCTCTCCGCGGAGGGAGAGGCTCGGCTTCTGCTGGCCACGTGGCGGGCCCGGAGCTCTCCTCTAAGGAGAGGGAGGTCCGGCCCCGCTGAACACGCGGCGCCTTCGGACCTCTCTCCCGCGGAGGGGGAGGTCCGGCTTCTGTATGCCACGCGGCGGGCCCGGAGCTCTCCTCTGAGGAGAGAGAGGTCCGGCCCCGCCGGACGCGTGGCGCCTTCGGGGCTCTCCCTGCGGAGAAGGGCGAGTTCCTTAGGCATTTTACCCTGTGCGCGGGGGTACCCCATATCTCAGGTACCGACAGTGGCCCCCGGGCCCATCTCGGGGGAGATAGCGAGCCCGAGGTAGGACCTCCGTCTCTTCCGGTCCGCGCACTTTCTCTAAGTCCCGAATTGACCCCTGCTGGAGCACGAACAGCCACGGGATCGTGGGAGCGTGCGCTCACTTAATGGTCGCTTTTACTGCGGCGGTTCCCAAGACTGCCACTTCTGCATGTTGCGGCGCTTTCTTCGGGAACCGCCGAAGTGCCTTGCCGGCTCATCTTCTTAGGAGACTGACTCCTTGCCCCCACCGCTTCAGTTAGGCGGCTTGGGCCCACCCGTCATCGTCATTCGGTCTAGGAACCAAAGCGGTTGCCGGTGCAGGATATTCGAAGAGTTCTGAATCGCTTGGAATTGCACCGGGAAGCTTTTTAGAGGGGGTCTCACAAACATTGCAGCTTCCCTTCGCATTTCTCAGCGTTTCTTCTCGGACTCTTGTGCTTTTGCTCTCTTGCCTTTGAGTTCTCCCTTGCCATGGCTTCCAACCCGCTGCCAGAGAAGAAACGCGCTCGATCTCCTCCAGCAACGGCGTCGGTGCCAAGTCGGGATTCTGGGGTGCCTGACACTCCCTCCGGTGGCGACTCGAAGAGGCCCCGGGTTGATGCGCTGGGGGGAAGCCTCTGGGGCGTCCCCTGTTCCGCCAGTCCAAGCGACTGCGGAGCGGCCGTCGGCGACGGTAGCAGGCTCTGGAAGTCCTACCCCGGCTCGGAAGTCGGGGTTCAGAGCCCGCTGGAGTGTCCACGCTTCCCGGCCTTCCCCGTCTTGCGGGGAATCTGTGCCGCTGCGCTCGGAGCCAGGGGCAACTGCCGCGGCCCCCAGGCCAGCGCGAACTTCTCCTATTCCGATGTGCCCGGATTCCGCGGCGGCGTCGTCTCTTCCTGCCGAGACGGCCACCGCGGCCCCCGAGCCAGCGCAGGTTGACCCTGCGCTAGGCGGCCTGGCCTCTTCTCCAGCACCGCCTTCCCCGGCTCGTCCCTCTCCTCAGGTCAAGGAGCCAGAAGCTGAAGAGAGCCCGGCTGGCCTGGCTGCCAGAGCCGCGGAGCCAGCTTCTCCTGATCGGCGTCTCGTCTCGGCTGCTGGTGCGTCGGCTCTTCCTGAGACGAGGTAATGGAGGAGGTCGGGGGGACTGCCCCAGCCTCTGTTGCTCCATTGCCTCTGGCGGACGCCTTCGCGCTTGCCGAGTCGAGCGTCCGACAGGTCTTGGCTGCACTAGGGCGCGAGCGGGAGGAGTATACGGTTGAACGGGACCGCCTCCTCATCTGGGGGAACCTTTTGCGGGAGAGGACCGCGAAGGTTAAGAGTGAGCTCGACTCCAGGCGGGAGTTGCTCGACTTCAGGGAAGCGCTCGTCGACCGGATGAAGCGGGCTGTCGACCGCATGGACACCCAATCGCGGCGGATCAACAGGGAGACCCTGGAGGCACACGCCCGGGCCGAAGAGAGCCTCTCTGCTGCTGTGGGGATATGACAGCGGTTGGAGCGCCGTGAACTCGCCGTTGAGGAACGGGAGCGTTCCATGGCAGCTGAGGCGTTCCATGGCTGCGGGGGAGGATGACCTTCGAGCTCGGATGGAGGAGCTGGAGATCCTGAAAGCAGACCTTGACTTGAGGGAGGAATAGGTCTCCCGTGATCGTCGGGCGGTCTTGGACCGGGAGCTGACCGCCGACTTCAAGGCCGCTGAGTTGGAGCAGCTCACCAAGACTCTCCACCTTCGAGAGAGCTCCCTGGCGGCCAAGGAGAAGGAATTCTCCGAGAGGAACCTGGAGGCTCTGCAGGCGGCCCGCCACGAGGTGGAGGAGCTCTCAGCCTTGCGGTCCTCCGAGGCTCTTGCGGTCTCAAGCTTCGTGGATCGAGCGGGGTCCGCCCTGATCCCTCTTGGCTTCAGTCCGGTGAGGGCCGCGACTCCCGCATTGAAGGTGGCGGAGGTGATCCCTGCGTTGGAGTCGATCGACGCCAAGCTGGACAGACTCGACTCGGTGGTCGCCAGCGAGCTTGAGGCCGAGGGCCGCGGCTTAGCTTTAGAGGTCGCCTCGCATGTGCTGGCATGCTTCAAGAGTCGCGATCCCTCTTTTTCGCTAGAGCCAGCGAGAGAGGGCCCAGCCGCGGAGCGGGAGGAAGCTGCCAGGGCTGAAGTCGAGGATGTGGCCGCCCTTGTAGCCGCAAGGTTCCGGCGAGAGTCGGGAGGTCCTTAGGACTTGTTTCTCCCTTTTTATCGAGTCTGTAGTCCAGCTCATGGAGCCTTGCTTAATTTGACTCTCTTGGATACTTGTGTCTGTGATGCTTTTTCTCTCCTTCTTGGCTTTGCCTGGCTGAGTCCTTAGCTCCGCAAGGTACTCAGAGGCCATTTCCAATCTCGGAGCCTTGCACAGACACCTTCCCCGGGTCCTAACCGTGTTAGGGGCCCCCGGAGGTCTCCGGATCTCGCCCTATGGGGAGCTCTAGATCTGCCTGCCACGTGGCGGGTCCGGAGCTCCTTCCTAAGAGGCGGGAGCTCTGGGCCCGCTGGACACATGGGGCCCCCGGGTCCCGCCCCTGCTGGAGGGGCAGGTCCCGGTCCTTCCAGTCCCAGGCCGGAGTAGCTGGTAGCTCCTTTCCCCCCGCTTCATGCAGTCCCTGTTGCCGTAACCTGGAGGTCATGCACACAGGCAGAGGGAACGTAATTCTTCTCGGGGGGTCCTCCCCTCCCGTCTCCTAGTCTTATCCGTCTTACGACCCTGATCCGCTATACGGGGCCTGGGCAATTCTGTGCACGAGGCGCCGGAGCTCCGGCTCCCTCCGAGGTCCGGGTACGGCCGTCCGATCCCTAGTACCGGGCCATGCGCTGGGGAAGCAGAGTGCACGCACTTTGGGTTCATGACCAGGCAAAACGGACGTACTCCCCTGGACCTCCGGAGGGCAGGATGCGCATGCTTTGGGCTCTGGGCCGGCTAAGCTGGATACGCACCCTGGACTCCCCATGCACAACGCTGGCCTTTCCTGGAGGTAACCAACTGGCACCGCAACACCTGACTGGGGGAGGCCCGAGAGACTCACTCGGCCATCGGCAGGTGCCTCAAGCGCAGCCGCCTTCGGTAGGATATCAAATGCCGACTATGGATGAGCGCAGGAGAGGGGGAGCTAGATGTACGATGAACATACAGAGATAGTGCGATCATAAAAATTAATGCATAATTTAAATGAGCGCATGAGAGAGAGCTAAGTAGAACAGGGCTCTGTATTCGTACCCATAGGTGGAATTCTGGCTGTACAGGGAGGCAATGTTCCGCCTTGTCTTCAAGGGAAGCAAGACTCTACGCGCTTAGGGTCGGAATCAGGCTAAACTGGAGGTAGTCCTGTACCGTCCCTTGAGACTTAGTTGCCCCAAGCGCTGTTCCTAAATTCTATGGGATCTTTTACAGAAGGGAATAACCCTGTCCTACTGATGCTCAGGAAGTAGGACTTACAGTGTTGCTCCATGGCAAGGATTTTTGGGAGCGGATCCCACTCTCGGTTGAAAGGCATGTGTACCTGGGGTGGCAGCTTTCGTGATTCGGAAGGGACCTTCCCTGCTGGGGGAGAGCTTATAGGTCCTTCTTGGAATAGAGCGTGCCGCTTCACCAGGTTGCCCTCCTGCAGGCCCCCGACGCGTTTGGTTCTTTGGCGGTAGTGCTTAGAGCTTTAGCCGAGACCGTGCGTTGCGGGGTGTTCGCTGCAGCCGAGTCTTGTCGATGAGGTTGTAATCTTCGCGCTGGATCAGGTCCTGCGCGGCTTCTCCTGGGGGCCCCCGGGGAGTTCTCCCCTTCTGGCTAAGGCCTTCAAGGGGTAGGTAGGCCCGGGCTCGTCTTGGATGACCTAAGGCGTCTTCCCCTTCTCGCAAGGCCTTCAAGGGGTTGACAGACCTTAGGCGGCCCCCGAGAGGTATGTTCGAGGCACGGAGGCGCGCCGCAGTTGGCTAACGCCCTGGCCTGTCACCGTCGGAACTGGAGTCCTCACCGTCATGCACTGTCTTTATGACACGCTGAGGCTCCTGGAACCCCACCTGGTGGGTAGCAGTGACTGGGGCATCGACCTTCTGTTTGCCATCCCTCTGAGGGTAGGACGGCGCTTCAGCCCTCTGCTGTCTCCCTTTGCGGAAGCGCTCTGTGAGCCTCTGGATCTCCCAGCACTCGGCAGCAGTATGGTTGCAGGTGCCATGCACGGGGCATAGCCCGCCTTGGCCACTGTCTGGGGCCGGTGATTGCCGCTGCCTTTTGTCGGGGCGTGGCCCCCGAGCTCCATCGGTCGTCGCTGCTGCGGCGACGGGGGCCGTGAATGGTGACTTCATCTTGCCACCCCCCCGGTTCTTGGTCTTCTTGCCACCCCCATAGGCAGCAGCACCGGACCCGGGCTGTCCTCCTGACTCGGAGGTCGGCAGAGCATGCCAGTTCCGCCCTTCAGCTGCTCTGGCGCACTTGTCCGCCAGGCTGAAGAGCTCCGAGACGTCGCGGACCTCTCTGGTCGCGAGCTTCTCAAGCATTTTCTCGTCCCGGACACCCTGTCGGAACGCCACCACCACTGAGGCACTTTGGATATGCGGGATGGTGTTGCGTACCTGAGAGAACCGCTGGATGAAAGAGCGCAGCGACTCCCCAGGTTGTTGCTTGACGGCCTGGAGGTCAAGCTCCGTGCCGGGACGGGTGTAAGAGCTGCCGAAGTTGGCGATGAACTGCCGGCATAGCTCACCCCAGGAGGTTATGGACCCCTGAGGTAGATTCATGAGCCAAGACCGAGCTGGGCCGGTCAAGGCGACGGGGAAGTAGTTGGCCATGACAGCCTCGTCCCCTCCTGCAGCAAGTACGGCGGTGGAGTAGATCTGGAGGAACTCCGCTGGGTTGACGCTACCGTCGTACTTCTCGGGCAGATGCGGGCGAAACTTGCGTGGCCACCTTGCGAAGCGAAGGTGGGGTGCAAGGGCCGCACATCCTGCACCTGCTGCTGCAGGTACTGGCGCTACGAACGTTTGGTTCGCACCTGGCACCGCGTATCCCGGCATGGGCAAGGCTACACCATAGGCCGGGGCCGCTACTTGCGGCGCATATAGCTGTGGCATATGCTGCGCAGCATATGCCTGAGGCTGGGCTCGCGTGGTGAAGGCCTGCTCTTCTGGTTGTGTCGAGGCCGACGACATGCTGTCGACAGGAGCCTGGAGGAGCTGGAATCCGCCGTTAGCCCGTCAACCGTGGGTGTGCGCGTCAGCGACACAGCCGGTTGTCCTGGGCGCCGTCCTCGCCGAAACCGAGGGTTCGCGGCGGCGACGACGAGGCGGTCCACCTCACGGACCCATTGCTGGGTCGCTGAATGGGGCGCATCCCCCGCAGGTGGGTTGCGCAGCAGCGCTCTTGCTGCAGCTAGCGCACCTCCATGGTGTACGCTCAGCGCTGCGGAAGATCTCATACTGGTCTGGGCCTGCATAGCCGGAGTCGGCGTTGCCGGAGTCGGCTGCTGGCTACCAGCTTGTGCCGACACACTCCGTCCTGAGTGTGTCGACATGTACTCCCCAGTGGTCACGGTTCGCCGTGAACGCGGAGGGGGAGAGTTTGCCGCTGAAGGAAGCTTGGTCATCTTCGTCGGCGGAAACTCGTCGCGCTAGGAGAAAATCCCCCTACCTGGCGCGCCAAATGTCGAAGTGTGCGGTCGACACTTCCCCCGGGCCTGCACTGGGCAGCCCGTAGAGGTTCTTTTTTCGGAGGGGCTAGTTCCTAGCGGAGAGCTTGCGCGGATGGAACGAGTTAGTAAGAGCTTGACACGGCGAGTTTTACATGGTTCAGGCCGCCGGAGCGTAAAACCCTACGTCCACGGCGAGCTATGGAGCTCGCTGTATTGCTTGCTGCTCAGGGCCGGAGGCCTGAGCTTGGGGGTGAGTTACAGCTTGAGAGTGTATGGCTAGCGTATGAGTTGCAAAATACGAACCCTTGCTATCGACGCCTACCCGAGCCTTTTATAGTCCAAGACTCGGGCGGCTTACAAGGGGAGCCGGGACCCGACAGGTGGTCCCGGGAAGATTGTCTACTATCTACCGTATCTGCAGTTATGCCGGTAGTTGTCTCTGGCCGAAGGCTTCTGAGTCTTCATCTTGCCGCCCTGCCCATGTCGCATGCTAGTCGTAGCGGTTGATGACGGCGCAGGCGGCATGGGTTGTCTTGTCGCAGTGTTTATTGGCTGACAGGTTCTGACACCGCGCGCCAGTCTGTGATGCGACTGGGCGCAACGACACCTGACAGACGCGTGCTCCGCGTTTCCGCGTCTTGGGAAGACGCGGGCCTTGAATACCTTGTACGGGCAAGGTATGGGGCGTATTTACGCCCGCTGCCTATCACTCGGGGCAGGCAGCGTCGCTCTGCTGCCACGTGGCGGGCCCGGAGCCCTTCTCAGAGAAGAGAAGGGTCAGTCCCGCGGGGCACGTGGAGCCTCCAGACCTCTCTCCGCGGAGGGAGAGGCTCGGCTTCTGCTGGCCACGTGGCGGGCCTGGAGCTCTCCTCTAAGGAGAGGGAGGTCCGGCCCCGCTGGACACGCGGCGCCTTCGGACCTCTCTCCCGCGGAGGGGGAGGTCCGGCTTCTGTATGCCACGCAGCGGTCCCGGAGCTCTCCTCTGAGGAGAGGGAGGTCCGGCCCCGCCGGACGCGTGGCGCCTTCGGGGCTCTCCCTGCGGAGAAGGGCGAGTTCCTTAGGCATTTTACCCTGTGCGCGGGGTACCCCATATCTCAGGTACCGACACCGCCCTGCTACACCGCCCAAGCAGGGCGAGAAGACGCGGAGACAAGATGGCGTCTTCATCATCACCTGACACATGGTCCGAGGCTCTCAGCGCGCCGTACGACGGGACTTAACTCTCTCGTCGACCACTCTACTCAGGAAACGAAGTCCTAGATCGTGTATAAGGTTCACTTAGCTTTGGGGCCACCTGTCGGGCCCCAAGGCTCATTGTAACCACCCCGACCTTGAACTATAAAATGATCCGGGTGACCACACTGCAGAGGGTCCCCGTTTTTGCATTCCAGATCCCACAACGCACAAGCACTCGTGCTCAAAAAATAGAACAAACGCTCCCGTGTACGTAGGATATTACGCTCCGGCGGCTCGAACTACTTAAATCTCAGTGTCCATCCACTCTCTCGAGCCCAGATCATGTAGGGCGCCAAGCCCCCTTCGGGAAAAAGAAACTTGAGGGACTGCTTCCCGGGAGAAATGTCACAACTCACACTAAGACAATATTGTACTCGTACGAATAGCTATGCGCTACTTTCTACCAGAACACTGTTCGTCCACTTTCCACTGTGGATGTGAGGGGTCGCTACTTGGCCAAGTGAGCGAAGCCGTGCCTAGCCACTGGGGCTACGGGTTGCTCTCGTCCTCGTCGACATCGCAGCATCGCCGTAGCTTCACGACCGGACCAGGTGAACTTGCTGATGCTATTCTACGCCCTTGTGCCGTCCACGGCATGGAAGATGTCAAGATGATGCTGCAGTCGGAAGCAGCAACCGCGGTGAACGTGGCTAGCGTGACCCAACGAACAGGAAATTCCTCCGTGACCGGCCGACTAGCTTCAGCTGGAAAAAGAAAAAGGACGAGGATGAGAGTGAAAGTGTTGTTTAGCGACCTAGAAATGGCAGGCGTTCGTGCGCGCACGTGCCCCGTTCCGCGGAGCTCGGGCGGTCGGGCCATGGCTGGGGACGACGATCACAGGGCGGCGGAAAAATCACGGCGCCGATGCCAATCGCTCGCCGTAAATTACTCGAGTCCCCAGAAAAGCTTGGATTTGCCGGGGTCGGGAGCCGGCTCGGGACCGGAGCCGAGGGGCGTGCAGTGCAGGGCGGCAGCGGCGGTGGCACTCTCGCGCATGACCCAACTGCTCGGTGCTCGCGCGGCTGTGGTAGATACTACAGCCGCGATAAACTACGGCCATGGCCGGCATCGTACAAGTTTTTTTTTTTCCGGCGGCACGTGTTTCACGACGGGACGGGGCTGCGGCTAGCTGTCAGGTACCTGGCGTTTCCTTTGGCGCGGCGACTTCGAGACCGTCGAGCAGTTGGAGTCTTCGGCAAGCCATGGGGTCCAGTTGTATTGATGTTTTGGTGGACACATCTTGCACAATTTTAGTTCTTTTTCTTGTGAAACTCAACTATAGAGAGTTCGCACGACTTACCGTGGAAGCAACTTGTCCGTGGCCTCAACTGGCGGACATGTCCCGTGTCAGCAGCATCCGAGAATACTACATTTCCTACTGCCAACCTGCTATCCTAGAGAGCAATGCTCCTAGTCGTGTTAAAAGCTGTCACTGTTTTGTCATTAGCTGGCGGTGACCGCTGAAGTCATCCGTACGTGGTTAGCCTTAGCCCAATGGCAAAGCCTGTGCGTGCTGCATTCGATATTCTAACGCACACCTTCCTCGACACAGTGAAGCGGTTTTCGTTGGCCTGAATCTAGCATCATGCTGTGTGGCTTTGTTTAACTCTTAATTCTGCTTGCCTACCCACTTTTTTTGTCGTCGTGGCTTCTGCGGCTGCGATAAGAATCATGATGTCCTAACTTGGGATTAAAACTAAAAGGTGATCCATATCCATAGAGAAAACCAGACAATATACACTTTGGTCCTCTACTTTTCCTTGTATTAGGACGAGTTCTTTCTTCCGATTCAGACGATCTATGTCGTTGTCCACTTGCAGCGAGCATGCCATGTTCTTCTTCGGCTTATCGGCCTCAGGGACGCTGACAAAAAGGTTGGCTTGCTTGCTTGGCGGTGGAGCGACGTGACGCCGCCAATCCCCACGATCAGATGCGTAGATCTGCAAGCAGATCACAATAGATTTTGGGATGGTATTGATGGCAACGTACAGTGTCTAGATCAGCATCATGGCAACGTACTGTCTCATACCCATGTGGGGTCTGCTTGACACGAGCTGAGTGGCAATGTTGTGGTAGGACCGTAGGTGGACCTCAAGACGCCGCAACTACAGAAATGGTCTCAAGAAACCAGAGTGCTTTCATAAAGAAAAAAAAAGTATTTCTTGACAGCTTCGTGTTTGTACAAAATTCGGTCACCAAATTGCACTCGAGAAAAGACTATCCCTTTTTGTGAAGCTGGACATTCTAAAGGCTTTAAACTAAATTCATTAGTCATATCTACTTGAGGTCATAGAAAAGCTCGGCTTGGAACCTCCACGATACGGTTTCTCTTAAATGAACGCCCACAAAAGCCTCCTCTCTGCGCCATGTATTTCTATGCATGAAAGGATCCTAATAGCAGACAATTTTGCAAACAAGGGGCTGGCAAAATAAACCTATGTATATGTACACTATGCTGTAATAATTTAAAAAACTTTGACATATGAGAAGTTTGTAAATAGAGATAAAGAAAAAACTTCATACGGCCGGAAGAAGTCTATAAAGAGATACATAAATAATTAAAATATCATTAAAGAGCTAGTATAGGTAAGAGAGTGTGAAAGCTAGTAATTCACGTGTTACAATTTTATTTTTTTAGATTTTTCCATTTTTACTATAACCATTTCTCTCTTTTTCTGTTATGTATTTTTTCTTATCTTTGTATGTCTCTTTTTATCGACCCTTGCAGTTTTGAAATCTAACCTATCTAACTCGTACGAGTCAACCTATGATTTGTGGTCGTACATATTAGTCAGATGACTGGCTAGGATATAGCATATATACAATAAAAAACCATCAACTCATGTGTGTGGTTATACATTAGGATAGGTTTAAGGAGGCGTTACTCAAGTCAAGACCTGGGTACTCATTCATCACTCGTTAGACTGATCTAAATTCATATTTTTAAAAAATATTCTCACTGTGAAACATTATATCTTTTCAATGTTGGCATGCTGCTGCAGTGCTGCTAGTGCCCACTCATCTATTCTATTCGTTTGGGCACTTTGGTACACAACGTAAGATTATCTTCAGAACCCTAAAAAGTGTCATATTATGTATTTGGGTCTTTATATGCTGTCTCTAACATATCTCAAATGAGGACTTCTCCAACAAATAGTCTATTTTAGGTGACCTAACAAGCGGCTTCTTCCTAGACACCGAGTAGCCATCATATGAGGACGACAATGTGCCGTTGCTTGACCCGTCATACACTAGCTCTTATATCATTGTCGGATTCGAGAGTGAGGCCGCCATCCACGCTCACCCTGTCGAGCACCTAGCCATCACACCGAGGCGCACATTGGCCAAGAATGTGCGGTCCATTGACCCCGCTTCCAATGGTAGCCGTGAGGATGCCAGAGCAACCGCGAGATGTGCCTTGGGCGCCATCCCGGCATCCATGCCGCGCGCGTAGCCGAGCATGGAGACCAGGAATATGTACTGCCCCGCAGCGTTGGAGGTGGTGTGCGTTTCATGGTTGTTAGTGTTGAGCGGCGACCGGACCTCGGTCCGTCTCGTTCATGATGTCGGAGGTGGCCTCGGGGCCCTTGGAGAAGAACCTTGCAATGACGAGCTTGCGGTTGAAGTAGTTGGGCAATTACCAGAGCCCGACGCGCAGAGCCCGTACCAGTGGGATGGGGCTGATCCCGTCCCGCGATCATGGAAGCTACAGTGGGTGGGGCATGTTGGTATCGATGATTAACAATGATGAGGCGGGCTCTAAAGTTATAGTCGGCCAGCAACGCGGACGCGCGGGGAGGAGAGGAGGCCGAGGACCTTTTTTCTGATGGTGGCGCAAGGAGAAGGACGTGGCGTGGGGGCGCGGTGTGAGGACAATGGCGCGAGGCGGGTGGAGGTGGTGAACAGCAGTAAGGGGTCGTGGCCTCGTGGGAGGAGAAGGAGACAAAAAATGAATGGGTCGTGTGATGCCGACTTATATTTTTAAATGGGTTTAAAAAATAGATCACATGTTAGAGGCTGTTTGAGATGCTACTGAAGATCTAAATTGGATTTAGCTTAGGGTTATGAGTGGCTGTTCGAGGTAGCATGAAGCGATACTGAAGCGTCAAGAAACATTTTGGGCATCGATCTAACAGTATACTGGAAGGACTTAGTACCCTACCCAAAGGAAAAGAAAAAAAACACCAGACATTTACGAAAGGACCTAGGGACCACTTTTAAGTAATACTGAAAGTCGAGAAACTAACCCAAGAAACAGCGGCCGCAGAACATGGGTCGATTGTCTCGAGTTGTTTGAACAAGTGATCTCCTCCCTTTTTTCTTTCTTTTTTCGGACTCACTTGTTTGAGCTCAAAGACACCCCCAATCATTTAAAAAAAACTCCCAATCAACGCATAGATAGCGGCCAGTTACGCGGCGACATCGCCTCATCTGCGCCATTTAACAATTAACATCACCGCCTCCTGCGAGCGCGCCAGCAGAAAAGAGTCCGCAGCGATGGGCGGCAACGGCGGAACCGCCGCCGGCGACGGCACGCGGTCGCTGGACCAGACGCCGACGTGGGCCGTGGCCACCGTCTGCGCCGTCATCGTCGCTGCCTCCATCCTCCTCGAGAGCCTCCTCCACCACCTCGGCAAGGTTCCTCATCCGTCTCCTCCTCCCCCTAGGGACATTTCGAATTCTCTCTTCGCTTGGTTCCGTTGTTGGATTGTTCCACTTGCCTCCTATCCTACTTCTCTTCTGTGGCGTGTCGGCCCGGATTGCTGATTCGTTTCTTGGGTGCTGCGGCTTGCTGCTTCCAGTTGCTCACCAAGCGGAGGAAGATGGCGCTGTTCGAGGCTCTGGAGAAGGTCAAATCAGGTCATTTCTAGCATTCGCACACAAAAGCTGCAATTTTTTTTCTGCCTTGCATCTCTCTTGGCGGATGCAGACGAGTTTGACGCGTTTCGAACTTCCGTTTTGCGCAGAGCTGATGACCCTGGGGTTCATATCGCTGTTGCTGACCGTGCTGGGGAGGTACATCGCGCGCATCTGCATCCCGGAGGGGGCCGCAAACACCATGCTTCCCTGCCGCCTCTCCGCCCGAGGCTCGGAAGCGGAAGAACCAGAAGGTCACGGTCGACGGGACCTCTCTGAAGATCCGACCAACACTTTCGTGTGCCCCAAGGTGAGTGACCACGCGTGCTGTAGTAGATGTGTGCACTGCAAGTGCAACGTAACAAGATTTGTTTCATTTATAAAATCTTGGATGCCCTGGTGTCAGAGTAAAGTAACAGCTGGCTGTTCTTTTGTTTGGTTTTACGTGTGGTGTGGGGTCTGGGGTGAGATGCTAGTCCATTTCGAACTGCTTCTTCACCTCCGCTAGCTCGAATGGCATTTTGGGCAGGGCATGGTGTCGCTTGTTTCAGCTGACGCGCTACACCAGCTGCATATCTTCGTGTTCTTCTTGGCTGTCTTCCATGTCGCGTTCAGCGCTCTTACGATGTCCCTCGGCAGAGCAAAGGTAAGGCTGGATTCTCATTTCGTGTCGCGTCCTTTTGTCCAGTCTCACCACATGAACAGAAGCTGCAACCTGGTAGCCAATCTGAATTTTTCTATGCAGACGCGGATATGGAAGGTGTGGGAAAAGGAAACTTGCTCCCTGACCTATGAATTCATAAATGGTAATATATACTGTTGACTGGCTGTTATGCTTTTTATATAAAATTTGTAACAAGTAGTTATGCACGTCTCTTCCTATGCTAAAATTTACATTATACATGCTTTTGTTTTTTACTTTATGGTCAGGCTGGCCTGGTTTGTTCGTTTATTTGCAGTTTGATGTCTGCAGATCCCTCAAAGTTCAGGCTTACTCATCAAACATCTTTCGTGAGGCGACACACAAGCTGTTGGAACAAAAGCACAATCCTGCTCTATGTTGTAAGTTTTCATGGCATGGCTACTTCTTGTCATTGTACGAAATACTGAACATCAACGGTTCAAACTTTAAACTTGAACATGTGATTTATATCCAGGAAAATAACTGAACAGAGGCTCAAGGGATTAATAATGAATCCATGATCTACATGAAATAAACTGATGACTAAAGCTCTAAGGTTCTTACAAATATTGAATATCAATTATTTAAACTTGGAACTTGAACAGATGATTTGTTGGACCCACAAGATTTAATAATAAAATCATGATGCACGTGCAGTAAACTGATCTAACTGAAGTTAAAGCTTCCTATGTTATTTCTGCATACCGTACCTGTTGAATTTAGTGGTCTAAGATCTTCTTCTTATGCTTCAAATTAATGTACATCTGTAGGTGAGCTTCTTTAGACAGTTCTTCAGATCTGTTCGTAGGATTGACTACCTTACGCTGAGGCACGGTTTCATTGCTGTAAGTACTTTCTGGTTGAACAATTTCCTGGTTTTGTTCTACCAAATTAGTCTGCTGATAAATCTTTGAGTAGGCTCATTTATCTCCGGGGACCAGGTTCAATTTTTGTAAGTACATCAAGAGGTCGTTAGAGGATGATTTCAAGACAGTTGTTGCAATTAGGTAAGGGAGCATGATAATCTTGTGTGTAGCTATGTTTTTTAAATGGTTCTTCCATTTACTTAATAGATGAGAGAGAGCCACTGTTCACTAATCAAATTCGGATAAAAATATTTAGAGCTGTTGAGATTTCATATTCCTAGTAAGTAGTAACTGGATGACTCATTTATACCATCCTCTATTTTATCAGCCTACCGTTATGGGCTTCTGCCCTGGCCATCATGCTCTTCAATGTTCATGGTGAGTCATAATTTTAATTTATCTCCCCAGAAAATATATATGCTGTCAAATTATCTCCTGTAATTCTCAGTACATACCTATACTGGAAGAGCATTTTTCTTTGAATATAAACACTTGGAAATAAGATTCGGCATGCAACCAGGCCAGCTCTTGCTTGGACTTCATCTGTAAATTTGGTACTAGTATATAATTGGAATAATCCCTTATATGCTACTAGATTTCTACAAAAATGAAATTAATTTCTTTTGTTTGGGTTATGGTTTCTCCAGGATGGCAAAATTTGTTCTGGTTCTCTGCAATTCCCCTTATAGTAAGTGCTCATTAAGTGCTTGTATGTTTCTCCTCCGGTAACATGTTTTATGTGGCTGTTGCTAACATCGCTTTCCTGTATGTAGGTGATTCTAGCTGTTGGAACAAAGCTTCAGGCTATAATTGCAATGATGGCTATTGAAATTACAGAGAGGCATACAGTTATTCAAGGAATGCCAGTGGTTAAACTGACTGATGATCATTTCTGGTTCGGAAAGCCTCATCTTGTTCTCCAGCTCATCCATTTTGCATCATTTCAGGTCAGTGAAGGGCCAAGAAAGGACCTTACCTTAGCAGCAAGCATGTTAACTTGCAAAGCATCCATACAAACTTATGCATGATACTCCAAATGTCGAGTTATTTGCACGATTGGATGATGATATCATGGGGAACTAATTTCTTGTGTGAATTGAACTTGAACTCACATGTCACTTGGTTTTCATTACCAGAATATTCCATTTGCTATACATTTACTTCATATCTTGGCATCTGTGCTCACTTGATTTATTGAATTTGAGGTCACGAAAGTTGCTGGAGAATATATAGCACTGTATCTAATAGCTGCTCTTTCTTTTTGCAGAATGCGTTTGAAATTACATATTTCTTCTGGATTTGGGTAAGGTTGGTTTCAAGATTTGGCAGCACTTTGTAGATATTGCACCGCTGTAAGCTATAAAAAGTCTATTGCTGATAAATGTCTGTGCAGTACGAATTTGGGTTGAGGTCCTGCTTCCATGACAACTTTGAGCTTATCATTGCAAGAGTCTGCCTAGGGTAAGGCCGCTTCTGCCTTATTGTTCCTCTGAAGTTTCTATTGTGTATTAACAGTGACCACTTTCCCTTTATTTTATAGGGCTGTCGTCCAATTTATGTGTAGTTACATCACCCTTCCGCTCTATGCCCTTGTATCGCAGGTAAACCCGTATTCATATGATTTCCTAATGTTAAATAACCACCTAACTTTTGTTGTTGCATTCGTGAGGAAAGAAGTTCTTGCGTTTACGATAACTATATCACTATGTAGTAGCATCTAGAATAAGACTTTTAAGACTAAACGTAAAAGGGTATTCGAAAAAAGACTAAATGCAAAAGGACTGTTTTTCAGATGGGGTCGCAAATGAAGACAACAATTTTCGACGAACAGACAGCAAAGGCCCTGAAGAAATGGCACAAGGCGGTGAAGAAGCAGCAGCACAAAGAGTCGTTGCAGGACCCCTCCAAGACCCCGAGCACGGACATCACCACCACCACAACGACAGAGGCGAGCCAGCGGCAGCACGAGGTCCCTGTCCGGCTCCTGCACCGGTACAAGACCATCGCGCACGTCGGGTCGACGCGGCCGCTGTCGGATTCGGACGGCTCCGACGCGGACGATCCCGACGCACTTTCGTCGTCGCAGACAAGGCACCTGATACCGCCGACGAAACAGCGGAGCCTCGACAGCGGCCGGGCAGAGGTGCACGTGGACGTCGAGGCGATGCCACCCCGCCGCATGCAAGACAGCTTCGCGTTTCCGAGATTGTCTGGTGGCGGTGCGCCGGACAAGTGACCAAGACGAGCAGCCTGCTTAGAACCAGTTGTTAGTGTACTTAGTGGTTCGCTAATCTGTATAAGACCATGCTGTACATGATTCAGCTTTGTAGCATTGCAGCTGTTATTGATCTATGGACTGGTGATCTGGAATGTGTTTTCTGCTAATTCAAGCGTTGGTGATCTGTTAACTAGACTCTAGAATTTTTGTAAGAACTAGAGACTAGAAGAGGTTGGCTTATTAATTGATCAGGTACGAGTGGATAATTACTTGGACCCGAATTGATTTCAACACTAAAGCCAATTGAAATCAATGGAGGCTTCACTTGGAGGGAACGTTTTGCTGCACGAAGGCCTACACCTTCAGAGTGACAATGATGAACAACCACCATCCAAGCTAAAAGCTGAAATCATACTGAGGATTGCACTTTTCTTTTTAATGAAATAGGAGTCAAGATACGTTGTCGAAAAAAATTCTAGATAATCGTACATCAATTTTCTGCATGACCTTAACTTACCAGTAACAGGGCTCACACGTCACTTTTTCTTTTGAAAATAAAAAATATTTCTAAGGTTTGTGATCCTAAATGCGCACTGCGTGTCTTTTTATCCGAAAGGTCATTGATTCCGCGTTTAATTATAAGAGAAATGTACAAAATGTATCAATGGCGTATAAGGAGTTTACAACATATTAATTCGTCTTAGCAGACAAGATAATTACCCTAGATGTTTCGCCTGGCCGCACACCAAATGTTGATATTATCCTTGGGAAAGGTAAAAGGATGTGTTATTTATTGTATGTTTTTGCCTGTCTAGCTGATTCCATCGGCAACAAAATCAATATACTGGATTCTATAAACAACATATCATTACATAAATAATAAATTCCACAGAAGAATAAATTCTATTACTGTACTGATGACTGATGATAACATTGAACACCAACTCGAGCTCAACGAAAAAAAGGCATTACTGTGTTGTACCTGTTTTCTTCCTTTGGGGCCATTTAGGCCCTGTTTGGCTGCTTGAAACGTTTTTGATTCACGGTAGAAATGGAACAATTGCTGCCAAATAACAAAAAACGGATCGATTTCCTGGTGAAACGACTGGAACGTTTCACGAAATACGCCTAGGGGCGTGAAACACCTGAAGAGGTGTTCGCGCTTCTACACCTACCCTTGGAGTTCAATGTAATTACGTCAACTTGCCACCGCCCTTTTGTAAAAGTCCCAAAAATTATATATGAAATAAACCTAATCTTGAATGCTATGAGTTTCAATTCATGAAAATGGGACTTACAAAAACTTTTCTACACGGAGAGGGTGTACATGAGTGTTCAACAAAAGAGAGCAAAAGGTTCATTTGAATAGGTTGAGCCAATGTTGAGTTAAACCTAAGGGTTAAATATTCATGTGCTGGAGAAAGATTAAAAATCAGATTTTCAAATTCAAAGTTCACCTCAAATTGTTGCCAAACTTTTGAACACACATGCAGCCCTATACTTTTGAATTTGAGAAAATTTAGGAGGGCGGCCTTCTAATTTTAGGGTGGGCTGAAAAAGGAATTAAATAGGAGCATTTCCAAATTCAAACTGAATTCAAATTTGCAATGCCAAATTCAAATTAAATTCAGAGAATTCAAATGCTAGCCCACTTTTAAACTTCAGAGCTTTTGAATTGAAGAGATTGCCATGAAGAGATCTTTTGTGGGGAGGAAAATGGGTGGACCCCACATGTCATTGAGCCATTTTTGACTTGCCCCCGAAGCAACTCCTCGGTTCTCTGTCGAACACCACCGAGCCCCTCCGAGCGCTACCGAGCCTCCACGCGACAGCCACCTCCTCGCTGATTTAACCGCGCTGGAGAGCAGCTCGTGTGTGTGCTTAGCCTTCGGCGTAATCCTTTGCTCACACACGGAAGCAACTCAGGCTTTGCCTCTCACTCGAGCAGAAACACAGCAGCTCACCGCTGCCGCCTCGGTTTCAACCGGGAAACCGTGAAACCGTTCGTTCCACACCTCCTCGAGCTGAAAAACGGCACGGTGTGCTCGTCCTTCACCTTCTCGGCGTGAAAACAAGCAAGCTCCGGCTTCCCCCACCCGAGAACGCCGTTTCTTGGCGGCGACAGAAAGTTATTCACAATCGGGCGCACATGGACAGGCCAACCCGGCGGCTTTCACGCTCGAGCAAGGACGGCTACCGGGGTGCACGACATCCATGCTGCTTCCACCCAAGCCTCAAGTCGAGCCGTGAACCGTCGAACTCTAATTTCGGAATTTTGCTCCGGCGGGCACGAACCGAGCGACCGGTACGGAAGTTCAAAATTCTCACTCTTTACTTATTCTTAAGCCACCAAATCTTGCACACAGGAGCTAGAGTACTCGGCGACCAAATTTCCTTTTCAAACCTAGCTTGAAACGGCACGTAGACCGACCAATTTCTAGGTTTTCCAAGCTCAAACGTGGCGGAGGTCTCGGGCGCACGGTGACAACCTAGTTGGAGCCGTTCCTGAGTGTATTTGCTTACGTGCCGAGCTTCACGAGCATCCATTGGTGCTGTAGAGCCTTTTGGACGAGCTGTTGGCAGGCTAGAATGGCCAGCCGACGGCGCCGGAGTGATCCCGAGGCCGCCGCACGCCGCCGACCGATTTCCGACCACCGGCAGCCCGAGGAAACATCACCAACGGATTCCCCGTCCTCAAAAACCCCCAGGCGGCAAAATTCGGGCCGGGAGATGACAGGAGGGCGAGGGGCCAAGGGGGGGGGTGCCGTGGTCCGGAGAGCTAGCGCGCGGGAAAGAGAAGCCGGAGGTTGAAGAAGGCGCCGGCCCCACCCGTCAGCCACTGATAGTTTAAACTGAGATCCTCCGTGGCTTCTGATCTTTTATGGCTACACCGTTAGAACCCTGCGGCACCGTGTGTCATTGCATTCCATTGGCTGCATTTTAAAACCATGGGCCCAAGTAAATTTTCAGTAGCAAACAAATTCCAGACTTTGCTACAACTTTAGAAATTCATACCTTGGTGTAGGAAACTTCAAATTGGATGATTCAAATTGGGTTGGATTCAGTTTGCAAAGATATATCCAAATGTGCAACCCAATTTGTATGAAAATCAATAATAAATTCTGGAAAATTCTTTGAAGCTTTTTAGTAAAAGAATTATGGAGGGAATTTGGTTAAGCCAAAAATCCCCAAATTTTGCCAGATCATTTGAAGTTTATTTGAGTAGGAATTTGCTGAATGAAATTTGCTGCACTCTAATTTGTCCAGAAACTTCTTCAGAAAATTGTTCCACTTTGTAAAATCCATTCTAGGAAATTCATAGCTCCAAAAATCATAGGAAGATTCAGGCATGCTCTATGAGCTATACTTGAAATTGTAGTTCACTTGATTGGGCATGAAAATGCACATTACTTCTGAATTAATTCTTTTTAGCATAACTGCTTAAGGAATTATTCTGGAGGAACTACTCAAGTAAAAGTCCTGAGTTTTGAACAAAAATACTTTCTTGTGACCAGGAACTTACATGTAAAGTTTCAGCTCAAGTTGAGCCTCAGAACTCCCTGTATTTGTTTTCCATTCTTATGTATATGAGAAATACATAGGAAATATTGTGGGAATTATGGGAGAGACAATTTCCATTCACTTTAGCTGCAATTTGGTAAGCTAAGTCCCTGTGTAGTGTATAACTTCCTGTAAAAATATCAGTCATTGGAGATCAGGATCTTTAGTTACTTCCAAATCATTTTAGCTTACCTCTTATGTCCATTGGGAACTTAGCTATGCTTATAACTAAACTCCTAAGGCAGATTTAGTTTTCTTGATTTCCTTGCACAACAGAGGCAACAAAATCATTCATAGCATTTCCACACAACCTCTGTTCTTAAGAAGTTCAAGCCTTTAGTTCTTTAAATTGCATTATAAAAACTTATGCATATACATGTCGATAGTGCTTACGACGAAGGACTTCGACAGAGTCATCCCTTGAAGTGTGGATCTGTTGATCAAGCTCAAGTGGATCAAGGTATCAAAGATCACTAACTGCTTATATATATTACTCCCCTGCAAAACAGGAAAGCTCCGCTTTGCATTTAACAACTTTTAAGCTTTTACTTTGTATTCACTCTATTGGTTAGGAAATGAAATGTGCATTAGGTCTAGTTGCTTGGATACTCCTCTTGCATGACCAGAAAAACCCATGGAGTATTGGATAAATGTCTTTTCATCATGTAGAAACTGCCATGCTTAATAAGGGTTCAGTCGAAGTTGAGTGGTTGGACGCTACTTGCATGAATAGGAGAAAAAGGGACACACGGGATTGGTTCAGAAATTTATTAGCAAGTTAAAGTTGAGACCGGGTAGGTTGTAGGAGCAATAGGACATAGGGGCCTGGGTGCGCTAGACCTGTCTGTGTCGGTCAAGGAACGATCTGTAAGGGCCCAAGTTTTTCACTTGCTAAAAGTGTTCATCACACCCACACCTCAACTCATTTGTGGTAATCACATGAATACAGTTGAAGAGCAAGTAACCACCATGAATAGATTTATTAGGAGATGCACAAAAAACAAAAGTGGTATTTCCCACATGCATCATTTGGGGGCTGAGTACATAATTAACTCCTAAACTTGGTTAGGAATGCTCATGCCAAATTTCACCCAAATCCAAACCTAATTGAGGTACTTTTGTGTACAATCATTAAAAGACTAGTTTGAACTTAAATTCAAATTCAAACTCCCTTCATCACATGAATTCAAAAGTGGGATTCATATTCACACTCAACACATTTTTATGAGCTCACACACCAATTTTCACTACATTTGGAGTTGATCTAGACATGAGCTATTTTGAGCAAATTCAAATCAAATTTGAATTTCAACCTCCCATATGCTGCAAATTTAGCCAAACCATTTCACAATTTGAATTATTCAAATTCAAATGGGCATTTGGTGATTTTATCAAATTGCCAAGGGTATTAGGGCCCCCATTATTTAGGGCAGTAGAAATTGAAGTTTTTGGGACAAATTACTGGATGTGGGGCCCCCTGTCAGCCATACATCGGATTGAACCGACTGCACCCGGTTACTCTGTTCTTTGGGCCGACGCAGTGATCGCCACCGAGGGAAAAATGTTGGCCACCTCCTGCTTCGGTCCTCTACGCTGGAGACCAGCTGCCCGTCAGCCTTAGTCCCTGCAGTGTGTTCTGTTTGCTCACAAGCCGAAGCACAGAAGTTCCTTTCCTTCCTCGCACCGAGCTCAGCCAAAGCTTTGCTGCTGCCTCGGTTTCGACTGTGAGACGGTTACACACTTGCAAACCAAGTCCCCTGAGCTGCAAATTTGCACTGTAGCCTCTCTTCCGACCTCCTAGCCACGAGAACGAGCTGCAATCGGCCTTCCTCGAGCAACCCCAAACGTTTTTGCGGCAACCCGAAAGCTGCCGCCGTTCGGTGCTCCAGTGGACAGCTCGCCTCAAAGATTTTCACGGCCGAGCAGAGGAACTCACAGACGCGCCGGATCACCGTCCTGCTTCCATCCAAATCTCAGCCCAAGCCGTTGATTATCGCCAGAGTAATTCCAGTTTTACTGCTGGTCGGTGCAAACCGAGTTCTCAGTAAGAGTTTGGAAAATTCTTGGTCAATCTTTGTTTCTAGTGCCTAAGATCGCACACACTTTCTTTAAACTCGTTAGCACACATGCACGAGCAAAATCATAGCTCAAGATGGGTTGTAGAGACACTATTTAACGGTTTTCCGACGGCGCACCATCGGTACAACCTCGGGCGCACGGTGAGAGCAACCCTAGAGCTTCTTCCGAGCTAGTTGATGTTCATGTCGGGCATCTACAAGTCCCACTGGTGCTCTAGAGCCTGGAAACCAAAGGTTTGAAGAGCTAGGGTATCGGGCCGACGTCGCCGGAGTCGGCTTTTTGCCGCCGCACGTTGCGAACTCAGTTCGGGGCATTGCCGGCCCGAGGAAACCAGTTCAGCGTGTTTAGCACGTGCACTTAGGCCCTGGCGGCAGAGTTAGGCACGGGGGAAAGTCGGGAGGCTGGAGTCCGGCGTACTCGGGCGAGCGTGGGCGCGGGCGCATGAGAACCAGCGCGAGGTAGACGAAGACCTAGCTAGACCCACGCGTCAGCCTCTAATTCAGGCGGGCCGGATCTTCTGTGACGCCGGATCATTTTTTGGCTGCGCGATTTAAAACTGTAACCCCTTGTGTCCTCGCCTCTGGAAGCGCCACGTGGCCTGGGGGCCCAGCATCAGGATTTAAACATTTCTCGGGATTTTCCAATTTCTAGATTTTCCCCAAACTTCAAACACACATAACTTTTGCTAGGAATATCCAAATTAAGCGAACCAATTTTTTTTGGATTCAGCTCTCTGAGTAATTTCCAGCAAAACAAGTTTCACTCCATGAAACACTTTATTTATCCAGAATTAATTCTCTGAAGTTTAAAATGTTGATAATTTTACTGGAGATTCCTTTGGTGGAAAATTCTGAAATTTGGCCAGGATGTGCCTTGTAATATCCCTGAGTAACCATAAAAATTTCAGATCCATCCGATCTCATTTAGTCCACCTAATGGTGTGATTAAGGCAACTGATTCAGAAGAAAAGAAAAATGTCCAGAAACATTTTTCAGATTTTCTCTGAACTTGTTTAGCTCATATCTTTTGCTAGGATGCTCCAAATTAGATGAAACCAATTCCATTAGAACCCTCTAAAAATCTAGTTTCCATAAAGTCATGGCTTGTTCCATAAAAATCCCTAGCAAACCATAAGAGCTCTAGTTATGGCCAAATACACCTTTATTTGTGCAGGGCTCCAATGAGCTTTGCTTCAAATGAAATTTGGCCAAGTATCTGTATTGGTTGTCACCAAACCACAGTAAAATTTTCAGAGTCAAAAGTACTGTCTAGCTATACTTATAGTCTTCACCGTCTCAATTCAATACGAATGCATTCAAATTTGACACACATCGCATGTTTATTTCGTGTAGTCGCTAAACTCGAAGAAGACCCAGAGGTTCTGGACTTTATTAATCCGGAAGAACAATTAGTCCACTACCAGCAGCAAGGCAAGCTCCGATTTGCATTAACCTTTTATAAAGTCTTAAGTTTTGATCACTTACTTTATGTATTTCCTACAAATGTGCATTAGAGTCTTTGATTGGAAACCCATTTGCATAGCCAAGAGAACCAGGGGTTTTGGGCTTAAGATTTAATCCTTGAGTAGCCACTGCAATGGTAAAATGGTATAGGATTCGGTACAAGTCGAGTAGTTGGAACTACTCACGAGAATAGGCTAGAGGCACACCACTTGGTTAGAAAGATATACAATGGATCACATGGCAATAAAATGAGACTGAGCGGAGAGTAAGGGCAGCAGGACTTTGGAGCCTGGGTGCCATAGCTCTGCTTGTGTCGATTGAGGACCGAGCCGTATGCGGACCTGTTGAACAAGCTAGAATAGTACCGAAGACCTACCGGATAAATGGGAACCGGGAAACCAATGTAATTCATGTAGTGATCTGTTGAGCCATTGCTTTTCGTCCAGAGGGTAGGTTGAGAGCAGTGAGGTGTAAACCGGCTAGCGGGCATCGAGGATGCTCCACATAGAGACCTCCTGCTCGGGACGATAGGACCGGTTCAACACTTGGCTAACGGATGAAATGTGGTTGCGTACGACGTCCGTGATGGTTGCTGAAGGCAACATCGAGTAATTCTTTAAATCTGTTATGTCGTAAAATCCTTGCACAACAGAGGCAACAAAATCATTCTTAGCATTTCCACACAACCTCTGTTCTTACGAAGTTCAAGCCTTTATTCTTTAAATTGCATTATAAAAACTTATGCATATACATGTCGATGGTTCTCACGAAGAAGGACTTCGACAGAGTCATCCCTTGAAGTGTGGATCTGTTGATCAAGCTCAAGAGTATCAAGGGATCAAAGATCACTAACTGCTTATATATATTACTCCCCTACAAAACAGGCATGCTCCAGTTTGCATTTCACAACTTTTAAGTTTTTACTTTGTATTCACTCTATTGGTTAGGAAATGAAATGTGCATTAGGTCTAGCTGCTTGGATACTCCTCTTGCATGACCAGAAAAACCCATGGAGTATTGGGTAGATGTCTTTTCGTCAGGTAGAAACTGCCATGATTAATTAGGGTTCGGTTGAAGTCGAGTGGTTGAACGTTACTCGTAGAATAGGAGAAAAAGGGGCACACGGAATTGGTTCAGAAATTTGTTAGCAAGTTGAAGTTGAGACCAGGCAGATTGTAGGAGCAACATGACATAGGGGCCTAGGTGCGTTAGACCTGTTTGTGTTGGTCAAGGACCGATCCGTATGCGGCCCTGTTGAGCAAGTTTGAGTTGTGTACCGGACCCATGCTGGCTATATGGGACCCAGTAAACTGATGTACCTTGGGAAGCTTGTGTTGGGACTTTTCCGGTCGCCTCAGGAGGACGGCCGTTGTGCAGTATGTGGGTAACTCTCTCATGACATCTCGTGTCGGTAGGTGCACCATGAGGTGAGGCTACTGTACAGGATGATCGGATCGATTCGACGTAGGTGAAACTTAGGAAAGGCTGCCACGTACGACGTCAGTGATGGTTGCTGTAGGCAACATCGAGTACGGGCGTACGTGTCATGTAGTCCGGGTGTTTTTTGAATCACCGTCGCTCGCGGTAGTGAGCATACTTGTTCTCACAGTCGTGACGTAGTAAAGAACTTGCATGAGATAAGAACTAATCATTGTGGATTGAAGTTGATACTAGCATTGTGTTGTTACCTTTTATCAATATGTTAGAGAAAACTCAATTCATTTCCACCATGAGAAGTTTACATTGGGGGAAGCTTCTCTTGTTTGATTGTGGACTCCTGATGTGAGGTCCCCAAGGTTACTTTTAATTTGCTGCCAATAATACCTGAAAGTAAGGATTCACATTTAGGCGAGTTCATTATGCTTATTGCTATCCCATGTTATGTCTTTACCTTCATGTAGAGTTTCATGACTAGGATCAACGGTTAAGTCTTGCTGAGCTGTATGCTTACGGATACTATACTAGTTGTTTTGCAGGTATTGACTCTATGCTATGAGTACGGTTGTCTGATGAGACTCGGAACCCTCCGAGTGGATACTCATGAGCAACCTTGCTGCTGCTGTTGTTATTCGTGTTGCTAGTAAGAAACGTCCGAGGGCTGGAAGGTTTCTTTGATGCTAAGTTAGATATGAGTCATGAGAGTTGTATTAGTCTTCCGCTGTAGTATTTGAGGTAAAGTAATTGTAAAATTATCTCTTTGTACGCTTCCGCATGATTTATGTAATATGGTTTCCTTTACTCGTGTGCTGTTGGGTGCCACATCGCACGACACCACCCAATGTGATTCCCAGGCGAGCGACACGACCCCGTGAGCGGGGCCGGGCCCTCACACCTTCCCAATCTCTTGGGCCTCCAACACCCGCAGCCGCAAATCCTCTGTCGCCCAACCACAAGTCGTCTTTCTGCCCCAGCCGCTCCGTCGCCTACTGCAGCGTCTGAGCTCTATGCCTTTGAGCCCGCCGCTGCGACTGAGCCAGACGTGTCAGCCGCTGCCGCGTCGCCACCCGTAGCTGCCCCGTCATCACTCATCACCGACCCAGCGTGTCGCATCTGAGGTTACCACCTCATCACCGGCCATCTCAACCCGTCGCCGCCCCGTCGCTGTTGAGAGCAAAAAATGGTTGTGATGTTTTACAGGTATGAAAAGTCGAGAAACAAGTCGGAAGAGGGCTTTTACCTCAAGAATTCAAGGTACAGAGGACTTTGGCATAAGAACCTACCCGAGACAGGAGGGTCCTTGCGAGAATGCATTTTTACCTTGAAAACTCAAGATACAAGCGCCCGGATGAAAGCTCGACCCGAGAAGACCGAGTTACCTCGCGGCCGCTAGATAAAACAGCTAAGACGCAAGATACAAAGGCCGAGCGAACTTAGGCATTCTCAGTAGAGCTAAAAACTTTGTAAATAATAAAGTTAGCGCCATGTAATCTTCTAGAAAGTCTAGCATGACATTTGTCCGTATATTTAGATGATATTGAGTCTTAGATATTAGAAAGGATCTTAGTTTAAACTTAGGAAATCAAATCTCGCAGTTTGTATCGAGTCTTTATAAAGGCATCTCTCTGCCGAAAAAAAGGACAATAAAAGATCAATTCAACACAACTTTTCGCTCATCTACTTTGTTTTTCTTATGTTTTCGTAGCTTGTAGCTTAGTTTGTAGCTTCTTTGTTGCTTTGCCGAGAAAAGCATCTGTCCCTCTTCATGTAAGTAAGACGTATCACGTTCCTAACTTTAGGGACTTTGTTTTATCTCAGTTTTGGTGAGCTAACGCCGAGATTTCTCGAAGTACAGCTGACTTGATCATCTGTTGGCCACTCCAAGAGAATTTAACTCTTTTGTTCCACGAACAGAATTGGGGACTCCACTTGGGAGAGGCATCATTCACGTTGACAAAACGCATCTGTTACGTGATCAGAACACTCTTGTACCGATCACATCTAGGAAGAGCATGGCTGACGTGTCAAGAAGGAAGGGTGACGGCAAAGCCATCGACACGAGCAACATCATCGACGTCTAGCTCGAGGATCTTTCGCAGGAGGAACGTGAACACATCCAGGAAGAAATAGAGCGAGAGATCCAGGAGGAAAAGATGGCGCGACTTCAAGCCAAGGTTGCTTGCTTCCACAAGACGCGAGGAGGCGTCGTCCAGAAGGTCGACACGCGTGAAGCAACATCTCGTTAGGTAAACACATCGATATCACTCGAAGAACTCGCACAATTTGTAGGTGTATCGGTCACCTCAAAGTATAACGCTGATCTAGAGCAGATGGCATCGTCGGTAGTGGACAAGATCAAAAACTCATAAGACACGTTCAAAACCGACGTAGAACACACGATAGATTGGAACCTTCACCTGCAGATCTGATCTACCATGCAGCAAGTGCAAGACGAAGCAGTAGGCAAACGTGTAGAATCTAATGCGAGCAGTGCAGCAGGGAACACTGCTAGCGCGCCATCACCTTGGATGCCATCTACTTACACGCAAGCCCAGCAGCCTACCTTGAACATGATGCAGCCATACTACCAAATGGTGTCATATGGACCTGCTGTTCCACCCACAGGGAGTGGCGTACCGCTCGGGCCAGTACCTGATGTATACTTCCCTCCAATACCCCCACAAGTTGCACCGTGCAACTTGCTCGAGCCCCCCATGCCACAGAACCATGCACCACACGAAGAACTCAGAGAGCAGGTGACTAGAACGCTTAGAGAACTCGGGGTAGAAACAAGAACAACAATTAGAAACTACCGAAAGGCTTACCCCGACCACTATCATAATGTCCCATACCCCAGAGGCTTTAGGATGCCAGATTTCACTAAATTTAGCGAGGAGGACTCTAAAACAACTCAGGAACTTGTATTACAATTCTTGATCCAGTGTAACGACGTAGGAATCACGGATGTTCACCGGATCATGTTGTTCTCCTTGTCCCTAACCTACACAGTCTTTAGCTAGTTTACATCATTAGCTCCTAATTCTGTCTTAACTTGGTCATGTCTAGAATAAAAATTTCATAAATACTTCTTCACTGGCGAGGTAGAGCTAAGATTGCTCCATCTAACCGCGGTGAGGCAGAGACACAATGAGCTTGTAGCCGAATATATCAAACGGTTTAGGGAAACAAGAAACAAATATTTTAGCTTAATCATAGGGAAGAAAGATTTGGCCGATCTAGCGTTTGTAGGGCTCCTACCTTATCTTAAGGAGAAGATGGATGGCGTCGAGTTCGGGGACATCAACCAAGTCTTGCAACGAGCTGTGGCACACGAGAAACGAGTCATGGAGGCTAAGGTACACGGCTGGTTCAAAGAAATCAACCATAGGGACTGGGAGAAGCAACATGTCAATCAACTCGGGGAAGACTCGGCCAGTGATGAGGACATGGAAGTTTGCGTGGCCGAGTGGGTTGAAAACCACAAGAACAAGCCTTTGGCTTGCACATTCTTGAAGCCCAACCCCGATAAAAAGGAAGAGATGAGGTTCACCTTCGATGTAACAAAGTGTGATAATACAAAACAAAGTGATCAAGTTGAAGAACGGCCACGTTATTTCACCACCCGAGTAGCTGGCCAACAAAAGATATTGTAAGTGGCAAGACACCTATTATCATTCGACTAGTGAGTGTAACTTCTTTCTTTCGCAGGTACAATCGGCTTTGAATGATGGACGGTTGACACTCGGTGATGGTCAGCTGGACAAGCATCCTTTCCCAGTCAACATGGTTAACCATGAGGGAAAGAAGATCCTTGTGGGGACTGATCAGGCATCGACAACCAAAGAAAAGAACGTGATCGTGCCCGATAATCCGCGAAAGAAGATGATCAAGCCAAGGAACCCTAGGTCGGCAGATGTAAGATCAACGAACCAAGAAAGACGACTCAGTTCAAGTCGACCTTAGAATATTTGATCACCAAATACATCAGGAAGAGGCAGACGGGAAGTGCTTTCCACAGGCTAAAAGAGTGCAAGTGTGATGGGTCAAGGATCTTCACCAACAACTCTCGGGAAAATCGGGTTCGGGAGGCCTTGGCACCTTGAAAATCCAGTGATTTTCTGAGATAAATTGACTTGCCAAAGGGCTCGGGGGGCACAACCCGAAGATCAGCGTTACCTCGGGAAATCGGCGGATTTCCAAGGTAAAACGCCCTCCCGAGCAACTCGGGAACCTCGGGTGCGGGAGCATCACCCGGGTAAGCAAGGAACCAGCGTTGCAACTTGGAGACCGATGCAAAAACGATGGGAGAACGCTGATTCCTTGACCCAGCCTCAGTTACACGACGAGAAGGCCCAGACCGAAGAAAACACTAGCTCGAGTCACCAAGTGCTGATGATCGGGTAGGTACCTTGCGTGATCCAAGATAAACTGGCCCCTAGCAACTTGGGGGATGAAGGTCAGTTTACAAAGCAACGTTTGGGTAAACGGCCTGAGGTTGGCAGCTCCAACGTGAAGAACGGTGTTGGCCCAAGCAAGTCCGAGAGACTCAAGGTCTACCTGAGACCTCCTAGCAAACACTCTCGGCTGGTGTCCCCGGACGGAAGTATCATTGTTGAACCAGGCATCACACCAGCACCCAAGCACACGATACAAGGACCGGTTAAACGTGCACGACCACGACAACCCAAGACATCAACCGACCAGTCTAGAGTAGCCCCAAGACGGCTCAGCAGGTGGGACGTGAAGCCATAGGGGATGAAACAAGACAAGATCAAGTCATTTGCTCCGGGAACAAAGCCAGAACCCCAATGGTATCCCACGGGGCTCAACAAGACACAAAAGAGATGTGTGCAAAGGCTGAGGGCTCTAGAGCTTGCTGAGAAGAGGAAAGGGGAGCAGAGGGATCGTTGGTTCAACAAAGCACGTGCGATAACCTGACGGTCTCGACTGGCCAGGATCACGCTGAGGGGTGCTGCATTGCACAACACCGGATAACACACATAAAAGGTATAAAGCGGAAGCGAAAATTTTATTACATAAACTGGTTTATGAACATAATTACATCAAAATACTTTAAGTCTACACTCACGGGCGTAGACTAAGCAAAACAAGTTCACGTTCAGCCCATGAACATGTCCTCATTAGCACACACACACACTAACACGGCGGCGTGCACGGCTCCCACTCGACGGTGGTTCCCTCTTGGGGGTTCGTCTCCTCCTCAGGAGCCTCCTCCTCATAGCACCCCTGCAAACGTTTCAAACACAAGCAGTGAGCACGATGGCTCAGCAAGACTGACCCGTCTTACCTACGCATGAAACTCTACATGCTGGGTTTGCAGTGTATAGTAGGAAAGAATGTTGCAAAAGACACGCCTAATTAGTTGAATCTTAGTTTCAAGTTTTAGCAGCAAGTTGTTGGAAAAACTCATGCTAAGACACATAAGAAAGCCGCAATCAAACAAGAAACACATTTATCTTATGTGCTTTGCCTAAGATTGAAAAGAAACTTTGATTAGCTCTAAACTAAAGCATTTCATTAGCAAACAATGTAAAGCTTTTAATAAGAAATCTTTTAACATGACACTAGCCTGTTCTTTCTACGTCACGGTACAGTGAACAAGTGGTACTCACTGACCACGAGGGACGATGACTATAATCGATTTACATCGGCAGTGTTACCCGAATAACCCGTCACGTACGCCCGTACTCGATGTTGCCTACAGCAACACCCACGGACGTCGTACGCAACCACCTTTCATCCGTTAGCCAAGTATTGAACCGGTCCTATCGTCTTGAGCAGGAGGTCTCTGCGCAGAGCATCCGCAGTGCCCGCCAGCCTATTTATACCTCGCTGCTCTCAACCTACCCTATGGACGACAAGCAATGCCTCAACATATCGCTACCCGAACTATATCGGTTTCCCGGTTCGTATATCCGGTAGGTCTTCGGTATTGTTCTTGCTTGTTCAACAGGCCCACATATGGCTCGGTCCTCAATCGACACAAGTGGAGCTATGACACCCTGGCCCCAAAGTGCTGCTTCCCTTACTCTCCGCTCGGTCTCATTTTCTTTCCATGTGATTCATTTGCTATCTCTAACCGAGTAGTGTGCCGCTAAGCCTATTCTCGCGAGTAGTTCCAACTACTAGACTTGTACCGAATCCTACATCAATTTAGCATTGCAGTGGCTACTCGAGGTTTAAAACCTAAGCCCAAAACCCTGGTTCTCTTGGCTATACATTTGGGTTTTCAAACAAGACTCTAATGCACAATTGTAAGAAATTCATAAAGTAAGTTATCAAAACAAAAGACTTTATGAAACGGCTAATGCAAACCGGAGCTTGCCATTCTGCTGGTCATAAGCTAACTTTTCCTCTGGAGTAATGAAATCCAGAACCTCCGGGCCTTCTTCAATCTTAGCGACTACACGAGATAAACATACAATGCGTGCCAATTTAAATGCATTTGAGTTGAATTTGATATGGTAAAGACTATAAATATAGCTAGACAGTCCTATTGACTCTGAAATTTTTACTGTGGTTTTGATATAACCTAAACAGGAACTTGGCCAAATTTCAATTGAAGCAAAGTTCATTTGAGCCCTGCACAAATAAATGTGTCTTTGGACATAATTAGATCTCTTAGGGTTTTCTAAGGATTTTCATGTATCAAGCCATGACTTTCTGGAACTAGATTTTTATATGGTTCTAATGGAATTGTTTTCATCTAATTTGAGGCATACTAGCAAAATATATGAGCTAAAAAAGTTCAGAGAAAATCTGAAAAATGTTTCTGGACATTTTTTCTTTTTCTCTGGACCAGTTTCCTCAGTCACAGCATTAGGTAGATCAAATGAGCTCTAATGGATCTGAAATTTTTATGGTAGCTCAGGGATATTACAAATAAGAACCTGGCCAAATTTTAGAATTTTCCATTAAAGGGTTCTCCATTTAAAATTCTAAACAATTTAAATTTTGGAGAATTAATTCTGGAGAAATAAAGGTTTTCAAGGAGTGAAACTTGATTTGTTGGAAAGTACTCAGAGAGCTGAATCCAAAAAAATTCGGTTCACTCAGTTTGGAGCTTCCTAGCAAAAATTGTGTGTGTTTGAAGTTTGGGGAAAATCTGAAATTTGGAAAATCCGAGAAAAGTTCAAATGTCTGACAGTGAGGTCCCTGGCGACGTGTCACGCTCTGGTGCATTTGCACACGGGGTCACAGAATTAAATGCGCGTAGCCGCACCCCGATCCCGAGCCACAGAAAATCCAGCGCCCGGGTAGCCGAGGCTGACACGCGGGGCCCGTGGATTGTCTTCAACCTCGCGCTCCCGCGCTCGGCCGCCGCCCCCCTCGCCGGAGTGCACGTCAGAGGGGCTTTGCCGTGCGCCAAGCTTCATGATTTTCGCCGCCTCCACCTAATCTCGCACGGGAACATGGTGCTGGCCTTAGCTCAACCCGAGAACAACCGGAACATGGCCGGCGATGAGCGACGACTTCGGAAGAACTTCGGCCGTGTCGGCCGGACTCCCTAGCACCCCAAAAGCTCGAGCAATGGGTCGTACCGCATCAGTGCACCCTAGGGAAGATCATCGTTAACTCAAATGAGCTCAGAAACGGCTCTAACTAGCATGTCACCGTGCTAACCAGGTCAAAAATTGGGAAATCTAGCAAAACTCGTAGAACAGCGGCTATACTCGATGGTTCTCCAAAGTTTCTGATCCTATGGACTCGCACGGGCATCTAAAAGTAGTTTGCTAAGTTTGGTGATGAGTGGTGCAGCGTGTATCACCAAGAGGACTTGGAAGGAGAAGAGGATTGCCCGAGAGGAAGCTGGAGATGATGAGAACAAAGAAAACCCCATGGGTAAGGATGAAAACCAAGTCGAGGTAAACATGGTGTTTCATTTGCCTTCTGAGTTCTGTCTTCTCAATGTTGAGGTGGTCGAGCTCGATCTAGGAGCTAAGAATGTGGTTTTTGAGAAACCAGAACAACTAGGACAACACATGAAGCTAACATAATGCCCATATCCATGTTTGAAAAGCTTGGATTCATGCCAATGGTTGTGTTCCATCTACGCTCCACCGGTGTCTTGTCCAATGGGTCGGCGATGAGGTAGGTGAAGCTGATAATTCGGCTTGCATAGCAGTGGCCGAGTCATCTGATCTTCAACATGAAGATATTAGGTGTCTCACAGGTCGGGATTTAACCGACTATGACTTCGTGAGTGTAGGAAGGGACGGGTTTGTGCCCGTGTGTGTAAAGCCAACTGACTTCACTCGACTCAGTAATGTAACTTGAAAATGCAAGATAAATGAGGTCATTTAACTTGGCTGCAGTATGTAACCGAGCAATATCATTTAGATAGGAACAATATGGGCGAGTTAGTGGAGGACTTTGACGACTTAGGGAAGCTCGGGCAATGATTTTCCTCGGTGGATGAACTAGAAGAGATAAACCTCGGAGATGGATCGACACACCGGCCAACCTTCATCAACAAAAACCTCGGACGTTTCCAGAAGCAAGAGATAAGCCAATTACTTAGAGAATATATGGATGGTTTTGCATGGGAATACACTGAGATGCCAGGACTTAGCCTAGACCTCGTGGAACACAAGCTGCCAATCAAGCCAGTCTTTAGACCTCACAAGCAACCGTTCAGATGATTCAACCCGACCATCCACGACAAGATCAAGGAAAAAGTGAATCGTCTACTCCAAGCTAAGTTCATTCGGCCCTACAGGTATGCCGAATGGGTGTCCAACATAGTCCTGGTAGAGAAGAAGAACAGGGGGAAGTCGAGGATATGCATAGAGTTCCGAGACCTCAACCGGGCTACACCCAAGGATGAATACCCGATGCCCATTGCCGTTGTGCTGATCAACAATGCTTCGGGGCATAAGATAATCAGCTTCTTGGACAGCAATGCGGGGTATGTCCAGATCTTCCTGGCTTAGGAAGACACATCTAAAACATTTTTGTTGCCCAGGGTTCATGGGATTGTTTGAATGGGTTGTCATGACCTTCAGGTTGAAGAATGCCGATGCAACATACCAGAGGGCCATGAATCTGATCTTCTACGACATGTTGGGATATATTGTTGAGGTGTATATTGATGATCTCTTGGTGAAGTCGGCTGGATTCCAAGGGCATATGGCCAACTTGAGGATGTACTTTGAGAGGATGAGAAGGTATGGCCTTAAGATGAACCCTCTCAAATGTGCGTTTGGCATGTCGGCTGGACATTTCTTGGATTTTATCGTGCATGAACATGGCATAGAGGTTGACCCTAAGAAAGTTGAAGCTATCAGAAGAATAAGGGAGCCGACATGCAAGAAAGATGTACAAAGTTTGCTGGGGAAGGTCAATTACCTTATAAGGTTCATTGCAAATTTGGCTGGGAAGATCGGAACCTTCATGCCACTCTTGAAACTCAAACACGAGCAGGACTTTACTTGGGGGCAGAGTAGAAGGAGGCATTCGAGAGGATCAAATAATACTTGATGAAGCCACCGGTATTGCGTGCACCACAGATGAGGCAGTCTTTCTGACTCTATGTAGCTGCCCAAAGCCAAGTTATCGAGGATGTTTTAACTCAGGAAAGCCAAGGTAAAGAACATGATGTGGCTTACTTGAGCAGATGACTCCTAAATGCCAAAACCAGGTACACTTTCATTGAGAAACTTTGTTTATTTTTGTATCATGTGTGTTCCAAGCTTCGGCACTATCTCCTTTCCAGTACGTGCTTCGTGACATGTCAACACGACATCGTCAAGCACATGTTGCAACAACCGATTTTGAGTGGCAGGATAGAAAAATGGGTGTACTCGTTGTTGGAGTATGATCTGGTGTTCGAGCTTCTCTGGAGCGTGAAGGGTCAGGTTGTAGCGGACTTCATTGTGGAACATGATGTGGAACTCGAGGAGGAATGCATGGTCGAGGTACATCCTTGGAAACTGCTCATTGATGGATCGGTTTGCGACAGGGGTCAAGGAGTCGGGTATGTATTGGTTTCACCCACAAATGTGATCTATGAGTTCTATTTTCGGCTCAACTTCGTGTTCACCAACAATCAAGCCGAATATGAGGCCTCGCTGAATGGCTTAGAGCATTTGGTCGACATGGGTATCAAGGACCTTGAAGTTTTTGGTGATTCTACGCTTGTCATCCAACAGATCAGTGGTGAAAACTAATCTTACGATGGAACTTTGAACGATTATCATGAAGGGTGTCTAGATATTATCAAGACTCTAGATACATTCTGTGCCAGACACATACCAAGAGAATGTTGGAATAATTTGGGCTGGGCCCATTGATTACCCAAATTATGTTGGAATAATTTGGGCTGGGCCCATTGATTACCCAAATTAATCCTATTTATTTTAAGGCCCACATTAATGCTATGTGACTAAATTATTTAGTCCCACATGGGTAGTTGAAGAGGATTCTGACCAACTTAAATAGGTGGACTATTCCTCTCTATTTGAGAAGTTGGAAAGAAGATAAGAGAGTGCCACACGCGCGCCGAGCCGTGCCGTGCGCGACGCGCACAGCGTCACGCGCATTTTCGCGTGAGAAAATCGCGTGACTTGTGACTTGTGACTTGCGGCGTGTGCGTGTGTGGAGAAATTGCTGCATCATTCTTATTGCGCCGAGTTAAATATTTTTACCGTTTCTGAGAATTGAATCAACTCAATTATGACGGTAAATTAAATACAGACATTATTAGTAACCGACGTATTAAAACAGACGTTACTAATAACTGACGTATTAAAACAGAGAATTAATCTCGCGCAATAATTCTGATTCAGTATGACTCAGCCTATATAAGGCGCTCCTCATTCACCCTGGAATACACACTTGACTACTATCGCTGCACACTCTGCATTCCCATCGCAAGTCTCTGCGCGCACAGAACTTGCGAGAGCAGGCCTCCGAAACTTCGTCTAGCTGCGATATTTGCACGGGTAGGCGGACAATCAAGTTTTTGGGAAGCGCAACTCTGCGCGACTGCTCGCTTGTACGAACGACTACTACCTGGTGAAGGACGTTCGTGGGACTTCACTGCTTCCAGTCTTCCTGCCTCAACTAACGATCGACTACTTCAAGCAGCTCAACATGTCAACTGTTGGGAACGGCACCGCCGGTGCCTCCGGCACTGGTCCTGCCTCAGGGTACAACCTGATGCTTTCACATTCATTTGTTGTGTTCTTTCTGTTCCTATACAGATTAAGCGTGAACACAAACAATCCTTATGAAGCCATAATATTGCTTATTTTCAATTATATCATGATTATCTTTATTACTTTTGGAATTAAAATATACCGTAAAATGCCTAAATATCTAACAATCCAAAAACTTGATTTTTGTAATAGGCTTTCGATCACTAGTTTTGCTGCTGCGCTCAAGCAAAATGCTTTTCACGGATCAAATTACAAACGGTGGCGTGATAGGATGATTCTCTGGTTAACTGCTATGAACATCATTCATGTTACGAACGGAAAGTCTGAACAATTTACTCCTGAGGAGGAGCAAACTTTCATGGCAGCCGATAACCTCTTTAGAGGCGCGGTGATTAGTGTTCTTGCAGAAAACTTAGTTGATTTCTATCTCACTGCGACTTCTGGCAAGGAATTGTGGGATGCGCTTGAGACTAAATATGGTGTTTCTGATGCTGGGAGTGAACTGTATGTCATGGAACAGTTCTATGACTATAAGATGGTCGGTGACCGTTCTATAGTGGAATAGGCTCATGAAATTCAGTCACTGGCAAAAGAACTCGAAGGTTTCAAGTGTGTGTTACCTGACAAGTTTGTGGCCGGGGGCATTATTGCTAAGTTGCCACCTACCTGGACGGATTTTGCCACTTCTCCAAAATATAAGAGAAAAGAGTTTAATATCGCTGATCTTATTGACTCTTTGGATGTTGAAGAGAAGGCGAGGGCAAAAGACACTCGTGGAAAAGGGGTTGTTGGGACTTCTAGTGCCAATGTAGTACAGAAGAATAACTCTAATAAATCTCACAATAACAAGAAGAAGAACAAACACGAGAACCCTACAAAGACTAAACAGACAACCACTTTTAAGAAGAAGATGAAGGGAAATTGCTTTGTTTGCGGCAAATATGGTTATTGGCGAAACTGCAGGAACGTCGAGGTATGGTAACATATTACCTACAGTTCTTTCAGTTTGTCATTCACCTGAGTGGTGGATTGATACCGGTGCTAATATCCATGTGTGTGCTGATATATCCTTATTTTCATCTTATCAGGTCAGAGGGACTGTCTCCTTGTTGATGGGAAACGGGTCACATGCGCGTGTTCTTGGAGTTGGTACGGTCAATCTGAAGCTTACTTCGGGAAAGACCGTGCGATTGAAGAACGTGCAACATGTTCCAACCATCAAAAAGAATTTAGTCAGCGGCTCTCTACTTTGTAGAGATGGTTTTAAATTAGTCTTTGAATCCAATAAATGTGTACTTTCTAAGTATGGGAATTTTGTTGGTAAAGGTTATGAAAGCGGAGGTTTGTTCCGCTTATCCTTGTCAGAAAATTGTAATAACGTTGTGAACAATGTCATGAATATTGATGAGTCTAATGTTTGGCATTCACGACTTTGTCATATTAATTTTGGTTGTATGGCACGGCTAGCAAACTTGAGTTTAATTCTAAAATTTGCCTTAGTCAAAGGTTCTAAGTGTCATGTTTGTGTGGAATCAAAACAACCTCGGAAACCTCACAAGGTTGCAGAGGCGAGAGAATTGGCACCATTAGAACTAATTCATTCCGATCTGTGTGAAATGAATGGTGAATTGACAAAAGGTGGTAAAAGATATTTCATGACCTTAATTGATGATTGTACTAGGTTCTGCTACATATATTTATTAAAATCAAAGGATGAAGCGTTACATTATTTTAAAATCTATAAAGCTGAGGTAGAAAACTAACTTGAGAGAAAGATCAAACATATAAGGACTGACCGTGGTGGAGAATACTTTTCAAATTTATTCACTTTGTTCTGTGAGGAACACGGAATAATTCATGAGAGGACGCCTCCCTACTCACCTCAATCGAATGGGGTAGCCGAAAGAAAGAACCGTACTCTAACTGATCTGGTTAACGCCATGTTAGATACATCGGGACTTTCCAAGGAGTGGTGGGTGAGGCTATATTGACAGCATGTCATGTCCTGAATCGTGTTCCTATAAAGAATAAAGATATCACTCCATTTGAGGAATGGGAAAAGAAAAGAGTAAATCTCTCATATTTGCGTACTTGGGGTTGTTTGGCAAAAGTAAGTGTGCCAATCAATAAAAAGCGTAAACTCGGTCCTAAAACTGTTGATTGTATTTTTATTCGTTATGCCTTCCACAGCATTGGTTATAGATTTTTAATAATAAAATCTGGAGTACCCGACATGCATGTTGGTACAATTATGGAGTCCAGAGATGCTACATTTTTTGAGGATATCTTTCCTATGCGAGAGGATCATTGTAGTACTAGTCAAAAATCCTGTATAAATAACGAGCCTACTGATATGATAGAACACAATGAATAAACTCTTGTGGGAAATTTACGCGGTGACAATGAAATTCCAAAAAAGAGCAAGAGACAAAGGACTGCAAAGTCCTTTGGTGATGATTTCATTGTGTACCTTGTGGATGATACTCCTAGAACCATTGAAGAGGCATATTCATCTCTTGATGCGGACTACTGGAAGGAAGCAATCAAGAGTGAGATGGATTCAATTATGCGTAATGGAATGTGGGAGATTGTTAGTAGACCTTATGGGTGCAAACCCATTGGGTGCAAGTAGGTGTTCAAGAAAAAGCTTAGGCCTGATGGTACAATCGAAAAGTACAAGGCGAGGCTTGTAGCTAAGGGCTATAATCAGAAAGAAGGAGAAGATTTCTTTGACACTTACTCACCCGTTGCCCGACTGACAACTATTCGAGTGCTGCTTTCTTTGACAACCTCATATGGTCTTCTCGTTCATCAGATGGACGTTAAGACAGCTTTCCTAAATGGAGAGTTGGAGTAGGAGATCTATATGGATCAGCCAGATGGTTTTGCAGTAAAAGGTCAAGAAGGAATGGTGTGTAAATTATTGAAATCTTTATATGGCCTGAAGCAAGCACCTAAGCAATGGCATGAGAAGTTTGACAAAACTCTCACATCTGTTGGTTTTGTTGTGAACGAAGCTGACAAATGTGTGTACTATCGCTTTGGTGGGGGTGAAGGAGTAATATTATGCTTGTATGTTGATGACATACTTATATTTGGGACAAGCCTTAATGTGATTAAGGAAGTCAAAGAGTTTTTGTCTCAAAACTTTGAGATGAAGGATTTGGGAGAGGCTGATGTTATCCTTAACATAAAACTAGTGAGAGAAGGTGATGGTGGGGTTAAACTTCTACAATCCCATTATGTGGAAAAGGTTTTACGTCGCTTTTGTTATAGCAATTGTAAACCTGCTCCAACACCTTATGATGCTAGTATGATTTTGAAGAAAAATAAAAGGATAATGAGAGATCAGTTGAGATACTCTCAAATCATTGGTTCCCTTATGTATTTAGCTAGCGCTACAAGGCCTGACATCTCATTTGCCGTGAGCAAACTTAGCAGGTTTGTTTCAAACCCAGGAGATGATCATTGGCGGGCTCTTGAGAGAGTAATGCGCTATCTAAAAGGCACAGCGAACTACGAGATATACTATTCCGGGAACCCGAAGGTTCTAGAGGGTTATAGTGATTCTAATTGGATCTCTGATGCTGATGAGATAAAAGCCACGAGCGGATATGTGTTCACGCTCGGAGGTGGCGCTGTTTCCTGGAAGTCTTGTAAGCAGACCATCTTAACCAGGTCAACTATGGAAGCAGAACTAACAGCATTAGATACCGAAACAGTTGAGGCTGAGTGGCTTCGTGAACTCCTGATGGATCTGCCGATGGTTGAAAAACCGATACCGGCTATCTTAATGAACTATGACAATGAGACTGTGATTACTAAAGTGAACAGTTCAAAGGACAATATGAAGTCATCTAGGCATGTAAAGAGGTGGTTAAAATCTGTCAGAAAATTGAGAAGCTCCGGAGTGATAGCCTTGGATTATATCCCAACGGCTGAAAATCTGGCAGATCAATTTACAAAGGGTCTTTCACGATCTGTGATCGACAATGCATCCAAGGAATTGGGCTTGAGACCCATTTAGTGAGTCAAGCCATGGCGGCAACATGTCTTATGTGATCAGAGATCCCGTGAATTAGGACAATGAAACAAGTCATGGCTGGCTGAGAGAAGAGAACCTTTGAATAAGGCTCATTCCTGTGAAAATGCATTTCTCTTCAAACTGTACGGCAGGTTGGCTTTTGACTTAATGTGATTCGTATGGCTTAATTAAGCAAAGATGTTGTTCTATAGAACATCTTATAAGAATTACACCTATATGAGTTCGACTACTAGTCGTAGTCTATGAGATTTGGGTAGTCTCTAGATGCTCATGAAAGGCCTGGAGTATGACTTATATGCTCCAAACCGCGGGGATGCCTTAGCAAGCTAGTACCAGAAAAGACCTTCGGTAAAACTTGTTTGCACAAGACTGTCAATTCAAGGCATAGTCCATTGATCAGTTGTAGACAAAGTGTAGCCTTTGTTCTAGATGGATGTTCAACTTAACAGTCTCCATCGAAACTCTGGTATATCAAAATAGTAGTGGAATTGAGAGCATTTTGTGTCTCAAAATTGGTGGGGATTGTTGGAATAATTTGGGCTGGGCCCATTGGTTACCCAAATTATGTTGGAATAATTTGGGCTGGGCCCATTGATTACCCAAATTAATCCTATTAATTTTAAGACCCACATTAATGCTATGTGACTAAATTATTTAGTCCCACATGGGTAGTTGAAGAGGATTCTGACCAACTTAAATAGGTGGACTATTCCTCTCTATTTGAGAAGTTGGAAAGAAGATAAGAGAGTGCCACACGCGCGCCGAGCCGTGCCGTGCGCGACGCGCACGCGTCACGCGCATTTTCGCGTGAGAAAATCGCGTGACTTGTGACTTGCAACGAGCGGCGTGTGCGTGTGTGGAGAAATTGCTGCATCATTCTTATTGCGCCGAGTTAAATATTTTTACCGTTTCTGAGAATTGAATCAACTCAATTATGACGGTGAATTAAATACAGACATTATTAGTAACCGACGTATTAAAACAGACGTTACTAATAACTGACGTATTAAAACAGAGAATTAATCTCGCGCAATAAATCTGATTCAGTATGGCTCAGCCTATATAAGGCGCTCCTCATTCACCCTGGAATACACACTTGACTACTATCGCTGCGCACTCTGCATTCCCACCGCAAGTCTCTTCGCGCACAGAACTTGCGAGAGCGGGCCTCCGAAACTTTGTCTAGCTGCGATATTTGCACGGGTAGGCGGACGATCAAGTTTTTGGGAAGCGCAACTCTGCGCGACTGCTCGCTTGTACGAACGACTACTACCTGGTGAAGGACGTTCGTGGGACTTCACTACTTCCAGTCTTCCTACCTCAACTAACGATCGACTACTTCAAGCAGCTCAACATGTCAACTGTTGGGAACGGCACCGGCGGTGCCTCCGGCACTGGTCCTGCCTCAGGGTACAACCTGATGCTTTCACATTCATTTGTTGTGTTGTTTCTGTTCCTATACAGATTAAGCGTGAACACAAACAATCCTTATGAAGTCATAATATTGCTTATTTTCAATTATATCATGATTATCTTTATTACTTTTGGAATTAAAATATACCGTAAAATGCCTAAATATCTAACAGAGAAGAAAACTGGAGGGCAAATGACCTGGCACAACAGGTATCAGGCTATGGAGTGAAAAGAGGGAAGTTCTACGTAAAAACAAGGTCGACATTGTCCTAGGACAACGATATCAAGATGACACAGAACAATCCGGCCAGTGTTGACTTGTTGGTTATTGAAGATTAGAGGCCTGCGATCATAGGATGTATCAAAGACCCAAACACGTGCAAAGACTGGATTTTCAGCGTCAAGCATTGAGGTACACGTTGATCAACGATAAACTATATCGTTGAACCATAGATGGACTATTGCTAAGGTGTCGAGACAAAGATCAAGCAAAGGAGGCCATGAGAGAAGTGCATGATGTCTTTGTGGCATGCATCAGTCGGCTCACAAGATGATGTGAATGCTCAAACGAGCTGGTTTATATTGGCCGACCATGCAGGGAGATTGTTTCAGGTATTATAAAGGATGTGAAGCTTGCCGGAGGTTTGGAGATATCAAACAAGCACCGGCTAGCATGCTTCATCCCATTGTGAAGCCTTGGCCTTTCCGAGGATGGGGTCTAGACTTCATCGTGGAGATTCATCCGGCGTCCTCGAAGAAACATCGGTTTGTGTTAGATGCCACGGACTACTTCACCAAGTGGACAGAAGCTGTGCCACTCAAGAACAACACGTACAAAGAGGTAACAAGTTTTGTCCTTGAGCATATTATATATAGATTCGATGTTCCTCAGACCTTAACACAGATCAAGGAGGGGCTTTCATATCCTCTCAATTCAGGGAGTTTGCCGAATCTTTTAAGATAAAGCTGTTGAATTCTTCTCCATATTATACTCAAACTAATGTACAAGCTGAGGCTAGCAATAAGATACTTATCAAGCTCATCAAAAAGAAGATCAGTGAGAACCTCAGGTATTGGTATGATACTTTGAATTAAGCCTTTTGGGCTCATAGTGTCCAGGCATGGCGCCACCAAAGTTACCCCGTTTGAGCTTGTGTATGGGCAAGAGGCCATGTTACCCGTGGAAATTACGATGAAGGCATGTAGAGTTGATCAACAAGATAACCTTTTGGCTGTGAATTATAAAGAATTGATGATGGACAAGTTGGATGAAGTCTCTGAGAGCCGAATGGAAGCCTTGAAAGAAATAGAGAAAGAAAAGATCAAGGTAGCCAAATATTATAACAAGAGAGTTCGAGAAATCGTTCCAAGTCGGGGACTTAGTATGGAGAACGATTTTGCCCTTAGGAACTTGAGATAAGAAGTTTGACAAATGTCCACCGAGCTGGGAAGAGCCTTTCAAAATTGTGGGTATTGTCCCAGGAAATGCCTACTTTGTGGAGAACTTGCAAGGGGAGAATTCGGTCAAAGCTATCAATGGAAGGTGTAGGAATTAGTCATTTGTGTAACAACTTTTTGTTAGCGATAAGCTCATCTGCATGCGTAACAGCCGGAGCCCTCACACCTTTCCAGGAATCTGTTGAGAGATCCTAGCACCGGACCTTGTGTATAAATACACATCATCGATGAATGAATAAGTGTGAACAATTCTTGTACACCTTGTTGTGAGGGCCCCGACCCGATCACGGGGTCGTGCTGCTCGCCCGGGAATCACATTGGGTGGTGCCGTGATATGAGGCACCCAACAGCACACATATAAGGAAACCATATCACATAAATCAAACGTGGAAGCTTATAAGTGTTCTTTGTAAATAATTTACATCAAATGACTACAGCGGAAGACTAAGTTTCTCATGTTTAATATCTACTAAGCACTCGAGAAGATGTCCAGCCCGCGGATTCTTCTCGCTAGCAACATGAAGTCATACGGCAGCGGCTGGGTTCTCCATGTGTTAAACGACTCGGAAGTCTCCGAGTTGTAACAGTCCTGACTTTTGTAAAGTTGATTTCAACTTATGAAACAAAGTTAAGGTAAAGGAATAGTTTGAGTTGTGTCACATGAAATGATGAACACAAAAATGGACATGTGAGGGAGTAAAAAATTTTCTTCGACTTAGGATTAGCACATGTTAACCTGAGCAGGGAACTTCACTTCCTAAGTTTGAATTCATGTTAACCCTCACTATGGAGAGGAAGGAGGGAAATTTAAACACCATTTTGAATCTTTTAAAAGGATTCATATCCAGATTGTCTAATGCATCCCAATTAACTCAATAATGCATTTCCCATGTATCAATGAGCTCATGATCCAAATTTGGATATTTTTGGAGCTCGTTTACTATTTATTCAAAGGATTAAATGAGGGCACCTTCAAATTCAAATTTGAATTTGAAAACCGCACCAAACAAACCCAATTTCAAAATCCGAGTTCAGATTTGAGTTTCCCTATTTGGTTTGGACTACCCTTTAAACTTGGTGAGAATCGGATAACGATTGCGTGGGAATCTCAAAGCACAGAGAATAGAAAAGCAAAAAGGGTTGTGGACCCCATCTGTCAGCCACACACTTCACAACAGACTCGGTTTCTTTGCCTCGGTTGCTTAGCGCACGCCACCGAACTGTGCCGTGGCCGGCGAGCTGCTTGCCTGGGTGTCCTTCCATGCGGTGCTCGCCCCTATCCATCCCACATACGAGCACAACCCCAGTTTGTTCTCTCTCGCTCACTCGGCCTCTCTATTCTTCCCCCGCGCGCAAAGAACAGCCGGCCGCTCTCTGTTGCTTCCAATCACGCCATAGCAACCCCGCTCGGACGATCGAGCTTCCCACAGAAAAAAGCATCGCCAACACATGCTTTAGCAGCTTCCAGTGCCAACTTCCGGTACTCCCCGCTCCTTTGCGCGCGGGAGTTCGGAGTTCTAGTTGCGTCTGTGTTGAAAACCAAAGAACCGGATTCAGTTACCGTGGACAGCACACACCGTGCAAGTTCACGCTCAAGCGAGCCACCACATCGGTGCACCGGCGACCCTAGTTGCTCACGCCTGAAGCTCAGCCCCAGCCATGGCTTGTCAGAGGAAAATTTCAGGATTTTCTCCCGGGCGGCACAAACCGACATCGAGGTAGGAATTTGCAAAATTCACGTTCAGTTCTTGTTCTTATTGATTCAAACTTCGCACATAGCTTCCTCACTACCAAGCGCATTTGCTCCATCGATTATAGACCTAGATATGGGGTGTAGAGGGAGAAATTCCACGTTTTGTCGAGGGAGCACCTTCGGACGCCGTCGGCCGCACGGTGCTGACGCGGTTGGAGCGCTCTCCGGTCCGTTTAACCTCCATGTCTACCTTCTACACGTTCCCCTGGTGCTCTAGAGCCAAAAATATGAACGTTTAGTGCAGAATTCACCTTGCACGGGCTCGCTGGAACCCTAATTATTGCTGTCAACGGTGCACACGGTTTCCCGGCGATTTCCGGCGGCTGGCGACCTTGCCAACGAGTTCATCGGGCCAAATAATGGGGAGGCGGCGAGAATTGGCCCGGGAGGCGGCCGGGAAGGACGTTCCGGCGACCCTCGCCGGAAGGCGCTGCCAGGTGGTCTGTTGGCGCGAGGTTGAAGATGAGGATGACGGGTGGGGCCCACGGGCAGGATTTAAACATTTTAAGGATTTTCAGAGAATAGTTCAAACTTTGAAGAGCCATAACTTTGTGTAGGAAGGTCCAAAAATTGCCAAATAAATTTTGTTGGATTCCTCTCAGAGAGTACTATCCATGGGTGCAGCCCAATATTTATGAAAATCCCTGGATTTGGCTCATTAATTCATATAAAGAAAATCTTGTAGGATTTATTCTAGGAGTTCTGTGTATTGGAAAATTCCCAAATTTGGGCAGGACCTTCTTCCAAAAATACTTTAACTCCAGTAAATTTCAGAGGCATTGGACGCCATTCGCTTGGCCAAATGTAGTTTCAATCCTCTATGTCTCTGAAAAATAGGAAAAATGAACAGAGACATTTTCAGACTTTTACCCAAACATGTAAAATCCATATTTCCATGTAGGGAACTACAAAAATGGTAAAACCAATTCCTATGGACTCAGGATATTTTGTACTTCACAAAAAGTCTACTTTGCAGCATAGGAAAGCTTAATATCTAGGGGGTAAAGGCAGATTAGTGAAAATCACATAAGGAATTATTGTCATCACCTTGAGCCATTTCATGAGCTCAATTTTTGCACACTGCCTAAATACCTTCCATAGAAGCGTTGGTTAAATTTTCAACTTCATTGGACCTCTGTAACTTGAGCTACCATCTTTTAGGTTTAAGTGTTCATATATTGGACTTAATCACACGTTGATTAATAGTACCTCCATTTCACTTAGCATTTTCTTCTCTAAGGTTTAGATCCAACAACAGAAACCTTGCTTTTGTTTATCCCTCTTATGTGTGAGTTAACTAGTAAAACAGCTTTGAATCATTTTCTAAATTGCTTTTGAATACATGTGCATAAATCATCTTAATGGCTCACATGACGTCGACGTTCGACGAGGACTCAACTCCACAGTGAGAATATCCATCTCGTGACGAGTTTGGCGGATTCTACGGAGGAAGACTAACTCCTAGCTTCTAACAAAAACCATTGAGCAAGGCAAGTCCCGGTCTGCATATAATTACCGTTTTAGATTTTGCTTTACTTCACCTCATGGTTATTAGACTTGATATTGTGCATTATGTCTAGGATGATTGAAACCCACTTGCATGGCTATTACATCCCTGAGTAGAAGGTTTAGTGTAGGCTTTGCCTCGTAGTAGATGGCTATGCTAATGTTGTAGCTAGCTCGGTAGAAGTCGAGTAGTAAAAAGCTACTCGCGAGAAAGTTCGAGTAATGGAGTTTACTCGCGAGAGGTTGATGATAAGATCACCCTCATGAAAATGAGATGGGGACAGGGAAGTTCCTGTAGGATGGAGCGCTCAAGGTTGGTCTCGACCTGCGATGGGTGTGACAATGCTTGATACCACATTGGGCATGGGATGGGATGGTAAGGCCAATGTGGAAGTTGGGTTTAGCCCCGTCCGTATCGGTTAAGGACCGCGCGTATGCGGCCCTGCTGGACAAGATTGAGCTGTACCGGATATATAGTGGGGTATGGGACCCATGAAACCGATATAACTCGATGGATCGTAATATAGAAACTCATCCTTCGCGTGGGAATGGCGTTGAGAAGGCGGGAGGTGTAAATCCTTTAGCGGGCAACTTCGACGTGTCCGCGTAGAGGACCATCCTGCTCGGCGTGAAATGTTTTTCTATGATGGGGTGTCGTGTGAAAGGTTGTTGCATACAACGTAAGAAAGAGCTCTTGAGAGAGTCTTTCGAGGCCGGTGTATGTGTCGTGTATTCCGGGTTTTATTGATTCGAATCACCGTTGCTCGCAGAAGAGGATTGAGCATACTTGCCTACTGCGCTGTGATGTAGTAAGAAGAGGAACTAAGTCTCTTAACTTGTTGTTCATGGATTAATCGTTGTATTGGAACCTTGACTGAATTATACATAGTGCCAACTAAAGTTCATTTCCACCTTAGGCTAGCAACATCGGGATAAACGTTTCTTGTTTGATTGTGGACTTCCGGTGTTGTGAGGCGTGAGGACCACTAAAATGAAGGCTATAAGAATCTGAATATAAGGATCAAGTTTAGTCAAGCTTCTTTCTGCAAATTCATGTTCCTACTGTCTTACTACCCCTGCATGTAGAGTTACATGTTAGGATTGACGATTAAGACTTACTGAGCCTTAGTGCTCACGGTTGCTTCTGAGTTGTTTTTGTAGGTAGCAGGATGCCTGCTATGAAGAGGGTTGTTCGGTGATACGACGAACCTCACGGTTCATTATACTCATTGGAAACCTAGCCGCTGCTTTTCTTTGGTGAAGCTAGTAGGAAGCGTTCACGGGCTGAACGACTTCTCTTCGACGTAGTTAGGGTCGAGAGTGAGTAGTTGTCCAGTTTTAATTTCTGCTGCATGTGTACAATATGTTGTAAAAGAGCTTATCTTGAATAATAAAATGGTTTCATATGTTCTTACCGACTTTTCGTACATGCTGTTGGGTGCCGCATCACACGGCACCACCCAGTGTGATTCCCGGGCAAGAGGCGCTGACCCCGTCGTTGGCGGGGCGGGTGACCCCTCATAGCATGGTATCAAAGCCGCATTGGGAATAGCACACATGAAAAGAGCATATTTTTGAAAACTTATAAGTATATGAGTGAGGAACGTATAGTATGCCCACATAAGGATTATTAATAGCATAGTTATTTAAGGTGACAAGCTAACAGTATTTTATTCTTCAGTATTTCAATTTAATAACGACGCACCTACATGGAGGTAAGCATGGTAAGGAACGCCACCGAAAGCGGATAAATTTTGGTTAGCTCCCCCTTACGAGGAAACTAGTGTGGGATATCCCGTTCAGCAATGGACGGGAAGTGAATATGTTTTCTAAGACGCTTCATGACTTAGAGACATATGAATGGCACTAGCCTCTAATGTGCAAACCCAGGGGCAAGAGGAGGAGACCCCCATCGTGTGGTTTGTAACACGGAGTGTGTTCTCTAGGACTCTTCTTGTCCTATGAGGCATACGACAGCACTGTTCCACCGATGTGCTTTATTGCAAAGGTGTGGAGCCCCGGTCGGGTGGTGTATAATCCGATCATGTACCTTGAGACCTGGCTTGACTCAAGGACGTCCCATATGGCAATAATATGGGGCATATGTTTTTACTATGATATGGACCTGCCTGAAATGACAAACCAATGTGTGCATCACTATTGAGTGTTTTCATGCAGGTACATTAACCACGTTCAAACATGTCGTTTAGAAAACGTGTGTGAGTGATCGTTTTAGTGCCACCACTTGAGACGTATTTGCCGGTATAAAGCCGGTTAGGATTTTAATTTGGTGAGAAAACGTAGTACCGTGATATGTTTTGAACTGCATGAAAAAGGAGGGTTGCAAAGAAAAGAGTAAATTTGGAGTCTAGGATTCCATTAGGGGTTAATGAACTCCTATATTGAACTACGAATCAAGTGGGAGTATAGATTTATTCACAAAGACTTAGGAATAACCTCCCCTGTTTTCGGCAGAATTTTTGCTGAACTTGAACAGGACATAAATTTTCTTTGGTTGAACCAATGGAGGTGTGTGATACATTTCTGAAAAGGTTTTAAAGTCCTATACAACTGTTCTGTAGAACTCCAGATCAGAATCACCCTCCAAATGGATGAAATTCTCATATGAGTGTGAACTGTTTCTGTTTTCGACCATAACCTTATGTAGAAAAATTTCTAAGGTTCATGTAATGCACCGTTGGAAATTTTAGGATATGTGCTACGACTTTGTAGTTCAAAGTTTCTCCAGATTTGGAGTTGAAATTGTATGAAATCTTGCGGATAAAACAGCCACTTTCAAAGGAGGTGCTGTCAAAATTGTCCCAGATTTATGTCAACTTTGAAATATCACAACTTTTGATCCATAACTGATATGAAGACAAATAAATACTCGTTGGAAATATATTAAAGTTATCTATAACTTTGACATTCAACTTGAGACATGAAATTGCAATTTCCATATTCAAATTCTGTGATTAAAACCAATTGGTCAGTCTGAACAGAGTAGTGCTTATTGCCATTTAGCTTGGGACTTGTTGTGGACAGGGATGTTTTAGACTTCCCTAAGTTCCATAACATTCTTGAGTTATTTTTCAGTTTGTCCTATTGTTGGAAATTAAGGGTTTGGACAAAATTGTTAAAGTTGGTAGATATCAAAATTGTCGAAACCCTGGTTAGCTTGTGTAGTGCTGCAATATCTATGTGATGCTTTTACGGTTAATGTTTTTGAATTCAAGTTGAGTTTAACTTTGAATTTTAACCGTAAATTGCTCACTCTTGCAGTATGGATCACACTTATTCCAGAAGTGAGGTCGGTGAGTTGAGTCACGGCGGTAATAATTCGCCATGACAAGAAGTGCCGACATCATCAACCGGATTGGCGGAAATTTTAGGAAAGATGGCTGAGTCTCTCGATCTGTTGGTGCAACAAAGCATACGACAGGAGACCTTACAGCGTAATCCTCCGCCAAGCACTTATCTGGATTTTCTAGCAAGACAACCACCGGTTTTCTCGGAAGCGAAAGAACCGTTGGAGTCGGCTCATTGGCTCTAATGTATGGAAGCCAAGTTTGATATGCTTGAGTGCGATGAGTATCAGAAGTCTCTATTTGCCGCTCAACAACTTCACGGAGCCGCTGGAGCTTGGTGGGCGGAGTACATCGCTACTTTTCCTGGAGGTCATCGTGTGACGTGGGATGAATTCCGGAATGTTTTTTGGGCACATCACCTTTGTTCGGGAATTCTTCGAACAAAGTATCAAGACTTTCTAGAGTTAAAGCAAGGGGAAATGAGTGCGTACGAGTACTTCAAGAAGTTTGAAGACTTGATGCAATACGCCACTCATATGGTAGACTCGGAAGCGTTGAAGTGTGAGTATTTCTTCCGAGGTTTGAATGTCGAACTTAAGGAACAAGTGGCCTAGTTCAATAACGGTATTTACAATGAGTTGGTAAATGCCGCTATTATTAAAGAAGACATGCATCTCCATTGTGAAGTGAAGCTAAAGAGGAGTATACCGCCGGACAGTGATATAGAGGTTCCTCCGAACTATCGAGTGCGGTATTACTCGTCAGTCAGGCAGAAACTCAGCCTGTGGTACAACTCTCACAACCATGGCTGGAGTTACTCACTTATGAGCCTCCACCTCAACAGCAGCTATCGGAAGTTGTTTGTGCAACCCTACCACAACCAGCTATGCACAGTTTATCTTCACCTCGTGTTAGTGGAGAGCTGAGGATTTCTGCAGCATGAAATCGTCGTGGAGCTGAGCAGAGTAACACTCGTGTGTTGTCTCATGAATGCTCAAATCAGCATCATGAACATTCAAAGAAGCATCTTTCAAAAGCTTGCAGGGTTAACTACACTGCTATTGAGGATATTGCCGAAGGCGAACCAGTTTTGGTGGGCATGTTCACTTTGCATGATCAGCCCACTTTCGTGTTGTTTGATTCCGGGGCCACCCACCCACAATTTTATTAGCAGAGACTATGTGCTGAAGAATAATCTTCCATTTAGAACGGTTAAACATTCGATTCATATCAGCTCACCCGGAGGCAAGATATCAATTGATGAGATGGTCTCTTGAGCACCGTTATGCTTGGCTGGAAACATCTATCCTGCGAGCCTTATCATACTCAAAGGGCAAAGGATTGATATTATCTTGGGGATGTCATGGTTGACACATTATGGAGCTATCTTTGACATCAGCTCTCGGACTGTCTAACTGAATTCCCCAATACATGGTTGCAACACATTGAATCTTGTGGATTCATCACAACCAGTTGCAGCAGTGCATCAGATTGAAGCTCCTAAACTTGAGGACATTCCAGTGGTATGTGAATATCCAGATGTGTTTCCTGATGACTTGCCGGGCATGCCACCCGAACGTGATGTAGAGTTCAAGATTGAACTAGCACTGGGAACAACACCTATTTCTCGGCGACCATATAAAATGGAACCGAAGGAGCTAGCAGAATTGAAGGAGCAGCTTAATGACCTCATGGACAAAGGTTTTATACGCCCAAGTTCATCACTTTGGGGCTGTTCCACACTCTTCGTGAAGAAGAAGGACGAGACTTTGAGACTATGCGTAGATTATCGTCCACTGAATGCTGTCACAAAAATAAGTATCCACTACCGCGCATTGATATTTTGTTTGATCAATTAGTGGGTGCTAAGGTATTCTCCAAGATGGATCTTCTGTCCGGGTATCACCAGATAAAAATCTGGACAGAAGATGTACCTAAGACGGTGTTCTCGACAAGATATGGTCTTTATGAATATCTTGTCATGTCATTTGGGTTAACCAACGCTCCGGCTCATTTTATGTATCTCATGAACTCTGTGTTCATGACGGAGTTAGACAATTTCGTCGTGGTTTTCATCGACGACATCTTGGTCTATTCAAAATCAGAAGAAGAACACGCTGAACATTTGCTTATTGTACTCCAATGCTTGAGAGATCACAAGCTTTATGCAAAGTTCAGTAAATGTGAGTTTTGGATAAGAAAGGTGCCATTTCTTGGGCATATTATTTCAGCGTAAGGCATCTCTGTGGACCCAAGTAAAATTGAGCAAGTGCTGAATTGGAAATCTCCAACATCTGTTCATGAAGTGAGGAGTTTCGTAGGTTTAGCGGGTTATTACCGGAGATTCATTTCAAACTTCTCCAAAGTCGCTAAACCTATGATGGATCTGTTGAAGGAAAGCACCAAATATGATTGGAGCAATTCATGTGAACAAGCTTTTCAAACGTTAGTGAAGCATCTCACTACAGCTCCGGTTTTGGCCCAGCCGGACACCACGAAGCCGTTTGATGTTTATTGTGATGCATCCGGCATTGGTTTGGGTTATGTGTTGATGCAAGAAGGACGTGTGGTGGCGTATGGATCCCGACAACTCAGGGGTCATGAGGTGAATTACCCGACGCACGACCTTGAACTAGCTGTTGTGGTCCTTGCATTGAAAATGTGGAGACATTGTTTACTAGGCAATCTAGTACATCTCTACACTGACCATAAAAGCATGAAGTACACCTTTACACAGAAGGAACTGAATATGAGGCAGCGAAGATGGCTTGAATTGATCAAGGATTATGAACTTGAAATTCATTACCATCCGGGCAAAGCGAAAGTGGTTGCCGACGCACTTAGTCGGAAGGCCCACGTTCACCATTTATCTTCAACTCACCGCTATCCACTCTTCTCCGGATATGAGACATACCTCTGTCTCTCTTCTGAGCCTCTACAATCTCATCTCGGATTGTAGGAAAAAAGAGCGAGGTTGAACAGTGATCTGTAGGGAACTAAGCGCAGGCTCGGTTCTCCTTCTTCCTGTGCAGCCATGGCTAAATGGTGAACGTGGGAACAAGTTAATTCGGAGTTCAGCGTATCATCTGCAAACTGATGGTCAAACGGAAAGGGTAAATCATATTCTGGAGGATATGCTACAGGCATGTGTCATCAATCATGGGAAGAATTGGGATGACCAGCTACCATTAACAGAATTCTCATATAATAACGGTTATCAATCCAGCATCAAAATGGCCCCATATGAAGCTCTTTATGGCCGGAAGTGCCGCACACCGCTGAATTGGTGTGAGTCCGGCGAGAGAGTGGTCTACGGGATTGATCTTGTGAATGAAGCCGAGGAACAATTGCGAGTGATTCAAGCCAATTTAAAGGCTGCTCAATCTCAGCAAAAGAGCTATGCAGACAAACGATGTCGACCTCTCCACTTCAACATCGGGGATCACGTGTATCTTCGTGTCTCTCTGATGAAAGGGATTCATCGTTTTGGAGTGAAGGGAAAACTAGCTCCGCGATTCATCGGGCCGTTTGCCGTTGTTGAAAAATGCGGACCCGTGGCCTATCGTCTAGAGCTACTGATGTCACTTTCGGGTATTTACAATGTTTTCCACGTCTCTCAGCTGCGGAAACGTCTTAAGTACCCAACCGCAGTTCATATGGAGAACGTTGAGGATCTTCAACCGGATCTCACTTATTCTGAGTATCCGATCCAGATTATTAACGAGAAGTCTCGCGCCACAAGAAATCGAACGTTGCGATTTTACAAAGTCTTGTGGAGCAACCACACCGCTGATGAAGCCACGTGGGAAAGCGAGGATTTTCTCCGTTCCTGACTTGTTTGTACCATATGTCCAGTAGTTTTTCTCCCTTCCTCTTTCTTTTTATAATCTCGGGACGAGATTCTTTTAAGGGGGGAGGAATGTAACAGCCCTGACTTTTGTAAAGTTGATTTCAACTTATAAAACAAAGTCAAGGCAAAGGAATAGTTTGAGTTGTGTCACATGAAATGATGAACACAAAAATGGACATGTGAGGGAGTTAAATATTTTCTTCGACTCAGGATTAGCACATGCTAACCTGAGCAGGGAACTTCACTTCCTAAATTTGAATTCATGTAACCCTCACTATGGAGAGGATGACGGGAAATCTAAACACCATTTTGAATCTTTTAAAAGGATCATATCCAGATTGTCTAAATGCATCCGAATTAATTCACTAATGCATTTCCCATGTATCAATGAGCTCATGATCCAAATTTGGATATTTTTGGAGCTCGTCTACTATTTATTCAAAGGGTTAAATGAGAGCACCTTCAAATTCAAATTTGAATTTGAAAACCGAACCAAACGAACCCAAATTCAAAATCCTAGTTCAGATTTGAGTTATCCCTATTTGGTTTGGCCTACCCTTTAAATTTGGTGAGAATCGGATAACGATTGCGTGGGAATCTCAAAGCACAAAGAATAGAAAAGCAAAAAGGGCTGTGGACCCCATCTGTCAGCCACACACTTTACAACCGACTCGGTTTCTTTGCCTCGGTTGCTTAGCGCGCGCCTAGTTGCTCATGCACGAAGCTCAGCCCTAACCGTGGCTTGTCGGAGGATAATTGCCGGATTTTCTCCCGGGCGGCACAAACCGACACCGATGTAGGAATTTGCAAAATTCACGTTCAGTTCTTGTTCTTTGTGATTCAAACTTCGCACATAGCTTCCTCACTACCTAGCGCACTTCCTCCATCAATTTTAGACCTAAATATGGCGTTTAGAGGGAGAAATTCCACGTTTTATCGAGGGAGCACCTTCGGACGCCGTTCGGCCGCACGGTGCCGACGTGGTTGGAGCGCACCGCGGTCCGTTTAACCTCCATGTCTACCTTCTACACGTTCCCCTTGTGCTCTAGAGCCAAAAATCCAAACGTTTAGTGTAGAATTCACCTTGCACGGGCTTGCCGGAACCCTAATTCTTGCTGTCACCGGTGCGCACGGTTTTTCGGCGATTTCTGGCGGCTGACGACCTTGCCAACGAGTTCAGAGGGCCAAATAATGGGGAGGCGGCAAGAATTGGCCCGGGAGGTGGCCGGGAAGGCTGTTCCGGCGACCCTCGCCGGAGGGCGCCGCCGGGTGGTCTGTTGGCGCGAGGTTGAAGATGAGGGATGACGGGTGGGGCCCACGGGCAGGATTTAAACATTTTCAGGATTTTCTGAGAATAGTTCAAACTTTGAAGAGCCATAACTTTGTGTAGGAAGGTCCAAAAATTGCCAAATAAATTTTGTTGGGTTCCTCTCAGAGAGTACTATCCAGGGGTGCAGCCCAATATTTATGAAAATCCCTGGATTTGGCTCATATTTTAATATAAAAATAAATCTTGTAGGATTTATTCCAGGAGTTCTGTGTATTAGAAAATTCTCAAATTTGGTCAGAACCTTATTCCGAAAATACTTGAACTACAGTAAAAATTTCAGAGGCACTGGACTCTATTTTATTGGCCAACTGTTGTTTCAATCCTCTATGTCTTTGAAAAATAGGAAAAAATGAACAGAGACATTTTCAGATTTTTACCCAAACTTGTAAAATCCATGTCTTCATGTAGGAAAATCCAAAAATGGTAAAACAAATTCCTATGGACTCAGGACATTTTTTACATCACAAAAAGTCTACTTTTCAGCATAGGAAAGCTTAATATCTAGGGGGTAAAGGCAGATTAGTGAAAATCACATAAGGAATTATTGTGATCACCTTGAGCCATTTCGTGAGCTCAATTTTTGCACACTGCCTAAATACCTTCCATAGAAGCCATGGTTAAATTTTCATCTTCCTTGGACCTCTGGAACTTGAGATACCATCTTTTAGGTTTAAGTGTTCATATATTGGACTTAATCACATGGTGACTAATAGTACCTCCATTTCACTTAGCATTTTCTTCTCTAAGGTTTAGATCCAACAACAGAAACTTTGCTGTTGTTTATCCCTCTTATGTGTGAGTTAACTTGTACAACAGCTTTGAATCATTTTCTAAATTGCTTTTGAATACATGTGCATAAATCATCTTAATAGCTCACGTGACGTCGACGTTCGACGAGGACTCGACTCCGCAGTGAGGATCTCCATCTCGTGATGAGTTTGGCAGATTCTACGGAGGAAGACTAACTCCTAGCTTCTAACAAAAACCATTGAGCAAGCGAGCCCCGGTTTGCATATAATTACCGTTTTAAATTTTGCATTACTTTACCTCATGGTTATTAGACTTGATATTGTGCATTATACCTAGGATGATTGAAACCCAGTTGCATGGCTATCACATCCCTGAGTAGAAGGTTTAGTGTAGGCTTTGCCTCGTAGTAGATGGCTAGGCTAATGTTGTAGCTAGCTCGGTAGAAGTCGAGTAGTAAAAAGCTACTCGCGAGAAAGTTCAAATAATGGAGTTTACTCGCGAGAGGTTGATGATAAGAGCACCCTCATGAAAATGAGATGGGGACGGGGAAGTTCCTGTAGGATGGAGCGCTCAAGGTTGGTCTCGACCTGCGATGGGTGTGACAATGCTTAATACCACATTGGGCCTGGGCCTGGATGGTAAGTGACACGACCCCATTGGTCCTGTCGAGCCAGGATCACGCTGAGGGGTGCTGCGTTGTACAACACCGTATAACACACGTCAAAGGTACAAAGCGGAAGCGGAAGTTTTATTACATAAACAAGTTATGAACATGTTTACATCAAAATAAGTTCAGTCTACACTCGCGGGCATAGACTAAGCATCAAGTGCATGTTCAGCCCTTGAACGTGCCCTTGCTAGCACACACGCACACTAACTCTGCGGCGTGCACGACTCCCACTCGACGGTGTTCCCCTCCTGGGGTTCCGTCTCCTCTTCGGGAGTCCCTTCCTCATAGAACCCTGCAAAAGCTTCAAACACAAGCAGTGAGCACGAAGGCTCAGCAAGTCTGACCCGTCTCACCTAAACATGGAACTTCTACATGAGGGTAATGGGTTACATGAGGAAAAAATCATTTGCAAGGACTCGCCTAATTAGTAGAACCTTACTTTCAAGTTTTAGCAGCAGGTTGTGGAGAACCTTACGCTAAGGCACATGAGAGAGCCGCAATCAAACAAGAAACGCATTTCTCTCATGTACTTTGCCCAAAGTTGAAAAGAACTTTAGTTAGCTCTAAACTACAGCATATCATTAACAATCAATGTCCAGCTTTCAATCAGCAACATTTTAACATGTGACTAGCCTGTTCTTTCTACGTCACGGTACAGTGAACAAGTGGTACTCACTGACCGCGAGGGACGGCGATTATAATCGATTTACACCTGCAGGTTACCCGAACAACCCGTCACGTACGCCCGTACTCGATGTTGCCTACAACAACCATCACGGACGCCGTACGCGACTACCTTTCACCCGTCAGCCAAATATTGAACCGGTCCCATCGTCCCGAGCAAGAGGTCTCTGCACGCGCATCTCCGTGCCGCCAGCCGATTTACACCTCGAGCTCTCAACCTACCCTCTGAACGACGGGCAATGCCTCAATACCCAGCTACCCGAGTTACATCAGTTTCCCGGTTCCCATATAGCCGGTAGGTCTTCGGTACTGTTCTAGCTTGTTCAACAGGCCCGCACACGGCTCGGTCCTCAATCGACACAAGCGGAGCTACAGCACACAGGCCCCAAAGTCCTGCTGCCCTTACTCTCCGCTCGGTCCCATTTTCTTGCCATGTGTATCATGTGCTATCTCTACCCGAGCAATGTGCCTCTAGCCTATTCTCGCGAGTAGTTCCAACTACTCGACTTGTACCGAATCCTACTCTACCTTAGCATTGCAGTAGCTAACGGGGTTTGCAATCCTAAACCCAACCCATGGTTCTCTTGGCTATGCAGTGGGGCTTCCAAACAAGACTCTAATGCACAGAATAAAGGAAACAAGTATGTGCTCAAAACAATAAAAATTTGTAAAAAGGTTAATGCAAACCGGAGCTTGCCTTGCTGCTCTTGGTTGTAGGCTAGCTGTTCCTCCGGAGTAACGAAGTCTAGGACTTCGGGTTCCTCCTCGACCTTAGCGACTACATGATATAAGAAACATATGTATCAATTTAAATGCATTTGTATTAACTTTGAAGTTGTGAAGTCTATAACCCTTGCTAGACAGACCTAATGACTGTGAAACTTTTACTGTGGCTTGGTTACAACCTAAACAGAGATTTGGTCAAGTTTTAGTTGCAGCAAAGCTCAATTGAGCCCTCCACAATTAATTATGTCCTTGACCTTAATTAAAGGCTTTTAGGGTGTTCTAAGGATTTTCATGAAACAAACTATGACTTTCTGAAAACTAGATTTTCAGAGGGTTCTAATGGATTTTGTCTCACTTAATTTGGAAGTCCCTAACTAAAGATATGAGCTAAACAATTTCAGAGAAAATTCTGAAAATGTTTCTGAACATTTTCTATTTTCTCTGGAACAGTTTCACTAATCACACCATTAGGTGGATTAAATGAGCTCAAATGGATCTGAAATTTTTATGGTAGTTCAAGGATATTTTGGTGAACATCTCAGCAAAATTTCAGGATTTTCCTCCAAAGGATTCTCCAGTTAAAATTCCTAACAGTTTAAACTTTGAGGAATTAATTCTGGAGAAATAGGGAATTTCATGAGGTGAAACTTAATTTTCTGGAAAGTACTCAGAGAGCTGAATCCAGCAAAATTTGGTTCACTCAATTTGGATCTTTTTAGCCAAAGTTATGAGGATTTGAAGTTTGAAGGAATTCTGGAAATCGGGGAAAGTTTGAATCTCGCGGGGGCCCGCGGGGACACGTGTCGAGCGCGGAGGTGTCCGGCACACCGGAGGTACCACACGTGTCGAGCGCGGAGATGTCCGGCACACCGGAGCTCATAGGGTATTTGCGCGCCAGCACAGCCGATCTCGGCCACAGCCGGATCCCGATTCGAAATATCTCCCGCTGACAGCTGGGGTCCACCCCCTTCTTCAACCTCGCGACACCCGCGCTCCGCCGCCGAGGGATCTTGCCGGAGAGCTCGCCGCCGGCTGCTGTACAGCTCCAAACTTCTCGATTCTGGCCGCCCCTGCATACTTTTACTCGGGGCACAGGATCCGAGGGTCAGCTGCTCATGACAACGGCCGGAGCATGGTCGGCGACGAGCCGCCACCTCGGAATGACTTCGGCCATGTCGGCTGACTTCTCTAGCACCTCAACTACTTGGGAAATCGGTCGGGGAGCATCAGTGGACCTTAGAGAAGGTCGACATGAGCTCGAGGCAGCTCGGGGAAGGCCCGAAATAGGTCCTCACCGTGCGCCCGATGCCGCCCGTTCGTTCCGCCATTAGTAGACCTCAAATTACGCCGGGCACAGAGGTTCTCCGGCCCAAAGTTGTGAAGGCAACTTATGCATTACCGTGTCTAGCTCGTGTGAGAGCGGCCTGAGGCCCTCTAATCCTTTCTAGAGCACGAATTAAACAGAATCGTACCCGAAGGTCGTTCTGCACACAGAAAGGGGAAAAGTGGAAATTCGCCGCCGGTGAGCAACCACTCGAGCTGTGGCTCGGGGATGAGCAGCACCAGTCACCTGCGCGTCCAAGGGTGCCTTGGCTCGGGCGTGACAACGCCCTGGTTGGGCTGTCCATGAGAGCCCGAGGTGCGGCGGTTCCAAGTCCCGAATTTGATCTTTCGGCACAGCCGATATCAATCGGTTTCAACCGAATTCTAGCAATGGGGAGGATGGAGGAAGGTCTCTAGTACCTTGCTGGGGCTCTGGAGTGGAAGGAGGGAGCTGCGATCGGCGTTCTCCGATCAAGTCCGAGCTGCGGAAGTTTTCGGCCGGCGCTGAGTTCTTGCAGGGAAGAACGGTGGTGCCTCGGCCGAGGAGGGGGCAGGCGCCTTAAAAAGGCTCTGCACCGCCTCACGCCCGCGCGTGGGCAAGCAGCTGCTGGCGCGGTGGCTGGCCTCGGTGGCGATCACCGCTGCGGCTCGGCGACCCGAGTGAAAAAGTCTCAGTCGGTTTGATCTGAGCAGTGGCTGACATGTGGGTCCCACCTCCAGTTTTAACCTCTGAAATTTACTCCTAATCACTGTTGTAAACAGTGAACCCCATACTACCCTTGGCAATTCAAATTATTCACCCATGAGCCATTTGAATTGATCAAAGTTCAAATGGGGTTTGGTTTGAATGGATTTCAGCACAGGTTCAGTTTGAAATTCAAATAAAGTTTGAATTTCTCCCACTTAGCTCATGTCAAGATCAACTCCAAATGGAGTGAAAATTGGTGTGTGAGCTCACAAAAATGTGCTGAGTAAGAATATGCCTTCCACTTTTAAATTCATGGGATAAAAACAGTTTGAATTTGAATAAGGTTTCAAACTGCCCTCTTCCTAACTATACCCAAACTGACCTCAAAAAGGTTTTGAATTTGGGTGAAACTTGGCATGGACATCCTTAGTAAAGTGTAGGAGTTTTCATATGTCCAGCCCATCTATATCACATGTGGAAAATACCACTTTTGCAATGTGTAAGTTTGTTCTCTAATGAGCATGTTGATAATTGTTACTTGCTCTTCATTTGTGTTCATCATTCTTCCTCAAATGAGGTGTGTGGTGTGGTGATGAACACTGCAAATGTGTGTCAAAAACTGAGGCCCTTACATTCCTCCCCCCTTAAAAGAATCTCGTCCCGAGATTATAAGGTGAAAATGAGAGAGAGGACGGTGGAAAATTACCGGATATGCGACGTGAAAAAGTCGGGGTAGTTAGTGCGAAGGAATTCTTCGCTCTCCCATGTCGCTTCGTCCATGGAGTGATTACTCCATAGAACCTTGTAGAACCACAACGTACGGTTGCGTGTGGTTCGGGCCTTTTCATCAATAATCTGCACCGGTTCCTCCCGATAGGTGAGATCCGGTTGCAGTTCTTCAATGTCTTCCAGCTGAACGGTAGTTGATAGCTTGAGACACTTCCTCAGCTGGGAAATGTGAAAGACGTCGTGCACACCGGAAAGTGCTTCTGGTAATTTCAACCGGTATGCCACCGATCCACATCTTTCGGTAATCTGGAATGGACCGATGAATCGGGGTGCCAACTTTCCTCTCACCCCAAATCTGTTTACGCCCTTCATTGGAGACACCCGTAGATATACGTGATCTCCAACTTCGAATTGTAATGGGCGCCTTCTCCGGTCCGCATACTGTTTCTATCGGGATTGAGCGGCTTTTAGGTTCGCTTGAATCAGTCGAATCTTTTCTTCCGCGTTGTTGACAAGGTCAATCCCGAAGGTAACCCTTTCGCCAGACTCACGCCAGTTCAATGGTGTGCGGCATTTTCTTCCGTATAGCGCCTCGTAGGGCGCCATCTTGATGCTGGCTTGGTACCCATTGTTGTACGAGAACTCGGCTAACGGCAAGTGATCATCCCAATTCTTGCCGTGGTCGATAGCGCAAGCTCGCAACATGTCTTCTAGAATCTGATTTACCCGCTCGGTTTGCCCATCCGTCTGCGGGTGGTAGGCTGAACTACGGATCAGCTTCGTCCCCAAGGCAGTGTGCAGCTGCTCCCAAAAACGGGACACAAATAAGGTGCCCCGATCCGATATGATAGTACGGGGTACGCCGTACAAGCATAGGATCCGTGAGATGTACAGTTCAGCATACTTCTTGGCGTTGTAGCTGGTGTTGACCGGGATGAAATGGGCAACTTTGGTGAGCCGATCGACGATCACCCACACCGAATCATGTTTCTGTAAGGTGGTGGGTAAACCGACGATGAAATCCATGCTCACGTCCTCCCACTTCCAGGCAGGAATGCCCAGTGGTTGCAGCAGTCCCGGTTTCCGCATATGATCTGCCATCACCCTTCGACATGTATCACACTCGGACACGTATTTTGCAGTCTCACGCTTCATCCGTGTCCACCAAAACTTGCTTCTGAGTTCTTGATACATTTTGTTGCTGCCGGGGTGAATAGAAAACTTTGATAAGTGAGCCTCATCAAAGATTTTCTTCCGTAACTCCGGGTTTCGGGGTACGATGATCCGGTCCTTGAACCATAGGACGCCGTCTCCGCCCTTCCGGAAACATTTCAACTCCCCACTGTCTACACGTCTCCGTAAATGTGACATGCCCTTGTCATTCTTTTGGGCTGCCGCTATCTCTTCATGGATGGTGGGGATCAAAGCTAGGTTGTAGAGAGCTCCGTGTGGAATCACATGTAGTGGTGGTTCGTTCTCTTCCAACGGTGTGATGGTCAGATTATTGACGTGTGACTTGCGGCTCAGCACATCTGCCACTACGTTTGCCTTGCCCGGATGATAATGGATCTCTATCTCGTAATCCTTTATCAGTTCTAACCATCTTCGTTGCCTCATGTTCAGCTCCTTCTGAGTGAATATGTACTTGAGGCTTTTGTGGTCGGTATATAAATGTACGAGGTTACCGAGTAGGTAGTGCCTCCACATTTTTAGTGCAAGTACCACGGCAGCGAGCTCCAAGTCGTGAGTTGGATAATTTTGCTCATGGTTTCTAAGCTGCCGTGATCCATACACGACCACTCTTAGGTCTTGCATCAGCACACATCCGAGCCCAATGCCGGATGCATCGCAGTACACATCGAACGGTTTTGTTGTGTCTGGCTGCGCCAGAACCGGTGCTGATGTCAGGTGCTTGATTAAAGCCTTGAATGCTGTTTCACATGCTGGACTCCAAACATATTTGGTAGCCTTCTTCAGCAGCTCCGTCATTGGCTTGGCAATCTTCGAGAAGTTCGGAATGAACCTCCGATAATATCCCGCGAGTCCGAGGAAACTCCGTACCACATGAACAGTTCTCGGGGATTTCCAATTCAGCACTTGCGTGATCTTGCTCGGGTCCACAGCGATACCCTCCGCTGAGATGATATGCCCGAGGAAAGGCACTTGCGATATCCAAAACTCGCATTTGCCGAATTTTGCGTATAATTTGTGATCCCGCAGCCGTTGCAAGACTATACGCAGATGTTTCTTGTGATCTTCCTCCGACTTGGAATATACCAGGATGTCGTCGATGAAGACCACGACAAACTTGTCCAGCTCCGGCATGAACACCGAGTTCATTAAGTACATGAAGTGAGCTGGAGCATTGGTGAGGCCGAAGGACATGACCAGGTACTCATAAAGTCCGTACCTCGTCGAGAAAGCCGTCTTCGGAATGTCCTCAGCCCTTATCTTAATCTGATAGTACCCGGATCTTAAATCCATCTTGGAAAAGATCTTTGCTTCGACCAACTGATCAAACAACATGTCGATCCGTGACAATGGGTACTTGTTCTTGATGGTTACGGCATTTAATGGACGGTAGTCCACGCAAAGCCGTAACGTCTCATCCTTCTTCTTGACAAATAATGCCGAACAGCCCCATGGGGAGGAGCTCGGCCTAATAAAACCCTTCCCCAGAAGGTCCGTGAGCTGAGTCTTCAGTTCAGCCAACTCCTTGGGCGCCATCTTGTACGGCCTTCGGGATATTGGCATGGTTCCCGGTGCGAGTTCAATCTTGAACTCCACCTCTCTATCGGGTGGCATCCCCGGCAAATCGTCCGGGAATACATCAGGGAACTCTCGGACCACCGGAATATCTTCCAATCTGATGGTCGTGGCTTGATAGACACTTGGAAGTTTTATTTCTGGACTGTCCAGAAATAATGAGTGAGAACCGTGCACCTCTGAGTTTAAGTGCACGACTCGAAGGACGGTGTCTAAAACAGCGCCATGGCGGGTTAACCACGACATCCCTAGGATGACATCGACCTTCTGTCCCTCTAAGATAATGAGAGACGTGGGGTACACTCTACCCACTAAGCATAATGGTGCTTTGGAGACCATTACGCTTGCTGAAATCTTCCCACCCGGTGAACAAATTAAATATGGACTATCGGTGGGTAGTATTGGCAAACTGTGTTTAGCAATGAAAGCTTGGCTAATAAAATTATGCGTGGCGCCTGAATCAAACAGTACTATAGCGGGATGCTGGTGGAGTTGGAACATACCCGCAAGGATTGGCTCACCCTCCGGCACGTCCTCAATGGCAAGTTGGTGGACAGTGCCGGGCCTAGGGTTTGCCCGCCGCGCATTAGTAGGGTTCCGGGGTTGATTCCTCCCCGGAAACTGTGGTGCCACTCCGCCGCCTTGCCTCTCCGGGCAACTGCTCGCGAAGTGTCCTGGACGACCACACTTGTAACATGTGGCCGCTGATGGTGGAGTACTCGGTGGATGAAAGCCCGGCATGCGTTGCTGAGGTGCAAACGCACGCGGCATCGCCCGCTGCTGCTGTTGTTGTTGCGGTGGTACAGGCAGTGCCGGCCGGAATGCCGGCGAAGAATACGGCCGACTGCGGAACGGCATCGACCGCTGTGGTGGCTGCCAGCGTGGACCTGATGGTGGGCGATTCACCATCCGAAACTTCTGAGAAGGACCGCCTCCTTCTCCGCTGCTCTGCGGCGCGCTTCGCTTTCGCTCTGCCGCCGCCAACTCCTTGCCGGTGTCCTCCTGAACAATCACAGCATCAATGATGTCGTTGAGGCTGCCGCGATTGAACATCGCCAACTTGTCCTTCAGGAGTGGGTTAAGCCCCTGGTAAAAATGGTCTCGCCGCTTCTCGTCTGTATCCGCGTGATACGACGCGTAGAGCGCGAGATCGTTGAACGCTCTGGAGTATTCCAGCGCGTTTCGGCTCCCTTGTTGCAGGTGTAGGAACTCCTGCGTCTTCCTCTCACCGTGACGGTGAATGGCACCCAACCGGGTGGAGTAGGTCCTGCAGGAACCTCGACATGGATCGTCCATGTCTTGTTCCCCTCTTCGCCCTCTTCCTTGGCGAAGTATTGCGGCATCTGGTTGTACCCGAAATATTGGAGCATTTGCCACAATGCTTCCGGGTAGCCGCTACGGTCAGAACAGTGGGAAGCCACCCACCCGTTCTCCAACTGTTTATCTGCTGTCATCTGTAAAAATATATTTGAGAAATGTCAAATATTTATTTTAACAGTAAACTTCTGGGCTATAGCATAAGACATGTCATTGAACCCATAAAACTTGGAAACATAGTTCAAATTTTAAACAAATTTGACTGTTGATCTGCTGTTCCCATGACAGCCTTGACCAGTTTCCATATCAACCTGATTTAGGCCATGTTAAAGGCAAAACTAATTCTGGAGCCCAACATCAAAGTTAAAGTTAACTTCAATAGCTTTCCCGAAAGTATTTGCTTGGCCTAAGATCTGTTCTGGTTCAAAAGTTATGAGATGTCAAAGTTAACAGAATTTCTGGAATCAATTGGACAGCACCTCCCTGCTTTAGGTACTGAATTGATCCAAGAATCCCAGTTAATTCTGTTCCCAATCGGACAAAACTTTCTGTTACAAAGTCGTAACCCATCTCATAAGCTTTCCAGAAGTACCTCATTTCCTATTTTTGGATTTTTAAGCCGGAAGTTATGCTTAATTTACAGAGAGTTTACAGAGAGTCTTTGCTCTGTCCTGTTTTTTGGACAGTTTCAACTCTACTGCATTTTTCGAGTGGTTAAGGGATGAAACACCTCTGGACCTCAACAGAAGAGTTGTAAAGATCTTCCAACGCTTTCCAGAAATGTATCATACGACCCCAACCTCGAAAGAACTCCACCTCTAACCTCTGATTAACTCCAGCCTTGATTCAGCTGAAAATAGAGTGCTCTGTCCTTAACATCCTATAAGTTGAAAACTTGTTAACTTTGAATATCCTGTTCAAGGGAAGGAGTTACATCAAGTTTTACTACTTTGGATCAAAACTTTCAAATTTTACAATAAAGTTGTTCATTTAGTGGGGTGTGACGTCGATGCGTCACCAAATTATGTCGGTACTACGTCCTCACAAAGGAAACCTATACCGGACTTAGCCGGCTTCGTTACTTCAGTGGCACTAAACGTCACTCGCACACGGATGCTACACGTCTACCGTTTCGTGGTCAGGCTTCCTGCAGAAACTCAAACAATCATCAGACTCGGCTGCACACCGAGCTCGGCATCCATACAGTTCGTACATCCGGCCGTCATCACTCGCCCGGATGTTCTCAAGCCAAACACGCCTTGAGTTACGTGTTCACGTTTCAGACCACGTGACGGGGTCTCCCATGTTGCACCACGCACGCTAGGGACAGACGTTGCTCGAATACCCCAAACGACATGAAGAGTCGTAGAGGATACTAAAGCGGGTCGGGTTACCTGCCACCCGTGGGGCTCCACCCTTCAGCTTGTGCGCACTGGTGGACAGCGCTTACGTGCACCCCCCAAGACATGAACGTCCCGAGATGCACGATTTTCCGACATAACAAATAGGTTAATATGCCACTTTCTATATGCTAATAACATCCTTATACGGACTACTAACTCGTTCCTCACTGGATTTTTGAAAAAGAAGACCTTTGTACTGTGTTAAACCTCAAGCGAGCTCTGATACCAACGCTGACACGACCCCATTGGTCCTGTCGAGCCAGGATCACGCTGAGGGGTGCTGCGTTGTACAGCACCGTATAACACACGTCAAAGGTACAAAGCAGAAGCGGAAGTTTTATTACATAAACAAGTTATGAACATGTTTACATCAAAATAAGTTCAGTCTACACTCGCGGCGTAGACTAAGCATTAAGTGCACGTTCAGCCCTTGAACGTGCCCTTGCTAGCACACACGCACACTAACTCTGCGGCGTGCACGACTCCCACTCGACGGTGTTCCCCTCCTGGGGTTCCGTCTCCTCTTCGGGAGTCCCTTCCTCATAGAACCCTGCAAAAGCTTCAAACACAAGCAGTGAGCACGAATGCTCAGCAAGTCTGACCCGTCTCACCTAAACATGGAACTTCTACATGAGGGTAATGGGTTACATGAGGAAAAAATCATTTGCAAGGACTCGCCTAATTAGTAGAACCTTACTTTCAAGTTTTAGCAGCAGGTTGTGGAGAACCTTACGCTAAGGCACATGAGAGAGCCGCAATCAAACAAGAAACGTATTTCTCTCATGTACTTTGCCCAAAGTTGAAAAGAACTTTAGTTAGCTCTAAACTACAGCATATCATTAACAATCAATGTCCAGCTTTCAATCAACAACATTTTAACATGTGACTAGCCTGTTCTTTCTACGTCACGGTACAGTGAACAAGTGGTACTCACTGACCGCGAGGGACGGCGATTATAATCGATTTACACCTGCAGGGTTACCCGAACAATCCGTCACGTACGCCCGTACTCGATGTTGCCTACAACAACCATCACGGACGCCGTACGCGACTACCTTTCACCCGTCAGCCAAATATTGAACCGGTCCCATCGTCCCGAGCAAGAGGTCTCTGCACGCGCATCTCCGTGCCGCCAGCCGATTTACACCTCGAGCTCTCAACCTACCCTCTGAACGACGGGCAATGCCTCAATACCCAGCTACCCGAGTTACATCAGTTTCCCGGTTCCCATATAGCCGGTAGGTCTTCGGTACTGTTCTAGCTTGTTCAACAGGCCCGCACATGGCTCGGTCCTCAATCGACACAAGCGGAGCTACAGCACACAGGCCCCAAAGTCCTGCTGCCCTTACTCTCCGCTCGGTCCCATTTTCTTGCCATGTGTATCATGTGCTATCTCTACCCGAGCAATGTGCCTCTAGCCTATTCTCGCGAGTAGTTCCAACTACTCGACTTGTACCGAATCCTACTCTACCTTAGCATTGCAGTAGCTAACGGGGTTTGCAATCCTAAACCCAACCCATGGTTCTCTTGGCTATGCAGTGGGGCTTCCAAACAAGACTCTAATGCACAGAATAAAGGAAACAAGTATGTGCTCAAAACAATAAAAATTTGTAAAAAGGTTAATGCAAACCGGAGCTTGCCTTGCTGCTCTTGGTTGTAGGCTAGCTGTTCCTCCAGAGTAACGAAGTCTAGGACTTCGGGTTCCTCCTCGACCTTAGCGACTACATGATATAAGAAACATATGTATCAATTTAAATGCATTTGTATTAACTTTGAAGTTGTGAAGTCTATAACCCTTGCTAGACAGACCTAATGACTGTGAAACTTTTACTGTGGCTTGGTTACAACCTAAACAGAGATTTGGTCAAGTTTTAGTTGCAGCAAAGCTCAATTGAGCCCTCCACAATTAATTATGTCCTTGACCTTAATTAAAGGCTTTTAGGGTGTTCTAAGGATTTTCATGAAACAAACTATGACTTTCTGAAAACTAGATTTTCAGAGGGTTCTAATGGATTTGGTCTCACTTAATTTGGAAGTCCCTAACTAAAGATATGAGCTAAACAATTTCAGAGAAAATTCTGAAAATGTTTCTGAACATTTTCTATTTTCTCTGGAACAGTTTCACTAATCACACCATTAGGTGGATCAGATGAGCTCAAATGGATCTGAAATTTTTATGGTAGTTCAGGGATATTTTGGTGGACCTCCCAGCAAAATTTCAGGATTTTCCCCCAAAGGATTTTCCAGTTAATATTCCTAACAGTTTAAATTTTGAGGAATTAATTCTGGAGAAATAAGGAATTTCATGAGGTGAAACTTGATTTTCTGGAGAGTACTCAGAGAGATGAATCCAGCAAAATTTGGTTCACTCAATTTGGAGCTTTTTAGCCAAAGTTATGAGGATTTGAAGTTTGAAGGAATTCTGGAAATCGGGGAAAGTTTGAATCTCGCGGGGGCCCGCGGGGACACGTGTCGAGCGCGGAGGTGTCCGGCACACCGGAGGTACCACACGTGTCGAGCGCGGAGGTGTCTGGCACACCGGAGCTCATAGGGTATTTGCGCGCCAGCACAGCCGATCTCGGCCACAGCCGGATCCCGATTCAAAATATCTCCCGCTGACAGCTGGGGTCCACCCCCTTCTTCAACCTCGCGACACCCGCGCTCCGCCGCCGAGGGATCTCGCTGGAGAGCTCGCCGCCGGCTGCTGTACAGCTCCAAACTTCTCGATTCTGGCCGCCCCTGCATACTTTTACTCGGGGCACAGGATCCGAGGGTCAGCTGCTCATGACAACGGCCGGAGCATGGTCGGCGACGAGCCGCCACCTCGGAATGACTTCGGCCATGTCGGCTGACTTCTCTAGCACCTCAGCTACTTGGGAAATCGGTCGGGGAGCATCAGTGGACCTTAGAGAAGGTCGACATGAGCTCGAGGCAGCTCGGGGAAGGCCCGAAATAGGTCCTCACCGTGCGCCCGATGCCGCCCGTTCGTTCCGCCATTAGTAGACCTCAAATTACGCCGGGCACAGAGGTTCTCCGGCCCAGAGTTGTGAAGGCAACTTGTGCGTTACCGTGTCTAGCTCGTGTGAGAGCGGCCTGAGGCCCTCTAATCCTTTCTAGAGCACGAATTAAACAGAATCGTACCCGAAGGTCGTTCTGCACACAGAAAGGGGAAAAGTGGAAATTCGCCGCCGGTGAGCAACCACTCGAGCTGTGGCTCGGGGATGAGCAGCACCGGTCACCTGCACGTCCAAGGGTGCCTTGGCTTGGGCGTGACAATGCCCTGGTTGGGCTGTCCATGAGAGCCCGAGGTGCGGCGGTTCCAAGTCCCGAATTTGATCTTTCGGCACAGCCGATATCAATCGGTTTCAACCGAATTCTAGCAATGGGGAGGATGGAGGAAGGTCTCTAGTACCTTGCTGGGGCTCTGGAGTGGAAGGGGGGAGCTGCGATCGGCGTTCTCCGATCAAGTCCGAGCTGCGGAAGTTTTCGGCCGGCGCTGAGTTCTTGCGGGGAAGAACGGTGGTGCCTCGGCCGAGGAGGGGGCAGGCGCCTTAAAAAGGCTCTGCACCGCCTCACGCCCGCGCGTGGGCAAGCAGCTGCTGGCGCGGTGGCTGGCCTCGGTGGCGATCACCGCTGCAGCTCGGCGACCCGAGTGAAAAAGTCTCAGTCGGTTTGATCTGAGCAGTGGCTGACATGTGGGTCCCACCTCCAGTTTTAACCTCTGAAATTTACTCCTAATCACTGTTGTAAACAGTGAACCCCATACTACCCTTGGCAATTCAAATTATTCACCCATGAGCCATTTGAATTGATCAAAGTTCAAATGGGGTTTGGTTTGAATGGATTTCAGCACAGGTTCAGTTTGAAATTCAAATAAAGTTTGAATTTCTCCCACTTAGCTCATGTCAAGATCAACTCCAAATGGAGTGAAAATTGGTGTGTGAGCTCACAAAAATGTGCTGAGTAAGAATATGCCTTCCACTTTTAAATTCATGGGATAAAAACAGTTTGAATTTGAATAAGGTTTCAAACTGCCCTCTTCCTAACTATACCCAAACTGACCTAAAAAAGGTTTTGAATTTGGGTGAAACTTGGCATGGACATCCTTAGTAAAGTGTAGGAGTTTTCATATGTCCAGCCCATCTATATCACATGTGGGAAATACCACTTTTGCAATGTGTAAGTTTGTTCTCTAATGAGCATGTTGATAATTGTTACTTGCTCTTCATTTGTGTTCATCATTCTTCCTCAAATGAGGTGTGTGGTGTGGTGATGAACACTGCAAATGTGTGTCAAAAACTGAGGCCCTTACAGTAAGGCCAATGTGGAGGTTGGGTTTAGCCCCGTCCGTATCGGTTAAGGACTGCGAGTATGCAGCCCTGCTGGACAAGATTGAGTTGTACCGGATATATAGTGGGGTATGGGACCCATGAAACCGAAATAACTCGATGGACTGTGATATAGAAACTCATCCTTCGCGTGGGAGTTGCGTTGAGAAGGCGGGAGGTGTAAATCCTTTAGCGGGCAACTTTGACGTGTCCGCGTAGAGGACCATCCTGCTTGGCGCGAAACATTTTTCTATGTCGGGGTGTCGTGTGAAAGGTTGCTGCATACAACGTAAGAAAGAACTCTTGAGAGAGTCTTTCGATGCGGGTGTATGTGTCGTGTATTACGGGTTGTTATTGATTCGAATTATCGTCGCTCGCAGAAGAGGATTGAGCATACTTGCCCACTGCGCCGTGACGTAGTAAGAAGAGGAACTAAGTCTTTTAACTTGTTGTTCATGGATTAATAATTGTATTGGAACCTTGACTGAATTAGATATAGTGCCAACTAAAGTTCATTTCCACCTTAGGCTAGCAACATCGGGATAAGCGTTTCTTGTTTGATTGTGGACTTACGGTGTTGTGAGGCGTGAGGACCACTAAAATGAAGGCTAATCTGAATATAAGGATCAAGTTTTGTCAAGCTTCCTTATGCAAATTCATGTTCCTATTGTCTTACTACCACTGCATGTAGAGTTACATGTTTAGGATTGAAGGTTAAGACTTGCTGAGCCTTAGTGCTCACGGTTGCTTTTGTGTTGTTTTTGCAGGTAGCGGGATGCCTGCTACGAAGAGGGTTATTCGGTGAGACTATGAACCTCACGGTTCGTTATACTCATTGGAAACCTAGCCGCTTCTTTTCTTTGGTGAAGCTAGTAGGAAGCGTTCAGGGGCTGAACGACTTCTCTTCGGCGTAGTTAGGGTCGGGAGTGAGTAGTTGTCCAGTTTTAATTTCGCTGCGTGTGTACAATATGTTGTAAAAGAGCCTATCTTGAGTAATAAAATGGTTTCATATGTTCTTACTGACTTTTCGTGCATGCTGTTGGGTGCCGCATTGCACGGCACCACCCAATGTGATTCCCGGGCGAGAGGCGCCGACCCCGTCATTGGCGGGGCGAGCGGCCCCTCACACGAGTCTCACCGGACAACCTCCTAATAAGCATTGATGTTAACCTGTAAAACCACTCATATAGCAAGCGTGAGTACATAGGCTCAGCAAGACTGATCCGCCTCCTCTACACAAGAAACTCTACATGCACGACGGATTGAAATATGGTAGCTGAATTTGCATAAAGGACTCGCCTATAGTTGATCCTTAACTTTCAGATTTTAAAGCCTCATTTTGAAGATCTTGAGCCGAGCAGCATCGCAACTCCACAATCAAACAAGAAACGCTTTGCTACGATGCTTCTTGCACAAGGTGATGTAAAGTTTAATTGGCACTATTTCTAATTCAAGCATGGTTGCAATACAATTTAAATCACAAGCCTGATCAAATTCAAAGGAATTCACTTCAGTTCTTACTATGTCAAGACTCAGTGTCCAAGTATGCTCATATAACCGCGAGCGACGGTGATTCGAACTTGGACACGCCCGGACTGCACGACACGTACACCCATCTCCGAGTTGCCGGCAGAGAACTCGACCGATGTCATACGCAACCACCTTTCCCAAGTTCATCCACATCAGACACAGTCCCATTGGCCCGAACAGCAAGCTCCCTCAAGGTACATACCCTCAGTGATATGTTCTTAAGTGAGTTACCTCCTGCTGTACTGACGCCGAAAGCCTAAGCCGATCGGAAAAGTTCCCATGTGGATCTCACAAGGTACATCGGTTTCCTGGGTCCCATATAGCCAGTATGCGCCCGGTACACAACTCAAACTTGCCCAACAGGGCCAAGTATGGACGGGCCTTAACCGACACAGGTAGGGCTATGCACGTACGGTCCGCAGCCTGCTGCATCTCAATCTTCCTGCCCGATCTCAACTTCTCACTTGTGAATTTTCCTCACTGATTCTATTCATAACCCATTCCGATGAAACCAAGCCCTAAACTCACAAGTAGATTCCAACTACTCGACTTCTACCGGTCCTTCCATAGTAACATTTAGCGTAGCCTAATTCCACTCGACGAGGTGCTAATCTACCCTTTCTCTCCTGGGTAAATCTGGTTATGCAATTGGGTTTTCAATATCATCTAGACCTAATGCAATTAATATTTCATAGCTATGATCTCTAGAAATGAAAAGACTTTATAAAATTGCTTGAATGCAAACCATGGCTTGCCTGTTTGACAGGTGACTAAGAATATATAATTTCAGTTAGTGATGATCCCTTGAGGCTTGATCATTTGTCCTCCTTGTTCCTTGATCCAAAATTGACTTGCTTCACAATATTTCACGTCGATGACTATACGATATGAAATGCGTATGTAATTAATTGTAAAGCTTTTGCTATCAAGCCAACTGATAAGTTTAAAACCAGAACTCTGTTTAAAAATTTAAAATGGAACTGGTGCTAGTGGATGTAGTTGGGTTTACCTAATGTCAAGTGCTAAGTGTTCATCCTAATTGGAGTATTCCCACCTAGCAAAGTGTATTGAAAAGTGCTGATCCAGAGCTCAACTTTAGCTGAAAATTTTCATGTGAGTACCTTGTCACAATAAAGTAATCTAGACAACCAATTAGCACTTTTCACTTCGTAGTTTATTTAGAACAATTCCCTAAGAATTTTGGCAAAAAGGAATTAATTCTGAAGTAACTTACATGTTCATGTCAAACTTAGTGAACTAAATTTCAATTATAGTTTATAGAGTCTGCATGAATTTTCCTAGGATTTTTGGAGCTCAGAATTGGGCCAAGCATTGGAGGTGAGCAGAGTGAAGGTCCAGCGCGTCCAAAAGTGCCTCTGCTTGGCCGTGAAAGGTTCCGGTTTGATCTGTCCACGGGATCCTCCTCCTTCGGTTGCTCTCGGCCGCCACAAGAAGAACTTGTTTCCACGTGAGGGAGGCCAAGAATCGGTCGGCTGTGGTCCAAGGAGGTCGTGGGAGGATCCCTGGTGCCGTGTTGCTACTGCTTGAGGCTTCATACGCACGGGAACAAGGGTTCTCGATCGAGACCAAAGTGGCGGCGAGGCAGTGCTCTGTTCAGTTCGTGCGTGAGGAAGAACAGATGTCAGTTCTCGGTTTTGTGCGCAAAACGAGCACGGCATGAGGTGATGAGGCCGGGAAGCAGCTCACCAGCATGAGTGAGGCCGCGAGGAGATGTCCTCGGTATCGCCCGGGGAGCTTCGATCTGGCTCGAGTGAGAAACAGAGGAGCAGACTTCGGTTGCAAGTCTACTGCCCCCAATGACATGTGGGTCCCACAAGTGAGCTCCCTCTTATCCTCTAAAAGATGTCAATTTTTGGCAAATAACCAAATTCAATTGTTGGAAGTTTGAATCTGAACTGCATTTGGATAATTGGTAAGTTTCTGTGAGACCTATGTGTGCTGAATACATTGGCAATTAGGATAAAAGTTAGCATTAACATTCAAAGTTTTGAATATTACCAAAACATTATTCTGTGGCAAGGTCCGACAAGTTCTTTGTTAGGTCCGTCAAGTGTTGGCAAGGTCCGGAGAGCTTCTGTGAGGTCCGGAGCTTGTTTTTAGGGAGCTCCCGTGAAGTTCAACTCGTAGAACTGCAGCGTCTTGTTTTTTGCTTTTAACTCGCAATGTTTCAAACTTGCTTTATGGGAAGGTTTGCTTAGTATTAATTTGCTAAGTTTTTGGTGTGTTTTGGTGGTTATGGCTGTTATCATTTGATATGGTTTGCAACATGCTTATGTGATGTGCTCATGTAAGGTGTTGTGGTTTTCGAACTAACGTGAGTCAAGTCGAGGACTTGTGCTCGGAAGAATTGGTTGTTTATTCATGTGCAGGTGTTGCTTGAGTTCAAGACATGGCTGGTGACGGGATCCTTGGACTAGTCTCAGGGAGGAGATGAGGTTCCAACAACCAAGTTCGGGAGGAGCTGTGGTTGAGTTGATCGGGAGGTCGCGCAACATGTTTGGATCAAGGGCAGTGCATATGAAGGTTGCGTGTACGTCGTTGGAAGGTGTTTGCACGTGTGCAAGGAGTGCATGGACGTGGCAACATTGTTCCAAGGCGTGATGAAGAGAAGTGGACGTAAAGAATTGGTCGGAAAGGTCCAACCGGCTGGATTGCGTACTCAGGCTGAGGCTGAGTCGGATATGGCTCAAATATGGAAGATTTGAGTTGGTTATGATAGGATTTCGTGCTAGGCACGAAGTTGAGTTGTTTTAGGAATGTTTAGGACGTTCCTAAGGTGTTTGGAAGTCTCACAATTGCTTCTATCTGCGAATAGGAGAGTCCTGAGCAGTTATGGTAAGTTAGGATACGAGTCCAATTAGGAGTAGGAGTCCTAGATTGGATTGATTAGCCTGAGGGCTGGCTATAAAAACAAGGGAGGCCAGAGCTCTCATGGGGAGAGAACTTTGGGCTGTTCCTCTTGTGTTTCTATTGAATAAAGTTCATAGTTTCGAGGAGCTTTTGTGCCTTGTTCGTCCGACTTGTTTTTCGTCAAGTCTTTCTCGCCGAGTTTCTGGACAGACCGATGTTGCTTCGGTGTTTCGTTCATAACTCGAGTTTTACAGATCCGGTTGACGTGATTCTTTTTGGGTTGTCTTCACAACTCAATTTTCTATCATCTGTGAAATTTTCACGAGCTTCGGATCTGTAGTTTTTGAGATACACGAGTTTCTTTGCAGCGTTGCAGATCTATTTTATATCGGGTAGAACAGATTGATCTTCGTTTAATGTTTTGATCGTATCTCAAGTTTTACTTCGTGTTTTCAAGTGATTTTTGTTGCATTAGATCCATGACTTGATTCTCTACCTCTCTACTTGATTTGTCACGGTTGAACACGTTTAAAAATACTTGCACACACGGTTTCTTTAACCGATTAATTTTTTGCTGAGGGGTTTTTGTTGTTTCCGCTGCGAAAAGTTTTAATCTACCATTCACCCCTCCTCTGGTAGCTTTTCACGTGCTCTTCGATCCTACAATTGGTATCAGAGCCAAGGTGCTCTAATCTTTGTGATTTGCACGTGTTTTGACTAACCATCATGGAGAAGTACTCCGCAAAACCTTGTGTGTTCAATGGCATCGATTTTCAGGTTTGGAAGGCGCGGATGGAGGCCTACATACAGGCGCAAGTCTTCGCCATATGGGAAAAGGTCTACCGGAACTTCGATGTACCACTCAACGATCAAGTTACAGCTGCGAACATGAGAGATGTTGACAACAACAACAAGGCTCGCAACTTGATCATCCAAGGATTGACTCAAAGCGACTTCGACCGTGTTGCACACCTCCGATCTGCATATGATGTTTGGAAAGCTCTTTGTGACTACTATGAAAGATCCAATACGATCAAGGAGGTAAGGCAAGATATGTTCAAGAAAGAATACATGCATTTTGAGATGCAACCCGGTGAGTCAATTGACGACCTTTTTGCTCGCTTTAATAAAATTCTCAGCAACTTGCGTAGTGTCAATGTTAACTTTTCAGATGCTGAAAATGCTAGACAATTGTTAGGAGCATTAGATATGTCAATTTGGGAGATGAAAGTTACATCTATTCGTGAATCTACTGTCATGAGTTCTCTTACTTTAGACGTGCTTTATTCTAAATTGAAAACTCATGAAATTGACATCATCTCATGTAAAAACCCCAACAAGTCTATTGCATTTGTTTCGCAACGTGACATGTCTAGTTCTAGTCAATCATCATCTAGTGGTGCACTCTCTTTGCTGTCCTCTCTAACCCTTGAACAGATTGAAGAGTTTCCAGAGGAGGAGCTTGCACTCATCTCTGCTCGGTTCTCAAAAGCATTGCAAAATGTGAGAACTAGAAGGAGAGGAAGCTCCGGACCTCAACGATGTTTTGAATGTGGTAAGACAGGACATTTTCGTACGGAGTGCCCTAACCTTTCAGGTCTGACTTCATGTGAAGAAAAGCAAACAAGGCCGAAGAAATCGTTTGCAAAGAATAAGAAGAAGAAAGATTTATCAATGCGCAACATAGTGCATAGTATGATCTCTGCACTTCAAGATTTCGGCTCAAGTGATGTGGACACCGGTAGTGATGAAGATGAAGAAGCTATGGCAAATATGTGCTGCGTGGCGAGCAAGTCAAGTTCAAGCTCCGAGGAGGCAGAACACAACAGCGACGATGAAGAGGTATGTCCCACTTGCGAAGAAATGTGTGATGCTATTTCTCGTGCCACTGTTATATTAAAGAAAAAGGATAAAAAACTTAGGAACAATGCTGTTAAAATTGAATCACTAGAATCTGAAATTAATCGTTTAAAAACTTTGATTCCTAGTGATGATTCTTGTTCCTCATGTGCTTTGATTTATGAACAATTATCCTCTTTAAGAAGTGCACACGCATCTACACTTGATAAACTTGAACTTGAAATTGAAAAGAACAAAGAGCTTGCTGCACTTAATGATAAAAATTTGAAAGATGCTTGTTGTTCTACAATTGATTTGCATTGTTCTTCATGTGATGATCTGAATAAGAAACTAAATTATGCTATGAATGAGATTTCTATTTTGAACAATGCTTTACGTGTGCATGAAGTTAAATATTGTTCAAATTGCAAACTAAAAGGAAAAACTTCATGTGAAAACTGCTTTGATCTGTCCAATAAACTTGATGACATGCATAGGACACTAGATCGGTTTTCTAATGCAAATAAGAACCTAAACTTGCTGCTGAATTCTTCCAAGTCTTGTAATGATAAAACTGGTTTAGGTTTTAATTCTCATGCTCATGCTAAGGCACACCCACCTAAAGTTGTAAAGTCATTAGGAAGCGGTTTGATTCAAACAGCTCCTAGACAAAAGAGGTGATTTTCAAATCTGCAGGAGTACTGTCCCATTCGGGTTCTAATAAACGTGTTGCTTGCTCATCTAGACATGATAATAAGGTTATTTTTTATTGTACCTACTGTGGTAGAGATGGTCATGTCATGGATTTTTGTTATAGACTAGCTAAACACGATAAGAAACAAAGAATACTTGCTAGATCACATAACAACCAAGCAAAATCTGCTAGACCGAATGTTCGGAGCTTACAACTTGCTGTAATGAGTCAAAAACTTGCTCTCGGACCTACTGTTTTATGTGCTACATATAACACATCTTCTAAGTCAGTAGATGGGAACAAAATTTTTTGATGTTTGGCTCATAAACCTGCTGTACCTTCTCAGCTTTCGCGTGTTATCCCTGCTGGACGTCGTGTGACTCAGTACTGGATTCCTAAAAATCTTTTAACTAACCCCAGTATTGAGTCATCGACGTATTGTGCTGCTGTGTAGGTTTCACGTTTGAGGAAGGAGAACATTTGGATTTTGGATTCAGGTTGCTCATGCCACATGACCGGTAACAAAGAATGGTTCTCCTCTCTCTCTTTTGTGTCACGTCTAGAAAATGTTACTTTCACCGATAACTCTTATACTCCCATAATTGCTAAAGGTTCGGTTAGAGTAAACAATCTCTACACTTTTAAAGATGTGGCACTTGTCATTTGAAATACAACTTGCTTTCGGTTTCACAATTGCTAGATGAAAATATAGAGGTTAGCTTTGCTAAAAATTGCTGCAAGGTTGTAGATTCAAAAGGTGAGCTTTTGTTTAACATGTCTAGGTTTGGAAGAGTTTTTAAAGCTGATTTTGATTTGTCAACTTCTAAGCATCGGTGTCTAGTTGCTAATGATACAAAGGATCTATATTTTTGGCATCGTAGACTTGGTCACATAGGCTTTGATCATCTCACTCGTGTTAGTGCTCTCGATCGCATACGTGGGCTGCCGAAGCTTAAAAAGGACAATGATATTGTGTGCTCTTCTTGTAGACATGCTAAGTTTGTTGCAGGTTCACATGCTCCTCTCACAATGACCATGACAGCTGAACCGGGACAACTTTTACATCTTGACACAGTAGGTCCGGCACGTGTTCAATCCTTCGGAGGTAAATGGTATGTGCTTGTGATTTTTGATGATTATTCCAGATATTCCTGGGTTTATTTTATGGCATCTAAGAATGAAGCTTTTAGTCATTTTAGAACTTTATTTCTTAGATTATCTATTGATCACCCAGAATCATTAAAAGCAATTAGAAGTGATAACGGAACTGAATTTAAAAACCAATCCTTTGATCACTTTTGTTCTGAAAATGGAATAGATCATCAATACTCTTCACCCTATGTACCACAACAAAATGGTGTCGTAGAAAGAAAGAACAGGACCTTAGTTGAGATGGCTAGGACTATGCTTGATGAATATCAAACTCCTAGGAAATTTTGGGCTGATGCAATTGCAACCGCTTGTTATGTCTCAAATCGTGTTTTCTTGCGTGCTAAGCTTGGAAAAACCCCATATGAGCTCCGGTTTGGACATAGGCCTAGTGTTACACACTTTAGGGTTTTTGGTTGCAAATGCTTTGTTAAGAAACATGGTAATCTTGATAAATTTGAAGCTAGATCTGTTGATGGCATGTTTCTTGGTTATCCATCTCATACTAGAGGCTACCGTGTGCTTTTACTTGACACTAACAAAATTGTGGAGACTTGCGAGGTTTCTTTTGATGAAGCTAGCCCAAGTACTAGCTCCGATATTGCAGGTCCGGATCCATATCCGCAGGGGGAGAGTATTTTTATTGAAGAAGATGAAGAAGTGGTGCTGCTGCCTGAAAACTCGGAAGTAAATAACGATCAAGCTGCTGATTTTGCACCACAACCAGCACCAACAGTCACTACTGCTGGTTCGGACCTTCCTCAATCAACAAGCTCTCCTAATCAAAGGTCCGAACATGAAGAAGAAGGTGCTTGTGAAGTGTCTACTCCCCTCCGAGTACTCAAAAGTCATCCTCCACAACAAATCATTGGAAGCTTGCATGAACGAGTCACTCGGTCCAGGTTTTGCGATCCAAACTCTCATGCTCATTCTGCTTTTGTTGCTTCTTTTGAACCCAAGGATATATCACACGCACTCACTAATGAATCTTGGATTAATGCCATGCAAGAAGAGTTAGAAAATTTTGAAAGAAATAATGTTTGGAAACTTGTACCTCCACCTCAAGGTCACATATTAATTGGAACTAAATGGGTATTTAAAAATAAGCAAAGTGAGGATGGGGTTGTGGTTAGGAATAAAGCTAGGTTGGTTGCTCAAGGTTTCACTCAAATTGAAGGTCTAGATTTTGATGAAACATTTGCTCCCGTTGCTAGATTAGAAGCTATAAGAATTTCATTAGCATTTGCTGCATCTAAAGGTTTCAAGTTATATCAAATGGATGTTAAAAGTGCTTTTATTAATGGCTACATAGAGGAGGAGGTTTATGTTAAGCAGCCACCAGGTTTTGAAAATCCAAATTTTCCTAATCATGTTTACACACTGTCCAAAGCCTTGTACGGTCTAAAACAAGCCCCTAGAGCATGGTATGATAGGTTAAAAACATTCTTACTTGAAAAGGGGTTTACCATGGGCAAGGTTGATAAAACTCTTTTTGTACTTAAGCATGGCAATGACTCATTATTGGTTCAAGTGTATGTGGATGATATTATCTTTGGTTGTGCTTCTCATGATCTCGTGTCCAAGTTTTCAGCTATGATGAGTTCAGAATTTGAGATGAGTATGATGGGAGAACTCACATACTTTTTGGGGCTGCAAATCAAGCAAACAAAAGAAGGAACTTTTGTGCATCAAACTAAGTATACAAAGGACCTTCTTAAGCGCTTCAACATGGACAAATGCAAGCCTCTTCGGACACCAATGGGAACAGCAACAACACTTGAACTTGACGAAGATGGTGACCCGGTCGATAAAAAAAGAATACAGAAGTATGATTGGATCACTTTTGTATCTCACGGCGTCAAGACCAGACATACAATTCCGCGTATGTCTTTGTGCACGTTTTCAAGCTTCTCCACGTGCTTCACATCGCCAAGCCATCAAAAGGATTCTCAGGTACCTACATGGAACTCAAGAATTTGGCATTTTTCTTCCTTCTTCCTCAACCGTTTCTTTGAAAGCTTTTTCGGATGCTGATTTTGGGGGTTGTAGGATTGATAGGAAAAGTACTTTGGGTGCTTGCCATTTTCTTGGTAATTCACTTGTTGCTTGGTCCTCTAGAAAACAAAGTTCAGTTGCACAATCCACGGCCGAATCTGAATATGTAGCTGCAGCTAGCGCTTGCTCACAAATTCTTTGGATTGTTCAAACACTTAAGGACTATGGGGTTGATTTAGATAGTGTTCCACTGTTTTGTGATAACACTAGTGCAATTTGTATTGCTAAAAACCCCGTGAAACACTCTAGAACTAAGCACATTGACATTAGGTATCACTTTCTTCGTGATAATGTTGAAAAAGGAAACATTGTGCTTCACCATGTCGATACCGAACAACAATTGGCTGATATTTTTACAAAACCTTTGGATTTCACTCGTTTTTGTTTCATTCGTAGTGAAATAGGGGTTATGCATCCTCATGGCTTAAATTGAGGGGGAGTTTTTGAAACTTTGAAAGTCTATGTGTGAATCTGAAACTAAAATAATATGAGCATAGTATTTCATACATATATGACTTTGTGATTCCTTTTACAGGCTGAAAGTTCTTACTACATTACTCATGTTATACATTTTGTAGTTTTTGCCATGACTAGTAATTGGAATAATTACTTACACTAAATCTGGTCATGATCGAACTTTCTTGCTGTTTTGAACTTGTTGCGTGCTCACAAGTGCTTTTAATCATAAAAAATTAATCAAGTGATCAGCTCACATGTTGAGTTTTCAAATAAAAAATTGAGAAAAGATCAAGAGAATATGCATGCATCGCACTTCTTCTTTTGAGATTGCTTATCATTACACTAAGATATGAACTTGGAAGGAATTGTGTATGACTAAAACCATGTCCTTAAGCTTCTGATTGTCAAATGACATAGGCTTGACTTGGTTGGTTAGAATAAGGCTGATGCGACATATAATCTCTTGCAAATATCATATGATCAACTTTGTGCCTTAAATGATTATGAATAATAAAAATGCAGCAACAAGTGTCATGTTTTCAGGTTTTGAAATAGTTGAGTAAGGGAGATCATGACTTGCTTAAACTGAAAAATACATTTGATCTCTAGCATGGCTTACACTACTTTATGTATCTCATTGATGTGATAGTGTAAGTAACCTGATAGTATGACTTGGATGAGCTTTTTTTTGTATGTATATGTTATAATATGCTCATAACAATTAAAAATTTCTCCTTTGAACCTTGCTGAATACATTGTCAAAGGGGGAGAAATATGTATAAGGAGAGATTTTTTTTACACTTTGCATATGTTATACACTTTCTTCCTTCTCTGATTTTAAAAAATGGGGAGAAATTAATAAAGGGGGAGAAATGAGTTTTCAAAGCTTTTCAAAACTTTTCATAAGCCAATGTTCGGATTTTAATTGGTGTTGCCAATGCATTCATCAAGGGGGAGATTGTGAGACCTATGTGTGCTGAATACATTGGCAATTAGGATAAAAGTTAGCATTAACATTCAAAGTTTTGAATATTGCCAAAACATTCTTCTGTGGCAAGGTCCGACAAGTTCTTTGTTAGGTCCGCCAAGTGTTGGCAAGGTCTGGAGAGCTTCTGTGAGGTCCGGAGCTTGTTTTTAGGGAGCTCCCGTGAAGTTCAACTCGTAGAACTGCAACGTCTTGTTTTTGCTTTTAACTCGCAATGTTTCAAACTTGCTTTATGGGAAGGTTTGCTTAGTATTAATTTGCTAAGTTTTTGGTGTGTTTTGGTGGTTATGGCTGTTATCATTTGATATGGTTTGCAACATGCTTATGTGACGTGCTCATGTAAGGTGTTGTGGTTTTTGAACTAACGTGAGTCAAGTCGAGGACTCATGCTCGGAAGAATTGGTTGTTTATTCATGTGCAGGTGTTGCTTGAGTTCAAGACATGGCTGGTTACGGGATCCATGGACTAGTCTCAGGGAGGAGATGAGGTTCCAACAACCAAGTTCGGGAGGAGCTGTGGTTGAGTTGATCGGGAGGTCGCGCAACATGTTTGGATCAAGGGCAATGCATATGAAGGTTGCGTGTACGTCGTTGGGAGGTGTTTGCACGTGTGCAAGGAGTGCATGGATGTGGCAACATTGTTCGAAGGCGTGATGAAGAGAAGTGGACATAAAGAATTGGTCGGAAAGGTCTAACCGGCTGGATTGCGTACTCAGGCTGAGGCTGAGTCGGATATGGCTCAAATATGGAAGATTTGAGTTGGTTATGATAGGATTTCATGCTAGGTACGAAGTTGAGTTGTTTTAGGAATGTTTAGGACGTTCCTAAGGTGTTTGGAAGTCTCACAATTGCTTCTATGTGTGAATAGGAGAGTCCTGAGCAGTTATGGTAAGTTAGGATACGAGTCCAATTAGGAGTAGGAGTCCTAGATTGGATTGATTAGCCTGAGGGCTGGCTATAAAAGCAAGGGAGGCCAGAGCTCTCATGGGGATAGAACTTTGGGCTGTTCCTCTTGTGTTTCTATTGAATAAAGTTCATAGTTTCGAGGAGCTTTTGTGCCTTGTTCGTCCGACTTGTTTTTCGTCAAGTCTTTCTCGCCGAGTTTCTGGACAGACCGATGTTGTTTCGGTGTTTCGTTCATAACTCGAGTTTTACAGATCCGATTGACGTGATTCTTTTTGGGTTGTCTTCACAACTCAATTATATATCATCTGTGAAATTTTCACGAGCTTCGGATCTGTAGTTTTTGAGATACACGAGTTTATTTTCAGCGTTGCAGATCTGTTTTATATCGGGTAGAACAGATTGATCTTCGTTTAATGTTTTGATCGTATCTCAAGTTTTACTTCGTGTTTTCAAGTGATTCTTGTTGCATTAGATCTGTGACTTGATTCTCTACCTCTCTACTTGATTTGTCACGGTTGAACACGTTTGAAAACACTTGCACACACGGTTTCTTTAACCGATTGATTTTTTGCTGAGGGATTTTTGTTGTTTCCGCTGCAAAAAGTTTTAATCTACCATTCACCCCCTCTGGTAGCTTTTCACGTGCTCTTCGATCCTACAGTTTCATTCAAATTCAAATTTAAATTTGAATTCCTATGCAATTCAAAGTCCTCTTTTAAATATCTAGCAAAGTATCTCCAAAATTCATTAAACTTTGGATCCCCACTAATTTGGACCTGAGGAATTCAAATATGAAATCTGATTTTTGATTTGGCTGCTGGAAATGGGATTTTTACCAACACAGTTTGCATTTCTATTGTGCTACCCATTTGAAATTTGAGTTGAACATATTAAGTTCAAAAGCTATTTTTTAAACTTTTTATTGCACATGATAACTTCACATCTGTGGTTTTTAAATCCACCTTGGATCCAAGCATGAAAATAAGCATTTGAGCTTATGTAGAGGGAGCTCTCATGTGCATCATCACATGTGAAAATTTTAAACAAGTCCCAATTTTCCTACACGTGGAACCAAATGTTTGTTCAAACTTTAGTTTCTTTGTATTCATATTTTGGGACCTTTACATTCCTCCCCCCTTAAAAGAATCTCGTCCCGAGATTACAAAAGAAGAACGAGATGGGAGGGTAATTACAAAGTCTATGACAAAAGTTCTGGATATTTCTTGTGGATGTAATCTTCACTTTCCCACGTCGCCTCTTCCATGATATGATTACTCCACAGGACTTCGTAAAATTTCAAAGTCTGATTCCGGGTGATCCGGGTCTTCTCATCGATAATCTGAATGGGTTGCTTGGTATATATGAGATCTGGCTTCAACTCATCGATTTCTTCGGTGCGGACAGCAGCTGTACACTTGACACACTTCCGCATCTGGGACACGTGGAATATGTCATGAATACCAGCAAGGTTTGCCGGTAGGCTACGGTTCTGTACTTCTCCGTGATGGCAAACGGACCGATAAATAGGGGAGCAAGTTTCCCCTTGACACCGAACAGATGAATTTCTTTCATCGGAGACACACAAAGATACACGTTCTCTCCGACGATTGAGCAGCCTTCAGGTTCTCTTGTATTATCCTAACTCTGTCTTCAGCATCGTTGACAAGATCAACCCCGAACATTACTCGTTCACCGACTCGCACCACTTCAATGGTGTACGGCACTTCCTGCCGTAGAGAGCTTCATATGCTGCCATTTTGATGCTTGTTTGATAACCATTGTTGTACGAGAATTCCGCCAACGGTAAGTGGTCATCCCAGTTCTTAACGTGGTGGATGGCACACACTCTTAGCATATCTTCAAGTATTTGATTCACCCTCTCAGTTTGCCCATCGGTTTGAGGGGCATACGCGGAGCTTCAAATCAATTTGGTTCCCAAGGATGCGTGTAGCTGCTCCCAGAAACGGGCTACAAACAAAGACCCTCTGTTGGACACAATGGTACGTGGAACTCCATGTAAGCACAAGATCCGTGCTATGTACAACTCCGCATACTTCTTCGCGTTGTAACCGGTATGCACAGGGATGAAGTGTGCTGATTTGGTTAACTAGTCAATGATTACCCAAATATAATCATGTTGGTGGGAGGTCATCGGCAACCCGACGATGAAGTCCATACTCAAGTCTTCCCACTTCCATGCTAGTATTTGTAATGGTTGCAGCAGGCCCGACTTCCTCATATGGTCGGTCTTCACTCTTTGACACGTATCACATTACGAAACGTATTTTGCAATCTCGTGTTTCATACGTGTCCACCAAAATTTCTTCTAGAGATCTTGGTACATTTTATTGCTGCCTGGATGAATGGAAAATTTGGACAAATGAGCTTCATCCAAAACTTTCTTCCGTAGTCCCATATCCCGAGGTACTACTATTCGGTCATTGAACTACAACGTACCCTGTTCATCTTTCCGGAAGCACTTCATCTCTCCGTTGTCCATTCTTCGCCGAATGTGAGACATACCCTTGTCTTTTCTTTGAGACTCAATGATCTCCTCTTGGATAGTAGGAATGAGAGCAAGATTATAGAGGGCTCCATACGGGATGACACGGAGACTTGGTTCTTTATCATCCATTTCAGCAATAGTCAAGTGATGGACATGCGCATTATGACTGAGCGCATCGGCAACCACATTCGCCTTTCCAGGATGATAATGAATCTCAAGTTCATAATATTTAATGAGCACTAACCATCTTCGTTGTCTCATGTTCAATTCTTTCTGAGTGAAGATGTATTTCAGGCTCTTGTGGTCGGTGTAGAGGTGTACAAGATTTCCGAGCAAGTAATGCCTCCACATCTTTAAAGCAAGGATCAGGCAGCTAACTTAAGATCATAAGTTGGGTAATGCTGCTCATGGTTTCCGGAGTTGATGAGATCCATAAGCGACCACTCGTCCTTCTTGCATCAACACGCAGCCAAGATCGAAGCCAGATGCATCGCAATAAACGTTGAATGGCTTTATTGTATTCGGGTGAGCAAGAACTGGTGCTGTTGTGAGATGCTTCACTAAAGTCTTGAAAGCTCGTTCACACGCAGCACCCTAGTCAAATTTGGTTCTCTTTTTTAATAGTCCCGTCATCGGTTTAGTGATCTTTGAGAAGCTCGATATGAACCTCCGATAATAACCCGCTAAACCGAGGAGGCTTCGGATTTCATGTACAGACTTTGGTAATTCCCATTTCTGCACTTGGATAATCTTACTCGGATCTATAGCGATGCCCTCCGCTGAAATAATGTGTCCGAGGAAAGGTACTTGATTAATCCAAAATTCGCACTTGCTGAATTTTGCATAGAGCTTGTGACCTCGCAATCTTTGTAGCACAATATGCAGATGCTCAGCATGTTCTTCTTCTGACTTGGAGTACACCAAGATGCCATCGATAAAGACAACGACGAATTTATCCAACTCCGGCATGAACACTGAGTTCATCAGGTACATAAAAGTGAGCTAGGGCGTTGGTCAACCCAAAAGACATAACGAGATACTCATATAAAACGTATCTCATCGAGAATGCCGTCTTCGAAATATCTTCTGCCCAGATTTTAATCTGATGATATCCGGACCGAAATCCATCTTTGAGAATACTTTAGCACCCACTAATTGATTGAAGAGCATATCAATGCAAGGTAGTGGATACTTGTTCTTGAGGGTAACGGCGTTAATAGGATGATAATCAACACAAAGCTGTAGTGTTTCGTCCTTCTTCTTGACAAACAATGCTGAACAACCCCAAGGTGACGAACTCGGTCGTATGAAGCCCTTGCTCATTAGGGCATTCAGCTGTGTATTCAATTCTGCCAGCTCATTGGGTGCCATCTTGTACGGCCTTTGTGATATCGGTGTTGTTCCCGGCGCAAGTTCAATCTTGAACTCTACTCCCGCTCAGGTGGCATGCCCGGTAAATCATCAGGAAAAACATCTGGATATTCACGTACCACCGGAATGTTCTCTATCTTCACAGTTTCCGAGTGGTTTAATGTTGCAATTTGTTGCCGACTGGCGCCAAGAAATAATACCTGAAGACCGTGCTGTGGGGAGTTGAGCTCAACGGTTCGGTAACTGATGTTGAGAACCGCATTGTGGTAATTCAACCACGACATCCCCCAAATAATATCGATCTTCAAACCCCCAAGAATGATGAGGGTGGTGGGGTATATTCTACCCCCCCCCCCCCCCCCAAACAGAGAGGTGCTCGGGAGACAACGTCGCTTGCTGTAATGCTGCCCTCGGCGAAGATATGGGGTATTGACTCTTTGTAAAAGTAGTTTGGAGCTGATATTGAGCCACAAAAGATTGGCTAATAAAGTTGTGTGTGGTACCGTAATCAAAGAGAATTAACACCGGTAGCTGATTCAAAGAAAACATCTCTGCTAACGCGGCTTCTCCTTTCGGAACATCATCAATCACTGTGTAGTGAATGCTGCCCCTTGTCTACCCTCTTTTTTGCAGATTTAGGTATGGGTCTGAATATTGCAAATATGATGACCCGCAGCCTTGAATTCTCTCCGCACAATACCTAGCATAATGGACCATCTGACCACAAGTGAAACACGGATGTCTCTCCAGTTCTTCACTGACTTGTGGTTGAAAACTAGGTACATATGGCAGCAGCGATGGAGCACAAACCACCGTCCGATGATGCTGCTGTGGAGGTGGTGCAAGTTGTGGTACTTGACCAGCAATCAACCTCTGAGGAGTTGATCATACAGGTGGCCTCCATATTTGATCGGATGGCGTTCGGTACACCAAACGGTATTTTTGGAGCACCTAACTTGTTTTGGCCTGCACGATATCACTCATTTTTCTTTTCTCCGCTTGCAACTCGAGTGTTGGCTTTTCTTGTATGAAAGCCGCATTGACCATGTCGGTGTAATTGCCTTTGTTGAACACGGCTAATTTCTCCTGTAATATGGCACTCAGGCCATAGAAGAAATGGTCACACCGTGCCTCTTCTGTCGCCACATATTCGGGGGTGTATTGAGCCAAATGATTAAACCTTTTGACATATTCAAGGACACTCATGTCCCCTTGTTTTAATTTCAAAAATTCTTCCCGCTTGGTCTTGATAATACCTATCGGTATGTGACGAGCACAGAAGGCTTCACAGAATTCCGTCCATGTCACTTGATGGCCTTCCAGAATGGTGGCAAGATGTTCAACACACCAATTTCCGGCGGCTCCATGAAGTTGTTGAGCGGCAAATACTGTCTTCTGAATCTCATCACACTCGAATACTCCAAATTTGGACACCATGACATGAAGCCACTGATCTGCTTCTACAGGTTCGGTAGGTTCCGTAAAGATTGGCGGTTGAGTTGCCAAAAAATCCAGGTAAGCGTTCCGAGATGGAACGACTTGTTGCGTGTGTTGAAGTATGCCTTGCTGTACCAAGTCTTGGAGTAATCGTGTGTTCTCTTGAGTTGCTTCTTGGAGTAGCCTGGTGTTCTCTTGGTTAGACTCGACAACCCGAGTCATAAGATCCATCCATCCCGTGGATGGTGGTTCCGATGGTGGAATAGAATTATCGCCGCCTCGGCGAGAACTCCCGGCCTTACTCGAAGAGCGGTTATGAACCATACTGCAAATACATTTCGAGATGAGTTAACATGAACTCAACATTATGTGAAGCTAAGGAAAACATGAATATGTCAAAACTTTATGAAAGCAGTAACAACATTCATGTTTACTCAAATCCTTAAAGTATGCATAACTAGTCAACTTTTCTGTACAGAACATACCAGTTTGCACTTAACCCAGGTTTTGATCCAGTTAACAGCATTTTCATAACTCAAGTTGAATACAACAGTTAAAGTTAAATTCAATATCTTTCCAACGAGTATTTCTATGCCTCCAGATCATCTCTGGATCAAAAGTTATGATTTTCCAAATTTGACAGAATTCCTGGATAAAATTTGCCAGCATCTCCTTTGCATGTGGCTGGTTTTATCACAGTTGTATATGCAAATACAATACGAATAAGGACAAACTTTGAACTACAAAAATGTTGAATATCTCATAACCTGTCTAACGATGTATCATATGATCCTTAAGGATTTTTCTACAGAGAGTTATGGCTGAAATACAGAAATGTCCAGAGAGGTTTTGCTTCTGTCCTTGTTCTGGAAAGCTTGCATTCAACTGTACTTTTCACCAATTTGGCGTGCGGTTTTGCTCTGGAGTTCTACTGAGAATTTGTAGAGCACTTAAAAATATTTCCAGAACTGTATCATACAACTACATTGGGTAAAGCTACTCAGAGTTATGCTCTGTCAAAGTCCAGCAAGAATTTCTGCCGGAGACAGAGCACTCTGTTTTTGAAACTTTTGAAGCCTAGTCATTCTCTCATTTGAATCTTAGCTCAAAATAAGAGTTCAGTAACTAATATTTCTTGCAAAACTTCCATTTTTAGTTGAAAGTTAGTTCATGAATCATTTTTTCATAGGGAAGAGGTTATTAAGTTTAGTACGGTGTCGATGCACCGTAAGAGAGATGTCGGTACTACGTTGCCTCACCAAAAGAAAAACTTAACCGGATTATACTGGCATATCCGTATCGGTGGCACTAAGACAGTCACTCGGAAACATGTTCTACTCGTAATATGGTTTTTGTGGTTAATATCTGCATAAGTCACACACAATCATCAAAACGAACCCAGCTCCATAACAGTTTCATACACCCGTCCGTCATCACTCGCACGGGTGTTCTCAAGCCAAACACTCCTTGAGCTACGTGATCACGTTACTAACCACGTGACGAGGTCTCCCGTACTTACCCGTAGCATGCTAGGGAAGGGCGTTGCTCGAATACTCCAAACGACATGAAGAGTCGTAGAAATTGGGTTGTACATTTGGATAGAGTTTTTCAATATGAACCTAAACCAATTTGAATCATCTGATTTGGAGTTTCCTAACTAAAGTTATGCTCTTCTAAAGTTTGATCCAAATCTGAAATTCAAATAAATCCGGGGAAAAGTATAAAGTCTGACGGTGGGATCCGGGGTGACATGGCGCGTTTTGGGAGAAGGACACACAGGGTTACAGGGATATCGGCACACAGTCACAAATGTATCCGGTGCAACAGAAGATCCCAATTGGATTTCTCCTCGCACTGACAGCGGGCCTGGCCCCTTCTTCTTCAACCTTTCGCTATTCCCGCGCTCAGAGCTCACCGGAGCTCACCAGAACACGTCCTACCGACCACCTCCAGGCCCTAAACTCACCGCCAGCCCCTTAATCAACACGAGGAACACGTTGGGGAGGTCGCCCCACGCCGGCGATGACCCCACCATGGCTAGCGACGGTGCGGCGGCTCGGTGTAACTTCGGCAACGTTTATCCGATGGCCTAGCCACTAAAACCTTAGGTTTCCAATCCCTAAAGCACCGATGCGACATGTAGAAGCTCGATCTAAACGCCCCATAGCTCGGGAAAGGCTCTAAAGGTGATCTCACCGTGCGCCCGAGGTGAGAACGACGGTGCGCCGTCGGAAAACCGCTAAATAGGCCGTCAACACGTGATTTCACGCTAGGGTTGCGAAGGAAATTTGTTGCCTACCTAGTCTAGCTCGGTTGTTCTAAGATTGGTGAACTACAAATGAACATCGGTCGGGAATTTGATGATTTCTTACCCGATGGTGGTTTTGCACCGGCCAGAAGAAAATCAGAAAATCCACCGGCGACGATCAACAACTCGGGCCAAGCTTTGGAGGTGAGCAGAATGAAGGTCCAGCACGTCCAAAAGTGCCTTTGCTTGGCTTTGAAAGGTTCCGGTTTGATCTGTCCACGGGAGCCTCTTCCTTTGGTTGCTCTCGGCCACTGCAAGAAGAACTTGTTCCCGCGTGAGGGAAGCCAAGAACTGGTCATCTGTGGTCCGAGAAGGTCGTGGCGGGATCCCTGGCGCTGTTTCACTAATGCTTGAGGCTTCGTACACACGGGAACGAGGGTTCCCGATCGAGACCGTAGTGGCGGCGAGGCCGTCTCTGTTCAGTTCGTGCGTGAGGAAGAACAGACGTCAGTTCTGGGTTTCGTGGGCAAAACGAGCACGGCATGAGGTTATGAGGCCGGGAAGCAGCTCGCCTGCGTGAGTGGGGCCGTGAGGATGTGTCCTCGGTGTGTCTCGGTGTCGCCCGGGGAGCTTCGGTCTGGCTCGAGTGAGAAACAGAGGAACAGACTTCGGTTGCAAGTCTACTGCCCCCAATGACATGTGGGTCCCACAAGTCAGCTCCCTCTTATCCTCTAAAAGATCTCAATTTTTGGCAAACAACCAAATTCAATTGTTGGAAGTTCGAATCTGAACTGCATTTGGATAATTGGAAAGTTTCATTCAAATTCAAATTTAAATTTGAATTCCTATGCAATTCAAAGTCCTCTTTTAAATAGCTAGCAAAGTATCTCCAAAATTCATGAAACTTTGCATAACCACTAATTTGGGCCTGATGAATTCAAATATGAAATCTGATTTTTGATTTGGCTGCTGCAAATGGGATTTTCACCACAACAGTTTGCATTTCTATTGTGCTACCCATTTGAAATTTGGTTGAACATATTAAGTTCAAAAGCTGATTTTTAAACTTTCTATTGCACATGATAATTTCACATATGTGGTTTTTAAATCCAACTTGGTTCCAAGCATGCAAATAAAAATTTAAGTTTGTGTAGAGAGAGCTCTCATGTGCATCATCACATGTGAAAATTTTAAACAAGTCCCGATTTCCTACACGTGAAACCAAATGTTTGTTCAAACTTTAGTTTCTTTGTATTCATATTTTTGGGACCTTTACACTTGTAATCTCTATATGGTATCACGAGACCATTGATCCATCTTGCTTCCGACGTCGCCTTCATTGCGATTTCTCCTCCCACACCTGCTGGCTTCTCTATCTCCAGTCAATCTAACCCCTTTGTTGAATCCCCTCCACAAACTTCTGTTGCTGTCACCACTATTCAGCATGTAAATATTCGAGCTCACGTCCTCAGTGTGCTCGACTATGGTGATTCCAACTTTTCTATATGGAGTTCCTTCTTCGACGCCATGTTTCGTAAGTTCGGCTTGGCAGGTCACATTGACGGGACCATTGATGCCCGCACAATGTGGCACAATGCTGACTGGGTACAAATTGATCATTGCATCATTTCTTGGTTATACAACTCTATTACGCCTAACTTGATGAAGATGATTAGAACTCCTGATCCTACAGCCTATTCTATTTGGTCTGCAATTAGAGGGTTGTTTCTTGACAATGCAGATCAAAGAGCTGTTTATGCTCTTCAGGAATTTCACAGCTTGTTCCAGGGTGAGCTATCAATCTCGGACTACTTCGGGCGCCTTAAAGAGTTGGCCAATCTGTTACGAGATGTCGGTCATCCCATAACTGATGCCTCCATGGTGATCAATGCATTGCACGGCCTGATCTCCAGGTTCAGTCATGCTATTCTCTGTGATCACCGCTCGTAAGCCTCTGCCCACTTTCTTGTTTGTCCAAGATTATTTACTCCAAGATGAGCAACACCAAGCCCATACCGCAAAGATGGAGGCAAATACCGTGTTGTTAGCCACTGGTGCATCTCATCAGTCTAACTCTGGTGTTCCTACTTAAACTAACTCTACACAACCGCCACCGACTCCACCAGCAACATCGTCCAGGTCTTTCTCATCTGGTGGTGACCGACGTCGTAAAGGTCGCAAGTCCAACGGCAAAAAACCTCCTTATTCACGACGGTGAGGGCCTGCCATCGTGAATAATGTACTTATTCACGACGGTCTAGGTCTACCATCGTGAATAAGTGCATTATTCACGACGGCCAAAATCCACCGTCGTGAATATTTTTATTAACGACAGCACCGTCGTTAATAAATTTTGCCGTCATTAATTTGTGGGACCCTTATGCCCTCTAAATTTTGATCAATCACTAAATTGGGATTTGGTTTGTGAAGTGATCAAACTGTGGAATTGGTTTGGTTGAATTTGCAGCAAATGTGAGCTGAAATTCAAATTTGATTTGAATTTAGCCAAAATAGCTCATGTCAAGATCAACTCCAAATGGAGTGAAAATTGGTGTGTGAGCTCATAAAAATGTGCTGAGTGTGAATATGAACCCTACTTTTGAATTTATGGAATGAAAGGAGTTTGAATTTGAATTTAAGTTCAAACTAGCCTTTTACTAATTGTACCCAAAAGTACCTCAAAAGGTTTTGGATTTGGGTGAAATTTGGCCTGAGCATTCCTAACAAAGTTTAAGAGTTAATCATATGCTCAGCCCCTATATGATGCATGTGGGAAATACCACTTTTGCACTTTGTGAGTTTATCTCCTAATAAATCTATTGATGGTGGTTACTTGCTCTTCAATTGTGTTCATGTGATTATCACAAATGAGGTGAGGTGTAGGTGTGATGAACACTTTTAGCACATGAAAACTTGGGCCCTTACACCCGAGGCTATAGGCTATGGTTTGGTTTACAGTTTGCTCGAGGATGATCGCAGCAGGCCTAGGAAGCTTACTCTAGACCCGGTTGAACCCTAACCGAATGTACTCGATGAATTTTTCATTTTGTGAGCTATGGTTTAAAGAACCCGCCGGTGTTAAACCCTAAATTCTGGCCGGCATGGTCCATGCCATGGCTCTACCATTGGAGGACAGCTAGTAGGGTTCAAGACGCACCTCTGGGATCAGTTGGTGGCTCGGAAGCTCGACGAGATCACCCGGACGACGAGTCGGCGCGGTAGCGGAAAAACCAGGACGCCAGGAAGAACTTGTCCGGGTTCGGCAACGCTGCGAGGGAGCGACTTTCCTGTAGTACGTACTATGTACAATCCGTGGACAGGAGTTGTGCAAGCCTGGCCGATGAACATCTGGTGCCCTTCCTCAACTGGTCTTCTTGGCTCTCGACCAGGGAATACCCAGCAACAGGCATTGCAAGCATCAGTCATGCCTGGTGTCTATGAAGGACAATCTTCCGGCGTTTCTCATCCTCAAGCCCCTTCCAGATTACTGACTGCACTTGATAATCTTCCACCACCAAGTCAGTACAATGGCAATGACGAGTGGATTCTCTACGCAAGAGCCAACTCCCACATGGCACATTACCCAGGTATTCTATCTTTCACTTCCTCCCCATATGTTTCCTCTCACATTATTGTTAGGAATGGCACAAGATTACCAGTGCATCGCACTAGTAACATAACCATCCCCACATCTTCTACACCACTTAAACTTAACAATGTACTGATATCACCACACTTGATCAAGAATCTGATATCCGTACATACTCTTACCAAAGATAATTCCGTTTTCGTGACTTTTGATCCTTTCGGTTTCTCTATTAAGGATTTTCACACGGGACGAGTCTTCTCCACTGTGATTTGATGGGTGACCTCTACTCTTTCCACAAGCAACCAAATAACCTTGCTCCTCGAAGTCTTGTTGCCGATGTCAGCACCGACCTTTGGCACACACGCCTTGGCCACCCTGGTCATAGACATCTACAACAAATTCTTCGTAGTTTTCAGTTTAGCTGTTCTAAGGCATCCATTCATTCATGTGCGTCATGTCAATTGGGCAAGCATGTCAAATTACCCTTCGGGACTTCTTCCAACATTTCTATTTTGCCATTCCAATTACTACATTGCGATGTGTGGACATCCCCCATATGTAGTAATTCCGGTTTTAAATATTATCTTGCCATTCTTGATGATTTTTCTCATTTCGTTTGGACTTTTCCATTACGGAATAAATCTTACGTCTTGTCCAACATTTATCTACTTTCATGCCTTTGTGCTCAATCAATCTCAACGTCTGATTATTTGCTTTCAGACAGACAATGTCAGGGAATTCGACAACAATGCCTTTCGTTCATTCATGATACAGCATCGCATTATTCTTCGACTCACCTGTCCATATACGTCTGGGCAAAATGGACATGCCGAGCGCATTTTGCGTACTCTCAACGATAGTATGCTGTATGCACATGTTATTATTGCATGCTGGTGCTCCCCTTACATTTTGGCCGGATGCCTTAGCCACAGCTACATATACACTTAATCGCCAACCCTGTCACAAACGTGACAATATCACTCCCTATGAGCTTCTATTTGGTCGCCCGCAACATACGATCACATGCACGTTTTTGGTTGCCTATGCTTTCCCCATATATCTTCTATGGCACCTCACAAACTTGCACCACGTTCTACTCCATGCATTTTTCTTGGCTATCCTGCTTATACAAAGGGATATCGGTGCTACAATCCTCAAACCCGGCGTGTGCTAACAACCTGGCATGTTACTTTCAATGAGTTTAAATTTCCTTTCAGGAGCATGAAGGAACAAATCTCATCTTCTACCATGCGGAATAATGCACATGAAGAATAATGTCCCTATATTGCAGCAGCCAGCGGCAGATCCAAGGAATTCTGTTTCGACGGCCGAATATTCAGCCCAGGCAACCAACGCAGCATTAATGCCGGCTCCTGATCCAAGGTTGATGCAGCATCCTCAGAATTCGGCCACAGATCCGAGTTTGATTCGAGATCATTCAATCTCCAACGAACAGACAACTGCTGCGGGATCTTCTGCGGCTACTGTGCCACAGAACCGAGATCCTTATATTCATGCAGGAACACATCACATGTTGAAAAGAGCTAAATCTGGTATTTTTCAACCAAATCCCAAATATGCTCATCTGTCAACTGATGTTTCTTCTCCACCAACATCTGTCCGTGCTTCCATGAAAGATCCGGCTTGGCTGCAAGCTATGGAAGACGAGATATCTGCCTTACGGGCAAACCGCACATGGACTTTAGTGCCAGGCCCACCCGGTGCAAAAATAATCACTGGCAATTGGATTTTCAAAAACAAATATAATTCCGATGGTACATTGGAAAAAGGAAAGCTCGATGGGTTGTCCACGGGTTCACTCAAAGACCCGGTATTTATTTTGATCAAACATTCTCTCCAGTGATAAAACCTGCGACTAAAAGAACCGTGCTACATATTGCTGCTTCTCGTCATTGGCCAGTACACCAATTGGATGTCAAGAATGCATTCTTACACGGTCATCTCAATGAGAAGGTTTATTTCTTCCAACCCGCTGGCTTTGTTGACAAGAATCATCCGGACTTTTATGTCTTTTATCCAAGTCCCTATATGGTCTAAAACAGGCACCACGTGACTGGTTTCAAACATTTGCCAGTGAATTGTGCTCAATGGGTTTCACTTCAACAAAGTCAGACTCCTCATTATTTGTCTTCCGCGAAGGTTCAGTCACGGCCTATCTCTTACTATATGTGGATGACATAGTTCTTACGGCATCCTCATCCACGTTGATGAACAAAATCATTCATCACCTGCAACAGAAATTTGCAATGAAAGATTTAGGTCCACTACATTATTTTCTTGGCATTCATGTTCAGAGAACAGCAGATGGTTTCCTACTCAACCAATCTACTTATGCTGCAGAGATTCTATCTCGAGCAGGGATGATAAACTGCAAACCAGTTTCCACTCTGGTTGACACCAAATCAAAAGTATCCTCAAGTGATGGTTCACTTGCCACAGATACATCTCTCTACAGAAGTATTACAGGAGCTTTGCAATATTTGGTGCTCACCCGTCCGGACTTGGCCTATGCAGTTAATAAAGCATGTTTGCACATGCATGTACCTGATAGTGCCCACTGGTCCCTTGTGAAGAGAATCCTACGATATATCAAAGGGACAATGAACCATGGTCTGCATATACGAGGTTCTTCTGATATCACACTCACAACATACACAGATGCCGATTGGGCTGGGTGTCCCGACACTCGAAGATCAACATCAGGTTACTGCGTCTTTCTTGGCGACTCTCTCATCTCTTGGTCCTAAAAAAGACAAAGTACCTTCTCATGATCTAGTGCTGAAGCAGAGTATCAGGGAGTAGCTAATGCGGTGGCTGAATGTTGTTGGATCAGACAGTTGCTCCAAGAACTATTCGTACCTCTCAAAAGTGCAGCCATCATATATTGTAACAATGTGTCTGCAGTTTACCTCAGTCCCAACCCGGTTCATCATCGACGAACCAAACACATTGAATTGGACATTCATTTTATTCGGGAATGCGTAACCCTACATGAGATCAAAGTTCTACATGTCCCTACACACAAGCAGTATGCTGATATCATGACAAAAGGATTGCCTACATCTTTACTTGAAGAATTATGCAACAGTCTATGCGTCATTAATACCAAAGCTTCGACTGAGGGGTGTTTAGGAATTAGTCATTTGTGTAACAACTTTTGTTAGCGATAAGCTCATCTGCATGCGTAACGGCTGAAGCCCTCACACCGATCCAGGAATTGAGAGCTCCTAGCGTCGGACCTTGTGTATAAATACACATCATCGATGAATGAATTAGTGTGAACAATTCTTGTACACCCTGTACTCTCTATAGAAGGTATTTAAAATGATTATACCCGAGTGTATGGCAAGAAAGTTAAAAACATCTAAAACTTGCAAGGTAAAACGGCCCATTTATCAAGCCAATCGTGGCTTAAAGAGTGTTTGTGGGCATACTATGTTTGCCCCAAAACAGGGGGCATTGTTGAGAATAAAAAATGGTTGTGATGTTTTACAGGTATGAGAAACCGAGAAACGAGTTGGAAGAGGGCCTTTGTAACATCCTAAAAATTGTAAAGTCGAATTTGCAAGCAAGTGAATGTTTTGCATGTTCAAAAGATTTGGAAATTCAAATCAGAATTGAATTGGAAAGAGAAACAGAAAAGGAAAAAAAGAAAAGAAAAGAAAAGAGAAAACAACTCCTGGGCCGAAACCCACCTGAGCAGGCCAACCAGCCCGCACCCTTTCTCCCCTCCTCCTCTCACTGCCGCACCAGACCCACCTGTCAGCTCTTTCTCTCCCAACCGTCACCGAGTCTCCCGCACTCTTCCCGTGCCGAGAATCCATGCTGCCCGCCCGATTTCTGTGTGCTCGCCCACGATTCCGATTTCTCCACCACAAACCGCACGATCTCAACCTCCCTAGCCCTCCTCCTCCACGGTTTAAGCGATACCCGACCCCAACTCCTCTTCCTCGCACACTCTCGCCATCGCTCTCGGTAAGGCGCCACCAAAACTCCGAATTCTTCTCTGTACAGTGTCGTTTCTTCCCATCTAACCGGCCTCACATCTCCGCAGCACCGTGCACAAGCCGTAGACGCCGACCCCGGGGAGAAACTTCGTCGGAAACAACCATCCCGACGCTCGCTGGTAAGAAGCCGCCGGCACTCGCCGGTGAAACCCTCAAATTACTTGGTTTCGATCCACCCTAATCATCGGTACTCCATCTACGGACCACAGTGAAGCTCTGCGACCGAAAAGACTTGAAGAAAGTCGGACCCGAACGCCTCCCGACGCCGTTCGCCGATGACCGCCGTGCAGCACCGTTGTCGACTGTCTTCCGGGCCCTCGGATCCATCAAAACACCCTAGGTGAGCTCCCCTACTCCCCCTCCATCAATCCACGCGAAGAAACCCGAGTTCTAGGGCAGGTAGGCACGTTTTCGCAAAAACCCGATGAGGTCGCCGGCGAGAACCGTCGAGCGCTGCCGCGTACCCCTTCGCTCTGGCCGGAATGACGTGGCCGCCTAATCTCCATCCATTTTAAATCATGCGGAAGAAAATAGATCGCCCCGTACCCCTTCGCGGATCTAATCCGAGCGGCACGTTTAAGATCCGACGACCCGTAGTGATCCTGGGTTATAACTGCCGGAAATTTTACACGCTACCCCCTGAGGCTCTCAGGAAACATGAGCTAGCCCCTGAATTTTCGATTCTACCCCCTAGGTTTTCCAGGAATCGTGCAGAAGCGTGTAGATTTCTGTTTTAAGCCCGAAAACCTTCTGTATTTAAGAAATTTAACCGGGAAACTTTGAAACCAGCCCCTGTATTCACATTTAAGTGAGGATTAGCTCTAAATTTGGGAATTAGGCACTCATATTAGGATTAGGAAAATAGTTTACTGCTTTAGTTAATCACAAATGAGCTTTAGGTCTAAAACAAAATAAAAAGAGTGGGATTTAAATTCAGAATTTTATATGAAATTAATTACAGCAGCAAATTTGCACAAAAATGGAACCCAAAATAATTTCTAACTTCTAGGAAATTTCTGAATACTCTGTTTTGGTATTTTGGGCAATATATATATATTCTGTAAATGTGTTTATTTTGCTGTTTTAATGCTGAAATTCAATTTTAGGTATAGAAATAAATCTGAATACATTGAAAAATGTATATACATACTTAGGAAATGTCATATAAGTTTCTTGAACATAAAGTTTCAATTTGAAAGTGGATAGGAAGTATGAAATTCTGTTTAAGGTTAGAATATACTCTTTTATGCAAATTTTGTAGCTAAAGAGTGTGGTATTTAATAAAGAAATTAGTTTAAAATTTACAACTCAGTTTATGTGTGCACTTAAAAGCTGAATTTCAAATTTGGAAGCCATATATGTGTTTAAAGAGTGTAAGTATACTTAGGCACAACTCATATAGTGTGAAATTTGGATAAAAACAAAGTTTACATGTAATATATATGCACACATACACACAAAATTTTGGTTGGGATATTATAGGAAACTAAAAAGAACAAGTCGACAATGAGACACCCAAAATGAACATATATATGTAGACCTTGGTAGTTTTAGGTTAAATTAATAATGTGAAACAAGGTTGTGTGTACGTTTGACTTGCATGAGTGTATGTGTGGATGATTGCTTATGGAGTGTTGTTTTATTTTGCTATGTGTATGTTGGCATGAGTAGAACCAGCCCCAGTGCCGGTTCTCACTTTCCAAGATCAAGACTTCCTATTCCTGGAGCAGCAGGAAGAAGGCAAGTGTCCTTGACCACTTTGCACCTAAGCTAGAGGTGCAGTACGACACCACTCGAGTTTCTCACGCAGAATGCGAGGAGTGGAAGTCGCAGGTGAGGATCTATTATGAGAACAAGCTGCTCAAGATCCACAATTCGCCAGCATGGAGGTCTACCATGGCGGAGGCTGAGAAGGACGCCACTTGGGAGGCAATCACTTGCCAGAGCTACACCAACCGTCGCCGCCTTGAGGGGACTCAATACATGTACACCCCTCGGTGACAAAGTGGAAGTGCGGTGTTCAACTACGAGCCAATCCATGAAGGTTGCAACGTAGTGCAGATGGAGATGAGCCTCAAGGTAGGAGTTGACGTCAGCACCAGGCTACAGAACTGCCAACAGGAGCTTCAAGACGTACGTGACCTTTTGAAGAAGACGGAGGCCATAATGCGTGGACTGATAAGGATGAGGGATGGAGAAGTGAGTGATCTCTATGCTTTAGATGGAGACACTTGGACTCCGGACTCTCCAGACCGTAGGGCAGCCAAACGCCCTCATGCTTCTCCAGCACCTGAGGCCTCCACAGCTGAGTCAGAGGCTAGCACTCCTGATGGTGATGGCGGGAACCCACAGGAGGATGCACAGAACCCAGGGGACAACTAGGATAGGTGTCCTTGCTCATGTAGTAGCTCGTGTAGTACGCATGTATTGTATTGACTAGTGTGTAATGGTTGATTAGTGTACTTGTTTAGGTTAATGATGTAATGTGTTGTTAGTGTATGAACGTGAGTTGTGAAAGCCGTAGGCTTATGTTCACAACCTCGTTAGTGTATGTAAATATCTATTAAGGAATATAAATGCTTAGTTTGTTTCAACCATTATCATTTAATAAACGAAGTAGAAACTTTTGTAACTTTTGTGTAGGACTGATGAAGTAAATGCACAACGTAATACACTTAAGAGAATATTTATACATTAAGTTTAAACATAGTCTTTCACAATAGATGGCAGGAAGAAGGAGACGCAACGAAGGGAACAACAACAATGAGGCTGCAGAGTTTACTTTACCTGGATGGCAGCCACGAGTTGCACATAGAGCTGATGGAGAGGTGATACAACAGATGATGAACATGCAAAACCAACTCATTCAAAACTTGACACAAGTGGTGGCCAACATGCAACAACCTCAACCACAAATTCAGAATGCACCACGTCAACCAAAGTTAAATGAGTTCCTAAGCACCCAACCACCAAGGTTCGACAATGCTATAGAGCCATTGGAAGCTGATGATTGGCTCAAGAATATTGAGAACAAGTTGCAGATCATACAATGCCCACGACGTGAGAGGGTACTCTTTGCTTCTCATCAACTATATGGATCTGCAGTGGACTGGTGGACGACATACAAAGAAGCTCATGAGGATCCAGAAAGTATCTCATGGAATAAGTTCAAACTCGCCTTCCGCAATCACTATGTTACAGCAGGAGAAATCAAGAACAAGCGGAAGGAGTTCCTCAACCTGAAGCAAGGTAGCATGTCCGTGTGAGAATACCTTACTAAGTTCACACAGTTATCTCGCTATGCTCCGGGAGACATAGACACGGATGAAAAGAAACAAGACTGTTTCATTGAGGGCTTGAACTTAGAAATACAGTATGCCATGTCTTCAAGTGACTATGAAAGTTTCCAAAATCTTATCAACAAGGCTTTCATAGTGGAAAGAAAAAGACAGAAGTTAGTTAAGGAGCGAAAGAGGAAAATGAATTGGCAAGGACAATCTTCTAGCAGCAACAGTCGGCCCCGTTTCTCATCACCGCCGACGGGAGCAATGAATCGACCTATAGCTCCCAATCAGTTTCAGAGGAGCTACAACCATGCTGCTAGGAATCCAACCTTTCAACCACAACAGCAGCGACAACAAGTACAGCAACAACGTCCTGCCTTTCAACCTCGTCCTGCAGGGTCAAACCCTCCAAATGCACAACATGGCAACAAAGCACCAATGAACAAGGTCACAGGGCAATGCTTCAACTGTGGAGAAACGGGACACTATGCCAACCGGTGCCCCAACAAGAAGCCACCTCAACCACAGAATCTTGTGCGTGGCAAGGTGAATCATGTGACCATGGAGGAAGCACAAGAGGCACCAGATGTGGTGATTGGTATGTTCTCCGCCAATACTTATCCTGCTACAATTCTGTTTGACTCTGGTGCAACACACTCATTCATAGCCAAGGAATTCATAACCAAGCACAACTTACCAATTACATCTATGAATCGAGTGTTATTAGTGAATTCTCCTGGAGAAGAAATAAAGACAAAACAAATATGTCCCAAGGTAAAGCTAGGAGTTAATGGAGTAGAATTCCTTGCAAATCTCATTGTGATAGAATCACAAGGGATAGATATCATCTTGGGGATGGACTGGTTAATCAAGTATAAAGGAGTTATACATTGTTCAACGAGAACAGTGGAACTAACACATACGGATGGAACAAAGGTTGAGTTCACATCTATTCAAGTACCCTCTGGAAATGTTCAACTCAACAAGACCGAAGTAGTTATTGAGGACATAAAGGTGGTCAATGAATTTCCAGATGTATTTCCCGAGGAGTTACCAGGTATGCCACCGGATCGAGAAGTAGAATTCATTATAGAATTAGTACCTGGTACTGCTCCCATATATAAAAGACCATATCGGATGGATACCCAACAGTTAGCAGAACTCAAGGATCATATCCGAGAGTTGTCGGAGAAAGGGTATATCCGTCCTAGTTCCTCACCATGGGGAGCTCCGGTCATATTTGTACCAAAGAAGGATGGAACCAAGAGGTTGTGTGTAGATTACCGTGCCCTCAATGAAGTGACAATCAAAAACAAGTACCCTTTACCTCGCATTGAGGACTTGTTTGATCAATTAAGAGGTTTATGCGTATTCTCTAAGATTGACCTCCGTTCCGGATATCATCAACTAAAGATAAGAGAATCAGATATCCCGAAGACAGCATTTGTTTCTAGGTATGGACTGTATGAATATACAGTTATGCCTTTTGGACTAACAAATGCTCCGGCATATTTCATGTACCTTATGAATAAGGTGTTCATGAACTTGGACAAGTTTGTAGTAGTGTTCATTGATGATATCCTCATATACTCAAAGAATGAGAAAGAACATGAAGAGCACCTGAGAATAGTATTGCAAAAACTAAGAGAAAACCAACTTTATGCCAAATTCAGTAAGTGTGAATTTTGGCTTAAGAAAATTGCTTTTCTGGGACATATTATCTCCGAAGGAGGAATATCAGTTGATCTAGAAAAGATATCTGGTGTTCAAAAGTGGAAGACACCAGAGAATGTCGGAGAAATCCGAAGCTTCTTAGGATTGGCAGGCTATTACCGAAGGTTCATCGAAGGATTTTCAAAAATAGCCAAGACACTCACAAAGATGTTGGAAAAAGGAGCTGCTTTTATATGGTCTCAAGAGTGCGAATCAAGCTTTCAAGAATTAAAGAAGAAGTTAACAACTGCCCCGGTCTTGGTTATGCCTGATATGGAGAAATCATTCTCTGTATATTGTGATGCTTCATGACAAGGGTTAGGATGTGTGCTTATGCAAGAAGGGCATGTTATTGCCTATGCTTCCCGACAACTTCGGAAGCATGAGAAGAGCTATCCTACCCATGACCTAGAGTTGGCAGCAGTTGTACATGCATTGAAGTTATGGAGACATTACCTAATGGGTAAAAGAACTGAGATCTATACCGATCATAAGAGTTTGAAGTATATCTTCACTCAGCCAGATCTCAACCTTCGGCAAAGGAGATGGTTGGAGTTCATTAACGATTTTGATGTGGGAATCAATTACCATCCTGGAAAAGCTAATGTGGTTGCAGATGCCTTGAGCAGAAAGACACATGTTAACATGTTAACAATGAGAGATCTACAACCCCAACTTTGTGAAGAATTCGCAAAACTCAACTTATGCTTGGTGAATCATACAGAAGCCATAACAATGGAAGTTGACTCAACTCTAGAACAAGATATACGAAATGGACAAAAGAATGATGAAAAGATCAAAGAAATCAAGGAGTTGATCAAAGAAAATAAAGCCCTGGGATTTAGAGAAGATGAGAATAGTATCATATGGCATGGTAAAAGAATATGTGTACCAGACATCAAGGAAATAAAGAAGTTAATTTTAAAAGAGGCTCATGATTCTGATTATTCTATCCATCCTAGAAGTACAAAGATGTATCATGATCTTAAGACAAGGTATTGGTGGTACAGAATGAAAAGAGATGTTGCAGAGCATGTAGCATTGTGTGACACATGTCAACTAGTCAAAGCAGAACACCAAAGGCCTGCAGGGCTATTACAACCACTAAAGATATCTGAATGGAAGTGGGAAGAAATTGGGATGGACTTCATAGTGGATTTGCCTAGGACACAAACAGGGTATGACTCAATATGGGTGATAGTGGATAGATTGACCAAAGTTGCTCACTTTATTCCAGTGAAAGAAAATTATAACGGTTCCAAACTAGCAGAACTGTATATGTCGAGAATAGTCTGCCTACATGGTGTACCTAAAAAGATAGTATCAGATAGAGGTACACAGTCCACTTCAAGATTTTGGCAGAAATTACATGAGTCCATGGGAACTCGATTAAATTTCAGTTCTGCATATCATCCACAAACTGATGGGCAAATAGAAAGGACCAATCAAATTCTTGAAGATATGCTCAGAGCCTGTGCTCTCAAAAATAGTAGGAGTTGGGATAAGAATTTGCCATATGCAGAATTCTCCTACAATAATAGCTACCAAGCAAGTATGAAGATGTCCCCATTTGAGGCTCTATATGGAAGAAGATGTAGAACTCCACTGTTTTGGGATCAAATAGGTAAGGATAAGGTGTTTGGACCTGAAGTACTAAAAGATGCAGAAAAGAAAGTAAGAGAAATTCGCAATAATCTAAAGATAGCTCAAACAATACAAAAGAGTTATGCGGACACAAGGCGAAGAGAACTAGTCTTCGAAGTGGGAGACTATGTGTATCTCAAAGTGTCACCCATGCGTTGACTAAAGAGATTCAAAGTAAGAGGGAAACTAGCACCTCGGTATATCGGACCATTCAAGATACTGGAACGCAAAGGAGAGGTAGCATATCAGTTGGAGTTACCCTCCCGGTTGTCGGATGTACACGATGTGTTCCACGTATCACAACTCAAGAAGTGTTTGAGAACACCAGAAGAACAACTACCAATGGATGAGTTGGATATACAAGAAGATCTTTCATATACCGAGTACCCTGTAAGAATTATAGACACAATGGAAAAGGTTACAAGAAACAAAGTAATTCGTATGTGCAAGGTTCAATGGAAACATCATTCAGAAGCAGAAGCTACATGGGAAAGAGAAGACGAACTCAAGTCACAATTCCCTAATCTATTCCCTTTGTAAACTCCAATCTCGAGGACGAGATTTTTCTTAAGGGGGGTAGAATTTGTAACAACAGAATTTTACAGAAAACAAGCGCCAAACTTCTCCCCCTCTCTTCCCCACTACAACCAGGGCCCAGCCGTCAGCCCCTTCCCCTCCAAAAACCGCCGCCGACCGCTCTCTCTCTTCTCCAACCAATCTATTATCGCATGTGATCGAAATGTCTCGGTAACAGGCAAAACTCGGCGCCCCTTCGGCAACCGTCGCGCCCCACACCGCCACCTCCTCATCCTCTATATAAGCAGGCAGATCCCGGCCGAAATCACCCACAGAAACCGCTCAATTTGTCTCGGTAGACAAAACCGCCCCTTTCCAAAATTCTTCGAAATTCTCTCTGATCAATCGGTTCTAACCCTCCCTACACCATCACAAGGCCTCCAGAAGGGAATCCCGACAAGAATCATCGAAGGTCTACGCTTGGGAAGCGCTGCCGACGAAGATCGCCGGAGATCGCCACTGCTCGCCGTCGACAGCCCTCTCCGGCCTGTTCTGGTCTCCGAAAACCTCTTAGGTGAGTTCCCCATCGCCTCCTCTACGTTTTGGTGTAAAGAGCACACGAAACGGTGAAGAATCGGCGAGAACCGAGAGTTTACGGCGAGGTCGCCGCCGCTCGCCGGCACGCGCAGCCGCCGGCCGCGAAGGAGAAGGGGGTGAGGCGACGTGGCCGCTTCTGAGCCCTCGGATCCGAAGTGAACGGTTAGAATTAAAAGAACCGATACTGGTTCGATTCTTTTAATCTGGGCCGTTGATCTCAGATCCAACAGCCCACATTTAAAACAGGCCATAACCGTTGGAAATTTCACAGAGGGACCCCTAGAGATTTAAATAACTAGGAAATAGCCCCTGTGATTTACAGAATCAACCCTAGGCTTATAGAAAATTGGAAATTTACTGTGAATTAGCCAAATAGCCCCTGTGCATTTTAGAAATTGGTAAAACAGTTCTGTAATTTCAATTTGAACCCTAGAAAAGTTGTAACTATCACAAATTGACCCAAATCAGTTTAAAAATTTGAATTTAATTTTGTAACTAATCAAATTAGGTTAAATGATTTCTGAAAAATGTTAGAAACTTATTAAAAACCCTGTTTAAACATTCTGACCAGAATATTAAATCTGAAATTAAAAGTAATTAGTTCCAAAGACTGAAATTAATTATATAATGACAAATTAATTCTGAAAATTTAAACAAAAATAATATAAATATCAGAAAAATTGTAGAAATTTATTAAACAGCACAATATTATTCTGTTTTATGTTTTTATGTATTTGAAGTTTCTGTAGTCTAGAATAATTATTTAAATGGCTGAAAATGAATTTTTAAGTATTAAATAAATACTGAAATATAGATAAAAATATTATATAATGAAGGAAAATTATGAAAACTGTCTCAAATATATAAATAGGTTCTGAAATGTAGAAAATAGTAATATGAGTTCTGGAAATCATTATAGTAATAATTTAAATGACTTTTAGGATTTAATTAATTAACATATATACACATAAAATTTTAAAATTATTTCAAATCATCTCACAAATTGAAAATGAGTGTTTGGCTATAGCAAAAATAAAGTAGAAGAATATATGTAACCAATTGAAACCTATTTTCATTCCAACCCACATGAAATTACATGAAATCAATAGGTGTATGTGTGTAACCCAATATATATGATTAAAATGCATTGTCAAGATTCTTATGTAATGTTTGGCATTATTTTGTGTGCATATGTATGGATAGAACCAACCCAAGAACTGTTTCATAACCTTCAAGAGCAAGAGTTTGAAGTGAATCACTCTTCATTTAAAGGCAAGTGTTCCTTGACCACTTTGTTCCTATTCTAGGATGATTAGTTAGGATGCTTGCATGATGTTATTAACATGAAACCTAATTTAGGTTGTTTCCATAGTTATATTCCTTTATCATACCTTGTTAAACCATGGAGGGACTTAGTTGATAATTGTTGGTTATCATTTTATGTGCTTAGCCATGCTTAGTATTTAGAGAATGAATGAAACATAAATGTGGTTAGTCTTTGTGGAATTATATGAAAGATACAAGTGTGTGTATCATGGTGATTGGAATCTAGACAGGCTGGTTGTTTTGGATGGTGCTTCGTGCACGAGACTCGGGTTAGTGATAGTGCCTGTCTTAGATTCTAAGGACCGGTTCATGGAACAGTTAACCTGGCTTTACAGTGCCACCACAAGACTGAGATGGGGCAGCTTGGCCAATTCATTAGGAGTTTGCCGGTATAGTATGAGTGTTTGGATGGTGCGGGGAATGGGAGTCCATTTTTGACTGCCCTGGGAACTGCAAGGCTCAAGAGGGGGCTTCTGTAGGGGAGGGTTACTCCCAGGAACTACAGCGGTGAAACCTCAGTGGGCTTGTACTTGCCGGTAGGCCCTTTGTAAAGGCCATGTAGTGATCTCCTGATCGCACACCAAAGAAAGTGTGTAATGTGGCTTGCAACCACGGATATCAGGGAGGTTTCTTAGTCCACCTGGCAACAGGGGATGAAATCACTACTTGTGGGTAAAGTGGTACAATCTCTGCAGAGAACCAAACTGTCATGACAGCCGTGCTCACGGTCAAGAGTGGCTTGGACTTGTCCATGATTAGGGAAACATGGATGTGAGTTGAAAGAGGTTGTTGGGTGGTGTAACCTAACATTAATGACTTAATTATGAGGTTAGTGGGATTATCACTTAGTAAGATAGGTTGCTAATCAAAGCTAAGGCTTAGGATTAATGCATAGTGCTTAACCATGTTAGCCTTCCTTGCTATTAGCCTTCATAACATTCTTTCCTACACTTGCTGAGTACCTTTGGTACTCAAACTTGCTTTTGTTGGATGTCGTATGCTGCTCAGGTCCAAATGAAGACAATGACTTCGATGAGGAGGATTTTGATCCCGAAGAGTTATTCTAGGTTGGCGTAACCCCCGGGCAATGCATGTGGATTGGAGGACCATTATTTAGACTTCCGCTGGTTGTAAATATTAGTGTGAAAACACTCTTATTATTCTATTATGGCATATGATGTAATATAAAGTTACCATTGACTTTGGCATGTAATACAATGATATTTCACTATTGTCGGCACATGTATGAGTCAACTGATCCTGGCATACATGTGAGTATACGCTCGGGTGTTTCTTATGGAATACCGGGTGTGACAAAGTGGTATCAAAGCCAGGTTGCCCGTAGGACGCGAACCTAGTTAGAAATGGACGGGATAGACATCACTATTTCATTAAAAACTATTTTACTAAATATTTTGTTAGAAGGAGGATATTTAAATTATATATATGTTGTCTAACCTCATCTATACTCAAAATTATATTATTGATTATTTTCTAACACATTTTAATTTTTTCTTGAAACAGATGGCACACACACGTCTTACGGCCCGTAAGTCCACCGGAGGACGAGTTCCTCGACACCAGCTGGCTGAACGCACTGTCGAGGATGTGGACAACCCCGCCACTTACCAGACCCACGGGAAGTCTACTAGAGGCATGGTGGATTGCCTTAGACACCTCCTTCGCTGTGCTGGTTATACCGGCAAGCTAGAGGTGCAGTACGACACCACTCGAGTTTCTCGCGCAGAACGCGAGGAGTGGAAGTCGCAGGTGAGGATCTATTATGAGAACAAGCTGCTCAAGATCCACAATTCGCCAGCATGGAGGTCTACCATGGCGGAGGCTGAGAAGGACGCCACTTGGGAGGCAATCACTTGCCAGAGCTACACCAACCGTGGACGCCTTGAGGGGACTCAATACATGTACACCCCTCGGCGACAAAGTGGAAGTGCGGTGTTCAACTACGAGCCAATCCATGAAGGTTGCAACGTAGTGCAGATGGAGATGAGCCTCAAGGTAGGAGTTGACGTCAGCACCAGGCTACAGAACCGCCAACAGGAGCTTCAAGACGTACGTGACCTTTTGAAGAAGACGGAGGCCATAATGCGTGGACTGATAAGGATGAGGGATGGAGAAGTGAGTGATCTCTATGCTTCAGATGGAGACACTTGGACTCCGGACTCTCCAGACCATAGGGCAGCCAAACGCCCTCATGCTTCTCCAGCACCTGAGGCCTCCACAGCTGAGTCAGAGGCTAGCACTCCTGATGGTGATGGCGGGAACCCACATGAGGATGCACAGAACCCAGGGGACAACTAGGATAGGTGTCCTTGCTCATGTAGTAGCTCGTGTAGTACGCATGTATTGTATTGACTAGTGTGTAATGGTTGATTAGTGTACTTTTTTAGGTTAATGATGTAATGTGTTGTTAGTGTATGAACGTGAGTTGTGAAAGCCGTAGGCTTATGTTCACAACCTCGTTAGTGTATGTAAATATCTATTAAGGAATATAAATGCTTAGTTTGTTTCAACCATTATCATTTAATAAACGAAGTAGAAACTTTTGTAACTTTTGTGTAGGACTGATGAAGTAAATGCACAACGTAATACACTTAAGAGAACATTTATACATTAAGTTTAAACAGTCTTTCACAATAGATGGCAGGAAGAAGGAGACGCAACGAAGGGAACAGCAACAATGAGGCTGCAGAGTTTCCTTTACCTGGATGGCAGCCACGAGTTGCACGTAGAGCTGATGGAGAGGTGATACAACAGATGATGAACATGCAAAACCAACTCATTCAAAACTTGACACAAGTGGTGGCCAACATGCAACAACCTCAACCACAAATTCAGAATGCACCACGTCAACCAAAGTTAAATGAGTTCCTAAGCACCCAACCACCAAGGTTCGACAATGCTATAGAGCCATTGGAAGCTGATGATTGGCTCAAGAATATTGAGAACAAGTTGCAGATCATACAATGCCCAGGACGTGAGAGGGTACTCTTTGCTTCTCATCAACTATATGGATCTGCAGCGGACTGGTGGACGGCATACAAAGAAGCTCATGAGGATCCAGAAAGTATCTCATGGAATGAGTTCAAACTCGCCTTCCGCGATCACTATGTTACAGCAGGAGAAATCAAGAACAAGCGGAAGGAGTCCCTCAACCTGAAGCAAGGTAGCATGTCCGTGCGAGAATACCTTACTAAGTTCACACAGTTATCTCGCTATGCTCCGGGAGACATAGACACGGATGAAAAGAAACAAGACTGTTTCATTGAGGGCTTGAACTCAGAAATACAGTATGCCATGTCTTCAAGTGACTATGAAAGTTTCCAAAAGCTCATCAACAAGGCTTTCATAGTGGAAAGAAAAAGACAGAAGTTAGTTGAGGAGAGAAAGAGGAAAATGAATTGGCAAGGACAGTCTTCTAGTAGCAACAGTCGGCCCCGTTTCTCATCACCGCCGACGGGAGCAATGAATCGACCTATAGCTCCCAATCAGTTTCAGAGGAGCTACAACCCTGCTGCTAGGAATCCAACCTTTCAACCACAACAGCAGCGACAACAAGTACAGCAACAACGTTCTGCCTTTCAACCTCGTCCTGCAGGGTCAAACCCTCCAAATGCACAACAAGGCAACAAAGCACCAATGAACAAGGTCACAGGGCAATGCTTCAACTGTGGAGAAACGGGACACTATGCCAACCGGTGCCCCAACAAGAAGCCACCTCAACCACAGAATCTTGTGCGTGGCAAGGTGAATCATATGACCATGGAGGAAGCACAAGAGGCACCAGATGTGGTGATTGTTATGTTCTCCACCAATACTTATCCTGCTACAATTCTGTTTGACTCTGGTGCAACACACTCATTCATAGCCAAGGAATTCATAACCAAGCACAACTTACTAATTACATCTATGAATCGAGTGTTATTAGTGAATTCTCCTGGAGGAGAAATAAAGACAAAACAAATATGTCCCAAGGTAAAGCTAGGAGTTAATGGAGTAGAATTCCTTGCAAATCTCATACTTTTCATCTCTCTATACTTTTCATCATCTCTCTCACTCTGTTCCTCTATCTCTGTACTATTCATCCCCTCTTTATGTCAGTCTCACTCACACCCTCTCTCGCACTCTCTCTCTCCCTCTATTGCAACACTCCATCTCTCCATGTCACTCTCACTCTCTCTCTCTCTCTCTCGCACTCCCTCTCTCCCTTCTGTACCACTCTACATCTCCCTCTCTCCTTATGTTAGATGAAAAATACAATATTAAAGAGTTTATTACCTGTACCGGAGGCACCTGGGCTGCGGGCTCCTGTGATGGGGTCACCTTTGGCGGCTGCCACGCAGGAATCACGATTTGTTGGCCGTTCTATCGAGCTAAGGCCTATAATTGTAAAATATTAGAACATATGTATTACTGAAATGTTATGAAAGTAAACTACAGTAATTGAAATTACTTACCTCCATCGCTGCCTGCATCTGGGCCATGTAGTTAGCTTGGTACTCCTGGATGTCCCTCGTCCTGTCAAGCTCCTCCTGGGTCCGCGTCAACCTCTCCTGCATGGCACGGAACTCCATGTCCCTCTACGAGAGACGGCCACTCGACGGCCCAACCGACGAAGTCTGCGTCGATGAAGTGCCTCTCGCAGGTCGCGCCGACCTCGAGTCGACAACTCCATCAAAAATGGCAAACCTACAAAAGAAAGAAAAATAATAAGTAAAAGATGGAAGAGTGAAAAAACTAAATCAATGAAACCAACTCACCGGCCATGGGCCTTCCCGCCGCCGCTTGCATACACGGCTTGACGGTCGATTGGCGCGTTTTCCAAATCGTACCCTTCACCGTGTATTTTGACGACTTCCTGCCCGTACTTTTCCTAAAAAACACAGAAATGGTGTTAGTGTGTCAATAATAATATTAGTTATAATTAAATTGAATAATTCTGAAAACTTGCCAATCGATCGGTCGCGACCTGACTGCACTGCCCCGGCTGCGACGGGTCACTTCCCCTGTGACCTCTCTTCCAAACCTGGGTTGCGTTAGGCTCTTGGCCGGTCTCTCGCTCCTGTAGATGCGTGTTAGTAGGATAAATATGTTATGAACACATAAACGAACTTATAATACACTTACCATGCGTTTAGCCAAACGCAAATGACCATCGGCGCTATAGGTGTGCTTCCCGTTGGACCCTCTGCATCCTCGAGCCCTCATGGACTTAGCTTTGAAGTCATCGCTAGCCCAATACCGACAAAGAGCTCGGTATGCGTCGGGTTGACCCTCTAACCAGGAAATACTAACCTGCATATATTTAGTATATCATTAACTGTTAACATATGCAACTATTGAGTTTTTTTTAACAATTAGAACTTACCTCTGCGTATTGATCCTCTGTCAAGTACGTGTCGGAGACCCTTCTAAAGGGGGCGGTGGCGGCGGCGCTGGGGCAGCAGCGGCGTGGGGCAGAGGCGCGGCGCGGCGGCAGCGGCGGCAGGCTCGGGCTTGGGCTGAATGAGCCCAAGCCCAGACCGGGGCGGCTGTTAAAACCCGCAACTTACGATGGCTGTAACCTAAGCTGTCGTAAGTAACTCTTAGTTTACGACTGCTCTTTAACTTACGACGGCTTAGGGATACGGCCGTGGTAACTTACGACGGTACCTTAACTTACGATGGCCATGGGTCTAAGGCCATCGTAAGTTAGTTTACTTACGACTATCGCTGTGCGCCGTCGTAAGTTTGGTTACTTACGACAGCTAGCCGTCGTAAATAACTTGGTCGTCGTAATGTGTTAGGTTTCCAGTAGTGGAGCACCGTGGGTCCGTAGCTGAGCGCCGCAGGGACGCGGAGGTCGCGAGCCCATGGGCAACAAAGGCTACATTATCCTGGAAGCAGAGATGCTTCATCGTCCATGTCGCAGATATGGACCCAAGAGGTACAAGATAGCGGACACATCGTACTCACCAGTACAATCCCTCGATGTGAAAAGCGGCCGTGGTACAGAAGTTTTGAAGGAGGTTTGCGTGGATTTTCTTTATCAGTATGTGTACCTGCAGACCGTGTACCCCCGCGTAGAGGGTAAAAGACAGCCTGGGCCCCGCCTCCCCGCTGAGGCGGGCCCTGGCGTAGCCACGTGCCCTTGGCCCCGAGGTCAGCCCTGGGGCTACCACTTGCACTTGAGTTTCAGAGCCGACACGTGGCCTGGGCTTCGTCCGAGCCTCCCCGCAGAGGTGAGGTCCAGGGCTGCCACGTGTCTCCTACCTCAGAGCATCCTCACTGTTGAGGAAAGCTCCGAAACCGATAAGTACCCCGGGCTCCGATCTGAGCCTCCCTGCTGAGTTGAGGTCCGGGGCTGCCACGTGTCTCCTGGCTAAGAGCCTCCTCCCTGCAGAGGAAAGCTCTGGAGCAGACACGTGCCCTGGGCTCCAGTCCGAGCCTCCTCGCTGAGGTGAGGTCCGGAGCTGTCACGTGTCTCATGGCTCAGAGCCTCCTCCCTGCTGAGGAGAGCTCCAGAGCTGACATGTGCCCTGGGCTCCGGTTTGAGCCTCCCCGCTGAGGTGAGGTCCGGAGCTGCCACGTGTCCTCTGGTTCCAAACCCGTCGATAAGAGCTCCGAAGCCGCCATGTGCCCCACGATCTGCCGTGGGCCGTGGGTCGACAAAGTCAAGATAGAAGTGCGCTGTCACGCTGCGCATTCAAGGCTCGCGCCTTCCCCAGAAGCATGGCGCACTACACACGCCTCCGTCCTCTGCCCGTTCGCCATTACGGTGACAAGACTGGACGGCAAGGCGTGACAGCAGTACAGTGCCGCCCAACGGCACAGTGCCGCACAACTGGGCGAGAGGACGCGGTGACAAGACGGCATCTTCATCATCACCTAACACATGGACGGGGGCGCTCAACGTGCCAGGCGACGGGACTTAACTCCCCTACCGACTGCTCTACTCGGAGGACAAAACCCTAGATCATGTATAGGATTGGCATAGCTTCGGGGCCACGTGTCGGGCCCCAAGCCACATTTGTAACCACCCTGGCCTTGGACTACAAAAGGACCGGGGTGACCACCCGACAAAGGGTTCCACATTCGCAACCCTGCAATTCACAAGCACACACGTGCAAACAATAGAACAGACACCCCCGTGGATGTAGGGTATTACGCCCCGGCGGCCCGAACCACGTAAATCTCGGTGTTCATCCGCTCTCTCGAGCCCGGGTCGCGTAGGGCGCCAAGCCCCCTCCAATCAAAGAACCTCGTGGGCTGCTTCCATAGCAGGCCGGGAGGAGTGTCGCAGCTCACACACTTCGACATTTGGTGCGTCAGGAAGGAGGGATTTTCACGCTCTCGATGTGACTATGGTGAACATCACCTCCCATGGCGAGCCTTCTCGCCCAACTCGTCGTCGTCTCCAGGCAGGAGACGACGAGGCTACCTCCCGCTCTAGAGCGGGCAGGTCTAGCCAGGCCAGTGATCAGATGACCGGTGTACCAGCGGCGCCCACAGCGCCGAATCCGGCCGAACCGGTAACCAGATCGCTGGTGTCCCAATGGCGCCCACGGTGCCCTGGTCAAGATAGGCCAGCAACCGTACAGACGGTGTGTCGTCGGCGCTCACACCGCCAGTATCCTCTTCCTCTTAGAGGCCCTCTACTCCGACGGTGGCGACAGCACCACCACGACCGAGTTTGGAGAGCGTGCTAGCAGGAGCACGCGCTCTGCTCCACAACCCTCTGGATGAGGGTGCCACCCCCGAGGTGGAAGAGCAGTGATGACACGACGTCGACCATCTCGTCGCTGCCGCCATGAACTCTCCTGCCTACAGGAGACAGCAGGCTGAACCCTCGCTGGCCCAGTCGCGTACGCCGACGGTGGCCCGTGGGACGGCAGTTACACGCGCGACGAACACAGGTCACCTCAGGGTCAAGCTGAACCGTCGCCTTCCAAACGAAGATCGTCGCATCACCATCAAACGATGCCGAGAGAGGCGTCGCAACCTCGAAGGAGAGTACCGCTCTCCGAGCGCTGTACCAGCGGGTCACGCTCCGCCTACACCTGCCTCTCAGGGGGCAGTAGGGGGATGCATGGCGCTCGCCCTGCACCTTCGTATGGTGGTCTGGCCACCTGAGTTCCGGCCCCACTTGCCGGAAAAATACGACGGGACAGTCAACCCCGTCGAGTTCCTACAGATCTACTCCACCTCCATCCTAGCTGCAGGAGGGGATGAGGCCGTCATGGCCAACTACTTCCCCTCGCCCTAACTGGAACAGCCTGGTCATGGCTCATGAACCTTCCCCCAGGCCCCATCACGTCCTGGGAAGAGTTGTGCTGGAGATTAACAACCAACTTTGGCAGTTCCTACAGGCGCCCCAGCACCGAGCTCGACCTCCACGCCGTGCGTCAGCGTGATGGGGAGTCGCTGCGATCCTTCATCCAACGGTTCTCCCAGGTCAGGAACACCATCCCTCGCATCTCCTAGCCTCCATCGTCGTCGCCTTCCAGCAAGATGCCCGCGACAAGAAGATGCTCAAGAAGCTGGCCCTGCATGACGTCTAGGGTGTGTAGCCTACTATTCCTGGTTCCGTACCCCTAGAATGCACACCCTTCCTCTACAGCACTACAGCTCAGTACCGGGGAACCGGACGGCTCATACCCCCGGGCAAGGCTTCAACCATAGCCTGGACGACTCACATCGAAATACCCAAGCCCCGTAGCTCAGCTGAGGACTGTAAGCCACAGTAAACTACCAAACAGGGAAGGGTGACCGGAGAGCACGACTTCTCCTTCTTTCTGCCATGTCTGCAGGTCCGGACATGTCCTTGGCGTTCCAGGCCTCCCAGGGGACCCGATGCTGATGTGAGGCGCTCGAAGTGTTGCGGTCGACACTTTCCCTGGACCTGCTTAGGAGCAGCCCGCGGAGGTTCTTTTTCGGAGCGGCTAGTTCCCTCGGAAGGTCGCATAAGTGGTGAGAGGATTGACATAAGTATTTTTACGTGGTTCGGGCCGCCGGAGCGTAAAACCCTACATCCATGGGAGCTGTATTGCTCAGGGCTTAGAACCGGAGTTCTAAGCTTGAAGGTCTGGATGAACTGAATGTGTCGTTGGGGTCGAAATGAGCCGAACCTAAAATGCTCAAACCCCTTGCAACGTTGCCTACCCGAGTCTTTTATACTCCAAGACTCGGGCGGCTTACAAGGTGGGCCCCGAAGCCCGACAGGTGGTCCCGGGGTGATTTCATGCCATCTACCATATCTTGCAGTGAATGCTGGTAGTTGTCTCTGGCGAGGGCTTCTTAGTCATCGTCCTGCCGTCCTGCCCGTGCCACAAGTTAGGCGTAGTGGTTGATGATGGCAGGGACGGCAGGGCATGTCTTGTTGCTGTGTTTATTGGTCTACAGCCTCTGACACGACGTGCCTGTCTTCACTGTGACGCGACTGACCACAGCGCCACCTTACAGGGGTGCGCGCCTCGTCTCCGCATCTTGGGAAGGCGTGGGTCTTGAATGTCTTGATCGGACAAGGCATGGCGTGCCTTTACTCCTGCTGCTACCGGGCCGGGGTGGGCAGCGCGGCACTGCTGGCCACGTGGCAGGCCCGGAGCTGTCCTCCGAGGAGAGGGAAGCTCCGGCCCTGCTGGACACGTGGCGCCTTCGGAGCTCACCCCTGCGGGGGGGGGCGAGGTCCGGCTCTTCTGGCCACGTGACAGGCCCGGAGCTCTCCTCTGAGGAGAGGGGAGCCCCGGTCCTGCTGGGCACGTGGTGCCCTCGGAGCTCACCCCTGCGGGGGGTGGGGGGTGTGGGGGGGGCGGTGAGGTCCGGCTCTTCTGTCCATGTGGCAGGCCCAGAGTTCTCCTCAGAGGAGAGGGGAGCCCCGGCCCTGCTGGGCACGTGGCGCCCTCGGAGCTCACCCCTGCGGGGGAGGGGGGGGTGAGGTCCGGCTCTTCTGGCCACATGGCAGTCCCGGAGCTCTCCTCTGAGGAGAGGGGAGCCCCGGCCCTGCTGGGCACATGGCTCCTTTGGAGCTCACCCCTGCGGGGGGGGGGGGGGGGGGGGGGGTGAGGTCCGGCTCTTCTGGCCACGTGGCAGGCCCGAACCTCTCCTCTAAGGAGAGGGGAGCCCCGACCCTTCTGGGCACGTGGCGCCTTCGGAGCTCACCCCTACGGAGGGGTGAGGTCCGGCCCTTCTGGCCACGTGGCAGGCCCGGAGCTCTCCTCTGAGGAGAGGGGAGCCCCGGCCCTGCTGGGCACATGGCGCCTTCGGAGCTCACCCCTGCGGAGGGGGCGAGGTCCTTAGGCGGTTTTCTCCTGTGCGCGGGGGTACCCTGTATTAAGGGTACCGACAGTGGCCCCCGGGCCCATCTCGGGGGAGATAACAATCCCGGGGTGGGGCCTTCCCCTTGTCTGCCCCGCACACTTTCCTCTCTTGAGTGTTTCCTGTGCTTGTAGGGTCTTGCCCTCTTCTGAGCTCAGCCCTGCGGAGGGGGTGAGGTCCGGCATCGGAGCTCACCTCTGAGGAGAGGGATAGGTCCGGCTTTGGAGCTCAGCCCTGCGGAAGGGGGAGGTCCGACATCGGAGCTCAGCCCAGTGGGGGCGCAAGATCCGGCATCGGAGCTCGGCTCTGAGGAGAGGGCGAGTGCCAGCATCGGAGCTCATCCCTGCGGAGGGGGTGAGGTCCGGCGTCGGAGCTCAGCCCTGCGGAGGGCTTGAGGTCCGGCATCGGAGCTCACCTCTGAAGAGAGGGTGACGTCCGGCATCAGAGCTCGCCTCTGAGGAGAGGGCGAGGGCCAGCATCGGAGCTCAGCCCTGCGGAGGAGGTGAGGTCCAGCATCGGAGCTCGCCTCCAAGGAGGGGGCTAGGGCCGGCATCGGAGCTCGCCTCTGAGGAGAGGGAGAGGTCCGGCTTCGGAGCTCAGCCCAGCGGAAGGGGGAGGTCCGACCTTGGAGCTCAGCCCAGTGGGGGCGCAAGGTCCGGCATCGGAGCTCGCCTCTGAGGAGAGGGCGAGGGCCGGCATCGGAGCTCGCCTCTAAGGAGAGGGCGACGGCCGGCATCGGAGCTCAGCCCTGCGGAGGGGGTGAGGTCCGGCGTCGAAGCTCATCCCTGCGGAGGGCTTGAGGTCCGGCATCGGAGCTCACCTCTGAGGAGAGGGTGAGGTCCAGCATCGGAGCTCGCCTCTGAGGAGAGGGAGAGGGCCGACATCGGAGCTCAGCCCTACGGAGGAGGTAAGGTCCGGCATCGGAGCTCGCCTCCGAGGAGAGGGCGAGGGCCGGCATCAGAGCTCGCCTATGAGGAGAGGGTGAGGGCCGGCATCGGATCTCGCCTCTGAGGAGAGGGCGAGGGCCGGCATCGGAGCTCAGCCCTGCGGAGGGGGTGAAGTCTGGCACTATCGGCCACATGGCAGCCCGAGGCTTGCCTCTGAGGAGAGGGGAGGCCTGGCCCTGCTGGACACGTGGCACCTTCGGAGCTCACCCCTGTGGAGGGGGTGAGGTACGGCTTCGGAGTTCACCCCTGCGGAGGCGGTGAAGTCCGGCATCGGAGCTCGCCTCTGAGGAGAGGGCGAGATCCGGCTTCGGAGCTCACCTCTGAGGAGAGGGTGAGGTCCGGCATCGGAGCTCACCTCTGAGGAGAGGGCGAGGTCCGGCTTCGGGGCTCGCCTCTGAGGAGAGGGCGAGGTCCGGCTTCGGAGCTCACCCCTGCTGAGGGGGTGAGGTCCGGGAGGCCTCTCAGGAGGTCCTGCATACGAGTAGGGAAACTGTAATTCTGCTCAGAGGTCCTCCCTTCCCTATCTCTTAGTCTTATTTGGCTTACAGTCCTGGGATGGTATACGGGGCTTGGGCAATCCAGTGCACTCGGTACCGGAGGCCCAGCTCCCTCCTTGGTCAGGGTGTAACCATCTGGCCCCTAGTACTCAGACCGTAGCGATGGGGAGGCAGAGTGCACACGCTTTGGGTGCAGGACCAGGCAAAGCAGGCTCCTGGACCTCCCGCTTTGGCGTAGGTCTTTTTTCTGGAGGAGACCGACTGGAGTCACAGTACCCTAACAGGGGGGGGTCCGAGAGGCCCCCGGGCCTTTGGTAGGTACCTCAACCACAACCGCCTTCGGATGGCAAATGCTGACTAGGCATGTGACACGACCCCAAGGTCCTGTCGAGCCAGGATCACGCTGAGGGGTGCTGCGTTGCACAGCACCGTATAACACATGTCAAAGGTACAAAGCGGAAGCGGAAATTTTATTACATAAACAAGTTTATGAACATGTTTACAGCAAAATCAAGTTCAGTCTACATTCGCGGGCGTAGACTAAGCATCAAGTACACGTTCAGCCCTCGAACGTGTCCTTGCTAGCACACACGCACACTAACTCTGCGGCGTGCACGACTCCCACTCAACGGGGTTCCCCTCCTGGGGTTCCGTCTCCTCCTCGGGAGTCCCTTCCTCATAGAACCCTGCAAAAGCTTCAAACACAAGCAGTGAGCACGAAGGCTCAGCAAGTCTGACCCGTCTCACCTAAACATGGAACTTCTACATGAGGGTAATGGGTTACATGGGGTAAAAATCATTTGCAAGGACTCGCCTAATTAGTAGAACTCTACTTTCAAGTTTTAGCAGCAGGTTGTGGAGAACCTTACGCTAGGGCACATGAGAGAGCCGCAATCAAACAAGAAACGCATTTCTCTCATGTACTTTGCCCAAGGTTGAAAAGAACTTTAGTTAGCTCTAAGCTACAGCATATCATTAACAATCAATGTCCAACTTTCAATCAGCAACATTTTAACATGTGACTAGCCTGTTCTTTCTACGTCACGGTACAGTGAACAAGTGGTACTCACTGACCGCGAGGGACGGCGATTATAATCGATTTACACCTGCAGGTTTACCCGAACAACCCGTCACGTACGCCCGTACTCGATGTTGCCTACAACAACCATCACGGACGCCGTACGCAACTACCTTTCACCCATCATCCAAATATTGAACCGGTCCTATCGTCCCGAGCAAGAGGTCCCTGCACGCGCATCTCTGTGCCGCCAGCCGATTTACACCTCGAGCTCTCAACCTACCCTCTGAACGACGGGCAATGCCTCAATACCCAGCTACCCGGATTACATCAGTTTCCCGGTTCCCATATAGCCGGTAGGTCTTCGGTACTGTTCTAGCTTGTTCAACAGGCCCGCACACGGCTCGGTCCTCAATCGACACAAACGGAGCTACAGCACACAGGCCCCAAAGTCCTGCTGCCCTTACTCTCCGCTCGGTCTCATTTTCTTGCCATGTGTATCATGTGCTAGCTCTACCCGAGCAATGTGCCTCTACCCTATTCTCGCGAGTAGTTCCAACTACTCGACTTGTACCGAATCCTACGCTATCCTAGCAATGCAGTGGCTAACGAGGTTTTCAATCCTAAACCCAACCCATGGTTTTCTTGGCTATGCAGTTGGGTTTCCAATCAAGACTTTAATGCAACGAACAATATTCAAAGATGTGCTCAAAACAATAAACATTTGTAAAAGGGTTAATGCAAACCGGAGCTTGCCTTGCTGCTCTTGGTCGTAGGCTAGCTGTTCCTCCGGAGTAACGAAGTCTAGGACTTCGGGTTCCTCCTCGACCTTAGCGACTACATGATATAAGAAACATATGTATCAATTTAAATGCATTTGTATTAACTTTAAAGTTGTGAAGTCTATAACCCTTGCTAGACAGACCTAATGACTGTGAAACTTTTACTATGGCTTGGTTACAACCTAACCAGAGACTTGGTCAAGTTTTAGTTGCAGCAAAGCTCATTTGAGCCCTCCACAATTAATTATGTCCTTGACCTTAATTGGAACTCTTAGGGTGTTCTAGGAATTTTCATGAAACAAACTATGACTTTCTGAAAACTAGATCTTCAGAGGGTTCTAATGGATTTGGTCTCACTTAATTTGGAAGTCCCTAACTAAAGATATGAGCTAAACAATTTCAGAGAAAATTCTGAAAATGTTTCTGAACATTTTCTATTTTCTCTGGAACAGTTTCACTAATCACACCATTAGGTGGATCAGATGAGCTCAAATGGATCTGAAATTTTTATGGTAGTTCAGGGATATTTTGGTGGACCTCCCAGCAAAATTTCAGGATTTTCCCCCAAAGGATTTTCCAGTTAAAATTCCTAACAGTTTAAACTTTGAGGAATTAATTCTGGAGAAATAAGGAATTTCATGAAGTGAAACTTGATTTTCTGGAAAGTACTCAGAGAGCTGAATCCAGCAAAATTTGTTTCACTCAATTTGGAGCTTTCTAAGCCAAAGTTATGAGGATTTGAAGTTTGAAGGAAATCTGAAAATCGGGGAAAAGTTTAAACTCGCGCGTGGGCCCAGGGGACACGCGTCGCACGCCTAGGCGATGGCACATCACGGCCCACAAGGATTTTGCGCGCCAGCACACCCGATCCCGGCCGCAGCCGGATCCCGATTCAAAATATCTCCCGCTGACAGCTGGGGTCCACCCCCTTCTTCAACCTCACGACACCCGCGCCCCGCCGCCGAGGGATCTCGCCGGAGAGCTCGCCGCCGGCTGCTGTACAGCTCCAAACTTCTCGATTCTGGCCGCCCCTGCCTACTTTTACTCGGGGAACAGGATCCGAGGGTCAGCTGCTCATGACAACGGCCGGAGCATGGTCGGCGACGAGCCGCCACCTCGGAATGACTTTGGCCATGTCGGCTGACTTCTCTAGCACCTCGGAAGGAGGGAGCTGCGATCGGCATTCTCCGATCAAGTCCGAGCTGCGGAAGTTTTCGGCCGGCGCTGAGTTCTTGTGGGGAAGAACGGCGGTACCTCGGCCGAGGAGGGGGCAGGCGCCTTAAGAAGGCTCTGCACCGCCTCACGCCCACGCGTGGGCAAGCAGCTGGTGGCGCGGCGGCTGGCCTCGGTGGCGATCACCGCTGCGGATCGGCGACCCGAGTAAAAAAGTCTCAGTCGGTTTGATCTGAGCAGTGGCTGACATGTGGGTCCCACCTCCAGTTTTAACCTCTGAAATTTACTCCTAATCACTGTTGTAAACAGTGAACCCCATACTACCCTTGGCAATTCAAATTATTCACCCATGAGCCATTTGAATTGATCAAAGTTCAAATGAGGTTTGGTTTGAATGAATTTCAGCACAAGTTCAGTTTGAAATTCAAATAAAGTTTGAATCTCTCCCCCTTAGCTCATGTCAAGATCAACTCCAAATGGAGTGAAAATTGGTGTGTGAGCTCACAAAAATGTGCTGAGTAAGAATATGCCTTCCACTTTTAAATTCATGGGATAAAAACAGTTTGAATTTGAATATGGTTTCAAACTGCCCTCTTCCTATCTATACCCAAAATGACCTCAAAAAGGTTTTGAATTTGGGTGAAACTTGGCATGGACATCCTTAGCAAAGTGTAGGAGTTTTCATATGTCCAGCCCATCTATATCACATGTGGGAAATACCACTTTTGCAATGTGTAAGTTTATTCTCTAATGAGCATGTTGATAATTGTTACTTGCTCTTCATTTGTGTTCATCATTCTTCCTCAAATGAGGTGTGTGGTGTGGTGATGAACACTGCAAATGTGTGTCAAAAACTGAGGCCCTTACATTCCTCCCCCCTTAAAAGAATCTCGTCCCGAGATTATAAGGTGAAAATGAGAGAGAGGACGGTGGAAAATTACCGGATATGCGACGTGAAAAATTCAGGGTAGTTAGTGCGAAGGAATTCTTCGCTCTCCCATGTCGCTTCGTCCATGGAGTGATTACTCCATAGAACCTTGTATAACCACAACGTATGGTTGCGTGTGGTTCGGGCCTTTTCATCAATAATCTGCACCGGTTCCTCCCGATAGGTGAGATCCGGTTGCAGTTCTTCAATGTCTTCCAGCTGAACGGTAGTTGATAGCTTGAGACACTTCCTCAGCTGGGAAATATGAAAGACGTCGTGCACACCGGAAAGTGCTTCTGGTAATTTCAACCGGTATGCCACTGATCCACATCTTTCGGTAATCTGGAATGGACCGATGAATTGGGGTGCCAACTTTCCTCTCACCCCAAATCTGTTTACGCCCTTCATTGGAGATATCCGTATATATACGTGCTCTCCAACTTCGAATTGTAATGGGCGCCTTCTCCGGTCCGCATACTGTTTCTGTCGGGATTGAGCGGCTTTTAGGTTCGCTTGAATCAGTCGAACCTTTTCTTCCGCGTTGTTGACAAGGTCAATCCCGAAGGTAACCCTTTCGCCAGACTCACACCAGTTCAATGGTGTGCGGCATTTTCTTCCGTATAGCGCCTCGTAAGGTGCCATCTTGATGCTGGCTTGGTACCCATTATTGTACGAGAACTCAGCTAACGGCAAGTGATCATCCCAATTCTTGCCGTGGTTGATAGCGCAAGCTCGTAGCATGTCTTCTAAGATTTGATTTACCCGCTCCGTTTGTCCATCCGTCTGCGGGTGGTAGGCTGAACTACGGATCAGCTTCGTCCCCAAGGCAGCGTGTAGCTGCTCCCAAAAACGGGACACAAATAAAGTGCCTCGGTCCGATATGATGGTACGGGGTACGCCGTATAAGCATAGAATCCGTGAGATGTACAGTTCAGCATACTTCTTGGCGTTGTAGTTGGTGTTGACCGGGATGAAATGGGCAACTTTGGTGAGCCGATCGACGATCACCCACACAGAATCATGTTTCTGTAAGGTGGTGGGTAAACCGACGACGAAATCCATGCTCACGTCCTCCCACTTCCAGGCAGGAATGCCCAGTGGTTGCAGCAGTCCCGGTTTCCGCATGTGGTCTGCCTTCACCCTTCGACATGTATCACACTCGGACACGTATTTTGCAGTCTCTCGCTTCATCCGTGTCCACCAAAACTTTCTTCTGAGTTCTTGATACATTTTGTTGCTGCCGGGGTGAATAGAAAACTTTGATAAGTGAGCCTCATCAAAGATTTGCTTCCGTAACTCCGGGTTTCGGGGTACGACGATCCGGTTCTTGAACCATAGGACGCCGTCTCCGTCCTTCCGGAAACATTTCAACTCCCCACTGTCTATACGTCTCCGCAAATGTGACATGCCCTTGTCATTCTTCTGGGCTGCCGCTATCTCTTCACGGATGGTGGGGATCAAAGCTAGGTTGTAGAGAGCTCCATGTGGAATCACATGGAGTGGTGGTTCGCTCTCTTCCAACGGTGTGATGGTCAGATTATTGACGTGTGACTTGCGGCTCAGCGCATCTGCCACAACGTTTGCCTTGCCCGGATGATAATGGATCTCTATCTCGTAATCCTTTATCAGTTCTAACCATCTTCGTTGCCTCATGTTCAGCTCCTTCTGAGTGAATATGTACTTGAGGCTTTTGTGGTCGGTATATAAATGTACGAGGTTACCGAGTAGGTAGTGCCTCCACATTTTTAGTGCAAGTACCACGGCAGCGAGCTCCAAGTCGTGAGTTGGATAATTTTGCTCATGATTCCTAAGCTGCTGTGATCCATACGCGACCACTCTTCGGTCTTGCATCAGCACACACCCGAGCCCAATGCCGGATGCATCGCAGTACACATCGAACGGTTTTGTTGTGTCTGGCTGCGCCAAAACCGGTGCTGATGTCAGGTGCTTGACTAAAGCCTTGAATGCTGCTTCACATGTTGGACTCCAAACATATTTGGTAGCCTTCTTCAGCAGCTCTGTCATTGGCTTGGCAATATTTGAGAAGTTCGGGATGAACCTCCGATAATATCCCGCGAGTCCGAGGAAACTCCGTACCTCGTGAACAGTTCTCGGGGATTTCCAATTCAGCACTTGAGTGATCTTGCTCGGGTCCACAGCGATACCTTCTGCTGAGATGATATGCCCGAGGAAAGGCACTTGCGATATCCAAAACTCGCATTTGCTGAATTTTGCGTATAACTTGTGATCCCGCAGCCGTTGCAAGACTATACGCAGATGTTTCTTGTGATCTTCCTCCGACTTGGAATATACCAGGATGTCGTCGATGAAGACCACGACAAACTTGTCCAGCTCCGGCATGAATACCGAGTTCATTAAGTACATGAAGTGAGCTGGAGCATTGGTGAGGCCGAAGGACATGACCAGGTACTCATAAAGTCCGTACCTCGTCGAGAAAGCCGTCTTCGGAATGTCCTCAGCCCTTATCTTAATCTGATGGTACCCGGATCTTAAATCCATCTTGGAAAAGATCTTTGCTTCGACCAACTGATCAAACAACATGTCGATCCGTGGCAACGGGTACTTGTTCTTGATGGTTACGGCATTTAATGGACGGTAGTCCATGCAAAGCCGCAACGTCTCATCCTTCTTCTTGACAAATAATGCCGAACAGCCCCATGGTGAGGAGCTCGGCCTAATAAAACCCTTCTCCAGAAGGTCCGTGAGCTGAGTCTTCAGTTCAGCCAACTCCTTGGGCGCCATTTTGTACGGCCTTCGGGATATTGGCATGGTTCCCGGTGCAAGTTCAATCTTGAACCCCACCTCTCTATCGGGTGGCATCCCCGGCAAATCGTCCGGGAATACATCAGGGAACTCTCGGACCACCGGAATATCTTCCAATCTGATGGTCGTGGCTTGATAGACACTTGGAAGTTTTATTTCTGGACTGTCCAGAAATAATGAGTGAGAACCGTGCACTTCTGAGTTTAAGTGCACGACTCGAAGGACGGTGTCTAAAACAGCGCCGTGGCGGGTTAACCACGACATCCCTAGGATGACATCGACCTTCTGTCCCTCCAAGACAATGAGAGACGTGGGGTACACTCTACCCGCTAAGCATAATGGTGCTTTGGAGACCATTACGCTTGCTGAAATCTTCCCACCCGGTGAACAAATTAAATATGGACTATCGGTGGGTAGTATTGGCAAACTGTGTTTAGCAATGAAAGCTTGGCTAATAAAATTATGCGTGGCGCCTGAATCAAACAGTACTATAGCGGGATGCTGGTGGAGTTGGAACATACCCGCAAGGATTGGCTCGCCCTCCGGCACGTCCTCAATGGCAAGTTGGTGGACAGTGCCGGGCCTAGGGTTTGCCCGCCGCGCATTAGTAGGGTTCCGGGGTTGATTCCTCCCCGGAAACTGTGGTGCCACTCCGCCGTCTTGCCTCTCCGGGCAACTGCTCGCGAAGTGTCCTGGACGACCACACTTGTAACATGTGGCCGCTGCTGGTGGAGTACTCGGTGGACGAAAGCCCGGCATGCGTTGCTGAGGTGCAAACGCACGCGGCATCGCCCGCTGCTGCTGTTGTTGTTGCGGTGGTACTGGCAGTGCCGGCCGGAATGCCGGTGAAGAGTACGGCCGACTGCGGAACGGCATCGACCGCTGTGGTGGCTGCCAGCGTGGACCTGATGGTGGGCGACTCACCATCCGAAACTTCTGAGAAGGACCGCCTCCTTCTCCGCTGCTCTGCGGCGCACTTCGCTTTCGCTCTGCCGCCGCCAACTCCTTGCCGGAGTCCTCCTGAACAATCGCAGCATCAATGATGTCGTTGAGGCTGCCGCGATTGAACATCGCCAACTTGTCCTTCAGGAGCGGGTTAAGCCCCTGGTAAAAATGGTCTCGCCGCTTCTCGTCTGTATCCGCGTGATACGACGCGTAGAGCGCGAGATCGTTGAACGCTCTGGAGTATTCCGGCGCGTTCCGGCTCCCTTGTTGCAGGTGTAGGAACTCCTGCGTCTTCCTCTTCATCAGACCTGGCGGTATATGATAGGCCCTGAAGGCCGTCCGGAACTCCGCCCAGGTCATCACTCGGTCGGTGGGCTGTGAAGCACAGAAGTTGGCCCACCACGCGCTCGCGGATCCTTGGAGCTGCTGGACCGCGAACTGAGTCTTGCGCTGCTCGCTGATCTGGAGCAGCCCAAACTTCATTTCTATGGCGCGGAGCCAGTTGTCCGCGTCAAGTGGTTCATCCGCCCTTGAGAATACCGGGGGATGAGTTGCCAGGATGTCAGAGTAGGAGCTCTGTTGGCGCTCCTCACGATCCTGACGTCTCTCTGGGCGAGACGTATTCGCAATTAAAGTTTGCAGCAGCTCTGTGTGCTGCTGATGCGAGCCCGCCATTGCCGCGACAATGTCGGCCAATGTAACCGTCGGCAGTGGCGGTGGCGGTGTTTGCTGTTGCTGTTGCTGCTGCTGTCCCGAGGAGTCCTCGGGAGGTGGTTGGGAGGTCTCTCCCCCTTGACTGGTACCCCCAACGTCAGGGTTGGCACGAGTACGCGTCATTCTTAAATTCGAAACAGCAGCGATTAGCACATGTCTTACTTAAAATTCCATAAGCAACAGTAGGTATTGAAGTGACACATGATTAATTTGCACAACATTCACATATATTGATAAAGCATAAACTTTATACAAGATACATTATTCTCGGGTCTCCGAGAAGTCGTGCTCATGTCGTCACTACCTATACATACGCTACTGTCTACACGACATGTCACCGATTACAAAAGTTGGGTTACGCTACCCTAGCTGCCCTACTTGGCAACCGTAACCCCCTACTCGGAGTAGAACTCGACCTCCTGTGGGTCGTCCTCCTCCGGTACCTCTGCTGGTGGCTCTGGGTCTACCACCTCTCCTTCCATCCCGGGTTCTCCCATTGCTGGAAGACCCAAGACTACCGGTACGCCTAATACCGGGGGCACGAGGTCCTGCAAAGCATGCACCTCGTCCATAGCTTGGTTGTAGTCCTCTTCCCAGCCTTGGCCTTCCTCGATAGCGTCGTCCCGCTCTTGAGCAAGGTCCTCATTCTGCTGGGTTAGGGTCTGCACCAGCTCTTGCAACGCCGCGATGTCAACACGGCTCTTCTTCTTTGCCTTCTTCAGACGACGCAACTGATTGTGTTGTTCATTCAGTCGCTTGATCGTCGGAAGGAGCACATTACGGAGTGCGCTGTGGGCACTCTCGAAATGATCTCCACGGCTTGTGCTCTCCTTGAGCTTGGTGGCGAGATGCTCCGTATGAACAGCCTGGCTGTCCATCACAGCGTTTCCCGCCCTCATTTGGAGGCTGAGATTTGCCTCCGCGGGGTTGTACCTTGGGCAACTCGGGTCTGTTGCCTCCAGGTACCTCTCTTCCCACACATGCTGAGCTCGTCCCTCCACCGGAATGAGTGCGTATGGAGTGCCCTCCATAGCCTGCACGTGTAGTTGGCAGAAACGTGACATAGTGTCACGGGCTGCCACTTGCCACATCCCTTCCGGTTGTCTTCCTCTCACCGTGACGGTGAATGGCACCCAACCGGGTGGCGTAGGTCCTGCAGGAACTTCGACATGGATCGTCCACGTCTTGTTCCCCTCTTCGCCTTCTTCCTTGGCGAAGTACTGCGGCATCTGGTTGTACCCAAAATATTGGAGCATTTACCACAATGCTTCCGGGTAGCCGCTACGGTCAGAACAGTGGGAAGCCACCCACCCGTTCTCCAACTGTTTATCTGCTGCCATCTGTAAAAATATATTTGAGAATTGTCAAATATTTATTTAAACAGTAAACCCCTGAGTTATAACATAAAACATGTCATTGAACCCATAAACTTGGAAACATAGTTCAAATTTTTAAACAAAATTGACTGCTGATCTGCTGTTACCATGACAGCCCTGACCAGTTTCCATTTCAACCTGATTTAGGCCAGTTTAAAAGCAAAACCAATTCTGGAGCTCAACATCAAAGTTAACGCTAACTTCAATAGCTTTCCAGAAAGTGTTTGCTTGGCCTAAGATCTGTCCTGGTTCAAAAGTTATGAGATGTCAAAGTTAACAGAATTTCTGGAATCAATTGGACAGCACCTCCCTGCTTTAGGTACTGAATTGATCCAAGAATCCCAGTTAATTCTGTTCCCAATCGGACAAAACTTTCTGTTACAAAGTCGTAACCCATCTCATAAGATTTCCAGAAGTACCTCATTTCCTATTTTTGGATTTTTAAGCCGGAAGTTATGCTTAATTTACAGAGAGTTTACAGAGAGTCTTTGCTCTGTCCTGTTTTTTGGACAGTTTCAACTCTACTGCATTTTTCGAGTGGTTAAGGGATGAAACACCTCTGGACCTCAACAGAAGAGTTGTAAAGATCTTCCAACGCTTTCCAGAAATGTATCATACGACCCCAACCTCGAAAGAACTCCACCTCTAACCTCTGATTAACTCCAGCCTTGATTCAGCTGAAAATAGAGTGCTCTGTCCTTAACATCCTATAAGTTGAAAACTTGTTAACTTTGAATATCCTGTTCAAGGGAAGGAGTTACATCAAGTTTTACTACTTTGGATCAAAACTTTCAAATTTTACAATAAAGTTGTTCATTTAGTGGGGTGTGACGTCGATGCGTCACCAAATTATGTCGGTACTACGTCCTCACAAAGGAAACCTATACCGGACTTAGCCGGCTTCGTTACTTCAGTGGCACTAAACGTCACTCGCACACGGATGCTACACGTCTACCGTTTTGTGGTCAGGCTTCCTGCAGAAACTCAAACAATCATCAGACGCGGCTGCACACCGAGCCCGGAATCCATACAGTTTGTACACCCGGCCGTCATCACTCGCCCGGATGTTCTCAAGCCAACCACGCCTTGAGTTACGTGTTCACGTTTCAAACCACGTGATGGGGTCTCCCATGTTGCACCACGCACGCCAGGGACAGACGTTGCTTGAATACCCCAAACGACATGAAGAGTCGTAGAGGATACTAAAGCGGGTCGGGTTACCTGCCACCCGTGGGGCTCCACCCTTCAGCTTGTGCGCACTGGTGGACAGCGCTTACGTGCACCCCCCAAGACATGAACGTCCCGAGATGCACGATTTTCCGACATAACAAATAGGTTAATATGCCACTTTCTATATGCTAATAACATCCTTATACGGGCTACTAACTCGTCCCTCACTGGATTTTTGAAAAAGAAGACCTTTGTACTGTGTTAAACCTCAAGCGAGCTCTGATACCACGCTGACACGACCCCAAGGTCCTGTCGAGCCAGGATCACGCTGAGGGGTGCTGCGTTGCACAGCACCGTATAACACATGTCAAAGGTACAAAGCGGAAGCGGAAATTTTATTACATAAACAAGTTTATGAACATGTTTACAGCAAAATCAAGTTCAGTCTACACTCGCGGGCGTAGACTAAGCATCAAGTACACGTTCAGCCCTCGAACGTGTCCTTGCTAGCACACACGCACACTAACTCTGCGGCGTGCACGACTCCCACTCGACGGGGTTCCCCTCCTGGGGTTCCGTCTCCTCCTCGGGAGTCCCTTCCTCATAGAACCCTGCAAAAGCTTCAAACACAAGCAGTGAGCACGAAGGCTCAGCAAGTCTGACCCGTCTCACCTAAACATGGAACTTCTACATGAGGGTAATGGGTTACATGGGGTAAAAATCATTTGCAAGGACTCGCCTAATTAGTAGAACCTTACTTTCAAGTTTTAGCAGCAGGTTGTGGAGAACCTTACGCTAGGGCACATGAGAGAGCCGCAATCAAACAAGAAACGCATTTCTCTCATGTACTTTGCCCAAGGTTGAAAAGAACTTTAGTTAGCTCTAAGCTACAGCATATCATTAACAATCAATGTCCAACTTTCAATCAGCAACATTTTAACATGTGACTAGCCTGTTCTTTCTACGTCACGGTACAGTGAACAAGTGGTACTCACTGACCGCGAGGGACGGCGATTATAATCGATTTACACCTGCAGGGTTACCCGAACAACCCGTCACGTACGCCCGTACTCGATGTTGCCTACAATAACCATCACGGACGCCGTACGCAACTACCTTTCACCCGTCAGCCAAATATTGAACCGGTCCCATCGTCCCGAGCAAGAGGTCCCTGCACGCGCATCTCTGTGCCGCCAGCCGATTTACACCTCGAGCTCTCAACCTACCCTCTGAACGACGGGCAATGCCTCAATACCCAGCTACCCGGATTACATCAGTTTCCCGGTTCCCATATAGCCGGTAGGTCTTTGGTACTATTCTAGCTTGTTCAACAGGCCCACACACGGCTCGGTCCTCAATCGACACAAACGGAGCTACAGCACACAGGCCCCAAAGTCCTGCTGCCCTTACTCTCCGCTCGGTCTCATTTTCTTGCCATGTGTATCATGTGCTAGCTCTACCCGAGCAATGTGCCTCTAGCCTATTCTCGCGAGTAGTTCCAACTACTCGACTTGTACCGAATCCTACGCTATCCTAGCAATGCAGTGGCTAACGAGGTTTTCAATCCTAAACCCAACCCATGGTTTTCTTGGCTATGCAGTTGGGTTTCCAATCAAGACTTTAATGCAACGAACAATATTCAAAGATGTGCTCAAAACAATAAACATTTGTAAAAGGGTTAATGCAAACCGGAGCTTGCCTTGCTGCTCTTGGTCGTAGGCTAGCTGTTCCTCCGGAGTAACGAAGTTTAGGACTTCGGGTTCCTCCTCGACCTTAGCGACTACATGATATAAGAAACATATGTATCAATTTAAATGCATTTGTATTAACTTTGAAGTTGTGAAGTCTATAACCCTTGCTAGACAGACCTAATGACTGTGAAACTTTTACTATGGCTTGGTTACAACCTAACCAGAGACTTGGTCAAGTTTTAGTTGCAGCAAAGCTCATTTGAGCCCTCCACAATTAATTATGTCCTTGACCTTAATTGGAACTCTTAGGATGTTCTAGGAATTTTCATGAAACAAACTATGACTTTCTGAAAACTAGATTTTCAGAGGGTTCTAATGGATTTGGTCTCACTTAATTTGGAAGTCCCTAACTAAAGATATGAGCTAAACAATTTCAGAGAAAATTCTGAAAATGTTTCTGAACATTTTCTATTGTCTCTGGAACAGTTTCACTAATCACACCATTAGGTGGATCAGATGAGCTCAAATGGATCTGAAATTTGTATGGTAGTTCAGGGATATTTTGGTGGACCTCCCAGCGAAATTTCAGGATTTTCCCCCAAAGGATTTTCCAGTTAAAATTCCTAACAGTTTAAACTTTGAGGAATTAATTCTGGAGAAATAAGGAATTTCATGAAGTGAAACTTGATTTTCTGGAAAGTACTAAGAGAGCTGAATCCAGCAAAATTTGTTTCACTCAATTTGGAGCTTTCTAGCCAAAGTTATGAGGATTTGAAATTTGAAGGAAATCTGAAAATCGGGGAAAAGTTTAAACTCGCGCGTGGGCCCAGGGGACACGCGTCGCACGCCTAGGCGATGGCACATCGCGGCCCACAAGGATTTTGCGCGTCAGCACACCCGATCCCGGCCGCAGCCGGATCCCGATTCAAAATATCTCCCGCTGACAGCTGGGGTCCACCCCCTTCTTCAACCTCGCGACACCCGCGCCCCGCCGCCGAGGGATCTCGCCGGAGAGCTCGCCGCCGGCTGCTGTACAGCTCCAAACTTCTCGATTCTGGCCGCCCCTGCCTACTTTTACTCGGGGAACAGGATCTGAGGGTCAGCTGCTCATGACAACGGCCGGAGCATGGTCAGCGACGAGCCGCCACCTCGGAATGACTTCGGCCATGTCGGCTGACTTCTCTAGCACCTCAGCTACTTGGGAAATCGGTCGGGGAGCATCAGTGGACCTCAGAGAAGGTCGACATGAGCTCGAGGCAGCTCGGGGAAGGCCCGAAATAGGTCCTCACCGTGCGCCCGATGCCGCCCGTTCGTTCCGCCATTAGTAGACCTCAAATTACGCCGGGCACAGAGGTTCTCCGGCCAAGAGTTGTGAAGGCAACTTGTGCGTTACCGTGTCTAGCTTGTGTGAGAGCGGCTTGAGGCCCTCTAATCCTTTCTAGAGCACGAATTAAACAGAATTGTACCCGAAGGTCGTTCTGCACACAGAAAGGGGAAAAGTGGAAATTCGCCGTCGGTGAGCAACCACTCGAGCTGTGGCTCGGGGATGAGCAGCACCAGTCACCCGCGCGTCCAAGGGTGCCTTGGCTCGGGCGTGACAACGCCCTGGTTGGGCTGTCCACGAGAGCCCGAGGTGCGGCGGTTCCAAGTTCCGAGTTTGATCTTTCGGCACAGCTGATATCACTCGGTTTCAACCAAATTCTAGCAACGGGGAGGACGGAGGAAGGTCTCTAGTACCTTGCTGGGGCTCTGGAGTGGAAGGAGGGAGCTGCGATCGGCGTTCTCCGATCAAGTCCGAGCTGCGGAAGTTTTCGGCCGGCGCTGAGTTCTTGCGGGGAAGAACGGCGGTACCTCGGCCGAGGAGGGGGCAGGAGCCTTAAGAAGGCTCTGCACCGCCTCACGCCCGCGCGTGGGCAAGCAGCTGGTGGCGCGGCGGCTGGCCTCGGTGGCGATCACCGCTGCGGCTCGGCGACCCGAGTGAAAAAGTCTCAGTCGGTTTGATCTGAGCAGTGGCTGACATGTGGGTCCCACCTCCAGTTTTAACCTCTGAAAGTTACTCCTAATCACTGTTGTAAACAGTGAACCCCATACTACCCTTGGCAATTCAAATTATTCACCCATGAGCCATTTGAATTGATCAAAGTTCAAATGAGGTTTGGTTTGAATGAATTTCAACACAAGTTCAGTTTGAAATTCAAATAAAGTTTGAATCTCTCCCCCTTAGCTCATGTCAAGATCAACTCCAAATGGAGTGAAAATTGGTGTGTGAGCTCACAAAAATGTGCTGAGTAAGAATATGCCTTCCACTTTTAAATTCATGGGATAAAAACAGTTTGAATTTGAATATGGTTTCAAACTGCCCTCTTCCTATCTATACCCAAAATGACCTCAAAAAGGTTTTTAATTTGGGTGAAACTTGGCATGGACATCCTTAGCAAAGTGTAGGAGTTTTCATATGTCCAGCCCATCTATATCACATGTGGGAAATACCACTTTTGCAATGTGTAAGTTTATTCTCTAATGAGCATGTTGATAATTGTTACTTGCTCTTCATTTGTGTTCATCATTCTTCCTCAAATGAGGTGTGTGGTGTGGTGATGAACACTGCAAATGTGTGTCAAAAACTGAGGCCCTTACAGCATGAGAGTGGGAAAGCAGAACCGAGTATACGACAGACGTACACTGTCTTAAGCATGGGAAGGTGATCATAAAAGTTAATGCATAATTTAAATGAACACATAAGTAAGCATGGTAGGACAGGGTTCTTTTCATTCATGTAAGTCCACAGGAGGAAAACATGCCGTACATGGAGGCAACGACCCGCCCCATTGTGAGGGGGGGGGGGGGGGGGCAGAGCCTACGCGCTTAGGGTACTGGACCAGGCTAAGCCATACGTAGTCCTGGACCACCCTCTGGGGCTTAGTTACTCCGAGCGCTGCTCCTAGACTCTATGGGATCTGTTACAGAAAGAATAAACCTGTCCTACCACTGTTCTAATGGTAGAACTTACGGAGGTAGCGCCGGGGCGCCTGCCTTGAGCTCCCATGCACGGACCTCTGGTGATAGCACCGGAGCGCGTGCTGGTACGGTGCGATTCGGAGCGTTGCTTGCCATCTTGCCTCGTCGACGAGGTCGATGTCCTCACACAGGAGCTGGTCTTGTGTGGCTTCGTCGTACGCTCGGACACGAGGGGACCACCATGGTGATCTTCAGGGGAAGCACGGCTTCGGCCCCGCATACCATGAAGAAGGCTGTTTCCCGTGACCCAGCTCTGGGATGTCCGGCTGGCCCCCAACGTAGAGGAACTGGAATCCATCGACGGCTCTGGGGAAGGACCCCAGAGTGTGCAGCGTCTACACCGGTGTGTAGGTCTGCTTGGCATGGAACTGGTATGCCTTGCATCTCTTAACCGGCTTGACGGCGTCCAGGTGGCTGTCGGCCAGTAGAGGCCATGCCGGAAGGCCTTACCGACCATCGTGCGGGAAGATGAGCGTTTCCCACACTCGCCTCCGTGGATTACTGCGAGCAGGTCGCAACCTTCCTCCTAGGTTATGCACCGCAATAGGATGCCGTTGGCGCCACACCAGTAGAGATACCAGCGTGTAGCTCTTAGCCATCCGCACTATCCGTTTAGCAGATGCATGTTCATCAGGAAGGATGTTGTCTTTCAAGAAGTCCCAGACCTCCGTGGTCCATGCATCGGGGGTACTTGAGCTTCTGGATCTTGGGCGCTGGGTAGCACGGAGTCCCCATGGCGCATACGATCCTTGGCGGGCACCATAGCTGTAGGGCCGCCGGGACCACCATCTTCAAGGTGCTGGTCTCACCCCCTTCGCCCGGTTCGGCAGGCCGGGCTGTGGGTCGTGGCAACGTCCCTTCAAAAGCTCCTTTGGGCTTCGGGGCTCCGGTGGAGGCCTTCATTGACAGGTCGTTGGCGACGGTGTTGTCGGCGCGTGGTACATGGCACAGGTCCAAGGCCATGTTGTTGATTGCCTTGAAGTTGAGGCACACCATGTACCCGAACTGCTCCCCCATTGGCATGAGGAGCAGTACGCCGGCTCCGTCCCCCTGCTTCCGTGAGGGGCTGTCGAAGTAGAACGTCCAGTGAGGTTCGGTGAAGACCGGTGCTCGGGGCTCTGGTTCTCCACCTTCAGGGCCCCCTGGGTTGCTTGGTGATGGCGTCCACTTGGCCACGAAGCCTGCCAGTGCTTGGCTCTTGACTGCATGACGTGGTTGGAAGTCCAGCTTGAACTCCTCCATCTCCGGGCTACCCTATCTGCTTCGGAGGCTGGCTGTGAGTACCAGTTACGCCCTTCTGCTGCTCTGGCGCACTTGTCCACCAGACTGAAGAGCTCCGAGAGGTCTCGCACCTCCCTGGTGGCCAATTTCTCGAGCATCTTCTTGTCCCTAACACCCTGTCGGAATGCAACCACGACAAATGCATTCTGGATGTGAGGGACGGTGTTCCGCACCTGTGAGAATCACTGGATGAAGGAGCGCAGTGATTCCCCTGTTGCTGTCGCACGGCGTGGAGGTCCAGCTCCGTGCCGGGACACGTGTAGGAGCTGCTGAAGTTCGCCGTGAACTGTCAGCATAGCTCCCCCAGGAAGTTATGGAACCCTGGGGCAGGTTCATGAACCATGACCGAGCCGGGCCGGTCAAGATGACGGGGAAGTAGTTGGCCATGATGGCCTCATCCCCTCCTGCCGCGAGGATGGCAGTAGAGTAGATCTGCAGGAACTCTGCAGGGTTGACGCTTCTGTCGTACTTCTCCGGCAGGTGTGGCCACACTGCGAAGTGGAGGTGTGGCGCCAGGGCCGCACAGCCCGTCCCTGTTGCTGCAGATCCTGGTGTCGTGAACGCTTGGTCCGCTGCTGGCACAATGTACCCCAGCACGGGCAATGGTGCACCATATACCGGGGGCGCCGACTGCAGGCCATATGGCTGCTGCATATGCTGTGTGGCGTACGTCTGGGACAGAGGTCGCATTGCGAACGTTTGAGGCCTAGGCTGAGTCAAGGCAGTCGACATGCTGTAGTCGGCCTCGTGGATGCGACGCCTTTGCCGCTATCGCTCGATGGTCACGCGAGCATCTTCCCCCAAGTGATGTCACTCCAGCTCTGTCCTCAGGTCCGCCGTTGGGAGCCTGGTAGAACGGGAGTCTGCCGTCTGCATGTCAACCATTGGTGTGCGCGACAGTGACACATATGGTTGACCGAGGCGTCATCCCTGCCACAGAGGAGGGTTGACGGCAGCAGTGACGAGGTGGTTGACGTAGTAGATCTACTGCTGGGCGGCCCCCTGGGGAGCGTCCCTAGCAGGCAGATTGTCCAAGAGCGCTCGTGCGGTGGCTAGTGCACTTGCTTGAGTAGCACTCTGCGCCGCAGCAGATCTTGAAGTTGTTGTTCGCCGAGAATGATGGCGCAAAGAGACAGCCATTGAAGGAAGCTTGGACATCTTCGTTGGTGCAGACCCGTCTCAAGATAGAAAAGCCCCCTACCTGGCGCGCCAAATGTCGAAGTGTTGCGGTCGACACTTCCCCCGGACCTGCTTAGGAGGAGCCCGCGGAGGTTCTTTTTTGGAGGGGCTAGTTCTCTCGGAAGGTCGCGTAAGTGGTGAGAGGATTGACACAAGCATTTTTACGTGGTTCGGGCCGCCGGAGCATAAAACCCTACATCCAGGGAGCTGTATTGCTCAGGACTTAGAACCGGAGTTCTAAGCTTGAAAGTCTGGATGAGCTGAATGTGTCGTCGGGATCAAAATGAGCCGAACCTAAAATGCTCGAACCCCTTGCAATGTTGCCTACCCGAGTCTTTTATACTCCAAGACTCGGGCGGCTTACAAGGTGGGCCCCGGAGTCTGACAGGTGGCCCCGGGGTGATTTCCTGCCATCTACCATATCTTGCAGTGAATGCTGGTAGTTGTCTCTGGTGAGGGTTTCTTAGTCGTCGTCCTGCCGTCCTGTCCGTGCCGCAAGCTAGGGGCAGTGGTTGATGATGGCAGGGACGGAAGGGCATGTCTTGTTGCTGTGTTTATTGGTCTATAGCCTCTGACACGGCGTGTCTGTCTTCACTGTGACGCAACTGGCCACAGCGCCACCTGACAGGGGTGCGCGCCGCGTCTCCGCATCTTGGGAAGGCGCGGGTCTTGAATGTCTTGATTGGACAAGGCATGGCGTGCCTTTACTCCTGCTGCCTACCGAGCCGGGGTGGGCAGCGCGGCACTGTTGGCCACGTGGCAGGCCCAGAGCTCTCCTTCGAGGAGAGGGAAGCCCCAGCCCTGCTGGACATGTGGCGCCTTCGGAGCTCACCCCTGCGGGGGGGAGGGGGGAGGTCCAGCTCTTCTGGCCACGTGGCAGGCTCAGAGCTCTCCTCTGAGGAGAGGGGATCCTGGCCCTGCTGGGCACGTGGCGCCTTTGGAGCTCACCCCTGCGGGGGGTGAGGTCCGGCTCTTCTAGACACGTGGCAGGCCTTGAGCTCTCCTCTGAGGAGAGGGGAGCCCTGGCCCTGCTGGGCACGTGGCGCCTTCGGAGCTCACCCCTGCGTGGGGGGGGGGTAGAAATTTCCATTATGTCCATCCCACAATCTCGTGTAAATACTGATGGGGGGGGGGGGGGGTAAGGTCCGTCTTTTCTAGCCATGTGGCAGGCCCGGAGCTCTCCTCTGAGGAGAGGGGAGCCCCGGCCCTGCTGGGCACGTGACGCCTTCGGAGCTCACCCCTGCGGAGGGGTGAGGTCCGGCCCTTCTAGCCACGTGGCAGGCCCGGAGCTCTCCTTTGAGGAGAGGGAAGCCCCGGCCCTACTGGGCACATGGCACCTTCGGAGCTCACCCCTGCGGAGGGGGCGATGTCCTTAGGCGGTTTCCTCCTGTGCGCGGGGGTACCCGGTATTACGGGTACCGACAGAGGCCCCACCTGTGGGCTTGCTGACTCCCCCGAGATGGGTCCGGGGGCCACTGTTAGTACCCTCCAGACCAGGTACCACCTTATGGTTGGTAAAAAACAGTCCGGGCCCCGCCGTAGCCACGTGTCCTTGGCCCCGAGGTCAGCCCTGGGGCTGCCACGTGCGCTTGAGCTCTAGAGCCGACACGTGTCCTGGGCTCTAGGCCGAGCCTCCCCGCCGAGGTGAGGTCCGTTGGCTCAGAACACGTGCCCTGGGCTCCGGTCCAAGCCTCCCCGCTGAGGTGAGGTCTCGAGCTGCCACGTGTATCCGGGCTCCAACACTCCTCCCTGCTGAGGAGAGCCTGGCGTAGCCACGTACCCTTGGCCTTGAGGTCAGCCCTAGGGCTGCCACGTGCGCTTGAGTTCTAGAGCCAACACGTGCCATAGTTCAAAACACATGCCCTGGGTTCCAGTCCGAGCCTCTCCGCTGAGGTGAGGTTTGGAGCTGCCACGTGTATCCAGGCTCCAACACTCCTCCCTGCTGAGGAGAGCCCGACGTAGCCACGTGCTCTTGGCCCCGAGGTCAGCCCTGGGGCTTCCACGTGCGCTTGAGTTCCAGAGCCGACACGTGCCCTAGCTCAGAACACGTGCCCTAGGTTCTGGTCCGAGCCTCTGCGCTGAGGTGAGGTCCGAAGCTGCCACGTGTATCCGGGCTCCGGCACTACTCCATGCTGAGGAGAGCCTGACGTAGCCACGTGCCCTTGTCCTAGAGGTCAGCCCTGAGGCTGCCATGCAGCTTGAGTTCCAGAGCAGATATGTGCCCTGGGCTCTACGCCGAGCCTCCCCGCCGAGGTGAGGTTCGGAGCTGCCACGTGTCAGTTGGCTCCAAACCCGTTGATAAGAGCTCCGAAGCCTCCACGTGCCCCACGTTCCATCATGAGGCCTTGGGTCGATGAATCCAAGGAGTAAAGAGGAAGGTGCGCTGTCAGGCCGTGCATTCAAGGCTCGCGCTTTCCCTAGAAGCATGGCTCGTGGCGCATGCCTCTGTCCTCCACTTGTTCACCATTAAGGTGACAAGACAGAGCGGCGAGGCATGATGGCGGAACAGTGCCGCCCAACGGCACGGAGCCGCTCAGTAGAGTGAGAAGACGCGGCGACAAGATGGGGTCTTCATCATCACCTGCTACCAGGTCAGAGGCGCCCGGCTTGTCAGGCGGCGCGCCTTGACTCCTCCGACAACGACCTTACATATAGCTGCTGTCGAAGTGTTGCAATCGACACTTCCCCCGGGCCTGCTTCAGGAGCAGCCCGCGAAGCTTCTTTTATGGAGGGGTTAGTTCTCTCGGAAGGTCGCGTTGTATGAAGGAGGATTGACACAAGTATTTTTTACGTGGTTCAGGCCGCCGGAGCATAAAACCCTACGTCCACGGGAGCTGTATTGCTCGGGGCTTAGAACCGGAGTTCCAAGCCTGAAGGTCTGTGTCGAAGTGTGTAGTCGGGGTTGAAATGAGCTGAACCTAAAATGCTCGAACCCCTTGCAATGTTTCCTACCCGAGCCTTTTATACTTCAAGGCTCGGGCGGCTTACAAGGTGGGCCCCGGGGCCCGACAGGTGGCCCGGGTTGATTTCCTGCCATCTACTATATCTTGCAGTGAATGCTGGTAGTTGTCTCTAGCGAGGGCTTCTTAGTCGTCGTCCTGCTGTCCTGCCCGTGCAGCAAGCTAGGCGTAGGGGTTGATGATGACAGGGACGGCAGGGCATGTCTTATCGCTGTGTTTATTGGTCTACAGCCTCTGACACGGCGTGCCTATCTTCACTGTGACGCGACTCGCCACAGCGCCACCTGACAGAGGCGTGCACCGCCTCTCCGCATCTTGGGAAGGCGCGGGTCTTGAATGTCTTGATCGGACAAGGCATGGCATGCCTTTACTCCTGCTGCCTACCGAGCCCGGGTGGGCAGCATGGCACTGCTGCCCACGTGGCAGGCCCGGAGCTCACCTCTGAGGAGAGGGGAGGCCCGGCCCCGCTGGACACGTGGTGCCTTCGGAGCTCACCCCTGCGGAGGGGGCGAGGTCCGGCTCTGCTGGACACGTGGCAGACCCGGGGCTCACCTCTGAGGAGAGGGGAGGCCCGGCCCCACTGGACATGTGGCGCCTTCAGAGCTCACCCTTGTGGAGGGGGCGAGGTCTGGCTCTGCTAGCCACGTGGCGGGCCTGGGGCTCACCTCTCAGGAGAGGGGAGGCTCGGCCCTGCTGGACACGTGGCGCCTTCAGAGCTCACCCCTGCGGAGGGGGTGAGGTCCGGCTGTGCTGGCCACGTGGCGGGCCCGGGGCTCACCTCTGAGGAGAGGGGAGGCCTGGCCCTGCTGGACACGTGGCGCCTTCGGAGCTCACCCCTGCGGAGGGGGCGAGGTCTAGCTCTGTTGACCACGTGGGCTCACCTCTGAGGAGAAGGGAGGCCTAGCCCCGCTGGACACGTGGCGCCTTCCGAGCTCACCCCTGCGGAGGGGGCGAGATCCGGATCTGCTGGCCACGTGGCGGGCCCGGGGCTCATCTCTGAGGAGAGGGGAGCCCCGGCCCCGCTGGACACGAGGGAGCGCAGCCGGGGGCGCAGGCGCCCCGGCCTTCAGGTGCTTCAGGGGTTGGCACGACGAGCGGTGCTAGAGGTATTGCCAGCGGGAGCTCCGCTACTCCATCTCCCAGGGGGGCTCCGGGTGCACCCCCTGTTCCGCCAGTCCAGGTGCCTTCGGCGCAGGCCCTGGCGGCGACGGCAGGTTCTGGCGGCCCTGCCCTGGCTTGGAAGTCAGGGCTTCATGCCCGCTGGAATGTCCGTGTCCCTCGGTAAGTTGTACTTACCGGTACTAAGTACTTGCGTACTCTAGCTCTTCTTCTATTCTTGTCTTGAGTGTTCCCTGTGCTTGTAGGAACTGGTCGGCCATCGGGGACGTGTCTGTTCCCCAGCCAACTTCGGCTGGTGGCAGCCCAGTGCTGCAGCGTTCGGATGCCACGACAGCTTCTCCGGCCCCGTGCAAGTCCAGGCCACTTCTCCTTCTGGCCCGGCAGGACCAGCTTCTGCGACGGAGGCGGCGCCTCCTCCTTCGCCAGCTCGGGAGCTGGCTGCTGGTGAATACCCGACGGAGCAGGCAGGCGACGATGCAGGAGGAGCCGACGCGGGTCCCCAGGTGGGTGGCGGACAGGAGCGCATTGGGACTAGCCCTGCTTCAACACCGTCTTCTCCTGATCGGCACATCGTCGTGGCTCCCCCGAATGTTGCAGTGTCGGCGTCTCCTCCCTCGGATGACGACGCCATGGAGGAGGTCCGCGGTGCAGCTTCGGCATCTGCTGCTCCACCATCCCTGTCGGACGCCATGGAACTGCCCAGTCCAGCGTCTGGCAGATTCAGGCTGCGCTTGAGCGCGAGCGGGGGGTCGGCTCTTGAATCTGCGGACCAGGAAGGTCGAGACGGAGCTCGACGCTGAGGAGGAGCTCCTCAATGTGCAGAATAACGCCGTCGACCGCCTGGACACCGAGACCTGGAGGATCATGTAGGAGGCCCGCGAGGCCTATGACGGTGTCCGAGCTCGCATCGCCGCCAACGAGGAGCTCCGGTTGCAGATGGCGCGGCGCGAGTGTGTCGTCGTGGAGCGGGAGCGCGCCGTGTCGGACAAGGAGAAGGAGGTCGCCGAGCAGCTGGAGGCGGGAGAAGGTGAATGTGGCCTAGAGGGGGGTGAATAGGCCTTACAGAGTTTTCTGCACACTTAAAGTAGTTGTCAAAAACTTGATTGACCGGACTAGTCCGGTTGTGTGAGCGGACTAGTCTGGTGTGCCTGAAGTGTGTAGATTGTATTAAGTGTTGTGCAGGAGAATTAACGTGTTTAGCAGCGGAAATAAGAACAACAGTTATTTTATTTTGAGTTTACAATGTGAGGTGTGATTATGCCCGTGAATGAGATTTAGCAATTTAAAATCTGAAGTTTAGCAACTAGATGTTCTAATCAACAAAAACAAAGAGGAATACGAGACACAAATTTTACCGAGGTTCGATCTCACCAAGAGATCTACGTCCTCGTTGAGGAAGCTCACACAGAGCCAGGTCTCTAACCCTTTCCCTCTTCAAGTCACCACACAAGGCCGACTTGACTCCACTAGCACGGGTAATCACCGAGTTTGTGGGGCAACCTCACACGTTGAGGGCTCCCACAAGAATTACAATGAGAAAGCGATCAAATACACTAAAAAAGATTACAATGCAGAATATGAGTGTAGAGAGATCAAACCCCAAGAGCTCACAACGAAGGAACGACGATCTCCCAATCCCAAATCCAAGTGTTTGATTGATCTTCACCTTTTTCGCACCTTAGATGTGTGGGGGAGATGTGTTTTTGGGCTCTTGGGACAGGTGGCGGCGCTAGGGTTTGAGTTTCTAACAGTATGAGTCGTGTGTCCTAGTTGGAAGGCCGTGGATCACCAATTTATATGGTTTCCAAAAAGTTATCTTACAACCTAATACCGTACTAGTCCGGTATATGATCGGACTTGTCCGGTCTACTTCCAGTGGGTTAAGCGGACTAGTCCGGTCTAAAACCGGACTTGTCCGGTGCTATGTGAAGTGGGGTTTCAGAAAGTTTAGCGGACTATTCCTGTCGCATGGATGGACTAGTCTGCAGTCCTCTAAAGAGGACAACAGAAACATGAGCGGACTAGTCCGGTCTAAAACCGGACTTGTCCGGTTGCATCCCAGTAAGCTGACCGGACTAGTCCGGTCCATGAACGGACTAGTCCGGTGTCCAGTGGATTTTAGTTGATTTTTAAACCCCTTACCCTTATGCAAAGTTATGAGCTCTTGGGATGTGTCTCTCATACACACCCTATACATTTAAATCTACTTTGCTCTTCTAAATTCCACTAAAGTCTTCCTTTTTGGGCACCACTCTATTTTTCACCTTTTTGGGGTGCACCGAGCTAGTTCACTTTGTTTGTCCTGCAATCATTTCATTAGGATCTCATATGCTTGTCATCAATTCTCCAAAACCCACAAGGGATACCCTAGATGCACTTTCAATCTCCCCCTTTTTGGTGATTGATGACAACCATTTGAGATATCACAATTAAGAAGAAAAAAATTGATTTGTCATTAAGTGTGCATATATGAGAGTAATGAATAACTAACAAGAAAAACTTCTCCCATATATGCACACCTTATGGTGGGGTGCCTAACAAAGTGTGTGATCAACAAAAATGTGATGAACGAGGATAAAAGATAACAACGCATCACAATACTATGAAGCATCACACATAAGTTAAATAGTCAAATTAAAATAGTTTTAAAAATAAGTACAAGTCCTCGATCACAAGTCCTCGATCACAGGTCCTTAATGACTTATCCTAGATAATCTCTCCCCCTTTGGCATCAAGGCACCAAAAAGGGAAAAATTGAGTGGAATCACTCATCGCCGTTCCCACTTTCACTCTCAGTCCTATCTTCATCTTCCTCTTCACCTTGATCTTCATCATCTTGACCACCAAACCCAAGGGAGCTCAACTCTTGGTCAGTGAAGGTTGGCATTTCAGTGAAGTCTTCAGTTGAGTCCTCAGAAACTTCAAGTGATCCTTGTGGCTCAATTTCCAGTTTGGCACAGATGGCTTGGATGTTGGCTTTTACATATCTTTGATGCTTCTTCCTGGCCAATCTCTCTTCATGTTGCTTAACTTCAACTTTGCGATAAGAGGCAAAGATAGAAGATAGCATCTTGAAGATGCCACTTGAGGATTCCCGAGTAGAGGAGGTTGCATGAGTGGTAGCTGCAGCCTCAGATCTTGTCTCCTCTTGAGCTCTCTTGGACCTTCTTTCTTCTCTGGGTGAGGCAGGAGCAGAAGGAGCAGAATATATAGTGGGCTTTTGGGGCCTAAGTCTAGTGTGAGGCACATCCTTTAGGAACTACAGTCCTGTCACTTTCTCAATCATGAACATTATGTAGGGTGCATAGCTGCAAGACCGAATGGGATTGATAGAGATATTGACAATGTCATTGTAGATGTACTCAAACACATTGAATTTCCTCTTCTTGCTTATGACCTTCATCAAGGTTCTGAGGATGCCCTGAACAGTCCCTGCATCTCCCTCTGTGGGAGCTATAGTCTTCCTCAATATCCGATTAAGGACTACAAAGAAGGGCTTCATGTATTTGGTGGTGGGAGGCTTGAATGGCATCCGTGTATCATAGAGAAAGCCCAGCTGATCTTTCTCCAGTGGTTTCAGGTTGTGAATCACATGTTCATTATCTAAGGTGTCCTCAAGATGAAGGATCCTTGCAAATTCTTCATATGTGACACTATACTGAGACCCATGTGTCATCCAAATCATCCTGTCGTTGTCATCACGAGCGAAGTAGAGAGTGGAGTAGAATTGCGTGATTACTTCATCATTCCAGTCACACTGGAAGGAGAATAGTTCTTTTAGTCCATGAAGCTCGAGGGCTGTCACAACCTCCTGATAAGCTTGACATCTCTTGGACTGAAGATAATCAATATCAACCCACTGACTCTCGACAACGGGATGCTCCATCTTCCGATACACATGTTCATATTAATCAGCATGAAAATTACTCCAAAATCTGGGGTCAGCTGACTCTCTGGGCTGATTATACACTTCTACTTTTCTGAACGTGTTAGCTAGTTCACTCCCTTTTCCAGTGTAATCATTATCTGAAGGTTGCCTGTTGCGATGAACGGGATTTTTCATTTTCAGAGGCCCAATGGGGCCACTAGCAAGCCCCTTCCCTTTGTTGAGAGTCCTCTTAGGTCCCGATGAGCTCTCGGCAATAGCCTTTCCTCGAGGCTTCTTCACAATCACCTTCCTCTTCTTAGGTAAATTTTTATCGGAAGATGGAGAGTGGACATTGACATCATGTCTTTTCTTCATCACTCCCTCCTTGGCTCTCCTCACTCTTTCACGTTGAACCTCTTCATCAAGGTGAAAGGAGCCATCATCTGAGCCTGAAGACATGCTGCCTGATAAAGAGTTCAAGGATTAGATACGAATGGACTCATTATCGACTTCAAATGGGAATGTAGGGGTTGAACTGTCAGAGACCGGACTTGTCTGGTTTCAGAGTGCGGACTTGTCCGCATCTGTGCGCCGGACTAGTCCAGTCTGGCATAAGAACCCTAACATTTCATTTGAATCAAATCTCCTATCTAAGGACACAAAGGCAGGAAAGTTGTAGGAATGCATCTATAGAGGCAATGTACATCCTTTTGAAATCAAAGGACACGAGCTAGAACTAGAAAAGTTGAGATTTTGGTTTTAGGGGGGAATTTACCAAGATTTGAAGATTCGCGTTGAAGGAGCAAGAATCTATCCGGATGAGTCCGGAGAGTAGAATCCACTCGTCGAGGAGAGGCTTTTCCACGGAGAAAACTTCGAGTTTGAGGGCTCAACTCGAAAATCACTTTGGGAGCTAGGGTTTAGGAGAGGGGGTGAGACAAAGTGCTTATGAGTGGAGAAGGAGGGGTTTGGGCCGGCCAACTGCTTCTATATGCGACTGACCGGACTAGTCCAGTCATTGTAGTGGACTAGTCCGGTGACCCTGAGTTAACCTAGCTATATCGTCTATCCGGACTAGTCCGGTCGACAACCGGACAAGTTTGGTTCCAACAGACTTGTTGCAGATAGTAGAGTTTAGAAGTGATCTAAGGACACTAATTTTTGCAAATAATCTTGGTAATTACGACCAGTAGGCAAGCAACAATCAAACAATGTTCATATTTCGCAAGATTTCTTCATTAAAATAGTTTTCTTAGAAGAAAAAGAGATGAGGAGCAATTTTTACAATAAAATGTAACATTTGAGGTTGCAACCAGGTATGCAACGTTTCAAGCCACATTTCGAGAGTCAAGAATATTAAGTTCATTTCTTAGCTCACAAAACCTTTTCTCATCTAATGGTTTGGTAAAGATATCTGCGAGTTGCTTTTCAGTTCTAACATGTGAAATTTCAATGTCACCTTTTAATGAGTGATCTCTAAGAAAGTGATGACGAATATCTATGTGCTTAGTTCTTGAGTGCTCTACTGGGTTGTGTGCAATTTTTATCGCGCATTCATTATCACATAGAAGCGGAATATGATTTAGATTGTAGCCGTAGTCTCTAAGAGTCTGTCGCATCCAAAGTAGTTGTGCACAACAACTACCAGCTGCAACATACTCTGCTTCCGCCGTTGAAAGAGCAATAGAGTTTTGCTTTTTAGATGACCAAGAAACTAGGGATCTACCGAGAAATTGACAAGTCCCTGAAGTGATCTTTCTATCGACTTTGCATCCTGCATAGTTGGCATCGGAATAACCTATCAAGTTAAACTTGACCCCTTGGGATACCAAAGTCCCAAGTTTGGTGTGTGCACAAGATACCTTAGGATTCTTTTTACAGCAATTAAGTGACACTCTTTAGGTGCGGCTTGAAACCTTGCACACATGCATACGCTAAGCATAATATCTGGCCTAGATGCACATAAGTAAAGTAAGGAGCCGATCATTGACCTATATACCTTTTGGTCCACATTTGGACCTTCTTCATTGAGATCGAGATGTCCGTTGATCGCCATGGGTGTTTTGATGGACTTGGCTTTGTCCATATTGAATTTCTTGAGGATGTCCTATGTGTATTTGGTTTGGCTTATAAATGTGCCTTCTCTCAGTTGCTTCACTTGGAATCCCAAGAAGAACTTCAATTCGCCCATCATCGACATCTCGAACCTATCTGTCATAATCTTGCTAAATTCCTCACAGAAAGACTTGTTAGTGGATCCAAAGATAATATCATCAACGTAAATTTGACATACAAATAGATGATCATCAAAATGTTTAGTGAAGAGTGTATAGTCAGCCTTACCAATTTTGAATCCATTTTGAGTTAGAAAATCTCTCAGGCACTCATACCAAGCTCGAGGAGCTTGTTTGAGGCCATAGAGAGCCTTACGCAGTTTATAGACGTGGTTAGGATATTCTTGGTCTTCGAATCCTGGTGGTTGCTCCACATAAACTTCCTCCTTTATCGGACCGTTGAGGAAAGCAATTTTGACGTCCATTTGATACAACTTAAAATTATGGTGAGTAGCATATGCCAATAAAATACGAATGGACTCAAGTCTAGCTACGGGAGCGAAAGTTTCATCGAAGTCCAAACCTTCGACCTGAGAATAACCCTTGGCCACCAGACTCACTTTATTTCTTGTTACTACTCCATGTTCATCTTGCTTGTTTTCGAAAGACCCATTTGGTTCCAACGATGTTCGCCCTTGGTCTTTCCACCAGCTCCCACACTTCATTTCTTTTGAAGTTGTTCAATTCTTCTTGCATTGCCATCACCCAGTCTGGATCCCTTAAGGCTTCATCTACCCTGTATGGTTCCAGAAAAGAGATAAAAGAATAGTATTCGCAAAAATTTGCAATGCGAGATCTGGTAGTTACTCCCTTGGCAATATCACCAATGATATTGTTGACAGGATGGTCTCTTTATACACTCTGATGTACTCTTGGGTGAGGAACTTGTGTAGCTGCTTGTTCTTCATCATCTTCATGTTCATTGTCTCCACCTAGATCATTGCTTCCATGATAATCTTGATCTTCTTGATCTTCCTCCACTTGATCTCGTGTAAAAGCTCCCCCTTGTTCATTGCTTCCTTGTTGAGGTTCACCTTATGCGTTTGAGTCTTGCGTTTGCTCTTGTGGTAGAATATCACCAAGTGCCATTTTCTTCAGCGCTTCACATGGAGCTTCCTCTTTATCTAGCATACACTTATCGACTTGCTCCACTTGTGAGCCGTTAGTTTCATCGAACACTACGTCACGTGCTACTTCAACAAGGTCGGACACTTTGTTGAAGACACGATAGGCGTAGGCACTCGATTCATAGCTGAGCAAGAACCCTTCATCAGACTTCAAAGCGAACTTTGAAGCCCTCGGTTTCTTGTTCAGAATAAAACATTTACAACCAAAAACTTTAAAATAAGAAACATTAGGCTTTTTACCGGTAAGGAGCTCATATGGAGTTTTCTTCAGTAGTCGGTAAAGGTACAGCCGATTTGTGGCATGACAAGCAGTGTTCACCGCTTCTGCCCAAAATTGATCTGATGTCTTGTATTCGTCCAACATTGTTCTTGCCATTTCAATCAATGTTTTGTTCTTCCTTTCGGCCACCCCGTTTTGTTGAGGAGAGTAGGGTGCCGAGAACTCATGCTTTATTCCTTCTTCATCGAGATACTCTTCAACTTGTGTATTCTTGAATTCTGTTCCGTTGTCACTTCTGATGTTCTTCACGGTTGATGAGAATTCGTTCTAGGCTCTTTTCAGGAACTTCTTGAGGATTCCCTGAGTTTCTGATTTATCATGCAAGAAAAATACCCAGGTAAATCTTGAAAAATCATCAACAATTACTAAACCATATTTGTTACCGCTGATACTTATGTAAGCAATTGGACCAAATAGATCCATATGAAGAAGTTCCATTGGTCTTGTAGTGGTCATTATGTTCTTGGCGGGGTGTGGTGCTCCGACTTGTTTTCCCGCCTGGCAAGCGCTGCATGGCCTGTATTTCTCAAAAACCACATCCTTTAGACCTCGGATGTGACCACCTTTTAGAAGTTTCTGCAGATTTCTCATCCCAACATGGGCTAGCCGTCTATGCCACAGCCATCCCATGTTGGTTTTAGCAACCAAGCAAGTGTTGAGTTCAGCTTTATCTTTGTTGAAATCAACAAGATAAAGCTTTCCCTTCAACATTCCCTTGAATGCAATCGAGCCATCGCTTCTTCTAAAAACGGTCACACCCTCATTAGTGAATAAACAGTTATAACCTTTGTCGCATAGTTGAGATATTGACAAAAGGTTATAATCCAGGGAGTCTACATGTAAAACATTAGATAAGGTGTGTTGAGGAGATATTTCAATGTTACCGCTACCAAGGACCTTTTTTTGGCTGTTGTCTCCAAAGTATATGCCTTCACTTGGATCCTCGTTGTACTCGTACTCCACAAACATATCTCTCTCTCCGGTCATGTGATTTGTGCATCCGCTATCTAGCACCCACTTAGATCCACCGGAGGAGTAAGCCTGCAAAACAGAATTATTCCTTGGTTTTAGCTACCCAAGCTTGCTTGGGTCCTCTCAGGTTAGTCACAAGAGTCTTGGGTACCCACACACAAGTTTTCGAGTTCCTGTGGCATGGCCCTGTGTATTTAGCAATAACTTTTCCATATTTGTTTTTCATAAGAACATAGGAAGCATCAAATGTACGAAACAATATTTGTAAATCAGATTCATGTGATTTTTCCTTAACAAAGGTGATTCTTTTCTTTGCGTGATTAATAGTGGACATGTGTTTGTTCCTGTCAAACCCAAGACCATCTTTGACGTTGGGAGGTCTAGTGACCATATATGCACTACGTGCATATTTGATCTTCTCCTTATCAAAGATGCCGTTTTGGGAAGGATGCATATCATGAGAAGTTGAAGTATTAGAGATGATATTTTTCTTACTAGAGCATGTGCAGGTTCCAATTGTTGTTGAACTCATATCTTTGGAGGAAGAGCTCTTGGAGGAAGATGAGTCACTTTGTTTGAGCGACTCAACTTGCACCTCAAGGATCTTGTTAACTCTTGACAAGTTAGCAAGCTCATCCTTGATTGCAATATGTGAGTCCTCTAGCTTTGAGTAAGTCTCCTTACTCAAGCCTAGCTCAAACTCAAGTGACTTGTTCTTCTCTCTTTCAAGCTCAAGAAGTTTTTCAACTTCTTGATATCTCTTCCTTTCACGGATGAGCATATCTTCTCGTCGGTTGACAAGTTCCTCCTTTTCAAAGATTTCGATCGACAACATTTCCATTTTCTTTAAAGCAATTTTACTTAATCCTCTAAACATTTCTTCATTATCACTAGAGCTATAAAAGTCATCAATAGAGGTTTTTAATGCAGGAGGAGTAAGTCGAACCTTTTTCTTGCCTTCTTTAGCCATAAGGCAGGTATGGTTGTTCATATCCCGTCCTCCCATGTTTGGGAAGAGTGTAGTTCTCATGGTGGGTTTCTTAACGGCAATGGTGGCCATCTCCTCTTCTTCATCGGAGGAGGACTCATTGTTTGAGTCCCACTCCTTGCCAATGTGAGCTTGATGAGTTTGTCTCCTTTTTCTGAAATTTTTCCTCTCATGTGCTTTTGTTTCCTTCTTCTTCTTGTTTTCTTCATAAGTACAGTCCACCATGAAGTGACCGTACTCTCCACAATTATATCAAGTACGTTGAGCCTTGGATTTCCCTTTATCCTTGCTTTTCCCTTCATTTGAGTTGTTGCCATGTCTTCTCCTCATCATGCGCTTGAACTTTTTGATAAAGAGTACCATTTCCTCATCATCTAGGTCGGTACTCACGTTGCTTGTATCTCCGTCATCTTGGTCTTCACGGGTTTCTTTGAGTTTGGGTCTGCATGTTGCTTTGACGGCAACTTCTTTCTTTTTGGAAGAGGTAAGCTCAGCTAAGTCTTTGACGTATTGAGCCTCCTTCTCCATCATTTCATGATTTATGATCTTCCCCAATAACTCATTGGAAGTCATTTTGTGAAACCCGGGGCTTTCTCTAATCATTGATCAAAGTGTGACGTTTCTTGGCATGAAGGCTCTAATCATCCTTTTGACCACCTCGTGATTAGTTCATTTCTTACTTCCATAGGCAGGATTTTGTTGATGAGTGCCTTCATCAGGTTGTACATGTCTTGAGGTGATTCGCCTTCTTCAATAGCGAATCTCCCCAACTCTCCTTCAAGCATCTCAATTTTGGCTTCACGTACAGACCTGTTTCCTTCATGAGCTGTTTTGAGTGTATCCCAGATTTCTTTTGCACTCTCTAGACCATCGATCTTGGTGAATTCTTCCCTGCTGAGTGACGATGTGATTGCTGCAACGACTTGTGCATTTCTGTGAATCTCTTATTCTTGTTCCGGAGTGAGTTCTTCATCCGTGTCTGGGATATCTATACCTATGCAGACAATATGCCAAAGGCTAGGATTCAGGGATATTAGATGCATTTTCATGTTGTACTTCCACATGGTATAGTCACTTCCATCAAACTGCGGGGGCCTTCCCATAGGGATGGAGAGATAGTGATTATTTGAATTGAGACGGTTGTAGTTGTAAGGATATCGGGAGTAGTCGTGATGACCACTCCCCATCGTCTTTTCTTCCTCTTTTCCCTTTTGTGCCATTAATTTCTTTCTCAGTAGTGCCTTTAGCTGTCTCACTTCTTCATCGTCATGTGGACTTTCTTCAAACATCGAAGGCTTTGGCTTCTTGCTCCTCATCGTTGATGTTCGTCTTCGGGATATCGTTGTTCTTCTCAGAGGCCATTGATCTCTCCGAGATGTGAGTCTCGTTGATGGAGAACTTGGCTCTGATACCAATTGAATGTGGCCTAGAGGGGGGTGAATAGGCCTTACAGAGTTTCCTGCACACTAAAGTAGTTGTCAAAAACTTTATTGATCGGACTAGTCCGGTTGTGTGAGCGGACTAGTCCGGTGTGTCTGAAGTGTGTAGATTGTATTAAGTGTTGTGCAGGAGAATTAACGTGTTTAGCAGCGGAAATAAGAACAACAGTTATTTTATTTTGAGTTTACAATGTGATGTGTGATTATGCCCGTGAATGAGACTTAGCAATTTAAAATCTGAAGTTTAGCAACTAGATGTTCTAATCAACAAAAACAAAGAGGCATATGAGACACAAATTTTATCAAGGTTCGATCTCACCAAGAGATCTACGTCCTCATTGAGGAAGCTCACACAGAGTCAGGTCTCTAACCCTTTCCCTCTTCAAGTCACCGCACAAGGCCGACTTGACTCCACTAGCACGGGTAATCATCGAGTTTGTGGGGCAACCTCATACGTTGAGGGCTCCCACAAGAATTACAATGAGAAAGCGATCAAATACACTCAAAAATATTACAATGCAGAATATGAGTGTAGAGAGATCAAACCCCAAGAGCTGACAACGAAGGAACGACGATCTCCCAATCCCAAATCCAAGTGTTGGATTGATCTTCACCTTTTGGCACCTTAGATGTGTGGGGAGATGTGTTTTTGGGCTCTTTGGACAGATGGCGGCGCTAGGATTTGAGTTTCTAGCAGTATGAGTCGTGTGTCCTAGTTGGAAGGCCGTGGATCACCAATTTATATGGTTTCCAAAAAGTTATCGTTGTAAAACCTAATACCGGACTAGTCCGGTATATGATCGGACTTGTCCGGTCTACTTTCAGTGGGTTAAGCGGACTAGTCCGGTCTAAAACAGGACTTGTCCGGTGCTATGTGAAGTGGGGTTTCAAAAAGTTTAGCGGACTAGTGCTGTCGCATGGATGGACTAGTCCGCAGTCCTCTAAAGAGGACAACAGAAACATGAGCGGACTAGTCCGGTCTAAAACCGGACTTGTCCGGTTGCATTCCAGTAAGCTGACCGGACTAGTCCATTCCATGAACGGACTAGTCCGGTGTCCAGTGGATTTTAGTTGATTTTTAAACCCCTTACCCTTACGCAAAGTTATGAGCTCTTGGGATGTGTCTCTCATACACACCCTATACATTTAAATCTACTTTGCTCTTCTAAATTCCACTAAAGTCTTCCTTTTTGGGCACCACTCTATTTTTCACCTTTTTGTGTGCACCGAGCTAGTTCACTTTGTTTGTCCTGCAATCATTTCATTAGGATCTCATATGCTTGTCATCAATTCTCCAAAACCCACAAGGGATACCCTAGATGCACTTTCAGAAGGCGACCTAAGGGCCAGCGCCGGAGAGCTGGAACTCTGGGAGGCAGCTTTGGCCGAAAGGGAGGAGCAGGTCGCCAAGGACCGCCAGGTGGTGCTGAACCGGAAGCTTGCTGCCGTCTTCCGGGCGCCAGAGTTGGAGAGCCTCACTTGGAACCTCCAGCTCCGGAAGAATGACCTGGCGGCCAAGGAGAGGAGGTTTGCCGAGGAAGGACCTAGCGCCCTGCTGGCGGCTCGTCAGAAGGTGGAGCAGCTCTGGGCTTTGCGGACCGTCGAGGCCCAAGGAGTCTGGGACTTTGTTGGCCAGGCGGGGGTCTGCTCTAGCGTGTAACACCCTCATTTCTGATGACAGCATATATTCATGCATTATGAAGAGAAAACATTTTAAGAAAAGTTGGAACAGAGAAAATATCAAAAAGGATAGCCAAAAAGAGCCGAACCCAGTTCCAGAAAGCACCTATGACAACTTCCGCGGCCCGCTGGCCACGTGGCATGTCCGTAGATCATCCCTGCGAAGTGGGGAGAGGTCCGCCGCTAAACTGGCTACGTGGCAGGATCGGGGCTCATCTCCGCAAAGGGAGAGGTCCGACGCTGTGGGACACGTGTTTCCCCCGGAGCTAGCCTCTGCGGAAGAAGCAAAGGCATTTCTGCAGGACACATGTCACCTCCGGAGCTAGTCACCATAGAAATCAAAGGACCGGTCACGCGGGATACGTGTCGATCTCGGAGCTCACCTCCGAGAGGTCCGGTTCCATTGAACACATGTCGCCACCGGAGCTTATCTCCGGGAGGCCCGTCACTATTGGACACGTGTCGACCTCGGAGCTTATCCCCAAGGAAAGAGGAAAGGTTCGGCACTGACATGTGGTGTGTGCGGAGCCACCTCCGAATAAAAGAGGAGGTCCCGACCGTCAGGATACGTGGCACACGCGGAGCCCACCTCCAAAGGAGAGGGAGGTCTTGCTCACTTGACACGCGGCACAACCGGAGCTCGTCCCTGCGGAGAGGGAGAGACCAGGACCCGGTGGACACGTTGTGACACCCTCAATTCGGTGGGAAAACCACGGAACCGAGAACTAATGCATATGTGTGCCGAGGATGTTCATCACACATACACATACGTTCCACAAACTGAATTCAGATTATATATTACCACGAATAACAGAGTTTATTACAATATCTCATGAGTCTTGGACTCATGCTCACAGCGGAAGTCTCTATTCTAAAGCGGAAGCAATTTAGCTAATGCGGAAGCAAATCTAAGCAGAAGTGGCTCCATCTCTAAACCCTCCACAGGCAAGGCTGAGAACAGATCACACGCCGTAATGCTCCACTCGGTCTTCATAGTAGGCTTCTTCCGCTACTGATGATGAAAATAATAATGCAAGTTTGAGTACAATGATGTACTCAGCAAGTGCGGGAAAACACATGATATGCAGCTCATAAACAAGGTAGGTATAAAAGGCTTATTTGCAGAAAAGCAGATTTATAAAACCATGATAAAACCGCAACTTGACTTTAGATGTAATCCCAACATGTATTAAATTACCAACATACCTCCATCACTTCCTGTGTTCCATCCGAACATTAACCAATCCTTTATTCATACTCACGAATACCTCCTCGTATTCGCTACCATCTCACCTTGTAAAACAATCTCGTCTCACACCGAGACCAATCTCATGTCATGTCCCAACAGTCATGCAACCATCTCATCACCCAGACTCATCAGTCCCAAACCATAACCAAACCAATAATCACAACCAAGAACCTTCCCAATAACCATCCCAATAACCATCCATCCCAATAACCATGCCAAATCCCATCCCAACTAATCATGGCAGTTTAGCCAGGTGCTCGTGACCGTAAGCTCGGCTATCATGATAGTTTTAGACTCTGCAGAGTTTGCACCTCTTTACCCACAAGTTTGTGATTTCTTCACCCGTCGGTGACTGCAGAACCTCCATTGTACCAGTACATAACCGTCGGTGTATGGTCAAGAGATCACAAAATAGCCTTTACAAAGGGGTTACTATATGTATGGACTCACTAAGGTTTCACCGGCAGGCTAGAATCTCCAATTCTCTCACCCACGGGCCCCCTCTTGTGCCATGCAGTTCCCAGGGCAGTCCTCACTCGACTCCCATTCCCCGCACCTTCCACTGTCCATAACATTCTAGCAACTTACCTAATTACTCAGCTAAGCCGCACCCATACTTGGCCTTGTGGTGGCACTGTTATCCTGGCATGTTCATGCATGAACCGGTCCTTAGATCTATGGCAAGTAAAACCACCATCTCATGCTACCTCATTCACAAACCCAGGCTTGCCTAGATCTCCCTCCGATCCATATTCATTAACCTCATCAGTTACTTATTATCAGTACGAGTGCAGTTAGCTAGACACATCTATTCCGCTTCCCAATCCTATAGACTCAGCGAAGCATAAAGCAAAATCCATACCCGACTCATAAACTTCCCAGGCGACAAGGGTGGTTTAATCAAAACTAGTAAACTCCTATAAAAGGATTTCCCATTATGTTTGACTCAGCACACACACCTTTTTGCATAACAAAATAGTTTTATCCAAAACATAGGATCAATATGGTCAAGGAGCACTTGCCTTGTACTTGCGGTTCCGGTTGTTCTTGATTCTCAAAACCTTGTTGCTGCAGCTCGTCATAGACAGCTCCCTGAACCTGTCCTGCTATGTAGGATTCACGTGCATACAAGATTCACAGCAATCAATATCATGCGCAAACCTTAAACTAGATGCGATGATGCACATGCATGCTATCCTATGATTTTTATTAGATTGATGTGCTCTTGCATGGCTTGCATGGGCAGAGGTGTTCAGATCAAAGGTGGACGTGGCGATGATCTTGTCTTTAGATCAAACTGATGATCGAGTGATCTGCCCACGAGAAGGCTTCTGTTCGAAAGGAATTGAAGAACAGATGCAAAGAGATGAACACAATGATGTCGTAAGGTGGTATTGAAGTCCTACCTCACGCTCTTCTTGACTTCGAGGTCCTCCTCAGACCGCTTGGTTCCTCTCTGATGATCTCCCTTGTTGCGCTTCGGCGATGTTTTGCTCGGCGAGTTAGGGCTAGGGCTCTAAGTCGTCGGCTCAAGAGTTGAAAGAGAAGTTTGTGGTTTCGGCCAGAGGTTTTGGGTTCTATTTATAATCGGGAAGAGAAGAGTCCTAATCTGATTGTATCTCGAATAAGAGTCTTATTCAGATCTTTGTTAGATCCTAGCATCTTATCTTTAGTAACATTGTGGAATTTAGATCGGTTTCTGTTGCGCACCGGTATCTTCACGCGTAAAACCCGCTCCAAAACTCGTTACCTCCGTGATGATGAGCTCCGGAAGCTCCACGTGTCCTCCGGGGCCTGGTATCTCCTCGTCCGCAGAGACGAGCTCCGGTTGTGCCGCGTGTCACGAGCGAGACCTCCCCCTTCTTTGGAGGTGAGCTCCGCGCACGCCACGTGTTGGCGCCGGTCTTCCCTCTCTTCCTTCCTCAGGAACATGCCCCGAGGTCGACACGTGTCCGGCAACGACAGACCTCCCGGAGATAAGCTCCGGTAGCGACACGTGTTCGATAGATCCAGACTTCTCTGAGATGGGCTCCGAGATCGACACGTACCCCGCACGACTGGTCCTCTGATTTCCGCGAGGACTAGCTCCGAGGATGACACGTGTCTTGCGGAAATGCCTTTGCTTCCTCTGCAGAGGCTGGCTCCGCGGGCAACACGTGTCCCACAGGATCGGACCTCTCCCCTTTGTGGCGACGAGCCCCAAACCTACCACGTAGCTCTTTCAGCGGCGGTCCTCTCTTCACTTCACAGGGACGAGCTCCGATCACGCCAGGTGGCCAGCGGCCACGGTAAGTTGTCTTCGGTGCTCTCGGAGGGCTTTATTGGCTATTCTTTGATATATCTCTCTGTTCCTATTTTTCATTAAAATGTTTCCTCTTCATAGAACATGAACATATGCTGACACCCGAGGTGAGGGTGTCACACACGTGGAGCCTCCGGAGCTCATCACTGAGGAGGTAACGAGTTCTAGGAGCGGTTTTTGGGTTCTGTACACGTAGAAATACCGGGAAAGAAACCGACCTGAATTCCACAATGTTACCGTACCAAATCAACTAAAGATAAGATGGTAAGATTCAACGAAAATCTGAATAGAACTCTTATTCGAAGTCCAATCAGATTAGGACTCTTCTTCTCCTGATTATAAATAGAACCCAAAACCCTTGGCCGAAACCACGAACTTCTTTTCCAACTCCTAAGCCAACGACTTAGAGCCCTAGTCCCAACCCGACGAGTAAACCATCGCCGGAGTGCAACAAGGAAGATCGCCGGAGGAAAGACCAACGATCTGAGGAGGACCTCGAGACCGAGAAGAACGTAAGGTAGGTCTCCAATACCACCTTACGACATCGTTGTGTTTTCTTTGCATCTGTTCTTTGATTCCTTTCGAACAGAAGCCTTCTCGTGGACAGATCACTCGATGATCAGGTTGATCTAAAAACAAGATCATCGCCACGTCCACCTTTGATCCGAACACCTCTGTTCATCATAAAATCCATGCAAGCCATGCAAGAACACGTACAAACCAATCTAATAAAACTAATCATAGGATAGCATGCATATGCATCATCGCATCTAGTTTAAGGTTTGTGCATGATATTGATTGTTGTGAATCTTGTATGCACGTGATCCTACATAGCAGGACAAGCTCAGGGAGCTGTCTATGACGAGCTGCAGCAACAAGGTTTTGAGATCCAAGAACAACCGGAACCGCAAGAACAAGGCAAGTGCTCCTTGACCATATTGATCCTATGTTTTGGGTGAAACTGTTTTATTTTACGAAAAGGTGTGTGTGCTGAGTCAAACGTGATGGGAAACCCTTTTCTTAGGAGTTTACTAGCTTTGGTTAAACCACCCTTGTCGCCAGGGATGCTTATAAGTCGGGTATGGTTTTTGCTTTATGCTTCGCTGAGTCCATGGGATTGGGAAGTGAGATAGATGTGTCTAGCTAACTGCACTCGTAATGATAATGAGGAACTGATGATGTTAATAAACATGGATCGGCAAGCCTGGGTTCGTGAATGAGGTAGCATGAGATGGTGGTTTACTTGCCGTAGATCTAAGGACCGGTTCATGCATGCACATGCCAGGATAACAGTGCCACCACAAGGCCAAGTATGGGTGCGGGCTGAGTAATTAGGTAAGTTGCTAGAGTGTTATGGACTGTGGAAGGCACGGGGAATGGGAGTCGAGTGAGGACTGCCCTAGGAACTGCATGGCACAAGAGGGGGCCCATGGGTGGGGGAATTGGATAGTCTAGCCTGCCGGTGAAACCTTAGTGAGTCCATACATCTAGTAGCCCCTTTGTAAAGGCTATTTTGTGCTCTCTTGGCCATACACCGACGGTTGTGTACTGGTATAATGGAGGTTCTGCAGTCGCCGACGGGTGACGAAATTACAAACTTGTGGGTAAAGAGGTGCAAACTGTGCAGATTCTAAAATTATCATGATAGCCGAGCTTACGGTCACGAGCGCCTGGCCAACTGCCATGATTAGTTGGGATGGTTATTGGGATGGTTCTTGGTTATGGTTATTGATTATGGTTATGGTTTGGTTTTGGGATTGTTGAGTCCGCGTGACAAGATGGTTGCATGACTGTTGACTCATGGCAACGAGATTGGTCTAGGTATGAGGCAAAGTTGTTTATGAGATGAGATGGTAGCGAATACGAGAAGGTATTCGTGAGATGGTAGCTAATATGAGGAGGTATTTGTGAGCAAGAATGAAGTTGGTTAATGTTTGGGTGGAACATGGAAAGTGAGGGATGTATGTTGGTAATTTAATACATGCTGGGATTACATTCACTTAAAGTAAGATGTTGTTTTATCGTTGTCGGTACCCGCGATATGGGGTACCCCTGCGACAGGGGAAAATGCCTAAGGATCTCGCCCTTCTCCGCAGGGAGAGCTCCGAAGGCGCCACGTGTCCAGTGGGGCCGGGCCTCCCTCTCCTCAGAGGAGAGCTCCAGGCCCGCCACGTGGCCGACAGAAGCCGGACCTCCCCCCTCCGCGGGGAGAGGTCCGAAGGCTCCACGTGTCCCGCGGGGCCGGACCTCCCTCTCCTCAGAGGAGAGCTCCAGGCCCGCCACGTGGCCAGCAGGACGGCGCTGCCTGCCCCCGCGCGGTAGGCAGCAGGCGTAAAGATGCACCATACCTTGCCCGTACAAGGTATTCAAGGCCCGCGCCTTCCCAAGACGCGAAGACGCGGAGCACGCCTCTGTCAGGTGCCGTTGCGTCCAGTCGCATCGCAGACTGGCGCGCCGTGTCAGAACCTGCCAGCCAATAAACACAGCGACAAGACATCCCCTGCCGCCCCCGCCGTCACAACCACTATGACTAACTTGCGGCATGGGCAGGGCCGCAGAACGAAGACTCGGAAGCCTTCGCCAGAGACAACTACCGGCATAACTGCAGATACGATAGTCGGCAGGCAATCTGCCCGGGACCACGTGTCGGGTCCCGGGCCCCCCTTGTAAGCCACACGAGCCTTGGACTATAAAAGGCTCGGGTAGGCAACGTTAGCAAGGGTTCGCACTCCAGCAACTCACACCCTAGGCATAACTCACCCTCAAGCTCAGGACTCCGGTTCTGAGCAACAAGCAATACAGCGAGCTCCTCTGCTCACCGTGGACGTAGGGTTTTACGCTCCGGCGGCCTGAACCACGTAAAACTCGCTGTGTCAAGCTCCTCCCTCACTCGTCCCTACGCTTAAGCTCTCCGCAAGCAACTAGCCCCTCCGAAAAAGAACCTCCACGGGCTGCCCAGAGCAGGTCCGGGGGAAGTGTCGACCACACACTTCGACATTTGGCGCGCCAGGTAGGGGGCTTTTCCCTTGCGCGACGAGCTTCTGCCGACGAGGATGACGAAGCTTCCTTCAGCGGCAAGCTCTCCTCCCCCGCGTTCACGGCGGACCGTGACTAGCGGGGAATACGTGTCGACACACTTAGGACGGAGTGTGTCGGCACAAGCTGGAAGCCAGCAGCCGACTCCGGCAATGCAGGCTCCGACTAGCGTGAGATCTTCTGCAGCGCTGAGCGTTCCCCACGGGGGTGCGCTGGCTGCAGCAAGAGCACTACTGCGCAATCCACCTGCTGGGGACGCGCCCCATTCAGCGACCCAGCAGTGGATTCGCGAGGTAGACCGTCTCATCGTCGCCGCCGCAAACCCTCGACTTCGGCGGGGACGACGCTCCGGCCAACCGGCTATGTCGCTGACGCGCACGCCGACGGTTGACGGACAGACGGCGGATTCCAGCTCCACCAGGCTTCCGTCGACAGACCTGAGGACTGAGCTGGAATGATGCCACTTGGGCCAAGACGCCCGAGTGTTCCTTGAGCGACGACGAGAAAGGCGTCGCAGCCAAGAGGCCGGCGTCAGCATGACGTCTGCCTCAACCCTACCTGACGCGCAGACTTTCGCCACGTGAACTCTGCCCCAGGCGTACGCCACGCAGCATATGCCACAGCCATATGCCCTGCAAATGGCGCCCCCGGTCTATGGTGCAGCCCTGCCCATACCGGGGTACACTGTGCCAGCAGCGAACCAAGCGTTCGCGGCACCAACGCCTGCAGCAACAGGGGCAGGATGTGCGGCCCTGGCGCCCCACCTTCGCTTCGCGAGATGGCCGCGCAAGTTTCGGCCGCACCTGCCCGAGAAGTACGACGGCAGCGTCAACCCGGCGGAGTTCCTCCAGATCTACTCCACCGCCGTACTTGCCGCAGGAGGGGATGAGGCCGTCATGGCCAACTACTTCCCCGTCGCCTTGACCGGCCCAGCCCGGTCTTGGCTCATGAACCTCCCCCAGGGCTCCATAACCTCCTGGGGAGAGCTCTGTCGGCAGTTTGTTGCCAACTTCGGCAGTTCCTACACCCGTCCAGGCACGGAGCTTGACCTCCACGCCATCAAGCAACAACCTGGGGAATCACTGCGCTCCTTTATCCAACGGTTCTCCCAGGTACGCAACACCATCCCGCACATTCAAAGTGCTTCTGTGGTGGTGGCATTCCGGCAGGGTGTCCGGGACGAGAAGATGTTTGAGAAGCTCGCGACCAGAGAAGTCCGCGATGTCTCCGAGCTCTTCAGCCTGGCGGACAAGTGCGCCAGAGCAGCAGAAGGGCGGAACTGGCACCCACTGCCAGCCTCTGAGTCGGGAGGACAGCCCGGATCTGGTGCCGCTTCCTATGGAGGCAGCAAGAAGGCCAAGAACCGGGGCAGTGGCAAGATGAAGTCATCGGCCGCGGCTCCCGTTGCCGCAGCAGCGGCACCCAGTGGAGCTCGGGGGCCGCGCCCCGACAAAAGGCAGCGACAGTCACCAGCCCCAGATGGTGACCAAGGCGAGCTATGCCCCGTGCATGGCACCAACAATCATACTGCTGCCGAGTGCTGGGACATCCAGAGGCTCGCAGAGCGCTTCCGCTAAGGGAGACAGCTGAGAGATGATGCTCCGCCCCTCCCTTAGAGGGAGGGCAAGCAGAAGGTCGACGCCTCAATCAGCGTCGGCCACCAGGTGGGGTTTCAGGAGCCTCAGCGCGTCATAAAGACGGTGCACAACGGTGAGGACTCCAGCTCCGGTGATGACGAGCCAGGGCAGTAGCCAACTACGGCCACCCCAGAAAGTTCGTGGAGACTGCACTGCTGCGATATCAACCTTGGAGAAGTTCCAAGTAGTTGCAGCAGCCCAAGCAGCAGCCTCGACGGTGCAGAACCGGGCCAGCTCCACCCGAGTGCACGCCTCTGTGCCTCGGCCTTACCTCCTGGGGGCCGCCCAGGGTCTGTCAACCTCTTGAAGGCCTTAGCCAGAAGGGGAAGACGCCTTGGGTCTCCCAAGAAGAGTTCGGGTTCTCCTACCCCTTGAAGGCCTTAGCCAGAAGGGGAGGGTACCCCGGGGCTCCCAGGAGAAGCCGCGCAGGACCCGCTCCAGCGCGAAGATAACGACCTCACCCGAGTGCACGTCCCCGTGCCTCGGCCGTACCTCATGGGGGCCGCCCAGGGTCTCTCAACCTCTTGATGGCCTTAGCCAGAAGGGGAAAGACGCCTTGGGTCTCCCAAGAAGGGTCCGGGTACCCCTACCTCTTGACGGCCTTAGCCAGAAGGGGAGGGTACCCCGGGGCTCCCAGGAGAAGCCGCGCAGGACCTGATCCAGCGTGAAAATGACGACCTCGTCGACGAGGCCCGGCTGCAGGTGACACCCCACAACGCACGGTCTCGGCTGGTGCTCTAGCACTACCGCCCAAGGACCAAGTGCGTCAGGGACCTACAAGAAGGTGACCTGGTGCCACGGCACACACTTTCCCACGAAGGACCTATAAACTCTCCCCCAGCCGGGAAGGTCCCTTTCGAGTCACGAAAGTTGCCGTCCCAGGTACACATGCCTTTTAACCAAGTATGGGATCCGTTCCCAAACCCTTGCCATGGAACAACACTGTAAGTCCTACCCCCTGAGCGTTAGTAGAACAGGGCCATACCCTTCTGTAATAAATCCCATAGAGTCTAGGAACAGCGCTTGGGGCAGCTAGTCTCAGGGGACGGTCCAGGACTACGTCCAGCTTGGCCTAGTTCCGACCCTAAGCGCGTAGAGTCTTGCTTCCCTTCTTAACGAGGCGGGTCGTTGCCTCCATGTATAGCCTGACTTCCCCCTATGGGCATTTACTCAGAAACCTGTTCCACTTCGCTCTCTCTCTCTCTCATGTGCTCATTTAAATTACGTATTAGTTTTTATGACCGCACTTTCTGTGTATGATCACCGTACATTTAGCTCCCCTTTTCCCGCGCTCATCCATAGTCAGCATTTGCTATCCTACCGAAGGCGGTTGCACTTGAGGCACCTGCCGATGGCCAGGGGGGCCTCTCAGGCCTCCCCCAGTCAGGTGTTGCGGTGCCAGTTGGTCACCTCCAGGAAAGGCCGGCGCCGTGCATGGGGGTCCAGGGTGCGTATCCCGCTTAGCCGGCTCGGTACCCAAAGCATGCGCACCCTGGCCTCCGGAGGTCCAGGGGAGTACAGCCGCTTTGCCTGGTTCCGTACCCAAAGCCTGTGCACTCTGCTTCCCCGACGTATGATCCGGTACTAGGGGCCGGACGTTCGTACCCGGACCTTGGAGGGAGCCGGAGCCCCGGTGCCTTGCGCACAGAATTGCCCAAGTCCCGTATACCGGACCAGGACCATAAGCCGAATAAGACTAAGAGACGGGAAAGGGAGGGCCCCCCGAGGAGAATCACGTTTCCTCTACCTGTGTGCAGGACCTCCAGGTTATAGCTACGGGGGCTACATGAGGTGGGGGGCAAGGAGCCGTCGACTACTCCAGCGTCGGACCGGAAGGTCCGGGTTTCGCCCCTTCAAAAGGGACGAGGCTCGAAGGCCCCATGTAACACCCCAAAATCCTGTTCAGAGGGGAGTTTAAAAATTTTTGGACGTGTTGCATGTGTTGCAAAAATCCAAATTCAAACTGGAATTCAAATTAAACTAAAAACAGAAAAGAAATAGAAAAAGAAAAAAAAAAAGAAAACAGAAAAAAACCGGCCAGTGGGCCGAAACCCACCAGCCGGCCCACTGATCCTGCGCCAGCCAGCAGCCGCGCACGCCCCCCCCCTTCTTCCCACTGACATGCGGGGCCCGCCAACCTTTCTTCCTCCTCGTGCCCGCGCCCGTGCTCGGCTGGACTCTCTCACCCGAATCAAAACCGACCGGGAAATCTCGCGTATCCCAGCCGATTTCTGGACCCCGAAGACTCAAACTCGATCACAACCAACCCGCCGCCCTCCCCCGTCTATAAAAACCCCGGCCTCGTTCTGTTTTTCCCACGCGATCCGCTGTTTTTACTCCGGTGAGAACCCGAGCCCCTCCGGCGAATTATGGCCGATCTACGCTCGGAAATTCCGATCTAACTCGTTGGTCTTGATCCACCGCCTCCGGGGAACCTCGCAGGTGCAGAAAACTCGGTGGTTTGTGGTTCAAACACAGCGCCGACGAGCCTCGCCGTGAATTCACCTCGGACCTCGTCGCCGACCGCCTTCCAGGACCTCCGAGCTCAAGAAAACCCCCGAGGTGAGATCCCCGACCTCCCCTCCACCGATCTATGCCATAAAATCACAGTTTTAGGAAGAATTGACGAAGATCCGAAACTCTCCGGCGAGATCGCCGCCTCCCGCCGCCGTGCGCCGCCGGCAGCGCCGCCCGCGCTCGATCAGAGCGACGTGGCCGCTTGTGCGCCGTTTATTTTAAATCGCACGGTAGAGTTTAAATCCCCGCGTACCGGTTCGACGTCTGTTTTAAATCGGACGGTCCACATCAGCCCCGCGTTATAAAGACTGGAATTCTTACGTGCTACCCCCTGGGGTTCTCGGGAAATAAGAGCTAGTTCCGGAAACTTCTGATCTAGCCCCTGTAACTTCAGAAAATCACGTAAATTCATTTAAAAATCAGTTTTAGCCCCTGGACTTAATAAAAATTAGGAAAAACTCCTCTGTTATGTGTAGCTAGACCCCTGAAAATTGTTAAAATAATATTATAGACCCTGTAGTGGGGTGAGTTTACCTTTTTGACCCTGTTTGATATTAAATTTAGGAAATTGAATATGTTGCTAGTATTTAAAATTTAAAAAGTGGGACAAACATATTGTCAAATTTAAATTAAAAACTTTCTCAGTACTTAGAAAACTTTGGAGTGAGATAAAAATAGATTTTTGGCTGAAATGAATCTGTTTAATTTATTATTCACATTTATTAGTCATAGGGACACATTTTTAAGTGAAGAATAGTTCTGAAAATTAGGAAATAAATGTAAAATAGTTTACATCAGAGGAAAAGGTCAAAAATAGGTTATTAAATATTTTAGATCAGAACCTATTCTGTTTAGATGATGTGTCTTGTTATTTTCATAATAAAGTTCACATTTAGGCATAGGAAATAAAATCTGAAAATATAGCAACTAGTAAATGATAAATGGAGTTTCTAAAATCCAAAGAATTCAGTTTAGGGTTGGTAGAAATTATGAAGACACATATGGAGTAGGAAAATACCATTCATGCATACTGGGTAGCTAAAAGGTGTAGTAATTGAATATAAAGAATTTATTTAAATTGGAAACTCATATATAAAGTATGCAAGCATAAATGTGAATACAAAAGTAGGAATCATATACACATGATTAAAAGTGCATGTAAGCCAAAGGTCAACACACATAGAGTAAACCCAACACATAGAAGTTGTGAATGGCTTTGTTACATGTGAATGTGTGGTTTGTTTGAAGTGGAAGTGTGGACTATGTCTTATAGATTGTTGTTTTTCTTTTGCTATGTGTGATGGTGTGATGTAGAACCTGCTCCAGAGCAAGTTCTTCCTTTCCAAGATCAGGACTACCCATTCCAAGAGCAGCAGGAAGGAGGCAAGTGTCCTTGACCACTTTGTTCCTATACTAGGATGTGTAGATAGAATTATTTGCATTGTCAATTGAAAATGTGAAACCCATGCTAGGATGTTTCCCTAGAATTGCGTTACCTTGCTTCCTTGTAGCTTGGGTTGGGATTCATTTTATCATTTATTATTATGCATATGCTTAGCCATGCTTAGAATGGGATATTTTGGATATGAGATCATCAATTTATTTTACCATACTCTTGAATGAGATATTGTGAGTTATGTAGAGGTAGGGATCAAGGCAAGTTGGATGTTTTGGTTGGTGCTGGGTGCACGAGACTCGGGTTTGTGTTTAGTACTTGCCTGGATCCTAAGGACCGGTTCATGGAGCATGTAACCTGGCTTTACCGTACCAACCACATGCTGAGATGGGGCAGCTTGGCCAATTAATTAGGTGTATCCCCGGCGTAGTATGGGTGTGTTGGATGGTGCGGGGAATAGGTGTCAGCTGGACTACCTTATAAACCGCAAGGCTCAAGAGGGGGCCACTGCAGCGGGGTTGGAGCCTCTTGTATGCTGTTAGGGGTGAAACCTCAGTGGGCCCACGCTCGTCGGGAATCCCTTTGTAAAGGCTTCGTAGTGATCTCCTGGCTACACACCTGGGAAGTGTGAATGTGGTTCATAGCCACTGGCATAATGGAGGTTCTTTTAGTCCACCCGGCAACGGGGGATGAAATCACTACATGTGGGTACAGTGGTGCAAACTCTACAGAGTCAAAACTGTCATGACAGCCATGCTCACGGTTAAGAGCGGCTTGGACTTATTCATGATTAGAGGAGTGATGGTTTTGGAAGTTGAGAATGTTAAGCGGGGAGCTTAACATTGGAAATGATGTTATGGTTATTTGATTATGATGATGGGATGGGAGATTGGGACCATTTCACCTGTGTAGTAATGTAGGTGCTTAATAAGCTAAGGTGATAGGTATTAATTGCGTAGTGCTTTAACCATGAGTTCAACCTCTCCTTGTTCTAGCCATGCATGACATAACTTTCCCACACTTGCTGAGTACCATCGGTACTCAACCTTGCACATTTGTTGGTTTATATTGCTGCTCAGGTCAAGAAAATGATGTGGTGTTTCATAATCAAGACTTTGGACCCGAAGAAGGTTTCTAGGTTCATGGAGCCCCCCCGGGCAACGCCTGTGACGGAGCCCTCAAGAATAATATTCCGCTGCTAGTTTATTTACTTGTGATGAGCTTATTATTGTCCATCGAGACATTTGCTATGTAAGACTTATTTATATTCGACACCTGGCTTGTAATAAATGATGCTTCACTATTTATCATCACATGTATGAGAAAATGATCCTGGCATACATGTGATATTCACTTGGTTGTTCTTCGGAAAAACCGGGTGTGACAGAAGTGGTATCAGAGCCAAGGTTGCCCGTAGGAACGTGGACCTAGGTAGAAATGGACGTATTTAAGGGCCCTATTTTCTTAAAAACTGTTTTACAAGGTGTGTGTTGAAAAGTGTTATTTAATAGAGTCACTTTCTTCATCTTACCCCAACTTTCATTCAAAATAGGATTTTTGTTTAAAAAGTTTAACTAACCTAAATTTAAATGCTCTTTGTTTTAGATGGTTCGCATGATTCGCACCGCTCGCAAGTCCACAGGAGGAAGAGTTCCCGTAGTTGCCCTTGCCGAAAGAGAGGAGAGTCGTCCGGTGACGTACCTTTCCTACGGATTGGCAGTAGGAGGCTTGTTGCGCCGTCTTCGACGTATGCTCGAAGCCGCCGGCAATACGGGCAAGCTAATCATACACTATAGCTCCACCAGGACCATCCGGGAGAAGCGGGAAGAATGGAGTTTAGAAATGAGGATTATCCATGAAAATCAGCTGCTCAAGATCCACCGCTCTCCAGCTTGTCGAGCAACACAGGTCGATGCGGAGAAGGATGTCACCTGGGAGGCCATCACCTGCCAGAGTCACATCTATTGTCGCCACCTGGACAGGACTGAGTACATGTATGTCCTCCAGCATGAGAGTGGTACAACAGAGTATAAGTACCTGCCAGTGCAGCAAGGGACTTCCCATGACCACATGGACTTGTGCTTGGAGGATGCTGCTATGCTCAGCACTCGACTGCAGGAGTGTCAGCAAGAACTTCAGGATGTTCGGGTCACCCTGAAGGAAACAGAGGCGTTGTTGCGAGCCTGCTTAAGGGTGAAAGAAAGAGGAGATGGGAATGAACTGTGTGTCACCGTGAATGATACATGGACTCCTGACTCCCCAGATCGCCGGGCGATTAGGCGTCGTCGCACTTCTCCACCAGCAGCTTCCCCACCCAAAGCAGAGTCAGAAGGCAGCCGCAATGATGAGGAAGACCCCGAGGAGCCAGCTCAGTGAATACGAGTAGTGTAGAGTCCTTCCCTTAGTTTAGCAGGGTGTCGAGTAGTCGAGTCGTTATCTTAGTTAATGGTGTGTTAATGATTGGTGTGTGACGTGAGTTGTGGAAGCCATGAGCAATTGTCCACAGCCTCGTCTCCAGATTGTTTTGCTTTGGTGTGTGAACCCACATGAAATAATATTGCATTTATTTTTGTGTGAGATATGAACCCTCAGAAATGTATAACAAAGCCTCAACACTTCAAAGTACAAACAAGTGAAAGTAGTAAGATGATACGTAATGCTTTAAATTAACATTGGTTGATCATGCCAGATGGCCGGAAGAGGAAAAGGACGTGCTGCCAACCCCGCCAACAACAACGATGAGGCCTCCAACCCTCATCTTTCTGGAGGCCAGGACAGGGGTGGTCGCCGTGAAGGAGTTGATCCCCTCCACCAAATGCTGGAGAATCAAAATCAGCTCATCCAGAACTTGACTCAAGTGGTGGCCAACTTGCATCAAGTTCCACCTCCACAAGCTGCACCACGCCAACCAAGGTTGAGTGAGTTTCTAGGAACTCAACCTCCAAAGTTTGCAAGTGCTGCTGAACCTCTGGAGGCAGATGATTGGCTTAAGACCATCAAGAGCAAGATGAGGATCATACAGTGCCAAGGGTACGAGAGGGTGCTATTTGCCTCTCATCAATTGCATGGACCTGCTGCTGATTGGTGGACCGCCTGCGTGGCCGCCCATCATGACCCTGAGAACATCACTTGGGAAGAGTTCAAGCGTAGCTTCCGCAACCATTACATCCCAAGAGGTGAACTCAAAAACAAGAGGAAGGAGTTCTTGGGACTGCAGCAGGGAAACATGACGGTGAGGGAATACCTCACTAAATTTACTCAACTATCTCGTTATGCCCCACGAGACATAGAGACTGATGAGCAGAAATAAGATTGTTTCGTGGAAGGACTTACCGCAGAAATGCAGTGTGCAATGTCCTCAAATGAGTATGAAAGCTTCCAAAAGATGGTGGACAGAGCGTTTGTGGTAGAAAGGAAGCTGAAGGCCTTGGAAAATGAGAATAAGAGGAAGGTCGGGTGGTCACATCAAGCCTCAGGGAGCAACACCCACCCACGTCTGAAGCAGCAACCTGCAGGGCAAACGAACCATGCTGCGGTACCCTACTAAGCACCAAGAGGGTACAACCCGAACTACAGGCCTCCGGCAGCACCAGCACAGCCACAACGTCAGTTTGTACAGCAGCCTCGCCCCGCATATCCACCTCGACCAGCAGTGCAAGGACCTCCAAACCAACCCCAAGACAACAAAGGCCAGGCAGCTAAGGTTGGGGTGCAATGTTTTAGCTGTGGTGAAGTGGGGCACTACGCCCATAAGTGCCCAAAGAAGAAGCCCACGCAGCCACAACAGCAGAATGTAATGAGAGGACGGGTGAACCACGTCACTATGGAGGAAGCACAAGAGGCACCCGACGTGGTAGTTGGTAAGTTTCCTGCCAATTTACACATTGCAACCCTGCTGTTTGATTCTGGTGCTACCCACTCGTTCATTGCTCAAGGGTTTGTTAAGAAGCATGACCTAGCAACAACACAAATGAACCATATGCTAGCCGTAAACTCTCCAGGTTGAGAAATAAGGACAAGACAAGTGTGTCCCAAAGTGAACCTAGACATTAATGGGGTGGTATTTACTGCTAACCTCATAGTGATAGATTCACAAGGGATAGATATTATTTTGGGTATGGATTGGTTGACCAAACATAAAGGAATCATCCATTGTTCGACCAGAACAGTGGAACTAACTCACCCTAGTGGCACAAGAGTAAAGTTCATAACAATACACGAGCCTAGGAGGGACATTAAATTAAATCAAGTTGAGGTGAAAGTGGAGGAGATCAGGACCATCAGGGAATATCCAGATGTTTTTCCGGAGGAGTTGCCAGGTATGCCTCCCGATCGTGAAGTGGAATTCGCAATTGAGCTAGTGCCTGGAACAGCCCCGATATACAAGAGACCTTATCGGATGGACTCCAAGCAGCTGGGAGAACTCAAGGATCATTTGAGAGAATTGACGGAGAAGGGGTATACTCGTCCTAGTTCCTCACCATGGGGAGCTCCGGTGATATTTGTGCCCAAGAAGGACAGAACCCAAAGGTTATGCGTGGATTACCGTGCCTTGAATGAGGTAACCATCAAGAACAAGTACCCATTACCCCGCATTGAAGACTTGTTTGATCAGTTGAGGGGAGCTTGTTTGTTCTCGAAAATTGATCTCAGGTCGGGATACCACCAACTCAAGATAAGGCAATCTGATATTCCCAAGACAGCTTTCGTATCTCGGTACGGACTGTATGAATACACTGTCATGCCCTTCGGGCTAACTAAAGCCCTGGCGTACTTCATGTATCTCATGAACAAGGTATTCATGGAATATCTGGACAAATTTGTGGTGGTTTTCATAGATGACATTCTCGTCTTCTCTAAAGATGAAGAAGAACATGAGAAACATCTAAGGTTGGTGTTGCAAAGGCTGAGAGAACACCAACTATATGCCAAGTTGAGCAAGTGTGAGTTTTGGCTGAAGAGAGTTACCTTCTTAGGACATATAATCTCGGAGGGAGGAATCTCCGTGGATCCTGCCAAAATCGAGGATATACAGAAGTGGAAGACCCCTGAAAATGTCGGGGAAGTTCGAAGCTTCTTGGGATTGGCTGGATACTATCGATGGTTTATTGAGGGATTTTCTAAAATCTCGAGACCCCTCACCAAACTGTTGGAGAAGGGAATCACATTCACATGGACGCCGCAGTGCGAGACGAGTTTTCAGGAGTTAAAGGAAAGATTGACAACAGCCCCAGTCCTCGTTATGCCAGATATGCAGAAGAACTTTACGATGTACTGCGATGCCCCTGGAAACGGGTTGGGATGTGTTCTCATGCAAGAAGGGCATGTCGTGGCTTATGCATCCCGGCAGCTCTGGAAGCATGAGAAGAATTATCCTACACATGACCTAGAACTAGCCGCAGTGGTACACGCGTTGAAAATTTGGAGGCACTACTTGATGGGGAAGAGGACAGAGATATATACGGATCATAAGAGTTTGAAGTACATTTTCACACAGCCAGATCTCAACCTCAGACAAAGGAGATGGTTAGAGCTAATCAATGACTTTGATGTGGGCATCAACTATCATCCTGGGAAAGCAAACGTCGTGGCAGATGCTTTAAGTCGGAAGGTGCAGGTCAATAAGTTGAGCTTGAAGGACATGCCTGCAGAGTTGGAGGACGAGATTATAAGACTTAATCTATGCCTGGTAAATAGTGGTGAAGCCATCGCCATGGAAGTGGACTCCACACTAGAGCGAGACATACGCGAGGGTCAAAAGAATGACGAGAAGATACAAGAGATCAGACAACTCATCAAGGAAAATAAAGCTCCTGGTTTTAGAGAGGATGAACAAGGAACGGTGTGGCACGGGAAAAGAATCTGTGTGCCAGAAGTAAAGGAGATCCGTGAATTGATTTTGAAGGAGGCTCCTGATTCTGACTATTCCATTCATCCTGGGAGTACGAAGATGTATCAGGACCTCAAGAGCAGGTATTGGTGGTATGGCATGAAGCGAGATGTCGCGGAACATGTTACCCGATGTGACACATGTCAGTTGGTGAAAGCAGAACATCAACAACCCGCGGGATTATTGCAACCACTCAAAGTGCCTGAATGGAAATGGGAAGAAATCGGTATGGATTTCATAGTGGGATTGCCTAGGACCCAATCAGGATATGATTCAATATGGGTCATCATTGACAGGCTAACCAAGGTAGCTCATTTCATCCCCGTGAAAGAAAGCTACAGCGGATCCAAATTGGCAGAGTTGTACATGTCAAGGATCGTGTGTTACCATGGAGTGCCAAAGAAGATTGTGTCGGATCGAGGGACGCAGTTCACCTCAAGGTTCTGGCAAAAATTGCATGAAACCATGGGAACCCATCTGAATTTCAGCTCTGCCTATCATCCCCAAACTGACGGGCAGACGGAAAGAACCAATCAGATCCTCGAAGATATGCTGAGGGCGTGTGCACTCAAAAACAATCGGAGTTGGGACAAGAACTTACCGTATGAGGAATTCTCCTATAACAACAGCTATCAAGCTAGTATGAAAATGTCACCGTTCGAAGCTTTGTACGGGAGGAAGTGCAGAACTCCATTATTTTGGAACCAAACAGGGGAAAGTAAAGTGTTTGGACCCGAAGTACTACAAGAAGCCGAGGCGAAAGTGAGGGAAATTCGCAACAACTTGAGGATAGCACAGACACGCCAAAAGAGCTATGCCGATGTACGAAGAAGAGAGCTCGTTTTCAACGTGGGAGACTATGTCTATCTCAAGGTGTCCCCTATCCGAGGACTTCGTCGGTTCAAGGTGAAAGGGAAGTTGTCACCTCGATACATCGGACCCTTTCAAGTTCTGGAGAGGAAGTGGCGTATCAACTAGAATTACCGGCTCGCTTATCGGATGTGCATGATGTATTCCATGTGTCACAACTCAAGAAATGCCTGAGAACGCCTGAAGAGGTGTTACCCATGAATGAAGTAGATGTAGCTGAGGATTTGTCTTATGCCGAGCAACCATACAAGATTTTGGAGACAATGGAACGCCTCACCAGAAATAAAAGAATCCGGATGTGCAAGGTACAGTGGAAGCATCACTCAGAAGAGGAAGCTACCTGGGAGCGAGAAGATGAGCTTAAGGCACAATTTCCGGAAATGTTTTCTTAGAACCACCAATCTCGAGGACGAGATTTCTTTTAAGGGGGGTAGAGCTGTAACACCCCAAAATCCTGTTCAGGGGGGAGTTTAAAAATTTTTGGATGTGTTGCATGTGTTGCAAAAATCCAAATTCAAACTGGAATTCAAATTAAACTCAAAACAGAAAAGAAATAGAAAACGAAAAAAGAAAACAGAAAAAAACCGGCCAGTGGGCCGAAACCCACCAGCCGGCCCACTGATCCTGCGCCAGCCCGCAGCCGCGCGCACCCCCCCTTCTTTCCACTGACATGCGGGGCCCGCCAACCTTTCTTCCTCCTCGCGCCCACGCCCGCGCTCGGCCGGACTCTCTCACCCGAATCAAAACCGACTGGGAAATCTCGCGTATCCCAGCCGATTTCCGGACCCCGAAGACTCAAACTTGATCACAACCAACCTGCCGCCCTCCCCCGTCTATAAAAACCCCGGCCACGTTCTGTTTTTCCCACGCGATCCGCTGTTTTTACTCCGGTGAGAACCCGAGCCCCTCCGGCGAATTCTGGCCGATCTACGCTCGGAAATTCCAATCTAACTCGCTGGTCTTGATCCACCGCCTCCGGGGAACCTCGCAGGTCCAGAAAACTCGGTGGCTTGCGGTTCAAACACAGCGCCGACGAGCCTCGCCGTGAATTCACCTCGGACCTCGTCGCCGACCGCCTTCCAGGAACTCCGAGCTCAAGAAAACCCCCGAGGTGAGATCCCCGACCTCCCCTCCACCGATCTATGCCATAAAATCACAGTTTTAGGAAGAATTGACGAAGATCCGAAACTCTCCGGCGAGATCGCCGCCATGCGCTGCCGGCAGCGCCGCCCACGCTCGATCAGAGCGACGTGGCCGCTTGTGCGCCGTTTATTTTAAATCGCACGGTAGAGTTTAAATCCCCGCGTACCGGTTCGACGTTATAATCTCAGCCGTCTGTTTTAAATCGGACGGTCCACGTCAGCCCCGCGTTATAAAGACTGGAATTCTTACGTGCTACCCCCTGGGGTTCTCGGGAAATAAGAGCTAGCCCCGGAAACTTCTGATCTAGCCCCTGGAACTTCAGAAAATCATGTAAATTCATTTAAAAATCAGTTTTAGCCCCTGGACTTAATAAAAATTAGGAAAAACTCCTCTGTTATGTGTAGCTAGACCCCTGAAAATTGTTAAAATAATATTATAGACCCTGTAGTGGGGTGAGTTTACCTTTTTGACCCTGTTTGATATTAAATTTAGGAAATTGAATATGTGGCTAGTATTTAAAATTTAAAAAGTGGGACAAACATATTGTCAAATTTAAATTAAAAACTTTCTCAGTGCTTAGAAAACTTTGGAGTGAGATAAAAATAGATTTTTGGCTGAAATGAATCTGTTTAATTTATTATTCACATTTATTAGTCATAGGGACACATTTTTAAGTGAAGAATAGTTCTGAAAATTAGGAAATAAATGTAAAATAGTTTACATCAGAGGAAAAGGTCAAAAATAGGTTATTAAATATTTTAGATCAGAACCTATTCTGTTTAGATGATGTGTCTTGTTATTTTCATAATAAAGTTCACATTTAGGCATAGGAAATAAAATCTGAAAATATAGCAACTAGTAAATGATAAATGGAGTTTCTAAAATCCAAAGAATTCAGTTTAGGGTTGGTAGAAATTATGAAGACACATATGGAGTAGGAAAATACCTTTCATGCATACTGGGTAGCTAAAAGGCGTAGTAATTGAATATAAAGAATTTATTTAAATTGGAAACTCATATATAAAGTATGCAAGCATAAATGTGAATACAAAAGTAGGAATCATATACACATGATTAAAAGTGCATGTAAGCCAAAGGTCAACACACATAGAGTAAACCCAACACATAGAAGTTGTGAATGGCTTTGTTACATGTGAATGTGTGGTTTGTTTGAAGTGGAAGTGTGGACTATGTCTTATGGATTGTTGTTTTTCTTTTGCTATGTGTGATGGTGTGATGTAGAACCTGCTCCAGAGAAAGTTCTTCCTTTCCAAGATCAGGACTACCCATTCCAAGAGCAGCAGGAAGGAGGCAAGTGTCCTTGACCACTTTGTTCCTATACTAGGATGTGTAGATAGAATTATTTGCATTGTCAATTGAAAATAAGAAACCCATGCTAGGATGTTTCCCTAGAATTGCGTTACCTTGCTTCCTTGTAGCTTGGGTTGGGATTCATTTTATCATTTATTATTATGCATATGCTTAGCCATGCTTAGAATGGGATATTTGGGATATGAGATCATCAATTTATTTTACCATACTCTTGAATGAGATATTGTGAGTTATGTAGAGGTAGGGATCAAGGCAAGTTGGATGTTTTGGTTGGTGTTGGGTGCACAAGACTCGGGTTTGTGTTTAGTACTTGCCTGGATCCTAAGGACCGGTTCATGGAGCATGTAACCTGGCTTTACCGTGCCAACCACATGCTGAGATGGGGCAGCTTGGCCAATTAATTAGGTGTATCCCCGGCGTAGTATGGGTGTGTTGGATGGTGCGGGGAATAGGTGTCAGCTGGACTACCTTATAAACCGCAAGGCTCAAGAGGGGGCCACTGCAGCGGGGTTGGAGCCTCTTGTATGCTGTTAGGGGTGAAACCTCAGTGGGCCCACGCTCGTCGAGAATCCCTTTGTAAAGGCTTCGTAGTGATCTCCTGGCTACACACCTGGGAAGTGTGAATGTGGTTCGTAGCCACTGGCATAATGGAGGTTCTTTTAGTCCACCCGGCAACGGGGGATGAAATCACTACATGTGGGTACAGTGGTGCAAACTCTGCTGAGTCAAAACTTTCATGACAGTCGTGCTCACGGTTAAGAGCGGCTTGGACTTATTCATGATTAGAGGAGTGATGGTTTTGGAAGTTGAGAATGTTAAGCGGGGAGCTTAACATTGGAAATGATGTTATGGTTATTTGATTATGATGATGGGATGGGAGATTGGGACCATTTCACCTGTGTAGTAATGTAGGTGCTTAATAAGCTAAGGTGATAGGTATTAATTGCGTAGTGCTTTAACCATGAGTTCAACCTCTCCTTGTTCTAGCCATGCATGACATAACTTTCCCACACTTGCTGAGTACCATCGGTACTCAACCTTGCACATTTGTTGGTTTATATTGCTGCTCAGGTCAAGAAAATGATGTGGTGTTTCATGATCAATACTTTGGATCCGAAGAAGGTTTCCAGGTTCATGGAGCCCCCCGAGCAACGCCTGTGACGGAGCCCTCAAGAATAATATTCCGCTGCTAGTTTATTTACTTGTGATGAGCTTATTATTGTCCATCAAGACATTTGCTATGTAAGACTTATTTATATTCGACACCCGGCTTGTAATAAATGATGCTTCACTATTTGTCATCACATGTATGAGAAAATGATCCTGGCATACATGTGATATTCACTTGGTTGTTCTTCGGAAAAACCGGGTGTGACACCCCACGTGTCCAGCGGCGCCGGAGCTCCCGCCTCCTCAGGAGGAGCTCCGGACCTGCCACGTGGCCGGCGGAAGCCGGACCTCCCCCTCCGGGGGGGGCTCCGAAGGCTCCACGTGTCCCGCGGGGCCGGACCTCCCTCTCCTTAGAGGGGAGCTCCGGGCTCGCCATGTGGCCGGCGGATCCGGACCCCCCCCCCATCCTCAGGGGGTGAGCTCCGGAGACCTTCGGGGCCCTTAATACAGTAAGGACCCGGGGAAGGTGTCTGCGCAGAGCTTCGAGATTGATGAAGGCCTCAGAGTACCTTGCGGAGTTGAGTGCTCGGCCGGGCAAAACCAAGAAGAAGACAAAAGCATCACAGACACAAAGGTTCAAAAGAGTCTATTTATTCATGGCTCCATGAGCTGGACTACAGACTCGATAAAAAGAAAAAAGCAAGTCCTAGGGTCCTCCTGGCTCGCGCCAGAACCTAGAGACTACAAGGGCGGCCACATCCCTGACTTCGGCCCTGGCAGTCTCCTCCTGCTCCGCGGCAGGGCCCTCTCTCGCCGGCTCCAGTGGGAAAGAAGGGTCCCGGCTCCTGAAGCATGCCAACACATGCGTGGCAACCTCCAAGGCCAGGCCCCGTCCCTCTGCCTCAAGCTCGCTGGCGACCACCGAGTCTAGCCTATTCAGCTTGGCACCGATTGACTCCAGCGCGGGGATCACCTCGGCCACCTTCAGTGCAGGAGCCGCTGCCTTCACCGGGCTGAAGCCAAGAGGGACCAAGGAGGACCCTGCCTGATCGACGAAGCTCGAGACCGCACGCGCCTCGGAGGACCGCAAGGCCAAGAGCTCCTCTACCTCGCGGCGGGCCGTCTGCAGGGCGTCGTGGTTTCCCTCGGAGAATTCCTTCTCCTTGACCGCCAGGGAGCTTTCCCGAAGGCGGAGAGTCTGGGCGAGCCGCTCCAACTCAGAAGCCCGAAAGTCGGCAGCCAACTTCCAATCCAGGATCGCCTGGCGTTCCCGGGAGACCTGCTCCTCCCTCGTGGCGAGGTCTGCCCTCTGGGCCTCTAGCTCCCTGGCCCGAGCTCGTAGGTCGTCCTCGCCTGCCGCGAGCCGCGCGGCGACCCTCTTCGCCTCGGCAGCCACGGAACACTCCTGGTCCTCAACTGTGCGCTTACGGCGCTCCAACCTCTGTCGTATCTCCTCCACGGCAGAGAGGCTCTCCTCGGCCTGGGCATGTGCCTCAAGGGCCTCCCTGTGGAGCCGCCGCGTTTCGGAGTCCAGATGGTCGACAGCCTGCTTCTGCCGGTTGAGGAGCGCTTCCATGATGTCAAGCGACTCCCGCCTGGAATCAAGCTCGCCCTTGACCTCCATGGTCCGCTCCCGCAAGAGGTTCCCCCAGGTGAGGAGGCGATCCCTCTCAATCGTCTGCTCCTCTCGCTCACGACCAAGCGAGGCCAAGACCTGTCGGACGCTCGCTTGGGCGAGCACGAAGGCATCCGCCAGGGGCAGTGGGGCAGCAGAGGCTGGAGCGGCATCCCGACCTCCTCCATCACATCATCCTCAAGAAAAGACGATGCACCAGGGACCGGGATGAGACGCCGGTCAGGAGAAGCCGGCACCGGGACTTCGACAGCCGGACCCGCCGAACTCTCACTAACAGCTGGCTCCTCAGCCCGTGGAGGGGACGAGTGGGGGAAGTCGACGCTGAAATAGAAGTCGGGCCGCCTGGTACAGGGCCGACCTGCGCTGGCTTGGGGGTCGCGGCAGCCGTCTCGGCAGGAGGAGATGACGCTGCCATGGAATGCGGGTACACCAGAACAGGAGAAACTCGCGCTGGCTTAGGGGCCGCGGCAGCTGTCCCGGTTTCTGAGCGCAACGGCGCGGACCCCCCATCAGTCGGGGACGGCCGAGAAGCGCGAGCACTCCAACGGGCCCTGAACCCCGGCTTCTGAGCCGGTGTAAGACTACCAGAGCCCGCCGTCGCTGCTGACGGCCGCACCGCAGTCGCCTGGACTGACGGAGCAGGGGACGCTTCAGAAGCTCCCATCGACGCATCAGCAGGTTCTCTGGAGACTCCACCACTTGAGGAAGGAGGATGCGACGTCCGGGAACCTTCGGCCTGTTGTCGCTTAAGAGGAGTCCCGTCTGAATGATGAGCCCAGGGCCTCTTTGGGTCGCCACCGGACAGGGCGCCATCTCCAGAAGCAGGAGGTGCAGGCACCCTGGTTCCCCGACTTGGCAAAGATGCCGCCACTGGAGGAGATCGAGCGCGTTTCTTCTCTGGGGGCGGGTTGGAAGCCATGGCGGGGGGTAGGGGCTCAAGGACAGGAAGACAAAGGCGCAAGAGTCCAAGGAAAAGTGCTGGGAAGTGCGAAGGGAAGCCGCGATGCGGGTAAGATCCCCTTTTAAAACATCCCAGGTGCGATTCCAAGCGATTCGAAACTCTTTGAATATGCCGCATCGGCAACCGCTTTGGCTCCAAGACCGAGCGCCGATGATAGGTGGACCCAAGCCATCCAGCTGAAGCGGTGGGTCAAGGAGTCAGTCTCCCAAGAAGACGAGCTGGCATGGCACTTCGGCGGTTCCCGAAGAAAGCGCCGCAACATGCAGAAGTGGCAGCCTTGGGAACCGCCGCAGTAAAAGCATCCATCAAGTGGGTGCACGCTCGCATGATCCCGTGACTGTTCGTGCTCCGGCAGCGGTCAATGCGGGACTTAGAGAAAGTGCGCGGAGCAGGAGAGACGGAGGCCCCACCTCGGGCTCGCTATCTCCCGTGAGATGGGCCCGGGGGCCACTATCGGTACCCGCGATATGGGGTACCCCCGCGCACAGTGGAAAATGCCTAAGGATCTCGCCCTTCTCCGCAGGGAGAGCTCTGAAGACGCCACATGTCCAGCGGGGTCGGGCCTCCCTCTTCTTAGAGGAGAGCTCCGGGCCCGCCATGTGGCCGACAGAAGCCGGACCTCCCCCCTCCGCGGGGAGAGGTCCGAAGGCTCCACGTGTCCCGCGGGGCCGGACCTCCCTCTCCTCAGAGGAGAGCTCCGGGCCCGCCACGTGGCTAGCAGGACGGCGCTGCCTACCCCCTCGCGGTAGGCAGCAGGCGTAAAGATGCACCATACCTTGCCCGTACAAGGTATTCAAGGCCCACGCCTTCCCAAGATGCGAAGACGCGGAGCACGCCTCTGTCAAGTGCCGTTGCGTCCAGTCGCATCGCAGACTGGCGCGCCGTGTCAGAACCTGCCAGCCAATAAACACAGCGACAAGACATCCCCTGCTGCCCCCGCCGTCATCAACCACTATGACTAGCTTGCGGCATAGGCAGGGCGGCAGAATGAAGACTCGGAAGCCTTCGCCAGAGACAACTACCGGCATAACTGCAGATACGATAGTCGGCAAGCAATCTCCCTGGGACCACCTGTCGTGTGCCGGGCCCCCCTTGTAAGCCACACGAGCCTTGGACTATAAAAGGCTCGGGTAGGCAATGTTAGCAAGGGTTCGCACTCCAGCAACTCACACCCTAGGCATAACTCACCCTCAAGCTCAGGACTCCAGTTCTGAGCAACAAGCAATACAGCGAGCTCCTCTGCTCACCGTGGACGTAGGGTTTTACGCTCCGGCGGTGCGAACCACGTAAAACTCGCCGTGTCAAGCTCCTCCCTCACTCATCCCTACGCTTAAGCTCTCCGCAAGCGACTAGCCCCTCCAAAAAAGAACCTCCGCGGGCTGCCCAGAGCAGGTCCCGGGGAAGTGTCGACCACACACTTCGACAATTGTGGTTTTGATAACTTTGCTTTTCTGCAAATGAGCCCTTTTTATACTTACCTTGTTATGAGCTACATATCATGTTTTCCCGCACTTGCTGAGTACATCATTGTACTCAAACTTGCATTATTTCAGCATCAACAACAGGAGAAGATTTCTATGAGGATCAAGTGTAGCATTAAGTCGCGTGATCTGTTCTCAACCTTGCCTGTGGGATGGAATAGAGATGGAGTCACCGCTGCTTAGATTTGCTTCCGCATTAGTTAAATTGCTTCCGCTGCATAGAAATAAAGACTTCCGCTGTGAGCATGAGTCCAAGACTCATGAGATATTGTAATAAACTCTGTTATTCGTGGTAATATATAATGCGAATTCAGTTTGTGGAACATATGTGTATGTGTGATGAACATCCTGGGCACACATATGCATTAGTTCTCGGTTTCATGGTTTTTTTCCACAGAATTGAGGGTGTCACAGATTGGTATCAAAGCCACGGGTTGACAACAGGTTACACGCCTAGATAGAAATCATAGATTGATATTAGAACCACGGGTTAACAGTAGGTTACACACCTAAATAGGAATCGTAATTGGTATTAGACACAGATTGGTAGTTAAGCCACGCTGACCAAAGGAAGCACCCTAGGACGCTTAGATTGGCTTTAAAACTACCTTGACATAGGAAACCAGCCTTGAATAGGAGTTGTGTGAGCCCTTGCAATGATTGTTTGTGATTGTGTACTTGTGTGAGTTGTGGGACGTCTCCAAACGTTGTCCATATCCACACGTAAGTAGAAAGAGGTGTGAGATGTCTCGGCACTTGTTCACATCCTCACATGGGCTAGTATATATATACAGTCCAACTCACCTTGATGCATATAGTTGAAGGGACCTAGCTAACCTTCTATTCTATTTCGTCCTCTCCAATAGATGGTGAGGGGAAATGTCGGCCGAAGGAACATCCGTGACAACCAAGAGGATGACCACGATGAAGTTCCTGTTAACCCCAGAGCTGGCGAGAACAATCTGGAAAGGTTGATGGCCATGCAGAATCAGCTTATGCAAACCATGATCCAAACTTTGGGTCAGTTGCAGGCCAACAACAACCCTGTTCCGGCACCACCGCCACCACCACCGCCGGCTCATAACAGACTAGGAGAGTTCATGAGGACTCGACCACCCACCTTTGCTCAAGCTAGTGATCCCATGGAGGCCGATGATTGGTTGAAATCCATGGAGAAGAAGCTTGCCATTGTTCAGTGCAATGATCGAGAGAAGGTTCTCTTTGCGTCGCACCAACTTATGGGAGCTGCCGCTGACTGGTGGGATGTCCTATGCAACGCTCATGTCGACCCGGAGACAATCACTTGGACTGAGTTCAAGGAGAGTTTCCACTCTCATTACATCCCTGCTGGTGTAATTATGCTCAAGAGACAATAATTTGAAGGTCTCCGCCAAGGACAGAAAAGCGTGAATGAGTATCTCAACAAGTTCACGCAACTGTCCCGGTATTGCCCCCGAAGATGTCAACTCAGATCAGAGGAAGCAGTATCTGTTCATGAGAGGGTTGAACAATGAGATCCAGGTTCAGCTCCTCAACAATGACTACGTAAGCTTCCAGAAGCTGGTAGACAAAGCTACAGTGGTTGAAAACAAGATCCGAGAGATCGAGCGAGAGTGCAAGAGGAAGATGCCATACCAGCCTCAAGAGAGCAATGTACGACCTCGGTACATGCCCCCTGCACCGCAGTATGGATCGACCACTCCTGCATACCACCCTGGTCAGCCACCACAGCAACAACTCGTTGCACCAGCACCTCGCGTGCCCATGCCTCCTGCGCCCCGTCCCAACATGAGCGCTCCTGTTCAAAACCCCCGCCCCAACGTACCTTCTGCCGTAGGCAACAGGGCATGCTTTGCATGCGGAGAAATAGGACACTTCGCGAACCAGTGCCCGAGGAGAGGCCCTGGACAGCAAGGCAACGTGCCCAAGCAGAACCCGCGACTGAACGGAGGGGACAATCAAGGAAACCGTGGACAGCAGAACTATGCTCGCGGCCAAGAGTGAACCATGTCTCTGCTGAGGAAGCACAACAGGATGAGGACGTCATAATGGGTATGTTCCTTGCCAACTCAAACCCAGCCACCATCTTATTTGATTCTGGAGCATCGCATTCCTTCATATCATCCAAATATGTTGCCAAACATCATCTACCCGTATCCCACTTAGAATGTGCTATGTTAGTAAATTCTCCCGGAGGAGAAATGAGGACTAATATAGTATGTCCAAAAGTAAGCCTTAAAATAAGGGGGGTAGACTTCCTTGCCAACCTTATTGTCTTGGACTCCCAAGGGATTGACATAATACTCGGGATGGATTGGTCAAGCAAGCACAACAGAGTAATCCAATGTGCTGAAAGGAGCGTGCAGTTGACAAACGAGCACGGTATTCGTGTCGAGTTCGAGTCAGCCTAGCAAACAACCGAACGGGCAATTTTGAACCACGTCGAAGGAACAACATTGGACAGCATTCCAGTGGTTCAGGAATTTTCGGACGTGTTCCCGGAAGAGCTTACAGGTATGCCACCTGACCGGGACATTGAGTTTGCCATTGTTTGGTACCTGGAACTGCACCCATAGCCAAGAGACCCTATAGGATGCCTGTCAATGAGCTAGTAGAACTCAAGAAGCAAATTCAAGAGCAGTTGGAGAAGGGTTTTATACGTCCAAGATCGTCACCATGGGGAGCTCCTGTGCTCTTCGTAGACAAGAAGGATGGAACCCAAAGGATGTGCGTGGACTATAGGTCTCTCAACGAGGTAACAATCAAGAACAAATACCCTCTGCCCCGTATAGAGGACCTATTCGACCAAATGAAAGGAGCCTGAGTGTTCTCCAAGATTGATCTTCGGTCGGGATACTTCCAGCTGAAGATTAAGCCCTCCGATATGCCCAAGACAGCCTTTCGAACACGGTATGGTTCGTATGAATATACCGTCATGTCTTTTGGGTTGACAAATGCACCCGCATACTTCATGTACCTTATGAACAAGGTTTTCATGGAGTACTTGGACAAGTTCGTCGTGGTTTTCATCGACGACATTATGGTGTATTCAAAAAATGAGGAGGAGCATGAAGAACATTTGAAATTGACCTTACAGAAATTGCGTGAGCATCAATTGTATGCCAAGCTTAACAAGTGTCAATTTTGGCAAAAGGAAATATCTTTCCTAGGCCACATTATCTCCAAGGAAGGGGTATCGGTTGATCTCGGAAAAGTGAGAGATGTTCTGAAGTGGGACCAACGGCAGAGATGAGGGATATTCGGAGTTTTCTTGGGATGGCTGGATACTATCGACGCTTCATTAAAGACTTCTCTAAGATAGCAAAGCCTATGACGGAGTTGCTAATGAAGGGAAAAGTCTTCCAATGGACACCAGCATGCCAAGGAAGTTTTGAGGAACTCAAGAAAAGGCTAACCACAGCACCGGTTCTGGTATTGCCGGACGTAAGCAAGAGCTTTGACATATATTGTGACGCATCCAGACAGGGGCTCGGATGTGTGCTCATGCAAGAAGGACAAGTGGTAGCCTATGCCTCACGACAAATAAAGAAGCACGAGCTTAATTATCCTACACATGACTTGGAGCTAGCAGCAGTAGTGCATGCATTGAAGATTTGGAGACATTATATCCTTGGTCATCGATGTGAGATCTATACAGATCACAAAAGCCTCAAGTACATATTTACACAAACGGACTTGAATTTGAGGCAACGTCGATGGTTGGAACTCATCAAGGATTATGATGTTGGAATCAACTACCACCCTGGGAAGTCCAAAGTAGTAGCTGATGCATTGAGCCGAAAGGGAGCATGTCACCAACTTACGGTTCGGGAGCTACCACCTGAACAACATAAGGAGTTCGAATGGTTACACCTCGGATTCTTGAACAATGTAGAAATAATGGAGATCCACTCTTCATTGGAGCAAGAGATAAGAGAGGGCCAAGCAATGGATGAGGGGATCAAGGATATCAAAGAAAGGATCCAACGAGGAATATAGAAGGATTTCAAGGAGGATGAGAAGGGTACGCTTTGGCTAGGAAAAAGGATTTGTGTGCCTAATATGAAGCACCTCTGCGACATGATATTGAAGGAGGCACATGATTCACCCTATTCCATACATCCCGGAAGTACCAAAATGTACAAGGACTTGAAGACTTGTTATTGGTGGGATGGTATGAAAAGGGATATAGCCAAATACGTTGCCCTATGCGACACTTGCCAATGGGTGAAGGCCGAACATCAAAAACCCGCTGGATTGTTGCAACCTTTGAAGGTACTAGAGTGGAAGTGGGAGGACATCAGTATGGATTTCATCGTTGGATTGCCACGTACTAAGTCGGGATATGACTCCATCTGGGTTATCGTGGACCAATTGACGAAAACCGCCCATTTTCTCCCTATAAGGGCCAATTACAACGTGGCACAATTAGCCGAGTTGTATATGGAACAGATTGTGTGCCGTCATGGAGTCCCGAAAAGGATAGTCTCAGATCGAGGTTCCCAGTTTACCTCTAGATTCTGGAAGAAGCTGCAGAAAGCTATGGGTACACGACTGGATTTTAGCTCCGCCTATCACCCACAAACCGATGGATAAACCAAAAAGACAAACCAAATTCTGGAGGACATGTTGAGAGCTTGCGCCTTGAAAAGTGGGCGTAGTTGGGATAGGAGTTTACCGTATGTCGAATTCTCCTATAACAACAGCTATCAAGCTAGCTTGAAGATGTCACCTTTCGAAGCATTGTACGGTAGACGGTGTAGAACGCCGCTGTTCTGGAACGAAACCGGAGAGAAGCAGGTGTTTGGACCCGAAGTGCTACAAGAAGCTGAAAAGCAAGTCCAAACGGTACGGGAGAACTTAAAGGCTGCTCAGTCACGACAGAAAGGCTATGCGGATAATAGGCATAGGAAGTTGACCTTTGAAGTAGGAGACTTCGTATACCTTAAGGTATCGCCTATCCGAGGCCAACGACGTTTCAACGTCAAAGGCAAGCTAGCACCTCGCTACATCGGACCATTTAAGATTTTGGACAAGTGAGGAGAAGTATCCTATCAACTAGAGCTCCCAATGCACCTCTTCGACGTACATGACGTGTTTCATGTATCCCAGCTCAAAAAGTGCTTGAGAGTACCATAGGAGCAAGTACTAATAGAAGAGCTTGAACTTCAAGAAGACCTGACCTATACGGAGCACCCTGTCCGAATTTTGGACGTAAAAGAAAGGGTCACCCGGAACAAGGTGATTCGATGGTGCAAGGTACAATGGAGCCATCACACCGAAGTTGAAGCCACATGGGAGCGTGAAGAAGATATCAAGGCAGAATTTCCCCATGTATTCTCTGCTAACGAATCTCAAGGGCGGATTCAATTTAAGGGGGGTAGATTTGTAACACCCTCATTTCTGGCGACAGCATATATTCATGCATTATGAAGAGAAAACATTTTAAGAAAAGTTGGAACAGAGAAAAATATCAAAAAGGATAGCCAATAAGAGCCGGACCTAGTTCCAGAAAGCACCAAAGACAACTTTCACGGCCCGCTGGCCACGTGGCGTGTCCGGAGCTCATCCCTGCGAAGTGGAGAGAGGTACGCCGCTAAACTGGCTACGTGGCAGGATCGGGGCTCATCTACGCAAAGGGAGAGGTCCGACCCAGTGGAACACGTGTTGCCCCCGGAGCTAGCCTCTGCGGAAGAAGCAAAGGCATTTCCGCAGGACACATGTCACCTCCGGAGCTAGTCATCATAGAAATCAGAGGACCGGTCGCGCGGGATACGTGTCGATCTCGGAGCTCACTTCCGATAGGTCCGGTTCCATTGAACACATGTCGCCACCGGAGCTTATCTCCGGGAGGCCCGTCACTATTGGACTTGTGTCGACCTCGGAGCTTGTCTCCAAGGAAAGAGGAAAGGTCCAGCACTGACACGTGGCGTGTGTGGAGCCACCTCCGAATAAAAGAGGAGGTCCCGACCGTCAGGATACGTGGCACACGCGGAGCCCACCTCCAAAGGAGAGAGAGGTCTTGCTCACTTGACACGCGGCACAACCGGAGCTCGTCCCTGCAGAGAGGGAGAGACCAGGACCCGGTGGACACGTGGAGCCTCCGGAGCTCATCACCGAGGAGGTAACGAGTTCTAGGAGTGGTTTTTGGGTTCTGTACACGTAGAAATACCGGGAAAGAAACCGACCTGAATTCCACAATGTTACCGTACCAAATCAACTAAAGATAAGATGGTAAGATTCAACAAAAATCTGAATAGAACTCTTATTCGAAGTCCAATCAGATAGGACTCTTCTTCTCCTGATTATAATTAGAACCCAAAACCCTTGGCCAAAACCACGAACTTCTTTTCCAACTCCTAAGCCAACGACTTAGAGCCCTAGTCCCAACCGGACGAGTAAACCATCGCCAGAGTGCAACAAGGAAGATCGCCGGAGGAAAGACCAACAATCTGAGGAGGACCTCGAGACCGAGAAGAACGTAAGGTAGGTCTCCAATACCACCTTACGACATCGTTGTGTTTTCTTTGCATCTGTTCTTTGATTCCTTTCGAACAGAAGCATTCTCGTGGACAGATCACTCGATGATCAGGTTGATCTAAAAACAAGATCATCGCCACGTCCACCTTTGATCCGAACACCTCTGTTCATCATAAAATCCATGCAAGCCATACAAGAACACATACAAACCAATCTAATAAAACTAATCATAGGATAGCATGCATATGCATCATCGCATCTAGTTTAAGGTTTGTGTATGATATTGATTGTTGTGAATCTTGTATGCACGTGATCCTACATAGCAGGACAAGCTCAGCGAGCTGTCTACGATGAGCTGCAGCAACAAGGTTTTGAGATCCAAGAACAACCGGAACCACAAGAACAAGGCAAGTACTCCTTGACCATATTGATCCTATGTTTTGGGTGAAACTGTTTTATTTTGCGAAAAGGTGTGTGTGCTGAGTCAAACGTGATGGGAAACCCTTTTTATAGGAGTTTACTAGCTTTGGTTAAACTACCCTTGTCGCCAGGGATGCTTATAAGTCGGGTATGGTTTTTGCTTTATGCTTCGCTAAGTCCATGGGATTGGGAAGCGAGATAGATGTGTCTAGCTAACTACACTCGTAATGATAATGAGGAACTAATGATGTTAATAAACATGGATCGGAGGGAGATCTAGGCAAGCCTGGGTCCGTGAATGAGGTAGCATGAGATGGTGGTTTACTTGCCGTAGATCTAAGGACCGGTTCATGCATGCACATGACAGGATAACAGTGCCACCACAAGGCCAAGTATGGGTGCGGCTTAGCTGAGTAATTAGGTAAGTTGCTAGAGTGTTATGGACTGTGGAAGGCGCGGGGAATGGGAGTCGAGTGAGGACTGCCCTGGGAACTGCATGGCACAAGAGGGGGCTCATGGGTGGGGGAATTGGAGATTCTAGCCTGCCTGTGAAACCTTAGTGAGTCCATACATCTAGTAGCCCCTTTGTAAAGGCTATTTTGTGATCTCTTGGCCATACACCGATGGTTGTGTACTGGTATGATGGAGGTTCTGTAGTCGTCGACGGGTGACGAAATCACAAACTTGTGGGTAAAGAGGTGCAAACTCTGCAGAGTCTAAAACTATCATGATAGCTGAGCTTACGGTCACGAGCGCCTGGCCAACTGCCATGATTAGTTGGGATGGTTGTTGGGATGGTTCTTGGTTATGGTTATTGATCATGGTTATGGTTTGGTTTTGGGACTGTTGAGTCCGGGTGACAAGATGGTTGCATGACTGTTGAGTCATGGCAACGAGATTGGTCTCGGTGTGAGGCAAAGTTGTTTATGAGATGATATGGTAGCGAATACGAGAAGGTATTCGTGAGATGGTAGCAAATACGAGGAGGTATTTGTAAGCAAGAATGAAGTTGGTTAATGTTTGGGTGGAACATGGAAAGTGATGGAGGTATGGTAGTAATTTAATACATGCTGGGATTACATTCACTTAAAGTAAGATGTTGTTTTATCGTGGTTTTGATAACTTTGCTTTTCTGCAAATGAGCTCTTTTTATACCTACCTTGTTATGAGCTACATATCATGTTTTCCCGCACTTGCTGAGTACATCATTGTACTCAAACTTGCATTATTTTATCATCAACAACAGGAGAAGATTTCTATGAGGATCAAGTGGAGCATTAAGGCGTGTGATCTGTTCTCAACCTTGCCTGTGGGATGGAATAGAGATGGAGTCACCGCTGCTTAGATTTGCTTCCGCATTAGTTAAATTGCTTCCGCTGCATAGAAATAAAGACTTCCGCTGTGAGCATGAGTCCAAGACTCATGAGATATTGTAATAAACTCTGTTATTCGTGGTAATATATAATCTGAATTCAGTTTGTGGAACATATGTGTATGTGTGATGAACATCCTGGGCACACATATGCATTAGTTCTCGGTTCCGTGGTTTTTTCCACAGAATTGAGGGCGTCACATAGCGCCTCTCGGCTTCGGCCCCGTGAGTACGGGGACTCCGATGCAAGAGATAGCCCAGGCGCTCCCGGCACTCGAGTCTATCGGCGCCAAGATGGAGAGGCTGGAAGCTGTGATCGGCGACGAGCTCGAGGCTGAGGGGAGGGGCTAGGCAAGGAGGTCGCCACGCACGTTCTTACGTGCTTTCGGAGCTAGGACTTCTCCATCTCTCTGGAACCGGTGGTGCGGGGCCCCATCGCCGAGCGGGAGGAGGTCGCCAGGGCCGGAGTCGGAGACGTCGCCACCCTCGTTGCGTCTAGGTTCCAGCGGGAGGCCGGGGACTCCTAGATGCTTGCCCTTGTAGCTGGAGGGCTTTTGTACTTTGCCTTCTGTCTGTAGACCAGCTCGTGGAGCTTTCAATGAATATACTTGTTGCATTATGTGCATGTGCTTTTTGCTTCCTTTTCTTGGCTTGTCCTGCCCGAGCCCTTAGCTCCGTAAGGACCCCGGGAGGTCTCCATCGATCTCGAAGCCTTTTAGCACACACACCTCCCTTGGGCCCTTGTTCTCATAGGGACCCAAGGGGTCTTGAGTTGGAGTCTGGAACTCCGGTCTTGAGAAGTCTTGGGATGACTTCAATACCGCCGGGTGCTCCGGCCTTCCCTTGTGTAGACCTCGTAGTGGCCCCTGGTAGGTGTGGCCAATGCATTGGGCACACCTACCACACTCCTGCGGGGGAGCCAAGACTAGGGCCCCCTGACCGTCCGGAGCATGCCGGTGTTGGAGCCTCGGCGCTGGAGGCCGGGAGTCCTCTCAGAAGGTCCTGCACACAAGTAGGGGAACGGTAATTCTGCTCGGGGGCTCTCCTTTCTCTGTCTCTTAGTCTTATTTGGCTTACAGTCCTGGGCCGGTATACGGGGCTTGGGAAATCCAGTGCACTCGATACCGGAGGCCCGGCTCCCTCCTTGGTCGGGGTGTAACCGTCCGGCCCCTAGTACTCAGACCGTAGCGCTGGGGAGGTAGAGTGCGCACGCTTTGGGTGCAGGACCAGGCAAAGCAGGCTACACACCCTGGACCTCCCGGAGGCAGAGTGCGCACGCTTTGGGTACAGGACCAGGCAAAGCAGGCTGCACACCCTGGACCTCCCATTCCGGCAAAGGTTTTTTCCTGGAGGAGACCAACTGGCGTCACAGTACCCTAACAGGGGGAGGTCCGAGAGGCCCCCGGGCCCTTGGCAAGTACCTCAAGCACAACCGCCTTCGGTAGGATGGCAAATGTCGACTAGTCGTGAGATTGGGAAAGGAGAGTCGAGTATACGATGAGCGTATACTGTCTTGAGTATGGGGAGGTGATCATAAAAATTAATGTGTAATTTAAATGAACACATAAGTAAGAGTGTGGTAGGACAGGGTTCTTTTCATTCATATACGTTCATAGAAGGAAAACAGGCTGTACATGGAGGCGACGAACCACCCCATTGTGAAGGGGGGCAGGGCCTACGCGCTTAGGGTACGGGTCCAGGCTAAGCCAGACGTAGTCGTAGACCACCCCCTAGGGCTTAGTTTCTAGGAGCGGTGCTCCTGGGCTCTATGGGATCTGTTACAGAAAAAAAGAAAAAACATGTCCTACCACTGCTCTAAGGGTAGAACTTACGGAGGTGTTCTATGTTCCAAGGGTTAGGGAGCAGGTCCCCGTCCTCTGTAGCAAGGCATACGCACCCGGGGCGGCAAACTTTCGTGACTCGGAAGGGACCTTCCCAGCTGGGGGAGAGTTTGTTGGTCCCTTCTTGAGAAAGTATGCGCCGCAGCACCAGGTCGCCTTCCTTGAGCTCCCAAGGTTGCACGGACCCCTGATGGTAGCGTCGGAGCGCCTGCCGGTACCGTGCGTTGCGGAGCGTTGCTTGCCATCGTGCCTCGTCGACGAGGTCGATGTCCTCACGCCAGACATGGTCCTGCGTGGCTTCGTTGTAAGCTCGGACACGGGGGGACCCCATGGTGACCTCCGGGGGAAGCACGGCTTTGGCCCCGTATACCATGAAGAAGGGTGTCTCCGCTGTGGCCCGGCTCTGGGATGTCCGGCTGGCCCACAGTGCGCACGGAAGCTCGTCCACCCACTTAGCACCATGCTTCTCCAAGCTGGCATAGGTGCGAGTCTTGAGGCCCCGAAGGATCTCGACGTTGGCTCTCTTGACTTGCCCGTTGCTCTTTGGATGAGCAACGGAGGCATAGCACACCTGGATGCCAAGGTCCTCGCAGTACTCTTGGAACGCTGCACTGGTGAACTGGGTCCCATTGTCAGTGATGATCCTGTTTGGGACCCCGAACCTACAAACAATCGACTTGATGAACTTGACTGCGGATTGCTTGTTGATGGTGATGACTGGTGCAGCTTCCGGCCACTTGGTGAACTTGTCGATGGCGACATAGAGGAACCGGTATCCCCCGATGGCTCTGGGGAAGGTCCCTAGGATGTCCAACCCACATACCACGAACGGCCACGAGGGTGGGATCATCTGCAGCGTCTGCGCCGGAGTGTGGATCTGCTTGGTATGGAACTGGCACGCCTTGCATCTCTTGACCAGCTTGAGCGTCTAGGAGAGCTGTCGGATGTGTGGTTCCTGCACTCGCCTCCATGGATTTTTGCGAGCAGGTCGCATCCTTCCTCCTAGGTTATGCACCGCAATAGGATGTTGTTGGCGCCACGCCGGTAGAGATCCACTTCTACCAGCGTGTATCTCTTAGCCATCCGCACAATCCGTTCAACGGATGCATGTTCATCAGGAAGGATGTTGTCTCTCAAGTAGTCCCGCACCTCCGTGATCCATGCATCGGGGCCTACTTGAGCTTTTGGATCTTGGGCGATGGGTAGCACGGAGTCCCCAGTGGCGCATACGATCCTTGGCGGGCACCATGGTTGCAGGGCTGTCGGGACCGCCAGCTTCGAGGTGCTGGTCTCACCCCGTTCACCTGGTTCAGTAGGCCGGGCTATGGGCCGCGGCAACGTCCTTTCGAAGGCTTTTTCGGGCACCGGGGCTCCGGTGGAGGCCTTTGTTGACAGGTCGTCGGTGATGGTGTTGTCGGCGCGCGGTACATGGTACAGGTCCAAGGCTTCAAAGTCCTTCAACAGCATCTGCACGTAGAGTAGATAGGCAGCTAATTGTGGGTCGTTGCAGGAACATTCACCCTTGACTTACTTGATGATTAGCTGGGAGTCACCCTTGACCATCAACTGGCGGACGCCGAGAGACAGCGCCGTCTTCAGGCCGAAGATGAGAGCTTCATACTCGGCTATGTTGTTGGTTGCCTTGAGGTTGAGGCGCACCATGTACTTGAACTGCTCCCCCGTCGGCGTGAGGAGCAGCACGCCGGCTCCGGCACCCTGCTTCCTCGGGGAGCTGTCGAAGTAGAGCGTCCAGTGAGGCTCGGTGAAGACCGGTGCTCGGGGCTCCGGTTCTCCACCTTCGGGGCCCCCTGGGTTGGTTGGTGATGGCGTCCACTCGGCCATGAAGTCAGCCAGTGCTTGGCTCTTGATTGCATGACGTGGTAGGATGTCCAGCTCGAACTCCGCCAGCTCCGCTGATCACTTGGCGACGTTGCCAGTCGCGTTGGGGCTGTGGAGGATGGTCCTCAGCGGATAGGAGGTGACCACCAAGATCTGGTGGGCTTGGAAGTAGTGTCGGAGCTTCCTGGACGCCACGAGCACTGCATACAACAGTTTATGTACCTCTAGGTACCTGGTATTGACGTCGTGGAGGACTTCACTGACGTAGTAGGCGGGCCTTTGGATGGTCCAGACCCTCCCTGGGGGATCTGGGACGTCTTCGAGGATTGGCACCGGACATTGGGACCTCCTGTCCTCTAGGTCCCGGACAGCCTCCGGGGGCTGGGACCCGGGGACTTCTCTGCCATCTTGGACCTCCGGGAGGTCAACTGTGGTCTCTGAGTCTGGGCCTCAGAGATCTCCTGGCTGCTAGGGCCCCCAAGGGGTCCGGACAGGCTTGGTGCTTGACTTCTGCTGCAGGAGCAGGTTGTAGTGGTGAGGGGTCCGGCCGCTCTGCGACTAGGACCATGCTCACCACCTCTGTCGTCGCTGCGATGTAGAGCAGTAGATGCTCACCGGGCTCAGGGGCTACCATGATGGGCAGCGTCATGAGGCGCTGCTTCAACTCCTGGAATGCTTCTTCTGCTTCTTCGGTCCAAACAAATGGACCGGCTTTGCGCAGGAGCTTGAAGAAGGGAAGGGCCCGCTCAGCTAGCCTAGGTATAAACCGACTAAGCGCAGCTAAACATCCCATGAGCTTCTGGACGTCCTTGATGCGAGCCGGGGGCCGCATCAGCTCGATAGACTTGATCTTCTATGGGTTGGCCTCGATCCCTCAGTGTGAGACCAGGAACCCAAGGAGCTTTCTAGAGGAGACACCGAACACACATTTGTCCAGGTTCAGCTTGGTGGGCGTGGGGCGCAATTTGTCAAAGACTAGAGCTAGGTTATCTAACAGGGATGTGCTCTCTCTGACTTTGACAATGATGTCATCGACATACACCTCTACTAAGTTTCGGATTAGCTCTCCAAATGTTTTATGCATAGCACGTACAAAGGTAGGAAGAGCATTTTTCAAACCATAAGGCATGGAGACATAACAATACATGCCATTTACTGTTATAAAAGCAGTGTGTTCTTCATCTTCTCTAGACATTGGTATTTGGTGGAAGACTGAGTAGGCGTCTAGGAAACATAACAAATCACAGCCTGATGTAGAGTCTACAATTTGATCTATTCTAGGGAGAGGGAATGGATCTTTGGGGCATGCCTTATTGAGACTGATGTAGTCGATGCACATCGGGAGCTTCCCGCTGGCCTTCGGGACGACAACAGGATTTGCCAACCACCGGGGGTGGTGGACCTCCCGTATGAAGCCAGCACCGAGCACCTTCTTGATCTCTTCACGGATGAAGTTCTGCCGCTCGGTGGACTACTTCCGAGGATTCTGCTGGATCGGCCGAGCGTCGGGGTAGATCTTCATATGGTGTTCAATCACTTCCCTAGGGATCCCAGGCATTTTTTGATGGTTGTCATGCAAACATGTCGACGTTGTCCCGGAGGAAGTGATGAGCGTGCTTTCCTATTTGCTGTCCAGGCCCCCACGCTATGCAGGTGGTCTTGGCAGCCTTGGAGCCGACTTGGACGACCTTCAGGGCGACATCGCCTTCGTCAGAGGGTTGCACTCGGGGTGCAGGGATCGAGGCACGGTGGCGTGCACTCGGGTGGAGCCGGCCCGGTTCTGCACCGCTAGGGGCTGGTGCTCGGGCTGCCGCAAGTGCTTGGAGCTTCTCCAAGGCTGACAGTCTCCATGGATCCTGAGGACACCGGTGGGTGTAGGCATCTTCAGGACCAGGTAGCCGTAGTGGGCTACCGCCATAAACCGGTACAGGGCCGGCCTGCCGATGATGGCGTTGAAGGGAAGGTCGACCTCCGCGACGTCGAACAGAACATATTCTGTCCGGTTGTTGTCCGGTGCTCCAAAGGTCACCGGGAGACTTATGTTCCCGTATGGGACGACCTGTCCTGGCCATACCCCTGAGAACGGGCTTGACGGGGTGAGCTTGGCCATGGGAATCTGCAGCTTCTAGAAAGCTGCACGGCTGATAAGGTTGAGGCCAGCCCCACCATCTACCAGTACGTGGTACATCTTCGCGTTGGCGATAGTTGGAGCTACCAAAAGAGGTAGCTGTATAGCCCCAGCTATGTTCTTGGGGCAGTCGGAGGCGTCGAAGCTGATGGGGTCCCTACCCACTTTAGGTGTGGCGCTGCACTTGGGGTAGGGGCCACCAACGCCACTGCTCGGCGCAGGGTCTTGACTGTGTTCCGGGACGAGGGGTCCGAGGACCCTCCGTAGATGACATGGAGCGCCTTCCGGTGCTCGTCTTCTCCGGAGCTGGAGTCCCCATGGTTGTGGACTGCCTTCACGGTGCGTTGAGGCTCCTGGTACCCCATTTCTTGGTCGTCGTTGTCCCAGGGGTCGACCTTCTGCTTTCCCTCCCTCTGGCGGAAGGGAGCACCATCTGTGCGTGGTTGCTTTCGCTCGCGGAAGCGCTCCGCGAGCTTCTTGATCTCCCGGCACTCACCAGCAGGCTCCTGGTGTTGTATACCGGGCACGGTTCACCACGGTCACCACCGTCAGGTGACTGTCGTGGTCTCTTGTCGGGGCGCGGCCCCCGAGCTCCACCGGGTGCTACAGTTGCAGCAATGGGAGCTCCGGCCGGCGGCTTGACCTTGCCACCGCCTCTCTTCTTGTTCTTCTTGCTGCTCCCTTAGGGCACAGCACTAGCTCCGGGCTGCCCTCCTGCTTTAGAAGCTGGCTGTGAGTGCCACTTACGCCCTTCTGCTACTCTGGCGCACTTGTCCGCCAGATTGAAGAGCTTTGAGACGTCTCGCACCTTCCTGGTGGCCAACTTCTCGAACATCTTCTCGTCCCTAACACCCTGTCGGAATGCCACCACAACTGATGCATTCTGGATGTGGGGGATGGTGTTTCGCACCTGGGAGAATCGTTGGATGAAGGAGCGTAGTGATTCCCCCGGTTGCTGTCGCACGGCGTGGAGGTCCAACTCTGTGCCTGGACGCGTGTAGGGAGCTGCCGAAGTCCGCCGTGAACTGTCGGCATAGCTCCCCCCAAGAAGTTATGGAACCCTAGGGCAGGTTCATGAGCCATGACCATGCTGGGCCGGTCAAGGCGACGGGGAAGTAGTTGGCCATGAAGGCCTCATCCCCTCCTGCCGTGAGGATGGCAGTGGAGTAGTTCTGCAGGAACTCTGCAGGGTTGATGCTTCCGTCGTACTTCTCTGGCAGGTGTGGCCGGAACTTGTGTCGCCACACTTTGAAGCGGAGGTGGGGCGCCAGGGCCGCACACCCCGTCCCCGCTGCTGCGGATCCTGGTGCCGCGAACCCTTGGTCCGCTGCTGGCACGGTGTACCCCGGCATGGGCAATGGTGCACCATATACAAGGGGGCCCGACTGCAAGGCATATGGATGCTGCATATACTGCGTGGCATACGCCTGGGGCAGAGGTCGCATGGCGAACGTCTGAGGCCCAGGCTGAGTCGAGGCAGTCGACATGCTGTGGTTGGCCTCATGGTTGCGACGTCTTTCCCACCGTCGCTCGATGGTCACGCGGGCATCTTCCCCCAAGTGACGTCGCTCCAGCTCTGACCTCAGGTCCGCCGTTGGGAGCCTGGTAGAGCGAGAGTCTTCTGTCCGCATGTCAATCGTTAGTGTGCGTGACAGCGACACATATGGTTGACCGGGGCCTCGTCCCCGCCGCAGCGGAGGGTTGACGGCAGCAGCAACGAGGTGGTTGACGTCGCGGATCCACTGCTTGGCGGCCCACTGGGGAGCGTCCACAGCAGATGGATTGTGCAGGAGCGCTCGTGCTGCAGCTAGCGCACTCGCTTGAGTAGCACTCTGCGCGACAGCAGATCTTGGGCTTGTAGGAGTCCGCGTTGTTGGAGTCCGACGCGGGCTCCCAACCTGTCCCGACACACTCCTCCCTGAGTGCATCGAGACATAAGCCTCGCTGGTCATTATTTGCCGGGAACGAGGGCGAGGAGAGCTTGCCGTTGAAGGAAGTTTGGTCATCTTCATTGGTGCAGACCCGTCGCAAGAAAAAAGCCCCCTTCCTGGCGCGCCAAATGTCAAAGTGTTACGGTCGACACTTCCCCCAGGCCTGCTTCAGGAGCAGCCCGCGGAGGTTCTTTTACGGAGGGGCTAGTTCTCTCGGAAGGTCGATGTTGAAGTGTAGCTGTCGACACTTCCTCCGGTCTGCACTGGGCAGCCCGCGGAGGTTCTTTTTCGGAGGGGCTAGTCCCTCACGGAGAGCTTGAGTATTAGAGACGAAGGAAGGAGAAGGTTGACACAGGGGTTTTTTACGTGGTTCAGGCCGGCGGAGCATAAAACGCTACGTCCACGGTGAGCAGAGGTGCTCATTGTATTGCTTGGTGCTCAGAACCGAAGTCCTGACCTTGAGGATGAGATGAGTGCTAGAATCAAGGAGTTGAGCCAAAATGTCAAACCTCTTGCAACGTTGCCTACCCGAGCCTTTTATAGTCCAAGGCTCGGGCGGCTTACAAGGTGGGCCCGGGACCCGACAGGTGGTCCCAGGGAGATTGCCTGCCATCTACCGTATCCTGCAGTTACGCCGGTAGTTGTTTCAGGCGAGGACTTCTGAGTCTTCGTCTTGCCGCCCTGCCCATGCTGCAAGCTAGGCGTAGTGGTTGATGACGGCAGGGGATGTCTTGTCGCTGTGTTTATTGGTGGAGAGCTTCTGACGCGGCGTGCCAGTCTTCACTGCGATGAGATTGGGTGCAACAGCACCTGACAGCGGCGTGCTCCGCGTCTCTGCGCCTTGGGAAGGTGCGGGTCTTGAATACCTTGTACAGGCAAGGTATGGCGTGTCTTCACTCTTGCTGCCTACCGCGCGGGGCAGGTAGCGTTGTTCCGCTGGCCACGTGGCGGGCCCGGAGCTCTCCTCTGAGGAGAGGGAGGTCCGGCCCCGCGGGACACGTGGGGCCTTCGGAGCTCTCCCAGCGGAGGGGGGAGGTCCGCCTCTGCTGGCAACGTGGCGGGCCCGGAGCTCTCCTCTGAGGAGAGGGAGGTCTGGCCCCGCTGGACATGTGGAGCCTTCGGAGCTCTCCCTGTGGAGAAGGGAGGTCCGGCTCTGCTGGCCACGTGGCAGGCCCGGAGCTTTCCTCTGAGGAGAGGGAGATCCGGCCCCGCTTGAACACGTGGAGCCTTCGGAGCCCTCCCTACGGATAAGGGAGGTCCGGCTCTGCCGGCCACATGGCGGGCCCGGAGCCCTCCTTTGAGGAGAGGGAGGTCCGTCCCCGCAGGACACGTGGGGCTTTCGGAGCTTGCCCCTACGGAAGGGGCAAAGTCCTTAGGCGATTTCCCCTGTGCACGGGGGTACCCCATATTGAGGGTACCAACAGTGGCCCCCGGGTACATCTCGGGGGAGATAACGAGCCCGAGGTGGGGCCCCCGTCTCTTCTACTTCGCGCACCTTCTCAAAGACCCGCTTTGACCGTCGATGGAGCACGAACAATCATGGGATCGTGGGGGCGAGCCGTGCTTGATGGCTGCTTTTACTGCGGCGGTTCCCAAGGCTGTCACTACTGCACGTCGCAGCGCACGTCGCAGCGTCTTGTCAAGAACCGCCGGGTTCTCTGCCTGGGGGCTGACAACCCGGCCATCCCCGGTTGACGGGAGATCCGCGCCGCAGCGCCCGGAAGCTGCGGCGGCTTCGCCGGCCCCCAAGACGGTGCAGGCTTCTCCTGTGCTGGTCGGACCAGCTCCTGCAACGGCGACGGCAGCACCCGCTCGTCCTCCTTCGCCAGCTCAGAAGCCGGCGGTTGCCGAAGGCTCGGCGGGGTCAGCTAGCGGCGTCCAGCCCTCCAGTGCCGAGGCGGGAGGAGCAGCCACGGGTCCTACGGCGGGCAGCGAACAGGGGTGCGTCGAGAGCGGCCCCGCTCCGGTGCCGGCTTCTCTAGATCGGCGCCTCATCCCGGCCGCCGAGGTGCCGGCATCTCCTGATGACGACGTGATGGAGGAGGTCGGGGGCGCGGCTTCGGCCTCTACCGCACCGCTGCCCATAGCGGATGCCTTTGAGCTTGCCCAGACGAGCGTCCGGCTGGTCCTGACCGCGCTCGAGCGTGAGCGGGAGGTGCTGGCAGGGGAGAGGAATCGCCTCCTCAGCTGGGGGAACCTCTTGAAGCAGCGGACTCAGGAGGTTAGGGCGGAGCTTGACTCGAGGCAGTCGAGGCTCGATGCCATGGAGGCGCTCCTTGACCTTCAGAAGAAGGCCGTCGACCGCTTGGACTCCAAGACTCGGCGGCTCCACCAGGAGACCCGTGAGGCTCATGCCAAGGCCAAGGTGCACTCCACTGCCCTGGAGGAGCTGTGGCTGAAGCTGGTGCGCCGTGAGCGCATCGCCACGGATTGGGAGCGCGCCTTAGCGGCTGAGGTGAAGAAGGTCGCCGCGCGGCTGGTGGCTGGCGATGGCGACCTGAGGGCCCGAGCTAAGGAGCTGGAGCTTCGGGAGGCAACTCTGGCCGCGAGGGAGGAGCAGGTCTCCCAGGAACGCCAGGCGGTGCTAGACCGGGAGCTGGCGGCCAACTTCCGAGCATCGGAGTTGGAGCGGCTCGCCCAGGGCCTCCAGCTTCGTGAGGGCTCTCTTGCAGCCAAGGAGAAGAAATTCTCTGAGGATGACTCGACGCCCTGCTGACAATCCGTCAAGAGATGGAGGAGCTCCAGGCTTCGCGGTCCGTCGAGGCCCGAGTGGTCTGGAGCTTTGTCGGCCAGACGGGGTCCGCCCTAGTTCCCCTCGGCTTGAGCCTGGTGAGGACGGAGGCTCTAGCGCAGAAGGTGGTCGAGGCGATCCCGGCGCTCGAGTCCATCGGCGCCAAACTGGACAGGCTCGAAGCGATGATCGCCGGCGAGCTTGAGGCGGAGGGACGGGGCCTGGCGAAGGAGGTTTCCAAGCACGTGCTGGCGTGTTTCCAGAGCCTGGATCCCTCCCTCTCTCTAGAGCCAGTGAGGTAGGGCCCCGTCGCGGAGCGGGAGGAAGTCGCCAGGGCCGAAGTCGAGGATGTGGCCGCCCTTGTAGCCTCTAGGTTCCAGCGCGAGTCCGGGGACTCCTAGGCCTTGTACCTTTTCTTTTTCTTTGTTTGTTGAGTCTGTAGTACAGCTCATGGAGCCTTGAATGAATAGACTCTTGATTATTGTGTCTGTTCCTTATCTTCTTCTTGGCTTGGCCTGCCCGAGTCCTTAGCTCCGCAAGGAACTCAGAGGTCTTCACCAATCTTGAAGTCTTACACAGACACCTTCCTCGGGTCCTTATTGTGTTAAGGGCCTAAGGGGTCTTTGGAGCTCGCCTCGTGAGGACGGGGGGAGGTCCGGCTCTGCTGGCCACGCGGCGGGCCCGGAGCTCCTCTGAGGAGAGGGTGGTCCGGCCCCGCGGGACATGTGGAGCCTTCGGAGCTCGCCCCTATGGAGGGGGCGAGGCCCGGCTCTGCCGGCCACGTGGCGGGCCCGGAGCTCCTGTGAGGAGAGGGTGGTCCGGCCCCGCGGGACACGTGGAGCCTTCGGAGCTTGCCCCTGCGGAGGGGGCGAAGCCCGGCTCTGCCGGCCACGTGGCGGGCCCGGAGCTATCCTCTGAGGAGAGGGGGGTCCCGGCCCCGCCGGACACGTGGGGCCTTCGGAACCCGCCCCTACGAAGGGGGCGAGATCCGGATCCTCCGGTCTTGCGCTGGAGTAGTCAGGAGCTCCAGTCTTTCCTTGCGTGGTCTCCGTAGTGGCCCCCTGGTAGGTGTGGCCAATGGTTTGGGCACACCTACCATACTCCTGCGAGGGAGCTAAGTCCAGAAGGTCCTGCACACAAGTAAGGGAACTGTAATTCTCCCTGGGGCTCTCCCTTCCCTATCTCATAGTCTTATTTGGCTTACAGTCCTGATCCGGTATACGGGGCCTGGGCAATTCAGTGCGCCCGACACCGGGGGTCTGGCTCCCTCCGAGGCCAGGGTACGACCGTCCGGCCCCTAGTACTGGACCGTAATGCTGAGGAGGCAGGGTGCACAGGCTTTCGGTGCGGAACCAGGCAAAGCAGTTTGTACTCCCTGGAGCTCCGGAGGGAAGGATGCGCACGCTTTGGGTCGGAACCAGGCAAAGCAGGCTACGCACCCTGGACCCCCCATGCACAACGCAGATTTTTCCTGGAGGTGACCAACTGGCATCGCAGCACCTGACTGGGGGAGGTCCGAGAGGCCCCCTGGCCATTGGCAGGTACCTCAAGCGCGACCGCCTTTGGTAGGATAGCAAATGCCGACTAGGGATGAGAGTGGGAAACGAGAGCTAAATGTACGGTGAGCGTACATGGAAAGTGCGGTCATAAAAACTAATGTGTAATTTAAATGAGCACATAAGTAAGAGCGTGGTAGAACAAGTTTTTCCCTGTATAAATGCCCATAGGAGGAAGGCAGGCCAAACATGGAGGCAACGACCACCCATTATGAGGGGAAGCAAGATCCTACGCGCTTAGGGTTGGAACCAGGCCAAGCTGGACGCAGTCCTGGACCGTCCCCTGGGGCTTAGTTGCTCCGAGCGTTGTTCTTGGACTCTATGGGATCTATTACAGAAAAGAAAAGACATGTGCTACCAATGCTCTAGGAATAGAACTTACGGAGGTGTTCCATGTTCCAAGGATTCGGGAGCGGATCCCCATCCTTGGTGGAGAGGTATGCGCACCCGGGGTGGCAAACTTTTGTGACTCGGAACGGACCTTCCCAGCTGGGGGAGAGTTTTTCGGTCCCTTCGTGATAAAGTATGCGCCGCGGCACCAGGTCGCTTCCGTGGAGCTCCCAGACATGCTTGGTCCTTTGGCGGTAGCGCCGGAGCGCCTGCCGGGACCGTGCATTGCGGAGTGTTGCTTGTAATCGTGCCTCGTTGACGAGGTTGATGTCTTCGCGCCGGAGTTGGTCCTGCGGGGCTTCTCTCGGGAACCCCGGGGTATCTTCCTCAATTGGCTCAGGCTGACAAGAGGTAGATGGGCCCGGACCCTTCTTGGGGGACCCAGGATGTCTTCCTCCATTGGCTCAGGCCGACAGGAGGTTGACAGGTCTAGGGTGGCCCCCGGGAGGTGAGGCCGAGGCACGGGGGCGTGCGCTCGGGTGGAGCTGGCCCGGTTCTGCACCGCTAGGGGCTGGTGCAAATGCTTGGAGCTTTTCCAAGGCTGACACTACAGCAGTGCGGTCTCCACAGATCTTGAGGACGCCTGTCGGCGTAGGCATCTTCAAGACGAGGTAGCCGTAGTGGGCTACCGCCATGAACCGGTACAGGGCTGGCCTGCCGATGATGGTGTTGAAGGGGAGACCGATCTCCACCACATCGAACAGAATGTATTCTGTCCAGTAGCTATCCGGTGCCCCGAAGGTGACCGGAAGGCTGATGTTGCCGTAGGGAACGACTTGTCCCGGCCCTACCCCTGAGAACGGGCTCGAGGGGGTGAGCTTGGCCATTGGGATTTGCAGCTTCTGGAAAGCTGCGCGGATGATGAGGTTCAGGCCGGCTCCGCCATCTACCAAAACGTGGTACATCTTTACGTTGGCGATGGTGGGGGCTACCAAGAGCGGTAGCTGCCCGGCCCCAGCCATGTTCTTGGGGCAGTCGGTGGTGTCGAAGCTGATGGGGGTCCCCATCCACTTGAGGTGCGGTGCTGCACTTGGGACAGGAGCCACCGACGCCACTGCTCGGCGTAGAGTCTTGACTACAATCTGAGACGAGGGGTCAGAGGACCCGCCGTAGATGACGTAGAGCGCCTTCCGACGCTCGTCGTCGCTGGAGCTGGAGCCCTTGAGGTTGTGTACCGCCTTTACGGTGCGCTGGGGCTCTTGGAACTCCATCTGGTGGTCGACATTGTCGTGGGCGTCGACCTTCTGCTTGCCCTCCCTCTGACGAAAGGGAGGGGCGTCCACACGCGGTTGCTTCCCCCTGCGGAAGCGCTCCGCGAGCTTCTGTATTTCCCGGCACTCAGCAGCAGTGTGACTGCTGGTGTTGTGCACGGGGCACGGCTCGCTGTGGTCACCGCTAGGGGCTGGTGACTGTCGCGGCCTTTTGTCGGGGCGTGTTTCCCGAGCTCCGGTGGGTGCTGCAGCTGCAGCAACTGGAGCTTCGGTCGGCAGCATGATCTTGCCGCCGGCCTTCTTGACCTTCCTGCTGCTCCCATGGGGAGCAGCACTTGGTCTGGGCTGTTCTCCGGCTTCGGAGACTGGCCATTAGTGCCAGTTGCGCCCTTCTGCTGCCCTGGCGCACTTGTCCGCCAGACCAAAGAGCTCTGAGACGTCGCACACTTCTCTGGTCGCGAGCTTCTCGAGCATCTTCTTGTCCCTTACACCCTGCCGGAACGCCACCACCACAGAAGCATTTTGGATATGTGAGATGGTGTTCCGTACCTGGAAGAACCGCTGGATGGAGCGCAGCGACTCTCCAGGTTGTTGTTGGATGGCGTGGAGGTTGAGCTCCGTGCCAGGCCGGGTGTAGGAGCTGCTGAAGTTCGCAGTAAACTGCCGGCAGAGCTCTCCCCAGGAGGTTATGGAACCCTGGGGGAGGTTCATGAGCCAAGACCGTGCTGAGCCGGTCAAGGCGACGGGGAAGTAGTTGGCCATGACGTCATCATCCCCTCCTGCAGCAAGGATGGTGGTGGAGTAGATCTGGAGGAACTCCGCCGGGTTGACGCTGCCGTCGTATTTCTCTAGCAGGTGTGGCCGGAACTTGCGTGGCCACTTCGTGAAGCGAAGGTGTGGCGTCAAAGCTGCACACCCTGCTCCTGCTGCTGCAGGTGTCGGTGCCGCAAGCGTTTGGTCCGCTGTTGGCACCGTGTACCCCGGCATGGGCAAAGGTGCGCCATAAATCGGGGGCGCCATTTGCAGGGCATATGGCCGAGGCATATGCTGCATGGCGTATGCCTGGGGCAGAGATCGCGTAACGAACATCTGCGGCCCAGGCTAGGTCGAGGCGGTCGACATGCTGTCGCCGGCCTCTTGGTTGCGACGCCTTTCTTGTCGTCGCTCGATGGCCACACGGGCATCTTCGCTCAGGTGACGTCGTTCCAGCTCCGGCCTCAGGTCCGCCGATGGGAGCCTGGTGGAGCGGGAGTCTGCCGTCTGCCCGTCAACCGCTGGCGTGCGCGACAGCGACACAGCCGGTTGACTGGGGCATCGTCCCCGCCAAAGCTGAGGGTTGGCGGCGGCGACGACAAGACGGTCTACATCGCAAATCCACTGCTGGATCGCTGCCTGAGGCGCGTCCCCAGCAGGTGGATTGCGTAGAAGCGCTCGTGCTGCAGCTAGTGCACTCCCATGGGAGACACTCAGCGCTGCAGCAGATCTTGGGCTTGCTGGAGTCTGAGCTGCCAGAGTCGGCTGCTAGCTTCCAGCTTGCCCTGACACACTCCGTCCCGATTGTGTTGAGACGTAGTCCCCGCTGGTCACCGTTCGTCGTGAATGTGGGCGAGGAGAGCTTGCCGCTGAAGGAAGCTTCGTCATCTTCGTCGGCATAAGCTCGTCGTGCAAGGGAAAAGCCCCCTACCTGGTGCGCCAAATGTCGAAGTGTAGTTGTCGACACTTCCCCCGGGCCTACACTGGGCAGCCCGCGGGACACGTGGGGCCTTCGGAGCTCTCCCAGTGGAGGGGGGAGGTCCGCCTCTGCTGGCCACGTGGCGGGCCCGGAGCTCTCCTCTGAGGAGAGGGAGGTCCGGCCCCGCTGGACATGTGGAGCCTTCAGAGCTCTCCCAGCAGAGGGGGGAGGTCCGGCTCTGCTGGCCACGTGGCGGGCCCGGAGCTCTCCTCTGAGGAAAGGGAGGTCCTTCCCCGCTGAACATGTGGAGCCTTCGGAGCTCTCCTTGCGGAGAAGGGAGGTCCGGCTCTGCTGGCCACGTTGCGGGCCCGGATCTTTGCTATGAGGAGAGGGAGGTCCGGCCCCGCTTGGACACGTGGAGCCTTTGGAGCTCTCCCTGCGGAGAAGGGAGGTCCGGCTCTGCCGGCCACGTGGCGGGCCCGGAGCCCTCCTTTGAGGAGAGGGAGGTCCGGCCCCGCAGGACACGTGGGGCTTTCGGAGCTTGCCCCTGCGGAAGGGGCAAAGTCCTTAGGCGATTTCCCCTGTGCGCGGGGGTACCCCATATTGAGGGTACCGACAGTCGCGTTGGATGAAGGAGGATTGACACAAGGATTTTTACGTGGTTCAGGCCATCGGAGCGTAAAACCCTACGTCCACGGGAGTTGTATTGCTCCGGGCTTAGAACCGGAGTTCTAAGCCTGAAGGTCTGTGTCGAAGTGTGTAGTCGGGGTTAAAATGAGTCGAACCTAAAATGCTCGAACCCCTTGCAACGTTGCCTACCCGAGCCTTTTATACTTCAAGGCTCGGGCGGCTTACATGGTGGGCCTCGGGGCCCGACAGGTGGCCCCGGGGTGATTTCCTGTCATCTGCCATATCTTGCAGCGAATGCTGGTAGTTGTCTCTAGCGAGAGCTTCTTAGTCGTCGTCCTGCCGTCCTGCCCATGCCGCAAGCTAGGTGTAGTGGTTGATGTTGACACGGACGGCAGGGCATGTCTTGTTGCTGTGCTTATTGGTCTACAGCCTCTGACATGGCGTGCCTGTCTTCACTGTGACGCGACTGGCCACAACGCCACTTGACAGGGGCGCGCGCCGCATTTCCGCGTCTTGGTAAGGCGCGGGTCTTGAATGTCTTGATCGGACAAGGCATGGCGTGCCTTTACTCCTACTGCCTACCGAGCCTGGGTGGGCAGCGCGGCACTGCTGGCCACGTGGCAGACCCAGAGCTCACCTCTGAGGAGAGGGGAGGCCCAGCCCCGCTGGACACGTGGTGCCTTCAGAGCTCACCCCTGTGGAAGGGGCGAGGTCCGACTCTGCTGGCCACGTGGCAGGCCCGGGGCTCACCTCTGAGGAGAGGGGAGACCCGGCCCCGCTAGACACGTAGCACCTTCGGAGCTCACCCCTGCGGAGGGGGCGAGGTCCAGCTCTGCTGGCCACGTGGTGGGCCCGGGGCTTACCTCTGAGGAGAGGGGAGGACATGTGGCGCCTTCGGAGCTCACCCCTGCGAAGGGGGCGAGGTCCGGCTCTGCTGGCCACGTGGCGGACATGGGGCTCACCTCTGAGGAGAGGGGAGGCCTGGCCCTGCTGGACACGTGGCGCCTTCACAACTCACCCCTGCGGAGGGGCGAGGTCCGGCTCTACTAGCCACGTGGCGGGCCCGGGGCTCACCTCTAAGGAGAGGGGAGGCCTGGCCCCGCTGGACACGTGGCGCCTTCGGAGCTCACCCCTGCGGAGGCGGCGAGGTCCTGCTCTGCTGGCCACGTGGTGGGTCTGGGGCTCATCTCTGAGGAGAGGGGAGCCCGGCACCGCTGGACACATGGCGCCTTCGGAGCTCACCCCTGCGGAGGGGGTGAGGCCCGGCTCTGCCGGCCACGTGGCGGGCCCGGAGCTCACCTCTGAGCAGAGGGGAGACCGGCCCCGCTGAACACGTGGCGCCCTAGGAGCTCACCCCTGCGGGGCGAGGTCCGGTCCTTCTGGCCACGTGGCAGGTCCGGAGCTCTCCTCTGAGGAGAGGGGAGGCCCGGCCCTGCTAGACACGTGGCGCCCTCGGAGCTCACCCCTACGGAGGGGGTGAGGTCCTTAGGCGATTTGCTCCTGTGCGCGGGGTACCCGGTATTGAGGGTACCGATAGCTGCAAATGCCCTAGCTCATGTATAGGGTACGAACAGTCACGAGGCCACCTATCGGGCCCCGGGCCACATTGTAACTACACCGGCCTTGGGCTATAAAAGGATCGGGGCAGCCTCCGGGCAAAGGGTTGGCAACCCTGCAATCTCACACACTCATACGCGCAAGCAATACAACAATCACACTGTGGGCGTAGGGTATTACGCTCCGGCGGCCCGAATCACGTAAATCCTCGTGTTCATCCTCGCCATCGTGTTGCGACGCTCAAAACCACTAAGCCCCTCCTAAAAAAGAACCTCCACAGGCTGCTCCAAGGTAGACCGGGGGAAGTGTCGCAGGAAAACACTTCGACAATCACATATTTCGGTTTGGTTCGGTGCAGTTCAGTTTGGTTTTGCGGTTAACGGTTAAACATGTCCATCCCTACAGCAATGTACCTAGGGGAGATAATTAGGCTCGGTCCATGAGCCCTTTCATAATTTATTTCGGCTCTAACTAAATATTAGTTCAAAAATGAATACAAATTTGATCCGATCCAGTCCGTCACATTATCAGTTCATTTTTTGGGCTCTTTATCAACCGTAAATGTATCTGATCATAGCAGGCAACTTTCTTTCGTCAATGAGGCACGTAATATGAACTACGGTGGACGTTCACCTGCCAGTGAATGGTTTCACTGGAGATATTACTGATTTTTTTTGTATCTTTGCCTAGCTCTCTATAGGGGATCGGATCGGCATAGGAGGATACCAGTTGCCATGTCCTACGAGAAAATATGATCTGAAGAAAGCCTTCCGTCCATGAGGATGAAAAGAAGAACAGAGGAATGCACCTCAAGACCATCCGTTGAAGAGGAGTGTCGCCTCCTTGGAATTTTGCTCTCACGTTTTCCCCTCTTTCAGCAAGGTTCACTTTCTCCGATCCGTACGATCGTAAAACGACGGGGTTGTAGATGACCATAAAAAGCCAAGGGCGCACAAGAGCCGCTGCACCACGGGGGATGTCGTTGCCGGCACCAACTCCACCACTACCGTCATCGCCACGCCTCTCTAACTGGCCAGAAGGATAGTGACACCATCTTCCGTAGAACTGCCGCCTCTGCTCCCGTCGCCACTCACAAACATCACGCGTTCGGTGCACCACCACCCACCAGCCGTGCGCCGTCCATCGTCTCTGCGCACACGGTTCGCCGGTAGTGACGCACCGGTAAGACGGAAAGAAATCATCTTCGTCAATGAAAATTTCTGCATGGCGTGCTAGTGGAATAGAAATAGTGGAATACAAAGAAATCTCTTTATTCGCGCTCTAAGGACAGAATTTTTGGCATGACGCTTTGGTGAAACGGAAATAAATTTTTCCCTTTGCGTGGAATTCTGCATGGCGCGCTGGTGAAACGGAAAGAAATATTGTTTTCTGGCGCTCTAGTGAAACGGAAAGAAATATTGTTTTCTGGCGCTCTAGTGAAACAAAAAGAAACTTTTTTTCTCAGGTGAAAATTACTAGATGGTGCACTGGTGAATCGGAAAGAAATATTTTTCCCCTCGCTGCTTCACAGCTGAGGTCGTCGCGCCCCACCCGAACGCTTCACTCGAACGCTAGGTCCTCCGGGACCATTAGCCATTCCGTCCTCCCGAGGCCCGCACCTCCCTTTCCGTCCTCTCGCCGCTCCATTTTTACGGAAACACCCCTCCTCCTCCTCCTGCTCAGCAGCAGCCGCCACCGGCGACACGGGGGCGATGCTCCAGCCGCAGACGCCGTGGCCGTCGCGGCGCCTCCTCCAGAGTGTCCCGGGCAACCCCAACCGTATCCCGGGCATCCCGCCCGCCGACCCGCCCTCGACCGTCAACTCCGACGTCGTCATACTCGCGGCGCTGCTCTGCGCGCTCATCTGCGTCATAGGCCTCGCCGCCGTCGTGCGCTGCGCCCGGTCCCAGCGCAACAGGGCCGCCGCTGCCGCGGAGGGCGTGCCCTCTTCCCCGTCGAGCAGCGCGGCCGACGCGGGGTTCTTCGGCGGCGACGGGCACCATGGCGCCGGCGCGGCGGCGACGGGGGTCAGCGTGATGACGACCAGCAAGGGGCTCAAAAAGAAGGCGCTCAAGGCGCTGCCGAAGCTGGCGTACGCGGACGCGGTGGCCGTGGCCGCCGCGGCGAGGGGCGCGGCGGCCGGGGACGCGGACGGGGAGGAGGGGAACGCGGAGGAGGTGCTGGCGGACTGCGCCATCTGCCTGTCGGAGTTCGGCGAGCGGGAGGAGGTGCGCGTGATGCCGCAGTGCGGGCACGGGTTCCACGTCGCGTGCGTCGACACCTGGCTGCGCTCCAACTCCTCGTGCCCCTCATGCCGCCGCCCCATCATCCTCGACGACCCGGCCCCGCCCAAGAGGTGCCGCAAGTGCGAGGCCATCGTCCTGGAGGCCGTCGTCGCCTCCTCGTCCTCCGCCGCCGGCAGCAGCGGCGACGGCCGGAGCCGTGGCGGGAGATTCTTGCCGTAGCAGAAGCGGTAGTTGCCTGGTCGTGAGCGTCTGACGAGTGGGCCCAGATCGGTTTCGTTGCAGTTGAGCTGCTCCCATCTATCCATGCTCCACATGTCAGTACTCAGGAAATATCTCCATTTTAAAGAAGAAAAATAATTAGAAATGAGATTCGTTTTTGTACAACTCTCCTAGTCCTTGACCTTATTGTGGACGCATAACATCTGTTGCAAACAGTAAGCTTGCAGCTGCTACGGTAAATTGTACTAAAAAGTTGTGGATTAGACGGTTTGCAACGGGTTTGCCGCCGGCGAGGCGGTCATTGCGTTGAGCCGAGTCCCGGTTCCTTTCTTCCGCGGAAACATCGAGGGAGTGCACGAGGACGCCGAGGTCTGAGGGCGTGCCATCGCCATCGATATTGAAGAGGGTAAGGGTAAGGCCTCCCGCATGGAGACGATCTAGCTCGCTCAAATTGTTGGCACCCATCACCAAAAATGGTTTACGAAGAAAATATGTATATGATCTAATATAAATTAGAAGGTAGTTGATTAGAGTATTATAAGTGTGAGGAACTATAGTTTGTGTTGTAAATTATCAGAAATATTTCTTTACGGTATCTATTTAGAGTACAACTAGTGCGAACTGTCTTAGCGGGTTACAAGAAAATTTCTATTCAGCGCACAATAGTAGTACACTATTTGTTCCTAAATTGACGTAGTTAGGATAATAATTATATTTTAAAAAATAGAATTATTATCCTAATGACATAATTTAAAAATGGATGAAGTAATTTGTTTCAAAAGTACTAGAGCAAAATAGAGCGGTTATATTCAGTAGTAGAAATAGCTGCTTGTCACTATGTGCTCTCTTCTTTCTTCAAATAGAGAAAGGAAAACCAAAAAAATAGTGTGATTTTATTGCGCGGGGGTTGGGTACGCGGCCCTATCATCTGGCAAGGTGTGATGGGAATGCGTGTGGAGAATTGTATGAGGTTTTGTTTATCTGTTTCAGCCAGCGTTAGGTCGCCGGCGACGATCACCAAAAGCATATGTAGTGTGATGTTTTTGTCTCCCGTTGATCATTCGGAAGCATCACAGTGCAGCAGCGCTAAAGAGAAGCTGCTGCCTCAGGATTCTCAGACGATGGCCAGTCCCATCTACGTCGAGCTGCACCCCTACAAAATTTGAAATAAGGAGATCAGTCGGAATCGATCTCTTGCGGGCAAGGGTAAAATGCAGTTACTCTACAGGTAAATAACACGGGAATATCTTGACCTCATCTAAATGGATACACATCTCTTGCAAGTTGCACGCAACTGTGTGCTCAGCAATTTACTAGCATGTCGTGGTACCGAGCCTGTCCAGATTATTACAGGTACCAGCACAAGAGTAATGGGACACCTATGCAGCTAGAAGGAAGATACCACTATGCCAGGGCTACTCGGTCGTGTGACCAGACCACTCACTCTCTGCAGGACTGGCCGGCCAGTCCAGTCACCAACCCTCACGAGCTGCGAATCCCCAACAGCTCGGACCATCGCAGGGCGTTTGTGTTGTGTGCTCGGTGCACGGAGCTCGGTCCCTAGCATGTGGTTGGTGCGCTGCGAACACGACGACAGAAGAGACGCTGCTCTTCTTCTTCTTTTGAAAAGGGACGCTGCTCTTCAACTGATGGATGGAAGCGGTACTCGCGTGTGGCGTCAGTTTCCAGCTGCGGCGATTACAAGAGTTATTTCTGCTCTCATCAGAGCCTGTCTACCTCAGGTCAGCAGAGGGATGAGAATGGCCGTAGTACGTCACGGTTTCTGGAAGAGCGTTCCTTGTTTCGTTTCATGGGTTTGCTGGCATGGCAGTGGAAATGACAAGACTTTACCTCACGTTTACAGAAGCTACTACTGTCCTTCTTAGTGCAGGTTTTTTTTATTAATATACGACTTTTTTTTAGTAATTTAATAAAAATAAGCGGCCGTTTTCAAAATTTACAAAAATAACTCAGCGAGCGATAGGGCCACATCAGCACCTGTCGCCCAATAAAAAGAGGAAGGTGCCACATCAGCTGTCACGTCAGGTCCTCTTTAGTAATATTTAAACTTAATTAGTAAAATATGAAATAAATGATGCTATACTGAAGCGGTAATGTCTAAATCTAATTTGACAAGTCTTAGGTTCAAGCACTTATATGAACATATTGTTTATTATTAATATACATAATTAATATTTAAATTTAAAATTCAAATTTCATAAAGAATAACTTTAAATTTAGCATTTTAAAATTGTAACTTAGATTGGGAACAAATTCAAAATCAAATTTCAAATTTCATCATGTTCGGGTTTTATTGTCCAAATTACTGCAATTTTAAACATGAATTTTTTTTCCAAATATATTGTAATTTCAATTGTTTAAATTTTAACATAGATTTGCAAAAATTCAAATATAAAATTACAATAATTTTTACCTTAAAATTTGAATATGATGAAATTTGAAATTTGAGTTTGAATTTGTTATCAATTTAAGTTACAATTGAAAATGATAACTTTAAATTTGTTCTCTATCAAATTTGAATTTTAAATTTTAATATTTATTATGTATTGTCGAAGTGTAGCTGTCGACACTTCCCCCGGGTCCGCACTGGACAGCCCGCGGAGGTTCTTTTTCGGAGGGGCTAGTCCCCCCGCGTGAGTCTCACTGTACTGGACGAAGGAAACAGATGAACACAGGGGTTTTTTATATGGCTCAGGCCGCCGGAGCGTAAAACCCTACGTCCACGGCGAGCAGAGGTGCTCGTTGTATTGCTTGAGGATGAGCTAAGCTAAGAGGCGAACCGAGCCGAGTTTGAACCCCTTGTAACGTTGCCTACCCAAGCCTTTTATAGTCCAAGGCTCGGGCGGCTTACAAGGTGGGCCCAGGACCAAACAGGTGGTCCCAGGAGATTGCCTGTCATCTACCGTATCCTGCAGTTACGCCGGTAGATGTCTCTGGCGAGGGCTTCTGAGTCTTCGTCTTGCCGCCCTGCCCACGCCGCAAGCTAGGCGTAGTGGTTGATGACGGCAGGGGCGGCAGGGGATGTCTTGTCGCTGTGTTTATTGGTGTACAACTTCTGACGCGGCGTGCCAGTCTTCACTGCGATGCGACTGGGCACAACGACACCTAACAGTGGCGTGCTCCGCGTCTTGGGAAGGCGCGGGTCTTGAATACCTTGTACAGACAAGGTATGGCGCGTCTTTACTCTTGCTGCCTACCGCGCAGGGGCAGGTAGCGCTGTTCTACGGCCATGTGGCGGGCTCGGAGCTCTCCTCTGAGGAAAGGGAGGTCCGGCCCCGTGGGACACGTGGGGCCTTATGAGCTCTCCCCGCGGAGGGGGGAGGTCCGGCTCTGCTGGCCACGTGGCGGGCCCGGAGCTCTCCTCTGAGGAGAGGGAGGTCCGGCCCCGCTGGACACGTGGAGCCTTCGGAGCTCTCCCCGCGGAGAGGGAGGTCCGGCTCTGCTGGCCATGTGGCGGGCCCGGAGCTCTCCTCTGAGGAGAGGGAGGTCCAACCCCGCTGGACACGTGGAGCCTTTGGAGCTCTCCCTGCGGAGAAGGGAGGTCAGGCTCTGCCGGCCACATGGCGGGCCCGGAGCCCTCCTCTGAGGAGAGGGAGGTCCGGCCCCGCAGGACACGCGGGGCTTTCGGAGCTTGCCCTTGCGGAGGGGGCAAAGTCCTTAGACGATTTCCCCTGTGCGCGGGGGTACCCCATATTGAGGGTACTGACAGTGGCCCCTGGGCCTATCTCGGGGGAGATAACGAGCCCGAGCTAGGGCCCCCGTCTCTTCTACTTCACGCACCTTCTCGAAGACCCGCTTTGACCGTTGCTGGAGCACGAACAGTCGTGGGATCGTTGGGGCGTGAGCCCTGCTTGATGGTTGCTTCTACTGCGGCGGTTCCCAAGGCTGCCACTTCTACACGTTGCAGCGCCTTTTCGGGAACCGCTGGGTTCTCCGCCTGGGGTCTGACCTCTTGGTCTACCGCTTCCGCAGGATGGCCTGGGCCTACTTGTCATTGAATCCAGGGCTTGGAGCTAAAGCGGTTGTCCCAAGCAGCGTATTCGAAGAGTTTCGAATCGCTTTGAATCGCGTCTGGGAAGTTTAAAAGGGGATATCATCTGCATCACAGGCTTCCCTTCGCACTTCCCCACGCCTGAGCCCTCCAGAGTCCTCTAAGTGCTCAAGCCTTCTCAGCCCCCAAGTTCTTGCGCCTCCGTCGCTCATGGCTTCCAACCTGTCTCCGCCGCATCTCGCCCGGTCGGCCGAGCTTGGGGTAGTACGCAAGCTGCTGGGCTGGCACGCGGAGGAGCAGAAGCAATGGCTCCGACGGGATCTCTTCCCTTGTGCTTGGAGAAGGGAGAGATTGTTTCTTCACCGCTTACGTGTTGGCAGGATTCATCCCGCCAATCTCCTCTTTTTTCGTGACGCTGCTGGAGACGTAGGGTCTCCAGCTTCATCACCTCTCCCCCAACTCCTTCGCGATGGCCGCCGTCTTCGTGCACTTCTACGAGATGTTCGTGGGAGTGCGCGCTTCGGTGACGCTCTTCCGCTACTTCTTCGTGTTGCGAACGACTGGGCGCAGCTCGAAGAATCAGCTGGGGGCGTACTACTTCCAACATCGCTGCAAGGACCCGAAGGTCTCTGGGTACCTTCTGCCCTTCAGCACAGCGAGGTGGGAAGGCTGGAGGGGCAACTGGGTGATCGTGAGGACCGACGAACACGATCGCCTCCAGTTGCCCTCTAAAGGTCCATCCACAGAGCGTCGCTTCTGTGAGGAGATCCCGGAGCTGGAGCCGGAGTACTCGCCTATCTTGGAGCGGATCCGGTTCTTGGCGAACCAGGGGCTAACGTTCCTAATAGTGTTGACAAACTTTCTGTCACGCCGTATCGCGCCCCTGCAGCAGCGCAGTCGTCCGTCGTGGTACTACACCGGCGAGCACGACTGCACCAGGTTGGAGACGGGTCTCGGCTCTGACCCATTCGAGGAGATGTTGTTCGAGATGGTGGCAAGGGTGAGCGGCGACTTCGTCGATGGCGGCATCCTCACCATCCTGGCCTCCTGCACCCCTCTCTTCTTGGAGCCAAGGTGGAGGGCGGAGCTATTGCAGAAGATGTCGAACCTGGACGACATCGGGATCGCCGTACGCCAGGTCGGAGACGCCTTCCGGGGGATCTCGATCCCCGGGGTCGAGCGCTCCGGAGCGGAGCGCGAGGCGTCGGCTGATGCCCAACCCGTGCCGAGGGTCGACGGAGCTCGGACCGTCGACAAGGGGAAGGGGAAGGAGCCAGCCTCCGGGTTGCTGGAGAAGAAGCGCGCCCGGTCCCCAACGAGGGCGCCATTTGCGCTGAGCCAGGGGACCGGGGTACCCCTGCGCCCGTCTTCAGGAGGCGTTGGTTCGTCGGGCGGCGAACCCAAGAGGCCTCGGGTCTTCCGCTCCGACGGGGCTCCTCTCGAACAGCGGCGGTCCGAGGAGCCCCGGGCTTCCTACCCTCCTTCCTCAGGTGGAGGAGCTCCGAGGGGGGACGCCGGTGCAGCGATGCCCAGGGGGTGAGCCAAGGGCTCAAGCGCCCCGGCTGCAGGCTCAGCAGGCGGCGGCGCCAGAGGGAGCAGCGCCAAGACTCAACCGGGGACGCAGGTGCCCCGGGCTTCAGGGACTGGATCAACGGGTGGGAGCCCTACTGCTCCGCCTCGTAGGGGGGCTCCGGGTGCGCCTCCTGCTCCGCCGGTCCGGGTACCTGCGGCGCAGGCGCAGGCGGCGGCGGCAGGCTCCGGTGGTTCTGTCCCGGCTCGGAAGCCGGGGCTCCATGCCCGTTGGAGCGTTCACGTCCCTCGGTAAGTGTTGTTCTTTCTGGATTTTAGAACTAGTGTTCTTTTCTCCTTTTCTTAGCCTGAGAGCTTCCCATGGTGGCAGGGACTCATCGGCTGCCGGGTGCGAGTCTGTTCCCCGGCCATCTCCGGCTAGCGGAGGATCTGCGCTACAACGTCCGGAAGCTGCAGCGGCTTCGCCGACCCCCAAGTCGGCGCAGGCTTCTTCTGCGCCGGTGGGATCAACCCCTGTGGTGGCGGCGGCAGCACCCGTTCGTCCCCCTTCGCTAGCTCGAAAGCCGACGATTGTCGAGGGCTCGGCGGAGTCGGCTGGCGGCGCACGACCCTCCGGTGCTGAGGCGGGAGGAGCAGCTGCAGGAGCAGCTGCAGGCCCTCCGGCTTCTCCAGATCAGCGCCTCATCCCGGTCGCCGAGATGTCAGCATCTCCTCCACCGGACGACGACGTGATGGAGGAGGTCAGGGGCGTGGCTTCAGCCTATGCCGCCCCGCTGCCCCTAGCGGACGCCTTGGAGCTTGCCCAGGCGAGCGTCCGGCAGGTCCAGGCCGCCCTGGAGCGAGAGCGGGAGGTGCTGGCAGGGGAGAGGAACCGCCTCCTCAGCTGGGGGGACCTCCTGAAGCAGCGGACTCAGGAGGTTAGGGCGGAGCTCGACTCGAGGCGGTCGAGGCTCAATGCCATGGAGGCGCTCCTTGACCTTCAGAAGAAGGCCATCGACCGCATGGACTCCAAGACCTGGCGGCTCTTCCAGGAGACCCGTGAAGCTCATGCCAAGGCCCAAGCACGCTCCGATGCTCTGGAGGAGCTGAGGCTGCAGCTGGCGCGTCGTGAGTGCGCCGTTGCAGATCGGGAGCGCGCCGTGGCGACCGAGGAGAAGAAGGTCACCGAGAAGCTAGAGGTCGGTGAGGGCGGCTTGAAGGCCCGGGCCAGAGAGCTGGAGCTTCGGGAGGCAGCTCTAGCCGAGACAGAGGAGCAGGCCTCCCGAGAGCGTCAGGCGGCGCTGGAGCGGGAGCTGGCGGCCGACTTCCGGGCATCAGAGCTGGAGCGGCTTGCCAGGGACCTTGAGCTCCGGGAGAACTCCCTCTCGGGCCAAGGAGATGAAGTTCTCCGAGGAGGGGCTCGACGCCCTACTGGCAGCCTGCCAAGAGGTGGACAAGCTCCAGGCTTTGCGGTCCGTCGAGGCCCGAGCGGTCTGGAGCTTCGTCGGCCAGGCGGGTCCGCCCTGGTACCCCTCGGCTTCAGCCCCGTGAGGACGGGGGATCCGGCGCAGGAGGTGGCCGAGGCGATTCCGGCGCTCGAGATCATCGGCGCCAAGCTGGACAGGCTCGAAGCCGTGATCGCCGACGAGCTTGAGGCACAGGGACGGGGCTTGGCAAAAGAGGTCGCCACACACGTGCTGGCGTGCTTCCGGAGCCGGGATCCTTCCCTCTCTCTGGAGCCGGTAAGACTGGACCCCGTTGTCGAGCAGGAGCAAGCTGCTAGGGTCGAAGTTGGGGACGTGGCCGCCCTCGTAGCCTCCAGGTTCAAGCGGGAGTCCAGGGACTCCTAGGCAGTCGCCCCCGTGGCCGGAAGGCCTTGTATCTTTTCTTTTTTGTTTTTGTTTAGTCTATAGTCCAGCTCATGGAGCTTTGATGAATGAATAGACTCTTGTTGTTTTTTGTGTCTATGTTTTTTATCTTCTTCTTGGCTTGGCCCGCCCGAGTCCTTAGCTCCGCAAGGACCTCAGGAGGTCTTCATCGATCTTGAAGTATTGCACGGACACCTTCCTCGAGTCCTTGTTGTGATAAGGGCCCGAGGGGTCTTCAGAGCTCACCCCGTGAGGACGGGGGAGGTCCGGATCTGCTGGCCACGTGGCGGGCCTGGAGCTCCTCTGAGGAGAGGGTGGTCCGGCCCCGCGGGACACGTGGAGCCTTCGGAGCTCGCCCCTGCGGAGGGGGCAAGGTCCGGCTCTGCAGGCCACGTGGCGGGCCCGGAGCTATCCTCTGAGGAGAGAGGGCCCCCGGCCCCGCCGGACACGTGGGGCCTTCAGAACCCGCCCCTGCGAAGGGGGCGAGGTCTGGATCCTCCGGTCTTGCATTGAAGTAGTCAGGAGCTCCGGTCTCTCTTCGCGTGGTCCCTGTAGTGGCCCCCTGGTAGATGTGGCCAATGGTTTGGGGACACCTACCATACTCCTGCGTGGGAGGTAGGGCCAGGAGGTCCTGCACACAAGTAAGGGAACCGTAATTCTCTTTGGGAGCTCTCCCCTCCCTATCTCATAGTCTTATTTGGCTTACGGTCCTGGTCCGGTATACGGGGCTTGGGCAATTCTGTGCGCCTGGCGCCGGGGGTCCGGCTCCCTCCGAGGTCAGGGTACGACCGTCCGGCCCCTAGTACTGGACCGTTATGCTGGGGAGGCAGAGTGCACAGGCTTTCGATACGGAACCAGGCAAAGCAGGTTGTACTCCCATGGACCTCCGAAGGGCAGGGCATGCACGCTTTGGGTCGGAACCAGGCAAAGCAGGCTACAGACCCTGGACCCCCATGCACAGCGCAGGCTTTTCCTGGAGGTGACCAACTGACATCGCAACACCTGACTAGGGGAGGCCCGAGAGGCCCACTGGCCATCGGCAGGTACCTCAAGTGCGACCGTCTTCTGTAGGATAGCAAATGCCGACTAGGGATGAGAGTGGGAAGAGAGAGCTAAGTGTACAATGAGCATACACTGGGTTGATGTGAAAGTGATCATAAAAATTAATGCGTAATTTAAATGAGCACAAGGGTAAGAGCGTGGCAGGACATGCTTCTTTCCATATAAATATCCATAGGAGGAAGGCAGGCTAAACATGGAGACAACGACGCGCCCCATTAAGAAGGGAAGCAAGACTCTACGCGCTTAGGGTCAGAACCAGGCCAAGCTGAAACGTAGTCCTGGACCGTCCCCTGGGACTTAGCTGCTCCGAGCGCTGTTCCTGGACTCTATGGAATTTATTACAGAAAGAAAAAAAATTGTCCTACTACTGCTCTAGGGATAGAACTTACGGAGGTGTTCTATGTTCCAATGGTTCGGGAGCGGATCCCCATCCTCGGTGGAAAGGCGTACGCACCCGGGTCGGCAAACTTTTGTGACTCGGAAGGAACCTTCCTAGCTGGGGGAGAGTTTATCGGTCCCTTCGCGAGAAAGTATGCGCCGCAGCACCAGGTCGCCTTCTTGGAGCTCCCGAACACGCACGGTCCTTTGGTGGTAGCGCCAGAGCGCCTGTCGGTACCGTGCGTTGCGGAGCGTTGCGTGTAATCGAGCCTCGTCGACGAGGTAGGTGTCTTCACGCCGGAGGTTGTCCTGCGTGGCTTCGTCGTAAGCTCGGACACGGAGAGACCCCATGGTGATCTCTGGGGGAAGCATAGCTTTGGCCCCGTACACCATGAAGAAGGGTGTCTCCCCGGTGGCCCGACTTTGGGATGTCCGGTTAGCCCACAGTGTGCTCGGAAGCTCGTCCACCCACTTGGCACCATGTTTCTTCAAGCCAGCATAGGTGTGAGTCTTGAGACCCCAAAGAATCTCGGCGTTGGCCCTCTCGACTTGCCCATTGCTCTTTGGGTGAGCAACGGAGGCATAGCACACCTGGATGCCGAGGTCTTCGCAGTAGTCTTGGAATGCTGCACTAGTGAACTAGGTCCCGTTGTCGGTGATGATTCTATTCGGGACCCCGAACCTGCAGACGACCAACTTGATGACCTTGACTGCGGATTTCTTGTTGATGGTGATGACGGGTGTAGCTTCCGGCCACTTGTTGAACTTGTCGATGGCGACTTAGAGGTATCAGAATCCCCCGACGGTTTTGGGGAATGGCCCCAGGATGTCCAACCCCCATACCGCGAATGGCCACGAGGGCGGGATCATCTGTACCGCCTGAGCCGGTGTGTGGATCTGCTTGGCATGAAACTGGCATGCCTTGCAGCTCTTGACCAGCTTGACGGCATCCCGGAGTGCTGTCGGCCAGTAGAAGCCATGCCGGAAGGCTTTACCGACGAGCGTGTGTGAGGAAGAGTGACTCCCACATTCGCCTCCATGGATCTCAGCGAGCAAGTCGCAACCTTCCCCCTGGGTTATGCACCGCAATAGGACGTGGTTAGCGCCACGCCGATAGAGGATCCCCTTCTACCAGCGCGTATCTCTTAGCCATGCGCACGACCCGTTCAACGGATACACGTTCATCAGGGAGGATATTGTCTTTCAAGTAGTCCCGGATATCCGTGATCCATGCATCGGGTCTGACTTGAGCTTCTAGATCTTGAGCGCTGGGTAGCACGGAGTCCCTAGTGACGCTTAAGATCCTTGGCGGCATCCATGGTTGCAGGGCCGCCGGGACCACCAACTTCGAGGTGCTGGTCCCGCCCCCTTCACCGGGCTCGGCAGGCCGGGCTGTGGGTCGGAGCAACGTCCTCTCGAAGACTTCTTCGGGTACCGGGGCTCCGGTGGAGGCCTTCGTTGAGAGGTCGTCGGCCGCAGCATTGTTGGCGTGCGGTACATGGCGCAGGTCCAAGGCAAGGAAGTCTTTCTTCAGCATCTGCACATGGAGCAGATATGCAGCTAGTTGCGGGTCATTGCAGGAGCATTCACCCTTGACTTGCTTGATGACTAGCTGGGAGTCACCCTCTGCCAACAACTGGCGAGCACTAAGAGACAGTGTTGTCTTTAGGCCAAAGATGAGAACTTCATACTCTGCCATGTTGTTGGTTGCCTTGCAATTGAGACGCACCATGTACCCAAACTGCTCCCCCGATGGCATGAGAAGCAGTACGCCGGCACCGGCCCCCTGCTTTCGCGAGGAGCCGTCGAAGAAGAGCATCCAGTGAGGCCCGGTGAAGACCGAAGCTCGGGGCTTTGGTTTACCGTCTTCGTGGCCCCCTGGGTTGGTTGGCGATGGCGTCCACTCGGCCACGAATTCAGCCAGTGCTTGGCTCTTGACCGTGTGTCGAGATAGGAAGTACAGCTCGAACTCCGCCAACTCCGCTGCCCACTTAGCGACGTTGCCGGTCGTGTTGGGGCTATGAAGAATGACCTTCAGCGGGTAGGAGGTGACCACCGAGATCCGGTGGGCCTGGAAGTAGTGGCGGAGTTTCCTGGACGCCACGAGTACTGCATACAGCAGCTTGTGGACCTCTATGTACCTTGTCTTGGCGTCATGGAGGACTTCGCTGATGTAGTAGACAGGCCTCTGGATGGTCCGGACCCTCCCCCCTGGGCCTGAGAGGACTTTCTCCATTGGCTCAGGCCGACAGGAGGTAGACGGGTCCGGGGGAGCCTCCAGGAGCTGGGACCCGGGGGCTTCTAGGCCGTCTTGGACCTCCGGGAGGTCCCGTTGGACTTCTGGGTGGTCGTCTTGGACCCTTCGGGAGGTCTTCTTGCTCTCCTGGGAGGTCCCTTTGGACCTCCGGGAGGTCCCGCTGTGCCTCCAGGAGGTCACCTTCGAGCTCCGGGAGGTCGTCTTGAGCCTCTGCGGTCTCCTGGTGCTTGGCTTCTGCTACCGGAGCAGGTTGCGGCGATGAGGGGTCCGGCCGCTCTGCGACGAGGACCATGCTCACCACCTCTATTGTCGCCGCGATGTAGAGCAGCAAGTGCTCTCCGGGCTCGGAGGCTACCATGATGGTTAGGGTCGTCAGGAGCTGCTTCAACTCCTGGAATGCTTCTTCTGCTTCGTCGGTCCAAGAAAATGGACTGGATTTGCGCAGGAGCTTGAAGAAGGGAAGTTGAATGTGGCCTAGAGGGGGGTGAATAGGCCTTACAGAATTTCCTCCACACTTAAAGTAATTGTCAAAAACTTGCTTGACCGGACTAGTCCGGTTGTGTGAGCGGACTAGTCCGGTGTGCGTGAAGTGTGTAGATTGTATAAGTGTTGTGCAGGAGAATTAACTTGTTTAGCAGCGGAAATAAGAACAACAGTTATTCTATTTTGATTTTACAATGTGAGGTGTGATTATGCCCGTGAATGAAACTTAGCGACTCAAATTATGAACTTTAGCAACTAGATGTTCTAATCAACAAAAATAAGGAGGCAAGCGAGACTCAAATTTTACCGAGGTTCAATCTCACCAAGAGATCTACGTCCTTGTTGAGGAAGCTCACACAGAGCCGGGTCTCTAACCCTTTCCCTCTTGAAGTCACCACACAAGGCCGACTTGACTCCACTACCACGAGTAATCACCGAGTTTGTGGGGCAACCTCACACGTTGAGGACTCCCACGAGAATTACAATGAAAAAGCGATCAAATACACTCAAAAAGATTACAATGCAGAATATGAGTGTAGAGAGATCAAACCCAAGAGCTCACAACGAAGGAACGACAATCTCCCAATCTCAAATCCAAGTGTTTAATTGATTTTCACCTTTTTCGCACCTTAGATGTGTGGGGAGATGTGTTTTTGGGCTCTTGGGACAGGTGGTGGCGCTAGGGTTTGAGTTTCTAGCAGTATGAGTCGTGTCTCTCTGTTGGAAGGCCGTGGATTACCAATTTATATGGTTTCCAAAAAGTTATCGTTGTAAAACCTAATACCGGACTAGTCCGGTATATGATCGGACTTGTCCGGTCTACTTCCAGTGGGCTAAGCGGACTAGTCCGGTCTAAAACCGGACTTGTCCGGTGCTATGTGAAGTGGGGTTCCAGAAAGTTTAGCGGACTAGTCCTGTCGCATGGACGGACTAGTCCGCAGTCCTCTAAAGAGGACAACAGAAACATGAGCGGACTAGTCCGGTCTAAAACCGGACTTGTCCGGTTGCATTCCAGTAAGCTGACCGGACTAGTCCGGTCCATGAACGGACTAGTCCGGTGTCCAGTGGATTTTAGTTGATTTTTAAACCCTTTTCCCTTATGCAAAGTCATGAGCTCTTGGGATGTGTCTCTCACACACACCCTATACATTTAAATCTACTTTGCTCTTCTAAATTCCACTAAAGTCTTCCTTTTCGGGCACCACTCTATTTTTCACCTTTTTGTGTGCACGGAGCTAGTTCACTTTGTTTGTCCTGCAATCATTTCATTAGGATCTCATATGCTTGTCATCAATTCTCCAAAACCCACAAGGGATACCCTAGATGCACTTTCAGAAGTGCCCGCTCTGCTAGCCTCAGTATGAACCGACTCAGCACGGCTAAGCATCCCGTGAGCTTCTGGACATCTTTGATGCGGGCCGGGGGCCGCATCAACTCGATGGCCTTAATCTTCTTTGGGTTGGCTTCGATCCCTCGGTGTGAGACCAGGAACCCTAAGAGCTTCCTAGAGGATACGCCGAACACACATTTATCTGGGTTCAGCTTAGTGCGCGTGGAGCGCAGTTTATCAAAGACTAGAGCTAGGTTGTCTAACAAGGATGAGCTCTGCCTGACTTTGACAATGATGTCACTGACATACACCTCAACTAAGTCTCTTATTAGCTCTCCAAAGGTTTTGTTCATAGCATGCACAAAGGTGGGAAGAGCATTCTTTAGGCCATAAGACATAGAGACATAACAATAGAGGTCGTCTACTGTGATAAAAGAAGTGTGTTCTTCATCTTCTCTAGACATAGGGATTTGGTGAAAGCCTGAGTAGGCGTCTAGGAAGCACAACAAATCACAGCCTGATGTAGAGTCTACTATTTGATCTATTCTAGGGAGAGGGAATGGATCTTTGGGACATGCCTTAGTGAGACTGGTGTCGTCGATGCACATCTAGAGCTTCCCGTCGGCCTTCGGGACGACGACGGGGTTTGCCAACCACCAGGGGTGGTGGACTTCCCGTATGAAGCCAACGTCCAGCATCTTCTTGATTTCTTCACAGATGAAGTTCTGCCGCTCGATGGACTGCTTGCGGGGCTTCTGTTGGATTGGCCGGGCATTGGGGAAGATCTTCAGATGGTGCTCGATCACCTCCCTAGGGATCTCTGGCATCTGCGACGGTTGCCATGCAAACACGTCGACGTTGTGCCGGAGGGAGGTGATGAGCGCGCCTTCCTAATTGCTGTTTAGGCCCCCGGCTATCCGGGTGGTCTCGGCAGCATCAGCGCCGACTTGGACGACCTTCAGGGGGATGTCGCCCTCGTCGAGGGGTTGCACGCGGGGTGCTGAGGTCGAGGTATGGTGGCGTGCACTCGGGTGGAGCTGGCCCGGTTCTGCACCGCCAGGGGCTGGTGCTCGGGCTGCTGCAAGTGCTTGGAGCTTCTCCAAGGCTGACACTGCAGCAGTGCGGTCTCCACGGATCTTGAGGACGCCTGTTGGTGTAGGCATCTCCAAGATGAGGTAGCCGTAGTGGGCTACCGCCATGAATCGGTACAGGGATGGCCTGCCGATGATGGCGTTGAAGGGGAGGTCGATCTCCGCCACATCGAACAGAATCGAACAGAATGTATTCTGTCCGGTAGCTGTCTGGTGCCTCGAAGGTCACCGGGAGACTGATGTTTCCGTAGGGGACGACTTGTCCAGGCCCTACCCCTGAGAACGGGCTCGAGGGGGTGAGCTTGGCCATCGGGATTTGCAGCTTCTGGAAAGTTGTGCGGCTGATGAGGTTGAGGCCGGCCCCGCCATCTACCAGAACGTGGTACATCTTCACGTTGGCGATGGTGGGAGCTACCAAGAGCGGTAGCTACCCGGCCCTAGCCATGTTCTTGGGGTAGTCGGTGGTGACGAAGCTGATGGGGGTCCCCATCCACTTGAGGTGCGGTGCTGCGCTTGGGACAGAAGCCACCGACGCCACTGCTGGGCGCATAGTCTTGACTGCACTCCAAGACGAACGGTCAGAGGACCCGCCATAGATGATGTAGAGCGCCTTCCGGCGCTCATCGTCGCTGGAGCTGGAGCCCTCGTGGTCGTGCACCGCCTTTACGGCGCGCTGGGGCTCCTGGAACTCCATCTGCTGGTCGGCGTTGTCCTGGGCATCGACCTTCTGCTTGCCCTCCCTCTGATGGAAGGGAGGGGCGTCTGCACGCGGTTGCTTCCCCTTGCGGAAGAGCTCCGCGAGCTTCTGGATTTTCCGGCACTCAGCAGCAGTGTGGCTGCTGGTGTTGTGCACGGGGCATGACTCACCGTGGTCACCGTCTAGGGCTGGTGACTGTCGCGGCTTCTTGTCGGGGCGTAGCCCCCGAGCTCCACTGGGTGCTGCTGCTGCAGCAACGGGAGCTGCGGTCGGTGGCATCATCTTGCACCGCCCTTATTCTTGATCTTCTTGCTGCTTCCATGGGAAGCAGTGCCAGATCCGGGCTGTCCTCCGGCTTCGGAGGCTGGCTGTGAGTTCCAGTTGCACCCTTCTGCTGCCCTGATGCACTTGTCCGCCAGACTGAAGAGCTCCGAGACGTCGCACACTTCTCTGGTTGCGAGCTTCTCGAGCATCTTCTTGTCCCTTACACCCTGTCGGAACGCCACCACCACAGAAGCATTTTGGATATGGGAGATGGTGTTCCGTACCTGGGAGAACCGCTGGATGAAGGAGCGCAGCGACTCTCCAGGTTGTTGTTGGATGGCGTGGAGGTCGAGCTCCGTGCCAGGCCAGGTGTAGGAGCTGCCGAAGTTCGCAGTAAACTGCCGGCAGAGCTCTCCCCAGGAAGTTATGGAACCCTGGGGGAGATTCATGAGCCAAGACCGTGCTGGGCCGGTCAAGGTGACGGGGAAGTAGTTGGCCATGACGGCCTCATCCCCTCCTGCAGCAAGGATGGCGGTGGAGTAGATCTGGAGGAACTCCACCGGGTTGACGCTGCCATCGTACTTCTCTGGTAGGTGTGGCCAGAACTTGCGCGGTCACTTCGCGAAGCGAAGGTGCGGCGCCAAAGCTGCACACCCTGCTCCTGTTGCTGCAGGTGTCGGTGCCGCGAGCGCTTGGTCCGCTGTTGGCACCGTGTACCCCGGCATGGGCAAAGGTGCGCCATAAACCGGGGGCGCCATTTGCAGGACATATGGCTGAGGCATATGCTGCGCGGCGTATGCCTGGGGCAGAGATCGCGTAGCGAACGTCTGCGGCCCAGGCTGGGTCGAGGCGGTCGACATGCTGTCGCCGACCTCTTGGTTGCGACGTCTTTCTCGTCGTGGCTCTATGGCCATGCGGGCATCTTCGCCCAGGTGACGTCGTTCCAGCTCCGACCTCAGGTCTGCCGATGGGAGCCTGGTGGAGCGGGAGTCTGCCGTCTGCCCGTCAACCATTGGTGTGCGAGACAGCGACACATCTGGTTGACTAGGGCATCGTCCCCGCCGCAGTTGAGGGTTGGCGGCGGTGACGACGAGACGGTCTACGCCGTGAATCCACTGCTGGGTCGCTGCCTGAGGCGCGTCCCCAGCAGGTGGATTGCGTAGAAGCGCTCGTGCTGCAGCTAGTGCGCTCCCATGGGAGACACTCAACGCTGCAGCAGATCTTGGACTTGCTGGAGTCTGCGCTACCGGAGTCGGCTGCTGGCTTCCAGTCTGTCCAGACACACTCCTCCCTGAGTGCGTCGAGACGTAAGCCTCGCTGGTCACCGTTCGCCGGGAACGAGGGCGAGGAGAGCTTGCCGTGGACGGAAGCTTGGTCATCTTCGTGAGCAAAGACTGGACGCGAGAGGGTAAAGCCCCCTATCTGGCGTGCCAAATGTCGAAGTGTAGCTGTCGACACTTCCCCCGGGCCTGCACTGGGCAGCCCGCAGAGGTTCTTTTTTGGAGGGGCTAGTCCCCCCGCGTGAGAATCGCTGTACAGGACGAAGGAAACAGATGAACACAGGGGTTTTTTACGTGGTTCAGGCCGCCGGAGCGGAAAACCCCACGTCCACGGTGAACAGAGGTGCTCGTTGTATTGCTTGAGGATGAGCTGAGCTAAGAGGCGAACCGAGCCGAGTTCGAACCCCTTGTAACGTTGCCTACCCGAGCCTTTTATAGTCCAAGGCTCGGGCGGCTTACAAGGTGGGCCCGGGACCCGACAGGTGGTCCCGGGGAGATTGCCTGCCATCTACCGTATCCTGCAGTTACGCCGGTAGCTGTCTCTGGTGAGGGCTTCTGAGTCTTCGTCTTGCCGCCCTGCCCACGCCGCAAGCTAGGCATAGTGGTTGATGACGGCAGGGGCGGCAGGGGATGTATGGTCGCTGTGTTTATTGGTGTACAACTTCTGACGTGGCGTGCCAGTCTTCACTGCGATGCGACTGGGCACAACGGCACCTGACAGTGGCGTGCTCCGCGTCTTGGGAAGGCGCGGGTCTTGAATACCTTGTACGGACAAGGTATGGCGTGTGTTTACTCTTTCTGCCTACCGCGCGGGGGCAGGTAGCGCTGTTCTGCGGCCACGTGGCGGGCTCGGAGCTCTCCTCTGAGGAAAGGGAGGTCCGGCCCCGCGGGACACGTGGGGCCTTCGGAGCTCTCCCCGCGGAAGGGGGAGGTCCGGCTCTGCTGGCCACGTGGCTGGCCCAGAGCTCTCCTTTGAGGAGAGGGAGGTCCGGCCCCGCTGGACACGTGGAGCCTTCGGAGCTCTCCCCGCAGAGGGGGGAGGTCCGGCTCTGCTGGCCACGTGGCGGGCCCAGAGCTCTCCTCTAAGGAGAGGGAGGTCCGGCCCCGCTGGACACGTGGAGCCTTCGGAGCTCTCCCTGCGGAGAAGGGAGGTCAAGCTCTGTCGGCCATGTGGCGGGCCCGAAGCCCTCCTGTGAGGAGAGGGAGGTCCGGTCCCGCAGGGCACGCGGGGCTTTCGGATCTTGCCCCTGCGGAGGGGGCAAAGTTCTTAGACGATTTCCCCTGTGCGCGGGGTACCCCATATTGAGGGTACCGACATGTATATTAAAAATACAAATAAAATATGGGCAAACATGGCTCAAACCTGAGACCCCATTAAATTAGACCCTTAGAAATTACCACTACATTACAATATCATTTGTTCCGTATTTTAGTAATTGAGTTTAAATATTATGTAAAAAAGCTGACATTGCGGTTAACGTTCTACCTGTCGCCCTCTCATTAGGCCGCAGGTGTTGACATGACCCAATCACCTGCTGAGTAGGCGACAGGTGCTGACGTGACATCTATATCCTAATGGACGAGCAAAACGACCGCTTATTTTTATTAAATTAATAAAATTTGTATATTAATAAAAATTCCCTTAGTGCAGTGGACTGTGGACCAATGTTGTGCTCAAGGTGCTCCGAACTGCGCATTTGCCAGGCCCACTTTAACATGTCTTGAAGGTTTCTCAGTGATTGATCTCTATATCCGACCTCTAAAAGAATATTCTTAGCCTTTTACATTTAACTCTAAAAGATTCTCAGCTTTACAGTTTCGTTCTCTGCACTCGTCTACCTCTAAATTGAATCTCTATATCAACTACCATCTATTTTATATCATATCATTTCAACATTTTTTAGTTTACGCAAAATGTGTTGTAAGGGTAATTAATTTGTAGTAACTATGTAGGACCAGTCCAACATCGTCTAAAAATATTTTGACCTTTAAAAATTAATTTAAATGTAAACATTGTAAATACAAATGTGACATCTACATTGATAAAACCAGAAGCAAACAATAGAACACTTGTATTCTCCAATACAGAACAAGAGGGATAGGAGTCACTAAAATGTAGGTATGTTGAATCACTCAAAGGAGTCATTGCTGATGTTCACTACATGACATCATAGTTAGAGAGTAAGATGGTTCAGTAAAAGAAGACAGAGATAAGTAGCATCCAGGTATGTTAAGGCATATGTACCTTCAATACCGCCAGCAAGATGGTCATCAAGCATGTTAAATCGGCTCAGCATCTGCATCCAGACTTGTTTAATGCTATGAGCTCTATTTCTGATAAGAAAGATTATATTTGCTGAGCTCTGACTTCTTTCCCCGCACCTTCTTGATCTCAATATCCAGGAGCCTCATCGCTGGATGTCGCTCGTAGCTTCTTGATCTCACTGTGGACCCTGCAGGAATAGACGAACCTAGCAGAGTTGGAGCAGATAGGGCCGCCGATTGGACGGATCTTGCTGCCTGTCCGTTGAATCAGCGAAACGAGCAAATCACCACCGCGATGGCTGCACCGACCCTCCGCTCCCCACGCCGTTGCCACGCCTCCGCTTCCCAACGGTCACTGAGGAGCAGCACCACCGAACTGGAGCTGCCCTGTGTCATCACCTCCTCTGCTGCTCCCGAGTCCCCTGTTTGGCTGTTGCTACAGTTTCGCCTCCTGATTTCTCCCTCGCGCGATTGACAACAACTTCGGTGACCGTCATTCTGTCAGAGGAAATGGTGAATTAACATACGGACTGTAGGGACCGCTGTTTTTCAGTTGACGGTAAAAACAACCACTGCGGAGAGCCTCGCTCGACCCGTCCTGGAAATTTACCGGCCCGGTCCGCATAGAGGGCTCCGGTGCGAGAATCTAAGGACGGATGAGTTTTGACTTCGGATTTAAATATTCATTGAAAGGGTGTGGACTAGTAGCATATCACTTATAAAGTTCATACGCCTATAACGACAAAGAAAAAACTCATAGACACAATATAGGAAACATACCCTTCTTACGACGTTCATATATTTTTGACGCGGTAGTTGAGTAACACAATGTCAAATGACATGACTAAGTACATGTGTCATCAAAAGGTTGTGTACCTAAGAGCAGGAGGTGGAAGGCATGATGGAGAGAGGGCGTCCTGCTTAGACAAGGATCCTCTAACTTAACTGCACACTGTGATATGGTTGCTGACACGTCAGTAACCACAGTTTAAGTCAGAGGATCCCTTTCTGTCATGCACGAGGGGGTGGGGGAAAGGAAAAGTGTCACACCCAGTTTTCCATAAAGAACAACCGAGTATATTCTCACATGTATGCCAGGATCAGTTGACTCGTACATGTGCCGACAAGAGTGTAATATCATTATATTACAAGTCAAGTTCAACGTACAACATAATATTACATCATAAGTCATAATAGACTAATAAAAGTGTTATTACACTAATTATACAAACAGAGGAAATCAACTATGTGGTGCTTCAAATCCACAGGCGTTGCCCGGGGATTTCGCCAGCCTAGAGCAGCTCTTCGGGATCAAAGTCCTCTTCATCGAAATCTATATCTTCATTTACACCTGAGCAGCATATGATATCTAACAAAAGCATGTTTGAGTACCCAAAGGTACTCAGCAAGTGTAGGAAAAGATGTTATGAAGGCTAATAGAAAGGAAAGGCCGACTCTGTTAAGCACTATGCATTAAACCTAGACCTTAGCTTTAATTTAGCAACCTATATTACTAAGTGCCTACCATCTTCATAGTTAACTCATTAATGTTAGGTTACACCACCCAACAAACCTTTTTCAACCCATATCCATGTTTCTCTAATCATGGACAAGTACAAGCCGCTCTTGACCGTGAGCACGGCTGTCATGACAGTTTGGCTCTCTGCAGAGATTGTACCACTTTACTCACAAGTAGTGATTTCATTCCCTGTTGCGAGGTGGACTAATAATCTCCTTGATATCCGTGGTTGCAAGCCACACTATACACTTCCTTGGGTGTGCAATCAGGAGATCACTACATGGCCTTTACATAGGGTCTACCGGCAAGTACAAGCCCACTAAGGTTCCACCGCTGCAGTTCCTGGGAGTAAACCCTCCCCTGCAGAAGCCCCCTATTGAGCCTTGCAAGTTCCCAAGGTAGTCAAAAATGGAATTCCGTTCCCCGCACCATCCAAACACACATATATACCGGCAAACTCCAAATTAATTGGCCAAGCTGCCCCATCTCAGTCTTGTGGAGGTACTGTAAAGCCGGGTTAACTGTTCCGAAAATCGGTCCTTAGAATCTAAGACAAGCACTATCACTAACCCAAGTCTCGTGCATGAAGCACCACCCAAAAGAACCAACCTGTCTAGATTCCTATCACTATGACACACTCTTATGTCTCTTCATATATTCTACAAGACTAGTAATAACTATGTTTCATTCATTTTCTAAATTTTAAGCATGCCTAAGCACATAAATTAACACATCCTAACTAAATCCCACCATGGTTTCAAGGAATGATATGGAAAGATCTAGTCATATGTCCTAGACTGGGTTTCATATTAAAGACATCATCGAAATATTCTAACTAATCATCCTAGAATAGGAGCAAAGCGGTCAAGGAACACTTGCCTTCAGATTGCTGCTTAGAGATTTCAAACTCTTGCTCTTGAGCTTAGGAATTGCCTCTTTTGATGGTTCTATCCATGTATATGCACATAAACAATGCAAAACATACAATAAGAAACATAACAATTCATTTCAAACTTATAAGTACAGAATTATATTCATTTATCATTTATTTCTATGTATTTTTCTTATCTACATATGATTGTTCAATATTTTACATGTGTTTTGAGAGTACAATGTTTAATAACATGGCATATATATTTTTATATTTAGTTTTTGTATTAAAAACATTTATTTCTAACGTTGTAATAATTTATAACAATTTTTAGAGTGTATATATGCATATATACAAACTTTATTATAATTTCAGACCTAAATATTGTTCTAAAAGTTTTATTATAACTATTTCTAGAATATATACTGCTTTATTGAATTTTCAGAATTTATCTATGCATTTTAGATAATTTCTACAAATTTTCTGCAATATATATTGTTTTTATTTTGATTTCAGCATTAATTTATTACTTAAAATATAATTCCAGTCTTGGAATATATTTATTCATAATTTCAGAATATATATGTATTAAAATGTATAATTAGTTTATTTTATACATTTTCTATGACCTTTCAGAATTTATTTATCCAATTTTTGGTTAATTATAGAATTAAATGTGAAATTATAAATTATCCTGGGTCAAAATGTGATAGATGCAGTTTTTCTAAGGGTTATAATGGATTTACAGAACTATTTTTCCTAATAGTTTGTAAGTACAGGAGCTTTTAGACTAAAATGAAGTGTATTTCCTATTTTTAGTAAAGACTAGGGTTCTTTTTATAACGTTTAGGACTTATATTGATTACTTAGAAATCTATAGGGGGCTATCTGTGAATGTTCCAATGGTTATAACTAGATTGAATGTACGCCATTGGATTTAAAATAGAGGGCCATGATTTAAAACAATTGAAGGGGTATCCTCTTTTTAATCTGGACCACACACATGAGATCAAGGGCTAGGGTGAAGCCACGTCATATCCGGCGAGGTATGAGGCTGCCTGAGATGAGGAAGGTGGTGGTGCCATGGCCAGAGTTCGCCGGAGTTGGTCGGATCGCGTTGTGGTGGTCCAAACTTGATGGGATTTGAGGGAAAATGAAGAGGAGCTCGTGGGGAACTCACCATAGATGTCGCCCATACGAAAAAATGGTCAGAAGTGTGTGTTCCACGATGAGGTGCGATGCCCAACCTTCGGCGGCGTCGAGGAGGGGCCTCGGGCGGCGAAACTTGTCGTGGATGATTCCTACGAGGGCGGTGAAGCGTTGGGATGATTGACAACAAGTCGGATGAGGTTGGGGTCGGTTTATATAGAGGGAGGCGGTTGTGGGGCAAGGGACGTGACCGATCGGTGAACGAGTGGGCGCGTGATGCGCGAGCAGGGGCGGTTGAAGCATTTCGTCCAGAAGTTAGAGAGAGAAAAGGGTGTGACAAACTACCTTCTTAAATGGAATTTCGCCGTGAGATTCAGAAGGTTTAGGTTTTTGAAAGTTTGCTTTACCAAAATGGTTTCATTAAGATGTGAAAGAAAGATGTAACAAAGATTTAGAGGATTAGAACAAAAAATGGTTAAGACCGAACAATTTGTATATACTATGATGGTTAGGTGTTTGCTAATGGTTTTGATATTGGTCAATGAAATAAAGGATTATAAACTAAAATACACTCTGTATAAAAGCATACATATAGCATCAGAGCTTTGTGACAATCTTTAGGACCTCCGAGCTTGCTTCCTCTTAATCAATGGTCCTTCATGTTCATGTGTGACAGTCTTCTGTGAAGATTTTTTTCCTTCTTGTGTTGTCAACGTTCGCGATGACCTATCGTATCGATTATCTAATCGAGCTTAATAAAAATGTTAAAATAAGATAGGCTACCCCCCTTAAATAAAAAAACTAAATTGCAGTATATCAAACAACATATTTTTTCTAAATCTTTACGACCAAGGCATGAATTTCACTCGCTAATCAAAATGGAACCTAAGCGAGTAATGAATAAGTTTCTTCAAAAAGTCTTCTTCCTCTTTAATTTGTTTTCATATGTTAATCTAATTTTTTTTTGATTGAGTGGAAAATAACAAAAATTAGAAAACATAATAAGATTTTCTAAAAAAAGCTAGATGAGGATAGACCTTAGCTAAGATAAAGCAAATTAAATAATCATTTTTCATAGTAAAATATTCTTAAAAAATATGCTAAAATAATATGTCCTTAATACGTCCATTTCTAACTAGGCTTGCATCCTACGGGCAACCTTAGCTCTGATACCACTTTGTAACACCCACTTTTCCATAAAGAACAACCGAGTATATTCTCACATGTATGTTAGGATAAGTTGACTCATACATGTGCCGACAAGAGTATAATATCATTATATTACAAGCCAAGTTCAACGTATAACATAATATTACATCATAAGTCATAATAGACTAATAAAAGTGCTATTACACTAATTATACAAACATCGGAAATCAACTATGTGGTGCTCCAAATCCACAGGCGTTGCTCGGGGGTTTCGCCAGTCTAGAGCTGCTCTTCGAGATCAAAGTCCTCTTCATCGAAATCTATATCTTCATTTACAACTAAGCAGCATATGATATCCAACAAAAGCAAGTTTGAGTACCCAAAAGTACCCAAAGTGCAGGAAAAGATGTTATGAAGGCTAATAGAAAGGAAAGGCTGACTCTGTTAAGCACTATGCATTAAACCTAGACCTTAGCTTTAATTTAGCAACCTATATTACTAAGTGATCAATCCCACCATCTTCATAGTTAACTCATTAATGTTAGGTTACACCACCCAACAACCTTTTTCAACCCATATTCATGTTTCTTTAATCATGGACAAGTCCAAGCCGCTCTTGACCATGAGCACGGCTGTCATGACAGTTTGGTTCTCTGCAGAGATTGTACCACTTTACCCACTAGTAGTGAATTCATCCCCTATTGCCAGGTGGACTAAGAACTTCCCTGATATCCATGGTTGCAAGCCATATTATACACTTCCTTGGGTGTGCGATCAGGAGATCACTACATGGCCTTTACAAAGGGTCTACCGGCAAGTACAAGCCCACTGAGGTTTACCGCTGCAGTTCCTAGGAGTAAACCCTCCCCTGTAGAAGTCCCCTCTTGAGCCTTGCAGTTTCCATGGTAGTCAAAAATAGACTTCCATTCTCCGCACCATCCAAACACTCATACTATACCGGCAAACTCCTAATTAATTGGCCAAGCTGCCCCATCTCAGTCTTGTAGTGGCACTGTAAAGCCGGGTTAACTGTTCCATGAACCGGTCCTTAGAATCAAAGACAGGCACTATCGATAACCCAGGTCTCGTGCACGAAGAACCATCCAAAACAACCAGGCTGTCTAGATTCCTATCACTATGACACACTCTTATGTCTCTCATATATTCTACAAGACTAGTAATAACTATGTTTCATTCATTTTCTAAATTTTAAGCATGCCTAAGCACAAAATAACAATTAACACATCCTAACTAAATTCTACCATAGTTTCAAGGAATGATATGGAAAGATCTAGTCATATGTCCTATACTGGGTTTCATATTGAAGACATCATGGAAATATTCTAACTAATCATCCTAGAATAGGAGCAAAGTGGTCAAGGAACATTTGACTTTAGATTGCTGCTTAGAGATTTCAAACTCTTGCTCTTGAGCTTAGGAATTGCCTCTTTTGATGGTTCTATCCATGTATATGCACACAAAACAATACAAAACATGCAATAAGAAACATAACAATTCATTTCAAACTTATAAGTATAGAATTATATTCATTTATCATTTATTTCTATGTATTTTTCTTATCTACATATGATTGTTCATTATTTTACATGTGTTTTGAGAGTACAATGTTTAATAACATGCCATATACATTTTTATATTTAGTTTTTGTATTAACAAAACATTTATTTCTAACTTTATAACAATTTATAATAATTTTTAGAGTGTATATATGCATATATACAAATTTTATTATAATTTCAGTCCTAAATATTGTTCTAAAAGTTTTATTATAACTATTTCTAGAGTATATATTGCTTTTATTGCATTTTCAGAATTTATCTACACATTTTAGATAATTTCTACAAATTTTCTGCAATATATATATTGTTTTTATTTTTATTTCAGCATTAGTTTATTACTTAAAATATAATTGCAGTCTTAGAATATATTTATTCATAATTTCAGAACATATATATGTATTAAAATATACAATTAGTTTATTTATACATTTTCTATGACCTTTTAGAATTTATTTATCCAATTTTTGGTTAATTATAGAATTAAATGTGAAATTATAAATTATCCTGGGTCAAAATGTGATAGATACAGTTTTTCTAAGGGTTATAATGAATTTACAGAACTATTTTTCCTAATAGTTTGTAAGTACATGGGCTTTTAGACTAAAATGAAGTGTATTTCCTATTTTTAGTAAAGACTAGGGTTCTTTTTATAAAGTTTATGACTTATATTGATTACTCAGAAATCTATAGGGGTTATTTGTGAATGTTCCAATGGTTATAACTAGATCGAATGTGGGCTGTTGGATTTAAAATAGAGGGTCCTGATTTAAAACAACTGAAGGGGTATCCTCTTTTTAATCTGGACCGTACACGTGATATCAAGGGTTTTGGGTGAAGCCACGTCATCTCCGGCAAGATATGACGTTTCTTGAGATGAGGAAGATGGTGGTGCCATGGCCGGAGTTCACCGAAGTTGGCCGGATCGTGTTGTGGTGATCCAAACTTGATGGGATTTGAGGGAAAATGAAGAGAGGCTCGTGGGTAACTCACCATGGATGTCGCCCATGTGAAAAAATAGTCGGAAGTGTGTGTTCCACGATCAGGTGCGATGCCCAACCTTCGGCGGCGTCGAGGAGGGGTCTCGGGCGACGAAACTTGTCGTGGATGATTCCTACGAGGGCGGTGAAGCGTTGGGATGATCGGCAACAAGTCGGATGAGGTTGGGTCCGATTTATATAGAGGGAGGCGGTTGTGAGGCAAGGGACGTGACCGATCAGCTAACGGGTGGGCGCGTGATGCGCGAGCAGGCGCGGTTGAAGCATCGCGGCCGGAAGTTAGAGAGAGAAAGGGGTGCGACAAATTGAGAGGGAGAAGGTTCAACGGGCCTCGGGGCTTTTTTGGCTGAGTGGCACGACGCTAAAGGATCTAGCGTCGTGCTATTTACATACGGCGTTAAAGGAATTAGCGTCGAGTCTCTCGGGTCATCAAGGCCATGCGACTAGGTGTTGATGTGGTAAGTTCGGTACCAAGTCTTGTGGCACCCTGCTACTTTACAATGGTGCCATGCGAAATATCCATTTCTAGTAATACTTTCCTCAAAGGTATTTTTAAAAAATGGAGGACCTAAATCGAAAAAAAATCATACTTCTTCATTTGGGTTATGGGTCAAGCAACCATGTAAACCCGAAGGGCAGAAGCTTACTGGTGCTTGGAGACGATCGGCTAGCAGCAGTCTAATTTCTATCTTCATTGGAGATGTTTCAGCTGGCAAGAATTGTACCTTCCCAGCCTCCATTTGTTATATCTCCATTGGAGATGTTTCAGCTGGCAAGAATTGTACCTTCCCAGCCTCCATTTGTTATTAGTAACGTGGGTAATAACCACTGACTGGTCACAGTATTTTCTGAACAAATCTGAACTCAAAATAGAGAGGGCTAAGAAGACAAATCGAGAGAATGTAACTGTCGCACACCACTAGTTACACAGGAGAAAAATCCAACGGGCACAAATACAAAGTCTCCAAGCAAAAAAGAACATGATGAGGATCTACACATTAGTTCTGAAAGCCGGCCTATGACAGTACAAAGCCTCACGATGTACAGTTGATTTATATCTTTCAGGCACACTGTCCTCCCTCCCTTCTTCGTCGGTCCAAGTTTCTTGTTCATAGCGCAACAATGTTAACTACAGCGAAGTTTGGAAACCACAAAATTTGCTGGTCACTGGGTCTGAGCAAATTAATCATCCCTGGGTTCCTTGGCTTGCTTTGCTCCAACAGAGAAGAACTCGGTGATGACCTCAAGAGGCATGCCTTTTGTCTCCGGCACCTTCATGAATACAAACAGAAGAGACAGTACGCAAACAACAGCATATATTCCGAAAACACCAGCAAGCCCGATGGCGTTCAGCATCACTGGAAGGGTGTATGTCACGATAATGTCGCCGATCCAGAAAGTTAAGGCACAGATGGCTATGCAGATGCCGCGGACTGTGGTGGGGAAAATTTCAGCACAAAGAATATTTGGAATAGGCCCGAACCCCATGACAAAGAAGCAGAAATATATTATGACACTGATTGTGGAGAGTGCAGCATGAACCATGGTTCCAACCTCTAGAATGTTGACGAGGACCAAAATAACCAATGCCACTATTAGGATTGGAATTGTTGCAAGGAGGAGAAACCTGAATGAGAAACAAGGCAGAAAAATGTTTAATATTTTTACTTATGTTACCAAAAGTGCATTTTAATACAAAAAAGCAATAACATATGGAACTTGAAGTCTAACCTCCTTCCAGACATATCCATGAGCCTCATAGCAATACCAATGCTCGGAAGCATCAATAAGGTTGTCAAGGCACTGATGAGAATAGATGCAGAAGATGAGCTAAGGCCAATGTTCGAAAGAAGAATACCAACACCTGCTTGCTCAAGGATCTGAGGAGTGTAGTAGAGAACACCATTGATACCAGCAAACTGCATCAAAAGATGAGTTAATAACCTATATGAATATCTTGCATACTATGTCGATGCAAAAAGAACAGTAAAAAGCATAACTAAGCTGTGAAATTCCGTGCTAAGTTAATACCTATATTAATATTTTGTATACTATATTGATCATAAAACAGTAAAATAGGATGAGTTAACTAAAATGAATGCTGAGTTAGTAAGCTATGTTGATATCTTCTATACCACATTGACGAAAAACATTACAAAAAATATAACTAAACTACTCCCTTCTTTCAATTTGCTAGTCATTTTGGCTCTGAGCAAAGAAATTAATAAAAGGTAGAAAAGTTGTGGTGCACAGGAAATGGTGATGAGAGAGATAGAAATAGAGATGCATTGGGAAAAGAGAGAGATGTATTGAGAAGTGAGAATGACAAGTAATTTGTGAAAAAATGTTGAAGTCTAGAATGACAAGTATTTTGGTATAGAGGAAGTATGTCACAACATAAAATTCCATGCAGCACCTTTATTCTTAGTACATTAGAACCATATTCAGAATAATATATTCAGGAATGTCGTTGGAAGTGAATGGAAGGAAAAGGTCATGCATGTTTCTATTTTTCTGGTAAACACTATTAATCATTTTCTTTGAGATAGACAATATTCAGGTGCCTCAGAGCACTTCCCTTGTATCTTATTCAATAGACTACTTTATTTGTTTCTTATACAGACATAGCATGTTCCTTAAGATTGACACTACAATACGTAAAAACTAGGCCGTGTTAGGAACTAAATATATACTGGTAGCATTTGCAGTCTCATCAGCAAAAATATGGTACCCAGATTAGAATCCATCCTATGATTAGGTTTATTATTTCTTTGGAAACAGCTATAAATACTGGTGAGTTGCTTACCATAATCCAAGTTGTTAAACACATGTTGGTAAGGCCAAAAGTAAGAACTTAAACTAGAAAGTTATTAGCAGAGGTGCAGCACGTAGCAGTAATACAAGAAATGATGTAATTAATGATAGAACAGGAAGAGGCGCCATGCCTTTGGTGTCCCGGAAGTGCTAACTTAGGTATCATGTATGCTTAGTGCGAAAAAAATATTGGTATATAGATGCAGGATTTAGCTACCTGCTGCAGAATCTGTATTCCTATGCCAACAAACAGCGCGTGCTTCACTCCAGGTTCAAACAGGTCAGCCCATCTTGGACCCTTAGAAACTGCCTCAGATGGATGCACCATTGCAGGACCAACAGCACACTGCTCCAACAGATCCTTAGAGTAAAGAGCTGGTTGGCTCACAAGAGCTGCGGCCTGGACAAACTCACCACCCGGAGGAACATCCCCTCCTGGTAGCGACAATATAGAACCTCTGTTACCTTGAACCGCCTCCTCATGCAAGTAAATACGTTGGAAGCCACCTTCCTTTTGCCCATCTGCACCTTCTCTCTCAGTCCATTTCCATGCTAACTGCCATCCTCCACCGATGCCCATGCTGCTTACTGCCTCTCCTCCCTGCATACTACTGCTTCTTCCCACAGCACCCATTATGCTACCAAGAGGTCCAGCAATCTCCTTTCCTTCCACGCTTGTTGCTTGACGAGAAATAAGTGGGCTTTGGAGGCTATCCTCAATGTCATCTCCACCATGATCTGAACCATAATCATCACCTTCCCTTTGACTCTCGGCATCCCAGTCAGCTCTAGCCTGCTGCTGTTCCGCAACACTGAACATGCTGCCAAAGTTGGGGAACAAGGTACTCCGCATGCTCCCCATTATCTCAGGCATCTTCTCGTGGACACTTCCAAACAGGGTGACAACCGGATCCACAAGGGGCTTTCCCTGACTAACCATACTCCCATGCAGAGAGATGAGACCCATCGCGCTTCCAAGTGCACTTTGCCCCCGAACAGGACGGGCAACCCAAGATAGGCCTTCTTCCGGACCATATAATTTGATCTTTTCTGGATCAGGGACCAACCCTTCATCAGCAAGCTCGTCATCAGGGCCAATTATGTATTCTTCAATACGTGTGTCTTTCCCAACACCCAAACCTTCAACCAGAAGAGCCATTTCTCCTATAAATTTAATCAAGCTTCAGTAAGCCATCACATAGATTGCATACATACTACAACAGCATTGAATCATATCTTGCAAAGGCATACAAACCTGAGACGTCTTCCCTTCCCCGCAGCCTTTGCAACACTCGCTTAGCCTCAGCCATCCTTCCTTTGCTCACAAGCCACCTCGGTGATTCGGGCAAGTACAGTACAGTTAATGCAAAGTATAGAAGTGATGGGATTGATAGAACCCCAAGCATGATCCTCCAATCAGGTTTTGGCATTAAGGACATCAAAAACACCATGCAGTAAGAAAGGAACATCCCTCCCGACCCACTGAACTGTGGCAGTGTGTTCAATAGTCCTCTAATGTCCGTTGGGGCAGTCTCAGAAATGTACAATGGGACAAGCGTAACGGCCAAACCGATACCAAAACCATCAATAAGCCTTGCTAGGAGCAAGATATACACGTTTGGCGCCCAGAACATCACCAACCCACTGACAAAGTAGAGTACAGCCGAGGAGATGAGCATAGGCCGCCTACCAACAGAGTCAGCCACTGCCCCAGAGAACGTTGTGATGACTGTTGCCCCGATGAGCGACATGGCCACGATGAGACCCTCAATGAGGGGCTCACTCTGCAAATTGAATTCCTTCTTTATGTACAAGACTGCGACTACAGATCACATATCAGGTAAATAGAGTGAGAATAAAGTCAAGCTATCGGTTTCAAATCATAATTTTGAAACATTTTGGCTTAAATCGAATCAAAGCTTCAGACTCAGAGGCTGTGTATGGCGGATCCATATAACCGTTTTCAACACGATGGGAACAGATTCGAAATTCTTGAGATCACCAGTGTTTGGTAAATCCAAGATCGTAAAAGAATAAATGAAATATTTTACTGTATACGCGATTCCACCAAACACATCATGATCTCGACGGGAATCCCAATAATTGCTACTGCCAAACATGGACCCTCCCTCAGCATAAAAAGACATATTCGCATCTGTACAAAATAAGATTAGATCATTCTCTATCGTGAGTTACCTGCAATCGTCGCATTATCCCAGCCCTGCAGTAGGTTGCCGATGGAGGCCGCGATGGCGACCAGCACCGCGCCCGACATGTCCGCCGAATCCGCTGCCCCTGCACAGTCGCAACAACAGCGCGCATCACCACCCATCAGCCTACCGGTCTTGAAATCGTCGAACAAACAAGACGAAACAGAAGGGCAAATCGGGCTTGAAAGGGGCAACTTACGCTAGCGAATCCAAGAGCAAAGGCCTCTGGTTTACCCCGCAGCGGCGACTGGGATTTCGGATCCCCGATCGGGCACGAGGCCGTCTTAAAGGACAGCGGCTGGCTCTAGATGGAATCTTGAGAGGTGGTGAGGTGGCCAGACGGAAGCAGTTCCGGCCAAAGCCACAAGCTTTTCCTTGCGCCGTGCGTTGGGATTGAAGAGGGGGGCAGAGCAGAGCTGCAGACCAGCCGCAGCGAAGAGGCGGAGTGCACAGAGAGAGGGTCCCCTGCTCTGTGTGAGCGTGTAGACAGAGACACAGGGTTTGGATTCTTCCTTCCCGCACTCAGATGTAGTAGCCACCAACACTAGCTGACGTCTGGGTCCCAGTGTATGGGACTGGGACAACCCAATTCTTTAGTGATATTTTACGTGAGAATTGTGTTGGGAATATTTAATGACAGATGGGCACAAGTAGGGGAGAATTATTGTGTGGGACCCGCGGGCTACCGGGATCCAACCTTAACCTCGCGTACGACACCTAGGCATTATGTACTTCCATTCATATAAAATAAAGATTTTGGCAAGTGTTATCACGTTCACCAAAGCATTAAATTTATACTTAAAAAGCTAATTTACAGGGGAAGCGTTAGCTTGCAGTTACCATACCCTATACCGAACTTGGATATGAATTTACATTAGCCCAATAAATGTATGTTTCGGTTCGAGTGGTTCGTTAGTTTACGAATTTATATGGGTTTTTGGTTTTAAAAGTCAAATTTACGAGTCTCTATTTTCTGTTGTGCAATCATATTGCTTCACATTCTGGACAATTTGTATGACCTGATGCTCTTGATTGTTTGATTGTGTTTCAATTAGGTTATTTGTTGGCATTTACTTTGAAACGTATAAGCATATCTCTATGTTATACTATGTCTATGTGAGGAGAAACCTAATTGTCTCGACTCCTCCTCCTCCTCCTCCGCGTTCGCCGTCGGCGCGTCACCGCCTCGGCCCTGCGAAAGGTCTTGCGCCTCACGGCTAGAAGTGGGGAGGGCGTCCCCAGCAGCCGGTGCGATGCTTCCAAGCCAGCTCTACCCGTCGGCGGCCGCAGCGGCCGCCTCGTCGCGCGCTCGGAATCTATGATCCTCTCTTCACAAAACATGCTTTGAAGGTCCTGGTTGGGGATACCGGGAGCAAAACTTCGGATTCTTCACCGACTTCGAGATTTATCCAGGTAAGAGTGTTATCTTTATGTATCTCAGTGGTCTGATGAGTTGAAGGGATTTCGAGACGATAAAATGAAATACAAATTAAGGATAAGAAGATTAACTCTTGCTCTGAAGTCTAGAAAAACAAGATCTGGTTTAAGAAGAGACAAATCCTCTTGATACAGAAAGACTAGCCAGATCTATAGAATTGGCGATTGCTGCAACCACAAGAACAAAGCATATTCATGGAGTTGAAAATAGAGACAAATTCCAGATGCTGGCTGAAGCAGATCAGGAAGATGATGACGAATCAATCCCATCGAACCATAGGTACTCTAGCTCCGAAAACTTTTGTAATGAGTTAGTGGATCAAAGATTATCATTTACAACTTCCTCCCGGGCTCGGCAAACGCCGGCGCCGGCGATGATGTTCCATAGTTGCGTCATGAAAAATGGAATTAGCAGCAGAGATACCAATTGGATGCAGATTTCGAAATTGAATCCTGACCATATTCATAAACAACAGGAATTCAGGACAGTTTCAGTTAATAGCAAGTTACAAAGCCCAATTAAAAGCCCACTAATAATGCGGCCTAATATTACGATGCCATACCAGCCGGTACCTGGCCTGGTTGCGCTGCTCGCTAAAACAGGTTGCAGTGTGAGGAACCCTAGAGCGCCGCACATCGCATCCAAAGACTCATACATCAAAACATACGATGCGGCAATCAAGAGGGTGATGGACAACAAAGGTGATGCCCAGAATACTCAGAGTAGCTTGAGGTCAGGGATGGCCAATAGAGGGCATGGTCGAAGCTATGGACAGTGAGGTTTTGAAGGTCGAGGCAATTTCCAAGGTAATTTTCATTCGGGTCTTGGTGGGAGAGGCTTTGATAATAGAAATCAAGGGAGATATGGTGGCAGTCATTTTGGAGGAAGGAACTTTTCTGAGCGATTCAATTCTGGTTACAGAAGTGGTAACTCAACTTCCTTTACTCGGGGTAATCATATTAATGGGGCAGGACCAAACTATAATATATTCAGGCCAAGAGGGGTTGCTGAAACTGATGGATCTGTCAGTCAAGAACAAGGGAATGTGTCTCTTAATCTGCCGGTGGAGGCAGCGGCATTGCTTCAACAAGCTTTTGCCATGGCTACAGGGGCTACTCAAACACTTGTTCAAGGAGAAACAGACCAGACAGGGAATACAAAACAAGCTGAGAAGAATAAGGAATTGAAATCTTCATTCACACTGGAACCAATCAGCAAACTATCGAGGACAACACCATCTGTTGCTATAGCAGAAGTATCAGCAAAACTGAAAAAGGAAGGCAGTGGTAAAGTACCTTACTGCTACAGATGTTATACCAAGGGCCACACACTACATGAATGTAATGCAGAAGATTTGTACTGTGAAATTTGTGACTGTAAGGATCATATTAAGGCTAGATTTCCTACATATCGATCTGCTAAGAATGGAGCTAGTATTTGTGGATATGCAGTAGAAGGATTGGGGTTCTTTCATATACCTCATATTACAAACCAGAATACAAAGAGTGAAGCAAAAACTGCTCTGATTCATGTTATGGATGGAACATTGACAACTCAAAATGTAGTAGCTGAACTGGAGAGACTCATCCCGGGCAAATACGTGTGGAAGGTGCAAGATATGGGGAACAACATTTTAGAACTGTTTTTCCAACTAGAACAGAGCTATTACGCATGGTGGAATGGAGTGTTGTTCAAACAAAGGGTCAAAATGTTAAGCTGAGAATTGAAGAGCGTGGAGGTAGGAGAGAGGCAAAGGCTGCATTGTCAAAGGTCTGGGTTCAATTCACCGGAATACCTCTCGAATTAAGAGAGTTCTTGATTATCTGGGCAGTGGGATCATTGTTAGGGGTCACTGTGGATGTTGATATGTTGTTCACAAGGAAATATGGGAGGAGTCGATTACAGGTGATGGTTCTTGACCCCAATTTAATTTCTGAATCAGTTGATGTGGTTATTGGCGAATTTCTATATGAGATAGGGTTTCGGGTAGAAGAAAATATAGATGACTCCAATCCGGAGCCTATGGAGATGGATGATGATTATCCTGATGAAGGGAATAATAAAGATGACAACTGGTCAGGACCAAATAATAAACAGGGTGATGGAAAAGGCTTGGGAAGCAGTAAGACAAATAAAGGAATGGAGGAAAGCAATATAATAAAAGGAGACAATTTTACAGATACACAATATATAGGGTTCATAATAAACAAACACAGTTTGAAGGGGAAAACAATACAAAAGAGGAAAAAAGACTATATTGTCTGGTGAACTACATACTCACGAAGATGAAGCACTGGCAAAGTCAGAGGGGGAAAAGGAGGACGATATGGAGATATCGATATCAATGAACAGTGAGAAATGGAACAATTATATAGAATCTCTGATTGAAGCGGAAGGAGAAAGCAAGGGGGGGGAATACTCATAACCTAGCTGCAATACCGGAGGCATCTCATAAGGCTCTCCGTCGAAGCAAGCGTAGGGCGGGTACAATGGAGGAGACTTCCCTTGAAAGAGCTGGAAAGATAAAAGCTACAAGGAATGAAGGTCAGACATACACACCTTTTTTACAAATTTCAGATACAAGTATTAATGAAAAGTTGAATAGGATAGGTATTATGTTGGGTGATGACGATAACAGTATTAGGAATTCGGTGACCCACTTAAAATTGATGAAAAAAAATAGATTAGATACTACTGTTCAGAATGATAGGAAAACAGAGATGCTAGAAATGGAACAAAAGGAATTTGAAAATGGACAAGAATTAGATCAATATATCCTCAGCCATTTATGCTCGGACATTATGGATGAGGTCATGGATTTGGGCAATGAACAAGAAGATTGTATTGCCAAACTAATGGGTAGTAAATCCGGTTCTAAAAATAGTAAAAACTGTTTAAATGAAGGGTTTATTCTGGAACAGTAACGGGTTTAAAGATAAAAAAACATAGATATATTTTGGATTTGACAAAAGAACATAACCTAGGATTTATTGCCATCTCAGAAATGGGGGTGAAAAATCCAACAACATCTTTTCTAAAAAACTTATGTGCAGGAAGAGATTTCTTATGGCATTATAAAGAACCAGTTGGGAGATCAGGGGGAATTCTACTAGGTGTTGATTTGGATTTATTTGATATTGGGGCAATTGATGAAGGTGACTTTTATGTCAAATTCCATTTGTGCAACAAATCTGATTGCTTCAAATGGGTTTTAGTGGCGGTCTATGGTCCTGCTCAAAATCATCTTAAAGAGCAGTTTCTTATTGAGTTGGTTAATATATGTAAGCAGGAATTCCTTCCAATATTAATTGGAGGTGATTTCAATATTTTGAGACACCCCAAAGAGAAGAATAGATAATTTTAATAACAGATGGCCATTTATGTTTAATGCAGTGATAGATGGTTTAAATTTGAGAGAATTAGAGATGTCAGGGCGCAAGTACACATGGGCAAACTCTCTTCAAAATCCAACCTATGAAAAGTTAGATAGGATCTTAACAACCACTGAATGGGAACAAAAATATCCTTTAACTTCGGTTGTTGCATTGTCCCAGGACATATCGGACCATACACCCCTTTTGTTAAATTCAGGAGACACATCTTACAATAACTCTAAATATGTGTTCAAATTTGAATTAGGATGGTTTTTGAAAGATGGCTTTGCTGATTTGGTCAAAGGGATATGGTTACAAGAAGTTGGGGAATCTAATTCAATAGACAGATGGCAAGTGAAGATAAGAAGATTGCGTAAGTACCTTAGAGGTTGGGCGAAAAATATGTCTGGGGCCTATAAAAAAAGAAAAAAAAAAGAGGTTTTAGACAAACTAGATTGCATTGATAGAAAAGCAGAAACAAAGATTCTGACTCCCGAGGAAGCAGAATTAAAACAATGGTTACAAGACCATATTGCACAAATACTAAGGGAGGAAGAAGTAAAGTGGTACCAACGTGCAAAGAGTAAAGACCTACTAGAGGGGGATTCCAACATGAAATATTTTCATCTAATAGCAAATGGAAAACATAGAAAGAATAGGATATATCAACTACAGGATGGTAATAGAGTAATAAGTGGGGATGTAGAGTTGAATAAATATATTACAGACTACTATAAAAACCTATTTGGTCCTACATTGGTGAATAATTTTAAGTTAGATGAGTCTAAGACGGGTGATATTACTCAGGTATCTAGCATAGAGAATGAATTATTAACAGAACAATTTACTGAGGACGAAGTGAGAAAAGCAATTTTCCAGATGGAACATAATAAAGCACCTGGACCTGATGGTTTCCCAGCTGAATTCTATCAGGTGTCCTGGGAGCTAATAAAATATGATTTAATGGCAATGTTCACAAACTTTCATTCGGGAGCTCTACCCCTTTATAGACTAAACTTCGGTACAATTATTTTAGTGCCAAAATGCATGGAAGCTAACACGATACAACAGTACAGACCTATCTGTTTACTAAATGTTAGCTTCAAAATATTCATAAAGGTAGCCACAAATAGAATAATAACGATTGCACAGAAGGTCATTAGCCCTACTCAGACAACTTTTTTACCTGGTAGGAACATAATGGAAGAGATGATTGTGTTACATGAAACAGTTCATGAGCTACACAATAGGAAACAAAATGGTATTATTTTTAAGATAGACTTTGAGAAGGCATATGATAAAGTAAATTGGGAGTTTGTGAGATGCACTTTGCACATGAAAGGCTTCTCGTCCAAGTGGTGTCAGTGGATAGATGCATTTATTCAAGGAGGTTATGTAGGAATTAAAATTAATGATCAAGTGGGAAAAAATTCCAAACCCATAAAGGTTTGAGACAAGGAGACCCACTATCTCTGATATTGTTTAACATAGTAGTAGACATGTTAGCCATACTAATAAATGGAGCAAAAGAAGATGGTCTAATTTCAGTGGTAATACCTCATTTAGTAGAAAATGGATTGTCAATATTACAGTATGCGGATGACACCATTATCTTCATTGATCATTGTTTTCAAAAAGCGACAAACTTAAAGATGTTGTTATGTGCATTTGAGTAGCTTTCGGGACTGAAAATAAATTTCCATAAAAGTGAAATATTGTGTTTTGGAGAAGCCTGATTATCGGAAAGTCAGTACGCTCAATTATTTGGATGTAAAGTGGGTACTTATCCTTTTTAATACCTAGGTATCCCAATGCATTTTAGGAAACTAAATAATAGTGATTGGAAAATGATAGACCAGAAATTTGAGAAGAAATTGAGTAGTTGGAAGGGTAAGCATTTGTCAGTGGGGGGGAGATTAGTACTAGTTAATTCGGTTTTATCTAATTTGGTAATATTTATGCTCTCTTTTTTTAAAGTGCCTAGAGGTGTCCTTGAAAAATTGGACTACTATACGTCAAGGTTTTTTTGGCAGGCATATAACTATAAAAAAAGTATAGATTAGCTAGATGGAGTATTGTGTGCCAGCCAAAAGACCAAGGAGGGTTAGGCATTAAAAATATTGACATACAAAACAAATACTTATTAATCAAATGGTTATTTAAGTTGATTAATGAGGACGGTATGTGGCAGGAAATACTAAGGAATAAATATCTAAAAAATAAAGCTATAGGATAGGTAGAGAGGAGGTCGGGTGATCCTCATTTCTGGTCTAGTCTAATGAAAGTGAAAGAGGTCTTCCTTAATTTTGGAAAGTTTTGTGTACATAATGGGCAAATGATTAGATTCTGGGAAGATAAATGGTTGGGTGACTTTACAATAAAACAAAGATTTCCATCTTTGTACAATATAGCTAGGCGTAAACATGATACTATTTCTACTGTCTTCAGTTCGATTCCACTAAATATCTCTTTCCGACGCGGATTGGTGGGAGAAAATTTGATAAGATGGCATATACTAGTAGCAAACATTGCACATGTTCATCTCATTGACAGGAAGGATACGTTTGTATGGGGCTTACAACAAAATAGAAGTTTTTCTGTCCATTCTATGTATAACGCTATGATATCTAATGATAATATTAGATAGAACAAATTGTTATGGAAGTCAAAGTTACCATTAAAGATTAAGATCTTTATGTGGTACCTACTACGTGGTGTTGTGCTAACTAAGGATAATTTACTAAAACACAATTGAAAAGGGGGTAAAAAATGTGCACTCTGTTCTAAAAATGAAACCATTCAACATTTATTTTTTGACTGTCATTATGCTATGTTTATATGGAGGTCTGTGCATATAACCTTTGGTATTGAGAGTCCACATAGTATTATTAATATGTTTAATGGTTGGATACAGAAGTACAATATTAAGACCAAACAGTATCTACTTCTAGGTGTGGCTGCAATTTGTTGGGCCATCTGGTTAAGTAGGAATGATGTTGTATTTAACAAATGTTACATACAAACTTATATGCATGTACTCTACAGGGGCATATATTGGTGCCGAACATGGCGAAGCTACTATAGAATGAGGACGATACAAAAAAATAAGAGATGCATGCCGTTCATTAGAGACTATAGTGATGTTGGTTTTTGCCTATCATGGATGGAGATTTAGTAATAGGATTACTGTCTAATAATATATCCATCTGGATAACTGTGTGAGTTTGTATTTATGTACCAACTATGTAATGAATTTATTCAGACCGTAACCTCTCTAGAGGGAAGGTCGGGTTTTCCCATTATCTAAAAAATGTCTATGTGAATCGAATAGGACTAAGACAGATGTGAGCATGTTTCTAATATTTTAAAAAATAATAACATATCAAAGAGTGTGTATACTATTGTTTTTATTAAAACACGTGTGATGTGCACAACAGTTGTTAAAATAGACATACAGAACCAACAAGTTGCTCAACACAGAGTGGCCCATTCTTGCACATATATTGATGTAACAAAGAAGGATTGCATAAAATAGAGACCTGATGGGCCCGAACTATATAATCTACGAGGAATTTTTTATAAAGATGACAATGACATTTTTGCCCCACAATTGCTTGAATGCTACCTTGTGGCATTTTCTATCTGATGCGTCATGGTGAATTTCTTTATTTTATTTATTCCAAATGGGTCTTTTGATTGCAACGGGAACTCTGGGGCAATCCTGTCTCTCTCCCCTCTTTTCTGACAGATCTTTGGTGCGTAGTTTTAAGATGAAAGGCGAAGGAATTCTTCTGCTCCTAGTATTTTGACGTATGTGAGGTACCTTCCGCTGACGACACATCGGTTTATAGCGACGTGGACCTGTCTCATGTTTGCGGTGTAGGGGTTTCTCACCCGCGTGTGATGCTGACCGTGGCTCACCTTCCATTCGTACAAGATTTATATAATTTTTTGTTTTGGCCTTCACATACAAAACCAAATTCCAACAAGATATAACCAAATCTTGACTAGGTAGTTGTCAGTATCCTGTAAACCGGGTATTCCGCGTGAACGGTAAAAGACAGCCTAGGCCCTGCTTCCCTGCTGAGACGGGCCCCGGCATAGCCACGTCTCCTTGACCCCGAGGTCAGCCCCGGGGCTGCCACGTGCACTTGGGCTCCAGAGCCGACACGTGCCCTGGGCTCTGGGCCGAGCCTCCCCGCCGAGGTGAGGCCTGTAGCTGCCACATGTCAGTGGGCTCAAAACCTCCCTGCTCATGAGAGCTCCAGAGCCGACACGTGCCCTGCACTCCGGTCCGAGCCTCCCTTGAGGTGAGATCCGGAGCTGCCACGTATTAGTGGGCTCAAAACCTCCTCCCTGGTGAGCAGAGCTCCGGAGCCGACACGTGCCCTGGGCTCCGGTCCGGGCCTCCCCGCTGAGGTGAGATCCAGAGCTGCCACGTGTCTCCTGGCTTCGAACCCGTCAATAAGAGCTCCGAAGCCGCCACGTGCCCTATGATCTGTCATGAGTCGTGGGTGAAAGTTGCCTAGAGGGGGTGAATAGGCTAATAAAACCTGAAACTATTGCAAACAGCGGATTAAACTTGAAGGAGGTCGGACTAGTCTAGTCTGAGGGCGGACTAGTCCGGTCTAGGTATAAAATTGCATTTTTAGGTTTTCCTTTTAAGTTTGTTTAAGCGTAAGATGTATAGTAGTCAAACAATCTCACTAGTAAGTTGTGAATGATTAGATTGCAGGACAGCGGAACAATTCATAAGTGTTAACAAGACGAAAGCTCAACAAGTAATTCTAGTGAGCGAGCGAGAAGATAAAGGAACCAAGAGACACGATTTATCCTGAGGTTCGATTCCACACAGGAATCTACGTCCTCGTTGAGGAATCCACAAAGGATCGGGTCTTTTCCAACCCTTCCCTCACCGAGCGATCACCAAGATCAAGCCCGGGCTCTTTCACTATTAATTAAATGTGAATACAATGCTCTTAGGGGCTACTCACAACTTGAGTCTCTCTACAACAACCTAGCAGTTCTAGGAATCAAAGTACAACAATCAAGAACTCAAATTAACAATCAGAGTGCAAGAGAGTCAAACCGAGAGCTCAAACATCGATCACCACGTCTCTCCTCTCACAAGTCCACGAACCCCTTAAGATCCTATCTTAGGGGTCAAGAGGGTGAGGAAAGAGGCTTAGAAGGGCTCTAGGAATGAGTTTTCAGTGGTAGGTATGTTCTCTATTTCATTCTCAGCCGGGGGGTCTCCTTTTTATAGAAATACCGGCATGTAGTTGTTACCTACTAAAGTCCGGACTAGTCCGGTCCAAATCCCGGACTAGTCCGTTCTTAAGGGACCATCCACGTCACAAGGCTACCAACTAAAGTCTAGTGATTGTTGGATTCAAACGGTCATAAAACCCCAGACTTGTCCGGCCAAGAGCGGACTAGTCCGATCTCAGTCAGGAACCTTTGTTCCGTATGAGAACGGACTAGTCTGGTAAGGGCGGACTAGTCCGGCCCCAAGGGCGGACTAGTCCGGTCTTACCAGACTTAGTCTAAAAAACTCTCTAATCTAGGGCTGCGGACTAGTCCAGCCAACTTCGGACTAGTCCGAGCTCACACAGGAACCTTTGTTCCGTCCTAAACCGGACTAGTCTGAAGGGACCGGACTAGACCGGCCTATGGAGCGGACTAGTCCGAAGTCACTCAGAGACTCCTTCTCCGGACCCTAACGGCTTAGTCCGCTTAGCGTACTAGTCCAGCCAACTAAGGGGACTAGTCCGGCCTTCCGAGACTTAGTCTCATAAAGGCTCAGACTCACTCGACAACGGACTAGTCTGGCCTAAAACGGACAAGTCCGAACTCACTCAGAGACTTATTGTCCGGTCTAAAACGGACTAGTCCGTGTTGGAACGGACTAGTCCGGCCCGTAGTCCGGACAAGTGCGGTCTTCCCTTTTTCAGCCATACCTATGACTACTTTCTCTCACGATTCTAACTTTCTAACTTTAGTTTGAGCTCTCTAATGATTCTCAAGCACTCTAAAAGAGAATATCCTTTACACAACTCAAAGATGTAAAACTCAATAGAAAAAGTCTATTTTCTACTCTTGTGAGTCTTCTTCTTTTTCTTTTTGCTTCTTGGGAGTCTCCACATCCATTCCTTTTGATAAGTACATGTGCTCATACTCAGTAGAATTCATTAGTATCTTAATTGTCATCATCAATCATCCAAAACCCACGGGGATTACCTAGATGCACTTTCAATCTCCCCCTTTTTGGTGATTGATGACAACACATTAGGATTCTCGATAATTAGATATGATAGACTGTTTTCATAACACATGTGTGTATGGTTCACTCCCCCTAAATGTGTGCATAAAAGATTATCAAGGAAAAACTATGCAAAAGAGTGGGTTCTTTGGGGGTTTTATTCATGCACATGTTATAATTTTTACGAACACAAACATCTCAATATGGCATAATATGAAGACATAAAATGGCATAGTCATTAAAATAACATAACGCATAATGTGGCATAGTTATTACAAACCAACATAAAGTGAGTGTTTAAAGAGCAAGACTAAAGACTAAAGAGCTAGACTAGACTACGACTAAACTACTCCCTCTTATTCTCTCCCCCTTTGGCATCAAGGCACCAAAAAGGGAAAGAAAAGAGAGAAAGACCAAATCGCTATCATCTCCATCTTGATCTTCGTCTTGATCACTTTGAGTTTCCTCGTCCTCATCTTCATCTTCGTCTTCATTGTCATCCTCTTGATGAGCGCGGGAGGTAGGAGGAGCAGCTGAGGAGGAGCCAAAGTAGGCAAGCTCATCCTCGGTGAGAGCGGGAAACTCTGTCACTTCGTCATCATCTGATGACGGTGGAGACATAGGTATCTCCATGTTGTCGCACATTGCCTTGAGATACTTCTCTTGGCGTCGCTTCATTTTCTGCGTGCGAACTTCCACATTCTGGCACGAGGAGAATATGGCCTTGAATATTTTTAGCAGCCCACTAGAGGAGCCACTCGATGATGAAGGGACGGATGGCCCAGCTGAGGAGGATGGAGCTGCAGAAGAGCTCCTGCCCAAAGACGCAGGAGGGCGAGGAAGGGGAATCGGCATCTGAGGACATAGCTTCCTGTGCTTCACATCCTTTGCAAATTCTAGTCCTGTGACTTTTTCTATCATGCACATGATGTATGGTGCATATCCACAGGACATGTTCGGGGTGTGGGAGATGTTGAAGATATCATTGTATATGTAGTCAAATACATTGAATCTTTCTTCTTCATTGAGCAGCTTCAACAAGTTCCTGAGATACCCCTGTACCATCCCCGCATCCCCATCTTTTGGAGCTAGAGTCTTCCTCAGGATTCTGTTTAGCACTCCAAAGAAGGGTTTGATGTTGTGGGTTGAGGATGGCTCATAGGTGAGATATGAAGGATACATGAATTCCAAGTCATCCTTTCCCAAGGTTCTCTCAATGTGAACTATGATCTCATAGTTCAAGTGCTCCTCAAGTCCAAGGATCCTAGCAAATTTATCATATAACACCAAGTAGACCACGCCATTTGTCATCCAAGTGATTTTTCTGTCTCCATAGGTGTGGAAATAGCAACTGGTGTAGAACTGGACTATCACCTCGATGTTCCAATCATACTGAAAAGCCATTAGATCCTTGATCCCATGGCGTTCTGCTGCTTCAATTACTGCATCAAAAGCTTGATGCTTCTTGTTTGCCATGTATGGCCAATCCACCCACTGAGCATCAACTACCGGTGTCTTCATTGGGGGATAGACGAGCCGGTAGTAGTCACAATGGAAGTCACACCAGAAACGAGGGTCTGGTGTGGACTTCTCATACTTGTAAACTTCCTCTTCTCTGAACCTTCGGGCTTTGTCAGCTCCTTTCCCTTTGAAGGTTGCACTTGCCAAATTGGGTTGGCGATTTGGATTGTGCATAGGAGGTGCCCTCTCTAGGGGCCCAATAGGTCCTTGTGGGGGATTCTCCCTTTCCCGTCTAGGGTTGTCACGAATGAAGAGTCCCCTGTTGGCCAAGGCCTTTTTCTGGGAGGATTAGCTGCTTTGCCTTTTCCTTTGTCTTGGGTTGAACTTTGGGACTCGGCATGTTGTTTTTCTTTCAGGGTCACTAGCCTCTTCCTCCTTGGAGGATCAACGGACTGAGAGGCTTGTGCTTTCTTGTCAGCCCGTTTCTTTGTCCGAGCCTCCCTAGCTGCAGCCTCTCCTGCCCCTGCCTCGGCTACCGCATGATAAGCGGCTTGGCGAGCCGCTTCGGCCTCGGGATTTGGAAAAGGACTGTCTCCTGATCCTGACATGATCTGGTGATAAATGAAAAGAAAGGCTTAGATGCTAGAGTATTGCGTTTGAAATAGTTTACATCCCCAAAGTTAGGGGCTAAAACTGTATCAGTCTGACTTGTCCGGGCCATGGGCGGACTAGTCTGCCCTGGCCGGACTTGTCCGGTTGGCGTCCGGACTAGTCCGGACTCTACAGTTTTAAACCCTAACTTAGATGATTTGATCACTAATTCAGCAAAGTAGACGCAATACTACGAGGAATTGCAACAATATCGCGTAAGAGCATCAGGGAAGGTCTAAGGCACTAAAGGTATGACCTAGAAGCGAGAGTTTTGTGAAAAATCAAGGTTAGGTCAAAAAGTACCTTAGAGTGAAGAAGATTGATGAAACCCGTGGATCGAAGGAGCGGAGATGGTTGGAGAAGGATTCCCCGCACTCCACAAGCTTTGAATCAAGGATTCCTTCGAGAGATTTGAGGGAGAACTCCAAAATCGCCAATGGGGGCGAGTTTTGGAGGAGAGGAGTGGAGTGGAGGTGAATGAGAGAGAGAGAGAGAGAGAGAAGGGGGTCGGCCTGACCCTTGGAGGTTAAGTCTCCAGGGGCCGGACTAGTCCAGTCTATCAGACTAGGTCCGGACTAGTCTATCCTCCGGACTTGTCCGGGTGCAGTCCGGACTAGTCCAGCTCTTAGAGCCTGAGAAATTCTTTTATATTAGAATTTTGCCCATGATTGGGTTGGATTTACTTGCACTTTCTATTAGGTCTATATATATGTGTATATCAAAACACAATTATATTATGATCATAATATAGCCAAAAATAATATGGGAGAAGAATGAGAGTGAGGGAACAAGTTTTTCATAATCGTACCTATTGTTGAAATTGTTAGAAAATTTTGAAAGACTTCTAATTGTTAGCATTTAGATGAATAAAAGTTCAACTCACATTCCTAGAGTCTAGGATATTTAGCTCATTTCGAAGTTCACGAAATAGTTTTTCATCTAGTGGTTTGGTGAAAATATCGGCTAGTTGTTTTTCGGTTCTTACATGTGAGATAGCTATGTCCCCCTTTATAGAATGATCTCTCAAAAAATGATGTCGGATGTCTATATGTTTGGCCCTAGAGTGTTCAATGGGATTATGAGCTATCTTAATGGCACTATCATTGTCACATAGGAGTGGAATGTGGTTCATATTGTAACCATAATCCCTTAGAGTTTGTCGCATCCAAAGAAGTTGAGCACAACAACTTCTGGCTGCGACATACTCCGCCTCAGCTGTGGAGAGAGCTATGGAGTTTTGTTTCTTGGATGACCATAATACTAAGGACCTACCCAAAAATTAACAAGTCCCTTAGGTGCTTTTTATATCTATTTTACATCCGGCGTAATCCGCATCGGAGTATCCGATGAGATTAAACTTAGATCCCTTTGGATACCATAATCCTAGGTTAGGTGTGTGAACTAGATATCTTAGGATCCTTTTAACGGTTGTTAAATGACATTCTTTAGGTGATGCTTGAAATCTTGCACACCAAACATACACTAAGCATGATATTGGGCCTAGATGCACAAAGATAAAGCAATGAACCAATCATAGAGTGATATACCTTTTGATCCATGCTTGGTCCATCTTCATTGAGGTCAAGGTGCCCGTTTGTTGCCATTGGTGTCTTGATGGGTTTGGCTTTGTCCATGTCAAACTTCTTGAGTATGTCTTGTATGTACTTTGTTTGACTAATGAACGTGCCTCCTTAAGTTGCTTGACTTGAAATCCTAGGAAGAACTTCAACTCTCCCATCATGGACATCTCAAACCTATCCGTCGTTATCTTACTAAACTCATTACAAAAAGATTTGTTAGTATAACCAAATATAATGTTATCGACATATATTTGGCACACAAAGAGATGTTTATCTACATTCTTTGTGAAGAGTGTATAATATGCCTTGCCTATCTTAAAGCCATTATCAATGAGAAAAGTCTCTAAGACACTCATACCAAACTCTAGGAGCTTGTTTGAGACCATAGAGAGCTTTATGCAATTTAAACACATAGTTAGGATATTCTTGATCTTCAAAGTCGGGTGGTTGCTCCACGTACACCTCCTCCTTGATTGGATCGTTTAGGAAGGCACTTTTCACATCCATTTGATAGAGTTTAAAATCATGGTGAGTAGCATAGGCTAGTAGAATTCGAATGGACTCAAGCCTAGCTACGGGAGCAAAGGTTTCATTGAAATCCAAACCTTCGACTTGAGCATATCCCTTTGCCACAAGTCGGGCCTTGTTTCTTGTTACCACTCCATGTTCATCTTGCTTGTTGCGAAACACCCACTTGGTGCCTACCACATTTGCATTTGGTCTTTTCACTAGCTCCCATACTTGGTTTCTTGTGAAGTTTTTCAACTCTTCTTGCATGGCCACCACCCAATCCGGATCCTTGAGTGCATCTTCCACCCTAAATGGTTCCAAGGACGATACAAAAGAGTAATGTGCACAAAAGTTTGCTATTCAAGAACGTGTTGTTACCCCTTTTGTGATATCTCCAAGGATGTTGTCAACGGGGTGATCCTGTTGAATGCTTTGATGAACCCTTGAATGAGGCACTTGATTTCTTGAGTGGTCTTCTTCTTCTTCTTCTCCCCCTTGATCAACATCACGGTTTCGATTTTCTCCTACTTGAAATTGACCGTCTTGATCTTGGGATTCTTGAGTTTGATCTTGAATGAGAGGTGTCGATGGTGATGAGCTTGTAGCATCTTGTTCTACATTTTCTTGGGGACAGACTTCCCCAAGCCCCATTCTTCTTAGTGCTTCACATGGTGCTTCTTCTTCATCTAGCACACATTGATAAACTTGCTCCACTTGGGAGCCATTAGTTTCATCAAACACCACGTCACGTGCAATTTCAACACAACTAGAGGTCTTGCTGAAAACACGATAGGCATAGGTGTTTGAGTCATAACCAAGTAGGAAACCTTCATCGGATTTCAAAGCGAACTTTGAAGTCCTAGGATTCTTGTTGAGAATGTAGCATTTACTTCTAAAAACTCAAAAGTAAGAGATGTTGGGTTTGTTACCGGTTAGGAGCTCGTTTGGGGTTTTCTTCAAAAGTCGATGGAGGTAGAGGCGGTTTGTAGCATGACAATCGGTCTTGACCGCCTCCGCCCAAAATCGATCTGAGGTCTTGTATTCATAGAGCATGGTCCTTGCCATCTCTATGAGTGTTCGGTTCTTCCTTTCAGCCACCCCATTTTGTTCGGGGGAATAGGGGGCCAAAAACTCATGCTTGATGCCCTCTTCATCCAAATATTCTTCTACTTGAGTGTTCTTGAATTCGGAGCCGTTGTCGCTCCTTATCTTCTTGATTTTTGAGTAAAACTCATTTTGAGCTCTCCTCAAGAACTTCTTGAGGACACCTTGAGTTTCTCCTTTATCATGCAAGAAAAACACCAAGTGAAACGAGAATAGTCATCAACAATTACTAGACCATATTTGTTACCGCCAATGCTGTAACACCCCAAAATTCTGTTAAGAGGGGAATTTAAAAATTTTTGGACGTACTGCATGTGGTGCAGAAATTCAAATTCAAATTCAAATCAAAACAGAAAAGAAATGGAAAAAGAAAAAGAAAAAGAACCCCCCCGGCCAGTGGGCCGAAACCCACCAGCCGGCCCACCGTACACCCCTCCCCGCGCCAGCCCACAGCCACGCGCCTCTCCCTCTCACTGACACGCGGGGCCCGCATGTCATCCCCCACCTCTCGCTCGCGCCAACAACCCGGACTCCTCCGCGCGCCCGAATCCAATCTACCCCCGGAAACCCGCGTCCCCCAGCCGAATTCTGGTCCCGGACGACTCCGGCTCGATCCCAACAGACACGCCGCCCTCCCCCGTCTATATAAACGCCGGCATAGCCCTGTTTTTCTCCCCCGATCGGCTGTTTTTCCTCCAGGTGAGAACCAGAGCTTCTCCGGCCGTTTTCTCTCTATCTTTGCTCGGGTTTTCTGATCTAACGCGTCGATCATGTCCCACCGCCTCTGGGGAATCACGCAGGTGCAGAAAACTCGGTAGTTTGCGCTCTAGACACAGCTCCGACGAGCACCGCGGCGGTTCCACCTCGGACCTCATCGTTGACCGCCTTCCAGGGCCTCCGAGCTCATGAAAAACCCCGAGGTGAGATCCCTGACCTCCCCTCTACCGCTCTATGCCATGAAATCCCAGTTTTAGGAGGTATAGACGAAGATCCGAAGTTCTCCATCGAGATCGCCGCCTCCCGCCGCCGCGCGCCGCCGGGCAGCGCCGCCCGCGCACGGCCAGGGCGACGTGGCCCTCTGAGGCCCGTCCATTTTAAATCGTGCGGTTCCTATTAGATCTAACCCGTACCGCTTTGCGTTATAATCTCAGCGTCTGTTTTAAATCGGACGGTCCACGTTGGCCCCACATTATAAAGGTCGGGATTCTTACGCGCTACCCCCTTGGGATCTCGGGAAACACGAACTAGCCCCGAAAACTTCTGATCTAGCCCCTGGAACTTCAGAAATTCATGTAAATTTATTTAAAAATCAGTTTTAGTCCCTGGACTTAATAAAAATTAGGAAAACCCCTCTGTTATGTGTAGATTAGACCCCTGGAAATTTATGAAAAAAATATATTAGACCCTGTAGTAGGGTGGATGTACCTTTTTGACCCTATGTGATATTAAATTCAGAAATTTGAATATGTGATTAGAATTTAAATTAAAAAAGGTGAGGCAAACACATTGTAAATTCAAATTTAAACTCTCCTAACTCTTGGAAAACTTTAGAATGAGTTAAAAATAGATTTTAAGCTGAAATGAATCTGTCTAATTGATTGTTCACATTTATTAGTTATACGGACACATTTTAGGTTAGGAAATAAATATGAAAATTGGTAAAATAAATTTAAATTAGTTCACATCAGAGGAGAAGTTCAAAAATATATTATTTAATATTTTAGATCAGAACCTATTCTGTTTAGATGATATGCCCTACTATGTAATATTAAGACTCACTTTTAGGCATAGAAAATAAATCTAGAAAATAAAGGAAAATAGGTATGCATAACTAGAAAATAATAAATGAAGTCTCCAAATTCAAAGACTTCAGTTTGGGATTTGGTAGAAGGTTTGAAAACCCATTTGGAATAGGGAATTACTTTCCATGCAAACTTGGTAGCTAAAGAGGGTATTAAAGAATTTGTTTGAATTGGAAATTTATATATAGTGTGCAAACAGAAATCTGAATACAAAAGTTAGAAATTATATACATATGCTTAAAAGTGCATGTAGGCCAAAAAATCAACACATCTAGGACAACCACAACACTTAGTAATGAGAATGACCTTCATAGGTAGGTATGTATGGTTTGTATAAAGTGAAAGTGTGAACCATGTCTTATGGATTGTTGTTTTCTTTTGCTATGTGTATGGGCATGAGTAGAGCCTGCTCCAGAGCAAGTTCTCCCCTTCCAAGACCAAGACTTTCCATTCCCAGAGCAGCAGGAAGAAGGCAAGTGTCCTTGACCACTTTTATCCTATACTAGGATGTGTAGATAGAATTATTTGCATTGTCAATTGAAATATGAAACCCATGCTAGGAAGTTTCCCTAGAATTGCATTACCTTGTTACCTTGTAGCTTGGGTTGGGATGCATTTTATCATGTCATTTATTTATATGCTTATGCTTAGCCATGCTTAGAATGGGATAATGGGGATATGAGATCATCAATTTATTTACCTTACTCTTGAATGAGATATTATGAGTTATGTAGAGGTAGGGATCGAGGCAAGTTGGATGATTTGGTTGGTGCTGGGTGCACGAGACTCGGGTTTGTGTTTAGTACTTGCCTGGATCCTAAGGACCGGTTCATGGAGCATGTAACCTGGCTTTACCGTGCCAACCACATGCTGAGATGGGGCAGCTTGGCCAATTAATTAGGTGTATCCCCGGCGTAGTATGGGTGTGTTGGATGGTGCGGGGAGTAGGTGTCAGCTGGACTACCATATGAACCGCAAGGCTCAAGAGGGGACCACTGCAGCGGGGTTGGAGCCTCTTGTATGCTGTTAGGGGTGAAACCTCAGTGGGCCCACGCTCGTCGGTAATCCCTTTGTAAAGGCTTCGTAGTGATCTCCTGGCTACACACCTGGGAAGTGTGAATGTGGTTCGTAGCCACTAGCATAATGGGGGTTGTTTTTATCCACCCGGCAACGGGGGATGAAATCACTACATGTGGGTACACTGGTGCAAACTCTGCAGAGTCAAAACTGTCATGACAGTCGTGCTCACGGTCAAGAGCGGCTTGGACTTATTCATGATTAGAGGATTGATGGCTTTGGAAGTTGAGGATGTTAAGCGGGGAGCTTAACATTGGAATTGATGTTATGGTTATTTGATTATGATGATGGGTTGGGAGATTGGGATCATTTCACCTATGTAGTAATGTAGGTGCTTAATAGCTAAGGTGATAGGTATTAATTGCGTAGTGCTTTAACCATGAGTTCAACCTCTCCTTGTTCTAGCCATGCATGACATAACTTTCCCACACTTGCTGAGTACCAACGGTACTCAAACTTGCATATTTGTTGGTTTAAATTTCTGCTCAGGTCAAGGGGATGATGTGGTGTTCAATGACCAAGACTTCGGACCCGAAGAAGGATTCTAGGTTCATGGAGTCCCCCGGGCAACGCCTGTGACGGAGCCCATAAGAATAATATTCCGCTGCTATTTTATTTACATGTTATGAACTTATTATTGTCCATCGAGACATGCTATGTAAGACTTATTTATATTAGACACCTGGCTTGTAAAAAATGATGCTTCACTATTTGTCATCACATGTATGAGAAAATGATCCTGGCATACATGTGATATTCACTCGGTTGTTCTTCGGAGAAACCGGGTGTGACAGCAGTGGTATCAAAGCCAAGGTTGCCCGTAGGAACGTGGACCAAGGTAGGAATGGATGTAGTTAAGGACCTTATTTTCTTAAAAACTATTTTACAAAAGTGTGGGTCGAAGGTGTTATTTAATGGGGTCACTTTATTCATCTTACCCCAACTTTTATTCAAAATAGGTTTTTTGTTTAAAATCTTATCTAACTTAATTTTAAATACTTTATGTTTTAGATGGTTCGCATGATTCGCACCGCCCGCAAGACTCCATCGGAGGGAGAGTTCCCATAGTTGCCCTTGCCCTGAGAGAGGAGAACCGTCCGGTGACGTACCTCTCCTACGGATTGGCAGTAGGAGGCTTGTTGCGCCGTCTTCGACGTATGCTCCACGCCGCCGGCAATATAGGCAAGCTAATCATACACTACAGCTCCACTCAGACCATCTGGGAGAAGCGGGAAGAATGGAGTTCAGAAATGAGGATTATCCATGAAAATCAGCTGCTCAAGATCCACCGCTCTCCAGCTTGTCGAGCGACACAGGTCGATGCGGAGAAGGATGTCACCTGGGAGGCCATCACCTGCCAGAGTTACATCTACCGTCGCCACCTGTACAGGACTGAGTACATGTATGTCCTCCAGCGTGAGAGTGGTACAGCGGAGTACAAGTACCTGCCAGTGCAGCAGGGGACTTCCCATGAGCACTTGGACCTGTGCTTGGAGGATGCTGCTATGCTTAGCACTCGACTGCAGGAGTGTCAGCAGGAGCTTCAGGATGTGCGTGACACCCTGAAGGAGACCGAGGCATTGCTTCGAGCCAGCTTGAGGGCAAGAGAAAGAGGAGATGGGAATGAACTGTGTGTCACCGTGAATGACACATGGACTCCTGACTCCCCAGATCGCCGGGCGAGCAGGCGTCGTCGCACTTCTCCACCAGCAGCTTCCCCACCCAAAGCGGAGTCAGAGGGCAGCCACAATAATGAGGAAGATCCCGAGGAGCCAGCTCAGTGATACGAGTCGTGTAGAGTCCTTCCCCTTAGTTCAACAGGTTATCGAGTAGTCGAGTCGATACCTTAGTTAATGGTGTGTTAATGTTTGGTGTGGGACGTGAGTTGTGGAAGCCATGGGCATTTGTCCGCAACCTCGTCTTTAGGCTGTTTTGCTTTGATGTGTGAACCCCTATGAATTAAGAGTGCATTTATGTTCGCGTGAGACGTGAAACCCCCAGAAAATGTTAATACAATAAGACCTCATGAGTTTAAGTTTAAACAATCAAATTGGGAATTTAATACGAAATACTTTAAATTAACATTTGGTTGACCAAACATAAAGGAATCATCCATTGTTCGACCAGAACGGTGGAACTAATTCACCCTAGTGTCAAAAGAGTAAAGTTCATAACCATACAAGAGCCTAGGAGGGACATTAAACTCAATCAAGTTGAGGTGGAAGTGGAGGAGATCAGGATCATCAGGGAATATCCAGATGTTTTTCCGGAGGAGTTGCCAGGTATGCCCCCTGATCGTGAAGTGAAATTCGCGATTGAGCTAGTGCCTGGAACAGCTCCGATATACAAGAAACCTTATCGGATGGACTCCAAACAGCTGGAAGAACTCAAGGAACATTTAAGAGAGTTGACAGAGAAGGGGTACATTCGTCCTAGTTCCTCACCGTGGGGAGCTCCAGTGATATTTGTGCCCAAGAAGGACGGGACCCAAAGGCTATGCGTGGACTACCGTGCGTTGAATGAGGTAACCATCAAGAACAAGTACCCATTACCCCGCATTGAAGATTTGTTTGATCAATTGAGGGGAGCTTGTGTGTTCTCGAAAATTGATCTCAGATCGGGATACCACCAACTTAAGATAAGGCAAACAGATATTCCCAAGACAGCTTTCGTATCTCGGTACGGACTGTATGAATACACCGTCATGCCTTTCGGGCTAACTAATGCCCGGCATACTTCATGTATCTCATGAACAAGGTATTCATGGAATATCTGGACAAATTTGTGGTGGTTTTCATTGATGACATTCTCATCTTTTCCAAGGATGAAGAAGAACATGAGAAACATCTAAGGTTGGTGTTGCAAAAGCTGAGAAAACACCAACTATATGCCAAATTGAGCAAGTGTGAGTTTTGGATGAAGAGAGTTCCCTTCTTAGGACATATAATCTCGGAGGGAGGAATCTCCGTAGATCCCGCCAAGATTGAGGATGTACAGAAGTGGAAGACCCCTGAGAATGTCGAGGAAGTTTGAAGCTTCTTAGGATTGGCTGGGTATTATCGACAGTTTATCGAGGGATTCTCCAAGATTTCGAGACCCCTCACCAAATTGTTGGAGAAGGGAATCACATTCACATGGACGCCGCAGTACGAGACGAGTTTTCAAGAGCTAAAGAAAAGATTGACAACAGCCCCAGTGCTAGTTATGCCAAATATGCAGAAGAACTTTTTGGTGTACTGCGATGCCTCTGGAAACGGGTTGGGATGTGTTCTTATGCAAGAGGGACATGTCGTGGCTTATGCGTCCCGGCAGCTCCGGAAACACGAGAAGAACTATCCTACACATGACCTAGAACTAGCCGCAGTGGTACACGTGTTGAAAATTTGGCGGCACTACTTGATGGGGAAGAGGACAGAGATATATACGGGTCATAAGAGCTTAAAGTATATTTTCACACAGCCAGATCTCAACCTCAGACAAAGGAGATGGTTAGAGCTGATCAACGACTTTGATGTGGGCATCAACTATCATCCTGGGAAAGCGAATGTCGTGGTAGATGCTTTAAGCCAGAAAGTGCAGGTCAATAGGTTGAGCTTGAAGGACATGCCTGCAGAATTGAAGGACGATGTTATAAGACTCAATCTATGCCTGGTGAATAGTGGTGAAGCCATCGCCATGGAAGTGGACTCCACATTAGAGCAAGACATACGCGATGGTCAAAAGAATGATGAGAAGATACAAGAAATCAGACAACTCATGAAGGATAATAAAGCCCATGGTTTCAGAGAGGATGAACAAGGTACGGTGTGGCACGAGAAAAGAATCTGTGTGCCTGAAGTGAAGGAGATCCGTAAATTGATTTTAAAGGAGGCTCATGATTCCGACTATTCTATTCATCCTGGGAGTACGAAGATGTATCATGACTTCAAGAGCAGGTATTGGTGGTATGGCATGAAGCGAGATGTCGCGGAACATGTTGCCCTATGTGACACATGTCAGTTGGTGAAAGCATAACATCAACGACCCGCGGGATTATTGCAACCACTCAAAGTGCCTGAATGGAAATGGGAAGAAATTGGTATGGATTTCATAGTGGGACTACCTAGGACCCAATAAGGATATGATTCGATATGGGTCATCATCGACAGGCTAACCAAGGTAGCTCATTTCATCCCCATGAAAGAAAGCTACAACGGATCCAAATTGGCAGAATTATACATGTCAAGGATCGTATGTTTCGCCAAAGAAGATAGTGTCAGATCGAGGGACACAATTCACCTCAAGGTTCTGGGAGAAGTTACATGAAACCTTGGGAACTCATCTGAATTTTAGTTCTGCTTATCATCCCCAGACTGACGGACAGACGGAAAGAACCAATCAGGATCCTTGAGGACATGTTGAGAGCGTGTGCGCTCAAGAACAATAGGAGTTGGGATAAGAATTTACCGTATGCGGAGTTCTCCTATAACAACAGCTATCAGGCTAGTATGAAAATGTCACCCTTTGAGGCTTTGTATGGGAGAAAGTGCAGAACTCCACTATTTTGGAACCAAACCGGGGAAAGTAAAGTGTTTGGACCCGAAGTACTACAAGAAGCCGAGGCGAAAGTGAGAGAAATTCGCAACAACCTAAGGATAGAACAGACCCGACAAAAGAGTTATGCCGATGTACGGAGAAGAGAGCTTATTTTCAATGTGGGAGACTATTTATCTCAAGGTGTCACCTATACGAGGACTTCGTCGGTTCAAGGTAAAAGGGAAGTTATCACCTCGATACATCGGACCCTTTCAAGTTCTGGAGAGGAAAGGTGAAGTGACATATCAACTAGAACTACCGGCTCGCCTATCGGATGTGCATGATGTATTCCATGTGTCACAGCTCAAGAAATGTCTAAGGACGCCTGAAGAGATGTTACCCATGAATGAGGTTGACGTACGAGAGGATTTGTCTTATGCTGAGAAACCGATCAAGATTTTGGAGACAATGGAACGCCTCACAAGAAATAAAAGAATCCGGCTGTGCAAGGTGCAGTGGAAGCATCACTCGGAAGAGGAAGCCACATGGGAGCGAGAAGACGAGCTTAAGGCACAGTTTTCGGAATTGTTTTCTTAGAACCACCAATCTCGAGGACGAGATTTCTTTTAAGGGGGGTAGAGCTGTAACACCCCGAAATTCTGTTAAGAGGGGAATTTAAAATTTTTTGGACGTACTACATGTGGTGCAGAAATTCAAATTCAAATTGGAATTCAAATTCAAATCAAAACAGAAAAGAAATGGAAAAAGAAAAAGAAACCCCCCCGGCCAGTGGGCCAAAACCCACCAGCCGGCCCACCATACCCCCCCGCGCCAGCCCACAGCCGCGCGCCTCTCCCTCTCACTGACAAGCGGGGCCCGCATGTCATCCCCCACCTCTCGCTCGCGCCAACAACCCGGACTCCTCCGCGCGCCCGAATCCAAACTACCCCCGGAAACCCGTGTCCCCCAGCCGAATTCTGGTCCCGGACGACTCCGGCTCGATCCCAACATACACTCCGCCCTCCCCCGTCTATATAAACGCCGGCATCGCCCTGTTTTTCTCACCCGATCGGCTGTTTTTCCTCCCGGTGAGAACTATAGCTTCTCCGGCCGTTTTCTCTCGATATTTGCTCGGGTTTTCTGATCTAACGCGTCGATCGTGTCCCACCGCCTCCGGGGAATTACGCAGGTGCAGAAAACTCGGTAGTTTGCACTCTAGACACATCTCCGACGAGCACCGCGGCGGTTCCACCTCGGACCTCGTCGTCGACCGCCTTCCAGGGCCTCCGAGCTCAAGAAAAACCCCGAGGTGAGATCCCCGACCTCCCCTCTACCGCTCTATGCCATGAAATCCCAGTTTTAGGAGGTATAGACGAAGATCCGAAGTTCTCCGGCGAGATCGCCGCCTCCCGCCGCCGCGCGCCGCCGGGCAGCGCCGCCCGCGCACGGCCAGGGCGACGTGGCCTCTGAGGCCCGTCCATTTTAAATCGTGCGGTTCCTATTAGATCTAACCCGTACCGCTTCGCGTTATAATCTCAGCCGTTTGTTTTAAATCGGACGGTCTACGTCAGCCCCGCATTATAAAGGCCAGGATTCTTACGCGCTACCCCCTGGGGATCTCGGAAAACACGAACTAGCCTCGGAAACTTCTGATCTAGCCCCAAGAACTTCAGAAATTCATGTAAATTCATTTAAAAATCAGTTTTAGCCCCCTGGACTTAATAAAAATTAGGAAAACCCCTCTGTTATGTGTAGATTAGACCCCTGGAAATTTATGAAAAAAATATATTAGACCCTGTAGTAGGGTGGATGTACCTTTTTGACCCTATGTGATATTAAATTCAGAAAATTGAATATGTGATTAGGATTTAAACTTAAAAAGGTGAGGCAAACACATTGTAAATTCAAATTTAAACTCTCCTAACACTTGGAAAACTTTAGAATGAGTTAAAAATAGATTTTAAGCTGAAATGAATCTGTCTAATTGATTGTTCACATTTATTAGTTATAGGGACACATTTTAGGTTAGGAAATAAATCTGAAAATTGGTAAAATAAATTTAAATTAGTTCACATCAGAGGAGAAGTTCAAAAATATATTATTTAATATTTTAGATCAGAACCTATTCTGTTTAGATGATATGCCCTACTATGTAATATTAAGACTCACTTTTAGGCATAGAAAATAAATCTGGAAAATAAAGGAAAATAGGTATGCATAACTAGAAAATAATAAATGAAGTCTCCAAATCCAAAGACTTCAGTTTGGGATTTGGTAGAAGGTCTGAAAACCTATTTGGAATAGGGAATTACTTTCCATGCAAACTTGGTAGCTAAAGCGTGTATTAAAGAATTTGTTTAAATTGGAAATTTATATATAGTGTGCAAACAGAAATCTGAATACAAAAGTTAGAAATCATATACATATGCTTAAAAGTGCATGTAGGCCAAAAAATCAACACACCTAGGACAACCACAACACTTAGTAATGAGAATGACCTTCATAGGTAGGTATGTATGGTTTGTATGAAGTGAAAGTATGAACCATGTCTTATGGATTGTTGTTTTCTTTTGCTATGTGTATGGGCATGAGTAGAGCCTGCTCCAGGGCAAGTTCTCCCCTTCCAAGACCAAGACTTTCCATTCCCAGAGCAGCAGGAAGAAGGCAAGTGTCCTTGACCACTTTGATCCTATACTAGGATGTGTAGATAGAATTATTTGCATTATCAATTGAAATATGAAACCCATGCTAGGAAGTTTCCCTAGAATTGCATTACCTTGTTACCTTGTAGCTTGGGTTGGGATGTATTTTATCATGTCATTTATTTATATGCTTATGCTTATCCATGCTTAGAATGGGATAATGGGGATATGAGATCATCAGTTTATTTACCTTACTCTTGAATGAGATATTATGAGTTATGTAGAGGTAGGGATCGAGGCAAGTTGGATGATTTGGTTGGTGCTGGGTGCACGAGACTCGGGTTTGTGTTTAGTACATGCCTGGATCCTAAGGACCGGTTCATGGAGCATGTAACCTGGCTTTACCGTGCCAACCACATGCTGAGATGGGGCAGCTTGGCCAATTAATTAGGTGTATCCCCGGCGTAGTATGGGTGTGTTGGATGGTGCGGGGAGTAGGTGTCAGCTGGACTACCATATGAACCGCAAGGCTCAAGAGGGGGCCACTGCAGCGGGGTTGGAGCCTCTTGTATGCTATTAGGGGTGAAACCTCAGTGGGACCATGCTCGTCGGGAATCCCTTTGTAAAGGCTTCGTAGTGATCTCCTGGCTACACACCTGGGAAGTGTGAATGTGGTTCGTAGCCACTGGCATAATGGAGGTTGTTTTAGTCCACCCGGCAACGGGGGATGAAATCACTACATGTGGGTACAGTGGTGCAAACTCTGCAGGGTCAAAACTATCATGACAGCCATGCTCACGGTCAAGAGCGGCTTGGACTTATTCATGATTAGAGGATTGATGGCTTTGGAAGTTGAGGATGTTAAGCGGGGAGCTTAACATTGGAATTGATGTTATGGTTATTTGATTATGATGATGGGTTGGGAGATTGGGATCATTTCACCTATGTAGTAATGTAGGTGCTTAATAGCTAAGGTGATAGGTATTAATTGCGTAGTGCTTTAACCATGAGTTCAACCTCTCCTTGTTCTAGCCATGCATGACATAACTTTCCCACACTTGCTGAGTACCAACAGTACTCAAACTTGCATATTTGTTGGTTTAAATTTCTGCTCAGGTCAAGGGGATGATGTGGTGTTCAATGACCTAGACTTCGGACCCGAAGAAGGATTCTAGGTTCATGGAGTCCCCCGGGCAACGCCTGTGACGGAGCCCATAAGAATAATATTCCGCTGCTATTTTATTTACATGTTATGAACTTATTATCGTCCATCGAGACATATGCTATGTAAGACTTATTTATATTCGACACCTGGCTTGTAATAAATGATGCTTCACTATTTGTCATCACATGTATGAGAAAATGATCCTGGCATACATGTGATATTCACTCGGTTGTTCTTCGGAGAAACCGGGTGTGACAAATGCTTATGTAGGTGACAGGGCCGAAGAGATCCATGTGGAGCATCTCCAATGGTCTTGTTGTCGTCATCACATTCTTAGCGGGATGAGCTGCTCCAATTTGTTTTCCTGCTTGACACGCGCTACATGGCCTATCTTTTTCAAAAACAAAATATTTTAGTCCACGTATGTGATCCCCCTTTAGAATTTTTTGTAAGTTCCTCATTCCAACATGGGCTAGTCTTCTATGCCACAACCATCCCATGTTGGTTTTTGCTATTAAGCATGTGTCAAGTTGAGCTTTATCTGTGAAAAAATCCACTAAGTAAAGCTTTCCCTTTAACACACCCTTAAAGGCAATTGAGTTGTCACTTCTTCTAGAGATGGTTACACCCTCGTTAGTAAACAAACAATTATAACCTTTATCACATAGTTGAGATATGGACAATAGGTTATAATCTAGTGATTCAACATGTAGAACATGAGAAAGGTAATGTTGAGAAGAAATTGCAATTTTACCCATACCGAGTACCCTTCCTTGGCTGTTGTCGCCGAAGTAGATGCCTTCACTTGGATCATCATTTTCTTCATACTCGACAAACATTTTTCTCTCTCCGGTCATATGGTTAGTGCACCCACTATCTAGCACCCATTTAGTGCCACCGGAGGAGTAGGGATGCAACACAATTTAAGCTTTGGTCTTAGGTACCCAAACTTGTTTGGGTCCTTTGAGGTTAGTTACAAGGCACTTGGGCATCCACACACAGGTTTTTGGACTCTTGTGAAGTGGCCCAACATATTTTGCAAAAACTCTACCATACTTGCTTTTAATAAGAACATAAGATGCATCAAAATTATGGAATACTATAGATTTTACATTTTTGGTAGTTTCATGTAAGGTATATGCAAGGTTGTCACTCTTGTCTTGACTTGAGTTTTCTTTGACAAAGGCTATGCATTTGCTATTGTTTTTAAGGATTGTAGCGTTTTGCTTTCCTCCCCTAGTGTAACCAAGTCCATCTTTGATGAGAGGAGATCTTGTGTTGAGTATGCACTACATGCATTTTGATCTTTTCCTTATCAAAGATCCCACTCTTGTGTGTATTCTTGCTTTGTGCATCTTTGAGCTCATTCTTTAATTTTAAAACAATGTTAGCACATTTGCAAGTTTTAGTGTTGGATTCCATATTTGTTGAGAGGGAGTTTTTGGAGGATGAATTAGTTGAGACACTTGACTTAAGTGAGTTAAGTTGTGCTTCAAGATTCTTATGAGTTTTGGTTAAGCTTACAAGTTCATCTTGATGTACTACATTCTTACTTCTAAGCTCAACACAAGTCTCCTTGCTCATGGCAAGTTCGCTTTCGAGTGCTCTACTCTTCTCTCTTTCAAGTTCAAGGAGCTTCTCAATCTCAAGGTTTCTTTCCTTTTCAAGGATAATCAATTCTTCTTGTTGATTGAGAAGCTCTTCTTGTTCAAATATTTCGTCCGATAACATTTTCATTTTAGCTATAGCCTTTTTGTTTAATCCTTTAAACATGAATTCGTTTTCACTACTACTATCAAAGTCATTATCATCTACAATATGAAACTTGGAAGGTTTAGACATTACCTTGCGCTTTCCTTCCTTTCCCATGAGGCATGTGTGGCTTGGGATCTTCCAATCACCCTTGTTTGGCAAGAGTGATTTCTTCATGGTTGGCCTCTTGATGACGATGATTGCCACCTTTTCTTCATCTTCGGAGGAGGATTCTTCATTTGAGTCTCACTCTTCTCCAATGTGAGCTTGTCCATAAGCCTTCTTCTTTGTGAAGATTTTCTTGTCTTGAGGCTTCCCATCCTTCTTCTTTCTCTTGTCATCTTCCTTGCTATGGGGGCAGTTCACAATGAAATGCCCATGTTCGCCACAGTTGTAGCAAGTCTTCTTTGTTCTTGACTTGCCCTTGTCTTTGCTCTTGTTCTCATAGTGATGGCTTCTCCTTCTCCTCATCAACCTTTTGAATCTTTTGATGAAGAATGCCATTTCTTCATCATCCATGTCCGTGCTCTTATCATCACTTTCTTCATCTTCACTTGGGAGTGGTAGTTTTGTGACACCCTCATCTCAGGTGTCAGCATATGTTCATGTTTTATGAAGAGAAAACATTTTAAGAAAAGTAGGAACAGAGAAAAATATCAAAAGGATAGCCAATAAGAGCCAAATCTAGTTCACAGAAAGCGCCGAAGACAACTTACCGCGGCCGCTGGCCACGTGGCGTGTTCGGAGCTCGTCCCTGCGAGGTGGGGAGAGGTCCGACCCTATGGGACACGTGTTGCCCCCGGAGCTAGTCATCATGAAAATCAGAGGACTGGTCGCGCGGGATACGTGTCGATCTCGGAGCTTACCTCCGAGAGGTCCGGTGCTATCAAACACGTGTCACCTACGGAGCTTATCTCCGGGAGGTCCGTCACTGTTGGACACGTGTTAACCTCGGAGCTCGTCTCTGAGGAAAGAAAAGAGGAAAGGTCCGGCACTGACACGTGGCGTGCGCGGAGCTTACCTCCGAAGGAAAAGGGAGGTCTCGCTCGTTTGGCACGCGGCACAACCGGAGCCCGTCTCTGCGGAAAGGTAGAAACCAGGACCAGGTGGACAGGTGGAGCCTCCGGAGCTCATCACCGCGAAGGTGACGGGTTCTGAAGAGATTTTGGAATTTGTACGCGTAGAGATACCGGAACAGAAGCCGACCTGAATTCCGCAATGATACCGCACCAAATCAACTAAAAATAAGTTGCAAGATTCAATGATAAATTGAACAGGACTCTTATTCGGGATACAATCAGATTAGGACTCTTCTCTTCCCGATTATAAATAGAACCCAGAACCTCTGGCCAAAACCACAAACTTCTTTTCCAACTCCTGAGCCGACGACTTAGAGCTCTATTCCCAAACCGCCGAGTAAACCATCGACCGGAGCACGGCAAGGAAGATCGCCGGAGGGAAGCTCAACGATTTGAGGAGGACCTCGAGACCGAGAAGAACGTAAGGTAGGTCTCCAATACCACCTTACGACATCGTTGTGTTTTCTATCTGTTCTTTGATTCCTTTCGAACAGAAGCCTTCTCGTGGACAGATCACTTGATGATCAGGTTGATCTAACAGACAAGATCATCGCCACATCCACCTTTGATCCGAACACCCCTGTTCATCATAAAATCTATGCAAGCCATAACACGTGCAAACCAATCTAATAAAACTAATCATAGGATAGCATGCATGTGCATCATTGCATCTTGTTTAAGGTTGTGTATGATATTGATTGTTGTGAATCTTGTATGCACGTGATCCTACATAGTAGGACAAGCTCAGGGTTTTGAGATTCAAGAACAACCGGAACCGCAAGAACAAGGCAAGTGCTCTTTGACCATATTGATCCTATGTTTTGGGTGAAACTTTTTTGTTTGCAAAAAGGTGTGCGTACTGAGTCAAACCTGATGGGAAACCCTTTTATAGGAGTTTACTAGCTTTGGTTAAACCACCCTTGTCGCCAGGGAAGTTTATAAGTCGGGCATGGCTTTTGCTTTTTGCTTCGCTGAGTCCATGGGATTGGGAAGCGAGATAGATGTGTCTAGCTAACTGCACTCGTAATGATATGAGAAACTGATGATGTTAATGAACATGGATCGGAGGGAGATCGAGGCAAGACTGGGTTTGTGAATGAGGTAGCATGAGATGGTGGTTTACTTGCCGTAGATCTAAGGATCGGTTCATGCATGCACATGCAAGGATAACAGTGCCACCACAAGGCCAAGTATGGGTGCGGCTTAGCTGAGTAATTAGGTAAGTTGCTAGAGTGTTATGGACTGTGGAAGGCGCGCGGAATGGGAGTCGAGTGAGGACTGCCCTGGGAACTGCATGGCACAAGAGGGGGCCCGTGGGTGGGAGAATTGGAGATTCTAGCTGCCGGTGAAACCTTAGTGAGTCCATACATCTAGTAACCCCTTTATAAAGGCTATTTTGTGATCTCTGGACCATACACCGACGGTTGTGTACTTGTATAATGGAGGTTCTGCAGTCGCCGACGGGTGACGAAATCACAAACTTGTGGGTAAAGAGGTGCAAACTCTGCAGAGTCTAAAACTATCATGATAGCCGAGCTTACGGTCACGAGCGCCTGGCTAAACTGCCATGATTAGTTGGGATGGTTATTGGGATGGTTCTTGGTTATGGTTATTGTTTTTGGTTATCATTTTGGTTTAGGGACTGATGAGTCCGGGTGAAAAGTTGGTTGCATGACTGTTGAGTCATGGCAACGAGATTGGTCTCGGTGTGAGACGAAAGTTGTTTATGAGAATGAGATGGTAGCGAATACGGGAGGGTATTCGTGAGATGGTAGCGAATACGAGGAGGTATTCGTGAGTAAGAATGAAGTTGGTTAATGTTCGGGTGGAACATGGAAAGTAATGGAGGTATGTTGGTAATTTAATACATGCTGGGATTATATTCATCTAAAGTTAAGTTGCTGTTTTATCATGGTTTTATAAATCTGCTTTTCTGCAAATGAGCCTTTTTATACCTACCTTGTCATGAGCTGCATGTTGTGTTTTTCCCGCACTTGCTGAGTACATCATTGTACTCAAACTTGCATTATTATTTCATCATCAGCAGCAGGAGAAGTCTACTATGGAGACCAAGTGGAACATTAAAGCGTGTGATCTGTTCTCAACCTTGCCTGTGGAGGGAGTAGAGATGGAGCCACTTCTGCTTAGATTTGCTTCCGCATTAGAATAAAGACTTCCACTGCATAGAAATATGACTTCCGCTGTGAACATGAGTCCAAGACTCATGAGACATTGTAATAAACTCTGTTAATCGTGATAATATATAATCTGAATTCAGTTTGTGGAGCATATGTGTATGTGTGATGAACATCCTGGGCACACATATGCATTAGTTCTCGGTTCCGTGGTTTTCCACAGAATTGAGGGCGTCACAGATTGGTATCAGAGCCACGGGTTGACAGTAGGTTACACGTCTAGATAGAAACCTTAGATTGGCATTAGAGCCACGGGTTAACAGTAGGTTACACCCTTAAATAGGAGTCACAGATTGGACAGGGATTGGTAGCTAAGCCACGCTGACCCAAGGAAGCACCCTAGGACGCTTTGATTGTCTTTAAACCAACCTTGGCATAGGAAACCAGCCTTGAATAAGAGTTGTATGTGCCCTTGAAATGATTGTTTTGATTGTGTGCTTAGTGTGAGTTGTGGAACGTTTCCAAACGTTGTCCATATCCACACGTAAGTAGAAAGAGGTGTGAGATGTTTCGGCACTTGTTCACATCCTCATATGGGCTAATATATATATAGTCCAACTCACCTTGATGCATATAGTTGAAGGGACCTACCTAACCTCCTAACATTCTATTTTGATCTCTCTCACAGATGGTGAGGGGAAACACCGGCCGAAGGAACATCCGTGACAACCAAGAGGATGATCACGAGGAAGTTTCTGTTAACCCCGGAGTTGGCGAGAACAATCTGGAAAGGTTGATGGCCATGCAAAACCAGCTTATGCAAACCATGATCCAAACTTTGGGTCAGTTGTAGGCCAACCACAACCCCGTTCCGGCACCACCGCCACCACCACCGCCGGCTCATAACAGGTTGGGAGAGTTCATGAGGACTCGACCACCCACCTTTGCTCAAGCTAGTGACCCCATGGAGGCCGATGACTGGTTGAAATCCATGGAGAAGAAGCTTGCCACAGTACAGTGCAATGACTGAGAGAAGGTTCTCTTTGCGTCGCACCAACTTATGGGAGTTGCCGCTGACTGGTTGGATGCCCTATGCAACGCCCATGTCAACCCGAAAACAATCACTTGGACTGAGTTCAGGGAGAGTTTCCGCTCTCATTACATCCCTGCTAGTGTAATGATGCTCAAGAGGCAGAAGTTCGAAGGTCTCCGCCAAGGACAGAAAGGTGTGAATGAGTATCTCAATAAGTTCATACAACTGCCCCGTTATGCCCTCGAAGATGTCAACTCAGACCAGAGGAAGCAGTACCTGTTCATGAGAGGGTTGAACAATGAGATCCAGGTTCAGCTCCTCAACAATGACTACGTAAGCTTCCAGAAGCTGGTTGACAAGTCTATAGTGGTCGAAAGCAAGATCAAAGAGATCGAGCGAGAAGGCAAAAGGAAGATGCCATACCAGCCCGAAGGGAGCAATGTATGACCTCGGTACATGCCCCCAACCACACCACAGTATAGGTCAACCACTCCTACATACCGCCCTGGTCAGCCACCACAGCAACAATTCGTTGCACCAGCACCTCGCGTGCCCATGCCTCCTGCGCCTCGACTCAACAATGGTGCTCATGTTCAAAACCCCCACCCTAATGTACCTGCTGCCGTAGGCAACAGGGCATGCTTTGCATGCGGGGAGATAGGACACTTCGTGAACCAGTGCCCGAGGAAAGGCCCTGAACAGCAAGGCAACGTGCCCAAGCAGAACCCGTGACCGAACGGAGGGGACAATCAAGGAAATCGGGGACAGCAGAACTATGCTCGCGGCAACGTGAACCATGTCTCTGCTGAGGAAGCACAACAGGCTGAGGACGTCGTAATTGGTATGTTCCTTGCCAACTCCAACCCAGCCACCATCTTATTTGATTCTAGAGCATCACATTCCTTCATATCATCCAAATATGTTGCCAAACATCATCTACTCGTATCCCACTTAGAATGTGCTATGTTAGTAAATTCTCCCAGAGGAGAAATGAGGAATAATATAGTATGTCCGAAGGTAAGCCTTAAAATAAGGGGGTAGACTTCCTTGCCAACCTTATTGTCTTGGACTCCCAAGGGATCGACATCATACTCGGGATGGATTGGTTAAGTAAGCACAACGGGGTAATCCAATGTGCCGAAAGAAGCGTGCAGTTGACAAATGAGCACGGCATCCGTGTCGAGTTTGAGTCAGCCCAACAAACCACTGACAAGGCAAATTTGAACCACACCGAAGGAACAACATTGGACAGCATTCCTGTGGTTCAGGAATTTTCGGACGTGTTCCTGGAAGAGCTTCTAGGTATGCCACCTGACCGGGACATTGAGTTTGCCATTGATTTGGTACCCGGAACTGCACCCATAGCCGAGGGACCCTATAGGATGCCCGTCAATGAACTAGTAGAACTTAAGAAGCAAATTCAAGAGCAGTTGGAGAAGGGTTTTATACGTCCAAGCTCGTCACCATGGGAGAGCTTGAACTTCAAAAGGACCTGACTTATGCGGAACACCCTGTCCGAATCTTGGACGTAAAGGAAAGGGTCACCCGGAACAAGGTGATTCGATGGTGCAAGGTACAATGGAGCCATCACACAGAGGCTGAAGCCACATGGGAGCATAAAGAGGATATCAGGGCAGAATTTCCCCATCTATTTACTACTAACGAATCTCGAAGGCGAGATTCAATTTAAGGGGGGTAGATTTGTGACACCCTCATCTCGGATGTCAGCATATGTTCATGTTTTATGAAGAGAAAACATTTTAAGAAAAGTAGGAACAGAGAAAAATATCAAAAGGATAGCCAATAAGAGCTGAATCCAGTTCACAGAAAGCGCCGAAGACAACTTACCGCGACCGCTGGCCACGTATCGTGTTCGGAGCTCGTCCTTGCGAGGTGGGGAGAGGTCCGACCCTATGGGACACGTGTTGCCTCCAGAGCTAGTCATCATGGAAATCAGAGGACTCGTCACGCGGGATACGTGTCGATCTCGGAGCTCACCTCCGAGAGGTCCGGTGCTATCGAACACGTGTCACCTCCGGAGCTTATCTCCGGGAGGTCCGTCACTGTTGGACACGTGTTAACCTCGGAGCTCGTCTCTGAGGAAAGAAGAGAGGAAAGGTCTGGTACTGACACGTGGCGTGCGCGGAGCTCACCTTCGAAGGAAAAGGGAGGTCTCGCTCGTTTGGCACGCGGCACAACCGGAGCCCGTCTCTGCGGAAAGGGAGAAACCAGGACCAGGTGGACACGTGGACCCTCCGGAGCTCATCACCGCGAAGGTGACGGGTTCTGGAGCGATTTTGGAATCTGTATGCGTAGAGATACCGGAACAGAAGCCGACCCAAATTCCGCAATGATACCGCACCAAATCAACTAAAGATAAGTTGCAGGATTCAATGATAAATTGAACAAGACTCTTATTCGGGATACAATCAGATTAGGACTCTTCTCTTTCCGATTATAAATAGAACCCAAAACCTCTGGCCGAAACCACATACTTCTTTTCCAACTCCTGAGCCGACGACTTAGAGCTCTATTCTCAAACCGCCGAGTAAACCATCGACCGGAGCACGGCAAGGAAGATCGCCGGAGGGAAGCTCGACAATCTGAGGAGGACCTCGAGACCGAGAAGAACGTAAGGTAGGTCTCCAATACCACCTTACGACATCGTTGTGTTTTCTATATGTTCTTTGATTCCTTTCAAACAGAAGCCTTCTCGTGGACAGATCACTTGATGATCAGGTTGATCTAAAAGACAAGATCATCGCCACATCCACCTTTGATCCGAACACCCCTGTTCATCATAAAATCTATGCAAGCCATAACACGTGCAAACCAATCTAATAAAACTTATCTTAGGATAGCATGCATGTGCATCATCGTATTTAGTTTAAGGTTGTGTATGATATTGATTGCTATGAATCTTGTATGCACGTGATCCTACATAGCAGGACACGCTCAGGGAGCTGTCTACGATGAACTGCAGCAACAAGGTTTTGAGATCCAAGAACAACCGTAACCGCAAGAACAAGGCAAATGCTCCTTGACCATATTGATCCTATGTTTTGGGTGAAACTGTTTTGTTTGCGAAAAGGTGTGGGTACTGAGTCAAACGTGATGGGAAACCCTTTTATAGGAGTTTACTAGTTTTGGTTAAACCACCCTTGTCGCCAGGGAAGTTTATGAGTCGGGTATGGTTTTTGCTTTTTGCTTCGCTGAGTCCATGGGATTGGGAAGCGAGATAGATGTGTCTAGCTAACTGCGCTCGTAATTATATGAGAAACTGATGATGTTAATGAAAATGGATTGAAGCGAGATCTAGGCAAGACTGGGTTTGTGAATGAGGTAGCATGAGATGGTGGTTTACTTGCCGTAGATCTAAGGACCGGTTCATGCATGCACATGCCAGGATAACAGTGCCACCACAAGGCCAAGTATGGGTGCGACTTAGCTGAGTAATTAGGTAAGTTGCTAGAGTGTTATGGACTGTGGAAGGCACGGGGAATGGGAGTCGAGTGAGGACTGCCCTGGGAACTGCATGGCACAAGAGGGGGCCCGTGGGTGGGAGAATTGGAGATTCTAGCCTGCCGGTGAAACCTTAGTGAGTCCATACATCTAGTAACCCCTTTGTAAAGGCTATTTTGTGATCTCTTGACCATACACCGATGGTTGTGTACTGGTATAATGGAGGTTCTGCAGTCGCCGACGGGTGACAAAATCACAAACTTGTGGGTAAAGAGGTGCAAACTCTGCAGAGTCTAAAACTATCATGATAGCCGAGCTTACGGTCACGAGCACCTGTCTAAACTGCCATGATTAGTTGGGATGGTTCTTGGTTATGGTTATTGTTTTTGGTTATGATTTTGGTTTTGGGACTGATGAGTCCGGGTGAAAAGTTGGTTGCATGACTGTTGAGTCATGGCAACGAGATTGGTCTCGGTGTGAGACGAAAGTTGTTTATGAGAATGAGATGGTAGCGAATACGGGAGGGTATTCGTGAGATGGTAGCGAATACGAGGAGGTATGCGTGAGTAAGAATGAAGTTGGTTAATGTTCGGGTGGAACATGGAAAGCAATGGAGGTATGTTGGTAATTTAATACATGCTGGGATTATATTCATCTCAAGTTAAGTTGTTGTTTTATCATGGTTTTATAAATCTGCTTTTCTGCAAATAAGCCTTTTTATACCTACCTTGTCATGAGTTGCATGTTGTGTTTTTCCCGCACTTGCTGAGTACATCATTGTACTCAAACTTGCATTATTATTTCATCATCAGCAGCAGGAGAAGTCTACTATGGAGACCAAGTGAAACATTAAGGCGTGTGATCTGTTCTCAACCGTGCCTGTGGAGGGAGTAGAGATGGAGCCACTTCTGCTTAGATTTGCTTCCGCATTAGAATAAAGACTTCCGCTGCATAGAAATAAGACTTGCACTGTGAACATGAGTCCAAGACTCATGAGACATTGTAATAAACTCTGTTAATCGTGGTAATATATAATCTGAATTCAGTTTGTGGAGCATATGTGTATGTGTGATGAACATCCTGGGCACACATATGCATTAGTTCTCGGTATCGTGGTTTTCCACAGAATTGAGGGCGTCACATATTTCTTTTGCCTTGGACTTGGATGTGGCCTTGAGAGCAATGCTCTTCTTCTTGGATGAAGTGATCTTTGCTAGGTCGTTGACATATTGGGCTTCCTTCTCCATCATCTCCTGGTTAATGATCTTCCCTAGCACTTCATCCGGAGTCATCAAGTGAAAGTTTGGACTTTCCCGGTTTAAGGTGCATAGGGTCACATTGCAAGGCATAAAAGCTCTTATCATTCTCTTGAACACCTCATGGTCATTCCGTTTCTTGCATCCGTACGCTCGACTCTTGTTGATGAGAGTTTTGAGTCGGTTGTACATTTCTTAATGTGTTTCGCCTTCTTCCGTGGCGAACCTTCTAAGCTCTCCTTCTATCAGCTCAATCTTGTCTTCCCTCACAGATCGGTTTCCTTCATGTGCGATCTTGAGGGTGTCCCAAATATCTTTGGCGAGCTCCAACCCATCTACCTTGTTGAATTCTTCAATGCTCAGAGATGAGTTGAGCACGGCCGCTGCCTGTGCATTGCGATGGATTTGTTATTCTTGTTCTTAGGTGAGTTCATCCTTGTTTTCGGGGATATATATACCTGTACACACCACATGCCAAAGTCTTGGGTTCAAGAAAATTAGATGCAACTTCATATTGTGTTTCCACATTGTGTAGTTAGTTCCATCAAAGTGAGGTGGTTTGCCTAGAGGAATCGATAAATAACTAGAGTGAGAATTTAGACGTTCATAATTAAAAGGATATCGCGAGTAGTCTTGTTGACTACTCTTGAGCTCCTTCTTCAACTTCTCCTTCTTTTTATTCTTAGATTCCTCCTTTTCGAGGAGTGCCATGAGACGAAGAACTTCTTCTTCTTCTTCTGAGCTTGAAACGTCTTGTGGAGGAGTAATCGCTGGAGGCGGGTTAGAACCTTGTTCTTCAAAGTTGCTCGCACTTGCTCCTTTTCCCTTGATGAGATCAATTTGGCTACCGGCCTTGTCCTACATCTCCTCTCCAAGCGGTTAAGCTTTGTGGAGAGTTAGGCTCTGATACCAATTGAAAGTTGCCTAGAGGGGGGTGAATAGGCTAATAAAACCTGAAACTATTGCAAACATCGGAATAAACTTGAACGAGGTCGGACTAGTTCGGTCTGAGGGCGGACTAGTCCGATTTAGGTATAAAATTGTGTTTTTAGGTTTTCCTTTTAAGTTTGTTTAAGCGTAAGATGTATAGTAGTCAAACAATGTCACTAGTAAGTTGTGAATGATTAGATTGAAGGACAGCGGAACAATTCACAAGTGTTAACAAGAAGAAAGCTTAACAAGTAATTCTAGTGAGCGAGCGAGAAGGTAAAGGAACCAAGAGACACGATTTATCCCGAGTTTCAATTCCACACAGGAATCTACGTCCTCGTTGAGGAGTCCACAAAGGACCGGGTCTTTTCCAACCCTCCCCTCACCGAGCGATCACTAAGATCAAGCCCGGGCTCTTTCACTATTAATCAAATGTGAATACAATGCTCTTAGGGGTTACTCACAACTTGAGGCTCCCTACAACAACCTAGCAGTTTTAGGAATCAAAGTACAACAATCAAGGACTCAAATTAACAATCAGAGTGCAAGAGAGTCAAACCAAGAGCTCGAACGTCGATCACCACGTCTCTTCTCTCACATGTCCACAAACCCCTTAAGATCCTATCTTAGGGGTCAAGAGAGTGAGAAAAGAGGCTTAGAAGAGCTCTAGGAATGAGTTTTCGGTGCTAGGTATGTTCTCTATTTCATTCTCAGACGGGGGTCTCCTTTTTATAGAAATCCCGGCATGTAGCCGTTACCTACTAAAGTCTGGACTAGTACGGTCCAAACTCCGGACTAGTCCGTTCTTAAGGGACCACCCACGTCACAAGGCTACCAACTAAAGTCTAGTGATCGTTGGATTCAAACGGTCATAAAAACCCGGACTAGTCCAGCCAAGAGCGGACTAGTCTGATCTCAGTCAGGAACCTTTGTTCCGTATGAGAACGGACTAGTCTGGTAAAGGAGAACTAGTCCGGCCCCAAGGGCGTACTAGTGCGGTCTTACCAGACTTAGTCTAAGAAACTCTCTAATCTAGGGTTGCGGACTAGTCCAGCCAACTTTGGACTAGCCCGAGCTCACACAGGAACCTTTGTTCCGTCCTAAACCGGACTAGTCTGAAGGGACCGGACTAGTCCGGCCTATGGAGCGGACTAGTCCGAAGTCACTCAGAGACTCCTTCTCCGCACCCTAACGGCTTAGCCCGCTTAGCGGACTAGTCCGACCAACTAAGCGGACTAGTCCGACCTTTCGAGACTTAGTCTCATAAAGGCTCAGACTCACTCGATGACGGACTAGTCCGGCCTAAAACGGACAAGTCCGAACTCACTCAGAGACTTGTTGTCCGGTCTAAAATGGACTAGTCCGTGTTGGAACGGACTAGTCCGGCCCGTAGTCCGGACAAGTCCGGTCTTCCCTTTTTCAGCCATACCTATAACTACTTTCTCTCACGATTCTAACTTTCTAACTTTAGTTTGAGCTCTCTAATGATTCTCAAGCACTCTAAAAGAGAAGATCCTTTACACAACTCAAAAGATTTAAAACTCAATAGAAAATTTCTATTTTCCACTCTTGCGAGTCTTCTTCTTTTTCTTTTGCTTCTTGGGAGACTCCATATCCATTCCTTTTGATAAGCACATGTGCTCATACTCAGTAGAATCATTAGTATCTTAATTATCGTCATCAATCATCCAAAACCCTCGGGGATTACCTAGATGCACTTTCAATGGGTCGACAAAGTCAAGGAGAAATTGCACTGTCAGGTCGCGCATTCAAGGCTCGCGCCTTCCCCTAAAGCATGGCGCGAAGTGCACGCCTTCGTCTTGAGCCTGTTCGCCATTACAGTGACAAGACAAGACAGTGAGGCGTTACAGCGGTACAGTGCCGCCCAACGGCACGAAGCTGACCAAGTAGAGCGAGAAGACGCGGTGGCAAGACATCGTCTTCATCATCACCTGACACACGGACAGGGGCACTCAGCACGCCACGCGGCGGGACTTAACTCCCCCACCGACTACTCTACTGAGAGGGCAAAATCCTAGATCATGTATAGGGTTCACATAGATTCGGGGCCACCTGTCGGGCCTCAAGACTCATTGTAACCACCTCAGCCTTGGACTACAAAAGGACCGGGGTGTCCACCCGACAAGGGGTTCGCGACCCAGCACCCTCACTCACTCATACGCGAAGACGATACAACAAGCACTCCCGTGGACCTAGGGTATTACGCTTCGGTGGCCTGAACCACGTAAATCTCGGTGTTCACCTGCTTTCTCGAGCACGATCGCATAGAGGACGTCAAGCCCCCTCCAATCAAAGAACCTCGCCGGCTGCTTCCGTAACAGGCCGGGAGGAGTGTCGCAGCTCACACACTCCGACAGTAATCCTTACTTCCGAACGACATTGATGATCGGGTTGGAAAAACGCTACTGCCTATTGAATGTCAAATGAAATTAAAGGAGCTGGATGTAGTGACAGAGATTAGGGTGGAAGCTAAACGTGTCACTGAATTCTTTTCAATAAAATGCACTTTATTTAAATCAAAAGCATCAAAGTGATATAAAGAATTTGCACCTAGCTTACATGTCACCAAAAATAGTGGCTTTGAGTTAAAGGGAGAAACGTCATTTATTTCACAACAAAGAGAGTATATAGTACCAGTTTGTAAGGGTCTCAGTTTTTGACACATAATTGAAGTGTTCATCACCACACCACACACCTCATTTGAGGAAAGATGATGAACACAAATGAAGAGCAAGTAACCACCATCAACATGTTCATTAGAGAACAAACTCACACATTGCAAAAGTGGTATTTCCCACATGTGATATAGGTGGGCTGGACATATGAAAACTCCTACACTTTGCTAAGGATGTCCATGCCAAGTTTCACCCAAATTCAAAACCTATTTGAGGTCATTTTGGGTATAGTTAGAAAGAGGGCAGTTTGAAACCATATTCAAATTCAAACTGTTTTTATCCCATGAATTTAAAAGTGGGAGGCATCTTCTTATTCAGCACATTTTTGTGAGCTCACACACCAATTTTCACTCCATTTGGAGTTGATCTTGACGTGAGCTAAGTGGGACAAATTCAAACTTTATTTGAATTCAAAACTGAACTTGTGCTGAAATTCATTCAAACCAAATCCAATTTGAACTTTGATCAATTCAAATGGCTCATGGGTGAATAATTTGAATCACCAGGGGTATTTTCGGGCTCACTGTTTACAACAGTGATTAGGAGTAAATTTCAGAGGTTAAAACCCCGGGTGGGACCCACATGTCATAGAGAGAAGGAGGCAAAACTTGCACACAAAGTCATAGCCTCGGTGGGAAATTCCACCGAGCAGCTGTCGGCTGTGCCACCGAGCAGCTGCCGGCGCCACCAGCTGCTTCCCCTCTCCGCGCGCTGGCGCCCAGGGCGGCTCGCTCGCGCCCCCACGCGACCGTCACCGCCTCAACGGGGTGAAGACCGGGTGCCTTCTTATCCCCATGAGCGACACTGGGCGGCGCCATTCCTTTCCTTCCCGAGCTCTCGGTCGATCGGGAAAACACAGCAAACAATCGTGTCCTCGCCTCTCCGAGTTGCCAGGCAACATCCTGAGCTCGAGCACCACCCTCCCAATGCCTGAACCACCGGGTTTCGGCCCCTGTTCCCGTGATCAACGACGACCGCCGCAGTTTAGCTGAAGGACGGCGATCGGTCTCACGTGGGCAGCACACTACAGCCACTTCCACGGCCGAGCAAGGGCGGCAACAGGAGCGCACGGACTCCACGCTGCTTCCACCTGAAGCTCAAGCCACGCCGTGAACTCTCGCCGGCGAATTCTCAGTTTTTGCTCCGGTGACCGTAAACCAAGCTTCCGGTACGGTTTCTTTAAATTCTCGCTCTATGATCTTTTGGAGGTTATCAAATCTTGCACGTAGACGCTGGACTAGCCGGCGATCAAGTTCTTTTCTGCATCCGTGGCGTGAAACTGTCTAGGAGTGACAAATTTCGAGCTCGATCGAGGGCGGTCATGGCGGGCACGATCGGTCACACGGTGCCGACCAACTTGCCGCCATCCCTAAACCCTTTTGACACCTTGTCGAGCTTCCTAGAGGTACACTGATGCTGTAGGACCATTTGTTCGAGGTGTTGGCGGGTTAGGACCCACGGTCGACGACGCCGAACCTCAACCGAGGCCGCGGCACGTCGCCGAGCTATTTCCGGTCACCCCCAGCCCGACCTGACACCACCGACGTGTTCCTCGACGTCGACAACCCCCAGGCGGCGAGTTTCAGACCATGGGAGGTCCGGCAGCGGCGAGCCGGCGAGCCCCGAGTCTGCTCCGGCGAGGTCGGCGGCGCGGGCGCGAGAGAACGGCGGGAGGAAGACGAAGCCGGCTGGCCCACGTGTCAGCGGCTGAAGAATTCAAATCGGGATCGGGTGTGGCCGGGGATCGGCTGTACTGGCGCGCAAATACCCTGTAAGCTCCGGTGTGCCGGACACCTCCGCGCTCGACACGTGTGGTATCTCCGGTGTGCCGGACACCTCCGCGCTCGACACGTGTCCCCGCGGGCCCCCGAGAATTTAAACTTTTCCCCCGATTTTCAGAATTCTTCCAAACTTCAAATCCTCATAACTTTGGCTAGAAAGCTCCAAATCGAGTGAACCAAATTTTGCTGGATTCAGCTCTCAGAGTACTTTCCAGCAAATCAAGTTTCACTTCATGAAATTCCTTATTTATCCAGAATTAATTCCTCAAAATTTAAAATGTTTGGAATTGTAACTGGAGAATCCTTTGGAGTAAAATCCTGAACTTTTGCTGGGACGTTCACCAAAATATCCCTGAACTACCATAAAAATTTCAGACCCATTGGAGCTCATTTGATCCACCTAATGGTGTGATTAGTGAAACTGTTCCAGAGAAAATAGAAAATATTCAGAAACATTTTCAGAATTTTCTCTGAAATTGTTTAGCTCATATCTTTAGCTAGGAACCTTCAGATTAAGTGACACCAACTCCATTAGAACCCTCTGAAAATCTAGTTTTCAGAAAGTGATAGTTTGTTTCATGAAAATCCTTAGAACACCCTAAAAGCCTTCAATTAAAGTCAAGTACATAATTAATTGTGGAGGGCTCAAATGAGCTTTGCTGCAACTAAAACTTGACCAAGTCCCTGTTTAGGTTGTATCCAAGCCACAGTAAAAGTTTCACAGTCATTAGGCTGGTCTAGCAAGAGTTGTAGACTTCACAAGTTTAAAGGTTAATACAAATGCATTTAAATTAATACATATACTGCTTCTATCATGTAGTCGCTAAGGTCGAGGAGGAACCCGAAGTCCTAGACTTCGTTACTCCGGAGGAGCAGCTAGCCTATGACCAAGAGCAGCAAGGCAAGCTCCGGTTTGCATTAAACTTTTTACAAATTTTTATTGTTTTGAGCACATACTTGTTTACTTTATTCTTTGTATTGGAGTCCTGTGTGGAAACCCAAGTGCATAGCCAAGAACACCATGGGTTGGGTTTAGGATTGCAAACCCCGTTAGCCACTGCCATGCTAAGATAGTGTAGGATTCGGTACAAGTCGAGTAGTTGGAACTACTCGCGAGCATAGGCTAGAGGCACTCGACTCGGGTAGTGTTAGCAGATGAAACACATGGCAAGAAAATGAGACCAAGCGGAGAGTAAGGGCAGAAGGACTTTGGGGCCTGTGTGCTGTAGCTCCGCTTGTGTCGATTGAGGACCGAGCCATGTGCGGGCCTGTTGAACAAGCTAGAACAGTACCGAAGACCTACCGGTTATATGGGAACCGGGAAACTGATGTAACTCGGGTAGCTGGGTGTTGAGGCATAGCTGGTCGTTCAGAGGGTAGGTTGAGAGCTCGAGGTGTAAATCGGCTGGCGGCACTGAGATGCGTGTGCAGAGACCTCTTGCTCGGGACGATTGGACCGGTTCAACATTTGGCTAACGGGTGAAAGGTAGTCGCGTACGGCGTCCGTGATGGTTGTTGTAGGCAACATCGAGTACGGGCGTACGTGACGGGTTGTTCGGGTAACCCTGCAGGTGTAAATCGATTATAATCGCCGTCCCTCGCAATCAGTGAGTACCACTTGTTCACTGTACCGTGACGTAGAAAGAATAGGCTAGTTACATGTTAAAATGCTGCTGATTGAAAGATGGACTTTGCTTGTTAATGGTTTGTTGTAGTTTAGAGCTAATTAAAGTTCATTTCAACTTTGGGCAAAGTACATGAGAGAATTGCGTTTCTTGTTTGATCGCGGCTCTCTCATGTGCCTTAGCGCAAGGTTCTCCACAACCTGCTGCTAAAACTTGAAAGTAAGGTTCCACTAATTAGGCGAGTCCTTTGCAAATGATTTTTCCCCATGTACCTATCACCCCTCATGTATAAGTTCCATGTTTAGGTGAGACGGGTCAGACTTGCTGAGCCTTCGTGCTCACTGCTTGTGTTTGAAGCTTTTGCAGGGTTCTATGAGGAAGGGACTCCCGAAGAGGAGACGGAACCCCAGGAGGGGAACCCCGTCGAGTGGGAGTCGTGCACGCTGCAGAGTTAGTGTGTGTGTGTGCTAGCAAGGACACGTTCAAGGGCTGAACGTGAACTTGATGCGTAGTCTACGCCCGTGAGTGTAGACTAGACATATTTTGATGTAAACATGTTCATAAACTTGTTTATGTAATAAAATTTTCCGCTTCCACTTTGTACCTTTGACGTGTGTTATACGGTGCTGTGCAATGCAGCACCCCTCAGCGTGATCCTGGCTCAACAGGACCTTGGGGTCGTGTCAGCGTTGGTATCAGAGCTCGCTTGAGGTTTAACACAGTACAAAGGTCTTTTTTTTCAAAAATCCAGTGAGGAACGAGTTAGTAGCCCGTATAAGGATGTTATTAGCATATAGAAAGTGGCATATTAACCTATTTGTTATGTCGGAAAATCATGCATCTAGGGACGTTCATGTCTTGGGGGTGCATGTAAGCGTTGTCCACCAGTGCGCACAAGCTGAAGGGTGGAGCCCCACGGGTTCCAGGTGACCCGACCCGCTTTAGTATCCTCTACGACTCTTCATGTCGTTTGGGGTATTCGAGCAACGTCTGTCCCTGGCGTGCGTGGTGCAACTTGGGATACCCCGTCACGTGGTCTGAAACGTGAACACGTAACTCAAGGCGTGTTTGGCTTGAGAACATCCGGGCGAGTGATGACGGCCGGGTGTACGAACTGTATGGATTCCGGGCTCGGTGTGCAGTCGAGTCTGATGATTGTTTGAGTTTCTGCAGGTAGCCTGACCATGAAACGGTAGACGTGTAGCATCCGTGTGCGAGTGACGTTTAGTGCCACTGAAATAACGAAGCCGGCTAAGTCCGGTATAGGTTTTTCTTTGTGAGGACGTAGTACCGACATAATCTGGTGACGCATCGATGTCACACCCAACTAAATGAACAAATTCATTTAAAACTTGAAAGTTTTGATCCAAAGTAGTAAAACTTGATGTAACTCCTTCCCTTGAACAGGATATTCAAAGTTAACAAGTTTTCAACTTATAGGTTGTTAAGGACAGAGCACTCTGTTTTCAGCTGAATCAAGGCTGAAGTTAATCAGAGGTTAGAGGTTGAGTTCTTTCGAGGTTGGGGTCATATGATAATTTATGGAAAGCTTTGGAAGAGCTTTACAACTTTTCTGTTGAGTTCCCAGAGGTGTTTCATCCCTTAACCACTCGAAAAATGCAGTAGAGTTGAAACTGTCCAGAAAACAGGACAGAGTAAAGACTCTCTGTAGACTCTCTGTAAATTAAGCATAACTTCCTGCATAAAAATCCAAAAATAGAAAATGAGGTAGTTATGGAAAGCTTATGAGATGGGTTACAACTTTGTAACATAAAGTTTTGTCATATTAGGAACAGAAGTAACTGGGATTCTTGGATCAAATCAGTACCTAAGGCAGGGAGGTGCTGTCCAATTGTTTCCAGAAATTCTGTTAACTTTGACATCTCATAACTTTTGAACCAAGACAGATCTTAGGCCAAGAAAATACTTTCTGGAAAGGTATTGAAGTTAGCTTTAACTTTGATGTTGAGCTCCAGAATTAGTTTTGCTTTTAACATGGCCTAAATCAGGTTGAAATGGAAACTGGTCAGGGCTGTCATGGGAACAGCAGATCAGCAGTCAAATTTGTTTAAAATTTGAACTATGTTTCCAAGTTTTATGGGTTCAATGACATGTTTTATGTTATAACTCAGAGGTTTACTGTTTAAATAAATATTTGACAATTCTCAAATATATTTTTACAGATGGCAGCAGATAAACAGTTGGAGAACGGGTGGGTGGTTTCCCACTGTTCTGACCGTAGCGGCTACCCGGAAGCATTGTGGCAAATGCTCCAATATTTCGGGTACAATCAGATGCCGCAGTACTTCGCCAAGGAAGAAGGCGAAGAGGGGAACAAGACGTGGACAATCCATGTCGAAGTCCCTGCAGGACCTACGCCACCCGGTTGGGTGCCGTTCACCGTCACGGTGAGAGGAAGACAACCGGAAGGAATATGGCAAGTGGCAGCCCGTGACACTATGTCACGTTTCTGCCAACTACACGTGCAGGCTATGGGGGGCACTACATACGCACTCGTTCCGATGGAGGGACGGGCTCAGCATGTGTGGGAAGAGAGGTACCTGGAAGCAACGGATCCGAGTTGCCCAAGGTACAACCCCGCGGAGGCAAATCTCAGCCTCTTGATGAGGGCGGGAAACGCCGTGATGGACAGCCAAGCTGTTCATACGGAGCATCTCACCACGAAGCTCAAAGAGAACACGAGCCGTGGAGACCATTTCGAGAGTGCCCACAGTGCACTCCGCAATGTGCTCCTTCCGATGATCAAACGACTGAATGAACAACATAATCAGTTGCATCGTCTGAAGAAGGCGAAGAGAAAAAGCCGTGTCGACGTCACGGCGTTACAAGAACTGGTACAAAATCTGACCCAGCAGAATGAGAAACTTACTCAAGAGCGGGACAACGCCATTGAGGAAGGACAAGGCTGGGAAGAGGACTACAACCAGGCTATGGACGAGGTGCATGCTTTGCAGGACCTCGTGCCTCCGGTATTGGGCATACCGGTGGTCTTGGGCCTTCCAGCAATGGGAGAACCCGGGATGGGTGAAGAGGTGGTAGATCCAGAACCACCAGCAGAGGTACCGGAGGAGGACGACCCGCAGGAGGTCGAGTTCTACTCTGAGTAGAGGGTTACAGTTGCCATGTAGGGCAGCCAGGGTAGTGTAGCCCAAATTTTGTAATCGGTGACATGTCGTGTAGACAGTAGCGTATGTATAGGTAGTGATGACATGAGCACGACTTCTCGGAGATCCGAGAATAATGTATCTTGTATAAAGTTTATGCTTTATTAATATATGTGAATGTTGTGCAAATTAATCATGTGTCACTTCAATACCTACTGTTGCTTATGGAATTTTAAGTAAGACATGTGCTAATCGCTGCTGTTTTGAATTTCAGAATGACGCGTACTCGTGCCAACCCTGACGTTGGGGGTACCAGTTAAGGGGGAGAGACCTCCCAACCACCTCCCGAGGACTCCTCGGGACAGCAGCAGCAATAGCAACAGCAAACACCGCCACCGCCACTGCCAACGGTTACATTGGCCGACATCGTCGCGGCAATGGCGGGCTCACATCAGCAGCACACGGAGTTGCTGCAAACGCTTATTGCTAATACGTCTCTCCCAGAGAGACGTCAATACCGGGAGGAGCGTCAACAAAGCTCCTACTCCGACTTCCTGGCGACTCATCCCCCGGTATTCTCAAGGGCGGATGAACCACTTGACGCGGACAACTAGCTCCGCACCATAGAGATGAAGTTCGGGCTGCTCCGGATAAGTGAGCAGCGCAAGACTCAGTTCGCGGTCCAGCAGCTCCAAGGATCCGCGAGCGCGTGGTGGGCCAACTTCTATGCTTCACAGCCCACCGACTGAGTGATGACCTGGACGGAGTTCCGGACGGCCTTCAGGGCCTATCATATACCGCCAGGTTTAATGAAGAGGAAGATGCAAGAGTTCTTACACCTGCAGCAAGCGAGCCGGAACGCGCTGGAATACTCCAGAGCGTTCAACGATCTCGCGCTCTACGCGTCGTATCACGCAGATACGGACGAGAAGTGGCGGGACCACTTTTACCAGGGGCTTAACCCGCTCCTGAAGGACAAGTTGGCGATGTTCAATCGCGGCAGCCTCAACGGCATCATTGATGCTGCGATTGTTCAGGAGGACTCCGGCAAGGAGTTGGCGGCGGCAGAGCGAAAGCGAAGCGCGCCGCAAAGCAGCGGAGAAGGGGGCGGTCCTTCTCAGAAGTTTCGGATGGTGAATCGCCCACCATCAGGTTCACGCTGGCAGCCACCACAGCGGTCGATGCCGTTCCGCAGTCGGCCGTACTCTTCACCGGCATTCAGGCCGGCACTGCCAGTACCACCGCAACAACAACAGCAGCAGCGGACGATGCCGCGTTCGTTTGCACCTCAGCAACGCATGCTGGGCTTTCGTCCACCGAGCACTCCACCAGCAGCGGCCACATGTTACAAGTGTGGTCGTCCAGGACACTTCGCGAGCAGTTGCCCGGAGAGGCAAGGCGGCAGAGTGGTACCACAGTTTCCGGGGAGGAATCAACCCCGGAACCCTACTAATGCGCGGTGGACAAACCCTAGGCCCGGCACCGTCCACCAGCTTGCCATTGAGGACGTGCCGGAGGGCGAGCCAATCCTTGCGGGTATGTTCCAACTCCACCAGCATCCCGCTATAGTACTATTTGATTCAGGCGCCACGCATAGCTTCATTAGCCAAGCTTTCATTGATAAGTATAGCTTTCAAATACTACCCAACGATAGTCCTTATGTGATCTGTTCACCGTGTGGGAAAATCTCAGCAAGCATGATGGTCCCAAAAGCGCCATTGTGCTTAGAGGGTAGAGTCTACCCTACGTCTCTCATAATCTTAGAGGGACAAAAGGTCGATGTCATCTTAGGGATGTCGTGGTTAACCCGCCACGGCGCTGTTTTAGACACCGTCCTCTGAGTCGTGCACTTGAACTCAGAAGTGCACGAGTCTCACTCATTATTTCTGGACAGTCCAGAAATAAAACTTCCAAGTGTCTATCAAGCCACAACCATCAGATTGGAAGATATTCCAGTGGTCCGAGAGTTCCCTGATGTATTTCCGGACGATTTGTCGGGATGCCGCCTGATAGAGAGGTGGAGTTCAAGATTGAACATGCACCGGGAACCATGCCAATATCCCGAAGGCCGTACAAGATGGCGCCCAAGGAGTTGGCTGAACTGAAGACTCAGCTCACGGACCTTCTGGAGAAGGGTTTTATTAGGCCGAGCTCCTCGCCATGGGGCTGTTCGGCATTATTTGTCAAGAAGAAGGATGAGACGTTGCGGCTTTGCATGGACTATCGTCGATTAAATGCCGTAACCATCAAGAACAAGTACTCGTTGCCACGGATCGACATGTTGTTTGATCAGTTGGTCGAAGCAAAGATCTTTTCCAAAATGGACTTAAGATACGGGTACCATCAGATTAAGATAAGGGCCGAGGACATTCCGAAGACGGCTTTCTCGACGAGGTACGGGCTTTATGAATACCTGGTTATGTCCTTCGGCCTCACCAATGCCCCAGCTCACTTCATGTACTTGATGAACTCGGTATTCATGCCGGAGCTGGACAAGTTTGTCGTGGTCTTCATCGACGACATCCTGGTATATTCCAAGTCGGAGGAAGATCACAAGAAACATCTGCGTATAGTCTTACAACGGCTGCGGGATCACAAGTTATAAGCAAAATTCAGCAAATGCGAGTTTTGGATATCGCAAGTGCCTTTCCTCGGGCATATCATCTCAGCGGAGGGTATCGCTGTGGACCCAAGCAAGATCACTCAAGTGCTGAATTGGAAATCCCCGAGAACTGTTCACGAGGTACAGAGTTTCCTCGGACTCGCGGGATATTATCGGAGGTTCATTCCGAACTTCTCGAAGATTGCCAAGCCAACGACAAAGCTTCTGAAGAAGGCTACCAAATATGTTTGGAGTCCAGCATGTGAAGCAGCATTCAAGGCTTTAGTCAAGCACCTGACATCAGCACCGGTTTTGGCGCAGCCAGACACAACAAAACCGTTCGATGTGTACTGCGATGCATCCGGCATTGGGCTCGGATGTGTGCTGATGCAAGACCGAAGGGTGGTCGCGTATGGGTCACGGCAGCTTAGAAACCATGAGCAAAATTATCCAAATCACGATTTGGAGCTCGCTGCCGTGGTACTTGCACTAAAAATGTGGAGGCACTACCTACTCGGTAACCTCGTACATTTATATACCGACCACAAAAGCCTCAAGTACATATTCACTCAGAAGGAGCTGAACATGAGGCAACGAAGATGGTTAGAACTGATAAAGGATTACGAGATAGAGATCCATTATCATCCGGGCATGGCAAACGTAGTGGCAGATGCGCTGAGCCGCAAGTCACACGTCAATAATCTGACCATCAGACCGTTGGAAGAGAGCGAACCACCACTACATGTGATTCCACACGGAGCTCTCTACAACCTAGCTTTGATCCCCACCATCCGTGAAGAGATAGCGGCAGCCCAGAAGAATGACAAGGGCATGTCACATTTGCAGAGACGTGTAGACAGTGGGGAGTTGAAATGTTTCCGAAAGGACGGAGACGACGTCCTATCGTTCAAGGACCGGATCATCGTACCCCGAAACCCGGAACTACGGAAGAAGATCTTTGATGAGGCTCACTTATCAAAGTTCTCTATTCACCCCGGCAGCAACAAGATGTATCAAGAACTCCGAAGAAAGTTTTGGTGGACACGGATGAAGCGCGAGGTTGCAAAATACGTGTCCGAGTGTGATACATGTCGAAGGGTGAAGGCAGATCATATGCGGAAACCAGGACTGCTGCAACCACTGGGCATTCCTGCCTGGAAGTGGGAGGATGTGAGCATGGACTTCATCGTCGGTTTACCCAACACTTTGCAGGAACATGATTCTGTGTGGGTGATCGTCGATCGGCTCACCAAAGTTGCCCATTTCATCCCGGTCAACACAAATTACAACGCCAAGAAGTACGCTGAACTGTACATCTCACGGATCCTATGCTTATACGGCGTACCCCGTACCATCATATCGAACCGGGGCACTTTATTTGAGTCCCGTTTTTGGGAGCAGCTGCACGCTGCCTTGGGGACGAAGCTGATCCGTAGTTCAGCCTACCACCCGCAGACGGATGGGCAAACGGAGCGGGTAAATCAAATCTTAGAAGACATGCTACGAGCTTGCGCTATCAACCACGGCAAGAATTGGGATGATCACTTGCCGTTAGCTGAGTTCTCGTACAACAATGGGTACCAAGCCAGCATCAAGATGGCGCCCTACGAGGCGCTATACGGGCGGAAATGCCGCGCACCGTTGAACTTGTGTGAGTCTGGCGAAAGGATTACCTTCGGGATTGACCTCGTCAACAACGCGGAAGAAAAGGTTCGCCTGATTCAAGCGAACCTAAAAGCCGCTCAATCCCGACAGAAATAGTATGCGGACCGGAGAAGGCGCCCATTACAATTCGAAGTTGGAGATCACGTATACCTACGGGTGTCTCCAATGAAGGGCGTAAACAGATTTGGGGTGAGAGGAAAGTTGGCACCCCGATTCATCGGTCCATTCTAGATTACCGAAAGATGTGGATCGGTAGCATACCGGCTGAAATTACCCGAAGCACTTTCCGGTGTGCACGACGTCTTTCACATTTCCCAGCTGAGGAAGTGTCTCAAGCTATCAACTACCGTTCAGCTGGAAGGTATTGAAGAACTGCAACCGGATCTCACCTATCGGGAGGAACCGGTGCAGATTATTGATGAAAAGGCCCGAACCACACGCAACTGTACGTTGTGGTTCTACAAGGTTCTATGGAGTAATCACTCCATGGACGAAGCGACATGGGAGAGCGAAGAATTCCTTCGCGCTAACTACCCCAACTTTTTCACGTCGCATATCCGGTAATTTCCCACCGTCCTCTCTCTCATTTTCACCTTATAATCTCGGGACGAGATTCTTTTAAGGGGGGAGGAATGTAAGAGTCTCAGTTTTTGACACATAATTAAAGTGTTCATCACCACACCACACACCTCATTTGAGGAAAGATGATGAACATAAATGAAGAGCAAGTAACCACCATCAACATGTTCATTAGAGAACAAACTCACACATTGCAAAAGTGGTATTTCCCACATGTGATATAGGTGGGCTGGACATATGAAAACTCCTACACTTTGCTAAGGATGTCCATGCCAAGTTTCACCCAAATTCAAAACCTATTTGAGGTCATTTTGGGTATAGTTAGAAAGAGGGCAGTTTGAAACCATATTCAAATTCAAACTGTTTTTATCCCATGAATTTAAAAGTGGGAGGCATCTTCTTATTCAGCACATTTTTGTGAGCTCACACACCAATTTTCACTCCATTTGGAGTTTATCTTGACGTGAGCTAAGTGGGACAAATTCAAACTTTATTTGAATTCAAAACTGAACTTGTGCTGAAATTCATTCAAACCAAACCCAATTTGAACTTTGATCAATTCAAATGGCTCATGGGTGAATAATTTGAATCACCAGGGGTATTTTGGGGCTCACTGTTTACAACAGTGATTAGGAGTAAATTTCAGAGGTTAAAACCCCGTGTGGGACCCACATGTCATAGAGAGAAGTAGGCAAAACTTGCACACAAAGTCATAGCCTCGGTGGGAAATTCCACCGAGCAGCTGTCGGCTGTGCCACCGAGCAGTTGCCGGCGCCACCAGTTGCTTCCCCTCTCCGCGCGCTGGCGCCCAGGGCGGCTCACTCGCGCCCCCAAGCGACCGTCACCGCCTCAACGGGGTGAAGACCGGGTGCCTTCTTATCCCCGTGAGCGACTCTGGGCGGCGCCATTCCTTTCCTTCCCGAGCTCTCGGTCGATCGGGAAAACACAGCAAACAATCGTGTCCTCGCCTCTACGAGTTGCCAGGAAACATCCTGAGCTCGAGCACCACCCTCCCAACGCCTGAACCACCGGGTTTCGGCCCCTGTTCCCGTGATCAACGACGACCGCCGCAATTTAGCTGAAGGACGGCGATCGGTCTCATGTGGGCAGCACACTACAGCCACTTCCACGGCCGAGCAAGGGCGGCAACAGGAGCGCATGGACTCCACGCTGCTTCCACCTGAAGCTCAAGCCACGCCGTGAACTCTCGCCGGCGAATTCTCAGTTTTTGCTCTAGCGACCGTAAACCGAGCTTCCGGTACGGTTTCTTTAAATTCTCGCTCTATGATCTTTCGGAGGTTATCAAATATTGCACGTAGACGCTGGAATAGCCGGCGATCAAGTCTTTTCTGCATCCGTGGCGTGAAACTGTCTAGGAGTGACAAATTTCGAGCCCGATCGAGGACGGTCATGGCGGGCACGATCGGTCACACGGTGCCGACCAACTTGCCGCCATCCCTAAACCCTTTTGACACCTTGTCGAGCTTCCTAGAGGTACACTGATGCTGTAGGACCATTTGTTCGAGGTGTTGGCGGGTTAGGACCCACGGTCGACGACGCCGAACCTCAACCGAGGCCGCGGCACGTCGCCGAGCTATTTCCGGTCACCCCCAGCCCGACCTGACACCACCGACGTGTTCCTCGACGTCGACAACCCCCAGGCGGCGAGTTTCAGACCATGGGAGGTCCGGCAGCGGCGAGCCAGCGAGCCCCGAGTCTGCTCCGGCGAGGTCGGCGGCATGGGCGCGAGAGAACGGCGGGAGGAAGACGAAGCCGGCTGGCCCACGTGTCAGCGGCTGAAGAATTTAAATCGGGATCGGGTGTGGCTGGGGATCGGCTGTACTGGCGCGCAAATACCCTGTAAGCTCCGGTGTGCCAGACACCTCCGCGCTCGACACGTGTGGTATCTCCGGTGTGCCGGACACCTCCACGCTCGACACGTGTCCCCGCGGGCCCCTGAGAATTTAAACTTTTCCCCCGATTTTCAGAATTCTTTCAAACTTCAAATCCTCATAACTTTGGCTAGAAAGCTCCAAATTGAGTGAACCAAATTTTGCTGGATTCAGCTCTCGGAGTAATTTCCAGCAAATCAAGTTTCACTTCATGGAATTCCTTATTTCTCCAGAATTAATTCCTCAAAGTTTAAACTGTTTGGAATTGTAACTGGAGAATCCTTTGGAGTAAAATCCTGAAATTTTGCTGGGACGTTCACCAAAATATCTCTGAACTACCATAAAAATTTCAGACCCATTGGAGCTCATTTGTTCCACCTAATTGTGTGATTAGTGAAACTGTTCTAGAGAAAATAGAAAATGTTCAGAAACATTTTCAGAATTTTCTCTGAAATTGTTTAGCTCATATCTTTAGCTAGGAACCTTCAGATTAAGTGAGACCAACTCCATTAGAACCCTCTAAAAATCTAGTTTTCAGAAAGTCATAGTTTGTTTCATGAAAATCCTTAGAACACCCTAAAAGCCTTCAATTAAAGTCAAATATATAATTAATTGTGGAGGGCTCAAATGAGCTTTGCTGCAACTAAAACTTGACCAAGTCCCTGTTTGGATTGTAACCAAGCCACAGTAAAAGTTTCACAGTCATTAGGCTGGTCTAGCAAGAGTTGTAGACTTCACAAGTTTAAAGGTTAATATAAGTGCATTTAAATTAATACATATACTGCTTCTATCATGTAGTCGCTAAGGTCGAGGAGGAACCCGAAGTCCTAGACTTCGTTACTCCGGAGGAGCAGCTAGCCTACGACCAAGAGCAGCAAGGCAAGCTCCAGTTTGCATTAAACTTTTTACAAATTTTTATTGTTTTGAGCACATAGTTGTTTACTTTATTCTTTGTATTGGAGTCCTGTGTGGAAACCCAAGTGCATAGCCAAGAACACCATGGGTTGGGTTTAGGATTGCAAACCCCGTTAGCCACTGCCATGCTAAGATAGTGTAGGATTCGGTACAAGTCGAGTAGTTGGAACTACTCGCGAGCATAGGCTAGAGGCACTCGACTCGGGTAGTGTTAGCACATGAAACACATGGCAAGAAAATGAGACCAAGCGGAGAGTAAGGGCAGAAGGACTTTGGGGCCTGTGTGTTGTAGCTCCGCTTGTGTCGATTGAGGACCGAGCCGTGTGCGGGCCTGTTGAACAAGCTAGAACAGTACCGAAGACCTACCGGTTATATGGGAACCGGGAAACTGATGTAACTCGGGTAGCTGGGTGTTGAGGCATAGCTGGTCGTTCAGAGGGTAGGTTGAGAGCTCGAGGTGTAAATCGGCTGGCGGCACTGAGATGCGTGTGCAGAGACCTCTTGCTCGGGACGATTGGACCGGTTCAACATTTGGCTAACGGGTGAAAGGTAGTCGCGTACGGCGTCCGTGATGGTTGTTGTAGGCAACATCGAGTACGGGCGTACGTGACGGGTTGTTCGGGTAACCCTGCAGGTGTAAATCGATTATAATCGCCGTCCCTCGCAATCAGTGAGTACCACTTGTTCACTGTACTGTGACGTAGAAAGAATAGGCTAGTTACATGTTAAAATGCTGCTGATTGAAAGATGGACTTTGCTTGTTAATGGTTTGTTGTAGTTTAGAGCTAATTAAAGTTCATTTCAACTTTGGGCAAAGTACATGATAGAAATGTGTTTCTTGTTTGATTGCGGCTCTCTCATGTGCCTTAGCGCAAGGTTCTCCACAACCTGCTGCTAAAACTTCAAAGTAAGGTTCCACTAATTAGGCGAGTCCTTTGCAAATGATTTTCCCCATGTACCTATCACCCCTCATGTATAAGTTCCATGTTTAGGTGAGACGGGTCAGACTTGTTGAGCCTTCGTGCTCACTGCTTGTGTTTGAAGCTTTTGCAGGGTTCTATGAGGAAGGGACTCCCGAAGAGGAGACGGAACCCCAGGAGGGGAACCCGTCGAGTGGGAGTCGTGCACGCTGCAGAGGTAGTGTGTGTGTGCTAGCAAGGACACGTTGAAGGGCTGAACGTGAACTTGATGCGTAGTCTACGCCCGTGAGTGTAGACTAGACATATTTTGCTGTAAACATGTTCATAAACTTGTTTATGTAATAAAATTTTCCGCTTCCGCTTTGTACCTTTGACGTGTGTTATACGGTGCTGTGCAATGCAGCATCCCTCAGCGTGATCCTGGCTCGACAGGACCTTGGGGTCGTGTCACAGTTTAATTTAATTCTTCGTACTAAGTAACCACTTAAGGCTTCGTTTGGCTGCCCGGGGTGCATTTCCACATGTGAACTTAACACCGCGTGGAAATGGTGGTCCATCAAATCCCTGCCATCAGACGTGATTTTTAATATCCTCTAAAACGTAATCCCCTTCTGTATTTGGCACTGGGGGATCGGGGAAAGCCCACTTGAAGAGTAAAAAGTGTTGATTCAGCTGCTTAGGTTGATGCATTCGTTCAAATAAGACACTAAAAATCAAAATAAAAGGATTGGGGGATGTAACTTTCGTTGAACCATACAACACACTCTTGAATGGAACATATAATTGAAACCCAATGATCAAATTAAAGAGAGAGAGGGAGAGGAAGATTCAGGCAATACGAACAAGACGATGCATAAAAGTAGTATTCCCCATCTCTGCGCCAGACTAAAATCATTATCCCCAAAAACCTAAAAAATTGCTCCAACAAATCACATGCTGGCTAGGCGATTCCAAACCCAAGGAAACAGGGGATGAACGAATACAATGATTATCACAGTCTTCTTCTTGAACTTGGTGCACACAAGCCAATGGAGCCCGCGAGCTCCTCATGCTTCCCGCTGCCCTACTCGGCTTTCCCCTTTCCCTTCACACCCATCTGCACATGTCACACACAAACGCATGGAACAAGAGGAGCACTAGGAGGAGGAAAACAACAGTGGCGGTGGCATGCCTGGTCCTCGTGGTCCATCTTGATTGGCTTCCTCGCAGCATCTGGGCCGGCGTCAACGTCCATCAACATCGTGGGAGAGCGGGAGGTGCAACATTGCCAGGCGGCGTGTGGAAGGCGTAGCCGCAACCCTAGGCTTTATCTGGAGGAGCAGAGGAGACAAGCGTAGGGTTGGAGAGGCGTGGAGTGTTCCCGGCCTCCAGACGGGATGTTTATTTCCCTCGCTGATTGACGTGGTTCGTACGCGGGTGGTTCCAATACATGTTCTTGCCAAACACGGTTTCTATCTATCACAGAATTATGCTCCACGTGTGTATTTCATTTCCTAATCTACGAGTATCCACGTCCATCCACGGATTTCCAAACGACACCTAAAACAGGTTCGAGGAAGCTCGGATTACAAATCGCACGTCGCTTTTCGTAAGGCGAGACATTAACATTTTGTACTAGATAGCTAGCCCCCGTGTTTCTCACTTGATCTTTCTGTTGCTGGAGCATAAAGCACGCTACTGTAACTTAACTGGCCGGTTTGCCTTTGACATCCTGGGCGGGCACATCCATCCACCTCACTCGCTTGAGTAAGGTCCTACACAAGACAAAGAGCTACCGAGTTGGCGCCGGGACGAAGGGCCCACGCCCGCGCACGGTGAGACCGGAATGGGATGCATGGGTGCGTCACAGGTGTCGGCGCGGAGGCGCTCGCGCTCGGACCCTGGACGATGAAACACCAGCGGCGGCTGGCCCCGCGCGGCCGGGTGCGGTGGCCACGTCGACGGACGGGGGATAGGCGCGGCGCCCGTGCTCTGGATTGGCTGAATTAATGAACGATTGATCGGTCGGGCCCGGCTGCGGCGGCGCGCTGGACCCGTGCTGCGACGCCACGGCGGTGTTGTCTTTGGCTCTGGAGACATCTATCCGAGCGGTGGTCGCGGGAGGAGGTTGGGTGCTCTGGGCCTCTGGCGCGGTACGCTTCGATCCGCCACTCGCTTGGCGCGCACGGGTTGCTTTCCTATGAAGGTTTCTTGGCGAAATGGAACGACGACGATCAGCAACCTTATGGTTCTAAAGCGAGTCAAGTCTGCGTAGGTAGCGTACGTGCACAAAGATTTTCCTGCCGGATCTGCTGATGGTCAGGACTCCGTTTCAGACACTGATAGATGCACGGCTTCTTCGTGTGGCAGATTGCAGAACGGACGAGAAATATCTTACTTAAAACTTCTGCAATCAAGAATCTCTCTGCGAATCTCTCCCAGGAGCCAATATGTGCGCGCGATTGAACCGGGGGCCATTTTCCAAGAGCCGTACCGAGTTTGAGGGCAACGTGCAATGGAGGATGCTGCGCAAAGCACTAACATCCCAATTCAAAAACAGCAAAGGTGACCTCAACAACAACAACAATTATTCATATTTTTTAGCATTGATGAAACAGGGTCAAAAGATTTATTATTATTATTATTATCATTATTGTTATTATTGGGACCTGAACAACAACAAGAATGAAGGATGAATTTTGGTACGCACAGACGGCTCAGATTTTTTATTAATATATGATATTTTATTAATTTAATAAGAATAATCGTGCGTTTTCAATTTTACAAAAATAGCCACCATATCGCCTGTTTATTAGGTTATGGTAACGACGTGGTGAATGGCGTGACACCTATCGTCCAATAAATAAACGATAGATGACTAGATTACATTTATTAAATTAATGAAAAATCATATATTAATAAAAAGATTGATGGACTCAGCTGACGGGGCTTCAGGGAAGAATCATTCTTTCTTGGGCTTAAGAGGAGGCCCAGGGTAACTAAAGAATCGGTTAAATCAGTCAAAATTGTTGATTGAGGTTAGAGGATCCAATTTTTTTACTAGGTATAAGTGCTTGCGCATTATTGCGAGAGTTAGAAATATTGCACCTCTATCGATATCACAACTTAAGATCATAAGCAAAATTTAAAGAGAATATAAGCCAGATACACATGTAACATGTCACGACATGAGTAATTTGAATTTCAATTCGATGGTTCACATGATCAGGTGATATATCTATATTAGACAATAAGAAAAATCAAGGTAATATTGAGTCTCGATAGACTTGAAGTGCACAAGGCGACGGGGTAATTTTTGTTTTGCGCTTGAATGCTCACAGGACGAACTGAATCAATGATGCTACTACACAAACTGACAATTCTGCAACACTAACGTTACCAATCGTACGTTTTATAAACTACTGGAACTTATAATATGCCATGCAACCTGCTACTAGCTCGGACGTACATGCACATTAGGAGAGAGGATCACAGCTGCTCCTGGGCGCCAATCCGCACGTCCGGGTTGCGCACCGTCTTGAGCCACATCCCGGCGAGCACCCGTGATGACAGGCTCCAGATGACGTCAGGCCGCTGCAGCGTCACCCCCGGCTGCGCCTTCGGCGTCGGCGTCCTCTTTCCAGGGCGATCGAGCCCGTGGGCAAGCATCCACTGCATCGCCGTAAGCTTCTGCCTCTCCACGCACCAGGTCGCGCTCTCGCCGCCTCCCGACGGGGGGCTTTTCATCTGCACGCCGCCGACATGGAGGCTCCGCACCTTGAACCTCCCGGCGCTGTGGCCGTCCGCGCCCAGCAGCCTGGCCGACTGCACGACGGCGACCATCGGCGCGCCCACCGCCTCGTTGCGCCACGACGGGTCGCGCAGCTGGATGGCTGCCACCAGCGTGACGCGGCTGTCCGAGCCTCGGGACTCAGACCACTCGTCGTAGGGCACCAGCGAGTCGAACACGCTCGCCTCCCCCGCGGCGGCACCCACCTCGAACGGCGCGTCCTCGTCGGCCATCTGGGCCTGGATCGCCAGCGCGTCCACAGTCATTGCCTCCAGCTTCTGCAGGGAGAAGGCGAGCACTTCCTCCAGCGTCTGCGGCTCGTCACCAATGCTCCAGGTGCCGGTTACGACGCGCTCGCTCCGGCCGGCGGACACGGCGGTGGCGAGCTTCCGGACCAGCTGCACGGACCGCGCCGCGCTTGAGCTCGCGCCCTCGGTCGTCCGTCGCCCGCCGATGACCGCCTCGGCGATGCCCTCAAAAGCCACCTGCTCGGAAGCCTTTCCCGTGAGATCATCCATTCCTCCCAGGGATGCCAACCTGTTGCGCACCTCGTCAGCGCCACCCGCCGCCGCCATGTTATGGAGCACGTCGAACCCTGTTGCGGCCATGGCACCCGGCAGCACAAACGGCCTGGACACCTGCATGGCAAGCTTCGGGGGACCATCTCTGCTCGCCAGCGGCAGGTCAAACGGATTCATGGACAGCAGGAACCCACCGTCTCGCGTTTGCACCGCCGGGCCAAGGCTCTGCCCCAAGTTCGGCACCACGGGCGGAGCCTCCGCCTTCCTCGGAGACTGGCTTCTTGGTGTCACAGGTTGCTTAAGCTTCTTCTTGTCATCGCCCGCCGCTTCGAGCTTCCTAAGGAACTCTACCGTCACCATCTCTTCATCCGCTTCGAGGCGGTGCTGATGATCCGCCGCCTTGGGCGACTTCTTCGCGCCGCTGGTCATCAACGCCTCGATGGCCTCGATCTGCTCGGCAATGGTGTCGAGCTCACGCAGCACGTCCCGGTGAGGCTGGTAGTGGACGACCTCTTTGACCGCCTCGACGCCCTTCTCCACCACTTCGTACTCCGGGAGGCTGAACATATCTCCCGCCTCGGTGGTTGCTGCGGAAAACTGGTCGTCGTCGCCGGGCTTCTGAGGTACCGGATCCGACCCCACTACCGCATCTCCATGCTCGTCAATGCGAAGTCTGTCGACCAACTGCTTGTACGATCTCGTGGAAGGTGAGATGGCAGCGTCGGATGCCGAAAGCTTGGGCGTAGTATTGCTCGCAACACTGAAGCTATTTCTGTTGTGAGCCCTGGCACGATAACCAGGCGGAGGCATGTCAGTCTCCCCCGTATGCGTGTACAGGCTGAACCCTGCGTCCTCCATGAGCTGAAACCCGAGCTTGAGCACCAGCTCACCGCCGGAAGCCTTACCGGAGAGGGGAAAAGTCTTGTCGAACCACCTGACGCGGCGCCCACCGGAGCTCTTCGCAATGGAATCGAGCACGAGCGAGCTCACGTCGACGGTATGCGTCCCCAGACGGACACCTCGCGCCTCGAGGGCGACGACAGAGATGGCGAACCTCCGCGGCTCGAGCTTAAACGGCTTCCCGGTGCCTTCACCGCCCGTGAAGTAGAGGTTGCACCTGACGAAGAGCGTCTCGTCGAAATCGGCGGCGCCGTCGCGCACCCGGCACGGCATGGTCTGCACCGCACCGTCGTCCTTGGTCTCCGCCTTGCGTACGGCGACGGCGAGGCGGTGGCCGTCCATGGAGGCCGGCAAGCCGTGGGCGGCGGCGACCTCGATCGAGAACAGGCACCCCGCGCGGCGCTTGAGGAGGCGAGAGAGAGCGCGCACCGGCTTCCAGCTCCTCCACGTCGACTCCCTTTCTCCGTGCCAGATGCAGAGGTCGTCATCAAATTCACAACGGCCGCCGTCTGGCCGGCGCCCGGAGCCCTAGGACGCCGCGCACCACGCAAGGACGTCAGCGAGATGCGGCGAGACGACTGCGCCCTGCGGTCGTCCCTTCCGGGCCCATCAACGACGCGCGCGCCTTCCCTGGCCGCCCAGCCGGAGCGCACGATCGCCAGCGACGCGGCGCGCCGGTGGAGGGTGTCCGGCCCGTCGAGGTCCTCGGTGAGGCCAATAGCGCCGGATCTCGCCGGAGGCCCCGTCTCGCCCGATCGGGTCATGTCAACACTCCACACCGGTTGCGGTTCGTGTAACTCCGTCGACGACGTACGACGCGCTTCCTGCTTGAGCCGGACGAAGAAGAACCCGTGGCGCGCGCCAGTGCATACACTGGACCGGTAGCTTTTTAACTCCGCCGTGTTGGCGCGAACGCAGGAGGGTAGAAAAATCGAACACCCACCTACCACCCACCGTCTCCTCCATCCGACGGCCCCGTTCGCGCGTCGTTGGTCCGATCGACGGCTCGGCGTCCGTCCGGTGGCCGTGGCTCATCCACATGATGCACAGCGCGTCACACGCACTGAGATGGAGTGGTCGAGTGATGGAATTGAAGCCACGAGACTTCAGGGGGTATCATATGGACTCGCGCGTGTACCGGGCTTCTTGTGATCTCCATCAGGGAGCGGAGGCAAAAGCGAAGTTCATGTGATCCGGCGTAAATGCTCGCGATAGAGATGTGGCGCCGGCGTCCGATCGAACAAGGTTTTTCTTAGCGGTGTGTAGGTGTTTTTGCCCACGACGAGAACTATTGGGATAGGAGCAGCCAGCGTGTCGACACGCCAACCCGGAAGGCGTGTCGCCGTCTCGGTGATCGGATAATCGTGCTAGGTCGCGTACGACGTAGGGCTCCTCCGTTTGCACGGGCAAGCTAGCGAACTGTAGCCACGCACGTCCGTACTCGTTCGGCAAGATGCACGTTCGGTTCGATCGTATCCCGCAACGCAGATGATGATGACGGGAACGTCGGGACTCTACGTGATCATTATTTCTTCGTTTTCGACGGGAGGTTGTGAAGCAGTTAATCCACCGTACCATGTATTTTCAACCCCGCATTCGTTTGCGAGTCCTTCCGAGTTGCAATATGTAAGGGAGACGGTTTGGGATACTGTTATACTCCACCATTTTGTTGACTCTTTTTTTGTTCTTTTCTAGGGCATGTTTGAGGGTCTTTTCTCAGCTTTTGCTTCTAAGTTGGGAAACGAAAAAGCTACCCAAACAGGATGACTTTATACGGTGCTAGGATACTGTAAGAATCAGTTGTTAATCTTATTAATTGTAAGAATCATGCTAGGTATAAAATAATTATAAACCTTATAATAAAAAGTGTTAGTTTTATTAATCATAAATATTATTTATTAGCTGTGAGGATTAATTATTAATCATAAGAATTAACTATTTTTAGGTTTAATTACGAACTCTGTACAGTCCATTTGTTCATAGTAGAACTTAATGAATTAATCTTCTCTACGAACCGTCTGGAGAAAACAAAATAGGATGGAAGGATTTGAGCCCATGTTGCATCTTAATCTTCTCTACAAGATCAAAAGCTGCAGAGGGTGTGTTTCGAGTGGTCGCCAACCCATCTTTAGGCCTTGTTTGGCAGGTGGGGGAGGCAATACAGGTGTGCAGGCATCCACGTAGGGATTGGGTGGATCCCCTCCCCACCACCCAATCGACCTCCACCATTTGAAGTTTTAATTCTCAGTTTGAATTACTCATTTGGGAATAACGTGTATTGAGGTGGATTAGTCTAAATAAACATATTCCTTTTGGGATAAATAAGCAAAGAAGCAATGTTTTACTGACATCAAGCAACGGAAGAAACTAATGATAAAAATACCTTTTTTTCATTTCAATACAGATACTCAAAACAAGACCTTTGCATTTCAAGCAGACTGAATGAAGGTTGAAAAAAAATAACACACTTGCAATTATTTCAAGCAGAATGTCCTTTGAATCATAGAAGTAAGCAACACTCTCAAGTGGATGCAGCTTGTTAGAATAACTTGATCAAAAGATAAACTAATTTAAATAAATAGGAACAAATAATTATTTCAAGCAGAAAATACCATATCATAGTTGGGGAAAAACGTTTGATTCTAACATCCTTTCAAGATGAGATTGCATAGTCCTATAAACCATAAACATGATTTATAATAGAGATGACAAACCGCAATACTATTACACTGCAGATCATGGATATACATCAATGAATTCTTTATCAACCTAGCTACAAAAGATCCATCAGTTTAACACTGCTTGTACCACAGCAGTATCTAGCTTGTAAACACCATTTAACCAACAAATATAGAATCCCCGGTGACTGCTAAAGTATAGCACCAACAAACAGATCAATTTAGCTGCAAGTAACTAATTTCTTTTCAACATCACAATCATCAATAGTGCATCAGAAGATGAACAACTGAAAGTAAGCATGAAAGGTTCTTCTCAATATGTTTCTAACTCTAATGGTTATCCAGATTATTATAGGACAATGCGGCAGCAAATACATATACTACAATATTGTGAAAATGGAACAGTCTTAATGCAAACAAAACTAAGGTTACAAATCACAAAGGAGGAAATGAAATAAACTAACCTGAGCGTGCAGACATTCAAAATAAAAATCACAAGAAGGAAAAAAACAAGGACATCAAAGGGTGAGACATACGGCTGGGAGGAGCTTCTGCTAGTAAGCCTATGCAACGGGGAGGAGGTAGGCAAGGAGGGTGGTGACCAGGGACTCGCCGGAGGTGCCGGTCTCGAGCTCGAGCAGCGCGCCCCCTCGGCGGAGAAGACGAAGATCCAACAGAGGGAGTCACCGAGCCGCCTGGCCAACACACAATGGAAGAACTCCGACCAGATCGGGTAGAAAATGGTGATTGCAACCCTGCGGGGCACACGGGACACTGATGGCCACGAATAACGATGGAGTCCCTAGCTTGCAGATCCGGCAAGCGAGTGGTGCATCCGTCGGAGGAGCAGGCACCAGGGAGGAGAGGAGCACGCAACCGTCGGAGGAGCAGACCCCATGGCGGAGAGGAGCGCGCGCGGTGCAGCCGTCATAGAAGCAGGCGGAGAGGGGCGTGATGCAGCCATCGAGTATGAGTGTGATGCGACGGTAGAGTCATTCCCGAACGTCAACACCCGTGGATTGAACGGGATTGGGGTGGGCCATTACCGATCCACCCGTCACACATTTCGCTTGGACTAGGTTCTACTTCCTCGTATGGATTTCGTGTCACGGATGACCGGGATCCACCCCCAACCCCTGCTGATCCCGGTCTATCCAAACGCGGCCTCAAGAATTAATAGATGGAGCTCATCGTCATAGAAGCCCACAAGAAAGTCCAAGAGCCCTTCTACAGCAGATGCACCAAACTAGGCCGGCAGTGTGAGAGAGACCGGCTTGTGAGTCAGCCCAGCTCCCCTACGGCGCGTGAGGCCCAGCTGCCGGCGTGTGGCTGCTGGTGCGGGGCAACGCACTGCACGGCTAGCCAATCGCCATGAGCAGCATTGCAAGCAGGCGACGCAAGCAGCGCTCCGAGCCAACAAGCAAAGGGATTTTTATATGTCGACGAAAAATTAAAAAAATTACCAAGCAAAGTGAATGCCATGCCGCGCTCACGCTGTGTGCAAGTCCCATGAGAGAATCTACCTACGTTAGGATGTGATCAAAGTAACTAAATATATGAGTGTACGAATTTAATCAATCAGTCTAAAAGAAGAGCTTATTTCATTTGAAAATCGTACTATCAATGCAAAAATAATTCTCTATTTCCCTTATAATTTAAAAGAAAGCTATATTTAAATTTATTATCATTTTTGTGATTTAAGACCCCTAATTATTCACCTAGCAGGTCTGCCATTGTTCTATGCAATTTGTGACGATTTGATTTTGGAAATGTGACGAGGTTGGGTCATCATTATATCCTATAGCACCGTATGACAAATATTATCGTCACAAACCAACGTTCATTATTCTTCAAATGCACAATTTTTTATGTGTAAGGGCCTAAGTTTTTATCACATAATCAAAGTATTCATCACCACCCACACATTTCATTTGAAGAAACTTGATGAATACATTTGAAGAGCAACATGCTCATTAGAGGATAAACTCACAAAATATAAAAGTGGCATTTCCCACATGCATCATCTAGGGGCTGAGCTTGTGAAAAACTCCAACACCTTGCTAGGAATGCTCATGCCAAATTTCACCCAAATTCAAAACCTTTTTAAAGTCCTTTTGGGTATAACTAGAAAGAGGGTGGTTTGAACTCAAATCAAATTCAAAATATTTCCATCCCATGAATTCAAAAGTGGGAGGCATATTCTTACTCAGCACATTTTTGTGAGCTCACACACACCAATTTTCACTCCATTTGGAGTTGATCTTGATATGAGCTAAGTGTAGCAAATTCAAACTTTATTTGAATTTCAAACTGCATAGGTGCTGAAATTTAGTCAAACACTTCACAATTTGAATTCTATCAATTCCAAATGGGCATGTGGTAGATAATTCAAATCCTAGAGGGTATTAGAGGGATTACTGTTAGGAGCAGTAGAGGAAAGTTAATTTCAGAGGTTAAAACTCGGGTGGGACCCACCTGTCAGCCTCACAGATCACAGAACCGATTGAGGCACCGAGTGCTTGGGTCTCGGACTCCCGCCGTTGTCGCCACCGCGCCAGGCCGTCGAGGCCAGCAGCTGCTTGCCGCCCCGAGCCGCTGAACCACCTCGCTGCCTTCTTATCCCCGCAGCTGAGCCAAACCGAGGCGTTATCGATCGTTGCTTCGCTCTCGCGCAAGAAAAGAATCGCCTCGCCGCCGCTCGCTCGGAACTGATCGGAGAACCGTGATCACAGCCGCTCCACTCCCTCCAAGCTGCAAAACGGTACGGGAGGCTTTCCTTCGTCTTCCCCGCCTTAGGAAATTAGCTGAACTTGGATGATCTCGTCCCTACCGAAGGTTCTTTTCGGTGACCTAAGTTCGCCGCACCTCGGGCTCCCATGGACAGCTCAAACAGGAGCATGTCACGCCCATGCTAAGGTGTCCTCGGACGCGTTGGGGGCTGGTACTGCTCACCCCCGAACCACAACCCAAGTGTTTGATCACCGGCGACGAATTTCAGTTTCCCCTTTCACTCGGCGCAGACCGACCTTCGGGTGCGGATCCGCCAAATTCTCACTCCATAGTTGTTTATAGATCCTCAAACTGTTCCTACACGATCTAGACTTAGTGACGCACAAGTTAGCTTCACAACACCTAGCATGAGAACCCCTGTACATGGCGTATTTCCAAGCTTGCCAACGGCGGCTTATGCGGGAAGCATCGGGCGCACGGTGAGAGCCTACTTAGGACCTCTCCCGAGCTGCTTCGAGCCCATGCCGAGCTTCCCTAGGATTCCCTGATGCTCTCCGGCCTTCTGCTCGATCGGTTGGGGTGCTAGGAAGGCCGACCGACACGGCCGAAGTTCTTCCGAAGCCGCCGCTTGTCGCCGGCCGTGTGTCGGTGATTTTCATGACGAGATGAGCCCAACATCGTGTTCGCCGGATGGAGTTAGGCAGAGGCGGCCAAAATCATGGAGTTTGGTGCACGGCAGACGCTCTCCGGCGAGCACTCCGGCGAGCGGGGCGGCGGCCGAGCGCGGGAGGCCGGAGGTAGACGAAGCCCCCGGTCCCACGTGTCATCGGCCGATATTTTAAACCCCGGGATTAGATGTGGCACCGGATCGGGTGCGGCTGCACGTGAAAGATTCCGTAGCCCCGTGTGTTGACCGCTGAGAAGTTGACACATAGTCCCGGTCCCACGCGCAGCGGTTTAAACTTTTTCCCAATTTTCAGATTTAGTTCAAACTTCAAACCCGCATAACTTTGGCTAGGAAACTCCAAATCGAGTGAACCAAATTTTGTTGGATTCATCTCTCTGAGTAATTTCCAACAAATCAAGTTTCACTTCATGAAAATCCTTAGTTCTCCATAATTAATTCTGCGAAATTTAAACTGTTTAGAATTTTAACTGGAGAATCCTTTGGAGGAAAATTCTTAAATTTTGCTAGGATGTTCAACAAAATATCCCTGAGCCGCCATAAAAATTTCAGATCCATTTGAGCTCATTTGATCCACCTAATGGTGTGATTTTAATAAAACTGTTCCAGAGAAAATAGAAAATGTCCAGAAACATTTTCAGAATTTCTCTGAAGTTGTTTAGCTCATATCTTTAGCTAGGAATCTTCAAATTAAGTGAGACCAACTCTATTAGAACCCTCTGAAAACCTAGTTTACAGAAAGTCATGGCTTGCTCCATGAAAATCCCTAGAACACCCTAAGAGCTCCAATTAAGGTCAAGTACATAATTATTTGTGGAGAGCTCAAATGAGCTTTGCTGCAAATGAAACTTGGCCAAGTCTCTGTTTAGGTTGTAACCAAATCACAGTAAAAATTTCAGAGTCAGTGGGTCTGTCTAGTAAGACTTATAGTCTTCACAAGTTTAAATTCAATTCAAATGCATTGATACATATACATGTTATCTCATGTTGTCTCTAAGGTTGAGGAGGAACCCGAAGTCTTAGACTTCTCACTCCGGAAGAACAGATAGCCTACGACCAAGAGCAGCAAGGCAAGCTCCGGTTTGCATTAACCTCTTTACAAAGTTTTACTGTTTTGAGAACTTACTTTGAGCACTCAATAAATTCTTGCATGAGAGTCTTGTTTGAAACCCAAATGCATAGCCAAGAAAACCATGGGTTGGGATTAGGATTGTAAACCCCGTTTAGCTACTGCAATGCTAAGATATTGTAGGATTCTGTACAAGTCGAGTAGTTGGAACTACTCGTGAGGATAGGCTAGAGGCACTCGACTCGGGTAAAGATAGCAACTGAAACACATGGCAAGAAAAATGAGACCGAGTGGAGAGTAAGGGCAGAAGGACTTTGGGGCCTGGGTGCTATAGCTCTGCTTGTGTCAAATAGGACCGAGCCGTGTGCGGGCCTGTTGAACAAGCAAGAACAGTACCGAAGACCTACCGACTATGGGAACCGGGAAACCGATGTAACTCGGGTAGCTGGGTGTTGAGGCATAGCTGGTCGTTCAGAGGTAGGTTGAGAGCTTGAGGTGTAAATCAGCTGGCGACCGTGTGGATGCGCAGAGACCTCTTGCTCGAGACGATTGGACCGGTTCAACATTTGACTGACGGGTGAAAGGTGGTTGCATACGACGTCCGTGATGGTTGCTGTAGGCAACATCGAGTACGGGCGTACGTGACGGGTTATTCAGGTAACCCTGCAGGTGTAAATCGATTATAATCGCCGTCCCTCACGGTCAGTGAGTACCACTTGTTCACTGTACCATGACGTAGAAAGAACATACTAGATACATGTTAAAAGTTTGCTGATGTGAAAGACATACTTTGCTTGTTAATGTCTTGTTGTAGTTTAGAGCTAATTAAAGTTCTTTTCAATTTTGGGCAAAGTACATGAGAGAAATGTGTTTCTTGTTTGATTGCGGCTCTCTCATGTGCCTTAGCGTAAGGTTCTCCATAACCTGATGCTAAAACTTGAAAGTAAGGTTCAAATAATTATGCGAGTCCTTTGCAACTTATTTTACCTCATGTACCCTAAAACCATCCATGTAGAAGTTTCATGTATAGGAGAGATGGGTCAGTCTTGCTGAGCCATCGTGCTCACTGCTTGTGTTTGAAGCTTTTGCAGGGGTTTATGAGGAAGGGACTCCTGAGGAGGAGACGGAACCCCAGGAGGGGAACCCCGTCGAGTGGGAGTCGTGCACGCCGCCGTGTTAGTGTGTGTGTGCTAGCGGGGACACGTTCACGGGCTGAACGTGAACTCAATGCATAGTCTACGCCCGTGAGTGTAGTCTGGACTTATTTTGTTATAACATGTTCATAAACTGGTTTATGTAATAAAACTTTGCTTCCATTTGTATCATTGATGTGCGTTATCCGGTGTTGTGCAACGCAGCACCCCTTAGCGTGATCCTGGCTCGACAAGGCCGTGGGGCCGCGTCAGCATGGTATCAGAGCTCGCTTGAGGTTTAACGCACTACAAAGGTTATGTTTTTCAAAAATTCGATGAGGAACGAGTTAGTAGCCCATATAAGGATGTTATTAGAGTATAGAAAGTGGCATACTAACCTATTTGTTTATGTCGGAAAATCATGCATCTCGGGACGCTTTATGTCTTGGGGGTGCATGTAAGCGCTGTCCACCAGTGCACACAAGCTGAAGGGTGGAACCCCACGGGTGGCAGGTAATCCAACCCGCTTTAATATCATCTACGACTATTCATGTCGTTTGGGATATTCGAGCAACGTCTGTTGCTGGCGTGCTTTGGGCAATTTGGGAGACCCCGTCACGTGGTCTTTAACGTGAACACGTAGCTCAAGGCGTGTTGGGCTTGAGAACATCCGGGCGAGTGATGACGGCCAGGTGTATGAACTGTATGGCTACCGGGCTCAGTTTGCAGCCGAGTCTGACGATTGTTTGAGTTATCTGCAGGTAGTCTAACCACGAAATGGTAGACATGTAGCATCCGTGTGCGAGTGACGCTTAGTGCCACTGAACTAACGAAGCCGGCTAAGTCCGATATAGGTTTTTCTTTGTGAGGACGTAATACCGACATAATCTGGTGACGCATCGACGTCACACCTCACTAAATGAGCAACTACATTGAAAAACTTGAAAGTTTTAATCCAGAGCACTAAAACTTGATGTAACTCCTTCCCTTAATCAGGATATTCAAAGTCGTTTTCAACTTATAGGATACTAAGGACAGAGTCCCCTGTTTTCAGCTGAAATAAGGCTGAAGTTAATCAGAGGTTAGAGGTTGAGTTCTTTCGAGGTTAGGGTTATATGATACATTTCTGGAAATCTATAGAAGAACTTTACAACTTTTATGTTGATGTCCAGAGATGTTTCATCCCTTAACCAATTGAAAAATGCAGTAGAGTTGAATCTGTCCAGAAAACAGGGCAGAGCAAACACTCTCTGTAACTCTCTGTAAATTGAGCATAACTTACTGCATAAAAATCCAAAAATAGAAAATGAGGTAGTTCTGAAAAGTTAATGAGATGGGTTACAACTTTGTAACAGAAAGTTTTTGTCAAATTTGGTGTAGAATTAACTGGAATTCTTGGATCTAATCAGTACCTCAAGTAGGGAGGTGCTGTCCAATTTTCTCCAGAAATTCTGTCAACTTTGGAATCTCATAACTTTTGAACCAGGACAGATCTTAGGCCAAGCAAATACTTTCTGGAAAGCTTTTGAAGTTAAATTTAACTTTGTTGTTGAGCTCCAGAATTGGTTTTGCTTTAACATGGTCTAAATTAGGTTGAAATGGAAACTGGTCAGGGCTGTCATATTGGACAGCAGATCAGCAGTCAATTTTGTTTAAGTTTGAACTATGTTTCCAAGTTTTATGAGTTCAATGACATGTTTTATGTTATAACTCAATGGTTTATTGTTCAAACAAATATTTGATATTTCTCAAATATGTTTCTACAGATGTTAGCGGATAGACAATTGGAGAACGGGTGGGTGGTATTCCACTGTTCTCACTGCAGCGGTTATCCGGAAACGTTGAGGCAAATGCTTCAATATTTCGGGTACAACGAGATGCCACAGTTCTTCGCCAAGGAAGAAGGCGAGGAAGGGAACAAGACGTGGACAATACATATCGAAGTTTCTGCAGGACCCACACCACCCAGTTGGGCGCCGTTCACCGTCATGGTGAGAGGTAGACAGCCGGAGGGGATGTGGCAAGTGGCAGCCCGCGACACCATGTCGCGTTTCTGCCAACTACACGTGAGAGCTATGGAGGGCACTCCATACACGCTCGTTCTGGTGGAGGGGTGAGCTAATCATGTGTGTGTGGAAAGGTACATGGAGGCAACAGATCCGGGTTGCCCAAGGTACAACTCTACGGAGGCGAACCTCAGCCTCCAGTTGAGGGCAGGAAAAGCCGTGATGGACAGCCAAGCTGTTCATACGGATTGTCTTGCCGCAATGCTCAAGGAGAGCAACAGCCGTGAAGATCATTTTGAGAGTGCTCACAGCGCACTCCGCAATGTTCTCCTTCCGACGATCAAGCGACTGAATGAACAATACAATCACTTGCATCGTCTGAAGAAGGCGAAGAAGAAAAGCCGTGTCGATATCACGGCTTTGCAACAACAGGTGCAGGCTCTGACCCAGCAGAACGAGGTCCTTATTCAAGAGCGGGACGACGCTATTGAGGAGGGGCAAGGCTGGGAAGAGGACTACAACCAAGCCATGGATGAGGTGCACGCGTTGCAGGACCTCGTACCTCCGGTAATGGGCATACCGGTGGAAGGTGCTGTACCTGTGGTTTTGGGTCTTCCGGCAATGGGAGAATCCGAGCCGGAAGAGGAGGTCGTAGACCCAGAGCCACCAGCAGAGGTGCCGGAGGAGGAGGACCCGCAGGAGGTTGAGTTCTACTCCGAGTAGGAGGTTACCATTGCCAAGTAGGGCAGCTAGGGTGATGTAACCCAAATTTTTGTAATCGGTGACATGTCGTGTAGACAGTAGTGTATGTATAGGTAGTGACGACATGAGCACGATTTCTCGGAGACCCGAGACTAATGTATCTTGTATAAAGTCTATGCTTTATCAATATATGTGAATGTTGTGCAAATTATTCATGCGTCACTTCAATACCTACTGTTTCATATGGAATTTTAAGTATGGCATGTGCTGATCGCTGCTGTTTTGAATTTCAGAATGACTCGTACTCGTGCCAACCCGGACGTTGGGGGTTCCGGTCAGGGGGGAGAGACCTCCCAACAGCCTCCCGAGGATTCCTCGGGACAACAACAGCAGCAACAGCAACAACCGCCACCGCCACCGCCAACAGTTACTTTGGCTGATATTGTGGCAGCTATGGCGGGATCTCATCAGCAGCACACAGAGTTGCTGCAAACTCTCATTGCAAATACGTCTCAACCGGAGAGGCGTCAAGATCGCGAGGAGCGTCAACAAAGCTCCTACTCCGATTTTCTGGCTACTCATCCCCCGGTATTCTCAAGGGCGGATGAACCCCTCAATGCGGATAACTGGCTCTGCACGATGGAGATGAAGTTCGGGCTACTCCAAGTGAGTGAGCAGCGCAAGATACAGTTCGCGGTCCAACAGCTCCAGGGATCCGCGAGCGCTTGGTGGGCAAACTACTGTGCTTCGCAGCCCACCGAGCGAGTTATGACCTAGGCGGAATTCCGGACGGCCTTTAGGGCCTATCACATACCGCTGGGTCTCATGAAGAGGAAGACGCAGGAGTTCTTACGCCTGCAGCAAGGGAGCCGGAACGCGCTGGAATACTCCAGGGCGTTCAATGATCTTGCGCTCTATGCTTCGTATCACGCCGATACCGACGAGAAGCGGTGGGATCATTTCTACCAGGGGCTTAACCCGCTCCTGAAAGACAAGCTGGCGATGTTCAATCGCGGCTGCCTCAATGACATAATTGATGTTGCGATTGTTCAGGAGGACTCCGGCAAGGAGTTAGCGGCGGCGGAAAGGAAGCGAAGCGCACCGCAAAGCAGCGGAGAAGGAGGTGGTCCTTCTCAAAAATACTGGATGGTGAATCGCCCACCATCGGGTCCATGCTGGCAGCCACCACAGAGGCCGATGCCATTCCGCAGTTGGCCCTATTCTCCACCGGCATTCAGGCCGGCACTGCCAGTACCACCTCCGCAGCAACAACAGCAACAGTGGGCGATGCCGCGTGCGTATGCACCTCAGCAGCGCATGCCGGGCTTTCGTCCCCCAAGCACCGGGCAAGCAACAGCCACATGCTACAAGTGTGGTCATCCAGGACACTTCACCAACAATTGTCCTGAGAGGCAAGGCGGCGGAGTTGCACCACAGCTTCTAGGGAGGAATCAGCCCCGGAACCCCACTAATGCGCTGCGGGCAAACCCTAGGCCCGGCACTGTCCACCAACTTGCCATAGAGGACGTGCCGAAGGGTGAACCAATCCTTGAGGGTATGTTCCAACTCCACCAGCATCCCGCTATGGTATTATTTGATTCAGGCGCCACGCATAGCTTCATTAGCCAAGCTTTTATTGCTAAATACAGCTTGCAAATACTACCCACCGAGAGTCCGTACTTGATTTGTTCACCGGGTGGGAAAATTTTAGCAAGCATGATGGTTCCAAAAACTCCATTATGATTAGAGGGTAGAGTATACCCTACGTCCCTCATAGTTCTAGAGGGACAAAAGGTCGATGTCATTTTAGGGATGTCGTGGTTAACCCGCCACAGCGCTGTTTTGGACACCGTCCTCCAAATTGTGCACTTGAAATTAGAAGTGCACGAATCTCATTCCTTATTTCTGGACATTCCAGAAATAAAACTTCCAAGTGTGTATCAATGTGACACCCTCAATTTTGATTTCTGCTGTCGAAGTGTTCGGTCGACACTTCCCCCGGGCCTGCACTGGGCAGCCCGCGTAGGTTCTTTTTTCGGTGGGGCTAGTCACTTGCGGAGAGCTTGAGCGTATGGATGAGTTAGGAAGAGCTTGACACAACGAGTTTTACGTGGTTCAGGCCGCCGGAGCGTAAAACCCTACGTCCACGGCGAGCTATGGAGCTCGCTGTATTGCTTGTTGCTCAGAACCAGAGTCCTGAGCTTGAGGATGAGTTACACCTTGGGTGTGAATGGCTAGAGTGCGAACCCTTGCTAACGTTGCCTACCCGAGTCTTTTATAGTCCAAGACTCGGGTGGCTTACAAGGGGGGCCCGAGACCCGACAGGTGGTCCTGGTGAGATTGTCTGTCATCTACCGTATCTGCAGTTATGCCAGTAGTTGTCTCTGGCGAAGGCTTCTAAGTCTTCGTCTTGCAGCCCTGCCCATGCCGCATGCTAGAAGTAGTGGATGATGACAGCGGGGGTGGCATGGGATGTCTTGTCACTGCGTTTATTGGCTGGCAGGCTCTGACACTGCGCGCCAGTCTGTGATGCGACTGGGCGCAACGGCACCTGACAGAGGCGTGCTCCGCGTCTCCGCGTCTTGGGAAGACGCGGGCCTTGAATACCTTGTACGGGCAAGGTATGGGGCGTCTTTACGCCCGCTGCCTATCGCTCGGGGGCAGGCAGCGCCGTTCTGCTGGCCACGTGGCGAGCCCGGAGCCCTCCTCAAAGGAGAGGGGGGTCCGGCCCCGCAAGACACGTGGAGCCTTCGGACCTCTCCCCGCGGAGGGGGAGGTTTGGCTTCTGTCGGCCACGTGGCGAGCCCGGAGCTCCTCTCTGAGGAGAGGGAGGTCTGGCCCCGCCGGACACGTGGCACCTTCGGACCTCTCTCCCGCGGAGGGGGAGGTCCGGCTTCTGTATGCCACGTGGCGGGCCCAGAGCTCTCCTTTGAGGAGAGGGAGGTCCGGCCCCGCCGGACGCGTGGCGCCTTCGGAGCTCTCCCTGCGGAGAAGGGCGAGTTCCTTAGGCATTTTCCCCTGTGCGCGGGGGTACCCCATATCGCGGGTACCGACAGTGGCTCCCGGGCCCATCTCAGGGGAGATAGCAAGCCCGAGGTGGGACCTTCGTCTCTTCTGATCCGCGCACTTTCTCTAAGTCCCGCATTGACCGCTGCCGGAGCACGAACGACCGCGGGATCGTGGGAGCGTGCGCCCACTTGATGGTCGCTTTTACTGCGACGGTTCCCAAGGCTGCCATTCCTGCACGTTGCGGCGCTTTCTTCGGGAACCGCCGGAGTGCCTTGCCGGCTCGTCTTCTTAGGAGACTGACTCCTTGACCCACCACTTCAGCTAGGCGGCTTGGGTCCACCTGTCATCGGCGTTCGGACTTGGAGCCGAAGCGGTTGCCGATGCGGCGTATTCGAAGAGTTTCAAATTGCTTTGACTCGTACCTGGAAGGTGTGAAAAGAAACCGCGACGTGGGTACGCTCCCCTTATAAGGCTTCCAGCCCTTGCACCTCCCTCGAGTCTCTGCGGCCTTGTCTTCTTCCATGGCTTCTAACCCACTTTTTTTTTTGGGGGGGGGGGAATCGCTCTCGATTTCCTCCGGCGACGGCGTCGACACCAAGTCCGGGACCCAGGGAGCCTGCATGCCTTGCCTCTGGAGGTGGCGCCTCCAAGGGGTCTCAGGTTTGTCCTCCCGACGGGGCCCTTCCTCGGCGATGGCAGGCAGAAAGTTCCCTGGCGTTGCGTCCCTTCTCAGATGGTGGAGTCCTCAAAGAAACCGCTGAAGCACCAAGGAGGACTCCAGGCGGCAGAGTCTCCAAGAAGACCGCTGAAGCTGCGGAGGGGGCCTCAGGAGCACCCTTGATGACACCGGCCTTTGCGCTGGTGATGAGGGAACTTCAGGCGAAGGAAACCGCTGAAGCAGCAGAGGGGGCTTCAGGAGCATCCTGGATGATACCGGCCCTTGCGCTGGTGATGGCCGAGGTTACTCCTGCGATCGGGTCACGGAGCGGGAGAACGCCGCCAGGGCTGAAGCCTGGTGACGTGGCCGTTCTTGCAACTTCTAGGCTCTGGTCGTGCCAGGGGAACCCTGGGGCTTGTTTCTTTCTTTTTTTTTATCGAGTTTGTAGTCCAGCTCATGGAGCCATGAATACATGAACTCTTATGACCCATCGTGCCTGCGATGTTTTCTGTCTTCTTCTTGGTTTTTGCCTGGCCGAGCCCTTAGCTCCGCAAGGTGCTCAGAGGCCTTCACCAATCTCGACGTTCCGCTCCGGCACCTTCCCCGGGTCCTTACTGTATTAAGGGCCACGGAGGTCTTCGGGGCCCGCCTCATGAGGATGGGGAGGCCCGGATCAGCCGGCCACGTGGCGGGCCCGGAGCTCTCCTCTGAGGAGAGGGATGTCCGGCCCCGCGGGACACGTGGGGTCTTCGGGCCCCTCCCCTCAGAGGGGGGGGTCCGGTCCTGCTGGACCCGTGGATCCTTCGTTCTTGCCTTGGAGTTCTGGTCTTGCGTGATCCCGTAGTGGCCCCCTGGTAGGGGCGTCCCATTGGTCAGGTGCTCCTACCACATTCCTGCAGGGATTTGAGGCCGAGAGGTCCTGCACACAAGTAGGGAAAACGTAATTCTCCTTGGGGGCTCCCCCTCCTTTATCTCATAGTCTTATTTGACTCACGGTCTCTAACCATATGCACGGTGCTTGGGGACTGTAGTGCGCGAAGTGCCGGGGGCTCGGGGCCCCTTCGACTATCGGCAGGTACCTCCGACGCAACCGCCATTGGTAGGGCAGCAAATGCCGACTAGTGGTGAGAATGAGAAGAGGGAGCTGAGCGCATGGCGGCCATGCACTGCAAGGGTAGTCATAAAAAACTTAGTACATAATTTAAATGAGTACGAGGAAAGAGCAAAGTAGAACAGGTTTCTTTTCGTATAACCTTCCACAGGAGGAAGGCAGGCTAAACATGGAGGCCACGACCCGCCCCATTAAGAAGGGAAGCAAGACTCTACGCGCTTGGAGTCGGAACCAGGCAAAGCTGAACGTAGTACTGTACCGTCCCCTGGGGCTTAGTTGCTCCGAGCGTTGTTCCTGGACTCTATGGAATTTATTACAAAAAGAAGGGACTGCCCTATCTTTGCTCTAGGGGTAGAACTTACGGAGGTGTTCTATGTTCCAAGGGTTTGGGAGCAGGTCCCCATCCTCGGTGGAAAGGCGCACGCACCCGGGGCGGCACACTTTTGCGACTCGGAAGGGACCTCCCCAACTAGGGGAGAGTTTGTGGGTCCCTTCGCAAGAAAGTATGCACCGCAGCACCAGGTCACCTTCCTGCAGCTCCCGGGCACGCACAGATCTCTGGTGGTAGAGACGAAGCACTTGTCTGTACCGTGCGTTATAGAGTGCTGCATGCAATCGGACCTCGTCGACGAGGTCGATTTCTCCACGCCGGAGGTTGTCCTGCGCGGCTTTGTCGTAAGCCCGGACACGGTGAGACTTCATGGTGATTTCTGGGGGAAGTACATCTTCGGCCCCATACACCATGAAGAAGTGTGTCTCTCCGATGGCCCAGCTCTGGGATGTCCGGTTAGCCCATAGTGTGCTCGGAAGCTCATCCACCCAATTGGCACCATGTTTCTTCAGACTGGAGTAGGTGCGGGTCTTAAGGCCCCGGAGAATCTCCGCGTTGGCCCTCTCGACTTGCCCATTGCTCTTTGGATGGGCGACAGAGGCATAGCACACCTGAATGCCGAGGTCTTCGCAGTAGTCTTGGAAGGCTGCGCTGGTGAACTGGGTCCCGTTGTCGGTGATGATTCTGTTCGGGACCCCAAACCGGCAGACAATAGACTTGATGAACTTTACTGCGGATTGCTTGTTGATGGTGACAACTGGTGTGGCTTCCGGCCACTTGGTTAACTTGTCGATGGCGACATAGAGGTATCGGAATCCCCCGACGGTTCCGGGAAATGGTCCCAAGATGTCCAGCCCCCATACGGCAAACAGCCATGAGGGCGGAATCATCTGTACCGCCTGAGCCGGTGTATGGATCTGCTTGGCTTGGAACTGGCACGCCTTGCAGCTCTCGACCAGCTTGACGGCATCCTGGAGTGCTGTCGGCCAGTAGAAGCCATGCCGGAAGGCTTTACCGACAAGCGTGCGTGAAGAAGAGTGACTTCCACATTCGCCTCCATGGATCTCAGCGAGCAAGTCGCAGCCTTCCCCCTAGGTTATGCACCGCAATAGGATGTGGTTGGCGCCGCGCCGGTAGAGATCCCCCTCTACCAGCGCGTATCTCTTAGCCATACACACAATCCGTTCAGCGGTTGCATGTTCATCAGGGAGGATGTTGTCCTTCAAGTAGTCCCGGATCTCCGTGATCCATGCATCGGGTCTGACTTGAGCTTCTGGATCTTGAGCGCTGGGTTGCACGGAGTCCCCAGTGACGCTTACGATCCTTGGCGGCATCCATGACTGTAGGGCCGCCGGGACCGCCAGCTTGGAGGTGCTGGTCAAGCCCCCTTCTCCCGGCTCGGCGGGCCGGGCTGTGGGCCGCAGCAACGTCCTCTCGAAAACTCCTTCGGGCACGGGGGCTCCGGTGGAAGCCTTCGTTGAAAGGTCGTCAGCTGCGGCATTGCCAGCGCGCGGTACGTGGCGCAGGTCCAAGGCGAGGAAGTCTTTCTCCAACATCTGCACGTGAAGCAGATATGCAGCTAGCTGTGGGTCATTGCAGGAGCATTCGCCCTTGACTTGCTTGATGACCAGCTGGGAGTCGCCCTGTGCCAACAACTGGCGAGCGCCTGAAAACAGGGCTGTCTGCAGGCCAAAGATGAGTGCTTCATACTCTACCATGTTGTTGGTTGCCTTGAAATTGAGACGGACCATGTACCCAAACTGTTCCCCCGATGGCATGAGGAGCAGTACGCCGGCACCGGCCCCCTGCTTTCGCGAGGAGCCGTCGAAGAAAAGTGTCCAGTGGGGCTCGGTGAAGACCGGAGCTTGGTGCTCTGGTTCACCGTCTTCGTGGCCTCCTGGGTCAGTCTTCGTTGGTGTCCACTCTGTCACAAAGTCGGCCAGTGCTTGGATTTTGACTGCATGGCGTGGAAGGAAGTCCAGCTCGAACTCCACCAGCTCCGCCGCCCATTTAGTAACGTTGCCAGTAGCATGGGGGCTGTGAAGAATCGTCTTCAGCGGATACGAGGTGACTACCGAGACCCGGTGGGCCTGGAAGTAATGGTGGAGCTTCCTGGAGGCCACGAGCACCGCATACAGCAGCTTGTGGACTTCTAGGTACCTTGTCTTGGCATCATGAAGTACTTCGCTGATGTAGTAGACAGACCTCTGGATGGTTCGAACCCTCTCTGTTAGGTCTGGGAGGTCTTCATCCATTGGCCCTGGCCCGCTGGAGGTGAGTGGACCCACGGGGCCCTCCGGGAGCTGGAACCCGGAGGCCCTTAAGCTATCTTGGCTCTCCGGGGGGCCCCGCTGGTTCTCCGGGAGCTCCGGAGGGTCTTGAGGGATCTTTGTGAGGTCCCTTTGGGCCCCCGGGGGGTCCCACAGGACCCCCGGGGGTTTATCTTGGGGGTCCGGGAGACCGCCCTAGACCTCCGGGAGGCCAACCTGGACCTCCGGGAGGTTGCCTTGGAGGTCCGAGAGACCGTCTCGGTCCTGCGGGGCCTCCTGGCGTCTGTCTTCTGCTGCCGGAGCAGGTCGTGAAGGTGAGAGGTTCGACTGCTCTGCGACGAGGACCATACTCACCACCTCGGTTGTTGCCGCAATGTAGAGCAATAGGTGCTCTCTAGGCTCTGGGGCTACCATGATAGGCAGGGTCGTCAGGAGCCGCTTCAACTCCTGGAAAGCCTCTTCTGCTTCGTCAGTCCAGGCAAATGGGCCAGACTTGCGCAGGAGCTTAAAGAAAGGGAGTGCCCGCTCTTCTAGCCTCGGTATAAACCGACTCAGCGCGGCTAGGCATCCCGTGAGTTTCTGGACATCCTTGACGCGGGCAGGAGGCCACATCAAGTCGATGGCCTTGATCTTCTCTGGGTTGGCCTCAATCCTCCGGTGCGAGACCAGGAATCCTAAGAGCTTCCCAGAGGACACACCAAACACACATTTGTCGGGGTTCAGCTTGGTGCGCGTAGAGCGCAATTTGTCAAAAACTAAGGCTAGGTTATCTAACAAAGATGAACCCTGCTTGACCTTGACAACGATGTCATCGACGTACACCTCAACTAAGTCTCTTATTAACTCCCCAAAGGTTTTGTGCATCGCTCGCACAAAGGTGGAGAGAGCATTCTTTAGGACGTAAGGCATAGACACACAACAATAAAGGCCATCTACTGTGATGAAGGAGGTGTGCTCTTCATCCTCCCTAGACATGGGGATCTGATGGAAACCCGAGTAGGCGTCTAGGAAGCACAGCATATCACAGCCTGATGTTGAGTCTACTATTTGATCTATTCTAGGGAGAGGGAATGGATCTTTGGGACATGCCTTATTGAGACTGGTGTAGTCGATGCACATCCGGAGATTCTCGCCGGCCTTCGGGACAACGACGGGGTTCGCCAACCACCGGGGGTGGTGGACTTCCCGTATGAAGCCAGCGTCCAGCAGCTTCTTGATTTCTTCACGAATGAAGTTTTGCCGCTCGATGGACTGCTTGCGGGGCTTCTGTTGAACTGGCCGGGCGTCGGGGAAGACTTTTAAGTGGTGCTCAATCACCTCCCTGGGGACCCCCGGCATCTGTGACAACTTCCATACAAACACGTCAACGTTGTGCCGGAGGAAGGTGACGAGCGCGCCTTCCTATTTGCTATCCAGGCCTCCGGCTACCCGGGTGGTCTGGGTGGCTTCAGCGCTGACTTGGACGACCTTTAAGGGGACACCACCTTCGTCGAGGGGTTGCACCCGAGGTGCTGTGGCGGAGGCACGGTGGCGTGCGCTCGGGTGGAGCTGGTCCGGCTCTGCACTGCCAGGGGCTGGTGCCCCAGCTGTTGCGAGCACTTGGAGTTTCTCTAAGGCCGACACTGCAGCAGTGCGGTCTCCACGAATCCTGAGGACGCCCGTTGGTGTAGGCATCTTTAGGACGAGGTAGCCGTAATGGGCTACTGTCATGAATCGGTACAGGGCTGGCCTGCCGATTATGGCGTTGAAGGGGAGGTCGATCTCCGCTACGTCGAACAGAATGTATTCTATCCGATAGCTGTCCGGAGCCCCGAAGGTCACCGGGAGGCTGATGTTGCCGTAGGGAATGACCTGTCTTGGCCCTACCCCTGAGAACGGGCTCGACGGGGTGAGCTTGGCCATCGGGATCTGCAGCTTCTGGAAAGCTGCACGGCTGATGAGGTTCAGCCCAGGTCCACCATCTACCAAAACGTGGTACATCCTCACGTTGGCGATGGTCGGCGCTACCAAGAGCGGTAGTTGGCCGGCCCCAGCCATGTTCCTGGGGCAGTCGGTGGCGTCAAAGCTGATGGGGGTTCCCATCCACTTGAGGTGCGGTGCGGCACTTGGGAGTGGAGCCACCGACGCTACCGCTCGGCGCAGAGTCTTGACTGCGCTTCGAGACGAGGGCTCGGCGGACCCGCCGTATATGACGTAGAGCTTCTTTCGACGCTCATCGTCGCTGGAGCTGGAGTCCTCATGGTTGCGTACCGCCTTCACGGCGCGCTGAGGCTCCTGGAACTCCACTGGGTGGTCGGCGCTGTTTGGGACGTCGACCTTTTGCTTGCCCTCTCTTGGACGGAAGGGTGGGGCGTCAGTCCGCTGCTGCTTCCCTTTGCGGAAGCGCTCTGCGAGCTTCCGGATCTCCCGGCACTCGGCAGTAGTGTGGCGACAGCTGCCGTGCACGGGGCATATCTTGTCTTGATCACCTTCTGGGATTGGTGATCTTCGCTGCCTCTTGTCGGGGCGCGGCCCCCGAGCCCCACTGAGTGTCACTGCTGCGGCGACTGGAGCTGCGGTCGGTGATTCTATCTTGCCTCTGCCTCGGTTCTTGGCCTTCTTGCTGCCTCCATAGGGAGTAGGACCAGATCCGGGCTGTCCTCCTGACTCGAAGGACGGCAGTGAGTGCCAGTTTCGCCCTTCGGCTGCTCTGGCGCACTTGTCTGCTAGGCTGAAGAGCTCGGAGACATCGCGGACCTCTCTGCTCGCGAGCTTCTCGAGCATCATCTTGTCCCGGACGCCTTGCCGGAACGCCACCACCACAAAAGCATTTTGGATGTGTGGGATGGTGTTCCGCACCTGGGAGAACCGCTGGATGAAGGAGCGCAGCGACTCCCCCGGTTGTTGCTGGATGGCGTGGAGGTCGAGCTCCGTGCCAGGCCGGGTGTAGGAACTGCCAAAGTTGGCGATGAACTGCCGGCAGAGCTCTCCCAGGAAGTTATGGAACCCTGGGGGAGGTTCATGAGCCAAGACCGAGATGGACCGGTCAAGGCGACAGGGAAGTAATTGGCCATGACGGCTTCATTCCCTCCTGCGGCAAGTACGGCGGTGGAGTAGATCTGGAGGAACTCCGCCGGGTTGACGCTGCCATCGTACTTCTCGGGCAGGTGCGGCCGAAACTTGCGCGGCCACCTCGCGAAGCCACAGGTATTGGTGCGAGGGCCGCACATCCTGCTCCTGTTGCCGCAGGTATTGGTGCCGCGAACGCTTGGTTCGCACCTGGCACAGTGTACCCCGGTATGGGCAAGGCTGCGCCATAGGCCGGGGGCCCCGTTTGCAGGACATGTGACTGTGGCATATTCTGCACGGCGTAAGCCTGGGGCAGATATCGCGTGGCGAAAGTCTGCTCTTCAGGCTGGGTCGAGGCCGACGTCACGCTGTCGCCAGCCTCTTGGTTGCGACACCTTTCTCGGCGTTGCTCGAGGTATACCCGGGCATCTTGGCCCAAGTGACACCGTTCCAGCTCTGTCCTCAGATCCATCGACTGGGGCCTGGTGGAGCTGGAATCTGCCGTCTGCTCGCCAACCATTGGCGTGCGCATCAGCGACACAACCAGTTGGCCGGAGCGTCGTCCCCGCCGAAGTCGAGGGTTTGCGGCGGCGACGACGAGATGGTCTACCTCGCGAATCCACTGATGGGTCGCCGCCGGAGGCGCGTTCCCAGCAGGCGGATTGTGCAGTAGCGCTCTTGCTGCAGCTAGCGCACCCCCACCGGGTACGCCCAGCGCTACTGAAGACCTGACGCTGGTCGGAGCCTGCATTGCCGGGGTCGGTGCTGTCAGAGCCGGTTGCTGGCTCCCAGCTTGCACTGTCACACTCCGTCCTGAGTGTGTCGACATGTACTCCCCCCTGGTCACGGTTCGCCGCGAACGCGGGGGTGGAGAGTTTGCCTCTGAAGGAAGCTTGGTCATCTTCGTCGGCGGAAACTCGTCGCGCAAGGGAAAACCCCATTCCTGGCGCGCCAAATGTTGAAGTGTTTGGTCGACACTTCCCCCGGGCCTGCACTGGGCAGCCTGCGGAGGTTCTTTTTTCGGAGGGGCTAGTCACTTACGGAGAGCTTGAGCGTATGGACGAGTTAGGAAGAGCTTGACACGGCGAGTTTTACGTGGTTCAGGCCGCCGGAGCGTAAAACCCTACGTCCACGGTGAGCTATGGAGCTCGCTGTATTGCTTGTTGCTCAGAACCGGAGTCCTGAGCTTGAGGATGAGTTACACCTTGGGTGTGAATGGCTAGAGTGCGAACCCTTGCTAACGTTGCCTACCCGAGTCTTTTATAGTCCAATACTCGGGTGGCTTACAAGGGGGGCCCGGGACCCGACAGATGGTCCTGGGGAGATTGTCTGTCATCTACCGTATCTGCAGTTATGCCGGTAGTTGTCTCTAGCGAAGGCTTCTGAGTCTTTGTCTTGCAGCCCTGCCCATGCCGCATGCTAGTCGTAGTGGATGATGACGGCGGGGGCGGCATGGGATGTCTTGTCGCTGCGTTTATTGGCTGGCAGGCTCTGACACTGCGCGCCAGTCTGTGATGCGTCTGGGCGTAACGGCACCTGACAGAGGCGTGCTCCGCGTCTCCGCGTCTTGGGAAGACGCGGGCCTTGAATACCTTGTACGGGCAAGGTATGGGGCGTCTTTACGCCCGCTGCCTATCGCTCGGGGGCAGGCAGCGCCGTTCTGCTGGCCACGTGGCGGGCCCGGAGCCCTCAGAGGAGAGGGGGGTCCGGCCCCACAGGACACGTGGAGCCTTCGGACCTCTCCCCGCGGAGGGGGAGGTTTGGCTTCTGTCGGCCATGTGGTGAGCCCGGAGCTCCTCTCTGAGGAGAGGGAGGTCCGGCCCCGCCGGACACGTGGCACCTTCGGACCTCTCTCCCACGGAGGGGGAGGTCCGGCTTCTGTATGCCACGTGGCGGGCCCAGAGCTCTCCTTTGAGGAGAGGGAGGTCCGGCCCCGCCGGACGCGTGGCGCCTTCAGAGCTCTCCCTGCGGAGAAGGGCGAGTTCCATAGGCATTTTCCCCTGTGCGCGGGGGTACCCCATATCGCGGGTACTGACATCTGCATATATTCATATTTTATGTAGAGGAAACATTTTTAAAATAAGTAGAAACAGAGAAAGAATAAAAAAGATAGCCAAAAAGAGCAAATTCTAGTTCACAGGGAGCACCGAAGACAACTCCCGCGGTCCGCTGGCCACGTGGCGTGTTCGGAGCTCGTCCCCACAAAGGGGGAGAGGTCCGCCGCTAAACTGGCTACGTGGCAGGCTCGGGGCTCATCCCCGAAAAGGGGAAGAGGTCTGACCGCCGTGGGACACGTGTTGTCCCTGGAGCTAGCCTCTACGGAGGAGCGAGGCCAGCCCCGCAGGACACATGTCACCTTCGGAGCTAGTCACTGCGGAGAGAAAGGTCCAGCCGCACGGGACACATGTTGCTCTCGGAGCTTACCTCCGAGAGGTTTGACCCGCGGGATACGTGTCGCCTCCGGAGCTCACCTCCGGGAGGTCCTACACTACTGGACACGTGTCGCCACCAGAGCACACCTCCGGGAGGTCCGAAACTGTTGGACACGTGTCGACCTCGGAGCTCGTCTCTGAGAAGTAAGGAAGATCGGCGCTACTTGACACGTGGCATTCTCGTAGTTCACCTCCAAAGTGAGGGAGGTCTAGAACTGACACGTGGCACTCACAGAGCTCACCTCCGAAGTGAGGGAGGTTCAGAATCGACACGTAGCACTATCGGAGCTCACCTCTGAAGAGAGGGGAGGTCCGGAAATTGACAAATGGCACGTTCAGAGCCACCTCAGAAAAGAGGGGAGGTCCGGCACTGACACATGGCGTACGCGGAGCTCGTCTCTAGAAAGAGGGGAGCTCCCGACCCGCCAGGACACGTGGCGCACATGGAGCTCGCCTCCGAGGAGAGGGGAGGTCTCGCCCGCCTGACACACAGCACAACCGGAGCTCGTCTCTGCGGAAAAGGGAGACCAGGCCCCCGTTGGACACGTGGAGCCTCCGGAGCTCACTGCCGCGAAGGTGATGAGATATGAAGTGGTTTTTCTTCTGTACGCGTGGGAATCCCCGGTACTGAGGAAACCAACACGAATTCCACGTTGCTACCGCACCAAACCAATTGAAGATAAGTTGTTAAGATTCAAAAACAATTTGAATAGGATTCTTATTCGAAATGCAATCAGATTCGGACTCTTCTTTTCCCGATTATAATAGAACTCAAAACAACCCCTTGGTCGTAACATCTTTTCTAAAGCCGACAACTTAGAGCCCTAGCCCCAAACTCGCCGAGCTAAACCCCTTCGCCGGAGTTTGACCGCCGACGAGCCCAGACATGATCGCCATCGACGGAGGAGAACCGACGATCTGTTTTTGCTATAGGAAGGACCCGAAGGAACTAAGGTAGGTTTCCATTACCACCTTACGACGTCATCGTGTTTTCTTTGCATCTGTTCTTCGATCCCTTCGAACAGAAGCTTTTTCATGGATAGATCACGTGTTGATCGGTCTGATCTAGATCTTGAGTCAAGATCATCGCCACGTCCACAATTGATCTTTACACCTCTGTTCATCGTAAAACCCATGCAAGCCATGCAAGAACACGTACAAACTGATCTAATAAAACTGCACCATAGAATCAACATGCATATGCATCATTGCATCTTAAGTAAAGTTTATGCATGATAATTGATTTCTGTGAATCTTGTATGTGCACGATCGTAAGTAGAAGGACAAGCTCAGGGAGCTATCTATTACGGATTTTAGAACCAAGATTTTGAGATCCAAGAGCAACCGAAACCGCAAGAACAAGGCAAGTGCCCCTTGACCATATTGATCCCATGTTTTTGAAAGACTGTTTGTTTGCGAAAAGGTGTGTGTGCTTGAGTCAACATGATGGGAAAACCCTTTCATAGGAGTTTACTAGTTTTGTTAACCACCCTTGTCGCCGGGAAAGTTAATGAGTCGGGTATGATTTTTGCTTTTATGCTTCGCCGAGTCCATGGGATTGGGAAGCGAGATAGATGTGTCTAGCTAACTGCACTTGTATGAATAATGAGGAACTGATGTTGATAATGGACATGAATCGGAGGTGTGAAATTTCAAAAATTTTAGCAAGTGGAGCTGCAGTTCACACAGAGAAAAGGAGAGGGGATTTAAACTTTTGAATTTAAAGGTGTGAGCTCCAAGTCGAAACTTGAACTTGCAAAAATTCCCGAACACGGAGATCTAAAGCTATCATTTGGTTCTCCACACATCCAATAATAGCCCGGCAAATTTTCAGAGCATTTGAAAAGGATTTCCTATTTGTTGGAATTTAAACGGGGGAAAATTCGAATTTGAATTTAAATCTCAGTTTCAAATTCTGACTTCACCAAAATTCAAATTTGAGTACACCATTGTGTTCCTCATATTTCTTTTGGCCTGTCCTCCAAATTTTATCAAATTTGGAGCTCTTTTGCTATTTTAAAAAGGAATTGAGGGATAAGAGGGGAGAGATGGGGCCCACATGTCAGTAGACTTCAACCCGAAGTCTTCTCTATTTTCACTCGACAGCAGCGTGCGCCACCTCCCGTCGCCCTCGCGCCAGCTCCTGCTCCCTCTCCCTCGCGCTGGCAACCGTGAAGCAGCTTCCTTCTCTTCTCAGCGTGATCCTTTAGTCTCTGGACCGAGCTGCTCGTGGCTCCTGTTCTGCTCCCCCGTGAAGAAAACAGCCACCGTGCACTCCTCTGTTCCTCTCAATTGCAACCAGTGTTGCTTTCCCCTTTGCCCGAGCTTCCAACAGAGAAAGGCTGCGCCCAAGGGTGCTCTAGCCGGCCAGCAACTTTCCCCCACGGCCCCGAGCTCCTTAGCACCGGAAATCAGCAAAAGTTCTGCAGCTCTCGGGTAAAAGCTGAAAAACCGAACTGGTCGTCGTGGCCAGCCCAAACCAGGGGTAATCACGCCCAAGCAAGCCACCCCATAGGTGCACCTACAAGCCTAGTTGCTCACCTCCAAAACTCAGCCCAAGCCATTGATCACAGAGGGAGAATTTCAAGTTTTTCTCCCGGACGGCCGAAACTGACCTTGAGGTAAGGAATTGCAAAATTCGTCCTCAAATCGTGTTGGTTGTGTTTCAAACTCCGCACACAAGTTCTTAACTTCCTAGCACACCTCCTCCATCAATTTTAGACCAAGAAATTGAGTGTGGAGCGAGGAATTCGAGTTCTTTTCGAGGGTATACCACTGAACCATGTCGGATGCACGGTGCTGATAGGTTTGGAGCTCTCCCTAGCTTGTTTAGACCTCATGTCGGTCTTCTCCATGATTCTCTGGTGCTTTAGAGCTCAAGAATCCACCATTTGGTGGAGAAATCACCGTGCAAGACCTCGCCGGAGCACTAGGGTTAGCTGTTGCCGGTGCGCCCCGTTTTCCGGCGAGTTTCAGCCGCCGGCGACCTCACCAATGAGTTCAGCATGGTGGAAAATGGGGAGGCGGCCAGCAGAGGGTCCAGAGGTGGCCGGGAAGGTCATTTCCGGCGACCTCACCGGAGGCAGCCGCCCCTGCTCTGTTTGGCGCGTGGCTGGAGGTTAGGGATGACGAGTGGGACCCACTGTCAGCATTTAAACATTTTCCAGATTTTCCCATTTCAGTTCAAACTTTGGAGAGCCATAACTTTGTGTAGGAGTGTCCAACAATTGTGAAACAAATTTTGTTGGATTCCCCTCAAAGAGTACTATCCAGGGGTGCAGCCCAATATGTATGCAAATTCTTGGATTTGGCTCAGTAATTCATTTAAAGAAAACATTTTATGAATTTCTACAGGAGTTCTGTTAATTGGAAAATTCCCAAATTTGGGCAGGACATTCTTCCAATAATCCTTGAACTCCAGTAAAATTTTCAGAGGCATTAGACTCCATTTGCTTGGCCAAATGTTGTTTGAATCCTCTATGTCTCTGAAAAATGGGAAAATGAACGGAGACATTTTCAGACTTTTAACCAAGTTTGGAAAAGTCATATCTCGGTGTAGGAAGCTCCAAAAATTGTGAAACCAAGTCCTATGGACTCATGAGATTATTAAGTTTCTGAAAAGCCACATTTGGAGCATGCCAAGACACTATAATTGTCATAGGAATTCAGAGAAGCCAAATAGTAAGAAGATTCCCTAGGCCACATATTCCATCAACTATGTCTGAAATTTTGCAAGCCATACCTCTGTATGATCTATGGACCACTGTAAAAATTTCAGAGCAAGTTGAGATCATCTTCTCCAGTTTTCTGCTGGTTCTTTCCACTACCTTTCTTATGTCCATTATAAATGGATCTTTGAATTTTACTTCAACAAACATCCACTGCCTACCTAAAGTTCTTCTCTGTTTCTGTCCATAACAGAGCCCATCTCTCACTTTAGAGTTAGTCTAAACCATTCTTAATTACTAAAACACATTAGTTTTATAATTTAGGTATGTGTATTAAAAACTGTGCATATTCATATCGGTAGGAAAGACGACGAAGGAGTTCGACAAGGAACTAGACACGGATCAGCAAGTTGAAAATTTAATCATCGCCAAGATACTGACTATAAAGTAGAACTAAACCTGCAGCAACATAAGGCAAGCCCCGGTTTGCATTTAATAACTTTTTAGTTATATTTTGCTTTGTATCACTTTTATGGGTCTAGTATGTTTTGTGCATTAGGTCAAGGTGATTGATACTCCAAATGCATGACCCACAAACCTTGGAGTTAAAGCGTAGAATAGGTTACCTTCGTGTAGTTTCGGCTAGGCTTAAGTTGTATAGGATCCGGTACAAGTCAGGTAGTTGGAAGCTACCCGTGAGTTTAGGATGTGGGTACAGCGGGGTATGATTCTAGAGAATGAAAGTTCTGGAATGGAAAATGAGACTGAGCAGAGAGTAGGAGCAGCAGGACGTTGGGCCTGTGTGGCTGTAGCTCTGTTTGTGTCGGTTAAGGACCGATGCGTATGCCGCCCTGCTGAGCAAGTTTGAACAGTACCGGATGCATGTCAGATATATGGGACCCGATAAACCGATGTAACTCGGGTACTCTCGTGTCGAAACTTATACGGCCAACCCTTGGTGGTTGGTGTCAGAGGTGTAAACCCGCTAGTGGAGCAACTTCGACGTGTTCCGTGTAGTGGCCCTTCTGATGGGTCGGCGGAACTGGTTCGGCATTGGAGTGACGGGTGAAAGGTTGCTGCATACAACGTAAGAAAGAGCTCGCGTGAGTCTTTCGAGGCGGGTGTATGTGTCGTGTATTCCGGGTGTGTCCTGATTGCAATCACCGTCCCTCGCGGTTATATGAGTACCACTTGTTCACTGAGTTGTGACGTAGTAATAGTTTCCAGATGAACTGTGATGAATCATTGCTGATGTGAAGTTCTTAAATTCATTGTATTGCCAACCATGCATGCTATAGTTGTAGAGCTCACTAAGTTTATTTTCCTCTTTGGGCATCACCACATCGGAGGAAAGCGTTTCTTGTTTGATTGTGGACTTCCGATGTGAGGACTGCCTAAGGCATAATAATCTACTGCTATAAACCTGAAAGTAAGGATTAACATGTAGGCGTGTCGTTATTGCATCATACCTGCCTATGTTAGTAATCCCTGCACATAGAGTTCCATGTTTAGGAGTGTCGGTTAAGTCTTGCTGAGCCATCGTGCTCATGGTTGCATTATTAGTGTTTTGCAAGTTATAAAATTTGCTATGAAGATGGTTGTTCGGTGAGCCATCAGAGACTCACCGTAAACCCTGCCGCTGCACTCATCTCTGTGGAAGCTAGTAAGAAGCGTCTGCGGGCTGGACGCCTTCTCTTTTGCATAGTTAGGACCGAGAGTAAGTGTGTATGTATATTCCGCTGCGTGTACCCTCGTGGTACAATATTTTGTAAGTGACCTTATCTTAAGAAATAAAAGACTTTGTACTTTATGGTTCTTTTCGTGTATGCTGTTGGGTGCCGCATCGCACGGCACCACCCAATGTGTATCCTGGAGTGTGGATCCCGGAAGGGGTTCCCCACAGGAGGGAGATCTAGGCAAGCTTGGTTTGTGGATGAGGTAGAGTGAGATGGTGGTTTACTTGCCGTAGATCTAAGGACCGGTTCATGCCAGCCATGCCAGGATAACAGTGCCACCACAAGGCCAAATATGGGTGCGGCTTAGCTGACTAATTAGGTAAGTTGCTAGATTGTTATGGACCGTGGAAGGCGCGGGGAATGGGAGTCGAGTGAGGACTGTCCTGGGAACTGCATGACACAAGAGGGGGCCCGTAGGTGGGAGAATTAGAGATTCTAGCCTGCCAGTGAAACCTTAGTGAGTCCATACATCTAGTAACCCCTTTGTAAAGGCTATTTTGTGATCTCTTGGCCATACACCGACGGTTGTGTACTGGTATAATGGAGGTTCTGCAGTCGCCAACGGGTGACGAAATCACAAACTTGTGGGTAAAATGGTGCCACCTCTGCAGAGTGTAAAACTATCATGATAGCCGAGCTTACGGTCACAAGCGCCTGGACAACTCACATGATTAGATGGAATGGTTATGGATGGTTCGGTTTTGATTATTGGGATGGTTTTTGGTTTGGTTATGTTTGGTCTTTGGATTTGGTCTTCGGGACTGTTGAGTCCGGGTAATAAGATTGGTTGCATGACTGTTGAGTCATGACAATGAGATTTGGTCTCCGTATGAGAAAGAATTGAATATGAGATGAAATGGTAGTGAATACGAGATGGTATTCATGAGACGGTAGTGAATACGAGAGGGTATTCACAAGCTTGAGGAAAGTTGAGAAAGATAAATGTCTGGAAGAGACATGAAAGTGATGGAACATGATGGAGGTATGTTGGTGTTTAAATACATGTTGGGATTACATTCACTTAAAGCTAAGTTGCTGTTTTATCGTGTTTTGAGAAATAAACTTTGCTTTCTGCAATGAGCCTTTTTATACCTGCCTTGCTGTAAGCTACATATCATATTTTCTCGCACTTGCTGAGTACATCATATACTCAAACTTGCATTATCATACATCATCAGCAACAGGAGAGGAGTACTATGAAGACCACGTGGAGTACTAGGAGTGTGATCCACCATCAACTTGCCTGTGGGGATGGAGTAGGAGATGGAGCCGCTGCTGCTGCTTAGTTGCTTCCGCAATAGTTTAGAAGACTTCCGCTGCTAGAATAAAGACTTCCGCTGCTAGAATAAGACTTCCGCTGCTAGAATGATTCCAAGACTCATGAGACATTGTAATAAACCCTGTTATTCGTGGTATTATTCTGAAATTCAGTTTGTGGATTATATATGTATGTGTGATGAACATCCTGGGCACACATACGCATCAGTCCAGGTCCCGAGAGGTTTCCTCTCACAACCAGGGCGTCACAATCAATCTACAACCATCAGATTGGAAGACATTCCAGTACTCTGTGAGTTCCCTGACGTATTCCCAGATGATTTACCGGGGATGCTGCCCGACAGAGAGGTGGAGTTCAAGATTGAACTTGCACCAGGAACCATGCCAATACCCCGATGGCCGTACAAGATGGCGCCCAAGGAATTGGCTGAACTAAAGACACAGTTAACGGACCTGCTGAAAAAGGATTTTATTAGGCCGAGCTCCTCACCATGGGGCTGTTCGGCATTATTTGTGAAGAAGAAAGACGAGACGTTTGCGGCTTTGCATGGACTATCGTCCACTAAACGCTGTAACCATCAAGAACAAGTACCCGTTGCCACGAATCGACATGTTGTTTGATCAGTTGGTCGAAGCAAAGATCTTTTCCAAGATGGACTTAAGATCCGGGTACAACCAGATTAAGATACGGGCTGAGGATATTCTGAAGACGACTTTCTCGATGAGGAATGGACTTTATGAGTTCCTGGTCATGTCATTCGGCCTCACCAACGCTCCAGCTCACTTCATGTATTTGATGAACTCTTTGAAGAGCAAGTAAAAACCATCAACGTGCTCATTAGAGGATAAACTCACAAAATGCAAAAGTGGCATTTCCCACATGCATCATCTAGGGGCTGAGCTTGTGAAAAACTCCAACACCTTCCTAGGAATGCTCATGCCAAATTTCACCCAAATTCAAAACCTTTTTGAAGTTCTTTTGGGTATAACTAGAAAGAGGGTGGTTTGAACTCAAATTCAAATTCAAAATATTTCCATCCCATGAATTCAAAACTGGGAGGCATATTATTACTCAGCACATTTTTGTGAGCTTACACACCATTTTTCACTCCATTTGGAGTTGATCTTGACATGAGCTAAGTTTAGCAAATTCAAACTTTATTTGAATTTCAAACTGCATAGGTGCTGAAATCTAGTCAAACACTTCACAATTTGAATTCTATCAATTCTAAATGGGCATGTGGTAGATAATTCAAATCCTAGAGGGTATTAGAGGGATTACTGTTAGGAGCAGTAGAGGAAAGTTAATTTCAGAGGTTAAAACTCGGGTGGGACCAGCCTGTCAGCCTCACAGATCACAGAACAGACTGAGGCACCGAGTGCTTGGGTCTCGGGCTCCCGCCGTGGTCGCCACCGCGCCAGGCCGTCGAGGCCAGCAGCTGCTTGCCGCCCCGAGTCGCTGAACCGCCTCGCTGCCTTCTTATCCCCGCAGCTGAGCCAAACCGAGGCGTTATCGATCGTTGCTTTGCTCTCGCGCAAGAAAAGAATCGCCTCGCTGCCGCTCGCTCGGTACTGATCGGAGAACCGTGTTCACAGCCGCTCCACTCCCTCCAAGCTGCAAAACGGTACGGGAGGCTTTCCTTCTTCTTTCCCGCAGTAGGAAATTAGCTGAACTTGGATGATCTCGTCCCCACCGAAAGTTCTTTTCGGTGACCTAAGTTCGCCGCACCTCGGGCTCCCGTGGACAGCTCAAACGGGAGCATGTGACGCCCAATCTAAGGCGTCCTCGGACGCGTTGGGGGCTGGTACTGCTCACCCCCGAACCACAGCCCGAGTGTTTGATCACTGGCAACAAATTTCAGTTTCCCCTTTCACTCGGCGCAGACCGACCTTTGGGTGCGGATCCGCCAAATTCTCACTCCATATTTGTTTAGAGATCCTCAAACTGTTCCTACATGATCTAGACTTAGTGGCGCACAAGTTAGCTTCACAACACCTAGCATGAGAATCCCTGTACATGGCGTATTTCCAAGCTTGCCAACAGCGGCTTATGCGGGAAGCATCGGACGCACGGTGAGAGCCTACTTAGGACCTCTCCTGAGCTGCTTCGAGCCCATGCTGAGCTTCCCTAGGATTCCCTGATGCTCTCCGGCCTTTTGCTCTGATCCGTTGGGGTGCTAGGAAGGCCGGCCGACACAGCCGAAGTTCTTCCGAAGCCGCCGCTCGTCGCCGGCCGTGTGCCGGTGATTTTCATGACGAGCTGAGCCTAGCATCGTGTTCCCCGCATGGAGTTAGGCAGAGGCAGCCAAAATCATGGAGTTTGGCGCACGGCAGAAGCCCTCCGGCGAGGGGGGCGGCGGCCGAGCGCGGGAGGCCGGAGGTAGATGAAGCCCCCGGTCCCATGTGTCAGCGGCCGATATTTTAAACCCCGGGATTAGCTGTGGTACCGGATCGGGTGCGGCTGCGTGCAAAAGATTCTGTAGCCCCGTGTGTCGACCGCTGAGATGTTGACACGTAGCCCCGGTCCCACACACAGCGGTTTAAACTTTTTCTGATTTTCAGATTTAGTTCAAACTTCAAACCTATATAACTTTGGCTAGGAAACTCCAAATTGAGTGAACCAAATTTTTTTGGATTCAGCTCTCTTAGTACTTTCCAACAAATCAAGTTTCACTTCATGAAAATCCTTAGTTCTCCAGAATTAATTCTGCAAAACTTAAACTGTTTAGAATTTTAACTGGAGAATCCTTTGGAGGAAAATTCTGAAATTTTGCTAGGATGTTCAACAAAATATCCCTGAGCTACCATAAAAATTTCAGATCCATTTGAGCTCATTTTATCCACCTAATGGTGTGATTAATAAAACTGTTCCAGAGAAAATAGAAAATGTCCAGAAACATTTTCAGAATTTCTCTGAAACTGTTTAGCTCATATCTTTAGCTAGGAACCTTCAAATTAAGTGAGACCAAATATATTAGAACCCTCTGAAAATCTAGTTTACAGAAAGTCATGTATTGCTCCATGAAAATCCCTAGAACACCCTAAGAGCTCCAATTAAGGTCAAGTACATAATTATTTGTGGAGAGCTCAAATAAGTTTTGCTGCAAATGAAACTTGGCCAAGTCTCTGTTTAGGCTGTAACCAAACAACAGTAAAAATTTCAGAGTCAGTGGGTATGTCTAGTAAGACTTATAGTCTTCACAAGTTTAAATTTAATTCAAATGCATTGATACATATACATGTTATCTCATGTAGTCGCTAAGGTTGAGGAGGAACCCGAAGTCTTAGACTTCGTCACTCCGGAAGAGAAGCTAGCCTATGACCAAGAGCAGCAAGACAAACTCCGGTTTGCATTAACCTCTTTATAAAGTTTTACTGTTTTGAGACCTTACTTTGAGCACTCAATAAATTCTTGCATTAGAGTCTTGTTTGAAACCAAAACGCATAGCCAAGAAAACCATGGGTTGGGATTAGGATTGTAAACCCCATTTAGCTACTGCAATGCTAAGATAGTGTAGGATTCGGTACAAGTCGAGTAGTTGGAACTACTCGCGAGGATAGGCTAGAGGCACTCGACTCGGGTAAAGATAGGAAATGAAACACATGGCAAGAAAAATGAGACCGAGCAGAGAGTAAGGGCAGCAGGACTCTGGGGTCTGGGTGCTATAGCTCCGCTTGTGTCGATTGAGGACCGAGCCATGTGCGGGCCTGTTGAACAAGCTAGAACAGTACCAAAGACCTACAGGCTATATGGGAACCGGGAAACCGATGTAACTCGGGTAGCTGGGTGTTGAGGCATAGCTGGTCGTTCAGAGGGTAGGTTGAGAGCTCGAGGTGTAAATCGGCTGGTGGCACTGTGGATGCATGCACAGATACCTCTTGCTCGGGACGATTGGACCGGTTCAACATTTGGCTGACGGGTGAAAGGTGGTTGCGTACGACGTCCGTGATGGTTGCTGTAGGCAACATCGAGTACGGGCGTACGTGACGGGTTATTCGGGTAACCCTGCAGGTGTAAATCGATTATAATCGCTGTCCCTCACGGTCAGTGAGTACCTTGTTCACTTTACCGTGACGTAGAAAGAACAGGCTAGATACATGTTAAACGTTTGCTGATGTGAAAGACATACTTTGCTTGTTAATGTCTTGTTGTAGTTTAGAGCTAATTAAAGTTTTTTTTTCAACTTTGGGCAAAGTACATGAGATAAATGCGTTTCTTGTTTGATTGCGGCTCTCTCATGTGTATTAGCATAAGGTTCTCTACAACCTGCTGCTAAAACTTGAAAGTAAGGTTCAAATAATTAGGCGAGTCCTTTGCAACTTATTTTACCTCATGTACCCTAAAACCATCCATGTAGAAGTTTCATGTATAGGAGAGACGGGTCAGTCTTGCTGAGCCATCGTGCTCACTGCTTGTGTTTGAAGCTTTTGCAGGGGTTTATGAGGAAGGGACTCCCGAGGAGGAGACGGAACCCCAGGAGGGGAACCCCGTCGAGTGGGAGTCGTGCACGCCGCCGTGTTAGTGTGTGTGCGTGATAGCGGGGACACGTTCATGGGCTGAACGTGAACTTGATGCATAGTCTACGCCCGTGAGTGTAGACTGGACTTATTTTATTGTAACATGTTCATAAACTGGTTTATGTATTAAAACTTTGCTTCCGCTTTGTATCTTTGATGTGCGATATCCGGTGCTGTGCAATGCAGCACCCCTCAGCGTGATCCTGGCTCGACAAGGCCGTGGGGCCGCGTCATTATGATGAATTTGGGATGATTTTAGTGACGTACGGCGAACTCATGTCACAAACTTGAAACTAAACATCAGAAGAGGTACATCATGACGTTTTATAGTGTCACATTTCATGTAGCGTGCGCCGTCTCGAGCTTCCCTCCACTACGCCACTGCCTTGATCTCCCTTCATATTGGCACCCTTCCCTAGTTTTCCCCGCTCCATCCACACCCTTGCCCACAGGTCCTTCCTCCAAACGCCAGCATCCCCTTCCAAAAGTGAGGTTGCAAAACATACCACATTCACTTAACGAAACAAGACTAGGCAAGTGAAATTTGCTTCTCCAAAACACTACTTTTAGAAAAAGCGGAAAAGCTATCGCCCCCAAACAGCGCGCCGTACTCCGTTCACGACAGCTTGTACTGCGATCGTGGAAGATTGGGCGCTGCAAGGCTGAAACATAGATTGTGACACTCGTTCCAAATTATTTTTTAATTTAAACTATAACCTCTGTGAAACATGTATATTTCTTTTAGTAAGTAGTATGTAACCTATATATAACCTTATCTAACAGCTAAATCATTTGGGTCTCAATGTGGTGAATCCCTATTTTTGAGGCAACAGTGAGGTGCAAACCAAAATAGGCTTTAGATATGGGTGACCTGCTAGAGAAGTTTAGATTACTACTCAGAAGCTAGAATGGGTTGTAACACCCCAAAATTTTGTTAAGACCCTAAATCATGTTAAGAGGGGAATTTAAAAATTTTTGGACGTGTTGCATGTTTTGCAAAAATTCAAATTCAAACTGGAATTCAAATTAAACTCAAATAAGAAAAGAAATAGAAAAAGAAAAAGAGAAAACAGAAAAAAACCGGCCAGTGGGCCGCAACCCACCAGCCGGCCCAACCAGCGCCCGCGCCAGCCCGCAGCCGCGCGCGCCGCTTCCTCACACTGACAGGCGGGGCCCACCTGTTCATCGTCTACCTCGCGCCCGCGCCGGACTCTCTCTCACCCGAATCAAAACCGATCGGGATTTCTGCGAATCCCAGCCGAATTCCGCTCGGGGGCGACGCAAACTCGATCTAAACCAACCAGCCGCCCTCCCCCATCTATAAAAACCCCGGCCTCGTTCTGTTTTTCCCACGCGATCCGCCGATTTTCCTCCGGTGAGAGCCGAGACTTCTCCGGCGAATTCTGGCCGATCTAAGCTTGGAAATTCCGATCTAACTCGCTGGTCTTGATCCACCGCCTCCGGGGAACCCTGCAGGTGCAGAAAACTCGGTGACTTGCGGTTCAAACACAGCGCCGACAAGCCTCGCCGTGGTTTCACTTCGGACCTCGTCGCCGACCGCCTTCCAGGACCTCCGAGCTCAAGAAAACCCCCGAGGTGAGATCCCCGACCTCTCCTCCACCGATCTATGCCATAAAATCACAGTTCTAGGAAGAATTCTCGAAGATCCGAAAGTCTCCGGCGAGATCGCCGCTTCCCGCCGCCGTGCGCCGCCGGCAGCGCCGCCCGCGCTCGATCAGAGCGACGTGGCCGCTTGTGCGCCATTTATTTTAAATCGCACGGTAGAGTTTAAATCCCCGCGTACCGGTTCGACGTTATAATCTCAGCCGTCGGTTTAAAATCGGACGGTCCACGTCAGCCCCGCGTTATAAAGACTGGAAATCTTACGTGCTACCCCCTGGGGTTCTCGAGAAATAAGAGCTAGCCCCGGAAACTTCTGATCTAGCCCCTGGAACTTCAGAAAATCATGTAAATTCATTTAAAAATCAGTTTTAGCCCCTGGACTTAATAAAAATTAGGAAAAACCCCTCTGATAAGTGTAGCTATACCCCTGGAAATTTTGGAAATAATATTATAGACCCTGTAGTGGGGTGAGTTTACCTTTTCAGCCCTGTTTAGTATTTAATTTAGGAAATTGAATATGTGGCTAGTGTTTAAAAATTAAAAAGTGGGACAAACATATTGTCAAAATTTAATTAAAGACTTTCTCAGTATTTATGAAACTTTGGAGTGAGATAACATATTTTGGGCTGAATTGAATCTGTTTAATTTATTATTCACATTTAGGGACACATTTTTAAGTAATGAATAGTTTTAGAAAATAGGGAAAATAATTGTGAAATAGTTTACATCAGAGGAAAAGGTCAAAAATATATTAGTAAATATTTTAGATCAGAACCTATTCTGTTTAGATGATGTGTCTTACTATTTTCATAATAAAGTACACATTTATGCATAGGAAAATAAATCTGAAAATATAGCAACTAGTAAATGATAAATGAAGTTTCTAAAATCCAAAGAATTCAGTTTAGGGTTGGTAGAAATTCTGAAGGCACATATGGAGTAGGAAAATACCTTTCATGCATACTTGGTAGCTAAAAGGTGTAGTAATTAAATATAAGGAATTTATTTAAATTGGAAACTCATATATATAGTATGTAAGCATAAATGTGAATGCAAAAGTAGGTATCATATACACATGATTAAAAGTATATATAAGTCAAAGATCAACACACATAGAGTAACCACAACACATATAATTGTGAATGACTTTCATGAATGTGAATGTGTGGTTTGTATGAAGTGGAAGTGTGAACTATGTCTTATGGATTGTTATTTTTCTTTTGCTATGTGTGATGGTATGATGTAGAACCTGCTCCAGAGCAAGTTCTTCCTTTCCAAGATCAGGACTACCCATTCCAAGAGCAGCAGGAAGGAGGCAAGTGTCCTTGACCACTTTGATCCTATGTTAGGATGTGTAGCTAGAATTATTTGCATTGTCAATTTAAATATGAAACCCATGATAGGAAGTTTTCCTAGAATTGCATTACCTTGTTTCCTTGTAGCTTGGGTTGGGATTTATTTAATCATGTCATTTATTATTATGCATATGCTTAGCCATGCTTAGAATGGGATATTTGGGATATGAGATCATCAGTTTCTTTACCATACTCTTGAATGAGATATTGTGAGTTATGTAGAGGTAGGGATCAAGGCAAGTTGGATGTTTTGGTTGTGTGCTGGGTGCACGAGACTTGGGTTTGTGTTTAGTACTTGCCTGGATCCTAAGGACCGGTTCATGGAGCATGTAACCTGGCTTTACCGTGCCAACCACATGCTGAGATGGGGCAGCTTGGCCAATTAATTAGGTGTATCCCCGGCGTAGTATGGGTGTGTTGGATGGTGCGGGGAATAGGTGTCAGCTGGACTACCATATGAACCGCAAGGCTCAAGAGGGGGCCACTGCAGCGGGGTTGGAGCCTCTTGTATGCTGTTAGGGGTGAAACCTCAGTGGGCCCACGCTCGTCGGGAATCCCATTGTAAAGGCTTCGTAGTGATCTCCTGGCTACACACCTGGGAAGTGTGAATGTGGTTCGTAGCCACTAGCATAATGGAGGTTCTTTTAGTCCACCCGGCAACGGGGGATGAAATCACTACATGTGGGTACAATGGTGCAAACTCTGCAGAGTCAAAACTGTCATGACAGCCATGCTCACGGTCAAGAGCGGCTTGGACTTATTCATGATTAGAGGATTGATGGTTTTGGAAGTTCTGGATGTTAAGCGGGGAGCTTAACATTGGAAATGAGGTTATGGTTATTGGATTATGATGATGGGATGGGAGATTGGGACCATTTCACTTGTGTAGTAATGTAGGTGCTTAATAAGCTAAGGTGATAGGTGTTAATTTCATAGTGCTTGTAACCATGAGTTCAACCTCTCCTTGTTCTAGCCATGCATGACATAACTTTCCCACACTTGCTGAGTACCATCGGTACTCAACCTTGCATATTTGTTGGTTTATATTGCTGCTCAGGTCAAGATAATGAGGTGATGTATAATGACCAAGACTTTGGACCCGAAGAAGGTTTCTAGGTTCATGGAGACCCCCGGGCAACGCCTGTGTTGGAGCCCTCAAGAATAATATTCCGCTGCTAGTTTGTTTATTTGTGATGAACTTATTATTGTCCATCGAGACATTTGCCATGTAAGACTTATTTATATTCGACACCTGGCTTGTAATAAATGATGCTTCACTATTTGTCATCACATGTATGAGAAAATGATCCTGGCATACATGTGATATTCACTTGGTTGTTCTTCGAAAGAACCGGGTGTGACAGAAGTGGTATCAGAGCCAAGGTTGCCTGTAGGAACGTGAACCTAGGTAGAAATGGACGTATTTAAGGGCCCTATTTTCTTAAAAACTATTTTTTGTAGGTGTGTGTTGAAAAGTGTTATTTAATGAGTCACTTTCTACATCTTACCTCAACTTTCATTCAAAATAGGATTCTTGTTTAAAAAGTTTATCTAACCTAAGTTTAAATGTTTTCTGTTTTAGATGGTTCGCATGATTCGCACCGCTCACAAGTCCACAGGAGGGAGAGTTCCCGTAGTTGCCCTTGCCGAGAGAGAGGAGAGTCGTCCGGTGACGTACCTTTCCTACGGATTGGCAGTAGGAGGCTTATTGCGCCGTCTTCGGCGTATGCTCGAAGCCGCCGGCAATACGGGCAAGCTAATCATCCACTATAACTCCACCAGGACCATCCGTGAGAAGAGGGAAGAATGGAGTTCAGAGTTAAGGATTATACACGAAAATCAGCTGCTTAAGATTCACTACTCTCCAGCTTGTAGAGCGACACAGGTCGATGCGGAGAAAGATATCACCTGGGAGGCCATCACCTGCCAGAGTCACATCTATCGTCGCCACTTGGACAAAACTGAGTACATGTATGTCCTCCAACGTGAGAGTGGTACCACGGAGTACAAGTACCCGCCGGTGCAGCAAGTGACTTCCCATGAGCACATGGACTTGTGCTTGGAGGATGCTTCTATGCTCAGCACTCGACTGCAGGAGTGTCAGCAAGATCTTCAGGATGTTTGAGACACCCTGAAGGAAACGGAGGCATTGCTGCGAGCCTGCTTAAGGGCGAGAGAAAGAGGAGATGGGAATGAACTGTGTGTCACCGCGAATGATACATGGACTCCTGACTCCCCAGATCATCGGGCGATAAGGCGTCATCGCACTTCTCCACCAGCAGACTCCCCACCCAAAGCAGAGTCAGAAGGCAGCCGAAATGATGAGGAAGATCTCGAGGAGCCAGCTCAAGAAAACGAGTAGTGTAGAGTCTTTCCCCTAGTTAGCAAGATGTCGAATAGTCGAGTCATTACGTTAAGTTAATGGTGTGTTAATGCTTGGTGTGTGGCGTGAGTTGTGAAAGCCATGAGCAATTGTCCACAGCCTCGTCTTTAGATTGTTTTGCTTTGGTGAGTGAACCCACATGAAATGATATTGCATCTATTTTTGTGTGAGAAATAAACCCTCAGAAAAGTATAACAAAGCCTCAACACTTCAAAAGTATAAACAAATGAAAGTAGTAAGATGATACTAAATGCTTTCAAATTAACATTGGTTGATTCTGCCAGATGGCCGGAAAGGGAAAAGGACGTGCTGCCAACCCCGCCAACAACAACGATGAGGCATGCAACCCTCATCTTTCTGGAGGCCAGGACCGGGGTGGTCGCCGTGAAGGAGTTGATCCCCTCCACCAAATGCTGGAGAATCAAAATCAGCTCATCCAGAACTTGACTCAAGTGGTGGCCAACTTGCATCAAGTTCCACCTCCACAAGCTGCACCACGCCAACCAAGGTTGAGTGAGTTTCTAGGAACTCAACCTCCAAAGTTTGCAAGTGCTGCTGAACCTCTGGAGGCAGATGATTGGCTGAAGACCATTGAGAGCAAGATGAGGATCATACAGTGCCAAGGGTATGAGAGGGTGCTGTTTGCCTCTCATCAATTGCATGGACCTGCTGCTGATTGGTGGACCGCCTACGTGGCTGCCCATCATGACCCTGAGAACATCACTTGGGAAGAGTTCAAGTGTAGCTTCCGCAACCATTACATCCCAAGAGGTGAACTCAAAAACAAGAGGAAGGAGTTTTTGGGACTGCAGCAGTGAAACATGACGGTGAGGGAATACCTCACTAAATTTAATCAACTATCCCGTTATGCCCCACGGGACATAGAGACTGATGAGCAGAAACAAGATTGTTTCATGGAGGGACTTACCGCAGAGATGCAGTGTGCAATGTCCTCAAATGAGTATGAAAGCTTCCAAAAGATGGTGGACAGAACGTTTGTGGTAGAAAGGAAGCTGAAGGCCTTGGAAAATGAGAACAAGAGGAAGGCCGGGTGGTCACACCAAGCCTCAGGGAGCAACACCCGCCCCCGTCTGATGCAGCAACCAGCAGGGCAGATGAACCGTGCTGCGGTACCCTACTCAGCACCAAGAGGGTACAACCCGAACTACAGGCCTTTGGCAGCACCAGCACAGCTGCAACGTCAGTTTGTACAGCAGCCTCGCCCCGCATATCCACCTCGACCAGCAGTGCAAGGACCCCCAAACCAACCCCAAGAAAACAAAGGCCAGGCACCTAAGGTTGGGGTGCAATGTTTTAGCTGCGGAGAAGTGGGGCACTACGCCCATAAATGCCCAAAGAAGAAGCCCGCGCAGCCACAACAGCAGAATGTGATGCGAGGACGGGTGAACCACGTCACTATGGAGGAAGCGCAAGAGGCACCCGACGTGGTAGTTGGTAAGTTTCCTGCCAATTTACACCTTGCAACCCTGCTGTTTGATTCTGGTGCTACCCACTCGTTCATTGCTCAAGGGTTTGTTGAGAAGCATGACCTAGCAACAACACAAATGAACCATATGCTAGCCGTAAACTCTCCAGGTGGAGAAATAAGGACAAGACAAGTGTGTCCCAAAGTGAACCTAGTCATTAATGGGGTAGTATTTACGGCTAACCTCATAGTGATAGATTCACAAGGAATAGATATTATTTTGGGTATGGATTGGTTGACCAAACATAAAGGAATCATCCATTGTTCGACCAGAACGGTGGAACTAACTCATCCTAGTGGCACAAGAGTAAAGTTCATAACAATACACGAGCCTAGGAGGGACATTAAATTAAATCAAGTTGAGGTGAAAGTTGAGGAAATCAGGACCATCAGGGAATATCCAGATGTTTTTCCGGAGGAGTTGCCAGGTATGCCTCCCGATCGTGAAGTGGAATTTGCAATTGAGCTAGTGCCTGAAACAGCCCCGATATACAAGAGACCTTATCGGATGGACTCCAAGCAGCTAGAAGAACTCAAGGATCATTTGAGAGAATTGACGGAGAAGGGGTATATTCGCCCTAGTTCCTCACCATGGGGAGCTCCGGTGATATTTGTGCCCAAGAAGGACGGAACCCAAAGGTTATGCATGGATTACCGTGCCTTGAATGAGGTAACCATCAAGAACAAGTACCCATTACCCCGCATTGAAGACTTGTTTGATCAGTTGAGGGGAGCTTGTGTGTTCTCGAAAATTGATGTCAGGTCGGGATGCCTGCAACTCAAGATAAGGCAATCTGATATTCCCAAGACAGCTTTCGTATCTCGGTACGGACTGTATGAATACACTGTCATGCCTTTCGGGCTAACTAATGCTCCGGCATACTTCATGTACCTCATGAACAAGGTATTCATGGAATATCTGGACAAATTTGTGGTGATTTTCATAGATGACATTCTCATTTTCTCCAAAGATGAAGAAGAACATGAGAAACATCTAAGGTTGGTGTTGCAAAGGCTGAGAGAACACCAACTATATGCTAAGTTGAGCAAGTGTGAGTTTTGGCTGAAGAGAGTTCCCTTCTTAGGACATATAATCTCGGAGGGAGGAATCTCCGTGGATCCTGCCAAAATCGAGGATATACAGAAGTGGAAGACCCCTGAAAATGTCGGGGAAGTTCGAAGCTTTTTGGGATTGGTTGGATACTATCGACGGTTTATTGAGGGATTCTCCAAGATCTCGAGACCTCTCACCAAACTGTTGGAGAAGGGAATCACATTCACATGGACGCCACAGTGCGAGACGAGTTTTCAGGAGCTAAAGAAAAGATTGACAACAGCCCCAGTGTTGGTTATGCCAGATATGCAGAAGAATTTCACGGTGTACTGCGATGCCTCTGGAAACGGGTTGGGATGTGTTCTCATGCAAGAAGGGCATGTCGTGGCATATGCATCCCGACAGCTTCGGAAGCACGAGAAGAACTATCCTACACATGACCTAGAACTAGCCGCAGTGGTACACGCGTTGATAATTTGGCGGCACTATTTGATGGGGAAGAGGAGCGAGATATATACGGATCATAAGAGTTTGAAGTACATATTCACACAGCCAGATCTCAACCTCAGACAAAGGAGATGGTTAGAGCTAATCAATGACTTTGATGTAGGCATCAATTATCATCCTGGGAAAGCAAACGTCGTGGCCGATGCTTTGAGTCGGAAAGTGCAGGTCAATAAGTTGAGCTTGAAGGACATGCCTGCAGAATTGAAGGACGAGGTTATAAGTCTCAATCTATGACTTGTGAATAGTGGTGAAGCCATCGCCATGGAAGTGGACTCCACACTAGAGCGAGACATCTGCGAGGGTTAAAAGAATGACGAGAAGATACGAGAGATCAGACAACTCATCAAGGAAAATAAAGCTCCTGGTTTTAGAGAGGATGAACAAGGAACGGTGTGGCACGGGAAAAGAATCTGTGTGCCAGAAGTAAAGGAGATCCGTGAATTGATTTTGAAGGAGGCTCATGATTCCGACTATTCCATTCATCCTGGAAGTACGAAGATGTACCAGGACCTCAAGAGCAGGTATTGGTGGTATGGCATGAAGCGAGATGTCACGGAACATGTTGCCCTATGTGACACATGTCAGTTGGTGAAAGCAGAACATCAACGACCCGTGGGATTATTGCAACCACTCAAAGTGCCTGAATGGAAATGGGAAGAAATCAGCATGGATTTTCTCGTGGGATTGCCTAGGACCCAATCAGGATATGATTCGATATGGGTCATCATTGATAGGCTAACCAAGGTAGCTCACTTCATCCCCGTGAAGGAAAGCTACAGCGGATCCAAATTGGTAGAGTTGTACATGTCAAGGATCGTGTGTCACCATGGAGTGCCAAAGAAGATTGTGTCGGATCGAGGGACACAGTTCACCTCAAGGTTCTGGTAGAAGTTGCATGAAACCATGGGAACCCATCTGAATTTCAGCTCTGCCTATCATCCCCAAATTGACGGGCAGACGGAAAGAACCAATCAGATTCTTGAAGATATGTTGAGGGCATGTGCACTCAAAAACAATCAGAGTTGGGATAAAAACTTACCATATGCGGAGTTTTCCTATAACAACAGCTATCAAGCTAGTATGAAGATGTCACCGTTTGAAGCTTTGTACGGGAGGAAGTGCAGAACTCCCCTATTTTGGAACCAAACGGGGGAAAGTAAAGTGTTTGGTCCAGAAGTACTACAAGAAGCCGAGGCGAAGGTAAGGGAAATTACAACAATTTGAGGATAGCACAGACACGCCAAAAGAGTTATGCTGATGTACGAAGAAGAGAGCTCATTTTCAACGTGGGAGACTATGTTTATCTCAAGGTGTCCCCTATCAGAGGACTTCGTCGGTTCAAGGTGAAAGGGAAGTTGTCACCTCGATACATCGGACCCTTTCAAGTTTTGGAGAGGAAAGGCAAAGTGGCGTATCAACTAGAATTACCGGCTCGTCTATCGGATGTGCACGATGTATTCCATGTGTCACAACTCAAGAAATGCCTGAGGACGCCTGAAGAGTTGTTACCCATGAATGAAGTGAACGTAGCTGAGGATTTGTCTTATGCCGAGCAACCATACAAGATTTTGGAGACAATAGAACGCCTCACCAGAAATAAAAGAATCCGGATGTGCAAGGTGCAGTGGAAGCATCACTCAGAAGAGGAAGCCACCTGGGAGCGGGAAGATGATCTCAAGGCACAATTTCCAGAATTGTTTTCTTAGAACCACCAATCTCGAGGACGAGATTTCTTTTAAGGGAGGTAGAGCTGTAACACCCCAAAATTTTGTTAAGACCCTAAATCATGTTAAGAGGGGAATTTAAAATTTTTTGGACGTGTTGCATGTTTTGCAAAAATTCAAATTCAAACTGGAATTCAAATTAAACTCAAATCAGAAAAGAAATAGAAAAAGAAAAAGAGAAAACAGAAAAAACCGGCCAGTGGGCCGCAACCCACCAGCCGGCCCAACCAGCGCCCGTGCCAGCCCGCAGCCGCGCGCGCCGCTTCCTCACACTGACAGGCGGGGCCCACCTGTTCATCGTCTACCTCGCGCCCGCGCCGGACTCTCTCTCACCCGAATCAAAACCGATCGGGATTTCTGCGAATCCCAGCCGAATTCCGCTCGGGGGCGACGCAAACTCGATCTAAACCAACCAGCCGCCCTCCCCCGTCTATAAAAACCCCGACCTCGTTCTGTTTTTCCCACGTGATCCGCCGATTTTCCTCCGGTGAGAGCTGAGACTTCTCCGGCGAATTCTGGCCGATCTAAGCTCGGAAATTCCGATCTAACTCGCTGGTCTTGATCCACCGCCTCCGGGGAACCCTGCAGGTGCAGAAAACTCGGTGACTTGCGGTTCAAACACAGCGCCGACGAGCCTCGCCGTGGTTTCACTTCGGACCTCGTCGCCGACCGCCTTCCAGGACCTCCGAGCTCAAGAAAACCCCCGAGGTGAGATCCCCGACCTCTCCTCCACCGATCTATGCCATAAAATCACAGTTCTAGGAAGAATTCTCGAAGATCCGAAAGTCTCCGGCGAGATCGCCGCTTCCCGCCGCCGTGCGCCGCCGGCAGCGCCGCCCGCGCTCGATCAGAGCGACGTGGCCGTTTGTGCGCCGTTTATTTTAAATCGCATGGTAGAGTTTAAATCCCCGCGTACCGGTTCGACGTTATAATCTCAGCCGTCGGTTTAAAATCGGACGGTCCACGTCAGCCCCGCTTTATAAAGACTGGAAATCTTACGTGCTACCCCCTGGGGTTCTTGGGAAATAAGAGCTAGCCCCGGAAACTTCTGATCTAGCCCCTGGAACTTCAGAAAATCATGTAAATTCATTTAAAAATCAGTTTTAGCCCCTGGACTTAATAAAAATTAGGAAAAACCCCTCTGATAAGTGTAGCTATACCCCTGGAAATTCTGAAAATAATATTATAGACCCTGTAGTGGGGTGAGTTTACCTTTTTAGCCCTTTTTAGTATTTAATTTAGGAAATTGAATATGTGGCTAGTGTTTAAAAATTAAAAAGTGGGACAAACATATTGTCAAAATTTAATTAAAGACTTCCTCAGTATTTAGGAAACTTTGGAGTGAGATAAAAACATATTTTGGGCTGAATTGAATCTGTTTAATTTATTATTCACATTTAGGGACACATTTTTAAGTAATGAATAGTTTTAGAAAATAGGTAAAATAATTGTGAAATAGTTTACATCAGAGGAAAAGGTCAAAAATATATTAGTAAATATTTTAGATCAGAACCTATTCTGTTTAGATGATGTGTCTTACTATTTTCATAATAAAGTACACATTTATGCATAGGAAAATAAATATGAAAATATAGCAACTAGTAAATGATAAATGAAGTTTCTAAAATCAAAAGAATTCAGTTTAGGGTTGGTAGAAGTTCTGAAGGCACATATGGAGTAGGAAAATACCTTTCATGCATACTTGGTAGCTAAAAGGTGTAGTAATTAAATATAAGGAATTTATTTAAATTGGAAACTCATATATATAGTATGTAAGCATAAATGTGAATGCAAAAGTAGGTATCATATACACATGATTAAAAGTATATATAAGTCAAAGATCAACACACATAGAGTAACCACAACACATATAATTATGAATGACTTTCATGAATGTGAATGTGTGGTTTGTATGAAGTGGAAGTGTGAACTATGTCTTATGGATTGTTGTTTTTCTTTTGCTATGTGTGATGGTATGATGTAGAACCTGCTCCAGAGCAAGTTCTTCCTTTCCAAGATCAGGACTACCCATTCCAAGAGCAGCAGGAAGGAGGCAAGTGTCCTTGACCACTTTGATCCTATGTTAGGATGTGTAGCTAGAATTATTTGCATTGTCAATTTAAATATGAAACCCATGACAAGAAGTTTTCCTAGAATTGCATTACCTTGTTTCCTTGTAGCTTGGGTTGGGATTTATTTTATCATGTCATTTATTATTATGCATATGCTTAGCCATGCTTAGAATGGGATATTTGGGATATGAGATCATCAGTTTACTTTACCATACTCTTGAATGAGATATTGTGAGTAATGTAGAGGTAGGGATCAAGGCAAGTTGGATGTTTTGGTTGTGTGCTGGGTGCACGAGACTTGGGTTTGTGTTTAGTACTTGCCTGGATCCTAAGGACCGGTTCATGGAGCATGTAACCTGGCTTTACCGTGCCAACCACATGCTGAGATGGGGCAGCTTGGCCAATTAATTAGGTGTATCCCCGGCGTAGTATGGGTGTGTTGGATGGTGCGGGGAATAGGTGTCAGCTGGACTACCATATGAACCGCAAGGCTCAAGAGGGGGCCACTGCAGCGGGGTTGGAGCCTCTTGTATGCTGTTAAGGGTGAAACCTCAGTGGGCCCACGCTCGTCGGGAATCCCTTTGTAAAGGCTTCGTAGTGATCTCCTGGCTACACACCTGGGAAGTGTGAATGTGGTTCGTAGCCACTGGCATAATGGAGGTTCTTTTAGTCCACCCGGCAACGGGGGATGAAATCACTACATGTGGGTACAGTGGTGCAAACTCTGCAGAGTCAAAACTGTCATGACAGCCGTGCTCACGGTCAAGAGCGGCTTGGACTTTTTCATGATTAGAGGATTGATGGTTTTGGAAGTTGTGGATGTTAAGCGGGGAGCTTAACATTGGAAATGAGGTTATGGTTATTGGATTATGATGATGGGATGGGAGATTGGGACCATTTCACTTGTGTAGTAATGTAGGTGCTTAATAAGCTAAGGTGATAGGTATTAATTGTATAGTGCTTGTAACCATGAGTTCAACCTCTCCTTGTTCTAGCCATGCATGACATAACTTTCCCACACTTGCTGAGTACCATCGGTACTCAACCTTGCATATTTGTTGGTTTATATTGCTGCTCAGGTCAAGATAATGAGGTGATGTATAATGACCAAGACTTTGGACCCGAAGAAGGTTTCTAGGTTCATGGAGACCCCCGGGCAACGCCTGTGTTGGAGCCCTCAAGAATAATATTCCGCTGCTAGTTTGTTTATTTGTGATGAACTTATTATTGTCCATCGAGACATTTGCCATGTAAGACTTATTTATATTCGACACCTGACTTGTAATAAATGATGCTTCACTATTTGTCATCACATGTATGAGAAAATGATCCTGGCATACATGTGATATTCACTTGGTTGTTCTTCGGAAAAACCGGGTGTGACATGGGTTTGGGCTGCCATTTAGTCTATCTATTGGATATCGTCTTATGCCTTGGCGCAACACCCATAACACTAACTCTTCCGTCTTTATCTCTTCGATCTTCCTAATCTTGATCTTCCTATAGTCCTGGCAACATACAATGCATAGTAGTGACATCGATCGTTTTGAAAATATTCGACCCGATTTCGTTTTTATCGTATCTTATTCAGAATCGATCGAATTCAGATCAACATTTTCTAGAATCAGATCGGAAATAATTTGTACATATCTATATTTATTCATATATTTTCTAATAATATTTATTTAAAGTCCAAAACTCTGCCAATCCAATTTAACCTCTTAGACCTTGGTGCAACAACTGTAAGACCAGCTGCTCCGGTGTACTGGGCCGGCTACGGGACTGGCTGAGTCCAGGTTCACAAGAAAAATTAAGTCGCTTGACGAAATCTACACAACAACCAGCCCCACTGGCGCACCACCGATGGCCGCTCCGGCCCCAGCGACCAACCTCGCACCACCTGCACGGCCGCGTGCAGGCGGATCCAAACGCCCAGGCCCTCTGTAAGAGACCAAGTTTTTCACTTGCTAAAAGTGTTCATCACACCCACACCTCACCTCATTTGTGGTAATCACATGAACACATTTGAAGAGCAAGTAACCACCGTAAATACATTTATTAAGAGATGAACTCACAAAATGCAGAAGTGGTATTTCCCACACGCATCATATAGGGGCTGAGCATATAATTAACTCCTAAACTTTGTTAGGAACGCTCATGCCAAATTTCACCCAAATTCAAACCTATTTGAGGTTCTTTTGGATACAATCATTAAAAGGCTAGTTTGAACTTAAATTCAAATTCAAACTCCTTTCATCCCATAAATTCAAAAGTGGGATTCATATTCACACTCAGCACATTTTTATGAGCTCAGACACCAATTTTCACTCCATTTGGAGTTGATCTTGACATGAGCTAAATTGGGCAAATTCAAACCCAATTTGAGTTTCAGCTTTAGATTTGCTGTAAATTGTTCAAACCAGTTCATACTTTGGAGTGTGCAAATTCAAAGGGTAATTTGGTGCTTTGATCAATTTACCAAGGATAGTGTGGTCACAATATTTAGAGCAGTAGGAAAAATTCAATTTTGTAGGACAAATTTGGAGCTTGGACCCACATGTCAGTAAGCCAATTGACATGCTCCCGAAGGCTTCATTGCTCTGCTTTTCGGGCCGCAGCGGTGATCGCCACCGAGGTGAAACCGGCGCCACCTCCTGCTCGCCGATATTTCCATCCGAACATCGTCTCCAGCTTCTATTCCTTACGCCCGACTCTTACCCGAGCCATTTCACCGCTCACAACCCGTTTTGCTTCACCCTCGCATGAAAGAAACGCGTCGCTCGCCGAAGCTCTATGCTCACCATCGACCGGCCAAAATTGATTCCATTAGAATCCTATAGAAATCTAGTTTCCAGAAAGTCATGGCTTGTTCCATGAAAATCCCTAGAAAGCCATAAGAGCTCTAATTATGGCCAAACACACATTTATTTGTGCAGGGCTCAAATGAGCTTTGCTTCAGATGAAATTTGGCCAAGTTGCTGTTTAGGTTGTCTCCAAACTACAGTAAAAACTTCAGAGTCAAAAGGACTGTCTAGCTATACATATAGTCTTCGCCATCTCAATTCAATACAAATGTATTCAAATTTGACACACATCGTATTTGCTTTTTGTGTAGTCGCTAAAATCGAAGAAGACCCAGAGGTTCTTGACTTCATTACTCCAGAAGAACAATTAGCTAACGATCAGCAGCAAGGCAAGCTTCGATTTGCACTAACCCATTTACAAAGTCTTATGTTTTGATCACTTACTTTATGCATTTCCTACAATTGTGCATTAGAGTCTTGATTGGAAATCCAATTGCATAGCCAAGAGAACCAAGGGTTTTGGGATTAGGATTTAAACCTCGAGTAGCCACTGCAATGCTACAATAGTAGAGAATTCGGTACAAGTCGAGTAGTTGGAACTACTTGGCAAGAAAATGAGACCGAGCGAAGAGTAAGGGCATCAGAACTTTGGGGCCTGGGTGCCATAGCTCTGCTCATGTCAATTGAGGATCGAGCCGTGTGCAGGCCTGTTGAACAAGCTAGAACAGTACCGAAGACCTACCGGATATATGGGAACCGGGAAACCGATGTAATTCGGGTAGCGATCTGTTGAGGCATTGCTTGTCGTCTAGAGGGTAGGTTGAGAGCACCGAGGTGTAAATCGGCTAGCGGGCAGTGTGTATGCTCCGTGTAAAGACCTCCTGCTCGGGACGATAAGAACGGTTCAACACTTGGCTAACGGATGAAAGGTGGTTGCGTACGACGTCCGTAGTGGTTGCTGTAGGCAACATCTAGTACAGACGTACGTGACAGGTTATTCGGGTAACCCTGCAGGTGTAACTCGATTATAATCGCCGTCCCTCATGGTTAGTAAGTACCACTTGTTGACTGTACCGTGATGTAGAAAGAACAGGCTAGTTGTCATGATAAAATGTTGCTGGTTGAAAGTTTTACATTGTGTGTTAATGAAATGCTTTAGTTTAGAGCCAATTAACGTTCGTTTCAACCTTAGGCAAAGGACATAAGAGAAATGTGTTTTTAGTTTGATTGCGGATTTCTTATGTGTCTTGGCACAAGGTTCCTCACTAACTCGCGGCTAAAAACCTGAAAGTAAGAGTCCACTAATTAGGCGTGTCTTTTGCAACATACTTTCCTACTATACACTGCGAACCCATCATGTAGAGTCAAATGTTTAGGTGAAACGGAATAGACTCGCTGATGCATCGTTCTCACTGCTTGTGTTTGAAGCGTTTGCAGGGTGCTATGAGGAGGAGGCTCCCAAGGAGGAGATGGACCCCCAAGAGGGAACCACCATCGAGTGGGAGCCGTACACGCCTCTGTGTTAGTGTGTGCGTGTGTGCTAGTGGGATCACGTACACGGGCTGAACGTGAGACCTTTTGCTTAGTCTACACCTGCGAGTGTAGACTTAACGATATTTTGAGGTAACTATGTTCATAAACAAGTTTCTGTAATAAAATTTTGCTTCCGCTTAACACCTTTTATGTGTGTTATCCGGTGCTATATATCGTAGCACCCCTCAGCGTGATCCTGGTTTTTCGGGACCGTCGGATCCTCACAGCGTGGTATCAGAGCTTCGTTGAGGTTTAACGCACTTAAAAAGGCTAGATTTTCAAAAACTCAGTGAGGAACAAGTAATTAGCCCATATAAGGATGTTATTAGTGTATAGAAAGTGGCAATACTAACCTATTTGCTATGTCGGAAAATCATGTGTCTCAGGACTTCATATGTCTTGGGGGTGCATGTAAGCGCTGTCCACCAGTGCGCACAAGCTTAAGGGTGGAGCCTCACGAGTGACAGGTAACCCGACCAGTTTTAGTATCCTCTACGACTCTTCATGTCGTTTGGGATATTCTAGCAACGCCCTTCCCTGGCGTGCTACGGGCAAGTAAGGGAGACCCCGTCACGTGGTTATCAACGTGAACACGTAGCCCAAGGCATGTTTGGCTTGAGAACACCCGTGCGAGTGACGATGGACGGGTGTTTGGAACTGTATTGAGCCTGGGTTCAGTGTGCAGCTGGACCCCATGATTGGGTGAGTTTATTGTAGGTAGTCTAACCATGTAGTACCGGCATGAATTGGGTGACGCTTCGACGTCACAGTCCACTAAATGATCAAAATTATTATAAAATTTGAAAATTTGGATCCAGGTCACTAAAACTTTGAATTAAATCCTTCACTTAATCAGGATTTCCAAAGTAAGCAATCTTTCAACTTATGTAAGACTAGGAACAGAGTCCTCTGCTTTCAGCTGAAATAATGCTGAATTTGTATAGAGGTTAGAGGTCGAGTTCTTTGGATGTTGGGGTCATATGATACATTTCTGGAAACCTTTGGAAGAGCTTTACAACTTTTATATTGATGTCCAGAGATGTTTCATCCCTTAACTAGTCTAAAAAGGCAATAGAGTTGAAACAGTTCAGAAAACAGGACAGAGCAAATACTCTCTGTAATTCTCTGTAAAATGAGCATAAATTCCTGCATAAAAATCCAAAAATATAAAATGAGGTAGTTATTAAAAGTTCATGAGATAGGTTATAACTTTGTAACAGAAGGTTATTTCAAATTCAGTATAGAATTCATTGGAATTCTTGGATCAAATCAGTACCTCAAGAAGGGAGGTGCTGTGCAATTTTTCTCCAGAAATTTTGTTGACTTTGACATCTCATAACTTTTAAACCAGGACAGATATGAGGCCAAACAAATACATTATGGAAAGATATTGAAGTTAACTTTAGGGCCCGTTTGGTACGGTTCCAAATTCTTCAAGAATCAGAAATGTTTCGGTTTCAATCTAGAAACGTTTCTCAACCTGAAATAGAATCACTTTATAACCGTTTGGCTAATTTCCTGTTTCAGTTTCAGTAAAAAAAGATGGAGAATTTAATTGATCCATTTACCCTATGGGCTATGCTGTTTTTCCCATGTTATAACATGTAAATAATTCTTATGATATATGTTATTTATAAAGTGAGATTGTATAATATCGTAATAAACCACATGTACAGATGTCCAAATCATAAGTGGTCTCGTCACATAGGGTTAGGTGGGAGAAGAGGCGGTGGCAATTGCTGTAATTCCTATTGAACTTTGAGGGGAGGTACATGTCCAGAACCGATTGAGGTCATGAAACACCTCTAACCCGGTTTCACGCTCCTAGGCCAAATTTTAGAAACGTTTCAGACTGATTCTCATCTGAAACGATTCAAAAAATTGTCTGTTTGGAACTAATTCTAGTGATTCTATACAGAATCAGAAACGATTCTGAGAGCCAAACGGCCCCTTAACTTTGATGTTGAACTCCAGAACTGGTTTCGCTGTTAGCATGGTCTAAAACTGGGTAGAATGGAAACTGGTCAGTGCTGTCAGTTTGGGCAGCAGACCAGAAATTAGATTTGTTTTAAGTTTGATTCATGTTTCCAAGTTTTATGAGTTCAATGACACGTTTTATGTTATAACTCACTGATTTACTGTTGAAATGAATATTTTACCTTTTCAAATATTGTTCTACAGATGGCAGAGGATAAACAATTGGAGAACGGATGGGTAGTAATTGTTCTCAAGGCAGCAGATATCCGGACTTGTTGAAGCTAATGCTTCAATATTTTGGATATGTGGAGACGCCGCGTTATCACCAAGGAAGAAGGCGAGGAGGGGAACAAGACATGGACCATCCATGTCGATGTTCCAACTGGACCTATGCCACCGGGTTGGGCACCGTTCATCGTCACGGTGGAAGAGAGACAACCGGATGATATGTGGCAAGTGGCAGCCCACGACACCATGTCACGTTTCTGCCAGCTACACATGAGAGCTATGGAGGGCACTCCGTACGCGCTTGTCCTAGTGGAGGGAACGAGCTAACCACGTGTGGTGGGAGAGGTACTTTGCAGCAAGTGATCCGAATTGCCCAAGGTATAATCCAGCGGAGGCGAACCTCAGCCTCCATTTGATGGCCGGGAAGAACGTGATGGACAGCCAAGCTGTCCATACGGCTCGACTTGCCGTGGAGTTCAAGGAGAGCACCAGCCGCCGTGACCATTTCGAGAGTGCCCACAGTGCATCCGTAATGTGCTTCTTCCGACGGTCAAGCGACTGAATGAGCAGCACAATCAGTTGCGTCGTCTGAAGAAGGCGGGAAAGAAAAGCCGTGTCGACATCACGGCTTTGCAGCAGCAGGTGCAATCCTTGACCCAGCAGAACGAGGTCCTTAGTCAAGAGCATGATGACGCTATTGAGGAGGGGCAGAACTGGGAGGAGGATTTTAACCAGGCCATGGACGAGGTGCATGCCTTGCAGGACCTCGTACCTCCGGTAGTGGGCCTACCGATGGTAGATGCAGTACCCGTGGTTTTGGGTATCCCGGTGATGCCAGAACCTGAACCTGAAGGGGAGGTCATGGACCCTGAGCCACTAGCAGAACTAGCAGAGGAGGAAGACCTGCAGGAGGTCGAATTCTACTCCGACTAGTGAGTTTACCGCCAAGTAGGGCAACGAGGGTGGTGTGTAATAACTTTTGTAACAGCAACATGTTGTGTAAGCAGTAACGTGTGTATATGTAGTGACGACATGAGCACGGTTTCTCGGAGTTCTAAGAATAATGTATCTTGTATAAAGTTCTTGCTTTATCAATATATGTGAATGTTGTGCAATTTTATCCATGTGTCACTACAGTACCTACTGTTTTCTATGGAATTTTGAGTATGACATGTGCTGACCGTTGCTGTTTTGAATTTCAAAATGACTCGTACTCGTGCCAATCCTGAGGTTGGGGGTTCAAGTCAGGGGGGAGAGGCCTCCCAACAGCCCCCCGAGACTTTCTCAGGACAGCAGCAGCAACCACAGCCACCACCGCCGCCAGCGGTCACGTTGGCAGATATTGTCACGGCCATGGCGGGCTCACACCAGCAGCACACCGAGTTGTTGCAGACTCTGATTGAAAATACGTCTCGACCAGAGAGGCATCAAGACCGGTAGGAACAACGGCAAAGTTCCTACTCAGATTTCCTTGCGACGCATCCCCCGGTATTCTCAAGGGCGGATGAACCCATCGATGCGGACAATTGGCTCCGCACGATGGAGATGAAATTCGGGCTGCTCCAGGTTAGTGAGCAGCGGAAGACACAGTTCATGGCCCAGCAACTTCAGGGGTTCGCGAGCGCTTGGTGGGTGAACTTTTGCGCCTCTCAACCCACCGAGCGAGTGCTGACCTGGGCGGAGTTCTGGACGGCCTTCAGGGCCTATCATATACCGCCGGGTCTAATGAAGAGGAAGACACAGGAATTCCTTCACCTGCAGCAAGGAAACTGGAACGCACTGGAGTATGCTCGTATGTTCAATGATCTCTCCCTATATGCTTCCTATCAAGCCGATACGGATGAGAAAAGGCGGGACTACTTTTACCAGGGGCTAAATCCGCTCCTGAAGGACAAGCTGGTGATGTTCAATCATGGCAGCCTCAACAAAATGATTGATGCTGCGATTGTACAAGAGGACTCTGGCAAGGAGTTGGCGGCAGCGGAGAAGAAGCACAGCATGCCGCAAAGCAGCGGAGAGGGAGATGGTCCTCGCTAGATATATCGGATGGCGTATCGCTCACCATCGGGTCAATGCTGGCAGCCACCGCAGCGACCGATGCAATTCCGTAATTGGCTGTATTCACCACCGGCATTCCGACCGGCCTTACCAGCACCTCCGCAGCAACAACAGCAGCAGCGGGCGATGCCGACGTGCGTTTGCACCTCAGCAGCGCATGTCGGGCTTTCGTTCCCCAAGCACCGACCAGCCATCGACCACATGTTTCAAGTGCGGTCGCCAGGGGCACTTCACCAATAACTGTCCCGAGAAACAAGACAGTGGAGTGGCACCACCGTTTCCGGGGAGGAATCAGCCCCGGTATTCCATTAATGCACGGCGGGCAAACCCTAAGCCCGGCACCGTCCACCAGCTCGCCATAGAGGACGTGCCGGAGGGAGAACCCATTCTTGCGGGTATGTTCCAACTCCACAAACATCCTGCCATAGTTTTATTTGATTCGGGTGCCACTCATAATTTTATTAGCCAAGCGTATATTGCTAGGTACAATTTGCAAATACTGCCCACCAAAAGTCCTTACTTGATTTGTTCACCGGGTGGTACAATTTCAGCAAGCATGATGGTTCAAAAAGATCCATTATGCTCAGAGGGTAGAGTATATACCCTACGTCTCTCATAAATTTAGATGGACAAAAAGTCGATGTCATTTTAGGGATGTCGTGGTTAACCCGCCACGACGCTGTTTTAGACACCGTCCTACGAGTCGTGCATTTGCACCCAGAAATGTACGAGCCTCATTCATTATTTCTGTACAGTCCAGAAATAAAACTTCTAACCGTTTACCAATCCACCACCATCAGATTGGAAGATATTCCAGTAGCCCGTGATTTCCCTGACGTGTTCCCGGATGATTTACCGGGTATGCCATCCGACCGGGAAGTGGAGTTCAAGATCAAACTTGCATCGGGAACAATGCCAATATTCCGAAGGCCATACAAGATGGCGCCAAAGGAGTTGGCGGAATTGAAAACGCAGTTGACAGACCTGCTGGAAAAGGGGTTTATTAGGCCGAGCTCCTCACCATGGGGCTGTTCGGCATTATTTGTGAAGAAGAAAGATGAAACGTTGCGGCTTTGCATGGACTATCATCCACTAAACGCCGTAACCATCAAGAACAAGTACCCATTGCCCGATCAACATGTTGTTTGATCAGTTGGTCAAAGCAAAGATCTTTTCCAAAATGGATTTGAGATCAGGGTACCATCATATTAAGATACGGACTGAGGACATCCTGAAGACAGCTTTCTCGACGAGGTACGGACATTATGAGTACATTGTCATGTCCTTCGGCCTCACCAACGCTCCAGCTCATTTCATGTACTTGATGAACTCGGTATTCATGCTGGAGCTGGACAAGTTTGCCGTGGTCCTCATCGACGACATATTGGTATATTCCAAGTCAGAGGAAGAACACGCGAAGCATCTGCGTATAGTCTTGCAACGGCTGTGAGATCACAAGCTATATGCAAAATTCAGCAAGTGCAAATTCTGGATATGGCAAGTACCTTTCCTCAGGCATATTATTTCAGCGAAGGGCATCGCTGTAGACCCGAGCAAAATTACTCAAGTGCTGAATTGGAAGTTTCCGAGGTCTGTCCATGAGGTACGAAATTTCCTCGGACTCGCGGGATATTATCGTAGGTTCATTCCGAACTTCTCAAAGATTGTCAATCCTATGACCGAGCTGCTGAAGAAGGCTACCAAATATGTTTGAAGTACATCATATGAAGCAGCATTCAAGGCTTTAGTGAAGCACCTAACATCAGCACCGGTTTTGGCGCAGCCAGACACAACAAACCGTTCGATGTGTACTGCGATGCATCCGGCATTGGGCACGAATGTGTGCTGATGCAAGACTGAAGGGTGGTCGCGTATGGATCACGGCAGCTCCGGAATCATGAGCAAAACTATCCAACTCATGACTTAGAACTCGCTGCTGTTGTACTCACACTCAAGATGTGGAGGCACTACCTACTCGGTAACCTTGTACATTTATATACCAACCACAAGAGTCTCAAGTACATATTCACTCACAAGGAGTTGAACAGGAGGCAAAGAAGATGGTTAGAGCTGATAAAAGATTATGAAATAGAAATCCATTATCACCCTGGCAAAGCGAACGTGGTGGCGGATGCGCTGAGTCGCAAGTCACACGTACATAATCTGACCATCACCCCGTTGTAAGAGAGTGAACCACCTTTGTATGGGGTTCCCCATGGAGCTCTCTACAACCTAGCTCTTATCCCCACCATCCGTGAAGAGGTAGCGGCAGCCCAGAAACATGACAAGGGTTTGTTTTACAGAGACGTGTAGACAGTGGGGAGCTGAAGTGTTTCCAGAAAGACGGAGACGACATTCTGTGGTTCAAGGACAGGATTGTCGTACCCCATAACCTGGAGTTACGGAATAAAATCTTTGATGAGGCTCACTTGTCAAAGTTTTCTATTCACCCCGGCAGCAAAAAGATGTATCAAGAACTCAGAGGCAAATTTTGGTGGACACAGATGAAGCGGGAGATTGCTAAATACGTGTCCGAGTGTGATACATGCTGGAGGGTTAAGGCTGACCACATGAAGAAACTGGGATTATTACAACCGCTAAACATTCCTGCCTGGAAGTGGGAGGATGTTAGCATGGACTTCATCGTCGGTTTACCCACTATATTTCAGAAACATGATTCAGTGTGGGTAAATGTCGACCGGCTCACAAAAGTTGCTCATTTTATCCCGGTCAACACCAACTACAACGCTAAGAAGTATGCTGAGCTGTACATCTCACGGATTCTGTGCTTATATGGCGTACCCGACAATATTATCTCGAATCGGGGCACTTTATTTGTGTCTCGTTTTTGGGAGAAGTTACATGTTTCCTTGGGTACACAGCTGATCCGTAGTTTGGCGTACCACCCGCAGACAGATGAGCAAACCGAGCGGGTAAATCAAATCCAGGAAGATATGTTACGAGCTTGTGCTATAAACTATGGTAAGAATTGGGATAATCACTTACCGTTAGTCGAGTTCTCGTACAATAATGGGTACCAGGCCAGCATCAAGATGGTACCTTATGAGGCGCTATACGGGAGAAAATGCCGCACACCACTGAATTGGTGTGAATCCAGCGAGAGGGTCACCTTCGGGATTGATCTCGTCAAACAATGTGGAAGAGAAAGTTTGGCTTATTCAAACGAACTTAAAAGCCGCCCAATCCCGACAAAAGCAATATGCGGACCAGAGTAGACGCCCTCTGCAATTCGAGGTCAGGGATCAAGTGTACCTATGTGTGTCTCTGATGAAGGGCGGGAACAGATTTGGAGTCAGAGGAAAGTTGGCACCCCGATTCATCGTTCCATTCCAGGTTCTGGAAAGATGTGGATCCGTTGCATACCGGCTGGGATTACCAGCGATACTCTCCGGTGTGCACGACATCTTCTACATTTCTCAGCTGAGGAAGTGCCTCAAGTTTTTAACCACCGTTCAGCTGGGAGATATCGAGGAACTGAAACTGGATCTCACATATCAGGAGGAACCGGTTCAGATAATTGATGAGAAGGCCCGAACCACACGCAACGATACGTTGTGGTTCCACAAAGTTTTATGGAGTAATCACTCCGAGGATGAAGCGACATGGGATAGTGAATGATTTCTTCGCGCCAACTACCCGTACTTTTTAACGTCGCACCTCCGGTAATTTTCCACCATCCTCTCTCATTTTTACTTTATAATCTTGGGACGAGATTCTTTTAAGCGGGGAGGAATGTAAGGGCCCAAGTTTTTCACTTTCTAAAAGTGTTCATCACACCCACACCTCACCTCATTTGTGGTAATCACATGAACACATTTGAAGAGCAAGAAACCACGGTAAATAGATTTATTAGGAGATGAACTCACAAAATACAAAAGTGGTATTTCCCACACGCATCATATAGGGGCTGAGCATATGATTAACTCCTAAACTTTGTTAGGAATGCTCGTGCCAAATTTCACCCAAATCCAAACCTATTTGAGGTACTTTGGGGTACAATCATTAAAAGGCTAGTTTGAACTTAAATTCAAATTCAAACTTTTTTCATCCCATAAATTCAAAAGTAGGATTCATATTCACACTCAGCACATTTTATGAGATCACACACCACTTTTCACTCCATTTGGAGTAGATCTTGACATGAGCTAGATTGGGCAAATTCAAACCCAATTTGAATTTCAGCTTTACATTTGCTGTAAATTGTTCAAACCAGTTCATACTTTGGAGTGTGCAAATTCAAAGGGTCATTTGGTGCTTTGATCAATTTACCAAGGATAGTGTGGTCACAATATTTTGAGCAGTAGTAAAAATTCAATTTTATGGGACAAATTTGGAGCTTGGACCCACATGTCAGTGAGCCAATTGACATGCTCCCGAAGGCTTTGTTGCTCTGTTTCTTGGGCCGCAGCGGTGACCGCCACCGAGGTGAAACCGGCGCCACCTCCTGGTCGCCGATATTTCCAACCGAGCAGCGTCGCCAGCTTCTATTCCTTACGCCTGACTCTTATCCGAGACATTTCACTGCTCACAACCTGTTTTGCTTCGCCCTCGCACGAAAGAAACGCGCCGCTCACCGAAGCTCTCTGCTCGCCGTCGACCGGCTAAAACCGAAGGTGTCACCGCGAGCTGAGGCCAGAAACGGAACCGCCGACCTTCACTCAATGTGTTCCAGCCCTTGGCAGCATGTGATCCGCTTCCTTCGAGCTTCACCGAGCCTTTTCTTCCTTCTCGGTTCAGCCCGAGCCGCCGCCACAAGAACACATCGTCCGACCACCACAGCCCTTCTTTCCCCGAGCTGTGAACATCAAAAAGGTTTGTTAAGGTCTCCTCTTCCTTCACCGCAAACTCCGGCCGCATGCCATGGACTGCTCTCGCCGGAATTTCACATTTTTGCTCCGGCGTGCAAAAGAGACCGCCGGCCAACTTTCCAAATATCATGCTACACGTCGCACCACTCATCACCAATCTTAGAAAACAACTTTTAGATATCCGTGCGAGTTCATAGGATCAGAAACCTCGGAGAAACATCGAGTATAGTCGCCGTTCTCCGAGTTTTGCTATTTTTCCCGATTTTTGACCTAGGTCGCACGGTGACATGCTATTTAGAGCCGTTTCCGAGCTCATTTGAGTTCACAACGATCTTCCCTAGGGTGCACTGATGCTGTACGACCCTTTGCTCGAGCTTTTTGGGGTGCTAGGGAGTCCGGCCGACATGGCCGAAGTTCTTCCAAAGCTGCCGCACGTCGTCGGCCATGTTCCGGACGTTCTCTGGTCGAGTTAAGGACATCAGCGTGTTCCCCGTGGGGGATTAGGCAGAAGCGGCGAGAATCGTGGACTTTAGTGTCCGTCAACACCTTACCAGCGAGCCCTCTGGCGAGGGGGGCGGCGGGCAAGCGCGAGAGCGCGAGGTTGAAGACAACCTGCGGGCCCCATGTGTCAGTCACTGTTTTTTGGGCACCAGATCGTCTATGACTCGGGATCTGTTTGTGACAATGCCGGTTAACTCTGTGATCCCGTGTGTCGATGCTCCAGAGAGTGACATTTCGCATATGGACCCCCACAGTAAGACTTTTAAACTTTTTTCGGATTTTCCAATTTCCTGATTTTCCCCAAACTTCAAACACACATAACTGTTGCTAGGAGTGTCCAAATCGAGTGAACAAAATCTTGTTGGATTTAGCTCTCTGAGTACTTTTCAGAAAAAGAAGTTTCACTCCATGAAAACCTTTATTTCTCCAGAATTAATTCTCCAAAATCTAAACTGTTGAAAATTTTAGCTGGAGATCCCTTTAGTGGAATTTTTTGAAATTTGGCCAGGATGTTCCTTGTAATATCCCTGAGTCACCATAAACATTTCAGATCCATACGAGCTAATTTTGCCCACCTAATTGTGTGATTAAGGCAACTGGTCCAGAGAAAAAGAAAAATGTGCAGAAACATTTTTCAGATTTTCTCTGAACTTGTTTAGCTCATATCTTTTGCTAGGATGCTCCAAATTAGATGAAACCAATTCGATTAGAAGCCTCTAAAAATCTAGTTTCCAGAATATCATGGCTTGTTCCATGAAAATTCCTACAAAGCCGTAAGAGCTCTAATTATGGCCAAATACACATTTACTTGTGCAGGGCTCAAATGAGCTTTGCTTCAGATGAAATTTGTCCAAGTCCCTGTTTAGGTTGTCTCCAAACCACAGTAAATATTTCAAAGTCAAAAGGATAGTCTAGCTATACTTATAGTCTTCACCATCTCAATTCAATACACATGCATTCAAATTTGACACACATCGTATTTGCTTTTCGTGTAGTCGCTAAACTCGAAGAAGACCCTGAGGTTCTGGACTTCATTACTCCGGAAGAATAATTATCTAACGATCAGCAGCAATGCAAGCTCTTCTTGTGTCGATTGAGGACTGAGCCGTGTGCAGGCCTGTTGAACAAGCTAGAACAGTACCGAAGACCTACCGGATATATGGGAACCGGGAAACCGATGTAATTCGGGTAGCGATCTGTTGAGGCATTGCTTGTCGTCCAGAGGGTAGGTTGAGAGCAGCGAGGTGTAAATAGGCTAGCGGGCACTGCAGATGCTCCGCATAGAGACCTCCTGCTCGGGATGATAGGACCGGTTCAACACTTGGCTAACGGATGAAAGGTGGTTGCATACAACGTCCGTGGTGGTTGCTGTAGGCAACATCAAGTACGGGCTGTTGGACGGTGTAAAATCCCCAAAAGTGGTAGCAAGAAAATTCTGCTCATATACACTTATGAAAAATGAGGGGAATTAAAAATTTGAATTATAAGGAGGTGAGTTCAAAGTGAGGGTTTAGACTTCCCAAAACTTCCAAACATGGAGATCTAAATTCATAACTTGGATCTTCATAGTCCAAATATTCAACCTTACAAATTTCAGCTCATTTGGAGGAGTTTCAATATTTGTTTGGGATTAAAAGGAAAAGCCCTCTAATCTAAATTTCAAATTCAGTTTCAAATTCCAATTCCCTCAATTTAAAAATTTGCTTTCACAAATGTGTTCTCCACCTTTAATAAGCAGCCATGCCAAAAATTGGAAACTTTGGAGCTGGTTTGCTATATTTTTGAGGCAATATGAAGTGGAGAATTCAAAATCATTTTCAAATTCAAATGATCAAACTACATCCAAATTTCACACCAGAATTCAAACCATTTGAATTCAGCAAATTCAAGCCTTAACTTGGTGTGAAAGTCTAGCCTTGAATGTTGAGTTGCTGGGGTAAAATATCAGAGAAAATTGGATAAGAATTAGAAATAGTGGGGCCCAATTGTCAGCCACCCAAAGCAAACCAACCGACTGTTTTCCTCCTCGGGTGATCACCGCGCGCCAGCTCCCGGGCAGCCCGTCGCCCGACGTTGTCCACCGAGCTGCTTCCCCCGACGTCGGTTCACGCGCGTGGCCGGTTATAGCGGCAGCCGAGTGCAGTATCTGCCCTATCCCCATTACCCCGTAGCCTCTCCACGCTCTGCTCGAGCCTCGCGAACTCAGAACCCTGCCCGGCGGAAGAACCATTCGGCTCATCGACGCCCGACAAGCTCGGCGTGCCTCTCGCGCGGCTGAGCCACGGGAACCTTGCGCCAGGTCTCTCTCCTGCTCCCCGAAGCCTCAAGTGAACACCAGCACCGGCGGTTGGTGCCTACGAGCTGGAATTCCCTTCGGAGCTCCGGTGATGATCGTCTGTACGCCACACCGTCGCCCGACGGATTTACGGCCTCTTCCGATCAACAAAAAGGTCCCTGAGGTGCGTGAGGAATCCTTCTTCCTTCCCTCCCACCAGTTCCTGCTTTCATAGCTCTGATACCGAGTATTTTGAAGTTTGGCACCGGTGGTTCTTTAGAAACCCGAGGACCCTTCAAAGAAATTCGTTGTGCTCGGGGTAGCTCCGCGCTAGATGAGCTTAGAGTTGCTCCAGCACATGCTTGCGCATCTCCCCGAAGTCCTAGCAGCTCAAATGATCAAGTAGAGATGCCGGGTACCGAGTTTTTGTCGCCGCTGGAGTTTTGCGGGCTCGGGTCGCCGGTAAGGTCCCCTCTCCGCTGGTTTTCATGAAGAGCGAGCTATGGGTCGATGTTGTCCATGTGACACTGGTGCTTTTGGAGCAAACCCTAGCCCGAAAGACCCACTGTTGAGGGAGAGCGGGGTCGCCAAAGTAAGGTTCGACATGGTCACCGGTGCAAGCCCTATTCCGGCTGTTGTCATCGGCTCCCGACCCCACCATCGTGTTCAGCACGGTGTAGAACTCACAGGCGGTGAGTTTGATGAAGTTTGGATCCCACCGGTCAGCTTCCGTATACGCGCGGGGATCGGCTTGTGGCGCCGGATCCGGTACGGCTGCGCAGGTTAACCCTGTAGCCCCCGGTGTTGCCGAAATCTCACTGGTCCGATTGAAAACAGTGGGCCCAGTTCCAATTATTTGAAGTTTCTATTAGGAAAATAATTCCAGGAATTAGCTGATCTTTGCAAGCCCATAACTTTGTGTAGAAAACTCCAAAAAGAGTGAGACCAATTTTGTTGGAATCCTCATGAGGATTACTTCACATAGAAACCAATTTTAGGCTATGAAAATGCCCAGTAATTTCTGTAGAATTGTTTTTAGTAAATCCTATAGGGATTTACTACAGGAGCAATTCTTTATGAAATAGTCCCAAATTTGGGAAGAAAATCCTTTCCATAGTTACTGATCTTCAGTAAAAATTTGGGCTTCATTGGAGTTCATTTGCTAGGCTAAACTACCTTCCCAAGTTCAGCCTTAATTAGAAATTCCAATTTAAACAGAAGTTTTTTTTTCAGAACTCTGGTCCAACTTCAAAAATTCATATCTCTCTGATGGTAGCTCCAAAAATGGTGAAACAAATTTTTTAGAACCATGGAGACTTACCCTAATCATATCTTTCATTCCTATATATGTCAAATCTCCTGATGTGGGCTCAAAATTCAGAGAAGCATTGTACTTGTAGGAATTTTATAGACTACATTGTGCAATAACATGTCCCCAAATTTGGCTCAAATCATCCTTAGAGAGTCTAGTATCTACTGTAAAAATCCCAAAGCCAATTAAGGATCCTAAATAGCAGTAGCTATGAATAGAAGTTCAATTTTTATAAACCTTTAATACTTATACATGTATTTTATTACATTTCATAATAGTGACCGAAGTTGAGGACGCACCGGAGCCCTTGGACGTCCTCCCACCTGAAGCTAACTTCCCGTTTGACTTGCAACCAGGCAAGCCCCGGTTTGCGCTTAAGTACCGTTTATAAAGCTTTTTATTTGTATCACTTATGTCTAGGGTGAATGCTTGCATTAGAGTTAGGGTGATTGAAACCCCACTTGCATAGCCTTTTAAATCCTATAAAGGGTTGGGTAGTTTACAAACTCGACGAATAGAGAATGCCATGCTAATGTTTAGGATCTCGATAGAAGTCGAGTGGTTGGAAGCTACTTGCGAGATAGTACTTATCACCCGGAATGAGAAGAGGTAGAAAATGGATTAAGTTATGAAAATGAGACCCAGCAGGGGGGATAGGATGCAGTGAGCAGAGGTCTCACGTGCGTAGCCCTGTTGGTGTCGGTTGAGGACCGTCCGTGTGCGGCCCTGCTGGACAAGTATCGAACAGTACCGGATGCATACTGGCATATGGGAACCAGGAAACCGATGTAATTGGTTAACCTGGGTGTTGAGGCTTACCCAACCGTAAATAGGAGTGGGTTGAGGGTAGCAAGGTGTAAATCTGCCGGTGGGCATAGTCACGCTCCACGCGGGGACCTCCTACCCGTTACGGATGGACCGGTTCGCCATTTGGGTTGCCTTTGAAGGGTTGTCGCATACAACAGAGTAGGAAGGGGTGTGGAATCACGCTTCTAAAAGTGGGTGTATGTGACGAGTTATCCGGGTGTGTCTTGATTGCAATCACCGTCCCTCGCCTCCAACTGAAAATGCTGTATTGATCTATTAATGTCTTGAAAACCTTGATTGCTATAGTTATAGAGCTAATTAAGTTTATATTCCACTTTAGGCATCACCACATCAGAGGAAAGCGTTTCTTGTTTGATTGTGGACTTCCGATGTGAGGGCTGCCTAAGGCACATGAATCTGCTGCTATAAAACTGAAAGTAAGGATCAACTTATAGGTGTGTCTTTATTGCAAAGTCCTTTCCTACCTTACACATCCTTGCACGTAGAGTTCCATGCCTAGGGTTGACGGTTAAGACTTGCTGAGCCTTCATGCTCACGGTTGCAATATTTTGAGCTGTGTGCAGGTGAGAGTTATGAGGAAGGTTCCGAGGACGAGGCGATGCCCCCGTCGGGGTACATTGCCGAGCTGGAGCCATGCACGCCGCCGTGATCTCTGATTACTTGCTGCTAGTGTGTAGCGTCCCCGGGCTTGACGGCTGCACTTTTGCATAGCTAGGATGAGAGGCCGTATATGTATATTACTTCCGCTGTATGAATAGGTTTTGTAAAAGACTTCCGCTGTTTTATAACAAATAAAAGTTCGTATGTTGTTCTTTATTCTTTTCGTGTGTGCTGTTAGGTGCCGTATCGCACGGCACCACCCTATGCGATCTTGGAGTGGGTGAACCACGGGGTGGTCCCCACAGACAGGTTATTCGGGTAACCCTGCAGGTGTAAATTGATTATAATCATCGTCCCTCACGGTCAGTGAGTACCACTTGTTCACTGTACCGTGACGTAGAAAGAACAGGCTAGTTGTCATGATAAAATGTTGCTGGTTGAAAGTTTTACATTGTGTGTTAATGAAATTCTTTAGTTTAGAGCCAATTAAAGTTCGTTTCAACCTTAGGAGAAACACATAAGAGAAATGGTTTCTTGTTTGATTGCGGATTTCGTATGTGTCTTGGCACAAGGTTCCCCACTAACTTGCGGCTAAAACCTGAAAGTAAGAGTCAACTAACTAGGTGTGTCTTTTGCAACATACTTTCCTACTATACACTGCAAACCCAACATGTAGAGTCAAATGTTTAGGTGAGACGGGTCAGTCCATTGCGCTCACTGCTTGTGTTTGAAGCGTTTGCAGGGTTCTATGAGGAGGAGGCTCCCGAGGAGGAGAAGGACCCCCAAGAGGGAACCATCGTCGAGTGGGAGCCTTGCACGCCGCCGTGTTAGTGTGTGCATGTGTGCTAGTGGGATCACATTCACGGGCTGAACATGAGATCTTTTGTTTAGTCTACGCCCGGAGTGTAGACTTAATGATATTTTGAGATAACTATATTCATAAACAAGTTTCTGTAATAAAAGTCCGCTTCCGATTAACGCCTTTTATGTGTGTTATCCGGTGCTGTATATTGCAGCACCCCTCAGCGTGATCCTAGTTTGTCGGGACCGTCAGGTTCTCACACCCTCGTTCCCTTCGCCCACAGCTCCCACTCATCTTCCCCCACAATTCACCCGTGCCCTGCCGCTGCTCATTCACCCGTCTCCGCCGAGCTTGCTTTCCCTCTCTGCATTGGCTGTCGGATTCGCCGTTTCATCGCTGCACCATGTACTCCCTTTTCAGAGCTATGCTCCCCAAGCTCAGCTCCCTCGTTCTCATCTCCGGACAGCGTCGATGAAGGTAACCTCTCGCTTCTCCCCATTCGTTCTGAGAGCTTCTTGGACTCGGAAGAAGGTGCCTCCCCAATTTTAGCTCCTTCGCCGCCGGCTTGTGATGTACCTCCGCCCAAGGTACCCTTCCTCATGTCACCGGAATTTTCCTCCATGCCTCTGGCGGCGGCGGACCATGCTCCAAACACGGCCATCGCCCTTCCCCTCTGCTTATTTCCGGCCCCTTGCCACAGTTACCCCATCCTAGGAAATCGTGTTGTCCGCTGTCCCCTCCGCCTGCTGTCATCATGACTCTGCCGCTCCACCACCCCATCATCCGCTCTGGGACACGCAAAAATCTTGATGTTGTCCCATCCGGCCCAATCTTGCACAGTGGGAAAACCCTGCAAGATGATTTTCGCCAGTCCAAGTTACCACCCCTCTCGGCCACCTCCACCACCGTCCAAGCTTGGCTCAATCCTTGGCCCTCCGCCGCCCTTGCTGCGTTCCGCTAGACCCTCTCTCATCTCTGGTGACCGTAGGGGCCAAGTCAAATCAGATGGACATTTGGCACAGCTCGAGGATGAGTGGACTGTGGTCCAGAGCAGCCGTAAACCTCGCGTCCCATCACTCATGAAGTAGAGGGTTTCTCTGCCGCTGGCCCCTAGGCTATCCCCAGATATATTATCCATCTTGCGTGGACGTTGCTTCTGATGCCTAGCTTTTGGCCACACCGCAGCTGACTGTCGGGACCCCCCTCGTTGTTGGAGTTGTCTCCACTTCGGTTACCTTTCCCACCGCTGCCACCTTCCCAAGGGCCTGGATGGGCGTCGCCCCTTGCACGCAAGGCTTTTAAACCCCCTTCCAGTCACCACAGATTTACCTTCCCACCCCTCTCTGGTCACAAAGATTCATCTGAGTCCGCCCGTTCTTTTGTGGAGGTTATTGCCTCTCCGATATCACCCGCCACCTTGCCCCGTCGCCGCCCCTCTGCTGGTGCTCCCGAACTCAGGCCTTGCGTAGGAAAGGCAGCCATCGTCGCCGGAGGATTCATGACCAATAAGTTGCAGCGCCTTCGGCACCAGGCGCTCCTACTTGCGCCCAGACAAGGAAGAAGTCGGGCGTCCCCTCAGCAAGTGTCATTGGCCATATAAGAAAACCTAGCCATTCCCCACTGGTCACTCCAGGTCTCTAAGCACTCAGACAGCGTGTTTCTGGTGCTGTTTCGCTGGCCCCAATTCCGTGACCAAGCTCTGGAAGCTGGCGTTATCCCGTTGTCGGGTGTTAACCACCACTTCCGGCCATGGACTTTCATGATGGAGCTTCCAGTGGGATGGTTCTTCCACGTGAAGGTCTGCATTGAAAACCTTTCTCTCCACAGCTGGGACACCAATGCTATCCACCAAATCCTCAGAGATGTTGTATTGTTCGACTACTTCGACTTGGCTACGTTCAACAGAGAGGATACACCAATCTGTGGCTTCGTGGGTTGGATGAAGGACCCAAGTATTCTGCCCCTGTCAAAGTGGTCACATTCTTTCCTGGGGGCTCCGGCCAGTCCGGGCGTGACAATGGCCCTCCACAGCATGAGGTAGACCCGGCCTTGGCGCAGCCCCCTCCGGGTTGCCAAGCCCGGCTGATCATCCATCCCGACCACTACTTCAATTATACGCCGGTGGATCCGGATGACCCATCGTCAATCTCAGGTGACAGCTCAGATGGAGGGCAGTCCTCAGTCTGGTCCAACTCCTCGGGCATTGATTTCCCCAACCTCAAGCGATTCCTTTTGTAACATTCCATGTCTCCAAAAATTTTCATGTTGTCAAAATCAGATTTCGGTTGAGCAAAAAAAATCAAAATTTAAAAGGCAAAGTGAAATTAGATCAAATCAAAAGCCGCAAATTTGAACTGTAGCAATTCTTGTACTAAAAACAAAAATGTAATTCAAATTTTGAATCATCTAATATTTAGTTAATGGATGGAGGAACCATATATGAATTTTTAACTATGTGGCTGAGATCAATTCAGAGAATAAAAATTTTTAAACTGGCAGCGGGCCCCACTTGTCAGTGTCTTTTCCTACCTCCTCCTATATTTTTTCCCAGGAGGCTGCATGCACGCCACCGCAGGCTGATGGTGTGTGCTGCTCTCCCTGGCAGCGCCGCAGGGTCTTAAAGACGTCTCCATTGAGCTGGGTCGCCCCTCCATGCTCACTCATCTTTCCCCTGCGTTCTTACCCTGCTGCAGTAGCAAACCAAGCTCCTCCATTGCTGTCACCCACGAAGCTCCGCCGGGCCTCCTCTCGCCGTGCCAAGCGATCCTGCGGACGCGCCGTCACACGGTGAGACTCCCTAACTCGATCATTTCCTCCCCCGCGCCTCCCTGGAGCAGTGCGCCGCCGCCGGAGATGGAGCTCCACCCGCCGCCGTCGCTGCTGCGTGTACCGTCACTTTAAGCTCAAACGACCACCACCAACGAGATCCCCATGTGCCAAAACCTAGGATTCCCCTTCCCCCCTCCGATTAGGCACTGTTTGAGCCGAATCAGGTGCTCCGGCGAGCCTCCATGGCTTCTCTGTACATGCCTTAGCTGGAGGAAGAAGAAAGGGCCCTGGGCCCCACCAGTCAGCCGCCCACCCCTTTTTCCACTGATTCTCGGCCCAGAAAATTTCCAGAAAATTGCCTAACTTCAAAAATTCATAAAGACTTATAGGAAACTCCAAAAATGATGAGACCAATTTTGTTGAGCCCATAAAATCCTCCTCTATAAGTCTGTGATCTTGTTATATCATAAAAACCTATATATTTTCTGGGTAATTTAATTTCTCCAAACACAATTATCTCAATTGTGGGCCCTCTATTGCTTTGATTGAGCCCAAATTTTGCCAGGATGCTCCACATATATATTCTAGACCACCATGAAAATTTCAGCTTCATTGCTCTTTCAGAACTGTATTAATTGCAACAATGGCATAATAAGACATATTTGCTTATTACTTTTACTGTGTGTCCACACTTAAGTGGTTTGACCTCAAAGTTTGCAAGAACCCTTTTCATAACACAGAAGATTGCCATAAATTTCAGCTCCATTTCCTATGTAAAACTATTTCGCTTCTAGGATTTGCATAATGACACATAAACAATAAAGTGAGAACTATATGCATGTTTAATAGGTTATTTCTTAAACCCTACTACCAGCTGCTATATTTGATAATCATATTTATAAAAAGTCTTGAGTCACACTAAATTTATTCTTAGATTCATTTTAATCACAATTACACCTTATGCACATATATGATTAAGTTAGCGACTGATTTTCTTTTTGCATACATGGCATAAATTAGGGACCGAATAGCTCGAGGAATTACAACAAGAGGAGGAGGAAGTTCAGCTGAACCTTAACTTAAACACTAACATAGAGCAAGGCAAGCCCCGGTTACACAAGCCAAGTTTTAAAATTTTTTATATTTTACACATGTATGTGTCGGTTATTGTTATGTATGTACATTAAGTCTAGGTGTTGTGTTGACACCCTACTTGCATGGCCAAATAGAAACCCTCTTGGTCAATGAATAGGTCAGCCCGAGTGGTTAGTCGCTACGCTAATTAGTCTCATGTAAATCGGTAGAAGTCGAGTGTGGGAATCCACTCGCGAGTTATAGGATCTTGGGATCAATTTGAATTGACTAGTGGAATTTGGATCATAATTTGGAAAATTGGAGACCGGGCAGGTGGTAGGGAGCAACAAGACGTGGTCTTGTGTGCATAGGCCTGCTCGTGTTGATTGAGGACCGAGTCGTAGTTGGCACCTCAAATAAGTATCGAACGTACCAATGGCATGCTAGTGATTTGGGCACTAGTAAACCGACGTACCTTGTTAACCTAGGTGTCGAACGATCATGCTGCCATCCTAGGTTGGAGTCGAGAGGACAGATCGGGTTTAAATCCGCTAACGGATGACGTCCGGGACGTGCATCACGTGTAGGGACCCCCTGTCTGGGATAGTAGCCATCTTTCGTCATCGAGTGTCTTGGGAAAGGTTGCCACGTACGACAGTAGTGGAGTGTGCTGTGTGCGACTTCATGACGTGCGTACGTGTCGTATTATTGGGTTATCCCTGCAGGAATATAATGATTATAATCATCATCACTCACGGAGATGAGTACCACTTGTCTTAGCTGTTGGCACGTAGTAAGAAGATTTAATTTATATACTTATGATCAGATCTTGTTTAAATATAAATCATGTTTGAAACTTGTATGTGTTAGTTTTAGGTGCCAACTAAATTTGCATTTCACATGTAACTAAAATATGCCGCTGAAATCTGAATATAAGGACCTAAATTTAGGCTCTATTTTTATGCAAACTGCCCCTGTTCCTAGTAATAATCGTTGCATACTAGAATAGGGTCTAGTGAGTCCTTCATCGGGTAAGTCTTGCTGAGTATTAGTTGCCCAGGCTTTGTGGATTAATGTTTTTCAGGTGAGCATGCTTGTGATGATGATTATGCTAGCAAAAGCTTTCCGGAAGAAGCACTGCCTCCCTCAGGGTGGATGGTGCAATGGGAGCCTGACTTGCCACTGGATCGAATGGGTGTGGCTAGTGCATCGTGATAATTGGGCAATGACACGATGCTAATGCATAGACCACGTATGGAGTGTTGTAATATTTTGCTACGCATATTCCACTGCAAAATTTTATGTATTTTGAAGTTCTTTTATGTATCAAACTTGTGAACTATGGCCCTTTGGTATGCAATACGGTGTCGCAACGGTGCCACCACCTGAACAAAAGATCCTGTTGTCGAGGTGTGACCCTCACAACGTGGTATCAGAGCTGGTTCGGGATATTGCACATCAAAAAGGGTCTATTTTCAAAGACTTTAAAACATTTACCGTGAGGAATCGTTAGTAGCCCGTATAAGGATGTATAATAGTATATTATTCAGGTGGCAAGCTAACAGTGTTTACATTCTTGTATTTAAATTATGTAACGACGCACCTACGTTCAGGTAAGAAGGTAAGTTACGCACTCGGATGCGGTGAAATTCGAGGGCCCACCCATACAAGTGTCGGAGGTATGGGGTGTCTCATACAGCGATCAGTATGGGAAGTGAATATGTTTCTTTGAAGCATATGAAGCACCGACCCTGGCATGCCCTTGTGGAAAAAGGTGGACACTTTGTCGTGTGGTGAGAAACATGACCGCGTCCCTCAAGGCGTGGCATACTTGAGGACGGCCCGTATGGAAATGATACGGGGCGTATATCTTTACTTATAATATTATTACTGTCTGTGATGTGTGATGAGGAAAACCCGTGGGTGCAACATTATTTGTGATTTTTATGCAGGTACACTAACCACGTGGATCGTAGTGCGAGTAGATAACGTTTGCGAGTGATCGATTTAGCGCCACCGATTATACGTATATGCCAGTTACAATCTGGTTAGGATTTTCATTTTGTGAGGACCGTAGGACCGGCATGCTATCTTGTTATGCATTTTGCATCATCACTGAAATAAAAGTATAAGGTTCACTACATAACCATAAAGAAGGATAATAACCCAAATTATAAGTGAAGTATGACTCCTTTTAAGTTATTGGTTAAATAACAATTAGGACCGACCCTAATCTTCTTCCATAAGGTCTTAGTCTAGACCAGAATGGTGGTTCCATTATCTAGAAGTAACCATTTCGAAGATTGGGAAATGCCAACAGCTTGTTAGTCATAGAGATCCTTGATGTGGCCCCTAGTACCTCTGAAATGATAAATTTGAATCCCCTGTACAATCAGTCCTGCTGAATTTTTCAGAACTGATATCTGACTTTGGGAGGTCGTATAGATCGTTCTGTGCAGCGAATTGAGGCATACCAAATTTCTCTGAAAATTTTAGGAAGTATACTCCACTATTTCTATTCATGGATTTTTTTGAATCTGCCTCTAAGCCCCTCAAAATATTCAAAGACGCCTGACTATCGAATTCGGTACAGGTTTAGTAACCTGACAGCACCGTACTTCGAATTGGAAGGTGTAGATTTTTATCTACTCACCAACAGAGGCGTATGAATAGCCATTGGAGAGTTTCTGAAGTCCTCTTCTACTTTGGTATTCATGTAAGGTTCAAATTCTTCTTCCAAATCAGTCAAAATTCCCAAAGTTCAGAAACTGTCATGGAGAGCAGATTAAATACCTCTCTGTAATTTTCTGTAAAACGGGCATAAATCTCTAAATAGAAATCAAATAGGGTCATATGATACACTGTTGGAAAGCTTAGGAGGTATCCTATCACTTGTTAATTCAGTGTCTTTTCAAATTCCAACTCGAAAGTCTCTGAAAAATCCTAGTAAGTGAGGTATCACAAAACGATGCTTCAGTAGAAGAAACACATAACTGATGTCAAATTTAGAAACTCATATCTCTTGATCTAAAACTGATCTGGGTGCAAATGAAGACTCATTGGAAAGGTGCTAAAGTTAACTTCAATTTTTGTATTCGACTTGAGATAAGATTTTGCACATAATCTGATCGGAATCTGAAAATCGTGCCGACTGTACAGCTTAATACAGATTTGTCGGTGTCTTATTAAACTGGATTGAAAGTTGCTGCAAAATCTATGTGATGCTTAATATGGTCTTCGCTTTTGAGTACAAGTATGACATGCAACCATGGAAACTGACCATATATTTATCACTTTGGCAGCATGGTTCGCACTCGCTCCCTGCACAAGATCGGAGGCTCTAGTCATGGCGGAGATGACTCTCCACCGCCGCAGCAACAACAAGTACCACCACAACAGCCTCCACCACCACCTCCACCTACATTGGTGGAAGCTATTGCTGCCATGATGGGATATCATCGAGAGAACACCAAGCTACTGCAAGCACTCGTGCAGGACATGTCCTGTCAGGGAGGACATCAAGATGCGCCCCCTCGCCAACTGCAGCAGAGCACATACACGGAATTTCTGGCGACACATCCGCCGGTCTTCACCGAAGCGGAAGGACCATTGGAGGCGGATAATTGGTTGCGTACCGTGGAGTCCAAGTTTGGGCTGTTGCAATGCACTGAACATCAGAAAACTCTCTACGCGGCTTAACAGCTCCATGGCTCAGCTGGAGCATGGTGGGCGAACTATCTCGCCACCATCTCTGCTGCACATCAAGTGATATGGGCTGAATTCCGTGCAGCATTCCGCGCACACCACATTCCTACTAGAATTATGCAGAAGAAGCTTCAGGAGTTCCTACAACTAAAGCAAGGGGGGAGGAGTGCTCAAGAGTATTCCTAGGTGTTCAACCACCTCGCTCAGTACGCCCCTGAGCATGTGAATACGGAAGCAAAGAAGCTGGAATGTTTCTTTCGTGGGTTGAATACCAAATTACAAGACCATTTGGCCTTACATCACAGCGGCACCTTCAATGATCTTGTGAATGCCACTATCATTCAGGAAGATGCATACCATAGCCACAACGCGGAGAAGAAGAAGAGGAGCCTATCTCAAGACAGCTCCAGTGGTGGAAGCTCCAGCGGTCCACCACAAAAATATCGGATGGTTCTCCGTTCACCATCCGGTCATATTTTTCGGGCAGCTCCATGACCACAGGAAGATCGCTCTTTTCAATCGAGCTATCGTTCACCGCAACAGCGACAGAGGATGGTTCCTCGTGCACCCCCATCACAACAAGGTGTGCAAGGTTATTGTCCGCCTCAGTTTACTGGAGGTACCAACCGCAATCCATGCTATAACTGTGGTCATTTTGGCCACTTTGCATTGGAGTGTCAAGCACTGAAGCAAGGTAGCAACAATGCACCATCGTCGCAAGGCTCTACTCAGCCTTGTGGGCAATCAAAGAAGGCATCACCAAAGCCTGGTCGTTTTAACTACATCACGGTGGAAGACATACCTGAGGGAGAAGCAGTTCTAGCAGGTATGTTCACCCTCTATGACCAGCCTGTCCTCATTCTTTTTGATTCTGGAGCTACTCATAACTTCATTAGTAGATCATGCACACAAAAATACCAGCTCTCCTCTACCATGATGAAGTACCCCTATATTATCCACTCCCCCGGTGGTATAATTCCAGCCAACCAGATTATTCCTAGAGCGCCCCTTGTATTGACTGACAAAATCTACCCCACCAATCTTATAATACTAGAAGGCCAGTGAATAGACATCATTCTCGGCATGGCATGGTTAGTGCAACATAGGGCTGTTCTCGACCTAGAGTCACGGACTGTCCAATTAAATTCCCAAACCATGGCCATCATCATTGACTCTCAAAAGCCCACATCTAAAATTTTCAGCCACCTATCACACCGAGGGTACTCTACTTGAGAACATTCCAGTGGTATGTGAGTACCCGGATGTCTTTCCAGACGACCTCCCAGGTATGCCACCCGACTGGGATGTCGAGTTCATAATTGAGTTGTTATCGGGAACCACTCCAATTACCCGAAGGCCGTATAAAATGACGCCAAATGAGTTGGCTGAATTGAAGGAACAACTCAAGGGACTCATGGATAAGGGATTTATTCGCCCAAGCTCTTCACCATGGGGATGTCTCGCATTGTTCATGAAGAAGAAGGATGAATCATTGAGATTGTGTGTGGACTATTGCCCATTAAATGTCGAAACAATCAAGAATAAGTACCCCACTTCCACGCATTGATATTCTATTTGATCAACTTGTGGGTGCTAAGGTTTTCTCCAAGATCGACCTTCGATCAGGTTATCATCAAATTAAGATAAGGGCTAAAGATGTTCCAAAGACGGCATTCCCGGCTCGATATGGTCTCTATGAATATCTGGTCATGTCTTTTGGCCTCACTAACGCACCGTCTTATTTCATGTATCTCATGAATTCGTTTTTCATGCCGGAGTTGGATAAGTTTGTCGTAGTCTTCATTGATGACATTCTTGTGTATTCTAAATTGGAGGAGAAACATTCTCAACACCTTTGCATTGTCCTCCAACGCCATCGTAATCACAAGCTTTAAGCCAAATTTAGCAAATGTGAGTTTTGGCTCACGTCGGTTCCATTCCTAGGACATATCATTTCCGCGGAAGGGATTTCCTTAGATCCTAGTAAAGTGAGGGATGTTATCAAGTGCAAATCTCGCACCTCAGTCCATGAAATCCGAAGTTTCTTTGGATTAGCCGGATATTACCGAATGTTGATTCCCAACTTCTCAAAAATCTCCAAACCTATGACAGAGCTCTTGAAGAAGGGTGTCAAATATTCTTGGAGTGATGAGTGTGAACAAGCCTTCCAAACTCTCAAAAAGCATCTCACCACCGTGCCAGTTCTAGTTCAACCGAACATCTCTAGACCCTTCGATGTATATTGTGATGCATCGGGCACGAGACTTGGTTGCGTGCTCATGCAAGATGGAAGGGTGATCACCTATGCCTCTCGTCAACTTTGAAGGCACGAGCAACACTATCCCACTCATGATCTCGAGCTTGCCGCTGTAGTTCTTGCTCTTAAGATATGGCGTCATTATATACTCGACAACCTTGTTCATGTGTACTCTGATCACAAAAGTCTCAAATACTTCTTCACTCAAAAGGACCTCAACATGAGACAACGACGATGGTTGGAGCTTATCAATGATTATGAACTAGAAATTCATTATTATCCTGTAAAGGCCAATGTTGTAGCCGATGCTCTAAGCCGTAAGTCTCATGTTCATCACGTCTCTATCACTTCCGATGCTCATTCGGAACCTAGTATTCGTGTACTTTCTCATGGAGCTCTCTACAACCTTGCTCTTGTACCCACAATAAGAGAAGAAATTGTGACAGCTCAGAGGAGTGATAAGGGCATCTCTCATATTCGAAGACGAATAAAGGAAGGTGAAGCCAAATGCTTTCGGAAGGATGAAGAAGGTGCCGTATGGTTCAATGACCGACTTGTGGTACCAAAGAATATGGATTTGAGAAAGAAAATCCTATATGAGGCTCATATGTTCACATACTCTATTCACCCGGGGAGTAATAAAATGTACCAAGACTTGAAAAGAAGGTTTTGGTGGACCCGCATGAAAAGAGAAATCACAAGATACGTGGCCGAGTGTGATGTGTGTCGACGGGTGAAGGCCGACCACATCAAGAAGGCTGGGTTATTGCAACATCTAAGTGTACCGGAGTGGAAATGGGATGATATTAGTATGAATTTTATTGTCAGACTACCTCTCACCTTCCGTAAACATGATTCCGTATGGGTGATTGTTGACCGTCTCACAAAATTAGCTCATTTTATTCCAGTCAATACGCGATATAGAGTAAAGCAATATGCTGAATTGTACATATCTCGAATTGTATGCCTCCATGGAATTATCCGAACCATTGTATCCGACAGAGGGGAGCCTTTCGTATCTCGGTTCTGGGAACAGTTGCAAGAATCACTTGGTATTAAGCTCATTCGAGGATCCACATACCACCCTCAAACGGATGGCCAAACCGAGAGGGTTAATCAAATCTTAGAAGATATGCTTCGATCTTGTGCTCTCGTTCATGGTAAGAATTGGGATGATCACTTACCATTAGCAGTTCTCATATAACAATAGTTATCAAGAAAGTATCAAGATGGCCCCTTACGAAGCTCTCTACGGCCGCAAGTGTCGTACTCCATTGAATTGGTGTGAGTCTGGCGAAAGAGTTATATTTGGGGTTGATCTTGTAAAGGAGGCCGAAGAACAAGTAAGAATCATCCAAGCCAATCTTCAGGCTGCGAAGGCAAGACAAAAGAGCTATGCGGACAAGCGTCGCCGACCGCTTGAATTTGAGGTCGGGGACCATGTGTACCTACGTGTGTATCCTATGAAAGGAGTTAACCGATTCAGGGTCAAAGGTAAACTAGCTCCATGGTTCATCGGTCCATTTCCTATTGTGAAGAAATGTGGAGCCGTGGCGTATCGGATGGAAATACCCACCTCACTATCCGGAGTCCATGATGTCTTTCACGTCTCTCAACTCCAAAAATGTCTCAAACGGCCATATGAGGTTTACATAGAGGATTTGGGAGGATTGCGACCCAATCTCTCATATGTTGAGCATCCCATCCAAATTCTTGATGAAAAGACAAAAGAGACTCGGAACCGCACTCTTAGGTTCTACAAGGTGCAATGGACTAATCACTCCGCGGAGGTGGGTACTTGGGAACAAGAGAGCTACCTCCGTGAGCACTACCCAGAATAATTGGACTCATATATCAACCGGTAAGTCTTCCTCTCCTTTGCTCAAGTCCACATTGTGACACCCTCAATTTTGATTTCTGCATTTTATATAAAGAAAGCATTTTAAAAGAAGTGGAAACAGAAAAAGAATAAAAAGAGCCAAATCCAATCCACAGAGAGCGCCGAAGACAATTCCCGTGGCTCGCTGGCCACGTGGCGCCTTCGGAGCTCATCCCCGCAAAGGGGGAGAGGTCCGCCACAAAACTGGCTACGTGGCAGGCTCGGGGCTCGTCTCTGCGGAAGGGGCAATATCCGACCCCGTGGGACATGTGTTGCCCCCGGAAATAGCCTCTGCGGAGGAGCTAGGCCAGCCCCGCAGGACACGTGTCGCCTTCGGAGCTAGTCGCTGCGGAAAAGAGAGGACCAGCCGCGCGGGACACGTGTCGCTCTCAGAGCTCTTCTCCGAGAGGTCCGACCCGTGGGACACGTGTCACTTTAGGAGCTCGCCTCCGAGAGGTCCGGTCCTACTGGATACGTGTCACCTCCGGAGCTCGCCTCCGGGAGGTCCGACACTATTGGACACGTTTCACCTCTGGAGCTCATCTCCGGGAGGTCCGATGCTGACAGACACGTGTCGACCTTAGAGCTCGTCTCTGAAGAGAAAGGAAGTCTGGCACTACTTGACACGTGGCATTCTCGGAGCTCACCTCCGAAGAAAGGGGAGGTCTAGAACGGACACGTGGCACTATCGGAGCTCACCTCCGAAGAGAGGGGAGGTCCGGAATTGACACATGGCACACTCGGAGCCACCTCCGAAGAGAGGGGAGGTCCGGCACTGAAATGTGGCGTACGCGGAACTCGCCTCTGTTAAGATGGGAGGTCCTGATCCACCAGACGCGTGGCGCACGCAGAGCTCGCCTCTGAGTAAGAGGAAAGTCTCGCCCACCTGACACGCGGCACAACCGGAGCTTGTCTCTGTGGAAAAGGGAGCCCAGGTTCCCGCAAGACACGTGGAGCCTCCGGAGCTCATCACCGGGAAAGGACGCGATTTTGAAGCGGTTTTTGCTTCTGTACGCACGGGAATACCGACATGGAGGAAACCGACACGAACTCTTCTATGTTGAATACTGCACCAAATCAGCAAGAGATAAGTTGTTAAGATTCAAAAACAATTTGAATAGGACTCTTATTCGAATTCCAATCAGATTAGGACTCTTTGTTTCCCGGTTATAAATAGAACCCGAAACAACCCCTTGGTCATAACATCTTTTCTAAGCCGACAACTTAGAAGCCCTAGCCCCAAACTTGCCGAGCTAAACCCCTTCGCCAGAGTTTGACCACCGGAGAGACCGCCGACGAGCCAGACACGATCGCTGCCGCCGAAAGAGAGCCCGACGATCTGATTTTGCTAGGAGGGAGGGCCCGAGGGAAGCAAGGTAGGTTTCCAATACCACCTTATGACATCATCGCGTTTACTTTGCATCTGTTCTTCGATCCCTTCGAATAGAAGCTTTTTCGTGGATAGATCACGTGTTGATCAGTCTGATCTAGATCTTGTGTCAAGATCATCGCCACGTCCACATTTGATCCGAACACCTTTGTTCATCCTAAAACCCATGCAAACATGCAAGAACACGTACAAACGGATCTAATAAAACAACACCATAGGATTAGCATGCATATGCATCATCGCATCTTGATTAAAGTTTGTGCATGATAATTGATCGCTGTGAATCTTGTATGTGCGTAATCGTAAATAGAAGGACAAGCTCAGGGAGCTATCTACGATGAGCTACAACAACAAGATTTCAAGATCCCAGGGCAACAGAAGCCGCAAGAACAAGGCAAGTGCCCCTTGACCATATTGATCACATGTTTTTGAAAGACTGTTTTGTTTGCGAAAAGGTGTGTGTGCTTTAGTCAACCTGATGGGGAACCCCTTTCATAGGAGTTTACTAGTTTTGTTAACCACCCTTGTCACCGGGAAAGTTAATGAGTCGGGTATGGTTTTTGCTTTTATGCTTCGCCGAGTCCATGGAATACGGGAAGCGAGATAGATGTGTCTAGCTAACTGCACTCGTATGAATAATGAGAAACGGATATTGTTAATGAACATGAATTGGAGGGAGATCTAGGCAAGCTTGGTTTGCGAAAGAGGTAGAATGAGATGGTGGCTACTTGCCATAGATCTAAGGACCGGTTCATGCGAGCACATGCTAGGATAACAGTGCCACCACAAGGCCAAGTATGGGTGCGGATTAGCTGAGTAATTAGGTAAGTTACTAGATTGTTATGGACCGTGGAAGGCGCGGGGAATGGGAGTCGAGTGAAGACTGCCCTGGGAACTGCATGGCACAAGATAGGGCCCGTGGGTGGGAGAATTGGAGATTCTAGCCTGCTGGTGAAACCTTAGTAAGTCCATACATCTAGTAACCCCTTTGTAATGGCTATTTTCTGATCTCTTGGCCATACACCGACGGTTGTGTACTGGTATAATGGAGGTTCTGCAGTCGCCGACGGGTGACGAAATCACAAACTTGTGGGTAAAGTGGTACAAACTCTGCAGAGTCTAAAACTATCATGATAGCCGAGCTTACTGTCACGAGCGCCCGGCCAACTTCCATGATTAGATGGTATGATTATTGGGATGGTTATTGGTTTGGTTATGGTTTGAGTCTTTGGATTTGGTTTTCGGGACTGTTGAGTCCGGGTAATGAGATTGGTTGCATGACTGTTGAGTCATGGCAATGAGATTTGGTCTCGGTATGAGACGGAATTGAATATGAGATGAAATGGTAGTGAATATGAGATGGTATTCATGAGATGGTAGTGAATACGAGATGGTATTCATGAGCATGAGAAAAGTTGAGAAAGATAAATGTCTGGAAGAGACATGAAAGTGATGGAACATGATGGAGGTATGTTGGTGTTTAAATACATGTTGGGATTATATTCACTTAAAGCTAAGTTGCTGTTTTTATCGTGTTTCGAGAAATAAACTTTGCTTTTATGCAATGAGCATTTTTATACCTTTCTTGTTGGAAGCTACATATCATATTTTCCCGCACTTGCTGAGTACATCATGTACTCAAACTTGCATTATCATACATCATGTGCAACAGGAGAGGAGTACTATGAAGACCACGTGGAGTATTAGGAGTGCGATCCACCGTCAACTTGCCTGTGGGGATGGAGTAGAGATGGAGCCGCTGCTGCTGCTTAGTTGCTTCCGCAATAGTTTAGAAGACTTCCGCTGCTAGAATAAAGACTTCCGCTGCTAGATTTAGACTTCCGCTGCTAGCATGAGTCTAAGACTCATGAGACTTTATAATAAACCCTGTTATTCATGGTATTATTCTGAAATTCAGTTTGTGGATTACATGTGTATGTGTGATGAACATCCTGGGCACACATACGGATCAGTCTCAGTTCCGAGAGGTTCTCTCTCAGAACAGGGGCGTCACAGATTGGTATCAGAGCCATGGTTGACTGTCGGACACACACCTAGATAGAAAACACAAATTGGTATCAACCTGTCATGGTTGATCGTAGGTCACAAGCCTAGATAGGTCACAGATTGGTATAGATACCACGTTGACTGTAGGACGCACCCCTAGTAACAGATTGGTATTAGAAGCCACGCTGACCATAGGATGCAAGCTTAGGTAAAATGCATAGATTGGCATTAGAACCACCTTGACTATAGGACTTCCATTGAATAAGCTTGAATAGGAGTTGTGTGAGACTTTTGTGATGATTGCTTGTGATTGTGTGCTTAGTGTGAGTTGTGGGACGTTTCAGCGTTGTCCATATCCACACATAGTAGAGAGATGTGAGATGCTTCGACACTTGTTCATATCCTCATATAAGGCTAATATATGTAGCCCATCCACCTTGATGCATATAGTTAGGGGGATCCATCTAACCTTCTAACATTTATTCTATTCGACTCTCACTCACAGATGGTGAGAGGAAACGCCGGCCGTCAAGGGAGGAACGTCCGTGGCAACCAAGAGGATGACCATGTCGAAGTTCCTGAGAATAACAACCCCGGAGCTGGTGCAAACAACTTGGAACGGTTGATGGCCATGCAAAATAAGCTTATGAAAACAATGATCCAAACTTTGGGTCAGTTGCAAGCCAACAACAACAACCCCATTCCTGCACCACCGCCACCCCCGCCGGCTCACAAACGACTGGGAGAGTTCATGAGGACTCGACCACCCACTTTTTCTCAAGCTAATGATCCCATGGAGGCCAACGACTGGTTGAAGTCCATGGAGAAGAAGCTTGCCATAGTTCAGTGCAATGACCGAGAGAAAGTTCTCTTTGCATCGCACCAACTTATGGGAGCAGCCGCTGATTGGTGGGACGCCCTTTGTAACGCTCATGTCGACTCAGAAACTATTACTTGGACTGAGTTCAAGGAGAGTTTCCGCTCTCATTACATCCTTGCTGGAGTAATGATGCTCAAAAGACAAGAGTTTGAAGGTCTCCACCAGGGCAAGAAAAGCGTGAATGAGTACCTCAACAAGTTCACTCAACTTTCGAGGTATGCCCCCAAAGATGTCAACTCGGACCAAAGGAAGCAGTACCTGTTCATGAGGGGGTTGAACAATGAGATCCAGGTTCAGCTTCTCAACAATGACTATGCTAACTTCTAGAAGCTGGTTGACAAAGCCATAGTGGTTGAAAGCAAGATCCGAGAGATCGAGCAAGAGGGCAAAATGAAGATGCCATACCAGCCACAAGGGAGTAATGTACGTCCCCAGTACATGCCCTCAGCTGCACCGCAGTATGGATCGCCCGCTCCTACTTTTCGCCCTAACCAGCCACCACAACAACGTCCTACCATGCAAGCACCTCGTGTGCCTTTGCCTCCTGCACCCCGACCCAACATGGGCAATCCTGTTCAAAACCCCCACCCCAACGTACCTGCTGTCAAGGGCAACAAGGCATGCTTTGCATGCGGAGAAACAGGACACTTCGCGAACCAGTGCCCGAGGAGAGGTCCTGGACAACCAAGCGACGTGCCCAAACAGAACCCACGACCGAACGGAGGAGCCAATCAAGGAAACCGTGGACAACAGAACTACGCTCGCGGCAACGTGAACCATGTCTCTGCTGAGGAAGCGCAACAGGCTGAGGACGTTGTGATTGGTATGTTCTTTGCCAACTCAAACCCAACCACCATTTTATTTGATTCTAGAGCATCACATTCATTCATATCATCCAAGTATGTTGCCAAGTATAATATACCCATATCACACTTGAAATATACTATGTCGGTTAATTCTCTCGGTGGAGAGATGAGGACTAATATAGTATGTCCAAAAGTAAAACTTAAAATAAGGGGGTAGACTTCCTTGCCAACCTCATTGTCTTGGATTCCCAAGGGCTTGACATAATACTCGGAATGGATTGGTTAAGCAAGCACAACGGAGTAAACCAATGTGCCGAAAGGAGCGTGCAGTTGACAAACGAGCACGGAACCCGTATCGAGTTCAACTCAGCCCAGCCAACAACTGAGAAGGCGACGTTGAACCACATCGAAGGAGCAACATTTGAAAGCATTTCGGTGGTTCAAGAATTCTAGGACGTGTTTCCGGAAGAACTCCCAGGTATGCCACCTGACTGGGACATTGAGTTTTCCATTGACTTGGTACCCGGAACTGCACCTATAGCAAAGAGACCATATAGGATGCCCGTCAACAAACTAGTGGAGCTCAAGAAGCAAATTCAGGAGCAGTTGGAGAAGGGTTTTATACGTCCAAGCTCGTCACTGTGGGTAGCCCCCGTGCTCTTCGTAGACAAAAAGGATGGAACCCAAAGGATGTGTGTGGATTATAGGTCTCTCAACGAGGTGACAATTAAGAATAAATACCCACTGCCCTGGATAGAAGAGTGCCCAAGTCTTTTCTAAGATTGATCTTTGGTCGGGATATTTCCAGCTGAAGATTAAGCCCTCTGATATATCCAAGACTGCCTTTGGACACGGTATGGTTCGTATGAATATACCATTATGTCTTTTGGGTTAACGAACGCACCTGCATACTTCATGTACCTCATGAACAAGGTCTTCATGGAGTACTTGGATAAGTTTGTCGTGGTTTTCATTGACGACATCATGGTGTATTCGAAAAGTGAGGAGGAACATGAAGAACATTTGAGATTGACATTGCAAAAGCTGCGAGAACATCAATTATATGCCAAGCTCAGCAAGTGTCAATTTTGTTTAAAGGATATATCGTTCCTAGGCCACATAATCTCCGAGGAAGGAGTATTGGTTGATCCCAGAAAAGTGGGAGATGTTCTGAAGTGGAACCAACCGCAAAACGTGAGGGATATTCGGAGTTTTCTTGGGATGGCTGGATACTATCGACGGTTCATCAAGGACTTCTCCAAAATAGCGAAGCCTATGACGGAGCTATTGATGAAAGGAAAAGCCTTCCAATGGACGCCAGCGTGCCAAGAAAGCTTTGAGGAGCTCAAGAAAAGGCTAACCACAGCACCGGTTCTAGTATTACCGGACGTAAGCAAGAGCTTTGACATATATTGTGACGCATCCAGACAAGGGCTTGGATGTGTGCTCATGCAAGGGGGACAAGTGGTAGCCTATGCGTCGAGACAACTCAAGAAACACGAGCTCAATTACCCCACACATGACTTGGAACTAGCAGCCGTGGTGCATGCATTGAAGATTTGGAGACATTATATCGTTGGTCATCGATGTGAGATCTATACGGATCATAAAAGCCTCAAGTACATATTCACTCAAACGAATTTGAATTTGAGGCAACGTTGATGGTTGGAGCTTATCAAGGATTATGATGTTGGAATCAACTATCACCCCGGAAAGGTCAATGTAGTAGCCGATGCATTGAGCCGGAAGGGAGCATGTCACCAACTCACGGTTCGGGAGCTACCGCCCGAGCTGCGCAAGGAGTTCAAACAGTTACATCTCGGATTCTTGAACGAGATGGAAGTAATGGAACTCCACTCTTCATTGGAACAAGAGATAAGAAATGGCCAAGCTACGGATGAGGAGATCAAGGAGATCAAGGAAAGGATTCGACAAGGAATAGAGAAGGACTTCAAGGAAGACGAGAAGGGTACGCTTTGGCTAGGAAAAAGGATTTGTGTGCCTAACGTGAAGCATATCCGCGACACGATATTAAAGGAGGCACATGACTCACCTTATTCCATACATCCCGAAAGTACCAAGATGTACAAGGACCTAAAGACTTGTTATTGGTGGGATGGTATGAAAAGGGACATAGCAGAGTATGTTGCCCTATGCGACACATGTCAACGGGTGAAGGCTGAACATCAAAGACCCGCTGGACTGTTGCAACCCTTAAAGGTACCCGAGTGGAAGTGGGAAGACATCAGTATGGATTTCATCGTCAGATTGCCACGTACTTGGTCGGGTTACGACTCCATCTAGGTTATCATGGACCGATTGACGAAAACAGCTCCTTTTCTTCCTGTTAAGACCGTGTACAACGTTGCACAACTAGCCAAGCTGTACATGGAGCAAATCGTGTGCCGCCATGGAGTCCCGAAGAGGATAGTCTCAGATCGGGGTTCTCAGTTTACCTCTAGATTTTGGAGGAAGCTGCAGAAAGCTATGGGTACACGACTAGATTTTAGCTCCACCTACCACCCGTAGACTGATGGACAAACAGAAAGGACAAATCAAATTTTGGAAGACATGTTGAGAGCTTGCGCCTTGAAACATGGGCGTAGTTGGGATAGGAGCTTGCCGTATGCTGAATTCTCCTATAACAACAGCTACCAAGCTAGCTTGAAGATGTCATCTTTCGAAGCATTATATGGTAGACGGTGTAGAACACCATTGTTTTGGAACGAGACCGGAGAGAACCAAGTGTTTGGACCCGAAGTGCTGCAAGAAGCTGAGAAGCAAGTCCAAACGATACGGGAGAACTTGAAGGCTGCTCAGTCACGACAAAAAGGCTATGCGGACAATAGGCGAAGGAAGTTGACTTTCGAAGTAGGAGACTTCATATACCTTAAGGTATCGCCTATCCGTGGCCAACGACGTTTTAACGTCAAAGGAAAGTTAGCACCTCGCTATATCGGACCATTTAAGATTTTGGGCAAGCGAGGAGAAGTAGCCTATCAACTAGAGCCCCCGATGCACTTCTCCGACGTGCATGACGTGTTTCATGTATTCCAGCTCAAGAAGTGCTTGAGAGTACCAGAAAAGCAAGTACCAATGGATGAACTTGAACTTCAAGAGGATCTGACCTATGTAGAGCACCCTGTCCGAATTTTGGACGTGAAGGAAAGGGTCACAAGGAACAAAGTGATCCGTTGGTGCAAGGTACAATGGAGCCATCACACCGAAGCTGAAGCCACATTGGAGCGTGAAGAAGACATCAAGGCAGAATTCCCTCATCTATTTTCCACTAACGAATCTCGAGGGCGAGATTCAATTTAAGGGCGGTAGATTTGTGACACCCTCAATTTCAATTTCTGCATTTTATATAAAAGAAAGCATTTTACAAGAAGTGGAAACAGAAAAAGAATAAAAAAGATAGCCAAAAGAGCCAAATCCAATCCACATAGAGCGCCGAAGACAATTCCCGCGGCTCGCTGGCCACGTGGCGCCTTCGGAGCTCATCCCCGCAAAGGGGGAGAGGTCCACTGCAAAACTGGCTACGTGGCAGGCTCGGGGCTCGTCTCTGCGGAAGGGGCGAGATCCGACCCCGTGGGACACGTGTTGCCCCCGGAGCTAGCCTCTGCGGAGGAGCTAGGTCAGCCCCGCAGGACACGTGTCGCCTTCGGAGCTAGTCGCTGCGGAAAAGAGAGGACCAGCCGCGCGGGACACGTGTCGCTCTCGGAGCTCTTCTCCGAGAGGTCCGACCCGTGGGACACGTGTCACTTTAGGAGCTCGCCTCCGAGAGGTCCAGTCCTACTGGATACGTGTCACCTCCGGAGCTCGCCTTCGGGAGGTCCGACACTATCGAACACGTGTCACCTCTGGAGCTCATCTTCGGGAGGTCCGATGCTGACAGACACGTGTCGACCTCGGAGCTCATCTGTGAGGAGAAAGGAAGTCTGGTGCTACTTGACACGTGGCATTCTCGGAGCTCACCTCCGAAAAGAGGGGAGGTCCAGAACGGACACGTGGCACTATCGGAGCTCACCTCCGAAGAGAGGGGAGGTCCGGAATCGACACATGGCACACTTGGAGCCACCTCCGAAGAGAGGGGTGGTCCAGCACTGACACGTGGCATATGCGGAACTCGCCTCTATTAAGAGGGGAGGTCCCGATCCACCAGACGTGTGGCGCACGCGGAGCTCGCCTTTGAGTAAGAGGGAGGTCTCGCCCGCCTGACACGCGGCACAACCGGAGCTTGTCTCTGCAGAAAAGGGAGCCCAGGTTCCTGCAAGACACGTGGAGCCTCAGGAGCTCATCACCGCGGAAGGACACGATTCTGAAGTTGTTTTTGCTTCTGTATGCATGGGAATACTGACATGGAGGAAATCGACATGAACTCTTCTATGTTGAATACTGCACCAAATCAGCAATAGATAAGTTGTTAAGATTCAAAAACAATTTGAATAGGATTCTTATTCGAATTCCAATCAGATTAGGACTCTTCGTTTCCCGATTATAAATAGAACCCAAAACAACCCCTTGGTCGTAACATCTTTTCTAAGCTGACAACTTAGAAGCCCTAGCCCCAAACTCGCCGAGCTAAACCCCTTCGCCGGAGTTTGACCACCGGAGAGACCGTCGACGAGCCAGACACGATCCCGCCGCCGGAAGAGAGCCCGATGATCTGATTTTGCTAGGAGGGAGGACCCGAAGGAAGCAAGGAAGGTTTCCAATACCACCTTACGACATCATCACATTTTCTTTGCATCTGTTCTTCGATCCCTTCGAACAGAAGCTTTTTCGTGGACAGATCACGTGTTGATCGGTCTGATCTAGATCTTGAGTCAAGATCATCGTCACGTCCACATTTGATCCGAACACCTTTGTTCATCCTAAAACCCATGCAAACATGCAAGAACACATACAAACGGATCTAATAAAACGCACCATAGGATTAGCATGCATATGCACCATCGCATCTTGATTAAAGTTTGTGCATGATAATTGATTGCTGTGAATCTTGTATGTGCGTAATCGTAAATAGAAGGACAAGCTCAGGGAGCTATCTACAATGAGCTACAGCAACAAGATTTCAAGATCCCAGAGCAACAGAAGCCGCAAGAACAAGGCAAGTGCCCCTTGACCTTATTGATCCCATGTTTTTGAAAGACTGTTTTGTTTGCGAAAAGATGTGTATACTTGTGTCAACCTGATGGGGAACCCCTTTCATTGAAGTTTACTAGTTTTGTTAACCACCCTTGTCACCAGGAAAGTTAATGAGTCGGGTATGGTTTTTGCTTTTATGCTTCGCTGAGTCCATGGGATACGGGAAGCGAGATAGATGTGTCTAGCTAACTGCACTCATATAAATAATGAGAAATGGATATTGTTAATGAACATGAATCAGAGGAAGATCTAGGCAAGCTTGGTTTACGAATGAGGTAGAATGAGATGGTGGTTACTTGCCGTAGATCTAAGGACCGGTTCATGCGAGCACATGCCAGGATAACAGTGCCACCATAAGGCCAAGTATGGGTGTGGCTTAGCTGAGTAATTAGGTAAGTTACTAGATTGTTATGGACCGTGGAAGGCGCGGGGAATGGGAGTCGAGTGAGGACTGCCCTGGGAACTGCATGGCACAAGAGGGGGCCCGTGGGTGGGAGAATTGGAGATTCTAGCCTGCTGGTGAAACCTTAGTGAGTCCATACATCTAGTAACCCCTTTGTAAAGGCTATTTTGTGATCTCTTGCCCATACACCGACGGTTGTGTACTGGTATAATGGAGGTTCTGCAGTCGCCGACGGGTGACGAAATCAAAAACCTGTGGGTAAAGTGGTACAAACTCTGCAGAGTCTAAAACTATCATGATAGCCGAGCTTACGGTCATGAGCGCCTGGCCAACTTCCATGATTAGATGGATGGTTATTGGGATGGGTCTTTGGATTTGGTTTTCGGGACTGTTGAGTCCGGGTAATGAGATTGGTTGCATGACTGTTGAGTCATGGCAATGAGATTTGGTCTCGGTATGAGACGGAATTGAATATGAGTTGAAATGGTAGTGAATACGAGATGGTATTCATGAGCTTGAGAAAAGTTGAAAAAGATAAATGTCTGGAAGAGACATGAAAGTGATGGAACACGATGGAGGTATGTTGGTGTTTAAGTACATGTTGGGATTATGTTCACTTAAAGCTAAGTTGCTGTTTTTATCGTGTTTCAAGAAATAAACTTTTCTTTTATGCAATGAGCCTTTTTATACCTTCCTTGTTGTAAGGTACATATTATATTTTCTCGCACTTGCTGAGTACATCATGTACTCAAACTTGCATTATCATACATCATCAACAACAGGAGAGGAGTACTATGAAGACCATGTGGAGTATTAGGAGTGTGATCCACCGTCAACTTACCTGTGGGGATGGAGTAGAGATGGAGCCGCTGCTGCTTCTTAGTTGCTTCCGCAATAGTTTAGAAGACTTCCGCTGCTAGAATAAAGACTTACGCTGCTAGATTTAGACTTCCGCTGCTAAGATAAGACTTCTGCTGCTAGCATGAGTCTAAGACTCATGAGACTTTGTAATAAACTCTGTTATTCGTGGTATTATTCTGAAATTCAGTTTATGGATTACATGTGTATGTATGATGAACATCCTAGGCACACATACGCATCAGTCTCAATTCCGAGAGGTTCTCTCTCAGAACAGGGGCGTCACATTCTCCGAAATCTCGAGACGAGATTTCCTTTAAGGGGGGAGGGCTGTAACATTCCATGTCTCCAAAAATTTTCATGTTGTCAAAGTCAGACTTCGGTTGAGCAAAAAAAAAAATCAAAATTTAAAAGGCAAAGTGAAATTAGATCAAATCAAAAGCCGCAAATTTGAACTGTAGCAATTCTTGTACTAAAAACAAAACTGTATTTTCAATTTTGAATTATCTAATGCATAGACCACGTAGGGAGTGTTGTAATATTTTGCTACGCATATTCCGCTGCATTTTTTTTGTATTTTGAAGTTCTTTTATGTATCGAACTTTTGAACTATGGCCCTTTGGTATGCAATAACGGTGTCGCAGCGCGTGGCACCACCCGAACAAAAGATCCTGTTGTCGAGGTGTGACCCTCACACCTTTGGACGCGGTTGATCATGGACACTCCTCGGCAAGCTCCTCCCACGGGGTTTGGTCCCGTGCCCCGTCACCGGCGTCGCACGGTGTCGGTTACAAAGGCCGGACCTCAGTGTGCCACTCCTTCACTGGCTGGTGGGGTTCATCTACCTGCGCCCTGTACCGTCGTCCCGGAGCAGTGCAGCACGGATATGCCGGATCCCCTGGTGGTCGCTCTGCCCCCCACCCCCCAGAGAAGTTTGCACTCGGCCCTCGGCTGCGCATGTTGACCCCATTCTCTCGGAGGAGCGTCGGGTCATTCTCTCTCTGGAGCTGGTCCACCTGCCTGAAGGGTCCGACCTGCCCCCCCTCACCCATTATAGACCTGCCGACTCTACTTGCCATGGCTGCTAACATCTCTCCTATGGAGCCCGCTCTCCAACTGCCGCCTGCTGCTGGCCAAAACACCGTCGAAGTGCAGTCCAAACTGGATCAATTCCTGGGTAAGGTCTTTGTGTCGCCCCAGGCTGCTGCTCTCCCTCTGCCAGCTCGTCGCCGAGCTGCACCGCGCAGACACTCTGTCCCGCCTCCTCCAAGCCGACAAAGTGCCAGGCAGGCCAAGGTGGGCTGCCGCATCCCAGTGGCCCTGCGGGCCACTCATCGACTCATCCGACAGCTCAACCTCGCTGGTGTGGACGAGGCCATTGATGATGCCATTGTGCAACGCTACGCCAACCTCTACAAGCAGCCACTGGCACCATGTTTGTAACACCCTAATCATCATCATGCATTGCATGTAGAGAAGCATTTAAAAAGAAGAAGAAAAGAGATAAATGAGTATAGGAACAAATAAATAAAGAAAATAAAATAAAAATAGGAAATAAAATAAAATAAAATAGAAAAAAGAAAAAAAGAAAGGGGAAAAGAAAATCCTAGCCGCCCCTAACCCCCCAATCTGGCCGGTGCCCAAATTACTCCCCACCCCTAGGAAATCCCCCAGGTAATTTTCCCCACATTTAGGGACCCCCCCTAATTTGGCCAGCGCCCAAAATCCCCCCTAGGAACTATGGATTTTCCCACGTTAAGGATTTTTCTACCCCCCTCCTTGGCCGCACCCCCTTGCACTACAGGAAACCGATCAATTTGTAACGGCTAGAAACCGTCGTAAATAACTTATTTACGATGATTTTTCATTATTTACGATGGTTTCTGACCGTTTTCGTTAATTGGTCATAAATAAAGTTAATTACGACGGTCACCGTCGTAAATAACTAACTTACGACGATCGTTCCCATCCGTCGTAAACAAAGGGCCATCATCCATGGTCATTCCACGTGGCAGGCTGGGAACCTAACTTACGACGGCTTGGACCCCTGGCCGTCGTAAGTTATGTTGGTTAACTTATGATGGCTTGGACCTCAGGCCGTCGTGAGTTATGTAGGTTAACTTACCACAGCCCTGTATAGCTGGCCGTCGTAAATAAGGTTTTTAATTTTTTTAAATAGAAAACAGCTACCCTAGCACGATGGCCAGCTTACAGAACAGTTCATATACACAGCAAGATATGTATTCCATTATAATCATCCAAACTATAAAACAACAAGGGGATAAACACTACCCGCACCCTCCTCCTGGTGCCGGTAGTTGTGGCAGTGGAGTTTGAGCCTCCGTCGTCGATCCCTGCAATGCAAATAAATAGGTAAAGTGAGTTTGAGCTTCTAACTCACTGATTTCTTTACCCCCCCTCTCTCTACCACTTTGTCTCTATCTCCCTTCCTCTCCCCTTACTGTCACTCACTCTCCCTCTCCCTTGTTCGCACTATCACTTGCTCCATCGCCCTCTCCCTCCCCCTCTCTCTACCACTACCTCTCTCTCACCCCCTCTCTCTACCACTCTGTCTCTTTCTCCCTTCCTCTTTCCCTTTTCACTCTCAATCTCTCTCCCTCTCCCTCCTCCTCTCTCTACCACTATCTTTTACTCTCACTCCCTCCCTCTCCCCCCTCACTCTCACTCTCTCCCCTTTACCGCACTAAGTTTTTCTTAGATTAGAAAATAGTAAATAAAGAACACATTACCTGGATATCTGAAAGTCCATGTGGTGGGGGCACCTGTGGCGGGGCCAACTCCGATGGCTGCCACGTAGGGATCGGGATCTGCTGCCCACTCTGTCGAGCTAAGGCCTGTAATTGCAAAATATTAAAACAAAGATACTAATGCAATGATTGAATTTAAATTAAATTACATTTGAATTACTTACCTCCACCGCCGCCTACATCTAAGCCATGTAGTTATCCATGTAGGCGACCTGTTGCTCCTGTGCGGCCCGGGCTAGATCCCTCTCCCACTGGAGCTCCTCTCTCTCCCTCTGCCTCTGGAGCTCCTCCCTCTCCCTCTGCCTCTGGAGCCCCCCTCTCCCTCTCTGGATCTCGTCTCTCTCCCTATGGACATCCTCTATCTTGCTGTAGAGAGATGACGACCTCTCTGGCCGATAGAGGAACCCTCGGCCGATGGAGTGATGATTGAAGGTCGCGCTACCCTCGAGTCAACAACTCCATCGAATATAGCAAACCTACAAAAGAATAAAAGAATAATAATCAAAAGAAGCAAGATTTTAAAGAAACAAAGATAATGACCAACTAACCGTCCATGTGCCTTCCCACCTCCGCTAGTGTACACTGCTTGAGGGTCGATTGACACATTTTACCAATCGTATTCTTTCCTGTGTATCCTCACGGCCTCCCACCCATACTTTTCCAAAAAGCAGTAAAATTGCGTATTAGTAACAACAATAATATTAGTAACAATTGAATTGATGAGTTTTGATAACTTACCAGTCGATCGGTCGCGACCTGACTGCACTCCCCAGGCTGGGATGGGTCCTTATGACCCTGCTTCTAGACCTGAGTGGCAGTCGGTACCTGACCGTTCTCGCGCTCATGTAGATATGTGTTAGTATGATAGTTATATTATGAAGACATACAAAGAAGAGTTATTATTCTTACCATGCGTTTAGCCAAACACACATAGCCAATGGTGCCATAAAAGTGCTTCCCGTCAAAATCTCTACATCCATGTCACACCCGGTTTCTCCGAAGAACAACCGAGTGAATATCACATGTATGCCAGGATCATTTTCTCATACATGTGAGGACAAATAGTGAAGCATCATTTATTACAAGCCAGGTGTCGAATATAAATAAGTCTTACATAGCATATGTCTCGATGGACGATAATAAGTTCATAACAAGTAAATAAAATAGCAGCGAAATAACTATTCTTGTGGGCTCCGTCACAGGCGTTGTCCGGGGGACTCCATGAACCTAGAAACCTTCTTCGGGTCCAAAGTCTTGATCATTAAACACCACATTATTCTCTTGACCTGAGCAACAATATAAACCAACAAATATGCAAGGTTGAGTACCGATGGTACTCAGCAAGTGTGGGAAAGTTATGTCATGCATGGCTAGAACAAGAAGAGATTGAACTCAGGGTTAAAGCACTACGCAACTAATACCTATCACCTTAGCTTATTAAGCACCTACATTACTACACAGGTGAAATGGTCCCAAACTCCCATCCCATCATCATAATCAAATAACCATAACATCATTTCCAATGTTAAGCTCCCCGCTTAACATTCACAACCTCCAAGGTCATCATACTCTAATCATGAATAAGTCCAAGCCGCTCTTGACCGTGAGCACGGCTGTCATGACAGTTTTGACTCTTTAGAGTTTGCACCACTGTACCCACACGTAGTGATTTCATCCCCTGTTGCCGGGTGGACTAAAAGAACCTCCATTATGCCAGTGGCTACGAACCACATTCACACTTCCCATGTGTGTAGCCAGGAGATCACTACGAAACCTTTACAAAGGGATTCCCGACGAGCGTGGGCCCACTGAGGTTTCACCCCTAACAGCATACAAGAGGCTCTAACCCCGCTGCAGCGTCCCCCTCTTGAGCCTTGCGGTTCATATCGTAGTCCAGCTGACACCTATTCCTCGCACCATCCAACACACCCATACTACGCCGGGGATACACCTAATTAATTGGCCAAGCTGCCCCATCTCAGCATGTGGTTGGCACGGTAAATCCAGGTTACATGCTCCATGAACCGGTCCTTAGGATCCAGGCAAGTACTAAACACAAACCCGAGTCTCGTGCATCCAACACCAACCAAAACATCCAACTTGCCTTCATCCCTACCTCTATATAACTCATAATATCTCATTCAAGAGTATGGTAAAATAAACTGATGATCTCATATCTCAAATATCCCATTCTAAGCATGGCTAAGCATATGCATAATAATAAATGACATGATAAAATGAATCCCAACCCAAGCTACAAGGAAACAAGGTAATGCAATTCTAGGGAAACATCCTAGCACGGGTTTCATATTTTCAATTGACAATGCAAATAATTCTATCTACACATCCTAGTATAGGATCAAAGTGGTCAAGGACACTTGCCTTCTTCCTGCTGCTCTAGGAATGGGTAGTCCTGATCTTGGAAAGGAAGAACTTGCTCTGGAGCAGGTTCTACTCATACCATCACACATAGCAAAAGAAAACAACAATCCATAAGACATAGTTCACACTTCCACTTCATACAAACCACACATTCACATTTATGAAAGCCATTCACATTTCTATGTGTTGTGGTTACTCTATGTGTGTTGATTTTGGCTTACATGCACTTTTAAACATGTGCATATGATTTCTACTTTTGTATTCATATTTATGTTTGCATACTATATATGAGTTTCCAATTTAAATAAATTTCTTATATTCAATTGATACACCTTTTAGCTACCAAGTGTGCATGGAGGGTATTTTCCTACTCCAAATGTGTCTTCAGACCTTCTACCAACCCTAAACTGAATTCTTTGGATTTTGGAAACTTCATTTATCATTTTCTAGTTATTCATACCTAGCTTACTATATTTTCAGATTTATTTCCTATGCCTAAATGTGAACTTTATTATGAAAATAGTAAGACACCTCATCTAAACAGAATAGGTTTTGGGTCTAAAATATTACATAATATATTTTTGAACTTCTCCTCTGATGTGAACTATTTTACATTTATTTTACTAATTCCCATAATTATTCTCTACTTAAAAATGTGTCCCTATAACTAATAAATGTGAATAATCAATTAGACAGATTAACTTCAGCCAAAAATCTATTTTTATCTCACTCTAAAGTTTTCCAAGTACTAGGAAAGTTTTTAATTTGAATTTACAATGTGTTTGTCCCATCTTTTAAATTTTAAATACTAATCACATATTCAAATTCCTAAATTTAATATCACATAGGGTTAAAAAGGTAAACTCACCCCACTACAGGGTCTATTATATTATTTTAAGAATTTCCAGGGGTCTAACTACACATAACAGAGGGGTTTTCCTAATTTTTATTAAGTCTAGGGGCTAAAACTGATTTTTAAATGAATTTACATGATTTTCTGAAGTTCCAGGGGCTAGATCAGAAGTTTCCGGGGCTAGCTCATATTTTCCGAGAACCCCAGGGGGTAGCGCGTAAGAATCCAGGCCTTTATAACGCGGGGCTGACGTGGACAGTCCGATTTAAAACAGACGGCTGAGATTATAACGTCGAACCGGTACGTGGGGATTTAAATTCTACCGTGCGATTTAAAATAGACGGCGCACAAGTGGCCACGTCGCTCTGATCGAGTGCGGGCGGGCGCTGCCAGGCGGCGCACGGCGGCGGGAGGCGGCGATCTCGCCAGAGAGCTTCGGATCTTCGTCAATTCTTCCTAAAACTGTGATTTTATGGCATAGATCGGTAGAGGGGAGGTCGGGGATCTCACCTCGGGGGTTTTCGTGAGCTCAGAGGTCCTAGAAAGCGGTCGACGACGAGGTCCGAGGTGAATTCACGGCGAGGCTCGTCGGCGCTGTGTTTGAAGCGCAAACCACCGAGTTTTCTGCACCTGCGTGGTTCCCCAGATGCGGTGGATCAAGATTAGCGCGTTAGATGAGAAATCCCGAGCGAAGATCGAGCGAAATTGGCCGGAGAAACTCGGGTTCTCACTGGGAAGAAAAACAGCCGATCGCGGTGAAAATTGGGAAGATGCCGGTGTTTATATAGCCGGGGGAGGGCGGCGTTCGGTTGTGATCGAGTTTGCGTCGTCCAGGAACGAAATACGGATGGGATACGCGAGGATCCGGGGCGGTTTCGATTCAGAGGTGAGAAGAGTCCGGCCGGCCGAGTGCGGGCGCGAGGAGGAAGAAGGGTTGGCGGGCCCCGCGTGTCAGTGGGAAAGAGGGGAGGGCGCGCGGCTGCGGGCTGGCGCGGGAATAAATGGGCCGGCTGGTGGGTTTTGGCCCACTGGCCGGGGAGGTTTATGTAAGGGCCTCAGTTTTTGACACCTAGTTGAAGTGTTCATCACCCCACACACAAACACCTCATTTGAGGAAAGATGATGAACACAAATGAAGAGCAAGTAACCACCATCAACATACTCATTAGAGAACAAACTCACACATTGCAAAAGTGGTATTTCCCACATGTGATATAGGTGGGCTGGACATATGAAAACTCCTACACATTGCTAAGGATGTCTATGCCAAGTTTCACCCAAATTCAAAACCTTTTTGAGGTCATTTTGGGTATAGATAGAAAGAGGGCAGTTTGAAACCACATTCAAATTCAAACTGTTTTTATCCCATGAATTTAAAAGTGGGAGGCATATTCTTATTCAGCACATTTTTGTGAGCTCACACACCAATTTTCACTCCATTTGGAGTTGATCTTGACATGAGCTAAGTGGGACAAATTCAAACTTTATTTGAATTCAAAACTGAACTTGTGCTGAAATTCATTCAAACCAAACCCAATTTGAATTCTACTCAATTCAAATGGCTCATGGGTGAATAATTTGAATCACCAGGGGTATTATGGGGCTCACTGTTTACTACAGTGATTAGGAGTAAATTTCAGAGGTTAAAACCCCGGGTGGGACCCACATGTCATAGAGGGAAGAAGGAGAAACTTTCACCCAAAGTCAGAGTCTCGGTGGGAAATTCCACCGAGCAGCTGTCGGCTGTGCCACCGAGCAGCTACCGGCGCCACCAGCTGCTTCCCTCTCTGCGCGCTGGCTCCCAGGGCGGCTTGCTCGTGCCCCCATGCGACTGGCACCGCCTCAGCCGAGCAGGAGTCGGCCGGCTTTATCTTCTCGCGGGCAAACCCGAGCAGTGGCATTGTTTCTCGCCGCAGCTCTCTGCTCAATCGGGGAAACCAGCAAAACCATCTCCTCCTTCGTTCCTGAGCTGCTAGAAAGCCACCTGAGATCGCACTCCACCTCCCCAAACGCTAGAAACCCCAAGCTCCGACCTCCTTTGCCCGAAGACGATCGCCACCCGCGGCGACCTAGCCTCAGCAGAGAGTCAGGCGCCCGTGGGCAGCGTTCCACAGGCGTTTTCGCGGTCCAGCGAGAGAGGCAACAGGAGCGTGCGACCACCGTGCTGCTCTCCTCCAAGTTTGGAAGCCAACCGTGAAGAATCCGCAGAGAATTTCCAGTTTTTGCTCCGGCGACCGTAAACCGAGCTTCCGGTACGGTTTCTTTAAATTCTCGCTCTATGATCTTTTGGAGGTTATCAAATTTTGCACATAGACGCTGGACTAGCCGGCGATCAAGTTCTTTTCTGCATCCGTAGCGTGAAACTGGCTAGGAGTGACGAATTTCGAACTCGATCAAGGGCGGTCATGGCGGGCACGATCGGTCACACGGTGCCGACCAACTTGCCGCCATCCCTGAACCCTTTTGAAACCTTGCCGAGCTTCCTAGAGGTACACTGATGCTGTAGAGCCGTTTGTTCGAGGTGTTGGCGGGTTTAGAAACCACGGTCGACGGTGCCGAACCTCAACCGAGGCCGCGGCACGTCGCCGAGCTATTTCCGGTCACCCCCAGCCCGACCTGACACCACCGACGTGTTCCTCGACGTCGACAACCTCCTGGCGGCGAGTTTCAGACCATGGGAGGTCCGGCAGCGGCGAGCCGGCGAGCCCGAGTCTGCTCCGGCGAGGTCGGCGACGCGGGCGCGAGAGAACGGCGGGAGGAAGACGAAGCCGGCTGGCCCACTTGTCAGCGGCTGAAGAATTTAAATCGGGATCGGGTGTGGCCGGGGATCGGCTGTGCTGGCGCGCAAATACTCTGTGAGCTCCGGTGTGCCGGACACCTCCGCGCTTGACACGTGTGGTATCCTCGGTGTGCCGGACACCTCCGCGCTCGACACGTGTCCCCGCGGGCCCCGAGAGTTTAAACTTCCCCCCCCCCCCCCCCCCCCCCGATTTTCAGAATTCTTCCAAACTTCAAATCCTCATAACTTTGGCTAGAAAGCTCCAAATCGAGTGAACAAAATTTTGCTGGATTCAGCTCTCTGAGCACTTTCCAGCAAATCAAGTTTCACTTCATGAAATTCCTTAATTCTCCAGAATTAATTCCTCAAATTTAAACTGTTTGGAATTTTAACTGGAGAATCCTTTGGAGGAAAATTCTGAAATTTTGCTAGGATGTTCACCAAAATATCCTTGAACTACCATAAAAGTTTCAGACCCATTGGAGCTCATTTAATCCACCTAATGGTGTGATTAGTGAAACTGTTCCAGAGAAAATAGAAAATGTTCAGAAACATTTTCAGAATTTTCTCTGAAATTGTTTAGCTCATATCTTTAGTTAGGAACTTCCAAAATTAAGGGAGACTAACTCCATTGTAGCCCTCTGAAAATCTAGTTTTCAGAAAGTCATTGTTTGTTCCATGAAAATCCCTAGAACACCCTAAGAGTTCCAATTAAGGTCAAGGACATAATTAATTTTGGAGGGCTCAAATGAGCTTTACTGCAACTAAAACTTGACCAAATCTCTGCTTAGGTTGTAACCAAGCCCCAGTAAAAGTTTCACAGTCATTGGGTCTGTCTAGCAAGGGTTATAGACTTCACAACTTCAAACTTAATATGAATGCATTTAAATTGATACATGTATTCCTTATATCATGTAGTCGCTAAGGTCGAGGAGGAACCCGAAGTCCTAGACTTCGTTACTCCGGAGGAGCAGCTAGCCTACGACCAAGAGCAGCAAGGCAAGCTCCGGTTTGCATTAACCTTTTTACAAATTTTTATTGTTTTGAGCACATACTTGTTTACTTTACTCTTTGCATTAGAGTCTTGTTTGGAAGCCCCACTGCATAGCCAAGAGAACCATGGGTTGGGTTTAGAATTGCAAACCCCGTTAGCTACTGCATTGTTATGATAGAGTAGGATTCGGTACAAGTCGAGTAGTTGGAACTACTCGCGAGCATAGGCTAGAGGCACTCGACTCGGGTAGTGATAGCACATGAAACACATGGCAAGAAAATGAGACCGAGCGGAGGGTAAGGACAGCAGGACTTTGGGGCCTGTGTGCTGTAGCTCCGCTTGTGTCGATTGAGGACCGAGCCATGTGCGGGCCTGTTGAACAAGCTAGAACAGTACCGAAGACCTTCTGGCTATATGGGAACCGGGAAACTGATGTAACTCGGGTAGCTGGGTATTGAGGCATTGCCCGTCGTTCAGAGGGTAGGTTGAGAGCTTGAGGTGTAAATCGGCTGGCGGCACGGAGATGCGCGTGCAGAGACCTCTTGCTCGGGACGATGGGACCGGTTCAATATTTGGCTGACGGGCGAAAGGTGGTTGCGTACGGCGTCCGTGATGGTTGTTGTAGGCAACATCGAGTACGGGCGTACGTGACGGGTTGTTCGGGTAACCCTGCAGGTGTAAATCAATTATAATCGCCGTCCCTCGCGGTCAGTGAGTACCACTTGTTCACTGTACCATGACGTAGAAAGAACAGGCTAGTACATGTTAAAATGCTGCTGATTGAAAGATGGACTTTGCTTGTTAATCGTTTGTTGTAGTTTAGAGCTAACTAAAGTTCCTTTCAACTTTGGGCAAAGTACATGAGAGAAATGCGTTTCTTGTTTGATTGCGGCTCTCTCATGTGCCTTAGCGTAAGGTTCTCCACAACCTGCTGCTAAAACTTGAAAGTAAGGCTCCACTAATTAGGCGAGTCCTTTGCAAATGATTTTACCTCATGTACCCATCATCCCCTCATGTAGAAGTTCCATGTTTAGGTGAGACGGGTCAGTCTTGCTGAGCCTTCGTGCTCACTGCTTGTGTTTGAAGCTTTTGCAGGGTTCTATGAGGAAGGGACTCCCGAAGAGGAGACGGAACCCCAGGAGGGGAACCCCGTCGAGTGGGAGTCGTGCACGCCGCAGAGTTAGTGTGCGTGTGTGCTAGCAAGGACACGTTCAAGGGCTGAACGTGGACTTGATGCGTAGTCTACGCACGTGAGTGTAGACAGGACTTATTTTGATGTAAACATGTTCATAAACTTGTTTATGTAATAAAATTCCGCTTCCGCTTTGTACCTTTGACGTGTGTTATCCGGTGTTGTGCAACGCAGCACCCCTCAGCGTGATCCTGGCTCGACAAGACCTTTGGGGTCGTGTCAGCGTTGGTATCAGAGCTCGCTTGAGGTTTAACGCACTACAAAGGTCATCTTTTTCAAAAATCCAGTGAGGAACGAGTTAGTAGCCCGTATAAGGATGTTATTAGTATATAGAAAGTGGCATATTAACTTATTTGATTATGTCGGAAAATCGTGTATCTCGGGACGTTTATGTCTTGGGGGGTACACGTAAGCGTTGTCCACCAGTGCGCACAAGCTGAAGGGTGGAGCCCCACGGGTGGCAGGTAACCCGACCCGCTTTGATATCCTCTACGACTCTTCATGTCATTTGGGGTATTCGAGCAACGTCTATCCCTGGCGTGCGTGGTGCAACTTGGGAGACCCCGTCACGTGGTCTGAAATGTGAACACGTAACTCAAGGCGTGTTTGGCTTGAGAACATCTGGGCGAGTGATGACGGCCTGGTGTACTAACTGTATGGATTTCCGGGCTCGGTGTGCAGCCGAGTCTGACGATTGTGTGAGTTTTTGCAGGTAGCCTGACCACGAAACGGTAGACATGTAGCATCCGTTCACAAGTGACGTTTAGTGCCACTGAAATAACGAAGCCGGCTAAGTCCGGTATAGGCTTTTCTTTGTGAGGACGTAGTACCGACATAATCTGGTGACGCATCGACGTCACACCCCATTAAATGAACAACTTCATGTAAAACTTGAAGGTCTTGATCTAAAGTTGTAAAACTTGATGTAACTCCTTCCCTTGAACAGGATATTCAAAGTTAACAAGTTTTCAACTTATAGGTTGTTAAGGACAGAGCACTCTGTTTTCAGCTGAATCAAGGCTGAAGTTAATCAGAGGTTAGAGGTTGAGTTCTTTCAAGGTTGGGGTTATATGATACATTTCTGGAAATCTTTGTAAGAGTTTTACAACTTTTCTGTTGAGGTCCAGAGGTGTTTCATCCATTAAGCACTCGAAAAATGCAGTGGAGTTGAAACTGTCCAGAAAACAGGACAGAGTAAAGACTCTCTGTAGACTCTCTGTAAATTAAGCATAACTTCCTGCATAAAAATCCAAAATTAGAAAATGAGGTAGTTATGGAAAGCTTATGAGATAGGTTACAACATTGTAACAGAAAGTTGTGTCAGATTTGGAACAGAATTAACTGGAATTCTTGGATTTAATCAGTACCTAAAGCAGGGAGGTGCCGTCCAACTTTCTCCAGAAATTCTGTTAACTTTGACATCTCATAACTTTTGAACCAGGACAGATCTTAGGCCAAGCAAATACTTTCTGGAAAGCTAATGAAGTTAGATTTAACTTTGATGTTGAGCTCCAGAACTGGTTTTGCCGTTAACATGGCCTAAATCAGGTTGAAATGGAAACTGGTCAGGGCTGTCATGGGAACAGCAGATCAGCAGTCAAATTTGTTAAAAATTTGAACTATGTTTCCAAGTTTTATGGGTTCAATGACATGTCTTATGTTATAACTCAGTGGTTTACTGTTTAAATAAATATTTGACATTTCTCAAATATATTTTTACAGATGACAGTAGATAAGCAGTTGGAGAACGGGTGGGTGGTTTCCCACTGTTCTCACCGTAGCGGCTACCCGGAAGCATTGTGGCAAATGCTCCAATATTTCGGGTACAACCAGATGCCGCAATACTTCGCCAAGGAAGAAGGCGAAGAGGGGAACAAGATGTGGACGATCCATGTCGAAGTCCCTGCAGGACCTACGCCACCCGGTTGGGTGCCGTTCACCGTCACGGTGAGAAGAAGACAACCGGAAGGGATGTGGCAAGTGGCAGCCCGTGACACCATGTCACGTTTCTGTCAACTACACGTGCAGGCTATGGAGGGCACTCCATACGCGCTCGTTCCGGTGGAGGGACGGACTCAGCATGTGTGGTAAGAGAGGTACCAGGAGGCAACAGATCCGGGTTGCCCAAGGTACAACCCCGCGGGGGCAAACCTTAGCCTCCAGATGAGGGCGGGAAACGCTGTGATGGACAGCCAAGCTGTTCATACGGATCATCTCGCCACAAAGCTGAAGGAGAGCACAAGCCGTGGAGACCATTTCAAGGGTGCTCACAGCGCACTCCACAATGTGCTCCTTCCGACGATCAAGCGACTGAATGAACAACACAATCAGTTGCGTCGTCTAAAGAAGGCAAGGAAAAAGAGCTGTGTTGACATCGCGGCATTACAAGAACTGGTACATAATCTGACCCAGCAGAACGAGGACCTTGCTCAAGAGCGAGACGGCACTATTGAGGAAGGGCAAGGCTGGGAAGAAGATTACAACCAAGCTATGGACGAGGTGCATGCTTTGCAGGACCTCGTACCTCCGGTATTGGGCATACCGGTGGTCTTGGGTCTTCCAGCAATGGGAGAACCCGGAATGGGAGAAGAGGTGGTAGATCCATAGCCACCAGCAGGGGTACCGGAGGAGGACGACCCACAGGAGGTCGAGTTCTACTCCGAGTAGGGGGTTACGGTTGCCATGTAGGGCAGCTAGGGTAATGTAGCCCAAATTTTGTAATAGGAGACATGTCGTGTAGACAGTAGCGTATGTATGGGTAGTGACGACATGAGCACGACTTCTCGGAGACCCGAGAATAATGTATCTTGTATAAAGTTTATGCTTTATCAATATATGTGAATGTTGTGCAAATTAATAATGTGTCACTTCAATACCTACTGTTGCATATGGAATTTTAAGTAAGACATGTGCTAATAGCTGCTGTTTTGAATTTCAGAATGACGCGTACTCGTGCCAACCCTGATGTTGGGGGTACTAGCCAAGGGGGAGAGACCTCCAAACCACCTCCTGAGGACTCCTCGGGACAGCAGCAGCAACAGCGACAGCAAACACCGCCACCGCCACTGCCAACGGTTACATTGGCCGACATCGTCGCGGCAATGGCGGGTTCACATCAGCAGCACACGGAGTTGCTGCAAACTCTAATTGCGAATACGTCTCGCCCAGAGAGACGTCAAGATCGTGAGGAGCGTCAACAGAGCTACTACTCTGACTTCCTGGCTACTCATCCCCCGGTATTTTCAAGGGCGGATGAACCACTTGACGCGGACAACTGGCTCCGCGCCATAGAGATGAAGTTCGGGCTGCTCCAGATAAGCGAGCAGCGCAAGACTCAGTTCGCGGTCCAGCAGCTCCAAGGATCCGCAAGTGCGTGGTGGGCCAACTTCTGTGCTTCACAGCCCACCGACCGAGTGATGACCTGGACGGAGTTTCGGACGGCCTTCAGGGCCTATCATATACCGCCAGGTTTGATGAAGAGGAAGACGCAGGAATTCTTACACCTGCAGCAAGGGAGACGGAACGCGCTGGAATACTCCAGGGCGTTCAATGATCTCGCGCTTTACGCGTCATATCACGCAGATACTGACGAGAAGCGGTGGGACCACTTTTACCAGGGGCTTAACCCGCTCCTGAAGGACAAGTTGGCGATGTTCAATCGCGGCAGCCTCAACGACATCATTGATGCTGCGATTGTTCAGGAGGACTCCGGTAAGGAGTTAGCGGCGTCAGAGCGAAAGCGAAGCGCGCCGCAAAGCAGCGGAGAAGGAGGCAGTCCTTCTCAGAAGTTTCGGATGGTGAATCGCCCACCATCAGGTCCACGCTGGCAACCACCACAGCGGTCGATGCCGTTCCGCAGTCGGCCGTACTCTTCACCGGCATTCAGGCCGGCACTACCAGCACCACCTCCGCAACAACAGCAGCAGCGGGCGATGCCGCGTGCGTCTGCACCTCAGCAGCGCATGCCGGGCTTTCGTCCCCCGAGCACTACACCAGCAGCGGCCACATGTTACAAGTGTGGTCGTCCAGGACACTTCACGAGCAGTTGCCCGGAGAGGCAAGGCGGCGGAGTGGCACCGCAGTTTCCGGGGAGGAATCAACCCCGGAACCCTACTAATGCACGGCGGGCAAACCCTAGGCCCGGCACCGTCCACCAGCTTGCCATTGAGGACGTGCCGGAGGGTGAGCCAATCCTTGCGGGTATGTTCCAACTCCACCAGCATCCCGCTATAGTACTGTTTGATTCAGGTGCCACGCATAATTTTATTAGCCAAGCTTTCATTGCTAAACACAGCTTGCCAATACTATCCACCGATAGTCCATATTTAATTTGTTCACCGGGTGGGAAGATTTCAGCAAGCGTAATGGTTTCCAAAGCACCATTATGCTTAGCGGGTAGAGTGTACCCCACGTCTCATATTATCTTAGAGGGACAGAAGGTCGATGTCATCCTAGGGATGTCGTGGTTAACCCGCCACGGCGCTGTTTTAGACACCGTCCTTCGAGTCGTGCACTTAAACTCAGAGGTGCACGGTTCTCACTCTTTATTTCTGGACAGTCCAGAAATAAAACTTCCAAGTGTCTATCAAGCCACGACCATCAGATTGGATGATATTCCAGTGGTCCGAGAGTTCCCTGACGTATTCTCGGATGATTTACTGGGAATGCCGCCCGATAGAGAGGTGGAGTTCAAGATTGAACTTGCACGGGAACCATGCCGATATCCCGAAGGCCGTACAAGATGGCGCCCAAGGAGTTGGCTGAACTGAAGACTCAGCTCACGGACCTTCTGGAGAAGGGTTTTATTAGGCCGAGCTCCTCGCCATGGGGCTGTTTGGCGTTATTTGTCAAGAAGAAGGATGAGACGTTGCGGCTTTGCATGGACTATCGTCCATTAAATGCCGTAACCATCAAGAACAAGTACCCATTGCCACGGATCGACATGTTGTTTGATCAGTTGGTCGAAGCAAAGATCTTTTCCAAAATGGACTTAAGATCCGGGTACCATCAGATTAAGATAAGGGCTGAGGACATTCCGAAGACGGCTTTCTCGACGAGGTACGGACTTTATGAGTACCTGGTCATGTCCTTCGGCCTCACCAATGCTCCAGCTCACTTCATGTACTTGATGAACTCGGTATTCATGCCGGAGCTGGACAAGTTTGTCGTGGTCTTCATCGACGACATCCTGGTGTATTCCAAGTCGGAAGAAGATCACAAGAAACTTCTGCGTATAGTCTTGCAACGGCTGTGGGATCACCAGTTATACGCAAAATTCAGCAAATGCGAGTTTTGGATATTGCAAGTGCCTTTTCTCGGGCATATCATCTCAGCGGAGGGTATCGCTGTAGACCCGAGCAAGATCACTCAAGTGCTGAATTGGAAATCCCCGAGAACTGTTCACGAGGTACGGAGTTTCCTCGGACTCGCGGGATATTATCGGAGGTTCATTCCGAACTTCTCGAAGATTGCCAAGCCAATGACAGAACTGCTGAAGAAGGCTACCAAATAATTTTGGAGTCCAACATGTGAAGCAGCATTCAAGGCTTTAGTTAAGCACCTGACATCAGCACCGGTTTTGGCGCAGCCAGACACAACAAAACCGTTTGATGTGTACTGCGATGCATCCGGCATTGGGCTCGGATGTGTGCTGATGCAAGACCGAAGAGTGGTCGCGTATGGATCATGGCAGCTTAGAAACCGTGAGCAGAATTATCCAACTCACGACTTGGAGCTCGCTGCCGTGGTACTCACACTAAAAATGTGGAGGCACTACCTACTCGGTAACCTCGTACATTTATATACCGACCACAAAAGCCTCAAGTACATATTCACTCAGAAGGAGCTGAACATGAGGCAACGAAGATGGTTAGAACTGATAAAGGATTACGAAATAGAGATCCATTATCATCCGGGCAAGGAAAACGTAGTGGCAGATGTGCTGAGCCGCAAGTCACACGTCAACAATCTGACCATCACACCGTTGGAAGAGAGCGAACCACCACTACATGTAATTCCACACGGAGCTCTCTACAACCTAGCTTTGATCCCCACCATCCGTGAAGAGATAGCGGCAGCCCAGAAGAATGACAAGGGCATGTCACATTTGTGGAGACGTGTAGACAGTGGGGAGCTGAAATGTTTCCGGAAGGACGGAGACGGCGTCCTATGGTTCAAGGACCGGATCGTCGTACCCCGAAACCCGGAATTACGGAAGAAAATTTTTTATGAGGCTCACTTATCAAAATTTTCTATTCACCCCGGCAGCAACAAGATGTATCAAGAACTCAGAAGCAAGTTTTGGTGGACACGGATGAAGCGTGAGACTGCAAAATACGTGTCCGAGTGTGATACATGTCGAAGGGTGAAGGCAGACCACATGCGGAAACCGGGACTGCTACAAACACTGGGCATTCCTGCCTGAAAGTGGGAGGACGTGAGCATGGACTTCATCGTCGGTTTACCCACCACCTTGCAGAAACATGATTCTGTGTGGGTGATCGTCGATCGGCTCACCAAAGTTGCCCATTTCATCCCGGTAAACACCAACTACAACGCCAAGAAGTACGCTGAGCTGTACATCTCACGGATCCTATGCTTGTACGGCGTACCCCGTACCATCATATCGGATCGGGGCACTTTATTTGTGTCCCATTTTTGGGAGCAGCTACATGCTACCTTGGGGACGAAGCTGATCCGTAGTTCAGCATACCACCCGCAGACGGATGGGCAGACGGAGCGGGTAAATCAGATCCTAGAAGACATGCTACGAGCTTGTGCTATCAACCACGGCAAGAATTGGGATGATCACTTGCCGTTAGCCGAATTCTCGTACAATAATGGGTATCAAGCCAGCATCAAGACGGCACCTTACGAGGCGCTATATGGGAGAAAATGTCGCACACCATTGAACTGGTGTGAGTCTGGTGAAAGGGTTACCTTCGGGATTGACCTTGTCAACAACGCAGAAGAAAAGGTTCGACTAATTCAAGGGAACCTAAAAGCCACTCAATCCCGTCAGAAACAGTATGCGGACCGGAGAAGGCGCCCATTACAATTCGATGTTGGAGATCACGTATACCTACGGGTGTCTCCAATGAAGGGCGTAAACAGATTTGGGGTGAGAGGAAAGTTGGCACCCCGATTCATCGGTCCATTTCAGATTACCGAAAGATGTGGATCAGTGGCATACCGGCTGAAATTACCAGAAGCACTTTCCGGTGTGCACGACGTCTTTCACATTTCCCAGCTGAGGAAGTGTCTTAAGCTATCAACTACCGTTCAGCTGGAAGACATTGAAGAACTGCAACCGGATCTCACCTATCGGGAGGAACCGGTGCAGATTATTGATGAAAAGGCCCGAACCACACGCAACCGTACGTTGTGGTTCTACAAGGTTCTATGGAGTAATCACTCCATGGACGAAGCGACATGGGAGAGCGAAGAATTTCTTCGCGCTAACTACCCCGACTTTTTCACGTCGCATATCCGGTAATTTCCCACCGTCCTCTCTCTCATTTTCACCTTATAATCTCGGGACGAGATTCTTTTAAGGGGGGAGGAATGTAAGGGCCTCAGTTTTTGACACCTAGTTGAAGTGTTCATCACCCCACACACACACACCTCATTTGAGGAAAGATGATGAACACAAATGAAGAGCAAGTAACCACCATCAACATACTCATTCGAGAACAAACTCACACATTGCAAAAGTGGTATTTCCCACATGTGATATAGGTGGGCTGGACATGTGAAAACTCCTACACATTGCTAAGGATGTCCATGCCAAGTTTCACCCAAATTCAAAACCTTTTTGAGGTCATTTTGGGTATAGATAGAAAGAGGGCAGTTTGAAACCACATTCAAATTCAAACTGTTTTTATCCCATGAATTTAAAAGTGGGAGGCATATTCTGATTCAGTACATTTTTGTGAGCTCACACACCAATTTTCGCTCCATTTGGAGTTGATCTTGACATGAGCTAAGTGGGACAAATTCAAACTTTATTTGAATTCAAAACTGAACTTGTGCTGAAATTCATTCAAACCAAACCCAATTTGAATTCTACTCAATTCAAATGGCTCATGGGTGAATAATTTGAATCACCAGGGGTATTATGGGGCTCACTGTTTACTACAGTGATTAGGAGTAAATTTCAGAGGTTAAAACCCCGGGTGGGACCCACATGTCATAGAGGGAAGGAGAAACTTTCACCCAAAGTCAGAGTCTCGGTGGGAAATTCCACCGAGCAGCTGTCGGCTTTGCCACCGAGCAGCTACCGGCGCCACCAGCTGCTTCCCTCTCCGCGCGCTGGCTCCCAGGGCGGCTTGCTCGCGCCCCCACGCGACTGGCACCGCCTCAGCCGAGCAGGAGTCGGCCAGCTTTATCTTCTCGCGGGCAAACCCGAGCAGCGGCATTGTTTCTCGCCGCAGCTCTCTGCTCAATCCGGAAAACCAGCAAAACCATCTCCTCCTTCGTTCCTGAGCTGCTAGAAAGCCACCTGAGATCGCACTCCACCTCCCCAAACGCCAGAAACCCCGAGCTCCGACCTCCTTTGCCCGAAGACGATCGCCACCGCGGCGACCTAGCCTCAGCCGAGAGTCAGGTGCCCGTGGGCAGCGTTCCACAGGCGTTTTCATGGTCCAGCGAGAGAGGCAACAGGAGCGAGCGACCACCGTGCTGCTCTCCTCCAAGTTTGGAAGCCAACCGTGAAGAATCCGCAGAGAATTTCCAGTTTTTGCTCCGGCGACTGTAAACCGAGCTTCCGGTATGGTTTCTTCAAATTCTCGCTCTATGATCTTTCGGAGGTTATCAAATTTTGCACATAGACGCTGGACTAGCCGGCGATCAAGTTCTTTTCTGCATCCGTAACGTGAAACTGGCTAGGAGTGATGAATTTCGAGCTCGATCAAGGGCGGTCATGGCGGGCACGATCGGTCACACGGTGCCGACCGACTTGCCGCCATCCCTGAACCCTTTTGACACCTTGTTGAGCTTCCTAGAGGTACACTGATGCTGTAGAGTCGTTTGTTCGAGGTGTTGGCGGGTTTAGAAACCACGGTCGACGGTGCCGAACCTCAACCGAGGCCGCGGCACGTCGCCGAGCTATTTCCGGTCACCCCCAGCCCGACCTGACACCACCGACGTGTTCCTCGACGTCGACAACCCCCTGGCGGCGAGTTTCAGACCATGGGAGGTCCAGCAGCAGCGAGCCGGCGAGCCCAAGTCTGCTCCGGCGAGGTCGGCGGCACGGGCGCGAGAGAAAGGCGGGAGGAAGACGAAGCCGGCTGGCCCACGTGTCAGCGGCTGAAGAATTTAAATCGGGATCGGGTGTGGCCGGGGATCGGCCGTGCTGGCGCGCAAATACCCTGTGAGCTCCGGTGTGCCGGACACCTCCGCGCTCAACACGTGTAGTATCCTCGGTGTGCCGGACACCTCCGCGCTCGACACGTGTCCCCGCGGGCCCTGAGAGTTTAAACTCCACCCCCCCTCCCCCCCCCTCCCCCCCCCCCCCCCCCGATTTTCAGAATTCTTCCAAACTTCAAATCCTCATAACTTTGGCTAGAAAGCTCCAAATCGAGTGAACCAAATTTTGCTGGATTCAGCTCTCTGAGCACTTTCCAGCAAATCAATTTCACTTTATGAAATTCTTTAATTCTCCAGAATTAATTCCTCAAGGTTTAAACTGTTTGGAATTTTAACTGGAGAATCCTTTGGAGGAAAATTCTGAAATTTTGCTAGGATGTTCACCAAAGTGTCCTTGAACTACCATAAAAATTTAAGACCCATTGGATCTCATTTAATCCACCTAATGGTGTGATTAGTGAAACTGTTCCAGAGAAAATAGAAAATGTTCAGAAACATTTTCAGAATTTTCTCTGAAATTGTTTAGCTCATATCTTTAGTTAGGAACTTCCAAATTAAGGGAGACTAACACCATTGTAACCCTCTGAAAATCTAGTTTTCAGAAAGTCATAGTTTGTTCCATGAAAATCCCTAGAACACCCTAAGAGTTCCAATTAAGGTCAAGGACATAATTAATTTTTGAGGGCTCAAATGAGCTTTACTGCAACTAAAACTTGACCAAATCTCTGCCTAGGTTGTAACCAAGCCCCAGTAAAAGTTTCACAGTCATTGGGTCTGTATAGCAAGGGTTATAGACTTCACAACTTCAAACTTAATACAAATGCATTTAAATTGATACATGTATTCCTTCTATCATGTAGTCGCTAAGGTCGAGGAGGAACCCGAAGTCCTAGACTTCGTTACTCCGGAGGAGCAGCTAGCCTACGACCAAGAGCAGCAAGGCAAGCTCCGGTTTGCATTAACCTTTTTACAAATTTTTATAGTTTTGAGCATATACTTGTTTACTTTATTCTTTGCATTAGAGTCTTGTTTGGAAGCCCCACTGCATAGCCAAGAGAACCATGTGTTGGGTTTAGGATTGCAAACCCCGTTAGCTACTGCATTGCTATGATAGACTAGGATTCGGTACAAGTCGAGTAGTTGGAACTACTCGCGAGCATAGGCTAGAGACACTCGACTCGGGTAGTGATAGCACATGAAACACATGGCAGGAAAATGAGACCGAGCGGAGGGTAAGGACAGCAGGACTTTGGGGCCTGTGTGCTGTAGCTCCGCTTGTGTCGATTGAGGACCGAGCCGTGTGTGGGCCTGTTGAACAAGCTAGAACAGTACCGAAGACCTACCGGCTATATGGGAACCGGGAAACTGATGTAACTCGGGTAGCTGGGTATTGAGGCATTGCCCGTCGTTCAGAGGGTAGGTTGAGAGCTTGAGGTGTAAATTGGCTGGCGGCACGGAGATGCGCGTGCAGAGACCTCTTGCTCGGGACGATGGGACCGGTTCAATATTTGGTTGACGGGCGAAAGGTGGTTGCGTACGGCGTCCGTGATGGTTGTTGTAGGCAACATCGAGTACGGGCGTACGTGACGGGTTGTTCGGGTAACCCTGCAGGTGTAAATCGATTATAATCGCCGTCCCACACAGTCAGTGAGTACCACTTGTTCACTGTACCGTGACGTAGAAAGAACAGGCTAGTACATGTTAAAATGCTGCTGATTGAAAGATGGACTTTGCTTGTTAATGGTTTGTTGTAGTTTAGAGCTAACTAAAGTTCCTTTCAACTTTGGGCAAAGTACATGAGAGAAATGCGTTTCTTGTTTGATTGCGGCTCTCTCATGTGCCTTAGCGTAAGGTTCTCCACAACCTGCTGCTAAAACTTGAAAGTAAGGCTCCACTAATTAGGTGAGTCCTTTGCAAATGATGTTACCTCATGTACCCATCATCCCCTCATGTAGAAGTTCCATGTTTAGGTGAGACGGGTCAGTCTTGCTGAGCCTTCGTGCTCACTGCTTGTGTTTGAAGCTTTTGCAGGGTTCTATGAGGAAGGGACTCCCGAAGAGGAGACGGAACCCCAGGAGGGGAACCCCGTCGAGTGGGAGTCGTGCACGCCGCAGAGTTAGTGTGCGTGTGTGCTAGCAAGGACACGTTCAAGGGCTGAACGTGGACTTGATGCGTAGTCTACGCCCGTGAGTGTAGACTGGACTTATTTTGATGTAAACATGTTCATAAACTTGTTTATGTAATAAAATTCCGCTTCCGCTTTGTACCTTTGACGTGTGCTATCCGGTGCTGTGCAACGCAGCACCCCTCAGCGTGATCCTGGCTCGACAAGACCTTTGGGGTCGTGTCAGTTTATGTTTTTCCTTTTCTTTTTCTTTTTCATTTCTGTTTTGAGTTTAATTTGAATTCCAGTTTGAATTTGAATTTTTGCAACACATGCAATACGTCCAAAATTTTTTAAATTCCCCTCTTAACAGGATCTTCCTCAAGAAGGCTCGAAGCAATGCCTCAGTTTCCTTCAGGGTGTCCCGAACATCCCGAAGCTCCTGTTGACACTCCTGCAGTCGAGTGCTGAGCATAGCAGCATCCTCCAAGCACAAGTCCATGTGCTCATGGGAAGTCCCTTGCTGCACTGGCGGGTACTTATACTCCGTTGTACCACCCTCACGCTGGAGGACATACATGTACTCAGTTCTGTCCAGGTGTCGATGATAGATGTGACTCTGGCAGGTGATGGCCTCCCAGGTAACATCCTTCTCCGCATCGACCTGTGTCGCTCGACAAGCTGGAGAGCGGTGGATCTTAAGAAGCTGATTTTCATGGATAATCCTCATTTCCGAACTCCATTCTTCCCGCTTCTCCCGAACGGTCCTGGTGGAGCTATAGTGTATGATTAGCTTGCCCGTATTGCCGGCGGCTTGGAGCATACGTCGAAGACGGCGCAACAAGCCTCCTACTGCCAATCCGTAGGAAAGGTACGTCACCGGACGACTCTCCTCTCTTTGGGCAAGGGCAACTATGGGAACTCTCCCTCCTCTGGACTTGCGAGCGGTGCGAATCATGCGAACCATCTAAAACAGAAAGCATTTAAACTTAGGTTAGATAAACTTTTAAACAAAAATCCTATTTTGAATGAAAGTTGGGGTAAGATGAAGAAAGTGACTCAATTAAATAACACTTTTCAACACACACCTTGTAAAATAGTTTTTAAGAAAATAGGGTACTTAGCTACGTCCATTTCTACCTAGGTCCACGTTCCTACGGGCAACCTTGGCTCTGATACCACTTCTGTCACACCCGGTTTCTCCGAAGAACAACCGAGTGAATATCACATGTATGCCAGGATCATTTTCTCATACATGTGAGGACAAATAGTGAAGCATCATTTATTACAAGCCAGGTGTTGAATATAAATAAGTCTTACATAGCATATGTCTCGATGGACGATAATAAGTTCATAACAAGTAAATAAAATAGCAGCGGAATAATTATTCTTGTGGGCTCCGTCACAGGTGTTGCTCGGGGGACTCCATGAACCTAGAAACCTTCTTCGGGTCCAAAGTCTTGATCATTAAACACCACATTATTCTCTTGACCTGAGCAGCAATATAAACCAACAAATATGCAAGGTTGAGTACCGATGGTACTCAGCAAGTGTGGGAAAGTTATGTCATGCATGGCTAGAAAAAGAAGAGATTGAACTCAGGGTTAAAGCACTACGCAATTAATACCTATCACCTTAGCTTATTAAGCACCTACATTACTACACAGGTGAAATGGTCCCAAACTCCCATCCCATCATCATAATCAAATAACCATAACATAATTTCCAATGTTAAGCTCCCCGCTTAACATTCACAACCTCCAAGGTCATCATACTCTAATCATGAATAAGTCCAAGCCGCTCTTGACCGTGAGCACGGCTGTCATGACAGTTTTGACTCTGCAGAGTTTGCACCACTGTACCCACACGTAGTGATTTCATCCCCCGTTACCGGGTGGACTAAAAGAACCTCCATTATGCCAGTGGCTACGAACCACATTCACACTTCCCAGGTGTGTAGCCAAGAGATCACTATGAAGCCTTTACAAAGGGATTCCCGACGAGTGTGGGCCCACTGAGGTTTCACCCCTAACAGCATACAAGAGGCTCCAACCCCGCTGCAGTGGCCCCCTCTTGAGCCTTGCGGTTCATATGGTAGTCCAGCTGACACCTATTCCCCGCACCATCCAACAAATCCATACTATGCCGGGGATACACCTAATTAATTGGCCAAGCTGCCCCATCTCAGCATGTGGTTGGCACGGTAAAGCCAGGTTACATGCTCCATGAACCGGTCCTTAGGATCTAGGCAAGTACTAAACACAAACCCGTGTCTCGTGCACCCAGCACCAATCAAAACATCCAACTTGCCTTGATCCCTACCTCTACATAACTCACAATATCTCATTCAAGAGTATGGTAAAATAAACTGATGATCTCATATCCCAAATATCCCATTCTAAGCATGGCTAAGCATATGCATAATAATAAATGACATGATAAAATGAATCCCAACCCAAGCTACAAGGAAACAAGGTAATGCAATTCTAGGGAAACATCCTAGCATGGGTTTCATATTTTCAATTGACAATGCAAATAATTCTATCTACACATCCTAGTATAGGATCAAAGTGGTCAAGGACATTTGCCTTCTTCCTGTTGCTCTGGGAATGGGTAGTCCTGATCTTGGAAAGGAAGAAGTTGCTCTGGAGCAGGTTCTACTCATACCATCACACATAGCAAAAGAAAACAACAATCCATAAGACATAGTTCACACTTCCACTTCATACAAACCACACATTCACATTTATGAAAGCCATTCACATTTCTATGTGTTGTGGTTACTCTATGTGTGTTGATTTTGGCTTACATGCACTTTTAAACATGTGCATATGATTTCTATTTTTGTATTCATATTTATGTTTGCATACTATATATGAGTTTCCAATTTAAATGAATTCCTTATATTCAATTGATACACCTTTTAGCTACCAAGTGTGCATGGAGGGTATTTTCCTACTCCAAATGTGTCTTCAGACCTTCTACCAACCCTAAACTGAATTCTTTAGATTTTAGAAACTTCATTTATCATTTTCTAGTTATTCATACCTAGCTTGCTATATTTTCAGATTTATTTCCTATGCCTAAATGTGAACTTTATTATGAAAATAGTAAGACACCTCATCTAAACAGAATAGGTTTTGGGTCTAAAATATTACATAATATATTTTTGAACTTCTCCTCTGATGTGAACTATTTTACATTTATTTTACCAATTTTCAGAATTATTCTCTACTTAAAAATGTGTCCCTATAACTAATAAATGTGAATAATCAATTAGACAGATTCACTTCAGCCAAAAATCTTTTTTTATCTCACTCCAAAGTTTTCCAAGTACTAGGAAAGTTTTTAATTTGAATTTACAATGTGTTTGTCCCATCTTTTAAATTTTAAATACTAATCACATATTCAAGTTCCTAAATTTAATATCACATAGGGTTAAAAAGGTAAACTCACCCCACTACAGGGTCTATTATATTATTTTAAGAATTTCCAGGGGTTTAACTACACATAACAGAGGGGTTTTCCTAATTTTTATTAAGTCCAGGGGCTAAAACTGATTTTTAAATGAATTTACATGATTTTCTGAAGTTCCAGGGGCTAGATCAGAAGTTTCCGGGGCTAGCTCGTATTTTCCGAGAACCCCCGGGGGTAGCGCGTAAGAATCCCGACCTTTATAACGCGGGGCTGACGTGGACCGTCCGATTTAAAACAGACGGCTGAGATTATAACGTCGAACCAGTACGCGGGGATTTGAATTCTACCGTGCGATTTAAAATAGACGGCGCACAAGCAGCCACGTCGCTCTGATCGAGCGCGGGCGGCGCTGCCCGGCGGCGCACGGCGGCGGGAGGCGGCGATCTCGCCGGAGAGCTTTGGATCTTCGTCAATTCTTCCTAAAACTGTGATTTTATGGCATAGATCGGTAGAGGGGGGGTCGGGGATCTCACCTCGGGGGTTTTATTGAGCTCAGAGGTCCTGGAAAGCGGTCGGCGACGAGGTCCGAGGTGAATTCACGGCGAGGATCATCGGCGCTGTGTTTGAAGTGCAAACCACCGAGTTTTCTGCACCTGCGCGGTTCCCCGGAGGCGGTGGACCAAGATCAGCGCGTTAGATGAGAAATCCCGAGCGAAGATCGAGCGAAATTGGCCGGAGAAACTCGGGTTCTCACCGGGAAGAAAAACAGCCGATCGCGGTGAAAATCGGGAAAATGCTGGTGTTTATACAGCCGGGGGAGGGCGGCGTTCGGTTATGATCGAGTTTGCGTCGTCCAGGAACGAAATTCGGCTGGGATACGCGAGGATCCGGGGCGGTTTCGATTCGGAGGTGAGAAGAGTCCGGCCGGCCGAGCGCGGGCGCAAGGAGGAAGAAGGGTTGGCGGGCCCCGCGTGTCAGTGGGAAAGAGGGTAGGGCGCGCGGCTGCGGGTTGGCGCGGGAATAAATGGGCCGGCTGGTGGGTTTCGGCCCACTGGCCGGGGAGGTTTATTTTTTTCCTTTTCTTTTTCTTTTTCATTTCTGTTTTGAGTTTAATTTGAATTCCAGTTTGAATTTGAAATTTTGCAACACATGCAATACGTCCAAAAAATTTTAAATTCCCCTCTTAACAGGATTTTGGGGTGTTACAATCCACGAGCCCTCCTGGACTTATCGATGAAACCATTGCTAGCCCACATCTGACAGAGAGCTCGGTATGCTTCGGGCCGACCCTCTAGCCAGGAAATACTGACCTGCACATATTTATTATTTTATTGACATACCATTTACATAACTAAGTATTGAAATAATTGAACACAAATAACTTACCTCCACGTACTGCTCCTCCATCAAGTACATGTCCGAGGCCCTCCTAAATGGTCCCGACTGGTGCTCCTGGTGCCGCTTGAGGTACTCGTTCATGACTTGAATACGAGCGTATGACAACGCTTGCGTTACAAGTTTCCGTGCATTACTGTTGAACATGGCTCTAGCATGGTCCAACATGCTCTGGCTTGTGTACTCTAAATGGTACCTCAGCTATAAGAAAACAAATATTAAAAAGATATGCATTAACAATTTAATCAAGTTGAAGAATACTAATTTACAAAATTTTATTAAGCAGACTTACCATAAAATCCACCCACACAGCCCCCTGAAGGTTGTTGTGCGCCTCGTGAGAGACACGAGCGTAGTCGTCCCACGACGTCGCAGGGACCCCGTCGATCACACCTTGATAGTGCAGACGCACTAAAGACCCGATACAACTGGACACCGTTCTGTGGTGCCCCTGACCTGTAACACTCTCAAATTCATTTCCATGCATTGCATATATTTTTCATGTAGAGAAACATTATAAAAGAAGTAGAAATGGCGAAAGAACAATAGAAATGGAGAAAAGAACCATAGAAATGGAGAAAGGACCACAAAAATGGAGGAAGGAACCATAGAAATGGAGAAAGAACCATAGAAATGGAGGAAGGAACCATAGAAATGGAGGAAAAACCACAGAAATGAAGAAGGGAATATAGAAATGGAGAACGGGGCACAGAAATGGAGAAGGGCAATGTATAAATGGAGAATGGGACATAGAAATGGAGAGGGGAATGTAAAATGGAGAATGAGACATAGAAATGGAGAGGGGAATGTAGAAATGGAGAATGGGACATAGAAATGGAGAGGGGAATGTAGAAATGGAGCAAGTGACATAGAAATGGTGAGGAATGGGAAAAAGATAGCTGAAATGAGCCATTTCCAATTTCCCAAAAATTTTCCCCAAAATCTCCAAATTCCCCAATTCCCCCCAAAAAGGGGAATTTTCCCCACATTTGCGGAATTTAATCTCCATTGCTGCCGCACCAAATAAAAAGGGGATAAGTTTGTTAAGATTGAGTTCCAATTGGAGTAGGACTCCTCCCTCTCCCCCCTTATAAATACAACCCAACCCCCCCTTTTGGCCGCAGCCCCCCTCCTACCCCCTCCCAAGTCGGCGACTTGGATCCCCTGGCCCCCAACTCGCCGAGTTGGCACCCCCCCTCGCTGGAGTTTGGTCACCGGTGAGCCCCGCTGGTGAGCCCCGATGACGAGCCCCACCATCGAGCCCCGCCGTCGAGCCCTGCCGTCGAGCCCCGTCGTCGAGACCCACCGACGAGCCCTGTCACGCCTCACCGTCGCCGGAAAAGAACCGACGATCTGTCCTGCCCTAATCTTCCATAGAAAAATTCCCAGCTGCTGCCATTGCTTTAAGGAAGGCCCTGCCACCAAAAGGAAGTGAGGTAGGTCCTCATTACCCTTCTTACGACGTCACCGCTGTTTCTACGCATTCATTTTCTTCGCCCCCTTTGAGCAGAAACTTTTACGTGTGGACAGACCGTGTTTTGATCGGTTTTTGACGGTGGAATTGATCTAGATGTTGAGTCAAGATCATTACCACGTCCACACTTGATCCCAGCACCCTTGTTCATCGTAAAACCCCATGAAATCCCATTAAAACATGCAAGAACACGTACAAACTTGTTTAATAACACAACACAATAGGATTTGCATTCATCTACCCCATTGCATCTTGAGTAAAGTTTGTGCATGATGATTGATTGCTGCATGTACGTAATCGTGAGTAGAATAACAAGCTCAAGAGGCCATCTACGAGGAACTACAACACCAAGACTTCGAGACACTTGAACAGCAACAACCACAGGAGCAAGGCAAGTGCCCCTTGGCCATATTGATCCTAAGTTTTGAAACTGTTTTGTTTGAGAAAACTCATATGCTTGAGTCAACTTGATGGGACACCCTTTTTATAGGAGTTTACTAGTTTTGTCAACCATCCTTGTCGCCGGGAAAGTTGATGAGTCGGGTATGGTCGTTTTTACTTTTTGCTTCGCTTAATTCACGGGATACGGGAAGCTGAAATAAAACTAGTCTAGCTACTGCACTCATATGAATAAAGATGATGAGAACTTGATGATGATAATGAGCATGGAATCGGGGAGATCTAGGAAAGATTGGTTCGTGGATGTTGCTGAATGAGATGGTGGTTTACTTGCCGTAGATCTAAGGACCGGTTCATGCCAGCACATGCCAGGAAAACAGTGCCACCACAAGGCCAAATATGGGTGCGGCTTAGCTGACTAATTAGGTGTGTTGCTAGCTTGTTATGGACCGTTGGATGGTGCGGGGAATGGGAGTCGAGGAGGACTGCCCTTGGAACTGCATGGCACAAGAGGGGGCCCGTGGGTGGGAGAATGGTGATTCGAGCCTGCCGGTGAAACCTTAGTGGGTCCGTACATCTAGTAGCCCCTTTGTAAAGGCTATTTTGTGATCTCTTAGCCATACATCGACGGTTGTGTACTGGTATAATGGAGGTTCTGCAGTCGCCGACGGGTGACGAAATCACGAACTTGTGGGTAAAGTGGTGCCACCTCTACGAGTGTAAAACTATCATGATAGCCGTGCTTCCGGTCACAAGCACCTGGCCAACTCACATGATTAGAGGGAAAACTTGGGATGGATATTCGGTATGGTTATAGTATGGTCATTGGGATTGGTTTTGGGACTGTTTCGAGTCATGAAAATGAGTTTGGTTTCGGTTATATAAATATGAGATGGTTATGAATATTTATGAGCATGAGATGAACTTGAGAAAGATTAATGGTTGGTTGAGACTTGATAAACGGTGAATTATGATGGAGGAATGTTGCTGTTTTACTTGGATATATATTGGGATTAAATTCATCTAGACTTAGTTACTGTTTTTATCATAATTGTGAAATAAAATTTACTTGCTGCAATGAGCCTTTTTATTCCATACCTCGTTGTAAGCTACATGTCATACTTTTCCCGCACTTGCTGAGTATGACATGTACTCACCCTTGCATTATCACATAAACATCAGCAACAGGAGAAGAGTACTTCGAGGACCATGTGGTGTACTAGGCGTGCGAACTACCGTCAACATGCCTGTGGAGTTGAAGATTGGAGCCTGCTATTTAGTTATTTCCGTTGTCTTTTAGAGACTTCCGCTGCAAGAATAAGTTAGAGATTCATGAGTGAGACTTTGAGTCATTGTAATAAAGTACTTAAGCACTATTTATTCGTGGTTATATTCTGAATTCAGTTTGTGGATTACATGTGTATGTGTGATGAACATCCTGGGCACACATATGCATTCACTTGGTTCTATTTTCGGAACCGGGTGTCACACACGTTGACCATACGACGCAAGCCTGGGTAGAATGCACACCCTAAAACACATAGGCACACCCCTCTAAACTGCTATTTTCGAAAATTGCTTGCTGCTGCACTTTACTTGTCAATTCAGCAACCGCAAAGTGCTATTTGCAGCCCCTCTTTTTCTCTTCTTTTGGACAGAAACAGCTTTGCTTTCTTGCTCCATAACTTCCGAAGTTTTGGAGTTATGTCTTCCTTCTCTAAAGTTTCTCATGTCTTATTTAAAGATGCCGGTGACTAGGAGCACAACACGCATAAGCACTCGTCCTCCACCATGTGGGAGTGCACTTAACCCCATTGAGGTGTCCGATGGACCATATTGGTAGGAGGTGAAGATGGAACCTTATGATGAAGATGAAGTAAATATCTCTATGCATGAGGAAGAGCATCAGGAAGAGGTGAAACCATTCGAAGACGACATGGAAGACGATCCACAAGAACGGCATTGGTACGCACCTCACGAGGACTTTCACGCGGGCTTACACCCCGTGGAGCTTCATGCAGCTATGTCGGGAGGAGATGAATCCGAAGAGGAGCCACCCCTTGCTGAGGACGAGAATGAAGGTGATGAACGGGCCAACCGTTCAGTTCAAGAATTCCGGTCCGACGGGATGGAAGGAGGACACATATCCAAGGAGTTCAAAGAATTTCTGGATTGCTGCAGCTTATACCCGGAGTATGTTCTCAAGAAGTCCCTCGTCTCAGACATGAAGAGTGGAAGGCTGAGATAACCATCCTATCTAATGGTAGGGTTGTCACATGGCACTTCACACCCACATGTAGAGCTACAAGGGCAGAAGCTATGGATGATGCTGCATGGGATGCACTCACCGGGCTGTGCTATGCCTTCCGTGAGCAGCTTGAGAAAAATACTTTTGAGCTGCACCCGTATCGGAAGAGTGGTACAAGGGAGATCATTGGACCCCATAGATCAGCTCTTTCCAACCCACAAGCTTCTGACAAGTCTCAGAGGTTGCTCGTGGAGTTAGGAAACCGATATGCAAGCGCACAAGAAGAGATCCGTTACCTCCGCAAGAAGCTGTATTTGCTGGAAAAACAGGAGGAGACTCGTGCCAGCAAATGGAGCACCAGCATCATCTAACCCTACATGGACTGCCGACTCACCATGGCGTGCACCCATATATGGACCACCCCCGTCACACAGCGAGAACAGCACCAGTTCTCACGATTAAGTTTAGGATTCCCTATTGAATAAGCTGTGATAGGAACGTTTAGATCGTATTAAGTCAAATAAAGTGGTATGCAGAATTTTTTGTGATGATTGCTTGGTTTGTGTGCTGATGTGAGTTATGGGACGCTTCGGTGAATGTCCATATCCACACATAGTGGAGAGATGTGAGATGCTTCGGCACTTGGTCACACCCTCATATAGGCTGAAATTAATAAAAGAAGTTACTTAGTTCATACACCTTGATGCATACAGTTGGGAAATCGCTTCTTTCAAATCTGAATTCTAGGTCCTACAAATATAGTATGTCCGAGAGTAAGCATTAAAATAAGGGGGTAGACTTTCTTGTCAACCTTATTGTCTTGGATTCCCAAGGGATTGATATAATACTTGGAATGGATTGGTTAAGCAAGCACAACCGAGTGATTCAATATGCTGAGAGGAGCATGCAGTTGACAAATGAGCACAGTACTCGTATTGACTTCGAGTCAGTCCATCCGACAACCGAGAAGGCAGCGTTGAACCAAGTCGAAGAAGCAACATTGGAAAGCATTCCGGTGGTTCAAGAATTTTCAGATGTGTTCCCGAAAGAACTTCCAGGTATGCCACCTGACAGGGACATTGAATTTGCCATTGATTTAGTACCTGGAAATGCACCTGTAGCGAAAAGGCCGTATAGGATTCCCGCTAATGAACTAGTGGAGCTTAAGAAGCAAATTCAGGAGCAGCTAGAAAAGGGTTTTATACGCCCAAACTCGTCACCATGGGGAGCCCCCGTGCTCTTTGTAGACAAGAAGGATGGGACCCAAAGGATGTGCATGGATTATAGGTCTCTCAATGAGGTGACGATCAAGAATAAATACCCGCTGCCCCGTATAGAGGACCTGTTCGACAAAATGAAAGGTGCTCAAATTTTCTCCAAGATTGATCTTCGGTCGGGATACTTCCAGCTGAAGATTAAGCCCTCCGACATACCCAAGACTGCATTTCGAACACGGTATGGTTTGTATGAATATACCGTTATGTCTTTTGGGTTAACGAATGCACTTTTATATACCTCATGAATGAGGTCTTCATGGAGTACTTAGACAAGTTCATCGTGGTTTTCATCGACGATATCATGGTGTATTCGAAAAGCGAGGAATAACACGAAGAATACTTGAGGTTGACGTTGCAGAAACTGCGAGAGCATCAATTGTATGCCAAGTTCAGCAAGTGTCAATTTTGGCTAAAGGAGATATCATTCCTAGGTCACATCATATCCAAAGGAGGAGTATCGGTTGATTCCGGAAAAGTGGGAGATGTTTTGAGGTGGAATCAACCGCAGGATGTAAGAGATATTCGGAGTTTCCTTGGGATGGCTGGATACTACCGGTTCATCAAGGATTTTTCCAAAATAGCGAAGCCTATGACTGAATTGCTAATGAAGGGAAAAGCATTTCAGTGGACACCAGTGTGCCAAGAAGGCTTTAAGGAGCTCAAGAAAAGACTAACCACAGTGCCGGTTTTGGCGTTGCCGGACGTGAGCAAGAGTTTCGACATATATTGTGACGCATCAAGACAAGGGCACATGACTTGGAATTTGCAGCCGTAGTACATGCCTTGAAGATTTGGAGGCATTATATCCTTGGCCACTGATGCGAGATCTATACGGATCACAAAAGCCTCAAGTATATATTCACGCAAACGGATCTGAATTTGAGGCAGCATCGATGGTTGGAACTCATCAAGGATTATGATGTTGGAATCAACTATCACCCCAGAAGGCCAATGTAGTAGCTGATGCATTGAGCTGAAAGGGAGCATGTCACCAACTCACGGTTCGGGAGCTGCCACCCGAACTGCGTAAGGAGTTCGAACGGTTGCATCTCGGGTATTTGAACGAGATGGAGGTGATAGAACTGAACTCATCGCTGGAACAAGAGATACGAGATGGCCACACAACGGATGAGGAAATCAAGGAAATCAAGGAAAGAATCCGACAAGGCATAGAAAAGGATTTCAAGGAAGACGAGAAAGGCACGCTTTGGTTAGGGAAAAGGATTTGTGTGCCTAACGTGAAGCACATCCACGACACGATATTAAAGGGGGCACATGACTCACCTTATTCCATACATCCCGGATGTACAAAGATGTACAAGGACCTGAAAACTTGATATTGGTGGGATGGTATGAAAAGGGACATAGCTGAATACGTTGCCTTATGCGATACGTGCCAACGGGTGAAGGCCGAATATCAAATACCCGCTGGACTGTTGCAGCCACTGAAAGTACCCGAGTGGAAGTGGGAAGACATCAGCATGGATTTCATTGTCGGATTGCCACGTACTCGGTCTGGTTACGACTCCATTTTGGTTATTGTGGACCGATTGACGAAAACAGCCCATTTCCTTCCTGTTAGAACCACGTACCGCATCGCAGAACTAGCCGAGCTGTATATGGAGCAAATCGTGTGTCGCCATGGAGTTCCGAACAGGATAGTTTCAGATCGAGGTTCTCAATTTATCTCTAGGTTCTATAAGAAGCTGCATGAATCCATGGGTACACGACTGAATTTCAGCTCTGCTTATCACCCGCAAACCGACGGGCAAACTGAGAGGACAAATCAAATTTTGGAAGACATATTGAGAGCTTGCGCCTTGAATCATGGGCGTAGTTTGGATAGGAGCTTGCCGTACGCTGAATTCTCGTACAATAACAGCTACCAAGCCAGCTTGAAGATGTCACCTTTCGAAGCATTGTATGTTAGAAGGTGTAGAACACCGCTGTTCTGGATTGAGACTGGAGAGAGCCAAGTGTTTGGACCCGAAGTGCTGCAAGACGCCGAGAAGCAAGTCCAAACAATACGAGAAAATTTGAAGGCTGCTCAGTCACGACAAAAAGGTTATGCGGACAATAGGCGAAGAAGGTTGACCTTCGAAGTGAGAGATTTCGTGTATCTTAAGGTATCACCTATCCGAGGTCAACGACGGTTCAACGTCAAGGGCAAGTTAGCACCTCGCTACATCGGGCCATTCAAGATTTTGGACAAGCGAGGAGAAGTAGCCTATCAACTAGAGCTGCCAACGCACCACTCCAACATGCACGATGTGTATCACAGATCCCAACTCAAGAAGTGCTTAAGAGTACCGGAAGAACAAGTACCGATGGATGAGCTCGAGCTTCAAGAGGATCTGACCTACGCGGAGCACCCCGTCGAAATTTTGGACGTGAAAGAGAGGGTCACGAGGAACAAAGTGATCCGTTGGTGCAAGGTACAGTGGAGCCATCACACGGAAACTGAAACTACATGGGAGCGTGAGGAAGACCTCAAGGCAGAATTCCCTCATCTATTCTCTACTCTATCGAATCTCGAGGGAGAGATTCAGTTTAAGGGGGGTAGGTTTGTAACACTCTAAAATTAATTTCCATGCATTGCATACATTTTTCATGTAGAGAAACATTATAAAAGAAGTATAAATGAGAAAGAACCATAGAAATGGAGGAAATTACCATAGAAATGGAGAAAGGACCACAAAAAAGGAGAAAGGAACCATAGAAATGGAGAAAGAACCATAGAAATGGAGGAAGGAACCATAGAAATGGAGAAAAAAACCACAGAAATGGAGAAGGGAATATAGAAATGGAGAATGGGGCATAGAAATGGAGAACGGCAATGTAGAAATGGAGAATGGGACATAGAAATAGAGAGGGGAATGTAAAAATGGAGAATGGGACATAGAAATGGAGAGGGGAATGTAGAAATGGAGAATGGGACATAGAATTGGAGAGGGGAATGTAGAAACGGAGCAAGTGACATAGAAATGGTGAGGAATGAGAAAAAGATATCTGAAATGAGCCAATTCCAATTTCCCCAAATTTTCCCCAAAATCTCCGAATTCCCCAATTCCCCCAAAAAGGGGAATTTTCCCCACATTTGGGGAATTTAATCCCCGTTGCTGCCGCACCAAATAAAAAGGAGATAAGTTTGTTAAGATTGAGTTCCAATTGGAGTAGGATTCCTCTCTCTCCCCCCATATAAATACAACCCAAACCCCCCCTTTTGGCTGCAGCCCCCCCCTCCTCTCCCCCCTCCCAAGTCAGTGACTTGGAGCCCCTAGCCCCCAACTCACCGAGTTGGTACCCCCATCGCCGGAGTTTGGTCGCCGGTGAGCCCCACTGACGAGCCCCGCCGTCGAGCCCCGTCATCGAGCCCCGCCGTCGAGCCCCACTGTCGAGCTCCGCCGTCAAGCCCCATCGTCGAGACCCGTCGTCGTGACCCGCCGACGAGCCCCGTCACGCCTCGCCGTCGCCAGAAAAGAACCGACGATCTGTCCTGCCCTAATCCTCCATAGAAAAATTCCCCGCTGCTGCCATTGCTAGAAGGAAGGCCCTGCCACCAAAAGGAAGTGAGGTAGGTCCCCATTACCCATCTTACGACATCGCCTCTGTTTCTACGCATCTGTTTTCTTTGCCCCCTTCGAGCAGAAACTTTTACGTGTGGACAGACCGTGTTTTGATCGGTTTTTTGACAGTGGAATTGATCTAGATCTTGAGTCAAGATCATCACCACGTCCACACTTGATCCCAGCACCCTTGTTCATCATAAAACCCCATTAAAGCTCATTAAACATGCAAGAACACGTACAAACTGGTTTAATAAAACAACACCATAGGATTTGCATTCATCTACCCCATTGCATCTTGAGTAAAGTTTGTGCATCATGATCGATTGCTGTGAATTTTGTATGTGCTTGATCGTGAGTAGAAGAACAAGCTCAAGAGGCCATCTACGAGGAATTACAGCACCAAGACTTCGAGACGCTTGAACAGCAAGAACCACGGGAGCAAGTGTGACGCCCTCAATTCTGTAGGAAAACCACGGAACCGAGAACTAATGCATATGTGTGCCCAGGATGTTCATCACACATACACATACGTTCCACAAACTGGATTCAGATTATATATTACCACGAATAACAGAGATTATTACAATACCTCATGAGTCTTGGACTCATGCTCACATCAGAAGTCTTTATTTCTACGCAGCGGAAGTCTTTACTCTAAAGCGGAAGCAATTTAGCTAATGCGGAAGCAAATCTAAGCAAAAGTGGCTCCATCTCTACTTCTTTCCACAGGCAAGGTTGAGAATAGATCACACGCCATAATGCTCCACTTGGTCTTCATAGTAGGCTTCTCCTGCTGCTGATGATGAAGTAATAATGCAAGTTTGAGTACAATGATGTACTCAGCAAGTGCGGGAAAACACATGATATGCAGCTCATGACAAGGTAGGTATAAAAAGGCTCATTTGCAGAAAAGCAAATTTATGAAATCATGATAAAACAACAACTTAACTTTAAATGAAGGTAATCCCAGCATGTATTAAAACACCAACATACAGCCATCATTTCCCGTGTTCCATCCGAACATTAACCAACCTTTATTCATACTCACGAATACCTCCTCGTATTCGCTACCATCTCACGAATACCTTCTCGTATTCGCTACCATCTCATCTCATAAAACAACCTCGTCTCACACCGAGACCAATCTCATGTCATGACCCAACAGTCATGCAACCATCTCATCACCCGGACTCAACAGTCCCAAACCAAACCATAACCAAACCAATAACCAAACCAATAACCAAAAACCTTCCCAATAACCATCCCAACTAATCATGGCAGTTTAGCCAGGTGCTCGTGACCATAAGCTCGACTATCATGATAGTCTTAATAACTCTGCAGAGTTTGCACCTCTTTACCCACAAGTTTGTGATTTCGTCACCCGTCGGCGACTGCAGAACTTCCATTATACCAGTAAACGACCGTCGGTGTATGGTCAAGAGATCACAAAATAGCCTTTACAAAGGGGTTACTAGATGTATGGACTCACTAAGGTTTCACCGGCAGGCTAGAATCTCCAATTCTCCCACCCACGGGCCCCCTCTTGTGCCATGCAGTTCCCAGGGCAGTCCTCACTCGACTCCCATTCCCCGCGCCTTCCACAGTCCATAACACTCTAGCAACTTACCTAATTACTCAGCTAAGCCGCACCCATACTTGGCCTTGTGGTGGCACTGTTATCCTGGCATGTGCATGCATGAACCGGTCCTTAGATCTACGGCAAGTAAACCACCATCTCATGCTACCTCATTCACAAACCCAGTCTTGCCTAGATCTCCCTCCGATCCATTTTCATTATTAACATCAGTTTCTCCTTATCAATATGAGTGCAGTTAGCTAGACACATCTATCTCGCTTCCCAATCCCATATACTCAGCGAAGCATAAAGCAAAAACCATACCCGACTCATAAACTTCCCAGGCGACAAGGGTGGTTTAACCAAAACTAGTAAACTCCTATAAAAGGGTTTCCCATTATGTTTGACTCAGTACGCACACCTTTTCGCAAAACAAAACAGTTTTACCCAAAACATAGGATCAATATGGTCAAGGAGCACTTGCCTTGCTCTTGCGGTTCCGGTTGTTCTTGAATCTCAAAACCTGGTTGCTGCAGTTCGTCGTAGACAGCTCCCCGAGCTTGTTCTGCTATGTAGGATCACGTGCATACAAGATTCACAGCAATCAATATCATGCACAAACCTTAAACTAGATGCGATGATGCACATACATGCTATCCTATGATTAATTTTATTAGATTGGTCTGTTCGTGTTTTTGCATGGCTTGCATGGACAGAGGTGTTCGGATCAAAGGTGGACGTGGCGATGATCTTGTCTTTAGATCAACTTAATCATCAAGTGATCTATCCACGAGAAGGCTTCTGTTCGTAAGGAATCAAAGAACAGATGCAAAGAAAACACAACGATATCGTAAGGCGGTATTGGGGCCTACCTTACGTTCCTTTTGGCCTTCGAGGTCCTCCTCATACCGCTGTGCTTTCCTCCGGCGATCTTCCTTGTTGCGCTTCGGCGATGGTTTACTCGGCGAGTTAGGGCTAGGGCTCTAAGTCGTCGGCTCAGGAGTTGGAAAAGAAGTTTGTGGTTTCGGCCAGAGGTTCTGGGTTCTATTTATAATCGGGAAGAGAAGAGTCCTAATCTGATTGTATCCTGAATAAGAGTCTTATTCAGATCGTCGCTGGATCCTATCATCTTATCTTTAGTTGATTTGGTGCGGTAACGTTGTGGAATTCAGATCGGTTTCCTTTACATACCGGTATTATTACGCGTAACAGCCGTTTCAGAACTTGTTACCTTCGCGGCGATGAGCTCCGGAGGCTCCACGTGTCCTTCCGGGGCCTGGTATCTCCTTCTCCGTAGAGACGAGCTCCAGTTGTGCCACGTGTCAATCGACCGAGACCTCCCCCTCCTTTGGAGGTGAGCTCCTCGCACGCCACGTGTTGGCGCCGGTCTTTCCTCTCTTCTTTCTTCAGGGACATGCCCCTAGGTCAACACGTGTCCAGCAGCGACAGACCTCCCGGAGATAAGCTCCGGTGACGACGCGTGTCCAATAGAACAGGACCTGTCGGAGGTGGGCTCCGAGATCGACACGTATCCCGCACGACTGGTCCTCTGATTTTCGCGAGGACTAGCTCCGAGGATGACACGTGTCTTTGCGGAAATGCCTTTGCTTCTTCCGCAGAGGCTAGCTCCGTGGGCAACACGTGTCCCACAGGATCGGAACTCTCCCCTTTGCGGAGACGAGTCCCGAACCTGCCACGTGGTCAGCGGCCGCGGTAAGTTGTCTTCGGCGCTTTCTCGGAGCTGGGTTCGGCTCTTATTGGCTATCCTTTTGATATTTTTCTCTGTTCCTTCTTTTCTTAAAATGTTTTCCTCTTCATAAAGCATGAACATATGCTGACACTCAAGATGAGGGTGTCACAGCAAGGCAAATGCCCCTTGGCCATATTGATCCTATGTTTTGAAACTGTTTTGTTTGCGAAAACTCGTATGCTTGAGTCAACTTGATGGGACACCCTTTTTATAGGAGTTTACTAGTTTTGTTAACCATCCTTGTCACCGGGAAAGTTGATAAGTCCAGTATGTTCGTTTTTACGTTTTGCTTCGCTTAATTCACGGGATACGGGGAAGCTGAAATAAAACAAGTCTAGCTACTGCAATCATATGAATAAAGATGATGAGAACTTGATGATGATAATGAGCATGGAATCGAGGAGATCTAGGCAAGATTGGTTCGTGGATGTTGCTGAATGAGATGGTGGTTTACTTGCCGTAAATCTAAGGACCAGTTCATGCCAGCACATGCCAGGAAAACAGTGCCACCACAAGGACAAATATGGGTGCGGCTTAGCTGACTAATTAGGTGTGTTGCTAGCTTGTTATGGACCCTTGGATGGTGCGGGGAATTGGGAGTCGAGGAGGACTGCCCTTGGAACTGCATGGCACAAGAGGGGGCCCGTGGGTGGGAGAATGGTGATTCGAGCCTGCCGGTGAAACCTTAGTGGGTCCATACATCTAGTAGCGCCTTTGTAAAGGCTATTTTGTGATCTCTTAGCCATACACCGACGGTTGTGTACTGGTATAATGGAGGTTCTGCAGTCGCCGACGGGTGACAAAATCACGAACTTGTGGGTAAAGTGGTGCCACCTCTACAGAGTGTAAAACTATCATGATAGCCGTGCTTCCGATCACAAGCACCTAGCCAACTCACATGATTAGAGGGAAAACTTGGGATGGATATTCGGTATGGTTATGGTATGGTCATTGGGATTGGTTTTGGGATTGTTTCGAGTCATGAAAATGAGTTTGGTTTCGGTTATATTTTATGAGCATGAGATGAACTTGAGAAAGATTAATGGTTGGTTGAGACTTGATAAACGGTGAATTATGAAGGAGGAATGTTGCTGTTTTACTTGGATATATATTGGGATTAAATTCATCTAGACTTAGTTGCTGTTTTTATCATGTTGTGAAATAAAATTTACTTGCTGCAATGAGCCTTTTTATTCCATACCTTGTTGTAAGCTACATGTCATACTTTCCCCGCACTTGCTGAGTACGACATGTATTCACCCTTGCATTATCACATAAACATCAGCAACAGGAGAAGAGTACTTCGACGACCATGGAGTACTAGGCGTGCGAACTACCCTCAACATGCCTATGGAGTTGAAGATTGGAGCCTGCTATTTTGTTATTTCCACTGTCGTTTAGAGACTTCCGCCGCAAGGATAAGTTAGAGATTCATGAGTGAGACTTTGACTCATTGTAATAAAGTACTTAAACACTATTTATTCGTGGTTATATTCTGAATTCAATTTGTGGATTACATGTGTATGCGTGATGAACATCATGGGCAGACATATGCATTCACTTGGTTCTATTTTCGGAACTGGGCATCACATGACCCGTGAACGAGCAATCGTACCAGGAGCTGCAAGAATTTAGTGAACTCATTAATGTACCCATAAAGAAAAGAACCTAAAAGTTGAATATTACATGATAGTTTGCTTACGTGTCTCTGACCAGGCGAATAGTGACCTGCTCTATAGGAACTGGAGGAGACACAAAGTGCTTCCTCCTCATCTGTCGCCTCTGATCTGGGACCACGTCTGGTGACCCAGAAGGCTGGTCACCACTGGAGCCCGAAGGCTCCACGCTAGGCACCTCCGCGGCAGCCATAGGCAACCCCGAAGGATGTGGCGGCGCCCTAGCCTTTGACTCAGAGTCAGATGACTCTGAGTCAGACTGCAAAATTGAAGGATTGATAAGAATTGTTAATTGGTAAGTGATATATAAGATAACGTAATTCCAAATGGAAATTTATCTCCATGCGCTGTAAGGCCACAGGTCTGCCCGCTAGGCCTAGGACATGTCTCATCAGCTGAGAGCATCTTCTCTCACCTGACGAACGACCACTAAAAAGGGTGTCCTATGCCTGCCTAAGGAAGCCCCTAGCCCCCTTCCCTTTTCCATTCTCTTACGACATCCTGTTGTAAGGAATAATTGATATATATGCTAAGAAAATATACAAAGTTATTATAATTTAGTGAACAAAAAGTTACTTGGAGTTAGTTTTAGAATATATCGACATCACGAACCCTACTCCTTAAACCAGACCATCGATCTTGTTACGTAATTTGTTTCTATTTTCGTTTACGCATATCAAAAGTCTCTACATCGTCAGCGTCTCCAACCAAGTGATCGAGTTCAACACCATTCTCGATGGAATTCGAGTCTGGCAATTCTTGTTCTTGATAAACCTCATCAACATCATTGATATCATAGTAACCATCATCTCTTGGAGTTTATAACCGCTCACGAGGATTCACCTTATTACCACCCACCAAGCATTAAGCTTTTGACATGGATAAGGTAAATAATACACTTTCTCCACTTGGTGTGCAAGAAAAAAATGTATTGTAGCCTCGTAGTCGTTCATTGTGTTTGACTTCCACCATGCCAAATTTGTTTTGTCGTGTTCCATTATTGTTGTCAAACCAATCACAGTCAAATAAGACGACTTGAAGTTCCTTATTCCCGACAAAAGTAAATTCAAGGATTTTATTAATGATCCCATAGTAATTAGTATCGTGTCCTTGAGAGTCGATTGCCCTCATCACAACTCCGGTATTCCATGTTGCCGTGAGAGGACGAAAAGCTTCAAATTGAGTTGTACGAAATCAAAAGCCGTTGACGTCATATCAGCCATAGCTTCTAATTCTAACCAATCTATAGGATAGTTGTCGCAAGTCTTCATGGACATCAGACTCTTTCATGCACTATCCAAATTATGAAGTTAAAAAATACATTTATAACACTTATAAGTTATAAGAATACTTTATAAATACTCATAAGTTAACGAGAAAATGTTAAATATTCTTGGAACCAGAAAAGGAAATTAGGTCATCCATTTATTTCGTCCCATCGCATCTTTTCTACTTGTTTGCTCATAGGTTGCTGGCTATGTGTCCAATTGTGCTTATGGAACTCACTGGACGAAAAAAAAACATTCATGAATGTAAATGTTGCATAATATGCCAATAAGCATCAATGTTAGGACAAAATTTTACTCATATTTGTCCATCCCATCTATACTAGCATACATGTAGAGGAAATCAACCATTCTTTCATCTGCGGTACAATTATAGCTCTGGCTACCACCAACAGTAGCGTCCCTCGTTACAAAAATAGAGAGATCGCTGCAAGGTGGATGTTCATCCATATTGTATCGCATCGCCGTAGTATTTACATTGTGTTCCTCTACAAAGTAAACACTTGAAAAGTATACCACTTCCTTAAGGGTAAATGCTCTGGCGATGCACCCTTCTACCCTTGCCCGGTTGCCAACCATTGGCTTCAAATGTCTAAGTGCTCTTTCAATGTGATACATCCATCCATAATGCACAAGACCGCCCACTTTAGATGTGTCTGAAGCACATATCGGGCACGTCAAACGACCGTGAGTGATCCATCCAGAAAACATACCGTATGATGGAAAATCATGGACGGACCATAAGTAAGCAGCCCAGGATGATCCACAACATTTTCAGTTCTTCAATCAATGGTTTCAACATCACGTTTAGACATGGCCCAGGATGATCCGGTCCAGGTATGATGAGGCAAAGAAACATAAATTCATACTTCACACAAAGAGATGGTGGTAGGTTGTATCGAATACAAAAACGGGCCAACACAAGTATGGCGTGGCGTTTGTACTAAATGGCGAGAAGCCATCTGTCGCCAACCCAATGCAAACATTTCTCGCATCATTGGCAAAGTCTGGATCAAAGCTGTGGCGGACCGGGATCTGCTCATCCAGGATCGCAGAGGGTGGTGCAGCACGATGCGACACCCGACAACACAAATCATAAGGGTACATTGTATTACATAGAAAACAAACTGAAACTGTACAAAGTAGTACACTGTTCAGTTACAAACTAATGTATATATTACACAGCGGAAGTTAAATTTGTACAACTCACGCCCGCCTATCTAGCAAAAGTCGGTTGCCCAGCCCTAGGGCAACCCACACTAGCTGCACTCCTCAGCTTAGCGCGGCGTGTACGGCTCCCACTCAGCCGTGGTCCTCGACGGAGGGTAACCCTCGCCGGTGGACTCGTAACCCGAGTGCGTGGGTGGCTCCTCACCTGAAAAACACTTAGGTAGCAGTCATGAGCACGATGGCTCAACAAGACTTAACCGACTCGCCTAGGCATGAAACTCTACATGTAGTGTACAATGAACATGGGATGGAGAAATTTCAGCAAACGGACACGCCTATAAGTTCATCCTTAGTTCCTCTTTTAGCCACAAGTTAACAGTTCATGAATCTGAAATTTAGTAAGCAATATTTGGTGGCACACATGTAGCAATACAATATTATCATACAGCAGCATTGAATCATAGCATTCCATAATTTATCTACGTTACGACGCAGTGAACAAGCGGTACTCGTCACCGCGAGGGACGGTGAATCAACTCGATATACACCTGCAGGGATACCCAAAAAGCACGTCACGTACGCCCACCCGTGGAGCTGCACAGCACGCTCACTCGACGTCGTACGGGACAACCTTTCACCCAATAGCCCAAACGTCGAACCGGTCGCACCGAAACAGACAGGAGGTTCCCTACACGGAGCATCTCTCTATGCCCGTTAGCAGATTTCCACCTTGCTGCCCTCAACCTACACCTATAAATCGGTGTGCTATGCATCGACGCCCGGAGGTTTAGGTTACACCGGTTTATCGGGGCCAATATATCCTATATGCCTTCGATATTTTCAATACTTGTTCAGCAGGGCCGCACACGGATCGGTCCTCAATCGACATGGACAGGGCTGCACACACAAGACTTCCTCTTGCTGCGCCCTAGCCCCTGCCTATTCTCATTTTCATTACTAAAGTGATCTCACATCACTCGAACCAATCCCGTGTGTCCCAAGCCTATCTCGCGAGTAGATTCCAACTACTCGACTTGTACCGAAGTTCTATGGATCATGAAGCATAGCCTGTCTACTCGAGGACTTAGACACTACCCTCACTCTTATAGGGAACATCTGGTCATGCATTTGGGGTTCCATCCATCCTACACCTAATGCACATAAGTATACCTCATACTACGTATGTAACAAATCAAAACTTGTAAAAATGGGTTAATGCAAAGCGGGGCTTGCCTTGTTGCTGCTGGTCAGTGGTTAAATCTTCGTCCGGAAGAAGGAAGTCAAGCACTTCCGGAGTCTCCTCGCCTTCAGCGACCACACGTAAGCCACATGCTATATGTCAATTTAAATGCAATGTTTGAAACTGAATAAGTAATTACCATAACTCTAGCTAGCCCTCCCCTTTGGTTCTTAAATTTGTATGGTGGCTTGGTAGGGTCCTAACCAGAGTCTTGACCAAGTTTCATTTGAAACAAAGTTCATTTGAGCCTTGTACAAATAAAAACCTATTTGGTCAATATTAGAGCCTCTAAAGAGTTTCAGGGGTTTTCATGGCTTCAATCCTTATTTTCTGGAAACTAGAATTTGAGATGGTCCTAAGGGAGTTGGTTTCATGTCATTTGAAGAATTCTAGAGGAAGTTATGCCCTAAACAAAATTTGAGAAAATCTGAAAAATGTTTCTGTACATTTTTCTATTTTCCCAGGGCAGTTCATTTAATCACACCATTAGGGGGATTAAATGAATTTGGATGAGTCTAAAAATTTTACCGTGACTCAAGGATTTTCCAATGAACCTCCCAGCCAAATTTCAGAATTTTTCATAAAAAATTCTTCATATAAAATTCCTAACAGTTTAAACTTTAGGGAATTAATTCTGGAAAACCATTAAGTTTCGTGAGCTGAAATTTGTGTTTCTGGAAAGTACTCAAAAAGCTGAGTTCAGCAAAATTTGGTTCACTGAATTTGGAGCTTCCTAGCCAAAGTTATATGCAAATGAAGTTCGAACCAAATCTGAAAATTCAAATAAAGTTTAATTTGTCGGGTGGGGTCCCCGGGCTACGTGTCAGCACCTCAGCTAACCCACACGGGTGTCCGCAGAGTCTTCTGTGCAGTCGCACGGGATCCCGGTGCCACAGAAGATCCGGCGCTGTTTAACCCGATGCTGACACGTGGGACCCGCGAGGCTTCGTCTACCTCGCGTTCCCGCGGTTCCCCGCCGCCCCCTTCACCAGAGAGCTCGCCGCCGGGCGTTCTACAGCCCAGACTTCGACGAAACTCGCCGCCTGTGCATATTTCTGCCTGGGGAACACGGTGGTGCACTCCCCGGAGCTCGGCGACGGCCGGAATAGTGCTCCCGACGGTGACAGCGGCCGGGAGCTCATCGGCGACGTTGAACTCGGTGTCCTATGCACCTTTTTCGACGCGGTTTGCTTGGAGAGCTCCGCTGAGCCTGGCTGATCACGGATATGAGCACTGATCCCCGTAAAAACGGCCTTAACTATGACCTCACCGGCGAGGTGCCCTGTTTTCAGTCGCCAGGCCAAAATTCTGACAAAACTAAGGTCCTAGTGCATGGAACTGGTTGCTACTTGATCGAGGAGGTGCGCTAGGTGTTCTAGAGCGTGTGTGAGCTATAGCTTAACCGGTGGTTGCTTCTGTGCAACAAATTTTGTTGTTGACCGGGCTCTAACCCTAACACGCTCCGAGGAAGAAAACCAGAAATTCTCGCTCCACACCGCCGGAACTGGCGCACGGTTTCCTCCTACAGCCTCAGCACAAGTAAGCGCACCTTTTCTTCTCTGTTGACGGCATGTGAAACCGTCGGTATCGGCCGGTCACCGGTGATCAGAGGAGGCGGCGTCGAGTTCTTGTGCGGAAACAGGAGGGTAGCTCGGGGCGTGGTCGTTCTCGCTCGGGAAACAGAAAGAAGGGTAGAGCAGCTTGTGTGCTGGCCTTTGAGCCGAAATCTTTCACCGTGAGGTGGAAGTTCCGAGCGCTGCTGGTGGTCGGGCGCCGGTGCGGACGTGCTGACGCGCGAGGCTTCGGCCGGTGAAAAGATCAACCGAGGGAAACTTCAGTGTGAAGGCTTCTGACATGTGGGTCCCTCCCCTCTAATACTCTCCAAATTTTTCATATCTTTTTTTGCTGAAAATATCCCCAGCTACTCACAATTGAATGTGAGACTTAATCACCAAGTCACAGTTTGAATTTGGTTTCCCAAATTTGAAATTTGTTTGGCTAAATTTGCTTTACATTTGAACTGAAATTCAAATTCAGTTTTGAATTATTGCAAATTTAGCTCCCGACAAGATGAACTCCAATGGGGATGAAAATTGGTGGACTAACTCAGAAAAATGTGCTGAGTTTGAATATGAAATCATCTTTTGAATCCAAGTGATGAAAGTTGCTGCAATTTGAATTTACATTCACATTGGCCTCTTTTTCAAATGCCTCCAAAAATGCCTCAAAAAGTGTTGGATTTTCATGAAATTTGGCCTGAACCTTCCCAAGACTATTTAAGTTCTAGGGGTGAGCTCAACCTCTCATGTTCATGTGTTGAAATCCTACTTTGTGAAAGTTAGGGATTTCCCCTCTGATCACCCTTTTGATGGAGGTTACTTGCTCTTCACAAGTCTTCACAAGATATCCACAACAAAAGCTGTGGTGTTGTGAGGTGATGAAAAATTTTTGCAAGTCCCTTTTCTTGGGCTTTTACATCCCTCCCCCCTTAAAAGAATCTCGTCCCGAGATTACAAAAGAAGAGACAGCGATGTAATAGGAACTCACCCGTGCTGAGACGCCATGAACTCCGGGTAATTTGAGCGAAGGAATTCCTCACTCTCCCACGTGCTTCTTCGGCGGTGTGGTTACTCCAGAGTATCTTGTAGAACCACAACGTTTGGCTACGCGTGGTCCGGGCTTTCTCATCAATAATTGCCACCGGATATTCATCATATGTCAAATCCGGTTGCAGCTCGCCGATATCTTCAATGGGAACGGCAGCCGTATGCTTCAGACATTTTCGCAGTTGTGAAACATGGAAAACGTTGTGAACATCAGCAATAGATGCCGGTAGCTCCAGTCTATATGCCGCCGGTCCACACTTCTCGGTAATAGCATAGGGTCCAATGAATCGGGGAGCGAGTTTCCCCTTCACACCGAACCGGTGCACGCCCTTCATCGGAGATACACGGAGGTACACGCGCTCTCCGACGTCAAAGTGCAGCGGTCTACGCCTCTTATCAGCGTAGATTTTCTGTCAGGATTGAGCGGCCTTCAAGTTAGCTTGAATCATCCGAACGCGCTCTTCGGCGTCGTTCACCACATCAACCCCGAATGTGACCCTTTCACCGGACACGCACCAGTTTAATGGGGTGCGGCATTTGCGACCTTAGAGAGCTTCATAAGGTGCCATCTTGATACTCGCTTGATAGCCGTTACTGTACGAGAATTCTGCCAATGGTAGGTGATCATCCCAGTTCCTACCGTGGTGGATGGCACATGCTCTCAACATGTCTTCTAGTACTTGGTTCACCCTCTCTGTTTGGCCATCTGTCTGAGGGTGATAGGCGGAGCTTCTAATCAACTTAGTACCCAAAGCAGCGTGCAACTGCTCCCAAAAGCGAGATACAAATAATACACCTCGATCTGAGATGATGGTCTTGGGTACCCCATATAAGCATAGAATTTTCGCTATGTACAGCTCCGCATATTTGCCGACATTGTAACGGGTATGCACCGGGATGAAGTGAGCCGTCTTGGTTAATCGGTCAATGATTACCCAAATGGAATCATGCTTGTTGGACGTCAGGGGTAATCCCACAATGAAATCCATGCTCACATCTTCCCATTTCCATGCCGGGATTTTCAGGGGTTGCAGCAGCCCTGATTTCCTCATATGATCAACTTTCACTCATCTACACGTATCACACTCGGATACGTACTTAGCCACTTCCCGCTTCATCCGTGTCCACCAAAATTTCTTTTTCAAATCTTGGTACATTTTGTTGCTGCCCGAATGAATGGAGTACTTAGACAAGTGAGCTTCATCAAGAATCTTTTTCCTCAGCTCCATATCCCGAGGTACGACTATGTGGTCATTGAACCATAGCGTCCCCTCATCATCTTCCCGGAAACAATTTATCTCCCCGTTGTCTATCCGTCTCCGGAGATGTGCCATACCCTTATCAATCTTCTGAGCTGCAATGATGTCCTCCCTAATAGTAGGGATGAAGGCAAGGTTGTAGAGTGATCCATAAGGAACCAAGTATAAAATCGGCTCTTCCTCCTCCACGGTGTAATGGTGAGGTTATGGACATGTGATTTCCGACTCAGCGCGTCGGCAACCACATTCGCCTTGCCGGGGTGGTAATGAATCTCAATCTCATAATCTTTGATTAGTTCTAACCACCTCCTTTGCCTCATGTTCAGCTCCTTCTGGGTGAAAATGTACTTCAAGCTCTTGTGGTCGGTGTAGAGATGCACCAAATTCCCTAGGAGATAGTGCCTCCACATTTTTAGCGCCAACACCACAGCAGCAAGCTCAAGATCATGAGTCGGATAGTGCTGCTCATGGTTCAGAAGTTGGCGTGAGCCATATGCGACCACACGTCCTTCCTGCATTAACACGCAGCCGAGCCCAATACCGGACGTGTCACAATACATGTCGAATGGTTGGTTGTATCCAGTTGAGCTAAGACCGGGGCTGTTGTGAGATGCTTCCCTAATTCTTGGAACGCTCCTTCACATGCCGTGTTCCAAACATATTTTGTTCCCTTTTTCAGCAACCCTGTCATCGGCTTAGCAAGCTTGGAGAAACTTGGAATGAATCTCCGATAGTATCCCGCTAAGCCGAGGAAGCTTCTGACTTCATGGACTGAAGTGGGAGCTTTCCATTTCAGCACTTGCTCGATTTTGCTTGGGTCAACCGCTATGCCTTCCGCTGAGATGATATGTCCCAGAAATGGCACTTGGCTGATCCAAAACTCACATTTTCTGAACTTGGCGTAGAGCTTGTGGTCTCGCAATCATTGAAGAATGATCCTCAAGTGTTCGGCGTGTTCTGCCTCTGTCTTGGAGCAAACCAAGATATCATCAATGAACACCACCATGAACTTGTCCAGCTCCGGCATGAACACCGAGTTCATGAGATACATGAAATGGGCTGGAGCATTAGTGAGACCAAAAGACATGACGAGATATTCATATAAGCCATATCTCGTCGAGAAAGCCGTCTTCGGGATATCCTCCGCTCGGATTTTTATTTGATGATATCCCGAGCGAAGGTCCATCTTGGAGAACACACTTGCACCTACAAGTTGATCAAACAGGATGTCAATGCGGGGCAGTGGGTATTTGTTCTTAATGGTGACGGCGTTGAGCGGCCGGTAGTCCACACACAGCCTCAAGATTTCATACTTTTTCTTTACGAACAGCGCCGAGCATCCCCAAGGCAAGGAACTTGGCCTAATGAAACCTTTGCTTAACAGATCATTGAGCTGCTCTTTAAGTTCAGACAGCTCGTTTGGAGCCATCTTATATGGTCTCCGTGATATGGGCAAAGTCCCGGGTGCAAGCTCAATCTTGAACTCGACATCCCGCTCAGGTGGCATGCCCGGAAGATCATCCGGAAACACGTCGGGATATTCCCGGACTACGGGGATGTCCTCTAACTTGAGAGCTTCAGCATTATTAATTTCTGAAACTTCCCGGACTGGAGTGTCCCATGGAATGCGGACGGTGGAATGGAGAATTCAAATGAACCGTCCGTGTCCGAGTGTCCAGGACAGCGCCATGGTAGTGTAACCATGACATCCCTAAGATTGCATCAATCTTTTGCCCCGTAAGGATTATCAAGGTGGTGGGATATAGCTTCCCACCTAAGCACAGAGGTGCTTTTGGAATCATCATATTTGCTGAAATCTTCCCTCCCGGTGAGCAGATCATATATGTGCAGTCAGTTGGGAAGACTTGCATTTGATGCTTAGCCACATAGGATGCACTTATAAAACTGTGGGTTGCACCAGAATCGAATAAAATGATGATTGCTTGGTCGTGGAGAGTGAACCTACCCGCCAGCACGTTGTCTCCCTCTGGTGCGTCCTCATTGTCGAGGTTGCGAACGCCCCCAGTCCGCTGACCAACCTTCTAGACCGGAGGTCGGCCTCGAGCACCGCCCGAACTGGGCTTGCCCGCTGCTCTGCTGCCCCTGGTGAAAGTCCTTCGAGAAATGGCCCGCCTGGCCACACGTGAAACAAGTGTAGCGGGGCGGTCCTCCGCTGATCGGCGGACGGAAACCCGGGGCGAGTTGTGGCGGTGGAAACGCTCGGGGTGTCGTCTGCTGCTGCTGTTGTGATCGCGGTGGTGGCATCGGCGGTCGGAATGGGAGTGACTGGAAAGAACGACCCCTGAACTGCTGCGGTCGCGCCGGCGGATGCCACTGCTGTCCGGATGGTGCCCGATACACCATGCGGTACTTCTGGGGAGCGCCACCCCCACTGCTGGGTGGAGTGTTGCGCTTCCGCTGCTCAGCTGCCAACTCCCGCTGAGCATCTTCTTGCATGATCGCGGCATTAACGAGGTCGTTGAAGGTGCCGCGATTCCATTGGACGAGATGCGTCCTCATCTCGGGGTGTAACCCCCGATAGAAGTGCTCCCGTTTCTTCTCCTCCGTGGAGACGTAATCCGACGCATACTGCGCCAGATGGTTGAAGGCACGGGAGTAGTCATGGGCACCCCTCCCTCCCTGCTTCAGCTCCAAGAACTCTTGGAACTTCCGCTTCATTATCCCGGGAGGGATATGGTAGGCGCGGAACGCCTCCCGGAATTCTTCCCACTCCACGGCGTGGCCAGCTGGACGTGAGGTGACATAGTTCGCCCACCATGCACCAGCGGCACCATGAAGCTGCTGCCCCACAAACAGAGTCTTTTGCCACTCCGTACATTGGAGCAGCCCAAACTTGGACTTGATTGTCCGCAGCCAGTTGTCGGCCTCCAGTGGTTCTGCTTCTTCTGTGAACACCGGAGGGTGCGTACTCATGAAATCCGAGTACGTCAAAGAATGGGGCTCACGAGGCCCCCTCTCTTGACGCCCCCCCCCCCCCGCCCCCCCCCCTGCCCCCCCCCCCCCCCCGCCTGGGACGTATTCTGCATGATCGTGCGGAGCAGATCGGTCTGCTCCTCACGACCACACACCAGTGCCGCAATCACATCCGCTAGCGTAAGCGGAGGCGGCGGTGGTGGTTGTTGTTGCGGGGTGCTGTCGTAGGCAGGTGGCTGGGAGTCATCACCTCTCTGCTGGCTAGAGCCACCAATCTCATGCGTGGTCCGAGTGCAAACCATCTGCAACCATACGACAATAACCATCAGTCCCGCAACATGTTTCATGCAGTCCAATAAAATAGGCGTAAAACATAATGACAATAAGGCATGCGATACATCTCGTATACAGATAATGTAATAACTTTATACAAGATACACCATTACCAGACCAAATACAAGCTAGTTAAATCCAACTTGACGGACTTCCTCTTTGGAAGTTCATCTCAACTAGGTTTGGTCACTATGAGACGTTATTATCGCTTTGTCATTACGTATACTACCCTTTTATCTTCAATACGACACAAACATGGTCTCTAGCAAAAGAAACTTGAGTAAGACATATACTCAAATCTTTCACTAGTTGAAGATAACCTCTCATGAGTATGTTCTACCCCATTGGAAGTACTTAAACCCCCTAGGGTACATACAATCTCTCCAATGAGTTCAACTGTCATTCCTCTGTCAGAATGACCAGTTTCTACATATCCCAGATTCTGATCTGGTTTTGGGCCCTTTCATGACTCAAGCTGAATACCAAAGTTAAAGTTAACTTCAGTATATTTCCAACGAGTATTTATTTGCCCTCAGATCAACTTTGGTTTAATAGTTATGGTACTTCAAAGTCAACATAATTTCTGGAAGAATTTCAACAGCACCTCCCTTGGAAGTTGCTGTTTTCAACTCTGGTTTCCACTGAGTTCTGTGCTGAAATTTCAGAAACTTTGAATTAAAAAGATGCAACACCTTTCCTAACCTTTCCAAATCTGTGTCATATGATAATTTTAGATTTTTCTACAGGAAGTTATGCTTGAAAAACAGAACAGTCCAGAGAGTGTTTTGAATCTGTCCTGGTTCTGGACAGTTTACATCCCTCTGGAATTTAGGCCATCTTAAGGTGTGATTCAGCTCTGTAAGCCTACAACAAAGTTGTACAGTGCTTAAACAGCTTTCCAAAAATATATCCCACACCTCCATTGGCTAAATGATCTGTGAGTTATGCTCTGTCAATGTTCAGCAAACTTGCTGCTCAAAACAGAGCACTCTGTTTTCCAATCCCTTGGAGCTACATTGATCTACTATTGAATTTTTCTACCCAACCAGGGTCCTAGATGTGGAAACTAAGTGATTTTAATTCCTTGTTATCATTATCTTTCATGCACATGCCTATAGTATGCCGGTACTACATTCCTTACAAAAGAAAATCCTAACCGGATTATACCTGCATATACGTCTCAAGTGTGGCACTAAACGGGCTCCCACACACGTATACTACACAAGATACATACGTGGTTAGTACCTGCAGAAGACCACACAATAATGATGCACTCAAAGGTTATTTCCATTTCAGGCAGTGCCATATTTAAAAGTAAATACAAACACCCGTATCATTGCCATACGGCCGTCCTTGAGTTAAGTCACGTCTCAAGGTATGTGATCGTGTTTCAACACCACACGACGGGGAACCCGAGTATATCATGAACGGGTCGTCACAGTTGGGGATGTTATTAACCCAACGGATACCACCTACTGCCCTGCAGGGCACGCCGATGGCAAGCGCTGCGTATGTCCTCCTGGGCTATTTCCAGACAAACACACTTTCGCGTTACTGACCACACGATGGGGTCTCCACTTACTTGCCTAATGCACGCTAGGGATCAGCGTTTCATATGAACTCCGGAACATGAAGAGTCCAAGAGTTTCATATTGACGTCTCACACAAAGCTGTGAGACCTATCCTTGAACCACGTTCCTCGTCAGGGGAGCTAACCGAAATTGAACCGCTTTCGGTGGCGTTCCTTACCATTCTTACCAGAGCGTAGGTGCGTCGTTACATAATTAAAATTCAGAATTATAACACATATGTTAGTCTTGCCACTTTAAGTAACTATGCTAATATAGTCCTTATTTGGGCAAACTACCGAATCCTCACTGTAATCCTAAGTTTTCCCGTAATACAGTCCTTTATTAATGTGCTGTCACCAATGCCGCTCTGATACCAGCCTGTGGCGGACCGGGATCCGCTCATCCAAGATCGCAGACGGTGGTGCCGCACGATGCGACACCCGACAGCACACATCATAAGGGTACATTATATTACATAGAAAACAAATAAAACTGTACAAAGTAGTACACTGTTCAGTTACAAACTAATGTATATATTACACAGCGGAAGTTAAATCTGTACAACTCATGCCCGCCTATCTAGCAAAAGTCGGTTGCCCAGCCCTAGGGCAACCCACACTAGCTTCACTCCTCAGCTTAGCGCGGCGTGTACGGCTCCCACTCAGCCGTGGTCCCCGACGGAGGGTAACCCTCGCTGGTGGACTCGTAACCCGAGTGCGTGGGTGGCTCCTCACCTGAAAAACACTTAAGCAGCAGCCATGAGCGCTCCCTGGAGCTCGGCGACCGCCGGAATAGTGCTCCCGACGGTGACAGCGGCCGGGAGCTCATCGGCGACGTCGAACTCGGTGTCCTCTGCACCTTTTTCGACACGGTTTGCTCGGAGAGCTCTGCTGATCCTGGCTGATCACGGATATGAGCACCGATCCCCGTGAAAACGGCCGTAACTACGACCTCACCGGCGAGGTGCCCTGTTTTCAGTCGCCGGGCCAAAATTCTGACAAAACTAAGGTCATGGAACTGGTTGCTACTTGATCGAGGAGGTGCGCTAGGTGTTCTAGAGCGTGTGTGAGCTATAGCTTAACCGGTGGTTGCTTCTATGCAACAAATTTTGTTGTTGACCAGACTCTAACCCTAACACGCTCCGAGGAAGAAAACCGGAAATTCTCGCTCCACACCGCCGGAACTGGCGCACGGTTTCCTCCTACAGCCTCAGCACAAGTAAGCACACCTATTCTTCTCTGTTGACGGCGCCTGAAACCATCGGGATCGGCCGGTCACCGGTGATCAGAGGAGGTGGCGTCGAGTTCTTGTGCGGAAACGGGAGGGTAGCTCGGGGCGTGGTCGTTCTCGCTCGGGAAACAGAAAGAAGGGTGGAGCAGCTTGTGTGCTGGCCTTTGAGCCGAAATCTTTCACCGTGAGGTGGAAGTTCTGAGCGCTGCTGGTGGTCGGGCGCCGGTGCAGACGTGCTGGCGTGCGAGGCTTCGGCCGGTGAAAATATCAACCGAGAGAAACTTCAGTGTGAAGGCTTCTGACATGTGGGCCCCTCCCCTCTAATACTCTCCAAATTTTTCATCTCTGTTTTTGCTGAAAATATCCCCAGCTACTCACAATTGAATGTGAGACTTAATCACCAAGTCATAGTTTGAATTTGGTTTCCCAAATTTGAATTTGTTTGGCTAACTTTGCTTTACATTTGAACTGAAATTCAAATTCAGTTTTGAATTATTGCAAATTTAGCTCCCGACAAGATGAACTCCAATGGGGATGAAAATTGGTGGACTAACTCAGAAAAGTGTGCTGAGTTTGAATATGAAATCATCTTTTGAATCCAAGTGACAAAAGTTGCTGAAATTTGAATTTACATTCAAATTGGGCTCTTTTTCAAATGCCTCCAAAAGTGCCTCAAAAAGTGTTGGATTTTCATGAAATTTGGCCTGAACCTTCCCAAGACTATTTAAGTTCTAGGGGTTAGCTCAACCTGTCATGTTCATGTGTTGAAATCCTACTTTGTGAAAGTTAGGGCTTTCCCCTCTGATCCCCCTTTTGATGGAGGTTACTTGCTCTTCACAAGTCTTCACAAGATATCCACAACAAAAGCTGTGGTGTTGTGAGGTGATGAAATCTTTTTGCAAGCCCCTTTTCTTGGGCTTTTACAAAAGCGGTCCAGCGCCTTTCATGCCTCACCATTGGGCGGGTGTGACATGACTCCATTGTTCTAACGTACACCTTCTTTGTGTCATCTCATGTGTCTGGCTGTTCTTTTTGAAATAAACAACCGCTTCAATCGGGGTGTCAATGGTAAGCAATGAAGTTGCTTGTGTGAGACTTCTGTCATCACATTATGACCATTGTCATTAACAAATTTGACAAGCCTCTATTTAGCATATTTTAAACACTTGTTCTCTTTCGCATGCTCTTTCCCAAAAAAGCATACAGTTGTCTGGACACACATCAATCTTCTCATATTACATACCAAGACCAGACAACAATTTATTTGACTAATACATATCTTTAGGCACCTGATCAATTTGATTAGGTCGTTCTAACAGTTGTTGGAAAACAAGTACTTAGATTTAATTACCATAAGTCTGGTGATAAATGTAAGGAGAGTCACTTCTGTGTGTTCATGAAGCGGTTCTTCTGAAGCTTTGAGAAACATGAAGAACGCTTCTACCTCCGTAGTTGGAGGATCCTCTGTAGCCTCTGGTTCAATAGCTTGTAGCATCTCATCCATCTGATCAACCCTGTAAGTGCATCTAGGCATCCTCATGGGTTTTGGATGATTGATGACGACAAATTAAGAGATTAATGAGCTGAGATGATCATAAGCACAGGACATTTCCAAGGGGGCACCTAAACTCTCAAAAAAGGAAAAAGATGAAGAACAGCGTCGAAGACTCAAAGAGTAGAAATTAGGGTTTCACTTGAGTCTTTAGTAGGCTAGCCGTGTAAAAGAAAGAGTGTATGTGTCAAGTGCATTGAGATCATAGAAGAGAGCTCAAAGCGTTAGAAGTGTCAAATCCTTAGTGGAGAGAGGTAAAGTTGGGCAGGCCGGACTTGTCCGGGGGAAGAGATCAAACTAGTCTGGAAGTCCTACGGCTTAGTCCGTTTTAGGGAGGACTAAGAGTTCCTGACTGAGATCGGACCTATCCGTTTTGGACGGACTAGTGTGTTTCTCTCTAGGTGAGAGGGGTTTTGGGGCTAAGTCCTGGTAGACCGGACTTATCCGCCTGAGTGGCCGGACTAGTCCGGGCTAGCCAGACTTGTCCGTTTCCACAAGGACTAAGAGTTCCTGTGTGAGTTCGGGCTAGTCCGTTCTAAGGCGGACTAGTCCGTATGGGTGTGAGATGAGAGCTCCCACAGCTAAGTCCTGGTGGACCGGACTTGTCCGCCTTAGTGGCTCGACTAGTCCGGGTCCTCCAGACTTGTCCGTTCTCACCCGGACAAATAGTTCCTGTGTGAGATCGGACTAGTCCGGTGTGAGGCGGACTAGTCCGGACTTTCGGTAGGTGGCAACGGTTGGCTTCGGGACTTCTATAAAAGGAGATGCTCTGACGTCATTTAGAAAAACCAAGGAACCCTAGCGCCACCACAGCGATCCAAGAGCCCCCCTAAGCCTTCTCTCTTGCCTACTCACCCTCTAGAGCCAATTCTTAAGTGAATTTGGGTGTGTGAGAAGAGGAGAAGGAAGAACTTCGCGTTTAGGCTCTTGGAGTGATCTCGTGCACTTGGTGTGATCTGTGGCTTGTGAGATCTGTGAAGTTTGTGGAAGTGATCAAGTGGGAGCCTCGGATTTTGTGCAGCCCCAAAACTTTGTAAGTTCACCTTTGAGATAGTAAAGAACCGGGTTGGCCTTAGTGGTGACTTGGTGAGGAAAGGGTTGTTAGACCTGGTCCTTTGTGGACTCCTTAACGGGGACGTAGATTCCTGAGTGGAATCAAACCTCGGGAAAAAAATCCTCAGTGTCTCTCTTGCTTGTACATTTCTTTGAAGATCAAGATTGCTTAGGGTTTGTTTTAATTATTTCTCTATACATCATCACACTCTTGCAATTCATTTCAATATTCTATCACACTTGTCGTATAGAAGTGCTAGTTGTCTCATCCACATTTTGTTAAACTAAAATTTGGAGAAAGACCCTTAAAAATCATGTTTTAGATCTTTCCGGCAGTTTGACCAGACTAGTCCGCCTCCAAGGCAGACTAGTCTGGCCTTTTAGGCCTTTCCAGCAGGTGGATCGAACTAGTCCGCCCCTGAGCCAGACTAGTCCGGCTCCTGAGTTCTAATATCATTTAATTAAGTCATTTCAGGTATTTTAGCCTATTCACCCTCTCTAGGCAATTTCAATTGGTATCAGAGCAGGTCTCTCCATCAAGAGTCTAACCACTCGGAGAGAAGATTGCCATAGTGGAGGAATACGAGATTCCATTGATGTCACAAGGCGACAACACATATGACAAGAAAAAGGACACGGATGTGCTGCAAGACCACTCGAGTGACGATGAAGAAGTTCGCCAGCTCAAGGCACGACTTCGCGAGAAGCTAGGTCACTCAAGTAAAGAGAAGAAGAAGTCGCAGGATCAAGAAAGGAGTGGTCAACCGGACTACTCCCAATATCCTTTCAACTATGAATGATTAACTTCCAACAATCACTACTTATCTATTCCTCTGGGCAAACCTCCTCAATTCGATGGAAATGATTACTCAATGTGGAAGCATAATATGAAGATGCATCTAATATCCTTAAACCCTAGCTTGTGGAAAATTGTCTTAACAGGTGTCCATCTTCCAAGAAATGAAGAAGACGTTACCCCGGAGCAAGCCATTCTACTTTATCGCAATGCTCAAGCAGTTGGGGTGATCACCTCATCCTTGACTCGAGAAGAGTTCAACCGAGTTGATGGATTAGAGGTGACCAAAGACATATGTGACACACTCAAGACAGCGCATGAAGGAAACAAGTCATTAGGGAAGCCAAGATCGAGATGATTGAAGTAGAGCTCGGGAGGTTCACAATCATGGATGGTAAGTCCCCTCAAGACATGTACAACCGTCTCAACATCCTCGCCAACAAGATCCGATCTTATGGATGCACCCGGTGGACGGATCATGAGGTGGTGAAGAGGATGCTTTGGGCATTCATACCTCGAAACATTGCTCTTTGCTCCTTGATCCGTGAGAGCCCGGGATATGCTCAAATGACCCCGGAGGAAGTGCTTGGAAGAATCATCAACAACGAGATGATGGAGAAGGAAGCCATGTTCCACAGCGACCTCCAAAGGCTTGCCTCCTCAAAGAAGAAAGATGTTGCTTTCAAAGCAACATCCTCATCACAAGACTTCGAAGCAAGTGATGACGAGGGTCTCGACACCGATGAAGAAGAGGCGTTCTTCATCAACAAATTAAAGAGGATGATGAGAAGAAGGAAGGGGAGCAAACATTATGAGAACAAGAACACGGAAAGGTCCAAGCCCAAGACGAAAAGAGCATGCTACAGCTGTGGTGAATATGGACACTTCATTGTGGATTGTCCATATGAAGAGAGTAAGAAGAAGAAAGATGGCAAGTCTCAAGAGAATATATTCTTCAAGAAGAAGAAGCCGTCAGAACATGCTCACCTTGGGAAGGAATAGGACTCAAATGAAGACTCATCCTCCGAGGATGAAGAGAAAGTGGCAACACTTGCCATTGGAAGGAGCAAGCTCTTCTCAACAATTGAAGACTTCAAATCTACATGTCTCATGGCTAAGGAGGGAAGAATAAAGGTTAAATCTAAACCATCATCCTCTACTTCTTCACTTGATAGCTTGGATAGTAGTAGTGATAATGAATCCATGCTTAATGATCTAAGTAGGAGCACCTTGAAAAAGATGAGATTGCTGTCGGAATAAATCTTTGAGAAGGATGAACTCATCAACCGTCAAGAAGACATGCTCATCCTTGAAAAGGAGAGATGTCATGAGCTTGAAGAGCTCCTTGAGGTTGAAAGGGAAAGAAGCAAGGCACTTGAGCGTGAACTCGCTTTGAGCAAGGAAACTTGCTCAAATCTTGAAGACACAACTGTTGTGCTCAAGGATGAAATTGTTAACTTGACAAAAGTCAACAAGATCCTTGAAACAGAAGTTGAGTCTCTCAAGATCAATGCACCTTCTTCCTCTATGATTTCACCCTCCTCAAAGAAATCTCCCGAAGCAACTCAAACTTGCAAGTGCTCAAACTTAATCATAAAACTCAAAGATGAACTTAAGTTGGCACAAAACAAGCAGTCACCGAAAGGTGGTATCTTTCACAAGGAAAAAGTGGCATATGCACGAAGTGCATATACCAATGTAAGACCTCCACATGTCAAAGATGGTCTTGGCTATTCTCGTGAGTGGAGGCAACATGATAAAACTTCCAAGAAGAGAAAAGACTTGATTGTTTTTGTCAAGGAAGGTTCATCCAACAAAGAAAATGTAAAGAACATTACAAACTCATCTAACATGCCTAGAAATAAACCTCATCCTTTGTTTCATGATTTTGATGCCTCATATGTTTTATTGAGAAACAAATTTGGAAAGCTCTATGCTAGGTATGTTGGGCCACTCCGCAAGAGTCCAAAACCTTGTGTGTGGGTGCCCAAGTGCCTCTTGACTAACATGAAAGGACCCAACTCCGCTTGGGTACCAAAAGGTAAGGCATAACTCTATTTTGTAGGCGTACTCCTCTGGTGGATCAAAATGGGTTCTTTACAGTGGATGCACAAACCATATGACCGGAGAGAGAAGGATGTTTGTTTAATATGAGGAAAACGAAGATCCAAGAAAGGAATATATTTTGGGGACAATAGCAAAGGGAAAATCCTTGGCACCGGTAAAATTGCTATCTCTTCCCATCATACTCTCTCAAATGTTTTGCATGTTGACTCCCTTGATTATAACCTTCTATCCATATCCCAACTATGTGATAAAGGTTATAACTGTATTTTCACTAACGAGGGTGTGACTGTCTTGAGAAGAAGCAATGACTCAATCGCCTTTGAGGGCCTGCTCAAGGGAAAGCTTTACCCTGTGGATTTTACCACGGATAAAGTTCAACTTGACACATGCTTAATAGCAAAGACTAACATGGGATGGCTTTGGCATAGAAGGCTAGCCCATGTTGGGATGAGGAACTTGCAAAAACTTCTCAAGGGAGAACACATTCGAGGCTTGAAAAATGTTGTTTTTCATAAGGACAGGCCATGTAGTGCTTGTCAAGCCGGAAAGCAAGTTGGAGCTCAACATCCATCCAAAAATGTCATGACGACCACAAGACCCTTGGGGCTACTTCACATGGACCTTTTCGGCCCAATCGCCTACATAAGCATCGGCGATAACAAATATGGTCTTGTTGTTGTATATGGTTATTCTTGTTTCACTTGGGTGCTCTTTTTGCATGACAAAGGAGAAATTCTTGAGAAGAGCTCAAAATAAGTTCTCCTTAAGAATTAAGAACATAAGGAGCGATAACGGCACCGAGTTTAAGAACACTCAAGTGGAAGAATACTTGGATGAAGAAGGCATCAAGCATGAGTTTTCAGCCCCTTACTCCCCTCAACAAAATGGGGTTGCTGATAGGAAGAATAGAACTCTCATTGAAATGGCAAGAACCATGCTTGATGAGTACAAGACGTCGGACCGGTTTTGGGCGGAAGCGGTTAACACCGCTTGCCATGCCATAAACCGGTTGTATCTTCATCGACTTTTGAAGAAGACGTCTTACGAACTTCTAACGGGTAACAAACAAAAAATCTCGTATTTTCGTGTCTTTGGGAGCAAGTGTTATATTCTCAACAAGAAGCCTAGGACTTCGAAGTTTGCTTCAAAGTCCGATGAAGGTTTCTTGTTTGGTTATGACTCAGACACCTACGCCTCCGGAATTGTTGAAATAGCGAGAGACGTAGTGTTTGATGAGACTAATGGATCCCAAGTGGAGCAAGTTGATCAAAGTGTGCTAGATAAAGAAGAGGCTCCACAAGAAGCACTTAAAAGGATGGCACTTGGAGAAAATTTTCCTCAAGAACATCCTCAAGACTCAAATGATCATCCAACAAACAAAAATATGTCTCCCTCCCATGATCAAGCTCAAGATGAGCAAGGCCAACCTCAACAAGATCAAAACGATCAAAGTCAAGATAGAGGATTGGATCAAGGGGGAGATGAAGAAAAGAGTTACAATGAAGATGAAGATCAAAGAGTTCAACCACCTCATCCAAGAGTGCACCAAAGTGTTCAATGGGATCATCCCGTCGACAACATACTAGGAGATATCTCCAAAGGGGTGACCACTCGCTCTCGAATGGCTAATTTTTGGAAACATTACTCTTTTGTTTCCTCTTTGGAGCCCCGCAAGGTAGAAGAAGCACTACAAGATCTAGATTGGGTGGTGGCCATGCAAGAGGAACTCAATAATTTTGAAAGAAATCAAGTGTGGGAACTTGTAAAGCGACCCAACGCAAATGTTGTGGGAACCAAGTGGGTATTCTGCAACAAGCAAGACGAGTATGGGGTTGTAACAAGAAACAAGGCAAGACTTGTGTAAGGGCCTCAGTTTTTGACACTCATTTGCAGTGTTCATCACCACACCACACACCTCATTTGAGGAAGAATGATGAACACAAATAAAGAGCAAGTAACAATTATCAACATGCTCATTAGGGAACAAACTCACACATTGCAAAAGTGGTACTTCCCACATGTGATATAGATGGGCTGGACATATGAAAACTCCTACACTTTGCTAAGGATGTCCATGCCAAGTTCCACCCAAATTCAAAACCTTTTTGAGGTCATTTTGGGTATAGTTAGGAAGAGGGCAGTTTGAAAACATATTCAAATTCAAACTGTTTTTATACCATGAATTTGAAAGTGGAAGGCATATTCTTGCTCAGCACATTTTTGTGAGCTCACACACCAATTTTCACTCCATTTGGGGTTGATCTTGACATGAGCTAAGGGGGAGAAATTCAAACTTTATTTGAATTTCAAACTGAACTTGTGCTGAAATTCATTCAAACCACACCTCATTTGAACTTTGATCAATTCAAATGGCTCTTGGGTGAATAATTTGAATTGCCAAGGGTAGAATAGGGTTCACTGTTTACCACAGCTGTTAGGAGTAAATTTCAGAGGTTAAAAGAGGGATGGGACCCACCTGTCAGCCTCTGCCTCAAAACAAACCGACTGAACCACAGTTCAGTCGGTTCCCGGCTGCTGTGCGCGCGCGCCACCGAAGGGGGCAGCCGGCGCCAGCTCCTGCTGCGCGCCCCAAGCCGGAGACCGGCCGCCGGGCTATTTATTCCCTCCCCGGCGTGCTTCAGTCGCCATTCCCCGAGCTGCCGACGTGCACGGCCTGTTTTTCCACTGCCTTCGCCGCCGCTCGAGCTCCCGCTTGATCAAGCCGATCGCTCGCAAAGCACAACCTCCTCCACAGAAAAACGGCACCAAGGGATCGTGAGCAACCTCCCACACTCCGTGTTGGCCAGTGAGCAAGCTTCCTCGAGCTGTACGAGCCATTTCTCCGGCGAGCCGAACGTCGCCGCTGATCGGGCTCCCGTGGACAGCACGGCACAGCCGTTGTCACGTCCTCTTCTCTACACAAGAAAGGTGCGTGATTGTATGTAGATGGAGTAGCCGAAAGCCGTTTGGCGATTGATCAACCCTCGGCCGAGAATTTCCAATCTTACTCTTGATCAGTTCATAAGAACCGAGCTCACCTTCGGGTGAAATTCGTGCTCTATGCACGAAGGTTGGACGAGCTCGTTACCTAGTAGCTTCTATGCACGCTAGCGCCCACGCTCGGACTGGAATTGGAGAAAACCATCGAGGATCGGCCATGATATGGCTGTTTTCCCCGCCGCCATGGCTGAACACCTCGGCTCACCGTCGAGAGCCTAGTTGCAGGTATTTCTAGCTTCCACCCAGCCCTAGTTCGTGTTTCCCATGCCCTACTGATGCTCTCCGACCGAGTTCCGGTCGATTTGGTGCACGGGAGAGCGGGACCGACCTCACCGGAACCCTAGCAGGTGCTGTCACCGGTGCGCACGGGTTTCCGGTCATCGCCGGCGGCCGGCGACCCTACCATCGAGTCCAGGGGGTCGGAAAGGGGGCAGGCGGCAAATTTCGGGCCAGGGGGTGGCCGGGAACTCAGTTCCGGCGAGGATCGCCGGAGAACGCCGCCGCTGCGCAGTTGGCGCGAGGAGGGAGACGACGCACTGTGTGCGGGGCCCACAAGCCAGAGTTTAAACTTTTCCCCGAATTTCAGTTTTAGTTCAAACTTCAAATCTTTATAACTTTGGCTAGAAAGCTCCAAATTGAGTGAACCAAATTTTGCTGGATTCAGCTCTCTGAGTACTTTCCAGAAAATCAAGTTTCACTCCATGAAATTCCTTATTTCTCCAGAATTAATTCCTCAAAGTTTAAACTGTTAGGAATTTTAACTGGAGAATCCTTTGGAGGAAAATCCTGAAATTTTGCTGAGATGTTCACCAAAATATCCTTGAACTACCATAAAAATTTCAGATCCATTTGAGCTCATTTAATCCACCTAATGGTGTGATTAGTGAAACTGTTCCAAAGAAAATAGAAAATGTTCAGAAACATTTTCAGAATTTTCTCTGAAATTGTTTAGCTCATATCTTTAGTTAGAGACTTCCAAATTAAGTGAGACCAACTCCATCAGAACCCTCTGAAAATCTAGTTTTCAGGAAGGCATAGTTTGTTTCATGAAAATTCCTAGAACACCCTAAGAGTTCCAATTAAGGTCAAGGACATAATTATTTGTGGAGGGCTCAAATGAGCTTTGCTGCAACTAAAACTTGACCAAGTCTTTGTTTAGGTTGTAACCAAGCCACAGTAAAAGTTTCACAGTCATTAGGTCTGTCTAGTAAGGGTTATAGGCTTCACAACTTCAAAGTTAATACAAAGGCCTCTAAATTAATACATACATTGTTCTTATCATGTAGTCGCTAAGGTCGAGGAGGAACCCGAAGTCCTAGACTTCGTTACTCCGGAGGAACAGCTAGCCTACGACCAAGAGCAGCAAGGCAAGCCCCGGTTTGCATTAACCTTTTTACAAATTTTTATTGTTTTGAGCACATACTTGTTTCCTTTGTTCTGTGCATTAGAGTCTTGTTTGGAAATCCAACTGCATAGCCAAGAAACCATGGGTTGGGTTTAGGATTGAAAACCTCGTTAGCCACTGCATTGCTAGGATAGAGTAGGATTCGGTACAAGTCGAGTAGTTGGAACTACTCGCGAGAATAGGCTAGAGGCACATTGCTCGGGTAGAGATAGCACATGAAACACATGGCAAGAAAATGAGACCGAGCGGAGAGTAAAGGCAGCAGGACTTTGGGGCCTGTGTGCTGTAGCTCCGCTTGTGTCGATTGAGGACCGAGCCGTGTGCGGGCCTGTTGAACAAGCTAGAACAGTACCGAAGACCTACCGGCTATATGGGAACCGGGAAACTGATGTAACTCGGGTAGCTGGGTATTGAGGCATTGCCCGTCGTTCAGAGGGTAGGTTGAGAGCTCGAGGTGTAAATCAGCTGGCGGCACAGAGATGCGCGTGCAGGGACCTCTTGCTCGGGACGATGGGACCGGTTCAATATTTGGCTAACGGGTGAAAGGTAGTCGCGTACGGCGTCCGTGATGGTTGTTGTAGGCAACATCGAGTACGGGCGTACGTGACGGGTTGTTCGGGTAACCCTGCAGGTGTAAATCGATTATAATCGCCGTCCCTCGCGGTCAGTGAGTACCACTTGTTCACTGTACCGTGACGTAGAAAGAACAGGCTAGTTACATGTTAAAATGTTGCTGTTTGAAAGCTGGACATTGATTGTTAATGATATGTTGTAGCTTAGTGCTAACTAAAGTTCTTTTCAACTTTGGGCAAAGTACATGAGAGAAATGTGTTTCTTGTTTGATTGCGGCTCTCTCATGTGCCTTCGCGTAAGGTTCTCCACAACCTGCTGCTAAAACTTGAAAGTAAGGTTCTACTAATTAGGCGAGTCCTTGCAAATGATTTTACCTCATGTAACCCATTACCCTCATGTAGAAGTTCCATGTTTAGGTGAGACGGGTCAGACTTGCTGAGCCTTCGTGCTCACTGCTTGTGTTTGAAGCTTTTGCAGGGTTCTATGAGGAAGGGACTCCCGAAGAGGAGACGGAACCCCAGGAGGGGAACCCCGTCGAGTGGGAGTCGTGCACGCCGCAGAGTTAGTGTGCGTGTGTGCTAGCAAGGACACGTTCGAGGGCTGAACGTGCACTTGATGCTTAGTCTACGCCCGCGAGTGTGGACTAAACTTATTTTGATGTAAACATGTTGATAAACTTGTTTATGTAATAAAGCTTCCGCTTCCGCTTTGTACCTTTGACGTGTGTTATGCGGTGCTGTGCAACGCAGCACCCCTCAGCGTGATCCTGGCTCGACAGGACCCAAAGGGGTCGTGTCAGCGTGGTATCAGAGCTCGCTTGAGGTTTAACACAGTACAAAGGTCTCCCTTTTCAAAAATCCAGTGAGGAACGAGTTAGTAGCCCGTATAAGGATGTTATTAGTATATAGAAAGTGGCTTAGTAACCTATTTGTTATGTCGGAAAATCGTGCATCTCGGGACGTTCATGTCTTGGGGGTGCACGTAAGCGCTGTCCACCAGTGCGCACAAGCTGAAGGGTGGAGCCCCACGGGTGGCAGGTAACCCGACCCGCTTTGATATCCTCTACGACTCTTCATGTCGTTTGGGGTATTCGAGCAACGTCTGTCCCTGGCGTGCGTGGTGCAACATGGGAGACCCCGTCACGTGGTCTGAAACGTGAACACGTAACTCAGGGCGTGTTTGGCTTGAGAACATCCGGGCGAGTGATGACGGCCGGATGTACCAACTGTATGGATTCCGGGCTCGGTGTGCAGCCGAGTCTGATGATTGGTTGAATTTCTGCAGGTAGCCTTACCACGAAACGGTAGACGTGTAGTATCCGTGTGCGAGTGACGAGTAGTGCCACTGAAGTAACGACGCCGGCTAAGTCCGGTATAGGTTTTTCCTTTGTGAGGACGTAGTACCGACATAATCTGGTGACGCCTCGACGTCACACCCAACAAAATGAACAACTTCATTTAAAATTTGATGGTTTTGATCCAAAGTAGTAAAACTTGATGTAACTCCTTCCCTTGAACAGGATATTCAAAGTTAACAAGCTTTCAACTTATAGGATGTTAAGGACAGAGCACTCCGTTTCCAGCTAAATTAAGGCTGAAGTTAATCAGAGGTTGGAAGTTGAGTTCTTTCGAGGTTGATGTCGTATGATACATCTCTGGAAAGCTTTGGAGGAGCTTTACAACTTTTCTGTTGAGTTCCAGAGGTGTTTCGTCCCTTAACCACTCGAAAAATGCAGCAGAGTTGAAACTGTCCAGAAAACAGGACGGAGCAAAGACTCTCTGTAAATTAAGCATAACTTCCTGCATAAAAATCCAAAAAATAGAAAAATGAGGTAGTTCTGGAAAGATTATGAGATGGGTTACAACTTTGTAACAGAAAGTTTTGTCAGATTAGGAACAGAATTAACTGGGATTCTTGGATCAAATCAGTACCTAAGGCAGGGAGGTGCTGTCCAATTGTTTCCAGAAATTCTGTTAACTTTGACATCTCATAACTGTTGAACCAGAGCAGATCTTAGGCCAACCAAATACTTTCTGGAAAGCTATTGAAGTTAACTTTAACTTTGATGTTGAGCTCCAGGACTGGTTTTGCTTTTAACCTGGCCTAAATCAGATTAATATGGAAACTGGTCAGGGCTGTCATGGGAACAGCAGATCAGCAGTCAAATTTGTTTAAAAATTTGAACTATGTTTCCAAGTGTTAAGGGTTCAATGACATATCTTATGTTATAACTCAATGGTCTACTGTTTAAATAAATATTTGACATTTCTCAAATATATTTTTACAGATGGCAGCAGATAAACGGTTGGAGAACGGGTGGGTAGTTTCCCACTGCTCTGACCGTAGCGGCTACCCGGGAGCATTGTGGCTAATGCTCCAATATTTCGGGTACAACCAGATGCCGCAATACTTCGCCAAGGAAGAAGGCGAAGAGGGGAACAAGACGTGGACGATCCATGTCGAGGTTCCTGCAGGGCCTACGCCACCCGGTTGGGTGCCATTCACCGTCACGGTGAGAGGAAGACAACCGGAAGGGATGTGGCAAGTGGCAGCCCGTGACACTATGTCACGTTTCTGCCAACTACACGTGCAGGCTATGGAGGGAACTCCATACGCGCTCGTTCCGGTGGAGGGACGAGCTCAGCATCTGTGGGAAGAGAGGTACCTAGAGGCAACAAACCCGAGTTGCCCAAGGTACAACCCCGCGGAGGCAAATCTCAGCCTCCAAATGAGGGCGGGAAACGCTGTGATGGACAGCCAAGCTGTTCATACGGAGCATCTCGCCACCAAGCTCAAGGAGAGCACAAGCCGTGGAGATCATTTTGAGAGTGCTCACAGTGCACTCCGCAATGTGCTCCTTCCGACGATCAAGCGACTGAATGAACAACACAATCAGTTGCGTCGTCTGAAGAAGGCAAAGAAGAAGGGCCGTGTGGACATCGCGGCGTTGCAAGAGCTGGTGCAGACCCTAACCCAGCAGAATGAGGACCTTGCTCAGGAGCGGGACGACGCTATCGAGGAAGGCCAAGGCTGGGAAGAGGACTACAACCAGGCTATGGACGAGGTGCATGCATTGCAGGACCTCGTGCCCCCGGTGTTAGGCATACCGGTGGTCTTGGGTCTTCCAGCAATGGGAGAACCCGGAATGGGAGAAGAGGTGGTAGATCCAGAGCCACCAGCAGAAGTACCGGAGGAGGACGACCCACAGGAGGTCGAATTCTACTCCGAGTAGGGGGTTACGGTTGCCAAGTAGGGCAGCTAGGGTAGCGTAACCCAACTTTTGTAATCGGTGACATGTCGTATAGACAGTAGCGTATGTATAGGTAGTGACGACATGAGCACGACTTCTCGGAGACCCGAGAATAATGTATCTTGTATAAAGTTTATGCTTTATCAATATATGTGAATGTTGTGCAAGTTAATCATGTGTCGCTTCAATACCTACTGCTGTTTATGGAATTTTGAGTAAGACATGTGCTAATTGCTGCTGTGTTGAATTTCAGAATGACGCGTACTCGTGCCAACCCTGATGTTGGAGGTACTAGCCAAGGGAGAGAGACCTCCCAACCGCCTCCCGAGGACTCCTCGGGACAGCAGCAGCAACAGCAACAGCAAACACCGCCACCGCCACTGCCAACGGTTACATTGGCCGACATTGTCGCGGCAATGGCGGGTTCACATCAGCAGCACACAGAGCTGCTGCAAACGTTAATTGCGAATACGTCTCGCCCGGAGAGACGTCAAGATCGTGAGGAGCGCCAACAGAGCTCCTACTCCGACTTCCTGGCGACTCATCCCCCTGTATTCTCAAGGGCGGATGAACCACTTGACGCGGACAACTGGCTCCGCGCCATAGAGATGAAGTTCGGGCTGCTCCAAATCAGCGAGCAGCGCAAGACTCAGTTCGCGGTCCAGCAGCTCCAAGGATCCGCGAGCGCGTGGTGGGCCAACTTTTGTGCTTCACAACCCACCGACCGAGTGATGACCTGGGCGGAGTTCCGGACGGCCTTCAGGGCCTATCATATACCGCCAGGTCTGATGAAGAGGAAGACGCAGGAGTTCCTACACCTGCAACAAGGGAGCCGGAACGCGCTGGAATATTCCAGAGCGTTTAACGATCTCGCGCTCTACGCATCGTATCATGCAGATACGGACGAGAAGCGGCGGGACCACTTTTACCAGGGGCTTAACCCGCTCCTGAAGGACAAGCTGGCGATGTTCAATCGCGGCAGCCTCAACGACATAATTGATGCTGCGATTGTTCAGGAGGACTCCGGCAAGGAGTTGGCGGCGGCAGAGCGAAAGCGAAGCGCGCCGCAGAGCAGCGGAGAAGGAGGCGGTCCTTCTCAGAAGTTTCGGATGGTGAATCGCCCACCATCAGGTCCACGCTGGCAGCCACCACAGCGGTCGATGCCGTTCCGCAATCGACCGTACTCTTCACCGGCATTCCGGCCGGCACTGCCAGTACCACCGCAACAACAACAGCAGCAGCGGGCGATGCCGCGTGCGTTTGCACCTTCGCAACGCATGCCGGGCTTTCGTCCACCAAGTACTCCACCAGCAGCGGCCACGTGTTACAAGTGTGGCCGTCCAAGACACTTCGCGAGCAGTTGCCTGGAGAGGCAAGGCGGCGGAGTGGCACCACCGTTTCCGGGAAGGAATCAACCCCGGAACCCTACTAATGCGCGGCGGGCAAACCCTAGGCCCGGCACTGTCCACCAGCTTGCCATTGAGGACGTGCCAGAGGGCGAGCCAATCCTTGCGGGTATGTTCCAACTCCACCAGCATCCCGCTATAATACTATTTGATTCAGGCGCCACGCATAATTTTATTAGCCAAGCTTTCATTGCTAAACACAGCTTGCCAATACTACCCACCGATAGTCCATATTTAATTTGTTCACCGGGTGGGAAGATTTCAGCAAGCGTAATGGTCTCCAAAGCACCATTATGCTTAGCGGGTAGAGTGTACCCCACGTCTCTCATTATCTTAGAGGGGCAGAAGGTCGATGTCATCCTAGGGATGTCGTGGTTAACCCGCCACGGCGCTGTTTTAGACACCGTCCTTCGAGTCGTGCACTTAAACTCAGAAGTGCACGGTTCTCACTCATTATTTCTGGACAGTCCAGAAATAAAACTTTCAAGTGTCTATCAAGCCACAACCATCAGATTGGAAGACATTCCAGTGGTCCGAGAGTTCCCTGATGTATTCCCGGATGATTTGCCGGGGATGCCACCCGATAGAGAGGTGGAGTTCAAGATTGAACTTGCACCGGGAACCATGCCAATATCCCGAAGGCCGTACAAGATGGCGCCCAAGGAGTTGGCTGAACTGAAGACTCAGCTCACGGACCTCCTGGAGAAGGGTTTTATTAGGCCGAGCTCCTCGCCATGGGGCTGTTCGGCATTATTTGTCAAGAAGAAGGATGAAACGTTGCGGCTTTGCGTGGACTACCGTCCATTAAATGCCGTAACCATCAAGAACAAGTACCCGTTGCCACGGATCGACATGTTGTTTGATCAGTTGGTCGAAGCAAAGGTCTTTTCCAAGATGGATTTAAGATCCGGGTACCATCAGATTAAGATCAGGGCTGAGGACATTCCAAAGACAGCTTTTTCGACAAGGTACGGACTTTATGAGTACCTGGTCATGTCCTTTGGCCTCACCAATGCTCCAGCTCACTTCATGTATTTAATGAACTCGGTGTTCATGCCGGAGCTGGACAAGTTTGTCGTGGTCTTCATCGACGACATCCTGGTATACTCCAAGTCGGAGGAAGATCACAAGAAACATCTGCGTATAGTCTTGCAACGGCTGCGGGATCACAAGTTATACGCAAAGTTCAGCAAATGCGAGTTTTGGATATCGCAAGTGCCTTTCCTCGGGCATATCATCTCAGCGGAGGGTATCGCTGTGGACCCGAGCAAAATCACGCAAGTGCTGAATTGGAAATCCCCGAGAACTGTTCATGAGGTACGGAGTTTCCTCGGACTCGCGGGATATTATCGGAGGTTCATTCCGAACTTCTCGAAGATTGCCAGGCCAATGACAGAGCTGCTGAAGAAGGCTACCAAATATGTTTGGAGTCCAGCATGTGAAGCAGCATTCAAGGCTTTAGTCAAGCACCTAACATCAGCACCGGTTTTGGCGCAGCCAGACACAACAAAACCGTTCGATGTGTACTGCGATGCATCCGGCATTGGGCTCGGATGTGTGCTGATGCAAGACCGAAGAGTGGTCGCGTATGGATCACGACAGCTTAGGAACCATGAGCAAAATTATCCAACTCACGATTTGGAGCTCGCTGCCGTGGTACTTGCACTGAAAATGTGGAGGCACTACCTACTCGGTAACCTCGTACATTTATATACCGACCACAAAAGCCTCAAGTACATCTTCACTCAGAAGGAGCTGAACATGAGGCAACGAAGATGGTTGGAACTGATAAAGGATTACGAGATAGAGATCCATTATCATCCGGGCAAGGCAAACGTTGTGGCAGACGCGCTAAGCCGCAAGTCACACGTCAATAATCTGACCATCACACCGTTGGAAGAGAGCGAACCACCACTACATGTGATTCCACATGGAGCTCTCTACAACCTAGCTTTGATCCCCACCATCCGTGAAGAGATAGCGGCAGCCCAGAAGAATGACAAGGGCATGTCACATTTGCGGGGACGTGTAGACAGTGGGGAGTTGAAATGTTTCCGGAAGGACGGAGACGGCGTCTTATGGTTCAAGGACCGGATCGTCGTACCCCGAAACCCGGAGTTAAGGAAGAGAATCTTTGATGAAGCTCACTTATCTAAGTTTTCTATTCACCCCGGCAGCAACAAGATGTATCAAGAACTCAGAAGCAAGTTTTGGTGGACACGGATGAAGCGAGAGACGGCAAAATACGTGTCCGAGTGTGATACATGTCGACGGGTGAAGGCAGACCACATGCGGAAACCGGGACTGCTGCGACCACTGGGCATTCCTGCCTGGAAGTGGGAGGACGTGAGCATGGATTTCGTCGTCGGTTTACCCACCACCTTACAGAAACATGATTCTGTGTGGGTGATCGTCGATCGGCTCACCAAAGTTGCCCATTTCATCCCGGTCAACACCAACTATAACGCCAAGAAGTACGCTGAACTGTACATCTCACGGATCCTATGCTTATACGGCGTACCCCGTACCATCGTATCGGACCGGGGCACTTTATTTGTGTCTCGTTTTTGGGAGCAGCTACACGCTGCCCTGGGGACGAAGCTGATCCGTAGTTCAGCCTACCACCCGCAGACGGATGGGCAAACGGAGCGGGTAAATCAAATCCTAGAAGACATGCTACGAGCTTGCGCTATCGACCACGGCAAGAATTGGGATGATCACTTGCCATTAGCCGAGTTCTCGTACAACAATGGGTACCAAGCCAGCATCAAGATGGCGCCCTACGAGGCGCTATACGGCAGGAAATGCCGCACACCACTGAACTGGTGTGAATCTGGCGAGAGGGTTACCTTCGGGATTGATCTTGTCAACAGCGCGGAAGAAAAGGTTCGATTAATTCAAGCGAACCTAAAAGCCGCTCAATCCCGACAGAAACAGTATGCGGACCGGAGGAGGCGCCCATTACAATTCGAAGTTGGAGATCACGTATACCTACGAGTGTCTCCAATGAAGGGCGTAAACAGATTTGGGGTGAGAGGAAAGTTAGCACCCCGATTCATCGGTCCATTCCAGATTACCGAAAGATGTGGATCGGTGGCATACCGGCTAAGATTACCAGAAGCACTTTCCGGTGTGCACGACGTCTTTCACATTTCCCAGCTGAGGAAGTGTCTCAAGCTATCAACTACCGTTCAGCTGGAAGACATTGAAGAACTGCAACCGGATCTCACCTATCGGGAGGAACCGGTGCAGATTATTGATGAAAAGGCCCGAACCACACGCAACCGTACGTTGTGGTTCTACAAGGTTCTATGGAGTAATCACTCCATGGACGAAGCGACATGGGAGAGCGAAGAATTCCTTCGCACTAACTACCCCGACTTTTTCACGTCGCATATTCGGTAATTTTCCACCGTCCTCTCTCTCATTTCACCTTATAATCTCGGGACGAGATTCTTTTAAGGGGGGAGGAATGTAAGGGCCTCAGTTTTTGACACTCATTTGCAGTGTTCATCACCACACCACACACCTCATTTGAGGAAGAATGATGAACACAAATAAAGAGCAAGTAACAATTATCAACATGCTCATTAGGGAACAAACTCACACATTGCAAAAGTGGTACTTCCCACATGTGATATAGATGGGCTGGACATATGAAAACTCCTACACTTTGCTAAGGATGTCCATGCCAAGTTCCACCCAAATTCAAAACCTTTTTGAGGTCATTTTGGGTATAGTTAGGAAGAGGGCAGTTTGAAAACATATTCAAATTCAAACTGTTTTTATACCATGAATTTGAAAGTGGAAGGCATATTCTTGCTCAGCACATTTTTGTGAGCTCACACACCAATTTTCACTCCATTTGGGGTTGATCTTGACATGAGCTAAGGGGGAGAAATTCAAACTTTATTTGAATTTCAAACTGAACTTGTGCTGAAATTCATTCAAACCACACCTCATTTGAACTTTGATCAATTCAAATGGCTCTTGGGTGAATAATTTGAATTGCCAAGGGTAGAATAGGGTTCACTGTTTACCACAGCTGTTAGGAGTAAATTTCAGAGGTTAAAAGAGGGATGGGACCCACCTGTCAGCCTCTGCCTCAAAACAAACCGACTGAACCACAGTTCAGTCGGTTCCCGGCTGCTGTGCGCGCGCGCCACCGAAGGGGGCAGCCGGCGCCAGCTCCTGCTGCGCGCCCCAAGCCGGAGACCGGCCGCCGGGCTATTTATTCCCTCCCCGGCGTGCTTCAGTCGCCATTCCCCGAGCTGCCGACGTGCACGGCCTGTTTTTCCACTGCCTTCGCCGCCGCTCGAGCTCCCGCTTGATCAAGCCGATCGCTCGCAAAGCACAACCTCCTCCACAGCAAAACGGCACCAAGGGATCGTGAGCAACCTCCCACACTCCGTGTTGGCCAGTGAGCAAGCTTCCTCGAGCTGTACGAGCCATTTCTCCGGCGAGCCGAACGTCGCCGCTGATCGGGCTCCCGTGGACAGCACGGCACAGCCGTTGTCACGTCCTCTTCTCTACACAAGAAAGGTGCGTGATTGTATGTAGATGGAGTAGCCGAAAGCCGTTTGGCGATTGATCAACCCTCGGCCGAGAATTTCCAATCTTACTCTTGATCAGTTCATAAGAACCGAGCTCACCTTCGGGTGAAATTCGTGCTCTATGCACGAAGGTTGGACGAGCTCGTTACCTAGTAGCTTCTATGCACGCTAGCGCCCACGCTCGGACTGGAATTGGAGAAAACCATCGAGGATCGGCCATGATATGGCTGTTTTCCCCGCCGCCATGGCTGAACACCTCGGCTCACCGTCGAGAGCCTAGTTGCAGGTATTTCTAGCTTCCACCCAGCCCTAGTTCGTGTTTCCCATGCCCTACTGATGCTCTCCGACCGAGTTCCGGTCGATTTGGTGCACGGGAGAGCGGGACCGACCTCACCGGAACCCTAGCAGGTGCTGTCACCGGTGCGCACGGGTTTCCGGTCATCGCCGGCGGCCGGCGACCCTACCATCGAGTCCAGGGGGTCGGAAAGGGGGCAGGCGGCAAATTTCGGGCCAGGGGGTGGCCGGGAACTCAGTTCCGGCGAGGATCGCCGGAGAACGCCGCCGCTGCGCAGTTGGCGCGAGGAGGGAGACGACGCACTGTGTGCGGGGCCCACAAGCCAGAGTTTAAACTTTTCCCCGAATTTCAGTTTTAGTTCAAACTTCAAATCTTTATAACTTTGGCTAGAAAGCTCCAAATTGAGTGAACCAAATTTTGCTGGATTCAGCTCTCTGAGTACTTTCCAGAAAATCAAGTTTCACTCCATGAAATTCCTTATTTCTCCAGAATTAATTCCTCAAAGTTTAAAATGTTAGGAATTTTAACTGGAGAATCCTTTGGAGGAAAATCCTGAAATTTTGCTGAGATGTTCACCAAAATATCCTTGAACTACCATAAAAATTTCAGATCCATTTGAGCTCATTTAATCCACCTAATGGTGTGATTAGTGAAACTGTTCCAAAGAAAATAGAAAATGTTCAGAAACATTTTCAGAATTTTCTCTGAAATTGTTTAGCTCATATCTTTAGTTAGAGACTTCCAAATTAAGTGAGACCAACTCCATCAGAACCCTCTGAAAATCTAGTTTTCAGGAAGGCATAGTTTGTTTCATGAAAATTCCTAGAACACCCTAAGAGTTCCAATTAAGGTCAAGGACATAATTATTTGTGGAGGGCTCAAATGAGCTTTGCTGCAACTAAAACTTGACCAAGTCTTTGTTTAGGTTGTAACCAAGCCACAGTAAAAGTTTCACAGTCATTAGGTCTGTCTAGTAAGGGTTATAGGCTTCACAACTTCAAAGTTAATACAAAGGCCTCTAAATTAATACATACATTGTTCTTATCATGTAGTCGCTAAGGTCGAGGAGGAACCCGAAGTCCTAGACTTCGTTACTCCGGAGGAACAGCTAGCCTACGACCAAGAGCAGCAAGGCAAGCCCCGGTTTGCATTAACCTTTTTACAAATTTTTATTGTTTTGAGCACATACTTGTTTCCTTTGTTCTGTGCATTAGAGTCTTGTTTGGAAATCCAACTGCATAGCCAAGAAACCATGGGTTGGGTTTAGGATTGAAAACCTCGTTAGCCACTGCATTGCTAGGATAGAGTAGGATTCGGTACAAGTCGAGTAGTTGGAACTACTCGCGAGAATAGGCTAGAGGCACATTGCTCGGGTAGAGATAGCACATGAAACACATGGCAAGAAAATGAGACCGAGCGGAGAGTAAAGGCAGCAGGACTTTGGGGCCTGTGTGCTGTAGCTCCGCTTGTGTCGATTGAGGACCGAGCCGTGTGCGGGCCTGTTGAACAAGCTAGAACAGTACCGAAGACCTACCGGCTATATGGGAACCGGGAAACTGATGTAACTCGGGTAGCTGGGTATTGAGGCATTGCCCGTCGTTCAGAGGGTAGGTTGAGAGCTCGAGGTGTAAATCAGCTGGCGGCACAGAGATGCGCGTGCAGGGACCTCTTGCTCGGGACGATGGGACCGGTTCAATATTTGGCTAACGGGTGAAAGGTAGTCGCGTACGGCGTCCGTGATGGTTGTTGTAGGCAACATCGAGTACGGGCGTACGTGACGGGTTGTTCGGGTAACCCTGCAGGTGTAAATCGATTATAATCGCCGTCCCTCGCGGTCAGTGAGTACCACTTGTTCACTGTACCGTGACGTAGAAAGAACAGGCTAGTTACATGTTAAAATGTTGCTGTTTGAAAGCTGGACATTGATTGTTAATGATATGTTGTAGCTTAGTGCTAACTAAAGTTCTTTTCAACTTTGGGCAAAGTACATGAGAGAAATGTGTTTCTTGTTTGATTGCGGCTCTCTCATGTGCCTTCGCGTAAGGTTCTCCACAACCTGCTGCTAAAACTTGAAAGTAAGGTTCTACTAATTAGGCGAGTCCTTGCAAATGATTTTACCTCATGTAACCCATTACCCTCATGTAGAAGTTCCATGTTTAGGTGAGACGGGTCAGACTTGCTGAGCCTTCGTGCTCACTGCTTGTGTTTGAAGCTTTTGCAGGGTTCTATGAGGAAGGGACTCCCGAAGAGGAGACGGAACCCCAGGAGGGGAACCCCGTCGAGTGGGAGTCGTGCACGCCGCAGAGTTAGTGTGCGTGTGTGCTAGCAAGGACACGTTCGAGGGCTGAACGTGCACTTGATGCTTAGTCTACGCCCGCGAGTGTGGACTAAACTTATTTTGATGTAAACATGTTGATAAACTTGTTTATGTAATAAAGCTTCCGCTTCCGCTTTGTACCTTTGACGTGTGTTATGCGGTGCTGTGCAACGCAGCACCCCTCAGCGTGATCCTGGCTCGACAGGACCCAAAGGGGTCGTGTCAACTTGTTGCAAAGAGATATGCACAAGTAGAAGGTTTAGATTATGATGAAACTTTTGCTCCCGTAGATAGGCTTGAATCAATTCGTATCTTGCTTGCTTTTGCAACTCACCATGATTTCAAGCTATACCAAATGGATGTGAAAAGCGCTTTACTCAACGGTCCAATCAAGGAGGAAGTGTGCGTGGAGCAACCACCCGGATTTGAGGACGATAAGTATCCTAACCATGTCTTTAAACTTCGGAAATCCCTCTATGGCCTCAAACAAGCTCCTAGAGCTTGGTATGAGTGTCTTAGAGATTTTCTTATTAAAAATGGTTTTAGGATTTATTTGTGTGCCAAATATATGTCGATGACATTATATTTGGTTCTACTAACAAAGTTATTTGTGATGAGTTTTCAAAGATAATGACTGAAAGGTTCGAGATGTCAATGATGGGGGAATTGAAGTTCTTCCTAGGATTTCAAGTCAAACAACTCAAGGAAGGAACGTTCATAAGTCAAACCAAGTATACTCAAGACATACTTAAGAGGTTCGACATGGACAAAGCCAAACCCATCAAGACTCCCATGGGAACCAACGGACATCTTGACCTTAATGAAGATGGTCCAAGTGTGGACCAAAAGGTATTTTGTTCCATGATAGGCTCTTTACTTTACCTTTGTGCATCTAGTCCCGATATAATGCTTAGTGTGTGTATGTGTGCACGTTTCCAAGCAGCTCCTAAGGAGTGCCACTTGACAGCCGTTAAGCAAATTCTTAGATATTTGGATCACACTCCTAACCTAGGACTTTGGTATCCCAAGGGATCCAAGCTCAATCTCATTGGATACTCCGATGCCGATTATGCCGGTTGTAAGGTAGATAGGAAGAGCATGTCAGGGACTTGTCAATTTCTTGGTAGGTCCTTGGTTTCCTGGTCGTCAAAGAAACAAAACTCCATTGCCCTATCTGTAGCCGAAGCGGAGTACGTCGCAGCCGGGAGTTGTTGTGCACAACTCCTATGGATGCGACAAACTCTTAGGGACTATGGTTACACTTTGAGCCATATTCCACTCCTATGTGACAATGAGAGTGCCATAAAGATTGCTCACAATCCCGTGGAGCATTCTAGAACCAAACATATTGATATCCGTCACCATTTCCTGAGAGATCACTCTATTAAGGGAGATATCATTATCTCTCATGTTAGGAGTGAAAAGCAATTGGCGGACATCTTCACAAAACCCCTTGATGAGAAACACTTTAGTGACCTAAGGAGTGAACTGAATATCCTAGATTCTCGAAATGTTTCTTGAAGTGTGCACATCTATTTGTTGCTTGTTTATAAACTTCAAAAACCGCATGTTTTCAACATACTACTCTAATCTCTCTTACTCTATGAAAACTATGTTCAAAAGGACCCTTTGTCAAATATGGTCATTGTTTGGTTGATGTATGCTTACTGACCATGTTTGCCAAAGATATTTGCAAAAACTTGTCCAAAAGGATCATATTCTTGAACTAAAACTCAAATTATATGAATTTTAGCTTGTAGCCGGACTAGTCTGTCTATGAGGCCGGACAAGTCCGTCCCTAGAGAAGTCCGGCTCTGGTCCGTCAAACGGACTTGTCCGGACACCGAACCCGGACTAGTCCGGCCCCGCAAGACACGTGTCACCATCGGAGCTCACCCCTGTGGAAGGGATGAGGTCCGGTCCCATGGGACACGTGTCGCCATCGCAGCTCACCTCTGTGGAAGGGATGAGGTCCGGCCCCACGGGACACGTGTCGCCACGGGAGCTCGCCTCTAAGGAGAGAAAAGGCCCCGACCCGCTGGACACGTGTCGCCACGGGAGCTCACCTCCGAGGGGAGGAGAGGCCCCGGCCCGCTGGACACGTGTCGCCACGGGAGCTCGCCTCTGAGGAGAGGGGAGGTCCGGCCCCGCCGGACACTTGGCATCCTCGGAGCTCGCCTCTGAGGATAGAGGAGCCCGGCCCCGCTAGACACGTGGCGCCCTCGGAGCTCGCCTCTGAGGAGAGGGGAGGTCCGGCCCCGCCGCACACGTGGCGCCCTCGGAGCTCGCCTCTGAGGAGAGGGGAGGTCCGGCCTCGCCGGACACGTGGCGCTCTCGGAGCTCGCCTCTGTGGAGAGGGGAGGCCCGGCCCCGCTGGACACGTGGTGCCTTCGAAGCTCACCCTAGCAGTGGCCACGTGGCAAGGTCGGACTTCGTAGCGGACAAGTCCAAGCCGGACTAGTACGCTTGGGGAGGCCGGATAAGTCCGGCCCTAGAGAAGTCCGGCTCTGGTCCGCCAACCGGACTTGTCCGAACACTTAACCTAGACTAGTCCGACCCCTGGGGACTTAACCTCCCAGGGGCAGCCAGACTTCTCTCTTCACGGACTAGTCCGCTCACATTCTCTCTCAACCTAGAAGCGCCCACAAATTGGCGATTTTCGCTTTCCTCCACCAAAAATCTTGTCCAATCCACAGATTGGAGACCTAAGGTGTGCGTAAACCCTTCCCCGGGCTTCGTTACTCAAGTTTCAACTCCAAAATTCATCACATTTAAGGATTTAAAGATGTATTCTTGACCTAACCAAAAATCCTTCCTTTTCTTCACTCTTAGGTCTTTTGATAAAAACCTCTTCACAAATGTTGTTCCTAGTGTCGATGCGATCATAGCCTAGGAGTATCGCAACTTAATTCAAAGTTCTTGTGAAAATTGTTAGGGTTCTTTCTGTATAACCTGGACTAGCCCGGTTTTGGGCGGACAAATCCGTTCTCGAGCAGACTAGTCCGGTCCTTTAATGGACAAGTCCGGTTTACACAGAACAAACTCCAACTTTAGCCATTTCTTATGAATTCCCTTGCAATATTCCACTTCCTTGACCTCTAATATCCTATCTCTCAGAAAATATGTCGAACTCCGACCAAAGCTCTCCCCTTCCAAGTCCCACGGCCAAGGAGGCTCGACAAGCCCTTCATCGGCACATTGCCGAAAAAAGGGCAGCAAAGGAGGCCCAAGCGGCTAAAGAAACCGTACGTCGAGACGCAAGAACAAAGAAGAAGAATGATCTCGACGAGGAGGCACAAATTGCCCAAGCCGTTGAAGAATCCTTGAAGGATTAACTGAGAAAGAATAGGGTCGAACGTGAAGCCTAGAGCTCCCAAGCTGCTAGTGCCTCAGAGCCCAAGAGAAAGAGGCTGGTCACATTGGGAGATAAAGAGGAGGAAATGGAATCCGAGGGTATGGTTCCTCGTGATCCAAAGAAGGGTAAGGCTCCACTTCTTGAGCAGCCCAAGAACAAAAAGGCAACTGCCAAAGCACCGACAAACAGAGCAGGAGGGATAAAAATCAGAGAGAAAGGGCAACCGAAGCCCATCGGCCCCTTAAAGATGGCTGCCCCTGCTAGAGACCCAAACCGGCAGCCCAACACTCCGGCATTTGTATTCAAAGGAAAGGGGGCTGAAAAGGCGAGAAGGCTGAGGATGGATAAAGTCTATGACTATGAGAAGCACACAACCGACCCTAGGTTTTGGTGTGACTTTCACTGCGATTACTACCGTTTGGTGTACCTAAAAATGAAGACCCCAGTCACTCAAGCTCAATGGGTAGATTGGGACTACATGGCCAAAAGGGAGCACAAAGCTTTTGATGCAGTGATTGAAGCCACAGAGCGCCATGGAATCAAGGAAATCATGAGATTCAAGTACGACTGGAACATTGAGGTAATTGTGCAGTTCTACACCACTGTGTACTTCTCCACCTACGGTGACCAGAAAATCACCTGGATGACTCATGGAGAGCAGTACTCAGTCACCTATGAGAGGTTTGCACAGATACTTGGACTTGAGGAGCACTTGGATCATGAGATTATCATTTCCAATCTCAAGGCAGTGGATAGGGATCAACTTGACTATATGTATCCTAGTCATGTTCCCTATGAGGTCGGGCTTGCTACGAACATCAAGCCGTTCTATAGCATCCTCAACCGGATTCTGAGGAGGACCATTGCCCCCAAGGATGGAGATGCAGGGGTAATTCAAGGAAACTTAAGGCATCTCCTCCTCTTGATAGATGGTGAAGAGAAGTTCAACCTTGTTGAGCATATTTATGATGACATCTTCAACATCTCTCACACTCCCAACCGCTCATGTGGTTATGCACCGTACGTCATGTGCCTAATTGAGAAGGTGTCAGGGATAATATTTGTCAAGGATGTCACTCATCGACCTCTCCGTCCTCAGCTACCCCCCATTCTGCCAGAACTCTCAAGGAGAAAAAATGCTCAACCTCCGTCTAGCTCAGCGGCTCCCCCATCATCTCCTCCTCCGCAGTCCATGAGCGGATTCTTCAAGTGCTTCAACGCACTTTTCACCTCCTGTCGACGTGTGGAGGTCCGGACTCGACGCATGGAGAGGCGTCAGGAGAAGTACCTCAAGGCTGTGTGTGACAAGTTTGAGGTACTCATGTCTCCCCCTGAGGAGAGTGATGGGGAACTCACTCCATATCCAGAGTTCACCGCTGATGAGCTCGCCTAGTTCAGGGAAGATGGAAGCTCTTCCAAGGCCGTGCCTCCATCCACCACCGCCGACGAAGAAGAAGATGATATGGAGGCTATGGAGAGCGATGAAAATGGCGATGAAAAAGAAGACGAAGAAGATGACGAGTAGACTTAGGCGTATCTTCCTCCCTCCTTTCCTTTTTGGTGCCTTGATGCCAAAGAGAAAGATATGTGAAAAGGATGTCCTATTTTTTATGATCTTCTAGTCTCATAATAGATCTTTTGGACATGACTCTTTGGACATGTCTATCTATGTTTTATGTTTTATGCATGCCTATCTTTTGTGTAACACTACGTATTGGATTTTATGGCTGTTTTATGCTTATTGTCTTATCACATTTTTAATTTTGAGCGCAACACGTAGGCACCCCACCATAACATGTGAATGTATGCCAAATCCCCTCTTTTACTCTTGCATACATTCAGGGGGAGTTTTGCATACGTACACTTGTTATAAAAATAAAATTTTTACCTCTTATGTTGAAACTTAATGTGTCGTTATCAATCACCAAAAAGGGGGAGATTGTAAGTGCATCTAGGCATCCCCATGGGTTTTGGATGATTGATGACGACAAATTAAGAGACTAATGAGCTGAGATGATCATAAGCACAGGACCTTTCCAAGGCGGGCACCTAAACTCTCAGAAAATGGAAAAAGATGAAGAACGGCGTCGAAGACTCGAAGAGTAGAAATTAGGATTTCACTTGAGTATTTAGTAGGCTAGCCGTGTAAAAGAAAGTGTGTGTGTGTCAAGTGCATTGAGATCATAGAAGAGAGCTCAATGCGTTAGAATGTCAAATCCTTAGTGGAGAGAGGTAGAGAGGTAAAGTTGGGCAGGCCGGACTTGTCCAGGGGAAGAGACCGGACTAGTCCGGAAGTCCTACGGCTTAGTCCCTTTTAGGACGGACTAAGAGTTCCTGACTGAGATCGTACCTGTCTGTTTTGGTCGGACTAGTCTGTTTCTCTCTAGGTGAGAGGGTTTTTGGGGCTAAGTCCTGGTAGACCGGACTTATCTGCTTGAGTGGCCGGACTAGTCCGGGCTAGCCAGACTTGTCTGTTTTCGCACAGACTAAGAGTTCCTGTGTGAGTTTGGGCTAGTCCGTTCTATGGCGGACTAGTCCATATGGGTGTGAGATGAGAGCTCCCACGGCTATGTCCTGGTGGACCGGACTTGTCCGCCTTAGTGGCCAGACTAGCTCGGGTCCTCCAGACTTCTTCTTTCTCACCCGGACAAATAGTTCCTGTGTGAGATCGGACTAGTCTGGTGTGAGGCGGACTAGTCCGGACTTTCGGTAGGTGGCAACGGTTGGCTTTGGGACTTCTATAAAAGGAGATGCCCCGATGTCATTTAGAAAAATCAAGGAACCCTAGCGACGCAACAACGATCCAAGAGCCCCGCTAAGCCTTCTCTCTTGCCTACTCACCCTCTAGAGCCAATTCTTAATTGAATTTGGGTGTGTGAGAAGAGGAGAAGGAAGAACTTCACGTTTAGGATCTTGGAGTGATCTCGTGCACTTGGTGTGATCTGTGGCTTGTGAGATCTGTGAAGTTTGTGGAAGTGATCAAGTGGGAGCCTCGGATTGTGAGCAACCCCAAAACTTTGTAAGTTCACCCTTGAGATAGTGAAGAACCGTGTTGTCCTTAGTGGCGACTTGGTGAGGAAAGGGTTGTTAGACCCGGTCCTTTGTGGACTCCTCAACGGGGATGTAGATTCCTGAGTGGAATCAAACCTCGGGAAAAAATCCTCAGTGTCTCTCTTGCATGTACATTTCTTTGAAGATCAAGATTGCTTAGGGTTTCTTTTAATTATTTCGCTATACATCGTCACACTCTTGCAATTCATTTCAATATTCTGTCACACTTGTCGTATAGAAGTGCTAGTTGTCTCATCCACATTTTGTTAAACTAAAATTTGGAGAAAGACCCTTAAAAGTAAAGTTTTAGATCTTTCCGGCAGTTTGACCAGATTAGTCCGCCTACAAGGCATATTAGTCCGGACTTTTAGGCCCTTCCAGCAGGTTGATCGGACTAGTCCGCCCCTGAGCCAGACTAGTCCGACTCCTGAGTTCTAATCTCGTTTAATTAAGTCATTTCAGGTATTTTAGCCTATTCACCCCCTCTAGGCAATTTCAAACCCCCGTGTTGTCATCAACCTCTCGCACTTCTTGTACTGCTTGAGAAGATGTCTCGCGGTGAAAGCTCCACACCTCATAATGTGACATGTAACCGTTTTGACCCAAGTGTATAGAAAGAGACATTTTATCAAACCACTTTGTGTTTCGGCATTTTGTACATGGGCACCGCACCTTATCGATCGTCGACAACTAAAAAGCTCGATCTACAAAAGCATCTGTCGTTATGAACCATTCTCTGAGTGATCATCTTTCTTGTTCCAACCAGTATACATCCAACTACGGTCTTCACCCATGTTTGAGGCTACAGATTAAAGACAAGGAAAATATCGTTAACTTAAACTTTACTATATGTCAAGAACCTACTTCTATTGGGATGGATAGGTCCTAAACCCACCCAAGAGTGACCGAGAGGAACGTGCTTATGATGAGGCGCCCGGTCCGAATCTAGATGAAATTTCGGCAGCATAACCCCGCTCTTCTCCAACTACACGCCCGATAATGGTGCAGCGGAGAACATCAGGGTTACACTGTCAAAATCTTGTCCGGACTCAGACCCGCGTCTCGTCATGGTCCCACCTAGGCTGTCCAAAAAGGAACAATTCCCAACCTACCCAGCTCACATGTGTATTGCATGTGAGACGGGCCGGTTCGAAACGGGTGATGCATATTCTAAAAGTTTACGTTACTCATTCAGTTTTGACTCATTTACGAGATAGAGAGAGGAAAGAACAAAAAAAGAGAGAGATACAGGGGGGAGGAATAGGGGTGACCGTCAACGCGCGGGTCTGCGTCAATGCCAAGGTTTTTTAGTCGCCTAATCGACTCTAGTCGCCTTAGGAGCGACTAGGGCGACTAGGTCAACTTGTCATCGACTAGGGCGACTAGTCGAGCCCCTAGTCGTCCAGTGTATTTTAGCCCTAATCGGCCGACTAGTTTTCTAGTTGCCTTGATCGCGTCGTTGTCCCTGATCGACCGTCAGCGTCCGAGCGGGGGGCGCTCGTAGCGGCGGCCCCAACGAGTGCTTGGCGTCCACACCGGCATTGCTCGCCTCCGTGCCCGTCTCGATGATTGTCATACTAATTACTGTCCTACTACCGTCCTAAATAACATATTATACATGCTCTCATAACGGTGTACATAGCTAATTAACCACCGGGAAGCAAATAATTACACTCAAATTTCTAACAAATTTCAACTAAATAATAAAATAAAACAAATAATTAACAAATAAACACACTAAATAATAAACAAAGACAATTTACAACTAAATAATCAAATAACCAAACTAATTAATGAACTAAGTAATATAACTAACCAATTAACCAAATAACTAACTAATTGAACAAATAAACAATCACCAATATTATTCAAATAACTAAATTACAAAATAAATACTAAACTAACTGAATAAGAAACTAAACTATAATTAAGTAACTAAATTAAGTAAAAAATTAACTCACTAACTAAACTAATTAGTAAAGTAACTAAATTAAGTAACAAATGAACTAATTAACTAATTATACAACTAATAAAAAATAAATTACGCTTAGCTCGAAGTGGCGGCGAGCACGGGGCGGGCTCGGGGCAGCTCGGCGCGGCGGGGGGAGGCCGGGGCGACGCGGGCCGGGGGAGGCTGGGGCGAAGCCGGGCCGGGGATGCCTGGGCGGCGCCGGGCGGGGGAGGCTGGGCGGCACCAGTGCGGCGGCACTTGGGGGTGGGGGAGGCCTGGGCGGCGGCGGCGGCAAGGCGGCGCGCGGGGGCGGCGGTGACCACATTAATTACGACGGCTTTAGGGCTAGCCGTCGTAAATTGAGGCTAACTTACGACGGCCGCCACCAGACCGTCATAAGTAAGCCTCAATTTATGACGGCCGGAAGTAACCGTCGTAAATAACATTGTTTATGACGGCTAACCCTAAGTCCGTTGTAAATTAACTTGGCTGTCGTAAATCATGTTTTTTCGTGTAGTGTTGGGGAAAAACCCTAGCTGCAGCCCAAGAATCCCCCTAGAGATTTTTCTCCCCCCAATTAATCTCAACGCTTGGTTGAAAATATTTGCTAAAATCCTAGCCCCTAGTCCCCACCTTTCCCCAAATTAAACCCAGCCATTGATTGAAATATTTGCTGAAATCCTAGCTCCCTTGGCTGTTTTCCCCCTTATAAATAAAACCCTCCCCCAAGCCGCCACCCTGCCCCGAAATCCCCTGTTCGCCACCCCCTTCTGCCAGCCCTGGTCGCCGCCCCTGCTGCCTGCCTTGGCCGCTGTCAAAGCTCTGCCCCGTCGCGCCGTCGACGGAGAAGGAGACCCCAGTGCCCCTGCCCTGGCCGCAACTCTGTTCTTCCCCATGGAAAAAACCCCAGCCGCTGCATTGATCATCAAGGGGAGCTCCAGCTGCTGCCATTGCAAGAAGAAGGCCAGCCGCAGAGGAGGAGAGTTGGAAGAAGAGAGGTAGGACCCGTCACCCCTCGTGCAACGTCGCTACTGTCATCTCACACCCCGCTGCACCACACCCTGTGAACAGGAGCTACTGCACGTAAGTAGGACAGCCCCCGGTTTAGGTTTGATGACGGTTTGATATAATACCGAGATTAAGATCATAACCACGTTCCAATTGATTTCCAGCAGCACCGATCGTCATAAAACCCCACTAAACCTAACTAAAACTCACATAAGCACCTGCAAACCAGTCACTATAAGTTGCATTATAGGATTTGCATGCATCCACGTCATCGCATCTTGAGAAAATTGTGTGCATGATATTGATTGTTGTATTTCTTTGTATGTACGTGATCATGAGTAAAAGGACATGCTCAAGAGGCCGTCTACGAGGACCTCCAGCACCAAGACTTCGACACGTTTGAGCAACACGTACTGCGGGAACAAGGCAAGTGCCCCTTGACCATATTGAACCTACGTTTAAACTGTTTTGCTTGTGAAAATTGTATGCTCAGATCAACTTGATGGGAAATCCATTTTGTAGGAGTTTACTAGCGTTTTTAGCCACCCTTGTCGCCGGGAACTTGTTGAGTTGGGTATGGTCGTTTTCTCTTTTGCACCGCATGCTTACAGGATTTTTCGAGAAAACTGAAATAAACTTTTTTATCTACTGCACTCATAAAGATTAAAGAAGATGAGAACATGATGATGTTAATGAGCATGGAAACGGGGAGATCTAGGAAATCTTGGCTTGTGGTTATGTGTGAATGAAGATGGTGGTTTGCTTGCCTTAGATCTAAGGACCGCTTCATGTGAGAAGATGCCAGGAAAACAGTGCCACCACAAGGCCAAATATGGGTGCGGTTTAGTTGATTAATTAGGTGTCTTGCTAGCTTGTTATGGAGCATTGGATGGTGTGGGGAATGGAAGTCGAGGAGGACTTCCCTGTGAACTGCATGGCACACGAGGGGGCCTATGGGTGGGAGAATGGAGATTCGAGCCTGCCGGTGAAACCTCAGTGGGTCTGTACATTCTAGTAGCCCCTTTGTAAAGGCTAATTTTGATCTCTTGGTCATACACTGACGGTCGTGTAGTGGCAGAATGGAGGTTTTCTCTAGTCGCCGACGGGTGACGAAATCACAAACTTGTGGGTAAAGTGGTGCCACCTCTGCTGAGTGTAAAACTATCATGATAGCCGTGCTTCCGGTTACAAGCACCTGGCCAACTTCCATGATTAGAGGCAAAACTTGGGATGGTTATTCGGGTATGGTTATGGTAATGTCATTCGGGACTGGATTCGTACTTGTTTTGGTTATGATTATGATATTGGATTCGGTTATGTGAATATGTGTTGATAATTGAGAAATTGTGAATATGAGATAGCTTGAGAATGAGCATTGGCTTGTTAAGATTTGATAGATGATGAAGTATGATGGTATTGAACATGAGTGATGATGAATTACTTGGATATGTTGGGAATTAACTCACCTAGACATTGTAGACTGTTTTCTTGTGATCGTGAAATAAAACTTGCTTGCTGCAATGAACCCCTTTATTGTTTTGAGTGCAAAACTTTAGGGGAAACCCCTAAAGCGGTTTTATTGAGAGTAAGCCCTACATAGTCTATTACAAGGGAAGTAAACTTCCTTGACCTGAACTCCAAGCTACATGTTGGTGTTTTCCCGAGATGAAAAAAACCCCTATAGGCTTTCAACCCATGCATGGATTCTGTTTCTGTTTGTCTCTTTGATACGTACACACTGGAGTAACAATGAAGATTTAAAGCATGATTTCCAGTTCTGAACTGAAGGCATTATCCCCCTAAAGATTTTGTTGTTGTGTTGTCTCCAGATCTCCCAGGAAGCCGTTGCTATTACCTCTAGGAAACTTGAGTGATTCCAGCTTCTGTTAGCCGTCTCAATGGTGTCGAAGAAATCCAGATTATGATTCCATTGAATCCCAATTATGGTCCAGCAGGCATTGGAAAAATAGATGATATGTCAGCTCTTCTGCATCTAGATTACAAAGCACACAGGAGTAGTCATCCCCCTCTATCTTGATTTTTTTCTTTTTAGCAAGTTTCTGGAATTTAGGCGGTCCCCGAATAGCAGCCACATGAATATCTTGATTTTCTTGAGTGTTCTTGATTTCCATATCCATTGAAACGGAGGTGGAGGGCTGATGTGAGTGAAATATGAGAGGTATACTGTCTTTGTGCAGTATTGCTCTTTGTGCTTGCTTTCCATCCAAATGTCTCTCTGTTGGCCCCTATCTAGCACATGGGTTACCAGCTCCATCATGCTGCCAAGCTGTGCATGTGCTTGTTGCGAAAGAGGATGGAAGAAATGTTGATGTATATCTTCATGGTGGCAAAACTGATGGAACGAAATCTTCGGCTCCTTCACAAATGTATACAAGGCGTTGAAGTCTCTGTGAAGGAGGTGGCCTTCCCAATTGTCATGCCACATACTTATTGTGTCTCCCGTGCCCACCCTGATGGTTGTTTGTGCTCTAAAGACATCCCAAAGGCTAAGCACATCTCGTCACCAAAATGATCCTCTTTCTTTCGTGTACTGGGGTGGTTTTCCATTATTGCAATGTGACTGTAGGATGAGATTCACCCAGGGGATGTCTTGATGATTGTAAATCTTGAATAGGAATTTAGTGAGCAGGGATGCATTCATTTGTTTCATACATTTGATACCTAGTTCACCTTTGTCTAGCGGGGCAGTGACCTCTTTCCATGCCATCAGTGGCTTTCCTTTTCCGGCAATATCTGAGCCTCTCCAGAGACAAAGTTTCCTGACTTTGTCAATGGCATGTATCACATGTTTATTTAGCTTGAGTGTGCACATTGCATAGATCAGGATGGTGGAGATGACACTGTTGATCAACGTGCACCCCCCCATTGATAGCCAGGTGACTGCAGATGTGAGCTTCCTCTCTATCTTAGTCACAATTAAGGCAAAGTCTTCCGCTTTTGGCCTTGTCAACCCCATTGGTAATCCTAAGTAAGTGAATGGGAAGGTGCCAATTTGGCATCCCAAGGTACCAGCCATCACCTGAGATTGTTCCTGACTTAGATTAACTGGCATTAGCTAAGACTTCCCCCAGTTCACTCTTAAGCATGTAGCATGCCCTATAGTGTGCAACAAACTTTTTAGGAAGTGAAGTTCACGCTGGTATGCTTTGACAATCATTAGTGTATCATCTGTATATTGTACAACAACAACCAAGCCTTTATCCCAAGCTTGTTGGGGTCGGCTAGACATGAAACCCAATATCAATGAAGTAAAAGAGAGGAAGAGTTATAAGAACAAGGAAAAAAGAAAAAAAAGAAAAAAAGAAAGAAAAAAAGAAAAAAAAAGAAAAAAAGAAAAAAAGAAAAAAGAAAAAGAGAAAAGAGAAAAGAAAAAAGAAAAAAAAAAGAAAAAGAAAAAAGAAAAAAGAAAAAAGAAAAAAAACAAGACTACGATTTTGGCACATGGATTGCTACTTTCCATGCGTTCCTATCATGAGCTAAGTCTCTGGATACATTCCAATCTCTCAAATCTCGTTTTACCGCCTCCTCCCAGGTCAACCTTGGTCGTCCTCTACCCCTCCTAATATTTTCTCTACCTCTTAAAATCCCACTGTTAACCGGTGCTTCTGGAGGTCTCCGTTGGATATGTCCAAACCACCTAAGTCGATGTTGGACTAACTTCTCTTCAATCGGCGCCACCCCTACCTTATCTCGAATCACCTCATTCCTTATTCGGTCTCTTCTCGTGTGCCCGCACATCCACCGTAGCATGCGCATCTCTGCGACACTCATTTGTTGGACATGTTGTCGTTTAGTTGGCCAACATTCCGCCCCATAGAGCATCGCGGGTCTGATCACCGTCCTATAGAACTTCCCTTTTAGCTTTTGTGGGACTTTCCTATCACATAGGATTCCAGAGGCTTGTCACCATTTCATCCACCCTACCTTGATCCTGTGGCAAACATCCTCATCAATATCACCATTGCTTTGTAACATTGATCCTAAGTATCGGAAAGAGTCCCTTCTAGGTACTATTTGTCCTTGTAGACTAACATTTCCCTCTTCAAGACCAACACCACTAAAGTCACACCTCATATACTCGGTTTTGGTCCTACTAAGTCTAAACCCATTGGACTCTAAGGTTTGTCTCCATAACTCTAATTTCTTATCAACACCATGTCTAGTTCCATCTACCAGCACTACATCATCAGCAAAGAGCATGCACCAAGGGATATCCCCTTGTGTATCCTTCGACACCTCATCCATCACCAAGGAAAAGATGTATGGGCTCAAAGCTGATCCTTGATGTAGTCCTACCGTGATAGGAAATGCATCAGTCTCACTATCACTTACGTGCACACTTGTCCTAACATTCTTGTACATATCCTTGATAAGGCTAATGTACTTTGTTGGCACTTTATGTTTCTCTAGTGCCCACCACATGACTGACCTTGGTATCTTGTCGTACGCCTTCTCCAAGTCGATGAACACTATATGCAAGTCCTTCTTCTGCTCCCTATATCTCTCCATAAGCTGACGAAGCAAGAAAATTGCCTCCATTGTAGACCTCCCAGGCATAAAACCAAACTGGTTTCTAGTGACATTGGTCACTTTCCTCAGGCGGTGTTCAATCACTCTCTCCCAAAGCTTCATAGTATGACTCATAAGCTTAATGCCTCGATAATTAGTACAACTTTGAATATCTCCTTTATTTTTGAAGATAGGTACTAATATACTTTTCCTCCATTCTTCAGGCATCTTGTTTGACCGAAAAATGTGGTTGAATAGCTTTGTGAGCCATACTATTGCCACGTCCCCAAGACATCTCCACACCTCAATAGGGACATCGTCAGGGCCGAGGGCCTTTCCTCCTTTCATCCTTTTTAAGGCCTCCTTAACCTCAAACTCTTGTATCCTCCGCACAAACCGTCTGTTGGAGTCATCAAAGGAGTCATCCAACTCAACCATAGTGCTCCCATTCCCATCATTGAATAGCCCATTAAAGTAATCACACCATCTATTCTTAATCTCTTCATCCTTCACTAAAATGCGGTCAGTCTCATCTTTGATGCATTTAACTTGATTGAGATCCCTCATCTTTCTCTCGCGGATTTTTGCTACCTTGTATATGTCCTTTTCACCTTCTTTTGTCTCTAGTCTCTCATATAACTTATCATAGGACTGTCCTCTTGCCTTACTCACATCCCGCTTTGCATTCTTCCTAGCCTCTTTGTACTTAAGCATGTTGCTTGCGCTTCTATCATTATGCCAACTCTTGTAACACTCCTTCTTCTCCTTAATGGACTTTTGTACATCCTCATTCCACCACCAAGTGTCTTTATCTACAAGTTTCTTTCCCTTTGTCACACCGAACACCTCACTAGCTACCTTCCTAATGCAAGTTGCCATCTTCATCCACATACTATCTGCATCTCCATTTTCTGCCTAGGGTCCTTCTTTGATCACCCTATTTTTAAAGGATTCTTGTGATTCTCCCTTCAACTTCCACCACTTTGTTCTTGTGATTTTGACACCTTTGTCCCGCAAAGAGCATGTATGGAAGCAAAAGTCAGCTACCACAAGCTTATGTTGTGTCACAACACACTCCCCCGGGATCACCTTACAATCTAGACACTCCCGTCTATCCTTTCTCCTAGTGAGGACAAAGTCAATCTGGCTAGAGTGTTGGGCACCACTAAAGGTCACTAGGTGAGATTGCCTCTTCCTAAAGAGGGTGTTAGCTATCAACAGATCATAGGCTACGGCAAAGTCTAGGATGTCCTTACCCTCTTGATTTCTATCACCGCATCCAAAACCTCCATGTACTCCCTCAAATCCTAGATTAGTTGCACCCACATGACCATTGAGATCTCCCCCTATGAGGAGTTTCTCGGTTATCGGTACACTACTAACCATATCCTCCAAGTCCTCCCAAAATTGCCTCTTAGCACTCATGTTGAGCCCAACTTGTGGGGCATAAGAACTAATGACGTTCAAGACAATGTCCCCAATTACTATCTTGATTAAGATGATCCTATCCCCTCGTCTTCGAACATCCACTACTCCATCCTTAAGACTCTTATCTATTAGAACACCTACGCCATTCCTAGTCCCAGCCGAACCAGAATACCAAAGCTTGAAACCGGTATTCTCGACTTCTCTCACCTTTTGACTCGCCCATCTAGTCTCTTGTACACAAAGGATATTTAGTCGTCTCCTAATGGCAACATCTACTAACTCACGTAGCTTCCCCGTCAAGGATCCTACATTCCAACTACCCACCCGAAATCTATGTTCCTCGGCTAGCTTCCTTACGCTTTGCACCCGTCGAGTAAGATGCAAAGACCCTTGCTCACTTATCACTACATCCGGGCGATGATGTAGCGCGCCACTAAGGTGGTGGCAATCCGGCCCTTGCTCATTTAACACCATATCCGGGTTCCGATATGGCGTGCCACTAAGGCGGTGGCGACCCGGCCCTTGCCCACTTAACACCATACCCGGGTTCCAATATGGCGCGTCGCTAAGAGGGTTACACCACAACGAATTTCTATTGGGTTTCATTTCCATGAGAATGGCTAAGTGTAAGTTGTTGGCTCGCCAAGCCTATCACAACCCCCTCCTCCTTTACCCGGGCTTGGGACCGGCTATGTCATTACAACATAGGCGGAGTTATCATCTGTATATTGTACAATTGGAAATTTCATGTTGTCCGGTTGCCTGATGGGTATTGATAACAAGCCTAACCCAGCAGCTTTGTTAACCAACACCTGCAATATCTCAGCTGCAAGGATAAATAATAAAGGAGATAAGGGGTCACTTCTTTCTTGCACTGGAAGGCTTTTCCTGGCACACCATTAAGCAGTACGGTTGAGGTAGCTGATGTTAAAATGTCTCATCCACCGAACCCACTGCCCCAGAAAGCCCATGTATTCTAGCATTGTTAGTATAAAACTGTGCTCGACCATATGAAATGCCTTCTCAAAGTCAAGTTTGAGAACCACAATGCTTTCTTTGGACTTGCTGCATTGATAAAGGTATTCATAGGCCCATGCCATACAATACTGGATTGTTCTGTGTCTGATGAATCCATATTGATTATGTGTATTGTCTCTTTGATTTTGCTCTGTAGACGTATGGATAAAACCTTGGTGATCAATTTGACGGAGGTGTTGAGCAGAGAAATTGGTCTATAGTCAGTAACCTGTAACACCCCAAAATCCTGTTAAGAGGGGAATTTCAAAATTTTTGGACGTGTTGCATGTATTGCAAAAATTTAAATTCAAACTGGAATTCAATTTAAACTCAAAACAGAAAAGAAATAGAAAAAGAAAAAGGAAAACAGAAAAAAACCGGCCAGTGGGCCGAAACCCACCAGCCGGCCCACCGATCCCGCGCCAGCCCGCAGCCGCGCGCGCCCCCTTCTTCCCACTGACATGCGGGGCCTGCCAGTCTTTCTTCTTCCTCGCGCTCGCGCCCGCGCTCGGCCGGACTCTCTCACCCCGAATCAAAACCGACCCGGATCCCTGCGTATCCCAGCCGAATTTCGTTCGTGGGCGACACAAACTCGATCACAACCGAACGCCGCCCTTCCCCCGTCTATAAAAACCCCGACATCGTCCCGTTTTTCCCCACGATCTGCCGATTTTCTCTCCAGTGAGAACCCGAGCCCCTCCGGCGAATTCTGCCCGATCTACGCTCGGGAATTCCGATCTAACTCGCTGGTCTTAATCCACCGCCTCCGGGGAACCTCGCAGGTGCTGAAAACGCGGTGGTTTGCGGTTCAAACACAGCGCCGACGAGCCTCGCCGTGAATTCACCTCGGACCTCGTCGCCGACCGCCTTCCAGGACCTCCGAGCTCAAGAAAACCCCCGAGGTGAGATCCCCGACCTCCCCTCTACCGATCTATGCCATAAAATTACAGTTCTAGGAAGAATTTACGAAGATCCGAAACTCTCCGCCGAGATCGCCGGCTCCCGCCGCCGTGCGCCGCCGGGCAGCGCCGCCCGCGCTCGATCAGAGCGACGTGGCCGCTTGTGCGCCGTTTATTTTAAATCGCACGGTAGAGTTTAAATCCCCGCGTACCGGTTCGACGTTATAATCTCAGTCATCTGTTTTAAATCGGACGGTCCACGTCAGCCCCGCGTTATAAAGACTGGAATTCTTACGCGCTACCCCCTGGGGTTCTCGGGAAATAAGAGCTAGCCCCGGAAACTTCTGATCTAGCCCCTGGAACTTCAGAAAATCATGTAAATTCATTTAAAAATCAGTTTTAGCCCCTGGACTTAATAAAAATTAGGAAAAACCCATCTGATAAGTGTAGTTAGACCCCTGGAAATTCTTAAAATAATATAATGGACCCTGTAGTGGGGTGAGTTTACCTTTTTAACCCTATTTGATATTAAAGTTAGGAATTTGAATATGTGGCTAGTATTTAAAATTTAAAAGAGGGGACAAACACATTGTAAATTCAAATTAAAAACTTTCCTAGTACTTTGAAAACTTTGGAGTGAGATAAAAATAGATTTTTGGCTGAAATGAATCTGTTTAATTGATTATTTGCATTTATTAGTTATAGGGACACATTTTTAAGTAGAGAATAATTCTGAAAATTAGTAAAATAAATGTAAAATAGTTCACATCAGAGGAGAGGTTCAAAAATATATTATTTAATATTTTAGACCCAAAACCTATTCTGTTTAGATGAGGTGTCTTACTATTTTCATAATAAAGTTCACATTTAGGCATAGGAAATAAATCTGAAAATATAGCAAGCTAGGTATGAATAACTAGAAAATGATAAATGAAGTTTCTAAAATCCAAAGAATTCAGTTTAGGGTTGGTAGAAGGTCTGAAGACACATATGGGGTAGGAAAATGCCTTCCATGCACACTTGGTAGCTAAAAGGGTGTATCAATTGAATATAAGGAATTTATTTAAATTTGGAAACTCATATATATAGTAGGCAAACATAAATATGAATACTAAAGTAGAAATCATTACACATGTTTAAAAATGCATGAAAGCCAAATCAACACACATAGAGTAACCATAACACATAGAAATGTGAATAGCTTTCATAAGTGTGAATGTGTGGTTTGAATGAAGTGGAAGTGTGAACTATGTCTTATGGATTGTTGTTTTCTTTTGCTATGTGTGATGGTATGAGTAGAACCTGCTCCAGAGCATGTTCTTCCTTTCCAAGATCAGGACTACCCATTTCAAGAGCAGCAGGAAGAAGGCAAGTGTCCTTGACCACTTTGTTCCTATACTAGGATGTGTAGATAGAATTATTTGTATTGTAAATTGAAATATGAAACCCATGCTAGGAAGTTTCCCTAGAATTGCATTACCTTGTTTTCCTTGAAGCTTGGGTTGGGATTTGCTTTATTATGTCATTCATTCATATTACTTATGCTTAGCCATGCTTAGAATGGGATAAGTGGGATATGATATCATCAACTTGTTTACCTTATTCTTGAATGCGATATTATGAGTTATGTAGAGGTAGGGATCGAGGCAAGTTGGATGTTTGTGTTGGTGCTGGGTGCACGAGACTCGGGTTTGTGTTTAGTACTTGCCTGGATCCTAAGGACCGGTTCATGGAGCATGTAACCTGGCTTTACCGTGCCAACCACATGCTGAGATGGGGCAGCTTGGCCAATTAATTAGGTGTATCCCCGGCGTAGTATGGGTGTGTTGGATGGTGCGGGGAATAGGTGTCAGCTGGACTACCTTATGAACCGCAAGGCTCAAGAGGGGGCCACTGCAGCGGGGTTGGAGCCTCTTGTATGCTGTTAGGGGTGAAACCTCAGTGGGCCCACGCTCGTCGGGAATCCCTTTGTAAAGGCTTCGTAGTGATCTCCTGGCTACACACCTGAGAAGTGTGAATGTGGTTCGTAGCCACTGGCATAATGGAGGTTCTTTTAGTCCACCCGGCAACGGGAAATGAAATCACTACATGTGGGTACAGTGATACAAACTCTGCAAAGTCAAAACTGTCATGACAGCCGTGCTCATGGTCAAGAGCGGCTTGGACTTATTCATGATTAGAGGATTGATGGCTTTGGAAGTTGAGGATGTTAAGCGGGGAGCTTAACATTGGAATTGATGTTATGGTTATTTGATTCTGATGATGGGTTGGGAGATTGGGACCATTTCACCTGTGCAGTAATGTTGGTGCTTAATAATCTAAGGTGATAGGTATTAATTGAGTAGTGCTTTAACCATGAGTTCAACCTCCCCTTGTTCTAGCCATGCATGACATAACTTTCCCACACTTGCTGAGTTCCATCGGTACTCAACCTTGCATATTTGTTGGTTTATATTGCTGCTCAGGTCAAGATAATGAGGTGGTGTATAATGACCAAGACTTTGGACCCAAAGAAGGTTTCTAAGTTCATGGAGACCGCCGGGCAACGCCTGTGACGGAGCCCTCAAGAATAATATTCCGCTGCTAGTTTATTTACTTGTGATGAACTTATTATTGTCCATCGAGACATTTGCTATGTAAGACTTATTTATATTCGACACCTGACTTGTAATAAATGATGCTTCACTATTTGTCATCACATGTATGAGAAAATGATCCTGGCATACATGAGATATTCACTTGGTTGTTCTTCGGAAAAACCGGGTGTGACAGAAGTGGTATCAGAGCCAAGGTTGCCCGTAGGAATGTGGACCTAGGTAGAAATGGACGTATTTAAGGGCCCTATTTTCTTAAAAACTATTTTACAAGGTGTGTGTTGAAAAGTGTTATTTAATAGAGTCACTTTCTTCATCTTACCCCAACTTTCACTCAAAATAGGACTTTTTGTTTAAAAGTTTAACTAACCTAAGTTTAAATGCTTTTTGTTTTAGATGGTTCGCATGATTCGCACCGCTCGCAAGTCCACAGGAGGGAGAGTTCCCGTAGTTGCCCTTGCCGAAAGAGAGGAGAGCCGTCCGGTGACGTACCTTTCCTACGGATTGGCAGTAGGAGGCTTGTTGCGCCGTCTTCGACGTATGCTCGAAGCCGCCGGCAATACGGGCAAGCTAATCATACACTATAGCTCTACCAGGACCATCCGAGAGAAGAGGGAAGAATGGAGTTCAGAGATGAGGATTATCCACGAAAATCAGCTGCTCAAAATCCACCGCTCTCCAGCTTGTCGAGCGACACAGGTCGATGCGGAAAAGGATGTCACCTGGGAGGCCATCACCTACCAGAGTCACATCTATCGTCGACACCTGGACAGGACTGAGTACATGTATGTCCTCCAGCGCGAGAGTGGTACAACGGAGTATAAGTACTCGCCAGTGCAGCAAGGGACTTCCCATGAGCACACGGACTTGTGCTTGGAGGATGCTGCTATGCTTAGCACTCGATTGCAGGAGTGTCAGCAGGAGCTTCAGGATGTTCGTGACACCTTGAAGGAAACTGAGGCGTTGCTTCAAGCCTGCTTAAGGGCGAGAGAAAGAGGAGATGGGAATGAACTGTGTGTCACCGTGAATGATACATGGACTCCTGACTCCCCAGATCGCCGGGCGATCAGGCGTCGTCGCACTTCTCCACCAGCAGCCTCCCCACCCAAAGCAGAGTCAGAAGGCAGCCGCAATGATGAGGAAGACCCCGAGGAGCCAGCTCAGTGAATACGAGTAGTGTAGAGTCCTTCCCTTAGTTTAGCAGGATGTCAAGTAGTTGAGTCGTTATCTTAGTAATGGTGTGTTAATGATTGGTGTGTGACGTGAGTTGTGGAAGCCATGAGCAATTGTCCACAGCCTCGTCTTCAGATTGTTTTGCTTTGGTGTGTGAACCCACATAAAATAATATTGCATTTATTTTTGTGTGAGATATGAACCCTCAGAAAAGTATAACAAAGCCTCAACACTTTAAAGTACAAACAAGTGAAAGTAGCAAGGTAATAAGTAATGCTTTAAATTAACATTTGGTTGATCATGCTATATGGCTGGAAGAGGAAAAGGTTGTGCTGCCAACCCTGCCAACAACAACGATGAGGCCTGTAACCCTCATCTTTCTGGAGGCCAGGACAGGGGTGGTCGCCGTGAAGGAGTTGATCCCCTCCACCAAATGCTTGAGAATCAAAATCAGCTCATCCAGAACTTGACTCAAGTGGTGGCCAACTTGCATCAAGTCCCACCTCCACAAGCTGCACCACGCCAAGCAAGGTTGAGTGAGTTTCTAGGAACTCAACCTCCAAAGTTTTCAAGTGCTGCTGAACCTCTGGAGGCAGACGATTGGCTAAAGACCATTGAGAGCAAGATGAGGATCATACAGTGCCAAGGGTATGAGAGGGTGCTGTTTGCCTCTCATCAATTGCATGGACCTGCTGCTGATTGGTGGACCGCCTACGTGGCTGCCCATCACGACCCTAAGAACATCACTTGGGAAGAGTTCAAGGGTAGCTTCCGCAACCATTACATCCCAAGGGGTGAACTCAAAAACAAGAGGAAGAAGTTTTTGGGGTTGCAGCAAGGTAACATGACTGTGAGGGAATACCTCACTAAATTTACTCAACTCTCCCGTTATGCCCCACGGGACATAGAGACTGATGAGCAGAAACAAGATTGTTTCGTGGAAGGACTTACCGCAGAAATGCAGTGTGCAATGTCCTCAAATGAGTATGAAAGCTTCCAAAAGATGGTGGACAGAGCGTTTGTGGTAGAAAGGAAGCTGAAGGCCTTGGAAAATGAGAATAAGAGGAAGGCCGGGTGGTCACATCAAGCCTCAGGGAGCAACACCCGCCCACGTCTGATGCAGCAACCCACAGGGCAGACGAACTGTGCTGCGGTACCCTACTCAGCACCAAGAGGGTAAAACCCGAACTACAGGCCTCCGGCAGCACCAATACAGCCACAACGTCAGTTCGTACAGCAGCCTCGCCCCACATATCAACCTCGACCAGCAGGACAAGGACCTCCAAACCAACCCCAAGACAACAAAGGCCAGGCACCTAAGGTTAGGGTGCAATGTTTTAGCTGTGGTGAAGTGGGGCACTACGCCCATAAGTGCCCAAAGAAGAAGCCCACGCAGCCACAACATCAGAATGTAATGAGAGGACGGGTGAACCACGTCACTATGGAGGAAGCACAAGAGGCACCCGACGTGGTAGTTGGTAAGTTTCCTGCCAATTTACACATTGCAACCCTGCTGTTTGATTCTGGTGCTACCCACTCGTTCATTGCTCAAGGGTTTGTTAAGAAGCATGACCTAGCAACAACACAAATGAACCATATGCTAGCCGTAAACTCTCCAGGTGGAGAAATAAGGAAAAGACAAGTGTGTCCCAAAGTGAACCTAGACATTAATAGGGTAGTATTTACTGCTAACCTCATAGTGATAGATTCACAAGGGATAGATATTATCTTGGGTATGGATTGGTTGACCAAACATAAAGGAATCATCCATTGTTCGACCAGAACGGTGGAACTAACTCACCCTAGTGGCACAAGAGTAAAGTTCATAACAATACACGAGCCTAGGAGGGACATTAAATTAAATCAAGTTGAGGTGAAAGTTGAGGAGATCAGGACCATCAGGGAATATCCAGATGTTTTTCTGGAGGAGTTGCCAGGTATGCCTCCCGATCATGAAGTGGAATTCGCAATTGAGCTAGTGCCTGGAACAGCCCCGATATACAAGAGACCTTATCAGATGGACTCCAAGCAGCTGGGAGAACTCAAGGATCATTTGAGAGAATTGACGGAGAAGGGGTATATTCATCCTAGTTCCTCACCATGGGGAGCTCCGGTGATATTTGTGCCCAAGAAGGACGGAACCCAAAGGTTATGCGTGGATTACCGTGCCTTGAATGAGGCAACCATCAAGAACAAGTACCCATTACCCCGCATTGAAGACTTGTTTGATCAGTTGAGGGGAGCTTGTGTGTTCTTGAAAATTGATCTCAGGTCGGGATACCACCAACTCAAGATAAGGCAATCTGATATTCCCAAGACAGCTTTCGTATCTCAGTACGGACTGTATGAATACACTGTCATGCCTTTCGGGCTAACTAATGCCCCGGCATACTTCATGTATCTCATGAACAAGGTATTCATGGAATATCTGGACAAATTTGTGGTGGTTTTCATAGATGACATTCTCGTCTTCTCCAAAGATGAAAAGAACATGAGAAACATCTAAGGTTGGTGTTGCAGAGGCTGAGAGAACACCAACTATATGCCAAGTTGAGCAAGTGTGAGTTTTGGCTTAAGAGAGTTCCCTTCTTAGGACATATAATCTTGGAGGGAGGAATCTCCATGGATCCTGCCAAAATCGAGGATATACAGAAGTGGAAGACCCCTGAAAATGTCGGGGAAGTTCAAAGCTTTTTGGGATTGGCTGGATACTATCGACGGTTTATTGAGGGATTCTATAAGATCTCGAGACCCCTTACCAAACTGTTGGAGAAGGGAATCACATTCACATGGACGCCACAGTGCGAGACGAGTTTTCAGGAGTTAAAGAAAAGACTGACAACAGCCCCAGTGCTGGTTATGCCAGATATGCAGAAGAACTTCACGGTGTACTGCGATGCCTCTGGAAATGGGTTGGGATGTGTTCTCATGCAAGAAGGGCATGTCGTGGCTTATGCATCCCGGCAGCTCCGGAAGCACGAGAAGAACAATCCTACACATGACCTAGAACTAGACGCAGTGGTACACACGTTGAAAATTTGGTGGCACTTTTGATGGGAAAGAGGACCGAGATATATAAGGATCATAAGAGTTTGAAGTACATTTTCACACAGCCAGACCTCAACCTCAGACAAAGGAGATGGTTAGAGCTAATCAATGACTTTGATGTGGGCATCAACTATCATCCTGGGAAAGCAAATATCGTGGCAAATGCTTTAAGTCGAAAAGTGCAGGTCAATAAGTTGAGCTTGAAGGACATGCCTGCAGAATTGAAGGACGAGGTTATAAGGCTCAATCTATGCCTTGTGAATAGTGGTGAAGCCATCGCCATGGAAGTGGACTCCACACTAGAGCGAGAAATACGCGAGGGTCAAAAGAATGACGAGATGATACAAGAAATTGGGCAACTCATCAAGGAAAATAAAGCTCCTGGTTTCAGAGAGGATGAACAAGGTACGGTGTGGCACGGGAAAAGGATCTGTGTGCCTGAAGTAAAGGAGATCCGTAAATTAATTTTGAAGGAGGCTCATGATTCCGACTATTCCATTCATCCTGGGAGTACGAAGATGTACCAGGACCTCAAGAGCAGGTATTGGTGGTATGGCATGAAGCGAGATGTCGCGGAACATGTTGCCCTATGTGACACATGTCAGTTGGTGAAAGCAGAACATCAACGACCCGGGGGATTATTGCAACCACTCAAAGTGCCTGAATGGAAATGGGAAGAAATCGGTATGGATTTCATAGTGGGATTGCCTAGGACCCCATCAGGATGTGATTCAATATGGGTCATCATCGACAGGCTAACCAAGGTAGCTCACTTCATCCCCGTGAAGGAAAGCTACAGTGGATCCAAATTGGCAGAGTTGTACATGTCAAGGATCGTGTGTTACCATGGGGTGCCGAAGAACATAGTGTCGGACCAAGGGACACAGTTCACCTCGAGGTTCTGGTAGAAGTTGCACGAAACCATGGGAACCCATCTGAACTTTAGTTCTGCCTATCATCCCCAAACTGATGGGCAGACGGAAAGAACTAATCAGATTCTTGAGTATATGCTGAGGGCATGTGCACTAAAAAACAATCGGAGTTGGGACAAGAACTTACCGTATGCGGAATTCTCCTATAACAACAGCTATCAAGCTAGTATGAAGATGTCGCCGTTTGAAGCTTTGTACGGGAGGAAGTGCAGAACTCCCCTATTTTGGAACCAAACAGGGGAAAGTAAATGTTTGGTCCCGAAGTACTACAAGAAGCCGAGGCGAAGGTGAGGGAAATTCGCAACAACTTGAGGATAGCACAAACACGCCAAAAGAGCTATGCCGATGTACGAAGAAGAGAGCTCGTTTTCAACGTGGGAGACTATGTTTATCTCAAGGTGTCCCCTATCCGAGGACTTCGTCGGTTCAAGGTGAAAGGGAAGTTGTCACCTCGATACATCGGACCCTTTCAAGTTCTGGAGAGGAAGGGCGAAGTGGCGTATCAACTAGAATTACCGGCTCGCCTATCGTATGTGCACGATGTATTTCATGTGTCACAGCTCAAGAAATGTCTGAGAACGCCTGAAGAGGTGTTACCCATGAATGAGGTTGACGTAGCTGAGGATTTGTCTTATGCTGAGCAACCATCCAAGATTTTGGAGACAATGGAACGCCTCACCAGAAATAAAAGAATCCGGATGTGCAAGGTGCAGTGGAAGCATCACTAAGAAGAGGAAGCCACCTGGGAGCGAGAAGATGAGCTTAAGGCACAATTTTCGGAATTGTTTTCTTAGAACCACCAATCTCGAGGACAAGATTTCTTTTAAGGGGGTAGAGCTGTAACACCCCAAAATCCTGTTAAGAGGGGAATTTAAAATTTTTTGGACGTGTTGCATGTATTGCAAAAATTTAAATTCAAACTGGAATTCAATTTAAACTCAAAACAGAAAAGAAATAGAAAAAGAAAAAGGAAAACAGAAAAAAAAAACGGCCAGTGGGCAGAAACCCACCAGCCGGCCCACCGATCCCGCGCCAGCCCGCAGCCGCGCGCGCCCCCTTCTTCCCACTGATATGCGGGGCCTGCCAGTCTTTCTTCTTCCTCGCGCTCGCGCCCGCGCTCGGCCGGACTCTCTCACCCTGAATCAAAACCGACCCGGATCCCAGCGTATCCCAGCCGAATTTCGTTCGTGGGCGACGCAAACTCGATCACAACCGAACGCCGCCCTTCCCCCGTCTATAAAAACCCCGGCATCGTCCCGTTTTTCCCCACGATCTGTCGATTTTCTCTCCGGTGAGAACCTGAGCCCCTCCGGCGAATTCTGCCTGATCTACGCTCGGGAATTCCGATCTAACTCGCTGGTCTTGATCCACCGCCTCCGGGGAACCTCGCAGGTGCAGAAAACGCGGTGGTTTGCGGTTCAAAAACAGCGCCGACGAGCCTCGCCGTGAATTCACCTCGGACCTCGTCGCCGACTGCCTTCCAGGACCTCCGAGCTCAAGAAAACCCCCGAGGTGAGATCCCCGACCTCCCCTCTACCGATCTATGCCATAAAATCACCGTTCTAGGAAGAATTTACGAAGATCCGAAACTCTCTGGCGAGATCGCTGCCTCCCGCCGCCGTGCGCCGCCGGGCAGCGCCGCCCGCGCTCGATCAGAGCGACGTGGCTGCTTGTGCGCCGTTTCTTTTAAATTGCACGATAGAGTTTAAATCCCCGCGTACCGGTTCGACGTTATAATCTCAGCCATCTGTTTTAAATCGGACGGTCCACGTCAGCCCCACGTTATAAAGACAGGAATTCTTACGCGCTACCCCCTGGGGTTCTCGGGAAATAAGAGCTAGCCCCGGAAACTTCTGATCTAGCCCCAGGAACTTCAGAAAATCATGTAAATTCATTTAAAAATCAGTTTTAGCCCCTGGACTTAATAAAAATTATGAAAAACCCCTCTGATAAGTGTAGTTAGACCCCTGGAAATTCTTAAAATAATATAATGGACCCTGTAGTGGGGTGACTTTACCTTTTTAACCCTATTTGATATTAAAGTTAGGAATTTGAATATGTGGCTAGTATTTAAAATTTAAAAGAGGGGACAAACACATTGTAAATTCAAATTAAAAACTTTCCTAGTACTTGGAAAACTTTGGAGTGAGATAAAAATAGATTTTTGGCTGAAATGAATCTGTTTAATTGATTATTCACATTTATTAGTTATAGGGACACATTTTTAAGTAGAGAATAATTCTGAAAATTAGTAAAATAAATGTAAAATAGTTCACATCAGAGGAGAAGTTCAAAAATATATTATTTAATATTTTAGACCGAAAACCTATTCTGTTTAGATGAGGTGTCTTACTATTTTCATAATAAAGTTCACATTTAGGCATAGGAAATAAATCTGAAAATATAGCAAGCTAGGTATGAATAACTAGAAAATGATAAATGAAGTTTCTAAAATCCAAAGAATTCAGTTTAGGGTTGGTAGAAGGTCTGAAGACACATATGGGGTAGGAAAATGCCTTCCATGCACACTTGGTAGCTAAAAGGGTGTATCAATTGAATATAAGGAATTTATTTAAATTTGGAAACTCATATATATAGTAGGCAAACATAAATATGAATACAAAAGTAGAAATCATTACACATGTTTAAAAATGCATGAAAGCCAAAATCAACACACATAGAGTAACCATAACACATAGAAATGTGAATAGCTTTCATAAGTATGAATGTGTGGTTTGAATGAAGTGGAAGTGTGAACTATGTCTTATGGATTGTTGTTTTCTTTTGCTATGTGTGATGGTATGAGTAGAACCTGCTCCAGAGCAAGTTCTTCCTTTCCAAGATCAGGACTACCCATTTCAAGAGCAGCAGGAAGAAGGCAAGTGTCCTTGACCACTTTGTTCCTATACTAGGACGTGTAGATAGAATTATTTGCATTGTAAATTGAAATATGAAACCCATGCTAGGAAGTTTCCCTAGAATTGCATTACCTTGTTTTCCTTGAAGCTTGGGTTGGGATTTGCTTTATTATGTCATTCATTCATATTACTTATGCTTAGCCATGCTTAGAATGGGATAAGTGGGATATGATATCATCAACTTGTTTACCTTATTCTTGAATGAGATATTATGAGTTATGTAGAGGTAGGGATCGAGGCAAGTTGGATGTTTTGGTTGGTGCTAGGTGCACGAGACTCGGGTTTGTGTTTAGTACTTGCCTTGATCCTAAGGACCGGTTCATGGAGCATGTAACCTGGCTTTACCGTGCCAACCACATGCTGAGATGGGGCAGCTTGGCCAATTAATTAGGTGTATCCCCGGCGTAGTATGGGTGTGTTGGATGGTGCGGGGAATAGGTGTCAGCTGGACTACCTTATGAACCGCAAGGCTCAAGAGGGGGCCACTGCAGCGGGGTTGGAGCCTCTTGTATGCTGTTAGGGGTGAAACCTCAGTGGGTCCACGCTCGTCGGGAATCCCTTTGTAAAGGCTTCGTAGTGATCTCCTGGCTACACACCTGGGAAGTGTGAATGTGGTTCGTAGCCACTGGCATAATGGAGGTTCTGTCCACCCGGCAACGGGGGATGAAATCACTACATGTGGGTACAGTGGTACAAACTCTGCAGAGTCAAAACTGTCATGACAGCCGTGCTCACGGTCAAGAGCGGCTTGGACTTATTCATGATTAGAGGATTGATGGCTTTTGAAGTTGAGGATGTTAAGCGGGGAGCTTAACATTGGAATTGATGTTATGGTTATTTGATTCTGATGATAGGTTGGGAGATTGGGACCATTTCACCTGTGCAGTAATGTAGGTGCTTAATAAGCTAAGGTGATAGGTATTAATTGCGTAGTGCTTTAACCATGAGTTCAACCTCCCCTTGTTCTAGCCATGCATGACATAACTTTCCCATACTTGCTGAGTACCATCGGTACTCAACCTTGCATATTTGTTGGTTTATATTGCTGCTCGGGTCAAGATAATGAGGTGGTGTATAATGACCAAGACTTTGGACCCGAAGAAGGTTTCTAGGTTCATGGAGACCCCCGGGCAACGCCTGTGACGGAGCCCTCAAGAATAATATTCTGCTGCTAGTTTATTTACTTGTGATGAACTTATTATTGTCCATCGAGACATTTGCTATGCAAGACTTATTTATATTCGACACCTGGCTTGTAATAAATGATGCTTCACTATTTGTCATCACATGTATGAGAAAATGATCCTGGCATACATATGATATTCACTTGGTTGTTCTTCGGAAAAACCGGGTGTGACATAACCTTAGTTGGATTCCCATCCTTTGGGATCAGGATGATGTACGAGGAGTTTATAGGCTGTAAATATCTCACAGTACCTTGAAAGAAGTCAGAGCATAGATTGTAAATATCTTCCTTGATGGTCTGCCAGCAATTTTTGAAGAATGTTGTGTTGAAACCATCCGGGCCTGGAGCCTTGTCATCTGCCATGTTTTTCAAAGCATTGTCTATTTCTTCACCAAGATATATGTCTCGAAGTTAAGGCCATGGCTGCGCTGGTTCCGAAGTGGCTAGCCTTTCTCTGGATTCAGTCCATAGTAGTGCTTCCTTGTCCTTATGTTCCAGCAATTCCCTTCCATCCCTATCCTGAATTAATGTGATCATGTTGTGTCTAAACCTCTCCGTAGCTGCATCCAGGAAAAATTTTGTGGGTTCATCACCTAATTTAGTCCACCTGATAGTGTACCTCTGTGTCCAGTACTCATTTTGCTGTTGAATAAGAAGTTGGTTGACCTGAGACTTGATGAGCTCTGTGAATCTTTTTTCTTGTTGAAAAAGGCATCTTTGTTCCTCTAGCTTATCCATAATCAGAATTACTCCATTGCATGCACTAATCAATTTAGCACCTAGGTTCCCGCTCCAAATTCTGAGTGCATACCTCAGTCTTTTTAACTTTGCAGTAACCCTCTTGGCACTGTTTATTTGCAAAAGAGGTGCCTCCCAACATGTTTTGACAATTTCCATGAAGTGTGGGTGTTGTATCGAATAGTTTTCAAATTTGAAACAATTGGATTTGGGGATATGAGTGCTGATCCAAGCCACACAAGGGATATGATCGGATGTGTTCCTTGCCAAGGGTACGAGAGTGGTATTTGGGAAGGTGATGGTCCACTGCATAGTTGTGAAGCACCAGTCCAGCTGTTCCAAAAGTGGGTTTTCTTGCATGTTGCTCCAGGTGTAATTCCTCCCTTTGAGGGGTATTTCCATTAAGCCCTGATGTTGTATGGCATTGTTAAATATTTGCATGTCACCAAAATTTGCTCCCGGCCTATTCCGATCTTCTACGCTTCTGTAGAAATTGAAGTCACCTATAAGCATCCATAGCTCATCAAGGTTAATTTGTAGGCCTACCATCCACTGTATAAATTGTTCCCTTGGCTGTCCATGTGTTGGCCTATAAACTGTAGTGAGTTTCCAGTGTATTCCATTATGCCTTGAGGTGAAAAGCACCGTGACCGCATGTGTTAGAGATGTAGGGGTATATTTGTACTTTCCCTTTTGCATAAGGGGTTTTCTGCATAATTGTTATCCCTGTACATCTATTTATAGAGGCCCGTGGCCTCCTGAATAATACAAGCATCCTATTTGTAACATGGTAACAGAGCCAGTAGGATTTTGTTTCTACCCTAGTTTTCTTTTCTGCGGCCGATCGGTGCCTTTTCTCTAGAGCCGCCGCCGCCTCTTTCTGGAACCGATGAGTGCTCCTGATGTACACCGAGCCCTGCACGTCCCCACCGCTATTCCTTTTCTGGTGACCTTTTTACTAGTTCTCCGGCGGCTGCTCACGTGGTTTCTGGTGTCGGGGGATTTTTTTTCTCTCTTCGGCGGCGTCTCTGTTCCTAGCGCTGCCCTAGCCTACTGCTGCCTGGAAATCACAGCCTCTGCAGCTGCCGCTGTTTGGCGCCTGCTGCCTGGTTCTTCATCGGTCCGCGTGCCTGAACAGGCAACGATACGTGCTGCACCGGCTGCTGCTCCGATCTAAACGCCGGTCTCTGGAGATCGCACGCAACCGAGCGTTTTTTTTGGATACAGCAGCACGTGTGGTTCTCGGGCTGCTGCCCACGTAAAAAAAAGAAAAAAAAATGAAAATAAAAAGAAAGGAAAAAAAGAAAGAAAAAAAATTGCAGCTTGCGCCGCTTTCTCTTTGCGCTCTCGCCGTCGGCCGCCGCTGCTTATTTTGCGCTCTCGCCGTCGCCGGTTATCCTATCAGGATGACTTCTTCTTCGGGTGGGGTTCCAGTTGTGCGATGTCCGGTGCTCTTCAATGGCACCAATTACCACGACTGGGTTCCCCACATGCGTCTGCACATGCGTGGTCTACGACTCTGGGAGTATCTCACAGGTGATCTCAAATGTCCGCCTTGCCCTGCAGTTCCTTCTCAGCCCATTATTTCAGATAATGCTACTGATGATGATAAGAAGAAGTTGCTTGCGGATTATGAGACTCGTCTATCTGCGTATGAGTCTCGTTTCAGCTTATACAGGACTTGGTTGGATGATGATGCTCGAGCTGCTGCTATTCTTGCTGCTAGTATGGAGGATCATCTTGCTGCTGATATAGTTGAGTTTGAGTATGCACACCAGATGTGGGATTTTCTACGCTCTCGTTACGAGCCTACTGGACAGTCTACCTACCTTGCTGCTATTCGTCAGGAGCAGCTGTTAAAGAAGGGAGATGCTACAGTGGAGGAGTTCTTTGTAAGGGCCTAAGTTTTTGGGCACATATTCATAGTGTTCATCACCACCCACACACTTCATTTGAAGAAACTTGATGAATACATTTGAAGAGCAAGTAACCACCATCAACATGATCATTAGAGAATAAACTCACAAAAATGCAAAAGTGGTATTTCCCACATGCATCATATAGGGGCTGGGCATGTGAAAAACTCCTACACCTTGCTAGGAATGTCCCTACCAAGTTTCAACCACATTCAAAACCTTTTTGAAGTCCTTTTGGGTATAGCTAGAAAGAGAGTGGTTTGAATTCAAATTCAAATTCAAACTGTTTTCATCCCATGAATTCAAAAGTGGGAGACATATTCTTACTCAGCACATTTTTTTGAACTCACACACCAATTTTCACTCCATTTGGGGTTGATCTTGACATGAGCTAAGTTTAGCAAATTCAAACTTTATTTGAATTTCAAACTGCATATGTGCTGAAATTTAGTCAAACAAAAACCAATTCAAATTCTAGCCCATTCAAATGGCCCAGAGGTAGATAATTCAAATGCCTGAGGTTAATTTGGTCTCTACTGTTTAGAGCAGTGGAGAAAAGTTAATTTCAGAGGTTACAACCCCGGGTGGGACCCACATGTCAGCCGCTGAAGCAAAAGCAACCGACTGAGGGACTCAGTCCGGTTTCTTGCGCCGGCTTGGGCTACCGCCACGGCGAGGAGCAGTCGGGACAGCAGCTGGTTGCCGCTCCCGACCACTGAACCGCCTTACCTTCCCTGTTATCCCCGCAGCTGAGCCAAACCGAGGCGTTATCCATTGTTTCTTCGCTCTCACGCAAGAAAAGCATCGCCTCGCCGCCGCTCGCTCGGAGTTGATCAGAGGATCAGTGATCACCGCCTCTTCACTCCCTCCAAGCAGTAAAACAGTAAGAAGGGCTCTCTTTCTCCTTCCCCATCGCTGGAAATTGGTTGAACTCGGACGATCGGGGACCTATGTCCGCCGCACCTCGGGCTCCCATGGACAGCCCAAACGGGAGGGTGTTACGCCCAAGCTAAGGCGTCCCTGGACGCGTTAGGGACCGGTGCTGCTCACCCCCGAGCCACAGCCCAAGTGCTTGATCGCCGGGGACGAATTTCAGTTTTTTCCTTTCACTCGGTGCAGACCGACCTTCGGGTGCGGCTACGCCGAATTCACACTCCAGAAAGGTTTAGAGAGTCTCAATCCGTTCCTACACCCACTAGACTTAGTGGCGCACAAGTTGCTTTCACAACCTCTAGCATGAGGACCCCTGTACACGGCGTATTTCAAAGCTTGCCGACGGCGGATCATGCGGGAAGCATCGGGCGCACGGTGAGAGCCTACTTTGGACCTATCCTGAGCTGCTCCGAGCCCATGCCGAGCTTTGTTAGGGACCACTGATGCTTTCTGGCCTTTTGCTCGGTCGGTTGGGGTGCTAGGACGGTCGGCCGACACAGCCGAAGTTCCTCCGAAGCTGTCGCTCATCGCCGACCATGTGCCGGTGATTTTCATGACGAGCTGAGCCTAGCATCATATTCCACGGGTGGATTTAGGCAGAGGCAGCCAGAATAATGGAGTTTGGCGCACAACAGAGGCCACCGGCGAGCTCTCCGGCGAGGGGTCGTGGCGGCCAAGCGTGGGAGTCTGGAGGTAGACGAAGCCCCCGGTCCCACACGTCAGTGGCAGATAATTTAAAACCAGGATTCGCTGTGGCACGGATCGGGTGCGGCTGCACGCGAAAGATTATGTAGCCCGTGTGTCGACCGCTGAGAAGTTGACGCGTAGCCCCTGTCCCACACGCAGCCGTTTAAACTTTTTCCTGATTTTCAGATTTAGTTCAAACTTGAAACCCACATAACTTTGGCTAGGAAACTCCAAATCGAGTGAACTAAATTTTTTTGGATTCAACTCTCTGAGTAATTTCCAGCAAATCAAGTTTCACTTCATGAAAAATCCCTATTTCTCCAGAATTAATTCTTCAAAATTCAAATTGGTTAGAATTTTAACTAGAGAACCCTTTGGAGGAAAATTTTGAAATTTTTCTGTGATGTTAACCAAGATATCCCTGAGCTACCATAAAAATTTCAGATCCATTTGAGCTCATTTGGTCCACCTAATGGTGTGATTAATAAAACTGTTCCAGAGAAAATAGAAAATGTCCAGAAACATTTTCAGAATTTCTCTGAAATTGTTTAGCTCATATCTTTAGCTATGAACCTTCAAATTAAGTGAGACCAACTCCATTAAAACCCTCTGAAAATATAGTTTTCAGAAATTCATGGTTTGCTCCATGAAAATCCCTAGAAAACCATAGGAGCTCCAATTAAAGTCAAATATATAATTATTTGTGGAGAGCTCAAATGAGCTTTGCTGCAAATGAAACTTGGCCAAGTCTCTGTTTAGGTTGTGACCAAACCACAGTAAAAATTTCAGAGTCATTGGGTCTGTATAGTAAGACTTATAGTCTTTACAAGTTAAATTCATTCAAATGCATTTAAATTGATACATATACTTATTGCCTCATGTAGTCGCTAAGGTTGAGGAGGAACCCGAAGTCTTAGACTTCGTCACTCCATAAGAGCAGCTAGTCTACGACCAATAGCAGCAAGGCAAGCTCCGGTTTGCATTAACCTCTTTACAAATTTTTATTGTTTGAGAACTTCCTTTGAGTACCACTTGTTTCTTGCATTAGATTCTTGTTTGGAAACCCAAATGCATAACCAAGAAAACCATGGGTGGGGATTAAGATGGAAAACCTTGTTAGCCACTGCAATGCTAAGATAGAGTACGATTCGGTACAAGTCGAGTAGTTGGAACTACTCGCGAGAATAGGCTAGAGGCACATCGCTCGGGTAAAAGATGCAAGTGAAACACATGGCAAGAAAAATGAGACCGAGCGGAGAGTAAGGGCAGCAGGACTTTGGGGCCTGGGTGCTATAGCTCCGCTTGTGTTGATTGAGGACCGAGCCGTGTGCCAGCCTGTTGAACAAGCTAGAACAGTACCGAAGACTTGCCGGCTATATGGGAACCAGGAAACCGATGTAACTCGGGTAGCTGGGTGTTGAGGCATAGCTGGTCATTCAGAGGGTAGGTTGAGAGCTCGAGGTGTAAATCGGTTGGTGGCACTGTGGATGCACGCGCAGAGACCTCTTGCTCGGGACGATTGGACCAGTTCAACATTTGGCTAACGGGTGAAAGGTGGTTGCGTACGGCGTCCGTGATGGTTGCTGTAGGCAACATCGAGTACGGACGTACGTGACGGGTTATTCGGGAAACACTGCAGGTGTAAATCGATTATAATCGCCATCCCTTGCGGTCAGTGAATACCACTTGTTCACTGTACCATGACGTAGAAAGAACAGGCTAGACACATGATAAAAGTTTGCTGATTTGAAAGACATACCTTGCTTGTTAATGGCTTGTTATAGTTTAGAGCTAACTAAATTTCTTTTCAACTTTGGGCAACGTACATGAGAGAAATGCGTTTCTTGTTTGATTGCGGCTCTCTCATGTGCCATAGCATAAGGTTCTCCACAACCTGCTGCTAAAACTTGAAAGTAAGGTTCCGCTAATTAGGCGAGTCCTTGCAACTTATTTTACCTCATGTAACCTATAACCCTCGATGTAGAAGTTTCATGTTTAGGAGAGACGGGTCAGTCTTGCTGAGCTATCATGCTCACTGCTTGTGTTTGAAGCTTTTGCAGGGTTTTATGAGGAAGAGACTCCCGAGGAGGAGACGGAACCCCAGGAGGGGAACCCCGTCGAGTGGGAATCGTGCATGCCGCCGTGTTAGTGTGTGTGCGTGCTAGCGGGGACACGTTCACGGGCTGAACGTGAACTCGATGCTTAGTCTATGCTTGTGAGTGTAGACTGGAAAGATTTTGTTGTACAAATGTTTATAAACCTCTTTATGTAATAAAACTTTGCTTCCGCTTTGTACCTTTGATGTGTGTTATCCGGTGATGTGCAACGCAGCACCCCTCAGCGTGATCCTGGCTCGACAAGACCGTGGGGTCGTGTCAGTGTGGTATCAGAGCTCCCTTGAGGCTTAACGCACTACAAAGGTCATTTTTTTCAAAAGTCCAGTGAGGAACGAGTAGTAGCCCATCTAAGGATATTATTAGCGTATAGAAAGTGGCATACTAACCTATTTGCGTATGTCGGAAAAAAATCGTGCATCTCGGGACGCTTTTATGTCTTGGGGGGTGCACATAAGCGCTGTCCACCAGTGCGCACAAGCTGAAGGGTGGAGCCCCACGGGTGGCAGGTAACCCGACCCGCTTTAATATCCTCTACGACTCTTCATGTCATTTGGGGTATTCGAGCAACGTCTGTCCCTGACGTGCCTTGGGCAATTTGGGAGAACCTGTCACGTGGTCAGTAACGTGAACACGTAGCTCAAGGCGTGTTTGGCTTGAAACATCCGGGCGAGTGATGACGGTCGGGTGTACGAACTGTATGGATACCGGGCTCGGTGTGCAGCCGAGTATGACGATTGTGTGAGTTATCTGCAGGTAGTCTAACTACGAAATGGTAGACGTGTAGCATCCGTGTGCGAGTGACGCTTAGTGCCACTCAGTTAACGAAGCCGGCTAAGTCCGGTATACGTTTTTCTTTGTGAGGACGTAGTACCGACATGATCTGGTGACGCATCGACGTCACACCCCACTAAATGAGCAACTGCATTGTAAAACTTGAAAGTTTTAATCCAGATCACTAAAATTTGATGCAACTCTTTCCCTTAATCAGGATATTCAAAGTTAACAAGTTTTCAACTTATAGGATAAGGACAGAGTCCCCTGTTTTCAGCGGAATTAAGGCTGAAGTTAATCATAAGTTAGAGGTTGAGTTATTTCGAGGCTGGAGTCATATGATACATTTCTGGAAAGCTTTGGAAGAGCTTTACAACTTTTCTGTTAAAGTCCAGAGGTGTTTCATCCCTTAACCAACCGAAAAATGCAGTAGAGTTGAAAATGTCCAGAAAACAGAGCAGAGCAAACACTCTCTGTAAATTGAGCATAACTTCCTGCATAAAAATCCAAAAATAGAAAATGAGGTAGTTCTGAAAAGTTTAAGAGATGGATTACAACTTTGTAACATAAAGTTTTGTCAGATTGGGAGTAGAATTAACTGGAATTCTTGGATCAAATCAGTACCTAAAGCAGGGAGGTGCTGTCTAATTTTCTCCAGAAATTCTATCAACTTTGACATCTCATAACTTTTGAACCGGGACAGATCATAGGCCAAGCAAATACTTTATGGAAACCTATAGAAGTTAGCTTTAACTTTGATGTTGAGATCCAGAATTGTTTTTGCTTTTAGCATGGTCTAAATCAGGTTGAAATTGAAACTGGTCAGGACTGTCATAGTGGACAGCAGATCAGCAGTCAAATTTGTTTAAGTTTGAACTATGTTTCCAAGTCTTATGAGTTCAATGACATGTTTTATGTTATAACTCAATGGTTTACTGTTCAAATAAATATTTGGCATTTCTCAAATATGTTTTCACAGATGACAGCGGATAAACAGTTGGAGAACGGGTGGGTGGTGTCCCACTGTTCTCACCGCAGCGGCTATCCGGAAGCATTGAGGCAAATGCTTCAATATTTCGGGTACAGCAAGATGCCGCAGTACTTCACCAAAGAAGAGGGCGAGGAGGGGAACAAGACATGGATGATCCATGTCGAAGTTCCTGCAGGGCCTATACCACCCGGTTGGGCGCCGTTCACCGTTATGGTGAGGGGTAGACAACCGGAGGGAATGTGGCAAGTGGCAGCCCGTGACACCATGTCGCGTTTCTGCCAGCTACACGTGAGAGCTATGGAGGGCACTCCATATGTGCTTGTTCCGGTGGAGGGATGGGCTAAACACGTGTGGGATGGGAGGTACATGGAGGCAACAAATCCGGGTTGCCCAAGGTACAACCCCGCGGAGGCGAACCTCAGTCTCCAATTGAGGGCAGGAAAAGCCATGATGGACAGCCAAGCTGTTCATACGGATTGTCTTGCTGCAAAGCTCAAGGAGAGCACAAGCCGTGGAGACCATTTCGAGAGTGCTCACAGTCCACTCCGCAATGTGCTCCTTCCGATGATAAAGCGACTGAACGAACAACACAATCAGTTGCATCGTCTCAAGAGGGCGAAGAAGAAAAGCCGTGTCGACATCACGGCTTTGCAACAAGAGGTGCAGGCTCTGACCCAGAAGAACGAGGTCCTTACTCAAGAGCGGGACGATGCTATTGAGGAGGGGCAAGGCTGGGAAGAGGACTACAACCAGGCCATGGACGAGGTGCACGCGTTGCAGGACCTCGTACCTCCGGTAATGGGCAGATCGGTGGTAGGTGCCGTACCCGTGGTCTTGGGTCTTCCGGCAATGAGAGAACCCGAGCCGGAAGAGGAGGTTGTAGACCCAGAGCAACCAGAAGAGGTACCGGAGGAGGACGACCCACAGGAGGTAGAGTTCTACTCCGAGTAGGGGGTTACCATTGCCAAGTAGGGCAGCTGGGATAATGTAACCCAAACTTTTGTAATCGGTGACATGTCGTGTAGACAGTAGTGCATGTGTAGGTAGTGGCGACATGAGCACGACTTCTCGGAGACCCGAGACTAAAGTATCTTGTATAAAGTTTATGCTTTATCAATATATGTGAATGTTGTGCAAGTTATTCATGCGTCACTTCAATACCTACTGTTTCATATGGAATTTTCAGTATGACATGTGCTGATCGCTGCTGTTTTGAATTTCAGAATGACTCGTACTCGTGCCAACCCAGATGTTGGGGGTTCCAGTCAGGGTGGAGAGACTTCCCAACAGCCTCCCGAAGACTCCTCGGGACAGCAACAGCAGCAGCAGCAGCAGCAACAGCAACAACCGCCACCGTCAACGGTTACTTTGGCGGATATTGTGACAGCAATGGCGGGCTCTCATCAGCAGCACACGGAGTTGCTGCAAATCCTCATTGTGAATACGTCTCGACCAGAGAGACGTCAAGATCGTGAGGAGCGCCAACAGAGCTCCTACTTCGATTTTCTGGCCACCCATCCCCCGGTATTTTCAAGGGCGGATGAACCCCTCGATGCGGACAACTGGCTCCGCACAATGGAGATGACGGGCTGCCCCAAGTGAGTGAGCAGCGCAAGACTCAGTTCACGGTTCAACAGATCCAAGGATCCGCGAGCGTGTAGTGGGCAAACTACTGTGCTTCGCAGCCCACCGAGCGAATTATGACCTGGGCGGAATTCCGGACGGCCGTTAGGGCCTATCATATACCGCCGGGTCTCATGAAGAGGAAGACGCAGGAGTTCTTACGCCTGCAGCAAGGGAGCCGGAACGCGCTGGAATACTCCAGGGCGTTCAATGATCTTGCGCTCTATACGTCGTATCACGCCGATACTGACGAGAAGCGGTGGGATCACTTCTACCAGGGGCTTAACCCGCTCCTGAAGGACAAACTGGCGATGTTCAATCGCGGCAGCCTAAATGATATAATTGATGCTGCGATTGTTCAGGAAGACTCCGGCAAGGAGTTAGCGGCGGTGGAAAGGAAGCGAAGCGCGCTGCAAAGCAGTGGAGAAGGAAGTGGTCCTTCTCAAAAATACCGGATGGTGAATCGCCCACCATCAGGTCCACGCTGGCAGCCACCACAGAGGTCGATGCCATTCCGCAGTCGGCCATATTCTCCACCGGCATTCAGGCCGGCACTGCCACCTCCGCAGCAACAACAACAACAGCAGGCGATGCCGCGTGCGTATGCACCTCAGCAGCGCATGCCGGGCTTTCATCCCCCAAGCACCGGACAAGCAGCAGCCACATGCTACAAGTGTGGTCGTCCGTGACACTTCGCCAGCAGTTGTCCAGGAAGGCAAGGCGGCGTAGTTGCACCGCAGTTCCCGGGGAGGAATCAGCCCCGGAACCCCACTAATGCGCGGCGGGCAAACCCTAGGCCCGGCACCGTCCACCAACTTGCCATAGAGGACGTGCCAGAGGGTGAACCAATCCTTGCGGGTATGTTCCAACTCCACCAGCATTCCGCCATAGTATTATTTGATTCAGGCGCCACACATAGCTTTATTAGCCAAGCTTTCATTGCTAAATACAGCTTGCAAATACTACCCACCGATAGTCCATATTTAATTTGTTCACCGGGTGGGAAGATTTCAGCAAGCATGATGGTTCCAAAAGCGCCATTATGCTTAGAGAGTAGAGTATACCCTACGTCTCACATTATTTTAGAGGGATAAAAGGTCGATGTCATCTTAGGGATGTCGTGGTTAACCCGCCATGGCGCTGTTTTAGACACCGTCCTCCGAGTTGTGCACTTGAACTCAGAAGTGCACGAACCTCATTTCTTATTTCTGGACATTCCAGAAATAAAACTTCCAAGTGTGTATCAATCCACAACCATAAGATTGGAAGACATTCCAGTAGTCCATGAGTTCCCTGACGTGTTCCCGGATGATTTACCGGGGATGCCGCCCGTTAGAGAGGTAGAGTTCAAGATTGAACTTGCACCGGGAACCATGCACCAATATCCCGAAGGCCGTACAAGATGGCGCCCAAGGAATTGGATGAACTGAAGACTCAGCTAACGGACCTGCTGGAGAAGGGTTTTATTAGGCCGAGCTCCTCGCCATGGGGCTGTTCGGCATTGTCGTGAAGAAGAAAGGCGAGATATTGCGGCTTTGTGTGGACTATCGTCCACTAAACGCCGTAACCATCAAGAACAAGTACCCGTTGCTACGGATCGACATGTTGTTTGATCAGTTGGTCAAAGCAAAAGATCTTCTCCAAGATGGACTTAAGATCCGGGTACCATCAGATTAAAATACAGGCTGAGAATAATCCGAAGACAGCTTTCTCGATGAGGTACGGACTTTATGAGTACCTGGTCATGTCCTTCGGCCTCACCAACGCTCCAGCTCACTTCATGTATTTGATGAACTCGGTATTCATGCCGGAGCTGGACAAGTTTGTCTTGGTCTTCATCGACAACATATTGGTATATTCCAAGTCGGAGGAAGAGCACAAGAAGCATCTGCGTATAGTCTTGCAACGGCTGCGGGATCACAAGCTATACGCGAAATTCAGCAAATGCGAGTTCTGGATACCGCAAGTACCTTTTCTCGGGCATATAATCTCAGCGGAGGGCATCGCTGTAGACCCGAGTAAGATCACACAAGTGCTGAATTGGAAATCCCCGAGAACTGTTCACGGGGTACGGAGTTTCCTCGGACTCGTGGGATATTATCGGAGGTTCATTCCGAACTTCTCGAAGATTGCCAAACCTATGACAGAGCTGCTGAAGAAGGCTACTAAATATGTTTGGAGTCCAGCATGTGAAGCAGCATTCAAGGCATTAGTGAAACACCTAACATCAGCACCGGTTTTGGTGCAGCCAGACACAACAAAACCATTCGATGTGTACTGCGATGCATCCGGCATTGGGCTCGGATGTGTGCTGATGCAAGACCGAAGAGTGGTCGCGTATGGGTCACGGAAGCTCAAAAACCATGAGCAGAATTATCCAACTCATGACTTGGAGCTCACTGCTGTGGTACTTGCACTTAAAATGTGGAGGCACTACTTACTCGGTAACCTCGTACATTTATATACCGACCACAAAAGCCTCAAGAACATATTCACTCAGAAGGAGCTGAACATGAGGCAGCGAAGATGGTTAGAGTTGATAAAGGATTACGAAATAGAGATCCATTATCACCCCGGCAAGGCAAACGTAGTGGCAGATGCGCTGAGCCACAAGTCACACATCAACAACCTGACCATCACACCGTTGGAAGAGAGCGAACCACCACCGCGTGTGATTCCACATGGAGCTCTCTACAACTTAGCTTTGATCCCCACCATCCTTGAAGAGATAGCGGCAGCCCAGGAAAATGACAAGGGCATGTCACATTTGCGGAGACGTATAGACAGTGGGGAGCTGAAATGTTTCCGGAGAGACGGAGACAGCGTCCTATGGTTCAAGGACCGGATTGTCGTACCCCGTAACCCGGAGTTACGGAAGAAAATCTTTGATGAGGATCACTTGTCAAAGTTTCCTATTCACCCCGGCAGCAACAAAATGTATCAAGAACTCAGAAGCAAGTTTTGACACAGATGAAGCGGGAGATCGCAAAGTACGTGTCCGAGTGTGATACATGTCGAAGGGTGAAGGCAGATCATATGCGGAAACCGGGACTGCTACAACCACTGGGCGTTCCTGCCTGGAAGTGGGAAGATGTGAGCATGGACTTCATCGTCGGTTTACCGACCACCTTTCAGAAACATGATTCTGTGTGGGTGATCGTCCACCGGCTCACCAAAGTTGCCCATTTCATCCCGGTCAACACTAACTACAACGCCAAGAAGTATGTTGAACTGTACATCTCACGGATCCTATGCTTATACGGCGTACCCCATACCATGATATCAGATCGGGGCACTTTATTTGTGTCCCGTTTTTGGGAGCAGCTACATGCTGCGTTGGGGACGAAGCTGATCCGTAGTTCAGCATACCACCCGCAAACGGATGGACAAACTGAGCGGGTAAACTAAATTCTAGAAGATATGCTATGAGCTTGCGCTATCAACCATGACAAGAATTGGGATGATCACTTGCCGTTGGCCGAGTTCTCGTACAACAATGGTTACCAAGCCAGCATCAAGATGGCGCCTTACGAGGCGCTATACAGGAGAAAATGCCACACACCATTTAATTAGTGTGAGTCTGGTGAAAGGGTGACTTTCGGGATTGATCGTGTCAACAACGCGGAGGAAAAGGTTCGGCTGATTCAAGCGAACCTAAAAGCCGCCCAATCCCGACAGAAACAATATGCAGACCGGAGGAGGCGCCCACTACAATTCGAAGTCGGGGATCACGTATACCTACGTGTGTCTCCAATGAAGGGCGTGAACAGATTCGGGGTGAGAGGAAAGTTGCCACACTGATTCATCGGTCCATTTCAGATTACCGAAAGATGTGGATCAGTAGCATACCGGCTGAAATTACCAGAAGCACTTTCCGGTGTGCACAATGTCTTTCATATTTCCCAGCTGAGGAAGTGTCTTAAGCTATCAACTACTGTCGAAGTGTGTGGTCGACATTTCCCCCGGACCTGCTCTGGGCAGCCTGCGGAGGTTCTTTTTCGGAGGGGCTAATCGCTTGCGGAGAACTTCAGAGTAAGGGACGAGTGAGGGAGAAGCTTGACACGGCGAGTTTTACGTGGTTCGGGCCGCCGGAGCGTAAAACACTACGTCCACGGTGAGCAGAGGTGCTCGCTGTATTGCTTGTTGCTCAGAACCGGAGTCCTGAGCTTGAGGGTGAGTTATGTCTAGGGTGCAAGTTGCTGGAGTGCGAACCCTTGCTAACGTTGCCTACCCGAGCCTTTTATAGTCCAAGGCTCGAGCGTCTTACAAGGGGGGCCCGGGACCCGACAGGTGGTCCCGGGGAGATTGCCTGCCGATTACCGTATCCGCAGTTATGTCGGTAGTTGTCTCTAGCAGAGGCTTCCAAGTCTTTGTTCTGCCGCCCTGCCCATGCCACATGCTAGTCGTAGTGGTTGACGATGGCCGGGGCGGCAGGGGATGTCTTGTCGCTGTGTTTATTTGCTGGCAGGTTCTGACACGGCGCGCCAGTCTGTGATACGACTGGGCGCAACGGCACCTGACAGAGGCGTGCTCCGCGTCTTCGTGTCTTGGGAAGGCGCGTGCCTTGAATACCTTGTACGGGCAAGGTATGGTGCGTCTTTACGCCTGCTGCCTACCGCGCGGGGGCAGGCAGCGCCGTCCCGCTGGCCACGTGGCAGGCCCGGAGCTCTCCTCTGAGGAGAGGGAGGTCCGACCCCGCGGGAAACGTGGAGCCTTCGGACCTCTCCCCACGGAGGGGGGAGGTCCGGCTTCTGTCGGCCACGTGGAGGGCCCGAAGCTCTCCTCTGTGGAGAGGGAGGTCCGGCCCCGCGGGACACGTGGCGCCTTCGGAGCTCTCCTCGCGGAGGGGGGGGGGAGGTCCGGCTGCTGCTGGCCATGTGGCGGGCCCGGAGCTCTCCTCTGAGGAGAGGGAGGTCCGACCCCTCTGGACGCGTGGCGCCTCCGGAGCTCTCCCTGCGGAGAACGGCGAGATCCTTAGGCATTTTCCCCTGTGCGCGGGGGTACCCCATATCGTGGGTACCGACAGTGGCCCCCGGGCCCATCTCGGGGGAGATAGCGAGCCCGAGGTGGGGCCTCCGTCTCTTCTGTTCCACACACTTTCTCTAAGTCCCGCATTGACCGCTGCTGGAGCTCGAACAGTCGTGGGATCATGGGAGCGTGCGCCCAGTTGATAGTTGCTTTTACTACGGCGGTTCCCAAGGCTGCCACTTCTGCATTTTGTGGCGCTTTCTTCGGGAACCGCCGAAGCGCCATGCCGGCTCGTCTTCTTGGGAGACTGACTCCTTGTCCTACCGCTTCAGCTGGACGGCTTGGGGCCACCTGTCATCGGCGCTCGGTCTTGGAGCCAAAGCGGTTGCCCATGCGGTGTATTCGAAGAGTTTCGAACTGCTTCGAATCGTTCCTGGAAAGTTTTTAAAAGGGGATCTTACCCGCATCGCGGCTTGCCTTCGTACTTCCCAGCGCTTGCACTTTCCTTGAACTCTTGCGCCTTTGTCTTCCTGTCCTTGAGCTCTCCCCCGCCATGGCTTCCAATCTGCTCCCGACGCGTCTCGTTCGTTCCGCCGAGCTTGGGCCAGTGCGCAGGCTGCTGGGCTGGCACACCGAGGAACAGAAACGCCGGCTCCGCCAGGGGTCTCTCCCCCTGCTCCTGGAAAAGGGGGAGATGGTCTTCTTTACTGCTTACGCCCTAGAAGGGTTCGTCCCGCCAATTTCTCCCTTCTTCGTCACATTGCTGGAGACGTATGGTCTCCAGATCCACCACCTCTCTCCCAACTCCTTCGCAATGGCTGCAGTCTTCGTCCATTTCTGTGAGATGTTTTTGGGGATGCACGCTTCTGTGACGCTCTTCCGCTACTTCTTCGTGTTGCGGACGACTGGGTGCGGCTCGAAGACCCAGATGGGAGCGTACTATTTCCAGCATCGCTGCAAGGACCCAAAGGCTCTGGGTATCTTCTACCTTTCAGTGCGTCGAGGTGGGAAAACTGGAGGGAGAGCTGGGTGGTCGTGCAGACTGACGAGCATGATCGCCTGCAGCTCCCAACCGCTGGCCCAACCACCGAGCGCCGCTTTTGGGAGGAGGTCCCAGAGTTGGAGCAGGAGTACGCACCAGTCTTGGAGCGGATCCGGTTCCTGGCCAACGAGGGGCTAACATCCCTGATGGTGCTAATGGACTTCATATCGTGCTGCATTGCGCCCTTGCAACAGCGCAGCCACCCAGCATGGTACTACACTGGTGAGCAGGACTGTACCAGGTTGGAGAGGGGTCTCGGCTCTGATCCTTCCGATGAGGAGCTGTACGAGATGGTGGGCAAGGTGAGCGGCGACTTCATCCCCAGTGGCGACCCCGCCTTCCCGTCCTCTGCCACTCCCCTCTTCTTAGAGCCGCAGAGGAGGTCAGAGCTGCTGCGGAAGATGCCGAACCTCGACGACATCGGGATCGCCGTCCATCAGGTCGGGGATACCTTCCGGGGCATCTCGATCCCGGGAACCGAGCGCTCCGGATCGGAGTGCGAGGCGTCTGTCACTGCCCAACCCGCCCCAAGGGCAGGCGGAACTCAAGCCACCGACAAGGGGAAGGGGAAGGAGCTGGCCCCCGCGCAGCCAGAAATGAAACGCGCCCGGTCTCCTCCGAGGGTGCCGCCTGCGCCGAGTCAGGGAGCTGGCACACCCTTGCACCCGTCTCCCGGAGGCGCTGGTCCATCGAGTGGCGACCCAAAGAGACTCCGGGTGTCCCACTCTAGCGGGTCTCTTCCCGGACAGCGGCAGTCCGAAGAACCCCAAGTGCCCCGCCATCCTTCCTCAGGCGGAGGGACTTCTAGGATGGATGCCGGTGGGGCGACGCCGGGGAGTGTGCCAGGGGTCTAGACGCCACAGCCCACGACCGTCCAAGCCGCAAGTCCTGGCGGTTCAACTGCGGCCCAGAGGCCAGGGCTACAAGCCCGTTGGAGCGCTCATGTCGCCCAGTAAGTGCTGCTCTTGCTGGCTTGTAGGAGTAGCGTTCTCGTCTCCTTTCTTGGCCTGAGAGCTTTCTTTCCCCGCAGGGACCGACCGGCTGCCGGGGGTGGGCCTATCACCCGGTCATCTCCAGTTGGCGGAGGCTCCGTGCCACAGCATCTGGGATCCACGGTGGTTCCAATGGCCCCCAAGTCGGCGGGGGCTTCCTTTGTGCCGCAGGTTCGCCCTCTGCAGTGGCTGCGGCCGCGCCTGTTCGCCCTCCTTCACCAGCCCGGAAGTCCGGTGCTGAGGCTGGAAGGGCCGCTGTTGGTGCAGTTGCTGGCTCCCTGGTTCCCTCAGGACAGCGTCTTGCTCTGATTGCTGAGGCACCAGCACCTCCGCAGGTCTTAGACGCGACAGGGGAGGTCAGGGGCACGACTCCTGTCCCCGCTGTCCCGGCGCCCATGTGGGATGCCCTGGGGCGTGTCCAGACCAGCGCCCGACAGTTCCAGGTCGCCTTTGAGCGGGAGCGGGGGGCACTGGCCGGAGAGGGGGAACGCCTTCGTAGCTGGGAGCACCTCCTGCAGCAGCGGACCCAGGAGGCTAAGGCAGAGCTTGACTCGAGGCAGTCGAGACTTGAAGCCATGAGTGCTCTGCTCGACGCTCAGAAGAAAGCCATCAGCCGCCTGGACTCAGAGACTCAGCGGCTCCGTGCTTCCTACCGCGAAGCCCTGGCCCAGGTTGAAGCCAAGGCCGAAGCGCGCTCTGCTGCCGCGGAGGAGCTGCGGCTGCAGGTAGCTCGTCGAGAGTGCGCCGTCACCGATCGGGAACGTGCTGCAGCGGCCGAGGAGGAGAAGATCGCCGCACGGCTGAAGGCCGAGAGGGCGAGCTGAGGGCTCGGGCTGAGGAGCTGGAGCTCCACGAGTCGGCTGCCGCTGCAAGGGAGGAGCAATCTTCCCGGGAGCGCCAGGCGGGTTGGATCGCGAGCTGGCGGCTCGCCAAGAGGTAGAGAAGCTCCAGTCTCGCGGTCTGCTGAGGCCCAGGCGGTCTGGGGCTTTATTACCGAGGCGGGGTCCGCCTTGGTTCCTCTTGGTTTTAGCCCGGTGCGGACAGAGGCTCCAGCGCAGGAGATGTCCGAGGCAATCCCGGCACTTGAGTCCATCGGCGGCAAGCTGGGCCGGCTCGAAGCGGTGATCGCCGACGAGCTTGAGGTGGAGGGACGGGGCCTGGCGAAGGAGGTCGCTACGCACGTACTGGCGTGCTTCCGGAGCTAGGACCCTTCCTTCTCTCTAGAGCCAGTCCGTCTAGGGCCCGTTGCCGAGTGGGAGGAAGCTGCCAGGGCCGAGGTTGAGGACGTGGCCGCCCTTGTGGCCTCTAGGTTCCAACGGGAGTCCGGGGACTCTTAGGCATCTGCCCCCGTGGCTAACAGACCCTGTACCTCCTCCTTCTTTTTTATTTTTGTTGAGTCTGTAGCCCAGCTCATGGAGCCTTGTGTGAATAGACTCTTGTTATCTTCTGCGTCTGTGTGCTTTAGTCTTCTTCTTGGTTTTACCTGGCCGAGCCCTTAGCTCTGCAAGGTACTCAGAGGCCTTGACCAATCCCAAAGCTCTGCACAGACACCTTCCCCGTGTCCTTACTGTATTAAGGGCCCCGGAGGTCTCCAGGACCCGCCCCATGAGAATGGGGAGGTCCGGACCTGCTAGCCACGTGGCGGGCCCAGAGCTCTCCTCTGGGGAGGTCCGGCCCCGCGGAATACGTGGAGCCTTCGGAGCTCTCCCCTCAGGGGGGGGGGGAGGTCCGGTCGCTGCCAGCTACGTGGCGGACCCGGAGCACCCCCCCTGAGGAGAGGGAGGTCCGGCCCCACTGGACACGTGGGGCCTCCAGAGCTCGCCCCTGCGGAGGCGGCGAGGCCCGAATTCTTCGGTCTTACCTTGGAGTTCCGGTCTTGCGCGATCCCGTAGTGGCCCCCTGGTAGGTGTGTCCCATTGATTGGGTGCTCCTACCATACTCCTGCGGGGAGCTGAGGCCGAGAGGTCCTGCACACAAGTAAGGGAAACGTAATTTTCATTCGGGGCTCCTCTTCCCCTATCTCATAGTCTTATTTGGCTTACGGTCCCCATTCACTTGTACGGTGCTCGGGGCCCCCTGACCACCGTCCGGTACCTCCAACGCAACCGCCTTTATTAGGGCAGCAAATGCCGACTAGAGGTGAGAATGAGAAGAGGGAGCTGAGCGCATGGTGAGCATACGCTGGAAGTGCGGTCATAAAAATTAATACGTAATTTAAATGAGCACGTGAGAGAGAGAGCGAAGTAGAACAGGTTTCTGAGTAAATGCCCATAGGGGGAAGTCAGGCTGTACATGGAGGCAACGACCCGCCTCATTAAGAAGGGAAGCAAGACTCTACGCGCTTAGGGTTGGAACCAGGCCAAGCTGGACGTAGTCCTGGACCATCCCCTGAGACTTAGCTGCCCCGAGCGCTGTTCCTAGACTCTATGGGATTTATTACAGAAGGGTATGGCCCTGTTCTACTAACGCTCAAGAGGTAGGACTTACAGTGTTGTTCCATGCCAAGGGTTTGGGAACGGATCCCATCCTCGGTTGAAAGGCATGTGTACCTGGGACGACAACTTCCGTGACTCGGAAGGGACCTTCCCGGCTGGGGGAGAGTTTATAGGTCCTTCGCGGGAAAGTGTGTGCCGCGGCACCAGGTCGCCTTCTTGCAGGTCCCTGACGTGCTTGGTCCTTTGGCGGTAGTGCTAGAGCACCAGCCGAGGCCGTGCGTTGTGGGGTGTCACCTGCAGCCAGGCCTCGCCGACGAGGTTGTCATCTTCACGCTGGAGCGGGTCCTGCGTGGCTTCTCCTGGGAGCCCCGGGGTACCCTCCCCTTCTGGCTAAGGCCTTCAAGAGGTAGGAGGACCCGGACTCTTCTTGGGATACCCAAGGCGTCTTTCCCCTTCTGGCTAAGGCCTTCAAGAGGTTGACACACCCTGGGCGGCCCCAAGGAGGTATGGCCGAGGCATAGGGACGTGCACTCGGATGAGGTCGTTATCTTCGTGCTGGAGCGGGTCCCGCGCGGCATCTCCCGGGAGCCCCGGGGTACCTACCCTCCCCTTCTGGCTAAGGCCTTCAAGAGGTGGGAGGTCCCGGACTCTTCTTGGGAGACCCAAGGCGTCTTTCCCCTTCTGGCTAAGGCCGTCAAGAGGTTGACGGACCCTGAGGTAAGGCCGAGACACAAAGACGTGCATTTGGGTGGAGCTGGCCCGGTTCTGCGCCGTCGGGGCTGGTGCTTGGGCTGCTGCGACTACTTGGAGCTTCCTCAAGGTTGACATCGCAGCAGTGTAGTCTCCACTGACCTTCCGGGGTAGCCGCAGTCGGCTACTGCCCCGGCTCGTCATCACCGGAGCTGGAGTCCTCTCCATTTTGCACCGTCTTTGTGACGCGCTGAGGCTCCTGAGACCCCACCTGGTGGCCGACGCTGACTGAGGCGTCGACCTTCTGCTTGCCCTCCCTTTGAGGGAGGGACGGAGCATCAGCTCTCAGCTGCCTCCCCTTGCGGAAGCGCTCTGCAAGCCTCTGGATGTCCCAGCACTCGGCAGCAGTATGATTGCTGGTGCCATGCATGGGGCATAGCTCTCCTTGGTCACCATCTGGGGCTGGTGACTGTCACTGCCTCTTGTCGGGGCGCGGCCCCCTAGCCCCACTGGGTGCCGCTGCTGCGGCAACGGGAGCCGCGGACGGCGGTTTTATCTTGCCACCGCCCCGGTTCTTGATCTTCTTGCCGCTTCCATAGGAAGCGGCGCCAGATCCTGGCTGCCCTCCTGACTCTGAGGCTGGCAGGGAGTGCCAGTTCCGCCCTTCTGCTGCTCTAGCGCACTTGTCCGCCAGGCTGAAGAGCTCTGAGACGTCGCGAGCTTCTCAAGCATCTTCTTGTCCCGGATGCCTTGCCGGAATGCCACCACCACAGAAGCATTTTGGATGTGTGGGATGGTGTTCCGTACCTGGGAGAGCCGCTGGATGAAGGAGCGCAGCGACTCCCCAGGTTGTTGCTGGATGGCGTGGAGGTCGAGCTCCGTGCCAGGCCGGGTGTAGGAACTGCCAAAGTTGGCGGTGAACTGCCGGCAGAGCTCTCCCCAGGAAGTTATGGAACCCTGGGGGAGGTTCATGAGCCAAGACCGGGCTGGGCCTGTCAAGGCGACGGGGAAGTAGTTGGCCATGACGGCCTCGTCCCCTCCTGCAGCAAGGACGGCGGTGGAGTAGATCTGGAGGAACTCCGCCGGGTTGACGCTGCCGTCATACTTCTCGGGCAGGTGCGGCCGAAACTTGCGCGGCCACCTCGCGAAGCGAAGGTGGGGCGCCAGGGCCGCACATCCTGCTCCTGTTGCCGCAGGTGTTGGTGCCACGAAGATGAACACGGAGAGGAGCCACCACCTGCTGAGGCCGAGAACGAAGATGAGGAACAGGTCATCCGTTCCGCTCAGGAATTACGGTCCAATGGGATGGAGGGAGGACACATAACCAGGGAGCTGAAAGAGTTCCTTGATTGCCGCAGTTTATACCCGGAGTAAGTCCACAAGAAAGTCCCTCGTCTTGGACATGAAGAGTGAAAGGCTGAAGTAACCATCCTATCTAATGGTAGGGTTGTCACACCGCACTTTGCACCCACATGGAGAGCCACAAGAGCAGAAGCTGTTGATGATGCTGCATGGGATGCACTCACCGGACTGTGCTACGCTTTCCGTGGGCAGCTTGAAAACACTACCTTTGAGCTGCACCCATACCGGAAGAGTGGTACAAGGGAGATCATTGGACCCCATGGAGGAGCTCTTTCCAACCCACAAGCTGCTGATAAGTCTCAGAGAATGCTCGTGGAGTTGGGAAACCACTACGCAAGCGCACAAGAAGAGATCCGCTACCTCCGCAAGAAGCTGTACTTGGTGGAGAAACAAGAGGAGACTCGTGCCAACGCGGGAACAAATGGAGCGCCAGTATCACCTACCCCTACATGGTCTGCCGACTCACAATGGTGTGCGCCCATGTATGGACCACCCCAGTCACACGGCGAGAACAGCACCAGTTCTCACGATTAAGTTTAGGTTCCCCATTGAATAAAGTTGTAATAAGAATGCTTAGATTGTACTAGCTTGAATAAAAGTGGTGTGCTGAACTTTTATGATGATTGCTTGTGTTTGTTTGCTTGTCTGTGCATTGTGGGACACTTTGGTGAATGTCCACATCCACACATAGTAGAGACATGTGAGATGCTTTGGCACTTGTTCACATCCTCATATAGGCTGATATTAATAAAAGAAGTTGCTTAGTTCATACACCTTGATGCATATAGTTGGGGGATCAATCTGAATTTCTATTTCCTGCTCTACTCTCTCACAGATGCCGAGGGGAAATTCCAACCGCCACCGAAGGAACACTCGTGGTAACAATGAACTACATGAGGATGACAACGTGGAAGTTCCTGAGGATGTCAACCTCGGGGCTGATGCAAACAACCTTGAACGTTTGATGGCTATGCAGAACCAGCTCATGCAAGCTATGATGCAAACATTGGGACAGCTGCAGGCCAATAACAACAACCCTAACCACATTCCTGCACCCCCACCACCGCCACCATCACCGGCTCACAACAGATTGGGAGAATTCATGCGGACTAGTCCACCTACCTTTGCACAAGTAATGATCCTATGGAGACCGATGACTGGCTGAAGTCCATTGAGAAGAAGCTTGCTATCGTTCAATGCAGTGATCAGGAGAAGGTTCTCTTCGCATCACACCAACTGATGGGAGCATCGCTGATTGGTGGGACGCTCTTTGCAATGCTCATGCCAACCAGGAGACAATTACTTGGGCTGAATTCAAGGAGAGTTTCTGCTCTCACTATGTCCCTGAGGGAGTCATGATCATAAAAAGGAAAGAGTTTGAAAGTCCCAGGCAAGGGAGGAAGAGCGTGAATGAGTACCTCAACAAGTTCATGCAACTGTCAAGTTATGCTCCAGAGGACGTTAATTCGGATCACAGGAAGCAATACCTGTTCATGAGAGGACTAAACAATGAGATTCAAGTCCAGCTGCTCAACAATGACTATACAAACTTCCAAATGCTTGTTGACAAGGCTATAGTGGTGGAAAGCAAAATCCGTCAAATTGAACAAGAGGGCAAGAGGAATATGCCATATCAAGGACAGCCACAAGGATGCAATGTACGCCCCTGCTTCATGCCACTAACTGTGCCATACTATGGCTCGTCTGCTTCTACTTTCTGCCCTGCAAATCCACCTCGCCCTAATCAGCCACCGCAGCAACGCCCTATCATGCAAGCACCTCGTTTGCCTATGCCACCTGTGCCCCGTCCCAACATGGGCGCCTATGCTCAAAATCAGCCTCGCCCCAACCTCCCTGGTGTTATTGGCAGCAGGGCATGCTTTACATGTGGAGAAACAGGGCACTTTGCAAATCAGTGCCCCAAGAAAGGCCTTGGACAGCCGAGCAATGCACCTAAGCAGAACCCACGGCTGAATGGAGGAGCAACACAAGGCAACCGTAGACAGCAGAACTTTGCTCGTAGCCATGTGAATCACGTCTCCGCTGAGGAAGCACAACAAGCTGAGGACATCGTGATTGGTATCTTCCTCGTTAACTCAACCCAGCCACTGTTTTATTCGATTCCAAAGCATCACATTCATTCATCTCATCCAAGTATGTTGTCAAGTATAACCTGCCCATATCCCACATGAAACAAACTATGTTGGTTAATTCTCCCAGTTGAGAGATGAGGACTAAATAGTATCTGAAAGTAAGCCTTAAAATAAGGGGGATAGATTTTCTTGCCAACCATATCGTCTTGGATTGCCAAGGGATTGATATAATACTTGGAATGTACCGGCTAAGCAAGTATAATGGAGTGACTCAATATGCTAAGAGGGTCTTGCAGTTGACGAGTGAGCACGGTACCCGCATCAAGTTCGAGGCAGCCCAACCTGCAACCGAGAAGGCAATGCTGATCCACATGGAAGAAGTGACATTGGAAAGCATTCCGGTGTGTGAGAGGCCCGACCCGATCACGGAGCCGTGCCGCTCGCCCGGGAATCGCATTGGGTGGTGCCGTGATATGCGGCACCCAACAGCACACATATAAGGAAAATGTATCACACAAATCAAAAGCGGAAGCTTACAAGTGTTCTTTATAAATAATTTACATCAAATAGCTACAGCGGAAGACTAGTTCATCTCACGTTTAGTATCTACTAAGCACTCGAGAAGATGTCCAGCCCGCGGACTCTTCTCACTAGCAACACAAAGACATACGGCAACGGCTGGTTCTCCATGTGTTAAACGACTCAGAAGTCTCTGAGTCTCACTGGACAACCTCCTCATAGCATCGATATTAACCTGCAAAACCACTCATATAGCAAGCATGAGCACATAGCCTCAGCAAGACTGATCCTCTCCTCTAAACAAGAAACTCTACATGCACGATGGATTGAATAAGGTAGCTGAATTTGCATAAAGGACTCGACTACAGTTGATCCTTAACTTTCAGATTTCAAGCCTCATTTTAAAGACCTTGAGCCAAGCAGCATCGCAACTCCACAATCAAACAAGAAACTCTTTGCTACGATGCTTCTTGCACAAGGTGAAGTAAATTTTAATTGGCACTATCTCTAATTCAAGCAGGGTTGCAATACAATCTAAATCACAATCCTTATGAAATTCAAAGTAATTCACTTCAGTTCTTACTACGTCAAGACTCAATGTCCAAGGATGCTCATATAACCGCGAGCGGCAGTGATTGGAACTAGTACACGCTCAGACTGCATGACATGTACACCCATACTCCGAGTTGCCGGTGGCAACATCGACCGATGTTGTACGCAGCCACCTTTCCCAAGTTCTTCCACACCGGACGCAATTCAATCGCCCCGAACAATAAGCTCCCTTAAGGTACATACCCACAGTGATATGTTCTTGAGCGAGTTACCTCCTGCTATACTAAAGCCAAAATCCTAAGCCGATTGGAAAAGTTTCAATGTGGATCTCACTAGGTACATCGGTTTCCTGGGTCCCATATAGCCAGTATGCGCCCGGTACATAACTCAAACTTGTCCAATAGGGCCAAGCATGGACGGGCCTTAACCGACACATACAGTGCTATGCATGCACGGTCCGCAGCCTGCTGCATCTAAATCTCCCTGCCCGGTATCAATTTCTCACTTATGAATTTTTCTCACTGATTCTATTCATAACCCGTTCCGATGAAACCAAGCCCTAGACTCGTGGGTAGATTCCAACTACTCGACTTCTATCAGTCCTTCCAAATTAACAGCGTATCCCAAATCCACTCAAGGAGGTACTAATCTACCTTTCCTCTCTTGGGTAAATCTGGTCATGCAATTGGGTTTTCAATATCATCGAGACCTAATGCAATCAATATTTCATTGCTATGATCTCTAGAAATGAAAAGACTTTATAAAATTGCTTGAATGCAGACCGAGGCTTGCCTGTTTTGCAGGTGACTAAGTATACAATCAGTTAGTGCTCATGATCACTTCAGGCCTGATTACTTGATCACCTTGTTCTTGGAATCCCACTTCACTTCCTTCAGAAGTCCTCACGTCGATGACTATACGATATGAAATGTGTATGTAATTAATTGTAAAGCTTTTTATATCAAGGTCTAATGACAAGTTAAAAATTGGAACTCTGTTTAAGAATTTTAAATGGAACTGGTGCTAGTGGGTGGGTTTGGGTTAAGCAAAAGTGATCAAGGCTAAGTGCATTCCTAACTTGTAGTTTAATCACCTAAAGGGGATAAACAGAAAAGTGATGATCCAGAGATCCAATGGAGCTGAAATTTGTTATGTGAGTTCCTTGTCACAAGAAAGTAATCTGGACCAAAAATTAGCACTTTTAACTGAGTAGTTTATTCAGAACAATTCCATAAGGTATTAAGCAAAAAGGAATTAATTCTGAAGTAACTCACATGTTCATGCCAAACTTAGTGAACTAAAATTTCAATTATAGTTCATAGAGCCTGCATGAATTTTCCTAGGATTTTTGGAGCTCAGAATTACCCAGAAATGATTTTTCCAACTTTGGGAACTTTTCTGAAAAGTTTATGTACTCATTGGAATACAGCAAATTGTAGTCTGAATTATATAAATCAAATTATCTCTAAATGATCTAAAATTTTTACACGAGTTCAATAAAATCCTAAGGATTATTGTGGCAAAATTTGAGGATTTTTGGATGAACCAACTCCCTCAACAATTCTTTTGCTGAAAAGTTTTAAAGAATTTCCCAGAATTAATTATTGACTTTTATAAAAATTGGGTTGCATATTTGGATAGAATTTTTCAACCTTAACCTAACCCAATTTGAATCACCAAATTTGTAGTTTCCTAGTAAAAGATATGTTCATCTAAAGTTTGAACCAAATCTATCATTTGAATTAATTCGAGGAAAATTTTCAAATGCCTGCTGCTGGGCCCAGGTCATGTGGCATGTCCTAAGCCAAAGACACATGGAGTTAAAGAATTAATCCGCGCAGCCACAGAATGATCTGGTTCCACAGAGAATCCGGTTCAGTCCAACCGAGCGGCTGACGTGTGGGACCGGGCGGAGCTTCTTCCTCCTCCCGCTCCCGCGCGCACCCCCGCCGCTCCCTCGCCAGAGCACGCCTAAGCTCACTCTCCCGGCCTCCTCCCGAGCTCCTGCTCACCGCCAGCCCCTATTCCGACCTGAGGAGCACATTGGTGTCGTTTCCCCAAGCAGGCGAGGCTTCGAATCCCTCTCGCGACGGCACCGCGGCTTATACCAACTCCGGCGATGTCACCCCGACGTCCAAGCCCCTCAAAAGTCCGGTGGAGCGGTTCTAAAGCACCCTTGTATCACGTAGGAGCTAGACATGGACGTTAACTAGCTCGTGGATGGCTCTAAAGTACTTCTCACCGTTCGCCTGAGGCTCCCCGCTACGGTCACCGTCGAAAAACCTTAAAATAGTCTGGCTACGCACAGTTTTGTGCTAGGGTTGCGAAGAGAAGTTGTTCCCTATCGAGTCTAGCTCATGTGTGCCGAATTTGATGAACTCTAAACAAGTATTGATCGAGAATTTGATGGTTCTTTACCCGTGGGTCGGTTTGCACCGATCGGAGGAAAACATCAAAATTCGCCATTGATGATCACTGGTTCGGCTTGATCTTCAGAGGTGAGCAGCGTGAAGTCCTAGCGCTTCTGTAGTGTCCTTGCTCGGGCATGAAACACCCTGGTAAGGGCTGGCCACGTGCGCCCCAACCTCGGTTGCTCTTCGGCCGCCGCAAAGAAGACGAGGTACTCAGGTGGGAAAGGCTAAGCTTGCTCGGTTACATGTCGAGGAGTAGGAGGGAAGGTCTCTGTTGCCGTTTTGCCACTTAGGAGCCTCTGTTCGCGGGTGCTCATCGGTTCCCGATCGATCGAAGCAGTGGCTGCGGTGTGTTCAGTTCGTGCGCGAGAGAGAAAGGAAACAGAGCGAGCCTTCGGTGTTGTGGGCAAAAGGAGCACGACATGGTGTGATTAGACCGAAAAGCAGGTCGCCAGCTCGAAGGACCCTGAGAGGAGGTGTCCTCGGTGCAATGCGGTGTCATCCGGTGAGACTTCGGGTCTGCTCGAGTGAGAAACAGAGAGAAAACTTCGGTTGTACGTCTGCTGCCCCCAATGACATGTGGGTCCCACAAGTCAGCTCCTCCTTATCCCTCTAAAACTCTCTCAAATTCACTTGCGGAAAGTTCGAATCTCAACTGCATTTGTATAATTGGGCAAGTTTCATCCAAATTCAAATTTGAATTCCTATGCAATTTAAAGTCCTCTTTTAAATAGCTAGCAAAGTATCTCCAAAATTCTTGAAACTTTGCATCCCCACTAATTTGGACCTAAGGAATTCAAATATAAGATCTGATTTTCAATTTAGCTGCTGCAAATGAGAGTTTGAACACAATAGTTTGCATTACTATTGGGTTGCCCTCATTTGAAATTTGAGTTGAACAAATTTAGTTCCAAAAGCTGAATTTAAACTTTCTAATGCACATGAGAACTTCCCACCTTGGTTTAAAGCCACTTTGGTTCCAAGCATTCAAATAAACATTTGAGCTTGTATGGAGAGAGCTCTCATGTGCATCATCACATGTGAAAAATTTAAACAAGTCCCAATTTTTCGTACACATGAAACAAAATGCTTGCTCAAACTTCAGTTTCTTTGTATTCATATTTTTGGGACCTTTACAGGTGGTTCAAGAATATTCAGATGTGTTTCTAGAAGAACTGTCAGGTATGCCACCTGATCGTGACCTCGAGTTTACCATTGATTTAGTACCTAGAACTGCAACTATAGATAAGAGGCCATATAGGATGTCTGTCAATGAATTAGTTGAGCTCAAGAAACAAATTCAGGAGCAGCTAGATAATGGTTTCATACGCCCAAGCTCATCACCTTGGGGGCCCCCGTGCTCTTCGTAGATAAGAAGGATGAAGCCCAAAGGATGTGTGTGGACTATAGGTCTCTCAACGAAGTGGCGATCAAGGATGAGTACCCGATACCCCGCATAGAGGACTTATTCGATCAAATGAAAGGCACCCGGATTTTCTCTAAGATTGATCTTCGTTCGGGATACTCCCAGCTGAAGATTAAACCATCCGACATACCCAAGACGGCTTTTTGAACACGGTATGGTTCGTATGAGTACACCATCATGTCATTTGGGTTGACGAATGCGCCTATGTACTTCATGTCCTCTTGAATAAGGTCTTCATGGAGTACTTGGACAAGTTCGTCGTGGTTTTCATCGATGATATTATGGTGTATTCAAGAATTGAGGAACAACATAAAGAACACTTGAAATTGATATTGCAAAAACTATGAGAGCATCAATTGTATGCCAAGTTCAGCAAGTATCAATTTTGGCTAAAGGAGATATCATTGTTAGGCCACATCATCTCCGAAGGAGGAGTATCGGTTGATCCCGGAAAAGTGAGAGACATTTTGAAGTGGAACCCACCGTAGAATGTGAGGGACATTCGGAGTTTTATTGGGATGGCTGGGTATTACTACCGATTCATCAAGGATTTCTCCAAAATAGTGAAGCCTATGACTGAATTGCTAATGAAAGGGAAAACATTTCAGTGGACACAAGCATGTCAAGACAGCTTTGAGGAGTTAAAGAAGAGATTGACAACGGCACCGGTTTTGGTATTGCCAGACGTGAGCAAGAGCTTCAATACATACTGTGATGCCTCAAGACAGGGACTTGGATGTGTCCTTATGCAAGAAGGCCAAGTGGTAGCCTATGCATTGAGGCAACTAAAGAAACATGGGATGAATTACCCGACGCATGACCGGGAACTTGCAGCCGTGGTATACACATTGAAGATTTGGAGACACTACATCCTTGGTCACCGATGTGAAATTTACACGTATCACAAAAGCCTCAGGTATATATTCACGCAAACGGATCTGAATTTGAGGCAACATCGATGGTTAGAGCTCATTAAGGATTATTATGTAGGAATCAACAATCACCCAGGAAAGGCCAATGTAGTAGCGGGTGCTTTGAGCCGAAAGGGAGCATGTCACCAACTCACGGTTCAGGAGCTTCCACCCGAGCTACATAAGGAGTTTGAACGGTTACATCTCGGGTTCTTAAATGAGGAGGAGGTAATAGAACTAAGCTCAACGTTAGAACAAGAGATACGAGATGGCCAAGCAACAGATGAGGAGATAAAGGAAATCAAGGAAAAAATCCGACAAGGGATAGAGAAGGATTTCAAGTAAGACTAGAATGACACGCTTTGGTTAGGAAAAAGATTTGTGTGCCTAGCGTGAAGCACATCCGTGACGCGATACTAAAAGAGGCACATGACTCGCCTTATTCCATACATCCCGGCTGTACAAAGATGTATAAGGACATGAAAACTTGCTATTTGTGGGATGGTATGAAAAAGGACATAGATGAATATGTTTCCCTATGCGACACGTGCCAACGAGTGAAGACCGAGCATCAGAGACCCGCTGGATTATTGCAGCCACTGAAAATACCCAAGTGGAAGTGGGAAGAGATCGGTATGGACTTCATAGTCGGATTGCCACGTACTCAGTCCGGTTACGACTCTATTTAGGTTATCGTGGATCGATTGACGAAATCAGCCCACTTCCTTCCGGTTAGGACCAAGTACACCATGGCGCAATTAGCCAATCTGTATATGGAGCATATAGTATGTCGTTATGGAGTTCCGAAGAGGATAGTTTCAGACCTAGGTTCTCAATTTACCTCTAGGTTCTGGAATAAGCTGCATGAACTATGGGTACACGATTGAATTTCAGCTCCACGTATCACCCACAAACCCACAGGCAAACTGAGAGGACGAATTAGATATTGGAAGACATATTGAGAGCTTGCGCCTTGAAACATGGGCGTAGTTGGGACAAGAGATTGTCGTATGCTGAAATCTCATACAACAATAGTTACCAAGCCAGCCTGAAATGTCACCCTTCGAGGCATTATATGGTAGACGGTGTAGAACACCCCTGTTCTGGAATGAGACGGGAGAAAACCAAGTGTTTGGACTCGAAGTGTTGCAGAACGCCCAGAACCAAGTCCAAATAGTATGAGAAAACCTAATGGCCGCTCAGTCACGTCAAAAGGGCTATGCGGACAATAGGCGAAGAAGTCTGACATTCAAAGTCAGAGACTTCGTGTATCTCAAGGTGTCGCCTATCCGAGGCCAACGATGGTTCAACGTCAAAGGCATGTTAGCACCTCCCTACATCGGACCATTCAAGATTTTGGGCAAGCGAGGAGAGGTAGCATATAAATTAGAGCTGCCAACACACCTCTCTGACGTACACGATGTATTTCACGTATCTCAGCTCAAGAAGTGCCTAAGAGTGCCGGAAGAACAAGTACCAATCGACGAGTTAGAACTTCAGAAGGATCTGACCTATGCGAAAAACCCCATCAAAATCTTGGATACAAAGGAAAGAGTCACGAGAAATAAGGTAATCCGTTGGTGCAAAGTACAATGGAGCCATCACACGGAAGCCGAAGCTACATGGGAGCATGAAGAAGACCTAAAGACAGAATTTGCTCATCTTTTCTCCACTCTATCGAATCTCGAGGGTGAGATTCATTTTAAGGGGGGTAGGTTTGTAACACCCTCATAATCATCATCATGCATTGCATATAGAGAAGGATTTAAAAAGAAGAAAAAAGATAGGAATAAATAAATAAATAAAAATAGGAAAATTAAAATAAATAAAATAGAAAAGAAAAAAGAAATAAAAATACAAAGAAAAAGGGAAATAAAAAAGAAAGAAAAAAGAGAAAAAGAAAACCCTAGCCGCTCCTACCCCCCCCCCCCACAATTTGGCCAGCGCCCAAATTACCCCCCCCCCCCCACATGTGATGGCAGCCCCGGCACCCGATCACGGGCTCGTGCCGCTCGCCTGAAGACCACGTCGGGTGTCACACCCGGTTTTTCCGAAGAACAACCAAGGTGAATATCACATGTATGCCAGGATCATTTTCTCATACATGTGATGACAAATAGTGAAGCATCATTTATTACAAGCCAGGTGTCGAATATAAATAAGTCTTACATAGCAAATGTCTCGATGGACAATAATAAGTTCATCACAAGTGAATAAACTAGCAGCGGAATATTATTCTTGAGGGCTCCGTCACAGGCGTTGCCTGGGGGTCTCCATGAACCTAGAAACCTTCTTCGGGTCCAAAGTCTTGGTCATTATACACCACCTCATTATCTTGACCTGAGCAGCAATATAAACCAACAAAATATGCAAGGTTGAGTACCGATGGTAGCATACAAATTATGCACTACGCAATTAATACCTATCACCTTAGCTTATTAAGCACCTACATTGCTACACAGGTGAAATGGTCCCAATCTCCCATCCCATCATCATAATCCAATAACCATAACATCATTTCCAATGTTAAGCTCCCCGCTTAACATCCACAACTTCCAAAGCCATCATCCTCTAATCATGAAAAGGTCCAAGCCGCTCTTGACCGTGAGCACGGTTGTCATGACAGTTTTGACTCTGCAGAGTTTGTACCACTGTACCCACATGTAGTGATTTCATCCCCCGTTGCCGGGTGGACTAAAAGAACCTCCATTATGCCAGTGGCCACGAACCACATACACACTTCCCAGGTGTGTAGCCAGGAGATCACTACGAAGCCTTTACAAAGGGATTCCCGACGAGCGTGGGCCCACTGAGGTTTCACCCCTAACAGCATACAAGAGGCTCCAACCCCACTGCAGTGGCCCCCTCTTGAGCCTTGCGGTTCATATGATAGTCCAGCTGACACCTATTCCCCGCACCATCCAACACACCCATACTATGCCGGGGATATACCTAATTAATTGGCCAAGTTGCCCCATCTCAGCATGTGGTTGGCACGGTAAAGCCAGGTTACATGCTCCATGAACCGGTCCTTAGGATACAGGCAAGTACTAAACACAAACCTGAGTCTCGTGCACCCGGCACACAACCAAAACATCCAACTTGCCTTGATCCCTACCTCTACATAACTCACAATATCTCATTCAAGAGTATGGTAAAATAAACTGATGATCTCATATCCCAAATATCCCATTCTAAGCATGGCAAAGCATATGCATAATAATAAATGACATGATAAAATAAATCCCAACCCAAGCTACAAGGAAACAAGGTAATGCAATTCTAGGGAAACTTCCTAGCATGGGTTTCATATTTCAATTGACAATGCAAATAACTCTAGCTACACATCCTAACATAGGACCAAAGTGGTCAAGGACACTTGCCTCCTTCCTGCTGCTCTTGAAATAGGTAGTCCTGATCTTGGAATGGAATAACTTGCTCTTGAGCAGGTTCTACATCATACCATCACACATAGCAAAAGAAAAAAAAACAATCCATAAGACATAGTTCACACTTCCACTCATACAAACCACACATTCATATTTATGAAAGTCATTCACCATTATATGTGTTGTGGTTACTCTATGTGTGTTGATTTTGTGGCTTGCATGCACTTTTAATCCTGTGTATATGATTCCTACTTTTGTATTCACATTTATGCTTACATACTATATATATGAGTTTCCAATTTAAATAAATTCCTTATATTCAATTACTACACCTTTTAGCTACCAAGTATGCATGAAAGGTATTTTCCTTCTCCATATATGTCTTCAGAATTTCTACCAACCCTAAACTGAATTCTTTGGATTTTAGAAACTCTATTTATCATTTACTAGTTGCTATATTTTCAGATTTAATTCCTATGCCTAAATGTGAACTTTATTATGAAAATAACAAGACACATCATCTAAACAGAATAGGTTCTGATCTAAAATATTTGCTAATATGTTTTTGTTCTTTTCCTCTGATGTAAACTATTTTACAATTATTTTCCCTATTTTCTAGAGCTATTCTTTTACTTAAAAATATGTCCCTAAATGTGAATAATAAATTAAACAGATTCGTTTCAGCCCAAAATATATTTTTATCTCACTCCAAAGTTTTCTAAATACTGAGAAAGTTTTTAATTTAATTTTGACAATATGTTTGTCCCACTTTTTAAATTTTAAACACTAGCCACATATTTAATTTCCTAAATTAAATATTAAACAGGGCTAAAAAGGTAAACTCACCCCACTTCAGGGTCTATAATATTATTTTAACAATTTTCAGGGGTCTAGCTACACATAACAGAGGAGTTTCTCCAAATTTTTATTAAGTCCAGGGGCTAAAACTGATTTTTAAATGAATTTACATGATTTTTTGAAGTTCCTGGGGCTAGATCAGAAGTTTCCGGGGCTAGCTCTTATTTCCCGAGAACCCCAGGGGGTAGCACGTAAGATTTTCAGTCTTTATAACGCGGGGCTGATGTGGACCGTCCGATTTAAAACAGACGGCTGAGATTATAACGTTGAACCGGTACGCGGGGATTTAAAGTCTACCGTGCGATTTAAAATAGACGGCGCACAAGCGGCCACGTCGCTCGGATCGAGCGCGGGCGGCGCTGCCCGGCGGCGCACGGCGGCGATCTCGCCGGAGACTTTCGGATCTTCGAGAATTCTTCCTAGAACTGTGATTTTATGGCATAGATCGGTGGAGGGGAGGTCGGGGATCTCACCTCGGGGGTTTTCTTGAGCTCGGAGGTCCTGGAAGGCGGTCGGCGACGAGGTCCGAAGTGAAACCACGGCGAGGCTCGTCGGCGCTGTGTTTGAACCGCAAGTCATCGAGTTTTCTGCACCTGCAGGGTTCCCCGGAGGCGGTGGATCAAGACCAGCGAGTTAGATAGGAATTTCCGAGCTTAGATCGGCTAGAATTCGCCGGAGTATGCTCAGGTTCTCACCGGAGTAAAAACGGCGGATCGCGTGGGAAAAACAGAACGAGGTCGGGGTTTTTATAGACGGGGGAGGGCGGCGGGGTGGTTTAGATCGAGTTTGCGTCGCCTACGAACGGAATTCGGCGGGGATGCGCAGGAATCCGGGTCGGTTTTGATTCGGGGTGAGAGGATCCCGGCGCGGGCGCGAGGTAGAAGAAGGGCTGGCGGGTCCCGCCTGTCAGTGCGAGGAAAAGGCGCGCGCGGCTGCGGGCTGGCGCGGGGCTGGTTGGGCCGGCTGGTGGGTTTCGGCCCACTGGCCGGTTTTTTTTCTGTTTTCTTTTTTTCTTTTTCTATTTCTTTTCTGTTTTGAATTTAAATTGAATTCCAGTTTGAATTTAAATTGTTGCAAAACATGCAACACGTCCAAAAATTTTTAAATTCCCCTCTTAACATGATTTAGGGTCTTAACAAGATTTTTGCGGTGTTACAGCTCTACCCCCCTTAAAAGAAATCTCGTCCTCGAGATTGGTGGTTCTAAGAAAACAATTCCGGAAATTGTGCCTTGAGCTCATCTTCCCGCTCCCAGGTGGCTTCCTCTTCTGAGTGATGCTTCTACTGCACCTTGCACATCCGGATTCTTTTATTTCTGGTGAGACGTTCCATTGTCTCCAAAATCTTGTATGATTGCTCGGCATAAGACAAATCCTCAGCTACGTCCACTTCATTCATGGGTAACACCTCTTCAGACTTCCTCAGGCATTTCTTGAGTTGTGACACATGGAATACATCGTGCACATCCGATAGGCGAGCCGGTAACTCTAGTTGATAAGCCACTTCGCCTTTCCTCTCCAGAACTTGAAAGGGTCCGATGTATCGAGGTGACAACTTCCCTTTCACCTTGAACCGACGAAGTCCTCGGATAGGGGACACCTTGAGATAGACATAGTCTCCGACGTTGAAAATGAGCTCTCTTCTTCTTACATCGGCATAGCTCTTTTGGCGTGTCTGTGCTATCCTCAAATTGTTGCAAGTTTCCCTCACCTTCGCCTCGGCTTCTTGTAGTACTTCTGGACCAAACACTTTACTTTCCCCCGTTTGGTTCCAAAATAGGGGAGTTCTGCACTTCCTCCCGTACAAGGCTTCAAACGGTGACATCTTCATACTAGCTTGATAGCTGTTGTTATAGGAAAACTCCGCATACGGTAAGTTCTTGTCCCAACTCCTATTGTTTTTGAGTGCACATGTCCTCAGCATATCTTCAAGGATCTGATTGGTTCTCTCCGTCTGCCCGTCAGTTTGGGGATGATAGGCAGAGCTGAAATTCAGATGGGTTCCCATGGTTTCATGCAACTTCTGCCAGAACCTTGAGGTGAACTGTGTCCCTCGATCCGACACAATCTTCTTTGGCACTCCATGGTAACACACAATTCTTGACATGTACAATTCTGCCAATTTGGATCCGCTGTAGCTTTCTTTCACGGGGATGAAATGAGCCACCTTGGTTAGCCTATCGATGATGACCCATATTGAATCATATCCTGATTGGGTCCTAGGCAATCCCACTATGAAATCCATACCGATTTCTTCCCATTTCCATTCAGGCACTTTGAGTGGTTGCAATAATCCCGCGGGTCGTTGATGTTCTGCTTTCACCAACTGACATGTGTCACATAGGGCAACATGTTCCGCGACATCTCGCTTCATGCCATACCACCAATACCTGCTCTTGAGGTCCTGGTACATCTTCGTACTCCCAGGATGGATGGAATAGTCAGAATCATGAGCCTCCTTCAAAATCAATTCACGGATCTCCTTTACTTCTGGCACACAGATTCTTTTCCCGTGCCACACCGTTCCTTGTTCATCCTCTCTAAAACCAGGAGCTTTATTTTCCTTGATGAGTTGTCTGATCTCTCGTATCTTCTCGTCATTCTTTTGACCCTCGCGTATGTCTCGCTCGAGTGTGGAATCCACTTCCATGGCAATGGCTTCACCACTATTTACCAGGCATAGATTGAGCCTTATAACCTCGTTCTTCAATTCTGCAGGCATGTCCTTCAAGCTCAACTTATTGACCTGCACTTTCCGACTTAAAGCATCGGCCACGACGTTTGCTTTCCCCGGATGATAGTTGATGCCTACATCAAAGTCATTGATTAGCTCTAACCATCTCCTTTGTCTGAGGTTGAGGTCTGGCTGTGTGAATATGTACTTCAAACTCTTATGATCCGTATATATCTCGGTCCTCTTCCCCATCAAATAGTGCCGCCAAATTTTCAACGCGTGTACCACTGCGGCTAGTTCTAGGTCATGTGTAGGATAGTTCCTCTCGTGCTGCCGAAGCTGCCGGGATGCATAAGCCACGACATGCCCTTCTTGCATGAGAACACATCCCAACCCGTTTCTAGAGGCATCGCAGTACACCGTGAAATTCTTCTGCATATCTAGCATAACCAACACTGGGGCTGTTGTCAATCTTTTCTTTAGCTCCTGAAAACTCGTCTCGCACTGTGGCGTCCATGTGAATGTGATTCCCTTCTCCAACAGCTTGGTGAGGGGTCTTGAGATCTTAGAGAATCCCTCAATAAACCGTCGATAGTATCCAGCCAATCCCAAGAAGCTTCTAACTTCCCCGACATTTTCATGGGTCTTCCACTTCTGTATATCCTCGATTTTGGCAGGATCCACAGAGATTCCTCCCTCCGAGATTATATGTCCTAAGAAGGGAACTCTCTTCATCCAAAACTCACACTTGCTCAACTTGGCATATAGTTGGTGTTCTCTTAGCCTCTGCAACACCAACCTTAGATGTTTCTCATGTTCTTCTTCATCTTTGGAGAAGACGAGAATATCATCTATGAAAACCACCACAAATTTGTCCAGATATTCCATGAATACCTTGTTCATGAGATACATGAAGTATGCCGGGGCATTAGTTAGCCCGAAAGGCATGACAGTGTATTCATACAGTCCGTACCGAGATACGAAAGCTGTCTTGGGAATATCAGATTGCCTTATCTTGAGTTGGTGGTACCCCGACCTGAGATCAATTTTCGAGAACACACAAGCTCCCCTCAACTGATCAAATAAGTCTTCAATGCGGGGTAATGGGTACTTGTTCTTGATGGTTACCTCATTCAAGGCACGGTAATCCACGCATAACCTTTGGGTTCCGTCCTTCTTGGGCACAAATATCACCGGAGCTCCCCATGGTGAGGAACTAGGACGAATATACCTCTTCTCCGTCAATTCTCTTAAATGATCCTTGAGTTCTTCTAGCTGCTTGGAGTCCATCCGATAAGGTCTCTTGTATATCGGGGCTGTTCCAGGTACTAGCTCAATTGCGAATTCCACTTCACGATCGGGAGGCATACCTGGCAACTCCTCCGGAAAAACATCTGGATATTTCCTGATGGTCCTGATTTCCTCAACTTTCACCTCAACTTGATTTAATTTAATGTCCCTCCTAGGCTCGTGTATTGTTATGAACTTTACTCTTGTGCCACTAGGGTGAGTTAGTTCCACCGTTCTAGTCGAACAATGGATGATTCCTTTATGTTTTGTCAACCAATCCATACCCAAGATAATATCTATCCCTTGTGAATCTATCACTATGAGGTTAGCAGTAAATACCACCCCATTAATGTCTAGGTTCACTTTGGGACACACTTGTCTTGTCCTTATTTCTCCACCTGGAGAGTTTACGGCTAGCATATGGTTCATTTGTGTGGTTGCTAGGTCATGCTTCTTAACAAACCCTTGAGCAATGAACGAGTGGGTAGCACCAGAATCAAACAGCAGGGTTGCAAGGTGTAATTTGGTAGGAAACTTACCAACTACCACGTCGGGTGCCTCTTGCGCTTCCTCCATAGTGACGTGGTTCACCCGTCCTCGCATCACATTCTGCTGTTGTGGCTGTGCGGGCTTCTTCTTTGGGCATTTATGGGCATAGTGCTCCACTTCACCGCAGCTAAAACATTGCACCCTAACCTTAGGTGTCTGGCCTTTGTTGTCTTGGGGTTGGTTTTGGGGTCCTTGCACTGCTGGTCGAGGTGGATATGCGGGGCGAGGCTGCTGTACAAACTGACGTTGTGGCTGTGCTGGTGCTGCGGGAGGCCTGTAGTTCGGGTTGTACCCTCTTCGTGCTGAGTAGGGTACCGCAGCACGGTTCGTCTGCCCTGCAGGTTGCTGCATCACATGTGAGCGGGTGTTGCTCCCTAAGGCTTGATGTGACCACCCGGCCTTCCTCTTATTCTCATTTTCCAGGGCCTTTAACTTCCTTTCTACCACAAATGCTCTGTCCACCATCTTTTGGAAGCTTTCATACTCATTTGAGGACATTGCACACTGCATCTCTGTGGTAAGTCCTTCCACGAAACAATCTTGTTTCTGCTCATCAGTCTCTATGTCTCGTGGGGCATAACGGGATAGTTGAGTAAATTTAGTGAGGTATTCCCTCACCGTGATGTTTCCCTGCTGCAGTCCCAAGAACTCCTTCCTCTTGTTTTTGAGTTCACCTCGTGGGATGTAATGGTTGCGGAAGTTACGCTTGAACTCTTCCCAAGTGATGTTCTCAGGGTCATGATGGGCAGCCACGTAGGCGGTCCACCAATCAGCAGTAGGTCCATGCAATTGATGAGAGGCAAACAGCATCCTCTCATACCCTTGGCACTGTATGATCCTCATCTTGCTTTCAATGGTCTTTAGCCAATCATCTGCCTCCAGAGGTTCAGCAGCACTTGCAAACTTTGGAGGTTGAGTTCCTAGAGACTCACTCAACCTTGGTTGGCGTGGTGCAGCTTGTGGAGGTGGAACTTGATGCAAGTTGGCCACCACTTGAGTCAAGTTCTGGATGAGCTGATTCTGATTCTCCAGCATTTGGTGGAGGGGATCAACTCCTTCACGGCGACCACCCCGGTCCTGGCCTCCAGAAAGATGAGGGTTGCATGCCTCATCGTTGTTGTTGGCGGGGTTGGCAGCACGTCCTTTTCCTCTTCCGGCCATCTGGCAGAATCAACCAATGTTAATTTGAAAGCATTTAGTATCATCTTACTACTTTCATTTGTTTGTACTTTGAAGTGTCGAGGCTTTGTTATACTTTTCTGAGGGTTCATTTCTCACACAAAAAATAAATGCAATATTATTTCATGTGGGTTCACACACCAAAGCAAAACAATCTAAAGACGAGGCTGTGGACAATTGCTCATGGCTTCCACAACTCACGTCACACACCAAGCATTAACACACCATTAACTTAACGTAACGACTCGACTATTCGACATCTTGCTAGCTAAGGGAAGGATTCTACACTACTCGTTTTCTTGAGCAGGCTCCTCGGGATCTTCTTCATCATTTCGGCTGCCTTCTGACTCTGCTTTGGGTGGGGAGGCTGCTGGTGGAGAAGTGTGATGACGCCTGATCGCTCGGCGATCCGGGGAGTCAGGAGTCCATGTATCATTCACGGTGACACACAGTTCATTCCCATCTCCTCTTTCTCTCTCCCTTAAGCAGGCTCACAGCAACGCCTCCGTTTCCTTCAGGGTGTCCCAGACATCCTGAAGCTCTTGTTGACACTCCTGCAGTCGAGTGCTGAGCATAGCAGCATTCTCCAAGCACAAGTCCATGTGCTCATGGGAAGTCCCTTGCTGCACCGGCGGGTACTTGTACTCCGTGGTACCACTCTCACGCTGGAGGACATATATGTACTCAGTCCTGTCCAGGTGGCGACGATAGATGTGACTCTGGCATGTGATGGCCTCCCAGGTGACATCTTTCTCCGCATCGACTTGTGTCGCTCTACAAGCTGGAGAGCGGTGGATCTTAAGCAGCCGATTTTCGTGTATAATCCTCATCTCTGAACTCCATTCTTCCCTCTTCTCACGGATGGTCCTGGTGGAGTTATAGTGGATGATTAGCTTGCCCGTATTGCCGGCGGCTTCGAGCATACGTCGAAGACGGCGCAACAAGCCTCCTACTGCCAATCCGTAGGAGAGGTACGTCACCGGACGGCTCTCCTCTCTTTCGGCAAGGGCAACTACGGGAACTCTCCCTCCCGTGGACTTGCGAGCGGTGCGAATCATGCGAACCATCTAAAACAAAAAGCATTTAAACTTAGGTTAGATAAACTCTTAAACAAAAATCCTATTTTGAATGAAAATTGGGGTAACATGAAGAAAGTGACTCATTAAATAACACTTTTCAACACACACCTTCTAAAAATAGTTTTTAAGAAAATAAGGCCCTTAAATACGTCCATTTCTACCTAGGTCCACGTTCCTACGGGCAACCTTGGCTCTAATACCACTTCTGTCACACCCAATTTTTCCGAAGAACAACCAAGGTGAATATCACATGTATGCCAGGATCATTTTCTCATACATGTGATGACAAATAGTGAAGCATCATTTATTACAAGCCAGGTGTCGAATATAAATAAGTCTTACATAGCAAATGTCTCGATGGACAATAATAAGTTCATCACAAGTGAATAAACTAGCAGCGGAATATTATTCTTGAGGGTTCCGTCACAGGCGTTGCCCGGGGGTCTCCATGAACCTAGAAACCTTCTTCGGGTCCAAAGTCTTGGTCATTATACACCACCTCATTATCTTGACCTGAGCAGCAATATAAACCAACAAAATATGCAAGGTTGAGTACCAATGGTACTCAGCAAGTGTGGGAAAATTATATCATGCATGGCTAGAACAAGGAGAGGTTGAACTCATGGTTAAAGCACTACGCAATTAATACCTATCACCTTAGCTTATTAAGCACCTACATTGCTACACAGGTGAAATGGTCCCAATCTCCCATCCCATCATCATAATCCAATAACCATGACATCATTTCCAATGTTAAGCTCCCCGCTTAACATCCACAACTTCCAAAGCCATCATCCTCTAATCATAAATAAGTCCAAGCCGCTCTTGACCGTGAGCACGGCTGTCATGACAGTTTTGACTCTGCAGAGTTTGTACCACTGTACCCACATGTAGTGATTTCATCCCCCGTTGCCAGGTGGACTAAAAGAACCTCCATTATGCCAGTGTCCACGAACCACATACACACTTCCCAGGTGTGTAGCCAGGAGATCACTACGAAGCCTTTACAAAGGGATTCCCGATGAGCGTGGGCCCACCGAGATTTCACCCCTAACAGCATACAAGAGGCTCCAACCCCGCTGCAGTGGCCCCCTCTTGAGCCTTGCGGTTCATATGATAGTCCAGCTGACACCTATTCCCCGCACCATCCAACACACCCATACTACGCCGGGGATACACCTAATTAATTGGCCAAGCTGCCCCATCTCAGCATGTGGTTGGCACGGTAAAGCCAGGTTACATGCTCCATGAACCGGTCCTTAGGATCCAGGCAAGTACTAAACACAAACCCGAGTCTCGTGCACCCAGCACACAACCAAAACATCCAACTTGCCTTGATCCCTACCTCTACATAACTCACAATATCTCATTCAAGAGTATGGTAAAATAAACTGATGATCTCATATCCCAAATATCCCATTCTAAGCATGGCAAAGCATATGCATAATAATAAATGACATGATAAAATAAATCCCAACCCAAGCTACAAGGAAACAAGGTAATGCAATTCTAGGGAAACTTCCTAGCATGGGTTTCATATTTCAATTGACAATGCAAATAACTCTAGCTACACATCCTAACATAGGATCAAAGTGGTCAAGGACACTTGCCTCCTTCCTGCTGCTCTTGAAATAGGTAGTCCTGATCTTGGAATGGAATAACTTGCTCTTGAGCAGGTTCTACATCATACCATCACACATAGCAAAAGAAAAACAACAATCCATAAGACATAGTTCACACTTTCACTCATACAAACCACACATTCATATTTATGAAAGTCATTCACCATTATATGTGTTGTGGTTACTCTATGTGTGTTGATTTTGTGGCTTGCATGCACTTTTAATCCTGTGTATATGATTCCTACTTTTGTATTTACATTTATGCTTACATACTATATATATAAGTTTCCAATTTAAATAAATTCCTTATATTCAATTACTACACCTTTTAGGTACCAAGTATGCATGAAAGGTATTTTCCTTCTCCATATGTGTCTTCAGAATTTCTACCAACCCTAAACTGAATTCTTTGGATTTTAGAAACTCCATTTATCATTTACTAGTTGCTATATTTTCAGATTTAATTCCTATGCCTAAATGTGAACTTTATTATGAAAATAACAAGACACATCATCTAAACAGAATAGGTTCTGATCTAAAATATTTGCTAATATGTTTTTGGCCTTTTCCTCTGATGTAAACTATTTTACAATTATTTTCCCTATTTTCCAGAGCTATTCTTTTACTTAAAAATGTGTCCCTAAATGTGAATAATAAATTAAACAGATTCATTTCAGCCCAAAATATATTTTTATCTCAGTCCAAAGTTTTCTAAATACTGAGAAAGTTTTTAATTTAATTTTGACAATATGTTTGTCCCACTTTTTAAATTTTAAACACTAGCCACATATTCAATTTCCTAAATTAAATATTGAACAGGGCTAAAAAGGTAAACTCACCCCCACTTCAGGGTCTATAATATTATTTTAACAATTTTCAGGGGTCTAGCTACACATAACAGAGGAGTTTTCCAAATTTTTATTAAGTCCAGGGGCTAAAACTGATTTTTTAATGAATTTACATGATTTTCTGAAGTTCCAGGGGCTAGATCAGAAGTTTCCGGGGCTAGCTCTTATTTCCTGAGAACCCCAGGGGGTAGCACGTAAGATTTCCAGTCTTTATAACGTGGGGCTGACGTGGACCGTCCGATTTAAAACAGACGGCTGAGATTATAACGTTGAACCGGTACGCGGGGATTTAAAGTCTACCGTGCGATTTAAAATAGACGGCGCACAAGCGGCCACGTCGCTCTGATCGAGCGCGGGCGGCGCTGCCCGGCGGCGCACGGCGGCGGGAGGCGGTGATCTCACCGGAGACTTTCGGATCTTCGAGAATTCTTCCTAGAACTGTGATTTTATGGCATAGATCGGTGGAGGGGAGGTCAGGGATCTCACCTCGGGGGTTTTCTTGAGCTCGGAGGTCTTGGAAGGCGGTCGGCGACGAGGTCCGAAGTGAAACCACGGCGAGGCTCGTCGGCGCTGTGTTTGAACTGCAAGTCACCGAGTTTTCTGCATCTGCAGGGTTCCCCGGAGGCGGTGGATCAAGACCAGCGAGTTAGATCGGAATTTCCGAGCTTAGATCGGCTAGAATTCGCTGGAGTATGCTCGGGTTCTCACCGGAGTAAAAACGGCGGATCGCGTGGGAAAAACAGAACGAGGTCCGGGTTTTTATAGACGGGGGAGGGCGGCGGGGTGGTTTAGATCGAGTTTGCGTCGCCTACGAACGGAATTCGGCGGGGATGCGCAGGAATCCGGGTCGGTTTTGATTCGGGGTGAGAGAATCCCGGCGCGGGCGCGAGGTAGAAGAAGGGCTGGCTGGCCCCGCCTGTCAGTGGGAGGAAAAGGCGCGCGCGGCTGCGGGCTGGCGCGGGGGCTGGTTAGGCCAGCTGGTGGGTTTCGGCCCACTGGCCGGTTTTTTTCTGCTTTCTTTTTTTCTTTTTCTATTTCTTTTCTGTTTTGAATTTAAATTGAATTCCAGTTTGAATTTAAATTGTTGCAAAACATGCAACACGTACAAAAATTTTTAAATTCCCCTCTTAACATGATTTAGGGTCATAACAAGATTTTTGGGGTGTTACATCGGGTGGTGTTCTGCGATGCGGCACCGAACAACATACGGGTCAAGGAAACACATATTACACAAAGTGTTTTGCGGAAGCGTAGAAAGAGTATTTTACAAATACTTATCTCAAATAAGCTACAGCGGAAGGATACAACTCTCACGACTCATTTCTAGATTAGCATCAAAGAAGCAGTCCAGCCCTCGGACGTTTCTTACTAGCAACACAAAGAACAAACCGCAGCGGCGAGGATGCTCTTGAGTAACCACTCGGAGGTTTTCCAGTCTCATTGGCACCCCTTCTCATAAGCATGAAGTCAATACCTGCAAAACAACTCAGATAGCATCCGTGAGCATAAAGCTCAGCAAGACTTAACTGTCAACCCTAGCCATGAAACTCTACAGGAGGGTAATAGACATAAAGTGGGATAGTATAATGCATAATGAACTCGCCTAAAAGTGAATCCTTACTTTCAGATGTTATTTGCAGCAAATTAATAGTAACCTTGGGCACGCCCCATCGGGAGTCCACAATCAAACAAGAAACGCTTTCCCCCGATGCAATTTGCTCAAAGTGTAAATAAATCGAGTTTGCTATAACTATGCATAAAATATACATCACAAAGATAATATGAACTTCAAACAATAATGATTAGTTCCTTTCTCATGCAAGTTCTTACTACGTCAAGACTGTGAGACCAAGTATGCTCAATCCTTTTTTGCGAGCGATGGTGATTCGAATCAATAACACCCGGACTACACGACACATACGCTCGTACTCGACGTTGCCTATAGCAACCATCACTGGCATCGTACGTAGCCTTTCCCCGTTGCACCCACGTTGAATAGATCAAATCGCCCTGTACAGTAGACACTCTCATGGTGCACCTACCGACATGAGATGTCATGAGAGTGTTACCCACATACTGCACAGCGGCCCTCTCGCCTAAGGCGACCCGAAAAGGCTCAACGAAAGCTTCCCGAGGTACATCATTTTACTGGGTCCCATACAGCCAACATGAGTCCGGTACACAACTCAAACTTGCTCAACAGGGCCGCATACGGATCGGTCCTTGACCGACACGAACAGTTCTAATGCACCCTGATCCCTATGTCCTGCTGCTCCTACAACCTGCCGGTCTCAACTTTAACTTGCTAACAAATTTTCTGAACCAATCCCGTGTGCCCCTGTTTTCCTGATCATGCGAGTAGCATCTCACCACTCGACTTCTACCGAACCTTACTTAAGCATGACAGTTCTACACGATAAAAAGACATCTACCCAATACTCCATGGGTTTATTTGGTCATGCAAGAGGAGTATCAAAGCACTAGACCTAATGCACATTTCATATCTTAACTGAAAGAGTGAATACAAAGTAAAAACTTAAAAGCTGATAAATGTAAACCGGAGCTTGCCTGTTTTGCAGGGTAGTAGTATAAATAAGCAGTTAGTAATCCTTGCTCCCTTGATCCTCCGGAGTCTGATCCAAGTTTAATGAATCACTCCTTCGAATCTCCTTCGTTGTGAATCCTATCGAAATGATATGCACAAGTTTTTATAATGCAATGGAAAGAATTAAAGACTTGATTTCTTAAGAACAGAGGCGGTGCGGAAATGTTAAGAATGGCTATTGTTGCCTCTGTTGTGCAAAGAAACATTAATGAACTAAATTTGTCTTAGGGTTTTAGTTTATAACTAAGTTTCTAATGAACATAAGAGGTGAGCTGAAAAGATTTGAATGAAACTGAAGATCAAGAACTCCAATGGCTTCAAAACGTTTACAGCATATTCTATACTAACTAGAGATTTAGCTTACCAAATTGCAGCTAATGTGGAAAGATATTGTGTTCTCCATAATTCCTACAAGACTTATGTATTCCCCACATACATAAGCATGGAGAACAAGAACAGGGAATTCTAAGGCTCAACCCGAGCTGATAATTTACATGTGAGTTCCTGGTCATATGAAAGTAATTTGATCCAAAATTCAGACGTTTTCCCTGAGTAGTTCCTCCAGAACAATTCCTTAAGCATTTCTATTCAGAAGAATTAATTCTGGAGTAATGTGCATTTTCATGCCCAATTCAGTGAACTAAAATTTCAAGTAGGCCTCAGAGAGATTGCCTAAAATTTCCTATTATTTTTGGAGCTATGAATTGCCTAGAATGGATTTTACAAGTTAGTAACATTTTCTGAAAATGTTTCTGGACCCTTATGAACACAGCAGTTTGTATTTAGAAAATTCCTACTCAAATCATCTTCCAATGAGCTGAAAATTTGCTAGAAGGTCAAAAATATGCTAAAGAATATTCTGGCAAAATTGAGGATTTTGGGATGAACCAAACTCCCTAAATAATTCTTTTTCAGGAAACCTTCAAAGAATTTTCCAGAATTCAATATTGACTTTCATACAAATTGGGGTTCATATTTGGATAGATCTTTGCGAAATGAATTTAATCCAATTTGAATCACTCAATTTGTAGGTTCCTACACAAAGATATGATTTTCCAAAGTTGTGGCAATCTCTGGAATTAATTTGTTATGGGAAAATTGACTTGGGCCCACGTTTTAAACTCCAGCCACTCAGATTTGAGCCACACCGGGGCTACACGGTCCAGCGCGCGCAGCCACAGGGGATCCGATCCACAGCTGATCAACAGTTTAAAATAAAGTCACTGATGGCTGGGGCCCACCCGCCTTCTCCTACCTCCCGACCGTTCCCGCGCCCGCGCGCCGCTCAGCTCGCCGGACCGAGGCCGGGGCTCGCCGGACCGGCGTTTCCGGCCGCCGCTCAACCAGAAACTCGCTGCCAGGGTGTTTGGGAGGCCGGGGAATGTAAAATCCCCAAAAAAGTGGTAGCAAGGATTTTCAGCTCATGTACACTTAGGAAAAATGAGGGGGATTAAAACTTTGAATTATAACGGTGTAAGTTCAAAGTTGTGAATCAAAGTTCCCAAAACTTCCAACCATGGAGATCTAAATGCACAGCTTGGATCTTCATAGTTAAAATATTCACCCTTCAAAATTTCAGCTCATTTGGAGGAGTTTTGATATTTGTTTGGAATTAAAAGGAGAAGCCCTTTAATCTGAATTTTAAATTCAGTTTCAATTTCCAATTCCCCCAATTTGCAAATTTGGTTCCACAAATGTGTTCTCCACATTTGAATGAGCAGCCATGCCAAAAATCAGAAACATTGGAGCTGGCTTGCTATGTTTTTGGGACAATACAAAATGGAGGATTCAAACTCCATTTCAAATTCAAATAATCAAACCCAATTCAAACTTCACACCAGAATTCAAACCATTTGAATTCAAGAAAGTTTAAACCCTGACTTGGTGTGAAAGTCTAGCCTTAAATGTTGAGTTGCTGGGGTAAAATATCAGAGAAAATTTGGATAAGAATTAGAAATGGTGGGACCCCTTGGTCAGCCACACACAAGAGCTGCCGCCTCAGCCAACTGCAGTCGAACAGCGGGGGCGCGACAGCTCCCGGTCCCGACCCACGCCCGAGGTGTGCCGCGCCACCTCCTGATTCTTCCTCCTACTTGATCATCCGCCCGTGCCACAGCCCCAGCACAACTTCTCTGCTCTCTCGGCCGCTCACCGACGTGCTTCCTCCTTCTCTGCTCGAGCGCGCGAGCGAAAACCACCGCGCTAGGCTAGTCGCTCGGGTTCCCGGTGTTGATAGTCTTCCGACGACACCAGCGCATAGCTGAGCTAACCATCAGCTCCGCCGGAGCCTCCTCGACGCTTTCCAACAGTCCCCAGCTCGTGACGGACCCTCCATACCTGCGCCGAACCGTTCTGCTCCGAAGGAAAACAGAGCTCGACGTCGCCGCCGCGGTTTCCCATCTACCGGCCGACTCCGACCTCCCCAGCACGAGGGAAACCACCCAGAGGTGCGTCACGAAGTCTAGTCTCTCATACCGATACCCTTTGGTACGTTACCACCGCCGGCTAGCCGGAATTTGGAGATTTCCGACGATACACGTGGAATATAGCTCGAGACCGTTTCGGGAAATTCTTCACCCATGCTGGATCGTCAGATCTCCAGCCCTAGACACAGCTACTAGATCCCCTAGCGCCTCCCCACGCTGAAGCACGGCGCAAACCATCCCCTCTGCAACCCTAGCGATGAAAATCCGTCGCTGCCGGCTGAAACAGTTCGGTTCACCGTCGAACTACACCTTGCACGAGTTTTCACCCACTTTTGTATGCAAGAACGTGCTCCTCACATCACCCTGATGCTTGCGGTGCTCTTCCCAACCGGAATACTCGCCTGCTACTCGAGAACGACGGCGCCGGGGTGAGGTTTGCCGCTGCCACCGTCGGGGAGGTATTCCCGGCCAATTAGCGCCGCCACCGAGCTCACCAGAGTATTCCTCGTCGGATTTTGGGCACAGGTGGCGAGGATTGAGCCGTCTAAGGCACGGGGTAGCCGTTCCGACGAGGCACAGTCGTTCCTCCGGCGAGGAGGCCGGCCGGGCGCGAGGTAGACGAAGGTGAAGGCCTGCCCCACCTGTCAGTGGCACTGGTTAGGCGCCGGATCGGTTTGCTGCTCGGGATCTATTGTGGCTGTGTGGGTTAAACACCGTATCCCCGGTGTTGCCGAAATTTCACTGGTCCGATTTAAAACAGTGGGCCCAGTTCCAATTATTTGAAGTTTCTGTTAGGGAAATAATTCCAGGAATTAGCTGATCTTTCCAAGCTCATAACTTTGTGTATAAAACTCCAAAAAGGGTGAGACCAATTTCGTTGAAATCCTCATGAAGAGTACTTCACAGAGAAACCAATTTTAGGCTATGAAAATGCCCAGGAATTTCTGTAGATTTGTTTTTAGTAAATCCTTTAGAGATTTATAACAGGAGCAATTCTTTATGAAATATTCCCAAATTTGGGCAGCTAGTCCTTTTCATAGTTACTGATCTCCAGTAAAATTTGGGCTTCATTGGAGTTCATTTGTTAGGCTAAACTGCCCTCCCAAGTTCAGCCTTTGTTTGAAAATTCCAATTTAAACAGAAACTTTTCAGAACTCCTGTCCAACTTCAAAAATTCATATCCCTCTGTTGGTAGCTCCAAAAATGGTGAAAATTTTTTTGTTAAGACCATGGAGACTTACCCTAATCAGATCTTCGACTTTTAGCTATGTCAAAGCTCTTGAATTAGGCTCAAAATTCAGAGAATCATTGTACTTGTAGGAATTTTAAAGACTACACTGTGCAACGTCATTTCTCCAAATTTTGCTCAGATCATCCTTAGAGGGTCTAGTATACACTGTAAAAATCCCAAAGCCAATTAAGGATTATAAATAGCAATAGCTATGAATAGAAGTCCAATTCTCATAAATCCTTAATACTTACACATATATTTTGTTACATCTCATATAGTGACCGAAGTTGAGGACGCACTGGAGCCATTGGACGTCCTCCCACCAGAAGATAACTTCCCGTTTAACTCACAACCAGGCAAGCCCCGGTTTGCACTTAAGTACCTTTTATAAAGCTTTTTATTTGTATCACTTACGTCTAGGGTGAATGTTTGCATTAGGGTTAGGGTGATTGAAACCCACTTGCATAACCTTTTAAATCCTATGGAGAGTTGGGTAGCTTACAGACTCGACGAGTAGAGAATGCCATGCTAATATGCTTAGGATCTCGGTAGAAGTCGAGTAGTTGGAATCTACTCACGAGGTAAGGTTTTATCACACAGTTTGGTCAGAATAGAAAATTGCTTAAAAGTGGAGAAAATGAGACCCAGCAGGGGGGATAGGAAGCAGTGAGCGGAGGTCTCACGTGCGTAGCCCTGTTGGTGTCGATTGAGGACCGAGTCGTGTGCGGGCCTGATGAACAAGTATTGAACAGTACCGGATGGCATACTGACATAAGCAGGAAACCGATGTAATTGGTTAACCTGGGTGCCGAGGCTTACCCAACCGTAAATAGGAGTGGGTTGAGGGTAGCAAGGTGTAAATCTGCCGGTGGGCACAGTCACGCTCCACGTGGGGACCTCCTGCCCGTTAAGGATGGACCGGTTTGATGTTTGGGTTGCCTTTGAAAGGTTGTTGCATACAACAGAGTAGGAAGGGGTGTGGAATCACGCTTCTGAAAGTGGGTGTATGCAACGTGTTGTCCGGGTGTCTCCTGATTGCAATCACTGTCCCTCGTGGTTATTTGAGTACCGCTGGTTCACTGTTTCGTGACGTAGTAAGAAGTGAAGTAAGCCAGTTGAATGATAATATGCTGTGATGATAGAGTAATGTTTTGGAAACCATGTCTGCTGTAGATGTAGAGCTAACTAAGTTTACTTTCCGTTTTGGGCATCACCACATCGGAGGAAAGCGTTTCTTGTTTGATTGTGGACTTCCGATGTGAGGGCTGCCTAAGGCACACGAATCTGCTGCTATAAAACTGAAAGTAAGGATCAACTTATAGGCGTGTCTTTGTCGCAAATTCCTTTTCCTATCATACACATCCCTGCATGTAGAGTTTCATGCCTAGGCTAGACGGTTAAGTCTTGCTGAGCCATCGTGCTCACAGTTGCAAGATTTGAGCTGTATGCAGGTGAGAGCTATGAGGAGGGTTCCGAGGACGAGGCGATGCCCCCGTCAGGGTACGCAGCCGAGATGGAGCCCTGCACGCCGCCGTGATTTCTCCGGTTCCATGCTGCTAGCGTGTAGCGTCCCCGGGCTGCACGGCTGCACTTTTGCATAGTTAGGATGAGAGGCTACTAATGTACATTACTTCCGCTGTATAGTTATATTTTGTAAAAGACTTCCGCTGTCTTATGTCAAAAAAAGTTGTATGTTGCTCTTTATTCTTTTCGAGTGTGCTGTTGGGTGCCGCATCGCACGGCACCACCCTATGCGATCCTGGAGTGGGTAAACCACGGGGTGGGCCCCACAGTTGTGCTATCAGAGCCGCATTGGGAATAGCTCGCTCGAAAAGAGATTATTTTGAAAACTTAGAAGTAGTCGAGTGAGAATTAGTCATTAAGCCCACATAAGGTCTATGATAGTACTACTTATGATGGTGGAAAGCTAACATATTTGTTATACATTCTGTAACGGCGCTCCGACGTCAGGTAAGAGGTAAGGTACGCCACCGCAGGTGGATCAATTGCGGTAACTCGCCATACGAGTAATGGTATGGAAGGTTATACCGTGGCTTGGCACGGTAGTTAATATGAGTCTCTGAACCTCTCAATGGTTCTAAGAGCATATGAAAACACTGATCTCCAGCGTGCTTTAGGCAAAAGTGAGAATACCCCATCGTGTGGTAAGCAACACGATAGTATGCAACTCTTGAACGTTCAATGTTCAAAGGGCCATACGCAGCGCTCGCCATCGGCGTGCGTCAACGGTCATGAGGCAGTAGGTGGTATCCGTTGGGTTGATAAAATTCCCAACCGTGACGACCCGTTCGCGCTCTACTCGGGTTCCCCGTCGTGTGGTGTGAAAACACGACCATATACCTTGAGACGTGGCTTGACTCAAGGATGATCCGTATGGCAATGATACGCACCGTATGTTTTTACTATGATATGGAACTGCCTGAAATGTCAAAAACCTTTGTGTGCACCATTATTGTATGTTCTTCTGCAGGTACATTAACCACATTAGTGCATGACGTTTAGCAATCGTTTGTGAGTGACGTTTTAGTTCCACCATTTGACACGTATATGCCGGAATACCGGTTTAGGATTTTTCTTTGGTGAGGAAACGTAGTACCGAGACTGCATAAAAGTTTATTTTCAAAGAAAAGAGTCAAAATGAAGTTTAGGATTCTATTTAGGGGTTAGTAAACTCCTATATTGAACTATGAGTCAATTGGGAGTATAGATTCAATCTCAAAAACTTAGGAATAATCTCCCCTGTTTTCGGCAGAAATTTTTACTGAACTTGAACAGGGAATAACTTAAGATTGGTTGAACCAATGGAGGTGTGGGATACCATTCTGGAAAGGTTTCGAAGTCCTCTACAACCTTTCTGTAGAGATCCAGAACAAAATCTCCCTCCAAAGGGATGAAAATCTCAGATGGGTAGGTACTGTCCAGAAACAGGGCAGACCAAAAATGCTCTCTGGAATTTTCGGTATTTCGACCACAACTTCCTGTAGAAAAATTTCCAAGGGGCAAGCAAGACACCATTGGAAAGTACAGGAAATATTCTACAACTTTGTTGTTGAACGCTAGTCCAGATTTTGCATCTAAGGTGGGCAAAACTGTTGGATTATCCAGGCTGGTCAGCTGGACCAGAAGCTGGACAGGGCACCATATTGAAGTGTTTCAACTAAAACACTTAGTTTCACGACTCGACGTCCAGTGGCTGTTGTAAAACAGCGAGTTGGGAGTTGAAGAGTTTATGCATTTGACATATCATTTTGAGTTAGGACATGTTTGGGTCCAGTACAATAGCGAGGAATTACGCATGCTAACACACTTAACATCCCGTGGTGACCCCGATGGTCGAAATGAACTTTTAACCCATAAAGTTCCTTACTTTGGAACTCGATCGTGTGACACGGTCCAGGGATGTATATGTTGCATAAAGTTTATACTTTATCCATATGTGTGATTGTTATGCATACTGTTTATTCCATTCTTGCACTACTATTGTATAGACTGGATGAAATAAACCAACATGTGCTGATCATTTGAATGATCTGAATGCAGAATGGTGCGGACACGTTCAAAGCAAGAGGAGGGAGGTCCGAGTCAAGTTCGTGGTGATGAGTCTCCACCTCCGGAGCAGACCACGACGCAGCAGCAAGCACCTCCTCCACCGCCAGAACTTCCAAGGAATCTTGCGGAGGTTCTCGCCGTAGTGCTCAGCTCGCGCGACGAGCAAACCGAGCTGCTGCGGATGCTGGTGCAGCAGAATGCGTCCCATCCAGGCGGACGCCAAGACAATGGGCAACGCCAGCCCCAACAAAGTTCTTATTCAGAATTCCTGGTGACCCATCCACCGGTCTTCACAGAGGCCGAAGAGCCTTTGGAGGAGGACAGCTTTATCCGCACTCTGGAGGCGAAGTTCGGGCTGCTACGATGCACCGAACACCAGAAGGCGCTGTATGCAGCGCAACAGCTTCAAGGAGAAGCCGGTACTTGGTGGGTGAATTACACCGCCTCCGTACCGGCTGGCCATGCCGTCACGTGGGCGGAGTTCCGGGAGGCGTTCCGCACCTATCACATACCTCCCAGGGTTATGGAAATGAAGCTCCAGGAGTTCCTGGCGCTACGACAGGGCGAGAGGAGTGCTCACGAGCACTCCAGGTTATTCAACCGGCTGGCACAGTACGCACCAGGATTTGTGGGGACGGAAGACAACAAGCGCAACGCGTTCTTCCGGGGCCTGAATTCAAAGATGAAGGTCTATCTCGCCCAAAGCAATCGCGGCACATTCAACGACCTCGTTAACACCGCGATTCTACAAGAGAATGCTCAGCGTGAGCGCGGTTCTGATTAGAGGAAACGCAGCGTGCTGACAAGCAGCAGTGGTGGGACGCCACAGAAATACCGCGTGGTGTATCGCTCACCATCCGGTCAGAGATGGCAGCCACCGGCGCGACCGCCTCAGTTTCACAGTCGGCAATATAATGCGCCGGGCTTTCGACCGATGTATCCACCACAGCAACAGCAGCAGCAAAGGATGGTCCTGCGTGCGCCTCAGTTTCAACAGCGTGCACCGGGATTCCGTCCTCAAGTCGGCGGGACCCCGACATCTTACACGTGCTACACGTGTGGCCCCGTCGGGCACATTTCGAGGGACTGCCCCGAGCCACGACAGGGCAGGGGTGCAGCACCATATCAGGGTGCTAATCAGCCCCGTAATCAGCCCAAGAAACCAGCACCAAAACCCGGCAACATCCACCACTTAGCCATCGAAGACGTGCCGGAAGGCGAACCCGTCCTCGCGGGTATGTTTTCTTACTTAGATCATCCCGTAGTCATACTTTTTGACTCCGGTGCCACTCATAATTTCATAAGTCAGTCTTATGTTATTAAATATCAACTGCCTATCATTCCCACAAATAGTTCATACTTGATATGCTCTCCGGGTGGGAAAATAACAGCTGATAGAATGGTCTATAGAGCACCATTACAATTGGGTGGGAATCTATATCCGACTTCTCTAATCATGTTAGAGAGTCAGAAACTGGATGTCATTTTAGGAATGTCATGGCTACATCGCCATGGTGCTGCTCTTGACATCATTCCATGTGTAGTTCGTTTAAACTCTCCACTCCATGAACCACATGTTCTTGTTCTTGACTGTTTGGTTCAAGAAACCCCAGCCACATATAACACGGAAGCCACAAAACTTGAGAATATTTGTGTGGTCCGTGAATACCTGGATGTCTTTCCGGATGATCTTCCGGGCATGCCACCGAAAGAGATGTCGAGTTCAAGATTGAACTTATACCTGGGACGACACCGATATCACGGAGACCGTACAAAATGGCTCCGAATGAGCTGGCTGAACTGAAGGAGCAGCTCAACGATTTGATGAAGAAGGGCTTCATTAGACCGAGTTCCTCGCCATGGGGATGCTCGGCGCTGTTTGTGAAGAAAAAGGATGAAACCTTGAGGTTGTGTGTGGACTACCGACCTCTCAACGCCGTCACCATCAAGAATAAATATCCACTACCCCGCATCGATATATTATTCAATCAACTTGTGGATGCGAGTGTATTTTCGAAGATGGATCTTCGCCCTGGATATCATCAAATCAAGATCCGAGTGGAAGATATTCCGAAGACGGCCTTCTCGACGAGATATGGGTTGTATGAATACCTCGCCAAGTCCTTTGGTCTCACCAACACCCCGGCACATTTCATGTACCTCATGAACTCAGTGTTCATGCCGGAGTTGGACAAGTTTGTGGTGGTGTTCATAGACGACATCTTGGTTTACTCCAAGTCTGAAGAAGAACATGCCAAACACTTGCATATCGTACTTCAACGATTAAGAGACCATAAGCTTTATGCCAAGTTCAGCAAGTGCGAGTTTTGGATCAGCCAAGTGCCATTCCTTGGTCACATTATTTCTGCAGAAGGCATTGCAGTTGATCCAAGCAAAATCGAACAAGTGCTGAAATGGAAGTCCCCCACATCAGTCCATGAAGTCAGAAGTTTCCTCGGGTTAGCAGGATATTACCGGAGATTCATACCGAACTTCTCCAAGCTTGCTAAGCCAATGACTGAACTGTTGAAGAAGGGGATGAAATATGTTTGGAGCTCAGCTTGTGAAGAAGCTTTCCAGGCATTAGTGAAGCATCTTGCAACAGCCCCGGTGTTAGCTCAACCGGATACAACCAAGCCCTTTGACGTATATTGTGATGCGGCCGGTATCGGGCTTGGCTGTGTATTGATGCAAGGAGGCAGAGTGGTCGCCTATGGCTCACGTCAACTCCGTAACCACGAGCAGCACTATCCGACTCATGATCTTGAGCTCGCTGCTGTGGTATTGGCTTTAAAAATGTGGAGGCACTATTTGCTTGGGAACTTAGTGCACCTCTACACCGACCACAAAAGTCCGAAATATATATTCACTCAAAAGGAGTTGAATATGCGGCAATGGAGATGGCTAGAACTGATTAAGGACTATGGGATCGAGATTCACTACCATCCCGGAAAGGCAAATGTGGTTGCCGATGCATTAAGCCACAAATCCCATGTCAACAGTCTGTCCATCAACCCACTTGAAGAGGAGTTGCCGAGTCTGTACTTGGTTCCATATGGGGCATTGTATAATCTTGCTCTCGTCCCTACAACACGAGAGGAGATTATGGAAGCGTAGAAGAAAGACGTGGGAATGTTGCACATTTGGAGAAGGATGAAGAATGGCGAAATGAAATGCTTCCGAAGAGATGATAACGGTTAAAGACCGTATAGTGGTACCCCGCGACATGAATCATCAGAAGATCTTGGACGAGGCTCATTTGTCCAAATATTCCATTCATCCGGGCAGCAACAAGATGTACCAGGATTTGAAGACCAGATTTTTGTGGACACGGATGAAAAGAGAAATCGCAAAGTACGTGTCCAAATGTGATACGTGTCGGCGGGTGAAAGCCGACCATATGCGAATAGCCGGACAGTTGCAACCCTTGAACATTCCGGCGTGTAAGTGGGAGGATATCAGCATGGACTTCATTGTTGGTTTACCTCTCACGTCTCACAACCATGATTCGATTTGGGTGATAGTCGATCGACTAACCAAGTCGGCACATTTTATTCCCGTACATACGGTCTACGTGGCCAAGAAATATGCGGATCTGTACATTGCAAGGATCTTGTGCTTGCACGGTGTTCCCCGCTCCATTATTTCAGATCGTGGTGCGTTGTTCGTCACTCGGTTTTGGGAACAGCTGCACGCATCGTTGGGGATCAAACTGATCCGAAGCTCCGCGTATCACCAGCAGACAGATGGTCAAACTGAACGGGTGAATCAAGTGCTTGAAGATATGCTACGCGCTTGTGCCATCCACCATGGCAAGAATTGGGACGATCATTTGCCGTTGGCGGAGTTTTCTTACAACAATGTCTATCAAGCTAGCATTAAGATGGCGCCGTATGAAGCTCTCTACGGCCGGAAATGCCGCACACCTCTCAACTGGTGCAAGTCCGGCGAGCGAGTTATCTACGGCATTAAACTTGTGAATGAAGCTGAAGAACGAGTGCGAGTAATACAAGCCAACCTCAAGGCTGCTCAATCTTGTCAGAAGAGCTACGCGGACAAAAGACACCGCCCTCTCAACTTCGACATCGGAGACCATGTTTATGTCCGTGTATCTCCGATGAAGGGAGTTCACCGTTTTGGAGTGAAGGGCAAGCTTGTGCCGCGGTTCATTGGTCCGTTCACCATCATTGAAAGATGCGGACCCGTGGCCTATCGCCTGGATTTACCGGCGTCGCTCGCAAGCATTCACAACGTATTCCATATTTCTCAGTTGAGGAAGTGCCTCAAACCCTCCGCTGAAATCCGCACTGAAGACATAGAAGTTCTTCAACCGGACCTCACGTACACGGAGTATCCAATCCGGATTATCGATGAAAAGACTCGTGCCACAAGAAACTGGACCTTATGGTTCTGCAAGGTCTTGTGGAGCAACCATACCGCTGATGAGGCGACATGGGAAAGCGAGGACTATCTCCGGACATATTATCCGGACATGCTATCATCATATACCCAGTAAAGTTTTCCCCACTTTGCTTTTCCTTTGGAATCTCGGGACGAGATTCTTTTAAGGGGGAAGGGATGTAAAATCCCCAAAAAAGTGGTAGCAAGAATTTTCAGCTCATGTACACTTAGGAAAAATGAGGGGGATTAAAACTTTGAATTATAACGGTGTAAGTTCAAAGTTGTAAATCAAAGTTCCCAAAACTTCCAACCATGGAGATCTAAATGCACAGCTTGGATCTTCATAGTTCAAATATTCACCCTTCCAAATTTCAGCTCATTTGCAGGAGTTTTGATATTTGTTTGGAATTAAAAGGAGAAGCCCTTTAATCTGAATTTTAAATTCAGTTTCAAATAACAGTTCCCCCAATTTGAAAATTTGGTTCCACAAATGTGTTCTCCACATTTGAATGAGCAGCCATGCCAAAAATCAGAAACGTTGGAGCTGGTTTGCTATGTTTTTGGGACAATACAAAATGGAGGATTCAAACTCCATTTCAAATTCAAATGATCAAACCCAATTCAAACTTCACACCAGAATCAAACCATTTGAATTCAAGAAAGTTTAAAGCCTGACTTGGTGTGAAAGTCTAGCCTCAAATACTGAGTTGCTGGGGTAAAATATCAGAGAAAATTTGGATAAGAATTAGAAATGGTGGGACCCCTTGGTCAGCCACACACAAGAGCTGCCGCCTCAGCCGACTGCGGTCGAACAGCGGGGGCGCGACAGCTCCCGGTCCCGACCCACACCCGAGGTGCGCCACGCCACCTCCTGATTCTTCTGCCTACTTGATCATCCGCCCGTGCCACAGCCCCAGCACAACTTCCCAGCTCTCTCGGCCGCTCATCGACGTGCTTCCTCCTTCTCTGCTCGAGCGCGCGAGCGAAAACCGCCGTGCTAGGTTAGTCGCTCGGGTTCCCCGTGTTGATCGTCTTCTGACGACACCAGCGCATAGCTGAGCTAACCATCAGCTCCACCGGAGCCTCCTCGACGCTTTCCAACAGTCCCCAGCTCGTGACGGACCCTCCATACCGGCGCCGAACCGTTCTGCTCCGAAGGAAAACAGAGCTCGACGTCACCGCCGCTGTTTCCCGTCTACCGGACGACTCCGACCTCCCCAGCGCGAGGGAAACCACCCAGAGGTGCGTCACGAAGTCTAGTCTCTCATATCGATACCCTTTGGTACCTTACCACCGCCGGCTAGCCCGAATTTGGAGATTTCCAACGATACACGTGGAAGATAGCTCGAGACTGTTTCGGGAAATTCTTCACCCATGCTGGATCGTCGGGTCTCCGGCCCTAGACACAGCTACTAGATCCCCTAGAGCCTCCCCATGCTGAAGCACGGCGCAAACCATCCCCTCTGCAACCCTAGCGACGAAAATCCATCGCCGCCGGCTGAAACAGTTCGGTTCACCGTCGAACTACACCTTGCACGAGTTTTCACCCACCTTTGTATGCAAGAACCTGCTCCTCACATCACCCTGATGCTTGTGGTGCTCTTCCCAACCAGAACACTCGCCTGCTACTCGAGAACGACGGCGCCGGGGTGAGGTTTGCCGCTGCCACCGTCGGGGAAGTATTCCCGGCCATTTAGCGCCGCCACCGAGCTCACCAGAGTGTTCCTCGTCGGATTTTGGGCACAGGCGGAGGATTGAGCCATCTAAGGCACGGGACGGCCGTTCCGGCGAGGCACAGTCGTTCTTCCGGCGAGGAGGCCGGCCGGGCGCGAGGTAGACGAAGGCGAAGGCCTGCCCCACCTGTCAGTGGCACTGGTTAGGCGCCAGATCGGTTTGTGGCTCGGGATCTATTGTGGCTGCGCGGGTTAAACACCGTAGCCCCTGTAACACCCCAAAACCTGTTAAGAGGAGAATTTAAAAATTTTTGGACGTATTGCATGTGGTGCAGAAATTCAAATTCAAATTGGAATTCAAATTAAACTCAAAACAGAAAAGAAAAAGAAAAAGAAAAAAACAAACCTCCCCGGCCAGTGGGCCGAAACCCACCAGCCGGCCCACTCACCCCCGCGCCAGCCCGCAGCCGCGCGCCCGCTTCCCTCTCACTGACATGCGGGCCCGCCTGTCATCCCCGACCTCCCGCTCGCGCCGACCCCGGACTCTTCCGCGCGTGCGCGATCGTAACCAACCCGGATTTCCGCGTCCCTCAGCCCGACTCCCGGTCCCAGAAGACTCAAACTCGATCTAAACAAACCCGCCGCCCTCCCCCGGCTATATAAACACGGCATCTTCCCGATTTTCACCCAGGATCAGCCGTTTTTCCTTCCGGTGAGAACCCGAGTTTCTCCGGCCAATTTCGCTCGATCTTCGCTCGGGATTTCTGATTTAACGCGCTGATCTTGATCCACCGCCTCCGGGGAATCACGCAGGTGCAGAAAACTTGGTGGTTTGCGCTTCAAACCCAGTGCCGACGAGCCTCGCCGTGAATTCACCTCGGACCTCGTCGCCGACCGCTTTCCAGGACCTCCGAGCTCAAGAAAACCCCCGAGGTGAGATCCCCGACCTCCCCTCTACCGATCTATGCCATGAAATCTCAGTTTTAGGAAGAATTGACGAAGATCCGAAGCTCTCCGGCGAGATCGCCGCCTCCCGCCGCCGCTCGCCGCCGGGCAGCGCCGCCCGCGCTCAATCAGAGCGACGTGGCCGCTTGTGCGCCGTCTATTTTAAATCGCACGGTAGAATTTAAATCCCCACGTACCGGTTCGATGTTATAATCTCAGCCATCAGTTTTAAATCGGACGGTCCACGTCAGCCCCGCGTTATAAAGGCCAGGATTCTTACGCGCTACCCCCTGGGGTTCTCAGAAAATACGAGCTAGCCCAGAAACTTCTGATCTAGCCCCTGGAACTTCAGAAATTCATGTAAATTCAATTAAAAATCAGTTTTAACCCCTGGACTTAATAAAAATTAGGAAAACCCCTCAGTTATGTGTAGTTAGACCCCTGGAAATTTATAAAATAATATAATAGACCCTTTGATGGGTAAGTTTGCCTTTCTAATCTTATATAATATTAAATTTAGGAAATTGACTATGTAATTAAGATTTAAATTTAAAAAGGGTGAGGCACACACATTGTAAATTCAAGTTTAAACTCTACTAACAATTGGAAAGCTTTAGAATGAGGTAAATATAAATTTTAGGCTGAAATGAAATCTGTTTGGGTGTGTTTATGTTTATTAGATATAGAAACACATTTTTACGCTAGGAAATAATTCTGAAAATTGGTAAAATAAATGTAAAATAGTTCACATCAGAGGAGAAGTTCAAAAATATATTATTTAATATTTTATATCAGAACCTATTCTGTTTAGATGATGTGTCTTACTATTTTCATAATAAAGTTCACAACTAGGTATAGAAAGTAAATCTTAAAATATAGGAAAATAGGTATGCATAACTAGAAAATGATAAATGAAATCTCCAAAATCCAAAGAATTAAGTTTAGTGTTGGTAGAAGGTCTGAAAACCCATTTGGAGTAGGAAATTACCTTGCATGCACTCTTGGTAGCTAAAGAGGGCATTAAAGAATTTGTTTAAATTGGGAATTTATATATAGTGTGCAAACAGAAATCTGAATACAAAAGTTAGAAATAATATACATATGTTTAAAAGTGCATGTAGGTCAAAAATCACCACACATAGAGTAACCACAACCCTTAGAAGTGTGAATGACTTTCATAAGAGTGAATGTTTGGTTTGTATGAAGTGAAAGTGTGAACTATGTCTTATGGATTGTTGTTTTCTTTTGCTATGTGTGATGGTATGAGTAGAACCTGCCCCAGAGCAAGTTCTTCCCTTCCAAGAACAAGACTTTCCATTCCCAGAGCAGCAGGAAGAAGGCAAGTGTCCTTGACCACTTTGATCCTATGCTAGGATGTGTAGATAGAATTAATTGAGTTGTCAATTGAAATATGAAACCCATGCTAGGAAGTTTCCCTAGAATTGCATTATGTTGTATTCCTTGTAGCATGGGATGGGATTTTGTTTTATTATGTCATTCATTCATATTACTTATGCTTAGCCATGCTTAGAATGGGATAAGTGGGATATGATATCATCAATTTGCTTACCTTATTCTTGAATGAGATATTATGAGTTATGTAGAGGTAGGGATCAAGGCAAGTTGGATGTTTTGGTTGGTGCTGGGTGCACGAGACTCGGGTTTGTGTTTAGTACTTGCTTGGATCCTAAGGACCGGTTCATGGAGCATGTAACCTGGCTTTACTGTGCCAACCACATGCTGAGATGGGGCAGCTTGGCCAATTAATTAGGTGTATCCCCGGCGTAGTATGGGTGTGTTGGATGGTGCGGGGAATAGGTGTCAGCTGGACTACCATATGAACCGCAAGGCTCAAGAGGGGGCCACTGCAGCGGGGTTGGAGCCTCTTGTATGCTGTTAGGGGTGAAACCTCAGTGGGCCCACGCTTGTCGGGAATCCCTTTGTAAAGGCTTCGTATGATCTCCTGGCTACACACCTGGGAAGTGTGAATGTGGTTCGTAGCCACTGGCATAATGGAGGTTCTTTTAGTCCACCCGGCAACGGGGGATGAAATCACTACATGTGGGTACAGTGGTGCAAACTCTGCAGAGTCAAAACTGTCATGACAGCCGTGCTCACGGTCAAGAGCGGCTTGGACTTATTCATGATTAGAGGATGATGGCTTTGGAGGTTGTGGATGTTAAGCGGGGAGCTTAACATTGGAAATGATGTTACGGTTAATTGATTATGATGATGGGATGGGAGATTGGGACCATTTCACCTGTGTAATAATGTAGGTGCTTAATAAGCTAAGGTGGTAGGTGTTAATTGCGTAGTGCTTCAACCATGAGTTCAACCTCTCCTTGTTCTAGCCATGCATGACATAACTTTCCCACACTTGCTGAGTACCATCGGTACTCAACCTTGCATATTTGTTGGTTTATATTGCTGCTCAGGTCAAGAGAATGATGTGGTGTTTCATGATCAAGACTTTGGACCTGAAGAAGGTTTCTAGGTTCATGGAGCCCCCGGGCAACACCTGTGACGGAGCGCACGAGAATAATATTCCGCTACTAGTTTATTTACTTGTGATGAACTTATTATCGTCCATCGAGACATTTGCTATGTAAGACTTATTTATATTCAACACCTGGCTTGTAATAAATGATGTTTCACTATTTGTCATCACATGTATGAGAAAATGATCCTGGCATACATGTGATATTCACTCGGTTGTTCCTCGGAAAAACCGGGTGTGATAGAAGTGGTATCAGAGCCAAGGTTGCCCGTAGGAACGTGGATCTAGGTAGAAATGGACGTAGTTAGGGACCCTATTTTCTTAAATACTATTTTACAAAGGTGTGGGTAGGAAAGTGTTATTTAAATTGGTCGCTTTATTCATCTTACCCCATCTTTTATTCAAAATAGGACTTTTGCTTAAAATTCTATCTAACTTAATTTGAAATGCTTTATGTTTTAGATGGTTCGCATGATCCGCACCGCCCGCAAGTCCACCGGAGGGAGAGTTCCCGTAGTTGCCCATGCCCTGAGAGAGGAGAACCGTCCAGTGACGTATCTCTCCTACGGATTGGCAGTAGGAGGATTGTTGCGCCGTCTTCGACGCATGCTCCAAGCCGCCGGCAATACGGGCAAGCTAATCATACACTATAGCTCCACCAGGACCATCCGTGAGAAGAGGGAAGAATGGAGTTCAGAGATGAGGATTATCCACGAAAATCAGCTGCTCAAGATCCACCGCTCTCCAGCTTGTCGAGCGACACAGGTCGATGCGGAGAACGATGTCACCTGGGAGGCAATCACCTGTCAGAGTCACATCAATCGTCGTCACCTGGACAGGACTGAGTACATGTATGTCCTCCAGCGCGAGAGTGGTACAACAGAGTACAAGTACCCGCCAGTGCAGCAGGGGACTTCCCATGAGCACATGGACTTGTGCTTGGAGGATGCTGCCATGCTCAGCACTCGACTGCAGGAGTGTCAGCAGGAGCTTCAGGATGTTCATGACACCCTGAAGGAAACCGAGGCGTTGCTTCGAGCCTGCTTGAGGGCGAGAGAAAGAGGAGATGGGAATGAACTGTGAGTCACCGTGAATGACACATGGACTCCTGACTCCCCAGATCGCCGGGCGATCAGGCGTCGTCGCACTTCTCCACCAGCAGCTTCCCCACCCAAAGCGGAGTCAGAAAGCAGCCGCAATAAAGAGGAAGATCCCGAGGAGCCAGCTCAGTATAAGAGTAGTGTAGAGTCCTTCCCTTAGTTTAGCAAGATATCGAGTAGTCGAGTCGTTACCTTAGTTAATGGTGTGTTGATGCTTGGTGTGTGACGTGAGTTGTGGAAGCCATGGGCGTTTGTCCACAACCTCGTCTTCAGGTTGTTTTGCTTTGGAGTGTGAACCCATATGAATTAAGAGTGCATTTATGTTCACGTGAGACATGAACCCTCAGAAAAATATAAATACAACAAGGCCTCAACATTACAAAGTGTAAACAAGTAAAATTGGTAAGGTAATACGTAATGCTTTAAATTGACATTTGGTTGATCATGATAGATGGCTGGAAGAGGAAAGGGTCATGGTGCCAACCCCGCCAACAACAACGATGAGGCAGGCAACCCTCATCTTTCTGGAGGCCAAGACAGGGGTGGTCGCCGTGAAGGAGTTGATCTCATCCACCAAATGCTTGAGAATCAAAATCAGCTCATCCAGAACCTGACTCAAGTGGTGGCCAACTTGCACCAAGCTCCACCTCCACAAGCTGCACCACGCCAACCAAAGTTGAGTGAGTTTCTAGGAACTCAACCTCCAAAGTTTGCAAGTGCTGCTGAACCCCTGGAGGCAGATGATTGGCTAAAGACCATTGAGAGCAAGATGAGGATCATACAATGCCAAGGGTATGAGAGGGTGCTGTTTGCCTCTCACCAATTGCATGGACCTGCTGCTGATTGGTGGACCGCTTACGTGGCAGCCCATCATGACCCTGAGAAAATCACTTGGGAAGAGTTCAAGCGTAGCTTCCGCAACCATTACATACCAAGGGGTGAACTTAAAAACAAGAGAAAGGAGTTCTTGGGGCTGCAGCAAGGAAACAAGACGGTGAGGGAATACCTCACTAAATTCACCCAACTATCCCGTGATGGCCCACGGGACATAGAGACTGATGAGCAGAAACAGGATTGTTTCGTGGAGAGACTTACCGCAGAAATGCAGTGTGCAATGTCCTCCAACGAGTATGAACGCTTCCAAAAGATGGTGGACAGAGCATTTGTTGTATAAAGGAAGCTGAAGGCCTTGGAAAATGAAAACAAGAGGAAGGCCGGGTGGTCACACCAAGCCTCGGGTAGCAACACCGGCCCACGTCTGATGCAGCAACCCGCAGGGCAGACGAGCCGTGCTGCGGTACCCTACTCCGCACCGAGAGGGTACAACCCGAACTTCAGGCCTCCGACAACAACAGCACCACCACAGCGTCAGTTTGGACAGCAGCCTCGCCCTACATACCAACCTCGACCAGCAGTACAAGGACCCCCAAACCAACCCCAAGACAACAAAGGCCAAACACCTAAGGTTGGGGTGCAATGTTTTAACTGTGGTGAAGTGGGGCACTACGCCCATAAGTGCCCAAAGAAGAAGCCCGGGCAGCCGCAACAGCAGAATGCAATGCGAGGACGGGTGAACCACGTCACCATGGAGGAGGCGCAAGAGGCACCCGACGTGGTAGTTGGTAAGTTTCCTGCCAATTTACACATTGCAACCCTGCTGTTTGATTCTGGTGCTACCCACTCGTTCATTGCTCAAGGGTTTGTTAAGAAGCAGGATCTAGCAACAACACAAATGAACCATATGCTAGCAGTAAACTCTCCAGGTGGAGAAATAAGGACAAGACAAGTGTGTCCCAAAGTGAACCTAGACATTAATGGGGTAGTATTTACTGCTAACCTCATAGTGATAGATTCACAAGGGATAGATATTATTTTGAGCATGGATTGGTTGACCAAACATAAGGGAATCATCCATTGTTCGACCAGAACGGTGGAACTAACTCACCCTAGTGGCACAAGAGTAAAGTTCATAACAATACAAGAGCCTAGGAGGGACATTAAATTGAATCAAGTTGAGGTGAAAGTGGAGGAGATCAGGATTATCAGGGAATACCCAGATGTTTTTCCGGAGGAGTTGCCAGGTATGCCTCCCGATCGTGAAGTGGAATTCGCGATTGAGCTAGTGCCTGGAACAGCTCCGATATACAAGAGACCTTATCGGATGGACTCCAAGCATCTGGGAGAACTCAAGGATCATTTAAGAGAATTGACGGAGAAGGGGTATATTCGTCCTAGTTCCTCACCATGGGGAGCTCCAGTTATATTTGTGCCCAAGAAGGACGGAACCCAAAGGTTATGCGTAGACTACCGTGCCTTGAATGAAGTAACCATCAAGAACAAGTACCCATTACCCCGCATTGAAGACTTGTTTGATCAGTTGACGGGAGCTTGTGTGTTCTCGAAAATTGATCTCAGGTCGGGATACCACCAACTTAAGATAAGGCAAACTGATATTCAAAAGACAGCTTTCGTATCTCGCTACGGACTGTATGAATACACCGTCATGCCTTTCGGGCTAACTAATGCCCCGGCATACTTCATGTATCTCATGAACAAGGTATTCATGGAATATCTAGACAAATTTTTGGTGGTTTTCATAGATGACATTCTCGTCTTCTCCAAAGATGAAGAGGAACATGAGAAACATCTAAGGTTGGTGTTGCAGAAGCTGAGAGAACACCAACTATATGCCGAGTTGAGCAAGTGTGAGTTTTGGCTGAAGAGAGTCCCCTTCTTAGGACATATAATCTCGGAGGGAGGAATCTCCGTAGATCCCGCCAAGATCGAGGATGTACAGAAGTGGAAGACCCCTGAGAATGTTGGGGAAGTTCGAAGCTTCTTAGGATTGGATGCATACTATCGACGGTTTATTGAGGGATTCTCCAAGATCTCGAGACCCCTCACCAAACTGTTGGAGAAAGGAATCACATTCACATGGACGCCGCAGTGCAAGACGAGTTTTCAGGAGCTAAAGAAAAGATTGACAATAGTCCCAGTGCTAGTTCTGCCAGATATGCAGAAGAACTTTTCGGTGTACTGCGATGCCTCTGGAAATGGGTTGGGATGTGTTCTCATGCAAGAAGGGCATGTCGTGGTTTATGCATCCCGGCAGCTCCGGAAACATGAGAAGAACTATCCTACACATGACCTAGAACTAGCCGCAGTGGTACACGCGTTGAAATTTGGCGGCACTACTTGATGGGGAAGAGGACAGAGATATATACGGATCATAAGAGTTTAAAGTACATTTTCACACAGCCAGATCTCAACCTCAGACAAAGGAGATGGTTAGAGCTAATCAACGATTTTGATGTGGGCATCAACTATCATCCTGGGAAAGCGAACGTCGTGGCAGATGCTTTAAGTCGGAAAGTGTAGGTCAATAGGTTGAATTTGAAGGACATGCCTGCAGAATTGAAGGACGATGTTATAAGACTCAATCTATGTCTGGTGAATAGTGGTGAAGCCATCGCCATGGAAGTGGACTCCACATTAGAGTAAGACATACGCGATGGTCAAAAGAATGACGAAAAGATACATGAAATCAGACAACTCATCAAGGAAAATAAAGCCCCTGGTTTCAGAGAGGATGAACAAGGTACGGTGTGGCACAAAAAAAGAATCTGTGTGCCTGAAGTAAAGGAGATCCGTGAATTGATTTTGAAGGAGGCTCACGATTCCGACTATTCCATTCATCCTGGGAGTACGAAGATGCACCAGGACCTCAAGAGCAGGTATTGGTGGTATGGCATGAAGCGAGGTGTCGCGGAACATGTTGCCCTATGTGACACATGTCAGCTGGTGAAAGCGAAACATCAACAATCCGTGGGATTATTGCAACCACTCAAAGTGTCTGAATGGAAATGGGAAGAAATTGGTATGGATTTCATAGTGGGATTGCCTAGGACCCAATCAGGATATGATTCGATATGGGTCATCATCGACAGGTTAACCAAGGTAGCTCATTTCATTCCCATGAAAGAAAGCTACAGCGGATACAAATTGGCAGAGTTGTACATGTCAAGGATCGTGTGTTACCATGGAGTGCCAAAGAAGATAGTGTCGGATCGAGGGACACAGTTCACCTCAAGGTTCTGGCAGAAGTTGCATGAAACCATGGGAACCCATCTGAATTTTGGTTCTGCCTATCATCCCCAAACTGACGGGCAGACGGAAAGAACCAATCAGATCCTTGAGGATATGTTGAGAGCGTGCGCACTCAAAAACAATCGGAGTTGGGAAAAGAACTTACCGTATGTGGAGTTCTCCTATAACAACAGCTATCAGGCTAGTATGAAGATGTCACCGTTTGAAGCTTTGTACGGGAGGAAGTGTAGAACTCCACTATTTTGGAACCAAACGGGGGAAAACAAAGTGTTTGGACCCGAAGTACTACAAGAAGCCGAGGCAAAAGTGAGGGAAATTCGCAACAACTTGAGGATAGCACAGACACGTCAAAAGAGCTATGCCGATGTACGAAGAAGAGAGCTCGTTTTCAACGTGGGGGACTATGTCTATCTCAAGGTGTCCCCTATCCGAGGACTTCGTTGGTTCAAGGTGAAAGGGAAGTTATCACCTCGATACATCGGACCCTTTCAAGTTCTAGAGAGGAAAGGCGAAGTGGCGTATCAACTAGAATTACTGGCTCGCTTATCGGATATGCATGACGTATTCCATGTGTCACAGCTCAAGAAATGTCTGAGAACACCTGAAGAGATGTTACCCATGAATGAGGTTGACGTAGCTGAGGATCTGTCTTATGCCGAGCAACCATCCAAGATTTTGGAGACAATGGAACGCCTCACAAGAAATAAAAGAATCCGGATGTGCAAGGTGCAGTAGAAGCATCACTCGGAAGAGGAAGCCACATGGGAGCGAGAAGACGAGCTTAAGGCACAGTTTCCGGAATTGTTTTCTTAGAACCACCAATCTCAAGGACGAGATTTCTTTTAAGGGGGGTAGAGCTGTAACACCCCAAAACCTGTTAAGAGAAGAATTTAAAAATTTTTGGACGTATTGCATGTGGTGCAGAAATTCAAATTCAAATTGGAATTCAAATTAAACTCAAAACAGAAAAGAAAAAGAAAAAAAGAAAAAACAAACCTCCCCGGCCAGTGGGCCGAAACCCACCAGCCGGCCCACTCACCCCCGCGCCAGCCCGCAGCCGCACGCCCGCTTCCCTCTCACTGACATGCGGGGCCCACCTGTCATCCCCGATCTCCCGCTCGCGCCGACCCCGGACTCTTCCGCGCGCGCGCGATCGTAACCAACCAGGATTTCCACGTCCCTCAGCCCGACTCCCGGTCCCAGAAGACTCAAACTCGATCTAAACAAACCCGCCGCCCTCCCACGGCTATATAAACACCGGCATCTTCCCGATTTTCACCCACGATCAGTCGTTTTTCCTTCCGGTGAGAACCCGAGTTTCTCCGGCCAATTTCGCTCGATCTTCGCTCGGGATTTCTGATCTAACGCGCTGATCTTGATCCATCGCCTCCGGGGAATCACGTAGGTGTAGAAAACTTGGTGGTTTGCGCTTCAAACCCAGCGTCGACGAGCCTCACCATGAATTCACCTCGGACCTCGTCGCCGACGGCTTTCCAGGACCTCCGAGCTCAAGAAAACCCCCGAGGTGAGATCCCCGACCTCCCCTCTACCGATCTATGCCATGAAATCCCAGTTTTAGGAAGAATTGACGAAGATCCGAAGCTCTCTGGCGAGATCGCCACCTCCCGCCGCCGGGCAGCGCCGCCCGCGCTCGATCAGAGCGACGTGGCCGCTTGTGCGCCGTCTATTTTAAATCGCACGGTAGAATTTAAATCCCCGCGTATCGGTTTGACGTTATAATCTCAGCCGTCAGTTTTAAATCGGACGGTCCACGTCAGCCCCGCGTTATAAAGGCCGGGATTCTTACGCGCTACCCCCTGGGGTTCTCGGAAAATACGAGCTAGCCCCAGAAACTTCTGATCTAGCCCCTGGAACTTTAGAAATTCATGTAAATTCAATTAAAAATCAGTTTTAACCCCTGGACTTAATAAAAATTAGGAAAACCCCTCTGTTATGTGTAGTTAGACCCCTGGAAATTTATAAAATAATATAATAGACCCTTTGCTGGGTAAGTTTGCCTTTTTAATCTTATATAATATTAAATTTAGGAAATTGACTATGTAATTAAGATTTAAATTTAAAAAGGGTGAGGCACACACATTGTAAATTCAAGTTTAAACTCTACTAACAATTGGAAAGCTTTAGAATGAGCTAAAAATAAATTTTAGGCTGAAATGAAATCTGTTTGGGTGTGTTTATGTTTATTAGATACAGAAACAAATTTTTAGGCTAGGAAATAATTCTGAAAATTGGTAAAATAAATATAAAATAGTTCACATCAGAGGAGAAGTTCAAAAATATATTATTTACTATTTTAGATCAGAACCTATTCTGTTTAGATGATGTGTCTTACTATTTTCATAATAAAGTTCACAACTAGGTATAGAAAGTAAATCTTAAAATATAGGAAAATAGGTATGCATAACTAGAAAATGATAAATAAAATCTCCAAAATCCAAAGAATTCAGTTTAGGGTTGGTAGAAGGTCTGAAAACCCATTTGGAGTAGGAAATTACCTTGCATGCACTCTTGGTAGCTAAAGAGGGCATTAAAGAATTTGTTTAAATTGGGAATTTATATATAGTGTGCAAACAGAAATCTGAATACAAAAGTTAGAAATAATATACATATGTTTAAAAGTGCATGTAGGTCAAAAATCACCACACATAGAGTAACCACAACTCTTAGAAGTGTGAATGACTTTCATAAGAGTGAATGTTTGGTTTGTATGAAGTGAAAGTGTGAACTATGTCTTATGGATTGTTGTTTTCTTTTGCTATGTGTGATGGTATGAGTAGAACTTGCCCCAGAGCAAGTTCTTCCCTTCCAAGAACAAGACTTTCCATTCCCAGAGCAGCAGGAAGAAGGCAAGTGTCCTTGACCACTTTGATCCTATGCTAGGATGTGTAGATAGATTTAATTGCATTGTCAATTGAAATATGAAACCCATGCTAGGAAGTTTCCCTAGAATTGCATTATATTGTTTTCCTTGTAGCTTGGGATGGGATTTTGTTTTATTATGTCATTCATTCATATTACTTATGCTTAGCCATGCTTAGAATGGGATAAGCGGGATATGATATCATCAATTTGCTTACCTTATTCTTGAATGAGATATTATGAGTTATGTAGAGGTAGGGATCAAGGCAAGTTGGATGTTTTGGTTGGTGTTGGGTGCACGAGACTCGGGTTTGTGTTTATACTTGCCTGGATCCTAAGGACCGGTTCATGGAGCATGTAACCTAGCTTTACCGTGTCAACCACATGCTGAGATGGGGCAGCTTGGCCAATTAATTAGGTGTATCCCCGGCATAGTATGGGTGTGTCGGATGGTGCGGGGAATAGGTACCAGCTGGACTACCATATGAACCGCAAGGCTCAAGAGGGGGCCACTGCAGCGGGGTTGGAGCCTCTTGTATGCTGTTAGGGGTGAAACCTCAGTGGGCCCACGCTCGTCAGGAATCCCTTTGTAAAGGCTTCGTAGTGATCTCCTGGCTACACACCTGGGAAGTGTGAATTGGTTCGTAGCCACTGGCATAATGGGGGTTCTTTTAGTCCACCCGGCAACGGGGGATGAAATCACTACATGTGGGTACAGTGGTGCAAACTCTGCAGAGTCAAAACTGTCATGACAGCCGTGCTCACGGTCAAGAGCGGCTTGGACTTATTCATGATTACAGGATGATGGCTTTGGAGGTTGCGGAGGTTAAGCGGGGAGCTTAACATTAGAAATGATGTTACGGTTAATTGATTATGATGATGGGATGGGAGATTGGGACTATTTCACCTGTGTAGTAATGTAGGTGCTTAATAAGCTAAGGTGGTAGGTGTTAATTGCGTAGTGCTTCAACCATGAGTTCAACCACTCCTTGTTCTAGCCATGCATGACATAACTTTCCCACACTTGGTGAGTACCATTGGTACTCAACCTTGCATATTTGTTGGTTTATATTGCTGCTCAGGTCAAGAGAATGATGTGGTGTTTCATGATCAAGACTTTGGACCCGAAGAAGGTTTCTAGGTTCATGGAGCCCCCGGGCAACACCTGTGACGGAGCCCACGAGAATAATATTCCGCTGCTAGTTTATTTACTTGTGATGAACTTATTATCGTCCATCGAGACATTTGCTATATAAGACTTATTTATATTCGACACCTGGCTTGTAATAAATGATGATTCACTATTTGTCATCACATGTATGAGAAAATAATTCTGGCATACATGTGATATTCACTCGGTTGTTCTTCGGAAAAACCGGGTGTGACAGCCCCGGTGTTGCCGAAATTTCACTGGTCCGATTTAAAACAGTGGGCCCAGTTCCAATTATTTGAAGTTTCTGTTAGGGAAATAATTCCAGGAATTAGCTGATCTTTCCAAGCTCATAACTTTGTGTATAAAACTCCAAAAAGGGTGAGACCAATTTCGTTGAAATACTCATGAGGAGTACTTCACAGAGAAACCAATTTTAAGCTATGAAAATGCCAGGAATTTCTGTAGAATTGTTTTTAGTAAATCCTTTAGGGATTTATTACAGGAGCAATTCTTTATGAAATATTCCCAAATTTGGGCAGCTAGTCCTTTTCATATTTACTGATCTCCAGTAAAAATGTGGGCTTAATTGGAGTTCATTTGTTAGGCTAAACTGTCCTCCCAAGTTCGGCCTTTATTTGAAAATTCCAATTTAAACAGAAACTTTTCAGAACTCCTGTCCAACTTAAAAAATTCATATCCCTCTGTTGGTATCTCCAAAAATGGTGAAACAAATTTTTTAAGACCACGGAGACTTACTGTAACGACCGAATTGTGCAAAACGTGGCAAAATCCTCACCCCCTCTTCCTCCCTCACTGCCCCAGGGCCCAGCCGACGGCCTTCTTCCCCGAGCAACCGCTCCATTCTCCCTCTCTCTCTCTCACCGACTCTATTATCGCATGTGGGGGAAAACTTTTGCAACCGGCCGAATCTCGCGCCCTCTCCGCCAACCGGCGCCGCAGCAACCGCCGCCTCCTCCCCACCTATAAATACGGCCCGACCCCGGCCATTTCATCCCACAGAAATCGCTCACACTCACCCGATCGGAAAAACTGCCATTTTCCCCAATTCTTCGAAAACTCACGTTGATCTTCAATTCCAACGATCCCTACACCCTTCCACGATCTCCAGACCGAGTTTCTGATCGAATTCCCTGAAGAAACACGCTTGGAGATCAATTCCGACGAAGATCGCCAGAATTTCGAACTGCCGCCGGCGATCGTGCTTCTCCGGCCGTCTCTGATCCCCGAGGACCCTCTAGGTGAGTTCTCCATACTCTCCTCTTTCTTCTGGTACCGAGAGATCAAAGTTTGGTAGAGAATTCGAAGTAAACAGAGAATTCCGGCCACCGCCGCCGCTCGCCGGCGATCGCGCGGCCGCCGGACTCGGGGGAGAAAGGGTTAGGGTGACGTGGCCGCTTCAGGTGCGTCGGATTTGAGCCAACGGCTCTGATTAAAACGTGCGTACCGGTTCGGTCATTTAAATCTGGGCCGTTGATCTCAGATCCAATGGCCCACATTCAAAACAGTTATAAACGTTAGGAAATTCACAGAGGGGTCCCTGGAGATTTAAATAACTAGGAAATAACCCCTGAGATTCACAGAATTGACCCTAGGCTTATAGAAAATTGGAAATTCATTATGAATTAACCAATTAGCCCCTGTGTGATTTGCAAATTAATCAAACAGTTTTATAAATTCACTTTAAACCCTAGAAAAGTTGTAACTATCACAAATTGACCCAATTCAGTTTTAAAAGTTTGAATTTGATTCTGAAATTACTCAAATTAGGTTAAATATTTTCTGAAAAATGTTAGAAACTTATTAAAAATCATGTTTAAACATTCTGACCAGAATATTAAATCTGAAATTGAAAGTAATTAGTTTTAAGGACTGAAATTAATTATATAGTGACAAATAATTCTGAAAATTTAAATAAAAATAATATAAATATCAGAAAAATTGTAGGAATTTATTAAACAGCACAATAATATTCTGTTTTTGTGTTTTTATGCATTTTAAGTTTCTGTAGTCCAGAATAATTATTTAAATAACTGAAAATGTATTTTTAATTATTAAATAAACACTGAAAAATAGATAAAATAATATATATTAAAGAAAAATTTTGGAAACTGTTCTAAATGCTTAAATAGGTTCTGAAGTGCAGAAAATAAGAAATATGAGTTCTGAAATCATTATAATAATAATTTAAATGATTTTCTAGGATTTAATTAATTACAACAATTAACATAAATATCTATAAAACTCTAAAATTTATTCAGATCATCTCACAAACTGAAAATGAGTGTTTGAATGTGGCAATAGTAAAATCAAAGGATATAAGTAAACAATTGAAACATATTTTCCTTCTAACTCACATAAAATGACAAGAAATCAATAGTTGCATGTGTGTAACTAAATCTATGTGATTGAAATGACTTGATATGATTCTTATGGCATGTTTGTTACTGTTTTGTGGGTGCAAATGCATGGATAGAACCAACCCAAGAACTAATTCCCAATCTTCAAGATCAAGAGTTTGAAGTAAATCCCTCTACATTCAAAGGCAAGTGTTCCTTGATCACTTTGTTCCTATTCTAGGATGAATAGTTAGATTATTTGCATGATGTCTTTAATATGAAACCCAGTGTAGGATGTTTCCATAGTTTCATTGCTTTATCTTTCCTTGCAAAACCATGGAGGGAATTAGATAGGACTTGATGGTTATCATTTTATGTGCTTAGCCATGCTTAGAACTTTAGAGATGAATGAAACGTAGTTGATACTAGTCTTGTGGATTATATGAAAGACACAAGTGTATGTGTCATGTGGTTATGAATCTAGACAGACTGGTTGTTTGGTTGGTGCTTCGTGCACGAGACTCGGGAATGAGTTAGTGCCTGTCCTAGATTCTAAGGACCGGTTCATGGAACAGTTAACCCGGCTTTACAGTGCCACCACAAGACTGAGATGGGGCAGCTTGGCCAATTAATTAGGAGTTTGCCGGTATAGTATGAGTGTTTGGATGGTGCGGGGAATGGGAGTCCATTTTTGACTGCCCTGGGAACTGCAAGGCTCAAGAGGGGGCTTCTGTAGGGGAGGGTTACTCCCAGGAACTACAGCGGTGAAACCTCAGTGGGCTTGTACTTGCCGGTAGACCCTTTGTAAAGGCCATGTAGTGATCTCCTGATCGCACACCAAAGGAAGTGTGTAATGTGGCTTGCAACCACGGATATCAGGGAGGTTTCTTAGTCCACCTGGCAACAGGGGATGAAATCACTACTTGTGGGTAAAGTGGTACAATCTCTGCAGAGAACCAAACTGTCATGACAACGGTGCTCACGGTCAAGAGCGGCTTGGACTTGTCCATGATTAGAGAAACATGGATGTGAGTCATAAGAGGTTGTTGGGTGGTGTAACCTAACATTCATGACTTAATTATGATGATGGTGGGATTATCATTTAGTAAGATAGGTTGCTAATTAAAGCTAAGGCTAGGATTAATGCATAGTGCTTAACCATGTTAGCCTTCCCTTGCTATTGGCCTTCATAACATTCTTTCCTACACTTGCTGAGTACCTTTGGTACTCAAACTTGCTTTTGTTGGATGTCGTATGTTGGCTCAGGTGCAAATGAAGATGTAGACTTTGATGAGGACTTCGATCCCGAGGAGTTGTTCTAGGTTGGCGTAACCCCCGGGCAACGCCTGTGGAACTGGAGCACCACGTTGTAGTCTTCCGCTGTTGTGTTATAGTGTAAACATACTCTTAGTTATTATTTCATGTACTATGATGTAATATTATGTTGTACGTTGAACTTGGCTTGTAATATAATGATATTACACTCTTGTCGGCACATGTATGAATCAACTGATCCTGGCATACATGTGATAATACGCTCGGGTGTTCCTTATGGAAAACCGGGTGTGACAAAGTGGTATCAGAGCCAAGGTTGCCCGTAGGACGCAAACCTAGATAGAAATGGACGAGATAGACATCACTATTTTATTAAAAACTATTTTACTAAATATCTTGTTAAAAGGAGGATTATTTAAATTATATATATGTTGTCTAACCTCTTCTATACTCAAAATTATATTATTGTTTATTTCTAACACATTTTAAAATTTTCCTTGAAACAGATGGCACGCACACGTCTCACGGCTCGTAAGTCCACCGGAGGACGAGTTCCTCGACACCAGCTGGCCGAGCGCACTACTGAGGAGGTGGACAACCCCACTACCTACCAGACCCACGGGGAGTCCACTAGAGGCATGGTGGATCGCCTCCGACACCTCCTTCGCTGTGCTGGTTATACCGGCAAGCTAGAGGTGCAGTACGACACCACTCGAGTCTCTCGCGCAGAGCGAGACGAGTGGAAGTCGCAGGCGAGGATCTACCATGAGAACAAGCTGCTCAAGATACACAACTCGCCAGCATGGAGGTCCACCATGGCAGAGGCTGAGAAGGACGCCACTTGGGAGGCAATCACTTGCCAGAGCTACACCAACCGTGGCCGCCTTGAGGGGACCCAATACATGTACACACCCCGGCGACAAAGTGGAAGCGCGGTGTTCAACTATGAGCCTCTCCGTGAAGGTTGTGATGTGGTGCAGATGGACATGAGTCTTCAGGTAGGGGTGGACGTCAGCACGAGACTGCAGAACTGTCAACAGGAACTTCAAGACGTCCGGGACCTTCTGAAGAAGACGGAGGCCATTATGCGTGGACTGATGAGGATGAGGGATGGAGAGGTGAGTGATCTCTATGCTTCGGATGGAGACACTTGGACTCCGGACTCTCCAGACCGTAGGGCAGCCAAACGCCCTCAGATTCCTCCAGCACCTGAGGCCTCCACAGCGGAGTCAGAGGCTAGCAACCCAGGTGGTGATGGCGGGAACCCACAGGAGGATGCACAGAACCCAGGGGACAACTAGGATAGGTGTCCTTGTTCATGTAGTAATTCGTGTAGTACGTATGTATGGTAATGTATTGACTAGTATGTAATGTTTGATTAGTGAACTTGTGTAGAATGATGATGTAATGTATGTTAGTAGATGAACGTGAGTTGTGAAAGCCATAGGCTTATGTTCACAACCACGTTAGTGTATGTAAATATCTATTAAGGAATATAATTGCTTAGTTTGTTTCAATCATGACCATTTAATAAACGAAGTAGAAACTTTAGTAACTCTTGTATAGAATGGATGAAGTAAGTATACAACGTAATACACCTAAAAGAACATCTATATATTAAACATATTCTTTTACAATAGATGGCAGGAAGAAGGAGACGCAATGAGGGGAACAACAACAATGAGGCTGCAGAGTTCCCTTTACCTGGATGGCATCCACGAGTTGCACGCAGAGCAGATGGAGAAGTTATGCAACAAATGATGAACATGCAAAACCAACTCCTTCAGAATTTAACACAAGTGGTGGCCAATATGCAACCACAAATTCCGAATGCACCGCGTCAACCCAAACTGAATGAGTTTCTAAGCACTCAACCACCAAGGTTCGACAACGCTATAGAACCATTGGAAGCTGATGATTGGCTCAAAAATATTGAGAACAAGTTGCAGATCATACAATGCCTAGGACGTGAGAGAGTGCTCTTTGCTTCTCACCAACTATATGGATCTGCAGCAGACTGGTGGACAGCATACAAAGAAGCCCATGAGGATCCAGAGGGTATCTCATGGAATGAGTTTAAAATTTCCTTCCGTAACCACTATGTTACAGCCGGAGAAATCAAGAATAAACGGAAGGAGTTCCTCAATCTGAAGCAAGGTAACATGTCCGTGCGAGAAAACTTACCAAGTTTACGCAATTATCTCGCTATGCTCCAGGAGACATAGACACGGACAAAAAGAAACATGATTGTTTCATTGAGGGATTGAACTCAGAGATACAGTATGCTATGTCTTCCAGTGACTATGAAAGTTTCCAAAAGCTCATCAACAAGGCTTTCATAGTGGAGAGGAAAAGACAGAAGTTAGTTGAGGAGCGAAAGAGGAAAATGAATTGGCAAGGACAGGCTTCTAGCAGCAACAGTCGGCCCCGTTTCTCATCACCGCCGACGGGAGCAATGAATCGACCTATAGCTCCCAATCAGTTTCAGAGGAACTACAACCCTGCTGCTAGGAACCCAACTTTCCAACCACAACAGCAGAGACCACAAGTGCAACAACAACGCCCTGCCTTTCAACCTCGTCCTGCAGGGCTAAATCCTCAAAATGCGCAAACAGGCAACAAAGCACCAATGAACAAGGTTACGGGGCAATGCTTCAACTGTGGGGAAACGGGACATTATGCCAACCGATGTCCCAACAAGAAACCACCTCAGGCACAGAATCTTGTACGTGGCAAGGTGAATCATGTGACGATGGAGGAAGCACAGGAGGCACCAGATGTGGTGATTGGTATGTTCTCCGCGAACACTCATCCTGCTACAATTCTATTTGACTCTGGTGCAACGCACTCATTCATAGCCAAGGAATTCATAACCAAGCACAAACTACAAATTACATCTATGAATCGAGTGCTATTAGTGAATTCTCCTGGAGGAGAAATAAAGACAAAACAAATATGTCCCAAGGTAAAGCTAGGAGTCAATGGAGTAGAATTCCTTGCAAATCTTATTGTGATAGAATCACAAGGAATAGATATTATCTTGGGGATGGACTGGTTGACCAAGTACAAAGGAGTTATACATTGCTCAACAAGGACAGTGGAACTAACTCATACGGATGGAACTAAGGTTGAGTTCACATCTATTCAAGTACCCTCTGGAAATGTTCAACTCAACAAAACTGAAGTAGTTATTGAGGACATAAAGGTGGTCAATGAGTTTCAGGATGTATTTCCCGAGGAGTTACCAGGTATGCCACCGGATCGAGAAGTAGAGTTCATTATAGAACTAGTACCTGGTACTGCTCCTATATATAAAAGACCATACCGGATGGATACCCAACAACTAGCAGAACTCAAGGATCATATCCGAGAGTTATCGGAGAAAGGGTATATCCGTCCCAGTTCCTCACCATGGGGAGCTCCGGTCATATTTGTACCAAAGAAGGATGGAACCAAGAGGCTATGTGTAGATTACCGTGCCCTCAATGAAGTGACAATCAAAAACAAGTATCCTTTACCTCGTATTGAGGACTTGTTTGATCAATTAAGAGGTGCATGTGTATTCTCCAAGATTGACCTCTGTTCCGGATATCATCAACTAAGGATAAGGGAATCAGATATTCCGAAGACGGCATTTGTTTCTAGGTATGGACTGTATGAATATACAGTTATGCCTTTTGGACTAACAAATGCTCCGGCATATTTCATGTACCTTATGAATAAGGTGTTCATGAAATATTTGGACAAATTTGTAGTAGTGTTCATTGATGATATCCTCATATACTTAAAGAATGAGAAAGAACATGAAGAGCACCTGAGAATAGTCTTACAAAAGCTAAGGGAAAATCAACTTTATGCCAAATTCAGTAAGTGTGAATTTTGGCTTAAGAAAGTTGCTTTTCTGGGACATGTCATCTCTGAAGGAGGAATCGCAGTAGACCCAGAAAAGATATCTGGTGTGCAAAAGTGGAAGACACCAGAGAATGTTGGGGAAATCCGAAGCTTCTTAGGATTGGCAGGCTATTACAGAAGGTTTATTGAAGGGTTTTCAAAAATAGCCAAGCCACTCACAAAGATGTTGGAAAAAGGAGCTGCTTTCATATGGTCTCAAGAGTGTGAATCAAGCTTCCAAGAATTAAAGAAGAAGTTAACAACTGCCCCAGTCTTGGTTATGCCTGATATGGAGAAATCATTCTCTGTATATTGTGATGCTTCAGGGCAAGGGTTAGGGTGTGTGCTTATGCAAGAAGGACATGTTATTGCCTATGCTTCCCGACAACTTCGGAAGCATGAGAAGAACTATCCTACCCACGACCTAGAGTTGGCCGCAGTTGTGCATGCATTGAAGTTATGGAGACATTACCTAATGGGTAAAAGAACAGAGATCTATACCGATCATAAGAGCTTGAAGTATATCTTCACTCAACCGGATCTAAACCTTCGGCAAAGGAGATGGTTGGAGTTCATTAACGATTTTGATGTGGGGATCAACTATCATCCTGGAAAAGCTAATGTGGTTGCAGATGCTTTGAGCAGAAAGACACATGTTAACATGTTGACCATAAGAGATCTACAACCCCAACTATGTGAAGAGTTCGCAAAGCTCAACTTATGCTTGGTGAATCATACAGAAACTATAGCAATGGAAGTTGATTCAACCCTGGAACAAGATATACGGAATGGTCAAAAGAACGATGAAAAGATCAAAGAGATCAAGCAGTTGATCAAAGAAAACAAGGCCCCGGGATTTAGAGAAGATGAGAATGGTATCATATGGCATGGTAAAAGAATATGTGTACCAGACATCAAGGAAATAAAGAAACTAATATTAAAAGAAGCTCATGATTCTAATTATTCTATCCATCCTGGAAGTACAAAGATGTATCATGATCTTAAAACAAGGTATTGGTGGTATGGAATGAAAATAGATGTTGCAGAGCATGTGGCATTGTGCGACACATGTCAACTAGTCAAAGCAGAACATCAAAGGCCTGCAGGGTTATTACAACCACTAAAGATACCTGAATGGAAGTGGGAAGAAATAGGGATGAACTTTATAGTGGGTTTGCCCAGAACACAAACAGGGTATGATTCGATCTGGGTGATAGTGGATAGATTAACAAAAGTTGCTCACTTTATTCCAGTGAAAGAAAATTATAATGGTTCCAAACTAGCAGAATTGTATATGTCAAGAATAGTCTGCCTACACGGTGTACCCAAAAAGATAGTATCAGATAGAGGTACACAGTTCACTTCAAGGTTTTGGCAGAAATTACATGAGTCTTTGGGGACTCGATTAAATTTCAGTTCTGCATACCATCCGCAAACTGATGGGCAGACCGAAAGGACCAACCAGATTCTTGAAGATATGCTCCGAGCTTGTGCACTCAAGAATAGTAGGAGTTGGGATAAGAATTTGCCGTATGCAGAATTTTCCTACAATAATAGCTATCAAGCAAGTATGAAGATGTCCCCTTTTGAGGCTTTATATGGAAGGAGATGTAGAACTCCACTATTTTGGGATCAAATAGGAGAGAATAAGGTGTTTGGACCTGAAGTGCTAAAAGATGCCGAAAAGAAAGTCAGAGAGATTCGCAATAATCTAAAGATAGCTCAATCAAGACAAAAGAGCTATGCAGACACCAGGCGAAGAGAACTAGTCTTCGAAGTGGGAGACTATGTGTATCTCAAAGTGTCACCCATGCGGGGACTTAGGAGATTCAAAGTAAGAGGGAAACTAGCACCTCGGTATATCGGACCATTCAAGGTACTGGAACGCAAAGGAGAGGTAGCATATCAGTTGGAGTTACCCTCTCGATTGTCGGATGTACACGACGTGTTCCATGTATCACAACTCAAGAAGTGTCTGAGAACACCAGAAGAACATCTGCCAATGGATGAGTTGAACATACAGGAAGACCTCTCATATACCGAGTACCCCATCAAAATCCTTGACACAATGGAAAAAGTCACAAGAAACAAAATAATTCGCATGCATAAGGTTCAATGGAAACATCATTCCGAGACAGAAGCTACATGGGAAAGGGAAGATGAACTCAAATTACAATTTCCTGATCTATTCCCTTTATAAACCCAATCTCGAGGACGAGATTTTTCTTAAGGGGGTAGAGTTTGTAACGACCGAATTGTGCAAAACGTGGCAAAACCCTCACCCCCTCTTCCTCCCTCACTGCCCCAGGGCCCAGCCGACGGCCTTCTTCCCCGAGCAACCGCTCCATTCTCCCTCTCTCTCTCTCACCGACTCTATTATCGCATGTGGGGGAAAACTTTTGCAACCGGCCGAATCTCGCGCCCTCTCCGCCAACCGGCGCCGCAGCAACCGCCGCCTCCTCCCCACCTATAAATACGGCCCGACCCCGGCCATTTCATCCCACAGAAATCGCTCACACTCACCCGATCGGAAAAACTGCCATTTTCCCCAATTCTTCGAAAACTCACGTTGATCTTCAATTCCAACGATCCCTACACCCTTCCACGATCTCCAGACCGAGTTTCTGATCGAATTCCCTGAAGAAACACGCTTGGAGATCAATTCCGACGAAGATCGCCGGAATTTCGAACTGCCGCCGGCGATCGTGCTTCTCCGGCAGTCTCTGATCCCCGAGGACCCTCTAGGTGAGTACTCCATACTCTCCTATTTCTTCTGGTACCGAGAGATCAAAGTTTGGTAGAGAATTCAAAGTAAACAGAGAATTCCGTCCACCGCAGCCGCTCGCCGGCGATCGCGCGGCCGCCGGACTCGGGGGAGAAAGGGTTAGGGTGACGTGGCCGCTTCAGGTGCGTCGGATTTGAGCCAACGGCTCTGATTAAAACGTGCGTACCGGTTCGGTCATTTAAATCTGGGCCGTTGATCTCAGATCCAACGGCCCACATTCAAAACAGTTATAAACGTTAGGAAATTCACAGAGGGGTCCCTGGAGATTTAAATAACTAGGAAATAACCCCTGAGATTCACAGAATTGACCCTAGGCTTATAGAAAATTGGAAATTCATTATGAATTAACCAATTAGCCCCTGTGTAATTTGCAAATTAATCAAACAGTTTTATAAATTCACTTTAAACCCTAGAAAAGTTGTAACTATCACAAATTGACCCAAATCAGTTTTAAAAGTTTGAATTTGATTCTGAAATTACTCAAATTAGGTTAAATATTTTCTGAAAAATGTTAGAAACTTATTAAAAATCATGTTTAAACATTCTGACCAGAATATTAAATCTGAAATTGAAAGTAATTAGTTTTAAGGACTGAAATTAATTATATAGTGACAAATAATTCTGAAAATTTAAATAAAAATAATATAAATATCAGAAAAATTGTAGGAATTTATTAAACAGCACAATAATATTCTGTTTTTGTGTTTTTATGCATTTTAAGTTTCTGTAGTCCAGAATAATTATTTAAATAACTGAAAATGTATTTTTAATTATTAAATAAACACTGAAAAATAGATAAAAATAATATATATTAAAGAAAAATTTTGGAAACTGTTCTAAATGCTTAAATAGGTTCTGAAGTGCAGAAAATAAGAAATATGAGTTCTGAAATCATTATAATAATAATTTAAATGATTTTCTAGGATTTAATTAATTACAACAATTAACATAAATATCTATAAAACTCTAAAATTTATTCAGATCATCTCACAAACTGAAAATGAGTGTTTGAATGTGGCAATAGTAAAATCAAAGGATATAAGTAAACAATTGAAACATATTTTCCTTCTAACTCACATAAAATGACAAGAAATCAATAGTTGCATGTGTGTAACTAAATCTATGTGATTGAAATGACTTGATATGATTCTTATGGCATGTTTGTTACTGTTTTGTGGGTGCAAATGCATGGATAGAACCAACCCAAGAACTAATTCCCAATCTTCAAGATCAAGAGTTTGAAGTAAATCCCTCTACATTCAAAGGCAAGTGTTCCTTGATCACTTTGTTCCTATTCTAGGATGAATAGTTAGATTATTTGCATGATGTCTTTAATATGAAACCCAGTGTAGGATGTTTCCATAGTTTCATTGCTTTATCTTTCCTTGCAAAACCATGGAGGGAATTAGATAGGACTTGATGGTTATCATTTTATGTGCTTAGCCATGCTTAGAACTTTAGAGATGAATGAAACGTAGTTGATACTAGTCTTGTGGATTATATGAAAGACACAAGTGTATGTGTCATGTGGTTATGAATCTAGACAGGCTGGTTGTTTGGTTGGTGCTTCGTGCACGAGACTCGGGAATGAGTTAGTGCCTGTCCTAGATTCTAAGGACCGGTTCATGGAACAGTTAACCCGGCTTTACAGTGCCACCACAAGACTGAGATGGGGCAGCTTGGCCAATTAATTAGGAGTTTGCCGGTATAGTATGAGTGTTTGGATGGTGCGGGGAATGGGAGTCCATTTTTGACTGCCCTGGGAACTGCAAGGCTCAAGAGGGGGCTTCTGTAGGGGAGGGTTACTCCCAGGAACTACAGCGGTGAAACCTCAGTGGGCTTGTACTTGCCGGTAGACCCTTTGTAAAGGCCATGTAGTGATCTCCTGATCGCACACCAAAGGAAGTGTGTAATGTGGCTTGCAACCACGGATATCAGGGAGGTTTCTTAGTCCACCTGGCAACAGGGGATGAAATCACTACTTGTGGGTAAAGTGGTACATTCTCTGCAGAGAACCAAACTGTCATGACAGCCGTGCTCACGGTCAAGAGCGGCTTGGACTTGTCCATGATTAGAGAAACATGGATGTGAGTCATAAGAGGTTGTTGGGTGGTGTAACCTAACATTCATGACTTAATTATGATGATGGTGGGATTATCATTTAGTAAGATAGGTTGCTAATTAAAGCTAAGGCTAGGATTAATGCATAGTGCTTAACCATGTTAGCCCTCCCTTGCTATTGGCCTTCATAACATTCTTTCCTACACTTGCTGAGTACCTTTGGTACTCAAACTTGCTTTTGTTGGATGTCGTATGTTGGCTCAGGTGCAAATGAAGATGTAGACTTTGATGAGGACTTCGATCCCGAGGAGTTGTTCTAGGTTGGCGTAACCCCCGGGCAACGCCTGTGGAACTGGAGCACCACGTTGTAGTCTTCCGCTGTTGTGTTATAGTGTAAACATACTCTTAGTTATTATTTCATGTACTATGATGTAATATTATGTTGTACGTTGAACTTGGCTTGTAATATAATGATATTACACTCTTGTCGGCACATGTATGAATCAACTGATCCTGGCATACATGTGATAATACGCTCGGGTGTTCCTTATGGAAAACCGGGTGTGACACTTACCCTAATCAGATCTTCTACTTTTAGCTATGTCAAAGCTCCTGAATTGGGCTCAAAATTCATAGAAGCATTGTACTTGTAGGAATTTTAAAGACTACACTGTGCAACGATATGTCTCCAAATTTTTCTCAGATCATCCTTAGAGGGTCTAGTATCCACTGTAAAAATCCCAAAGCCAATTAAGGATTCTAAATAGAAATAGCTATGAATAGAAGTCCAATTCTCATAAATCCTTAATACTTACACATATATTTTGTTACATCTCATATGGTGACCGAAGTTGAGGACGCACCGGAGCCGTTGGACGTCCTCCCACCAGAAGATAACTTCCCGTTTAACTCGCAACCAGGCAAGCCCCGGTTTGCACTTAAGTACATTTTATAAAGCTTTTTATTTGTATCACTTACGTCTAGGGTGAATGTTTGCATTAGGGTTAGGGTGATTGAAACCCCACTTGCATAACCTTTTCAATCATATGGAGGGTTGGGTAGCTTACAGACTCGATGAGTAGAGAATGCCATGCTAATATGCTTAGGATCTCGGTAGAAGTCGAGTAGTTGGAATCTACTCACGAGGTAAGGTTTTATCACACGGTTTGGTCAGAATAGAAAATGGCTTAAAAGTGGAGAAAATGAGACCCAGCAGGGGGGATAGGAAGCAGTGAGTGGAGGTCTCACGTGCGTAGCCCTGTTGGTGTCGATTGAGGACCGAGTCGTGTGCGGGCCTGATGAACAAGTATCGAACAGTACCGGATGGCATACTGACATAAGCAGGAAACCGATGTAATTGGTTAACCTGGGTGCCGAGGCTTACCCAACCGTAAATAGGAGTGGGTTGAGGGTAGCAAGGTGTAAATCTGCCGGTGGGCACAGTCACGCTCCATGTGGGGACCTCCTGCCTGTTACGGATGGACCGGTTCGGTGTTTGGGTTGCCTTTGAAAGGTTGTTGCATACAACAGAGTAGGAAGGGGTGTGGAATCACGCTTCTGAAAGTGGGTGTATGCAACGTGTTGTCCGGGTGTCTCCTGATTGCAATCACCGTCCCTCGCAGTTATTTGAGTACCGCTTGTTCACTGTTTCGTGATGTAGTAAAAAGTGAAGTAAGCCAGTCGAATGATAATATGCTGTGATGATAGAGTAATGTTTTGGAAACCATGTCTGCTGTAGATGTAGAGCTAACTAAGTTTACTTTCCGCTTTGGGCATCACCACATCGGAGGAAAGCGTTTCTTGTTTGATTGTGGACTTCCGATGTGAGGGATGCCTAAGGCACATGAATCTGCTGCTATAAAACTGAAAGTAAGGATCAACTTATAGGCGTGTCTTTGTCGCAAATTCCTTTTCCTATCATACACATCCCTGCATGTAGAGTTCCATGCCTAGGCTAGACGGTTAAGCCTTGCTGAGCCGTCATGCTCACGGTTGCAAGAGTTGAGCTGTATGCAGGTGAGAGCTATGAGGAGGGTTCCGAGGACGAGGCGATGCCCCTGTCAGGGTACACGGCCGAGATGGAGTCCTGCACGCCGCCGTGATTTCTCCGGTTCCATGCTGCTAGCGTGTAGTGTCCCCGGGCTGGACGGCTGCACTTTTGCATACTTAGGATGAGAGGCTACTAATGTACATTACTTCCGCTGTATAGTTATATTTTGTAAAAGACTTCCGCTGTCTTATGTCAAATAAAAGTTGTATGTTGCTCTTTATTCTTTTCGTGTGTGCTGTTAGGTGCCGCATCGCACAGCACCACCCTATGCGATCCTGGAGTGGGTGAACCACGGGGTGGGCCCCACAGGGAACACAATGGTGGGGTGTGCTCGCACTGCCGGTGGGCGGAACCTATTCGGCGACGTGCGGCGGCTACGGGAGTACATCGGCGCCGTCGGCCGAGGGTTCTAGTCCGCCAAAAGCTCGACCAAACCGCTCTACAGCACCCTGGGAGCATAGGGAAGATCGACAAGGCTTCAAAACTGCTCGGGAACTGCTGCAAATCGGTTGTCACCGTGTGGCCGCGGAGTACCACCATAGACGCGCTCGGGAAACATCAAAATCCGCTGCTCCGATTCGGTTTTAAGCTAGCGTTGCTGAAGGAAAGATGATCGACGGCTAGTCCGGTCTGTGTGTGCAAAGTTTGATGATCTAAGAACAATTAGAGATGGAGAATTTGTAGTTCCCGTACCAGACATTCGGTTTGCACCCGCCGGAGCAAAGTTCCAAAATTCGCCGGCGAGGGCTCACGGATTGGCTTGAGCATCGGGTGGAAGCAGCGTGGAGTCCGTACGCCCCTTTTGCCGTCCTTGCTCAGCCGTGAAAGCCCCTGCGGATAGCTGTCTACGTGAATCCGATCGTCGGCTTGTGTTTGGTTGCAACGGAGGAGCTGTTCTAGGGCTCGGAAAACACCGGAACTCAGCTGATTGTGCGTCGATGAAGTGGGAAATGGGCTCGTGGTGCTGTTTAGCAGCTCGGAGAGGAGTTGAGCACGAGTTCTTCCCAGTTTCCGGTTGCTCACCGAGGGCGCGGCAGTATGAGGCTTGGTTCTTGCGTGTTGTGAGCGAGGAGAAGGAAGCGAAGTCCATTGCCTCGTCTGCAAGGAGAGGATTACATCGAGAGAGGAGTGAAGCAGGCACATGGGTTGTCAGCGCGGGGGAAAACAACCGGGAGGTGGCGCGGTCGGCAGCTCGGTGTCGCTCGGGTGCAGCCTTCGGCTGTTTCGAGTGGAAAACAGTTACAGTCTCGGTTGCTTTGGGTGCAAGTCACAATGTTCCGCTCAATTACATGTGGGATCCACCCAAATTTCCTCCCCAAAAGATCTCCTCAAGTTAATCCTTCACATTGAAGTTTGAAAAGTGAGCTAGAATTTGAATTCTCTGGATTCAGTTTAAATTTGACTTGCAAATTGAATTCAGTTTGAATTTGAAAATGCTTCTCTTAAACTCCTTTTTAGCCAACTCTAAAATGAAAAGTTTTCCACCCTAGTTTCCTCCAAGTCAAGAATATAGGCTGCAAGAGTATTCAAAGATTTGGCCACACTTTGTGTGAACTTTGAATTTGAAAATCTGATTTTTAACTTTCACGCAAATAAATGTTTAAGTCCATATAAGTTCAACATATTCAATTGAATATGTGAGCCTCTTTTTGATGAACATCCATGAGACACTTTGCATGTAGAAAAGTTTTAGCAAGTCCCATTTTTCATGAATTTGCAAACCCTAGAATTCAAACTTTGGTCTATTCATATACATTTTTGAGACTTTTACATTCCTCCCCCCTTAAAAGAATCTCGTCCCGAGATTACAAAAGAAGAACGAGACGGGAAAGGTAATTACAACCCATACAAAGATAAAAGTTCCGGATAGTTGGTGCGGAGATAATTTTCACTTTCCCACGTCGCCTCTTCCGCGGTATGATTACTCCACAGAACCTTTTAAAATTTTATTGTCCGGTTCCGGGTTACCGGGATCTTTTCATCCATAATCTGAACCGGTCGCTCGGTGTAGGTAAGGTCCGGTTTCAATTCGCCGATTTCTTTGGTGCGGACAGCAGAGGTGAATTTGAGGCATTTCCACAGCTGTGACACATGAAACACGTCATGAACACCCGCAAGGCTTGCCGGTAGTTCCAGCCGGTAGGCTACGGGTCCACACTTCTCCGTGATAGCAAATGGACCTATAAAGCAGGGAGCGAGTTTCCCCTTTACACCGAACCGGTGAATTCCCTTCATTGGAGATACACGAAGATAAACATGCTCTCAGACGTCAAAATGCAACAGCCTATGCCTTTGATCCGCATAGCTCTTCTGTCGGGATTGTGCAGCTTTCAAATTCTCTTGTATCAACCGAACTCGGTCTGCGGCTTCATTCACAAGATCAACCCCAAATAGTACTCTTTCACCGGACTCACACCAATTCAGCAGTGTGCGACACTCCCGGCCGTAGAGAGCTTCATACGGTGCCATTTTTATACTCGCTTGATACCCGTTGTTGTATGAAAAATCCGCCAACGGTAAGTGATCATCCCAATTCTTACCGTGGTGGATGGCACACGCTCTCAACATGTCCTCAAGCAGTTGGTTCACCCTCTCAGTTTGTCCATCGGTTTGAGGGTGATATGCGGAGCTTCTATTTAGCTTGGTTCCCAAGGAGGCGTGCAGCTGCTCCCAAAACCGAGCAACAAACAGCGCACCTCGATCTGAAATGATGGTCTTCGGGACACCATGTGAGCATATAATTCTTGAGATATACAACTCTGCATATTGCCTTGCTCGATAATGAGTGTTCACCGGTATCAAATGAGCTGATTTTGTCAACCGGTCGACGATCACCCATATCGAGTCATGCTTCCGGGATGTGAGTGGTAATCTGACGATGAAATCCATACTCACATCCTCCCATTTCCATGCCGATATCTTCAGTGGTTGTAGCGGTCCGGCTTTCCGCATATGATCAGCCTTGACCCGTCTACACGTATCACACTCGGATACGTATATGGCAATTTCCCACTTCATCCGGGTCCACCAAAATTTTTGTTTTAAATCTTGGTACATCTTGTTACTGCCGGGATGAATGGAAAACTTTGACAGGTGGACTTCATCCAAGATCTTCTTCCGGAGTTTCATATTACGCGATACCACTATACGGTCGTTAAACCATAGCATACCGTCCTCATCCTTCCGAAACATTTCACCTCTCCATTGTCTAGTCTTATCCGTATGTGAGACATACCCCTGTCTCTTCTTTGAGCCTCAACAATCTCTTCACGGATTGTTGGAATGAGAGCAATGTTATAAAGTGCTCCATACGGAATGACACGGAGATTTTTCATCTTCCAACTCAGCAATCGCCAAATTGTGAACGTGGGCTTTCCGACTAAGCGCGTCGGCAACCACGTTTGCTTTCCCCGGATGATAGTGGATCTCAATTTCATAATCTTTTATGAGCTCCAACCATCTCCGTTGTCTCATATTCAGCTCCTTCTGCGTGAAGATACACTTCAAGCTTTTATGGTCGGTGTAGAGGTGGACAAGATTGCCAAGCAAATAATGCCTCCACATCATTAACGCCAACACCACAGCAGCAAGCTCGAGATCATGAGTTGGATAATGCTGCTCGTGGTTTCGCAGTTGACGAGACCCATAAGCGACTACACGCCCTTCTTGCATAAGAACGCAGCCGAGACCGATGCCAGATGCATCACAATGTACATCAAATGGCTTTGTCGTGTACGGCTGAGCAAGAATTGGAGCTGTTGTGAGATGTTTCACCAGAGTTTTGAATGCGGCTACACATGCTGCATTCCACATGTATTTTGTTGCCTTCTTCAGCAGCTCCGTCATTGGTTTAGCAATCTTTGAGAAGCTCAGAATGAACCTCTGATAATACCCTGCTAAACCTAGGAAACTTCGGACCTCGTGGACAGATTTGGGAGATTCCCATTTCAGCACTTGTCCAATTTTGCTTGGGTCCACAGCAATGCTCTCTGCTGAAATAATATGGCCTAGAAAAGGCACTTGATCAATCCATAACTCACACTTGCTGAACTTGGCATATAATTTGTGCTCCCTCAACCGTTGTACCATGATGCACAAATGTTCAGCGTGCTCTTCTTCAGATTTGGAGTAAACCAAAATGTCATCGATGAATACCACGACGAACTTGTCTAACTCCGGCATGAATACCGAATTCATTTAAGTACATGAAGTGTGCCAGAGCGTTGGTCAACCCAAATAACATGACGAGGTACTCATAGAGTCCGTATCTCGTCGAGAAAGCTGTCTTCGGTATGTCCTCCGGCCGGATCTTGATTTGATGATATCCCGACCAAAGATACATCTTCGAAAATACCTTTGCACCCCAAGTTGATCGAATAAAATGTCGATGCGGGGCAAAGGATACTTGTTCCTTATAGTGAAAGCATTTAACGGACGACAATCAACACATAACCTCAGTGTTTCGTCCTTCTTCTTAACGAATAGCGTAGAGCAACCCCAAGGTGAAGAACTTGGTCGTATGAAACCCTTACTCATGAGTTCATTTAGCTGCTCTTTCAACTCCGCTACTTTGTTAGGTGCCATCTTGTAAGGCCTTCGAGAGATAGGTGTTGTTCCCGACACCAGTTCAATATTGAACTCGACATCCCTTTCGGGCGGCATGCCCGGTAAATCATCGGGAAACACATCGGGATAATCACGTACCACCAGAATATCTTCAAGTTTAAACGCTTCCATGTGGTAGGACTCTGCCATTTCTTGATCTTCGTTGTCTAAAAGCAGCGTGTTCTGTCCGTGAATCGGCAAGTCAATCTGGACAGTCCGGTTACCGATATTGAGAACGGCACCGTGATGATTTAACCAAGACATCCCCAATATTGCATCTATCTTCTGCCTATACAACATAATCAGCAATGTTGGGTATATTTTTCCTCCTAAACACAAAGCTGCTCGGGACACAATCTGATTAGCAGAGATATTTCCTCCCAGTGAACGTATAAGATAACTCGTTGTAGAAGTATTGCTGGATAATTGGTGCTGATCCACGCATGATTTTACTGATAAAATTGTGGGTTGCACCGGAATCAAAAAGTATGAGCACATGTACGTCTTTGAGAGTGAACATGCCCGCTAAAACCGGTGCTCCCTCCGGGACATCCTCAATAGAAAGATGTTGCATACTCCCGGATTTCAATGCTGTTATGTTTACATGAGCATGTGGCGGCATACCACCTGATGATGATGGTTGTCCTCCGTTCAACAACTTCTTCCGGCATTCTCGCATAAAATGCCCAAAACGGTGGCAATAAGAACAAGGGTATTTCCTCGGTTCTTCGCTGACTTGCGGTTGAGAAGTTGATGTACCTGGCTGCAGCAATGATGCACCAGAACTCATTCGTTGCTGCGGTTGTAGTGGTGCTTCAAGACGTGATTCTTGAGTAGGAAATCTGGGATATGTTGATCTTACTGGTGGCTGCCATAGTTCATCGGATGGTGTGCGATACACCACACAGTATTTACGAGGAACAACGGGTGTGTCTTCTTGCACATCACTCCGGTCCCACTTCTCTGCTTGACACTCAAGTGTCACTTGTTCTTGCAGCAGGACAGCACTGATCAACTCGGTGTAATTTCCATGATTGAACAAAGCCAATCTATCTTTTAATATGGCACTCAGGCCATGAAAAAAGTAGTCACAACTTGCAGCTTTGCTCGTCGCATAATCGGGAGCATATTGTGCCAAATGGTTAAACCGTTTGACATAATCGAGGACATTCATGTCCCCCTACTTCAACTTCCTAAATTCTTGCTGCTGGGCCTTGATAAAACCCGTAGGAATGTGACAAGCACAGAATGCTTCACGAAATTCCGCCCATTGCACTTGATGGCCTTTCGGAATGGTGGTGAGATAAGCGGACCACCAATTCCTGGCGGCTCCATGGAGTTGTTGAGGTGCAAATAATGTCTTCCGATAATCATCGCACTCGAACACTCCAAACTTGGACTCCATAACCCGAAGCCACTGATCAGCTTCCACTGGCTCGGTAGCTTCCGTGAAAATTGGCGGTTGAATCGCCAAGAAGTCCAAATAGGTGTTCCGAGGTGGAACAACCTGTTGTGTACGTTGAAGTATGCCTTGCTGTACCAAGGCTTGGAGTAGTCTTGTATTCTCCTGATTTGACTCGACCATTTGAGCCATGACATCTGCTTATACCATTGATGGCGGTGCCTGTGGTGGAGTCGAGTCATCGCCGTCTCGGCGAGAACCTTCAGCCCTACTCGGAGAACGAGAACGCACCATACTGCAAAAGGATAATTTTGAGGGGAGTCAAAACTTGATCTCAGCAGTATATGAAAGTTTTTAGAACATGAACATGCTAAAACTTTTTGAAATCATAACAAAATGTTCACACATCTTCCTAAAGCAAACATAATCAGTCCCCTATGCTGTACAGAACAGACCTTTCTGTACTTAACCCAGATTTTGATCTGCTTGCCAGCATTTTCATAACTCAAGTTGAATACCAAAGTTAAAGTTAACTTCAGTATATTTTCAGCGAGTACTCATATGCCCCTAGATTATTTCTGGAGCAAAAGTTATGATTTCTCAAATTTGACAGAATTTCTGCATAAAATTTGCCAGCATCTCCTCTGAATGTGGCTGTTTTCATCACAGTTGTACATAACAATAGAGTACAATTCTGAACAAACTATGAACTACAAAATCGTTGAAAATTTCATAACCTTTCCAACAGTGTATCATATGACCCTTAGGGATTATTCTACAGGCAGTTATGGCTAATTTACAGAAACATCCAGAGAGGTTTGCAACTGTCCTGTTTTCTGAACAGTTTGCATTCGACTGGACATTCAACCAATTTGTCGTGTGACTTTGTTCTGGAGGTCTACATAGAAGTTGTATAGAAATTAAAAACCGTTCCATAACTGTATCATACACCTACGTTGGGTAAAACTACTCAGAGTTATACTCTGTCAAAGTCCAGCAAAAATTTCTGCCAGAACAGAGCACTCTGTTTTTGAGAAACTTAGATTCCTATCAATTCTCTCCTTTGAAACTTAGTTCAAAGGAAGAGCTCAGTAACTAATATGTGCTTTCCAACTTCCATTTTTACTTGAAAGTTAGTCATGAATGATCTCTTCATAGGAAAGAAAACTATCAAGTGTAGTACGGTGGTGACAGTACTACGTTGCCTCACAAAAGAAAATCCTAACCGGCTTACACCGGCATATGCGTATTCTTAGGTGGCACTAAGACGGTCACTCGCACATGTGTTCTACTCAGACTACGGTTTATTGGTTAGTACCTGCATAAATCACACTCAATCATCAGGTTCAGCTGCACACCGAACCCGGTCCCAATACAGTTCATACACCCGTCCGTCATCACTCGCACGGTTGTTCTCAAGCCAAACACGCCATGAACTACGTGTTCACGTTACTAACAACGTGATGGGGTCTCCCGTACTTGCCCGTAGCACGCCAGGGAAGGGCGTTGCTCAAATATCCCAAACGACATGAAGAGTCGTAGAGGATACCCAAGCTGGCCAGGTTACCTGCCACCCGTGAGGCTCCACCCTTCAGCTTGTGCGCATTGGTGGACAGCGCTTACATGCACCCCCCAAGACATGGAAAGTCCCGAGATGCATGATTTTCTGACATAAACAAATAAGTTAGGTTGCCACCTTCATAATATTCTAATATAGTAGTCCTTATGTTGGCCTAATACCGTTATCTCACCGTATCCTAAGTTTTTATTGTAATATGATCCTCAATCCGTGCGCTATTCCTAACGCAGCTCTGATACCATGCTGTGATGGCAGCCCTGGCACCTGATCACGGGGCCATGCCCCTCGCCCGAGGACCACGTCGGGTGGTGCCGTGCGATGCGGCACCCAACAGCATACGGGTAGAGGAAACACATATTACACAAAGTGTTTTGTGGAGGCGTACAAAGAGTATTTTACAAATACTTATCTCAAATAAGCTACAGCGGAAGACTACAACTCTCACGACTTATTTCTAGATTAGCATCAAAGAAACAGTCCAGCCCGCAGATGTTTCTTACTAGCAACATGAAGAACAAACCGCAGCGCCGAGGATGCTCCTGAGTAACCACTCGGAGGTTTCCGAGTCTCATCGGCACCCCTTCTCATAAGCATGAAGTCAATACCTGCAAAACAACTGGGATAGAATCCGTGAGCATAAAGCTCAGCAAGACTTAACCGTCAACCCTAGCCATGAAACTCTACATGAGGGTAATAGACATAAAGTGGGATAGTATAATGCATAATGAACTCACCTAAAAGGGAATCCTTACTTTCAGATGTTATTTCCAGAAAATTAATAGTAACCTTGGGCACGCCACATCGAGAGTCCCCAATCAAACGAGAAACCCTTTCCCCCGATGCAATTTGCTCACGGTGTAAATAAATCGAGTTTGCTCTAACTATACATAAAAGATACATCACAAAGATAATATGAACTTCAAACCATAATGATTAGTTCCTTTCTTATGCAAGTTCTTACTACGTCACGACTGTGAGAACAAGTATGCTGTCATTTTCCGTGAGCGACGGTGATTCGAATCAATAACACCCGGACTACATGACACGTACGCCCGTACTCGACGTTGCCTACAGCAACCATCACTGACGTAATACATGGCAGCCTTTCCCCTGTCTCACCCACGTTGAATCAATCAAATCGCCTCGTACAGGAGCCACTCTCATGGTGCACCTATCGATATGAGATGTCATGAGAGTGTTACCCACATACTAGACACTGGCCCTCTCGCCTGAGGCAACCCGAAAGCTCAACAAAAGCTTCCTGAGGTACATCGGTTTACTGGGTACCATATAGCCAGCATGAGTCTGGTACACAACTCAAACTTGCTCAACAGAGCCGCATACGGATCGGTCCATGACCGACATGGACAGGTCTAATGCACCCAGGCCCCTATGTCCTGCTGCTCCTACGACCTGCCGGTCTCAACTTTAACTTGCTAACAAATTTTCCGAACCAATCCCGTATGCCCCTGTTTTCCTGATCATGTGAGAAACATCTCACCACTCGACTTCTACCGAACCTTACTTAAGCATGGCAGTTCTACACGATAAAAAGACATCTACCAAATACTCCATGGGTTTATTTGGTCATGCAGGAGGAGTATCAAAGCACTAGACCTAATGCACATTTCATATCTTAACCGAAAGAGTGAATACAAAGTAAAAACATAAAAGATGATAAATGCAAACCGGAGCTTGCCAGTTTTGCAGGGTAGTAGTATAAATAAGCAGTTAGTAATCCTTGCTCCCTTGATCCTCTAGAGTCTGATCCAAGTTCAATGAATCACTCCTTCGAATCCCCTTCGTTGTGAATCCTATCGAAATAGTATGCACAAGTTTTTATAATGCATAAGTTGCTGAAGGAAAGATGATCGCCGGCTAGTCCGTCCCATGTGTGCAAAGTTTGATGATCTAAGAACAATTAGAGAGGGAGAATTTGAAGTTTCCGTACCGGACGTTTGGTTTGTACCCGCCGGAGAAAATTTCCAAAATTCATCGGCGAGGGCTCATGGCTTGGCTTGAGCTTTGGATGGAAGCAGCGTGGAGTCCGTGCGCCCCTTTTGCCGTCCTTGCTCGGCCGTGAAAGCCCCTGTGGAGAGCTGTCCACGTGAAACTGATCGCCGGCTTGTGTTTGGTCGCCGCGGAGGAGCTTTTCTAGGGCTCGGAAAATGCCGGAACTCGGCTGTTTGTGCGTCGATGAAGTGGGAAATGGGCTCGCGGTGCTGTTTAGCAGCTCGGAGAGGAGTTGAGCTTGAGTTTTTCCCGGTTTCCGGTTGATCACCGAGGGCGCGGCAGTGTGAGGCTCGGTTCTTTGCGTGTTGTGAGCGAGGAGAAGGAAGTGAAGTCCATTGCCTCGTCTGTGAGGAGAGGATTACGTGGAGGGAGGAGTGAAGAAGGCACATGGGTTGCCAGCGCGGGGGAAAATTGTGACGCTGGATCCCGTAAAACACGGAACCCAGCTAATGCATATGTGTGCCCAGGATGTTCATCACATATACACATGTAATCCACAAACTGAATTCAGAATATAACCACGAATAATAGGGTTTAAGTAGTTTATTACATCAATCTCTAACTTATTCTTGCAGCGGAAGTCTCTAAACGATAGCAGAAACAAAACTAAACAGCAGCGGCTCCATCTTCAACTCCACAGGCAAGTTGACGGTAGTTCGCACGCCTAGTACTCCACAGGATCTTTGAAGTACTCTTCTCCTGTTGCTGATGTTTGTATGATAATGCAAGGGTGAGTACATGTCGTACTCAGCAAGTGCGGGAAAAGTATGACATGTAGCTTACAGCAAGGTAGGGAATAAAAAGGCTCATTGCAGAAAGCAAAGTTTATTTCACAAACATGATAAAAACAGCAACTATCTTTAAGTGAATTTAATCCCAACATATATTTAAGTAAAACAGCAACATACCTCTTCATAATTCACCACTTTTCATGTATCAACCAACCATTAATCTTTCTCAACTTTATCTCATGCTCATAATAACCATCTCATGTTCATATCCATCTCATAATCATATAACCGAAAACAAAACTCATTGTCATGACTCCAAAGTCCCGAAACCAATCTCAATAACCATACCAAAACCGTACCGAACATCCATCCCTCCCTCTAATCATGTGAGTTGGCCAGGCGCTTGTGACCGGAAGCACGGCCATCATGATAGTTTTACACTCTTAAGAGGTGGCACCACTTTACCCACAAGTTTGTGATTTCGTCACCCGTCGGTGACTGCAGAACCTCCATTATACCAGTACACAACCGTCGGTGTATGGTCAAGAGATCATAAAATAGCCTTTACAAAGGGGCTACTAGATGTATGGACTCACTAAGGTTTCACCAGCAGGCTTGAATCACCGTTCTCCCACCTACGGGCCCCCTCTTGTGCCATGCAGTTCCCAGGGTAGTCCTCTCTCGACTCCCATTCCCCGCGCCTTCCACGGTCCATAAAAATCTAGCAACTTACCTAATTAGTCAGCTAAGCCACACCCATATTTGTCTTGTGGTGGCACTGTTTTCCTGGCATGTGCTGGCATGAACCGGTCCTTAGATCTACGGCAAGTAAACCACAATCTCATTCTACCACATCCACGAACCAAGCTTGCTTAGATCTCCCCCGATTCTATGCTCATTATTATCTTCAAGTTCTCATCATCATTACTCATATGAGTGCAGTACTTAGACATGTTCTACTTCGCCTTCCCGTATCCCGTAGCTTAAGCGAAGCAAAAAGGAAAAATGACCATACCCGACTCATCAACTTTCCCGGCGACAAGGATGGTTAACAAAAATAGTAAACTCCTATAAAAGTGTTTCCCATCAAGTTGACTCAAGCATACATGTTTCGCAAACAAAACAGTTTCCAAAACATGGTATCATTATGGTCAAAGGGCACTTGCCTTGCTCCTGTGGCTCTTGTTGCTCACGTGTCTCGAAGTCTCGGTGTTGTAGTTCTTCGTAGATGGCTTCCTGAGCTTGTCCTTCTACTCACGACCACGCACATACAAAATTATAGCAATCAAACATCATGCACAAACTTTACTCAAGATGCAATGGTGCAAATCCTATGATGCTGTTTTATTAGACCAGTTTGTACGTGTTCTTGCATGTTTTACTGGGCTTGCATGGGGTTTTATGGTGAACAAGGGTGTAAGGATCAAGTGTGGACGTGGTGATGATATTGACTCAAGATCTAGATCAATTCCATCGTCAAAAACTGATCAACACGTGATCTGTCCACACGAAACAGCTTCTGTTCGAAGGGAACGAAGAAAACAGATGCAAAGAAACCGCGACGAGGTCGTAAGATGGGTATGAAGACCTACCTCACTTCTTTTTGGTGGCGGTGCCTTCCTCCTAGCAATGGCAGCAGCGACGGCGAGGCGCGACGGCGCTCGTCGGCAGGCTCACCGGCAACTGAACTCTGGCAGGTGTTCAACTCGGCGAGTTGGGAGCTAGGGCCTCTAAGTTGTCAACTTGGGAGGTGGAAAATAGGTACTTGGTTGCAGCCAAGGGGTTTTGGGTTCTATTTATAAGGGGTGAAAGAAGAGTCCTACTCCGATTGGATTTCAAATAAGAGTCCTATTCAATTTGTTTTGGATCTTAACAACTTATCTCCAATTGATTTGGTGCGGTAGCAACATGGAAATCGTGTTGGTTTCCTCAGTACCGGGTATTCCCGCGCACAGGAGGAATAACCGCTTAAGGATTTCGTCACCTCCACAGGGTGAGCTCCGGAGGCGCCATGTGTCCAGCGGGGCCGGTCCTTGCTTCTCCTCAGAGGCAAGCTCCGGACCAGCCACGCGTCCAGCGGGGCGGGGCCTCCCTTTTCCTCAGAGGCGAGCTCCGCGTGCGCCACGTGTCTAGCGGTCGGGACCTCCCCTCTCTTCAGAGGTGAGCTCCGTGTGCGCCACGTGTCCAGCAGCACCGGACCTCCTTTCTCCTCAGAGACGAGCTCCGAGAGCGACATGTGTCCAACAGCGTCGAACCTCCCTTCTCCTCGGAGGTGAGCTCCGAGGACGACACGTGTCCAGCGGGGCCGGACCTCTAGGAGGTGAGCTACGAGGGTGACACGTGTCCAGCGGGGCCGGACCTCTCGGAGACGAGCTCCAAGAGTGACACGCGTCCAGCGGGGTCGGGCCTCATCCCTTTCGCAGGGGTGAGTTCCGAAGTCGACACGTGTCCCGTGGGGCTGGGCCTCCCCTCTCTACAGAAACTAGCTCCGAAGTCAACACGTGTCCCGCGGGGCTGAGCCCCGCTTCTCCGCAGAGACTAGCTCCGAAGGCGACACGTGTCCAGTGGGGCCGGACCTTGCCCCTTCTGCAGAGGCGAGCTCCGAGCCTGCCACGTAGCCAGCAGTGCCGGACCTCACCCCCTCTGCAGGGATGAGCTCTGAAGGCGCCACGTGGCCAACAGGCCGCAGGAAGTGTCGACGGTGTTCCTCTGCGAATTGGAATTTGGCTCTTTTCAGCTATCTTTTTCCCATTTTTATGATTCTTTCCCATTTCTATTTCTTTTACAGTGTTTTTCTATGTGCAATGCATGAATATGAAATTGAGGGTGTTACAAACCTACCCCCCTTAAACTGAATCTCGCCCTCGAGATTCGATAGAGTAGAGAATAGATGAGGGAATTCTGCCCTGAGGTCTTCCTCACGCTCCCATGTAGCTTCGTCTTCCGTGTGATGGCTCCATTGTACCTTGCACCAACGGATCACTTTGTTCATCGTGACCCTTTCCTTCACGTCCAAAATTTGGACAGGGTGCTCCACGTAGGTCAGATCCTCTTGAAGCTCGAGCTCATCCATCAGTACTTGTTCTTCTAGTACTCTCAAGCACTTCTTGAGCTAGGATACGTGAAACACGTCATGCACGTCGGAGAGGTGCGTTGGGAGCTCTAGTTGATAAGCTACCTCTCCTCGCTTGCCCAAAATCTTAAATGGCCCGATGTAGCGAGGTGCTAACTTGCCTTTGACGTTGAAACGTCGTTGGCCACGGATAGACGATACCTTAAGGTACACGAAGTCTCCTACTTCGAAGGTCAACTTTCTTTGCCTATTGTCCGCATAACCTTTTTGTCGTGACTGAGCAGCCTTCAAGTTCTCCCGCCTAACCAAAGCGTACCCTTCTCGTCATCCTTGAAATCCTTTTCTATGCCTTGTCGGATTCTTCCCTTGATTTCCTCATCCATCGCTTGGCCATCTCGTATCTCTTGTTCCAGCAAAGAATGGAGTTCCATCACTTCCATATCGTTCAAGAACCCGAGATGTAACCGTTCGAACTCCTTGTGCAGCTCGGGCGGTAGCTCCCGAACCGTGAGTTGGTGACATGCTCCCTTTTGGCTCAATGCATCAGCTACTACATTGGCCATTTCAGAGTGATAGTTGATTCCAACATCATAATCCTTGATGAGTTCCAACCATCGACATTGCCTCAAATTCAAATCCGTTTGGGTGAATATGTACTTGAGGCTTTTGTGATCCGTATAGATCACACATCGGTGGCCAAGGATATAATGCATCCAAATCTTCAAGGCATGTACCACGGCTGCGAGTTCCAAATCATGTGTGGGGTAATTTAGCTCGTATTTCTTTAGTTGTCTCGACGCATAGGCTACCACTTGTCCTTCTTCCATGAGCACACATCCAAGCCCTTGTCTTGATGCGTCACAATATATGTGGAAACTCTTGCTCACGTCCGGCAATACCAAAACCGGCGCTGTGGTTAGCCTTTTCTTGAGCTCCTCAAAGCTTTCTTGACACGCTGGTGTCCACTGAAATGCTTTTCCCTTCATTAGCAATTCAGTCATAGGCTTCGCTATTTTGGAGAAATCCTTGATGAACCGTCGGTAGTATCCGTCCATCCCAAGGAAACTCCGAATATCTCTCACATTCTGCGGTGGGTTCCACTTCAGAACATCTCCCACTTTTCCGGGATCAACCGATATTCCTCTCTCGAAGATGATGTGTCCTAGGAACGATATCTCCTTTAGCCAAAATTGACACTTGCTGAGCTTGGCATACAATTGATGCTCTCGCAGTTTCTGCAATGTCAATCTCAAATGTTCTTCATGTTCTTCCTTACTTTTTGAATACACCATGATATCGTCGATGAAAACCACGATGAACTTGTCAGTACTCCATGAAGACCATGTTCGAAATGCAGTCTTGGGTATGTCGGAGGGTTTAATCTTCAGCTGGAAGTATCCCGACCGAAGATCAATCTTGGAGAAAATTCGGGCACCTTTAATTTGGTCGAATAGGTCCTCTATACGGGGCAGCGGGTATTTATTCTTGATCGTCACCTCATTGAGAGACCTATAATCCACACACCCCCTTTGGGTCCCATCCTTCTTGTCTACGAAGAGCACGGGGGCTCCCCATGGTGACGAGCTTGGGCGAATAAAACCCTTTTCTAGCTACTCCTGAATTTGCTTCTTAAGTTCCACTAGTTCATTTACGGGCATCCTATATGGCCTTTTTGCTATAGGTGCAGTTCCAGGTACTAAATCAATGGCAAACTCAATGTCCCGGTCAGGTGGCATACCTGGAAGTTCTCCCAGGAACACGTCCGAATATTCTTGAACCACCGGAATGCTTTCCAATGTTGCTTCTTCGATGTGGTTTAATGTTGCCTTCTCGGTTGCCGGTTGGGCTGACTCGAACTCAATTGGAGTACCGTGCTCATTTGTCAACTGCACGCTCCTCTCAGCACATTGGATCACTCCGTTGTGCTTGCTTAACCAATCCATTCCATGTATTATATCAAGCCCTTGAGAATCCAAGACAATAAGGTTGGCAAGAAAGTCGACCCCCCTTATTTTAAGGGTTTACTTTCGGACATACTATATTAGTCCTCATCTCTCCACCGGGAGAATTAACTAACATAGTGTGTTTCATGTGTGATATGGGCAGATTATACTTGGCAACATACTTGGATGATATGAATGAATGCGATGCTCCGGAATCAAATAGGACAACGGTGGGGTTGGAGTTGGCAAGGAACATACCAATCACGACGTCCTCAGCTTGTTGCGCCTCCTCAGCAGAGACATGATTCACGTTGCCATGAGCGTAGTTCTGCTGCCCACGGTTATCTTGCGTAGCTCCTCCATTCGGCCGTGGGTTCTGCTTTGGTGCGTTGGTCGGCTGTCCAAGGCCTTTCCTCGGGCATTGACTTGCAAAGTGTCCCGCCTCTCCGCATGCAAAGCATGCCTTGTTGCCCAAGACAGCAGGAATGTTGGGGCGAGGGTGGTTTTGAGCATATGTGCCCATGCTGGGACGGGGTGTGTAAAATCCCCAAAAGTGGTAGCAAGAAAATTCAGCTCATATACACTTATGAAAAATGAGGGAATTAAAACATTAAATTATAATGGTATAAGTTCAAAGTGAGGATTACACTTCCCAAAACTTCCAAACATGGGGGTCTAAGTTCATAACTTGGATCTTCATAGTCCAAATATTCAACCTTCCAAATTTCAGCTCATTTGGAGGAGTTTTCATATTTGTTTGGGATTCAAAGGAAAAGCCCTCTAATCTGAATTTCAAATTCAGTTTCAAATCCCAGTTGCCTCAATTTGTCCATTTGGGTCCACAATGGTGTTATCCATATTTAAACTAGCAGCCATGCCAAAAATGAGAAATTTTGGAGTAGGTTTGCTGTTCCAACTTAGGGTGACACCAAAAACCCTTAAAAATTCAAATTTGAAATTTAAAACTTGGACCAAACTTGATCAAATGCAGCATGGAAGTCAAATTCGGATTCCTCATATTTAATTTGGCTTCCCTGCAAATATCTGAAATTTTTGGACAAAAGTGGGTGGCAGAAATAAAAGATCAGAAATATCAAAGGGGAGAAGAGGGGATGACATGTGGGGCCAGCTGATCAGTGTGCACCGAGCCGACGTCGGTTCTCCCGGTTTCCTCCGCAGCCGCCACGGCGACGCAGCGCGCCACGGCGACGCCTTGGCTTGGCGCCGAAGGCACCGGACCGCTGGCGCGGTCGCAGTTAAGCCGAGAGACCCGGCTGCTCGGGTGTATCCGCTCCCTCAGAGAAGAAAACACGCACGCTTCCTCTGTTTCTCTCCCGAACGTGAGCTCACCAATTTCCTCTGCTCTTGCTGCACTAGCCCAGGCCTTCTTCGGTCAGACGAGGTCGCCGGCGGTGCGGGGTGCCGCTGTCCAAGCTAGGAGCAGCTATGTTTCCCCTCCAGCTGCGATCGCAGCCAAGTTGCTCCGAGCTACCGAAAGCACTGCCGCCCGTCTACCCCAGAATTGATGCCAAGGTGAAACCACAGCTTAATTACTTTGTCTTGATGCTTCTACACGACCTAGCGCAGCCCCTCGATGAAGAACCATCGGAAACCGTAGAGAAATGAAGCTGTAAGCTGAGTTTTTTCGGCCGCCGATGCACAACCCTAGCTGCACCGGCGAACTACACCTTGCATGAGTTTTCACCCCCTCTTTGTAGGCAAAAACGTGCTCCTCACATCACCCTGGTACTTGCGGCGCTCTCCCCAACCGGAATAACCGCATGCCATGCGAGAACGATGGCGCCGGGGTAGAGTTTGCCGCTGGCAACGTCGGGGAGGTATTCCCGGCCATCTAGCACCGCCGCTGACCTTACCAGCATGTTCCTCATCGGGTTTTGGGCACAGGCAGCGAGATTTGGGCCGTCTAGGGCACTGGGTAATCATTCCGGCGAGGTGCCGCCGCCGTTCCGGCGAGGAGACCGGCCGGGCGCGAGGTACACGAAGGTGGGGGCCTGCCCCACCTGTCAGTGGCCCCGGTTGAGCGCCGGATCGAATTGTGGCTCGGGATCGGCTGTGGCTGCGTGGGTTAACTCCGTAGCCCCCAGTGTTGCCGAGATCTCACTGGTCCGATTTCAAACAGTGGGCCCAGCCCAATTATTTGAAGTTTCTATTAGAGAAATAATTCTAGGAATTAGCTGATCTTTACAAGGCCATAACTTTGGGTAGAAAACTCCAAAAAGGGTGAGACCAATTTTGTTGGATTCCTCATGAGTAGTACTTCACATAGAAACAAATTTCTTGCTATGAAAATGCCCAGGAATTTCTGTAGAATTATTTTTAGTAAATCTTTTAGGGATTTATTATAGGAGCAATTCTTTATGAAATATTCCCAAATTTGTGCAGCAAATCCTATTCATAGATACTGATATCCAGTACAAATTTGGGCTTCATTGGAGTTCATTTGCTAGGTCAAATTACCTTCCCAATTTCAGCCTTTATTTGGAAATTCAAATTTAAACAGAAACTGTTCAGCACTCCTGTCCAAACTTCAAAAATTCATATCTCTCTGATGGTAGCTCCAAAAATGGTGAAACGAATTCTGTTAGAACCATAAAGACTTACCCTAATCAGATTTTCCATTTTTAGCTATGTCAAAGCTCCTGGATTGGGCTCAAAAATTCAGAGAGGCATTGTACTTGTAGGATTTTGAAAGACTACATTGTGCAATGACATGTCTCCAAATTTGGCTCAAGTCATCCTTAGAGAGTCTAGTATCCACTGTAAAAATCCCAAAGCCAATTAAGGATCCTAAATAGCAGTAGCTATGAATAGAAGTTTACTTCTCATAATTCCTTAATATTTATACATATTTTGTTACATTACATTTAGTGACCGAAGTTGAGGACGCGCCAGAGCCCTTGGACGTCCTCCCACCAGAAGCTAACTTCTTCTCTGACTCGCTACCAGGCAAGCCCCGTTTTGCACTTAAGTACCTTTTATAAAGCTTTTTATTTGTATCACTTATGTCTAGGGTGAATGTTTTCATTAGAGTTAAGGTGATTGAAACCCCACTTGCATAACCTTTTAAATCCTATAAAGGGTTGGGTAGCTTACAGAGCCTACGAGTAGACAAGGCCCTGCTAATATGCTTAGGATCTCGGTAGAAGTTGATTAGTTGGAATCTACTTGCGAGGTAAGGTTTCTCACACGGTTTGGTCAGAATAGAAAATGGCTTAAGAGTGGTGAAAATGAGACCCAGCAGGGGGGATAGGAAGCAGTGAGCTGAGGTCTCACGTGCGTAGCCCTGTTGGTGTCGATTGAGGACCGAGTCGTGTGCGGGCCTGCTGAACAAGTATCAAACAGTACCAGATGGCATACTGACATAAGCAGGAAACCGATGTAAATGGTTAACCTGGGTGCCGAGGCTTACCCAACCGTAAACAGGAGTGGGTTGAGGGTAGCAAGGTGTAAATCTGCCGGTGGGCACAGTCACGCTCCACGCGGGGACCTCCTACCCGTTACGGATGGACCGGTTCGGCATTTGGATTGCCTTTGAAAGGTGGTTGCATACACAGAGTAGGAAGGGGTGTGGAATCACGATTCTGAAAGTGGGTGTATGCAACGTGTTGTCCGGGTGTCTCCTGATTGCAATCACCGTTCCTCGTGGTTATTTGAGTACCGCTTGTTCACTGTTTCGTGACGTAGTAAGAAGTGAAATAAGCCAGTTGAATGATACTATGCTGTGATGATAGCTTAATGTTTTGGAAACCATGTCTGCTGTAGATGTAGAGCTAATTAAGTTTACTTTCCGCTTTGGGCATCACCACATCGGAGGAAAGCGTTTCTTGTTTGATTGTGGACTTCCGATGTGAGGGCTGCCTAAGGCACATGAATCTGCTGCTATAAAACTGAAAGCAAGGATCAACTTATAGGCGTGTCTTTGACGCAAAGTCCTTTTTCCTATCTTACATATCCCTGCATGTAGAGTTCCATGCCTAGGTTAGACGGTTAAGCCTTGCTGAGCCATCGTGCTCACGGTTGCAATAATTGAGCTGTATGCAGGTGAGAGCTATGAGGAGGGTTCCGAGGATGAGGCGATGCCCCCTTCAGGGTACACGGACGAGATGGAGCCCTGCACGCCGCCGTGATCTCCGGTTTCATGCTGCTAGCATGTAGCGTCCCCGGGCTGGACGGCTGCACTTTTGCATAGTTAGGATGAGAGGCTACGATTGTACATTACTTCCGCTGTATAGTTATATTTTGTAAAAGACTTCCGCTGTTTTATAACAAATAAAAGTTTGTATGTTGTTTCTTAAATTCTTTTCGTGTGTGCTGTTGGGTGCTGCATCGCATGGCACCACCCTATGCGATCCTGGAGTGGGTGAACCACAGGGTGGTCCCCACAGGGTGCAGAAGGCAAAGGCACACGAGGTGCTTGCACAAAAGGACGTTGCTGCGGTGGTGGATTAGGGTAAGGTGGGTTGCAGGGCGGAAAGTAGAAGCGGATGAGCCATACTGTGGTCCAGCTGGGGGCATGAAACGGGGATGTACATTGCTCCCTTGTGGCTGGTATGGCATCTTCCTCTTTCCCTCTTGCTCGATCTCACGGATCTTGCTCTCAACCACTATACCTTTGTCAACAAGCTTCTGAAAGTTTGCATAATTGTTGTTGAGCAGTTGAACTTGGATCTCATTGTTCAACCCTCTGATGAACAAGTATTGCTTCCTGAGTTGACATCCTCGGGGCATACCTTGAAAGCTGCGTGAACTTGTTGAGGTACTCATTCACGCTCTTCTTTCCTAGGAGGAGACCTTCGAACTCTTGCCTTTTAAGCATCATGACTCCAGCAGGGACGTAATGATAGCAGAAACTCTCCTTGAACTCAGCCCAAGTGATAGTCTCTTGGTTGTCATGAGCATTGCAAAGAGCGTCCCACCAGCCAGCGGCTGCTCCCGTAAGTTGGTGCGATGCAAAGAGAACTTTTTCCCGATCATTGCACTGAATTATAGCAAGCTTCTTTTCCATGGATTTCAACCAATCGTCGGCCTCCATGGGATCATTAGCTTGTGCAAAAGTAGGCGGTCGAGTCCTCATGAACTCTCCCAATCTGTTGTGAGCCGGCGGTGGTGGCGGTGGTGGTGGTGGTGGTGCAGGAACGGGGTTAGGATTGTTGTTGTTATTGGCTTGCAGGTGAACCAATGTTTGGATCATAGTTTGCATGAGCTCGTTCTGCATAGCCATCAACTGTTCAAGGTTATTTGCACCAGCTCCGGGGTTAGCATTCTCAGGAACTTCAACGTGACCATCCTCTTGTGGTTCCTGGTTGCCACGAACTTTCCTCCTTTGTCGGCTCGCGTTTTCCCTCACCATCTGTGAGAGAGAGTTGAATAGAATAGAAGTTTAGGTTGATCCCCCTAACTATATGCATCAAGGGGTATGAACTAAATAATATCTTTTATTAATGAGGATGTGAACAAGTGCCGAAACACCTCACATCTCTCTACTATGTGTAGATGTGTGGACCTTTGCCGAAGCGTGCCACAATTCACACTAAGCACACAAACACAAACAATCATCACAAAAGTTCAACACACCACTTCTATTTACGCTACTATGATTCAAACGTTCCTATCACGGCTTATTCAATGGGAATCCTAAACTTAATCATGTGAACTGGTTCTGTTCCCGCCGTGTGACGGGGGTGGTCCATCGGACACCTTAATGGGGTTAAGTGCACTCCCACGTGGTGGTGAACGAGTACTTATGCGTGTCGTGCTCCGGATCACTGGCATCTATAAATAGGACATGAGAAACTTTAGAGAAGGAAGAAATAACTCCAAAACTTCAGAAGTTATGGAGCAAGGAAGCAAAGGTGTGGCTGTCCAAAAGAAGAGAAAAGAGGGTCTGAAAATAGCATTTTGCGGTGGCTGTCTTGACAAGGAAGTGTAGCAGCAAGCAATTTTCGAAAATACAAGTTTAGAGGAGTGTTCCTATGTGTCTTAGAGTGTCCATTCTACCTAGGCTTGCGTCCTACGGTCAATGTGGTTCTGATGCCAATCTGTGCATTCTACCTAGGCTTGCGTCCTACGGTCAATGTGGCTCTGATACCAATCTGTGACGCCCGGTCCCGTAAAACACGGAACCCAGCTAATGCATATGTGTGCCCAGGATGTTCATCACACATACACATGTAATCCACAAACTGAATTCAGAATATAACCACGAATAATAGGGTTTAAGTACTTTATTACATCAATCTCTAACTTATTCTTGCAGCGGAAGTCTCTAAACGATAGCGGAAGCAAAACTAAACAGCAGAGGCTCCATCTTCAACTCCACAGGCAAGTTGACGGTAGTTTGCATGCCTAGTATTCCACAGGATCTTCGAAGTACTCTTCTCCTGTTGCTGATGTTTGTATGATAATGCAAGGGTGAGTACATGTCGTACTCAGCAAGTGCGGGAAAAGTATGACATGTAGCTTACAACAAGGTAGGGAATAAAAAGGCTCACATTACAGAATGCAAAGTTTATTTCATAAACATGATAAAAACAGCAACTATCTTTAAGTGAATTTAATCCCAACATATATTTAAGTAAAACAGCAACATACCTCCTTCATAAATCACCACTTTTCATGTCTCAACCAACCATTAATCTTTCTCAACTTTATCTCATGCTCATAATAACCATCTCATGTTCATACCCATCTCATAATCATATAACCGAAAACCAAACTCATTGTCATGACTCAACAATCCCGAAACCAATCTCAATAACCATACCAAAACCATACCGAACATCCATCCCTCCCTCTAATCATGTGAGTTGGCCAGGCGCTTGTGACTGTAAGCACGGCTATCATGATAGTTTTACACTCTTAGAAGGTGGCACCACTTTACCCACAAGTTTGTGATTTTATCATCCGTCGGCAACTGCAGGACCTCCATTATACCAGTACAATACCGTCGGTGTATGGTCAAGAGATCACAAAATAGCCTTTACAAAGGGGCTACTAGATGTTTGGACTCACTAAGTGTAAAAGCCCAAGAAAAGGGACTTGCAAAAACTTTTCTTCACTTCACCACACCTCAGCTCTTGTAGTGGATGGCTGGTAAGGAATGGGAGGAGCAAGTAACCTCTATCAAAGAAGTGGTTAGAGGGGAAACTTACACTTTCACAACATGGGAAAATTATACACATATGATCACACATGAGAGTGTGTTTCCAAACTGTTGCATTCAAACTCAGGATTTCAGCAGCTAAACCAAGGATCAAAGTGCATAATTGGATTCCTCAGGTCCAAATTAGTGGGGAGGCAAAGTTTCAGAAATTTTCAAAAAGATTTGCTACCCATTTTTCCAAAAAGGATCCAAATATGCCAAGAATTCAAATATACATTTGAATTTGAGGTAAATTTGCCAAACAATACCAATGTAGCTCAGTTGAAGATTTCCAACGATTGAATTCATCTTTTGTCAAGTTTTGGAGATCTTTTGAGAGGGGGTAGAGCACTGACCAGTGGGGCCCACATGTCATTGGGTGAAATAGACTTAGCCCCCAAGTCTGCTCTCTGTTTCTCAGTCAACCGAGCGCAGCCAGCTGCCGCGCGGGCACCGCCGGCCGAACGGCCACCTCCTGGTTTCCGTCGCTCGCGCTGGCAGCCAGGGAACGGCGCGCCCTCTCCTCTACATGACCCCCTCGCCAAGCCACCGAAGACGTACGCGTGCTTCTTTGCAAAACAGCGAGCCCCCGCTCTGCTTGGTCACCGACGCCGCTCCCCCGATCCTCCCCTGCACGCCGACGTCCGCTCGGCCTTTGCCCGAGCTCCCAACGCAGAAAGAGAGCGCCGGTGTGTGCTCTAGCTAGCCATCTCACCACCCCACGGTGTTAGCACCGCACTCGACCACAAATCGACGATCGCCACTGAGAGCTCAGGCCACCGGCGGAAAGGCGCGAACTGCTCCCCGTGGACAGCACGCCACGGCCAGTTTCACCGCCGGACTTGTACACAGAAAAGGTACGCCTTAGCCTCCAGATCGTGTAGCTGCAACCCTTCTAACCATTGGTAGACGGTGCGCTGAGAATTCCTAAGGATCCCGAGAACTAGTGCAACCGGGTAAGGATCGGTCTACCCCGAAATTCGAGCTGCACCGTCCAATCCAGCTCGAGTGAGCTTACACATACCTTCCTCACTTCCTAGCGGCCCTCCTCGACCAAGAATCAAGGGAAATGACCCAGAAATGGCCGGGTTTAGGTTGTTTCTCGGGCCACCATAGAATAACAGCTCGGTTCACCGTGGAGCTCTAGGTTGCCGACCTTTTCATGGGGTTTGGCGGCCATTTCCATCACCCTCGAGCTCCCGTGGTGCTCTCCGACCCTTTGCCAATCATTTTGATGCGTTATAACGCATTCCCGACCACGCCGGAACCCTAACCGCCACTGTCACCGTCGGGAGCCCTGTTCCGGTGAGCTACGGCCGCCGGCGACGCCACCGACGAGTTCAGCGATGTGAGTTAGGGCGGGGCGGCAAGTTTGGGGCCGGGAGACGGCCGGGAGAGCAGTTCCGGCGAAGCTCGCCGGAGTGCGCCGCCGCGGGCCCCTGTTTGGCGCGAGGAAGGGGAAGACTGCCGGGTGGGACCCACCGGCAGACATTTAAACATTTTGAAATGTCCAGTTTGTAGTTCAAACTTTGGAGGACCACAACTTGGGTGAGGAGAATCCAAAAATCATGAAACAAATTTTGTTGGATTCCTCTAACAGAGTACAATCCAAATCTGAAACCCAATTTTTATAAAACCCAGTAATTAATTCTGGAAAATTCTTTAAAGCTTTTCAGCAAAAGAATTTTAGAGGGAGTTTGGTTCATCCAAAAATTCCCAAATTTTGCCAGAATGTTCTTTAGGACATTAGTAGACCCCTGTAAAAGTTTCAGACCATTTGGAGTTGATTTGGCCAGAGCAATTCAAATTGGAAGGTGCTGTGTTCATTTGAATACAGAAACATTTTCAGAGAATTTCCAAAAACTTGGAAATTCAGTTCTGGGCAATTTTTAACTCCAAAAATACTAGAAAAATTCATGCAAACTCTAGGAGCTATAATTGAAATTGTGGTTCATTAAGTTGGGTATGAACAAGGGTCTGACCTCAGAATTAATTCCTCCTTGCTTATTTGCTAAAGAAATTACTCTGAGCAAACCATTCCATGAAAAGTGCTAAGGTTTGGTCCAGAGAGTTTTCTTGTGACAAGGAACTCACACAAAAATTCTCAGCTCCATTGGAGCTCTAGATCACCCCTGTCCTGTTTACCCACTTAAGGGATTAAGATGGAAAAGGGGGAAAACCACTTAGCACTTAACCATGTGACTAAGTCCAAGCCAAACCACCAACACCAGTTCCTATTTAAATTCTTAAACAAAGTTCCAGGTGTTAGAGGCTGGTTATTAAAACCAATAGTAGAAGTTTTACTCTAAAACTCACATTTGCATCTAAATTAACGTATAGTATTTCATTAACGTGTAGCCGTTGAAGAAGAGACTCCGGAAGTGCTGGACTTCCTCCTTCCGGACGAAGAACTAACTCCTGACCAGCAGCAACAAGGCAAGCCCCGGTTTGCATTAACCTTTTTAAAAGTTTTACTTTGTTTACATGTGTCATATGAAGTATGTATGTGCATTAGGTATAGGATGAATGAAACCCCACTTGCATAACCAAAGGTTCCTAAAAGAGTGAGGGTAGTGTTAAGGACCTCGAGTAGACAGGCTATGCTTAATGAGTCATAGGACTTCGGTACAAGTCGAGTAGTTGGAATCTACTCGCGAGATAGGCATTGGGACACACGGGTTCGGTTGAGTGATGCGAGATAGGCGTTGGGACACACGGGCAGGGGCTAGGGCGCAGCAAGAGAGAGTCTTGTGTGCGCAGCCCTGCCCGTGTCGATTGAGGACCGATCCGTGTGCGGCCCTGCTGAACAAGTATTGAACGTACCGAAGGCATATCGGATATATGGGCCCCGATAAACCGATGTAGCCTAAACCTCCGGGCGTCGAGGCATAGCACACCGATTTATAGGTGTAGGTTGAGGGCAGCAAGGTGGAAATCTGCCAACGGGCATAGAGAGATGCTCCGTGTGGGGAACCTCCTGCTCGTTTCGGTGCGACCGGTTCGACGTTTGGGCTGTTGGGTGAAAGGTTGTCCCGTACGACATCGAGTGAGCGTGCTGTGCAGCTCCACGGGTGGGCGTACGTGACGTGCTCTTTGGGTTTTCCCCTGCAGGTGTATATCGAGTCGATTCACCGTCCCTCGCGGTGACGAGTACTGCTTGTTCACTGCGTCGTAACGTAGACTAATGGATGAAATATGTTGATTCAATGATGCTGATTGATATAATTGTATTGCTACATGTGTGCCACCAAATACTGCTTACTAAATTTCAGATTTCATGAACTGTTAACTTGGCTAAAAGATGAACTAAGGATGAACTTGTAGGCGTGTCGTTTTGCTGAAATGTTACTATCCTATGTCCATTGTACACCTCATGTAGAGTTTCATGCTTAGGTGAGTCGGTTAAGCCTTGCTGAGCCTTTGTGCTCACAGTTGCTGCTTAAGTGTTTTTTTTCAGGTGAGGAGCCACCCACGGACTCGGAGTACGAGTCCACCGGCGAGGGTTACCCTCCGTCGGGGACCACGGCTGAGTGGGAGCCGTACACGCCGCGCTGAGCTGAGACATGCAGCTAGTGTGGGTTGCCCTAGGGCTGGGCAACCGACTTTTGCTAAATAGGCGGGCGTGAGTTGTATAGTGTAGTCTTCCGCTGTGTAATAGAACAATAGTTGTAACTGAAGTTTGTACTTATTTGTACAGTTTCAGCTGTTTTTCCCATGTAATATATGGTGTTCTTATGACGTGTGCTGTCGGGTGTCGCATCGCGCGGCACCACCCTCTGCGATCCTGGATGAGCGGATTCCGGTCCGCCACAGCCTGGTATCAGAGCTGCAGTGGGGATAGCACAGTACTAAAGGACTGCATTATGGGAAAAACTTAGGTATACGGTGAGGATTCGGTAGTTGCCCAAGTAAGGACTATATTAGCATAGTTACTTAAATTGGCAAAGACTAACTTATGTGTTATAATTCTGAATTTAAATTATGTAACGACGCACCTACGCTCTGGTAAGTATGGTAAGGAACGCCACCGAAAGCGGTTCAATTTCGGTTAGCTCCCCCTGACGAGGAACGTGGTTCAGGGATTGATCTCACAGCTTGGTGTGAGATGTCAATATGAACCTCTTGGACTCTTCATGTCCCTGAGTTCATATGAAACGCTGATCCCTAGCGTGCATTAGGCAAGTAAGTGGAGACCCCATCGCGTGGTCAGTAACGCGAGAGTGTGTTCGTCTGGAAATAGCCCAGGAGGACATACGCAGCGCTTGCCATCGGCGTGCCCTGCAGGGCAGTAGGTGGTATCTGTTGGGTTGATAACATTCCCAACCGTGACGACCCGTTCATGACATACTCGGGTTCCCCGTCGTGTGGTGTTGAAACACGATCACGTGCCTTGAGACGTGACTTAGCTCAAGGACGGCCGTATGGAAATGATACGGGCGTTTGTATTTACTTTTAGATATGGAACTGCCTGAAATGAACAACCTTTGAGTGCACCATCATTGTGTGGTCTTCTGCAGGTACTAACCACGTATGTATCCGTGTAGAAAACGTGTGCGAGAGACCGTTTAGTGCCACACTCGAGACGTATATGCCGGTATGATCCGGTTAGGATTTTCTTTTGTGAGGAACGTAGTACCGAGACATTGTAGGCATATGCATGAGTATAATGATGACAAAGAATTAAAATCTATAGGTTCAACAGTTAGGACCCTGGTTGGGTATAAGAATGGGATGGTGATGAGTGTAGTTCCAAAAGAGACTGAAAAACAGAGTGCTCTGTTTTGGGCAGCATGTTTGCTGATCTTCAACAGGGCATAACTCACAGGTATTTTAGCCCAGGGTGGTGTGCTATATAGTTCTGGAAAGGTATTCAAGTACTCTACAACTTTGTTGTAGACTTCCAGAGCTGAAACTCGCCTTAAGATGGCTGAAATCCCAGAGGAATGTAAACTGTCCAGAACCAGGGCAGAGTAAAACATCCTCTGAGCTGATCTGTTTTTCAAACATAACTCCCAGTTGAAAAATCTAAAATTGTCATATAATACATCCTTAGATCGAGTAGAAGATGTGCGACACCTTTGCAATTCAAAGTTTCTGAAGTTTCAGCACAGAATTTACTGGAAATCAGGGTCGAAAACAGCCACTTCCAAGGGAGGTGCTGTTAAAATCCTTCCAGAAATTCTGCTAACTTTGAATTAGCATAACTTTTTAGCCAAATCTGATCTGGGGGCAACTGAGTACTCGTTGGAAAGATACTGAAGTTAACTTTAACTTTGGTATTCAACTTGAGTCATGATAATGCACAGAACCAGATCAAAACTTGGGATAGGTAGAAACTGGTCATTCTGACAGAAGAATGACAGTTGAGCTCATTGGAGAGGGTGTCGTACCCTAAGGGTGTTATACGTGATGACAACGCAATAATAATGTCTCATAGAGACCAAACCCAGTTATGTTGAGCTTCCAAACCGGGGGTTCATCAAGTTGAATTAAACTAACTTGTGTTTGGTCTGGTAATGGTGTAGCTTGTGCAAAGTTATTACATTATCTACTTACGAGATATTTCGCATGTTTGGTTGTCATAATGTTTTTACGCCCAGTTCTGTTGGACTGCATGCAAAATGTTGCGGGACTGATGTTTAATGTCGTATGGTTGCAGATGGTTCGTACTAGGACCACGCACGAGGTTGGTGGCCCTAGCCAAGGTGGAGGCGATGACTCCCAGCCACCGGCCTACGACAGCACCCCGCAGCAGCAGCCACCACCGCCGCCTCCGCTTACTCTAGCGGATGTGATAGCGGCATTGGTGGGAGGTCGTGAGGAGAAGACCGACCTGCTCCGCACGATCGTGCAGAATACGTCCCAGGCGGGAGGACGTCAAGAGCGAGGGCCTCGTGAGCCCCGCGAAGTGTCGTACTCGGATTTCATGAGTACGCACCCTCCAGTGTTCACCGAAGCTGAAGAACCACTGGAGGCGGACAACTGGCTGCGGACTATCGAGTCCAAGTTCGGGCTGCTCCCGTGTACGGAGCGGCAGACACTGTTCCCAGCGCAGCAGCTCCACGGTGCCGCTGGTGCGTGGTGGGCGAATTATGTCGCCTCACGACCGGCTGGCCATGCCGTGGAATGGCAAGAGTTCCGGGAGGCGTTCCGCGCCTATCACATCCCTCCCGGAATAATGAAGAGAAAGTTCCAAGAATTTTTGGAACTGAAGCAGGGCGGGAGGAGTGCCCACGACTACTCCCGTGCCTTCAACCATCTGGCGCAGTATGCGTCAGACTACATCTCCACAGAGGAGAAGAAGAGGGAGCACTTCTATCGGGGGTTACATCCCGAAATGAAGACCCACCTCGTACAATGGAACCGCGGCACATTCAACGACCTAGTCAATGCCGCCATCATGCAAGAGGACGCTCAGCGGGAGTTAGCAGCTGAGCAGAGGAAGCGTAGCGCTCCACCTAGCAGCGGTGGGAGTGGCGCTCCCCAGAAGTACCGTATGGTGTATCGGACACCATCCGGGCAGCAGTGGCAACCACCGGCGCGACCGCAACGGTTCGGGGGACGTCCCTTTCAGGCACCTCCGTTCCGTCCGCCGATGCCACCACCAAGACAGCAACAGCAGACGGTACCCCGGGCGTTTCCACCGCCACAACGCGCCCCGGGTTTCCGTCCACCGATCAGCGGGGGACCGCCCCGTTTCACCTGCTTCACGTGTGGCCAGGCGGGCCACTTTGCGAAGGACTGTCCCCAGGGGCAGCAGAGCAGCGGGCAAGCCCAGTTTCAGGGCGGTGCTCGAGGCCGACCTCCGGCAAAGAAGGTTGGTCAGCAGACTGGAGGCGTCCGCAACCTCGACAATGAGGACGCCCCAGAGGGAGACAACGTGCTGGCGGGTACGTTTACTCTCAACCATCAAGCCATAGTCATATTATTTGATTCGGGTGCAACCCACAGCTTTATAAGTGCATCCTACGTGGCTAAACATCAATTGCAAGTTTTCCCAACCGACTGCACTTATATGATATGCTCACCGGGAGGGAAGATTTCAGCTAATATGATGATTCCAAAGGCACCTCTATGCTTAGGTGGGAAGCTATATCCCACCACCTTGATAATCCTTATGGGACAAAAGATTGATGCAATCTTAGGGATGTCATGGCTGCAATACCATGGCGCTGTCCTAGAGACTCGGACACGGATGGTTCACTTAAATTCTCCATTCCACCGTCCGCATTCCATGGTGTTAGACACGCCAGTCCGGGAAGTTTTAGCAATTAATAATGCTGAAGTTCTCAAGTTAGAAGACATCCCCGTAGTCCGGGAGTATCCCGACGTGTTCCCGGACGATCTTCCGGGCATGCCACCTGAGCGGGATGTCGAGTTCAAGATTGAACTTGCACCCGGGACTACGCCCATATCACGGAGACCATACAAGATGGCTCCAAATGAGCTGGCGGAACTGAAAGAACAGCTCAATGATCTGTTGAGCAAGGGTTTCATTAGGCCGAGTTCCTCGCCTTGGGGATGCTCGGCGCTATTTGTAAAGAAGAAGGATGAAACCCTGAGGCTGTGTGTGGATTACCGGCCGCTCAACGCCGTCACCATCAAGAATTAGTACCCACTGCCCCGTATTGACATCTTGTTTGATCAACTTGTGGGGGCAAGTGTATTCTCAAAGATGGACCTTCGCTCTGGATATCACCAGATCAAGATCCGGGCGGAGGATATCCCGAAGACGGCGTTCTCGACGAGATACGGCTTATACGAATATCTCGTCATGTCCTTTGGTCTCACAAATGCTCCAGCCCATTTCATGTATCTCATGAACTCGGTGTTCATGCCGGAGCTGGACAAGTTCGTGGTAGTGTTCATCGACGATATCTTGGTTTACTCCAAGACAGAAGCCGAGCATGCCGAACACTTACGGATCGTTCTTCAACGATTGCGAGACCACAAGCTCTACGCCAAGTTCAGCAAATGCGAATTTTGGATCAGCCAAGTGCCATTCTTGGGACATATCATCTCAGCTGAAGGCATCGCGGTTGACCCAAGCAAAATAGAGCAAGTGTTGAAATGGAAAGCTCCCACTTCAGTCCATGAAGTCAGAAGCTTCCTCGGGTTAGCGGGGTACTATCGGAGATTCATTCCGAGCTTCTCCAAGCTCGCTAAGCCGATGACAGAGTTGCTGAAGAAAGGGACAAAATATGTTTGGAACATGGCGTGTGAAGGAGCGTTCCGAACACTGGTGAAGCATCTCACAACAGCCCCGGTGTTAGCTCAGCCGGATACAACAAAGCCCTTCGACGTGTATTGTGACGCGTCCGGTATTGGGCTCGGCTGCGTGTTGATGCAGGAAGGACGTGTGGTCGCTTATGGCTCACGCCAACTTCGGAACCATGAGCAGCACTACCCGACTCACGATCTTGAACTTGCTGCCGTGGTGTTGGCGCTGAAAATGTGGAGGCACTATCTCCTGGGAAACTTGGTGCATCTCTACACCGACCACAAGAGCTTGAAATACATTTTCACCCAGAAGGAGCTGAACATGAGGCAGAGGAGGTGGTTAGAACTGATCAAAGATTATGAGATTGAGATCCATTACCACCCAGGCAAGGCGAATGTGGTTGCCGACGCGCTGAGTCGGAAATCGCATGTCCATCACCTCACCATTACACCGGTGGAGGAGGAAGCGCCAAGTTTATACTTGGTTCCTTATGGATCGCTGTACAACCTTGCCCTCATCCCTACTATTAGGGAGGACATCATTGCAGCTCAGAAAGCGGATAAAGGCATGGCACATCTCCGGAGACGGATAGACAATGGAGAAATTAAATGTTTCCGGAAAGATGATGAGGGGACGCTGTGGTTCAATGACCGCATAGTCGTACCCCGGGATATGGAGTTGAGGAAAAAGATCCTCGATGAAGCTCACTTGTCCAAATACTCCATTCATCCGGGCAGCAACAAAATGTACCAAGATTTGAAAAAGAAATTTTGGTGGACACGGATGAAGCGGGAGGTAGCTAAGTATGTATCCGAGTGCGATACGTGTAGACGAGTGAAAGCTGATCACATGAAGAAATCAGGGCTGCTGCAACCCCTGAAGATCCCGGCATGGAAATGGGAAGATGTGAGCATGGATTTCATTGTGGGATTACCCCTAACAGCCAACAAGCATGATTCCATATGGGTAATCGTTGATCGGTTAACCAAGACGGCTCACTTCATTCCGGTGAATACACGTTACAATGCCGGCAAATATGCGTAGCTATACATAGCGAAGATTCTATGCCTATACGGGGTACCCAAGACCATTGTCTCAGATCGAGGTGCATTATTTGTATCTCGCTTTTGGGAGCAGCTACACGCTGCATTGGGTACTAAGCTGATCAGGAGCTCCGCTTATCACCCTCAGACAGATGGCCAGACAGAAAGGGTGAATCAAGTCCTGGAAGACATGTTGAGAGCATGTGCCATCCACCACGGTAGGAATTGGGATGATCACCTACCATTGGCGGAATTCTCGTACAACAACGGTTATCAGGCGAGTATCAAGATGGCACCTTACGAAGCTCTCTACGGTCGTAAATGCCGCACCCCATTAAATTGGTGCGAGTCCGGTGAAAGGGTCACATTCGGGGTTGATGTGGTGAACGACGCCGAGGAGCGCGTTCGGACAATTCAAGCCAATTTGAAGGCCGCTCAATCCCGACAGAAGAGCTACGCTGATAAGAGGCGTAGACCGTTGCACTTTGACGTTGGGGAACACGTGTACCTCCGCGTGTCTCCAATGAAGGGCGTACACCGATTCGGTGTGAAGGGGAAGCTCGCTCCCCGTTTCATTGGACCCTACGCTATCACCGAGAAGTATGGACCAGCAGCGTATCGATTGGAGCTACCGGCATCTCTGACTGGTGTCCATGACATTTTCCATGTTTCGCAACTGCGGAAATGCTTGAAGCATACAGCTGCTGTTCCTACCCAAGACATCGGCGAGCTGAAACCGGATTTAACATATGATGAATATCCGGTGGGAATTCTTGATGAGAAAGCCCGAACCACACGCAACAGAACGTTGTGGTTCTACAAAATACTCTGGAGCAACCACACCGCCGAGGAAGCGACGTGGGAGAGCGAGGAGTTCCTTCGCTCAAATTACCCGGAGTTCATGGCTTCTCAACACGGGTAAGTCCCTATTACATCGCTATCTCTTCTTTTATAATCTCGGGACGAGATTCTTTTAAGGGGGGAGGGATGTAAAAGCCCAAGAAAAGGGACTTGCAAAAACTTTTCTTCACTTCACCACACCCCAGCTCTTGTAGTGGATGGCTGGTAAGGAATGGGAGGAGCAAGTAACCTCTATCAAAGAAGTGGTTAGAGGGGAAACTTACACTTTCACAACATGGGAAAATTATACACATATGATCACACATGAGAGTGTGTTTCCAAACTGTTGCATTCAAACTCAGGATTTCAGCAGCTAAACCAAGGATCAAAGTGCATAATTGGATTCCTCAGGTCCAAATTAGTGGGGAGGCAAAGTTTCAGAAATTTTCAAAAAGATTTGCTACCCATTTTTCCAAAAAGGATCCAAATATGCCAAGAATTCAAATATACATTTGAATTTGAGGTAAATTTGCCAAACAATACCAATGTAGCTCAGTTGAAGATTTCCAACGATTGAATTCATATTTTGTCAAGTTTTGGAGATCTTTTGAGAGGGGGTAGAGCACTGACCAGTGGGGCCCACATGTCATTGGGTGAAATAGACTTAGCCCCCAAGTCTGCTCTCTGTTTCTCAGTCAACCGAGCGCAGCCAGCTGCCGCGCGGGCACCGCTGGCCGAACGGCCACCTCCTGGTTTCCGTCGCTCGCGCTGGCAGCCGGGGAACGGCGCGCCCTCTCCTCTACATGACCCCCTCGCCAAGCCACCGAAGACGTACGCGTGCTTCTTTGCAAAACAGCGAGCCCCCGCTCTGCTTGGTCACCGACGCCGCTCCCCCGATCCTCCCCTGCACGCCGACGTCCGCTCGGCCTTTGCCCGAGCTCCCAACGCAGAAAGAGAGCGTCGGTGTGTGCTCTAGCTAGCCATCTCACCACCCCACGGTGTTAGCACCGCACTCGACCACAAATCGACGATCGCCACTGAGAGCTCAGGCCACCGGCGGAAAGGCGCGAACTGCTCCCCGTGGACAGCACGCCACGGCCAGTTTCACCGCCGGACTTGTACACAGAAAAGGTACGCCTTAGCCTCCAGATCGTGTAGCTGCAACCCTTCTAACCATTGGTAGACGGTGCGCTGAGAATTCCTAAGGATCCCGAGAACTAGTGCAACCGGGTAAGGATCGGTCTACCCCAAAATTCGAGCTGCACCATCCAATCCAGCTCGAGTGAGCTTACACATACCTTCCTCACTTCCTAGCGGCCCTCCTCGACCAAGAATCAAGGGAAATGACCCAGAAATGGCCGGGTTTAGGTTGTTTCTCGGGCCGCCATAGAATAACATCTCGGTTCACCGTGGAGCTCTAGGTTGCCGACCTTTTCATGGGGTTTGGCGGCCATTTCCATCACCCTCGAGCTCCCGTGGTGCTCTCCGACCCTTTGCCAATCATTTTGATGCGTTATAACGCATTCCCGACCACGCCGGAACCCTAACCGCCACTGTCACCGTCGGGAGCCCTGTTCCGGTGAGCTACGGCCGCCGGCGACGCCACCGACGAGTTCAGCGATGTGAGTTAGGGCGGGGCGGCAAGTTTGGGGCCGGGAGACGGCCGGGAGAGCAGTTCCGGCGAAGCTCGCCGGAGTGCGCCGCCGCGGGCCCCTGTTTGGCGCGAGGAAGGGGAAGACTGCCGGGTGGGACCCACCGGCAGACATTTAAACATTTTGAAATGTCCAGTTTGTAGTTCAAACTTTGGAGGACCACAACTTGAGTGAGGAGAATCCAAAAATCACGAAACAAATTTTGTTGGATTCCTCTAACAGAGTACAATCCAAATCTGAAACCCAATTTTTATAAAACCCAGTAATTAATTCTGGAAAATTCTTTAAAGCTTTTCAGCAAAAGAATTTTAGAGGGAGTTTGGTTCATCCAAAAATTCCCAAATTTTTCCAGAATGTTCTTTAGGACATTAGTAGACCCCTGTAAAAGTTTCAGACCATTTGGAGTTGATTTGGCCAGAGCAATTCAAATTGGAAGGTGCTGTGTTCATTTGAATACAGAAACATTTTCAGAGAATTTCCAAAAACTTGGAAATTCAGTTCTGGGCAATTTTTAACTCCAAAAATACTAGAAAAATTCATGCAAACTCTAGGAGCTATAATTGAAATTGTGGTTCATTAAGTTGGGTATGAACAGGGGTCTGACCTCAGAATTAATTCCTCCTTGCTTATTTGCTAAAGAAATTACTCTGAGCAAACCATTCCATGAAAAGTGCTAAGGTTTGGTCCAGAGAGTTTTCTTGTGACAAGGAACTCACACAAAAATTCTCAGCTCCATTGGAGCTCTAGATCACCCCTGTCCTGTTTACCCACTTAAGGGATTAAGATGGAAAAGGGGGAAAACCACTTAGCACTTAACCATGTGACTAAGTCCAAGCCAAACCACCAACACCAGTTCCTATTTAAATTCTTAAACAAAGTTCCAGGTGTTAGAGGCTGGTTATTAAAACCAATAGTAGAAGTTTTACTCTAAAACTCACATTTGCATCTAAATTAACGTATAGTATTTCATTAACGTGTAGCCGTTGAAGAAGAGACTCCGGAAGTGCTGGACTTCCTCCTTCCGGACGAAGAACTAACTCCTGACCAGCAGCAACAAGGCAAGCCCCGGTTTGCATTAACCTTTTTAAAAGTTTTACTTTGTTTACATGTGTCATATGAAGTATGTATGTGCATTAGGTATAGGATGAATGAAATCCCACTTGCATAACCAAAGGTTCCTAAAAGAGTGAGGGTAGTGTTAAGGACCTCGAGTAGACAGGCTATGCTTAATGAGTCATAGGACTTCGGTACAAGTCGAGTAGTTGGAATCTACTCGCGAGATAGGCATTGGGACACACGGGTTCGGTTGAGTGATGTGAGACCACTTAGTAATGAAAATGAGACTAGGCAGGGGCTAGGGCGCAGCAAGAGAGAGTCTTGTGTGCGCAGCCCTGCCCGTGTCGATTGAGGACCGATCCGTGTGCGGCCCTGCTGAACAAGTATTGAACGTACCGAAGGCATATCGGATATATGGGCCCCGATAAACCGATGTAGCCTAAACCTCCGGGCGTCGAGGCATAGCACACCGATTTATAGGTGTAGGTTGAGGGCAGCAAGGTGGAAATCTGCCAACGGGCATAGAGAGATGCTCCGTGTGGGGAACCTCCTGCTCGTTTCGGTGCGACCGGTTCGACGTTTGGGCTGTTGGGTGAAAGGTTGTCCCGTACGACATCGAGTGAGCGTGCTGTGCAGCTCCACGGGTGGGCGTACGTGACGTGCTCTTTGGGTTTTCCCCTGCAGGTGTATATCGAGTCGATTCGCCGTCCCTCGCGGTGACGAGTACTGCTTGTTCACTGCGTCGTAACGTAGACTAATGGATGAAATATGTTGATTCAATGATGCTGATTGATATAATTGTATTGCTACATGTGTGCCACCAAATACTGCTTACTAAATTTCAGATTTCATGAACTGTTAACTTGTTGCTAAAAGATGAACTAAGGATGAACTTGTAGGCGTGTCGTTTTGCTGAAATGTTACTATCCTATGTCCATTGTACACCTCATGTAGAGTTTCATGCTTAGGTGAGTCGGTTAAGCCTTGCTGAGCCTTTGTGCTCACAGTTGCTGCTTAAGTGTTTTTTTTCAGGTGAGGAGCCACCCACGGACTCGGAGTACGAGTCCACTGGCGAGGGTTACCCTCCGTCGGGGACCACGGCTGAGTGGGAGCCGTACACGCCGCGCTGAGCTGAGACATGCAGCTAGTGTGGGTTGCCCTAGGGCTGGGCAACCGACTTTTGCTAAATAGGCGGGCGTGAGTTGTATAGTGTAGTCTTCCGCTGTGTAATAGAACAATAGTTGTAACTGAAGTTTGTACTTATTTGTACAGTTTCAGCTGTTTTTCCCATGTAATATATGGTGTTCTTATGACGTGTGCTGTCGGGTGTCGCATCGCGCGGCACCACCCTCTGCGATCCTGGATGAGCGGATTCGGGTCCGCCACACTAAGGTTTCACCAGCAGGCTTGAATCATCATTCTCCCACCTACGGGCTCCCTCTTGTGCCATGCAGTTCCCAGGGCAGTCCTCTCTCGACTCCCATTCTCCACGCCTTCAACGGTCCACAACAATCTAGCAACTTACCTAATTAGTCAGCTAAGCCACACCCATATTTGGCCTTGTGGTGGCACTGTTTTCCTGGCATGTGCTGGCATGAACCAGTCCTTAGATCTACGGCAAGTAAACCACCATCTCATTCTACCACATCCACGAACCAAGCTTGCCTAGATCTCCCCCGATTCCATTCTCATTATTATCATCAAGTTCTCATCATCATTACTCACATGAGTGCAGTACTTAGACATGTTCTACTTCGCCTTCCCGTATCGCGTAGCTTAAGCGAAGCAAAAAGGAAAAACGACCATACCCGACTCATCAACTTTCCCGGCGACAAGGATGGTTAACAAAACTAGTAAACTCCTATAAAAGGGTTTCCCATCAAGTTGACTCAAGCATACGTGTTTTCGCAAACAAAACAGTATCCAAAACATGGGATCAATATGGTCAAGGGGCACTTGCCTTGCTCCTGTGGCTCTTGTTGCTCACGTGTCTCGAAGTCTCGGTCCTGTAGTTCTTCGTAGATGGCTTCCTGAACTTGTCCTTCTACTCACGACCTCTCACATACAAAATTATAGCAATCAAACATCATGTACAAACTTTACTCAAGATGCAATGGTGCAAATCCTATGATGCTGTTTTATTAGACCAGTTTGTACGTGTTCTTGCATGTTTTACTGCGCTTGCATGGGGTTTTATGGTGAACAAGGGTGTAAAGATCAAGTGTGGACGTGGTGATGATCTTGACTCAAGATCTAGATCAATTCCATCATCAAAAACTGATCAACACGTGATCTGTCCACACGAAACAGATTCTGTTCGAAGGGAACGAAGAAAACAGATGCAAAGAAACCGCGTCGAGGTCGTAAGATGGGTACTATGACCTACCTCACTTCTTTTTGGTGGAGGGGCCTTCCTCCTAGCAATGGCAGCAGCGACGGCGAGGTGCGACGGCGCTCGCCGGCGGGCTCACCGCGACTGAACTCCAGCAGGGGTTCAACTTGGCGAGTTGGGAGCTAGGGCCTTTAAGTTGTCAACTTGGGAGATAGAAAATAGGTACGTGGTTGCAGCCAAGGGGTTTTGGGTTCTATTTATAAGGGGTGAAAGAAGAGTCCTACTCCGATTGGATTTCAAATAAGAGTCCTATTCAATTTGTTTTGGATCTTAACAACTTATCTCCAATTGATTTGATTCGGTAGCAACGTGGAAATCGTGTTGGTTTCCTCAGTACAGGGTATTCCCGTGCACAGGAGGAAAAACCGCTTAAGGATCTCGTCACCTCCGCAGGGTGAGCTCTGGAGGCGCCATGTGTCCAGCGGGGGCCGGTCCTTGCTTCTCCTCAGAGGCGAGCTCCGGACCTGTGTGACGCCCTCAATTCTGTGGGAAAACCACGGAACCGAGAACTAATGCATATGTGTGCCCAGGATGTTCATCACACATACACATACGTTCCACAAACTGAATTCAGATTATATATTACCATGAATAACAGAGTTTATTACAATACCTCATGAGTCTTGGACTCATGCTCACAGCGGAAGTCTTTATTTCTACGCAGCGGAAATCTTTATTTTAATGCGGAAGCAAAACTAAGCAGAAGTGGCTCCATCTCTACTCCCTCCACAGGCAAGGTTGAGAATAGATCACACGCCATAATGCTCCACCTGGTCTTCATAGTAGCCTTCTCTTGCTGTTGATGATGAAATAATAATGCAAGTTTGAGTACAATGATATACTCAGCAAGTGCGGGAAAACACATGATATGCAGCTCATAAACAAGGTAGGTATAAAAAAAGGTTTATTTGCAGAAAAGCAGATTCGTAAAACCACGATAGAGCAGCAACTTAACTTTTAGATATAATCCCAACATATATTAGATTACCAACATACCTCCATCACTTCCCGTGTTCCATCCGAACATTAACCAATCCTTGATTCATACTCACGAATACCTCCTCGTATTCGCTACCACCTCAACTCATAAACAAACTCGTCTCACACCGAGACCAATCTCATGTCATATCCCAACCGTCATGCAACCATCTCATCATCCAGACTCACCAGTTCCAAAACCAATAACCATAACCAAGAACCTTCCCAGTAACCATCCCAATAACCATCCCAACTAATCATGGCAGTTTAGCTAGGTGCTCGTGACCGTAAGCTCGGCTATCATGATAGTTTTAGACTCTGCAGAGTTTACATCTCTTTACCCACAAGTTTGTGATTTTGTCACCCGTCGGTGACTGCAGAACCTCCATTATACCAGTACACAACCGTTGGTGTATGGTCAAGAGATCACAAAATAGCCTTTACAAAGCGGTTACTAGATGTATGGACTCACTAAGGTTTCACCAGCAGGCTAGAATCTCCAATTCTCCCACCCACGGGCCCCCTCTTGTGCCATGCAGTTCCCAGGGCAGTCCTCACTCGACCCCCATTCCCCGCGCCTTCCACAGTCCATAACACTCTAGCAACTTACCTAATTACTCAGCTAAGCCGCACCCATACTTGGCCTTGTGGTGGCACTGTTATCCTGGCATGTGCATGCATGAACCGGTCCTTAGATCTACGGCGAGTAAAACACCATCTCATGCTACCTCATTCACAAAACCCAGGCTTGCCTAGATCTCCCTCTGATCCATATTCATTAACCTCATCAGTTACTTATTATTAGCTAGACACATCTATCTCGCTTCCCAATCCCATAGACTCTGCGAAGCATAAAGCAAAAACCATACCCGACTTATAAACTTCCCAGGTGACAAGGGTGGTTTAATCAAGACTAGTAAACTCCTATAAAAGGGTTTCCCATCATGTTTGACTCAGTACGCACACCTTTTTGCAAGACAAAACAGTTTTTTCCCAAAATATAGGATCAATATGGTCAAGGAGCACTTGCCTTGTACTTACGGTTCCGGTTGTTCTTGATTCTCAAAACCTTGTTGCTGCAGCTCGTCGTAGACAGCTCCCTGAGCTTGTCCTGCTAGGTAGGATCACGTGCATACAGGATTCACAGCAATCAATACTTATGCACAAACCTTAAACTAGATGCGATGATGCACATGCATGCTATCCTATGATTTTTTTATTAGATTGGTGTGCTCTTGCATGGCTTGCATGGGCAGAGGTGTTCGGATCAAAGGTGGACGTGGCGATGATCTTGTCTTTAGATCAAACTGACCATCGAGTGATCTGCCCACGAGAAGGCTTCTGTTCGAAAGGAATTGAAGAACAGATGCAAGAGATGAACACAATGATGTCGTAAGGTGGTATTGAAGTCCTACCTCACGCTCTTCTTGCCTTCGAGGCCCTCCTCAGACCGCTTGGTTCTCCTCCGATGATTTCCTTTTGTTGTGCTTCGGCGATGTTTTGCTCGGCGAGTTAGGGCTAGGGCTCTAAGTCGTCGGCTCAGGAGTTGAAAGAGAAGTTTGTGGTTTCGGCCAGAGGTTTTGGGTTCTATTTATAATCGGGAAGAGAAGAGTCCTAATCTGATTGGATCCCGAATAAGAGTCTTATTCAGATCTTTGTTGGATCCTAACGTCTTATCTTTAGTAACATCGTGGAAATTTAGATCGGTTTCTGTTGCGTACCAGTATCTTTACGCGTAAAAACTGCTCCAGACTCGTTACCTTTGCGGTGATGAGCTCTGGAGGCTCCACGTGTCCTTCCGGGGCCTGGTATCTACTCCTCCGCAGAGACGAGCTCCGGTTGTGCCACGTGTCAATCGACCGAGACCTCCCCCTCTTTAGGAGGTGAGCTCCGCGCACGCCACGTGTTGGCGCCGGTCTTCCCTCTCTTCCTTCCTCAGGAACATGCCCCGAGGTCGACACGTGTCTAGCAACGAAAGACCTCCCGGAGATAAGCTCCGGTGGCGACACGTGTTCGATAGATCCAGATTCCTCTGAGATGAGCTCTGAGATCAACACGTATCCCGCGCGACGGGTCCTCTGATTTCCGCAAGGACTAGCTCCGAGGATGACACGTGTCTTGTGGAAATGCCTTTGCTTCTTCTACAGAGGCTAGCTCCGTGGACAACACGTGTCTCACAGGGTCGGACCTCTCTTTAATTGCGGAGGTGACCCCCGAGCCTGCCACGTAGTCAGTTTAGCCGCGGACCTCTCCCAACTTCTCGGGGACGAGCTCCGAACACGCCGCATGGCCTGCTGGTCGCGGAAGCTGTCTTCGACGCTCTCTGAGGGCTTTCATTGGCTATTCTTTTGATAATTCTCTCTGTTCCTTATTTTTCATTAACATGTTTCCTCTTATCATGAACATATGCTGACACCCGAGGCGAGGGTGTCACAACCTGCCACGCATCCAGAGGGTGGGGCCTCCCTTTTCCTCAGAGGCGAGCTCTGCGTGCGCCACGTGTCTAGCGGTTGGGACCTCCCCTCTCTTCGGAGGTGAGCTCCACGTGCGCCACGTGTCCAGCAGCGCCGGATCTCCTTTCTCCTCAGAGACGAGCTCCGAGAGCGACATGTGTCCAACAGCGTCGGACCTCCCTTATCCTCGGAGGTGAGCTCCGAGGACGACACGTGTCCAGCGGGGCCGGACCTCTCAAAGGTGAGCTCCGAGGGTGACACATGTCCAGCGGGGCCGGACCTCTCGGAGATGAGCTCGGATAGTGACACGCGTCCAGCGGGGTCTGGCCTCATCCCTTTCGCAGGGGTTAGTTCCGAAGTCAACACGTGTCCCGCGGGGCTGAGTCCCGCTTCTCTGCAGAGACTAGCTCCGAAGGCGACACGTGTCCAGTGGGGCCGGACCTCGCCCCTTCCGCAGAGGCGAGCTCCGAGCCTGCCACGTGGCCAGCAGTGCCGGACCTCACCCCCTCTGCAGGTATGAGCTCTGAAGGCGCCACGTGGCCAGCAGGCCGCAGGAAGTGTCAACGGCGCTCCTCGGCGAATTGGAATTAGGCTCTTTCAGCTATCTTTCTCCAATTTTTTTGATTCTTTCCCATTTCTATTTCTTTTATAATGTTTTTCTGTATGCAATGCATGAATATAAAATTGAGGGTGTTACAAAAATCAACTGGGAGGTGGCGCGGTCGGCAGCTAGGTGTTTCGACTGGAAAACAAAGACAGTCTCGGTTGCTTTGGGTGCAAGTCACAATGTTCAGCTCAATGACATGTGGGCTCCACCCAAATTTCCTCCCCAAAAGATCTCCTCAAGTTAGTCCTTCCCATTGAAGTTTGAAAAGTGAGCTAGAATTTGAATTCTCTGAATTCAGTTTAAATTTGACTTGCAAATTGAATTCAGTTTGAATTTTTAAATGCTTCTCTTAAACTCCTTTTTAGCCATCTCTAAAATGAAAAGTTTGCCACCCTAGTTTCCTCCAAGTCAAGAGTATAGGCTGCAAGAGTATTCAAAGATTTTGCCACACTTTGTGTGAACTTTGAATTTGAAAATCTGATTTTTAACTTTCACGCAAATAAATGTTTAAGTCCATATTGGTTCAACATATTCAAATGAATATGTGAGACTCTTTTTGATGAACATCCATGAGACACTTTGCGTGTAGAAAAGTTTTAGCAAGTCCCATTTTTCATGAATTTGCAAACCCTAGAATTCAAACTTCGGTTTGTTCATATACATTTTTTGGACTTTTACACCCCACCCCTAGGAAATTCCCCCCCCCTAGAAAATTTTCCCCACATTTAGGGACCCCCCCCCTAATTTGGCTGGCGCCCAAAATCCCCCCCCCCTAGGAAATTTCTCTTGGGATTTTCCTCCACATTAGGGATTCCCCCCCCCCCCCCCCTCTTTGCTCGCACCCCCTTGGGGAAAAAACCTTAGCCGCAGCCCAAAAGAATCCCCCCAGGGATTTTTCTCCCCCCATGGAAAAACCCCAGCCGCTGCATTTATCATCAAGGGGAGCTCCAGCTGCTGCCATTGCAAGAAGAAGACCAGCTGTAGAGGAGGAGAGGAGGAAGAAGAGAGGTAGGACCCGTAACCCCTTGTGCAACGTCGCTGTTGTCATCTCAAACTCTGTTGCACCACACCCTGCGAACAGGAGCTACTGCACGTAAGTAGGACAACCCCCGGTTTAGGTTTGATGATGGTTTGATCTAATACCAAGATTAGGATCATAGCCACATTTCAATTGATTTCCAGCAGCACCGATCATCGTAAACCCCCACTAAACCTAACTAAAACTCGCATGAGCAGATGCAAACCAGTCACTATAAGTTGTATTATAGGATTTGCATGCATCCACGTCATCGCATCTTGAGTAAATTGTGTGCATGATATTGATTGTTGTATTGCTTTGTATGTACGTGATCGTGAGTAGAAGGACACACTCAAGAGGCCGTCTACGAGGACCTCCAGCACCAAGACTTCGACACGTTTGAGCAACACAAACTGCGGGAACAAGGCAAGTGCCCCTTCACCATATTGAACCTACGTTTTAAACTGTTTTGCTTGTGAAAAGTGCATGCTCGTGTCAACTTGATGGGAAATCCTTTTAGTAGGAGTTTACTAGCGTTGTTAGCCACCCTTGTCACCGGGAACTTGTTGAGTCGGGTATGGTCGTTTTCTCTTTCGCACCGCATGCTTACTGGATTTTCAGGGAAACTAAAATAAACTTGTTTAGCTACTGCACTCATAAATAATAATGAAGATGAGAGCATGATGATGTTAATGAGAACACATTTGAAGAGCAAGTAACCACCGTAAATAGAGTGATTAGAGATGAACTCATAAAATACAAAAGTGGTATTTCCCACATGCATCATATAGGGGATGAGTACATGATTAACTCCTAAACTTTGGTAGGAATACTCATGCCAAATTTCACACAAATTTAAAACCTCTTGAGGTACTTTTGGATATAATCATTAAAATGCTAGTTTGAACTTAAATTCAAATTCAAACTCCTTTTATCGCATGAATTTAAAAGAGGGATTCATATTCACACTCAACACATTTTTATGAGCTCACACAACAATTTTCACTCCATTTAGAGTTGATCTAGACATAAGCTAATTTGAGCAAATTCAAACCAAATTTGAAATTCAGCTTCACATGTGCTGTAAATTCATCCAAACCAATTCACACTTTGAATTATTCAAATTCAAATGGTCATTGGGTGGTTTGATCAAAGTTGCAAGGGTATTTGGATCCCCAATATTTAGAGCAGTAGGAAAATTCAATTTTGTGGGACAAAATTTGAAATAGGGCCCACCAGTCAGTGTAACAAAGATCAAAACTGACTCTCCCGAGAGCGCACGGTTTCTTGCGCGTGTGTCCGCGCGTGCGCCACGGGGCTGGAGGCCGGTGCCACCTCCTGCTCGCCGAAGTTTGCAGCCGGGCGACGTTCTCAGCCACTTATTCCTGAGAAACCGATGGCCAAAACCCATTTTCCCACTGCTTCGATGCCTTCTCGCACAGAAACGGCGCTAAACCTCGCCGCACCACCCGAGCTCCCACCTTCACCATCGACCGGCCAGTTCAGAGGCTTTCACACCGAACTGAGGCCACAAACGGGATCACCCGACTTCCCTCGACGTCCTCAACACAACCCTGAGTCGATTCACAGCTTCGGTTGAACTGTACCTGACAATCCTCTTCCTCAGGACAGAGCCTCGCCACCGGTAGGAATCTTCATCGCCCTACTACACGGAAGCTTCTCTGGCTCGGACAAACAGTCACAGAGGTTAGCAACCGAGTCTGCTTTGGCTTCCTAGACCCGTGTGAGCTCCCTCAACGCCGGTGAGCCGGAATTCCATTTCTCCCGTTGGCCACCGTGTACAACAGAGAAAACCAAAACCGGAAATTCACCTCAATCACTGGATCATTGTAAGGGCCCAAGTTTTGCATTTGCTAAAAGTGTTCATCAAACAACACCTCACCTCATTTGAGGAAATCATATGAACACATTTGAAGAGCAAGTAACCACCATCAAGAGATTCATTAGGAGATAAACTCACAAAATGCAAAAGTGGTATTTCCCACATGCATCATATAGGGGCTGAGCATATGTTTACTCCTAAACTTTGTTAGGAATGCTCATGCCAAATTTCACCAGAATCCAAAACCTTTTGAGGTATTTTTGGGTACAACTAGTAAAAGGCTAGTTTGAACTTAAATTCAAATTCAAACTCCTTTCATCCCATGAATTCAAAAGTGGGATTCATATTCACGCTCAGCACATTTTGGTGAGCCCACACACCAATTTTCACTCCATTTGGAGTTGATCTTGACATGAGCTAATGAAGGCAAATTCAAACCAAATTTGAAATTCAACTTCATATGTTGTAACACCCCAAAACCTGTTAAGAGGAGAATTTAAAAATTTTGGACGTATTGCATGTGGTGCAGAAATTCAAATTCAAATTGGAATTCAAATTAAACTCAAAACAGAAAAGAAAAAGAAAAAGAAAAAGAAAAAGAAAAAACAAACCTCCCCGGCCAGTGGGCCGAAACCCACCAGCCGGCCCACTCACCCCCGCGCCAGCCCGCAGCCGCACTCCCGCTTCCCTCTCACTGACATGCGGGGCCCGCCTGTCATCCCCGACCTCCCGCTCGCGCCGACCCCGGACTCTTCCACGCGCGCGCGATCGTAACCAACCCGGATTTCCGCGTCCCTCAGCCCGACTCCCAGTCCCAGAAGACTCAAACTCGATCTAAACAAACCCGCTGCCCTCCCCCGGCTATATAAACACTAGTATCTTCCCGATTTTCACCCACGATCAGCCGTTTTTCCTTCCGGTGAGAACCCGAGTTTCTCCGGCCAATTTCGCTCGATCTTTGCTCGGGATTTCTGATCTAACGCGCTGATCTTGATCCACCGCCTCCGGGGAATCACGCAGGTGCAGAAAACTTGGTGGTTTGCGCTTCAAACCCAGCGCCGACGAGCCTCACCGTGAATTCACCTCGGACCTCGTCGCCGACCGCTTTCCAGGACCTCCGAGCTCAAGAAAACCCCCGAGGTGAGATCCCCGACCTCCCCTCTACCGATCTATGCCATGAAATCCCAGTTTTAGGAAGAATTGACGAAGTTCTGAAGCTCTCCGGCGAGATCGCCGCCTCCCGCCGCCGCTCGCCGCCGGGCAGCGCCGCCCGTGCTCGATCAGAGCGATGTGGCCGCTTGTGCGCCGTCTATTTTAAATCGCACGGTAGAATTTAAATCCCCGTGTACCGGTTCGACGTTATAATCTCAGCCATCAGTTTTAAATCGGACGGTCCACGTCAGCCCCGCGTTATAAAGGCCGGGATTCTTACGCGCTACCCCCTGGGGTTCTCGGAAAATACGTGCTAGCCCCGGAAACTTCTGATCTAGCCCCTGGAACTTCAGAAATTCTTGTAAATTCAACTAAAAATCAGTTTTAACCCCTGGACTTAATAAAAATTAGGAAAACCCCTCTGTTATGTGTAGTTAGACCCCTGGAAATTTATAAAATAATATAATAGACCCTTTGATGGGTAAGTTCGCCTTTTTAATCTTATATAATATTAAATTTAGGAAATTGACTATGTAATTAAGATTTAAATTTAAAAAGGGTGAGGCACACACATTGTAAATTCAAGTTTAAACTCTACTAACAATTGGAAATCTTTAGAATGAGCTAAAAATAAATTTTAGGCTGAAATGAAATCTGTTTGGGTGTGTTTATGTTTATTAGATATAGAAACACATTTTTAGGCTAGGAAATAATTCTGAAAATTGGTAAAATAAATGTAAAATAGTTCACATCAGAGGAGAAGTTCAAAAATATATTATTTACTATTTTAGATCAGAACCTATTCTGTTTAGATGATGTGTCTTACTATTTTCATAATAAAGTTCACAACTAGGTATAGAAAGTAAATCTTAAAATATAGGAAAATAGGTGTGCATAACTAGAAAATGATAAATGAAATCTCCAAAATCCAAAGAATTCAGTTTAGGGTTGGTAGAAGGTCTGAAAACCCATTTGGAGTAGGAAATTACCTTGCATGCACTCTTGGTAGCTAAAGAGGGCATTAAAGAATTTGTTTAAATTGGGAATTTATATATAGTGTGCAAACAGAAATCTGAATACAAAAGTTAGAAAGAATATACATATGTTTAAAAGTGCATGTAGGTCAAAAATCACCAAACATAGAGTAACAACAACCCTTAGAAGTGTGAATGACTTTCATAAGAGTGAATGTTTGATTTGTATGAAGTGAAAGTGTGAACTATGTCTTATGGATTGTTGTTTTCTTTTGCTATGTGTGATGGTATGAGTAGAACCTGCCCCAGAGCAAGTTCTTCCCTTCCAAGAACAAGACTTTCCATTCCCAGAGCAGCAGGAAGAAGGCAAGTGTCCTTGACCACTTTGATCCTATGCTAGGATGTGTAGATAGAATTAATTGCGTTGTCAATTGAAATATGAAACCCATGCTAGGAAGTTGCCCTAGAATTGCATTATATTGTTTTCCTTGTAGCTTGGGATGGGATTTTGTTTTATTATGTCATTCATTCATATTACTTATGCTTAGCCATGCTTAGAATGGGATAAGTGGGATATGATATCATCAATTTGCTTACCTTATTCTTGAATGAGATATTATGATTTATGTAGAGGTAGGGATCAAGGCAAGTTGGATGTTTTGGTTGGTGCTGGGTGCACGAGACTCGGGTTTGTGTTTAGTACTTTCCTGGATCCTAAGGACCGGTTCATGGAGCATGTAACCTGGCTTTACCGTGCCAACCACATGCTGAGATGGGGCAGCTTGGCCAATTAATTAGGTGTATCCCCGGCGTAGTATGGGTGTGTTGGATGGTGCGGGGAATAGGTGTCAGCTAGACTACCATATGAACCGCAAGGCTCAAGAGGGGGCCACTGCAGCAGGGTCGGAGCCTCTTGTATGCTGTTAGGGGTGAAACCTCAGTGGGCCCATGCTCGTCGGGAATCCCTTTGTAAAGGCTTCGTAGTGATCTCCTGGCTACACACCTGGGAAGTGTGAATGTGGTTCGTAGCCACTGGCATAATGGAGGTTCTTTTAGTCCACCCGGCAACGGGGGATGAAATCACTACATGTGGGTACAGTGGTGCAAACTCTGTAGAGTCAAAACTGTCATGACAGCCGTGCTCACGGTCAAGAGCGGCTTGGACTTATTCATGATTAGAGGATGATGGCTTCGGAGGTTGTGGATGTTAAGCGGGGAGCTTAACATTGGAAATGATGTTATGGTTAATTGATTATGATGATGGGATGGGAGATTGGGACCATTTCACCTGTGTAGTAATGTAGATGCTTAATAAGCTAAGGTGGTAGGTGTTAATTGCGTAGTGCTTCAACCATGAGTTCAACCTCTCCTTGTTCTAGCCATGCATGACATAACTTTCCCACACTTGCTGAGTACCATCGGTACTCAACCTTGCATATTTGTTGGTTTATATTGCTGCTCAGGTCAAGAGAATGATGTGGTGTTTCATGATCAAGACTTTGGACCCGAAGAAGGTTTCTAGGTTCATGGAGCCCCGGGGCAACACCTGTGACGGAGCCCACGAGAATAATATTCCGTTGCTAGTTTATTTACTTGTGATGAACTTATTATCGTCCATCGAGACATTTGCTATGTAAGACTTATTTAAATTCGACACTTGGCTTGTAATAAATGATGCTTCACTATTTGTCATCACATGTATGAGAAAATGATCCTGGCATACATGTGATATTCACTCGGTTGTTCTTCGGAAAAACCGGGTGTGACAGAAGTGGTATCAGAGCCAAGGTTGCCCGTTGGAACGTGGATCTAGGTAGAAATGGACGTAGTTAGGGACCCTATTTTCTTAAAAACTATTTTACAAAGGTGTGGGTTGAAAAGTGTTATTTAAATGGGTCACTTTATTCATCTTACCCCATCTTTTATTCAAAATAGGACTTTTGCTTAAAATCCTATCTAACTTAATTTTAAATGCTTTATGTTTTAGATGGTTCGCATGATCCGCACCGCCCGCAAGTCCACCGGAGGGAGAGTTCCCGTAGTTGCCGTTGCCCTAAAAGAGGAGAACCGTCCAGTGACGTATCTCTCCTACGGATTGGCAGTAGGAGGCTTGTTGCGCCGTCTTCGACGCATGCTCCAAGCCGCCGGCAATACGGGCAAGCTAATCATACACTATAGCTCCACCAGGACCATCCATGAGAAGAGGGAAGAATGGAGTTCAGAGATGAGGATTAGCCATAAAAATCAGCTGCTCAAGATCCACCGCTCTCCAGCTTGTCGAGCGACACAGGTCGATGCGGAGAAGGATGTCACCTGGGAGGCAATCACCTGTCAGAGTCACATCTATCGTCGTCACCTGGACAGGACTGAGTACATGTATGTCCTCCAGCGCGAGAGTGGTACAACGGAGTACAAGTACCCGCCAGTGCAGCAGGGGACTTCCCATGAGCACATGGACTTGTGCTTGGAGGATGCTGCCATGCTCAGCACTCGACTGCAGGAGTGTCAGCAGGAGCTTCAGGATGTTCGTGACACCCTGAAGGAAACCGAGGCGTTCCTTCGAGCCTGCTTGAGGGCGAGAGAGAGGAGATGGGAATGAACTGTGTGTCACCGTGAATGACACATGGACTCCTGACTCCCCAGATCGCTGGGCGATCAGGTGTGGTTGCACTTCTCCACCAGCAGCTTCCCCACCCAAAGCGGAGTCAGAAGTCAGCCGCAATAATGAGGAAGATCCCGAGGAGCCAGCTCAGTGATACGAGTAGTGTAGAGTCCTTCCCTTAGTTTAGCAAGATGTCGAGTAGTCGAGTCGTTACCTTAGTCAATGGTGTGTTAATGCTTGGTGTGTGACGTGATTTGTGGAAGCCATGGGCGTTTGTCCACAACCTCGTCTTCAGGTTATTTTGCTTTGGTGTGTGAACCCATATGAATTAAGAGTGCATTTATGTTCACGTGAGACATGAACCCTCAGAAAAATATAAATACAACAAGGCCTCAACATTACAAAGTGTAAACAAGTAAAATTGGTAAGGTAATACGTAATGCTTTAAATTGACATTTGGTTGATCATGATAGATGGCCGGAAGAGGAAAGGGTCGTGGTGCCAACCCCGCCAACAACAACGATGAGGCAGGCAACCCTCATCTTTCTAGAGGCCAAGACAGGGGTGGCCGCCGTGAAGGAGTTGATCCCATCCACCAAATGCTTGAGAATCAAAATCAGCTCATCCAGAACCTGACTCAAGTGGTGGCCAACTTGCACCAAGCTCCACCTCCACAAGCTGCACCACGCCAACCAAGGTTGAGTGAGTTTCTAGGAACTCAACCTCCAAAGTTTGCAAGTGCTGCTGAACCCCTGGAGGCAGATGATTGGCTAAAGACCATTGAGAGCAAGATGAGGATCATAAAATGCCAAGGGTATGAGAGGGTGCTGTTTGCCTCTCACCAATTGCATGGACCTGCTGCTGATTGGTGGACCGCTTACGTTGCAGCCCATCATGACCCTGAGAACATCACTTGGGAAGAGTTCAAGCGTAGCTTCCGCAACCGTTACATACCAACGGGTGAACTTAAAAAAAAAAGAAAGGAGTTCTTGGGGCTGCAGCAAAGAAACATGACGGTGAGGGAATACTTCACTAAATTCACCCAACTATCCCGTTATGCCCCACGGGACATAGAGACTGATGAGCAGAAACAGGATTGTTTCGTGGAGGGACTTACCGCAGAAATACAGTGTGCAATGTCCTCCAACGAGTATGAAAGCTTCCAAAAGATGGTGGACAGAGCATTTGTTGTAGAAAGGAAGCTGAAGGCCTTGGAAAATGAAAACAAGAGGAAGGCCGGGTGGTCACACCAAGCCTCGGGTAGCAACACCCGCCCACGTCTGATGCAGCAACCCCAGGGCAGAGGAGCCGTGCTGCGGTACCCTACTCCGCACCGAGAGGGTACAACCCGAACTTCAGGCCTCCGTCAGCACCAGCACCACCACAGCGTCAGTTTGGACAGCAGCCTTGCCCTACATACCAACCTCGACCAGCAGTACAAGGACCCCCAAACCAACCCCAAGACAACAAAGGCCAGGCACCTAAGGTTGGGGTGCAATGCTTTAACTGTGGTGAAGTGGGGCACTACGCCCATAAGTGCCCAAAGAAGAAGCCCGGGCAGCCGCAACAGCAGAATGTAATGCGAGGACGGGTGAACCACGTCACCATGGAGGAGGCGCAAGAGGCACCCGACGTGGTAGTTGGTAAGTTTCCTGCCAATTTACACATTGCAACCCTGCTGTTTGATTCTGGTGCTACCTACTCGTTCATTGCTCAAGGGTTTGTTAAGAAGCATGATCTAGCAACAACACAAATGAACCATATGCTAGCAGTAAACTCTCCAGGTGGAGAAATAAGGACAAGACAAGTGTGTCCCAAGGTGAACCTAGACATTAATGGGGTAGTATTTACTGCTAACCTCATAGTGATAGATTCACAAGGGATAGATATTATTTTGGGCATGTATTGGTTGACCAAACATAAGGGAATCATCCATTGTTCGACCAGAACGGTGGAACTAACTCACCCTAGTGGCACAAGAGTAAAGTTCATAACAATACAAGAGCCTAGGAGGGACATTAAATTGAATCAAGTTGAGGTGAAAGTGGAGGAGATCAGGATTATCAGGGAATACCCAGATGTTTTTCCAGAGGAGTTGCCAGGTATGCCTTCCGATCGTGAAGTGGAATTCGCGATTGAGCTAGTGCCTGGAACAGCTCCGATATACAAGAGACCTTATCGGATGGACTCCAAGCAGCTGGGAGAACTCAAGGATCATTTAAGAGAATTGACGGAGAAGGGGTATATTCGTCCTAGTTCCTCACCATGGGGAGCTCTAGTTATATTTGTGCCCAAGAAGGACGGAACCCAAAGGTTTTTTCGTAGACTACCGTGCCTTGAATGAAGTAACCATCAAGAACAAGTACCCATTACCCAGCATTGAAGACTTGTTTGATCAGTTGAGGGGAGCTTGTGTGTTCTCGAAAATTGATCTCAAGTAGGGATACCACCAACTTAAGATAAGGCAAACTGATATTCCAAAGACAGCTTTTGTATCTCGCTACGGACTGTATGAATACACCGTCATGCCTTTCGGGCTAACTAATGCCCCGGCATACTTCATGTATCTCATGAACAAGGTATTCATGGAATATCTGGACAAATTTGTGGTGGTTTTCATAGATGACATTCTCGTCTTCTCCAAAGATGAAGAGGAACATGAGAAACATCTAAGGTTGGTGTTGCAGAAGCTGAGAGAACACCAACTATATGCCAAGTTGAGCAAGTGTGAGTTTTGGCTGAAGAGAGTCCCCTTCTTAGGACATATAATCTCGGAGGGAGGAATCTCCGTAGATCCCGCCAAGATCGAGGATGTACAGAAGTGGAAGACCCCTCAGAATGTCAGGGAAGTTCGAAGCTTCTTAGGATTGGCTGGATACTATCAACGGTTTATTGAGGGATTCTCCAAGATCTCGAGACCCCTCACCAAACTGTTGGAGAAGGGAATCACATTCACATGGACGCCGCAGTGTGAGACGAGTTTTCAGGAGCTAAAGAAAAGGTTGACAATAGCCCCAGTGCTAGTTATGCCAGATATGCAGAAGAACTTTTCGGTGTACTGCGATGCCTCTGGAAACGGGTTGGGATGTGTTCTCATGCAAGAAGGGCATGTCGTGGCTTATGCATCCCGGCAGCTCCGGAAACATGAGAAAAACTATCCTACACATGACCTAGAACTAGCCGCAGTGGTACACGCGTTGAAATTTTGGCGGCACTACTTGATGGGGAAGAGGACAGAGATATATACGGATCATAAGAGTTTAAAGTACATTTTCACACAGCCAGATCTCAACCTCAGACAAAGGAGATGGTTAGAGCTAATCAACGATTTTGATGTGGGCATCAACTATCATCCTGGGAAAGCGAACGTCGTGGCAGATGCTTTAAGTCGGAAAGTGCAGGTCAATAGGTTGAACTTGAAGGACATGCCTGCAGAATTGAAGGACGATGTTATAAGACTCAATCTATGTCTGGTGAATAGTGGTCAAGCCATCTCCATGGAAGTAGACTCCACATTAGAGCAAGACATACGCGATGGTCAAAAGAATGACGAAAAGATACAAGAAATCAGACAACTCATCAAGGAAAATAAAGCCCCTGGTTTCAGAGAGGATGAACAAGGTACGGTGTGGCACTGGAAAAGAATTTGTGTGCCTGAAGTAAAGGAGATCTGTGAATTGATTTTGAAGGAGGCTCACGATTCCGACTATTCCATTCATCCTGGGAGTACGAAGATGTACCAGGACCTCAAGAGCAGGTATTGGTGGTATGGCATGAAGCGAGATGTCGCGGAACATGTTGCCCTATGTGACACATGTCAGTTGGTGAAAGCGGAACATCAACGACCCGCGGGATTATTGCAACCACTCAAAGTTCCTGAATGGAAATGGGAAGAAATCGGTATGGATTTCATAGTGGGATTGCCTAGGACCCAATCAGGATATGATTCGATATGGGTCATCATCGACAGGTTAACCAAGGTAGCTCATTTCATTCCCGTGAAAGAAAGCTACAGCGGATCCAAATTGGCAGAGTTGTACATGTCAAGGATCGTGTGTTACCATGGAATGCCAAAGAAGATAGTGTCGGATCGAGGGACACAGTTCACCTCAAGGTTCTGGCAGAAGTTGCATGAAACCATGGGAACCCATCTGAATTTTAGTTCTGCCTATCATCCTCAAACTGACGGGCAGACGGAAAGAACCAATCAGATCCTTGAGGATATGCTGAGAGTGTGCGCACTCAAAAACAATCGGAGTTGGGACAAGAACTTACCGTATGCGGAGTTCTCCTATAACAACAGCTATTAGGCTAGTATGAAGGTGTCACCGTTTGAAGCTTTGTACGGGAGGAAGTGTAGAACTCCACTATTTTGGAATCAAACGGGGGAAAGCAAAGTGTTTGGACCCGAAGTACTACAAGAAGCTGAGGCGAAAGTGAGGGAAATTCACAACAACTTGAGGATAGCACAGACACGTCAAAAGAGCTATGCCGATGTACGAAGAAGAGAACTCGTTTTCAATGTGGGGGACTATGTCTATCTCAAGGTGTCCCCTATCCGAGGACTTCGTCGGTTCAAAGTGAAAGGGAAGTTATCACCTTGATACATCGGACCCTTTCAAGTTCTGGAGAGGAAAGGCGAAGTGGCGTATCAACTAGAATTACCGGCAAACTTATGGGATGTGCATGACGTATTCCATGTGTCACAGCTCAAGTAATGTCTGAGAACACCTGAAGAGATGTTACCCATGAATGAGGTTGACGTAGCTGAGGATCTATCTTATGCCGAGCAACCATCCAAGATTTTGGAGGCAATGGAACGCCTCACAAGAAATAAAAGAATCCAGATGTGCAAGGTGCAGTGGAAGCATCACTCGGAAGAGGAAGCCACATGGGAGCGAGAAGACGAGCTTAAGGCACAGTTTCCAGAATTGTTTTCTTAGAACCACGAATCTCGAGGACGAGATTTCTTTTAAGGGGGGTAGAGCTGTAACACCCCAAAACCTGTTAAGAGGAGAATTTAAAAAAAATTGGACGTATTGCATGTGGTGCAGAAATTCAAATTCAAATTGGAATTCAAATTAAACTCAAAACAGAAAAAGAAACCCACCAGCCGGCCCACTCACCCCCGCGCCAGCCCGCAGCCGCGCGCCCGCTTCCCTCTCACTGACATGCGGGGCCCGCCTGTCATCCCCGACCTCCCGCTCGCGCCGACCCCGGACTCTTCCGCGCGCGCGCGATCGTAACCAACCCGGATTTCCGCGTCCCTCAGCCCGACTCCCGGTCCCAGAAGACTCAAACTCGATCTAAACAAACCCGCCGCCCTCCCCCGGCTATATAAACACCGTCATCTTCCCGATTTTCACCCATGATCAGCTGTTTTTCCTTCCGGTGAGAACCCGAGTTTCTCCGGCCAATTTCGCTCGATCTTCGCTCGGGATTTCTGATCTAACGCGCTGATCTTGATCCACCACCTCCGGGGAATCATGCAGGTGCAGAAAACTTGGTAGTTTGCGCTTCAAACCCAGCGCCGACGAGCCTCGCCGTGAATTCACCTCGGACCTCGTCGCCGACCGCTTTCCAGGACCTCCGAGCTGAAGAAAACCCCCGAGGTGAGATCCCCGACCTCCCCTCTACCGATCTATGCCATGACATCCCAGTTTTAGGAAGAATTGACGAAGATCCGAAGCTCTCCGGCGAGATCGCCGCCTCCCGCCGCCGCTCGCCGCCGGGCAGCGCCGCCCGTGCTCGATCAGAGCGGCTTGGCCGCTTGTGCGCCGTCTATTTTAAATCGCACGGTAGAATTTAAATCCCCGCGTACCGGTTCGACGTTATAATCTCAGCCGTCAGTTTTAAATCGGACGGTCCACGTCAGCCCCGCGTTATAAAGGCCGGGATTCTTATGCGCTACCCCCTGGAGTTCTCGGAAAATACGAGCTAGCCCCGGAAACTTCTGATCTAGCCCCTAGAACTTCAGAAATTCATGTAAATTCAATTAAAAATCAGTTTTAACCCCTGGACTTAATAAAAATTAGGAAAACCCCTCTGTTATGTGTAGTTAGACCCCTGGAAATTTATAAAATAATATAATAGACCCTTTGATGGGTAAGTTTGCCTTTTTAATCTTATATAATATTAAATTTAGGAAATTGACTATGTAATTAAGATTTAAATTTAAAAAGGGTGAGGCACACACATTGTAAATTCAAGTTTAAACTCTACTAACAATTGGAAAGCTTTAGAATGAGCTAAAAATAAATTTTAGGCTGAAATGAAATCTGTTTGGGTGTGTTTATGTTTATTAGATATCGAAACACATTTTTAGGCTAGGAAATAATTCTGAAAATTGGTAAAATAAATGTAAAATAGTTCACATCAGAGGAGAAGTTCAAAAATACATTATTTACTATTTTAGATCAGAACCTATTCTATTTAGATGATGTGTCTTACTATTTTCATAATAAAGTTCACAACTAGGTATAGAAAGCAAATCTTAAAATATAGGAAAATAGGTATGCATAACTAGAAAATGATAAATGAAATCTCCAAAATCCAAAGAATTCAGTTTAGGGTTGGTAGAAGGTCTGAAAACCCATTTGGAGTAGGAAATTACCTTGCATGCACTCTTGGTAGCTAAAGAGGGCATTAAAGAATTTGTTTAAATTGGGAATTTATATATAGTGTGCAAACAGAAATCTGAATACAAAAGTTAGAAATAATATACATATGTTTAAAAGTGCATGTAGGTCAAAAATCACCACACATAGAGTAACCACAACCCTTAGAAGTGTGAATGACTTTCATAAGAGTGAATGTTTGGTTTGTATGAAGTGAAAGTGTGAACTATGTCTTATGGATTGTTGTTTTCTTTTGCTATGTGTGATGGTATGAGTAGAACCTGCCCCAGAGCAAGTTCTTCCCTTCCAAGAACAAGACTTTCCATTCCCAGAGCAGCAGGAAGAAGGCAAGTGTCCTTGACCACTTTGATCCTATGCTAGGACGTGTAGATAGAATTAATTGCGTTGTCAATTGAAATATGAAACCCATGCTAGGAAGTTTCCCTAGAATTGCATTATATTGTTTTCCTTGTAGCTTGGGATGGGATTTTGTTTTATTATGTCATTCATTCATATTACTTATGCTTAGTCATGCTTAGAATGGGATAAGTGGGACATGATATCATCAATTTGCTTACCTTATTCTTGAATGATATATTATGAGTTATGTAGAGGTAGGGATCAAGGCAAGTTGGATGTTTTGGTTGGTTCTGGGTGCACGATACTCGGGTTTGTGTTTAGTACTTGCCTGGATCCTAAGGACCGGTTCATGGAGCATGTAACCTGGCTTTACCGTGCCAACCACATGCTGAGATGGGCCAGCTTGGCCAATTAATTAGGTGTATCCCCGGCATAGTATGGGTGTGTTGGATGGTGCGGGGAATAGGTGTCAGTTGGACTACCATATGAACCGCAAGGCTCAAGAGGGGGCCACTGCAGCGGGGTTGGAGCCTCTTGTATGCTGTTAGGGGTGAAACCTCAGTGGGCCCACGCTCGTCGGGAATCCCTTTGTAAAGGCTTCGTAGTGATCTCCTGGCTACACACCTGGGAAGTGTGAATGTGGTTCGTAGCCACTGGCATAATGGAGGTTCTTTTAGTCAACTCGGCAACGGGGGATGAAATCACTACATGTGGGTACAGTGGTGCAAACTCTGCAGAGTCAAAACTGTCATGACAGCCGTGCTCACGGTCAAGAGCGGCTTGGACTTATTCATGATTAGAGGATGATGGCTTTGGAGGTTGTGGATGTTAAGCGGGGAGCTTAACATTGGAAATGATGTTATGGTTAATTGATTATGATGATGGGATGCGAGATTGGGACCATTTCACTTGTGTAGCAATGTAGGTGCTTAATAAGCTAAGGTGGTAGGTGTTAATTGCGCAGTGCTTCAACCATGAGTTCAACCTCTCCTTGTTCTAGCCATGCATGACATAACTTTCCCACACTTGCTGAGTACCATCGGTACTCAACCTTGCATATTTGTTGGTTTATATTGCTGCTCAGGTCAAGAGAATGATGTGGTGTTTCATGATCAAGACTTTGGACCCGAAGAATGTTTCTAGGTTCATGGAGCCCCCGGGCAACACCTGTGACGGAGCCCACGAGAATAATATTCCGCTGCTAGTTTATTTACTTGTGATGAACTTATTATCATCCATCGAGACATTTGATATGTAAGACTTATTTATATTCTACACCTGGCTTGTAATAAATGATGCTTCACTATTTGTCATCACATGTATGAGAAAATGATCCTGGCATACATGTGATATTCACTCGGTTGTTCTTCAGAAAAACCGGGTGTGACATATGTGCTGTAAATTCATTCCAAACAATTCACATTTTGATTCATTCAAATCCAAATGGACATTTGGTGAATTCTTCAAATGGACAAGGGTATTAGGGTCTCCAAGAATTAAGAGCAGTAGGTGTTTAATTTGAGAGGTTAAAATTGGGAGTGGGGCCCTCATATCAGCCTCACAGTGCAGTGAACCGACTAAGGACTCGGTTCCTCGGTTTCTCGGGCCGGCGCTGTGATCGCCACCGAGCCAAAGCCAGCGCCAGCTCCTGCTTCGCTCGCACGCGCTGGAAGCCACAGCTCGGCGTCCTTACCCTGCGCCTGAACCCTCTCTTGGCTGTTTCACCGATCACAGTCCTGTTGAGTTGCTCTCGCACGAAAGAAACGCGCCGCTTCGAAGCTCTCTGCTCCACCGTCAACCGGTCGAGCCAGTAGCTGTCACGCCTAGCTGAGGCCGCAAACAAGCTTGCCGACCTTTCCTCGATGTTCTCGCACCAGTTCCAGCCCGTGACCGATCTTCCTCGAGCTTCACCGCACCGTTTCTTCTTCCTCGGTTCAACCCGATCCGACGCCACGATAATACCTCATCCGTCCACCGTAGCCCGTCTTTCCCCGAGCTGTGAACAGCAAAGAGGTTCGTCAAGGTCTTCTCTTCCCTTACCGCAAGCTCCGGCTGCATGCCATGGCTGTCTTCACCAGAATTTCACGTTTATTCGTCGGTGTACAAAAGAGACCGCCGGCCAACTTTGCAAAATTCATGCTACACACTGCACCACTCATCACCGAACTTAGTAAACTACTTTATACGCCCGCGCGAGTCTATAGGATCAGAAACTTTAGAGAACCATCGAGTATAGCCGCTGTTATCCGAGTTTTGCTAGTTTTCCCGATTTTCGACCTAGGTCGCACGGTGAAATGCTTGTTGGAGCCATTTCCGAGCTCATTTGAGTTCACGACGACCTTCCCTATGGTGCACTGATGCTGTACGACCGTTTGCTCGAGCATTTGGGGTGCTATGGAGTCCGGCCGACACAGCCGAAGTTCTTCTGAAGCCGCCACACGTCGCCGGCATGTTCCGGTCACCGTCGACCACCGCCAACACCACCTGTGTGTTCCTCGCGTTGGACTAGGCCCTAGCGGCAAGTTTCGTGAAGCTTGGCGCAGGGGATCGGCCGGCGGCGAGCTTCGCTGGAATGCGCCGCCGCGGGGCTGTCGGGTGTCGAGAGGAAGACGAAGCCGGTGGGCCCCAGCGGTCAGCCGCTGTCTGAAGCACGCGCACCGTGTTTAAATTAAACAAAGCGGTGGGTCCCGCTGTCAGCGACTAAGTCAGCGCGGGAATCGATTTCCTGTTGGAAAATAAATCCTGATGCAGCTCCAACTTTAGAAATTTGTTTGGATAGAAATGTCCAAATTGAGTGAACCAAATTTTGTTGGATTCAGCTCTCTATGTACTTTCCAAAAAATTAAGTTTCCCTCTGTGAAAATCTTTATTTCCCCAGAATTAAGTCTTCAAAGTTTAAACTGTTTAGAATTTTAACTGGAGAACCCCTTAGTCGAAAATTCTGAAATTTGGCCAGGATGTTCCTTGTAATATCCCTGAGATACCATGAAAATTTCAGATCCATACAAGCTCATTTTATCCACCTAATGGTGTGATTAATGAAACTGTTCCAGAGAAAATGAAAAATGTCCAGAAACATTTTTCAGATTTTCTCTGAACTTGTTTAGCTCATATATTTCGCTGGGGATCTTCAAATTAGATGAAACCAATTCCATTAGAACCCTATGAAAATCTAGTTTCCAGAAAGTCATGGCTTGCTCCATGAAAATTCTTAGAACACCCTAAGATCTCTAATTAGGGCCAAAAACACATTTATTTGTAGAGGGCCCAAATGAGCTTTGCTTCAAATGAAATTTGGCCAAGTCTCTGTTTAGGTTGTATCCAAACCACAGTAAAAATTTCAGAGTCATTAGGCCTGTCTAGCTATACTTATAGACTTCACAATATCAACTTCAAATTCAAATGCATTTAAATTGACATGCATTATATGTTCTTTCGTGTAGTCGCTAAGGTTGAAGAGAAGCCGGAGGTTTTAGACTTCATAACTCCGGAGGAACAGCTAGCTTATAAGCATCAGCAAGGCAAGCTCCGGTTTGCATTAGCCATTTCATAAATTTTACTGTTTTGAGAACTTACTTTATGTATTTCCTTCAAATGTGCATTAGAGTCTTGTTTGAAAACCCAAATGCATAGCCAAGAGAACCAGGGTTTTGGGCTTAGGTTTTAAACCTCGAGTAGCCACTGCAATGCTAAATTAGTTTAGGATTTGGTACAAGTCGAGTAGTTGGAACTACTCGCGAGAATAGGCTAGAGGCACACCACTCGGTTAGAGATAGCAGATGAATCACATGGCAAGAAAAATGAGACCGAGAAGAGAGTAAGGGTAGCAGGACTTTGGGGCCTGGGTGCCATAGCTCCGCTTGTGTCGATTGAGGACTGAGCCGTGTGCGGGCCTATTGAACAAGCTAGAACAGTACCGAAGACCTACCGGATATATGGGAACCGGAAAACCGATGTAATTCGGGTAGCGATCTGTTGAGGCATTGCTTGTCGTCCATAGGGTAGGTTGAGAGCAGCGAGGTGTAAATCGGCTGGCGAGCACTGTGGATGTGCCGCGCAGAGACCTCCTGCTCGGGACGATAGGACCGGTTCAACACCGGATGAAAGGTGGTTGCGTATGACATCCGTGATGGTTGCTGTAGGCAACATCGAGTACGGGCGTATGTGACGGGTTATTCGGATAACCCTGCAAGTGTAAAACGATTATAATCACCGTCCCTCGCGGCCAGTGAGTACCACTTATTTACTGTACCGTGACGTAGAAAGAACAGGTTAGTGTCATGATAAAAGATTGCTGGTTGAAAGTTGTACTTTTTTTGTTAAAGTTTTGTTGTAGTTTAGAGCTAATTAATGTTCTTTTCGACCTTAGGCAAAAGAGAAATGTGTTTCTTGTTTGATTGCGGCTTTCTTATGTGAATTAGCACAAGGTTTTCCACACACTTGCTGCTAAAACTTGAAAATAAGAGCCAACTAAATAGGTGTGTCTTTTGCAACTTACTTTCCTATTATACACTGCAATTCGAGCATGTAGAGTTACATGTTCAGGTGAGACGGGTCAGTCTTGCTGAGCCTATGTGCTCACGCCTTCTATATGAGTGGTTTTGCAGGTTAACATCGGTGCTTATGAGGAGGTTATCCGGTGAGACTCGGAGACTTCCGAGTCGTTTAACACATGGAGAACCCGGCCGCTGCCGTGTGACTTCGTGTTGCTAGCGAGAAGAGTCCGCGGGCTGGACATCTTCTCGAGTGCTTAGTACATATGAAACGTGACCTAAACTAGTCTTTCACTGTAGTTATTTGATGTAAATTATTTACAAAGGGTACTTGTAAGCCTCCGCATTTGATTTATGTAATACGTGTTTCTTATATGTGTGTTGTTGGGTGCCGCATCGCACGGGACCACCCAATGCGATTCCCGGGCGAGCGGCACGACCCCATGATCGGGTTGGACCCTCACAGCGTAGTATCGGAGCTCCGTTGAGGTTTAACACACTTAAAAAGGTTACATTTTCAAAAACTCGGTGAGGAACGAGTTAGTAGCCCATATAAGGATGTTATTAGTGTATAGCAAGTGGCAATACTAACCTAATTGTTTATGTCGGAAAATCATGCATCTCGGGATGTCATATGTCTTGGGGGATGCATGTAAGTGCTGTCCACCAGTGCGCACAAGCTTAAGGGTGGAGCCTCACGGGTGGCAGGTAACCCGGCCAGCTTTAGTATCCTCTACGACTCTTCATGTCATTTGGGGTATTCGAGCAACGCCCTTCCCTGGTGTGCTACGGGCAAGCATGGGAGACCCTGTCACATGGTTAGTAACGTGAACACGTAGCTCAAGGCATTTTTGGCTTGAGAACAACCGTGCGAGTGATGACAGACGGTTGTATGAACTGTATTGGGACCGGGTTTGGTGTGCAGCCGAGCCTGACGATTGTGTGTTTTAATTGCAGGTAGTCTAACCCCGAATCGGTAGACGAGTAGAATACGTGTGCGAGAGACGTTTAGTGCCACTGAATTAACGAAGCCGGCTAAGTCCGGTAAGGTTTTCTTTGAGAGGAACGTAGTACCGGCATGATTGTGGTGACGCTTCGACGTCACATTTCATTAAAGGATCAACATCATTGTAAAACTTGAAATTTTGATCCAGAGCACTAAAACTTTGATTTAACTCCTTCCCTTAGTCAGGATGTTCAAAGTAAGCAAGTTTTCAACATATAGGATATTAAGAACAGAGTCCTCCGTTTTCAGCTGAAATAATGCTGAAGTTATACAGAGGCTAGAGGTCGAAATCTTTAGATGTTGGGGTTGTATGATACATTTCTGGAAATCTTTGGAAGAGATTTACAACTTTTCTATTGATGTCCAGAGGTGTTTCATCCCTTAACTAGTCGAAAAATGCAGTAGAGTTGAAACTGTCCAGAAAACAGGGCAGAGCAAATACTCTCTGTAACTCTCTAAAAAATAAGCATAACTTCCTGAAAAAAATCCAAAAATAGTAAATAAGGTAGTTCTGAAAATTTCATGAGATAAGTTACAACTTTGTAACAGAAAGTTTTGTCAAATTCGATGTATAATTAACTGGAATTCTTGGATCAAATCAGTACCTCAAGCAGGGAGGTGCTGTCCAATTTTCTCCAGAAATTCTGTTGAATTTGACATCTCATAACTTTTGAAGCAGAACAGATGTGAGGCCAAGCAAATACATTCTGTAAATCTATTGAAGTTAACTTTAACTTTGATGTTGAGCTCCAGAACTGGTTTTGCCTTTAGCATGGTCTAAATCAGGTTAAAAGGGAAACTGGTCAGGGCTGTCGGTTGGGCAGCAGACCAGCAATCAAATTTGTGCTAAGTTTGATTTGTGTTTCCAAGTTTTATGAGTTCAATGACATGTTTTATGTTATAACTCAATAATTTAGTGTTGAAATGAATATTTGACCATTTTCAAATATGTTTCTACAGATGGCAGGGGATAAACAACTAGAGAACGGGTGGGTGGTATCCCACTGTTCTCAACGCAGCGGTTATCCGGAACTGTTGAAGGTAATGCTTTAATATTTCGGGTACGTGGAAATGCCGCGTTACCTCGCCATGGAAGAAGGCGAGGAGGGGAACAAGACATGGACTGTCCATGTCGAAGTTCCAGCAGGACCTACACCACCGGGTCGGGCACCGTTCACCGTCACGGTGAAAGGGAGACAACCGGAAGAGATGTGGTAGGTGGCAGCCCATGACACCATGTCGCGTTTCTGCCAGCTACACGTGAGAGCTATGGAGGGCACTCCATACGCGCTTGTCCCGGTGGAGGGGCGAACTAATCACGTGTGGAGGGAAAGGTACTTTGAGGCAACGGATCCGAGTTGCCCAAGGTACAATCCAGTGGAGGCGAACCTCAGCCTCCATTTGGCGGCAGGAAAGACAGTGATGGACAGACAAGCTGTCCATACAGCTCGACTTGCCGTGGAGCTCAAGGAGGGCACCATCCGCCGAGACCATTTTGAGAGTGCTCACAGCGCACTCCGTAATGTGCTCCTTCCGACGATCAAGCGACTGAATGAGCAACACAATCAGTTGCGTCATCTGAAGAAGGCAAAGAAGAAAAGCCGTGTTGATATCACGGCTTTGCAGCAGAAGATTCAAGTCTTTACCCATCACAACGAGGTCCTTACTCAAGAGCGTGATGACGCTATTGAGGAGGGGCAGAACTGGGAGGAAGACTACAACCAGGCCATGGACTAGGTGCATGATTTGCAAAACCTCGTACCTCCGGTAGTGGGCCTATCGATGGTAGGTGTAGTAGCCGTGGTTTTGGGTATCCCAGCGATGCCGGAACCTGGACCCGAATAGGAGGTCGAGTTCTACTCCGAGTAGTGAGTTTACCGTTGCTAAGTAGGGCAGTGAGGGTGGTGTGTTGAAATTTTTGTAACAGGTGACATGCCGTGTATACAGTAGCATGTGCATAAGTAGTGACGACATGAGCACGACTTCTCGAGGATCTGAGAATAATGTATCTTGTATAAAGTTTATGCTTAATCAAAATATGTGAATGTCGTGCAATTTTATTCATGTGTCACTACAATACCTACTGTTTTCCATGGAATTTTAAGAATGACATGTGCTGACCGTGGCTGTTGTGAATTTTAGAATGACTCGTACTCGTGCCAACCCTGAGGTTGGAGGTTCAAGTCAGGGGGCAGAGGCCTCCCAACAGCCTCCCGAGACTTCCTCGGGACAGCAGCAGCAGCAACAACAGCAACCTCAACCACAGCCACCGCCAAAGGTTACATTGGCCGACATCGTTGCAGCCATGGCGGGCTCACATCAGCAGCACACGGAGTTGCTGTAAACTTTAATCGCCAATACATCTCGACCAGAGAGGCGTCAAGACCGAGAGGAACACCAACAAAGTTTTTACTCGGATTTTCTGGACCATCCCTCGCTATTCTCAAGGGTGGATGAACCACTCAATGCGGACAACTGGCTCCGCACGATGGAGATGAAGTTCGGGCTGCTCCAAGTTAGTGAGCAGCGAAAGACTCAGTTCATGGCCCAGCAGCTTCAGGGGTCCGGGAGCGCTTGGTGGGCGAACTTATGCGCCTCACAACCCACCGAGCGGGTGCTGACCTGGGCGAAGTTCCGGACGGTCTTCAGGTTCTATCATATACTGCCGGGTCTGATGAAGAGGAAGACGCAAGAATTCCTCCACCTGCAGCAAGGCAGCAGGAACGCGCTGGAGTACTCCAGGGCGTTCAATGATCTCGCGCTCTATGCTTCCTATCCACCGATACGGATGAGATGCGGCGGGACCACTTTTACCAGGGGCTAAATCCGCTCCTGAAGGGCAAGCTGGCGATGTTCAATCACGGCAGCCTCAATGACATAATTGATGCTGCGATTGTGCAAGAGGACTCCAGCAAGGAGTTGGCAGCGGCGGAGAAGCGAAGCGCGCCGCAGAGCAGCAGAGAGGGAGGTGATCCTCCCCAAAATATCAGATGGTGTATCGCTCACCATCTGGACAACGCTGGAAGCCACCGCAGCAACCGATGCAATTTCGCAGTCGGCCGTATTCACCACCGGCGTTCCGACCGGCCTTACCAGCACCTCCGCAGCAACAACAGCAGCAGCGGGCGATGCCGCGTGCATTTGCACCTCAAAAGCGCATGCCGGGCTTTCGTCCTCCAAGTACAGGCCAGCCATCAACCGCATGCTTCAAATGCGATCACCAAGGGCACTTCGCCAACAACTGCTCCTAGAGGCAAGGCAACAGAGTGGCACCACAGTTTCCGGGGAGGAATCAGCCCCAGAATCCCATTAATGCGCGGCGGGCAAACCCTAAGCCCGGCACCGTCCACCAGCTCGCCATAGAGGACGTGCCGGAGGGAGAACCCATCCTTGCGGGTATGTTCCAACTCCACAAGCATCCCACCATAGTTTTATTTGATTCAGGCACCACACATAATTTCACTAGCCAAGCTTTTATTTCTAAATACAGTTTGCAAATACTACCCACCAAAAGTCCACACTTGATATGTTCACCGGGTGAGAAAATTTCAGCAAGCATGATGGTTCCAAAAGCGCCATTATGCTTAGGGGGTAGAGTATACTCTATGTCTCTCATAGCTTTATAGGACAAGAGGTCGATATCATCTTAGGGATGTCGTGGTTAACCCGCCACGGCTCTGTTTTAGACACCATCCTCCGAGTCGTGCATCTACACCTAGAAATGCACGAGTATCATTCATTATTTCTGGGCAATCTAGAAATAAATCTTCCAAGTGTATACCAATCCACCACCATCAGATTGGAAGACATTCTAGTAGTCCGTGAGTTCCCAGACGTGTTCCCGGATGATTTACCAGGGATGCCGCTCGACCGAGAGGTAGAGTTCAAGATTGAACTTGCACTGGGAACTATGCCAATATCCTGAAGGCCGTACAAGATGGCGCTAAAGGAATTGGCAGAATTGAAAACGCAGTTAACGGACCTGCTGGAAAAGGGTTTTATTAGGCCGAGCTCCTCGCCATGGGGCTGTTCGGAATCATGTGTGAAGAAGAAAGACGAGACGTTGCGGCTTTGCATGGACTATCGTCCACTAAACGCCGTGACTATTAAGAACAAGTACCCGTTGCCACGGATCGACATGTTGTTTGATCAGTTGGTCAAATCAAAGATCTTTTCCAAAATGGACTTAAGATCCAGGTACCACCATATTAAAATACGGACGGAGGACATTCCGAAGACGGCTTTTCTCGATGAGGTACATACTTTATGAGTGGTCATGTCCTTCGGCCTCACCAATGCTCCAGCTCATTTCATGTACTTGATGAACTCGGCATTCATGCCGGAGCTGCACAAGTTTGTTGTGGTCTTCATCGACGACATATTGGTATATTCCAAGTCGGATTAAGAATACGTGAAGCACCTCCGTATAGTCTTGCAAAGGCTGCAGGATCATAAGCTATATGCGAAATTCAGCAAATGCGAATTCTGGATATCGCAAGTACCTTTCCTCAGGCATATTATTTCAGTGGAGGGAATCGATGTAGACCCGAGCAAGATTACTCAAGTGCTGAATTGGAAGTCCCCGAGGTCTGTCCACAAGGTACGGAGTTTCCTTGGACTTGCGGGATATTATCAGAGGTTCATTCCGAACTTCTCGAAGATTGCCAAGCCTATGACCGAGCTGCTGAAGAAGGCTACCAAATATGTTTGGAGTCCTGCATGTGAAGCAGCGTTCAAGGCATTAGTGAAGCACCTAACATCAGCACCTGTTTTGGCACAGCCAAACACAACAAAACCGTTCGATGTGTACTGCGATGCATCCGGCATTGGGCTCGGATGTGTGCTAATGCAAGACCGAAGGGTGGTCACGTATGGATCATGGCAGCTCAGGAATCATGAGCAAAATGATCCAACTCATGACTTAGAGCTTGCTGCCGTGGTACTTGCGCTCAAAATGTGGAGGCACTACCTACTCGGTAACCTCGTACATTTATATACCGACCACAAGAGCCTCAAGTACATATCCACTCAGAAGGAGTTGAACATGAGGCAGCGAAGATGGTTGGAGATGATAAAGGATTACGAAATAGAGATCCATTATCACCCCGGCAAGGCAAACGTGGTGGCGGATGCGCTGAGTCGCAAGTCACACGTTCATAATCTGACCATCACTCTGTTGGAAGAGAGTGAACCACCGTTATATCTGGTTCCCCATGGCGCTCTCTACAACCTAGCTCTTATCCCCACCATCCGTGAAGAGATAGTGGCATCTCAGAAACATGACAAGGGCATGTCGCATTTGCGGAGACGTGTAGACAGCGGGGAGTTGAAGTGTTTCCGGAAACACAGAGACGGCGTGCTGTGGTTCAATGACAGGATCGTCGTACCCCGTAACCCGGAATTGAGGAAGAAAATCTTTGATGAGGATCACTTGTCAAAGTTCTCTATTCATCCCGGCAGCAACAAGATGTATCAAGAACTCAGAAGCAAGTTTTGGTGGACACGGATGAAGTGGGAGATCGCAAAATACGTGTCCGAATGTGATACATGCCGAAGGGTGAAGGATGACCACTTGAGGAAACCGGGACTGCTACAACCGCTTAGCATTCCTGCCTGGAAGTGGGAGGATGTGAGCATGGACTTCATCGTTGGTTTACCCACAACCTTTCAGAAACATGATTCAGTGTGGGTGATTGTCGACTGGCTCACAAAGGTTACCCATTTTATCCCGGTCAACACCAACTACAACGCCAAGAAGTATGCTGAACTATACATCTCATGGATTCTTTGCTTATACGGCGTACCCCGTACTATCATCTTGGATCAGGGCACTTTATTTGTGTCTCGTTTTTGGGAGCAGTTACATGCTGCATTGGGGACAAAGCTGATCCGTAGTTCAGCGTACCACCCGCAGACGGATGGGCAAACCAAGCAGGTAAATCAAATTTTAGAAGACATGTTACGAGCTTGCGCTATCAACCACGGTAAGAATTGGGATGATCACTTAACGTTAGCTGAGTTCTCGTACAATAATGGGTACCAAACCAGCATCAAAATGCCGCCTACGAGGCGCTATACAGGAGAAAATGCCGCACACCACTGAATTGGTGTGAGTTTGGCGAAAGGGTCACCTTCGGGATTGATCTTGTCAATAATGCGGAAGAAAAGGTTCGGCTGATTCAAGCAAACTTAAAAGCCGCCCAATCCAGACAAAAACAGTATGCGGAACAGAGAAGACGTCCTCTGCAATTTGAAGTCGGGGATCACGTATAACTACGTGTGTCTCCAATGAAGGGTGTGAACAGATTCGGGTGAGAGGAAAGTTGGTACCCCGATTCATCGGTCCATTCCAGATTCTGGAAAGATGTGGATCAGTTGCATACCGGCTGGAATTACCAGCGACACTCTCCGGTGTGCACGATATCTTTCACATTTCTCAGCTGAGGAAGTGCCTCAAGCTTTCAACCACCGTTCAGCTGGGAGATATCGACAAACTGAAACCGGATCTCACTTATCCGGAGGAACCGGTTCAGATTATTGATGAGAAGGCCCGAACCACACGCAACTGTACGTTGTGGTTCTATAAAGTTCTATGGAGTAATCACTCCGTGGATGAAGCGACATGCGAGAACGAAGGCTTTCTTCCCTCTAACTACCCCCGACTTTCTAACTTCGCACATCCGGTAATTCTCCACCGTCCTCTCTCTCATTTTTAACTTATAATCTCGGGACGAGATTCTTTTAAGGGGGGAGGACTGTAAGGCCCCAAGTTTTGCATTTGCCAAAAGTGTTCGCCACACCACACCTCACCTCATTTGAGGAAATCATATGAACACATTTGAAGAGCAAGTAACCACCATCAAGAGATTCATTAGGAGATAAACTCACAAAATGCAAAAGTGGTATTTACCATATGCATCATATAGGGGCTGAGCATATGTTTAACTCCTAAACTTTGTTAAGAATGCTCATGCCAAATTTCACCCAAATTCAAAACCTGTTGAGGTATTTTTGGATACAACTAGTAAAAGCCTAGTTTGAACTTAAATTCAAATTCAAACTCCTTTCACATCATGAATTCAAAAGTAGGATTCATATTCCCACTCAGCACATTTTTGTGAGCTCACACACTAATTTTCACTCCATTTGGAGGTAATCTTGACATCAGCTAATTTAAGCAAATTCAAAACAAATTTGAATTTCAACTTCATATGTGCTGTAAATTCATTCCAAACAATTCACACTTTGATTCATTCAAATCCAAATGGACATTTGGTGAATTGTTCAAATGGACAAGGTTATTAGGGTCCCCAAGAATTAAGAGCAGGAGTTTAATTTGAGAGGTTAAAATTGGGAGTGGGGCTCTCATGTCAGCCTCACAGTGCAGTGAACCGACTAAGGACTCGGTTCCTCGGTTTCTCGGGCCGGCGCTGTGATCGCCACAGAGCCAAAGCCGGAACCAGCTCCTGCTTCGCTCGTGCACGCTGGAAGCCACCGCTCAGCGTCCTTACCCTACGCCCGAACCCTCTCTTGGCTGTTTCACCGATCACAGTCCTGTTGAGTCGCTCTCGCACGAAAGAAACACGCCGCTCGCCAAAGCTCTGCTCCACCGTCGACCGGTCGAGCCAGTAGCTTTCACACCTAGCTGAGGCCACAAACGAGCTCGCTGACCCTTCCTCGACGTTCTCGCACCGGTTCCAGCCCGTGACCGATCTTCCTCGAGCTTCACCACAACGTTTCTTATTCCTCTGTTCAACCCGAGCCACCGCCACATGAACACCTCGTCCGGCCACCACAGCCCGTCTTTCCCTGAGCTGTGAACAGCAAAGAGGTTCATCAAGGTCTTCTCTTCCCTCACCGCAAGCTCCGGCTGCATGCAATGGGGTGCGTTCACCGGAATTTCACGTTTATGCCTCGGTGTACAAAAGAAACCGCCGACCAACTTTGCAAAATTCATGCTACACACTACACCACTCATCACCAAACTTAGTAAACTACTTTTAGACGCCCGCGCGAGTCCATAGGATCAGAAACTTTGGAGAACCATCGAGTATAGCCGCTGTTCTCCGAGTTTTGCTAGTTTTCCCGATTTTTGACATAGATCACATGGTGACATGCTAGTTGGAGCCGTTTCCAAGCTCATTTGAGTTCACGACGACCTTTCCTAGGGTGCACTGATGCTGTACGACCATTTGCTCGAGCATTTAGGATGCTAGGGAGTCCTGCCGACACGGCCGAAGTTCTTCCCAAGCCACCGCACGTCGCCGGCCATGTTCCGGTCACTGTCGACCACCGCCGACCCCACCAGCGTGTTCCTCACGTCAGACTAGGCCCTAGCGGCATATTTCGTGGAGCTTGGCGCAGGGGATTGGCCGGTGGCGAGCTTCGCCGGAGTGCGCCACCGTGGCCCGCGAGGCTGTCGGGTGTCGAGAGGAAGACGAAGCCAGCGGGCCCCAGTGGTCAGCCACTGTCTAAAGCGAACGTGCGCCGTGTTTAAATTAAACAAAGCGGTGGATCCCGCTGTCAGCGACTGAGTCAGCGCGGGAATCGATTTCCTGTTGGAAAATAAATCCGAATGCAGCTCCAACTTAAGAAATTCATAACTTTGGCTAGAAATGTCCAAATTGAGTGAACCAAATTTGTTGGATTCATCTCTCTGAGTAATTTCCAACAAATCAAGTTTAACTCTATGAAAATCTTTATTTCTCGGGAATTAATTCTTCAAATTTTAAAATATTTAGAATTTTAACTGGAGAACTCCTTAGTGGAAAATCCTGAAATTTGGTCAGGGTGTTCCTTGTGATATCCCAGATCTACCATAAAAATTTCAGATCCATACGAGCTCATTTGATCCACCTAATGGTGTGATTAATGAAACTGTTCCAGAGAAAATGAAAAATGTCCAGAAACATTTGTCAGATTTTCTCTGAACTTGTTTAGCTCATGTATTTTGCTAGGTATTTCCAAATCAGATGAAACCAATTCTATTAGAACCCTCTGAAAATCTAGTTTCCATAAAGTCATGGCTTGATCCATGAAAAATCCTTAGAACACCCTAAGAGCTCTAATTAGGGCCAAATACACATTTATTTGTAGAGGGCTCAAATGAGCTTTGCTTCAAATGAAATTTGGCCAATTCTCTGTTTAGGTTGTAACCAAACCACAGTAAAAATTTCAGAGTCATTAGGGCTGTCTATCTATACTTATAGACTTCACAATATCAACTTCAAATTCAAATGCATTTAAATTGACACACATTATATGTTCTTTCGTGTAGATGCTAAGGTTGAAGAGGAGCCAGAGGTTTTAGACTTGATAACTCCGGAGGAATAGCTAGCTTACGAGAAGCAGCAAGGCAAGCTCATGTTGGCATTAGCTGTTTCATAAATTTTATTGTTTTGAGAACTTACTTTATGTATTTCCTTCAAATGTGCATTAGAGTCTTGTTTGAAAACCCAAATGCATAGCCAAGAGAACCAGGTTTTTGGGCTTAGGTTTTAAACCTCGAGTAGCCACTGGAATGCTAAATTAGTATAGGATTTGGTACAAGTCGAGTAGTTGGAACTACTCACGAGAATAGGCTAGAGGCACACCACTCGGTTAGAGCTAGCAAATGAATCACATGGCAAGAAAAATGAGACCGAGCGGAGAGTAAGGGCAACAGGACTTTGGGGCCTGGGTGCCATAGCTCCGCTTGTGTCGATTGAGGACCGAGCCATGTGCGGGCCTGTTGAACAAGTTAGAACAGTACCGAAGACCTACCGGATATATGGAAACCGGGAAACCGATGTAATTCGGGTAGCGATCTGTTGAGGCATTGCTTGTCATCCAGAGGGTAGGTTGAGAGCAGCGAGGTGTAAATCGGCTGGCAGGCACTGCGGATCACCGCGCAGAGACCTCCTGCTCGGGACGATAGGACCGGTTCAACACTTGGCTGATGGATGAAAGATGGTTGCGTACGATGTCTGTGATGGTTTCTGTAGGCAACATCGAGTACGGGCGTACGTGACGGGTTATGCGGGTAACCCTGCAGGTGTAAAACGATTATAATCGCTGTCCCTTGCGATCAGTGAGTACCACTTGTTCATTGTACCGTGACGTAGAAAGAACAGGCTAGTGTCATGATAAAAGATTGCTGGTTGAAAGTTGTACTTTGCTTGTTAATGTCTTGTTGTAGTTTAGAGCTAATTAAAGTTCTTTTCGACCTTAGGCAAAGCACATAAGAGAAATGCGTTTCTTGTTTGATTGCGGCTTTCTTATGTGACTTAGCACGAGGTTTTCCACACACTTGCTGCTAAAACTTGAAAATAAGAGCCAACTAAATAGGCGTGTCTTTTGCAACTTACTTTCCTATTATACACTGCAATTCGAGCATGTAGAGTTACATGTTTAGGTGAGACGGGTCAGTCTTGCTGAGCCTATGTGCTCACGCTTGCTATATGAGTGGTTTTGCAGGTTAACATCGGTGCTTATGAGGAGGTTGTCCAGTGAGACTCGAAGACTTCCGAGTCGTTTAACATATGGAGAACCCGACCGCTGCCGTGTGACTTCGTGTTGCTAGTGAGAAGAGTCCGCGGGCTGGACATCTTCTCAAGTGCTTAGTAGATATGAAATGTGAGCTAAACTAGTCTTCCGCTGTAGTTATCTGATGTAAATTATTTACAAAGAATACTTGTAAGCTTCTGCATTTGTTTTATGTAATACGTGTTTCTTATATATGTATTGTTGGGTGCCGCATCGCAAGGCACCACCCAATGCGATTCCCGGACGAGCGGCACGACCCCGTGATCGGGTCGGGCCCTCACAATCACCGGAGTTTCTGGTCTAGCTAGAACTAGAGTAGCACCCAACGGTCACCTAGGCCGAATTCTAGCAAGGATTATCCATCCGGTGAGCTCAGTGCCGAGTTTTCGCCGCCGCCGGTGAAAATGCTTCGGGTCACCGTCGAGCTCCTACTTCCGGTCGTTTGCAGCGAGGTTTGAGTGCACCATCACCATCCTCGAGCTCCAGTGGTGCTTTACGACCACTTAGGGCATCGGGAACGGCTAGGGACACCGTGTTCACCATCGGCGCCGCGCCACCGATCGCCGCCGGCGATGCCGAGCGGGTTCCCGTCATTGTCATGCCGCACCACTTTGTCCGGGCGCTAGGGCTTGGTCTGAGGAGCGTGTAGCGCGAAAGATCACCGAAAATGGTCCACCTTAGCCGGAGATCAAGCCTCGCCATTCCTCTGTTCGGCTCGCGCTCGGGTGCCGGCGCGAGGTTGAAAACGACTCTTGCCAGGGAGGCCACCGGCAGTGTCTGTGCGCGGGTTTTCTTTTTCCAGAAATTTTCCAAACTTTAGCAGCTCATAACTTTGGCTAGAATTGTCCTAATCGAGTGAACCGAATTTTGTTGAATTCAGCTCTCTGATTAATTTCCCGCAAAACAGGTTTCACTCTATGAAACCCTCTATTTCTCCAGAATTAATTCTCCAAATTTTAAACTGTTGGGAATTTTATCTGGAGATTCCTTTTATGAAAAATTCTGAAATTTTGCCAGGATGTTAATCGTAATATCCCTGAGTGACAGAAAAATTTCAGATCCATCAGAGCTCATCTAGTCCACCTAATGTTGTGATTAACTAAACTGGTTCAGAGAAATGGAAAACGTCCAGAAACATTTTTCAGAATTTCTCTGAACTTCATTATCTCATATCTTTTGCTAGGATTCTCCAATTTAAATGAAACCAATTCCATTAGAACCCTCTGAAAATATAGTTTCTAAAAAGTTATGTCTTGTTCCACGAAAATCCCTAGAAACCATAAGAGCTCTAGTTATGGCCAAATACACATATATTTGTGTAGGACTCCACTGAGCTTTGCTTCAAATGAAATTTGGCCAAGTCTCTGCTTAGGTTGTCACCAAACCACAGTAAAAATTTCAGAGTCAAAAGTGCTGCCTAGCTATACTTATAGTCTTCACCGTCGCAATTCAATACAAATGCATTCAAATTTGACACGCATCGTATTTTCATTTTGTGTAGTCGCTAAAATCGAAGAAGACCCGGAGGTTCTGGACTTTATTACTCCGGAAGAACAATTAGTCAATGACCAGCAGCAGGGCAAGCTCCAGTTTGCATTAACCCTTTTATAAAGTCTTATGTTTTGATCACTTACTTTATGCCTTTCCTACAAATGTGCATTAGAGTCTTGATTGGAAACCCAAATGCATAGCAAAGAGAACCAAGGGGTTTGGGATTAGGATTCATACCTTGTGTAGACAATGCAATGCTAAAATGGTATAGGATTTAGTACAAGTCGAGTAGTTGGAACTACTCGCAGGAATAGGCTTAGAGGCAAACCACTCGGTTAGAGAGATAGACAATGAATCACATGGCATAAAAATGAGACCGAGCGGAGAGTAAGGGCAGCAGGACATTGGGGCCTGGGTGCCATAGATCTACTTGTGTCGATTGAGGATCGAGCCGTGCGCGGGCCTGTTGAACAAGCTAGAACAGTACCGAAGACCTACCGGCTATATGGGATCCGGGAAACCGATGTAATTCGGGTAGTGATATGTTGAGCATTGCTTGTCGTCTAGAGGGTAGGTTGAGAGCAGCGAGGTGTAAATCGGCTAGCGGGCACCGAGGATGCTCCACGTAGAGACCTCCTGCTCAGGACGATAGGACCGGTTCAACACTTGGCTAACAGATGAAAGGTGGTTGCATACGACGTCCGTGATGGTTGCTATAGGCAACATCGAGTACGAGCGTACGTGACGGGTAATTCGGGTAACCCTGCAGGTGTAAATAGATTATAATCGCCGTCCCTCGCGGTCAGTGAGTACCACTTGTTCACTGTACCATGACATAGAAAGAACAGACTAGATGTCATGATAAAAGTTGATGATTGAAAGCTTTACGTTGATTGTTAATGAAATGCTTTAGTTTAGAGCAAATCAAAGTTCTTTTCAACCTTAGGCAAAGCACATAAGAGAAATGTGTTTCTTGTTCGATTGCGGATTTCTTATGTGTCTTAGCACAAGGTTCTCCACTAACTTGAGGCTAAAACTTGAAAGTAAGAGTCAACTAATTAGGCGTGTCTTATGCAACATACTTTTCTATTGTACACGGCAAATCCAGCATATAGAGTTACATGTTTAGGTGAGGCGGGTCAGTCTTGTTGAGCCATCGTGCTCACTGCTTGTTGTTAAAGCGTTTGCAGGGTTCTATGAGGAGGAGGCTCCCGAGGAGGAGACGGACCCCCAAGAGGGAACCACCGTCGAATGGGAGCCGTGACGCCGCCATGTGAGTGTACGCGTGTGTGCTAGTGGGATCACGTCCACGGGCTGAACGTGAGACATTTTGCTTAGTCTACGCCCGTGAGTGTAGACTTTAAGGATATTTTGATGTAATTATGTTGATAAACAAGTTTATGTAATAAAATTTAGCTTTCACATATCGCCTTTTATGTGTTATCCGGTCCTGTCTATCGCAACACCCCTCAGCGAGATCCTGGATTGTCGGGACTGTTGGGTCCTCGCATGCATGTAACTGAAACTATTTATTTAGTACCTATGCTTATAGTATAACCGGTCTAACCGAAGTTTTCAAGAAAAAGAAAGAAAAATTACATCGCACTGGGGTATTAGATACCATCCTCCATCCGGCGGTATGCTACAGCAGACCGCCATCTACCTACTACCAGAGAGTGTGCGGGGTGGGCGGCAGTTACATCTTGCATGTAGAGAAGGAGCAGCGAGTGGAACCAAATCTTCCAGCATCCACGAAGCCGGCACAACGGGTGGTTCCGAAGAAGGACCGCCAAACTGGAGCACCAGCCCAGCTCGTCCTCCTCGAAGGCGCCGTCGGAGGCAACCCACTGCATCTCTGCCGACTCGGTCTTCTGCAGCCTCCCGCGGCTGCTGCCGCTGCCGGCATCTATACGGATCGAGGCAGGAGGAGAGGGGCGCGCGTGCGGGAGTTCTAGTTCCGCGGGGTTCCGGTGCTGTGGAGGAAGAGAAAGGGGAGAGACGAGAAGAGGAACACAGAGGCTCTGGAGAAGAAACGTAACTGTGCAGCTGCTGAGCTGTGCGAGACAGCTATGCTCCAAAGTTTTCCATTTTCTTTTTTTTCTCTTCATATAAATTCATAAGAATTTATGCATGCCACAACGCGGATAAAATATTTTTTACGCACCATTCGGACTTTAGTATAAAAGGATGCTAAATGACTATTTCTTGGAGTAATTAACAGTAGACATATTTTTCAGCTGTTGTTTATGAAGCCAAGATACTGAATGTAAAAACTTTGTTGCATGGAATAGGCATGTATCATCTACCTACATGGGCTTTTTACAATTTTTTCCTTCCTTCCATGATCACAACGCTTAGAAGAGCTCAAGGAAAGATTTTTTGGCGCTAGGGTTGCAGAGTTTCTCATTTGAAGCCAGGGGGGTCCCTTTTTATAGGGATCCCGACATCTAACCGTTACAACTGCTAAAGTCCGGACTAGTCTGGCCAGAACCCTGGACTAGTCCGGCCTTGGGGAACCACTTACGCTACAAAGGCTAACAACAAAAGTCCCCGTGACCTTTGAAATCAAACAGTCATAGAATCCCGGACTTGTCCGTTGAAGAACGGACTAGTCCGATCTCACACAGGAGCCTTTGCTCCGGGTGAGAATGGACTAGTCTGGCTAGTAGCGGACTAGTCCGACCTCACGGGCGGACTAGTCCGGCCTTACCAGACTTAGTCTCAAAACTCTCTAATCTCACATTATGGACTAGTCACACAGGAATAATTGTTTCGTCCTAAACCGGACTAGTTCGACCAGCTGAGCGGACTAGTACAAGGTCACTCAGAGGGATTTCCTCCAGACCTAAGCGGCTTAGTAAGAACAGACGGACTAGTCCGGCCCCATGGGCAGACTAGTCCGGCCTTCTGGGAATTGGTCTCAGAAAGGCTCAGACTTACATAAGAACGGACTAGTCCGACATAGAATGGATAAGTCCGAACTCACTCAGAGACATTTAGTCCGGTCCAAAACAGAATGGTCCAGTTGGATCGGACTAGTCCGACCCCAAGTCCGGACAAGTCCAGTCTACATTCTAAGCTATGCCTAGGACTATTCCCTCACAAAATTCTAACTAAAAGTTTGAGCTCTCTAATGATTCTCAAGCACTCTAAAAGAGAAGACCCTCTACACAACTAGAAAGTGTGAAACTCAAGAATAAAATCCTATTTTCTACTCTTGCAACTCTTCTTTTTTTTTCTTGCTTTTTGAGGGACTCCACTTTCATTCTCATCTCAAAGACCTGTGCTCATACTCATTAAAGCTCATTAGTATCTTAATTGTCATCATCAATCATCCAAAACCCACAGGGATGACCTAGATGCACTTTCAATCTCCCCCTTTTTGGTGATTGATGACAACACATAAAGACTCTCGATGAACGAATATAAGAGTTTGTTTTAATAATACATATATGTATGATGTACTCCCCCTAAATGTGTGCATAAGAGTTTATCAAGAAAATATGCAAATGAATGAATTCTATGGGGATTTCATACACACATGTGTTATGTTGGGGTGCCTAAGTGTGATGTGATAAAAAGAGTGTAAACTGCATTAAGGAAATATAAATGATATCAACTAAAAGATCATCTCAACATAACATAGTATAAAGGCATAATGAGACATAATGTGGCATAGTCATTACAAAACAAGACAAGAATTTTAAAAAGGCTAAACTAGACTACTCCCCCTATTTCTCTCCCCCTTTGGCATCAAAGCACCAAAAAGGAAAAGAAAAGAGAGAAGGGCCTAATCGCCATCGTCTTCATCTTGATCTTCGCCTTGTTCGCTTTGAGTCTCTTCATCTTCATCGTCATCCACATGTGGAGCTTGGGAGGTAGGAGGAGCAGTAGAGGAGGAACCACCTTCACCAAAGAAGGCAAGCTCGTCCTCGGTAAGAGCGGGAAACTCGGTTACTCCTTCATCTCCCGATGATGGTGGAGACGTATCTCCATCTTGTCGCACATTGCTTTGAGGTACTTCTCTTGGTGTTTCTTCATCTTTTGTGTGCGAACTTCCACCTTCCGGCATGAAGAAAAAATCGCCTTGAAGATTTTAAGTAGCCCACTAGAGGAGCCACTCGACGACCCAGCTGAGGAAGATGGAGCTGCAGAGGAGCTTCTACGCAAGGACACCGGAGGGCGAGGAAGAGGAGTCGGCATTTGTGGATGCAGTTTCCTATGCTTCACGTCCTTGGCAAATTCCACGCCGGTGACTTTCTCGATCATGCACATAATATGTGGTGCATGGCCACAAGACCTGTTTGGAGTGTAGGAGATATTGAAGACATCGCTGTAAATGTAGTCGAAAACGTTGAACTTCTCCTCTTCATTGAGTAGCTTCAGTAAGTTCCTTAGATACCCTTGTATCATCCCCGCATCTCCATCCTTGGGTGCTAGAGTCTTCCTCAAAACTCGGATGAGCACTCTAAAGAAAGGCTTGATATTGTGAGTTGAGGATGGCTCATAAGTGAGGTATGATGGGTACATAAAATCCAAGTCATCCTTTCCCAAGGTCCTTTCATTGTGAACTATGATCTCATGGTTCAAATGCTCTTCAAGCCCGAGGATCCTTGCAAACTCATCATATAGCACCAAGTACACCACACCATTAGTCATCCAGATGATCTTCCTGTTTCCATATGTGTGGAAGTAGCAAGTGGTGTAGAATTGGACTATGACTTCAATATTCCAATCGTATTGAAAAGCCATCAAGTCCTTGATCTCATGGTGTTCTACAGCTTCAATCACTACATCAAAAGCTTGATGCTCCTTGTTCGCCATATAGGACCAATCCACCCACTGAGCATCGACTACCGATGTCTTCATTAGGAGATACACAATCCGGTAATAGTCACAATGGAAGTCAAACCAGAAGCAAGGGTCTGGGGTGGCCTTCTCATACTTGTAGACTTCTTCCTCTCTTAGTCTTCTAGCTTTCTCAGCTCCCTTGCCTTTGAATGTTGCACTCGCCAAATTGGGTTGTAGGTTTGGATTGTGCATGGGAGGTGCTCTCTCAAGTGGGTTAATTGGTCCTTGTGGGGGATCCCCCCCCCACGCCTAGGGTTGTCATGAATGACAAGACCCCTATTGGTCGAAGCCTTTTTCCTTCAGAGATCCGTTGCTTTCCCTTTGCCTTTGTCTTGAGCAGTTCCCTGTGACTGAGCTTGTTGCTTTTATTTTAAGGTGACTAGCCTCTCCCTTCTTGGAGGATCAACGGACTGAGATGCGTGTGCTTCCCTATCAGCATGTTTCTTTGTCCGAGCCTCCCTAGCTGTAGCCTCAGGAGCCCTATCCGCTTCGGCCTCAGCTGCTGCACGGTAGGCGGCTTGGCGAGCCGCTTCGGCCTCGGGGTTAGGGAGAGGACTATCTCCGGATCCCGACATGATCTGGTGATAGAGAAAAGGGAAAGATTAGACACGATCATTGCATTTGAATTAGTGTACATTGACAAAGTTAGGGGCTAAAACTGCACCAGTCGGACTTGTCCGGGCCAGGGCGGACAGGGCGGACTAGTCCGCCCTGGCCGGACTTGTTCGGCCTGAGTCCGGACTAGACTGGACTCTATAGTTTTAAACCCTAAATTAAGTGATTTGAGCATAAATTCATAAAAACTAGATGCAATACTACAAGAAATGCAACAATATGGCATAAGGACATTAGGGAAGGCCTAAGGCACTAGGAATATGACCTAGAAACAAGGGATTTGAGAAAAATTGAAGGTAGGTCAAAAAGTACCTTGGAACAAAGAAATTTGATGAAATCCGCGGATCGAAGGAGCGGAGATGGTCGGGAAAGGACTCCCCGCACTCCACAAGCCTTGAATCGAGGATTCCTTCGAAGGATTTTAGGGAGGGCTCCAAAATCGCTAGTGGGGGCGAATTTTGGAGGAGAAGAGAGGTGTAGAGGTAAATGAGAGAGGGAGAGAAGTCGGGCCCGACCCTTGGAGGTTAAGTCTTCAGGGGCCGTACTAGTCCGGTATGTCGGACTAGGTCCGGACTAGTCTGTTGATGAGGGGGTAGCCCGATCTTCTCGATGAACACGACAATGGGTGTGAAGATAACTTGTGAGACGCTCACGAACTCTCTGGCTGTTCCCCTGCTGCCAATGCAACAGATCTCAACCCTATGGATATTCGTGACACCACACACTTGTGCCCGTAACCACGTGGCTTACTTGGATAGGAAAGACAGAAAGAACACTCCTTGCTTTGATTGGTAGTACAGCCATGAAGCAGTTTGCAATCAACCAATTCCCAATGGAACAACAAATTACACTTGATTTTCAGAACAGAAGAATCACCAGATCGCAACAAAATGGTGAAGGGAAAAATACTCCAATCGAAACAAAGTGAAATATTTAATCTCAGGGAATGCATACAGCAATTCAGTCTTGAATATTTTGATCACCCCTAAATCCACAACTCACGAGGGTATACATAGGACTCCTGGACGTACAAAGCATGTTTGGTAACAAATAAATCACAGTGCTAGCTTTCCTAATTAAAACAGACTCCATTTGGAAAGATACAGAAATGGCTGTCAACTTGATGTGGTTGCCACGGCTTGTATATGTCTTCCCATAAAATGAGGCCATAATCATTGGAAAGTATGTATAATTATCTTTCCAATGGATATTTATTTGCATGATTCGGAGTTCGGGAAAGAAATCTGCAGCTGTTTCAACTTTTGAGCTTTTGTTGCCATAACCGAACCCGAATTGATTTCATGATTAATTCTTTAATGGTGGTGGTCCTGCCTCCCTCTCCTCCCCCACGTACTCCTTGATGTGGGGATCCAACTTGCAATTATCTTCGAATATATCCTCTCCTTGACATGCTATAGATGTTTCAGCCTCAAATCTGATCATGCAAACATGCAAAGATTGAGGTAGTATAAAATTCTCATTTGTAAAAGTATTATATTCAACTAGGAGTGAATTCACATGGTGTTCTAATAATTTGGCACGTGCTCTTGTAATTGATCCAATACGTATATCACTGGGTTCATGTTGAACATCAACCGGACCAGCAATGTCATGAATAGGAGAAAATGGTAAAGAGTTAGGGATAACCTCATCATCCTCCCCCCCTTCAAAAGGTGTCGTCCATGACGTGCCACGGTTGTTACCATCATATGGTGTCAAATCAGCAACATTGAAAGTGTTACTGACACCAAACTCATTTCTAGGAAGATCTATCTTGTAAGCATTACCATTGATCTTGGCAAGCACTTTATAAGGTCCATCACCTCGAGGCAGCAACTTAGACTTGCGCTGTTCAGGAAATCTGTCTTTACGGAAGTGTACCCACACCATGTCACCTGGCTGAAACAACACCTCCTTTCTCTTCTTGTTGACACGATCAGCATTGTACTTGCCCTTCTTTTCAATTTCTTCTTTTGTCTTCTCGTGTATCTTCCGCACAAAATCTGCCCGCTTGGACGCTTCCATGTTGACTCTCTCTTGAATTGGGAGGGGCAGCATATCAAGTGGTCTAATGGGTTTAAAACCATAGACCACCTCGAACGGACACAACCGTGTTGTTGAGTGCACCGCCCTGTTATATGCAAACTCCACATATGGCAAACACTCCTCCCACACTCGAAGGTTCTTCTTGATCATGGAACGCAGCAATGTCATAAGTGTGTGATTCACCACCTCCGTTTGTCCATCTGTTTGGGGGTGACAAGTAGTGCTGAATAATAACTGTCCCTAGCTTTCCCCACAGTGTCTTCCAAAAGTAGCTCATGAACTTCACATCACGATCAGAAATAATCGTCTTGGGTACTCCATGAAAGCGCACAATGTCCCTGAAAAATAGATTAGCAATATGTGACGCATCGTCGCTCTTGTGGCAGGCAATAAAATGTGCCATCTTAGAAAATCGATCGACTACCACAAAAATTGAATCATGTCCTCTCTTGGTCCTATGCAATCCTAACACAAAATCCATGCTTATTTCTTCCCATGGTGTAGTAGGAGCAGGAAGAGGGGTATACAAACCGTGAGGTTTCAGCTTGGATTTCGATCTGTGTCAAGTAATGCATCGCCGAACAAATCTGTCCACATCACGCCTCATCTTAGGCCAATAAAATTGATCAGCAACCATAAGCAAAGTCTTCTCACGTCCAAAATGTCCCATCAAACCACCGGCATGGGATTCCTGCAATAACAACAAACGCACAGACGACTCGGGAATACATAGTTTGTTACCTCTAAACAAGTACCCTTCATGTATATGATATTTTTCCCATGCTTTCACATCTGTACACAGATTATATGGTGTGGAAAATCAGGATCAGTAGCATATAAGTCACGCAAACTCTCTAAACCGGAAACTTTAACATCCAAGTGTGTCAATAACATACTTTTTCGAGATAGAGATCAGCAACAACATTATCTTTACCCTTCGTATACTTAATGATGTATGGAAAAGACTCAATAAATTCAACCCATTTAGCATGTCGTTTATTTAAATTGGACTGACTTTTCAAAAAATTTAATGCCTCATGATCAGAATGTATGATGAATTCTTTTGGCCACAAATAATGTTGCCAAACCTCAAGAACACGGACAAGAGCATATAATTCTTTATCATAAACAGGATAATTCAATCGTGCACCATTCAATTTTTCAGAAAAATGTGCAATCGGTCTACCCTCTTGCATCAACACACCCCCAATACCAAGTCCACTAGCGTCACATGCAACCTCAAATTGTTTAGTGAAATCCGGAAATGCAAGTAAAGGTGCAGCAATCAAACGATGTTTTAGTTCATCAAAAGCATTTTCTTTGGCTGTGCCCCACACAAAGTCAACACCTTTCTTTGTAAGCTCATTTAAAGGTGCAGCAACTGTACTAAAATCCTTCACAAAATGCCTATAGAAACCAGCAAGACCATGAAAGCTTCGTACTTGACTAACATTCAATGGCGTAGGCCAATTCTTTATAGCAGAAATTTTAGATTCATCTACCTCAACTCCATGTGCAGAAACAACATATCCTAAAAATGTCACCTTATCTTTGTAAAATGTGCACTTATCAAGATTACCATAAAGCTTGGCCTCACGCAACACATGCAAGACTTGTCGAATATGAGCAATATGTTCAGATTCATTGCGACTGTAAATAAGGATATCATCAAAATAAACAACCACAAACTTGTCAATAAAATGTCTCAAAACATGGTTCATTAGTCTCATGAAAGTACTAGGCGCATTAGTCAACCCAAAAGGCATAACTAACCACTCATATAATCCAAATTTAGTTTTGAAAGCAGTCTTCCATTCATCCCCTTCCTTCATTCTTATTTGATGATAACCACTACGCAAATCAATTTTAGAAAACAACACAGCACCACTCAATTCGTCTAGCATATCTTCTAACCGTGGAATAGGATGACGATATCAAATAGTAATTTTATTAATTGCTCTACAATCTACGCACATGCGCCATGTACCATCTTTTTTAGTAACTAAAATGGCAGGAACAGCACAAGGACTTAAACTCACACGAATGTACCCTTTGTCGAGAAGCTCTTGTACTTGTTTCCGAATTTCTTTTGTCTCGTCAGGGTTGGTGCGGTATGGCGCACGGTTGGGCAGTGACGCTCCTGGAATCAAATCAATTTGATGCTCTATCCCTCGCAATGGTGGCAAACCAGCAGGGATCTCCTCCGGAAACACATCACTGAATTCCTGCAAAACATTAGAGACATCAATGGAGAGAGGGGTCATATCATTAGAAAACAAAATTTCACCCTTGCACATAAGTACAAGAGATACAGCTGTAGGATCCTCACAAAACTCCCTCAAATCTGATTTGGTGGCTAGCATTACTAATGAATTCACTCCCTCACGTTTCTTTTTACCACTCAGATTTGGCTTGTGGCTCTTGCTCACTGAAAGTGGAGTCTCTCGCCTATCTAATCTCTCACGCTCTTTGTCACAATTGACTTTAAATTTCTGGCGAGGCTCATTGACAATATGTTGCGGTGTCATAGGTTGCAAAGTAATTTCCTTGCCATTCCAATTCAGGCTATAAGTGTTGGCTCTCCCATTGTGATGAACATCGCGATCATATTGCCAAGGGCGGCCCAACAGCAAGTGACATACAGTCATAGGAACCACATCACATTCAACGGTATATTTATATGGTCCAATCTGAAACTCTACTTGCACCATGTAGCTTATCTTCATCTCTCCACTATCACTCAGCCACTGAATGTAATAAGGATTGGGGTGCGGAAAGTATTTCAGGTTTAGCTTGGTACAGAGCTCTTTGCTAGCCAAGTTATGACAACTACCGCCATCAATAATAACTTTGCACGCTTTGCCAGGACCAATGATGGCCTTTGTTTGAAACAAATTATACCGCTGATCTGCACAACTAGGAGTAACACTCAATACCTTTGGCAAGCAAACAATAGTGGGTAAATGTGTCGCATAAGCATCTAATGAGCCATCCTCATCTTCCTCCCAACAATCTGATTCTGGATCAGCATCATCCCCGGTCTCGTACTCAGCAGTTTCTTCATTGATCAACATAACCTTTCTATTGGGGCAATCTTTCTTGAAGTGACCCCGGCCACCACATGTATGACAATTCATGTCCCTATTTCTGGGTGTGGAAATAGAGGAGCCAGCAGCACTAGCAGCAGGTTGTGATGGCTTCTTAGCATCCGAAACCATCAAATCTGATTTATACGAAGTATTCCCATGGAATCCAGTAGTAGAGTTATGTGTAGGCTCCACACTAGGTGTTGTCCGCGGTGGAAAACGACCTCTATTCACTGAAGAACGAGGTGCAAACATGGCATCATCAACCAACTGCAATTCTACCTCACGTGCTTGATGTAATAAATCTGTCATGTCAAAGTACTGGTGATGTCGAACAATGCGCTTGATGTTATAATTCAAACCAGCAAGGAAACGCTGCATTGTTTGTTCGGGCTGTTCACGCACTCGAGCACGCTGCATGAGCAACTCCATCTCCTGAAAATAATCATCAACAGACAAGGGGCCTTGCTTCAAATTCTGCAATCTGTCATAAAGAGAACGAATATAGTTGCGTGGGACAAAACGACCACGCAACTCCTCCTTCATGGCTCTCCATGTGACAATGGGTGGATAACCATCTTCAATTCTGGACTGCACCAAGTTATCCCACCAAATCAAAGCATAATCATCAAAATCAGAAGATGCTAACTTTATTTTCTTGTCCTCTGTGTACTCATGCATACGCCATAAATTTTCCACTTTCAGCTCCCAATTGAGATACTCTTCAACTTCAGTAGAACTCACAAATTTGGGCATGGTAAATTTTGGTTTGCCCAGCCCATCCTCATCACGTTGGACTGGTTGTGCAAAATTATTATCATCACATTGACGACGCACACGGTGGGGAGCAAATCCACGGCCTCCACCAGCTTGGTCTCCACCACGCCCTCCATTACCACGACCAACAGCTTGGCTAGTGAGATGGTCTCGAACATTGGAGGTGTGAGCATCACTACCACCTTGTACACCATTATCATCATGCTGACAATGTTGTTGACAATCAACCGATGCTTGCAAAGTTGTCATAGCTCGCAGCATTGCAGTGAGAGTTTGCTGAACTTCAGTAACTTGTCGTTGTGTGTCAGTGATGGTTTCAGTGGCATCTTTGAGGCCCAACTCCACATTCTGAACACCCTCATGAAGAGGATTTGTTGCATTCAAAATTTGTCGTTGAAGTTGATCACGAAGAGCCTCATATTCATTCCAATGTACCACATCAGTAGGACTCTTTTTCTGTGTCATATCGATCTCCTTTAAATACATGATTAGCCCGCACAATAAAAAAATGTATATATATGTGGAAAACACTCAACTCACTTAAAACTGACAGAAACAAGGTATCTTACCGTTCCAAAGTGAATTAATATAGCTTACCAACTTGTATGGGCAGAACTTGCACGGATGTGATGTAGCGAATATTGAGGGTCAATACTATCACACGACAAACCAGGGTATATGGTGGAGCTTGGTTGGGATACCTAACAACACCAATTTGCAAATCCTAGTGCTGATCGTATGACAACGAGAAACAAGATGGAACACAACGGTGGAGGGGAAATGGCCAAATGCAACTCAGAAAATGAGCTCAAACAATGATGTATGTTGGATTAATGCTCATGTTGCAGTGAACAAGGATGGATGCTTGCAAATAGTTCAGGTTATAACAGGCACAAGACTGCTCAATCTAAACAAGCTCCAAAACTGAAACTTAAAGCATGAAATTCTAGGCCGCTTTTTTTACTCTTCTTGCTTCTTTTTTTTACACTTTGAACTTGATAACAAAAATAAATACTTAGATGCAACAAGGAAAACGACCAGCAACTAGAAATTGAAAAATGATGCCATCTAGGTGGCAAAAATCTACACCTGATATATGTATTTTTATGGCTTTTTCTGGATAGGACAAAAAAAACTAATCTATGGGATGAAAAATTGCTCACTGAGTGAACACTGGAATCTGATACCAAGATGATGAGGGGGTAGCCCGATCTTCTCGATGAACACGACAATGGGTGTGAAGATAACTTGTGAGACGCTCACGAACTCTCCGGTTGTTCCCCTGCTGCCAATGCAACAGATCTCAACCCTATGGTTATTCGCAACACCACACACTTGTGCCCGTAACAGCCGACCACGAAGCAGTTTGCAATCAACCAATTCCCAATGGAACGACAGATTACACTTGATTTTCAGAACAGAAGAATCACCAGATCGCAAAAAAATAGTGAAGGAAAAAATACTCCAGATCAAAACAAAGTGGAATATTTAATTTCAGTGAATGCATACAGCAATTCAGTCTTGAATATTTTGATCATCCCTAAAGCCACGACCCACAAGGGTATACATAGTAGGACTCCTGGACGTACAAAGCATGTTCGGTAACAAATAAATCACAGCGCTAGCTTTCCTAATTAAAACAGACTCCATTTGGAAAGAAACAGAAATGGCTGTCAACTTGATGTGGTTGCCACAGCCTGTATATGTCTTTCCATAAAATGAGGCCATACTCATTGGAAAGTATGTATAATTATCTTTCCAACAGATATATATTTGCATGATTCGGAGTTCGGGAAAGAAATCTGTAGCTGTTTCAAATTTTGAGCTTTTGTTGCCATAACCGAACCCGAATTGATTTTCATGATTAATTCTTTAATGGTGGTGGTCCTGCCTCCCTCTCCTCCCCCACATACTCCTTGATGTGGGGATCCAACTTGCAATTAGCTTCGAATATATCCTCTCCTTCACATGCTATAGATGTTTCAGCCTCAAATCTGATCATGCAAACATGCAAAGATTGAGGTAGTATAAAATTCTCATTTGTAAAAGTATTATATTCAACTAGGAGTGAATTCACCTGGTGTTCTAATAATTTGGCACGTGCTCTTGTAATTGATCCAATACGTATATCACTGGGTTCATGTTGAACATCAACTGGACCAGCAATGTCATGAATAGGAGAAAATGGTAAAGAGTTAGGGATGACCTCATCATCTGTAGTCCGGACTTGTCCGGATGCAGTCCGGACTAGTACGTTGTGGACTTGTCTGCTGCATCCCGGACTAATTAAGGTATCCGGACTTGTCCGGCCTATAGGGCGGACTAGTACGATCTTTGAAGGCTGAAAAATTCCTATATATTAGAATTTCACCAAGCGTGATTGATGTAAATTTACTTTCACCTTCTATTAGATAAATATGGTTAATATATCAAAGCACACAATTAGATGATGACCACAATATATCTAAAAATAATGTGAGAGAAAATTAGAAGGGGAACAAGTTTTCACAATCGTTCATATTTTTGAAGTTTGTGAAAATTTCTAAAGATTCCAACTACTAGCATTCATATGTGCAACATTTCAAGCCACATTCCTAGAGTCTAGGATGTTTAGCTCATTTCGAAGTTCACAAAACCGTTTTTCATCTAGTGGCTTGGTGAAAATGTCAGCTAGTTGTTTTTCTGCTCTAACATATGAGATAGCTATGTCCCCCTTTATAGAATGGTCTCTCAAGAAGTGGTGTCGGATGTCTATGTGTTTGGTCATAGAGTGTTCAACAAGGTTATGGGCAATCTTAATGGCACCCTCATTGTCGCATAGGAGTGGAATATGGTTCATATTGTAACCATAATCCCTTAAAGTTTGTCGCATCTAAAGAAGTTGAGCACAACAACTTCCGGCTGCAACATACTCCGCTTCGGCTGTGGAAAGGGCAATGGAATTTTGTTTCTTGGATGACCATGATACTAGGGACCTACCCAAGAATTGGCAAGTCCCGGAAGTGTTTTTTCTATCTACTTTACATCCGACGTAATCCGCGTCGGAATATCCGATGAGATTAAACTTAGACCCCTTTGGATACCACAACCCTAGGTTTGGTGTGTGAACTAAATATCTTAAGATTCTTTTAACGGCAATTAAGTGACATTCTTTAGGGGAGGCTTGAAACCTTGCACACAAGCATACACTAAGCATGATATCGGGCCTAGATGCACAAAGATAAAGCAATGAACCAATCATAGAGCGATATACCTTTTGATCCACTCTTGGTCCATCTTCATTGAGATTGAGGTGCCCGTTCGTTGGCATTGGTGTCTTGATGGGTTTGGCCTTGTCCATGTCCAACTTCTTGAGTATGTCTTGTGTGTACTTTGTTTGACTAATGAGTGTGCCTTCCTTGAGTTGCTTGACTTGAAATCCTAGGAAGAACTTCAACTCCCCCATCATGGACATCTCAAACCTATCCGTCATTATCTTACTAAACTCATTACAAAAAGATTTGTTAGTCGAACCAAATATAATGTCATCGACGTATATTTGGCACACAAACAGATCATCGTCCACTTTTTTGTGAAAAGAGTGTAATCCGCTTTGCCTATCCTAAAACCATTGTCGATAAGAAAGTCTCTAAGACACTCATACCAAGCTCTAGGAGCTTGTTTGAGGCCATAGAGAGCCTTATGTAATTTAAACACATGATTAGGATATTCTTGATCTTCAAACCTGGGTGGTTGCTCCATGTACACCTCCTCCTTGATTGGACCGTTGAGGAAGGCGCTTTTCACATTCATTTGATAAAGATTGAAATCATGGTGAGTAGCATAGGCCAATAGAATACGAATTGACTCAATCCTAGCTGCGGGAGCAAAGGTTTCATCAATGTCCAAACCTTTGACTTGAGCATATCCCTTTGCCACAAGTCGTGCCTTATTCCTTGTCACCACTCCGCGTTTGTCTTTCTTTTTGCGGAACATCCACTTGGTTCCTACCACATTTGCGTTTGGTCACTTCACCAACTCCCATACTTGGTTTCTTGTGCAGTTGTTCAACTCCTCTTGCATGGCCACCACCCAATCTAGATCCTTTAGTGCTTCTTCCACCCTAAATGGTTCCAAGGAGGATACAAAAGAGTAATGCGCACAAAAGTTAACCATTCGAGATCGTGTTGTTACCCCTTTTGTGATATCTCCAAGGATGTTGTCAACGGGGTGATTCCGTTGAATGCTTTGATGAACCCTTGGGTGAGGCACTTGAGTTTTTGAGTGTTCTTCTTCTTATTCGTCTCCCCCTTGATCAATGTCATGGTCTTGATCTTCTCCTTCTTGAACTTGACCGTCTTGATCTTGGGGTTCTTGAGTTTGATTTTGTGTGAGAGGCGCCGATTGTGATGAACTTGGAGCATCTTGGCCTACATCTTCTTGAGGATGGACATCTCCAAGCCACATTCTTCTTAGTGCTACACATGGTGCTTTGTAACACCCCAAAAAAACCGCTAAAGAGGGGAATTTAAAAATTTTTGGACGTATTGCATGTGGTGCAGAAATTTAAATTCAAACTAGAATTCAAATCAAAACGGAAAAAGAAAAGGAAAAAGAAAAAGAAAATCTGGAACCGGCCAGTTGGCCAAAACCCGCCAGCCGGCCCAAGACCGCCCCGCCCCCCCCCCCCCCCCCCGCGCCAGCCCAAACCCGCGCCCCCTCTCTCCCTCTCACTGACACGCGGGGCCCGCGTGTCATCCCTCTCCCCGCGCGCCCCAACGGCCCCGTCTCTCTCTCTCGCGCCCGATCGCAACCACCCTCCCGAACCCCGCGCTCGCAGCCCTGATCTTCAGCCCCGGGCGATGCTACTTATCCAAACTGACCCACCGCCGCCTCTCTTCGTGCAATTCACGCAAGGAAACTCGCCGAATTCCCCAGCGCCGCTCCACCTTTCTCTCCGGTGAGAACCGATCATCCCCCACCGAAAAACCTTCGGATCTCTTCGTTTTTCGTTGGACTAACGAGCTCGCCGTGCTCCACCGAAGTTTCGTGCCCTAGCATCGGTTTCGACGAGCACCGAGGAGCAGCTTCAACTATCGTCGTCGCAGAGCCGAATTCCGACCTTCCCAAGCCCGAGAAACCCCTAGGTGAGGTCCCCTATCCCTCCGCAGTCGATCCGTGTGAAAACTGCAAGTTTTAACGTATAGCGGCAAGGAACCGAAACTGCCGCCGCGCGCGCGGGCTGGCTCCAGCCAGGGCGACGTAGCCCCTTGGGGGTCGTTTATTTTAAATCGCATGGTAGAAATAAAACCGACGCGTACCGGTTCGGCGATCTAATCTGAGCCGTCTATTTTAAATCGGACGGTCCACGTCGGCCCCGCATTATAAAGGTCAGGATTCTTACGCGCTACCCCCTGGGGAGCTCGGAAAACACGAGCTAGCCCCGGAAACTTCTGATCTAGCCCCTGGACCTTCAAAAATTCATGTAAATTCATTTAAAAATCAGTTTTAGCCCCTGGACTTAATAAAAATTAGGAAAAACCCCTCTGTTATGTGTAGTTAGACCCCTGGAAATTTTAGGAAATGGTAAATTAGACCCTGCAGTAGGGTGGATTTACCTTTTTGACCCTATAGGATATTAAATTCAGAAATTTGAATATGTGATTAGTATTTAAATTTAAAAGGTAAGGCAAACACATGTGCAAATTCAAATTTAAACTCTCCTAGCACTTGGAAAACTTTAGAATGAGTTAAAAATATATTTTAGGCTGAAATGAAATCTGCCTAAGTGTTGCTCATTTTTATTTTCTCTAGAGATACATTTTAGGCTAGGAAATCATTCTAAAAACTAGTAAAATAAATTTAATTTGTTCCACATCAGAGAGGAAGTTCAAAAATATACTATCGAACATTTTAGATCAGAACCTATTCTGTTTAGATGATGTGTCCTACTATTTTCATGGTAAAGTTCACTTTTAGGCATAGAAAATAAATCTAAAAATATAGGAAAATAAGTATGCATAATTAGAAAATGATAAATGAGGTCTCCAAATCCAAAAACTTCAATTTAGGACTTTGTAGAAGATCTGAAAACCTATTTGGAGTAGGAAATTACCTTTCATGCAAACTTGGTAGCTAAGAAGTGTATTAATTAAATATAAAGAATTTGCTCAAATTGGAAATTCATATATAGTATGCAAACAGAAATCTGAATACAAAAGTTAGAAATCATATACATATGTTTAAAAGTGCATGTAGGCCAAAAATCAACACATGTAGAGTAACCACAACACTTAGAAATGTGAATGACTTTCATAGGTATGTATGTGTGGTTTGCATGAAGTGAAAGTGTGAACTATGTCTTATGGATTGTTGTTTTCTTTTGCTATGTGTATTGGCATGAGTAGAACCTACCCCAGAGCAAGTTCTCCCCTTCCAAGACCAAGATTTCCATTCCCAGAGCAGCAGGAAGAAGGCAAGTGTACTTGACCACTTTGATTCTATGCTAGGATGTGTAGATAGAATTATTTGCATTGTCAATTGAAATATGAAACCCATGCTAGGAAGTTTCCCTAGAATTGCATTATCATGTTTCCTTGTAGCGTGGGTTGGGAGTTGTTTTATTATGTCATTCATTCATATTACTTATGCTTAGCCATGCTTAGAATGGGATAAGTGGGATATGAGATCATCAACTTGTTTACCTTACTCTTGAATGAGACATTATGAGTTATGTAGAGGTAGGGATCGAGGCAAGTTGGATGATTTGGTTGGTGCTGGGTGCACGAGACTCGGGTTTGTATTTAGTTCTTGCCTGGGTCCTAAGGACCGGTTCATGGAGCATGTAACCTGGCTTTACCATGCCAACCACATGCTGAGATGGGGCAGCTTGGCCAATTAATTAGGTGTATCCCCGGCGTAGTACGGGTGTGTTGGATGGTGCAGGGAATAGGTGTCAGCTGGACTACCATATGAACCGCAAGGCTCAAGAGGGGGCCACTACAGCGGGGTTGGAGCTTGTATGCTGTTAGGGGTGAAACCTCAGTGGGCCCATGCTTGTCGGGAATCCCTTTGTAAAGGCCTCGTAGTGATCTCCTGGCTACACACTTGGGAAGTGTGAATGTGGTTCGCGGCCACTGGCATAATGGAGGTTCTTTTAGTCCACCCGGCAACGGGGGATGAAATCACTACATGTGGGTACAGTGGTGCAAACTCTGCAGAGTCAAAACTGTCATGACAGCCGTGCTTACGGTCAAGAGAGGCTTGGACTTATTCATGATTAGAGGATGATGAATTGGGAAGTTATGGATGTTAAGTGGGAAGCTTAACATTGGAGATGAGACTATGTTTACTTGATATTGATGATGGGTTGAGGGATTGGGACCATCTCACCTGTGTAGTAATGTAGGTGCTTAATAAGCTAAGGTGAAAGGTATTAATTGCGTAGTGCTTTAACCATGAGTTCAACCTCTCCTTGCTCTAGCCATGCATGACATAACTTTCCCACACTTGCTGAGTACCCACGGTACTCAAACTTGCTTTTCTGTTGGTTTATATTGCTGCTCAGGTCAAGAGAATGATGTGGTGTTTAATGACCAAGACTTTGGTCCCGAGGAAGGATTCTAGGTTCACGGAGTCCCCCGGGCAACGCCTGTGACGGAGCCTACAAGACTTACATTCCGCTGCCGTTTTATTTACATGTTATGAACTTATTATCGTCCATCGAGACGTATGCTATGTAAGACTTATTTATATTCGAACACCTGGCTTGTAATATGATGATGCTTCACTATTTGTTGTCACATGTATGAGAAAATGATCCTGGCATACATGTTATATTCACTCGGTTGTTCTTCGGAGAAACCGGGTGTGACAGAAGTGGTATCAGAGCCAAGGTTGCCCGTAGGAACATGGACCTAGGTAGAAATGACGTATTTAAGGACCCTATTTTATTAAAAACTATTTTACAAAGGTGTGGGTTGAAAGTGTTATTTAATGGGGTCACTTTATTCATCTTGCTCCAACTTTTATTCAAAATACAATTTTTGTTTAACTCTTATCTAACTTAATTTTAAATGCTTTATGTTTTAGATGGTTCGCATGATCCGCACTGCCCGCAAGTCCACCGGAGGGAGAGTTCCGGTAGTTGCCCTTGCCTTAAGAGAGGAGAACCGTCCGGTGACGTACCACTCCTACGAATTGGTAGTAGGAGGCTTATTGCGCCGTCTCCGGCGTATGCTCCACACCGCCGGCAATACGGGCAAGCTAATCTTACACTACAGCTCCACCCGGACCATCCGTGAGAAGCGGGAAGAATGGAGTTCAGAAATGAGGATTATCCATGAAAATCAACCGCTCAAGATCCACCGCTCTCCAGCTTGTCGGGCGACACAGGTCGATGCTGAGAAGGATGTCACCTAGGAGGCCATTACCTGCCAGAGTTACATCAACCGTCGCCACCTAGATAGGACGGAGTACATGTATGTCCTCCAGCGAGAGAGTGGCACCGCGGAGTACAAGTACCCGCCAGTGCAGCAGGGGACTTCCCATGAGCACATGGACCTGTGCTTGGAGGATGCTGCTATGCTCAACACTCGACTGTAGGAGTGCCAGCAGGAGCTTCAGGATGTTCGTGACACCCTGAAGGAGACTGAGGCATTGCTTCGCGCCAGCTTGAGGGCGAGAGAAAAAGGAGATGAGAATGAACTGTGAGTCACCGTAACTGACACGTGGACTCCTGACTCCCCAGACCGCCGGGCGAGCAGGCGTCACCGCACTTCTCCACCAGCAGCTTCCCCACCCAAAGCAGAATTGGAGGGCAGCCACAATAATGAGGAAGACCCCGAAGATCCAGCTCAGTGATACGAGTCGTTTAGAGTTCTTTCCCTTAATTCAGCAGGTTATCGAGTAGTCGAGTCAATACCTTAGTTATTTGTGTGTTAATGTTTGGTGTGTGACGTGAGTTGTGGAAGCCATGGGCATTTGTCCACGACCTCGACTTTAGGTTGCTTTGCTTTGATGTGTGAACCCCTATGAATTAAGAGTGCATTTATTTTCACGTAAGATGTGACTCCCAAAAATCCACGTGAAACCCTCAGAAAATGTTTAATATATTAAGGCCTCAAAAGTTTACGTTTAAATAAGCAATTTGGGAAGTTAATACGTAATGCTTTAAGATTAACATTTAGTTGATCATGATAGATGGCTGGAAGAGGAAAGGGTCGTGGTGCCAACCCCACCAACAACAACGATGAGGCCGGCAACCCTCATCTTTCTGGAGGACAAGACAGGGGTGGTCGCCGTGAAGGAGCTGATCCTATCCACCAAATGCTTGAAAATCAGAATCAGCTCATCCAGAGCCTAACTCAAGTGGTGGCCAACTTGCACCAAGCTCTACCCCCACAAGCTGCACCACGCCAACCAAGGTTGAGTGAGTTTCTGGGGACCCAACCTCCAAAGTTTGCAAGTGGTGCTGAACCTCTGGAGGCAGATGACTGGCTAAAGACCATTGAGAGCAAGATGAGGATCATACAATGCCAAGGGTATGAGAGGGTGCTGTTTGCCTCTCACCAATTGCATGGACCTGCTGCTGATTGGTGGACCGCTTACGTGGTAGCCCATCATGACCCCGATAACATCACTTGGGAAGAGTTCAAGCGCAGTTTCCGCAACCATTACATACCAAGGGGTGAACTCAAAAACAAGAGGAAGGAGTTCTTGGGACTGCATCAAGGAAACATGACCATGAGGGAATACCTCACTAAGTTCACCCAACTGTCCCGTTACGCACCACGGGACATCGAAACTGATGAGCAAAAATAGAACTGTTTTGTGGAAGGACTTACTATGGAAATGCAATGTGCAATGTCCTCCAACGAGTATTAAAGCTTCCAAAAGATGGTAGACAGAGCATTTGTCGTGGAGAGGAAGCTGAAGGCCTTGGAAAATGAAAACAAGAGGAAAGCGGGATGGTCACACCAAGCCTCAGGTAGCAACACACGCCCACGTCTGATGCAGCAACCCGTAGGGCAGACGAGCCGTGCTGTGGTACCCTACTCAGCACCCGGAGGGTACAACCCGAATTTCAGGCCTCCGTCAGCACCAGCACAACCGCAACGTCAGTTGGTGCAGCAGCCATGCCCCACATATCAACCTCGACCAGCAGGACAAGGACCACCGAACCAACCCCAAGACAACAAAGGCCAGGCACCTAAGGTTGGGGTGCAATGCTTCAATTGTGGTGAAGTAGGGCACTACGCCCATAAGTGCCCAAAGAAGAAGCCCATGCAGCCACAACAGGAGAATGTGACGCGAGGACGGGTGAACCACGTGACCATGGAGGAAGCGCAAGAGGCACCTGACGTGGTAATTGGTAAGTTTCCTGCCAACTTACACATTGCAACCCTGTTGTTTGATTCTGGTGCCACCCACTCGTTCATTGCTCAAGGGTTTGTTAATAAGCATGATCTAGCAACAACACAAATGAACCATATGCTAGCAGTAAACTCTCCAGGGGGAGAAATAAGGACAAGACAAGTGTGTCCCAAAGTGAATCTCGACATTAATGGGGTAGTATTTACTGCAAACCTCATAGTGATAGACTCACAAGGCATAGATATTATTTTGGGTATGGATTGGTTGACCAAACATAAGGGAATCATCCATTGTTCGACAAGAACGGTGGAACTAACTCACCATAGTGGCACAAGAGTGAAGTTCATAACTGTACAAGAACCTAGGAGGGACCTTAAACTAAATCACGTTGAGGTGGAAGTGGAAGAGATCAGGATCATCAGAGAATATCCAGACGTTTTTCCGGAGGAGTTGCCAGGTATGCCCCCCGATCGTGAAGTGGAATTCACGATTGAGCTAGTGCCTAGAACAGCCCCAATATACAAGAGGCCTTATCGGATGGACTCCAAACAGCTGGAAGAGCTCAAGGAGCATATAAGAGAATTGACAGAGAAGGGGTATATTCGTCCTAGTTCCTCACCATGGGGAGCTCCAGTGATATTTGTGCCCAAGAAGGACGGAACCCAAAGGTTATGCGTAGACTACCGTGCTTTGAATGAAGTAACCATCAAGAACAAGTACCCATTATCCCGCATTGAAGACTTATTTGATCGGCTGAGGGGAGCTTGTGTGTTCTCAAAAATTGATCTCAGGTCGGGATACCACCAACTTAAGATAAGACAAACCGATATTCTAAGGACAGCTTTCGTATCTCGGTACGGGCTGTATGAATACACCGTCATGCCATTTGGGCTAACTAATGCCCCGGCATACTTAATGTATCTCATGAAAAAGGTATTCATGGAATATTCGGACAAATTTGTGGTGGTTTTCATTGATGACATTCCTGTCTTCTCTAAAGATGAAGAAGAACATGAGGGACATTTAAGGTTGGTGTTGCAAAAGCTGAGAGAACACCAACTATATGCCAAGTTGAGCAAGTGTGAGTTTTGGTTGAAGAGAGTTCCCTTCTTAGGACATATATTCTCGGAGGGAGGAATCTCCGTAGATCCCGCCAAGATCGAGGATGTGCAGAAGTGGAAGACCCCCGAAAATGTCAGGGAAGTTTTAAGCTTCTTAGGATTGGCTGGGTATTATCGACGGTTTATCGAGGGTTTCTCCAAGATTTTGAGACCCCTCACCAAATTGTTAGATAAGGGAATCACATTCACATGGACACCGTAGTGCGAGACGAGTTTTCAAGAATTGAAGAAAAGATTGACAACAGCCCCAGTGCTAGTTATGCCGGATATGCAGAAGAATTTTTCGGTGTACTGCGATGCATCTGGACACGGGTTGGGATGTGTTCTCATGCAAGAGGGGCATGTCGTGCCCTACGCGTCCCGGCAGCTCCAAAAACACGAGAAGAACTATCCTACACATGACCTAGAGCTAGCCGCAGTGGTACACGCATTGAAGATCTAGCGGCATTACTTGATGGGGAAGAGGACAAAGATATATACGGATCATAAGAGCTTAAAGTATATTTTCACACAGCTAGATCTCAACCTCAGACAAAGGAGATGGTTAGAGATAATCAACGACTTTGATGTGGGCATCAACTATCATCCTGGGAAAGCGAACGTCGTGGCAGATGCTTTAAGCCGAAATGTGCAGGTCAATAGGCTGAGCTTAAAGGACATGCCTACAGAATTGAAGGAAGAGGTTGTAAAACTCAATCTATGTTTGGTGAATAGTGGTGAGGCCATCGCCATGGATGTGGACTCCACATTAGAGCAAGACATACGCAACTGTCAGAAGAATGACGAGAAGATACAAGAGATTAGAGAACTCATCAAAAAGAATAAAGCCCCTGGGTTCAGAGAGGATGAACAAGGTACGGTGTGGCATGGGAAAAGAATATGTGTGCCTGAAGTAAAGGAAATCCGTGAATTGATTTTGAAGGAAGCTCTTGATTCCGACTATTCCATTCATCCTAGGAGTACGAAGATGTATCATGACCTCAAGAGCAGATTTTGGTGGTATGGCATGAAGCGAGATGTCGCGGAACATGTTGCCCTATGTGACACATGTCAGTTGGTGAAAGCAAAACATCAACGACCCACGGGACTATTGCAACCACTCAAAGTGCCTGAATGGAAATGGGAAGAAATAGGTATGGACTTCATAGTGGGACTACCCAGGACCCAATCGGGATATGATTCGATATGGGTCATCGTCGACAGGCTAACCAAGGTAGCTCATTTCATCCCCGTGAAAGAAAGCTACAGCGGATCCAGATTGGCGGAATTGTACATGTCAAGGATCGTGTGTTTCCATGGAGTGCCAAAGAAGATAGTGTCGGACCGAGGGACACAGTTCACCTCCAGGTTCTGGCAGAAGTTACATGAAACAATGGGAACTCATCTAAATTTTAGTTCTGCCTATCACCCCCAGACTGACGGGCAGACGGAAAGAACCAATCAGATCCTTGAGGATATGCTGAGATCTTGTGCGCTCAAGAACAATAGGAGTTGGGATAAGAACTTACCGTATGCAGAGTTCTCCTATAACAACAGCTATCAGGCTAGTATGAAGATGTCACCATTTGAGGCTTTGTATGGGAGGAAGTGCCGAACTTTACTATTTTGGAACCAAACAGGGGAAAGTAAAGTGTTTGGGCCCGAAGTACTACAAGAAGCCGAGGCGAAAGTGAGGGAAATCCGCAACAACTTGAGGATTGCACAGACCCGACAAAAGAGCTATGCCAATGTATGGAGAAGAGAGCTCGTTTTCAACGTGGGGGACTATGTCTATCTCAAGGTGTCCCCTATCCGAGGACTTCGTCGGTTCAAGGTGAAAGGGAAGTTATCACCTCGATACATCGGACCCTTTCAGATTCTGGAGTGGAAAGGCGAAGTGGCATATCAACTAGAACTACCGACTCGCCTATCGGATGTGCACGATGTATTCCATGTGTCACAGCTCAAGAAATGTCTAAGAATGCCTGGAGATATGTTACCCATGAATGAGGTTGACGTAAGAGAGGATCTGTCTTCTGCCGAGCAACCGGTCAAGGTTTTGGAGACAATGGAACGCCTCACAAGAAATAAAAGAATCTGGATGTGCAAGGTGCAGTGGAAGCATCACTCGGAAGAGGAAGCCACATGGGAGCGAGAAGACAGTTTAAGGCACAGTTTCCGGAATTGTTTTCCTAGAACCACCAATCTCGAGGACGAGATTTCTTTTAAGGGGGTAGAGCTGTAACACCCCAAAAAAACCGCTAAAGAGGGGAATTTAAAATTTTTTGGACGTATTGCATGTGGTGCAGAATTCAAATTCAAACTGGAATTCAAATTCAAATCAAAACAGAAAAAGAAAAGGAAAAAGAAAAATAAATAGAAAACCCGGAACCGGCCAGTGGGCCGAAACCCGCCAGCCAGCACAAGACCCCCCCCCCCCCCCCCCGCACCAGCCCAAACCTGCGCCCCCTCTCTCCCTCTCACTGACACGCAGGGCCCGCGTGTCATCCCTCTCCCCGCGCGCCCCAACGGCCCCGTCTCTCTCTCTTGCGCCCGATCGCAACCACCCTCCCAAACCCCGCGCTCGCAGCCCTGATCTTCGGCCCCGGGCGATGCTACTTATCCAAACCGACCCGCCGCCGCCTCTCTTCGTGCAATTCACGCAAGGAAACTCGCCGAATTCCCCAGCGCCGCTCCACCTTTCTATCCGGTGAGAACCGATCATCCCCCACCGAAAAACCTTCGGATCTCTTCGTTTTTTGTTGGACTAACGAGCTCGCCGTGCTCCACCGCCTCCAGGGAGCCCTGCACGTGAAGGAAGCGACAAGTTTCGCGCCCTAGCATCGGTTCCGACGAGCACCGAGGAGCAGCTTCAACTATCGTCGTCGCAGAGCCGAATTCCGACCTCCCCAAGCCCGAGAAACCCCTAGGTGAGCTCCCCTACCCCTCCGCAGTCGATCCGTGTGAAAAACTACAAGTTTTAACGTATAGCGGCAAGGAACCGAAGCTGCACCGGCGAGATCGCCGCCCCTGCCGCCGCGTGCCGCCGCGCGCGCGGGCTGGCTCCGGCCAGGGCGACGTGGCCTCATGGGGGGCGTCTATTTTAAATCGCACGGTAGAAATAAATCCGACGCGTACCGGTTACGCGATCTATCTGAGCCGTCTGTTTTAAATCGGACGGTCCACGTCGGCCCCACATTATAAAGGCCGGGATTCTTACGCGCTACCCCCTGGGGATCTCGGAAAACACAAGCTAGCCCCGGAAACTTCTGATCTAGCCCCTGGACCTTCAGAAATTCATGTAAATTCATTTAAAAGTCAGTTTTAGCCCCTGGACTTAATAAAAATTAGGAAAAACCCCTCTGTTATGTGTAGTTAGATCCCTGGAAATTTAGGAAATAGTAAATTAGACCCTGCAGTAGGGTGGATTTACCTTTTTGACCCTATAGGATATGAAATTCAGAAATTTGAATATGTGATTAGTATTTAAATTTAAAAGGTAAGGCAAACACATGTGCAAATTCAAATTTAAACTCTCCTAGCACTTGGAAAACTTTAGAATGAGTTAAAAATAGATTTTAGGCTGAAATGAAAGCTGCCTAAGTGTTGCTCATTTTTATTTCCTCTAGAGATACATTTTAGGCTAGGAAATAATTCTAAAAACTATTAAAATAAATTTAATTTGTTCCACATCAGAGAGGAAGTTTAAAAATATACTATTGAACATTTTAGATCAGAACCTATTCTGTTTAGATGATGTGTCTTACTATTTTCATAGTAAAGTTCACTTTTAGGCATAGAAAATAAATCTGAAAATATAGGAAAATAAGTATGCATAATTAGAAAATGATAAATGAGGTCTCCAAATCCAAAAACTTCAATTTAGGACTTTGTAGAAGATCTCAAAACCTATTTGGAGTAGGAAATTACCTTTCATGCAAACATGGTAGCTAAGAAGTGTATTAATTAAATATAAAGAATTTGCTCAAATTGGAAATTCATATATAGTGTGCAAACAGAAATCTGAATACAAAAGTTAGAAATCATATACATATGTTCAAAAGTGCATGTAGGCCAAAAATCAACATATGTAGAGTAACCACAACACTTAGAAATGTGAATGACTTTCATAGGTATGTATGTGTGGTTTGCATGAAGTGAAAGTGTGAACTATGTCTTATGGATTGTTGTTTTCTTTTGCTATGTGTATTGGCATGAGTAGAACCTGCCCCAGAGCAAGTTCTCCCCTTCCAAGACCAAGACTTTCCATTCCCAGAGCAGCAGGAACAAGGCAAGTGTCCTTGACCACTTTGATCCTATGCTAGGATGTGTAAATAGAATTATTTGCATTGTCAATTGAAATATGAAACCCATGCTAGGAAGTTTCCCTAGAATTGCATTATCTTGTTTCCTTGTAGCGTGGGTTGGGATTTGTTTTATTATGTCATTCATTCATATTACTTATGCTTAGCCATGCTTAGAATGGGATAAGTGGGATATGAGATCATCAACTCGTTTACCTTACTCTTGAATGAGACATTATGAGTTATGTAGAGGTAGGGATCAAGGCAAGTTGGATGATTTGGTTGGTGCTGGGTGCACGAGACTCGGGTTTGTGTTTAGTACTTGCCTGGATCCTAAGGACCGGTTCAAGGAGCATGTAACCTGGCTTTACCGTGCCAACCACATGCTGAGATGGGGCAGCTTGGCTAATTAATTAGGTGTATCCCCGACGTAGTATGGGTGTGTTGGATGGTGCGGGGAATAGGTGTCAGCTGGACTACCATATGAACCGCAAGGCTCAAGAGGGGGCCACTGCAGCGAGGTTGGAGCCTCTTGTATGCTGTTAGGGGTGAAACCTCGGTGGGCCCACGCTCGTCGGGAATCCCTTTGTAAAGGCCTCGTAGTGATCTCCTGGCTACACACCTGGGAAGTGTGAATGTGGTTCGCGGCCACTGGCATAATGGAGGTTCTTTTGGTCCACCCGGCAACGGGAGATGAAATCACTACATGTGGGTACAGTGGTGCAAACTCTGCAGAGTCAAAACTGTCATGACAGTCGTGCTCACGGTCAAGAGCGGCTTGGACTTATTCATGATTAGAGGATGATGAATTGGGAAGTTATGGATGTTAAGCGGGAAGCTTAACATTGGAGATGAGACTATGTTTACTTGATATTGATGATGGGTTGAGGGATTGGGACCATCTCACCTGTGTAGTAATGTAGGTGCTTAATAAGCTAAGGTGATAGGTATTAATTGCGTAGTGCTTTAACCATGAGTTCAACCTCTCTTTGCTCTAGCCATGCATGACATAACTTTCCCACACTTGCTGAGTACCCACGGTACTCAAACTTGCTTTTCTGTTGGTTTATATTGCTGCTCAGGTCAAGAGAATGATGTGGTGTTTAATGACCAAGACTTTGGTCCCGAGGAAGGATTCTAGGTTCACGGAGTCCCTCGGGAAACGTCTGTGACGGAGCCCACAAGACTTACATTCCGCTGCCGTTTTATTTACATGTTATGGACTTATTATCGTCCATTGAGACGTATGCTATGTAAGACTTATTTATATTTGAACACCTGGCTTGTAATATGATGATGCTTCACTATTTGTCGTCACATGTATGAGAAAATGATCCTGGCATACATGTTATATTCACTCGGTTGTTCTTCGGAGAAACCGGGTGTGACATGCTTCTTCTTAATCTAGCACATATTGATCAACTTGCTCCACATGGGAGCCATTAGTTTCATCAAACACCACGTCACGTGCAATTTCAACACAACCGGAGGTTTTGTTGAAAACATGATAGGCGTAGGTGTTTGAGTCATAACTAAGTAAGAAACCTTCATCGGTTTTTGAAATGAACTTCGAAGTCCTAGTCTTCTTGTTGAGGATATAGCATTTACTCCTGAAAACACGAAAGTAAGAGATGTTGGGTTTGTTACCGGTTAGGAGCTCGTATGGAGTTTTCTTCAAAAGTCGATGGAGGTAGAGGCGGTTTGTGGCGTGGCAAGCGGTGTTGACCGCTTCCGCCCAAAACTGATCCGAAGTCTTGTACTCATCAAGCATTGTTCTTGCCATCTCTATGAGTGTGCGGTTCTTCCTTTCGTTCACCCCATTTTGTTTGGGGGAGTCGGGGGCCGAAAACTCATGCTTGATGCCCTCTTCATCCAAGAATTCTTCTACTTGGGTGTTCTTGAATTCGGAGCTTGTCACTCCTTATATTCTTGATTCTTAAGGAGAACTCGTTTTGAGCTCTCCTCAAGAACTTCTTGAGAACACCTTGAGTTTCTCCCTTATCATGCAAGAAAAGTATCCAAGTGAAGCGAGAATAGTCATCAACAATTACTAAGCCACATTTGTTAACGCCAATGCTTATGTAGGTGACGGGACCGAAGTGGTCCATGTGGAGCATCTCCGGTTGTCTTGTTGTCGTCATTACATTCTTGGCGGGATGAGCTGCTCCAATTTGCTTTCCGTCTTGACACGCGCTACAAGACCTATCTTTCTCAAAAACAAGATCCATTAGTCCACAAATGTGATCCTCCTTTAGAAGTTTTTGTAAGTTCCTCATACCAACATGGGCTAGTCTCCAATGCCACAACCATCCCATGTTGGTTTTTGCTATTAAGCATGTGTCAAGTTGAGTTTTATCCGTGGAAAAATCTACTAATTAAAGTTTTCCCTTCAACACGCCCTTAAAAGCAATTGAGTTATCACTTCTTCTAGAGACGGTCACACCCTCGTTAGTAAATAAGCAATTATAACCTTTCTCACATAATTGAGATATGGACAATAGGTTATAATCAAGTGATTCAACATGTACAACATGAGAAAGCGAGTGTTGAGAAGAGATTGCAATTTTACCGATACCGAGCACCCTTCCTTGACTATTTTCGCCAAAGTAGATGCCTTCACTTGAATCATTATTTTCTTCATACTCAACGAACATATTTCTCTCTCCGGTCATATGATTAGTGCACCCACTATCTAGCACTCATTTAGTGCCACCGGAGGAGTAGGCCTGCAAAACAATTTAGGCTTTAGCTATAGGTACCCAAACTAGTTTGGGTCCTTTGAGGTTAGTCACAAGGCATTTGGGCACCCACACACAAGTTTTTAGACTCTTGTGGAGTGGCCCAACATATTTAGCATATACTTGACCATACTTGCTCTTCATAAGAACATAAGATGCATCAAAGTTATGAAATATAATAGAGTTTTTATTTTTGGCAATCTCATGGAGGTAGATTCAAGGTCATTGTTCTTGACTTGAATTGAGTTCTCTTTGACAAAAGCTACACACTTGTTGTTATTCTTGAGGATTCTAGCATTTTGCTTCCCCCCCTAGTATAACCAAGTCCATCTTTGATGAGAGGAGATCTTGTGATCGAGTATGCACTACGTGCATATTTGATCTTCTCTTTATCAAAGATGCCACTTTTGTGTGTATTCTTGCTTTGTGCCTATTCGAGCTCATTGTTCAAGTTTAGAACAAGATTAGCACATCTGCAAGTTTTAGCGTTGGACTCCATATTTGTTGAGGAGGAGTTCTTGGAGGATGAAGTAGATGAGACACTTGACTTAAGTGAGTTGAAATGTGCTTCAAGATTCTTGTGAGTTTTGGTCAAACTCACAAGTTCATCTTGAAGTACTACATTTGTACTCTTAAGTTCAACATAAGTTTCCTTGCTCAAGGCAAGTCCACTTTCAAGTGCTCTTCTCTTTTCTCTCTCAAGTTCAAGGAGCTTCTCAATCTCAAGGTTTATTTCCTTTTCAAGGATAAGCAATTCTTCTTGTTGATTGAGAAGCTCTTCTTATTCAAATATTTCATCCGATAGTATTTGCATTTTAGCTATAGCATTTTTGTTTAAGCCCTTAAACATGAATTCATTTTCACTACTACTATCAAAGTCGTCATCATCATCAACAATATGTAACTTGGAAGGTTTAGATGTTACCTTACGGTTTCCTTCCTTTGCCATGAGGCATGTGTGGCTTGGGCTCTTCCAATCACCCTTGTTTGGCAAGAGTGATTTCTTCATAGTTGGGCTCTTGATGGCGACGGTTGCCACCTTTTCTTCATCTCCGGAAGAGGACTCTTCGTTTGAGTCCCACTCTTATCCAATGTGAGCTTGTCCATAAGCCTTCTTCTTCTTGAAGATCTTCTTGTCCTGAGGCTTCCCATCGTTCTTCTTCCTCTTGTCATCTTCCTTGCTGTGGGGGCAATTCACAATGAAATGCATGTATTCGCCACAGTTGTAACAAGTCTTCTTTGTTCTTGACTTGCCCTTGTCCTTGCTCTTGTTCACATAGTGGTGGCTTCTTCTTTTTATCATCATCCTCTTGAATCTTTTGATGAAGAAAGTCATTTCTTCATCATCCATGTCTGTGCTCTCATCATCACTCTCTTTATCATCACTTGTGATTTGTACTTCTTTTCTCTTGAACTTGGATGTGGCCTTAAGAGCTATGCCCTTCTTCTTGGATGAGGTGACCTTTGCTAGGTTGTTGACGTGTTGGGCTTCCTTCTCCATCATCTCGTGGTTGATGATCTTCCCTAGCACTTCATCCGAAGTCATCATGTGGAAGTTTGGACTTTCTCGGATCAAAGTGCATAGGGTCACATTGCGAGACATGAAGGCTCTTATCATCCTCTTGACCACCTCATGATCATTCCATTTCTTGCATCCGTACGCTCGGCTCTTGTTGATGAGAGTCTTAAGCTGGTTGTACATCTCTTGAGGTGTTTCGCCTTCTTCCATGGTAAACCTTTCAAGCTCTCCTTCGATCATCTCAATCTTGGCTTCCCTCACGGATCGGTTTCCTTCATGTGCGATCTTGAGGGTGTCCCAAATGTCTTTGGCGAGCTCTAACCCATCCACCTTATTGAATTCTTCGAGTCTTAGGGATGAGTAAGCACGGCCGCCGCTTGTGCATTGCGGTGGATTTGTTGTTCTTGCTCTTGGGTGAGTTCATCCTCGTCTTCGGGGATATCTATACATGTACAAACAACATGCCCAAGACTTGGGTTTAAGGAGATTAGATTCAACTTCATGTTGTGTTTCCACATGGTATAGTTAGTTCCATCAAAGTGAGGTGGTTTGCCTAAAGGAATTGACAAGTAACTAGAATGTGAATTTAGACGCTCATAATTAAAAGGATATCGCGAGTAGCCTTGTTGACTACTCTTGAGCTTCTTCTCCAACTTCTCCTTCTTTTTCTTCTTATCTTCCTCCTTCTTCTTCTTGAGGAGAGCCATGAGACGAAGAACTTCTTCATCTTCTTCCGAGCTTGAGACATCTTGTGGAGGAGTAACAGCTGGAGGTGGGTTTGAACCTTGTTCTTCGATGTTGCTCGGATTTGCTCCATTTCCCTTGGTAGGATCAACTTGGCTACCGATCTTGTCCCCCATCTCCTCTCCAAGCGGTTGAGCTTTTGTGGAGAGTTAGACTCTGATACCAATTGAAAGTTGCCTAGAGGGGGTGAATAGGCTAATAAAACCTAAAACTACTGTAAAACAGCGGATTAAACCTGAAGGGCCGGACTAGCCCGGTCTAGTTATAAAAGTTAGGTAAAGGTTGCGTTTTTATGAATTTCTTTTCAAGTTTGTTCAAGCGGAAGATATGTGAGTTGTCTAATAATCTAATCAACTAGTTTGTGAAAGAGAAACTATTTGGATTGCAAGATTCACAACTATAAGGCAATCAACAAGTTTTGAGCGAGACAAGTCCTAACAAGCAACTCTAGTGATTAAGCGAGAAAGTAAAGGATTCATGAGACTCAATTTATCCCGAGGTTTGATTCCACACAGGAACCTACATCCCCGTTGAGGAGTCGACAAAGGACCGGGTCTCTTCCAACCCTACCCTCACCGAGCGATCACCAAGATCAAGTCCGGGTTCTTCACTATCAATCAAAGGGTGAATATAAGATTTTAGGGGCTACTCACAACTTGAGGCTCCCTACAAAAACCTAGCAGTTCTAGGAAACAAAATACAACAATCACAAACTCAAATTAACGATTAGCGTGCAAGAGATTCAAACCGAGAGCTCAAATGTTGATCACCACATCTCTCCTCTCACAAATCCACAAACCCCTCAAGATCCAATCTTAGGGGTCAAGAAGGTGAGGGAAGAGGCTTATAAGAGCTCAAGGAAAAGTTTTCGACGCTAGGGTTGCAGAGTTTCTCATTTGAAGTCGGGGGTCCCTTTTTATAGGGATCCAGACATCTAACCGTTACAACTGCTAAAGTCTGGACTAGTCCGGCCTTGGGGGACCACTTACGTCACAAAGGCTAACAACTAAAGTCCCTGTGACCTTTGAATTCAAATGGTCATTAAAAAGGTCATAGAATCCCGGACTTGTCCGTTGAAGAACGGACTAGTCCGATCTCACACAGGAGCCTTTGCTCCGGGTGAGAACGGACTAGTCTGGCTAGTAGCAGACTAGTCCGACCTTACCAGACTTAGTCTCAAAACTCTCTAATCTCACATTACGGATTAGTCTGGCCGTGTCCGGACTAGTCCGACCTCACACAGGAACAATTGTTCCGTCCTAAACCAGACTAGTCTGAAGAAACCGGACTAGTCCGGCCAGCTGAGTAGACTAGTCTGAGGTCACTCAGAGGGATTTCCTCCAGACCTAAGCGGCTTAGTCAGAACAGGCGGACTAGTCTGGCCCCATGGGCGGACTAGTCTGGTCTTCTGGGACTTGGTCCCAGAAAGGCTCAGACTTACAAAATAACAGACTACTCTGGCATAGAACGGATAAGTCCAAACTCACTCAGAGACATTTAGTCCGGTCCAAAACGAAATAGTTCGATTGGATCAGACTAGTCCGGCCCCAAGTCCAGACAAGTCCAGTCTACATTCTAAGCTATGCATAGGACTATTCTCTCCCAAAATTCTAACTAAAAATTTGAGCTCTCTAATGATTCTCAAGCACTCTAAAAGAGAAGACCCTCTACACAACTAGAAAATGTGAAACTCAAGAATAAAATCCTATTTTCTACTCTTGCAAATCTCCTTCTTTTTCTTTTTGCTCTTTTAGGGACTCCACTTTCATTCTCATCTCAAAGACCTGTGCTCATACTCATTAAAGCTCATTAGTATCTTAATTGTCGTCATCAATCATCCAAAATTCATGGGGATTACCTAGATGCACTTTCACTCTCCCACCAGTCCTCATCTCCCCCGCGCGCCTGACATGCACCGCGCCTCGCCGTCGTCGCTGCGCTGCTAGAGCGACGCCCTTGCCGTCCGCATCCTAGTGAGCAAGATTGATCCGTATCTACTAGTTTGAGGCTTCCGCAACGCATTTTGGTTCTCCACGGCCGTGGGGCGAGCTCGCCAAGTTAGGCGTAGCTTCTCTGGTCGTCAGACGCTTTCTCTTGTTGCGACTACGGTACACGCGGACGCGCCTTCATCTCCAGACGCCTTCCTCTATCGATCCCTGTGTTGCCTCCGCATCAAAGCCCAACAAGTCACCCGTCCGACTGAACTTGGCCATCTGTCTCTACGGCGAGCCCCTGGCGAGGAGCTGCCGCACCTCCATACCCGTGGCTAGCCACCCAGCCCTATAGTGAGCCACCTGCCTTGTGTCGTCCATCGAAGTGCACCGCCCTGGCTCGCTGATGTGCACCGCCCCACCCCCTCTGTCGGTACCCACGATATGGGGTATCCCCGCGCACAGGGGAAAATACCTAAGGATCTCGCCCTTCTCCGCAGGGAGAGCTTCGAAGGCGCCACGTGTCCAGCGGGGCCGGACCTCCCTCTCCTCAGAGGAGAGCTCCGGGCCCGCCATGTGGCCAACAGCAGCCAGACCTCCCCTCCGTGGGAGGGCTCCAAAGGCGCCACGTGTCCCGTGGCGCCGGACCTTCCCCTCCTCAGAGGAGGGCTCCGGGCCCGCCACATGGCCGACAGAAGCCGGACCTCCCCCCTCCGCTGGGAAAGGTCCAAAGGCTCCACGTGTCCTGTGGGGCCGGACCTCCCTCTCCTCAGAGGAGAGCTCCGGGCCCGCCACGTGTTCAGTAGAACAGCACTGCCTGCCCCCGAGCGGTAGGCAGCGGGCGTAAAGACGCACCATACCTTTCCCGTACAAGGTATTCAAGGCGCGCGCCTTCCCAAGACGCGGAGCACGCCTCTGTTAGGTGCCGTTGCGCCCAGTCGCATCGCAGACTGGCGCGCAGTGTCAGAACCTGCCAGCCAATAAACATAGCGACAAGACATCCCCTGCCACCTCCGCCGTCATCAACCACTACGACTAGCATGCGGCATGGGCAGGGCGGCAAGACGAAGACTCGGAAGCCTTCGCCAGAGACAACTACCGACATAACTGAGGATACGATAGTCGGCAGGCAATCTCCCCGGGACCACCTGTCGGGTCCCGGGCCCCCCTTGTAAGCCACACGAGTCTTGGACTATAAAAGGCTCGGGTAGGCAACGTTAGCAAGGGTTGGCACTCCAGCAACTCACACCCTAGGCATAACTCATCCTCAAGCTCAGGACTCTGGTTCTGAGCAACAGGCAATACAGCGAGCACCTCTGCTCACCGTGGACATAGGGTTTTATGCTCCGGCGGCCCGAACCACGTAAAACTCGCTGTGTCAAGCTCCTCCCTCACTCGTCCCTACGCTTAAGCTCTCCGCAAGCGACTAGCCCCTCCGAAAAAGAACCTCCGCGGGCTGCCCAGAGCAGGTCCGGGGGAAGTGTCGACCACACACTTCGACATTTGGTGCGCCAGGTAGGGGGCTTTTCCCTTGCGCGACGAGGCTCTGCCGACGAAGATGACCAAGCTTCCTTCAGCGGCAAGCTCTCCTCCCCCGCGTTCATGGCGAACCGTGACCAGCGGGGAATATGTGTCGACGCACTCAGGACGGAGTGTGTCAGCGCAAGCAGGAAGCCAGCAGCCGACTCCGGCAACGCAGGCTCCAGCTAGCGTGAGATCTTCTGCAGCGCTGAGCATTCCCCACGGGGATGCGCTAGCTGCAGCAAGAGCGCTACTGCACAATCCGCCTGCTGGGGACGCGCCTAAGGCAGCGACCCAGCAGTGGATTCGCAAGGTAGACCATCTCGTCGTCGCCGCCGCAAACCCTCGACTTCGGCGGGGACGACGCTCCGGCCAACCATCTGTGTCGCTGACGCGCATGCCAACGGTTGACGGGCAGACGGCGGATTCCAGCTCCACCAGGCTTCAGTCGACGGACCTGAGGACAGAGCTGGAACGGTGCCACTTGGGCCAGGATGCCCGGGTGTACCTTGAGCGACGTCAATAAAGGCGTCGCAACCAAGAGGCTGGCGACAGCATGACGTCAGCCTTGACCCAGCCTGAGGCACAGACCTTCGCCGCGCGATCTCTGCCCCAGGCATACGCCGCGCAGCATATGCCACAGCCATATGCCCTGCAAATGGTGCCCCCGGTCTATGACGCAGCCTTGCCCATACCAGGGTACACCGTACCAGCGGCGAACCAAGCGTTCGCGGCACCAACACCTGCAGCAACAGGGGCAGGATGTGCGGCCCTGGCACCCCACCTTCGCTTCACGAGGTGGCCGCGCAAGTTTTGGCCGCACCTGCCCGAGAAGTACGACGGCAGCGTCAACCCGGCGAAGTTCCTCCAGATTTACTCCACCGCCGTACTTGCCGCAGGAGGGGATGAGGCCGTCATGGCCAACTACTTCCCCGTCGCCTTGACCGGCCCAGCCCGGTCTTGGCTCATGAACCTCCCCCAGGGTTCCATAACTTCCTGGGGAGAGCTCTGCCAGCAGTTCATCGCCAACTTCGGCAGTTCCTACACCCGGCCTGGCACGGAGCTCGACCTCCACGCCATCCAGCAACAACCTGGGGAGTCGCTGCGCTCCTTCATCCAGCGGTTCTCCCAGGTGCGGAACACCATCCCACACATCCAAAACGCTTCTGTGGTGGTGGCATTCCGGCAATGCGTTTGGGACAAGAATATGCTCGAGAAGCTCGCGACCAGAGAGGTCCGCGACGTCTCCGAGCTCTTCAGCCTGGCAGACAAGTGCGCCAGAGCAGCCGAAGGGCGGAACTGGCACTCACTGCCGACCTCCGAGTCTGGCGCTGCTTCCTATGGAGGCAGCAGGAAGGCCAAGAACCGGGACAGAGGAAAGATGGAATCGCCGGCCGCAGCCCCCGTCGCCGCAGCAGCGGCACCCAGTGGAGCTCGGGGGCTGCGCCCCGATAAGAGGCAGCGACAGTCGCCAGCCCCGGAAGGTGACCAAGACAAGCTATGCCCCGTGCACGGCAGCTGTCGCCTACTACTACCGAGTGCCGGGAGATGCGGAAGCTCACGGAGCGCTTCCACAAAGGGAAGCAGCAGCGGACTGATGCTCCACCCTTCCGCCAAAGGGAGGGCAAGCAGAAGGTCGACGCCACAGACAGCGTCGACCATCAAGTGGAGTTCCAGGAGCCTCAGCGCGCCGTGAAGGCGGTGCGCAACCATGAGGACTCCAGCTCCAGTGATGATGAGCGTCGAAAGAAGCTCTATGTCATATACGGCGGGTCCGCCGACCCCTCGTCCATAAGCACAGTTAAGACTCTGCGCCGAGCGGTAGCGTCGGTGGCTCCACTCCCAAGTGCCGCACCGCACCTCAAGTGGATGGGAACCCCCATCAGCTTTGACGCCACCGACTTCCCTAGGAACTTGGCGGGAGCCGGCCAACTACCACTCTTGGTAGCACCCACCATCGCCAACGTGAGGATGTACCACGTTTTGGTAGATGGTGGAGCTGGGCTGAACCTCATCAGCCGTGCAGCTTTCCAGAAGCTGCAGATCCCGATGGCCAAGCTCACCCCGTCGAGCCCGTTCTCAGGGGTAGGGCCGGGACAGGTCGTTCCCTACGGCAACATCAGCCTCCCGGTGACCTTTGGAGCTCTGGACAGCTATCGAACAGAATACATTCTGTTCGACGTGGCGGAGATCGACCTCCCCTTCAACGCCATAATTGGCAGGCCAGCCCTGTACCGATTCATGGCAGTAGCCCACTACGGCTACCTCGTCTTGAAGATGCCTACACCAACAGGCGTCCTCAGGATTCATGGAGACCGCACTGCTGCAGTGTCGGCCTTGGAAAAGCTCCAAGCGCTTGCAACAGCTAGAGCACCGGGGATTTGAGGCCAACCTAGAGAAGATCAAGGCCATCGACTTGATGCGGCCTCCTGCCCGCATCAAAGAAGTCCAGAAGCTCACGGGATGCCTAGCCGCGCTGAGTCGGTTTATACCGAGAATAGCGGAGCGGGCGCTCCCCTTCTTTAAGCTCCTGCGCAGATCCGGTCCATTTGCCTGGACTGACGAAGCAGAAGAAGCTTTCCAGGAGTTAAAGCGACTCCTGACGACCCTACCTATCATGATAGCCCCCGAGCCCGGAGAGCATCTGTTGCTCTACATCGCGGCGACAACTGAAGTGGTGAGTATGGTCCTCGTCGCAGAGCGGCCGGACCTCTCGTCTTCACAGCCTGCTCCGGCAGCAGAAGACAGACGCTAGGAAACCCCACAGGTCCAAGACGACCTCCTGGACCTCCAAGACAACCTCCCGGAGGTCCAGGGCGGCCTCCCGGGGGTCCAGTGGGACCCCCTGAGACTCAACGGGACCTACCGGAGGTCCAGCAGGACCTCCCGGAGCTCCCGGAGAACCAGCGAGGCCCCCCGGAGGGCCAAGATGGCTTAAGAACCTTCGAGTTCTAACTCCCAGAAGCCCCCCTGGACCCACTCACCTCTCTTGGGCCAGGGCCAATGGATGAAGACCTCTCAGACCTAAGAGAGAGGGTTCGAACCATCCAGAGGCCTGTCTACTACATCAGCGAAGTCCTTCACGATGCCAAGACAAGGTACCTAGAAGTCCACAAGCTGCTGTATGCAGTGCTCGTGGCGTCCAGGAAGCTCCGCCACTACTTTTAGGCCCACCGGGTCTCAGTAGTCACCTCCTACCTGCTGAAGACGATCCTTCACAGCCCCCATGCGACTGGCAACGTCGCTAAATGGGCAGCGGAGCTGGCGGAGTTCGAGCTAGACTTCCTTCCTCGCCATGCAGTCAAAAGCCAAGCGCTGGCTGACTTCGTGGCAGAGTGGACACCAACGAAGGCTTACCCAGGGGGCCACGAAGACGGTGAACCAGAACACCGAGCTCCGGTCTTCACCAAGCCCCACTGGATGCTCTTCTTCGACGGCTCCTCGCGAAAGCAGGGGGCCGGTGCCGGCGTACTGCTTCTCAGGCCATCGGGGGAGCAGTTTGGGTACATGGTGCGTCTCAATTTCAAGGCAACCAACAACATGGCAGAGTATGAAGCCCTCATCTTTGGCCTACAGACAGCCCTGTCTCTGGGCGCTCGCTAGTTGTTGGCAAAGGGCGACTCCCAGCTGGTTATCAAGCAAGTTAAGGGCGAATGCTCCTGCAATGACCTACAGCTAGCTTCTTATCTGCTTCACGTGCAGATGTTGGAGAAAGACTTCCTCGCCTTGGACCTACGCCACGTACCGCGCGCTGGCAATGCCGAAGCTGACGACCTTTCAACAAAGGCTTCCACCGGAGCCCCTGTGCCCGAAGGAGTCTTCGAGAGGACGTTGCTGCGGCCCACAGCCCGGCCCGCCGAGCCGGGCGAAGGGGGCTGGACCAACATCTCAAAGCTGGCGGTCCCGGCGGCCCTGCAGCCATGGATGCCGCCAAGGATAGTAAGCATCACTGGGGACTCCGTGCAACCCAGTGCTAAAGATCCAGAAGCTCAAGTCAGACCCGTTGCATGGATCACGGAGATCCGGGACTACTTGAAAGACAATGTCGGTACCCGCGATATGGGGTACCCCCGCGCACAGGGGAAAATACCTAAAGAACTCGCCCTTCTCCGCAGGGAGAGCTCCGAAGGCGCCACGCGTCCGGCGGGGCCGGACCTCCCTCTCCTCAGAGGAGAGCTTCGGGCCCGCCACGTGGCATACAGAAGCCGGACCTCCCCCTCCGTGGGAGAGAGGTCCGAAGGTGCCACGTATCCGGCGGGGCCGGACCTCCCTCTCCTCAGAGAAGAGCTCCGAGCCCGCCACGTGGCCGACAGAAGCCGAACCTCCTCCTCCGTGGGGAGAGGTCCGAAGGTTCCACGTGTCCTGCAGGGCCGGACCCCCCCCCCTCTCCTCTGAGGAGGGATCCGGGCCCGCCACGTGGCCAGCAGAACGGCGCTGCCTGCCCCCGAGCGATAGGCAGCGGGCGTAAAGACGCCCCATACCTTGCCCGTACAAGGTATTCAAGGCCCGCATCTTTCCAAGACGTAGAGCACGCCACTGTCAGGTGCCGTTGCGCCCAGTCGCATCACAGACTGGCGCGCAGTGTCAGAGCCTGCCAGCCAATAAACGCAGCGACAAGACATCCCATGCCACCCCCGCCGTCATCATCCACTACGACTAGCATGCGGCATGGGCAGGGCTGCAAGACGAAGACTCAGAAGCCTTCGCCAGAGACAACTACCGGCATAACTGCAGATACGGTAGATAACAGTCAATCTCCCCGGGACCACCTGTCGGGTCCCGCCCCCCCCCCCCCTTGTAAGCCACCCGAGTATTGGACTATAAAAGACTCGGGTAGGCAACGTTAGCAAGGGTTTGCACTCCCGCAACTCATACGCTAGCCATTCACACCCAAGCTATAACTCATCCTCAAGCTCAGGACTCCGGTTCTGAGCATCAAGCAATACAGCGAGCTCCATAGCTCGCCGTGGACGTAGGGTTTTACGCTCCGGCGGCCTGAACCACGTAAAACTCGCCGTGTCAAGCTCTTACTAACTCGTCCATACGCTCAAGCTCTCCGCAAGGGACTAGCCCCACCGAAAAAAGAACCTCCGTGGGCTGCCCAGTGCAGGCCCGGGGGAAGTGTCGACCGAACACTTCGACATTTGGCACGCCAGGAAGGGGGGCTTTCCCTTGCGCGACGAGTTTCCGCCGACGAAGATGACCAAGCTTTCTTCAGTGGCAAACTCTCCTCCCCCGCGTTCGTGGCGAACCGTGACCAGGGGGTACTATATGTCGACACACTCAGGACGGAGTGTGTCGGCGCAAGCTTGGAGCCAGCAGCCGGCTCTGGCAGCGCCGACCCCGGCAATGCAAGCTCCGACCAGCGTGAGATCCTCTACAGCGATAAGCGAACCCCACAGGGGTGCGCTAGCCGCAGCAAGAGCGCTACTGCACAACCCACCTGCTGGGGACGCACCCCATTCAGCAACCCAGCAGTGGATACGCGAGGTAGACCGTCTCGTCGTCGCCGCCGCAAACCCTCGACTTCGGCAGGGACGACACTCTGGTCAACCGGCAGTGTCGCTGACGCGCACGCCCACGGTTGACGGGCAGACGGCGGACTCCAGCTCCACCAGGCCTCCGACGACGGACCTGAGGGCAGAGTTGGAGCGATGCCACTTGGGCCAAGATGCTCGAGTGTTCCTCGAGCGACGTCGAGAGAGGCGTCGCATCCAAGAGGCTGGCGACAGCATGACGTCGGCCTCAACCCAGCCTGAAGGGAATATCTTCACCACGCGAGCTCTGCCCCAGGCGTACGCCGCACAGCATATGCCACAACCATATGCCCTGCAAATGGGGTCCCCGGTCTATGGCGCAGCCTTGCCCATACCGGGGTACACAGTGCCAGGTGCGAACCAAGCGTTCGCGGCACCAATACCTGCGGCAACAGGAGCAGGATGTGCGGCTCTTGCACCCCACCTTCGCTTCACGAAGTGGCCGCGCAGGTTTTGGCCGCACCTGCCCGAAAAGTACGACGGCAGTGTCAACCCGGCGGAGTTCCTCCAGATCTACTCCACCGCCGTACTTGACGCAGGAGGGGATGAGGCTGTCATGGCCAACTATTTCCCCGTCGCCTTGACCGGCCCAGCCCGGTCTTGGCTCATGAACCTACCCCAGGATTCCATAACCTCCTGGGGAGAGCTCTGCCGGCAGTTCGTCGCCAACTTCGGCAGTTCCTACACCCGGCCTGGCACGGAGCTCGACCTCCACGCCATCCAGCAATAACCAGGGGAGTCGCTGTGCTCCTTCATCCAGCGGTTCTCCCAGGTGCGGAACACCATCCCACACATCCAGAACACTTCTGTGGTAGTGGCGTTCCGGCAAGATGTTCGGGACAAGAAGACGCTCGAGAAGCTCGCGACTAGGGAGGTCCGCGACGTCTCGGAACTCTTCAGCCTGGCAGACAAGTGTGCCAGAGCAGCCGAAGGGCGGAGCTGGCACTCACTGCCGGCCTCCGAGCCAGGGGGTCAGCCGGGATCTGGCGCCGCTTCCTATGGAAGCGGCAGGAAGATCAAGAACAGGGGCGGAGGCAAGATAAAGCCGCCAGCCGCGGCCCCCGTTGCCACAACAGCAGCGCCCAGTGGAGCTTGGGGGCCGCGACCCGACAAGAGGCCGCGACAATCACCGGCCCCAGACGGGGGCCAGGGTGAGTTATGCCCCGTGCACGGCACCAGTTACCATACCGCTGCCGAGTGCCGGGAAATCCAGAAGCTCGCGGAGCGCTTCCGGAAAGGGAAGCAGCTCCTAACTGATGCCCCACCCTACCGTCAAAGGGAGGGCAAGCAGAAGGTCGAAGCCCTAGACGGCGTCGACCGCCAGGTGGAGTTCCAGGAGCTTCAGCATGCCGTGAAGGCGGTGCGCAATCATGAGAGCTCCAGCTCCAGTGATGACGAGCACCGGAAGATGCTCTATGTCATCTTCGGCGGATCCGCTGACCCCCCGTCCCGAAGCGCGGCTAAGGCCTTGCGCCGAGCGGTAGCGTCGGTGGCTCCCCTCCCGAGTGCAGCACCGCACCTCAGGTGGATGGGAACCCCCATCAGCTTCGATGCCAGCGACTGCCCCAGGAACGTGGCTGGGGCCGGCCAACTACCGCTCGTGGTGGCCCCCACCAACGCCAACGTGAAGATGTGCCACGTTTTGGTGGATGGCGGGGCTGGACTGAACCTCATCAGTCGCGCAGCCTTCCAGAAGCTGCAGATCCTGATGGCCAAGCTTACCCCATCGAGCCCGTTCTCAGGGGTAGGGCCGGGACAGGTCATTCCCTACGGCCACATCAGCCTCCCGGTGACCTTTGGGGCACCGGACAGCTATCGGACAGAGTACATTCTGTTCGACGTGGCCGAGATCGACCTCCCGTTCAACGCCATAATTGGCAGGCCAACCCTGTACCGATTCATGGCAGTAGCCCACTACGGCTACCTTGTCTTGAAGATGCCTACACCAACAGGCGTCCTCAAGGTTTGTGGAGACCGTGCTACCGCAGTGTTAGCCTTGGAAAAGCTCCAGGCGCTTACAGCAGCTAGAGCACCAACCCTAGGCAGTGCAGAACCAAACCGGATCCACCCAAGTGCACGCCACCGTGCCTCTACCACAGCACCCCATGTGCAACCCCTCGACGAGGACGACGTCCCCTTGAGGCTCGTCCGAATCAGCGCCGATGCCACCCAGAACAACCGGGTAGCCGGGGGCCTGGATAGCAGATAGGAAGGCGCGCTCGTTACCTCCCTCCGGCACAATGCCGATGTGCTGCATGACAGCCGTCGCGGATGCCAGAGATCCCTAGGGAGGTGATTGGGCAATATCTAAAGGTCTCCCCCGATGCCTGGCCAGTCCGACAGAAGCCCCTCAAGCAGCCCACCGAGCAGTAAAGCCCCATCCGGGAAGAAACCAAGAAGCTGCTGGGTGCTGGCTTCATACGGAAAGTCCGCCACACCCGGTGCTTGGCGAACCCCGTTGTTGTCCCAAAGGCCGGCGGGAAGCTCCGGAAGTGCATCGACTACACCAGTCTCAATAAGGCATGTCCTAAAGATCTATTTTCTCTCCCTATGATAGATCAAATAGTAGGCCCAATGTCAGGCTGCGATATACTGTGCTTCCTAGATGCTTACTCGGGTTTCCACCAGACCCCTATGACTAGAGAAGATGAAGAGCACACCCCCTTCACCACAGTAGTCGGTCTGTACTGTTATGCCTCTATGCCTTATGGCCTAAGGAATGCTCTCCCTACCTTCGTACGTGCAATGCACAAGACCTTAGGAGAGCTAATGAGAGACTCAGTTGAGGTGTGTGTTGAAGACATTGTTGTTAAGGTCAGGCAGGGTTCATCCCTACTAGATAACCTGGCCTTAGTCTTCGTCCGTCCGACAAATGTGAGCTCGGTGTACCCTCTGGAGAACCCTTAGAATTCCTGGCCTCACGCCAAGGAACTGAGGCTAACCCAGAGAGGGTCAAAGCCATCGGCTCGAGGCGGCCCCCCGCCTGCATCAAAGAAGTCCAGAAATTCGCGGGATGCCTAGCTGCGCTGAGTCGGTTTATACCGAGGTTAGCAAAGCGAACGCTCCACTTCTCTAAGCTCCTACGCAAATCCGGCCCATTCGCTTGGACCGACGAAGCGGAGGAAGCTCCCCTAGAGCTGAACCAGCTCCTGATGACCCTACCCGTAATGGTAGTCCCCGAGCCCGAAGAGCATCTGTTGCTCTACATCGCGGCGACGGCTGCAGAGGTCAGTATGGTCCTCGCCGCAGAGCGGCCGGACCCCTCACCACCGCAACCTGCTTTGTATCGAGAAACAAGTGCCAGGAAACCCCGGAGGTCCGAGACGACCCCCCGGGTCTCCGAGGCAACCCCCCGGAGGTGCAACGGGACCCCCCCCCCCCCGGAGGCCCAACAAAACCTCCCGGACGTCCAACGGGACCCCACGGAGCTCCCAGGAAATCAGCGGGACCCCCCCCCCGGAGGTCCAAGACAGCCTGGGGACCTCCGAGTATCAGCTCCCGGCGGCCTACCCAGGCTGAAAGCTATCCTCCACAGCCCCCACGCGACGGACGATGTCGCCAAATAGGCAACAGAGCTACTGGAGTTTGAGCTAGGCTTCCTTCCTCGTCACGCAGGCAACAACCAAGCACTAGCTGACTTCGTGGCTGAAGTGGACGCCAACGCAGGCTGACTCAGAGGGCCATGAAGACGGTGAACCAGGACCCTGAGCCCTGGCCTTCACTGGGCCTTACTGAATGCACTTCTTCGACGGCTCCTTGCGAAAGCAGGGGGCCGGTGCTAGCGTACTGTTCCTCATGCCATCGGGGGAACAGTCTGGGTATATGGTGCGTCTCAATTCCAAGGCAACCAACAACATGGCAGAGTATGAAGCACTCATCCTTGGCCTAAAGACAACCCTGTATCTAGGCGCTCGCTAGTCGTTGGCACAGGGCGACTCCCAGCTAGTTATCAAGCAAGATGGTGGAGACAGACTTCCTCGCCTTGGACCTGCGCCACGTACCGCGTGCTAGCAAGGCCGCAGCTGATGACCTCTGAACGAAGACCCCCACCGGAGCCCCTGTGCTCGAAGGGGGCTTCGAGAGGACGTTGCCACGGCACACAGCCCGGCCCGCCGAAGCCGGGCGAAGGGGGCTAGACCAGCACCCCGAAGCTGGTGGTCCCGGCGGCCATGGACGCCGCCAAGGATCGTAAGCGTCACTGGGGACTCCGTGCAACCCAGCGCTCAAGATCCAGATGCTCAAGTCAGACCTGATTCATGGATCACGGAGATCCGAGACTACTTGAAAGACAATATCCTCCCTGATGAACGTGTATCCGCTGAACGGATCGTGCGTATGGCTAAGAGACACGTGACGGTAGAGGGGGATCTCTACCGACGCGGCGCCAACCGCGTCCTATTGCGGTGCATAACCCACGGGGAAGGCTGCGACTTGCTCGCTGAGATCCATGGAGGCGAATGTGGGAGTCACTCTTCCTCACGCACGCTTGTCGGTAAAGCCTTTCGGCATGGCTTCTACTAGTCGACAGCACTCTAGGATGCCGTCAAGCTGGTCGAGAGCTACAAGGCGTGCCTGTTCCACGCCAAGCAGATCCATACACCGGCTTAGACGGTACAGATGATCCAGCCCACATGGCCATCTGCCGTACAGGGGCTGGACATCCTGGGACCTGGGACCATTCCCCAGAACCGAGGATGGGGACCCGCTCCCGAACCTTCGGAACACAGAACACCTCTGTAAGTTCTACCCCTAGAGCAACAATAGGACAGATTCTTCTTTTTATAATAAATTCCATAAAGTCCAGGAACAGTGCTCGGTGCAGCTAAGCCTCAGGGGACGGTCCAGGACTACGTTGAGCTTCGCCTGGTTCCGACCCCAAGCGCGTAGAGTCTTGCTTCCCTTAAGGCGGGTCGTGGCCTCCATACTCAGCCTGCCTTCCTCCTATGGAAATTTATATGAAAAGAAACCTGTCCTACGTTGCTCTTCTTTGGTGCTCATTTAATTTACTTATTAAATTTTTATGACTGCACTACTAGCGCGTGCTCACCATGCGTTCAGCTTCCTCTTCTCATTCTCACCTTTAGTCGGCATTTGCTGCCCTACCAAAGGCGGTTGCGTTGGAGGTATCGGCCGATAACCAGGGGGGCCCCGAGCCCCCGGCACTTTGCGCACGGTAGTTCCCAAGCACCGTATAGGTGGACGAGGACCGTAAGCCAAATAAGACTATGAGATAGAGGAGGGGGAGCCCCCAAGGAGAATTACGTTTCCCTTACTTGTGTGCAGGACCTCTCGGCCTCAGCTCCCCGCAGGAGTATGGTAGGCACATCCATCCAATGGAACGCACCTACCAGGGGGCCGCTACGGGATCGCGCAACACCGAAACCCCAAGGTAAGATCAAAGAACTAGACCTCACCGCTTCCGTAGGGGCGGGGCCCGAAGGTCCCACATGTCCAGCGGGGCCAGACCATCCACCTCCTTGAGGGGGAGCTCTGGGCCCGCCACGTGGCCTACAGAAGCCGGACCTCCCCCCCTCCGCGGGGAGAGGTCCGAGGACTCCACGTGCCCCGCAAGCCCGGACCTCCCCTCAGAGGGGAGCTCTGGGCCCGCCACGTGGCCAACGGACCCGAACCCCCCCCCCCCCCGTTCCCGTGAGGCGGGTCCTGGAGACCTCCGGGGCCCTTAGTATACAGTGAGGACCCGGAGAAGGTGTCTATGCAGAGCTTCGAGATTGGTCAAGGCCTCCGAGTGCCTTGCGGAGCTAAGGACTCGGCCAGGAAAAACCAGGAAGAAGACTAGGACATGCAGACACAGAAAGAAACAGGAGTCTGTTCATACAAAGGCTCCACGAGCTGTGCTACAGACTCAACAAAAATAAAAAAGGAAGTACAGGGCCTTGTGGCCACGGGGGCAGATGCCTAAGAGTCCCCGGACTCCCGATAAAACCTAGAGGCCACGAGGGCAGCCAAGTCCTCGACCTCGGCCCTGGCAGCTTCCTCCCGATCGGCAACGGGTCCTAGACGGACTGGCCCCAGAGAAAAGGAAGGATCTCGGCTCCGGAAGCACGACAGTACGTGCATAGCGACCTCCTTCGCAAGGCCCTGACCTTCCGCTTCAAGCTCGTCGGCGATCACTGCTTCGAGCCAACCTAGCTCGTCGCCGATGGACTCAAGTGTCGGGATTGCTTCGGACATCAGCCGTGCCGGAGCCTCCACCTGCACAAGGACAGGAAAGCCGGGGCGCAAGAGTTCAAGGGAAGAACGAGCGCTAGGAAAGGTGAAGGGAAGCCGCGATGCGGGTGAGATCCCCTTTTAAAACTTTCCAGGAATGATTCGAGGTGATTTGAAAATCTTCGAGTACATCGCATCGGCGACCGCGTTGGCTCCGAGACCGGGCGCCGATGACAGGTGGACCCAAGCCGCCCAACTGAAGCGGTGGGTCGAGGAGTCAGTCGCCCCAGAAGACAAGCCGGCAAGGCGCTTCGGCGGTTCCGGAAGAAAGAGCCGCAACGTGCAGAAGTGGCAGTCTTGGGAACCGCTGCAGTAAAAGCAACCATCAAGTGGGCGCACGCTCCCATGATCCCACGGCCGTTCGTGCTCCGGCAGCGGTCAATGCGGGACTTAGAGAAAGTGCGTGGACCAGAAGAGATGGAGGTCCCACCTCGGGCTCGCTATCTCCCCCAAGATGGGCCCGGGGGCCACTGTCGGTACCCGCGATATGGGGTACCCCCGCGCACAGGGGAAAATAGCTAAGGAACTCGCCCTTCTCCGCAGGGAGAGCTCCGAAGGCGCCACGCGTCCGGCGGGGCTGGACCTCCCTCTCCTCAGAGGAGAGCTCCGGGCCCGCCACATGGCATACAGAAGCCGGACCTCCCCCTCCACGGGAGAGAGGTCCGAAGGTGCCACGTATCCGGCGTGGCAGGACCTCCCTCTCCTGAGAGAGGAGCTCCGGGCCTGCCATGTGGACGACAGAAGCTGAACCTCCCCCTCCGCGGGGAGAGGTCCGAAGGTTCCACGTGTCCTGCGGGGCCGGACCCCCCCTCTCCTCTAAGGAGGGCTCCGGGCCCGCCACGTGGCCAGCAGAACGGCGCTGCCTGCCCCCGAGCGATAGGCAGCGGGCGTAAAGACGCCCCATACCTTGCCCGTACAAGGTATTCAAGGCCCGCGTCTTCCCAAGACGCGGATACGCGGAGCATGCCGCTGTCAGGTGCCGTTGCGCCCAGTCGCATCACAGACTGGCGCGCAGTGTCAGAGCCTGCCAGCCAATAAATGCAGCGACAAGACATCCCATGCCGCCCCCGCCGTCATCATCCACTATGACTAGCATGCGGCATGGGCAGGGCTGCAAGACGAAGACTCAGAAGCCTTCGCCAGAGACAACTACCGGCATAACTACAGATACGGTAGATAACAGTCAATCTCCCCGGGACCACCTATCGGGTCCTGCCCCCCCCCCCCCTTGTAAGCCACCCGAGTCTTGGACTATAAAAGACTCGGGTAGGCAACGTTAGCAAGGGTTCGCACTCCCGCAACTCATACGCTAGCCATTCACACCCAAGCTGTAACTCATCCTCAAGCTCAGGACTCCGGTTCTGAGCATCAAGCAATACAGCGAGCTCCATAGCTCGCCGTGGACGTAGGGTTTTACGCTCCGGCGGCCTGAACCACGTAAAACTCGCCGTGTCAAGCTCTTACTAACTCGTCCATACGCTCAAGCTCTCCGCAAGGGACTAGCCCCACCAAAAAAAGAACCTCCGCGGGCAGCCCAGTGCAGGCCCGGGGGAAGTGTCGACCGAACACTTTGACAGACAACATCCTCCATGATGAACACGCAACTGTTGAACGGATCGTGCGTATGGCTAAGAGATACGCGCTGGTAGAAGGGGATCTCTACCGGCGTGGCGCCAACCAAATCCTATTGCGGTGCATAACCCAGAGGAAGGCTGCGACTTGCTCGCTGAGATCCATGGAGGCGAATGTGGGAGTCACTCTTCCTCACGCACGCTTGTCGGTAAAGCCTTCCGGCATGGCTTCTACTGGCCGACAGCACTCCAGGATGCCGTCAAGCTGGTCGAGAGCTGCAAGGCGTGCCAGTTCCACGCCAAGCAGATCCATACACTGGCTCAGGCGGTACAGATGATCCCTCCCTCATGGCCGTTTGCCGTATGGGGGTTGGACATCCTGGGACCATTCCCCAGAGCCGTCGAGGGATTCCGGTACCTCTATGTCACCATCGACAAGTTCACCAAGTGGCCGGAAGCCACACCAGTTGTCACCATCAACAAGCAATCCGCAGTAAAGTTCATCAAGTCGATTGTCTGCCGGTTCGGGGTCCCGAACAGAATCATCACCGACAATGGGACCCAGTTCACCAGCGCAGCCTTCCAAGACTAATGCGAAGACCTCGGCATCCAGGTGTGCTATGCCTATGTTGCTCACCCAAAGAGCAATGGGCAAGTCGAGAGGGCCAACACCGAGATTCTCCGGGGCCTCAAGACCCGCACCTATGCCAGCCAGAAGAAACATGGTGCCAATTGGGTGGATGAGCTTCCGAGCACACTGTGGGCTAACTGGACATCCCAGAGCCGGGCCACCGGAGAGACACCCTTCTTCATGGTGTATGGGGCTGAAGTTGTGCTTCCCCTAGAGATCACCATGAAGTCTCACTGCGTCCGAGCTTATGACGAAGCCGCGCAGGACAACCTCCGGTGCGGAGACATCGACCTCGTCGATGAGGTCCGATTGCATGCAGCACTCCGTAACGCACGGTACAGACAAGCGCTCCGTCGCTACCACCAGAGGTCTGTGCGTGCCCGGGAGCTGCAGGAAGGCGACCTGGTGCTGCGGCGCATACTTTCTCGCGAAGGGACTCACAAACTCTCCCCTATTTGGGAAGGTCCCTTCCGAGTCACGAAAGTATTCCGCCCCGGGTGCGTACGTTGTTCCACCGAGGATGGGGATCCGCTCCCGAACCCCTGGAACATCGAACACCTCCATAAGTTCTACCCCTAGAACAGTAGCAGGACAGTTTCTTCTTTCTAATAGATTCCATAGAGACCCGGAACAGCGCTCGGAGCAGCTAAGTCTCAGGGGACGGTACAGGACTACGTTCAACTTTGCCTGCTTCCGACTCCAAGCGCATAGAGTCTTGCTTCCCTTTTTAATGGGACGGGTCGTGGCCTCCATGTTTAGCCTGTTTTCCGCCTATGGAAATTTATAGGGAAAGAACCTGTCCTGCTTTGCTCTTCCTTTATGCTCATTCAAATTATGTATTAATTTTTATGACCACATTTCCTGGTTATGTTCACCATATACCCAGTCCCCTTTTCCCATTCTCAACTCTAGTCGGCATTTGCTATCCTGCCTGGGGCGGTCGCGCTTGGGGGACCTGCCGATGGCCAGGGGGCCCTGAGCCCCCGGTACGTCGTGCACCGAAATTCCCAAGCACCGTGCACCGAATCGGGATTGTAAGCCAAATAAGACTATGGGATCGGAAAGGGGGGAGCCCCAAGAAGAATTACGTTTCCCTTGTTTGTGTGCAGGACCCTCCGGCCTTGGCTTCCCGCATGAGTATGGTAGGAGTACCCAAACAGTTGGCCACGCCTACCAGGGGGCCGCTACGGACCGCGCAAAACCGGGAGATCCGGACCCCGCCCCCTCCGCAGGGGCGGGCCTCGGAGGCCCCACGTGTCCAGCGGGGTCGGGGCTCCCGCCTCCTCAGGAGGGGCTCCGGACCCACCACGTGGCCGGTAGAAGCCGGACCTCCCCCTCTGGGGGGAGCTCCGAAGGCCCCACGTGTCTAGCGTAGCCGGAGCTCCCGCCTCCTCAGGAGGGGGCCCGGACCCGCCACGTGGCCGGCAGAAGCCGGACCTCCCACCTCCGCGGGGAGAAGTCCGAAGGCTCCACGTGTCCTGCGGGGCCGGACCTCCCTCTCCTCAGAGGAAAGCTCCGGGCCTGCCACGTGTCTAGCGGATCCGGAGCTGCCCATCCTCATGGGGCGGGCTCCGGAGACCTCCGGGGCCCTTAATACAGTAAGGACCTGGGGAAGGTGTCTGTGCAGACCTTCGAGATTGGTGAAGGCCTATGAGTACCTTCTGGAGCTGAGGGCTCGGCCAGACGAAACCAAGAAGAAGACAAGGGCATCACAGGCACGAAGGGTCATAAGAGTCTATGTATTCATGGCTCCATGAGCTGGACTACAGACTCGATAAAAAAGAAAGAAACAAGCCCTAGTGTTCCCCTGGCACGTCCAGAACCTAGAAGCTGCGAGAACGGCCACGTCCCTAGCTTCAGCCCTGGCGGCGTTCTCCCGCTCCGTGGCCCGAGCACAGGGATCATCTCGGCCATCACCAGTGCAAGGGCCGGTGTCATCAAGGATGCTTCTGAAGCCCCCTCCGCCGCTTCAGCAGTTTCCTTGGAGACTCTGCCGCCTGGAGTCCTCCTCGGCGTGTCAGCAGTTTCTTTGGAGACTCCACCGCCTGAGGAGAGAGGACGCAGCTTCCCTGAAGACTCCTCTGACCCGAGCACAGGGATCATCTCGGCCATCACCAGCGCAAGGGCCGGTGTCATCAAGGATGCTTCTAAAGCCCCCTCCGCCGCTTGAGCAGTTTCCTTGAAGACTCTGCCACCTGGAGTCCTCCTTGGTGCTTCAGCAGTTTTCTTGGAGACTCCTCCGCCTGAAGCCTCCTCGACTTGTTAGCGGTTTCTTTGGAGACTCCACCACTTGAGGAGAAAGGACGCAACGCCTGGGAACCCTCAGCCAGTCGTCGCTCAAGAAGAGTCCAGTCGGGATGATAAACATGGGGCCTCTTGGAGGCGTCACCTTCAGAGGCAAGGCATGCAGGCTCCCTGGATCCCTGACTTGGTGCAGAAGCCGCCGCCGGAGGAAATCGAGAGCGATCCTCCTCCGAAGGCGGGTTAGAAGCCATGGGAGAAGACAAGGTCGCAGAAACTCAACGAAGGTGCAAGTGTTGGAAGCCTTATAAAGGGAACCCACCCACGTTGTGGCTTCGTTTCACACTTCCCAGGTGTGATTCCAAGCGATTCGAAACTCTTCGAATACGCCGCATCGGCAACCAATTCGGCTCCAAGACCGAACGCCGATGACAGGTGGACCCAAGACGCCCAGCTAAAGCGGTGGGTCAAGGAGTCAGTCTCCCAAGAAGACGAGCCGGCAAGGCACTTCGGCGGTTCCCGAAGAAAGCGTCGCAACGTGCAGAAGTGGCAGCCTTGGGAACCGCCGCAGTAAAAGCAACCATGAAGTGGGCGCACGCTCCCACGATCCCGCGACTGTTCGTGCTCCGGCAGCGGTCAATGCGGGACTTGGAGAAAGTGCACGGAACAGAAGAGACGGAGGCCCCACCTCGGGCTCGCTATCTCCCCCGAGATGGGCCCGGGGGCCACTGTCGGTACCCGCGATATGGGGTACCCCCGCGCACAGGGGAAAATGCCTAAGGATCTCGCCCTTCTCCGCAGGGAGAGCTTCGAAGGCGCCACGTGTCCAGCGGGGCCGGACCTCCCTCTCCTCAGAGGAGAGCTCCGGGCCCGCCACGTGGCCAACAGCAACCAGACCTCCCCTCCGTGGGGAGGGCTCCAAAGGCGCCACGTGTCCCGCGGGGCCGGACCTCCCCCTCCTCAGAGGAGAGCTCCAGACCCGCCACGTGGCCGACAGAAGCCGGATCCCCCCTCCGCTGGGAAAGGTCCAAAGGCTCCACGTGTGCTGCGGGGTCGGACCTCCCTCTCCTCAGAGGAGAGCTCCGGGCCCGCCACGTGTCCAGCAGAACAGCGCTGCCTGCCCCCGAGCGGTAGGCAGCGGGCGTAAAGACGCACCATACCTTGCCCGTACAAGGTATTCAAGGCCCGCGCCTTCCCAAGACGCGGAGACGCGGAGAACGCCTCTGTCAGGTGTCGTTGCGCCCAGTCGCATCGCAGACTGGCGCGCAGTGTCAGAACCTACCAGCCAATAAACACAGCGACAAGACATCCCCTGCCGCCTCCGCCGTCATCAACCACTACGACTAGCATGCGGCATGGGCAGGGCGGCAAGACGAAGACTCGGAAGCCTTCGCCAGATACAACTACCGACATAACTGTGGATACGATTGTCGGCAGGAAATCTCCCCGGGACCACCTGTCGGGTCCCGGGCCCCCCTTGTAAGCCACACGAGTCTTGAACTATAAAAGGCTCGGGTAGGCAACGTTAGCAAGGGTTGGCACTCCAGCAACTCACACCCTAGGCATAACTTATCCTCAAGCTCAGGACTCCGGTTCTGAGCAACAGGCAATACAGCGAGCACCTCTGCTCACCGTGGACGTAGGGTTTTATGCTCCGGCGGCCCGAACCACGTAAAACTTGCTGTGTCAAGCTCCTCCCTCACTCGTCCCTACGCTTAAGCTCTCCGCAAGCGACTAGCCCCTCCTAAAAAGAACCTCCGCGGGCTGCCCAGAGCAGGTCCGGGGGAAGTGTCGACCACACACTTCGACACCCTCCATCGCACCTGCTCGGACACGCGCATCCGTCACGCCTTGCGTTGCCTCTTGTCATGCAGCCATTCACTTTTTCGAAAAACATCCGGTGGGTGCCGGGTTATATTCATACCATAGAGGGAGGTTTCATTGTACAAGGAGTATTACAATCTTGGCAGCTAGGAGCTGCGCCTACTTCTTAACAGGGAATACGAGAGCAGTTTAGTTAGCTAATAGGTAACGTCCCCGGCCAGCTTCCAAGTGACGGTTGTATCTCTACTCTCATTTCTTAATGTTGTATCGTGTTTTCTTTTGCCTCAAAGATGCGCCTGTTCCGCTCACACCATATCATCCAACATAGGGATGGCAACGGGTAAAAAACCCGCGGATATTACTCTTGGTTACCCGTACCCGCTGGATGAAATCCGTACCTGAGCTCGTACCCGTTACCCGCAGCGGGTAAAAAACATTATCCGTTACCTGCGGATATTTTTTATCCGTGGGTATATCCGTTACCCGAAAATTTTTAATAAAAAGGTACATTGCATATAGATTTCTGCAACACTTTAACACATAACAAAACATGTTAAACACATAACACAAACATACGCATATAAAAGAACATGTTCAACACATAACACAAACATAAATGAGCACAATTGACAAACTCCTAACAACGAAACAATTGCAGCTTAAATAAAATACAAAGCATCGAGAGGACTCAGGATGCGGCGCTGCGCAGGGAGCTAGGGAGCTGGAAAGAAGAGGAGAAAACCCTTGAACTAGATGTATTTATATGATGTTGTATTGGACCCACATGTCAGAGAACGGGTTCGGGTATACGGATATGGGTGTGGAATTTATTTACTCGATAAGAAATATCCACTGAATTCTACCTGTTACCCGAACCCGTACCCGTGGATCTAAATTTATACCCGAACATGTAACCATTGGGTCAGATATCCGCGGGTAAACGAGTAATGGGCTCCCGTTGCCATCCCTAATCCGACATATCAATATTAGTACCGTCCGAACTTTCTTTGCATGGGCGCCTATGACACTCCCCGTTAGTCCTGTAAACCAGCTTGTTATGCCTTCTACTTGCCATGACGACGGGAGGAGGCCCTGTAGTCCGAAGTCAGACGCCATTAATGTCCATATCTCCCGGGAGAAAGGGCATTCGGTGAAGAGGTGCTCCACGGTCTCCAAGTTACGAATGCACAGGGGGCAGAAATATTCGTTTGGCCACCCTCGCCTTAGTAGTCTGTCCGCAGTCCAAAGTTTGTTCTGCACTAGCAGCCAGCTGAAGAATTTACATTTCGGAGGTGCCCAGACCCTCCAAATGCAGCCCTTCACCACCTCTTCATTTTGCCTAGCTCGCTCATGTGCGTCCAACTCTTGGTGTTCGTGTGGCCATCGATGCCTAGGCGCTGGTGGTAGAGGCGGGTTACTAAGCAGGCCCCACATCGCGAGACGTTTTGGGTCACTGATGAATGAGTCCCACATGTCAAAAGAAAAATGAAGACCTTGTGTTTGGATAGTGTTGTTGGAATTGATAACAAGATTTAGGTAACTAGAAATAGTAATCTGCCGCAAATGAAAAGTAATGACCCTCATTTTGATAGTATTGTTGGAGATGTGGTGAATGAAAGGGATGAGCTAGATGGACAACGACAAAAGAATGCTATTTCTTATTAAACTTTATGTATGAACTATGTGTGGTTGTGTGAATGTATCTACTATGTGTTAGTCTCCATAAAATTTAATTATATGTGTTATGCGTAGTTGTGTGGATGTATAAACATTAAATGTAGATTTCAGTGACCTGTTGGTTTTAACTATGTCAACTTAGATGTGTATGTTTGAATCTGGCTTCATTCATTTGGTTGCTTGCCATGCGTGTTATGCAGTTCAATTTTTCTAATTTGCTACACATTATTGGACTATTTATATGTGGGGTTGTAGATTTGATTAAAACAATTGTTGCATGATTATTCAAGATATGTATATCAGACATCTATGATTTAATATGGTGATTTTTATATGATGTTCTAATATGACATGATATGCTAAGATTTGTTTTCAAAATAAATGTTCAGATCCGTTCGATATCGCCATTTTCTAATTCGATAGATCTGTTTTCGATACTTTCAAAATATTTTTTATGATATTTTTCCGACTCCGGTTTAAAAATAATATATAAAAATAAAAGCAATTTGATCGTTTTTCTTAGTGTTTTCATCACTACCTGCGCAAGCCATTTATTAACCGACCAAATCAGTCCTTCCCGTGGCGCTCACCCACTGCTCACTCAAGTTCCGGTGCTCTGCTACCGCCCACACACCTTGGCCGTAATGGCATCGGATCCCCTCAGCCGCAAGACCCGCGGCGGGCGAAATCACACGCCGTCCGTACACACGGTGCACCGTGACCCGTGACCGGCGATTCACCGACCAAGCAGCGGTCGCACCGACCGCCTAGTCCAGCCGGGCAGCGATCGAGCAGGGCGCCGGCGCTCGCAAGCCAGGCCACCTCGTCGGCACTGCCGTCCGTCCTATGATCGATCGATCGAGCGCGCGAGCCCCGGCTCCCCGCCGCCGCCTCGCAACGGTGGCGCCTACCGCCTGTGCTCAGGTTAGTTGAACCGTGGATGTTTGAACTGAATAAGCCTGCTCTGCTTTTGGGTTTCGCACGGGCGTCAGGCCGTCACGTATCACCGATCACTTACTGGTCTTTCTGCTGCATCGTCCTGCAGCACACACGTTCGGACACGACGATGCCGACCAATCTCGTCACTTGGACCAAGCTGTCGCTTGCTCCATTCCGGTCAACTGAACCTCACCCTCGGTCACTTCCCTTCTGCTACTAGCAAGGAAAACAAAAGGGCCAAATGCCACCAGACTGCTGCCCAAAGCAGAGAAACAAAAGGAAGAACATCAGCACTCAGAAAAACAGGGGCATCCAACCCGACGCGTTTCCATTTTCTACTACTATTATTAGATACCAGGATAGCAGATAAACCACTGGGTTACCAGTACATACACAACGACCATGCTTTGTCTTATATACAGAACACACTTATGCAGCCATATACTACCAGTATACTGCTGACTGTACTATGCAGCCTGCCAGCTTCCCACCAGTCTTCAACTATGTAGGTTATGTTCTCTCCCCTAGAATTCACAAACCTTGCCCAAGGCCTGTGACGAAACTGATGAGCAGCCGAAGAGAACAACCTTTGTGCGGCAGGAACATCAGTGAACTTGGGGAACCCTCCCCAGGGATAACTTCATGCTGCTTTCCATTGTTTGCCTCCCAAGTCCAGAGCTGTCGCTTTGCATCGTCGTGACGGATTCAGCACACTCGATCCCACCATCCTGGAGAAATTCGCACAGCAGATTTTCAGCAGGGAAGAAACTTTCAATACGCCGTATTTAATATTGTGTTGAGTCATGACAAACCTGTGCCCCTTCATAATGACGGATCCAGGGATGCTCTGAACATTAAATAAAAAGACCATGAGACCATACACAAGTTATATTTGTTACTCTTGGATCTAAAATTACTCGTATCGATTTTTCGAGACAAAAATAGGATGTGAAATCACTCTACGAGAAAGCAAGACACATTAACATCAGATATTGAAATGGTGTTGCAACGATACTAACTTAGCACTTCATGGGCCTTCAATCGCTGTGATGGACAAGGGCAGAGCATTTTTCTTATGAGATCCTTTGCGCTGTCTGATATCATGTGCCACTGGCTTGATTCAAAGTCGAAATGTGCTTCCTGGACTTTATCAAGTATTCTTTTTTCGGTTTCTGATACAGAACAAAACAAGTCATTTTGGAAAATCTAGTAAATTTAAAATAGACATTTCAATCTCACGTCCAATGATTCACCTGCCCAGAATGGTGGCACCCCACTCAGTAATACGTAAAGTATCACTCCAGCTGACCATACATCAGCCTCCGGTCCATAATGCTTCTGCACTACCTCTGGAGCAATGTAATATGGGCTTCCCACTAACTCAGAGAAAAGATCACCTGAGATTTGCAGTTCCGCACTCAGAAAAAGCTCCAGAACAGATGCCAACTTCTATAACATGACGTAAATTAAAGGTTGCTAGATGCGACATACAAAGAGGCATTGTATGCAGCGAGGAAGGAAGGCATCTATATCATTCTATTTAGTTCAAGCCATAAATAAGTAGCAACAACAAACTAATACTTGACTTGCTGACATTACAAAAAGACTTACCTTTGTATTACTATGACACTTTCTAGTTTTACCTGACCCACAGTTTGAATTTGATGTATTTACATAGTAGGTCCAAACGTTAGCAAAATATCACATGATGATTTCATCGTTCAACAATACAAACAGCCTATTAGATCTAATTAAATGAGTGTATTACCTTGTTTAAAGAACACAGAGAGACCAAAGTCTATTAGTTTTATCGAAAAATCATCATCTTTATCCAGTAACATGAAGTTTTCTGGCTTGAGATCTCGGTGCATCACCCCAAGTGAATGGCATTTTGCTATGGTGCCAACAATTGTTCTTATAAGCTTTGCAGCTTTTGGCTCACTGTAAACCCCTTTCTGAATCTGATCAAAGAGCTCACCACCGGCACAAAGCTCCATGACAATGTGCACAGCCTCCTCATCCTCGTACGCCTCCTTGATCATAACTATATTCTTTTGGCCAGAAAGATGGTGCATTATCTGGATCTCACGCCGCACATCCTCAATATCTTGCGTGTTTCGGAAAGTTGCCTTCAAGATAGACTTGCACGCATACTGACGCCCGGTGCTGATTTCAGTGCAGAGGTAGGTTGTCCCAAACTTCCCCTTCCCAAGCTGCTGGCCAAGAGTGTAGTGCTCTGTTATATCAGGAGTATTTCGCCCGAGGACAGATATGGACGTTAGTCTCAATCCTTTACGCATAAGAACCGCGACACTGGACCTAGATGAGTCCAAGTCGCAATCCTCAGATTCGTCCACATTGTCGTACGTAGAAGCCAGACGTCCATCCTGAAACCGGTTGTTGTTGTAGTAATTATGCCCCTGGATTCCATTTTGGCACTGATTTCCCATTCCTGCAACTAGAGGATAGAAAATGTCACTTATAGCTATAGCACTCTGCAGAGCATTGGAAAAGTTCAGCAAGAAGAAAATTTACACTATCTTTTCAACACGTCACAAATAATAGATCAGAACTCCTACTTACAAGTTTAGAGATTAGCAAAAGTAAAATGCAAGCTGAAAAGAGCTAGATGAGGTGAGGTAAGGATGGATATGACTATTTTAATTTCTACAGAATTTAGCAAACGAAATACACAGTAACATATACCAAACAAAAAGCATATACAAGAACCGCGAGAAAACCAACTATCCCCGACTTGGTATATCAGTATCACTGTATCTTTACAGCTCAGACCCCTCACAAGATTAGAAGTTTTCCCCCAAAGACACTTTCTTAATGATTTCTACAACATACAACCCCAAATCCGAAGTCCTCTTTTGAACTCAGTTTTCCTTTTGGGCAACAAAATTCACCCCATAAAACAAAGATTTCATCAAATCGGTCCTCTGGATGCCTCCTAATGGCCACAACTGTTAAGTTACTATGCACCGACCGGTTGACCCAAAAAGCTTAAGTCTATAGGGAAAGGTGGGCAATTCACTTATATTTTAACACTCCCCTCACGTGCAGGCTCTTTTGGGCCGCAAAGTGGAATAGGAGTCGGCTATAATTTATTTTAATAAATCGCGCTCACCAGGATTCGAACTCGAGACCTCTGACTCTGACACCAACCCACATCTTCTAGCTTCTAACTCAAGTTCCCACCGAACAGAAGAAATTTAGATCGACAGAGTGAGGCGACATGAAATGCACCTCCATGTGAATAGAAAGGGTCTCACCTGATGCTGCAGTGTCGACCGGAGCTGAAGAATGGAGAAGAGATGGACCAGATCTTGAACCCCTGCTTCCTGAGGGGCTTAAACGCAAAACTGGCAGGAGGAGAAAAATGGAGAGGACACCACAAGGAGCCGAGGAGGACGGGAGGGGGTTTTTATACTTGGATAGGATGAGGTGCGAGTGGGTGCCACGGCAATCTGCGGCGTGGGGGACAGGTTTTGCCCAGCTGGAAGTCTCCTGGACGGTTGAGAATGCCCCTACATCTTGCAGAGGCTAAAGATCAACGGACTAGGATGTAAATAAAGAGTAAGTGTTTTGTCTTACTCTTGAGATTGCCCATTATTTCGATAAAATGAGTTCAGCAGTGACGCATTTGCATCCTTTTGCTTCACGTGATTTAACATGAAGCGTGATGCTCTCACAATTACGACAAATAAGATCATTTGTTTGGTGCGGTGTTTCTAAAAAAGGTGGGTCTGGATAAGCATATTCAATTTTTAATACGAATATTCGTCGGGTTTGAATTGCTTACACGTTACCTAAACTGTAAATAGATCTCACTACTATGCCAAGTTTTAGAAAGTCATTGTTGTTTTAAACAAGAAGAGTACTAGCATTGCCAATAGTTTTCCCCCCCCCAGTTTTTTTCTGAAGCCAACAATTTTGTGACATGCATATATCGCTTCCTCTAATGCATTTTTCGGTCCGTGGAGAAATTGAGTGGCAATAAAAATAAATTGCATTAGTTGGCACATATTTGCACCATCATGTTGCATGTGACTTTGGTGTGGAGTGTGTGTGCTGCTCTAACGACTTACGATAGAGCAGGGTTTGTGTGTGGATGAAGTTATCTTTAGCGAGAGAATTTTTAGCTTTTAGAGTGAATATTCATTAGGTTCAAATTATTTCATCACAATATTTTATTGTTGTCATGTTAGAAACATATCACTGATATACACGTTTTAAGATTTATCGTCGCCTTACAAAAAAGTAATAACACTACTATATATGGTAACAAATTCTGAGCTCATGGGTTGTCTAAAACTGACATTGTCCACACAGATGCATGATTTATCGATTGAAAAAATTATCATGATCAAGGGAATGACTAGAATGCAAACAGTCATTTGGTGTAATCTTGTAAAATCCCTTCTAAATCACACGATCTACATCCTGTGGTGAGTGTATTTTTACACTTAAACCCTCCCACCTGACAATATAAGTTGAAATAATTGAAGTGTGCAGGTGGGAAGGTCTAGATGTAAAAATGCAATCACCGTAGGATGAAAATCGTGTGGTCTAAGAGGGATTTTTGCACGATTGCACCAAATGCCTGTTTGCATTCTAGATGTTCCCATGATCAAATGGTTGTACGTAATTGCATTGCATATTTGCATCCATCTGTTTATAGCAGGAAAATTTATTGAAGGCAGGAGGGTAATTGCTCCAAATTATAGGGATTGTGGGGTGTCATCAGAAGTTCAAGTTGCAATAAACATCGTTTCTAAAGACACACAAGTCCCAGCTAATAAGACATTGTACCGAACAGCAACCTTTCCTTGGTAGAGAAATGAAAATGAGGGTCTCGATCTTGATAATATGTGATAAAGACCGATATATTTATTGCACGGGTATATATACACGTCACGAATGTACTTCGCTGTACTCAGTTACGAGGGGGTTTGTCTGACCACTTCGTCAGAAAAACACTTAGAAGCCTGGACTTTGTATAGTGCATGTACGTAGTTCGTCTGACTGGAAAATAATGCTGCTACCCCTACTCCAATTTAGTACTACACTTATGAGCCCAGTGGTTTGATTCGTTTCCCAAACGGACGCCCGATCTGCAAGCCCTAGAGAGAGACGGACGGACGGACGGACGGTGAGCCACGAATGCCTTGTGCTGTTAGGTGTAATCATGCATTCGTTCAAACTTTCACGGGACCGCCGGCCGCGCCGCGCGTGGATGACGGAGGAGGCGCCTGCTCTGTTGTGTGTGGATGGCCGTCGGCCGAGCTGAGTAGCTGCCCTACTCTGCTGTTTTGCATGTGACTCTAACAAAGATTGTGAAATTCGCAATGCCACGAGGCCGGACCGCACATGGAAAGGCCTGCCGCCCCCTCTCGAGAGTCGAGACCAAGAGTAAAGATTAACAAGCTCTGTTTATTATCGATCCATGTCCGTTAACGTCATGCATACGCACCACCGATTAAGAAACCTTATTTTTTTTACGAAAACAAGCAGGTGTGCTGCCATTGTATTAAAGAAGAAAAGGGGACAAGTTCAAGTACAGGAGGCAGCTTGTGCTGCCATAAACAGAAAAAAAACCAAATCAAACACCTGTAATTCAACAACTAGGATGCAGGGGGCTTTCAGTTCTCTAAGGCCAGCTGCGTAAAATGCCGAGCTATGTTGTAGTAATTGATCTTCTGCTTTGCTAGAAATGCCACTTGCACCTCATCATTCTCCTCGCCTTGAAATATCCTTCTATTACGCTCCTTCCAAATGCTCCACCAAGCATAAAAAATCTGCCGCATTCTATTGAATTTTTCCTTTGCGTTGAAGCCTCTCGTTATGGCCTGTAACCACTCCTGGGTGGAAAAAATTTGGGTATTATCCAAAGCTGGCACCTGCAATTGTACCCAACTAAATATATTTTTCATTGTTTCAATTGCAAAAGGACATGTTAGTAAGTGCAATGTTGTTTCCGCCGTTTCCAGACAAAGGGGGCAAACAATGTTGTTATCAATTCCCTTCCGCTCCAGGTTGCCTGCCGTCTGGATTTTCTCAAGTAGTGCTAGCCATGCAAACCAAATCACCTTCGGCTCCGCTTTGGATTTCCAGAACGTCGGGACCTGTAGTTGGCTGGTGATCCCTTGAAATTGACTCATATAAGCAGACTTCACCGTATATACTCGAGCTATGGTTGAGTTCCATATGGCTTTGTCTCGTCGGTTATGGTCCAGTCCCACCGGGGCCAGTAGCTCCCATAGCCTAATGTACTCCGAGACTTCTTATGGGGTTGATATATTCCGTAGCGCTCGTATCCAGTTGTTATTCTGCATCTCCTTGGCCACCGTCCTGGTCTTATGCAAAGAATTTTGATAAAGAAGGGGAAATTGTTCTTGCAACGTGTGCGGACCTATCCACTTATCTGTCCAAAATGCAGTCGCCTGACCATCGCAAATTACCATCTATGTGTTTTCAATGAACAACTTTTTTTCCACTCTCAAATTTTGTGGAAGCATCCCTGTACATGGCCTTTCGCCTCCCATCTTGGCAAGCCATAACCAACACATTCGCAACACAACTCCATGCTTTTGGATATCCAGCAGACCCAAGCCTCCTAACTTTTTTGGTAAACACATTGTCCTCCAGTTTACCAAGCAACGCCCTCCTATGTTATGTTCCTCCTTTGCACCTATCCAAATGAAACTCCTCCTACTACGATCAATTTTCTTGATGCACCATTTTGGTAAGTTAATGACCATAGCGTGATGCATCACTGTGGAAGTGAGGACTGATTTCGCTAATGTGACATGACCAGCCTTAGTCAATTGACTTCCTTTCCATGTCACACCCGGTTTTCTATAAGGAACACCCGAGCGTATTCTCACATGTAACCGGAGCTCCCCATGGTGAGGAACTAGGACGGATATACCCTTTTTCTGATAACTCTCGGATATGATCCTTGAGTTCTGCTAACTGTTGGGTATCCATTCTATATGGTCTTTTATATATGGGAGGAGTACCAGTTACTAATTCAATAATGAACTGCACTTCTCGATCCGGTGGCATACCTGGTAAGTTTTCGGGAAATACATCTGGAAATTCATTGATAACCTTTATGTCTTCAATAACTACTTCGGTCTTGTTGAGTTGAACATTTCCAGATGGTATTTGAATAGATGTGAACTCAACCTTTGTTCCATCCGTATGTGTTAGTTCCACAGTTCTCGTTGAACAATGTATAACTCCTTTATACTTGGTTAACTAGTCCATCCCCAAGATGATATCTATCCCTTGTGATTCTATCACAATGAGATTTGCAAGGAATTCTACTCCATTAACTCCTAGCTTTACCTTGGGACATATTTGTTTTGTCTTTATTTCTCCTCCAGAAGAATTCACTACTAACACTCGATTCATTGATGTAATTGGTAATTTGTGCTTGGTTATGAACTCCTTGGCTATGAATGAGTGTGTTGCACCAGAGTCAAACAAAATTGTAGCAGGATAAGTATTGACAGAGAACATACCAATAACCACATCTAGTGCTTCTTGTGCTTCCTCCATGGTCACATGATTCACCTTGCCACGCACAAGATTCTGTTGTTGAGGTGGCTTCTTATTTGGGCATCGGTTGGCATAGTGTCTTGTTTCTCCACAGTTGTAGCATTGCCTAGTGACCTTGTTCAATGGTGCTTTATTACCTTGCGATGTATTTGGAGGATTTGATCCTGCAAGACGAGGTTGAAAAGCAGGACGCTGTTGTTGCACTTGTTGTCGCTGTTGTTGTTGTTGAAAAGCCGGATTCCTTGCAGCTGGATGGTAGTTCCTCTGGAACTGATTAGGAGCCCTTGATCGATTCATCGCTCCAGCCGGCGGTGATCAGAAGCGAGGACGACTGTTGCTGTTAGAAGATTGTCCTTGCCAATTCATCTTCCTTTTCCGGTCTTCAACTAATTTTTGTCTTTTTCTTTCCACTATTAAAGCCTTGTTGATAAGCTTCTAAAAACTTTCATAGTCACTAGAAGACATACCATACTGTATTTTTGAGTTCAAGCCTTCAATGAAACAATCTTGCTTCTTCTTGTCAGTGTCAATGTCTCCCGGAGCATAGCGAGACAACTGAGTGAACTTAGTAAGATACTCCCGTACGGACATGCTCCCTTGTTTCATGATTGAGAAACTCCTTCCGCTTATTCTTTATTTCTCCAGCTAGAACATAGTGGTTGCGGAAGGCGAGTTTGAACTCATTCTATGAAATACTTTCTAGATCCTCGTGAGCTTCCTTGTATGCCATCCACCAGTTTGCTGCAGATCCATATAGTTGATGAGAGGCAAAGAGTACCCTCTCACGTCCTTGGCATTGTATGATCTGCAACTTGTTCTCAATATTCTTGAGCCAATCATCAGCTTCTAATGGCTCTATAGCATTGTCAAACCTTGGTCGTTGGGTGCTTAGGAACTCACTTAACCTTGGTTGACGTGGTGCATTTTGAATTTGTGGTTGGGGTTGTTACGGATTGGCTACCACTTGTGTCAAGTTTTGTATGAGTTGGTTTTGCATGTTCATCATTTGTTGTATCACTTCCCCATCAGCTCTTCGTGCAACTCTTGGCTGCCATTCAGGTAGAGGAAACCTTGCAGCTTCATTGTTGTTGTTCCCTTCATTGCGTCTTCTTCTTCCCGCCATCTATTGTGGAAGACTATGTTTAGATACCTTTCTAGTTTCCATCATCTTGTGTATATATCCTTATTATTTTCATATAAAAGTTATAAAATTTTTTACATTTGTTTATTCAACAATCATATTTGAAACAAACCTAACCTTTATATTCATTAGTAATTATGTACATACACTAACGAGGTTGTGAACATAAGCCTATGGCTTTCACAACTCACGTTTACACACTAATAATACATTATATTATCAAACCTAAACAACTACTTAAACAACCATTACACACTAAGCATTACAATATAATACACATACGTACTACACGAGTTATTACATGAGTAGGGACACCTATCCTAGTTATCCCCTGGGTTCTGTGCATTCTCCTGTGGGTTCTCGTCATCACCATCAGGAGAACCAGCCTCTGACTCAGCTGTGGAGGCCTCAGGTGGTGGTGAAGCATGAGGGCGTTTGGCTGCCCTACGTTCTGGAGAATCCGCAGTCCAAGTATCTCCATCCGAAACATAGAGATCACTTATTTCTCCATCCCTCATCCTTATCAATCCATCATTATGGCCTCCGTCTTCTTTAGAAGGTCGCGTACATCCTGAAGCTCCTGTTGGCAGTTCTGTAGCCTGGTGCTAACATCCACTCCTACCTCGAGGCTCACGTCCATCTGTACGATGTTGCAGCCTTCATGGATTGGTTCGTAGTCATACACGACACTTCCACTTTGTCGCCGAGGGGTGTACATATATTGAGTCCCCTCAAGGCGGCCACGGTTGATGTAGCTCTGGCAAGTGATCGTCTCCCAAGTGGCATCCTTCTCAGCCTCTGCCATGGTGGACCTACATGCTGGTGAATTGTGGATCTTGAGCAGCTTGTTCTCATGGTAGATCCCCGCCTGTGACTTCCGTTCCTCGCGTTCTGCGCGAGAAACTCGAGTGGTGTCGTACTGCACCTCTAGCTTGCCGGTGTAACTAGCACAGGGAAGGAGGTGTCTAAGGTGATCCACCATGCCTTTAGTGGACTCCCCGTGAGTCTGGTATGTGGGGGGGGGGGGGGGGGGTTGTCCACATCCTCAGCAGTGCGTGCAACCAGCTGGTGTCGAGGAACCCGTCTTCCGGTGGACTTACGAGCCGTGAGACGTGTACGTGCCATCCTTTTCATGAAAAATTTAAAATGAGTTAGAAAAATAAACATTAATATACTTTTGAGTAGAGATGAGGTTAGACAACATATATATAATCCTTCTTCTACCAAAATCTTTGGTAAAATATTTTTTACTAAAATAATGATGCTCATCCCGTCCATTTCTAACTAGGTTTGCGTCCTAGGGGCAACCTTGGCTCTGATACCACTTTGTCACACCCGGTTTTCCATAAGGAACACCCGAGCGTATTCTCACATGTATGCCAGGATCAGTTGAGTCATACATGTGCCGACAATAGTGAAATATCATTATATTACATGCCAGGGTGAACGGTAACATTATATTACATCATAAGTCATAATAGAATAATAAAAGTATTATCACACTAAATATTTACAGCAGCGGAAGCCTAATAAAGGGTCCTCCAATCCACAGGCGTTGCCCGGGGGTTTCGCCAACCTAGAATAACTCTTCGGAATCGAAGTCCTCCTAATCGAAGTCTATATCTTCATTTGCAACTGAGCATCATATGATATCCAACAAAAGCAAGTTTGAGTATCAAAGGTACTCAATAAGTGTAGGAAAGAATGTTATGAAGGCTAATAGCAAGGAAAGGCTAACATGGTTAGGCACTATGCATTAATCCTAAGCCTTAGCTTTGATTAGCAACCTATCTTACTAAGTGATAATCCCACCAACCTCATAATTAAGTCATTAATGTTAGGTTACACCACCCCAACAACTTCTTTCAACTCATATCCATGTTTCTCTAATCATGGACAAGTCCAAGCCGCTCTTGATCGTGAGAACGGCTGTCATGACAGTTTAGTTCTCTGCAGAGATTGTACCACTTTACCCACAAGTAATGATTTCATCCCCTGTTACCAGGTGGACTAAGAACCTCCCTGATATCCGTGGTTGCAAGCCACATTACACACTTCCTTTGGTGTGTGATCAGGAGATCACTACATGGCCTTTACAAAGGGTCTACCGGCAGGTACAAGCCCACTGAGGTTTCACCGCTACAGTTCCTGGGAGTAAACCCTCCCCTGCAGAAGCCCCCTCTTGAGCCTTGCAGTTCCCAGGGCAGTCAAAAATGGACTCCCATTCCCCGCACCATCCAAACACTCATACTATACCGGCAAACTCCTAATTAATTGGCCAAGCTGCCCCATCTCACTCTTGTGGTGGCACTATAAAGCCGGGTTAACTGTTCGATGAACCGGTCCTTAGAATCTACGACAGGCACTAACGCATTCCCGAGTCTCATGCACGAAGCACCAACCAAAACAATCAGCCTGTCTAGATTCCTAACACCATGACACACATTTGTGTCTTTCATATAATCCCACAAGACTAGCAACAACCATGTTTCATTCATTCTCTAAGTTCTAAGCATGGCTAAGCACATAAAATGATAATGACATATCCTAACTAAATCCCTCCATGGTTTTGCAAGGAATGATAAAGGAATAAAACTAGGGAAACATCCTAAACCGAGTTTCATATTAAAGACATCATGTAAACATTCTAACTAATTATCCTAGAATAGGAACAAAGTGGTCAAGGAACACTTGCCTTTGAATGGAGGTTGATTTAATTCAAAATCTTGCTCTTGAAGATTATAATGTGGTTCTTGGATTGGTTCTACCCATGTATATGCACACAAAACAATGCAAAATATGCCATAAGAATCTTAACAATATATTTCAATCATATATATGTTTGATTACACACATATACTATTGATTTCATGTCATTTCATGTGGTTTGAAATGAAAATAAGTTTTAATTGGACATCTATATCTTTTACTTTATCTTTGTTATAGCAAAAATACTCATTTTCTATTTTTGTAGTGATATTTAATAATTTCTAGAATTTTTATATGTATATATGTTAATTTTATAATTAATTCAATTCCAAAAATGGTTTAAATTATTACTATAATCATTTTCAGAACTATTTTCTACATTTCAGAACCTATTTATGTATTTGGGACAGTTTCCATAATTTTTCTTTAATATATAATATTTTTATCTATATTTCAGCATTTATTTAATACTTAAAAATATATTTTCAGCCCTAATTATTGTTATTCTGGATTATAGAAATTATACATGCATGGAAATCTAAATACAGAATAATTTCATGCACTTTATTATATTTCTACATATTTTTTGAAATATATATGATTTTTATTTTGATTTTTAGAATTAATTTGTCCATAAATAAATATTTTCAGCCTTTAGGAATCATTATTTTTAATTTCAGAATTTGTATACTGATCAAAATGTTTATACAGAATCTTTTGATAAGTTTTTAAAATTTTTCAGAATTTATTTAGCCCATTTTCATCATTTACAGAATCAATTATAAGTTTATAAACTAATTTGGACTGAATTGTATTAATTAGAGTTTTCCCAGGGGTTAGTTTGAAGTTTTAAAGTTAATTTCTCAATTTACAAAGAGAACAGGGGCCATTTGGCTAATTTGTAGTGAATTGTCTAATTTCTATAAAGCCTAGGTTTAATTTGGTAAATCACAGGGGTTATTTCCTAGTTATTTAAATCTCCAGGGACCCCTCTATGAAATTTTCAACGTTTATAACTATTTTGAATGTGGGCCGTCAGATCTGAGATCAACGGCGCAGATTTAAAATAACCGAACCGGTACGCTCGTTCTAATCTGAGCCGTTGGCTCAAATCCGACGCACCAGAAGCGGCCACGTCGCCCTAACTCCGTCTCCCTCGCGTCCGGCGGCCGCGCAATCGCCGGCGAGCGGAGGCGGTGGCCGGAATTCTCTGTTTTCTTCGATCTTTATACCATTATTTGATCTCTTGGTACCAGAAGGAAGAGGAGACGATGGGGAACTCACCTAGGGGGTTTTCGGGGACCAGAACTGGCCGGAGAAGGCTGTCGATGGCGAGCAGCAATGAACTCCGGCGATCTTCGTCGGAAATGCTTCCTAGGCTTGTTTCTTCAGAGGATTTCGTCGGGAATTCATTCTTGAGGCCGAGGGAGGGTGTAGGGAATGTTAGAACTGAAGATCTTCGTTTGCTTTTGTAGAATTGGGAATATGGCGGTTTTTTTTTGATCGGGAGTGTTTGAGGGCGATTTCGGTGGGGAGAAGTGGCCGGTGTCGGGTGGTATTTGTAGAGGGGAAGGAGGCGGCGGTTGGAGAGGCGTCGGTTGATGAAAATACGCAGCAAATTGGCACATGGCCGAATCTTTTCTCACATGCGATAATAGAGCGGGGAGAGAGAGGGAGAGAAGAGGGGCTGCGGTTAGGGTGGAGAAACTGACGTGTGGGGCTCCCTTGGCAGTGAGGGGAAGGAGAGGAGGGCGGTTTTGTCTCACGTTTAAGAATTTAGGGTTGTTACATTCCACGAAGCTAATTTTCCTCTCACCTTGTCAATAAGCGGTTGTAGCTCAATCCTCCGTAATTTGCCAGTGTGTACTGGGAGCCCCAAATATTTGCACGGGAGTCAAAGTACCATCGCCGGGAAGACATGAGTGATCTGTTCGGTGATTGTATGTTCACAGCGGATGGTGTATAACTCAGTTTTCTGTAAATTTATCTTCATCCCGGAGGCGTCTCTCAAAAGTTCTAAAATTTGTCTCAGTGTTCCTAGCTCCTGCAAGTCCGGGTTTACAAAGATGGCGGCATCGTCCGCATAGAGAGACATTTCCACTTTTTTCCTTGTTGGGTGGACAGGATTGAGTATTCCCCTGTCTGTGGTGGTCTCTAGTATTTTCTGCAACGGATCCATGGCTAGAATGAAAAGCAACGGTGATAGCGGATCACCTTTCTGCAAGCCCCTCCTTAGTTTTATTGATTGTCCAGGGACCCCATTCAAAAGGACTCTTGATGAACTCGCTGAGAATAAAATGGATATCCATTCTCGCCACTTCGGCCCGAACCCCAACTTGCTTAAGAGCTCTAACAAGTAACTCCACCGTACAAAGTCAAATGCTTTCTCGATGTCCAGTTTGAAAAACAGCGCTGATTTTCTTCTCTTTTGGAGTTCCTTGACCAGCCCTTGGACATACACGTAGCTATCATGTATACACCTTCCTTTAATGAAATCGCTTTGGTCTATCAAAATTAGTTCTGTCAACTTGGGAGCTAGTCTATTTGCCAGAATTTTTGAGAAGATTTTTGATATACTATGTATGATGCTGATGGGTCTATAATCCCCTATAGCTGATGCCTCCTCCTTTTTTGGTAGTAGAACTATGTGTGCTGTACTGAGGAGATCAAACCTGTGTCCCCTGAGATGAGATAGAGAATTCAGCGTTTGCATGACATCGCTCTTTATTATATCCCAACATGTTGAGAACAACCCATTGAAACCATCTGGGCCGGGGGCTTTATCCTTGGGCATCTCAAAAACAGCCTTCTTAGCCTTCACTGATGTCCTGCTCCAAATCTTGGAGCTCAAAACTAGTGACATTGATTTCCTCCCAGTTTAGGGTAAGTTGAGCCGGTGTTGGCTGTCCAAAATGGTTGTTGAAGTGTTGGTAAATAAGATCCTCCTTGTCTGCATGCATTGTCAGGGAACCGGTACCATTTTGCAAACTCTGAATGCGTTTCTTTCTCTATCGCCCATTTGCTCTTAGGAAAAAGAGTTTTGCGTTCGCATCCGCAGTTCTTATGTTAGATAGTCTCGACCTTTGTTTAGCTTTAATTTTTTTCAATGAGTAGCAGTCCTTGGAATTTCAACTGCACTCTCTATCTGAAACTCCTTTCCTCTGTTGTGAGCCCTCTCGCTTCCTGGGCTAAATCCAAGGCACCAATGATTTCTTTTGCTATGATCAGCTGTAGTTTGATACTACCGATGTTTTCCTTATTCCACTGTTTCAAAGCTTTCGTCGTTCTGCATAGTTTGGTGTGCAATCTCCTCATCGGACCAGTACCGGTTTTTCCGTTACTTTTTGTACCACGTCGAGGAAATTTGGCATGTGTACCCAAAAACTCTCAAACCTGAACCCAGTGTATTCCTTGTGTTGTGTGCTTCCCGTCAGCAACATTGGACAGTGATCGGATAATGTTGATGGTAGTGCCTGCAAGTGTGCTAAAGGATAATGCTCCTCCCACTCAACGGAACAAAACACTCTGTCGATTTTGGTCATTGTCGGGTTTTCCTGCTCATTGCTCCACGTAAATTTCCTTCCGTGTAGCTTCAATTCTCTTCAGTGATGGTGGTCTAATGTTTCTCTGAACTTGTCCATTAGCCGCCTGTTGATTCTGCCATTGTTTTTGTCCTCTGTCCTGTATATGAGATTGAAATCCCCTGCCACCAGGTTTTCTCCCGCTGCATCATTGCACCTGAGGTTTTTCAATTCCTCTAGAAATTCAAGTTTGTCATGGCTTGTTTGCGGTCCATAAATCCCAGTTAATGTCCATTCACTTCCATCATCTAGGTTCCTTATTAGCACAGTTATGGTGTTCATGGTGCAACTTGTCGATAAAAACTTGTAATGCAATTCTGAAGCTGCAAGAATAATCCCTCCCCTTGTTCCATTAGCTGGCAGATAGGAAAAATTCTCAGAAAAGACTCTTCCCACCACTTCCCGCACTATCCATTCGTCAATGTGTTGCGTTTTTGTCTCCTGCAGGCATATCACAGTGGCCCTTGTGTCCTGCACCAAATTTTTTATTGCCAGCTTCTTGGCTTTGTTGTTGATGCCCCTTACATTCCAGTTTAGGAGGATTAGATTACTCATATCTAGTTGCGCACAACCTTGTGATGCACTGAACAGTGAGCTTAAACAACCTTACACTGCAACTCAGCAACAGAACAGAAGGGAAGCACCAGGACAGATCCACTGGTGTCCTAACACTGACAAAAACACACATAGGCACCACAATTTGGCAACATACCAAGCTGCTGCATAGCTGCAGTACAAACACAACGTGAGAACACATGAAGGTGCTGCATAACTGCAGCATTAACATAACTATGGGTTCTTCTTGCCAAACTGAACAGCCTCGCCCCATCCTGCAAACAAAGTGGCACAAAATAGTATGCCCCATTAGAGTTAACATGTCCACTGGAGAACACATCTTCATTTGTCAAGCGCCTCCAAAGACCTTCTTTGGCTTGCCTCTGGCAGAGCCTCCTTTGTTGACGTCGGTCTTCATAGCTACCAGCAAATCTTCCATGGCTTTCATGGCCTCATTTGTCAGTGGTTCCTGGAAGATCTGGGCTATCTTCACCACCGGCTTTTCTCCCTTTTCCCCTTTCTTGGTCAATTGTCCCATCTTCTTGGCAAGCACCTCGCGAGCCTTCTGTTCAATGGTCACCTTGCCAGTAGTCTTCTTTTTGTCAGCTAGTCTTCCACTCCTTCTAACCATCTTGTCATCTATCTTTGGTTTCTTTGTTGTTGGATTCTTCTTGAGGCATGGGGTGGCAAGAATGGGTGGTGGTACTTGTTAGAATCAAACGACAAGCAAGTATAGATCGAAACAGAGGAGACATAGATTTTAACGTGGAAAACCCCTCCAAATCGAAGGACAAAAAACCACGGGCGTCGGCCGGCAAACTATCACTATATGAGGAGGTTTACAATTGTGGGAGATTACAATCTTTTCATGCCTCTCCCGGCGGCTCACAAGGGATATTTATAGGTGGCGACTTAGAGTCCTAACCCTAGACGATCCATGCCGTGGGGGGGGGGGGGACCCCCGCACCCCCGGCGTCCCGAGCGCGCCTTGGCTGCTGCACAGCCCACCATATGGACCGCTTCGCTACGGCCCAAGCCTACCGGTGACGGGCCTCCGCTTCGCTACGGAAATCCTGACTCTTTTATCTTCATTAGAATTTGGATCATCAATCAACAAACTCCACCTTGAGACAAATTCCTTCTTGTAGCATTAAAATAGTAATCCTCCATCTCAATGAACAATTCAACCGCCGGTGCCAAAAGCCACAGGGGCTAGTTAGTAATACCAAACAAGTTTGAGCAAAGCTCAAACTTAGCAATAGGAACAGATTTTGTCATCATGTCTGCAGGATTGTCATGAGTGCTGATTTTGCAAATTTTGATAGTGCCTTGATCAATGGTATCTCACACAAAGTGATACGTGATATCAATATGTTTCGTTCTCTCATGAAACATAGCATCTTTGGTAAGATATATGGCACTTTGACTATCACAATGTAAGGTGATGCAAGACTGAGATCCATAAAGTTCAGAATACAGACCTTTCAACCAAATTGCCTCCTTACATGCCTCTGAGATAGCCATATATTCTGCCTCAGTAGTAGACAAGGCAACTGTAGCTTGTAAACAAGCTTTCCAACTCACAGCACAACCCCCAACAGTGAAAACATATCCTGTGAGTGACCTTCTCTTGTCTAAATCAGCAGCATAATCAACATCAACATAGCCAATGAGACCATCTCTAGTCCTTCCAAAACACAAACAAGCACTAGAAGAACCACGGAAATACCTGAAAATCCACTGCACAACCTTCCAGTGTTCTTTGCCGGGGTTAGACATGTATCTGCTAACAACGCAAATAGCATGTGATAAGTCAGGACGTGAGCATACCATAGCATACATGAGGGACCCAACAGCACTAGAGTATGGAACTTTTGACATATACTCAATTTCATTATCAGTTTCTGCACACTGAGAAATAGACAACTTGAAATGAGGGGCCAACGGTGTACTCACAGGTTTAGCATTATCCATGTTGAAGCGGTGAAGGACCTTTTCAATATAATTTTTCTGACTCAAATAGAGAAGCCCGGATTTCCTATCCCTGATTATCTCCATGCCAAGAATTTTCTTAGCAGCACCAAGGTCCTTCATATCAAATGTACTACTCAAGTGTGCCTTTAAAGTAGTCACTTCTTTCTTGCTCTTGGCAGCAATCAACATATCATCAACATATAGCAATAGGTATATAGGTGATCCATCAACAACTTTAATGTATACACAACTGTCAAACTGAGACCTAGCAAAGCCATTTGAAATCATAAAAGAATCAAACCTCTTATACCACTGTCTTGGAGATTGCTTCAAGCCATATAATGATTTCTTTAACTTGCAGACATAGTCTTCTTTTCCAGGGACAATGAACCCCTCAGGCTGGTCCATGTAAATGTCCTCCTCCAAGTCTCCATGTAAAAAAGTTGTTTTTCACATCTAGCTGCTCAAGCTCATAATCATGCATAGCAACAATACTGAGGAAAGTACGAATAGAACTATGCTTCACAACTGGAGAATAGACATCAGTATAATCAATACCTGGAATCTGACTAAATCCTTTAGCAACTAACCTTGCTTTATACCTTGTAGGTTCATTTGGAGTCATTCCTTCCTTTCTTTTATAAATCCACTTGCACTTAACAGGCTTCTTGCTAGTGGGCAAAGGAACAATTTCCCAGGTACCATTTTTCTGAAGTGACTCCATCTCATCATGCATTGCACCAATCCGCTTTGTACTATCAGCAGACAAGATAGCTTCTATACAATTGGAATGCTCATGAACACCTTCAATTTCTTCTGCAACACTCAAGGCAAAAGCAACATTACATTCTTCAATCCACCTTGTGGGGCGAACAATCTCCCTCCGAGGCCGAGCTTCAGCGAGAGACTCCTGTGGTGGCTGCACAATAGGTGAGGGATGTGTAGCAGGAGACAAATCTTCAGTAGCAGGGTTAACATCAACAACACTTTGACTTAGAGTAGCAATATCATCATTAACTAGCTCTACCTGCACGCTGATAGTCTCAGGTTTCTGGTTATTAGAACTGGTAGCCAAGTCATTTGTGAACATAGTTGACTCATTGAATACAACATTTCTACTAAAAAATGCCTTCTATTTTTCTGTATCTCATAATTTATAAGCTTTGACACCAGTACCATAACCCAAGAAAATGCACTTGATAGCTCTAGGCTCAAGTTTTCCATTATCAATATGTGCATAAGTAGTGCAGCCAATAACTCTCAATTTAGAGTAGTCACAAGGTGAGCCAGACCATACCTCGATTGGAGTTTTTTATCAATACTTGTGGAAGGAGAACAATTTATTAAGTAGCACGCCGTGGAAGCAGCTTCTGCCTAAAATTTTCTGCTTAAACTCGAATTGGACAGCATACAACGGGCTTTTGAAATTATTGTTCTGTTCATGCGTTCCGCTACACCGTTTTGTTGAGGAGTGTATGGAATTGTATGGTGCCTCATAATTCCTTCCTGCAATAATACTTAAATGCACTAGAACAGAACTCCATGCCATTATCAGTTCTTAGAATTTTTACCTCTTTCTATTTTCTTTTCAACCATAACCTTCCACTCTTTGAATGACTGAAATGCATCTGATTTACACTTCAAAAAATATGGCCAAACTCGACGTGAGTAATAATCAATAATAGTTAACATGTAACTAGCACCACCATGAGATGTTTTTCGAGAAGGACCCCATAAATCAGCATGCACATAATCAAGAATACCTTTAGTATTATGGATAGCAGTATTGAACTTGACTCTTTTATGCTTACCAAACACACAATGCTCACAAAAGTTAAGTGATTCTGGCTTGCAACCTTCAAGTAGGCCTCTTTTGCTTAATTCTGCCAAACCAAGTGCACTCATATGCCCAAGACGCATATGCCAAATCTTAGTGGTATTAGACTGATCAGGAGCAACCACAACATTAGCAGTAAATGTACTACCTCGAAGCACATATAAGTTGGCAGCTTTTAAATCACCTTTCATGACAATGAGAGAACCTTTGGTTACCTTCAAAACTCCACCTTCAGCGAAATATTTGTACCCTTTCACGTCGAGGGTACTAAGGGAGATGAGATTCCTGGACATGGTTGGGACATGTCGTACTTCTGTTAACATTCGTAAAATCCCATCAAACATTCTGATCTGAACAGTACCAATGCTAATGGCCTCACATGCTGTGTTGTCACCCATCCTCACGATGCCACCTTTCTGTATAGGCTCATAGACACTAAAAAGATCTTTGTTAGTGCAAACATGATATGAGCAAGCAGAATCAAGTATCCATTGAGCATCTTCAGTGACACATCCGGCAAATGCAATGAGTACAGTATCATTATCAGAATTCTCATCAGAGACAACGGAGGCACTACCTTCAGGCTTACCCTTTTTTTCGTTTCTCTTTTCTTTGTTCAGCAGCTTCCAACAATCATCGATGACATGATTGTCCTTCTTGCAGTACCGGCAGAATTTATCATATCGTCGTCCCCTAGACATGGAACGACTTCTTTGATTTTTCTTGCCGTTACCTTTATTTCCTGAATTTAATTTCTTTTGTTCACTTCGGCCATGAACATTCAATGCCTCTCCGTTAGAATGACCAGCATCTTCCGAGTTTACCATCTGTTTCATCTTTTCTTTTGCTGTCAAAGCCTCATAGACCTCGGCCACGGTTAGAGTATCACGACTATATAGAATAGTATCTCGAAAGTTTGCATATGAAGACGGAAGTGAATAGAGGAGAAGAAGAGCCAGGTCTTCATCTTCAAATTTTACCTCCATTGATAACAGATCAGCAACGATCTCCTTGAACACAGATATGTGTGTGAGAACAGATCCACCTTCTTGCAACTTGTGCGTGAACAACTTCATCTTGATGTGCATCTTGCTAGTTAGATCTTTTGACATGCAGATCGATTCTAGCTTCAACCAAACCGCAGCAGCGGTTTGCTCCTCCAAGCACTCCTGCAAAACATTGTTCGAAAGTTGGAGATGGATCTGAGATAAGGTCTTACGATCTTTTCTATTCTCTTCGGCCGTCCACTCATTCTGGTTCTTCCCGAAACCCTCAAGGGCTTTGTCTAGATCATGATGCGCCAGCACCGCTCGCATCTTCACTTGCCACAATGAAAATCTTGTGCCGAAATCCAACAGCGGAAGATCATATTCATCGTCGTTGATGCCATGTGCCTGGCGGCACGAACCCTAGAACAGGGGATCAAAAAACTCTGGCTCTGATACCACTTGTTAGAATCAAACGACAAGCAAGTATATATCGAAATAGAGGAGACACAAATTTCAATGTGGAAAACCCCTCCAAATCGAAGGGGAAAAACCACGGGCGCCAACCGCCAAACTATCACTATATCAGGAGGTTTACAATTGTGGGAGATTACAATCTTTTTGATGCCTCTCCCGGCAGCTCACAAGGGATATTTATAGGTGCCGACTTAGAGTCCTAACCCTAGACGATCCATGCCGCGGGGGGGGGGGGGGGGGACCCCTCCGCCCCCCCCCCCCCCCCCCCCCCCCCCCCCCCCCCCCCCCCCCCGCACCCCCAGCGTCCCGAGCGCGCCTTGGCTGCTGCGCATCCCACCATATGGGCCGCTTCACTACGGAAATCCTGCCTCTTTTATCTTCATTAGAATTTGGATCATCAATCAACGGTACTACACTCGCCAATTTCTTCATAAAAGAGCTCAACTGCACATCCGGTCCTTCCATTGTCCCCTCCTCTGCTTCCTGCCCCTTCTGAGATCCCCGATCAAACTCCAAGTTGTGGGGGAGGCATCTTCCTCCATAGCAGCATCCTGACACTGAACTTCACCGGCAGCATCAAGGGATTGCACTGCCTCCTCGACAGTAGGCAAGAATGAAGCTTCTTGCCATACTGCACCTTTCGTGTGTTGCATCTTATGAGTGAATTGCCTTTCCTCCAGCATAGGGTCTTGTTTCTTCTCTGATGGCGTTTTAGCAGTTGGGTAAGACAGCAGTGGGTCTTCCACTTCCACCACTGCCTCCACAGTGACCTCCCCTGCAATGTTAGAATCTGGTGCATCCTCAACATAGCTATATTTTGGTGGCTCTCCCTGCTTGCATTTGGCTTGGCCTCCTCTGGTTTCAACTTCTTCAAGACCTCCTTCACTGCAAACTTGTTGAATCAATGCAAGAGTCTGTCCAGCGAGCGGTCTCTAGACCGGCGTGAACCTGGGCTCAAGGATCTCTCTCTAGCATCATACCTCCTCCCATATCTTGAGCTTCCATCATCATGGCGTCGCCGGGGTGACCTTGCACGTCCCCTGCCACCCTCTCCAAGGCCACGGAGCCTCTGCAGTAGGGTGCGACGCCTCGGTGCTTCAGCACCGCTTCGCCCATCACGGTCTTGATCATCTTCATCATCCCTCCTGTAGTGACGTTCTTACCAAATGACCGCACTACAGGACCTTCTCGGAGGCCTCATACGTTCCTCCAAAGGTTCTTGCAGAAAGTGATGGTGTTGAGCTGGTTCGTCTTCATGTTCTGCAATGACAGCTCTTTCGAAAACCCACGGGATCACCATTTCCCGTGGACGCCCATCTGGCTCCAATCGCTGGAGGTCCAACACCAGCTCCATATGAACTAGGATGTCATATGTGTTCCCCATCCTGGGTGCCCTCGGTGTAGCATGGCCACTTATGTTAGGATCTTCATCAGTGACGGTCAGTCGCAGGAGCCTTGGAATGCGGCTTGGGTCAGCCGTGAAGGCACAGCAAAAGAAACCGGTGGTGACCATCCTCCTTCTGCTATCAGCCTCTGCAACATGGAAAGAGCAAGACCTGCTCAGCATCCATGCTACAAAATGCTCCGTCCACAGATGGAGAGGCAGGTTCTCAAGGCATAGCTTGACATAGAACCTGAAACCATCTCTGCTAGCTCTCTGCTCCGGCATCCACTTCCTGAGCCGGAACTGCCTTCCTCCACTATTGAAGTGGTGAACCCCATCCAGTGCTTCAAAATCTTCCGTCCGCTTATTGGGCTCAACATAACACAATGTGCTGGGACTGGGAGCGCCATTCTGTTCAAGCGCTGGCTAACAACAACCAACAACAACCAAGCCTTTATCCCAAGCCTGTTGGGGTCGGCTAGACATGAAACCCAATATCAATGAAGTAAAACAGAGGAAGAGATATGAGAACAAGGGGAAAAAAGGAAAAAAAAAAGAAAAAAAAAGGAAAAAAGAAAAGGAAAAAGAGAAAAGAGAAAAGAAATAAGAAAAAAAGGAAAAGAAAAAGAGAAAAGAAAAAAAGAAAAAAACAAGACTATGATTCTGGCACATGAATTGCTACTTTCCATGCGGTCCTATCATGAGCTAAGTCTCTGGATACATTCCAATCTCTCAAATCTCGTTTTACCGCCTCCTCCCAGGTCAACCTTGGTCGTCCTCTACCCCTCCTAATATTTTCTCTCCCTCTTAAAATCCCACTGTTAACCGGTGCTTCTGGAGGTCTCCGTTGGATATGTCCAAACCACCTAAGCCGATGTTGGACTAACTTCTCTTCAATCGGCGCCACCCCTACCTTATCACGAATCGTCTCATTCCTTATTCGGTCTCTTCTCGTGTGCCCACACATCCACCGTAGCATGCGCATCTCTGCGACACTCATTTGTTGGACATGTTGTCGTTTAGTTGGCCAACATTCCGCCCCATAGAGCATCGCGGGTCTGATCACCGTCCTATAGAACTTCCCTTTTAGCTTTTGTGGGACTTTCCTATCACATAGGATTCCAGAGGCTTGTCGCCATTTCATCCACCCTACCTTGATCCTGTGGCAAACATCCTCATCAATATCGCCATTGCTTTGTAACATTGATCCTAAGTATCGGAAAGAGTCCCTTCTAGGTACTATTTGTCCTTGTAGAGTAACATTTCCCTCTTCACGACCAACACCACTAAAGTCGCACCTCATATACTCGGTTTTGGTCCTACTAAGTCTAAACCCCTTGGACTCTAAGGTTTGTCTCCATAACTCTAATTTCTTATCAACACCATCTCTAGTTTCATCTACCAGCACTACATCATCAGCAAAGAGCATGCACCAAGGGATATCCCCTTGTATATCCTTCGACACCTCATCCATGACCAAGGAAAAGATGTATGGGCTCAAAGCTGATCCTTGATGTAATCCTACCGTGATAGGAAATGCATCAGTCTCACTATCACTTACGCGCACACTTGTCCTAACATTATTGTACATATCCTTGATAAGGGTAATGTACTTTGTTGGCACTTTATGTTTCTCTAGTGCCCACCACATGACTGACCTTGGTATCTTGTCGTACGCCTTCTCCAAGTCGATGAACACCATATGCAAGTCCTTCTTCTGCTCCCTATATCTCTCCATAAGCTGACGAAGCAAGAAAATCGCCTCCATTGTAGACCTCCCAGGCATAAAACCAAACTGGTTTTTAGTGACATTGGTCACTTTCCTCAGGCGGTGTTCAATCACTCTCTCCCAAAGCTTCATAGTATGACTCATAAGCTTAATACCTCGATAATTAGTACAACTTTGAATATCTCCTTTATTTTTGAAGATAGGTACTAATATACTTTTCCTCCATTCTTCAGGCATCTTGTTTGACCGAAAAATGTGGTTGAATAGCTTTGTGAGCCATACTATTGCGACGTCCCCAAGACATCTCCACACCTCAATAGGGACATCGTCAGGGCCGAGGGTCTTTCCTCCTTTCATCCTTTTTAAGGCCTCCTTAACCTCAAACTCTTGTATCCTCCGCACGAACCGCCTATTGGAGTCATCAAAGGAGTCATCCAACTCAACCATAGTGCTCTCATTCCCATCATTGAATAGCCCATTAAAGTAATCACGCCATCTATTCTTAATCTCTTCATCCTTCACTAGAATGCGGTCAGTCTCATCTTTGATGCATTTAACTTGATTGAGATCCCTCATCTTTCTCTCGCGGATTTTTGCTACCTTGTATATGTCTTTTTCACCTTCTTTTGTCCCTAGTCTCTCATATAACTTATCATAGGTTTGTCCTCTTGCCTTACTCACAACCCGCCTTGCATTCTTCTTAGCCTCTTTGTACTTAAGCATGTTGCTTGTGTTTCTATCATTATGCCAACTCTTGTAACACTCCTTCTTCTCCTTAATGGCCTTTTGTACATCCTCATTCCACCACCAAGTGTCTTTATCTATAAGTTTCTTTCCCTTTGTCACACCAAACACCTTACTAGCTACCTTCCTAATGCAAGTTGCCATCTTCATCCACATACTATCTGCATCTCCATTTTCTGCCCAGGGTCCTTCTGTGATCACCCTATTTTTAAAGGATTCTTGTGATTCTCCCTTCAACTTCCACCACTTTGTTCTTGTGATTTTGACACCTTTGTCCCGCAAAGAACATGTATGGAAGCGAAAGTCAGCTACCACAAGCTTATGTTGTGTCACAACACACTCCCCCGGGATCACCTTACAATCTAGACACTCCCGTCTATCCTTTCTCCTAGTGAGGACAAAGTCAATCTGGCTAGAGTGTTGGGCACTACTAAAGGTCACTAGGTGAGATTGCCTCTTCCTAAAGAGGGTGTTAGCTATCAACAGATCATAGGCTACGGCAAAGTCTAGGATGTCCTTACCCTCTTGATTTCTATCGCCGCATCCAAAACCTCCATGTACTCCTTCAAATCCTAGGTTAGTTGCACCCACATGACCATTGAGATCTCCCCCTATGAGGAGTTTCTCGGTTATCGGTACACTACTAACCATATCCTCCAAGTCCTCCCAAAATTGCCTCTTAGCACTCATGTTGAGCCCAACTTGTGGGGCATAAGCACTAATGACGTTCAAGACAATGTCCCCAATTACTATCTTGATTAAGATGATCCTATCCCCTCGTCTTCGAACATCCACTACTCCATCCTTAAGACTCTTATCTATTAGAACACCTACGCCATTCCTAGTCCCAGCCGAACCAGAATACCAAATCTTGAAACCGGTATTCTCGACTTCTCTCGCCTTTTGACCCGCCCATCTAGTCTCTTGTACACAAAGGATATTTACTCGTCTCCTAATGGCAACATCTACTAACTCACGTAGCTTCCCCGTCAAGGATCCTACATTCCAACTACCCACCCGAAATCTATGTTTCTCGGCTAGCTTCCTTACGCTTTGCACCCGTCGAGTAAGATGCAAAGACCCTTGCTCACTTATCACTACATCCGGGCGATGATGTAGCGCGCCACTAAGGTGATGGCGATCCGGCCCTTGCTCATTTAACACCATATCCGGGTTCCGATATGGCGCGCCACTAAGGCGGTGGCGACCCGGCCCTTGCCCACTTAACACCATACCCGGGTTCCGATATGGCGCGTCGCTAAGAGGGTTACGCCCCAACAAATTTCTATTGGGTTTCATTTCCATGAGAGTGGCTAAGTGTAGTTGTTGGCTCGCCAAGCCTATCACAACCCCCTCCTCCTTTACCTGGTTTCGCTCTCTCACCGAGTGCTCTCGTGGGAAGTAGTTTTTGCACGTCAAAGACAACATGCCTTTTTTGTTTCCTCCTTAAAAACGAATACAACTCCGAACTGATCGTGATGCATGCAATGCATGGCCTAATCTTGCGCGGAGCTCGCCCACGATCTAACAAACTTGGTGACGCCCGGGCATGCACAGAAATTCAAGACGTGGCCTCCAAACTTGGTCCACACGTACATAAATCCAGGAGATAAAACGAACTAACATGCAATGCCTAGATGCAAATCAACATGAGTATTATTCGTGCGCCGGGCTTAGTCGTGTCAACACCGATCAAGTACTTTAGCTGCATATTTGCCTTGAGAAAGATAGAAACCAAATGGACCACGGTCGATCTGAATCCCCAGAAAGTAATGAATTGGTCCAAGATCCTTGATCGCAAATGATGCCTGAAGCTTAGAGATCAGTCGACGCAGAAGGGCAGTGCTTGAGGTAGTGATTAGAATATTATCCACGTATAATAAAAGAAAAGCCAGCTGATCACTTCCGTTTGAGTAAACAAAGAGGGAATTATCTGCAACCGATGGCCGAAAATCAGAAATCTTCAGATGAGAAGAAATCCTGTCGGACCAAGCGTGTGGCGCTTGTTTTAAGCCATAAAGGGACTTGGACAATAAACATACGTAGTCTGGATGCTTAGAATCAACAAATCCAGTTGGCTGAAGACAGAAAACCTCTTCCTTGAGAACATCATGCAGAAATGCGTTTTTAACGTCAAGCTGATTCACGGGCCAGTTCCTTTGTGCTGCCAATTGAAGAACAATACGAATGGAGGCTGGTTTGACAACTGGTGAAAATGTCTGGTTAAAATCGATGCCTTGACGCTGATGAAACCCGCGTACCACCCAACGAGCCTTGTGACGCTCGAACATGCCATCTGACTTGAGCTTGTTCTTTAAAACCCACTTCCCAGAGATGACATGGGCGCCGGGAGGACGAGGAACAAGCGTCCAAGTTTTGTTCTGTTGCAGTGCTTGAAATTCTTCTTCCATAGCAGCACGCCATGAAGTATCTTTAAGAGCTGCATGAACTGATTTCGGAACAGAGATCTGTTCGCTGACACCGACATATTTTGGGTTGGGTTTCAGGATGCCTGCCCGAAGCCTAGTGACCATAGGATGAGGGCCAGAAGGGGCAATAGTGGTTTGGGTATCGGCGAGACTCGGAACGTGGTCTGCCGAAGGCGAGCCATGCACGTGGGGAGACTGATCCAAAATGGGAGGATCGGTTGGTTGTGGAGGCACGAGAACCGGAGCCTGCATGGCGGGTACGTGCATGGCTGGGGGCGCAGCTGCAGCAGGGGCATGTACGTGAGCTGGATGGGGTACCGGTATAGGAACTGGGAAAAGTTCAGGTGGTGTAGATGTGGCCGAGGTGAGTATGTTGTTCCTGGATGTCTTAAGACGAACAAACGGAAAAATGGACTCGTCAAAATAAACATGACGAGAGGTATGAACTTGATGCTGAACGGGATCGTAACAGCGGTACCCTTCGGTGTGAGGTGGATAACCAAGAAAGACACACGGTAAGGATCGTGGGGCAAGCTTGTGAGACTGATGGGCGATGTTGGGGTAGCAAAGGCAGCCGAATGATTATAGTCAGGTTGGGCACCGAAGAGCAGCTCATATGGCGTATGAAGCTGCCGAGGTCGGCATGGTCTTCTGTTGAGGAGGAAGGTTGCTATTGATAATGCATCCGGCCAGAACGACGGAGGAATGTCTGCATGAAAGAGCAGGCATCGTGTGTTGTCGTTCAGTGTCCGAAGTACTCGTTCAGCACGCCCATTCTGTTGAGATGTATAGGGGCATGTTAAACGAAGTGCAACACCATGAGCCGAGAGAAAAGACCGGAGAACCAAGTTATCGAATTCTTTTCCGTTGTCAGACTGAAGGTAGTAGATATCCCGTTGAAATTGAGTCCGAATATATGCATGAAATGAAATAATCATTGCAAGAGCGTCTGACTTATGCCTCAATGGGAAGGTCCAAACATAGTGCGAATAATCATCGAGAAGCACGAGGTAGTACTGAAAGCCCGAGTTACTTGCAACAGGTGAAGTCCATAGGTCACAATGTAAGAGTTGGAATGGGAAATACGAAATATTATTTGAAGCCTGAAAAGGAAGTTTGACGTGTTTCCCAATTCGACAAGCATGACAAGAATGTTCAAAGGACTTCTTACAAGAATAACCAAAACCTCTCAAGACACGTGACAAAGACTCTTGACTGAGGTGTCCAAGACGGGCATGCCAAATCCCAGATTTATTTGTGGTGAGCAATGAAAACTTGGTTGACGAAGTAGCCGGTCGTAGAGGATATAAATCACCAGTACTATCACAGCGGAGCAGAACCGTCTTGGTTAGAAGATTCTTGATAGAAAAACCAAAGGCATCAAATTCCACGGTCACATTGTTGTCACAAGTCAATGCACGAACTGAAATCAGATTCTTCACAAGTTTTGTTGAGATCAGAACATTATTCAGCTGTAATAATGAAGTCGGTGTAGGAAATAATGCATGTCCGGAATATTGAACTGACATAGAGGATCCATCGCCGACAACAATACGAGAAGAAGAATGATCTGAAGAGGAGGAAGAAAGAATACCAGTGTTGTTCGCCATATGTGAAGAGGCTCCGGTGTCTAAGAACCAGTCAGAACCGTAGTATGGTGCAGTGGACTGCTGACCTTGAACAGCCGAGTAGAGTCCCTGCGGAATAAACTGCTGTCCCGGTGGAACAAAAGTCTGCTGCTGGTACGTTGTTGTGATAATCCTTGTGTGGATGTGTGTGTGTGCGCATGTTTGTTTGATGGTTTTGTGCATGTGTTTCTGCATGACCGAGGCGCTCGGTCAGTCTGGTTAGAGCTCGTTCTGCTGCGCGTGTACCGGGCGAAGCGCGTCGTGGCGTCGTGTGCGGAGTGCACGCGGGGTTTCAGTTGTATTTTCGTTTTAGATGCATGCATGAGTCCCCTGAGAGCTAGCCGTTTGGTTGAAGCTCCAGAACACATTCTCGTGCCAATTCTCAGAAACTCTAACATGAGATCGCGAGCGTATCTTTCCTGAATTCGTGAGCGCACCACGGCGTCGTAGAAGAACTGATCGTGGTTCATCCGATTAGCCGAATTCCGACAAGTGGCGTCAGAGCCGGGTGTGAAGGGAAGCTCGATCGCGGCACATTTTTTCCACTGGAATCGAGATCGCGCGCTGGAATTCGCACTCATGGCGGGAGGCAAGAACGATGGGGGAAGCAGCTCGAAGGACGGCGGCGCCGGAGGAATGATGGTTCAGCGCGTCGTCCGGGAGGTCTCTGGTGGAAGCAGTTACCCGGTTCTCACGAAGGCAAACTATACCAAATGGGCACTGCTCATGAAGGTGAAGCTGAAGGCGCGGGCACTGTGGTCGTCTGTGGAGAAAGGAGGAGCTGATCCACAGGACGACATGCAGGCACTTGATGCATTGTGCAATGCGGTGCCGCCGGAAATGGTGTCGGTGATTGCCGAGAAGGAGACGGCGAAAGAAGCCTGGGACACCATCAAGTCCATGCGAGTTGGAGATGATCGTGTGAAGAAGGCCAGTGCACAACACCTAGTCGGCAGTTCGAGGCCGCAGCGTTCAAAGAAGGAGAAACCGTGGAAGAATTCTCGCTGAGATTGAGAGGTATGGAGGCGAATCTGGCCACACTTGGCGAAGCCGTGGATGAGACGATGATGGTGCAGAAGCTGTTCCGCAGCGTACCACAACGATTTCGGCAGATCGTGTTGGCCATCGAGACACTGCTTGATGTCTCCACACTCACGCTGGCAGATGCAACGGGAAGATTGAAGGCAGCAGAGGACTCGTTTTATGCACCGCCTCCAACGTTGCAGTACGATGGAAAACTGTACCTGACCAAGGAAGAGTGGGATGCTCGATGCAAGAAGCGAGAAAACGATTTCCGGTCTGGTGGAGGAGGAACTCCGGGTTCAGGTCAGCGTGGAGGAGGAAGACGTGGCCGTGGCCGAGGCCATGGTGGAGATCGGGGATCTTCATCAAGCAAAGTGCTGGGAAAACCAAACCGGCCAATTTGTGATGAGTGCCGAAGATGTGGGAAGTTGGGTCACTGGGCGCGTGACTGTAGGGTGAAGCTGAAGAAGGAGCAAGCTCACCATGTCAAGGAAGAGGAAGAAGCTTCTCTTCTCGTGATGAAATCATCACCAGTCACCCCGGTGTTTTCGGTACCTTCACCAGAAAGCGAGGTCAGGGTCAAACTGCAGGAAGAAACGGTGTTGGTGCATCAAGGAGATGAGGAGGAACGTGATGAGAAAATCTGGGTTATGGAAACAGGGGCAACAAATCACATGACGGGCTCAAAGGCAGCGTTCATCAAGCTGGACACAGAGGTGATTGGGACAATCTGTTTCGGTGATGATTCAGTGGCACGAGTTGAAGGGCGTGGAACGGTGATGTTCCTGGGGAAAACTGGTGAGCAGCACACTTTCTCAGGGGTGTACTACATTCCTCAGTTGACAACAAATATAATTAGTGTTGGTCAGCTTGATGAGGCTGGTTATCAAGTGGATATCAAGGAGGGTTTGCTCAGGGTACGTGAACCCAATGGTAAGCTCCTTGCAAAGGTGTTGAGAGGAGAAAATAGGCTATACTCTCTGCGGGTGAGACTTGGGGAACCGAGATGTATGACAGTGAAAGGAACTGAAGAAGCTTGGAGGTGGCATGCTCGTCTTGGGCACGTTAACATGGCAGCAGTGAAGAAAATGGCCAGAGAGGACATGGTGCATAGTTTACCAGCCCTTGTACATCTAGATCATCTCTGTGAGGCGTGTCTCGCCGGAAAGCAAAAGAGAACACCATTTCCTGATGAAGCGGAGTACCGTGCACGACGTGTGCTGGAACTGGTACACGGTGATCTTTGTGGTCCGATCACACCTGAGACACCAAGGGGGAGTAAGTACTTTCTGCTACTTGTGGATGATAAGAGCAGGTACATGTGGGTTAAGCCATTGCCATCAAAAGATCTTGCTGCCGAGGCTATCAAGCAGTTCAAGGTACGTGCCAAACTTGAATCCAGGGAGAAGTTGGGTGTACTTTGGACAGATAGAGAGGAGGAGAATTCACCTCGACTGAATTTGCTGAATATTGTGCCTTGAGAGGAGTACATCGTCAGCTTACTGCTCCCTATAGCCCACAACAAAATGGTGTTGTGGAACGAAGGAATGGCACAGTAGTTGCCACAGCCCGGAGTATGTTGAAAGCAAAGGGATTACCAGGATGGTTTTGGGGTGAGGCCGTGATGACTGCCGTTTATGTACTAAACAGGTGTCCTACGAAGAGTGTCGAGGGAATGGCACCGTTTGAAGTTTGGCACGGGAGGAAACCCTCAGTTCATCATCTGAGGGTCGTCGGATGTATCGTGTATGTGAGGAACACAGTCCCACATCTCAAGAAGTTGGATGACCGGGGTCGTAAGATGATTTTCATCGGTTATGAAGAGGGGTCAAAAGCATACCGAGTATATGATCCATCAACCGGGAAAGTGCATGTGAGTAGGGATGTTGTTTTTGATGAACAAACCAAGTGGGACTGGGGGGATGACTCTGATAAGCATCTAAATGGAAGGAGAGAAGATGATGTGTTCTCCATCGAGTACTATACTGATAAGGGAGTACTGGTGCAAACTGGAAATGTTGTTGAGGAAGTGGGAAATGGAAAACTAGAGAATGAAGCTCAGTACTCGCCACTGGTTGGGAATTTGAGTGATGGTGCAGCACGGCAGGAGGATGAGATTGGTTTTGTCACCCCTCCCAGCAACTATCAAGAACAGCTTGATATTGATGAAGATGATATAGCACCATTGAGATTCAGGAGACTCGGACCGCTGTGGGGACCACCGTGTGGTTCACCCACTCCAGTATCGCATAGGGTGGTGCCGTGCGATGCGGCATCCAACAGCACACACGAAAAGAATTAAGAACAACATACAAACTTTTATTTAATATAAAACAGCGGAAGTCTTTTACAAAACCTAATTAACAGCGGAAGTATTATACAAAGATGGCCTCTCATCCTAACTATGCAAAAGTGCAGCCGTCCAGCCCGGGGACGCTACACACTAGCAGCAAGTAATCGGAGATCACGGCGGTGTGCAGGGCTCCAGCTCGGCTGTTTACCACGACGGGGGCATCGCCTCGTCCTCGGAACCTTCCTCGTAACTCACACCTGCACATAGCTCAAATATTGCAACCGTGAGCACGAAGGCTCAGCAAGTATTAACCGTCAACTCTAGGCATGGAACTCTACATGCAAGGATGTGTAAGATAGGAAAGGTCTTTGCAATAAAGACACGCCTACATGTTCATCCTTACTTTCAGTTTTATGGCAACAGTTTATTGAGCCTTAGGCAACCCTCACATCGGAAGTCCACAATCAAACAAGAAACGCTTTCCTCCGATGTGGAGATGCCCAAAGTGGAATATAAACTTAATTAGCTCTATAACTACAACATACAAGGTTTCAAGACATTAATAGTTCAATACAGCATATTCAGTGGGCTTATTTCACTTCTTACTACGTCACAGCGCAGTGAACAAGCGGGTACTCAAATAACCGCGAGGGACAGTGATTGCAATCAAGACACACCCGGATAACATGTCACATACACCCACTTTCAGAAGCGTGCTTCCACACCCCTTCCTACTCTGTTGTATGCAACAACCTTTCAAAGGCAACCCAAATGCCGAAACGGTCCATCCGTAACGGGCGGGAGATCCCCGCGTGGAGCGTGACTGTGCCCACCGGCATATTTACACCTTTCTACCCTCAACCCACTCCTATTTACGGTTGGGTAAGCCTCGGCACCCAGGTTAACCAATTACATCGGTTTCCTGGTCCCCATATGCCAGTATGCATCCGGTACTGTTCAATACTTGTCCAGCAGGGCCGCACACGGACGGTCCTCAACTGACACCAACAGGGCTAAGTACGTGAGACCTCTGCTCACTGCATCCTATCCCCCCTGCTGGGTCTCATTTTCATAACTCAAGCCATTTTCTACCTCTCCTCCTTCCGTGTGATAAATACTATCTCGCGAGTAGCTTCCAACCACTCGACTTCTACCGAGATCCTAAACATTAGCATGGAATTCTCTACTCGTCGATTTTGTAAACTACCCAACCCTTTATAGGAGTTAAAAGGGCTATGCAAGTGGGGTTTCAATCACCCTAACTCTAATGCATACACGTCAACCTAGACATAAGTGATACAAATAAAAAACTTTATAAAAGGTACTTAAGTGCAAACCGGGGCTTGCCTGGTTGGGAGTCAGAGGAGAAGTTAGCTTCTGGTGGGAGGACGTCCAAAGGCTCCGGCGTATCCTCAACTTCGGTCACTATTATGAAATGTAACAAAATATACGTATAAGTATTTAAGAATTATGAGAAGTAACTTCTATTCATAGCTACTTCTATTTAGGATCCTTAATTGTCTTTGGGACTTCTACAGTGGATACTAGACTCTCTAAGGATGATTTGAGCCAAATTTAGAGACATGTCATTGCAAAATGTAGTATTTAAAATTCCTACAAGTACAATGCTTCTCTGAATTTTTGAGCCAAAATCAGGAGCTTTGTCATAGCTAGTAATGGAAGATCTGATTAGGGTAAGTCTCCATGGTTCTAACAAAATTTGTTTCACCATTTTTGGAGCTACCATCAGAGAGATATGGATCTTTGAAGTTGGACAGATGTTCTGAAAAGTTTCTGTTTAAATTTGAAGTTCCAAATAAAGGCTGAACTTTGGAAGGCAATTTAGCCTACCAAATGAACTCCAATGAAGCTCAAAGTTTTACTGGAGATCAGTAATATCATAAGAAACCTCTAGCAAAATCTGAAGAATTTCCATAACAGGGATCTTCTGGAATTAATTCCCAAAGACTTAACTTTGATGAATTTTGGAGAAATTTCCAGAACTCACCAGATCAATTTCTTTGCATTTCTGCAAAGTACTGATTGAGAGGAATCCAGCAAAATTTGTTTCACAAATTTTGGACATTCCTACTGAAAGTTATGGCCCTTTGAATTTTGTACTAAATCTGAAAATTGAAGAAATGTTTAAACTCTGGCGGTGGACCCCACCCACGACGTTACCCACTCAGCTGACGGCAACACCGAGGCCACAGGGTTATTCCCGTGCAGCCGCACCGGATCCGGCGCCACAGGACGATCCCCTCGCGTATACAGAGGCTGACCGGTGGGACCCGACCCTCCTTCGTCTTCCTCGCGCTGCCCGCGCCTCCCGCGGCGGAGCACGCCGGCGAGGCTCGCCGGGACAGGGTTCCCGTGGTCCGAGCTTCCTCAAACTCACCACCTGTGAGTTCTACACCGTGCTGAACACGATGTTGGGGTCGGGAGCCGATGACAACGGCCGGAACGGTGCTTGCACCGACGACCATATGGGACCTTACTTCGGCGACCTCGTTCTCCCTCAACAGCGGGTCTCTCGGGATAGGGTTTGCTCTAAAAGCACCAGTGTCACATGGACAGCATCGACCCATAGCCCGTTCTCCATGAAAACCACCGGAGAGGGGACCTCACCGGTGACCCGAGCCGGCAAAACGCCGGCGGCGACAAAAACTCGAAGAAATCCTTCAGTTCTTTATGGTTTCCGGCGCTGTTCGAGCGAGAAGGATCGCAGGGATCTAGCAAAGCTTCTCCTAGACCAGAATGAGCTCTAGCTATCGCAGCACGAAGAATTTGATCGTAGACCGAGAGGTGTTGCTAAGAACTAGGGTTTGGTAAAACCCAAAATTCGCACTACCCAATTGATCAATTGTCCTGAGGCTTTCGGTAACACGATCTACAGACAACAACGCACCTTTCTTGTGCAGGGAAGGGGCGGTGAAACTGGCCGTAATGTGCTGTCCACGGTGAACCGAACGGGGTTCCGCCGAGCACCTCCAAACACCGGCGCAAATCCTTGGTTTGCGCGTAGCACGGGCTAGGAAACTTAGGTGGAGGAACGGTGGAGGCTGGAGCACTCTCTTGCGCTTCTTTTTGCTGTTTGGGGCTCGATCATCCGAGCTCGGCCGAGCGTGGGCGAGGGGGAAACAGAAATGGCACGGAGGCGGTTTCTCGCGGCAGAGAACGAAGGGAGCGGCGAGTAACCGGGGGAAACGAAGACCGACTTCATTGCTGCGACCGTGGGGTGATGAAGCAGCTGGCGATCGAGGGACCAGGAGGTGGCGCGGTGGAGTTCCTCGGGAGCGGGTTTCACAGGGCGCTGGCGGCCTATCGGCGATCAGACGATGAAAACAGAGGCGGTAGGCTCTGTTGTGAGGCTGACTGCTGGGCCCCACCTCCCTCTCTTTCACTCCAATTTTTCTCTGATATTTTATCCCAGCAACTCAACATTTAAGGCTAGACTTTCACCCCAAGTTAAGGTTTGAATTTGCTGAATTCAAATGGTTTGAATTCTGGTGTAAAATTTGAATTGTGTTTGACCCTTTGAATTTGAAATGGAGTTTGAATTCTCTACTTGGGTTTGTCCCAAACACATAGCAAACCAGCCCCAAAATTTCCAATTTTTGGCATGGCTGCTCATTCAAAGGTGGAGAACACATTTGTGAAACCCAATTTTCAAATTGAGGGAATTGGAATTTGAAACTGAATTTGAAATTCAGATTAGAGGGCTTTTCCTTTTAATCCCAAACAAATATGAAAACTCCTCCAAATGAGCTGAAATTTGGAAGGGTGAATATTTGGAATATGAAGATCCAAGCTGTGCATTTAGATCTCCATGTTTGGAAGTTTTGGGAAGTCTAAACTCTCACTTTGAACTTACACCATTATAATTCAAAGTTTTAATTCCCCTCATTTTTCATAAGTGTATATGAACTGAATTTTCTTGCTACCACTTTTGGGGATTTTACATCCACTTGGTCAGATCACGCCGCATGCTTTGGTTACCAGGAACATGACAAGTTCTAATGAGCCAGCGTCTTTTGCTGAGGCAGAACAACATCCGAGCTGGGCAAAGGCAATGGCAGACGAAATAGAGTCAATTGAGGACAACAATACTTGGACTTTGGTTGATCTTCCTCAAGGCCAAAGGGCGATTGGTCTGAAATGGGTTTACAAGGTAAAAATATATGAAAAAGGGGCTGTGGTACGACATAAGGCTCGTCTAGTTGTAAAAGGGTACGCTCAAAGACATGGAGTTGATTATGATGAAGTGTTTGCCCCGGTGGCACGTCTAGACATCATAAGACTTCTCATTGCCTTGGCTGCACATGAAGAATGGGAAGTACATCATATGGATGTTAAATCCGCATTTCTGAACGAGGATCTCCGGGAAGAAGTGTGTGTGGAGCAGCCACTCGGTTTTGTAAGGCTTGGTGATGAGCACAAAGTTTACAAACTGAAGAAAGCGCTCTATATGGACTACATCAAGCACCTAGAACCTGGAATGCGAAGTTAGATGGCACACTGTTGGGTTTTGGGTTCAGGAGGAGCCCATCTGAGACGGCGATCTATATAAGGAAGAATGGTGAGGCACAACTAGTAGTTGGGGCGTATGTTGATGATTTGATAATCACCAGGACCAGCAGCGATGAGGTAGTCCAGTTCAAGAAAGAAATGGCTAGCACTTTCAAAATGAGTGATCTGGGATTGCTGAGGTATTACCTAGGAATAGAGGTGCATCAAAACAAGGCTGGGATTTATGTTAGCCAGAGTGCATATGCAGCAAAGATCATTGAGAAAAGTGGAATGACAGACTGCAACACTTGCTAAGTTCCTATGGCAGCTCGGGTTAAATTGAGCAGGAACAGCACAGAAGAGTTGGTTGATGCTACATCTTATCGGAGTCTTGTTGGGAGTCTCAGGTATTTAGTTAACACACGTCCAGACATTGTTTTTTCAGTTGGGTGTGTTAGCCAATTTCTGGAAGAACCAAGGAAAGATCACTTGGGGCTGTCAAGCATATTATTAGGTATGTTGAAGGGGCTAAGAACTGGGGAGTCTGGTTCGGAAAAGGAAAAGGAGAGTTGAAGTAATTAATGGGGTATAGTGATAGTGACTATGCCGGGGACCTTGACACAAGAAAGAGTACAACAGGGGTGATGTATTTCTTGGGTGAGAGTCCAATCACGTGGCAGTCCATGAAACGGAAGGTTGTGGTACAATCTAGCTGTGAAACCGAGTATATAGCTGCTGTCAACGCTACTTGTCAAGATATGGCTTGCAAGATTGTTAGGGGAGATTCCGGGGACTGATCAATGTGTTCCGAAGGTGAAGGTGGACAACAGATCAGCAATAGCACTGATCAAAAACCTGGTTCTTCATGGTCAAAGCAAGCATATAGAGGTGAAGTATCATCTGGTCAGGGAATGTGCTGAGAAGGGGCAAATAGAGGTTGAATTTGTCAGAAGTGAAGAACAACCCAGTGACATTCTCACAAAGGCGTTGGGAAGAGTCAAGTTTCAGGAGTTGAGATCAAAACTGGGACTCATAGACGTTGAAGCCCTACACAGCAAGGATTAGGAGGAGAATGTTGTGATAATCCTTGTGTGGATGTGTGTGTGCGCGTGTTTGTTTGATGGTTTTGTGCATGTGTTGCTGCATGACCGAGGCGCTTGGTCAGTCTGGTTAGAGCTCGTTCTGGTGCGCGTGTACCTGACGAAGCGCGTCGTGGCGTCGAGTGCGGAGTGGACGCAGGGTTTCAGTTGTATTTTCGTTTTAGATGCATGCGTGAGTCCCTTGAGAGCTAGCCGTTTGGTTGAAGCTCCAGAACACATTCTCGTGCCAATTCCCAGAAACTCTAACGTGAGATCGCAAGCGTATCTTTTCCGAGTTCGTGAGCGCACCACGGCGTCGTAGAAGAACTGATCGTGGTTCATCCGAAGAGCCGAAGTCCGACATACGTAGGAGTGGAGAACGCCTGGTATGGTGTGGTCGCAGTCATGGCCTGATGCTGCGAAGCCTGAGGAGGAGGACCATAATAGTTCATGGCCATCATGTGCCACTGGGGCAGTTGCCAGGCTTGGACCATGCCCGTCCAGGGTCTGGGACGTGGCGGCCAGCCCATAGCCGGCTGCTGAGAGGACGGAGGTCCATTGGACGAGCCGTTGGACTGTTTGTTACGTCCGTCGCCCTTGCCTTTCTTCTTGCGTCTGTTTCCACCGTTGTTGAAGGAGCCCTGAGACGGTGGAAACGTCGGAGCCGAGCGGGGTGCCGAAGGATTCGGCGTGCTTGCAGAAGACGTCGCCATGAGCGTCGTGGCTGCGGCCATCTTGGCAGTTTCGGCAAGTCGAACTTCTTCACGTGCCAAGAAATTTCTAGTGTAGAAGAAGTCAGGAGGAGGCACACGTAAAGTCAGGTTATAAGATAGCATGCCCGAACTTAGAGTTCAGGCCGCGCAGTGTGTTGAGGACGAGCGCCGTGTCCGAGATTGGATTCCCGACGTCGAGAAATGTATCAGCTAGCTTCTTCCACTACAGGAAACCGATTTATTTTCGTGGGTCAGAAATACACTAAAATAACAACATTCTAGCTCACGTCAATACATAATTTCGTGGGTTTCCCATTATTTTCGTGTGCCTACGGCCCACGAAATTAAGCTGTCAAAAATAGATTTTTTTTCGTGAGCCACCTACGAAAATACACATATTTTTGTCGGCTACATTGGGCTCACAACAGTAATAAGAATTTTCGTGGGCCAGACCAGGCCCATTTTTTAAAATACTTATTTTCATGGGCCAGGTCTGGCCCACGAAAATACTTATTTTCATGGTCTGGCCTGACCCACGAAAATACTTATTTTCATGGATCTCGTCTGGTCCACGAAAATATTCTGACCATATTGTCATGTGTCATTTTTAAGCCCACGAAAATATTATGGTCATATTGTCGTAGGCTTTTTGATGACCCACGAAAATAAGAATTTAATATTGCCTAAACCAATTATTTTTCGACAAATTTCTTCACACTTTAACACACAGAAATATATAACATATTCAACACACATATAATATAGAAAACATGATTAAGTTTAATTAATAAAATACCGAACATCACAATTATCACAAATGGTTTATTACAACGTATGATACATTCATGTTTGACCATCAACACATATTGAACACAAAGATCGACCGTCAACCTCTCGCTTTCAGCAACAAGTAGTATTTTCTCTAGACAGCCTGCAAGTGCGAATATAAGCTATTAGACGAAAATGCTAGCCAATTAGTCTCACATAATAGTAATTATTTAGCCAAGCTGTTTATCTCATTCAAATAACTTACCTAGTTGCTACCGCTAGGAGCAAAGTACTGATCGATAGAGTTGTATTCTCCACATTATCCCCCTGGAGACGGAGTTAGTAAATTTCTAGCTGGCATTGACGATGATCCCTTACAATTAAAAATAAGACATGTTATAATATTACTATCATTTTATAATAAAAAGTAGAACGTAACGAGTATATATACCTATGTTCCAGCGATAAGAGGGGGTGTAGATATCGGTTGCGGGGGATACGTCGAAAACTTTGGAGGCGGCGACAGCGGTGGCATGGCGACAAGCAATCCAAGTTGAGAAAAATATCTCTAAATTGTTTCTAAACTGTTAATCACAATCTTTATCTAAATTGATTATATAAATAATTCAACTCCTAATGACGTACCTGCAGAAGTGTTGAACGGTGTCAAACCATCGGTAGCCAAACCAACACGAACATTTCTAGCATCTTTTGCAAAATCTGTATCAAAAGAGTCCAGTGCCTTCCAATCCTGAGCATCAGATGGGTGTGTGTAGGATCAAAGTACACGTGTAAAGCTACCAGAGGGGGGTGAATGGTAGATAAAAACTTTTCAGCGGAAGCAACAAAACACCCCTCAGCAGAAAACCAATCTGTTAAAGAAACCATGTGAGCAACTAATCTAAATGTGTTCAACTGTGACAAAACTAGTATAAATTGTAGAGAATCAAGTCACGAAGACGTCACAACAAGAATCATGAAAATCCGTTGAGAGAAACTCAAGTTACGATCGAAAGATCGAACAGGTCAATCTGTCCTACGCGAGAAAAACAGTTCTGAAATACTGCAAAGAAACTCATGTAGATCAGAAACCACAAATTCAATGATCGTGAAAATTTCATAGATGATAGATAATCAAGTTGTGAAGACAATGCAAAAAGAATCACATCAATTGGATCTGTAAAACTCGAGTTATGATAAAACCACCGAAGCAAGTTAGTCCTGAACAGAAACTCGACGAGAAGAACTTGTCTGAAACAAGTCGGACGAACAAGGCACAAAAGTTCCTTTAGAATACGAATTTTATTTATCAAAACACAAGAGGAACATCCCCAAAGTCATACACCACGAGCTCTGGCCTCCCTTGCTTATATAACCAGCTCTATGACCAATCCAATTTAAACTAGGACTCCTACTCCTACTTGGATTCAAACTGTAACTTTCCAATACTGCTCAAGACTCTTCTATACGTAGATAGAAGCAATCTTAAGACTTCCAAACACCTTAGGAACGTCCCAAACATTTCTAAAAAAAACTCAAATTCGTGACCCACACGAAATTCTATCATAACCAACTCAAAACTTTCCATATTTGAGTCAAACACGACTCAGCCGCAGTCTGAGTCCATAAGTCAGTTGGACGTTTCCGACCAATTCTTTATGTCCACATCTCTTCATCACGCCTCGGAACCATGCAGCCACGTCCACGCACTCCTTGCACACGTGCAAACATCTTCCAACGACATCCAAGATAACTTCATATGCATTGTTCTTGATTCAAACATACTGCGCAACCTCCCGATCAACTCAACCATAATTCCTCCCGAACTTGGTTGTTGAACCTCATCTTCTCCCTAAGACTAGTTCAATGGATCCCGTCACCAGCCATGTCTTGAACTCAAGCAACACCTGCACATGAATAAACAACCAATACTTCCGAGCACAAGTCCTCGACTTGACTCTCGTTAGTTCCGAAACTACAACATCTTACGTGAGCACCTCACATAAGCATGTTGTAAACCATAGCAAAATGATATCAGCCATAACCACCAAAATACACCAGAAATTTAGTAAAATAATACTAAGCAAACTTTCCATAAGAGTAAAGCAAGTTCGAAACATTGCTAGTTAAAAGCAGAACCATTGCAATCAAGCTCCTAACCTTACCAAAGCTAACCGAACCTTGAACCGGAGCTTACAAAAGCTAGTCGGACCCAGCGCCGGAGCTTACTAAAGCTTAGTCGGACCTAGCACGGAACTTACCAAAGCTAGTCCGACCTAGCACCGGAGCTAGCAAAAACAAGTCGGACCTAGCCAAAATAAGTCAGACCTAGACAAAGCAAGTCGGACCTTACGTCGGACCTTGCAGGAGCTGGGACCTAGAGTCGGACCTTGTTAAAAATGTGTTTTGGTAGTATTCAAAACTTTTATCGTCAAAGCCAATGTATTCAGCACACATAGGTCTCACAATCTCCCCCTTGATGAATGCATTGGCAACACTACTTAAAATCTGAACATTGGCTTATTCACATGAAATGTTTTGAAAACAATTTCTCTCCCTTTGTAAATCAGAAATAAAATGAGAAGAAAAACAAAAATACCAAAAATTTTCCCCCTGAGAAGAATCGTGCCAAAACACTTGTCAATGTGTGTAATTGTGATCAATTTCCCCCCCTTTGACAATGTATTCAGCCAGGTACAAAAGAGAAATTTTAATTTGTTATGAGCACATTATAACATATACATATAAAACAAAGCTCATCCAAATCATACTTTCAAGTAAGTTACACTATCACATCAATGAGATATATAAAGTAGTGTAAGCCATGCTAGAGATCAAGTGTAATTTTCAATTTAAGCAAGTCATGATCTCACAAATTTAACTATTTCAAGACCTGAAAACATGACACTTGTTGCTGCATTTTATTTATCATTTAAAGCACAAATTTTGATCTTACGACATTTGCAAGAGATTATATGCAACATCAGCCTTATTCTAATCAACCAAGGCAAGGCTATGTCATTTGATAGTCAGAAGCTTAAGGACATGGTTTTAGTCATACATAACTCCTTTCAAGTTCATATCTAAGTGCAATGATAAGCCATCTCAAAAGAAGAAGTGCGATGCATGCATATTCTCTTGATCTTTTCTCATTTTTTATTTGAACATAAAAATCAACATGTGAGTTGATTACTTGATTAATTCTTTATGATTAAAAGCACTTGTGAGCATGCAACAAGTTCAAAACAGCAAGAAAGTTCGATCATGACCAGATTTAGTGTAAGTAATTATTCCAATTACTAGACATGGTAAAAACTACAAAATGTATAACACGAGTAATGTAGTAAGAACTTTCAGCATGGAAAAGGAATCACAAAGTCATATATGCATGAAATACTATGCTCATATTATTTTAATTTCAGATTCACACATAGACTTTCCAAGTTTCAAAATTCTCCCTCAATTTAAGCCATGAGGATTCATAACCCCTATTTCACTACGAATGTAATAAAAACGAGTGAAATCCAAAGGTTTTGTAAAAACGTCAGCCAATTGTTGTTCGATATCTACATGGTGAAGCACAATGTTCCCTTTTTTGATATTCACGGAGAAAGTGATACCTAATGTCAATGTGCTTAGTTCTCGAATGTTGCACGGGGTTTTTAGCAATGCAAATGGCACTAGTGTTATCACAAAACAGTGGAACACTATCTAGATCAACCCCATAGTTCTTAAGTGTTTGAACAATCCAAAGAATTTGTGAGCAAGCACTAGCAGCAGCTACATATTCAGATTCGGCTGTGGATTGTGCAACTGAACTTTGTTTTCTAGAGGACCAGGCAACAAGTGAATTACCAAGAAAATGGCAAGCACCAGAAGTACTTTTCCTATCAATCCTACAACCCCCAAAATCAGCATCGGAAAAAGTTTTCAAAGTAACGGTTGAGGAAGAAGGAAGAAAAATGCCAAATTCTTGAGTTCCATGTAAGTACCTGAGAATCCTTTTGACGGCTTGACGATGTGAAGCACGTGGGGAGGCTTGAAACCGTGCACAAAGACATACGCTGAATTGTATGTCCGGTCTTGATGCCGTGAGATACAAAAGTGATCCGATCATGCTTCTATATTCTTTTTGATCAACGGGATCACAATCTTCATCAAGTTCAAGTGTTGTTGCTGTTCCCATTGGTGTCCGAAGAGGCTTGCTTTTGTCCATGTTGAAGCGCCTTAGGAGATCTTTTGTATCCTTTGTTTGATGCACAAAGGTACCCTCCTTGGTTTGCTTGATTTGCAGTCCCAAAAAGTACGTGAGTTCTCCCATCATACTCATCTCAAATTCTGAACTCATCATAGCTGAAAACTTGGACACAAGATCATGAGAAGCACAACCATAGATAATACCATCCACATACACTTGAACGAATAATGAGTCATTCCCATGCTTAAGCACAAAAAGAGTTTTATCAACCTTGCCCATGGTAAACCCCTTTTCAAGTAAGAATGTTTTTAATCTATCATACCATGCTCTAAGGGCTTGTTTGAGACCGTACAAGGCTTTGGACAGTTTGTAAACATGATTAGGAAAATTTGGATTTTCAAAACCAGGTGGTTGTTTGACATAAATCTCCTCATCTATGTAGCCATTAAGAAAAGCACTTTTAACATCCATTTGATATAGCTTAAAACCTTTAGATGCAGCAAAAGCTAACAAAATTCTTATGGCTTCTAATCTAGCAACAGGAGCAAAAGTTTCATCAAAATCTAGACCTTCTACTTGTGTGAAACCTTGAGCAACCAACCTAGCCTTATTTCTAACCACAACCCCATCCTCACTTTATTTATTTTTAAACACCCATTTAGTTCCAATTAAAGTGTGACATTGAGGTGGAGGTACAAGTTTCCAAACATTATTTCTTTCAAAATTTTCTAACTCTTTTTGCATGGAAATAATCCAAGATTCATTAGTGAGTGCGTGTGATATATCTTTGGGTTCAAAAGAAGCAACAAAAGCAGAATGAGCATGAGAATTGGGGTCGAAAAACCTAGATCTTGTAACTCGTTCATGCAAGCTTCCAATAATTTGTTGTGGAGGATGACTTTTGAGAATCCGGAGGGGAGTGGACACTTCACAAGCTTCTTCTTCTTCATGTTCATCACAAATAGATGAGCTTGTAACGTGAGGAGGATCTGGACCAGCAATGGTGGTCATCGGTGCTGGCTGTGAATCAAGATAAGGAGCTGGAACAATGTCATTAGCTGCTGAATTTTCGGGCAGCAACACCACTTCTTCCTCTTCTTCAACAAAAATACTCTCCCCCTGCGGATATAGATCCGGACCTGCAATATTTGAACTAGTACCTGGGCTAGCTTCATCAAAAGAAACCTCACAAGTCTCCACAATTTTGTTAGTATCAAGTAAAAGCACACGGTAGCCTCTGGTATGAGATGGATAACCAAGAAACATGCCATCAACAGATCTTGCTTCAAATTTATCAAGATTACCATGTTTCTTAACAAAGCATTTGCAACCAAAGACCCTAAAGTGTGTGACACTAGGCCTCTGTCCAAACCTGAGCTCATATGGTGTTTTACCTAGCTTAGCACGCAAGAAAACATGATTTGAGAGATAACAAGTTGCAATTGCATCAGCCCAAAATTTCCTAGGAGTTTGATATTCATCAAGCATAGTCCTATCCATCTAAACTAAGGTTCTGTTCTTTCTCTCTATAACACCATTTTGTTGAGGTACATATGGTGAAGAAAATTGATGATCTATTGCATTTTCAGCACAAAAGTGATCAAACGATTGATTTTTAAATTTGGTTCCATTATCACTTCTAATTGCTCTTAAAGATCCTGGGTGATCAATTGATAATCTAAGAAATAAAGTTCTAAAGTGACTAAAAGCTTCATTCTTAGATGCTATAAAGTAAACCAAGAGTATCTAGAATAGTCATCAACAATCACAAGAACATACCATTTACCTCCGAAGGATTGAACACGTGAAGGTCCTATGGTGTCAAGGTGTAAAAGTTGACCTGGTTTAGTTGTCATGGTCATTGTGAGAGGAGCATGTGAACCTGCAACCATCTTAGCATGTCTACAAGAAGAGAAAACAATTTCTTTGTCCCCTTTAAGCTTAGGCAGCCCATGTATGCGATCAAGAGCACTAATACGCGTGAGATGATCAAAGCCTACGTGACCAAGTCTACGATGCCAAAATATAAATCTTTGGAATCATTTGCAACTAGACATCTACGCTTAGAGGACGACATATCAAAATCAGCTTTAAAAACTCTTCAAAACCGAGACATGTTAAAGATAAGATCACTATTTGAACCTACAACTTTGCAGCAGTTTTTATTGAAAATAATTTCCAGATTTTCATCTAGCAATTGTGAAACAGAAAGCAAGTTGTATTTCAAATTTTTGACAAGTGCCACATCCTTCAAAGTATAGTGATCATTTACTCTAACCGAACCCTTAGCAATTATAGGAGTTGAAGAATTATCGGCAAAAGTAACATTCTCTACACGTGACACAAAAGAGAGAGAGGAGAACCATTCTTTGTTACCGGTCATGAGGCGTGAGAAACCTGAATCCACAATCCAAATGTTCTCCTTCCTCAAGCGTGTAACCTACATAGAAGCACAATATGTCGATGACTCAATACTGGGGTTAGTTAAAAGGCATTTAGGAATCCAGTACTGAGTCACATGACGTCCAGCAGGAATAACATGCAAAAGCTGAGATAAAACAGCAGGTTTATGAGTCAAAGTTTGAGATTTTTTGTTCTTAACTACTGACATATGAGGTGTTACTTATGTAGCATAGAAACAGAAGGTCCGGAGGGAAAAACTGAAGCTCCGGAGGCAAAAACTGAAGCTCCGGAGGTAAACTTTGAATATTTCTGACTCATAACAGCAGGTTGCATGTTCCTGACATTCGGTTTAGTATCTGCAGCAAATTTTGCATGAGAGTTATAAGATATAGCTTGCATTCTTTCCTTTTTATGTTGTTTAGCTAGTCTATAACAAAAATCTATGACATGACCATCTCTACAACAATAAGTACAATGAAATTTAACTTTGTGTTCATGTCTAGATGAGCATGCAGTATGCTTATTTGAACCCGAATGTGACAACACTCCTGTAGATTTAGAAACCACTTCTTTTTGTTTAGGAACTGTTTGAATCAAACCACTTCCTAATTATTTTACAATTTTAGGTGGATGTTCCTTAGCATGAGCATGTGAATCAAAACCTAAACCAATTTTATCATTGCAAGACTTGGAAGAATTCAGCAGAAAGTTTAGGTTCTTATTCCCATTTCAAAACTGATCTAATGTCCTATGCATGTTATCAAGTTTATTTGATAGATCAAGGCAATTTTCACATGAAGTTTTTCCATTTAATTTGCAATTGGAACAATATTTAACTTCATGAGAACGTTACTGTGGCGGTGTTTAACTTCATGAGAACGTTGGCAGTGGCGGTGGCGGTGTTTGCTGTTGCTGTTGCTGCTGCTGTCCCGAGGAGTCCTCGGGAGGCTGTTGGGAGGTCTCTCCTCCTTGGCTAGTACCCCCAACATCCGGGTTGGCACGAGTACGCGTCATTCTGAAATTCAAAACAGCAGCGATTAGCACATGTCTTACTTAAAATTCCATAAGCAACAGTAGGTATTGAAGTGACACATGAATAATTTGCACAACATTCACATATATTGATAAAGCATAAACCTTATACAAGATACATTATTCTGGGTCTCTGAGAAGTCGTGCTCATGTCGTCACTACCTATACATACGCTACTGTCTACACGACATGTACCGATTACAAAAGTTGGGTTACACTACCCTAGCTGCCCTACTTGGCAACTGTAACCCCCTACTCGGAGTAGAACTCGACCTCCTGCAGGTCGTCCTCCTCCGGTACCTCTGCTGGTGGCTCTGGATCTACCACCTCTCCTCCCATCTCGGGTTCTCCCATTGCTGGAAGACCCAAGACCACCGGTATCCCCAGTACCGGAGGTACGAGGTCCTGCAACGCGTGAACCTCGTCCATGGCCTGGTTGTAGTCCTCTTCCCAGCCTCGCCCTTCCCCAAGAGCGTCGTCCCGCTCTTGAGCAAGATCCTCATTCTGCTGGGTTAGAGTCTGCACCAGCTCTTTCAACGCCGTGATGTCGACACGGCTTTTCTTCTTCGCCTTCTTCAGACGATGCAACTGCTCATGCTGTTCATTCAGTCGCTTGATCGTCGGAAGGAGCACATTGCGGAGTGCGCTTTGAGAACTCTCGAAATGGTCTCCATGGCTCGTGCTCTCCTTGAGCTTTGTGGCGAGATGCTCCGTATGAACAGCTTGGCTGTCCATCACGGCGTTTCCCGCCCTCATTTCGAGGCTAAGGTTTGCCTCCGCGGGGTTGTACCTTGGGCAACCGGGATCGGCTGCCTCCCGGTACCTCCCTTCCCACACATGCTGAGCCCGTCCCTCCACTGGAACAAGCACGTAAGGAGTGCCCTCCATAGCCTGCACGTGTAGTTGGCAGAAATGTGACATGGTGTCACGGGCTGCCACTTGCCACATTCCCTCGGGTTGTCTACCTCTCACCGTGACGGTGAACGGCGCCCACCCGGGTGGCGTAGGTCCTGCAGGAACCTCGACATGGATTGTCCACGTCTTGTTCCCCTCCTTGCCTTCTTCCTTGGCGAAGTACTGTGGCATCTGGTTGTATCCAAAATATTGAAGCATCTGCCTCAATGCCTCCGGATAGCCGCTGTGGTGAAAACAGTGGGACACCACCCACCCGTTCTCCAACCGTTTATCCACTGTCATCTGTAAAAATATATTTGAGAAATGTCAAATATTTATTTTAAACAGTAAACCATTGATTTATAATATAAGACATGTCATTGAACCCATAAAACTTGGAAACATAGTTCAAATTTTTAAACAAATTTGACTGCTGATCTGCTATTCAACATGACAGCCCTGATCAGTTTCCATCTCAACCTGATTTAGGCCATGTTAAAGCAAAACCAATTCTGGAGATCAACATCAAAGTTAAAGCTAACTTCAATAGCTTTCCAGAAAGTGTTTGCTTGGCCTAAGATCTGTCCTGGTTCAAAAGTTATGAGAGGTTAAAGTTAACAGAATTTCTGGAAAAAATTGGACAGCACCTCCCTACTTTAGGTACTGGTTTGATCCAAGAATTCCAGTTAATTCTGCTCCCAATCTGACAAAACTTTCTGTTACAAAGTTGTGTTGTAACCCATCTCCTAAGATTTTCAGAACTACCTCCTTTTCTATTTTTGGATTTTTATGCAGAAAGTTATACCCAATTTACAGAGAGTTTACAGAGAGTCTTTGCTCTGCCCTGTTTTCTGGACAGTTTCAACTCTACTGCATTTTTCGATTGGTTAAGGATGAAACACCTCTGGACCTCAACAGAAAACTTGTAAAACTCTTCCAAAGCTTTCCAGAAATGTATCATATGTCCCCAAACTCGAAAGAACTCAACATCTAACCTCTGATTAACTTCAGCCTTAATTCAGCTGAAAACAGAGGGCTCTGTCCTTAGCAACCTATAAGTTGAAAACTTGTTAACTTTGAATATCCTGCTTAAGGGAAAGAGTTACCTCAAGTTTCAGTGCTTTGGATCAAAACCTTCAAGTTTTACAATGAAGTTGTTCATTTAGTGGGGTGTGACGTCGATGCGTCACCAGATCACGTCGGTACTACGTCCTCACAAAGAAAAACCTATACCGGACTTAGCCGGCTTTGTTATTTCAGTGGCACCAAACGTCACTCGCACACGGATGCTACACGTCTACCATTTCGTGGTTAGACTACCTGCAGAAACTCACACAATCGTCAGACTCGGCTGCACACCGAGCCCGGTAACCATACAGTTCGTACACCCGGCCGTCATCACTCGCCCGGATGTTCTCAAGCCAAACACGCCTTGAGTTACGTGTTCACGTTTCAGACCACGTGACGGGGTCTCCCAAGTTGCACCACGCACGCCAGGGACAGACGTTGCTCGAATACCCCAAACGACATGAAGAGTCGTAGAGGATATTAAAGCGGGTCGGGTTACCTGCCACCCGTGGGGCTTCACCCTTCAGCTTGTGCGCACTGGTGGACAGCACTTACGTGCACCCCCCAAGACATAAACGTCTCGAGATGCACGATTTTCCGACATAGACAAATAGGTTAGTATGCCACTTTCTATACGCTAATAACATCCTTATACGGGCTACTAACTCGTTCCTCACTGGATTTTTGAAAAAGATGACCTTTGTAGTGCGTTAAACCTCAAGCGAGCTCTGATACCAACGCTGACACGACCCCACGGTCTTGTCGAGCCAGGATCACGCTGAGGGGTGCTGCGTTGCACATCACCGGATAACACACATCAAAGGTACAAGCGGGAGCAAAGTTTATATTACATAGAGTGGTTTATGAACATGTTTACATAAAAATAGGTCCAGTCTACACTCACGGGCGTAGACTACGCATCAAGTTCACGTTCAGCCCGTGAACGTGTCCTTGCTAGCACACACGCACACTAACACGGCGGCGTGCATGACTCCCACTCGATGGGGTTCCCCTCCTGGGGTTCCGTCTCCTCTTCGGGAGTCCCTTCCTCATAGAACCCTGCAAAAGCTTCAAACACAAGCAGTGAGCACGAAGGCTCAGCAAGACTGACCCGTCTCTCCTAACCATGGAACTTCTACATGAGGGGTGATGGGTGCATGAGATAAAACAATTTGCAAAGTACTCGCCTAATTATTGGAACCTTACTTTCAAGTTTTAGCAGCAGGTTGTGTAGAACCTTACGCTAAGGCAAATGAGAGAGCCGCCATCAAACAAGAAACGCATTTCTCTCATGTACTTTGCCCAAAGTTGAAAATAACTTTAGATAGCTCTAACTACAACACATCATTAGCAATCAAAGTCCCTCCTTCAATCAGCAACATTTTAACATGTAACTAGCCTATTCTTTCTACGTCACGATACAGTGAACAAGTGGTACTCACTGACCGCGAGGGACGGCGATTATGATCGATTTACACCTGCAGGGTTACCCGAATAACCTGTCACGTACGCCCGTACTCGATGTTGCCTACAACAACCATCACGGACGCCGTACGCAACTACCTTTCACCCGTCAGCCAACTATTGAACTGGTCCCATCGTCCCGAGCAAGAGGTCTCTGCACGCGCATCTCAGTGCCGCCAGCCGATTTACACCTCAAGGCATCAACCTACCCTCTGAACGACGGGCAATGCCTCAATACCCAGCTACCCGAGTTACATCGGTTTCACGGTTCCCATATAGCCAGTAGGTCTTCGGTACTGTTCTACCTTGTTCAACAGGCCCGCACACGGCTCGGTCCTCAATCGACACAAATGGAGCTATAGCACACAGGCCCCAAAGTCCTGCTGCCCTTACTCTCCGCTCGGTCTCATTTTTCTTGTCATGTGAATCATGTGCTATCTCTACCCGAGTCGAGTGCCTCTAGCCTATGCTCGCGAGTAGTTCCAACTACTCGACTTGTACCGAATCCTACACTATCTTAGCATTGCAGTAGCTAACGGGGATTGCAATCCTAAGCCCAACCCATGGTTTTCTTGGCTATGCAGTTGGGTTTCCAAACAAGACTCTAATGCAAGGAATAAGGTATTCAAGTATGTGCTCAAAACAATAAAAACTTGTAAAAAGGTTAATGCAAACCGGAGCTTGCCTTGCTGCTCTTGGTCGTAGGCTAGCTGCTCCTCCGGAGTAACGAAGTCTAGGACTTCGGGTTCCTCCTCGACCTTAGCGACTACATGATATACAATTATATGTATTAATTTAAATGCATTTGATTGAATTTAAACTTTTGAAGTCTATAACTCTTACTAGACAGACTTAATGCCTGTGAAACTTTTACTGTGGTTTGGTTACAACCTAAACAGAGACTTGGTCAAGTTTTAGTTGCAGCAAAGCTCATTTGAGCCCTCCACAATTAATTATGTACTTGACCTTAATTGAAGGCTGTTAGGGTGTTCTAAGGATTTTCATGAAATGAACTATGACTTTCTGAAAACTAGATTTTCAGAGGATTCTAATGGAGCTGGTCTCACTTAATTTGAAGGTTCCTAATTAAAGATATGAGCTAAACAATTTCAGAGAAAATTCTGAAAATGTTTCTGAACATTTTCTATTTTCTCTGGAACAGTTTCACTAATCACACCATTAGGTGGAACAAATGAGCTCAACTGGACCTGAAATTTTTATGGTAGTTCAGGGATATTTTGGTGAACATCTCAGCAAAATTTCAGAATTTTCCTCCAAGGGATTCTCCAGTTAAAATTCCAAACAGTTTAAATTTTGAGGAATTAATTCTGGAGAAATGAGGATTTTCATGAAGTGAAACTTGATTTGTTGGAAAGTGCTCAGAGATATGAATCCAACAAAATTTGGTTCACTCGATTTGGAGCTTTCTAGCCAAAGTTATGAGGATTTGAAGTTTGAACGAAATCTGAAAATCAGGGAAAAGTTTAAACTTGCGGGTGGGCCACGGTGACACATGTTGCACACTGATGCGTCGGCACACCGTGGTCTGCGGGGTTCCTGCGCGCCAGCACAACGGATCCCAGCTGCACCCGATCCCGATTTAAATTTTTAAGCCGCTGACGCGTGGGCCAGCCGGCTTCGTCTTCCTCCCGACGCGCCCCCGCGCCTGCGCCGCCTCCCCTCGCCGGAGCAGACCCGGAGCTCGCCGGCTTGCCGCTGCCGGCCATTACATGGTCTGAAACTCCCCGCCAGGGGGTTGTCGACGTCGAGGAGCACGTCTGTGGGGTTAGTTCGAGCTGGCGGTGACCGGAAATAGCCCGGCGACGTGCGGCGGCCTCGGTTGAGGTTCGGTGCCGTCGGCCGTGGGTTCTAACCCGCCAAAACCTCGAACAATCGGCTCTACAGCATCAGTACACCTCTAGTAAGCTCGACAAGGTGTCAAAAGTGTTCAAAGATGGCGGCAAGTCGGTCGGCACCGTGTGACCGATCGTGCCCGCCATGAACGCTCTTGATCGAGCTCAAAATTCGTCACTCCTACTCGGTTTCATACCACGGATGCAGAAAGGAAACTGATCGCCGGCTAGTGCAGTGCCTATGTGCAAGATTTGATAACTAAAGAAGGATCATAGAGCGAAAGTTCAAAGAATCCGTACCGGAAGCTCGGTTTAAGGCCGCCGGCGCAAAATCTGGAAATTCGTAGCGGTTGCTTCACGGTTTGCTTCAAGACTTGGAGGAGAGCAACACGGTGGTCGCGCGCTCTTGCTGCCGCTCTTGCTGGACCATGAAAGCCCCTGTGGAATGCTGTCCACGAGCGCCTGACCTTCGGCTGAGGTTAGGTCGCCGCTGTGGCGATCGTTCTCAGGCAAGGGAGGCTGGAGCTCTGGGTTTTTGGCGTCGGGGAAGTGGAGTGTGACCTCAGGGTGTTGCCTAGCAGCTCGGGGAAGGAGGGGGCACGATGTTTTCGTGGTTTCCCGATCGAGCAGAGAGGCGGAAGCCAGGGGACTCGGTGTGCACTGAGGAGAGGGAAATGAGCAATAATCGCCGTGGTGGAACGCCTTAAGAGGACCCCGGACCGACCCTGGGCTCGCGTGTGGAAGCGGGAAGCAGCTGGTGGCGCTCCTCCTCCTCGGTGGCGCATGGGCAGCTCTCGGTGACGTTGAACCGGCAGCTGCTCGGTGGAATTTCCCACCGAGGCTGTGACTTTGGGTGCAAGTCTCCCCCCCCCCTTATCTCTATGACATGTGGGTCCCACACTCAAGTTTAACCTCTGAAATTAACTCCTCATCACTGTTGTAAACAGTAAGTCCCAAAATGCCCATGGTGATTCAAATTATTCACCCATGAGCCATTTGAATTGGTTAGAATTCAAATTGGTTTTGGTTTGGATAAATTTCAGCACATGTTCAGTTTGGAATTCAAATAAAGTTTGAATTTGCCCCACTTAGCTCATGTCAAGATCAACTCCAAATGGAGTGACAATTGGTATGTGAGCTCACAAAAATGTGCTGAGTAAGAATATGCCTCCCACTTTTGAATTCATGGGATAAAAACAGTTTGAATTTGAATGTAGTTTCAAACTGCCCTTTTTCTAGCTACACCCAAAATGACCTCAAAAGGTTTTGAATTTGGGTGAAACTTGGCATGGGCATTCCTAGCAATGTGTAGGAGTTTTTCATATGCCCAGCCCCTATATCACATGTGGGAAATACCACTTTTGCAATATGTGAGTTTGTTCCCTAATGAGCATGTTGATGGTGGTTACTTGCTCTTCCAATGTGTTTATCAACTTGCTACAAATGAGGTGTGTGTGTGGTGATGACACTTCAAACATGTGTCAAAAACTGAGGCCCTTACATTCCTCCCCCCTTAAAAGAATCTCGTCCCGAAATTATAAGGTGAAAATGAGAGAGAGGACGGTGGAAAATTACCAGATATGCGACGTGAAAAAGTCGGGGTAGTTAACGTGAAGAAATCCTTCGTTCTCCCATGTCGCCTCGTCCATGGAGTGATTACTCCATAGAACTTTGTAGAACCACAACGTGCGGTTGCGTGTGGTTCGGGCCTTTTCGTCAATGATATGAACCGGTTCCTCCCGATAGGTGAGATCCGGTTGCAGTTCTTCAATGTCCTCCAGCTGAATGGTAGTTGATAGCTTAAGACACTTCCTCAGCTGGGAGATGTGAAAGACGTCGTGCACACCGGAAAGTGCTTCTGGTAGTCTCAGCCGGTATGCTACTGATCCACATCTTTCGGTAATCTGGAATGGACCGATGAATCGGGGTGCCAACTTTCCTCTCACCCCAAATCTGTTTACGCCCTTCATTGGAGACACACGTAGATATACGTGATCCCAGACTTCGAATTGTAATGGGTGTCTTCTCCGGTCCGCATACTGTTTCTGACGGGATTGGGCGGCTTTTAGGTTCGCTTGAATCAGTCGAACCTTCTCCTCCGCGTTGTTGACAAGATCAATCCCGAAGGTAACCCTTTCGCCAGACTCACACCAATTCAATGGTGTGCGGCATTTTCTCCCGTATAGCGCCTCGTAGGGCGCCGTCTTGATGCTGGCTTGGTACCCATTGTTGTACGAGAACTCGGCTAACGGCAACTGATCATCCCAATTCTTGCCATGGTTGATAGCGCAAGCTCGTAGAATGTCTTCTAAGATCTGATTTACCCGCTCGGTTTGTCCGTCCGTTTGCGGGTGGTACGCTGAACTACGGATCAGCTTCGTCCACAAGGCAGCGTGCAGCTGCTCCCAGAAATGGGACACAAATAAAGTGCCCCGATCCGATATGATGGTACCGGGGTACGCCGTACAAGCATAGGATCCATGAGATGTACAGTTCAGCGTACTTCTTGGCGTTGTAGTTGGTGTTGACCGGGATGAAATGGGCAACTTTGGTGAGCCGATCGACGATCACCCACCCAGAATCATGCTTCTGAAAAGTGGTGGGTAAACCGACGATGAAGTCCATGCTCACGTCCCAGTTTCCGCATATGGTCTGCTTTCACCCTTCGACATGTATCGCACTCGGACACGTACTTTGCGATTTCCCGCTTCATCCGTGTCCACCGAAACTTGCTCCTGAGTTCTTGATACATTTTGTTGCTGCCGGGGTGAATAGAAAACTTTGACAAGTGAGCCTCATCAAAGATTTTCTTCCGTAATTCCGGGTTACGGGGTACGACGATCTAGTCCTTGAACCATAGGACGCCGTCTCCGTCCTTCCGGAAATATTTTAACTCCCCACTGTCTACACATCTCTGCAAATCGACATACCCTTGTCATGTTCCTGAGCTGCCACTATTTCTTCCAACGACGTCCAAGATACCTTCATATGCATTGTCCTTGATTCAAACATACTGTGCAACCTCCCGATCAACTCAACCACAATTCCTCCCGAACTTGGTTGTTGAACCTCATCTTCTCCCTAAGACTAGTTCAATGGATCCCGTCACCAGCCATGTCTTGAACTCAAGCAACACCTGCACATGAATAAACAACCAATACTTCCGAGCACAAGTCCTCGACTTGACTCTCGTTAGTTCCAAAACTACAACATCTTACGTGAGCACCTCACATAAGCATGTTGTAAACCATAGCAAAATGATATCAGCCATAACCACCAAAACACACCAAAAACCTAGTAAAATAATACTAAGCAAACTTTCCATAAGAGTAAAGCAAGTTCGAAACATTGCAAGTTAAAAGCAGAACCATTGCAATCAAGCTCCGAACCTTACCAAAGCTAATCGGACCTTGAACCGGAGCTTACCAAAGCTAGTCGGACCCAGCGCTGGAGCTTACTAAAGCTTAGTCGGACCTAGCACGGAACTTACCAAAGCTAGTCGGACCTAGCACCGGAGCTAGCAAAAACAAGTCGGACCTAGCCAAAATAAGTCAGACCTAGACAAAGCAAGTCGGACCTTATGTCGGACCTTGCAGGAGCTCGGACCTAGAGTCGGACCTTGTTAAAAAGGTGTTTTGGTAGTATGTTTTGGTAGTATTCAAAACTTTTATCGTCAAAGCCAATGTATTCAGCACACATAGGTGTCACAGTGTGTCATTACTCCCTCTATTTTACGCAAACCATCCTTATGCCACCGCATGTGTTTTGCAGTTGATTTAGATAGAAACAACTATTTCAGCCTAGGTGCAAGAGGCATGTAACGAAGTTGTTTCGCTGCCACTTTTGTCTGTACTAATTCACCGTCCTCATTTGTGACCTCAATGTATCGTGATTGTTTACAAACTGAGCAATGTGTCGCATTTGCATTCTCCTTTCAGAAAAGCATACAATTGTTACGACAACAATCAATCTTTTCATATTTCATACCAAGTCCTACAAACAATTTCTTGGATTGGTACACGTCTCTCGGCAACTTATGATTTGTCGGAAGAATGTCCGATATCAAGTCTCTTAGATCATCATAGCACTTGTTGGACAAATTATACTTTGATTTTATATATATGAGCCGAGTCATGGTTGCAAGTACAGACACTTTAGTGTGCTGATGCAACTCTTCATGCGATGCTGAGAGAATTCTATAGAACTCTTCAACTTCGGGTCCAGGAATTCCCATAGATTCATCAGCACCACATTCATAATCTAGTGCTTCGATCATGTCACCTATTCTATCCTCGGTTTCATCTTCCCTCACATCAGAAGCAGCATTGCTATGGTACAACTCACCATACTCAAACCATGTTTCATAACCAGGCATAAAACCAAATCTATAAAGGTCTCGTTCCATCTCCGACTTTTTCTTGCATAAAGAGTTACGACACTTGTTGCACGGACATTTCAAAAAAACCGTTGGTCGATAACGAGAAAGCACGACTGATAAAAGACTTAGTATTAATGGCCCATTCATTAGAAGGCGCAACATTCTTCCGCCAACCCTCATACATCCATCGTCTATGATTACTCATGGTCTATACAATAAAATGCAAGAACAAGGATCTAAGATATCAAAATGCTAATACTATATCAAAAGGTTAAATAACCTCATGGAAACTAGGTTTTAATGAAACAAAACTTGTTACCTGCAATGTGCTGAGGCGGCAAGGTGAAAATCGGTGCGTCCAAAGCGACGGTGCGGTCAATTGATGTACTTTCCTTGCACTGCGTACAATTCTGAAAAATATACAAATCTTATTAGTGTACTCAATAATCAGGTGAAAGAGAGTTTCAGTATAGTATTATTCGACATCAATAGACGTTTACAAAAGAAGCATATAAACTATGTTGTTTACAAAAGAATAATAAATAGCATATATACAACTCGAAAAGGAGTCCCTGTGATGCAACACCAAACAGATGTGTCCTTGACCTTTCCTTAACATAAATTAAGTACTTTATTCTTATTACAAATAATAACCATCAGCTATACATGTAGTTCTATCAGCTATACGCATATACTTCACTATCAGCTATAAATGTTGTTTTCTATATCAATGTGTATAATGGCAAGTAATCCGGTTACAAATAATCATTCAAATGCTATAACTAGTGCTCCATGAATCACATACGGTCTCTCGACGAAATTCCACATCAAGTCTAAGCAACTGCTCCAAATCCACTTATGCTTGTCATTTGTCTCTTTAAAGTCCAGCACATGGACTTTAAAAGAAATCTACTTGCTGTTAAAGTGTTATAGCTATGGTTGGTCATCATGACACCACCCTCCCGATCATGAAACTAAAATTATGCTGGTTCAATCATGCTCTTTGTAAGTCATATTTTTACAATCTATGATAGTTCAATCATGAAACATTGCATCATTAATTTCTACAAACTATAATCTCACTTCATAAAACATACATACCTACACTCAAATGCAGCGGTTGCTTCGAGCACAGGCATACTCGAGGCGGTCAGGGCGACGTTGAAGACGGTCTACCGCAACAATTTGGCCGATGCGGTGGCTCGCGGGCACCGAGCTTAAGACCGTTGGCTGGGATGAGCGCGGCCTCGAGGACCGGCGACCGGACTGAGCAGGCGGTCGGGCGAGTATGGCCCCGAGGACGGGCAGCCGGGGCGAGCGCGACCCTGAGGACGGCCAGCCGGGGCGAGCGCCACTCAAGGCAAGCAGGCGGGCGGGGCGAGCACGCGGCCGGGCCTGAGGAGACGCGTCGACCACGGAGATGGCGGCCCCAAAGACCGACGACCGGAGGGGAGCACGGCCTGCGGAGATGGCGGCCCCGAGGCCTGGCGGTTGGGGCGAGGTCGGGCTACAGCGAGGTCCTCCCAGCGATGCGACGTGCTACCTCGGTGAGGCGGCGCTTGACTTTTCTGTCGGCAGCCGGGAGCAAGAAACAGCAGAGATGGAGCGGATCGGGGTGAATAAATCGGCACAATTTCGTGAACCCAGGCTGATGAAAATGTACCCTAATGTCATGACCAACCTACTGGCCAACGAAAATAACCCAAGCCGACGAAAATGATGCCCTAATGTCGTGAGCCTCCCTGCAGGCCGATGAAAATGATGCCCTAATGTCGTGAGCCTCCCTGCAGGCCGACGAAAATACGTCCTCGATTTCATGCCCGCCGTGAAACCCTAACACAATCTCGTGGGGCAGCACGGAAACCCATGAAGATTTGTCATAATTTCGTGAGCATGTGTGCAGGCCAACAAAAATAAGCATTGAATTATGTGCCTCGCTGCAACATTACTGTAACTTCGTGAGCTAAGTCCTAGACCGACGAAAATAGTTAATTTTGTGAGCTACCTGTTAGGCCGACAATAATATCCCCACGGTTTCGTGGCTCAGTGAAACCTGCTACAATTTCGTGGGCCAGCATGGAAACCCATGAATATTTGTCATAATTTCGTGAACATGTCTGCAGGACGACGAGAATAGGCATTGAAATGTGTGCCCCACTGCAATATTGTTGTAACTTCGTGAGCTAAGTTCTAGACCGACGAAAATAAGCTGTGTAATTTCGTGAGCTACCTGTTAGGCCGACGACAATATCTCCACGGTTTCGTGGCCCCGTGAAACCTGCTACAATTTCGTGGGCCAGCACGGAAACCCATGAAGATTTGTCATAATTTCGTGAGCATGTCTGCGGGCCGACGAAAATAGGCATTTAAATGTGTGCCCCACTGCAACATTGCTGTAACTTCGTGAGCTAAGTCCTAGACCGACGAAAATAGGCTGTGTAATTTCGTGAGCTACCTGTTAGGCCAACGACAATATCTCCATGATTTCATGTCCCCGTGTAACCTGCTACAATTTTGTGGGCCAGCACGGAAACCCACGAAGATTTGTCATAATTTCGTGAGCATGTGGCTAGCCGACGAAAACACGAACTAGTTTCGTGAGCTTTTGATAAAACCACCGAAAATAAAGATTACTTTCATGAGCTTGTGGTCTTGCCGACGACAATGTACATTAGTTTCGTGAGCATGTGGCTGGCCGATGAAAATACTTCTTATTTTTGTGAGCTACCTTATGGCTCAGGAAAACGTATTTAGTTTCGTAGGGACCGACAAAAATACATGTGGCCCACGAAAATATAACGTTTTCTTGTAGTGTTCTGATGACTGCAATATTCGTCGACAGACAGATCTCCTTGGTAGAGGCTGTGAAATTCTTGTAACGCATACACGGCCCGTTGCATGCCATTATCAAGAAACAGGTCAAGGATCCGACGCCATGCAGAGAAGGCCATGGAGTCCGATTGATGAATCATGTCAATGATCGCCGAGGATACAGAGGTGTACATCCAAGAGACTACACACTTGTCGACCTGAGTCCACTCAGCGTCGTCGAGGCACAGCTGAGCGTCGGTAGTGCCGTCGATGTGATCTTAGAGTCCGAACTTGTGCAGAGTAAGTTCGAACAGATCTCGCCAGGAAGAGAAATTAGCGTCCGCCATGTCAAGGATCATGGGCACATGAGAGCGGATGTTAATCAAGTTAACAGTGTTGGCGGCGAGAGGAATTGGTGGCGCAGCGAAAAAAGGATTTGTGTGGGAGGAGGCACTCGAGGGAGAAGAAGCCATTGTGGAAGCAGAAGATAAAGGACCGGAGGGTCACTCATACCATGTAAGCATGAGAGAATGGAATGCGCACTTTCATTGATCATAAGTTGGGTGTTTATACAGCTTGTAGCAACGGAAAGAGGCCTAGAATAGCGGCCGTTTGTGGACGAAGTGCTGGCTAATGTTTCTAGATAATAGGATCAGATATGATCGCTGCTAACAGAAACGGTTAGCTGAGGACTATGTCCCGTGCGTGACGATATTCTAACAATTCAAAGCAAATTACAGTACAATATAAATGAAACTCATAAGGATCAACTAAAAAACATAAACAAAAGTAACAAGAGAAAAAACAGAAAATGAGAAAGTGTTAAGGCAAAAAAGCTAACAAAATCAAGATTCTAACACGTGGATTGCTAGTTTCCACTCTCCTATCTATGACTACCTTCTTAACAATATCCCAATCCTGTCTCCTAACTAATAAGAGCTAATTATTGATAAATATTATCCCTAGTAGTTTAAATCATCCTTATTTAGTTAACAATTATTTAATAATCACACTTAATGATTTAAAACACCCTGCCGCCTTTGATCAATGTGTGTTGTCTGCATAAGCTCGAGATACCTTGTTATTAGTGGAAATTGGTGCGCCCTTGCATGCTGCTTGCTTAATTATAAATTAACATGTTGAAATAGGGTCCATTATGCATGCGACTTGCATACATTATCAACAAAAATTAATATATTAAATGTTCAGTACAAATAGTACACACAAAGACATCTCGGAAGTTGCACACTAATATTATCGTCCAGTGAACCTGTGAGTCTTTCATAGAATCGTTTACTGGAATAATTGGAACGACGTAAGACTGCTACATGAAATAACTGACAATTAAAAACGTTGAAATAACAAAAAATATTACAATACAAGGACGGAAAAAGAGAAACTCGCTAGATGACAATAAGTGTACAATACTTTGCAAGCTAGACGATAATCCAGCTTCAAAGAAGAGGCTGTGCATATTTCTGCTTGCAATGCATTGCCCTGGAGCTAGAAAATAAAAACACTGACCTGTATATAGATATGCATGTAAGCAATTAACTGCTTGAACATGTTGTCTATTCGGTAATTATGATTGCAGTTGAAGTTTTGGTATGAAATACTCCCTCTGTTCTGAATTAAATGACGTTTAGGACAGCTAATTTAGTTTAAATTGAACTATTTTTTATCCTAAACGTCATTTATTTCAGAACAGAGGGAGTACTACCTTACCGTAACCAAGAGGGAATGTTTGTTTTCCATGCGAACAGCCATCGATCACTGATAAGTTCGTATGACCATGCATGGATCTGTTTATTATACCCAACAAAAACAAACAAGCTTAGCATATGTGATCAGACTCCTACAAAGCTGTAAAAATATACAACTGAATCAACTGTAGGTTCAAAAATTTGAATGAAAACTGTTAGACACTGTAATTACGTGTGTGTCACAGGGGCATATTAGTCATTAGTAAGGGATCAGGGTTAGGGGTAGTTTAGTCTTTCCCCCCACCTAGTCCCTCTATATAATTATCCCTGTATCTCATTATTCTTATTCATCTAATACAATCACAATTACTACTCTAATATGGTATCAGCTAGGAACTAATTAGGATTAGGGCCTAACCCTAACCCTAATGACCTAGTCGCTGCCGCCACAGTGGCCCTACGCCGCCGTCGCCGCTGAGGAGCCGCGCCGCCTGCTGGTGTTGCCGCCGCTGGTGCGCAGCCCAGCCACGGCGCCGCGCAACCTAATGGGGTCGCCGCCTCTGCCGCTGGGGCACCCCCAGCCCGCGCTGCTGTGCCCTGGGGCGCCACCGCTGGATCCGTGCCTGGGCCGCCCGGATTCGGGTTCACTGGGGCTTCCACTGCTGCCACTGGTGCGCACCCCGCCCACGCATCCGCGCCGCCCGCCGCCGCCACTGGCGCGCCTCCCACCCACGCAGCCGCGCCACCTGGAAGGACCGCCACCGCTGCAGCCGGCGCTTCTCCAGTCCGGCACCGCCGCGCCCTGGGCCACAGCGCCCTGGGCTGCCGCCGGATCCGCGCCGGGCCGCCCGATTTCAGGCAGAGCCAGGACGCCGCAACCGGCGCCACCTCGCAGCCGCCCTGGGCCGCCTCCTGGGCGCCGCCACCCTGGGCCGCCATCGGCGCCGCTGCCCTGGGCCGCCACAGGTGTCGGCCTGCTGCCACCATGCGCCGCCGGCGCTCCTGCAGCCCCCAGTGCTGCCACCCCTCGAGCCGCCGCTGCCTGGCCCGCAGTAGCTGCAGACCCTCCTTGGCCCGCCGGTCCTGCAACCCCCCACGACGGCGCCGTCTGGCCTGCTGCCGCCCTGGGAGGTGCTTCTCGACCGCCATCGGCTGATGTACCTGGATCGGCTGTTGCCTACTCTGTTGGCACCACCGTCGAGGGTCCGAGTGTGTTGTCTTCCTTCCCGGGGCCGCCACCGCCGGGGCATGTCGTGACCCGCTCTACACCGTCGGTCTACCTACGGGGTCTCACGCCGTCTGGCCCTGACTGGATGGTAGACTCCGGTGCCTCGTACCACACCACCCCTGACGTCGGTATCCTCTCCTCTACCCGCCCTTCCCGTCCCTCTGATAATTCATCTATCGTTGTTTGGAACGGGTCGGCTCTTCCGGTCACCTCAGTAGGTGACTCGAGTTCGCCAGATTCGTTTCACCTACGTGATGTTCTTGTTGCTCCTGACATCATTCAGCACCTTCTTTCCGTTCATTGTTTTACTACTGACAACCATGTTTCCCTTGAGTTCGATCCTTATGGTGTAACTGTGAAGGATCTTACTACTCGAGCATTCTATTTCGCTGTGATAGTACGGGTCCCCTATACACGATGTGTCTTCCTGCTTCCGCTCCGCCTCTTGCCCTGACTACGACAGCTTCTTCGACCATTTGGCATCGTCGGCTTGGCCACCCCGGTGTTGATGCTATGTCAAAGTTGTCTGGTAGTTCAGTGATTTCGTGTACTCGGGGTACTCACGAGTCTCTTTGCCATGCTTGTTAGTTGGGTCGCCACGTTCAACTTCCTTTTCCGCACTCTGTCACTCGTGTCGAGCACATCTTTGATTTGATTCACTGTGATCTTTGGACTTCACCTGTTCTTAGTGTTTCTGGATGCAAGTATTACTTGGTGGTCGTTGATGATTTTTTGCACTATTCATGGACTTTTTCCTTGCGACGGAAGTCTGATACTTTCGGTATTCTTTCTCACTTCTTCGCTTGGGTGTCCACCCAGTTTGGGCGCACGATCCGTGCGGTCCAGTGCGACAGCGGGCGTGAGTTTGACAACTCTACGTTCCGTGACTTTCTACTTTCTCGCAATGTTTAGTTGCGCATGTCATGCCCGTACACTTCCCCCCAGAACGGCAAGGCTGAGCACATGATTCGGACCACCAATGATGTCATGCGCTCCCTGATGTTTCAGACTCCTACCCCTGCTCGCTACTAGGCGGAGATGCTTCACACTGCCACCTTCCTCATTAATCGCCTTCCTACTAAGGCGATTAGTGCTCCCACCCCTCACTTTGCTTTGTTCGGCACCCATCCTCTTTACGACCATCTTCGAGTCTTCGGGTGCACTTGCTACCCAAACCTCTCTGCCACATCCCCCCATAAGCTTGCGCCTCGCTCGGTTCAGTGTGTTTTCCTTGGGTACTCCCTTGACCATAAGGGGTACAGGTGCCTTGAACCCACCACCCGTCGTATCTTGATCTCCCGACACATTGTCTTCGACGAGTCTTCCTTTCCCTTTTCCCTAATGCCACCAGCTGTGCCATGTGCGGCCTCGGCGCCCCCGACGTCACCCACTGCACCACGCGTGGCCCCGGTGTCCCCGACGACGCCTGCTGCGCCAAGCGTGGCCTCGGCGTCCCCGACGTCAACTACTGCACCACGCGCGGCCTCAGCTTCCCCGACATCACCAGACGCACCAGGAGCAGCGCCGATGATGACTTCTCACTTCGCCGACCCCGTACTTGCCTACCAGCAACGAGCACGGGGGGGGGGGGGGGGGGCGGCCCTACTCCAGCTGCACCACGCATGGCCCCAAGACGAGAGAAGGTTGTTGTACCCCAGCGCCCGGTGTAGAACGCTCCTCTCCTCCATAGGGATCCTGGTCACGTCCACCCGATGGTGACTCGACGTGCGTCCGGGAGTCTTCGGCCAGTTGAGCGCTTCGCCGGAGCTGCCTTCTCGTCGACGACTTCTTCACCGACAGACTCTTCTTCGGTCTCACCCATACCTACTTTAGCGCCCTCGCCGACCCTCACTGGCGCCACGCTATGGAGGAAGAGTATGAGGCCCTGCTTGCCAACCGGACCTAGGACCTGGTTCCCCGTCTTGGTCGTGGTAATGTTTTCACGGGCAAGTGGGTGTTCACGCACAAGAATAAGGCGGACAGTACCTTGGAGAGGTACAAGGCTCGATGGGTATTCTAGGGTTTCACTCAGCGCCCTGGAGTCGACTAAGGCGAGACCTTCAGCCCAGGGGTAAACCCGGCGACGGTTCATACCGTTCTGTCGCTGGCTCTCTCGCGTTCTTGGCCTGTCCACCAGTTGGACATCAAGAACGCCTTCCTCCACGGTACACTGACCGAGACGGTGTACTGCAGTCAACCAGCAGGGTTTGTGGATTCAGCTCACCCAGACATGGTCTGTAAGCTGAACAAATCCCTGTACGGACTGAAGCAGGCACCGCGAGCCTGGTATAGCCGGTTCGCCTCCTTCTTGGTCTCACAGGGGTTCGTCGAAGCTAAGTCGGACACTTCGCTGTTTGTCTATCGATGGGGCAGTGACACTGCTTACCTCCTACTGTACGTCGATGACATTGTACTGACAGCGTCTAGTCCGGCTCTACTTCGGCGAACCATTTCTGCTTTACAACAGGAGTTCGCTATGAAGGACCTAGGCCGTCTCCACCACTTCCTGGGTATTGCGGTCGAGGACCGACCAGGCGGCCTATTCCTTCACCAGCGACAGTACTGCCTGGATATCCTCCAGCGAGCGGGCATGGCTGAGTGCAAGCCGTGCTCCACTCCAGTGGATACTCAGGCGAAGCTCTCCGCTACCGACGGGACACCCGTCTCTGACCCCACTTCTTACAGGAGTCTTGCGGGTGCTCTTCATCAGTACCTCACCTTCACCCGGCCGGATATCTCGTATGCGGTTCAGCAGGTGTGCCTCCACATGCATGACCTGAGGGAGCCGCACCTCACCGCTGTGAAGCGGATTCTTCGGTATCTACGAGGTACCCTTGACTACGGCCTCCTCCTTCGACGTGACACGGCCTCTGAGCTGGTCGTGTACACCGATGCTGACTGGGCAGGCTGCCCGGACACACGACGTTCTACTTCTGGGTATGCCGTCTTCCTGGGCGGTACCCTCGTCTCCTGGTCCTCGAAGCGACAGCCCGTGGTGTCGCGCTCGAGTGCCGAGGCGGAGTGTCGCGCCGTGGCTAACGGCGTGGCTGAGGCCTCCTGGCTTCAGCAGCTACTTCAAGAGCTCCACACTCCCGTCGCCAGGAGCACCCTCATCTACTGCGACAACGTCAGCGCCGTGTACCTCTTCACCAACCCGGTCCAGCATCAGCGCATGAAGCATGTGGAGATTGACCTCCACTTTGTTCGTGAGCGGGTTGCACGCGGCGAGATTCGGGTACACCATGTCCCGACGACGACGCAGTTCGCTGACATCTTCACGAAGGGCCTCCCATCGTCGCTGTTCTCCGAGTTTCGGTCCAGTCTCAACATCTGCAGTGGCTAGATGTTGTGACTGCGGGGGGTGTTAGACACTGTAATTACGTGTGTGTCACAGGGGCATATTAGTCATTAGTGAGGGATTAGGGTTGGGGGTAGTTTAGTCTTTCCCCCACCTAATCCCTCTATATAATCATCCCTGTACCTCATTATTCGTATTCATCTAATACATCCACAATTACTACTCTAATAAAAACAAGCAGGTGAACCGACTGCAGTTTATGGAGCTAAGCAATCGACAGGTCCTGGGGAAAGGCCCAGCAGAGACGAACCGACCTCAACACCAACTCCCACCTACCTGTACCAGCACAGCATCACGACACAAAAGCTGCTAGTGAAATGCATGGATTTTGCATCCCATGTGCGTTTGTGACCATCAGTCTTCATGTCCAACGAGCAAAATATGGGCTGTGAATTTGTGTCGTGGCTTTCGGGCTGCATGTGCACGCCGTTCGATAAAAGGGCTCGCCTGCTTTAGTTAGCTGCTTATGATCAAAAGAGGCCCAATTTTTGTGAAAGTTCAACCTCAACCTGCAAGCGCGAGAGAGCAAAACAGCCCACCACGTCATCGATCCGCAGTCCTCAGTTCAAACCAATCACATGTCTTAGAAGCAATCAAACGGCAAGCAGCATATTCCTTCGGATCGACCTGCATCCCACCGCTTGCCCGACCATGTCACCGATCCGAGCCGAGCACACACCCAATCCCAACGATCCAACACCTTCCCACGGATCGCTCCCCTTGCTTTCCCCTCCTACAAATACCCGGCCACCTCACTTCATCCTTCACCACATTCTCATCCCACTCAAATTCATCGACTCCTCCGCGTCTCTAGTGCTAAGCCGTAGTCTAACACATCCCTGTCGGGCCGCGGCAAGGGAGGCAAGGGCCTGGTCAAGGGCGGTGCCAAGCGTCACCATAAAGTCCTTCGTGACAACATCCACGGCATTACCAAGCGGGCCATCCGGAGGCTGGTGAGGAGGGGTGGTGTGAAGCGCATCTCCGGGCTCATCTACGAGGAGACCCGCGGCATGCTCAAGATCTTCCTCGAGAACGTCATCCGCGATGCCATCATCTACACCGAGCACGTGTGCCGCAAGACTGTCACCGCCATGGACGTCGTCTACGCGTTCAAGCGTCAGGGACGCGCCCTGTACGGATTCGGCGGGTAGGTGTGCGGGTTGGTGTTACGGGTGTGTCCTTTGTAGCTGCGTTGCGTGGTGTTTGTAATCGACTGGATGCTTTGTTGGTCCAGTCGAAGAATCTGGATGTTAATTTGTTGATGGAGTCTACCGTGTCGAAGGCTCTGTCCCTGCTGGATTACATTAGTTTTATCTAAATCCACTGTGTGATTATTTGGGGATCAGTTTGTGATGTACACGGTAATCAGAGGTAACCAGATCTGGTGGCGGCATCCATAGCAGAGACGAGCACTAGCCGGTTTCGCAGTGGGCTGGTTGGTTCGGTCGATCGATCGGGTTGCGGCAGTGCCTCCGCGGGCATGCGTGGTGCTGTTCGTTCCCCATGGGCCTGTTTTTTGTCTGAGTGGCAAACCAAGCTTGTTGAGCTGTGTACTTTTTTCTTGGGGAACGACCGAGTTGTCAGAACAAAGCCACCTTTTCATCTTGGCAATGGACGACATCATTTGTCTGAAGTTCATGAACTTCTCCGAATCATGTCTGTGATACTGGTGCTGCTGCCAGCCCTCAGATTCATCGAGTTCACCAAATTTTATTGAGTGCAATATCTATGAGTAACCTGTTGAAGTGGAACTCAATTTGAATGTTCTACCTAACATGGCTATATACTTTTCACCACTAATTTTAAGATCTGTGTTATTCTGAATCTATCAGCCTAAACCAATGTTGGGTGCTAAATACAATAAACATGGCCTAACGCTCAAACACAAGGTTTGGTAAGTGTAGCAATCTTACTGTGTGTAAGGCTATTCCTAGAGTAATCTAGAAACCATTAGGTTTCAAATGAATCAAGAGTTTGCCGTATATGCATTCGGACTCTATCAGAAGATATGTGGGTGCCTCCATAGAGAAATAATTCTTCAGTTCTCACGAAACTAGTATAGAAAATATTGCATTTCGTGGACATCGTCTTGATGGTTCTTCTAAGAAGGCTCTTTACCTGTTTTCGTTTTGTAAGCGAGCTATTTTCACCATCAAGCCGCGGTCCTTGACTTTCATCTTCCGTTTTCGCTCGTGGACGTTGGACGAAGCTGGAAACCCATCAGCACTTGTAGTTTACGTAGTTTCAGACCGTGAATTGCTGCAGTAGATGTAGCTTGACGCCGGCTAATGCAGTGGTGCTGAAGTTCAAAGGCTTCTAGTCTAGTAGGTTTTTCTGCCAAGCGACGAGCAGGAACTGTGGCCATTCATTCAGGACGCAGCTCACGCTTGTGCTGCTGCGCGTGGAGAAACCGGTTCATCGGCTGGACGGAGCAGCGATACCGTGCTCCAGACTTTTTGGCGCTGCTTGGGCTCTGTCCAGCATTGATCGCAGGCGGCGAGGTAGTTGGCCCGACTTTTGATGACATGGTGGCGTCACGGTTACTGCGAGACCGCCATGGAGGCGCACGATCGGGGGGCAGACAGGGTCGGCAATGAAGTTGGACTAATAAGCTGTTAACAATGGTGCTTTTTCTACTGGTATGTCTTGAATCTCAAGATCGTCAGAGTTATGTGAGTCCACCAAATAAATCTGCTAAGAATTATGTCGAAGTGTTCGCTACGTCACTTCACCCGATACCATAACTGGAGAAGCCGGCGGAGGTTCGTTGTTTGGAGGGGCTAACGTCCCTAGATCGATCGAGGCTGATGAACACGGGTGAACACAGAGATTTACGTGGTTCGGGCCGCCAGAGCGTAAAACCCTATGTCCACGGGAGTGAGTGTTGTATTTCCATGCGTGTGTGAGTGAGTTGAGTTGCGAACCTCCATTTTCAGAGGTTGCCCCGGTCCTTTTATTGTTCAAGGCTGGGGCAGTTACAATGTGGCCCGAGGCCCGACAAGTGGCCCCGCGGCTGTCCGTACCCATAACATGATATAGTGTATTTATAGCTACATGTAGTGTCGCTGTCGGTGGAGTTAAGGCACGCTGCCTTGACATGCTGGTTGCCTCTGACTAAGTAGCGGTTGATGATGGTGGGTGAATGCCCTGTCTTGTCACCGCGTCCTCTCGGTCTGCTGGGTGGCACTGTATTGTTGGACAACACAGTGCCGCTGTCACGCCTCGCCGCCCTGTCCTGTCACTGTAATGATGGACGGGAGGGGGCGGAGGCATGCGCCACGTGCCATGCTTCTAGGGAAAGCGCGAGTCTTGAATGTGCGGCATGACAACGCACGTCTTCCTTGACTTATAAGGCCCACAACTCAAGACGGATCGTGGAACACGTGGGAGCTCCGAAGCCTTCCTCAGCGGGGAGGTCCGGCCCAGAGCCCGGGGCACGTGACAGGTCTGAACCTCGCCTCAGCGGGGAGGCGTCCGGGGCCATGGACATGTGGTAGCTCCGGAGCCCTCCTTAGCAGGGAGGTCCGGCCCGAAGCTTCGGGACACGTGGAAGCTCCGAACCTCGCCTTAGCAGGGAGGCCAGGTCCGGGGCCTGGGACACGTGACGGCTCCGGAGCCCTCCTCAGCGGGGAGATCCGGCCCAAAGCACAGGGGCACGTGGCAGCTCTGGACCTCGCCTCAGCGGGGAGGCCAGGTCTGGGGCCAGGGACACGTGGCAGCTCCGGAGCCCTCCTTAGCGGGAAGGTCTGGCCTAGAGCCTGGGCACACGTGGCAGCGCCGGACCCTGCCTCAGTGGTGAGGCTAGGTCCGGGGCCAAGGGCTTGTGGCCATGCTAGAGACCACCCCAACAAGGAGGTGGGATCTGGAATGTGTTCGACCCTCCACACGGGGGTACCCGGTCTACAAGGTACCGACAAATTATAGTTTTTTGTTGTATATATGGCTTATTGGATCTACCAAGCAGAGCTGTCGGAGTGTGAGCTGCGACACTCCTCCCGGCCTGCTCGAAAGCAGCCCGCTAGGTTCTTTTTTTCCGGAGGGAGATTGGCACCCTACGCGACCTGAGCTCGAGAGAACAGATGAAAACCGAGATTTACGTGGTTCAGGCCGCCGGAGCATAATACCCTACGTCCACGGGAGTGCTTGTTCTATTGCTTGAGCGTGAGTGCTTGTGCGTTGTGGGATCTGGAATGCGAAAATGGGAACCCTCTGCAGGTTGGTCATCCTTATAGTTCAAGGCCGGGGTGGTTTTAATAAGGCTTGGGACTCGACAGGTGGCCCCAGAGCTAATTGAACCCTATAGACGATCTAGGGCTTCGTCCCCTGAGTAGAGTGGCTGGTAGGAGAGTTAAGTCCCGCCGTCCGGCGCGCTGGATGCCTCTGACCTTGTGTGAGGTGATGATGAAGAAGCCATCATGTCACCACGTTTTCTCGCCATGCTTGGGCGGCTTCGTGCCGTTGGGTGGCACTTACTGTTGTCACGCCTTACCGCCCTATCTTGTCACCGTAATGGCGAAGGGGCAGAGGACAGAGGCGTGCGCAGTGCACCATGCTTCTGAGGAAGGCGTGAGCCTTGAATGCGAAGCCTGACAGCGCACTTCCTTCTTGACTTCGTCGACCCACGGCCCACGACGGATCGTGGGGCACGTGGTGGCTCTAGAGCTCTTATCGACGGGCTTGGTGCCAGGGGGCACATGGCAGCGCCGGACTTCACCTCAGCGGGGAGGCTCGGAACGGATCACAGGGCACGTGTATGAACCAGGGTAGTTACTGCGTAGCCCTTGGGTTGCATGTCAACCGCACTGCACGACTCGGGAACCACTGGACGTTCCCGAGATGTTACTCGCCTGGCCCTCAGTGTCTGATCGGTGGACCTGGGTCCTACCCGTCATTGGGGGGGGCGAGTGCCAAGGCGACATGCTCGAGGGATTTCCTTGGAGTACTTACTGCGGAACCCATTGGGTTGGTCGCCATAGTTCCACCGCGCCGCTCTTCTCGGGGACCATCAGATGTTCTCGAGACGTTACTCTGCCGGCCCCCAGTGCCCGATGGGTGGACCTAGGTCCTTACCCATCGTTGGGAGAGGCGAATAACTCGCAACGATGTGCTCGAGGGTTTGCCTCGGGGAATTACTGCGGCATCCAATGGGATGGTTGCCACAGTTCCGCCGTGCCGCTCTTCTCAGGAGCCTCCGGACGTTCCCGAGATGTTACCGACTCGGCCCCCAGTGTCTGACTGGTGGACCTGGGTCTAACTCATCATTGGGGGAGGTGGATAACCCATGACGTGCAGGGGTGGAAGCCTAATCGTCGCTCCTGTTGCCCTGCCAGAGGTCGCAGTCGTGTATGAAAGAGGGGCCTTCTGATGTTAGATGGCACCCTCCCTCACCATGTGGCATTTGTTCTCCTCTTGCACCTTGGAATCTTCCGCTTCTAAGCACTCTCGCCCACCAGATGCTCTTACATCGGCAGCCGTCTTCGTCCACTTTTGCGAGATGTTCGTGTGTGTGCAGACTTCTGTGCGGCTCACTGAGGCGTCACTCTTCTTGACGGTCCCGGATAGAAGCACAAGCCATCCTGATGGCATGCCGATGGAAAGGGAGGCCGTTAGGGACATGATCCTCGACTCGCAGGGAGTCCCTACACCAGTGTCGTGTGGGACATGTCCTCTAGGCGTCTCACCGAAGAAGGGCTACCTGCAGGCACCGGAGGAAGGTTAAGTCCAGAGTGATCAAGCCTTCCTCCAGGTACTGTTGTGGAGAACCAAATCTTCCATAGATGGTGTTTGTCCCACGCGACACTGGATGTCACCATTGCCTTGGTCCAGCATGAGTTGCTGCCGTCCTCGGTCTTATAGCAGGTGACCGTCTCTCTGCGCAGAGGTTGGCTTGGGGGACAACCAAGTATGCCATGGAGCAGTAGATTGCTTGACTTGTATCTGCTGAGTTCCTTAGTTGCCTTGTATCCCCTTTTGTGTGCCAGATCTCTGTTATTAATGGAAGCTCTTTGTTTCAAGTCTTGTATTGTCTTGAATTGTTGATGTAGACTTCGGACCCTTAGCAGCGCAGGGGTCCAGAACGACTTAGCCAACGAGGGTAGCTCTTTGCCGATGTCTCGAGCTTGTTCCTCCGGGTCCTTAGCAGCGTAAGGACCCAGGGCGCCCTGACAGTGTGGCTACCACTCCTTGCGGGTCCTCGGTGGCGTAAGGACCTAAGGGAAGTTCGACCCTTGTCTTCAGCTTGTCCCAAGGAGACACGTGGCAGCTCCGGACCTTACTTCAGCGGAGAGGTTTTGGATCGGAGCACAGGGAACATGTGAGCTCCGGAGCTATCCTTAGCGTGGAGGAGGCTCTGAGCCAGGTGATGCGTGGCAGCTTTGGATTCCACCTCAGCTGGGAGGCTTCACACCGGAGCCCAGGGCACCCGTCGGCTCCGGAACTCAAGCACACATGGCAGCCCCAAGGCTGACCTTAGGGCCAAGGGCACGTGGCTTGCCCGTTTACAGTTGATATGCTTGAGGAAGCACAAACTGTAAAGGGGGGTGCCTAGGGCACGTGTGAGCTCTGGAGCTATCATCGGCGGAGAGGAGGCTCTGAGCCATGTGATGCGTGGCAGCTCCGGGTTCCACCTCAGATGGGAGGCTTCGCACCGGAGCCCTGGGCGCGCGTTAGCTCCAGAACTCAGGCGCACGTGGCAGCCCCAGGGCTGACCTTAGGGCCAAGGGCACGTGGCTTGCCCGTTTACAGTTGATATGCTTGAGGAAGCACAAACTATTAAGGGAGGATGCACAGGACAAGGCAGAACTTTCTCACTTTAGGCTCTTTCTCATAGGAGGAAACATGTCGTGCTAGAAGGTAGTGACCCATCCCAGATGTCGAGAGTGACAGGATTCCTCTGGGACTTAGCTGTTCTAAGCACTGTTCCTAGACACTATAGCACCCTTTCAGAGAAAATAAAACCCTACCATTGTGCTAAATATAGAACTTACGGAGGTGCTCTATGTTCCATGGATTGGGTAGAGGTACCCCATCCTCTGTGGCTAGGCGCACACACCCGGGGCGGCATACTTGTGCCTCTCGGAGGGGGCCCTCCCAGCTGGGGGAGAGTTTGTTCCCTCCTTCCTGAGAAAGTATTCGCTGTATCACCAGGTCGCCCACCTCGAGCTATCTACCCTGCACGAACCGCTAATGATAACACCGGAGCGCTTGACGGTATCGCGCATTTCGGACAACTGCTTGCCACCTTCGCTCATCGACAAGGTCGATATCTTCACGCCGGAGCTGGTCCTGCGTGTCTTCGTGGTATGTTCGGACACGGGATGATCCCATGGTGATTTCCGAGGGGAGGACGGCCTCAGCCCCATACACCAGGAAGAAGGGTGTTTCCTCTGTCGAGCGGTTGAGGGATGTCCGGCTAGCCACAGTGTACATGGAAGCTCTTCAACCCAATTGGAACCATGCTTCTTCAAGCTGTTGTAGGTGTGCGTTTTGAGTATCTTGAGAATCTCGGCGTTTGCTCTGTCAGCTTGACCATTACTCTCTGGGTGAGCAACAGAAGCATAGCAAACTTGGATGCCGAGGTCTTCACAGTGGTCTTGGAATACTGCACTAGTGAACTAGGTCCCGTTGTCGGTGATGATTATGTTCGGGACCCTGAACCGGTAGACGATTGACTTGATGATCTTGACTACCGACTGCTTGTTGATAGTCATTACAGGGGTAGCTTCCGGCCACCTGGTGAACTTGTCTACGGCGACGTAGAGGTACCGGTACCCTTCGATGGATCTGGGGAATGGTCCCGGGGTGTCTAGCCCCCACACAGCGAAGGGCCATGAGGGCGGGATCATCTGCAGCGTCTGAGCTGGTGTGTGGATATGCTTAGCATGGAAATGGCACGCCTTGCATCTCTTGACCAGGTCGATGGCATCCAGGAGAGCTGTTGGCCAGTAAAATCCATGCCGGAAGGCTTTACCGACTAGCGTGAGGGAACATGCGTGGTTCCCCTTCTACCAGCGTGTATCTCTTAGCCAACCGAGCGATCCGTTCAGCGGATACACGTTCATCAGGAAGGAAATTGTATTTCAAGTAGTCCCGGATCTTCGTGATCCATGCATCAGGACCTACTTGAGCACTTGGATCTTGAACGCCGGGTTGGACGGAGTCCTCGGTGACGCTTACGATCCTTGGCGGGGACTATGGTAACATGGCCACCGGGACCGCCAGCTTCGAGGTACTGGTCCCGCCCCCTTCGCCTAGTTCGGCCGGCCAGAAGGTAGGTCGCAACAACTTCCTTTCAATGACCCCCTCAGGTAACAGAGCCCAAGTTGAAGCCTTCGTTGACAGGTCGTCGGCTATTGTATTATTGACACGGGGAACATGGCACAAGTCCAAAAATAAGAAGTCCTTCTCCAACTCTGTACTTGGAGGAGATATGCTACAAGCTGTGGGTCGTTGCAGTAACACTCTCCCTTGACTTGCTTGATGATCAATTGAGAATCACCCTTGACCAAAAACTGCTGGACGCCGAGAGACAGCGCAGTTTTCAACCCGAAGATGAGAGCCTCATACTCCGCCATGTTGTTGGTTGCCTTGAAGTCAAGTCGCACCATGTATTTGAACTGCTCTCCGATTGGTGTAATGAGCAGAACCCCAGCTCCGGCACCGTGCTTCCACGAGGAGCTGTCGAATAAGAGAGTCCAGCGGGGCCCAGTGAAGACCGGAGCCGTGGGCTCTGGTTCACAGATGTCCTGGCCCCTGGCTGGCATGGTGGTGGAGTCCACTCTGCCACGAAGTCAGCTAACGCCTGGATTTTCACCGCACGGCGCGGTAAGAAGTCCAGCTCGAACTCCGCCAGCTCCGCAGCCCATTTAGCCACGTTTCTAGTGGCGTTGGGTCTGTGGAGGACGGTTCTCAGTGGGTATGAGGTGACCACCAAGATCTTGTGAGCTTGGAAGTAATGGTGCAACTTCCTTGATTCAACGAGAACTGCATAAAGCAGCTTGTGCACCTCCAGATATCTTGTCTTGGCATCATGGAGGAGCTCGCTGATGAAGTAGACCAGACGCTGGATGGTTCGGACCCTCTTGGAGTGGTCCGAAGCGTTTTATTTTAGAGGTCCGGGACTCGAGGGCCCCTGGGCCCGGGACTGCACTCTGGGAGCTCGGACCCAGGTGCACACCAGTTGTTAGGTCTAGGTGGCTGAGGCCCAACTAGTTCTTCTTGGTGAGGTCCGGGAATACACTTCGGGAGCTTGGACCCAGATATGCATTGATCATCAGGTCCACCTGTTTGGGACCTGATTACTTCCCCATCCCAAGGATTTCCTGCAGTGTTTGAGCCCTGGGGCTTTGCACCAACGGCACCAGGAGCTTCTTCTGGCACTCGAGGGTGACGGGGTTCTAGTCGCTATGTGACCAGAACCATGCTTACGACCTCGGTTGTGGCTATGATGTAGAGGAGCAGTGGCTCGCCTTGTTCAGGGGCCACCATGGCTGGTAGCGTTGTGAGGAACTTCTTCAGCTCCTGGAACGCCTCATCATCCTCCTAGGTCCATACAAATGGACCAGACTTGCGTAGAAGCTTGAAGAACGGAAGAGCCTGCTTGGCCAGTATAGAGATAAACCGACTGAGCGCAGCCAAGCATCCGGTAAGCTTTGCACATCCTTGATGCGGGCAGGAGACCGCATCAGTTCTATCGCCTTAATCTTCTCTGGGTTAGCTTCGATCCCTCGGTGTGAGACCAAGAAATTGAGGAGCGTGTGGAACGCATTTGTCTGGGTTCAACTTCGTGCGTGTGGAACACAATCTTTCGAAGACTAGGGCTAGGTTGTCGAGCAGAGATGCTTGCGACTTAACATTCACTATGATGTCATCAACGAAAACCTCGACTAGGTCCTGAATGAGGTTCCCAAACGTCTTGTGCATTGCATGCACAAAAGTGGAAAGGGCATTCTTAAGACCATAAGGCATGGAAGTATAGCAGTAAAGACCATCTACTGTGATGAAGGCAGTATGTTCTTCATCTTCCCTATACATAGGTATCTGGTGGAAACCTAAGTATGCGTCTAGGAAACACAGTACATCACAGCCAGATGTGGAATCGAATATTTGGTCTATACGGGGGAGAGGGAACGGATCCTTCGGACATGCCTTATTGAGGGTGATGTAGTCGATGCACATGCGTAGCTTCCCGCCATCCTTGGGGACGACAACAGGGTTGGCCAACCATCACGGATGATGGACCTCTCGAATGAAGCCAACATTGAGCAGCTTCTTGATTTCTTCATGGCTAAAGTCATGCCGCTCGATGGATTGCATTTGAGGCTTCTATTGGACCGGACGGGTGTCGGGATGGATCTTCAGTTCTTGCTCAATAACCTCCCTAGGGATCCCGGGCATTTCCGACGGTTGCCACGCAAACACGTCGACGTTGGCCCGAAGGAAGGTGATGAGCGCATCTTCCTATTTGCCTCCCAGGCACCCGGTGATTCGGGTGGTCTGGGCGACATCAGGATCGACTTGGACGAACTTGACTGGTACGTCCTCGCCATCCGAGGGCTGCACACGGGGTGCAAATGTCACCCCTGGCTGACGCATGCTTGGAGACGGCCGGCTAGCTTCAGCGTGACCGGAAGCGGACTCCTGCGCTGCTGCTAGCGCTTGGAGTTTTTCCAGCGCCGAGACAGCCGCGGTGCGGTCACCGCGGATCTTGAGGATGCCACTCGGGGTTGGCATCTTCAGAACTAAGTAGCCGTAGTTGGCTACTGCCATGAACCGGTATAGAGCTGGTCTGCCAATTATGGCGTTGAAGGGGAGGCTGACCTCCGCAACATCGAAGAAGACGCTCTCCATTCGGTAGTTCTCAGGCGTCCCGAATGTCACCGGGGGAGAGATTCTACCGCACGGGAATATTGGGTCCCGACCTACCCCCCGAGAATGGTCTTGAGAGGGTAAGATAGGACATAGGGATTTGCAGCTTCTTGAAAGCTGCAAGACCGATAACACGGAGGGCCGCCCCACCATCGATCAACACGTGGTAGAGCTTCACGTTAGAGATGGTCGGGGCGACGAGGAGGGGCAGCTGCCCGACGCCTGCTATGTTCTTAAGGCAGTCGGAGGTGTCAAAGCTGATCAGCATCTCCATCCATTTGCGATGTGGCGCCGGCCCCGAGACTGGGGCGGCTGCTGCCACTGCTCGACAGAGGGTCTTGACAGCTCGTATGGACCAGATATCGGAAGAACCCCCGTACATCACACAGAGTGTGCTGGCTGCTTGGCTACCGGCTTGGCTAGACCTGCATAGAGATGGCAATGGGTCGGGTTCGGGTCGGGTGGAACAAAAACCCGCCCGAAATGAGACAGACCACGGGTGAAATCTCAGACCCAAACCCGCACCCGCAGGTGAAAATTGGCACCCGCACCCGCCGGGTCTCAGGCGGGTTTCGGGTGCCCGTCGGGTTTAAACAAGTGTAACATAAATTCATTAATAGATAACTATTTCGACAACAACAACCTTGTACAATATAGGAATACATGAGAAAAGTATGTTGATTTATTTCTTAACCCAGTATTCTGCTCCCTGACCACCTTTTTCAGGTACAGGTATTGCTAAGAAAGGGAGCTAAGTGCTAATGTTGACTTACATACTTGCATTTGAGCGCTGTCAGGATCAAAGCAGCCAGAAAACAGAAGCAATGGATAAATCACGCAAAAGAATCCTAGGACAGATGAGCGGTAGGCGGTGGTGATACCTCATCGGCTTGGAGGGCGGCTCCTAGTCGCGGCAACAGCCAACGAACGTGAATAGACGATGGTGGCATGACCTTGCACTTGGCTCCTGGATAGCTAGGTCCTAGCGCGGAGGTGGACGTCCGGACCGGACGCCGGGATGCGAGAGGCGAGACGCGAGGGAAATCGCCGGCGGGGCTGGTACTTGCCAGGGTTACGGGGATGGGATCGATAGCGGCTAGGGTTGATGCTAACATGGGCTGTAAACAGAACTGTTGTGGGTTGTGTTTTAGGTAGGACAAAATTTATCTGTATATCATTTCGGGTACCGATGGGCGCCCGAGGTGGGATGTAAAACCCGCACCCGCTACACATCGGGTCAGGTGTGGGCAAGACCCGTGGGTGAAAATTCCCACCCGCAGCCGCATACGCCGGGTGCAAAACCCGGCAGGGTACCCGGACCCGCGGGTGGGATTGCCATACCTAGACCTGCACGCTCTTGAGCGGGGGGTAGCCTCGTCGTCTCCCGCCTGGAGACGACGGCGAGCTGGGCGAGAAGGCTCGCCATGAGAAGTGATGTTCTCGCGTGGAGAACGTGAAAATCCCCCTACCTAGCGCGCCAAATGTCGGAGTGTGAGCTGCAACACTCCTCCCGGCCTGCTCGGAAGCAGCCCGCGAGGTTCTTTTTTTCGGAGGGGGCTTAGCGCGCTACGTGACCTGAGCTCGAGAGAGCAGATGAACACCGAGATTTCCGTGGTTCGGGCCGCCAGAGCGTAATACCTTACGTCCACGGGAGTGCTTGTTCTATTGCTTGAGCGTGAGTGCTTGTGCGTTGTGGGATCTGGAATGCGAAAACGGGAACCCTCTGCAGGGTGGTCATCCCGGTCCTTTTCTAGTTCAAGGCCAGGGTGATTACAATAAGGCTTGGGGCTTGACAGGTGGCCCCAAAGCTAATTGAACCCTATACACGATCTAGAGCTTTGTCCTCTGAGTAGAGTGGCCGGCGGAAGAGTTAAGTCCCGCCGTCCAGCGTGCTGAGCCCGCGTGTCAGGTGATGATGAAGATGCAGTCTTGTCGTCGCGTCTTTTCGCCTTGCTTGGGCGGCTTCGTGCCGTTGGCTGGCACTGTACTGTTGTCATGCCTTACCATCTTGTCTTGTCACCGTAATGGCGAACGGGCAGAGGATGGAGGCGTGTGCAGTGCATCATGCTTCCGAGGAAGGCGCGAGCCTTGAATACGAAGTTTGACAGCACACTTCCTTCTTGACTTCGTCGACCCACGACCGACGACGGATCATGGGGCACATGGTCGCTCTAGAGCTCTTATCGATGGGCTTGGTGCCAGGGGACATGTGGCAGCTCCGGACCTCACCTCAGTGGGGAGGCTCGTACCGGAGCGCAGGGCACATGTCTGCACCGGAGCCGTCCTCAGCGAGTGTAAGGGCCTCAGTTTTTGACACATATTTGAGGTGTTCATCACCATACACACACACCTCATTTGAGGAAAGTTGATGAACACAAATGAAGAGCAAGTAACCACCATCAACATGCTCATTAGAAAACAAACTCACATATTGCAAAAGTGGTATTTCCCACATGTGATATAGAGGGGCTGAACATATGAAAACTCCTACACATTTCTAAGGATGTCCATGCCAAGTTTCACTCAAATTCAAAACCTTTTTGAGGTCATTTTGGGTATAGTTATAAAGAGGGCAGTTTGAAACCATATTCAAATTCAAACTGTTTTTATCCCATGAATTTAAAAGTGGGAGGCATATTCTTATTCAGCACATTTTTGTGAGCTCACACACCAAATTTCACTCCATTTGGAGTCGATCTTGACATGAGCTAAGTGGGACAAATTCAAACTTTATTTGAATTCCAAACTGAACTTGTGCTGAAATTCATTCAAACCAAACCCAATTTGAATTCTAATCAATTCAAATGGCTCATGGGTGGATAATTTGAATCACCAGGGGTATTTTGGGGCTCACTGTTTACAACAGTGATTAGGAGTAAATTTCAGAGGGTAAAACCCCGGGTGGGACCCACATGTCATAGAGAGAAGAGGGGAGACTTGCACCCAAAGTCAGAGTCTCGGTGGGAACTTCCACCCGAGCAGCTGCCGACTCCGCGCTCGGGAGCATCTGCGCTCGCCATCGAGGAGGAGCAGCACCACCAGCTGCTTCCCGCGCCCACACACGAGCCCAAGGGCGGTTCCAGGACCCTCTTAAGGCGCTCCATGGAGGCAGGCACCGATCATTTCCTCCTCTCCCGTGAACACCGAGCCCCGACCTGCCGCCTCTCTGCTCGACCGGAGAACCGCGAAACCAGCTCGCCTTCTCCCTCCCCGAGCTGCTAGACAGCAACCTGAGATCGCCCTCCACCTCCCCAACGCCAAAAACCCCGAGCTCCGACCTCCCTTGCCCGAGAACGATCGCCACAGCGGCAACCTAAACTCAGCCAAAGGTCAGGCGCTCGTGGACAGCGTTCCACAGGCGTTTTCACGGGCCAGCAAGGGTAGCAACAGGAGCGCGCGACCACCGTGCTGCTCTCCTCCAAGTTTGGAAGCAAACCATGATGAATCCACGGCGAATTCTCAGTTTTTGCTCCGGCGACCTTAAACTGAGCTTCCGGTACGGATCCTTCAAATTCTCGCTCTAAGATCCTTCTCTAGCTATCAAATATTGCACATAGACATTGGACTAGCCGGCGATCAAGTTCTTTTCTGCATCCGTGGCATGAAACTGTCTAGGAGGGATGAATTTCGAGCGCGATCAAGGGCAGTCATGGCGGGCACGATCGGTCACACGGTGCTGACCGACTTGCCGCCATCTTTGAACCCTTTTGACACCTTGTCGAGCTTCCTAGAGGTACACTGATGTTGTAGGACCGTTTGTTCGAGGTGTTGGCGGGTTAGAACCCACGGTCGACGGCGCCGAACCTCAACCGAGGCCGCGGCACGTCGCCGGGCTATTTCCGGTCACCGCCAGCCCGAACTGACACCACTGACGTGTTCCTCGACGTCGACAACCCCCTGGAAGTGAGTTTCAGGCCGTGGGAGGGCCGGCAGCGGCGAGCCGGCGAGCTCCCGGTCTGCTCCGGCGAGGGCGGCGGCGCTGGCGCGAGAGAGCGTCAGGAGGGAGACGAAGCCGGCTGGCCCACGCGTCAGCGGCTGAAAAATTTAAATCGGGATCGGGTGTGGCCGGGATCGGCTGTGCTGGCGCGCAGGAACCCCGCAGACCACGGTGTGCCGTCGCCTCGGCGTGCGACGCGTGTCCCCGGGGCCCACCCGCAAGTTTAAACTTTTCCCCCGATTTTCAGATTTCCTTCATACTTCGAATCCTCATAACTTGAGCTAGAAAACTCCAAATCGAGTGAACCAAATTTGGTTGGATTCAGCTCTCTGAGTACTTTCCAACAAATCAAGTTTCACTTCATGAAAATCCTTATTTCTCCAGAATTAATTCCTCAAAATTTAAATTGTTTGGAATTTTAACTGGAGGATCCTTTGGAGGAAAATCCTGAAATTTTGCTGGGATGTTCACCAAAATATCCCTGAACTACCATAAATATTTCAGATCCATTTGAGCTAATTTGATCCACCTAATGGTGTGATTAGTGAAACTGTTCCAGAGAAAATAGAAAATGTTCAGAAACATTTTCAGAATTTTCTCTGAAATTGTTTAGCTCATATCCTTAGCTAGGAACCTTCAAATTAAGTGAGACCAACTCCGTTAGAACCCTCTGAAAATCTAGTTTTCAGAAAATCATAGTTTGTTTTATGAAAATCCTTAGAACACCCTAAAAGCCTTCAATTAAGGTCAAGTACATAATTAATTGTGGAGGGCTCAAATGAGCTTTGCTGCAACTAAAACTTGACCAAGTCTGTGTTTAGATTGTGACCAAGCCACAGTAAAGGTTTCACAGTCATTGCATTTGTCTAATAAGAGTTGTAGACTTCACAAGTTTAAATTCAATCAAATACATTTAAATTAATACATATGTACTTATATCATGTAGTCGCTAAGGTCAAGGAGGAACCCGAAGTCCTAGACTTCGTTACTCCGGAGGAGCAGCTAGCCTACGACCAAGAGCAGCAAGGCAAGCTCCGGTTTGCATTAACCTTGTCGAAGTGTGTGGTCGACACTTCCCCCAGAGCTGCTCTGGGCAGCCCACGGAGGTTCTTTTTCGGAGGGGCTAGTCACTTGCGGAGAGCATAAGCGTAGGGACGAGTTAGGGAGGAGCTTGACACGGCGAGTTTTACGTGGTTCGGGCCGCCGGAGCATAAAATGTCACACTCGGTTTTTCCGAAGAACAACCAAGTGAATATCACATGTATGCCAGGATCATTTTGTCATACATGTGATGACAAATAGTGAACCATCATTTATTACAAGCCAGGTGTCGAATATAAATAAGTCTTACATAGCAAATGTCTTGATGGCTAATAATAAGTTCATCACAAGTAAATAAACTAGCAGCGGAATATTATTCTTGAGGGCTCCGTCACAGGCGTTGCCCGGGGGTCTCCATGAACCTAGAAACCTTCTTCGGGTCCAAAGTCTTGGTCATTATACACCACCTCATTATCTTGACCTGAGCAGCAATATAAACCAACAAATATGCAAGGTTGAGTACCGATGGTACTCAGCAAGTGTGGGAAAGTTATGTCATGCATGGCTAGAACAAGGGGAGGTTGAACTCATGGTTAAAGCACTACGCAATTAATACCTATCACCTTATATTATTAAGCACCTACATTACTACACAGGTGAAATGGTCCCAATCTCCCAACCCATCATCAGAACCAAATAACCATAACATCAATTCCAATGTTAAGATCCCCACTTAACATCCTCAACTTCCAAAGGCATTAATCCTCTAATCATGAATAAGTCCAAGCCGCTCTTGACCGTGAGCACGGCTGTCATGACAGTTTTAACTCTGCAGAGTTTGTACCACTGTACCCACATGTAGTGATTTCATCCCCCGTTGCCGGGTGGACTAAAAGGACCTCCATTATGCCAGTGGCTACGAACCACATTCACACTTCCCGGGTGTGTAGCCAGGAGATCACTACGAAGCCTTTACAAAGGGATTCCCGACGAGCATGGGCCCACTGAGGTTTCACCCCTAACAGCATACAAGAGGCTCCAACCCCGCTGCAGTGGCCCCCTCTTGAGCCTTGCGGTTCATAAGGTAGTCCAGCTGACACCTATTCCCCGCACCATCCAACACACCCATACTACGCCGGGGATACACCTAATTAATTGGCCAAGCTGCCCCATCTCAGCATGTGGTTGGCACGGTAAAGCCAGGTTACATGCTCCATGAACCGGTCCTTAGGATCCAGGCAAGTACTAAACACAAACCCGAGTCTCGTGCACCCAGCACCAACCAAAACATCCAACTTGCCTCGATCCCTACCTCTACATAACTCATAATATCTCATTCAAGAATATGGTAAACAAGTTGATGATATCATATCCCACTTATCCCATTCTAAGCATGGCTAAGCATAAGTAATATGAATGAATGACATAATAAAGCAAATCCCAACCCAAGCTTCAAGGAAAACAAGGTAATGCAATTCTAGGGAAACTTCCTAGCATGGGTTTCATATTTCAATTTACAATGCAAATAATTCTATCTACACATCCTAGACTAGGAACAAAGTGGTCAAGGACACTTGCCTTCTTCCTGCTGCTCTTGAAATGGGTAGTCCTGATCTTGGAAAGGAAGAACTTGCTCTGGAGCAGGTTCTACTCATACCATCACACATAGCAAAAGAAAACAACAATCCATAAGACATAGTTCACACTTCCACTTCATTCAAACCACACATTCACACTTATGAAAGCTATTCACATTTCTATGTGATATGGTTACTCTATATGTGTTGATTTTGGCTTTCATGCATTTTTAAACATGTGTAATGATTTCTACTTTTGTATTCATATTTATGTTTGCCTACTATATATATGAGTTTCCAAATTAAAATAAATTCCTTATATTCAATTGATACACCCTTTTAGCTACCAAGTGTGCATGGAAGGCATTTTCCTACCCCATATGTGTCTTCAGACCTTCTACCAACCCTAAACTGAATTCTTTGGATTTTAGAAACTTCATTTATCATTTTCTAGTTATTCATACCTAGCTTGCTATATTTTCAGATTTATTTCCTATGCCTAAATGTGAACTTTATTATGAAAATAGTAAGACACCTCATCTAAACAGAATAGGTTTTGGGTCTAAAATATTAAATAGTATATTTTTGAACTTCTCCTCTGATGTGAACTTTTTTACATTTATTTTACTAATTTTCAGAATTATTCTCTACTTAAAAATGTGTCCCTATAACTAATAAATGTGAATAATGAATTAAAAAGATTCATTTCAGCCAAAAATCTATTTTTATCTCACTCCAAAGTTTTCCAAGTACTAGGAAAGTTTTTAATTTGAATTTACAATGTGTTTGTCCCCTCTTTTAATTTTTAAATACTAGCCACATATTCAAATTCCTAACTTTAATATCAAATAGGGTTAAAAAAGGTAAACTCACCCCACTACAGGGTCCATTATATTATTTTAAGAATTTCCGGGGGTCTAACTACACTTATCAGAGGGGGTTTTCCTAATTTTTATTAAGTCCAGGGGCTAAAACTGATTTTTAAATGAATTTACATGATTTTCTGAAGTTCCAGGGGCTAGATCAGAAGTTTCCGGGGCTAGCTCTTATTTCCCGAGAACCCTAGCGCGTAAGAATTCCAGTCTTTATAACGCGGGGCTGACATGGACCGTCCGATTTAAAACGGGCGGCTGAGATTATAACTTCGAACCGGTACGCGGGGATTTAAACTCTACCGTGCGATTTAAAATAAACGGCGCACAAGCGGCCACGTCGCTCTGATCAAGCGCGGGCGGCGCTGCCCGGCGGCGCACGGCGGCGGGAGACGGCGATCTCGCCGGAGAGTTTCGGATCCTCGTAAATTCTTCCTAGAACTGTGATTTTATGGCATAGATCGGTAGAGGGGAGGTCGGGGATCTCACCTCGGGGGTTTTCTTGAGCTCGGAGGTCCTGGAAGGCAGTCGGCGACGAGGTCCGAGCTGAATTCACGGCGAGGCTCGTCGGCGCTGTGTTTGAACCGCAAACCACCGCGTTTTCTGCACCTGCGAGGTTCCCCGGAGGCGGTGGATCAAGACCAGCGAGTTAGATCGGAATTCCCGAGCGTAGATCGGGCAGAATTCGCCGGAGGGGCTCGGGTTCTCACCGGAGAGAAAATCGGCAGATCGTGGGGAAAAACGGGACGATGCCGGGGTTTTATAGACGGGGGAAGGGCGGCGTTCGGTTGTGATCGAGTTTGCGTCGCCCACGAACGAAATTCGGCTAGGATACGCAGGGATCCGTGTCAGTTTTGATTCGGGGTGAGAGAGTCCGGCCGAGCGCGGGCGCGAGCGCGAGGAAGAAGAAAGACTGGCGAGCCCCGCATGTCAGTTGGAAGAAGGGGGCGCGCGCGGCTGCGGGCTGGCGTGGGATCGGTGGGCCGGCTGGTGGGTTTCGGCCCACTGGCCGGTTTTTTTTCTATTTTCCTTTTTCTTTTTGTATTTCTTTTCTGTTTTGAGTTTAAATTGAATTCCAGTTTGAATTTAAATTTCTGCAATACATGCAAAACGTCCAAAAATTTTTAAATTCCCCTCTTAACAGGATTTTGGGGTGTTACAGCTCTACCCCCCTTAAAAGCAATCTCGTCCTCGAGATTGGTGGTTCTAAGAAAACAATTCCGGAAATTGTGCCTTAAGCTCATCTTCTCGCTCCCAGGTGGCTTCCTCTTCTGAGTGATGCTTCCACTGCACCTTGCACATCCGGATTCTTTTATTTCTGGTGAGGCGTTCCATTGTCTACAAAATCTTGGATGGTTGCTCGGCATAAGACAAATCCTCAGCTACGTCAACCTCATTCATGGGTAACACCTCTTCAGGCGTTCTCAGACATTTCTTGAGCTGTGACACATGAAATACATCATGCACATCCGATAGGCGAGCCGGTAATTCTAGTTGATACGCCAGTTCGCCCTTCCTCTCCAGAACTTGAAAGGGCCCGATGTATCGAGGTGACAACTTCCATTTCACCTTGAACCGACGAAGTCCTTGGATAGGGGACACCTTGAGATAAACATAGTCTCCCACGTTGAAAATGAGCTCTCTTCTTCGTACATCGGCATAGCTCTTTTGGCGTGTCTGTGCTATCCTCAAGTTGTTGCGAATTTCCCTCACCTTCGCCTCGGCTTCTTGTAGTACTTCGGGACCAAACACTTTACATTCCCCTGTTTGGTTCCAAAATAGGGGAGTTCTGCACTTCCTCCCGTACAAAGCTTCAAACGGTGACATCTTCATACTAGCTTGATAGCTGTTGTTATAGGAGAATTCCGCATACGGTAAGTTCTTGTCCCAACTCCGATTGTTTTTGAGTGCACATGCCCTTAGCATATCCTCAAGAATCTGATTAGTTCTTTCCGTCTGCCCATCAGTTTGGCGATGATAGGCAGAACTAAAGTTCAGATGGGTTCCCATGGTTTCGTGCAACTTCTGCCAGAACCTCGAGGTGAACTGTGTCCCTCGATCCGACACTATCTTCTTCGGCACCCCATGGTAACACACGATCCTTGACATGTACAACTCCGCCAATTTGGATCCACTGTAGCTTTCCTTCACGGGGATGAAGTGAGCTACCTTGGTTAGCCTGTCGATGATGACCCATATTGAATCATATCCTGATTGGGTCCTAGGCAATCCCACTATGATATCCATACCGATTTCTTCCCATTTCCATTCAGGCACTTTGAGTGGTTGCAATAATCCCGCGGGTCGTTGATGTTCTGCTTTCACCAACTGACATGTGTCACATAGGGCAACATGTTCCGCGACATCTCGCTTCATGCCATACCACCAATACCTGCTCTTGAGGTCCTGGTACATCTTCGTACTCCCAGGATGAATGGAATAGTCGGAATCGTGAGCCTCCTTCAAAATTAATTTACGGATCTCCTTTACTTCAGGCACACATATCCTTTTCCCGTGCCACACCGTACCTTGTTCATCCTCTCTGAAACCAGGAGCTTTATTTTGCTTGATGAGTTGCCTGATTTCTTGTATCTTCTCGTCATTCTTTTGACCCTCGCGTATTTCTCGCTCTAGTGTGGAGTCCACTTCCATGGCGATGGCTTCACCACTATTCACAAGGCATAGATTGAGCCTTATAACCTCATCCTTTAATTCTACAGGCATGTCCTTCAAGCTCAACTTATTGACCTGCACTTTCCGACTTAAAGCATCTGCCACGACGTTTGCTTTCCCAGGATGATAGTTGATGCCCACATCAAAGTCATTGATTAGCTCTAACCATCTCCTTTGTCTGAGGTTGAGGTCTGGCTGTGTGAAAATGTACTTCAAACTCTTATGATCCGTATATATCTCGGTCCTCTTCCCCATCAAATAGTGCCGCCAAATTTTCAACGCGTGTACCACTGCGGCTAGTTCTAGGTCATGTGTAGGATAGTTCTTCTCGTGCTTCCGGAGCTGCCGGGATGCATAAAACACGACATGCCCTTCTTGCATGAGAACACATCCCAACCCGTTTCCAGAGGCATCGCAGTACACCGTGAAGTTCTTCTGCATATCTGGCATAACCAGCACTGGGGCTGTTGTCAGTCTTTTCTTTAACTCCTAAAAACTCGTCTCGCACTATGGCGTCCATGTGAATGTGATTCCCTTCTCCAACAGTTTGGTAAGGGGTCTCGAGATCTTAGAGAATCCCTCAATAAGCCGTCGATAGTATCCAGCCAATCCCAAAAAGCTTCGAACTTCCCCGACATTTTCAAGGGTCTCCCACTTCTATATATCCTCGATTTTGGCAGGATCCACGGAGATTCCTCCCTCCGAGATTATATGTCCTAAGAAGGGAACTCTCTTCAGCCAAAACTCACACTTGCTCAACTTGGCATATAGTTGGTGTTCTCTTAGCCTCTGCAACACCAACTTTAGATGTTTCTCATGTTCTTCTTCATCTTTGGAGAAGACGAGAATGTCATCTATGAAAACCACCACAAATTTGTCCAGATATTCCATGAATACCTTGTTCATGAGATACATGAAGTATGTCGGGGCATTAGTTAGCCCGAAAGGCATGACAGTGTATTCATACAGTCCGTACCGAGATATGAAAGCTATCTTGGGAATATCAGATTGTCTTATCTTGAGTTGGTGGTATCTCGACCTGAGATCAATTTTCGAGAACACACAAGCTCCCCTCAACTGATCAAACAAGTCTTCAATGCGGGGTAATGGGTACTTGTTCTTGATGGTTACCTCAATCAAGGCACGGTAATCCACGCATAACCTTTGGGTTCCGTCCTTCTTGGGCACAAATATCACCGGAGCTCCCCATGGTGAGGAACTAGAACGAATATACCCCTTCTCCGTCAATTCTCTCAAATGATCCTTGAGTTCTCCCAGCTGCTTGGAGTCCATCCGATAAGGTCTCTTGTATATCGGGGTTGTTCCAGGCACTAGCTCAATTGCGAATTCCACTTCACGATCGGGAGGCATACCTGGCAACTCCTCCGGAAAAACATCTGGATATTCCCTGATGGTCCTGATCTCCTCAACTTTCACCTCAACTTGATTTAATTTAATGTCCCTCCTAGGCTCGTGTATTGTTATGAACTGTACTCTTGTGCCACTAGGGTGAGTTAGTTCCACTGTTCTGGTTGAACAATGGATGATTCCTTTATGTTTGGTCAACCAATCCATACCCAAGATAATATCTATCCCTTGTGAATCTATCACTATGAGGTTAGCAGTAAATACTACCCCATTAATGTCTAGGTTCACTTTGGGACACACTTGTCTTGTCCTTATTTCTCCACCTGGAGAGTTTACGGCTAGCATATGGTTCATTTGTGTTGTTGCTAGGTCATGCTTCTTAACAAACCCTTGAGCAATGAACAAGTGGGTAGCACCAGAATCAAACAGCAGGGTTGCAATGTGTAAATTGGCAGGAAACTTACCAACTACCACGTCGGGTGCCTCTTGTACTTCCTCCATAGTGACGTGGTTCACCCGTCCTCTCATTACGTTCTGCTGTTGTGGCTGCGTGGGCTTCTTCTTTGGGCACTTACGGGCGTAGTGCCCCACTTCACCACAGCTAAAACATTGCACCCCAACCTTAGTTGCCTGGCCTTTATTGTCTTGGGGTTGGTTTGGAGGTCCTTGTCCTGCTGGTCGAGGTTGATATGTGGGGCGAGGCTGCTGTACGAACTGACATTGTGGCTGTATTGGTGCTGCCGGAGGCCTGTAGTTCGGGTTGTACCCTCTTAGTGCTGAATAGGGTACCGCAGCACGGTTCGTCTGCCCTGCGGGTTGCTGCATCAGACGTGGGCGGGTGTTGCTCCTTGAGGCTTGATGTGACCACCCGGCCTTCCTCTTATTATCATTTTCCAAGGCCTTCAGCTTCCTTTCTACCACAAACGCTCTGTCCACCATCTTTTGGAAGCTTTCATACTCATTTGAGTACATTGCACACTGCATTTCTGCGGTAAGTCCTTCCACGAAACAATCTTGTTTCTGCTCATCAGTCTCTATGTCCCGTGGGGCATAACGGGAGAGTTGAGTAAATTTAGTGAGGTATTCCCTCACAGTCATGTTACCTTGCTGCAACCCCAAAAACTCCTTCCTCTTGTTTTTGAGTTCACCCCTTGAGATGTAATGGTTGCGGAAGCTACGCTTGAACTCTTCCCAAGTGATGTTCTCAGGGTCATGATGGGCGGCCACGTAGGCGGTCCACCAATTAGCAGCAGGTCCATGCAATTAATGAGAGGAAAACAGCACCCTCTCATACCCTTGGCACTGTATGATCCTCATCTTGCTCTCAATGGTATTTAGCCAATCGTCTGCCTCTAGAGGTTCAGAAGCACTTGCAAACTTTGGAGGTTGAGTTCCTAGAAACTCACTCAACCTTGGTTGGCGTGGTGCAGCTTGTGGAGGTGGGACTTGATGCAAGTTGGCCACCACTTGAGTCAAGTTCTGGATGAGCTGATTTTGATTCTCAAGCATTTGGTGGAGGGGATCAACTCCTTCACGGCGACCACCCCTGTCCTGGCCTCCAGAAAGATGAGGGTTGTAGGCCTCATCGTTGTTGTTGGCGGGGTTGGCAGCACGACCTTTTCCTCTTCCAGCCATCTAGCATGATCAACCAAATGTTAATTTAAAGCATTACTTATTACCTTGCTACTTTCACTTGTTTGTACTTTAAAGTGTTGAGGCTTTGTTATACTTTTCTGAGGGTTCATATCTCACACAAAAATAAATGCAATATTATTTTATGTGGGTTCACACACCAAAGCAAAACAATCTGAAGACGAGGCTGTGGACAATTGCTCATGGCTTCCACAACTCACGTCACACACCAATCATTAACACACCATTACTAAGATAACGACTCGACTACTCGAGATCCTGCTAAACTAAGGGAAGGACTCTACACTACTCGTATTCACTGAGCTGGCTCCTCGGGGTCTTCCTCATCATTGCGACTACCTTCTGACTCTGCTTTGGGTGGGGAGGCTGCTGGTGGAGAAGTGCGACGACGCCTAATCGCCCGGCGATCTGGGGAGTCAGGAGTCCATGTATCATTCACGGTGGCACACAGTTCATTCCCATCTCCTCTTTCTCTCGCCCTTAAGCAGGCTCGAAGCAACGCCTTAGTTTCCTTCAGGGTGTCACGAACATCCTGAAGCTCCTGCTGACACTCCTGCAATCGAGTGCTAAGCATAGCAGCATCCTCCAAGCACAAGTCCATGTGCTCATGGGAAGTCCCTTGCTGCACTGACGGGTACTTATACTCCGTTGTACCACTCTCGCGCTGGAGGACATACATGTACTCGGTCCTGTCCAGGTGTCGACGATAGATGTGACTCTGGCAGGTGATGGCCTCCCAGGTGACATCCTTTTCCGCATCAACCTGTGTCGCTCGACAAGCTGGAGAGCGGTGGATTTTGAGCAGCTGATTTTCATGGATAATCCTCATCTCTGAACTCCATTCTTCCCTCTTCTCCCAGATGGTCCTGGTAGAGCTATAGTGTATGATTAGCTTGGCCGTATTGCCGGCGGCTTCGAGCATACGTCGAAGACGGCGCAACAAGCCTCCTACTGCCAATCCGTAGGAAACGTACGTCACCGGACGGCTCTCCTCTCTTTCGGCAAGGGCAACTACGGGAACTCTCCCTCCGGTGGACTTGCGAGCGGTGTGAATCATGCGAACCATCTAAAACAAAAAGCATCTAAACTTAGGTTAGTTAAACTTTTAAACAAAAAGTCCTATTTTGAGTGAAAGTTGGGGTAAGATGAAGAAAGTGACTCTATTAAATAACACTTTTCAACACACACCTTGTAAAATAGTTTTTAAGAAAATAGGGCCCTTAAATACGTCCATTTCTACCTAGGTCCACGTTCCTACGGGCAACCTTGGCTCTGATACCACTTCTGTCACACCCGGTTTTTCCGAAGAACAACCAAGTGAATATCACATGTATGCCAGGATCATTTTGTCATACATGTGATGACAAATAGTGAAGCATCATTTATTACAAGCCAGGTGTCGAATATAAATAAGTCTTACATAGCAAATGTCTCGATGGACAATAATAAGTTCATCACAAGTAAATAAACTAGCAGCGGAATATTATTCTTGAGGGCTCCGTCACAGGCGTTGCCCGGGGGTCTCCATGAACCTAGAAACCTTCTTCGGGTCCAAAGTCTTGGTCATTATACACCACCTCATTATATTGACCTGAGCAGCAATATAAACCAACAAATATGCAAGGTTGAGTACCGATGGTACTCAGCAAGTGTGGGAAAGTTATGTCATGCATGGCTAGAACAAGGGGAGGTTGAACTCATGGTTAAAGCACTACGCAATTAATACCTATCACCTTAGCTTATTAAGCACCTACATTACTACACAGGTGAAATGATCCCAATCTCCCAACCCATCATCAGAATCAAATAACCATAACATCAATTCCAATGTTAAGATCCCCGATTAACATCCTCAACTTCCAAAGCCATCAATCCTCTAATCATGAATAAGTCCAAGCCGCTCTTGACCGTGAGCATGGCTGTCATGACAGTTTTGACTCTGCAGAGTTTGTACCACTGTACCCACATGTAGTGATTTCATCCCCCGTTGTCGGGTGGACTAAAAGAACCTCCATTATGCCAGTGGCTACGAACCACATTCACACTTCCCAGGTGTGTAGCTAGGAATCACTACGAAGCCTTTACAAAGTGATTCCCGACGAGCGTGGGCCCACTGAGGTTTCACCCCTAACAGCATACAAGAGGCTCCAACCCCGCTGCAGTGGCCCCCTCTTGAGCCTTGCGGTTCATAAGGTAGTCCAGCTGACACCTATTCCCTGCACCATCCAACACACCCATACTACGCCGGGAATACACCTAATTAATTGGCCAAGCTGCCCCATCCCAGCATGTGGTTGGCACGGTAAAGCCAGGTTACATGCTCCATGAACCGGTCCTTAGGATCTAGGCAAGTACTAAACACAAACCCGAGTCTCGTGCACCCAGCACCAACCAAAACATCCAACTTGCCTCGATCCCTACCTCTACATAACTCATAATATCTCATTCAAAAATATGGGAAACAAGTTGATGATATCATATCCCACTTATCCCATTCTAAGCATGGCTAAGCATAAGTAATATGAATGAATGACATAATAAAGCAAATCCCAACCCAAGCTTCAGGGAAAACAAGGTAATGCAATTCTAGGGAAACTTCCTAGCATGGGTTTCATATTTCAATTTACAATGCAAATAATTCTATCTACACATCCTAGTATAGGAACAAAGTGGTCAAGGACACTTGCCTTCTTCCTGCTGCTCTTGAAATGGGTAGTCCTGATCTTGGAAAGGAAGAACTTGCTCTGGAGCAGGTTCTACTCATACCATCACACATAGCAAAAGAAAACAACAATCCATAAGACATAGTTCACACTTCCACTTCATTCAAACCACAAATTCACACTTATGAAAGCTATTCACATTTCTATGTGATATGGTTACTCTATATGTGTTGATTTTGGCTTTCATGCATTTTTAAACATGTGTAATGATTTCTACTTTTGTATTCATATTTATGTTTGCCTACTATATATATGAGTTTCCAAATTTAAATAAATTCCTTATATTCAATTGATACACCCTTTTAGCTACCAAGTGTGCATGGAAGGCATTTTCCTACCCCATATGTGTCTTCAGACCTTCTACCAACCCTAAACTGAATTCTTTGGATTTTAGAAACTTCGTTTATCATTTTCTAGTTATTCATACCTAGCTTGCTATATTTTCAGATTTATTTCCTATGCCTAAATGTCAACTTTATTATGAAAATAGTAAGACACCTCATCTAAACAGAATAGGTTTTGGGTCTAAAATATTAAATAATATATTTTTGAACTTCTCCTCTGATGTGAACTTTTTTACATTTATTTTACTAATTTTCAGAATTATTCTCTACTTAAAAATGTGTCCCTATAACTAATAAATGTGAATAATCAATTAAACAGATTCATTTCAGCCAAAAATCTATTTTTATCTCACTCCAAAGTTTTCCAAGTACTAGGAAAGTTTTTAATTTGAATTTACAATGTGTTTGTCCCCTCTTTTAAATTTTAAATACTAGCCACATATTCAAATTCCTAACTTTAATATCAAATAGGGTTAAAAAGGTAAACTCACCCCACTACAGGGTCCATTATATTATTTTAAGAATTTCCGGGGGTCTAACTACACTTATCAGAGGGGGTTTTCCTAATTTTTATTAAGTCCAGGGGCTAAAACTGATTTTTAAATGAATTTACATGATTTTCTGAAGTTCCAGGGGCTAGATCGGAAGTTTCCGGGGCTAGCTCTTATTTCCAGAGAACCCTAGGGGGTAGCGCGTAAGAATTCCAGTCTTTATAACGCGGGGCTGACGTGGACCGTCCGATTTAAAACAGACGGCTGAGATTATAACGTCGAACCGGTACGCGGGGATTTAAAATCTACCGTGCGATTTAAAATAAACGGCGCACAAACGGCCACGTCGCTCTGAACGAGCGCGGGCGGCGCACGGCGGCGGGAGGCGGCGATCTCGCCGGAGAGTTTCGGATCTTCGTAAATTCTTCCTAGAACTGTGATTTTATGGCATAGATTGGTAGAGGGGAGGTCGGGGATCTCACCTCGGGGGTTTTCTTGAGCTCGGAGGTCCTGGAAGGCGGTCGGCGACGAGGTCCGAGGTGAATTCACGGCGAGGCTCGTTGGCGCTGTGTTTGAACCGCAAACTACCGCGTTTTCTGCACCTGCGAGGTTCCCCGGAGGCGGTGGGTCAAGACCACCGAGTTTGATCGGAATTCCCGAGCGTAGATCGGGCTGAAGTCGTCGGAGGGGCTCGGGTTCTCACCGGAGAGAAAATCGGCAGATCGTGGGGAAAAACGGGACGATGCCGGGGTTTTATAGATGGGGGAAGGGCGGCGTTCGGTTGTGATCGAGTTTGCGTCGCCCACAAACGAAATTCGGCTGGGATACGCAGGGATCCGGGTCGGTTTTGATTCGGGGTGAGAGAGTCCGGCCGAGCGCGGGCGCGAGCTTGAGGAAGAAGAAAGACTGGCGGGCCCCGCATGTCAGTGGGAAGAAGGGGGCGCGCGCGGCTGCGGGCTGGCGCGGGATCGGTGGGCCGGCTGGTGGGTTTCGGCCCACTGGCCGGGTTTTTTTTCTGTTTTCCTTTTTCTTTTTCTATTTCTTTTCTGTTTTGAGTTTAAATTGAATTCCAGTTTGAATTTAAATTTTTGCAATACATGCAACACGTCCAAAAATTTTTAAATTCCCCTATTAACAGGATTTTGGGGTGTTACATAAAACCCTACGTCCACGGTGAGCTGAGGTGCTCGCTGTATTGCTTGTTACTCAGAACCGGAGTCTTGAGCTTGAGGATGAGTTATGCCTAGCGTGTGAGTTGCTGGAGTGCGAACCCTTGCTAACGTTGCCTACCCGAGCCTTTTATAGTCCAAGGCTCGTGCGGCTTACAAGGGGGGCCCGGGACCCGACAGGTGGTCCCGGAGAGATTTCCTGCCGACTATCGTATCCGCAGTTATGTCGGTAGTTGTCTCTGGCGGAGGCTTCCGAGTCTTCGTCCTGCCGCCCTGCCCATGCCGCAGGCTAGTCGTAGTGGTTGATGACGGCGGGGGCGGCAGGGGATGTCTTGTCACTGTATTTATTGGCTGGCAGGTTCTGACACTGCGCGCCAGTCTGCGATGCGACTGGGCGCAACGGCACCTGACAGAGGTGTGCTCCGCGTCTTCGCGTCTTGGGAAGGCGCGGGTCTTGAATGCTTTGTACGGTAAAGGCATGGCGCGCCTTTACTCCTGCTGCCTACCACGCCGGGCGGCAGCACTGCTCTGCTGGCCACGTGTCGGACCCGGAGCTCTCCTCTAAGGAGAGAGGGGGGGCTCCAGCTCCGCTGGACACGTGGAGCCTTTGGAGCTCACCCCCGCGGAGGGGGCGAGGTCCGGTCTTCCGGGCCACGCGGCAGGCTCGGAGCTATCCTTTGAGGAGAGGAGAGCCCCGGCCCTGCCGGACACGTGGCGCCTTCGGAGCTCGCCCTTGCGGAGGGGGTGAGGTCCAGCCTCCTGGGCCACGTGGCAGGCTCGGAGCTATCCTCCGTGGGGAGGGGAGCTCCGGCCCCGCTGGACACGTGGCGCCTTCAAACCTCGCCCCTGCAGAGTGCGCGAGGTCCATAGGAAGTTTTACGCTGTGCGCGGGGGTACCCGGTATTGAGGGTACCGACAGTGGCCCCCAGGCTCACCTCGGGGGAGGTAACGAGCCCGAGGTGGGGCCTTCTCCTACCCGCGCACTTTATTGTATTGAGTACTCCCTGTGCTGGTAGGGTCTTGACGGCTTCGGAGTTCAGCCTTTGAGGAGAGGGTGAAGCCTGGCATCGGAGCTCTGCCCTTGTGAAAGGGGGAGGTCCGGCCTTGGAGCTCGCCTCTAAGAAGAGGGGTGGTCCGGGAAGTCATCGGAGCTCAGGCCCACAAAGGGCGTGAGGTCCGGCATCAGGGCTCGCCTCTGAAAGGAGGGCGAGGGCTGGCGTTGGAGCTCGGCCCAGCTGTGGGGGCGGAGGTCCGGAAGTCATCGGAGCTCAGGCCCACGAAGGGCGTGAGGTCCGGCATCAGGGCTCGCCTCTGAAAGGAGGGAGGGATTAGGAACACTAAAGTACATAAAGGATTAGTAATGAGAGAATCTAAATCATTAGACATTTTTCTTCATAAAAGGAATCATAATAAGGACTTGAAATTGGTGGAAATGATCAAGTAGTACTTTCTTCGGATTCCGATCCAGAGTATATTCCCATTCACTTGTTAAAGAAATAGCTATCAAGTACGAATTAACCTTTTATTTCTTTTTTCTTTTTAAGTATCCCCTTCCCCATGCTAGAGCAGCAGAGGTTCTTTCTAAATCGGAGTATCGGGACTCATTGAACTTCTTGCACATAAGATTCAAATTAGAGTGTTGAATTCAGATACCGGGATCGATCTTCCGCTACTTCTGAACGGATAGATGCCTACATAACCCTGGTTCAATCTTTTCGAGGGTGTCGGAATCAGACCTAATGTAGTTTGAGGGTTTAGACCCCGAGTAGATACAATACATCTACGCCCAGCCTCGGAAAAGTCCTTCTTAGGCCTTATTCTACGCTTGAATGGGTAGCGGAAGTGATGTGAATGAATGAATTTAAATATGCCATTTCAGAGGAGTAGTTGTTTTTTTGTTGATGCCGGTGTGGAAGACGAAGACGAATGTTACTAACGTCAACCAAAAGCAAGGAGTTGGCATCGGGCAGTAAGAAGTTCTTGCTAGGCGGAAGTGGGAACTCGGATGACTGGCTGGATAGCGAGCAATTTTCCATTACGAGGTAGGGCTGCTAGCGAAACAAATATAGAGGGATGGGAGCATGGATGTCTGATGGTTGTAGTGGAATCATGGTCATCCCAGAATAGATAGAGGCGGAGCGCCTTGTGAAGTGAAAAGATGAGCTATGATGACTTGGCTTCCTTTCTTCTTTTCCTTGTGCAAGTCAACTGTTCCCTGGCACACCTTTAGTTCAGCTGTGACATCTTGCACTTGTAAGATCACTTGCTTGCCTTTATGCTTGAGTTTCAGCATTCCTTTACTCCAGTCAACTGTCATTTGACCATAACTCGACAACCAGTCAATGCCTAAAATAAGATCATAACCTTGTACATCAAGCACCCTAACTTCTGTTTCAAATTCATGGTTTTGTAACTTGAATTGAAGATTGTCACATTTGGTACTGGTCAATAACTTACGGCGAGACGAGCAGCCCTATACCACGTGTAGCCACAATCGTCTGTCCTTTTCTACTTAGTTGGACAGTGAGAAAATTGTATAAAAATCAAGCAAGAAAACGGATGCGCTAACGCGCAACGGCTTTCGCTCTAGTTGCTCAAAAAATCATATAAAAATCAAGCAATCGTTGGATTAGAGAAAGGTCTCTGTTCCGAACATTTCCTGGAAGTAGACGACACGTTTTAAATCTTAATGCAGGCATGGCATATTTCGTTGAATCAGTCTTTTTCGCCACATCGCGTATAAAGGGAATCGAACCCAACTCTTCCACGATTTCACCGCTCCACCGGAAATTTCCTCTGCCCCTACCGTACTCCAGCTTGGTAGTTTCCACCGCCTGTCCAGGGTTGAGCCCTGGGATTTGACGGTGGACTTGAAAAGCCACCTACAGACGCTTTACGCCCAATCATTCCGGATAACGCTTGCATCCTCTGTCTTACCGCGGCTGCTGGCACAGAGTTGGCCGATGCTTATTCCTCAGATACTGTCATTGTTTCTTCTCCGAGAAAAGAAGTTGACGACCCGTAGGCCTTCCACCTCCACGCGGCATTGCTCCGTCAGGATTTCGCCCATTGCGGAAAATTCCCCACTGCTGCCTCCCGTAGGAGTCTGGGCTGGCATCGGAGCTCGGCCCAGCTGCGGGGGCGGAGGTCCGGAAGTCATCGGAGCTCAGGCCAGTGAAGGGCGTGAGGTCCGGAGGTCATCAGAGCTCAGGCCAGCGAAGGGCGTGAGGTCCGGAGGTCATCGGAGCTCAGGCCAGCGAAGGGCGTGAGGTCCGGCATCAGCGCTCGCCTCTGAAAGGAGGGCGAGGGTTGGCCTCGGACCTTGGCCCAGCTGTGGGGGGGCGGAGGTCCGGAAGTCATCGGAGCTCAGGCCAGCAAAGGGTGTGAGGTCCGGAAGTCATCGGAGCTCAGGCCAGCGAAGGGCGTGAGGTCCGGAGTTCATCGGAGCTCAGGCCAGCGAAGGGCGTGAGGTCCGGAAGTCATCGGAGCTCAAGCCAGCGAAGGGCGTGAGGTCCGTCATCAGCGCTCGTCTCTGAAAAGAGGGCGAGGGCTGGCCTCGGAGCTCGGCCCAGCTGTGGGGGGCGGAGGTCCGGAAGTCATCGGAGCTCAGGCCAGCGAAGGGCGTGAGGTCCGGCATCAGTGCTCGCCTCTGAAAGGTGGGCGAGGGCTGGCCTCGGAGCTCGGCCTAGCTGTGGGGGGCGGAGGTCCGGAAGTCATCGGAGCTCAGGCCAGCGAAGGGCGTGAGGTCCGGCGTCAGCGCTCACCTCTGAAAGGAGGGCGAGGGCTGGCCTCGGAGCTCGGCCCAACTGTGGGGGGCGGAGGTCCGAAAGTCATCAGAGCTCAGGCCAGCGAAGGGCGTGAGGTCCGAAAGTCATCGGAGCTCAGGCCAGCGAAAGGCGTGAGGTCCGGAAGTCATCCGAGCTCAAGCCAGCGAAGGGCGTGAGGTCCGGCATCAGCGCTCGCCTCTGAAAAGAGGGCGAGGGCTGGCCTCGGAGCTCGGCCCAGCTGTGGGGGGCGGAGGTCCGGAAGTCATCGGAGCTCAGGCCAGCGAAGGGCGTGAGGTCTGGAGGTCATCGGAGCTCAGGCCAGCGAAGGGCGTGAGATCCGGAAGTCATCGGAGCACAGGCCAGCGAAGGGCGTGAGGTCCAGCATCAGCGCTCGCCTCTGAAAGGAGGGCGAGGGCTGGCCTCGGAGCTCGGCCCAGCTGTGGGGGCGGAGTCCGGTACTGCTCAGAAGTCCTCCCTTTCCTGTCCCTTAGTCTCATTTGGCTTACTGTCCCGAGCCAGAATACGGGGCTTGGGTAATCCAGTGCACTTGGTCCCGGAGGTCTGGCCCCCAACCCCAGTCAGGGTGCAACCGTCCGGCCCTCTAGTACTCAGACCGTAGCGCTGGGGGGCAGAGTGCGCATGCTTTGGGTGCAGGACCGGGCAAAGCAAGGCTCCTAACCCCCCGGTCTAGCGTAGTCTTTTCTCGGAGGAGACCAACTGGCGGTACAGTACCCTTACAGGGGGAGGTCTGAAAGGCCCCCGGGCCTCTGGCAGGTACCCCAAGCACTACCGCCTTCGGCAGGATGGCAAATATCGACTATGCATGAGCGCAGGAAAGAGCAACCGAGTGTACAATGGATGTTCACTGTCTAGAGCGTGGGAAGGTGATCATATAAATTAATGCGTAATTTAAATAAACACCTAAGTAAGCATGGTGAACTTACTGGGGTAGCGTCGGAGCGCCATGTCATCACGCAGAGCGGGTCATGCGTGGCTTCGTCGTACGCTCGGACACGGGGGGGGCCATGGCGATCTCAGGGGGAAGCATGGCTTCGGCCCCGCACACCATGTAGAAGGGTAGTTCCCGTGACCCGGCCCTGGGAAGTCCGGCTGGCCCTCGACATAGAGGATCCGGTATCCCCCGACGGCTTTGGGTGCGCGTCTACACCGGTTGTGTGGGTCTGCTTGGCGTGGACCTGGCACGCATTGCATCTCCTAACCGGTTTGACGGTGTCCAGGTGGCTCTCGGTCAGTAGGAGCCATGTCGGGTGGCTTAACCGACCAGCGTGCGGGACGATGAGCGTTCCCAGCACTCGCCTCCGTGGACTACTGCGAGCTAGTCGCAGCCTTCCTCCTGGTTTATGCACCGCAATAGGATGCCGTGGCGCCACGCCAGTAAAGATACCAGCGCGTAGCACTTAGCCATCCGCACAATCCGTTCAGCAAATGCATGTTCATCAGGAAGGATGTCCTTCAAGGAGTCCCGGACCTCCGTGGTCCATGCATCGGGACTACTTGAGCTTCTGGATCTTGAGCGCTGGGTTGCACGGAGTCCCTAGTGACGCTTACGATCTTTTGGCGGCATCCATGGCTGCAGGGCCGCTGGGACCGCCAGCTTCGAGGTGCTGGTCCAGCCCCCTTCGCTCGGCTCGGCGGGCCGGGCTGTGGGCCGCAGCAACGTCCTCTCGAAGACTCCTTTGGGCACAGGGGCTCCGGTGGAGGCCTTCGTTGAGAGGTCGTCAGATGCGGCCTTGCCAGCGCGCGGTACATGGCGCAGGCCCAAGGCGAGGAAGTCTTTCTCCAACATCCGCACGAGGAGTAGATAAGCAGCTAGCTGTGGGTCATTGCAGGGGCATTCACCCTTAACTTGCTTGATAACTAGCTGGGAGTCGCCCTGAGCCAACAACTGGCGAGCACCCAGAGACAGGACTGTCTTTTAGGCCAAAGATGAGTGCTTCATACTCTGCCAAGTTGTTGGTTGCCTTGGAATTGAGACGCACCATGTACCCAGACTGCTCCCCCGATGGCATGAGAAGCAGTACGCCGGCACCGGCCCCCTGCTTTCGCGAGGAGCCGTCGAAGAAGAGCGTCCAGTGAGGCCCGGTGAAGACCGGAGCTCGGTGCTTTGGTTCACCGTCTTCGTGGCCCCCTGGGTCAACCTTCGTTGGCGTCCATTCAGCCACGAAGTCAGACAATGCTTGGCTCTTGACTGTCTGACGTGGTCGGGAGCTCAGCTTGAACTTCGCCGTCTTCGAGCTGTCTTCCGGCTTCGGAAGCTGGCAGTGAGTGCCAATGACGCCCGTCTTCTACTCCGGCGCACTTGTCCGCCAGGCTGAAGAGCCCCGAGATGTCTTGCACCTCCCTGGTGGCCAACTTCTCGAGCATCTTCTTGTCCCTCACACCTTGTCGGAATGCGACCACCGCTGATGCATTCAGGATGTGGGGGATGGTGTTGCGTACCTGGGAGAACCACTGGATGAAGGAGCGCAGTGATTCCCCAGGTCATTGTTTGATGGCGTGGAGGTCAAGCTCCGTGCCAGGACGGGTGTAGGAACTGCCGAAGTTGGCGATGAACTGCCGGCAGAGCTCTCCCCAGGAAGTTATGGAACCCTGGGGGAGGTTCATGAGCCAAGACCGGGCTGGGCCGGTCAAGGCGACGGGGAAGTAGTTGGCCATGACGGCCTCATCCCCTCCTGCGGCAAGTACAGTGGTGAAGTAGATCTGGAGGAACTCCGCCGGGATGACGCTGCTGTCGTACTTCTCGAGCAGGTGCGGCCGAAACTTGCGCGGCCACCTCACGAAGCGAAGGTGGGGCGCCAGGGCCACACATCCTGCTCCTGTTGCTGCAGGCGTTGGTGCCGCGAACGCTTGGTTCGCCACTGGCACAGTGTACCCCGGTATGGGCAAGGCTGCGCCATAGATCGGGGGTGCCGTTTGCAGGGCATATGGTTGTGGCATATGTTGCGCGGCGTATGCCTGGGGCAGAGATAGCGTGGCGAAGGTCTGCTCCTCAGATTGGGTCGAGGCCGACGTCATGTTGTCGCCAGCCTCTTGGTTGCGACGCCTTTCTCGTCGTCGCTCGAGGTACACCCGGGCATCTTGGCCCAAGTGGCACCATTCCAGCTCTGTCCTCAGGTCCGTCGACGGAAGCCTGGTGGAGCTGGAATCCGCCGTCTGTCCGTCAACCGTCGGCGTGCGCGTCAGCGACACAGCCGGTTGGCTGGAGCGTCGTCCCCGCTGAAGTTGAGGGTTTGCGGCGGCGACGACGAGACGGTCTACCTCGCGAATCCACTGCTGGGTCGCTGAATTGGGTGCGTCCCCAGCAGGTGGATTGCGCAGTAGCGCTCTTGCTGCAGCTAGCGCACCCCCGTGGGGTACGCTCAGCGCTGCGGAAGATCTCACGCTAGCTGGAGTCTGCATTGCCGGAGTCGGCTGCTGGCTTCCAGCTTGCGTCGGCACACTCCGTCCTGAGTGCGTCGACACGTATTCCCCGCTGGTCACGGTTCGCCGTGAACGCGGGGGAGGAGAGCTTGCCGCTGAAGGAAGCTTGCTCATCTTCGTCGGCAGAAACTCGTCGCGCAAGGGAAAAGCCCCCTACCTGGCGCGCCAAATGTCGAAGTGTGTGGTCGACACTTCCCCCAGACCTGCTCTGGGCAGCCCATGGAGGTTCTTTTTCGGAGGGGCTAGTCACTTGCGGAGAGCTTAAGCGTAGGGACGAGTTAAGGAGGAGCTTGACACGGCGAGTTTTACGTGGTTCGGGCCGCCGAAGCGTAAAACCCTACGTCCACGGTGAGCTGAGGTGCTCGCTGTATTGCTTGTTGCTCAGAACCGGAGTCCTGAGCTTGAGGATGAGTTATGCCTAGCGTGTGAGTTGCTGGAGTGCGAACCCTTGCTAACGTTGCCTACCCGAGCCTTTTATAGTCCAAGGCTCGTGCGGCTTACAAGGGGGGCCCGGGACCCGACAGGTGGTCCCGGGGAGATTTCCTGCCGACTATCGTATCCGCAATTATGTCGGTAGTTTTCTCTGGCGAAGGCTTCCGACTCTTCGTCCTGCCGCCCTGCCCATGCCGCAATGCTAGTCATAGTGGTTGATGACGGCGCGGGCGGCAGGGGATGTCTTGTCGCTGTATTTATTGGCTGGCAGGTTCTGACACTACGCGCCAGTCTGCGATGCGACTGGGCGCAACGGCACCTGACAGAGGTGTGCTCCGCGTCTTCGCATCTTGGGAAGGCGCGGGTCTTGAATGCTTTGTACGGTAAAGGCATGGCGCGCCTTTACTCCTACTGCCTACTGCGCCGGGCGGCAGCACTGCTCTACTGGCCACGTGTCGGACCCGGAGCTCTCCTCTGAGGAGGGGGGGGGCTCCGGCTCCGCTGGACACGTGGAGCCTTCGGAGCTCACCCCCGCGGAGGGGGCGAGGTCCGGTCTTCCGGGCCACGCGGCAGGCTCGGAGCTATCCTTTGAGGAGAGGAGAGCCCCGGCCCCGCCGGACACGTGGCGCCTTCGGAGCTCGCCCTTGCGGAGGGGGTGAGGTCCGGCCTCCTGGGCCACGTGGCAGGCTCGGAGCTATCCTCCGTGGGGAGGGGAGCTCCGGCCCCGCTGGACACGTGGCGCCTTCAAACCTCGCCCCTGCAGAGGGAGCGAGGTCCTTAGGAAGTTTTACGCTGTGCGCGGGGGTACCCGGTATTGAGGGTACCGACAAACCTTTTTACAAGTTTTTATTGTTTTGAGCACATACTTGGCTACTTTATTCTTTGCATTAGAGTCTTGTTTGAAAACCCAACCGCATAGACAAGAAAACCATGGGTTGGGTTTAGGATTGCAAACCCCGTTAGCTACTGCAATGCTAAGATACTGTAGGATTTGGTACAAGTCGAGTAGTTGGAACTACTCGCGAGCATAGGCTAGAGGCACTCGACTCGGGTAGAAATAGCACATGTTACACATGGCAAGAAAGATGAGACCGAGCGGAGAGAAAGGGCAGCAAGACTTTGGGGCCTGTGTGCTGTAGCTCCGCTTGTGTCGATTGAGGACCGAGCCGTGTGCGGGCCTGTTGAACAAGCTAGAACAGTACTGAAGACCTACCGGCTATATGGGAACCGGGAAACCAATGTTTAACTCGGGTAGCTAGGTATTGAGGCATTGTCCGTCGTTCAGAGGGTAGGTTGAGAGCTCGAGGTGTAAATCGGCTGGCGGCACTGAGATGCGCGTGCAGAGACCTCTTGCTCGGGACGATGGGACCGGTTCAATATGTGGCTGACGGGTGAAAGGTGGTTGCGTACGGCGTCCGTGATGGTTGTTGTAGGCAACATCGAGTACGGGCGTACGTGACGGGTTATTCGGGTAACCCTGCAAGTGTAAATCGATTATAATGGCCGTCCCTCGCGGTCAGTGAGTACCACTTGTTCACTGTACTGTGACGTAGAAAGAACAGGCTAGTTGCATGTTAAAATGTTGGTGATTGAAAGATGGACTTGATTGCTAATGATTTGCTGTAGTTTAGAGCTAACTAAAGTTCTTTTCAACTTTGGGCAAAGTACATGAGAGAAATGCGTTTCTTGTTTCATTGCGGCTCTCTCATGTGCCTTAGCGTAAGGTTCTCCACAACCTGCTGCTAAAACTTGAAAGTAAGGTTCCACTAATTAGGCGAGTCCTTTGCAAATGATTTTACCTCATGTACCCATCACCCCTCACGTAGAAGTTCCATGTTTTTGTGAGACGGGTCAGACTTGCTGAGCCTTCGTGCTCACTGCTTGTGTTTGAAGCTTTTGCAGGGTTCTATGAGGAAGGGACTCCTGAAGAGGAGACGGAACCCCAGGAGGGGAACCCCGTCGAGTGGGAGTCGTGCACGCCGCAGAGTTAGTGTGCGTGTGTGCTAGCAAGGACACGTTCAAGGGCTGAACGTGGACTTGATGCGTAGTCTACGCCCGTGAGTGTAGACTGGACTTATTTTGATGTAAACATGTTCATAAACCAGTTTATGTAATATAAACTTCGCTTCCGGTCTGTGCCTTTGACGTGTGTTATCCGGTGCTGTGCAATGCAGCACCCCTCAGCGTGATCCTGGCTCGACAAGACCGTGGGGTCGTGTCAGCGAGGAAGCAGCTCAGAACCAGGGGACACGTGGCAGCTCCGGACCTCACCTCAGTGGGGAGGCTCGGACCGGAGCTCAGGGCACGTGTCAGCACCGGAGCTGCCGTCAGCGGGCAGGCGGCTCGGAGCCAGGGGACACGCGGCAGTCCCGGACCTCGCCTCAGTGGGCAGGCTTAGGCCGGAGCCCAGGGCACGTGTCAGCCCCGGTGCTGTCCTCCGCGGGGAGGTGGCTCGGAGCCAGGGACACGTGGCAGCCCCGGACCTTACCTCAGCGGGGAGGCTTGGACCAGAGCTCAGGGCACGTGTCAGCTCCGAAGCTCAAGCGCACGTGGCAGCCTCAGGGCTGACCATGGGGCCAAGGGCACGTGGCTTACGCTCGGGCCCGCCTCAGCAGGGAGGTGGGGCCCAGGCTGTCTTTTACCCACTACGGTACCCGGTCTACAAGATACCAACATATATCATTTTAATCTTGTGTTCATACATGTAAATCAAAATAACAATAGAAAGCAATTATAATAATTATGTGCAATCTTCAAAAATACGAATACAAATAATTAAATACTTCAAAGTGAAGAAACAATGATTACTAGGTTACAAATAGAGCAACTTAGTCAATGTTACACATGTAAGTCAGATGTTATGATTTTATCTCATATCTGCATCAAAGTAAAATTGATAAACGCATTATGTGAGGGCCCACCCCATCACAGGTTGTGTTGCTCGCCTGGGAATCGCATTGGGCGGTGTCGTGCAATGCGGCACCCAACAGCAGACATATAAGAAAGCCGTATCACATAAAACAAATGTGGGAGCTTACAATATACTTTGTAAATAATTTACATCAAATAAGCTACAGCGGAAGACTATATTCATCTCACGTTTAATATATACTAAGCACTCGAGAAGATGTCCAACCCGCAAACTCTTCTCGCTAGCAACACGAAGACATACTGCAGCGGCTGGATCTCCATGTGTTAAATGAATCGGATATCTCTGATTCTCACCAGACAACCTCCTCATAAGCATCGATGTTAACCTGCAAAACCGCTCATATAGAAAGTGTGAGCAAATAGGCTTGGCAAGACTGATCCTTCTCCTCTAAACAGAAAACTCTACATGCACAAAGGAATGAGTATGGTAGTTGAAATTTGCATAAAGGACTCGCCTACAGTTGATCTCCAACTTTCAGATTTTAAAGCCTCATTTTGAAGACCTTGAGCCGAGCAACATCGCAACTCCACAATCAAACAAGAAACACTTTGTTACGATGCTTCTTGCACAAGGTGAATTAAACTTAATTGGCACTATCTCCAATTCAAACATGGTTGCAATACAGTTTAGAGTACCGGCCTTATCAATTCATAGTAATTCACTTCAGTTCTTACTACGTCAAGACTCAGTGTCCAGGTATGCTCTATAACCGTGAGCGACGGTGATTCGAACCAGGACACGCCCGGACTGCACAACACGTACACCCATCTCCGAGTTGCTGGCAACAACCTCGACCGATGTTGTACGCAACCACCTTCCCAATGTTCATCCACACCGTATGCGGTCCCATCAACCCGAACAACAAGCTCCCTCAAGGCACATACCCACAGTGATATGTTCTTGAGCGAGCTACCTCCTGCTGTACTGACGCCAAAATCCTAAGCCGATCTGAAAAGTTCCAATATGTATCTCACGAGGTACATCGGTTTCCTGGGTCCCCTATAGCCAGTATGCGCTCGGTACACAACTCAAACTTATCCAACAGGGCCAAGTACGGACGAACCTTAACCGACACAGGCTAGGGCTATGCACGCACGGACCTCGTCCTGCTGCATCTCTACATCCCTGACTGGTCTCGATTTCTCACTTGTGAATTTTCTTCAATGATTCTATTCATAACCCGTTCCGATGAAACCAAGCCCTAAACTCGCAAGTGATTCCAACTACTCGACTTTTACCGGTCCTTCCAAAGTAACATTTAGCGTAGCCTAATTCCACTCAGACCAGGTGTTAATCTACCCATTCTCTCTTGCGTTAAATCTGGTCATGCAATTGGGTTTCAATATCATCTAGACCTAATGCAATCATAATGTCATAACTATAGTACTATAAATGAAAAGCTTTATAAAAACTTGCTTGAATGTAAACCGGGGTTTGCCTGTTTTGCAGGTGACTAAAGATATCTAATTCAGTTAGGGTTGTCGATCACTTGAGGCTTGATCACTTGATCACCTTACTCTTTGATCCAACTCCCTTTTGCTTCACAATGTTTCACGTCGATGACTATACAATATGAAATGCACATGTATTTAGTTGTAAAGATTTTGCTATCAAGGTCTAATGACAAGTTAAAAACTAAAACTCTGTTTAAAAATTTAAAGTGGAACTGGTGCTAGTGGGTGGAGTTGGGTTTAGTCATTGGGATCAAGTGCTAAGTGTTTCTCCTGATTATGGCATTTCTATCTAAGCAAAGTATATTGAAAAGTCATGATCCAGAGCTCAACATTAGCTAAAATTTTTCATGTGAGTTCCTTATCACAAGGAAGTATTCTGGACCAAAATTAAAGATTTTTCATTGAGTAGTTTTTCCAGAACAATTCCCTAATAAATTAAGCAAAAAGGAATTAATTCTGAAGTAACTTACATGTTCATGCAACACCAAGTGAACTAAAATTTTAAATATAGTTCATAATGTATGCATGAATTTTTCTGAGATTTTTGGAGCTAAGAATTGCCCAGAACTGATTTTTCAAGTTTGGGACTTTTTTCTGAAAAGTTTTTGTATTCATTTGAACACAGCAAACTGTAATCTGAATTCTCCTACTCAAATCAACTCTAAATGAGCTGAAAATTTTATAAGAGTTCAATAATATCCTACGAAATATTATGTCAAAAGTTAGGAATTTTGGATGAACCAAACTCCCTCTAAAATTCTTTTACTGAAAAATTTCAAAGAATTTTCCAGAATTTATTATTGACTTTCATACAAATTGGGTTGCACATTTTGATATAGTTTTTTTAATTTGAACCTAACCCAATTTAAATCACCTAATTAAGAGTTTCCTAGCAAAAGTTATGCTCTTCCAAAGTTTGAATGAAATCTGCAATTCAATTTAATCCGGGAAATTTTCAAAACCCTGACAGCGGGCCCATGGCGACGTGGCGCCACCAGGGACATCGACACACGGGGCCACAGAGTCTTTTGCGCATTGTCGCACTTGATCCGTTGCAACAGAAAATCCAACTCAGTTCAACAGAGTGGCTGACGCGTGGGCCCGCGAGGTCATCTCCTACCTCCCGCTTCCGCGCGCACCCGCGCCGTCCCCTCACCGGAGCACATCGGAGCTCGCTTCCCCGGCCATATCAAAGCCCTAAAATCGCTGCCAGCCCCTCAACCGACACGAGGAACATGTTGGGAAGGTCGCCCCACGCCGGCGACGACCCTACCATGGCTAGCAACGGTGCGGCGGCTCGGTTTAACTCCGGCGACATCGCCCGCCTCTTCTAGTCCGCCAAAAGCTCGGTCGATTGGCTCTATAGCACCAGTGGGTCACGGTGATGCTCGACGTGGACGCACAAAAGCTCAGGGATGGCTCTAAGGTGGCTCTCATCATGCGCCCGACATCTCGGTTTCGTGCGGTCGCCGCGATGAAGCTACGCTCTCGGGTGAGGGAGGCTGATCACCGCTCGGTGGTGTGTCGAGGTAGTAGAGGATTATGGACCTGTGCCGTTTTGCTACTCATAGGCCTTTGTTCGCGTGAGAACAGCCGGCTCCCGGGCGATCCAAGGCGGACCTGTGCCGTTTTGCTACTCATAGGCCTTTGTTCGCGTTAGAACAGCCGGCTCCCGGGCGATCCAAGGCGGCGGCGATGTCTCTACTCGGTTCTTGCTCGAGGGGAGAAACAGAGCACTGAACTTCGGTGTTGTGGCAAAATGGTTCCGCAGAGAGGTGATAAGGGCGAGAAGCAGGTCGCCAGCTTGAGGGGAAACGGCGAGGAGGTATCCCTCGGCTTGTCTCGGTGGCGCCCGGTGATCCCTCGGTTGCTTCGAGTGGAAAAACAAAGACTTAAGACTCCCTGATCTTTTGTACACTGTGGCTGACCAGTGGGTCCCATAAGTCAGCTTCTCCTTATCCCTATAAAATATCTCCCAAATCTGGCAAATGACTAAATTCAATTGTGTGGGGCCACAATCTCAAATTTATTTGGATAATTGAGCAAGTTTTATCTAAATTGAAATTGGTATTCGAATTACTATGCAATTTAAAGCCCTTTTGGGAAATGGGTAGCAAAACATCTCCAAAATTCATAAAACTTTGCATCCCCATTAATTTAGACCTGAGGTGTTCAAATATGAAACTGAGTTTTAATTTAGCTACAGCAAATGGGATCTTTAACACAACAATTTGCATTTCTATTATGTTGCCCTCATTTGAAATTTGAATTGAACAAATTGAGTTCTTAAACTGAATTTAAACTTTCTCTTGCACATAAAAACTTACACATGGGTTTTAAATTAACTTTGTCCCAAGCACTCAAATAATCCTTTGATAGTGTGGTGGGACATTCATGTATATCATCACATGTGGAAAATTTAAACAAGTCTCAATTTTCGTACACATGAAACTAAATAGTTGTTCAAACTTTAGTTTCTTTGCATTCATATTTTTAGAACCTTTACACATTGTATATGCATTCATTTAAAAAATTACAAATTTGCCATTCCGCTTCCATTCCCCGTGCGCCCCCACCGGCGGATCGCTGTAGCGTGCGGTGGCTCCCCACACGCCGGTGCGGACCGAGCCAGCGAGACCCGTGCCAACCCGGGCGTCCCAAAGCTCATCGCGTACCGCAGTGCTACCGGTCTAAGCGACTGGAAGATAGGATTCCTGTTTTTATATTCTCAAGCCTCCTGCTGCTGGTGCTCTCGATATTTTTCTCTTTTGGTACCCTCAATTTACAAGATCGAAACAAACTCAAAGGCTCCAGTTCTTGTATGGAAACCATCAGGCCAAGGATTCACTTATAATTTGGATAAGCTGATTCCTGCGATAGTTAAATTTCTCAGGTGAAAAGAAAAAAATCCCTCTGGTTCCGTAAACTTTTCTAAACTGGCATCAGACTGCATTTTTACACACTAGCAACCTGAGATTCTAAAGGCTAAAAGTTGCACAAGCTTGAAAATTAAGTGTGGTGCTTTTCACATTGCCTTTCTGTATTTACCAACCAAGCTGTACCGACTATTCATGAGAAAACATTTGCCTGTTTCCGCCAGGGGTGCCTCTAATGGATCGGGTGATACTGTGTGATCCCACGTTTTGGTGGCAGTTTCCGTAGAATGAAGAGCACCAGGGCTGAAGGTACAATCTCAACCAGCTGAAACAATGTAGTAGAAATCGATCAGTCAATGAGAGAAGAATTGCTTGGCTCATGACGGGCATGAAGGCAACTGCACTTGTGTATAAGATGTTTCAGAAATGTCACATGGTATTTGGACATTTTGCTCCATCCAAAGTGCTCTCTCTGTCTTTTTTTTTCGCTGCTGACATTGGTTAGTTCAAGTAACCAGCCTCAACATCGAACTCAGTTGCCTAGCCATGCACTGCCAAGTCTATAATAAGTGGTAAATAAATTCTACACTCTTCAAAAATTATTCGATAGTGAAACCAAGCAATGCACAACTGAAGAGAGCATGCACTCCAAATTCTAGGTACTGCTGGGTATCTGTCATAGAGTATGCTTTGTGAAAAGATGATTACAGAACTATTTCACAATTGCAATCGTTGAAATGACTACAATATGTCCATATCTCAACATCTAGATACAGAACAGTCATAGTGAAACCCTGCATACTGATGCAAGTTAAACTGCAAAATCTAAATTGCATCACAATGTAAACACTAGACAGCATAATTAAATAAAAACATACCAGGTAATAGAAGAAATTCAGAATTGGATGGTTCAGAACATCAAGATCTGCTGCTTTATCAAACGCATTAAGGCACATCTGCAAGATAACACCAAGTCATCAGCGGGTTCCTCTACCCTACCTAGTACCAACCTAAATTATTCATATCAGACTAAGTGAAGCTAAAACGCTTACCATGACACATCTGATCAAGAAGCAAGAAAAGCAGATAGTAGTCACATAGCCAACCTGCATTCATACAAGCATACACAGCACTACAATATCATTTTTGTAAAGAAACATCTAAAAGCCCATTCTGGTAGAACATAAAGGCGTACCTCCTGCAGTTTCTTGCGCCTTCCTTTTGATTCTACAGGGAAACGCTGCAACATCAGGAATAACCTGCAGAAACAGATAGAACATCAGGTACTATATCAGTCATGGGCTATACATATGTATGCACCAGAATGACAGGATGCGCCTAGAAATCAGGTTATACAGAGTCAGGGTAGAAGTTGAGTACTGCTAAGATCTTAGCAAGCATCATATCATGCCAATGAGTACGTATATACAAAATAGCTGCTACATATCCTCAAACTTCTTGTAATAGTTGGCATGGAGTGTATATAATAGTTCACAACATTTCAGTGCCAAACCAATCCAATACTCGTTAACTATATTTTATTAGGCTAATGCATAGTAATACAATACCATGATGTTGCACGTGTGGCACCCATTACAGAGCACAAATAACTGTTTCAAGTTTCAAATTTCATAAGGCTGTGGCACAGCCAAGAAAATGTTACCTTCCTCCATAGAGAAGAAAACTGAAAGCTGCAAATAGTGATACACCTGAAAAATATAACATACCATCAGCTGAAAAGATAAAGAAATAACAAAATCTAAAATTTGCTACATATCCAAATCAATCAAATAGATGACAGCTTTACATATGGCCAAGTCACCCCTTGACCATTAACAATAGCAACAGCAAAGCCTTTGTCCCAAGCATGTTTGGATAGGCTAGATACAAAACCCAACAGAAACGTATAGAAGTAAAAAAGAAAGAGGAGTAAACAAGGTATGAGTAAAATAAGATTCTAGCACAAGAATTGTTGGTTCTGTGCAGTCCTATAAAAACAACTTAGTTTATTCAGATCAATAAAGCAATTATTCCTCCACCTCTCTCTCCCCTTGGAGCCGCCACCTCCCTCCAGGAACCCTAGCCGCCACCAGGCTAGAACTCAGCCGCTGCCCCTGTTTCCTCCCCTGTTCTGCGCTTCTCCAACTCAGGAACAGGCCGGCGACTCTGGTCTCCCTGTTCTGTTCAGCTGAAACAGAATCGGGTGTGTTCTTCCCCTCTCTCTGTTTCTGTTCTGTCCAGGACAGAACTAGAAACCCCTAGTTTTCTTCTGTTCTAACCTCTATTCTTGCTGTAGATTAATTTTGGTCTTTCTCCTAGGGGGGCAGACTGATCTGCTAGTTCAGATCGGATTATACAGCAAGATTAGACGCTGTTTCAGCATGAAACAGGTCCGGAGTTGCAACAATCGTGGCATTAGAGCCGGTTTGACCTCAAGTTGAATTCAGCACGATGTCGACTACACCTCCAAGTAGCGGCAGCATCATCAGCCATGCGACACCCTCTCCAGCAGCTCGTGAGGTGAACACCGGGACGGGGTTCCCCGTGCTCACCAAGACCAACTACGCGGAGTGGGCTGTCATGATGAAGATCAAGCTGAAGGCACGACTGCCTGTAAAGGCCGTGGAGGAGGGCAACGTGAGCGAGCAAAAAAATATGATGGCGCTTGACATCTTGGTCAGTGTTGTACCGCCGGAGATGATCACGGCGATTGGAGAGAAGACGACGAAAGAGGCATGGAACACAATCGCCATCATGTGGGTCGAGGTCGATGTAAAGGTCTCAAAAATGTGAATACAAAGAAACTCTTGTTTGCAGAAGTAGGTTTCATATGTATGAAATTTAGGACTTGTTAAAACTTGTCCACATGTGATAACACACATGAGGATTTTCTTCGCACAAGTTCAAATGTTTATTTGAAAACTTGGAACCCAAGAGGGTCATAAACCAAGATGGGAAGTTTTCATAGGTGTGAGAAAACTAAAGACAGATTTAGAACAAATTGTTCAACTCAAAATTCAAATGAGAGCAACACTATGAATTTCAAAACTGTTGTGCCACAAATCCTATTTGCAGCAGCCAAATTAAAAAATCAGATTTCATATTTGAATTCCTTGGGTCCAAATTAGGGGGTGTGCAAAGTTTCATGATTTATGGAAATGATTTGCAACCCATTTTTCCAAAATGGACTTTAAATGACAAAGAATTTGTGGGCTGATCTGCCTCTGGCCCAGGCCGGCCCCTCCCTGGCCCAGGGTGGCCAGAACTGGGCCAAGTGGGCTGGTCAGCCCTGGCCCAGGCCAGGGCCCCTTTCTAGAAGGTTTTTGAGTTTAATCTTCTTAGAGATAGATTAAAAGATCCTTTGTAACAGATTAGGACTCTTGTAAGAGGGGGCTATATATACAAGCCAAAACACCCCAAATTGTGAGAGAGATCAATACAGAAAATTTTCCTCCACTTTTCTAACCCTAGCCGCCTCTCTCTCCCTTCTGCCCTAGCCACCGCCCAGCTGCTGCCCTAGCCGCCGCCTCCTCCTGCAGCCCTAGCCGCCACCAGGGGCTAGAACCAGCCGCCGCCCCTGTTTCCCCCTCTGTTCTGCGTCTCTTCAACACCAGAACAGATCGGGCACCACCTGATCTCTCCCCTGATCTGTTCTCCCAAGAACAGAATCAATCTGCTCAGTTTTCTGCACCAGAACTGTTCTTCTCCTTGCTGTTATTCCTCTGTTGTTGGCTGAAGAATTTTTCTGGTCTGTCTTCAAGAAAGACAGATCGATCTGCTAGGGCAGATCGGTTTATTCAGCAAGAACATGGACAGTTTCAGCGCCGGAATTGCAACATTCGTGGTATCAGAGCCGGTTTCAACCCTAGGCTGAATTCTGCAAGATGTCGTCTACACCTACAAGCAGCGGCAGCGCCATCAGCCATGGCACACCCTCACCGGCAGCTCGTGAGGTGAACACCGGGACGGGGTTCCCCGTGCTCACCAAGACCAACTACGCGGAGTGGGCTGTCATGATGAAGATCAAGCTGAAGGCGCGGCTGCTTTGGAAGGCCGTGGAGGAGGGGAAAGTGAGCGAGCAGGAAGACATGATGGCGCTTGACATCTTGGTCAGCGCTGTCCCGCCGGAGATGATCACGACGATCGGAGAAAAGAGGACGGCGAAGGAGGCATGGGACACGATCGCCATCATGCGGGTCGGGGCCGACCGCGTGAAGAAGACGACGGCGCAGCAACTCCGGAAGGAGTTTGAAGACGTTGTCTTCAAGGATGGCGAAAGTGTGGAGGACTTCTCCCTCCGCCTGAGCGGCATGCTATCATGGCTTGCGTCGCTAGGGGAGGAGATAGGAGAAGAGAGAGCCGTGGAAAAGCTCCTGCGAAGCGTTCCAGAACGCTTCCAACAGATCGTGGTGGCGATCACGACACTGCTGGACGTGTCGACCCTCACCTTGTCGGAGGTGACGGGGCGTCTCAGGGCGGCTGAGAACGCTTTCGACTCGACGCAGCGGAAGGGAGGAGTACACAATGGCCAGCTGTACCTCACTCGGGAGGAGTGGGAGGCACAGCGGAAGGAGGAGCGGTCTACCCAGTCCGCGGGTTCTTCTAAGAGGGGCGGCCGAAAGGGCCCGCCCAAGAAGAACGGAGGCAAGAAGGGAGGTTCCGGGAAGGATATTCCGCGGGACCAGTGCAGGAAGTGCGGGAAGAAGGGCCACTGGGCCAGGGAGTGTCAGTCGAAGCCTAAGAAGGAGCCGAAGCAGCAGGCTTTCGTGGCAAAGGCGGAGGAGGAGGGCGCCTTGTTTATGACAAGGGTGGCCTCAGTACAGGAGGAGCCTGTACAGGAACGTCCTATGCGCCCACTGGAGATAGTGGAGGGACGTGTCTTCGCTCACCGCAGCAACGACGATGACTTTGATGACACTCGTTGGTACCTCGACACGGGCGCGACCAACCACATGACGGGTTCGCGCGTCGTCTTCTCCGAGCTTGACGAAAACGTCGTCGGAACCATCAAGTTCAGCGATAATTCCGTCGTGCGTATCCAGGGGAAGGGTACGGTCTTATTCGCCGCCAAGACGGGTGAGCACAGGAGGCTCACCGACGTCTACCTCATCCCACGCCTCACCACCAACCTCATCAGCGTCGGCCAGCTGGATGAGGATGGCTACAGCATCACGGTGCAAGGAGGAGTGATGCACATACGGGATGAGCAGCAGCGTCTCCTCACACGAGTTCAGCGCGACGACAGCAAGCTGTACTCCATCAGGCTCAACATCACACGTCCGGTTTGCCTAACCGCGAGGCGTGATGATGTTGCGTGGCGTTGGCACGAACGCTACGGACACGTCGGCTTCTAGGCGCTTCGGAAGTTGGCGCGAGAGGAGATGGTGCTCGGGCTTCCGCAAATTGATCATGTCGATCAATTGTGCGGAGCTTGCTTGGTCGGGAAGCAGAGGCGCTCCAGCTTCCCCAAGCAAGCTCGGCGGCGCGCGGAGGGCGCGCTCGACCTTGTCCACGGCGACATCTGCGGGCCTATCACGCCGACGACTCCAGGTGGCAAGAAGATGTTCTTGTTGCTTGTGGATGACATGAGCCGCTATATGTGGCTTTATCTTCTAGCAACCAAGGACAAGGCGCCAGACTTAATTCAGCAATTCAAGGCAACAGCTGAATTAGAGTCCGGGAGGAGGCTGAAGTTACTCCGTACTGATCGCGGAGGGGAGTTCACCTCACAGGAGTTCGGCGAGTACTGCGCTCAGCACGGAGTACGACGTCAGCTCACAGCCCCGTATACGCCGCAGCAAAACGGGGTTGTGGAGCGGCGCAACCAGACGGTGGTCGGCATGGCGAGGAGCATGTTGAAGGCGAAGGGTATGCCCGGGATATTTTGGGGTGAGGCAGTTATCACGGCTGTCTATATACTGAATCGATCCCCTACCCGCGGCCTTGACGGGAAGACGCCATATGAAGCTTGGCATGGAGAGCGACTAGCCGTCAATTATTTCCGAACTTTTGGGTGCGTGGGGCATGTCAAGAACACGCACCCCCACCTGAAAAAGTTGGAAGACCGGAGTACTCCGATGATTTTTCTTGGCTATGCTGCAGGGACGAAGGGATATCGGATGTATAATCCGGCTGATGGGCGTACACACATATCACGTGACGTGATATTCGACGAGGCGGCCAAGTGGGACTGGGGAGAAGGAGCAGGAGAAGAGGACTACACCGCCTTCCACGTCGACTCCTTAGGCCCAGCAGGTGCTGGACCTGCTGTTTCAGCACCCGGAGAGGTGCTGCAGGGTCCGGAGGGGCCGAACAGCACCCCTGCAGTGCCCAGGAGGGGCACAGAAGGGTCTGTACAGACCCTAGGAGTTCCTGCGCCAGCCTCCAGACCTGCTGGAGAGAGTCCAGCACCTGCAGCGTCGCCCCAAGGGCCCCTGCAGGGGCTGTCCAGCGCAAATCGGGGCTGGGACAGTCCTGCACGGGGATCAACAGCAGTGGGGGGTTCCGGACTTGAAGATTTCAGCACCTTCGTCACGCCCCGGCACCCTCCACGGCCCATCCGCTTCGCCACGCCGCCGACGGACGTCGGCAGCAACGTCGACGCTATTAGAGGGCTAATGGTGGCTGTATTAGATGGATGATAGTACTGAGGTACAGGTCTGATTATATAGAGGGATTAGGAGGGGGAAAAGGACTAAACTACCCCTAACCCTAATCCCTCACTAATGACTAATATGCCCCTGTGACACACACATAATCACAGTGTCTAACACCCCCCCGCAGTCATAACATCTAGCCACTGCAGATGTTGAGACTGGACCGAAACTCGGAGAACAGCGACGACGGGAGACCCTTCGTGAAGATGTCGGCGAACTGCGTCGTCGTTGGGACATGGTGTACCCGAATCTCGCCGCGTGCAACCCGCTCACGAACAAAGTGGAGGTCGATCTCCACATGTTTCGTGCGCTGATGCTGGACCGGGTTGGTGGAGAGGTACACGGCGCTGACATTGTCGCAGTAGATGAGGGTGCTCCTGGCGACGGAAGTGTGGAGCTCCTGAAGCAACTGCTGGAGCCAGGAGGCCTCAGCTACGCCGTTAGCCACGGCGCGATACTCCGCCTCAGCACTCGAACGTGACACCACGGGCTGTCGCTTCGAGGACCAGGAGACGAGGTTATCGCCCAGGAAGACGGCGTACCCAGAAGTAGAACGTCGTGTGTCCGGGCAGCCTGCCCAATCAGCATCGGTGTACACGACCAGCTCGGAGGCCGTGTCACGTCGAAGGAGGAGGCCGTAGTCAAGAGTACCTCGTAGGTACCGAAGAATCCGCTTCACAGCGGTGAGGTGCGGCTCCCTCGGGTCATGCATGTGGAGGCACACCTGCTGAACTGCATACGAGATATCCGGCCTGGTGAAGGTGAGGTACTGAAGAGCACCTGCAAGACTCCTGTAAGTAGTGGGGTCAGAGACGGGTGTCCCGCCTGTAGCGGAGAGCTTCGCCTGAGTATCCACTGGAGTGGAGCAAGGCTTGCACTCAGTCATGCCCGCTCGCTGGAGAATATCCAGGCAGTACTGTCGCTGGTGAAGGAATAAGCCGCCTGGTCGGTCCTCGACCGCAATGCCCAGGAAGTGGTGAAGACGGCCCAGGTCCTTCATAGCGAACTCCTGCTGTAAAGCAGAAATGGTGCGCCGAAGCAGAGCCGGACTAGACGCTGTTAGTACGATGTCATCGACGTACAGTAGGAGGTAAGCAGTGTCACTGCCACGTCGATAGACAAACAGCGAAGTGTCCGACTTAGCTTCGACGAACCCCTGTGAGACCAAGAAGGAGGCGAACCGGCTATACCAGGCTCGCGGTGCCTGCTTCAGTCCGTATAGGGATTTGTTCAGCTTACAGACCATGTCTGGGTGAGCTGAATCAACAAACCCTGCCGGCTGACTGCAGTACACCGTCTCGGTCAGTGTACCGTGGAGGAAGGCATTCTTGACGTCCAACTGGTGGACAGGCCAAGAACGTGAGAGAGCTAGCGACAGAACGGTACGAACCGTCGCCGGCTTTACCACCGGGCTGAAGGTCTCGTCGTAGTCGACTCCAGGGCGCTGAGTGAAACCCCGGAGTACCCACCGAGCCTTGTACCTCTCCAAGGTACCGTCTGCCTTCTTCTTGTGCGTGAAAACCCACTTGCCTGTGACAACATTGCCACGACCAGGACGGGGAACCAGGTCCCAGGTCCGGTTGGCAAGCAGAGCCTCATACTCTTCCTCCATAGCGCGGCGCCAGTGAGGGTCGGCGAGGGCGCTACGCACGGAAGTAGGTATGGGTGATATCGAAGAAGAGTCGGTCGGTGGAGAAGTCGTCGACGAGAAGGCAGCTCCGGTGAAGCGCTCAATTGGACGAAGACTCCCGGATGCACGTCGAGTCACCATCGGGTGGACGTGACCAGGATCTCTGTGGAGAAGAGGAGGGTTGTACACCGGGCGCTCGGGTACAACGACCTTCTCTCGTCTCGGGGCCACACGTGGTGCAGCTGGAGTAGGGCCGCCCCCCCGTGCTCGTCGCTGGTAGGCAAGTACGGGGTCGGCGAAGCGAGAAGTCGTCGTCGGTGCTGCTCCTGGTGCGCCTGGTGACGTCGGGCTTGCTACAGGTGATGTCGGGGAAGCTGAGGCCGTGTGTGGCGCAGTAGTCGACGTCGGGGACGCAGAGGCCGCGCTTGGCGCAGCAGGCGTCGTCGGGGACACCGGGGCCGCGCGTGGTGCAGTGGGTGACGTCGGGGGCGCCGAGGCCGCGCGTGGCGCAGCCGGTGGCGTCAGGGACGTCGGTGCCGCGCGTGGCGCAGCCGGTGGCGTCAGGGACGCCGGTGCCGCGCGTGGCGCAGCAAGTGGCGTTAGGGACGCCGGGGCCACGTAAGGCACAACAGGTGGCGTGGAAGACGCCGAAGTCGTGCGTGGCGTAGCGGGTGGGTAACCTGCAAGAGGTAACCGACAAGGTCGCTGTACAGGAGCGGCCTCGGGGTCAGTAGAGAAGAGGGAATCCAACTCAGCGACGGGGCCATAGGACGGGGTGGAAAAGGGAAAGGAAGACTCGTCGAAGACGACGTGTCGGGAGATCAAGATACGACGGGTGGTGGGGTCAAGGCACCTGTACCCCTTATGGTCAGGGGAGTACCCAAGGAAAACACACTGAGTCGAGCGAGGCGCAAGCCTATGGGGAGCTGTGGCAGAGAGGTTAGGGTAGCAAGCGCACCCGAAGACCCGAAGATGGTCGTAAAGAGGGTGGGTGCCGAACAAAGCGAAGTGAGGGGTGGGAGCACTAATCGCCTTAGTAGGAAGGCGATTAATGAGGTAGGTGGCAGTGTGAAGCGCCTCCGCCCAGTAGCGAGCAGGGGTAGAAGCCTGAAACATCAGGGAGCGCATGACATCGTTGGTGGTCCGAATCATGCGCTCAGCCTTGCCGTTCTGGGGGGAAGTGTACGGACATGACATGCGTAACTGAACACCGCGAGAAAGCAGAAAGTCACGGAACGTAGAGTTGTCAAACTCGCGCCCGTTGTCGCACTGGACCGCACGAATCGTGCGCCCAAACTGGGTGGATACTCAAGCGAAGAATTGAGAAAGAGTACCGAAAGTATCAGACTTCTGTCGCAAGGAAAAAGTCCACGAATAGTGCGAAAAATCATCCACGACCACCAAGTAATACTTGCATCCAGAGACACTAAGAACAGGTGAAGTCCAAAGATCACAATGAATCAAATCAAATGTGTGCTCGACACGAGTGACAGAGTGTGGAAAAGGAAGTCGAACATGGCGACCCAACTGACAAGCATGGCAAAGAGACTCATGAGTACCCCGAGTACACGAAATCGCTGAACTACCAGACAACTTCGACATAGCATCAACACCGGGGTGGCCAAGCCGACGATGCCAAATGGTCGAAGATGCTGTCGTAGTCAGGGCAAGAGGCGGAGCGGAAGCAGGAAGACGCATCGTGTACAGGGGACCCGTACTATCACAACGAAAAAGAAAGCGTCGAGTAGTAAGATCCTTCACAGTTACACCATAAGGATCAAACTCAAGGGAAACATGATTTTCAGTAGTAAAACGACGAACGGAAAGAAGATGCTGAATGATGTCAGGGGCAACAAGAACATCACGTAGCTGAAACGAATCCGGCGAACCCGAGTCACCTACTGAGGTGACTGGAAGAGTCGACCCATTCCCAACAACGATAGATGAAGGATCAGAGGGACGGGAAGGGCGGGTAGAGGAGAGGATACCGACGTCAGGGGTGGTGTGGTACGAGGCACCGGAGTCCACCACCCAGTCAGGGCCACACGGCGTGAGACCCTGCCGGTAGATCGACGGTGTAGAACGGGTCGCGACATGCCCCGGCGGTGGCGGCGCCGGGAAGGAAGACAACGCGCTCGGACCCTCGATGGTGGTGCCAACAGAGTAGGCAATAGCCGATCCAGGTACATCAGCCGATGGCGGCCGAGAGGCACTTCCCAGGGCGGCAGCAGGCCAGGCGGCGCTGTCGTGGGAGACTGCAGGACCGGCAGCCCAAGGGGCGGCTGCAGCTGCTGCGGGCCAGGCAGCGGCACCGTCGTGGGGCACCGCAGAGGCAACAGCGGCCCACTGGGCGGCTGCAGCTGCTGCGGGCCAGGTAGCGGCGCCATCGTGGGGCGCTGCAGAGGTGACGACGGCGGGCCAGGCAGCAGCGATTCGAGGGGTGGCAGTGCTGGGGGCTGCAGGAGCGCCGACGGCGCGTGGTGGCAGCGGGGCGGCCCCGGGCAATGGCGCGGCGCCGACGGCGGCCCAGGGTGGCAGTGCGGCGGCGGCCCAGGGTGGCGGCACGGCGGTGGCCCTATCAAACGGCGCAGCGGCGTGGCTGGGGTGCACACCAGCAACCCCAGCGAACCCGAATCCGGGCGCGCGCCGGCTCTGCCCGAGATCGGGCAGCCCGGGTGCGGATCCGGCGGCGGCGCCCCAGGGCACAGCGGCGCGGGCTGGGGGTGCGCCTGCGGCAGAGGCGGCGGCCCCATTAGATGGTGCGGCGGCGTGGCCGGGCTGCGCACCAGCGGCAGCAACAGCAGCAGGCGGCGCGACAGCGCAGGCCTGCATTGCCTCAGCGGCGGCGGCGGCGGCGAGGCCTGCAGCGCAGGCACGCGGGGCGGCAGCGGCGCAGGCGCGCGTTGCCTCAGCGGCGGCGGCTCCGGCGACTGGCGCGCCGGCGAGGCCTGCTGCGCAGGCACGTGGGGCGGCGGCGGCGCAGAGCCGCTGCAGCGGCGGCGGCTGGGCCTGGGTCATTAGGATTAGGGTTAGGCCCTAATCCTAATTAGTTCCTAGCTGATACCATATTAGAGGGCTAATGGTGGCTGTATTAGATGGATGATAGTACTGAGGTACAGGTCTGATTATATAGAGGGATTAGGAGGGGGAAAAGGACTAAACTACCCCTAACCCTAATCCCTCACTAATGACTGATATGCCCCTGTGACACACACATAATCACAGTGTCTAACAGACGCCTACCACGACGACAACGCTGCACTTCGGTTTCGCACGATGCGCAACGTGCTAGGAACCCTCACCCCTCCTGGTCGGGTTGAACGCCCACCAAGCTTGGAGGAGGGGGAGCTTATGTTCACCACCGCGGAGGAGCCCACGTCCTTCGCCGATGCTGAGGAACACCCGTACTGGAGACGGGCCATGCTCGAGGAGACGGAGTCCATAGAAGAAAACAAGACTTGGCAACTTGTTGATCTTCCTGCAGGACACAAGCCCATTGGCCTCAAATGGGTGTTTAAGGTGAAGAAGGACGAGCATGGGGAGGTGGTGAAGCACAAGGCTCGATTGGTGGCAAAAGCCTATGTCCAACGGCAAGGAATAGACTTTGACGAGGTATTTGCTCCTGTAGCTCGTCTCGAATCTATTCGCTTGCTCCTTGCAGTTGCTGCACACAAGGGGTGGGAGGTACACCACATGGACGTGAAGAGCGCCTTCCTGAACGGCGACTTGATGGAGGAGGTGTACGTCTCCCAACCCGCTGGCTTCATCATCGACGGAGCCGAACACAAGGTGTATCGGCTCAAGAAAGCTTTATATGGACTTCGTCAGGCGCCCAGGGCCTGGAATGCCAAGCTCAACGATAGCTTGCTATCACTTGGTTTCCAGAAGAGTACGAGCGAGCACGGGATCTACTTCCGTGGAGCTGCAGAGGAGAAGCTCATCGTCGGTGTGTACGTCGACGACCTCGTGATTACAGGAGGCGGCACGATCAAGAAGTTCAAGGAGGAGATGATGAAGCGGTTCAAGATGAGCGACTTGGGCCTCTTGTCGTATTATCTTGGCCTGGAGGTGCGGCAGACTGAAGAAGGGATAAGCGTTGGGCAGGCGGCCTACGCTTCCAAACTTGTCTCTAAAGCTGGCCTGGAAGGATGCAATCCCTGTGCATTTCCCATGCAGCAAGGCCTCAAGCTTTGCAAGACAAGTGATAGCCCGTTGGTGCATGCAACGGACTATAGGAGCTTGGTTGGAGGGCTGCGATACTTGGTGAACACACGTCCCGATCTTGCCTACTCGGTCGGGTACGTGAGTCGGTTTCTGGAGGAGCCCAAGGAGGATCACTTTGCTGCAGTCAAACGCATTGTACGCTACATAGCGGGTACAATCAACTATGGAGTCTTCTATGCAAGAGGAGACATGGAGCTTATTGGGTACTCGGATAGTGACTATGCGGGAGACGTGGAGGACCGCAAGAGCACAAGCGGGGTGTTGTTTTGTCTTGGAAACAGCCCCGTTTCATGGCAGTCCAGCAAGCAGAAGGTGGTGGCCTTATCCTCATGTGAAGCAGAGTATATCGCAGCAGCTCAAGGGGCATGTCAAGGTGTATGGATGGCACGGCTGATGGAGGACTTAGCTGGAAAATCGAAGGCGACGGTGCTGCGGGTTGATAACAAGTCAGCTATAGACTTGAGCAAGAACCCGGTACACCATGACAGGAGCAAGCACATCGACGTCAAGTACCACTACATACGGGAGTGTGTGGACAGCGGTACTATTGTGCTTGAGCAAATCTCCACTCAAGACCAGATGGCGGACATCTTGACCAAGGCTCTTGGAAGACAAAAGTTCGTGGAGATGAGAAGAAGGATCGGGATTCTAGACATGGGCCAGTGTCAGGATCAGGAGGAGAATGTGGGCTGATCTGCCCCTGGCCCAGGCCGGCCCCTCCCTGGCCCAGGGCGGCCAGAACTGGGCCAAGTGGGCTGGTCAGCCCTGGCCCAGGCCAGGGCCCCTTTCTAGAAGGTTTTTGAGTTTAATCTTCTTAGAGATAAATTAAAAGATCCTTTGTAACAGATTAGGACTCTTGTAAGGGGGGGCTATATATACAAGCCAAAACACCCCAAATTGTGAGAGAGATCAATACAGAAAATTTTCCTCCACTTTTCTAACCCTAGCCGCCTCTCTCTCCCTTCTGCCCTAGCCACCGCCCAGCTGCTGCCCTAGCCGCCGCCTCCTCCTGCAGCCCTAGCCGCCACCAAGGGCTAGAACCAGCCGCCGCCCCTGTTTCCCCCTCTGTTCTGCGTCTCTTCAACACCAGAACAGATCGGGCACCACCTGATCTCTCCCCTGATCTGTTCTCCCAAGAACAGAATCAATCTGCTCAGTTTTCTGCACCAGAACTGTTCTTCTCCTTGCTGTTATTCCTCTGTTGTTGGCTGAAGAATTTTTCTGGTCTGTCTTCAAGAAAGACAGATCGATCTGCTAGGGCAGATCGGTTTATTCAGCAAGAACAGGGACAGTTTCAGCGCCGGAATTGCAACAGAATTCAAATGCATATTTGAATTTGGACTTTTGGCGGGCTAAAGCAGCGGGGCGACGTTGCCGGACTGCCTCAGAGCCGCTGCACCGGTGCGGGATGGGTTAGGGGCTTCGCCGGTCCATAGAATTCATTCCATCGTGTTCCTCAGGTTAAACAAGAGCCTGGCGGCGAGTTTCAGCGTCAGGGTGGCCGGACGATTGAATCCGAGGCTGCTCCGGCAGCGGGGTGCGCGGGAGCGAGAGGTTGAAGACGAACTCATCGAGCCTGCCTGTCAGCGACTCGGGAGAGAGGTGCCGGATTCTCTGTGGCGCTGGATCGACTGTGACAGTGCGGGAAACAACCCTGTGACACGGTGTGGCACTCTCTTGACAGCAGACACGTGTATCCTGGTCCCACCGTCAGTTTAAACTTTTTTCCGGGTTTATTCAAATTCCAGAATTTCCCCAAACTTTAGAAGAGCATAACTTTTGCTAGTAAACTTCAAATTTAGTGATTCAAATTGGGTTAGATTCAGATTGACAAACTCTATCCAAATATGCAACCCAATTTATATGAAAGTCTTATTTAATTCTGAAAAATGCTTTAAAGCTTTTCAGCAAAAGAATTTTAGAGGGAGTTTGGTTTATCCAAAAATCCTCAAATTTTGCAAGAATATTCTTTAAGGTGTTCTTAAACCCCTGTAAAAGTTTCAGCTCATTTGGAGTTGTTTTGGTCAGGAGAATTCAGATTGTAAGTTACTGTGTTCAAATGAATACAGAAACATTTTCAGAGAATTTTCAAAACTTGTAAATTCAGTTCTCGACAGTTCTTAGCTCCAAAAATTCTAGTAAAATTCATGTAGACTCTATGAACTATAATTGAAATTGTGGTTCACTGAGTTTGACATGAACATGGGTGTTACCTCAGAATTAATTCATCTTTGATTAAACACTTAGAGAATTGTTCTGAATAAACCACTCCATGAAGAGTGCTAAATTTTGGTCCAGAGGATTTTCCTGTGACAAGGAACTCACATGAAAATTCCCAGCTCCATTGGAGCTCTGGATCACCACTGTTATGTGTAACCTCTTAAGGGGATCAACACTTAAGTGAGAGAAGCACTTAACATTTGATCATAGTGTTAAAACCCAACCCAAACCACTAGCACCAGTATCATTTTAAATTCTTAAACAGAGTTCCAGTTTTAAAACTGTCATTAGATCTTATTAGAAAAAACTTTTCAATTAAATACATATGCATGATCATATCGTCTAGCATCTACGTGAAGAACGTGAGAAGGACTTGAAGTGAAAATCAAGGAGGAAGGAAAGCGAGTTATCAAGCTCCAATTGATCGTCACTAACTGATTATATCTTAGTCACCTACAAAACAGGCAAGCCCCGGTTTGCATTTGAACAGTTTTATAAAGCATTTCTATTTTTAGAGATCATAGCTTTGCATCATTGATGGCATTAAGTCTAGTTGATATTGAAAACCCCACTCGCACACCAGCTACACCAGGAGGACGACGCTACTTCCTGCTGCTCGTCGACGACCTCTCCCGCTACATGTGGGTCGTGGTCCTTGGCAGCAAGAGAGAGGCTGCGAACGCCATCAGGTGCGCGCAGGCCATTGCGGAGGCGGAGTGCGGCCGCAAGCTGCGTGTGCTGCGCACCGACAACGGCGGCGAATTCACGGCGGCTGAATTCGCGTCGTATTGCGCGGATGAGGGTGTTCAGCGCCACTACTCCGCGCCCTACAGCCCGCAGCAGAACGGCGTCGTCGAGCGACGCAACCAGACGGTTGTGGGGATGGCTCGGGCCCTCCTCAAGCAGAGGGGCATGCCGGCTATCTTCTGGGGAGAGGCGGTGGTGACGGCTGTCTACATCCTCAACCGCTCGCCCACCAAGGCTCTCAACAGCAGGACGCCGTACGAGGCTTGGTATGGGCGCAAGCCGGCGGTCTCTCATCTACGGGTCTTCGGCTGCCTCGCGTTTGCCAAGGAGCTTGGCCACATCAGCAAGCTCGACGACAGGAGCACTCCGGGGGTGTTCATCGGCTACGCGGAGGGCTCCAAGGCCTACCGCATTCTCGACCCAGAGACACAGCGTGTGCGCACGACGCGCGACGTTGTGTTCAACGAAGGGCGAGGATGGGCATGGGACAAGGCGGTGGACGACGGTTCGACCTCGACGCACGAAGCCTAAGAAGGAGCCGAAGCAGCAGGCTTTCGTGGCAAAGGCGGAGGAGGAGGGCGCCTTGTTTATGACAAGGGTGGCCTCAGTACAGGAGGAGCCTGTACAGGAACGTCCTATGCGCCCACTGGAGATAGTGGAGGGACGTGTCTTCGCTCACCGCAGCAACGACGATGACTTTGATGACACTCGTTGGTACCTCGACACGGGCGCGACCAACCACATGACGGGTTCGCGCGCCGTCTTCTCCGAGCTTGACGAAAACGTCGTCGGAACCATCAAGTTCAGCGATAATTCCGTCGTGCGTATCCAGGGGAAGGGTACGGTCTTATTCGCCGCCAAGACGGGTGAGCACAGGAGGCTCACCGACGTCTACCTCATCCCACGCCTCACCACCAACCTCATCAGCGTCGGCCAGCTGGATGAGGATGGCTACAGCATCACGGTGCAAGGAGGAGTGATGCACATACGGGATGAGCAGCAGCGTCTCCTCACACGAGTTCAGCGCGACGACAGCAAGCTGTACTCCATCAGGCTCAACATCACACGTCCGGTTTGCCTAACCGCGAGGCGTGATGATGTTGCGTGGCGTTGGCACGAACGCTACGGACACGTCGGCTTCTAGGCGCTTCGGAAGTTGGCGCGAGAGGAGATGGTGCTCGGGCTTCCGCAAATTGATCATGTCGATCAATTGTGCGGAGCTTGCTTGGTCGGGAAGCAGAGGCGCTCCAGCTTCCCCAAGCAAGCTCGGCGGCGCGCGGAGGGCGCGCTCGACCTTGTCCACGGCGACATCTGCGGGCCTATCACGCCGACGACTCCAGGTGGCAAGAAGATGTTCTTGTTGCTTGTGGATGACATGAGCCGCTATATGTGGCTTTATCTTCTAGCAACCAAGGACAAGGCGCCAGACTTAATTCAGCAATTCAAGGCAACAGCTGAATTAGAGTCCGGGAGGAGGCTGAAGTTACTCCGTACTGATCGCGGAGGGGAGTTCACCTCACAGGAGTTCGGCGAGTACTGCGCTCAGCACGGAGTACGACGTCAGCTCACAGCCCCGTATACGCCGCAGCAAAACGGGGTTGTGGAGCGGCGCAACCAGACGGTGGTCGGCATGGCGAGGAGCATGTTGAAGGCGAAGGGTATGCCCGGGATATTTTGGGGTGAGGCAGTTATCACGGCTGTCTATATACTGAATCGATCCCCTACCCGCGGCCTTGACGGGAAGACGCCATATGAAGCTTGGCATGGAGAGCGACTAGCCGTCAATTATTTCCGAACTTTTGGGTGCGTGGGGCATGTCAAGAACACGCACCCCCACCTGAAAAAGTTGGAAGACCGGAGTACTCCGATGATTTTTCTTGGCTATGCTGCAGGGACGAAGGGATATCGGATGTATAATCCGGCTGATGGGCGTACACACATATCACGTGACGTGATATTCGACGAGGCGGCCAAGTGGGACTGGGGAGAAGGAGCAGGAGAAGAGGACTACACCGCCTTCCACGTCGACTCCTTAGGCCCAGCAGGTGCTGGACCTGCTGTTTCAGCACCCGGAGAGGTGCTGCAGGGTCCGGAGGGGCCGAACAGCACCCCTGCAGTGCCCAGGAGGGGCACAGAAGGGTCTGTACAGACCCTAGGAGTTCCTGTGCCAGCCTCCAGACCTGCTGGAGAGAGTCCAGCACCTGCAGCGTCGCCCCAAGGGCCCCTGCAGGGGCTGTCCAGCGCAAATCGGGGCTGGGACAGTCCTGCACGGGGGTCAACAGCAGTGGGGGGTTCCGGACTTGAAGATTTCAGCACCTTCGTCACGCCCCGGCACCCTCCACGGCCCATCCGCTTCGCCACGCCGCCGACGGACGTCGGCAGCAACGTCGACGCCTACCACGACGACAACGCTGCACTTCGGTTCCGCACGATGCGCAACGTGCTAGGAACCCTCACCCCTCCTGGTCGGGCTGAGCGCCCACCAAGCTTGGAGGAGGGGGAGCTTATGTTCACCACCGCGGAGGAGCCCACGTCCTTCGCCGATGCTGAGGAACACCCGTACTGGAGACGGGCCATGCTCGAGGAGACGGAGTCCATAGAAGAAAACAAGACTTGGCAACTTGTTGATCTTCCTGCAGGACACAAGCCCATTGGCCTCAAATGGGTGTTTAAGGTGAAGAAGGACGAGCATGGGGAGGTGGTGAAGCACAAGGCTCGATTGGTGGCAAAAGCCTATGTCCAACGGCAAGGAATAGACTTTGACGAGGTATTTGCTCCTGTAGCTCGTCTCGAATCTATTCGCTTGCTCCTTGCAGTTGCTGCACACAAGGGGTGGGAGGTACACCACATGGACGTGAAGAGCGCCTTCCTGAACGGCGACTTGATGGAGGAGGTGTACGTCTCCCAACCCGCTGGCTTCATCATCGACGGAGCCGAACACAAGGTGTATCGGCTCAAGAAAGCTTTATATGGACTTCGTCAGGCGCCCAGGGCCTGGAATGCCAAGCTCAACGATAGCTTGCTATCACTTGGTTTCCAGAAGAGTACGAGCGAGCACGGGATCTACTTCCGTGGAGCTGCAGAGGAGAAGCTCATCGTCGGTGTGTACGTCGACGACCTCGTGATTACAGGAGGCGGCACGATCAAGAAGTTCAAGGAGGAGATGATGAAGCGGTTCAAGATGAGCGACTTGGGCCTCTTGTCGTATTATCTTGGCCTGGAGGTGCGGCAGACTGAAGAAGGGATAAGCGTTGGGCAGGCGGCCTACGCTTCCAAACTTGTCTCTAAAGCTGGCCTGGAAGGATGCAATCCCTGTGCATTTCCCATGCAGCAAGGCCTCAAGCTTTGCAAGACAAGTGATAGCCCGTTGGTGCATGCAACGGACTATAGGAGCTTGGTTGGAGGGCTGCGATACTTGGTGAACACACGTCCCGATCTTGCCTACTCGGTCGGGTACGTGAGTCGGTTTCTGGAGGAGCCCAAGGAGGATCACTTTGCTGCAGTCAAACGCATTGTACGCTACATAGCGGGTACAATCAACTATGGAGTCTTCTATGCAAGAGGAGACATGGAGCTTATTGGGTACTCGGATAGTGACTATGCGGGAGACGTGGAGGACCGCAAGAGCACAAGCGGGGTGTTGTTTTGTCTTGGAAACAGCCCCGTTTCATGGCAGTCCAGCAAGCAGAAGGTGGTGGCCTTATCCTCATGTGAAGCAGAGTATATCGCAGCAGCTCAAGGGGCATGTCAAGGTGTATGGATGGCACGGCTGATGGAGGACTTAGCTGGAAAATCGAAGGCGACGGTGCTGCGGGTTGATAACAAGTCAGCTATAGACTTGAGCAAGAACCCGGTACACCATGACAGGAGCAAGCACATCGACGTCAAGTACCACTACATACGGGAGTGTGTGGACAGCGGTACTATTGTGCTTGAGCAAATCTCCACTCAAGACCAGATGGCGGACATCTTGACCAAGGCTCTTGGAAGACAAAAGTTCGTGGAGATGAGAAGAAGGATCGGGATTCTAGACATGGGCCAGTGTCAGGATCAGGAGGAGAATGTGGGCTGATCTGCCCCTGGCCCAGGCCGGCCCCTCCCTGGCCCAGGGCGGCCAGAACTGGGCCAAGTGGGCTGGTCAGCCCTGGCCCAGACCAGGGCCCCTTTCTAGAAGGTTTTTGAGTTTAATCTTCTTAGAGATAGATTAAAAGATCCTTTGTAACAGATTAGGACTCTTGTAAGGGGGGGCTATATATACAAGCCAAAACACCCCAAATTGTGAGAGAGATCAATACAGAAAATTTTCCTCCACTTTTCTAACCCTAGCCGCCTCTCTCTCCCTTCTGCCCTAGCCACCGCCCAGCTGCTGCCCTAGCCGCCGCCTCCTCCTGCAGCCCTAGCCGCCACCAGGGGCTAGAACCAGCCGCCGCCCCTGTTTCCCCCTCTGTTCTGCGTCTCTTCAACACCAGAACAGATCGGGCACCACCTGATCTCTCCCCTGATCTGTTCTCCCAAGAACAGAATCAATCTGCTCAGTTTTCTGCACCAGAACTGTTCTTCTCCTTGCTGTTATTCCTCTGTTGTTGGCTGAAGAATTTTTCTGGTCTGTCTTCAAGAAAGACAGATCGATCTGCTAGGGCAGATCGGTTTATTCAGCAAGAACAGGGACAGTTTCAGCGCCGGAATTGCAACAGAATTCAAATGCATATTTGAATTTGGACTTTTGGCGGGCTAAAGCAGCGGGGCGACGTTGCCGGACTGTCTCAGAGCCGCTGCACCGGTGCGGGATGGGTTAGGGGCTTCGCCGGTCCATAGAATTCATTCCATCGTGTTCCTCAGGTTAAACAAGAGCCTGGCGGCGAGTTTCAGCGTCAGGGTGGCCGGACGATTGAATCCGAGGCTGCTCCGGCAGCGGGGTGCGCGGGAGCGAGAGGTTGAAGACGAACTCATCGAGCCTGCCTGTCAGCGACTCGGGAGAGAGGTGCCGGATTCTCTGTGGCGCTGGATCGACTGTGACAGTGCGGGAAACAACCCTGTGACACGGTGTGGCACTCTCTTGACAGCAGACACGTGTATCCTGGTCCCACCGTCAGTTTAAACTTTTTTCCGGGTTTATTCAAATTCCAGAATTTCCCCAAACTTTAGAAGAGCATAACTTTTGCTAGTAAACTTCAAATTTAGTGATTCAAATTGGGTTAGATTCAGATTGACAAACTCTATCCAAATATGCAACCCAATTTATATGAAAGTCTTATTTAATTCTGAAAAATGCTTTAAAGCTTTTCAGCAAAAGAATTTTAGAGGGAGTTTGGTTTATCCAAAAATTCTCAAATTTTGCAAGAATATTCTTTAAGGTGTTCTTAAACCCCTGTAAAAGTTTCAGCTCATTTGGAGTTGTTTTGGTCAGGAGAATTCAGATTGTAAGTTACTGTGTTCAAATGAATACAGAAACATTTTCAGAGAATTTTCAAAACTTGTAAATTCAGTTCTCGACAGTTCTTAGCTCCAAAAATTCTAGTAAAATTCATGTAGACTCTATGAACTATAATTGAAATTGTGGTTCACTGAGTTTGACATGAACATGGGTGTTACCTCAGAATTAATTCATCTTTGATTAAACACTTAGAGAATTGTTCTGAATAAACCACTCCATGAAGAGTGCTAAATTTTGGTCCAGAGGATTTTCCTGTGACAAGGAACTCACATGAAAATTCCCAGCTCCATTGGAGCTCTGGATCACCACTGTTATGTGTAACCTCTTAAGGGGATCAACACTTAAGTGAGAGAAGCACTTAACATTTGATCATAGTGTTAAAACCCAACCCAAACCACTAGCACCAGTATCATTTTAAATTCTTAAACAGAGTTCCAGTTTTAAAACTGTCATTAGATCTTATTAGAAAAAACTTTTCAATTAAATACATATGCATGATCATATCGTCTAGCATCTACGTGAAGAACGTGAGAAGGACTTGAAGTGAAAATCAAGGAGAAAGGAAAGCGAGTTATCAAGCTCCAATTGATCGTCACTAACTGATTATATCTTAGTCACCTACAAAACAGGCAAGCCCCGGTTTGCATTTGAACAGTTTTATAAAGCATTTCTATTTTTAGAGATCATAGCTTTGCATCATTGATGGCATTAAGTCTAGTTGATATTGAAAACCCCACTCGCATGACCAGAAATACCTAAGAGAGAAAGGGTAGAATAGCACCTCCTCGAGTGAATTTGGCTACGCTAATGTTAGTAGGAAAGGTCTGGTAGAAGTCGAGTAGTTGGAATCTACTCGCAAGTTTAGGGCTGGTTTATACGGGGCGGGTCCAAAATAGAAAAGATGAGGGAAGTTCACGCATAAGAAATGGAGATCGGACTGGGAGGTTTAGATGCAGCAGGTTGCGGACTGTGTGTGCATAGCGCTGCCTGTGTCGGTTAAGGCCCGTCCGTGCTTGGCCCTGTTAGACAAGTTTGAGTTGTGTACCGGGCGCATACTGGCTATATGGGACCCAGGAAACCGATGTACCTTGCGAGATCCATAGTGGAACTTTTCCAACTGCCTTAGGCTTTCGTCGTCAGGGTAGCAGGAGGTAACTCGCTTAAGAACATACCACTGCGGGTATGTACCTTGAGGGAGCTTACGTACTCGGGGCAGTTGGATTGCGTCCAATGTGGAGGATCTTGGGAAAGGTGGCCACGTACAACGTCAGTCGAGGTTGTTGTCGGCAACTCGGAGTACGGGTGTACGTGTCGTGTAGTCCGAGCGTGTACTGATTCGAATCACAGTCGCTCGCGGTCATATGAGCATACTTACCCACTGTGTCTTGACGTAGTAACAACTGGAACTGGTTATCTTTGAACTTGATAAGACTGTGATATAACTTGTATTGCAACCATGATTGAATTAGAGATAGGCTCATTAAACTTTACTTTCCCCTTGTGCAAGGAGAATCGCAACAAAGCGTTTCTTGTTTGATTGTGGAGTTGCGATGTTGTTCAGTTCAAGGTCTGTACAATGAGGCTTAAAAATCTGAAAGTTAAGGATCAACTTTAGGCGAGTCCTTTACGCAAACCTAGCTATCCCAATTGCGAACCGCCGTGCATGTAGAGTTTCTTGTTTAGGAGAGACGAGTCAGTCTTGCTGAGCCTATGTGCTAACGCTTGTTATATAAGTGGTTTTGCAGGTTAACATCGATGCTAAGAAGAAGGTTGTCCGGTGAGACTCGGAGACTTCCGAGTCATGTAACACGTGGAGAACCCGGCCGCTGCTGTTGTCTTCGTGTTGCTAGCGAGAGGAGTCTGCGGGTTGGACTTCATCTCGAGTGCTCTTAGTTATTCGACGTGAGTTGTTATAGACTTCCGCTGTAGCTATTTGATGTAAATTATTTACAAAGAAAAATTTGTAAGCTTCCGCTATTGTTTTATGTAATACATTGTTCCTTGTATGTGTGTTGTTGGGTGCCGCACAACACGGCACCACCCAATGTGATTCCCGGGCGAGTGCCCCGTCCCCGTGACTAAACGGGCGGCGTCGGGCCGTGTCAGTCGACCACGTGAAGAAGACGACGGCACGGCAACTCCGGAAGGAGTTCGAAGCCGCTGCCTTCAAGGATGGCGAGAGTGTGGAGGACTTCTCTCTCCGCCTAAGCGGTGCTATCATGGCTTGCGTCGCTAGGGGAGGTGATAGGAGAGATGGCCGTGGAAAAGCTCCTACGAAGCGTTCCAAAACGCTTCCAAGAGATCGTGGTGACGATCAGGACACTGCTGGACGTGTCGACCCTCACCTTGTCGGAGGTGACGGGACATCTCAGAGCGGCGGAGAACGCCTTCGACATGACGCAACGGAAGGGAGGAGCACATGACAGCTAGTTGTACCTCACTCGAGAGGAGTGGGAGGCACAACAGAAGGAGGAGCGGTCTATCCAGTCCGCGGGTTCTTCTAAGAGGGGTGGCCGAAAGGGCTCGGCCAAGAAAAACGGAGGCAAGAAGAGAGGTTCCGGGAAAGATATTCCGCAGGACCAGTGCAGGAAGTGCGGGAAGAAGGGCCACTGGTACAGGGAGTGTCGGTCGAAGCCTAAGCAAGGGGAGCAGCAACAGCAGGCTTTCGTGGCGAAGAAGGAGGAGGGCGCCTTGTTCATGACAAGGGTGGCCTCAGTACAGGAGGGGCCTGTAGAGGAACGTCCTACGCGCCCACTAGAGATAGTGGAGGGACGTGTCTTCGCTCACCACTACGACGATGACGACTTCGACGACAATCGTTGGTACCTCGACACAGGCGCGACCAACCCCATGACGGGTTTGCGCGCCGTCTTCTCCGAGCTCGACGAAAACATCGTCGAAACCATCAAGTTCAACGACAACTCCGTCGTGCGTATTTAGGGGAAGGGTACGGTCCTATTCGCCGCCAAGACTGGTGAGCACAGGAGTATCACCGGCGTCTACCTCATCCTGCGCCTCACCACAAACCTCATCAGCATCGGCCAGCTGGATGAGGATGGCTACAACATCACGGTGCATGGAGGAGTGATGCACATACGGGATGAGCAGCAACGTCTCCTCACACGAGTTCAACGCGACGACAAGAAGCTATACTCCGTCAGGCTCAACATCACACGCCCGGTTTATCTAACCACGAGGCGTGATGATGTTGCGTGGCGTTGGCACGAATGCTACGGACACGTAGGCTTCACGGCACATCGGAAGTTGGCACAAGAGGGGATGGTGCTCGGGCTTCCGCAAATTGATCACATCGATCAATTGTGCGAGGCATGCTTGGCCGGGAAGCAGAGGCGCTCCAGCTTCCCCAAGAAAGCTCGGCGACGCGCGAAGGGCGCGCTCGACCTCGTCCACGGCGACATCTGCGGGCCTATCATGCCGACGACTCCAGGCCATAGTTATTAAGGCGGTAAGGCGACATAAGTCGACCTGCCCCCTTTTCATCTTTTAAGCGGTAAGGCGTAAGGCGAGGCCTTACTAATAAGAATAAAATCTCAAATATAGTAGCATTTACTAGAAAAGTTTGTCAATTAAAAAGAAAAAAGAAAAAAACAAGAAAAAAAGACTACATGTGCTTGGCCATCCAGCCCATTACCAGCCCAAGCCCACTACCAGCCCAACAGCACATATTTAGCCTAACCCTACTCACCCCACAGCCCCCACTTTCACAGCGCGAGTGCCTGCTCCGCCACCGCCTCCGCTTCCAGGCCGCCGCCTCCTCCGCTTCTCTGCGACAGGCCGCCGCCTCCTCCTCCTCTGTGCCCGCGCCCAACCGTCGCCGCCTCCTCCTCCGCGCTCGGCCGCCCCCGCCACCTTCTCTGCGACAGGCCGCCCCCTCCTATGCGCGGAGCGCGGGCGCCGCCGCCTCCTCCTCCGCGCCCGGCCGCCACCGCCTCCTCTGCGCCCGGCCGCCGTCGCCTCCTGTGCGCGGGCGCCGCCTCCCCTGTGTGCGGGCGCTGCCGCCGTCGTCACCCGCCTTACGCCGGGATCTAAGGCGACGGGACGCCTTACGATCCCCAGGCGCCTTACCGCTTAAGCGACGCCTTAACAACTATGCTCCAGGCGGCAAGAAGATGTTCTTGTTGCTAGTGGATGACATAAGCCGCTACATGTGGCTCTATCTCCTAGCAACCAAGGACCAGGCGCTCGACTTAATTCAGCAGTTCCAGGCAACAAATGAATTAGAGTCCAAGAGGAGGCTGAAGCTACTCCGTATTGATCGCGGAGGGGAGTTCACCTCACAGGAGTTCGGCGAGTACTGCACTCAACACGGAGTACATCGTCAGCTCACAGCCCCGTATACGCTGCATCAAAACGGGGTTGTGGAGCGGCGCAACCAGACTGTGGTCGGCATGGCGAGGAGTATGTTGAAGGCGAAGGGTACGCCCGGGATTTTTTTGGGGGAGGCAGTTATCACGGCTGTCTACATCTTAAATCGATCCCCCATCCGTAGCCTCGACGGGAAAACGCCATATGAAGCTTCGCATGAAGAGCGACCAACTTTCCATAGTTATTAAGGCGATAAGGCAACATAACCCATTTTTATCTTTTAAGCAATAATGTGTAAGGCGAGGCGACGCCTTATTAATATAGTAATATATAAATATAGTAATTTTAGAAATAAAATCTCAAATGTAGTAGCAATTATTCAAGAGTTAAATGACAGGCTAAAAAAGGCTGCATGTGCCTTATTTCAGTGGCCCATCCAGCCCACTACCACCAGCCCAAAACCTTATTTACCCTAACCCTACTCAAACTCCAACTGCACGCGTCTCTTCGCCCGTGCACTGCCGCCACCACAGCACTGCGCCCGTGTGCCCGCCGCCTCCTCTGCGCCCAGCCGCCGCTGCTTTACGCCGGAATCTAAGGCGACGGGACGCCTTACGTTCCCGCGGCGCCTTACCGCTGAAGCGACGCCTTAACTGAAAGAGGGCTAATGATGATTGTATTGAGATGATTGAAAAGCTGAGGTACAGGTGTGATTATATAGAGGGATTAGGAGGGGAGAAAAGACTAAACTACCCCTAACCCTAATCCCTCTCTAATGACTAATATACCCCTGTGCCACACCCCTAATTACAGTGTCTAACACCCCCCCGCAGTCACAACATCTAGTCGCTGCAAATGTTGAGACTGGACCGAAACTCGGAGAACAACGATGACGGGAGGCCCTTCGTGAAGATGTCGGCGAACTGCGTCGTCCTCGGGACATGGTGTACCCGAACCTCGTCCCGTGCTACCCGCTCACAAACAAAATGAAGGTCAATCTCCACATGCTTCGTGCGCTGATGCTGGACCGGGTTGGTGGAGAGGTACATGGCGCTGACGTTGTCGCAGTAGATGAGGGTGCTTTTGATGACGGGAGTGTGGAGCTCCTGAAGTAGCTGCTAAAGCCAGGAGGCCTCAGCTACGCCGTTAGCCACGGCGCGATACTCCGCCTCTGCACTCGAGCGCGACACTAAGGGCTGTCGCTTCGAGGACCAGGAGACAAGGTTGCCGCCCAATAAGACGGCGTACCCAGAAGTAGAGCGTCGTGTGTCCGGGCAGCCTGCCCAGTCAGCGTCTGTGTACACGACCAGCTCGGAGGCCGTGTCACGTCGAAGAAGGAGGCCGTAGTCGAGGGTGCCTCGTAGGTACCGAAGAATCCGCTTGACAGCGGTGAGATGCGGTTCCCTCGGGTCATGCATGTGGAGGCACACCTGCTGAACCGCATATGAGATATCCGGCCTGGTGAAGGTTAGGTACTGGAGAGCACCTGCAAGACTCCTGTAAGAAGTGGGGTCAGAGACGGGTGTCCCGTCGGTGGCGGAGAGCTTCGCCTGAGTATCCACTGGAATGGAGCACGGCTTGCAATCAGCCATGCTTGCCCGCTGAAGGATATCCAAACAGTACTGTCGCTGGTGAAGGAATAGGCCGCTTGGTCGGTCCTCGACCGTAATACCCAGAAAGTGGTGGAGACGGCCCAGGTCCTTCATAGCGAACTCCTGCTGTAAGGCAGAAATGGTTCGCTGAAGCAGAGTCGGACTGGATGCTGTTAGTACAATGTCATCGACGTACAGTAAGAGGTAAGCTATGTCACTGCCCCATCGATAGACAAACAGCGAAGTGTCCGACTTAGCTTCAACAAACCCCAGTGAGACCAAGAAAGAGGCGAACCGGCTGTACCAGGCTCGCGGAGCCTGCTTCAGTCCGTACAGGGATTTGTTCAGCTTACATACCATGTCTGGGTGAGCTGAATCTACAAATCCTGCCGGCTGACTGCAGTACACCGTCTCGGTCAGTGTACCGTGGAGGAATGCGTTCTTGACGTCCAACTGGTGGACAGGCCAAGAACGTGAGAGAGCTAGCGACAGTACGGTACGAACTGTCGCCGGCTTCACCACCAGGCTGAAAGTCTCGTCGTAGTCAACTCCAGGGCGCTGAGTGAAGCCCCGGAGTACCCAACGAGCTTTGTATCTCTCCAAGGTGCCATCCGCCTTCTTCTTATGCGTGAATATCCACTTGCCTGTGACAACATTGCCACGGCCCGGACGGGGAACCAGGTCCCAGGTCCGGTTGGCAAGCAAGGCCTCATACTCTTCCTCCATAGCGCGGCGCCAGTTAGGGTCGGCGAGGGCGCTACGCACGGAAGTAGGTATGGGCGAGATCGAAGAAGGCTCGGTCGGTGGAGTCGTCGTCGACGAGAAAGCGGTACTATCGAACCGCTCCACTGGTCGAAGACTCCCGGATGCACGTCGAGTCACCATCGGGTGGACGTGACCAGGATCCCTGTGAAGTAGAGGGGGGTTGTACACCGGCCGGTCGGGTACAACCATCTTCTCTCGTCGTGGATAGACGAGAGTGGGTCTCGATGCCGCGCGTGGCGTCGTCGGAGCAGGAGCCTCTCCCCGCGCTCGTCGCTGGTAGACAAGTGCGGGGTCAGCAAAACGAGAAGACGTCGTTGGTGTCGCGCGTGGCGCGGCTGGTGGCGTCGTACTCGCTGTAGGTGACGTCGGGGAGGTAGCTGGTGGTGCCGCTGGTGCCGTACGTGGTACAGCTGGAGACGCCGAGGGCTCCTGGGGTACAGTAGATGGTGTCGGGGAAGCCGAGGCCGCGTGTGGCGCAGCAGGTGACGTCGGAGGCGTCGATGCCACACGGGGTGCAGCGAGTGACGCCTGAGACATCGATGCCACACGAGGTGCAGCAATCGGTGTCGAGGGCGTCTGGGATGTAGCTCGTGTCGATCCTGCAGAAGAAATAGGCCAAGGCAACTGGGAGGCAGCCTCGGGGTCAGTAGGAAAAAGGGAGTCCAGCTCTGTGGTGGAATCAGAAGAGGTGGTGGAAAAAGAAAAAGATGACTCGTCGAAGACGACGTGCCGAGAGATCAAAAGACGGTGGGTAGTGAGATCTAAGCATCGGTAACCCTTATGATCAAGGGAATACCCGAGAAAAACACACCGTGTCGAGCGGGGCGCAAGCTTATGTGGGGCGGTGGCGGAAAGATTAGGGTAGCAAGCGCATCCGAAAACTCGAAGGTGAACATAAAGAGGATTGGTGCCATATAGAGCAAAGTAGGGGGTGGAGGCACGAATCGCTTTGGTGGGAAGACGATTGATCAGAAGTGTGGCGGTATGAAGAGCCTCCACCCAGTATCGGGCTGGAATAGATGCCTGGAACATCAGGGAGCGTATGACATCATTAGTGGTGCGAATCATGCGCTCTGCCTTGCCGTTTTGAGGAGAGGTATACGGACAAGACATGCGTAGTTGTACCCCATGTGCGGAGAGAAAATTACGAAACGCAGAGTTATCAAACTCTCGTCCATTATCGCACTGGACAGCTCGAATGGTACGCCCGAATTGAGTAGAAATCCAAACGAAGAAGTGAGAAAGAGTGACGAAAGTTTCAGACTTCAATCGTAATGAAAAAGTCCAGAAGAAGTGAGAAAAATCATCAATTATCACCAAATAGTAATTAAAGCCCGATATACTGGAGATGGGAGAAGTCCACAAATCACAATGTATAAGATCGAATGAGTGCTCAACATGAGTCACAGATGTGGGAAAACGGAGGCGAATATGGCGACCAAGTTGACAGGCATGACATAGAGAGTCATGTGTACCCCTAGAACACGAGATAACTGAGCTACTGGACAGCTTCGACATAGCATCTGCACCAGGGTGGCCAAGCCGGCGATGCCAGATGGTAGATGAAGCTGTCGTAGTCAAAGCAAATGGCGGTGATGCAGCGGAAGTAGGAAGCCGAAGTGTGTATAGGGGCCCCGAGCTATCACATCGGAAAAGAGGTCGCCGGGTGGAAAGATCCTTCACAGACAAACCAAAAGGATCAAATTCAATGGAAACATTGTTGTCAGTGGTAAAACGGCGAACAGAAAGTAAGTTCTGAATGATATCCGGAGCAACAAGAATGTTTTTAAGTTGGAAAGTACCCGGAAGACCGGAATCACCTACTGAGGTGACCGGAAGAACGGACCCATTTCCAACAACGATAGATGAAGGAAAAGAGGGATTGGGAGGATGGGTGGAAGAGAGTATACCGGAATTAGGAGTGGTATGGTATGATGCTCCGGAATCAACTACCCAGTCGGCACCAGGTGGTGTAAGGTGCATGGTGCTGAAGGAGGAAGCAAGCGACTGTCGATCCCACGTCGACGGTGGCTCCTGAAGGGGTGCCGATGGCTCCGAGTTCCCAACAGGGTAGTCAGTGCCTCCGTAGGTCGGGGCTGACTGCCCGCCTGAAGAGTAGCCAGGCCCACTATAGGCCTGAGCTGTCGGCCTACCAGCACTGTGGGCTGGTCCACTGTAGCCGGGGGTAACCGCAAACGCCGGCTGAGGACGCGGTGGTCGTGGAGGCTGAGAACCTGGGGACGGTCCAGGCCACATGTAGATCTGGCCAGTCCACGGGTTGTAGGGTGTGGGCCAGGGTGCACCTCCCTGGCCGGTACCACCACTACTTCCAGTAGTCGAAGTCGTGGGGGTGTTGCCTGCACTGCTGCCACCACGGCCGCCGTTCTTTCCTCGGCGACGACGGTTTCCACCTCCTGTACTGGTAGGAGTAGAAGGTGGACGTGACGGCGATCCACCAGCTGTTGGTAAGGGTGGACGCGGGGACTGCCCGGAGCCATAGAAAGTTGTGGCAGATCCAGAGCCAGTAGAGCCTCCTGCAGTGATCTCTTCAAGTTCAAGATCAGACCATACCTTCTCGAAGGTAGGTAGTGGCTCCAGTCGAAGTAGCCATGTCCGTAGGTGACAATAGCGCTCGTTCAGGCCCTGAAGGACCCGAACGACAAGAGCGTTGTCAGTGACCGGCTCACCTAGGTCACGTAGGGCATCCGCCATGCCCTTCATCTCCCGACAATAGGTGGAGATGGAACGATCCCCCTGGACGGTGTTCTGGAACCGAGTGCTTATGTGGAGGGCTCGAGTCGCACGGTTCCCTAGAAACCGTTGCTCAAGTACTAGCCAGGCCTGTCGAGCAGTACCGCCACCGCGCTGCCTGATGATGTCATGTAGCTCCTCTGTCAGGGAGCGAAGGATCCAGGATAGTACCAGGCTGTCCATGCTGATCCAGGACACCTGTACTGAAGACTCATCCTGGAGGACGTGGTCATCGAGGCAGTAGCGCCTCAGCGTGAGGAGCACCATATCACGCCACCGGGCATATGAGGTGGACTCGGAACTGAGAATAACCGGCACAAGCGTCCGGATGTTCTGAATCCCTGCGGCCTGTGCTGGAATAAGTCTTGTAGTCCTTTGGTCTTTGGTCCCCTAGTCCCTTGTACCCTAGTCCTTTAGTTTGTTGCACTTTAGTCCTTGGTCTTTGTTGTACTCTAGTCCTTTGGTCTTTGTGGCCCCAATTAGGACAGCATCTAAGGACACTAGGACAGCATATTAAGGACACTAGGACAGCATCTTAGTGTCAGCCATGGACAGCATATTAGGACAGCATCTAAGCATCTTAGACTAGCATCTTTGTGGCATATGCTTGGCTGCCATGGCAGCTATAAATATGTAGCCTCAACCCCTTGGGTTGGCATGGCATTGTGTGAGAAATAGACAAGAAAATTGCCCCAACTCCTAGTATCATCCTCTCTTCCAATGAGAGTAAGAATTCAACTACTAACATCTGGTATCAGAGCCGTTCTATCCTGCAGCTTAAACATCTCTTGCTCATCCCCTTCCCGCACCTCTCTCTGTCCGCAACCGACAGCAGGAACACCGGCTGTTCCAGCTCATTCCTCTCCTGCACAGACAAGCAGCAGCTTGTCTTCCACACACAACAGTCCTTCCCCACTAGTGCGCCATGTCCGACGGACAGTCTCAACGCTCGGTCGCCTCGAGCGCGCGACAGACGGAGGTCGCCGCGGCAGAGGAGCGCGAGCGAGCGGCGGCAGAGACTGCGGCGACGGCGGCAATGGCGGCAAGGTTGGCGGCGGCGGAACTGGCAGCAGCGAGGGCGGAAGTGGAAGCAGCGGCGGCGGCGGCTGTAGCGCGTGCGGCGGCAGCGGAGCTGGAGGCTCTGCGCGGCAGTAGCTCCAGCAGCTCTATCGACGGCGGCGTCAACGATGAGCTCAGGCCGGTGAGGGAGGCGGCGCGAGCACGAGAGGTGCAGCGAGCAGCCGTGCGCCCCCATGGGCGCGACAGCCGCAGCCCAGGCGGGCGCGGACGCGCCGGTGGCGCTCCCGACGGCGGCGGCTGGGTTGACGGAGAACGCGACCATTACAAACGGCGTGGTTCTCCCTCCCCGAACAGGTACCATGGACACCACGGGGTCCAGGCCATTGTCAGGGACGTCGGTCCCGGCGGTGGGTGGCCTACCCTCACCAAGACCAACTACGTCGAGTGGGCCGCGGTGATGAGGGTACGGCTCCAGGTGTGACACATGTGGGAAGCAGTTCAGTACGGCGACGTCGACTACTACGAGGATCGACGGGCGTTGGATGCCCTCATTGCTGCAGTCCCGCCCGAGATGCAGTTCTCGCTTTCCAAGAAGCGGACTGCTAAGGAGGCATGGGATGCCATCGCTGCAGCACGCATCGGCAGCGACCGCGCCCGTAAGTCCACACTGCAGGCGCTTCGCAAGGAGTGGGAGAACCTGGCCTTTAAGCCAGGTGAGGACGTTGATGACTTTGCTCTCCGTCTCAACACTTTGTTGCAGAAGTTGGTGCAGTTCGGCGACGACACCTACAACGAAGAGAGAGCTGTCGAGAAGCTCCTTCGATGCATCCCCGAGAAGTACAAGCAGATCGCTCGCTCGATCGAGTCTCTGCTGGACCTCTCCACGATGTCGATCGAAGAGGCGATAGGTCGCCTCAAGGTCGTCGACAACGACGAACCACAACCTCTCTCGGGGCCTATCACCATTGGCGGGAAGCTTCACCTCACTCGCGAGCAGTGGGAGGCTGGCCAGGGTGACCGGAAGAAGGGGGAGTCCTCTTCCTCGACAGGCGGCCGCAAGCGCGGCAAGTCGCGCAAGGGGCGCGGAGGTACCCAGGCCGGGGCACGCGGACGTACCGAGGGTGGCGCCCGCGGAGGCGCCCAGGGCGGCACCGTCGGCAACCACAAGCCGACACGAGACGACACCTGCCACAATTGTGGCAAGCTTGGTCATTGGGCCAGGGAGTGTCGACAGCCACGACGTGGCCAGGCCCACGTGGCACAAGTGGAGAAGGAGGCCCACGTGGCACAGGTAGAGGAGGAGCCAGCTTTGCTTCTGGCACACGGAAGCATCAAACCACCTCTAGTGGCATCGACCGCAGCGGCTCTCCTTCATCTTGATGAGCCAAAAGCACACGCTTTCCTCGGCGACGGCTCCAGCAACGACAAGACTGACGGGTGGTGCCTCGACACCGGCGCCACCCATCACATGACCGGTCGACGGGAGTTCTTCGTTGAGCTTGACTCCAATGTCCGAGGCTCTGTCAAGTTTGGTGACGCCTCCGGCGTGGAGATCAAGGGTGTCGGCTCCGTCATCCTCACCGCCGAGTCTGGTGAGCACAGGATGCTCGTCGGAGTCTACTACATCCCCGCGTTGAGAAACTCCATCATCAGCTTGGGACAGCTGGATGAGAATGGTTCGCGCGTGGAGATTAAGGACGGAGTCATGAGGATTTGGGATCGCCATCGTCGCCTTCTTGCCAAGGTAACTAGAGGCACCAATCGACTCTATGTCCTTCACGTGCAGGTAGCACAGCCTGTCTGCCTTGCCACTCGTCGGGACGACGAGGCATGGCAGTGGCACGAGCGCTTTGGGCATCTTCACTTCGAGGCTCTAAAGCAGCTCAGTGCCAAGGAGATGGTGCGAGGCATGCCATGCCTTGACCACGTGGAGCAGCTCTGCGACGTCTGCGTGTTGACGAAGCAGAGGCGGCTTCCTTTTCCCCAGCAGTCGAGCTTTCGAGCTAAGGAACGGCTCGAGCTCGTTCACGGGGACTTGTGTGGCCCGGTGACACCAGCTACACCAGGAGGACGACGCTACTTCCTGCTGCTCGTCGACGACCTCTCCCGCTACATGTGGGTCGTGGTCCTTGGCAGCAAGGGAGAGGCTGCGAACGCCATCAGGTGCGCGCAGGCCATTGCGGAGGCGGAGTGCGGCCGCAAGCTGCGTGTGCTGCGCACCGACAACGGCGGCGAATTCACGGCGGCTGAATTCGCGTCGTATTGCGCGGATGAGGGTGTTCAGCGCCACTACTCCGCGCCCTACAGCCCGCAGCAGAACGGCGTTGTCGAGCGACGCAACCAGACGGTTGTGGGGATGGCTCGGGCCCTCCTCAAGCAGAGGGGCATGCCGGCTATCTTCTGGGGAGAGGCGGTGGTGACGGCTGTCTACATCCTCAACCGCTCGCCCACCAAGGCTCTCAACAGCAGGACGCCGTACGAGGCTTGGTATGGGCGCAAGCCGGCGGTCTCTCATCTACGGGTCTTCGGCTGCCTCGCGTTTGCCAAGGAGCTTGGCCACATCAGCAAGCTCGACGACAGGAGCACTCCGGGGGTGTTCATCGGCTACGCGGAGGGCTCCAAGGCCTACCGCATTCTCGACCCAGAGACACAGCGTGTGCGCACGACGTGCGACGTTGTGTTCAACGAAGGGCGAGGATGGGCATGGGACAAGGCGGTGGACGACGGTTCGACCTCGACGCACGACGACTTCATCGTCGACTACGTCCACTTCAAGGGAGTTGGGGGAGTAGGCAACTCTTCTCCACCGAGCGTGTCTACCCCAACCCCCGACCGTCCACCTCCACCTCAGCCGGCGACCCCACGCACTCCAGCACCGACGGCCACTCCTCCGGGCACGTCCACTCCGTCCCCAGCTCGTGTCGAGCACGACCCAGTGGAGTTTGTTACTCCGCTATTCCACGACGAGGAGCGCCTCGACGGGTGCTACGACGGCGAGCCGTTGCGGTATCGCAAGATGGAGAACATTCTCGGCAACCAGCCGGTGCCGAGACTGGCCCCTCACGATCTGGATGATCAAGATCTGGAGGCGCAGTTGCACCTTGCGTGCGATGACGGCGAGCCTCGGTCTTTTGCGGAGGCCGAGAAACACGCGACATGGCGTGTTGCGATGCAGTTGGAGATGGACGCGGTTGAGACGAACCGCACTTGGGAGCTTGCTGATCTCCCTCGCGGTCACCGTGCGATCACCCTTAAGTGGGTGTTCAAGTTGAAGAGGGATGAAGCCGGTGCCATCGTCAAGCACAAGGCTCGCTTGGTGGCACGCGGCTTCGTACAGCAGGAGGGGATCGACTTCGACGATGCTTTTGCCCCCGTGGCACGGATGGAATCCGTGCGACTCCTTCTTGCACTTGCTGCCCAAGAAGGCTGGCGTGTCCAGCACATGGATGTCAAGTCGGCGTTCCTCAACGGCGACTTGAAGGAGGAGGTCTATGTACACCAGCCGCCGGGGTTTGTGGTCCCTGGCAAGGAGGGCAAGGTGTTGCGCCTGCGCAAGGCCCTCTATGGCTTGCGTCAGGCACCAAGGGCGTGGAATGCCAAGTTGGATTCCACGCTCAAGAGGATGGGCTTCGGGCAATGCCCGCACGCGGCAGCCATCTACCGGCGAGGCAATGGAGGAAACACCCTACTGGTGGGTGTCTACGTCGACGACTTGGTGATCACCGGCACCAAGGATGCGGAGGTGGCAGCGTTCAAGGAAGAGATGAAAGCCACCTTCCAGATGAGTGACCTGGGATCTCTCTCCTTCTACCTTGGGATTGAGGTGCACCAGGCCGACTCCGGGATCACACTTCGACAAACCGCCTACGCCAAGCGCATTGTTGAGCTAGCTGGGCTCACAAACTGCAACCCAGCTCTCACTCCGATGGAGGAGAGGCTGAAGCTGAGCCGTGACAGCACGACGGAGGAGGTGGACGCTACGCAGTACCGGCGTCTTGTGGGGAGCCTTCGCTACCTCACCCACACACGGCCGGACTTGGCATTTTCCGTCGGCTACGTTAGTCGGTTCCTGCAACGACCGACGACGGATCACCAGCAGGCTGTGAAGAGGATCATCCGCTATGTTGCGGGGACTCTCGATCACGGCCTCCACTACCCGAGGTGTACTGGGGAGGCACACCTTGTCGGGTACAGCGATAGCGACCACGCCGGCGACATCGACACCAGCAAGAGCACCAGCGGGATCCTCTTCTTCTTCGGCAAGTGCCTCGTTAGCTGGCAGTCGGTCAAGCAACAGGTGGTGGCCCTGTCCAGCTGCGAGGCTGAGTACATAGCGGCCTCCACCGCTTCGACTCAGGCGCTCTGGCTTAGTCGACTGCTTGGTGATCTCCTCAGCAGAGACACTGGAGTGGTCGAACTCAGAGTGGACAACGTGTCCGCTCTGGCCCTGGCAAAGAATCCCGTTTTCCATGAACGGAGCAAGCACATCCGGGTGAGGTACCACTTCATCCGACAATGCTTGGAGGAAGGGAGCATCAAGGCGAACTACATCAACACCAATGACCAGCTTGCGGACCTGCTCACGAAGCCCCTTGGGAGGCTCAAGTTCATTGAACTTCGCACCAAGATCGGGATGGTCCAACCCTCTCAGAAGACGACGTACAAGACTTAGGGGGAGAATGCTGGAATAAGTCTTGTAGTCCTTTGGTCTTTGGTCCCCTAGTCCCTTGTACCCTAGTCCTTTAGTTTGTTGCACTTTAGTCCTTGGTCTTTGTTGTACTCTAGTCCTTTGGTCTTTGTGGCCCCAATTAGGACAGCATCTAAGGACACTAGGACAGCATATTAAGGACACTAGGACAGCATCTTAGTGTCAGCCATGGACAGCATATTAGGACAGCATCTAAGCATCTTAGACTAGCATCTTTGTGGCATATGCTTGGCTGCCATGGCAGCTATAAATATGTAGCCTCAACCCCTTGGGTTGGCATGGCATTGTGTGAGAAATAGACAAGAAAATTGCCCCAACTCCTAGTGTCATCCTCTCTTCCAATGAGAGTAAGAATTCAACTACTAACAGCCTGTGCATGAAGAGCGGCCACAAGCGAAGTCGAGTACGTACCAGCGTCCGAGGGAGGCTCATGGATAGCACTCGTTGATCGGCGAGCACTCTCCTCAAGTTGGTGGGATAGTGATGCCACGGAGGCACGCTCCTGCTCTAGGGCAAGGGCGAGTGCCCGCTCGCGCTCGCGAGAGGCGGCCAGTGCTGCGGCGATGTCAGATGTCTCCGCAGTGTCGGTGCCGTAGGAAGAAGCTGTGTTCTCCATAGTAGTACCGGCGGTTGGGAACGGAATCGGCGGGATCGCCGTGGTGCTCCCGTCGATGTCGAGGCCGGTGGCGTCCCGTAGCGCGGAGGTACCTGCCATGAAGGTAACAGCAGTGGCGGGGTTTCTGGAGGTACTGACAAGGGGTTCACCGGCGGCTGGACCGGTTCTCGAGAAGGAGGGGGCGGCTGCAGAACCAGCAGCGAGGGGCCTGGGGGCTGTGGCTCCTCCTAGGAAGGCGGCGCCCCCTCCAGAGGCTGCTGTTCCTCCAGTTTCAGCAGTCCAGAGGGTGGCGCCCCTTCCAGTGGGGCTGGCGGACCCCCCAGGGGCGTTGGCGGCCCAGGCAAGCCAGGGGGCGGCGCTCCCTCCAGGGGGGCCGGCGGACCCCCCCAGGGGCGGAGCACCCAGGGGCGGCGGCGGCCCAGACAGGGGCGGTGACGCCCCCCCCCCCCCCCCCCCGTGCGCGCACGGCCCCAATCCGGGTGGGGGCGGCCCGAATCCGGGCGGGGCCGCCCCGATCCAGGGCGCGGCGGCCCCGGATCCGGAGGTGGCGGCGGCGGCGGCCCCTCCCCGCGCCCAGGGTGGGGTGGCGGCGGCTCCGGCCTCCGCGCGCTGTCCTCCAGAGGAGGCGCCCCCCCCCCCTGCGTGCGCAGCCCAGATCCGGCGGCTGGCGGCGCCCTGGCGGCGGCGGGCGGCGCACCAGGGGCGGCGGCGGACGGCTGCTCAGGGGCGGCGGCGGGCGGCTGCTCGGGGGCGGCGGTGGTTCTGGCCCAGGGTGGGGTGGCGGCGACGTGCGCCCAGGGCTGCGGCGGCTGGCCTATTAGGATTGGGTTAGCCCTAATCCTGATTATTCCTAGCTAATGATACCATGAAAGAGGGCTAATGATGATTGTATTGAGATGATTGAAAAGCTGAGGTACAGGTGTGATTATATAGAGGGATTAGGAGGGGAGAAAAGACTAAACTACCCCTAACCCTAATCCCTCTCTAATGACTAATATACCCCTGTGCCACACCCCTAATTACAGTGTCTAACACCCCCCCCCCCGCAGTCACAACATCTAGCCGCTGCAGATGTTGAGACTGGACCGAAACTCGGAGAACAACGATGACGGGAGGCCCTTCGTGAAGATGTCGGCGAACTGCGTCGTCCTCGGGACATGGTGTACCCGAACCTCGTCCCGTGCTACCCGCTCACGAACAAAATGAAGGTCAATCTCCACATGCTTCGTGCGCTGATGCTGGACCGGGTTGGTGGAGAGGTACATGGCGCTGACGTTGTCGCAGTAGATGAGGGTGCTTTTGATGACGGGAGTGTGGAGCTCCTGAAGTAGCTGCTAAAGCCAGGAGGCCTCAGCTACGCCGTTAGCCACGGCGCGATACTCCGCCTCTGCACTCGAGCGCGACACTACGGGCTGTCGCTTCGAGGACCAGGAGACAAGGTTGCCGCCCAGGAAGACGGCGTACCCAGAAGTAGAGCGTCGTGTGTCCGGGCAGCCTGCCCAGTCAGCGTCTGTGTACACGACCAGCTCGGAGGCCGTGTCACGTCGAAGAAGGAGGCCGTAGTCGAGGGTGCCTCGTAGGTACCGAAGAATTCGCTTGACAGCGGTGAGATGCGGTTCCCTCGGGTCATGCATGTGGAGGCACACCTGCTGAACCGCATATGAGATATCCGGCCTGGTGAAGGTTAGGTACTGGAGAGCACCTGCAAGACTCCTGTAAGAAGTGGGGTCAGAGACGGGTGTCCCGTCGGTGGCGGAGAGCTTCGCCTGAGTATCCACTGGAGTGGAGCACGGCTTGCAATCAGCCATGCTTGCCCGCTGAAGGATATCCAAACAGTACTGTCGCTGGTGAAGGAATAGGCCGCTTGGTCGGTCCTCGACCGTAATACCCAGAAAGTGGTGGAGACGGCCCAGGTCCTTCATAGCGAACTCCTGCTGTAAGGCAGAAATGGTTCGCTGAAGCAGAGTCGGACTGGATGCTGTTAGTACAATGTCATCGACGTACAGTAAGAGGTAAGCTGTGTCACTGCCCCATCGATAGACAAACAGCGAAGTGTCCGACTTAGCTTCAACAAACCCCAGTGAGACCAAGAAAGAGGCGAACCGGCTGTACCAGGCTCGCGGAGCCTGCTTCAGTCCGTACAGGGATTTGTTCAGCTTACATACCATGTCTGGGTGAGCTGAATCTACAAATCCTGCCGGCTGACTGCAGTACACCGTCTCGGTCAGTGTACCGTGGAGGAATGCGTTCTTGACGTCCAACTGGTGGACAGGCCAAGAACGTGAGAGAGCTAGCGACAGTACGGTACGAACTGTCGCCGGCTTCACCACCAGGCTGAAAGTCTCGTCGTAGTCAACTCCAGGGCGCTGAGTGAAGCCCCGGAGTACCCAACGAGCTTTGTATCTCTCCAAGGTGCCATCCGCCTTCTTCTTATGCGTGAATATCCACTTGCCTGTGACAACATTGCCACGGCCCGGACGGGGAACCAGGTCCCAGGTCCGGTTGGCAAGCAAGGCCTCATACTCTTCCTCCATAGCGCGGCGCCAGTTAGGGTCGGCGAGGGCGCTACGCACGGAAGTAGGTATGGGCGAGATCGAAGAAGACTCGGTCGGTGGAGTCGTCGTCGACGAGAAAGCGGTACTATCGAACCGCTCCACTGGTCGAAGACTCTCGGATGCACGTCGAGTCACCATCGGGTGGACGTGACCAGGATCCCTGTGAAGTAGAGGGGGGTTGTACACCGGCCGGTCGGGTACAACCATCTTCTCTCGTCGTGGATAGACGAGAGTGGGTCTCGATGCCGCGCGTGGCGTCGTCGGAGCAGGAGCCTCTCCCCGCGCTCGTCGCTGGTAGACAAGTGCGGGGTCAGCAAAACGAGAAGACGTCGTTGGTGCCGCGCGTGGCGCGGCTGGTGGCGTCGTACTCGCTGTAGGTGACGTCGTGGAGGTAGCTGGTGGTGCCGCTGGTGCCGTACGTGGTACAGCTGGAGACGCCGAGGGCTCCTGGGGTACAGTAGATGGTGTCGGGGAAGCCGAGGCCGCGTGTGGCGCAGCAGGTGACGTCGGAGGCGTCGATGCCACACGGGGTGCAGCGAGTGACGCCTGAGACATCGATGCCACACGAGGTGCAGCAATCGGTGTCAAGGGCGTCTGGGATGTAGCTCGTGTCGATCCTGCAGAAGAAATAGGCCAAGGCAATTGGGAGGCAGCCTCGGGGTCAGTAGGAAAAAGGGAGTCCAGCTCTGTGGTGGAAAAAAGGAAAAGATGACTCGTCGAAGACGACGTGCCGAGAGATCAAAAGACGGTGGGTAGTGAGATCTAAGCATCGGTAACCCTTATGATCAAAGGAATACCCGAGAAAAACACACCGTGTCGAGCGGGGCGCAAGCTTATGTGGGGCGGTGGCGGAAAGATTAGGGTAGCAAGCGCATCCGAAAACTCGAAGGTGATCATAAAGAGGATTGGTGCCATATAGAGCAAAGTAGGGGGTGGAGGCACGAATCGCTTTGGTGGGAAGACGATTGATCAGAAGTGTGGCGGTATGAAGAGCCTCCACCCAGTATCGGGCTGGAATAGATGCCTGGAACATCAGGGAGCGTATGACATCATTAGTGGTGCGAATCATGCGCTCTGCCTTGCCGTTTTGAGGAGAGGTATACGGACAAGACATGCGTAGTTGTACCCCATGTGCGGAGAGAAAATTACGAAACGCAGAGTTATCAAACTCTCGTCCGTTATCGCACTGGACAGCTCGAATGGTACGCCCGAATTGAGTAGAAATCCAAACGAAGAAGTGAGAAAGAGTGACGAAAGTTTCAGACTTCAATCGTAATGAAAAAGTCCAGAAGAAGTGAGAAAAATCATCAATTATCACCAAATAGTAATTAAAGCCCGATATACTGGAGATGGGAGAAGTCCACAAATCACAATGTATAAGATCGAATGAGTGCTCAACATGAGTCACAGATGTGGGAAAAGGGAGGCGAATATGGCGACCAAGTTGACAGGCATGACATAGAGAGTCATGTAATTGCAATTGCAGCACACAAGGGGTGGGAGGTACACCACATGGACGTGAAGAGCGCCTTCCTGAACGGCGACTTGATGGAGGAGGTGTACGTCTCCCAACCCGCTGGCTTCATCATCGACAGAGCCGAACACAAGGTGTATCGGCTCAAGAAAGCTTTATATGGACTTCGTCAGGCGCCCAGGGCCTGGAATGCCAAGCTCAACGATAGCTTGCTATCACTTGGTTTCCAGAAGAGTACGAGCGAGCACGGGATCTACTTCCGTGGAGCTGCAGAGGAAAAGCTCATCGTCGGTGTGTACGTCGACGACCTCGTGATCAGGAGGCGGCACGATCAAGAAGTTCAAGGAGGAGATGATGAAGCGGTTCAAGATGAGCGACTTGAGCCTCTTGTCGTATTATCTTGGCCTGGAGGTGCGGCAGACCGAAGAAGGGATAAGCGTTGGGCAGGCGGCCTATGCTTCCAAACTTGTCTCTAAAGCTGGCCTGGAAGGATGCAATCCCTGTGCATTTCCCATGGAGCAAGGCCTCAAGCTTTGCAAGACAAGTAATAGCCCGTTGGTGCATGCAACGGACTATAGGAGTTTGGTTGGAGGGCTGCGATACTTGGTGAACACACGTCCCGATCTTGCCTACTCGGTCGGGTACGAGAGTCGGTTTCTGGAGGAGCCCAAGGAGGATCATTTTGCTGCAGTCAAACGCATTGTACGCTACATAGCGGTTACAATCAACTATGGAGTCTTCTATGCAAGAGAAGACATGGAGCTAATTGGGTACTCGGATAGTGACTATGCGGGAGATGTGGAGGACCGCAAGAGCACAAGCGGGGTGCTGTTTTGTCTTGGAAACAGCCTCGTTTCATGGCAGTCCTGCAAGCAGAAGGTGGTGGCCTTGTCCTCATGTGAAGCAGAGTATATCGCAGCAGCTCAAGGGGCATGTCAAGGTGTATGGATGGCACGGCTGATGGAGGACTTAGCTGAAAAATCGAAGGCGCCGGTGCTGCGGGTTGATAACAAGTCAGCTATAGACTTGAGCAAGAACCCGGTACACCATGACAGGAGCAAGCACATCGACGCCAAGTACCACTACATACGGGAGTGTGTGGACAGCGGTACTATTGTGCTTGAGCAAATCTCCACTCAAGACCAGATGGCGGACATCTTGACCAAGGCTCTTGGAAGACAGAAGTTCGTGGAGATGAGAAGAAGGATCGGGATTCTAGACATGGGCCAGTGTCAGGATCAGGAGGAGAATGTGGGTTGATCTGCCCCTGGCCCAGGCCGGCCCCTCCCTGGCCCAGGGCGGCCAGAACTGGGCCAAGTGGGCTGGTCAGCCCTGGCCCAGGCCGGGCCCCCTTTCTAGAAGGTTTTTGAGTTTAATCTTCTTAGAGATAGATTAAAAGATCCTTTGTAACAGATTAAGACTCTTGTAAGGGGGGCTATATATACAAGCCAAAACACCCCAAATTGTGAGAGAGATCAATACAGAAAATTTTCCTCCACTTTTCTAGCCCTAGCCGCCTCTCTCCCTCCTGCCCTAGCCGCCGGCCTAGCCTCTGCCCTAGCCGCCACCAGGGGCTAGAACCAGCCGCCGCTCCTGTTTCTCCCTCTGTTCTGCGTCTCTTCAACACCAGAACAGATCGGGCACCTCCTGATTTCTTCCCTGATCTGTTCTCCCAAGAACAGAATCAATCTGCTCAGTTTTCTGCACCAGAACTGTTCTTCTCCTTGCTGTTATTCCTTTGTTGTTGGCTGAAGAATTTTTCTGGTCTGTCTTCAGAGAAGACAGATCGATCTGCTACGGCAGATCAGTTTATTCAGCAAGAACAGAGACAGTTTCAGCGCCGGAATTGCAACATTTGGCGCCAAGGTGGACATTTTGGGCGCCAATTCAAGAGGCAATAGTAGCAGTAGGTTGTAGTAGATAGTAGTTGAAATTTAATGTGAGCAAGTGGTAGTATGGCCAGCCAAATGGTGATGTAATAGGAAAAGTAGTGTTGTACAAACTTTCGACTATCAGAAAAGGAGACAAACTCCATTATACAGCGGATCAAGCTGCTTAAGATTTCTAGCCTGGCATAGGAAATCTTGAGCTCATCTCTCTGTTCTTCTTCATCTATCTTTGCGGAGTGCGTATTTGTGTTGTGTGTGTGTGTTGCAGGTGTTGCAGCTTCCACTGTTGTCGGATGAGCAGCAGAGAGCAGGGTAGTGGAGTGGATATGTTGGTGTTGCCGGTCAGGCCAACAATAATGTCTTACAAAACTGCTCTATCAGAAAAAATATATATATGAATGGATTGATAGATAAGAGAAAGGAAACAGGCATTTACCTGCAAAGAACATCTTTGACAAGATGACCATAACTCGAACTGGTTTCCACCACAAAACCAACCATATAATTATCTGAAATTCATATATGGCAGATTATCTTACAGGTGCCCAGAAAATGTACTTAATTTGCACGTCTCAAATAAAAAAGTATATAAACCACAGACTGTATTTCCCCCAAAAGATTTTTTTACATTCTAGCCTAGTTTTTGCTGGTGTACCCCAAGGCAATTAAGGACAAGAGCGTACAAAATCAATAACTGGTACATTGTATCTACTGGAAATAGGAAGACATCAATGTCCTAGGAATCCAAAAGGTTATTCAAGCCTATTGCCAGACTGGGAAGTACAAGGCCAAGTGGTCCAGGTTCTTCCACAGGCTTGTATCAATTGAATATAACATACAATGAAGTCAATGTCCACAGCTACAGTGCTATAAATTACACATTGCCATATAGTACAAAATCAACCATATCACCTATGCTTCTGAAGATCACCCACATTACAAGTTAATGGATCTTATAATGTAAATCAGTAAGTCACCTGAATTGCATACACCACAGCATTTATCCAATAGAAAGTTGGTCTAAGCCCATCAGTCGACATTGCACGTGCCTAGAGAATAACGTGCACATTAACAAGCGCCAACAACATTGATGAGACACCACAGAATACAAGAAGCTATAAGTCCTTTATAGTACCTGGTAATAAATCTCTGCCCAGAACAGCACCAAAAGAGCGTATGTGGTGAAGAACGCAAGCCCAGGCATATCAAGCAGCACATGCTGGATTATCTGTGGCACCCCATTGCTTAAAACCATTACTCAATTTACCCTGGTGCATTCGTGACAGAAAAATAATATGACCATCAAATGGGCCACAAACCTCAGGCTCTACGAGTTGCACATCACGCCGCAGCACAAACACAATAGACCGCACTGCAAGCACAGGAGGCAAAAATTCGCGTTGACCAGTTGACTGAATCAAACAACCAATGGAGGCATGGAGCAAAGGAAAGGAAACAGCACAGGCGCTTTTCTCACCGCCATTCACAAGGAAATTTAGGAAATGGAACACCTTCTGCGTTGTCCAGCCATACTCCGGCACCCTACACTCGATTCTGATTAATTGGACCTGCGAGAGACGTTAACCACCACAAATTCAGAATATTCCGAAGGCCTTACATCACAGCCTCTCGATTTTTTATTTTTCCCACAACTCCCCAGATCCTTTAAACTTCGCACAGGCAGATGAGACCAGCGAGCGCCATTGAGCTATGTGCGAACAGAAACCGGCAAAAAATCCGATCCGGTCGCAAAATCCTGATAGATCAAGCCAGAGGGGCTGGGGCAGGGGAGGTGAGGAAGGGCTTACGAGCGCTATGACGGAGACGACGCCGTAGAGCACGGCGAGCGTGTGGAAGATGCGGTCCTGCCACAGCGGCGACTCGTTCACGTCGCTCCACCAGTCTACCGCTCCGTTCAGCGCCGCCGCCGGCGTCGTCGAAGCCACCGTGCCCGAGGCCTCAACCGCCAGCAACGCCCTCATCGGCGCCAACCAGCCCGGCGCGCAGAAGGCGGCGGCGAGGCGAGGCCCGGATCGGTGGCTCGGCTGGGACGGCGACGCGGGCGCCTCGAGAGAGGGCTGGAATCGCGTGGTGTTGGATTCGGGCTTCAGTTTCGTCCGCGTGGAGGCGAGATGAAAGAAGGAGAAGGGGAAGGGGAAGGGGGAGGAGAGAATGTTCGAGCCTGGCCGCCTGGGGCTCCGGCTCGCGGGCGTGGCGTGGGGAGGCGAGGCGAGGGCCCACCGGGCGGTGAGCGCATCCAGCAGGCGGCCGACAGGAACACGTATGCCGGCCACGCCCTTTATCCGTGGAACCGGTCTAGTACGTGCGTTGGGAGTCGCGGCGCAGAGGATTGGTAAGGAGAGGCCGCCGGTGCATGGACCGGGAGCGGGGATGGGAACGCGGACAGGTCCAGCTCGGCGCGATTAGTTTAAACTTTCCGCCGGCCTTCCAGTCCAGCGCGCGTACGGAAGCCAGGTGGTGGTGGAGACTCCGGTATTGTTTGGCCTACGAACTTCGCAGGTGCAGGGCGTGTGTTTTTTTTATATACAGCCTGTTGGTGTGGTATTCCTCCATTTTTAAATATATTGGAATATGTTAGTATTGGGCTTCAATAATTTTAAATAAATTTCAAAAGCTTGTCAATGTATGTAAGATTAATCTCACTAGAATATTAGAGAAGAATGAACACGAAACACTTTTATATGTGTGGAATATATGAGAATATGATGAATTAGAGTCACACTCAAATTGCACGACTTGTGAGTACAAGTGCTTAACTACATGGATCGTTGAACTAGATGCGAGTCTTTCTTAGTTCAAGAAGTGTGGACTAGTTTAACTTGACTAGTGTGGTTGTGGCACAGACTGACAGCTTGTAACCCGGGAATGAACTACAATACCCTCTTTTTTACTTATCAATATGTACATAACACGGTCAGAAATTTTCCTACTGTTTCGATTCAAAAAAACACTAATACAATTATATCTGCTCGTATATCTATTACATTTTATTTTGTGGGTCAATTATTAAGGCTTAATTACGTTAATATGCTAAAAAGAGAATGTTTTGCATTGGGGGGAAATTTAATAAAGCATGGTGCTAGAATTTTAAATTACCTCTACATCGATCCAAAGGACCAACAGTAATGGAAACAAAAACAATCTTATCAAGTGGACGGCCATTAGCGGGCTGAAATGCAGCGTTCCTAGATGGCTAGATGGATCGATTCCCTGCAAAATACGGCCCCGCACAGCTGGCCCATCTACATCACGCACCTGGCCAGGCCCATATACATCACCCATGACGCACCTGGCCAGGCCCATCTCACTCAAGCTAGGCCTCACCAAGCTCAGTCTACTCGGAACGACACGTCGCACCGTCTCACCTCACCATCGTACGCCACACTCCACCGTCGTCTTCGCCCAAACCCCGTGCCACTTTCCCCGCCCGCCCCTCGCAGCCGGCGGCGATGCTGCCCTACTCCGATCCCGCCGGCGACCGCCGGCGCTCCCTGCCGCCGCGCGCGGAGTTCTCGTCCTCCCTCTCCCCTTCCGCCGCGCCCTTCCCCGCCACCGATCCAGCGCCCCCCGGCCCTGGCCGCGATCTCCCCACCGCGCCGTCTGTCTACGCCGCGGCGGTCGGTGATTGGGGCAACGCATCGTGGATAGAGCCTCCCATGAGCTACATGGCTCCGGTCACCGCTCCCGGTGTCGCGGCGCCGGGGTATAAAGGTAAACTTTCTCCCTCTCTCTCTCCCTCCCTCCCTCTCTCTCTCTCTCTCTCTCTCTCTCTCTCTCTCTCTGGCTTCTGTATCAAGCGCCGTGACGCTAGTCACGTGTTATCGGTGGATGGTAGATAACAGGGGCGGCCCGGTAAAATTCCAAGCCCGTACAAAATACTAAAATGAGATTTGTCTAAAAATATATGATTATAAATTTATAATATATATATTATAATAATATCTTACATGATAACAGGATATATCAAAAAAATATAATTATCTTGAAAATCTCATCCCTTAGATGTATAATATTTATTTGAATAACACTATTTTTGTGTTTTTAAATCAAATCTTCAATTATATGATCAAATATATTCAACCTTCTCCAAAACTTCACTCTCAAGTGGTATTATGATCAAATAAGTAAGACCGTACCAAATATTCGTGATTTGGTTGAAGTCGTGAAAAGGGTCATGTCATTCTCCGAGGGCGCGATCGGGGCCCAACCCCTGAGGCCCTATGATGCACCACGACTGCATATGTAAACCTGTTGTCTGCACCCTATGGTGCACATCTTTGGAATTAAAAAATGTGGAGACTAACTAGGCGCCAGGCGCGATCACTATCATCATTTACTACTTCATGCAGGTGATATCGCTGTTTGATTTTCTCAGTCTACATAAAGATGATACATGACTTCATTGTCTGGTTTTGATCGAATTTGGAGGTTGTAGCCGTGGCAGGTTGGTGACATGAGGTAGTACTAGAGACAGCGCGGTCAAACGATACTACAGAATTAAACATACAAAAATATTACAATATATAAATTTAGGGGCCCATAAACATTGGCGGCCCTGTTCGATAGAACAGGCTGAACGCCCCCTGGCTCGGGCCTGGTAGATGATGCTTGCTTGTTCTTAACGTGTTGCGTAAGATTCATGTGATTACTAGGTGACAGTGCTGTGGATCGATCCAAAGGTCATATAACTATAAATACCTATGCAGAATCAAACCCCCTGCAACTGATGTTGTATATTATCATAGGTCAGTGTGTTCAAGAATTTGGCTTATTAGAGCCGATGTGCTTTTGAATTTTGACAGTTTGGGATAAATAATTGAAGCTTCCGACCTAAATTAGCCCTTTGTGTGTGGTGGGTGGGTGGCAGGAAGGATCATCTTAAGCTTTGCTAGTAGGATTTTACCAGTTTAGCATCTATGTATGCTTCTTATAAAAAAAACAAAGTCGGATTGTGCCGACTTAAAATTTGTGCTTTGTGGCGTCTAAGTCAAGCTTCTCTTTAGATACACATAGTTTCTTTTATACTAGCTTGCACATACGTATGCACATGTTTTATATAATTTATACATTATATATGTCGTTTGATTGGCATGCATTGTACACAGACAGTTGTGAACCAAACTGTGGCTACAGTCTTCTGATGGTTTTCTTTTTTTCTTATCTTTTTGGCAATGTTCAACATATTCTAGATGATGCCCCTCATTGTGCTCCTTATGGCATATACTCGAGGATCCACTACAGTGATTTTCCAAGTCCACAATCATTAACATCAGAGCACTCAAATTTGCTAGGTGAGAAGCATCGAGGAACTTGTCAAGAAAATACAGATGCCCTCTCTAACGGTGTTGGACCGTCAGTTTTTAACCAGCAACAGAATTCTGTTGTGAGTAAATTGCTTGATCATTCAGATGCACAAGGCACAGGATCATATCCCCTGCAGCAAGATTTGAATCAGTATCCTTTTGGTTCTTCATATGACAAATACATGACACAGCTTCCGTCATGTTCAACAGATACACAGCCTCACATCTTGTCGACACGGTATCTCAATTCATCTGAAATGGCCAAAAGAATGGCTCCAGTGAGGAATGGTACAACTGGGGAAAGCTCCTTCTCTTCATATATGAATCCATGTAGAATTAATCTTGATTACTTTGATTGTGTGTGGAATGAACCAAAAGATATTGGATACCAAACTACTGTTAAGCAGTATGGAAAATGGAGCAGTTCATTGGACGATAAAGCAACTGCAGAGAACTATCCACGCAATCCTGTCGGAGAGAACTGCCTTGGCATTGAGCATTTGGGAAACGGGGGGCATAGGCAGGAGTCTTCTGAAACAAAACATGATTTGGAAAATTTCATTTCCAATTTTTCTTCTTCTGAGATTGGATTTCTCCAGCCTCGTGAATTCTCATCTGAATTGCTTGAGGTTAATAACACCTCTGTTGACTCACCATGTTGGAAGGGCACACCAGCCACCTACCCATCTTCATTCAGTATTATGGAAAATAAAGATGCACCTCATATAGCAATAGGAACAGTAGGCTACAACAGTTCTTTTCAAAGCAAGAAGGCCCCTGAGTTGAATTTTGGGTATCCTGCACGATTCCCTGAATGCCAGGAAGTGCCAGGTTCTGAGAATGACCATTCTAAGGTGTTTAATTTACCTGTGAGATTTGAAGACTCCAACTGTCTTGGGGTACCAGCTGTCAGGACTTATGATGATGCCGCTGGTCATGCTAGTTATTTGCCCGACAAACAACATGCCAGAACACAGGAATGGTATGAGCCTGGGAAAGATTCTAATAATGTGATAACTTGTCAGCAGGAAAGTTCTTGGCATGCCAGCAAAGCCAAACCTTTAGATGAACATAGTGGCAGTCATACAGGAAGCATGACTGAAGCAATTAATAAAAAAGTGTCAAGTCCTACTGTTACTACTCCTACATTTCATTTTGACAATTTAACCCGTGGTTATCCACGTGGAAATAGTTCTTGTGCAATTGTGGGCAAAGAAGAAAGCACACAGAAAAGAGGTGAAGAACCTTCTCAGTGTTATCCAGGTGCTGATGGAAATTTGCTGAATATGTCTTCTGACTCTAGCACTCAGGCAATATTTCTGAAACTAATGCATAATTTGTCGGTAGCACTTCTATCAACTTGCAAGGATGGTTCTGTGTTCCTGGATGATGAAAATGAGATTCTGCAATCAGTGATTCAAAATCTTAAAGCAGCTAGTTCCAAAAGAAGCAAGGTATCATCTTGTAGTACTTTCTTATGATGCACTCGCATATTGCTTGCTTACTAACTCTGTTCCACAATACTTGTCATCCTAGGATTCAAAACTTTCTCACAATACATGTCATTCTCGCTTCACAACACATCTCTACCTCTCTCTCTCCTCCCCCACCCCTTCTCGTTTTCTGTGCACCACACCTTTTCCACCCCTCCTTGTTTCCTATGCCCTGAGCTGGAAGGACAAGTATTGTGGAACGGAGGGAGTAGTATTCAGGATTGCAGTGTGGCATGTGAACGCTATGGTATTTTCTACATGCTAAATTAGATTGTGATGTTCGTTTCTAGCTTTTGTCATTTTGATTTGTTTGTCTTCTGCAAGAGTGAACAAAAAACTGATGATGGCTTGAGCAACCCTAGTAGAATGAGATGGCTTGAGCAATCCCAGGTAGCCCAGTCATTATTTGTAGTACATTATGCTTCTTGTTAATTTGGGACCATAGTACTGTACACCACAGCCTACCCCAACACTCTTGGGCAGTGTTGCGAATCCTCGCCTGGACGCCTAGGCGCCCGCCGGCCGCCGGGACGCCTAGGCGGTCGCCTAGGCGAGCGCCAGGCGAGGAGGGGAGGCGGCGGCGGCGAGCCGAGGAGGGGGGGCGGCGGGCGCGGCGGCGGGTGGAGGCGGCGGGCGCGGCGGCGGGCGAGCTCAGCGGAGGCGGCGGGCACGGCGGCTGCTCAGCGGAGGCGGAGACGCGGGCGGGCGGGCGGGAGATCTGAGCCGTCGGATCTAATCTAACGGTGGTATTTCTACGTCAGTGTATATAAAATACCTCCCACCCCACCCTAACCCTAAACACAATACTTTTCACCCTCACTCCTCTCCACCGGCACCGATGGCGGTGGCTGCGCGGCGCAGCGCCGCGCGACGAGGGCCGGCCGCGGCGCGGCGACCGGAAACCGGCGGCGGCGGCGGCGACCGGCGGCCTCTAGGCGAGGCGACGTGTCCAGGCGAGGCGACGTGTCCAGGCGTCGCCTCCAGAGCGACTGGGCGACTAGGCGACGCCTCAAAAAGGCTGCTCTTGGGACAAAGGCTTTGTTGTTGTTGTTGTTGTATAGTACTGTACACCACCTTTTGCTCCCAAGTATGTACTTACATTATGGTTTACTTTTCAGATTATTACTGCTCTCCCTGAGGATAAGATTCTTGATGACACTAAAGTTTCTGAGGCATCCATCTACAAAAATTTGTGGATCGAAGCAGAAGCTTCAGCGTGTAAACTCAAATATGATCTTCAACTTGCTCGTATGAAGCTTGCGACATTGAAAGGTCACAACAACACACTAAAAGGTAGTAAGGGGGGTGTGAGTTAGTGTATTCAAATATTTATTGGTCAAACTATTCTTACTTGTTGATTTACATTTTTTGTCAATGCAGTTCCCCACTTGTCAGAAGGCAGTAAAGGCTCTAGCTCATCCATAACCAGTAACAAACCACAAAACCTGGTCAAAGAGAGCACTCTACCTTTGCAACATGATGGAGGAGATAGTGATAACAAGCAATCTTCTATTGTAAATCGGGGCACACTCAATGGTGGTGATGATGATGTGTTTGCTCTATTGAAAGTTTTGCAGTCTCGTACCGATAACGTTACCTCCTTTGGAGAGTTTGACTGTGAGGGGCAGCAAGAAATAAGCAAGAAATCGTATGAAGATGAAGATACTGTTATGGCTAGACTAAAAATTTTGAAGTCCCGTCATGACAATGTAACCTCTTTGAGTCAGGAAAGCATGCCAAATGCGAGAACAAACAGACCAGATGATGCTGTTGTGGCCAGACTGGGAATTTTGGACTCTTGTCCTAGTAGTGTAACCTTTTTTGGTCAGGAAAGCAGCAAGCAACAGGTCGATGCAGGCGCAAATAGAAAGGATGCTGCTGCTGATGCTGTAATGGCCAGGCTGAGAATTTTGAAGTCCCATCCTGACAATGTAACCTCAATTTGTGATGTGAACAAGCAGCATGAAGAAACATGTGATGATCAATCGAACATGGTTGGAGTTGAGGTTATGTCCAGTACACACGTTGTTGATATTGAGCCGATTGCAGAGTTTGTGCGGTCTTTTCATTTGGCAAACCACTTGAAAAGAAGCGATTCAACTGGTGGCCCAAACTTTGTTGATGAGACTTGTGCTAGGGAGAACAAGGCAAGTGGCTTAGCTGTAGCTACTCCCAAGACACGTGACACTCCATCCGAAGAAATGAGCAACAAAGAAGCTGTCCAGGATGAGGATAATCTTGGTGAAAATCATGTGTGGTCGCAAGCTGCTGGGGATTCTAATGTTTGTGCTGAAAGGTCTCAAGAAATCCACTTGGTCTCCACCCCAGTTCACCAGTATGGAAGTTCGCCATCAGAGTGGGAGCATGTGCTAAAGGAGAACTTCTTCCATCCAGGCAAATAGGCAAACAAGGCTAGACGTGTTCTGAGAAGCTGATTATTTGAGGTTGTGTTGCCAGAAAAGTTAGTGCTTATTGTATATATGCTATTTTATGGCCAATAAACTGCATAATCGTTGATGCATGTGAGCACAGTGGTCTATATGTTGGGATCTATCCTAAAGTTATGTAGAGGAGAGAGAAACTTATGTACTGGAAGTTGCGATAATTATCGTACATATACTTTTTCCCAGCAAGTGTGGATCTCTGGATGTTGTAATCGATATATCTGTCTCTAATTTTCCTTTATGACCTGGCCAGGATCCTGTGGACTCTGTTTCTCTTTCATTTTCTCTGGTAACATCCGCAGCATAATCGTCGTAGGGTATTTTGACACGTTCGACTTGTGAGGTTGCACCCTACTCTTGATTTGTACTCTGATTCTGCATCGATGATATTATGTGACAACGCTGTAATCTTCTACGATCAGCAGCATCTTACAATCACGACATGAATCTCCTGTAAAGTTCAGAGCGTACGTACTGTATTAGCGCTTTCTGCTGCTTTAATTGATAATAATCCTCTTGCTCGTCCTAAAGTCATCAACTCTTTCTCTGCTGTGCTTGCTTCAGGCATTACATCTAGCTTCCTTAGTTTTTGCATCAGTGATCACATGGACCGGACAAGCATTGGCAGTCGCATCACGAGCTCAGCAGCTAGGACTACGAGGGACCTATTTTTGTTTTTTGGAACAGAGCTTCTTCATTCACTAATCATAAGAGTTACAATCATCTTGTAGAAAGTGCAATACGAAGCTAGGGGGGCGCACCGCCCATACTACAGAATCACAAGCAGTAGCATACTTGGCACAAGCATGAGCGCAGCTGCATTCGTCTAGCGTCGGACATGCACCAAGGAGAATTACGTGAAAGCCAAAACTTTCTCTTCTATAGCCCCCCAAATAGCCGAGATCTCTGGTCTACAATTTCGGCGAGAGTCCTGTAGAGCCACCAACTCCTGCGAGTCCGTCTCCATGACAACTTCCGAGATGCCATGTTGCATCTGTGGGCTGATCTGCCCCAAGGCGGCCAGAATTGGGCTGTGTGGGCTGATCTGCCCCTGGCCTAGCCCGGATCCCCCTTCTAGAAGAAATTAGAGTTTAGTCTTCTTAGAGATAGAATTAGAGATAGACTAAAAGATTAAGTTGTAATAGATCAGAACTCTTGTAAAGGGGCTATATAAAGAAGCTAAACACCCCAGTTTTATATAAGATTAATAAAGAAAATACTTCTCATCCCTCTGCCCTAGCCGCCACCTCTCTTCCTCTAGCCCAAGCTGTCGCCTAGCTTCTAACCTAGCCGCCACCAGAGGCTAGGATCAGCCGCCGCCGCCCAGCCTCAGCCCTAGCTGTCGCCGCCCTGATCTCCCTCCTCTGTCCCCCTATTCTCTCTTCTGTTCTACGTCTCCACCTCCAGAAACAGGCTGCAACAATCTGTTCTTCTCCAGAACAGATCTGCTAGAACAGATCAACAAGAACAACACCTAGGAGAGGTGTTGAACTGTTTGGAACAGGGCAGCTTTTGGTGTGATCAAGCACCGGAATTGCAACATTTGTGGCATCAGAGCCAGTTTTGACCCTAGGTTGAATTCTGCACGATGTTGTACACACCTCCAAGCAGCGGCAGCGCCACCAGCCATGCGACACCCTCACCGGCAACTTGTGAGGTGAACACCGAGACGGGGTTTCCCGTGCTCACCAAGACCAACTATGCGGAGTGGGCTGTCATGATGAAGATCAAGCTAAAGGCACGACTGCTTTAGAAGGGCGTGGAGGAGAGCAACGTGAGCGAGCAAGAAGATATGGTGGCGCTTGACATCTTGGTCAGTGCTGTCCCGCCGGAGATGATCACGACGATAGGATAGAAGAGGACGGCAAAGTAGGCATGGGACACGATCGCCATCATGCGGGTCGGGGCCGAGCGCGTGAAGACGACGACGGCACAACAACTCCGGAAGGAGTTCGAAGCCGCTGCCTTCAAGGATGGGGAGAGCGTGGAGGACTTCTCCCTCCGCCTGAGCGGCATGCTATCACGGCTTGCGTCGCTAGGGGAGGAGATAGGAGAAGAGAGGGTCATGGAGAAGCTCCTGCAAAGCGTTCCAGAACGCTTCTAACAGATCGTGGTGGCGATCACGACACTGTTGGACGTGTCGACCCTCACCTTGTCAGAGGTGACGGGGCATCTCAGGGCGGCGGAGAATGCTTTCGACTCAACGCAGAGGAAGGGAGGAGTACACGACGGCCATCTGTACCTCACTCGGGAGGAATGGGAGGCACATCGGAAGGAGGATCGGTCTACCCAGTCCGTGGGTTCTTCTAAGAGGGGTGGCTGAAAGGGCCCGCCCAAGAAGAACGGAGGCAAGAAGAGAGGTTCTGAGAAGGATATTCCGCGGGACCAGTGCAGGAAGTGCGGGAACAAGGGCCACTAGGCCAGGGAGTGTCGGTCGAAGCCTAAGAAGGAGGAGCCGCAGCAGTAGGCTTTTGTGGCGAGGAGGAGGGCGCCTTGTTCATGACAAGGGTGGCCTCAGTACAGGAGGAGCATGTACAGGAACGTCCTACACGCTCACTGGAGATAGTGGAGGGACGTGTCTTCGCTCATCGCGGCAACGACGACGACTTTGACGACACTCGTTGGTACCTCGACACGGGCGCGACCAACCACATGACGGGTTCGCGCGCCGTCTTCTCCGAGCTCGACGAAAACGTCGTCGGAACCATCAAGTTCGGCGACAACTCCGTCGTGCGTATCCAGGGGAAAGGTACGGTCCTATTCGCCGCCAAGACGGGTGAGCATAGGAGGCTCGCCGGCGTCTACCTCATCCGCGCCTCACCACCAATCTCATCAGCGTCGGCCAGCTGGATGAGAATGGATATAGCATGACGGTGCATGGAGGAGTGATGCACATACGGGATGAGCAGCAGCGTCTCCTCACACAAGTTCAGCGCGACGACAGCAAGCTATACTCCATCAGGCTCAACATGACATGTCCAGTTTGCCTAGCCGCGAGGCGTGATGATGTTGCGTGGCGTTGGCACGAATGCTACGGACACGTTGGCTTCCAGGCGCCTCAGAAGTTGGCACGAGAGGAGATGGTGATCGGGCTTCCGCAAATTGATCACGTCGATCATTTGTCTGAAGCTTGCATGGTTGGGAAGCAGAGGCGCTCTAGCTTCCCCAAGCAAGCTCGGCGGCGCGTGGAGGGCGCACTCGAACTCGTCCACAGCGACACCTGCGGGCCTATTACGCTGACGACTCCAGGCGGCAAGAAGATGTTCTTGTTGCTAGTGGATGACATGATCCGCTATATGTGGCTCTATCTTCTAGCAACCAAGGATCAGGCGCCCGACTTAATTCAGCAATTCCAGGCGACAGCTGAATTAGAGTCCAGGAGGAGGATGAAGCTACTCCGTACTGATCGCGGAGGGAAGTTCACCTCACAGAAGTTCGGCGAGTACTGCGCTCAGCACGGAGTACAGCGTCAACTCACATCCTCGTATACACCACAGCAAAACAGGGTTGTGGAGCGGCGCAACCAGACGGTGGTCGGCATGGCGAGGAGTATGTTGAAGGCAAAGGGTATGCTCGGGATTTATGGGGTGAGGCAATTATCACGGTTGTCTATATATTAAATCGATCCCCCACCCGCGGCCTCGACGGGAAGACGCCATATGAAGCTTGGCATGGAGAGCGACCAGGCGTCAATTATTTTCGAACTTTTGGGTGCGTGGGGCATGTAAAGAACACACGCCCCCAGCTGAAAAAGCTGGAAGACCGAAGTACTCCGATGATTTTTCTTGGCTATGCTGTAGGGACGAAGGGCTATCGGATGTATAATCCGGCTGATGGGCGCACACACATATCATGTGACGTGATATTCGACAAGGCGACCAAGTGGGACTGGGGAGAAGAAGCAGGAGAAGAGGACTACACCGCCTTCCACATCGACTCCTTAGGTCCAGCACCCGCAGAGGTGCTGCAGGGTCCGGAGGGGCCAAACAGCACCCCTGTGGTGCCTAGGAGGGGCACAGAAGGGTATGTCCAGACCCTAGGAGTTCCTGCGCAAGCCTCCATACTTGCTGGAGGAGGTCCAACACCCACGGCATCGCCCCAAAGGCTCCTGCAGGAACTGTCCAGCGTAGATCAGGGCTGGGACGGTCCTGCACGGGGGTCAGCAGCAACGGAGGGTTCCGGACTTGAAGATTCCAGCACCTTCGTCACGCCCCGGAATCCCCCACGGCCCATCTGCTTCACCACACCGCTGTCGGACCCCGGCAGCAACGTCGTCGACGCCTACTACGACGACGGCGCGAAACTACGGTTCCGCATGATGGGCAATGTGCTTGGAACCCTCACCCCTCCTGGTGGGCTGAGCGCCCACCAAGCTTGGAGGAGGGGGAGCTCATGTTCACCACCGCGGAGGAGCCCACGTCCTTCGCCGATGCTGAGGAACACCCGTGCTGGAGACGGGCCATGCTCGAGGGGATGGAGTCCATAGAAGAAAACAAGACTTGGGAACTTGTTGATCTTCCTACAGGACACAAGCCCATTGGCCTCAAATGGGTGTTCAAGGTGAAGAGGGACGAGCATGGGGAGGTGGTGAAGCACAAGGCTCGATTGGTGGCAAAAGGCTATGTCCAATGGCAAGAAATAGATTTTGACGAGGTATTTGCTCCTGTAGCTCGTCTCAAATCTGTTCACTTGCTTCTTGCAGTTGCTGTGCACAAGGGGTGGGAGGTACACCACATGGACGTGAAGAGCGCCTTCCTAAACCGCGACTTGATGGAGGAGGTGTACGTCTCCCAACCCGCTGGCTTCATCATCGACGGAGCCGAACACAAGGTGTATCTGCTCAAGAAGGCTTTATATGGACTTCGTCAGGCGCCTAGGGCCTGGAATGCCAAGCTCAACGATAGCTTGCTATCGCTTGGTTTCCAGAAGAGTACGAGCAAGCACAATATCTATTTCCGTGGTGCTGAAGATGAGAAGCTCATCATCGGCGTTTACGTCGACGATCTCATGATCACAGGAGGGGGCGATCTCAATAAGTTCAAGGGGGAGATGATGAAGAGGTTCAAGATGAGCGACTTGGGTCTCTTGTCATATTATCTTGGCCTAGAGGTGCGACAAGCTGATGCACGGATAAGCGTTGGGCAGGCGGCCTACGCTTCCAAACTTGTCTCTAAAGCTGGCCTAGAGGGATGCAACCCCTGTGCATTCCACATGGAGCAAGGCCTCAAGCTTTACAAGACAAGTGATAGTCCGTTGGTGCATGCAACGGACTATAGGAGCTTGGTGGGATGCTTGCGATACTTGGTGAACACACGTCCCGATCTTGCCTACTCGGTCGGGTACATGAGTCGGTTTCTGGAGGAGCCCAAGGAGGAGCACTTTGCTGCAGTCAAACGTATTGTACACTATGTAGCGGGTACAATCAACTATGGAGTCTTCTATGCAAGAGGAGGAGACATGGAGCTTATTGGGTACTCAGATAGTGACTATGCAGGAGACGTAGAGGACCGCAAGAGCACAAGCGGGGTGCTGTTTTGTCTTGGAAACAGCCCCATTTCATGGCAGTCCTGTAAGCAGAAGGTGGTGGCCTTGTCCTCATGTGAAGCAGAATATATCGCAGCAGCTCAAGGGGCATGTCAAGGTGTATGGATGGCACGGCTGATGGAGAACTTAGCTGAAAAATCAAAGGCGTCGATGCTGCGGGTTGATAACAAGTCAACTATAGACTGAGCGAGAACCCGGTACACCATGACAAAAGCATGCACATCGATGTCAAGTACCACTACATACGGGAGTGTGTGGACAGTGATACTATTGTGCTTGAGCAGATCTCCACCCAAGACCAAATGGCGGACATCTTGACCAAGGCACTTGGAAGACAGAAGTTCATGGAGATGAGAAGAAGAACCAGGATCCTAGAAGTGGGCCAGTGTGAGGATCAGGAGGCGGATGTGGGTTGATCTGCCCCTGGCCCAGGGCGGCCACAACTGGGCCGTGTGGGCTGATCTGCCCCTGGCCCAGGCCGGATCCCCTTCTAGAAGAAATTAGAGTTTAGTCTTCTTAGAGATGGAATTAGAGATACACTAAAAGATTGAGTTGTAATAGATCAAGACTCTTGTAAGGGGGCTATATAAAGAAGCCAAACACCCCAGTTTTAGATGAGATCAATAAAGTACTTCTCCTACCTCTGCCCTAGCCGCCGCCTAGCCTCTGCCCTAGCTGTCGCCTCTCTTCCTCCAGCCCAAGCCGTCGCCTAGCTTCTGCCCTAGCCGCCACCAGAGGCTAGGATTAGCCGCCGCCGCTTAGCCTCAGCCCTAGCTGCCGCCTCCCTGATCTCCCTCCTCTGAACCCCCTGTTCTCTCTTTTGTTCTGCGTCTCCAGCTCCAGAAACAGGCTGCAACAATCTGTTCTTCTCCTAAACATATCTGCTAGAACAGATCAGCAAGAACAACACCTAGGAGAGGTGCTGAACTGTCTGGAACAGGACAGTTTTTGGTTGATCAAGCACCGAAATTGCAACAGCATCAAGGTGACACACCATCCCGGCACACACGCCTCCGCTTCCGTACGCCGCTGAAGCAGATGCAACCCCCAAGTGGTGAGATGCGAGCTTGGGAACGGTCGGTCGCAACGACGGTATCGTCCTTGTCGTAGTTGAATTTACCAGGTGCAGAGATATCTCGTTCTATGTGGGTTTGACAATTTTACAAAGGCCCTGTTTGGTTTGGCTTAAAATCAGATTATTGGTCAGATTAAGCAAAAATCCCACCCAAACAGTCTGCTTAAAAATAGATTATCTCCTAAGCCGATTATTTGAGAAGCCCCAAAACAACAGAAAACTCGATTTTGTGAAACGCGGCCCATCCATCGCGTTCTACAGAATCCTCAGTGGTTTCCTTCGCTACCTTCGGGCTCGGTCCTCAGGCGCCGCCGCAGCTTCCCTCGGCCTCTTCTCTGCCGCAGCTACTACTTCCTGCGGCCTCTCCTCCCGCCATGAAGAGCAAGAAGCTGCTCCTCTCGCTGCCAGCTCCCGTACAGGTTGCTCCTCCGGCTGCTTCTCCCTGCCGCCGTTAGCTTTCCTTTGGTTTGCATCTGTATGCTTGTTGTTCTCTGCAAGCAGCTGCTCCTCCGGCCAGGTCGCGCGCCCATCCTCTAGCTTCCCATCTCGCAGCGCAGGCTCCCGGACCGAAGGCTCCCACTGCCATCTCCCGCGGATTCGTGTTGAGCTGCCGCCACGACGACAAATGTTTGATAGTACTGGGATTTCATTGCTATCAGTACTAGTATTTTTCAGATTACAGTGAACTCCCGACAATTTATGCTCGCATTGCTTGTGATTTCAGAGCATTAGGTTGATTGTAGTTTATGCATGTAGTACTTTGGATAAAAAAGTGGCATAGAAAAGTTCAGATCTTATAAATTGTTGCAGTGTAGATATCATGGTGTACTCTTGATTGGAATGTTTGAATGTAGAACTGTGGATAAAAATGCTGTTTATTGGTACATTGCATGTAGAACTGTGGATAAATAATACTAATGGGTGTTTTGCGTGATGCTATTGCTGCTGCTATGTGTGAGGAATAAATATAATACAAAAAGCTTTTATTATATAATAATTTTTTCTTTGCTAATTATTTGTTGATTATTACCATCTTGTGTGCATTAGCATAGTAAATACCAAAATATACAATATTTTAAACAAAATATCTTTCATTAATACTGTAACTACTAGAACGTACACATTTAAGTAATAAAATTAAGCTATCATGAGCCTCAGGGGCATAATAGTCATTTTACATATAAACCAGAAAAATATCTATTAAAATAATCAGATTTGTCAAACACCTAGATTATCTTCTAAGCAGATTATCTAGAACGTGGCTTATCAGAAAATCTTGATTCTGTGATAAGCGAGTCTGTAAAAAGCGGAACCAAACAGGGCCAAAGTAAGTTGTTCATCAAAGCTCACCGCTAGACTGGTGATGCTTCTGCCGGTTCAGAAACAAAAGCAAGGATGTAATCCTGTTGCTGTCGCGGGAGCAGCGGCCGGTTCAGAAACAAAAGCAAGGATGTAATCCTGTTGCTGTCGCGGGAGCAGCGAAGTGTTCGGGGGTAAAGGAGAGAGAAGTGGCAGCGAGAAGCCATGTCGTGTCCCTCACTTTATCCGACAGCGCCAGCAGAGGATAGAGACACATCGAGATTGGTGAGAGCAAACACGGTTCTAAAATGGCGGAAACTTCAATCTGTAACTGGTGTGGGCCTGTCCGCCAGCCCACTAGATCCGTCCCATTAAAAACATGCTAACAGGTAAAGCAGCAACCCACAAATTTACTGGCGGTGTAAAGTGGGCTTCGTCGCTCGGTCAGCTGGACACTGCTACCGTGCGCGCGCGAGGCCACAACACACACATGCGCCTGCAATGCCGGCTCAAGTCGAAGCGGAACCCTAGCACCACCGGCATTGGATCTCAGTATCTCACCGCTCACTGGCGCTGATAGGCCGTGGGCGGGCTCCTCACGACCTCCCAGACGTGAGCAGATCTCACCTTGCACCAGCGCAGAGCCGGTAGGCGGGCTCCTCCCCGACGCCGGGCCGCCGCCGCCTTCGCCGTCACTCTCCTAGCCGCTGCGCTGTTCTTTTCTTTCTCTCCCGCTATGCCGCTCTCCCTACAGCACCCACCCCGTCCTACGACCACCGCCTCCCCACCCTCGTTGACATCACCCTCATCCATGCCGCCAGAGACAAGGGCGCCGTGTGCTTGGATGGCACACCGCCCACCTACCATTTCCAGCCAGGATTCGGGGACGGGTCAGACAAATGGCTCCTCCACTTGGAAGTATTCTTTCTTCTCTTGATCTATGCGACTTGATCGGTACCTCTAAAACTATCTTCACCTCCATCAGGGTGGAAGTTGGTGCCCCGGTAGGTGAGCTCCTCCCGATCCGAAGCACCAGGCACACCTCCCTATCCCCTATCATTTGCACACAAGCTCGATCTGCTGGAAGCCGTCCACACCAAAGTGACAAAGTCATTGATTTGGTATGTCCTAATAACCATCTGGTCCTCAGACCATGAGCTGTCCATGTTAGTATTCATCTCAATGCCTCAATGTCTTATGTTAGTATTCATCTCATGTTCAGTAGAAACTTCCATCTTATGATTCCAAGGTTAATGGTGCTTGTTGCTGCTGTGTGACCAATTTGTCGCAAGCTAATGCACATTTGTGTGATGTTCTAGTAGTATGTTAGGATGCTTTATCTTGGACAATGTTCAGATTCAACATGAGATTATTTATATATGCCAGTACTATGCTCCTGAAGATATATGCTTGGTCTTAGGTGTGCCATTAGCTAGTACCCTCTCCTGTCTTTTGTTTCTTTGTCGCTAGACTATGTCAACTGAATTCTTATAAATTTGAATCTAGTTAATAACTGAAACTTCTGCCCTGTTTTCATCAGAATCTTAGCTACTTAAGTCAGTGTTATTCCTAAAGCTTTTGGTGTGCTTTTATTTAATACAAAAGATGTCGATACCATCTCAGCAGAAAGAGATTGGGGGCTTAATGATGCCAACACAGCAGTTGCAAGAAGTTGGGGGCTCTCCAACGATCTCTTCACATATTAACTCTTCACCGTTAAAGTGAAAAAGGCATACAACAGCTAATTTACACCCGACTGCAAAGCGAGTGAAGTCTCCAACAGCAAGGAATACTAAAAAGGGATGCGATGACGATCTCCCAATGTTGGGATGCAAGTGAGGTCACTAGTGATGACAAGCTCACCCAAGATGAGGTTGCTAGTGTCTCCTATGGTAGTGGGAGCAAGATCTCTAGCACATCCATCACGCCCTAGAGGAGCTGCTTCACCAGAGCCTACGCAGAGGTCTCCACCAAGGTCACCTATGCCACCATTATCTTTGTTTCCGGAAGCAAGAAGTCATTCAAATATTTGTGGTGAGTGTTTCCTTTACAGATTCCTAGTATATATTTCTACAGTTTGCTTGTAGATGAACTTAGTCTTGCATTGGTCACTCATCTTCTTTTATTTTTGTTTGCAGATGACATTCATGGGACTTCAGCAAATGGCAGTAAACCACGTAAACTTAGATCAACATGGAAGGAAGTAGAGCCGATTTACCATCATGGAAAACTCAGACAAGGTCACTGCAGATATTGCAATGAAATATTTCCCGCTGCACGAAGCTCAGGAACAAGTCACATTAAGAGGCATTTGAGTATTTGTCAAGAAAGGGCCAAAATCCATGACATGGTAAAGCAGTTGCAACCTTCAACATTACCAGATGAAGCAGCTGCTCTAGCAGATTGGAAGTTTGATCCTCAAAGGACTAGGGGGCAGCTGGTAAGAATGACCGTCCTTCATGAACTTCCATTTTCACTTGTTGAATATGATGGGTTCATAAAATATTCAGCTAGCTTGAACCCATTATTTAAGCTAGTCAGCAGAACAACAATAAAATTGGATTGATTTAAGTTTTTCAGAATCACCGATCAGTGTTAAGAAACACCTTTAAGGGTTGTAATTCTAGAGTTTCACTTACAGCTGATGCTTGGACATCCAAGGGAAACATAAGTTATTTTTGTATCACATGTCACTACATAGATGCTAGCTGGAAGGTTCAGAAGAAAATTCTAAGGTTTTGTTATATCAAAACACCGCATGATGCTTTAAACCTCTATAATGTAGTGTTGAAGACTATCCAATACTATAATATTGAGGATAAACTCTTTAGTGTAACATTAGATAATGCCTAAGTTAACACATCAATGATAGGCTCACTGGGTGAGCATATTTTCACAAGACAGATGTTGTTCTGTAGTGAGCTGTTTCATGTTCGTTGTGCTGCTCATGTCCTCAATCTCATTGTCAAGGATGGTATGCAAGCAATAGAGGGTGTCATAAACAATTTTACGAAAAGTGTGAAGTACATGAAGTCTTCTCAGTCCAGAAAGGAAAAATTTGAGGATATTGTTGTTAAGATAGGCATATCTTGCAAAAGACACCCTTCACTTGACGTGCCAACACGTTGGAGTTCAACATATCTCATGCTAAAGCTAGAAATACCTCTAAGGGCAGCTTTTCATGAGTTTGGAGTATAAGATCTGAGCTACATGTACCGCCCGTCGACTATAGAGTGGGAAATGGTCGAGGTGGTTTGTAGCTTGCTAAAGGTCTTCAAGAAAGGCAATAAAGCTGTCTCTTGTTCAGAATACCCAACTTCCAATCTTTATTTTCATCAAGTTTCGGAAGTTAGACAAGTGTTGAAAGAGGGAGCATTAAGTACCAACACATTTGTTACATCCATGGTTAGAGAAATGCAAAATAAGTTTGACAAGTACTGGAAGCTTTCTTATTTGACAAATTGCATACCAGTGGTTCTTAATCCCAGATTCAAGTTTGGTTTTGTTGATTTCTGCCTAAGGCAAGCTTTTGGAGATTGTGCGGACGATCACATCAATAGAGTTGATAACACAATTACAAATTTTCTTTAATGCATACTCTTCTCAACACACAAGGTACATCTGACTTTACTAATCAGCAAGGTGACACCATGTCACCAAGACAATGTTGTCCATTGTCTGATTGGTACAATCATTTAAGTGTTCAAAGCAAGCGAGGGTCAAATGATTTGGATAGATATCTACAAGATGAATGCTTCCCCTATGATGAATAGAGCTTTGATATACTACATTGGTGGAAGATGCATTTACTTAAGTATCCAGTCTTAGCTCGCATGGCTCGTGATGTATTGGTTGTTCCAGCTTCTACTGTGGCATCGAATTCTGCATTTAGAACCTACAGGAGCAGTTTGTCCACTAGCACTATTGAAGCTTTAGTGTGTCTCCAGGACTGGTTTCAGACTGCAGGTATACTCATATTATTAGTTTTACAGTATAGTTTCAGATGCTAAATTCTTAATTTTACAGGCCCATCTTATTCTCATATATTGTCAAGTGAGAACATGGATGTCAGTAATGAAGATATTGATCTCTGATTACTGTAAAGGTAACATATGTTAATTTTAAATGGTATAGAGTGGATTCAGTAATTTATATGTTGTTCTATTTTGGACTCTAAATTATTTTGATGGTCCATATTGTCAAGTTGCCTTTTTTGATAGTTCTGTAATTGGTTTCGAAATTATGCTCAAGTTGAAGCTAACATGTATGCCCTCAGTTTTCCTTGAGCACATCAGTATATGTAGAAGTGTGTTTGGTATTAGTTTAGAAATTGATTATTATGATCAGTGCTAAACCTTTTGTGAGGGTTGCCCCTCAACAACAGGATCATATTCGAGTGGTGCCATGCGCTGTGACACAGGATTGCACATCAACAAGACTTTAATAAAATATGTCAGGATCTCTATAAATGAAAGACTTTGTAAAAAGAGCTTGTATGTAAACCAGGGCTTGCCTGTTTTGCAGGTAACTAAGTATATAAATCAGTTAGTTGATGATCACTTGAGGCTTGATCACTTGATCACCTTACTCTTTGATCTCCACTTTAATTACTTCACAATCTTCCACGTCGATGCTACACGTTATGTATATGCACATGTATGTAATTGTAAATCTTTTGCTATCAAGGTCTAATGACGAGTTAAAACTGGAATTCTATTTAAGAATTTGAAATGGAACTGGTGCTAGTGGGTGGGGTTGGGTTTACCACTTGTGATAAAGTATTAAGTGCTTTGCCTAATTAGTGTATTTTTACCTAAGCAAAGTATACTGAAAAGTACTGATCCAGAGCTCAAATTTAGTTGAAAATTTTCATGTAAGTTCCTTGTCACAAGAAAGTATTCTGGACCAAAAATTAACACTTTTCACTGCGTAGTTTTTCCAGAACGATTTACTAAGCAATTAAGCAAAAAGGAATTAATTCTGCAGTAACCTACCCTGTCCATGTAAACCAAGTGAACTAAAATTTCACATATAGTTCATAGAGAATGCAGGAATTTTCCTAGGATTTTTGGAGCTAAGAATTGTCCAGAACTGATTTTTCAAGTGTGAGACTTTTCTGAAAAAGTTTCTGTATTTATTTGAATACAGCAACTTGTAATCTGAATTCTCCTACTTAATTACGCTCTAAATGAGCTGAAATTTTTACAGTAGTTCAATAATATACTAAGGAATATTCTGAAAAGTTTTGGGGAGTTTTGGATGAACCAAACTCCTTCTAAATTTTTTTACTGAAACAATTTAAAGAATTTTCCAGAATTTATTATTGACTTTCATATAAATTGGGTTGCATACATGGGTAGAATTTTTCAATCTGAACCTAACCCAATTTGAATTACCTAATTTTGAGTTCTCTAGCCACAGTTATGCTCTTCTAAAGTTTGCACAAAAGCTGCAATTCAAATTAACCCGGAAAAATTTCAAATGTCTGACAGTGGGGTCCGGGCTACGTGGCACGTTCTGGGAGAAGGACACACGAGGTTATAGAGTCTTTTGCATTATCACATTGATCCAGTGCAACAGGAAATCCCAATTGAATTCTTCCTCTCACTGACAGCGGGCCCGACCCCTTCTTCAACCTCCGACCATCATGCGCGTCCCCGCACCGCCCCCTCGCCGGAGCTCATCGGGGCTCGCTCTCCCGACCACCCCCAGGCCCTAAACTTTCCGCAAGACCCTATCCCGATGTAAAGAACATATGGGTGCAGTCTCCTCGAGCCGGGCAAGGCCTCCAACCTAGCTCGCGACGAGCGGCGGCTAGAAACCGACTCCGGCGACGTTGGCCCGACGCCCTAACCCCTCAAACTCGATGAACTTCGGCCCTACAGCACCAGTGGAGCATGTAGATCATTGACGTGCATGCAAATTGGATCGGTAGAAGCTCTAACTAGGGTGTCATCGTGCACCCAACGGTTCCCGCCGTTGGTGCCGCTAGGAAAACATGAAATAGGCCGGCTACAGAGGTTTCCATGTTAGGGTTGCGAAGAGAAGATGTTCCTTATCAAGTCTAGCTCGTGCGTGTACAATTTGGTGAACTCTAAGCGAGTATTGATCGAGAATTCGGAGGTTTCTTACCCGCAGGTAGTTTTGCACCGGCCGAACGAAGAGTCTGAAATTCACCGGCGACGAGCCACAGTTCGGTCTAAAAGTAGGAGGAGAGAAACACGAGGCATTGGCGCATCCAAGGGTGCTCTTGCTCGGGCGTGAGAAGCTCCCAGTAGGGCTGTCCACGTGAGCAGCACTCCTCGGTTGCTTTCGGTTGTCGCACGAAGATGAGGTACTCGGAGTTGGGAAGGCCGAGCTCGCTCGGTGGCGTGTCGAGGATGTAGAGGGAAGATTCCCGGTGCCTTTTTGCACTTCACTGTAATGGTCCCAAAAATATGAATACACAGAATATGAAGTTTGAATGCAAGTTGGTTTCATATGTGTGAAAATTAGGACTTGTTTAAACATTTTCATATGTGTTGATACACATGAGAGCTCTCTTCACACAAGTTCAATTATTTATTTGATTGCTTGGAACCAAAGGGGATTTGAACCCAAGGTGGGAAGTTCTCATGTGTGTGAGAAAGTTAAATTCAGATTTCAGGACAAAATTTGTTCAAATCAAATTTCAAATGAGGGCAACACAATGGTAATGCAAACGATCGTGTTAAAAAGCTCATTTGCAGCAACCAAACCAAAAATCAAGTTTCATATTTGAATTCCTTAGGTCCAAATTAGTGGGCATGCAAAGTTTCATGAATTTTTGAAATGTTTTGCTATCCAATTTCCAAATGGACTTAAATGTGCAATGAATTCAAATACACATTTGAATTTGGATGAAACTTGCCCAATTATCCAAATGCAGTTCAGTTCTCAACTCCACAATTGTTTTTCATCATTTTCTAAATTTTGGAGATCTTTAGAGGATAAGAGGGAGCTGACTTGTGGGACCCACATGTCATTGGGGCAGTAACTTGCAATTGAAGTTTCAGTCCTCAATCTCTGCTTCTCCACTCGATAGCCACCGAGACAGAGCTGCAGTTTCACCGGGCGACACCGAGGGCAGGCCGAGGACACCTCTCACCGTTTTCTCTCGCGCTGGAGAGCTGTCTGGGTGCTCATTACTCGTTGCCGTACTCCTTTTTGCCCTACACCGAAGTATTGACTCTGTTTCCCTTCTCTCTCGCGCTCAAGAACAGAGACGCCGCCGCCACACCTTAGTAGCTCGGGAGCCGGCGTTTCATCACATGCAAGGCCTCGGTGAAGAGCAAAACAGCATTAGGGCATCGTCCTCGACTTCCTTGACACAAAACTGAGTACTACCGGTCTCCCCAACACCGAGCAAAATGCTCTCTCACGGCGGCCGAGCGCCACCGAAGGTGGAGGCTCACGTGGACAGCCCAACCCATGGCTTTTCACGCCCAAGCGAGGATGCCCAGAGGAGCTCTAGGATCACGTGCTGCTCACCTACGAAGATCAAAACAAACCAATGATCGTCGACGGTGAATTTTGAAGTTTTCCTCTGATCGGTGCAAACCGACCCGCGGGTATGAAACCCCAAAATTCCCGATCGTTATTCATTTTTAGTGCACAAAACTGAGCGCAGACAAGCTAAACTAGGTAGGCAACATCTTCTCTTCGCAACCCTAGCACGAAACTACACGTAGCTGGACTATTTGGAGGTTTTTCGACGGCGCACAGTGAGAACCTAATTAGAGCCGATCCCGGTTCGTTTGGAATCCATGTCAAGCTCTTCCATGTTCCAATGGTGCTGTAGAGCCCTTTGCTCGAGCGGTTAGGGTGCTAGAGCGGTCGGATGATGGCGCCGAAGGTGTACTGAGCCGCCGCGCCGTCGCTAGCCATGGTAAAGGCCTGGCCGGCTTGCGGAAGCCTCACCATCGTGCTCAGTGTGACGGGTTAGGGGCTGGCGGCGAGTAGGAGCTCGCGAGGAGGCCGGGAGAGTGAGCCCCGGTGAGCTCCAGCGAGGGGCGGCGCGGGCGTGCGTGGGAGTTGTCCAGAGGTTGAAGAAGGGGTCGGGCCCGCGTGTCAGTCACTCGGTTAGAAGGGGATGGATCTTCTGTGGTGCCGGATCAATGTGTGACATCGCGCGAAAGATTCTGTGGCTCCGTGTGGCATTGCTGAGGAAGCACCACGTAGTCCTGGACCCCACCGTCAGAGTTTAAACTTTTCCCCGAGTTTATTTAAAATCCAGATTTCCATCAAATTTTAGAAGACCATATCTTTGCTAGGGAACTCCAAATTTAGTGATTAAAATCGGGTTAGATTCAGGTTGAAAAACTCTATCCAAATATGCAACCCAATTTATATGAAAGTCAATAAATAATTCTGGAAAATGCTTTAAATCTTGTCAGCAAAAGAATTTTAGAAGGAGTTTTGTTCATCCAAAAACCCTCAAATTTTGCCAGAATAGTCCTTATGATGCTACTGAAATCCTGTAAAATTTTCAACTCATTTGGAATTGATTAGATTAGGAGAATTCAAATTACAATTTACTGAATTCAAATGTATACAGAAACATTTCAGAAAAAGCCCAAACTTGAAAATTCAGTTCTGGGCAAACCTTATGTCCAAAAATCTTAGGAAAATTCATGCGGGCTCTATGAACCATAATTGAAATTGTAGTTCACTAAGTTTGACATGAACATGTGAGTTACTTCAGAATTAATTCTGTTTTTCTTAATTGCTTAGAGAATTGTTCTGAATAAACCACCCAATGAAAAGTGCTAGTTTTAGTCCAAAACACTTTCTTGTGACAAGGAACTCACATGAAAATTCTCAGCTCCATTGGAGCACTGGATAATCACTTTTCTGTTTATCCTCTTTAGGTGATTAAAACACAAGTGAGGAATGCACTTAGCCTTGATCACCTTTGCTTAATCCAAACCCAACCACTAGGACCAGTGTCATTTTAAATTCTTAAACAGAGTTCCAGTTTCTAACTCGTCATTAGACCTCGTTAGCAAAAGCTTTACAATTAAATACTTGTGCATATTCATAACGTGTAGCTTCAACGTGAAGATTGTGAAGTAATTGAAGTGGAAGTCAAAGAGGGAGGAAAGCAAGTGATCAAGCCTCAAGTGATCATCACTAACTGAAAATTATATATATATTCTTAGTCACTTGCAAAACAGGCAAGCCCCGGTTTACATTCAAGCAATTTTATAAAGTCTTTTCATTTCTAGAGATCATAGCTTTGAATTATTGATTGCATTAGGTCTAGATGATATTGAAGATCCAATTGCATGACCATATTAACCAAGGAGAGAAAGGGTAGATTAGCACCTCCTCGAGTGGTTTTGGGCTACACTAAATGTTAGTTTGTAAGGACCGGTAGAAGTCGAGTAGTTGGAATCTACTCGCGAGTTTAGGGATTGGTTTCATCGGAGCGGGTCGTGTATAGAATCATTGAGTAAAGCTCACAAGTAAGAAATGGAGACTGGGCAGGGAGATTGAGATGCAGCATGTTGCGAAGCGTGCGTGCATAGCCCTGCCTGTGTCGGTTAAGGCCCGTCCGTACTTGGCCCTGTTCGACAAGTTTGAGTTGTGTATGTAAAGGTCCCAACAATATGAATACAAATAAACTCATGTTTGCAAAAAGTTGGTTTCATATGTATGAAAAATGGGACTTGTTTAAAAATTTTCACATGTGATAATACATATGGGAGCTCTCTTCACACAAGTCAATTATTTAATTGAAACTTGGAACCCAAAAGGGATTTGAAATCCAAGGTGGAAATGTCTCTTGTGTGTGAGAAAGTTTAATTCAGATTTTGGAATAAACTTTGTTCAACTCAAATTTCAAATGAGGACAACACAATGAATTTTAAACTGTTGTGTTAAAAATCTCATTTGCAGCAGCCAAACCAAAAATCAGGTTCCATATTTGAATTCGTTAGGTCCAAATTAGTGGGTATGCAAGGTTTCATAAATTTTTGAAATGTTTTGCTATCCATTTTCCAATTGGATTTAAATTTACAAAGAATTCAAATACATATTTGAATTTGGATGATATGTGCCCAATTATCCAAATGCACTTCAGTTTAGAACTTCCCCCAATTGAATTTCATCATTTGCCAATTTTTGGAGGATTTGAGAGGATAGGGGGGCAGTGGGACCCACTTGGCAGTAGTACTCAAAAGATCAACAGTGGAGGTGAGTCTCTGTTTTGCTTCTCCCGGGAGATCAACAGCGAGGGTAGCCGACGCCAGCGCTTACCGCTTGGTCGACCACAGCTCACTCGAACCGCCTCAGCTGAGATTTGTGTACCCTCTGCCGTGCTCTTGTTGCCCACAGAACCGAGACCCCGAGGCCTTCTTCTCTTCCTCGCGCACACGAGAAGAGAGGCTGCCGCACCCCGTCGATTGCTCGGCCACCCACCAGCTCGCGTGCAAACCTCGGCAAAGTAGCAAAACAACACCACAGCAACTTCCACGACCTCCTCGCACCATCACCGAGTGAGCTCAGCCGCCCTACACCGAGAACACCTCTGTCTTGCGGCGGCCGAAAACATCCGCAGCTTCGGTCCTCCGTGGACAGCTCACTCCAGAGCCTCGCACGGCCAAGCAAAGGTACCCACATGAGCGCTAGGGTCCCGAGCTGCTGACCTCCAAAACTCAGCCTGAGTTGTTGCTCATCGCCGGTGAATTTCCGATTCTTCTTCCGGCCGGCACAAAACGACCTGTGAGTAAGAATTAGTTAAATTCACAATCAATATTCCGTTCTAGTGCACCAAACTGAGCTCAAACGAGCTAGACTCGATGGCGAACAAGTTTGCTTCGCAACCCTAGCTTGAAAACATCTGTAGCCGGCGTATTTGAAGGTTTTCTGACGGCGATCGTAGGGGAAGCCATCGGGTGCACGGTGAGATCGTGGTTAGAGTCATTCCCGGGCCTTTTCACCAACATGCCGAGCTTCTCCAGCCATCACTGATGCTGTAGGGTCGTTTAAGTGGGCATTTGTCGGGCTAGCACGTCAGGGCGACGCTGCCGAAGGGGAGCCGAGCCACGGTGCCGTCGCGGGCAATATTGGAGCCGTCACCGGCTCGGGAAACCCCCACCAACGTGTTCAGCGCGATGGGTTAGGCCCTGGCGGAAAGCAGTAGCTCGGGAGACGGCCAGGGAGATGAAAACCAGCAAGCTCCGGCGAGCTCGGCGGCACGGGCACGCGGGAGCCGAAGGTGGAAGATGATGGCGCCCGGGCCCGCTGTCAATGAGAAGGGAGTAGAGCTGGGATCCTCTGCGGCACCGGATCAGACTGTGACAGCGTGGGAAATAACCCTGTGGCCCATGTGGCTTTGTTCCAGCACGTGACACGTGCCCCCTGGACCCACAGTCAGGTTTAAACTTTTCCCGGTTTAAATTGAATTACAGATTTTCCCCAAACTTTAGAAGAGCATAACTTTTGCTAGGAAACTCCAAATTTAGTGATTCAAATTGGGTTAGATTCAGATTGAAAAACTATATCCAAATATGCAACCCAATTTGTATGAAATTCATTATTTAATTCTGAAAAATTCTTTAAACTTTTCAGCAAAAGAATTTTATAGGGAGTTTAGTTCATTAAAAAATCCTCAAATTTTGTCAGAATATTCTTTATTGAACTCCTGTAATAATTTCAGCTCATTTGGATTTGATTTGATTAGGAGAATTCAGATTTCAAGTTGCTGTGTTCAAATGAATACAGAAACATTTTCAGAGAATTTCCAAAACTTGGAAATTCAGTTCTGGGAAATTCGTAGCTCCAAAAATTCTAGGAAAATTCATGCAGGCTATATGAACTATAATTGAAATTGTAGTTTGCTAAGTTTGAAAATAACATGTGTGTTACGTCAGAATTAATTCCTTTGTGCTTAATTGCTTAGATAATTGTTCTGAATAAACCACTCAATAAAAAGTGCTAAATTTTGGTACAGATGACTTTCTTGTGATAAGGAACTCACATGAAAATTTTAAGATCCATTGGAGCTCTGGATCATCACTGTCCTGTTTAACCTCTTTAGGAGGATTAACACATAAGTGATGAAAACACTTAGCACTTGAGTCCTTTACTTAAACCCAAACCCAAAATTTAGCACCAGTGTCATTTTAAATTCTTAAACAGAGTTCTAGTTTTTAAACTTGTCATTAGAGCTTATTAGCAAAAGGTTTACAATTACATACATATGCATATTCATAACGTGTAGCATCTACGTGAGGACTTGTGAAGGAAGTGAAGTGACATTTCAAAGACAAGGTGATCGAGTGATCAAGCCTCAAGTGATCTACACTAACTGATTGTAATCTTAGTCACCTGCAAAACAGGCAAGCCCCGGTTTGCATTCGAGCAGTTTTATAAATTATTTCCATTTCTAGAGATCATAGCTTTGAATGTTTGATTGCATTAGGTCTAGTTGATGTTGAAAACCCAATTGCATGACCAGAATTACCTAAGAGAAAAAGGGTAGATTAGCACCTCCTCGAGTGGATATGGCTGCGCTAAATGTTGGTAGGAAAAGTTCGGTAGAAGTCGAGTAGATGGAATCTACTCGCGAGTTTAGGGTTTGGTTTTATCAGAGCGGGTCAAGAATAGGAACATTGAGCAAAGTTCACACTTAAGAAATGGAGACCTGGCAGGGAGGTTTAGATGCAGCAGGCTGCGGACCGTGCGTGCATAGCCCTGCCTATGTTGGTTAAGGCCCGTCCGTACTTGACCCTGTTGGACAAGTTTGAATTGTGTACCGGGCGCATACTGGCTATATGGGACCCAGGAAACCGATGTACCTTGTGAGATCCACATTGGAACTTTTCTAACGTCTTAGGCTTTCGGCGTTAGGATAGCAGGAGGTAACTCGCTCAAGAACATATAACTGTGGGTATGTACCTTGAGGAAGCATGCTATTCGGGGCAGTTAGACTACGTCCTGTGTGGAAGAACTTGGGAAAGGTGGCCGCGTACAACATCAGTCGAGGTTGCTGCCGGCAACTCGGAGTATGGGTGTACGTGTCGTGTAGTCCGGACATGCACTGATTTGAATCACCGATGCTCGCGGTCATATGAGTATACTTGCCCACTGCGTCTTGACGTAGTAAGAACTTAATTGATTTCCTTTGAACTTGATAAGGCCGTGATGTAACTTGTATTGCAATCATGCTTGAAGTAGAGATAGGCTAATTAAACTTTACTTGACTTTGTGCCAGAAGCATCGCATCAAAGTGTTTCTTGTTTGATTGTGGAGTTGCGATGCTGTTCGGCTCAAGGTCTTTACAATGAGGCTTAAAAATCTGAAAGTTAAGGATCAACTGTAGGCGAGTCCTTTATGCAAAGTTAGGTAACCCATTTCAATCCGTCGTGCATGTAGAGTTTCTTATTTAGGAGACACGGATCAGTCTTGCTGAGCCTATGTGCTCACGTTTGCTATATGAGTGGTTTTGCAGGTTAACATCGACGCTTATGAGAAGGTTGTCCGGTGAGACTTGGAGACTTCCAAGTCGTGTAACACATGGAGAACCCAGCCGCTGCAATGTCTTCGTGTTGCTAGCGAGAGGAGTCCGCGGGCTGGACCTCTTCTCGAGTGCTCATTAGTTATTCGACTTGAGCTGACTATAGTCTTCCGCTGTAGCTATTTGATGTAAATTATTTACAAAGAACCTTTTTAAGCTTCCGCTTTTGATTTATGTAATGCATGTTTCTTTATAAGTGTGCTGTTGGGTGCCGCACAACACGACACCACCCAATGTAATTCCCGGGCGAGTGGCACGACCCCGTGAATGAACAGGTGACCGGCATTGTCAGTGTACCGGGCGCATGCTGGCTATGGGACCCAGGAAACCGATATACCTTGTGAGATCCACATTGGAACTTTTCTAATCAGCTTAGGCTTTCGGCGTCAGTACAACAGGAGGTAACTTGCTCAAGAACATATCACTGCAGGTATGTACCTTGAGGGAGCTTGCTGTTTGGGCCGATTGGACTGCGTCCTGTGTGGAAGAACTTGGGAAAGGTGGCTGCGTACAACATCAGTCGAGGTTGCTGCCGGCAACTCAGAGTATGGGTGTACGTGTCATGTAGTCCGGGCGTGTACTGATTTGAATCACCGTCGCTCGTGGTCATATGAGCATACTTGCCCACTGCGTCTTGACATAGTAACAACTGAAGTGAATTCCATTACATTTGATAAGGCTTGTGTTTTAAATGGTATTGTAACCATGCTTGTCTTAGAGATAGTGCCAATTAAACTTTACTTTACTTTGTGCAAGAAGCATCGTAACAAAGTGTTTCTTGTTTGATCGTGGAGTTGCGATACTGTTCGGCTAAAGGTCTTTAAAATGAGGCTTAAAATCTGAAAGTTAAGGATCAACTGTAGGTGAGTCTTTTATGCAAATTCAGCTAACCTATTTAAATCCGTCGTGCATGTAGAGTTTCTTGCTTAGAGGATACGGATCAGTATTGCTGAGCCTATGTGCTCACGCTTGCTATATGAGTGGTTTTGCAGATTAACATCGATGCTATGAGGAGGTTGTCCGGTGAGACTCGGAGACTCCCGAGTCGTTTAACACATGGAGAACCCATCCGCCGCAGTTGTCTCCGTGTTGCTAGCGAGAAGAGTCTGCGGACTAGACATCTTTTCGAGTGCTTAGTAGTTATTCAACGTGAGATGATTATAGTCTTCCGCTGTAGCTTTTTGATGTAAATTATTTACAAAGAACACTTGTAAGCTTCTGCTTTTGATTTATGTGATGCGGTTTTCCTTATATGTGTGCTGTTAGGTGCCGCATATCACGGCACCACCCAATGCGATTCCCGGGCGACTGGCATGGCCCCATGATGGTGGTCAGGCCCTGTCAGCATGGTAGCAGAGCTTATGTCGGAAAATCATGCATCTTACTTTATTAGCTTAATATGAAGGTGGCAACCTAACTTACTTGCTTATGTTGGAAAATCATGCATCTTAGGACGTTCTATGTCTTGGGAGGGGGGTGCATGTATGCGCTATCCACCAGTGCGCACAAGCTTAAGGGTGGAGCCTCACGGGTGGCAGGTAACCCAACCAGATTTAGTATCCTCTACGACTCTTCATGTCCTTTGGAGGTATTCAAGCAACGCCCTTCCCTGGCGTGCTACGGGCAAGTATGGGAGACCCCGTCAAGTGGTTAGTAACGTGAAAATGTAGCTCAAGGCATGTTTGTCTTGAGAACACCCGTGCGAGTGATGACGGACGGGTGTATGGAACTATATTGGAACCGGGTTCGGTGTGCAGCCGAACCTGATGATTGTGTGTGACTTATGCAGGTTTAACTACGAAACCGTAGTACGAGTACCACAAGTTTGCGAGTGACCATTTTAAGGCCACCTATGATACGGATATGCCGGTATAATCCGGTTAGGATTTTCTTTTGGTGAGGCTACGTAGTACCGACATGTCTCTTACGGTGCATCGACACCGTATTAAACTTAGTAATCTTCTTTTCTATGAAGAAATGATTCATGAACTAACTTTCAACTAAAAATGGAAGTTTGAAACAAATATTAGTTACTGAACTCTTATTTTGAGCTAAGATTCAAATGAGAGGATGTTTAGGCTTCAAAGATTTAAAAAACAGAGTGCTCTGTTTCTGGCAGAAATTTTTGCTGGAATTTGGCAGAGCATAACTCTGAGTAGATTTATCCAATTAAGGTGTATGATACAGTTCTGGAAATATTTGTAAGTGATATACAACTTCTCTGTAGACCTCCAGAGCAAAGTCATAATCTAAATTGGTGGAAATTCCAGTTGAAGGCAAACTGCCCAGAACCAGGACAGCAGCAAAACCTCTCTGGATATTTCTGCATTTTAGCCATAACTCTCTGTAGAAAAATCCATACGAAGCCTATGATACACCGTTGGAAAGGTTATGTAATGTGCAACATTGTTGTAGTTCAAATCTTGTTCAGATTCTTATTGTATTTGCATATACAACTGTGATAAAAGTAGCCACATACAAAGGAGATGCTGGCAAAATTTATCCAGAAATTCTGTCAAATTTGGAAAACCATACTTTTGATCCAGAGATGATCTGGGGGCATATGAATACTCGTTGGAAATATATTGAAGTTAAATTTAACTTTTATATTCAACTTGAGTTATGCAAATTCTTTTTATTGGATCAAAATCTGGATTTAGTGCATAAAGGTCTGTTCTGTACAGAAAATAGGACTGGTTATGCCTACTTTAAGGAGTTGTGTAAACATGGATTTTGTTACTGCTTTCATAAAGTTTTAACATATTCACATTTTCATTAGTTTCTCATACTGCTGAGTTCATGTTTAACTCATCTCTAAATGTATTTTGCAGTATGGTTTGTACACGTTCCTCGAGTAAGGCCCGGAGTTCTCGCTGAGGCGGTGATGAATCTATTCCACCGTCGGAACTTCCATCTGCGGGATGGATGGATCTTATGACTCGAGTTGTCGAGTCTAATCAAGAGAACACCAGGCTACTCCAAGAAGCAACTCAAGAGAACACATGCTTACTCCAAGCTTTGGTACAGCAAGACGTACTCCAGAACATGCAACAAGTCGTTCCACCTCGGAACGCTTATCTGGATTTCTTGGCGACTCGACCGCCAATCTTTACGGAAGCTACCGAACCCGTGGAAGCGGATAAATGGCGTCCAAATTTGGAGTCTTCGAGTGTGATGAAATTCAGAAGACATTGTTTGCCTCTCAACAACACCATGGAGCCGCCGGAAACTGGTGGGTTGAACATCTCGCCACCATTCCGGAAGGCCATCAAGTAACATGGAGTGAATTCTGTGAAGCCTTTCGTACTCGTCACATGCCGATAGATATTATCAAGACAAAGCGGGAGAAATTTATGAAGTTGAAATAAGGGGACATGAGTGTCCTTGAGTATGTCAAAAGGTTTAACCATTTGGCTCAATATGCTCCCGAGTATGTGGCGATAGAAGAGGCACGGTGTGATTTGTTCTTCCATGGCCTGAGTGCCATATTACAGGAGAAGTTGGCTGTGTTCAACAAAGGTAATTACACCGACATGGTCGATGCGGCTCTCATCCAAGAAAAGCTGACACTTGAGTGGCAAGCTGAGAAAGAAAAATGAGTGAGATCGAGCAGGCCAGCACAAGTTATGTGCCCCAAAAATACCGTTTGGTGTACCGAACTCCATCCGGTGAAAGATGGAGGCCACCTGTACGATCAACTACTCAGAGGTTGATTACTGGTCAAGTACCCCAACTTGCACCACCTCCACAACAGCAGCATCGGACGGTGGTTTGTGCTCCATCGCTGCAGTTATGTGTACCTAGCATCCAACCGCAAGTCAGCGAAGAACCGGAGAGATATCCGTGTTTCACTTGTCGACGTATGGGCCATTATGCTAGGTATTGTCGGGAGGGAATTCAAGGCTGCGGGTCATCATATTTGCAATATTCAGACCCGTACCTAAATCTGCAGAAAAGAGGGCAGACAAGGGGCAGTATTCACTACACAGTGATGGATGATGTTCCGGAAGGAGAAGCCGCTTTAGCAGGGATGTTTTCTCTGAATCAGCTACCAGTTTTAATTCTCTTTGATTCCGGTGCCACACACAACTTCATTAGCCAATCTTTTGTGGCTCAACATCAGCTCCAAACCACTTCTACAAAGATCCAATACCTCATATCTTCGCCCAGGGGCAGCAGTACCACAAGTGAGATTGTCTCCTGAGCACCTCTTTGTTTGGGGGGTAGAATATACCCCACAACTCTCATTATTCTTGAGGGTTTGAAGATCGACATTATTTTAGGGATGTCGTGGTTGAATTACCACAATGCAGTTCTCGATATCAGTTCTCGAACCATTGAGGTCAACTCGCCACAGCACAATCTTCATATATTATTTCTGGGCCCCAGTCGGCAACAGGTTGCAACATTGAACCACATGGAAACTGTGAAGATAGAGGACATTCCGATGGTACGTGAATATCCAGATGTGTTTCCCGATGATTTTACCGGGCATGCCGGCCGAGCAGGACGGAGAGTTCAAGATTGAACTTGCGCCGGGAACAACACCGATATCATGAAGGCCATACAAGATGGCACCCAATGAACTGGCAGAATTGAAGACACAGCTCAATGACCTAATGAGAAAGGGCTTTATATGACCGAGTTCGTCACCTTGGGGTTGTTCAACATTATTTGTCAAGAAGAAGGACGAAACACTACGGCTTTGTGTTGATTATCGTCCTCTTAACACCGTGACCATCAAGAACTCAGCAGTCCCAAAACCAATCTCATTACCAAGACTCAACAATCCCAAAACCAATCCTAAGACCATACCATAACCATACCAATAACCATCCAATCTAATCATATGAGTTGGCCAGACGCTTGTGACCGTAAGCACGACTATCATGATAGTTTTACACTCTTAAGAGGTTGCACCACTTTACCTACAAGTTTGTGATTTCATCACCCGTTGGCGACTGTTGAACCTCCATTATACCAGTACACAACCGTCGGTGTATGGCCAAGAGATCACAAAATAGCCTTTACAAAGGGGCTACTAGATGTATGGACTCACTAAGGTTTCACCAGCAGGCTCGAATCACCATTCTCCCACCTACGGGGCCCCTCTTGTGCCATGCAGTTGCCAGGGCAGTCCTCTCTCGACTCCCATTCCCCGCGCCTTCCACGGTCCATAACAATCTAGCAACTTACCTAATTAGTCAGCTAAGCCGCACCCATATTTGGCCTCGTGGTGGCACTATTTTCCTATCATGTGCTGGCATGAACCGATCCTTAGATCTACGGCAAGTAAACCACCATCTCATTCTACCACATCCTCAAACCAAGCTTGCCTAGATCTCCCTCGATTCATGTTCATTATCATCATCAAGTTCTTATTATCATTATTCATATGAGTGCAGTAGCTAGACATGTTCTATCTCGGCTTCCCATAACCCGTAAGCTAAGTGAAGCAAAAAGCAAAACGACCATACCCGACTCATCAACTTTCCCGGCGACAAGGGTGGTTAACAAAACTAGTAAACTCCTATAAAAGCGTGTCCCATGAAGTTGACTCAAGCATACATGTTTTCGCAACCAAAACAGTTTTCAAAACATGGGATCAATATGGTCAAGGGGCACTTGTCTTGTTCCTGTGGCTTCTGTTGCTCACGGATCTTAAAGTCTTGGTGTTGTAGTCCTTCGTAGATGGCTTCCTGAGCTTGTACTTCTACTTACGACCATGCACATACAAGATTTACTGCAATCAAACATCATGCACAATCCTTACTCAAGATGCAATGGTGCATATGCATGCTAATCCTATGGTGCTGTTTTTATTAGATCTGTTTGTACGTTTTCTTGCATGTTTTAATGGCTTGCATGGGGTTTTACGATAAACAAAGGTGTAAGGATCAAGTGTGGACGTGGTGATGATCTCGACTCAAGATCTAGATCAATTCCACCGTTAAAAACCGATCAACACGTGATCTGTCCACACGAAAAAGCTTCTGTTCGAAGGGATCGAAGAAACAGATGCAAAGAAACCGCGATGACGTCTTAAGGTGGTAATGGAGATCTACCTTACTTCCTTCGGGGCCTTCTTCCTAGCAATGGCAGCAGGACGACTTGTTGGCTTTCTTCCAGTGACGGCGATCGTGACGGGGCTCGTCGGCGGTCTCAACGGTGGCTGAACTCCGGCGAAGGGTTTTAACTCGGCGAGTTGGGAGCTAGGGACTCTAAGTTGTCGGCTTGGGATGGTGTTACGACCAAGGGGTGTTTCAGGTTCTATTTATAACCGGAAAAAGAAGAGTCCTACTTCGATTGGATTTTCAAAATAAGAGTCCTATTTGATTTGTTTTTGGATCTTAATGACTTACCTTCAATAGGTTTGGTTGCAGTAGCAGCGTGGAAGAAATCATGTCGGTTTTCTCAGTACCGGGTACTCACGCCCAGAGAAAAACATCTTAAGGATGTCGTCCTTCCGCAGGGATGAGCTCCGGAGGCTCCATGTGTCCAGCGTAGGCCGGGCTTTCCTTTTCCTCAGAGGCGAGCTTTGGTTGTGCCGCGTGTCAGGCGGGCGGGACCTCCCTCTTCTTCATGGGCAAACTCCGCGTATGCCAAGCGTCTGGGGGGTGGGACCTCCCTCTCCCTCAGAGGCGAGCTCTGCGTGTGGCACGTGTCTGGTGGGTCGGGACCTCCCCTCTCTCCAGAGGCGAGTTCCGCGTACGCCACGTGTTAGTGCCGGACCTCCTCTTTCTTCGGAGGTGATCTCCGAGAGTGCCACTGTCAGTGCCGGACCTCCCCTCTCTTCGGAGGTGAGCTCCGAGAGTGCCATGTGTCCAGCAGCGTCGGACCTCCCTTCTCTTTGGAGATGAGCTCCGAGGTCGACACTTGTCAGGCAACGTCTTCTCCTCGGAGGTGAGCTCCGAGGACGACACGTGTCCATGGGCCGGACCTCTCGGTAGCGAGCTCCGAGGATGACATGCGTCCAACGGGGTCGGACTTCTCGGAGGCGAGCTACGAGGGTGACATGTGTCTGTCAGTGTCGGACCTCCCGGAGGCGAGCTCTGAGGGTGACACGTGTCTAGCGGGGCCAGACCACATCCCTTCCGCAGGGGTGAGCTCCGAGAGCAACACGTGTCCCGGGGAACTGGACCTCGCTTCTCTGCAGAGGCGAGCTCCGCAGGCGACACGTGTCCCGCGGGGCCGGGTCTCGCCCCTTCCGCAGAGGTGAGCTCCGAGCCTGCCACGTGGCCAGTCAGTGGCGGACCTCACCCCCTCCGCAGGTATGACCTCCGAAGGTGCCACATGGCCAGCGGGCCGCAGGAAGTGTCTAGAGCGCTCCTTGGTGAACTGGAATTGGCTCTTTTCGGCTATCTTTCTGATTCTTTCTCCGTTTCTACTTCTTTTAAAATGTTTCTCTATATGAAGTATGTATGCATGCATGAATACAAAATTGAAGGTGTTACAGTAGACTAAGCAAAAGAGTTCACATTCATCCTATGAACGTGTTCCCACTAGCACACACGCACACTAACACGGCGGCGTGCATAGCTGCCACTCGATGGTGTTGCCCTCTTGGGGGTCCATCTCCTCCTCGGGAGCCTCCTCCTCATAGAACCCTGCAAACGCTTCAAACACAAGCAGTGAGCACGATGGCTCAGCAAGACTTACCCGTCTTACCTACACATGAAACTCTACATGATGGGTTTGCAGTGTGTAATGGAATATAAGTTGCAAAAGACATGTCTAAGTAGTTGAACCTTACTTTCAAGTTTTCAGCCCAAGTTGTGAAGAACCTCGTGGTAATACACATAAGAGAGCCGCAATCAAACAAGAAACACATTTCTCTCATGTGCTTTGTCCAAGGTTGACACGACCCCACGGTCTTGTCGAGCCAGGATCACGCCGAGGGGTGCTGCGTTGCACAGCACCGGATAACACACATCAAAGGTACAAAGCGGAAGCAAAAATTTTATTACATAACGTGGTTTATGAACATTTTTTACATCAAAATATGTCCAGTCTACACTCACGGGCATAGACTACGCATCAAGTTCACATTCAGCCCGTGAACGTGTCCTTGCTAGCACACACGAGCACTAACATGACGGCGTGCACGACTCCCACTCGACGGGGTTCCCCTCCTGGGGTTCCGTCTCCTCCTCGGGAGTCCCTTCCTCATAGAACCCTGCAAAAGCTTCAAACACAAGTAGTGAGCATGAAGGCTCAGCAAGACTGACCCGCCTCTCCTAAACATGCAACTTCTACATGAGGTGTGATAGGTATAGGAGATAAAACAAGTTGCAAGAACTCACCTAATTAGTGGAACCTTACTTTCAAATTTTAGCAGTAGGTTGTGGAGAACCTTACGCTAAGGCACATGAGAGAGCCGCAATCAAACAAGAAACGCATTTCTCTCATGTACTTTGCCCAAAGTTGAAAGGAACTTTAATTAGCTTTAAACTACAACAAATCATTAACAATCAAAGTCCATCTTTCAATCAGCAATATTTTAACATGTAGCTAGCCTGTTCTTTCTACGTCACGATACAGTGAACAAGTGGTACTCACTGACCGCGAGGGATGGCGATTATAATCGATTTACACCTGCAGGGTTACCCGAACAACCCGTCACGTATGCCCGTACTCGATGTTGCCTACAGCAACCATCACGGACGCCGTACGCAACCACCTTTCACCCGTTAGCCAAATGTTGAACCGCTCCAATCGTTCCGAGCAAGAGGTCTCTGCACGCGCATCTCAGTGCCGCCAGCCGATTTACACCTCGAGCTCTCAACCTACTCTCTGAACGACCAGCTATGCCTCAACACCCATCTACCCGAGTTACATCGGTTTCCCGGTTCCCATATAGCCGGTAGGTCTTCGGTACTGTTCTAGCTTGTTCAACAGGCCTGCACACGGCTCGGTCCTCAATCGACACAAGCGGAGATATAGCACACAGGCCCCAAAGTCCTGCTGCCCTTACTCTCCGCTCGGTCTCATTTTTCTTGCCATGTGTTTCATGTGCTATCTCTACCCGAGTCGAGTGCCTCTAGCCTATGATCGCGAGTAGTTCCAACTACTCAACTTGTACCGAATCCTACACTCTCTTAGCATTGCAGTAGCTAACGGGGTTTTTAATACTAATTCCAACCCATGGTTTTTCTTGGCTATGCAATTGGGTTTCCAAACGAGACTCTAATGCAAGGAATCATAATACTCAAGTAAGTGCTCAAAACAATAAAAATTTGTAAAAAGGTTAATGCAAACCGGAGCTTGCCTTGCTGCTCTTGGTCGTAGGCTAGCTGCTCCTCCGGAGTAACGAAGTCTAGGACTTCGGGTTCCTCCTCGACCTTAGCGACTACATGATATAAGAAGTACATGTATTAATTAAATGCATTTGAATTGAGTTTTAAACTTGTGAACCTTCTAAGTCTCACTAGACAGACCCAAAGACTGTGAAACTTTTACTGTGACTTGGTTACAACCTAAACATAGACTTGGTCAAGTTTTAGTTGCAGCAAAGCTCATTTGAGCCCTCCACAATTAATTATGTCCTTGACCTTAACTGGAACTCTTAGGGTGCTCTAGGGATTTTCATGGAACAAGCCATGACTTTCTGAAACTAGATTTTCAGAGGGTTCTAATGGAATCGGTCTTACTTAATTTGAAGGTTCCTAACTAAAGATATGAGCTAAACAATTTCAGAGAAAATTCTGAAAATATTTCTAAACATTTTCTATTTTCTCTGGAACAGTTTCACTAATCACACCATTAGGTGGATCAAATGAGCTCTAGTGGATCTGAAATTTGTATGGTAGTTCAGGGATATTTTGGTGAACATCCCAGCAAAATTTCAGAATTTTCCTCCAAGGGATTCTCCAGTTAAAATTCCACACAGTTTAAACTTTGAGGAATTAATTCTGGAGAATTAAGGATTTTCATGAAGTGAAACTTGATTTTCTGGAAAGTTCTCAGAGAGCTGAATCCGACAAAATTTGGTTCACTCGATTTGGAGCTTCCTAGCCAAAGTTATGAGGATTTGAGGTTTGAACTAAAACTGAAAATCGGGGAAAAGTTTAAATCTGCCGGTGGGCCACGGGGACACGTGTTGTGCGTTGAGGCGTCGGCACACCGGGATCTACGGAGTTTTTGCGCGCCAGCACACCGGATCCGAGCCGCAGCCCGATCCCAATTTAAAATATGAGCCGCTGACAGTTGGGCCCCGCGTCTTCTTCCTCCCGCCCTCTTTCTCGCGCCTGCGCGCTCCCCCCTCGCCGGAGCAGACGGCTGCTCGCCGAACCGGCGCTTACGGCCGCCGCCCAGATAGAGACTCGCCGCCAGAGGGTTTAGGGCACTGAGGAATACGATGGTGGGCTCTGCTTGGGCTGCTGGTGGCCGGAACCAGCTCGGCGATGTGCGGCGGCTACTGCTGTGGTTCGGCGCCGTCGCCCGAGGTCTCCAGCCCGCCAACACTTGCACCGATGGCTCTACACCACCAGCGCAGCTCTAGGAAGCTCGGCACAACCTCAGTGTAGCTCGGGGATGGCCGCAAATACGGTTTCACCATGCGACCGAATGGGTCCGTGGCGAACACCCTTAGTAGAGCTTGAATTCCGCCGCTCCGAGGCGTTTTCATGCGATGGATGCTAAAGGAGAATTGATCGCCGGCTAATCCAGCATACACATGCAAAGTTTGATGACTTAAGGAGGAGTAGAGAAGGATAATTTTAAGGAACTGTACCGGAAGCTCGGGTTGAGGCCACCGGAGCAAAATCTCGGAATTCACCGGCGAGAGCTCACGACGTGGCTTGAGCTTCAGGTGGAAGCAGCGTGAAGTACGTGCGCTCCTTTTGCCTCCCTTGCTTGGCCGTGAAAGTTCCTGTGGCACGCTGCCCACGTGAGACCGATCGCCGTTTTGGAACTAGCTCTCGGCGGTCGTCATTGATCACGGGAACAGAGGGCGAAACTCGGTGGTCTAGGCGTTGGGAGAGTGGCGCTTGAGCTCAGGGCGCTGCCTAGCAGCTCGGGGAGGCGAGGGTGTGACTGTTTTCTCTGTTTTCCCGATCGACCGAGAGCACAGGGGAAGAAAGTGGCGCTGTTCGATGTCGCCCGCGAGGAGATAAAGGCAACCGGGTTTTCGCTCGGGCTGAGGCGGTAAGGGTTGTGTGGGGGCACGAGAAGGCCGCCCTGGGCGCCAGCGCGCGAGGTAGGAAGCAGCTGGTGGCGCCGGCTCCTCTCGGTGGCACACCCGGCAGCTGCTCGGTGGAATTTCCCACCGAGGCTGTGACTTAGTGTGCAAGTTACACCTCTTAGCTCTATGACATGTGGGTCCCACTCTCAATTTTAACCCCTGAACTTAACTCCAATTCACTGTTGTAAACAGTAGTTCCCACAAAGCCTATGGTGATTTGAATTATCTACCCTTGAGCCATTTGAATTGGTTAGAATTCAAATTGGGTTTGGTTTGAATAAATTTCAGCACATGTCCAGTTTGAAATTCAAATAAAGTTTGAATTTGCTCCACTTACATCATGTCAAGCTCAACTCCGAATGGAGTGAAAATTGGTGTGTGAGCTCACAAAAATGTGCTGAGTAAGAATATGCCTCCCACTTTTGAATTCATGGGATAAAAACAGTTTGAATTTGAGTTCAAACTACCCTCTTTCTAGCTATACCCAAAATGACCTCAAAAAGGTTTTGAATTTGGGTGAAACTTGGCATGGACATTCCTAGCAATGTGTAGGAGTTTTCATATGCCCAGCCCCTAAATGATGCCTGTGGGAAATACCACTTTTGCATTTTGTGAGTTTATTCTCTAATGAGCATGTTGATAATGGTTACTTGCTCTTCAAATGTGTTCATCAACTTTCTTCAAATGAGGTGCGTGTGTGTGGTGATGAACACCTTGAATGTGTCAAAAATTGAGGCCTTTACAAGGTTGAAAAGAACTTTAATTAGATCTAAACTACAACAAATCATTAGCAACCAAAGTACATCTTTCAATCAGCAACCTTTAACATGACACTAGTCTGTTCTTTTTACGTCATGGTACATTGAAGAATTGGTACTTACTGACCGCGAGGGATGGCGATTATAATCGTTTTACACCTGCAGGGTTACCCGAATAACCCGTCAGGTACGTCCGTACCCGATGTTGCCTACAGAAACCACCACGGACGTCGTACGCAACCACCTTTCATCCGTTAGCCAAGTGTTGAACCGGTCCTACCATCCCGAGCAAGAGGTCTCTGCGCGCGCATCTGCAGTGCTGCCAGCCGATTTACACCTCAAGCTCTCAACCTACCCTCTGGACGACAAGCAATGCCTCAACAGATCGCTACCCGAATTACATCGGTTTCCCAGTTCCCATACATCCGGTAGGTCTTCGGTACTGTTCTAGCTTGTTCAACAGGCCCGCACACGGCTCGGTCCTCAATCAACACAAGCGGAGCTATGTCACCTAGGCCCCAAAGTCCTGCTGCCCTTACTCTCTGCCCGGTCTCATTTTTCTTGCCATGTGTTCCGTTTGCTATCTCTAACCGAGTTCTGTGCCACTAGCCTATTCTCGTGACCAGTTCCAACTACTCGACTTGTACCGAATCCTACACTATCTTAGCATTGCAGTGGCTACTCGAGGTTTAAAACCTAAGCCCAAAACCCTGGTTCTCTTGGCTATTCAATTGGGTTTTCAAACAAGACTCTAATGCACAATTGAAGTGGATACTCAATGTAAGTTCTCGAAATAATAAAGTTTATAAAACGGCTAATCAAACCGGAGCCTGCCTTGCTGCTGGTAGTATGCTAGCTGTTCCTCCGGGGTGATGAAATCCAACACCTCCGGCTCCTCTTCAACCTTAGCGACTACATGAGATAATCATATATATATGTGTCAATTTAAATGCATACAAGTTTGAAGTTGATATTGATAAGACTCTAAGTATATCTATACAGGCCCAATGACTCTGAAATTTTTACTGTGGTTTGGATACAACCTAAACAGAAACTTGGCCAAATTTCATTTGAAGCAAAGTTCATCTGAGCTCTGCACAAAAATTGTGCATTTGGCCTTAATTGGAGCTCTTAGGGTATTCTAAGGATTTTTCATGGAGCAAGCCATGACTTTCTGGAAACTAGATTTTCAGAGGGTTCTAATGGAATTGGTTTCACCTAATTTGAAGATTCCTAGCAAAAGATATGAGCTAAACAAGTTCATAGAAATTTTCTGAAAAATGTTTCTGGGCATTATTTATTTTCTCTGGAATAGTTTCATTAATCACACCATTAGGTGGATCAAATTAGCTCGGATGGATCTGAAATTTTTATGGTAGCTCAGGGATATGGTAGCGCAGCCACAGATGATCCAGAGCCACAAGCGATCCCCGAATTAAACCCGTACTCGCTGATGCGTGGGGCCGGGGGAGGGGGGGTCGTCTTCAACCTCCCGCCACCCCGTGCGCGCCCGCGCCCGAGCTCACCGGAGCTCGCCGGAAACCAAAATCCCGGCCATCTCCTGAGCTCCGGCTGGCTGCTAGGTCCTAACCCGACACACTGGACTCTCTGGTGAAGTTTCCCCGAGCCGACAAGGTCTCCATCCTAGTCCGCGACGGTGCAACGGCTCGGCTTCACTCCGACAGCGTCGTCCGCCACCTCTAGCCCGTCATCCCCTGATTTTTTGAGCTCTACAGCACCCGTGCGACTTGTAGATGCTCGACATAAGCTCAAGCTAGCTCGGGAGAGACTCTAAGTGAGCTCGCACCGCGCGCCCAACGGCTCCCGCCATTGGCGCCGGTAGCAAAACTTGAAATAGGCTGTCTACAGGGGTTTTCACGCTAGGGTTATGAAGGAAAGTTGTTCCCTACTGAGTCTAGCTCGTGTGTGTGCAGTTTGAGGATCTCTAAACGATTATGGGGCGAGAATTCAGAAAATCCATACCCAAAGGTCGGTTTACACCGAGTGGAAGGAAAATCCAGAATTCGTCGCCGGTGATCAACCACTTGGGCTACGGTTTGGAGGTGAGCAACATGAAGTCATAATGCGTCTAGGGATGCCTTGGCTTGGGCGTGACACGTTCCCATTAGGGCTGTCCATGAGAGCCCGAGGTGCGAAAGAACTTTAGGTTGCCGCAAACACTCTCGGTATTGGTTGGGGGAAGCCGGACTCGGCTGGTTCTTGTGACGGGGAGGGAGTATAAGATGCTATACTACCGTTTTGCAGCTCAGAGACGCTGGTTGTGCAGAGTGTTTGCTGGCGGTTGACCGCTCGACGGAAACGGCAGGGGCGGCTCTGTCCATGCGCACGAGGAGAAAGCAAAACCGAGTTGCGGCTGTTCGTGAGGCAAAATATCATCGCGTGGGGTGAAATAACCAAGAAAATCTCCAGCGCGTGCGTAAATAAGGAGCTGGCGCTGACTTCAGCTCGGTGGCGCGCGCTGCCTCAACCCGAGAACCCGAGCACCGGTGTTTCAGTCGGTTTGATCACTCGGGTGACTGACAAGAGGGTCCCACTCCCCAGTTTTTAACCTCACAAATTAAACTCCTACAGCTCTTAATTTTTGGGAACCCTAATATCCTTCTCCCTTTGAAAAATTCACCAAATGTCCATTTGGATTTGAATGATTCAATGTGTCAAGTGTTTGAAATAAATTTACAGCACATATGCAGTTTGAAATTCAAATTTTGTTTGAATTTGCTTAAATTAGCTCATGTCAGGATCAACTCCAAATGGAGTGAAAATTGGTGTGTGAGCTCAAAAAAATGTGCTGAGTGTGAATATGAATTCCACTTTTGAATTCATGTGATGAAAGGAGTTCGAATTTGAATTTAAGTTCAAACTAACCCTTTTACTAATTGTACCCAAAATTACCTCAAAAGGTTTTTGATTTGGGTGAAATTTGGCATGAGCATTCCTAAACAAGTTTGTGAGTTAAGCATGTGCTCATCTCCTATATGATGCATGTGGTAAATACCACTTTTGCATTTTGTGAGTTTATCTCCTAATGAGTTTCTTGATGGTAGTTACTTGCTCTTCAAATGTGTCCCTATGATTCCCACAAATGAGGTGGGTGTGGTGTGATGAACACTTTTAGCAAATGAAGAACTTGGGCCCTTACATTCCTCCCCCTTAAAAGAATCTCGTCCTGATATTACAAGGTAAAAATGAGAGAGAGGACTGTGGAAATTACCGGATGTGCGACATTAAAAAGTCGGGGTAGTTAGCACGAAGAAAGCCTTCGTTCTCCCATGTTGCTTCATCTACGGAGTGATTACTCCATAGCACTTTATAGAACCACAACGTACGGTTGCGTGTGGTTCGGGCCTTTTCATCAATAATTTGAACCGGTTCCTCCCGATAGGTGAGATCCGGTTCCAGTTCTTCAATATCTCCCAGCTGAATGGTGGTTGAAAGCGTGAGGCACTTCCTCAGCTGAGAAATGTGAAAGATGTCGTGCACACCGGAGAGTGTCGCTGGTAATTCCAGCCGGTATGCAACTGATCCACATCTTTCCACAATCTGGAATGGACCGATGAATCGGGGTGCCAACTTTCCTCTGGCCCCAAATCTGTTCACGCCCTTAATTGGAGACACACGTAGGTACACGTGATCCCTGATTTCGAATTGTAAAGGACGTATTCGGCATACTGTTTTTGTCGGTATTTGGCGGCTTTTAAGTTTGCTTGAATCAGCCGAACTTTTTCTTCCGCATTATTGACAAGATCAATCCCGAAGGTGACCCTTTCGCTAGACTCACACCAATTCAGCAGTGTGCGGCATTTTCTCCCGTATAGCGCATCGTAAGGCGCCATCTTGATGCTGGCTTGGTACCCATTATTGTACGAGAACTCGGCTAACGGTAAGTGATCATCCCAATTCTTACCATAGTTGATAGCACAAGCTCGTAACATGTCTTCTAAAATCTGCTTTACCCGCTCGGTTTGCCCATCTGTCTACAGGTGGTACGCTGAACTACGGATCAGCTTTGTCCCCAATGCAGCATGTAACTGCTCCCAAAAACGAGACACAAATAAAGTGACCCGATCCGAGATGATAGTACGGGGTACACCGTATAAGCACAAGATCCGTGAGATGTACAATTCAGCATAATTCTTGGCGTTGTAGTTGGTATTGACCGGAATAAAATGCGCAACTCTGGTGAACTGGTCGACAATCACCCACACTGAATCATGCTTCTGAAATGTGGTGGGTAAACCGACGATGAAGTCCATGCTCACATCCTCCCACTTCCAGGCAGGAATGCCAAGTGGTTGTAATAGTCCCGGTTTCCTCATATGGTCATCTTTCACCCTTCAACATGTATCACACTCAGACACGGATGAAGCGGGAGACACATATTCAGCAATCTCCCACTTCATCCGTGTCCACCAAAACTTGCTTCTGAGTTCTTGATACATCTTGTTGCTGCCGGGGTGAATAGAAAACTTTGACAAGTGAGCCTCATCAAAGATTTTCTTCCGTAACTCCGGGTTACGGGGTACGACGATCCTGTCCTTGAACCACAGGACGCCGTCTCCGTCTTCCCAAAAACACTTCAACTCCACATTGTCTATACGTCTCCGCAAATGCAACATGCCTTTGTCATGTTTCTGAGCTGGCGCTATCTCTTTACGGATGGTGGGGATAAGAGCTAAGTTGTAGAGAGCTCCATGGGGAACCACATACAACGGTGGTTCACTCTCTTCCAACGGAGTGATGGTCAGATTATGAACGTGTGACTTGCGACTTAGCGCATCCGCCACCACGTTTGCCTTGCCGGGGTGATAATGGATCTCTATTTTGTAATCCTTTATCAACTCCAACCATATTCAATGCCTCATGTTCAACTCCTTCTGAGTGAATATGTAGTTGAGGCTCTTGTGGTCGGTATATAAATGCACGAGGTTACCGAGTAGGTAGTGCCTCCAAATTTTGAGTGCGAATACCATGGCAGCGAGCTCTAAGTCATGAGTTAGATAGTTTTGCTCATGATTCCTGAGCTTCCGTGATCCATACGCGACCACCCTTCGGTCTTGCATCAGCACACATCCGAGCCCAATGCCGGATGCATCGCAGTACACATCGAACGGTTTTATTGTATCTGGCTGCGCCAAAACTGGTGCTGATGTTAGGTGCTTTACTAATGCCTTGAACGCTGCTTCACATGCTGGACTCAAAACATATTTGGTAGCCTTCTTCAGCAGCTCGTTCATAGGCTTGGCAATCTTTGAGAAGTTCAAAATGAACTTCCAATAATATCCCGCGAGTCTGAGGAAACTCCATACCTTGTGGACAAACCTCGGGGACTTCCAATTCAGCACTTGAGTGATCTTGCTCGGGTCTACAGCGATGCCCTCCGCTGAAATAATATGCCCGAGAAAAGGCACTTGCGATATCCAGAATTCACACTTGCTGAATTTTGCATATAGCTTGTGATCCTGCAGCCTTTGCAAGACTATATGCAGGTGCTTCGTGTGTTCTTCCTCTGACTTGGAATATACCAATATGTTGTCGATGAAGACCACGACAAACTTGTCCCGCTCCGGCATGAATACCGAGTTCATCAAATACATAAAATGAGCTGGAGCGTTGGTGAGGCCGAGGGACATGACCAGGTACTCATAAAGCCCGTGCCTCATCGAGAAAGCCGTCTTCGGAATGTCCTTCGCCCATATTTTAATCTGGTGGTACCCGGATCTTAAGTCCATCTTCGAAAAGATCTTTGCTTCGACCAACTGATCAAACAACATGTCGATCTGTAGCAACGGGTACTTGTTTTTGATAGTCACGGCATTTAGCGGACGATAGTCCATGCAAAGCCGTAACGTTTCATCCTTATTCTTCACAAATAATGGCAAACAGCCCCATGGCGAGGAGCTTGGCCTAATAGAATCCTTTTCCAGCAGGTCCGTCAACTGCGTTTTCAACTCTGCCAACTCCTTTGGCGTCATCTTGTACGGCCTTCGGGATATTGGCATAGTTCCCGGTGCAAGCTCAATCTTGAACTCCACCTCTCTGTCGGGCGGCATCCCCTGTAAATCATCCGGGAATGCGTCAGGTAACTCACGGACTACTGGAATGTCTTCCAATCTGATAGTGGTGGATTGGTATACACTTGGAAGCTTCATTTCAGGACTGCCCAGAAATAATGAGTGAGACTCGTGCATTTCAGGATATAGATGCACGACTCGGAGGACGGTGTCTAAAACAGCACCGTGGCGGATTAACCACGACATCCGTAAGATGACATCGACCTTCTATCCCTCTAAAGCTATGAGAGATGTAGGGTATACTCTACCCCCTAAGCATAATGGCGCTTTCGAAACCATCATGCTTGCTGAAATTTTCCCACCCGGTGAACAAATCAAGTATGGACTTTTGGTGGGTAGTATTTGCAAGCTGTATTTAGCAATAAAAGCTTGGCTAACGAAATTATGTGTGGCGCCTGAATCAAATAAAACTATGGCGGGATACTGGTGGAGTTGGAACATACCTACAAGGATTGGTTCTCCCTCCGGCACATCCTCTATGGGAAGTTGGTGGACGGTGCCGGGCTTAGGGTTTGCCCGCCGCGCATTAATGGGGTTCCGGGGCTGACTCCTCCCCGTAAACTGTGGTGCCACTCCGCCGCCTTGCCTCTCGGGGCAGTTGTTGGCGAAGTGCCCTTGGCGACCGCATTTGAAGCATGCGGTCGATGTCTGGCCCGTACTTGGAGGACGAAAGCCCGGCATGCTCTGCTGAGGTGCAAATGCACGCGGCATCGTCCGCTGCTGCTGTTGTTGCTGCGGAGGTGGTGCGGGTAATGCCGGTGGTGAATACAGCCGATTGTGGAATTGCATCGGTCGCTGCGGTGGCTGCCAACGTTGTCCAAATGGTGAGAGATACACCATCTGATATTTTTAGGGAGGACCACCTCCCTCTCCGCTGCTTTGCGGTGCGCTTCGCTTCTTCTCCGCCGCTGCTAAATCCTTACCAGAGTCCTCTTAAACAATCGCAGCATCAATAATGTCATTGAGGCTGCTGTGATTGAACATTGCCAGCTTGTCCTTCAGGAGCGGATTCATCCCCTGGTAAAAGTGGTCCCGCCGCTTCTCGTCAGTATCGGCGTGATATGACGCATAGAGCTCGAGATCTTTGAAAGCTGCCTTGCTGCAGGCGAAGGAACTCTTGCGTCTTCCTCTTCATAAGATCTGGCGGTATGTGATAGGCCCTGAAGGCCGTCCGGAACTCCGCCCATGTCAGCACTCGCTCGGTGGGTTGCGAGGCACAAAAGTTTGCCCACCAAGCGCTCGCGGACCCCTGAAGTTGTTGGGCCGTGAACTGCGTCTTCCTCTGCTCGCTCACTTGGAGCAGCCTGAACTTCATTTCCATCGTGCGGAGCCAGTTGTCCGCATCGAGGGGTTCATCCGCCCTTGAGAATACCGGGGGATGAGTAGCCAGAAAATCTGAGTAAGAACTTTGCTGTCATTCTTCCCGGTCTTGACGCCTCTCTTGTCGAGACGTATTGGCGATTAGAGTTTGCAGCAGCTCCCTGTGCTGCTGATGCGAGCCCGCCATGGCCGCAACAATATCAGCCAACGTGACCGTTGGCGGTGGTGGTAGCGGTTGTTGCTGTTGCTGCTGTTGCTGTCCGGAGGAAGCCTCGGGAGGCTGTTGGGAGGCCTCTCCCCCCTGACTTGACCCACCAACCTCCGTGTTGGCACGTGTACGAGTCATTCTGAAATTCAAAACAGCAACGATCAGCACATGTCATTCTTAACATTCCATAGAAAACAGTAGGTATTGCAGTGACACATGAATAAACATGCACAACATTCACATATATTGATAAAGCATAAACTTTATACAAGATACATTATTCTTGGATCCTCGAGAAGTCGTGCTCATGTTGTCACTACCTATACACATACTACTGTCTACACGACATGTCACGTGTTACCAAATTTTCTATACACCACCCTCGCTGCCCTACTTGGCAACGGTAAACTCCCTACTCGGAGTAGAACTAAACCTCCTGTGGGTCGTCCTCCTCCGCTACTTCTGCTGGTGGTTCAGGGTCCATGACCTCCTCTTCGGGTTCAGGTTCCAGCATCACCGGGTGTCACACCCGGTTTTTTCGAAGAACAACCAAGTGAATATCACATGTATGCCAGGATCATTTTCTCATACAAGTGATGACAAATAGTGAAGCATCATTTATTACAAGCCAGGTGTCGAATATAAATAAGTCTTACATAGCAAATGTCTCGATGGACAATAAGAAGTTCATCACAAGTAAATAAACTAGCAGCGGAATATTATTCTTGAGGGCTCCTTCACAGGTGTTGCCCGGGGGTCTCCATGAACCTAGAAACCTTCTTCGGGTCCAATGTCTTGGTCATTATACACCACCTCATTATCTTGACCTGAGCAGCAATATAAACCAACAAAATATGCAAGGTTGAGTACCGATGGCACTCAGCAAGTGTGGGAAAATTATATCATGCATGGCTAGAACAAGGAGAGGTTGAACTCATGGTTAAAGCACTACGCAATTAATACCTATCACCTTAGCTTATTAAGCACCTACATTACTACACAGGTGAAATGGTCCAAATCTCCCATCCCATCATCATAATCCAATAACCATAACATCATTTCCAATGTTAAGCTCCCCGCTTAACATCACAACTTCCAAAACCATCAATCCTCTAATCATGAATAAGTCCAAGCCGCTCTTGACCGTGAGCACGGCTGTCACGACAGTTTTGACTCTGCAGAGTTTGTACCACTGTACCCACATGTAGTGATTTCATCCCCCGTTGCCGGGTGGACTAAAAGAACCTCCATTATGCCAGTGGCTACGAACCACATTCACACTTCCCAGGTGTGTAGCCAGGAGATCACTACAAAGCCTTTACAAAGGGATTCCCGACGAGCGTGGGCCCACTGAGGTTTCACCCCTAACAGCATACAAGAGGCTCCAATCCCGCTACAGTGGCCCCCTCTTGAGCCTTGCGGTTCATATGGTAGTCCAGCTGACACCTATTCCCCGCACCATCCAACACACCCATACTACGCCCAGGATACACCTAATTAATTGGCCAAGCTGCCCCATCTCAGCATGTGGTTGGCACTGTAAAGCCAGGTTACATGCTCCATGAACCGGTCCTTAGGATCCAGGCAAGTACTAAACACAAACCCGAGTCTCGTGCACCCAGCACACAACCAAAACATCCAACTTGCCTTGATCCCTACCTCTACATAACTCACAATATCTCATTCAAGAGTATGGTAAAATAAACTGATGATCTCATATCCCAAATATCCCATTCTAAGCATGGCTAAGCATATGCATAATAATAAATGACATAATAAAATATATCCCAACCCAAGCTACAAGGAAACAAGGTAATGCAATTCTAGGGAAACTTCCTATCATGGGTTTCATATTTCATTTGACAATGCAAATAATTCTATCTACACATCCTAGCATAGGATCAAAGTGGTCAAGGACACTTGCCTCCTTCTTGCTGCTCTTGAAATTGGTAGTCCTGGTCTTGGAAAGGAATAACTTGCTCTTTAGCAGGTTCTACATCATACCATCACACATAGCAAAAGAAAAACAACAATCCATAAGACATAGTTAACACTTCCACTTCATACAAACCACACATTCACATTCATGAAAGTAATTCACCATTATATGTGTTGTGGTTACTCTATGTGTGTTGATTTGTGGCTTGCATGCACCTTTAATCATGTGTATATGATTCCTACTTTTGTGTTCACATTTATACTTACCTACTATATATATGAGTTTCCAATTTAAATAAATTCCTTATATTCAATTACTACACCTTTTAGCTACCAAGTATGCATGAAATGTATTTTCCTTCTCCATATGTGCCTTCAGAATTTCTACCAACACTAAACTGAATTCTTTGGATTTTAGAAACTCCATTTATCATTTACTAGTTGCTATATTTTCAGATTTATTTTCCTATGCATAATTGTGTACTTTATCATGAAATTAGTAATACACATCATCTAAACAGAATAGGTTCTGGTCCAAAATAATTTAATAACACATTTTGACCTTTGCCTCTGATGTAAACTATTTCACAATTATTTTCCCTATTTTCTAAAACTATTCATTACTTAAAAATGTGTCCCTAAATGTGAATAATAAATTAAATAGATTCAATTCAGCCCAAAATATGTTTTTATCTCACTCCAAAGTTTTCTAAATACTGAGAAAGTTTTTAATTTAATTATGACAATATGTTTGCCCCACTTTTTAATTTTTAAACACTAGCCACATATTCAATTTCCTAATTTAAATACTAAACAGGGCTAAAAAGTTAAACTTACCCCACTACAGGGTCTATAATATTATTTTCAGAATTTCTAGGGGTCTAGCTACACTTATCAGAGGTGTTTTTCCTAATTTTTATTAAGTCCAGGGGCTAAAACTGATTTTTAAATGAATTTACATGATTTTCTGGAGTTCCAGGGGCTAGATCAGAAGTTTCCGGGGCTAGCTCTTATTTCCCGAGAACCCCAGGGGGTAGCACGTAAGATTTCCAGTCTTTATAACGTGGGGCTGACGTGGACCGTCCGATTTTAAACCGACGGCTGAGATTATAACGCCGAACTGGTACGCGGGGGTTTAAACCCTACCGTGCGATTTAAAATAAACGGCGCACAAGCGGCCACGTCGCTCTGATCGAGCGCGGGCGGCGCTGCCGGCGGCGCACGGCGGCGGGAAGCGGCGATCTCGCCGGAGACTTTCGGATCTTCGAGAATTCTTCCTAGAACTGTGATCTTATGGTATAGATCGGTAGAGGGGAGGTCGGGGATCTCACCTCGGGGGTTTTCTTGAGCTCGGAGGTTCTGGAAGGTGATCGGCGACGAGGTCCGAGGCAAAACCACGGAGAAGCTCGTCGGCGCTGCGTTTACACCGCAAATCACCGAGTTTTCTGCACCTGCAAGGTTCCCCGGAGGCGGTGGATCAAGACCAGCGAGTTAGATCGGAATTTCCGAGCTTAGATCGGCCAGAATTCGCCGGAGAAGTCTCGGTTCTCACCGGAGTAAAAATCGGCGATCGCGGGGGAAAAACAGAACGAGGCCGGGGTTTTTATAGACGGGGGAGGGCGGCGGGGTGGTTTAGATCATGTCCGCGTCGCCTACGAATAGAATTCAGCGGGGATACACCGAAATCCCGATCGGTTTTGATTCGGGTGCGAGGGAGTCCGGCGCTGTCGCGAGGTAGACGAAGATCGGGTGGGTCCCACCTGTCAGCGTGAGGAAGCAGCGCGCTCGGCTGCGGGCTGGCGCGGGCGCTGGCTGGGCCGGCTGGTGGGTTTCGGCCCACTGGCCGGTTTTTTTCTGTTTTCTCTTTTTCTTTTTCTATTTCTTTTCTGATTTGAGTTTAATTTGAATTCCAGTTTGAATTTGAATTTTTGCAAAGCATTCAACACGTCCAAAAATTTTTAAATTCCCCTCTTAACATGATGTAGGGTTTTGAATCAAAATTTTGGGGTGTTACACCGGGATACCCAAAACCACTGGTACTGCTCCTACCATTGGTAGGCCCACTACCAGAGGCACGAGGTCTTGCAAAGCATGCACCTCATCCATGGCCTGATTGTAGTCTTCTTGCCCTTCCCCTCCTCAATAGCGTCATCACGCTATTGAGTAAGGACCTCGTCCTGCTGGGTCAAGGCCTGTACCTGCTGCTGCAAAGCCGCGATGTCGACACGGCTTTTCTTCTTTGCCTTCTTTAGACGACGCAACTGATTGTGTTGTTCATTTAGTCGCTTGATCGTCGGAAGGAGCACATTATGGAGTGCACTGTGAGAACTCTCGAAATGGTCTCGGCGGCTGGTGCTCTCCTTGAGCTCCACGGCAAGTCGATCCGTATGGACAGCTTGGTGTTCCATCACCGTCTTTCCTTCCATCAACTGGAGGCTGAGGTTTGCCTCCGCTGGATTGTACCTTGGGCAACTCGGATCCGCCGCTGCAAAGTACCTCTCCATCCACATGTGATTAGCTCGTCCCTCCACTGGGACAAGCGCGTATGGAGTACCCTCCATCGCTCTCACGTGTAGCTGACAGAAACACGACATGGTATCGCAAGCTGCCACCTGCTACATCACCTCCGGTTGTCTACCTCTCACCGTGACGGTGAACGGTGCCCAACCGGGTGGCGTAGGCCCTGCTGTAATTTCGACATGGACGGTCCATGTCTTGTTCCCCTCCTTGGATTCTTCCTTGGCGAGGTAACACGGCGTCTCCACGTATTGAAGCATTAGCTTCAACAATTCCGGATAACCACTGCGTTGAGAACAGTGGGATACCACCCACCTGTTCTACAGTTGTTTTGTGAAATCCCTAAATTCTAGCACGTGGATCTGCCAATCACACCGAGGAAATGAGAGGGAATTTAAATTTCTGAATACAAAGGTGTGAGCTCCAAATGCTAAATTAAACATGCAAAAATGTCCAAACACGGAGATCTAAATCCACAATTTGGTTCTCCACACATCCATGTGTAGCCGGGCAAATTTTCAAGCATTTGGAAAGGATTTCGTATTTGTTGGAATTAAAATGGGAGATCATTCAAATTTGAATTTAAACTTCAGTTTCAAATTCTGACTTCACCGAAATCCAAATTTGAGTGCACCATTGTGTTCCTCACAGTTCTTTTTGGCCTATCCCCCAAGTTGCTAAAATTTGGAACTCATTTGCTATTTTAAACCGAATTGGGGGATAAGAGGGAGATGAGCCGTGGACCCCACCGGACAGTGACACACGTGAAGTCTTCGACATGCTCTGTTTTTCATCGACAGAACGCGTGCCACCTCCCGCCGTTCGGTCGCTCAACCGACTCCCGCGCCGCCACCTCCTGCTCGTGTGCTCTGGTGGCCGAAGGCTAGAAGCGACGCTCCTTGACACGTGAACCGTTTGCCCTCTCGCGATGTTCACCCTCTCCCTCGCACAGCGCCGAAAGAAACCACCGCCGCTCGGTTGCTTCGGTTCCCCGGCGCCCGGACGATACAAGCTTCCTCGTGGCCGACGATCTACACGAAAAAGGACCGCCCTCAAGTTCTAAACACGACAGTGCAAACCTCTCCTCCTCTCATGCAATACCGAGAACGAATTTGGCTTTTTATTGCTTCGGTGTTCATAGGACCGAGCCGACCAAAAATCCAAAATTCATAGTGATCACTCCACCACAGCGTATGCCGAGCTATGCACATGTTCTATACCTTGCCACGCTCCTCTAGAATAAAAAACCATCGAAAACCATCGAGTTTTGGCGCTGTTCTTCGAGAATTCCGAGCCGCCGCCAGTTTTTGCCCTTGGTCACCGATGAACTCATGTTTGCAGCCTTTTTGGAGCTGATTTGAGCTCATGACGGTGATGAGGGTTCCACCACGGTGCTCTAGGAAGAAAAATCAAAGCATTTGAGCCATTCTAGAGGGAGTTCGATGCTGACTAAGTTGAACCGCCGCCGCCGCTCGTCGTCGATGCATTTCCGGTGATCGGGGGCCTCGGCCGACCCCATGGATGAGCTCCCCGTGCTCCTAAAGTGAGAGGCGGCGAGCTTGGGCCCAAGGGGAGGCTGGGAAAGCACTTCCGGTGAACCTCACCGGCGCCCACCGCCACGCGCCGCCACCTGAGCCCTGCTGTCGCGAGGTTGAAGAAAAGGGGTGGGTCCCACTATCAGCAGTTTAAAATTTTCCCCAATTTCTGTTCATATTTTCCTCCAACTTCAAATTCTCATAACTTTTAGTAGGAACCTCCAAAAATTGTCAAACAAATTTCATTGGACTCCTCTCAGTGAGTACTATCTAGGACTGCATCCCAATCTTTATCAAAATCCCTGGATTTGACTCAATAATTCAATTAAGGAAAACCTTAGGGAATTAATTACAGGAGTTCTGTTTATTGGAAAATTCCCAATTTTGGGAAGAACATCCTTCCAAATATACTTGAACTACAGTAAAATTTCAGAGGCATTGGACCTCATTTGCTAGGCCAAATGATGATTCAATCTTGTATGTCTCTGAAAATTAGGAAAAATAACAGAAACATTTTTCCAGCTTTTAGCCAATCTTGTAAATTCCATATCTCTGTGTAGGGATCTCCAAAAATGGTGAAACCAAATCCTATGGACTCATAAGACTCCCAAGATTCTGAAAAACAAATTTTGGAGCATGCCAAGACCCTAGAATTGCCATAGGAATTCAGAGAAGCCAAATAGCTAAGAAAATTCCTTAGGCCATATCTTACATCAACTTTGTATGAAATTTTGCAAGCCATACCTCTGTATGGTCTATGGACCACTGTAAAAATTTCAGAGCAAGTTGAGGTCATCTTCTCCAGTTTCTGCTAATTCTTTCCAAATCCCTCCTCATGTTCATTAAATAGCTCTTTGAACTTTACTCCAAACATCCACTGATCAAAATGATTCTTTCTCTGTTTCAGCACATAGACAAACCCAACCCTCAAGTCTTAGTTTATCTGAACCCTTCTTAAGTCATAAAACGCTTTTATTTTATAATTCATTTACTCGCAATATGAACTTGTGCATATTCATATCGGTAGTAAACACGACGAAGGAGCTCGACGAGGCATTCGACTCGGAACAGCAAGTTGAGGCATTAATCGTCGAGAAGATACTGACTTTAATTTAGAATCAAACCTGCAGCAACATAAGGCAAGCCCCGATTTGCATTTAACAGCTTTTAGTTATATTTTACTTTGTATCACTTTCATTGGTCTAGTATGTATTGTGCATTAGGTCAAGGGTGCTTGATACTCCAAATGTATGACCCACAAAACCTTGGAGTTGAAGGGCAGAACAGGTTACCTTGGTGTAGTTTTTTCTAGGCTTAAGTTGTATAGGAATCGGTACAAGTCGAGTAGTTGGAACCTACTCGCGAGGCTAGGATTTTGGTTCAACGGGGTATGATTCTAGAGAATGGAATAACTGGAACGGAAAATGGGACCAGGCAGAGATTAGGAGAAGCAGGACGTTGGGCCTATGTTGCCATAGCTCTGTTTGTGTCGGTTAAGGACCGATGCGTATGCTGCCCTGTTGAGCAAGTTTGAACAGTACTGGATGCATACTTGGGGTCCAGGAAACCGATGTAACTCGGGTACTCTCGTGTCGAAACTTATAACGCCACCTTTGGGGGTTGGTGTCAGGGGTGTAAACCCACTAGCGGAGCAACTTCGACGTGTTCCGGGTAGTGGCCCTTCTGATGGGTCGGTAGAACTGGTTCGGCATTGGAGTGACGTGTGAAAGGTTGCTGCATACAACGTAAGAAAGAGCTCTTGTGTGAGACTTTCGAGGCGGGTGTATGTGTCGTGTGTTCCGGGTGTGTCCTGATTCGAATCACCGTCCCTCGCGGTTATATGAGTACCACTTGTTCACTGAGTTGTGACGTAGTAATTACTTCCAGATGAAGTGATATGAATCATTGTTGTTGTGAAGTTCTTAAGTTCATTGTATTGCAAACCATGTATGCTATAGTTGTAGAGCTCACTAAGTTTATCTTCCACTTTGGGCATAACCACATCGGAGGAAAGCGCTTCTTGTTTGATTGTGGACTTCCGATGTGAGGGCTACCTGAGGCATATTAATCTGCTGCTATAAAACAGAAAGTAAGGATTAACATGTAGGCGTGTTTTTATTGCAACATAGGGTTCCTATATTATTAATCCCTGCATGTAGAGTTTCATGTTAGGAGTGTCGGTTAAGTCTTGCTGAGCCATCATGCTCACGGTTGCATTATTAGTGTTTTGCAAGTTATATGAAATTTTCTATGAAGATGGTTGTTTGGTGAGACATCGGAGATTCACCGGAAACCTTGCCGCTGCACTCACCTTTTGGAAGCTAGTAAGAAGCGTCCGCGGGCTGGACGTCTTCTCTTTTGCATAGTTAGGACCGAGAGTACATGTGTATGTATATTCCTCTGCTTGTACCTTCGTGGTACATTATGTTGTAAATGACACTATATTGAGAAATAAAAGACTTGTATATTTATGGTTTCTTTTCGTGTATGCTGTTGGGTGCCGCATCGCATGGCAACACCCAATGTGTATCCTAGAGTGTGGATCCTGGAAGGGGTTCCCCACAGGCATGATATCAGAGCCGCATTGGGAATAGCACGCATGAAAAGAGCATATTTTTGAAAACTTAGAAGTATACGAGTGAGGAACGTATAATATGCCTACATAAGGACTATTATTAGCATAGTTACTTAAGGTGGCAAGCTAACAGTGTGTTATTATTCAGTATTCCAATTCTGTAATGACACACCTACGTGGAGGTAAGCATGGTAAGGAATGCCACCGAAAGCGGATCAATTTCGGTTAGCTCCCCTGACGAGGAAAGTGGTTCAGGGAATAGGTCTCACAGCTTGGTGTGAGACGTCAATATGAAACTCTTGAACTCTTCATGTTCCTGAGTTCATATGAAACGCTGGTCCCTAGCGTGCATTAGGCAAGAAAGTGGAAACCCCATCGTGTGGTCGGTAACGCAATAGTGTGTTTTTCTGGAAATAGCCTAGGAGGACATATGCAGAGCTTGCCATCGGCGTGTCCTGCAGGGCAGTAGGTGGTATCCGTTGGGTTGATAAAATTCCCAACCGTGACAACCCGTTCGCACTTTACTCGGGTTTCCTGTCATGTGGTGTGAAAACGCGACCATGTACCTTGAGACGTGGCTTGACTCAAGGACGGCCCGTATGGCAATGATACGGGGCATATGTTTTTACTATGATATGGACCTGCCTGAAATGACAAACCTTTGTGTTGATCACTATTGAGTGGTTTTATGCAGGTACTTTGACCATGTTATAACATTACGTGTAGAAGACGTGTGTGAGTGATCGTTTTAGTGCCACCCCTTGAGACGTTTATGCCTGTGTAATGCCGGTTAGGATTTTTGATTTGGTGAGGAAACATAGTACCATGATATGTTTTTAACTGCATGAAAAAGAAAGTTTTCAAAGAAAAGAGTAAATTTAGAGTCTAGGATTCCATTAAGGGTTAATGAACTCCTATATTGAACTAAGAGTCAATTGGGGGTATAGATTCCTTCTAAAAGACATAGAAACAATCTCCCCTGTTTTCAACAGAATTTTTACTGAAGTTGAACAGGACATAAATTTTGATTGGTTGAACCAATGGAGGTGAGGGATACATTTATGATAAGGTTTTGAAGTCTTCTACAATTTCTCTGTAGAACTCCAGAACAGAATCTCCCTCCAAATGGCTGAAAATCTCAGATGAGTGTTAACTGTCCAAAAAACAGTGCAGCCCAAAAATGCTCTCTGGAATTTTCTGTATTCCAACCATAAGTTCTTGTAGAAAAATCTCTAAGGGTTATGTAAGACATCTTTGGAAAGTTTTTGATATGTGCTATGATTTTGTAGTTCAAAGTTTTTACATATTTGGGGTAGAACTTTATGAAATCTTACGGACAAAACAGCCACTTTCTGAGGAGGTGCTGTCAAAATTGCTCCAGATTTCTGTCAATTTTGAAATATCATAACTCCTGATCCAGAATTGATATTAAGGCAAATAAATACTAGTTGGAAGGATATTTAAGTTATCTATAACTTTGATATTCAACTTGATACATGAAACTGCCATTTTCATAATCAACTTCTGGGATTAAGGCCAAATGGTCATTCTGAACAGAGCATTGCTCATTGTCCATGTAACTTGAGACTTGTTGTGGATATGAAGGTTTTTATACTTATCTAAGTGCCATGGCATATTCATTAGTTATCTTTCATCATTCCTTGTTGTTGGTTTAAGTGTTCGACAAACTTAAGCAATCATTGTTCATATTTCAGAATTGTCAAAAACCTTGTTTCCTTCATGTATGCTGCACTGTTGATGTGATACTTTTGTGGCTAATAATTTCGATTTCAAGTTGAGTACAATCTTGGATATTAACCGTAAATTGCTCGCTCTTGCAGTATAGATCATACTCATTCCGGGTATGAGGTTGGTGGTTCCAGCCGGGATGGAAATGATTCGTCACAGCGACGATCACCACCATCATCAACCGGACTGGCGGAGGTGTTGGGAAGAATGGCTGAGTCTTTTGAGATGTTGGTGCAGCAAGGCATCCAGAAAGAGACCTTACAGCGTAATCCCACACAGAACACTTATTTGGATTTCCTAGCAAGACAACCACCGGTATTCTTGGAAGCTAAAGAAGCCTTGGAGGCAGATAATTGGCTCCGGATGATCGAATCTAAATTGGGAATGCTCCAGTGTGATGAATATGAGAAGGCTTTATTAACCGTTCATCAACTTCATGGATCCACTGGGGCTTGGTGTTCTGAATATCTTGCTAAGATCGCTGAAGGCCATCGGGTGACGTGGACGGAGTTTCATGATGCTTTCCGTGCACGTCATATCTGTGAGGGCATCATCCGAACCAGAGTTGAAGAGTTCTATGAACTCAAGCAAGAAGGGATGAGTGTTCTGGAGTACTTTACGGAATTTAACCATTTAGTACAATATGCATCCGCTTATGTGGATAAAGAGCGATGAAGTGTCATTACTTTTTCCGAGGCCTCAACGTGTAGCTTCGGGTGAAAGTGGCACTATTCAATAAAGGGAATTATAGCGAGTTAGTCAATGCCGCTATGATTCAAGAAATAGCTGAACTCCAGCATAAGGAAAGTAAGAGGAAGAGAAGCTTATCACCGGCAAGTACGGATGATTATCCTCAGGAACAACCAATGATATATTGCTTACCATACAAGGTGGAAATTCAGTCCTTCGACGGACCACCGCAGATCCGATTCCATCCATACTCAACAATGGATGTTCAGCCACTGCTGCAGCAGCAGCCAATGAGTATTTGTGCACCCCCACCTCAGCAAAGTGCACAAGAATATCAACCACTTCCATATTGTGAAGGTCTTGAGCTCGCATCGTACGATACTTGTAGCGATGTGGGGCATTATCACTCAGGAGTGCCATGTGACCAAACAGAGCAGTAGTAACAGGTCATCTCAAGCTGCAAAGAAATTCCATGGTCAGCCAAGGAGGACAGCACTGAAAGTGGGAAACGTAAACTATATGGCAGTTGAAGATGTTCCCGTGGGAGAACCCGTGTTTGCGGGTATGCTCAGCCTACGTGATCAGCCCACGTTCGTGTTGTTCGACTCGGGTGCCACACATGATTTTATCAGCAAAGATTATGTGGGTAAGCACCAAATACCATCAACCACCTTGGCCGCATCGTATCAGATTAATTCACCGGGAGGTAGTAGGACAGCAGGCAGGATTGTTGCTCGAGCGCCTATATGTTTGGATGGACGGATATATCCTACTACTCTTATCATCCTGGAAGGCTTGCGGATTGACATTATCTTGGGAATGGCTTGGTTGACACATCACCAAGCTATCTTTGATATTAGTTCACGAACGGTGCAGCTGAATTCAAAGAAGCAAGGGCAACACACGTTGATTCTGAGAAATGTTGCACCTGAAGTTACTGCTGTACACACCGTTGAAACTAAGAAACTGTAGGACATTCCAGTGGTAAGGGAATATCCGGATGTTTTTCTCGACGATCAACCGAGCATGCCGCCAGAACGTGAAGTGGAGTTCAAAATCGAACTAGCACCGGGAACCACACCGATCTCTTGGAGGCCGTATAAAATGGCACCGAAGGAACTCGCGGGGCTGAAAGAGCAGCTGAATGACTTGTTAAGCAAATGCTTTATTCGACCAAGTTCATCACCGTGGCGATGCTCCACGCTGTTCGTCAAGAAAAAAGATGAGACTTTGAGGCTATGTGTTGACTATCGTCCGCTAAATGCCGTAACTATCAAGAACAAGTATCCACTACCACAAATCGATATGCTTTTCGATCAATTAGTGGGTGCTAAGGTTTTCTTGAAGATGGATCTTCGGTCTGGATATCATCAGATCAAAATCTGGGCGGAAGATATACCAAAAACGGCATTCTCGACGAGATATGGGTTATATGAGTATCTCGTCATGTCATTCGGACTGACTAATGCTCCGGCCCATTTTATGTACTTGATGAATTCAGTCTTCATGCCGGATTTGGACAAGTTCGTCGTGGTCTTCATCAACGATATCTTGGTATATTCTAAATCGGAGGAAGAACACGCCAAACATCTGCATATTATGCTCCAACGTCTACGGAATCACAAACTATATGCACAATTCAGCAAGTGTGAGTTTTGGATCAACCACGTGCCATTTCTTGGGCACATTATTTCTACGGAGGACATTGTGGTTGATCCGAGCAAAATTGTTCAAGTGCTGAATTGCAGTTCACCGAAATCAGTCCACGAAGTCAGTAGCTTTCTCGGTTTAGTGGGTTACTACCGGAGATTCATTCCGAATTTCTCCAAGATTTCTATACCGATGACGGAATTTCTGAAGAAAGGCAAGAAATATGTGTGGAGTGAAGCATGTGAGGAGGCGTTCAAAGCATTGGTAAAGCACCTCACAACAGCCCCAGTGTTGGCGCAACCCGATACGACTAAGGCTTTTGATGTTTATTGTGATGCATCTGGCATCGGCCTTGGCTGCGTGCTTATGCAAGAAGGGCGAGTGGTCGCATATGGATCCAGGCAGCTTCGGAATCATGAACAGAATTATTCGACACATGACCTCGAGCTAGCTGCTGTGGTCCTTGCTCTAAAAATGTGGAGGCACTATTTACTTAGAAACTTAGTTCAGCTCTATACCGACCACAAAAGTTTAAAGTTTATATTCACACAAAAGGAACTAAATATGAGGCAGCGAAGATGGTTAGAGTTAATTAAAGACTATGAAATAGATATTCATTACCATCCTGGAAAAGCTAATGTGGTTGCCAATGCACTTAGTCGGAAAGCACATGTTCATAACCTGACCATGGCTGCAATGGAAGAAAAAGAACCGAGCCTGCGCTTGGTTCCTTATGAGTCATTGTTTAACCTTGCCCTCATTCCTACAATTCGTGATGAAATTGTAGAGGCGCAAAAGAAAGATAAGAGCATGGCACATATCCGGGAGAGAATAGACAAAGGATAAGTAAAGTGCTTCCGGAAAGATGAGAACGGTACATTATGGTTCAAGAACAGTATAGTCGTACCGCGGGGCATGAGGTTTTGTAAGAAAATATTAGACGAAGCACATCTATCAAAATTTTTCATTCATCCGGGCAGCAACAAGATGTACCAAGGTTTGAGAAACAAGTTTTGGTGGACACAGATGAAGCGGGAAATAGCTAAATACATATCCGAGTGTGATACGTGTCGGAGGGTAAAAGCCGATCACATGAAGAAACCTGGTTTGCTGCAACCCCTTAATATTTCGGCATGGAAGTGGGAAGATGTGAGTATGGATTTCATTGTTGGGTTACCGCTCACATCTAGGAAGCATGATTCGGTTTGGGTAATCATTGACCGATTAACCAAGTCAGCACACTTCATACCGGTAAATGTGGGATTCAACAACAAGAAATATGTAAAATTTCACACTTATTTGACCATGTAAATGGGACTTGTGAGGTTCAGCTTATGAGCATGAGTGAGCTAGTTGTTCTATAAAGCAAAGAGTGTGTTTACTCAAAAATTTAAATTTGGTCATCCCAAAAAGAGGATTCAAAACTGTGGGTTTAAATTACGGTATCCAAACTTGTAATCTGATCCCATCATTGAATTCCTCAGCTCCAAATTCGTGGGAATACAAATTTTCACCACATTTGGAAGTGTTTTGCCTAAGCATTTACAAGATGACATAAAAGGGCAATTGAATTCAAATTCAAATTCGAATTTTGAAGAAGCTTGTCCACATATCCAAATGAGTTCCAAAAATTTAGCTGCCCATATTCGAATTGGTCACCTGCTAAATTTGGAAGACATTTGGGAAGATCTTTTGAGAGGAGGAAGGGGGTGGACCCCACTGGTCAGTGAGCCAACTTTACTTGCAACAGAAGTATCGGTCTATGTTCTCCACTCCAACGGGGAGCTTCACCCGAGCGCCACCGAGCTGCCGCCGCACCACCTCCTCATTGATTTTCCCCGCGCTGGCGACCATTTTGGTTGCTTCCTTGTCTCTCGGCGTGACCTACTCCTCCACAGACCGAAGCAAACCGAATTTGCTTCCTCCTCACACACGAACACAGCCGAGCTCACTGCCGCCTCCTCGGTGCTCATCCGGGAACCAGCAAAAACTCGCGCTCACCTCCACTCCGAGCTGCCAAATGGCTCTGGGGGACTTCCTTCTACCTCCTCGGTGCCGAAACAGAGCCGGTTCTGTTCTCCCTCACCCGGGCGCGCTCTTCTCAGCGGCGACCTAAAACAATCCAACGATCGGGCGCACGTGGACAGCTCTCCACAGAGGTTTTCACGCCCATGCATGCACGGCCACGGGAGCGCCCTACCTCGGTGCTTCTCTCCTCCAAAACTTGGATTAAACCGTGGACTACCGAGCGCTAATTCTAGATTTTTGCTCCGGCGGGTGCAAACCGAGTAACCGGTACGGGAACTCAAAATTCTCCCTTCCTAATTGTTGTTAGCTCACCAAATCTTTCACACACGGGCCGGACTAGCCGGCGATCATCTTCTCTTTAGCAACCATAGCTTGAAACCGACTCAGACAAGCGTATTTTGAGGATTCCCGAGTGTATCCATGGCGGCACCCCGCGGGCGCACGGTGATGACCAACTTGCAGAAATTCCGGAGCAATTTGAAATCCAGGCCTAGCTTCACGATCACCTACTGGTGCTTTATAGCGGGTTGGCCGAGCGTTTGGCGGGATAGGTGGGCTGGCCGATGGTGCCGAAGTGCTCCCGAGGCCGCCGCACGCCGCCGACTATGTTCCGCCCACCGGCAGCTCGAGCAGACCCCACCAGCGTGTTCCCCGGCCTCTCAAACCCACTGGCAGCGAGCCTCCGGCCGAGCGGTGGCCAGAAACGCCGGGCCGGCAATCTCCGGGTGCAGGCCGGCGAGGGGGAGCAGCGCGGGCGCAGGAAAGAATCGGGAGGATGAACAAGGAGCTGGGCTGTAACACCCTCAAATTCATTACCATGCATTGCATACATTTTTCATGTAGAAAAGCATTATAAAAGAAGTAGAAAAGGAGAAAGAACTTTAGAAATGGAGAGAGAACCATAGAAATGAAGAAAGAACCATAGAAATGGAGAAAGAACCATAGAAATGGAGGAAGGAACCATAGAAATGGAGGAAAAACCACAGAAATGGAGAAGGGAATATAGAAATGCAGAAGGGAAATGTAGAAATGGAGAATGAGACATAGAAATGGAGAGGGGAATGTAGAAATGGAGAATGGGACATGGAAATGGAGAGGGGAATGTAGAAATGGAGAATGGGACATAGAAATGGAGAGGGGAATGTAGAAATGGAACAAGTGACATAGAAATGGTGAGGAATGGGAAAAATATAGCTGAAATGAGCATATCCAAATTTCCCCCAAAATTTCCAAATTCCTCAATTCCACAAAAGGGGATTTTCCCCATATTTGGGGGTATAAAATCCCTAAGGCTTCACACCTAACTAAGGGGATAAGTTGGTTGAACTCCAAATTCAGTAGGACTCTTGTTTGAGTTCCAATTAGAGTAGGACTCCTCTTTTCCCCCCTTATAAATATAACCCCCACCCCCTGACCGAAATCCTCTCTCTTTTGGTCGTCCCCCTGCTGCCAAACCCCCTTCCTTGCTGCCAAGTCGCCAAGTCCCCCCCCCCCTTGCCGGAATTTGGCAGCCGTCGAGCCCCGTTGAGCCCCACCGTCGCCGGAGAAGAAGCCCGGCGATCTGTCCTACCAAACTTTTCCATAGAAAAATTCCCCACTGCTGTCATTGCTAGGAGGAAGGCCGTGCCACCAAAAGGAAGTTAGGTAGGTCCCCATTACCCATCTTACGACGTCGCCGCTGTTTCTACACATCCATTTTCTTCGTCCCCTTCGAGCAGAAACTTTTATGTTGAGAGGGCCCGACCCCGATCACAGGCTCGTGCCGCCTCGCCCGGGGATCGCATTGGGTGGCGCCATGTTATGCGGCACCGAACAACACACATATAAGGAACAATGCATTACACAAGTCAAAAGCGGAAGCTTACAGATTGTTCTTGGTAAATAATTTACATAATATAGCTACAGCGGAAGTCTAGTACAGCTCATGTCGAGTATCTACGAAGCACTCGAGAAGAGGTCCAGCCCGCGGACTCCTCTCGCTAGCAACACGAAGACATGACTCGGAAGTTCCCGAGTCTCACCGGACAACCTTCTTTATAGCGTCGATGTTTACCTGCAAAACCACTTATATAGCAAGAGTGAGCACAAAGGCTCAGCAAAACTTAACCGTCTCTCCTAAAGCATGGAACTCTATATGAAAGTAACCTAAGACTTAAGCCTGTCCTTTCCGAAAAGACTCGTCTATGAGTTCATCCTTAACTTTCCGGTTTTAGCCATAATAGTAGTAACCTTGCGCCCAGCAACATTGGAACTCCACAATAAAACAAGAAACGCTTCATTCCAATGTTACTTGTCCCAAGGTGAAAAATAAATTTACTTTGCTCTATCTCTACCTCAAACAAGGTTCTCATGCAGTTTAACATAATCATAGCAGCAATTATACTTTTGCAAACTGTTCCCACACAACTTGCTTACTACGTCACAATACAGTGAGCAAGCGGTACTCATAACCGCGAGGGACGGTGATTCGAATCAAACACTACCCGGATAACTCGACACATATGCCCGCCTCTGAAGACCCGACTCTGGCGTCCTTCATTACGTCGTATGTGGCAACCTTTCTCAGGACACTAGACTGTAGAACCGGTCGCGCCGTCTCGGGCTCATAGGTCTAACGAGACGATGTGGTATGCCTCTACAACCCAGTGAACCTGGTACATCGGTTTCCTGGTTCCCACATATCAGTAAGCATCCGGTACATAACTCAATACTTGCTCAGCGGGGCTGCATACGCTTCGGTCCTTGACCGACACGGGCAGAGCTACTCGACCAAGACCTCGTCTTGTCGCTACCTAACTCTCCTGCCCGGTCTCATCTTTAGAAACGTAAACTTTAGTTTGCCTCTCTTTCCAACCCCACTTATGTGATCCTAAAACAAAGCTCGCGAGTAGATTCCAACTACTCGTCTTCTACCGGATGCCCTAGTCTATTTAGCACAGCCTTATGCTACAGCGATGAAACCATGCTACCCTTGATCCCAGGGTTCTTTTTGGTCATGCAAGTGGAGTATAAAACGTCCTCGACCTAATGCACATACAAACCTTGACCCATAGTGATGAACAAAGGAAAAACTAGATAAAACAACTCAAATGAAAACCGGGGCTTGCCTTGGTTTTGCAGGTGACTAAAGTCAGATGTTTATGGAGTTAGTTTCTGCTGACTTGCAGCTCAATGTCTGCCCTTCTTGCTCCTTGATCCACTCTTCACGTGTCCACGTTTAATCACTACACGTTATGAATATGCATACATGTTTAATTATAAAACCTTTGCTAACAAGTGCTAAAGACAAGTTTTAAAACTGGAACTCTGTTTAAGAATTTAAAATGGAACTGGTGCTAGTGGTTTGGGTTTGTGTTTAAGCACTAGGATCAAGTGATGAGTGGGATTTCATCACTTGGGTGGGGATCAACTAATGAGGTTGAACAGGACATAATGATCCAGGGCTCCAATGGAGCTGGAAATTTTCTTGTGAGTTCCTTGTCACAAGAAAGTCCTTTGGACCAAAATTCAGAATTTTTCACTAAGTGGATCACCCAGAACAATTCCCTAAGCATTTAGGCAAGGAGGAATTAATTCTGAATAAATTTGCACTTTCATGCAAACTCAAGTGAACTATAATTTCATACCTAGCTCAGGGAGTATGCATGAATGTTCCTAGGATTTTTGGAGCTAAGGAATGGCCAGAACTGAATTTTCAAATTTTGGAAATTTCCTGAAAATGTTTCTGTATTTATTTGAATGCAGAAATTTGGAATTAGAATTACCCTAACTAAATCAACTCCAAATGAACTGAAACTTTTACAGGGGTCTCCTAATATCCTAAAGAATATCCTGGCAAAATTTGGGGAATTTTGGATGAACCAAACTCCCTCTAAAATTCTTTTGCTTAAAAGCTTTAAAGAATTCTCCAGAATTTTCTATTGGTTTTCATGCAAATTGGGTTGCATATTTGGATAGAGATTTTCATCCTGAATCCAACCCAATTTGAATAACTAAATTTGAAGCTTCCTAGCAAAAGTTATGGGGTTCTAAATTTTGAACCAAATCTGGAATTCAAATTAATTCGGGAAATGTTCAAACTCTTCTTGTGGGTCCACCCTACACGTGTCGGTTGCCGGAGCTAAGCCACACGGGGCCACAGACCTTTTCCCGCGCCACCACACTGGATCACACGCCACAGCCGATCCGGATTTTTAATCTTCAGCTGCTGACACGTGGGCCCGATGGGGGTCTTCTTCTTCCTCCCGCTCCCGCGCCCCCCTCGCCGGCGCTCCACTGGAGCTCGCCGGACCCGGCTTCCCGGCCGCCCCTCGGCCGGAGACTCGCCGCCTGGTGGTTTTCAGGGTCGGGGAACATGTCTACGGGGTTGGCTCCGGCTGCCAGTGGCCGGAAGTAGGCCAGCGACGTGCGCACACCTCGGTGAGACTTCGGCGCCGTGGCACTAGCACCCTAGCCCGCCAAAAGTTCGGCGGACGTGCTCTAAAGCAGCAGTGGAGGTTAGGCTAACTCGGCACGGCCTCAAACTGGCTCGGAAACGGCGGCAAGTGGGGGTTCACCATGTGCCCGGCGGTTCCCACCATGATCGCCGCTCGGAAACTTCAAAATGGTCTGCTAATATGGGGTTTCAAGCCAGGATTGGGGAGGGGATTGGGTCGCCCTCGAGTCTAGATCCTTTGAGCACAGTTTAGTGACCTAAAGACGAGAAGGGAGGGGAAATTTGGAGAATTCATACCGGAACGTCGTTCTGTGGCCGCCGGCGAAGTTTCTCCGAATTCTCGCTCGGTGGTTCACGGCTCGCCTTGTGGTTTGGGTGGAAGAAGCAGTGACCAGCAGCGCACCGATGACCGTCCTCGCTTGGTTAGGAAAATCCACGGAGTGGGCTGTCCACGGGAATGACGAGCTGCTGTGCAGTTCAGTTTCCGCGGAAACGAGCTTTGCTAGGGAAGGGAGGCCGGAACCTGACTCTCTTGTGCTGAGGGAGTGGAGGGCGATCAGGCCTTGCCGTTTTGCGGCTCAGACAGTGCTGCACGCTGGTTTTGCATGCACCTCCGGTCAGACCCGAAGCGGCGGTGAGCTCGGGGTTTATCGGGCGCGAGGAGGAGAAGAGAAACACCGTTGGCTCGGTTCAGAGGGAAAAGATCACGCCGAGGCAGGGAGGGGGGCGGTAAGCTGGTCGCCAGCACGCGAGGGCGGGTGAGGCGGTGGCGTCGGGGTAGCCTCGGTGGTGCTAGGAGCTCGGTCTAACCCGAGAGCAAACACTTAGGTGTTAAGTTTTCCTCCTCTTCTATAACAATTGGGCCCCACCAAGTTTCTTTCTCAAATATCTCCAGATTTTTGGCCTAGTGCAAACTCAGCTCTGAGGAACTCAAATCCAAAAGTCATTTGGCAATTTGACAAGTTGTTCCTCAGTTTTGAGTTTAAATTCAAATTTGGATGAAATTTACAAGTTCCTTTGACATTCATATCAAAGCACCTCCAAATTTGCTCAAAACTTGGCTCCCTCATAATTTGGACCTGAGGAATTCAATTATGTCCTCTGATCTTTGAGTTGGCCATGGCAAATACAACTTCTCAAACAATAGTTTGAATTTCCTCTTTTGAAAATGCCCTTCTTCCTTTTGAAGTGACCCTTTTAGTTCAAACTGAATTCAAAGTTTTATTGCACAAGCCAACACTTTCATGAGTATACAAAAGTTTTTGTAAGACCCATTTCTTGCATATAAACTCAACTTTATTCATAGCTCAAGTTTTCTATTTACAAGTTTTGGGACTTTTACATTCCTCCCCCCTTGAAAAGAATCTCGTCCCAAGATTCATGATTAAGGACAAAATGGAGAGGACAACTACTAAGTATAAGCCTCTAACAACTCCGGATGATTGCGTTGCAAATACTCCTCGCTTTCCCATGTAGCTTCCTCGGACGTGTGATTTTCCCATAGCACTTTGAAAAATCGCAACGTCCGATTTCTTGTTTCGCGAGTCTTCTCATCAATTATCCGGGTTGGTCGCTCAACATAAGTGAGGTCCGGCTTCAGATCTGCTATGCCTTCCGTGAGAATCTCCGTTGGAACTTTCAAACACTTCCGCAATTGAGATATGTGGAAGACGTTATGAACTCCGGCTAAGGCTGCCGGCAGCTCCAAACGGTATGCCACGGGTCCACATCTTTCAATGATGACGAAGGGACCGATAAAGCGCGAGCTAATTTCCCTTTCACTCCGAATCGGTGAATGCCCTTCATAGGAGGTACGCGGAGGTATACGTGGTCCCCAACATGGAAATCCAGAGGACGACGCCTCCTATCCGCATAGCTCTTTTGTCTGGACTGAGCGGCTTTCAGATTTTCTTGAATAAGCCTTGCCCGCTCTTCAGCTTCATTTACGAGATCAACCCCGTAAATCACTCTCTCGCCAGATTCACACCAGTTCAAGGGTGTGCGGCACTTCTGGCCATAGAGAGCTTCATACGGTGCCATTTTGATGCTCGCTTGATACCCATTGTTATAAGCGAATTCCACCAACGGTAGATGATCGTTCCATCCTTTACCGTGGTGAATGGCACATGCTCGAAGCATATCTTCGAGAACTTGATTCACCCTCTCCGTTTGCCTATCGGTTTGAGGGTGATATGCAGAGCTTCTAATCAATTTGGTTCCTAGTGCGGCATGCAGCTGCTCCCAGAAACGAGCAACGAACAATGCGCCTCGATCGGAGATGATCGTCCGGGGAACTCCATGTAGGCATAGTATTCTTGCAATATATAGCTCCGCATACTTCTTGGCATGGTATCCCGTATGCACCGGGATGAAATGGGCTGACTTGGTTAGCCGATCCACGATTACCCAAACCGAGTCATGCTTATTAGCCGTGAGAGGTAGTCCAACAATAAAGTCCATACTAATATCCTCCCACTTCCATGCCGGGACACCCAGCGGTTGTAAGGTTCCCGCTTTCTTCATGTGGTCAGCTTTAACTCGCCGACACGTATCACATTCTGATACGTATTTAGCAACTTCTCTCTTCATCCGGGTCCACCAGAATTTAGTCTTCAATTCTTGGTACATCTTGTTGCTGCCCGGATGAATAGAAAATTTGGATAAGTGAGCCTCATCCAAAATTTTCTTCCGCAGCCTCATATCACGGGGTACTACTATCCGGTCCTTGAACCATAGAGTGTCTTCATCATCTAACCGGAAACATTTCATTTCCCCGTTCTTCAATCTCCTGATATGAGCCTTGCCCTTGTCTTGCTTTTGAGCTTCCATGACCTCCTCTCTTATTGTAGGTATGAGGGCCAGATTATAGAGCTCCATATGGAACCAAGTAGAGACTTGGTTCTTCCTCTTCTAGCGGCGTAATGGTCAGGTTATGAATATGAGACTTCCGGCTGAGTGCATCGGCAACCACATTTGCCTTGCCCGGATGATAATGAATTTCAATCTCATAGTCCTTAATTAGCTCTAACCATCGCCGTTGTCACATATTCAACTCTTTCTGAGTGAATATATACTTCAAACTTTTGTGATCGGTGTAGAGATGAACCAGATTTCCCAATAGGTAATGTCTCCACATCTCCAAAGCTAGTACCACGGCAGCAAGCTCGAGATCATGAGTTGGATAATTTTGCTCATGATTCCGTAATTGCCGTGATCCATATGCGACCACGCATCCTCCTTGCATGAGTACACAACCAAGTCCGATGCCGGACGCATCACAATAAACATCAAATGGCTTGGTTGTATCCGGTTGAGCTAGAACCGTGGCTGTTGTGAGGTGTTTCACCAACGCTTGAAAAGCTTCCTCACATGGCTTACTCCAATCATATTTGACACCCTTCTTCAGTAGCTCCGTCACAGGTTTGGAGATTTTTGAGAAGCTCGGCATGAACCTCCGGTAATATCCCGCCAAACCCAAGAAGCTACGAACTTCATGGACTGATGTTGGAGACTTCCACTTCAGCACTTGTTCAATCTTGCTTGGATCAACAGCAATGCCTTCCGCTGAAATAATATGTCCAAGAAATGGCACTTGGTTGATCCAGAATTCACATTTACTAAACTTTGCATAGAGCTTGTGATCTCTCAAGCGTTGAAGCACAATATGCAAATGTTTAGCGTGTTCCTCTTCAGATTTGGAATAGACCAAGATTGTCGTCGATGAATACCACGACGAACTGATCCAGCTCCGGCATGAACACCGAGTTCATAAGATACATAAAGTGGGCCGGAGCATTGGTCAATCCAAATGACATGACAAGATATTCATAGAGTCCATATCTTGTCGAGAATGCTGTTTTCGGGATATCTTCCATGTGAATCTTAATTTGATGATATCCCGACCTTAAGTCCATCTTGGAGAAGACTTTAGCACCCACTAGTTGATCGAAGAGGATATCAATTCGTGGTAGTGGATACTTGTTCTTTATTGTCACAACATTTAATGGACGATAATCGACGCATAGCCTCAGCGTCTCATCCTTCTTCTTCACAAATAAAGCCGAGCAACCCCATGGTGATGAACTTGGACGAATGAACCCTTTGTCCATCAGGTCTTTGAGTTGCTCCTTCAGCTCAGCTAATTCATTCGGAGCCATTTTATATGGTCTCCGAGAGATCGGCGTGGTTCCCGGCATCAACTCTATTTTGAATTCCACCTAGCGCTCAGGTGGTAAGCCTAGAAGATCTTCGGGAAACACGTCCGGATATTCACAGACCACCGGAATGTCTTCTAATTTTCACACCTCGGCATTACATACTTCCGGGTCTTTGGAAACTGCTTCGCCGAGGTACAATGTTTGACGCCCGTGAAGTGGGGAGTCCAAGTGAACACTCCTACTCTCGATGTCCAGGACCGCCTTATGGAAGGTCAACCATGATATTCCCAATATGGCATTGATTCCCTGGTCTTCGAGAATGATGAGGGTGGTAGGATAAATTTTCCCACCCAAACAAAGTGGTGCTCGAGAGACGACTTCATTAGTTGATATGTCTCCACCTGGCGAATGAATAAGGTAAGAACCTTTTGTGATAGTGGTGGAGATCTGATCCCAGATCACTGTCGCCCTGCTAATGAAGTTATGTGTTGCACCAAAGTTGAATAAAATGACAACCGGCTTGTCATTTAAGGTGAACCTGTCGGCAAGAACAGGTCCTCCCTTTGGCAGATCATCGACTGACACATAATTGACTGTTACCACTTTGGACATAGTTTTTGTTTGCTGCCCAAGATCGACCTGTGGAACTGGACCCACAGACACATTGTTGCTGCTCAGCTCAGTTGTTTCATTGACGTTGAGCTCATTGTCAACATGAAGTGGGACAGCACTTGGTTCAGCTGAGACATCAACTCGTTCCTCTTCAACCTCTTGAGGGCAATAATATTGTAGTGCACCTTGTTGATACTGAGGAGCAAAAGAAACAAGTTGCTTCTGCGGTGGAGGTGAATAAGACCTCTGTGGAGTAGAAGAGTCGTCACACTCCCAGAATGATTGTACCTCTTGTGGAATCTCTCGACCGGAAGGTGAACAGATTACCAACTGATACTTCTGAGGTAGATGATTGTCTTCATCTTGTGATGAGTCCCTCACCCTCTTTTCTTTGAGGTAGAGGTTAATATTCTTGAGCGATAGCACAGCTCACAAACTCATCAAAATTCTCTTGGCTAACTTGAGCCAATTCACATCGCAGCCTAGCGGTCAGCCCTCGGTAAAAGTGATAACCCTTCATGGCCGGTGACTTCACGTAGTCAGGGACATATTGAGCTAAGCGATTGAATTCCTTCGCGTACTCAATAACTCTCATGTCCCCTTGCTTCAGACTCCATAATTCATCCAAACTGGTTTGCATTATGCCTGCAGGGATGAAACGAGCACGAAATACAGTCTGGAACTCCGCCCATGTGACACGATGCCCGGCTGGTTGCACAGCAAGGTATTCTGCCCACCATGCTCCAGCAAAGCCGTGAAGCTGTTGAGCGGCATATAGAGTCTTCGAGAGTTCATCACATTGGATCAACCCAAACTTGGACTCAATGAGACGTAACCAGTGATTTGCTTCACAATGGTCAGCCGCCTCAGAGAATACCGGCGGTTGTGTCACCAAGAAATCCAGATACGTGTTCTGGGTTGGCATGTGACGTTGAGCTTCTCGATTTATGCCTTGCTGAACTAGAGTTTGGAGAGTTTCATTCATCTTCGCCATAATTTCAGCCAATCCAGTTGGCGATGGCTCTTGTGATGAAGTCGAGTCATTCCCACCTCGACTTTGAATCTCCAAGCTCCATTTGAGAATGTGTGCGTACCATACTGCACGAAACAAAATTTTTGAGTCAATCAAAATTCTATCTCAGTAGTAAGTACAGATAAGTAAAACATGAACATGTCATGAACTTTATGAAAGCATAACACATTCATGTTTAAACAAATCTTAAGTACGCTAAACTAATCAGCGGGACTACCCTGACCAGTTCACACAAACTCCAAATTTTACTCAAGTTATCAACAGATTCTTGACTTGAGTTCAATACCAAAGTTTTAGTAAACTTCAGTAGCTTTCCAACAAGTACTCATAGGCTCCTTACAGATTTTTCTATAGGGATTTATGGCTTAAAAATAGAAAGGTCCAGAGAGGTTTTTGTTGCTGTCCTGGTTTTGAACAGTTTGCCTTCAACTGGACTTTTCACCAAATTAACATCTGATTTTGCTATGAAGGTCTACGAAGAAGTTGTAGAGCACTTGAAAATCTTTCCAGAACTGTATCATACACCTTAATTAGTTAACTCTACTCAGAGTTATGCTCTGTTAAAGTCCAGCAAGAATTCCTGCCAGAAACAGAGCACTCTGTTTTTGAAAACTTTGACACCTAGTTATACTCTCATTTGAGTCTTAGCTCAAAATAAGAGTTCAGTAACTAATATTTGTTTAAAACTTCCATTTTTAGTTGAAAGTTAGTTCATGAATCATTTCTTTATAGGGAAGAGGATTATATGTTTAGTACGGTGTCGATGCACCGTAAGAATCATGCCGGTACTATGTTGCCTTACCAAAAGAAAATTCTAAACCGGATTATATCGGCATATCCGTTTTATCAGTGGCACTAAGACGGTCTCTCGCACACGTGTACTACACGGGATATGTACGTGGTTAGTACCTGCAGAAAAACACTCAATAGTGGTGCACTCAAAGGTTGTTCCATTTCAGGCAGTTCCATATTTGAAAGTAAATACAAACGCCCGTATCATTGCCATACGGCCGTCCTTGAGTTAAGTCACGTCTCAAGGTACGTGATCGTGTTTCAACACCACACGACGGGGAACCCGAGTATGTCATGAACGGGTTGTCACGGTTGGGAATGTTATCAACCCAACGGATACCACATACTTCCCTGCAGGGCACGCCGATGTCAAGCGCAGTGTATGTCCTCCTGGGCTATTTCCAGACGAACACACTATCGCGTTACTGACCACCACGATGGGGTCTCCACTTACTTGCCTAATGCACGCTAGGGATCAGCGTTTCATATGAACTCAGGAACATGAAGAGTCCAAGAGTTTCATATTGACGTCTCACACAAAGCTGTGAGACCTATCCCTGAACCACTTTCCTCGTCAGGGAAGCTAACCGAAATTGAACCGCTTTCGGTGGCGTTCCTTACAATGGTTACCTGCGCATAGGTGCGTGTTACATAATGAAAATTCAGAATTAAAACACATATGTTAGTCTTGCCACTTTAAGTAACTACACTACTATAGTCCTCATGTGGGCCAAATATCGTTTCCTCACCGTATCCTAAGTTTTTGTTGTAATACCATCCTTATTCCATGCGCTATTACCAATGCGGCTCTGATACCACGCTGAGAGGGCCCGACCCCGATCACGGGATCGTGCCGCCCCGCCCGGGGATCGCATTGGGTGGTGCCGTGTTATGCGGCACCGAACAGCACATATATAAGGAACAATGCATTACATAAGTCAAAAGCGGAAGCTTACAGATTGTTCTTGGTAAATAATTTACATAAAATATCTACAGCGGAAGTCTAGTACAGCTCACGTCGAGTATCTACGAAGCACTCGAGAAGAGGTCCAGCCCGCGGACTCCTCTCGCTAGCAACACGAAGACATGTCAGCGGTTAGGTTCTCCCAGGGTGACATGACTCGGAAGTTCCCGAGTCTCACCGGACAACCTTCTTTATAGCGTCGATGTTTACCTGCAAAATCACTTATATAGCAAGAGTGAGCACAAAGGCCCAGCAAGACTTAACCATCTCCCCTAAAGCATGGAACTCTATATGAAAGTAACCTAAGACTTAAGCCTGTCCTTTGCGAAAAGACTCGCCTACGAGTTCATCCTTAACTTTCCGGTTTTAGCCATAGTAGTAGTGACCTTGCGCCCAGCAACATTGGAACTCCACAATCAAACAAGAAACGCTTCATTCCATTGTTACTTGTCCCAAGGTGAAAAATAAATTTAGTTTGCTCTATCTCTACCTCAAACAAGGTTCTCATGCAGTTTAACATAATCATAGCAGCAATTATACTTTTGCAAACTGTTCCCACACAACTTGCTTACTACGTCAAAACACAGTGAGCAAGCGGTACTCATAACCGCGAGGGACGGTGATTCGAATCAAACACTACCCGGATAACTCGACACATACGCCCGCCTCTGAAGACCCCACTCTGGCGTCCTTTATTACGTCCTATGTGGCAACCTTTCTCAGGACACTAGACTGTAGAACCGGTCGCGCCGTCTCGGGCTCATAGGTCTAACGAGACGATGTGGTATGCCTCTACAACCCAGTGAACCTGGTACATCGGTTTCCTGGTTCCCACATATCAGTAAGCATCCGGTACACAACTCAATACTTGCTCAGCGGGGCTGCATACGCTTCGGTCCTTGACCGACACGGGCAGAGCTACTCGACCAAGACCTCGTCTTGTCGCTACCTAACTCTCCTGCCCGGTCTCATCTTTAGAAACGTAAACTTTAGTTTGCCTCTCTTTCCAACCCCACTTATGTGATCCTAAAACAAAGCTCGCGAGTAGATTCCAACTACTCGTCTTCTACCGGATGCCCTAGTCTATTTAGCACAGCCTTATGCTACAGCGATGAAACCATGCTACCCTTGATCCAAGAGTTCTTTTTGGTCATGCAAGTGGAGTATAAAACGTCCTCCACCTAATGCACATACAAACCTTGACCCATAGTGATGAACAAAGGAAAAACTAGATAAACAACTTAAATGCAAACCGGGGCTTGCCTTGGTTTTGCAGGTGACTAAAGTCAGATGTTTATGGAGTTAGTTTCTGCTGACTTGCAGCTCAATGTCTGCCCTTCTTGCTCCTTGATCCACTCTTCACGTGTCCACGTTTAATCACTACACGTTATGAATATGCATACATGTTTAATTATAAAACCTTTGCTAACAAGTGCTAAAGATAAGTTTTAAAACTGGAACTCTGTTTAAGAATTTAAAATGAAACTGGTGCTAGTGGTTTGGGTTTGTGTTTAAGCACTAGGATCCAGTGATGAGTGGGATTTCATCACTTGGGTAGGGATCAACTAATGAGGTTGAACAGGACATAATGATCCAGGGCTCCAATGGAGCTGGAAATTTTCTTGTGCGTTCCTTGTCACAAGAAAGTCCGTTGGACCAAAATTCAGAATTTTTCATTAAGTGGATCACCCAGAACAATTCCCTAAGTATTTAGGCAAGGAGGAATTAATTCTGAATAAATTTGCACTTTCATGCAAACTCAAGTGAACTATAATTTCATACCTAGATCAGGGAGTATGCATGAATGTTCCTAGGATTTCTGGAGCTAAGGAATGGCCAGAACTGAATTTCCAAGTTTTGGAAATTTCCTGAAAATGTTTCTATATTTATTTGAATGCAGAAACTTGGAATTAGAATTACTCTAACTAAATCAACTCCAAATGATCTGAAACTTTTACATGGGTCTCCTAATATCCTAAAGAATATCCTGGCAAAATTTGGGGAATTTTGGATGAACCAAACTCCCTCTAAAATTCTTTTGCTGAAAAGCTTTAAAGAATTCTACAGAATTTTCTATTGGTTTTCATGCAAATTGAGTTGCATATTTGGATAGAGATTTTCATCCTGAATCCAACCCAATTTGAATCACTAAATTTGAATCTTCCTAGCAAACGTTATGGGGTTCTAAAATTTGAACCAAATCTGGAATTCAAATTAATTCGGGAAATGTTCAAACTCTGCTTGTGGGTCCACCCTACACGTGTCGGTTGCCGGAGCTAAGCCAAACGGGGCCACAGACCTTTTCCCGCACCACCACACTGGATCACACGCCACAGCCGATCCGGATTTTTAATCTTCAGCTGCTGACACGTGGGCCCGATGGGGGTCTTCTTCTTCCTCCCGCTCCCGTGCCTCCCCCTCGCCGGCGCTCCACTGAAGCTTGTCGGACCCGGCTTCCCGGCCGCCCCTCGGCCGGAGACTCGCCGCCTGGGGGTTTTCAGGGTCGGGGAACATGTCTACGGGGTTGGCTCGGGCTGCCAGTGGCCGGAAGTAGGCCGGCGACGTGCGCACACCTCGGTGAGACTTTGGCGCCGTGGCACGAGCACCCTAGCCCGCCAAAAGTTTGGCGGACGCGCTCTAAAACAGCAGTGGAGGTTAGGCTAACTCGGCACGGCCTCAAACTGGCTCGGAAACGGCGGCAAGTGGGGGTTCACCGTGTGCCCGGCGGTTCCCACCATGATCGCTGCTCAGAAACTTCAAAATGGTCTGCTAATATGGGGTTTCAAGCCAGGATTGGGGAGGGGATCAGGTCGCCCTCGAGTCTAGATCCTTTGAGCACAGTTTAGTGACCTAAAGACGAGAAGGGAGGGGAAATTTGGAGAATTCATACCGGAACGTCGTTCTGTGGCCGCCGGCGAAGTTTCTCCGAATTCTCGCTCGGTGGTTCACGGCTCGCCTTGTGGTTTGGGTGGAAGAAGCAGTGACCAGCAGCGCACCGATGACCGTCCTCGCTTGGTTAGGAAAATCCACGGAGTGGGCTGTCCACGGGAACGACGAGCTGCTGTGCAGTTCGGTTGCCGCGGAAACGAGCTTTGCTAAGGAAGGGAGGCCAGAACCTGACTGCTCTTGCGCTGAGGGAGTGGAGGGAGATCAGGCCTTGCCGTTTTTCGGCTCAGACAGTGCTGCGCTGGTTTTGCCTGCACCACCGGTCAGACCCGAAGCGGCGGCGAGCTCGGGGTTTATCGGGCGCGAGGAGGAGAAGAGAAACACCGTTGGCTCGGTTCAGAGGGAAAAGATCACGCCTAGGCAGGGAGGGGGGCGGTAAGCTGGTTGCCAGCGCGCGAGGGCGGGTGAGGCGGTGGCGTCAGGGTAGCCTCGGTGGCGCCAGGAGCTCGGTCTAACCCGAGAGAAAATACTTAGGTGTTAAGTTTTCCTCCTCTTCTATGACAATTGGGCCCCACCAAGTTTCTTTCTCAAATATCTCCAGATTTTTGGCCTAGTGCAAACTCAGCTCTGAGGAACTCAAATCCAAAAGTCATTTGGCAATTTGACAAGTTGTTCCTCAGTTTTGAGTTTAAATTCAAATTTGGATGAAATTTACAAGTTCCTTTGACATTCATATCAAAGCACCTCCAAATTTGCTCAAAACTTGGCTCCCTCATAATTTGGACCTGAGGAATTCAATTATGTCCTCTGATCTTTGAGTTGGCCATGGCAAATACAACTTCTCAAACAACAGTTTGAATTTCCTCTTTTGAAAATGCCCTTCTTCCTTTTGAAGTGACCCTTTTAGTTCAAACTGAATTCAAAGTTTTATTGCACAAGCCAACACTTTCATGAGTATACAAAAAAGTTTTTGTAAGTCCCATTTCTTGCATATAAACCCAACTTTATTCATAGCTCAAGTTTTCTATTTACAAGTTTTGGGACTTTTACATACGTGTGAATAGATTGTGTTTTGATCAATTTTTGACGGTGGAATTGAACTAGATCTTGAGTCAAGATCATAACCACGTCCACACTTGATCCCTACACCCTTTTTCATCATAAAACCCCATGAAAGCCCGTTAAAACATGCAAGAACATGTAGAAACTGGTTTAATAAAACAGCACCATAGGATTTGCATTCATCTACCCCATCGCATCTTGAGTAAAGTTTGTGCATGATGATTGATTGTTGTGAATTTTGTATGTGCGTGATCGTGAGTAGAAGAACAAGCTCAAGAGGCCATCTACGAGGAACTACAGCACCAAGACTTCGAGACGCTTGAACAACAAGAACCACGGGAGCAAGGCAAGTGCCCCTTGACCATATTGATCCCATGTTTTGAAACTGTTTTGTTTGCGAAAACTCGTACGCTTGAGTCAACTTGATGGGACACGATTTTGTAGGAGTTTACTAGTTTTGTTAACCATCCTTGTCACCGGGAAAGTTGTTGAGTTGGGTATGGTCATTTTTCTTTTTCGCTTCGCTTAATTCACGGGATACGGGAAGCTGAAATAAAACATGTCTAGCTACTGCACTCATATGAATAATGATGATGAGATCTTAATGATGTTAATGGGCATGGAATTAGGGAGATATAGGTAAGCTTGGTTCGTGAATGTTGCTGGATGTGATGGTGGAACTTGCCGTAGATCTAAGGACCGGTTCATGCGAGAATATGCTAGGAAAAGAGTGCCACAAGAAGGCCAAGTATGGGTGCAGCTTAGCTGATTAATTAGGTGTGTTGCTAGCTTGTTATGGACCGTGGATGGCGCGGGGAATGGGAGTCGAGGAGGACTGCCCTGGGAACTGCATGGCACAAGAGGGGACCCGTGGGTGGGAGAATGGTGATTCGAGCCTGCCGGTGAAACCTCAATGAGTCCGTACATCTAGTAGCCCCTTTGTAAAGGCTATTTTGTGATCTCTTGGCCATACACCAACGGTTGTGTACTGGTATAATGGAGGTTCTGCCGTCGCCGACGGGTGACGAAATCACAAACTTGTGGGTAAATATGACACCCTCATCTCGGGTGTCAGCATATATTCACGTGTTATGAAGAAGAAAACATTTTAAGAAAAGATGGAACAATGACAAGTACCAAAAGGGTAGCCAAAAAAGCTCTTAGAGAGCACCGAAGGCAACTACCGCGGCCAACCGGCCACGTGGCGTGTTCGGAGCTTGCCCCTGCGAGGTGAAGAGAGGTCCGCCGCTAAAATAGCTACGTGGCAGGTTCGGGACTTGTCTCCGCAAAGGGGAGAGGTCCGATCCTGTGGGACACGTGTTGCCCACGGAGCTAGCCTCTGCGGAAGAAGCAAAGGCATTTTTCGTAGGACATATGTCATCCTCGGAGCTAGTCCTCACGGAAATCAGAGGACCCGTCACGTGGGATACGTGTTGATCTCGGAGCTTATCTCAGAGAAGCCCAGATCTATCGAACACGTGTCGCCACCGGAGCTTATCTCCGGGAGGTCTTTCGTTGCTAGACATGTGTCAACCTCGGGGCGTGTTCCTGAGCAAAGAAGAAGGGGAAGACCGGCGCCAACACGTGGCGTGCGCGGAGCTCACCTCCAAAAGAGGGGGAGGTCTCGGTCGATTGACACGTGGCACAAACGGAGCTCGTCTCTGTGGACAAGTAGATACCAGGCCCCGGAAGGACACGTGGAGCCTCCGGAGCTCATCGCCACGAAGGTAACGAGTTCTGGAATGGTTTTTACACGTAAAGGTATCGGTACACAAAAGAAACCGATCTAAATTTCCATGATGTTACCAAAGATAAGACGATTAGGATTCAACAAGAATCTGAATAAGACTCTTATTCGGGATCCAATCAGATTAGGAATCTTCTCTTCCCGATTATAAATAGAACCCAAAACCTCTGGCCGAAACCACAAACTTCTCTTTCAACTCCTGAGCCGACGACTTAGAGCCCTAGCCCTAACTCGCCGAGCAGAACATCGCCGAAACGCAACAAGGGAGATCTTCGGAGGAGAACCAAGCGGTCTAAGGAGGACCTCGAAGACAAGAAGAGCGTGAGGTAGGACTTCAATACCACCTTACGACATCATTGTGTTCACCTCTTGCATCTGTTCTTCAATTCCTTTCGAACAGAAGTCTTCTCGTGGGCAGATCACTCGATGATCAGTTTGATCTAAAGACAAGATCATCGCCACGTCCACCTTTGATCCGAACGCCTCTGCCCATGCAAGCCGTGCAAGAGCGCAACAATCTAATTACAATCATTGGATAGCATGTATGTGCATCATCGCATCTAGTTTAAGGTTTGCGCATGATATTGATTGCTGTGAATCTTGTATGCGCGTGAATCCTACATAGCAGGACAGATCCAGTGAGCTGTCTACGACGAGTTGCAGCAACAAGGTTTTGAGAATCAAGAACAACCGGAACCGCAAGTACAAGGCAAGTGCTCCTTGACCATATTGATCCTATACTTTGGAAAAAACTGTTTGTTTTTGCGAAAAGGTGTGCGTACTGAGTCAAACATGATGGGAAACCCTTTTATAGGAGTTTACTAGTTTTGATTAAACCACCCTTGTTGCCTGGGAAGTTTATGAGTCGGGTATGGTTTTTGCTTTATGCTTCGCTGAGTCTATGGGATTGGGAAGCGAGATAGATGTGTCTAGCTAACTGCACTCGTACTGATAATAAGTAACTGATGAGGTTAATGAACATGGATCAGAGGGAGATCTAGGCAAGCCTGGGTTTGTGAATGTGGTAGCATGAGATGGTGGTTTTACTTGCCGTAGATCTAAGGACCGGTTCATGCATGCACATGCCAGGATAACAGTGTCACCACAAGGCCAAATATGGGTGCGGCTTAGCTGAGTAATTAGGTAAGTTGCTAGAGTGTTATGGACTGTGGAAGGCGCGGGGAATGGGAGTTGAGTGAGGATTGCCCTGGGAACTGCATGGCACAAGAGGGGGCCCGTGGGTGGGAGAATTGGAGATTCTAGCCTGCCGGTGAAACCTTAGTGAGTCCATACATCTAGTAACCCCTTTGTAAAGGCTATTTTGTGATCTCTTGACCATACACCGACGGATGTGTACTGGTATAATGGAGGTTCTGCAGTCGGCGACGGGTGACGAAATCACAAAATTGTGGGTAAAGAGGTGCAAACTCTGCAGAGTTATTAAAACTATCATGATAGCCGAGCTTACGGTCACGAGCACCTGGCTAAACTGCCATGATTAGTTGGGAATGGTTTTTGGGATGGTTATTGGAATGGTTTTTGGGATGGTTATTGGGAAGGTTTTTGGTTATGGTTATTGGTTTGGAACTGTTGAGTTCGGATGATGAGATGTTTGCATGACTGTTGGGTCATGACATGAGATTGGTCTCGGTGTGAGACGAGGTTGATTTGTGAGATGAGATGGTAGCGAATACGAGGAGGTATTCGTGAGTATGAATAACGGATTGGTTAATGTTCGGATGGAACACGGGAAGTGATGAAGGTATGTTGGTAATTTAATATATGCTGGGATTACATTCATCTAAAGTTAAGTTGCTGTTTTATCATGGTTTTACAAGATTGCTTTTCTGCAAATAAGCCTTTTATGCCTACCTTGTTTATGAGCTGCATATCATGTGTTTTCCCGCACTTGCTGAGTACATCATCGTACTCAACCTTGGATTATTACTTCATCCGCAGCAGCAGCATGAGAAGCCTACCATAAAGATCAAGTGGAACATTATGGCGTGTGATCTGTTCTCAACCTTGCCTGTGGAGGGAGTAGAGATGGAGCCACTTCTGCTTAGTTTTGCTTCCGCATTAGTTTTTGCTTCCACATTTAAATAAGGACTTCCGCTGCATAGAAATAAGACTTCCGCTGTAAGCATGAGTCCAAGACTCATGAGGTATTGTAATAAACTCTGTTATTTGTGGTAATATATAATCTGAATTCAGTTTGTGGAACGTATGTGTATGTGTGAAGAACATCCTGGGCACACATATGTATTAGTTCTCGGTTCCGTGGTTTTCCCACAGAATTGAGGGCGTCACAGATTGGTATCAGAGCCACGGGTTGACAGTAGGTTACACGCCTGGGTAGAAAGCCTTAGATAGATAATAGAGATACGGGTTAACCCCAAGAAGGAGTTACAGACGTCCTAGGGTGAATAGCTTAGATTGGCCTTTAAAACCACCTTGACATAGGAAACCATCCTTGAATAGGAGTTGTGTGGGCCCTTGTGATGATTATTTGTGAATATGTGTTTAAGTATGAGTTGTGGGACGTCTCAAAAACGTTGTCCATATCCATACGTAAGAAGAAAGAGGTGTGAAATGCTTCGGCACTTGATCACATCCTTATAAGGACTAATATATATAGTCCAATTCACCTTCATATAGTTGAAGGGACCTACCTAACCTTCTAACCTTCTATTCTATTTTGATCTCTCTCACAGATGGTGAGAGGAAACGCCAGCCGAAGGAACGTCCCGGAGGATGACCATGAGGAAGTTCCTGCTAACCCCGGAGCTGGTGAAAACCATCTGGAAAGATTGATGGCCATGCAAAACCAGCTTATGCAAACCATGATCCAAACTTTGGGTCAGTTGCAGGCCAACCAAAACCCCGTTCCGGCACCACCGCCACCACCACCTCCGGCTCATAACAGGTTGGGAGAGTTCATGAGGACTCGACCACCCACCTTTGCTCAAACTAGTGACCCCATGGAGGCCGATGATTGGTTGAAATCCATGGAGAAGAAGCTCGCCATTGTTCAGTGCAACGACCGAGAGAAGGTTCTCTTTGCGTCGCACCAACTTATGGAAGCTGCCGCCGACTGGTGGGATGCCTTGAGCAACGCCCATGCCAACCCGGAGACAATCACTTGGACTGAGTTCAAGGAAAGTTTCCGCTCTCACTACATCCCTGTCGGTGTAACGATGCTCAAGAGGCAGGAGTTTGAAGGTCTCCGCCAAGGGCAGAAAAGTGTGAATGAATATCTCAACAAGTTTATACAACTGTCCCGGTATGCCCCCGAAGATGTCAACTCAGATCAGAGGAAGCAGTACCTGTTCATGAGAGGGTTGAACAATGGGATCCAAGTTCAACTCCTCAACAATGACTACGTAAGCTTCCAGAAGCTGGTTGATAAGGCTATTGTGGTTGAAAACAAGATCCGGGAGATCGAGCGAGAATGCAAGAGGAAGATGCCATACCAGCCCCAAGGGAGCAACATACGACCTAGATACATGCCCCCTGCACCGCAGTATGGATCGACCACTCCTACAAACCGCCCTGGTCAGCCACCACAGCAACGGTTCGTTGCACCGGCACCTCGTGTGCCCATGCCTCCTGCGCCCCGGCCTAACAATGGCGCTCCTGTTCAAAACCCCCGCCCAAACGTACCTGCTGCCGTAGGCAACAGGGCATGCTTTGCATGCGGGGAAGTAGGCCACTTCGCTAACCAGTGCCCGAAGAGAGGCCCTGGACAGCAAGGTAACGTGCCCAAGCAGAACCAGCGACCAAACGGAGGGGACAACCAAGGGAACCGTGGACCGCAGAGCTATGCTCGTGGCCACGTTAACCATGTCACTGCTGAGGAAGCACAACAGGCTGAGGACGTCACAATTGGTATGTTCCTTGCCAACTCCAACCCAGCCACCATTTTATTTGATTCTGGAGCATCGCATTCTTTCATATCATCTGAATATGTTTCCAAGCATCATCTACCTGTATCCCACTTAGAATGTGCTATGTTAGTTAATTCTCCCAGAGGAGAAATGTGGACTAATATAGTATGTCCTAAAGTAAGCCTTAAAATAAGGGGGGTAGACTTCCTCGCCAACCTTATTGTTTTGGACTCCCACGGGATTGACATCATACTCAGAATGGACTGGTTAAGCAAGCACAATGGACTAATCCAATGTGCTGAGAGAAGCGTGCAGTTGACGAATGAACACGGTATCCGTGTCGAGTTTGAATCAGCCCAGCAAGCAACCGAACGGGCAGATTTGAACCATGTCGAAGGAACAACATTAGACAGCATTCCAGTGGCTCAGGAATTTTCGGACGTGTTCCCGGAAGAGCTCCCGGGAATGCCACCTGACCGGGATATCAAGTTTGCCATAGATTTGGTACCCGGAACTGCACCTATAGCTAAGAGACCATATAGGATGCCCGTCAACGAGTTAGTTGAACTCAAGAAGCAAATTCAAGAACAGTTGGAGAAGGGTTTTATCCGTCCAAGCTCATCACCATGGGGAGCTCCGGTACTCTTCGTGGACAAGAAGGACGGAACCCAAAGAATGTGCGTGGACTACAGATCTCTCAACGAGGTGACAATCAAGAATAAATACTCTCTGCCCCGTATAGAGGACCTGTTCGATCAAATGAGAGGAGCCCAGGTATTCTCCAAGATTGATCTTCGGTCGGGATATTTCCAGCTGAAGATTAAGCCCTCCGATATACCTAAGACAGCCTTTCGAACACGGTATGGTTCATATGAATATACCGTTATGTCTTTTGGATTGACGAATGCACCCGCATACTTCATGTACCTTATGAACAAGGTTTTCTTGGAGTATTTGGACAAGTTCGTCGTGGTTTCCATCGATGACATTATGGTGTATTCAAAAAGTAAGGAGGAGCATGAAGAACATCTGAGATTGACCTTGCAGAAGTTGCGCGAGCATCAGTTGTATGCCAAGCTCAACAAGTGTCAATTTTGGCTAAAAGAAATATCTTTCCTAGGCCACATCATCTCCAAGGAAGGGGTATCAGTTGATCCTGGAAAGGTGAGAGATGTTCTAAAGTGGGACCAACCAAAGAGCATGAGGGATATTCGAAGTTTCTTTGGGATGGCAGGATACTATCGTCGCTTCATTAAAAACTTCTCTAAGATAGCAAATCCTATGACGGAGTTGCTAATGAAGGGAAAAGTCTTTCAATGGACACAAGCCTGCCAAGAAAGTTTTGGGGAACTCAAGAAAAGGCTAACCACAACACCAGTTCTGGTATTGCCAGACGTAAGCAAGAGCTTTGACATATATTGTGACGCATCCAGACAAGGGCTCGGATGGGTGCTCATGCAGGAAGGACAAGTGGTAGCCTATGCCTCACGACAATTAAAGAAGCATGATCTTAATTATCCTACGCATGATTTGGAGTTAGCAGCAGTGGTGCATGCATTGAAGATTTGGAGACATTATATCCTTGGTCATCGATGTGAGATCTATACGGATCATAAAAGCCTCAAGTACATATTTACACAAACGGACTTGAATTTGAGGCAACGTCGATGGTTAGAACTCATCAAGGATTATGATGTAGGAATCAACTACCACCCCGGGAAGGCCAATGTAGTAGCTGACGCATTGAGCAGAAAGGGAGCATGCCGCCAACTCACGGTTCGGGAACTACCACCCGAACTACGTAAGGAGTTCGAACGATTACACCTCGGATTCTTGAATAACATGGAAATAATGGAGATCCACTCCTCATTGGAGAAAGAAATAAGAAAGGGCCAAGCAACGGACGAGGGGATCAAGGAGATCAAGGAAAGAATCTGACGAGGGATAGAGAAGGATTTCAGGGAGGATGAAAAGGGTACGCTTTGGCTAGGAAAAAGGATCTGTGTGCCAAACATAAGACACCTTCGCGACATGATATTGAAGGAGGCACATGATTCACCCTATTCCATACATCCAGGGAGCACCAAAATGTACAAGGATTTGAAAACTTGCTATTGGTGGGATGGTATGAAGAGGGATATAGCCGAATATGTTGCCCTATGCGACACATGCCAACGGGTAAAAGCCGAACATCAAAAACCCGCTGGATTGCTGCAACCTTTGAGAATACCCGAATGGAAATGGGAGGACATCAGTATGGACTTCATCGTCGGATTACCACGTACTCAGTCAGGATACGATTCCATCTGGGTCATTGTGGACCGATTGACGAAAACCGCCCATTTTCTTCCGGTAAAGACCAGTTACAACGTTGCACAATTGGCAGAGTTGTACATGGAGCAGATCGTGTGCCGTCACGGAGTTCCGAAGAGGATAGTTTCAGATCGAGGTTCTCAGTTTACCTCTAGATTCTGGAGGAAGCTGCAGAAAGCCATGGGGACACGACTGGATTTTAGCTCCGCCTATCACCCACAAACAGATGGGCAAACCAAAAGGACGAACCAAATCTTGGAGGACATGTTGAGAGCTTGCGCCTTGAAACGTGGGCGTAGTTGGGATAGGAGTTTACCGTATGCCGAGTTCTCCTATAACAACAGCTATCAAGTTAGCTTGAAGATGTCGCCTTTTGAAGCCTTATATGGTAGACGGTGTAGAACGCCGCTGTTCTGGAATGAAACTGGAGAGAACCAGGTGTTTGGACCCGAAGTACTACAAGAAGCTGAAAAGCAGGTCCAAACGATACGGGAGAACTTAAAGGCTGCTCAGTCACGACAAAAAGGCTATGCGGACAATAGGTGTAGGAAGTTGACCTTTGAAGTAGGAGACTTCGTATACCTTAAGGTATCGCCTATCCGAGGCCAACGACGTTTCAACGTCAAAGGCAAGCTAGCACCTCGCTACATCAGACCATTTAAGATTTCGAACAAACGAGGAGAAGTAGCCTATCAACTAGAGCTCCCAAACCACCTCTCCGACGTACATGACATGTTTCATGTATCCCAGCTCAAGAAGTGCTTGAGAATACCAGAGGAACAAGTGTCAATGGGAGAACTTGAACTTCAAGAGGACCTGACTTACGCAGAACACCCTGTCCGAATCTTGGACGTAAAGGAAAGGGTCACCCGAAACAAGGTGATTCGATGGTGCAAGGTACAATGGAGCCATCACACTGAAGCTGAAGCCACATGGGAGCGAGAAGAGGATATCAAGGCAGAATTTCCCCATCTATTTTCTACTAACGAATCTCGAGGACGAGATTCAATTTAAGGGGGGTAGATTTGTGACACCCTCATCTCGGGTGTCAGCATATATTCACGTGTTATGAAGAAGAAAACATTTTAAGAAAAGATGGAACAATGACAAGTACCAAAAGGGTAGCCAATAAAGCTCTTAGAGAGCACCGAAGGCAACTACCGCGGCCAACCGGCCACGTGGCGTGTTCGGAGCTCGCCCCTATGAGGTGAAGAGAGGTCCGCCGCTAAAATAGCTACGTGGCAGGTTCGGGACTCATCTCCGCAAAGGGGAGAGGTCCGATCCTGTGGGACACGTGTTGCCCACGGAGCTAGCCTCTACGGAAGAAGCAAATGCATTTTTCGTAGGACACATGGCATCCTCAGAGCTAGTCCTCACGGAAATCAGAGGACCCGTCACGCGGGATACGTGTTGATCTCGGAGCTTATCTCAGAGAAGCCCGGATCTATCGAACACGTGTCGCCACCGGAGCTTATCTCCGGGAGGTCTTTCGTTGCTAGACACGTGTCGACCTCGGGGCATGTTCCTGAGCAAAGAAGAAGGGGAAGACCGGCGCCAACACGTGGCGTGCGCGGAGCTCACCTCCAAAAGAGGGGGAGGTCTCGGTCGATTGACACGTGACACAACCGGAGCTCGTCTCTGCGGAGAAGTAGATACCAGGCCCCGGAAGGACACGTGGAGCCTCCGGAGCTCATCGCCACGAAGGTAACGAGTTCTGGAACGGTTTTTACGCGTAAAGGTACCGGTACGCAACAGAAACCGAATCTAAATTTCCACGATGTTACCAAAGATAAGACGATTAGGATTCAACAAGAATCTGAATAAGACTCTTATTCGGGATCCAATCAGATTAGGACTCTTCTCTTCTCGATTATAAATAGAATCCAAAACCTCTGGCCGAAACCACAAACTTCTCTTTCAACTCCTGAGCCGACGACTTAGAGCCCTAGCCCTAACTCGCCGAGCAAAACATCGCCGAAGCACAACAAGGGAGATCTTCGGAGGAGAACCAAGCGGTCTAAGGAGGACCTCGAAGACAAGAAGAGCGTGAGGTAGGACTTCAATACCACCTTACGACATCATTGTGTTCACCTCTTGCACCTGTTCTTCAATTCCTTTCGAACAGAAGTCTTCTCGTGGGCAGATCACTCGATGATCAGTTTGATCTAAAGATAAGATCATCGCCACGTCCACCTTTGATCCGAACGCCTCTGCCCATGCAAGCCATGCAAGAGCACAACAATCTAATAACAATCATAGGATAGCATGCATGTGCATCATCGCATCTAGTTTAAGGTTTGCGCATGATATTGATTGCTGTGAATCTTGTATGCGCGTGAATCCTACATAGCAGGACAGATCCAGGGAGCTGTCTACGACGAGTTGCAGCAACAAGGTTTTGAGAATCAAGAACAACCGGAACCGCAAGTACAAGGCAAGTGCTCCTTGACCATATTGATCCTATACTTTGGAAAAAAACTGTTTGTTTTTGCGAAAAGGTGTGTGTACTGAGTCAAACATGATGGGAAACCCTTTTATAGGAGTTTACTAGTTTTGATTAAACCACCCTTGTCGCCTGGGAAGTTTATGAGTCAGGTATGGTTTTTGCTTTATGCTTCGCTGAGTCTATGGGATTGGGAAGCGAGATAGATGTGTCTAGCTAACTGCACTCGTACTGATAATAAGTAACTGATGAGGTTAATGAACATGTATCGGAGGGAGATCTAGGCAAGCCTGGGTTTGTGAATGTGGTAGCATGAGATGGTGGTTTTACTTGCCGTAGATCTAAGGACCGGTTCATGCATGCACATGCCAGGATAACAGTGCCACCACAAGGCCAAATATGGGTGCGGCTTAGCTGAGTAATTAGGTAAGTTGCTAGAGTGTTATGGACTGTGGAAGGCGCAGGGAATGGGAGTCGAGTGAGGACTGCCCTGGGAACTGCATGGCACAAGAGGGGGCCCGTGGGTGGGAGAATTGGAGATTCTAGCCTGCCGGTGAAACCTTAGTGAGTCCATACATCTAGTAACCCCTTTGTAAAGGCTATTTTGTGATCTCTTGACCATACACCGACGGATGTGTACTGGTATAATGGAGGTTCTGCAGTCGCCGACGGGTGACGAAATCACAAACTTGTGGGTAAAGAGGTGCAAACTCTACAGAGTTATTAAAACTATCATGATAGCCGAGCTTACGGTCACGAGCACCTGGCTAAATTTCCATGATTAGTTGGGAATGGTTTTTGGGATGGTTATTGGAATGGTTTTTGGGATGGTTATTGGGAAGGTTTTTGGTTATGGTTATTGGTTTGGAACTGTTGAGTCCGGATGATGAGATGTTTGCATGACTGTTGGGTCATGACATGAGATTGGTCTCGGTGTGAGACGAGGTTGATTTGTGAGATGATATGGTAGCGAATACGAGGAGGTATTCGTGAGTATGAATAACGGATTGGTTAATGTTCGGATGGAACACGGGAAGTGATGAAGGTATGTTGGTAATTTAATATATGCTGAGATTACATTCATCTAAAGTTAAGTTGCTGTTTTATCATGGTTTTACAAGATTTCTTTTCTGCAAATAAGCCTTTTATGCCTACCTTGTTTATGAGCTGCATATCATGTGTTTTCCCGCACTTGCTGAGTACATCATCGTACTCAACCTTGGATTATTACTTCATCCGCAGCAGCAGCATGAGAAGCCTACCATGAAGATCAAGTGGAACATTATGGCGTATGATCTGTTCTCAACCTTGCCTGTGGAGGGAGTAGAGATGGAGCCACTTCTTCTTAGTTTTGCTTCCGCATTAGTTTTTGCTTCCGCATTTAAATAAGGACTTCCGCTGCATAGAAATAAGACTTCCGCTGCAAGCATGAGTCCAAGACTCATGAGGTATTGTAATAAACTCTGTTATTCGTGGTAATATATAATCTGAATTCAGTTTGTGGAACGTATGTGTATGTGTGAAGAACATCCTGGGCACACATATGCATTAGTTCTCGGTTCCGTGGTTTTCCCACAGAATTGAGGGCGTCACAGTAAAGTGGTGCCACCTCTGCAGAGTGTAAAACTATCATGATAGCCGTGCTTCCGGTCACAAGCACCTGTCCAACTTCCATGATTAGTGGCAAAAACTTGGGATGGTTATTCGGTATGGTTATGGTATGGTCATTGGGATTGGTTTTGGGACAGTTTTGAGTCATGAAAATGAGTTTGGCTTTGGCTATATGAATATGAGATGGTTATGAATATTTATGAGCATGAGATGAACTTGAAAGATTAATGGCTGGATGAGACTTGATAAATGGTGAATTATGATGAAAGAATGTTGTTGTTCTACTTGGTTATATTGGGATTTAATTCATCTAGACTTAGTTGCTGTTTTTATCATGTTTGTGGAATAAAATTTGCTTGTTGCAAAGAGCCTTTTTATTCCATACCTTGTTGAAAGCTACATGTCATACTTTTCCCGCACTTGATGAGTACAACATGTACTCACACTTGCATTACCACATAAACATCAGCTACAGGATATGAGTACTTCGAGGATCATGTGGAGTACTAGGCGTGCGAACTACCGTCAACATGCCTGTGGAGTTGAAGATTGGAGACTGCTGTTTAGTTATTTCCGCTGTCGTTTAGAAACTTCCGCTGCAAGAAGTTAGAGATTCATGAGTGAGACATTGAGTCATTGTAATAAAGTACTTAAACCCTATTTATTCGTGGTTATATTCTGAATTCAGTTTGTGGATTACATGTGTATGTGTGATGAACATCCTGGGCACACATATGCATTTACTTGGTTCTATTTTCGGAACCGGGTGTCACAGATTGGTACCAAAGCCACGTTGACTGTAGGATGGAAGCCTAGGTAGAATGGACACTCTAAAACTCATAGGCACACCCCTCTAAACTTTTGTTTTCAAAAATTGCTTGCTGCTGCACTTTTACTTGTCAATTCAGCCACCGCAAAGTGCTATTTTCAGCCCCTCTTTTCTCTTCTTTTGGACAACAAGACTTTTGTTTGCTTGCTTCATAGCTTCTGAAGTTTTAGAATTATTTCTTCCTTATCTAAAGTTTCTCATGTCTTATTTAAAGATGCCTGTGATTAGGAGCACAACACGCATAAGGACTCGTCCAACACCACGTGGGAGTGCACTTAACCCCATTGAGGTGTCCAATGGACCATATTGGGAGGAGGTGAAGATGGAACCTCATGATGAAGATGAATTCAATAGCTCTATGCATGAGGAAGAGGATCCGGAAGAGGTGGAACCATTCGAAGACGACATGGAGTATGATCCACAAGAACGACATTGGTACACACCTCAGGAGGAATTTCACGCGGGCTTACACCCCGTGGGGCCTCATGAAGCTATGACGGGAGGAGATGAATCCAAAGAGGAGCCGTCCCTTGCTGAGGCCGAGAATGAAGGTGATGAATGGGCCAACCATTCAGTTCAAGAATTTCGGTCCGACGGAATGGAAGGAGGACACATATCCAAGGAGCTCAAAGAATTTCTGGATTGCTGCAGCTTATACCCAGAGTATCTTCTCAAGAAAGTCCCTCGTCTCGGACATGAAGAGTGGAAGGCTGAAGTAACCATCCTATCTAATGGTAGGGTTGTCACTCGGCACATCACACCCACATGGAGAGCTACAGGGGCAGAAACTATTGATGATGCTGCATGGGATGCACTCACCGGACTGTGCTACGCCTGCCGTGAGCAGCTTGAGAACACTACTTTTGAGCTGCACCCATATCGGAAGAGTGGTACAAGGGAGATCATTGGACCCCATGTAGGACCTCTTTCCAACCCACAAGCTGCTGACAAGTCTCAGAGGTTGCTCGTGGAGTTGGGAAACCGCTACGCAAGTGCACAAGAGGAGATCCGTTACCTCCGCAAGAAGCTGTATTTGCTAGAGAAACAAGAGGAGACTCGTGCCAACGCGGGAGCGAATGGAGCACCTGCATCATCTAACCATACATGGACTGCCGACTCACCATGGCGTGCACCCATGTATGGACCACCCCCATCACACGGCGAGAACAGCACCGGTTCTCACGATTAAGTTTAGGTTCCATTGAATAAAGCTGTAATAGGAACGTTTAGATCACCGTGAGTAAAATAAGAGTAGTGTGCTGAATTTTTGTGATGATTGCTTATGTTTGTGTGCTTGGGTGTGAGTTGTGGGACGCTTCTGCGAAAGTCCACATCCACACATAGTAGAGGGATGTGAGATGCTTCGACACTTGTTCACATCCTCGTATAGGCTGATATTAATGAAACAAGTTGCTTAGTTCATACACCTTGATGCATATAGTTGGGAAATCACTTCTTTCAATTCTGAATTTTATCCGAAAGTAAGCCTTAAAATAAGGGGGTAGACTTTCTTGCCAACCTTATTGTCTTGGATTCCCAAGGGATTGACATAATAATTGGAATGGATTGGCTAAGCAAGCACAAAGGAGTGATTCAATGTGCTGAGAGGATCGTGCAGTTGACAAGTCAGCACGGTACTCGTATTGAATTCGAGTCAGCCCAACCGGCAACCGAGAAGGCAGCGCTGAACCACGTCAAAGCAGCAACATTGGAAAGCATTCCAGTGGTTCAAGAATATTCAGATGTGTTCCCGGAAGAACTTCGAGGTATGCCACCTGACCGGGACATTGAATTTTATATTGATTTAGTACCCGGAACTGCACCTATAGCGAAGAGACCGTATAGGATGCCCGCTAATGAACTATTGGAGCTCAAGAAGCAAATTCAGGAGTAGCTAGAAAAGGGTTTTTTACGCCCAAGCTCGTCACCATGGGGAGCCCCCGTGCTCTTCGTAGACAAGAAGGATGGGACTCAAAGGATGTGTATGGATTATAGGTCTCTCAATGAGGTGACGATCAAGAATAAATACCCGCTGCCCTGTATAGAGGACCTGTGCGACCAAATGAAAGGTGCCCGAATTTTCTCCAAGATTGATCTTTTGTCGGGATACTTCCAGCTGAAGATTAAGCCCTCCGACATACCCAAGTCTGCATTTCGAACACGGTATGGTTCATATGAGTATACCGTTATGTCTTTTGGGTTAACGAATGCATCGGTATACTTTATGAACCTCATGAATAAGGTCTTCATGGAGTACTTGGACAAGTTCATCGTGGTTTTCATCGACGACATCATGGTGTATTCGAAAAGTGAGGAAGAACATGATAAACACTTGAGATTGACATTGCAGAAACTGCGAGAGCATCAATTGTATGCCAAGTTCAGCAAGTGTCAATTTTGGCTAAAGGAGATATCGTTCCTAGGCCACATCATATCCGAAGGAGGAGTATCGGTTGATCCTGGAAATGTGGGAGATGTTTTGAAGTGGAATCAACCGCAGAATGTAAGAGATATTCGGAGTTTCCTTGGGATGGCTGGATACTACCACCGGTTAGTCAATGATTTCTCCAAAATTGCGAAGCCTATGACTGAATTGCTAATGAAAGGGAAAGCATCTCAGTGGACACCAGCATGTCAAGAAAGCTTTGAGGAGCTAAAGAAGAGATTAACCACAGCGCCGGTTTTGGTAATGCCAGACGTGAGCAAAAGCTTCGACATATATTGTGACGCATCAAGACAAGGGCTTGTATGTGTGCTCATGCAAGAAGGACAAGTGGTAGCCTATGCGTCGAGACAACTAAAGAAACACGAGCTGAATTACCCCACACATGACTTGGAACTTGCAGCCGTGGTACATGCCTTGAAGATTTGGAGGCATTATATCCTTGGTCATCGATGTGAAATCTATACGGATCACAAAAGTCTCAAGTATATATTCACGCAAACGGATCTGAATTTGAGGCAACATCGATGGTTGGAACTCATCAAGGATTATGATGTTGGAATCAACTATCACCCCGGAAAGGCCAATGTAGTAGCTGATGCGTTGAGGCGAAAGGGAGCATGTCACCAACTCACGGTTTGGGAGCTGCCACACGAGCTGTGCAAGGAGTTCGAATGGTTACATCTTGGGTTCTTGAACAAGATGGAAGTGATAGAACTGAACTCCTCGCTGGAACAAGGGATACGAGATGGCCAAGCAACGAATGAGGAAATCAAGGAAAGAATCCGACAAGGCATAAAAAAGGATTTCAAGAAAGACGAGAAAGGCACGCTTTGGTTAGGGTAAAGGATTTGTGTGCCTAACGTGAAGCGCATCTGCGACGCGATATTAAAGGAGACACATGACTCACCTTATTCCATACATCCCGGCTGTACAAAGATGTACAAGGACCTGAAAACTTGCTATTGGTGGGATGGTATGAAAAGGGACATAGCTGAATATGTTGCCTTATGCGATACGTGCCAACTGTTGCAGCCATTGAAAGTACCCGAGTGGAAGTGGGAAGACATCATCATGGATTTCATCGTCGGATTGCCACGTACTCAATCGGGTTACGACCATATTTGGGTTATCGTGGACCGATTGATGAAAAAGCCCATTTCCTTCCTGTTAGAACCAAGTAAAGCGTTGCACAACTAGCCGAGCTGTATATGGAGCAAATCGTGTGTCGCCATGGAGTTCTGAAGAGGATAGTTTGAGATCGGGGTTCTCAGTTTACCTCTAATACTGAATTTCAGCTCCGCTTATCACCCGCAAACCGATGGGCAAACTGAGAGGACAAACCAAATTTTGGAAGACATGTTGAGAGCTTGCGCCTTGAAACATGGGCGTAGTTGGGATAGGAGCTTGTCGTATGCTAAATTCTCATATAACAACAGCTACCAAGCCAGCTTGAAGATGTCACCTTTCGAAGCATTGTATGGTAGACGGTGTAGAACGCCGCTGTTCTTGAATGAGACCAGAGAAAGCCAAGTGTTTGGACCCGAAGTGCTGCAAGACGCCGAAAAACAAGTTCAAATGATACGAGAAAACTTGAAGGCTGCTCAGTCACGACAAAAAGGTTATGCAAACAAAAGGCGAAGAAGATTGACCTTCGAAGTGGGAGACTTCGTGTATCTTAAGGTATCGCCTATCCGAGGCCAACGGCGGTTCGACGTCAAAGGCAAGTTAGCACCTCGCTACATCAGGCCATTTAAGATTTTGGGCAAGCGAGGAGAAGTAGCCTATCAACTAGAGTTTCCAACGCACCTCTCCGACGTACACGACGTGTTTCACGTATCCCAACTCAATAAGTGCTTAAAGGTACTAGAAGAACAAGTACCGATGGATGAGCTCGAACTTCAAGAGGATCTGACCTACGCAGAACACCCCATCAAAATCTTGGATGTGAAGGAAAGGGTCACGAGGAACAAGGTAATTCATTGGTGTAAGGTACAATGGAGCCATCACACGGAATTTGAAACTACATGGGAGCCTGAGGAAGATCTCAAGGCAGAATTCCCTCATCTATTCTCCACTCTATCGAATCTCGAGGGCGAGATTCAGTTTAAGGGGGTAGGTTTGTAACACCCTCAAATTCATTACCATGCATTAGATACATTTTTCATGTAGAAAAGCATTATAAAAGAAGTAGAAATGGAGAAAGAACGACAGAAATGGAGAAATAACCATAAAATGGAGAAAGAACCATAGAAATGGAGAAAGAACCATAGAAATGGAGGAAGAACCATAGAAATGGAGGAAGGAACCATAGAAATGGAGGAAAAACCACAGAAATGGAGAAGGGAATATAGAAATGGAGAAGGGAAATGTAGAAATGGAGAATGGGACATACAAATGGAGAGGGGAATGTAGAAATGGAGAATGGGACATGGAAATGGAGAGGGGAATGCAGAAATGGAGAATGGAACATAAAAATGGAGAGGGAATGTAGAAATGGAACAAGTGACATAGAAATGGTGAGGAATGGGAAAAAGATAGCTGAAATGAGCATATTCAAATTTCCCCCAAAATTTCCAAATTCCCCAATTCCACAAAAGGGGAATTTTCCCCACATTTGGGGGGATAAAATCCCCAAGTCTGCCGCACCTAACTAAGGGGATAAGTTAGTTGAGCTCCAAATTGAGTAGGACTCTTGTTTGAGTTCCAATTGTAGTATGACTGCTCTTTTCCCCCTTATAAATATAACCCCCACCCCTAGCCGAAATCCTCTCTCTTTTGGTTGTCCCCCTGCTGCCAAGCCCCCTTCCTTGCTGCCAAGTCGCCAAGTCCTCCCCCCTGCCGGAATTTGGCCGCCGTCGAGCCCCGCCGTCGCCGGAGAAGAAGCCCGACAATCTGTCCTACTAAAATTTTCTATAGAAAAATTCCCCACTGCTGCCATTGCTAGGAGAAAGTCCCTGCCACCAAAAGGAAGTGAGGTAGGTCCCCATTACCCATCTTACGACGTCGCCGCTGTTTCTACGCATCCGTTTTCTTCGCCTCCTTCGAGCAGAAACTTTTACGTGTGGACAGATCGTGTTTTGATCGATTTTTAACGGTGGAAATGATCTAGATCTTGAGTCAAGATCATCACCACATTCACACTTGATCCCTACACCCTTGTTCATCATAAAACCCCATGAAAGCCCGTTAAAACATGCAAGAATACGTACAGACTGGTTTAATAAAACAGCACCATAGGATTTGCATTCATCTACCCCATCGCATCTTGAGTAAAGTTTGTGCATGATGATTGATTGTTGTGAATTTTGTATGTGCGTGATCGTGAGTAGAAGAACAAGCTCAAGAGGCCATCTACGAGGAACTACAGCACCAAGACTTCGAGACGCTTGAACAACAAGAACCACGGGAGCAAGGCAAGTGCCCCTTGACCATATTGATCCCATGTTTTGAAACTGTTTTGTTTGCGAAAACTCGTACGCTTGAGTCAACTTGATGGGACACGCTTTTATAGGAGTTTACTAGTTTTGTTAACCATCCTTGTCGCCGGGAAAGTTGATGAGTCGGGTATGGTCGTTTTCCTTTTTGCTTCGCTTAATTCACGGGATACGGGAAGCTGAAATAAAACATGTCTAGCTACTGCACTCATATGAATAATGATTAGGAGATCTTAATGATGTTAATGGGCATGGAATCGGGGAGATCTATGCAAGCTTGGTTCGTGAATGTTGCTGGATGAGATGGTGGAACTTGCCGTAGATCTAAAGACCGGTTCATGCGAGAATATGCCAGGAAAACAGTGCCACCACAAGGCCAAGTATGGGTGCTGCTTAGCTGATTAATTAGGTGTGTTGCTAGCTTGTTATGGACCGTGGATGGCGCGGGGAATGGGAGTCAAGGAGGACTGCCCTAGGAACTGCATGGCACAAGAGGGGGCCCGTGGGTGGGAGAATGGTGATTCGAGCCTGCCGGTGAAACTTTAGTGAGTTTGTACATCTAGTAGCCCCTTTGTTAAGGCTATTTTGTGATCTCTTGGCCATACACCGACGGTTGTGTACTGGTATAATGGAGGTTCTGCAGTCGCCGACGGGTGACGAAATCACGAACTTGTGGGTAAAGTGGTGCCTCCTCTGCAGAGTGTAAAACTATCATGATAGCCGTGCTTCCGGCCACAAGCACCTGGCTAACTTCCATGATTAGAGGCAAAACTTGGGATAGTTATTCGATATGGTTATGGTATGGTCATTGGGATTGGTTTTGGGACAGTTTTGAGTCATGGAAATGAGTTTGGCTTTGGCTATATGAATATGAGATGGTTATGAATATTTATGAGCATGAGATGAACTTGAGAAAGATTAATGGCTGTATGAGACTTGATAAGTGGTGAATTATGATGAAAGAATGTTGCTGTTTTACTTGGTTATATTGGGATTAAATTCATCTAGACTTAGTTGCTGTTTTATCATGTTTGTGAAATAAAATTTGCTTGCTGCAAAGAGCCTTTTTATTCCATACCTTGTTGAAAGCTACATGTCATACTTTTCCCGCACTTGTTGAGTACGACATGTACTGACCCTTGCATTACCACATAAACATCAGCTACAGGAGATGAGTACTTCGAGGATCATGATGAGTACTAGGCGTGCGAACTACCGTCAACATGCATGTGGAGTTGAAGATTGGAGCCTGTTGTTTAGTTATTGCCGTTGTCGTTTAGAGACTTCCGCTGCAAGAATAAGTTAAATATTCATGAGTGAGACATTGAATTATTGTAATAAAGTACTTAAACCCTATATATTCGTGGTTATATTCTGAATTCAGTTTGTGGATTACATGTGTATGTGTGATGAACATCCTGGGGACACATATGCATTCACTTGGTTCTATTTTCGGAACCGGGTGTCACACAGGCCCCACGTGTCAGCGAGCGAGTGTTTAAAATTAGGATCTGCTGTGGCTCTGGGATTCCCTGTGGCTGCGCGCCAAAACGGTGTTGCCCCGATGTGGCTCGGATCTCAGTGGCTGAGGATTTAAAACATGGGCCCAAGTGATTTCCAATAGCAAAACAATTCCAGATTTTGCCATAACTTCAAAAAATCATATCTTTGTGTAGGAACCTCCAAATTGAGTGATTCAAATCGGGCTGGATTAATTTTGCAAATATCTATCCAAATATGGACCCCAATTTTTATGAAAGTCAATAATAAATTCTGGAAAATTCATTGAAAATTTTATGAATAAGAATTATTGAGGGAGTTTGGTTTATCCAGAAATCCTCAAATTTTGCCAGAATATTCTTTAGGATATTTTTGACCTTATAGCAAATTTTTTAGCTCATCTGAAGATGATTTGTATAGGGATTTGCTAAATACAAAATTCTGTGTTCAAAGTGGTCCAGAAACCTTTTCAGAAAAAGTTTCTAACTTGTAAAATCCATTCCAGGATATTCATAGCTCCAAAAATCATGAGAAAATTCAGGCATGCTATATGAGTTATAATTGAAATTGTAGTTCACTTGATTGGGCATCAAAATGCACAATACTTCAGAATTAATTCCTTTTAGTAGAAATTCTTAAAGATTTATTCTGGAGGAACTACTCAAGTAAAAAGTCTGAATTTTGGATCAAAATACTTTCATGGACATGGAACTCACATGCAAATTATCAGCTCAAGTTGAGCCTTAGAACTCCCTGATCTTGTTCTCCATGCTTATGTATGTGGGAAAGATACGTAAGAGTATTGTAGGAATTTTGGATAACACAATATCTTTCCACATTAGCTGCAATTTGGCAAGCTAAATCTCTGGTTAGTATAGAACATGATGTAAAAGTTTTGAAGCCATTGGAGTTCTTGATCTCAGTTTCATTCAAATTCTTTTCAGCTCATCTCTTAGGTTCATTAGGAAACTTAGTTTATAAACTAAACCCCTAGGACAGACTTAGTTCATTGATGTTTCTGTGCACAACAGAGGCAACAAATCCATTTTTGGCATTTCCACACAGCCTCTGTTCTTAAGAAATCAATTCTTTAACTCTTTGAATTGCATTGTAAAATTTGTGCATATACATGCCGATAGGATTCACAACGAAGGGGATTCGAAGGAGTGATTCATTGAAGTTGGATCAGACTCCAGAGGATCAAGGGAGCAAGGATCACTAACTGCTTATATATACTACAACCCTGCAAAACAGGCAAGCTCCGGTTTGCATTTAACAGCTGTTAAGTTTTTACTTTGTATTCACTCTTTAGGTTAGGATATGAATTATGCATTAGGTCTAGTTGTTTTGATACTCCTCTTGCATGACAAAGAACCCCTAGAGTATTGGTAGAACTGTCATGCTTAAGTAAGGTTCAGTAGAAGTTGAGTGGTGAGATGCTACTCGCATAATCAGGAAAAACAGGGGCATACGGAATTGGTTCAGAAAATTATTAGCAAGTTGAAGTTGAGACCGGCAGGTTGTAGGAGCAGCAGGAAATAGGGGCCTGGGTGCTTTAGACCTGTCCGTGTCGGTCAAGGACCAATCCGTATGCGGCCCTGTTGAGCAAGTTTGAGTTGTATACCGGACTCATGCTGGCTTTATGGGACCCAGTAAACCGATGTACCTCAGGAAGCTTGCATTGAGCCTTTTCCAGTCGCCTCAGGCGAGAGGGCCGGTGTGCAGCATGTGGGTAACACTCTCATGACATCTCATGTCGGTAGGTGCACCATGAGGGTGCTACTGTATGGGGCGATTGGATCGATTCAACGTGGGTGAAACAGGGGAAAGGCTGCCACGTACGAAGTCAGTGATGGTTGCTGTAGGCAACTTCGAGTACGGGCATACGTGTCGTGTAGTCCGGGTGTTTTTGATTCGAATCACCGTCGCTCGCGGAAGAGGATTGAGCATACTTGTTCTCACAGTCGTGACGTAGTAAGAACTTGCATGAGAAAGGAACTAATCACTATGGTTTGAAGTTCATACTAGCTTTGTGATGTATCTTTGATGAATAGTTAGAGCAAACTCGATTCATTTACACCGTGAGAAAATTACATCGGGGCAAAGCGTTTCTTGTTTGATTGTGGACTCCCGATGTGGCATGCCCAAGGTTACTCTTAATTTGATGGTAATAATACTTGAAAGTAAGGATTCACATTTAGGCGAGTTTAATTATGCATTATGCTATCCCACTTTATGTCTATACTCTCATATAGAGTTTCATGACTAGGTTTGACGGTTAAGTCTTGCTGAGCTTTATGCTCACAGATATTGTCCTAGTTTTTTTTGCAGGTATTGACTTTATGCTTATGAGAATGGATGCCGATGAGACTCGGAAACCTCCGAGTAGTTACTCATGAGCATCATCGCCGCTGCGGTTTGTTCTTCATGTTGCTAGTAAGAAAGGTCCATGGGCTGGACTGTTTCCTTGATGCTAAGCTAGAAATGAGTCCTGAGAGTGTAGTCTTCCGCTGTAGTATTATTTTGAGATAAGTATTTGTAAAGTACTCTTTGTACACTTCCGCAAATAATTTATGTAATATGAGGTTTCCTTGACCCGTGTGCTGTTGGGTGCCGCATCGCACGACACCACCCAATGCGGTCCCCGGGCCCCGGCAGCGTGGTATCAGAGCCGCGTTGGAAATATTGCATGGATTAAGGATCATATTACGATAAAAACTTAGGATACGGTGAGAAAATGGTACTAGGCCCACATAAGGACTACTATATTAGCTTATTATGAAGGTGGCAACCTAACTTACTTGTCTATGTCGGAAAATCATGCATTTCGGGACTTTCCATGTCCTGGGGGGTGCATGTAAGCGCTGTCCACCAGTGCGCACAAGCTGAAGGGTGGAGCCTCACAGGTGGCAGGTAACCAGGCCAGCTTGGGTATGCTCTACAACTCTTCATGTCGTTTGGGGTATTTGAGCAACGCCCTCTCCTGGCGTGCTACGGGAAAGTATTGGGACCCTGTCACGTGGTTAGTAACATGAACACGTAGATCAAGGCGTGTTTGGCTTGAGCACACCCGTGCGAGTGATGACGGACGGGTGTATGAACTGTATTGGGACCAGGTTATGTGTGCAGCCGAACCTGATGATTGTGTGTGTTTTATGCAGGTACTAACCATGAATACCGTAGTCCGAGTAGAACACGTTTGCGAGTGACCGCTCTTAGTGCCACCTACGAATACGTATATGCCGGTGTAAGCCGGTTAGGATTTTCTTTTGTGAGGCAACGTAGTACCGTCATATGTCTTACGGTGCATCGACACCGTACTACACTCGATAACTTCTTTGCTACGAAGAAAGCATTCATGACTAACTTTTAACTAAAATGGAGGTCTGAAAACACATATTAGCTACTGAGCTCTTCATTTGAACTAAGCTTCAAAGGAGAGAATTGATAGGACTCTAAGTTTCTCAAAACCAGATCTGTTACGGCAGAAATTTTTGCTGGACTTTGACAGAGCATAACTCTGAGTAGCTTTACCCAATGGAGGTGTATGATACAGTTATAGAAAGGTTTTTAAGTGATATACAACTTCTCTGTATACACCCAGAGCAAAATCACAAGCCAAATTGGTTGAATGTCCAGCTGAATACAAACTGTCCAAAAACATGGCAGATGCAAACTTCTCTGGATGTTTCTGTAAATTAGCCATAACTTTCTGTAGAAAACTCCATAAGGGTCATATGATACACCGTTGGAAAGGTTATGAAAATTGCAACCATTTTGTAGTTCATAGTTTGTTCAGAATTATAATATATTTTGATGTACAAATGTTATAACAACAGCCACATTCAGAGGAAATGCTGGCCAATTTTATCCAGAAATTCTGTCAACTTTGAGCAATCATATCTTTTGATCCAGAAATGATATAGGGGCATATGACTAGTTGAAAAGATACTGAGGTTAAATTTAACTTTGGTATTAAACTTGAGTTATGAAAATGCTGGTAACCAGATCAAAATCTGGGTTAAGTACAGAAAGGTCTGTTCTGTACAGAATAGGGGGACTGAATAGGTTGGCTTTGTTCAATCAAGGCAATTACACCAAGTTGATCAGTTCTGCCATACTGCAAGAACAAGCGACACTTGAGTGTAAAACAGAGAAGAGGGACCGGAGTGATGTGCAAGAAGACGCACCCGTTGTTCATCGTAAATACCGTTTGGTGTATCTATCCGATGAAATATGGCGACCACCAGTAAGATCAACTCAGTACAGATTTCCTGTTCAAGAATCACGTCTTGAAGCACCACCACAGTCGCAGCAACGATTGAATTCTGGTGCATCATTGCTGCAGCCAAGTACATCAACTTATCAACCGCAAGTCAGCGAAGAGCCGGGGAAATATCCTTGTTCTTATTGCCACCGGTTTGGGCATTTTATGCAAGAATGCCGAGAGAAGTTGTTGAACAGCGGACAACCATCCTCATAAGGTGGTATGCCGCCACGTGTTCAAGTAAATATCACAGCATTGCAATCCTGGAGTGTGCAACATCTTGCTATTGAGGATGTCCCGGAGGGAGCACCGGTATTAGTGGGCATGTTCCCTCTTAAAGACGTACCCATGCTTATACTTTTTGATTCCGGTGCTACCCACAATTTTATCAGCAAACCATGCATGGATCAGCACCAATTATCCACCAATACTCCCAGAACGAGTTATCTAATACGTTCACCGGGAGGAAATATCTCTGCTAATCAGATTGTGTCCCGAGCAGCTTTATGTTTGGGAGGAAAAATATACCCAATGTCGCTGATTATGTTGGATGGGCAGAAGATAGATGTAATATTGGCGATGTCTTGGTTAAATCATCACGGTGCCGTTCTCAATATCGGTAACCGGACTGTCCAGATTGACTCGCCGATTCACGGACAGCACACGCTGTTTTTAGACAGCAAAGACCAAGAAATGGCAGAAGCCTACCACACGGAAGCGATTAAACTTGAAGATATTCCGGTGGTGTGTGATTATCCCGATGTTTTTCTCGATGATTTACCGGTCATGCCGGCTGAATGGGAAGTCGAGTTCAAGATTGAACTGGCGCCGGGAACAACACCTATCTCACGATGGCCTTACAAGATGGCACCTAACGAACTAGCGGAGTTGAAAGAGCAGCTGAATGAACTCATGAGCAAGGGTTTCATACGACCGAGTTCTTCACCTTTGGGTTGCTCTGCGCTGTTTGTTAAGAAGAAGGATGAAACATTGAGGTTATGTGTTGATTATCGTCCTCTAAATACTGTCATTATAAAGAACAAGTATCCGTTGCCCCGCATCGACATATTATTTGATCAACTAGTGGGTGCAAAGGTATTCTCGAAGATGGATCTTCGGTCGGGCTATCATCAAATCAAGATCCGACTGGAGGACATACCGAAGACAGCTTTCTCGATGAGATACGGACTTTATGAGTACCTCGTCATGTCATTTGGGTTAACCAACGCTCCGGCACACTTCATGTACTTAATGAATTCGGTGTTCATGACAGAGTTAGACAAGTTCGTCGTGGTATTCTGAAAGTGCATCTAGGCATACCTTGTGGGTTTTGGTTGATTTATGACAAACAAATGAGACCCTAACAAAATCGTTGAGACGAGCGCAGGTTTTTAAAGAAATTAGGAAGAAAGCGCAAAAAGAATGGAGAATGAGGATCTAAAGTGATAAGAGCTCAGGAGCTGAAAAGATTAGATTACTTAGTATGAAGTGTGTTGGAGAAACACACCCCAAGAGCTCAAGTGAAAGAAATCACACTAAGTGCACAAAAATCAGCATGTGCGGACGAGTCCGATATCAACCGGACTAGTCCAATTTCTCTCTGAATAGAAAATGGACAAGTCCTCCAAGTGCGGACTTGTCCTCAGTCCTCACTTTCTTCACACAGCGGACTAGTCCGATATGGACCGGACTAGTCCGATATGTCTCTGACTAGAGAACGGACAAGTCCGCCAAGTCCAAACTTGTCCATAATCTACAAAGTTCTCACCACAGCGGACTAGTCCGATATGGACCGGACTAGTCCGATTTGTCTCTGAGTAGACAACGGACTAGTCCACACTCTTACGGACTAGTCCGGTATCTCACAACACTTAGGGTTTTTCTGTCGCCGCACACCGGACTAGTCCGGAGTCCACCACGGACTAGTCCGGACATCGCAAACCCTAACGGTAACCTTTGGAAACCCTAGTATAAATAGAGGTGTACGTCCATACTACAACCTCTCTCGACCCCCTGCGCCGTCACACCTTCGAAGATCCCAAAATTCACATCTCTCCACACATTCTAACCCTAAAAGGATCAAATCCTTGAGGATTAGCAATTGATCAAAGGAGAGACTTGTTCTACACATCTTGAGCTCTTGGGTTTGATCTCTCGGACACTCTTGTTCATTTATTGTACATCTTTTGAGTGTGCTTGGTGGTATTCATTCATTGTAATTCTTGGGGAGCCCTCAACTTGTGAGAAGGCCCCTTGAACGATTTATTTGCCCTTTGTGATTAGTGGAAGAGAATCGGCCTCCGTGGCGATTCGATGAGGGTAGGGTTGGTGAAGACCCGATCCTTCATGGACTCCTCAACGGGGACGTAGATTTCCTTCGTGGAATCGAACCTCGGGATAAAATCTTGTCTCTTGCTCTTGTGTTTTATTGTTCATCATATTCTAGGGTTTACTTAATCTTGTGTAATTTACGTTGAAACATTGAAACTAAAGTTGATCTCTGTCATTCATTGTTTCACTATTGTAATACATCTAAGTTCCCAATTAATTTCCGCTGCATAGGGTACTAGAAGTGAAAATATTGATCAACCTTGATCTTTCTAGTCCACGCATACTGGACTAGTCCGCACAGTACCAGACTAGTCCGATTTCCTTGTATTTTATAAATCTATTAAATGTTTCAGGGATTAACAAAGAATCAAAAAGCCTATTCACCCCCTCTAGGCTACATTCAATTGGTATCAGAACCAAACTCTTCAAAAGAGACTCACCGCTCAAAGAGACGATGTCGGACATCAAGGATGTACACAAGAAGGGTGATGATGAAAGGACTCAAAAGCTAAAGAAGCTACTCGACGCCATTCAAGACAGTGAGGACGATGATGAGGAGGTGCTCCAACTCAAGGCTCTTCTACAGAAGAAGGCACTCTCCTCAAAAGGGAAGAAGAAGATTGATTATGAAAAGAAGAAGAAAGGGGGTAGTCACACAGACTACTCCCGATATCCTTTTGACTATGTTGAATTCTAACAATAGTCATTACTTATCAATTCCTCTAGGGAAAGCACCTTACTTTGATGGCAATGACTATTCAATGTGGAGACAAAACATGAAAATGCACCTTATATCTCTTAACCCAAGTTTGTGGCATATAGTGTGTACAAGGATAGATATCCCGGATGATGATGAAGAGCTGACTCCAAGCCAAGAATATGCCGTTTCATTGGAATGCTCAAGCTGTAGCTGTGATCACGTCATCACTGAGCCGAGACGAGTTCACCAAGGTGGATGGACTCGAAATCGCCAAGGAGATATGGGACACACTACAAACCACACATGAAGGTGACCGTCATGTACGCGAAGCCATGATAGAAATGATTGAAGGTGAATTGGGAAGATTTGCGATAGAAGAAGATGAATCACCACAAGATATGTACAATCAACTAAAGAATCTTATCAACAAAGTCCGAGCTTATGGAAGCAAAAAGTGGAATGATCATGAGGTCATGAAGTTGATTCTCAGAGCATTCATGCCTCGCAACGTGACTCTTTGCTCTATGATTAGAGAAAGCCCCGGGTATCGGAAAATGACCCCAGACGAACTTCTTGGCAAGATCATCAACTTTGAAATGATGGAGAAGCAAGCCAAGCATGTCAAGGAAATTGCCGATCTCACCTCGGCAAAGAAGAAAGGAGTTGCTTTGAAGTCAACTTGTAAACCCGTATCAAAAGAAGCTCGAGAAGCTCATGGACAAGACGACAATGATGATGAAAGTAGTGATATCGATGAAGAAGACATGATCTTGTTCATGAAGAAGTTCAAGAAAATGATGAGAAGAAGAAAGGGTAGCATCTCAAATGAAGGAAGACAAAGGGACAAAAAAAGACCCAAGATGAGACGAGCATGCTACAACTGCGGAGAATATGATCACTTCATAGTAGATTGTCCATATGAAGAAAATAAGAGGAAGACTAAAGACAACAAGCCTCAACCAAAGAAAATGTTCAAGAAGAAGAAGAAGCAATATGGCCAATCGCATCTAGGGAAGGAGTGGGACTCCAATGATGAATCCTCATCCGAAGAAGAAGAGGAGATGGCCACCATAGCCATAAAGAAGACTACCAAGAAATCCACTCTCTTCCCAACCATGGGCGCATGGAAGGACACCGACAACACTTGTCTAATGGCAAAGGAAGGTAAAAGAAAGGTAAAAACTAAATCTTCCTTCTCGCATTCTTTTACTAGTGAGTGATAATTCTAGTGAGGATGATAGCAGTGATGAAAATGAATATATGCTTAGGGGTTTAGACAAAAAGACAGCTGCTAAGATGAAATTTCCATTTGATAAGCTTGTTGATATGGAGAAGTTAGTCAATCGTCAGGAAGATATGATCATCTCCCAAAAGGAGGAATATCTTGAGATTGAAAAGCTTCTTGAACTTGAAAAGGAGCGAATTAAATCACTAGACTTGAGTTAGCTTCAAGCAAGGAAGCTTGCTTGAAGTTAAAAGACTCAAACGCCACCATCAAGGATGAACTTGCTAACTTAACCAAAGTTAACAAGATCCTTGAGGTACAAGTTGATTCACTCAAGCAATGTGGTTCTTCATCCACTTCAAGCTCACCTTCTCAACATATAAAATCTGAAACTAGTATTACATGTGCTTGTGCCAAAAGTGACACTAACTTGAAGAAAAAGCCAAACTCGACAAAGGACAAGCAATCTTCTCAAAGTGGCATATTTGACAAGGAGAAGATCAAGTATGCACGCAGTGCATACTCGGTCACAAGACCTCCTAATGTCAAATATGGCATTGGATATTCTTATGGTGAAAAGCAAAACGCTAAAGCCACAAGAATAACAAGGGTTGCACTGCCTTTGTCAAGGGAAACTCTTCTCAAGTTAGAAAACTTAATAAGGTTGATAAATTTAACACTGTGAACACATATGAACAACAACTTCTATTTAGAACTTTTGATGCTTCATATGTACTTATGAAAAGTAATTTTGGAAGAGTTTATGCTAAATATGTTGGGCCACGCCATGGGAACACCACGTCTCATGTGTGGGTGCCCAAATCACTTGTGACTAACCTCAAAGGACCCAAGCAAGCTTGGGTACCTAATACCAAGGCATAATTTGTCTTTTGTAGACTTATTCATCCGATGGAGCAAAATGGGTGCTAGATAGTGGATGCACCAATCACATGACCAGAGAAAGAAGAATGTTCGTGGAATATGAAGAAAATGAAGATCCAAGCGAAGGCATTTACTTTGGTGATAATAGTCAAGGAAGAGTGCTTGGTACCGGTAAAATTACAATTTCATCACAACATACTCTTTCTCATGTTTTACACGTTGACTCCTTGGATTATAACCTTTTGTCCATATCTCAATTATGTGACAAGGGTTATAATTGTTTATTCACTAATGAGGGTGTGACTGTCTCTAGAAGGAGTGATAACTCAATTGCATTCAAGGGTGTGTTAAAGGGAAAACTTTATCTAGTTGACTTCAACAAAGATAAAGCCGAACTTGACACATGCTTGATTGCAAAGACCAACATGGGTTGGCTGTGGCATAGACGGCTAGCACATGTTGGTATGAGGAATCTTCAAAAACTCCTTAAAGGTGATCACATCCGAGGTTTAAAGGATGTTATTTTTTAGAAAGACAGACCTTGTAGAGCGTGCCAAGCAAGGAAGCAAGTAGAAACACCCCATCCCGCGAAGAATGTCATGACTACAACAAGACCGCTTGAGCTCCTCCACATGGATCTATTCGATCCAATTACTTACATAGGCATCGGCGGTAATAAATACGGTCTAGTCATTGTTGATGATTTTTCACGCTTCACGTGGGTTTTCTTTTTGCATGATAAGACAGAAACTCAAGAAACCCTCAAGAAGTTCATCAAGCATGCCCAAAATGAATTCTCATTGAAGATCAAGAACATACAAAGTGACAATGGGACAGAATTCAAGAACACCCAAGTTGAGGAGTATCTAGACGAAGAAGGGATAAAGCACGAATTTTCAGCACCATATACTCCTCAACAAAACGGAGTAGCCGAAAGGAAGAACAGAACTCTCATTGAGATGATGAGGACAATGCTCGATGAATACAAGACATCGAACAGGTTTTGGGCTGAAGCGGTTAACACCGCTTGTGACGCCATAAACCGACTATATCTTCATCGGTTGCTCAAGAAAACTTCATATGAACTACTCATGGGTAACAAGCCGAATATTTCATATTTTCGAGTTTTTGGTTCAAAATGTAATATTCTAAACAAGAAGCCAAGGGCTTCGAAGTTTGCTTCAAAGTCCGATGAAGGTTTCTTACTTGGCTATGATTCGAACTCCTACGCTTATCGTGTCTTCAACAAAACCTCCGGACTTGTTGAAGTAGCACGTGATGTAGTGTTCGATTAATCTAATGGCTCTCAAGAAGAGCAAGTTGATCAATGTGTGCTAGATCAAGAAGAAGCTCCATGTCAAGCATTGAGAAGAATGGCATTGGACGGTGTTTGATCACAAGTGCCACCTTCAAATGCGAATGAAGAAAATGAACCACAGGCGGAGGAAAATGATCAAGGGGGAGCTTCCATAAAGATCAACCTCAACAAAATCAAGAAGATCAAAACATCAATGAGGGCAACTATCCAGAGGGAGAAGAAGATGATAATGAAGATTTAAGACCACAAGTGCCACATCCAAGAGTACACCAAAGCATCCAAAGAGATCACCCCGTCGACAACATAATCGATGACATACAAAAGGGAGTAATAACTCGATCTCGCATAGCTAATTTATGTGAACAATATTCTTTTGTATCTTCTTTGGAACCATACAGGGTTGAGGATGCATTAACAGATCCGGATTGGGTGATGGCGATGCAAGAAGATTTGAACAACTTCAAAAGGAACGAAGTGTGGGAGCTTGTTGAAAGACCCAAGTCCAACGTCGTCGGCACTAAATGGGTCTTCCGCAACAAGCAAGACAAACATGGAGTGGTAACAAGGAACAAGGCACGACTTGTGGCAAAAGGGTACTCACAAGTCAAAGGTTTGGATTTCAACGAGACTTTTGCTCATGTAGCTAGGCTTGAATCGATTCGTATATTACTTGCATATGCTACTCACCATGATTTCAAGCTTTATCAAATGGATGTGAAAAGCGCCTTTCTCAACGGACCGATCAAAAAGGAGGTGTACGTGGAGCAACCACCCGGTTTTGAAGACCAAGAGTACCCCGACTATGTGTTCAAACTGCGCAAGGCTCTCCATGGCCTCAAACAAGCTCCTAGAGCTTGGTATGAGTGTCTTAGAGATTTTTTGATTGAAAATGACTTCAAGATTGGAAAAGCTGATTACACTTTGTTTACTAAACACTTTGATGATGATATCTTCATTTGACAAATCTTTGTTGATGATATTTTATTCAATTCAACTAACAAATCCTTTTGTCAAGAATTTAGTAAGATTATGACAGATAGATTCGAGATGTCCATGATGGGAGAGTTGAGGTACTTTTTGGGATTCCATGTGAAGCAACAAAAGGACGGGACGTTCATAAGACAAACAAAGTACACTCAAGACATTCTCAAGAAGTTTGGAATGGACAAAGCAAAGCCCATAAAGACTCCCATGGCGACAAATGGACACTTGGATCTCAATGAAGACCGACCAAATGTGGATCAAAAGGTATATCGTTCCATGATTGGCTCCTTACTTTATTTATGTGCATCTAGGCCTGATATCATGTTGAGTGTATGTTTGTGTGCAAGGTTCCAAACCAATCCTAAGGAATGTCATTTGACAGCCGTTAAAAGGATCTTGAGATATTTAGTTCATACACCCAACCTAGGCCTTTGGTATCCCAAAGGTTCAAAATTCAATCTCATTGGATACTCCGATGCAGATTATGCCGGATGCAAGGTAGATAGAAAAAGTACTTCCGGTACTTGACAATTCCTAGGTAGATCCTTAGTTTCTTGGTCCTCCAAGAAACAAAATTCAACTGCCTTATCCACGGCCGAAGCAGAGTATGTTGTAGCCGGGAGTTGTTGTGCACAACTCCTTTGGATGCGACAAACTCTAAGGGATTACGGTTACAATATGAGTCGTATTCCACTCCTTTGTGACAATGAGAGTGCAATTAAAATTGGCCATAACCCTGTTGAGCACTCTAGAACCAAACACATAGATATCCGGCATCATTTTTTGAGAGATCACTCAATGAAAGGAGACATAGCCATTTCCCATGTCAACACCGAAAAACAACTAGCCGATATCTTTACCAAGCCACTTGATGAAAAACGCTTTTGTGAGCTCCGAAATGAACTAACTATCCTTGATGCTCGGAACGTGGCTTGAAAACTTGCATACCTGTATGCCATCCTCAAAATCATGTTAATTATGTTGAAAAATTATGTCTTTCTATTTTTCTCCTAAAAACTATGTTAGTTACTTGATCTTAATGAATTATGGTCATAGCTTGACTGTTGTATGTTTACTGATCATATTCATCAAGAATATCTGTTTTTCTTTGTCCCCTATTCCTTATTAGGAACCATTGAATACATATATATAAGTGTTGTGTAATTTTCAGGTCATAGCCTCAGAAGCCTCCTCAAGCCTCTCTCCCAGCTGCTCCCTCACCTGGCTCACCTGAAGAACATCCATGAAGAGCTCAATAAGATGCAAGGCCTTCATACAAGACTAGGGCCCCTCCTCACAAAGGGTCCCCTAGTGGGATTATGAACTATTTGGCTGCTATCTTTGGTTCTTGCCGCAAAACTCGAGGTGAAGCTTCATAAGATGAACAAGGCAAGAAAAGAAGAAATGAGATACATGAAGGCCAATGTCAAAGCAATATGCCAAAAACTGGAGATTGAGCCCATTGGATCTCCAGTCATCTCAGAGGACTCTGCATCTGACTTCACAGAGCTTCCTCCTCTCTCTCCGTCAGAGCGTGCCTACTTTGGCTCCCGGGGCACGACGAGTGGTTCTTCTCCTCCTCCTCCTCAGCCTGATGATGAAGACGAAGAAAGGACTGACAACGAGGAGTGAGCCGGCGACGACAAGTAGATCCCTCCTCTCCTTATTTTTGGTGCCTTGATGCCAAGGGGGAGAGATTGAGGGGGAGTCTTAGGTCGTAGGTTCTTCTTTTTGTGTCCTAGTTTAAGAAGTGGGCTTCTGTAAGACTTATGTTATCATTATGCTTTTGGACATGTGTTGTGAAATGATAACTATGTTATGCTTATGATTAATGGTGTATGTTTAAAACTGCTATGTAGGCTTGAAACTCTTGATGATATTATGATTATGATTATTATGATATTCATATCAAAATTATTGCTCACACACATAGTTTTGCACCCCACCATAAACAGTGCACATATGTCTTACGTCTACATTGCCTATTTTGATCAAAGCTCATATGTGCACACTTTATGAAAATCTGAATTTTTTATCATATTTGTGTTCTCAATTGGTTGTCATCAATCACCAAAAAGGGGGAGATTGAAAGTGCATCTAGGCATCCCTTGTGGGTTTTGGTTGATTTATGACAAACAAATGAGACCCTAACAAAATCGTTGAGATGAGCGCAAGTTTTTAAAGAAATTAGGAAGAAAGCGCAAAAAGAAAGGAGAATGAGGATCTAAAATGATAAGAGCTCAGGAGCTGAAAAGATTAGATTACTTAGTATGAAGTGTGTTGGAGAAACACACCCCAAGAGCTCAAGTGAAAGAAATCACACTAACTGCACAAAAATCAGCATGTGCGGACGAGTCCGATATCAACCGGACTAGTCCAATTTCTCCCTGACTAGAAAACGGACAAGTCCTCCAAGTGCGGACTTGTCCTCAGTCCTCACTTTCTCCACACAGCGGGCTAGTCCGATATGGACCGGACTAGTCCGATATGTCTCTGACTAGAGAACAGACAAGTCCGCCAAGTCCGGACTTGTCCATAATCTAGAAAATTCTCACCACAGCGGACTAGTCCGATTTTTCTCTGAGTAGACAACGGACTAGTCTGCACTCTTACGGACTAGTCCGGTATCTCACAACACTTAGGGTTTTCCACACGCCGCACACCGGACTAGTCCGGAGTCCACCACGGAGTACTAGTCCGGACATCGCAAACCCTAACGGTAACCTTTGGAAACCCTAGTATAAATAGAGGTGTACAGCCATACTACAACCTCTCTCGACCCCCCTGAGCCGTCACACCTTCCAAGAGCCCAAAATTCACATCTCTCCACACATTCTAACCCTAAAAGGATCAGATCTTTGAGGATTAGCAATTGATGAAAGGATAGACTTGTTCTACACATCTTGAGCTCTGGGTTTGATCTCTCGCAAACTCTTGTTCATTTATTGTACATCTTTTGAGTGTGCTTGGTGGTATTTATTCATTGTAATCCTTGGGGAGCCCTCAACTTGTGAGAAGGCCCCTTGAACGATTTATTTGGCCTTTGTGATTAGTGGAAGAGAACCGGTTTCCATGGCGATTCGACGAGGGTAGGGTTGGTGAAAACCCGGTCCTTCGTGGACTCCTCAACGGGGACGTAGATTTCCTTCGTGGAATCGAACCTCGGGATAAAATCTTGTCTCTTGCTCTTGTGTTTTATTGTTCATCATATTCTAGGGTTTACTTAATCTTGTGTAATTCACGTTGAAATATTGAAACTAAAGTTGATCTCTGTCATTCATTGTTTCACTGTTGTAATACATCTAAGTTCCCAATTAATTTCCGCTGCATAGGGTACTAGAAGTGAAAATATTGATCAACCTTGATCTTTCTAGTCCACGCATACCGGACTAGTCCGCACAGTACTGGACTAGTCCGATTTCCCAGTATTTGATAAATTTATTAAGTGTTTCAGGGATTAACAAAGAATCAAAAAGCCTATTCACCCCCCTCTAGGCTACATTCATATTCATCGATGATATTTTGGTTTACTCCAAATCCGAAGAAGAGCACACTGAACATCTGCGTATCGTGCTACACCGGTTTAGGGAGCACAAATTATATGCCAAGTTCAGCAAATGTGAGTTCTGGATTGGTCAAGTGCCTTGTCTAGGCCATATTATTTCAGCAGAGGGCATTGCCGTGGACCCTAGCAAAATTGAACAAGTGCTGAAGTGTGAATCTCCCAAATCTGTCCACGAGGTCCGAAGTTTCCTAAGTTTAGCGGGGTATTATCGGAGGTTCATTTCGAGCTTCTAAAAAATTGCTAAACCAATGACGGAGCTGCTGAAGAAGGGCACTAAATACATATGGAATGCAGCATGTGAAGCCACATTCAAGACATTGGTGAAACATCTCACAACATCTCCAGTTCTTGCTCAGCCGGACACGACGAAGCCATTTTATGTCTATTGCGATGCATCCGACATCGGTCTCGGCTGCGTTCTTATGCAAGAAGGGCGTGTGGTCGCATATGGGTCTCGTCAACTGTGAAACCACGAGCAGCATTATCCAACTCATGATCTCGAGCTTGCTGCTGTGGTGTTGGCGTTAAAGATGTGGAGGCATTATTTACTTTGCAATCTTGTCCACCTCTACACCGACCATAAAGCTTTAAGTATATCTTCACGCAGAAGGATCTGAATATGAGACAACGGAGATGGTTGGAGCTCATAAAAGATTATGAAATTGGGATCAACTACCATCCGGGAAAAGCGAACATGGTTGCTGACGTGCTTAGTTGGAAAGCCCATGTTCACAACTTGGCGATTACTGAGTTGGACGATGAAGAACCGAGTCTCCATGTCATTCCGTATGGAGCACTTTATAATATTTCTCTCATTCCAATGATCCGCGAAGAGATTATTGAGGCTCAAATAAGAGACAGGGGTATGTCTCACATACGAAGAAGACTAGACAACAGAAAGATGAAGTGTTTTCGGAAGGATGAGAACGGTACGCTATGGTTTAACGACCGTATAGAGGTACCGCGTAACATGAAACTCCGGAAGAAGATCTTGGATGAAGCCCACCTGTCGAAGTTTTCCATTCATCCCAGCAGCAACAAGATGTACCAAGATTTGAAACAGAAATTTTGGTGGACGAGGATGAAGCGGGAAATTGCTAAATACTTATCCGAGTGTGATACGTGTAGACGGGTCAAGGCTGATCATATGCGGAAAGCCGGACTGCTACAACCACTGAAGATATCGGCATGGAAATGGGAGGATGTGAGTATGGATTTCATCATCGGATTACCACTCACATCCCGGAAGCATGACTCGATATGAATGATCGTCGACCGGTTAACAAAATCAGTTCATTTCATACCGTTGAATACTCATTATCGAGCCAAGCAATATGCGGAGTTATATCTCAAGAATTATATGCTCGCATGGTGTCCCGAAGACCATTATTTCAGATCGAGGTACGCTGTTTGTTGCTCGGTTTTGGGAGCATCTGCACGCCTCGTTGGGCACCAAGCTGATTAGAAGCTCTGCATATCACCCTCAAACTAATGGACAAACTGAGAGGTGAACCAAGTGCTGGAAGATATGTTGAGAGCGTGTGCCATCCACTACGGTAAGAATTGGGATGATCACTTACCGTTGGCGGAGTTTTCATATAACAACGGGTATCAAGCAAGCATCAAAATGGCACCCTATGAGGCTCTCTATGGCCGGAAATATCGTACACCATTGAATTGGTGTGAGTCCACCGAAAGAGTACTGTTCAGGGTTGATCTTGTGAACGAAGCCGAAGACCGAGTTGGGTTTATACAAGAGAATTTGAAGGCTGCACAATCCCGGCAGAAGAGCTACACTGATCAAAGACGTAGGCCGTTGCATTTTGATGTCGGGGAGCACGTTTATGTCCGATGAAGGGAATTCACCGGTTCGGTCTAATGGGGAAACTCGCTCCCCACTTTATAGGTCCATTTGCTACCACGGAGAAGTGCGGACCCGTAGCCTACCGGCTGGAACTACCGGAAAGTCTTGCGGGTGTTCATGACGTGTTTCATGTGTCACAGCTGCGGAAGTGCCTCAAATTTACCGCTGATGTCCGCACCGAAGAAATCAACGAATTGAAACTGGATCCTACCTACACCGAGCGACCGGTTCAGATTGTAGATGAAAAGACATGGATAACCCAGAACCGGACGATAAAGTTTTACAGGGTGCTGTGGAGTAATCATACCGCGGAAGAGGCGACGTGGGAAAGTGAAGATTACCTCCGCACCAATTATCTAGAACTTTTATCATTGTACAGTTTGTAATTACCTCTCCCGTCTCATTTTTCTTTTGTAATCTCGGGACGAGATTCTTTTAAGGGGGGAGGAATGTAAAACTCCACACTTGTTTGACCGTGTAAATGGGACTTGTGAGGTTCAGCTTATGAGCATGAGTGAGCTAGTTGTTCTATAAAGCAAAAAGTGTGTCTACTCAAAAATTTAAATTTGGTCATCCCAAAAAGAGGATTCAAAACTGTGGGTTCAAATTACGGTATCCAAATTTGAAAGCTGATCCCATCATTGAATTCCTCAGCTCCAAATTCTTGGGAATACAAATTTTCACCACATTTGGAAGTATTTTGCCTAAGCGTTTACAAGAGGACATAAAAGGGCAATTGAGTTCAAATTCAAATTCAAATTTGGAAGAACCTTGTCCGCATCTCCAAATGAGTTCCAAAAATTTAGCTGCCTATATTTGAATTGGTCACCTGCTAAATTTGGAAGACATTTGGGAAGATCTTCTGAGAGGAGGAAGGGGGTGGACCCCACTGGTCAGTGAGCCAACTTTACTTGCAACAGAAGTATCAGTCTCTGTTTTCCACTCCAACGGGGAGCTTAACCCGAGCAACACCAAGCTGCCGCTGCGCCACCTCTTCGTTGTTTTTCCCCGCACTGGCGACCAGTTTGGTTGCTTCCTTGTCTCTCGGCCTGATCTACTGTAACACCCTCAAAATTCATTCCTATGCATTGCACATATTTTTCATGTAGAGAAGCATTATAAAAGAATTAGAAATGGAGAAAGAACTATAGAAATGGAGAAAGAACCATAGAAATGGATAAAGGAATCATAGAAATTGAGAAAGAACTATAGAAATGGAGAAACAACCATAGAAATGGAGAAAGAACCATAGAAATGGAGGAAGGAACCATAGAAATGGAGAACGGCATATAGAAATGGAGAAATGGGACATAGAAATGGAGAGGGGAATAGAAATGGAGAGTGAGACATAGAAATGGAGAGGGGAATGTAGAAATGGAGTAAGTGACATAGAAATGTTGAGGAACGGGAAAAAGATAGCTGAAATGAGCCAATTTCAATTTCCTCGAATTTTCCCCCAAATCTCAAATTCCCCAATTCCCCAAAAAAGGGGAATTTTCCCCACATTTGGGGAATTTCTCCCACATTGCTGCCGCACCCAATTATTTGGGGAAAAGTTTGTTAGGATTTTGCTCCAATTGGATTAGGATTCCCCCCTCCCCCCTTATAAAGAGAACCCAAACCCCCCCTTGGCCGCAGCCCCCCCTCCCCCTCCCCCCCCCCCCCAAGTCGGCAACTTGGTGGCCCTAGCCCCCAACTCGCCGAGTTGCCCCCCCTCGCCGAAGTTCAGCCGCCGGGTGAGCCCCGCCGGCGAGCCCCGTCGTCGAGCCCCACCGACGAGCCCCGTCACGCCTCACCGTCACCGGAAAAGAGCCGACGATCTATCCTGCCCTAATCATCTGTAGAAAAACGTCTTGCTGCTTCCATTGCTAGAATGAAGGCCCTGCCACCAAGGAGGGAGTGAGGTAGGTCTTTGTTACCCATCTTACGACGTCGCCGCTGTTTCTACACATCCGTTTTCTTCACCCCCTTCGAACAGAAACTTTTTCGTGTGGACAGATCACATTTTGATCGGTTTTTGACAGTGGAATTGATCTAGATATTGAGTCAAGATCATCACCACGTCCACACTTCATCCCAGCACCTTTGTTAATCATAAAACCCCATGAAAGCCCATTAAAACATGCGAGAACACATACAAACTGGTTTAATAAAACTGCACCATAGGATTTGCATTCATCTACCCCATTGCTGTAAAATTTTGTATGTGCTTGATTTTGAGTAGAAGAACAAGCTCAAGAAGCCATCTACGAGGAACTACAGCACCAAGACTTCGAGACACTCGAACAGCAAGAACCACAGGAACAAGGCAAGTGCCCCTTGACCATATTGATCCCATGTTTTGAAACTGTTTTGTTTGCGAAAACTCGTATGCTTGAGTCAACTTGATAGGACACCCTTTTATAGGAGTTTACTAGTTTTGTTAACCATCCTTGTCACCGGGAAAGTTGATGAGTCGGGTATGGTCATTTTTATTTTTTGCTTCGCTAAATCTACAGGATACGGGAAGCTGAATTTAAACATGTTTAGCTACTGCACTCATATGAATAATGATGATGAGAACTTGGTGATGTTAATGAGCATGGAATCAGGGAGATCTAGGCAAGCTTGGTTCGTGGATGTTGCTGAATGAAATGGTGGTTTACTTGCCGTAGATCTAAGGACTGGTTCATGCCAGCACATGCCAGGAAAACAGTGCCACCACAAGGCCAAATATGGGTGCGACTTAGCTGATTAATTAGGTGTGTTGCTAGCTTGTTATGGACCGTGGATGGCGCGGGGAATGGGAGTCGAGAGGGACTGCCCTGGGAACTGCATGGCACAAGAGGGGGCCCGTGGGTGGGAGAATGGTGATTCGAGTCTGCCGGTGAAACCTCAGTGAGTCCATACATCTAGTAGCCCCTTTGTAAAGGCTATTTTGTGATCTCTTGGCCATACACCGACGGTTGTGTACTGGTATAATGGAGGTTTTGCAGTCGCCGACGTGTGACAAAATCACAAACTTGTGGGTAAAGTGGTGCCACCTCTGCAGAGTGTAAACTATCATGATAGCCGTGCTTACGGTCACAAGCACCTGGCCAACTCACATGATTAGAGGGAAAACTTGGGATGGTTATTCGGTATGGTCATTGGGATTGGTTTGGGGACTGTTTTGAGTCATGACATTGAGTTTGCTTTCGGTTATATGAATATGAGATGGTTATGAATGTTTATGAGTATGAGATGAACTTGAGAAAGATAAATGGCTGAATGAGACTTGATAAGTGGTGAACTATGATGATAAAATGTTGCTGAATTACTTGGTCATGTTGGGACAAATTTCACTTATAAATAGTTGCTGTTTTATCATGTTTGTGAAATAAAATTTGCTTGCTGCAATGAGCCTTTTTATTTCCTACCTTGTTTAAAGCTATATGTCATACTTTTCCCGCACTTTCTGAGTACGACATGTACTCACCCTTGCATTACCACATAAACATCAGCTACAGGAGATGAGTACTTCAAAGACCATGTGGAGTACTAGGCGTGCGAACTACCGTCAACATGCCTGTGGAGTTGAAGATGGAGCCTGCTGCTATTTAGTTATTTCCGCTGTCATTTAGAGACTTACGCTGCAAGAATAAGATAGAGATTCATGAGTGAGACAATGAGTCGATGTAATAAAGTACTTAAACACTATTTGTTAGTGGTTATATTCTGAATTCGATTTGTGGATTACGTGTGTATGTGTGATGAACATCCTGGGCACACATATGCATTAACTTGGTTCTGTTTTTGAAACCGGGTGTCACAGATTGGTATCAGAGCCATGTTTACCATAGGATGCAAGACTAGGTAGAATGGACACTTTAAAACACATAGGAACACCCCTCTAAACTGCTATTTTCAAAAATTGCTTGCTGCTGCACTTTACGTGTCAATTCAGCCACCGCAAAGTGCTATTTTCAGCCCCTCTTTTTCTCTTCTCTTGGACAGCAGATAGCTTCTGAAGTTTTGGAGTTATTTCTTCCTTCTCTAAAGTTCTCATGTCTTATTTAATGATGCCGGTGATTAGGAGCACAGCACGCATAAGAACTCGTCCGCCACCGCGTGGGAGTGCACTTAACCCCATTTAGGTGTCCGATGGACCATATTGGGAGGAGGTGAAGACGGAACCTCATGATGAAGTGGAATTCAATAGCTCTATGCATGATTAAGAGGACCCAGAAAAGGTGGAACCATTCGAAGATGATGTGGAGGATGATCCACAAGAATGGCATTGGTACGCACCTCAGGAGGAGTTTCACGCGGGCTTACACCCCGTGGAGCATCATGAAACTATGACGGGAGGAGATGAACCCGAGGAGGAGCCACCCCTTGCTGAGACCAATAATGAAGGTGATGAATGGACCAACCATTCAGTTCAAGAATTTCGGTCCGATGGAATGGAAGGAGGAGACACATCTAGGGAACTCAAGGAATTTCTGGATTGTTGCAGCTTATACCCGTAATATCTTCTCGAGAAAGTCCCTCGCCTCGGACATGAAGAGTGGAAGGCTGAAGTAACCATCCTATCTAACGGTAGGGTTGTCACTCGGCACTTCGCACCCACATGGAGAGCGACAAGGGCAGAAGCTATCGATGATGCTGCATGGGATGCATTCATCGGACTGTGCTACGCCTTCTATGAGCAGCTTGAGGACACAACTTTTGAGCTGCACCCGTATCGGAAGAGTGGTACAAGGGAGATCATTGGACCCCATGTAACCGCTCTTTCCAAACCACAAGCTGCTTACAAGTCTCAGAGGTTTCTCGTGGAGTTAGGAAACCGATATGCAAGCGCACAAAAAGAGATCCGTTACCTCCGCAAGAAGATGTATTTGCTGGAAAAACAAGAGGAGACTCGTGCCAACACGGGAGCCAATGGAGCACCAGCGTCATCTAACCCTACATGGACTTATGACTCACCATGGTGTGCGCCCATGTATGGACCACCCCCGTCACACGGCGAGAACAGCACTGGTTCTCACGATTAAGTTTAGGTTTCCATTGAATAATGCTATAATAGGAACGCTAAGATCGTTGTAGCTTGAATAAGAATGGTGTGCAAAATTTTTGTGATGATTGCTTATGTTTGTGTGCTGATGTGAGTTGTGGGACGCTTCGGCGAAAGTCCACATCCACACATAGTAGAGAGATGTGAGATGCTTCGGCACTTGTTCACATCCTCATATAGGCTGAAATTAATAAAAGAAGTTGCATAGTTCATACACCTTGATGCATATAGTTGGGAAGTCAAATCTGAATTCTATCTCATACAATGTCCAAAAATAAGCCTTAAAATAAGGGGGGTAGACTTTCTTGCCAACCTTATTGTTTTGTATTCCCAAGGGATTGACATAATACTTGGAATGGACTGGTTAAGCAAGCACAACGTTGTTATTCAATGTGCTAAGAGGATCGTGCAGTTGACGAGTGAGCACGGTACTCGTATCGAGTTCGAGGCAGCCCAACCTACAACGGAGAAAGCAGTGCTGAACCACATCGAAGAAGCAACATTGGAAAGCATTTTGGTGGTTCAAGAATATTCATATGTTTTCCTGGAAGAACATCCAGGTATGCCACCTGACCGGGACATTGAATTTGCCATTGATTTAGTACCCGGAACTGCACCTATAGAGAAGAGGCCGCATAGGATGCCCGCTAATGAACTAGTGGAACTTAAGAAGCAAATTCAGGAGCAGCTAGAAAAGGGTTTTATACGCCCAATCTCGTCACCATGGGGAGCCCCCGTGCTCTTCGTAGACAAGAAGGATGGGACCCAAAGGATGTGTGTGGATTATAGGTCTCTCAGTGAGGTGACGATAAAGAATAAATACCCACTGCCCCGTATAGAGACCTGTTCGATCAAATGAAAGGTGCTCGAGTTTTCTCCAAGATTGATATTTGGTCGGGATACTTCCAGCTGAAGATTAAGCCCTCCGACATACCCAAAACTGCATTTCGAACACGGTATGGTTCGTATGAATATACCGTTATGTCTTTTGGGTTAATGAATGCACCCGCATACTTTCATGTACCTCATGAATAAGGTCTTCATGGAGTACTTGGACAAGTTCGTCGTGGTTTTCATCGACGATATCATGGTGTATTCGAAAAGCGAGGAAGAACATGAAGAACATTTGAGATTGACGTTGAAGAAACTTTGAGAGCATCAATTTTATGCCAAGTTCAGCAAGTGTCAATTTTGGCCAAAGGAGATATCATTCCTAGGCCACATCATCTCCGAGGGAGGAGTATCGGTTGATCCCGGAAAAGTGGGAGACGTTTTGAAGTGGAACCAACCGCAAAATGTGAGAGATATTCGGAGTTTCCTTGGGATGGCTGGATACTACCGCCGGTTCATCAAGGATTTCTCCAAAATAGCGAAGCCTATGACTGAATTGTTAATGAAAGGAAAAGCATTTCAGTGGACTCCAGTGTGCCTAGAAAGCTTTGATGAGCTCAAGAAAAGACTAACCACAGCGCCGGTTTTGGTACTGCCGGACGTGAGCAAGAGTTTCGACATATATTGTGACGCATCAAGACAAGGGCTTGGATGTGTACTCATGCAAGAAGGACAAGTGGTAGCCTATGCGTCGAGGCAACTAAAGAAACACGAGCTGAATTACCCCACACATGACTTGGAACTTGCAGCCGTGGTACATGCCTTGAAGATTTGGAGGCATTATATCCTTTGCCACCGATGTGAGATCTATACGGATCACAAAAGCCTCAAGTATATATTCACGCAAACAGATCTGAATTTGAGGCAATGTCGATGGTTGGAACTCGTCAATGATTATGATGTTAGAATCAACTATCACCCCGGGAAGGCCAATGTAGTAGCTGATGCATTGAGCCGAAAGGGAGCATGTCACCAACTCACGGTTCGGGAGCTGCCGCCCGAGCTGCACAAGGAGTTCGAACGGTTAGATCTCGGGTTCATGAACGAGATGGAAGTGATAGAACTCAACTCTTCGCTGGAACAAGAGATACGAGATGGCCAAGCAACGGATGAGGAAATTAAGGAAATCAAGGAAAGAATCCTACAAGGCATAGAAAAGGACTTCAAGGAAGATGAGAAAGGCACACTTTGGTTAAGGAAAAGGATTTGTGTGCCTAACGTGAAGCACATCCGCGACACGATATTAAAGGAGGCACATGACTCACCTTATTCCATACATCCCGGATGTACAAAGATGTACAAGGACCTGAAAACTTGCTATTGGTGGGATGGTATGAAAAGGGACATAGCTGAATATGTTGCCTTATGCGACACGTGCCAACGGGTGAAGGTCAAACATCAATGATCTGCTGAACTGTTGCAGCCATTGAAAGTACCCGAGTGGAAGTGGGAAGACATCAGCATGGATTTCATTGTCGGATTGCCACGTACTCGGTCTGGTTACGACTCCATTTGGGTTATTGTGGACCGATTGATGAAAACAGCCCATTTCCTTCCTGTTAGAACCACGTACCGCGTCGCAGAACTAGCCGAGCTGTATATGGAGCAAATCGTGTGTCGCCATGGAGTTCCAAAGAGGATAGTTTCAGATCGGGGTTCTCAATTTACCTCTAGGTTCTGGAAGAAGCTGCATGAAGCCATGGGTACACAGCTGAATTTCAGCTCCGCTTATCACCCGCAAACTGACGGGCAAACCGAGAGGACAAATCAAATTTTGGAAGACATGTTGAGAGCTTGCGCCTTGAAACATGGGCGTAGTTGAGATAGGAGCTTGCCGTATGCTGAACTCTCATACAACAACAGCTCTCAAGCTAGCTTGAAGATGTCACCTGAGACAGCCGCTCTGGTATCTACTGTGACAGGGCTCTGGCACCACTCGTCACAGCTCTGATACCACGCTGTGGGGGACCACAGGACCTCGTTTGGTGGTGCCGTGATATGCGGCACCCAACATCACAGGGTCGAAGAAACACATCATATTACATAAATAGTTTGCGGAAGCGTACAAGAATGTTTTACAACTAACTATCTCAGAGTATGATACAGCGGAAGACTATCACTCTCCCGATTCATTCTAACTAGCAACAAAGAAACGGTCCAGCCCGCGGACGTTTCTTACTAGCAACACGAAGAACAATCTGCAGCGGCGAGGATGCTCTTTGAGTAAGCACTCGGAGGTTCCCGAGTCTCATCGACATCCCTTCTCATAATCATCGAGCCAATTTCCTGCAAAACAACTCGGATAGCATCCGTGAGCATAACGCTCAGCAAGACTTAACCGTCACCCTAAACATGAAACTCTATGTGAGGTTATAAACCTAAAATAGGATGACATAAGCATAATTACACTCGCCTAAAAGTGAATCCTTACTTTCAGGTATTATTTGCAGCATTTTAAGTAACCCTGGGCACGCCACATCGGGAGTCGACAATCAAACAAGAAACGCTTCCCCCAGATGTAAATTGCTCATGGCATAAAAGAATCGAGTTTGCACTAGTCTATTCATCAAGATCCAATACAAAGCTAGTATGATACTTCACATCAAAATGATTAGTTCCTTTCTCATGCAAGTTCTTACTACGTCACGACTATGAGAACAAGTATGCTCGGTCCATTCCGCGAGCGACGGTGATTCGAATCAATAACACCTGGACTACACAACACGTACGCCCGTACTCGACGTTGCCTACAACAACCATCACTGACGTCGTACGTGGCAGCCTTTCTCCCGTTTCACCCCCGTTGAATCGATCAAGTCGCCCCGTACAGTAGCCACTCTCATGGTGCACCTGTCGACGTGAGATGTCATGAGAATGTTCCCCACATACTGCACACCGGCCGTCCGCCTGAGGCGACCCGAAAAGTCCCAACGACAGCTTCCCGAGGTACATCGGTTTACTGGGTCCCATATAGCCAGCATGAGTCTAGTACACAACTCAAACTTGTTCAACAGGGACGCATACGGATCGGTCCTTGAACGACACGGACAGGTCTATAGCACCCAGGCCCCTATGTCATGCTGCTCCTACAACTTTCCGGTCTCAACTTTAACTTGCTAATTCATTTTTGAACCAATCCCGTATGCCCCTGTTGTTCCTGAACCTGCGAGTAGCATCTCACCACTCGACTTCTACCGAACCTTACTTAAGCATGGCAGTTCTACATGGTGAAAGACACCTACCTAATACTCCATGGGTCATTTGGCTATGCAAGAGGAGTATCAAACACTAGACCTAATGCACAGTTCAAGTCTTAACCAAAGGTGAATACAAAATAAAAACTTAATAGCTGTTAAATGCAAACCGGAGCTTGCCTGTTTTGCAGGGTAGTCATATATAATCAGTTAGTGTCCTTGCTGATCCACCCTTGATTCTCCGGAGCTTGATCCACTTCAATGAATCACTCCTTTGAATCCCCTTCATTGTGGTTCCTATTGAAATGCATATGCACATGTTTTATGGAATGTAATGGAAAGAAGTTATAGAATTAATCTCTTAGGAACAGAGGTTGTGTGGAAAAAGCCAAGCATGGCTTGGTTTGCCTCTGTTGTGCAAAGAACAGAAATAAACTAAATTGACCTTAAGGCCTTTGCTATACACTAATCATTTTCCCTAATGAACATAATAGATAAGCTGAAAAGATTTGAGTGCAACTGAAGAACAAGAACTCCACTGGCCTCAAAACTTTTACAGCAGATTCTATACTACCTAAGGATTTAGCTTGCCAAATTGCAGCTAATGTAGAGTCATACGGTGTCCCCCATAATTCTCACAATATCTCTTATGTATTTCCACCTGTACATAAGTATGGAGAATAAGAACAGGGAGTTCAAGGACTCATCTTGGGCTGATACTTTACATGTGAGTTCTTGATCACCTGAAAGTACTCTGTTCCAAAATTCAGCCCTTTTACTTGAGTAGTTCTCCCAGAACAATTCTTTAAGCAATTCTACTCAAAAGAATTAATTCTGGAGTAATGTGCATTTTCATGCCCAATTAAGTGAAATACAATTTAAAGTATGTCTCAGAGAGCTTGCCTAAATTTCCCTGTGATTTTTCAATCTATGGATTGCTCAGAATATATTTTTGAAGTGGGAAACATGTTCTAAAAATGTTTCTGCACTCTTTTGAACACAGTAGTTTGCATTTAGCAAATTCCTACTCAAATGATCTTCAAATGAGCTGAAACTTTTCTAGAAGGTCAATAATATGCTAAGGAATATTGTTGCAAAATTTGGGGATTTTTGGATAAACCAAACTCCCTCAATAATTCTTTTTCGGAAAACCTTCCAACAATTTTCCAGAATATAATATTAACTTTCATACAAATCTGAGTTCATATTTGGATAGAACTAAGGGAGATGAATCCAACCCAATTGGAATAACTCAAATTGGGGTTTTCTACAGGGAGCTATGATTTTTCAAAGTTTGAGCTAACCCTGGAATTATTTTCCCTACTGAAAACTCGGCTGGACCCACTGTTTTAAATCCCAGCCAATCAGGATTGGGCCACACCGGGGCCACAGCTTCCCAGCGCGCCAACACACTGGATCCAGCCACACCCGATCATGGGTGTAAATTTTCTGCTGCTGACAGACGGGCCCACCCGTCTTCTTCTTCCTTCGGCTCCCCTCCCGCGCCCGCGCGCTCCCCCTCGCCGGAGCACGCCGGTGCTCGCCGGACGGCCATTTCCGGCCACCATCCAAACTGGAACTCGCCGCCAGGAGGTTTAGGGCACCGAGGAACACGGCTGTGGGGTCGGTTTAGGCTGCCTGTGGCCGGAAAATGGCCAGCGACGTGCGGCAGCTACTGTGGAGGTTCGGCAGCGTCGCCCAAGATCTTCAGCCCCGCCAAAACCTGTGCCGACGAGCTCTACAGCACCAGCGCAGCTCTAGGAAGATTGGCACGACCTCAAAGTAGCTCGGGAGTGGTTGCAAATAGGTTGTCGTCGTGCGACCGAATGTGTCGGCCATGAACAACCCAAGAAGAGCTCGAATTCCGTCGGTCTGAGGCGTTTTCATGCAATGGATGAAAAAGGGAAAGTGATCGCCGGCTAATCCAGAATATACGTGCAAAGTTTGATGACTTAAGGAGGAGTAGAGAAGGAGAATTTTAAGGAACTATACCGGGAGCTCGGGTTGAGGCCGCCGGAGAAAAATCTCGGAATTCGCCGGCGAGAGCTCACGACGTGGCTTGACCTTCAGGTGGAAGCAGCGTGGTAGCCGTGTGCTCCTTTTCCGCCCTTGCTCGGCCGTGAAAGTTGCTGTGGTGCGCTGCCCACGTGCGTCCGGTCGTCGGTTGCAACTAGCTCGCCGCTGCGGCGGTGGTTCTCGGGCACAGGAGGCCGGAGCTCAGTTGTTTTCGGGTCAGGGAGGTGGAGGCCGAGCTCAGAGCAATGTTTAGCAGCTCGGGGAGGAGGGGGCGCGAAGTTTCCATGGTTTCTCGAGCAAGCCGAGGCAGCGGCGGTGAGGCACTCAGTTCTCGGTTTGTTTGCGAGGAGAATAAGGCAGCTCGGTCTTTGCTCTGCTCAGAGGGGATTTACACGCCGAGAGAACCGCTTTTGGGCGCCCGTGTGTGGGGGAGGGCAGCAGGAGGTGGTGCCGGCAAGCTCCTCGGTGGCTCCCGTGAGCTGTTCGGGGAAATCTCCCACTGAGGCTGAAACTTAGTGTGCAAGGAAGCCTCTTTACCTCTATGACATGTGGGTCCCACTCCACCTTTACCTCCCAAATATCTTCTCAAGCTGATCTTCACAATTCCCAGAATGCTGAGTTTAAAAGGGTGGCTAGAATTTGAATTCTCCAAATTCAGTTTGAATATGTATGAAAAATTTGAATTTGGCTAGAATTTGCAAATGCTTCTCTTTAACTCCTTTTTGAGCCCACCCTACAAATGAAAAGTTTGTGATAAAACTTTTCCCTATAATTCCAACTATATAGCTGCATGTTTATTCAAAGTTTTTGGTCACCACATGTGTGAACTTTGAATCTCAAATCTGATTTTTAAACTTACATGCAAGAGGTATTTAACTCCTTATGGGTTCAACACTTTCAAATAAAAATGTGAACCTATTTTTGGATGGTCATCCATGTATTACTTAGCATGAAGAAAAGTTTTAGCAAGTCCCATTTTTCATGTCTTTGCCACACATATGAACTCAAACCTTGGTTTTTATTCATACACATTTTTGGGACTTTTACATTCCTCCCCCCTTAAAAGAATCTCGTCCCGAGATTACAAAAGAGGAACGAGACGGGAGAGGTAATTACAAACTTTACAAAGCTAAAAATTCCGGATAGTTGGTGCAGAGGTAATCTTCACTTTTCCACGTCACCTCTTCTGCGGTGTGGTTACTCCACAGCACCTTGAAAAATCTGATCGTCCGGTTCTGGGTTACCCGGGCCTTTTCATCCAAAATCTGAACCAGTCGCTCGGTGTAGGTAAGGTCCGGTTTTCCGCATGTGATCAGCCTTGATCCATCTACACGTATCGCATTCAGATACGTATTTAGCGATCTCCCTCTTCATCCTCGTCCACCAAAATTTCTGTTTCAAATCTCGGTACATCTTGTTACTTCCGGGATGAATGGAAAACTTCGACATGTGGGCTTCATCCAAGATCTTCTTCCGCAGTTTCATATTGCGCGGTACCACTATACGGTCGTTAAACCATATCGCACCGTTTCTATCCTTCCGGAAACATTTCACTTCTCCATTTTCTAGCCTTCTCCGTATGTGAGGCATACCTTTGTCTCTTCTTTGAGCCTCAACAATCTCTTCACCGATTGTTGGAATGAGCGCGAGATTGTAAAGGGCGCCATACAGAATGACATGGAGACTTGGTTCTTCAGCTTCCAACTCAGCAGCCGCTAAGTTGTGAACGTGGGCTTTCCGACTAAGCGCGTCGGCAACCACGTTTGCTTTTCCCGGATGATAGTGGATCTCAATTTCATAATCTTTGATGAGCTCCAACCATCTCCTTTGTCTCATATTCAGCTCCTTCTGCGTGAAGATATACTTCAAGCTTTTATGGTTGGTGTAGAGGTGAACAAGATTACCAAGTAGATAATGCCTCCACATCTTTAACGCCAACACCACTGCAGCAAGCTCGAGATCATGAGTTGGATAATGCTGCTCGTGGTTTCACAGTTGACGAGACCCATAGTCGACTACACGCCCTTCTTGCATAAGAACACAGCCAAGACCAATGCCGGATGCATCACAGTATACATCAAATGGCTTCGTCGTGTCCGGCTGAGCAAGAACTGGAGCTGTTGTGAGATGTTTCACCAAAGTTTTGAATGCGGCTTCACATGCTGCATTCCACATGTATTTAGTGCCCTTCTTCAGCAGCTCCGTCATTGGTTTAGCAATTTTTGAGAAGCTCGGAATGAACCTCCGAAATACCCCGCTAAACTTAGGAAACTTCGGCCCTCGTGGGCTGATTTGGGAGATTCCCACTTCAGCACTTGTTCAATCTTGCTGGGGTCCACGGCAATACCTTCTGCTGAAATAATATGGCCTAGGAAAGGCACTTGATCAATTCAAAATGCGCACTTGCTGAACTTGGCATATAATTGGTGCTCCCGCAACCGTTGTAGCACGATATGCAGATGTTCACCGTGCTCTTCTTTTGATTTGGAATAAATAAATATGTCGTCGATGAATACCACGATGAACTTGTCTAACTCCGGCATGAACACAGAATTCATCAAGTACATGAAGTGTGCCAGAGCGTTGGTTAACCCAAATGACATGATGAGGTACTCATAGAGTCCGTATCTCATCGAGAAAGCTGTCTTTGGTATGTCCTCCAGTCGGATCTTGATTTGATGATATCCCGACCGAAGATCCATCTTTGAAAATACCTTTGCACCCACAAGTTGATCAAACAGGATGTCGATGCGGGGCAAAGGATACTTGTTCTTGATCGTGACAGCATTGAGAGGACGGTAATCAACACATAGCCGTAGTGTTTCATCCTTCTTCTTAACGAACAGCGCTGAGCAACCCCAAGGTGAAGAACTTGGCCATATGAAACCCTTGCTCATGAGTTCATTCAGTTGCTCTTTCAACTCCGCTAGCTCGTTAGGTGCCATCCTGTAAGGCCTTCTTGAGATAGGAATGGTTCCCGGCGCCAGTTCAATCTTGAACTCGACGTCCCGTTCGGGCGGCATGCCCGGTAAGTCATCGGGAAATACGTCGAGATAATCATGTACCAGCGGAATATCTTCAAGCTTCAGCGCTTCCGTGTGGTAGGCCTCTACCATATCTGGGTCTTAGCTGTCTAAAAACAGCATGTGCTGTCCGTGAACCGGCGAGTCAATCTGGACAGTCCGGTTACCGATATTGAGAATGGCACCGTGACGATTTAACCAAGACATCCCTAATATAATGTCTATCTTCTGCCTATCCAACATAATAAGCGATGTTGGGTATATTTTTCCGCCCAAACACAAAGTTGCTCAGGACACAATCTGATTGGCACAGATATTTCCTCCTGGTGAATGTATAAGAAAACTCGTTGTGGGAGTATTGGTGGATAATTGGTGCTGATCCATGCATGTTTTGCTGATAAAATTGTGGGTTGCACCGGAATCAAAAAGTACCAACACGGGCACGTCCTTGAGAGTAAACATGCCCGCTAACACCGGTGCTCCCTCCGGGACATCCTCAATAGCAAGATGTTGCACACTCCCGGATTGCAATGCTGTTATGTTGACTTGAGCAGGTGGCGGCATACCACCTGATGGTGATGGCTGTCTGGTGTTCACCAACTTCTCCCGGCATTCCTTCCTAAAATGCCCTGAACGGTGGCAATAAGAACACGGAGGTTTCCCCGGTTCTACATTGACTTGTGGTTGAGAAGTTGATGCACTTGGTTGCAGCAATGATGCAACAGGTGTCATTCGTTGCTGCGGCAAAAGTGTTGCTTCAAGACATGATTCTTGAGCAGGAAATCTGTACGGAGTTGATCTTACTTGTGTTTTCCATATTTCATTGGATGGTGTGTGATACACCACACGGTATTTGCGAGGAACAACTGGTGTGTCTTCTCGCACATCATCCCGGTCCCTCTTCTCTGCTTGACACTCAAGTGTCGCTCGTTCTTGCAGCAGAGCAGCACTGATCAACTCGGTGTAACTGCCTTGATTGAACAAAGCCAACTTATCTTTTAATATGGCGCTCAGGCCATAAAAGAAATAGTCACACCTTGCAGCTTCACTCGTCGCATAAGCAGGAGCATATTGTGCCAAAAGGTTAAACCGTTTGACATAATCAAGGACACTCATGTTCCCCTGCTTCAAGTTCCTAAATTCTTGCTGCTGGGCCTTGATAAAACCCATAGCAATGTGACGAGCACGGAATGCTTCACGTAACAGCCCAGATACCACGCTGTGGGGGACCACAGGACCTCGTTGGGTAGTGCCGTGATATGCGGCACCCAACATCACACGGGTCGAAGAAATACATCACATTACATAAACAGTTTGCGGAAGCGTGCAAGAATGTTTTACAAATAAGTATATCAGAGTAAGATACAGCGGAATACTACCACTCTCACGATTCATTCTAACTAGCAACAAAGAAACGGTCCAGCCCGCGGACGTTTCTTACTAGCAACACAAAGAACAATCTGCAGCGGCGAGGATGCTCTTTGAGTAAGCACTCGGAGGTTCCCGAGTCTCATCGGCATCCCTTCTCATAATCATCGAGCCAATTTCCTGCAAAACAACTCGGATAGCATCCGTGAGCATAACGCTCAGCAAGACTTAACCGTCACCTAAACATGAAACTCTATGTGAGGTTATGAACCTAAAATAGGATGGCATAAGCATAATTACACTCGCCTAAAAGTGAATCCTTACTTTCAGGTATTATTTGCAGCATTTTAAGTAACCCTGGGCACGCCACATCGGGAGTCCACAATCAAACAAGAAACGCTTTCCCCCGATGTAAATTGCTCATGGCATAAAAGAATCGAGTTTGCACTAGTCTATTCATCAAGATCCAATACAAAGCTAGTATGATACTTCACATTAAAATGATTAGTTCCTTTCTCATGCAAGTTCTTACTACGTCATGACTGTCAGAACAAGTATGCTCGGTCCATTCCGTGAGCGACGGTGATTCAAATCAATAACACCCGGACTACATGACACGTACGCCCGTACTCGACGTTGCCTACAACAACCATCACTGACGTCGTACGTGGCAGCCATTCTTCCCTTTCACCCCTGTTGAATCGATCAAGTTGCCACGTACAGTAGCCACTCTCATGGTGCACCTGCCGACGTGAGATGTCATGAGAATGTTCCCCACATACTGCACACCGGCCGTCCGCCTGAGGCGACCCAAAAAGTCCCAACGACAGCTTCCCGAGGTACATCGGTTTACTGGGTCCCATATAGACAGCATGAGTCCGGTACACAACTCAAACTTGTTCAACAGGGCCGCATACGGATTGGTCCTTGAACGACACGGATAGGTCTATAGCACCCAGGCCCCTATGTCCTGCTGCTCCTACAATCTTCCAATCTCAAATTTAACTTGCTAATTCATTTTTGAACCAATCCTGTATGCCCCTGTTGTTCCTGAACCTGCGAGTAGCATCTCACCACTCGACTTCTACCGAACCTTACTTAAGCATGGCAGTTCTACACGGTGAAATACACCTACCAAATACTCCATGGGTCATTTGGCTATGCAAGAGGAGTATCAAACACTAGACCTAATGCACAGTTCAAGTCTTAACCAAAGGTGAATACAAAATAAAAACTTAATAGCTGTTAAATGCAAACCGGAGCTTGCCTGTTTTGCAGGGTAGTCGTATATAATCAGTTAGTGTCCTTGCTGATCCACCCTTGATTCTCCGGAGCTTGATCCACTTCAATGAATCACTCCTTTGAATCCCCTTCGTTGTGGTTCCTATTGAAATGCATATGTACATGTTTTATGGAATGTAATGGAAAGAAGTTATAGAATTAATCTCTTAGGAACAGAGGTTGTGTGGAAAAAGCCAAACATGGCTTGGTTTGCCTCTGTTGTGCAAAGAACAGAAATAAACTAAATTGACCTTAAGGCCTTTGCTATACACTAATCATTTTCCCTAATGAACATAATAGATAAGCTGAAAAGATTTGAGCGCAACTGAAGAACAAGAACTCCACTGGCCTCAAAACTTTTACAGCAGATTCTATACTACATAAGGATTTAGCTTGCCAAATTGCAGCTAATGTGGAGTCATATAGTGTCCCCCATAATTCTCACAATATCTGTTATGTATTTCCACCTGTACATAAGTATGGAGAATAAGAACAGGGAGTTCAAGGACTCATCTTGGGCTGATACTTTACATGTGAGTTCTTGATCACCTGAAAGTACTCTGGTCCAAAATTCAGCCCTTTTACTTGAGTAGTTCTTCCAGAACAATTCTTTAAGCAATTCTACTCAAAAGAATTAATTCTTGAGTAATGTGCATTTTCATGCCCAATTAAGTGAAATACAATTTCAAGTATGTCTCAGAGAGCTTGCCTAAATTTCCCTGTGATTTTTCAATCTATGGATTGCTCAGAATAGATTTTTGAAGTGGGAAACATGTTCTAAAAATGTTTCTGCACTCTTTTGAACACAGTAGTTTTCATTTAGCAAATTCCTACTCAAATGATCTTCAAATGAACTGAAAATTTTCTAGAAGGTCAATAGTATGCTAAGGAATATTGTTGCAAAATTTGGGGATTTTTGGATAAACCAAACAACATCAATAATTCTTTTTTGGAAAACCTTCCAAGAATTTTCCAGAATATAATATTAACTTTCATACAAATCTGAGTTCATATTTGAATAGAACTCAGGGATATGAATCCAACCCAATTGGAATCACTCAAATTGGGGTTTTCTACAGGGAGCTTTGATTTTCCAAAGTTTGAGCCAACCCTAGAATTATTTTCCCTACGGAAAACTCGGCTGGACCCACTGTTTTAAATCCCAGCCAATCAGGATTGGGCCACACTGGGGCCACAGCTTCCCAGCGCGCCAACACACTGGATCCAGCCACACCCGATCATGGGTTTAAATTTTCTGCTGCTGACAGATGGGGCCCACCCGTCTTATTCTTCCTTCGGCTCCCCTCCCGCGCCCGCGCGCTCCCCCTGGCCGGAGCACGCCGGTGCTCGCCGGACGGCCGTTTCCGGCCACCATCCAAACTGGAACTCGTCGCCATGGGGTTTAGGGCACCGAGGAACACGGCCGTGGGGTCGGTTTAGGCTGCCAGCGGCCGGAAAATGGCCGGCGACATGCGGCAGCTACTGTGGAGGTTCGGCAGCGTCGCCCAAGGTCTCCAGCCCGCCAAAACCTGTGCCGACGAGCTCTACAGCACCAGCGCAGCTCTAGGAAGACCGACACGACCTCAAAGTAGCTTGGGAGTGGTTGCAAATAGGTTGTCGTCGTGCGACCGAATGGTTCCGCCATGAACAACCCAAGAAGAGCTCGAATTCCGTCGGTCTGAGGCGTTTTCGTGCTATGGATGAAAAAGGGAAAGTAATCGCCGGCTAATCCAGCATATACGTGCAAAGTTTGATGACTTAAGGAGGAGTAGAGAAGGAGAATTTTAAGGAACTATACCGGGAGCTCGGGTTGAGGCCGCCGGAGAAAAATCTCGGAATTCGCCGGCGAGAGCTCACGACGTGGCTTGACCTTCAGGTGGAAGCAGCGTGGTAGCCGTGTGCTCCTTTTTCCGCCCTTGCTCAGCCGTGAAAGTTGCTGTGGTGCGCTGCCCACGTGCGTCCGGTCGTCGGTTGCAACTAGCTCGCCGCTGCGGCGGTGGTTCTCGGGCACAGGAGGCCGGAGCTCAGTTGTTTTCGGGTCAGGGAGGTGGAGGCCGAGCTCAGAGCAATGTTTAGCAGCTCGGGGAGGAGGGGGCGCGAAGTTTCCATGGTTTCTCGAGCAAGCCGAGGCAGCGGTGGTGAGGCACTCGGTTCTCGGTTTGTTTGCGAGGAGAAGAAGGCAGCTCGGTCTTTGCTCTGCTCAGAGGGGATTTACACGCCGAGAGAACCGCCTTTGGGCGCCCGTGTGTGGGGGAGGGCAGCAGGAGGTGGCGCCGACAAGCTCCTCGGTGGCTCCCGTGAGCTGTTCGGGGAAATCTCCCACTGAGGCTGAAACTTAGTGTGCAAGGAAGCCTCTTTACCTCTATGACATGTGGGTCCCACTCCACCTTTACCTCCCAAATATCTTCTCAAGCTGATCTTCACAATTCCCAGAATGCTGAGTTTAAAAGGGTGGCTAGAATTTGAATTCTCCAAATTCAGTTTGAATATGTATGACAAATTTGAATTTGGCTAGAATTTGCAAATGCTTCTCTTTAACTCCTTTTTGAGCCCACCCTACAAATGAAAAGTTTGTGATAAAACTTTTCCCTATAATTCCAACTATATAGCTGCATGTTTATTCAAAGTTTTTGGTCACCACATGTGTGAACTTTGAATCTCAAATCTGATTTTTAAACTTACATGCAAGAGGTATTTAACTCCTTATGGGTTCAACACTTTCAAATAAAAATGTGAACCTATTTTCGGATGGTCATCCATGTATTACTAGCATGAAGAAAAGTTTTAGCAAGTCCCATTTTTCATGTCTTTGCCACACATATGAACTCAAACCTTTGTTTTTATTCATACACATTTTTGGGACTTTTACATCACCTTTCGAAGCATTGTATGGTAGACGGTGTAGAACGCCGCTGTTCTGGAATGAGACCGGAGAGAGCCAAGTGTTTGGACCCGAAGTGCTGCAAGACGCCGAGAAGCAAGTCCAAACGATACGAGAAAATTTGAAGGCTGCTCAGTCACGACAAAAAGGTTATGCGGACAATAGGCGAAGAAAATTGACCTTCGAAGTAGGAGACTTCGTGTATCTTAAGGTACCAACGACGGTTCAACGTCAAGGGAAAATTAGCACCTCGCTACATCGGGCCATTCAAGATTTTGGGCAAGCGAGGAGAAGTAGCCTATCAACTAGAGCTGCCAACACACCTGTCTAATGCACACAACGTGTTTCACGTATCCCAACTGAAGAAGTGCTTAAGAGTACTGGAAGAACAAGTACCGATGGATGAGCTCGAGCTTCAAGAGGATCTGACCTACGCTGAGCACCCCGTCAAAATTTTCGACGTGAAGGAAAGGGTCACAAGGAACAAAGTGATCTGTTGGTGCAAGGTACAATGGAGCCATCACACGGAAGCCGAAACTACATGGGAGCGTGAGGAAGACCTCAAGGCAGTATTCCCTCATTTATTCTCTACTCTATCGAATCTTGAGGACGAGATTCAGTTTAATGGGGGTAGGTTTGTAACACCCTCAAAATTCATTCCTTTGCATTGCACACATTTTTCATGTAGAGAAGCATTATAAAAGAAGTAGAAATGGAGAAAGAACTACAGAAATGGAGAAAGAACCATAGAAATGGAGAAAGGAATCATAAAAATGGAGAAAGAACTATAGAAATGGAGAAAGAACCATAGAAATGGAGAAAGAACCATAGAAATGGAGGAAGGAACCATAGAAATGGAGAAGGGCATATAGAAATGGAGAAATGGGACATAGAAATGGAGAGGGGAATGTAGAAATGGAGAGTGAGACATAGAAATGGAGAGGGGAATGTAGAAATGGAGTAAGTGACATAGAAATGTTGAGGAATGGGAAAAAGATAGCTGAAATGAGCCAATTTTAATTTCCCCAAATTTTCCCCCAAATCTCCAAATTCCCCAGTTCCCCCAAAAAGGGGAATTTTCCCCACATTTGGAGAATTTCCCCGACATTGCTGCCACACCCAATTATTTGGGGAAAAGTTTGTTAGGATTTTGCTCCAGTTGGATTAGGATTCTCCCCCTCCCCCCTTTTAAATAGAACCCAAACCCCCCCTTGGCTACACCCCCCTCCCCCTTCCCCTCCCCCCCACCCCAAGTTGGCGACTTGGTGACCCTAGCCCCCAACTCGCCGAGTTGGCCCCCCTCACCGGAGTTCAGCCGCCGGTGAGCCCCGTCGGCGAGCCCCGCCGTCGAGCCCCGCCGACGAGCCCCGTCACGCCTCGCCATTGCCGGAAAAGAGCCAACGATCTGTCCTGCCCTAATCATCCGTAGAAAAATGTCTCACTGCTGCCATTGCTAGAAGGAAGGCCATGCCACCAAGGAGGGAGTGAGGTAGGTCTTTGTTACCCATCTTACGACGTTGCCGCTGTTTCTACGCATCCATTTTCTTCGCCCCCTTCGAACAGAAACTTTTTCGTGTGGACATATCACGTTTTGATCAGTTTTTGACGGTGGAATTGATCTAGATCTTGAGTCAAGATCATCACCACGTCCACACTTCATCTCAGCACCTTTGTTAATCACAAAACCCCATGAAAACCCATTAAAACATGCGAGAACACATACACACTGGTTTAATAAAACTGCACCATAGGATTTGCATTCATCTACCCCATTGCATCTTGAGTAAAGTTTGTGCATTATGTTTGATTGCTGTAAAATTTTGTATGTGCGTGATCGTGAGTAGAAGAACAAGCTCAAGAAGCCATCTACGAGGAACTACAGCACCAAGACTTCGAGACACTCGAACAGCAAGAACCACGGGAGCAAGGCAAGTGCCCCTTGACCATTTTGATCCCATGTTTTCAAACTGTTTTGTTTGCGAAAACTCGTATGCTTGAGTCAACTTGATGGGACACCCTTTTCTAGGAGTTTACTAGTTTTGTTAACCATCCTTGTCGCTGTGAAAGTTGATGAGTCGGGTATGGCCGTTTTTCCTTTTTGCTTCGCTAAATCTATGGGATACGGGAAGCTGAATTTAAACATGTTTAGCTACTGCACTCATATGAATAATGATGATGAGAACTTGATGATGTTAATGAGCATGGAATCGGGGAGATCTAGGCAAGATTGGTTCGTGGATGTTGCTGAATGAGATGGTGGTTTACTTGCCATAGATCTAGGGACCGGTTCATGCCAGCACATGCCAGGAAAACAGTGCCACCACAAGGCCAAATATGGGTGCGGCTTAGCTGATTAATTAGGTGTGTTGCTAGCTTATTAAGGACCGTGGATGGCGCGGGGAATGGGGGTCGAGAGGGACTTCCCTGGGAACTGCATGGCACAAGAGGGGGTACGTGGGTGGGAGAATGGTGATTCGAGCCTGCCGGTGAAACCTCAGTGAGTCCATACATCTAGTAGCCCCTTTGTAAAGGCTATTTTGTGATCTCTTGGCCATACACCGACGGTTGTGTACTGGTATAATGGAGGTTTTGCAGTCGCTGACGGGTGACGAAATCACAAACTTGTGGGTAAAGTGGTGCCAGCTCTGCAGAGTGTAAAACTATAATGATAGCCGTGCTTATTGTCACAAGCACCAGGCCAACTCACATGATTAGAGGGAAAACTTGGGATGGTTATTCGGTATGGTTATGGTATGGTCATTGGGATTGGTTTTGGGACTGTTTTGAGTCATGACATTGAGTTTGGTTTCGGTTATATGAATATGAGATGGTTATGAATGTTTATGAGTATGAGATGAACTTGAGAAAGATAAATGGCTGAATGAGACTTGATAAGTGGTAAACTATGATGAGAAAATGTTGCTGAATTACTTGGTCATGTTGGGATAAATTTCACTTATAAATAGTTGCTGTTTTATCATGTTTGTGAAATAAAATTTGCTTGCTGTAATGAGCCTTTTTATTCCCTACCTTATTTAAAGCTACATGTCATACTTTTCCCGCACTTGCTGAGTACGACATGTACTCACCGTTGCATTACCACATAAACATCAGCTACAGGAGATGAGTACTTCGAAGACCATGTGGAGTACTAGACGTGCGAACTACCGTCAACATGCCTGTGGAGTTGAAGATGGAGCCTGCTGCTATTTAGTTATTTCCACTGTCGTTTAGAGACTTCCGCTGCAAGAATAAGATAGAGATTCATGAGTGAGACAATGAGTCGATGTAATAAAGTACTTAAACACTATTTATTAGTGGTTATATTCTGAATTCAATTTGTGGATTACGTGTGTATGTGTGATGAACATCCTGGGCACACATATGCATTAACTTGGTTCTGTTTCGGAACCGGGTGTCACATCTACTCCTCCACAGACCAAAGCAAACCGAATTTTCTTCCTTCTCACACACGAACAGATCCGAGCTCACTGCCACCTCCTCGGTGCTCATCCAGGAACTGGCAAAAACTCGCGCTCACCTCCACTCCGAGCTTCCAAACGGCTCTGGGGGACTTCCTTCTACCTCCTCGGTGCCGAAACAGAGCTGGTTCCGTTCTCCCTCACCCGGGCGCGCTCTTCTCCACGGCGACCTAAAACAAGCCGGTGATCGGGTGTACGTGGACAGCTCTGCACAGAGGTTTTCACGCACTAGCAAGCACGGCCACGGGAGCGCCCTAGCTCGGTGCTGCTCTCCTCAGAAACATGGATCAAACCGTGGACTACCGAGCGCTAATTCGAGATTTTTTCTCCGGTGGGTGCAAACCGAGTAACCGGTACGGGAACTCAAAATTCTCCCTTCCTAATTGTTGTTAGCTCACCAAATCTTGCACACACGGGCCGGACTAGCCGGCGATCATCATCTCTTTAGCAACCATTCCCGAGCAATTGGAACGCCAGGCCGATCTTCACGATCACCCACTGGTGCTTTAGAGCGGGTTGGCCGAGCTTTTGGCGGGCTAGGTGGGCCGGCCGACGGCGCCGAAGTGCTCCCGAAGCCGCCGCACGCCACCAACTATGTTCCGGCCACCGGCAGCTCGAGCAGACCCCACCAGCATGTTCCCCAGCCTCCCAAACCCACTGGCGGCGAGCCTCCGGCCGAGCGGCGGCCGGAAACACCGGGCCGGCGAGCTCCGGGTGCAGGCCGGGGAGCAGCGCAGGCGCGGGAAAGAATCGGGAGGAAGAAGAAGGAGCTGGGCCCCACGTGTCAGCAACCGAGTGTTTAAAATTAGGATCTGCTGTGGCTCTGGGTTCCCCTGTGGCTGCGTGCCAAAACGGTGTTGCTCCGGTGTGACTCGGATCTCAGTGGCTGAGGATTTTAAACGTGGGCCCAAGGGATTTCAAATAGCAAAACAATTCCAGATTTTGCCACAACTTTAAAAAATCATATCTTTGTGTAGGAACCTCCAAATTGAGTAATTCAAATCGGGTTGGATTAATTTTGCAAATATCTATCCAAATACGAACCCCAATTTGTATGAAAGTCAGTAATAAATTCTGGAAATTCTTTGAAAATTTATAAATAAAAATTATTGAGGGAGTTTGGTGAATATTCTTTAGGATATTTTTGACCTTCTAGAAAATTTTCAGCTCATTTGAAGATAATTTGTGTAGGGATTTGCTAAATACAAACTTCTGTGTTCAAAGTGGTCCAGAAACTTTTTCAGAAAAAGTTTCTAACTTGTAAAATCCATTCCAGGATGTTCATAGCTCCAAAAATCATGAGAAAATTAGGCATGCTATATGAGTTATAATTGAAATTGTAGTTCACTTGATTGGGCATGAAAATGCAGAGTACTTCAGAATTAATTCCTTTTAGTAGAAATGCTTAAAGATTTATTCTGGAGGAACTACTCAAGTAAAAGGGTCTGAATTTTGGATCAAAATACTTTCATGTGAGCAAGAACTCACATGCAAATTATCAGCTCACGTTGAGCCTTAGAACTCCCTGTTCTTGTTCTCCATGCTTATGTATGTGGGAAAGATACGTAAGAGTATTGTAGGAATTTTGGAGAACACAATATCTTTCCACATTAGCTGCAATTTGGCAAGCTAAATCTCTGGTTAGTATAGAACATGATGTAAAAGTTTTGAAGCCATTGGTGTTGTTGATCTCAGTTTCATTCAAATCTTTTCAGCTCATCTCTTAGGTTCACTAGGAAACTTACTTAGTTTATAAACAAAACCCCTAGGACAGACTTAGTTCATTGATGTTTCTGTGCACAACAGAGGCAACAAAGCCATTTTTGGCATTTCCACACAGCCTCTGTTCTTAAGAAATCAACTCTTTAACTCTTTGAATTGCATTGTAAAATTTGTGCATATACATGTCGATAGGATTCACAACGAAGGGGATTCGAAGGAGTGATTCATTGAAGTTGGATCAGACTCCGGAGGATCAAGGGAGCAAGGATCACTAACTGCTTATATATACTACTACCCTGCAAAAACAGGCAAGCTCCGGTTTGCATTTAACAGCTGTTAAGTTTTTACTTTGTATTCACTCTTTCGGTTAGGATATGAATTGTGCATTAGGTCTAGTTGTTTTGATACTCCTCTTGCATGACCAAAGAACCCCTGGAGTATTGGTAGAACTGCCATGCTTAAGTAAGTACGGTAGAAGTCGAGTGGTGAGATGCTACTCGCATGATCAGGAAAAACAGGGGCATACGGGATTGGTTCAGAAAATTGTTAGCAAGTTGAAGTTGAGACCGGCAGGTTGTAGGAGCAGCAGGAAATAGGGGCCTTGGTGCGTTAGACCTGTCCGCGTCGGTCAAGGACCAATCCATATGTGGCTCTGTTGAGCAAGTTTGGGTTGTGTACCGGACTCATGCTGGCTATATGGGACCCAGTAAACCGATGTACCTCGGGAAGCTTGCGTTCAGCCTTTTCCGGTCGCCTCAGGCGAGAGGGCCGGTGTGCAGTATATGGGTACTACTCTCATGACATCTCATGTCGGTAGGTGCACCATGACGGTGGCTACTGTACGGGGCGATTAGATCGATTTAACGTGGGTGAAACGGGGGAAAGGCTACCACGTACAACGTCAATGATGGTTGTCGTAGGCAACGTCGAGTACGGGCGTACGTGTCGTGTAGTCCGGGTGTTTTTGATTCAAATCACCATCACTCGTGGAAGAGGATGGAGCATACTTGTTCTCATAGTCGTGACGTAGTAAGAACTTGCATGAGAAAGGAACTAATCACTATGGTTTGAAGTTCATACTAGCTTTGTGATGTATTTTTTGACGAATAGTTAGATCAAACTCGATTCATTTACACCGTGAGCAAATTACATTGGGGGAAAGTGTTTCTTGTTTGATTGTGGACTCCCGATGTGGCGTGCCCAAGGTTACTCTTAATTTGCTGCTAATAAGACTTTAAAGTAAGGATTCACATTTAGGCGAGTTTAATTATGCATTATGCTATCCCACTTTATGTCTATACTCTCATGTAGAGTTTCATGACTAGGTTTGACAGTTAAGTCTTGTTGAGCATTATGCTCATGGATACTATCCTAGTTGTTTTGCAGGTATTGACTTTATGCTTATGAGAATGGATGTCGATGAGACTCGGAAACCTCCGAGTGGTTACTCCTGAGCAGCCTCGCTGCTGCTCTTTGTTCTTCGTGTTGCTAGTAAGAAATGTCCACAGGCTGGACTGTTTCCTTGATGCTAAGATCCAATGAAAGGAGTTCATCGATTCGTGTAAAAGGGAAGCTCGCTCCCCGGTTTATCGGTCCATTCGCCATCACAGAGAAATGTGGACCCGTAGCCTACCGGCTTGAGCTACCAACAAATTTCACTGGGGTGCATGACATATTTCACGTATACCAACTTCAGAAATATCTCAAGAACACCATTTCTGTCCGCACTGAAGATCTCGAGACATTACAACCGGATCTCTCCTATACCGAGCATCCAATCCAGATTATTGATGAAAAGTCTCGGTCGACAAGAAATTGGACGCTCCTATTTTATAAGATATTATGGAGCAATCATACCGCGGAGGAAGCGACATGGGAGAGTGAAGAATACCTCCGTTCAAAGTATCCGGACTTGCTGTCCGCTCATATACGGTAATTCCTTCTATGCCGTTGTATCTCTTCTTTTGGAATCTCAGGACGAGATTCTTTTAAGGGGGGAGGGATGTGAAATCCCAAAATTCTAGCACGTGGAGCTGTCAATCATACCAAGGAAATGAGAGGGAATTTAAATTTTTAAATATAAAGGTCTGAGCTCCAAATGCTAAATTAAACATGCAAAAATGTCAAACACGGAGATATAAATCCACAATTTGGTTCTCCACACATCCATGAGTAGCCCGGCAAATTTTCAGAGCATTTGGAAAGGATTTCCTATTTGTTGGAATTAAAACGGGAGACAATTCGAATTTGAATTTAAAATTCAATTTCAAATTCTGACTTCACCGAAATCAAAATTTGAGTGTACCATTGTGTTCCTCACAGTTATTTTGGCCTATCCTCCAAGTTTGATCAAATTTGAAGCTCATTTGCTATTTTAAACCGTATTGGGGGATAAGAGGGAGATGAGCCATGGACCCCACCGGACAGTGACACACGTGAAGTCTTCGACATGCTCTGTTTTGCATCGACAGAACGCGTGCCACCTCCCGGCGTTCGGTCGCTCAACTGACTCCTGCGCTGCCACCTCCTGCTCGTGTGCTCCAGTGGCGGAAGGCTAGAAGTGACGCTCCGTGACACGTGAACCGTTTCCCCTCTCACGCTGTTCACCCTCTCCCTCGCACAGCCCCGAAAGAAACCACCGCCGCTCGGTTGCTTCGGTTCCCAGGCGCCCGGACGATACAAGCTTCCTCGTGGCCGACGATCTACACAAAAAAGGACCACCATCAGGTGCTAAAGAAGACCGTGCAAACCTCTCCTCCTCTCGTGTAATACTGAGAATGAATTTGGCTTTTTATTGCTTCGGTGTTCATTGGACCGAGCCGACCAAAAATCTGAAATTCGTAGTGATCACTACACCACAGTGTATTCCGAGCTATACACATGTTCTAGACCTTCCACGTTCCTCTAGGATCAAAAATCATCGGAAACCATCGAGTTTCGGCGCTGTTCTTCGAGAATTCCAAGCCGCCGCCGGTTTTTGCCCTAGGTCGCCGATGAACTCATGTTTGCAGCCCTTTTGGAGCTGATTTGAGCTCATGACGGTGATGAGAGTTCCACCACGGTGCTCTAGAAAGAAAAACCGAAGCATTTTAGACATCCTAGAGGGAGTTCGACGCCGCCGAGATTGAACCGCCATCGCCGCTCGTCGCCGATGCATTTCCGGTGACCGGGGGCCTCGGCCGACCCCATGGATGAGCTCCCCGTGCTTCTAATGTGAGAGGCGGCGAGTTTGGGCCCAAGGGGAGGCCAGGAAGGCACTTCCGGCAAACCTCACCGGCACCCACAGCCGCGCGCCGCCACCTGAGCCCTGCTGTCACGAGGTTGAAGAGAAGGGGTGGGTCCCACTGTCAGCAGTTTAAGTTTTCCCCAATTTCTGTTTAGATTTTCCTCCAACTTCAAATGCTCATAACCTTTAGAAGGGACCTCCAAAAATCGTCAAACAAATTTCATTGGACTCCTCTCAGTGAATACTATCTAGGGGCGCATCCCAATGGTTATGAAAATTCCTGGATTTGGCTCAATAATTAAATTAAAGGAAAACTTAGGGAATTAATTACAGGGGTTATGTTTATTGGAAAATTCCTAATTTTGGTAAGAACATTCTTCCGAGTATACTTGAACTCCAGTAAAAATTTCAGAGGCATTGGACCTCATTTGCTAGGCCAAATGATGATTCAATCTTGTATGTCTCTGAAAATTAGGAAAAATAACAGAAACATTTTTCCAGCTTTTAGCCAATCTTGTAAATTCCATATCTCTGTGTAGGAAGCTCCAAAAATGGTGAAACCAAATCCTATGTACTCATAAGACTCCCAAGATTCTGAAAAACCAAATTTGGAGCATGCCAAGATCCTAGAATTGCCATAGGAATTCAGAGAAGCAAAATAGCTAAGAAACTTCCTTAGCCCACATCTTACATCAACTTTGCCTGAAATTTTGCAAGCCATACCTCTGTATGATCTATGGAACACTGTAATTTCAGAGCAATTTTATGTCATATTCTCCAGTTTCTGCTAATTCTTTCCAAATCCCTCCTTATGTTCATTAAGTAGCTTTTTAAACTTTACTCCAAACATCCACTGATCAAAATGATTCTTTCTCTGTTTCAGCACATATCCAAACCCAACTCTCAAGTCTTAGTTGATCTGAACCCTTCTTAAGTAATAAAACACTTTTATTTATAATTCATTTACTCGCAATATGAACTTGTTCTTCCTTAAGTCACAAACAGCTGGGTTTTGCTTAGATTATTCTGTCAAGAACAGTTTCGCCATTCATCGGTTTGTGAGACCCCAACTTGAGTGCTTCATATCTTTCAGCAATCTGGTTGCATTCTTTCTTGTTCTTCCTTGTGTTGTTCGATTCGTAGGCAAGGATTAGCCTTCTTGGCGAGGTCAACCGTGCAATATCGGTTGATAACCTGAGGAGACGTGGTGCAGCGATTGCAGGGTTCAGAACATGTTGTTCGGAAGCCGGATTGATTTGTGTCAAGTCCCCACCAAATCAAGAGTTATCAGAACCTTTTGGAAGATCGGGACCCCTGTACACATCAAGTGGTAATCAGAGCTTTAGGTGCACCGTCAGGTTCGCCTTCCCCTAGTTTTGTTTATCTTGAACTCATCCTATCGTCCATGAAAAAGCCAAAAAAAAATTATAGTCATAGGTTTACCCATCCCAGACCAGGTTTAGCCTTTTGCACAATTCTGTTTGGAGTCCGTAGTGTTGAATTTGTGTCCTAGTTCATGTTTTGTTGCTGGTTTAATCGTGTTTTGTTCCTACTTTATTATTCCATCCGCTGCATTCCATCGAAACCCTAGCTGCCACAATCGTTATCAAATCGATCACCATAACTATTCATTGTGTTAGGGTTATCCTTGTTCTTCAGTTTTCATCACATATTACGTGAGTTTATCCTCCTTGATATACGCACACCATCCCACATGTTGTCACCATCATATCCAATTTTTTTTCTCACCACCATTTCCAATTCAGCTCCACCAAAAACATAATCCTGTGGTGCTGTCTTAAAACAGCCATAACCTTGGCATTGGGTTAAATTACATTGCCCAAATTCACTTTGGAAGATTGATTATTTGGCATCTAAAGGCTCAACAATAATCATAAAGAAAATTTCTGTTGTCCACATCTTCTTTTTTCAAGTGAGCTGAAAATTTGTGCGACGTGTATATTAGTGCTCCTGATTTCACGGCAGATATAAAAAAATCAAAGAAAAAATATAGAAAAGAAAATTTGTGAAGAGGAGCACAAATATCAAAACTTGGGTGTGTTATTTTGCCTTGTGGTGCAATTGTTCCTGCTCAATTATTGTCCTTATCATTCATACTTCTTGCTGTCTTGTTCATAACATCCGGGATAAGACACGAGTAGGCCAGCAACAAGGACAAGTGTTTGGACATCTATTCAGCATTACTGTCTGTTATTGAATTATGTGCTACTCACATATATTTGGCCATCCAAACTCCACATTCATCCTTTTGAACAGCACAAGTTTTTGACCCTTGCAATCACTGAATCATGTCGTCCAGGTATCCTTTGCCTTGTTGTGGTAAGAAACTTGTAAGAGCTTGGTAAGACTCGACCCATTGCTTTGTGAGTTCCACCATCATTGCGTAGTAGTTGATAGGGATAATCTTGTTGTTTTCCATATTATTCTTGCTAACAATGTCAGATCATGTTGATCCTACGGAGTGTGTTTTGAAAAGTGAGATGAAGGGTTACATAGAACAAATGATTCAAGGAAGCAATCACACAAGGGGTAAAAGATTATCTTGCTGAACAGAGAATACCCCACACCCTTGAGAGGTTGGACAAACGCTTAAGCTCGCTAGTTGGAAGGATTGATGATATGGAGACCCACCTACCATTCAGCCATGATGCTACCCACCACAACAATCTTGAAGAAGAAGAAGACGTGTTGTGTGATGTCAATGGAGAGGTGGATACACGTGCTGCACAGAATGTACATCTACGTCAACGCCTTCGTCAAAACACTCATGGTATGGTAGGAAACAACATGCGTGGTAACAATAACCGCCCTCTTGATGACCCTTTTGCTAAAGTTAAATTTTCCATACCTTCATTTTCTGGTGCTTATGATGCTGAGGCATATCTTGATTGGGAAATGACGGTTGAGCAGAAATTTAATTCCCACCTTGTTCCTGAACAACATAGAGTTCAACAAGCCACTAGTGACTATAAGGATTTTGCTATAATATGGTGGAATGAACTAGGTACCACACGCTTACAACCTGATACATGGGAACGTTTAAAAGAAGCTATGCGTAATCATTTTGTTCCTCCATCCTACCAACGTGATTTATGAAAGAAGTTGCAGCGCTTAGAGCAGGGAAATAATTCTGTCCCAGATTATTATGCGGAGCTTCAAAAGGGTATGATACGATGTGGGGTAGTAGAGGACACTGAAGATAAAATTTGTCGTTTCTATTGGGGGTTGAGACGTGAGATACAGGATATTGTTGATTATAAGGAATTTAATACTGTCAACCAGTTGTTCCAGCTTGCTATGCTTGCAGAAAAGGAGCTATAGGGTCGTCAAAAAAAGAACAAGAGCAGCAGCGGTGCCTCCTACACTCCACACACGACAACATTTTTGGGGGCGTCCAAGTCATTCCGTTTTGATGCTCTTTCACCAAAACCAGCAGCCAAGCTTCCTTCTGGCAGCAATAATGTTTCAGAAGCACCGGAACCACCACCTGCACGACCTGCGGATTTGGGTAAAAATTCCATGCAGGTACCCGCCAAAAGTGCTTCATCCGTTGCTTCAACAGGACGCACTTCCGGCATTCAGTACCACCGCTGCCATGGTCTTGGTCATGTGCAAAAAGATTGTCCTAGTCAGCGGGCATACGTGGCTAAAGAAGAGGGAGGATACATCAGCACCTCCGATGTCGAAGACAACAATGATGATGAAGCTGCCACGGACAATGATGAGGGACATGTTTTGGGGAGTGAAGACACATAAGCCTACATGAACATCATTGTGCAGTGGGTGCTGAACACACAGGTACAACAACTTGATAGATTACAACGCCATAATTTGTTTCAGATTTTCTTTGTCATCAAGAACCGGCGAGCACGTGTCATCATTGATGGAGGAAGCTGCAACAACTTGGTGAGTTCTGAATTGGTCAAGAAGCTTATCTTGAATACACGACCACACCCACATCCATACTATATTCAATGGTTGAATGATTTTGGAAGAGCTAAGGTAACATAAACTTGCAGAATTCCGTTTTCCATTGGTAACACAAACTTGCATAATTCCATTACAGAGAGTATTTGCTCTGCCCTGTTTTCTGGACAGTTTCAACTCTACTGCATTTTTCGACTAGTTAATGGATGAAACACCTCTGAACATTAATATAAAAGTTGTAAAGATCTTCCAAAGCTTTCTAGAAATGTGTCATATGACCCTAACCTCGAAAGAACTCGACCTCTAACCTCTGTGTAACTTCATTATTTCAGCTGAAAACAGGGGACTCTGTCCTTAGTATCCTATAAGTTGAAAACTTGCTTACTTTGAACATCTTGATTAAGGGAAGGAGTTAAATCAAAGTTGTAGTGCTCTGGATCAGAACCTTCACGTTTTACAATAATGTTGATCATTTAGTGGGGTGTGACGTCGAAGCGTCACCCAGTTCATGCCAGTACTACGTTCCTCACAAAGAAAACATATACCGGACTTAGCCGGCCTCGTTAATTTAGTGGCACTAAACGCCTCTCGCACACGTGTGCTACTCGTCTACCAATCTGATGTGGACATTACTCCTGCAGATATGCACAACGCTCATATGGTAGACATGCAAGGTCCAATTACTAGAGCTCGAGCATGACAATTGAATTTAGAGGTGATCTCGTTCCTGAACAATTCTTTATATGTGAATTTTGAGAGTATGTTGCTACCTAATGGATTAATTATGATTAGGAACCATGGAGTATCATGGAGATACATGGAGAGGGGTTTGGAGGCGTGGAGGACCAGAAAATACGCCAACAAGAAGTTAGAGACCGAGCCCAACTCAAACTCGAGTCCAACTCGGGCCCAGGAGCAGTCCATCTTAAAATAGATGCACAGGAGGCATACGGACTCTGTTTTTGAGGTTCTAGATATGCATGGAAAGCTGAGAGGATAAAATTTCCAATGGAACTGGCCCCACATCAAAATTCCCTTGGAGTCGACGGGAAGCTTCGAAACAATATAAAGTTTAGAGTCTGTCAGGGTGTTGCATCACCTAGTTGGGCCATTGGGCCTTGTATCGAGTTCAAGTCCATTATGTACGTGTCTTAGGGTTAGGTCACGACTACAGCACCCCCTGGTCGTCCTCCACCTCCTTTACACCCCCTAGCCGCCGTCACAAACAGCTGGGTTTTGCTTAGATTATTCTATCAAGAACAGTTTCGCCGTTCATCGGTTTGTGAGACCCCAACTTGAGTGCTTCATATCTTTCAGCAATTTGGTGAGGTGGGCCCGATCTCCATCACGGGGCCGTGCCGTCTCGCCCGGGGATCGCATTGGGTGGTGCCGTGTTATACGGCACCCAACAGCACACATATAAGGAACAATGTATTACATAAATCAAAACGGAAGCTTACAAATGTTCTTTGTAAATAATTTACATAAAATAGCTACAGTGGAAGTCTATAAACAGCTCACGTCGAATATCTAAGAAGCATTAGAGAAGAGGTCCAGCCCGCGGACTCCTCTCGCTAGCAACATGAAGACATGGCAGCGGCTAGGTTCTCCAAGTGTGACATGACTCGGAAGTTCCCGAGTCTCACCGGACAACCTTCTTTATACCGTCGAGGTTTACCTGCAAAACCACTTATATAGCAAGAGTGAGCACAAAGGCTCAGCAAGACTTAACCATCTCTCCTAAGACATGAGACTTTACATGAAAGTAACCTAAGACTTAAGCCTGTCATTTGCGAAAAGACTCGCCTACGAGTTCATCCTTAACTTTCAGATTTTAGCCATAATAGTATTGACCTTGCGCCCAGCAACATTGGAACTCCACAATCAAACAAGAAACGCTTCATTCTAATGTTACTTGTCCCAAGGTGAAAAATAAATTTAGTTTGCTCTATCTCTACTTCAAACATGGTTTTTATGCAATTTATAATTAGCATAACAGCATTTATAACTTTGCAAACTATTCCCACACAACTTGATTACTACGTCACAGCGCAGTGAGCAAGCAGTACTCATAATCGCGAGGGACGGTGATTCGAATCAAACACTACCCGGATAAATCGACACATACGCCCGCCTCTGAAGACCCAACTCTGGCGTCCTTCATTACGTCGTACATGGCAACCTTTCTCAGGCCACTAAACTGTAGAACCGGTCGCGCCGTCTCGGGCTCATAGGTCTAATGAGACGATGTGGTATGCCTCTACAATCTAGTGAACCTGGTACATCGGTTTCCTGGTTCCCATATATCAGTAAGCATCCGGTACACAACTCAATACTTGCTCTCAGGGCCGCATACGCTTCGGTCCTTGACTGACACAGGCAGAGCTACTCGACCAAGACCTCGTCTTGTCACTGTCTAACCCCTCTGCCCGGTCTCATCTTTAGAAATTTAAACTTTAGTTTGCTCCCCTTCCCAACCACACTTATGATATTCTGAACTATAGCTCGCGAGTAGATTCCAACTACTCGTCTTCTACCGGATGTCCTAGCCTATTTAGCATGGCCTTATTCTACAACGCTGACACAATTCTACCCTTGACCTCAGGGTTCATGTTTGGTTATTCAAGTGGGGTATCAAACATCCTTGACCTAATGCACATACAAACCTTGACCAATAGTAGTGAACAAAGGGAAAACTTTTAAAAACAACTTAAGTGCAAACCGGGGCTTGCCTTGGTTTTGCAGGTGACTTAAGTTAGATAAGATGAAGTTAGTTGCTGATGATGACTTGAAGCTTAATCCTTGCTTTCTTGCTCCTTGATCAAGTCTTCACTTATCCACGTTTAATCACTACACGTTATGAACATGCATATATATTTAATTGTAAAACATTTGCTAACAAGTGCTAAGGACAAGTTCAAAACTTGAATTCTGTTTAAGAATTTAAAATGACACTGGGGGTGGTGGTTTGGGTGTGTGTCTAAGCACTATCATCAAGTGAGAAGTGAGGTTCATCACTTGGGTGGTGATCACCTAATTGGTTGAACAGAACATTACTGATCCAGGGCTCCAATGGAGCTGGAAATTTTCTTGAGAGTTCCTTGTCACAAGAAAGTCCTCTGGACCAAAATTCATAACATTTCACTAAGTAGATCACCCAGAACAATTCCCTAAGCATCTAGGCAAAAGGAATTAATTCTGAATAAGTTTGCACTTTCATGCAAATTCAAGTGAAATACAATTTCACACATGGCTCAGGGAGTATGCCTGAATTTTCCTAGGATTTTTGGAGCTAAAGAATGGCCAGAACTGAATTTCCAAGTTTTGGAAATTCTCTAAAAATGTTTCTGTATTCATTTGAATACAGAAACTTGAAATCAGAATTACTCTAACTGAATCAACTCCAAATGAGCTGAAACTTATACAGGAGTCTCCTAATACCCTAAAGAATATTCTGGCAAAATTTGGGAATTTTTGGAGCAACCAAACTCCCTCACAAATTCTTTTGCTGAAAAGCTTTAAAGAATTTTCCAGAATTTTCTATTGGTTTTCATGCAAGTTGGGTTGCATATTTGGATAGAGTTTTTCATCCTGAATCCAACCCAATTTGAATCACTAAATTTGAAGCTCTCTAGCAAAAGTTATGAGGTTCTAAAGTTTGAACTAAAGCTGGAATTCAATATAAATCGGGGAAATGTTTAAACTCTGACATTGGCCCCATCCCCACGTGTCAACCCCTGGGATCGCGCCACACGGGGCCACAGACCTTTTCCCCCGCCACCACACTGGATCACACGCCACAGCTGATCCGGATTTTTAATCTGCAGCTGCTGACACGTGGGCCCAGTGGGGGTCTTCTTCTTCCTCCCGCTCCCGCGCCTCCCCCTCGCCGGCGCTCCACTGGAGCTCGCCGGACCCGGCTTCCCGGCCGCCTCTCGGCCGGAGACTCGCCGCCTGGGGGTTTTCAGGGCCGGGGAACATGTCTGCGGGGTTGGCTCGGGCTGCCGGTGGCCGGAAGTAGGCCGGCGACGAGCCGCGGCCTTCTGTGACGATCGGCGCTGTCGCCCGGCCCTTGTAGCCCGCTACCAGCTCAACCGAACCGCCCAAAAGCACCAGCAGAGGATGGGCTAGCTCGGCATAGCCTCAACGTGGCTCGGAAACAGCGGCAAGTGGGGGTTCACCGTGCGCCCGGCGGTTCCCGCCATGATCGCCGCTCGAAAAGCTCGAAATTAGCTGTAACCACGGGGTTTCTAGCTAGGGTTGTGAAGGGGATCGGACCGCCGTTAAGCCTAGACCCTTTGTGCACGAGTTGGTGACCTCTACGTGCAAATTGAGCGCGAATTTGAGAAATCCTTACCAGAGGGTCCGAGGTCGTGCTCCGGAAGATAAACTTTAAATTCTGCCGCTGAGGATCACCGTTTGAGCTGGGCTCCGGGGAGAAGCACCACGGGGGTACGGCGCACCTCAGAGCGTCACTGCTTGAGCGTGAAACCCACGGTGGTGAGCTGCCCACGAGAGCCCGACGTCGGTTTCGTTTCACGTCGCCGTGGAGGAGCCGTTTTCTTGCTAGGGGACCCGTAGTTTGGGCTGCTCTTGGGCTGAGGGAGTGGAGGGCGATCAGGCCTTGCCGTTTTGCGGTTCAGGCGGTGCTGTGTGCTGGGTTCACATGCATCCCCGGTCAGAACCGAGGCGGCGGCAAGCTCGGCGTTTATCGGGCGCGTGGAGGAAAACACGAACTGTGGTTCGGCCACTGGAAGGGATCACGTCGAAGGTTAAGGGGGCCACGAGCAGCTCTCCAGCGCGGCCGATCCCGTGAGGCGGTGGCTCGGCGGTAGCTTCGGTGGCGCCCTGTGAACGACTTGATCGAGTTCATGTCTGAACAGAGCCAAAACTTAGGCAGTAAGTCTCCCCCTCTCAATTACAGTTGGGGCCCATCCCTCTTCTTATCCCCCAAAACTCTCACAAATATCTCCAAATTTTGGCACATTGCAAATTCAACTATGAGGTACTCAAATCCAAAAGTCATTTGGCAATTTGACCAGTTTTGCATCAGTTTCAAATTTGAATTCAAATTTCAGTGAAATTTACAAGTCCTTTTGATATACATATCAAAGTACCTCCACATTTCCTCAAAATTTGCCTACCTCATAATTTGGACCCGAGGAATCCAAATATGCCCTCTGATTCTTGAGTTGGCCATTGCAAATACAAATTTTCAAACAACAGTTTGAATTTTCTTTTTGGAAAGGGCCTTCTTTGCCTTGAAGTAAACCATTTAATTCAAACTGAAATTTAAGTCCTCTTTGGTGATGACCCATCTGAATTTGGGTGAACACTTTGGTTTGCTCCTAGCCCATGCTTGATCAACCTTGGTCCCAAGCTGAACCTTACAAGTTCAGTTTTTGGACCATGTCCCTCAAATTTGAATTTGAAGGTGATCTCAAGCAATGCTTTGAACAAATGGTATATGATCTTAAAATCCCTCCCATTTTGGAACTTAAGCTCTCCAATACCTGAGGACTGCAATGGTCATCTCATATATATGCTTTTGGACCATCTGAACATGAATGCTTTGCAAGGGTTCAAAAATGGGGTTTAAATTTCCCTCCCCTCTACTCATAGAGAATGGCACATGAGTTAGACTTTTGGAGTGAAATTCTTCTCTAGGTTAGCATGTGTTCAGTATGAGCTAAAGAACATTTTAGCTTTCACCACATGCCCATGTTCGAGTTTATCATTTCATGTGACATAACTCAAATCATTCCCTTTCCTTAACATGTTCGAATTCAGCATGAACCTAACATGATCATAATCCATTCCTTTTTAGCTCACCCTCAAATCAGAAAGTTGCCACCATAATCTCCTCAATTCAAATGTATGAGGCTCCATGTGTATACAAAAGTTTGGCGGCAATTTGAGCTGAGCCTTTGGGTCTAAAGACCTTATCTTTGTTCTTTCTCATGTTCATGTATGCTTACACATGAGTTTAACTCCACCTTGGTCCAACACTTTCAAAGGCATGTGTGAAAGTTTTTTGTAAGTCCCATTTTTCATGAACCGAAACACAGTGACGTTCAATCACCCGTTCCTTTGCATTCACGTTTTTGGGACTTTGGTTGCATTCTTTCTTGTTCTTGCTTGTGTTCTTTGATTCGCAGGCAAGGATTAGCCTTCTTGGTGAGGTCAACCGCGCAATATCGGTTGATAACCTGAGGAGACGTGGTGCTGCGATTGCAGGGTTCAGAACGTGTTGTTCGGAAGCCGGATCGATTTGTGTCAAGTCTCCACCAAATTGAGAGTTATCAGAACCTTTCGGAAGATCGGGACCCCTGTACACATCACGATCTATGGTTAGACAACCTGCAAATAACTCACACAATCGTCAGGTTCGGCTGCACACCGAACCCGGTCCCAATACAGTTCATAGAACCATCCGTCGTCACTCGCACGGTTGTTCTCAAGGCAATCATGCCTTGAGCTACATGTTCACATTACTCACCACGTGACGGGGCCTCCCAAACTTGTCCGTAGCACGCCAAGGAAGGGCGTTGCTCGAATACCCCAACAACATGAAGAGTCGTAGAGGATACTAAAGCTGGTCGGGTTATCTGCCACCCGTGAGGCTCCACCCTTTAGCTTGTGCGCATTGGTGGACAGCGCTTACATGCACCCCAAGACATATGACGTCCCGAGATGCATGATTTTCCGACATCAGCAATTAGGTTAGAGATGCCACTTGCTATACACTAATAACATCCTTATATGGGCTACTAACTCGTTCCTCACCTAGTTTTTGAAAATATGCCCTTTTTAAGTGCGTTAAACCTCAAGCGAGCTCTGATACCATGCTGCGAGGACCCAACGGTCTTGACTAGCTTGGATCATGCTGAGGGGTGCTGCATTGCACAGCACCGGATAACGCACAAAAAGGTACAAAGCGGAAGCAAAAGTTTTATTACATGAAAGCGTTTCTGAAAATGTTTACAACAAAATACGTCAAGTCTACGCCCGTGCTCTAAGTAGAGCGGTTGGTGGGGGTGTTAAGTCCCGCCGCCTGTCGCACTGAGCGCCCCTGTCCATCTGTCAGGTAATGATGAAGACGTCGTCTTGTCGCCGCGTCTTGTCGTTCCACTTCGGCGGCCCAGCGTCGTTAGGTGGCACTGTACCGCTGTCACGCATTGTCGTACCATCTTGTCACTGTAATGGTGAACGGGCAGAGGACGGAGGCGTGCGTAGTGCACCATGCTTTTAAGGAAGGCACGAGCCTTGAATGCACAGCCTGACAGCACATTTCCACCTTGACTTCTCGACCCACGGCCCACGACGGATCGTGGGGCACATGGGGGCTTCGGAGCTCTTATCGACGGTTTTGGAGCCAGAAGACACGTGGCAGCTCCGGACCTCACCTCGGCGGGGAGGCTTGGACCGAGGCCCAGGGCACGTGTCAACTCCGGAGCTTTCCTCAGCAGGGAGGAGGCTCTGAGCCAGGAGACATGTGGCAGCTCCGGACCTCACCTCAGCGGGGAGGCTCGGACCGGAGCCCAGGGCACATGTCAGCTCCAGAGCTTTCCTCAGAAGGGAGGAGGCTCTGAGCCAGGAGACACGTGGCAGCTCCAGACCTCACCTTAGTTGGGTGGCTTGGACCGGAGCCCAGGGCACATGTTAGCTCCAGAGCTCTCCTCAGCAGGGAGGAGTGTCGGAGCCTGGATACACGTGGGAGCTCCGGACCTCACCTCAACGGGGAGGCTCGGACCGAAGCCTAGGGCACGTGTCGGCTCCGGAGCTCTCCTCAGCAGGGAGAAGTGTCGGAGCCCAGATACACGTGGCTGCTCCGAACCTCACCTCAGCGGAGAGGCTCGGAATGAAGCCCAGGGCACGTGTTAACTTCAGAGAACCTCCTTAGCAGGGAAGGGGTTCTGAGCCTAGAGACACGTGGCAGCTCCGGACCTCCCCTCAGCGGGGAGACTCGGACCAGAGCCAGGGCACGTGTCGTCTCTAGAACTCAAGCGCACGTGGCAGCCCCAGGGCTGACCTCAGGGCCAAGGACACGTGGCTACGCCGGCGCCCGCCTCAGCGGGGAGGCGGGACCTAGGCTGTCTTTTACCCTCTACGCAGGGGTAACTGGTCTGCAGGGTACCGAAAGTGGCCCCTGGGCCCATCTCGGGGGGAGGCAGCGAGCCTGCAGGTGGGGCCCCCATCTCTCCCGCGTGGTGGTTTTGAACCTGTGCTTTGGAAACTGAAGTGGTGGCAAGATTTTTGCGTAGTGGACGAGTGGTTGTACCTGGGAGACGAAAAGGTTGCACGTCCTTGGCGTAGTGGGCGCATTCGCCAGTCGAAGCTGCAACACGTTCATGGCGTAGTGGACACGTGTTTTCTCCTGACTGGTGGGTCGTAGCGATGTGGTTGAGGGGTTGCCCCGGGGTATTTATTGCAGCAGCCCTCGGGTCGACCGCTGCAGTTCCACCACACCGCTTTTTTAAGGAACCGCCGGACGTTCCCGAGAAGTTGCCCGCCTGGCCCCTAGTGTCTGACGAGTGGACCTGGGTCCTACCCATCATTGGGCGAGGCAGGTAGCCCGCGGCGTGGTACGGTGGAAACCCAAACATTGCTCCTGTTGCCCTGCCAGAGGTTGCAGACGTATAAAGGGAATCCTTCCGGAGAAGGACGGTTCCCTTACACCTTTTGCAATCTTCGTCTTCCTCCTATGTAGGCCGTAGCTCTATTGTTGATAAAGACTTTTTGTTTCAAGTCTCATGTTGCTTTGAGTTGTCGATGTAGACTTCGGATCCTTGGCAGCACAAAGGTCCGGAATGACTTAGCTGACGTGGATAGCTCTTTACCAATGTCCCAAGCTTGTTCTTCCGGGTCCTTAACAGCGTAAGGACCTAGGGCGCTCCGGCATTGTGGCTAACACTCCTTCCGGGTCCTTGGAAGCGCAAGGACCCGAGGGAAGTTCGGCCTGTGTCTTCAGCTTGTCGTAGCTGGTGCTCTGAGTCTTCTGCTCGTCGCTGCAGTGGTCCGACGTCTTGCCCGCATGATTTACCGTGATGGCGCCCTGGTAGGTGTAGCCCTTGTGTTGCGACGCACCTACTACTGGATGAGGCAGGACGTCAGCATCGGGCCCCCTGGGAGGTCCAAGACGCCAAGCATCTGTTCGGACCTACAGACATGGCAGGAAGAAGGAGTAATCGTGCTCTCTGGTCACCCTTCTCTGTTTGGTAGCTTTACTGTTGCTTACGGTCCTCAGCTGAGCTATGAGGCTTGCTTATTTCAATGTGGGTCGTCCAGGCTATGGTTAAAGCCTTGCCCAGGGGCATGAGCCATCCGGTTCCCCGTTATTGAGATGTAGCACTGGAGAGGCAAGGTGTGCACGCTAGGGGTACGGAACGAGGCATAGCAGGCTACACAGCCTGGACCTTTCGCTGGCGTAAGACTTTCAGGGGAGGGGCCATTCGGTGTCATAGGGCCCCCCCCAGGCAATGAGACAACCTAAGGTCCCCAAGTTATGGTTAAAACTTTGCTCAGTGGTATGAGCCGTCCGGCTCCCCGGTACTGAGTTGTAGCTCTGAAGAGGCAGAGTGTGCACGCTAGGGGTACGGAACCAGGCATAGCAGGCTGCATGTAAAATTCCAAAAATGTATATGAAGTAAACCGAGGCTTGAAAGTCTATGTGTTGCAAATTCTTGAAAAATGGGACTTGCTAAAACTTTTCTACATGCAAAGTGTTACATGGATGTTCATCAAAATGAGGTTCACATGTTCATTTGAATTGTTGAATCAATATAGACTCAAACACTCATTTGCATGAAAGTTAAAAATCAGCTTTTCAAATTCAAAGTTCACCGCAAATTGTGGCCAAACTTTTGAATACACATGCATCCCTACACTTTTGAATTTTAGGAAAGGGTGGCAAACTTTTGACTTTAGGGTGGGCTAAAAAGGAAGTGAATATGAGCATTTTCAAATTCAAACCGAATTCAAATTTGCAATGCAAATTCAACTGAATTCGGTGAATTCCAATTCAACCCACTTTTGAAATTCAGAACTTTTGAATTGAGGAGATGGACATGAGGAGATTTTTTGAGAGGAGGAAATGGGGTGGACCCCACTAGTCAGTGAGCCAAAGTTACTTGCAACAGAAGTATCGGTTCTCTGTTTCATCCGAACAACCGAGGGGCCTCCGAGGGCCACCGAGCTGCCGCCGCGCCACCTCCTCACGGATTTACCCGTGCTGGCGACCAGCTTGTGCGCTGCCTTACCGCTCGGCATGATCTTTTCCTCACTGCACCGAGCTATTTCCGTTTCCCTACCTCCTCGTGAACAACCACAGAGCACTTCATCGCCGCCGCCTCTGTAGATGTCCGGCAGCCAGGAAAAACTTGTGCCACAGAGCCTCTGATCTGCAAAACAGAACGGCGCACTCGTCCTTCACCTCCTAAGCGCGAAAGCTAGCTAGTTTTGGCTTTCCCCAGCCCTAGAACAGTTCATCCGCGGTGGCCAAAAACAAACCGGCGACCGGTGTTCACGTGGACAGCCCTCCATAGTGGCTTTCATGGCCGAGCAAGGACAGCAAAATAGGTGCACGGACTCCACGCTGCTTCCACCCGAACCTCAAGCCAAGCCGTGGACCATCGCCGACTAATTTGAGATTTTTGCTCCGGCGGGTGCAAACCGAGTAACCGGTATGGAAACTCAAAATTCTCCCCTCCATAATTATTGTTAGCTCACCAAATCTTGCACACACGGGCCGGACTAGCCGGCGATAATCTTCTCTTTAGCAACCTTGGCGTGAAACCGACTTGGAGCGGCGTATTTCAAGTTTTTCCGAGCGTTTCCATGGCGGCACCGATCGGGCGCATGGTGAGAACCTATTTATAGGCGTTTTCGAGCTCAGGTTCCTCCTTGCGAGCTAGCATATCACTCACTCGTGCTGTAGAGCGGTTTGGTCGATTGTTTGGCAGGATAGAGAGGTCAGCCGACGGCGCCGAAGTCATCCCATAGCCGCCGCACATCACTGATGGTGTTCCGACCCTTGGCAGCCTGAGAAGACCCCACCGTCGTGTTCCTCGGCCTCCCAAACACCCTGGCAGCGAGTCTCCGGCCGAGCAGCGGCCGGAAACGCAGGTCCGCCGAGCTGGAGCGCGCGCGCGAGAGAGCGGGCGGGAGGTAGGAGCAGGAGGGCCGGGCCCAGCGCCAACAACCGAATAATTTTAAAAGAGGATCTGTTGTGGCTCGGGATCACGTGTGGCTGCGCGCGTGGGAACCCTGTGACCCGGTGTGGCCCGAATTCTATTGGTTGTGGTTTAAACACGTGGGCCCAACCGATTTCTATTAGTAAAACCATTCCAGATTGTGCCACAAATTTTGAAAATTATATCTTTGTGTAGGAACCTCCAAATTGAGTGATCCAAGTTGGGTTGGATTCATTTTGCAAAGGTCTATCCAAATATGAACCCCAATGTGCATGAAAGTCAATAATAAATTCTGGAAAATTCTTTGATTTTTTTTTTGAAAAAGAATTATTGAGGGAGTTTGGTTCATCCAAAAATCCTCAAATTTTGCCAGAATATTATTTAGGATATTATTGAGCTTCTAGCAAATTTTCAAATCATTTGAACATGATTTGAGTAGGAATTTGTTAAATAGAAACTGCTGTGTTCATAGTGGTCCAGAAACATTTTCAGAAAAGGTGTCTAATTGTAAAATCCATTCTATGCAATTCGTAGCTCCAAAAATCATGAGAAAATTTAGGCAAACTCTCTGAGTCATACTTGAAATTTTAGTTCACTTTATTGGGCATGAAAATGTACAGTACTTCAGAATTAATTTCTTTTAGTAGAAATACTTAAAGATTTATTCTGGAAGAACTACTCAAGTAAAAGGTCTGAATGTTGGATAAAAATACTTTCATGTGACCAGGAACCCACATGCAAATTATCAGCGCATGTTGAGCCTTATAACTCCCTGTTCTTGTTCTCCATGCTTATGTATGTGAGAAAGATACATAAGAGTATTGTAGGAATTTTGGAGAACACATTATCTTTCCACATTAGCTGCAATTTGGCAAGCTAAATCTCTGGTTAGTATAGAACATGCTGTAAAAGTTTCGAAGCCATTGGAGTTTGTGATCTTCAGTTTCATTCAAATCTTTTCAGCTCATCTCTTAGGTTCATTAGGAAACTTAGTTAGTTTATAAACAAAACCCCTAGGACAGACTTAGTTCATTGATGTTTCTGTGCACAACAGAGGCAACAAAACCATTTTTGGCATTTCGACACAGCCTCTGTTCTTACAAAATCAAGTCTTTAACTTATTGAATTGCATTGTAAAATTTGTGCATATACATATCGATAGGATTCACAACGAAGGGGATTCGAAGGAGTGATTCATTGAAGTTGGATCAGACTCCGGAGGATCAAGGGAGCAAGGATCACTAAATGCTTATATATACTACTACCCTACAAAACAGGCAAGCTCCGGTTTGCATTTAACCGCTGTTACGTTTTTACTTTGTATTCACTATGTTGGTTAGGATATGAAATGTGCATTAGGTCTAGTTGCTTTGATACTCCTCTTGCATGACCAAATAAACCCATGGAGTATTGGGTAGACGTCTTTTCATCGTGTAGAACTGCCATGCTTAAGTAAGGTTTGGTAGAAGTCGAGTGGTGAGATGCTACTTGCATGATCAGGATAAATAGGGGCATACGGGATTGGTTCAGAAAATTGTTAGCAAGTTAAAGCTGAGACCGGCAGGTTGTAGGAGCAGGAGGAGACTGGGTGCGTTAGACCTGTCCGTGTCGGTCAAGGACTGATCCGTATGCGGCCCTGTTGAGCAAGTTTGAGTTGTGTACCGGACTCATGCTGGCTATATGAGACCCAGTAAACCGATGTACCTCGGGAAACTTGCGTTGAGCCTTTTCCGGTCGCCTCAGGCGAGAGGGCCGGTGTGCTGTATATGGGTAACACTCTCATGACATCTCATGTCGGTAGGTGCACCATGATAGTGGCTACTGTATGGGATGATTGGATCAATTCAACGTGGATGAAATGGGGGAAAGGCTGCCACGTACGACATCAGTGATGGTTGCTGTATGCAACGTCGAGTACGGGCGTACGTGTCCTGTAGTCCGGGTGTTTTTTATCTGAATCACCGTCGCCAACGGAAGAGGATTGAGCATACTTGTTCTCACAGTCGTGACGTAGTAAGAACTTGCATGAGAAAGGAACTAATCACTATGGTTTGAAGTTCATACTAGCTTTGTGATGTATCTTTTATGAATAGTTAGAGCAAACTCGATTCATTTACACCGTGAGCAATCTACATTGGGGGAAAGTGTTTCTTGTTTGATTGTGGACTCCCTATGTGGCGTGCCCAAGGTTACTTTTTACTTTATACAAATAATACCTGAAAGTAAGGATTTACTTTTAGGCGAGTTCATTATGCATTATGCTATCCCACTTTATGTTTATACCCTCATGTAGAGTTTCATGGCTAGGTTTGATGGTTAAGTCTTGCTGAGCTTTATGCTCACGGATACTATCCTAGTTGTTTTGCAGGTATTGACTTTATGCTTATGAGTATGGGTGCCGATGAGACTCGGAAACCTCCGAGTGATTACTCATGAGCATCCTCGCCGCTGCGGTTTGTTCTTCGTGTGGCTAGTAAGAAACGTCCACGGGCTGGACTGTTTCTTTGATGCTAAGCTAGAAATGAGTCATGAGAGTTGTAGTCTTCCGCTATAGTATTATTTTGAGATAAGTATTTGTAAAGCACTCTTTGTACGCTTCCGCAAAATGGTTTATGTAATATATGTTTCCTTGACCCGTGTGCTGTTAGGTGCGGCATTGCACGGAACCACCCAATGCGGTCTGTCAGGCCCCGACACTACACACCCTGGACCTCCCGCTGTCATAAGCCTTTCAAGGGAGGGATCATTCAGCACCATAGGGCCCCCGAGCAATGAGACAACCACAGGACCCCGGTTACGGCACAGGTACCTCAAGCAGACCCGCACACAGAAGGATAGCACAACTCTTGCTATGGTTGAACACATGAAAAAGTGACTAGCCACATGGCCAGAGCAGTATGGAAAGAAAGCAGGAAAAGAGTGGGGGCAATGTCTGGGGTTCGGTTACTTTTCTTGTCCGTAGGCGTGTTCTTTCTGGTCCCCTAGTACTCAGTTGTAGCACAGGGGAGGCAGTGCGGCCGGCTTAGGGTACGGAACCAGGCCAAGCAGGCTGCGTGTCCTGGACCTCCCGCGGGCGTTAACCTTTCTAAGAGGAGAGCTTCCAGTGCCACGGGACCTAGGACAAGTATGTAGGACAGGCTCCGGACATGTCATTTACAGTTGATATGTCTGAGTAAGCACAAATTAGAAAGGGAGAATGCGCACGGTAAGACAAAGTTTTCTCATTTCAGGCTTCCTTCATAGGAGGAAACAGGCCGTACAAGAAGGCAGCGACCCGCTCCGGATGACAAGAGTAGCAGGGCTCCTCCGGGGCTTAGCTGTTCTAAGCGCTGTTCCTAGACACCATGACACCGTTTTTGAGAAAATAGAACCTTACCGCTGCGCTAAGGATAGAACTTACGGTGGTGCTCTATGTTTTGTGGATTGGGTAGAGGTACCCATCCTCTGTGGCTAGGTGGGCGCACCTGGGGCGGCATACTTGTGCTGCTCGGAACGGACCCTCCTAGCTGGGGGAGGGTTTGTCACCCCTTCTCAAGAAAGTATTAGCCGAGGCACCAGGTGGCCCTACCTTGGCCTGTCCACTCTGCGTGTACCGTTGCTAATATCGCCGGAGCGCTTAGCGGTGTAGAGCATTTCGAGCAGCCTCTATCCATGTTGTCTCTAGCCAGGTTGATATCTTCACGCGAAAGCTGGTCCTGCGTGGCTTCGTCATATGTCTGGACGTGGGATGAGCCCTTGGTGCATTTCGGGGGGAGGACAACCTCGACCCCCTTCACCAGTGTAAGAGGGCGTTTCCCTTGTCACACGATGGGGGGAACGCCTAGCTAGATATTGGAGATGCAGGGGATGGTGTTCCTAACCTGGGAGAACTGCTGGATAAAGAATCACAGTGACTCCCCATGGCGCTGACGCACGGCGTGCAGGTCAAGCTCGGTGCCAGGACGCATGTAGAAACTTTCGAAGTTGGCTGTGAATCTCCAGCACAACTCTTCCTAGCATGTGATGGAGCCTGGGGAAGGTTCATGAGCCATGGCCAGGCTGTGCCGGTCAGAGCCACGGGGAAGTAGTTGGTCATGACGGCCGCATCCCCTCCTGCAGCTAGGATGGAGGTGGAGTAGATCTGCAGGAACTCGGCGGGGTTGACTGCCCCGTCGTATTTTTCCGGCAAGTGGGGCCGGAACTTAGGTGGCCATACCACCATTCAAAGGAGCGGGATGAGCGCCATGGAGCCCCCTACTGCCCCTGGAGAGGCAGGTGTAGGCGCCGCGCGTCCCGCTGGTACAGGGCTCGGAGAGTCGTACCCTCCTTCGAGGTTGCGATGCCTCTCTCGGCGTCGTTCGATGGTGATGCAACCATCTTTGCTTGCAAGGTGACGGTTCAGATCGACCCTGAGGTCAGCTGTGGCCGTCGCGCGTGTGGATGCCGTCCCACGGGCCACCGTCGGCGTACGGGACTGGTCCAGCGAAGGTTCAGCCCACTGTCTCCTATAGGCAGGAGAGTTCATGGCAGCAGCGACGAGATGGTCGACGTCGTGCCGCCACTGCTCTGCCGCCTTGGGGGTGGCGCCCTTGCCCGGAGGGTTGTGGAGCAGAGCGCGTGCAGTGGCCAGCACGCTCTCCGGGCTCGGTCGTGGTGGTGCTGTCGCCACCGTTGGACTAGAGGGCCGCCTAGAGGAAGCGGGCACTGGCGGTGTGAGCGCCGATGGCACATCGACCGTACGGTCATGGGCCTGTCCTGAGCTGGGCTCCGTGGGCGCCACAGTGACACCAGAGATCTAGTCGCCGGTTCCGCCAGATTTGGGCGCTGTGGGTGCCGCTGGTACACCGGTCATCTGATCGCCGGCCTGGCCATACCTGCCCGCTCTGGAGCGGGAGGTAGCCTCGTCGTCTCCCACCTGGAGACGATGGCGAGTTGGGCGAGAAGGCTCTCCATGGGAGGTGATGTTCACCATGGTCACGTCGAGAGCGCAAACCCCCCACCCCTACCTAGCGCGCCAAATGTCAGAGTGTGTGAGCTGCGACACTCCTCCCTGCCAGCTACGGAAGCAGCCCGCGAGGTTCTTTGATTGGAGGGGGCTTGGCGCCCTCACGCGATCGGGCTCGAGAGAGCGGATGAACACAGAGATTTGTGTGGTTCGGGCCACCGGAGCGTACCCTACGTCCACGGGAGTGTCTGTTCTATTGCGTGCGCGTGTGTGCGTGACAGGGTGCTGGGTTGCAAACCCTTTATCGGGTGGTCATCCCGGTTCTTTTATAGTCCAAGGCCGGGGTGGTTACAATGTGACTTAGGCCCCGACAGGTGGCCACAAAGTTATGCGAACCCCATACATGATCTAGGGATTTGTACTTTGAGTAGAGCAGTCGGTGGGGGAGTTAAGTCCCCCTGCCTGGCACGCTGAGCGCCCCTGTACGTGTGTCAGGTGATGATGAAGATGTCGTCTTATCGCCGCATCTTGTCGTTCAGCTTCGGCGGCCCAGCGCTGTTGGGCGGCACTGTACCGCTGTCATGCCTTGTTGTCCTATCTTGTCACCGTAATGGCAAACGGGCAGAGGACGGAGGTGTGCGTAGTGCGCCATGCTTCTGGGGAAGGCGCGAGCCTTGAATGCGCAGCCTAACAGTGCACTTCCACCTTGACTTCGTCGACCCACACTTCCACCTTGACTTCGTCGACCCACGGCCCACGATGGATTGTGGGGCACATGGGGGCTTCGGAGCTCTTATCGACGGGTTTGGAGCCAGGAGACACGTGGCAGCTCCGGACTTCACCTCGGCGGGGAGGATCGGACCGGGGCCTATGACACGTTTCAGCTCCGGAGCTTTCCTCAGCAGGGAGGAAGCTCTGAGCCAGGAGACACGTGGCAGCTCCGGACCTCACCTCAGCGGGTAGGCTCGGACCAGAGCCCAGGGCACGTGTCAGCTCCGGAGCTTTCCTCAGCAGGGAGGAGGCTCTGAGCCAGAAGACACGTGGCAGCTCCAGACCTCACCTCAGCGCGGAGGCTCAGACCGGAGCCCAGGGCACGTGTCAGCTCTAGAGCTCTCCTTAGCAGGGAGGAGGCTCTGAACCATGAGACACGTGACAGCTCTAGACCTCACCTCAGCTGGGAGGCTCCGATCAGAGCCCAGGGCACATGTCAGCTCCAGATCTCTCCTCAGCAGGGAGGAGTGTTGGAGCCTGGAAACAAATGGCAGCTCCGGACCTCACCTCAGCAGGGAGGCTCGGACCGGAGCCCAGGGCACGTGTTAGCTCCGGAGCTCTCCTCAGCAGGGAGGAGTGTCGGAGCCCAGATACACATGGCAGCTCCAGACCTCACCTCAGCGGGGAGGCTTGGACCGGAGCCAAGGGCACGTGTTAGCTCCGGAGAACCTCCTTAGCAATGAGGGGGTTCTGAGCCTAGAGACACGTGGCAGCTCCGGACCTCACCTCAGCGGGGAGGCTCAGACCGGAACCCAGGGCACAAGTCGGCTCTGGAACTCAAGCGCACGTGGCAGCCCCAAGACTGACCTCGGGGCCAAGGACACATGGCTACGCCGGGGCCCACCTCAGCAGCGAGGCGGGGCTTGAGAGGGCCCCCACCCGTTTCACGGAGCCGTGCCACTCGTCCGGGAATCGCATTGGGTGGTGCCGTGTTATGCGGCACCCAACAACACACATATAAGGAAACTGTATTACATAAATCAAAAGCGGAAGCTTACAAATGTTCTTTGTAAATACTTTACATAAATTAGCTACAGCGGAAGTCTATAAACAGCTCACGTCGATTAACTAATGAGCACTCGAGAAGAGGTCCAGCCTGCGGACTCCTCTCGCTAGCAACACAAAGACATTGAAGCGGCTGGGTTCTCCATGTGTTACATGACTGGAACTCTCCGAGTCTCACAGGACAACTTTCTTTATAAGTGTCGAAGTTAACCTGCAAAACCACTCATATAGCAAGAGTGAGCACAAAGACTCAGCAAGACTTAACCGTCTCTCCTAAAGCATGCAACTCTACATGAAGGAAACTTAACACATAAACATATAAGTTGTATAAAGACTCGCATACACGTTCATCCTTAACTTTCATATTTTAGCCATCATAGTAGTGACCTTGCGTCACGCAACATTGGAACTCCACAATCAAACAAGAAACACTTCATTCCAATGTTACTTGTCCCAAGGTGGAAATTAACTTTATTTTGTTCTATCTCTACTTCAAACAACGTTTTCATGCAATTCCAATAATCATAGCAGCAATTAAAACTTGCAAACTGTTCTCACCCAACTTTCTTACTACGTCACAACACAGTGAGCATGCGGTACTCATAACCGTGAGGGACGGTTATTCAAATCAAACACTGTCCGGATAACTCGACACATACGCCCGCCTCTGAAGACACAAATCTGGCATCCTTCATTACGTCGTATGTGGCAACCTTTTACAGGACACCCGACTGTAGAACCGGTCGCGCCGTCTCGGGCTCATAGGTCTAACGAGACGATGTGGTATGCCTCTACAATCCAGTTAACCTGGTACATCGGTTTCCTGGGTCCCATATAGCAGTAAGCATCCGGTACACAACTCAATACTTGCTCAGCGGGGCTGCACACGCTTCGGTCCTTAACCGACACAGGCAGAGCTACTTGACCAAGACCTCGTCTTGTCGCTGCCTAACCCTCATGCCCGGTCTCATCTTCGGAAATATAAACTTTAGTTTGCCTCTTTTAAACCATGCCCATGTGATCCTAGACTATAGCTCGCTAGTAGATTCCAACTACTTGACTTCTACCGGATGTCATACCCTATTTAGCACGGCAACCTTCTACAGTGTAAAAATTCTTCTACCCTTGACTCCAGGGTTCATTTGGTCATGCATTTGGAGTATAAAGCATACTTGACCTAATGCACATACAAACTCTAACCATAGTAGTGAACAAAGTAAAAACTTTATAAGCAACTTAAATGCAAACCGGAGCTTGCCTTGGTTTTAGGTGATTAAGTATCTATTCAGTTAGTGAAGATCACTTGAGGCTTGATCACTCGATCACCGGGTCTTTGAAATCCCACTTCACTTCCTTCACAAGTCTTCATGTATATGCTACACGTTATGAATATGCATATGTGTTTAATTGTAAAGCTTTTGCTAACAAGTTCTAAATAAAAGTTTAAAACTGGAACTCGGTTTAAGAATTTAAAATGACACTGTTGCTAGTGGTTTGGGGTTTGGGTTTAAGCACTGTGATCAAATGATAAGTGTTTTCATCACTTGTGTGTTGATCACCTAATGAGGTTGAACAGAACAGTACTGATCCAGAGCTCCAATGGAGCAGAAAATTTTCATGTGAGTTCCTTGTCACAAGAAAGTCATCTGGACCAAAATTTAGAATTTTTCAAGGAGTATTTCATTCAGAACAATTCCCTAAGCATTTAGGCAAAGAGGAGTTAATTCTGAATAAATTTGCCCCTTTTATGAAAATTCCAGTGAACCACAATTTCAAACATAGCTCAGGGAGCATGTATGAATTGTCCTAGGAATTTTGGAACTAGGAGTTGTCCTGAACTGAATTTCCAAAATTTTCTGTATTCATTTGAACACAGAAACTTTTTACAAACATACTACAGAGTTTTCTGGAAAAATGTGAGGATTTTTGGATGAACCAAACTCCCTCTAAAACTATTTTGCTGAAAAGATTTAAAGAAATTTCCAGAATTAAATAATGACTTTCATATAAATTGATTGGAATATTTGGATAGATTGTTTCAATTTGAATCCAAACCAATTTGAATCACTAAATTTGGAGCTTCCTAACAAAAGTTATGAGGTTCTAAAGTTTGAATTGAATTTGGGGATTCAAATAAACCGGGAAGTGTTTAAATCCTGCGTTTGGGTCCAGGGCACACGTGTCACTCGCTGGAGTCAAGCCACACGGGGCCACAGGTTTATTTCCCACGCTGTAGCAAATGATCCCAGTCCACAGACGATCCCACACCGGTTTTCTTCCCACTGCAAGCGGGCCCGGCACCATCGTCTTCAACCTCCAGACTCCCGCGCGACCCCTCCACCGGAGCTCGCCGGAGTACATCGGAACTCGGTCGTCCGTCCATCTCCCGTGCTCAAACTTGCCGCCAGCCCCTAACTTCGTGCATTGAACACATGGGGAGGGTTTTCCCACACCGACGTCGGCTCTAACCGAGCTCGCGACGGTGCGGCAGCTTAACCGAGCTTCGGCGACATAGCGCCGACGTGCTAGCCTATCAAAATATCGGTGGAGTGGCTCTACAGAACCAGTGATGGCTCGGGAAGCTCGACATGGGCACAAACTAGCTCAGGAACGGCGGCTACTAAGATTTCACCGGGCGCCCGAGGTGTTCCGCCATGGTTGAGCTTGGGAGGACTTGAAATAGTCCGCTTACAGTCGGATTCAAGCTACGATTGTGAAGGAGATTGGATCGCCAACGAGTCTAGCTCATTTGTGAACGCTATGGTGATCTCTAAGTGAGAATTAAGCGCAAATTTTGGAGATCCTTACCGAAGGGTCCGTGGTCGTGCATCGGGAGAAAAACTTCAAATTCGGCCGCTAGAGATCACCGCTTGAGCTGAGCTTCGGGGAGAAGCACCACGGTGGTCCAGCGCGCCTCTGAGCGTCTTTGCTTGACCGTGAAACCAACTGTGGTGAGCTGTTCACGTGAGCTTGCTCGTCGGTTACCCTCGGGTTGCCGCAACACCCCCTGTTCTAGGGTGGGGAATGCTGGGAGTTGCTGGTTTTTGTGCTGAGGAGGTGTAGGACGATCAATCCTTGCCGTTTTGCGGTTCGGAGGGTGCTGTGCGCTTGGGTGCACGCTTTCCCGGTTGGAACCAGGGCGGCGGCGAGCTCAGCTGTTATCGGGTGCGAGGAGGAGACGAAACACGAGTAGCTTGGTTCAGAGAAGAAAAGATCACGCCGAGGGGCAACAAGGCAGCTAAGCTGGTCCCCAGCACGAGAAGAGAGCGAGGCGGTGGCTTCGGCGGTAGCTTCGGTGGCGCCCTGCGAGTATTTGGTCCGAGCTCATGTCTGAACAGAGAAACAGAGAACCGACTCAAATTTGCAGATATTTGAGTGTACTGACCAGTGGGCCCCACTGTCCCCGTTATCCTCTCCAAAATCTTTCAAATTCGGCACAGTGCAAACTTCAACCATGAGGAACTCAAATTCGAAAGCCATTTCGCAAATTGACAAGTTTTACCTCAGTTTCAAATTTGAATTCAAAAATCAAGGAAATTCATAAGCCCTTTGATATTCATATCAAAGCAACTCCAAAATTTCTCAAAATTTGCATTCTCACTAATTCAAATCTGACGAATTTGAATATGTCATCTGATTTTTGAGTTGGCCACTGCAATTAAGAATTTTGAACCAACATTTTGCAAATTTCTATTGTGGTTCCCTCATTTGAAATTTGATGACACGACCCCTCGGTCTTGTCGAGCCAGGATCACGCTGAGGGGTGCTGCGTTGCACAGCACTGGATAACACACATCAAAGGTACAAAGCGGAAGCAAAGTTTTATTACATAAACCAGTGTATGAACATTTTTACAACAAAATATGTCCAGTGTACACTCACGGGCATAGACTACGCCTCGAGTTCACGTTCAGCCCGTGAACGTGTCCCCGCTAGCACGCACACACACTAACACGGCGGCGTGCATGACTCCCACTCGACGGGGTTCCCCTCCTGGGGTTCCGTCTCCTCCTCGGGAGTCCCTTCCTCATAGAACCCTGTAAAAGCTTCAAACACAAGCAGTGAGCATGAAGGCTCAGCAAGACTGACCCTTCTCTCCTATACATGGAACTTCTACATGATGGATGATAGGTTACATGAGGTAAAATAAGTTGCAAAGGACTCGCCTAATTAGTGGAACCTTACTTTCAAGTTTTAGCAGCAGGTTGTGGAGAACCTTACGCTAAGGCACATGAGAGAGCCGCAATCAAACAAGAAACACATTTCTCTCATGTACTTTGCCCAAAGTTGCAAAGAACTTTAATTAGCTCTAAAACTACAACAAGACATTAACAAGCAAAGTAGGTCTTTCAAATCAGCAAACTTTTATCATGTATCTAGCCTGTTCTTTCTACGTCATGGTACAGTGAACAAGTGGTACTCACTGACCGATAGGGATGGTGATTATATTCGATTTACACCTGCAGGTTTACCTGAATAACCCGTCACATATGCCCGTACTCGATGTTGCCTACAGCAACCATCACGGACGTCGTACGCGACCACCTTTCACCCGTCAGCCAAATATTGAACCGGTCCTATCGTCCCGAGCAAGAGGTCTCTGCACGCGCATCTCAGTGCTGCCAGCCGGTTTACACCTCAAGCTCTCAACCTACCCTCTGAACGACAGGCAATGCCTCAATACCCAGCTACCCGAGTTACATCGGTGTCCCGGTTCCCATATAGCCGGTAGGTCTTCGGTACTGTTCTAGCTTGTTCAACAGGCCCGCACATGGCTCGATCCTCAATCGACACAAGCGGAGCTATAGCACCCAGGCCCCAAAGTCCTGCTGCCCTTACCCTCCGCTCGGTCTCATTTTTCTTGCCAGGTGTTTCATTTGCTATTTTTACCCGAGCGATGTGCCTCTAGCCTATTCTCGTGAGTAGTTCCAACTACTCGACTTATACCGAATCCTACTCTGTCTTAGCATTCCATTGGCTAACGAGGTTTTCAATCTTAATCCCAACCCATGGTTTTCTTGGCTATGCATTTGGGTTTCAAACAAGACTCTAATGCAAAAGATAAGTGGTAGTCAAAAGAAGTGCTCAAAACAATAATAATTTGTAAAGAGGTTAATGCAAACCGGAGCTTGCCTTGCTGCTCTTGGTTGTAGGCTAGCTGCTCTTCCAGAGTGACAAAGTCTAAGACTTTGGGTTCCTCCTCAACCTTAGCGACTACATGATATAACAAGTATATGTATTAATTAAATGCATTTGAATTGAATTTTAACTTGTGAGGATTATAAGCCTTACAAGAAAGACCCAATGACTCTGAAATTTTTACTGTGGTTTGGTTACAAACTAAGCAGAGACTTGGCCAAGTTTTACTTGCAGCAAAGCTCGTTTGAGCTCTCCACAAATAATTAGGTACTTGACCTTAATTGGAGCTCTTAGGGTGTTCTAGGGATTTTCATGGAGCAAGCCATGACTTTATGAAAACTAGATTTTCAGAGGGTTCCAATGAAGTTTGTCTCACTTAATTTGATGGTTCCTGGCTAAAGATATGAGCTACACAATTTCAGAGAATTTCTGAAAAAGGTTTCTAGACATTTTCTATTTTCTCTGGAACAGTTTTATTAATCACACCATTAGGTGGATCAAATGAGCTCAAATGGATCTGAAATTTTTATGGTAGTTCAGAGACATTTTTGTGAACATCTCAGCGTAATTTCAGAATTTTCCTCCAAAGGGTTCTCCAATTAAAATTCTAATCACTTTAAATTTTGAAGAATTAATTCTAGAGAACTAAGGATTCTCATGAAGTGAAACTTGATTTGCTGGAAAGTACTCAGAGATCTGAATCCAACAAAATTTGGTTCACTCAATTTGGAGTTTCCTAGCTAAAGTTATGTGGGTTTGAAGTTTGAACAAAATCTGAAAATCAGGAAAAAGTTCAAACCGCTGCGCATGGGACCGCGCTATGTGTCAACTCCTCATCGGTCGACACACGCGGCTACTGAATCCTTTGCGTGCAGCCGCACCCGATCCGGTGCCACAGCAGATCCCAGTTTAAAATTTCAACCGCTGACAGCCGGGACCCACCGGGCTTCTTCTTCCTCCGGCTGCCTTTCGCGCGCCCGCGCGCTCAGCTTGCCGGAGCTAACTGCCACTCGCCGGTTCACCAGTTCCAGCCACCGATCGAGCTGAAGTTCGCCGCCAGGGGGTTTGCGACATCGAGGAACACGGTTGTGGGGTTATCTAGGGCTGCCGGTAACCGGAAGATGGTCGGCGACGTGTTGCAGCCTTGGTTAAGCTTCAGCAGCGTCGGCCGGGGTCCTTAGCCCGCCAAAACCTTGACCACATAGCTCTACAGCACCAGTACACCTCTAGGAAGCTCGACAAGGCCTCAAAGCTGCTCATAAATGGCTGCAACTGGGTCGGCATCGTGCAACCGATCGTGTCCGCCATGAATGCCCTTGATCGAGCTCAAAATCCGTCGTTCCTAGTCGGTTTCATGCAACGGATGCTAAAAGGATTCTGATCGCCGTCTTGTCCAGCACCTATGTGCCAAGTTTGATAACCTAAGAAGGATTGGAGAGGGGGAATTTGCAGAAATCGTACCGGACGTTCGCTGTGAAGCTGCTGGGACAAAATCTTCCAATTGGTCATCGATACTGCACGGCGTGACCTGAGGTTTGGTTGAGAGCAGCACCGACACAGCGCGCTCCCGTGGCATTGATCGCTTGACCGTGAAACCCCCTGTGGAGGGCTGTCCACGAGCGCCCGACCATCAGCTGAAGCTAGGTCATGGCGGAGCGGACTGTGGAAGGGCAAGGTAGGCCGGAACACGCTCGTTTCCGGGTCGGGGATGTGTGTGCGGAGATCAAGGTGTGGTTTAGCAGCTCGGGGAGGAGAGAGCGTGAGTGTTTTGCCGTTCTTCCGATCAGGCCGAGCAGCGGAGGGAAGAGAGCTCGGCTCGGTGTTCACGTGAGGAGAAGAAAGCAACTGAGGCTTCGCTCGGCTGAGGGGACGTGATCACGCTGAGGCACGAGCAGGTGGTGGTGCGGTGGCTCCTCGGCGGCGCACACGGGGAAAACACTTGGTGGAGTTGAAAAACAGGGACAAAGTCATTTGCTTCATGTGCAAGTTTTGATTTTTTTCCCCTCAATGACATGTGGGTCCCACTCCCTTTAATCTCTGAAATTAACTTCCTCTCACTGCTACAAACAGTAATCCCCTTAATACCCTCTAGGATTTGAATTATCTACCACATGCCCATTTGGAATTGGTAGAATTCAAATTGTGAAGTGTTTGGCCAAATTTCAGCACATATGCAGTTTGAAATTCAAATAAAGTTTGAATTTGCTAAACGTAGCTCATGTCAAGATCAACTCCAAATGGAGTGAAAATTGGTGTGTGAGCTCACAAAAATGTGCTGAGCAATAATATGCCTCCCACTTTTGAATTCATGGGATGGAAATAGTTTGAATTTGAATTTGAGTTCAAACCACCCTCTTTCTAGCTATACCCAAAAGGACTTTGAAAAGGTTTTGAATTTGGGTGAAACTTGGCATGGACATTCCTAGCAAGGTGTAGGAGTTTTTCATATGCCCAGCCCCTATATGATGCATGTGGGAAATGCCACTTTTGCATTTTGTGAGTTTGTTCTCTAATGATCATGTTGATGGTGTTTACTTGCTCTTCAACCGTGTTCATCAAGTTTCTTCAAATGAAGTATGGGTGTGGTGATGAACACTCTGAGTATGTGTCAAAACATAGGCTCTTACATCCCCCCCTTAAAAGAATCTTGTCCCGAGATTATAAGGTGAAAATGAGAGAGGGGACGGTGGAAAATTACCGTATATGTGACGTGAAAAAGTCGGGGTAGTTAGTGCGAAGAAATCCTTCGCTCTCCCATGTCGCTTCGTCCATGGAGTGATTACTCCATAGAACCTTGTAGAACTACAACGTACGGTTGTGTGTGGTTCGTGCCTTTTCATCAATAATCTGAACCGGTTTCTCCCGATACGTGAGATCCGGTTTCAGTTCTTCTATGTCCTCCAGCAGAATGGTAGTTGATAGCTTAAGACACTTCCTCAGCTGGGAAATGTGAAAGACGTCGTGCACACCAGAAAGTGCTTCTGGTAATTTCAACCGGTATGCTACTGATCCACATCTTTCTGTAATCTGAAATGGACCGATGAATCGGGGTGCCAACTTTCCTCTCGCCCCGAATCTGTTCACGCCCTTCATTGGAGACACACGTAGGTATACGTGATCCCCAACTTCAAACTGTAATGGACGTCTTCTCCGGTCCGCATATTGTTTCTGTCGGGATTGGGCGGCTTTTAGGTTCACTTGAATCCGCCAAACCTTTTCCTCCGCATTGTTGACAAGATCAATCCCGAAGGTAACCCTTCTGCCAGACTCACACCAATTCAGTGGTGTGCGGCATTTTCTCCCGTATAGCGCTTCGTAAGGCGCCGTCTTGATGCTGACTTGGTACCCATTGTTGTACGAGAACTCGGCCAACGATATGTGATCATCCCAGTTCTTGCCGTGGTTGATAGCGCAAGCTCGTAGCATATCTTCTAAGATTTGGTTTACCCGCTCAGTTTGCCCATCCTGTCTGCGGGTGGTATGCTGAACTACGGATCAACTTCCTCCCCAACGCAGCATGTAGCTGCTCCCAAAAACGGGACACAAATAAAGTGCCCCGATCCGATATGATAGTATGGGGTATGCCATACAAGCATAGGATCCGAGAGATGTACAGTTCAGCGTACTTCTTGGCGTTGTAGTTGGTGTTGACCGGGATGAAATGGGCAACTTTGGTGAGCCGGTCGACGATCACCCACACAGAATCATGTTTCTGAAAAGTGGTGGGTAAACCAACGATGAAGTCCATGCTCACATCTTCCCACTTCCAGGCAGGAAAGCCCAGTGGTTGTAGCAGTCCCGTTTTCCGCATATGATCTGCCTTCACCCTTCGACATGTATCACACTTGGACACGTACTTTGCGATCTCCCGCTTCATCCGTGTCCACCAAAACTTGCTTCTGAGTTCTTGATACATTTTGTTGCTGCCGGGGTGAATAGAAAACTTTGACAAGTGAGCCTCATCAGAGATTTTCTTCCGTAACTCCGGGTTATGGGGTACGACGATCCGGTACTTGAACCATAGGACGCCGTCTCCGTCTTTCCGGAAACAATTCAGTTTCCCACTGTCTATACGTCTCCGCAAATGCTACATGCCCTTGTCATGTTTCTAAGCTGCCACTATCTCTTCACGGATGGTGGGGGGTCAAAGCTAACTTATAGAGAGCGCCATGTGGAATCACATGCAGTGGTGGTTCGCTCTCTTCCAACGGTGTTGACACGACCCCACGGTCTTGTCGAGCCAGGATCACGCTGAGGGGTGCTGCGTTGCACAGCACCGGATAACACACGTCAAAGGTACTAAGCGGAAGCGAAATTTTATTATATAAACAAGTTTATGAACATGTTTACATCAAAATAAGTTTATCCACACTCACGGGCGTAGACTAAGCATCAAGTGCACATTCAGCCCTTGAACGTGTCCTTGCTAGCACACACGCACACTAACTCTGCGGCGTGCACGACTCCCACTCGACGGGGTTCCCCTCCTGGGGTTCCGTCTCCTCTTCGGGAGTCCCTTCCTCATAGAACCCTGCAAAAGCTTCAAACACAAGCAGTGAGCATGAAGGCTCAGCAAGTCTGACCCGTCTCACCTAAACATGGAACTTCTAAATGAGGGGTGCTGGGTTACATGAGGTAAAAATCATTTGCAAGGACTAGCCTAATTAGTAGAACCTTACTTTCAAGTTTTAACAGCAGGTTGTGGAGAACCTTACGCCAAGGCACATGAGAGAGCCGCAATCAGACAAGAAACGCATTTCTCTCATGTACTTTGCCCAAAGTTGAAAAGAACTTTAGTTAGCTCTAAACTACAGCATATCATTAACAATCAATGTCCATAATTCAATCAGCAACATTTTATCATGCAACTAGCCTGTTCTTTCTACGTCACGGTACAGTGAACAAGTGGTACTCACTGACCGTGAGGGACGGCAATTATAATCGATTTACACCTGCAGGGTTATCCAAACAACCCGTCACGTACGCCCGTGCTCGATGTTGCCTACAACAACCATCACGGACGCTGTACGCAACTACCTTTCACCCGTCAGCCAAATATTGAACCGGTCCCATCGTTCCGAGCAAGAGGTCTCTGCACGCGCATCTCAGTGCCGCCAGCCGATTTACACCTCGAGCTCTCAACCTACCCTCTGAACGATGGGCAATGCCTCAATACCCAGCTACCCGAGTTACATCGGTTTCCCGGTTCCCATATAGCCGGTAGGTCTTCAGTACTGTTCTAGCTTGTTCAACAGGCCCGCACACGGCTCGGTCCTCAATCGACACAAGCGGTGCTACAGCACACAGGCCCCAAAGTCCTGCTGCCCTTACCCTCTGCTTGGTCTCATTTTCTTGCCATGTGTTTCATGTGCTATCACTACCCGAGTCGAGTGCCTCTAGCCTATGCTCGCGAGTAGTTCCAACTACTCGACTTGTACCGAATCCTACACTATCTTAGCATTGCAGTAGCTAACGGGGTTTGCAATCCTAAACCCAACCCGTGGTTTTCTTGGCTATGCAATTAGATTTCCAAACAAGACTCTAATGCAAAGAATAAAGTAATCAAGTATGTGCTCAAAACAATAAAAACTTGTAAAAGGTTAATGCAAACCGGAGCTTGCCTTGTTGCTCTTGGTCGTAGGCTAGCTGCTCCTCCGGAGTTACGAAGTCTAGGACTTCGGGTTCCTCCTCGACCTTAGCGACTACATGATGGAAGGAATACATGTATCAATTTAAATGCATTGGTATTAAGTTTGAAGTTGTGAAGTCTATAATCCTTGCTAGACAGCCCCAATGACTGTGAAACTTTTACTGGGGCTTGGTTACAACCTAAACAGAGATTTGGTCAAGTTTTAGTTGCAGTAAAGTTCATTTGAGCCCTCCACAATTAATAATGTCCTTGACCTTAATTGGAACTCTTAGGGTGTTCTAGGGATTTTCATGAAACAAACTATGACTTTCTGAAAACTAGATTTTCAGAGGGTTCTAATGGAGTTGGTCTCACTTAATTTAGAAGTTCCTAACTAAAGATATGAGCTAAACAATTTCAGAGAAAATTCTGAAAATGTTTCTGAACATTTTCTATTTTCTCTGGAACAGTTTCACTAATCACACCATTAGGTGGATCAAATGAGCTCCAATGGGTCTGAAATTTTTATGGTAGTTCAGGGATATTTTGGTGAACATCCCAGCAAAATTTCAGGATTTTCCTCCACAGGATTCTCCAGTTAAAATTTTAAACAGTTTAAATTTTGAGGATTTAATTCTGGAGAATTAAGGAATTTCATGAAGTGAAACTTAATTTGCTGGAAAGTACTCAGAGAGCTGAATCCAGTAAAATTTAGTTCACTCAATTTGGAGCTTTCTAGCAAAAGTTATGAGGATTTGAAGTTTGTAGGAAATCTGAAAATCGGGGAAAAGTTTAAACTCGCGCGTGGGCCCAGGGGACACGCGTCGCACGCCGAGGCGACAGCACACCGAGGCCCACAATGATTTTGCGCGCCAGCACACCCGATCCCAGCCGCAGCCGGATCCCGATTCAAAATATCTCCCGCAGACAGCTGGGGTCCACCCCTTCGTCAACCTCCCGACGCCCGCGCTCTGCCGCCGAGGGACCTCACCGGAGAACTCGCCGCCGGCTTCTGTACAGCTCCAAACTTCACGATTCTGGCCGCCCCTGCCTACTTTTACTCGGGGAACAGGATTCTAGGATCAGCTGCTCATGACAATGGCCGGAGCATGGTCGGCGACGTGCCGCCACCTCGGAAAGACTTCGGCCACGTCGGCTGACTTCCCTAGCACCTCAACTACTTGGGGAACCGGTCGGGAAGCATCAGTGGACCTCAGAGAAGGTCGACATGAGCTCAAGACAGCTCGGGGAAGGCCCGAAATAGGTCCTCACCGTGCGCCCGATGCCGCCCGTTCATTCCGCCATTGGTAGACCTCGAATTACGCCGGGTACAGAGGTTCTCCGGCCAAGGGTGGTGAAGGAAACTTTTATGTTACCGTGTCTAGTTTGTGTGAGAGCAGATTGAGGCCCTCTAATCCTTTCTAGAGTATGAATTCGAAAGAATCGCACCCGAGGGTCGTGCTGCACACAGAAAGGGGAAAATTGGGAATTCGCCGCCGGTGAGCAACCACTCGAGCTGTGACTCGGGGGTGAGCAGCACCGGTCAGCAGTGCGTCCAAGGGTGCCTTGGTTCGGGCGTGACAACGCCCTGGCTGGGCTGTCCACGGAAGCCCGAGGTGTGGCGGTTCTAAGTCACCGAATTGCTCTTTCGGCACAGCCGATATCAATCGGTTTCACTGAGTTCTAGCAATGGGGAAGACAGAGGAAGGTCTCTAGTACCTTGCCGTGGCTCTGGAGGGGACGGAGGAAGCTGTGATCGGCGTTCTCCGATCGATCCCGAGCTGCGGAAAACTTCGGCCGGCGCTGAGTTCTTGCGGGGAAGAAATGGCGATGCCTCGGCCGAGGAGGGGGGGCAGGCGCCTTAAGAAGGCTCTGCACCACCTCACGCCCGCGTGTGGGCAAGCAGCTGCTGGCGCGGCGGCTGCCCTAGGTGGCGATCGCAGCGGCGGCTCGGTTAACCGAGTGAGAGAATTTCAGTCGGTTTGAGTTGAAGTGGTGGCTGACATGTGGGTCCCACTTCCAGTTTTAACCTCTGAAATTTACTCCTAATCACTGTTTTAAACAGTGAACCCCATAGTGCCCCTGCTAATTCAAATTATTCACCCATGAACCATTTGAATTGATCAAAGTTCAAATTGGGTTTGGTTTGAGTGAATTTCAGCACAAGTGCAGTTTTGAATTCAAATGAAGTTTGAATTTGTCCCACTTAGCTCATGTCAAGATCAACTCCAAATGGAGTGAAAATTGGTGTGTGGGCTCACAAAAATGTGCTGAGTAAGAATATGCCTCCCACTTTTAAATTCATGGGATAAAAACAGTTTGAATTTGAATATGGTTTCAAACTGCCCTCTTCCTAACTATACCAAAAATGACCTCAAAAAGGTTTTGAATTTGGGTGAAACTTGGCATGGACATCCTTAACAATGTATAGGAGTTTTCATATGTCCAGCCCCCTTATATCACATGTGTGAAATACCACTTTGGCAATGTGTGAGTTTGTTCTCTAATGAGCATGTTGATAATTGTTACTTGCTCTTCATTTGTGTTCATCATCCTTCCTCAAATGAGGTGTGTGGTGCGGTGATGAACACTGCAAATGTGTGTCAAAAACTGAGGCCCTTACAGGTGTGATGGTCAGATTGTTGACGTGTGACTTGCGTCTCAGCGCATCTGCCACTACGTTTGCCTTGCCGGGGTGATAATGGATCTCTATTTCGTAATCCTTTATCAACTCTAACCATCTTCGCTCCCTCATGTTCAGCTCTTTCTGAGTGAATATGTACTTGAGGCTTTTGTGGTCGGTATATAAATGCACGAGGTTACAGAGTAGGTAGTGCCTCCACATTTTAAGTGCGAGTACCACGACAGCGAGCTCCAAGTCATGAGTTGATAATTCTGCTCATGGTTTCTGAGCTGCCGTAATCCATACGCGACCACTCTTCGGTCTTGCATCAGCACACATCCGAGCCCAATGCCGGATGCATCGCAGTACACATCGAACGGTTTTGTTGTGTCTGGCTGCGCCAAAACTGGTGCTGATGTTAGGTGCTTGACTAAAGCCTTTAATGCTGCTTCACATGCTGGACTCCAAACATATTTGGTAGCCTTCTTCAGCAGCTCCGTCATCGGCTTGGCAATCTTCGAGAAGTTCAGAATGAACCTCCGATAATATCCCGCGAGTCCGAGGAAACTCCGTACCTCGTGAACAGTTCTCGGGGACATCCAATTCAGCACTTGTGTGATTTTACTCGGGTCTACAGCGATGCCCTCCGCTGAGATGATATGCCCGAGAAAAGGCACTTGCGATATCCAGAATTTGCACTTGCTGAATTTCGCGTATAGCTTGTGATCCCGCAGCCTTTGCAAGACTATACGCAGATGCTTCTTGTGTTCTTCCTCCGACTTGGAATATACCAATATGTCGTCGATGAAGACCACAACTAACTTATCCAGCTCCGGCATGAATACCGAATTCATCAAATACATGAAGTGAGATGGAGCGTTGGTGAGGCTGAAGGACATGACCAGATATTCATACAGCCCGTACCTCGTCGAGAAAGCCGTCTTCTGAATATCCTCAGCCCGTATTTTAATCTGGTGATACCCGGATCTTAAGTCCATCTTGGAAAAGATCTTTGCTTCGACCAACTGATCAAACAACATGTCGATCCGTGTTAACGGGTACTTGTTCTTGATGGTTACGGCGTTTAGGGGACGATAGTCCACGCAAAGCCGTAACGTCTCATCTTTCTTCTTCACAAATAATGCCGAACAGCCCCATGGCGAGGAGCTCGGCCTAATAAAACCCTTCTCCAGCAGGTCCGTTAGCTGAGTCTTTAGTTCAGTCAACTCCTTGGGCGCCATCTTATACGGCCTTCGGGATATTGGCATGGTTCCCGGTGCAAGTTCAATCTTGAACTCCACCTCTCTGTTGGACGGCATCCCCGGTAAATCATCCGGGAACACGTCAGGGAACTCTTAGACCACTGGAATGTCTTCCAATCTGATGGTTGTGGATTGATAGACACTTGGAAGTTTTATTTCTGGACTGTCCAGAAATAAGGAGTGAGATCCGTGCACTTCTGAGTGCAAGTGCACGATTCGCAGGACGGTGTCTAAAACAGCGCCGTGGCGGGTTAACCACGACATCCCTAGGATGACATCGACCTTCTGTCCCTCTAAAATTATGAGAGACGTAGGGTATACTCTACCCTCTAAGCATAATGGTGCTTTTGGGACCATCATGCTTGCTGAAATCTTCCCACCCGGTGAACAAATCAAGTATGGACTATCGGTGGGTAGTATTTGCAAGCTGTGTTTAGCAATGAAAGCTTGGTTAATAAAATTGTGTGTGGCGCCTGAATCAAATAATACTATAGCGGGATGCTGGTGGAGTTGGAACATACCCGCAAGAATTGGTTCACCCTCCGGCACGTCCTCTATGGCAAGTTGGTGGATGGTGCCGGCCTAGGGTTTGCCCGCCGCGCATTAGTGGGGTTCCGGGGCTGATTCCTCCCCGGAAGTTGCGGTGCAACTCCGCCGCCTTGCCTCTCCGGACAACTGCTGGCAAAGTGTCCTGGACGACCACATTTGTAGCATGTGGCCGCTGCTTGTCCGGTGCTTGGGGGACGAAAGCCCGGCATGGGCTGCTGAGGTGCATACGCACGCGGCATCGCCCGCTGCTGCTGTTGTTGCTGCGGAGGTGGTACTGGCAGTGCCGGCCTGAATGCCGGTGAAGAATATGGCCGACTGCGGAATGGCATCGGCCTCTGTGGTGGCTGCCAGCGTGGACCCGATGGTGGGCGATTCACCATCCGATATTTCTGAGAAGGACAACTTCCTTCTCCGCTGCTTTGCGGCGCGCTTCATTTCCTTTCCGCCGCCGCTAACTCCTTTCTGGAGTCCTCCTGAATAATCGCAGTATCAATTATATCGTTGAGGCTGCCGCCATTGAACATCGCAAGCTTGTCCTTCAGGAGCGGGTTAAGCCCCTGGTAGAAATGACCCCACTGCTTCTCATCGGTATCGGCGTGATACGAAGCATAGAGCGCAAGATCATTGAACGCCCTGGAGTATTCCAGCGCGTTCCGGCTTCCTTGTTGCAGGCGTAGGAACTACTGCGTCTTCCTCTTCATGATACCCGGCGGTATGTGATAGGCCCTGAAGGCCGTCCTGAATTCCATCCAGGTCATAACTCGGTCGGTGGGCTGCGAAGCACAGTAGTTCGCCCACCACGCGCTCGCGGATCCCTGAAGCTGTTGGACCGCGAATTGAGTCTTACGCTGCTCACTCACTTGGAGCAGCCCGAACTTCATCTCCATCGTGCGGAGCCAGTTGTCCGCATTGATGGGTTCATCCGTTCTTGAGAATACCGGGGGATGAGTCACCCGAAAATCGGAGTAGGAGCTCTGTTGACGCTCCTCACGATCTTGACGCCTCTTTGGTCGAGACGTATTTGCAATGAGAGTTTGCAGAAACTCCGTGTGCTGCTGATGAGAACCCGCCATTGCTGCCACAATATCCGCCAAAGTAACCGTTAGCGGTGGCGGTGGCGGTTGTTGCTGTTGCTGCTGCTGCTGTTTCTGTCCTGAGGAGTCCTCGGGAGGTTGTTGGGAGGTTTCTCCCCCCTGACTGGAACCCCCAACGTCCGGGTTGGCACGAGTACGAGTCATTCTGAAATTCAAAACAGCAGTGATCAGCACAAGTCATACTTAAAATTCCATATGAAACAGTAGGTATTGACGTGACACATGAATAATTGGCACAACATTCACATATATTGATAAAGTGTAAAATCCCAAGAAAAAGGACTTGCAAAAACTTTTTCTTCACCTCACAACACCACAGTTTTTATTGTGGACACCTTAGGAAATGTTGTGAAGAGCAAGTAACCTCCATCAAAAGAATGATTAGAGGGGAAAGCCTTCACTTTCACAAAGTAGGGTTTCTACACTTGAACATGAGAGGTTGAGCTCACCCCTAGAATTTAAAAAGTCTTGGGAAGGTTCAGTCCAAAGCTCATGCAAATTCAACACTTTTTGAGGCACTTTTGGGTTATTTCAAAAAGAGGCCAATTTGAATGTAAATTCAAATTGCAGCAACTTTCAGCACCCAAATTCAAAAGTTAGCTCCATATCTATACTCAGCACATTTTTCTGAGTAAGCTCACCAATTTTCATCTCCATTGGAGCTCATCTTGTCAAGAGCTAAATTTGCAAGAATTCAAAACTGAATTTGAATTTCAGTTTAAATACGAAGCACATTTAACCAAACAAAGTTTGAATTTGAGAATTCAAATTCAAACAAAGAATTGGGAGCTAAGTCTCACATTAAATTGTGTGTAGCTGGTGGGATAATTAACAAAAACAGAAAAGAAATATTAGGGAAAAAGAAGAAAGGGGGAGGCCCACAGGTCAGTGGCACACATGAGGGGCAGTCGGTTGCTGCAGCCGACCCCGACTTCGCGCGCAAGCCAGGGAACGGCGGCGAGCCACCGAGGCAGCAATCGGCCACCTCACGGTGCCAAACCGCGGCTTAAAGGCCAGCGCACAGCCCACGCCGCCTTCCTCCTGCTTTCCAAACGAGAACCCCCCCCCCTACCGAGCTCCTTCCTCGTTTCCGCGCGAGCACAGAAACGCCGCCCTCTCTGATCCCGGCGTCCGGCCAGCACAGGCGCGCTCGTGCCCGACGAGCCACACAAGAAAGGACCGCCTTAAGGTGCTGATTCTTCTAGCCCCTACCGTTATTCATTTCATGGGCTGTCGAGGGAGTATTTCGCCGGGAAAGCTTCGGGTGTCTTGAGACCGAGCTCCCACAAAATCCCAAAATTTGTGGGGGTTAGCTCATCACCGGGCAAACCGAGTCATGCACACGCTCTATACACGGCCACGACCACCTAGGATCGAAAACCAGTAAGAACTGTGGGCTAGGATTACGGTTCTTTGAAGTTTCCTGAAGCGCAGCCGATATCAGGCCTAGGTCGCCGATGAGGTCGTAGTTACCGCCGTTTTCACGGGGATCGGTGTCCATGCCCGTGACCAGCAGGTGTCAGCGGAGCTCCCCGAGCAAACCGCATCGAAAAAGGTGCATGGGATGCCGAGTTGGACGTCGCCGGTGAGCTCCTGGCCACTGTTGCTGTTGGGAGCACTGTTCTGGTGGTTGTCAAGTTCTGGGGAGGGCACCACCGTGTTCCTCAGGCCGAGATAGGCACTGGCAGCGAGATTCAGCAAGCTCCGAGGACCGGAACACCTCTCCGGCGAGAGCTCCGGCGAGCTTGGCGGCGGGGTCGCGCGGGTGGCCGGAGGAAGACGAAGGGGTATAGGCCCCACGCGTCAGCGGCTGGAGATAAATGGGTGGGATTCTCTGTGGTCCGGGATCCAGTGCGGCCACGCGGGAAGGAGTCTGTGGCCCCGTGTGGCTCGGCTCCAGCGGTCGACACGTGTGCGTGGACCCACCCGCAGGATTTAAACATTTTTGGAATTTCCAGTTTTAGTGCAAACTTTAGAACCCCATAACTTTTGCTAGGAAGCTCCAAATTTAGTGATTCAAATTGGGTTGGATTCCTCTTGCCTAGCTCTGTCCAGATATACAACCCAATATGTATGAAAACCAGTAATTAATTCTGGAAAATTCTTTAAAGCTTTTCACAAAAAGAATTTTAGGGGAGTCTGGTTCATCCAAAAATCCCCAAATTTTGCTAGAATGTTCTTTAGGACATTAGTAAGCCCCTGTAAAAGTTTCAGACCATTTGGAGTTGATTTGGTCAGAGTAATTCAAATTGGAAGGTGCTGTGTTCATTTGAATGCGGAAACATTTTCAGAGAATTTCCAAAACTTGGAAATTCAGTTCTGGGCAAATCTTAACTCCAAAAATGTTAGGAGAATTCATGCAAACTCTATGAGCTATAATTGAAATTGTAGTTCATTAAGTTGGGCATGAACAGGGGTATTACCTCAGAATAAATTCTTCTTTGCTGATTTGCCAAGAGAATTATTCTGAGCAAACCACTCCATGAAAAGTGCTAATGTTTGGTCCAGGGAGTTTTCTTGTGACAAGGAACTCACACAAAAATTCTCAGCTCCATTAGAGCTCTAGATCACCCCTGTCCTGTTTAACCACTTAAGGGATTAATATGGAAAAGGGGGGAAACCACTTAGCATTTAACCATGTGATTAAGTCCAAGCCAAACCACCAACACCAGTTCATCTTTAAATTCTTAAACAAAGTTCCAGGTGTTAGAGGCTGGTTATTAGGACTAATAGTAGAAGTCTTACCCTAAACTCACAGTTGCATCTAAATTAACATGTAGTGTTTCATTAACGTGTAGCCGTTGAAGAAGAGACTCCGGAAGTGCTGGACTTCCTTCTTCCGGACGAAGAACTAACTCCTGACCAGCAGCAACAAGGCAAGCCCCGGTTTGCATTAACCTTTTATAAGTCTTACTTTGTTTACATGGGTCATATGAAATATGATTGTGCATTAGGTATAGGATGGATGGAACCCCACTTGCATAACCAGAATTTTTCCCTAAGAGTGAGGGTAGTGTCTAAGACCTCGAGTAGATAGGCTATGCTTAAAGATTTATAGGGCTTCGGTACAAGTCGAGTAGTTGGAATCTACTCGCGAGATAGACTTGGGACACACGGGTTCGGTTGAGTGATGTGAGATCACTTTAGTAATGAAAATGAGACTAGGCAGGGGCTAGGGCGCAGCAAGAAGAAGTCTTGTGTGCGCAGCCCTGCCCGTGTCGATTGAGGACCGATCCGTGTGCGGCCCTGCTGAACAAGTATTGAACATACCGAAGGCATATCAGATATATGGGCCCCGATAAACCGATGTAGCCTAAACCTCCGGGCGTCGAGGCATAGCACACCGATTTATAGGTGTAGGTTGAGGGCAGCAAGGTGGAAATCTGCCAACGGGCATAGAGAGATGCTCCGTATGGGGAACCTCCTGCTCGTTTCGGTGCGACCGGTTCGACGTTTGGGCTGTTGGGTGAAAGGTTGTCCCGTACGACATCGAGTGAGCGTGCTGTGCAGCTCCACGGGTGGGCGTACGTGACGTGCTCTTTGGGTTTTCCCTGCAGGTGTATATCGAGTCGATTCGCCGTCCCTCGCGGTGACGAGTACCGCTTGTTCACTGCGTCGTAACATAGACTGATGAATGAAATGTTATGATTCAATATTGCTGTTATGATATAATTGTATTGCTACATGTGTGCCACCAAATATTGCTTACTAAATTTCAGCTTCATGAACTGTTAACTTGTTGCTAAAAGATGAACTAAGGATGAACTTGTAGGCGTGTCCATTTGCTGCAACATTGCTATCCTATGTCATGGTACACCTCATGTAGAGTTTCATGCTTAGGTAAGTCGGTTAAGACTTGCTGAGCCTTCGTGCTCACGGTTGCTGCTTAAGTGTTTTTCAGGTGAGGAGCCACCCACGGACTCGGAGTACGAGTCCACCGGCGAGGGTTACCCTCCGTCGGAGACTACGGCTGAGTGGGAGCCGTACACACCGCGCTGAGCTGAGGAGTGCAGCTAGTGTGGGTTGCCCTAGGGCTGGGCAACCCCTTTTGCTAGATAGGCGGGCGTGAGTTGTAATAAAGAAACTTCCGCTGTGTAATAAAGACCCTAGTTTGTAACTGAGAAGTGTACTACTTTGTACATTCAGTTTGTTTTCCCATGTAATATAATGTGTTCTTACGACGTGTGCTGTCGGGTTTCGCATCACGCGGCACCACCCTCTACGATCCTGGATGAGCGGATTCCGGTCCGCCACAGCGTGGTATCAGAGCTGCAGTGGGGATAGCACAGTACTAAAGGACTGCATTATGGGAAAAACTTAGGTATACGGTGAGGATTCGGTAGTTGCCCAAGTAAGGACTATATTAGCATAGTTACTTAAAGTGGCAAAGACTAACTTATGTGTTATAATTCTGAATTTTAATTATGTAACGACGCACCTACGCTCTGGTAAGTATGGTAAGGAACGCCACCGAAAGCGGTTCAATTTCGGTTAGCTCCCCCTGACGAGGAACGTGGTTCAGGGATTGATCTCACAGCTTGGTGTGAGACGTCAATATGAAACTCTTGGACTCTTCATGTTCCTGAGTTCATATGAAACGCTGATCCCTAGCGTGCATTAGGCAAGTAAGTGGAGACCCCATCGCATGGTCAGTAACGCGAGAGTGTGTTCGTCTGGAAATAGTCTAGAAGGACATACGCAGCGCTTGCCATCGGCGTGCCCTGCAGGGCAGTAGGTGGTATCTGTTGGGTTGATAACATTCCCAACCGTGACGACCCGTTCATGACATACTCGGGTTCCCCGTCGTGTGGTGTTGAAACACGATCACGTACCTTGAGACGTGACCTAGCTCAAGGACGGCCGTATGGAAATGATACGGGCGTTTGTATTTAATTTCAAAATATGGTACTGCCTGAAATGAATAACCAGTGAGTGCACCATTATTGTGTGGTCTTCTGCAGGTACTAACCACGTAAGTATCCGTGTAGTAAACGTGTGCGAGAGACCGTTTAGTGCCACACTTGAGACGTATATGCCGGTATGATCCGGTTAGGATTTTCTTTTGTGAGGAACGTAGTACCGAGATATTGTAGGCATATGCATGGAAATATTGATAACGAGGAACTAAAATCATTAGGTTCAACAATTAAGACCCTGGTTGGGTATAAGAAGGGGATAGTGATGAGTGTAGTTCCAAAAAGACTGAAAAACAGAGTGCTCTGTTTTGGGACAGCAAGGTTGCTGATCTTCAACAGGGCATAACTCACAGGTCGTTTAGCCGAGAGAGGTGTGCTATATAGTTCTGGAAAGGTATTTAAGTACTCTACAACTTTGTTGTAGACTTACAGAGCTGAAACTCACCTTAAGATGGCTAAAATCTCAGAGGAATGTGAACTGTCCAGAACCAGGACAGAGTAGAACATTCTCTGAACTGTCTTGTTTTTCAATGATAACTCCCAGTAGAAAAACCCAAAAATTTCATATGATACCTCCTTAGAAAGAGTAGAAGATGTGTGACATCTTTGAAATTCAGGGTTCCTGAAATTTCAGAACAGAATTTAATGGAAATTAGAGTTGAAGGCAGCAACTTCCAAGGGAGGTGCTGTTAAAAATTCTTCCAGAAATTCTGCTGACTTTGAATTAGCATAACTTTTTAACCAAAGCTGATCTAAGGGCAAATGAGTACTCGTTGTAAATATACTGAAGTTAACTTTAACTTTGGTATTCAACTTGAGTCATGAAAATGCCCAGAACCAGATCAAAACTTGGAATAGGTAGAAACTGGTCATTCTGACAGAAGAATGACAGTTGAACTCTTTGGAGAGGGTGTTGTACCCTACGGGTGGATACGTGATGACAACGCGATAGTAATGTCTCGTAGTGACCAAACATAGTTATGGTGAGCTTCCAAAGAGGAGGTTCATCAAGTTGGATTAAACTAGCTTGTGTTTGGTCTGGTAATGGGGTAGCTTGTGCAAAGTTATTACATTATCTACTTACGAGATATATCGCATGTTTTTGTTGTCATAATGTTTTACGCCCATTTTAATTGGACTGCATGCAAATGTTGCGGGACTGATGTTATTGTCGTATGGTTGCAGATGGTTCGCACCAGGACCACGCACGAGGTAGGTGGCTCTAGCCAAGGGGGAGGCGATGACTCCCAGCCACCGGCCTATGACAGTACCCTGCAGCAGCAGCCACCACCGCCACCTCCGCTTACTCTAGCGGATGTGATAGCGGCACTAGTGGGAGGTCATGAGGAGCAGACCGACCTGCTCCGCACGATCGTGCAGAATACGTCCCAGGCGGGGGGACGTCAAGAGCGAGGGCCTCGTGAGCCCCACGAAGTGTCGTACTCGGATTTCATGAGTACGCACCCTCCAGTGTTCACCGAAGCTGAAGAACCACTGGAGGCTGACAACTGGCTGCGGACCATCGAGTCCAAGTTTGGGCTGCTCCAGTGTACGGAGCGGCAGAAGACCCTGTTCGCAGCACAGCAGCTCCACGGTGCCGCTGGTGCGTGGTGGGCGAATTATGTCGCATCACGTCCGGCTGGCCGTGCCGTGGAATGGCAAGAGTTCCGGGAGGCGTTCCGCGCCTATCACATCCCTCCCGGAATAATGAAGAGGAAGTTCCAAGAATTTTTGGAACTGAAGCAGGGCGGGAGGAGTGCCCACGACTACTCCCGTGCCTTCAACCATCTAGCGCAGTATGCGTCAGACTACATCTCCACGGAGGAGAAGAGGGAGCACTTCTATCGGGGGTTACACCCCGAAATGAAGACCCACCTCGTACAATGGAACCGCGGCACATTCAACGACTTAGTCAATGCCGCGATCATGCAAGAGGATGCTCAGCGGGAGTTGGCAGCTGAGCAGCGGAAGCGCAGTGCTCCACCCAGCGGTGGGAGTGGCGCTCCCCAGAAGTACCGTATGGTGTATCGGACACCATCCGGGCAGCAGTGGCATCCACCGGCGCGACCTCAATGGTTCGGGGGACGTCCTTTTCAGTCACCCCCGTTCCGACCGCAGATGCCACCACCAAGACAGCAGCAGCAGACGGTACCCCAGGCGTTTCCACCGCCACAACGCGCCCCGGGATTCCGGCCACCGATCAGCGGGGGACCGTCCCGTTTCACCTGCTTCACGTGTAGCCAGGCGGGCCACTTCGCGAAGGACTGTCCCCAGGGGCAGCAGAGCAGCGGGCAAGCCCAGTTCCAGGGCGGTGCTCGAGGCCGACCTCCGGTGAAGAAGGTTGGTCAGCGGACTGGAGGCGTCCGCAACCTCGACAATGAGGACGCCCCAGAGGGAGATAACGTGCTGGCAGGTACGTTTACTCTCAACAGTCAAGCCATCGTCATATTATTTGATTCTGGTGCAACCCACAGCTTTATAAGTGCATCCTATGTGGCTAAGCATCAAATGCAAGTCTTCCCAACCGACTGCACTTATATGATCTGCTCACCGGGAGGGAAGATTTCCGCTAATATGATGATTCCAAAAGCACCTCTGTGCTTAGGTGGGAAACTATATCCCACCACCTTGATAATCCTTATGGGACAAAAGATTGATGCAATCTTAGGGATGTCATGGCTACAATACCATGGCGCTGTCCTAGAGACTCGGACACGGACGGTTCACTTAAATTCTCCATTCCACCGTCCGCATTCCATGGTGTTAGACACGCCAGTCCGGGAAGTTTTAGCGATTAATAACGCTGAAGCTCTCAAGTTAGAGGACATCCCCGTAGTCCGGGAGTATCCTGACGTGTTCCCGGATGATCTTCCGGGCATGCCACCTGAGCGGGATGTCGAGTTCAAGATTGAACTTGCACCCGGGACTACGCCCATATCACGGAGACCATACAAAATGGCTCCAAATGAGGCTGAACTGAAAGAACAGCTCAATGATCTGTTGAGCAAGGGTTTCATTAGGCTGAGTTCCTCGCCTTGGGGATGCTCGGCGCTGTTCGTGAAAAAGAAGGATGAAACCCTGAGGCTGTGTGTGGACTACCGGCCGCTCAACACCGTCACCATCAAGAATAAGTACCCACTGCCCCGCATCGACATATTGTTTGATCAACTTGTGGGGGCAAGTGTGTTCTCAAAGATGGACCTTCGCTCTGGATATCACCAGATCAAGATCCGGGCGGAGGATATCCCGAAGACGGCCTTCTCGACGAGATATGGACTATATGAATATCTCGTCATGTCCTTTGGTCTCACAAATGCTCCAGCCCATTTCATGTATCTCATGAACTCGGTGTTCATGCCGGAGCTGGACAAGTTCGTGGTAGTGTTCATCGACGATATCTTGGTTTACTCCAAGACAGAAGCCGAACATGCCGAACACTTACGGATCGTTCTTCAACGATTGCGAGACCACAAGCTTTACGCCAAGTTCAGCAAATGCGAATTTTGGATCAGCCAAGTGCCATTTTTGGGACATATCATCTCAGCTGAAGGCATTGCGGTTGACCCAAGCAAAATAGAGCAAGTGTTGAAATGGAAAGCTCCCACTTCAGTTCATGAAGTCAGAAGCTTCCTCGGGTTAGCAGGATACTACCGGAGATTCATTCCAAGCTTCTCCAAGCTCGCCAAGCCGATGACGGAGTTGCTGAAGAAAGGCACGAAATATGTTTGGAACACGGCGTGTGAAGGAGCGTTCCGAACATTGGTGAAGCATCTCACAACAGCCCCGGTGTTAGCTCAGCCGGATACAACAAAGCCCTTCGACGTGTATTGTGACGCGTCCGGTATTGGGCTCGGCTGCGTGTTGATGCAGGAAGGACGTGTGGTCGCTTATGGCTCACGCCAACTTCGGAACCATGAGCAGCATTATCCCACTCATGACCTTGAGCTTGCTGCAGTGGTTTTGGCGCTGAAAATGTGGAGGCACTATCTCCTGGGGAATTTGGTGCATCTCTACACCGACCACAAGAGCCTGAAATACATTTTCACCCAGAAGGAGCTGAACATGAGGCAACGGAGGTGGTTAGAATTAATCAAGGACTATGAAATTGAGATTCACTACCACCCTGGCAAGGCGAATGTGGTTGCCGACGCGCTGAGTCGGAAATCACATGTCCATCACCTCACCATTACACTGGTGGAGGAGGAAGAGCCAAGTTTATACTTGGTTCCTTATGGATCGCTGTACAACCTTGCCCTCATCCCTACTATTAGGGAGGACATCATTGCAGCTCAGAAGACGGATAAAGGCATGGCACATCTCCGGAGACGGATTGACAATGGGGACATCAAATGTTTCTGGAAACATGATGAGGGGACGCTGCGGTTTAATGACCGCATAGTCGTACCCCGGGATATGGAGTTGAGAAAGAAGATCCTCGACGAAGCCCACTTGTCTAAATACTCCATTCATCCGGGCAGCAACAAGATGTACCAAGATTTGAAACAGAAATTTTGGTGGACACGGATGAAGCGGGAGGTAGCGAAGTACGTATCCGAATGTGATACATGCCGACGAGTGAAGGCTGATCACATGAAGAAATCAGGGTTGTTGCAACCCCTGAAGATTCCGGCATGGAAATGGGAAGATGTGAGCATGGACTTCATTGTGGTATTACCCCTAACATCCAACAAGCATGATTCCATATGGGTAATCATTGATCGGTTAACCAAGACGGCTCACTTCATTCCGGTGAATACACGTTACAATGCCGGCAAATATGCGGAGCTATACATAGCGAAGATTCTATGCCTATACGGGGTACCCAAGACCATTATCTCAGATCGAGGTGCATTATTTGTATCTCGCTTTTGGGAGCAGCTACACGCTGCATTGGGTACTAAGTTGATCAGGAGCTCCGCTTATCACCCTCAAACAGATGGCCAGACAGAGAGGGTGAATCAAGTTCTGGAAGACATGTTGAGAGCATGTGCCATCCACCATGGTAGGAACTGGGATGATCACCTACCATTGGCGGAATTCTCGTACAACAACGGCTATCAGGCGAGTATCAAGATGGCACCCTACGAAGCTCTCTACGGTCGTAAATGCCGCACCCCACTAAATTGGTGCGAGTCTGGTGAAAGGGTCACATTCGGGGTTGATGTGGTGAACGACGCCGAAAAGCGCGTTCGGACCATTCAAGCCAATTTGAAGGCCGCTCAATCCCGACAGAAGAGCTACGCTGACAAGAGGCGTAGACCGTTGCACTTCGATGTCGGGGAACACGTGTACCTCCGCGTGTCTCCAATGAAGGGCGTGCACCGGTTCGGTGTGAAGGGGAAGCTCGCTCCCCGTTTTATTGGACCCTACGCTATCACCGAGAAGTGTGGACCAGCGGCGTATCGATTGGAACTACCGGCATCTCTTGCGGGTGTCCATGATGTTTTCCATGTTTCGCAACTGCGAAAATGTTTGAAGCATACAGCTGCTGTTCCTACCGAAGACATCGGCGAGTTGAAACAGGATTTAACATATGATGAGTATCCGGTGGCCATTCTTGATGAGAAAGCCCAAACCACGCGTAGCAGAACGTTGGGGTTCTACAAAATACTCTGGAGTAACCACACCGCCGATGAAGCGACGTGGGAGAGCGAGGAGTTTCTTCGCTCAAATTACCCGGAGTTCATGGCTTCTCAACACGGGTAAGTCCCTATTACATCGCTATCTCTTCTTTTGGTAATCTCGGGACGAGATTCTTTTAAGGGGGGAGGGATGTAAAAGCCCAAGAAAAGGGACATGCAAAAACTTTTTCTTCACCTCACAACACCACAGTTTTTATTGTGGACACCTTAGGAAATGTTGTGAAGAGCAAGTAACCTCCATCAAAAGAATGATTAGAGGGGAAAGCCTTCACTTTCACAAGTAGTAGGGTTTCTACACTTGAACATGAGAGGTTGAGCTCACCCCTCGAATTTAAAAAGTCTTGGGAAGGTTCATTCCAAAGCTCATGCAAATTCAACACTTTTTGAGGCACATTTGGGTTATTTCAAAAAGAGGCCAATTTGAATGTAAATTCAAATTGCAGCAACTTTCAGCATCCAAATTCAAAAGTTAGCTCCATATCTATACTCAGCACATTTTTCTGAGTAAGCTCACCAATTTTCATCTCCATTGGAGCTCATCTTGTCAAGAGCTAAATTTGCAAGAATTCAAAACTGAATTTGAATTTCAGTTTAAATATGAAGCACATTTAACCAAACAAAGTTTGAATTTGAGAATTCAAATTCAAACAAAGACTTGGGAGCTAAGTCTCACATTAAATTGTGAGTAGCTGGTGGGATAATTAACAAAAACAGAAAAGAAATATTAGGGAAAAAGAAGAAAGGGGGAGGCCCACAGGTCAGTGGCACACATGAGGGGCAGTCGGTTGCTGCAGCCGACCCCGACTTCGCGCGCAAGCCAGGGAACGGCGGCGAGCCACCGAGGCAGCAATCGGCCACCTCACGGTGCCAAACCGCGGCTTAAAGGCCAGCACACAGCCCACGCCGCCTTCCTCCTGCTTTCCAAACGAGAACCCCCCCTACCGAGCTCCTTCCTCGTTTCCGCGCGAGCACAGAAACGCCGCCCTCTCTGATCGCCGGCGTCCGGCCAGCACAGGCGCGCTCGTGCCTGACGAGCCACACAAGAAAGGACCGCCTTAAGGTGCTGATTCTTCTAGCCCCTACCGTTCTTCATTTCATGGGCTGTCGAGGGAGTATTTCGCCGGGAAAGCTTCGGGTGTCTTGAGACCGAGCTCCCACAAAATCCCAAAATTCGTGGGGGTTAGCTCATCACCGGGCAAACCGAGTCATGCACAGGCTCTATACACGGCCACGACCACCTAGGATCGAAAACCAGTAAGAACCGTGGGCTAGGTTTACGGTTCTTTGAAGTTTTCTGAAGCACAGCCGATATCAGGCCTAGGTCGCCGATGAGGTCGTAGTTACCGCCGTTTTCACGGGGATCGGTGTCCATGCCCGTGACCAGCAGGTGTCAGCGGAGCTCCCCGAGCAAACCGCATCGAAAAAGGTGCATGGGATGCCGAGTTGGACGTCGCCGGTGAGCTCCCGGCCGCTGTTGCCGTCGGGAGCACTGTTCCGGTGGTTGTGAAGTTCTGGGGAAGGCACCACCGTGTTCCTCAGCCCGAGATAGGCACTGGCGGCGAGATTCAGCAAGCTCCGAGGACCGGAACCCCTCTCCGGCGAGAGCTCCGGCGAGCTTGGCGGCGGGGTCGCGCGGGTGGCTGGAGGAAGACGAAGGGGTAGGCCCCACGCGTCAGCGGCTGGAGATAAATGGGTGGGATTCTCTGTGGTCTGGGATCCAGTGCGGCCGCGCGGGAAGGAGTCTGTGGCCCCGTGTGGCTCGGCTCCAGCGGTCGACACGTGTGCGTGGACCCACCCGCAGGATTTAAACATTTTTGGAATTTCCAGTTTTAGTGCAAACTTTAGAACCCCATAACTTTTGCTAGGAAGCTCCAAATTTAGTGATTCAAATTGGGTTGGATTCATCTTGCCTAGCTCTGTCCAGATATACAACCCAATTTGTATGAAAACCATTAATTAATTCTGGAAAATTCTTTAAAACTTTTCAGCAAAAGAATTTTAGGGGGAGTTTGGTTCATCCAAAAATCCCCAAATTTTGCCAGAATGTTCTTTAGGACATTAGTAAGCCCCTGTAAAAGTTTCAGGCCATTTGGAGTTGATTTGGTCAGAGGAATGCAAATTGGAAGGTGCTGTGTTCATTTGAATGCGGAAACATTTTCAGAGAATTTCCAAAACATGGAAATTCAGTTCTGGGCAAATCTTAACTCCAAAAATGTTAGGAGAATTCATGCAAACTATATGAGCTATAATTGAAATTGTAGTTCATTAAGTTGGGCATGAACAGGGGTATTACCTCAGAATAAATTCTTCTTTGCTGATTTGCCAAGAGAATTATTCTGAGCAAACCACTCCATGAAAAGTGCTAATGTTTGGTCCAGGGAGTTTTCTTGTGACAAGGAACTCACACAAAAATTCTCAGCTCCATTAGAGCTCTAGATCACCCCTGTCCTGTTTAACCACTTAAGGGATTAATATGGAAAAGGGGGAAAACCACTTAGCATTTAACCATGTGATTAAGTCCAAGCTAAACCACCAACACCAGTTCATCTTTAAATTCTTAAACAAAGTTCCAGGTGTTAGAGGCTGGTTATTAGGACTAATAGTAGAAGTCTTACCCTAAACTCACAGTTGCATCTAAATTAACATGTAGTGTTTCATTAACGTGTAGCCGTTGAAGAAGAGACTCCGGAAGTGCTGGACTTCCTTCTTCCGGACAAAGAACTAACTCCTGACCAGCAGCAACAAGGCAAGCCCCGGTTTGCATTAACCTTTTATAAGTCTTACTTTGTTTACATGGGTCATATGAAATATGATTGTGCTTAGGTATAGGATGGATGGAACCCCACTTGCATAACCAGAATTTTTCCCTAAGAGTGAGGGTAGTGTCTAAGACCTCGAGTAGATAGGCTATGCTTAAAGATTTATAGGGCTTGGTACAAGTCGAGTAGTTGGAATCTACTCGCGAGATAGACTTGGGACACACGGGTTCGGTTGAGTGATGTGAGATCACTTTAGTAATGAAAATGAGACTAGGCAGGGGCTAGGGCGCAGCAAGAAGAAGTCTTGTGTGCGCAGCCCTGCCCGTGTCGATTGAGGACCGATCCGTGTGCGGCCCTGCTGAACAAGTATTGAACGTACCGAAGGCATATCGGATATATGGGCCCCGATAAACCGATGTAGCCTAAACCTCCGGGCGTCGAGGCATAGCACACCGATTTATAGGTGTAGGTTGAGGGCAGCAAGGTGGAAATCTGCCAACGGGCATAGAGAGATGCTCCGTGTGGGGAACCTCCTTCTCGTTTCGGTGCGACCAGTTCGACGTTTGGGCTGTTGGGTGAAAGGTTGTCCCGTACGACATCGAGTGAGCGTGCTGTGCAGCTCCACGGGTGGGCGTACGTGACGTGCTCTTTGGGTTTTCCCTGCAGGTGTATATCGAGTCGATTCGCCGTCCCTCACGGTGACAAGTACCACTTGTTCACTGCGTCGTAACATAGACTAATGAATGAAATGTTATGATTCAATATTGCTGTTATGATACAATTGTATTGCTACATGTGTGCCATCAAATATTGCTTACTAAATTTCAGCTTCATGAACTGTTAACTTGTTGCTAAAAGATGAACTAAGGATGAACTTGTAGGCGTGTCCCTTTGCTGCAACATTGCTATCCTATGTCATGGTACACCTCATGTAGAGTTTCATGCTTAGGTAAGTCGGTTAAGCCTTGCTGAGCCTTCGTGCTCACGGTTGCTGCTTAAGTGTTTTTCAGGTGAGGAGCCACCCACGGACTAGGAGTACGAGTCCACCAGCGAGGGTTACCCTCCGTCGGGGACTACGGCTGAGTGGGAGCCGTACACGCCGCGCTGAGCTGAGGAGTGCAGCTAGTGTGGGTTGCCCTAGGGCTGGGCAACCCCTTTTACTAGATAGGCGGGCGTGAGTTGTAATAAAGAAACTTCCACTGTGTAATAAAGACCCTAGTTTGTAACTGAGAAGTGTACTACTTTGTACATTCAGTTTGTTTTCCCATGTAATATAATGTGTTCTTACGACGTGTGCTGTCGGGTGTCGCATCGCGCGGCACCACCCTTTGCGATCCTGGATGAGCGGATTCCGGTCCGCCACAAAAACCATAAACTTTATACAAGAGAAATTAATCTCAGATCCCTGAGAAGTCATGCTCATGTCATCACTACCTATACATGCACTACTGTATACACGACATGTCATCGATTACAAAAGTTTGGGTTACGTCACCCTTGCTACCCTACTTGGCAACGGTAACCCCCTACTCGGAGTAGAACTCGACCTCCTGCGGGTCGTCTTCCTCCGGTACCTCTGCCGGTGGCTCTGGGTCTACAACCTCCTCTTCCATCTCGGGTTCTCCCATTGCTGGAAGACCCAAGACCACAGGTACGGCACCTACCACCTGTATGCCCATTACCGGAGGTACGAGGTCCTGCAACGCGTGCACCCCGTCCATGGCCTGGTTGTAGTCCTCTTCCCAGCCTTGCCCCTCCTCAATAGCGTTGTCCCGCTCTTGAGTAAGGACCTCGTTCTGCTGGGTCAGAGCCTGCACCTGTTGTTGCAAAGCCGTGATGTCGACACGGCTTTTCCTCTTCGCCTTCTTCAGACGATGCAACTGATTATGTTGTTCGTTCAGTCGCTTAATCGTCGGAAGGAGCACATTGCGGAGTGCACTATGAGCACTCTCGAAATGGTCTCCATGGCTGTTGCTCTCCTTGAGCTTCATAGCGAGACACTCCGTATGAACAGCTTGGCTGTCCATCACGGCCTTTCCCGCCCTTATCTGGAGACTGAGGTTTGCCTCCATGGGGTTGTACCTTGGACAACCCGGATCGGTTGCCTCCATATACCTCCCTTCCCACACGTGATTACCCCGTCCCTCCACTGGAACGAGCGCATATGGAGTTCCCTTCATAGCTCTCACGTGTAGTTGGCAGAAACGTGACATGGTGTCGCGCGCTGCCACTTGCCACATTCCCTCCGGTTGTCTACCCCTCACCGTAACGGTGAACGGCGCCCAACCGGGTGGCGTAGGTCCTGCAGGAACTTTGACATGGATCGTCCATGTCTTGTTCCCCTCCTCGCCTTCTTCTTTGGCAAACTACTGCGGCATCTTGTGGTATCTGAAATATCGAAGCATTTTCCTCAAGGATTCCGGTAGCCGCTGTAGTGAGAACAGTGAGATTCCACCCACCGGTTCTCGAACTGTTTATCCGCTGTCATCTGTAGAAACATATTTGATAAATGTCAAATATTTATTTGAACAGTAAATCATTGAGTTATAACATAAAACATGTCATTGAACTCATAAAACTTGGAAACATAGTTCAAATTTATACAAATTTGACTGTCGATCTGCTGTCCAATCACAGCCTTGACCAGTTTCCACTTCAACCTGATTTAGACCAAGCTAAAGGCAAAACCGATTCTGGAGCTCAACATCAAAGTTGAATTTAACTTCAAAATATTTCCATAAAGTATTTGCTTGGCCTAAGATCTGTCCTGGTTCAAAAGTTATGAAATGTCAAAGGTTAATAGAATTTCTGGAGACAATTGGACAGCACCTCCCTGCTCGAGGTACTGATTTGATCCAAGAATTCCAGTTAATTCTGCCCCCAATCTGACAAAACTTTATGTTACAAAGTTGTAACCCATATCATGAACTTTTCAGAACTACCTAATTTTCTATTTTTGTATTTTTATGCAGGAAGTTATGCTCAATTTACAGAGAGTTACAGAGAGTGTTTGCTCTGCCCTGTTTTCTGGACAGTTTCAACTCTACTGCATTTTTCGATTGGTTAGAAGATGAAACACCTCTGGACCTCAACAGAAAAGTTGTAAATCTCTTCCAAATATTTCCAGAAATGTATCATATGAACCCAACCTCGAAAGAACTCAACCTCTAACCTCTGATTAACTTCAGCCTTAATTAAGATGAAAACAGGGGACTCTGTCCTTAGTATCCTATAAGTTGAAAACCTGTTAACTTTGAATATCCTGATTAAGGGAAGGAGTTACATCAAGTTTTAGTACTCTGTATTAAAACTTACAAGTTTTACAATGATGTTGTTCATTTAGTGGAGTGTGACGTCGATGCGTCACCAGAGCATGTCGGTACTACGTCCTCTCAAAGAAAAACCTATACCGAACTTAGCCGGCTTCGTTATTTCAGTGGCACTAAGCGTCACTCGCACACGGATGCTACACGTCTACCGTTTCATGGTTATACTCCCTGCAGATAACTCAAACAATCGTCAGACTCGGCTGCACGCCGAGCCCGGTATCCATACAGTTTGTACACCCGGTCGTCATCACTCGCCCGGATGTTCTCAAACCAAACACGCCTTGAGCTACATGTTCACGTTACTGACAACGTGACAGGGTCTCCCAAATTGCCCAAAGCACGCCAGGGACATACGTTGCTCGAATACCCCAAATGACATGACGAGCCGTAGAGGATATTAAAGCGGGTCGGGTTACCTGCAACCCGTGGGGCTCCACCCTTCAGCTTGTGCGCACTGGTGGACAGCGCTTACGTGCACCCCCCAAGACATAAAGTGTCCCGAGATGCATGATTTTCCGACATAAGCAAATAGGTTAGTATGCCACTTTCTATACACTAATAACATCCTTATATGGGCTACTAACTCGTTCCTCACTGGATTTTTGAAAAAGATGACCTTTATAGTGCGTTAAACCTCAAGCAAGCTCTGATACCACGCTGACACGACCCTACGGTCTTGTCGAGCCAGGATCATGCTGAGGGGTGCTGCGTTGCACAGCACCGGATAACACACATCAAAGGTACAAAGCGGAAGCAAAGTTTTATGACATAAACCAGTGTATGAACATTTTTATAACAAAATATGTTCAGTCTACACTCACGGGCGTAGACTACGCATCGAGTTCACGTTCAGCCCGTGAACGTGTCCCCGCTAGCACGCACACACACTAACACGGTGGCGTGCACGACTCCCACTCGACGGGGTTCCCCTCCTGGGGTTCCGTCTCCTCCTCGGGAGTCCCTTCCTCATAGAACCCTGCAAAAGCTTCAAACACAAGCAGTGAGCACAAAGGCTCAGCAAGACTGACCCGTCTCTCCTATACATGGAACTTCTACATGATGGATGATAGGTTACATGAGGTAAAATAAGTTGCAAAGGACTCGCCTAATTAGTGGAACCTTGCTTTCAAGTTTTAGCAGCAGGTTGTGGAGAACCTTACGCTAAGGCACATGAGAGAGCCACAATCAAACAAGAAACATATTTCTCTCATGTACTTTGCCCAAAGTTGAAAAGAACTTTAGTTAGCTCTAAAACTACAACAAGACATTAACAAGCAAAGTAGGTCTTTCAAATCAGCAAACTTTTATCATGTATCCAGCCTATTGTTTCTACATCATGGTACAGTGAACAAGTGGTACTCACTGACCGTGAGGGACGGCAATTATAATCGATTTACACCTGCAGGGTTACCCGAATAACCTGTCACGTACACCCGTACTCGATGTTGCCTACAGCAACCATCACGGACGTCATACGCGACCACCTTTCACCCGTCAGCCAAATATTGAACCGGTCCTATCGTCCCGAGCAAGAGGTCTCTGCACGCGCATCTCAGTGCCGCCAGCCGATTTACACCTCAAGCTCTCGACCTACCCTCTGAACGACAGGCAATGCCTCAATACCCAGCTACCCGAGTTACATCGGTTTCCCGGTTCCCATATAGCCGGTAGGTCTTCGGTACTGTTCTAGCTTGTTCAACAGGCCCACACATGGCTTAGTCCTCAATCGACACAAGCGGAGCTATAGCACCCAGGCCCCAAAGTCCTGCTGCCCTTACCCTCCGCTCGGTCTAATTTTTCTTGCCAGGTGTTTCATTTGCTATTTTTACCCGAGCGATGTGCCTCTAGCCTATTCTCGCGAGTAGTTCCAACTACTCGACTTGTACCGAATCCTACTCTGTCTTAGCATTGCATTGGCTAATGAGGTTTTCAATACTAATCCCAACCCATGGTTTTCTTGGCTATGCATTTGGGTTTCAAACAAGACTCTAATGCAAAAGATAAGTGGTATTCAAAAGAAGTGCTCAAAACAATAAAAATTTATAAAAAGGTTAATGCAAACCGGAGCTTGCCTTGCTGCTCTTGGTTGTAGGCTAGCTGCTCTTCTGGAGTGACGAAGTCTAAGACTTCGGGTTCGTCTTCAACCTTAGCGACTACATGATATAACAAGTATATGTATTAATTAAATGCATTTGAATTGAATTTCAACTTGTGAGGATTATAAGCCTTACTAGAAACACCCAATGACTCTGAAATTTTTACTGTGGTTTGGTTAAAACTTAAGCAGAGACTTTGCCAAGTTTTACTTGCAGCAAAGCTCATTTGAGCTCTCCACAAATAATTAGGTACTTGACCTTAATTGGAGCTCTTAGGGTGTTCTAGGGATTTTCATGGAGCAAGCCATGACTTTATGAAAACTAGATTTTTAGAGGGTTCTAATGAAGTTTGTCTCACTTAATTTGATGGTTCCTGGCTAAAGATATGAGCTACACAATTTCAGAGAAATTCTGAAAAAGGTTTCTAGACATTTTCTATTTTCTCTGGAACAGTTTTATTAATCACACCATTAGGTGGATCAAATGATCTCAAATGGATCTGAAATTTTTATGGTAGTTCAGAGACATTTTGGTGAACATCTCAGCAAAAATTCAGAATTTTCCTCCAAATGGTTCTCCAATTAAATTCTAAACATTTTAAATTTCAAAGAATTAATTCTGGAGAACTAAGGATTTTCATGAAGTGAAACTTGATTTGCTGGACCGTACTCAGAGATCTGAATCCAACAAAATTTGGTTCACTCAATTTTGGAGTTTCCTAGCCAAAGTTATGTGGGTTTGAAGTTTGAACAAAAATCTGAAAATCAGGAAAAAGTTCAAACCGCTGCGCGTGGGACCGGGCTACGTGTCAACTCCTCATCGGTCGACACACGTGGCTACTGAATCCTTTGCGTGCATCCGCACCCGATCCGGTGCCACAGCAGATCCCAGTTTAAAATTTCAACCGCTGACAGCCGGGACCCACCGGGCTTCTTCTTCCTCCGGCTGCCTTTCGCGCGCCCGCGCGCTCAGCTCGCCGGAGCTAACTGCCACTCGCCGGTTCGCCGGTTCCAGCCACCGATCTAGCTTAAGTTCGCAGCCAGGGGGTTTGCGACGTCGAGGAATGTTGTTGTGGGGTTATCTAGGGCATCCGGTAACCGGAAGATGGCCGGCGACGTGTGGCGGCCTCGGTTGAGCTTCGGCAGCGTCGGCCGGGGTCCTTAGCCCGCCAAAACCTTGACCACATAGCTCTACAGAACCAGTACACCTCTAGGAAGCTCGACAAGGCCTCAAAGGTGCTCATAAATTGCTGCAACTGGGTCGGCATCGTGCAACTGATTGTATCCGCCATGAACGCCCTTGATCGAGCTCAAAATCCGTCGTTCCTAGTCGGTTTCATGCAACGGATGCTAAAAGGATTCTGATCGCCGGCTAGTCCAGCACCTATGTGCCAATTTTGATAACCTAAGAAGGATTGGAGAGGGGGGATTTGAAGAAATTGTACCGGACGTTCGCTGTGAAGCTGCCGGGACAAAATCTTCCAATTGGTCGTCGATACTGCACGGCGTGGCCTGAAGTTTGGTTGAGAGCAGCACCAACACAGCGCGCTCCTGTGGCCTTGATCGCTTGACTGTGAAACCCCCTGTGGAGGGCTGTCCACGAGCACCCGACCATCATCTGAAGCTAGGTCGCGGCGGAGCAGACTGTGGAAGGGCAAGGTAGGCCGGAACTCGCTCGTTTCCGGGTCGGGGAGGTGTGTGCGGAGCTCAGGGTGTGGTTTAGCACCTCGGGGAGGAGAGGGCGCGAATGTTTTGCCGTTCTTCCGATCAGGCCGAGCAGCAGAGGGAAGAGAGCTCGGCTCGGTGTTCACGCGAGGAGAAGAAAGCATCTGAGGCTTCGCTCGGCTGAGGGGACGTGATCAGGCTGAGGCACGAGGGGCACCACCTCGGGGAGCCAGCGCGTTGGGGCAACGAGCAGGTGGTGGCATGGTGGCGCACACGGGGAAAAACACTCGGTGGAGTTGAAATACAGGGACAAAGTCATTTGCTTCATGTGCAAGTTTTGATTTTTTCCCCTCAATGACATGTGGGTCCCACTCCCTTTTAACCTCTGAAATTAACTTCCTCTCACTGCTACAAATAGTAATCCCCTTAATACCCTCTAGGCTTTGAATTATCTACCACATGCCCATTTGGAATTGGTAGAATTCAAATTGTGAAGTGTTTGACCAAATTTCAGCACATATGCAGTTTGAAATTCAAATAAAGTTTGAAATAGCTAAACGTAGCTCATGTCAAGATCAACTCCAAATGGAGTGAAAATTGGTGTGTGAGCTCACAAAAATGTGCTGAGCAATAATATGCCTCCCACTTTTGAATTCATGGGATGGAAATAGTTTGAATTTGAATTTGAGTTCAAACCACCCTCTTTCTAGCTATACCCAAAAGGACTTAAAAAAGGTTTTGAATTTGGGTGAAACTTGGCATGGACATTCCTAGCAAGGTGTAGGAGTTTTTCATATGCCCAGCCCCTATATGATGCATGTGGGAAATGCCACTTTTGCATTTTGTGAGTTTGTTCTCTAATAATCATGTTGATGATGTTTACTTGCTCTTCAACCATGTTCATCAAGTTTCTTCAAATGAAGTGTGGGTGTGGTGATGAACACTCTGAGTATGTGTCAAAAACTTAGGCCCTTACATTTGAGTTGAACATCTTGTTCACAAATATGATTTTTTTTTGAACTTTCCATTGCACATGAGACTCCAAATATGTGGTTTTAATCCACCTCGGGTCCAAGCATGTAAGTAACCATAAGCTTGTTTACAAGATCTCTCATGTGTATTATCATATGTGGAAAAGGTTAAACAAGTCCCACTTCCTGAATTTGAATTCAACTTTATTCACATCTCAAGCCTTCCATTTACAAGTTTTTGGGACTTTTACATTCCTCTCCCTTAAAAAGAATCTTGTTCCGAGATTCGTAATTAAGAACAACATGGGGAGGACGACTATTGAACATAAGCCTCTAACAGCTCTGGATGATTGCGTTGTAAATATTCCTCGCTTGCCCATGTAGCTTCGTCGGATGTGTGATTCTCCCATAATACTTTGAAAAATTGCAGCGTCTGGTTTCTGGTCTCGCGAGTCTTTTCATCAATTATCCGGGTTGTATGCTCCACATAAGAGAGATCCAGCTTCAAATCTGCTATGCCTCCCGTGAGAATCTCCATTGGAATTTTCAAACACTTCCGCAACTGAGATATGTGGAAGACGTTATGAACTCCGGCTAAGGCTGCCTGTAACTCCAAACGGTATGCCATGGGTCCACGTCTTTCAATGATGGTGAAGGGACCGATAAAACGCAGAGCTAATTTTCCTTTCCTCTGAGTCGGTGAATTCCCTTCATAGGAGATACGCGGAGATATACGTGGTCCCCAACATGGAAGTCCAGAGGACGACGTCTCCTATCCACATAGCTCTTTTGTCTGGACTAAGCGGCTTTAAGATTTGCTTGAATAAGCCTTACCCGCTCTTCAGCTTCATTTACGAGATCAATCCCATAAATCACTCTCTCGCTAGATTCACACCAGTTCAAGGGTGTGCAGCACTTCCGGTCGTAGAGAGCTTCGTACGGTGCCATTTGGATGCTCGCTTGATATCCATTGTTATAAGAGAATTCCGCCAACGGTAGATGATCGTCCCATCCTTTACCGTGGTGAATGGCACATGCTCGAAGCATATCTTTGAGAACTTGGTTCACCCTCTCCGTTTGCCTATCGATTTGAGGATGATATGCAAAGCTTCTAATCAATTTGGTCCCCAGTGAGGCATGTAGCTGCTCCCAGAAACGAGCAACGAACAATGCACTTCGATAGGAGATTATCACCGGGGAACTCCATGTAGGCACAGTATTGTTGCAATATACAGCTCCGCATACTTCTTGGCATAGAATCCCGGATGTGCCGGGATGAAATGCGCTGATTTGGTTAACCGATCAACGATTACCCAAACCGAGTCATGCTTATTAGCCATGAGAGGTAGTCCAACAATGAAGTCCATACTAATATCCTCCCACTTCCATGCTGGAACACTTAGCGGTTGCAAGGTTCCCGCTTTCTTCATGTTGTCGGCTTTAACTCGCCGACACGTATCACATTCTGATACGTATTTAGCAATCTCTCGCTTCATCCGGGTCCACCAAAATTTAGTGTTCAATTCCTGGTACATCTTGTTGTTGCCCGGATGAATAGAAAACTTGGATAAGTGAGCCTCATCCAAAATTTTCTTCCGCAGCCTCATATCATGGGGTACGACTATCCGGTCCTTGAACCATAAGGTATCCTCATCATCTAACCGAAAACATTTCATCTCCCCGTTCTTCAACCTCCTTTTAATATGAGACATGCCCTTGTCTCGCTTTTGAGCTTTCATAACATCCTCTTTTAATGTGGATATGAGAGCTAGATTATGTAGAGCTCCATATGGAACCAAGTAGAGACTCGGTTCTTCCTCTTCTATCGGCGAAATGGTCAGATTATGAATATGAGACTTCCGGCTGAGTGCATCGGCAACCACATTTTCCTTGCCCGGATGATAATGAATTTCAATCTCATAGTCTTTGATCAGCTCCAACCATCGCCGTTGTCGCATATTCAACTCTTTTTGAGTGAATATGTACTTCGAGCTTTTGTGGTCGGTGTAGAGATGAATCAGATTTCCCTATAGGTAATGTCTCCACATTTTCAAAGCTAGCACCACGGCAGCAAGCTCGAGATCATGAGTTGGATAATGTTGTTCATGATTCCGTAGTTGCCGTGATCCATATGCGACCATGCGTCCTCCTTGCATGAGTACACAACCAAGTCCGATGCCGGACGCATCACAATAAACATCAAAGGGCTTGGTTGTATCCGGTTGAGGTAAAACCGGGGCTGTTGTGAGGTGTTTCACTAACGCTTGAAAAGCTTCCTTACACGGCTTGCTCCAATCATATTTGATGCCCTTTTTCAGTAGCTCCATCATAGGTTTAGAGATTTTTGAGAAGCCTGGGATGAATCTCCGATAATATCCCGCCAAACCCAAGAAGCTACGAACTTCATGGACTGATGTTGTAGACTTCCATTTCAGCACTTGTTCAATCTTGCTTGGATCAACAACAATGCCTTCCGCTGAAATAATATGCCCAAGAAACGGCACTTGGTTGATCCAGAATTCACATTTACTAAACTATGCATAGAGCTTGTGATCTCTCAGTCGTTGGAGCACAATATGCAAATGTTTAGCGTGTTCCTCCTCTGATTTGGAATAGACCAAGATATCATCGATGAATACCACGACGAACTGATCCAACTCTGGCATGAACACCGAGTTCGTAAGATACATAAAGTGAGCCAGAGCATTGGTCAATCCAAATTACATGACAAGATACTCATTGAGTCCATATCTTGTCGAGAATGCTGTTTTCGGGATATCCTCCGCTCGAATCTTGATCTGATGATATCCCGACCTTAAGTCCATCTTGGAAAATATCGATTCTTGGTAGTGGATACTTGTTCTTTATCGTCACAGCATTTAACGGACGGTAATCGACGCATAGCCTCAGCGTCTCATCCTTCTTCTTCACAAATAAAGCAGAGCAACCCCATGGTGATGAACTTGGATGAATGAACCCCTTGTCCATCAGATCTTTGAGTTGCTCCTTCAGTTCAGCTAATTCATTCGGAGCCATTTTGTATGGTCTCCAAGAGATTGGCGTGGTTCCCGGTATCAACTCTATTTTGAATTCCACCTCACGCTCCGGTGGTAAGCCTGGAAGATCTTCGGGGAACACGTCCGGATATTCATGGACTACCGGAATGTCTTCTAACTTGCAAGCTTTGGCATTACATACTTCCAGGACTTTGGAAACAGCTGTGCCGAGATACAGTGTATGACGCCCGTGAAGTGGAGAGTCTAAATGAAACTCCTGTTCTCGATATCCAAAACAGCCCTATGGAAATTTAACCATGAAATTCCCAATATGGCATCAATTTCTTAATCTTCGAGAATAATGAGGGTGGTAGGATAAATTTTTCCACCCAAACAAAGTGGTGCTCTAGAAACGAATTCATTAGTCGATATGTCTCCACCTGGCGAATGAATAAGGTAAGAACCTTTTGTGATAATTGTGGATATCTGATCCCGGATCACCATTGCCTTACTAATGAAGTTATGTGTTGCACCAGAGTCGAATAGAATGACAAACGGCTTGTCATTTAATGTGAATCTTCTCGCGAGGACTGGTCCTCCCTTGGGAAGATCATCGACTGACACATAATTAACAATTCCCACTTTGGACATGGCTGTTCTTTGCTGTCCAAGATCATTATTTAGAACTGGACCCGTAGACATCATGTTGCTGCTCGGTTCAGTTGCTTCATTGACGTTGTGTTCATTGTCAATTTGAAGTAGGATACCACTCGGTTCATCTGAGAAATCACCTTGATCATTTTCAACCTCTTCAGGGAAATAATATTCTGGTGCGCATTGTTCGTACTGAGGTGCATGAGAAATAATTTGTTGCTGCGGTCGAGGTAAATATAACCTCTTTGGAGTATCAGAGTCATCATACTCCAAGAATGACTGCACCTTTTGTGGAACCTCTCGACCGGAAGGTGAACGGATTACCCACCGATACTTCTGAGGCAGATGATTGCATTCATCCTGTGATGAGTCCCTCTCCCTCTTTTCTTTAAGGTAGAGATTGGAATAATACTCCTGAGTGATAGCACAACTAACAAACTCATCAAAATTCTTTTGGCTAACTTGAGCCAACTCATATCGCAGCCTAGCAGTCAGCCCTCGATAAAAATAATAACCCTTCATGGCTGGTGATTTCACATAATCTGGTACATATTGAGTCAAGCGATTGAATTCCTTCGCATACTCAATAACTCTCATTTCTACTTGTAGAAGATTCTATAATTCATCAAGACTTGTTTGCATTATGCCTGCAGGAACAAAACGAGCACGAAATGCATCCTGGAACTCCGTCCATGTGACATGATGCCCTTATGGTTGGATAGCAAGGTATTCTGCCCACCAGGCTCTATCAAATTTGTGAAGCTGCTGAGCAGCAAATAGAGTCTTCGAGAAGTAATCACATTGAATCAACCCAAACTTGGACTCAATGACACGTAACCAGTGATTTTCTTCACAATGGTCAGCCGCTTCGGAGAATACCGGCGGTTGTGTCGCCAAGAAATCCAGATAAGTGCTCGGGATTGGCTTGTGATATTGAGCTTCTCTATTTATTCCTTGCTGAACTAGAGTTTGGAGAGTTTCATTCATATTTTCCATAATTTCCGCCAATCCGGTTGGCGATGGCTCTTGTGATGAAGTCGAGTCATTCCCACCTCGACTCGAACCTCCAAGCTCCATTTGAGAATGTGCGCGTACCATACTGCACGAAACAAATTTTGAGTCAATCAAAATTCTATCCCAGCAGTAAGTAAATATAAGAAAACCATGAACATGTCATGAACTTTATGAAAGCATAACCACATTCATGTTTAAACAAATCTTAAGTACGATAAACTAATCAGCTTGACTACACAGACCAGTTCACACAAACTCCAAAATTTACTCAAGTTAACTACAGATTCTTCACTTGAGTTCAACACCAAAGTTTTAGTATACTTCAGTATCTTTACAATTATTGTTCATATGCCTCTAGATCATTTATATATCAAAAGTTATGATTTTCCAAATGTGACAGAATTCCTGGATAAAATTTGCCAGCATCTCCTCAGTCTGTGGCTAACTTTATCACAGTTGTATATGCAAATACAATAAGAATCTGAACAAGCTTTGAACTACAAAATTTTTGCACATTTCATAACCTTTCCAACGGTGTATCATAGGCTCCTTAAGGATTTTTCTACAGGAAGTTATGGCTGAAAAACAGAAAGGTCCAGAGAGGTTTTTGATGCTGTCCTGGTTCTGGACAGTTTGCCTTCAACTGGACTTTTCACCAACTTAACGTGTGATTTTGCTATGGTCTACAAAGAAGTTGTATAGCACTTGAAAATCTTTCCAGAACTGTATCATACACCTTAATTGGTTAAATCTACTTAGAGTTATTCTCTGTAAAGTCCAGCAAGAATTCCTGCCAGAAAACAAAGCACTCTATGTTTGAAAACTTTGAAGCCTAGTCATTCTCTCATTTGAATCTTAGCTCAAAATAAGAGTTCGGTAACTAATATTTGTTTCAAACTTCCATTTTTAGTTGAAAGTTAGTTTATGAATCATTTCTTCAAAGGGAAAAGGTTATTAAGTGTAGTACGGTGTTGATGCACCGTAAGAAACATGTCGGTACTACGTAGCCTCACCAAAGAAAATCCTAACGGATTATACAGGCATATCTGTATTATCAGTGGCACTAAGACGGTCACTCGCAAACGTGTACTACACGGAATACGTACGTGGTTAGTACCTGCAGAAGATCACTCAATAGTGATGCACTCAAGGGGTTGTTTTCATTTCAGGTAGGTCCATATTTAAAAGTAAATACATACACCCGTATCATTGCCATACGGCCGTGCTTGAGTTAAGCCACGTCTCAAGGTATGTGATCGTGTTTTTACACCACACGACGGGGAACCCGAGTAGAGCGCGAATGGGTCGTCACGGTTGGGAATTTTATCAACCTAACATATACCACCTACTGCCCTGCAGGGCACGCTGATGGCAAGCGCTGCGTAGGTCCTTCTAGGCTATTTCCAGAAGAACACACTATCGTGTTACCGACCACATGATGGGGTTTCCACTTTCTTGCCTAATGCATGCCAGGGAGCAGCGTTTCATATGAACTCAGGAAGATGAAGAGTCCAAGAGTTTCATATTGACGTCTCACATCAAGCTGTGAGACCTATCCCTGAACCACATTCCTCGTCAGGGGAGCTAATCGAAAGTGAACCGCTCTCGGTGGCGTTCCTTACCATTTTTTTACCCGAGCATAGGTGCGTCGTTACATAATAAAAATTCATAATTATAACAAGTATGTTAGTCATGCCACTTTAAGTAACTATACTACTATAGTCCTTATGTGGGCCTAATACTGTTTCCTCACTGTACTTAAGTTTTTGTCGTAATACGATCCTTATTCCGTGCGCTATTACCAATGCGGCTCTGATACCACGCTGAGAGGGCCCCGACCCGTATCATGGGGCCGTTCCACTCGCCTAGGAATCACATTGGGTGGTGCCGTATTATGCGGCACCGAACAGCACACATATAAGGAAACTGTATTACATAAATCAAAAGCGGAAGCTTATTAATGTTCTTTGTAAATACTTTACACAAATTAGCTACATCGGAAGTCTATAAACAGCTCACGTCAATTAACTAATGAGCACTCGAGAAGAGGTCCAGCCCGCGGACTCCTCTCGCTAGCAACACGAAGACATTGCAGCGGCTGCGTTCTCCATGTGTTACATGACTGGAAGTCTCCGAGTCTCACAGGACAACTTTCTTTATAAGTGTCGAAGTTAACCTGCAAAACCACTCATATAGCAAGAGTGAGCACAAAGGCTCAGCAAGACATAACCTTCTCTCCTAAAGCATGCAACTCTACATGAAGGGAACTTAACACATAAACATATAAGTTGTATAAAGACTCGCATACACGTTCATCCTTAACTTTCAGATTTTAGCCATCATAGTAGTGACCTTGCGTCACGCAACATTGGAACTCCACAATCAGACAACAAACGCTTCAATCCAATGTTACTTGTCCCAAGGTGGAAATTAACTTTAGTTTGCTCTATCTCTACTTCAGACAACGTTTTCATGCAATTCCAATAATCATAGCAGCAATTAAAACTTGCAAACTGTTCTCACCCAACTTGCTTACTACGTCACAACACAGTGAGCAAGCGGTACTCATAACCGCGAGGACAGTGATTCAAATCAAACACTACCCGGATAACTCGACACATACGACCGCCTCTGAAGACACAAATCTAGTATCCTTCATTATGTCGTATGTGGCAACCTTTTGCAGGACACCCGACTGTAGAACCAATCATGCTGTCTCGGGCTCATAGGTCTAACGAGACGATGTGGTATGCCTCTACAATCCAGTTAACCTGGTACATCGGTTTCCTAGGTCTCATATAGCAGTAAGCATCCGGTACACAACTCAATACTTGCTCAGCGGGGCTGCACACGCTTCGGTCCTTAACCGACACAGGCAGAGCTACTCGACCAAGACCTCATCTTGCCGCTGTCTAACCCTCCTGCCTGGTCTCATCTTCGGAAATATAAACTTTAGTTTGCCTCTTTTAAACCATGCCCGTGTGATCCCATAATATAGCTCGCTAGTAGATTCCAACTACTCGACTTCTACAGGATGACATACCCTATTTAGCACGGCAACCTTCTACAGCGGAGAGATTCTTCTACCCTTGACTCCAGGGTTCATTTGGTCATGCATTTGGAGTATAAAGCATACTTGACCTAATGCACATACAAACTCTAACCATAGTAGTGAACAAAGTAAAACCTTTATAAGCAACTTAAATGCAAACCAGAGCTTGCCTTGGTTTTGTAGGTGATTAAGTATCTATTCAGTTAGTGAAGATCACTTGAGGCTTGATCACTCGATCACCGCGTCTTTGAAATCCCACTTCACTTCCTTCATAAGTCTTCACGTATATGCTATACGTTATAAATATGCATATGTGTTTAATTGTAAAGCTTTTGCTAACAAGTTCTAAAGACAAGTTTAAAACTGGAACTCTGTTTAAGAATTTAAAATGACACTGGTTCTAGTGGTTTGGGGTTTGGGTTTAAGCACCGTGATTAAGTGATAAGTGTTTTTAATCACTTGTGTGTTGATCACCTAATGAGGTTGAACAGAACATTACTAATCCAGGGATCCAATGGAGCTGAAAATTTTCATGTGAGTTCCTTGTCACAAGAAAGTCATCTGGACCAAAATTTAAAATTTTTCAATGAGTAGTTCACTCAGAACAATTCACTAAGCATTTAGGCAAAAAGGAATTAATTCTGAATAAATTTGCCACTCTCATGCAAATTCCAGTGAACCACAATTTCAAACATAGCTCAGGGAGCATGTATGAATTTTCCTAGGAATTTTGGAACTAGTAATTGCCCAGAACTGAATTTCCAAGTTTTGGAAATTCTCTGGAATTGTTTCTGTATTTATTTGAACACAGAAACTTGAAATCAGAATTATCCTAACCAAATCAACTCCAAATGAGCTGAAATTTTTACAGGGGCTAACTAAAATACTAAAGAATTTTCTGGCACAATTTGAGGATTTTTGGAAGAACAAACTCCCTCTACAATTCTTTTTCTGAAAAGTTTTAAAGAATTTTGAATAATTAAATAATGACTTTCGCACAAATTGGGTGGCATATTTGGATATAGTTTTTCAATATGAATCCAACCCAATTTAAATCACTAAATTTGGAGCTTCCTAACAAAAGTTATGAGGTTTTAAAGTTTGAATTGAATTTGGGGATTCAAATAAACAGGGAAATGTTTAAATCCTGCGTGTGGGTCCAGGGCACACGTGTCACTCGCTGGAGTCAAGCTACACGGGGCCACAGGTTTATTTCCCATGCTGTCGCAGATGATCCAAGTCCACAGACGATCCCACACCGGTTTTCTTCCCACTGACAGCGGCCCGGCGCCATCGTCTTCAACCTCCGGACTCCCGCTCGACTCCTCCGCCGGAGCTCGCCGGAGTACATCGGAACTCGGTCGTCCATCCATCTCCCATGCTCAAACTTGCCGCCAGCCCCTAATTTCGTGCGCTGAACACGTGGGGAGGGTTTCCCCACACTGACGTCGGCTCTAACCGAGCTCGCGACGGTGCGGCGGCTTAACCGAGCTTCGGCGACGTAGCGCCGATGTGCTAGCCTGCCAAAATCTCGGTGGAGTGGCTCTACAGCACCAGTGATGGCTCAGGAAGCTCGACATGGGCACAAACTAGCCGGGAGCGGCGGCTACTAAGGTTTCACCGGGCACCCGAGGCGTTCCTCCATGGTTGAGCTCAGAAGAACTTGAAATAGCCTGCTCACAGTCGAATTCAACCTACGATTGTGAAGGAGATTGGATCGCCAACGAGTCTAGCTCATTTGTCCACGCTTTGGTGATCTCTAAGTGAGAATTAAGCGTGAATTTTGGAGATCCTTACCGAAGGGTCCGTGGTCGTGCACCGGGAGAAAAACTTCGAATTCGGCCGCTAGAGATCACCGCTTGAGCTGAGCTTCAGGGAGAAGCACCATGGTGGTCCAGCGCACCTATGAGTGTCTTTGCTTGAGCGTGAAACCCACTGTGGTGAGCTGTCCACGTGAGCTTGCTCGTCGGTTACCCTCGGGTTGCCGCAACACCCCCTGTTCTAGGGTGGGGAACGCTGGGAGTTGCTGGTTTTTGTGCTGAGGAGGTGTACGACGATCAATCCTTGCCATTTTGCGGTTCGGAGGGTGCTGTGCGCTTGGGTGCACACTTTCCCGGTTGGAACCAAGGCGGCGGCGAGCTCAGCTGTTATCGGGTGCGAGGAGGAGACAAAACACGAGTAGCTTGGTTCAGAGAAGAAAAGATCACGCCGAGGGGAAACGAGGCAGCTAAGCTGGTCGCCAGCACGAGGAGAGAGCGAGGCGGTGGCTTCGGCGGTAGCTTCGGTGGCGCCCTGCGAGTGTTTGATCCGAGCTCGTGTCTGAACAGAGAAAAAGAGAACCAACTCAAATTTGCAGATATTTGAGTGTACTGACCAGTGGGCCCCACTGTCCCTTTATCCTCTCCAAAATCTCTCAAATTTGGCACAGTACAAACTTCAACCATGAGGAACTCAAATTCAAAAGCCATTTAGCAAATTGACAAGTTTTACCTCAGTTTCAAATTTGAATTCAAATTTCAAGGAAATTCATAAGCCCCTTTGATATTCATATCAAAGAAACTCCAAACTTTCTCAAAATTTGCATTCTCACTAATTCAAATCTGAAGAATTTGAATATGCCATCTGATTTTTGAGTTGGCCACTGCAATTAAGAATTTTGAACCAACAGTTTGCAAATTTCTATTGTGGTTCCCTCATTTGAAATTTGAGTTGAACATCTAGTTCACAAATCTGATTTTTTTTGAAACTTTCCATTGCACATGAGACTCCAGATATGTGTTTTTAATCCACCTCGGGTCCAAGCATGTAAGTAACCATAAGCTTGTTTAGAAGATATCTCATGTGTATTATCATATGTGGAAAAGTTTAAACAAGTCCCATTTCTTGAATTTGAATTCAACTTTATTCACATCTCAAGCCTTCCATTTACAAGTTTTTGGGACTTTTACAGGGCCTAGACTGTATTTTACCCTCTACGCGGGGGTACCCGATCTGCAGGGTACCAACAGGTTTGAATATGGAAAATATGATGTCCCGCAGCCTTGATTTCCCTCCGGACAATACCTAGCATAATGGCCCATACGACCACAAGTGAAGCACGGATATCTCTCTGGTTCCTCGCTGACTTGTGGTTGGAGGCTAGGTACATATGGCTGTAGCGATGGAGCACAACCATCATCTGATGCTGCTGCTGGGGAGGTGGTGCAATTATTGATACTTGACCAACAATCAACTTCTGAGGAGTTGATCGTACAGGTGGCCGCCAAATTTCACCGGATTGCGTTCGATACACCAAACAATACTTTTGAGGCACATAACTTGTGCTGGCCTGCACGATATTACTCATTTTTCTCTTCTTTGATTGCCACTCGAGTGTCGGCTTTTCTTGTATGAGAGCCGCACTAACAATGTCGGTGAAATTGCCTTTGTTGAACGCGGCTAATTTCTCCTGTAATATGGCACTCAGGCCATTGAAGAAGTAGTCACACCATGCCTCTTCTATCACCACATATTTGGGAGCGTATTGTGGCAAATGGTTAAACCTTTTGACATACTCAAGGACACTCATGTCCTCTTTCTTCAATTTCAAAAATTCCTCCCACTTTTTCCTGATATCCTAATGGTATGTGACGAGCATGAAAGGCTTCACAGAATTCCGTCCATGTCACTTGATGGCCTTCCAGAATGGTGGTGAGATGTTCGACCCACCAATTTCCGGCAGCTCCATGAAGTTGTTGAGCAGCAAATAACGTCTTCTGATATTCGTCACACTCGAATACTCAAAATTTTGATTCCATGACACGAAGTCACTGATCTGCTTCTACAGGTTTGGTAGCTTCCATAAATATTAGCGTTTGAGTAACCAAGAAATCCAGATAAGGGTTCTGAGGTGGAACGACTTGTTGCATGTTTTGAAGCATGCCTTGCTGTACCAAGGCTTGGAGTAATCAAGAGTTCTCTTGAGTTGCTTCTTGGAGTAGCCTGGTGTTCTCTTGGTTAGACTCGACAACTAGAGTCATAAGATCCATCCATCCCGTGGATGGTGGTTCCGATGGTTCAGGGTGGGCTTGGTTCGGGTTCAGGTTTTTCCTAAAGTTCGGTTATCAAAAAATGAAAACCGAAATAGTACATACAAAAATAGAAACCGGTCCCACGGTTAACCGAGAATTTCAGTTCGGTTTTTGGTTAAACTGAAAAAACCAAGCCGGTGGGGCGGGCTGACGAGGCGCGGCGAACAGCCGGCTCGGGGCGACGAGGCACAGCACGGCCGGCTGCAGGGCGTGAGCTGTGAGGCGATGGCCACCGGCGAGGCAACAGGGCGCCAGGCGAGAGACCGACGGCGTGGCAGCCGGAGCGGGGGAGAGGCGGCGACAAGCGGCCGGCGCGGGGGCGAGGCACGATCGGCGCGAGGCAAAGGCCGGCGGCGAGGTAGCCGGCACGGGGGCGAGGCGTGACCGGCGCGAGGCGAAGGCCGGCATCGAGGCGACCGGCTTGGGGCGAGGCGGCGGCCGGCACGGGGTGAGGCGATGACCGATGCGGTGCGCGGGGCGCCCGACACAGGGGATGACGCGGCGACCGCGCGTGGGGCACGAGGCGGCAACCACGTGGGAGTGGCAAGCGGCATGGGGCGCGAGGCAGAAGCCGCGTGGGGGCGCGGGGCGAGGGGGCGGGGTGGGCCGGTGGGTGGTGGGATTTAAGATGGGCCAGAGATGTTAATTTAATGGGCTAAATTCAGTTAACCCGGTTAACCAAAAATAAAAATCGAAACCGAAAAAACTTTGGTTTTTACATAATCCTAAACGAAATATGTTCTGTCCTTGTCAGTTCGGTTAGTTCAGTTTTGGTTCCGGTTAGTTCGGTTTCGGTGTTCGGTTCCGGTTTTTTTTGCCCAGCCTGACTGACGGTGGAGTAGAATCATCACCGCCTCGGCGAGAGCTTCCGGCCTTACTCGAAGAACGCATACAAACCATACTGCAAAATAAATTTCGAGATGAGTCAAACATGAATTCAGCAGTATGTGAAGCTAAGGAAAACATGAATTATTTCAAAACTTTATGAAAGCAGTAACAAAATTCATTTTTACACAAATACTTAAAGTAGGCATAACCAGTCATCCTTTCTGTACAGAACAGACCTTTATGCACTAAATCCAGATTTTGGTCCGGATAACTGCATTTTCATAACTCAAGTTGAATACCAAAGTTAACGTTAACTTCAATATATTTCCAACGAGTATTTATATGCCTCCATATCATTTCTGCATCAAAAGTTATGACTTTCCAAAGTTGACAGAATTCCTGGATAAAATTTACCAGCATCCCCTTTGAATGTGGCTGATTCACAGTTGTATCTGAAAATATAATATGAATCTGCACAAACTTTGAAATGCAATTTATTTCACATATCATAACCTTTCCAGCGGTGTATCATAGGATCCTTAAGGATTTTTGTACAGATAGTTATAGCTGAAATACAGAAATGTCCAGAGAGGTTTTGCTTCTGTCCTGGTTCTGGACAGTTTGCACTCAACTGGACTTTCCACCAATTTGGCATGTGATTTTTCTCTGGAGGTCTACCGAGAAGTTGTAGAGAACTTAAAACTCTTACCATAACTGTATCATCCACGTTTATTTGGTAAAGCTACTCAGAGTTATGCTCTGTCAAACTCCAGCAAGAATTCCTGCCAGAAACAGAGTACTCTGTTTTGAAACTTTTGAAGCTTAGTCATTCTCTCATTTGAATCTTAGCTCAAAATAAGAGTTCAGTAACTAATATTTGTTTCAAACTTCCATTTTTAGTTGAAAGTTATTTCATGAGTCATTTCTTCATAGGGAAGAGATTATTAAGTTTAGTACGGTGTCGATGCACCGTAAGAATCATGTCGGTACTACATTGCCTCACAAAAGAAAATCCTAACCGAATTATACCGGCATATACATATCCGTAGGTGGCACTAAGGTGGTCACTCGCAAACGTGTTCTACTCATGCTACGGTTTCATGGTGAAGTACCTGCATAAGTCACACACAATCATCGGACTCAGTCGCACAACTGAATCCGGCTCCATAACAGTTTCATACACCCATCTGTCGTCAGTCGCCCAGGTGTTCTCAAGCCAAACATGCCTTGAGCTACGTGTTCACGTTACCAACCACATGACGGGGTCTCCACCTACTTGCCTGCAGCACGCTGAGGACTGGCGTTGCTCACATACTCCAAACGACATGAAGAGTCATAGAGAATACATAAGCGGGTCAGGTTACCTGCCACCCGCGGGGCTCCACCCTTCAGCTTGTGCGCAGTGGTGGACAGTGCATACATGCACCCTCCAAGACATAGAACATCCCGAGATGCATGATTTTCCGACATAAGCACATAAGTTAGCTTGCCACCTTCATATTATGCTAATATAATAGTCCTTATGTGGGCCTAGTACTGTTTTCTCACCGTACCCTAAGTTTTTGTCGTAATACGATCCTTATTACGTGCACTATTTCCAATGCGGCTCGGATACCATGCTGTGAAGGCCCGCCCCGCCACGGGGTCATGCCGCTCGCCGGGGAATCACATTGGGTGGTGCTGTGCGATGCGGCACCCAACAGCACACATATAAGGAACACATATCACATAAATCAGATGCGGAAGCTTACAAGTATTCTTTGTAAATAATTTACATTAGACAACTACAGCGGAAGATTATAATCATCTCATGTCTCATATCTACACTAAGCACTCGAGAAGGCGTCCAGCCCGCGGACTCTTCTCGCTAGCAACATGAAGACATACGGCAGCGGCCGGGTTCTCCATGTGCTAATCGACTCGGAAGTCTCCGAGTCTCACTGGATAACCTCCTCATAAGCATCAATGTTAACCTGCAAAACCACTTGTATAGCAAGCATGAGCACATAGGCTCAGCAAGACTGATCCGTCTCCTCTAAACAGGAAACTCTACATGCACGACGGATTGAAACAGGGTAGCTGAATTTTCATAAAGGGCTCACCTACAGTTGATACTTAACTTTCAGATTTATAGCCTCATTTTTATGACCTTGAGCCAAGCAGCATCGCAACTCCACAATCAAAAAAGAAATGCTTTGTTACGATGCTTCTTGCACAAGGTGAAGTAAACTTAATTAGCACTATCTCTAATTGAAACATGGTTTCAATACAACTTAGAGCACAAACCTTATCAATTCATAGTAATTCACTTCAGTTCTTACTACGTCAATAACCAGTGTCCAAGTATGCTCATATAACCACGAGCGATGGTGATTCGAACCAGGACACGCCCGGACTGCACGACACGTACACCCATCTCCGAGTTGCCTGCAGCGAACTCGACCGATGTCATACGCAGCCACCTTTCCTAAGTTCATCCACACTGGACGTGGTCCCATCGACCCGAACAGCAAGCTCCCTCAAGGTACATGTGAAATCCCAAAATTCTAGCAGGTGGAGCTGCAAGTCACACCGAGAAAATGAGGAGGGAATTTAAATTTTTGAATACAACGGTGTGAGCTCCAAATGCTAAAGTAAATGTGCCAATGTCCAAACACGGAGACCTAAATCTACCATTTGGTTCTTCACACATCCACGGGTAGCCCGGAAAAATTTTCAGCTCATTTGGAAAAGATTTCCTATTTGTTGGAATTAAGACGGGAGACAATTCGAATTTGAATTCAAACTTCAGTTTCAAATTCTGACTTCACTGAAATTCAAATTTGAGAGCACCATTGTGTTCCTCATATTCCTTTTGGCTTATCCTCCAAGTTTGATCAAATTTGTTTTTTTTTGCTAGTTCAAATGGAATTGAAAAGAAAAGAAGAGGGGGAAGTGGGGGCCACTGGTCAGTAGACTTAACCCCGAAGTCAGTCTCCTCTGTTTTTCACTCGGGCAGCCGAACGAAGCGCGCGCCAGCTCCCGACCACGGCGCCCGACCGCCTCTCCACTATGCCACGTCCTGCTCGGGGGCTAAGAACGCAGAGTGAAGCGACGTGATCAACACGCCCCGGCCCACGTGAACCATTTCCTCGCTTCCCACCGTTCCCCCACACAGCCCGAAGAAAACAGCCGCTGCCCGACGCTCTCGGTTCCCCAGTGATCATGCGCTACAGGCGTTCTCGTGCCCGACAATCTACATGAAAAAGGATCGCTCTAAGGTGCTGAACACAACCGTGCTGACCTCCCTTTCTCTCTTGCACGATCGGTGGAGAATTTTGCCGTTTATTGCATCGATACTTATTGAACCGAGCCTCACCAAAACCAAAAATTCATAGTAATCACTCCACCAAAGCTTGTGCCGAGCTACCAACGTGTTCTAGATGTTCCCACGCTCCTCTAGCATCAAGAAACATCAAATTTCATCGAGTTTTGGTGCTGTTCTTCGAGAATTTCGAGCCGGCACCAATTTTCGCCCTAGGTCGCCGATGAACTCCTATTTGCAGCTACCCTTGAGCTGATTTGAGCTCATGGCGATGACAAGGGATCCACCACGGTGCTCTAGGAAGAAAAACCGAAGGAAATGATCCACTGTGGAGGGAGTTCGATGGCGTCGACGTCAAGCCTCCGCCGCTGCCCGTCTCCCAAGGGTTTATGGTGACCGGGGCCCTCGGTCGACTCATGGATGCGTTTCCCGTGGTCCAAAAGGGGGAGGTGTCGAGTTTGGGAGCAAGGGAAGGCCGGGAAGGCAGTTTTGTGGAGCTCGCCGGAGAGCGCCACTGATGAGGACATCTCTCCTTTGCAAACAATGCAAGGACCGATCACTAGAGCACGTGCACGGCAATTGGATCTCCAGGTACGTTCTAACCTTGTCAATTGTTTTTCAGAACTTACTCTTGTTTCCATGCATGTTTTATTGATTAGGAACAATGCAGAGGACCAGCAAGGGCTGGGAGGAGTCCAAGGAGTCAAGGAGGATGAGATAGGACGTGCACACCAAGGAGGAGCCCAAGTACAACTCGACTTCCACTCCACCTCAGGTTCTAGGAGCTGCCTTCACCAAAACTGACGTCCCGGACACATACGAAGTCGGATTTGGATGTTCTATATATGGTTGGAACCGTGATTTCATAAAGCTTCTAATGGAACCAGCCCCACCTCAAAATTCCTTCTAAGTTGACGGGAATCAGCGAAACAAATGGGCATCCAGAATCTGTCCGGTGCTGCGCCACCGCCTTTTGGGCTGCTGGCCCGTGTATCGTGTGGCAGCCCATTAGGGTTGCGTCCAGGGGTCTTGCATGCCCCTAAACTCCTTTTTATACAGCAGCCGTCACCACATTAGGGTCGGGTTTTGCTTAGTTACAATCTGTCATTGAACAGTGTCACCGATCATCGGTTGTGAGACCCCAAATTCGTGATCAATTCAGTTTTGATTGCAACTTCTCTGTTCTTGCTTGTGTTCTTGATTGCGCTTGCAGGGATAAACCTTCATGGCGAGGTCATTCGTGTGACAAGGGTGATAACCAACGGAGCAGTGGTGTAGTGATTGCGGGGTTTCGTTCGGAGCCTTGGATCATCAACGTCGAGATCTCCACCCAATCAAGTTTACCCTACCTCTTGGAAGATCGGGACTCATCCTCCTATCAATTGGTATCAGATTTCCAGTTTCACCATGAGGTATACTTGTGTGACCTTTAGATTTATTTATTTTCAGTCCTATCGTCCATAAAAAGCCACAAAAAAATTATTTCCCTGACCTACAACCCCCGCTCAACCTTTTGCACAATTTAGTTTCGGAGTCCGTAGTTCTGAGTTCGTGTCCTAGGTTGAGTCTGGTTGCTGGTTTAGATTTGTTTTGGTTCAGTTTTGTTTCTTCCATCCGCTGCCATCTACAAAAAAATTCCATCCACCGATTCGTTTTTGTTGCAGTTTCCACCACCACCAAAACCTGATTCGGGGTATCCTCCTTAAAACGGGCATAACTTTTCGCTCGTAACACCGATTGAGGTGCATTTTTTTTCCAGAAAGGTCTTGAAAAAGTCCACATACGATACACCAGCTACGCCGGTCATGGCATTTTCAAAAAAAATTGAAAAAATTAAGAAGGCCCTCGTTTCGAACTCCAAAGTTCCAGCACCAGTTTTTCCAATCGCTCCTGAATTTATGCCGATCTCATCTTTCATCGGTTTGAGTTAATACTTGGTGTTGTTTCTATTCTTGTGCCCCTGGTTAATAAAAAAATATCAAAAAAATAAAGAGAAAAAAAATATTTTGATTTCTACTAGTGCTTCGAGACAAAAACAGGGGGCTAAGGGTTTTTCTAGTTGTGCTATTTCTGTGTGAGTGCTGGATAATTGCTGATATTATCCTTGTTGTTCATCATCATTCATCCTCGTCCTTGCTTGTTGCCACAACTGTTGTAATACATTCTTAAGCCAGCAACTAGGTGAAATTCTTTGGACACTTATTCAGCATTGCTATCTGTTACTAACTTGTGTGCCACATACATATACTGCATTTGAGCCTTCCAAGCTCCACCTTCTCTCGAGCAGAACAGGTAACCTTTGCAATCACACCCACTCTCTGCTTGCTTCACACCGGTCGCCGTTGGCCACCTGCAGCGCTGGTAAGAAACTTGTAAGAGCGGGGTAAGACGCATGTTACTGATCAATTTTACACCCACTTCGGAGAGCGTAGTAATAGGGTTCTTCACGATCTTTTTGTCTTCATTTCTGTTTTGTACTAACAATGACAGGAAAGAAGCCTATGGATAAGACCTCTGGTTCTACACCTCTGGATGATGATGAGTGCGTGTCCCATATGGAACTAAGGGACATGATGCGGGCAACGACCGAAGCTTTCAACAATTACCAGACCACTACAACAGCCATCTTTCAGAGGCTCCATACAAGTGTTGCTGGTCTGACCACACGGATGGACGAGATGGAGACTCGTCTTCCCCAATAAGCTACACCCTCTATCATCCTTGATGGTGATGCACATGCTCACTACGACACAGAGGATGACTTCAATAACGATGAGGTTGATGCACAGCAGCGCCGTCGCCCTTGACGAAATCGTCAAGGTATGGGAGGTAGACCTCGTCCTCATGCTCCTGAACAAGATAATGATCCTTATGCTAAGATTAAGTTTTCTATTCCAACATTTTATGGATCTTATGATGCTGAGACTTACTTGGATTGGGAGATGACGGTAGAACAAAAATTTAGCTCTCATCTTGTTCCTGAGCGACATAGAGTTAGACAAGCCACTAGTGAGTTTAAAGATTTTGCTATAATTTGGTGGAATGAATTTGTCAATACACGTAATGCACCACAGACATGGGCTGCATTAAAAGAAGAGATGCGCGCTAGGTTTGTTCCTCTTTCATATAGACGTGATCTTCTTAAGAAATTGCAACGCTTTGATCAGGGTGACATGACTGTCCAAGAGTACTACCAAGAGTTGCAGAAAGGTATGCTTTGTTGTGGGGTAGTTGAGGATCAGGAAGACCAAATTGTTAGGTTTTATGGGGGCTTGCGGCGTGAGATCCAGGACATTGTTGACTACAAGGAATATCATTCTATTCAACGTTTATTTCAACTTGCTATGTTAGCAGAAAAAGAAGTCCAGGGTCGCCAACAGCAGCGGCAGAACAACACCTTCACGCCACGACAATTTCCGGTGCCATCCAAAGCAGCGCCCTCCTCGAGCGTACATGCTTCTACACCACCCTCCACGGGTGTTGTACGCAGCAGCATCGCACCTTCTACATCACGGGGACAATATAACAGCAAGTCCCAGATGCCTCCAGGTGTTGCAGCAAAGGCGGCTGCACCCAACACTTCGACAAGTCGCAGCCCCGACATCAAGTGCCACCGCTGCCAGGGAGTTGGCCATATGCAACGAGATTGCCCCAGCAAACGGGCGATCATTGCCACTGTTGATGGTGGGTATGTTAGTGCTTCTGATATTGAAGATGAAAATATTATTGCAACTAACATTTCAGGTTCGGATGATGGTGCTGAGGAGGTTCTTGGTACATCTGCGACAAACAACTATAGGACTTTGATTGTGCAGCGAGCTTTGAGTGCCACGGTTCGAGAGGACGACAACCGCCAACATCACAACCTTTTCAACATGTTTCTCGTCGTCAAGGACTGCCGTGTACATACCATCATTGATGGTGGTAGCTGCAACAATTTGGTGAATGTTGAGGTGGTCAAGAAGCTTGGCTTGACCACATGGGAGCATCCCCACCCTTATCACATTCAATGGTTTAACAACAATGGTAAGGTTAAGGTAACACAAACAGCAAGGATACATTTTTCCATTGGTTCTTATCATGATTTTGATGTGGTACCTATGGATGCTTGTTCTCTTTTGTTGGGACGTCCTTGGGAGTTTGATACTGATGCTATTCACCATGGTCGATCTAATAAGTATACTCTCATGCATAAGGGCAAGAAAATTATGTTGCTTCCTATGAGTCCCACTGTAATTGTACAATTTGAGCAGGAGAAAAAGAATAATGCTAAGCAAAAGGGTGTTTTCAATTCTGAAATTCAGCAACCTATTAAGTTGAAAAATCCTATTTTGCTTGCAACTAAATCTGATCTTGATGATTTATATGCCTCTAATGGAACTTGCTATGCTTTAGTGTGCAAACATGCTTTATATTCCATTTAGGATACATCCATTGTCTTGCCACCTGCTGTTGCAAACCTTTTGCAGGAATATATGGATGTTTTTCCATCAGAGATACCCCCTGGATTACCACCTGTGCGAGGCATTGAGCACAAGATTGATTTGGTTCCAGGGGCGAGCTTGCCAAACCGTGCTGCCTACAGGACCAACCACGACCAGACTAAGAAAATTCAGCGACAAGTCCAAGATCTTCTGGACCGCGGGTACATTCGTGAGAGCCTTAGTCCTTGTTCTGTTCCTGTTCTTTTGGTTCCAAAAAAAGATGGCACTTGGCGCATGTGTGTTGATTGTAGAGCCATCAATAACATTACCATTCGTTATCGCTATCCTGTTCCTAGATTGGATGACATGCTTGATGAGTTGAGTGGTTCTGTTATTTTCTCCAAGATTGATTTGCGTAGTGGGTATCATCAGATTCGTATGGCTTTAGGTGATGAATGGAAAACTGCTTTTAAAACTAAATTCGGACTTTATGAATGGTTAGTCATGCCATTTGGTTTAACTAATGCGCCCAGCACTTTCATGAGGTTGATGAATGAGGTTTTATGTGCTTTCATTGGTAAATTTGAGGTGATTTACTTTGATGATATCCTTATTTACAGCAAGTGCTGCAAGTCATATGATGAGCATCTTGAACCTTTGCGTGCTGTTTTTAATGTCTTGCACGATGCAAGTTTATATGGCAACCTTGAGAAGTGCACCTTTTGCACCGATCGTGTGTCTTTTCTTGGGTATGTTGTTACTTCGCAGGGCATTGAGGTGGACGAGGCAAAGGTTGTTGCCATCACGAGCTGGCCACTTCCGACTATGGTCACACAGGTTCGGAGTTTTCTTGGTCTCGCAGGTTTCTACCGGCGTTTCGTGCGGGATTTCAGCACCATTGCGGTACCTCTCCACGAGTTGACAAAGAATGGAGTGCCGTTTCGATGGGGACCAGCACAACAACAAGCTTTTGATGTTCTCAAGTTGAAGCTCACACAAGCACCATTGCTGCAACTTCCTGATTTTGAGAAGACCTTCGAGCTTGAATGTGACGCGAGCGGCATTGGCATTGGAGGAGTGCTAATTCAAGGAGGTAAACATGTTTCCTTCTTTAGTGAAAAATTGCATGGGCCTTCGCTGAATTATTCTACATATGACAAAGAACTTTATGCTTTAGTGCGTGTCTTGCAAACTTGGCAACATTACCTATGGTCTAAAGAATTTGTCATACATTCAGATCATGAGTCTTTGAAGTATCTTAAAGGACAAGCTAATCTGAACAAACATCATGCTAAATGGATTGAGTTCATAGAATCATTTCCTTACATCATTAAACATAAGAAAGGGAAAGACAATGTGATTGCCGATGCTTTATCTAGACGTTATACCATGCTGTCCCAACTTTCTCATAAAATCTTTGGTTTGGAAACCATAAAGAGGTTATATGCTACTGATTTGGACTTCAAAGATGCCTTTGAAAATTGTAGAGAGGGAAGAACGTGGCAAAAATTCCTGCTCCGTGAAGGCCTTCTCTACCGTGCTAACAAGCTGTGTGTTCCAGCTAGCTCCGTTCGTCTTTTGTTTTTGCAGGAAGCGCATGGAGGTGGTTTGATGGGACATTTTGGTGTTAAAAAGACAGAGGATGTGCTGGCCGCTCACTTCTTTGGCCACGAATGAGGCGTGATGTGGAGCGCTACGTTTCACGTTGCACGACATGCAACAAAGCTAAGTCTCGACTTAACCCACATGGTCTTTATATGCCTCTTCCGGTTCCTAGTGCACCTTGGGAGGATATTTCTATTGACTTTGTTTTAGGATTGCCTAGAACAAAGAGGGGGAGGGATAGTGTCTTTGTAGTTGTTGATCGTTTCTCTAAAATGGCTCATTTTATACCCTGCCACAAGACCGATAATGCTTCACATGTTGCTGATTTGTTCTTTAATGAGGTTGTGCGTTTGCATGGTGTTCCCAATACTATTGTTTCTGATATGGATGCTAAGTTTTTGAGTCACTTTTGGAGAACTTTATGGTATAGATTGGGAACAAAGTTGCTGTTTTCTACTACTTGTCATCCACAAACTGATGGGCAAACAGAGGTAGTTAATCGTACCTTATCTACTATGTTGCGGGCTGTTTTGAAAGACAATTTGAGGTTGTGGGAGGAGTGTTTGCCACATATTGAGTTTGCTTATAACAGGTCTATTCACTCCACAACCAAGTTAAGTCCGTTTATGGTAGTCTATGGTTTCAATCCTCGTGCTCCAATTGATTTGCTACCTTTACCACATACTGAAATTGTGAACTTAGATGCTACACAACGTTCTGAATTTATTCTTAAGTTGCATGAAACTACTAAGTTACAAATTGAAAAAATGAATGAAAAGTATCGCATTGCTGCTAGTAAAGGTAGGAAGGAGGTAAAATTGGAACCCGGTGATTTGGTGTGGGTTCATTTGAGAAAAGATAGGTTCCCGGATTTGAGAAAGTCCAAACTCATGCCACGTGCTGCTGGACCTTTTAAGGTTCTTGAGAAGATAAATGACAATGCATATAAACTTGAGTTGCCTCCCGAGTTTGGGGTTAGTCCCACATTTAACATTTCAGATTTGAAGCCATACTTGGGTGAGGAAGATGAGCTTGAGTCAAGGACGACTCCAATTCAAGAGGGGGAGGATGATGAGGACATCTCTCCTTTGCATACAATGCAAGGGTCGATCACTAGAGCACGTGCACGACAATTGGATCTCCAGGTACGTTCTAACCTTGTCAATTGTTTTTCAGAACTTACGCTTGTTTCCATGCATGTTTTATTGATTAGGAACAATGGAGAGGACCAGAAAGGGCTGGGAGGAGTACAAAGAGTCAAGGAGGAGGAGATAGGACGTGCACACCAAGGAGGAGCCCAAGTACAACTCGACTTCGACTCCACCTCGGGTTCCAGGAGCTGCCTTCACAAAAACTGACGTACCGGACACATACGGAGTCGGATTTGGACGTTCTATATATGGTTGGAACCGTGATTTCATAAAGCTTCCAATGGAACCAGCCCCACCTAAAAATTCCTTCTAAGTTGACGGGAATCAGCAAAACAAGTGGGCGTCCAGAATCTGTCCGGTGCTGCGCCACCGCCTTTTGGGCTGCTGGCCCGTGTATCGTGTGGAAGCCCATTAGGGTTGCGTCCACGGGTCTTGCACGCCCCTAAACTCCTTTCTATACAGCAGCCGTCACCACATTAGGGTCGGGTTTTGCTTAGTTACAACCTGTCATTGAACAGTGTCGCCGATCATCGGTTGTGAGACCCCCAAATTCGTGATCAATTCAGTTTTGATTGCAACTTCTCTGTTCTTGCTTGTGTTCTTGATTGCGCTTGCAGGGATAAGCCTTCGTGGCGAGGTCATTCGTGTGACATGGGTGATAACCAACGGAGCAGTGGTGTAGTGATTGCGGGGTTTCGTTCGTTCGGAGCCTTGGATCATCAATGTTGAGATCTCCACCCAATCAAGTTTACCCTACCTCTCGGAAGATCAGGACTCATCCTCCTATCAGCCACCGGCCGACTGTTGCCACGCGTGAGGAAGAAGGAGCTGTGGCGTGGGGCCTGCGCGCCAGAGTTTAAACTTTTCCTCATTTTACAGATTTAGTTCAAACTTCCTTTGCTCATAACTTTTGATAGGAACCTCCAAAAATTGTGAAATAAATTCCATTAGATTCCCCTCAGTGAGTACTATCTATGGGTGCATCCCAAGTTTTAGGAAAATCCTTGATTTTGGCTCATTAACTCAATTAAAAAAATCTTGTAAGAATTTTTACAGGAGTTCTATTTATTGGAAAATTCCCAAATTCGGGCAGGACATTCTTCCTCAAATCCTTAAACTCCAGTAAAAGTTTCAGATGCATTGAACTCAATTTGCTTGGCCAAATTTTGTTTCCATCTTCTATGTCTCTGAAAAATAGGAAAAATAACAGAGACCTTTTTCAGAGATTTTCTCCCAACTTATAAAATCCATATCTCTGACTAGGAAGCTCCAAATTGAGTGAACCAAATTTTGTTGGATTTATCTCTGTGAGTACTATCCCGTAAAACAAGATTCTGCTCATGAAACTTATTCTGTGTCCAAAATTAATTCCCTCAAGTTTAAACTGTTGGGAATTTTATCTGGAGAATTATTGTATGGAAAATTCTGAAATTTGGCTAGGACGTTCAATGGAAAATCCTTGTGTTACAGGAAAAATTTCAGATCCATCCAAGTCCATTTTATCGCCCTAATGGTGTGATTAAGTGAATTACCCTGAGAAAATAGAAAAATGTAGAGAAACATCTATCAAAATTTCTCAAATCTTGATTAGGGCATAACTTCCTCTAGGATTCTTCAAATTCCATGAGACCAACTCCATTAGAACCATATCAAACTCTAGTTTCCAGAAAGTAATTGTTTGATCCATGAAAATCTCTGGAAATCCTTAGAAGCTCTAGGAATGGCCAATTAGACTTTTATTTGTGCAGAGCTCAAATGAGTTTTGATTCAAATGAAATTTTTTCAAGCCACTGGTTAGGACCTTACCAAGCTACCATAAAAATTTCAGAGCCAATTAGGATGTATAGCTAGAGTTACAGTCTTTACATACTTAATTGAAACATTGCATTTAAATTGACATATCGTTACATTACTCACGTGTAGTCGCTGAAGGCGAGGATACCCCAGAAGTGTTGGACTTCCTACTTCTGGATGAGACCCTAACCCCTGACCAGCAGCAACAAGGCAAGCCCCGGTTTTGTATTTAACAAGTTTTATAAAGTTTTGCTTTCTATACATTTAGCTTGAGGTATATATGTGCATTAGGTGTAGGATGGATGAAACCCAAATGCATAGCCAGATTATTACAACAAGAGTTCATGCTGTGCTTAATGTTAATAGGCTTCGGTACAAGTCGAATAGTTGGAATCTACTCGCGAGTATAGGTTTCGGGACACACGGGATTGGTTCGAGCGATGTGAGATCACTGTAGTAAGAAAACGAGACTAGGCAGGGGCTAGGGCGCAGCCCTGTCCGTATCGATTGAGGACCGATCCGTGTGCGGCCCACGCTGATCAAGTTTGAATGTACCAAAGGCATATCGGATATATGGGCCCCGATAAACTGATATAACCTATACCTCCGGGCGTCGAGGCGTAACGCACCGATTTATAGGTGTAGGTTGAGGGCAGCAAGGTGGAAATCCGCTAACGGGCATAGAGAGATGCTCCGTGTAGGGATCTCCTGTCCGTTTGGGTGCGACCGGTTTGATGTTTGGGCTGTTTGGTGAAAGGTTGTCCCGTACGACATCGAGTGAGCGTGCTGTGCAGCTCCACGGGTGGGCGTACATGACGTGCTCTTCGGGTATCCCTGCAGGTGTATATCGAGTCGATTCGCCATCCCTCGCGGTGATTACTACCTCTTGGTCATTGAGTCGTGACGTAGGTTAACATATGTAATGATGTGATTCAATATTGCTGTTATGAATAACTTGTATTGCTACATGTGTTCCACCAATTATTGCTCACTAAATTTCAGATTTCATGAACCATTAACTTTTGGCTAAAAGATGAATTAAGGATGAACTTGTAGGCGTGTCCTTTGCTGCAATGTGCCATCCTATGTTGGTTATGTGCTGCATGTAGACTTTCATGTGTAGGAGCATCGGTTAAGACTTGCTGAGCCATCGTGCTCACGGTTGCTGCTATGAGTGTTTGCAGGTGAGGACTACCCCACGGACTCGGGGTACGAGTCCACCGGCGAGGGCTACCCTCCGTCGGGGACCACGGCTGAGTGGCAGCCGTACACGCCGTGCTGAGCTGATGAGTGGAGCTAGTATGGGTTGTCCATAGTGCTGGACAACCGACTTTTGATAGTTAGGTGGGCGTGAGTTGTAAAAATTTAGCTTCCGCTGTTGTAGACTCTGTAGATAAATGTAAACTGAAAGTTTGTACTACTTGTGTACATATTCAGTTTGTTTTCGATGTAATACCATGTGTGCCTTATGGTTTGTGCTGTAGGGTGTCGCACCGTGCGGCACCACCCTCTGAGATCCTGGACGTATGGATTTCGGTCCGTCACAGGCTGGTATCAGAGCTGCTTAACGGATAGCACACTAAATAAGGACGGTATTACGGGGAGAACTTAGTATTACGGTGAGGAATCGCTAGTATGCCCAAATAAGGACTATAGTAGTATAGTTACTTAAAGTGGAATGCCTAACATACTTGTTATAATTCTGAATTTTGATTATGTAACGACGCACCTATGCTCGGGTAAGCATGGTAAGGAACGCCACCAAAAGCGGTTCAATTTTGGTTAGCCCTCCTGACGAGGAAAGTGGTTCAGTGATAGGTCTTACAGCTTGGTGTGAGACGTCAATATGAAACTCTTGAAATCTTCATGTTCCTGAGTTCATATGAAACACTGGTCCCTGGCGTGCATTAGGCAAGAAAGTAGAAACCCCATCGTGTGGTCGGTAACGCGATAGTGTGTTCTTCTGGAAATAGCCTAGGAGGACATAAGCAGCGCTTGTCAGTGGCATGCCCTGCAGGGCAGTAGGTGGTATATGTTGGGTTGCTAAAATTCCCAACTGTGACGACCCGTTCGCGATCTACTCGGGTTCCCCGTCGTGTGGTGTGAAAACATGATCACGTACCTTGAGACGTGGCATAACTCAAGGACAGCGGTATGGCAATGATATGGGCGTATGTATATACTTTCAAATATGGATCTACCTGAAATGACAACAACCTTTGAGTGCATCACTATTGAGTGTTCTTCTGTAGGTACTAACCACGTATGTATCCCGTGTAGTACACATGTGTGAAAGACCGTTTAGTGCCACAATTGAGACGTATATGCCGGTATAATCCGGTTAGGATTTTCCTTTTGTTGAGGAACATAGTACCGGCATGTAATAACCATTTGCATTAAAAATAATGGTAACAAGGAACTAAGATAACCAAGTTTCAATATTTAGGACCCTGGTTGGGTAAAATTCAACAGTTGATTAGTTTAGCTCAAAGGGATGGAAAAATAGAGTGCTCTGTTTTGGCAGCAAGGTTGCTGAACTTTAATAGAGCATAACTCACAGGTTACTTAGTCAATGGGGGTGTGGAATATATTCTGGAAAGTAGTTTAAGTTCTCTACAACTTTGTTGCAGACTTCCAGAGCAGAATCAAAACTTAATCTGGCTGAAATTTCAGATGATTGTAAACTGTCCAGAACCAGGACAGATTCAAAAACTCTCTGGACTGTTCTGTTTTTCAAGCATAACTTCCTGTAGAAAAATCTAAAATTATCATATGATAAATTTTTGGAAAGGTTAGGAGATGTGTTACATCTTTGTGATTCAAAGTTTCTGCAGTTGCAGTAGGGAATTCAGCGGAATTTAGAGTTGAAAACAGCAACTTCCAAAGGAGGTGCTGTTGAAATTCTTCCAGAAATTTTGTTGACTTTGAATTATCATAACTTTTTAACCAGAGCTGATATGGGGGCAAATAAATAATTGTTGGAAATATACTGAAGTTAAATTTAACTTTGTTATTCAACTTGAGTCATGAAAATGCCATGTACCAGGTCAAAATCTGGGATATGTAGAAACTGTTCATTCTAGGCAGAGGGATGGACAGTTGAACTCATGTGAGCGATTGTTGTACCCTAGGGGGTTTGATTACTTACAATGGGGGTAGAACATACTCATGAGTTGTTATCTTCAACTAGTGAAAGATTTGAGTATATTTGCTACTTAAGTTTCTTTTGCTAGAGGCCATGTTGTGTCGTATTGAAGATAAAGGGTAGTATACGTGATGACAACGCGATATTAACGTCTCATAGTGACCAAATCTAGTTGAGATGAAGTTCCAAAGAGGAAGTCCGTCAATTTTGGATTTCACTAATTGTATTTGGTCTGGTAATGGTGTAGTTTGTGCAAAGTTATTACATTATACATGTACGAGATGTATCGCATGTTTACTGTCATTATGTTTTTACGCCTATTTTATTGGACTGCATGGAGTAATTCTGTGGGACTGATTTTATTGTCCTATGGGTGCAGATGGTTCGTACTCGGGCCATGCATGAGGTTGGGGATCTAGTCAGCAGGGGGTGATGACTCCCAGCCACCTGCCTACGATAACACCCCGCAGCGACAACCACCACCGCCGCCTCCGCTTACACTAGCGGATGTGATCTCGGCGCTGGTGGGCTCTTGTGAGGAGCAGACCGATCTGCTCCGCACGAACGTGCAGAATACGTCCCAGGCGGGGGGGGGGGGGGAGTGTCAAGAGCGGGGGCCTCGTGAGCCCCACAGTACGACGTACTCGGATTTCATGAGTACGCGTCCTCTGGTGTTCACCGAAGCGGCAGAACTACTGGAGGCCGACAACTGGCTGCGGACGATCGACTCCAAGTTCGGGCTGCTCCAATGCACGGAGCGGCAGAAGACTCTCTTCGCGGCGCAGCAGCTTCACGGTGCCGCTGGTGCATGGTGGGCAAACTATGTCACCTCACTACCTACCGGCCACGCCGTGGAATGGGCAGAATTCCGGGAGGTGTTCTGCGCCTATCATATCCCTCCTGGGATAATGAAGAGGAAGTTCGAAGAATTCTTGGAGCTGAAGCAAAGTCGGAGGAGTGCCCACGACTACTCCTGTGCGTTCAACCATCTGGCGCAGTACGCGTCGGATTATGTCTCCGCCGAGGAGAGGAAGCCAGAACAATTCTATTAGGGGTTAAATCCCAAGATGAAGACGCATCTCGTGCAATGCGATCGTGGCACTTTCAACGACCTCGTCAATGCCGCGATTATGCAAGAGGATGCTCAGGGGGAACTGGCGGCTGAGCAGCGAAAGCTAAGCGCTCCACCAAGCAGCGGGGGCGGAGCTCCTCAAAAATACCGCATGGTGTATCGGACACCATCCAGTCAGCAATGGCATCCACCGGCGTGACCCCCGTTCAACAGCAACAGCAGCATATGGTACCCCGGGCGTTTCCACCGCCACAACGTGCCCCGGGATTCCGTTCGCCGGTCAGCAGAGGACCGCCTCTCTACACATGCTACACGTGTGGCCAGGCGGGTCATTTCTCGAAGGACTGTCCTCACGAGCAGTAAAGCAGTGGGCAAGCCCAATATCATGGCGGTGCTCTAGGCCGACCCCCAGTCAAGATGAGAGGCCAGCGAACCGGGGGCATTCGCAACCTCGACAATGAGGATGCCCCAGAAGGAGAAAACATGCTGGTGGATACATTCACTCTCAACGATCAAGCAATCATCATTTTAGTTGATTCTGGTGTAACCCACAACTTCATAAGTGCATCATATGTGGTTAAGCATCAACTGCAAGTCTTTCCAACCGAGTGCTCATATATGATCTGCTCACCGGGAGGGAAGATTTCAGCAAATATGATGATCCGAAAGCACCACTGCGCTTAGGTGGGAAGATATATCCCACTACTATGATTATTCTTGAGGGGCAGAAGATTGATGCAGTCTTAGGGATGTCATGGATAAGTTACCATGGCGCTGTCCTAGAAATATTATCACGGACGGTTCACCTCAACTCCCCACTCCACCGTCCGCATTCCCTCATACTAGACAATCCAGTATCGGAAGTTTCAGCCGCCTACAATACTGAAGCTCCCAATCTAGAGAACATTCCCGTGGCCCGAGAGTATCCCGACGTGTTCCCGGATGATCTCCCGGGCATGCCACCTCAACGGGATTTGGAGTTCAAGATTGAACTTGCACCCGGGACTACACCAGTATCACGGAGACCGTACAAAATGGCTCCGAACGAGCTGGCTGAGTTGAAAGAACAGCTCAATGATTTGTTGAGCAAGGGTTTCATTAGACCGAGTTCCTTGCCTTGGGGATGCTTGGCGCTGTTCGTCAAGAAGAAGGAAGAAACCTTGAGGCTGTGTGTGGATTACCGGCCGCTCAACACTGTCACCATCAAGAACAAATATCCACTGCCCCACATTGATATCCTATTTGATCAACTTGTGGGTGCAAGTTTGTTCTCCAAGATGGACCTTCGCTCCGGGTATCATCAAATAAAAATCCGGGTGGAGGATATCCTGAAGATGGCCTTCTCAATGAGATATGGATTATATGAATATCTCGTCATGTCTTTTGGTCTCACCAACGCTCCGGCACATTTTATGTACCTCATGAACTCGGTGTTCATGCCGGAGCTGGACAAGTCCGTTGTTGTGTTCATTGATGATATCTTGGTTTACTCCAAGTCAGAAGCAGAACATGCTGAACACTTGTGAATCGTCCTTCAACGATTGCGGGACCATAAACTCTATGCCAAGTTCAGCAAATGTGAGTTCTGGATCAGCCAAGTGCCATTTTTGGGACATATTATCTCAGCGCAAGGCATTGCGGTTGACCCAAGCAAAATTGAACAAGTGCTGAAATGGAACGCCCCCACTGCTGTCCATGAAGTCAGAAGCTTCCTTGGTTTAGCGGGATATTACCGGAGATCCATTCCAAGCTTCTCCAAGCTTGCTACGCCAATGACAGAATTATTGAAGAAGGGAACAAAATATGTTTGGAACTCAGCATGTGAAGGAGCGTTCCAAGCATTGGTGAAGCATCTCACAACAGCCCCGGTCTTAGCTCAATCGAATACGACGAAGCCCTTCGACGTGTATTGTGATGCGTCCGGTATCGGGCTCGGCTGAGTGTTGATGCAAGAAGGACATGTGGTCGCGTATGGCTCCTGCCAACTTCAAAACCATGAGCAGCACTATCTGACTCATGATATTGAGCTCGCTGCTGTGGTTTTGGCGCTGAAAATGTGGAGGCACTATCTCCTGGGGAATTTGGTGCATCTCTACACCGACCACATGCATGAGCTTAAAATATATCTTCACCCAGAAGGAGTTGAATATGAGGCAAAGGAGGTGGTTAGAATTAATCAAAGACTATGAGATTGAGATTCATTACCACCCCGTCAAGGCGAATGTAGTTGCCGACGCGCTGAGTCGAAAATCGCATGTTCATAACCTTACCATTACACCGATGGAAGAGGAAGAGCCGAGTTTATACTTGGTTCCCTATGGATCACACTACAACCTTGCCTTAATCCCTACTATTAGGGAGGATATTATTGCAGCTCAGAAGGTTGACAAGGGCATGGTACATCTCCGGAGACGGATAGACAGTGGGGATATCAAATGTTTCCGGAAAGATAATGAGGGGACGCTATGGTTCAATGACCGCATAGTCATACCCCGGAATATGGAGCTGAGAAAGAAGATCCTTGATGAAGCTCACTTGTCTAAATTCTCCATTCATCCGGGCAGCAACAAAATGTACCAAGATTTGAAAAGAAAATTTTGGTGGACACGGATGAAGCGGGAAGTTGCCAAGTACGTATCCGAGTGTGATACGTGTAGACGAGTGAAGGCGGATCACATGAGAAAATTAGGGCTGTTGCAACCCCTGAAAATTCCAGAATGGAAGTGGGAAGATGTGAGCATGGATTTCATTGTGGGATTACCTCTGACTTCCAACAAACATGATTCAATTTGGGTAATCATTGACCGGTTAACCAAGTCAGCTAACTTTATTCCCGTGCATACACATTTCCATGCCAGCAGGTATGCGGAGTTGTACATTGCAAGAATTTTATGCTTGCATGGAGTACCCAAGACGATAATCTCAGATTGAGGGGCACTGTTCGTGGCTCGTTTCTGGGAGCAGTTGCACGCTGCTTTGGGTACTAAGCTGATTAGAACCTCTGCCTATCACCCTCAGACAGATGGGCAAACTGAGAGGGTGAACCAAGTATTAGAAGACATGTTGAGAGCGTGTGCCATCCACCATGGTAGAAATTGGGATGATCATCTACCGTTGGCCGAATTCTCGTACAACAACGGCTATCAATCGAGTATCAAGATGGCACCATATGAGGCTCTCTACGGTCGCAAATGCCGCACCCCATTGAACTGGTGCGAGTCCGGTGAAAGGGTCACGTTCGGGATTGATTTGGTGAACGACACCGAAGAGCGTGTTCGGATTATTCAAGCCAACTTGAAGGCTGCCCAATCCCGACAGAAAAGTTACGCTGATAAGAGGCGTAGGCCGCTACACTTTGACGTCGGGGAACACGTGTACCTCCGTGTATCTCCGATGAAAGGCGTACACTGATTTGACATGAAGGGGAAACTCGCTCCCCGATTTATTGGACCCTATGCTATCACCGAGAAGTGTGGACCAGTGGCATATCGACTAGAACCACCAGCGTCTCTCGCTGGTGTTCATGACATTTTCCATGTTTCACAACTCCGGAAACGTCTGAAGTATACGGCTACTATTCCAACCAAAGACATTGGCGAGCTACAACCGGATTTGACTTATGCTGAATATCCGGTGGCGATTATTGATGAGAAGGCCCAGACCACGCGAAATCGAACGCTGTGGTTCTACAAGATATTGTGGAGCACCCACACCGCTGAGGAAGTGACGTGGGAGAGCGAGGAGTTCCTTCGCTCAAGCCACCCGCACTTCTTGGCATCTCATCATGGGTAATTCCTCTCACATCTTTGTCTCTTCTTTCGTAATCTCGGGACGAGATTCTTTTTAAAGGGGAGGGATATGAAATCCCAAAATTCTAGCAAGTGGAGCTGCAAGTAACACCGAGAAAATGAGGAGAGAATTTAAATTTTTGAATACAACGGTATGAGCTCCAAATGCTAAAGTAAACATGCAACAATGTCCAAACACGGAGACCTAAATATACCATTTGGTTCTTCACACATCCACGGGTAGCCCGGCAAATTTTCAGCTCATTTGGAAAAGATTTCCTATTTGTTGGAATTAAAACAGGAGACAATTCGTATTTGAATTCAAACTTCAGTTTCAAATTCTGACTTCACTGAAATTCAAATTTGAGAGCACCATTGTGTTCCTCATATTCCTTTTGGCTTATCCTAAAGTTTGATCAAATTTGGGGTTTGTTTGCTAGTTCAAATGGAGTTGGATAGAAAAGAAGAGGGGGAAGTGGGGCCCACTGGTCAGTAGTTAACCCCGAAGTCAGTCTCCTCTGTTTTTCACCCGGGCAGCCGAAAACAGCACGAGCCAGCTCCCGACCACAGCGCCCGACCACCTCTCCACTGTGCCACCTCCTGCTCGGGGGCTAAGAACGCCGAGTGAAGGGACGTGATCAACATGCCCCAGCCCACGTGAACCATTTCCTCGCTTCCCACCGTTCCCCCGCACAGCCCGAACAAAACAGCCGCTGCCAACGCTCTAGGTTCCCCTGTGATCACACGCTACAGGCGTTTTCGTGCCCGACAATCTACACGAAAAAGGATCGCTCTACGGTGCTGAACACAACCGTGCCGACCTCCCTTTCTCTCTTGCACGATCGGTGGAGAATTTTGCCGTTTATTGCGTCGGTACATATTGAACCAAGCCTCACCAAAACCAAAAATTCATAGTAATCACTCCACCAAAGCTTGTGCCGAGCTACCAACGTGTTATAGACGTTCCCACGCTCCTCTAGGATCAAGAACCATCGAATTTCATCAAGTTTTGCTGCTGTTCTTCGAGAATTTTAAGCCGGCACCGATTTTGGCACTAGGTCACTAATGAACTCTTATTTGCAGCTACTTTTGAGCTGATTTGAGCTCATGCCGGTGACAAGGGATCCACCATGGTGCTCTAGGAAGAAAAACCGAAGGAAATGATCCACTGTGGAGGGAGTTCGATGGTGCCAAAGTCAAGCTGCCGCCGCCGCCCGTCGCCGAAGGGTTTCCGGTGACCGGGGCCCTCAGTCGACCCCATAGATGCGTTGCCCGTGGTCTAAAAGGGGGAGGCGGCGAGTTTGGGGGCAATGGAAGGCCGGGAAGGTAGTTTTTGCAGATATCACTGGAGAGCACCACCGGCCGACTGTTGCCGCGCACGAGGAATAAGGAGCTGTGGTGTGGGGCCCGCACGCCAGAGTTTAAACTTTTCCTCATTTTCTAGATTTAGTTCAAACTTCCTTTGCTCATAACTTTTGATAGGAACCTGCAAAAATTGTGAAATAAATTCCATTGGATTCCTCTCAGTGATTACTATCTACAGGTGTATCCCAATTTTTATTAAAATCCCTAGATTTGGCTCGCTAATTCATTTAAAAATCTTGTAAGAATTTTTACAGGAGTTCTATTTATTGGAAAATTCCCAAATTTGGGCAGAACATTCCTTCACAAATCCTTGAACTCCAGTAAAATTTTCAGAGGCATTGGACTCCATTTGGTTGGCCAAATGTTGTTTCCATCCTCTATGTCTCTGAAAAATAGGAAAAATAACAGAGATCTTTTTCTGAGATTTTCTCCCAACTTGTAAAATCCATATCTCTGACTAGGAATCTCCCAATTGAGTGAACAAAATTTTGTTGGATTTATCTCTGTGAGTGCTATCCCGCAAAACAAGTTTCGGCTCATGAAACTTATGATTTTTCCTGAATTAATTCCCTCAATTTTAAACTGTTGGGAATTTTATCTGGAGAATTATTCTATGGAAAATTCTGAAATTTGGTTAGGATGTTCATTGGAAAAACCTTGAGTCACAGGAAAAATTCAGATCCATCAAAGTCCATTTAGTCCCCCTAATAGTGTGATTAAGTGAACTGCCCTGAGAAAATAGAAAATTGTACAGAAACATTTTTCAGATTTTCTCAAATCTTGATTAGGGCATAACTTCCTCTATGATTCTTCAAATTCCATGAGACCAACTCCATTAGAACCATCTCAAACTCTAGTGTCCAGAAAGTAATGGTTTGATCCATGAAAATCCCTGGAAATCCTTAGAAGCTCTAGGAATGACCAATTAGACTTTTATTTGTGCAGAGCTCAAATGAGTTTTGATTCAAATGAAATTTGGTCAAGTCACTGGTTAGGACCTTACCAAGCCACCATAAAATTTTCAGAGCCAATTGGGATGTCTATATAGAGTTACAGTCTTTACATACTTAATTGAAACATTGCATTTAAATTGACAAATCGTTACATTACTCACGTGTAGTCGCTGAAGGCAAGGAGACCCCGGAAGTGTTGGACTTCCTACTTCCAGACGAGACCCTAACCCCTGACCAGCATCAACAAGGCAAGCCCCGGTTTGTATTGAACAAGTTTTATAAAGTTTTGCTTTCTATACATTTAGCTTGAGGTATATCTGTGCATTAGGTGTAGGATGGATGAAACCCAAATGCATAGCCAGATTATTACAACAAGAGTGATGGTAGTGTCTAAGTCCTTGCGTAGTTCATGCTGTGCTTAATGTTAATAGGCTTAGGTACAAGTCGAGTAGTTGGAATCTACTCGCGAGTATAGGTTTCGGGACACACGGGATTGGTTCGAGTGATGTGAGATCACTGTAGTAAGAAAATGAGACTAGGCAGGTGCTAGGGCGCAGCAAGAGGAAGTCTTGCGGGTGCAGCCCGATCCGTGTCGATTGAGGACCGATCCGTGTGCAGCTCATGCTGATCAAGTTTGAACGTACCGAAGTCATATCGGATATATGGGCCCCGATAAACTGATGTAACCTATACCTCCGGGCGTCGAGGCATAACGCACTGATTTATAGGTGTAGGTTGAGGGCAGCAAGGTGGAAATCCACTAACGGGCATAGAGAGATGCTCCGTGTAGGGAACCTCTGTTTGGGTGCGACCGGTTCGACGTTTGGGTTGTTTGGTGAAAGGTTGTCCCATACGACATCGAGTGAGCATGCTGTGCAGCTCCACGGGTGGGCATAGTGACGTGCTCTTCGGGTATCCCTGCAGGTGTATATCAATTCGATTCACCATTCCTCGCGGTTATGAGTCCTACTTGATCACTGAGTCGTGACGTAGGTTAACATATGAAATGATGTGATTCAATATTGCTGTTATGAATAACTTGTATTGCTACATGTGTGTCACCAATTATTGCTCACTAAATTTCAGATTTCATGAACCGTTAACTTGTGGCTAAAAGATGAATTAAGGATGAACTTGTAGGCGTGTCCCTTGCTGCAATGTGCCATCCTATGTTGGTTATGTCCTGCATGTGGAGTTTCATGTGTAGGAGTGTCTGTTAAGACTTGCTGAGCCATCGTGCTCATGGTTGCTGCTATGAGTGTTTGCAGGTGAGGACTACCCCACGGACTCGGGGTATGAGTCCACCGGCGAGGGCTACCCTCCGTCGGGGACCACGGCTGAGTGGGAGCCGTACACGCCGCTCTGAGATAATGAGTGGAGCTAGTGTGGGTTGTCCATAGGGCTGGACAACTGACTTTTGCTAGTTAGGTGTGCGTGAGTTGTAAAAGTTTAGCTTCCGCTGTTGTAGACTCTGTAGATAAATGTAAACTGAAAGTTTGTACTACTTGTGTACATATTCAGTTTGTTTTCGATGTAATACCATGTGTGCCTTATGGTGTGTGCTTTCAGGTGTCGCATCGTGCGGCACCACCCTCTGAGATCCTGGGCATACGGATTTCGGTCCGTCGCAGTACATACCCACAGTGATATGTTCTTGAGCGAGTTACCTCCTGCTGTACTGACGCCGAAAGCCTAACCCGATCATAAAAGTTCCAATATGGATATCATGAGTTACATCGGTTTCCTGGGTCCCATATAGCCAGTATGTGCCCGGTACACAACTCAAACTTGTCCAACAAGGCCAAATACTGATGGGTCTTAACCGACACAGGCCAGGGCTATGCACGCACAGTCCTCAGCCTGCTCCATCTCTATCTCCCTGCCCGGTCTTAATTTCTCACTTGTGACTTTCCCTCAATGGCTCTATTCATAACCCGTTTCGGTGAAACCAAGCCCTAAACTCGCGAGTGAAAGTACATCTAGATAATCCCCGTGGTTTTGGTTGATTGATGACAATTAAGATGCTAATAAGTTTCTACTGAGTATGAGCACAAGTGTTTATCAAAGAAATGGATATGGAGTCTCTCAAGAAGAAAAAGGAAAAGAAGAAGACCTGGAAGAGTTGAAAATAGCATTTTCTATTAATCTTCACATTTTTTAGTTGTGTATAGGGTCTTCTCCTTTAGAGTGCCTGAGTCTGTTCAGAACCAGACTAATCCGTTTTAGACCGGACAAAGAGTTCCTGAGTCAGCTCGGACTAGTCCGATAAAGGCCGGACTAGTCCGTTGTTGTGTGAGTCTGAGCCATTATGAGACTAAGTCTCAGAAGGCCGGACTAGTCCGCCCAAGAGGCCGGACTAGTCCGCTAAGCGGACTAAGCCGCTTAGGTCCGGAGAAGAAGTCTCTGAGTGTCATCGGACTAGTCCGCTCCACAGGCCGAACTAGTCCGATCTTTTCAGACTAGTCCGAAATAGGACGGAACAAAGGTTCCTGTGTGAGCTCGGACTAGTCCGAGGTTGGCTGGACTAGTCCGCAGGTCCAGTTGAGAGAGTCTTTTAGACTATGTCTGGTAAGACCGGACTAGTCCGCCCTTACCAGACTAGTCCATTCTCATACGGAACAAAGGTTCCTGACTGAGATCGGACTAGTCCGCTCTTTGACAGACTAGTCCGAGGTTTCATGACCGTTTGAATTCAACGGTAAATAAAACTTTACTTGGTAAGCCGTGACGTGAGTGGTCCCTCAAGATCGGACTAGTCCGGGGTTGGTACCGGACTAGTCCGGACTTTAGTTGGTAACGGCTAAATGCCGGGATTTCTATAAAAGGAGACCCCCCGGCTGAGAATGAAAAAAAAAACACGAACCCAAGCATTGAAAACTCATTCCTAGAGCTCTTCTAAGCCTCTTTCCTCACCTTCTAGACCCCTAAGATTGGATCTTAAGGTGTTAGCAGTTTTTGTGAGAGGAAAGACGTGGTGACCGACGTTTGAGCTCTTGGTTTGATTCCTTTGAACTCTAACTGTTATTTTGAGTTCTCAACAGTTGTACTTTGAATTCTAGAACTGCTTGTTGGTGTAGGGAGCCTCAATGTGTGAGTAGCCCCTAAGAGAATTGTATTCACATTCGATTGATAGTGAGAAAGCCCGGGCTTGATCTTAGTGATCGCTCGGTCAGGGAAGGGTCAGAAAATACCCGGTCCTTGGTGGACTCCTCAACGAGGACGTAGGTTTTTGTGTGGAACCGAACCTCGGGATAATTTGGGTCTCTTGTATTCTCTACTATCTTACTTGCTCACTAGAATTACTTGTCAAACGTTCATTGTGTTATTTTCCGCAAATTGTTCTATTATTTTGCAATCTGATTATTCTCAACAAATTTGTGACATCATTTGACTACCACATATTTTCAGCTCAAACAAACTTAACAGAAAACCTAAAACACAAAGTAGGCTTAGACCGGACTAGTCCGACCTCATACCGGACTAGTCCAGCCCACTCTGGTTTTATCCGCTCTTTATTTTAATTTCAGGTTTTATTAGCCTATTCACCTCCCTCCAGGCAACTTTCAATTGGTATCAGAGCCTAACTCTCCACAAAAGGCTTAACCGCTTGGAGAGGACATGGGGGACAAGGTCGGTAGCCAAATTGATCTCAACAAGGAAAAGGAGCAAGCTCAAGCAACTTTGAAGAACAAGGGTCTAACCCACCTCCCGCAGTTGCTCCTCCACAAGACGTTAAAAGCTCAAAAGAAGATGAAGAAGTTCTTCGTCTTATGGCACTCCTCAAAAAGAAGAAGGAGGAGGCCAAAAGAAAAAAGAAGGAGAAGTTAGAGAAGAAACTCAAGAGTAGTCAACAAGACTACTCGCGATATCCTTTTAACTATGAACGACTAGATTCTCATTCCAGTTATTTATCAATTCCTCTAGGCAAACCACCTCACTTTGATGGAATTAACTATACAATGTGGAAACACAACATGAAGTTGCATCTAATTTCCTTGAACCCAAGTCTTTGGCATGTGGTATGTACAGGTATAGATATCCCCGAAGACGAGGATGAACTCACTCTAGAACAAGAACAACAAATCCATCGCAATGCACAAGCAGCAGCCGTGCTCAACTCATCTTTGAGCATTGAAGAATTTAACAAGGTAGATGGGTTGGAGCTCGCCAAAGATATTTGGGACACCCTCAAAATCGCACATGAAGGAAACCGATCCGTGAGGGAAGCTAAGATTGAGATGATTGAAGGAGAGCTTGGAAGGTTTGCCATGGAAGAAGGCGAAACACCTCAATAAATGTACAACCGACTCAAAACTCTTATCAACAAGAGTCGGGCGTATAAATGCAAGAAATGGAATGACCATGAAGTGGTTAAAAGGATGATAAGAGCATTTATGCCTCGCAATGTGACCCTATGCACCCTAATCCGGGAAAGTCCAAACTTTCATTTGATGACTCCGGATGAAGTGCTAGGGAAAATCATTAACCATGAGATGATGGAGAAGGAAGCCTAACACGTCAATGACTTAGCCAAAATCACTTCATCCAAGAAGAAGGGCATTGCTCTCAAGGCCACATCCAAGTCAAAGGCAAAAGAAACACAACTCACGAGTGAAGATGAAGAAAGTGATGATGAAAGCACATACATGGATGATGAAGAAATGGCATTCTTCATCAAAAGATTCAAAAGGTTGATGAGGAGAAGGAGAAGCCATCACTATGAGAACAAGAGCAAAGACAAAGGCAAGTCAAGAACAAAGAAGACTTGCTACAACTGTGGAGAACATGGGCATTTCATTATGAACTGCCCCCATTGCAAGGAAGATGACAAGAGAAAGAAGAAGGATGGGAAGCCACAAGACAAGAAATTCTTCACAAAGAAGAAGACATATGGACAAGCCCACATCGGAGAAGAATGGGACTCACATGAAGAATCTTCCTCCGAAGATGAAGAAAAAGTGGCAACTGTAGCCATCAAGAGGCCAACCATGAAGAAATCACTCTTGCCAAACAAGGGTGATTGGAAGAGCCGAAGTCACACATGTCTCATGGCAAAGGAAGGAAAACGCAAGGTAATGACTAAACCTTCTAAGTTACATATTGAAGATGATAGTGACTTCAATAGTAGTAGTGAAAACGAATTCATGTTTAGAGGATTAAACAAAAAGGCTATAGCTAAAATGAAAATGCTATCGGATGAAATATTTGAACAAGAAGAGCTTCTCAATCAACAAGAAGAATTGCTTATCTTTGAAAAGGAAAGAAACCTTGAGATTGAGAAACTTCTTGAATTTGATAGAGAAAAGTGTAGAACACTTGAAAGTGAACTTGCCATGAGCAAGGAGACATGCGCTCAGCTTAAAAGTGATAATATAGCCCTTCAAGATGAACTTGTAAGTTTAACCAAAGCTCACAAGAATCTTGAAGCACAACTTGACTCACTTAAGTCTAGCGTCCCAATTAATTCATCCTCTAAAGGCTCTCTCTCAACAAAGATAGAATCCAACACTAAAACTTGCAAATGTGCTAGCACTATCTTAAACTTAAAAAGTGAGATCAAAGAGGCACAAAGCAAGAATACACACAAGAGTGGGATCTTTGATAAAGAAAAAATCAATTATGCACGCAGTGCATACACAATCACAAGATCTCCCTTCATCAAAGATGGACATGGATATACTAGGGGAGGAAAGCAAAATGCTAGAATCCTTAAAAACAATAGAAAATTCGTAGCCTTCGTGAAAGAAAACTCAAGTCAAGACAAGAGTAAAAACCTTGCATCTACCTCACATAAGATTACCAAAAATATAAAATCTATAGTATTTCATAATTTCGATGCATCTTATATTCTTATGAAAAGCAAGTATGGTAAAGTTTATGCAAAATATGTTGGGCCACTCCACAAGAGTCCAAAAAATTGTGTGTGGATGCCCAAATGCCTAGTAACTAACCTCAAAGGACCCAACCAAGTTTGGGTACCTAAGAGCAATGTTTAAATTGTTTTGCAGGCCTACTCCTCCGGTGGCACTAAATGGGTGCTAGATAGTGGATGCACTAACCATATGACCGGAGAGAAGAAAATGTTTGTTGAGTATGAAGAAAATGATGATCCAAATGAAGGCATCTATTATGGTGACAACAGCCAAGGAAGGGTACTAGGTATTGGTAAAATCGCAATCTCTTCTCAACACTTTCTTTCACATGTTCTACACGTTGAATCATTGGATTATAACCTATTGTCCATATCTCAACTATGTGAGAAAGGTTATAATTGCTTGTTTACTAACGAGGATGTGACCGTCTCTAGAAGAAGTGACAACTCAATTGCCTTTAAGGGTGTGTTAAAAGGAAAGCTTTACTTGGTGGATTTTTCCACAAGTAAAGCCCAGCTTGACACATGCTTAATAGCAAAAACCAACATGGGATGGCTGTGGCATAGAAGACTAGCCCATGTTGGAATGAGGAATTTACAAAAACTTCTAAAGGGGGATCACATCCGTGGACTAAAAGGTGTTGTTTTTGAAAAGGATAGACCATGTAGTGCGTGCCAAGCAGGAAAGCAAATTGGAACAGCTCACCCCGCCAAGAACGTGATGACGACAACAAGACCATTGGAGATGCTTCACATAGACCTCTTCGGCCCTGTCACCTATATAAGCATTGGCGGTAACAAGTATGGTCTTGTAATTGTTGATGATTATTCTCGTTTCACTTGGGTATTTTTCTTGCATGATAAGGGAGAAACTCAAGGAATCCTCAAGAAGTTCTTGAGGAGAGCTCAAAACGAGTTTTCTTCAAAAACTAAGAAGATTATAAGTGACAATGGTTCTGAATTCAAGAACACTCAAGTAGAAGAATTTTTGGATGAAGAAGGCATCAAACATGAGTTTTCAGCCCCTTATACTCCCGAACAAAATGGGGTGGCTAAAAGGAAGAACCGGACACTCATAGAGATGGCAAGAACCATGCTCGACGAATACAAGACCTCAGATCGATTTTGGGCGGAGGCAATCAACACCGCTTGTCATGCTACAAACCGCCTCTACCTTCATCGACTCTTAAAGAAAACCTCATACGAGCTCCTAACCGGTAACAAACCCAATATCTCCTACTTTCGAGTCTTTGGAAGCAAATGCTATATTCTTAACAAGAAGCCTAGGATTTCAAAATTTGCTTCAAAATCCGATGAAGGTTTCCTACTTGGTTATGACTCAAACACCTACGCTTATCGTGTCTTCAATAAAACCTCCGGGTGCGTTGAAATTGCACGTGACGTGGTGTTTGATGAAACTAATGGCTCCCAAGTGGAGCAAGTTGATCAATGTGTATTAGACGATGAAGAGGCACCAAGTGAAGCACTAAGAAGAATGGGGCTTGGAGAAATACGTCCCCAAGAAAACGTAGGACAAGATGCTTCAAGCTCATCAAAAGTGGCACCTCTCACCCAAGATCAAAACCAAGCACCCCATGATCAAGACGGCCAGTTTGAGGAAGAAGAAAATCAAAACCATGGTGTTGATCAAGGGGGAGAAGAAGATGAAGATGAAGAACACCACTCAAGAAATCAAGTGCCTCACCCAAGGGTTCATCAAAGCATTCAACGAGATCATCCCGTTGATAACATCCTTGGAGATATCACAAAAGGGGTAACAACACATTCTCGTATAGCTAACTTTTGTGCACATTACTCTTTTGTGTCGTCCTTGGAACCATTTAGGGTGGAAGATGCACTCAAGGACCCGGATTGGGTAGTAGCCATGCAAGAAGAATTAAACAACTTTACAAGAAATCAAGTATGGGAGCTAGTGAAAAGACCAAACGCAAACGTGGTAGGCACCAAGTGGGTGTTCCGCAACAAACAAGATGAACACGGAGTGGTGACAAGAAACAAGGCTAGACTTGTAGCAAAGGGATATGCTCAAGTCGAAGGTTTGGATTTCGATGAAACTTTTGCTCCCGTAGCTAGGCTTGAATCTATTCGTATTCTATTAGCCTATGCTACTCATCATGATTTTAAACTCTATCAAATGGATGTGAAAAGTACCTTTCTAAACGGTCCAATCAAAGAGGAGGTGTACGTGGAGCAACCTCCCGGCTTTGAAGACCAAGAATATCCTGATCATGTGTTTAAATTGCATAAAGATCTCTATGGCCTTAAACAAGCTCCTAGAGCTTGGTATGAATGTCTTAGAGACTTTCTTATTGATAACGGCTTTAAGATAGGCAAAGCAGATTATACACTGTTCACAAAGAATGTAGACAACGATCTTTTTGTATGCCAAATATATGTCGATGACATTATATTTGGTTCTACTAACACATCCTTTTGCAATGAGTTTAGCAAGATAATGACAGATAGGTTTAAGATGTCCATGATGGGAGAGTTGAAGTTCTTCCTCGGATTTCAAGTCAAGCAACTCAAGGAAGGCACATTCATTAGTCAAACCAAGTACACACAAGACATACTCAAGAAGTTCGACATGGGCAAAGCAAAACCTATCAAAACACCAATGGCAACAAATGGGCACCTTGACCTCAATGAAGATGGACCAAGTGTGGATCAAAAGTTATACCGCTCCATGATTGGCTCATTACTTTATCTTTGTGCATCTAGACCCGATATCATGCTAAGTGTATGTTTATGTGCAAGATTTCAAGCATCACCTAAAGAATGCCATTTAACAGCCGTTAAAAGGATCCTAAGATATCTAGTTCACACACCCAACCTAGGATTATGGTATCCAAAGGGGTCTATGTTTAATCTCATCGGATACTCCGATGCGGATTACGCCGGATGTAAAATAGATAGAAAAAGCACCTCAGGAACTTGTCAATTTTTGGGTAGGTCCCTAGTATCATGGTCATCCAAGAAACAAAATTCCATTGCTCTCTCCACAGCAGAGGCGGAGTATGTCACAGCCGGAAGTTGCTGTGCTCAACTTCTTTGGATGCGACAAACTTTAAGGGATTATGGACACAATTTGAACAACATTCCACTTCTTTGTTACTATGAGAGTGCTATAAAGATAGCCCCCCGTTGAGCACTCTAGAACCAAAAACATAGACATTCGGCATCATTTTTTAAGAGATCACTCTATATAGGGGGACATAGCTATCTCACACGTAAGAACTGAAAAACAACTAGCCGATATCTTTACCAAACCACTAATGAAAAACGATTTTGTGAACTTCGAAATGAGCTGAATATATTAGACTCTAGAAATGTAAGTTAAAAAAATTGTGCAAATAGAAGTTCTCAAAAATTCTTTACAATCTTCAAAAATGTGCATGATTATGGACACTTGTACCTCCTCTATTTTCATCTCATATTATTTTTGGCTATAATGTTATCACATAATTATGTGTTTGATATATATATATATATGTGTGGACCATATAGCAAGTACAAGTAAATCCACCAAGGCAAAATTCTGATATATATATAAGAATTTTTAGACTTTAAAAAGCCGGACTAGCCCGACCTAGTGGCCGGACAAGTCCGGGCATTCTAAAAGAAGTCCGAGGAGCAGCGGACAAGTCCACGACAGACTAGTCCGCCCGACACACGGACAATTCTGGACTAGAGACTAGTCCGGACCTAGTCCGACAGACCGGACTAGTCCGGACTGAGGACCGGACTAGTCCGGCCCCTGGAGACTTAACCTCCAAGGGTCGGGCTGACCCCCTCTCTCTCCCTCATTCACCTCCACTCCACCTCTCTCCTCCAAAACTCGCGCCCATTGGCAATTTTGGAGTTCTCCCTCAAATCCCTCGAAGGCATCCTCGATTCAAGGCTTGTGGAGTGCGGGGAACTCTTCTCCGACCATCTCCGCTCCTTCGAACCGCGAATTTCATCACATTCCTTCACTCCAAGGTACTTTTTAACCTAGCCTTGATTTTTCACAAAAAATCCTATTCCTAGAACATATGTTGGGTACCTTAGGGCCTCTCTGAGTTTCCTAGGCCATATTTTTTCAAACCCCCGTAGTATTGCACCTACTTTGACGAATTGATAAGCAAATCATATTAGTTAGGGTTTAAAACTGTAAAGTCCGGACTAGTCCGGACTCCAACCAGACAAGTCCGGCCGGAGCGGACTAGTCCGGCTCCTGCCCGGACAAGTCCGGATGATACAGCCTTAACCTCTAACTTTGGGTTTGTAAACCAATTCAAAAGCAATACTCCATCAACTAAAAATTTCTTTTCTCACCAGATCATGTCAGGACCCAATGACAGCCCTCTTCCAAATCCCAAGGCCGAAGCAGCTCGTCAAGCCGCTTATCGTGCGGCAGCCGAGGCAGAAGCAGTAGAGTTTGCTGCAAGGGAAGCTCGGACGAAGAAACAGGCTGACAGGGAAGCCCAATCCTCCCAGTCCGTCGACCCTCCGAGGAGGAAGAGACTAGTCACTCTAAAGGACAAACAGCCTGCCGAGCCACAAAAAACAACCCAGGACAAAGGAAAAGGCAAAGCAGCTGATCCTTCTAGAAAGAAGGCTCTAGCCAACAGAGGACTCGTCATTCGTGACAACCCTAGACGGGGAAGGGAAAATCCCCCACAGGGACCTGTTGGGCCCCTTGAAATGGCACCTCCCATGCACAATCCAAACCGTCAACCCAATTTGGCGAGTGCAACCTTCAAGGGGAAAGGAGCCGACAAGGCCAGAAGGTTCCGGGAGGAGGAGGTCTACAAGTATGAGAAGTCCACACCGGACCCTCGATTCTAGTGTGACTTCCATTGTGACTACTACCGGCATGTCTATCTCCCAATGAAGACACAGGTAGTTGATGTTCAGTGGGTGGACTGGCCATACATGGCCAACAAGAAACATCAAGCCTTTGATGCAGTAATTGATGCAACAGAGCGGCATGGGATCAAAGACTTGATGGCTTTTCAATATGACTGGAACATTGAGGTCATAGTACAGTTCTACACCACCTGTTACTTCCACACCTACGGAAACAGGAAAATAACATGGATGACAAATGGTGTCGTATACTCGGTCCTCTATGATGAGTTTGCTCGCATCCTAGGACTTGGGGAGCATTTGAACTATGAGATAATAGTTCACAATGAGAGAACTCTGGGAAAGGATGACTTGGACTTCATGTATCCCTCCTATCTCTTCTATGAGGCATCCTCCACCCACAACATCAAACCCTTCTTTGGAGTGATGAACAGAGTTCTGAGGAAGACTCTAGCTCCAAAAGATGGAGATGCGGGGATGATATAGGGGTACCTCAGAAACCTGTTGAAGCTGCTCAATGAAGAAGAGAAATTCAATGTCTTTGACTACATCTACAACGACATCTTCAACATCTCCCATGCCCCGAACAGATCCTGTGGCTATGCGCCATACATCATGTGCATGATTGAAAAAGTCACAGGGCTAGAGTTTGCAAAGGATGTGAAGCACCGGAAGCTCCGTCCTCAGATGCCGACTCCTCTTCCTCGCCCTCCTGCATCCATGGGCAGGGGATCTACTGCAGCTCCATCCTCTTCTGCTGGACCATCCATTCCTCCGTCATCGAGTGACTCCTCTAGTGGACTGCTCAAGATCTTCAAGGCCATATTCTCCTCGTGCCGGAAGGTGGAAGTTCGCACGCAGAAGATGAAGCAACGCCAAGAGAAGTATCTCAAGGCCATGTGCGACAAGATGGAGATACCTATGTCTCCACCGTCATCAGATGATGGCGACGTGACAGAGTTTCCCACTCTCACGGAGGAGGAGCTTGCCTATTTTGGATCCACCTCAGCTGCTCCTCCTACCTCCCACACCCATCACCAGGATGACGATGAAGAAGAGGATGAGGACGAAGAGACCCAGAGTGACCAAGATGATAGTGATTAGGTTTTCTCCTTTTTCCTTCCCTTTTTGGTGCCTTGATGCCAAAGGGGGAGAGAACAAGGGGGAGTATTCTAGTCATAGTCTAGTCTTGCTCATTACACTCATTTCATGATGGCTTGTAATAACTATGCTACATTATGCCACATTATGTTGCTTTTGTAATGACTATTCTACTTTATCTCTTCAAATTATGCCAAAATGAAATCTGCTTGCTCATAAATGTTATATCTTTCAAAATGTGGTTACTGCTTATACTTAGTCCCACCATCACAACACATGTAAGCATAAAATTCCCCATAAACTCGCTTTTATGCACATTTTTCTCTCGTTCTTGATAATCCATTATGCACACATCTGGGGGAGTAAATCTTTATGGAAACAATCTATTATATCTACTTTGCGAAAATCTTAATGAGTTGTCATCAATCACCAAAAAGGGGGTGATTGAAAGTACATCTAGATAATCCCCGTGGTTTTGGTTGATTGATGAAAATTAAGATGCTAATAAGTTTCTACTGAGTATGAGCACAGGTGTTTATCAAAGAAATGGATATGGAGTCTCTCAAGAAGCAAAAGGAAAAGAAGAAGACCTGGAAGAGTTGAAAATAGCATTTTCTATTAATCTTCATATTTTTTAGTTGTGTATAGGGTCTTCTCCTTTAGAGTGCTTAAGAATCACTAGAGAGCTCAAACGAAGGATAGAACGTTAGAATCACGAGATGAGGTAGTCATAGACATGAAGAAAAGGGAAGACCGGACTTGTCCGGACAAATGGCCGGACTAGTCCGTTCAGAACCGGACTAATCCGTTTTAGACCGGACAAAGAGTTCCTAAGTCAGCTCGGACTAGTCCGATAAAGGCCGGACTAGTCCGTTGTTGTGTGAGTCTGAGCCGTTATGAGACTAAGTCTCAGAAGGCCGGACTAGTCCGCCCAAGAGGCCGGACTAGTCCGCAAAGCGGACTAATCCGCTTAGGTCCGGAGAAGAAGTCTCTGAGTGTCATCGGACTAGTCCGCTCCACAGGCCGGACTAGTCCGATCTTTTCAGACTAGTCCGAAATAGGACGGAACAAAGGTTCCTGTGTGAGCTCGGACTAGTCCGAGGTTGTCTGGACTAGTCCGCAGCTCCAGTTGAGAGAGTCTTTTAGACTAAGTCTGGTAAGACCGGACTAGTCTGCCCCTCGGGCCGGATTACTCCGTCCTTACCAGACTAGTCCGTTCTCATATGGAACAAAGGTTCCTGACTGAGATTGGACTAGTCCGCTCTTGGCCGGACTAGTCCGGGGTTTCATGACGGTTTGGATTCAACAGTCACTAAAACTTTATTTGGTAAGCCGTGACGTGAGTGGTCCCTCAAGATCGGACTAGTCCGGGGTTGGGACCAGACTAGTCCAGATTTTAGTTGGTAACGGCTAAATGCCGGGATTTCTATAAAAGGAGACCCCCAGCTGAGAATGAAAAAAAACACGAACCCAAGCGTTGAAAACTCATTCCTAGAGCTCTTCTAAGCCTCTTTCCTCACCTTCTAGACCCCTAAGATTGGATCTTAAGGTGTTAGCAGTTTTTGTGAGAGGAAAGACGTGGTGACCAACGTTTGAGCTCTCGGTTTGATTCCTTTGCACTCTAACTGTTATTTTGAGTTCTCAACAGTTGTACTTTGAATTCTAGAACTGCTTGTTGGTGTAGGGAGCCTCAAAGTGTGAGTAGCCCCTAAGAGCATTGTATTCACATTCGATTGATAGTGAGAAAGCCCGGGCTTGATCTTAGTGATCGCTCGGTGAGGGAAGGGTCAGAAAAAACCCGGTCCTTGGTGGACTCCTCAACGAGGACGTAGGTTCCTGTGTGAAATCAAACCTCGGGATAATTCGGGTCTCTTGTCTTCTCTACTATCTTACTTGCTCACTAGAATTACTTGTCAAACTTTCTTTGTGTTATTTTCCACAAATTGTTCTATTATTTTGCAATCTGATTATTCTCAACAAATTTGTGACATCATTTGACTACCACATATTTTCAGCTCAAACAAACTTAACAGAAAACCTAAAACACAAAGTATGCTTAGACCGGACTAGTCCGACCTCATACCGGACTAGTCCGGCCCACTCTGGTTTTATCCGCTCTTTATTTTAATTTCAGGTTTTATTAGCCTATTCACCCCCCTCTAGGCAACTTTCAGCGAGCAGATTCCAACTGCTCGACTTCTACCGGTCCTTCCAAAGTAACATTTAGCGTAGCCTAATTCCGCTAAACGAGGTGCTAATCTACTGTAAAAGCCCAAGAAAAGGACTTGCAAAAAACTTTTCTTCACCTCACAACACCACAGTTTTTATTGTGGATATCTAGGGAATTATTGTGAAGAGCATGTAACCTCCATCAAAAGAGTGATTAGAGGGGAAAGCCTTCATTCTCATAAAGTGGGATTTGTACACAAGAACATGAGAGGTTGAGCTCACCCCTAGAACTTAAAAAGTCTTGGGAAGGTTCAGGCCAAATTTCATGCAAATCCAACACTTTTTGAGGCACTTTTGGAGGTATTGGAAAAAAGAGGCCAATTTGAATGTAAATTCAAATTGCAGCAACTTTCATCCCTCAAATTCAAAAGTTAGCTTCATATTCAAACTCAGCATATTTTCCTGAGTAACCCCACCAATTTTCAGTCCCATTGGACTTCATCTTGTCGGGAGCCGAATTTGTAACAATTCAAACTGAGTTTGAATTTTCAAATTCAAATATGAAGGGAATGTGGCCAAACCAGTTTGAAGTTGATGAATTCAAATTCTTCCTCTGGATTGGTGGCTAAGTCCCCTTTTCAAGTTTGAGTAGGTGGGATATTTGCACAACAGAGAAGATTAGGGGGGGGGGGGGAAGAGGGCCCACGAGTCAGCTAGACTTCGGGCCTAAGTCAACACCGGGCGAACTCGGTTTACCGGGCCTCGGCAGCGCTCGACACCGAGCCAACCGAGCAGCCACCTCGCCCCCTCCTCGCGCGCTGGTGACAAGCTTGCCGGCTCCGCTGCCTCGGCCTGATCTTTACCCCGGGAGCCAACCGCAGCACGTCGCCCTCCTCAGTTGATCGCATGCTCGCTGTTTCTCCCACCCCCGAACAGAACCGGAGCTCACCGCCACGCTCTCTATTCCCGATCGCCGGCACCAACCGAGCCTCGGTTGCTCGTGCCAGCAGCACCGAAAAGCAGCGCCCGTGCATGCTCTACCATGTCAGCCCCACAACCCCGAAGCTCCTAGCCTGTGGCGCATGCAATTCGGCAACTGGCGCCGAGGAACAGAGCACCCCGGCGGGAAACCGAGGACGGCCCCGTGGACAGCACGCCACGGCCAGTTTCACCGCCTGACTTATACACGAAAAAGGTGCGCCTTAGTCTCCAGATCGTGTAGCTGCAACCCTCCTAGCCATTGATAGACCGAGCGTAGAGAATTCCTAAGAACCCCGAGAACTAGTGCAACCGGGTAGGGGTCGGTTTACCCCAAAATTCTAGCTGCACCGTCCAACCCAGCTCGGGTGAGCCTGCACACACCTTCCTCACTTCCTAGCGGCCCTCCTCGACCAAAAATCAAGGGATATGGCCCAGAAATGTCCGGGTTCTAGTTGTTTTTTGGGCCGTCATAGAATAATAGCTCGGGTCACCGTGGAGCTCTAGGTTGCCGACCTTTTCATGGGGTTTGGCGGCCATTTCCATCACCCTCGAGCTCCCGCGGTGCTCTCCGACCCTTTGCCAATCATTTTGATGCGGTGTAGGCGATTTCCGAGCTCACCGGAACCCTAGCGACCACTGCCGCCGCCGCGCACCCATTTCCGGCGATCTACGGCCGCCGGTGACACCTCAGACGAGTTTAGCGCCACGAATTACGGGGGGGGGGGGGGGGGAATCTGAGGTCGGGAGGTGACCGGGAAAGCCATTCCGGCGACGCTCGACGGAGTGCGCCACCGCGGGCCCCTGTTTGGCGCGAGGAAGGGGAAGACCTGCCGGGTGGAACCCACTGGCAGGCATTTAAGCAATTTGGAATTTCCAGTTTGTAGTTTAAACTTTGGAGGGCCACAACTTTGGGTAGGAGAGTCCAAAAATTATGAAACAAATTTTGTTGGATTCCTCTAACAGAGTACAATCCAAATATGAAACCCAATTAGTACGAAACCTAATATTTAATTCCGGAAAATTCTTTAAAGCTTCTCAGCAAAAGAATTTTAGAGGGAGTTTGGTTCATCCAAAAATCCCCAAATTTTGCCAGAATGTTCTTTAGGATGTTAGTGAACCCCTGTAAAAGTTTCAGACCATTTGGAGTTGATTTGATCAGAGCAATTCAAATTTGAAAGTACTGTGTTCATTTGAATACAGAAACATTTTCAGAGAATTTCCAAAACTTGGAAATTCAGTTCTGGGCAAATCTTATCTCCAAAAATGCTAGGAAAATTCATGCAAACTCTATGGGCTATAATTGAAATTGTAGTTCACTAAGTTGGGCATGAACAGGGGTGTTACCTCAGAATTTATTCTGCTTTGCTTATTTGCTAAAAGAATTATTCTGAACAAACCCCTCAATGACAAGTGCTAAATTTTGATCCAGACAGTTGTCTTGTGACAAGGAACTCACACAAATATTCTCAGCTCCATTGGAGCTCTGGATCACCCCTATTCTGTGGAACCACTTAAGAGATTAATACGGGAGAGGGGGGAAACCACTTAGCACTTAATCATGTGCATAGGTCCAAACCCAAACCACTAACCCCCAGTTTCATTTTAAATTCTTGAACAGAGTTCCAGTTGTTAGAAACTGGTTATTAGAACTAATAGCAGAGGCATCCCCATAAACTCAGGTGCATATTCATTAACATGTAGTATTTCATTAACGTGTAGTCGCTGAAGGCGAGGAAGCTCCGGAGGTTCTCGACTTCCTGCTTCCAGAAGAAGAGCTAACTACTGACCAGCAGCAACAAGGCAAGCCCCGGTTTGCATTAACTCTTTTATCAAGTTTTGCTTTGTTCACATAATTAGTGTGATGTATGAATGTGCATTAGGTGTAGGATGGATGAAAACCCCACTTGCATGACCAGCAATTTTCCATAAGAGTGAGGGTAGTGTCTAAGACCTCGCGTAGACAGGCTATGCTTAATGTTTCATAGAACTTCGGTACAAGTCGAGTAGTTGGAATCTACTCGCGAGATAGGCTTGGGACACATGGGTTCAGTTGAGTGATGTGAGATCACTTTAGTAATGAAAATGAGACTAGGCAGGGGCTAGGGCGCAGCAAGAGGAAGTCTTGTGTGCGCAGCCCAGTCGGTGTTGATTGAGGACCGATCCGTGTGCGGCCCACGCTGATCAAGTTTGAACGTACCGAAGGCATATCGGATATATGGGCCCCGATAAACCGATGTAGCCTAAACCTCCGGGCGTCGAGGCATAGCACACCGATTTATAGGTGTAGGTTGAGGGCAGCAAGGCGGAAATCTGCCAACGGGCATAGAGAGATGCTCCGTGTGGGGAACCTCCTGCTCGTTTCGGTGCGACCGGTTCGACGTTTGGGCTGTTGGGTGAAAGGTTGTCCCGTACGACATCGAGTGAGCGTGCTGTGCATCTCCACGGGTGGGCGTACGTGACGTGCTCTTTGGGTTTCCCTGCATGTGTATATCGAGTCGATTCGCCGTCCCTCGCAGTGAAGAGTACGACTTGGTCACTGAGTCGTGATGTAGATTAATGTATGAAATGTGATGATTCAATATTGCTGTTATGACATAATATTGTATTGCTACATGTTTGCCACCAAATATTGCTTACTAAATTTCAGTTTCCTGAACTGTTAACTTGTTGCTAAAAGATGAACTAAGGATAAACTTGTAGGCGTGTCCATTTGCTGCAACATTACTATCCTATGCCATTGTACACCTCATGTAGGGTTTCATGCTTAGGTAAGTCGGTTAAGCCTTGTTGAGCCATCGTGCTCACGGTTGCTGCTTAAGTGTTTTTCAGGTGAGGAGCCACCCACGGACTCGGAGTACGAGTCTACCGGCGAGGGGTACCCTCCGTCGGGGACCACGGCTGAGTGGGAGCCATACACGCCGCGCTGAGCTGAGACGTGCAGCTAGTGTGGGTTGCCTAGGGCTGGGCAACCAACTTTTGCTAGATAGGCAGGCGTGAGTTGTACAGAGTAGACTTCCGCTGTGTAAAAATAAATACTAGTTTGTAACTGAAGTTTGTACCTGTTTGTACAGTTCAGTTTGTTTTTCCCATGTAATATATGGTGTCCTTATGACGTGTGCTGTCGGGTGTCGCATCACACGGCACCACCCTCTGCGATCCTGGATGAGCGGATTCCGGCCGCCACATCTACCCTTTCTCTCTTGGGTTAAATCTGGTCATGCACTTGGGTTTCAATATCATCTAGACCTAATGCAATCATAATCTCATAGCTATGATCTGTATAAATGAAAGACTTTATAAAAAGAGCTTGTATGCAAACCAGGGCTTGCCTATTTTGCAGGTGAATAAGTATATAAATCAGTTAGTTGATGATCACTTGAGGCTTGATCACTTGATCACCTTACTCCTTGATCTCCACTTCAATTACTTCATAATCTTCCATTTACACGTTATGTATATGCACATGTATGTAATTGTAAATCTTTTGGTATCAAGGTCTAATGACGAGTTAAAAACTGGAACTCTGTTTAAGAATTTGAAATGGAACTGGTGCTAGTGGGTGGGGTTGGGTTTACCACTTGTGATCAAGTATTAAGTGCTTTTCCTAATTAGTGTATTTCTACCTAAGCAAAGTGTACTGAACAGTACTGATCCAGAGCTCAAATTTAGTTGAAAATTTTCACGTGAGTTCCTTGTCACAAGAAAATATTCTGGACCAAAAATTAGCACTTTTCACTGAGTAGTTTTCCAGAACAATTCCCTAAGCAATTAAGCAAAAAAATTAATTCTGCAGTAACCTACATGTTCATGCAAAACCAAGTGAACTATAATTTCACATATAGTTCAGAGAGCATGCAGGAATTTTCCTAGGATATTTGGAGTTAAGAATTGCCCAGAACTGATTTTTCAAGTGTGGAACTTTTCTGAAAAAGTTTCTGTATTCATTTGAACACAGCAACTTGTAATCTGAATTCTCCTACACAATTCCACTCTAAATGAGCTGAAATTTTTACAGGAGTTCAATAATATCCTAAGGAATATTCTATCGAAATTTGGGGATTTTTGGATGAACCAAAGTCCCTAAAAAATTCTTTTACTGAAAAGTTTCAAAGAATTTTCCAGAATTTATTATTGACTTTCGTACAAATTGGTTGCATATTTGCATAGATTTTTTCAATCTGAACCTAACCCAATTTGAATCACCTAATTTGGAGTTCTCTAGCCACAGTTATGCTCTTCTAAAGTTTGCACAAAAGCTGCAATTCAAATTAATCGGGAAATTTTTCAAATGTCTGACAGTGGGGTCCGGGCTACGTGGCGCATTCTGGGAGAACGACACATGAGGTTACAGAGTCTTTTGCGCGTTGTCGCACGTTGATCTGGTGCAACAGAAAATCCCAATTGAATTCTTCCTCTCATTGACAGCGGCCCTGGCCCCTTCTTCAACCTCCGGCCGTCCCGCGCGCTCCAGCGACGCCTCGTCGCCGAACCTCATCGGAGGTCGCTCTCCCAACCACCTCCGGGCCCTAAACTTGCCGCCAGCCCCTATCCCGATGCAAAGAACACAAGGGTGCAGTCTCCCCGAGCCGGCAAGGCCTCCAACCTAGCTCGTGCTCAGCGGTGGCTAGAAACCGACTCTGGCGACATCGACCCAACGCCCTAACGTTTCAAACTCGATGAATGTTGGCCCTACAGCACCAGTGGAGCTTGTAGATCATCAACGTGCATGCAAATTAGATCGGTAGAAGCTCTAACTAGGGTGTCATCGTGCACCCGACGGTTCCCGCCATTGGTGCCGTTAAACATGAAATAGGCCGGCTACAGAGGTTTCCACGCTAGGGTTGCGAAGAGAAGATGTTTCTTATCAAGTCTAGCTCGTGTGTGTACAATTTGGTGAACTCTAAGCGAGTATTGATCGAGAATTTGGAGGTTTCTTACCCGCGTGTTGTTTTGCACCGGCCGAACGAAAAGTCTGAAATTCGCCGGCGACGAGCCACGGTTCGGGCTAAGAGTTGGAGGAGAGCAACACGAGGTATTGGCGCGTCCAAGGGTGCTCTTGCTTGGGCATGAGAAGCTCCCGGTAGGGATGTCCACGTGAGCACCACTCCTCGGTTGCTTTCGGTTGCCGCGCAAAGACGAGGTACTCAGGGTTGGGAAGGCCGACTCGCTCGGTGGCGCGTCAAGGACGTAGGGAAGGTCCCCGGTGCCGTTTTGCACTTCACCGGTCTCTGTTCATGTGAGAATGGTCGACTCCCGAGTGGAACCGAGGCGGCGGCACTGGCGACGCTCTGTTCTTATGCGAGAGAGGAAACAGAGTCAAGACTTCGGTGTTATGGCCAAAAGGAGCACGGCATGAGCTGCTATACGCGCTGAAATAATCCACGGAGGAGCTTAAGCAGCTGGGGAGGTGTCCCTGTTGCCCCTCGGTGTCGCGCGGGGATGGCTCGAGCTGCCTTGGTGGCCTGGGAGTGGAAAAAAAGAGACCCAACTCCCTGATCTTTTGTATACTGTGGATGACCAGTGGGTCCCACAAGTCAGCCCCTCCTTATCTGTGACATCGCGTATAAAAAAACAACTGACCTGCGCTTCACCAGGGATGCGCCTGCTCGCATGCTACGGCCACGCCTGCTCGCGTATGTTTGCACCAGAAAATCTACCACCCTTACATTCTATTCAAACAATCGGAGACCCCCAAAATTCCCTCAGTGACCGCACACTAATTTTCTCGGGAAACTCTCCGGGAAGAAACCATCAAAGATCCTTGGTTTTAGCGCTCTTGAGATGAATCCTGACGATCACCGCCGCATCTCGCCATCGCCAACACATTTCTGGACTGTTCCGATCAAAGAAACCGCGCTAGGTGAGTTTCTCGTTTTTTTTCGCCTCCGGATTTGGTAGAAAAATTGAGAATTAGTGAGTTTTTCCGTGTGCTTGCATTTCTACGGCAAGAAAGTTGTCGCCACCGCTGGGTGGCACCGCGCGCCTCTGCCGGTCACGGTTGAGACGATGTGGGCCTCTCTGAATTGTTGGATTAAGAACCAACCCCAAAATTAGTTGTCGATCTTCAACAACAAAATTTGACATTTCTAAGCAGCAAGATAAAGGCAAGTATTCCTTGACCACTTTGCTCCTAATCTAGGATGATTAGTTAGAATATTTGCATGATGTCTTCAATACGAAACCCAGTTTAGGATGTTTCACTAGTTTTATTCCTCACCATTCCTTGCAAAACCATGGAGGGATTTAGTTGGAATATGTTATTGTCATTTTATTTGCTTAGCCATGCTTAGAACTTAGAAAATGAATGAAACATAGTTATTATTAGTCTTGTGTAATATATGAGAGACACAAGAGTGTGTCATAGTGATAGAAATCTAGACAGGCTGGTTGTTTTGGATGGTGCTTCGTGCACGAGACTTGGGTTAGTGATAGTGTCTGTCTTAGATTCTAAGGACCGGTTCATGGAACAGTTAACCCGGCTTTACAGTGCCACCACAAGACTGACATGGGGCAGCTTGGTCAATTAATTAGGATTTTGCCGGTGTAGTATGAGTGTTTGGATGGTGCGGGGAATTGGAGTCCATTTCTGACTACCCTGGGAACTGCAAGGCTCAGGAGGGGGCTTCTACAGGGGAGGATTTACTCCCAGGAACTGCAGCGATGAAATCTTAGTGGGATTGTACTTGCCGGTAGACCCTTTGTAAAGGCCATGTAGTGATCTCCTGATCGCACACCAAAGGAAGTGTGTAATGTGGCTTGCAACCACGGATATCAGCGAGGTTCTTAGTCCACCTGGCAACAGGGGATGAAATCACTACTTGTGGGTAAAGTGGTACAATCTCTGCAGAGAATCAAACTGTCATGACAGCCATGCTCACGGTCAAGAGCGGTTTGGACTTGTCCATGATTAGAAGAACATGGATATGAGTTGGAAAAGTTCATTAGGTGGTGTAACCTAACTTTAATAACTTATTTACAAGATGGTGGGATGGATCACTTAGTAATATAGGTTGTTAATTAAAGCTAAGGTTAGGATTAATGCATAGTGCTTAACAAAGTCAGCTTTTCCTTCCTATTAGCCTTCATAACATCTTTTCCTATACTTGCTAAGTACCCTTTGGTACTCAAACTCAGTTTTGTTGGAATATCATATGCTGCACAGGTGCAAATGAAGACATAGACTTCAAAGATGAAGACTTTGATCCTGACAAGTTGTTCTAGGCTGGTGAAACTCCCGGGCAACGCCTATGGATTGGAGTCCCACATGAATGTCTTCCGCTGTATTACATTTGTAGTGTGTAGAAGTACTTTATGACATATATTTGTAATATTGTGTTACACGATACACTCGGCTTGTAATATAATGATATTACACTCTTGTCGGCACATGTATGATTCAACTGATCCTGGCATACATGTGAGAAGACGCTTGGATGTTCCTTATGGAAAATCGGGTGTGACAAAGTGGTATCAGAGCCAAGGTTGCCCGTAGGACGCAAGCCTAGTTAGAAGTGGATGCAATAAGGTCATAGTATTTTAGCATAACTATTTTCCAAAAAGTCTTTAGAAAGAAAATTGTTATTTAGTTACTTATCGAAGGTCTAGCCTCATCTAGTTCTAAAAAAATGCTTTGTTTTGTTTTTTTAACTATGTTATCTTTACACCTGATCAAAAAATATTAGTGTATGAAGATAATCCGATGAGAGAAAAATAATTTCAAAGAAATTTGTTCACCACTCGCTTAGGTTCCATTTTGATCAGCGAGTGAAATCCATAACTTCATTTTAATGAATAAAAAATGTTGTTTGATGTATTGCAATCAAGTGTTATTTTTTATTATTTAAGGGGGGTAGCTATCGCACCTTAGCATTTTTTAGCACGATTAGGTAATCGATATGATAAGTCATCACCAACGACAGCAAATCAAAAAGGAAAAATCACCATACAAGGCTCTTACACATAAAGACGAAGGACCACTGCTGAACAGAAAGCAAGATCAGAGGCATTGAAGATTGTCATGAAGCTATTAAGCTATATGTCGGCTTCTGCGTAGTGTGTATACTAGGTTATTAAGCCTATATTTCCATGAGAATATCAAACTTTTGTTTAGCACCTAACCATCATTGGAGGCACAAATAGTTTCATATTAACCGCCTTGTCCTAATCATCCGAATATAGGTTACATCTTTCTTGCACATCTTAGTGAAACCACTTTGGTCAACCAAACTTTTAAAACCCTAAATCTTACGAATCTCGGGACAAGATTCCATTTAAGGGGGGTAGTTTGTGACATCTCGTATAAAAAAACAACCCACGTGCGCTTTACCAGGGAGGCGCCCGCTTGCATGCTACGGCCGCACCTGCTCGCGTATGTTCGGACCAGAAAAACTACCACCCTTCCAATCTATTTAAACAACCAGAGACCCCCAAAATTCCCTCACCGATCGCACACTAATTTTCTCGGGAAACTCTCCGGCAAGAAACCATCAAAGATCCTTGGTTCTAGCGCTCTTGCGATGAAGCCCGACGATCACCGCCGCCTCTCACCGTCGCCAACACATTTCTGGACTGTTCCGATTGAGTTTCTCATTTTCCCGCCTCTAAATTCGGTAGAAAAATTGAGAATTAGTGAGTTTTTCCGTGTGCTCGCATTTCTCCGGCAAGAAAGTTATCGCCACCTCTGAGCGGCACCGCGCGCCTCTGCCGGTCACGGTTGAGACGATGTGGGCCTCTCGGAATTGTTGGATTAAGAACCAACCCCAAAATCAGTTGTCGATCTTCAACAACAAAAATTCGACATTTCTAAGCAGCAAGATAAAGGCAAGTGTTCCTTGACCACTTTGCTCCTAATCTAGGATGATTAGTTAGAGTAATTGCATGATGTCTTCAATATGAAACCTAGTTTAGGATGTTTCACTAGTTTTATTCCTCATCATTCCTTGCAAAACCATGGAGCGATTTAGTTGGAATATGTTATTGTCATTTTATGTGCTTACCCATGCTTAAAACTTAGAAAATGAATGAAACATAGTTATTACTAGTCTTGTGGAATATATGAGAGACACAAGAGTGTGTCATAGTGATAGGAATCTAGACAGGCTGGTTGTTTTGGATGGTGCTTCGTGCACGAGACTTGGGTTAGTGATAGTGTTTGTCTTAGATTCTAAGGAGTGGTTCATGGAACACTTAACCCGGCTTTATACTGCCACCACAAGACCGAGATGGGGCATCTTGGCCAATTAATTAGGAGTTTGCCGGTGTAGTGTGAGTGTTTGGATGGTGCGGGGAATGGGACTCCATTTTTGACTACCCTGGGAATTGCAAGGCTCAAGAGGGGATTCTGCAGGGGAGGGTTTACTCCCAGGAACTGCAGCGGTGAAACCTCAGTGGGCTTGTACTTGACGGTAGACCCTTTGTAAGGGCCATGTAGTGATCTCTTGATTGCACACCAAAGGATGTTTGTAATGTGTGACGGCTCGGCCCTCGACGGGGTCGTGCCGCTCGCCCGAGAATCGCGCTGGGTGGTGTCATGCGATGCGGCACCCAACAGCATGCATGAAAAGACGGTAAGAACATATGAAACCATTTATTTCATCAAGATAATCTCTTTTACAACATAATGTACACACACAGTGGAAATTAAAAACTGGACAACTACTCACTCTCGACCCTAACTACTCCCAAGAGAAGTCGTTCAGCCCGTGAACGCTTCCTACTAGCTTCACCAAAGTAAGGCAGCAGCTAGGTTTCCGGTGAGTTAAACAAACCGTCAGGTTCGTCGTCTTACCGAACAACCCTCTTCATAGCAGGGATCCTGCTACCTGCAAAAACAACTAAGAAGCAACCGTGAGCACTAAGGCTCAACAAGTCTTAACCGTAATCCTAAACATGTAACTCTACATGCAGGGGTAGTAAGATAGTAGGAACATGAATTCGCAAAATGAAGCTTGACTAAACTTGATCGTTATATTCAGATTCTCATAGCATTCATTTTAGTGGTCCTCACGCCTAACAACATCGGAAGTCCACAATCAAACAAGAAACGCTTATCCCGATGTTGCTAGCCTAAGGTGGAATTGAAACTTAGTTTGCACTATATCTACTTCAGTCAAGGTTCCAATACAATGATTTAAGCCATAAACAACATGTTAAGAGACTTAGTTCCTCTTCTTACTTCATCACGGCACAGTGGGCAAGTATGCTCAATCCTCTTCCGCGAGCGACGGTGATTCAAATCAATAACAACCCGGAATACACGACACATACACCCGCCTTGAAAGAATCACTCTTTCTTACGTTGTATGCAGTAACCTTTCACACGATACCCCGGCATAGAAAAACGTTTCACGCCGAGCAGGATGGTCCTCTACGCGGACACATCGAAGTTGCCCGCTAAAGGATTTACACCTCCTGCCTTCTCAACGCCATTCCCATGCGAAGGATGAATTTCTATATCACGGTCCATCGAGTTACATCGGTTTCATGGGTCCCGTACCCCACTATATATCCGGTACAGCTCAATCTTGCCCAGCAGGGCCGCATACGTGCGGTCCTTAACCGATACGTACGGGGCTAAAAACTAACCTCCACATTTGCCTTACCCTCCCGGCCCAGGCCCAATATGGTCTCAAGCATTGTCACACCCATCGCAGGTCGAGACAACCTTGAGCGCTCCATCCTACAGGACTCCCCGTTCCCATCTCATTTTCCATGAGGTGCTCTTATCATCAACCTCCCGCGAGTAAACTCTGTTACTCGACCTTTCTCGCGAGTAGCTTTTACTACTCGACTTCTACCGAGCTAGCTACAACATTAGCCTAGAATCTACGACGAGGCAAAGCCTATGACAACCATCTACTCAGGGTTTTTATGGTAATTCAATTGGAGTTTCAAGCATCCTAAACGTAATGCACAATATCAAGTCTAACAACATTAGGTGAAAGTAAAGCAAAATTTAAAATGGTAATTATATGCAAACTGGGGCTTGCCTTGCTCAACGGTTTTGTTAGAAGCTAGGAGTTAGTCTTCCCCCAGAGAATCCGGCAAACTCGTCACGAGATGGAGATCCTCGCTGCGGAGTTGAGTCCTCATCGAACGTCGACATCACGTGAGCTATTAAGATGCAATGCACATATATTTCAAAAGCAACTTAGAAAGTGATTTAATGTGGTGCACAAGTTAACTATGACTAAAAGGGGATAACAACAGCAAGGTTTCTGTTGTTGGATCTATCACCTTAGAGAGGAAGAAAGCTAGGTGAAAAGGGAGGTAAAATTAATCACCATGTGATTAAGTCCTCATATGAACACTTAAATCTAAAGGATGGTAGCTCAAGTGCCAGAGGTCCAATGAAGCTGAAAATTTAATCATAGCTTCAAAGGAAGGTATTTAGGCAGTGTGCAAAAATTGAGCTCATGAAATGGCTCAATGTGATCAAAACAAATCTTTATATGGTTTTCACTAATCTGCCTTTACCCCCTATATATTAAGCTTTCCTATGCTTAAAAGTAGGCTTTTTGTAAAGTACAAAATGTCCCGAGTCCATAGGAATTGGTTTTACCATTTTTAAAGTTTCCTACATGGAGATATGGATTTTACAAGTTTAGGTAAAAAGTCTGAAAATGGTTCTGTCCTTTTTCCTATTTTTCAGAGACATAAAAGATTGACACCACATTTGGCCAAGCAAATGAGGTCCAATACCTCTGAAATTTTTTAGACGGACCGAAATCCGTACATCCCAGGATCACAGAGGGTGGTGCCGCACGATGCGACACCCGACAGCACACACGATAAGAAACATAGTATTACATTGAAACTTACTGAATTTGTACAAAAGTAGTACACTCTTCAGTTACAAATCCTGTACAGAGTCTAGTACAGCGGAAGGTATTTATACAACTCACGCCAATACCTAACTAGCAAAAGTTGGTTGTCCGGCCCTACGGACAACCCACACTAGCTCCACTCAGCCTCAACACGGTGTGTATGGCTCCCACATAGCCAGTCCCCAACGGAGGGTAGCCTTCGCCGGTGGACTCATACTCCGAGTTTGTGGGGTACACTTCACCTGCAAACACTCATAGCAGCAACCGTGAGCACGATGGCTCAGCAAGTGTTAACCGACTCTCCTACACCTGAAACACTACATGCAAGTCGTACTCGAATATAGGATGATAATTTGTAGCAAAACGACACGCCTGCAAGTTCATCCTTAATTCATCTTTTAGCCACAAGTTAACGGTTCATGAATCTGAAATTTAGTGAGCAATATTTGGTGGCACACATGTAACAATACAAGTTATTCATATCAGCAATATTGAATCACAACATTATGTATGTTAACCTACGTCACAACTCAGAGACCAAGTGGTACTCATTACCGTGAGGGACGGTGAATCGACTCGATATACACCTGCAAGAATACCCGAATAGCACGTCACGTACGTCCATCCGTGGAGCTGCACAGCACGCTCACTCGATGTCGTATGGAACAACCTTTCACCAAACAGCCCAAATGTCAAACCGGTCGCACCCAAACAGACAGGAGATTCTCTACACGGAGCATCTCTCTATGCCCGTTAGCAGATTTCCACCTTGCTGCCCTCAACCTACACCTATAAATTGGTGCGTTATGCCTCGACACCCGGAGGTACATGTTACATCAGTTTATCGGACCCCATATATCGAATATGCCTTCGGTACATTCAAACTTGATCAGCGTGGGCCGCACACGGATCGGTCCTCAATCGACACGGACAGGGCTATGCATACAAGACTTCCTCTTGCTGCGTCCTAGCCCCTGCCTAGTCTCATTTTTCTTGCTAACGTTGTCTCACATCTCGAACCAATCCCGTGTGTAACGAATCTTGGTACATTTTGTTGCTGCCCGGATGAATGGAGAACTTAGACAAGTGAGCTTCATCAAGTATATTCTTTGTCAGCTCCATATTCCGGTGTACGACTATGCGGTCATTGAATTATAGTGTCCTCTCTTCATCCTTCCGGGAACATTTGATGTCACCGTTGTCTATCCGTTTTCAGAGATGTGCCATGCCTTTGTCAATCTTCTGAGCTGCAATAATATCCTCCCTAATGGTAGGTATGAGAGCAAGGTTGTAGAGTGATCCATATGGAACCAAGTATAAACTCGGTTCTTCCTCTTCCGTCGGTGTAATGGTAAGGTTATGGACATGTGATTTCTGACTCAGTGCGTCCGCAACCACTTTGTCCTTGCCGGGGTGGTGATGAATCTCAATCTCATAGTCTTTTATTAATTCTAACCACCTCCTTTGTCTCATATTCTGCTCCTATTAAGTGAAGATATACTTTAAGCTCTTGTGGTCGGTGTAGAGATGCACCAAGTTTCCAAGAAGATAGTGCCTCCACATTTTTAGCGCCAACACCACAGCAGAGAGCTCAAGATCATGAGTCGGATAGTGCTGCTTGTGGTTTCGATGTTGGCGTGAGCCATACTCAGCCACCCGTCCTTCTTGCATCAATAGGCAGCTGTCAGTACCCTCAATATAGGGTACTCCCACGCACAGGGGAAAACCGCCTAAGGACTTCGCCCCCTCCGCATGGGTGAACTCCCAGGGCGCAACGTGTCCAGCGGGGCAGGATCTCCCTCTCCTCAGAGGAGAGCTCCGGGTCCGCCATGTGGCAGGCAGAGCCGGACCTCCTACATCCGCGGGGGGAGGGGGGGAGCTCCGAAGGTTCCACATGTCTAGCCGGGCCGGACCTCCCTCTCCTCAGAAGAGAGCTCTGGACCCGCCACGTGGCCAGCAGAGCCGGACCTCCCCCCTCCACGGGGGGGGGGGGGGGGGGGGGGGGGCTCCGAAGGCTCCACGTCTCCAGTGAAGCCGGACCTCCCTCTCCTCAGAGGAGAGCTCCGGGCCCGCCACGTGGCCAGAAGAGTCGGACCTCCGCCCTCCGTGGGGGAGAGCTCCGAAGGCTCCATGTGTCCAGCGGGGCCGGACCTCCCTCTCCTAAGAAGAGAGCTCCAGTCCCGCCACGTGGTAGCGGAGCAGCGCTGCCCACTCAGCATGGTAGGCAGCAAGAGTAAAGGTGCACCATGCCTTTACCGTACGAGACATTCAAGACCCGCGCCTTCCCAAGAGGTGGAGACGCGGCGCACGTCTGCCAGGCGCCACTATGGCCAGTTACAGTCAAGACATGTCGCGCCTTCCCAAGACATGAAGACAGGCACACAATGTCAGAGGCTGTACACCAATAAACACAGCGACAAGACATCCCCTTCCACCCCTTCCATCATCAACCACTACGCCTAGCTTGCGGTGTGGGCAGAGTGGCAGGATGAACACAGAGAAGCCCTCGCCAGAGACAACTACCGGCTTTACTGCAAGATATGGTAGATGGCAGGCAATCTCCCCGGGACCACCTGTCAGGTCCCAGGGCCCCCTTTGTACTATAAAAGGCTCGGGTAGGCAACGTTGCAAAGGGTTCGGACTCCTGAGAGTTCAGCTTCCCTCTACACATACGCAGTTCATCCTCAAGCTGAGAACTCTGGTTCTAAGCACCAAGCAATACACAAAGCACCTCTGCTCACCGTGGACGTAGGGTTTTACGCTCCGGCGGCCCGAACCACGTAAAAACCCTGGTGTCAATCCACCTTCATCTCCTTCCGTCATCCATTCTGGCGAGACCCTCGCAAGAGGACTAGCCCCTCTAAAAAAGAACCTCCACGGGCTGCCCAGAGCAGGCCCAGGGAAGTGTCGACCGCAGACGCTTTGACATTTGGTGCGCCAGGAAGGGGGGCTTTTCCCTCTTGCGATGAGTCTTCACCGATGAAGATGACCAAGCTTCCTTCGGCGGCAAGCTCTCCTCGCCCTTGTTCCCGGCGAACAATGACCAGCGAGGCTTACGTCTCGACGCACAAAGGGAGGAGTCTGTTGGGACAAGCTGGGAGCCCACGACCGAATCCAACAACGCGGACTCCTGCAAGCCCAAGATCTGCTGCGGCGCCATGTGTTACTCAAGGGAGTACAGTAGCTGCAGCACGGGCGCTCCTACACAATCCACCTGCTGGGGACGCTCCCCAGGGGGCCACCCAGAAGTGGATTCGCGACGTCGACCGCCTCGTCATCGCCGCCACCAACCTCCGCTGCGGTGGGGAAGACGCCCCAGTCAACCGGATGTGTCCCTGTCGTGCATGCCAACGGTTGACGGGCAGACGGCAGACTCCCGCTCTACCAGGCTCCCCACAATGGACCTGAGGTCTGAGCTGGAGCGGCGTCACCTGGGCGAGGATGCCCGCGTGACCATCGAGCGACGGCGGGAAAGGCGTCGCAACCACGAGGCCGACTATAGCATGTCGACCGACTCGACTCTCCCTGGGCCGCAGACGTTCGCCACATGACCTCTGCCCCAGGCGTGCGCCACGCAGCATATGCAGCAGCCATATGTCCTGCAGACGGCGCCCCCGGTTTATGGTGCACCTTTGCCCATGCCGGGGTACACTGTGCCAACGGCGGACCAAGGGTTCGCGGCACCAGGATCTGCAGCAGCAGGAGCGGGGTGTGCGGCCCTGGCGCCCCACCTTCGCTTCACAAGGTGGCCACGCAAGTTCAGGCAACACCTTCCGGAGAAGTACGACGGAAGCGTAAACCCGGCGGAGTTTCTGCAGATCTACTCCACCGCCATCCTAGCGGCAGGAGGGGATGAGGCCATCATGGCCAACTACTTCCCCGTCGCCTTGACCGGCCCGGCCCGGTCATGGCTCATGAACCTCTCCCAGGGTTCCATAACCTCTTAGGGAGAGCTGTGCCGACAGTTCACGGAGAACTTCGGCAGCTCCTACACCCGTCCCGGCACGGAGCTCGACCTCCACGCCATCCGACAACTACCTGGAGAATCTCTGCGCACCTTCATCCAGTGGTTCTCCCAGGTGCGGAACACCATCCCTCACATCCAGAATGCATCTGTGATGGTGGCGTTTCGAAAGGGTGTTAGAGACGAGAAGATGCTCGAGAAGTTGGCCACCAGGGAGGTGCGCAACGTCTCGGAACTCTTCAGCCTGGCGGACAAGTGCGCCAGAGCAGCAGAAGGGTGCAACTGACACTCACAGCCAGCCTCCGAAGCCGGAGGACAGCCCGGAGCTAGCGCTGTTTCCCATGGGAGCAGCAAGAAGATCAAGAAGAAGGGCGGTGGCAAGATCAAGCCGCCGGCCGGAGCTCCCGTTGCTGCAACTGCAGCACCCAGCGGAGCTCGGGGGGCCGCGCCCCGACAAGATGCCACGACAGTCACCCGGCCGTGGTGACCGAAGTGAGCCATGCCTGGTACACAAGACCAGGAGCCACACTGCTGGTGAGTGCCGGAAGATCAAGAAGCTCGCGGAGCGCCTCCGTGAGGGGAGGCAGCCGCGCGCGGATGCTCCTCCCTTCCGCCAGAGGGAGGGCAAGCAGAAGGTCGACCCCCGGGACAACGACGACCAAGAGATGGGGTACCAGGAGCCCCAGCGCACCGTGAAGACGGTCCACAACCGTGGGGACTCCAGCTCCAGTGAAGACGAGTGCCGGAAGGCGCTCCACATCATCTACGAAGGATCCTCGGACCCTCGTCCCGGAACGCAGTCAAGACTCTGCGCCAAGCAGTGGCGTCGGTGGCCCCTACACCAAGTGCAGCACCGCACCTCAAGTGGGTAGGGACTCCCATCAGCTTCGATGCCACCGACTGCCCCAAGAACATGGATGGAGCCGGACAGCTACCACTCTTGGTAGCTTCCACCATCGCCAACGTGAAGATGTACCACGTCCTGGTGGATGGTGGGGCCGACCTCAATCTCATCAGCCGTGCAGCTTTCCAGAAGCTGCAGATTCCGATGGCCAAGCTCACCCCCTCGAGCCTGTTCTCAGGGGTGGGGCCAGGACAATTCATCCCGTATGGCAACATCAGCCTACCGGTGACCTTCGGAGCACCGGGCAACTACCGGACAGAATACATTCTGTTCGACGTGGCGGAGGTCAACCTCCCCTTCAACGCCATCATCGGCAGGCCTGCCCTGTACCGGTTCATGGTGGTAGCCTACTACGGCTATCTCATCCTGAAGATGCCTACACCAACCGGCTTCCTCAGGATCCATGGAGACCGCACTGCCACAGTGTCAGCCTTGGAGAAGCTCCAAGCACTTGCCACAGCCCGAGCACCAGCCCCTAGCGGTGCAGAACTGGGCCAGCTCCACTCGAGCGCACGCCACCGTGCCTCGACCTCACCTCCTGGAGGCTGCCCCGGACCTGTCTACCTCCTGTCGGTCTGTGCCAATGGAGGAAGACATCCCGGGTCCCCCAGGGATGGTTGGGACCAGCTCCGGCCTGAGGACATCGACCTCATCGATGAGGCTCGACCGCAAGCAACGCTCCGCAACGCATGGTACTGGCAGGTGCTCCGACGCTACCACCAAAGGGTTGTGTGTGTCCAGGAGCTCCAAGAAGGCGACCTGGTGCTGTGGCGCATACTTTCTCGAGAGGGGACCAACAAACTCTCCACCAGCTGGGAAGGTCCCTTTCGAGTCACGAAAGTGTGCCGCTCCGGGTGCGTGCGCCTTTCCGCCGAGGATGGGTACCCGCTCCCAAACCCTTGGAACATAGAACATCTCCGTAAGTTCTATCCCTAGAGCAGTAGTAGGACAGTTCCTTTTCTTTATAGACCCCATAGAGTCCAGGAACATCGCTCGGAGAAACTAAACCCCAGGGGGCGGTCAAGGACTACGTCCAGCTTAGCCTGGTTCCGTACCCTAAGCATGTAGGCTCTTGCCCCCCTTCATAATGGGGTGGGTCGTTGCCTCCATGTATAGCCTGCCTTCTTCCTATGGATGTTTATATGGAAAGAATCCTGTTCTACCACGCTCTTACCCTTGTGTTCATTTAAATTATGCATTAATTTTTATGATCACACCTTCCCATGCTCAAAAACAGTGTATGTGCATTGTACACTTAGCTCTCCTTTCCCACGCTCATCCCTAGTCGGCATTTGCTATCCTACCGAAGGCGGCCGTGCTTGAGGTACCTGCCGATGGCTAGGGGGCCTCTTGGACCTCCCCTAGTCAGGTGCTGCGACGCCAGTTGGTCACCTCTAGGAAAAACCTGCGCCGGTCATGGCGGGTCCAGGGTGCGTAGCCTGCTTTGCCTGGTTCCGTACCCAAAGCGTGCGCACTCTGCCCTTCAGAGATCCAGGGTGTATAGCCGGTTTTGCCTGGTTCTGTACCCAAAGCGTGTGGACTCTGCCTCCCCTGCGTTATGGTCCAGTACTAGGGGCCGGACGGTCGTACCCTGACCTCGGAGGGAGCCGGACCTCCGGTGTCGGGCGCACTGAATTGCCCAAGCCCCGTATACCGGTCCAGGACCGTAAGCCAAATAACACTAAGAGACAGGGAAGGGAGAGTCCTCGAGGAGAATTACGGTCCCCCTACTTGTGTGCAGGACCTTCTGATAGGCCTCCCGGACCTCCGGAGCCGGGGTTCCAACACCTATGTGCTCCGGGTGGACAGGGGAGCCCTGGCCTAAGCTTCCGCGCAAGAATATGGTAGGTGTGCCCAAAGCATTGGCCACACCTACCAGGGGGCCACTAACGGGAATGCCCAAGGGAAGACTAGAGCACCCGGCGGTACTGAAGTCCCAGGGCTTCTCAAGACCGGAGCTTCCGACTCCAACCCAAGACCAGAAGAGCCGGATCTCGCCCTCCCCCCCCCCCCCCCCCCCCGCAGGGGCAAGCTCCGAAGGCGCCATGTATCCAGCAGCGCCGGAGCTCCCCCTCTCCTCAGAGGAGAGCTCCGAGCCTGCCACGTGGCCAGCCGATCCGGACCTCCCCCCCCCTCCGCAAGGGAGAGCTCCAAAGGCACCACGTATCCAGCAGGACCAGAGCTCCCCCTCTCCTCAGAGGAGAGCTCCGGGCCTGCCACATGACAAGAAGATCCGGACCTCCCCCCCTCCACGGGGGCGAGCTCCGAAGACCCCTCGGGTCCTTATGTCAACAAGGGCCCAAGGAAGGTGTCTGTGCAAGCTTTGAGATCAATGGAGACCTCCCGGGGCCCTTACGGAGCTAAGGACTCGAGCAGGACAAGCCGAGAAAAGAAAGCAAAAAGCACAGACACACAAGTCAACAAAAGTCTGTTCATTCAAAAGCTCCAAGAGTTGGATTACAGACACAAAAAACCAAAAATACAAGGCCCTTCAGCTACAAGGGCGAGTGCCTAGGAGTCCCCGGCCTCCCGCTGGAACCTAGACGCGACGAGGGTGGCGACGTCTCCGACTCCGGCCCTGGCAACCTCCTCCTGCTCGGCGACGGGGCCCCAAACCACCGGCTACAGAGAGTCAGAGGAGTCCCAGCTCCGGAAGCACGTCAGCACGTGTGTGGCGACTTCCTTCGCCAAGCTCCTCCCCTCAACCTTGAGCTCGTCGGCGACCACGGCTTCCAGCCTCTCCAGCTTGGCGCCGATGGACTCGAGCGTCGGGATCGCCTCGACCACCTCTTGAGCCAGAGCCCCCATCCTCATGGGAGTGAAGCCAAGGAGCACCAGAGCGGACTCCGCCTGGCCGATGAAGTCCCAGACTGCTCGGGCCTCGACGGTCCGCGAAGTGCGGAGCCCCTCCACCTCCTGGCTAGCCGCCAGTAGAGCACCGGGACCTTCCTCGGCGAACCTCCTCTCCTTCGCCGCCAGGTCCTTCTCCTAGAGCTGGAGGTCCCGGGTGAGCCGCTCCAACTCCGACGCCCGGAAGTCAGCTGCCAGTTCCCGGTCCTGCACCACCTGGCGGTCCCGGGCAACCTGCTCCTCCCTCTCGGCCAGAGCTGCCTCCCGAAGCTCCAGCTCTTCGGCCCGGGCCTTCAGGTCACCCTCTCCGGCCTCCAGCTGCTCGGCGACCTTCTTCTCCTTGGTCGCCATGGCGCGCTCCCGGTCCGCGACGGCGCACACGCGACGAACCAGCTGCAGCCGCATCTCCTTGTTGGCATCGGAGCGGGCCCAAACGCTGTCATAGGCCTCACGGGCCTCCTGCATAATTCTCCGGGTCTCGGAGTCCAGGCGTCCACGACCTTCTTCTGGATATCGAGGAGCGCCTCCTCGGCATCGAGCCTCGCCCGCTTCGCGTCGAGCTCCTCCTCGACCTCCCAAGTCCGCAGCTTCAAGAGCCACCCCCAGCCATGGAGGCGGTCCCTCTCATCCGCCAAGGCCTCCCGCTCGCGCTCTAGAGCAGCCTGGAGCTGCCGGACGCTGGACTGGGCAAGCTCCAGGGCGTCCGTCAGTGGCAGCGGGGCGGCAGAAGCCGAAGCCACGCCGCAGACCTCCTCCATGACGTCGTCGTCTGATGGAGGAGGCTCCGGCACCGCAGCCTCCACGGAGACCGCGACGATGCGCCGATCTGAAGAAGGCCCCAAAACAGGGCTACTCCCAACATGCCCCTGCTCGCCGCCTGCCAGAGGACCTGCATCAGCTCCTCCCGCTTCAGCACCTGAAGGCTGGATGCCGCCAGCCGGCTCCACCAAGTCTTCGACAGCCGCCGGCTCCTGAGCTGGCAAAGGAGGAGGAGCGGTCGCCGCCGCCGTCGCAGGAGCCGGTTCCACCGGGCCATAAGGAGGGGGCACCTGGACCTGCACGGGGGCCGGTGAAGCTGCCACAGCATCCTGAAGCTGTGGCACTGGACCCCTGCCAACCGGAGGAGGCCGGGGAACAGACGCGTCCCCGGCAGACGAAGAATCCCTGCAAGCACAGGGAGCTCTCAAGACAAGAAAAGAAATACGCAAGTACTAAGATCCGGTGAGTGCAAACTTACCGAGGAACGCAAACACTCCAGCAGGCATGGAGCCCTGGCTCCCGAGCCAGGGCAGGGCCGCCGGAGCCTGCCGTCGCCGCTGGGGCCTGCGCCGAAGGCACCCGGACCGTCGGAGCAGGGGGTGCTCCCGGAGCCCCCCTAGAAGACGGAGCAGCAGAGCTCCCGCCGACAGCACCTCCGGTGCCACTTGCCAAACCGGCCCCTGAAGCCCGGGGCGCCTGTGTCCCCGGATGAGTCCCGGCTGCGCTCCCTCTGGCGCCGCCGCCTGCCGAGCTTGCAGCAGGGACACTCGACGACCGGGGCACCTGAGCCCCTGGCTCAGCCCCGGATGCCGCAGCACCGGCGTCCCTTCTCGGAGCTCCACCACTTGTGGAAGGAGGGTAGGACGCCTGGGGCTCCTCTGACCGCCACTGTCCAAGAGGAGTCCCGTCGGCACGGAAGACCCGAGGCCTCTTAGAGTCGCCGCCCGACGAACCGACGCCTCCCGAGGAAGGGCACAGGGGGACTCCGGTCCCCGGTCTCGGCGCGAAAGACGCCTTCGGTGGAGACCAGGAGCGCTTCCTCTTCAGCGAACTAGAGGCCGACTCCTTGCCCTTCCCCTTGTAGGCAGTCCAAGCTCTGTTGACTCCCAGCGCGGGTTGGGCATCGGCCAATGCCTCGCGCTCCGCTATGGAGCTGTCAACCCCGGGGATCGAAATTCCTCGGAAGGCATCTCCGACCTGGCGCACGTCGATCCCGATGTCATCCAGTGTCGGCATCTCCCGCAGCAGCTCCGACCTCCACGTCGGCTCCATGAAGAGAGGGATGCAGGAATCTGGGATGGTGAGGAAGCCGTCATCAATGAGGTTGCTGCTTACCCTTGTCACCATCTCCCACAGCACCTCGGCGGATGGGTCAGAGCCTAGACCCGTCTCCAGCCTGGTGCAGTCGTGCTCGCCGGTGTAGTACAACGCCGGACGGCTGCACTGCTGCAGTGGCGCGAGACGGCGTGACAAGAAATATACCAGAACCATCAGGGATGTCAAACCCTGATCCGCCAGGAACCGGATCCGCTCCAGGACTGGCACTTACTCCGGCTCCAGCTCCAGGCTCTCCTCCCAGAAGCGGCGCCCGGTGGTTGGACCGTCAGTAGGCAACTGGAGGCGATCGTGCTCATCGGTCTTCACGATCACCCAGTCATCCCTCCAGCCTTCCCACCTCGCGGCGCTGAAGGGCAGAAGGTACCCAGAGACCTTTGGATCCTTGCTGCGGTGCTGGAAGTAGTACGCCCCCAGTTGGTTCTTCGGGCCGTGACCAGTTGTCCGCAGCACGAAGAAGTGATGGAAAAGCATCACCGAAGCGCGCACTCCCACGAACATCTCGCAGAACTGCACGAAGACGGCGGCCATGGCGAAGGAGTTGGGGGAGAGGTGATGAAGCTGGAGGCCGTACGTCTCCAACAGCGTCACGAAGAAAGAAGAGATCGGTGGGACGAACCCCGCCAAGGCGTAGGCGGCGTAGAATACAGTCTCCCCCCTCTCCAGACGCAGGGGGAGAGATCCACGCCGAAGACAGCGCCTCTGCTCCTCCGAGTGCCATCCCAGCAGCTTGCGCACCGTCCCAAGGTCTTTCGTCCGGGCGATGCGTGGCGGAGGCAAGTTGGAAGCCATCCGAGACGAAGGGGCAAGAACTCAGAAGGCAGAGAAGACTTGGGCGCACGGAAGAACCCGGAAGGCTCAGGCGTAGGGAGATGTGCAAAGGGAAGCCTGCGATGCAGAGGGAATCCCTCTTTGACCTCCCAGAAGTGATTCGAAACGCTTCGTATGCGCCGCTCGGGGTGAACGCCTCAGGTCCAAGCCCAAGCGACGATAACAAGCGGGCCCAAGCCTTCCTTCAGAAGTGGTGGGCCAAGAAGTCAGTCCGCCAAGTGGACAGCTCGGCGGTTCCGCATAGGGCGCTGCGACGTGCGGTAGTGTGCTGCGACGTGCAGTAGTGGCAGCCTTGGAAACCGCCGCAGTAAAAGCGACTTTCAAAGCGGGAGTCAAGTCACGTCGACCTTCCGTTGCCCAGGCAACGATCCAAGGAAGTTTGAAGGAGGAGCGCGGGATAGGAAAGGTGAAGGACCCACCCCGGGCTTGTTATCTCCCCCGAGACGGGCCCGGGGGCTACTGTCGGTACCCTCAATACAGGGTACCCCCGCGCACAGAGGAAAACGGCCTAAGGACTTCGCCCCCTCTGCAGGGGTGAACTCCGAGGGCGCCACGTGTCCAGCGGGGCCGGACCTCCCTCTCCTCAGAGGAGAGCTCCAGGCCCGCCACGTGGCCGGCAGAGCCGAACCTCCCTCTCCTCAGAAGAGAGCTCCGGACCCGCCACGTGGCCAGTAGAGCCGGACCTCCCCCCTCCGCGGGGGGGGGGGGGGGGGGGGGTGGGAGCTCCAAAGGCTCCACGTGTCCAGCGAGGCCGGAGCTCCCTCTCCTCAGAGGAGAGCTTCGGGCCCACCATGTGGCCAGCAGAGCCAGACCTCCCCCCTCCGCGGGGGAGAGCTCCAAAGACTCCACGTGTCCAGCGGGGCTGGACCTCCCTCTCCTCAGAGGAGAGCTACGGGTCTGCCACGTGGTAGAGGAGCAGCGCTTCCCACCCAGCGTGGTAGGCAGCAAGAGTAAAGGCACACTATGCTTTTACCGTATGAGACATTCAAGACCTGCGCCTTCCCAAGACGCGGAGACGCGGCGCACGTCTGCCAGGCGCCATTTTGGCCAGTCACGGTCAAGACAGGTCGCGCCTTCCCAAGACATGAAGACATGCACGCAATGTCAGAGGCTGTACACCAATAAACACAGCGACAAGACATCCCCTGCCGCCCCTGCCATCATCAACCACTATGCCTAGCTTGCGGCGTGGGCAGGTCGGCAGGACGAAGACAGAAAAGCCCTCGCCAGAGACAACTACCGGCTTTACTGCAAGATATGGTAGATGGGAGGCAATCTCCCCAGGACCACCTGTCGGGTCCCGGGCCCCCCTTTGTAAGCCGCCCGAGCCTTGGACTATAAAAGGCTCGGGTAGGCAACGTTGCAAAGGGTTCGGACTCCTGAGAGTTCAGCTTCCCTCTAGACATACGCAATTCATCCTCAAGCTGAGAACTCCGGTTCTAAGAACCAAGCAATACATAGAGCACCTCTGCTCACCGTGGACGTAGGGTTTTACGCTCCGGCGGCCCGAACCACGTAAAAACCCTGGTGTCAATCCACCTTCATCTCCTTCCGTCATCCATTCCGGCGAGACCCTCGCAGGAGGACTAGCCCCTCCCAAAAAAAAACCTCCGTGGGCTGCCCAGAGCAGGCTCGGGGGAAGTGTCGACTGCAGACGCTTCGACAGCAGCCAAGCCCGATACCGGACGCATCACAATTTACGTCGAAAGGTTTGGTCGTATCCGGTTGAGCTAAGACCGGGGCTTTTGTGAGATGCTTCACCAATGCTTGGAAAGCTCCTTCACATGTTGACTTCCAAATATATTTTGTCCCCTTCTTCAATAATTCAGTCATTATCCTAGCAAGCTTGGAGAAGCTCGAGATGAACCTCCGATAATATCCCGCTAAACCGAGGAAGCTTCTGAGTTCATGGACATAAATAGGGGCTTTCCATTTCAGCACTTGTTCAATTTTGCTTGGGTCAACCACAATGCCTTCCGCTGATATGATATGTCCCAAAAATGGCACTTGGTTGATCCAAAACTCGCATTTGCTGAACTTGGCATAGAGTTTATGGCCCCGCAATCGTTGAAGGACGATTCACAAGTGTTCGGCATGTTCTTCTTCCGACTTGGAGTAAACCAAGATATCATCAATGAACACCACCACGAACTTGTCCAACTCCGGCATGAACACCGAGTTCATGAGGTACATTAAATGTGCTGGGGCATTGGTGAGATCAAAAGATATGACGAGATATTCATATAGTCCATATCTCGTCGAGAATGCCGTCTTAGGGATGTTCTCCACCCGGATCTTTATTTGATGATACTCGGAGCGAAGGTCCATCTTTGAAAACACACTTGCACCCACAAGTTGATCAAACAGGATATCAATGCGGGGCAGTAGATATTTGTTCTTGATGGTGACGGCGTTGAGCGGTCGGTAATCCACACACAACTTCAAGGTTTCATCTTTCTTTTTGACGAACAGCGCTGAGCATCCCAATGGCAAGGAACTCGGTCTAATGAAACCCTTGCTCAACAAGTAATTGAGCTGTTCCTTCAACTCAGCCAGCTCATTCGGAGCCATCTTATACGGTCTCCACGATATTGGTGTAGTCCAGGGTGCAAGTTCAATATTGAACTCGACATCCCGTTCAGGTGGCATACCCGGGAGATCATCCGGGAACACATCGGGGTATTCTCAGACTACGGGGATGTCCTCTAACTTAGGAGCTTCAGTACGACAGGCGGCTGAAACTTCCGGACAGGGTTGTCTAATACGAGTGAATGTGGACGGTAGAGTGGAGAGTTGAGGTGAACCGTCCATGATAAAATTTCCAGAACAGCGCCATGGTAACATAGCCATGACATTCCTAAGATTGCATCAATCTTCTACCCCTCAAGGATAATCATAGTAGTGGGATATATTCTCCCACCTAAGCACAGTGGTGATTTTGGAATCATCACATTTGCTGAAATCTTCCCTCCCAGTGAGCAGATCATATATGAGCACTCGGTTGGAAAGACTTGCAGTTGATGCTTAACAACATATGATGCACTTATGAAGTTGTTGGTTGCACCCGAATCAAACAAAATGATGATTGCACGATCGTTGAGAGTGAAAGTACCAGCCAGCACGTTCTTTCCTTCTGGGGCATCCTCATGGTCGAGGTAACGAACGCCCCCGGGTCTCTGACCTCCCTTCTTCACTGGTGGTCGGCCTCGAGCACCGCCCTGATATTTGGCTTTCCCGCTGCTTTGCTGCCCCTGTGGACAGTCCTTCGAGAAATAACCCGCCTGGCCACACGTAAAGCATGTGTAGCGAGGCGGTCCTCCGCTGACCGTTGCACGGAATCCTGGGGCGCGTTGTGGTGGTGGAAACGCCGGGGTACTATCTGCTGCTGTTTCTGCTGTTGCGGTCGCGGTGGTGGCATCGGCGGTTGAAATGGAGGTGGCTGATAAGGACAACCCCAAACTGTTGAGGTCGTGCCGGTGGATGCCACTGCTGTCCGGATGGTGTCCGATACACCATGCGGTATTTTTGAGGAGCTCCACCCCCGCTGCTCGGTGGAGTGCTGCGCTTCCGCTGCTCAGCCGCAAATTCCCGCTGAGCATCCTCTTGCAGAATCGCGGCATTGACGAGGTCGTTGAAGGTGCCGCGATTGCATTGCATGAGGTGAGTCTTCATCTCAGGATTTAAACACCGATAGAACTGCTCGTGCTTCTCTCCTTTGTGGAGATGTAGTCTGACGCATACTGCGCCAGATGGCTGAACACGCGGGAGTAGTCATGAGCACTCCTCCCACCTTTCTTCAGCTCCAAGAATTCTTGGAACTTCCACTTCATCATACCGGGAGGTATGTGATAGGCGCGGAACGTCTCCCGGAATTCTTGCCATTCCACGGTGTGGCCAGCAGGTAGTGAGGCGAGATAATTGGCCCACCACGCACCTGCAGCACCGTGAAGCTGCTGCGCCGCGAAGAGAGTCTTCTGATGCTCCGTGCATTGGAGCAGCCCGAACTTGGACTCGATCGTCCGCAGCCAGTTGTCGGCCTCCAGTGGTTCCGCCGCTTCGGTGAACACCGGAGGATGCGTACTCATGAAATCCAAGTACGTAGTGACGTGGGGCTCACCAGGCCCCCTCTCTTGACGCGTCCCTGCCTGGGACGTATTCTGCACAATCGTGCGGAGCAGGTCGGTCTGCTCCTCACGAGAGCCCACCAGCGCCGAAATCACATCCGCTAGTGTAAGCGGAGGCGGCGGTAGTGGTTGTTGCTGTGGGGTGTTGTCATAGGCAGGTGGCTGGGAGTCATCATCCCCTTGATGACTCGAGCCCCCGACCTCGTGCGTGGCCCGGGTACGAACCATCTGCAACCATAACGACAATAACATTAGCCCCATAGCATACTACATGCAGTCCATAAAATAGTGGTAAACATAATGACAGTAAACATGCGATACATATCGTACATGGATAATGTAATAACTTTGCACAAGCTACACCATTACCAGACCAAATACAAATTAGTAAAATCCAAATTGACGGACTTCCTCTTTGGAAGTTCATCTCACGAGATTTGGTCACTACGAGATGTTAATATTGCTTTGTCATCACGTATACTACCCTTTATCTTCAATACGACACAAACATGGTCTCTAGCAAAAAGAACTTGAGTAGGTAATATACTCAAATCCTTCGCTAGTTGAAGATAATCAACTCATGAGTATGACCTACACAATTGGTTGTAATAAAACCTTAATAGGTACAAAAATCCTTCAAATGAATTCAACGGGTCATTCCTCTGCCCAGAATGACCAGTTTCTACTTATCCCAGATTTTTACCTGGTATTTGGCATTTTCATGACTCAAGTTGAATACCAAAGTTAAATTTAACTTCAGTATATTTCCAAAGGGTTTTTATTTGCCCCGAGATCAGCTCTGGTTAAAAAGTTGTGATAATTCAAAGTCACAGAATTTCTGGAAGAATTTTAACAGCACCTCCTTTGAAAGTTGCTGTTTTCAACTCCAAATTCCACTGAATTCCATGCTGCAACTGCAAAAACTTTGAATTACAAAGACGTAACACATCTACTAAACTTTCAAAAAATGTATCATATGATTATTTTCGATTTCTTTACAGAAATTTATGCTTGAAAAACAGAACAGTTCAGAGAGAGTTTTGAATCTGTCCTGATTCTGGACAGTTCACAATCCTCTGGAATTTCAACCAGTTTGATGTGTGATTCTGTTCTGGAAGTTTACAACAATGTTGTAGAGCACTTAAACCCCTTTCCAGAACTATATCCCACACCTCCATTGGCTAAGTAAACCTGTGAGTTAGGCTCTGTTAAAGTTCAGCAAACTTGCTGCCAAAACAGAGCACTCTGTTTTTCATGTCCTTTGAGCTGAACTAATCAACTTTTGAATTTTTCTTCAAAACCAGAGTCCTAAAGATTACAAGTTGCTTATCTTAGTTCCTTTTCAACATTGTTTTTAATGCAATCATGATTAATACATGTTGGTACTACGTTCCTCACAAAATGGAAAATTCTAACCGGATTATACCGGCATATAAGATTCAACCGTGGCACTAAAAACGGCCTCTCGCAAACATGTACTACACGGGATACGTACGTGGTTAGCACCTGCAGAAGAACACTCAATAATGATGCACTCAAATGTTTTTGTCATTTCAGGCAGGTCCATATCATAGTAAAAACATATGCCCGTATCATTGCCATACGGCCGTCCTTGAATCAAGTCACATCTTAAGGTACATGGTCGCATTTTCACACCACACGACAGGGAACCCGAGTAGAACGCAAATGGGTCGTCACGGTTGGGAATTTTATCAATCCAACAGATACCACCTACTGCAATGCAGGGAAAGCTGATGGCAAGCGCTGCATATGTCCTCCTAAGCTATTTCTAGAAGAACACACTATCGCGTTACCGACCACATGATGGGGTTTCCACTTTCTTGCCTAATGCATGCCAGGGACCAGCGTTTCATATGAACTCAGGAACATGAAGAGTTCAAGAGTTTCATATTGACGTCTCACACCAAGCTGTGAGACTTGTACCCTGAACCACTTTCCTCGTCAGGGGAGCTAACCGAAATTGAACCGCTTTCGGTGGCGTTCCTTACCATGCTTACCTGAGCGTAGATGCATCATTACATAATCAAAATTCAGAATTATAACACGTAGGTTAGTCATGCCACTTTAAGTACCTATACTAATATAGTCCTTAGTTGGGCATACTAGCGATTCCTCACCGTAATCCTAAGTTTTCCCTTAATACTGTCCTTATTTAGTGTGCTATCCCCTAAGCAGCTCTGATACCAGCCCGAGACGGACCGAAATCCGTACATCCCAGGATCACAGAAGGTGGTGCCACACGATGCGACACCCGACAGCACACACGATAAGAAACATAGTATTACATTGAAACTTACTGAATTTGTACAAAAGTAGTACACTCTTCAGTTACAACTCCTGTAGAGAGTCTACTACAGCGGAAGGTATTTATACAACTCACGCCAACACCTAACTAGCAAAAGTTGTTTGTCCGGCCCCACGGAAAACCCACACTAGCTCCGCTCAGCCTCAACGCGGCGTGTACGGCTCCCACATAGCCGTAGTACCCGACGGAGGGTAGCCCTCGCCGGTGGACTCGTACTCCGAGTCCGTGGGGTACTCTTCACCTGCAAACACTCATAGCAGCAACCGTGAGCACGATGGCTCAGCAAGCCTTAACCGACTCTCCCACACCTGAAGCGCTATATGCAAGTCGTACTCGAATATAGGATGATAATTTGCAGCAAAAGGACACGCCTACAAGTTCATACTTAATTCATCTTTTAGCCACAAGTTAACGGTTCATGAATCTGAAACTTAGTGAGCAATATTTGGTGGCACACATGTAACAATACAAGTTATTCATATCAACAATATTGAATCTCAATATTCCATATGTTAACCTACTGTGGCGGCACATCCCGGACCACGGGTCCGTGCACGCTCGCCCGGGAATCGCATTGGGTGGTGCCGTGCGAGTCAAGGTAACATCATATTACATAAATCATTTGTGGAAGCATGCAAAGAGTATTTTACAAATACTTTACCTCAAATACTACTACAGAGGAAGACTACAACTCTCACGACTCATTTCTAGCTTAGCATCAAAGAAACAGTCCAGCCCACGGACGTTTCTTACTAGCAACATGAAGAACAAACAGCTCATGAGGAACCACTCGGAGGTTTCCGAGTCTCATCGGCAACCATACTCATAAGCATATAGTTAATACCTGCAAAACAACTAGTATAGTATCTATGAGCATAAATCTCAGCAAGATTTAACCGTCAAACCTAGTCATGAAACTCTACATGAGGGTTAAGACATAAAGTAGGATAGCAAAATGCATAATAAACTCGCCTAAATGTGAATCCTTTCTTTCTAGTCTTATTAGCAGCAAATTAATAGTGACCTTGGGCACGCCACATCGGGAGTCCACAATAAAACAAGAAACGCTTCCCCCGATGTAAATTGCTCACGGTGTAAATGAATCTAGTTTGCTCTAACTATACATAAAATATAACAGCACAAAGCTAGTATGATCTTCAATCCACAATGATTAGTTCTTATCTCAATTGCATGTTCTTACTACGTCACGACCGTGAGAAAAAGTATGCTCAATCCTCTTCCGTGAGCGATGGTGATTCGAATAAAAAATCCGGACTACATGACACGTACGCCCGTACTTGATGTTGCCTACAGCAACCATTACTGACGTCGTACGTGGCAGCCTTTCCCCCATTTCACCTACGTTGAATCGATTCGATTGTGCCATACAGTAGCCACCCTCATGGTGCACCTACCAACATGAGATGTCATGAGAGTGTTACCCACATACTGCACGCCGGCCCTCTTGCCCGAGGCGACCGGAAAAGTCCCAACGCAAGCTTCTCGAGGTACATTGGTTTACTGGGTCCCATATAGCCAGCATGAGTCCGGCACACAACTCAAACTTGCTCAACAAGGCCGCATACGGATCGGTCCTTGACCGACATGGACAGGTATAACGCACCCAGGCCCCTATGTCCTGCTGCTCTTACAACCTGCCCGGTCTCAACTTCAACTTGCTATCAAATTTATGAACCAATCCCGTATGCCCTTGTTTCTCCTGATCATGCAAGTAGCATCTCACCACTCGACTTCTACCGAACCTTACTTAAGCATGGCAGTTCTTCATGATAAAAAGACATCTACCCAATACTCCATAGGTTTATTTGGTCATGCAAGAGGAGTATCAAAGCAACTAGACCTAATGCACATTTCGTTTCCTAACCAACATAGTGAATACAAAGTAAAAACTTAAAAGCTGTTAAATGCAAACCGGTGCTTGCCTGTTTTGCAGGGATGTAATATATATAAGCAGTTAGTGTTGCTGTTCCTTGCTGATCAATTCCTTAATCCTCCGGAGTCTGATCCAACTTTAATGAATCACTCCTTCGAATCCCCTTCATTGTGAACCCTATCGACATGTATATGCACAAATTTTACAATGCAATTCAAAGAACTAAAGACTGGACTTATTAAGAACAGAGGTGTGTGTAAATGCCAATAATGGCTTTGTTGCCTCTGTTGTGCAAAGAAACATCAATGAAACTAAAGCTGTCTTAGGGGTTTAGTTTATAAACTAACTAAGTTTCCTAATGAACATAAGAGATGAACTAGAATAATTTGGACATAACTAAAGATCCTGATCTCCAATGACTTCGAAATTTTTACAGGAAGTCATACACTACATAGAGACTTGGCTTGCCAAATTGCAGCTAATGTGGATTCAAATTGTGTCTCCCACAATTCCTACAATACTCTTATGTATTTTCCCAAATACATAAGCATGGAAAACCAATTCAGGGAGTTCTAAGGCTCAACATGAGCTGAAACTTTACATGTGAGTTCCTAGGCACAATAAAGTCCTTTGGTCCAAAATTAAGGCCTTTTACTTGAGTAGTTCCTCCAGAATAATTCCTTAAGCATTTCTCCTAAAAGAATTAATTCTGGAGTAATGTGCATTTTGATGCCCAATCAAGTGAACTAAAATTTCAAGTTTGACTCATAGAGATTTCCTGAATTTTCTCATGATTTTTGGAGCTACGGATTGCCTAGAATAGATTTTACAAGTTAGAAACCTTTTCTGAAAAGTTTCTGGACCACTTTGAATACAGCAGTTTGTATTTAGCAAATTCCCACACAAATTATATTCAAATGAGCTGAAAATTTTCTAGAAGATCAGTAATATCCTAAAGAATATTCTGGCAAAATTTGATGATTTTTGGATGAACCAAACTCCCACAATAATTCTTTTTCAGAAAAATTTAATGAATTTTCCAGAATTTATTATTGACTTCCATACAAATCGAGGTTCACATTTGGATAGATCTTTGCAAAATGAATCCCCCCCAATTTGAAACACTCAATTTGGAGGTTCCTACACAAAGATATGATTTTCCAAAGTTGTGGCACAATCTGGAATTGTTTTACTACTGGAAATCGACTGGGCCCACGTTTTTAAACCTCAGCCACTGAGATTCGAGCCACACTGGGGCTACACCGTTTTAGCGCGCAGCGACACCAGATCCGGGAGCCACAGCCGATCTGAAATTTAAAATCCGGTTGCTGACACGTGGGGCCGCCTCCTTCTTTCTCCCGCCTCCCTCTCGCGCGCGCCACTCCCCCTCGCTGGACCGAGGCCGGAGCTCGGCAGCCCCGCGTTTCCGGCCACCTCTCGGCCAGAGGCTCTCTGCCAGGGGGTTTGGGAGGCCGGAGAACATGTCGGTCGGGCTTGCTCGGGCTGCCGGTGGCCGGAACACCATTGGTGGCGTGCGGCGGCCTCGGGACGCCTTTGGCGCCGTCAGCCGGCCCACCTAGCCCTCCAAACGTTCGTCCAACATGCTCTACAGCACCAGTGGGTGATAGGCTAGCTCGGCAAGGAAGCAACGGAGCTCGAAAACACCTCCAAATGGGTTCTCACCGTGCGCCCGATCAATGCCGCCATGAACGCGCTCGGTAAAGCTTGAAATACGCCACTCCTAGTCGGTTTCAAGCTAGGGTTGCTAAAAAGCAAATGATAGCCGGCTAGTCCAGCCCCAATGTCCAATTTTTGGTGATCTAAGAAGGAATAATGAGTGAGAATTTTGGAGTTTAGTACCGGAACGTCGGGTTGTGGCCGCCGGAGCAAATTCCCGAATTCGCCAGCGATGATCCACGGCTTGGCTTGAGGTTTGGGTGGAAGCAGCGTGGAGTTCGTGCACCCCTTTTGCTGTCCTTGCTTGGGCGTGAAAGCTCCCCGGTTGGGCTTTCCACGTGCGCCCGATCGTCGACAACATTAGGTCACCGTGAAGAAACTGTGTGCCTGGTTAGGAGGAGCCACAACTCGCTCAGTACTTGCACCGAAGAAGTGAGGAGTGATCCACCGTGCCATTTTGCGGTTGGGAGATGTTGTGTGCGTGATCTTTTGCTGTCTCCCGATTGTTTTTACAGAGGCAGCGGTGAGCATCGCAGTTCTTGCGCGAGATGAGGAAACAAAGCCGCGGTTTTGCACTTGGTGAGCAAAACGGTCATGCTGGGAGCTGAGAAAACCCACGAGCTGTTCGCCAGCGTGATTGAATCAATGGGGACGTGACTTGGTTTGCCGCTCGGTGGCGCTCAGTGAGCCCTCGGGCTGTTCGAGTGAAACAACAGAGAACCGATACTTCTATAGCAAGTAAATTTGGCTCACTGACCAGTGGGGTCCACCCCCTTTCCTCCTCTCAAAAGATCTTCTCATTTCAATCTCTTCAATTCAAATGTTCTGAAATTGAAAAGTGGGCTAGCATTTGAATTCTCTGAATTAGTTTTAAATTTGGCTTGCAAATTTGAATTCAGTTTGAATATATAGTTGCTCCTATTAAATTCGTTTTTAGCCCATCTTAAAATGAAAAGTTTGCCACCATGAATTTCCTCAAATTTAAATGTATGAGGTTTCATGCGTATTTAAAAGTTCGACAACAAATTACGGTGAACTTTAAATTTGGAAACATGATTTTTAACTTTCATGCAAATGAGTGTTTAAGTCCATATTGGTTCAACACTTTCAAATGAACATGTGAGCCTCTTTTGGATGAACATTATCTCGTGTAGAAAAGTTTTTGTAAGTCCCATTTTCATGAATTGGAAACACAGCCTTTCAAGCCTCGGTTTATTTCATATACAATTTTGGGACTTTTACACATACGTCACGACTCCGTGACCAAGTGGTACTCATTACCACAAGGGACGGCGAATCGACTCGATATACACCTGCAGGGATACCCGAATAGCACGTCAAGTACGCCCATCCGTGGAGCTGCACAGCACGCTCATTCGATGTTGTACGGAACAACCTTTCACCAAACAGCCCAAACATCGAACCGGTCGCACCCAAACGTACAGGAGGTTCCCTACACGGAGCATCTCTCTATGCCCGTTAGCCGATTTCCACCAAGCTGCCCTCAACCTACACCTATAAATCGGTGTGTTATGCCTCGACGCCCGGAGGTATAGGTTACATCAGTTTATCGGACCCCATATATCCGATATGCCTTTGGTACATTCAAACTTGATCAGCGTGGGCCGCACACCGATCGGTCCTCAATCGACACGGACAGGGCTACACACATAAGACTTCCTCTTGCTGCGTCCTAGACCCTGCCTAGTCTCATTTTTCTTGCTAACGTTATCTCACATCTCGAACCAATCCCGTGTGTAACGAACCCTATACTCGCGAGTAGATTCCAACTACTCGACTTGTGCCGAAGTCTATAAACATTAAGCAAAGCATGATCTACTCGAGGACTTAGACACTACCCTCACTCCCTTTGGAATAATCTGGTTGTGCATGTGGAGTGTCAATCATCCTACACCCAATGCACAAGAATACGTCAAACTAAGTGAATATAAAGCAAAACTTGATAAAACTTGTTAAATGCAGACCAGGGCTTGCCTTGTTGCTGCTGGTCAGGGGTTAGTGTCTCCTCCGGAGGTATGAAGTCCAAAACCTCCGGGGTCTCCTCGTGTTCAGCGACTACACGTAATCAATTCAACGATATGTCAATTTAAATGCAAATGTGTTGAATTTAGCATATAAAGACTATAACTCTAGTTATACATCCCATTTGGCTCTAAAATTTTTACTGTGTCTTTGTAAGAACCTAACCAGAGACTCGACCAAATTTCATTTGAAACAAAGCCCATTTGAGTTCTGCACAAATAAAAGTCTAAATGGTCTTTACTAGAGCTTCTAAGGATTTCCAAGGATTTTCATGGATCAAATCATTACTTTCTGGAAACTAGAGTTTGAGATGGTTCTAATGGAGTTAGTTTCATGTAATTTGTAGAATCCTAGAGAAAGTTATGCCCTAACCAAGATTTGAGAAAATTCTGAAAAATGTTTCTGTACATTTTTCTTGCCCGTGAAGCAGTTCACTTAATCACACCTTTAGGGGACTAAATGAACTCGTATGGATCTGAAATTTTTCCTGTGGTTCAAGTATTTTCAAATGAAACTCCTGGCCAAATTTCAGAATTTTCCATAAAGGAATTCTCCATATAAAATTCCCAACAGTTTAAGTTTTAGGGAATTAACTCTGGCAAAATAATAAATTTCATGTGACGGACTGAAACCCGAACATTCCAGGATCTCAGAGGGTGGTGCCGCACGATGCGACACCCGACAGCACACACGATAAGGAACATTGTATTACATTGAAAATAAGCTGAATATGTACAAAAGTAGTACACTCTTCAGTTACAACTCACGCCCACCTAACTAGCAAAAGTTGGTTGTCCGGCCCTACGGACAACCCACACTAGCTCCACTTAGCATGGCCACGGCGTGTACGGCTCCTACTCAGTCGTAGTCCCTGATGGAGGGTAGCCCTCGCCGGTGGACTCGTAACCCGAGTCCGTGGGGTATTCCTCACCTGCAAACACTTATAGCAGCAACCATGAGCACGATGGCTCAGCAAGGCTTAACCGACACTCCTAATCATGAAACGCTACATGCAGGTCATACTGAAATATAGGATGAAAATTTGCAGCAAAAGGACACGCCTACAAGTTCATCTTTAGCCCCAAATTAAGGGTTCATAAATCTGAAATTTAGTGAGCAATATTTGGTGGCACACATGTAACAATATAAGTTATTCATATCAGCAGTATTGAATGACAACATTTAATATGTTAACCTACGTCATGACTCCGTGAACAAGCGGTACTCATAACCGCGAGGGACGACGAATCGACTCGATATACACCTGCAGGGATACCCGAATAGCACGTCACATACACCCATCCGTGGAGCTGCACAGCACGCTCACTCGATGTCGTACAGGACAACGTTTCACCCAACAGCCTGAATGTCGAACCGGTCGCAACGAAACGAGCATGGGGTTCCCTACACGTAGCATCTCTCTATGCCCGTTATCATATTTCCACCTGGCTGCCCTGAAAGGGCCCAACGCCGCCCGTTCATTCACGGGGACGTGGCACTCGCCCAGGAATCGCATTGGGTGGTTCCGTGTTGTGCGGCACCCAATAGCACACATATAAGGAACAATGTATTACATAAAACAATAGCGGAAGCTTACAACTTTTCTTTGTAAATAATTTACATCAAGTAGCTACAGTGGAAGTCTATAAACAACTTACATCGAATAACTAAAGAGCACTTGAGATGAAGTCCAGCCTGCGTACACCTCTCGCTAGCAACACGAAGACAACAGCAGCGGCTGGGTTCTCCATGTGTTACACGACTCGGAAGTCTCCGAGTCTCACCGGACAACCTTCTTCTTAGCATCAATGTTAACCTGCAAAACCACTCATATAGCAAGCGTGAGCACATAGGCTAAGCAAGACTGATCCGTCTCTCCTAAAAAAGAAACTCTACATGCACGACGGTTGCAATTGGGTTAGCTAGATTTGCATAAAGGACTCGCCTAATGTAGATCCTTAACTTTCAGATTTTAAGCCTCATTGTACAGACTTTGAGCCGAACAGCATCGTGACTCCAAAATCAAACAAGAAACGCTTTGTTATGATGCTCCTTGCACAAAGTGAAAGTAAAGTTTAATGAGTCTATCTCTAATTCAATCATGGTTGCAATACAATTTACATCACAGCCTATCAAGTTCAAAGAAAAACAGTTCAGTTGTTACTACGTCAAGACGCAGTGGGCAAGTATGCTCATATGATCGCGAACGACGGTGATTCAAATCAGTACATGCCCGGACTACACGACACGTACACCCGTACTCTGAGTTGCCGGCAGCAACCTCGACTGACGTTGTACGCAGCCACCTTTCCCAAGATCTTCCACACAGGACACGGTCTAACTGCCCCGAGTCCGCAAGCTCCCTCAAGGTACATACCCGCAGTGGTATGTTCTTGAGCGAGTTACCTCCTGCTACCCTGACGCCGAAAGCCTAAGGCAGTTAGAAAAGTTCCAATGTGGATCTCCCGAGGTACATCGGTTTCCTGGGTCCCATATAGCCAGTATGTGCCTGGTACACAACTCAAACTTGTCCAACAGGGCCAAGCACGGACGGGCCTTAACTGACATAGGCAGGGCTATGCACGCACGGTCCGAAGCCTGCTGCATCTAAAACTCCCTGCCCGGTCTCCATTTCTTATGTGTGAACTTTCCTCATCATTTCTATTCTTGACCCGCTCCGAGTAAACCAGCCCTAAACTCGCGAGTAGCTTCCAACTACTCGACTTCTACCATACCTTTCCTACTAACATTTAGCGTAGCCAAATACACTTGATGAGGTGCTATTCTACCCTTTCTCTCTTGGGTATTTCTGGTCCTGCAACTGGGGTTTTCAATATCAACTAGACTTAATGCAATCAAATAATTCAAATCTATGATCTCTAGAAATGGAAATGCTTTATAAAACTGTTCAAATGCAAACCAGGGCTTGCCTGTTTTATAGGTGACTAAGATTACAATCAGTTAGTGAAGATCACTTGGGGCTTGATCACTCGTTTGCTTCCCTTCTTGATCTCCACTTCAAATCCTTCACACGTTCTCACGTAGGTGCTACACGATATGAATATGCATATGTATTTAATTGAAAAGCTTTTGCTAATAATATCTAGTGACATGTTTAAAAACTGGAACTCTGTTTAAGAATTTAAAATGACACTGGTGCTAGTGGTTTGGGTTGGGTTAAAGCACTATGATCAAGTGTTGAGTGCTATTCATCACTTGTGTGTTGATCACCTAAAGAGGTTACACAAGACAGTGGTGATCCAGAGCTTCAATGGAGCTGAAAGTTTTCATGTGAGTTCCTTGTCACAATAAAGTCATCTGGAATAAAAATTAGCACTTTTCATTGAGTGGTTTATTCAGAACAATTCTCTAAGTAATTAAGCAAAGAGGAATCAATTCTGAGATAACACCCATGTTCATGTCAAACTTAGTGAACTACAATTTCAATTATAGTTCATAGAACCTGCATGAATTTTCCTAGGATTTTTGGAGCTAAGAATTGCCCAGAACTGAATTTCCAAGTTTTGGAAATTCTCTGAAAATGTTTCTGTATTCATTTGAACACAGCAACTTACAATCTGAATTCTCCTGAACAAATCAATTCCAAATGAGCTGAACCTTTTACAGGAGTCTAATAACACACTAAAGAACATCATGGAAAAATTTGAGGATTTTTGGATGAACCAAATTCCCTCAAAAATTATTTTGCTGAAAAGTTTTAAAGAATTTTCGAGAATTAAATAATGAATTTCATACAAATTGGGTTCTATATTTGGATCGAGTTTGTCAATCTGAATCTAACCCAATTTGAATCACTAAATTTGGAGTTTCCTAGCAAAGGTTATGCTCTTCTAAAATTTGGGGAAAAATCTGGGATTTGAATAAATCGTGGAAATGTTTAAATCTGATTGTGGGTCCGGGGAATACACGTGTCGCGTGCTGGAACAAGCCACACGGGGCCACAGGTTTTATTTCCCGCGGTGCCGCAGTTCATCCGAGCCCAAAGAAGATCCGGCCTCCCCCTCAGAGCCGCTGACACATGGGCCCAGCGAGGCTTCTTCAACCTCCAGCCGCCCACGCGATAGCGCCACCGGAGCTCGCCGGAGCTTGCCGGTTTCTGGCTTCCCGGCCTTCCATCGAGCTGCCACTTGCTGCTAGGCCCTAACATCGTGCGAGGAACACGCTGGTGTGGTCTACCCGAGCCGGCAGAGACTCCAACAAGGCTCGCGACGTGCGGTGGCACTCAACCTACTCCGGCGACGTCGCCCCATGGTGTTAGCCCGCCAAAATCTCCCTGGAACGGCCCTACAGCACCAGTTAGGGCTGGTGAAGCTAGGCATGGTCGCACACGGGCTCGGGAAAGGCTCCCAACTAGGGTTCATCGTGCGCCCGAATCTTCCCACCATTGCCGCCATCGGGAAGATCAGAAATATGCCGTGCACAGTGTGTTTCATGCTAAGTTTTGTGAAGAAGAAAGATTGCTAAGCAATTCTAGCTCCTGTGTGTGAATTTTCGTGGACTCTAAACAAGTATTGATCACGAATTTGAAACTTTCTTACCCGCACCTCGGTTTGAGCCGGCTAGCAAAGAGACTGGAAATTCTCCGAGGATCTTCCACGGTGTGAGCTAAGACTTGGAGGTGAGCTGAAGGAAGTTCATGCACGTCCCAAGGAGGCCTAGCTCGGCTGTGACACGCCCTGGGTGAGGCTGTCCACGAGAGCCGTCCTTGGCGGTGTCTTTCGGCCGCCGCGGGAACTCAGCGTTCTCGGTTTTTAGAGGCTGAGCTCACGTGGAAACGGTGTGTGGGGGTCGTGGGGGTTGCTAGGGTGCGGTTTTGCTGCTCAGTGAAAGCTTGCACGCTAGATATGGTGGTGGCTAAGCGATCGGAAAGGTAGCGGCAGCTACGGTCTGTTTCTCGCGCGAGGAGGAAAGGAGCTGCGATGTCTCGGTGATAAGGGCGAACGGAAGCACGGCGTTGGGGTAAAAGCGCCCAGGCAGCTCTCCAGCGTGATGAAAATCGAGGAGGAGGTGGCGCCGGCTCATCTCGGTGTCACCCGAAGGAATGCATTAGTGGCTCGGTTGCTTCGCGTGGAGGAGGAAAAACAGAGACCACTCACTGCACAAATGAAGATCTTTTGCAATTTTAACTACTCAATGACATGTGGGTCCCAGCCCCATCTTATCCCTCTCCAAAATATCTCCCAAAGTCTGAATCTAATGGAATTCAATTGTGGGAATTCAAATCTAATGTGCATTTGGACGATTGGGCAAGTTTCATCCAAATTCAAATGGGCATTTGAATTCTTTGCTATTTAAAGTCCATTTTGAAAAATGAGTTGCAAAATATTTCAACAATTCATGAAACTTTGCATACCCACTAATTTGGACCTAAGGAATTCAAATATGAAATCTGATTTTTAATTTGACTGCTGCAAATGAGATTTTTAGCACAACAGTTTTGAAATTCATTGTGTTGCTCTCATTTGAATTTTGAGTTGAACAAATCTGTTCCAAATCTGACTTTAGCTTTCTCACACATATGGGAACTTCCCATCTTGGTTTAGGCCCCTCTTGGGTTCCAAGTTTTCAAACAATTGTTTGAACTTGTGTGAAGAGAGCTCTCATGTATGTTTCACATGTGGAAAAATGTTTTAACAAGTCCCAATTTTCATACATAGGAAACTAATTTTTTCAAACAAGAGTTTCTTTGTATTCACATTTTTGGGACCTTTACATTCACTACAAGAATTGCGATAAGAGACGACGGCCACAAACCGTCGTCTATAAGGCCCAAACCGTCGTCAATAGCTTATTGATGACGGTATATGCTTATAGACGACAGTATACTGCCGTCTATGTTTTTGTCATATATAATGTTATTGACGATGATAACCGTCGTCCATAAACTATTTGGCGACGGCCAAAACCAGCTGTCGTCGATAAGTGACTTCCTCCACGTAGCAGCGGGGGAAGCTTATCATCGACGGTGCAAGGGACACCGTCGACGATAAGTTACAGTATCATCGACGGTAGAATGGTACTGTCGTCGATACTGGACACTTATCGTCAACGGTGCCCTTGTCACCGTCGACGATAACTCGCCTGTATCGTCGACGGCCTCCATGTAACCGTCGTCGATAACTTTTGCAGTTTTTTTTAAAAACAGAAAATGCTGCCCTTGCTTCGAGGCCAGCCCTGGCTCGATGACCAGATCACAGAGGCAGAAAAACATGACACAAACATGCATAATAAATCACACAATATATTATTACACAATTCTTCATACAAGTCTCACACTGCACATTTTGAGAGAGGAGGGAACTCAGCTCACAAGTCTGAGGTTCGGCTGACCTGACTAAGAGACGCTACCCCGTCCGGTGCCACCGGAGTTTGGAAAGTCGTCCTCCTGCAGTCGTCCAATCATCTGAGGCAACGGAGTTTGAGCCTCCGTTCCCGACGCCTGTGAAGTGCAAGTGTGGTTAGACATGTTAAAAGAAAATGCATATTTTACTAAATTTCAACAAGTTTAACTAGTGCAAGTGTGATTTACTAAGTTTGTACCTAGGCTACCGGCGGCAGCTGTATCGCTGGCGGCGCCCATTGTGGAAAGACAACCGCCTGTCCTGAACTCATATCCTGCAAACACAAAGCAAATCATTATACATGTCATTTATATGTAAAAAATGTTAAGTACGACATCTAGAATAGATTACCTGCATGGCAGTTTGCATCTGTAACATGAACGAGTTTTGATACTCGTCCCTAGCCCTGATCTCAGCTGCCCGCGCCTCGTCCCTAACCCTGAGCGCCTCTTGCGTCCTCTGGAGCTCCTCTCGCAGACTTTGGAGCTCCAGATCTCGACTAGCGCGGCTGCTGTTGGACCCACCCTGAAGGGATGAAGAGGCTCTCGAGGAAGCTCACGCCTGTCTCGAGTCGACCACTCCATCGAAGATGGCTAACCTGCACAAATGAAGTAAGATTATTAAATTTTGTATCTCAAAGTTCGTAACAGTAAATTAAAATTTACAAAGCTCACCGTCCATGAGGTTTACCACCACCGTTTGCATACGCGGCTTCGGGGACGATTGGCGCGCTCTGCCAATCGAACTCTTCGCCTCGAATCCTCCGCGCCTCCTTCCCGTACTTTGCCTGCAAAAACCAGAAAAATAACGTCATTAGTACTATTAAAGAGAATTCAATTAAGTTGAAAAAATTAACTCACCAAAGTCTCTGTCACCGTCTGAGAAGACAGCTGGTCAGGCTGCGACCGGTCACTTCCCAAGTGACCCCTCTTCCACACCTCGATAGGTGCCGGCTGCTGACCGCTCTCGTGCTCCTTTCGATACATGTTAGCACAATAAATATTATAAGATTACTTAATAGAATGCTTATAGCACTTACCATCCGTTTAGTGAGGTGTATGTAGCCGTCCCCACCCAAATGATGTTTCCCGCCTGTCCCTCTATTCTCTCGACGGGTTTTAGAAACTGACTTGAAGCCCTCGCTCGCCCAAAGAGCACACAGGGCACGGTACGCGTCCGGACGACTGTCAAGCCACGCTACGTCGACCTGCACACATTTATTATCGAATGAAAACATTGATCACGATCAGATAATGAAGCAAAGTAAACTAAAATCTTTACCTCTGCGTACTGCGCCTCCGTCAAGTACGTGTCGCCCGATTCCTTCCCCGGCTCACCCTCGTCTGGATGTAACTTGAAGTACGCATTTGTAGCTTGAATGCGAGCCGTAGATAGTGACTGTGTCACGATCTTCCTAGCGCAGTTATGAAAGACGAGACGAGCGTGATCCGTCTGCCCGAGCTCGTCCTCCAAATGATACCGTGCCTGAAAAAAATATATAACTAAATGTATGTAACTTATAATAAATTTGTATTACAGAAATATTGTTCATACATACCATGAAGTCGTGCCAAACAGCCTCCTGGTGGTTGCTGTGAAGAACGTCCTGGGCCCTATAGTAGTCGTCCCAAGACGTGGCAGTGCGTCCGTTCACTACACCAGGGTAGTGCAAACGGACAAGACGGCCCAAGACACCGTTCACCAGCGCGTGGCGTCCCTCGCACGTGAACGAAGCTTCCTCCCGAGTCCTGATACATGATTATCAATTAGTATACATATAAGGCTAAAAGTATCTAAATTGAATTGTAGACATTTACTTACCTATCGCCAACCGGATGAATAATGACCTGATTGTTTGGGTCTGCAGGAGCCAGAGGAGGAGCCACGTAGTGGCTCCTCCTAGTCCGCCGCTGTGGAACTGGCTCCGAACAAGAAGGCTCCGAAGAAGGGTGCTCCAAAGGAGGCTCTGAAGAAAGAGGCTCCGAAGAAGGAGGCTCTGAAGAAGAAGGAGACATCGTAGCCTCCGTGTCCTCGGACGTAGAGTCGTCCTGACAATTTTAAAGATTCATATTATAGAATAAAGAATTACTTATATCATTTATTTAATTAAATGTTCTTTACCTGTCGTGACCGCTGTAAAGAACCAGGTGACGACTCTGGTAGATGGCTCAACAACTGAGCCCGTATACTCCGCTAAGCTGAGTCCCATGGAAGACATTGTCTGCTCTCGTGGGTGTCGGTGACAGAAAGCTCCGCGCCCCTGTACGTCGTCGTCTGCTGCTGCTCGACGACATCCTGTCTAAAGGAAAATTTGCTAATGAATGAAATAGTAAGTATAGAAAAGAAAAGAAGAGATGAAAGAAACGTTACTTGTACTCAGTTTTAAAATCCATCAGAATCACGATGTACTCTACAATGTAAACCAGACCATCGGTCTTCTGTCGTAGTAGTTAGCCGTTTTAGTTTTCGTTTTTGCATCTCACTAGTCTCTATATTTTCTGCATCTCCAACTAAGTCATCGAGTACTAAATCAGGCTCGACGGCAAAAGAGTCTGGCAACTCTTGTTCTTGGTAAATAACATCAACCTCATCATCAAGGTATCCAGCATTGTCTGGTGTATATAACCGCTCACGAGGATTCACCTTGTGTACAACCCACCAAGCTTTAAGCTTTTTGCATGGATAATGTAGATAATAAACTTGCTCGACTTGGTGTGCAAGGACGAAGGTGTCGTAGCCTCGTAGACGGTCCTTATGTTTCACTTCTACCATGCCAAATTGGTTTTCTCGAGTTCCATTGTTAGGATCAAACCAATCACAGTCAAAGAAGATTACATTAAGGACCTTATTCCCCACAAAACTGAATTCAAGTATATTTTTAATGATCCTATAATAATTACTTTCACGTCCTTGTGCGTCAGCTGCCCTATTCACAACTCCTGTGTTACATGTTGCTCTAAAGGGACGTCGAGATTCAAATTCAGTTGAACGAAATCGAAACCCATTGACATCATATTGACTGTAGCTTTTAATTTTAATGGAGCCGTAGGACAGTTGTCGCAATTCTTCATGGACGCTAGCTTAATTTTTGCGCTGTTCAACATATGAATTTGGAAGACTATTTTATGCTATACACATAATTACTAAGAGAAACAAGACATGAACATGTTACATGTGCATGAAACAAGGATAGGAAGTTAGACCCTCCATTTACTCCATAATATCACATCGATTGTATTTGTCTGCTTGTAGGTTGCTGCTTAGATTTCCAACTTTGTTGATCAAACTCACTAAATAAGATAAAACAGAATGATTAGCATAGATGTATAACACACCACGCTAATTATAACACAAACACTTACTGAAAATGTTCATGCATCCCCTCTATATTAGCGTACATGTACATCAAAGCAGCTGTCTTTTTATCTGTTTCAAGATCGTAGCTCGTGCCACTACCAACAGTGGTGCCTCTCTTTTGAAAAATGGAGAGGATGCTACAAGGGGGTGTTTCATCCATATTGTACCGCAACATGGAAACATTAACATTGTGTTCTTCTGCAAAATAGACGCTTGAAAAGTATCCAATCTTCTAAATGGCGTATGCTTCGGCGATGCATCCTTCAACCCTTGCCCGATTGCGAACCATTGGTTTAAGACTCCTGAGTGCTCTTTCGACGTGATACATCCACCTATATTGCACAGGGCCGCCCACTTTGGCTTTGTATGGAAGATGGATTAGAAGATGTTGCATTGGATTGAAGAACCCTGGAGGGAAAACTTTTTCCATCTTACATAAAAGCATTGGTATCTCCCTTTCTAACTTCTCCATCATCTCGGTTGTGATTTATTTAGCACACAGTTGTCTATAAAAGTAGCTAAGTTCGGCTAACACCTTCCACACCGCATCGTCAAGGTAGCACCGAAACATAACCGATAGAAGTCTTTCCATGATTATGTGATAATCATGACTTTTCAACCCTGTGAGATTTCCAGTCTTAATATTCACGGCTCGTCTCAGGCTAGCAGCATAACCGTCTGGGAATTTCAACGTTTTCAACCATTCGAAAACTCCTTTCCTTTCTTTTGGTCGAAGACAGAAAGAAGCACGCGGTTTGCTACCAGCTTCAGTTAGCTCAAGAGTTGGACGTTTACAAACCACTGCCAAATCCTTACGAGCTTTAATATTGTCTTTTGTTCTACCCGTCAGATCGAAGCATGTGCTTATGATGCATTCGCCCATGTTACGTTCCTGGTGCATGACATCAATATTATGCATTAGGATTAAGGACTTCACATACGATAGCTCCCATCGTGCACATATATGAGTCCAATTGTGGTGTTCTCCGTAACCAACAAAATATCCAGGACGACCTTCATCTGCCACTAAGTTGTTCAACTGTTCAGCAATCTGCGACCCGTTGAGACATTGCGGTGGTCCTTTTTTGACAACGGTGTTCTTCCTGAAGGCATTCTTCAGTTGCCTAAATACGTGATTAGGCGGTAACCAACGTCGGTGGCAATCAAAGTAGCAAATCTTGCCACCATGATTTAAACGAAAACATTCTGTGTCCGAAGCACATATCAAACATGTCAAACGACCATGAGTGCTCCAGCCATAAATCATGCCGTAAGCTGGAAAATCATGGACAGACCACAAGTATGCAGCTCGAAGGTTGAATTTCTGTTTTTTGTAACAGTCGTACGCTTCGATTCCTGTCCATAACATTTTCAACTCTTCAATCAACGGCTTCAACATCACGTTCAAATGTGAACCGGGATGATCTGGTTCAGGTACAATAAGGCAAAGGAACATGAACTCGTACTTCATACAAAGAGATGGTGGTAAGTTGTACGGAATAGCGAACACGGGCCAGCAAGAGTACGGTGTTGCATTTTTACTGAACGGTGAGAAGCCATCTGTCGCCAACCCGATGCGAATATTTCTCTCGTCATTGGCGAAATCTGTATCGAAGCGGTCAAACGCTTTCCATGCCTCACCGTCATACGGGTGCACCATTATTCCGGCGTTCTCACAAAGACCTTCTTTGTGCCACCTCATGTGTCTGGCAGTTTTTTTCGAGAGAAACAAGCGCTTCAACCTAGGTGTCACAGGCAAGTAGCGAAGCTATTTCTGTGCGACTTCAGTAATTACTTTTGTACCTTCATCATTAACAACTTCAACAAATCTTGCTTTATCATATTTTAAACACTTGTTCCCGTTGGCATGCTCTTTCTAGAAAAGCATGCAGTTGTCTGGGCACATATCAATCTTCTCATAGTCCATACCATGCCCGGAAATCATTTTTCTTAGATTGATACATATCTTTAGGCAATTTATGAGGCTGTGGAAGGACATCGCTGATCAATTTGATGAGTTCATTGTAGCAGTTATTAGAGAAGGAAAACTTAGACTTAATTGTCATAAATCTAGTCATGAAACTGAGGATCGAGACTTTGGTGTGTTCATGCACCGGCTGTTCAGAAGCTTCGACAAGCTTGAAAAACGTTTTAACCTCCGTTGTAGGAGGATCCTCCGTCAATTCAGGATTTATGGCTTCAAGCATCTCGTCCATCCTATCGACCCCAGTGTTGTCATCCTCATCTCGATCTTCTATAACTTGAGAAGGTGTCTCGCCGTGAAATGTCCACAACTCATAACATTGCATGAAACCATTTCCACACAAGTGATATGTCAATGTCACTTTGTCGAAACACTTCGCATTCTGACATTTCATACATGGGCACCGCACCTTCCTGTTGTTTGACAACGAGAAAGCTCGTTCTATGAAACCATTCGTATTGGTGGACCACTCCTCTAAGTGTCTCCCATCCTTTTTCCAACCAGTATACATCCAAGTGCGGTCTTCAGCCATTTTTGAGAGTATACCTTCAAAGCAGACAAATCATTTACGAGAGAGGAAAGAACGAGAGAAAGAAGAAAGACAGTTGGTCTTAGATGATAATTCCACATCCGATGCATATATTGCGTGTCGTGTCGGGTCGGGTCGGGCCGTGCCGGACCGGGTCGGCCTGAAACCCCCTTATGTCCATATATTAAATAATAACAACGAATAAACTACTATTTTGAAAGCATAACGCCGTCTATTTAACACTACATCTCCCTATCCGCTGCAGTTCTTCAAGTAAAAGGAGAAAACTATACAGTTATAGCCGTCATACGTATGTTGCGAGTCAAAGAAGATCATCCGAGCGGGGCGCCGTCGGTCATAGCAGGATCCATCTGAGCGGGAGCGCCGTTGGTCAGGTCGCACGCGAGGGCGCCGTCGATCGGGGCGCGGGGCGGGGGAGGTGGGGTGGCGGGAGCGAGATGCTCAAGCGTAGCTGGATCCATCGGGCCGGGGCATGGTCGGTCCTGCGCGGGGCGGGGTGGTCGGGCGCAGGCGGGAGCTGGGGGCGGCGCGGTCAAATGCGGAGGGGGACACAAGAGGTGGGGTGGGGGTGAGATGGCGGCGTGTGGGAGGGAGGGTACCACCGGTCAAAACCTAGCGATGGGGGTGAGATGGCGGTGTGTGGGAGGGAGGGTACCACCGGTCAAAACCTAGCGGTGGGGGAAGTGTGGGCCGCACTGGGCTGGGCTGGGCCATGTGGACCAATTGGAAACAGGGAAAGCAAAGTGGCCCATAGAAAATTACTTTAGCACATTAGAAATATGTGTCCTATATTTTAAAATTTTCTATAAATCACTACCGCCTGAGCGCCGCCTAGAAACACCTAGGCATGCTAAGGCTCTAGGCGGAGGGTCACCGCCCGCCTAACGCCTAGTGCCTTTTAGAACCGTGACTTGGAGTAGAGGTCGCTTCTATCATCCACCCAAGCGCGGGTGGTTGATGTCCACGCAATCGTCGTTCGCTTCCGTGCCGTCTCGGCACATACATTACAACTACAACTGTCTATACGGCAGGAACACATTTAATACGTGTCGTGCCATTTTGGGTCAGACTGTGCTGGGCCGGGCAGGCCCCAAACCTGTTTACTTACATATATTAAGTAATCACTAAAAAACATAAGCAGTTAAGCTAGACAATATAATAAAAGCAACATAATCAAAGATATTCTGGATGACTCGTCCTATCCCACCTCGTCCTTGTCCCTCTCGTCCTTGTCCATTCAACTAAACAAAAAACAGGTATTGATGTGGTCTTCTCAATGCAGATCCCAGGAGTTATATATATATATATATACATATATATATATATATATATATATATATATATATGATAAGTAAGAATCATTGATGGCAGTGCAAGCCATCCGGATCCAAGTAACAATTTCCTAATGGTGGGCCGGGGCGGCGAGGCAGCGGGGTGGGAGGGGGTCCGTGGCGGCGCGGGGTGGCGGGGGAGGCCGGTGGCAAAGAGGGGCGGCGGGGGCAGCGGGGCAGCAGGGGGGACGGGGTGGCGGGCAGCAGTGCGGGAGCGGGTCGGGGCGGGGCCAGCGGGGCGACGGCTGCCGGCTGCTGGCTGCCGGTGGGGCGGTCCGGGGTGGGAGGCGGGGCGCGGCCGGGGGGGGGGGGGCGGCCGTTGGTGAGGCGGGGCGCGGTCGGCGCGGGGCAGCCCGGGGGGGAGGCGGGGTGCGGCCGGCGAGGGGCAGCCCGGGGGAGGCGGAGCACGGCCGGCGAGGGGCGGCCCGGGGTAGGTGCGGCGCGGCCGGTGAGGGGCGGACCGGGGGGGAGCGGGGCGCGGCCGACGAGGGGCGGCCCGGGGGAGGCGTGGTGCGGCCGGCGAGGGGCGGGTCGGGGGGAGCGGCGCGCGGCCGGCGAGGGGCGGCGCGGGGGAGGCGGGACCGGGATGCATGGGCGGAGAAGGGAGGAGGGAGGGAGGGGCACGGTGTACCTTTGCCGGAAGTCGGTCGGCGGCGGCGGCGGCGGCGATGTCGGCGGCGGCGGCGTGAGAGGAAGGCGGCGGCGGCGAGAGTGAAAGAAAGAACCGAGGGGGTGGCCCGAGTATTGGGACCTTAAAGACGACGGTTGGTTTACACCGTCGTCAACAAGGATTTATTGCTGACGGTGTAGGTCAACCGTCGTCTATAAGTTCCGGGAAGGCCCAAGTTACGGCCCATATTAATGAGGACCATTATTGTCGACGGTCCACTGTCATCTATAAGGCTCGAGAGCATATAGACGACGGTGCTAGGTCAACCGTCGTCAATAAATGTTTTATTGACGACGGTGCAATCTAGCCGTCGTCAATAAATTTATGGACGACGGGGCCGTCGTCCATTGTCATGATTCCTGTAGTGATTCCTCCACCCTTAAAAGGAATCTCGTCCCGAGATTACAAAGAAGAACAAGAAGGGAGGGTAATTACAGAGCCTAAGACAAAAGTTCCGAATAGTTCTGGTGGATGTTATCTTCGCTTTCCCACATCGCCTCTTCGGGGGTATGATTACTCCACAGGACTTTGTAAAATTTCAAAGTCCGGTTTCATGTGATACGGGTCTTTTCATCGATAATCTGAATAGTTTGCTCGACATATGTGAGATCCGGCTTCAACTCGTCGATGTCTTCGGTGCGGACAGCAGCGGTAAACTTGAGACACTCATGCAGCTGGGACACGTGAAATATGTCATGGATACTGGCAAGACTTGCCCGTAGTTCCAGCCGGTAGGCTACAGTCCCGCACTTCTCCGTGATGGCAAACGGACCAATGAATCGGGGAGCAAGTTTCCCCTAGACCCCGAACCGATGAATCCCTTTCATCGGAGACACACGAAGATACACGTGCTCTCCGACATCGAAATGCAGCGGTCGATGCCTCTGATCCGCGTAGCTTTTCCGACGAGATTGGGCAGCTTTGAGGTTCTCCTGTATTATCCAAACTATCTCTTCGGCTTCATTGACAAGATCAACCCCGAATGTTACTCGTTCACCAGACTCGCACCAATTCAATGGTGTACGGCACTTGGGGCCGTATAGAGCTTCATATGGTGCCATTTTGATGCTCGTCTTATAACCGTTGTTGTACGAGAACTCTGCCAACAGTAAGTGATCGTCCCAGCTCTTACCGTGGTGGATGGCACACGCTCTTAGCATATCTTCCAATATTTGATTCACCCTCTCAGTTTGCCCATCGGTTTGAGGGTGATACACAGAGCTTCTAATCAATTTGGTCCCTGAGGATGCGTGTAGCTGCTCCCAGAAACGGGCTACGAACAGCGATCCTCTGTCGGACACAATCGTACGGGGAACTCCATGTAAGCACAAGATCCGTGCGATGTACAGCTTCGCATACTGCTTTGCGTTATATCTTGTACGCACAGGGATGAAGTGTGCTGATTTGGTTAACCGGCCAACTGTTACCCAAACCGAATCATGGTTGTGGGAGGTCATCGGCAACACGACGATGAAGTCCATACTCAAGTCTTCCCACTTCCATGCCGGTACTTGCAATGGCTGCAACAGGCCCGACTTCTTCACATGGTTGGCCTTGACCCTTCGACACGTATCACATTTTGAAACGTACTTTGCAACTTCACGTTTCATACGTGTCCACCAAAACTTCTTCCGGATATCTTGGTACATTTTATTGCTTCCCAGATGAATGGAAAGTTTGGACAAATGAGCTTCATCCAAAATTTTCTTCCGTAGTCCCATATCCCGGGGTACTAGAATCCGGTCGTTGAACCACAAAGTACCTTCATTGTCCTTTTGGAAGCATTTCATTGCTTCCGTTGTCTATTCTCCGCCGTATGTGAGACATAGCCTTGTCTTTTCGTTGAGCTTCAATGATCTCCTCTTGGATGGTAGGAATGAGAGCGAGATTATAGAGTGCTCCATATGGGATGACACGAAGGCTTGGTTCTTCATCATCCATTTCAGCAATAGTCAGGTGATGGATATGCGCCTTACGACTGAGCGCATCGGCGACCACATTCGCCTTTCCTGGATGATAATGAATATCAAGGTTATAATCTTTAATGAGCTCTAGCCATCTTTGTTGCCTCATGTTCAATTCTTTCTGAGTGAAGATGTATTTCAAGCTCTTGTGGTCGGTGTAGAGGTGTACAAGATTTCCGAGTAAGCAATGCCTCCACATCTTCAAAGCAAGGACAACGGCAGCTAACTCAAGATCATGAGTTGGATAATGCTGCTCGTGATTTCTGAGTTGACGAGATCCATAAGCGACCACTCGTCCTTCTTGCATCAGCACACAGCCAAGACCGATGCCAGATGCATTGCAATAGACGTCGAATGGCTTCGTCGTATCCGGCTGAGCAAAAACTGGGGCTATTGTGAGATGCTTCACTAAAGTCTTGAAGGCTTGTTCACACGCAGCACCCCACATAAATCTGGTATTTTTCTTCAATAATTCCATCATCGGCTTAGCTATCTTGGAGAAACCCGGAATGAACCTCTGGTAATAACCCGCTAAACCGAGGAAACTATGGATTTCATGCACAGACTTTGGTGACTCCCATTTCTGCACTTGGATAATCTTACTCGGATCTACAGCGATGCCCTCCGCTGAAATAATGTGTCCGAGAAACGGTACTTGATTGATCCAGAATTCACACTTGCATAGAGCTGATGATCGTGTGTTACCATGGAGTGCCAAAGAAGATAGTGTCGGATCGAGGGACACAGTTCACCTCAAGGTTCTGGCAGAAGTTGCATGAAACCATGGGAACCCATCTGAATTTTAGTTCTGCCTATCATCCCCAAACTGACGGGCAGACGGAAAGAACCAATCAGATCCTTGAGGATATGCTGAGAGCGTGTGCACTCAAAAACAATTGGAGTTGGGATAAGAACTTACCGTATGCGGAGTTCTCCTATAACAACAGCTATCAGGCTAGTATGAAGATGTCGCTGTTTGAAGCTTTGTATGGGAGGAAGTGCAGAACTCCCCTATTTTGGAACCAAACGGGGGAAAGCAAAGTGTTTGGACCTGAAGTACTACAAGAAGCCGAGGAGAAAGTGAGGGAAATTCGCAACAACTTGAGGATAGCGCAGACACGACAAAAGAGCTATGCCGATGTACGAAGAAGAGAGCTCGTTTTCAACGTGGGGGACTATGTCTATCTCAAGGTATCCCCTATCCGAGGACTTCGTCGGTTCAAGGTGAAAGGGAAGTTATCACCTCGATACATCGGACCCTTTCAAGTTCTGGAGAGGAAAGGCGAAGCGGCGTATCAACTAGAATTACCGGCTCGCCTATCAGATGTGCATGACGTATTCCATGTGTCACAGCTCAAGAAATGTCTGAGAACACCTGAAGAGATGTTACCCATGAATGAGGTTGACGTAGCTGAGGATCTGTCTTATGCTGAGCATCCATTCAAGATTTTGGAGACAATGGAACGCCTCACAAGAAATAAAAGAATCCGGATGTGCAAGGTGCAGTGGAAGCATCACTCAGAAGAGGAAGCCACATGGGAGCGAGAAGACAAGCTTAAGGCACAGTTTCCGGAATTGTTTTCTTAGAACCACCAATCTCGAGGACGAGATTTCTTTTAAGGGGGGTAGAGCTGTAACACCCCAAAACCTGTTAAGAGGAGAATTTTAAAATTTTTTTGGACGTATTGCATGTGGTGAAGAAATTCAAATTCAAATTGTAATTCAAATTAAACTCAAAACAGAAAAGAAAAAGAAAAATAAAAATAAAAAAACAAACCCCCCCGGCCAGTGGGCCAAAACCCACCAGCCGGCCCACCCACCCCCGCGCCAGCCCGCAGCCGCGCGCCCGCTTCCCTCTCACTGACACGCGGGGCCCGCCTGTCATCCCCGACCTCCCGCTTGCGCCGACCCCGGACTCTTCCGCGCGCGCGCGATTGTAACCGACCCGGATTTCCACGTCCCTCCGCCCGACTCCCGGTCCCAGAAGACTCAAACTCGATTAAACAAACCCGCCGCCCTCCCCCGGCTATATAAACACCGGCATCTTCCCGATTTTCACCCACGATCAGCCGCTTTTCCTTCCGGTGAGAACCCGAGTTTCTCCGGCCAATTTCGCTCGATCTTCACTCGGGATTTCTGATCTAACGCGCTGATCTTGATCCACGGCCTCCGGGGAACCACGCAGGTGCAGAAAACTCGGTGGTTTGCGCTTCAAACACAGCGCCGACGAGCCTAATCGTGAATTCACCTCGGACCTCGTCGCCGACCGCCTTCCAGGACCTCCGAGCTCAAGAAAACCCCCGAGGTGAGATCCCGACCTCCCCTCTACCGATCTATGCCATGAAATCCCAGTTTTAGGAAGAATTGACAAAGATCCGAAGCTCTCCGGCGAGATCGCCGCCGGGCAGCACCGCCCGCGCTCGATCAGAGCGACGTGGCCGCTTGTGCGCCGTCTATTTTAAATCGCACGGTAGAATTTAAATCCCCGCGTACCAGTTCGACGTTATAATCTCAGCCGTCAGTTTTAAATCGGATGGTCCATGTCAGCCCCGCGTTATAAAGGCCGGGATTCTTATGCGCTACCCCCTGGGGTTCTCGGAAAATACGAGCTAGCCCCGGAAACTTCTGATCTAGCCCCTTGAACTTCAGAAAATCATGTAAATTCATTTAAAAATCAGTTTTAGCCCCTGGACTTAATAAAAATTAGGAAAACCCCTCTGTTATGTATAGTTAGACCCCTGGAAATTTATGAAATAATATAATAGACCCTGTAGTGGGGTGAGTTTACCTATTTAACCCTATGTAATATTAAATTTAGGAAATTGAATATGTGATTAGTATTTAAAATTTAAAAGATGAGACAAACACATTGTAAATTCAAATTTAAAACTTTCCTAGCACTTGGAAAACTTTGGAGTGAGATAAAAGTAGATTTTTGGCTGAAATGAATCTGTCTAATTGATTATTCACATTTATTAGTTATAGGGACACATTTTTAAGTAGAGAATAATTCTGAAAATTGGTAAAATAAATGTAAAATAGTCCACATCAGAGGAGAAGTTCAAAAATATATTATTTACTATTTTAGATCAGAACCTATTCTGTTTAGATGATGTGTCTTACTATTTTCATAATAAAGTTCACATTTAGGCATAGAAAATAAATCTGAAATTATAGCAAGCCAGGTATGAATAACTAGAAAATGATAAATGAAGTTTCCAAAATCCAAAGAATTCAGTTTAGGGTTGGTAGAAGGTCTGAAAACCCATTTGGAGTAGGAAATTACCTGGCAAGCACTCTTGGTAGCTAAATAGGGTATTAAAGAATTTGTTTAAATTGGGAATTTATGTACGGTGTGCAAACATAACTCTGAATACAAAAGTTAGAAAACATATGAACATGTTTAAAAGTGCATGTAATCCCAAAATCAACACACATAGAGTAACCACAACACATAGAAATGTGAATGACTTTCATAAATGTGAATGTGTGGTTTGTATGAAGCGAAAGTGTGAACTATGTTATGGATTGTTGTTTTCTTTTGCTATGTGTGATGGTATGAGTAGAACCTGCTCCAGAGCAAGTTCTTCCTTTCCAAGATCAAGACTATCCATTCCCAGAGCGGCAGGAAGAAGGCAAGTGTCCTTGACCACTTTGATCCTATACTAGGATGTCTAGATAGAATTATTTGCATTGTCAAATCAAATATGAAACCCATGCTAGGAAGTTTCCCTAGAATTGCATTATCGTGTTTCCTTGTAGCTTGGGTTGGGATTTATTTTATTGTGTCATTTATTTACATGCTTATGCTTAGCCATGCTTAGAATGGGATATTTGGGATATGAGATCATCAGTTTATTTTACCATACTCTTGAATGAGATGTTATGAGTTTTGTAGAGGTAGGGATCAAGGCAAGTTGGATGATTTGGTTGGTGCTGGGTGCACGAGACTCGGGTTTGTGTTTAGTACTTGCCTGGATCCTAAGTACCGGTTCATGGAGCATGTAACCTAGCTTTACCGTGCCAACCACATGCTGAGATGGGGCAGCTTGGCCAATTAATTAGGTGTATCCCCGGCGTAGTATGGGTGTGTTGGATGGTGCGGGGAATAGGTGTCAGCTGGACTACCATATGAACCGCAAGGCTCAAGAGGGGGCCACTGCAGCGGGGTTGGAGCCTCTTGTATGCTGTTAGGGGTGAAACCTCAGTGGGCCCATGCTTGTCGGGAATCCCTTTGTAAAGGCTTCGTAGTGATCTCCTGGCTACACACCTGGAAAGTGTGAATGTGGTCGTGGCCACTGGCATAATGAAGGTTATTTCAGTCCACCTGGCAACGGGGGATGAAATCACTACATGTGGGTACAGTGGTGCAAACTCTGCAGAGTCAAAACTGTCATGACAGCCATGCTCACGGTCAAGAGCGGCTTGGACTTATTCATGATTAGAGGATTATGACTTTTGAAGTTGTGGATGTTAAGCGGGGAGCTTAACATTGGAAATGATGTTATGGTTATTTTATTATGATGATGAGTTGGGAGATTGGGACCATTTCACCTATGTAGTAATGTAGGTGCTTAATAAGCTAAGGTGATAGGTATTAATTACGTAGTGCTTTAACCATGAGTTCAACCTCTCCTTGTTCTAGCCATGCATGACATAACTTTCCCACACTTGCTGAGTACCAACGGTACTCAAACTTGCATATTTGTTGGTTTAAATTGCTGCTCAGGTCAAGGGGATGAGGTGCAGTTCAATGACCAAGACTTTGGACCCGAAGAAGGATTCTAGGTTCATGGAGTCCCCCGGGGCAACACCTGTGACGGAGCCCACAAGAATAATATTCCGCTGCTATTTTATTTACATGTTACGAACTTATTATCGTCCATCGAGACAGATACTATGTAAGACTTATTTATATTCGACACCTGGCTTGTAATAAATAATGCTTCACTATTTGTCATCACATGTATGAGAAAATAATCCTGGCATACATGTGATATTCACTCGGTTGTTCTTCGGAAAAACCGGGTGTGACAGAAGTGGTATCAGAGCCAAGGTTGCCCGTAGGAACGTGGACCTAAGTAGAAATGGACGTTTTTAAGGACCCTATTTTCTTAAAAAAACTATTTTTCAATGGTGTGGGTTGAAAGTGTTATTTAATGGGGTCATTTTATTCATCTTGCCCCAACTTTTATTCAAAACACAATTTTTATTTAACTCTTATCTAACTTAATTTTAAATGCTTTATGTTTTAGATGGTTCGCATGATCCGCACAGCCCGCAAGTCCACCGGAGGGAGAGTTCCGGTAGTTGCCCTTGCCTTGAGAGAGGAGAACCGTCCGGTGACGTACCACTCCTACGGGTTGGCAGTAGGAGGCTTGTTGCGCCGTCTTCGGCGTATGCTCCACACCGCCGGCAATGTGGGCAAGCTGATCATACACTACAGCTCCACCAAGACCATCCGTGAGAAGCGGGAAGAATGGAGTTCAGAGATGAGGATTATCCACGAAAATCAGCTGCTCAAGATCCACCGTTCTCCAACTTGTCGAGCGACACAGGTCAATGCGGAGAAGGATGTCACCTGGGAGGCAATCACCTGTCAGAGTCACATCTATCGTCGTCACTTAGACAGGACTGAGTACATGTATGTCCTCCAGCGCGAGAGTGGTACGACGGAGTACAAGTACCCGCCAGTGCAGCAGGGGACTTCCCATGAGCACATGGATTTGTGCTTGGAGGATGCTGCTATGCTCAGCACTCAACTGCAGGAGTGTCAGCAGGAGCTTCAGGATGTTCGGGACACCCTGAAGGAAACCGAGGCGTTGCTTCGAGCCTACTTAAGGGCTAGAGAAAGAGGAGAGGGGAATGAATTGTGTGTCACCGTGAATGACACATGGACTCCTGACTCCCCAGATCGCCGGGCGATCAGGCGTCATCGCACTTCTCCACCAGCAGCCTCCCCATCCAAAGCGGAGTCAGAAGGCAGCCGCAATAGTAAGGAAGATCCCGAGGAGCCAGCTCAGGGATACGATTAGAGTAGAGTCTTTCCCTTAGTTTAGCAAGATGTCGAGTAGTCGAGTCGTTACCTTAGTTAATGGTGTGTTAATGTGTGGTGTGTGACGTGAGTTGTGGAAGTCATGAGCAATTGTCAACAACCTCGTCTTCAGGTTGTTTTGCTTTGGTGTGTGAACCCATATGAATTAAGAGTGCATCTATGTTCACGTAAGACATGAAATCCTCAGAAAATATAAATGAAATAAGTCCTCAAAATCTTAAAGTTTAAACAAGCAAAAACTGGTAAGTTAATACGTAATGCTTTAAATTAACATCTGGTTAATCATGACAGATGGCCGGAAGAGGAAAGGGTCGTGGTGCCAACCCCGCCAACAACAACGATGAGGCCGGCAACCCTCATCTTTCTGGAGGCCAAGACAGGGGTGGTCGCCGTGAAGGAGTTGATTCCATCCACCAAATGCTTGAGAATCAAAATCAGCTCATCCAGAACCTGACTCAAGTGGTGGCCAACTTGCATCAAGCTCCACCTCCACAAGCTGCACCACGCCAACCAAGGTTGAGTGAGTTTCTGGGAACTCAACCTCCGAAGTTTGCAAGTGCTGCTGAACCCCTGGAGGCAGATGACTGGCTAAAGACCATTGAGAGCAAGATGAGGATCATACAGTGCCAAGGGTATGAGAGGGTGCTGTTTGCCTCTCACCAATTGCATGGACCTGCTGCTGATTGGTGGACCGCTTACCTGGCCGCCCATCATGACCCAGAGAACATCACTTGGGAAGAGTTCAAGCGTAGCTTCCGCAACCATTACATACCAAGGGGTGAACTCAAAAACAAGAGGAAGGAGTTCTTGGGATTGCAGCAAGGAAACATGACCGTGAGGGAATACCTCACTAAATTCACTCAACTCTCCCGTTATACCCCACGGGACATAGAGACTGATGAGCAGAAATAGGATTGTTTCGTGGAAGGACTTACCGCAGAAATGCAGTGTGCAATGTCCTCCAACGAGTATGAAAGCTTCCAAAAGATGGTGGACAGAGCATTTATTGTAGAAAGGAAGCTGAAAGCCTTGGAAAATGAAAACAAGAGGAAGGCATGATGGTCACACCAAGCCTCGGGTAGCAACACCCGCCCACGTCTGATGCAGCAACCCGCAGGGCAGACGAGACGTGCTGCGGTAGCCTACTCAGCACTGAGAGTGTACAACCCGAGCTTCAGGCCTCCGGCAGCACCAGCACGACCACAGCATCAGTTTGGACAGCAGCCTCGCCCTACATATCAACCTCGACCAGCAGTACAAGGACCCCCAAACCCACCCCAAGACAACAAAGGCCAGGCACCTAAGGTTGGGGTGCAATGCTTTAACTGTGGTGAAGTGGGGCACTACGCCCATAAGTGCCCAAAGAAGAAGCCCGTGCAGCCGCAACAGCAGAATGTAATGCGAGGACGGGTGAACCACGTCACCATGGAGGAGGCGCAAGAGGTACCTGACATGGTAGTTGGTAAGTTTACTGCCAATTTACACATTGCAACCCTGCTGTTTGATTCTGGTGCTACCCACTCGTTCATTGCCCAAGGGTTTGTTAAGAAGCATGACTTAGCAACAACACAAATGAATCATATGCTAGCAGTAAACTCTCCAGGTGGAGAAATAAGGACAAGACGAGTGTGTCCCAAGGTGAATCTAGACATTAATGGGGTAGTATTTACTGCCAACCTCATAGTGATAGATTCACAAGGGATAGATATTATTTTGGGCATGGATTGGTTGACCAAACATAAGGGAATCATCCATTGTTCGACCAGAATGGTGGAACTAACTCACCCTAGTGGCACAAGAGTAAAGTTTATAATAATACAAGAGTCTAGGGGGGACATTAAATTAAATCAAGTTGAGGTGAAAGTGGAGGAGATCAGGATTATCAGGGAGTATCCAGACGTTTTTCCGGAGGAATTGCCAGGCATGCCTCCCGATCGTGAAGTGGAATTCACGATTGAGCTAGTGCCTGGAACAGCTCCGATATACAAAAGACCTTATCGGATGGACTCCAAGCAGCTGGGAGAACTCAAGGATCATTTTAAAGAGTTGACAGAGAAGGGGTACATTCGTCCTAGTTCCTCACCATGGGGAGCTCCAGTGATATTTGTGCCCAAGAAGGACGGAACCCAATGGTTATGCGTAGACTACCGTGCCTTGAATGAAGTAACCATAAAGAACAAGTACCCGTTACCCCGCATTGAAGACTTGTTTGATCAGTTGAGGGGAGCTTGTGTGTTCTCAAAAATTGATCTCAGGTCAGGATACCACCAACTTAAGATAAGGCAAACTGATATTCCGAAGACAGGTTTCGTATCTCAGTATGGACTGTATGAATACACCGTCATGCCTTTCGGGCTAATTAATGCCCCGGCATACTTCATGTATCTCATGAACAAGGTATTCATGGAATATCTGGACAAATTTGTGGTGGTTTTCATAGATGACATTCTCGTCTTCTCCAAAGATGAAGAGGAACATGAGAAACATCTAAGGTTGGTGTTGCAGAAGCTGAGGGAACACCAACTATATGCCAAGTTGAGCAAGTGTGAGTTTTGGCTGAAGAGAGTTCCCTTCTTAGGATATATAATCTCGGAGGGAGGAATCTCCGTAGATCCCGCCAAGATCGAGGATATACAGAAATGGAAGACCCCTGAGAATGTCGGGGACGTTCGAAGCTTCTTGGGATTGGCTGGATACTATCGACGGTTCATTGAGGGATTCTCCAAGATCTCTTGACCCCTCACCAAACTGTTGGAGAAGGGAATCACATTCACATGGGCGCTGCAGTGCGAGACAAGTTTTCAGTAGCTAAAGAAAAGATTAACAACAGCCCCAGTGCTAGTTATGCCAGATATGCAGAAGAACTTTTCGGTGTACTGCGATGCCTCTGGAAACGGGTTGGGATGTGTTCTCATGCAAGAAGGGCATGTCGTGGCTTATGCATCCCGGCAGCTCCGGAAACACGAGAAGAACTATCCTACACATGACCTAGAACTAGCCGCAGTGGTACACGCATTGAAAATTTGGCAGCACTACTTGATGGGGAAGAGGACAGAGATATATACGGGTCATAAGAGTTTAAAGTACATTTTCACACAGCCAGATCTCAACCTCAGACAAAGGAGATGGTTAGAGGTAATCAACGACTTTGATGTGGGCATCAACTATTATCCTGGAAAAGCGAATGTCGTGGCGGATGCTCTAAGCCGGAAAGTGCAGGTCAATAGGTTGAGCTTGAAGGAAATGCCTACAGAATTGAAGGACGATGTTCTAAGACTCAATCTATGTCTGGTGAATAGTGGTGAAGCCATCGCCATGGAAGTGGATTCCACCTTAGAGCAAGACATACGCGATGGTCAAAAGAATGACGAGAAGACACAAGAAATCAGACAACTCATCAAGGAAAATAAAGCCCCTGGTTTCAGAGAAGATGAACAAGGTACGGTGTGGCACGGGAAAAGAATCTGTGTGCCTGAAGTGAAGGAGATCCGTGAATTGATTTTGAAGGAGGCTCATGATTCCGACTATTCCATTCATCCTGGGAGTACGAAGATGTACCAGGACCTCAAGAGCAGGTATTGGTGGTATGGCATGAAGCGAGATGTCGTGGAACATGTTGCCCTATGTGACACATGTCAGTTGGTGAAAGCAGAACATCAACGACCCGCGGGATTATTGCAACCACTCAAAGTGCCTGAATGGAAATGGGAAGAAATCGGTATGGATTTCATAATGGGATTGCCTAGGACCCAATCAGGATATGATTCGATATGGGTCATCATCGATAGGCTAACCAAGGTAGCTCATTTCATCCCCGTGAAAGAAAGCTACAGCGGATCCAAATTGGCGGAGTTGTACATGTCAAGGATCGTGTGTTACCATGGAGTGCCAAAGAAGATAGTGTCGGATCGAGGGACACAGTTCACCTCAAGGTTCTGGCAGAAGTTGCATGAAACCATGGGAACCCATCTGAATTTTAGTTCTGCCTATCATCCCCAAACTGACGGGCAGACGGAAAGAACCAATCAGATCCTTGAGGATATGCTGAGAGCGTGTGCACTCAAAAACAATCGGAGTTGGGATAAGAACTTACCGTATGCGGAGTTCTCCTATAACAACAGCTATCAGGCTAGTATGAAGATGTCGCCGTTTGAAGCTTTGTACGGGAGGAAGTGCAGAACTCCCCTATTTTGGAATCAAACGGGGGAAAGCAAAGTGTTTGGACCTGAAGTACTACAAGAAGCCGAGGAGAAATTGAGGAAATTCGCAAAAACTTGAGGATAGCACAGCCACGACAAAAGAGCTATGCCGATGTATGAAGAAGAGAGCTCGTTTTCAACGTGGGGGACTATGTCTATCTCAAGGTATCCCCTATCCTAGGACTTCGTCGGTTCAAGGTGAAAGGGAAGTTATCACCTCGATACATCGGACCATTTCAAGTTCTGGAGAGGAAAGGCGAAGTGGCGTATCAACTACAATTACCGGCTCGCTTATCGGATGTGCATGACGTATTCCATGTGTCACAGCTCAAGAAATGTCTGAGAACACCTGAAGAGATGTTACCCATGAATGAGGTTGACGTAGCTGAGGATCTGTCTTATGCCGAGCAACCATTCAAGATTTTGGAGACAATGGAACGCCTCACAAGAAATAAAAGAATCCGGATGTGCAAGGTGCAGTGGAAGCATCACTCGGAAGAGGAAGCCACATGGGAGCGAGAAGACGAGCTTAAGGCACAGCTTCCGGAATTGTTTTCTTAGAACCACCAATCTCGAGGATGAGATTTCTTTTAAGGGGGGTAGAGCTGTAACACCCCAAAACCTGTTAAGAGGAGAATTTTAAAATATTTTTGGACGTATTGCATGTGGTGCAGAAATTCAAATTAAACTTAAAACAGAAAAGAAAAAGAAAAAAACAAATCCCTCTGGCCAGTGGGCCGAAACCCACCAGCCGGCCCACCCACCCCCGTGCCAGCCCGCAGCCGCACGCCAGCTTCCCTCTCACTGACACGTGGGGCCCGCCTGTCATCCCCGACCTCCCGCTCGCGCCGACCCCGGACTCTTCCGCGCGCGCGATCGTAACCGACCCGGATTTCTGCGTCCCTCCGCCCGACTCCCGGTCCCAGAAGACTCAAACTCGATCTAAACAAACCCGCCGCCCTCCCCCGGCTATATAAACACCGGCATCTTCCCGATTTTCACCCACGATCAGCCGCTTTTCCTTCCGGTGAGAACCCGAGTTTCTCCAGCCAATTTCGCTCGATCTTCGCTCGGGATTTCTGATCTAACGCGCTGATCTTGATCCACCACCTCTGGGGAACCACGCAGGTGCAGAAAACTCAGTGGTTTGCGCTTCAACCACAGCGCCGACGAGCCTCACCGTGAATTCACCTCGGACCTCGTCGCCGACCGCCTTCCAGGACCTCCGAGCTCAAGAAAACCCCCGAGGTGAGATCCCGACCTCCCCTCTACCGATCTATGCCATGAAATTCCAGTTTTAGGAAGAATTGACGAAGATCCGAAGCTCTCCGGCGAGATCGCCGCCTCCCGCCGCCGCGCGCCGCCGGGCAGCGCCGCCCGCGCTCGATCAGAGCGACGTGGCCGCTTGTGCGCCGTCTATTTTAAATCGCACGGTAGAATTTAAATCCCCGCGTACCAGTTCGACGTTATAATCTCAGCCGTCAGTTTTAAATCGGACGGTCCATGTCAGCCCCGCGTTATAAAGGCCGGGATTCTTACGCGCTACCCCCTGGGGTTCTCGGAAAATACGAGCTAGCCCCGGAAACTTCTGATCTAGCCCCTGGAACTTCAGAAAATCATGTAAATTCATTTAAAAATCAGTTTTAGCCCCTAGACTTAATAAAAATTAGGAAAACCCCTCTGTTATGTATAGTTAGACCTCTGGAAATTTATGAAACAATATAATAGACCCTGTAGTGGGGTGAGTTTACCTATTTAACCCTATGTAATATTAAATTTAGGAAATTGAATATGTGATTAGTATTTAAAATTTAAAAGATGGGACAAACACATTGTAAATTCAAATTTAAAACTTTCCTAGCACTTGGAAAACTTTGGAGTGAGATAAAAGTAGATTTTTGGCTGAAATGAATCTGTCTAATTGATTATTCACATTTATTAGTTATAGGGACACATTTTAAGTAGAGAATAATTCTGAAAATTGGTAAAATAAATGTAAAATAGTCCACATCAGAGGAGAAGTTCAAAAATATATTATTTACTATTTTAGATCAGAACCTATTCTGTTTAGATGATGTGTCTTACTATTTTCATAATAAAGTTAACATTTAGGCATAGGAAATAAATCTGAAATTATAGCAAGCTAGGTATGAATAACTAGAAAATGATAAATGAAGTTTCCAAAATCCAAAGAATTCAGTTTAGGGTTGGTAGAAGGTCTGAAAACCCATTTGGAGTAGGAAATTACCTGGCAAGCACTCTTGGTAGCTAAAGAGGGTATTAAAAAATTTGTTTAAATTGGGAATTTATATATGGTGTGCAAACATAACTCTGAATACAAAAGTTAGAAAACATATTAACATGTTTAAAAGTTCATGTAATCCCAAAATCAACACATATAGAGTAACCACAACACATAGAAATGTGAATGACTTTCATAAATGTGAATGTGTGGTTTGTATGAAGTGAAAGTGTGAACTATGTCTTATGGATTGTTGTTTTCTTTTGCTATGTGTGATGGTATGAGTAGAACCTGCTCTAGAGCAAGTTCTTCCTTTCCAAGATCAGGACTATCCATTCCCAGAGCAGCAGGAAGAAGGCAAGTGTCCTTGACCACTTTGATCCTATACTAGGATGTCTAGATATAATTATTTGCATTGTCAAATTAAATATGAAACCCATGCTAGGAAGTTTCCCTAGAATTGCATTATCTTGTTGCCTTGTAGCTTGGGTTGGGATTTATTTTATTATGTCATTTATTTACATGCTTATGCTTAGCCATGCTTAGAATGGGATATTTGGGATATGAGATCATCAGTTTATTTTACCATACTCTTGAATGAGATGTTATGAGTTATGTAGAGGTAGGGATCAAGGCAAGTTGGATGATTTGGTTGGTGTTGGGTGCACGAGACTCGGGTTTGTGTTTAGTACTTGACTGGATCCTAAGGACCGGTTCATGGAGCATGTAACCTGGCTTTACCGTGCCAACCACATGCTGAGATGGGGCAGCTTGGCCAATTAATTAGGTGTATCCCCGGCGTAGTATGGGTGTGTTGGATGGTGCGGGGAATAGGTGTCAGCTGGACTACCATATGAACCGCAAGGCTCAAGAGGAGGCCACTGCAGCGGGGTTGGAGCCTCTTGTATGCTGTTAGGGGTGAAACCTCAGTGGGCCCACGCTCATCGGGAATCCCTTTGTAAAGGCTTCGTAGTGATCTCCTGGCTACACACCTGGAAAGTGTGAATGTGGTTCGTGGCCACTGGCATAATGAAGGTTATTTTAGTCCACTGGCAACGGGGGATGAAATCACTACATGTGGGTACAGTGGTGCAAACTCTACAGAGTCAAAACTGTCATGACAGCCGTGCTCACGGTTAAGAGCGGCTTGGACTTATTCATGATTAGAGGATGATGACTTTTGAAGTTGTGGATGTTAAGCGGGGAGCTTAACATTGGAAATGATGTTATGGTTATTTTATTATGATGATGAGTTGGGAGATTGGGACCATTTCACCTATGTAGTAATGTAGGTGCTTAATAAGCTAAGGTGATAGGTATTAATTACGTAGTGCTTTAACCATGAGTTCAACCTCTCCTTGTTCTAGCCATGCATGACATAACTTTCCCACACTTGCTGAGTACCAACGGTACTCAAACTTGCATATTTGTTGGTTTAAATTGCTGCTCAGGTCAAGGGGATGAGGTGCAGTTCAATGACCAAGACTTTGGACCCGAAGAAGGATTCTAGGTTCATGGAGTCCCCGGGCAACGCCTGTGACGGAGCCCACAAGAATAATATTCCGCTGCTATTTTATTTACGTGTTACGAACTTATTATCGTCCATCGAGACAGATACTATGTAAGACTTATTTATATTCGACACCTGGCTTGTAATAAATGATGCTTCACTATTTGTCATCACATGTATGAGAAAATGATCCTGGCATACATGTGATATTCACTCGGTTGTTCTTCGGAAAAACCGGGTGTGACAATAATGGCCCAAACGCCGACAAGTGAAATACGGATATTTCTCCGGTTCTTCGTTGACTTGCGGTTCGATGCTAGGTACACATGGCTGCAGCGATGGAGCACAAACCACTGTGTGATGCTGCTGCTGTGGAGGTGGTGCAAGTTGTGGAACTTGACCAGCAATCAACCTCTGAGGAGTGGATCGTACAGGTGACCTCCATCTTTCACCGGATGGTGTTTGGTACACCAAACGGTACTTTTGAGGCACATAACTTGTGCTGGCCTGCTCGATCTCATTCATTTTTATTTTCTCAGCTTGCCACTCAAGTGTCGACTTCTCTTGTATGAGAGCCGCATCGACCATATTGGTGTAACTGCCGTTATTGTGTACGGCCAACTTCTCCTGTAATATGGCACTCAGGCCATGGAAGAATAAGTCACACCGTGCCTTTTCTTTCGCTACATAATTGGGAGCATATTGGGCCAAAAGGTTAAACCTTCTGACCTACTCGAGGACACTCATGTCCCCTTGCTTTAAGCCTAAAAATTCCTTCCGCTTTGCCTTGACAATACCTAGTGGTATGTGACGAGTACGAAAGGCTTCACAAAACTCACTCCATGGCACTTGATGGTCATCCGGAATGGTGGCAAGATGTTCAACCCACCAGTTTCTGGTGGCTCCATGGAGTTTCTGAGTGGCAAACCTTGTCTTTTGCACTTCATCGCACTCAAATACTCCTAATTTTGACTCCATTACACAAAGCCATTGATCTGCTTCCACAGGTTCGGTGGCTTCAGTAAAGATTAGCGGTTGAGTCACCAAGAAGTCCAGATAAGCATTCCGAGGTAGAACGACTTGTTCCGTGTTATGGACTACGCCCTGTTGTACCAAGGTTTGGAGTAAGTGTGTGTTCTCTTGAGTTGCTTCTTGGAGTAGCCTGGTGTTCTCTTGGTTAGCCTCGACAACACGAGTCATAAGATCCATCCGTCCCGTGGATGGTGGTTCCGACGGTGGAATAGAAGCATCACCGCCTCGCGAAAACTCCCGGCCTTACAACTAGAGCGAGTACGATCCATACTGCAAAAATATAATTGAGATGAGTTAAACATGAACTCAGCAGTATGTGAGACTAATGAAAACATGAATATGTCAAAACTTTATGAAAGCAGTAACAAAATCCATGTTCACACAACTCCTTAGAGTAGGCATAGCTAACCAGCCTATCTGTACAGAACAGACCTTTATGAACTAACACCAGATTTTGATCTAGTTAGCACCATTTTCATAACTCAAGTTGAATACCAAAGCTAAATTTAACTTCAGTATCTTTCCAAGAGTACTCATATGCCTTCAGATAATCTCTGGATTAAAAGTTATTATTTTCCAAAGTTGACAGAATTCCTGGATAAAATTTGCCAGCATCTCCTTTGTATGAGGCTGATTTTATCAGAGCTGTGTATGCAAATACAATACGAATCTCAACAAAATTTGAACTACAACAATGTTGCACATTTGATAACCTTTCCAACGGTGTATCATAGGCTCCTTAAGGATTTTTATACAGAAATTTATGGCTTAAAAACAGAAAGGTCCAGAGAGGTTTTGCTGCTGTCCTGGTTCTGTACAGTTTATCTTCCTCTGAACTTTCTACCCATTTAACGTGAAATTTTGCTCTGGAGGTCTACAAAGAAGTTGCAGATCACTTGAAAATCTTTCCAGAACTGTATCACACACCTTAATTAGGTCAAGCTACTCAGAGTTATGCTCTGTTAAAGTCCAGAAAGAATTCCTGCCAAAAACAGAGCACTCTGTTTTTGAAATCTTTGAAGCCTAGTCTTCCTCTCATTTGAATCTTAGCTCAAAATAAGAGTTCAATAAATAATATTTGTTTCAAACTTCCATTTTTAGTTGAAAGTTAGTTCATGAATCATTTCTTCAAAGTAAAGGGGTTCTTAAGTTTAGTACGGCGTCGATACACCGTAAGAAGCATGTCGGTACTACGTAGCCTCACCAAAAGAAAAATTCCTAACCGGATTATACTGATACCACGCTGAGGGCGCCCCGCCTGTCCCGATCACGGGGATGGGGCCCTTACATGAAAGTAACCTAAGACTTAAACATGTCATTTGCGAAAAGACTCGCCTACGAGTTCATCCTTAACTTTCAGATTTTAGCCATAATAGTAGTGACCTTGCGCCCAACAACATTGGAACTCCACAATCAAACAAGAAACGCTTCATTCCAATGTTACTTGTCCCAAGGTGGAAAAATAACTTTAGTTTGCTCTATCTCTACTTCAAACAAGGTTTTCATGCAATTTACAATAATCATAGCAGCAATCAAACTTTGCAAACTGTTTCCACACAAGTTGATTACTACGTCACAACATGGGAGCAAGCGGTACTCAATAACCGCGAGGGACGGTGATTCGAATCAAACACTGCCCGGATAGCTCGACACATACGCCCGCCTCTGAAGACCCAAATCTGGCGTCCTTCATTATGTCGTATGTGGTAACCTTTCGCAGGACACTCGACTGTAGAACCGGTCGCGCCGTCTCGGGCTCATAGGTCGAATGAGACGATGTGGTATGCCTCTACAATCCAGTTAACCTGGTACATCGGTTTCCTGGTTCCCATATAGCAGTAAGCATCCGGTACACAACTCAATACTTGCTCCTGGATGCGGCACACACATCGGTCCTTAACCGACACAGGCAGAGCTACTCGACCAAGACCTCATCATGTCGCTGCCTACCCTCCTGCCCGGTCTCATCTTTAGAAATGTAAACTTTAGTTTGTTTCTTTCCCAACCACTTATGTAATCCTGAAACAAAGCTCGCGAGTAGATTCCAACTACTCGTCTTCTACCGGATGTCCTAGCCTATTTAGCACGGCTTTATTATACAGCGATGTCACCTTTCTACCCTTGACACTAGGGTTCATTTTGGTTATGCAAGTGGAGTATAAACATCCTTGACCTAATGCGCATACAAACTTTGACCCATCATAGTGAACAAAGGAAAAACTTTATAAAACAACTTAAATGCAAACCGGAGCTTGCCTTGGTTTTGCAGGTGACTAAAGTCAGAGGAGTATGAAGTTAGTTGCTGATGACTTGAAGTTGAATCACTGCCTTCTTGCTTTCTGATCCAAGCCTCACTCTTCCTTCACTTTTCCACGTTTAATCACTACACGTTATGAATAAGCATATTATAAAACTTTTGCTAACAAGTGCTAAAGACAAGTTTAAAACTGGAACTCTGTTCAAGAATTTAAAATGACACTGGTGCTAGTGGTTTGGGTTTGGGTTAAGGTACTAGGATCAAGTGATGAGTGGGGTTTCATCACTTGGGTGGTGATCACCTAATGAGGTTGAACAGAACACTACTGATCCAGGGCTCCAATGAAGATGAAAATTTTCATGTGAGTTCCTTCTCACAAGAAAGTCCTCTGGACCAAAATTCTGAATATTTCACTAAGTAGATCACCCATAACAATTCCCTAACCATTTAGGATAAAAGAATTAATTCCGAATAAATTTGCACTTTCATGCAAATTCAAGTGAACTACAATTTCATACATAGCTCAGAGAGTATGCCTGAATTTTCCTAGGATTTTTGGAGCTAAGAATTACCCAGAACTGAATTTCCAAGTTTTGAAATTCTCTGAAAATGTTTCTGTACTCATTTGAATACAGAAACTTGAAATCAGAATTACCCTAAATAAATCAACTCCAAATGAGTTGAAACTTTTACAGGAGTCGCCTAACATTCTACAGAATATTCTGGCAAAATTTGAGGATTTTTGGATGAACCAAATGCCCTCTAAAATTCTTTTGCTGAAACGATTTAAAGAATTTTCCAGACTTTTCTATTGGTTTTCATGCAAATTGGGCTGCATATTTGGATACAACTTTTCACCCTGAATCCAACCCAATTTGAATCACTAAATTTGGAGCTTCCTAGCAAAAGTTATGAGGTTCTAAAGTTTGAACTGAATCTGGAAATCCAAATAAACCGGGGAAAAGTTTAAATTCCGACCGTGGGCCCATCGCACACGTGTCAGCTGCTGGAACTGAGCCACACGGGGCCACAGACTGTTTACATGTGGACACACCAAATCCGGGCCTCACAGCTGATCCAGTTTAAGTTTCACCATGACTGACAGGTGGGGCCGGCCCCTTCTTCAACCTCCGGCTCCCCCTCTTTCCCGCGCCCGCGCTTTTTCGCCGGCAGGAAATCCCCCCACCCGGCCCCTCACTTTCCGGTCGTCTCCCGGCCTGAATTCCACTGCCTGGGGGTTTTTTAGGACGGGAAAGCCAATTTTGGGGTCGGTGTGGGCTATAGGAGACCACAAGGGGTCGGGCGGCGGCTTCGGTCCATGTCTGGCGACGTCGGCCGGCTTCCCTACGGACCCAAACTCGCAGCTTTCTTGCTCTAGAGCATCAGTGACTCATGGAAAAGGTCGTCATGCAAGCAAAAGAGCTCAGAAACGCCCCCAACTTCTAAGTCACCGTGCGCCCTAGCTCGAAAACTGGCGGCCGAAGCTAAAACTCAAACAACACCGTCGAGGCTCTATGATTCTTCTGGATTTTTGATGTCAGTGACTCACAAGGGGGTCTCTAGCCTATTGCATGATCAGCCTGAGCAAAGAAGAGCTATTGATCACGAATTTTGTGAAATTCCCCAACCACGGCTTATGGACACCTTGTCGGTTTTCTAGAAATTCCCGGGGCTACCGTGGATGAATTGCCTAGGGTTTTTGGCAGCGTGAAGAGAAGGGAGTGGTGCACCTTTTCGCTGTTCAGCCCTCGGTGTGACACGCCCTGTATCGTCGGGGCGTTGAGGAGGCACGGCGGCGGCTTGAACCGAAGCTCCACGGCAAATTCTTGCTGTGAACAGCGCACAAAGGCAGGTGGATTGGTTTGGGTAGCTCGAGGAGGATCAGTGGGTTCTTGCGCACGCTTCCACGAGCTCAGATGGCCATGCGAGGGACTAGCGGCGCCCAGCGAGGATCGGCACCGAGGTTTGGTCGAGCGGCGGTCTCGGTGTTCGGGCGAGGGACGAATAGAGCCTGAGTGGGGGTCGGCTGGGGCAAAAGATCACGCTGAGACGTGAGGACCGACGCTAGGAGGTCACCAGCGTGAGTGGGGGTGAGGCGGTGGCTTCGGCGGTAGCCTCGGTGGCGCCCCATGAGTTGATCCGAGCTCGTGTCTGACCCGAGGGCAAAGACTTATGTGCTAAGTTTCCTTCTCCTCTATGACAATTGGGCCCCACCAAGTTTCTTTCTCAAATATCTCCAGATTTTTGGCACATTGCAAACTTAAGTAATGAAGAACTTCAAATTCAAAAGCTGTTTGGCAAATTGACCAGTTTTGCCTCAGTTTCAACTTTGAACTCAAATTTTGATGAAATTTACAAGTCACCTTGATATACATATCAAAACACCTCCAAATTTTTCTCAAAATTTCCCTTCTTCATAATTTGAACCTGAGGAATTCAAATATGCCCTCTGATTCTTGAGTTGGCCATTGCAAATACAACTTCTTATACAACAGTTTGAATTTCCCCTTTTTGGAGATGCCCTTCTCCCTTTTGAAGTGACCCTTTTAGTTCAAACTGAATTCAAAGTTTTATTGCACATGCCCACACTTTAATGAGTAAATAAATGTTTTTGCAAGTCCCATTTCTTGTATTTAAACTTAACTTTATTCATAGCTCAAGTTTTCCATTTACAAGTTTTGGGACTTTTACATTCCTCCCCCCTTAAAAAGAATCTCGTCCCGAGATTCATGATTAAGGACAACGTGGAGAGGGCAACTACTAAATATAAGCCTCTAACAACTCCGGATGATGGCGTTGTAAATATTCCTCGCTCTCCCACGTAGCTTCGTCGGACGTGTGATTTTCCCATAGCACCTTGAAAAATCGCAGCGTCCGGTTTCTGGTCTCGTGAGTCTTTTCATGTATTATCCGGGTTGGATGCTCAACATATGTGAGGTCCGGCTTCAAATCTGATATGTCTTCCGTGAGAATCTCCGTTGGAACTTTCAAACACTTCCGCAACTGAGATATGTGGAAGATGTTATGAACTCCGGCTAAGGCTACCGGTAGCTCCAAATGGTATGCCATGGGTCCACATCTTTCGATGATGGCAAAGGGCCCAATAAAACGTGGAGCTAATTTTCCTTTCACTCCGAATCGGTGAATGCCATTCATAGGAGAAACGCCGAGGTATACGTGGTCTCCAACTTGAAAGTTCAGAGGACGACGTCTCTTATCCGCATAGCTCTTTTGCCTGGATTGAGCGGCTTTAAGATTTGCTTGAATAAGCCTTACCCGCTCTTCTGCTTCATTTACGAGATCAATCCCATAAATTACCCTCTCGCCAGATTCACACCAGTTCAAGGGTGTGCGGCACTTCCGGCCGTAGAGAGCTTCATAAGGTGCCATTTTTATGCTCGTTTGATAACCGTTGTTATACGAGAACTACGCCAACGGTAAGTGATCGTCCCAGCTTTTACCGTGGTGGACGGCACATGCCCTTAGCATATCTTCAAGGATTTGATTCACCCTCTCAGTTTGCCCATCGGTTTGAGGGTGATACGTGGAGCTTCGAATCAGTTTAGTTCCCAAGGATGCGTGTAGCTATTCCAAGAAGCGGGATACGAACTGCGATCCTCTGTCGGAGACAATGGTATGGGGAACTCCATGCAAGCATAAGATTCGTGCTATGTACAATTCCGCATATTGCTTGGCGCTGTAGTTGGTATGCACCGGAATGAAACGTGCTGACTTGGTTAATCGGTCAACGATTACCTAAATCGAATCATGGTGGTGGGAGGTCATCGGCAACCCAACGATGAAATCCATACTCAAGTCTTACCACTTCCATGCCAGTATTTGTAGTGGTTGCAGCAGGCCCGACTTCTTCACATGGTCGGCCTTAACTCTTCGGCACGTATCACATTCTGAAATGTATTTTGCAACTTCACGTTTCATACGTTTCCACCAAAACTTCTTCCGGAGGTCTTGGTACATTTTATTGCTGCCCGGGTGAATAGAAAATTTGAATAAGTGGGCCTCATCCAAAATTTTCTTCCGCAGCCTCATATCACGGGGTATGACTATCCGGTCCTTGAACCATAGGGTGTCTTCATCGTCTAACCGGAAACATTTCATCTCCCCGTTCTTCAACCTCCTTTTGATATGAGCCATGCCCTTGTCTTGTTTTTGAGCTTTCATCACCTCCTCTCTTATTGTGGGTATGAGAGCCAAATTATGTAAAGCTCCATATGGAACCAAGTAGAGACTTGGTTCTTCCTCTTCTATCGGCGCGATGGTCAGGTTATGAATCTGAGACTTCCAGCTGAGTGCATCGGCAACCACATTTGCCTTGCCCGGATGATAATGAATTTCAATCTCTTAGTCCTTGATCAGCTCCAACCATCGCCGTTGTCGCATATTCAACTCTTTCTGAGTGAATATGTACTTCAAGCTTTTGTGGTCGGTGTAGAGATGAACCAGATTTCCCAATAGGTAATGTCTCCACATCTTCAAAGCTAACACCACGGCAGCAAGCTCGAGATCATGAGTTGGATAATGTAGCTCATGATTCCGTAACTGCTGTGATCCATAAGCGACCACACGTCCTCCTTACATGAGTACACAACTAAGTCCGATGCCAGATGCATCACAATAAACATCAAAGGGCTTGGTTGTATCCGGTTGAGCTAGAACCGGGGCTGTTGTGAGGTGTTTCACCAATGCTTGAAAAGCTTCCTCACATGGCTTGCTCCAATCATATGTGATGCCCTTCTTCAGTAGCTCCGTCATAGGTTTGGAGATTTTTGAGAAGCTCGGGATGAACCTCCGATAATATCCCGCCAAACCCAAGAAGCTACGAACTTCATGGACTGATGTTGGAGACTTCCACTTCAGCACTTGTTCAATCTTGCTTGGATCAACAGCAATACCTTCTGCTGAAATAATATGTCCAAGAAATGGCACTTGGTTGATCCAAAATTCACATTTACTAAACTTTGCATACAGCTTGTGATCTCTCAAGCGTTGGAGCACAATATGCAAATGTTTAGTGTGTTCCTCTTCCGATTTGGAATAGACCAAGATGTCGTCGATGAATACCACGACGAACTGATCCAGCTCCGGCATGAACACCGAGTTCATCAGATACATAAAGTGAGCCGGAGCATTGGTCAACCCAAATGACTTGACAAGATACTCATAGAGCCCATATCTTGTAGAGAATGCTGTTTTCGGGACATCTTCCGCGCGAATCTTGATTTGATGATATCCCGACCTTAAGTCCATCTTGGAGAAGACTTTAGCACCCACTAGTTGATCAAAGAGAATATCAATTCTTGGTAGTGGATACTTGTTCTTTATCGTCACAGCATTTAAAGGACGATATCTCATACTTTTTCTTCACAAATAAAGCCGAGCAACCCCATGGTGATGAACTTGGACGAATGAACCCCTTGTCCATCAGATCTTTGAGTTGCTTCTACAGCTCAGCTAATTCATTCGAAGCAATTTTGTATGGTCTCCGAGAGATCGGCGTGGTTCCCGGTATCAACTCTATTTTGAATTCCACCTCGCGCTCAGATGGTAAGCCTAAAAGATCTTCGGGAAACACGTCCAGATATTCATGGACTACCGGAATGCCTTCTAACTTGCAAGCCTCGGCATTACATACCTCTCGGTATTTGGAAACCGCTTCGCCGAGATACAGTGTTTGACGTCCGTGAAGTGGAGAGTCCAAGTGAACACTCCTGTTCTCGATGTCCAGAACAACCTTATGGAAGGTTAACCATGATATTCCCAATATGGCATTGATTCCTTGGTATTCGAGAATAATGAGGGTGGTAGGATAAATTTTTCCACCCAAACAAAGTGGTGCTCTAGAAACAACTTCATTAGTCGATATGTCTCCACCTAGCAAATGAATAAGGTAAGAACCTTTTGTGATAGTTGTGGAGATCTGATCCCGGATCACCATTGCCCTGCTAATGAAGTTATGTGTTGCACCAGAGTCGATTTAAATGACAACCGGCTTGTCATTTAAGGTAAACCTGCCGGCAAGAACAGGTCCTCCCCTTGGAAGATCATCGACTGACACATAATTAATTGTTCCCACTTTGGACATGGCTTTTCTTTGCTGTCCAAGATCACTCCTTGGAACTGGACTCACAGACATAATGTTGCTGCTTGGTTCAGTTGCTTCATTGATGTTGAGTTCATTGTCAATATGAAGTGGAACATCAGTTAGTTCAGCTGCGAAATCACCTTGATCATCTTCCACCTCTTGAGAGAAATAACATTCTGGTGCACCTTGTTGAAACTGAGGTGCATGAGAAATAAGTTGCTGTTGCGGTGGAGGTGAATAAGACCTCTGTGGAGTATACGAGTCGTCATACTCCAGGAATGACTGCACTTTTTGTGGAACCTCTCGACCAGAAGGTGAACGGATTACCCACCGGTACTTCTGAGATAGATGATTGCATTCATCCTGTGATGAGTCCCTCTCCCTCTTTTCTTTAAGGTAGAGATTGGAATAATATTCCTGAGTGATAGCACAGCTCAAAAACTCATCAAAATTCTCTTGGCTAACTTGAGCCAACTCACATCGCAGCCTAGCGGTCAGCCCTCGGTAAAAATGATAACCCTTCAAGGATGGTGATTTCACATAGTCAGGGACATATTGAGCTAAGCGATTGAATTCCTTCTCATACTCAATAACACTCATGTCCCCTTGCTTCAGACTCCAGAATTCATCCAGACTGGTTTGCATTATGCCCGCAGGAATGAAACGAGCACGAAATGCAGCCTGGAACTCCGCCCATGTGACACGACGCCCTGCTGGTTGGACAGCAAGGTATTCTGCCCACCATGCTCCAGCAAAGCCGTGAAGCTGCTGAGAGGCAAATAGAGTCTTCGAGAAGTCATCACATTGAATCAACCCAAACTTGGACTCAATGACACATAACCAATGATTTGCTTCACAATGGTCAGCCGCCTCGTAGAATACCGGCGGTTGTGTCGCCAAGAAATCCAGATAAGTGCTCGGGCTTGGCATGTGATGCTGAGCTTCTCTATTTATTCCCTGCTGAACTAGTGTTTGGAGAGTTTCATTCATCTTTGCCATAATTTCAGCCAATCCGGTTGGCGATGGCTCTTGTGATGAAGTCGAGTCATTCCCCCCTCGACTTGAACCTCCAATCTCCATTTGAGAATGTGTGCGTACCATACTGCAAAAAAAGGGCATACACAGTGCTGAAAGCTCCCACACGTTGTGGGGTCTGGGGAAGGGAATTTCTAGGCAGCCTTCCCCTTGCTTATTTTGCACGAAACAAAATTTTGAGTTAATCAAAATTCTATCTCAGTAGTAAGTAAAGATAAGTAAAACATGAACATGTCATGAACTTTATGAAAGCATAACCACATTCATGTTTAAACAAATCTTAAGTACGCTAAACTAATCAGCTGGACTACCCTGATCAGTTCACACAAACCCCAAAATTTACTCAAGTAATCTGCAGATTCTTGACACGACCCCAATGGTCCTGTCGAGCCAGGATCACGCTGAGGGGTGCTGCGTTGCACAGCACCATATAACACACGTCAAAGGTACAAAGCGGAAGCGAAATTTTATTACATAAACAAGTTTATGAACATGTTTACATCACAATAAGTTCAGTCTACACTCGCGGGCGTAGACTAAGCATCAAGTGCACGTTCAGCCCTCGAACGTGTCCTTGCTAGCACACACGCACACTAACTCTGCGGCGTGCACGACTCCCACTCGACGGGGTTCCCCTCCTGGGGTTCCGTCTCCTCTTCGGGAGTCCCTTCCTCATAGAACCCTGCAAAAGCTTCAAACACAAGCAGTGAGCACGAAGGCTCAGCAAGTCTGACCCGTCTCACCTAAACATGGAACTTCTACATGAGGGTAATGGGTTACATGAGGTAAAAATCATTTGCAAGGACTCGCCTAATTAGTAGAACCTTATTTTCAAGTTTTAGCAGCAGGTTGTGGGGAACTTTACGCTAAGGCACATGAGAGAGCCGCAATCAAACAAGAAACGCATTTCTCTCATGTACTTTGCCCAAAGTTGAAAAGAACTTTAGTTAGCTCTAAGCTACAGCATATCATTAACAATCAATGTCCAGCTTTCAATCAGCAACCTTTTAACATGTGACTAGCCTGTTCTTTCTACGTCACGGTACAGTGAACAAGTGGTACTCATTGACCGCGAGGGACGGCGATTATAATCCATTTACACCTGCAGGGTTACCCGAACAACCCGTCACGTACGCCCGTACTCGATGTTGCTTACAACAACCATCACGGACGCCGTACGCAACTACCTTTCACCCGTCAGCCAAATATTGAACCGGTCCCATCGTCGCGAGCAAGAGGTCTCTGCACGCGCATCTCCGTGCCGCCAGCCGATTTACACCTCGAGCTCTCAACCTACCCTCTGAACAACGGGCAATGCCTCAATACCCAGCTACCCGAGTTACATCAGTTTCCCGGTTCCCATATAGCCGGTAGGTCTTCGGTACTGTTCTAGCTTGTTCAACAGGCCCGCACACGGCTCGGTCCTCAATCGACACAAGCGGAGCTATAGCACACAGGCCCCAAAGTCCTGCTGCCCTTACTCTCCGCTCGGTCTCATCTTTCTTGCCATGTATATCATGTGCTATCTCTACCCGAGCAATGTGCCTCTAGCCTATTCTCGCGAGTAGTTCCAACTACTCGACTTGTACCGAATCCTACTCTATCCTAGCAATGCAGTGGCTAACAAGGTTTTCAACCCTAAACCCAACCCATGGTTTTCTTGGCTATGCAGTTGGGTTTCCAATCAAGACTCTAATGCAAAGAACAGTATTCAAAGATGTGCTCAAAACAATAAACATTTGTAAAAAGGTTAATGCAAACCGGAGCTTGCCTTGCTGGTCTTGGTCGTAGGCTAGCTGTTCCTCCGGAGTAACGAAGTCTAGGACTTCGGGTTCCTCCTCGACCTTAGCGACTACAGGATATAAGAAAAATATGTATCAATTTAAATGCATTTATTAAGTTTGAACTTGTGAAGCTTATAACCTTTGCTAGATAGACCTAATGACTGTGAAACTTTTACTGTGGCTTGGTCACAACCTAAACAGAGACTTGGTCAAGTTTTAGTTGCAGCAAAACTGATTTGAGCCCTTCACAATTAATTATGTCCTTGACCTTAATTAGAACTCTTAGGGTGTTCTAGGAATTTTCATGAAGCAAACTATGACTTTCTGAAAACTAGATTTTCAGAGGGTTCTAATGGAGTTGGTCTCACTTAATTTGGGGGTTCCTAACTAAAGATATGAGCCAAACAATTTCAGAGAAAATTCTGAAAATGTTTCTGAACATTTTCTATTTTCTCTGGAACAGTTTCACTAATCACACCATTAGGTGGATTAAATGAGCTCAAATGGATCTGAAATTTTTATGGTAGTTCAAGGATATTTTGGTGAACATCTCAGTAAAATTTCAGGATTTTCCTCCAAAGGATTCTCCAGTTAAAATTCCTAACAATTTAAACTTTGAGGAATTAATTCTGGAGAAATAAGGAATTTCATGAAGTGAAACTTGATTTTCTGGAAAGTACTCAGAGAGCTGAATCCAGAAAAATTTGGTTCACTCAATTTGGAACTTCCTAGCCAAAGTTATGAGGATTTGAAGTTTGAAGGAAATCTGAAAATCGGGGAAAGTTTAAATCTCGCGGGGGCCCGCGGGGATACGTGTCGAGCGCGGAGGTGTCCGGCACCCCGTAGATACCACACGTGCCGAGCGCGGAGGTGTCCGGCACACCGGAGCTCACAGGGTATTTGCGCACCAGCACAGCGGATCCCTGGCCACACCCGATCCCGATTTAAATTCTTCAGCCGCTGACACGTGGGTCAGCCGGCTTCATCTTTCTTCCGCCGTTCTCTCGCGCCCGCGCCGCCGACCTCGCCGGAGCAGACTCGGGGCTCGCCGCTGCTGGACCTCCCATGGTCTGAAACTCGCCGCCAGGGGGTTGTCGACGTCGAGGAACGCGTCGGTGGTGTCAGGTCGGGCTGGGGTTGACCGGAAATAGCTCGGCGACGTGCCGCGGCCTCGGTTGAGGTTCGGCAGCGTCGACCGTGGTTTCTAAACCCGCCAACACCTCGAATAAACGGCCTTATTGCATCAGCGTACCTCTAGGAAGCTCGACAAGGTGTCAAAAGGGTTCAGGGATGGCGGGAAGTTGGTCGGCACCGTGTGACCGATCGTGCCCGCCATGACCGCCCTCGATCGAGCTTGAAATTCGTCACTCCTAGACAGTTTCACGCTACGGATGCAGAAAAGAACTTGATCGCCGGTTAGTCCAGTGTCTATGTGCAAGACTTGATGACCTCCGAAAGATCATAGAGCGAGAATTTAAGGAAACCGTACCGGAAGCTCAGTTTAAGGTTGCCGGAGCAAAACTGAGAATTCGCCGGCGAGAGTTCACGGCGTGGCTTGAGCTTCAGGTGGAAGCAACGTGGAGTTCGTGCGCTCCTGTTGCCGCCCTTGCTCGGCCGTGGAAGTGGTTGCAGTGTGCTGCCGGCGTGAGACCGATCGCTGTCCTTCAGCTAAACCGCGGCGGTCGTCGTTGATCACGGGAACAGGGGCCGAAACCCGGTGGTTCAGGCGTTGGGAGGGTGGTGCGCGACCTCAGGTGGCTGTCTAGCAGCTCAGGAACGAAGGAGGAGATTGTTTTACTGGTTTTCCCGATTGAGCAGAGAGCTGCGACGAGAAACAATGCCACTGCTCGGGTCTGCCCGCGAGAAGATAAAGCCGGCCGACTCCTGCTTAGTGGAGGCGGTGCCGGTCGCATGGGGGCGCGAGCAAGCCTCCCTGGGCGCCAGCGCGCGGAGAGGGAAGTAACTGGTGGCGCCGGTAGCTGCTCGGTGGCACAGCCGACAGCTGCTCGGTGGAATTTCCCACCGAGACTCTGACTTTGGTTGCAAGTTTCTCCTTCTTCCCTCTATGACATGTGGGTCCCACCCATGGTTTTAACCTCTGAAATTTACTACTAATCACTGTAGTAAACAGTGAACCCCATAATACCCCTGGTGGTTCAGATTATTCACCCTTGAGCCATTCGAATTGCATAGGATTCGAATTGGGTTTGATTTGAGTGAATTTCAGCACAAGTGCAGTTTTAAAGTCAAATGAAGTTTGAATTTGCCCCACTTAGTTCACGTCAAGATCAACTCCAAATGGAGTGAAACTTGGTGTGTGGGCTCACAAAAATGTGCGGAGTAAGAATATGCCTCCCCCTTTTAAATTCATGGGATAAAAACAGTTTGAATTTGAATATGGTTTCAAACTGCCCTCTTCCTAGTTATACCCAAAATGACCTCAAAAAGGTTTTGAATTTGGGTGAAACTTGGCATGGACATCCTTAGTAAAGTGTAGGAGTTTTCATATGTCCAGCCCATCTACATCACATGTGGGAAATACCACTTTTACAATGTGTAAGTTTGTTTTCTAATGAGCATGTTGATAATTGTTACTTGCTCTTCATTTGTGTTCATCATTCTTCCTCAAATGAGGTGTGTGGTGTGGTGATGAACACTGCAAATGTGTGTCAAAAACTGAGGCCCTTACAATTCTTAACTTGAATTCAATACCAAAGTTTTGGTAAACTTCAGTATCTTTCCAACGAGTACTTATATGCCTCCAGATCATCTCTGGATCAAAAGTTATGGTTGCTCAAAGTTGACAGAATTCCTGGATAAAATTTGCCAGCATCTCCTTTGTATGTGGCTACTTTATCGCAGTTGTATATGAAAATACAATAAGAATCTGAGCCGACTCTGAATTACAACAATGTTGCACACTTCATAACGTTTCCAATGGTGTATCATAGGCTCCTTAAGGATTTTTCTACAGGAAGTTATGGCTTAAAAACAGAAAGGTCCAGGGAGGTTTTTGATACTGTCCTGGTTCTGAACAGTTTGCCTTCAACTGGACTTTTCACCAACTTAATATGTGATTTTTGCTCTGGAGGTCCACAAAGAAATTGTAGAGCACTTGAAAATATTTCCAGAACTGTATCATACACCTTAATTGGTTAAAGCTACTCAGAGTTATGCTCTGTTAAAGTCCAGCAAGAATTTCTGCCAGAAACAGAGCACTCTGTTTTTAAAAACTTTGACGCCTAGTAATTCTCTTATTTGAATCTTAGCTCAAAATAAGAGTTCATTAACTAATACTTGTTTCAAATTTCCATTTTTAGTTGAAAGTTAGTTCATGAATCATTTCTTAATAGGATAAAGGTGATTAAGTGTAGTACGGTGTCGATGCACCATAAGAAACATGTCGGTACTACGTTGCCTCACCAAAGAAAATCCTAAACCGGATTATACCGGCATATCAGTTTTATCAGTGGCACTAAGACGGTCTCTCGCACACGTGATCTACATGGGATACGTACGTGGTTAGTACCTGCAGAAGAACACTCAATAGTGGTGCACTCAAAGGTTGTTTCATTTCAGGCAGTTCCATATTTGAAAGTAAATACAAACGCCCGTATTATTGTCATACGGCCGTCCTTGAGTTAAGCCACGTCTCAAGGTACGTGATCATGTTTCTACACCACACGACGGGGAACCCGAGTATATAATGAACGGGTCGTCACGGTTGGGAATGTTATCAACCAAACGGATACCACCTACTGCCCTGCAGGGCACGCCGATGGCAAGCGCTGCATATGTCCTCCTAGGCTATTTGTAGAAGAACACACTATCGCGTTACTGACCACACGATGGGGTCTCCACTTGCTTGCCTAATGCACGCTAGGGATCAGCGTTTCATATGAACTCAGGAACATGAAGAGTCCAAGAGTTTCATATTGACGTCTCACACAAAGCTGTCAGACCTATCCCTGAACCACATTCCTCGTCAGGGGAGCTAACCGAACTTGAACCGCTTTCGGTGGCATTCCTTACCATGCTTACCAGAGCGTAGGTGCGTCGTTACATAATTAAAATTCAGAATTATAACAAGTATGTTAGTCATGCCACTTTAAGTAACTATGCTACTATAGTCCTTATTTGGGCATAATACCGTTTTCCTCACCGTATCCTAAGTTTTTGTTGTCATATGGTCCTTATTCCGTGTGCTATTACCAATGTGGCTCTGATACCACGCTGAGGGGGCCCTGCCCGTCCCAATCACGGGGACGGGGCACCTTGCCCAGGAATCGCATTGGGTGATGCCGTGTTATGCGGTACACACATATAAGGAACACTGTATTACATAATTCAAAAGCGGAAGCTTACAAATGTTCTTTGTAAATACTTTACATAAAGTAGCTACAGCGGATGTCTATAAACTGTAAAAGTCCAAAAAATGTGTATGAATAAAAACTATGGTTTGAGTTCATATGTGTGGCAATGACAGGAAAAATGGGACTTGCTAAAACTTTTTTTCATGCAAGGTAATACATGGATGAACATCCAACATGAGGTTCACCTTTTTATTTAAAAGTGTTGGACCAATAAGGAGTTAAATACCTCTTTGCATGAAAGTTTAAAATTCAAAGTTCACACATAGGGTGAGCAAAAACTTTGAATAAAAATGCAGCCCTATAGTTGGGATTATAGGGAAAAGTTTGCTCACAAACTTTTCATTTATAGGGTGGGCTCAAAAAGGGGTTAAAGAGAAGAATTTGCAAACTTCAACCAAATTCAAATTTGGCAAGCAAATTCAAACTGAATTGGAAGGATTCAAATTCTAACACACATTTTTAAACTCAGAATTGTGGGAATTAAGAGGATCAGCTTGAGAAGATATTTGGGGAGGAAATGTGGACTGGGACCCACATGTCATAGAGCTAAAGGAGGAGCCTTGCACCCTAAGTCTTAGCCTCAGTGGGAGATTTCCCCGAACAGCTCACGGGAGCCACCGAAGTGCTTACCGGCGCCACCTCCTGCTGCTTTCCCACATGCGCTGACCACCGAGGCGGTGCCCTCGTGCTAATCCCTGTGCTCACGTCCCCTCAGCCGGGCAAAAGGCTCAGTTGTGCTTCCCCCCTCTCGAGCGCACGAACGGCGGCCGTTCTTCCCCTCCGCTCTCGGTCCGATCGGAAGATCGGCAAAACCACCACGCCTTTTCCTCCTGAGCTGCTAAACATCACCGCGAGCTCGGCCTCCACCTCCCTGACCCGCAAGCCAGCGAGCTGCGGCCTTCAGTGCCCGAGAACAACCGCCGCCGCGGCGACCTAAGCCGAGGAAGTGATCGGGCGCTCGTGGACAGCCCTCCACAACGGGTTTCATGGCCGAGCGATCACACCTACGGACGCGCACGGGTGCGGTGCTGCTCTCAGTCCAAGCTCAGGCCATACCGTGAAGCATCGCCGGCGAATTTCAAAGTTTTGCTCCGGCGACATCAACCCGAGCATCCGGTATGGAAATCCAAAATTCTCCACTTCTATTCGTTCTTAGCTCGTCAAACTTTGCACGTAGGAGCTGGACTAGCCGACGATCATATTCTCTTAAGCATTCGTCGCATGAAAACCCTTTGGGGCGACGTATTTTGAGGTCTACCGATCACTTCTCAGGCGGACCCATTTGGTCGCACGGCGACAACCCATTTCCAGCCATTCCCGAGCCACTTTGAGGTCGTGTCGACCCTCCTAGAGGTACTCTGGTGCTGTAGGGCTCGTCGGCACAAGCTTTTGAGGGCTGGAGACCCCGGGTGACGCTGCCGGACTTCCACAGAGGCAGTTACACGTCGCCGGCCATGTTCCGGTCGTCGGCAGCCTTAGCAAACCCCACAGCCATGTTCCTCGAGGCCCTAAACCCCCTGGCGGCGAGTTGTAGCTCCGGCGGTGGCCGGGAAGGCCGGTACGGCGAGCTTCCGGTTACTCCGGCGAGGGGGAGCGCGCGGGCGCGAGCGAGAAGCGGGAGGTAGAAGAAAGCCGTGAGCCCCGCCTGTCAGCAGCTCAGAATTCAAATCCGGGATCGGGTGTGGTCGGGATCCCGTGTGCTGGCGCGAAAAACCCCATGGCCCCGGTGTGGCCCAGTTCTGATTGGTTGGAATTCAAATAAGCGGGCCCAGTGGGATTTTCAATAGGAAAATAATTCCAGACTTAGCTCAATCTTTAGAAATTCATATCTCCCTGTGGAAAACTCCAATTTGAGTGATTCCAATTGGGTTGGATTCATCTCTCTGAGTTCTATCCAAATATGAACTCAGATTTGTATGAAAGTCATTATTTAATTCTGGAAAATTCTTGGAAGGTTTTATGAAAAAGAATTATTGAGGGAGTTTGGGTTATCAAAAAATACCCAAATTTTGCCAGAGTATTCCTTAGCATATTGTTGACCTTCTAGCAAATTTTCAGCTCATTTGAAGATCATTTGAGTAGGAATTTGCTAAAAACAATCTGCTGTTTCATAAGAGTCCAGAAACATTTTTAGAAAATGTTTCCCACTTCAAAAATCTGTTCTGAGCAATCCATAGCTCCAAAAATCATAGGAAAAATTTAGGCAAGCTCTCTGGGACATACTTGAAATTGTAGTTCACTTAATTGGGCATGAAAATGCACATTTCTACAGAATTAATTCTTTTGAGTACAAATGCTTAAAGAATTGTTCTGGGAGGGCTACTTAAGTAAAAGGGCTGAAATTTGGACCAGATGACTATCATGTGATCAAGAACTCACATGTAAATTATCAACCCAATATGAGTCCTTGAACTCCCTGTTCTTATTCTCCATACTTATGTATAAGGGAAAAATACAAAAGGGATGTTGTGAGAATTATGAGGGACACAATATGACTCCACATTAGCTGCAATTTGGCAAGCTAAATCCTTAGGTAGTATAGAACCTTCTGTAAAAGTTTTGAGGCCATTGGAGTTCTTGTTCTTCAGTTGCACTCAAATCTTTTCAGCTTATCTATTATGTTCATCAGAGAAAAGGGTTAGTGTATAGTTAAGGCCTTAAGGTCAATTTAGTTTATTTCTGTTCTTTGCACAACAGAGGCAAACCAAGCCATGCTTGGCTTTTTCCACACAACCTCTGTCCTAAGAAATTAATTCCATAACTTCTTTCCATTACATTCCATAAAATATGTGCATATGCATCTAAATAGGAACCACAACGAAGGGGACTCAAAGGAGTGATTCATCGAAGTGGATCAAGCTCCGGAGAGTCAAGGGTGGATCTGCAAGGACACTAACTGTTATATACGACTACCCTGCAAAACAGGCAAGCTCCGGTTTGCATTTAACAGCTGTTAAGTTTTTGTTTTGTATTCACTTTCGGTTAAGACATGAACTGTGCATTAGGTCTAGTGATTGATACTCCTCTTGCATAACCAAATGACCCATGGAGTATTGGGTAGGTGTCTTTCACCATGTAGAACTGCCATGCTTAAGTACGGTTCGGTAGAAGTCGAGTGGTGAGATGCTACTCGCAGATTCAGGAACAACAGGGGCATACGGGATTGGTTCGTAAATGAATTAGCAAGTTAAAGTTGAGACCGGAAGGTTGTAGGGGCAGCAGGACATAGGGGCCTGGGTTCTGTAGACCTGTCCATGTCGGTAAAGGACCGATCCGTATGCGGCCCTGTTGAACAAGTTTGAGTTGTGTACCGGACTCATGCTGGCTATATGGGACCCAGTAAACCGATGTACCTCGGGAAGCTGTCGTTGGGACTTTTCGGGTCGCCTCAGGCGGACGGCCAGTGTGCAGTATGTGGGGAATATTCTCATGACATCTCACGTCAGAAGGTGCACCATGAGAGTAGCTACTGTACAGGGCGACTTGATCAATTCAGCGGGGGTGAAACGGGGGAAAGGCTGCCACGTACGACGTCAGTGATGGTTGTTGTAGGCAACGTCGAGTACGGGCGTACGTGTCGTGTAGTCCGGGTGTTATTGATTCGAATCACCATCGCTCGCGGAATGGACCGAGCATACTTGTTCTCACAGTCGTGACGTAGTAAGAACTTGCATGAGAAAGGAACTAATAATTTTGATATGAAGTATTATCCTACCTTTGTATTGGAACTTGATGAATAGGCTAGTACAAACTCGATTCTTTTATGCCATGAGCAATTTACATCGGGGGAAAGCGTTTCTTGTTTGATTGTGGACTCCCGATGTGGCGTGCCCAGGGTTACTTAAAATGCTGCAATTAATACCTGAAAGTAAGGATTCACTTTTAGGCGAGTTTAATTATGCTTATGCCATCCTATGTTAGGTTCATAACCTCACTTAGAGTTTCATGTTTAGGGTGACGGTTAAGTCTTGCTGAGCGTTATGCTCACGGATTCTATCCGAGTTGTTTTGCAGGTAATTGACTCGATGCTTATGAGAAGGGGTGCCGATGAGACTCGGGAACCTCCGAGTGCTTACTCAAAGAGCATCCTCGCCGCTGCAGATTGTCTTCGTGTTGCTAGTAAGAAACGTCCGCGGGCTGGACCGTTTCTTTGTTACTAGTTTAGATATGAGTCGTAAGAGTGATAGTATTCCGCCGTAGTTACTCTGATATAACTATTTGTTAAACATTCTTGTACGCTTTCGCTAAACTATTTATGTAATATGATGTATTACTGCAACCCGTGTGCTGTTGGGTGCCGCATAACACGGCACCACCCGACGAGGTCCCATGGGGCCGTCTCAGCGTGGTATCAGAGATGCGTTGGGAACAGAGCACAAATTGAGCATCATATTGTGTCAAAAACTTAGGATACGGTGAGATAACGGTACTAGGCCCACATAAGGACTATTATTAGCATATTATGAAGGTGCCAAGCTAACTTATTTGTTATGTCGAAAAATCGGGCATCTCGGGACGTTTTATGTCTTGGGGGGTGCACGTATGCGCTGTCCACCAGTGCGCACAAGCTGAAGGGTGGAGCCTCACGGGTGGCAGGTAACCCCACCCGCTTTAGTATCCTCTACGACTCTTCATGTCGTTTGGGGTATTCGAGCAGCGTCTGTCCCAGGCGTGCGTGGTGCAATTTGGGAGACCCCGTCACGTGGTCAGTAACGTGAACATGTAGCTCAAGGCGTGTTTGGCTTGAGAACACCTGGGCGAGTGATGACGGCCGGGTGTACAAACTGTTATGGATACCGGGTTCGGTGTGCAGCCGAACCTGATGATTGAGTGTGTTTTATGCAGGAACTAAACATGAAAACCTTAGTGCGTGTAGAACACGTTTGCGAGTGACCGTTTTAGTGCCACCTAAGGATACGTATATGCCGGTGTAATCCGGTTAGGTTTTTCTTTGGTGAGGCAACGTAGTACCGGCATATGTCTTACGGTGCATCGCCACCGTACTACACTGGATAGTATTCTTACCTATGAAGAAATCATTCATGACTAACTTACAAACTAAAAATGGATGTGATAAAGCACATATTAGTTACTGAGCTCTTCATTTGAACTAAGTTTCAAATAAGAGACTTGTTAGGCTTCTTTTGATCTCAAAGACAGAGTGCTCTGTTCAGACAGAAATTTTTCTGGTCTTTAACAGAGCGTAACTCTCAGTAGCTTGACCCAATGGAGGTGTTTGATACAGTTATGGAAAGGTTACTAAGTGCTCTACAACTTTTCTGTAGAACTCCAGAGCCAAATCCGACACCAACTTGGTTGGATATCCAGATGAATGCAAACTGTTCAGAAAATAGAGCAGCTGCAAACTTCTCAGGATGTTGCTGTAAATTAGACACAACAGTCTGTAGGAAAATCTCTAAGGATCATATGATACATTGTTGGAAAGGTTAGGAAATTTGCAACGATTTTGTAGTTCATAGTTTGTTCAGAATGGTACCCCATTTGTATGTAAAACTGTGATGAAAACAGCCACATACAAAGGAGGTGCTGGCAAAATTTAGCCAGAAAATTCTGTCAACTTTGAACAATCCTAACTTTTGTTCCACAGATGATCCAGAGGCATGTGAGTACTCGTTGGAAAGATACTGAAGTTAACTTTAACTTTGGTATTCAACTTGAGTTATGAAAATGCTAGTAACTGGATCAACATCTGGGTCAAGTACAGAAGGGTCTGTTCTGTACAGAATGAGGGACTGAATATGTTGGCTTTAGAAAGATGTGTAAACATGAAATTTTGTTATGCTTTCATAAAGTTTTAGCATGTTCATGTTTTACATACTTTCACATACTGCTGAGACCATGTTTTGAATCCCCTCAAAAATTATGCTTTTGCAGTATGGTGCGTACTCAGTCTCCGAGTAGGGCGGAAAGTTCTCGCCAAGACGGTGATGACTCGACTCCACCGCGGGCACTGCCATTACCGGTATGGGCGGATGTCATGGCTCAGATGGTCGATTCAAGTCAAGAGAACACCAGACTACTCCAAGCCTTGGTACAACAAGGTTCACTCCAACGTGCACAACAGAATGTTCCACCTCGGAACGCCTATTTGGACTTCTTGGCGACACAACCGCCAATTTTCACGGAAGCCAATGAACCAGTGAAAGCTGATCAGTGGCTTCGAGTTATGGAGTCCAAGTTTGGAGTGTTTGAGTGCGATGAGAATTAGAAGACATTATTTGCAGCTCAACAGCTCCATGGAGCCGCCGGAAATTGGTGGTTTGCTTATCTCGCCACCGTTCCAGAAGGCCATCAAGTGGAGTGGACGGAATTTCGTGAAGCATTCCGTGCTCGTCACATTCCTATGGGTTTTATCAAGGCCCAACAGCAGGAATTTAGGAACTTGAAGCAGGGGGACATGAGTGTCCTCGATTATGTCAGGCGATTCAACCTTCTGGCACAATATGCTCCTACTTATGCGACGAGCGAAGCTGCAATGTGTGATTACTTTTTCTATGGCTTGAGTGCCATACTAAAAGAGAAGTTAGCTTTGTTCAATCAAGGCAGTTACACCGAGTTGATCAGTGCTGCTCTGCTGCAAGAACAAGCGACACTTGAGTGTCAAGCAGAGAAGAGGGACCGGGATGATGTGCAAGAAGACACACCAGTTGTTCCTCGCAAATACCGTGTGGAGTATCACACACCATCCGATGAAATATGGCAATCACCAGTGAGATCAACTCCGTACAGATTTCCTGCTCAAGAATCTTGTCTTGAAGCAACACCTTTGCCGCAGCAACGAATGACACCTGTGACATCATTGCTGCAGCCGAGTACATCAACTCCTTAACCACAAGTCGACGAAGAACCGGGGAAACCTCCGTGTTCTTATTGCCACCGTTTTAGTCATTTTAGGCAGGAATGCCGGGAGAAGTTGGTGAACAACAGACAGCCATCATCATCAGGTGGTATGCCGCCACCTGCTCCAGTCAACATAATAGCATTGCAATCCGGGAGTGTGCAACATCTTGCTATTGAGGATGTCCCGGAGGGAGCACCGGTGTTAGCGGGCATGTTTACTCTCAAGGACGTGCCCGTGTTGGTACTTTTCGATTCAGGTGCAACCCACAATTTTATCAGCAAAACATGCGTGGATCAGCACCAATTATCCACCAATACTCCCACATCGAGTTTTCTTATACGATCACCGGGAGGAAATATCTCTGCCAATCAGATTGTGTCCCGAGCAGCTTTGTGTTTGGGCGGAAAAATATACCCAACATCGCTGATTATGTTGGATAGGCAGAAGATAGACATTATATTGGGGATGTCTTGGTTAAATCGTCACGCTGCCGTTCTCAATATCAGTAACCGGACTGTCCAGATTGACTCGCCGATTCACGGACAGCACACGCTGTTTTTAGACAGCAAAGACCCAGACATGGTAGAGGCCTACCACACGGAAGCGCTGAAGCTTGAAGATATTCCGGTGGTACGTGATTATCCCGATGATTTACCGGGCATTGCCGCCCGAACGGGACGTCGAGTTCAAAATTGAACTGGCGCCGGGAACGGCGCCTATCTCACGAAGGCCTTACAAGATGGCACCTAACGAGCTAGCGGAGTTGAAAGAGCAACTGAATGAACTTATGAGCAAGGGTTTTATACGACCAAGTTCTTCACCTTGGGGTTGCTCAGCGCTGTTCGTTAAGAAGAAGGACGAAACACTACGGCTATGTGTTGATTACCGTCCTCTAAATGCTGTCACGATCAAGAACAAGTATCCTTTGCCCCGCATCGACATCCTGTTCGATCAACTTGTGGGTGCAAAGGTATTTTCGAAGATGGATCTTCGGTCGGGATATCATCAAATCAAAATCCGACCGGAGGACATACCGAAGACAGCTTTCTCGACGAGATACGGACTCTATGAGTACCTCGTCATGTCATTTGGGTTAACCAACGCTCCGGCACACTTCATGTATTTGATGAATTCTGTGTTCATGCCGGAGTTAGACAAGTTCGTCGTGGTATTCATCGATGACATATTGGTTTACTCCAAATCTGAAGAAGAGCACGCTGAACAACTGCGTATTGTGCTACAACGGTTGCGAGAGCACCAATTATATGCCAAGTTCAGCAAGTGCGAATTTTGGATTGATCAAGTGCCTTTCCTAGGCCATATTATTTCAGCAGAAGGTATTTCCGTGGACCCCAGCAAGATTGAACAAGTGCTGAAGTGGGAATCTCCCAAATCAGTCCACGAGGTCCGAAGTTTCCTAGGTTTAGCGGGGTATTATCGGAGGTTTATTCCGAGCTTCTCAAAGATTGCTAAACCAATGACAGAGCTGCTGAAGAAGGGCACTAAATACATGTGGAATGCAGCATGTGAAGCCGCATTCAAAACTTTGGTGAAACATCTCACAACGGATCCAGTTCTTGCTCAGCCGGACACGACGAAGCCATTTGATGTATACTGCGATGCATCCGGCATCGGTCTCGGCTGCGTTCTGATGCAAGAAGGGCGTGTAGTCGCCTATGGGTCTCGTCAACTGCGAAACCACGAGCAGCATTATCCAACTCACGATCTTGAGCTTGCTGCAGTGGTGTTGGCATTGAAGATGTGGAGGCATTACCTACTGGGTAATCTTGTTCACCTCTACACCGACCATAAGAGCCTGAAGTGTATCTTCACGCAGAAGGAGCTGAATATGAGACAACGGAGATGGTTGGACCTCATCAAAGATTATGAAATTGAGATCCACTATCATCCAGGAAAAGCAAACGTGGTTGCCGACGCGCTGAGCCGGAAAGCCCATGTATCCAAACCACAGTAAAAATTTCAGAGTCATTGGATCTGTCTAGTAAGACTTATAGTCCTCACAAGTTTAAATTCAATTTAAATGCATCTAAATTGACACATGTTTATATTTATCATATGTAGTTGCTAAGGTTGAGGACGAACCCGAAGTCTTAGACTTTGTCACCCCGGAAGAAAAACTAGCCTACGACCAAGAGCAGCAAGGCAAGCACCGGTTTGCATTAACCCTTTTACAAATTTTTACTGTTTTGAGGACTTACTTTGAGCACCCACTTAATTCTTGCATTAGAGTCTTAATTGAAAGCCAAATGCATAGCCAAGAAAACCATGGGTTGGTATTAGGTTTGAAAACCTCGTTAGCTACTGCAATGCTAAGATAGTTTAGGATTCGGTACAAGTCGAGTAGTTGGAACTACTCGCGAGGATAGGCTAGAGGCACATTGCTCGGGTAAAGATAGCAAATGAAACACATGGCAAGAAAAATGAGACCGAGCGGAGAGTAAGGGCAGCAGGACTTTGGAGCCTGGGTGCTATAGCTCCGCTTGTGTTGATTGAGGACCGAGCCATGTGCGGGCCTGTTGAACAAGCTAGAACAGTACCGAAAACCTACCGGCTATATGGGAACCGGGAAACCGATGTAACTCGAGTAGCTGGCTATTGAGGCATTGCCTATCGTTCAGAGGGTAGGTTGAGAGCTTGAGGTGTAAATCGGCTGGCGGCAATGAGGATGCGCCCGCAGAGACCTCTTGCTCGGGACAATAGGACCGGTTCAATATTTGGCTGACGGGTGAAAGGTGGTTGCGTACGACGTCCGTGATGGTTTCTGTAGGCAACATTGAGTACGGGGCTACATGACGGGTTATTCGGGTAACCCTGCAGGTGTAAATTGATAATAATCACCGTCCCTCGTGGTCAGTGAGTACCACTTGTTCACTGTACCGTGACGTAGAAAGAACAGACTAGATACATGTTAAAAGTTTGCTGATTTGAAAGATATACTTTGCTTGTTAATGTCCTGTTGTAGTTTAGAGCAAATTAAAGTTCTTTTCAACTTTGGGCAAAGTACATGAGAGAAATGTGTTTCTTGTTTGATTGCGGCTCTCTCATGTGCCTTAGCGTAAGGTTCTCCACAACCTGCTGCTAAAACTTGAAAGTAAGGTCCCATTAGTTAGGCGAGTCCTTTGCAACTTTTTTTACCTCATGTACCCTAAAACCATTCATGTAGAAGTTTCATGTATAGGAGAGACGGGCCAGTCTTGCTGAGCCATCGTGCTTACTGCTTGTGTTTGGAGCTTTTGCAGGGGTTTATGAGGAAGGGACTCCCAAGGAGGAGACGGAACCCAAGGAGGGGAACCCCGTCGAGTGGGAGTCGTGCACGCCGCCGTGTTAGTGTGTGTGCGTGCTAGCGGGGACATGTTCACGGGCTGAACGTGAACTCGATGCGTAGTCTACGCCCGTGAGTGTAGACGGAACATATTTTGTGGTACAAATGTTCATAAACCTGTTTATGTAATAAAACTTTGCTTCCGCTTTGTATCTTTCATGTGTGTTATCCGGTGCTGTGCAACGCAGCACCCCTCAGCGTGATCCTGGCTCGACAAGGCCGTGGGGTCGTGTCAGCGTGGTATCAGAGCTCACTTGAGGTTTAACACACTACAAAGGTCATCTTTTTTTTTTCAAAAATTCGGTGAGGAACTCGTTAGTAGCCCATACAAAGGATGTTATTAGTGTATAGAAAGTGGCATACTAACCTATTACTTATGTCAGAAAAATCGTGCATCTCGAGACGCTTTATGTCTTGGGGGATGCACGTGAGAGCTGTCCACCAGTGCGCACAAGCTGAAGGGTGGAGCCCCATGGGTGGCAGTTAACCCGACCCGCTTTAATATCCTCTACGACTCTTCATGTCGTTTGGGGTATTCGAGCAACGTCTGTCCCTGGCGTGCTTTGGGCAATTTGGGAGACCCCGTCACGTGGTCAGTAACGTGAACACGTAGCTCAAGGCATGTTTGGCTTGAGAACATCCGGGCGAGTGATGACGGCCGGGTGTATGAACTGTATGGATACCGGGCTCGGTGTGCAGCCGAGTCTGATGATTGTATGAGTTATTTGCAGGTAGTTTAACCACGAAACGGTAGACGTGTAGCATCCGTGTGCGAGAGACGCTTAGTGCCACTGAACTAACGAAGCCGGCTAAGTCCGGTATAGGTTTTTCTTTGTGAGGAACGTAGTACCGACATGATCTGGTGACGCTTCGACGTCACACTCCACTAAATAAACAACTTCATTGTAAAACTTGAAAGTTTTAATCTAAAGCACTAAAACTTTTATGTAACCTCTTCCCTTAATCAGGATGTTCAAAGTTAACAAGTTTTCAACTTATAGGGTACTAAGGACAGAGTCCCCTGTTTTCAGCTGAAATAAGGCTGAAGTAAATCAGAGGTTAGAGGTTGAGTTCATTCGAGGTTGGGGTCATATGATACATTTCTAGAAATATTTGGAAGGGCCTTACAACTTTTCTGTTGATGTCCAGAGGTGTTTCATCTTTTAACCAATCGAAAAATGCAGTAGAGTTGAAACTGTCCAGAAAACAGGGCAGAGCAAATACTCTCTGTAAATTGAGCATAACGTCCCGCATAAAAATCCAAAAATAGAAAATAAGGTATATATGAAATTTCATGAGATGGGTTACAACTTTGTAACATAAATTGTTTTCAAATTTAGTATAGAATTAACTGGAATTTTTGGATCAAATCAGTACCTCAAGCAAGGAGGTGCTGTCCAATTTTCTCCAGAAATTCTGACAACTTGGACATCTCATAACTTTTGAACCAGAACAGATCTTAGACCAAGCAAGTACTTTCTGAAAATCTATTGAAGTTAGCTTTAACTTTGATGTTTATATTCAGAATTGGTTTTGCTTTTAACATGGTCTAAATCAGGTTGAAATGGAAACTGGTTAGGGCTGTCATCTGGGACAGCAAATCAGCAGTCAAATTTGTTTAAGTTTGAACTATGTTTCCAAGTTTTATGAGTTCAATGACATGCTTTGTGTTATAACTCAATGGTTTACTGTTCAAATAAATATTTGACATTTCTCAAATATGTTTCTACAGATGACAGCGGATAGACAGTTGGAGAACGGGTGGGTGGAATCCCACTGTTCTCACCGCAGCGGCTATCCGGAAACGTTGAGGCAAATGCTTCAATATTTTCGGTACAGCAAGATGCCACAGTATTTCGCCAAGGAAGAAGGCGAGGAGGGGAACAAGATGTGGACGATCCATGTCGAAGTTCCTGCAGGACCTATGCCACCCGGTTGGGCGCCGTTCACCGTCATGGTGAGAGGTAGACAGCCGGGGGGAAATGTGGCAAGTGGCAGCCCGCGACACCATGTCGCGTTTCTGCCAACTACACGTGAGAGCTATGGAGTGCACTCCATACGCGCTCGTTCCGGTGGAGGGACGGGCTAACCATTTGAGGGAGGGAAGGTACATGGAGGCAACAGATCCGGGTTGCCCAAGGTACAATCCCGCGGAGGCGAACCTCAGCCTCCAGTTGAGAGCAGGGAAAGCCGTGATGGACAGCCAAGCTGTTCATACGGATTGTCTTGCTGCAAAGCTCAAGGAATGCACCAGCCGTGGAGACCATTTCGAGAGTGCTCACAGCGCACTATGCAATGTTCTCCTTCCGACGATCAAGCGACTGAATGAACAACATAATTAGTTGCACCGTCTGAAGAAGGCGAAGCAGAAAAGCCGTGTTCACATCACGGCTTTGCAACAACAGGTGCAGGCCCTGACCCAGCAGAACGAGGTCCTCACTCAAGAGCGGGACGACGCTATTGAGGAGGGGCAAGGCTGGGAAGAGGACTACAACCAGGCCATGGACAAGGTGCACGCGTTGCATGAACTCGTACCTCCGGTAATCGGCATACCGGTGGTAGGTACCGTACCCGTGGTTTTGGGTCTTCCGGCAATGGGGGAACCCAAACCGGAAGAAGAGGTCATGGACCCAGATCCACCAGCAGAGGTAGCAGAGGATGACGACCCACAGGAGGTCGAATTCTACTCTGAATAGGAGATTACCGTTGCCGAGTAGGGCAGCAAGGGTGATGTAACAAAAACTTTTGTAATCGGTGACGTATCGTGTAGACAGTAGTGTATGTATAGGTAGTGATGACATGAGCACAACTTCTCGGAGACCCGAGGATAATGTATCTTGTATAATGTTTATGCTTTATCAATATATGTGAATGTTGTACAAATTATTCATGTGTCACTTCAATACCTGCTGTTTCATATGGAATTTTAAGTATGACATGTGCTGATCGCTGCTGTTTTGAATTTCAGAATGACTCACACTCGTGCCAACCCGGACGTTGGGTGTTCCATTCAGGGGGGAGAAACCTCCCAACAGCCTCCCGAGGATTCCTCGGGACAGCAACAGCAGCAACAGCAACAGCAACAGCAGCAACCGCCACCGCTACCGCCAACGGTTACATTGGCTGAATCGTGGCAGCGATGGCAGGTTCTCATCAGCAGCACACCGAGTTGCTGCAAACGCTTATTGCAAATACATATCGACCAGAGAGGTGTCAAGATCGTGAGGAGCGCCAACAAAGCTCCTACTCCGACTTTCTAGCTACTCATCCCCCGGTATTCTCAAGGGCGGATGAACCCCTCAATGCAGACAACTGGCTCCGCACGATGGAGATGAAGTTTGGGCTGCTCCAAGTGAGTGAGCAGTGAAAGACTCAGTTCATGGTCCATCAGCTTCAAGGATCCGCGAGAGCTTGGTGGGTGAACTACTGTGCTTCGCAACCCACCGAGCGAGTTATGACCTCGGCGGAATTCCGGACGACCTTCAGGGCCTATCACATACCGCCGGGTCTCATGAAGAGGAATACGCAGGAGTTCCTACACCTGCAGCAAGGAAGCCAGAACATGCTGGAATACTCCAGGGTGTTCAATGATCTTGCACTCTACGCTTCGTATCACGCTGATACCGACGAGAAGTGGCTGGATCATTTCTACCAGGGGCTTAACCCGCTCCTGAAGGACAAGCTGGCGATGTTCAATCGTGGCAGCCTCAATGATATTATTGATGCTGCGATTGTTCAGGAGGACTCCAGCAAGGAGTTAGCGGCGGTGGAGAGAAAGTGCAGCGCGTCGCAAAGCAGCGGAGAAGGAGGTGGTCCTTCTTAGAAATACCGGATGGTGAATCGCCCACCATCGGGTCCACGCTGGCAACCACCACAAAGGCCGATGCCATTCCGCAGTCGGCCATATTCTCCACCGGCATTCAGGCCGGCACTGCCAGTACCACCTCCGCAGAAACAACAGCAGCAGCGGGCGATACCGCGTGCGTATGCACCTCAGCAGCGCATGCCGGGCTTTCGTCCCCCAAGCACCGGCCAAGCAGCAGCCACATGCTACAAATGTGGTCACCTAGGACACTTCGCCAACAATTGTCCTGAGAGGCAGGGAGGCGGAGTTGCACCACAGCTTCCGGGGAGGAATCAGTACCGGAACCCCACTAATGCGTGGCGGGCAAATCCTAGGCCCGGCACCATCCATCAACTTGCCATAGAGGACGTGCCAGAGGGAGAGCCAATCCTTGCGGGTATGTTCCAATTCCACCAGCATCCCGCCATTGTATTATTTGATTCAGGCGTCACGCATAATTTTATTAGCCAAGCTTTTATTGCTAAACATAGCTTGCAAATACTACCCACCGAAAGCCCATATTAGATTTGTTCACCGGGAGAGAAGATTTCAGCAAGCATGATGGTTTTTAAAGTACCATTATGCTTAGCGGGTAGAGTGTACCCTACGTCTCTCATAGTTTTAGAGGGACAAAAGGTCGATGTCATCCTAGGGATGTCGTGGTTAACCCGCCACGGCGCTGTTTTAGACACCGTCCTCCGATTCATGCATCTACACTCAGAAATGCACGAGTCACACTCGGTATTTCTAGACAGTCCAGAAATAAAACTTCCAAGTGTTTATCAGTCCACAACCATCAGATTGGAAGATATTCCAGTAGTCCGTGAGTTCCCTGACGTGTTCCTGGATGATTTACCGGGGATGCCGCCCGACAGAGAGGTGGGGTTCAAGATTGAACTTGCACCGGGAACCATGCCAATATCCCGAAGGCCATACAAGATGGCGTCCAAGGAATTGGCTGAACTGAAGACGCAGTTAACGGACCTGCTGGAGAAGGGTTTTATTAGGCCAAGCTCCTCGCCATGGGGCTGTTCGGCATTATTCGTGAAAAAGAAAGACGAGACGTTGCGGCTTTGCGTGGGCTATCGTCCACTAAACGCCATAACCATCAAGAACAAGTACCCGTTGCCACGGATCGACATGTTGTTTGATCAGTTGGTCAAAGCAAAGATCTTTTCCAAGATGGACTTAAGATCTGGGTACCATCAGATTAAAATAAGGGCTGAGGATATTCCGAAGACGGCTTTCTCGACGAGGTACGGACTTTATGAGTACCTGGTCATGTCCTTCAGCCTCACCAATGCTCCAGCTCACTTCATGTACTTGATGAACTCGTTATTCATGCCGGAGCTGGACAAATTTGTTGTGGTCTTCATCGACGACATATTGCTATATTCCAAGTTGGAGGAAGAACACAAGAAGAATCTGCGTATAGTCTTGCAACGGCTGCGGGATCACAAGCTATACGCGAAATTCAGCAAGTGCAAATTCTGGATATCGCAAGTGCCTTTTCTCGGGCATACCATTTCAGTGGAGGGCATCACTGTAGACCCGAGTAAGATCACACAAGTGCTGAATTGGAAGTCCCCGAGAACTGTTTACGAGGTACGGAGTTTCCTCGGACTCGCGGGATATTATCGGAGGTTCATTCCAAACTTCTCGAAGATTGCCAAGCATATGACGGAGCTGCTGAAGAAGGCTACCAAATATGTTTGGACTCCAGCATGTGAAGCTGTGTTCAAGGCATTAGTGAAGCACCTAACATCAGCACCAGTTTTGGCACAGCCAGACACAACAAAACCATTCGATGTGTACTGCGATGCATCCGGCATTGGGCTAGGATGTATGCTGATGCAAGACCGAAGGGTGGTCGCCTATGGATCACGGCAGCTCAGAAACCATGTGCATAATTATCCAACTCATGACTTGGAGCTTGCTACGTGGTACTCGCACTTAAAATGTGGAGGCACTACCTACTCGCTAACCTCATAAATTTATATACCGACCACAAAAGCCTCAAGTACATATTCACTCAGAAGGAGCTGAACATGAGGCAGCGAAGATGGTTAGAGATGATAAAGGATTAGGAAATAGAGATCCATTATCACCACTTTTCAGAAACATGATTCTGTGTGGGTGATCGTCGACCGGCTCACTAAAGTTGCCCATTTTATCCCGGTCAACACAAACTACAATGCCAAGAAGTATGCTGAATTGTACATCTCACGGATCCTATGCTTGTACGGCGTACCCCGCACCATCATATCGGATCGGGGCACTTTATTTGTTTCCCGTTTTTGGGAGCAGCTACACGCTGCGTTGGGGACGAAGCTGATCCGTAGTGCAGCATACCACCTACAGACGGATGGGCAAACCGAGCGGATAAATCAGATTTTAGAAGATATGCTACAAGCTTGCGCTATCAACCACAGTAAGAATTGGGATGATCACTTACCGTTGGCCGACTTCTCGTACAACAATGGGTACCAAGCCAGCATCAAGATGGCGCCTTACAAGGCGCTATACGGGAGAAAATTCCGCACACCGCTGAATTGGTGTGAGTCTGGCGAAAGGGTCACCTTCGGAATCGATCTTTTCAACAACGCGGAAGAAAAGGTTCGACTAATTCAAGCGAACCTAAAAGCCGCCCAATCCTGACAAAAACAGTATGCAGACCGAAGAAGACGCCCTTTACAATTCGAAGTCAGGGATCACGTATATCTACGTGTGTCTCCAATGAAGGGCGTGAACAGATTCGGGGTGAGAGGAAAGTTAGCACCCCGATTCATCAGTCCATTTAAGATTACAGAAAGATGTGGATCAGTAGCATACCGGCTGAATTTACCAGAAGCACTCTCCGGTGTGCACGATGTCTTTAACATCTCCCAGCTGAGGAAGTGTCTCAAGCTATCAACTACCATTCAGCTGGAGGATATAGAAGACCTGAAACCGGATCTCACGTATCGGGAGGAACCGGTTCAAATTATTGATGAGAAGGCCCAAACCACACGCAATTGTACTGTGGGGACCCCGCCGTCCCGATTCATGCACGGGGACGGGGCACCTTGCCAGGGAATCACATTGGGTGGTGCCGTGCGATGCGGCACCCAACAGCACATAATAAAGCATCATATTACATAAATCAAGCGAAAACTTACAAAGTGTAAATTTTTGCAAATACTTCTCAAATATTCTACAGCGGAAGACTAGTACAACTCACATCTCATACCTATGCTAAGCAACATAGAAGGTATCCAACCCGCGGACCCTTCTCGCTAGCAACACTATCACAATAGCAGCGGCAGGGGTTGTAATGAGTTCACCACTCGGAGAGCTCCGAGTCTCATCAGACACCCGTACTTAGCAACGTACAGTTATTGCCTGCAAAACAACTTATGCAGTATCTGTGAGCACGAAGCTCAGCAAGACTGACCTGTCACCCTAGTCATGAAACTCTACATGATGAAAATAGAGGGCTGATTATAGAAGTTTGCACAAACGATGAACTTGAGCTAAAGGAGAGTCCTTACTTCAAGTTTTAAGCAACTTTATAGCCCTCGCGCAACTTAGGTCGAGACTCCACAATCAAACAAGAAACGCTTCATCTCGATGTCACTTGCCCGAGGTGAAAGTAACTTTAGTGAGCTATCCTAGACTCATAAGGACCTTGCGCCATCAACGTCGAGACTCCACAATCAAACAAGAAACGCTTTGCATCGACGCTACTAGCCCAAGGTGGAATTTAAATTTAGTGAAGTGTTCATCGTTCCTCATCTCCATTATGAGGATTACTCACGAAGCATATTAAACGTTTCCCAGTTTCTTACTACGTCACGACTCAGTGTACAAGTATGCTCACTACCGCGAGCGACGGTGATTGCAATCAAAAACACCCGGCTTACACGACACGTACGCCCGTACTCGACGTTGCACACAGCAACCGTCACTGGCGCCGTACGTGGCAACCTTTCAAACGACACCCAAATGTCGAACCGGTCCCACCGACTGGGATTAAGTCTCTCTACGGCAAACCCTCGTAGAGCCGACTTCTCTATCCTTTCAGCATCGGCATCAGACGGTGAGGTATGCCTCGACACCCATGTTAACATGTTACATCGGTTTCCTGGGTCCCATATAGCCAGTATGCATCCGGTACACATCTCAAACTTGTCCAGCGGGGCCGCACACGAGAACGGGCCTTAATCAACTCAGACATGGACTAGGTTCACAGGACCACGTCCTTGATCCTTCCATCCACTGTCCGGTCTCCATCCCCAACTATGAGGATCAATTCCCAACTCTTCCGAGTGATCCCCCTTAAACCCGGTTCACGAGTAGGGAGCTGCCTACTCGAGTTATGCCTCTTTTAATCCACTTTTGTTGAGATCAGCAGTTATAATCAATTGATAACATATCCTGCATTAAACTCCAGGGTTTTCTGGGTCATGCAATTTGAGTGTCATACCTCCTAGACTTAATGCAATAAATAGAATGCTAGACATATAAAATGAATACAAATAAAAACTTGTAAGTTTTGATGCAAACCAGGGCTTGCCTTTGTTTTGCAGGGGATAATATATGTAATTCAGTTAGTGAAGATAACTTGGCTTGATCTCTTGCCTCCCTCCTTTGATCTCCACTCCAATGACTTGAAGTCCTTCACGTAGATGCTACACGTAATGCATATGCACAATTGTTTAACTGTAAAGACTTTGCTACAAGTTCTAATAACAAGTTTTCAAAAACTGGAACTCTGTTCAAGAATTTAAAATGACACTGGTGCTAGTGGTCTAGGTTTGGATCTAAGCACATGTTTAAGTGCTAAGTGGTTTTTCCCCCTTTTCCATATTGCTCACCTTAAGTGGTTAAACATAACAGGGGTGATCCAAAGCTCCAATTGATCTGAGAATTTTCATGTGAGTTCCTTGTCACAAGAAAATCCTCTGGACCAAAAATTAGCACTTTTCATTGAGTGGTTTCTTCAGAACAATTTTCTAAGCAATTAAGCAAAGAAGGATTAGTTCCGAGATCACACCCATGTTCATGCCAAACTTAGTGAACTACAGTTTCAATTATAGTTCATATAGCTTGCATGGATTTTCCTAGGATTTTTGGAGCTAAGATTTGCCCAGAACTGCATTTTCATGTTTTGGAAATTCTCTGAAAATGTTTCTGTATTCAATTGAACACAGCATCTTCAAATCTGAATTTCCCTGATCAAATCAACTCCAATTGATCTGAAATTTTTACAGGTGTTCACTAACATCCTAGAGATTATTCTGGCAAATTTTGACGATTTTTGGATTAACCAAACTCCTTCTAAAATTCGTTTGCTGAAAAGATTTATAGAATTTTCCAGAATTAAATAATGGGTTTCTTACAAATTGGGTTTCATATTTGGATAGTGCTCTGTCAGAGGAACCCAACAAAATTTGTTTCACAATTTTTGGATTCTCCTACCCAAAGTTGTGGCTGTTTAAGCTTTGAACTGAAATCTGAAAATCCTAAAATGTTCAAATGCTGACTGTGGGTCCAGGGGACATGTGTCACTCGCTGGGACGAGCCACACGGGGATACTGGACATTTCCCGCGCAGCCACAAGAGATCCCAGCGCCGCAGCCGATCAGAAATTTGAACCACTGTCACTGACATGCGGGACCCGCCGGGTTGTCTTCAACCTCTAGCCACCCGCGCCCGCGCGCCGCCGGGCTCGCCGGAGTTTGACGGATTCCGGTCTCCCGGCCATCCCCGGAGCCCTTCCTCGCTGCTAGGGCCTAAAGCCACGTGGTGAACACGCTGGAACAACTTTCCCCGACCGGGGTGGCTCGAACCTAGCTGGCGATGGTGCTACGGCTCGGCTCACCTTCGGCGGCGTCGGCCAGCTAGCCTAGACTGCTAGAAGCTCGGTGAAACGGCGTCACGGCACCAGTGAACCATGGGGATGCTTGACTTAGCCTCAAAACTGCTCGGAACCGGCGGCTAATTGTGTCATGCCGTGCACCCGAGACCTCCTCCGCGTTTGAGCTCGGAAATCCTGGAATTCATGCGGTCTACGTGCGTTTTTCCAGCTAGGGATGTGAAGGGATAATGCTCGCCGACTAGTGGCGGTCCCGTATGCAAGAATTGACGAGCTAAGAACGAGAAAAGAGATCAAATTTGGGATTTCCGTACCGGAAGGTCGGATTGTGCCTGCCGGAGAACTTTTCTCAAATTCGAGCCCGGTAGATCATATCATGGCTTGAGCTTCGGGGACGAGCATCAGGGGGTCCTAGCGCGTCCGAGGGTGCTCTTGCTCGGGCCTGAGAAGCTTTCGGTAGGGCTGTCCATGTGAGACCACTTCGGTTTCCTGCTGGTGAGCCTCGGTGCTCGGCGGAATTCATCAAATTGTGGCCAAACGAAGCGACAATACAGCGGAGTGGCGAGGTAGTTAGCTGGGGAACGTGTTGGCGCTCACTTTTGCCGTGGATCACTCGCACAGCGGAGGAACAACGCCGGTTTGCAACAGGCCGAACGGGAAGCGGCACCGGCAGGTCTCTGTTATGCGCGAGAGTGGGATCAGAGACGACGCGCGAGCTGCGGTGATATGCGCGGGGAAAACAGGTTGCCAGCTCAACGATCGTGAGGGGGGGAGGTGGCTCTGGTCGGCCCCTGTGTCGCACGGTGAGAACAGCCCGGGTGTCGCGGTGGCGCGGTTACTTCGCGGGGAGGATGAAAAACAGCGACTGTGGACTGCCCGGACTGAAGATCTTTTGCACACTGATCTTCTCCCAATGACATGTGGGCCCCACAGGCAGTCCCTCCTCAGCCCTCAGAAGATTTCCAAAATTTGGCAAGTGACCAATTTAAATGTTTGGAGCTAAAACCTGAGCTGAATTTGGGTAGTTAGACAAATTCCCTCCGAATTCAAATGTATATTTGAATTCTTAGAATATCTGAACCCTTTTTGGAAAAATGGATAGCAAACCATTTCCAAAATTAATGAAACTTTGCCTACCCACTAATTTGGACCTAAGGAATCTAAATATGCAACTTGATTCTTGTGTTAGATGCTGCAAACAAGAGTTTGAACACAACAGTTTTGAATTCCCATTGTGTCCTCCCTCATTTAAACTTGGTTTGATCCTTTAGTTCCAAATCTGATTTTTAAACCCTTCCTTTGCACTTGAGTACTTCACTTCTGGGGTCTTAACCCACCTAGGGTCCAAACACGCAAATAATCCTAAGTTGGTGTTTGGACAATTTTTCATGTGTTATCATATGTAACAAGTTGAAACCAGCCCCTTTTTCTTACACATGACAACAACTTTTGTGCAAACTCATGTTTCTTTGAATCCATACTTTTGGGACCTTTACACGTACGTTGTGGTTCTACAAAGTTCTATGGAGTAATCACTCTGTAGATGAAGCTACATGGGAGAGCGAATGATTTCTTCGTGCTAACTACCCTGACTTTTTCACGTCGCATATACGGTAATTTTCTACCGCCTCTCACTCATTTTCACCTTATAATCTCGGGACGAGATTCTTTTAAGGGGGAGGAATGTAAGGGCCTAAGTTTTTGCACACATTCAAAGTGTTCATCACACCACACACACACACCCTCATTTGATGAAACTTTATGAATACATTTGAAGAGCAAGTATACACCATCAACATGGGCATTAGAGAAGAAACTCATAAAATGCAAAAGTGGCATTTCCCACATGCATCATCTAGAGGCTGAGCATATGAAAAACTCCAACACCTTGCTAGGAATGCTCATGCCAAAATTGACCCAAATCCAAAACCTTTTTGAGGTATTTTTGGGTGTAACTAGAAAGAGGCTAGTTTGAACTCAAATTTAAATTCAAACTACTTTTATCCCATGATTTCAAAAGGATCCATATTCACACTCAGCATATTTTTGTGAGCTCACACACCAATTTTCACTCCATTTGGAGTTGATCTTGACATGAGCTAAGTTTAGCAAATTCAAACTCCATTTGAATTTCAAACTGCATATATGCTGAAAATATATTCAAACACTTCCCAATTTGAATTCTATCCAATTCAAATGGCCAGAGGGTAGATAATTAAAATGACCAAGGTTATTTGGGTCTCTACTGTTTAGAGCAGTGGGGAAAATTCAATTTCAGTGGTTAAAACCAGAGTGGGACGCACATGTCAGCCTCACTAGTGTTTTAACCGACTCAAGCCACCGAGGCTCGGTTCTTGCGCGCGCCCACGCGAGCGCCACGGCGATGCCGACCGCTGCCACCTCCTGGTCGCCGATTAGAGCCATGAACCGACATCCCCAGCTATTTAGCTGTGAGCTGCCGCCGGCAGCAGCTCGTTTTCCCGCTGCCTCAACGTTTCCAGCGCTGAGAAACCCGAGCAGGTCGCCGCACAGCTCCACCTCACCACCTCGCCGTCGACCGGCCAACACAGTCCCTTCCACCACGAGCTAAGGCCACAAACAGTACCACCAGTCGTTGCTCGACATGCTATAGCCCTCAGCTGCTCGTGATCAGCTTCGGTTGAGCTTGTCCGAGCCGATCGTCTATCACCCTGTTAACCCGAAAGTTCCTCCAACTCGACGCCGTCGTCCGAGCAGCTCTAAGCTTCTCCAGCGTGACAAACGTGTCTCTAAGGTTAGCATCAAAGTCTAGTAGCTCTCCCCGAACTCCCTAGGTCCCTCTTAGCGCCGGTTAGCCGGAATTTCCATTTTTCCCGATGATCACCGTATAGAACACTGAGAACCAAAACTCAAAATTCATCTCGATCACTTGATCACTAGCAATCCTGGTCGAGCAGAAGCTAGAGTAGCACCTCACGGTCACCTCAGCCAAATCCTAGCGGTGATGATCAACCCCGTGAGCAGAGCACCTGAGTTTGGCCACCGCCGGTGAAAACGGCTCGGGTCGCCGGTAAAGTCTATTTTCCCGGCGATCTCCGGCCAAGAGGAGGGCAGGGTTCGCTTCCCCGTGCCCCAGTGGTGCTTTGCGACCCATTTGCTGATCTTGTTCACTGCCGAGACGAGCTAGCACCGTCGTACCCGAGCTCATCTTCCGCCTCCACCGTCGCCGACTAGGTTTCCGGTGATGTCGAGGTCCGAGAAGTTACCCAGCGTGTGCGCCGTGCTCCAAGGATCACGTAGGAAGAAACCATGTCAAAAATTAGGCAGTAGCGGCCGAGAACGAACCGTGCCACCGTCGCTGGGCGTCGCGCTCTCGGGCACTTGGGGAGGTAGATGAAGACACTGTGTGTGGCACCCACGTGCAGTGTTTTAAACGGTTCCCCAATTTTCAGTTTTAGTTCAAACTTCAAACCCACATAACTTTGGATAGAAAACTCCAAATCGAGTGAACCAAATTTTGTTGGACACAGCTCTTTAGTACTTTCCAGCGAATCAAGTTTTACTCTATGAAAATCTTTATTTCTCCAGAATTAATTCTTCAAAGTTTAAACTGTTTAGAATTTTAACTGGAGAACCCCTTGAAGGAAAATTTTGAAATTTTGCTGAGATGGTCACAAAAATACCTCTGAGTTACCATAAAAATTCCAGATCCATTTGAGCTCATTTGATCCACTTAATGGTGTGATTAATAAAACTGTTCCAGAGAAAATAGAAAATGTCGAGAAACATTTTCAGAATTTCTCTTAAATTGTTTAGCTCATATGTTTAGTTAGGAAACTTCAAATTAAGTGAAACCAACTCCATTAGATCCCTCTTAAAATATAGTTTCCAGAAAGTCATGGAATGCTCCATGAAAATCCCTAGAACACCCTAGGAGCTCTAATTAAGGTCAAGTACATAATTATTTGTGGAGAGCTCAAATGAGCTTTGCTGCAAATTAAACTTGGCCAAGTCTCTTCTTAGGTTGTATCCAAACCACAGTAAAAATTTAAGAGTCATTGGTTCTGTCTAGTAAGACTTATAGTCCTCACAATTTTAACTTCAATTCAAATGCATCTAAATTGACACATGTTTATATTTATCATATGTAGTCGCTAAGGTTGGGGAGGAACCCGAAGTCTTAGACTTTTTCACTCCGGAAGAATAACTAGCCTACAACCAAGAGCAGTAAGGCAAGCTCCGGTTTGCATTAACCCTTTTACAAACTTTTACTGTTTTGAGAACTTACTTTGAGCACCGACTTAATTCTTGCATTAGAGTCTTAATTGAAACCCAAATGCATAGCCAAGAAAACCCTGGGTTGGTATTAGGTTTGAAAACCTCGTTATCTACTGCAATGCTAGGATAGTGTAGGGTTCGGTATAAGTCGAGTAGTTGGAACTACTCGCGAGGATAGGCTAGAGGCACATTGCTCGGGTAAAGATAGCAAATGAAACACATGGCAAGAAAAATGAGACCGAGCAGAGAGTAAGGGCAGCCGGACATTGGGGCCTGGATGCTATAGCTCCGCTTGTGTCGATTGAGGACCGAGCCGTGTGTGGGCCTGTTGAACACGCTAGAATAGTACTGAAGACCTACCGGCTATATGGGAACCGGGAAACCGATGTAACTCGGGTAGCTGGGTATTGAGGCATTGCATGTCGTTCAAAGGGTAGGTTGAGAGCTTGATGTGTAAATCGGCTCGCGGCACTGCAGATGCGCGCTCAGAGACCTCTTGCTCGGGACGATAGGACCGGTTCAATATTTGGATGACGGGTGCAAGGTGGTTGCGTACGACGTCCGTGATGGTTGCTGTAGGCAACATCGAGTACGGGCATACTTGACGGGTTATTCGGGTTACTCTGCAGATGTAAATCTATTATAATCGTCATCCCTCGCGATCAGTGAGTACCACTTGTTCACTGTACCATGACGTAGAAAGAACAGGCTAAATACATGTTAAAAGTTTGCTGATTTGAAAGATATACTTTGCTTGTTAATGTCCTGTTGTAGTTTACAGCTAATTAAAGTTCTTTTCAACTTTGAGCAAAGTACATGAGAGAAATGCGTTTCTTGTTTGATTGCGGCTCTCTCATGTGCCTTAGCATAAGGTTCTCCACAACCTGCTGCTAAAACTTGAAAGTAAGGTCCCATTAATTAGGCGAGTCCTTTGCAACTTATTTTTACCTCATGTACCCTAAACCATTCTTGTAGAAGTTTCATGTATAGTAGAGACGGGTCAGTCTTGCTGAGCCATCGTGCTCACTGCTTGTGTTTGGAGCTTTTGCAGGGGTTTATTAGGAAGGGACTCCCGAGGAGGAGACGGAACCCCAGGAGGGGAACCTCGTCGACTGGGAGTCATGCACGCCGCCGTGTTAGTGTGTGTGCGTGCTAGCGGGGAAACGTTCACGGGCTGAACGTGAACTCGATGCGTAATCTACGCCCGTGAGTGTAGACGGAACATATTTTTTGTACAAATGTTCATAAACCGGTGCTGTTATCTGGTGTTGTGCAACACAGCACCCCTCAGCGTGATCCTGGCTCGACAAGGCCGTGGGGTCGTGTCACTAATTTCCTTTGCAAACTCTGGATACTGAATATCAAAACTTTTTCACTAGGTTGCATCACCAGGGTGTCAAATATGTTTTTCATTCTTCCTGCGCTGCTCGGATTCCAATGCATAAGTTCAGCCTCCCTAGGGTTTGAGAACAAACGCTACAAGCGATCAATTACTTGAAGGTACCACATCACCAAGGCAGGAATTTTTCTCTTATTCTTTCCGCCTGCATCGTCAGAAGTATCGTCATTGTCACCTTCAGGGCCAATAATATTCTTCTTATTCTTCAGGGTCTTATTCATGTTGGTAACATACTTGGGATTGTAGTCCTTCTTGTATCTACTGACACCACAGATGGGGCATCTAGTTGCGAGCTCATGCTCTTTGCGATACAGAATACAATGGTTCACACAAGCGTGTATTTTTGCCACACCTAGTGACATCAAGCAAGAAGCTTCTTCGCTTTATAAGTGCTTATAGGCAGTTTATAGGGATTTAGAAGAATTTCTGCCAAAAGATTCAAAAGATCAGAGAAACTAGAATCAAACCATCTGTGTGTGGCTTTCAACTTTAGTAGTTCTCGGACTACACGCAATGTAGTAAACTCTTTACCACAACCCTTTGATTCATCATATAAGAGCTCCGTCGCCGCATTCTGCAATGTCTCAATTTTACTTAAACCTTTACTTGCTCCCATAGAAATCAATAGGTGTGGTTCGATGTGACGCAACATCTGCTCACAATCAAACTCATCATCATCCTGATTGTCATTACCATAATCGATATGAGCATTATCGTCATCAGAACCTCTCTCATCATTTCTATCCACCTCATTCATATCTAACTCACAATGCTTTGTCCATATTGCGTAGTCTTTTTTGAAACCCCTTTTCACCAAAAGAGATTGGATTACTATAGTATCTATCCAAGCAATCTTATTTTCATAGTCGATACATGAACATAATATGTCATCTATCTTTTATATCTTCGCATGTCTCTTGGACGCTTCAATAAAGTTTGCAGCATTTTGAATAGACATAGGATCAGGTGTTGGCATGTTGTACATCCACGCTCGACAGTCCATCTTCTATGTCAAACTGTAAAAATAAAAATATGATAGTAACCATTTCTTGAATGCAAGTGAAGACTGAAAGTTAAACACAAGGTTTATAAAGCTAGCGTATAGTGATGGCACTTGGAGACGAGGACGACGACGCGCGCGCTTGGAGACGAGGGCGAGGACGGCGACGTGGGCTCGGCAGCGAGGGAGAGGACGGCGGCGGCGGCGGTGAGGGGCAAATATATTTTTTGGCAGCCTGACGGCATCGATGTGAAATCTCCCGAGTTAAATTTTTGCGGTGCCCGAGCGGTGCTTTATATAGTCGTCCATTATCACAATCGGGTATAAATTCTATGCTTAAAAACCGCCTGCTATAATTGCCTCTCCATAGGTCTACTCTTCAGTTTCTTCTTCCTTTGCTTCATTTTTTATTTAGATTCCAATGTAAATACTCAAACATGTATAGATTCTGCAAATTAAATCCAAACTCTATGATTCTTTTTCTATATTCTTCAAAAATTAATATATACCAGAAGGAACAAAAGCATTAAAACTTATATAGGTAATATTGTAATGTTTTGGTAAATATAGCATTAATTTATATGCACATATTATTCAGATTGTCATATCTCCTAAAAAATGGATCTTCCACTGAAAGTCGGTTTTTATGAACATATTATCTTATTTATACATGTATGAATTTTGTTATTTTTTAAAGCAATCCAATATGGAAAAATTCAAATTATCCCCCATTCTAATGAAATGCTCATTTTTCAAATTTTGAAAACACATTAATTCAAACAATTTTGTAAAAATCTGAAAAAAGTCATAGAGGTTTGTATGATGACTAAAAAGTCCCATAGAAAATGCACTCATAAAATCAATGTATTATGCAAGATACAAAAATGAAAAATATCCTATTTATTTACTTTCCATGTTCTGACCAATTTCAGAGTTTTTTCCAAGTGAAATTTAATGGGCACCTGTAATAGTAAATTATATTACAAGAAATTGGAATTTGGGCTTTTACAGGCCCCTTTATTTTGATCAAGGATATTAATTAATCCTAAACTTACTAAACTTGTTTCACAGGCGGTTCTATATAAACCGCCTGCGATAATCGCCTCTCCATAGGTCTGCTCTTAAGTTTCTTCTCTTCCTTTGATTCATTTTTCATTTAGATTCTAGTGTAAATACTCAAACATGCATAGATTCTACAAATTAAGTCCAAACTCGATAATTCTTTTTTTCTATATTCTTCAAAAATTAATATATACCAGATGGAACAAAAAGTTTAAAACTTATATAGATAACATTGTTATTTTGGTAAATATATCATTAATTTATATGTACACATTATTCAGATTATCGTATCTCCTAAAAATGGATCTTTCAGTGAAAGTCGGTTTTTATGAGCATATTATCTTATTTATACATGTATGATTTTTGTTATTTTTTTAAAGCAATCCAATATGGCAAAATCCAAATTATCCCTCATTCTAATGAAATGCTCATATACATTGAAATGCTCCAATAAGACATTCTTCAAATTTTGAAAACACATTGATTCAAATAATTTTGTAAAAACCTGAAAAAAATCATAGAGGTTGGTATGATGACTAAAAAGTCATGTAGAAAAATGCACTAACAAAGTCAATGTATTATGCAAGATACAAAAATTACAAATATCATATTTATTTGTTTTCCATGTCCTGACAAATTTCAGAGGTTTTTCCAAGTGAAATTTAATGGGTACCTGTAATACTAAATCATATTACAAGAAATTGGAATTTGGGCTTTTACAAGCCCCCTTATTTTGATAAAGGATATTAATTAATCCTAAAAAACATAGTAAACTTGTTTCACAGGCGGTTCTATATTAAAAACCACCTGCGATAATTGCCTCTCAAATTATCCATCCTTCAGTTATGGCGCCTCTTCGACGGTGCTGCAACCGCTAGAATCTGAAACGCCTTTATAATAAGCAGTTACCGCGCCCTTCCTCATCTTCCTTGCAGCGCCCTTCCTCATTCTTCCTCGCAGCGCCCTTCCTCATCTTCCTCGCAGCGTCCTTCCATCTTCCTCGCTCTTCATAACCATGGCGTCTGCAGGATCCTCGTCTTGCCTCCCCGCTGGTGATCATGATCAAGGCGGAAAATGCAAGCAGCCGTCGCTGGCGCTCCCGGAGTCAAGCGCTGGAGCCAAGAGGCAACCTTCTGGTGACCCTGCGGCGAACAACCAGGGAGCCAAGCTGCAACATTCTGGTAGCCCACCGGTGAACCACTCTCGATGGTCGTCGTCTCTGGTCCCGTCGGCTCCGCCAACACAGTTGGCGACCTATACCACCGAGGTCATGTTGAACGGCACTGTGATCGAGACCACCGTCACGTCCTCCGGCGCCAATGTTGAGCGCTTCCTTTTGCAGGTTCACGGGAACAACCCGGAGCCTCTCATCGTCGGCTTGGACACAGATTGGTACGACGTCAAGAAACTGGACGGGCACAAGTCGTACAAGACGGCTGTTCTGCTGCTCTGCATGGGCCGCCATTGCCTCGTCTTCCAGATCATGCACACGGACTATGTCCCGGAGAGTGCCCTGAAAAACTTCTTCGCCTATCTGCACAACAGATCTTCCGGCGTCAGTATCAGTAGAGACGTAAAGCGGCTGCATGAGGACTACGGCTTCAAGGTAGCAAATGTGGTTTTCTTTCTTTCTCATTTTCTACATTTAGCCCTTTTTGCACCACTGGTGTGGAAATTGTAATGTAACTCTAATCCCCTTAATGCAATGATCCCGGCTTGTCGGGCTTTTGAAAAAAAGGTAGCAAATGTGGTTGAGCTCCGGGACCTCACCGTGAAGGTGCTGCACCGGTCGGAACTCATGTCCGCGTCGCTCAAGACCCTGGTGTTAGAGTTGATGAATGTGCACATCGACGAGGCGAAGGACATCAAGTGTGATAAGTGGGATAAGGTGATCCTGTCGCCACAGCAGGTGGAGTATGCCTGCATCGATGCGTTTACCTCTTACGAGATTTGCGTGCTGCTGCTCTCCCGTCAGGCTTCCTCACCATCTTCTCCGGTAAGGGAGCAGTGCCCCTCGCTAGGGTATATCAGCACGGACTCTGATGATGACAGGTATCATGGCTACAAATTGCCTGTCCCACGCGGCGACGATCTGCGTGTCATCAAGCACCCCAGCGGCTACCTGATATGCCCATTCTGTCCCAAGTTGAGGCACAAATGGAAACGGGAAGACATCAACTCCATCCAACGTCATGCTGTGGAAGTTGGGCTCTCCAATTCTGAAAGACATTGTGATAAGAAGAAGAGCTGGCACCATCGAATGGCGAGGAACCATAGCTGGATGTGATAACTCCTTGACGTGCTTTCATATTAGTTATTCTGTTTTGAACAATGTATGTGGACAATGTATGTGGACTGGATGTTTGTGCAGTACCCTTAATAGCCTACTTTGTTTTCCTCTTACTTAACTATGATCCTGATGCAACATTTCCCTGTTGTTCTTTTTTGCTGGTATAATTAGTGGTATGCTCTATCTAAGATTAAAGGAAAAGTAAAAACACTTGTACGTATGTTATCCTAGATGTGTCCCGTGTTACTCTGGTCACGATATTACCGTATTTTTGTTCCCTGTTACTCTTCTAACCAGATGTTACTGTTCTCATTAATCCTAAACTTAGTAAACATAGTAAACTTTTCACAGACGGTTCTATATTAAAAACCATCTAAGATAATACATCTTCGCAGGCGGTGTTTAATTACCCTTCGAGGAGGGAGGAAATTAAGTTCTCTGCAGCTATTCCTCCTTGGGCCGCTCATCTCCCTGTGTCAACAATGGAAGACGCACTTTTATCTCGCCCGTCTCTTCACCACCGGCCGCAATTAAGTTCTCCGCACCTCCTCCTCGGGCCACGCGTTTCCCTTCCGTCTAACTCCAGCTGCTGGTCTATATTAAAAACCGCCTGTGATAAGCATCTTCGTAGGCGGTGTTTAATTCATCTTCGAAGAGGGAGGAGGGTCTCGCACGCCGGTCGCACTTCTCTACACCACCGTACCAGCCGAAATTAAGTTCTCCGCTGCTCTTCCTCCTCGGGCCGCTCGTCTCCCTTTGTCAACAATGGAAGACACGCTTTTATCTCGCCCGTCTCTTCACCACTGGCCGCAATTAAGTTCTCCGCACCTCCTCCTCCTCGGGTCACGTGTTCCCCTCCTGTCCAACTCCAGCCGCTCTCTCTTCGAACCCTTTAGCGATCGACCAACTCCAGTGCGACCGCCACCTGCCGTCCACTGTTCGCCATCGCCGCCGTCATAGTCGCCGTCACTACTCCCTCCTATTCTACATCGTCGTCGTTGTTCATGGCTGGGAACTTTGTTAACGACTTAGCGTGTGGTCGACTCAAGGACGAGCGCTTGGCGTGGTGCAAGAACCACCCCCATGTATGTACATATGGCACACCAGTCGCTCTATAGTTTTGCTTTTCCGTCTTGTTTGTTTTTGGTATTTTCAATTTCATGGGTCACCATTTGCGTCACTTGTTGTCCAATTTCTCTGCGTAGGGTTTCTCTAAGAAGCCTGAGTCGGGAGACTTAATGAAGTGGTAGTGCATCGTCCTTGGTAAGGAAGGGGTAAGTCATGAAGAATAAGTATAATCCAGTATAACCATCATCCCCTTATTAATGAATTTCCTTTGTAGACTGACTGTGAAGGTGGTTACTACCCACTGACAATCTCCTTCTCGGATTACTATCCCTTGTACCTTCAAGATGTGCCTTTCCACCTAGTTTCTTCCACCTGAATGTCCATCGCTCAGGATTTCCCTGCCTTGGGGTTCTTGATCAAGAGATTGTAAGATAGACTTATTTTGCTCAAGTATTTAGTAATTGTTGACTTATTTGAAGTGGTTTCTTATGTTGCTTAAATTGATATTTCGTAGGGGTCGTGTCCTAGTATTAATGTCAAAATTTTACTACTTGAAGTTCAGCGTTTGCTTCATCACCCAAATGCGCCCGATATTGAAAATGATTGCTATAATCAACTTATCAAGTTTAGTAACTTTGTGTTAGTGAGCAACCTAGATTATATATCATTTCTCATTTGAAATTTGTCAATTTTAAAGAATTTCAATGTTATTTTCAGGATCCAGAGGAATATAAGAGACGTGTTTGGGAGCAAGCTCGATGGGAGCTTAATAGGAATACAAGTTTGAAATATATAGTTTAGACGGCACACAAAGTGTATAAACTATGAAATGTTAATGTTTATCTCTAAATTGCAATGTGATTGCGGTTCTATATGTTCATTGTGACAACGAAGCACATTTATTATCTCTGCGTGGGAAGTGGCAACAAACAAATATAATTTAAACATTTTTCACAGGCGGTGTTTAACTAAGAGCCGTGAAATATGCGCCTATATAAGACCGCATAGAAATAACATAATTTAAACATTTTTCACAGGCCGTGTTTAACTAAGAGTCGCCTTTGAAATCAACCCTATAGGCCGCTCAGACGGTTCTAAATTATAATTTACAAACCGCTTGCACTAATATATCTTCACAGGCGGTGTTTAACGAAGAGCCGCCTACGAAAATTTGTGCCTATATAAGGCCACTCGGTCTCCTAAAAAAACCCAACCCTGGAGATTTCACTTAGACACCGTCAGGCTGCCAAAATTTTCCTTACCGCCAAAACCCTCGCTGCCGATCTTCGTCCTCGCCGTCCTTACCGCCGAGCTTCGTCCTCACCACCGAACTTCGGCGTCATTGCCGTCGTCTTGCCATCTATGTACGCATGTCTCTTTCCTCCCTTCTCTCCCTCCTCCCTTCTCTGTACCCTGTGCCGCCTCCTTCCCTCCCCCCTTCCTGTGCCTCCTCCCTCCTCACCCTCGCCGCCGGCCGAGTGTCATCCTCGCCCTCACCGCTGCCTCCCTCCCCCCTTTTCTGTCCCCTTCTGGCACCATCGCCGCTGCACCCCCGCGCCTTACTCCTCCCCGCGCCACCTTCTCCTTCCTGGCATATAACCCCACCGTGCGCTGGCCCCTCCCCACCGTCCCCCACCGCCGGCGCTCTCCAACTGCGCCGAGCCCCCCCCCTTTAGATTGTTCAGATTACTTGTTTAGAGACCTTGACAATTGCTTAGATTAATTGTTAGATTTTGTTTGAAGGTGGACCAAAGAGAAAATTGTTTAGAGAGCAAATTAATTGTTTACATCAGAAAGCAAAGCAAATTTAGCTCAATTATTTCTTCTACATTTTCTGTGTGTGTTCATAGCTGCACCAATTAGTTGTTTAGAATAGTTGTGTAAAAGAGATAATCTTGTTTTGCTAACAGGTAGTCCATGTTGTCTTTGTAATCACCGAGTACTATAACAGGGATACATGTTGTCTTTGTAAATCCACCATGTTCACTCCATTTTATATATTAGGATGTGATTTTACATATTAGGATGTCTTTGTAATCACTGAGTACTATAACAAGAAACCCCTTCTGTTGGTTTTCAAGTTCTAACATGGAAAGCTCTAAGAAGACTGGTGCTGGTAGTAGCAATGAAGCCGACGATGTTAAGTTTAGTGACTCCAGCAGTTCAGGCTCGTATCACAGTCCATCGGATCCCTTTCCAAATATAAAAATTAAAAAGACTTCAGAGGATCTCGACCTGGAATATGATCTTGCCGATGAGGTATGGATCACAAATCTTAACTCCAGCTGTTGAAGTTAATGTTGGTTGTCAAGTAAATAAAGCCTTATAACTATTTTCTACCTAGCTTAATTGCCAAGATAACGACAAGGTGACTTGGGCTCCTAAAACCGCAGAAGGATCTCCAATGATTGAACACTCAAATTCAGTCAAGTGAAAACAAGGGCAACGAGGTCCCAATAAGGGTCCATTGAACCGCATCATATACATAACAAGTGTCGGTCCAGGTGAGCTTCCCCAAGAACCACTGGATTCAGTTACAAAGTACCAAAATGCATGCAGTTGTCTTGTTAGAGAGCTCGTGCTGATCACAACCGAGAATTGGACAAAATTTCCTGAGGCGAACAATAATTAGTTGTGGGAGAAGCTAAAGAAACAATTCAAGTTCCCAAAAGGAATGGAAGAAGCTATAAAGAAAGCAACATTGGTCTATTGCAGCAAGAAGTTTCGTGGTCGGAAGAGTAAAATGAATGCTTATGTCAAGGACAATAAGGTCCCTAGCCCGAAGACGATGGGAAAAATCATACAAGCTCAGTGGCAAGAATTTGTTCGTCAAAAGACCACACCTAAGCCTAAAGCCTTATGTGAATCTAGGTCAGAGCTTGCCATAAAGAACAAATACCATCATCGCTCAGGGTCTGCCAGATATGCCCCCAAAGTTGAGAACTGGTATAAAATATTAGAGGAAACTGTCGGTAAGGGCAATCCTGACCCGCTACAAGGATGCGATGTGATAACTAAGTGGTGGGTCTTAGCTCGATCATGTTTGACAGGCGAAGGCAAACTTGAAAAGCCCGACTCTGTGAACCAAGTAGGGCAAAAAATGAAAGAAGTAATTAAAAAGCAACAGAAGGGTCTCTTCAAGCCGAATAGGGAGAATGACCAACTTACCGCTATCCTAGGCAACCCTGACAATGGTGGATGGGTTCGAGCAATCTCTTCTCAGATGTCCTGGAGAGATGGTTTCCCGAACGATAAAGAGTTATATAGAAGACGCGACAAGTTCAAGAAGATAATTGAAGATAAGATTGGTCAAACGGTCAAGGCATCTGTGAAAGAAAGAATTGATGAACTGATAAAATCGGGACAATTAACGCCACAGAATAGAGTGATGGTTCCCGTGGCAATGGAGCATTTGATATCTCTAACTTTCTACCCTAGCAGCGTAGGTTCTGTGCCAGTCTAAGGGTCAACCCATAAGTTCCCTATCGATGATATTGTTAAGGACACATCTTGTCGTCTTCTTGTCCCGATCGGCAGAGCAGGGAACAAAACAAAACAGGTTGCCACAGCTATGGCAAAGCCGAACCTTGTCTTCAACGGCAATCCACTTCCATTGTATTATGCCATGGTCCAAGTTATTCAGATCATTGATAATGCTAATGAAGATTATGAAATAGACCACATCACACCTGAGGGGATCACGACTCTTTGGCAGGCCGTCAACCAGTTAATCCTTTGGCACCGACGAGATATCGTGTTGTTGGACGATGAGCCGAGGTCTAGCCCCGTCACATCTTGAAAGAGTGCAGCCCCGTCTTCTTCGCCAAAAGTCCAGAAAGATCCACTCCCGCTATGTCCCAGCAAGGATGATAGTAACCTTGCCAGTAAAGATAACCAAGAGCGACCAGTTGAACAACAACTTGAAGCAGTACAAGAGCAAGCTATTGGTAGTAAAGAGCAATAAGTTGAACAACAGGTTCAACAACAGGCCAATGTCCAACTTCCAACGACTACTCCTTGGTCAGTGCCTGTGAACGTTAGCTCATACAAAAATAAGGAACCTTCTAAAGAAGTGTCAGAATATTTGGAAAAAATGAACAAAAATATTACAAAATCTTATGCATCTCGTACTTCACATGAGTCAGCATTAGAAAATATTGAAGAGTGGGAAGAAGACGATGTGAAATATACTCGCGAGACGGCTTTTGTTAAACCAGGAGTTCCGGTACACAAGATTCAGGACGTTCCTCCTGAATATGAGAATGGGAAGCCGTTCATGACATCAACACAGCTTAGCAAACAACGTTTCCCGCTCAGAAGAATGCACGAGTGGTACATCACTGCCAGCACAAAATATAACATTTGTACATCACATTTCGTGTGCCAAAATAAGCATTATGGAGCGTTGAAGAAGATAAACGAGCCCTTCTCTTTGAAGATCTGTGGAGCCTTTTCTATCGAGGCATGCTCGAAATCAACCTGCTACTCGCCTGGTGCTTGTAAGTGCCTCGAATATTTCATATTTGCTTTTCTTACTACACGCATACACATGTCATGAGATTATAACAATTCCGTACTTATTCAATAGGATGCAATACATGGATAATGAAAAGCTAAAGTCCAAGACAGGTATCCTTGACCCTACAGTGATTGCAAAGTCGAATTTCGACTTTCAGGTGCAACGGGACTCAGAACAGTACAAGCGCATGAGAAAAAACAATTTAAAAATCAATCGCAAGCCAAAAGAGGATAAAAAGACAAAGGTTGCAGCCTACATAGGACATGCCATGTTTAACTTTGTCAGAGATGGCAAGGACCTCGTAAAGCCTCCGTATCACTTCGAGTAAGTTCGACACATGGCATGGAAATAGCAATTATTGCTAATTTTTAAGTTAACATGTGTGTTTGTACGTGTGCAGTAAACACTACATAATGATCTTCATCAAGACAACACAGGGTTTGGCAACGGTCTTGGACTCAGCTGATTACTCACAAGATACTTAAAAAGATTTCCTTGACATTTTGAGAAAGTACGTTATTTGATACTTTTAATATACACTCATATATATAGGTCGGCAACTCTTATATGACATTCCTTATATGACAGCGCTTGGCGGTTTTACGTGAAAAAACATGTCGTTCAGAGACTTACTAATAAGGATGCATTGCATATATCAACATATTATCCTTGTCCCAAGCAGCCTTCTAGGAGCATCTTATGTGGGTATTATGTATGTGAGCATCTTCGAACCGCCTGCGAATATAGAGTGAATCGTGAGGATGTAAGTTATCCTTAATGTCAATATTGTATTTTTTTACTTTTGAGTTTCATTTTCATTGTAACTAGCGTATTTTAATACTATTATGTTATCATTGTCACCAACACATTCTAAACCTTGTTATGTGTTTCATTGCAGCACATGAAGAATGTGGATGAAGAATGGCCGGTTTCTAGAGATATGCCTTGTGGAGGAGCCGAGAATATTGCAAATGAACTATGTACCTTCATGCGTCGCAAAATTTTCCACCGAAAAGGGCAGTTCTTAGATGACGAAGGTGTAATAGCTGATGTGCCAGAACTTTGCCAGTATATTGATCAATTTGGTATATGAATTGGGATGTATTGTACTTATATATATGTATATTAGATGACTTTTTGGTGATATTGTGTCGATGATGCTTGTCAGAATATATTGTTTCCACTGTGTGTGAATGTGCATATCAAACCAACCTGAAATAATAGCATGTAGTACCTAACAAACCGCCTGCAATAATAGAGTTACACAGGCGGATAATCTTATGTTATTAACCGCCTGTGATAAAGATTCTTCACAGGCGGCTAGTCGTAGGTAAAGAACCGCCTGTGATAATTGAGTTACATAGGCAGATAATCTTATGTTACAAACCGCCTGTGATAAAGATTCTTCACATACGGCTATTCGTAGGTAAAGAACCGCCTGCGATAATAGAGTTACACAGGCGGATACTCTTACGTTACAAACCTCCTATGATAAAGATTCTTCACAATCGGCTAATCGTAGGTAAAGAACCGCCTGCGATAATAGAGTTACACAGGCGGATACTCTTTACGTTACAAATCGTCTGTGATAAAAATTCTTCACAGGCGGCTAGTCGTAGGTATAGAACCGCCTGTGATAATAGAGTTACACAGGCGGATACTCTTTACGTTACAAACCACCTGTGATAAAGATTCTTCACAGGCGGCTAGTAGTAGGTACTGAACCGCCTGCGATAATGGAGTTATCACAGGCGGATACTCTTGCGTTACAAACCACCTCTGATAAAGAGTCTTCACAGGCGGCTAGTCGTAGGTATAGAACTGCCTGTGATAAACTTTTTCACAGGCGGTTTAGGTTTCCGCCTGTGAAAAGTGCTGATTATCACAGGCTCTTCGTTTCAGGCGGTTTTGAAAAGCGCATGTGATAATACGTTTAGAGCAGCCTGAGATGAAACTTGTTGTAGTAGTTTGTCAAACACAAAGCCCGGCTGGTTGCAAAAGGTTTTGTTCAAAGGCAAGGCATTGATTTTGAAGAAGTCTTTGCACCTGTGGCCAGAATGGAGTCGGTACGTTTGGTGCTTGCATTGCCGGCACACTTTGGTTGGCCTGTCCATCACATGGATGTAAAGTCAGCATTCTTGAAGAGTGATCTTGTCAAAGAGATCTGCATCAAGCAACCACCAGGATTCACAGCTGAGGGATGTGAAAACATGGTGCTAAAGCTTCACAAAGCCCTCTACAGAGTCCGACAAGCTCCTCGAGCCTGGAACTCGAAGCTGGACACGAGTCTCAGCAGAATGGGTTTCAAGAAATGTAAGTCTGAACATGGGCTCTATACCAGATGCAAAGAGGGTCTCAGACTTATAGTAGGTGTCTATGTTGATGACCTACTGATTGTGGGGGAATCACTTCGAGACTTGGAACTGTTCAAAAGGGAGATGAAGCAAACATTCAAAATGAGTGATATGGGTGCTTTATCCTATTATCTTGGCATTGAGGTCAGGCAAAAAGAAGATGGTATGGAGTTGTGCCAAAGCGCATATGCTAGAAGACTACTTGAAAGAGCAGGTATGGCCAGCTGCAATGGCTGTGCAACGCCAATGGAAACAAGGCTGAAATTGTCAAAACAAAGTACTTCACCAGTGGTGGATGCAACACAATTTTTAAGCTTGATCGGAAGCCTCAGGTACTTGCTCCACACACGTCCTGATCTTTCATTTAGTGTTGCTTATCTCAGTTGATTAATGGAATACCCGAAGGGGGATCACATTGCTTGTCTCAAGCACATACGCTATATTGCTGCAACAACGGCGTATGGGCTGCTCTACACTAGAGGTACCAGAAATATGAAACTGGTGGCTTATAGTGACAGCGATCTGGCAGGGAATATAGATGATCGAAAGAGTACAACAGGAGTTCTTTTCTTTCTTAGAGGGAGTCCAATTACCTGGCTGTGACAGAAACAGAGGGTCATTGTAAAGCCTCAGTTTTTGACACATGTTTAAAGTGTTCATCACCACACACACACCTCATTTGAAGAAAGTTGATGAACACATTTGAAGAGCAAGTAACCACCATCAACATGCTCATTAGAAAACAAACTCACAAAATGCAAAAGTGGCATTTTCCACATACATCATATAGGGGCTGGACATTTGGAAAACTCCTACACCTTGCTAGGAATGTCCATGCCAAGTTTCACCCAAATTCAAAACTTTTTGAGGTCCTTTTGGGTATAGCTAGAAAGAGGGTAGTTTGAACTCAAATTCAAAGTCAAACTGTTTTTTATCCCATGAATTCAAAAGTGGGAGGCATATTCTTACTCAGCACATTTTTGTAAGCTCACAAACAAATTTTCACTCCATTTGGAGTTGATCTTGACATGAGCTAAGTGTAGCAAATTCCAACTTTATTTGAATTTCAAACTGAACATGTGCTGAAATTTAGTCAAACCAAACCCAATTTGAATTTTAACCAATTCAAATGGCTCAGGGGTGAATAATTCAAATCACCATGGGCATTTTAGGGCTTACTGTTTACAACAGTGATAGGGAGTTAATCTCAGAGGTTAAAATGGGGGTGGGACCCATCTGTCATAGAGGGGCTGCTGAAAACTTGCAACCGAAGCAGTGGACTTTGCCTCTGTATGTTGAACACCACCGAAGGCTGCTCGTGCGCCACCGAGGGGAGCCGGCGCCACCAGCTGCTTCCCGCCTCCAAGCGCGAGCCCAGGGTCGGTTCCGGGGTCTTCTTAAGGCACTCCACCGAAGCGATCATCGCTCGCTTTCTTCTCCCTGGCAAACACCGAGCTCCTCTGCCTTCCGCCTCTTTGTTCGATCGGGAAACAACGAAAACATCACACCCTCTCCTTCCCCGAGTGGCTAGGCAGCACCCTGAGGTCAACCTCCACTTCCCTGACGCTAAAAACCCCGAGCTCCGGCCTCCCTTGCCCGAGAACGATCGCCACAGCGGCGACCTAACCTCAGCCGAAGATCGGGCGCTCGTGGACAGCGTTCCACAGGGGCTTTCACAGGCCAGCAAGAGCGGCAACGGGAGCGCGCAGCCACCGTGTTGCTCTCCTCCAATTCTTGAAGCAAACCGTGAAGCATCCGCCACGAATTTCCAGATTTTGCTCCGCCGGCCTCAAACCGAGCTTCCGGTACGGTTTCTTCGAATTTCCGCTCTCGGATCCTTCTTAAGTTATCAAATCTAGCACATAGGCGCTGGACTAGCCGGCGATCATTTTCCTTTTAGCATACATGGTATGAAACTGGCTAGGAGTGACGGATTTTGAGCTCGATCAAGGGCGTTCATGGCGGGCACGATCGGTCACACGGTGCCGACCAACTTGCCACCATGTTGGCACACCTTTGAGGCCTTGTCGAGCTTCCTAGAGGTGTACTGACGCTGTAGAGCTGGTTGTTCGAGGTCTTGGCGGGTCAAAACCCACGGCCGACGGCGCCGAACCTCAACTGAAGCCGCCGCACATCACTGGGTTATTTCCGGTCACCGCCAGCTCAAACTGACCCCACGGACATGTTCCTCGATGTCGATAAACCCCTGACGGCGAGTTTCAGACCGTGCGGTGGCCAGCAGTGGCAATCCGGTGAGCTGCGGTACTGCTCCGGCGAAGGGAGGCGGCGCGGGCGCGAGGGAGCGTCGGGAGGACGACGAAGCCGGGTGGCCCACCTGTCAGCGGCTCAGATTTTAAATCAGGATCACTCTGCGGCTCGGATCCGGTGTGCTGGCACGCAAAAACTCCGCGAACCCCGGTGTGCCGTCACTCCAGCGCCGAACACGTGTCCCCGTGTACCCACCGGCAGATTTAAACTTTTCCCGACTTTCAGATTTCATTCAAACTTCAAATCCTCATAACTTGGGCTACAAAACTCCAAATGGAGTGAACCAAATTTTGTTGGATTCAGATCTCTGAGTACTTTCCAGCAAATCATGTTTCACTTCATGAAAATCTTTATTTCTCCTGAATTAATTCTTCAAAATTTGAACTGTTTGGAATTTTAACTGGAGAATCCCTTGGAGGAAAATTCTGAAACTTTGCTGGGATATTCCCAAAATATTCCTGAACTACCATAAAAATTTCGGATCCATTTGAGCTCATTTGATCCACCTAATGGTGTGATTAATAAAACTGTTCCAGAGAAAATAGAAAATGTTCAGAAACATTTTCAGAATTTTCTCTTAACTTGTTTAGCTCATATCTTTAGCTAGGAACCTTCAAATTAAGTGAGACCAACTCCATTAGAACCCTCTGAAAATCTAGTTTTCAGAAATGTCATGGCTTGCTCCATGAAAATCCCTAGAACACCCTAAAGCCTCCAATCAAGGTCAAGTACATAATTAATTATGGAGGGCTCAAATGAGCTTTGCTGACAACAAAACTTGACCAAGTCTCTGTGTAGGTTGTAACCAAGCCACAGTAAAAATTTCAGTGTCAGTGGGTCTGTCTAGTGAGACTTATAAGGTTCACAAGTTTAATTCAAATCAAATGCATTTAAATTAACACATATACTTGTATCTCATGTAGTCGCTAAGGTCGAGGAGGAACCCGAAGTCCTAGACTTCGTTACTCCGGAAAAGCAGCTAGCCTACGACCAAGAGCAGCAAGGCAAGCTCCGGTTTGCATTAACCTCTTTACAAATTTTTATTGTTTTGAGCACCTTCTTTGAGCATCACTTATTTCTTGCATTAGAGTCTTGTTTGAAACCCAAATGCATAGCCAGGAAAACCATGGGTCGGGATTAGGATTGAAAACCTCGTTAGCCACTGCAATGCTAAGATAGAGTAGGATTCGGTACAAGTCGAGTAGTTGGAACTACTCGCGAGAATAGGCTAGAGGCACATCGCTCAGGTAAAAATAGCAAACGAAACACATGGCAAGAAAAATGAGACCGAGCGAAGAGTAAGGGCAGCAGGACTTTGGGGCCTGTGTGCTATAACTCTGCTTGTGTCGATTGAGGACCGAGCCGTGTGCGGGCCTGTTGAACAAGCTAGAACAGTACCGAAGACCTACCGGCTATATGGGAACCGGGAAACCGATGTAACTCGGGTAGCTGGGTATTGAGGCATTGCCCGTCGTTCAGAGGGTAGGTTGAGAGCTTGAGGTGTAAATCGGCTGGCGGCACTGAGATGCGCGTGCAGAGACCTCTTGCTCGGGACGATGGGACCGGTTCAATATTTGGCTGACGGGTGAAAGGTGGTTGCGTACGGCGCCCGTGATGGTTGTTGTAGGCAACATCGAGTACGGGCGTACATGACGGGTTATTTGGGTAACCCTGCAGGTGTAAATCGATTATAATCGCCGTCCCTCATGGTCAGTGAGTACCACTTGTTCACTGTACCATGACGTAGAAAGAACAGGCTAGTTACATGTTAAAATGTTGCTGATTGAGAGATGGACTTTGATTGTCAATGATTTGTTGTAGTTTAGAGCTAACTAAAGTTCTTTTCAACCTTGGGCAAAGTACATGAGAGAAATGCGTTTCTTGTTTGAGCGGCTCTCTCATGTGCCTTAGCGTAAGGTTCTCCACAACCTGCTGCTAAAACTTGAAAGTAAGGTTCCAATAATTAGGCGAGTCCTTTGCAAATTGTTTTATCTCATGTACCTATCACCCCTCATGTAGAAGTTCCATGTTTAGGAGAGACGGGTCAGTCTTGCTGAGCCTTTGTGCTCACTGCTTGTGTTTAAAGCTTTTGCAGGGTTCTATGAGGAAGGGACTCCTGAGGAGGAGACGGAACCCTAGGAGGGGAACCCCGTTGAGTGGGAGTCGTGCATGCCGCCGTGTTTGTGGCGGACCGGAGTCCGCTCATCCAGGATCGCAGAGGGTGGTGCCGCACAATGCAACACCCGACAGCACACGTCATAAGGACACATTTTATTACAGGGAAAACAAACTGAAACTGTACAAACTAGTACAATACTCAGTTACAAACTATCGTCTTTATTACACAGCGGAAGTCTAATTTATACAACTCACGCCGCCTATCTAGCAAAAGTCAGTTGCCCAGCCCTAGGGCAACCCACACTAGCTGCACTCCTCAGCTCAGTGCGGCGTGTACGGCTCCCACTCAGCCGTAGTCCCCAACGGAGGGTAACCCTCGCCGGTGGACTCGTAACCCGAGTCCGTCGGTGGCTCTTCACCTGAAAACCACTTAAGCAGCAACCGTGAGCACGATGGCTCAACAAGACTTAACCGACTCACCTAGGCATGAAACTCTACATGTAGGGTACAATGAACACGGGATGGTAAAATTTCAGCAAATGGACACGCCTATAGTTGATCCTTAGTTCATCATTTATCCACAAGTTAACAGTTTATGAATCTGAAATTTAGTAAGCAATATTTAGTGTCACACATGTAACAATACAATTATATCATACAGCCGAATTTAATCATAGCATTCCATAATTTATCTACGTTACGACGCAGTGAACAAGCGGTACTCGTCACAGCGAGGGACGGCGAATCGACTCGGTATACACCTGCAGGGAAACCCAAAGAGAAAGTCACGTACGACCACCCGTGGAGCTGCACAGCACGCTCACTCGATGTCGTACGGGACAACCTTTCACCCAACAGCCCAAACGTCGAACCGGTCGCATCGAAACGAGCAGGAGGTTCTCTACACGGAGCATCTCTCTATGACCGTTAGCAGATTTCCACCTTGCTGCCCTCAGCCTACACCTATAAATCGGTGCGTTATGCCTCGATGCCCGGAGGTTTAGGTTACATCGGTTTATTGGGGCCCATATATCCGATATGCCTTCGGTACGTTCAATACTTGTTCAGCAGGGCCGCACACGGATCGGTCCTCAATCTACACAGACAGGTCCGCGCAAACAAGACTTCCTCTTGCTGCGCCCTAGCCCTGGCCTAGTCTCATTTTCATTACTAAAGTGATCTCACATCACTCGAACCAATCCCGTGTGTCCCAAGCCTAAACTCGCGAGTAGATTCCAACTACTCGACTTGTACCAAAGTCCTATGAATCATTAAGCATAGCCTGTCTATGCGAGGTCTTAGACACTACCCCCACTCTTATAGGCAAATTCTGGTTATGCAAGTGGGGTTCCATCCATCCTACACCTAATGCACAGTCATACTTCACACTAGACATGTGAACAAAGCCAAACTTCATAAAAGGGTTATTGCAAAACGGGGCTTGCCTTGTTGCTGCTGGTCAGTGGTTAGGTCTTCTTCCGGAAGAAGGAATTCGAGCACTTCCGGAGTCTCCTCGCCTTCAGCGACTACACGTTAATGAGATACTACATGTCAATTCAAATGCAATGTATAACTTGAATAAGTAACTACTACAACTCTAGCTAACCCTCCCCTTTGGTTCTGAAATTTTTATAGTGGCTTGGTAGGGTCCTAACCAGAGTCTTGACTAAGTTTCATTTGAAACAAGGTTCATTTGAGCCTTGTACAAATAAAAGCTTATTTGGTCAATATTTGAGCCTCTACGTAATTCCAGGGGTTTTCATCGCTCCAACCATTACTTTCTGGAAACTAGAATTTAAGATGGTTCTAATGGAATTGGTTTCAAGTAATTTGAAGAATTCTAGAGGAAGTTATGCCCTAAACAAGATTTGAGAAAATCTGAAAACTGTTTCTGTACATTTTTCTATTTTCTCAGGGCAGTCCTCTTAATCACCCCATTAGGGGGACTAAATTAACTTGGATGAGTCTTAAAATTTTACTGCGACTCAATGATTTTCCAATGAACCTCTTAGCCAAATTTCAGAATTTTTCATGAAGTAATTCTCCAGATAAAATTCCCAATAGTTTAAACTTTAGGGATTTAATTCTGGAAAATTATTAAGTTTCATGAGATGAAATTGGTGTTGCTGGACAGTAATCAAAATTCTGAGTTCAGCAAAATTTGGTTCACTGAATTTGGAGCTTCCTACACAAAGTTATGAATTTCTAAAGTTTGGGCTGATCCCTGAATTATTTTCCCACCGAAAATCCTCTCCCGCGCTAAACCAGAGGCTGAAAGCGGGGCCCGCCTGTTTAATTTGAACTAACCGCGCGCTCGCACGCGATTAGCACAGCGGCTGACATGTGGGACCCCGCCCTTCGTCTACCTCCCGACGCCACCGCCCCGAGCCGCCGGAGCTCCGACGAGGTCGGCGTTCCCGGCGATCTAGCTCGCCAGCGACAGTGAGACTCGCCGCCCCCACATAATTTCGGGTGCTGAACATGCTGGACACCATGCCGCCGCCGGCTAACCGCCGTAGTTCACCGGCGACGAGCTCTATGCCTCTGTGCTACCTCGGCAATGCGTTCCCGCCCTCCGGACCACCTCCTTCGCGCGGTAATCGCGTCGCCACGCTCAGGGGGACCTCGGGAAGCTCAGCATGATCTCAGTTGGGCCCTAAACGGCCGGCAACCTAGACCTCACCGGCGACCCTCCCTTCCGCTGGACTGTTAGTGGTGAAACTAGGGTTTGGAACGGTTGCTCCTACTCTCCTGTTGCCCTTACTCTCCGCTCAGTCTCATTTTTCGTGCCATGTGTATCATGTGCTATCTCTACCCGAGTCGAGTGCCTCTAGCCTATGCTCGCAAGTAGTTCCAACTACCCGACTTGTACCGAATCCTACACTATCTTAGCATTGCAGTAGCTAACGGGATTTTCAATCCTAATCCTAACCCATGGTTCTCTTCGCTATGCACTTGGGTTTTCAAACAAGACTCCCATGTAAGAAGTAATCATACCCAAGTAAGCGCTCAAAACAATAAAAATTTGTAAAAAGGTTAATGCAAACCGGGGCTTGCCTTGCTGCTCTTGGTCGTAGGCTAGCTGCTCTTCTGGAGTAACAAAGTCTAGGACTTCGGGTTCCTCCTCGACCTTAGCGACTACATGATATAACAAATACATGTATTAATTTAAATGCATTTGAATTGAATTTTAAACTTGTGAAGGCTATAAGTCCCACTATACAGACTCAATGACTCTGAGATTTTTACTGTGGTTTGGATACAACCAAAACAGAGACTTGGCCATGTTTTAGTTGCAGAAGAGCTCATTTGAGCCCTCCACAAATAATTATGTACTAGACCTTAATTTGAGCCTTTAGGGTGTGCTAGGGATTTTCATGGAGCAAGCCATGCCTTTCTGAAAACTAGATTTTCAGAGGGTTCTAATGGAGTTGGTCTCACTTAATTGGAAGGTTCCTAGCTAAATATATGAGCTAAACAATTTCAGAGAAATTCTGAAAATGTTTCTGGACATTTTCTATTTTCTCTGGAACAGTTTCATTAATCACACCATTAGGTGGAACAAATGAGCTCAAATGGATCTGAAATTTTGATTGTAGTTCAGGGATATTTTGGTGAACATCCCAGCAAAATTTCAGAATTTTCCTCCAAAGGTTTCCCCAGTTAAAATTCCAAACAGTTTAAATTTTGAGGAATTAATTCTGGAGAAATAAGGATTTTCATGAAGTGAAACTCAATTTGCTGGAAATTTCTCAGAGAGCTGAATCCAACAAAATTTGGTTCACTCGATTTGGAGCTTCCTAGCCAAAGTAATGAGGATTTGAAGTTTGAATGAATTCTGAAAATCGGGGAAAAGTTCAAATCTGCCGGTGGGTCCACGGTACACGTGTCGGACGGGGGAGCGATGGCACACCGGGGTCTACGGGGTTTTTGCGCGCCAGCACACCGGATCCGAGCCGCAGACTGATCCCGATTTAAAATCCGAGCTGCTGACAGCTGGAGTCCACCCCCTTCGTCTACCTCCCGACGCTCCCTCGTGCCCGCCGCCTTCTCTCGCCGGAGCAGACCCGCAGCTCGCCGGATTGCCGCTGCCGGCCACCGCACGGTCTGAAACTCGCCACCAGGGGGTTATCGACGTCGAGGAACATGTATGTGGGGTCAGTTCGAGCTGGCGGTGACTGGAAATAAACCAGCGACGTGCGGCGGCCTCGGTTGAGGTTCGGCGCCGTCGACCGTGGGTTCTAACCCGCCAAGACCTCGAACAATCAGTTCTACAGAATCAGTACACCTCTAGGAAGCTCAACAAGGTTTCAAAGGTGTTCAAAGATGGCGGCAAGTTGGTCGGCACCGTGTGACCGATCGTGCCCGCCATGAACGTCCTTGATTGAGCTCAAAATTCGTCACTCCTAGTCGGTTTCATACCACGGATGCTAAAAGGAAAATGATCGCCGGCTAGTTCAGCGCCTATGTGCAAGATTTGATAACTTAAGAAGGGTCATAGAGCGGAAATTCGAAGAAACCGTACCGGAAGCTCGGTTTAAGACCGCCAGAGCAAAATCTGGAAATTCGTAGCGGATGCTACACGGGTTACTTCAAGACTTGGAGGAGAGCAACACGGTGGCCGCGCGCTCCTGTTGCCGCTCTTGCTGGCCCGTGAAAGCCCCTGTGGAATGCTGTCCACGAGCGCCTGACCTTCGGCTGAGGTTAGGTCGCCACTGTGGCGATCGTTCTCAGGCAAGGGAGGCCGGAGCTCAGGGTTTTTGGCGTCGGGGAAGTGGAGTTTGACCTCAGGGTGCTGCCTAGCCGCTCAGGGAAGGAGGGGGCGTGATGTTTTTGCGGTTTCCCGATCGAGCAGAGAGGCGGAAGGCCGAGGAGCTCGGTGTTCACCGGGGAGGAGGAAGCGAGCGATGATCGCTTCGGTGGAGCGCGTGGAGCGCTTTAGGAGGCCCCCGAAACCGACCCTGGGCTCGCGCGTGGAGGCGGGAAGCAGCTGGTGGCGCCAGCTCTCCTCGGTGGCGCACGAGCAGCCCTCGGTGGCGTTGAATAAACAGAGGCAAAGTACACTGCTTCGGTTGCAAGTTTTCAGCAGCCTATGACATGAGGGTCCCACCCCCATTTTAACCTCTGAGATTAACTTCTTATCACTGTTGTAAACAGTAAGCCCTAAAATGCCCATGGTGATTTGAATTATTCACCCCTGAGCCATTTGAATTGGTTAGAATTCAAATTGGTTTTGGTTTGACTAAATTTCAGCACATGTTTAGTTTGAAATTCAAATAAAGTTTGAATTTGCTATACTTAGCTCATGTCAAGATCAACTCCAAATGGAGTGAAATTTGGTGTGTGAGCTCACAAAAATGTGATGAGTAAGAATATGCCTCCCACTTTTGAAGTCATGGGATAAAAACAGTTTGAATTTGAATTTGGGTTCAAACTACCCTCTTTCATGCTATACCCAAAAAGACTTCAAATAGGTTCTGAATTTGGGTGAAACTTGGCATGGAGATTCCTAGCATGGTGTGGGAGTTTTCATAGGCCCAGCCCCTAGATGATGCATGTGGGAAATACCACTTTTGCATTTTGTGAGTTTATTCTCTAATGAGCATGTTGATAATGGTTACTTGCTCTTCAAATGTGTTCATCAACTTTCTTCAAATAAGGTGTGTTTGTGTGTGGTGATGAACACTTTGAATGTGTCAAAAACTGAGGCCTTTACATTTCTCCCCCCTTAAAAGAATCTCGTGCCGAGATTATAAGGTGAAAATGAGAGAGAGGACGGTGGAAAATTACCGGATATGCGACGTGAAAAAGTTGGGGTAGTTAGCACGAAGAAATCCTTCGCTCTCCCATATCGCTTCTTCCATGGAGTGATTACTCCACAGAACTTTGTAGAACCACAACATACGGTTGCGTGTGGTTCGGGCCTTCTCGTCAATGATCTGAACCGGTTCCTCCCGATAGGTGAGATCCGGTTTCAGTTCTTCAATGTCCTCCAGCTGAACGGTAGTAGATAGCTTTAGACACTTCCTCAGCTGGGAAATGTGAAAGACGTCGTGGACACCGGAAAGTGCTTCTGGTAATTTTAGCCGGTATGCTACCGATCCACATCTTTCGGTAATCTGGAATGGACCGATGAATCGGGGTGCTAACTTTCCTCTCACCCCAAATCTGTTTACGCCCTTCATTGGAGACACACGTAGGTATACGTGATCCCCGACTTCAAACTGCAATGGGTGCCTTCTCCGGTCCGCATACTGTTTCTGTCAGGATTGGGCGGCTTTTAGGTTCGCTTGAATCAGTCGAACCCTTTCCTCCGCGTTGTTGACAAGATCAACCCCGAAGGTAACCCTTTCGCCAGACTCACACCAATTCAATGGTGTGCGGCATTTTCTTCCGTATAGCGCCTCGTAAGGCGCCATCTTGATGCTGGCTTGGTACCCATTGTTGTACGAGAACTCGGCTAACGGCAAGTGATCATCCCAATTCTTGTCGTGGTTGATAGTGCAAGCTCGTAGCATGTCTTCTAGAATCTAATTTACCCGCTCGGTTTGCCCATCCGTTTGCGGGTGGTATGCTGAACTACGGATCAGCTTCGTTCCCAATGCAGCATGCAGCTGCTCCCAAAAATGGGACACAAATAAAGTGCCCTGATCCGACATGATGGTACGGGGTACGCCGTACAAGCATAGGATCCGTGAGATGTACAGTTCAGCGTACTTCTTGGTGTTGTAGTTGGTGTTGACCGGGATGAAATGGGCAACTTTGGTGAGCCGGTCGACGATTACCCACACAGAATCACGTTTCTGAAAAGTGGTGGGTAAACCGACGATGAAGTCCATGCTCACATCTTCCCACTTCCAGGCAGGAACGCCCAGTGGTTGTAGCAGTCCCGGTTTCCGCATATGATCTGCCTTCACCCTTTGACATATATCACACTCGGAGACGTACTTTGCGATCTCCCGCTTCATCCGTGTCCACCAAAACTTGCTTCTGAGTTCTTTATACATTTTGTTGCTGCCGGGGTGGATAGAAAATTTTGATAAGTGAGCCTCATCAAAAAATTTCTTCCGTAACTCCGGGTTACGGGGTACGACGATCCGGTCCTTGAACCATAGGACGTCGTCTCTGTCCTTCCGGAAACATTTCAGTTCCCCACTGTCCACATGTCTCCGCAAATGTGACATGCCCTTGTCATTCTTCTGGGCTGCCGCTATCTATTCATGGATAGTGGGGATCAAAGCTAAGTTGTAGAGAGCTCCATGTGGAATCACATGCAGTGGTGGTTCGCTCTCTTCCAACGGTGTGATGGTCAGATTATTGACGTGTGACTTGCGACTCAGCACATCTGCCACTACGTTTGCCTTGCCGGGGTGATAATGGATCTCTATTTCGTAATCCTTTATCAGTTCCAACCACCTTCACTGCCTCATGTTCAGCTCCTTCTGAGTGAATATGTACATGAGGCTTTTGTGGTCGGTATATAAATGTACAAGGTTACCGAGTAGGTAGTGCCTCCACATTTTCAATGCAAGTACCACGGCAGCGAGCTCCAAGTCGTGAGTTGGATAATTCTGCTCATAGTTTCTTTGCTGCCGTGATCCATACGCGACCACCCTTCGGTCTTGCATCAGCACAGACCCGAGCCCAATGCCGGATGCATCGCAGTACACATCGAACGGTTTTGTTGTGTCTGGCTGCGATAAAACCGGTGCTGATGTTAGGTGCTTGACTAAAGCCTTGAATGCTGCTTCACATGCTGGACTCCAAATATATTTGGTAGCCTTCTTTAGCAGCTCTGTCATAGGCTTGGCAATCTTTGAGAAGTTCAGAATGAACCTCCGATAATATCCCGCGAGTCCGAGGAAACTCCGTACCTCGTGAACAGTTCTCGGGGATTTCCAGTTCAGCACTTGAGTGATCTTGCTCGGGTCTACAGCGATACCCTCCGCTGAGATGATATGCCCAAGAAAAGGCACTTGCGATATCCAGAATTCACATTTGCTGAATTTCGCGTATAGCTTGTGATCCCGCAGCCGTTGCAAGACTATACGCAGATGCTTCTTTTGATCTTCCTCCGACTTGGAATATACCAGTATGTCGTCGATGAAGACCACGACAAACTTGTCCAGCTCCGGCATGAATACCGAGTTCATTAGATACATGAAGTGAGCTGGAGCGTTGGTGAGGCCGAAGAACATGACCAGGTACTCATAAAGTCCGTACCTCGTCGAGAAAGTTGTTTTCGGAATGTCCTCAGCCCGTATTTTAATCTGGGGGTACCCGGATCTTAAATCCATCTTGGAAAAGATCTTTGCTTTGACCAACTGATCAAACAACATGTTGATCCGTGGCAACGGGTACTTGTTCTTGATGGTTACAGCATTTAATGGATGATAGTCCATGCAAAGCCGCAACGTCTCGTCTTTCTTCTTCACGAATAATGCCGAGCAGCCCCATGGCGAGGAGCTCGTCCTAATAAAACCCTTCTCCAGGAGGTCCGTGAGCTGAGTCTTCAGTTCAGCCAACTCCTTGGGCACCATCTTGTACGGCCTTCAGGATATTAGCATGGTTCCCGGTGCGAGTTCAATCTTGAACTCCACCTCTCTATCAGGCGGCATCCCCGGTAAATCATATGGGAACACGTCAGGGAACTCTTGGACCACTGGAATATCTTCCAATCTGATGGTTGTGGATTGATAGACACTTGGAAGTTTTATTTCTGGACTGTCCAGAAATAAGGAATGAGACTCGTGCACTTCTGAGTTCAAGTGCACAACTCGGAGGACGGTGTCTAAAACAGCGCCGTGGCGGGTTAACCATGACATCCCTAAGATGACATCGACCTTTTGTCCCTCTAGAATTATGAGAGACGTAGGGTATACTCTACCCTCTAAGCACAATGGCGCTTTTGGGACCATCATGCTTGCTGAAATTTTCCCACCCGGTGAACAGATCACATAAGGACTATCGGTGGGTAGTATTTGCAAGCTATATCTATCAATGAAAGCTTGGCTAATGAAGCTATGTGTGGCGCCTGAATCAAACAACACTATGGCGGGATGCTGGTAGAGTTGGAACATACCCGCAAGGATTGGCTCACCCTCCGGCACGTCCTCTATGGCAAGTTGGTGGACAGTGCCGGGCCTCGGGTTTGCCCGCCACGCATTAGTAGGGTTCTGGGGCTGATTCCTCCCCGGAAGTTGCGGTGCAACTCCGCCGCCTTGTCTCTCCGGACAACTGCTGGCAAAGTGTCCTGGGCGACCACATTTGTAGCATGTGACCACTGCTTGTCCGGTTCTTAGGGGACGAAAGCCCGGCATGCGCTGCTGAGGTGCATACGCACAAGGCATCGCCCGCTGCTGTTGTTGTTGTTGTTGCGGAGGTGGTACTGGCAGTGCCGGCCTGAATGCCAGTGAAGAATATGGCCAACTGCGGAATGGCATCGGCCTTTGTGGTGGCTGCCAGCGTGGACTTGGTGGGCGCCGATTCACCATCCGAAATTTCTGAGAAGGACCGCCTCCTTCCCCGCTGCTTTGTGGCGCGCTTCGCTTTCTTTCCGCCGCCGCTAACTCCTTGCCGGAGTCCACCTTCTACAGACACTTTTAACTTTGCATGTCATGCCATTTTTTGTTTGCCTGTCAATCGACAAGGATGTCCTTATGTAACAGTTTTGCCTTTTCAGAATGATTGTGTATCGCTTCTGAAAGGATGGTTTGAAAGAAGGAATCGTCGATGACAATCAAAGAAATTGACTTTTTTTCCATTATTCAGCCTGATGGCATCAGTGTCACCCATACATATGGGGCAACATAACTGTCCGTGGACACACCAACCAGACTAGATGCCATATGCCAACAAATCATGGATTGACCATAGATATGCGACACGTAAGGTAAATTCACATATCATGTGACTGTCATATGCCTTTACCCCTTGCCATTGCTCTTTCAGCTCTTCAATCAATGGCTGCATAAACACATTGATTTTCTTCCCTGGATGTTTATGACCAGGAATGATGGCTGTGAGGAATATGTATCCTTCTTTCAGGCACATGTTGGGACGAGATTGTAGGGCATGATAAAAACAGGCCAACAAGAGTATGAGTTGTTACTGGTGCTGAAAGGGGTGAAACCATCTGTTGACAACCCAAGACGAACATTTCTGGGATCTCTTGCTGTGACTCCCTCATTTTTTATTTCTGCATATATTCATATTTGATGTAGAGAAACGTTTTAAAATAAGTTGAAACCGAGAAAGAATAAAAAAGATAGCCAAAAAGAGCAAATTCCAGTTCGCCGAGAAGCACTGTAGACAATTTCCGCGGCCGCTGGCCACGTGGCGTGTTCGGAGCTCATCTCCGCAAAGGGGGAGAGGTCCGCCGCTAAACTGGCTACGTGGCAGGCTCGGGGCTCATCCTCGCAAAGGGGGAGAGGTCCGACCTCCGTGGGACACGTGTTGCCCCCGGAGCTAGCTTCTGCGGAGGAGCGATGCCAGCCCCGCAGGACACGTGTCGCCTTCGGAGCTAGTCACCGCGGAAGGGAGAGGACCAGCCGCACGGGACACATGTCACGCTCGGAGCTTGTTTCTGAGAGGTCTGGTCCTACTGGACACGTGTCGCTCTCGGAGCTCACCTCCGAGAGGTCCGGTCCTACTGGACACGTGTCACCTTCGGAGCTCACCTCCGGGAGGTCTGACACTGTTGGACACGTGTCATCTCCGGAGCTTATCTCCAGGAGGTCCGACGCTGACAGACACGTGTCAACCTCAGAGCTCGTCTCTGAGGAGAAAGGAAGTCTGGCGCTATTGGACACGTGGCATTCTCGGAGCCCACCTTCAAAGAGAGGGGAGGTCCGGCTCTGACACGTGGCACTATCGGAGCTCACCTTGGAAGAGAGGGGAGGTCAAGAACTGACACGTGGCACTCACGGAGCTCGCCACCGAAGAGGGGGGAGGTCCGGCACTGACACGTGGCGTACGTGGAACTCGCCTCTGTTGAGAGGGGAGGTCCCGACCCACCAGACACGTGGCGCACACGGAGCTCGTCTCTGGAAAGAGGGGAGGTTCCTTCCCGCCAGGACGCGTGGCACACGCGGAGCTCACCTCGGAGGAAGAGGGAGGTCTCGCCTGCCTGACACGTGGCACAACCGGAGCTCGTATTTGTGGAAAAGGGAGACCAGGACCCTGCTGGACACGTGGAGCCTCCGGAGCTCATCACCGCGTAAGGACGCGATTCTGAAGCAGTTTTTCTTCTGTACGCGTGGGAATCCTCGGTACTGAGGAAACCAACACGAATTCCACGTTGCTACGCACCAAATCAATTGAAGATAAGCTGTTAAGATTCAAAAACAATTTGAATAGGACTCTTATTCGAATTTTGATCAGATTAGGGCTCTTCTTTTCCCGATTATAAATAGAACCCAAAACAACCCCTTGATCGTAACATCTTTTTCTAAGCCAACATCTAAGAAGCCCTAGCCCCCCCCACAAACTCACCGAGCTAAACCCCTTCGCTGGAGTTTGATCTAGATCTTGAGTCCAGATCATCACCACGTCCACATTTGATCCCTACACCTTTGTTCATTGTAAAAACCATGCAAGCCATGCAAGAACACGTACAAACTAAACTGCATCATAGGATTAACATGCATATGCATCATTGCATCTTAAAGTAGAGTTTGTACATGATGATTGATTGCTATGAATCTTGTATGTGTGTGATCGCGTATAGAAGGACAAGCTCAGGGAGCTACCTACGACGGACTACAACAGCAAGAATTCGAGCAACAGGAACCGCAAGAACAAGGCAAGTGCCCCTTGACCATATTGATCCCATGTTTTCAAAAACTGTTTTGGTTGCAAAAATTGTGTATGCCGAGTCAACATGATGGGAAACCCTTTCATAGGAGTTTACTAGTTTTGTTAACCACCCTTGTCACCGGGAAAGTTAATGAGTCGGATATGGTTTTTGCTTTTATGCTTCGCTGAGTCCATGGGATACGGGAAGCGAGATAGATGTGTCTAGCTAACTGCACTCATAAGAATAATGACAAACTGATGTTATTAATGAACATGAATCGGAGGGAGATCTAGGCAAGCTTGGTTTGTGGATGAGGTAGTATGAGATGGTGGTTACTCGCCGTAGATCTATGGACCGGTTCATGCGAGCCATGCCAGGATAACAGTGCCACCACAAGGCCAAGTATGGGTGCGACTTAGCTGAGTAATTAGGTAAGTTGCTAGATTGTTATGGACCGTGGAAGGCGCGGGGAATGGGAGACGAGTGAGGACTGCCCTGGGAACGGCATGGCACAAGAGGTGGCCGTGGTGGGAGAATTGGATATTCTAGCCTGCTGGTGAAATCTTAGTGAGTCCATACATCTAGTAGCCCCTTTGTAAAGGCTATTTTGTGATCTCTTGACCATACACCGATGGTTGTGTACTGGTATAATGGAGGTTCTGCATTTGCCGATGGGTGACGAAATCACAAACTTGTGGGTAATGTGATACAAACTCTGTAAAGTCTAAAACTATCATGATAGCCGAGCTTACGGTCACGAGCGCCTGGACAACCCACATGATTACTTGGGATAGTTTTTGGGAAGGTTTTTTATTATGGTTTTTGGTTTGGTTATGGTTTTGGTTTTCGGGACGGGCTGTTGAGTCCGGGTAATGCGATTGGTTGCATGACTGTTGAGTAATGGCAACGAGATTTGGTCTCAGAATGAGATGGAATTGAATATGAGATAAAATGGTAGTGAATATGAGATGGTATTCATGAGATGGTAGTGAATACGAGATGGTATTCATGAGCAAAGTTGAGAAAGATTAATGTCTGGTTGAGACATGGAAAGGGATGAATCATAATGGAGGTATGTTAATGTTTAAATACATGTTGGGATTACATTCATTTAAAGCTAAGTTGCTGTTTTTATCGTGTTTTGAGAAATAAACTTGCTTTCTGCAATGAGCCTTTTTATACCTGCCTTGTTGTAAGCTACATATCATATTTTCCCGCACTTGCTGAGTACATCATGTACTCAAACTTGCATTATCATAATACATCAGCAACAGGAGAGGAGTACTATGAAGACCCCGTGGAATATTAGGAGTGTGATCCACCATCAACTTGCCTGTGGGGATGGAGTAGATATGGAGCCGCTGCTGCTGCTTAGTTTGCTTCCTCACTAGTTAGAAGACTTCCGCTGCTAGAATAAAGACTTCCACTGCTAGAATAAGACTTCCGCTGCTAACATGAGTCCAAGACTCATGAAACATTGTAATAAACCCTGTTATTCGTGGTTATATATATTCTGAATTCAGTTTGTGAAGTATATGTTTATGTGTGATGAACGTCCTGGGCACACATACGCATCATTTCTCGGTTCTGTGTTCTACAGAATCGAGGGCGTCACAAGTTGGTATCAGAGCCACGATTGACGGTAGGACAACAGCCTAGATAGAAAACACAAGTTGGTATCAGACACAGATTGGTATCAACCTACCACGGTTGATCGTAGGTCACACACCTAGATAGAGATCACAAATTGGTATAGATACCACAGTTGATCGTAGGCCACAAGCCTAGGTAAGACCACAAGTTGGTATCAGTCCACGTTGACTGTAGGACGCACCTCTACTCACAGATTGGTATTAGAAGCCACGCTGACCATAGGATGCAAGCTTAGGTAAAATGCATAGATTGGCATTGGAACCACCTTGACTATAGGACTCCCAGCGAGTAAGCCTTGAATAGGAGTTGTGTGAAACCTTTGTGATTATTTTTTGTGCTTGAGTGCTTAGTGTGAGTTGTGGGATGTTTCAGCGTTGTCCATATCCACACATAGTAGAGAGATGTGAGATGCTTCGGCACTTGTTCACATCCTTAAGTAAGGCTAATATATGTAGCCCATCCACCTTGATGCATATAGTTGGGAGGGATCACTCTAAACTTCTAACCCCTATTCTACTCAAAGATGGTGAGAGGAAACGTCGGCCGTCAAGGGAGGAACGTCCGTGGCAACCACGAAGAGGACCACGTCGAAGTTCCTGAGAATGACAACCCCGGAACTGGTGGAAATAACCTGGAACGGTTGATGGCTATGCAAAATCAGCTTATGCAAACAATGATCCAAACTTTGGGTCAGCTGCAGGCCAACAACAACAACCCCGTTCCTGCACCACCGCCGCCACCACCGCCACCACCACCGGCTCACAATCGACTGGGAGAGTTCATGAGGACTCGACCGCCCACTTTTGCTCAAGCTAGTGACCCCATGGAGGCTGACGATTGGTTGAAGTCCATGGAGAAGAAGCTTGCCATAGTTCAGTGGAATGACCGAGAGAAAGTTCTCTTCGCATCGCACCAACTTATGGGAGCTGCCGCTGATTGGTGGAATGCCCTTTGCAATGCTCATGTCGACCCGGAGACTATTACTTGGACTGAGTTCAAGGAGAGTTTCCGCTCTCATTACATCCCTGCCTGTGTCATGATGCTCAAGAGACAGGAGTTCGAAGGTCTCCGCCAAGGATAGAAATGCGTGAATGAGTACCTCAACAAGTTCAAGCAACTGTCATGGTACACCCCCGAAGATGTCAACTCGGAACAACGGAAGCAGTACCTGTTCATGAGAGGGTTCAACAATGAGATTCAGGTTCAGCTCCTCAACAATGACTATGCGAGCTTCCAGAAGCTAGTTGACAAAGCCATAGGGTTGAAAGCAATATCCGAGAGATCGAGCAAGAGGGCAAAAGAAAGATGCCATACCAGCCACATGGGAGCGTGAAGAAGACCTTAGAGTAGAATTCCCTCATCTATTTTCCACTAGGGAATCTCGAGGGCGAGATTCAATTTAAGGGGGGTAGATTTGTGACACCCTCATTTTTTATTTCTGCATATATTCATATTTGATGTAGAGAAACATTTTAAAATAAGTTGAAACCGAGAAAGAATAAAAAAGATAGCCGAAAAGAGCCAATTCCAGTTCGCCGAGGAGCGTTGTAGACAATTTCCGCGGCTGCTGGCCACGTGGCGCGTTCGGAGCTCATCTCCGCAAAGGGGGAGAGGTTCGCCGCTAAACTGGCTACGTGGCAGGCTCGGGGTTCATCCCCGCAAAGGGGGAGAGGTCCGACCTCCGTGGGACACGTGTTGACCCCGAATCTAGCTTCTGCGGAGGAGCGATGCCAGCCCCGCAGGACACGTGTCGCCTTCGGAGCTAGTCACTGCGGAAAGGAGAGGACCAGCCGCACGGGACACGTGTTACGCTCGGAGCTTGTTTCCGAGAGGTCCAGTCCTACTGGACACGTGTCGCTCTCGGAGCTCACCTCCGAGAGGTCCGGTCCTACTGGACACGTGTCACCTCCGGAGCTCACCTCCCGGAGGTCCGACACTGTTGGACACGTGTCATCTACAGAGCTTATCTCCGGGAGGTCCGACGCTGACAGACACGTGTCAACCTCGGAGCTTGTCTCTGAGGAGAAAGGAAGTCTGGCGCTACTGGACACGTGGCATTCTCGGAGCCCACCTCCGAAGAGAGGGGAGGTCCGGCTCTGACACGTGGCACTATCGGAGCTCACCTCCAAAGAGAGGGGAGGTCCGGAACTGACACGTGGCACTCACGGAGCTCACCTTCGAAGAGAGGGGAGGTCCGGCACTGATACGTGGCGTACGCGGAACTCGCCTCTGTTGAGAGGGGAGGTCCCGATCCACCAGACACGTGGTGCACGCGGAGCTCGTCTCTTGAAAGAGGGGAGGTTCCCGCCCGCCAGGACGCGTGGCACACGCGGAGCTCACCTCTGAGGAAGAGGGAGGTCTCACCCTCCTAACATGCGGCACAACCGGAGCTCGTCTCTGCGGAAAAGGGAGACCAGGCCCCTGCTGGACACGTGGAGCCTCCGGAGCTCATCACTGCGTAACGACGCGATTCGGAAGCAGTTTTTCTTCTGTACGCGTGGGAATCCCTGGTACTGAGGAAACCGACATGAATTCCACGTTGCTACCGAACCGAATCAATTGTTGATAAGCTGTTAAGATTCAAAAAATATTTGAATAGGACTCTTATTCAAATTCTGATCAGATTAGGACTCTTCTTTTCCCAATTATAAATAGAATCCGAAACAACCCCTTGATCGTAACATCTTTTTCTAAGCCGACAACTTAGAAGCCCTATCCCCCCCCCCCAAACTCACCGAGCTAAACCCCTTCGCTGGAGTTTGACCACCAGAGAGGCCGCCGACGAGCCCAGACACGATCGCCATCGCCGGAGGAGCCCCGACAATCTGCGTTGCTAGGAGGGAGGTCTCGAAGAATGTAAGGTAGGTTTCCATTACCACCTTACGACGTCTTCGCGTTTTCTTTGCATCTGTTCTCTTGATCCTTTCGAACAGAAGCTTTTTCGTGGACAGATCACATGTTGATCGGTTTGATCTAGATCTTGAGTCCAGATCATCACCACATCCACATTTGATCCCTACACCTTTGTTCATCGTAAAAACCATGCAAGCCATGCAAGAACACGTACAAACTAAACTGCATCATAGGATTAACATGCATATGCATCATTGCATCTCAAAGTAGAGTTTGTGCATGATGATTGATTGCTATGAATCTTGTATGTGTGTGATCGCGTATAGAAGGACAAGCTCAGGGAGCTACTTACGACGGACTACAACAGCAAGAATTTGAGCAACAGGAACCGCAAGAACAAGGCAAGTGCCCCTTGACCATATTGATCCCATGTTTTCAAAAACTGTTTTGGTTGCGAAAATTGTGTATGCCGAGTCAACATGATGGGAAACCCTTTCATAGGAGTTTACTAGTTTTGTTAACCACCCTTGTCACCGGGAAAGTTAATGAGTCGGGTATGGTTTTTGCTTTTATGCTTCGCTGAGTCCATGGGATATGAGAAGCGAGATAGATGTGTCTAGCTAACTGCACTCGTAAGAATAATGAGAAACTGATGTTATTAATGAACATGAATCGGAGGGAGATCTAGGCAAGCTTGGTTTGTGAATGAGGTAGTATGAGATGGTGGTTACTTGCCGTAGATCTAAGGATCGGTTCATGCGAGCCATGCTAGGATAACAGTGCCACAACAAGGCCAAGTATGGGTGCAGCTTAGCTGAGTAATTAGGTAAGTTGCTAGATTGTTATGGACCATGGAAGGCGCGGGGAATGGGAGTCGAGTGACGACTGACCTGGAAACTGCATGGCACAAGAGGGGGCCCGTGGGTGGGAAAATTGGAGATTCTAGCCTGCTGGTGAAACCTTAGTGAGTCCATACATCTTGTAGCTCCTTTATAAAGGCTATTTTGTGATCTCTTGACCATACACCAATGGTTGTGCACTGGTATAATGGAGGTTCTGCAGTCGCCAACGGGTGACGAAATCACAAACTTGTGGGTAAAGTGATACAAACTCTGCAGAGTCTAAAACTATCATGATAGCCGAGCTTACAGTCACGAGCGCTTGGAAATCCCACATGATTAGTTGGGATGGTTTTTGGGAAGGTTTTTGATTATGGTTTTTGGTTTGGTTATGGTTTTGGTTTTCGGGACTGTTGAGTCCGGGTAATGAGATTGGTTGCATGAATGTTGAGTCATGGCAACGAGATTTGGTCTCGGAATGAGACAGAATTGAATATGAGATGAAATGGTAGTGAATACGAGATGGTATTCATGAGATAGTAGTGAATACGAGATGGTATTCATGAACAAAGTTGAGAAAGATTAATGTCTGGTTGAGACATGAAAAGGGATGAATCATAATGGAGGTATGTTAATGTTTAATACATGTTGGGATTACATTCATTTAAAGCTAAGTTGCTGTTTTTATCGTGTTTTGAGAAACGAACTTGCTTTCTGCAATGAGCCTTTTTATACCTTCCTTGTTGTAAGCTACATATCATATTTTTCCCGCACTTGCTGAGTACATCATGTACTCAAACTTGCATTATCATACATCATCAGCAACAGTAGAGGAGTACTATGAAGACCACGTGGAATATTAGGAGTATGATCCACCATCAACTTGCCTGTGGGGATGGAGTAGAGATGGAGCCGCTGCTGCTGATTAGTTTGCTTCCTCACTAGTTAGAAGACTTCCGCTGCTAGAATAAAGACTTCCGCTGCTAGAATAAGACTTCCGCTGCTAACATGAGTCCAAGACTCATGAAACATTGTAATAAACCCTGTTATTCATGGTTATATATATTCTGAATTCAGTTTGTGAAGTATATGTGTATGTGTGATGAACGTCCTGGGCACACATACGCATCAGTTCTCTGTTCTGTGTTCTACAGAATCGAGGGCGTCACACTTGCAAACTCCGGATCAAAATGGTCTAGAGCTTGCCAAGCCTCACCTTCCGAAGGATGCACCATAACATCTTTGTCATCACTCTTACGTATCCCTTTAGAATGCCACCTCATCTACTTTGCTGTTTCTTGGGCAGAAACAACCATTTAAGCCTCGGCGTGATAGGCATGTACCGAAGCTGTTTGATCAGTACTTATGTAGTTATTTCCTCTCCATCATCGCTCAGAACCTTCACATATCTGGATGTACTGCAATGCATACAGTGAGTATCGTTCTTGTGTTCCTTCCAAAAAAGCATGCAATTATTCTTGCACGCATCAATCTTCTCATAATTCATGCCTAGACCGGCCAAAAGCTTCTTAGATTGGTATAAGTATTTCAGCATCTTATGATTTGATGGAAGGAGATCACTGATCAGCTTCAAGATACCATTGTAACAATTGTTCGCAAAATTGTACTTAGACTTCATCGCCATAAGTCGCGTGACCGCCTGCAGAACAGTCACATTGGTGCCCTCATGCACTTTTTCATCTGAGGCGGCAAGGACCCTGTAAAACTTCTGCACCTCCTCCGGCAGTGACTGCTCTTCGTACTCTCTACCAACATCCACTATCATATCATCCATCCGATATTCATCCTCATTTCTGACCGATTCACCAGCATCATTCATTTCCCCATGCTCGCGCCACACCAGATAATCGGGCATAAATCAGTTCTTGCAAAGGTGCAGCTCCACTTCAGATCTATACAGACGTCGACGATTCTGACACTTGTTGCACAGACACTTCGCAACACGAGTACCACTAGCAAAGTCTTGGTTCACAAAAACATTTGAGATATGAGCCCATTCCATAGTGTGCGCACAAGTTGAACTCCATCCATCATACATCGCCTTACGGTCGTTACCTATTTTTAAGACTATGCAACAAATTGCAGGAATGAAGCTGATTATGAAATTGAATGTAGCCTAGAGGGGGGTGAATAGGCTTTTCGATTCTTTGTTAATCCATGAAACACTTAATAGATTTATCAAATACAGGGAAATCGGACTAGTCCGGTACAGTGCGGACTAGTCCGGTATGCGTGGACTAGAAAGATCAAGGTTGATCAATATTTTCACTTCTAGTACCCTATGCAGCGGAAATTAATTAGGAACTTAGATGTATTACAACAGCGAAACAATGAATGACAGAGATCAACTTTAGTTTCAATATTTCAAGGTGAATTACACAAGATTAGGTAAACCCTAGAATATGATAAACAATAAAACACAAGAGCAAGAGACAAGATTTTATCCTGAGGTTCGATTCCACGAAGGAAATCTACGTCCCCGTTGAGGAGTCCATGAAGGACCGGGTCTTAACCAACCCTACCCTCGTCGAATCGCCACGGAGGCCGATTCTCTTCCACTAACCACAAAGGGCAAATAAAGCGTTCAAGGGGCCTTCTCACAAGTTGAGGGCTCCCCAAGAATTACAATGAATGAATACCACCAAGCACACTAAAAAGATGTACAATAAATGAACAAGAGTGTGCGAGAGATCAAACCCAAGAGCTCAAGATGTGTAGAACAAGTCTCTCCTTTGATCAATTGCTAATCCTCAAAGATTTGATCCTTTTAGGGTTAGAATGTGTGGAGAGATGTGAATTTTGGGCTCTTGGAAGGTGTGACGGCGCAGGGGTTCGAGAGAGGTTGTAGTATGGCCGTACATCTCTATTTATACTACGGTTTCCAAAGGTTACCGTTAGGGTTTGCGATGTCCGGACTAGTCCGCAGTGGACTCCGGACTAGTCCGGTGTGCGGCGTGTGGAAAACCCTAAGTGTTGTGACATACCGGACTAGTCCATAAGAGTGCGGACTAGTCCGTTGTCTACTCAGAGAAAAATCGGACGAGTCTGGTCCATATCGGACTAGTCCACTATGGTGAGAACTTTGTAGATTATGGACAAATCCGAACTTGGCGAACTTGTCCGTTCTCTAGTCAGAGACATATCGGACTAGTCCGGTCCATATCGGACTAGTCCGTTGTGTGGAGAAAGTGAGGACTGAGGACAAGTCTGCACTTGGAGGACTTGTACGTTTTCTAGTCAGAGAGAAATCAGACTAGTCCGGTTGATATCTGACTAGTCCGCACATGCTGATTTTTGTGCAGTTAGTGTGATTTCTTTCACTTGAGCTCTTGGGGTGTGTTTCTCCAACACACTCCATACTAAGTAATCTAATCTTTTCAGATCCTGAGCTCTTATCATTTTAGATCCTCATTCTCCTTTCTTTTTGCACTTTCTTCCTAATTTCTTTAAAAACCTGCGCTCATCTCAATGATTTTGTTAATCAACCAAATCCCACAAGGGATGCCTACATGCACTTTCAATCTCCCCCTTTTTGGTGTTTGATGACAACCAATTGAGATCACACAAATATGATAAAAAATTCAGATTTTCATAAAGTGTGCACATATGAGCTTTGAGCAAAATAGGCAATGAAGACATAAGACATATGTGCACTCTTTATGGTAGGGTGCAAAACTATGTGTGTGAGCAATAATTTTGATGTGAATATCATAATAAGCATAATCATAATATCATCAAGAGTCTCAAGCCTACATAGCTATTTTAAACATACACCATTAATCATAAGCATAACATAGTCATCATTTCACAGCACATGTCCAAAAGCATAACGATAACATAAGTCTTACAAAAGCCCACTTCTTAAACTAGGACACAAAAAGAAGAACCTATAACCTAAGACTCCCCCTCAATCTCTCCCCCTTTGGCATCAAGGCACCAAAAAGAAGGAGAGGAGGGATCTACTTGTCGTCGCCGGCTCACTCCTCGCTGTCGGTCCTTTCTTCGCCTTCATCATCAGGCTGAGGAGGAGGAGGAGAAGAACCACTCGTCGTGCCCCAGGAGCCAAAGTAGGCACGCTCTAATGGAGACAGAGGAGGAAGCTCTGTGAAGTTAGATGCAGAGTCCTTTGAGATGACTAGAGATCCAATGGGCTCAATCTCCAGTTTTTGGCATATTGCTTTGACATTGGCCTTCATGTATCTCATTTCTTCTTTTCTTGCCTTGTTCATCTTATGAAGCTTCACCTCAGTTTTGCGGCAAGAACCAAAGATAGCAGCCAAATACTTCATAATCCCACTAGGGAACCCTTTGTCAAGAGGGGCCCTAGTCTTGGATGAAGGCCTTGCATCTTCTTGAGCTCTCTCTGGATGTTCTTCAGGTGAGCCAGGTGAGCGAGCAGCTGGGAGAGAGGCTTGAGGAGGCTTCTGAGGCCTTAGAGCAGTGTGCTCCACATACTTCACAAACTCAATTCCTGTGAGTTTTTCAATCATGAACATCAAGTATGGAGCATAGCCACAGGAATGGTTTGGTGTGCAGGATATGTTCACCATGTCATTCCAAATATAACCGAAGATATCAAATTTTCTCCTCCTGCTGATTACTTTCATCAAGGTTCTCAAGTAACCTTGGACACTCCTAGCATCTCCATCCTTTGGAGCAATGGTCTTCCGGAGCACTGTGTTGAGAACAATGAAGAAGGGCTTCATGATCTTGGTTGAGGGAGGATTGTATGGGAGTCGAGTATCATAGAGGAATTCCATCTTGTGCTTCTCCACAACACCAAGATTGTGAATCACAATCTCATTACTGCCGGTGTCGTCAAGGCACAGCAGTCTGGCAAACTCAACATAGGAAACTGTGTACTTGGATCCATGTGTCATCCAAGTCACTCTCTCTTCTTCATCATGGGTAAAGTGGCAAGTTGCAAAGAACTGGGCGATGATCTCATCATTCCAGTTGTATCTGAAGGAGAGCAAGTCCTTGAGTCCGTGTCTCTCTGCAGTTTCTATTACCTTCTCAAAGGCTTCACATCTCTTCCTTTCAAAATATGTCCAGTCGATTCATTGGCTGCGGACCACTGGAGTCTTCATTTGGAGGTACACCGAACTGTAGTAGTCCGAGTGAAAGTTGCTCCAAAATCTCTTGTCAGCTGCCTTTTTGCTAGTGCTATAGGCGTCAATCTTCCTCAGCTTCCATGCCACATCACTCCCCTTGCCATTGAACTTCTCCTCCAAGGGATCCCTATTCCCCTGTCTTGGAGCTGTCATCTTAAGGGGACCAATCGGGCCGGAAGAAAGTCCCTTTCCCTTGCCCTTGGTTTGGCATTGAGCCGCCGAGCTGCCACCAACCATATTTGCTTTTGAAGCTGGTGTCTTGACTGTAACCTTTCGACGTACCCTAGGTGGGGTGGGCGAAGGCTCGGTAGCACTCTCTTGTCTCTTGTTGGAGCGAGACTCTAGAATGCGAGACATCACATCTTGATCCATCTCGGCTTCAAAGTCGGAGATATTCTCATTCGATCCCGACATGATTCTGACAAGGAAGATATAAAAGATATGAATAAGCAAGGATGACAAGGGATTGCATTGAATTGATATAAGCTAAGGTTTTGATCAAGGATACCGGACTTGTTCGGTGTTCAGGGTCGGACTAGTCCGGAGTATCGGACTTGTCCGCCCTAAGAATGGACTAGTCCGTTATGAGGCTGCTCAAACCCTAACTTGTAAAAATTTGAGGTTATTTAATGAAAATATGATCTAGGGTACATGGAATAAATCAATAGAGCATGTATTGACTGGGGGAGCTAAGCTAATTGAGTAAAAACAAGGAAAATCAAAGGTTCTAGGGTTTGGAGAGAAATTTACCAAATCCTTCGATTCGAGGCGTTGAAGGAGTTCTTGATGCGGACTAGTCAAGGGGTCTTCAACCCCCTTGCAGTGGAGATCAATTCCCACGGAGATTTGGGTGGATTTGATGGAGAACTCGCAAATCCGTCTTGGGAGCACTTGAGTGAGGAGAGAGAACGTGGGAGGAGTTGTGAGGTTGAAGGAGATTAGGTCTGAGCTAGCCCTAGGGTTATGGAGTCGAAATATTGGACTAGTCCATGGTCGAACTGGACTAGTCCGGACTAGCGGACCAAGTGCGGACTAGTATGCAATGTGCGGACTAGTCCGGGGTGACCACGGACTAGTCCGTGGTCCCTTGTACATAAAAGTACAAAACACTTATATATATGTATTCAATGTTTCTAATAAAAAATAGGGGACAAAGACACACAGATACTCTTGATGAATATGATCAGTAAACATACAACAATCAAGCTATGACCATAATTCATCAAGATCAAGTAACTAACATAGTTTTTAGGAGAAAAATAGAGAGAGAGGGATGATTTTTCAACACAATTAACATGATTTTGAGGATGACATACAGGTATGCAAGTTTTCAAGCCACGTTCCGAGCATCAAGGATATTTAGTTCATTTCGGAGCTCACAAAAGCGTTTTTCATCAAGTGGCTTGGTAAAGATATCGGCTAGTTGTATTTCAGTGTTGACATGGGAAATGGCTTTGTCTCCTTTCATTGAGTGATCTCTCAAAAAATGATGCCGGATATCTATGTGTTTGGTTCTATAGTGCTCAACAGGGTTATGGGCAATTTTAATTGCACTCTCATTGTAACAAAGGAGTGGAATACGACTCATATTGTAATCGTAATCCCTTAGAGTTTGTCGCATCCAAAGGAGTTGTGCACAACAACTCCTGGCTGCAACATACTCCGCTTCGGCCGTGGATAAGGCAATTGAATATTGTTTCTTGGAGGACCAAGAAACTAAGGATCTACCTAGGAATTGGCAAGTACCGGAAGTACTTTTTCTATCTACCTTGCATCCGGCATAATTTGCATTGGAGTATTCAATGAGATTGAATTTTGAACCTTTGGGATACCAAAGGCCTAGGTTGGGTGTATGAACTAAATATCTCAAGATCCTTTTAACGGCTGTCAAAACATACCTTAGGATTGGCTTGAAACCTTGCACACAAACATACACTCAACATGATATCAGGCCTCGATGCACATAAATAAAGTAAGGAGCCAATCATGGAACGATATACCTTTTGATCCACATTTGGTCCGTCTTCATTGAGATCCAAGTGTCCATTTGTCGCCATAGGAGTCTTTATGGGCTTTGCTTTGTCCATTCCAAACTTCTTGAGAATGTCTTGGGTGTACTTTGTTTGGCTTATGAACGTCCCGTCCTTTTGTTGCTTCACATGGAATCCCAAAAAGTACCTCAACTCTCCCATCATGGACATCTCAAATCTATCTGTCATAATCTTACTAAATTCATGACAAAAGGATTTGTTAGTTGAACCAAATATAATATCGTCAACATAGATTTGGCAAATGAAGAGATCATCATCAAAGTGTTTAGTAAACAAAGTGTAATCAGCTTTTCCAATCTTGAAGTCATTTTCAATCAAAAAATCTCTAAGGCACTCATACCAAGCTCTAGGAGCTTGTTTGAGGCCATAGAGAGCCTTACGCAGTTTGAACACATAGTCGGGGTACTCTTGATCTTCAAAACCGGGTGGTTGCTCCACGTACACCTCCTCCTTGATTGGTCCATCGAGAAAGGCACTTTTCACGTCCATTTGATAAAGCTTGAAATCATGGTAAGTAGCATATGCAACTAATATATGAATCGATTCAAGCCTAGCTATGGGAGTAAAAGTCTCGTCGAAATCCAAACATTTGACTTGTGAGTACCCTTTTGCCACAAGTCGTGCCTTGTTCCTTGTTACCACTCCATGTTCGTCTTGCTTGTTGCGGAAGACCCATTTAGTGCTGATGACGTTGGACTTGGGTCTTTCAACAAGCTCCCACACTTCGTTCCTTTTGAAGTTGTTTAATTCTTCTTGCATCGCCATCACCCAATCCGGATCTTTTAATGCATCCTCAACCCTATATGGTTCCAAAGAAGATATAAAAGAATAGTGTTCCCAAAAATTAGCTATGTGAGATCGAGTTATTACTCCCTTTTGGATGTCACCGATTATGTTGTCGACGATGTGATCTCTTTGGATGCTTTGGTGTACTCTTGAATATGGCACTTGTGGTCTTGAATCTTCATTATCATCTTCTTCTACCCCTGGATAGTTGCCCTCATTGATTTTTTGATCTTCTTGATTTTCTTGAGGTTGATCTTATATGGAAGCTCCCCCTTGATCATTTTTCTCCACCTGTGGCTCATTTTCTTCATTCGCATTTGAAGGTGGCACTTGTGGTCGAACATTGCCCAATGCCATTCTTCTCAATGCTTGACATGGAGCTTCTTCTTGATCTAGCACACATTGATCAACTTGCTCTTCTTGAGAGCCGGTAGTTTCATCGAACACTACGTCACGTGCTACTTCAACAAGTCCGGAGGTTTTGTTGAAGACACGATAAGCGTAGGAGTTCGAATCATAGCCAAGTAAGAAACCTTCATCGGACGTCGAAGCAAACATCGAAGCCCTTGGCTTCTTGTTTAAAATATAACATTTTGAACCAAAAACTCGAAAATATGAAATATTCGGCTTGTTACCAGTGAGTAGTTCATATGAAGTTTTCTTAAGCAACCGATGAAGATATAGTCGGTTTATGGCGTGACAAGCGGTGTTAACCGCTTCAGCCCAAAACCTGTCTGAAGTCTTGTATTCATCGAGCATTGTCCTCGTCATCTGAACGAGAGTTCTGTTCTTACTTTCGGCTACTCCATTTTGTTGAGGAGTATATGGTGCTGAAAATTCGTGCTTTATCCCTTCTTCGTCTAGATACTCCTCAACTTGGGTGTTCTTGAATTCTGTCCCATTGTCACTTCGTATGTTCTTGGTCTTCAATGAGAATTCATTTCGGGCACGCTTGATGAACTTCTTGAGGGTTCCTTGAGTTTCTGTCTTATCATGCAAAAAGAAAACCCACGTGAAGTGTGAAAAATCATCAACAATGACTAGACGGTTTTTATTACCGCCGATGCTTATTTTAAGCAATTGGACTGAATAGATCCATGTGGAGGAGCTCAAGTGGTCTTGTTGTAGTCATGACATTCTTCGCGGGATGGGGTGCTCCTACTTGCTTCCCTGCTTGGCACGCTCTACAAAGCCTGTCTTTCTCAAAAACAACATCCTTTAAATCTCGGATGTGATCGCCTTTAAGGAGTTTTTGAAGATTCCTCATACCAACATGTGCTAGCCGTCTATGCCACAGCCAACCCATGTTGGTCTTTGCAATCAAGCATGTGTAAAGTTCGGCTTTATCTTTGTTGAGGTTAGTCACAAGTGATTTGGGCACCCACACATGAGACGCGGTGTTCCCATGGCGTGGCCCAACATATTTAGCATAAAATCTTCCAAGATTACTTTTCATAAGTACATATGAAGCATCAAAAGTTCTAAATAGAAGTTGTTGTTCATATGTGTTCACAGTGTTAAATTTATCAACATCATTAAGTTTTCTAACTTGAGAAGAGTTTCCCTTGACAAAGGCAATGCAACCCTTGTTATTCTTGTGGATTCTAGTGTTTTGCTTTTCACCATAACAATATCCAATGCCATATTTGACATTAGGAGGTCTTGTGACCGAGTATGCACTTCGTGCATACTTGATCTTCTCCTTATCAAATATGCCACTTTGAGAAGATTGCTTGTCCTTTGTCGAGTTTGGCTTTTTCTTCAAGTTAGTGTCACTTTTGGCACAAGCACAAGTAATACTAATTTCAGATTTTATATATTGAGAAGGTGAGCTTGAAGTGGATGAAGAACCACATTGCTTGAGTGACTCAACTTGTACCTCAAGGATCTTGTTAACTTTGGTTAAGTTAGCAAGTTCATCCTTGATGGTGGCGTTTGAGTCTTTTAACTTCAAGCAAGCTTCCTTGCTTGAAGCTAACTCAAGTTCTAGTGATTTACTTCGCTCCTTTTCAAGTTCAAGAAGCTTTTGAATCTCAAGATATTCCTCCTTTTAGGAGATGATCATATCTTCCTGACGATTGACTAACTTCTCCATATCAACAAGCTTATCAAATAGAAATTTCATCTTAGCAGCTGTCTTTTTGTCTAAACCCCTAAGCATATATTCATTTTCATCACTGCTATCATCCTCACTAGAATTATCACTATCACTAGTAAAATAATGCAAGAAGGAAGATTTAGTTGTTACCTTTATTTTACCTTCCTTTGCCATTAGACAAGTGTTGTCGGTGTCCTTCCATGCACCCATAGTTGGGAAGAGAGTGGATTTCTTGGTAGTCTTCTTTATGGCTATGGTGGCCATCTCCTCTTCTTCTTCGGATGAGGATTCATCATTGGAGTCCCACTCCTTCCCTAGATGCGCTTGGCCATATTGCTTCTTCTTCTTCTTGAACATTTTTTTTTGGTTGAGGCTTGTTGTCTTTAGTCTTCCTCTTATTTTCTTCATATGGACAATCTACTATGAAGTGATCATATTCTCTGCAGTTGTAGCACGCCCGTCTCATCTTGGGTCTTTGTTTGTCCCTTTGTCTTCCTTCGTTTGAGCTGCTACCCTTTCTTCTTCTCATCATTTTCTTGAACTTCTTCATGAACAAGATCATGTCTTCTTCATCGATACCACTACTTTCTTCATCACTGTCGTCTTCTCCATGAGCTTCTCGAGCTTCTTTTGATACAGGTTTACATGTTGACTTCAAAGCAACTCCTTTCTTCTCTGCCGAGGTGAGATTGCCAATTTCCTTGACCTGCTTGGCTTGCTTCTCCATCATTTCAAAGTTGATGATCTTGCCAAGAAGTTTGTCTGGGTTCATTTTCCGATACCCGGGGCTTTCTCTAATCATAGAGCAAAGAGTCACGTTGCGAGGCATGAATGCTCTGAGAATCAACTTCACGACTTCATGATCATTCCACTTTTTGCTGCCATAAGCTCAGACTTTGTTGATAAGATTCTTCAGTCGATTGTACATATCTTGTGTTGATTCATCTTTTTCTATCGCGAATCTTCCCAATTCACCTTCAATCATTTATATCTTGGCTTCGCGTACATGATGGTCACCTTCATGTGCGGTTTGTAGTGTGTCCCATATCTCCTTGGCAATTTCGAGTCCATCCACCTTGGTGAACTCGTCACGGCTCAGTGATGACGTGATCACAGCTACAGCTTGAGCATTCCGATGAACGGCTTGTTCCTGGCTTGGAGTCAGCTCTTCATCATCATCTGGGATATCTATCCCTGTACACACTATATGCTACAAACTTGGGTTAAGAGATATAAGGTGCATTTTCATGTTTTGTCTCCACATTGAATAGTCATTGCCATCAAAGTAAGGTGCTTTCCCTAGAGGAATTGATAAGTAATTACTATTCTTAGAATTCAAACGTTCATAGTCAAAAGTATATCGGGAGTAGTCTGTCTGACTACCCCCTTTCTTCTTCTTTTCATCATCGATCTTCTTCTTCCCTTTTGGGGAGAGTGTCTTCTTCCGTAGAAGATCCTTGAGTTGGAGCACCTCCTCATCATCATCCACACTGTCTTGAATGGCATTGAGTAGCTTCTTTAGATTTTGAGTCATTTCATCATCACCCTTTTCATCGTTGATCTTCTTGTGTACATCCTTGATGTCCGACATCGTCTCTTCGAGCGGTGAGTCTCTTTTGAAGAGTTGGCTCAGATACCAATTGAAAGTAGCCTAGAGGGGGGGTGAATAGGCTTTTCGATTCTTTGTTAATCCCTGAAACACTTAATAGATTTATCAAATACAGGGAAATCGGACTAGTCCGATACTGTGCGGACTAGTCGGTATGCGCGGACTAGAAAGATCAAGGTTGATCACTAGTTTCACTTCTAGTACCCTATGAAGTGGAAATTAATTGGGAACTTAGATGTATTACAACAGTGAAACAATGAATGACAGAGATCAACTTTAGTTTCAATGTTTCAACATGAATTACACAAAATTAAGTAAACCCTACAATATGATGAACAATAAAACACAATAGCAAGAGACAAGATTTTATCCTGAGGTTCGATTCCACGAAGGAAATCTACGTCCCCGTTGAGGAGTCCACGAAGGACCGAGTCTTCACCAACCCTACCCTCGTCGAATCGCCACGGAGGCCGATTCTCTTCCACTAATCACAAAGGGAAAATAAATCGTTCAAGGGGCCTTCTCACAAGTTGAGGGCTCCCCAAGAATTACAATGAATGAATACCACCAAGCACACTCAAAAGATGTACAATAAATGAACAAGAGTGTGCGAGAGATCAAACCCAAGAGCTCAAGATGTGTAGAACAAGTCTCTCCTTTGATCAATTGCTAATCCTCAAGGATTTGATCCTTTTTGGGTTAGAATGTGTTGAGAGATGTGAATTTTAGGCTCTTGGAAGGTGTGATGGCGCATGGGGTCGAGAGAGGTTGTAGTATGGCCGTACACCTCTATTTATACTAGGATTTCCAAAGGTTACCGTTAGGATTTGCGATGATCGGACTAGTCCATGGTGGACTCTGGACTAGTCCGGTGTGCGGCGTGTGGAAAACCCTAAGTGTTGTAAGATACCGGACTAGCCCGTCAGAGTGCCGACTAGTCCGTTGTCTACTCAGAGACAAATCGGACTAGTCTGGTCCATATCGAACTAGTCCGATGTGGTGAGAACTTTGTAGATTATGGACAAGTCCGGACTTGGCGGACTTGTCCATTCTCTAGTCAGAGACATATCGGACTAGTCCGGTCCATATCGGACTAGTCCGCTGTGTGGAGAAAGTGAGGACTGAGGACAAGTCCGCACTTGGAGGACTTGTCCGTTTTCTAGTCAGAGAGAAATCGGACTAGTCCGGTTGATATCGGACTAGTCCGCACATGCCGATTTTTGTGCAGTTAGTGTGATTTCTTTCACTTGAGCTCTTGGGATGTGTTTCTCCAACACACTCCATACTAAGTAATCTAATCTTTTCAGCTCCTGAGCTCTTATCATTTTAGATCCCCATTCTCCTTTCTTTTTGCGCTTTCTTCCTAATTTCTTTAAAAACCTGCGCTCATCTCAATGATTTTGTTAGGGTCTCATTTGTTTGTCATAAATCAACCAAAACCCACAAGGGATGCCTAGATGCACTTTCAGAAACGAGATTGAAAACTAATGTAACAATAATCTAAACGACATTATACATTGCAAAACGGTAAATATAATTATCTACTCATGGTTTCTACGAAATAGCTAGCAGCATACACACTTCATTTTCCCACGGTGGGGTGGGGCGGCCGGCAGCGTCCGGCGGTGGCGGGTCAGGGCGAGTGGGCGGCGGCGGGCCGGGGCGAGCAGTGCAGCGGGGTAGTGGCGTGGAGGCGGCACGAGTAGAGGCGGGGAGGCAGGCATGCATGCGCGAGTTGAGGCGGGGAGGTGGGCACGTGTGCCTGATTCGAGGCGGGGAGGAGGCGCGCGGCCGTGCCGGGGTGTTAGAGCACCTAAAACCGTCGGTTTTGGAAGATAGGCCATCGGCGCTGGCAGATAGGCCGACAGTTTTAGTTATAGACGTCGGCCTAAACCCTAGGGCCAGCGTCTATAAGTTATACATTGCAAAGCGGTAAACATAATTATATATCTACTCATGGTTTTTACGAAACAGCTAGCAGACTACACACTTGATTTTCCTGGCACTGGCACTTAATATAACCCTAATTATCTAAATTTTCTCACTTTGATTCAAAACATGTAAGTTATGTACTATAGTTATGAAATTGAAGACACGAGCTTTGAGTGTACCTTGAATCGTGGCGGCGGGCAGGCGTCAGGAATGGCGGACACCTGTGCGGTGGACACAAGGCGGCGGGCACGCGCCGGGCCGGCGGCTGTGGGGCTTTGGCAGCGGGGTGGCGGCAGAGTTTTTATTACATAAAAGAGTTTATAGACATGTTTACAACAAAATATGTTCAGTCCACACTCTCGGGCGTAGACTAAGCACAGAGTTCACGTTCAGCCCGTGAACGTGTCGCCTCTAGCACACACGCACACTAACACGGCGGCGTGCACGACTCCCACTTGACGGAGTTTCCCTCTTGGGGGTCCATCTCCTCCTCGGGAATCTCCTCCTCATAACACCCTGCAAAAGCTTCAAACACAAGAAGTGAGCACGATGGCTCAACAAGTCTGACCCGTCTTTCCTATACATGAAACTTCTACATGCTGGATTACAGTGTAAATGGGAAAGTAAGTTGCAAAGGACTCGCCCAAGTAGTTGAACCTTACTTTCAAGTTTTAGCAGCAATTGTGGAGAACCTCACGCTAAGGCACATAAGAGAGCCGTAATCAAACAAGAAACACATTTCTCTCATGTGCTTTGCCCAAGGTTGAAAAGAACTTTAATTTGCTCTAAACTACAAGTCATTTACAATCAAGGTATAGCTTTCAATCACCAACTTTTACATGAATCTAGCCTGTTCTTTCTACGTCACGGTACAGTGAACAAGTGGTACTCACTGACCGTGAGGGACGGTGATTATAATTGATTTACACCTGCAGGGTTACCCGAATAACCCATCATTAACGCCCGTACTCGATGTTGCCTACAGCAACCATCACGGACGTCGTACACAACCACCTTTTATCCGTCAGCCAAATGTTGAGCCGGTCCAATCGTCCCGAGCAAGAGGTCTCTGCACGCGCATCCGAAGTGCCACCAGCCGATTTACACCTCAAGGTCTCAACCTACCCTCTGAACGACCAGCTATGCCTCAACACCCAGCTACCCGAATTACATCGGTTTCCCGGTTCCCATATATCAGGTAGGTCTTTGGTGCTGTTCTAGCTTGTTCAACAGGCCCGCACACGGCTCGGTCCTCAATCGACACAAGCGGAGCTATGGCACCCAGGCCCCAAAGTCCTGCTGCCCTTACTCCCCACTGGGTCTCATTTTTCTTGCCATGTGTTCCATTTGCTATCTTTACCCGAGTAGTGTGCCTCTAGCCTATTCTCGTGAGCAGTTCCATCTACTCGACTTGTACTGAATCCTACACTATCTTAGAATTGCAGTAGCTAATCGAGGTTTAAAAACCTAAGCCCAAACCAGGGTTTTCTTGGCTATGCATTTGGGTTTTCAAACAAGACTCTAATGCATAAATAAAGTGGGTACTCAAAGTAAGTTCTCAAAACAGTAAAATTTATAAAATGGTTAATGCAAACCAGAGCTTGCCTTGCTGCTGTTGGTCGTAGGCTAGCTGTTCCTCCGGAGTTATGAAGTCTAAGACTTCTGGCTCCTCCTCAACCTTAGCTACTACACAAGATAAATATATGTATATGTCAATTTGAATGCATTTGAATTTGGAGTTGAATTTGTTAAGACCATAAGTACTGCTAGACAGGCCCAATGTCTCTGAAATTGTTACTGTGGTTTGTATACAACCTAAACAGATACTTGGCCAAGTTTCATTTGCAGCAAAGCTCATTTGAGCTCTCCACAAATAAATGTGTATTTGGGTTTAATTGGAGCTCTTAGGATGTTCTATTGATTTTCATGGAGCAATCCATGACTTTCTGGAAACTAGATTTTCATAGGGTTTTAATGGAATTGGTTTCACCTAATTTGAAGATCCCTAGACAAAGATATGAGCTAAACAAGTTCAGAGAAAATCTGATAAATGTTTCTGGACATTTTTTATTTCCTCTGGAACAGTTTCATTAATCACACCATTAGGTGGAACAAATGAGCTCAAATGGATCTGAAATTTTTATGGTAGCTCAGGTATATTATGGTGAACATCCTGGCCAAATTTCAGAATTTTCCTCCAAAGGGTTCTCCACTTAAAATTCTAAACATTTTAATCTTTGAAGAATTAATTCTTGATAAATAAGGATTTTCATAAGTTAAATTTGATTATTTTGGAAAGTAATCATAGAGCTGAATCCAATGAAATTCGATTCACTCGATTTGGAGTTTCCTAGCCAAAGTTATGTGGTTTTGAAGTTTGAACTAGAAACCAAAATTCGGGATATGTTTAAATCCCTGTCGGTGGTCCCACGCACAGTGCTTCTTCTACCTCTCGCGCTGGCGCCGCCCCCTCGCCGGAGTTCGATAAATCTCGCTACTCTGGCCACCTCTCGGCCTAATTTTTGCTGCCTGTGCATTTGGGAGGGCAAGCAACCCGTCTGTGGCACGAGAGCTACCGGCGGCCGGAACACCGCCGGCGGCGTGCGGCGGCTTCGGTACAACTTCGGCGCTGTAGGTCGACTGACCTAGCCCACCAAAAGCTCGGTTAAAAGGCTCTAGAGCACCAGTGTACCTCGAGGATCATCGACATGGCTTTAAACTTGCTAGGGAATGGCTCCAACTAGGTTGTCACCGTGCGCCCGAGGGTGTTCTTCGTGTTCGTGTTCGGAAAACTTGGAGATGGCCTTCCTCCGTGAAGTTTCAAGCCCGGGTTGTGAATAAGAATTGACCGCTAGCCGGTCAAGCTCTTTTGTGCATGATTTGGTAAGCTAAGAACAAGAATTGAGCTCGAATTTGCTAAACTCGTACCAAAAGGTCACTCTACCGGGTCCGAGAGAAAATCGCCGAATTCACCGGCGATGGTTCACGGTTTGAGCCGTGAGCTGGGGTGGAGCAGCGTTGATGTGTGACGCTCCTATGGTTGGCTTTGATCACGCCTGAAAGCCTCTGAGTTGGGCTGTCCACGAGAGCACCGAACGGCGGTGAGTTTTGGTTTGCCGCGCAACAGTCCAGGGCTGCTCGAGGAGCGGTGATTTCAGCTTGTACTCGTGGCTGGACGATCAAACGAGACGTGGTGGTGCGGTTTAGAAGCTCAGAGGGAGTGTGGGCGCGGTGTTTGCCGGTTCCCTGATTGAACCCGAGGTAGCAGCGGTGATGGCAGCATTTCTTGCGTGAGGGAGCAAAGGAATGAGCGAACTGCTCTTTGCCGGCTCGGGCTCGGGGATAAGAAGGGTGGACGTCGGCTGAGCGTGAGCGCACGCCGAGCTTGATCTGGCAACAGCGTCTGGCTCGGTGGCAACCATAGCAGCGGCCTGAGGGTATTCTTCAGTCGGTTGATCAACTAGGAGGCTGACAGAAGGGTCCCACCCCTCATTTTTAACCTCACAAATTAACTTTCTCCACTGTTGAAAACAGTAGGGACCTTAATACCCCTTTTGAGTTGATCAAACTTAAAAATGGCCAATTAACTTTGAATAATTTAAAGTGGAATTTGGTTTGATCAAATTTGCAGCAAAGGTTTAGCTGATATTAAAATTTGATTTGAATTTAGCAAAACTAGCTCATGTAAAGATTAACTCCAAATGGAGTGAAAATTGGTGTGTGAGCTCACAGAAATGTGATGAGTGTGAATATGAATCCCAGTTTTGAATTTATGGGGTGAAAGGGGTTTGAATTCGAATTTAAGTTCAAACTAGCCTCTTTCTAATTATACCCAGAAATACCTCAAAAGGTTTTGGATTTGGGTGAAACTTGGCATGAGCATTCCTAGCAAGGTGTAGGAGTTTTTCATATGCTCAGCCCCTATATGATGCATGTGGGAAATACCACTCTTGATTTTGTGAGTTTATCCTCTAATGACCATGTTGATGGTGTTTACTTCCTCTTCAAATGTGTTCATAAGTTTTCCTCAAATGAGGTGGGTGTGGTGTGATGAACACATTGAATGTGTGCAAAAACGTGGGCCCTTACATTCCTCCCCCCTTAAAGGAATCTCATCCTGAGATTACAAGATGAAAAATGAGAGAGAGGACGGTGGAAAATTACCATAGGTGCGACGATAAAAAGTCAGGGTAGTTGGCGCGAAGAAAACCTTCGCTCTCCCATGTCGCTTCATCTACGGAGTGATTACTCCATAGAACTTTGTAGAACCACAACGTACAGTTGCGTGTGGTTCGGGCATTTTCATCAATTATCTGAACCGGTTCCTACCGATAGGTGAAATCCGGTTTCAGTTCTTCAATATCCCCCAGCTGAATGGTAGTTGATAGCTTAAGACACTTCCTCAGCTGAGAAATGTGAAAGGTGTCGTGCACACCAGAGAGTGTCGCCGGTAATTACAGCTGGTATGCAACTGATCCACATCTTTCCACAATCTGGAATGGACCGATGAATCGGGGTGCTAACTTTCCTCTCACCCCGAATCTGTTCACGACGTTCATTGGAGACACACGTGGGTACACGTGATCCCCGACTTCGAATTACAATGGTCGTCTTCTCCGGTCCGCATACTGTTTTTGTCGGGATTGGGCGGCTTTTAAGTTCGCTTGAATTAACCGAACCTTTTTTTCCGCATTTTTGACAAGATCAATCCCAAAGGTGACCCTCTCGCTAGACTCACACCAATTCAGCGGTGTGCGGCATTTTCTACCATATAGCGCCTCGTAAAGCGCTATCTTGATGCTGGCTTGGTACCCATTGTTGTACGAGAACTCAGCTAACGGTAAGTGATCATCCCAATTCTTACCGTGGTTGATAGCACAAGCTCGTAGCATATCTTCTAAAATCCGATTTACCCGCCCGGTTTGCCCATCCGTCTGTGTAAGTGCATCTAGGATATCCCTTGTGGGTTTTGGCTAATTGATGACGAACATATGAGATCCTAATGAAACTATTAAGATGATTGCAGGATAAACAAAGTGAACTGGCTGGGCACACACACAAAAAGGTGAAAAATAGAGTGGTGCCCGAAAAGGAAGAAGTTAGTGAAATTTAGAGAAGCAAAGTAGATATAAATGTATAGGTGGTGTGTGAGAGAGACACATCCCAAGAGCTCATGACTTTGCGTAGGGGTAAGGGGTTTAAAAATCAACTAAAATCCACTGAAAACCGGACTAGTCCGTTCATGGACCGGACTAGTCCGTTTAACTTTCAAAGACGCAAACATAGTGCACCGGACTAGTCCGCCTTGTGAACCGGACTAGTCCGGTCAGCTTACTGGAACGCAACCGGACAAGTCCTGTTTTGGACCGGACTAGTCCGGTCATGTCTCTGTTGTCCTCCTTAGAGGACTACGGACTAGTCCATCCAGCAACAGGACTAGTCCGCTAAAGTTTCTGAAAACCCATCTCACATAGTACCAGACAAGTCCGGTTTGTGGACCGGACTAGTCTGGTTAACCCACTGGAAGTAGGCCGGACAAGTCCGATCATATACCGGACTAGTCCGGTGGTAGGTTTAACAACGGAAACTTTTTGGAAAAGCCTATAAAAAGAGGTCCTTCGGCTTTTCCCCAAGAAGACACGACTCATACTGTCAAAACTTGAAACCCTAGCGCCGCCACCTGTCCCAAGAGCCCAAAAACACATCTCCCCACACATCTAAGGTGCAAAAAGGTGAAGATCAATAAAATACTTGGATTTGGGATTGGGAGATCGTCGTTCCTTCGTTGTGAGCTCTTGGGGCTTGATCTCTCTACACTCATATTCTGAATTGTAATCTTTTTGAGTGTATTTGATCAACTTCTCATTGTAATTCTTGTGGGAGCCCTCAACGTGTGAGGTAGCCCCATAAAAACGGTGATTACACTTGATAGTGAAGTCAAGTCGGCCTGTGTGGTGACTTGAAGAGGAAAAGGGTTGAGAACCCGGCTCTGTGTGAGCTTCCTCAACGAGGACGTAGATCTCTTGGTGAGATCGAACCTCGGTAAAAATTCGTGTCTTTTGTCTCTCATTTGGTTTACATCTTGACACATTAGATTACTAGTTTGCTAGTCATCATTTGAGTTCATTACAAGTTTGCACGTGCATCCATACTATAAATTTAAGTTATAAAAACTGTTGTTCTTATTCCGCTGCTATAAGATAAAACTTGTGAGACACACTTAATCAACTCAAACAATTCAGCACACCGGACTAGTCCGCCCACACAACCGGACTAGTCCGGTCAGTCAAATTTCTAACAACTTTATTAAGTGTGCAGGAATTCTTTAAAGGCCTATTCACCCCCCTCTAGGCCACATTCAATTGGTATCAGAGCCAAGTTCTCCATCAACGAGACTCACATCTCGGAGAGATCAATGGCCTCTGAGAAGAACAACGATATCCCGAAGACGAGCAACAACGATGAGGAGCAAGAAGCCAAAGCCTTCGATGTGCTGAAAGAAAACCCACATGACGATGAAGAAGTGAGGCAGCTAAAAGCACTCCTGAGAAAGAAACTGCTGGCACAAAAAGGAAAAGAGGAAGAAAAGACGATGGGGAGTGGTCATCACGACTACTCCCGGTATCCTTACAACTACAACTGACTCAATTCAAATAATCATTATCTCTCTATTCCTATGGGAAGGCCTCCACAGTTTGATGGAAGTGACTACACCATGTGGAAGTACAACATGAAGATGCATCTGATATCCCTGAACCCTAGTCTGTGGCACATTGTTTGCACAGGCATCGACATTCCGGACACGGATGATGAACTCACCCCAGAACAAGAACAGGAGATTCACAGAAACGCACAAGCCGTCGCCGTGATCACATCATCACTAAGCAGAGAGGAATTCACCAAGATCGATGGGTTAGAAAGTGCAAAAGAAATCTGGGATACCCTCAAGACAGCTCACGAAGTAAATAGGTCAGTTCGTGAAGCCAAAATCGAAATGCTTGAAGGAGAGTTGGGAAGATTTGCTATTGAAGAAGGCGAATCACCTCAAGACATGTACAACCGGATGAAAGCACTCATCAACAGAATTCGTGCGTATGGAAGTAAGAAATGGACAGATCACGAAGTGGTCAAAAGAATGATTAGAGCCTTCATGCCAAGAAACGTCACACTTTGCTCAATGATTAGAGAAAGCCCCGGGTTTCACAAAATGACTCCCGATGAGTTATTGGGAAAGATCATAAATCATGAAATGATGGAGAAAGAGGCTCAATACGTCAAAGACTTAGCCGAGCTCACCTCTTCTAAAAAGAAAGAAGTTGCCCTCAAAGCAACGTGCAGACCCAAACTCAAAGAAACTCGTGAAGACCAAGACGATGGAGATACAAGCGATGAAAGCACCGATCTTGATGACGAAGAAATGGTACTCTTCATCAAAAAGTTCAAACGCATGATGAAGAGAAGACACGGCAACAATTCACATGAAGGCAAAAGCAAGGATAAAGGAAAATCCAAGGCTCGACGTCTACAGGAATCGGGACTATAGACGACGGCTGGAAACCGTCGTCAATAAGGACACTACCGTCGTCAATAACTTATTGACGACGGTAAATGTTTACAGACGACGATTTCCAGCTGTCGTCAATTATTAGTCATCAATAAGTTTATTGACGACGGTAACCGTCGTCAATAAATTTATTGACAACAGCTAAATCTAGCTGTCGTCAATAAACTTATTGACGACAGCTAAATAAGGCTGTCGTCAATAAGCTTATTGACGACGGTTTACACTAGGCCGTCGTCAATAACAATGGCTTATTGACGACGGTTTACACTAGGCCGTCGTCAATAACAATGGCTTATTGACGACGGTTTACACTAGGCCGTCGTCAATAACAATTGCTGTGGGAAATACCACTCTTGCATTTTGTGAGTTTATCCTCTAATGACCATGTTGATGGTGTTTACTTCCTCTTCAAATGTGTTCATAAGTTTTCCTCAAATGAGGTGGGTGTGGTGTGATGAACACTTTGAATGTGTGCAAAAACGTGGGCCCTTACATTCCTCCCCCCTTAAAGGAATCTCATCCTGAGATTACAAGATGAAAAATGAGAGAGAGGACGGTGGAAAATTACCATAGGTGCGACGATAAAAAGTCGGGGTAGTTGGCGCGAAGAAAACCTTCGCTCTCCCATGTCGCTTCATCTACGGAGTGATTACTCCATAGAACTTTGTAGAACCACAACGTACAGTTGCGTGTGGTTCGGGCATTTTCATCAATTATCTGAACCGGTTCCTACCGATAGGTGAAATCCGGTTTCAGTTCTTCAATATCCCCCAGCTGAATGGTAGTTGATAGCTTAAGACACTTCCTCAGCTGAGAAATGTGAAAGGTGTCGTGCACACCAGAGAGTGTCGCCGGTAATTACAGCCGGTATGCAACTGATCCACATCTTTCCACAATCTGGAATGGACCGATGAATCGGGGTGCTAACTTTCCTCTCACCCCGAATCTGTTCACGCCGTTCATTGGAGACACACGTGGGTACACGTGATCCCCGACTTCGAATTACAATGGTCGTCTTCTCCGGTCCGCATACTGTTTTTGTCGGGATTGGGCGGCTTTTAAGTTCGCTTGAATTAACCGAACCTTTTTTTCCGCATTTTTGACAAGATCAATCCCAAAGGTGACCCTCTCGCTAGACTCACACCAATTCAGCGGTGTGCGGCATTTTCTACCATATAGCGCCTCGTAAAGCGCTATCTTGATGCTGGCTTGGTACCCATTGTTGTACGAGAACTCAGCTAACGGTAAGTGATCATCCCAATTCTTACCGTGGTTGATAGCACAAGCTCGTAGCATATCTTTTAAAATCCGATTTACCCGCCCGGTTTGCCCATCCGTCTGTGTAATGCATCTAGGATATCCCTTGTGGGTTTTGGCTAATTGATGACGAACATATGAGATCCTAATGAAACTATTAAGATGATTGCAGGATAAACAAAGTGAACTGGCTCGGCACACACACAAAAAGGTGAAAAATAGAGTGGTGCCCGAAAAGGAAGAAGTTAGTGAAATTTAGAGAAGCAAAGTAGATATAAATGTATAGATGGTGTGTGAGAGAGACACATCCCAAGAGCTCATGACTTTGCGTAGGGGTAAGGGGTTTAAAAATCAACTAAAATCCACTGAAAACCGGACTAGTCCGTTCATGGACCGGACTAGTCCGTTTAACTTTCAAAGACGCAAACATAGTGCACCGGACTAGTCCGCCTTGTGAACCGGACTAGTCCGGTCAGCTCACTGGAACGCAACCGGACAAGTCCTGTTTTGGACCGGACTAGTCCGGTCATGTCTCTGTTGTCCTCCTTAGAGGACTACGGACTAGTCCATCCAGCAACAGGACTAGTCCGCTAAAGTTTCTGAAAACCCATCTCACATAGTACCAGACAAGTCCGGTTTGTGGACCGGACTAGTCCGGTTAACCCACTGGAAGTAGGCCGGACAAGTCCGATCATATACCGGACTAGTCCGGTGGTAGGTTTAACAACGGAAACTTTTTAGAAAAGCCTATAAAAAGAGGTCCTTCGGCTTTTCCCCAAGAAGACACGACTCATACTGTCAAAACTTGAAACCCTAGCGCCGCCACCTGTCCCAAGAGCCCAAAAACACATCTCCCCACACATCTAAGGTGCAAAAAGGTGAAGATCAATAAAATACTTGGATTTGGGATTGGGAGATCGTCGTTCCTTCGTTGTGAGCTCTTGGGGTTTGATCTCTCTACACTCATATTCTGAATTATAATCTTTTTGAGTGTATTTGATCAACTTCTCATTGTAATTCTTGTGGGGGCCCTCAACGTGTGAGGTAGCCCCATAAAAACGGTGATTACACTTGATAGTGAAGTCAAGTCGGTCTGTGTGGTGACTTGAAGAGGAAAAGGGTTGAGAACCCGGCTCTGTGTGAGCTTCCTCAACGAGGACGTAGATCTCTTGGTGAGATCGAACCTCGGTAAAAATTCGTGTCTTTTGTCTCTCATTTGGTTTACATCTTGACACATTAGATTACTAGTTTGCTAGTCATCATTTGAGTTCTTTACAAGTTTGCACGTGCATCCATACTATAAATTTAAGTTATAAAAACTGGTGTTCTTATTCCGCTGCTATAAGATAAAACTTGTGAGACACACTTAATCAACTCAAACAATTCAGCACACCGGACTAGTCCGCCCACACAACCGGACTAGTCCGGTCAGTCAAATTTCTAACAACTTTATTAAGTGTGCAGGAATTCTTTAAAGGCCTATTCACCCCCCTCTAGGCCACATTCAATTGGTATCAGAGCCAAGTTCTCCATCAACGAGACTCACATCTCGGAGAGATCAATGGCCTCTGAGAAGAACAACGATATCCCGAAGACGAGCAACAACGATGAGGAGCAAGAAGCCAAAGCCTTCGATGTGCTGAAAGAAAACCCACATGACGATGAAGAAGTGAGGCAGCTAAAAGCACTCCTGAGAAAGAAACTGCTGGCACAAAAAGGAAAAGAGGAAGAAAAGACGATGGGGAGTGGTCATCACGACTACTCCCGGTATCCTTACAACTACAACCGACTCAATTCAAATAATCATTATCTCTCTATTCCTATGGGAAGGCCTCCACAGTTTGATGGAAGTGACTACACCATGTGGAAGTACAACATGAAGATGCATCTGATATCCCTGAACCCTAGTCTGTGGCACATTGTTTGCACAGGCATCGACATTCCGGACACGGATGATGAACTCACCCCAGAACAAGAACAGGAGATTCACAGAAACGCACAAGCCGTCGCCGTGATCACATCATCACTAAGCAGAGAGGAATTCACCAAGATCGATGGGTTAGAAAGTGCAAAAGAAATTTGGGATACCCTCAAGACAGCTCACGAAGTAAATAGGTCAGTTCGTGAAGCCAAAATCGAAATGCTTGAAGGAGAGTTGGGAAGATTTGCTATTGAAGAAGGCGAATCACCTCAAGACATGTACAACCGGATGAAAGCACTCATCAACAGAATTCGTGCGTATGGAAGTAAGAAATGGACAGATCACGAAGTGGTCAAAAGAATGATTAGAGCCTTCATGCCAAGAAACGTCATACTTTGCTCAATGATTAGAGAAAGCCCCGGGTTTCACAAAATGACTCCCGATGAGTTACTGGGAAAGATCATAAATCATGAAATGATGGAGAAAGAGGCTCAATACGTCAAAGACTTAGCCGAGCTCACCTCTTCTAAAAAGAAAGAAGTTGCCATCAAAGCAACGTGCAGACCCAAACTCAAAGAAACTCGTGAAGACCAAGACGATGGAGATACAAGCGATGAAAGCACCGATCTTGATGACGAAGAAATGGTACTCTTCATCAAAAAGTTCAAACGCATGATGAAGAGAAGACACGGCAACAATTCACATGAAGGCAAAAGCAAGGATAAAGGAAAAATCCAAGGCTCGACGTCTACAGGAATCGGGACTATAGACGACGGCTGGAAACCGTCGTCAATAAGGACACTACTGTCGTCAATAACTTATTGACGACGGTAAATGTTTACAGACGACGGTTTCCAGCTGTCGTCAATTATTAGTCGTCAATAAGTTTATTGACGACGGTAACCGTCGTCAATAAATTTATTGACAACAGCTAAATCTAGCTGTCGTCAATAAACTTATTGACGACAGCTAAATCAGGCTGTCGTCAATAAGCTTATTGACGACGGTTTACACTAGGCCGTCGTCAATAACAATGGCTTATTGACGACGGTTTACACTAGGCCGTCGTCAATAACAATGGCTTATTGACGACGGTTTACACTAGGCCGTCGTCAATAACAATGGCTTATTGACGACGGTTTACACTAGGCCGTCGTCAATACTTATGGCTTATTGACGACGGCCAAGTACCAGAAACCGTCGTCAATAAGCTTTTCAATTTTTTTTAAAAAAATAGAAAATCCTGCCCTGGCTTCGAGGCCAGCCCTGGCTCGATGGCCAGATCACAGGCAATCAAAATATACATCACAGAATTGCATAAAAACACTATACGCACGCCACACTACCCTACGCTACCCCGACCGCTGCCACCGGAGTCCAGGAAGTCGTCGTGCGCTCGTCCAAACGCTGGTTGCTGAGGGGATGGAGTTTTCTGAGCCCGCGTCGCCGATCCCTATGATGTACATGTATAGTTAGACAAATTAGAAGTTCACAAATGTGTATAAGATTAAATAAACTCATTACAAGTTAAAATTGAGCAAGTTAGCTAGATTTGGCTATGTTTGAGTAAGTTTGCTCATATTTTACTAAGTTTGAGAAGTATGGACTAGTAGTGTTTGTGTTTGAGCTAGTTCAAAAAGTTTTGGCTATGTTTGAGTAAGTTTGGTCATATTTGACTATAGTTGAGTAAGTTGTACCATATTTTACTCAGTTTGAGGATGTTTAACTAGTTTTCTCTAAGTTTAAGTAAGTTTGATCAAATTCAACTAAATTTGAGCAAATTTAACTAGTTGCAGCTATTATGAGAAATTTTGTACCTGTGCTCCTGACGTCGGCCCCTGTGGTAGCTGTATCGGTGGCGGCGCCCACTGAGGAAAGACAACGGGTTGTCCTGTGGCCATAGCCTGCAAATATGAAGTAAATTATTATACATGTCATTTATATATTAGAAACGTTGAGTACATTGATCTGAACTTACCTGCATGGCAGCTTGCAGCTGTAGCATGTACGAGTGTTGATACTCGTCCCTAGCCGGGAGCTCGGCTGCCTGCCTCTCGTTCGCGAGCCTCAGCGCTTCCTGCGTCCTCTGGAGCTCCTCCTGGACAATCTGGAGCTCCAGATCACGGCTGCCACGCCTGCTGGATCCACCCTGCAATGAAGAAGCCCTCGAGTAAGACCGCGCCTCCCTCGAGTCTACTACTCCATCGAAGATGGCCAACCTACACAACGAAGTAAGAGTATTAAAGTTTCGTATCTCGAAGTTAATGAAAGTAAATGAAAACAACATAACTCACCGGCCGTGAGGTTTACCGCCACCGCTTGAATAGGCGGCTTCAGGTACGATCGGCGAGTTCTGCCAATCGTAATCGTCGCCTCGAAGCCTCCGCACCTCCTCCCCATACTTTTCCTGAAAATACAGAAAATTAAAGTCATCAGAAGTTTTAAAGATAATACAATTAAGTCAACTAAAGAACTCACCAACGTCTCTGTCGCTGTCTGAGAAGACAGCTGATCAGGCTGCGAGGGGTCACTTCACGCCCGAAAATGGTGCAGCAGAGAACAACAGGGTTATGCCGTCGAAATCTTGTCTAGATCTAAACCCGCGTTTCATCACATGCCACGCCCCCTCGGTCACTCCCAGGCTGTCCAAAAAGGGACAATTCCGAACGTACACGCCTCACATGCGTAACACATGTGAGACGGGCCCGTTCGAAACGGGTGACGCATGTTGTATAGGTTTACGTCAATCTTTCGTTTTTGAGTCATTTAAAAGAGAGAGAGGAAAGAACGAGAGAGAAGGAAAGAACGAGAGACAAAGAAGTGGGTCAGCCGTCCTAAGTTATGTCCCGTTCGGGCCTGCCATTATCTTACGACGCCTTTAGGGTTAGCCGTCGTACGTTATGCCCCGTCGTAAGTGGGTCAAAGATGAAACCGCACCGTCTGGGCCCGCCGTCTATGCGCGGGAGCTTGCCGTCCTCCGTGCCTGTCTCGACTAATACATTACCACTAAATGAGCCGTGACAGACCCTAAATGGGTCGTGTCAGGCCGGACCGGGCCGAAACCCATTTATTTACATATAGTAACTAATCACACAATCAATCAAAGTATTAATTAAACAATAATCAATTACAATACTAATTAAACAATTAATCAACTAAGGTCGGACAGCGCGGCAGGGCGGGGCTTGGGGCGGGGCCGGGCGGCACAGCAACGCAGGGCTCGGGGCGGGGCGCGTCGAGCGGCGGTAGTGTCAACTCCTTGTGATCCGTCTAGATCTACTTCTTGTTGTTGGGGCATGCATGACTGAGACACTCAATCATGCATTTACAGAAGATTACCGCATTGTATAATAACTATCTTGTGATGTGATTGATTAGTAATTGATGGGAAGTGCTATGTATAATAACTATCTTGTATAATTACTATGATTTTTTTATTGCTGGTTACACCAAATAAGTGATAACTCCAGATCCAATGTGTAGGCAGCCCCGTCGTCAACTCAAGCTTGGTTGATGCTGCTCTTGTCCCCAATCTCCTCCTGTGCTCCCATTGGCTGTCACCCCTACCTGGCCAGTACCAGTCCCAGTCCCTTGCCCCTTTCGGCCCCAAGCCGCCCGCTGCCACCTCCCATGTGTGGCAGCGCTTTGCTGCACCACTAACACAAGTTGCTACGATATTCCATCTCCATGCATCCAACATCTCTAACCTACCTGATCAGACTCCTACCCCAGCTCCACCCGCTGCCAGCCTGCAACCCACGGCGAGGCAGCACCATGCCGCCTCTGTCTCACTGCCCACCACTGGGCCAACCTGCCACCTGATTACTACTGCTGCTACTGTATGCTCTGCCACTGCCGCTGTTGTGTAACAAGGAGCTGAGGAGCATGGGGGTGCTTTAACCCTGTGGTGGTGGCAGGGCGTGATGTACGGGAGCTGAGGACAAGGATGCGGAACGGCGCTGCCTGCTGGCCATCACGGGGAGCAGCTGGCAGCTAAAGATAACAGAGATGGGAATTACGGATGCGTCCGCGTGGGCATTGGGCTCGGCCTGGTCGCTAGCTGTTAGCGAATAGCAACCAGTAGCCATCAGGCATTCAGGCTTATTATTATTTTTACCTACTGGTTTCCTCCTGAAAAAACATAGAGCATACTACCACTTTAATCATCATTTATATATTATTGGTACCTGGTACATACATATTTACATGCTCACAGCACAAAAGAACGACACACGTATCTGAATTTCTTTTGTGCAGGATATGTATGATTTCATGGCTCTGAACAGGCCTTCAACACCTTGCATTGATCGTGGGATAGCTTTACATAAAATGATTAGGCTTATCACAATGTGTTTAGGTGGTGAAGGCTATCTTAATTTCATGGGAAATGAGTTTGGGCATCCTGGTTAGTCTTAACAATTGCATTTGCATCCGGGGAGAGGACGGAGGGGAGGGGAGGGGACTTACCTCGGCCAGAGACGGGCGGCGGCGGTGGCGGGGACGGCGGCGGCGGCGACCGGGGGACGGCGGCGGCGGCGACCGGTGCGAGTTGGGAGGCGGCGACCGGCGGCGGGGACCGGCGGCGGCGGCGACCGGCGGCGGCGGGGACCGGCGGCGGCGGCGACCGGCGGCGGCGGCGACCGGCGGCAGCGGCGGGGAACGGCGGGGAGGGCGACGAGACTGATCGCGCGGCGCGAGTCGGGAGGCGGCACTGTGGCCGCCTCCCGGCTTGCGCACGGGTTATATGTCCGGTAATTGACGACGGTGCCAGGTCACCGTCGTCAATAACTGGGTTTTTGACGACTGTGCTAGGTCACCGTCGTCAATAATAGTTAAAGACGACGGGCACCGTCGTCAATTATTTATTGACGACGGTGCTCGCTCAGCTGTCGTCAATAACTGTGTTATTGACGACGGTGCTAGGTCACCGTCGTCAATAACTCCTCGGGTGGGCCCGAATTAAGTTGAAGACGACGGGCACCGTCGTCAATTATTTATTGACGACGGTACTCGCTCAGCTGTCGTCAATAACTGTGTTATTGACGACGGCTTTTCCTAGCCGTCGTCAATAAAAGTCGACAATAAATCTGGCCGTCGTCAATGATCGTTTTTCCTGTAGTGCAAGAGATTCGTTGTTCCTGACCCTGCTTCACCTTAATTGTTATTTGAACAAAAAGATCATAATAAACTTTTGGTAAAAGTTCTGTCTTGGTCGGAGTGGGGATAGCATTTCTCTTCTGCATGTCTATGGAGTTTTGCAAAACCCAAACACCTCAGAGATAGATATAGAGGTAGGAATTTGTCGAACGAACCACAATCCTTCGTAGACGTCAGGAGTC